>OX465173.1:787841-6615692 GCA_949987655.1 Polymixis flavicincta | reverse complement strand
AGACCAAATTTGGTTTTGCTGGTCATTGGAAAGCTCATGAAAGGATAGAAAATTTGTTTTGGTCGCTGTCACCGGATGCGGTGGAGAGGACTATTTAATTATCCATCTGGTACAGGGAGTAAGGGAACGCTTCCGAAGCCAGAACGTAGGTTATAAACAACCTAAATACAAACGGATACCAATAAGCTTTCGCCTTAAATTAGTTATTTTGAAACAATTTAAAACGTTTGACGCTTCTGTAATGTTTCTACTTATTTTATTTTGGCGGTGCTTTACAAAGGATGCCTAAAACCTAAAGTCGCCGCCTGGACTTGAGGTTGGTGCGAGCCTATCAGCTGATTTTTACTTTTGAATACATTGCTTGCTAGATTTGTAAAAAAAACATGTTTTTAAATGTGTTTAATCTCAATTAATGTCTTATTTTACTGTTCTCACAGCTAAGTGTAAAAAATATGCTAAACAAATAGGTAAAAATGGTTTAAAAAAAAGGGGTTTTATGATACCTACTGTATCGAGAATCCTTAGCCTTCGTTTCGGAGGCGTTTCCCTTTCATCCTGAATAGCCTAACAGTCACTTATGCTTAAGATATTTTTATTGGTACCTACTAGAATTGGCTTTATCACCAAAATTATGTCAAACTGGCTTCTGCCCAGTGCTTTGGCCGCGTGGGGGTCGGAAATGATCCTACAGGAAAGTACTACTGGGGCAAAAGTAGATGTAGGTCGTAGGTCGAACCTACGACCTACATCTACACACAGTGGCACAGTTACCACTGGGCCACATCTACTCTTTAGTCTTTTATATTATACACCAGTGGCGAAAGCAACATATAACACGATTCCTACCGGCTTCCCTTCGGTTTCGATTCGCATCTCTACCGCTTTTGAAAATGGCACGTCAATAGTGTCGTCAATAGTCGATTCTTTGAAACCGGCTTCGCTTCGGTTTCTCTCTTAGAAAAATTGACACCTCGCCGTTGTTATACACTTATTATGGGCGAAGCGCAAGTGTAGCTCGCGAAATTAAAATTTACTTACGTTTTTGCAATTTGCAGATCAGTGTCATGTTGTAGGTATGTTGATTCAAATATCATTCGCAACTGTAATATCTACGTGTGTACTTACAGAATCAATACAAGCTTTTTTTTTTGAGGTTGAGAAATTATCAAATAACTTTTCCTGCTCTGGACGGAGCGGGAGGGCGTGTCAGACTTTTACTAAAACCTACCCGTGTTCCTTCAGTTGCCTGTATGCCAGGGACCACGGTATCTCTTTTAAACAACCCGCACCCCTGGCAGGTTCATACCCCCCTCTAATTTCTTATAATCCCATTTAATAGAATAGAATCGAATAAACTTTATTTCTTTTACAATTTATACAGAGGCGATAGGATACTATGACAATATTTTTTAGTAGCAAAAATCTCTGATGGTTACCTCCGGCACCCAAGCTAAGATTAAACTTGTGTTCTGGGTGTCAGGGCTCTCTCTATTAATATAATCATTTCAGTACAAACAAAATGAATGACTATTTCATAAAATAGTCGCTAGGACTAATAAAGCCCATCCACTTTTAAGACAGGACTGCGTCAGACTTCAGTAAAAGCTTCACGAAAAGCGTTACAATCTCAACTCTTACTTTTTTCTCCGTATCAAATAATTACATGAAGTTAGTGCAGAGATCACCTTATCCGGCGACAGCGACCCAGACTGATTTCCCTTCTTTCGTGAGCTCTCTGATGAATACAAAACAAAACCAAGGTCTTTGAAACCTAGTAACACCGTCGAGCACTACTTGCCTACAGTGCCAAACTCAAAGTATTTATTTCAATCAAACCATTTACAGACATTTTTGAACTGTTAAAAAAGTTGATCATCAATTCAGCCGAAAGCCGTCCACTGCTGGACGTAAGCCTCCCCCAAACGGGGGTTTGGCCATAATCGCCACGCTTGGCAGGCGGGTTGGCGATCGCAGCATGGTGGTAAAATACATAGAGAACGCTGCTGCCCATTCTCTAGTAAGTCCCTTAGTCGCCTTTTACGACACCCCCGGGAAGAAATGGGATGGTGCCATTCTTTTTACGTGCGGCACCACGCGGAATGAAAAAAAAGTTGATCCGTTAGTTGGAAAGTTGAAGCTACTTGCCTATTCCAAAAGGTAGATCTCTATGAAGAAGAAAGAACGGTCATGAAACTCCAAGGACACTCTTTAATATCAAGATATTAACTTCTTCATGAAGGAATCCTTTCCGCACAGGTTATTTATACAAGCAAGCTTCAAGCGTAGAAACTTATTATTCAGAGACACATCTATTATGAAAATTAAATTCATCTAACGTCCTATCCTAGCCAGTTATTGGAGTCCAAGGAACGTGTGGAATGTCCTTTATATTAAGGCCAGCGTACCTAAGACCTCGACGAGAAGATATGAAGCGAAGGATCATGAATATTTCATGGGGGACGTGATGTATTGCGTCTTACTGTCTAACTACTACAGTTATATTCATGACGTCATTGACTTTAGGCTATGTTGTAGTCGTAAAGTAGTTTTGATGCTTGTAATTGGTTAGTTATTGTTTGAGTAGGTACCTTTTCGGTTATGTGTGATTGACTTTTTGTGTCAAAATCAAACTCAAAGCGCCTGTTTAATTGAAAACATCTACCGACTATTTTTTTCGTTTGACGTTTGAAACCTATATCTAGATCGATTTATCGCCCCCGAAATCCACTGAATATGAAATTTCATGAAAATCGTTGGACCCGTCTCGGGGGTGATAAATCGATCTAGCTATAGGTTTCAAACGTCAAACGAAAAAAAGGTTTCATTTTTAGAAAACGTCCAACAAAAAAAAACAAATCATCAGGTCATCAAGATATTTTATATACAGGGAAAGTTTTTATCCAGTGCGCAAATCGTAACCATGAATTCAATATATCATTCTAGAACCCCTACCGCAGAAATTTTTCGCCGGTTGTACAAAAAAAATCAGCTGTTTCGAAAAGTGCAATACCTATGCGGTCAAAATGTATGGAACACCAGTTTTTTATTTTTGTGTATCCAGCGAAAAATTTCTGCCCTAGGGGTTCTAGAATGATATGCTGAATTCATGGTTACAATTTGCGCACTGGATAAAAACTTTTCCTGGAAATGTACATGCTCGTTTAGAGGTATTAGATAAATATATTAATTAATTAACTTCAGTTCAAATATTTTGCTTCTGTTTAAAATTATGTGCTTAGGTAATAAAATTACATCTTATACCTAATCTTCTATAATGAACATAAATGTTCGCAATATTTAAAGACTAATCCAGTCTTTATTTTCTTTAAGCAATAAAACAAACGAGACAGGGCTGATATCAGATGATATTATTCTTTGTTCATTGTGACTTTCATTCGGGATTTTTAGTCTCAACGAAAACGTGAATCTAAAGTGAAATATGAATACTTCAGTGAACCGAACCAACGGTGTTGAATTTCGGTTCAGCACTCAACATTTTTCACTACCCTACCGAAATACCGAAAAAAGAAATTAAAGGAGGAGAAAACGTTCATTTCTATAAAAATGTCTGAACGTTGAATAAAACTAAAAAGAACTTGACTCGAGTGAATCAATCACTAGAGGTAAGCGTTAGATGTCAGTATTTTAAGCGTTTATTTTTTTTTAAACTTGAGAAATAAAGTGGTCTTTAATGTGGCTCCGATTCGACATCCTGGGAAGTTTAAGTATCTATGTTCAAAACGCTGTCAAGTTTTTTTTTTTTTTTTTTTTGGGTGGGAAATCATCAAATAACTTCTCCCGCTCTGGGTGGAGCAGGAGGGCGTGTCAGACTTTTACTGACTAAAACCCACCCGTGTTCCTTCAGTAGCCCGTATGCCCTGGCATACGGGCTACTGAAGGAACACGGGCGGGCCCCTGGGCTGTGGTGTCTCTTTCGAACAAACCCGCACCCCTGGCAGGCATCGACCCTTGCGGGCCCCATCACTTTTTGTGCTGACATCTCTTTGAGGCGCGCGTGGAACACAACGCGCCGTCGACTTGGGCTTGGTCCTTACCGGACAGCGAGCTACCCATTACTCGCCGTCCGCAAGCCCATGCCTACGGTGGCCGGAAATCGGCCTGGGATTCCCGACGCCCAGGGCGTCTCCGTATCCTGCGGCGGCTAGGGTCGCGAGGGCGCATATGCTGCCTCTCCCTCACGTGCGCCGCCTCCCTCTTCGCGAGCATCACTGCTTCGCTGAAGGAGGTGACGGCTCCCCATGCCCTCTCGCTCCGTACCATGGCCTGGACAAGGGCCGGACGCGAGAGATCGCCGCCGCCGATCGCCTCCACGAGGACACGGCGGTGCTCCACCCAAGCAGGGCAGACCGCCACCGTGTGCTCCTACGTGTCCTCAGGGCGATCTTCGCAGTGGAAACACCCGGGCGTTTCCTCCCGCCCTATCCGAAACAGGAACCTCCCGAAACAACCGTGTCCGGTGAGGACCTGCGTCAGGCGGAAGGTGAGGACGCCATGCCGCCTCTCAAACCACTCCTCAAAGAGGGGACTTACCGCCGCAATCGTGGCGTGCCCAAACTGTCAAGTTTAAGTACATATGTTCAAAACGCTGAAATGTTCAAAACGCTGTCCTTTCTCTAACGAGGTTCAAAGTAATGTAAAAGAGGTCAAAGGTTCCTAAAGTAACCTGAATTTAAATCCCAAACATTAGACAAAGTGATGTGCTAGAGAACTGGAGCTTTCCTCATAAATAATGTGAGTTACGTCTCGCAGTATCATCAATCATGTTGCTATGTAGGGACAATGATTAACTACGTAGAACGTACAACGTTAATTTATCTTTTCAACAAAGGTAAAATTAGTACCTACCTATTAGGATTTTTCAGCAATTTTTATCTATCTAAATACAAATATAATATAAATAAATATATAAAAATTAATTGTATCTATCTAAATACAATGAAAATGAAATGAAAATATTAATTTGTCCCGAATCAGTTACATTCATTATAAATGAGACAACCCCAGTAAGTAATTGATAATACTTGTGTTGGGGCTATCTCGCTCTTTCCCTTAATATTAACAATATTGAGACGATTGCTTACAGTTTAAGTTGACAAAAAATAAGAAAACAACAAAAAACAAAAACTACATTTATGAAGAAAACCAAAACAATTTAAAAAATAATAATTTTAAAAATAACCGTAAATTACTTATAAACTAAATTTTAGTTAGCTATTTGTGTAACTGTAGTTGTATGATGTGAACCTGTACGTGCGAAGTAAATACAAATATAATATGTATAAATGTATAATAATTAATTTTATCTATCTAAATACAAATATAATAACGCTGAAGAGTACGTTTGGTTGAACATGATATCGGAACTACCAGTCGGGTTTGCATTTGACAGCCCGATTCACGAAGAAGTTTATCATCAAGCTACGACCCTTAGAAGGCGGAAGATGTCGCTGGGCACAGCTAGTACCCAATAATCTTATAACAATCTTTGCTATTTTGTAAAAGAAGTCTTTTATATCCAAACCAAAGTAAAGTAACTGTAATTCTCTTTGAGCTTTATTTAATAAGATTTTTTTTTTATTGAAGAATATCCAGATTGTACTTAAGATTAGACTTAGGTACTAATGCATTATGGATACATACATTATGGATTGATTAATTTCCCTATTGGTGATGAAACTAACTCTTCAGCTTTATATATTAGTATGGAAGTATAGATTGTTTAAGTGCGAGCTGGCGTTTCTTCCTATCCTATTCTAGATTGCACTGAAAATAAACTGTAAAACTGATTATATATTTTTATTAAAATAATAAAGGCAAAGATTTTAACTTCATTTCAATCACCGTCTTTTAAAATTTTAAGCATATTAATAGTAAAAAATGGGCCGTCTAGTTGGCAGTTTTAGCCGACTAGTCGCCGACTAAGAAAATGGCCGACTAGTCGGCTTTCCCGACTAGTCGGTACAACACTAGTAGGTATTTTCCATTAGGAATTACTCAGATATCGCGAGTATGAATTTGTGCCCGTGTTGATGGCTCTATTACATGAGATAAATGTTGATGGCTCTATTGCATGAAATAGATGTTGATGGCTCTATTGCATGGGAATTAAACGTAACTGTCGAAATGTGGGTGTACTATTATAGCTATACACCTCTGCCAAACTTGTCGGAAATAACAGGCGTGATGATTGTTAGGTATTTTAGTAATCACTATTGCAACATCAATATTAATATGTAAAATATGTGATCTGTAGTAACACTTCCCTTCCAATTGTGACACTGGTTCAATACACACGTGAAGTTATAATTCGCCTTTTTCGTTTATTTTCCTCAGCACCAACGCTACCAGCACCTATCAGAAAACTACCGTCTATTACAAGCCCAAGTTTTAAAAGCCCGTATGATGAAGAGTGAGGGGCTTGTGGCTAAATACCAATAGCTGCGCGGGTCGATCGACCAGGTTAAGCTACGCTTGCCGCGGTTGGTCCGTGGATGGGTGACCATCTGTACATACCAAGACCTCTCCGTGCCTCGGAAAGCACGTTAAGCCGTTGGTCCCGGCTGTCATTTGTGGATCTTTGACAGTCGTTACGGGTCGTCAGAAGCCCGAAAGTCTGACAACCAGTCTTACCAAGGGGTATCGTATTACCCAGTAACTGGGTTGTGGAGGTCAGATAGGCAGTCGCTCCATGTAAAATACTGGTATTCAGCTGCATCCGGTTAGACTGGAAGCCGACCCCAACTAAGTTGGGAAAAGGCTAGGCAGATGATGATGATGATGATTAAGAGTGAGAAAAGTATTCATGGATGGAGGAAGGCCAAAGAAAAGATGGATGGATTGTGTAAGGCATGATACGAAAGAAGAGGTCCATGATTCTAAAAGAGTGTCCATGGAGTTTCTTGCCAGTTTTTCTCCATAGGTACCTAAGCTTTGGAATGGGCAACTAGCTTCATCTTTCTAACTCACCGACCTTGACAATTCAAAAGTGCCTGTAATTGGTTTATTTGAAATAGATGCTTTGAGTTTGAGGGAGTGAACGATAGCGTGACGATTGACACCCATATTGGAGGATGAAAATGTGTTGCGTCAACCCCAGGTAACATAAGACAAGATCTAGAAGATGACTGTAAAGAGGAATTTAGTACGTCGGATCGAGCTGGAAAATGTTTAAATCACTCCTCGGATAGGTCAGATTTCGTGTACATTTTTTTTGCATATGATATTTTATGTTCATCATCATCATCATTTCAGCCGAAAGACGTCCACTGCTGGACATAAGCCTCCCCGAAAAGGGGGGTTTTGCCATAATCGCCACGCTTGGCAGGCGGGTTGGCGATCGCAGTATGGTGTTAAAATGCATAGAGAACGCTGCTGCCCATTCTCTAGTAAGTCCCTTAGTCGCCTCCTACGACACCCACGGGAAGAGATGGGATGGTGATATTCTTTACCTCTGACACCACACGGAACATTTTATGTTATACTATACTACTTTAATACTATATTACTACTATAATTATTTTATGTCATACTACTTTAATTCGAATTTAACGAATTCTTAAAAAATCAAAACAGAATTTTAGAAGAGTTAATCTTTTCTTCATTCAGGAGTTGAAAGCCTGAAATAAAATATGAAGTAAGCCTTACAAATGGAATAACACATTTTTTGTGTCCTTATTAAATAAAGCCCTCTTTATATACCGAAAACTTATGAAAGTAACCAACTGAAATACGAAAAGGAAATGTTTATATTATTTCCTTCTTTCTTACTTTCCTTATTTTGTTAGGCTTCGTGTCTGTATTAAAATAACAAACGGTTTTTGTAAACACGAACTGTTTTTTTGTTGTTTTATTTTACGTCACATTTCTTTTGTGTATCTTTATTTTATGAAGAATATTATTTATAGATACGGCTTGGACTTTGATAAAGTATTTTCTATTTTCAGTGGCGTTACCCAACTTGATTACGAGTCTGTTTGAAAAACCTGTTCTGATATTCGATTAACAGCTCACCATGAATATGACCACCGTTTAACTGGATGCAGCTGAGTACCAGTATTTCTCATGGAGCGACTATGTGACCTCCACAATAACCCAGATACCTGGTAATGCGAAACCCTAAGTAAAACTGTCAGACTTTCGGGCTTCTGTCGACCCGTAACGACTATCAAAGATTTACGAATGACAGCCGGGACCAACGGCTTAACGTGTTTCCCGAGTACTGAGGGGTCTTGAACTGAAAAGATGGTCGGACCTTTACCTGAACGAACAACCCGTGCACAAGCCTCTCCAACAATTCTCCCTTTGTATGAAAGTAAATAAGATAAATAAATACTGATAAATACATTTTCACGTAATGTACCTATCTTCAGATCGTGCGCTTACTTTACGGCCTTAACATAAAACCGCCTCTTCCATGTTTTATTCCCGAAGGACAAAATTTATGAACGTGGTACAAAATACTGCCGTGAAAGACCATTTCTTTTGTTACCGTAATATATATAAAAACTGCTATTTGGAATAAAGTTAGTTAGGACTGAAGTATTCTGCTTGATAAGAGAGAGATTTTGCGGAGTGTACCAATTTCGAATTAAGGAAAAAACGTAAATAACTTGCTCTACATGAAGTTTTAAAAGCCCTTAAAGAACGATCGGTTGGCCTGGTATGAGCATAATTATGATGAAGTGAGAATAAAAGTATTCATGGATGGAGGAAGGCCAAAGAAAATATGGATGGATTGTGTGATGAATGATAAGAAAGAGATGGGAGTGAATGATAGCGTGGCGATTGACAGGGGATTTTGGAGGATGAAAACGTGTTTTGCAAACCCCAAGTAACATAGGACAAGGTCTAGAATATGACGATGAAGAGGAATTTTGCACCTCAGATCGAGCTCGAAAATGTATAAATCTCGCCTAGGAGAGGTCAGATTTCGTGTGCATTTTTTATTTTATTATCCTTTGTTAAAAATAAACTGTACAATCTAGCCTATAAGACTAATAAGAAATTCAAATCTAACAAAATTTTTGATTGTACTTTACACAAGTCTGTTCCACATTCTTAGAGTCTGTGTGCTATAGATACCAATGATATGAAATCGTCTTCCCCCGAAGGCGAGGGCGGGCCTGTAGTAATAAGTTATCCAGTCCTATACTCGTGGCGTCAGGTCGGCAAGCTTCCTGGCCGGGGTAGTTTTGGGGCCCCTAGGCTGGCTGGGACGAGGCCTTGTATGCTCAGGTGGAAATCCGGGGCGGCTTTCAATTATATCCAGTTGAATTTTTAGCAGAAAGTTTTCCGAAATGTCCAACTCGCAGTTGTTTTCTGGTTTAATTGTTGTAGTATTATTGATTGGGAACAATTAAGTTTTGTCCAGTAGAATGATTGAGCAATTTTCAAAACTGGAACTAGTATTGAAACCACAACAAAGCCTTATTGGTTTAATGTTTTACCAAGGACTATGAGCTGGAAAAGGTGGCCTAAATATAAACCCTTTTCTCATCTGACATATACGATTAGTACCTGAGCAATCTCATTTGGAGGTATTTAGGCCTCACCAAAACCCGATCTCTAACTTATATTAGAAATGAGTTATATTTTGTTGTTCCTTTTAAACTGTCCGTTACGAATTTTCCAGCCAATTGGCCCGGATAAGGATCGGGGTTAGGCATCCTTTAACCCTTTTTTAATGGTTTGCTTTGCTTATACAACAGGTCACATTTTTGTTCTTTTTCTTCGTTATTCAATATTGTTGTTATAGATGCGGGCGTAATTGGGATATTTTAAAATTGATTGCTGTTTTTAATTAATAATTAAAAAGAATTTTGATTTCAAAATATCGATGAACACAAAAAGTAATACAGACGAACATAGGACCCCTCCTTTTTTAAAGTCTTTTAAAACTAACAATATGTTACTGGGATATTTTTTCATCGCTAAGCGAATTTAACAATTCGCTTGCCGTGTTTGCGTGAAAAGTTTTCTTCAAGAAGAATTTAAATGAATGAGAGTCCCAATCGTATCCTACTAATAATATAAATGTGAAAGTTTGTATGTTTAGATTTTTGGATATTTATATGTTTGGATGTTTGTCACTCAATCATGCAAAAACGAGTGAACGAATTTGGATGAAATTTGGCACACAGATAGTTTATAACCTGGGCCCTGTTTAATAAACATTACAATCCTACAATTTTGGAAATTATTGACATATTTGTAAAGTTTTATGACAAGTGCTGTTTAATAAACCTTACAATTATGTAAGAATTTTACAAGTAAAAACTTTACAATTATTAGATTTACAAGTGCTGTTTAATAAACGTTTACATTTGTACAAAACGCCTGTAGATTTCGATGACAAAATTGTATTTACAAATTTGTAATTGTAAGTTTACACATTACATGAAATGTAAGTTTTTGTTAAAGATTCTTAAACCGAGAGTAGATTTCAAAATCTGTTTTTTTTTTTTTTTAAGTATTTGGGTATATTATATTTCATTAACAATCTAGGGATATCGAGACAAATCGATGGCCAGCAGATTTGTTCTCCAAATATTGTACTGACCACATACCTAGACACATTTTTTACGCAGTTATATATCGTTCCTTTAGTTACACCGTGTGCATCTGTTATAACATGTATTGTGAGCCACAGCTAGCCCATCCAGTGCAATGAACACAAAATTTGCTGTGGTGCAAGGGCTGAATTTCTCTCTAAATTGTATTTTAGATCATGTCCTATAATCGTTATCAAATAATAGACGGTAGTTTTGCAGACCCGAAATTTTTCGTTGAACGTTGAAAAAAAGTAAAGTAAAAGTAAAGTTTCAAAAATGGCAACAGCGAGTTTTTCGTAAAAGGATACTTTTACGAAAAACCCGCAGTTGCCGTTCACTCATATAGGCATTATCACTACTGTCACTATTGCTACTTCCACTATTAGTTGTTAGAACCAGTATAACAATTAAATTTCTTCACTTATTAAAAATTCTGACACAAGGCGACTACACCTGTCGGAATTTTTCTACAATTTACAATATATGTAAAATTGTAATTCCAATTATGCGTTCAATAAAACAGTTTTCCTTACAAATATGTAAGTTGTCACCTGTAAAGAGAAAATGTTTATTAAACAGAAATATGTAGCATTGTAGGTACAATTTTAAAATTTTGACGGTTTTCCACCATTGTAAAATTGTAAATTGTATTCTTTATTAAACAGAAACTTGTAGAATTGTAAATTGTAAAATACAATTACAATTTGTAACGTTTATTAAACAGGGCCCTGGTTTAACATATAGAATACTTATAATTTCGGTAGTACGTTCCAGTGGGATGATTTCCGACCTGTACGCGGGCGAAGCTGCTTCCAAAAGCTAGTGTTATAGTAATACCTCAAGGAATAGACCTGGGGGCCTCTAAGTCCATCAACGAAGATACGGGCCCGTCCGAAACTAGTTTGATATATCTCCTTCAGAATACACTCTCATCATCATCACCATTTCAGCCGAAAGACGTCCACTGCTGGACATAGGCCTCCGCCAAATGGGGGTTTTTTGCCATAATCGCCACGCTTGGCAGGCGGCTTGGCGATCGCAGTATGGTGGTAAAATGCTCAGAGAACGCTGCTGCCCATTCTCTAGTAAGTCCTTTAGTCGCCTTCTACGACACCCACGGGAAGAAATGGAATGGTGCTATTCTTTTAGGTCCGGCACCACACGGAACGCATGACACGGAACGGAATGCACACTAATCCTGATTAATAAATTTTTTTCGGACGGGCCATACACATCGGGAGCAAGGACAGCTGTCAACTCGTGTTACCATTCATTCTTAGTTAGGTTCCGCACACAATCGCCAACCCGCCTGCCAAGCGTGGCGATTATGGCAAGCCCGCCCCCAAATTGGGGGAGACCTATGTCCAGCAGTGGACGTCTTCCGGCTGAAATTATGATGGTGATGATGATGATCCCGCACTAATCTTATTTATGAAGCTGATACGGAATAGGAAGCACCCGTAAGTTCGGCCGAAATTGCGAATTTCGTGCTTTTCTAAGCCTAGATAAAGCCCTAGGCATCAGGTATTTTTAATGATCAGCATGTTTGTTTTATAGTCAACAGGTCATTTAAATATGTTCAGATAAGTGATGTCAATACAAAGAACTGCACGCTATCTAACAAAACATACCGATAACTTTTACCTTATCTCTAGTACCTATAGGTAGAATTACTAAATTGCATTAGCTACAATAGGTACTGTTTCGAGTGCTGACCGTGTAGTTTATTAGACGTTGCATGATCTTATTGTTATAAGTATACAATATTAGTTATGTTGTGACATAACATCACGCTTGTATTCCCTGAAGGGAACGGCAGAGGTGTACCTGTAGGCTTAGCACGAGAACCGTCGATAAGCGTTTTGCCATCCGAAGAATAGACACAAATTACGTTACCGGTATAGACAGTTTTGTACCGAAAAATGTAGACAAGTGATTCTACAGTAGAGTAGAAATAGAAAGCGTCATGCTAAGCCTGCTGTAGTACACCCATCATTTCGCCAGTTATGTTTAAGTTCCATGTAATAGGGGGCGAGCCTATTGCCATCAATCGTACAAAAAGCCAGACTTGTTGAGGTAATATTGCTACAAATCCTCCCTAAATGGACATAAATAGGAATTGGAATTTTCTGGAAATTAAACCTAAACTTTAGAACATCATCTGCCTAGCCTTTTCCCAACTATGTTGGGGTCGGCTTCCAGTCTAACCGGATGCAGTTGATTACCAGTATCTTATATAAATAAAAAGAAAAGTCCTGACTGACTGACTCATCATCGCCCAGCCCAAACCCTTGGACCTAGAAAGCTGAAATTTTGCACAGAGGTTCCCTTTATAATGTAGACAAGGAATAAGGAAGGATTTTTCGAAATTCAACCCCTAAGGGAGTTAAATAGGGGATGAAAGTCCTGTGCGGGCGAAGCCGCTGGCAAAAGCTAGTTTTACATGGAGCGATTGCCCATCTGACCTCCATAACACATTAACTGAGTAACACGATACCCCTTGGCAAGAATATTTGTCAGACTTTCGGGCTACTGATACCTGAAAAGACTGTCAAAGATCTGCAAATTCCAACTGCTTAGCGTGATTTCCGCGCCAAGGAGGCATCTCCGTATGTAAATGGATTGCCATTCATCCATGTACCGACCTCAGCAAGCATTGCTTAACCTTGAAGATTGATCCGTGTGACCCCTTCAATCTAAAATCAGTCTAAAATTTCGAACATGAAAGTGAAAAAGATCAAAGTCTCACACAAACAGTGACCTCTTCATATAATTACAAACCTAATTTTTGTAATTAGTCCTACAGTCACGCAGTCATCTCTATTCCCATTAGTCTAGAAGCAGACAAAGTAGGTAAAATGCTTGAGGCTATTAGGTACTTTAATTAAAAGGAAGGACGTACCATGACTTTGTAGTTTGTGTTTCGTTTATTTAATTAGTTCTAGGGCCATCTTGTCTGCGGCTTTGAGACTTGACTAAGAGGCAATTTTTTTGTGGACAAAAAACAGCGTACATTTTAGCTGAAGAAAATAGTAAAAGAGAAAATTGCGTAGTAAAAATTTTGACAGGTGGTTTCGTACGATGCAAGGATTTTCTCATATGTCAAAACAATTTATGCAGCATGCACGTACTAGTACGGACGGTGAGCAGTGGTGGCACGGTGGTAACGAACGACTATGTACGACTTACGAGTAAGAGGTAGAAGGTTCGAAGTCAGACAAGTGCTTTACATTCTGTAATTTAGTTCATGACCACTGCTTTCACATCGTTAGGAAACCGGCATGTCCTAGAACCAAAACTTCGAAGACATGTGACATCTACCAACCCGCACTGGGCCTGCTTTTTGGATTACGGTGCTCTCCCTCTCAAGGAGGCCTGTGTCCCAGCAGTGGGAACATTATAGGCTGAATATGCTCCACCAGTCCGATGCCTACTCCAGGATGCATATACGGTACAGCTCGCAATCGTTCCCTCTCCTACGGGCACGTCTTCATTCCCATTACAGCACCCCTTAGTCTACTCCTTGATATGCCATGGTCTCTGAAGCACCATGAAACATGAGGCCTCAGGGGCTAGTGCAAATCTTATGGTTCATTTAATTAATCTAGTCTGGTCAAACCACGCAGGGATTGGTGCATTTCATTCATTCATGCATGTGTTAGTAAGCTCTAACCGATGAGATGGACAACATGAGGCAAAGTATTTGGACCTTGAAATAACCTATTCCTTGACTTTGTACTGTGTTTGTGAATATGAGAGAATAATATTAAGAATGTTATAATTATTATTACATTTCGTAGAGTGACAATTTATGGCTAACATTTCTGCCGCTGCAGCCACAGATTACAAAGTCGCGAGGACCGTCCTAATCCTTTGAACCTACCCCATTTGATCTGGTAGACGGCTTAACAGTACGCTCAGATTACTTAGATGAAATAACTTTGAATTGCCTTTCAAATTCCTCAAGGTTAAAATCTACAAACATACTTGTACGAAGTCCCTTCGGATCCGCACACCATAACACAAAAACTTTAGAGGGAACTTGTGAACTAAAGAATAAAAAATATGAACATCTTTATGCTCGTGTATTATACAGGGTTATTGGAAAAATCTATATAAATAAAAGAAAGGTCCTGACTGACTGACTGACTCATCAACGCCCAGCCCAAACCCTTGGACCTAGAAAGCTGAAATTTTGCACAGAGGTTCCCTTTATAGTGTAGACAAGGAATAAGGAAGGATTTTTCGAAATTCAACCCCTAAGGGAGTTAAATAGGGGACGACTGTTCCGCGCGGGCGAAGCCGCTGGCAAAAGCTAGTATCAGATAATTGTACATAACATTAAGAAAAACTTTTACTATGGGACCAAACCTGAAAACGCGAAAACAAATCGTTATCCGAACATAATGTGAGGAACAGCTGATTTTTTTTCGCGATTTCAGGTTTGGTCCCATTCATACATACAGAACATAACATTCCCACTGCTGGGACACAGGCCTCCTCTCTATGAGAGGGAGTGGGCCGTAATCCACCACGCGGGCCCAGTGCGGGTTGGTAGATGTCACATGTCTTCGAATTTTTTGGTTCTAGACATGCCGGTTTCCTCACGCGATGCTTTCCTTCACCGTTTTGAGAGCAGTAGTGATGAGATTTACACAAAGTAATGCGCCTGGCTGGGTTCGAACGCACGACCTGCAGCTCGTCAGTCGCGGCCGTTACCACTGGGCCACCACTACTCTCATGTTATTCATTATGACGAGTACAATGACCTCTTAAGAGGTTGATGGTGTTTTTCAAATAACCCTGTACAATAGAAAAGCTTCCATTGCAAATTAAAACCCTACTAATAAAATAAATGTGAAAGTTTCATTGTTTGTAATTCGATCACGCACAAAGGGCCGAACGGATTTGGATGTAATTTGGCACACAACTAGTTTATAAGCTGGATTAACAGGTAGGGTGATGATGATGATGATGATGGGACTCCCTTTTCCGCACGTAGACTCCCATTCGGTCCGTTGTGCGTGGGGATGCTGGCTAGCAGAGCCAGCCTAGCTCCGCCCAAAAGCACAGAAGCTTCCTGGGAGCTTCACAGGCTTCGCGGAGCGACCTCACTGTTCCGAGGATTTCTTCGCGTTGAGAAGCCACGGCCTCGCATTCCAGGATGACGTGGGCGGCTGATTCCTCGGCGTCAAGGCAGCCCCTGCAAAGCGGGCTGTCTGTGGCGCCTATGTTAAAAAGGTGTTTGTTAAGGGTGTTATGGCCCGTAATTGTTCCTATTATTATTCTAAGGTTATTTCTGCTCAGGCTGAGAAGTTTTTTGGTTCGCGGGTGTACAGTTGGTAAAGCCAATTTTGACTGTCTACAGTCTGTTGCCCGTGACCATCTGTTGTTATGGAGTTCGGTCGACCTTTGGCGAATCCACGCACGAAATTGTGAGAAAGGCAGGGGGAGAAGTGGGTACGGGCCTAGCACTTTCATATCAGAGCCTCTCTTCGCAAGTTCATCTGCGGCATCATTGCCTAAAGATCCACTGTGCCCTTTGATCCACTGGAGTGCAATACGATTGGACGTCGCTAAACTCTCCAGGGCAAGATGGCACTCAAAAATTAGTTTGTTGTTAGTTTGTTTGTTTTCTAAAGCTTTGAGCACAGATAGGCTGTCGGATAGGAATTTAATGCCGTAGTTCCGGATGCCTAAGCGCTTTACTGCTGTAGCGGCTTGTGTTAAGGCAACACATTCACACTGAAAGATTGAACTGTGTGTGCCTAGCGGTATGTGAAAGTTGATGTTGAGGTCAAGGGAGTGTGCGCCAGCACCTGAACCGTTTTGTGTTTTTGAGCCATCTGTGTAGATGCGCACTTCATTGGCTCCCGACTGACCCCTTTCTTCCTCTACTGTTTGTATAATATAGTTTTTGTTGAACATAGGTTGGTTTGGTGTTCTATCACACGGGGCAGCGATGAGTGGCTGGTACTCAATCGCCCGGTCCAGGATTTTAGCGTGTGGGCTGGTTAAATTCTTGCCCCATATGCCCAGATGCATTAGCCTGATAGCAGCTAGTGTGGCCTCCTGCTGTATGTACAGGTCCAGGGGAGTTAATTGAAGGGCTATCTCCATGGCTGCTGTTGGGGTGGTTCTCATGCAGCCAGTGGTAGCTGAACAGGCCAGTCGTTGGAAGCGCTGTAGTCTAGTAATGGTGGTCGAGAGTTCGGTCCTCGTCCACCAAACCAGAGCGCCATAAGCCAACATTGGCCTGATCACCGCTTTATATAGCCACAGGGTAATCTTCGGAGAAAGCCCCCATGTTTTTCCTAACATTTTTTTGCATTGGTATAGTGCAATTGTGCTTTTATTTAGTTTGTAGTCAAGATGCTTGTTCCAGAGCAGTTTGCTGTCAAGGATCACCCCCAAGTACTTGACTTCGTCTTTGAGTGTTAGTTCTGTGTTGAAGAGTTTTGGAAGCCTATGGGGTCCCAGGGTTCTTTTGTTGGTGAACATTATTAGTTCTGTTTTCGAGGGGTTAACCGATAGTTCGTGTTTCGTGCACCAACTCTCGATTATTTTGAAGGCACTTCTCATGAGATCACACAAGATGCCCTCAAATTTCCCCGAGATTAAAATTGCTATGTCGTCCGCGTATCCCACCGAGTACAGACTGCTGGCGTTGAGCTCTGCGATGAGCTCATTTACGACCAAGTTCCACAGTAGTGGTGACAGCACCCCACCCTGTGGGCAGCCTCTACTTACGATACCTCGCGTGGTGGTGTTCACGGTAAATCGAATAGCACGGTATTTTAGCATGTTATTGATCCATTCTATGAGTGTTCGCGCAACACCGTGCGTGGCAAGTGCCTGTTCGATGCTGGCGAAGTTAGTTTTATCGAAAGCACCTTCTATATCAATGAAGGCGCCTAGGGTTGGGGTTTTTGCTTTAAGAGCACTTCCTATGCGTGAAACTACGCTATGGAGTGCTGATTCAGTTGATTTGCCTGCACAGTAGGCGTGTTGATTAGGATGTAAGGGTCTATGTACCGAAATTTGGGACCTAATCTTCCTATCCCCCAGCCTCTCCAGTGTCTTCAGGAAGAACGAGGAGAGGCTTATGGGTCTAAAAGACTTGGGTTGGGTGTAGTCACCCCTGCCCGGCTTCGGTATGAAAATTATTTTTACTTCCCGCCAGTTCAAGGGGATGTAGCGGTGGGCCAGGCAGGCTCGAAATACCTTAAGGAGGTAATCAGCCAGTAGATCTTGGCTCCACCTGAGCAGAGCTGGGAAAATACCGTCCAGCCCTGCTAACAGGTAGGGTACTTTTTATCCCGGTAGTAAGTTCCCATGGGATAATTTAAAATATAAACGCGGGCGAAGCCGGTAGCAAAAGCTAGTAAATAAATACCGGGTAAAACGGGGTGAATAGAGACTGCAGGGTGAATCGAAACGAAACTGTAAAAGTGGATTTTGACAGTAAACACATTGAGTCCGTTTTGGCTACAAACGATCACAATTTCAACAGTAACATCAACTTTAAAGTTTCGTCTCGATTCACCCCTCACCGCGTTTTACGGAAAAAATATTCAGTTTGTAAAAATGGTGTGTTACGTAATTAGGGTGATGATGTGTCCTAAAAAGATATAAGTACGCACAGTCCATCATCAACATTTCAGCCGAAAGACGTCCACTGCTGGACATAGGCCTCCCCCAGGCTCCTCCACTTCGACCGGTCTTGTGCTTCCCACATCCAGCGGATACCCGCGGCCTTCACAAGGTCATCGGTCCACCTTGTGGGAGGCCTTCCTACTCTACGTCTTCCGGTACGCGGTCGCCACCCCAGAACCTTTCGGCCTCATCAGCCATCTGTTCTGCGAGCAACGTGCCCTGCCCACTGCCACTTAAGTTTGGCAATTCTTCGGGCTATGTCGGTTGCCTGATTCAATCGCGTAGGGAAACTCCGACCATAGCCCGGTACGGTGGTACGGTAAATAACGGTACGTAAATATGTCAAATAAGTAGTCGAACTACTTGCAGCTTGTTTAAAAATGCAAATACAAACCATAAACAATTTCTTCGTGTTTTTTATTCTACTCTTTAAGCTTAGCTGCACCCTAATTGCGTAACTCACGATTGATCATAATTGGTTTCGTCTTCACAGTTAAACAATATTCATTGCGTTATTTATGTTGTCGAACAGACACATTTTTCGAACATATGAAGCAGTGGTTTAACAATTCGTTTCAAAACGATACAGATTATGATGAATCGTGAGTTACGCAATTAGGGTGCAGGTTTGTAAAGAATATTAATATTTTATTCAAAATCAAAAGTTATTTATTCAAATTAGGCTGAGAATCAGCACTTTTCGGACGTCATGAAATACATAAGACAGTCCTCCAAAACACCCGCCCTTCGACACTTCCTAGTGCTTTAGCTGGGAAGAAGAAGTGGCGCAACAAACTCCCCAGCAGCACAGCTGTCTGTTTAAACGGATGGACTTGATTCTATACATACATAGGCAAAGTAATAAACAATAAAGACACAGAACAATAATAAAATAAAATTAGTAATATGGCAGCTAGCTATGCCAATATAGGTACCAACAAATGAAATGAAAACTTAACTCAAGCATAAAGAATAAAAAAATTCGGAAGGCGGTGACGAAGAATTAAAATACCTACACTTCCGAAATTAAAGTTATTTTGCACTTTGTAGTGTTTTTTTAGGAAGTCGGTTGTTATTTTTTTGAAAAAAGTTTTATTTTTCACTTTTTAGTTACCTATCCCATACCAATTCGAAATTTCATTATCCTTGGGGTCAAAACAATGCATATTTATGCGATAGCAGCATTCGCGGTTGATTTGCTGTAATGTTTTGAAGAGTTCCGTTGTCTGTCTCCGAAACGCATCATCAGATCTATATGAAATTTATATGGGACCATTTCGGAATAAAGCCCTTTCGAACGAAAAAAGAATTTTGCAAATCCGTCCATATACGATGGAGTTATGCCCAAACAAACATAAAAATATAACATGTCGAATTGATAACCTCCTTCTTTTTGAACTCGGTTAAAAATTAAAAAAATGTTAATAAAGCATAATCGCTCCATGTAAAATACCGGTATTCAGCTGCATCCGGTTAGACTGGAAGCCGACCCGAATATAGTAGGGAAAAGGCAGATGATGCAGATGATGTCAATAAAGCATAATACCAAAATACACTCGAGAGCAATGAATCCGGGTCACTTAAAGAATGTTAAAAATCTCGGAAACTAAAAATGATAGGTTAATGCAATAAATTGTATTTAATAGACAATGTAATACTCCTTAAATGAAAGTAAAAAAAATATGAGTCATAATACATTTTATTAACACAAAATTACATAAAGAAAAAAACTGCTGATCTCTCCTTAAAACAAAAATAGGAAACATGAAATTTTTGAACTTTATTACGATTTTCTTGAATTTTAATACTTCGTATTGCCTCCTCGTGCTTCCATTACTGCGTTTACGCGGTTTGGCATGCTGTACACCAAGTTCCTTATACGATTTTGGGGAATATTCTCCCATTCCTCTGTGAGAGCAATTTTGAGCTCACGAAGCGTGATTGGGGGAGGGTTTCGTTGTTTTACGCATCTGCCTAGCTCGTCCCAAGCATGCTCGATCGGGTTGATATCCGGGCTACGCGCTGGCCACTCCATACGAGTAATGTTCATCTCTTGAAGGTAGTCATTCACAATCCTACCTGTATGAGGTCGGGCATTGTCATGCATAAATATAGCATCCTCACCTAAATTGACCATAAATGGACCAACGTGATCATTGAGAATTTCTTCCACATATCTTACGCTAGTTAAAGAGCCGTTTTCTATGATCACCAGCTCTGTGCGACTTTCAGAAGAAATTCCGGCCCACACAAGTACAGACCCACCACCGTAGGCTACTTTTTCTTCGATGCATGCTTGCTTGAATCTTTCCCCTGGTCTTCGATACACTCTGTGTCTTCCATCGTGCTTGTAGAGCATAAATTTTGATTCGTCGGAGAACATAACTTTTGACCAATCTTCAATACTCCAATTTACGTGGCTCTGGGCATATCTTAGTCTTGAAATACGATGCCCACGCTCCAGTTTAGGGCCATTTGCAGGTCTAAGGGGTTTTAAGTTAGATTCAGCAAGCCGACGTCTTACTGTCCATGCACTTGGGTTACTTCCTCCGAGGCGTCGAAACTGATTGGTGAGTTCAGTTCCTGTGAGAAAGCGATTTCGAAGCATGGTGTTCACCAAGTATCGGTCTTCTCGTGCTGTGGTACACCTGGTTCTGCCCGTTCCTGGTCTGCGTAGGTTAGAACCAGTTTCTTCGTAACGTCGGAGAACTCTTTGTACTGTTGACAGCGACACACCGACAGTCCTGGCTGTATCGCGCTGACTCCGGCCGGTTTCCAGCATTGTAAGTATTCTGGTGCATTCTTCAGGCGTAAGCGACATAATTTCAGCTTGAATAATGAATATAGAGCACTATCAACATGGTTTATGTACCCACATAAATGACAGATTACAAACAAAAGCAAAACCAAATGCTGCAATTTCGTAGTTCCATCTTCGAAAGTGGCCCTTTTTCAAATTGGATTTTTTTATGATATTACTTTACAATAACTAAGAAGTTTTAATACCTTCATTTAAGGAGTATTACATTGTCTATTAAATACAATTTATTGCATTAACCTAGCATTTTTAGTTTCCGAGATTTTTAGGATTCTTTAAGTGACCCGGATTCATTGCTCTCGAGTGTAAAAGCCTCCTGGTATAAAGGGCGTGATAGCTTACATATTATCCTGCAGTACCTACAAGAGATCTTACTTGCCACAGTGCTACATATTTATGCATACGCACATAAAACGCAACATGTACCTAATATAATGTTCATAAATAGTTACGCATCTGCTTTATAGTTGAATAGATAATGAATCCCACACATGGAAAAGTGTCGTCGAAACTGCCGTGTTGCAATGAAAGTCCGCCTATGTACAGTAGGATCCAAAAGCGGAGTAACAATTTCAAAAAGTAATAGATTGACACTACGGTTTAACTTACGACCTTCTTATATTAAGTAATTTCTATATTGTAGACACACACACTCTCATACGTCTACAAATGATTGTATTTCATAAATTCAACCGTTAAAGTAAATGACGTGATAGCTTAGTGGCTACTGTACTTGGATTAGCGCCCTCGTGCGCAACGAGTCTCGGGTTCGAATCCCACGCGCGGTGTGCTAGCCTTTTTATTGTTTTAAAAATCGCTTTTGACTATAGTTTCTTGTTCTGTTCGTCTTGTTCACTAAACTCGTAAAACTTTATCAATATACCCACAGAAACCTAAATAAATTTAAACGATAGTTAACTTACGACTCATTCGACGTGACATATAGAACGGTGTTGGTTGTTATTGTGTGCTAGTGACGTGTGTTTAATCTATTAGCGGTCTTCTAGTTCATTTTAAAATGTAAGCAAATTTATTAATAGAAATGAAAGCGAATATTATTGCGCTGCATAAAAGCGGACTTAAATATCACAAATATCTGATGAAACCGGCCTGAGTGTGAGTATTATGATTTAATTATTTTATTAAGCACTTATTTAATTAAAGTATAACTGCTGATCCTTGTAGTAATTTTAAACGTTTTATAAATATCATAACGTCTAAATAGAAGAAAAATATAAAATTTCAAAGTAAATTTATTTCCTAGATTAAATATTTATGTGAAATTTATATTTCAAATAATTTTGTTTCTAAATAGTTATACATATTATTATGTATTTTGTTTAGTAGCATAACAGTACCCCTTTTTTGTTTTAGTGAAATACTGTGAGTCAGTGGATGAAAAGATATGAGGAAGGGGGTAGCCTTGCCGGTCGAAAGCAAAGTGGAAGACCCCAGCTTATAAAAGAAAGCGACAGCACAAGTGGTTTCAAAAAGACAAGACATTTTGCCAAATTATTCGACACATATTTCCGAACCGTGTGCCGTACGCTCCACGCAGAAGGGTTGAAAACCAGCTCAAAAAACATAAACATTAACATTAAGTTAAAAATTAGAAATATTTATTATTATTGACTTTTATTGATTTTAGTAATATTCACATAATATTGTGTCATATCCGTAATATGGATTATTTCGAGGTTTAGTTTCAATCTTCTTTTCGTAATGAAAATGATTACTTAAGCTATAACTTCAATAAGTCCTATTAAATACGATTTGTTAACTTTGAGGTTTGAGAGAACTAAATCGCAGTAGATTTATTCCAGTAGTAGTACTACTGAGTCATTTAATTGTATTGTGACAACTTGTCCGCATTTGTTATTTTTACGTGGGTAGATTTGCGTAGAAAAATGTTATTTCTTTAGAGTACCGCACATGGTAGTAATTACAGCACAATATTATTATATTACTAAGATACAATAGCCTGATTATCATGGTTCACCAATTAGCTACTTTACTTCAATAAATTGTTCTTTATGAGAAAATAAACTGTTAACAAGAAGTTATTAGTAGTTATTTTTATACCTACTTCATAAAATTATAACGAATAAACATTTTGTAATCACATAATATTCTTAATTCTTTGTTTAAATAATAATATAAGTAATTAAAAAAAAAAACATTCTCGTATAACGAATAATAAAAGAACTGATGAAGATTATTTTTGAAAAGAAAAATAAAAACCTCATCGGGAGATTTGAACCCAGACTTGTGTGTTTCTAAATCAATGACAATACGCTGCGAGCTACCGAGACTTGATATTAGAACATGAATTTTAGCGATGGTATGAACCGACCAAGGTCATACGTAGTTACTACGTAACACAGTAAAGACAGAGACAGAGTTCTCTGTGCGACGGTATGTTTTTTGTATCTTTCGACGACAGTGCAGTGGTGTGTGAGTATTGTGGTGTGCGGTCTGGTTACATCACTTATACACACAGCTGTAGGTACGGCCTGGACCGCGAGTCATAGCAATATAACCCTTAGCATGAGAATGGACTCTTGACCGCGACCGTACAATCTTTACTTGAAGTTTAATTAAAAAGAAGCTTTGAGAGATTTAGAGACGATGGTTCCTTAGAGATTATTGCACGCTGTTAATGTCCAATTTTCGATGCATTGAAGTAGTACCTTTACGCAGAGTGATTTTATTCAAACACGAAAGACATCCAGGTACAAAAATGAAATGTGTTCAAAATGTTTGGATTTCAGAAGTAACCCGCGTTCAATATTTAACGCCAAACAAATAAACGTTACCGAAACATCTGATAATTGGCATCTTTCTAAATATTTGGATGATCAGCGATGGCGCTGAGAAACGGTAGATGCTTTGGAAAGTGTAAATGACGGGACGCATCCGGAAAACCGATGGCTAAACATTGATAATAATTGATATAAATGAGGTAATCATCATATCATCATATCAGCCGAAAGACGTCCACTGCTGGACACAAGCCTCCCCCAAAAGGGGGGTTTTGCCATAATCGCCACGCTTGGCAGGTGGGTTGGCGATCGCAGTATGGTGGTAAAATGCATAGAGAACGCTGCTGCCCATTCTCTAGTAAGTCCCTTAGTCGCCTTCTACGACACCCACGGGAAGAAATGGGATGGTGCTATTCTTTTACGCCCGGCACCACACGGAACTCCGGCACCACACGGAACGATGACACCACATGAGGCAATACAATACCTTAATTCGAAAAATCAACCCTGTTCTGCACGAGGACAATAATTACTATTAACAGCATTAATTAGGATGTCAATTATAATTGTACGTATCTATGATACATAGCAATTATAACTTGTAGCTTAATCAATGATAACAGCTGATTTGGCAAACAATTACTCTGGCGCCGCATGCTGACCTGACCTGATTAATTACTTTTTTTATTGCCCCATAAAACGAGCTAACAGAACGACCCGTCGGGACAGAACATTCATGAAAATGGTGTTTACAAGTAATTTCAGAGAAACGGCTGAAAAAATCATAGTTTGTTAAGTTAGACACTTACCTTAAAACATTTATCGCGTTTTTCCACAACAAAACACTGCTGAAAATTCTGCAAAGCGTTCGTACACTCCAAGGTTTGAAAAACAACTGAGAGTCAGTGTTGGGCAACTTGCGCAGCACAGGATGCGCAGTGAGAGGGTTGAGGCCTCAGGAAGGAGCGAGCGCGGACCGCCGGCTGCGGAACCTGACTTATGAATGATATAGCCTGCGAAAGGTATCTTGTGTTAGTCGGGGCGCGGCGGGGGCGCGCGGGGAAGGGTTATATAACGCGCCCGATCGATACCGGGGGCGGGCGCGAGCGTAGGGCGCGAGCAGAACCATTTTTCCTTTTTATCGGCGAACATCGGCGGGTAATACTCTTTGTTTTATTGCGGCGTTTGTTACACCCATCAGTTTTAAAGACACGCTTTGTTAGTTGTTGCACTTGCAACGCGTAGTTTGATGTTTTATTTAATAGGCGGGAAAATGGTTGAAAAACTCAATTTAAAAAGTTCAATTGTATGTTTCAGGGTTTTGTTTTATGAAAATTGTTATTGTTCAATATACGTGCGACTTTGAGTCCAAATTCGAAACGCCAAACCGACCGAAAAAGAAACAAACATGGCAGCTGTCATAAATCATCTTCCATTCCATTAGCCTTTGATGTACAGAAAGTGCCCACCGTACTTCCTTTGCCAAAACCAAAACGGACCTTTCTTTATAGACGGGTTTTCCATTATTTTGGCGGACCATTAAATACGCGATGCACAGCAAACGGGACATTTCATGTAATTAAATTAAATTGAACCTTGTCCCTGTAAGTCCAAATGAAGTTTGAGACATAGGTGCAATAACAAAATGAAAAAAATATCGCGAAGACTACATAATTATGATTATCTGACAGTTGCTCTCCCTTGTAGGAAAGTAAGATTTGCATAAAATGTGGTAAATGTTACAGATATTCAATACTCAGCACATTTCGCCATAATACAAGAGCATAATATGATATTATGCAAATAAAAAAAAGTGAATAGTACATTCTATGACGATCAAGCACTTGACTACTAAAGCTTAATATGTATTTCTCTTTGTTGTTCTTTGAGATTAATTTGTACTTAGCTATTAAATTAATATGTATAAGTGTAATTTGTTATTATTATCCAAATCATGCTTTTGCATAAATGTGCTGTCTTTTGTTTGCACAAAATAAACGATTTATCTTTCTAGTAGAGATGAACTTGTCCTGTATATTGTAAATTAGAGAGCATATATACACACACATGCATGCATGTGTGTGACATATATATGTCACACACATGCATGCATGTGTGTGTTTGTGTCACATGTGTATATCTAGTAGAAAGCGAAAAATACACGTCCACCCCTTTGTCCTTGGCCGTCACCCAATCATCTAGCAGCTGTTTCCGATAATAGCCAATATTTAAAATATCCAACACAATGGTGCCTGGTTGTTTTCACTATTCGGAACTTCTTTTTGCAAGGAGCAACTAGAATCAATTCTATTTTTTTCTGGAAATTTTGACGCCAAGAGTGACTTTTATGTAGCTGTTTGAAGTAAATGATTTCACGGCGACTGAACTTAAATAATGAAGTAAGATATCTAAGTACTTATGTTTGGTTTTTCACAATCCGGCTCGAAGGACTAACATTTTCAAATAAAATTAATCTTTATTTTCAAATATTGTGGAATGTCGAGAGACTTTTAATAACGTTTTCGTCGCAATAACGTGGTTGAATGACTGACATGATGACAGAGCTTTTAATATTTTTGTGTTATAGCGCCTAATGGGAGCGCGTTAATAAAACAATTAAATGTGGTTAATTTATTGCGTGTTTGTCAGACTAATGTTGACTTGAAATAATATAAAATTATGTAGCAATGTTTACTGGCCAACTATTCTGGGTCAAAGGTTTCTGCAAAATTCGTTCGTTGCTAATAAATGATTCTTTATTCGTACCCTCATGTACCTACCCAATATTACGGAACCACAAAAATGCCACTGCTAACTTCAGATGTCACTACCATCTAGCGTCTAAGAATTTGACAGCTCTATCCAAACATTTTTGTAAACAAGTAACTTCTTTAACGAATGATCAAATAATATATCTCGTCACACAGCTGTTGACTGTACATATATTTGCCAAAGCTATTAAAATACGAAAGCTGTTGGAGAATGCTCTCCGAAAAAAAAATTGGAAACCTGATATTTCGTCGAAACTACGTGCTGTCCTTTTTAAACCTGAAGACTATTATGGGAGAAATTCGAATACAGGTGATGCTCCCAAAAGAACTGGGTAAGTCTATTTTCATTACCTACATGCACTTGTGGTGTGACTTTATGTAAATTATAGTAAAAGTGTGTGTATCTTATTAGATCAATGATCATCATCTCTGAAGATTTTCTGTCATGAAGATCATCTTCGAATTGGTTGTCAACTGCGATCAGGTCTTCAATAAAAAAAGAGCTTAAAGTCAACAAACATAAAACATATACTTAAACGTCTACATCTGCCATTTTTCAGTGGATACTTTCCTTTTCCTTAGCTCGTCTTTTAATAGTGCTAAACTCCAAGGAACATACTTTTATCTAGATTTCGTTTAATTTGTGATCGACACAAAAATAAATATAAACAAAACTATGGCGGCTTGAAGACGGTGAACAGTGCTGCCACCTATGACGAGCATTCAGTTTTTAAGCCCATTGTCCTTAGTTTGTTGTTTTCATTGAATAAGTGGGAGCTAAAGCACTGCCACACATTTAGCTATACATAACACATATACATGATCAGTAATGTTCCCACTGCTGGGAAATAGGCCTTCTATGAGAGGGAGTTGGTCATAATCCACCATTCGGGCCTAGTGCGGGTTGGTAGATTAGTGCCTTTAGCTTATACCACCTGCTTATTTATTAAATGTGGCAAGTTTCAAACTTTTAATCCAAACTTATCGTGCGTTATGTGGGTGCTTAGTCAGGTATTGCATCTGCGCCTGGGGAAACACATCTAAAAACCATCTGATCACAGTAGAAAGGGCACAACGAGCAGTACCAAAGGTGATTATGCGCTAGCCCTTTAGACACCCAACAGTAAATGTTTATGAAAGGGCCGACGTACTTTCGGTGAGGAAACTCTTTGTGCTCGAAATGTTGACTAGATACCATAAAAAAACCGTACCTGCACTTCCTATTACATTAAAACGTGTTGACCGCTGCCCAATACCGCGTGTCAGAACTGCCTTTGCAAGACGTCATATTGTTGCTCTAGCCCCTAAATTATACAATTTATTCCTAAAAACTACCAAAGACTGCAAAAACTATACTATTCGTAATTTCAAAACCAAACTGACAGTCTGGCTCAAACAGTACAATTATGATGAAATCGAAAACCTAATCTCCAGTGGGTAATTCATAACTTTACATTCACACTAAACAGAAACACACTACATACATACACATATGCAAACACGCTTCATCTAATGTTAAATTGTAATTCTAGATTCTAAGTAGTTATTTTTAATATTACCTTTTTTTTTTTTCTTGACATTGTAAATTAAACAGGCGAAGACACTGGTCCCTATGATACAGTTAACACTAGTTTAGGGACCAGGGGATTCAAATTTGAGTATACTTTTATGTCAATAAAACTTGTTGTATTGTATTATTGTATTGTAATGTATTGACATTTTTCTAGCCTTTTCCCAACTATGTTGGGGTCGGCTTTCAGTCTAACCGTATGCAGCTGAATACCACTATTTTACATGGAGCGACTGCCTATTTGCCTTCCACCATCCAGTTACAGGGTAACACGATGCCCCTTGGTAAGCCTGGATTCATGGATGGTCATCATCATCAGCCTATAATGTTCCCACTGCTGGGACACAAGCCTCCTCTCTGTGAGAGGGATTGGGCCGTAATCCACCACGCGGGCCTAGTGCGGGTTGGTAGATGTCACATGTCTTTGAATTTTTGGTTCTAGGACATGCCATGCCGGTTTCCTCACGATATTTTCCTTCACCATTTTGAGAGCAGTGGTAATGAAATAATTTACACAAAGTAAAGAGCCTGGCTGGCTTCGAACTCACGACCTACACGTAAGTCATGGCCGTTACCACTTGGCCACCACTGCTCTTGGATGGTCACCCATCCACAAACTGAACGCGGCAAGAGTGACAACTCATCCATCGAATCTATTCTACATAATTATCAACACAGTTATATTTAGTATGTAGATCTAGAGTATCTCATTACTAACTTTCTAACACTAAGTAGTCATAAAACTCGTTTATCTAGCATTTTCAAACTATTAAATATATAGACACATTTCGGCAATATAAGCAAGATTAAATTGAGCTTCACTAAATAAATTAGTTAATTTCGTACAAGTTAATTAATAATAAACTCGTCGGTATTTGGCAATCTTAATTAGTATTTTAGGTAAATTTGCTTCAAGGAATATTACCACAATCATGTCTGTGAAATTTGGGTAGATTTTTTTTTATTCCCTAAGGGCCAGAGTTTATTTGGCATTGAGCTCGTTTTTGGGGCAGACCGTATTAGATAATTTGGGCAATTTGGCGTAAGGGAAGGTCATTTAGGCTTCTTAGTTAATTGTGGGCGAGAATATTGTCAGTTCTACCTATCGTCTAAAGTCCAAACAAAAGAAAAGAAAAATAAAACACTTTGTTCAGTGTATATTTATTTTGTAAGATAGGTACAATATCTATGCATTTTAGCTGCAGCTTATACAGGAAAAGTTTTTATCCAGTGCGCAAACTTTAACCATGAATTCAGCATATCATTCTAGACCCCCTAGCGCATAAATTTTTCGCCGGAAATACAAAAGAAATCAGCTGTTCCATACATTTTGACCGCGTAGGTACTGCACTTTTCTATGAAACAGCTGATTTTATTTTTTATAACCGGCGAAAAATTTCTGAAGTAGGGGGTCTAGAATGATATGCTGAATTCATGGTTAGAGTTTACGCACTGGATAAAAACTTACCCTGTATTTTAAATCCTACACTATGTTCCGTGTGGTGCCGGACGTAAAAGAATAGCACCATCCCATTTCTACTCGTGAGTGTCGTAGAAGGCGACTAAGGGCCTTACTAGAGAATGGGCAGCAGCGTTCTCTATGCATTTTACCACCATACTGCGATCGCCAACCCGCCTGCCAAGCGTGGCGATTATGGCAAAACCCCCTTTTGGGGGAGGCTTATGTCCAGCAGTGGACGTCTTTCGGCTGATATGATGACACTATTTATAACTCGGCCATGATGATAAATCTGAATTAACAAGAGATTCAAAGTGACTTTAATTTTCATGATACTTACCACCAAAAAAGCCAGATGATAGCAGAATCAAATCAAATCAAAGCATGAACTACCAACATCACCTTTGTACGTATTTTTCTGTTCCTTTCTTTTTGTCTGTTTATATGTATAAACATAAATGGTTAAATAAATAATGTTTAATTACAAATAATTTAAACAAATATATAAAATTGGAGTGTCAGTTTGTAATGTCAAAATAACAGCTAGGTACTTACTAAATGCCTATGAAAGTATGTGAAAAAAAAAGAAACAAAAAAAAAAAACATATTTTTTTTGTCTGTCTGATTATATATCTGTTTGTTCCGACTAATCTCCGTAACGGCTTGACCGTTTTTGACCGGCAGATAGCTGATGCTGTTATAACGAGTATCATAGGCTTCTAATTCGTCTCATAGATCCCGTGGGATAAATTCCGACATCGACGCGGGCACAGCTATAATTGTTCAATAAACCAACCTATCATTTTTCAATCTCGGCACGAACGTATAGCAGACTCAATAGTGTCATTTTATACGACATATTTGAAGCTTCAATTAAAGCCGTTTGGAAGTAGGTTGTATCCAATAGCTGTTACTTGAAAGGGCAGTTAAACTTTCCAATATTGTTTGTAACAGCCCTCTCAGACGTGGTAATGTTCTTATTAAATGTTTTATTAGGACCTAAGCGCCTTGTGTGAGGCGACTATATTGACTGTTTACTATAGTTGTGCTAGGTTTTCCAAGTGGAGCTTGAACAATCTAGTGATGGTACGTCAACAGAGGTAGACGTACCATCTACTTCTAGTGTTTTATCAACTTTGTCTTCAAGGGGTACAAAATGAGTAGAACGCATAGTGTGGTGTCACTGGTAGTGCTGTGCGTGGGGTTGGCACACTCCATGTCCTGGGGTGAGTACAAGAGTCTTGTTTTTTTTTCTTCATCATCATCATTTCAGCCGAAAGACGTCCACTGCTGGACATAGGCCTCCCCCGGGCTCCTCCACTTCGACCGGTCTTGTGCTTCCCACATCCAGCGGATACCCGTGGCCTTCACAAGGTCATCGGTCCTGTGGGGGCCTTCCCACTCTACGTCTTCCGGTACGCGGGCGCTACTCCAGAACCTTTCAGCCCCATCGGCCATCTGTTCTGCGAGCAATGTGCCCTGCCCACTGCCACTTAAGTTTGGCAATTCTTCGGGCTAATGCTTCGGCTTCTTAATTTCAACAAAAATATTTTACTGGGCAATATTTATTGATCTTTTTAAAACCTTACGATCGTGGATTATTTAATACTGTCATTTTATAGAACATATTTGAGGCTTCAATTAAAGCCGTTTGAAGGAGGTTATATCCAATAGCTTTTACTTGAAAGGACAGTTAAACTTTCCAATATTGTATATAACGGCTCTCTCAGACGTAGTAATGTTTTAATTAAATGTTTTATTAGGAACTAAGCATCTTGGGTGAGGCGACAATACAATTGCAATTTGCAATTTACCAGCTAGGTGGCAGAGTTTCCTTGAGGGACTTTTTTAAAGATGTTGGTATTCTCACAGTGGCATCACAATTCATATTCGCTAACATCTTATTTATTAGGCAAAATATACACTTGTACAATAAAAAACAGTAATATTGACACCGTTAACACTAGAAATAAGGACAAATTACGTGCTCCATTTCACCGGCTTCATAAGGTTCATAAGTCATTTGTTGGGCTTGGTATTTTACCTTTTATAACAAGCTTCCCTCTTCTTTGCTAGATTTGCCTTTTGATGCGTTTAAAGCTCAAGTAAAATCCATCCTTTGTTTAAAGGCTTACTATTCCATAAATTCCATTAACGACTATTTAAATGACAAGAATAGTTGGTCGCTGTGATTAACTCAAGACAATGTTTATGTTCTTTCTCCAGAATTAGAGTACCTAGTGACAGGTTATATGAGTTCATAAAATTATTTAGTTATATAATTTTTTATTTTATTTTATTGACCAAGTATTTTTTATTTTTATTAACTATCTATTATGTCATTAGTTATTGACATGATCTAACAATAATCCAGCATTGCATATATGTAAGCTATCACGCCCTTTAATGTCAGGAGGCTTTTATTTTTGGTATTATGCGTTATTGTTTATTACTTTGCCTATGTATGTATAGAATCAAGTCCATCCGACTAAACAGACAGCTGTCCTGCTAGCGAGTTTGTTGCGCCACTTCTTCTTCCCAGCTAAAGCACTAGGAAGTGTCGAAGGGTGGGCGTTTTTGGGGGACTGTCTTATGTATTTTGACGTTCGAAAAGTGCTGACTCTCAGCCTAATTTGAAAAAATGGCTTTTGATTTTGATTTTGAATATCGACTATTTGCCATAGGTTGAGCAAACTTCCCGTTTTCAAATTCTAAATTCAAACTCAATAGTAATCTGTGCAGTTTCATATTTAGTTGCGGCTAGTTAAATGCAGTTTCACACACTATCTACTCTCATACATTAGGAATGAACCTACTAAATAAAATACAAAGTAAAAAGTGTAAGAAATAGTTTTGTAATGCTATAAAAATAGCACGCCCCGCGTATGCGAAAATATTTGGTGATATTGACTTCTTGGACAAGGCCTGTATCGTATCTATATCTATATCTATCTATACATATAATAAATCTGTAAAGGAACTTTTCCTGTACATTTAAAATATTTCGAAAATAATTGCTTGGGGTGGTAAGGGATAATCAACAGATGACATTTTAACCCTTATCAAAAATTTTGTCTGTAGCTCGGTTTTTCAGTTTCTATGTTGAATAGATCAAGTATCACGTCAAAAGAACGAAACTAATATGGTTATCTTTCATACTCAAATATTGTTTATAACTCAGAGTTCATATTAGTCTTTGTTTCATCGCAATCACTTCGGTCAACCTATCTAAATAATTTAAAGTGTTCAAGAAGAATTTATTTACGTAATGTTGAAACACTTAGCGACATCTATTGGCGTGAAACGGTACTAACGAATATTTAATATTAACACGTCATTCTCATTTAAGTTACTTACTGTGTCTGTGTTATTTCAAAAAGTAATGATACTGATTACTAAAATCGCTTTCTGTTGGTGGTTGATTCCCACGAATCAAAAAAGCTAAAAGAATTTCAAATAAAAAGTTGTGATAATATTAACTGACGTGGTGTTCTGAGTCATATACCTAGAATGCAATTTTAGATAAATATTTATTAGTTTAATCAACCAAATTAATACAAATAGAGGGGAAGAAATCTCATTTTTAATTGTGATAAAAGTCTTAGTAGCGCCATCTAGCATAATGTAGCAAAATTAGAGCGGCTAGAGGAACATCTTCATAGAAATTCTTAATCTCTAGCGTCAGTAACGCCATCTAGGTTTGAATAGCAAACATGCAAAGACAACAACTTGATTTCGCGCGAAATTTGATAATGTTAAATTTAAATGCGTGTTTACAGCATTACTCGATTCAAATAATGGGAGTTTTGGGAGTAAAGAGTTGTAAATACTTATGTGCAAATTTTCGTGATGTTAGTTTTCGAGGTGGGGAGGGGTTCAAGCGAGGTCGGATGGTGAAAGTCAGGAAAAAACATCCAAAATTGCGACCATAACTACTGGTGGATTTGAGTACATAGATAGGTTTTCACACGGGCAACTGTAGTTATGTCGATGCTCTTCCGAGCAACATCGCTTACAGAGAAGCATTTTCTTAGTTAAAACAAGTTTAAAAATGTATTTATTTATCCATTTGGCATCTCCAACAAAGGATACATTACCTACACAGGAACAATAGAAATCACAATAGTAAAATATTGACAATTTTAAAGTCGCTTCTTTAAATATAATTATTTATTGGTCTACAAATAAATGTATGGCTGAACAAAAGAAACACTGAAACATTTTTGATTACAATTTACAATAAAAAGGCATCGCAACTGAGAGTCGCGGAGGATCGCTCTGTTACGTCCATTATCCTCGGGATCGGGCTCTCTCTCTTCCTGCTGCCTGCGTCAGCAGCGGGGAGAGAGGTGGGGGCGCGCGCGGTATGGCACTACGTAGCAACAACATCGTACTTACTATGTTCATAGAAAACCCGTGCTATACAATTAAATAGTTTTTTTTGCCTGGTTTGGTTTTTTTTTCAACAGCGCTTTTAATGTGGATAATGACCGACGTTACGGGGCGTAGGTAATGGTAACCTTCGCAGCGAGCATGTCTTTACGCCGTGTGCTAAAATCAGTGTTGCTTTTTTTTTTTTTTTTTGGGTGGGAAATCATCAAATAACTTCTCCCGCTCTGGGTGGAGCAGGAGGGCGTGTCAGACTTTTACTGACTAAAACCCACCCGTGTTCCTTCAGTAGCCCTTAAGCCAGGGGCTGTGGTGTCTCTTTCGAACAAACCCGCACCCCTGGCAGGCATCGACCCTTGCGGGTCCCATCACTTTTTGCGCTGACATCTCTTTGAGGCGCGCGTGGAACACAACGCGCCGTCGACTTGGGCTTGGTCCTTACCGGACAGCGAGCTACCCATTACTCGCCGTCCGCAAGCCCATGCCTACGGTGGCCGGAAATCGGCCTGGGATTCCCGACGCCCAGGGCGTCTCCGTATCCTGCGGCGGCTGGGGTCGCGAGGGCGCATATGCTGCCTCTCCCTCACGTGCGCCGTCTCCCTCTTCGCGAGCATTACTGCTTCGCTGAAGGAGGTGACGGCTCCCCATGCCCTCTCGCTCCGTACCATGGCTTGGACCAGGGCCGGACGCGAGAGATCGCCGCCGCCGATCGCCTCAACGAGGACACGGCGGTGCTCCGCCCAAGCTGGGCAGACCGCCACCGTGTGCTCCACCGTGTCCTCAGGGCGATCTTCGCAGTGGAAACACCCGGGCGTTTCCTCCCGCCCTATCCGAAACAGGAACCTCCCGAAACAACCGTGTCCGGTGAGGACCTGCGTCAGGCGGAAGGTGAGGACGCCATGCCGCCTCTCAAACCACTCCTCAAAGAGGGGACTTACCGCCGCATCAAAGAGGGGACTTACCGCCGCAAAATCAGTGTTGCTCGCTCGCATGTTTTGCCGTAGGTACTACTGACTGCACGAATACTTGCTTGGTAACATATTAGGTGCATTTTGACCCGTGACGCCGGTCAGTATCCACCTTTACAGCGTGATCTTTCTTCATCGTGATAACGCCATGGTCCCACGGGCCGTTAACTGACAGGTGGCGTCAGGTGTTACTGCACTGCTACCTGTCGAGGCCTATCGCAGTCCGTGCAGAGCATTCCCACTGCTGTGGTTTTATTCAGTGGTCAACGTTTGATAAACAAAGCTAAAAGACACGCGCCTGTACGGGCCGAGATAGGCGCCCGCCCCCGCGTGGAATAATGCTTCAGCACACTCAACCAGACGCGCAGTCGATTTATTGAGTAAGTACAGTAAAAGCTCCTTATTCGTGCTTCCTTCATTCGCGTTTTCACTACTCGCGGATTAAAAAAATGCGACCCAATTCCTATATCCGCGGCTAAAGATTTATTTATTTGCGGGTCTAATCGGTACATCGGTACATACATATTAACAAATAACAAAAAGGATTCCAATAGGTATCCAACCCAATATCCTTTGTAAACGCGTCGTCAGATGGACTATAAAAAGTGAAATAGACCTTATTACAACTTCGCCTAAAGTACATTGTCAAATGATATCGCCGCTGTATTGGTTCGGCCTTTGACATCTACAATAGCCGCCTTCGCCGCGGTCGGTGTTTTTAACCGACTTCAAAAAGAAGGAGGTTATCAATTCGACATGTTTATATTTTTAATGTACGTTCAGGCATAACTCCGTCGTATATAGACGGATTTGCAAAATTCTTTTTTTTTTCGAAAGGGGTTTACTCCGAAATGGTCCCATTGAAATTTCATATACCTAAACAGGGCCCGATCTAGCTATTTAGCCGCTCCGGGCAAAAATAACATTCGCCGCCCTTTGCACTAACACCATCAAAGATGGTATGACCATAATTATGTGATATTCTTTTAACTATATAATATTCACATACGTTAGTCTACTACGGCTTCTGAACAAGTATACAAAAATTCATGAGAGTAGGTATTGTTGGTTTGGAAGTATACATTTTGCCGCCGCTCATTTTTGCCGCTCTGAGCATTTGCCCGGCTTGCCCCCCCCTAGATTGGGCCCTGCATATAGATCTGATGATGCGTTTCGGAAACAGACAACGGAACTCTTCAAAAAATTACAGCAAATCAACCGCGAATGTTGCTATCACATAAATAAGTATGCATTGTTTTGACCCAAAGGATGATGAAATTTCGAATTGGTGTATGGTAGGTAACAAAAAAGTGAAAAATAAAAACTTTTTTCAAAAAAATAACAACCGACTTCCAAAAAACACTACAAAGTGCAAAATAACTTTAATTTCGGAAGGCGGTGACAAATAATTAAAATACACATCCAACGTCACCGACTTCCGAAATTTAAGTTATTTTGCACTTTGTAGTGTTTTTTGGAAGTCGGTTGGTATTTTTTTGAAAAAAGTTTTTTGAGAATGTAAACAAACATAATGAAACCAACCTCATCACCATAAAGTATATTTATATATCATCATCATCATCATTTCAGCTGAAAGACGTCCACTGCTGGACATAGGCCTCCCCCACATTTATAAATGCTGCGACTTAATAGACATTCCATCCTTTGGTACGAGCCGCTTTGGGTGTTTTACCTATTGTTTCATCTTTCCATTTATTGCAAAATGTTGTTTTTTTTTTTTTTACTTAAAAACGATTTTCGACGCGAAAAAATCTGTTTAACGCATAGAAATGCTTGATCGTTTACGCCCTGGACAGTCGCTTGCATCCATATCACGCTCATACAATTAATCAATATGGTCAAAAACTTCAATTAAATTGTTTTTAGGGTTCCGTACCTCTAAAGGAAAAAACGGAACCCTTATAAGATCACTTTGTTGTCCGTCCGTCCGTCCGTCCGTCCGTCTGTCAAGACCGTTTTTCTCAGGAACGCGTGGAGGTATCAAACTGAAATTTCTATATGATACTTAGTTCTACTGTCCCTGGAAGCTGTAGAAAAATCAACCTTCTAAGTCAACGCAATCAAAAGATACAGCCATTTAGGCCGCAAAATTCCGCAAATTTTCGAAACTCGCACGGGAATCAAAACCCGTACTTCTTTAAGTACTTCCCGTGAACTTAGAATCTTGAAATTTTGTACGAAGTCACGTCTTATAGTACAGATATAGGAATAATTACGAAAACCGTAAATTTTTAGTTTCGTCATATAAAAAAAAATATTTTTGACAATTTTGACCTTTTACTTATATACCCACAGGTTTGTACGGAACCCTCGGTGCGCGAGTCCAACTCGCACTTGACCGGTTTTTTTTTCGTCACTTAGGAACGTATCCCCTATAATCCCATATGAATTACCATTCCATAGTCACGGTTTCTGTATTCGCGGTAGGTATTTTACGGAACGTATACCTCGCGAATAAAGAGCTTTTACTGTACCTACGGCAGGTGCACATTTATTATAAAATGAGCCTCGACCAGGCGCTTTGATCTATATTTATTCTTAAAAATCTGAGTGAGACTTCGTCGCAATATCATTATAACCCCTAAAGACGCCTGCAGGCCTAGACAAAACACCTTTCTGTTAACGTTCACGCTAAACTCTACGCCAGAATATATGGGAATGACATTACCGTGTCCTTTCCGCAGGTAATGTCATTCCCATACATTTTGGCGTACCGTTTAGCGTGAACGCCAAGAGTAATGTGTTTTGTCTCTAGGCTCTGGACTGCATTCGAAAGCTGTGGTAGATTCCTACCAGGATAGATCGGAAGATCGGAGGAGTGGTACCTACACCGTCAAAGCGACACATTATTGTTTTCCGACATGCACGCGAACGAAGTCGCGGGCACAGCTAGTTAGTAAATAAACTGTTTCATGACATTATTTTTTTAGAGAAAAAGTGTAATAATATGATTCTATTTTTAAATTTCGGTGAGTACGTATTGTATTTATAAAGGTTGACATTTTAAACTCGATTTGAAGTTTGTAATTCGAATTTCATGTTATAAGAGTACTTAGATAAAATATTTTATTTCACATAAAACCTAGACCCAGAAATGTCAGAACTCAGTGCACTGTTCCTACGAAAATCTATGGACATGTCTCATGTTGCTGAGTTGTGGTTGATCTTCTAGTTTTCTAGTTCATGTTTTCTTCTCCAAAGATGAGACCGATGACGTTATGGCAGGTACATAAACCTTGATTATTATGCTGATTTTTTTTTATTTTTTTTTGGGTGGGAAATCATCAAATAACTTCTCCCGCTCTGGGTGGAGCAGGAGGGCGTGTCAGACTTTTACTGACTAAAACCCACCCGTGTTCCTTCAGTAGCCCGTATGCCAGGGGATGTGGTGTCTTTTTCGAACAAACCCGCACCCCTGGCAGGCATCGGCCCTTGCGGGCCCCATCATTTTTTGTGCTGACATATCTTTGAGGCGCGCGTGGAACACAATGCGCCGTCGACTTGGGCTTGGTCCTTACCGGGCAGCGAGCTACCCATTACTCGCCGTCCGCAAGCCCATGCCTACGGTGGCCGGAAATCGGCCTAGGATTCCCGACGCCCAGGGCGTCTCCGTATCCTGCGGCGGCTAGGGTCGCGAGGGCGCATATGCTGCCTCTCCCTCACGTGCGCCGCCTCCCTCTTCGCGAGCATCACTGCTTCGCTGAAGGAGGTGACGGCTCCCCATGCCCTCTCGCTCCGTACCATGGCCTGGACCAGGGTCGGACGCGAGAGATCGCCGCCGCCGATCGCCTCCACGAGGACACGGCGGTGCTCCACCCAAGCTGGGCAGACCGCCACCGTGTGCTCCACCGTGTCCTCAGGGCGATCTTCGCAGTGGAAACACCCGGGCGTTTCCTCCCGCCCTATCCGAAACAGGAACCTCCCGAAACAACCGTGTCCGGTGAGGACCTGCGTCAGGCGGAAGGTGAGGACGCCATGCCGCCTCTCAAACCACTCCTTAAAGAGGGGACTTACCGCCACAATCGTGGCGTGCCCAGCACTGGGTTGCGACAATCGCTCTCTCCATGTCACCATGAGATCCCGCCGGAGCTCTGTCCGCTGTGCCGCGATTTCCTGCGGCAGCGGAGTTACGCCCCGGCATTATGCTGATATTAAAGCGAACAAATTGCAACTACCTAAAAAATCTTGATCGAGTTTACTTGTTTCTAAACTTATACAAGCAACACGTGTTCGTAACTTGCGCATGACAAACTAACAGTAGCTATGCATTGAGGTAATATGTACTATGTAGCAATGGTTTTTTTTTTTTTTTTGATAAATATACAACATTCATTGCACTATTTACAGAAGATTTTGATCTTTTGATCTTTGACCGAAATTCATAAACCATTCCCTATTTTTTTTAAATATTAAAAGTATAATAGTAGTATTTATGAGTTACAAAAAACCTGAGATTTTTTTAGTAGGGGTAGGTACCTACCTAACTAGAAAAAACGTGCATGACGCTTTTCATTTGTGTGTTTTTGCTTTTGAAAATGTAAACAATTTTCAAACAATCACTAAAACCATAACCTTCTCTTTTTTTTTCAAGTCGGAATATGTGCTCCGTGTCGGGGGCTCACCCTGCCTTCAGCTCAGACACGGCGACACAATCTCTACCTTACATGATTCATCCCGGAAAAACCCTTTAAGCTGAATTTACGTAACGGAATTAATTCACCCAAACTCCACAAAGGATCAAAACATTGTCTATATTTTATTTTTGTTCTAGTTGTGCAATAATGTTTGTGATAAGTATAATATCATCCGAATTCGGGTTTCCACATTAAGCTTTAGGGTCAAGGCAGCCCGGGAAAATAAATTTCCTTAGGTTTTTTGCAATTTGAATATCAGTACCAGATTGTATGTTGATTAAAATATGATTGGCGATCGTAAAACTTATGTATTTACAGAATTATATACAACCATTAAAATAATAGATAGAAGCTCACTGCGACATTTTCATAAATAAATCAGATTTTTATTTTAGAGCCAATGCAGATGTGAATGGAAATGTCGAGAGGGGGAGGTCATATAGTGACCCTATTGGTGATGTTATTTAGAAAGGTCACGTGCACAGGACTTGCATGACCAGAGGCCGTAGTATGAGTTTCATTTTACCATCTTGATCAAACGCTTCTAGCGCATTCAGCGCTCCAATTGGTCCGTCATCAATTCAGGGCCAATCGGAGCGCCAAACGCGCTAGAAGCGTTTGATCGAGATAAAAAAAATAAAAAACTCTTATGTACTCGTATGTACAGTAGCCTCCACTAATGGTGCCCCAATCTCAAAAAGCAATAGATTGACACTTCGCTTTAACTTACGAGCTTCTTATAATAAGCAATTTCTATAGGCTAAATACTATAGACACACACACTCTCATACGTTTACAAATGAATGTATTTCCTAAATTCAACCGTTAAAGCAAATGGCATGATAGCTGAGCGGTTACCGCACTTGATTATCGCGTTTGAGCGCAGCGAGTCGCGGTTTCGAATCCCACTCGCTGTGTGATAGTCTTTTTACTGTTTTAAAAATCACTTTTGTGTATAGTTTCTTGTTCTGTTCTTCTTGTTCACTAAACTCGTAAAACTTTATCATTATACCCACAGAAACCTAAATAAATTTAAATGATTTACGACTCATTCACCGCGACTTATAGAACGGTGTTGGTTGATATTGTGTGCTTGTGACGTGTGTTTCATCTATTAGCGTTCTTCTAATTCATTTTAAAATGTAAGCAAATTTAAATATAGAAATGAAAGCGAATATGATTGCGCTGCATAAAAGTGGACTTAATACCTATATCACAAATACCTATGTGATGAAACCGGACTGAGTGTGAGTACTTATTATGATTTAAATATAAATATTAAACATTTATTTAATTAAAGTATAACTGCTGATCCTTGTAGTTATTTTTAAACGTTTTATAAATATCACAATGTCTAAATAGAATAAAAATATAAAATTTCAATGTAAATTTATTTCCTAGATTATAGAACGATGAAAATAACAATAAACTTAATATCTATGTGAAATTGCCCTTTTAAATAATTTTGTTTGTAAATAGTAGGTAATACATAAAGTGTGTATTTTGCTTAGTAGCCTAACAGTACCCCTTTTTTGTTTTAGTGAAATACTGTGAGTCGGTGGGTGAAAAGATATGAGGAAGGCGGTAGCCTTGCCCGTGGAAAGCAAAGTGGAAGACCCCAGCTCCTATAACAAGCACACGTTCAGCGAATATGAAACAAGTGGTTTCAAAACGACAAGACATTTTGCCGAATTATTCGACACATCTTTACGAACCGTGCGCCGTGCACTCCACGCAGAAGGTTCGCATCAACCAGCTCGAAAATCAGCTCAAAAAACATAGTTAACGGAAAAAACATTAAGTTATAAATTACAAATATTTATTTATTTTAGTAATATTCAAATAATATTTTGTCTTATCCGTAATCTGGATTATTTTGAGGTTTAGTTTCAATCTTCTTTTCGGAATGAAAATGAACACTTAAGCTATAACCTCTTTAAGTCCTAAATACGATTTATTAACTTTGAGGTTTGAGTTAGAACGAACTCACTCGCAGTAGAATAAAAGTAGTACTACTGAGTCATTTAATTGTATTGTGACAACTTGTCTGCATTTGTTACTTTTACGTGGGTAGATTTTTGTAGAATATTGTGATTTATTTAGAGTACCGACACACAGTAGTAATCAGCACAATATTATTATATTACCAAGATACAATAGCCTGATTATCATAGTTCACCAACTAGCTTATTTACTTCAATAAATTGTTCTTTATGAGAAAATAAACTGTTTTAACAAGAAGTTATTATTAGTTATTTTGATACATTCTTCATGAAGTTATAACGAATAAACATTTTGTAATCATTTATTATTGGTAAACCTTTATTTAAATAACAATACGAGTAATAATAAAAAAATGTTACATTATTATTCTGGTATATTAATAAATCGAATAATAAAAGAACAGATGAAGATGATTGTTGAAAAGAAAAATTAAAGCTTCATCGCGAGATTTGAACCCAGACCTATGAGTTTCTTAATCCAAGACGATACGCTGCACGCTACCGGAACTCTAATTATACAAGTAAAATTTAGCAATGGTATGAACCGACCAAGGTCATGTCTGTCGTCGCCGACGGTAACGCCAGTGTGTGAGTGCAGCGGTGAGTTTTGTGTTAATACATCACTTATACACACAGCTGTAGGTACGGCCTGGACCGCCACTTCATAGCAATATAGCCCTTAGTATGCGACTGCATTAGTGAATCTTGATAGTACGTAAACGAAGCAAAACGAGTATGTAGTCATCAAAAGAGATAATTAATGAAATTTAATTTGATAAATTAACTTTTTGTTTTCTATTAATTAAATTAAATTTTACTCCATCGGTTTCTTAGTAAATTTCAACTATAACCAACGATCCTGGTTACTTATTGCTTGACTGTACCTAAGGACTGTTGCAGGTGGCGATCTGTAGTTTCTGCCAGCCCATGGGAAAAGGCTTCAGTTTATGTATGCATGTTATTTGTAGCGTAGCTGAAATATAATTTATTTAAAGCTTCCAACATCCAAGAGAATAATCAGCATTATATCTAGGTAGGTATGATTCTCATTAGTCTGCATCTGCGTCATCTGTCCGTAGTCGGTTACGTATGAACCGTTTCATAATTATTCTCGCCCTAAGCTCGTGGGTTGTGAGACTGGCATGTTTCCCGAAGCGGCGATTTATCAAATCCCCAGCCACATGCGTCATGAGTAATCTAGCTAGAGACAATGTTTTGTGAAGTCTAGCTATTTTAATTAAGTATAAAGTATTGAAGTTTATTTTGGATTAGAGCAAGAGAATTATGATGCATTTTATCAAAGAGTATCAAAACCAATTTGTATTTTTTTTTCTCTCTTAATTTTGTAGGTTCCGCTTTTACTTATATACTTAATTGTGAGCTTTTATTACCTATATATTATTTTGACTCTAATCGTTCTTTACATTGACATGTCATATTTAAAAGAGCCGGGTGATCTGTTAATCCAATGATATTATAAGTGTTTACACACACAGTTTACAGCGGACAGAGCTCCGGCGGGATCTTATGGCAACATGTTGAGTGCGATTGTTGCAACCCAGTGCTGGGCACGCCACAATTGCGGCAGTAATAAGTCCCCTCTATGAGGAGTGGATTGAGAGGCGCCACGCAGGTCCTCACCGGACACGGTTGTTTCGGGAGGTTCCTGTTTCGTACAAGGCGGGAAGAAATGCCCGGGTGTTTCCACTGTATAGATCGCCCTGAAGACACGGTGGAGCATACGGTGGTGATCTGCCCGGTTTGGGCGGAGCATCGCCGTGTCCTCGTGGAGGGGATGGGCGGCAGCGAGCTCTCGCATCCGGCCCTGGTCCAGGCCATGGTATGGAGCGAGAGTGTATGGGAAGCCGTCACCTCCTGCGAAGCAGTAATGCTCGCGGAGAGGGAGGCAGCGCACGTGAGGGAGAGGCAGTATATGCGCCCTCACGGTGCTAGTCACCGCAGGAGACGCCCTGGGCGTCGGGAATACCAGGTTGATTCCCTGCCACCATAAGCACAGGTTTGCGGACAGCGAGTAATGGATAGCTCGCTGTCCGGTAAGGACCAAGCCCGGGTCGAAGGCGTGTTATTTTCCACGCGCGCCTCAAAGACATGTCAGCACCAATTGGTGGGGTCCGCAAGGGCCGATGCCTGCCAGGGTTGTGGGTTGTTCGAAAGAGATACCGTGGCCCCCGGGCACACAGGCAACTGAAAGAACGCCAGTAAAAGTCTGCTACACGCTCTCCCGCTCCACCCAGAGCGGGAGAAGTTATTTGATGATTTCTCAAAAAAAAACAGAATACAAAACCCCAGAAGGATAGTTATTATGTTACCTAATGATGACTTAATAACTCTCAAATACCAACATTACGCTAAGCTATCCGTGTACAACCTAATGGTCCTAAAACCCTACCACAATTGGACGGATTCACGCCAGTTTTCCTCGGAAGTGCAGTAAGCCCTTAAACACGTAGTCGCTATGATGGGAGCAAATTTATGACCGCAGCGCTTTATCGCAACGTTGCATGCACCACCACGCGCCTGCGAGCTTGACATTTTGAAAGGTGAAATGTAATCCATTTTATATACCTACGTCCACAATCAATGTTGTTGTTTTATTCCTGAAATATGTTTGAACCGAGTACCTACCTACAGTGTACTCTTATTTTAAGAAACCTTTACTGAAAATGGGCACAATTATCTAATTGTAATAATCTAAATTTGATTAAAATGAATTAAAAAAATGAAAGCCATTCCTATTGTTAGTGTTTACGCATTACCGCACTGGTTAGTAACGTGTATTATTTCTCCTCATTAGTCCTGGAAATAGAATTTTCCTTTATTCAAACTGCAAACTGAAAGCATTTAATTCAATTAAACCATTTGCAGGCATTTTTGAACTGTCAAAAAATCGATCAGTTGGAAAGTTGAAACTAGTTGCCCATTCCAAAACGTAGATCTCAATGGAGCAGAACGGGCAAGAATCTCCACGGACACTCTTTTAAATCAAGTTGGATATTACAAAATCTTGGGAACATCATTCTGGTTGCTTCTGTATGTGAAAACAATTTAATATATTTAATAAACAATTCTAAATACAAGATTAAAAATAAGCCCTGGAAATTAGGAGATGACCACTATGGCCGTTCACGAACATGACGCGTGGATCAGCACCATCCAGCGTATTATATTAATATACTGTAAAGAAGGCTCCACGTCGGAAGCCCACGCCCTTCTTACATGTTTCTCATTACCAAAGAAAGCGAACCCTTAGGTATAAAACGCTGATGTAATCACATCACTGAGTGGGGACTAGATTACCATCGACATTCGCGTAGGAGGCCCCTCGGCACAAGTGGACTGGAAACGATAGAAGATATTCACTAGATGCATGAAGTAGAATTTGTACCCACATTTAAGCAAAAGAAAAAGTGCAAAATATAAGTTTAAGAATTCACTCCCATCAAAAAATATCACGCTCTAAAAAGCACTTTACCCTTAAGCTATGATCGCTTCCTACTGTTAGAATGTATTGTTTTGGCATTCGGTACCATACGACCATAGCTTGAAGCTGATAATATTTTCTTGTTTCATACTTTTTAACCCCCGACGCAAAATCGACGTGTCTGTCTGTGGCATCGTTGCTCCTGAACGGATAAACTGATTTTGATTTTGTTTCTTTTTGTTTGTAAGGTGAATTAATCAGGAGTGTTCTTAGACATGTTTCATCAAAATCAGTTCAGCGGTTTAAAGATTATCAGCTCGTTTCTGGTTAATGAAGGGATTTTTAGAGCGTGATGTCAGTTTATTTTTTAGTTCGGCACTTTATTTGTTCTAGAGCAAAGTTTTTGTATTTAAGGTACTCCGAGGAAACCGGAAAATTTTGGAGGTACACCATAAATAAATACTCTAATTTTGTTTTATCCCTATGTATACTACCTACTTTGTTTACATAAAGAGTAAAATAAATAAATAAAGATTATATACTCGGCTTGTATAATCGGTCCAGCCGTTTCGGAGATTAACTGGAACAAACAGACAGACAGACAATTATGTTTGAATTGTTTTGTTGTTATAAGTACCGTAAATATTTGTATATGCATCTAGCAAAAAAATTATAATTATTTTGACATTAATTTCACACCAACACTTCAATTTAATTTATTTGTATAGATTGGTGATTTCGGGACACAGATATCCTGGGAAAAAACTCCAACTAACATTTCACATTTCAAATCCGCGTTCAAAAACCTAGTAGAAAAAACTTAAAAAAAAAAAATTAAACCGCCGAAAAACCGAAAAGTAAAAAATAATAAACTAGCTTTGTCCAACCCCAATAACTAAGTTCCTAAGGCGGTGACATATAATTAGATACATTTCCAAAGTCACCGACATCCAAACTTAGTTATTGGGGTTGGACAAAGCTAGTTTATTATTTTTTACTTTTCGGTTTTTCGGCGGTTATTTTTTTTTTTAAAGTTTTTATTTTATTATTTTTTGTGGCTATAATCTACTAATTACTACATGCTTAATTTTTGTTTACTTTTTGTAATACACAACTCAGTATTAAAATCTGTGAGTAAACAATCAATCATCCCCTGTTTTCTTACCCTTAGGGTTGGAATTTTTCTTCGAAATTTATATGGGACCAATTTCGGGGTACACCCTTTCCAATAAAAAAGAATTATCAAAATCGGACTACTCTAGAAAAAGTTATGCGTGGTCATATATAAAAAATTAAAAAAAAATATACGCGTCGAATTGAGTAACCTCCTCCGTTTTTTCGTCGGTTCGAAAAGAAAGTGCTATCATGACTGACTAACAGGCAATCCTTATCGACAGCAATATTGAACCAGCCATCGGCATCGAGCGAATAAATCCCAGCTCCACCGTCCATCTGACTTTTGTTGTGAGATTTCAACTCGCTTTTATATTGAGGCAGAAAAGTGTCGGCCATTGTGAAAACGTGTGGTTTGAGGCGTCTGTGTTCCTTTTGTATGTTTCTTTTCATTTCTGTCATCTTTGTAATTTCCTGCTTCAAATTGGATTTTGTTGTTTCGTTTATTATGATACGTGGATTTCATTCTTTGCTTTAGCATGATTTAGACTTGTGTTAAATCTATTCTTTTTAAAGACAATTTCAGGGATTTTATTTGGTTTGTTTCAGGATTTCAGGTCGATTTCCGACGAATTCAAAAGTAGGTCTAAAAGTCGGTACACTGCGCACACTTAAAGCACAGAATATATAACCAAGCAGAATTAAAGCTTCCTAACAGAGATCAAAATTCTTACCTACGTTTATAGGGCTGTCACTCGGTTATTGAAAATATCAAAGTTATAAATTAATTAGTACAAAACCGGTCGAAGTGGAGGAGCTTAGGGGAGGCCTATGTCCAGCAGTGGACGTCTTTCGCACGCTCGCACCCCGCGCCTCGTCGGTGGCAGGCTGTGCGTGTAGTAATGTACCTACGCAAGACGTTAGTATGAAGCTTTCTTTCTGCTTGGTTTATATATTCTGTGCTAATAGCGTTCGTCGCAAAAACCGACAATCGGCGGGAAAGCAACGCGCGCGTTACGAATGTATGCAACATGCGTACAGTGGGCGCGTAGTGCGCTCGTGTACACATTAAAATGGATGGAAAAGGAAAATGTTGCATTGCATGTTACCACCTTACATGCTGTGTTGCAAATAATGTGTACCGTAACATAATATTCTAATTTTGGTGCTTGGTTTAGTGATACACACTCTGACACATACACGCGGTTTCACAACAGTCCGACTAATACCCCTGTAGCGATATACGAGTAGGTACATACAAGCTAGGTACAAGATACAAGTATATAAGCGACTAATTTGTCTTTCTGGAATATTCTATACGACCCTTCGAATTCCTCTTACAAACTTTAAGCTATAATAAAGACATACACAAGACTCAGGAATCAATATCATCATGTTGTTGGAGATTCTACAATATTGTACAGGCGATAACAAAATTAAAGAACAAAGAAATAATAACAGCATAAATATTAGCAGCTGGCAGTATCATCGCATCGTTAATGTTTTCCAATTGTTTTTCTTATTATATTCGGGTCTTCATCTATTTTTATTAGTGCTTTTATATACACAGGATAATATTTTTAACCAGTGCGCAAACTGTAACCTTGAATTCAGCTTACCTGCCATTCTAGACCCCCAAGCGTAGAAATTTTTCGTCAGTTATACAAAAAATAATCAGCTGTTTCATAGAAAAGTGCAATACGTACGCGGTAAAAATGTATTTATCGTTAAACACGGGTAAGTAAGTTCCGTGTGGTGCCGGACGTAAAAGACGATACACAGAGACAAATAATGTTATAAACGAAAGGCAAAATGACAGATTGTAGAAGGATATCACGGTGCGATGTAAAAATGGAGAAACGAAATGTCACTTTGTATTGAAAAGCTCCGGTTCCGTGTGGTGCCGGACGAAAAAGAATAGCACCATTCCATTTCTTCCAGTGGGTGTCGTAGAAGGCGACTAAGGGACTTACTAGAGAATGGGCAGCAGCGTTCTCTATGCACTGCGACCGTCAACCCGCCTGCCAAGCGTGGCGATTATGGCAATACCTCCCTTTTGGGGGAGACCTATGTCCAGCAGTGGACGTCTTTCGTCTGAAATGATGACGGGTAAGTATATCTTTATATTTAAATAAATATTTATCTCTAAAACTTTTCATAGTTGCACCCACCTTCCAGTGTTTGTCTTTGCATCACCAAAAGGTGAAAGAAGTGGTAGAAAATGTACTGACATTAAGTATCTGCTTGAAGTATTTTTTTTATATTCAACTAAAAAGCCCTTAAACACAGAACTTTAATACTTTCTTAAAATCTTGAAGTTTTATCTTTTAGTATAAGAAAGAAGTTCACGCCTCGATCAAGATTGAGGCGTGAACTAGGGACGAAGGGGGGGAAGGATATTATTTGTCTTGACAAATAATATCCTTTCCTCCCTTCGTCCCTTAGTACATAGCAGGAAGGTGGCCATGGGGGCCACCTTCCGGCTCCATCATCAGATCAGCTTCATGTTACAATAATTTTGCAGTGTCATCCGATATAAATATGAATGCAAAGTCAATTTGAAAATGGGTTTAATTTAACTTGCAAGATTTGATTAGGGACAGACGGACAGACACCGAGAAAGGAGTTTTTTTTTTTTAAAGACATTTGGGGGCGGGAGGGATTCCGGTCAAGAACACAGTTCCTTACGCTATTTCTTCAGCTCCAAATGTAACTTTATTTACTCCATCTTTAAAATATTCAAACGTTTTTTTGACTTCACTATAGGCTTGGACGGCATGAAAACTGTCTCACTCTCTCTGTCTGTCTTTTTCTATTAATAAAACGTCTTATGGAGGGAGAATAACGTTTTTTGTTATAAAACGCGTTTTTCGTTATGTGACGATTTCTACAATTTCACTCCTACCGCAAGAATTTCGTACCAAAAGCGTGTTAATAAATAACAGTAATTTTGTGAAACATCAAAAACCAGATCATCTACTGTTACCAAGTTTTGGTAAACGGAGAAAATTATTGTTTCATGTTCGTAATTTAAAGTTATTTGAAGCTTAACTTTAGACGAAAACAATAGGTATTTATGAAAGGAAATAACGGTATACAAGTTGGAAGTACCAGACATTTTGTTTGAACTGAAAATAATATAAATAGCGGACGATGTGAAAACACTGCCTGAAGCAAAGTGTGCAAATGTAGGATTGTGACCCGTATTTTGAACGTAGGAATCTACGTAAATATTAAAGAGAAATATGAAGAATTCAATTGTGTTTTGATGTTTAATTAAACTTCAACTTATTTTGAACAACGAGACAAGACAAACATTAATTTAATTTAAGAAAACAATAACAAATAGTAGGCGTTAGATTTGGGTGACAGGCCAAGGATGAATAATAAATACAAGTAGAAACATTCTGGGTTAAGAGGCAACGGGACGGGAACCCCATAACCCGTTACTTCAATAACTATTCTTGTTAAAAGCTTTTTCTTGTTAATTCTTGTTATTAAAATTAATATATATGATCCTGGAATTTTGCAATCAATATTTCACCCACGTCCACTGAAACTATCGGCCCAAGTTGGGCAAACACGTTTTGTTTTCATGACAGTGCACGAAAATAGCTTTTATTTATATGTTTTTATTTTCACATTTTGATGTGTTATCATTTATTTATTAGTTACTAGCTTTCGCCCGCGGCTTCGCCCGCGTGGAAGTCGGTAATTATCCCGCGGGAACGTACCGGCGGGATAAAAAGTATCCTATGTGTTAATCTAGGTAATAATCTATATGTGTGCAAATTTTACCCCTGTAGGAGTAGATTTTCTAAAAACCCTGATACACGTTATTCTTTATTTTTGGTTTTAGGTATAAATACTGAGTTTCGAGTTAATCAGACAGCGCGTTAAAATTCTTCCATACAAACTTTGACACCCTCCAGTCCCCCTTTAGTAGGGGTAGTTTAGAAAAACAATAAATAACCAACTTTTATAATTTATTTATATAAGTATTTGTGCCAAGTTTCAAGTTTATTAACTCAAGGAATAAGATTTTTCATACAAATAAAATCCCCCCCTTTTCACCCCCTTAAAGGTCGAATTTCGAAAAAACCCTTTCTTAGTGCTCCTCTACATTATAAAAGGAAGCCGTGTACAATATTTCACGTTCCTAGTCCTAGTAGTTTCGGCTGTGCGTTGGTTAATCAGTCAGTCAGTTTCTCCTTTAACATTTATAGATTCATTTATTTATTCATTTACACATACAATTATTTTTACAGACAGAACCCAAGGTAATAAAAGTAGTCATACAATACAACAGCCAGAGATGCCACTCAAAAACTGACCACACACCTATGGGTCTGACATGGGTCTGCTGGTCAGTCATGGTGGTGGTCCATGACTTTCGGAGGACTTTAATGAGGTTTCGTGCCTATGTCCCTTCCACCCTGTATACTCCGCTAAACCGTTTTCATTGATCTTGTGGAGGTCGCTGGATTCCAACACAGACCGGAACCACGGGGGCTTTGGGCGATACTTGGCTTGTTTCCCATTGGGGACATTTACAGACGGCGGAGAGCAGTGGTGGCCCAGTGGTAACGGCCGCGACTTACGAGTTGCAGATCGTGCGTTCGAACCCAGCCAGGCGCATTACTTTGTGTAAATAATTTCATCACCACTGCTCTCAAACGGTTAAGGAAAACATCGTGAGGAAACCGGCATGTCCTAGAACCAAAATATTCGAAGACATGTGACATCTACCAACCCGCACTGGGCCCGCGTGGTGGATTACGGCCCACTCTCTCTCACGGAGAGGAGGCCTATGTCCCAGCAGTGGAAACGTAATAGGCTGAGTATGTATGTACAGACGGTGATGGTGATGACTATTATGTATTACTAGCATTTGCCAGCGGTTTCACCCGCGCGGAACTTTCATCCCCTATCACTTAATTTAAAAATGGGCCGGTTTTTGAACTGTAGTTTTTTGATGTATTCATTGGAATCGTCTCCTCAGGCCCATCATTTTTTTTACCCCACACACAAGGGATAGTTTTTCTTCCAAAACATTACACAAATTCAACACATTCTGAAGACCCATCCACGGAAAAATCCCGGCAAGCGTAGCTTAACCTGATGGATTAATCCACGCGGCTGTTATTACTTAGCCACGAGCACCTCTGTCTTTGCTGATAAAAATATCTAACCGAACAACACAGCAAAAGACATAAAATTTAAAACGTCCTTCATAACAGCGTTGTGTACGGTTGTACACAAGATTCCTGTCTCAGGAATGGCGGCGCGTTTCAATCTAATGAAATTGTCGGCGAGTGACGCGGCGACCCTGATACCCTTCAACGGTTGACATTACAGGAACACCGCACCGATCGAATAACGATCCAAGACCTTCATTGGTCAGTGTTCGACGAATAATTGAATTTAGTAATTGAATCATTGAGGAAGGAATTCTAGGGCAACGCTCACTCATTAGCATTACATTTGAAATGCACGATTTAAATCAATTGAAGGATTGTGCGCAAAAATTTTGGTCTGATAGTTTTTTTTTTAACCGACTTCAAAAAGAAGGTTATCAATTCGACATGTTTTTTTATGTATGTTCGGGCATAACTCCGTCATATATACACGGATTTGCAAAACTCTTTTTTTGTTCGAAAGGGGTTTATTCCGAAATGGTCCCATTATTTCATATAGATTTTGATTGAACTCTTCAAAAAATAGCGAATGCTGCTATCGCATAAATATGCATTGTTTTGACCCACAGGATGATGAAATTTCGAATTGGTTTGGGGTAGGTAGGTACTATAACTAAAAAGTGAAAAATAAAATCTTAAAAAATAATAATAACAACCGACTTCCAAAAAAACACTACATAGTGCAAAATAACTTTAAATTCGGAAGGCGGTGACAATGAATTAAAATACACATCCAAAGTCACCGACTTCCGAAATTAAAGTTATTTTGCTATATGTAGTGTTTTTTTGGAAGTCGGTTGTATTTTTTTTGAAAAAAGATTTTATATATGATAAGAAATGTTCACTTACAGAAGATTCAGCGGCGGGTCCCAAACTAGTCACAGCCTGTATCTCGGTGACCCAAACAGTGTACAACGTTAATAATTTAGCGCAAGATTGTTACAAATTCAGAAGTTTCTTATGATTTTTGAAATTTACAATTACGTGAGAATAAAGAAAATAAGTGACGTTTTTTTTTTAAGTTTTAATTTCTGTTAGGTAGTTTTAATCATGGTCTGGCAGTTTGAGTCCTTCATGCGGCCTAACCAAATGTCCTTTCTTTCTCGTCTAATTGTTGAGCTCCTTAAGTTCCGATTTGAGCTGCACTGCCTGTACAGGTACCTTTTCTGGATCTGTGTGGTTCTTTCTTCAGAAAACCATTTCAGACACCACTCTCCATATTACGGCAGAATCTGAATCATATTAAAAGAAATGCCCTAATCCATTGTTTCATATGTTCGAAGAATTTGTCTGCTCAACATCGTAAATAACGCAATGAATGTCGTTGAACTGTCATAATGACAGACTTTCTTATCGTTAGTGTGCTAGGCAATGCCCATCTGAGTTAAGATAAAGCATACTTTTATCCCCGTATTAAGTTCCAAAGCGTGCAAAAGCTAGTCATGAAGAAACTGTCAGCTGCTAGAGTTCTCAATAAGTATAGCTATAGAAGTTAATGGAGGGTAATTGAATGAGTAATCTAACAATATTATGTATGAGACTAATCGTTTAAGTATTGATCGGCGATATTCATTGGATGTGTTTAGACTCGTTGATAGACTAGAATGGACGAAAGGTCTTAGTTTTGAGTGGGGTTAACTTGAGGAAAAATAATAGGTATTCAATCCTCAAATCACCCCCACTCAAAAGTAAGTCCCACCAATATTATCATCATCATCATCATCATTTCAGCCGAAAGACGTCCACTGCTGGACATTGGCCTCCCTCAGGCTCCAATATTATAAAGAGACAAAATTTGTTTGTTTGTATGTAAGTATATAAGGGATAATCTCTGGAACTAAGTACCAGTCGGATTTGAAAAAATCTTTTTGGATTTGATAGCTGAATTTTTGAGGAAGGTAACATCACGCTACGACCCTAAGGAGCAGAGTATAAAGGAATTGTCAGAAAGAACGTTAAGAGAAAATGAAGTAAAAATGCGGGCGGGAAAACAAAAAATATATAGTAAAAGTAGCTAGTTGTTGTGATTCTGGTGGTGTGGCTCAGAGGTATTTAGAACTTAAGTAATTGATGATCCGAACCCAAGCAGGCGAGCACTATGTATCTACGTGATAAATTTTCTTCTCAGCCACTGTTCTAAAAATAATGGTATGGAAAATCATCAAGAAGAATTTTGTAGAACCTAAAGTTGAAAGAACTGGTCAGTACATGGTATAATTCACTGGGCCCACGTCGTGAAGTCGGTCTATCTCACATAGAGGCCTGAGACCTGGCAGTGAAAATATTATAGCTTGTAGATATATAGGTATGCGTATAGCGGCCGTGGAGAATTATCATGTCTCAGTATTAGCAACCTAACATTAATGAAGACAAGAGTTCGTCATCATCATTTCAGCCGAAAGACGTCCACTGCTGGACATAGGCCTCCCCCAAAAAGGGGGTTTTGCCATAATCGCTACGCTTGGCAGGCGGCTTGGGGATCGCAGTATGGTGGTAAAATGCATAGTGAACGCTGCTGCCCATTCTCTAGTAAATCCCTTAGTCGCCTTCTACGACACCCACGGGAAGTAATGGGATGGTGCCATTCTTTTACGTCCGGCACCATACGGAACAACACACGGAAAAGTGTTCAATTCAAGCTAATTAATCAGAATGGCGAGGAGGGTTTTTTTGTGGGTGGGAAATCATCAAATAACTTCTCCCGCTCTGGGTGGAGCAGGAGAGCGTGTCAGACTTTTACTGACTAAAACCCCCCCGCGGACACGGTGGTGCTCGGCCCAAGCCAGGTAAATCTCCACCGTGTCCTCAGGGCGATCTAGCAGTGGAAACACCCGGGCGTTTCCTCCCGCCTTATATGAAACAGGAACCTCCTGAAGCAACCGTGTCCGGTGAGGACCTGCGTCAGGCGAAAGGTGAGGACGCCGTGGGGTGCCCAAGGAGAGTATGGGAGCCCGTAAAATTCAACTACGAACGACGATTTCATGAAAAAGTCGTTCAAATGGGATTGAATGAATTTAGAGGGTTGTGTTAATGATAATAGTGATCATAATTCTGTGAAGCCATATTTGTAACGATCGTGAATCATATTTTAATCAATAAACAACCTGACACTGACTTGCAAATAGCAAAACACGTAAGAAAGATTGAATTTCGCGGGCTAATTTCAATCGGGTTTAGTTACGCTTGTCACTCACGGTTGGCCCGTGGAATAGAATGATGCTCAGCAGAAGCGCTTACGACCACTAAACAGCGAGGCATTAATAAATATCTATATCTATATCTATATCTATCTATATCTTCTATACATATAATAAATCTGTAAAGGAACTTTTTCTGTACATTTAAAATATTTCGAAAATAATTGCTTGGGGTGGCCCAAGCAATTATTTTCGAAATATTTTAAATGAAATATTTTAGATTTATTATATATAAGGGATAATCAACAGATGACATTTTAACCCTTATCAAAATTTTTGTCTGTAGCTCGGTTTTTCAGTTTCTATGTTGAATAGATCAAGTATCACGTCAAAAGAACAAAACTAATATGGTTATCTTTCATACTCAAATATTGTTTATAACTCAGAGTTTATATTAGTCTTTGTTTCATCGCAATCGCTTCGGTCAACCTATAATAATTTAAAGTGTTCAAGAAGAATTTATTTACGTAATGTTGAAACACTTAGCGACATCTATTGGCGTGAAACGGTACTAACGAATACTTAATATTAACACACGTCATTCTCATTTAAGTTACTTACTGTGTCTGTGTTATTTCAAAAAGTAATGATACTGATTACTAAAATCGCTTTCCGGTGGTGGTTGATTCCCACGAATCAAAAAAGCTAAAATAATTTCAAATAAAAAGTTGTGATAATATTAACTGACGTGGTGTTCTGAGTCATATATCTAGAATGCAATGTTAGATAAATATTTATTAGTTTTATCAATCAAAACACGTAAGAAAGATTGAGGGGAAGAAATCTCATTTTTAATTGTGATAAAAGTCTTAGTAGCGCCATCTAGCATAATGTAGCAAAATTAGAGCGGCTAGAGGAACATCTCCAAATTCTTAATCTCTAGCGTCAGTAACGCCATCTAGGTTTGAATAGCAAACATGCAAAGACAACAACTTGATTTCGCGCGAAATTTGATAATGTTAAATTTAAATGCGTGTTTACAGCATTACTCGATTCAAATAATGGGAGTTTTGGGAGTAAAGAGTTGTAAATACTTATGTGCTAATTTTCGTGATGTTAGTTTTCGAGGTGGGGAGGGGTTCAAGCGAGGTCGGATGGTGAAAGTCAGGAAAAAAAATCCAAAATTGCGACCATAACTACTGGTGGATTTGAGTAAATAGATAGGTTTTCACACGGGCAACTGTAGTTATGTCGATGCTCTTCCGAGCAACATCGCTTACAGAGAAGCATTTTCTTAGTTAAAACAAGTTTAAAAATGTATTTATTTATCCATTTGGCATCTCCAACAAAGGATACATTACCTACACAGGAACAATAGAAATCACAATAGTAAAATATTGACAATTTTAAAGTCGCTTCTATAAATATAATTATTTATTGGTCTACAAATAAATGTATGGCTGAACAAAAGAACACTGAAACATTTTTGATTACAATTTACAATAAAAAGGCATCGCAACTGAGAGTCGCGGAGGATCGCTCTGTTACGTCCATTATCCTCGGGATCGGGCTCTCTCTCTTCCTGCTGCCTGCGTCAGCAGCGGGGAGAGAGGTGGGGGCGCGCGCGGTATGGCACTACGTAGCAACAACATCGTACTTATTATGTTCATAGAAAACCCGTGCTATACAATTAAATAGTTTTTTTTGCCTGGTTTGGTTTTTTTTTCAACAGCGCTTTTAATGTGGATCAAAAAAAAAAAAAAAAAATCAAAATCTTTTATTTGCATAAATAAGGTACAGAAAGTTCTTAAAATATTACTTGATCGCTTATTATGCCATTAATGTCGGCGTGCAAATTTAGGTACATGTCTAAATACTATTCTAAGAAATGACTGATTAAAGTTGAATCATGCATGCGATTAGTAAATTATAAATTATTAAATTAAATTCGGACACAATTATTATTAAATGCCCTATTCACAATTACATTAAATACACACAACTCACAACAATACTCACAATAACTAAAATTTTAATATTTATAATTCAATTCAATTAAATTCCGATAAATTATTAAATTAAATTAAATTCGGACACAATTATTATTAAATGCCCTATTCATAACTTACATTAAATGCACACAACTCACAACAATACTCACATTAACTAAAAATACATACCATTCACAACTTATAATCTAAAAATTCAAGTACACTATAGAAGCATTTATCATTGAGCATTTTTGTTATGCTATTCTTAAATTTTAAAAATGGAAGTGTTTTTATGTTGCTTGGTATTTTGTTAAACAATTTGATGCACATGATATAACTATTGTTGGACGTGAGTGTGAGATTCGTTTTGGGTTGATACAACTTGTTAGTATTATGTGATCGAGGGGCATAATAGCTTGTCGCCTGCTGAAAAAGACTCTTATGTTTGAAAACAAATAAACATGATTCCAAGATATAAATGCACGGTAAGGTTAGGATTCTATATTTTCTAAAGAAAGGGCGACAAGAATCTATTTGTTTCAGCCCAAATATAGCCCTTAAACACTTTTTTTGCATTACAAATGCTTGATCAATTTCCACACAGCGACCCCAAAGAACGATACCATACCGCAAAATGGAGGATATATAGCCGTGGTACGCAGTCATTGCGGCGTTTCGGGATATTTCGCAGCTAATACGCCTCAGAGGATAGACAAAACTATTCATTCTACTGCAAACGTCATACACATGTTGTTTCCAGGAGCAAAACTTATCTAAAGATATCCCAAGAAATTTAACTGAATCAGTTTCTGCCAGGGCTACCCCTTTATATGCTACATTTAGGTTTAAAGGTTTTGATCGGTATGTATGAAATTGCATAAATTTGGTTTTACTAATATTGACCCTTAAATTGTTAGCTTCTAGCCACTCTATAGACGTTTGGAGAGCTGTGTTTATTTCCTGCTCATAGGTATTTTTATCGTTGCCCTTCAATATAATACTAGTATCGTCAGCAAATAGTACACACTTATGTTTCAATATATGTGGAAAGTCGTTAATGTAGAGCAAGAATAGCGGTGGACCTAAGATACTGCCTTGTGGCACGCCATAACTATTTAATATAAACGAAGACTGAAATGACTGTCGCGTTTTGGATGTAGCATCGTAACCTGAGATTTCCACTGCCTGCACTCGATCAGATAGATATGACTCCAGCCAGTCGTACGCTTTTCCTCTGACCCCGTATCTGAAAACTTTATCTAGTAAGCGTTCATGACTGACATGATCAAACGCCTTACTCATATCCATAAAGAGCACTGAAACAGGAATTTTGCTATCAATAGAGTCCGTTATTGATTTTATTAATTGAAAGGCTGCTAAAGATGTGCTTTTATTTTTGCGAAAACCATTTTGTTCTCCATTTAAAATTTGATGTTTTTCAATAAACTTTGCCAACTTGTAATGAAATACTTTTTCAAAAATTTTAGAAAATATAGGTATAAGTGTAACGGGCCGGTAATTGTCCATTTGAGTTTTATCACCTTTTTTGTACAACGGTTTCACTATTGACCTCTTTAATATCTCGGGAAATATTCCTTCTTCTAGTGAGAGATTGATAACATACAAAAGAGGTTCCAAAATCATTTTTATTGATAATTTTACAATGTCAGTACGAATCTCATCATATCCACTCGCTTTTGAATCGTTTAGAGACATCACAATTTTTTTTAAATCCATGTTGTCCAACGGGTTCAGAAATATAGAATTGCCGATTGAATCGATACTTCCCATATGGTTTAAACTAGAATGGTTTGTATTGTCTGGGTTATGCTTGATAATTGTGTTAATGAAAAAATTATTAAAATGATTTGCAATAGACTCAGGATTTACATAGTCATTGTTGTTAACAGTAATTTTTGATATACATGTATTATTTAAATCTGAATCAGTATGCTTTTTTATCACATTCCACGCTGCTTTACACTTATTTTGTGCTTTATTTATGTAATTTGTATTATTATTTTTTCGTGACGTCAAAATGCATTTTTTCAATAAATTACAATAGTTTTGGTACCTCTTTTTATGAGGTTCATTATTTTTGTGTTTTAATTTATAGTGGAATTGACTTTTGTTTTTACAACTTACTTTTATTCCTTTAGTAAGCCAATTTAATTTATGTAGTGGTTTATTAGTAACTTTTACGCGAATGGTAGGAAAACATAGATTATAAAATAGTAAAAACGTGTCGAAAAATTTACGGAATGCTTCGTTCGTTGAGACTTCTTCAAATACGTCACTAAAAGATAAACATGAAATTGATTTCAAAAACTTATCCTTATTTTCATCACTATAATCTCGTTTGAATTCATACCACCATTTTAAAATGATATGACTATGACCGACGAGGATAATGACCGACGTTACGGGGCGTAGGTAATGGTAACATTCGCAGCGAGCATGTCTTTACGCCGTGTGCTAAAATCAGTGTTGCTCGCTCGCATGTTTTGCCGTAGGTACTACTGACTGCACGAATACTTGCTTGGTAACATATTAGGTGCATTTTGACCCGTGACGCCGGTCAGTATCCACCTTTACAGCGTGATCTTTCTTCATCGTGATAACGCCATGGTCCCACGGGCCGTTAACTGACAGGTGGCGTCAGGTGTTACTGCACTGCTACCTGTCGAGGCCTATCGCAGTCCGTGCAGAGCATTCCCACTGCTGTGGTTTTATTCAGTGGTCAACGTTTGATAAACAAAGCTAAAAGACACGCGCCTGTACGGGCCGAGATAGGCGCCCGCCCCCGCGTGGAATAATGCTTCAGCACACTCAACCAGACGCGCAGTCGATTTATTGAGTAAGTACAGTAAAAGCTCCTTATTCGTGCTTCCTTCATTCGCGTTTTCACTACTCGCGGATTAAAAAAATGCGACCCAATTCCTATATCCGCGGCTAAAGATTTATTTATTTGCGGGTCTAATCGGTACATCGGTACATACATATTAACAAATAACAAAAAGGATTCCAATAGGTATCCAACCCAATATCCTTTGTAAACGCGTCGTCAGATGGACTATAAAAAAGTGAAATAGACCTTATTACAACTTCGCCTAAAGTACATTGTCAAATGATATCGCCGCTGTATTGGTTCGGCCTTTGACATCTACAATAGCCGCCTTCGCCGCGGTCGGTGTTTTTAACCGACTTCAAAAAGAAGGAGGTTATCAATTCGACATGTTTATATTTTTAATGTATGTTCAGGCATAACTCCGTCGTATATAGACGGATTTGCAAAATTCTTTTTTTTTTTCGAAAGGGGTTTACTCCGAAATGGTCCCATTGAAATTTCATATAAACAGGGCCCGATCTAGCTATTTAGCCGCTCCGGGCAAAAATAACATTCGCCGCCCTTTGCACTAACACCATCAAAGATGGTATGACCATAATTATGTGATATTCTTTTAACTATATAATATTCACATACGTTAGTCTACTACGGCTTCTGAACAAGTATACAAAAATTCATGAGAGTAGGTATGTTTGTAAGTATACATTTTGCCGCCGCTCATTTTTGCCGCTCTGAGCATTTGCCCGGCTTGCCCCCCCTTAGATTGGGCCCTGAATATAGATCTGATGATGCGTTTCGGAAACAGACAACGGAACTCTTCAAAAAATTACAGCAAATCAACCGCGAATGTTGCTATCACATAAATAAGTATGCATTGTTTTGACCCAAAGGATGATGAAATTTCGAATTGGTGTATGGTAGGTAACAAAAAAGTGAAAAATAAAAACTTTTTTCAAAAAAATAACAACCGACTTCCAAAAACACTACAAAGTGCAAAATAACTTTAATTTCGGAAGGCGGTGACAAATAATTAAAATACACATCCAACGTCACCGACTTCCGAAATTAAAGTTATTTTGCACTTTGTAGTGTTTTTTGGAAGTCGGTTGGTATTTTTTTTTTTAAAGTTTTTTGAGAATGTAAACAAACATAATGAAACCAACCTCATCACCATAAAGTATATTTATATATCATCATCATCATCATTTCAGCTGAAAGACGTCCACTGCTGGACATAGGCCTCCCCCACATTTATAAATGCTGCGACTTAATAGAAATTCCATCCTTTGGTACGAGCCGCTTTGCGTGTTTTACCTATTGTTTCATCTTTCCTTAAAATGCAAAATGTTGAATTTTTTTTTTTACTTAAAAACGATTTTCGACGCGAAAAAATCTGTTTAACGCATAGAAATGCTTGATCGTTTACGCCTTGGAGAGTCGCTTGCATCCATATCACGCTCATACAATTAATCAATATGGTCAAAAACTTCAATTAAATTGTTTTTTTTTTTTGTCACTTAGGAACGTATCCCCTATAATCCCATATAAATTACCATTCCATAGTCACGGTTTCTGTATTCGCGGTAGGTATTTTACGGAACGTATACCTCACGAATAAAGAGCTTTTACTGTACCTACGGCAGGTGCACATTTATTATAAAATGAGCCTCGACCAGGCGCTTTGATCTATATTTATTCTTAAAAATCTGAGTGAGACTTCGTCGCAATATCATTATAACCCCTAAAGACGCCTGCAGGCCTAGACAAAACACCTTTCTGTTAACGTTCACGCTAAACTCTACGCCAGAATATATGGGAATGACATTACCGTGTCCTTTCCGCAGGTAATGTCATTCCCATACATTTTGGCGTACCGTTTAGCGTGAACGCCAAGAGTAATGTGTTTTGTCTCTAGGCTCTGGACTGCATTCGAAAGCTGTGGTAGATTCCTACTAGGATAGATCGGAAGATCGGAGGAGTGGTACCTACACCGTCAAAGCGACACATTATTGTTTTCCGACATGCACGCGAACGAAGTCGCGGGCACAGCTAGTTTAATAATATTTCCTATACATCTTACACTTATTAAACTTCTTATCGTTACTGGAATAGAATAGAATAGATAATAATTTATTTGTCAAGCATTGGTAAAATTACATACGAAGATCTTAAAAACAAGGTAGTGTGCTATGCTTTGCGAACATTAAAAAAGAAAACTTTTATTTCTAGCAAAAACAATAACAACCTTAGGAATAACGAATTACATAATATTATATTTATACAAGGTGTAACAGAATGGACGCAGGACCCGAAAGCAGCCCGTTCTCAGTTCACGACTGAATTTACTAAGATTTTAGTAACTTTTAATATGGATTTTTTTCAAAAATACCCATACAAATGATAAGAACATTTAAATAAGAACTTAGCATTCAATTAAATCACAATATAATTATAATTACTGGAGTAGGTAGCTAATTGTTTTCAATTCAATGTCAATTTCAGTTCATATCAAAAGTCAATTCCGAAAATCATTAATGTGAAGTACATATTTAAATTGATGTCAGCATAATATAATTTATTATAGAGATTGGTCGTTAAGAAACTCATGTATGGTACGAGTATTATAACATCTGTTAAGCCGTTGGACCCGGCTGTCACTCGTAGATCTTTGACAGACGTCACGGGTCGTCAAAAGGCTGAAAGTCTGACAACCAGTATTACCAAGGGGTATCGTATTACTCAGTAACCGGATTTGGATCTTGGCACACAGATAGTTTATATCTTCGATTAACTCATAGAATACTTTTATCCCGGTAGTACATTCCTGTCGGATAAACTACAACCTCCACGCAGGCGAAGCCGTTGGCAAAAGCTAGTTTTTCAATAACATTTACTTTTATGTACAGACGCCAGCACATGAAGCTACTCCAATCTGTTAAACTTTGATAGATTTTCAACTTTATCACATAAGGTTAAGGTTCATGTTCAATTGGAAAAAAATTACAGTTTGGGGTAACTTGATGTGCTGGCGTCTGTACCTAGAGTGTTTATAAAGTTTTCTAGATATCAAACGCTTGGTAACTTATTTCCTGCTCAACAAGCCTAATAAAATGAGAAGAGGTAAGAGGAAGCCGGTTAGTGCTTGTCGGTTTCGTAGGCTGTGCGTCGTTAAAACAAAGAGCACATTTCTGTCAATGTTTCTTCCCTGTAATAAACTTGGAACAGTTTATTACATAACGTTAGTAAACACGTAGCCTTAGGTAGTTTTATTCACGTTTTTCCGTTAATTTTCTACTAGCTTTTGCCAGCGGCTCGGCCCGCGTGGATGTTCGTTATCGCGTAAACAAGTAGCCTATGTCCTTCTCCATATTCCAAGCTAGATCTCTGCCAAATTTCATGACGATCGGTTCAGCGGTTTAGGCGTGAAAGCGTGACATACAGACAGAGTTACTTTCGCATTTATAATATTAATATGTCTCAGATTATAAAACAAACATATAAAACACCTTTATTCGATAATCTGAGGTACGAGTACCTGTACAGTCACGAGCACTAATATGTATACGCTTACAAACTCTAAAAAATACGGTCGATGAAAACGACAAACAGAGGCCTAGCATTTTCATTAGCCGTCCCCCGACTTGACAATGCCTTGATCAAAATGATATGTTCAACTTAGAACGCCAATAAACATTTTTTTTTTACTTTTTAGAGTTTTTTATTTGTTATCGAATCTCTTTCCATCTTGCTCTAGACACTAACATCATCATCATCATCATCATTTCAGTCGAAAGACGTCCACTGCTGGACATAAGCCTCCCGCAAAAGGGGGGTTTGCCACAATGGCCACGCTTGGCAGGCGGGTTTGCGATCGTAGTCATCATTCTCATCATTCTCCTGCCCTTATCCCAATTTATTTGGGGTCGGCGCAACATGTCTTTTTCTTCCACACTTCTCTAATAGTCGTCATCTCCGTAGTCACACCCTTTCTAACCATAATATCATCATTCACACAGTCCATCCATCGTTTTTTTGGTCTCCCCCTACTCTTATAGCCTTCGACATGGTAGTATGGTGGTAAAATGCATAGAGAACGCTGCTGCCCATTCTCTAGTCAGTCCCTTAGTCGCCTTCTACGACACCCACGGGAAGAAATGGGATGATGCCATTCTTTTACGTCCAGCACTAACAATTAAGATGACCACCTTCGTTCCTTCGGGAGTCATACGATACTCAGATCTACCTGTATATGAACTATAATTTCCCTGGACACCATGTAATATCCTGTCAAACGTCCTCGTGAAACAAATTGGATGATAACCTGTGTTGCTTTCGACATTATTTTCTCCAATAAATTCCTTTTGACAAGGGAAACCCTTTTATTTTGGCTTCGGTAAAATATCTTGTTTCATAAAAGTTATAAATCGGAGGTACAATGTATAGATATCGAATTCGATCCTATTCTGCATACTGTTATGTTATGCGGTACGTGAATCAAACGACAAGCTCCAGTAATGACTACCATCTTTAATAGTTTCTTTATCACCCACCACCAACAATATCAATGTACCCACTTATCAATATCATCACATCTTCCTCTCTCAACAAAAAAAAATATGATTATAAATAATATCCATAAATATACACATAAAAAAAATCAGTAACAATGTAATAACAAATATAGGTACCACACGAATATGTAAATCAACATTAAAATTTAACAATCATAATTATCTTATGTAACTCCGCCGACCCCAGCTTAGTCGGGAAAGCGCTAGGCTGATGATGAATCATCATAAGCGCACTCATAATATTAGCTCAACAATTAAGTATTCTCATTGCTTACAATAAACAGTAACATTGTTATTACTGTATCCTAAACTTGAGTATTTTTTAATCAAAGTATTTCACAATAATTCTTTTTGTAATTTGCATAATTTGAAAAAAAAAAAAAAACAAAAGATAATTACTTACACACTAATTTACAATTATTATCTTCTAATCAAGTTTATTGTACATACCTACATGCATTTAAATATATTCTTAATATCAATATTGTGTCGCCGTTGATAGTACGGATGATGTTTACATAATGCTGTATTGGTAATTTCACGGATACCCCCATCTATTCGGCGGTCGCACCGTCCTGCCAGAACGAGTAACATAATTATTATTAGATAACGGTTCACAATGTTCACTTCTATGATTCAATGACTTCTCACAATCATCATCAAACTCATAGTCCCGAGGTGGGCTGTATCTGTGCGAATGATCTGCTATCATGTGCCTTCTATTTCGTACAACTACTTTTCCGTTATGTAAACGAACTGCATATGACCTATTTCTTAGAATTCGATCAATTACGCCTGGTACCCAATAGTTCTTAATGGTATCGAAATATCTCACATTTTGATTGACTTGCAACGGAGTTAGGTTCTTACTAGTTTTATCATAAAATTCTTTTTGTTTATTTTGCCTGTTAATTAATTTATATTTTATATTATGATGCACCTTTGGAGCCAATAATTTTATTGGTGTCGGAACAATACTTCTTAATTTTCGGCTTTGTAAAATTTCGGCTGGTGAAGCTAGCTCACTACCCAGCGGTGTATTCAAGCATTCTAGCAACGCTAGACGGTAATCCGTGTTGTCTTCTGTGGACTTTCTAATTATATTTTTTACTGTTTGAACCGCGCGTTCTATTTGTCCATTCGATTGAGGATAGTAAGGTGATGACGTGATATGATTAAAATTCCAATCTAGTGCAAATTTCCTAAATTCAAATGATGAAAATTGTGGACCACAGTCTGACATTATAGTATTAGGTATTCCTTGACGGCTAAATATGTTTTTTAATTGATTAATAACACTTCCAGAAGTTGTGCTTCGTAATTTGATTAGCTCAAAATATTTACTGAAATAATCTACTAGCAACAAATAGTCCGTACCTTTATATTGGAATAAATCTATACCAACCTTAGCCCATGGTCTGTCAGGAACCTCGTGACAATTAAGCTCTTCTTTCTGATTGTTTTTTCTGTACGTTAAACAAGTATTACAACTAGTAATCATATTTTCTATATCATTGTTAATACCGGGCCAAAATATTATTTCTCTAGCACGTAATTTGCATTTTTCAATTCCCATATGTCCTATATGAATCTTTTTTAACATATCTTTTCTCATTACTTTAGGTATAATTATTTTATCCGATTTCCAGATTAACCCGTTAGCTAAAGTTATATCCTCTCTAAATTTCCAGTATGGTTTTATATAATCTTTTAATCTATCTTTATTTTCAGGCCAACCTTGTAAAACATATTTACTTAATTCAGTCATTTCCTCATCCATTTCTAGTTGCTTTTGAATGTCTATGAATTGAGCGTCCGTAAGATATTCGCATTTGTTTTTCACACTGTCGGTCGTCATTACGCATACCTCATCTTTGCCGCTACCTATACCGGTTTGTGACGTTCCTTCGCTCACATGCGGCGTCATTTCATAAGCACGAGATAACGCGTCAGCAATGTACAAGTGTTTTCCCGGTCTATATACCAACGTAAATGTATAGCGCTGTAGTCTCAACAACATTCTCTGTAAGCGGGACGGAGCATCCACAATGGGTTTTTTTATAATGCTGATTAAAGGCTTATGATCCGTTTCAATTGTTACATCCGATCGTCCAAAAATATATACATAAAATCGCTCACAGGCGAATACGGAAGCATACAATTCTTTTTCAATTTGTGCATATCTTTGTTCTGTGTTAGTTAAAGCTTTAGAAGCATAGCATACAGGAAGCCCATTCTGCATTAAGCACGCACCTAACCCTGTGGAACTAGCATCCACAGATATGACTATTGGCTTTTCCATACTGTAATATTGAAGAACAGGCCGTTTCGTTAAACACATTTTTAAATATGAAAAACACTGCTCATGTCGATCATCCCAATGCCATTCTATTTCTTTTTTAAGTAACTCTCTTAGTGGAAATGTCTTATCTGACAGATTCGGAACAAATGAGCCAATGTACGTAATCAATCCTAAAAATCGTTCTACATCTTTCCTATTCTTTGGTACTTGCATGTTTTTTATTGCTGACAAATGCGAATCATCTGGGCTCAATCCATCTTTTGTAATACGATGACCTAAATATTTTATGTCCTGTAATCCAAATTTGCACTTATTTATATTTAATTTTAAATTTATTTTTCCACATCTTTCTAGTACTTTCTTTAAAATCTCATCATGTTTGTCTTGATCTGTGGCATATATTAGTAAGTCGTCAATATACATACACACACCTTCTATATCATCAAAGTGTTCATATATTTTCTTATGAAAGACCTCTGAGGCCGAACATATGCCATACGGCATTCGTAAAAATTTAAATCTTCCAAAAGGTGTATTAAATGTACAAAATTTACTACTTTCTCCTAATTTCACATTCCAAAACCCTGAAGAAGCATCTAATGTGCTAAAATACTTTGCTCCAGCTAATTTAGACACAATTTCATCTATAGTTGGTAACTTGAAATGTTCTCTCTTAATAGCCTGATTTAATTCTTTCGGATCTAAGCAAATTCTTAAATCACCGTTCGATTTTTTTACCACAGTTATACTGCTAACCCAATCTGATGGACCCTCTACTTTTGCTATAATACCCTGTGACTCCATTTCCAACAATTTTTTCTTAACGTCCTCGCTAATCGCAAATGGCAATTTACGAGGCGCATGCACTACGGGTATGACGTCATCCCTCAGTTGTAAATTATATTCACCCGGTAGACAACCTATTCCTTCAAAAACATCTTTATACTCTTTATTTATTTTGGATTTGATATCAGACTTCTGCACAGACATAACCCTCTTTATTAAATTCATTTCCACACACGCATAACGTCCCAATATAGGAGTGCTATTTACATCTGCGATTTTAAACTCCAATAAATATAACTTATTCTTATGATATACTTTTAAATGTGTTTTTCCTAAGACAGTAATTAGATCACCTGAATATCCGCTCAATTTAGTATTAGTTTTCAATAATTTATCAATGGATATTCCTAATCTTGACAGGACACGCAACGGTAGCACATTAACATCTGCACCCGTATCTAACTTGAAGTTTATGCTATGTTCATTAATTTTCAAATCTATAGTCCAATCACTCAAGTCTTTATTTAATGCAAATATTACCTTTTCATCTGATGCCTCCACAAAGTACACACCACACACTTTTGCAAAATGGTTCATTTTCGAGCAGCGTAGACATCTTTTACCATACGCCGGACAAGCATTCCTTCCGTGCGTATTACCACATCTGCCACACTGGGGCGTCGTGCGCGGTCTGTTGGTCGGCGGCTGCATCGGACGAGCGGCGTCAGCGGCGCCCGCGCGCCCGCCGCGCCAAGCTGCGCCTCCTCGCTCGTGCCCACCGCGTGATCGCATTGTTCCTTGTATGTTGCCTTCGCATGTCCTTGAAGACGATGACACTCCATATCCTACTTTATTACTACGCCGTACTGCCCAAATCTCGTTATTTCCTTCCTGTGTGTTACTTTCCTGTTTAATACCGTGAACTACTTCATTCTCTTTCTTTATGTTCTCTGAATACATTCTTGACACTACTGCAGCTCGACATAGCTCCAATGCTTTACTCAATGTTAGATCCCCTTCTCGCAATAATCGTTCTCTAATTGCTGGGCTTGTCACTCCACACACAAGTCGGTCCTTTATGAGATCGTCATTCAAATTTGCAAACTCACAAGTCTTGGACAATTTCCTCAAATCAAACACATATTGATCTATTGACTCATTTTGCTGCTGATCTCGCGTAAAGAACTTGTGCCGTTCCACCGTTAAGTTTTTCTTCGTTTTAAAATGTTCATCTAACTTTACCCACGCACCGTCTAAAGTTGTTTCTTTACTTTGTTCTAATATTTCGCGGCATTGCTCGCCTACTACGTGCAGAAAGATATTGAGTTGTATCACTGGTGTTTTTGTCGATAACTCACACGCTTTAAAATATATCTTGAAGCCCTTCTTCCATCTTTCCCAACTATCACTCAGTTTGCCCGATGCCACATCAATCGAATTCTCATCAAATTGAAACGGTGACGGCGGTGTTAACACTGTTTCCATTATTGCACTTTATTTATTTTACTATTTTATATCTATTTCACTCACTGCTAATTAGGTTCTATTGTACTTTATCAATTACCGGCTGCGCCATGTTATGTTATGCGGTACGTGAATCAAACGACAAGCTCCAGTAATGACTACCATCTTTAATAGTTTCTTTATCACCCACCACCAACAATATCAATGTACCCACTTATCAATATCATCACACATACCCTATGTAGGTATTGCTTCTATGCTTGGTCGGTCAAAGTGAAACGGTAAAAGTCCAGGGAATTTGTCATTTGTTTTGTGTTGTCCGGGGACAAGTTTTTTTTTGTTCATGGTGGGAAATCATCAAATCACTTCTTCCGCTCTGGGTGGAGCAGGGCGTCTCAGACTTTTATGACTAAAACCCACCCGTGTTTCTTCAGTAGCCTGTGTGCCAGGGGCTGTGGTATCTCTTTCGAACAACCCGCACACCTGGCAGGCATCGGCCCTTGCGGACCCCACCAGTTGTTGATGACATCTCTGACGGCGCGCGTGGAACACAACGCGCCGTGGACCCGGGCATTTTTTTTTTTTTACGGGGAGATAGCGCAATTCTGTGGGACTGCAACCCACTAAAACTCCACGGTGTCCTCCAGTGCAAACGCGCAAGCAATCCGCGAACCCGCCGCAGTTGTCCGTCATCAGACCCTCCTCAGAGGGGAATAACCCCTATCACCGGCGCACCAGGACACATGGCACGCCGTGACCACCCCAGGAACCAAATAGGATAATGGCCCCAGGTGACCCCGTGTCTGGCACCCATGGTCCCCCTGCGACGGGTCAGCCCCTGCGGCCCCGCCGCCTACCACTTTTCGCCCGCAGGGGATATGAAGAGCGGCCAACGCTATACCGACACTCCTCCTCCCCTGCGGCCCCACCGCGTCCGCCATCAAACGGTGGCGGCCACATCCAAGCCACGGAAGGGAGGAACGGCTACTGAGCCCCCTCGCAACGACAATGCGGGAACCCACTGGGGGAGGTCCGGGGACAGGTCGCAGCACTTTACAGTCCTATTCTGACCCACATATATTAAGGTGATTGTTTTTCTATTGTGACTGCTTTGTTGACAGATTTAAAACATCGAGCCATTTTTGAATTTCGAACTTTGTTCCGATGATGTTAAAATTCATAACACGAAAAAGACGTTACACCCGAGTCTTAGTTTATAAAGGAATAAAGTTCATAGTACTAAACCGGCTCGAAGGATTGGGCGTAAGTGTATGGTGTGTGATGTGGCGATAAGAAGATTGAAGGTCCTCAAAGCACTGTTTTTTTTTTTTTTTTGAGTGTCTGTTATCGTCAAATAACTTCTCCCGCTCTGGGTGGAGCACAAGGGCGTGTCAGACTTTTACTGACTAAAACCCACCCGTGTTCCCTCAGTTGCCTGTGTGCCAGGGGCTGCGGTATCTCTTTCGAACAACGCGTTAGCGCCGAGAATTGAAAATCTAATATTGAGGTTAGTCGACGCGCTGGGATGAACATTGTTTGATTCTCAACGCTCGGTCTTACACCCACAGTTGAAAAGAGTCGGCGATAAAGCCCCGCCGCGATATTTTTACGTCCATGCAGCCCCGGATCTACGATTTTTTCGAACCGGGACAGAAACTTGATAGTGGCGACCCTCTCTCCAGCGTTTGAGATAAACTAATTAGGACGTGCTTATGTGGCGCCTTTTTGTTATAAGTCGACAGTGACCCAACCAGGCTTCCGTATGCTAGGCGCTTTGTGGAGCAAGTTTATTTAATTTAGAATTATACTTTATAATGATTTTGGCGCCCCCAGAAACTGCCACCCGGGGCGGGGACCCCGGTTTGCCCCCCCCCCCCCCCCCTAGATCTGGGGCTGCGTCCATGTCTGTATAAATTTGAACCCTGTCATTAAAAATATGACAGTTTAAAACATTTCATTTCTGTTGGTGCTGGTATGTAATTGGTTTTGGGGTGACGTCTAATCATCTGCCTAGCCTTTTCCCAACTATGTTGGGGTCGGCTTCCAGTCTAACCGGATGCAGCTGAATACCAGTATGTTACATGAAGCAACTGCCTATCTGACCTCCACAACCCAGTTACTCGGTAACACGATAGTCTCTGAGTGTGGAAATTGTGACCATTTGATAGCAGCTAATTTTAATACTTACATCGTGTTTTTTACACGTGATTTTTCAGTATTATCGGACAGTACACTTTGTGTTGGCGATACTTCCTAATATTAGGTGCTTTGACTGATAAGTTGTCTAATGAAGCAATTGATTGAGTAGGTACCTACTTTTTATCGGCTTTAGGCTTTAGATTAGGTTCACAATCGTGGTGATCCATAATTTTACCACAAATTTTAAGGTGATTAAGCAAACAAATGTAATGATTGTGCCCTCGGCAAAACGAACCGAAAACAAAAAACAGGGGGCACTGCCAAGGACGGTTACAGTTACCATTAAAATACCGGTAAAACTACCAAAATATTTCGTTCCGTTACGTTAAATATTTAACGTTAAATTACCGTTAAATCATAGGATTTACCAGTATTTAAATAGCGTTACTATTATCGTTATTTCGCTAAAATCTGACAAGAAGCAACATTTTGTGCGACGTTGCCAAACCGAACCAAGCTCCTCGCGCGTCTTGCGTTCGGCTTTTCTAAGCGGAGCGGCAACAACGCGTGTTACGACTATCGGAAAGACACGTATACGATAAGACTCGCGCTCGCGCGTATTTCATTTCATAATCATACGGCACACAAACATCGCGTCGCGTACGCCAAATATACCTACGTCTATTGCCTTTGATTTATCAACTAGTTGTTTATGTAAAAAATATGAATAAGGTCCGAAAGAAGTGTACCGATATTTCAACGTTCTCAACTTAAACCGTATTATAATTATATTGTTACTTTTTAATTAGTCGTATGTCCTTATGTAGCTACAGTCGAGCATACATCTCTGGATACAAAATTAAAACGTTCTCATATCTTACGTGCCTCATAAAGACGCTGTCTAGTTTATTGTATCCAGAAACATGGAGGCGACTATACCTTTTTGGAGACAGGAATTATGTCGTTTTATAGAAATATTCGGTCACAAGTAATTTCAGTCTTTTTTTTTCAATTCTATTGCTATTCTGAATTTGACGTTTGTCACCTAAAATTGTGATTGTCTAACTCAATCTGAATATTTTTAATCGCGATTAAAAAGGTGTGGAATAAAATTAGTTATCATGAACTAAGTAAAATTCACACCAACACCTCGACTTCAGGTGCAAAAACAGTACTGTCTCGTTTTTGCTTTTCTTTTGCATATGTCTTGAAAATGGTGTGTCCTATCGCAAAAATAATGAAAATTTAGAGCCATATACCTCTAAAACTCAACAAATAAGTAATCATTTTTCATATATTCCATCTAAAATGTGAAAAATTCCATATAACACCTGTCGAGACTGCCCCCGTGCGCGTCACCGGCTCCAAAAAATCATGGCAAACAAGTAACAAGTAGCGAAGCTAAAAAAACATATCATGTGGAGTCGCGATTGTCAAATTCGAGTTTAGTTGCGTCAAAATTATTTTAAAATTTTGAGTTTTTTTAGAATAGCTTTAAGATTCTCATAGCCTATACTAAACAAACTCACTAAACGATCACTTAGTCAGTTTAATTCGGTGTACAAGAGAATCGGCACCAATATTGTATACACGCCGCAGATAGTAACTCATGGTTTTAGTTTTCCTTGCCACCCTGTTTATTATAATTTCCTGCTGCACAAAAACAATATCACGCATTCATGATTTCATTTCTTGCGTTGATGTCACTGCCTGTTTATTACAATTTTCTGCAGCACAGAAACAATATTGTATACACGCTGAACGTAGTCATTAATGGATTTAGTTTTCGCATTGATGGCCATGCCACCCTGTTTATTAAAATTTACTGAAGCACAGAAACAATATTGTATACACGCCGAAGGTCGTCGTACGTTCAGCGTGTATATAATATTGTTTCTGTGCCCTGCCCACACAGAAAGATGCTCGCATACCGTCATAGTTAGAAAGAGATAGACGTATAAATTACCGGCATAAGAATTGTTACTTTTACCGATACTAATGGCGGCCGCCATGGCTCACGCACAATGGTCCACTTAAAGGACTAAGTGCTGAAACCCAACCCAATAATATAGAACATAGAATCGATACTGATGACTGACTTATGGGTATTATCGTTACTTTTTATCGTTAACATAACGGTAATTGGTAACTTAATAGAAACAATATGTGTAATTCGGTCCCTAGGCACTACCTACCTTTCCTCGAACCGTTTCATTGTATTTTCAAACCCTCGGCTTCGGCTTAGAATATGAACTCAACTATCAAGTAATTAAAACAATTACTTTTCTATTGTTACCAGAATTAATAAGCTTGCCTCACTGACGAGGGATTATGCTAGAGAGCTAAAATTTTCAGGATAAGATGTGGTTAGCAAACTTAAACAACATACTAAGTTTCCTAACCACATCTTAACAATCAAACAGTTAAGTTTGTAATTTGCATCCTCCAACCCCCTTAAAGGCTGGTACAAGTCTGTATTTCTTGCAGATAGTAGGTATATTAAAAAAAATAACTAAAGTAGAGCCAAGCTCGTAACTCTACAAGGCGTTACTCTACAAACCTTACATCTTGGTCAAAATGTATGGCTTGGCTTGGCCATTCCAAATGTTTTTACTGTTGTCAAACCGTATACCATGACGTAGGGTTTTTACAGTTAGAGGCTTGGTTCTAATTTTTTTTTTACAGTGAAAGCTCTATGTGAGTCTTGGTAAATGTTTTTGGTAGGATACCTAAGTGTTAATTTAGGCAACATAAAACACAAATTATTATTTTTCATACGATTTATTTCATTCACTTACAAAACATGAATATCAAAATGCATCGTTGCATTTTAACTTGTATAAGAATTAAATAAGAATACCTATTTACGTACAATAAATTATTTTAAGTATTAACGTTAGTAGGTACTTATAATATCAATGGTATAACAGATCTTTCGATTGATTCCTCGATATATTACTAAAATACACGTAAACATATATTTCAAAACAATAAAAAAACACAAAAAAAAAATTTAAACTTTTACAATACTTAAAAAAAATGTACCAAAAAGTTTGCATTGCCGTACTTTTTCCAAAATTAAATGGCAGCACACAAAATGTTGCCAGGACAAAAACACAAAAAAATGTAAATTCGGCGACGACGTTTCCATGAAGTATCTGTTTCAGCGATTACGTCAAGAACATGCCAATAGGTACTAGACTAATTAATTAATTTGTTCCTATAATTACCGCTTCGTAAACCCATAACAATGGCACTTTCTTGACTATTATAACAATATTATCACTTTCCAATACATTTGTAAAGTTATATTACAAATATATTCAGACAAAAATCTAGTAGTATAGTAACATCAAGTTAGGAGAAAATGTTCCAAGTTATAGTAACTTATCAGAATTATATCCTTGAACGAGCGAAGTCTTATCTGAAAATTTGTGGAAAGTTTACTGTAATGATAATCTTCTTGAGATTATTCCCTACTTTCCTGTACCTAATGTACTCAATAATCAACCACTTCTGTACCAGAAAAAGTTTTTAAACACCATATTTTTCCACCATTTTTCCATTAACTTTTTAGACAGTTACTAATGGAACATGGAGGTAAAGAGTCTACAACTCCTGAACAGGGTCCTCAGCATCAGCCAGCTTGACGAGGCCTATGAAGCTCTTCTCTGGCTGCATCAAGGAGTGTCTGTCTCCCCCAGTATTCCTGACTGCTAGTCTGTCACCAGCCTTTAGGAACAGTGCGGCTGCTGAGAAACAGGAGTTGGGCTTGTCAGTTTGTTCTGTGGAGTGAGTAGACTGAGCACACTGGAGGAGAGTCTCCCGACCCTCGATTTCGGCATTCGTGCGGTGAAGAACCCAGGAGATTATGTCGTGACTGTCCAGATAGTAGATCTGAGGAAAAACATAATAATAATAAAGTGTCAGAAAATAACAAAATATACGTGTCGACTTGAAACCGATTCCTTTTTTCCGTCGGCTAAAAAAGGAGGTAGGTGCATCAATTAATCGAAATCTCTTTGGTATTTATTTTTGTTGAACTATAAAAGGCACACAAACCTGAATCTCCAGTATCTCAAGGGGTCAGATTTTTTGCTTAAGAAAATATAGGTCAATTTGTTAATGATTTATGACCTCTCAGCCTTTGTATAAGAGCTACAAAATGCCTCAAGGCAAGGTTTTCTCGAAGTAAAGTCAAAGGCCAAACTTAACTATTGGAAATCTGCCGATTCTGGATTGGTTTTTTGTCTTAACTAGTTTATTTATTAAAGATAAGAAATTCAAAGGAATTTATAAGCCAATTCTATTCATGTGGGAGAGTCTTTACTGTTTACTTAATTTGGAGTCTAGACTTCCAATCTAACGCAAAGTTCACTGTATATAATTACAAGACTTCTCTGTAATTATACCCAAGATAAATACTAATAAATCATCCAATTAGGACTCATGGGCTTTATTTAGACCTGCACCCTAATTGCGTAACTCACGATTAATAATAACCTGTTTCGTTTTGAAACAGATTGTTAAACCATTGCTTCATATGTTCGATAAATGTGTCTGCTCAACAACGTAAATAACGCAATGAATATTGTTGAACTGTCAAAATCCTTCACAATTATTCATATTGTGATTGATAGTGTGCGCAATGAGGGTGCTGATGTAATTTTGGCATATTGGCCTGCAAAGAGGGAAGGGAGGCATTTGCCCGATAGAGGAAAAACACAGGTGCAGTCACAGGGTGGAATAATCTGCCACGGGTGCGGGTTGTTCGAAAGAGATACCGTGGCCCCTGGCACACAGGCAACTGAGGGAACACGGGTGGGTTTTAGTCAGTAAAAGACTGACAAGCCCTCCTGCTCCACCCAGAGCGGGAAAAAATATTTGATGATTTCGCAACCTTAAAAAAAAAAGGTTGGAATAATGATATCTGCGGCATATTACCTGTACGTAGACGAGATACACGCCAGTGTGATGTACATGCACGTGTCCGTTACGAGTGAGAGTGGGGCGAGGGTGTGGCGACACCACCGTCCAGGGCGCCGGGTACCACACGTCGTGAGCCGCTCCGTGGGACACACGGACTAGGCCATTACCTGTGAAAGAGACATTTAGAATTATTAACCTACATAACATTGTCTTAGGTTTGTTTTCCCCGTAAACGTAGACAGGTGTGTATTTCGCTCGCGTTTTCCTAGTCTCGTTTACGTAGGTAACTTATTATAGAGGGCGAATATATTGCCATTAATTCAGACTAGAGCTCCTCGTGACTAATCCTGAATGGGAAAACCTGACCGAATCGTGATTTAATTTGCTCAACACCTCGATGAGGCATTAACTAAAAGAACTATCGTAGTGATGAAGTACCTGCAGGGCTAGACAAAATACATTTCTGTTAGCGTTTACGCCAAACGCTACGCCAAAATGTATGGAAATGACATTACGTGTGGAAAGATTGCGTCGTGTCCTTTCCGCAGGTAATATCATTCCCATACATGTTGGCGTAGCGTTTGGCATGAACGCTAACAGAAATATATTTTGTCTCTAGGCCCTGATCAATAAATCAGCTATCAATGGGCTACAAATATCATGTTAGCCCACGTTCATAGTTACGTGAAAATATCGTGACGGGATTTTCTTGTGCACTGGATCGGCAACGCTCTGCTTAAGGGCCATCTATAAATCACGTCACACGTTAAGGGGGGGAGGGGCTCAACGAAATGTGCCATTGTGTGACAAGGGACAGGGGTCAAACGTTTTATGACGTCACATGTTAAAATCTAAAACAATTAAAATGTAAACCAAAAACCTAAAAATATTACTTAGTCGATCTATATTTGTAAGGCGTATGTCCGTTTAATTCGTCGGCGAGTAGGTACTGCTTTAAATTAAATAAAAAAAAAAATTGGAAAAATTGCTGCTGTTTTAATTTAATTACTTCTAAATATAAAATTGAAAATTATGTGACAAGGAAGGGGGGGAGGGGGTGGTCAAAAACCATAAAATTTGTGTGACGTAATTTATAATTGGCCCCTTAGCGCCGACAGTTTCAAAATCAAACATTGTTTTTTCGACGAGCTGGGACCTGGGTTATACTCTATTGGATTTTCAATAATCGGTACAACGCCGAGAGTTGGAAATCCATTGCGCGATGAAATTTCGCCGCGATATTTTTACGTCCCTGTGAACGTCGTCTTATGATATGATTGTGAAGCGGAAAATAGCAGCAAACCAAATTATGGCTTGACATGAGACTCGACGGTAAAATAGGTTTAGGAAACGGGGTCGGAACCGTCTGACGATTCAATATCCAACTCAATTCGTTGTGAGCACGAAGTTTGTGTAGACATATCAACATGTTGAACGCTGAATTACCGTTCCAGCAATTCACAAATTGAGTTTCACTGTGCTTTGAAATGTAAGTGGTCCGATTGAATTCAAGCTCTCTGTAAACGCACTGTAAGTTGAAATTTCAGCTGTAGCTGCTTTTATAATGAAGCGCTTGGTTTCTCTGAAGGGGGTATAAGTACATATAACAATGTCGTATAATAATGATATTGTCCGTCTGTCAGCGTGTTAGCAAGCGGGGTTTCAGTGTAAAAATTCAAATCTATGTATCTTCGTGGTAACTGGTTCATAGGTAAATTACACCATGTGCGTGGGTGTTTTCCCTACATTTATTTACAACAAGAACTTTAACACTGTTTACTGAAAGTCTTGTACAAAGATCTTCTTTCTTTTTGACCGACTTCAAAAAGGAGGTGGTTATCAATTCGGTATGTTTATATATATATTTTTTACATAGTTCGGGCATAACTCCGTCATGTATGAAGGATTAGCAAAATTATTTTTTTGTTCGAAAGGGGTTTATTCCGAAATTCAATTTCATATAGATCTGATGATGAGTTTCAGACACAGACAATGGAACTCTTCCAAAAATTACAGCATATCAACCGCGATTGCTACTGTCGCGTAAATATGCATTGTTTTACCCCAAGGTGACGAAATTCCGAATAGGTGTGGGGGTAGGTACAGTCGCCAGCACGTCAAGCTAAACCCTATACATAACTATAACTACGACGCGCCATGCAGTGTTAGAAAGAAAGTATCATAGACGTGATTGGTGGAAGTTTAAACGTTTCTAAAATTGCCCAATTGCTGCACATACTAATATTTTCGAGCCAATTATCATGTTTTACTAGGAATAAGCCACACCCACGCCCCCCTGCGGGTACGTCACCGCTCCCGAGTTTCACTCATCACATCCAGTGTTGCCAACCCGTACGATAATTATGGGGGCGTACGATAATTTGGCTAATGGTACGATGTACGATAATAAATGTCTAATGTACGATAATTTTGTGCTTTGGTCAGTAGTTGTCAGAAAAAATAAACGAAACATAATCTCAATGGCAATTGTAAAGAATGACAGCGTCAACAAGTAAATGTATCTCTTTAACTCTTTCCCTTACATTAGCTAGCGCACAATCCTGAAAATATTCTTGTTTCCATCCGGAATAAGCACAACGTCGTAAACAAAACATCAAATAGCTTTTGGTGAAAAACTTAAGCAATGATTCTTTATTTATGACTTTATTTAACCATATACTGTGAACAATTTTTTTTTTTTTAAATTAATTAACTGAATAATAGATCTAATCCTATTTTGTATAATTTTTAATTTTTTGTTTTTCTCTCGTCACTGAGTTGTTTATTTATTTATTAGTTATTTGTTGTGAATGATGTAATAATTTTCAATATGTACTGTATGTTTAATAATGCCTTTTGGTGGCACTCATTGCCTATATTTTGTTTTTTTAATATGCGGATAATGTAGTGGGCTGCAATATTGTTATTCACACCTATAATTTTTTGTTATGTTAAAATTATATATTGTAGCTGTTTATTGTATTGTTGTGAATGATGTAATAATTTTCAATATGTACTGTATGTTTAATAATGCCTTTTGGTGGCACTCATTGCCTATATTTTGTTTTTTTAATATGCGGATAATGTAGTGGGCTGCAATATTGTTATTCACACCTATAATTTTTTGTTATGTTAAAATTATATATTGTAGCTGTTTATAAAATAAAATAAAACACTACGACAAAACACGGTTACGGTTTGATCTGCTGGTGAAACTTGACACATACTCCTCCTTTGACTCTATACTTGTCGTTTGTTTTCAATTGAAATGAATTAATGAGGTTTTTTTTTGTGATTTGGATTTTGTACGATAATTTTGCCCGGAAAACGATAATTTTTGGATCGGAACTCGATAATTTGAACTTTTGGAGTTGGCAACACTGATCACATCGTTCGTTTATTCTTTACGTCAGTCAATAAAATTTCGTGAAGTCGTCCTGTAGTCGTCCTGTGCGTGAAATTTGTAACTTTAAAACTATTAAATAATATTAATATGGCGACTGGCGCCTCAGTTGACGCAAGTTGAAAGAGAGTGTATCATAGCGCTTCGATTAAGTGGATGGGTGACAGAGATTGTCGACTGACGGACATAACGGTGAGTAATATTTTATTTTTATTTTTAATTAAAATAAACAAAGGCAAATAAAAAAAATGTGTCTTATGTGTTTTTCTATAGAATATTCGAAATAAGTTAACAGAAGGGTTAATTAGGTAGGTATCGTCTTTGTGTTCTTTTTTAAGAGTTTCTGATAATGTTAGTTATTAATGGTGAGCGCTGTTCCAAGTAGAGTGTAGCTGCTAACTGCAGCACTCCCCCCCCCCCCCCCCGTGAAAGCTTAAATTGACAATGAACTATTGTTTTTGATTCCATTATGATTAAGTCATGAAATAGGTATTCTAAACAAAAGTTAATCCAGTAAGTAGCTAGTGATAGGATTAAATACTTACCTACGCAATTACGCACTTTCTTTTAGTCCGTTGAAACATTGCTGGGTCAAGCGTGTTCGCGAGCCCAAGTTTAGTTAGAATCTAGTTACCACGAAATCGGATTGTAAATGTTTAGTAAAGGAAGCGATGTTTGTGTGTAAATAAATAATTTAATGATTATAAGTTAGCTACCTATTACTGTAGGGGCTTGTGGCTAGGTAATAACAGCCACACGGGTCGATCGATCAGGTTAAGCTACGCTTGAGCGGTTGGTCCATGGATGGGTGACCATCTTCATATACCAAGACACTTCCGTACCTCGGAAAGCACGTTAAGCCGTTGGTCCCGGCTGTTATTTGTGGATCTTTGACATTCGTTAAAGATCGGTGGAAGCCCGAATGTCTGACAACCAGTCATATCAAGGGTATTGTATTACCCAGTAACTGGGTTGTAGAAGTCAGATAGGCAGTCGCTCCATGTAAAATACTGATATTCAAATGCATTCGGTTAGACTGGAAGCCGACTCTAACATAGTTTGGAAAAGGCTAGGCAGATTATATTTTGTAGGAAATTATATTTATGTTTTAATACATGTTTGCCTGTAGTAATAAATTAAGTAAAAATGTGCCAATAAACTATAGCTATTTGTTTCGTTCCAGAAAAAACAAAACTTTTTACTTCTGGCTTCGGGCGGCGGCGGCGGTGGCAAGAAAGCGGAACCCTAGAAGCCCACCACCGCCAAATCTAGGCGAGAACCAAGACGGCGGACGATGCGACTATGGTCGGTGCTGATCATTTTTTTACCACACGAGCGTACAGCGTGAGTCCATGCATAGCTTAGATTGTAATCATACTTATCACATTAACTTATTCATTATTTACTTATACCTACATGGTTTTCCTGAGAAGTGAAAAACAACATTGATTAAAATAGGTAATACCTACTACCTAATAGACATGTTGTAAGGGCGCTCGGCGCGCACTCAAACCGGTTTTACGCGCGCCGGCGGACCAGACTCAGTAAAAATTATTACTATTAGATAAATGTTTAGTTGTCTACAACGCGCCCCAACAAAGGTGGAAGTACGCAATACGACAGATTATTTAACTGTCTTTGTTTATATTTTGAAGAATAATAATTTTAACCGTCACATACTCATTTAGTCAAGTTGGCCCGTCCCGTACCATTTTTCATAATAAAGAATTTTATGTAAGTATGTATTGAAATTGACAATATTTATTTGTTTTAGATTTCAATAGACACCGTCAGAAGGCGCCTGAAGAACGTTGGAAAGAAATGCCGCCGTCTTGCCAAGATTGTAATGACCTAGGCGCATTAGGAAGTACACACTGAGTGCACGGTGTATAGTGTCGTAGCCTTAGCTTTAGATGACGAACTCCGATTCTAGGGCACTAGTAAATAATGCACTTTATTCACCCGGGTTTCCGTAGGAACCAATCCTATGTGTTCATACAGCTCGTGGTCAATGTAAGTGCCAAGTTTCACTGAAATCGATTTTTCCGTTAGCGTGAAAAAGTAACAAACAATATCTATCCATTCCCACAAACTTTCACAATAAATAGTAGCACAGTTTTACAATCCTTAAGTAGTATTTTCATTTTGTAATTATTTTATTTATCAAAATAAAAGAATTAAGGTTTCTAAGCATTGTTTCTCAAACACTGATTCTTTCTTCCATTGCTCGATTTGGGAAAGACGCCAGTCATGTCGTTCGTTGATGTTGTGTGATAATTAGAAATCGGATTATCGGATGCATATTTAATTTACCTAAAGTTCATTTTTCGTTATGAAAGTATGGAAGTGGCTTCTTAAATTATTATTTTTGTAAAAAATATCCCGGGATTCCAGGAACACCGGGAATTTATAAAGCTTTCTAGTTCAGGTGTTTAGTATGGAAGCGACTTTTAAAGTATTAGGATTGCATAAGTATTCAGATGCATATTTATTTAAAACTAGCAGCGCTCCGCGGTTTCACCCGCGTAGTTCCCTTTCCCGTAAGTATACGGGGATATAGCCTATGTCACCCGGGGATAGTGTAGCTTCCCAACAGTGAAATAATTTTTCTAATCGGTTCAGTAGTTTTGGAGCCTATTCAATGCAAACAAACAAACAATCAAATCTTTCCTTTTTATAATTTTAGTATAACAAATAAAATACATGTGTATGTAGAGTGTAAGTCTGTAAGAGAAGGAATAGTGTGAGTAGTAATGTGCCGTTCCCGAAAATGTTCCCAAAAGAATCTTTCCAGTGCCCGGGAATATTCCCAATTGCTGGGAATGGGAACGTGTCGGTGAAACCACATAGAATTATAATAAAAATAAAAATATAGTAACATACTAAGTTACTGGTAAGATTTAGTAAGTAAGTAGAAGTGACATATTGTAATAAGTGCTCATTTACTAACTTGTCGTTCAATTTTGCATCCTATACTTAATCAGAAAACATACACCGACCCTTTTCCAAGTGTTTTGAAATTGACCGCGCTACCTTTATTACTAATGAGCGGCAGGCTAAACAATAGAAGTTTATATTTCTGGAGTTGCCTATTATGTTTGCTTCTTTTGTTACGCCGACCGGTTAGTTGGGCCATAAATGATGCACAAAGGATAAGTAAATAACATTTCTCAAAATTAGTATCACACCTGCACAGTTATAAGGATAGTTTTTTGTTATCAGTTTAACTCTCCAACTACATCAATAAACTGTCGAAAATTCTCAGTAACACATTGTGGGTGTAAAAGATATGCGTTTAATTTCTATCTTTGATTATTTTATCATGAAACATGCGATAAGAAACCTAATTTAAAAACTTAAAAAAGAAAAAAATCTTTAACTTATGTGTTAGTTTTCTCTCTTACTAACTGGGAATGTTCCCGGGCACCAGCCCAGTCAAATTATACTATATAATATATCCTCCGTTTGAAATAACATTAGACAGTTAATTAAACCTTTTTTTACAGTCCGTTCAACTGATTTTGACCACTATTACGTTGTAAGCATGATAAATGGTATCTGCAGTAAACAGTTGGTATTGTAACCACTTTTTTGCTTTAACGCCATCCTTATTCCTACGGAATAGAAGTCACAATCGGTTGAACCGATTGTAAAACAGGTTAGTTTAAATATCTAATCTTATTTCAAATGGACAATAAAAAATTGACAATTGAATAGATGGACATTTTACATTTGTTTCGCGGCAGCATTTAAAATTGCTTGGTAGTCATTGGTAGACTGTATAATTAATCTGTTACAAAAATCCAAAAAAAATATAAACTTGTAAAAAATATATTAACAACTTGTTTTTAATCTATTGTCTATTTGTATGGTTTGGTTTTATAAATTTTGTTGTAAGTTTATTTTAATTTAGAGTAGGTGTAGGTTTTGTTTTTAAGTTTTCAATTATATTAGTGTTTAAAAATAAAAAGGTTACGATTTTTATTCCGCATTTTATTTTTATACTTTTCTCGCGGTTTCACATACGTTCCCGTAAGAACGTATCCTTTGTCCTTTTCTGATAGGTAGGTTCCCTCTTACCGAGAGGAGGCCTGTGTCCCAGCAGTGGGAGCATTAAAGGCTGAGGTATGCAAAATTCCATGATGATCGGTTCTGTAGTTAAGGCGCCAGAAGTAGGGGGGTTTATCTACCACTGAATATAGGGGCTCTAGCTACCACTGAATCTATTATACGGGACTCCGACGCCGACGGTATATTTATTTACTTAAAAAAACGTCACCGTCCTTTTTGCAAAAGACCCCACCAAGATATTTTTATATGGGGCGTTATAGCTAGCCCCATAAGGGCTAACTACGCCACTGCGTAAAAACTGAAAGCGTAGGTAACAAATAAACACTCACTTTTGTATTTTATGCGGCTTCATCCGAGTTCTCATAGGAATAGGTATTTTTATGACAGTTTGGGTATAGCCGCAAATGAACCTCGTATGGGAACCCATGTCCTTCATGATGATGCGTAACAAACAAAGGAACTCATATTCTCATTGACCAAATAACAAAATATTTTGAATGTAATGAAGTTACCATAATAATTATACATTCGAATTTTATTTCCCTAGAAATCGTATCTTATTTCTTGCGCAATAAGTTTGAAATTTCATGTAAAAGCAAACTTCGGTAGGTATAGGTAATTCTGTTACTAAATTCAACCTTAATACTTTGGGAATAAGATCGTGTCAAACGTTAATCTCAAACAAGGCGGACTGACAAGAGGCGTTTTGTAGGTATAATGAATTAAAACTTCGTCCACGTTTGTGATGGGTACCTATATTGTTTTCGAAATTTCAAGCCGATTGTGTCATGGGTTTTTGCATTGAACTTCGTAAAAATACTTAGAATAGAAGAGCAAGGAACGCACAAAAACAGGTGACCGCCAGCCCACCAGTAGGTAGGTAACAAAACTCGGAAAAAATAAGAGTCCTCACCGGAATAGGTATTCTTATGAGAATTCGGGTGTAGCTGCATAATGAACCTCGTACCCACGTCCTTCATGATGATGCGTAACAAACAAAGAAACTCATATTCTTATTTATAAAATATTTTGAATGTAATGAAGTAACGATAATAAATAGATTCGAATTTTATTTCCCTAGAAATCATATCTTATTTCTTGCGCAATAAGTTTGAACTTTAATGTAAAAGCAAACTTCGGTAGGTATAGGTAATTCCGTTACTAAGTTCAACCTTATTACTTTGGGAATAAGATCGTGTCAAACGTTAATCTCAAACAAGGCGGACTGACAACAGGCGTTTTGTAGGTATTGTGAATTAAAACTTCGTCCACGTTTGTGGTGGGTAATCATCAATCTATATTGTTTTCGAAATTTCAAGCCGATTGTGTCATGGGTTTTTGCATTGAACTTCGTAAAAATACTTAGAATAGAAGAGCAAGGAACGCACGAAAACAGGTGACCGCCAGCTCACCAGTAAGTAGGTAACAAAACTCGGAAAAGTAATTAAAAACTGCCGTGAAATAATAAAAAAAGTGTTTTTCTCACATCAGATTACCTACCTGTCTACTTAACATTATTCTCCGAGAGCATGAAATTTCGCTACCTACCTGTTTAAATATATGAGTAGGTAACACCTACTTAATACTTACAGGTATTTCCAACTATTATTTAAGTAATAATGAAGAAATAAAATATAAAAAACGATTATATCCAAGCTTTCTTAAGTAGTTTAGGCAATGCGCCGTGCACGGGCCGCTTCTTTTTGCTACCACGCTATTCAAGTATTCAACCTGCTACGCTATTTCTTATCGCAAAGCATCTTATTCTACACCACGACGCGCATACGCACACACTCTCACGTACGCACTGCAGCACGAAATATTACGAGTAAGAACGGACAAAAAGCTATATATCTCTTTCACACGATTCTCACTGTTGCTGCTTATAAAGCGTTCAAGGTCAAAGTGGGGTAACTTGATGTGCTGGCGACTGTACTATAACTAAAAGGTGAACAATAAAAAACTTTTTCCAGTAAAAACAACAACCGAATTCCGAAAAAAACACTACAAAGTGAAAACTAACTTTAATTTCGAAAGGCGGTGACAAAAAATTAAAATACATATCCAAAGTCACCGCCTTCCGAAATTAAAGTTTATTTTTCACTTTGTAGTGTTTTGTTCGGAAGTCTCGTTTTTTTCTTTGGAAAAGTTCTAATTACATAAATTTTCCTAAATCTCAAATAATAGATACCTAATTATTTTCTTAAAACGGAACGGATTATTGATTTCTCCCTTATTATTAAGAAAGAGAGGATGTTGAACTGCCAGATGGTAAAGAAACCGGGTTCGTAAGTACCGGCAATTTTTTTAAAGTTTTCTGAAGTTCTTACAGCAAATTAATTTATTTAATCTTTCAGCGTGGGAGCTTACAGAAGCCATTGAAGTTGGCTGAACCGACTCTTTGAATACCGCTTTCTACCTGACTTGATGAGGTTTCAAATAAAGTTCTCTTTAGATTGACGTTAGTATTATAATTAAATGAATAAAAATATAAGAAGGTATCTTAAGAAAAATATTAAGGAAGTAAAATATTTCAGAAATATAATATGAATGGCCCCTCTAGAGAGAGAGGATATTTTCAGGGGAAAACTCAACGAAGTAAATATCGAGTAAATAATGGAGGTAAATATTGACCATGTGAGTAATAAATGCAAAATATGTTACGACAATGAAATTAGGAGACTACGTATCAACGTAGTCTCCTAATTTATATCATTACAAGCCGTGTGCCCGACTGGATTTCGAATCGGCGAAAGTGACGAACAAACTTTAATCCCTTAATTAACTCCTATATGGGATGAACGGGAAAAGAAAAGAACCCAGCGGTTTATGCCGTGTGTTGCCTTTCAGGGAATTAATCAATTTAAGATTTACTTAATAAATATTTTAATTTCAGTTTATTTAAAACATCTGCACTATTATTTTCAATGTAATGAATCAGAAGCTTCAGTTACTGTGAGATATTCCGAAGAGTAGGTGTCGGGTGACGGGTGCATTCCCGTGGGTGTCGTAGAAGTTAAGAGAATGGGCAGCAGCGTTCTCCATGCATTTTATCACCACACTGCGATCGCCAACCCGCCTGCCAAGCGTAGCGATTATGGCAAAACCCCCCTTTTGGGGGAGGCCTATGTCCAGCAGTGGATGTCTTTCGGCTGAAATGGTGATGATGATGATTCCGAAGAGTTACTCAACCAACCACATTTATAGGTAAATCTAGATATACTAGTCAAGTCCGACGGTATATGTATATCTACTTATATTCTGTTTTCTCGTAGGCTTTAGTAAGTTATTCCTATTGATATTCTAGACTTGGAGAGATATCCAGCTTCTTTATTAAAAGATTTTTATCTGTGTTGATTTTGTATTCCGTTGACAGAAGATATGATGCCAGGATACTGTCTACGTATGAAATATGCGCAAATATGCGACATTTTGCATACCTATCTTATGAATAAATAAAATATTCGAAAAACGTGTTTTTTTAATAAAACGCGTTCTTGATATTTCGATTCATAAATATGTAAGGAATTAGAATGCATTTATTTTTGGACCATGAATGAAATGAAGTCTATGAATGATTATTTTTTACATAATCTCAAGGTCTTAATTTAAAATCTGTAATTAATTACCATTTATAGTAAGTAGCGGCTTTCGAATATTCATTGAAAAAGAAATAATGTCTACACAGGGTTAAATTAAAATAACTGGCAATACTTTACCCGTGTTGGGTTACGATACAAAAAACGTTTAAAAAAAATTTTTTTTTCATCAGTTGATCATCATTATTTTCGTCAAAATGCTCGTAATCGGTCAGCGAACCGGATTGTCCGGGCGCGTAGACCGCTCAGTTGTTTTTGTAATTTTTCGTATACGGGTCAGGTCGGGGCATGAAATATCAAATCTAGAGTTAACACTCTACTACTAACATGCTTTAAATTAACTCTAGATTTGATATTTCATGCCTAAATTAGATAACAAAAATGACACCGAAGTCAACCAAATAATGAGTCTCCTGAGAATGACCCGGATACATATATCATTAGTTTGGTCGCCTCAGATTGATTTTTGACACGCTGAGATGCACTCTGTTAGATTTGAAAATCCAGTACGAAAAAAAACCCGCCGCAATAATACCTACAGGGTAAATTTTTAACCAGTGCGCAAACTGTAACCGTGAATTCAGCATATAATTCTAGATGCCTATAAATGCTAGCGTATAAATTTCGTAAAAACTCTAGTTACAGTTTGCGCACTGGATAAAATTTTATCCTGTATTACGTCCGCGTGGACTAAATCATATTTTCACCACGTTATGTATCACAATGTCAAGTAGGCATGTAATACCTTGTTCTCGTGTCAGAACGAATGTATGCCGTCAGTGAATATATTACCTTTGTAATGCTCGTGTATCTCGGGGCTCAGGTGTGACGTGTTGCCGTGGAAGTGAGCCGCTATGAACGGCCTCCTCACGCCCTCCTGAAAGGGATGTCAGTTACAGATTAGACACCTTTTGGGAGTTATGAGGCATCTACTGGTTACATCCTAAGTAAAAATCCATATATTGCTGATGTGTGATGAACAGATTTGCTTTGAAGCATAATCAGACAACAACGCTCCTACTGTTAGAACACAGACAACTCTCGGTCAGAGTAGGGGACCGAAATCCACCACGCACGGCCCAGTGCGAGTTGGTAGATGTCACATGTTTTCTATTTTTTTATTCTAGCTTGTTTCCTCACGATGTTTTTGTTCATCGTTTTGCTTTTATTCAGACGGAATCGTGGCCTTAGCTTATACTTTTAATCATACAACTATTACAGAAGAGCAATATAAATACCGTACATATTAGAACAGATTCTCGAAAAGTCCAAAGAAAAATACTTCATAAAATGTTGTTTCCGAAATGACACATTTTAAATGGCTCTGATTTAATCTAAAATAATGCTAAGTAGATACTCAGACTGTGTAGAAGAGAATAGAATACTTAGTGTAGATCTGATAACGTGTATTCTACCACTTGTTATCATTAGACATAGACATCATCTGGCTCGCGTTTTCTTAAACCAACGGAGGCCTTAGTGTGAGTTTACTTAATCATCTCGATCAAACGCATCGAGTGCGTTCGGCGCTCCGATTGGTCCGTCACCAATACAGAGCCAATCGGAGCGCCGAACGCGCTCGATGTGTTTGATAGAGATGGTTAAATGAAACTCACACTAGGGCCACTGTTCTATGTTTGGTCCGTTTTCACTCTAACGGCACTCTAATTGCGGAGACACTAGTGCGAGTTTCATTAAACCATTCATTCATCTATTTCATTTAGCGCGTTTGGCGCTCCGATTGGCCCTGTATTGGTGACGGGTGACGGACCAATCGGAGCGCCGAACGCGCTCGAGGCGTTTGATCGAGATGATTAAATGAAACTCGCACTAGGGCCACTGTTCTATGTTTGGTCCGTTTTCACTCTAACGGCACTCTAATTGCGGAGACACTAATAATTTTGAAGCTTTTTTCTAATCCATTCTTCCATTTATGTTCGAAAGAAATGTCTGTTTAGCAACGTAAACAACATCATGAGTTTTGTGGAACTGTCAACATAAAAGCGATTCATGCTGGTAGACTATCGTATTACGCAATTACCCCTCTGAATGCAGCCGAATACCAGTAGGTACGAAGATAGTAACGAAACCAAAACTGCACATTGAATATTTTAGAAAAGAAAGGAATTGCTAATGAGTCTGATGCCGAAAATGTCGCTTTTAGAATTTTTGTGCGAAATTTGGCACACGTATAGTTTATAACTTGAATTAACACATAAGGTAGGTACTTTTAATCCCGGTAATTACCTACTACGTTTGCGTGGAATATTTTTCCGCCATCCATGCGGGTGAAACTACGGGCAAAATCTAGTAAAAATAAAATGAGGAAAGTATGTACCTCAAAATCACTGTTCCTAACAGTTCTGGTCACAGTGTGCATCGCCATCTTGGCTGAGGGAGCGTAGTCCAAGTTAGGAGAGAACTTCTTCGTCTTGCGTCTGAAACAATATTTGTAGTTGGAAAACTTTCATAGAAGTTATTGTTAAACTGAACGATAGGTATAAAAACGCGGTGTTGGATTTTCAACGCTCGACTTAGCGGTGAAAGTTGATAATCCAACAGCGCGTTTTTATACATACTAGTGGTGGCCAAGTGTTCGAAATTATTTCTAATGCATTATTTTATTACAAGCAAATAAATATTAAGTAAGTATATTCGGTTTCTGCACTCCTTCTATAAATTTTAGGTTAATTTTTGTGAATTGCGGTATTAATATATAGATAGGCATTCATTTTTAGATATTATTATAGCCTAGTGAAAACGGGCAGAACTCAAATGATGCTCGAACTAAATAGGTAGAAAAAATTACTTCTAACTTAAATTAAACTTGTCGGTTTTCCTAGTACAACTTCAGTATTTACTGAAGCAGATTAATCTTAGAATTTAAGAACTTTCATTTGGTTGAGGATAATATTCAGCCAAATGAAAGTTCTTAAATTCTAAGAAAAATCTGCTTCAGTAAATACTGAAGTTGTACTAGGAAAAGCGATTTTTTTCCCGAAAAATACCGAAAAAAAAATCCGTATCGAAAGATCTAGGCGCAGAATTTTATTCCGCAATTTCCTGACTCAAATTAATAAGCGTAGCTACCCAAAGTAGTGATGATATTATAGAATCAGTGGTGATATGTAAAAGTTAGTAAAATAGTTAATTTTAGCTAACCGTATTTTAAACTCAGAAATCACATCTACCTTAAATTGTCCATATATTCAAATCACAAATCTTTGCTAGTCGTTACGGGTCATTAGAAACCCGAAGTTCAGACCACCAATCTTATCAAGGGGTATCGTATTAGTTGATGGTGATGGGGTCCCTTTTCCGCACGTAGACTCCCATTCGGTCCGTTGTGCGTGGGGATACTGGCTAACAAAGCCAGTATCGTATTACCCAGTAACTGAGTTGTGGAGTTCAGATAGGCAGTCGCTCCATGCTCCATACAGGTATTTAGTTGCATGTGGTTAGACTGGAAGCCGACCCTAACATAAGAAAACGCTAGCATATTCAAATCACAAATGTAATTTTTTGACAGTTGTATGAAATGGCAAATTGACACAGGGTGTCAATTTTACTACATTACACTTTGAAATATTAATTATCACACAATGAATTTGAGGAACAAATATGCTAGTACTTAAACAAAAATACAAAAACATTATCTTGTTCAGTTACTTAACATCTCAAGTAAAGACCATGAATATTCATCCCTGTCCATCTGTTTCATCTCGCTACCGTCCCTATTTCGTCCCTAAGTTACTACAAACTTTGGGACTACAACTTTGCCTTACCTCCACCTGTTAGCATCACAACTTAGCGCCCTCATTAATCGGCCAACCGTGAATTACGCCAACTTTCCCTCATCAACGTTCTCTAATTAAAATCGCGAAACTAAAAAACTTCGCTTTAATTACTTTTGCTTTGTATAGAGGAGCTTAAGCTCACTTTGAAAAGCTTGTGCAGAAAATATATATTTTTAAAATATAATTACTAGCGGGTCGCTAGTAGTTACCTAACTATATTTAAAAAAAATGTTAGCCCCTTATTCGCAAGGTTTTTTTGGCGTGACAAAAACATGGATATTTCTTTATTTGTGGAAGTTACCGACTAATGTATTATACAGATAAATAAACTACATAACACATAACATCACGCCTTGTTTCCCCGAAGGGGTGGGCTGAAATGTACCTGTAGTACACCCACCTGGTGCAAGTTATGTTTTAAGTCTCACGTAATAGAGGGCGAGCCTATTGCCATCAGCCGGGCAACCACTAGAACAACGAGGCAGTCAGATAAACCGATAAATCTTCCGGAATAATATCTCTAAAAAACGTAACCCTCCTTCTGACGCAGTCGGGTAATGTTGCTAAAAACCCCATCAATATCCGTTGCGTAGTTCACAAGAACAATGCGGGTACACAGATGGACACCAAAAGCGACCTTAATTTATAATACTTAAGTAGGTTGGATACTTAGATATAAATATAAATATTCCTTACGTCAAACCTAATTATGCCAAAAACTTGAATTACCTTTGTGGTATTTTACTATCTCCTAAATTAACAAGTTTCTCTGAAAATATAATTAGGACTAATCTACAAAACATTCCACTGTGTTCTAATTAGAAATTATGCTAAAATAATAATTATTCAGTTCGAGAACAATGCTTAAGAAGTCAGTGGCTCGAGAAACTTAGTCTTGCTAGAGATATAACTTGTCACTCGCACGAGGACTCGAATGGAGCGGAGAAAATTGGGAAAATTATATTTGTAGAGGTCCCTTTTTGTTGAATGTAATCCCGAGTCCCTACATTATGATCCCTTTCTGTCAACGTGTTGTTGAATAATAAAGAACGTTTGTTTGCGTCAGTTTTTCGACAAGGAATTTTTGAGGAACTTTTCTCTGTCATTGTAACTTCTGTGTTGGATAAGCTTTCCAAAATTATGTTTAAACGTTTTGCTAAAATATATCTGGCTGGAATGCGTCAAATCGAATGATTAAAAAAATTATACAGAGAATATTAACAAATTACATCAGTCTAAACCAAATTAAGCCACCGACCGTGTACTACCTAAATTGTTAAGTTAGTATTCACTACCTCGCTTCGTTAACCAATTTACACAAAACCTTAACAAATTATACACCTAAACCTTCCTCATGATTCACTCAGTCTATTGGTGAAAACCGCATGAAAATCCGTTCACTAGTTTTTGAGTTTATCGGGAACAGAAAGACGAAATTGGTGAGCTAACTATGTAGAGATATGTAGTGATATACAGGTGCCGTTCGGACATTAAAATCGATATGATTAAACTGTTCCACTGAACGGCACGTTAAGAAATTTTATTTCGGTGCCATTAGTGGAAGGGCTCGGGTGCCGTTCGAGGAAGTGCCGTTGAAATCAGTGCCCTGAGTGGAATACCTCGATTTATTGTGTGATCTTCATAATCCTCGCTATGTATTGATCGTACCCCGGACCGCTAGGTACCCTTACGTAACCTAGGGATAGTTAAAGGCTGAGTTTCGTTACGAAATATCCTACTTAGAAACTACTAATAAACTTCATAGAAACACTTACAAAAGTCAGAAGCAAGGCTTCCATGCATAATTTCCTTCTGTAGCAGGGAGAGTTGTAAGCTTGGCGAGCCGGCACGTGTCGCTAATATAGCGCACTAGCAAGTTTACCAACAGTGTTTGTAGTTATATAGCCTTCAGTGGCGTTACTTTGCGTATTTGCTATGGGTTGCAAGTGGACTACGCTATCGATTACCTAACTACATTCGACGTGAGGTAGGAATCTAATGTTGGATATCGATTTGTTTTTTCTGCCAAGACTTTTCACAATTATATTGGGGTGGTTTCCGGACCAGGTTCAGCTGAGTCCTGATGCCTATCTGACCTCCGCAACCCAGTTACTGGGTAATATAAAACCCCTTGGTAATATTGGTTGTCACTTTCGGGCTTCTGACGACCCGTAACGACTGTCAAAGATCCACGAATGACAGTCGTGACCAACGGCTTAACGTGCTGTACGAGGCATGGAGGGGTCTTGCTATGCGTAGCTCGGGTTCAGCTTCGCTAGCCACTGTTGGTCCGTGGGTGGCATACTTTACATACCAACTCAAGGGTATCAATAATAGAACAAAAATACTGACCAGCCCACTACAGCATCAAGTGCTTATTGCCGAACCAGGTACCCACTCGATTATCCACTGACGAATAGGCATACATACGGCTCGGTACACATGAATTACGTTCTTGAGTAGCAAATATTTGTGATGTGTCGGGGTCAGAGTGCTCCTCAGTTACTAGATCAGCTGACACCTCGCTTAAAAGAGGTGGCTAACGAAATATTTAGGGTCGTATAAGAATAATAGGGACGTTGTACTAGGCTAGGATTCATTTTTGATCTACCAACCAGCACTGGACTTGCGTGGTGGATTGCGGCCCATTCCCTCTCAGAGAGGCCTGTGACCCAGCAGTGGGAACGTTATTAGGCGGATTATGAGGCTACGAGTGAGATGCTATATCATCGGTTATTAATTGATCCAGTTGCTTCGACCATTCTTTATTTTGCTGCATATTTAATTTTGGTTGATGAGGCTAAGGAATTAGTTACCTAATTGTGGGTCGATAATGTATAATAATGTTGATTGCCTGAGTAGGTGGTCTGGAACATGGTTCAGGCATACTTATTACAGTTTTGAAAAGGCCATATTGCCATTTCATGGATGTTCCATGGCCCTATCGTTCTTATAAGCCAACGATCAGACGTTCAAAACTTATTTGACTGTCTCTAGTTTACTTTTTTCAAGATATCTTGTAAATACCATCAATCGAATGCTCACTGTAATACTGCCAACAAACACCATTCAAGATCATCGTTTGCAAGGTCCACTTTAGATTAACCAGAGCGGTGTGAAGATGGCGCAATAAAAATAGCAATAAACATAATAATCCATGAATATTTCTCATGATGAAACCCGAGCGCGTTGCGGTCGCATTCCTGATTGCTTCGCGCCGAGCCGACGACCGTCACAGTCTCCTATAGGTATACGTACGTACATACATACTTCCTTCTGCTATCTATTCTGGAATTTGCGGTCAGCATAATGTTTAGGACTAGATCTTCAAGTAGACTGTTGATTTGAAGATGGAGGTAAGTTGAATATGTGAGAATTTTTTATGGGGTAAGTAACTCATGCCTCGCCTTTACCAACCAGTATTTTACATGCGACTGCCTCCACAACCCAGTTACTGGGTAATACGATACCCCTTGGTAACTGGTTGTCAGACTGTCGGGCTTGTGACGATCCGTTACAGCTGTCAAAGATCCACGAATGACAGCCGGGACCAATGGCTTAACGTGATTCCCGAGGCACGGAGGAGTCTTGGTATGTGAAGATGGTCAACTATCCACGGACGAACCGCGACAAGCGTAGTTTCATTTTTTTTTTGTCGTGTTTAGAATCACACGTTTACGGGGTTTCACGGGTAATTTAATATGACCCTCTAAACATATATAGAAACATGTAGACTTTAACAAGAATGTTTAAAAAAAGTGCTATTTGTTTGCTTTAACATCAGCATAAAAATTATGGTAAATGTACCTGTCATCAGTCTTAGCCATCATCCTGGGTGCTGCGTACTCGTCGACGGAGTCGGCTGAGGAGTCAGGGAAGACGCTGCGCTTGGTCCTTGTTCGTTCTTCGTCAGTTGGTTTCGTCGGACGAACTGCTACTGGTACTGCGGGTTGCAGTTCTGGAAAAAATTGCAGACATGAAATAAGGTCAGGAAATAGAAAACTAAGAAATGTGCGGTTAAAAAGTCCAAAAATCTTGAAATGAGGAACATAATAATGTTGTAAAGGACAACATTTGTAAGGATAATAATAATATCAGCATTGTGTTGATAGATCGGTTAGCGCGCCGCACAATGATTGTCGATGTTACCATTCCGCATGACGGGAATCTTGTGAAAATTGAGAAAGAGAAGCAAATTAAATATCTCAACTTAGCACGCGAGGTGTGGCATGGGAACTTGACTGTCATTGTGCCAATTGTCGTATCAGCCAATGGACTGATGGCCGAAAGCCTCGAGCAACATCTCTCGAGGCTCTCGTTAGGCGGTTGGATCAAAGGCTTGATTCATAAGGCAGTACTCCTCGATACGGCTCGCATCGTGAGGTGGTTCCGGTCTCTGGAACCCTAACCACCGGCAGATTGGACCCTGCTCCTGATACTGGTGGATCACTATTTTATATATTTTTAAATGTTTGTTTTTTAAATATTTAAAAATAGTGTAAATATAAGTAGTTCAATTAATAAACGAAATAATATCAGCATATGATTGTCTCACTGCAAGGGAAAGGTATACCGAGAAGGCACGAGCCTTGATCACCACGCATCCTCAAGATGAGTTAGCAATTTCAGACTTATAATAATTACTTGTAGTACCCGCTGTTTCGCCCTAATAGGGGTCGGAAATTATGCCACGGAAACGTACTACGGGAATAAAAAGTATCCTATGTGTTCATCCAGGTTATAAAGTATTTGCGTGCCAAATATCATCCATATTCGTTCACCCGTTTGCGTGATTAAGTAACAAACATGCATACAAACTTTCACATTTATAATATTAATATAGGTAGGATAGTAGGAATAGTAGGAGGGATAGTAGGATAAGTCCTGGTTTCCTCACGATGTTTCTCTTATAAAGTCAATTTTATTTTAATAATGAAGTATCTCAAAAACCTATGCGCTCAGCTCTGTTTATCATTCGTTGAGGGATATTTCAAAAGCATCCATTTAATCATTCAGTCTACGTTGCCTGACCTGAATTTCATTGCACTTGTCATTTGTTTCCCTAGTACACATTTATTGCACAGTATTCCTATGGGAGCGGTAGTTTTCTCGTCAAAGCGAGTGCTTTTTAGTAGGTAGGTACTAGTGCACACAGCGACATATCAAGCTATGCATTCCCAGTTTTAGCTGACCTCGCATAGAATAGGCTTTGCATGCAATGAGAAGTTAGCTTATACTGGAAATTTATAGCTTGATATATCGCCCTGCGTACTATTCTAGGTATATCAGACAGGAACCGGAGCGGTTTGTATCATGAACATAGATTTTATTGGGAAATGATTTGCCAAAGCAAAAAGGAAGTCGTAAAAGTTTGTCTAACTAAATATTACAGCTGCGGTTGCAAAATGGCGAAGATTTACCACTAGCTTCCTTACGACCGATCGTACTGACGTAAAAATAGCGCAGCGGTATTTTATCGCGCACTAAAATTTCAATTTGAAAATCCAATAGAAATCATCCCAGCGCGTTAAAAAACACTCTGTTTAATTTTCAACTCTTGGCGCCAAGCAGTAGGTTGAAGATCCATAATGCAAAGAAATTCCGCCGCGATATTTTTACGTCCGGCCGAACGTGGACAAAACCCTGAACAGTTTTGGTGTCGTAAATCACCGATATAGTAAACATAATATGACGCCTGTTTCCCCAAACGGTAAGGCTTTCTCTCAGTTGCCTGTGTGCCTGGGGCCACGGTATCTATTTCGAACACATGAATGTTGGAGAGTGAGAGTGTTACATTGGGCACGCGTAGTGGATGACAACCCACTCCCTCTCACAGAGAGGAGGCCTGTGTCCCAGAAGGGAACATTATAGGCTGATGATACTCACAGGTGGCGCGCTTATTGACATCAACCGGGCAAAACCCAGAGTCCAGTCTGCCGCTATATTTCAACTATATTTCCCCGTGATAATATTTCCTAAAACGTGGAGTGTCGTTCAATAAGTTCCTTCAACGACTAAGCCCAAATAATTCGTCCACAAAAGCCTCAATTTCTTGAAAACCTTCCAAAGTCTGCCAAAGGTTTAAGTTTCATGGAAACGTCGGCGAAGTTTGGAATTGTTTAACGGCTTTCTATCTACTCCAAAGTTATCGCTTAAAGTGGAGCGATTGAAGTGTAATTTTACAGTCGGTAGCAGATACGGAACTTCAGAGCAATTTGTCAGTAAGCGGCTAATTTTAATTTCCTCACTTTACTAAGCAGAAATGTATGAAAGAAAAATACATGTTCGCATCGACTTCAAATAAATTGGGATATGGGCACGAAAATGATGTTGACTTTTCTAAGCACACAATATATACATACAAATAAATAAAATATAATTGTCTGTGTTACATAAAAATAAATGAAAAAATTGTTATAATGTCAAAATCATCATCAATTGCCTAGCCTTTTCCCAACTATGTTTTTTTTTTTTTTGGGTGGGCAATCATCAAATAACTTCTCCCGCTCTGGGTGGAACAGGAGGGCGTGTCAGACTTCTACTGACTTAAACCCACCCGTGTTCCTTCAGTAGCCCGTATGCCAGGGGCTGTGGTATCTCTTTCAAACAAACCCGCACCCCTGGCAGACAAACCCGCACCCCTGGCAGTTCCCAACTATGTTGGGGTCGGCTACCAGTCTAACCGGATGCAGCTGAATACCCGTATTTAGTAATGTCAAAATCACAACAGCTTTTTACTAAATGCATAAGAAAGAATTTACGGCACTCCTAGCAAAAAAACATTTTTTTAATCAATCTCTGTCTGTTTGTTCTAGCTATTCTCCGAAACAGCTGGACCTATTTTGACGAAACTTTTACTGCCAGATAAAAGGCTGTTGTAATAAGGTTTAACATCAATGGTAGCATTTACCACACATAATTTCCGACATCTACGCGGACGAAACTGCTGGCGCATCTAGTCTAAAAATAAACATTAAACGACCTCGAAAAATGAAGGAGTTCCGTGTGGTGCCGAACATAAAAGAATAGCACCATCCCATTTCTTCCCATGGGTGTCGTAGAAGGCGACTAAGGGACTTACCAGAGAATGGGCAGCAGCGATCTCTATGCATTTTACCACCATACTGCGATCGCCAAACCCCCTGCCAAGCGTGGCGATTATGGCAATCCCCAACCCGTTTGGAGGAGGCCTATGTCCAGCAGAGGACGTCTTTCGGCTGAAATGATGATGACCTCAAAAAACACCTACACTTAACGTTATATTTGTTAAGATAATTATAAGATATACATATGTGTACAGACTACATAGGTAACACAATATGGCAGCTTAACTGCTATACCAACTACTCTCGAGAAATTCAATACAACTATCTACTTCGTACGAAAGTACTGAGCATTTTCTTGATACTTCGGAGGCTTATTATAACTTTATCTAGTTCTTTTCTCAACTATCAAGAACCTTTATACGTCTCGTTTCACTTCAATTCTTTCACGAAGCCACTTGGTTCACAAAAAATATATTTATCAGTATATATCTATTTCACTTAGAACCAGACGAATTTAGTCCGGGGGTAGTGTGCGGTAGCATTTTGACGTTTAGCGTTAGCGTTTCATACGAATATGAACTATATTGAAAACAAGGTGAATTGTTTAAAACGCTAACTTTACTTACCTCAGTGAATACTAAAATCGCACCCTTCAATACGTCTTCAAAAGGTGTATATACATATATGTAGCTTACGACATATTTCTTACCAAGCAAATCAGGGTCTTCTGGGTTCTCATTCAGTCTTCGCTTGATCTCCTTGATGTTGGACATCACAGACTTGTCTACGAAGGTGACGTCACTATCCACAAAGTCTTCAGGACGAAGGTGCACCATGTTCGTTGTGCCAATCTGAAGAAGGAAGTATTGAATGAGTCTACATTTAAAAAAGAAATATTAGTGGAAACGGGCCATTAGGGGTAGCCAGAAAGTCGAAAGTCAGATACCCAGTCTAACCCAGTCATTGGATTGTGATTGTGAAGGTCTAATAGGCAGTCGAACTATGTAAAAAGCTGGAATTCAATTGCATCCAGTTAGTCTGGAAACCCATCGCAATACAGGTGAGAAAAAGCTTGGCAGATGATGGTAGTGGTGGAACGGCAGAAACCGAAAATAAGTACGAGTACCAACCAGAAAAAATAAGTCGAATAGGTATCATAAATCTATGTAATAAAAACCTAGAAAGCTGAAATTTTGCACAAAGGTTCCCTTTATAATGTACACAAGGAATAAGGAGGGATTTTTCGAAATGAGGGGTTAAATAGGGGATGAAAGTTCCGCGTGGGCGAAGCCGCTGGCAAAAGCTATTATTTATATTATTTTATATTTTATTATAAGTAGGTAACGGCATGTGACTCGTGTAAGCAACCGATTTCAACATTGAATAAATTCGTCTAATTTAATTCAGAAATTAATGCAGAATTTATGTTGATTATAACCAAGGAAATGTTCTACATAATTTCATTGATAAGGTTATTTCTGAATGAGAATGATTATATAAGATTAATTCAATGTGAATCAGAATGTATAAATAAAGAATATGCTATTACCGAAATGTCAAATCAAGTGAAATAAATTAATATTAATGGTACTGGTATTATCTTAAAATATTTACATAATTAAAAAGCTAAGTCTAAAATAATATGTAACCGTCTATAATAATAAATGTTTGTACATTATTATTATTTAATAGGTAGGTACTTGTGTATCCTACTATACTATCCTACGAATATTATAAATATGAAAGTTTGTATGTTTAGATGTTTGTTACTCAATCACGCAACAACGGCTGAACGGATTTGGATGAAATTTATAATCTGGATTAACATAAAGGATACTTTTCATCCCGGTAGTACATTCCCGTGGGATGATTTCCGACCTCCACGTGGGCAAAGCCGCTGGCAAAAGCTAGTATAAAAACTTTTTTCAAAAAAATAACAACCGACTTCCAAAAACAACACTACAAAGCTCAAAATAACTTTAATTTCGGAAGGCGGTGACAAATAATTAAAATACATATCCAAAGTCACCGACTTTTTCACTTTTTAGTTACCTACCCCACACTAATTCGAAATTTCATCATCCTTGGGGTCAAAACGATGCATATTTATGCGATAGCAACATTCGCGGTTGATTTGCTGTAATTTTTTGAAGAGTTCCGTTGTCTGTCTCCGAAACGCATCATCAGATCTAAATGAAATTTTAATGGGACCATTTCGGAGTAAAGCCCTTTCGAACAAAAAAAAAACAATTTTGCAAATCCGTCTATATACGACGGAGTTATGCCCGAACATACATAAAAAATAAAAAAATAAAAAATATAAACATGTCGAATTGATAACCTCCTTCTTTTTGAAGTCGGTTAAAAAGAAATGAATCATAGGGCACCAAAAAACTCGTCTGCGTTGTTGTCACAGGAAAGGTGCCCAAAATGCTGGCAGCATTGCCACGTTGAATGGCAATGCTCATTCGAGCCATTTAATTCATAGGCATTTTTGGCCAAAGAATTCACGTGAAGACTCGACCAACCACTTCGCAATGACTTGAATAACTAAGTGGGCACTCGGACCCCATGGCCCTAGAGTTTTAACCCCAAACGGCTCAACCATATAATTTACAATGAGATTGGATTTTTTTGCGCCGTTTGAGTTTTCCGCACTTGCAGCAGCCGCCCCAGCACAGCTCGCCGTACTAGGAAAATGGGATGGCGCAAGGGTGTCGACAAATGTTGCATCCCACACCAAAGGCTGACCTAACTTCCAAGGCATTATAGTCATTACGTGTCGTATCTTTCCATCGTCGCATGTTATTTCATTTATTTATTTATTAGTGACTAGCGAATTCCGCCTGCTTAGCACGACTTGACAAAACATTCACATTAACCTTCCGAAAGATTTCTCTAAATGACGGTGAAAACCGCATACAAAACCTGTGTAGTTTCAAACAGATGCGAAAAGCAACTTACATTTTTTTATCTGCATACATCAATGTTATATTATTTTAACATAACTGGTGTTCATAACAAAAACAAAGAAAGTCTTTTGAAATAATTACTTTAGATAATAGAAAACAATTTTCGCAATATTTCAAACATTAACAAAGCACGAATGGTTCTAGTGAACTAAACCGTTCATCTATTTAAATAAAAAGAAAAGTCCTGACTGACTGACTGATCGACTGACTCATCAACGCCCAGCCCAAACCCTTGGACCTAGAAAGCTGAAATTTTGCAGAGAGGTTCCCTTTATAATGAAGACAAAGAATAAGGATGGATTTTTCGAAATTCAACCCCTAAGGGAGTCAAATAGGGAATGAAAGTTCCGCGCGGGCGAAGCCGCTGGCAAAAGCTAGTACTAAATAAGAATAAAAATTAAATTTAAAATTTCAAAGTTATTGTAAAGCGGTAGTAACTTTACAACAACCTATTAGGAGGTTTTAGGGGGAACACGAAAAGTCCACGTTAGTCACTTATTTTCACCTTCACTACATTTGTGCACTCACACGTAACTAAATTGCATAATTCACTACCAAAATTATACAATTTAATTCGCTATTTCACGAAATTTCATGAAAATGAAAATTCGTGCAACATGTTCCAACACGATCCCGCCAAAAACTCCTCTCACCATCTATCAACATGTTTCTTTATTTCTTCATCACATGCCTATACCAAGCTATACAGTATTAAAAAATCTCTTTGTCTTTAACTTTCATCTCGAATGTCACTGAACGAAGAAATGGGTAGGTTTGTTTCTTACCACCCGTTTTAAGATATTTCCCTTCTGTTGCTCTTAATTTTTAAATGATTCACTGAATGGAAAGCCGGCAGATAAGTGCTCGTGTTGATAGCAGTAAATGTACAAACAGACGTGTCAGAGAACCGAGAATTGAACGATAAATATGAACTCGGATTCTGCTGAAGTGTTTCGAGATACAGTTTAAAAAATATTGTATTTTTTTCCTGTTTTCAAATTATGTTTTACAGCTTTCTTTTGTTTCTGAGAGGCGAATTTATAAACTCTTTCTCAATTTTAAAACAAAGTAGGTCCTAATGCACTTACAAGGAAATTCCATATTAATAAATTAGGTATAAATGCGAAAGTCACTCTGTCTGTCTGTCTGTTACCTTTTTACGTGTAAACAGCTGAACGATTCGATGAAATTTGGCACACAGATAGACCATGGACCTGGGTTAGGACATAGCGTGGTTTTTATCCCGGTAGAACGTTCTCATGTGATCATTTTCTATAGGTATATATGCCTATGTAAAAGCTAGTTAAAAATAGTTCAATGCAACTATCTTGTTTGTTACTAGAGAGACGGGATCGCTTATACTAGTCTTCGTCTACTAAACAAAGTATAATCTCAGGATCACTCTGGATTACGAATGTACAAGATTAAGACAATAATGAACTCTGTAGGTTCCTGACTGAACGATCGTCTAGCTAGTTTCATATAAATCGATGCAAATTGTATAGCATGATTGAGAATGGTGTGGTGAAGTGTGGTCATCAAACTGAACAACTTTGTTCATGGGACCACCACCGTACTTAATCTCGAAAAAAATATCGACTGATATAGAAAATTTTGCAATGTTCTTTGTTCAGGACAGAACGAATTATCAGGATGTCGTAACAAAAACGTACCTAACTCATTTCTTGCTACTTAGAATTTCTAAGAAAACAGTGGGGGTGTGTCATGTCAGCGCAAGTGAATTGTAATTGGCTATCCGATCTCGATGCGAAATCGAAAAACGCGACCATATAAGGTAATTGCGCGTACGACTACACCCTTATTGGCCGATATTCTTGACCACCGCCCCCTAACCCCACACGTCGCTATACTGTATAAATACTTCCGCACGTGCCAGGGGAGCCCAGTTTGTTCCTGTTCTCACTCTCTAATGTAACTAGTACCAATTTTATTCCTGTGTTCGCTCAATGTAATACAGATGTAATAGTTAATCCTAGTTCTAGTATTTGGTGATAGTGTAACTAATTTGTACTACCGAATTAATCTGTGAACCGGTGATTTAATGTACTTAATATAAACTAAACGTATTAACGATTAAAGTGTCTCATTTCACACTCAGTACTAGCGCACAAATGTACCTTCCGACAATCGGGCTCGTACATTTATGGTCCTTCGAGCCGGATATTATTGTGAGTGTGAAGTGCGTTTAGTGTCGTATAATAACAATGCCGGTAACACGATCAACTTCGGGACGTGCACGCGCGCACGCGGCCCGCGCCGCGGCTGATATCGAACCGGTCGCCGCCGCCCCCGCTAACGAGCCCGCCGCTCGCGCCGGTAATAACGCGCCCGTGCGCCCCGTCACGACTGAAGAATCTACCGCCACCACGTCAAGTATCGAACTTACCAGAACTTCGGAGAAATCATTGGAGAAGAGACAGGAACCTTCTCGCTCTTCACGAACTAAGGCGTCCGTGAAGAAACTCAGGTTAGCACGTGCTCGCGAAGCGCTTATCGAGTTAAAGGTTGAGCTCGCTTCCGCCCGCATCGCAACGTTAGAAGCGGAATCGGATGAAGATGAAGACGAAGTCGAGGACGAGGTCACCGTTATAACGGAAACGGACAGAAGAGTTGGGTTATGGCTGGAAACTAACCAGCCACTCGCGCGCGATGACACAGCTGAATGTGTTTTCCCTCCTCCCCTCGCGACCGCCCCGCTAACGTCGGAATCACTAGCAACGATGCAGGAACCAACGAGACCTTCGCAGCACGTGGGTCCACCACTTTTTGCTACGACAGTGCAGACCGCCGCAGTAAGTACTGCACACTCATATGCAAACCGAGTCGACGCACCGCCGCCGCCGCCGGTTATTACCGGGCTCTGTGAGGCCCGTAATCAAGGTCGGATGGCGACAGTCGTGCCACCGACAACAGCTGAATGGGCTTATCCATTAACGAGTCACGCTCGCGCTACCGCGCCGCTATACTCGACTGTGTGGTCGCAACCACACAACACTCGCGCACCCGCGCCCTACGAGCCACGCATACAGGCGGGTAAACATGAGCTTAAGGTAGAACCAAGTGCCGCTCCGAAGACAAACTCAATAGATATCTCGGAGCTCGCCGCCGCGATCACTGTCGCCGCACGTGCAGGTACGTCATCGTCGGTACACTATCGATATCATTTAGACCTGCCCCGGTTCGGCGGGGCACACCAAGAGTGGCTTATGTTTAAGGCGGCGTACGACGAGTCAGCGCCGTCATACACTGACTGTGAAAACATAGCACGACTCAGGAAGAGTCTGTTTGGACGCGCCAAGGAGGCCGTCGAAAGCCTACTAGCTTACTGCCCGGTCCCATTTGAAATTATAAAATCTCTTGAGATGAGATTCGGCCGGCCTGATTCTATTGCGCTGTCGGAACTGGAACGCTTACGCGCACTCCCGCGTCTTAATGATAATGCTAGAGATATTTGTGTATTCAGTACCCGTGTATCCAACATTGTCGCCACACTACAAGCATTACGTCGGGTCCATTACTTGTATAACCCGGAGGCGACAAAACTAACAATCGAAAAACTCACACCTACACTACGTTACCGGTGGTACGACTTCGCCGCTGAGCAACAATATGAGGAACCGGACTTAGTGAAATTGTCTCGGTTCCTAAGCAGGGAGTCGGAGCGCTGCGGCCCATATGCGCCGCCGGAGACTACAGCGTCCGACACAGCACAGCGGCCGTCGGCGAACAAACCTCCGCCCACTCGCTCGCGAGCGTACAACGTGGCGGAATCGCAGAGTAGTCGTAAGAACGTGAGTACATGCCCCATATGTTTAATAGAGGGTCACAACATTTCCAAGTGTGAACAATTTAATGCAGCAATAGCTGAGGAACGTTGGAACATAGCGCGGGAGCGTGGACTATGTTTTACGTGTTTACGCTTACGTAATAAGGTGCATAAGTGTAATCGTAAAAAGTGCGGCGTGGGAGGTTGCGAACGAATGCACCACTCACTATTACATAGAGAGCCGGTGAATGTAGATACTAAAACTCACACTGAAACCGATGAACCTGCAAAGGAAATCGTGGCATCGACGTGGATACAACAGGCATGTAAGTCGTACTTAAAAATTATTCCTGTAGTGATATCCGGACCGGCGGGAGCGGTGCAAACACACGCGCTCCTAGACGACGGGTCGACCGTCACACTCATTGACGCCGATATCGCCGACAGAGCGGGCCTACAGGGACCTCGGGTACCACTACAAATAGAAGCGATCGGAGACACAAAGGCGTCACCGGACTCATGTAAAGTACGTGTTAACATACAAGGGCCGTCTAAACATAAACATGTTATTAACGCTCGAACTATAGCCGATCTACGTCTATCCGCTCAAGCAATCACGCGACAGGACGTCGCCGACTGCAAACATCTGCAAGACCTGGCGGAGTACTTCAAGTTCGAGCGGGCGTCGCCGAAAATACTGATCGGCCAAGACAACTGGCACCTCCTCGTGTCTACTAAGGTAAGGCGCGGCCGCCGCGATCAACCAGTCGCGTCATTAACGACATTGGGTTGGGTACTACATGGAACACACAGTCGGTCACTACCGCGTCCGGATCGTGTCCACTATGTTAACACACACGAGGAGTCCGAGCAACAGAGCATGGATCAGCAGCTACGTGATCATTTCATGTTGGAGTCTCTCATGATCACGCCTAAACTACCTACTAACGATCCCGATCAGCGAGCGATCACGCTTCTAGAGGAACGTACGACGATCCGAGATAAGGTATATGAAGTGCCGCTACTATGGAAAAGCGATACCGTCGAGATGCCGAATAATTACGAAAATACATTACGCCGACTACTCAGTGTCGAACGTAAACTAGACAGGGACAGTTCCATGAAAGAAAAATATTGTAAACAAATGCAAGCACTCATCGATAATGGCTACGCCGAACCAGCTCCGTCTACTTCTACAAAGGGCCGCACGTGGTACCTACCACACTTCGCCGTACTTAATCCACTAAAACCGGACAAGCTACGAATTGTCCACGACGCTGCCGCGACTACTAAAGGCTTCGTCTCTCCCGTTACTAACAGGGCAAAGGTACTACTACAAGAAGTCTGGCGCCGCGGCACCAACTGCGACGCCGCCATAGACGCTGATCTCGCTCAACAGTGGGGCGAGTGGACTGCACACCTAAAGAGGTTAAAAACTTTTAAAATCCCACGTTGGTACATGGTTTATTTTAAAGAAAAACCCTTTGAGTTACATGTGTTCGTGGATGCGAGCCAATCTGCCTACGCTGCTGTCGCCTATTGGCGCGCGGCGAACGAGGACGGCCAAGCTACTCTGGCGCTGGTGGCCGCGAAGACAAAGGTCGCGCCACTGAAGCTCACCTCAATACCACGACTCGAGCTGCAAGCTGCAGTTCTAGGCAGCCGCCTGGGTGCTGCGATTGCGGCCGAACACTACTACAAGCCGCATCACATCACGTACTGGACAGACAGTACCACTGTCCTCACCTGGTTGCGTAACGGGGCGCGCTCATACCGCCCGTTCGTAGCACATCGCATCGCCGCCGTCGAGGAGCACACTAAGCTCAACGACTGGCGGTGGGTGCCCACTGCGCTTAATGTCGCCGACGACGCTACGCGCGGCGTACCGCGCGAGCTGGACTCCGAGCATCGGTGGTTCCGGGGGCCTGACTTCCTACGAGGCCACCCTGACACATGGCCTGCAGAGCAGCCGGCAGCCCACGAGCTCACCGGTGAGGAGCGTGTGCACCACATCACTGAATCGGGCGCGGACCCGACCGCAGCGGTTCCCGACCACACACGCTTCTCCCGGTGGGAACGCCTACTGCGTGCGACCGCCCGAGTCATCCAAGCAGCAGAACTGTTCAAGTGTATGGTAATCAACACAGACCAGGTGAACTATAAATCTACTATTAAAAATAGGGAATCCGATCCAGCGTGGAATAGTAAAAAGTGTAGTGCAAAACTTTCAGTGAGTGCTAAACTCAAAGTGCTAAGTGACACTAAATTTATACAATTGACTGCTGAACAATTGAATAAAGCAGAAGTATTATTAATAAAGGTTATACAAAGACAAAGTTTCAGTGGTGAACTCAGTGACACTAACTTAAAAACTGGCCGACTACGGGCACTATCAGTTTATATCGATTCCAACAACTTACTAAAATTAACGTCGCGCGTAAGCGCGGCACAATGCATTTCAGGCCATCAATCGAGTCCTGCCATTCTCGATGGGAATCACCACATCACCCAACTACTCATCGACGCAGTCCACAGGCGACTGCACCACTCCGGCGTCGAGGCAACTGTCAACGAGTGCCGCACTCGCTACTGGGTGACGCGCCTACGCCCCGCCACACGAACCATCGTGTCGCGCTGCGTGGACTGCCGAGCGCGCCGCAACGTGCCGCCCGAGCCCCGGACGGGCGACCTGCCGCCCTGTCGCCTCGCCCACCACGAGCGCCCTTTCACATACGTGGGCCTCGACTACTTCGGGCCTCTCCACGTCTCCGTGGGACGCGCCGTACACAAGCGCTACGTAGCGCTGTTCACCTGTCTGACTACACGAGCAGTACATCTCGAGGTCGCTGCGAGCCTATCGACGGAGTCTGCCGTGATGGCCTTGCGTCGCTTCATTGCGCGCCGGGGCCCCCCGACTCAAGTATGGTCAGACAACGGGACCAATCTGCACGGCGCGGACCGCGAGCTCCGAGCGTCCATCAATGCGTCGACGCAAGAAGAGGCAAGCCGACAGCGCATCTCCTGGCGCTTCATACCTCCCAGCGCACCTTTCATGGGCGGTGCGTGGGAAAGACTAGTAAGGAGCGTAAAGACCGCTCTCCTCAGCACACTACGGGAGCGCCACCCCAACGAAGAAACGTTGGCGACTCTGCTAGCTGAGGTAGAATTCACCGTGAACAACAGACCACTCACTCACGTCTCCGTGGATCCAAATGATCCGGAGGCCCTAACTCCAAATCATTTCTTGTTGCACGGCCCGGCATCGAACCCGCCACCTGGTGACTTCAATGACCAGGACCTTATCGGGCGTGCACAATGGCGCGCCTCGCAGCGACTCGCCGACCAGTTCTGGGCGAGATGGGTGAAAGAGTACCTGCCTGACCTGCAGCATCGGCGGGAGCCCCACGGACGTGGTGCTCCAATACTCACCGGGGACATAGTGCTCGTCGCGGATAGCAACCTACCGCGGAACTCGTGGCCTATGGGATGGGTTATTAGGACATTCCCCGGGAGTGACAACATTGTGCGCGCCGTAGATATTAAGACTAAGGGGGGAATTTTAAGACGACCTGTCAAAAGGCTGGTTAAATTAGTACCACAAGACGTTCCCTAAATAATGGTGGGCTTGACATCGTCCTTTAGTTCTTCCCTTATGGTATTTTATATTCTAGTGATTGTAATAATTAACGTTAACACGCTTTGCCTTTTTGATTTAACTTTGTGCATGTCAATGTCATTTACTTTGTTTGTGAATAGTTTATAGTTTTATGATTGTGAATGTTAAGACATCCTGTAACAGATTAAATAACTGAACCATCCATGATGATTCACGACGGGAGAATGTTCAGGACAGAACGAATTATCAGGATGTCGTAACAAAAACGTACCTAACTCATTTCTTGCTACTTAGAATTTCTAAGAAAACAGTGGGGGTGTGTCATGTCAGCGCAAGTGAATTGTAATTGGCTATCCGATCTCGATGCGAAATCGAAAAACGCGACCATATAAGGTAATTGCGCGTACGACTACACCCTTATTGGCCGATATTCTTGACCACCGCCCCCTAACCCCACACGTCGCTATACTGTATAAATACTTCCGCACGTGCCAGGGGAGCCCAGTTTGTTCCTGTTCTCACTCTCTAATGTAACTAGTACCAATTTTATTCCTGTGTTCGCTCAATGTAATACAGATGTAATAGTTAATCCTAGTTCTAGTATTTGGTGATAGTGTAACTAATTTGTACTACCGAATTAATCTGTGAACCGGTGATTTAATGTACTTAATATAAACTAAACGTATTAACGATTAAAGTGTCTCATTTCACACTCAGTACTAGCGCACAAATGTACCTTCCGACAATCGGGCTCGTACAGTTCTTCAAACATAACAGACAACTGTGCTGCTGGGGAGTTTTTTGTGCCACTTCCTCCCAGTTAAAGCGCTAGGAAGTGGTCATAAATTTAAAAGTAACTCTGTCTGTCTGTGTGATACACGCCTAACCACAGAATCACAGAACGGATTTCGATAAAATTTGGCATGGAGATAGATCATCCTTGGGAAGGACATACGCTACTTTCTTTCACGAAAGTTGGTATGGGAAACGTAGCATTTCAGTTAGGGTTATGAAAATTTAATTTAATTTTTTTAGTAACTTATAAACAATTAGGTTCAGCGTTTTTGTAAAATCAAGGTTGTATAAAATAGACTCACACTCGTTATTTTCAATTATTTATTAATTTAAACTTTTGTTAACCGTATCTTAACATAATATTTTTTTTAGTATTTATTTCAGTTATTACAATTTATAACTTACTTAATATGTAGGTTTCAGTGGCGTGGTCAGTGGCGGCGGCGGCGCTAGAGTATTTAAAATGAATGGTGATAATATTCAAATTAATTTTTATTATTTTTAAGATAGACATTTAGAATAATAGAAACCAGTATTTTTTTTATAAAGAACATTATTTGCATTAACCTATTATATGTCTGTCTTTCTGGTAATCTTTTCAGGATTTGGATGTTAGAATAGTCGACATCCACGCGGGTGAAGCTGCAGGTAGAAGCTAGTCCTATAAAATGTTGACGTTCAAAAGTGCTGATTCTCTGCCTGAATTGAATAAATGATTTTTGTTTTACATTGCTTTCGGTCCAAGCTTAAAAATATGCATATAAGCATTTCCCAATAAACCGCCACCCTACAAAATCACACGTATGTGTAAGTTTATATACAGGATAAGTTTTTATCCAGTGCGCAAACTGTAACCATGAATTCAGCATATCATTCTAGTCCCCCCAGCGCAGAAATTTTTCGTTGGATTAAAAAATAATAATCGGCTGTTTCATAGAAAAGTGCAATCCCTACGCGGTCAAAATGTATGGAACAGCTGATTTTTTTTTATACAATTGACGCAAAAATTACTACAATGATATGCTGAATTCATGGTTACAGTTTGCGCACTGGATAAAAACTTATCCTGTATAAGGGCTAATCTTCGGAACTACTGATCCGATTCCGACAATTCTTTCACTAATGGATAGGCTACAGTATTGCAGAATGTCATAGGATTTACGCGACCGAACACCCGAGTAGAACCTAGTCAATCACATACATCAATACATATCAATCATTGACCATACCCAGTTGGCAAAATAAACCATATTAAATACAAAGTGTTCTGTAAAGCACTCAAAATAAGCGATTGTCGAAAGAGACACGTCAAAGCGTCTCGGAGACGAGTGCGATGGACAGAGAAGTACCACTCGAGACACTTGTGCCACTTTTAAGTACCATCCGACGGTATTTAGATGAATTACTGACACTGAGACACTTGGAATGGCCAAATCAAGTTCAGGGTTGACTTTTGAAAGTTCAAGAAGGAGAAACAAATCAGTGACAATACGTTGCCTGGGTGGGAAGAAATCCATATCTATACAATTTGAAAACAAAATCCCGTGAACACGATGACCACATCTGTTAACCGCCTCCTACCGCCTAGTGGCCGAGCGCTGCAAGCAAAAATAGTCCTTAAGGTGAATAGATGTGATATGGATGTCCATGATAGTACAAAAGATGCCCATTAGGTATCGGTCATCATCAACTGCTTAGTCTTAGGCTCAGCATGACGCTTTTTATGTCTACTCTACTGTAGAATAGAAATCGCTTGTCTACATTTCCCGGTGAAAAACTGTCAACAATCTATACGGAAACGTCATTTTTGTCTACTGTTCCGACGACAAAACGCTTGTCTACGGTTTCCGTGCTAAGCCTGCTGATGCAGCTGAATAACAGTATTTTACATGAGGCGACTGCCTATCTGGCTTCTACAACCCAGTTACTGGGTAACACGATACCCCTTGGTAAGACGGATTATCAGACTTTTGGGGTTCTGACTAGCCGTAACGACTGTCAAAGATCTACTAATTACAGGCGGTACTTTGGTACCGACTGTAAATGTGCAAATGTGTTATAGAGCTGACCTCGGATGGAGCTTGACCTTCGATCGACCCGTGCGGCGCCTATTATTAATTAGCCACGAGCCACTCCGAGATGTAGGTATGCAAATTAAAATGTTGGATTTAAAAAAAATACTTAAGTATGTTTCATGAAAATTTAATAACGGTTACCTACAGACTATAAAAAGTCTCGATCGTCTAAACGTTTTGAATACCGCACCTACCTATATTTTATTCATCAATACTTGGGCATAAAATGGATGCTTTAATAATATTTTGGCGATCCTCAATATTTTAAATACATTTTGAACTATTTTTAGCAAAAATGTTTATTTTTATTATATTTACATATTGTGTTTGGCAAAAATTTTATTTTATTTTATTTACATTTTATCATTAGTCTGAAATTCAAATTCAATATTTAAAAAGTACTTAAGACACTATAGAAGGAGCCAAAATAGTTTTGTACATAAATATGTATGGACGTTACTGAACTGACTGCCTCGACGGTCTAGAGTTGCAAGCACTACTGTTGAGCATGAGATCCTGGATTCGATTCCCGGGTCGGGCAAATTGAGTGTGTAAATCTGGAAATGCTTAGTAGCAGCCTGGAGTCTGGATTTGTGCCCAATTGATGGCAATAGGATAGATAGGGACCCTAAACATAACTGGGGAAATGTGGGAGCGCAATAGGCACACACCTCTGTCTAACTCTAGGAGTTATGTCAAGTGTTACATTACTAAAAAGTTTAAAAATAAACCAGCAGGATGTAAGCTCACAGGCCAAAAGAAGTCCAATACATCTTTGCTAAATATACTACAGCAAAGGTTTAACTTTCAATATTAATTCTAACACAAACAAGATGTGAGTTCTTAGCAAAAGAGGGACAAGCTAGGGAACAATATTAATGAAATATTCATGAAACCACAGATTATGCATACACGTGTTCAAATACAACGTGAAACTAAATACATATTGTGATATAGGTACTCCCTTAACACAAATAACAGAGGTAAATTCAAAATCCCTAAGCGTGTTGCGGACGAGTTGCGGCCATCTTTGCTCCATGCTTTTACCCAGCCTTATTTGGGTTTTAATGCGTACCTATCGTTATTTCTTTGATAACGAAGCTTATGGTTGAGGGATTTGCTATGAGATTATTTAAATTATTCAATTTAATTAGATACTATTCTATTCTTCTTTTTGGGGTGTCGATATCAAAAATAACGCGAAAGGATAATTTTCTAAATTAGTTTGTCACAAAATTAGCGACACCAATACTGTTCGCTGGCGCAGCTATTAAGTCCTTACGTGTGCAGGTGACACGCCATGCGGTGCAAGATGGGAGGTGAGCCATTGTCTGTGGAGAGACGCCGCACACACACACCGGAGGTCTAAGCCGTCCATGAACCCGTATTTGTTGAGGTTGTCTTTGCTGCGTCCTGTCTGTCTGTTTAAGGTTTTCCAAGTAGGCCACGGTAACTTGTGCCCGGGTGGGAGGTTCTCTGATGCTTCGATGAAGGAATCAGGAGGTTATGTTCTATTTATTTCAATCCCTTGTTAATATAATGAGGGTTTTTTTTTTGGGTGGGAATTCATCAAATAACTTCTCCCGCTCTAGGTGGAGCAGGAGGGCGTGTTACACTTTAATTGACTAAAACCCACCCGTGTTCCCTCTGTTACCTGTGTGCCAGGGGCCATGGTATCTCTTTTGAACAACCCGCACCTCTGGCAGGAGATAATGAGCGTTAGGTGCCTTTAATAAAATACATGATGGTAGGTGACGTATTGAATTTCGAAAGATAAAGATTCGACCCACAGAGTATTGCCCCAAGACAAAGAAACCCTAAATTTTATCTAGCAATCTACGAGGATCAATTCAATCCTATCCTACTAATATTGTGATTGTTGATTCTTTACATGTTTTGATGGTTGTTACTCAATCACGCAAAAAATGCTGAACGGATTTGGATGAAATTTGGCATATTTATTTTGTAAACTGCAATAACACAAAGGATACTTTTTATTCCGATTGAACGATCCCGTGGGATAAATTTCGACCTCTACGCGGGCGAAATCGCTGACAAAAGCTGGTTAAGAATATTCTAGACGCGAAAAAAGCCAGCATGATCATTATCCGAAGTGTTTCCAGTGTAACGTGCTCGGAGGGTGCCACGGTTGATTGCCCTGCCAATAAAATTGCGTCTACCTATGTTACTCTGATGCGTAGGTACCTATTAACATGACTGTTTTGGAACTAAACAGTACTGTTTATGTAAATAAATATTTGTTATCTAACTTGAGGGAGAGAGGGGCTTGTGGCTAAGTAACAATAGCTGCGCGGGTCGATCGCTCAGGTTAAGCTACGCTTGCCGCGGTTGGTCCGTAGATGGGTGACCATCTTTATATACCAAGACCCCTCCGTGCCTCGGAAAGCACGTTAAGCCGTTGGTCCCGGCAGTCATTTGTGGATCTTTGATAGTCGTTACGGGTCGTCAGAAGCCCGAAAGTCTGACAACCAGTCTTACCATGGGGTATCGTATTACCCAGTAACTGGGTTGTGGAGGTCAGATAGGCAGTCGCTCCATGTAAAATACTGGTATTCAGCTGCATCCGGTTAGACTGGAAGCCGACCCCAACATAGTAGCAGAAAAGGCTAGGCAGATGATGATGATGATGAACTTGAGGGAGAGAGCTTGTGGCTAAGTACTAGCAACCGGACGAGTCGATTGAGTAGGATAAGTGGATGGTCAACCATCTGTACATACCAAGACTCCTCCGTGCCTCAGAAAGAACGTGAGCCGTTTGTCCTGAGTGTCATTCATAGATCTTGGACAGTCATTATACGGGTCATCAAAAGCCCGGAAGTCTAACAACCAGTCTGACCTGATATTGCCCAGTAACTGGATTGTGGAGGTCAGATAGGCAGTCACTCCATGCAAAATTTTGGTACTCAGCTGCATCCGGTTATACTGGAAGCCGACCTCAACATAGTTGGGAAAAGGCTAAGCAGTTGATTAAATACCTAGTGTTACCTACTTTTTAGGGTGTTAGCTCAAGCGAGGCTTCAAGCATATGCTTGAAGGGAGTGTAGTACTTACAGTAAAAATGCATAACTTTCACAATTACACCACTCTGAATATTTAAAAAAAAAATAGATGTTCCCAACATCTTGACCGCTGCTTCCTTTTTCGTATTTCAGGGTTGGACCTTTAGTGAAAGAGAACAGAGGTGACCCAGTGGTAACGGCAGCGACTAACGAGTTGTAGGTCATAAGTTCGATACCAGACAGGCGGTTTACTTTATGTAAATTATTTTATCAGCACTGCTCTCAAAACGGTGAAGGAAAACATCGTGAGGAAACCAGCATGTCCTAGAATTAAAAACATTTAAACATGTGACATCTACTAAAACACGTACTGGGCCCGCGTGGTAGATTATAGCTGCATAGCACGACCACCGTTTGGTCGACAGAAAAGTAGACAAAAATGACGTTCCTTGTAGACAGTAGAAAGTTTTCTACTACCTTAAGGTGACACTTGTCCACATTTTTTCCATACAATCTTCGGGAGGGTTTTACTCCACTGTTTGACTATGTACCTACAACAAAAATTAAACATGGTGTAGTTTTGCCTCATTATCAATATTGTCTCTACGGAAACAGAATACTAAAATAAAAAGCCATTCAAAAGTTATGAGCCAACAAAGATTCGTTTTTCTTGCTAATTTAACCTAACTTTGGACGTGTTTAAGTAATAAAAGCAGTGTAAAATCTCGAAAACTAAGTCGGTACCGACAAAGTTCAATTATCTAAAAGTTCAATAAACTTAATTGGTCATTGATTTATGCAGTGGTTTTTTTCAGAAAACCCGATCTTCCGAAGGACTTTTCTTAATTTTTTACGCGCCTGTTTTACTATAACTGATCCTGCAGCTCACTCAATAATGTTGCGCGTGTGGACTAGCGTCTAACTGCTAATCACTGATACTACCTCTGTCGGATACGAAGCCTGGTGAGACAGCGTGCTTTTTAGCCAGGCCCACCAGTGAGTTGGAGCCCGCGACTAGTGTACCCTTAAGCACGGTGATTACAAAATCAAATTGTCTTCACTACCTTTGGTAACTGTCACTTGTCAGTGTGATTAGGACAGTTTGGGATTGAAAACTTTCTTCTCGAAAGTCAAAATGACAGATTGTAGAAGGATTTCTACCATGCTATGTCAAAAATAGAGAAATTAGGTGTTACTTTGTAGAAAGAGCTCTATTCTTCGTAGAAATAGGGGGGCTCGCCTGCTGTACAGCTTTACAGCCAGCTCACAGAGAGGAAGCCTGTGTAGCAGTAGGCACATTGCTCGCAGAACAGATGGCCGATGCGGCCGCAACGTTCTAGAGTGGCGACCGCGTACCGGAAGACGTTGCGTTGGAAGGCATCTCCCACAAGATGGACCGATGACCTTGTGAAGGCCGCAGGAATCCGCTGGATGCGAGAAGCGCAGATCCGGTCGAAGTGGAGGAGCTTGGGCCTATGTCCAACAGTGGACGTCTTTTGGCTGAAATGATGATGATAATAGGCTGATTATGCTAGAGTTAGTACCCATAGTGAACATGGTTCATAATAATGAGTACAATGACCCCTTTTTAGGCTCAACAGTCAACACCATTTAATTTAAAGTTGTATGTAGAATCCTACATTATGAGCATAAAATTGTACTAATACCCTACTATAAGATAAAAATAATCCAGGATCATGTTTCGTTCATACAGTTAAGCTGCTAAAATGTTCGTCTGAATCCTTATACGGCACTCAAAATGAATGAAACTTATAAAATAAAATTAGCATAACGTGCAGAATGTTATATAGCAATGTATTTATATTACACTTAAGAGTCTCGTAGAAAAAAAAAAACTGTGACCTTTGTTAGTTTTATGAGAGTTTCTATTTGAAAATCTTAAGTAAAATAATAATCTACTGACATCACTTCATTAACAAAGTTAATCTAAATAATTTGTGTACAGAACTAGAGAAGTCTTGTAAACAATGTTACTTACAAACCATCTCATGAATTTGTTTGTTTTGTATTTTAAACTTTTTTACGTAATTTTGAATAACTCATCATCATCATCATCATCAGCCTATAATATTCCCACTGCTGGGACACAGGCCTCCTCTCAGTGAAAGGGGTTGGGCCGTAATCTACCACGCGGGCCCAGTGGGGGTGGTAGATGTCACATGTCTTCGAATTTTTGGTTCTAGGACATGCCGGTTTCCTCACGATGTTTTCCTTCACCGTTTTGAGAGCAGTGGTGATGAAATAATTTACACAAAGTAAAGCGCCTGTCTGGGTTCGAACTCACGACCACTCGTAAGTCGCGGCCGTTACCACTTCGCCACCACTGCTCTCCATTATACATAATTTTGAATAACTCCAGGTAAGTACGTATATTTCTAAGAGCTACTTTATCTATTTAAGTACAAATTGAATTTTTGATGTGAAACATTTTTCTTCTCTCTTTCCTGCAATCTGTAGAATTGGTTTCGTGAAAGGGACGGAACCGGAAGTGTGTAACAGGAAGCCGGGGAAGCGCGCGGTATTTGATTTGATCAATGAGCGCGCGCGGTGGTCGAGTTGGCCGTCAGATGGTACCATACCATTTTCCGACCAAGGTTGGCTGTCAGATGGTACCATACCATTTTCTGACCAAGGTGAAATGTCAGATGTTACACATAATATGCGACTACTGTAAGAAGAAACGAGCGAGTTTCTTTTAAGGCTTTCACAGTTTCACAGGGTTTATTCAAAAGGCATGTCAGCATGTGGCCTGAGTATGAATACCTACCTTATATCTTAAGTTTTTAAGGACAGTCACGAGCACTAATATGTATAAGCTAACCAACATTTAAAAGTGATTTTCTCCTCTTGTACTGATTGTAATTTTATGTTATTATGAAAATAATATTTTGGAAACCACACACTAATGGAATAGCCAAGTTATCTCAAAGTTGCAATCGTTATTTAAGTGAAGATCTCTTTTGAATTTGGCTATGTGTGACTTATATTAATATGTATACACATAGCCAAAATCAAAAGCTATTTAAGTTTGACAAAGTAAAATTAGTATGACATTGTAAATGCGTTCATTACTATAAATAAGTAGCTATTCCCTTAAACATCCGTCAGACAAAAAAATCACTCTAATTTAAAAGATTTCGGATGTTTTACAAAAGAGATCACCATTTCTACTAAAACCTGAACATTTTTATCCTCTGTTTTCAAGGAAAATACCAAAATAATTCTGTTTTTCCTTAACTTTATTGTATTGTTCAGTGATTGTTTATTCCGTTAAAATATCCGAATGTCATCATCTGATCAACTAATGGAAGATGGTAATTAATCAAAATAATTAATGGGGATTGAACTTAGTGATAAACTACAGAAAGACAAAGCCAGAGCGACGAAGTAAATATGCCTACTTAATATTATAAATGCTAAAGTAACTCTGTTTGTTAGTCTGTTATGCTTTCACGCCTAAACCGCTGAACCGATCGTCATGAAATTTGGCAGAAATATAGCCTGGGATATGGAGAAGGACAAAGGCCAATTTTTTACGCGATAACCGACATCCACGCGGGCGGAGCCGCTGGCAAAAGCTAGTATGTTATAAGTAGATAATTGGAGTTACTTTTCCAAATGTATCTTTAACTCAACGCAAATTTGGCTAGATTTTTGCCAATTATTACCTAGATTAATTCTATTTCTATGCGATAAAAAACTGATATTATTTTGCGTAAGTAAATATGTTTAATTTTTGAAATATTCAAAACGTGACATTCGTAAAAGAAAAGACATAGGCAATCGAATGTCACATAAAATCGTTCCATCGAGAAATGTCAACTGAAGTGAAGCGACGTGACACATGTCAAGACTTGAATCTGCCAATATCGTATTAATAATATCGACAAATTGTCTTGGATCATACAGAATAATTATGACATTTAGAAGTCTTACCGTTACATCGGTTTCTCAAAAAACGATATTGACGTAGTTTGAACGTAGTAAGATTCAGCGGGGAACCATTATTACTATATCGAATTGAGGCCCTGATGGAATAAGGGCTAATTTTTCAATAGTCCTATATTTTTTTATCTGAGGAATAATATGTCAGTTTGACAGCTTTTGTGTAGAAAATATGCCAAACTATCAGATTTATTCTTCAGATAAAAGTTACCATTGAAAAATGAGCCCTTAGGATATTATGATTTTTTACATCAATCGAAAAAGCAAAGAGACAAAAGAGAAGGAGATAAATCAGTCACATACTCACCTGAATACGGTTTAGCATAATTAAAAATACAGTAATACCCCGACTCACGCTACCTCGACATACGCGAATTCGGAGTTATACGATTTTTAAATTTTCTCCTCTATTCGTTTTTTCGTGAGCGCCGCGCAGTCAAGCGGCGTTTGTTGTTAATTTTGGAAAGCATAGACTCCAAGGAAGAGCGCATTTCTGCTACAAAACAAGGAATAAAAAAATACTAGCATGCAACGATTTTACAGAAAAATTAAAAATCATTGACTCGTTCGCTCGACTTTGTTCGATTTTATGAAATCTTTATCATCAAAATAACTTCGGATTGTGTTTATAAATACAATTTATAATAATTATGATTTGTCGTATTATTTAAGATAATTACACATTTCTCTCCTAAATTATTGTTTTATTTAGTCTCTGGTCCCAATTAAACACAATTTGTATATCTTAATATGCATAATTGTACCCCGATTTACGCGAGTTCGACTGACACGGGTAGCGCTCGGTCCCACCTATTGCGTAACTTTCCTACTCAGATATAAAGTACTTACATGTTGAGCTCTCTTATCGTAGTCAGGGTACCAGTCCCCGCTCTCGGCATCCTCGCCAGTATCCAAAAGATCCTCATCATCTCCAAGGTTGTCATCTTCCAGCACGGTGAGACCATGCAGCTTCTCCAAGGAGTCGTAAACACGATCCTTCACGTCTTCTTTACCGTCTGCTATGCTGCTGATGTCGTCATCTGCGTAAATCTGGGAACAATGATACAGTATGTTTAAGAATACGGAAAGTTTAATATTGCAGCAGATTTTACAATAGGTACGTGGTCATTGGTCTAGTGGTCACAACTTCACAAGCGCTTCACCAGAGCATGTGGTCCCTGGATTGGATTCCTCGGGCACGCAGTGTTGTTGGTTTCTTCCACCAGACACTCAATAGGTATCCCGGTAGGCATATATTCAGATATATACCGGATTGATGGGAAAAGACTTGCCCCTACTACATGGGCATGTGAGCGTACTATAGGTAAGTACAAGTGTAGCTACCTAAACCCTTTTCGGAAAACAGGCGGAGCGTTATGAAAAAAATGTAGACCGTACGTGAAGCAAAAACTTTGTACCCCTTTTTACGAAAGTTACGCAACGGAGTAGTATGAAATTCTGCACGGTTAAAGTCACGGAGTAATGAAAGAACTTCTTTCTTTTCTCCGTGGTTAAAGTTCATATGGAGATGGAGAACAGAAAGCTAAAATTTGAATGAATTATAGCCGAATTCCGACCGCTGGGCGACCACTAGCAATCTATATCTATATAAAAATGAATCGCCGAAATGTATGTACGCGCATAACTTCCGAACGACTGCACCAAATTGGATGATTCTTTTTTGTATGTGTTCCGTATTGTCAGGACAAGGTTTGTATTTAAGAAAATTTATGAAAATATACAGATTCGATCAGAATTATTGTGAAATTATTGATAATCCAACTGATTTGATTTTACCGGAGGGTTATATTTCCTCAGTCGCGACTGGAGAAATAAAATATGGCAGTACGAAGTTCGCCGGGTCAGCTAGTAATAAATATATACAATTATCCCTTTTGAAATTAAAATCAATACAGTCTACCCTAATCCGCGACGTAGACTGTCTCCAGGCAATCTGAGGGTCTTAGATTATAAAACAAACATCTATCAGAACACTCGGTTCCTAAGACGAAGCAAACTAAAGCTCTATTTCAATGGTAATCAAAATTTAGAGGCTATAAATGTAGACCGGGCACAGTCGTGTGTTGGAACAGTAAAACAACTTGAACAACACATTACTCTCCACTAGCACGATACACGAGGACTTGTATTGCTGTAGGTACACGACTATACGTTCCTAGTTTCCTTTACTTTCCTCATCGAAGAAAACATTGAACAAATAATCAGAGAGTTTGTTCGGGCACGAGAAAGTGGGGAATTGTGGATTTGATTTTGTGTTTTTAGGAATACAGGGTGACATACAATTCTTTTGCAATCCTTTAGTTCAGGGGTTAAAGGTATACCCATTTACTACGGGACCAATTATGAAGTATCAATTATGTGCCATTTCAAAAGTGAACAAATAAAGCATCTGTTCATTTTTGAAACAGCCAGTTTCCAAGTTGATCTCATATCTATATACAGTAGATTTATTTTGTACGTTTTCATACAAATGCTATGAAGAATTATATACATGACTAACTTTTGCCAGCCGCTTCCCCGCGCGGAACTTACATCCCCTATTTAACTCTCTCAGGGGTTGAATTTCAAAAAATCCTTCCTTATTCCTTGTCTACATTATGAAGGCAACCTCTGTGAAAAATTTCAGCTTTCTAGGTCCAAGGGTTTAGGCTGGGCGTTGATGAGTTAGTCAGTCAGTCAGTCAGGACTTTTCTTTTTATTTATAAAAAAATATTAAATACCTACTTCTTCAATTCTTAGCGTGTTCACGGTAAAAAATATTATTTTTTCCTGCCTAAAGATGGTAAAGCAATTCAAAGGTAGCCTAGATATTAAATAAACGTACTAGACTCAAAAGTAGGTACCTAAAAATGTCCTACATAACTAGGTACTCCATGCCATATCCTTCTTACGTCGTATTATTTTTATGGTCACTGTGAGCCATTACTAGCAGAGTCACGTTCGGAACGGCAAACTGGTTAAGTTTTCGGTCAAGTTGGGAACTTTTAGGTAGTCGTGATCAAAAGAGCTCGGCCCACTTATCTGTTGCATTGCTTGACATTGCTAATTTAACTCAACCGTACTTTCGACTGACACGAAGTTTTCAAGTACCTATTCTATTAATTTTATTTCATAACAGCTTTTGCTAGCGGCTTCGCGTGGAGGTCGAAAATTATCAGAAATCTGTTCAGCTGTTTTTGCGTGATTGACAAACATCTAAATATCCGAACATAGAAACATACAAACTTTCACATTTATCATATTATGTGACCGGTCTTTCTTATATGATCGGTTCTTTTTTGGTTTGACGTTTTCTAAAAATTTAACCTAGCTAGATCGATTTATCGCCCCCGATACCCCCTGCACACTAAATTTCATGAAAATCGTTGGAGCCGTTTCCGAGATTCAGATTATATATATATAGGTTTATACACACTGTGGAGCCGGACGTAATAGAATAGTACCATCCCATTTCTTCCCGTGGGTGTCGTAGAAGGGTAGGCTTATTTCCAGCAGTGGGCGTCTTTCGGCTGTAATGGTGATGATGATATACAAGAATTGCTCGTTTAAAGGTATTAGATATATTAGTAGGAAAACTGTAGCGTGTGGTGGCATCAACATCGCCACAGTCATGCAAACTACGCGTCGCGCTGACGTCAAGCAAAATCCTGCATCGAGCAAGCGAAGTTTACAGTGCAACTAGCATATTTTATGCAACGTCCCGATCCCGACATCAATCCTCTGGCAGTCGCCCACCAGACGTCTGGTCGGAATATCCTCTTTTTTCTATGGAGGATGAGTAAACTTTACCCTGTTCCTCATACCTCTATAATAATCTATAGTGGGACGAGCTCCACAGTAGGCCTGGATCAAAAGAGCTAGAAGTCATGCGGACTTTGCCCAGCAGTGAAATAATTAAGGCTAACAATAAAACGGGTAGTGTTACTGATAGCCTTCATTATCTCACTGTGTTATAATCAGGTGTATCTTTCCAAAAGATCTATAACTAGCTCCTGCCCGCAATTTCGTCTGCGTGAAATTTCTTTAGTTCTTAGCGTGATGATATATATTCTTTAGCCTTCCTCAATAAATGGGCTATCTAACCCTGAAAGAATTTTTCAAATCGGACCAGTAGTTCTTAGGATTGGCGCATTCAAGCAAAAAAACAAAAACACTTCAGCTTTATAATGTTAATAATATATTATAGATATAACCAACGAAATACAAAACAAAATTCTCATCTTTACAACGAAAATTTCATTACACAGAACCCTATTGAGTAGGTGATTACAGCAATTTGTCATGTCAAGTAAGCCACATCAGCCACATATTCGTACAATGCTCAATGTAATTGATGTGAAAGATATGTGACGTAGGTCTACCACCACAATGAAGATATGGACCGAAGATCCAAGTTTTGCTAACATAAAAGCTTTTGAAATCATCTGATCGTACGCTCATAATCGAATATTGTTACAGTCAAAATGTTTCCTAAGCTTGGAATATAGCCATTCAATCGTCGAACCGACTAAGTATTATTTGAATAAAAGCTGATTAATGATTATTCAAAAGTTAAATAAGTTATCAGATATCTAAGGAATGAGGGTTTTCTGGCAGCACTGAGTCGTCATGTCCGGACATCTGTCAAGTGTCAAAGCGCCTACAGACTGAATGATGAACGAATGAATGAAACGAATGACATCGAATATTTTAAGTGCATTGTCGAACTGGAAGACCTCTTGTCAAAGTGGCCTCAACTGGTGGCTTGAATATTCAAGAACACCCTCATTACTTTGGCCGTTTGACAGTAGATAATCAAATGTCAAACCGCTAGATTTATTCTTCATATAGAAGTTATCTATCCATTAGATCCTACCGTGTCTATTATGTAAAATGTGACCGTGATAACTATAGTGAAGGGAGCTGTCAGTCTCTAATGCCAGGTATCGACACTTGACGACTCACTTTACCTAAGTTACTTCTCTTAAGTCTCAATTAGATTATTTTCTTTGTATTGTTCGTCGAATCTTTGAGCTCCTTAAGTTCTGAGCATGTTTACTCAATCTATGTGGTCCTTTCTTCAAAACCATTCCATTTCAGACACTGATTTACATGGACGTCACATTATCAGACCAAGATTACATCTTGACTTTAAAAGAGACTTTGACCTCTGAGTCTTGTCTGGTGTTCAGCTACACGATTATACACAAATGCGTACAATGACTGGACAGATCCACTCAATCTGTGGTTCTTTCCTCAAAAGACCATTTCAGACCTCAACATACGTGGTCTTCGCATGATATTACCAAGATTATGTCTTGAGTTTAAAAGAGACTGTGACCTCTTAATTTGTTTAGTTTTATGTACTCAGAGTATTCAGATAGGAAACGCCGACCTCATCTAGTTTAAAAAAAAAGAGTTTGTACAAACCTCATCATCATCATCATCTGCCTAGCCTTTTCCCAACTATGTTGGTGTTGGCTTCCAGTCTAACCAGATGCAGTTGAATACCAATATTTTACTTGGAGCGACTGCCTATCTGACCTCCACAACCAAGTTACTGTGTAATACTATACCCCTTGGTAAGACTGGTTATCCGAATTTCCGACCCGACCCGTAACGACTGTCAAAACAAATGACCTGGGAAGCTGACCAACGGCTTAACGTGCTTTCCGAGGCACGGCGGTATGTAAAGATGGTCACCCATCTCAAACTCAAACTCAAAGCATTTATTTCAATTAAACCTTTAACAGGTACTTTTGAATTGTCAAAGAAAAATCGAAGTTGAAGCTAGGGGCCCATTCCAAAACATAGATCTCTATAGAGAAGAACGGGCAAGAAACTCCAAGGACACTCTTTTAAATCATGGGTATTACAAAATCTTGGGAACATTGTTCCTGGTGCTTCTATATGTGAGAACAATGCAAAAAATATTAAAAATATAAGATCATCCACCGACCAACCGCGTTAAGCGTATCTTAACCTGATGTACAAACCTACTTACAGAAATAAAAACTTAATTTTTAAAGTATAACCGGTTTATTCTGTAATGAATGATAAATGATTTTATGTTTGTTATTGGAATAACAACACAGGTGACAAGCAAATGTGACTCCCATTCTCACTGTACTCTCTAGTACCATTTTCACAAGTAAGTTGTTTTCATTGAATCTTCTGCATATTTCTATTTTCTGTTGCCACGGGCTATCAATCATAATAAATGATTGTACGATCGTAATACTACGGCCCTTAAAATATTCCTTCAGGGTATCTCTCTCTAACAGAATTTTTAATAAGTAGGTATATATTTTCTTGGAAGTTGCATATTATGAAACTGGTTCATACACATTTTTTTTTGTGTTATTATAAAAATGTCTGTGTTATGAAAAGCTTATTTTCTTATTTGAAAAAGTATTATTTAATCATTTTCCAGAGAATGTTCTGTTATTCTTTTGGCTTTTACGTAATTTGAAACGGAATTTGCCTATTATTTCAGGAAAAATTCCAACCAATACTTTTATAAAACGATTTTGAATATACTACCTTACCTAATCGATCATTAAGGCACAATCTAAATGGCACACATAAGTAAGACGCGAAAACAAACAAGTGCAAGTAAATCAATCAAAACATTTGCCACAATATGTAGCATTGATAGAGAATCCCACACGGACGACTTAATTAACTAATCCTTTCAATCGCGAAACGTGAGCTGTACAGTATCGCATGTCTTCATCAGCAATCCTTGAACAATACATCCACCTCATTCACACTTCATCCAGAACCATACGAGTAAGAGGGACGAAGTATGTTTAGTTGAAAGCTCAGCATCGTATTAGATGCTTCGCTACAAAAATAAATCGGTTATCACGGTGTTTGATCGCACGCTGGGCGAGTCTGGAGATTTAATGCGCGTGTTATTTTATCAGATGCAATAATGTAGGTGCAGAAATAATGGTACGAGCCGACCATCTTAATAAAATAATACATAACACTACAGCAGCTGGTACCCGTCAGCATATAATTGACTTTGAGGCCAAACAAAACTTGATCAATGACACTGATACTTAAGAAATGAAACTCCGGTTATAAGAAACAAAAGCTGATGCTTCCTTTTAACGCAAGGTAAGTAAGTGCCTATTTTGAAGAAAATCGTCTTACGTGATCTCAATAAAATACTCTTCCAATTAGTAAACGATATTATTTGCCCACTAAATAGTAAGAGAGCAAGCCGTCACTAACTTTGACAGGGTTAGTCGCAAGTCATTTCACGGTATATTTAACACGTCCCATTTAGCCCGAGTACGTTAGCGACATACGCCAAACAGACATAAACATAGTACATACAACGTAGTACATAACACTCATAACACTTCCACTCTCCCACGAACAACAAGGGCAAAGTACAAATATTTGTAGCTAGCTGTAATTATGTATTACGATAATGATGTGGGAACATTGTTGTATGTTTACGTACCTATCTACTTAAAACGTTGCACATTCCATCTTTGTCTTTGACATTGACATACATGAGTTCAGATTTATGCATGGACTGATTTGCTACATGTAGTATATCACATTTTCGAGTAACATAGCAACAACCAACAACAGCTGTCTTACTAAATACGAAAGTGACCCCAAACTTACATTCCGTAACATCTGGTTAAACATGTGCGCTAGTCAGTTAATAAGTACGACACTGACCTATCCGAAGGGCTCGACCTTTTCTTCCCTTCTCGTCAATTCCAATTACTTCAACAATAAAATAGATATAAAACACTAACAAGAACTTTAATTCTGCCCTGATAATTGTATCTGAAGTAATTTACTATTCGATTTCCGCGTTTTTCTCGAAACCGCTTTTTTGCAAGTGCTGCATTTACAATTAATTAGCAGGGCAGACGAGCAGGCGGACAGCGAGCCGTGTTTTGTTCAAACCAACTGCTTGCAAATGTCACACGCAGATATTAGATATTTCTCCGAAGTCTATTATAGATCGGCTATTGTGGGACATATACCTTCCTACATACAGTTCCGAAGAGGCGCCACAATTGCCGGTCATTCACCTCTCTCATCCACACGTTTCCGCGTGCATTAACATCATCGATTGGCGAACAACATTATATCTCTATTAGAGTTAGTTCGTACACAGTATAGCTCCACAAACTCCGCCTAATACTTGACAAGTTGCGTCTTAATTGGAAAACTTTGGTCCTTCAAGTCTCAAAGAAACATCTTTATCGGACATTGTAATATTATAATTGGGTTCTTGGAACTGTGTTTCCCTCAATGCGAAAGACATTATATTTAATTAACTGTGTTAATGTTGAAAGATTCTTCGTCTTTTAACGTTTTAAATTTGTTGTTTTCTGTATTACTAGTTTCATGATTGTTCTTGGAAGTACCTATATCGTTTTTATTTGTCATTTCTTAACCATTAACTACTGAAAATATATTTTCAAAATCAAAATCAAAAGTCATTTATTCAAACTAGGCTGAGAGTCAGCACTTTTCGAACGTCAAAAAAAAAAAAAGAAAACATAAGACAGTCCCCCCAAAACGCCCACCCTTCGACACTTCCTAGTGCTTTAGCTGAGAAGAAGAAGTGGCGCAACAAACTCCCCAGCAGCACAGCTGTCTGTTCAGTTAGAAGAACTTGATACTGTACAATACAATAGTAAAAAATAAAATGATTTAAAGAGTCTAAAATAAACAATTAAGTATATGAATGTAATTCATACAACCTGTCAGTAAGTAAGCTAATTCTGGTGAAAGAACACAAACATTGTCTTGAGTTAATCACAGCGACCAACTATTCTTATCGTTTAAGTAGTCGTTAATAGAATAGTATGCCTTAGAACAAAGGTTGGATTTTACTTTGGCTTTAAACGCACTAAAATGTAAATCTAACAAAGAAGAGGGAAGCTTGTTATAAAAGGTTATACCAAGCCCAACAAATGAGTTATGAACCTTATGAAGCCGGCGAAAGGGAGCACGTAGTTTATCCTTATTTCTAGTATTAATATTATGAATATCACTGTTTTTAGTGTATAAGTGTATATTTTGCCTAATATATAAGATGTTAGCGAATATGAATTTATAGGGACTCCTGGTTTACTCATATTATTCCGCAACCGGTTCTTAGAAAGGTGTGATGAGTCGTTCAAACGCCTGTTGCATTATAAAATCTATATCGAGAGTAGATCCCTGGTCCAGAGTGGTCCATCGCATGTTAACCTTTTGTTACAGATGGTTGGTCCTACGATCTATGTCTTAACTGCTCGTTGTCGCTTGACGATTTTAAACTGATATGTCAGGTACAGCTAGGGACGATGTGTCTTTTACATTATGTATTGTGTGTCTGTCAACGCTTTCCAATGTGTTGGGATACTCATGATTGTGTTTTAATAATTGTGAATGTGAAGACTATGTGGGACATTATTTTTAGTTTTTTGTTTCTGATTACTTCTAATGATGGTCTGATGGTTAGAGTAATTTATGCAGCCTACCCAAATGTCCTTTCTTTGGTATTCTTCGTCAAATCGTTGACCTCCTTAAGTTCTGAGTTCATCTGCATGATTACTGACCAATCGTGAACTGATTCAATAGGTCCACTCAATCTGTTTGGTTCTTCCTTCAAAAGAACATTTCAGAAACCGATCGACATGGTCTTTACATGATCTGACCAAAATTATGTCTGGACTCTAAAAGAGACTGTGACCTCTGAGCCTGTTTCGGCCTTTCTTTTCAGAGCAGTTAGACACGAAACGCCGACCTCATCCAGCACCCTTATTGCGTAACGTACGATCAATCATAATCTGAATCATTTTGAAACAGATTGATCCATTGCTTCAGATGTTCGAAAAATTTGTCCGCTCAACCACGTAAATAACGCAACGAATATTGTTGAACTGTCAAAATTAAACAGATTTTGATTGATCGTGTATTACGCAATTAGCGTGCTGTTTTTTAAAATATGATTGACTTGCAAAAGTGTTTCTACAAACCGACTTATACAAATAAAATCATAAATCTTACTCATGTCTTGAACATCTCCGTTATTCGTGTATTTATTTTAATCTCGACCAACTGGATGATCTCGCTTGTATTAATTAAATTAGTCTTATTAATACTAGTGTCCGTCTACAATTATCCAGTACCTTTCGGTAATTAAGCGAGTTATTAATAGGTTATGGATTTTTCTTTAGGGTAAATCTTACAAATAATATAACGTCAGGCCTGAAATTCCCGTAGGGTTAGGTAGAGTGTCATGTTTTAGTCCCATGTAATAGGGAAAAAAAGGAACGGAGCTTACCATATGTGAAAATACGGCTTATTCCCAGGCGCTCCATTATTTTATTCCCGGCGGCTCCAAATTAAAAAAAACATTCCTTACTAATATCATAAACGCGAAAGTTTGTATGTATAACGGCTGAACGGATTTGGATGAAATTTGGCACATAGATAAATTATAACTTAGATCAACACAAATGATACTTTTTATCCCGGTAGTACCTACGTTCCCGCGGGATAATTTCCGACTTCCACGCGGGCGAAACCGTGGGCGGAAGCTAGTATAAAAATAATAATAAATAAAATCTTTCCCATGAGCTAACATTTTTGGAGCTCTTGGGAATTAATGTATGGAGAGAAATTGATTGGAGAACAATAGATTTGGAGCTCCTGGGAATAAATCGAAAATACGTATATGGCGATCGCTAAGGTGTATTAAATCCTTCTCAGATTAAATGTTTATTCTGTTATTAAAACGAACGGCTCATAATACGCTTTCTTTATACTCAGACGTACCTACTCAAAAAAATCAACGACAGCAAGACATTTCGCATTATTAATATTTTATGACACGGTCTTTTCTCAAGACATTTTAATTTGTACTTTAATTTTCAACTCTTATACGCAGTGCTCTGAATCAAGCTGTTTATATAAATTAGACAGTAATAAATCCAAACGTCGCGCCAATGAGATGAATCTTAAAATACTTATAAGTAGGTATCACAAGGAAATGTAGCCAGTGAAGCGAATAACGACAGAGACGGTTCTTATTTCAGCTTCGTTACGTCCGTAAAGAAGTTTTTATTAAGTAAGATTGATACGTCTAACCTAATATTAGGACTTTACCTATGAAATTGCCGTTCTGCAGTACTGGCCATTTCAAATCAAAATAATTTTTGTTTGGCTAAGAATTCTAATTTCAAATTAATTTTATTTTAAAAACATGGATTTTTTTTTCTAAAAGTAGTCATTTCTTTATTGATTAGTGTTACATTTTCATCGCATTTCAATCTTTTTCGTCATCATGGATACGTTAAAAATTCGAGTAATTATGGAATATGAGTACCGTCGTGGCAGCAACGCGGCACAAGCGGCACGCAACATCAACGACGTTTACGGAGCTAACACTACAAACCAACGCACCACCTGTTATTGGTTTGCTCGCTTCCGTTCTGGAAATTTCGACCTGAAAAATGAACCTCGCGGTCGTCCGAAGACTTTGGTCGACAATGACGAATTAAAGGCGATTGTGGAAGCTGATGATACACAATCTACGGCTGAATTAGCAGCAGCTTTCGACGTTAGCGTCAAAACAATATTGGTCCATTTGCGTCAAATTGGCAAGGTAAAAAAGCTTGACAAATGGGTGCCCCACGAACTCAATGATCGCCAGCGCGAAGTACGCGTCGAGACGTGCCTTGCACTGCTCAACAGACACACAAATGAAGGAATTTTGAACCGCATTGTTACCTGCGATGAAAAATGGATTCTGTTTGATAACCGTAAGCGCTCAGCAAGTTGGTTGGATCCTGGTTCAGCACCTAAACAATGCCCTAAACGAAAACTTACCCCTAGAAAAGTGATGGTCACTGTTTGGTGGTCTAGCGCCGGTGTGATTCATCACAGCTTCTTACCAAACGGGGTGAGCATTACTGCAGATGTGTACTGTGAAGAACTGAACACAATGATGGAGAAGCTGGCGCATCTCCAACCAGCATTGGTCAATCGCTCGTCTCCGCTGCTCCTGCACGACAACGCGCGACCTCATACTGCACAGCAGACGGTCTCCAAGTTGCAAGAACTGGGGTTGGAAGCTCTCCGTCATCCGCCCTACTCACCAGACCTTGCGCCTACAGACTACTACTTTTTCCAGAATTTGGATAACTTCTTGGCGGGAAAAAAATTTAATACCCGAGAGGCAGTACAAAATGCCTTTGAAGAATTTGTTGCCTCCCGTCCAGCTGATTTCTTTAAGAAGGGCATCAATAAACTGCCACTGCGATGGCAAAGATGCATTGATTGCATGGGTGATTACTTCGATTAATACAAATAAAAAATTCATGAAAAAAATTCGTTTAAATTTTTTCATACAAAACGGCAATTTCATAGGTAAAGACCTATTATTATGTAAATTAATATTAAAAAGAGGAAAGATTTGATTGACAAACAAACACTTATTTGTTTGCATTGAATAGGCTCCGAAACTACTGAACCAATTTGAAAAATTATTTCACTGTTGGGAAGCTACACTATCCCCGGGTGACATAGGCTATATTTGATCCCCGTATTCCCACGGGAACGGGAACTACGCGGGTGAAACCGCGGAGCGCTGCTAGTCTTACATAACTTTAAAGTAGATTAAACTTAAAGATTAAGCAATTATTTTATGAAAAAGAAAAGATTTGATTATTTTGATGTTTGTTTGTACCTAACGCTTTCGCGCTAAAATATCTAAATGGATTTGGATGATGTTTAGCACATGGGTAGACCATGATCTGGATTAGAACATGTGTCACTTTTATCATTTATCCCGATATTCCCACGGTATCGAGAATTATTTGGATGAAACCGCGGGGCGTAGCTAGTTGACATTAAGCTTAAAGTAAGCTCTGGAAGTTCATGTGCATGTGCATCTTTTTACTAAACTTTTACTAAACAAGTACATATTTTAAGATAATTACCTGTTTTTATTTTTAGCATTCCTTTAAAATTTGTGGCCCGCGCACCTATGCAACGACTCCCTTCTCATGCTAAATTACCGTGTAAGTATCGATTTATCTTCTCGTAAATTATAAGCCACGGCTAAATGTACGAAAACGAATAATTTGGCGGTCCAAAGGCGAGCAAAAATAAAAGGAGGTTTAAAAGTACAAATTAAATCCTTGCATAAGAGATTTAACCGCCAAACAGACCGATGCGTAATTACGCGCTTATTTTTAACACACAAAGACGCAAAGTGAATAAAAGGCGTATGAATTTATGTGTGCAATCAATTCTCATCTAAATTGGTCCTGACAGCCGCGGGCTGCCATTAAAGGAACACGTGGCTTGGTGTTTAATTATGTTATGCAAGTATTTGTCTCCCGGTTATGCTTGCCTTTAATTGCCTGTGTTATATTAGGTTTGAGTCCTACCGTGCTGTTTCTGACTCAGAACAAGGTAAAAACTTTCTGTCTCTATCATCATGTGCGTAGCCTTTTCCTAACTAAAGGGTTCAGCTTCCAGTCTAACCGGATGCAGCTGAATAACAGTATTTTGGCATGGAGCGACTGCCTATCTGACCTCCACAACCCAGTTATTGGGTAATACGATACCCCTTACGACTGGTTGTCAGACTTTCGGGCTTCTGACGTAACGACTGTCAATTATCCACAAATGACAGCCGGAGCCAACGGCTTAACGGGCTTTCCGAGGCACGGAGGGGTCTTGGTATGTATAGATGGTCACCCATCCACGGACCAACCGCGGCAAGCGTTGGTTAACCTGGCTCGGCCTCGGCTAATATTACTTACTGAGCCACAACGTACTGTCTCTATAATTATGCAAATATAATTAGATGCTCCTGAAAGGTTCTGTGCTTCTTTCAATGTTTATTGCATCAGGTGCGCTCTTGTTCCATCGTTCCTACCTCATCAACTTTGCATGTGATGAATTGTGTCTTTAAGTAGGTATCATCATCATCATCATCATTCTTCTGCCCATCACCATCATCATTTCAACCGAAAGACGTCCACTGCTGGACTTAGGCCTACCCAAATGGGGGTTTGCTATAATCGCCACGCTTGGCAGGCGGGTAGGCGATCGCTGTATGGTGGTAAAATGCATAGAGAACGCTGCTGCCCATTCTCTGGTAAGTCCTTTAGTCACCTTCTACGACACACATGGGATGAACTGGTAAGGTGCTATTTTTTACATCCGGCACCATTCGAAACCCTCCTGCCCATACCCCAATTTATTTAGGGTCGGCGCAACATGTCATCACACAATTCTTCCATAGTTTCTTTGGCCTTCCCCTACTCTTACAGCCATCGACATTCTTATTCAAAACTTTCGTCACCTCTTTTTCCTCATATTTATCATTTATTAGCTTTTGCCAGCGGAATCGCCCGCGCGAAACTATCATCCCTTATTTAACCTCCTTAGGGGTTGAATTTCGAAAAATCCTTGCTTATTCCTTGTGTACATTATAAAGGGATCCTCTGTGCAAAATTTCAGCTTTCTAGTTCTCAGGGTTTGGGCTGGGCGTTGATGAGTCAGTCAGTCAGTCAGGACTTTTTATTTATATAGATTTGGGAACAAGAAGAAAACTATTGGGGCCAGATTAATCTTGTCCTCCGAAAAGTTTCAAGGCTGGCAATATGTCAATGTGTACGAGTATACATATAGTAAGTACTGAAAGGAAGTTTTGAAAGAGAATAAATTGCTCTTAGCCACCCTAAAATTCTGCAGCGTCAGCATACAAATTGCATGACGATGAATATCTAAACGTTAGGTTCTAAGTAATACATTCTTCGTCGATTTCTCTCAAAAATGTATTTTCGTACCAAACCCATCTACCCATTAGTCGGCCTTCTTCTACGTTTTTCATTTTCCTGTTGTTGCTTGTCTCTATTTCCTATTCCAACCAAGTATTTTCTACTTTTGTATCTACATCTATCGAAAGATGAATCGATAGATCGATATGACCGCCCATTGTGTCACCCTATGCAAAATTTCTACATTCATATCTGTGATTTTTATGATGTGCATAATAAAGAATACCTATTGTGTCTAAATATCCGTCTCTGGTTACTTTCTGATGAGGTTTTTCCGGTTTTTCTGTACTTGAATGAAATATTGGACAATCAGTCATTCCGCGTCCATTAATAAAATAACATTATATCTACTTATTTGATAGCATTAAAGGGTTTTTTTTTTGGGTGGGAAATCGTCAAATAACTTCTCCCGCTCTGGGTGGAGCAGGAGGGCGTGTCAGACTAAAACCCACCCGTGTTCCTTCAGTAGCCCGTATGCCAGGGGCTGTGGTGTCTCTTTCGAACAAACCCGCACCCCTGGCAGGCATCGGCCCTTGCGGGCCCCATCATTTTTTGTGCTGACATCTCTTTGAGGCGCGCGTGGAACACAACGCGCCGTCGACTTGGGCTTGGTCCTTACCGGACAGCGAGCTACCCATTACTCGCCGTCCGCAAGCCCATGCCTACGGTGCCCGGAAATCGGCCTGGGATTCCCGACGCCCAGGGCGTCTCCGTATCCTGCGGCGGCTAGGGTCGCGAGGGCGCATATGCTGCCTCTCCCTCACGTGCGCCGCCTCCCTCTTCGCGAGCATTACTGCTTCGCTGAAGGAGGTGACGGCTCCCCATGCCCTCTCGCTCCGTACCATGGCCTGGACCAGGGCCGGACGCGAGAGATCGCCGCCGCCGATCGCCTCCACAAGGACACGGCGGTGCTCCGCCCAAGCAGGGCAGACCGCCACCGTGTCCGGTGAGGACCTGCGTCAGGCGGAAGGTGAGGACGCCATGCCGCCTCTCAAACCACTCCTCAAAGAGGGGACTTACCGCCGCAATCGTGGCGTGCCCAAGCATTAAAGGGTTTAATTCATCATTCCACATAGCTCAGCGACGCTAATGTTTTCACAAAATAATCCTATTCACTCCGCGTGCTCGCTCAATTGATCTCTATAACATTTTCAAGTATAATTTATACGCTTTCCAACGAATTATTCAGCTTTTGATGAATTCGAAATTACTTTCATTTCAAAAGCTTTAGCTACAAAGTCAAATCTGTTATATGATTTTAATTAATTAAAATGGCTTCTTGCTTTTCATTTCGTTCTTTCATAAGCAAACTGTCAGTCTTACTTTACGAAAATAAATCGTCTCATCAATTTCGTTCGTTTCTGAGCCAAAAATTCACGATCTTTAAAAATGCACCGCGCAAATAATAATTTTTATGAAATATTGCGTGGAAAAATCTCTCCGAGCGTTCAAATTGATTTCAGCACGGTTGAAAAAGCATAAAATTTAATAACTTTCTGGTTCGATGAAAACTGAAACATTTTAAAATGACAGACTGAAATTATGTATATAGGTCAGCTGGGCCATTGTGAACTATCGGCCTGGATTAACTATTCATTAAACAACAAAACATAATGGCTTGTCTTTCATGAATATTGATTGTTTCACGTTTTGTTCTTAATTGCATTTATTGATCAATCAAACCTGGCTGTTGTGCAATCATAATTAATTAGTGTTGATTGTAAATAATTGCACCTAATGATAATTAATTGGTAACACACACTTAAAGCTACCTAGCGCCATTAGTTACCTTGTTTTATTTAATACAGAGGACACAAATTAAACACAGGCATTTACTGTCACCGCCAAGCTCATAACTCCTCATTTACAATTTGCTGAAGTCGAGTAAAATGAGAAAATATTTGACAGCGGTTTCCGCGCAAACGGAGAGGTGACACAACATCGCAAAGAAATCACTTTTTAACTTGTTTTGCTGGTCGCAAAGTAAGTTTAAAGCAGTAACCTCACCAGTAACTAAATGAAGACTGCATTCAATGAAAGAATGTCTTACTTTTTGTAAGTACTATCGTTGTTTTTCCATTGCATTGCTAGGTTCCGCATTGCTAAAAGCAACCAGTTCCAGATCTGAAGTGGAATGTTTCTGGTTTTACGAGAAACGAACTTAGCAGGAAACATTTTTATTAGTATAATATAACAGTAAATAATGAGTTTTCAACATATTTGGTGTAAAACCATCAAATAATCACAGATGTAGGCATTTCGTGAGACCCAAAGATAAGATAAAAACGAAATTTATACGTGTACAGAATATTTCTCTATGGTTTCTATTCTTATAAGGCGACAGAATTTTAAGCACGTTGTATATAATACGATAATCCCAAATCTCATTTAGGATCGATGTTTATCTCGTATGCCTGGCAAAGAGATCAGTGAGCACACAAAATACGCGAATTTTGTTCGCAATATTGTTTTTCGGGGCACACGGTCCGGGGTCTTTGACCTACACCCGCTTACAGAAACGCATTCATTTTCGGGAATATTATTTAGTATTCCCTTACATTAGGAGTGACCTATTTTCTCAAAAGATAAGCTAAGCCGTTTTATGGTGTCACCTATTTGCTGCGTTTAAATCTGTGACTAAATTGAGTGGGTAAGTGGATTGGTTCCATTTTCAATTTCCTTGGAATCTCTGGTGACCCGTAAATGCAAATGGCGGCCGGGAATGTAAGGAAATGGCCGCTTAACTATTATAATACCTACTAGAGAAGTTGCGAAGTTTTGCAAAGTATGTTGTTTGTTTGGTATGTTACCTGATAAGTTGACAAGTTTTTAAACGTTAAATTATGTAATAAAAATGGCGTATGTATTTGAATCTTACATACAAACTCTAATATAATAAAATAAAATTGAACTGTTTGTTTGTAATGCGAAAATAACATCTTTTTACTAAATGTATATGATGATTATTTGTTATAAGTACCGTGTATACTTTCATAGGTATACACGGTACTTATAACAAAAAACAATTTCTAACTGTTTTGTCTGTCAGTTTGTTCCGGTTAATCTCGGAAACGGCTGGACCGATTTTGACGGCATTTCCACTGGCAGATCGGTTATGTTATAAGTAGCACTATTGGCTAAGACTTTCTGCCCCACAGATAGCAGGTTCCCATGGTTAGCAGTAGTTTTAAATAAAGAATACTTTAATCATATTATTTTAGAATAGTTGCTGCTAACCGGAAAACTTTTCGATTTCAAAATGTACTTAAATAAAGTTTCAGTTTTCGTTCTTCCTGACACATTGACACATTTTTTTCTCAGCACCAAAAGAAACAAAAAATGGCTTTTTGCGTGATGTATTTCCGCTATAAACAATAAAGTCTCATTCAGGGCATTTCTGGGTGGTCCACAAACGTTTTACGAGTATTTCCGTGCTTCAGACGATTGATACGCATCCTCCTCGATCCAATTTACGGAATGACTGACATGTTTTGCCTGACCCGCCGAAAATATCCTTCGCAGAATCAAATTTTCGATGAATACAATTTCGGTTGTTTATGTTTCTTTGAAATAAATAATAATACAGTAGAACAGTGGGAGAATAGTTTATCGTTTGTGGTAGAAAACTTTATTGTTTGGAGGTTTAAGACATTAAAGACCTTAAGTCTAGTTCGGAAATCGATCCACAACCGAAAACCTACTACACTCTAAATACGTAATAGCTACACTATCAATAACACTTTGAATCATTTCATAGCATATTGCCAATCCATTGTTTCATAATTTTGTTTGAAAAATTGCGTGCTCAACAACGTAAATTACGCAATTAACGTTGTTGGACTTTCAAAGTTATAGCCATTCCCACCTCTCTGTCTTCCGTCACGTAAGTAAAGGCGTTGGTCCCGGCTGTCATTCGTGGATCTTTGACAGTTGTTACGGGTCGTCAGAAGCCCGAAAGTCTGACAACCAGTCCTACTAAGGGGTATCGTATTACCCAGTAACTGGTATGGAGGTGAGACAGGCAGTAGCTCCATGTAAAGCACTGGTATTCCGCTGTATCCGGTTAGACTGGAAGCCAAGATGTAGTTCGAAAAAAGCTAGGCAGATGAGATGATTTACTACGTAAAGGCCAATCCTCTGCCGTAAATTAGACGTCCGTGTGGTGCCGCTGCCGGACGTAAAGAATAGCACCATCCCATCTCTTCCGTGGGTGTCGCAGAAGGCGACTAATGGACTTACCAAAGAATGGGCAGCAGCGTTCTCTATGCATTTTACCACCATACTGCGATCGCCAACCCGCCTGCCAAGCGTGGCGATTATGGCAAAACCCCCCTTTTCGGGGAGCCCTATGTCCAGCAGTGGACGTCTTGCGGCTGAAATGATGATGATGATAGATATTACACCGAGGACAGTATCTAGCTTTTAAAGTTGACACATAAGATCCCATAGACATAATAAAGGACGTAAGACAGTGGTAGTTCTTTTGTAGTAGGTTGTCAGCAGTATTGAAGATTGTATTGTTTATTCAATATGGTGAAATGTAACACGTGCTACATGCAGATAATGATAATTGAAATACAAAACAAAGCGTGTTGTTATGACATTCTCGTACAAAAAACACACATGGCTTCGGATCAATGAACTCGTATTATTTAGCGATGCAACTCATTTAAAATAAAACAAAAGACAAATGCAAATAGTTTGTGTATTCTTAGACTCGAGCTTTGCTAATAATATTGTAGGAATTAATCCTACTACTATGCTACTATTATAAATGTGAAAGTTTGTATGTTTAGATTTTAGGCGTTTGCCACTCAACCACGCAAAAACGGCTTAATGAATTTGCACGAAATTTGGTGTATAGATAGTTTAAAACTTGGAGTAACGCATAAGATACTTATTATCCTGGTAGTACGTGCTACGTGCCCGTCTGATAATTTCCGACCTCCGCGCAGGTAAAGCTGCTGACATAAACGAGTTCATTGCAAGTTATTGTAAAGAAATGATTGATATTGAAATATTTGAGGAGATAAACCGGTGAAAAGCGCTTCATAGAAAACTATAACTTTTAGTTTATTTTTAGGGCCAAGTCCTGCGGATTGTTCGAAAGAGATACCGTGGCCCCTGGCACACACGCAACTGAAGGAACACGGGTGGGTTTTAGTCAGTAAAAGTGTGACACGCTCTCCTGCTTCACCCAGAGCGGCAGAAGTTATTTGAGGAAATCGCACCCTCAAAAAAAAAAACGACGGTTTGCACTCCGGGAGTGCCGGCAGAAGTGAAAACTTGAATATTAACGTTGTGCATTTTTGATATTTTGGAATGGTTAGGAAATAATTTTGCTCGAATTTTCTCATATCACTGCACATTGTTTGCAAAGGTTTGTTTACGTTTCAAATTTCGTCGAACTATAAGTTTTTATGATGCTATTTGATGCAAATATTACCTAAAACGATGTAATACAAATAATATGAAAAAACACTGTAAAACTAGAGAGCATTCCACGAAAAAGTAACCGATGACCAACGAGTTCGAAACGTCACTTTCAACTTTTTTTGTGTTACCAGACAATATTTTCCATAGAGAATTAGTTCGACCAACTGTGTGTGTATCTAGCATAACAGTAAAAGTTTCGTAGAACTTTATTCATATTCATACTATGAAATAAATCTCACACGAACATTCGCGCAAGCGCCCTGCGCCGCCTAAACGAAACAGCAGGCGCAGCCATACATTTTCGCCGCGCCGTAGAAAGAGAGGGGGATACTTCCTCTCCTACGCCGCGCCGGCTGTCTACTCTCCATCCCTCTTACGAATTTTCGATCAGGTCACGTGTCCTGACGCGAGTTTACGTTTTACAAATTTTCGATCAGGTCACGTGTCCTGACGCGAGTTTAACATTTTTTACCCATTACAAAAAAAGTGTACAACGCCGCTAAAGAAGTATTCACTTAAAAAAAAACCTGTGAAACTGGCCTGATATTTACCTAAATACAGGTGGATATAAGGTGGATACTGGTTGAAGAAGTAAGTAGGCAGGTAGGTAGTTATTGGGATGTGGAAGTCAGCTACGCAATCGGTCCGTGTCAATCAATCAATCAACTCAGGATATCGCAGTCCACTACTGGACATATAACTCTCCAATGTTGCGCCACAATACCCTGACCTCCCCTCGGAGGATCTACATAAACTTGGTACGGTCCATGTAAAATACTGTTATTATATTGCAAGCCGACCCAAATATATGTAGTTGAAAAAGGCTGGACAAATGATTATGACAGTTTGAAGAAGAGATCATAATAATATCTTAACCATAAAAACTGAGAAAACAGGGACTAAGAAATACCTGTGGGCGTATTTCGATCGTTCTACACACACCTATTCTATCTCCCTTTGAACTAACGACCTAATCTTCGAATTGGTACAAAACCACACCTGTACAGTTTCCAACGTTTTTTGAAATTAGAACAAGCACTTTTTTTCTACTAATCATACGTACCTATGTATTGTGCGGCAAGGGAATCAGTTTCATTACTTTAGGAGGCTGACCTTTGCACTGCTAGCCTGCTCCCACGTACCTTTCCCTCGTTTCCCTACTTCGAATTTTCACTCAGATTCTTCAAGAGAATTCTTGAAATTGTTTTTCGTTCCCTACACGTGTAAGTTTATTTCAGTTTACCGGATTTTTTGCTAAAAGTCGGTCCATCATTATGTTTAATATTCCTAAATGTCTTCCTAAAGTCGTTATTTTATCAGAAAGAAAAGTAGAAAATATAGAATGTTCGAAAATATTATTCAAAGATAACTTCGTGAAGCTTTGATTTTGTTTGTCCCACTCATTTACTTCTTACTTCACAAATAGGAAATATTAATGTTTAAGTAGATATCATAATCAGCTCATAAATGTTTCCACTGCTGGGACAAAGGCCTCCTCGCGGTGTGAGGGAGTGGCCTGTTAACCGCCACGCGAGCCTAGTGCGGGTTGGTAGATGTCACATGTCTTCGAAGTTCGAATGTTTGGTTCTAGAACATGCTGGCTGCCTCACGACGTTTTCCTTCACCGTTTTGAGAGCAGTGGCGATGAAATATTTTACATTAAGTAGATATGCACAATGCTCCTAATCCTAGTTTAACTTGATACCAAAATATAATTGTATCTAATACCTTTTGTTACCGGCTTATATTCTTGGAGCTCAGGCATGTCTGTCAACACCATTTTGCCGCGATCTATTTTTTGGTCCGAATGTCTGAAGTCTATTCCTGCACTTGTTATTCTAAGCGAATGACGCATGCACTAGAATTCTAGGCACGCGCGTAGCTATTTATGCTATGCCTTAGAATTGTAAACTTTAAGTTCCATTGTTGAGTTAATACATTACTTTAAAATTATGGGCTTTTTAACTGTTGCCCGCGATTTCGTTTGCGATTCTGGATGTCTATGTCCTTACCCAGGTCATGGTCTATTTCTGTGAAAAATGTAATCCAAATATGTTCAGCCGGTCCAAACTCCCTATCGCGTGTATAATATTGGTTAGGATTGGGCTATTGTGTGGGGAATAACCTAGTTTTAGTCTACCTACGACTAAGCTAGACAACTGGTTGTTTAGACAAAAATGTACCTTTTTTAAAATTATTAAATACTGTTTCAGAATACACTAAAAGGATTAGCGGGGTTGCGTAAGACACTAACAGTAGCAATGATTTTCATTTTGGTAGTTCAGCAAGAATCGTTGTTGAGCAGGCAATTTTTTCAAACATTATAAAGTTACTAGCTGTTGCCCGCGGGAACGTACTATAGGTACCGGGATTTATCTGTATAGATATTATTATAAATAAATAAAAATTCTAAAATAAAAGTAGCCTAAGTTACTCCTTATTACATCAGCTATCTGCCAGGGAAAGTCCCGTCAAAATCGGTCCAGAAGTTTCAGAGATTAGCCGGAACAACAGACAGACAATTTTTTTTATGTTTTTTTTTGGTATATGCACCGTGTATTACTTACACCCACAGGCATATAGTAAAAAGCAGTTATTTAAATATTACAAACAGACACTCCAATTTGATTTATCTCTATGTATAGATGTATAGATCTATCAATATCCTTCAAAGTGATTCAGATTGTGATTTATAGTTTTACACAATTCATGTTTTTTTTTTTTTTTATGTTGGGAGATCATCAAATTACTTCTTCCGCTCTGGGTGGAAAGGGAGGGCGTGTAAGACTTTTACTGACTGAAACCCACCCGAGTTCCATGAGTAGGCTGTGTGCCAGGGGCGACGGTATCTCTTTCGAACAACCCGCACCCCTGGCAGACACAATTCGTGTGCAGTATGTGTTTTAATAATCTTTTAACTTGTAAGCACAGAAATCTAATCGTACACACTTTAGCTACACCTAACCGACCTAAGTATCACTTTGTCAATAATATAAATTAGGTGCCATAGACTTCGCCTGCGGCGACGTCGAAAATTATCGCACAGGAACGTACCGGGATAAAAAGTATAATAACAAGTAGTTATGTATGTTCATTCAGGTTATAAATTTATTGATTTTATTAAATTTATTACATTATTTTATAAGTAATCCTACTAAGGATTCTTAATAAAATTATGTAATTTAATACCACACGTCAAACAAAAAGCTTCTCAGGTGAACGCGACACATCTGACATGATTAATTTAAATTCACCACAGAGTATGCAAATCGTAACTCTCGCGTTTAATAAACGTCACGGGATCATTTTAGCGGTGTACAGTTCACTAATAACGTTTCTCAGAGGAAATGGAGCGGTGCCAGCAATTGTTTCGCTACTTCTCATCGTTATAATTTTGTTTTGATCGCATAGCTTTCGGCGACTAGCGAGCGTCATGGCGGCGTGTTTTCATCGGAAACTAGCAAGCACATCTTGTCTCATAGTGACTGCGCATGCACAACTGTGGGTGCACCTGTGGCCCACGCTTTAGACAGTACGTATGTCAGAAGCGGGGACCAAAGGTGCACCCCACAGTTATGGCTCCCGCAGAGAGGCGCGACGCGACCCTAGTACTACAATTTCCTTGAAGTTTTCTCGAGCCTTTATGCAAAGTGTACACGTGTGCACGCAACCACGCATTTAATAAAGTCTGAGTTCACACTTTTAAATGCGTGGATCGGTATATAAATTAATGTATAGCCTGATATAACTGGGTACATTAAAAATCTGTTTCAACCAAGGAATGTTTTTAATCAAATAAGAATTTTAGTTTTCCAGAATAAGAACCGCCAATCATCTGCCTAGTCTTTTCCCAACTATATTGCAAATCTATGTTGTAGCAGCTGAGTACCAGCTGACCTCCACAACCCAGTTACTGGGTAAAACGATACCCCTTGGTAAGACTGGTTTTCAGGCTTTCGGGATTCTGACGAGCCGTAACGACTGTCAAAGATCCACGAATGACAGCCGGGACCAACGGCTTAACGTGCTTTCCGAGGCACGGAGGGGTCTTGGTATATAAAGATGGTCACCCATCTACGGACCTGGGGCCTAAGTCTACTAATTTATAAACGTCACAATGGTCTCTCAATGGTAAGTTTTTGACAGATTTGCCATACAAAAACTGTCAAAAACACACCATTGAGAGACCATTGTAACGTTTATAAATTAGTAGACTTAGGCCCCTGATCCCTAAACCTGATCGATCGACCCGCGCAGCTATTGTTACTTAGCCAACGTGCATTCCGAGGCACGGAGGGATTTTGGTTATCTGGTCGATCGACCAGCGGGCTTAGCATGACGCTTTGTATTTCTACGAAGAATAGACAGTGTTTTTTCAATACAAAGTGATATTTCGTTCCTACATTTTTGTTATCGCACCGTAGATATCCTTCTACAATCTGTCATTTAGTCTTTCGTTTCTTACGATATTTCTCTAGGTCCTTTTATATGTAGACTATTTCAGAAGAGTATTTCTTCCCAAACTGTCAAAATCACACTGACAACAAAACTTTCTACTCGACGGCCACAAAGTACATACGATTATCTACAAAATCATGATTCGTTTAGAACGCATAACTGTGATAATGAATGGAAAAACATAGGTATCTTATCCTATTGTACATAATTTATTTAATAGTGTTGTCTATTCTTCCGTCGACAAGTCGGTGCTCGTGCTAAGCCTGCTGGGCTGCTATGGCTACTAGCCTACTAGTTGGCCAAGCTTACAGAGGAAATGGAACCAACATTCCTAACGCTACTTGTATAGACCTACCCAATCCACATGCAAAAAGAACAGTAAGAATGCCAATACCATCTGTATCTCTTCACATAAAAATAGCAACAATAAAGAACAAGGTATAAAGCTTTGCATATCTGATGTATTGACGCGCGAAACTGTTGTGCGCGTGCGCATAGGAGAAGATACCATCGTAAATTATTGACGCTTAATTCAGACGTTGAATTACTGTCAGTGTATCTGTAAACAGATAATGGAGGATTTAAACGTCAATGGAGCTTAACGGGCGGCCATCCAAGGCCAGTTTTGCACGTCGTTTTCTATGAATATAAACCGTTTAGATCGAGAGATAATAGGCTTTTACTGACTGGTTTTATGATAGGATCTGTGCAGCTTTCAGATGATTTTGAGGTTAACACGTGCATATTCTTTGGCATTGGTATTTGTTTATGTGATTAAATTGTTACCTACGCTATTGGAACGAAGTTCTTTAACACAGGTTGCGCTAGGAGTAAAATTGTAGAAATCGTCACGTAACGCAAGGAAAAGCGTTACATAACGAAAAAACGTTGTGTTCTTCCATCCGACATTTAATTGTATAAAATAGAAAGAGACAAAGAGAAGAGATCGTTTTCATGGTTTTCGAGGGTGCATTTTTTTATTATTTTATCATGAGTATCTTTTTTATGGTTTTCAAGGGTGCTGAAGCCGAAACTGGGGTTAAAATAAAGTTTGAGTATTTTAAAGATACAGTAAATGACGATTTGGAGTTTAACAAAAGCATAACGAACTTTTGGTCCTGACTGAGGTCCCAACCCAACCCCACTTTCTTTTTGGACAACTTTGGCTCGATGGCTTATCTCATGTTTTAATCTCATATTCTATTTTGGTATACAGGGAGTATCATAAAGGTGTGGTCAAATTTAAGGGTAGGTATGGTACAGACTATCAAACTGAATAACTTTCTTCATAGGACCAACACCGTAATCACAAAAATCATCAGCCGTCCCATACATTTGAAGTTTTGTATGAGAAGGTTATTTTTTTTAACAATTTCTGTGTTGCTTCCATGGGCAAAATTTTTCAATTGCATGGATAGTACCACACACTTAAATTTTACCACACATGTCCGATACTGAGTTCCTTACCTAATATCAATTTGTCAACATAGGTTTCGACCAGAAATGGCTCTAGCTACTACACAATAATTGAATTACATAAATAAGTCGTTTTCTTCTTAAAAGTAATACAAACATCAGGGACCGAAACTGGTACTTAGATACGAAAGCGAAAACTAGTACACAACCCCGACAACCACATTTATCTTGAAATGAAATATAACAACATACGAGTAAGAGAGTTTTCCGACATTGTACACAATTCACCCGTCGGGCGCAGCTGACATGCTTATTTCCGCACTTGTACATAACACGCTCATATTGAACCGTATATTATATACCATTACGTAAGAACGTGCCCAAGTACGTTCTAGAATTAATGGAAATGTTCCTATTTCAGGGTTTGTTTACGTCAAGGCGGAAGATTTAATAATTCTATAGTACCTAATAATTATTATGTTTGTTCTCTGGTATACTCTAGAAGAGCCAAAGGTCCGTTATAAAGAGTATCTTAAAGGAACATTCTAAGCCTAAACCTACATATGAAGAATCGTTGCTCTGTTATTTATTGATAGTGTTGTCTATATGTATATGTGTGGAGGGGCTTGTGGCTAACTAGTGATAGTCGCATGTGTAGATCGATCAGGTTTAGCTACGCTAACCGCTGTTGGTCGGTGGATGGGTAACCATCTTTACATACCGAGACCCCTTGCCTCGGAAAGGTCATTAAGCCGTTGGTCCCGGCTATTATTCGTGGATCTTTGACAGTTGTAACAGGTCGTCAGAAGCTCGAAAGTCTGACAACTAGTTTTACCAAGGGGCATCGGGTTAATCAGTAACTGGGTTGTAGAGAATAGATAGGCAGTCGGTCCATGTAAAATACTGGTCTGGTCTTCATCCGGTTAGGCTGGAAGCTGACCCCAACTTAGATGGGAAAAGGCTAAGCAGACGACACGACGAAAAATTTCTACGCTTTGTGTGAATTCATGGTTACAGTTTGCACTTTTGCAGGTTAACATTTCTTCTTGTATGTTACTGGTTTTAAAAACATGATTTACCAGTGAGATTAAAACTAGACAAGAAATAGGTAGGAAGACTAACGTCTCTATTCCTATGTATTGCTAGTCTAGTTGGCTTCACTACTAAACTAGACGCCATGCGCATGCGCGCTTGTTATTTATTGATAGTATTGTCTACCTAGGCACAATACGTAAGCTCAAGTGTGCGCATGACTTTTCATAACCTAAATAAGAAATGGATGACGTAACCTATGTACATACTACCGCAGATTTATCGGCTGTTTACATTTTTTTTAATAAAACACAAGAGGAAGGTTAAAATAAACAATAACAAATAGTTAAACTTGAAAGTAAATTCAATTTAGTAAGAACTCCAAACATATCTACGCCTACGATTTTACGAAAATAATATAATGATTTACCTCATACGTATAAGTTTATAAATATAAAATCTGTAAACACAACAACCTACGCTCACATAAAAATTGATCACAAGCAAACATTTAAATTTTTGGAGGAGGTTCGATTTCTCCGTGTTTACTGGGCCGAGTTACGTGATTTGTGTGTTTTACGTGATATTTTTCATTTGGTAGAGGTCGTTCAAGCGGTGGTTACCGATATTATTTTACTTAACTTGGCTTTGGCAGCTTTTAAGTAGGCTTCATTACGATACCTAAGTAGCTATTTATTTCCACTTTGTGGATGTTGATGATGTTACAAAACTTACTCTCAATGTTGCTTACATACAGAGCAAATAATATGATACAAGTGTAGGGTAGGGACGGAAGGGTAGGTACTTCCGTACCTACTTTCAACATGTAAAAAGTAAAAATGTTTTATAATTTTTCACTGTGTTATGTTTTTTTACTTACTTCAACACAATACAAGTAAGTAGGTATGTTGCAGCAATTGGAGAAAACGTAAATAACATTGTACCACGAACACTCGAGGTCCTTAGTTCCGCAGATCCAGAGCAGAGCCAATCAAACTACAGTGCAACAAACATTGCAGCAATCCCGAAGGACTAATCCTTTGAGATTCTTCCCTTCGGGATTGCTGCAATATTTGTTGCACTGTAGAGATACCAGTGCAGAGCGTTCAGTGTTAATTGTTATTTGTGGAAATGTAGCTTTTCAAGTCTTTGTCTAAAAAAATTAAACGAAACGATCACTGTACGACTTTTGATAAACAAAGCTACTAAGGCCACCTTGCACCACAAATCACTAAATTCATTAAACGCTAAAACGTATCTATTCAAAACATAATTCTGTCTCTGTCATCGTCAAACGATTGACTGAAATAGAACGATTGTGTTTTTTGCGATTTGAGGTGCAAATCGGCCTTAGAGTCTTAGGCCCACTTGTTTAGTACAAGTGTTTAGGCTTAAACACAATTTTGGTAACGGCAAAACTAATAATATAAAAAAGCAGGGAATAAAATTAATTAGCTAATTTAATACGCCGTCAAAGACCGTTCTAAGAATCTGATAAATAGGAGGTATTTATACGCGTCCCCTTAGTTTGACTTTCAGGCTCTTGTTTGCCTTTATCGGCCCTCATAGATTCTATTCTCGTATGACAACTAAAGCCGATGTGTTTATGTGTAATATCGATTATACTTTATACTACGAGGCTACTCAATAGCGTCCTCCGGATTTAAGTCCTAATGTCCATTATTCTGGCTCTTTACATCGACATTCGAACACACATAAAGCTATTGGTTCATGTAAGAGGTGGGTCGTGATCGTCCTTTGGCTGTGTTTACTGTTGAGAGCCTCTACTTTGTATGAAACTTATCGATAGAATATTGTGTAGTGTTTAAGAACGTACTTTAGTGTTATTTTGCATATCTTCCACGGACACTTCAATGTAAGCCCGAGGTACTGAACATTAAGCTCTGATATGAATTAAATTGGCTCTCAAAAGTGAAATAGCTGTGATATCTTACAAATATTATTGAAGGTGGAACATTGAATAACCCTAGTACCTAATAATACAGTACCCGGCGATAAATATTGTACATCGACCTTTGGAAAGAGACAATCGGCTAATTTCGGCTTCGTAGAGCGTTATCTCTGTCGCACGAAATACAAACAGTCCGGTATCTATTATAGGAGCTGTTAAAAAAATATGATTTGCTTCTTTTGATAATTCTTTTTATTCTTTGTATGAAATACACCAATTTTTCTATAAGTGATGGCTTTAGGTTGGGGTAAAATAAAATGCCATTGACACCAATGCCACAGATGCCATAGTACAACTTTAAATTATTTAAATTTGGGGGTGTTAACAACTCTAAATATATATTTTGAACTGGACGCGACCGCACTCTATCGCACTTGAACAACGACTGACATAACGTCACATAGGTAGTGTGCGAGAGAGATAACGCTCTACGAAGCCGAAATTTGCCGATTGTTTCTTTCCAAAGGTCGATGTGCAATATTAATCGCCGGGTACTGTAATTATGTTTGTTCTCCGGTAGGTATACTCCGTAAAATTTAAAGCGAAATACTTAGGAAAGTGGTTGCAAAGAAAGCGAAAGCGCGCATGATAGCAGCAGTGCTATCATGCGCGCTTTTTGTTTATCGATAGTGTTGTCTACCTATGTGTTATACATAGGTATACTAGTGTTGTGTACCAATCAGCACTGATATGAATTGGCTCTTTAAAGTGACTGGCTCTTAATTTTACCACGGCATACGCATAAACTATTGTCAAATAGGTCATAATTATCTGTAACCACCTCTTGTTTTCGCCGTCTCTTGCCTTAATGCGTTATTTCTTGCAATAGAATATATTTTACAAAGAAACCCAATTGAATGAATGATGATGGCTAAGAACGTATTAACTCGATAGGAAGATGTGAATCGCCTAAAAAGATGGCAAATACTAGACAGACCTACACCAGAGAAACTAACTAAGTACCTATGTGATGTTTAATGGAATCGCACCTAATCCAAATTAGTCCCAGAAAACATCTGGTTATGGCTGAAAGCCGATAACAGATAAAAGAAAAAGGAAAAAAAAAACAAAGATATCTCCAGACAGTTATAAAAAAAGAACGTGTCTCTATCTTTCATATCAGAATCTTGTGTCAGCTGTGTACACAATAGCCGTATTCAAGTAGGTACCGTCTACGAAACTGAAATGCGATATAACTTGAATATCAGATAAGTTTTTTTATTTATTCAGGATTTCTGTCGTTAAGTTATAGAAGTTCGGTACTTTTATAAGAAGTAGGTAGGTAACTTTTCTTTCAAGTAGTCTCCAATAAATCTGGATTGATATAGTATATAGGTATATGTCGCATCAGATGATAGGATTCTGGTCAGATATGTGTAGGAACAGTCGTAGGAGCAGAATTAGGGATACGGGTTAGCGAGAGAATAACTCGTTTAACTGAACTTCTAAACAGTTTATTGTTACACAAGCTTTAGTTTACTAACACAACAGCACCTACTAAGGGCTCCCACAAACAGACGCAAAGCTACACCGCGAGCCTACTCTCGTAGAACAATTTACCTACATGGATACTTCATGGATTTTTTTCTACAAATATCGTGTTGCGCCCGTCTGAAGAAGCCTGAATACTCTGAACTAAAGGTGGAAGAGCTACGGTAGCGACAGAAATACAAATTGTTACGTTTTTTGCAATTTGCAGTTTGCAGTGTCAGGTTATGTTGATCAAAAATGCTTTGTTGTTCTGCCAATTCTGTCCCAGCATTGGAAACATGATAGCCTAATCATTAATTATGACGCAATTACCTAATTTCTGCAAAGACTTAATTAAAAATAAATTAAGTAATTCTTCCAATTTTCTCGCCCAACTATTTGTACCCCAAAAGGATAAAAATAGCCTCCCTATTCTGTCCCTGGAGTGGGAACAGTATAAGCTAATTATGAATAATGTCGCAATGACCTAATTTCCGCAGAATTTTATAGAAATTAAGTCATTCTTTAGCTTACAATTTTATCCTCCAACTATTTGTTTCCCAAAAGATAAAATAGCCTAATTTTATAATTGCTTAAACTTCTACGATATCATCATCTATATAACTTATTAAAATGTATGTAAACTTAAACAATATAGGTAAGTATGTAAAGAGCATGGATAATTTATTGGAAGCGTTGACGCAAAAGCGTTGGCGATAGAACGATTACTGTAGGAACGTCCTCCGCGACTTAAAAAGCTTATTATTAATAACGTTGAACGTTTCCACTCAATTTCTACCTTTCAAGTTGATCTAATTTTACATTTATGAAAAACCAAGGACACGCTCCTGCTTTGCACGGTTCTGTGACAAGACAAAAATATCGTAGATTGTGATTATTTTTAGTTTTATGATAGTATACATAAATTAATTTTAATGTTATTACATATATCAATGTTAGTATACATATTATAGTAAAGTATTATGCTGTAAGTATAGATAAACCTGCAATTTTTTTTTTCTACTTATGGTGGTTCTCTTTTGTTTAATTACATTCGCGTGACTTTCTAAAATTAATATTGTGACAAGAGGATTTATGGTTTTGGTAAATTTTTTTTAGTTAAGTGTCGATGTTCATGTTGCCAACATTATTATATTTTTATATAATTCCACCTCTTCAAAGAGTAATATTTTTTACTTTATAAACGCATAACATAGATAAGTTTTCATTGCATTCGAAAATTTAGATGAAAAACTGTGTGGAAATTCCGTTGAGAGAAACATCGTTGAGAATAAGTTTTAAAATTTAAAACTCATTTTGCTTTTTCCACTCTAGGGAGTCTGAGAAGTGTACATAAGTGTACTTACATCACATTTTTTTACGTCTATACTTTAATCACTATTGTAGCCACCTACTTATCTACTATATTCTTTGGCTAGGCTTTGCCAAACTTCACATATCACCTATTGTAACCACATTAAGTAAGTTAGGGCCCAGCTAGGGTATTCTAGGGCAGGTATTCTGCACTTCTATTGTAATATGACGATATTATCCTACTAATATTATTATCTGGATGACTTGATGATTTTTGAACTAGTTTGGATGAAATTTGGCACACAGATAGTTTATTAAGATACTTTTTATCCAGGTAGGACGTTTCCGTAGGACAATTTCCGACCTCCACGCGGGCGAAGCGCTGGGAAAAACTAGTCATCTATAAAATCATCAGTTTTCGTTATCGTAGACGGAAATTAAACACCAAAATTCAACAAATTACTTACCAATATTCACTTGTTTATCAACTATGTTGGCAGATACTTGAAGTAACCTAAGTAACGGATTTTCTCAGAAGGCAATCTTCCCGATATAGCTCAATCTACTCGTCCCAAGGGTTGGTAGCACCTGAAAATACTTTGTTAAGTGAACTCAAACACTCGAGCCGGTAGCCCTGTAAACAGGGGCTTATAACAGGGATAGGTAACATTTTTCCGACGAGTATATTTTATCAGAGCTTATCCGGAGTAACTTGAACAGCTGACGGGTGATAAACAGGTTGTAAGTGTGTTTTCTTATAATATTCTACAGGGTGTAAGGGAAACGCTTCCGAAAACGAAGTCGAAGGTGATAGGGCAAGGGATTCTCGATACAGTACCTATCATAAAAAAACTAGTAAAAAAAAACTGTTTACCTTATTTTTTTGCATTTTTCGTACACTTTGCTATGAGAACAGTTAAATGAACCATTTTTTGGGATTAAACACATTTAAAAACGACTCCAAGTCCAGGCGGCGACTTTAGATTTAGGCATCCTTTGTAAAGCGCCGCCAAAATAAAATAAGTATAAACATTACAGAAGCGTCAAACGTTTTAAATTGATGCAAAATAACTAATTTAAAGGGAAAGGTTATTGTATCCGTTTGCATTTAGGTTTTATATAAGCTATGTTCTGGCTTCGGAAGCGTTCCCCTTACACCCTGTATTCCGTATGGTATACTGGCATATTTTTGAGCCTTTCGAGTGAGCTATACCTATATCAATGTGTTACGGCCAGTTTCTTCATCAACAACTAAAGTAATCAGTAAAAACATTGACTTTTACTTAACGTTTACTGATACTACGGCGAATGTGTTTCTTCATTCAAGTAACAGCTAAAGTAAAAGTCAAAGGAGACAAACGTCGTAATTCCCACAAAAACCCGTGGGGAGAATTTTTACACATGGCAGTGCCAGCCACAATTTCACTGTCAAGTGGTCCCAGATGACAAAGTGAATGTTCTTCTATGAGTTTCTTTGTACTGTACTGTTTTTATTGAAATTGGATTGAAATAGAGTATTACAATGAATATGTAATACATTTTTTTGCTTGTACATATTATTATTTTAAGACTTTGAGCTGGCTTCGAGTTCTTTTTTTACATTTTGGAAATATTTGAAAAAAAAAAGTAATTCTTTATAATATGTTTTTTTTTTTTTTAAATATTACATGTTAGACGTTTAGTAAAACTTTTAAGTGCATAGTGCATTTTTTTAATTATTATAGTAACATTTGTTACAAAAAGATCCCTAAACTTATTTTTATCTAGCTTAGCGTATTGAGTTATTTACTATGAGTACCTAGATATTCAATTTATATGTTGTTTTATTATTTACAATTTTCATACTTTTTTAAACGCCCCATACATAATTATCCTTGCGATTATTAAAATCTTTTACGCCTATGCGTTAATCACGCACGATCAGTTTATCGTCTGATGAACATCAGGCGATCTTGATGCCATTTTAATATAAATAAAACAGTAAAATCCAGGTTACTACTCATTATACAGATAAATGCCAATGATTTCTGTAAGCTAACAGCTCAAACAGACCCTGAATAACTCTTACAACAGTATAACTTTGACGAAATTAGAATTACTTTAGCTTTCACATCAGCTTAATGAGCAGTAAAAGTTGCAGGCAAAAGTAACAGTTAAAGCAACAGCTAAAATCGTGAAGAAACAAATTTAACCGTTACTTTGACTTTGTGTCGTTACTTTGGCTGTTACTTTTGATGAAGAAACTGGCCGTTAAAGTCGCATTTGGAGTCTGTCCGTGTGACCGCATTTTTCTTCTACGCCATGGATTTTATGCAGTTTTCATTTCACCATCATATAGAGAATGTATTACGGAATGTGTATGCGTGTGTGTTTTGTTTGTTTGTGTGGTGTATGGTATGGGTGTGTAAACGTGTATGAAACTAACATATAATCAAGCAATGTCTTGTCAAGTTGTAAAAACCGTACAAAGCAGAGGTTGCTGTTGTTGTTTGAGTATGATTCACACCAATCTTAATGACAGGTTAACGTAGAAAATATTAATATATAATCACGCCTAACATCCCGGAATGTGTCACCACCACACCCACAAGTTGCTAGATACATGTTTAAGCCCCAAGTAATAAAGGTCCACCTTTTGTCAGTTACTGGAAGCAAATCCATGAACAAAAAAAAAAACAAATCCGATGTCGAGGACGTATTTCAATTCTATTCAGGACCCTTTTTATCACAGTTGATCCCCATTTAGTGGCGGACGTTTATTGCTAATCTGATTGTGTTGATCCAACAAGCTCACAGAGCACACAAAAACTTTTCTAATTTAGTTCTACCTATGCTAACCAACATTTACATAAATGTCGACTTCTAAAGGGTTTTCTGCTCAACTGAAACCAAATTAACATGAAGGATTCTATTAATGTCTCCATCGGTCTTTTCAACATATTACATATACTAAGGGTGTTTTCATCAGGGACCGGACAACCCCGCTTAAGAGTTAAGCCTTTTGACAGGGTAACCCGTACATGGGGTAATTCATATCGCAGTGTTACCTTTTGTTCGAGTTACATGCGCGAAACCCATCGAAATGGTTAACACCTTTATTATGGTAACCCCGTGAAGGGGTTAACCCGTTCAATGTCTTAAGCCTTTGAAGGGGTTACCTTCACGAAAAGCTTTTATTCGTGTAACCCTGAATTACCTAATCAACTTGAGCTGCATGTTTATACTTGTACCCGAGCGGCGCGCGGCGGCGCGGCGGTGTGGCGCCTCATTGTCTTACTTACTATTTTTATTTAGTTATTACGAATTTGACAACAAGTGACGATAGATAAGCGATAGTCCGGTCAAAATAGACATTCACCCTTGCATACATAAATTTCTAAGATGCTGAATTTTTACATAAACGTTAGGGATATCATTATAATGAAAAGTCTCTATCGATCCCATTATGTGCAATTTGTTTTCATTCAAGGTCAAAGTTCGCTAAAATGGGTTTTTTGGATTTTTTTTGGGACACGGTTAATTTTATGATAAAAATAGGTCAGATAAAAATTGTAGATCATGCAAAAATGGGAAATTATCAATCACTTCTCCCGCTCTGGACGGAGCTGGAAGGCGTGTCAGACTTTTACTGACTAAAATCCACCCGTGTTCCTTCAGTTGCCTGTGCCAGGGTCACGGTACCTCTTTCGAACAAATCCGCGACCCTGGCAGGCATTGGCCCTAGCGGACCCCTTTCATTATTGTTGACATCTCTTTGAGGTGCGCGTGGAACACAACGCACCGTCGACTCGGGCCTGGGTGCTTACTCTCGAATATAATTCCGATAGATCGACTTTGGAATTGTCAGTCAAACTCAACCAACTGACTTTTGACCAATGTCGATCTATCGGAATTATATTCAAGAGTAAGCACCCTGGTCCGTACCAGACGGCGAACTATCCATTTCTCGCACTGCGCAAGCCCGCATCTACGGTGGCCGGAAGTCCGCTACGGAGTCCCGACGCTCATTCCGTCTCCTGTGGTGGCTAAGGGCGCGAGAGCACAAGGATTGCCTCTCTCTCACGCTCTCCGCCTCCTTCTTCGCGAGCATTACTGCTTCGCTAAAGAAGGTGACGGCTTCCCATGCACTTTCCTCCGTACCATGGCCTGGACCAGAGCCGGACGCGAGAAATCGTCGCCGCCGATAGCCTCCACCGATCGCTTCCGCGAGGACACGGCAGTGCTTCGCCCGAGCAGGGCAGACCTCCAACGTTCCCTCCAGGCGATCCACACAATGGTGAAACCCGGGTGTTTCCTTCGGCCTTATCCAGAACAAGAACCTCCCGAAGCAGCCATGTCCGGTGAGAACCTGCGTAAGGTGGAAGGTGAGGACGCCGAGACCCCTCTTTCCCTCCGTGCCCAGCACTGGGTTGTGACAATCGCACTTTCCATGACGCCATGAGATCCCACCGGAGCTGTCCGTTGTGCCGTAATTTCTTGCGGCGGCGGAGTTTGCTTCCTCGCGCCGCTCCCACACATGCGCCAGGACTTTTTGTCTCTAGATCTCATGGTGGCAATCCGGCAAAGTGGCTCGCTGCCTCACCGGAATTCGGACGGTATCCCGGGACTAGCCGGAACACTTTATCCCCTAAGATTCACCATTTCTGAGAAAAATCGATTCTACTTAAGTTGTATTCCCCATAATTTGCACACATTTTCACGCCACCTACGAGGTAGTGTACTTGACGCGTTTTTTTAAGCGCCATTGATCAGGCCGGCTGACCACCAGACGGGCAGCAAGGCACGAGAGATAAAAAAGCTGACTCAAATTGTAACATGGGGCCCTCCAAGTCAGCTCGCTCACCGCCCGCCGGCAATAACGCCCAGGAAAGGGCTGACGGGGAGGCGGTAGTTACCGAGTAATTGCCAGACCTTCGTCTTCTCCAAGCCAATATCAATCGTTGCACCAGGGCTCAGGACCTTTTGGTTCAGGCAAGGCGAAGTGGTTGATCAACGTTACCATCGCCGCCGAAACATACTTTGTTCCTCCCAAGGATGACAGGATGAGTGACATTGATGGCTTGGTGACACTTATCTTGAGGCTGGCTGCTGACACTCTGTCCCTTGAGACCTTCAGTCGGGACGGGGCTTTGTAGCAGCCTTAGTCGAAAATATGGTCGTGGACATTTATTTCTCACTCAACCGACCTCTCGCTGACTTTGAGATTTTATTTCGGAATCGAACCCAGTCGTCAGTCGAAGCCGTCCTCACCCCGTCCTTGTCATGGGGTACTTCAACGCCGAGTTCACAACTTGGAGTTCCCCAGCAACGGATGCACGGGGTGTGTTATTAGAAGAGTGGGCGATGGAGTCAGGCCTACTGCTCCTAAACCGAGGATCCGTTCAGACATGTGTGCAGTAGTGGGGTGGGTCTATAGTGGACTTATCGTTTGCTAGTCCTGCTGTGGCACGCTCTGTTCAGGACTGGCGTGTATCGTAGGAGGTGGAGACGTTGTCGGACCACAGATACATCCAGTTTGACGTTTCCGCCCAGACTTCGAGTGGCCCGGTCCAAGCGGCCCCGGCCCGGGTTGAGGATGACTGGCGATGGGTGGTCAAGCGACTGAACCAGGAAGCTCATCTAGTGGCCTCAATGGTGCATGCCTGGTTGGACTCACCAGTCAGGTCTATCGATATTAACGACGAAGCAGAATGGTTCCGGGAGGCCATAACCCAAATCTGTGATGCTGTGTAGCTCCGCGTTCAGTCTCCATCTGCCAGGCACCAGGTGTATTGGACGTCACAAGATATTGCGCAGTTGCACATCGCATACGTAGCAGCGTGGCGCCCGTACACTGGGCACCAACGAATGCGCCGACGAACACCAGAAGCGCTAGTAAGAGAGGCGGAACGGTGTGAAGTGTACAAAGTGGCGGTGGCGGAGTGGTGGTGGTGGGTGGTAAATTGGATTGTTAATTGAAATATTATTTGCTGTGTCTAATGGACGAATTTAGAATTAATTGATGCTGTGTAGCGTCCGACATCTTATATTTGTACGCCGTTCGGGCAAAACATAACTGTCTTAATCATAATTTGACGTAACATCTTGCATGCTATGTGTGTATACTCATGTTTTGGACAAATAAAATTTTTTCTTATCTTAAGAAGGCTCTTCAGCTGGAAATTAAGCGGGCAAGGGCCGAAGCTCATGATACATTCGCTGGCAATTCTAGAACGGGATACGTGGGGGCGACCATACCGTTTGGTTAGGGGCAAACTTCGCTCGTGGGTGCCCCCACTGTCCCATAGCCTCCAGCGCTGCTAGAGAGAGTGGTGAGCGCTTTATTCCCCTCTCAAGGGGAGCACACACCACCTAATATGGTTCCGCCTACTATAGTGCCCAACACGGAAAACGAGGATGACGACGCGCTTGAAGTGATCCAGTTAGAACTGAGAGCGGCAGTACAAAGGCTTAAGGCCAAAAACACTCCAGGACCAGACGGAATTCTTGGCCGTGCGTGGGTTCTAGCCATCAAGGCTCTCTGGCCCCGCTAAGTAGGACTCTTGAGTGCATGTCTGGAGAGGGGCCAGTTTCCACGCTAGTGAAAGACTGGAAAGCTGGTCCTGCAAAAAAAAAGAAGGGCGTCCTGCGGACTCTCCATCCGCTTACCGGCCCATTGTGTTGCTGGATGAGGTGGAAAAACTCTTCGAGTAAATTATTGCAAACCTTCTCATTCAGCACATGGCAAGCAAGCGAGGGGCCGGATCTAATCTGATCGAAACCGGTTTGGTTTCTGTAGGAGGTGCTCTGACGGACAGAGAGTATATTTTAGAATCGCTTTTTCTCAGAAATGTTGAATCTTAGGGTATAAAGTGTAAGGATAATTTATGTATGTACATACTTAGATAATTGCATGATCTACATTTTTTGTGAGTGAGCTAATTTTATCATAAAACTAAACGTTTCGAAAAAAAAAACATTTTTGCGAACTATGACCTTGTATAAAAAAATTGCACACACAGGAACGATGGGGACGACTTTCACAGTTTCAATATAATGGTATCCCTAACGTTCATGCAAAAATTATGCTTCTTGGGAATTTATGCAAGAGTAGGTCCACCTATTTTTCGGGCTAATTTGACTGGGCTATATACGGTGTCCAGCATCTCGACTCGGCTGTGGCATTTCCACAGAAAAAGTAACTACATATTATAATAAGAAATATAATAGACAGTAATACCACACACACTTAAACAAAAACACAGCTAAGTAGTTCCGTCCGAGTTTCGAATTAAATGACGAATGATGAGAATTAAACAAGTATAGACACGAAAAAGAAATAAGTACCTATTACAAAGTTTAGCATGTGCGACAAACAAAATTGAACTGTAAAATCATATTGGCAATAATTAGTATTCCATGTTTACAAGTCGCTCGGTACATGCAACCATGGCGCCGCCGCCGGCGCCGGGCAGAAAGATGTCACGTGCGGTCGTGGATATACAATTTTCAAACTAATGTCGATTACAAAGAGTGGATATTACAATGTGTTGGAATGGAATGGCTTACCCTGTTACAGTGTTACAGGGTATTGAAAGGTTAACTTGTTCGGAAGGGGTTACATTGCACCCATTCGAGGGTGTAACATGTATCAAATGGTTTATTTTTTAAGCGGTTAAAAAAGCCCCTTCCCTGTTTTCATACTGCCTTTGAGCACTTGTTAAACAAGTACATGCAGTCTACAAGTCGCCTATAACTGGAGGCCTACGACGATTTTACGATTTTGCTTACTCCGAGTCCACCAGTGAGTCTACGAAGCGCCTACACCGAGGCTACGAGGCGCCTACGGCGAGTCTACGAGGGGCCATGCTGAGACAAAGCGTCTACGCCAAGCTTATAAGTGCCTAGGTCTCGTCTACGAAGCGCCTACGCCATTTCTACGACGCGTCTACGAGGTGCCTACACCAACTGTACTGGGTGCTCACGCCGTTTCTACGAGACACCTACGCCGAGTATATGAAACGTCTACGCTGCGTCTACGAGGCGTCAACACGGCGTTAGCGCATACGCTGGATAAACATCCAATGCAAAGTCACCTTTAAAAACATACTTAACTATGTATCGACGGTAAAAGCTGCTTGCTTCACATGACACATGTATTCTCGTGTCTCCTAACGAGCCGAGTTGAACATTCACAGTCGAACGATTACATACAGACTGCTTTGATGTCGAGCAACTCGGATGTGACCGCAACTAGAGCAGTTTGTAATGTGAATAGCAAAGTGAACTATGGCGGTTGTAGTAAGTGGGCGTGATTGGAATCAGAGGGAACACGGAAGCTTTGAACACACTTCATTCTTCCATTAAGCAAATTTTTATGAAGTTCTTGGTTTATAAATAGTAGCAAGGTGAATTTTTTTTATTTGAATCTGCGTACCTCTTGGGTAGTTGCATATCACACAAAAGGTGGAAATCAATCGCAATGCGTTTCATTTTGACATCCATTTTATATGTGTTACACACAATACAACCCTCCAAGATGACTTAATATCCCAATGAATGTTTTTTTCATGAAATAGTTATTCAATGGGAGTAAATTAATTTCCCGTGTGGTGCCGGGCGTAAAAGAATAGCACCATCCCATTTCTTCCCGTGGGTGTCGTAGAAGGCGACTAAGGGACTTACTAGAGAATGGGCAGCAGCGTTCTCTATGCATTTTACCACCATACTGCGATCGCCAACCCGCCTGCCAAGCGTGGCGATTATGGCAAATCCCCCCGTCTTGGGGGAGGCTTATGTCCAGCAGTGGACGTCTTTCGGCTGAAATGATGATTATGATGATGAAATTGATTTCGAGGGTTCTATTGTTGATTTTAATGATAATAATCCAGTAAACCCATATTTTCTACAAAAAAACAGAAGAAAATTTGAATTTCGCGAGCTTCCCAGCGTAACAGATGGACATAGGGAATTTTACTTTCGTTTTAATATAATATTCACATTAATATTAATATGCTATTATGAAATAAGCATAGATAAAAATGTTGGTGTTGGTCACCTTTGACATTTCTCTGAATGTTCCTATTTTAAAACTACACTTTATAAAACGGTTTTGTATAAATAGAAATCCATTAGCATTGTAGCAGGGTGGTCGTTAGGGAATCAAAGAAGTTTTTTTCATTCTAATGGAACAAATATAATACGTTTACTATCATTCGCTCATAATAATCCTGGGCATTAATTTATGAATTTTTTAATTGTGATCGATATGTATTTAAATAAATAAAAATAAAATCCATTTATTTCAGGTTCTCCCATATTAAAATCACAAGTTACAATCACAGTATTTGAGTTAAAATAATTATTTCTGAGGTAAACAATTAATTTGATAGATCAATTAGCGTAATTCACTCTAAGTATGATTGATGTCACGCATGTGTTTGTATGTCTGAAAAACATTTGCAAGGAAACAATTAATTATTGTATTAAAACACATTCTCTTTTAAATTCAGCCATAATTATCTGTAGCCGAAACACAAAATATTCGTATTAGTAGGTACCTAGTAGTACCTACTCCAGTAAAATTGCTTGTATTTTGATGGTTCAGCAACATCCATTGAGTTTGGTTCTGGGAACACGTATTTTAAAACGAATGGAGCCATATATTTTTTCCAAGGAAAGCGATTGTCTTTAGGAGTGGGTTACGGAATTTCGCTACTTTGGTAACGGCTCGTACGTCAGTACGAGCCGTTACCAAATTAGCTAAACACCGTGATCGTCAGATCACGGTGTGACTAGTAGAACAATGTTTATGAAAACTTAATGGAAATTGTTCTTCCGGAATTCCGTCGCGTCTGTCTGTGCGAGCCTTAAGACTTGAAGCAAAACTACAAACCCAAACTACTAAGGGAAAATACTATTATTATTGGGAGATGAATTTCATCTGCCTAGCCATTTCCCAACTATCTTGGGGTCAGCTTCCAGTCAAACCGGATGCAACTGAATACCGTTATTTTACATGGGGCTTCTAGCAACCCGTAACGACTGAAGATCTATGAATGACAGCCCGGACCAACAGCTTAGCGTGCTTTCCGAGGCACGGAGGTGTCTTGGTATGTAAATATGGGCACCCATCCATGGATCAACCGCAGCAAACGTAGCTTAACCTGATCGACCGAACCGTGCGGCTGTCAAACTAACGTTAGGATTTTTTCGATGGAAATGTAGGTATATAGTTATCATCATCATCACTTCAACCGAAACACGTCCACTGTTGGACATACCCCAAGCACCGTCGCTTCGCTCGACTCTGCGCTTCTCGCATCGAGCGGAAACCTGCGGCCTTCACCAGGACATCGGTGCATCTTGTGGAAGGCCTTCCAACTCAACGTGTTCCAGTACCTACGCGGGAGTTTACCTACCCTCCATATAGGTACATACATAGCATAAATGGGTTGTATTGAGCTTAGTCTGTTTCAGGTTATACCTTCCTTGTTGACGACAAGTATCAAATGATTTATTATTTTACCAATGAATACGCGGAAATTAGTCACAAAGTGGAACACAATAGAAATAGCTATAATAACTAGAAGTCAATAAGTTTCAGTACATTTAATTTAATTTTGAAATATAATTGTTTGACCGCAAAATGAACAATATTACCTACTTAGTTGTGATAAACAGTGTGAATCATGAGGTAACATTGACTTATAACCTAAAGGTATTATGATAAACAACCTTAGTTTTAGTAAATGCGAAACCTGAAACACGTGTCCAGTATTTTTATGTAACAAAATCTCAAAACTGTATCATGAAAAATCAAAAAGTTATAAGCTTTATAAGTTACCTGGGCTTCAAGTCTGCTATTACAATAGTGTTAGAATGGTCTATCATTGATTTCATAATTGTTGATTTTGACTAGTTTGGTAATCTACTAATATAATGGCGTCATTATGACTTTCCAATGGTCAGCCACTGACACTCCATCGAAAGAAATGGCATTTATTGATAATCTCGTACATAAAGACAAATGAATGACTGACTTAGGCGGGAATCTGCTAAAAAAAAATAAGTTCCTAAAATAATACCTATTTGTATATGTTAAAAAATTATATGTAAAAATATGTAAATGAAATCTGGCATGAATAAATGTTCAAATTTAGTAGTATTTTTTCGAAAATTATTTCTACTAACGAGTTTTATAATAATGGCAAGACCGACCACTGATCGACCATTATGAAATTAGCAGATTACGAACTTTTAGCAAAATGACAATGGGATCGTGTTGGAATGACCAATTTATAAAATTGCAGACTTGGGCCCCAGGTTGTCTACACAAACATGGTCACCACGCGGACCCCGCGCCGCCCGCGAGTCCAACGTCGTATTGTGCTCATTGAAAATAATTAGGCAGTAGGTACATAACCGTACGGCGATTTTATTATAATTAATTGGCAATAAAATTTTCCATCACACCTGCAAAACTGTTTTAGGAAAAAAAATTACATGGTGTAAAAATTATTGGAATTGATTCAGTTACTTATTCTAAACAAACTGTATTCAGGTTTCGCATAAACTAAAATAATTTTGTAATGTGTGGCAATCAGTCGATTATCGTTTAAAGTGAAGGCACGTATCTGTAAGAAGATGGCAGAATCATTCCAGCGCTGATTACTGTATTCGTTTTCTCCTCTACCTATTATGTTCTTTCTCCAGGCAAAGTACAAGTATGTAGAGGGGTAAGAGCAGCTTGGACACGAGACCAACTAACTAAACAAACAACGAAAAAAGACTGCTCGAACGTTCGATTACTTACTAGCCTTACGAAGCGCACGACTAAGTATAAGGACCAGCAGTCGCACCCTAGGCTGGAAGTCCTATGAAAAACTGCAAGACACGGCAATTTCTCCACTTGAATTGCTGCGGGACACGACAATGTGTCCACTTAAATTACTACAATACACAGCCATGTCTCCACTTGAATTACTACAATACACAGCCATGTCTCCACTTGAATTACTACAAAATACAGCCATGTCTCCACTTGAATTACTACAATACACAGCCATGTCTCCACTTGAATTGCTGCAAGACACGGCAATTTCTCCACTGTGTATGCACAGCATAGAATGAAACAGCACTAAAAGTGTTATATAATTCTTATCTTATTTCCCAAAAATAGCACCGAATAATTCGTGAACTCTCACGTCTCCTTAATTTCACAGTTATGAGCTCACAGATGAGAATTGCTCGCCCTAATTGGATTGCTCAACACTCATTAAGTAGGGTCGTTTCGCCGGTATCGCGACCACCTTCAGTAGGCGACCATTTGACGGACTAAGTTTCTTTAAATCAAGATAATAGTACTTGTAGAGGTAAAATAAAGAAAAAATAAATGTAAGGTGCTTTATAAATAATTATGAAATAAGAATTTACACAGTTTGAAACAAATGCCGAAAACCAGACCCGAAAAAAAATTGCTCAATGTGCGTCTTGATTCAGGGGTGAGTGGACATACCGCGAGTTGGAAAAAAAATAACACGGCGCGCGGCGCTCAAAGGTAAGTTTTATTACTTATTTCATGTTTTATATATAAGTTAGATGTTAAATTGTACAATCGATAAGTTTTGGTTATTATTTAGTTGTATTTTTCTATTTTAAAACGTATTATTAAGATAAAATTAAGTGGTCGGTAATCGAAATGCTTATTTAACGAAAACGTTAGATAGCGACCACATGGTCGCAAACCGACGAGAACCGAATTATTTTGTTTTGATTAATATGATCATAATGCTTCATACAGGACTGTTACAATTTTTAATGTAGCATTGGAAAAGTTTTTCTTTGTAGTTCTTTAGTAAGCGACCACCAGTTTCTTTGAAAGAACTTTGTTTAATTTACGTACAAAATTGGTGCTGAACAGGTGGTCGTAAACCAAAATAATCGAAATAAAGACATTGGTTTCCGGCCACCATCATTTAGTATGAGAAAAATAACGGCCGCTAACAGAAATAAGTATGAAATTTAATGGAGTATGCGACCACGTCTGATTTTTTTAATTTGGTTGGTTATTGAAATGTCCGTTTAATAATGATTTTAGCAAGCAACCATGTAGTTGTACCTAATCTGTCGAAAACTAAATATTATTAGTTTTCAGTTTATAACAAAATTAGTCATAAAAACAACAATTAATTATTTTATATTACTTATTTTTAGATGGAGCTCCCAAATAATTCAGAGTCAATAAAAAAATGAAAAAGACTGTCCAGTACACTGCAGAAGCCCTGAAAAAGCTCTCGATGATATCCGAAAAGAAGGTTAATTATTATTATTTAAGAAAACATTACACCAAATGATTAGGTACCATATTTGTTTTTAATAAGAGGCAAAAATTAAAATATTTTTAAACCGATTATAATTATTTTAATGCCATATTTTCATATTAAAATAGCGGTCGCAAACCAGCACACTGGTGGTCATAAACTGATAAAAATGGTCGTAAACCGACGTTTTCGCTATATTTTCAGTTTTTCAGCATTTTATAAATATTTTTGTATTAAGGTATTTTATTTTATGTTTTGTATCCAAACTAGATTATATTTGGGACAAATTCCCATTAAAATATACTATTTTGCGCGTAGACATCATTTTTATTTTCTCATCTTAAGTGGGCAACCCAGCTAACTGGTCGCTAACCGGCGCAATGACCCTACTCGGATTTTCATTTCGTATGTCCGTCCATAGATCTTGTCTACGGGGTCACATAAATAAAAGAGCTATAGGTACATTTTGCTGTACGGGAAAACAGAAAAAATACGACAAGCTATTACGATTTTAAATTAAAATGTGTTCTTCTTCTGTGATTATTTATTTGTACTAATATTTAACACTACTAAATAAAGAAACATACAATGTGGTATTGGGGTTTTCTATCTGAAATTTCTCAGTTAAAGCATTGCAGCCCGGAGTCTGAATTTGTGCCCGGTTGATGGCGATAGGCTCGTCCCTATTGACATGGGACTTATATAGATAATAATTATGTTAAGAAGATACTTAGCTACTCAAGGAGACTATCTACGGGATTTCTTTAAATTACGCAAAAATACGAGAGGTACATACTTACTCAATTAAAGAAACATGGATATTCAATTATTAATTTAATTTCCAAATAGTTAATAATTAATATTGTCAGAACTAATGATTAATATTTTTCCGAAAAACTTGGAAATGCCTGGAACAAAGTAGGTATACTTAAAGGACTTGTTACGCGTGGTCCCGGTGTGGTGGGATGACCCATTTCCGGGTCCATGGGTAATTTTATTTACCCGTGGTTCTATGGCATTAGGGATTGATTCCGGATTTTTAAGTCAGCACATGGGACTTAAAAGTAACTGGCAAACTGTGGGTGTACTAGGTACACATTAGAGGTACACTTCTGCCCAACCCTTCGGAGAGTACAAGCGTTATGTTATGTTGTTATCCCACAAAAACGTGAATAGTTTTAAAGATACATAAACGTAAAATTATTGTATATGAACATGCTTTGAAGAAAAAGAAACAAAATGTTATCTCACTTTAGTGCCTAAAATATTTTTAAACTCACTGATAAAATAAATAGTTCAATTCCTTATGTGTAGGTACTGCCACTAATCGTGTATCCTAATTTTTTTACGGCGATTAGGACTCCTGCAGACAGGAGCGATGCGAGAGCACGATGTGACACTTATTGTAGAACAACTTCCATAAAGTTTTCAATGAAATTGTTCTATTATGTCGCGCCTGGTTGCGGGAGGCCTTTTGACACTATGAAAATGATATGAAAACGTCCCTTTCGCGAAAACCTTTCAAAACAAATTGTACATATTTGGTTATCGACACAATGTTTAGAAATACGAATTTACAACGTTCGTTTGTTAAGTCTCCAAGAGTACCTATTACGTACCCAAACAATTTGCTAATCTTACCATGTTATGAGGTACATACGCTTTGACTCTGAACAGCAGTTTATACATATCATACCATATAATCACGTCTATTTAAAGATTTTGGTGCGTAATATCAAAATGCAGGGTGTATGTTTAGTCAAAAGTGTCGATGTATAAGATGAATCATCAACATCATCATTTCAGTCGAAAAACGTCCACTGGTGGACATAGGCCTCCCCCAAAAGGGGGTTTTGTCATAATCACCACGATTGGTAGGCGGGTTGGCGATCGCAGTATGGTGGTAAAATGCAAAGAGAACGCTGCTGCCCATTCTCTAGTAAGTCCCTTAGTCGCCTTCTACGACACCCACGGGAAGAAATGGGATGGTGTTATTCTTTTACGTCCGGCACGACACGAATTCGACGGGTCCGGTATGAATCATAAGAATGATATTAACGAGCTCAATCCTGATTACTTCATAATCAGTTCCATGTATAATTGTCAAGGCGCACACAAGAAGAAGCCTTTCTGAAGACACTGATGTCTCAGGGGCGTACATACGTATTTGAATATCGAAGATTAAAATACCTACGCTTAAAATACCAATGTTTAAAACATCGAAAATTTAAATATCGATTATATCAAAATGTCGAAAATTGTTATACCTACGCTTAAAACGTCGAAGATTGAAATGCCGAGTGATGAAAATTTCGAATGATTCAAAATATCGAATGACATTATGCCTAAGTTCAAAATATCAACATTTAATACATCTGAGTTCATAATATCTACGTTAAAAATACCTACTAATTGAAAAACCCACCTAGTAACTGATTACCATCTAGCAAACAAGCATGCAGCAATCATGCAACATGCAAGCAAGCATGGTTTCTGTCACGGCTCCGGCGCTGCAGGGCTCCGGCAGTCCCATGCGAGCTTAACGTCGCAGATGGTCTAAACGCTCACCACCGCAGCTGAGGCTGGCCGGCGAAGCCGGCCAACAAGCCGAAGCTGCCTCGCCCCTCCGCGCCTACGCGATTCTAAATTACACTCTAGGGGTAGGGCAGACTAGACTACGTGGAGTCGGTTTTGCAGCAATACGTTTCTGTCACTAACTTTAGTAGCACAACATATTGACTTTCAAGAAAATATTTTAATTTAAAGACCTAAATAATACCTTCAAGATTGACCTATGCTTGTACACTAGACACTGATTTTCATGGATAAAATAGGTCGAAATTGTTCCAAAACCGAATTGGGGCACCCCGAATTTACGTAGTCTTTTGGCTGTTACCCCTAGAGTGTATATAAAATCCGGAGGCGCGAAGGGAGGGCAACTCCCGCCCGCTGTAACAAAGCATAGGCACCCGTGGGAGCCGTAGCGGCTGAGGCTGGTCGCCGAGCCGAAGCTGCGGAGGTGAACATGGGTGCCTATCCTTTGTTACGCAAGGGCGAAGGGGTTGCACTTCCCGTAGCGCCGGAGACGTTGCAGAAGCAACCTTTTTCCACTTATACTACTTATATCAAAATTGGTTCGATATTTTAATTTGTACGTATTTTTAGGGTGAATTAATGAATGTATTAAATGTTGAAAATTAACCCAGTTTTACAGTAGGTATATTAATTTTCGATGTTCAAATAATATATATACCCATCGATTTTTAGGACATTCGATATTCTGTATTTCGATATTTGGATCTTTCGATGTAACTATTGTAGATATTTAGATTTTAGATATATTGGACGTAGGATATTTAACCATTCGATACTATAAACTTTCGTTATTTTAATTTTCGGTTTTATGGTCGTTCGAGATTTCCATTTTCGATGTTTTGAACATCGATATTTTAACAGTAGGTATTTTAATCTTCGATATTCAAATACGTACCCGTCTCAGGGACATCCATTTTCGGGAATATGGTGATAGTCGGAAACATTCTCAAGGGATACTGTTTGTGTATACCTTGAAAAGTTAAAAAAATACCGGTCGTATTCTCAAACGCAACTTTATCTGTAAGTTTAACTTGTATTGTACTGACAGAAACATTGATATACAAAAAACCCAAGACGCACAGTCTCAAACAAAAGAAACACTCAAAAATGTCCTTAATTATACGTTAATGGTTATAGTTATGATAAAACACATTTTTTTGCAAATTCAACCTTACATACCTGACTGAATTTGGTGTGGTCGAGGCCTATTTGACGGACAGGGCCGTCATCTACCCCGGTCACGAAGGAGAGTGGAACCGGCGAGAGATGTCGTGCGGTCTCCCACAAGGATCGGTCCTGGGGCCGCATCTGTGGGACATCGGGTACGACTGGGTGCTGCGCGCCGACCTCCCTAGCGGCGTCAGTGTTTACTACGCTGACGGCACGCTGGTCCTGGCGCAAGGGAGGTCGTACCAGGCGGCGGCCGACTTGCGACACACGGGGTTGCGACAATCGTCGATAGAATCCGGGAACTGGGACTCGAGGTGGCCTTGCACAAGTCCGAGGCCATGTGGTTTCATGGTGCTCGGAATGCGAACCAGGTTCCCAGATAACGGTGCGAGAGGTTCACATCGGCGTCGAGTCGACGATGAAGTACCTGGGACTCGTCCTCGACAGCCAGTGGAACTTCTTGGAGCATTTCCGCCGTTTGATTCCCAGAATAAAGCGGACTGGGGCTGCCTTGAAGCGGGTCCTGCCTAATCTAGGGGGGCCAAACGCCTCCTGCTGGAGGCCCTACGCGGGAGTCGTGCGGTCCATGGTCCTATACGGGGCACAGGTGTGGGCGCCTACACTATGGCGCCAACCTGCACGCCACACCGGTTGAAGGCGTCCCATAGGGTTGTGGCTATCCGGATGGCCCGGGGATACCGCACGATCTCCGGAGTAAGTAAGTAAGTCCCCTCTTTGAGGAGTGGTTGGAGAGGCGCCATGGCGTCCTCACCTTCCGCCTGACGCAGGTCCTCACCTGACACGGCTGTTTCGGGAGGTTCCTGTTTCGGATAAGGCGGGAGAAAACGCCCGGGTGTTTCCATTGCGTAGATCGCCCTGAGGACACGATGGAGCATACGGTGGAGGTCTGCCCGGCTTGGGCAGAGCACCGCCGTGTCCTCATGGGATGTGGGTTGTTCGAAAGAGATACCGCTGCCCCTGGCACACAGGCTATTGAGGGAACACGGATGGGTTTAGTCAGTAAAAGTCTGACATGCCCTCCTGCTCCACCCAAAAAAACACGACTTAAATTAGTTTTTACAAAGCAATGTCCAAAAAATCTAACTGAAAGATGACTGAAGATGATAACTATTTGAAAACTGCGCACATGCAGGAAATCCCGTCTATCGATAAACTGAGTACTCGGATATCGATAGGTACTTTTTGTTTGATCCCTGGGTGCAGGTGCTCTAAACCGTGTATGAGTGACGTCATTTGCGGGCATGAAACATGCAGAATTACGTTAACCTAGATTTGAGCCTGAAATAGCCCAGTGCATTCGCGAGGGAACCATTCCTATTTGGTATTCAACGCACGGACGGGCGCGTGGTGATTGGATATAGAGAATTTGTTATGAAAGTTTAATTATAACACGACGTGGACCAGCTCCCCCCCGAGTGGGTTCCCGCATTGTTTGCGGGGGGGCTCAGTAACCGTGGATTCCGGCCACGGTGAACCCAAGAGGAACCCAAAGGTGGGGCCGCTCGTCAGGGCTTTTGCCTCAAAGCCGATGACGTAGCGGCCAAAAAGTAGGTTGCGGTGAGGTGCACCGCAACTGAGGTGGGCCGCGATGTCGAATGGGAGGCATCGCGGCTGAGGGTTACGGGCTGCGGTAGAGGAGGAGTGCCGGTGCTTCTGAGCAGCGCTCTTCCCTTCCGTGGCCTGGACGGGGCCGCCACCGTTTGATGGCGGACGCGGTGGGGCCGCAGGGGAAGAGGAGTGTCGGTATAGCGTCAGCCGCTCTCCCTATCCCCTGCGGCCGAAAAGTGGTAGACGGGACGGTGCGTTGTGTTGAACACGCGCGCCGTCAAAGATGACAGCAACCACCGGTGGGGTCCGCTAGGGCCGATGCCTGCCAGGGGTGCGGGTTTGTTCGAAAGAGATACCACGGCCCCTGGCATACGGGCTACTGAGGGAACACGGGTGGGTTTTAGTCAGTAAAAGTCTGACACGCCCTCCTGCTCTACTCAGCAGGAGAAGTCATTTGATGATTTCCCACCAAGAAAAAAAAAAAAACGTGGACCAGCTTTTCCACGAATATTACGGATTGGCATTCGATTTGCAGTTTTATAAAGCTTTTTTCGTCATTGGAAATGGGATTATGCGGGTAGAGCTTTTACATAACTTGAGCTTAGAAAACAATAGGTAGTTTGTATGGTACAATACCTGTAACACCTACAGGTATTCTACAAACGTGACTTAGGTACTCTAGTACAGGCTATACCTAAGTTCCTATAGGCCTAGTTCACTACTTTTGATCAAATGGAATTATACATGTAACGGAATTACCAGAAAACATTCAAAACTCGTAGTGCTGGAAACTAAACGTTTTCATTTGTTTTTGAACTCATTTAAGACTTTAGACTTTGTCCCAGCCGCATTTTTATTCGTAAGTACTAGGTAAATATACAGGGTTATTTCAAAAACACCAACAACATCTTAAGAGGTCATTGTACTCATCATTATGAACAACTTTAAGGCCAGTGGAATATAGTCATCATCATCACCATCATTTCAGCCGAAAGAAGTCCACTGCTGGACATAGGCCTCCCCCAAAAGGGGGGTTTTGCCATAATCGCCACGCTTGGCAGGCGAGTCGGCGATCGCAGTTTGGTGGTAAAATGCATAGAGAACGCTGCTGCTCATTCTCTAGTAAGTCCCTTAGTCGCCTTTTACGACACCCACGGGAAGAAATGGGAATATAGTACTAAGACATAAATCCAGTGACAATTATGCAACAAGAAGATAATTTGAGGTATACAGGGTGTTTGGCAGAACGTTGAACATACGAAAATGGTAGATAGGTGGGGTCATCTACTACTTACTCAGCCCTAATTTATTTGGGCCTGGCCCCCTGGATATTTAAATTTTTTTTTTTGCTTTCTTCTAGTTTCACCACTTTCTTAACTTTAAAGTGTATTTTTTATTAAAAATGTGTAAAACAGGCAATTGTTTTACACATTTTTAATAAAAAATATTAAAAAATACACTTTAAAGTTAAGAAAGTGGTGAAACTAGAAGAAAGCAAAAAAAAAAATTTAAATATCCAGGGGGCCAGGCCCAAATAAATTAGGGCTGAGTAAGTAGTAGATGACCCCACCTATCTACCATTTTCGTATGTTCAACGTTCTGCCAAACAACCTGTATATCTACCCAGTTAATTTTCGCCGTAAACGTAGGATTACTTGTGATATATTTTATTAATAATAAAAAATTGTCTAACGTTCCACAGCTAGAGAGCTTAGTAAAATTTACTCACGAAAAGTGTCAAGAATAAACGGTAAAAGGAAGTGGATCCAATTCCGTGGAAAATACGCTCCCTGTACAATGTTAAAATGAAGCTTTATAATTTATAAACGACAAACGACACCGAAGACCGAACGATACACTTTGATAATACGTTTATGGTTCTGACTTTACATCTGGCCATTCGGAAAAACCAGAACCTGACAGACTCTATCGCAGTCTACAGCTGGAGAGAAAAACTAAACAGACTGGCAACGTATAGAAATGAATTTTGTTGACCTAGTTTCGGATTTTGAAAACGACGTTCCTTTTCTTAAACAGTACATCTTAAAAGCTGGCAACACCATATGGTTAATTCTGCTACAATAACTACAAAAGAACGATGTAACACTAATGGAAGCAAAGCATTAAATATGAAAACAAAAACCATAGCAACTTTCCTTTGTATATGATCCCATGAAACAAAGTTATTAAAGGTAAACCGGGTCTTATAATAGAAACTGTAACGTGATACTGGCAACATTAGCGAACAATACTTGTTTGTGTGGAAGTTCTATTGTATGATCGGGCAACACTTTTACACGATGACAACCCTCGTCCACTTTGACCCCGTTGAATCATCCTCCTCTAGATTCAGTTAGTAAATGATAATTATTACGTATGTAATATAAATTACCTGGCGGTACCTATTAACAATCCCAACTTTTCCAAGCATTTTTATACAAGTCTTTTATCCCCAATCACCATTATGTTTTTAAAATTGGTTGTTATTTTAAGTGATTGTTGTTATTTTAACGAACACGATTCAAAAATAAAACGTTGCTGTAACTATAGGTAAGAAAGCTCAAAATCGTGGGTACTATGAAGCGTAGGCGGGTAGGTACTATCAGTTATTTACATAAACAACAAAAATATAATAATTCTAGACATTTCCAATGTACACCAGTAGGTTTTTATAGTCCAAAGTCGCCATACGATTGTACCGTTGCGTCGGCGTGGGAGCCATCTGTATTGAAGACGACATTCAAAATAGACTAGATGTCGACATCTATCATTCTTTTTCAATTTCTATGCATAACGGTAATACGGTATTGAGTTTATTCCGATATTTCCATCTCTATGTTGTTTAAGAATATACTCAATAAGGGAATCTAGTTTGTGAAATCAACATTCATTTTATTCTCATATCTAGCGCAGTGATATTGAAGACTTCAAAAGATTATTAAAAGGAAAATACAGACGAATTTAAAATACATTTTACATTTTCATATAAAGAAAATTTCTATCTCTTCGGAATCGAGTTAATATTTCTCGACTGTAAATAATGTCGGTATTGAGACTTTCATCGGATTATATCCGATCGGTTTGACACCTCTTTCTCGGAGATATCTATCGGTATAGCGGTACAGATAATGCCTTCATCAATAACTGATCCGAATAGAATTTATTGAACCTCAAAATAATCCATGGATTACCGGGGAACAAATATTGAGAGAGCAGCTTATGATAAAATGTTTATTGGTCTATAAATATTATAGGAAGTAATTTAGTCTGTGCTGCTGGAATGATTGCTGCTCCACTTCTTCTTCCGAGCTAAAAGACTATGTTGTGAAGGGCAGACGTTTTGGCGGACAGTCTCATGTACTTTTGACGTACAAAAAATTCTGATTCTCAGCCTATGAATAAATGATTTTTAAATTTTGATATTGATAGCAGTCTACCCCGTGAGCACGAAATCCGTAATTTCGGCCGAAATTACGGGCATTTTTTACTCCGTATAACTTACGGATATTTGCTTAATTCCGGGCTCGAACCAAGAACGAATGACATCATGATTTGCAATTGTGCCTACTCCCGATTGTCAAATTCAGTTATATCGATGCTCATCGGAATCGTCGGGCCCGAATCTTCATTGGCGGATTTAGAAAGTACACCCCCAGAGCCATTGCTAATCCGAAAGTGAATAATTCACTTTAACAATATAAACACAATTTTGGCTTTATATTGTTTTCAAAACAAGTAATGTTACTTTGGCACAACCATTAGTTCACAAGGACACGAAAACAAAGAACTCTATTATTAAGGCTCGTATTATCCTCAATAAGTCGTTATCCAATTAGCGAGACTTACAAGAAGTACAGATTCTCAGATTCTGATGCTGAAAGTAATATGTTCCTTAGTACAGCGTGATAGTAACTTTGTTTCGTAAAATTCTTACAATTTTCCTCTATTATTTTCTAAGAAACAACCCGTACCTACATTATGTCATATCCAGCTCTGCTCCGCCAATTAATAGCACACATTAACGTCATCACTAATAGGATCCATTGTGCCGTCACCACTTCCTAGGAACTGCTGCTAACTGCTTTAATTCCCACTGATTAGTGGAGTGCATTCAGCAATTATGACAAACGCTCCGTGATCTCAATTCTCTATTTTTAGTGCGAAGTGCAATAGGAACGAATTAGACCGCAGTATCTATTGCTTTTATGATTGCTATTAAAATAATTAATATGTCAAAGTTGAGCTACTGATTTAGCAGAATGTTTCTGATGTAGTTATGGAATGCAAGAATGTAAATAAAATTAATGATTGTAATGTGTCAGGTTTGTCGTTTGAATTTATTGATGTGGCACTTGTGAATTGTGGTGAAATTGAGCTAAATGGAGTGTCGTTCATGCTGACTACTGTCACAAAACAATTAGCAGCAACAAACAGATCAGTTACTGAAACCCGACTTCAGATTAATACCATTTATCTTCAGCCCACACGAATTGTCTGCCATCATTCAGTACGACATATATTATAGGTACAATGTTGCCGTCGACAAACTAATACTAAACTTAGACCATATTCTTCCGTCTATAACCTCTGATCCTGAATGTTAATAGTCAACCAAAGTGCGTAGGTACGAGTATATCTGCGTTTTAGCATTTGAGAAATAGGACAAAATTATAAAAACATGTATCAATTAACTTCGTAATTAGTACAAATTAACTATCTACTTCACAATTGACACGTGCACAACAGACAGAGACGACAATGCATAAATAAACATGTTCTTCTGATATAATTGTATATTTTAAGACTAACTCATCGATAGCGGTTTCTATCAATTAACAAAGGTCAAATTCATTCATTTCAACTCATTCAATATATTTATTGTTTAAATCGATGACTATATTCTATTAGACTTGTATTTTACCACCGATTACGTGTACTTTAGAATAGTATCTTCTATTAGAAATGACTTATCTCGAATAGGTAGAGAATAATGTTATTTTTGTTTAGAAAGGAAATGATGAATTATTGACATTCTCATCCTCAAGTCACTCAGATTGATATACCTAAGATTATATTTGCATTGAGTATCAATTTGGACAAGTAGGAATACCAAAGACAAGTGTATGTAGATGAATGGATTGCGTGAAAGATAATATTGGCTGGAAGAAATAGACATGTGCGCTAACTATAAATAAATTAGAATATGGCAGAAGGATAAAGATAATTGTAGAAGTAGGTAATCAGTCACCTCTACTTCTTCCACTCAACTTTAGGTAACAAAACCAAAATAATACGGCTTTAGCCTTTAGTACGGCTAGTCTAAACAATGCCAAACAAGGTTGTCAAAGTTATTTGACATTTAAACGTCAAAGGTATCCGTTTTCAATTAAGACGACGAAGCCATGATGGGCCATTGAGGTAATAATAATGAACTACGTTACTACATATTACATCAATGTGATGGGCAGTGCTATAGACCAATAGTATCGTTAATGAACAGTATTTTAAGTTGTATACCAACAATTTGCAATTCTATGAGCTATTTCAAATCGCAATGGACCTACGATTCATAATGTTCCTAATACCTATATTTGCACACCTCATATTATGGTTATAATACAGTGTACCCTATGAACCTTTACAACATCCTCTGAACCTGTAATATGCAAATAAATGATTTGATTTGATTCCTTTGTACCTACATCTAAAGTTGATTTTATTCATGACATTTTTCACTTGATAAACGGCTTGGGTACCTTGCTCAATATTAGTTATGCATGAATCAAATCTACATTTTTCTTATTTTTATTTTTTCAAACTATGTACCAACCCAACCTATCATCTGTTTCAATTATTTGTTTAACAGATTTAAAATAATATGTACATTGTACATCTACATGTCATAAAAAAGAGGGAAATAAATCACAGACCATAAAAAAATTCGTCCGCATCGCTGTCAACACGAAAAGCGACCAAAAGGATGGCAGCATTACCACGTTATGTGGCGATGCTGGTTCTTTCATCAAAAAATTGGCCAGCTCTCAGATAATGTAAAGAGTCGACAAACCGTTTGGCGATGTCCTGCGTGAACCGAAAACCAACTGGACACTCGGACCCCATGACCCTAGTGTTTTAACCCCAAAGGGCTCCAATATTTCAGAAATAAATACCCTACTGTATCTTTTTCTATTCAAGTAGGGGGAGACCAAAGAAACGATGGATGACTGTGTGAATGATGATATGATTAGAAAGTGTGCGACTGCGAAGATGACGACTAATAGAGAAGTGTGGAAAGTTGCGCTTACACGAGTAACTAAAATTGCTCCACCTTGGGCAATTCTCGTCAAATATGACGTCACGACTACATCCAGCAATTTAGTTTAATGATTTTCTTTTGTACAACCGACCAAAAATTTCGGTGTTTGGGGATCTAAATGATATGCTGAATTGTGAATGATATGTTAAAAACTTATCCTGTATTAGCTCGCATTTAATTAATTTTCTAAGAACCGTCATATTTAGCCAGAGACAACACTAACAAAACAATGTTAGTTTTCCACGTATTTTTACAATATTCCTATAATCGACACGTAACATCGAGTCTAGTTATATGAAGCTTGTGACAGAAGTACGTGGGCGCAGGTCAGCGGCCACTTTAATTGTTAATCCCTATTAGCTTCGCCCATGATTCAACTGAACATAATGCCTGGGATAGCAATCAAGCTTCGTCGGAGCTGGCTCGAGTTTCGTCATTATTTCATTAACACTATACTGTTTATTTTTATATTTTATTTATTTATTTAAGATCTCCCTCCAACAAAGGATACACATACTTATACATTATAAATTAAAGTATTAACAAGGTTCTTTTACGTGTGCTCCTTCAATTACAGGAGACCACAGCATGTTACCTATGTAGATAACAAGTAGGTAGGTAGGTGCCCTTAATTTTTCCTGTTGAGAATGACTGATAAGATTTTATTTTGTTTCAGGGAGAAAAATTGGCTGTAGATGCAACACTCGAGACACGAGATAACGTTTGACAAAGATCCAGAGAAAAAACGGTGGAAACAGAAATTGTTTTAAAAGCGTCTGTCGAAATCAAAATGTGAAAGTAGATATTCATTTAAAATCCAATTGAATACAAAATATCCGAACTAGGAAATAATACACGTGTGCAGGTAGACTCACAACAGTATCACAGACAAATCCATAAAAAATCAGTTCGGTTCGGTTCGGACCGCATCATTAATATTGTAACTAGGTAAACGGCTAATAGCTCATATCCTTCCGACAAGGACTGGGTTTCTCCGAATTTGGTCGTCCCAGTCCGGTCTAACCGGTTTACAAATCAGGTTTCTGAACAATACCATAATTTGGCGATCATTTTTATGTAGGTAGCTAGGTAGGCTGGAAACTTAGGCACGGCAAAATATGCTGGCTGCAATTTAAATTTAGAATAGTTTAAAAAAAATGGCTTCCTGGTCTCGATAAATGATTTGACACAACGAAACGTCTTTTCGCGGGTTACGAGCAATTGGGATCAAAATTTTCAGTGGGTTACCTACTGTGTAAAAAAATATATCAGACAACATTCACGAGACTGTGCCAATCGCAGCACCTATGATGTAAAATTCTGGGAGTTGGAATTAAACTGCAATAAAATATAGAACCCTTGGACTACATCGATATTAGACGCATTTGATTTCACAAACAAAATAGAACAGTTTTCTATGCCAAAATCGTAAACGCCAGATGAAATAGAACAACCTTACATATTTTTGGATCATGTAGTAAAAACAAACTTTATCTATGATTATTTTGTTTGATCGAACATCAGCTTCATAGCCTAATACGCGAAGTAACAAAGGAATATGACAAACATAAAATTTCGTTTCCGTCATATTCAAAAGCGTGCATAGCCGTCTTATATTTGAGTAAGCTCAAGGTTAAGCCATATATACCTACGTACTACGGTTTATTTCCTAAGCTCTGCCAATAAACATTAAGATCAATTATTATTGCTAAAGTGTGCTGGATAATTAAATAATTTATTGACTACGAGTATTAAGGCATATTTTACGACGATATTCACACGGGCATACTCCAATGCTTAGTTTGTCATGACAGTTTCGTTTTCATAACAATAATAATGACAAAAACATATCGTCATTAACATTATGAGTTTAAAATTATCATGAACCTAATTTCGGTGCTTGGCAGCGTAGGCGCACTCATATAAAGTCTGCGGTAATCCGAATGTGGTCAGTTTTACGATTGTTCATACGAAAAGCAAAAAGACACTTTGATTATTTATAGGTACGTCGTTTTTGACGATGAAAAACAGAATTTATTTCGCCAACATTTCTGCCCACTGAAATCAGCTTTCACCCTGTCTTTAAATATAAGCTTTTAAGTAAGATATCTCTTGCGAAAATGTTAAAAATAACGTCAATACATAAGCCGAAGATTCAATAAATGTTAAGTTACTTTTTTGGACATGAATCATCCTTACACCCGGCTCATAATTTAAATACGCGAATCTTTTATCTCAATACAAATCAAGCAATCATAATTACAATAAGAATTTTTTCTTTCAAAGATCGATGGGCAATTTTTGCCAACGCTTTCAGCTAGAAGATGAAAAACTCTATGCAAAGCTGCGTAGAGTATGCTGTTGCATTTCGGTAAAGGTATGAAAGAGTTTGAACTACCATGAAAACTATTACTTTCTTCTTTACTGTAATACCGGAATTCAAGTTTTATCACACATAGCAAAAAATCTCATTTTTTTAATACAAATGAGCCTGCTCTTGACCGTTACTTTATTTTGTTTATTAGATACATTATGTCATCTAGAGGGCGCCATATTCATTTAATGTGACGTCACATAGACTATAACCGACAGACGAACAAGACGCTTCCTACGGTACCTCATTTTGACAAATTACGATAAAGGAGTTTAGAGGTTATGTATAAGGGATATACATACCAACATACATACCGGTCAAAATCATAATCCTCCTTTTTGCTTCGCCGTAGTCAGCTTAGCTTAGTCAACGAAAACGCAGAGGGTGGACCTCTTATTGACAAGCTACAAACCTCGATTATCAATAAAATGCCCTTCAAAAAATTTCTGTAGTTTAAAAATACAAGCCTACAAACAACTTTTACTACATAGTCGGCAACCTTCGGGCATAGTGTATGTTTATTTTTTAAAGCCATTCCTTGCACTGAGACGATATCTTTACAGCCCGCTTTCAAAGTTTCAAAGGATGTTAAGCAACGAAGTAAAAGAAATAAACTCAACATCTATGCTATCGCTTTTTCAATGTCTAAACAGAAAAACGACGAGATTTTTCCTAGATTTAATTATAAGTTTGTTCTTTTTAAATGAATAAAAAATAAATAAGCAAAAATATTTTTCAAAAGTCATACAAAAACATTTAAAAATATAAAAAATATTGGCCCATCGGCATCAGGAGCAGGGTCCAAGATGTCGGTGTTCAGGGCTCGAGAGAAAGGAACCGCCTGACTATGCGTGCCGTGTCCAGGAGTAGGTAGTGTAGGTACTGCTTTCTGAATCAAGCCCTTGATCCAGCCGCGCAATGAGAGCCTCCTGAGGTGTTGGTCGAAGCTCTTAGCTATTAGGCCATTTACTATAAGGATTATCGGTACAATGATTGCTAAGTCCATGTCCCACATGTCGACAACCTCGTAAGCTAAGTCGAGATACTTGATTTTCTTATCTTGCTAAGCTTTCAAGAAATTCTCGTCATGTGGGACAGCGATATCAACAATCATTGCACGACGCTCTCGGCGATCTATCACCACAATATCAGGCTTATTTGCTACAATAGTCCTGTCAGTGATGATGATGATAGATCGATCCTGTTACAATGTGGCGTGACATCCTCGAGAACTGGGTCCGGCACATACCTGTGGTACTTGAGACTCCACAAGGTAGTACAGTAAATTATTTTTATTATAAATTAATTATTTTTTCACAGTGTAATGAACAGTGATCGGAATAGGCCGACTATATTTGCCTAAGCTTCGGAGAACAGAGACAGAAAATGGAGACTTCCTTACGACTATATTTTTTTTCCCGGGATTCATGAAAAATCTTCAGTAAGTTGAAAATAAGCTATATTTAAGATGTGTAAAAGCAATTTTTAACAAACTGCAACTACCAAATTTTCGGGATTTTCACGTAAAATCCCGAAATAAATAATCTAACTTTAATTCATGATTTGATACAATAGTTAGTTGGATCGTAAATATAATTCGAATACATGAATTAAAGTTACATTATTTATTTCGGGATTTTACTTGAAAATCCCGAAAATTTGGTAATTGCAAGTTTAGTTGAAAATAGTTTTTACACATCTTATATAAAGCTTATTTCAACTTACTGAAGATTTTTCCCAAATCCCGGGAAAACATATACCTATATAGTCGTAAGGAAGTCTCCACTTTCTGTCTCTGTTCTCCGAAGTTTAGGCTAATATAGTCAGCCTATTCCGATCACTGGTAATGAACTACGTTCTACTAAAGTCCATATTTTCTTCATTTCTTTACTCTGTTACATTAGGTATAACGATTATTATTATGTAGGCATTTCTACTTTTATCGTAACTCGTGTCCCTAGGTCACAGTCACAGCCACATGACTATCAAAACTAACCAAAACAACCAAGCAACAACTATGTATAGATACTTAGGACTTTCTTCGAGTTACATAATTTCAAAACGCTCACGAATACATTATAGGTAGGTACCTATTCGTTACATTTTCCAGCGAAACGGGATGTTTATGTACTAAGTTCTACATTTTCTTATTTTTTGACTCTGTTTCATTCATTACCTATACTTATTCTGTAGCCAGTTTTAATTTTATCGTCACTCGTTTCATATCATAAAGAGATTTAGAACTTTCTTCAAGTTACATAATATCAATACGGCCACCAAAACCCAATACTCGCCGGTGTTTGGAAAAAAAAGCACACTTTTTCCTCGTTTTCTGCTATAAAACACTGTTGTTGTAAATATTATTAGCAACTATTCCGTTCAAAATACAAACCAATAGAATCTAATTCGAGGAACTAGCAATAAATCTCTCGCCATTTACTTTGTAGCCTCAATATTATGCTTCAGGATGTCGTCAACGTTCGACCTGGGTCCACTATACGCGGTCTGTCAAAAATTGGCGCCAATCCAACCTGTGTGTTTGTAAACTTTCATCTTATACGCTTCTATATTTATTCGGAGAATTTTATGTGCGGTTTCGAACGACCTCGCCAAATGTTTTTAGTTACAAAATATACCAACAGTTTGGTAGGAATCGGAGCGATATGCTAGTCTAGTAGGCTCATAGTATGAATTATATGTTAATCGAGCAGCTTGTTTGAGGATTTTTCATACAGTGCCTAGTAGTGTTGTTTATAAAGTGTGATCCAAATGTTTTTACTTCCAAAATATGCCAACCATTTGGTAGGTATCTGAGCTTTATGCTAGTAGGAGCTCGTAGTATGAATTATGTCCTATTTCAGCAGTTGGTCTCCGGATTAATTTGCATACATTAGTAGTGTTGTTTCTAAGTGTTTTAGTTACAAGATATCCTACCAATAGTTTAGTGGGCATACTAGCGATATGCTTGTAGGCTTATAGTATGAATTATGTCCTACTTCAGCAGTAGGTCTCTATTATAATATAATTTGTATCCAGTAGTAGTGTTGTTCCTAAAGTGTGGTCGCTCTATATGTACATATGTATACGCTGTAATATTCGAGCCTCTCTCGTAAACGTTTTATGACTTTCCACACAACTGATGATCGTAACTGTCTACAAAATCCTGTCTTAAAATTTGTGTATTACTGGATTATGTTCATCAACCGTCACCTGAAGTGGTATTTTTAATAATTTTTCAAATCTTACTGTCTACTTCTGCAACATATCTCCGATCCACATTATGAACTCACGTTTAGAACTAAAATAAAAACATTCAGATTTGGAAAACCATCAAATTAAGAAAATACAGCCGTATATTTTGTGATGCATCTATTTATGAAACTATTAAATACAGCCACCGAAAGAGAGAAGTAAACAGGGTCTTTGAATATAGCTGAAGTTTGGTAAGAAACCGATTGTTATTTTAGAATAAAATTCAATTTCATCATTTCAGCCGAAAGACGGCCACTCCTGGACATAGGCGTCCCCCAAAAGGGAGTTTTGGCATAATCGCCACGCTTGGCAGGCGGGTTGGCGATCGCAGTATGGTGGGAAAATGCACCATTCAAATAGAAAATTTAATTTAGTTAAAGAAAACCAACAGTTCTTTTATCAAATTTAGTTTCATTACTTGTCTCTTTTGTTGACCGTTGGAAAGAGATACCGTGGTCTCTGGCACACAGGCTACTGAAGGAACACGGGTGAGTTTTAGCTAGTAAAAGTCTGACACGCCCATCCTCCAGCTTCACCTAGAGCGGGAGAACTTATTTGATGATTTCGCAACATTAATAAAAACTCTCTTACAAAATACATATCGAACAAAATACATAAAATTTAAATACATATCGAAAGTCACCGACTTCCGAACTTCGTTATTAAGGTTAAACAAAATAGGTTTATTATTTTTTGCTTTTCAGTTTTTTGGCGGTAAAATTTTTTGTTAAAAAGTTTTCATTTTATATTTTTTTTGTGGCTATAATCTACTAATTACGACATCCTTAATTTTTGATTACTTTTAGTTATGCACAACGAATCTGTGTCAATCGTCCCCTGTTTTCCTACCATAAGGGTTGGTTTTTTTTTTTTCGAATTTTATATGGGACCAACTTCGGGGTACCCTTTCCAATAAAAAAAGAATGATCAAAATCGGACTACTCTGAAAAAAGTTATGCGTGGCCATACAAAAAAAAAACATCCAAAAAATACGCGTCGACTTGAGAACCTCCTCCGTTTTTTTTACCTATGATCATACAGAACAAATATGACAAACGAGCTGCAATAATCCTCTCAATCCCACAAGTACCATTATTCATACATAATACAAGTAAGATTACTACAATGACTACTCAATTATGGTCAGTAATTACCATGTTATGTTCTGGCTTCAAAAGGAGCATGCTAACTAACCGATATGATTCTAATTACTTTTCCTTGTTTTTATCGTACACAGCAATATAATTTACATAATTCCCTTTGCTAATAGTGATGCTAATTTATCCACAGATTATTATGTAATATAGGTTTAAAGACACAAGGACAGTTTTGAACTTCAAAACCTACAAAAAAAAAGATTTTTTTCTAGATGCCTCCGTCAAATTTAGTCTAGTATAGAGAAGAATGGAGAAGACACACCTCCATCTTTCTCTTTTAGTGGTCAAGTGTGACGGCCTAATTTATTTATGTAGTACATGGTATAGTAGACAGCCACTCAAATTTTAATGTGAAAGACTACCTACCCGTATTACCAATAAAGAATTTGGTCAGAAAGCTTGAAAGATTTATGAGTCGAATGCTATGGTATTGTATAAGTATAGTACCCTGAGGGACCCTTTGTGTAAGCAGCTTTAGCCATTGTAACTTCAACCACTCAAAGACTTGTAAGCCTCTTATAAAGGTTCTATTTAATAAAAATAATAGTCTGTAATAGAAGGACGGCTGATTTCTGTCGCAGTTACAACATCTTTAGTGTCTTCATCCACATCTTTACTAAATTTCTTATCGGAATTAGAGATTTATTCATTAGCACGTGTACGACTTGTACCTTCATGCATGATTACGTGGATTCCTTCCTGAATCTAGAATATGTTTCTTTTTGACAATCCTGCCTGAAGATCTATGAACATTTACTCTGCCCCTTATGAACAATTGATCCTGCTTAGATGAGATTCTCTTCATCAAAGCAATTAATTTTAAGTAATCGATCATCAGCCTCTTCAAAAAATAAACAATTTAATAAACTATGTAATAACAAATAGATCGTTATAAAGTTCTAACATAATTATTTACAGTCTACGTAAGGTAGCTCTTAGAATCTAATAATATTTTTAATATCTCGTTAATCGTTCGAGTGGTGTGAGGCAGACCATTAAAAGTTAAACACCCATACATTTTTATGTTCTGTTTAACTTCTCACGGTGTCGAGTGCTTTGTTGCTATTGCTATTTATACTGACGAGCCCATTAACGTTAATTTTATTTACATCTAATCTTGAGTAATTAATGGTAATTTTTGTTAGTTCTGGTTTTTGTTTTTATCTGTAAAACGTAATCCGATGGGGTTCTTTTACAATAATTGTTTAAAAAGCACCTGTCATTTTACAAAAGCAGGAGTTATTAAAAATTAATGGGTATTTATATACCCAGACAATATAGTTTGTCTACTTAACTGTGATGATTTTTCCATTATCCATTTGTTTAATCTACAAGAAAGGCTCACGATTAACACTAATTTACTTCTAGTTGGTAAGTTATGGTGTAATATAATAGACACAATACGAAGGTGTAAGGTGTCACTGTTGTTTTGATATTTATTGTCTGCTTCCAACTTTCGTTTTCTCCGAGAAACTACAGCCGATAAATAGTCTTATTCTAACAACAATAAGGTAACTGGTTAGAGGCACCTTGAATAATAGCCAAGTGAACCTCGAGGCATCTTTGAACAACTAAAACATTATTACGATTGCAGAAACCGAATGGTTTGCTTGTTTTGCACGGTAATCGTTTTAGTTTTCTCTTTAGTCAGTAACTCAGTAATCTTTACAGACAGAATCAAGACTCAATGAAGCTGATAATTCTAAGATGGAACGTTTCCATTAGCTCATAACAATAAAGTTTAATAAAAGTAATCAGAACCGTAAACATCTTAATAATCCCCCACGTACAGATAGATAAGATTTCACAGCAAGAACGAAGACCTTAATGAAAAGATTTAACTGTCGTCAAGTTAATGCGACAATGCCACAAATGATATGTGTTGCGCAAGATCGGCGCCTGCGCCACCCGGCACGTTTTTGTTTACATTCGTAACTGGTTGTATAGTGTTAACAAAACCAGTTTTGTGCTCTCTAGACCCACGCCGAAGTCCTCCCAATATTCTCCAAGTTTTGCGACTAAAACGAACAAAATAACCTTCAAAATTATGTTCAACACCTACTCATTCTGAAAATCTAAGTGCGTATGAGGATACAAACCGTTTGAACGTCGTCTATTAAATTGCTGCCATGCCAAACGATCGTATCATTGCTCACTCAATTGACTATAATAGTGTGGAGTGTTTTTAGACCTTGGCCACTAACTACCGAGCTTCTGAGTGAAGTGGCGAGTTATCTACAACATCATAATACTACGCTAATTACATAAGACATTCTCCACACGTTCCAGGCCTTCGCTTCGCTTTACCTGGGCACTGATTATCTATTCCGTAAAATGTTGTTGTTTACCAATTTCCAATATAAATAAAGTCCGGCCTAGTCCTGTTTTGGGTTTGCCTAAAGGCCAAATGGAATTGATTTTATCCTTTGTATTATTTTTACCTGACAACGCCATGTTGTTGTTAGGGATTAAATAAACATCCGTTAAAAACGAACTGTGCACCTTTTAGTATGCTATTACAAAATAAAAATGTGCATAATCTACTATTTTAATATCAACTACGTTTATTTTTCGTGTTTTGTCCTCTTAGCGTTTTTAGTTCAAAGTCGTTGTAATGTTGACACCTGGTTTTGTAATCAGACATAATCTGCGAGTAAACAAACGTGCTGTCTTATGATATGGACTCACCGTGTCCTGCAAGTCCTTGAACTCGTTGAACAGTTTGTTCTTCTCGATCTTCTGGCTGAGAGATTTGACGTTGGCGGACACGGCGATCATGTTTGCGGTCAGCTCGTCCACCTCATGGCGCAGCTGCCGGATCTGCACCTCCCGCACTATGGTGAACACCAGAAGCCACGCCACCAATGCACCAACCACCACGGCCAGCGTGATCAACCACGTCTGCCATCGCCTATCTGTTTTCACAACCATCCCACCCCTAAATTGTCTCTCGAAATCACCGCTCATCAAATTCTTCGATATGTCTTGTGACTCCTTCATGTTCGTCTGAGTATACATCGAGTTAGCTTCGGGTATAAGTGCGTGATTCTCAGCCATCACAGCCCTGACACTGCACTCGCGAACCGTCACCCGTCACTCGATCCCTAAGTGGCAAACTAACCGAGTAATTAGCTTTTATCGGCCCATTATCGAGGTTCGTGGAAGGCTGGGTCGAGGGGCCCGTGAAAGAGATAGAGTAAGTCGGTGCACGTGCCGTGTAGTTCGGGGGAGGGAGACGCGCGTGCACAACGAGACGGATCAGGAGCGAGTGCGGAGCGGCGGTATGTAGATGGGTGCGCGCGCGGCGGACGACTGGACGCGGAATCAGAAACAGGGCAGCCGGCGCGCGCGCTTCTCTCAGTCCGAACCAACTCAACGTTTGTGGAAACAGAAGTTCAACTCCACGCATATTTTGATTTTTAGTCAACGGACACGAAGACAACAAAGATAACAGAGATACCAATAGTGCGTACAAAGTTATGGCTTGACAATTTTCTATATAACCTGCTATTGGTAATGGAAGATAATCAGTTCCAATATTGAATGACGACATGACAGGACCTTCTGTGTATACTATTATCTGTTGGGGAACCGGGATGATCCCGCATATCGGTGAATAAATAAGTAGGTATGCATTATATTATAATAACCTTCATTGACCGCTCGAGAAAGATAAAATTTTAACACCATTATGGAAATGAGGTAACCCGTTTTTGAGATAGAAAAACAAAACAAGAAAACTTGTGATTAAAAATACGAATGCAGAAAAATATACATATTCTTTGTAGATAATTACGTTCTCAGAAAACTAAACTGATACTGAAACGATAGATAGATATATCAAATTCTGTGACGTTAGCAAATCTTAAACATTCGCGCAAGATAACAAACTCAACACGGATCAATAAAACACTATCATTACCTATAACCAAGAAATGTTATCTAACTAAGAAATAAACACAATTTTATAACAGACCAATAGGTACTACGAATCACACACAGATCCCGTTAAAACTCTAGACAATTAATCTATGAACAGCCCAGACTTGCCGACGCACTCAGAATTCTAGTTAATTACAGATAACAAATACATAAATACATACCTTAATACTGTTTATTCAATAAATGTGTACGTCATAGTGAGTGCGGTTACTCCAGAGATAAGAGCATCAGTAAACAACATTAATGAACGTGAGTGTTCCAAGTCATACTGAATGAATATGCATACCTATTATTCATTAGCGTATATCTATGTATGACGGACGGTCTAAGGAAAGTAATAGAAAAAGAAACTGAAAACTTACTCGTCATTGTGGTATTTAAGCTCGACTCTGTAGGAGATCTTTTTTGAGAAATGCACGCGTACTCATGTTTTCTTGTTTCTAAAACACCGATCAGCAAAAAGGAATGCACCTAAACTTGCCAAAAACGACACCGACATAACCGCAAAAGTCCCATATAACTAAAAAAAGGCCAGTTACTAGGAACTCTAATCTTCAGCTGACATAATCTTCATACTGTACGTGTTTCATGCGGTTACGGGTAAAGTCCGCGAAAAATATCCCTAAAATACCGCGCGAATGATGAATATAAGTGTTGATGTATGTAGAGGAAGAGGAATGCCAAAGAAAGTGTGATGCAAAGATGTGTTGTGTGAGCAATGATAAGAAAGAGAAGGAAGTAAATGATAGCGTGTTGCGCCGGCCACAAGTAACATGGTACATGGTGATGATAATGAGTTTTCATGAAATTGTAATTCAATGGAATTAAATGAACTTACAGGATTGTATTGACATCGATTTTAATAATTAATTATTTAATACCTACGTGTTACGATCGCGAATCATATTTTAATCAACATACAAGCTGGCACTGATCTGCAAATTGCAAAAAACGTAAGAAAATTTGAATTTCCAAGTTTAATCTGGAGCCGTAGACTGGCTGCAGCTACTGCAGATGCAGTTTGCAGCCAGTCTACGGCTACAATCATCGTCATCACGAATCGTCTCGCGCACAGGTTTGACGACTTCCAACCTCCCGAACAAGCCGGGTTCCGAAAAGGCTTTAGCACCGTGGACCACATTTATACGCTGCGGCAGGTTATACAGAAGACCGAAGAGTATAATCTGCCCCTTTGCTTAGCGTTTGTGTTAATCAAGACCTACCTGCCGCAGCGTATAATATATGGTTTAGCATGACGCTTTCTATTTCTACTCTACTGTAGAATATTAATCGCTTGTCTACATTTCTCGGTATAAAACTGTCAACTGTCTATACGGAAACGTAATTTTTGTCTACTCTTCCGACGACAAAACGCTTGTCTACGGTTCTCGTGCTAAGCCGGCTGAAACATTGTCTTTCGATTTCTATTGTATTGGGCTATTTTAATGCATTTAAGAAAATAATAAACTACATAACGAAATATTAGCTTATCTCAACTATTATCCCTAGGTATCTCTAAATATTAAAATAATAAATTTTAAAACGATCAATACGAATATGCAAATTTTAAATGAAATAAAAATTGAAAGTGTAAACTGGTACCTATATTTTGGAAATAAATGGCTTTATTATTATTTTATATCTAAACTAGCTTCCGCCCGCAGCTTCGCCCGCGTGGAAGTCGGAAATTATCCCGCGGGAACGTACTACCGCGATAAAAAGTCCTGTGTATTAATCTAAGTTATAATCTATCTATGTACCAAATTTATTCCAAATCCGTTCAGCCGTTTTTGCGTGATTGAGTAACAAAGACCCAATCATCTTTACAAACATAAAATATTACGGACTACCGTTTTTACCCCTTTAGGGTTCGATTTTCGAAAAATCCTGATACACGTTATTCTTTATTTTTGGTTTTAGGTATAAATACTGAGTTTCGAGTTAATCAGACCGCGCGTTAATATTCTTCCATACAAACTTTGACACCCCCCAATCCCCCTTTAGGGTGTAGTTTAGAAAAACAATAAATGACCAACTTTATAATTCATTATTTGGTTTGACATACTAGCAGCTAATTAGCTGATGTGTATGTATCAAAAAGCTTGGAGATATTTAATCTGTCTAATCTATTCTTGAAACAGTTAAGTGAGGGAGCCATCACAACATTTTCTGGGAGTCTATTCCATGCTGTTACAACTCTGTTAGACAAGAAGTGCTTCAAAGGCTTTAGCTTGGATGAATTTTCCCATAACTTAAGGGGATGCCCACGCAAATGTTTGTTGGCATTCAGAGTGTAAAGGTTTTGAAGGCTGGGCACTTCGTAGTGTTCTGAAAGTATTTTATACGTTTCAATGAGCCTACCTCTTTGTCTGCGCTGTTCCAGTGTGATAAGGCCAAGGTCTTTGAGGCGCTGTTCGTAAGGTTAGATTAAGCATGGTGCGAACCATCTTGTACATTATCAAGTAGTGTGATGTCTTTTTTAAAATATGGGTCCCAGGTGACATTAGCATATTCCAAGAGAGACCTCTCTTGGAATATTATGTAGGTTTTGTTTTGTACAACTTGACAAATGTATTGGGCGTAAGGCACTTCAATGCCTTGCGGATGATGTAGAGTTTCGAATTCGCTCTTTTAACAACACTAGTTATGTGTGCTTCCCATTTTAGATCGTTGGACATAATAACACCTAGGTCTTTCTGTGACTGAACAGCTGAGAGTTTTTGGAATCCGAGACGATAAGTTTTTCGAGGATTGTTTTTACCTATGTGTAAAACGGTGCATTTATCTTGTGTGTATGTACATTAGTCTTGAGTCCATTTGTATATAGCGTTGAGATCATTTTGGATATCTTGCCACTGGTCATGGGGATTCCCGAAAAACTTTGTGTCATCCGCGAATAACGAAAATGGTAGGCGAAGCGTGTTTTTCAAGTCTGTGAGGTATAAAATAAATATCAGTGGTCCGAGCACCGATCCCTGAGGAACACCGCTGAGAACTTTACGAGCCGTAGAAAGAACGTCTCCAATACGCACACGGAATGTTCTTTTGGTAAGAAAATCGCTTATCCAGGCTAATACACTACCGCGTATGCCAAAATGTTCAAGTTTGTGGATCAGACGATGCAAAAGACGCGATCAAAAGCTTTTTCATAATCCAAGTATATCACATCTGTGGGATGCCCTTTGTCTTGATTTTTGGTCCATTTGTGTACGCATTTTAGTAGATTCGTTGTGACTGACCGTCTCGGAACAAATCCATGTTGCTCCTCCAAGATAATTGGCTCCTGCGATAGGAATTCTCTTACCTTAGTTGCAATAATTTTTTCCATTGCTTTGCATAGTACGCTAGTCAGACTAATGGGTCTATAGTTTACGGGTAGTAATTGGTTTCCTTTCTTGTAAACGGGCACTACGTTGGCCACTTTCCAGTCAGCTGGCACAATTCCATCTTCCAAAGATCTGTTCATAATCTGAGCCAAGTAGCTGGTCAGAGCCTGTGAGCAATTCTTAAGTAAAATTGACGGTATGCTGTCTGGACCAGTGGCTGTATTATCGTCAAAACTTAATAATGCCTTTCGTACCATATCCTCTGTAATGTTGAACTTCTCAACCGAGTTGGTTACTCCAGGCGCATCAATGGTTGGTAAAGGTCCATCGGGCTCTTTAACAAAACTTAGTTCGAATTGATCCGCAAAAGATTCGGCGATTTGTTCCGGGTTCACAACGAGTTGGTTAGATTTGTTTCTGACAATATTTGGGATACAAACTTTAGAGTTGAACTGCTTCCTGATATAACCATAAAATACTTTAGGACCGGTATCTATAACAGTCGACTCGAACAACGTTCTTCTATTTCGAGTTATACTTATAATATCATTATTTATTCTTCTATATTTGTTATAGGGTGCCCTTATTGGGATTCATTCTGTAGGTGGTCCACAGTTGCTTTTTCTTCAGGATTAAGTCAAGAATTTCTTTGTTTATCCAAGGCTTATTGTTATTTCGCTTCTTTTTATAACCTTTTTTGGAACATGACCCTCCATTGATGAATGAATTTGGTTTTTAAGAGATAACCACATGTCATTAACTGAATTTTCATTATTAGTTGAACATTTTGGCAGAAGTTCTGAGATTTCCTTGAAGTCTGCCTTGCAAAAATCGTACTGCATTCGGTTAACGTCGTTCTTACTACTGGTATGGATTACCTGTACAGTAGCTGTTATGACTATGTGGTCACTTTTACCTATAGGCGGATGGTAGTCCACATCACAAACTAGCGTTTTGTCATTGCATAACACAAGATCTAGCAGAGATTCTTCTTCATTGCGTTTCCTAGTTATTTGAGTAACAAGTTGGTTAAGGTTACTGTTAGAGTAAATGATTTACTAAGATAAGTATTTGTACCAAGTTTCAAGTTTATTAACTCAAGGAAAAAGATTTTTCATGCAAACAAAATCCCCCTTTTCACCCCCTTACAGGTCGAATTTTCAAAAACCCCTTCTTAATGCTCCCGTGCATTATGCAAGGAAGCCGTGTGAAAAGTTTCACGTTCCTAGTCCTAGTAGTTTCGGCTGTGCGTTGATTGATCAGTCAGTCAGTTTCTCCTTTTATTTAGGTCTTTACCTATGAAATTGCCGTTCTGCAGTACTGGCCATTTCAAATCAAAATAATTTTTGTTTGGCTAAGAATTCTAATTTCAAATTAATTTTATTTTAAAAACATGGATTTTTTTTTTCTAAAAGTAGTCATTTCTTTATTGATTAGTGTTACATTTTCATCGCATTTCAATCTTTTTCGTCATCATGGATACGTTAAAAATTCGAGTAATTATGGAATATGAGTACCGTCGTGGCAGCAACGCGGCACAAGCGGCACGCAACATCAACGACGTTTACGGAGCTAACACTACAAACCAACGCACCACCTGTTATTGGTTTGCTCGCTTCCGTTCTGGAAATTTCGACCTGAAAAATGAACCTCGCGGTCGTCCGAAGACTTTGGTCGACAATGACGAATTAAAGGCGATTGTGGAAGCTGATGATACACAATCTACGGCTGAATTAGCAGCAGCTTTCGACGTTAGCGTCAAAACAATATTGGTCCATTTGCGTCAAATTGGCAAGGTAAAAAAGCTTGACAAATGGGTGCCCCACGAACTCAATGATCGCCAGCGTGAAGTACGCGTCGAGACGTGCCTTGCACTGCTCAACAGACACACAAATGAAGGAATTTTGAACCGCATTGTTACCTGCGATGAAAAATGGATTCTGTTTGATAACCGTAAGCGCTCAGCAAGTTGGTTGGATCCTGGTTCAGCACCTAAACAATGCCCTAAACGAAAACTTACCCCTAGAAAAGTGATGGTCACTGTTTGGTGGTCTAGCGCCGGTGTGATTCATCACAGCTTCTTACCAAACGGGGTGAGCATTACTGCAGATGTGTACTGTGAAGAACTGAACACAATGATGGAGAAGCTGGCGCATCTCCAACCAGCATTGGTCAATCGCTCGTCTCCGCTGCTCCTGCACGACAACGCGCGACCTCATACTGCACAGCAGACGGTCTCCAAGTTGCAAGAACTGGGGTTGGAAGCTCTCCGTCATCCGCCCTACTCACCAGACCTTGCGCCTACAGACTACTACTTTTTCCAGAATTTGGATAACTTCTTGGCGGGAAAAAAAATTAATACCCGAGAGGCAGTACAAAATGCCTTTGAAGAATTTGTTGCCTCCCGTCCAGCTGATTTCTTTAAGAAGGGCATCAATAAACTGCCACTGCGATGGCAAAGATGCATTGATTGCATGGGTGATTACTTCGATTAATACAAATAAAAAATTCATGAAAAAAAATCGTTTAAATTTTTTCATACAAAACGGCAATTTCATAGGTAAAGACCTATTATTAAGCTACTCTAGGTTAATGTAATGGGTAATGAGGATGTATTTTCAATTAATACATTTCTACATTTGCCTGCTTAGGCATTAGTTTGCAGTTATGTACGGATTTACCTATCTATATATGTATTACACATTGGTCTACGTGGTCAGTAAAATATTTTTGAATCACCAGCTTGTTGTTGAAACTTTTCTTTTGTACCTATTTATTTAATTCATAAATGGCTGCATACTTCGTTGGTTTAAGTCAATAATAATCACGGGCTGCCTCAAACCTGCAGCCCCGATGCAAATGCTGTAGTACCCACTAACTGGAATAGTGCCACCAGAAGGTCGCAAAGCGGTGGCAGGCTAAAGTGAAAGAGCTAAGATGGTTTCCGACACATATGGACACTCTTCGCATGAGAACCTCCTAGTGTCACAAAGACTGTAAAGTGTTTCCCTACCGTAGTCATTCGTTCCACCTGCTGAAAATCTCGCACCTGGACATAAGTTGCAAACCTGAAAGTGTTTAAACAGACTTTGGACTCAGGTAGGACGAAGCTAATATAAAGTGTTGCTTGAACATTAAGTTGTATTTTATTTTAATTGTCAACCAGACAGACAGGCAAAAGGTGAAGGAACTCATGACTTTTGTTTTTATGACAACCAATATAAATCTAAGATAATAAAGGAGTTTGTAACATTCCTCCCGGCTTCAGTCCATTTGCTCTATGAGGCGATGTGGTGGGCGTACTGTTCTCTTACTACGTCTCAACACCGGCGTCTGCTCGAGTGTTGGCGGTGAGTAGGAAACGGTCTCAATTGGAGGTTGACTCAATGGAGTTGAACTGGCACCAGGTAGTACTTGATGTGGTGTGGAAGTCCATGACGATGGTTTCATCGAAATGTGTGGCTCGTTGGTTGGTGACTGAGCTACGCTTGCATTGGGACGTATGTGGTCGGCGTGTCTGCGCTTCAAGACTCCTTCTGGAGTTCTAACCACATAAGAATACCTGTGTTTTCTTTCCTCAATGATAGCCGGTTTCCACTTATTTTCTAGTTTGGTACGGATGTACACTGCTTCCCCATTCTGGAAATTCGGCGTCTTTTGTTCAGATTGAATATTCGCTTGTATGTTTTTATATCGCAATGCCCTTCTCATATTTGGCTTCACATTATCCAGTAAGCAGTTTAGCTGTCTGCCGAACATCATTTGGGCTGGGGACTTTCCTGTGGTAGTATGCGGTGTGTTGCGATATGAAAAGAGAAAGTTTTGAAGTCTCTGTTTTAGGTTTCCCCTGTCTGCTTCACTTGACGCCATTCTGGATTTAAAGGTTCGCACGAGTCGTTCGGCTAATCCATTGGTTCTTGGGTGGTATGGTGAAGATGTTATGTGCACTATGCCCTTTGACTTGTAATACTCTCGAAAGTCTTTGGAAGTAAATTGAGGTCCATTGTCAGAGACAATAATTTGAGGCAATCCAAATGTAGTAAAAATGCCATCTAGTTTCTCACACAACGTTCTGGTGGTTATCTTTGCCACAGGTTTAATTTCTATCCATTTTGATAAGGCGTCTGATAGCACTAGCCAATACTTGCCCTCGAAAGGTCCGGCAAAGTCGACGTGAACTCTTTCCCATACCTTTTCTGGAATCGACCAAGAGTATAGAGGAAGTTCTGAGTTGTTGGGTTTCCTGGCACTTCTGGCATTTTTTTACAAAATTTTCAATGTCTTCTTCGAGTGTTGGCCACCAAACATAAAAGCGTGCAAGAGCTCTCATTGCAGAAGTTCCAGGATGGCCAATATGCAAATAACATAGTACTGTACTTCTTAATTTACTAGGTATAACAGTTCTACCTTGCCACATGATGACCTTGTTCTCTATAGACAGTTCACTGCGTTTTCTGATAAACGGTTTCAGATCGGTCTGTGAACAGTCAAACCAGTCGGTTTTGATTAATTGCAGGACTTGCTTTAGTGTGGTATCGTTTTTCGTTTCTTCCCTAATCTGCTCTTCACTTAAGGTTAAGTCGTTCATTTTATTATGTTGTATCAAATCCGTGATTTTGCATATCGAAACCTCTGGATAGTTCGGTTGTTCAGTGCTATTTGGCATTCTGGATAGATAATCAGCAATGATGTTATGTTCCCCTTTCCTATAAATTATGTCATAATCATAATTTCCAATCACGAGTGCCCACCTCACAAGTCTATTATTAGCAATTTTTGGGAGAATTCGTTGTGGGCCCAATATGTGAATAAGTGGTTTGTGGTCAGTTACAAGTGTGAACTTTGTACCTCTGAGATATTGATCGAATTTTTGAATGCCATAGAATATTGCTAATGCCTCGCGGTCTATAACGGAATATTTGCTTTCAGCCGGTTTAAGTTTTCTTGACCCGAATGCAATAGGTTGTTCGATTTCTTTATCCTTGTGGTATAAGACTGCGCCTACTCCTTTCTCTGAGGCGTCGCAGGAGAGGTAAAGAGGTCGACATTCATCAAACGCAACAAGCGATTTAGATCTTGTTATTAATCTCTTAGTTTTAATAAATATTTCGTTCTCATGATTAGTCCATTGCCATTTTCGGCGGTCACCAGTTAGTTCATGTAAATCGGCGCATTCGCTGTGTAGGTGTGGGATAAATCGTTCATAAAAGTTTATGAGTCCTAAGAACGCCCTAAGTTCTTTGGTATTTGTAGGCGGTGGTGCCTTCGAAATTGCTTCTATTTTAGATTTTGTTGGTCGTACTCCATTTTTGTCAATAATATGTCCTAAATATTCGATTTCTGGTTGTAAGAAAGTGCATTTTTTTAGATTTACTTTCAGTCCGGCTTGTTTCAATTTCTTGAAAACCATTGAGAGATTCTGAATGTGTTCTTCGTCATTTTCCCCAGTAATGGCAATATCATCAAAAAATACAGCGACATTAGGTATACTATTGAGTAGCTTGTCAAGAAAATGTTGGAAAATTGCAGGCGCTGTTGCAATACCAAAAGGCATTTCAATTCAAAATTGGATGAAAGACCACAATCTCGAAATAAATTTCTCGAAAACCAAAATTATGCAATTTAGGCCTTACCAAAAAAAACCCTTGACCATAAATTTTACGTTTGACAGTATCAAATTGGACTGCGTGGACACCTTTACTTTGTTAGGTCTTGACTTAGATATCCATATGAACTGGAAAGCGCACATCCAAAAACTTAAATCAAAATTATCTATTTTTTATATGCACTACGTGAGCTCAAAAAAACCACGGATTTAAAAACTGCCCTATCCACTTACTATGCATATGCATATGCTTGGCTTAAGTATGGAATAATCCTTTGGGGAAATAGTGTGGATAGCAACGACTTGTTCATCCTACAGAAAAAATGCATTAGGATAATGGTCTATATTGACAATGACGTAAGTTGTAAACCGCATTTTAGGAAACTAGAAATTTTAACTTTGACATCAATTTATATTCTAGAAATCTGTAAATTCGTTAGACAATATCCAAACTTCTACCATAAAATTACAGACCAACCTCGCCGATATGCACCGCGATCACGTTTTGAAAATAAGCTCGTAATACCACAATCAAGGCTAAAATTACACAGTACAAGTCCTCATGTAACATCAATCAAAATATATAATAAAATACCTAACGATTTGAAGATGGAACAAAATGATAAAATATTTATTAGCCGGCTCAGAAAACTACTAGTCGATAAATGCTATTACACACTGAACGATTTTTTTAATGATGACATCAAAGTGGATCCCACTTTGATGTCATCATTAAAAAAATCGTAAGTCATCCGACTTTCACCATTACTTTATTCATGTTTAGACATTAATTTAATTATCTTTATTTGACTTTTGTTTTTATTTGATTTTGTTTTTTTTTTGTTTTTGTATGTTTTATTATTTGACTTATTTTATTTTACATAATTTTAATCCCTGACATAATTATAATATTCATTCCTTGTATTTAGTTTCTCTCAATGGATTTGTAATTTTAAAAATATACTGTATTATTGTTATGTTATGCATTTACTTACTTAAATGAATTTTAATAGTACCCTAAAATTTAATATTATTTATTTTAAGTTGATTCGTTTTTTTAATGATAATCGAATACAGCTATTAATTTTAAAGCATGCTACTTAAGAATTACATATTGTTGTGCCCGACAGGGTCCATGTGAACTTTGTAAATAATATTAAGATCTTGTACACACATGTGATATGCAATAAAGATTTGAATTTGAATTTGAATTTTGCATTCTGTTGTAGACAAAGTATCCTTTGTGGGTTGATATTGTTAGGTACTTTTTTGATTCAGGTGATATTTCAAACTGTAGGTAAGCATCCTTAAGGTCGATTTTCGAGTATTTATCCCCATGTGCCAGACGTTGTCTTAACTGATCAAAAAGGGGTACGGGATGAGTATGTTTGATAAGTACCGGGTTTATCGTTGTTCGGTAGTCGCCGCATATCCGTACTTGGCCATTTGGTTTCAAAACATTGACTGTGGGTGTGGCCCATTCTAAGGGTGTCCTGTTGGGATCCACTTCTGTTATTATTCCTTCGCGTAAAAGCCGTTCTAGTTCTATTTCTATGTTCTTGCGTATGCTGAACTTGATGGGCCGTGCTGGCAGATGTTTTGCTTCACTGCCAGGTTTGATGTGGATGTTCACTTGATAATTCTTTACCTTCCCTAATTTATTGTCAAATAGGTCGTTGTAGGTAGCTAGCACGGCACCCAGTGATGTGTCTGTGGTACGTTTGATAGAATAAACCGGTTTTGGAAATGTCATTTCGTACATTTCGCTCCATTGTAATCCGAAAAGTATAGGATCTGCTTTGTCCATGACGACAACAGGTAATATTTTTTGTATGTTGTTTAGTTCAACTGTTACGTCTGTTATACCTTTCGGTTTCAGTTTAAAATTGCAATAGGCTTGGAGTTTCGGTGCCTTCAACAATGCTGGGGCTCCAATCTCTTTCCACATTTTATTAGAAATTATTGAGTAGATTGATCCAGGGTCCCAGTCCATCGTGCATTTTACACCATTGATGATAACGTCAATTTTCTTGCAGCGAGATGTTTTTTTTTTAATGATGTAGACAGGGTTGGTCATGCTATCACTTTCTTCTGCGGAGGAGTCTGTGTCTGACGATGCCGTTGATGGGGTCTCTGATGTCTCCGTTCGATCGTTAAGCTTCTGTATTCTGTTGTTTTTGTCTGTGTTGTTTTTGCGTTGTGAGTGTCTGGGTTGTGATGATAAATATGCTCTACCTGATTTAATACATACACTTTCAAAATGTCTTGTCATCTGACATGCTTGACATTGGTGGTTTTTTGCTGTGCAGTGCTCATAGTCATGTATGTCTCGCTTTCCGCATCGTCTGCATTGGTCTAGACGTAATTTCCTGGGTGTTTCGTTGTTGACCGTAGTAAGAGTGCGTTTGCTTTGTCTCTTCTGTTTGATTCTGTTAATATAGTCACTGAGTTTGTTACTTTCGGTGCTAATTTCGTTCTCTGCGGCTTCGCGTGACTGGGCAACTGTAAATATTTCTGCAAATGTTATCTCTCTCGTTTTGCTATCACCTGTGATTTCGCGTAGTTCTGGCCATTTTTGTTTTAAATCTATCTCCAGCTGTGTGTGGTTCAACCCGGTTGCGAACCGATCACGGAGTTGCCTCTCCAGTAAGGTCCCTTCATAGCCGCAGTGTTTTGAAAGTTCTTTTAGTCTATTAGAATATTGTTCCATTGTTTCGTCTGTTTCTCTCGTAGAGTTCCAAAAATCAATTAGGGCTTTGTATCGCGTTTTCTTTGTTCTATACAAATCCAAAAATTTCATTTTTATGTCGTCGTATGTCGCTGTGTCAAAGTCAGGAGTTAACGCTACTTTCAGCTCATGGTATATTTCCGGTGTAATGCAGTTTATGAGTAGGTCTTTTTGAATATTAACACACTCTTCACCCCATATCCGGCATTTCGCTTCAAATAGGTCGACAAAGTTTTCTGTAGCGGTTGTGTCGGGGTTAAATTTATCGCACTTGAAGTGCTTGACAATGTTATGTTTTTACGTAGAAGGTGCTGCGTTATCATCGTTGTTAGACACGCTGCTGTTTGTTGAGGGGCATCCTTGGTGTTGTTGCTGTTGAACGAGTTGTTGTAAGAGGACTGTTAGTACCTTTTGTTGTTCCTGTTGTGCGGTAAGGAAAGCCGCGAATTGTTCAGTATTCATGTTGTTTGAATACTGATAACACAATTTGCCTCGTCGCCAATAATATAAAGTGTTGCTTGAACATTAAGTTGTATTTTATTTTAATTGTCAACCAGACAGACAGGCTAAAGGTGAAGGAACTCATGACTTTTGTTTTTATGACAACCAATATAAATCTATGATAATAAAGGAGTTTGTAACAGAAGCTACGAAAACCAGCTCAGGTGGAGATTCACAGACGATTCCGCCCTGGAGTGTAAATGTGGTGCTCTGTGTGTGTCCTGTTGTCTGCACGCTACAGGCGTTGATGGACGCTGCTGAAAGCGTCAAGCTTTTAACTAAATTCTGGGCTGACTGTATATAGATTGTTATCGACACCATAAGATGAAGAAGCCAATATTTCAGCTAAAACTCTACCAGTGTATCAACCAAATATAAATATATTAAAACCGATGCGTGATGGATGACGCAAACATTCCGAGCCGAGCAGAGATCGGTCCATTTGATTTCTAGCACGGATGCGCATACGCCGCGCCGATCGCACCGCTTCTTACATCAATTGTGTAATAGAGACGCGCCCGCATACTATCTTCATATAATTGATAATAATCTATCAATGACTATGGGAATAAGTTGGCAACACTGTTCCGTTGAGTTGCCAGGAGCTGCACACATAACTCGAGTATTTAGAAAGTGCTACATGACATTTATGAATCTTTCCATAGATTTGCAACAGATAAGAAGATAATATTTCAGTTTTCGATTGACATAAACTGTAGGAAATATTCACCTGCCAACGCGACCTATGAATAATAATTATAATTTTGTTTCGAAAGCCGAAAGCCAGTATAAAACTTGCAAAAATATGTAGTTTCAGGAAAATTGAATTTTCAACATCACCCAATACTCGTTTTATAAAGTAAACATTTTGGCCTGCCGAACAGTATTACGTTAACAAAAGCACGTTTACAACGTTAAACAATAATATTATTCATTGAACTAGCAAAGTAAAATAACCTAGTCCTGGGGAAAATAGTTCTATGGTATCTACTAACCTAATTAAATTACTTTGTAGCGCCAGCAACCAAAACTCCCTCAAAAAGGGGACAGACACTATGAAAATGTTGGCATATCTGTTTTTTTCTAACGTAGGTACCTAGGAAGCAGGGGTGATGGCCGAATGGTAACGACCGTGACTTACGTGTTGTAGGCCGTAGGTTCGAACCCAGACAGGCGTAAGGGGGCTTTGTGTAAATTATCTCATCACCACTGCTCTCAAAACGGTGAAGGAAAACATCGTGAGGAAACCAGCATGAAGCAGCGAAGACACGTCTACACCAACCCGCACTGCCATGGGCCCGAGTGGTGTATTATAGATTTACGGCCCACTTTCTCGAGTGAAGACCTTCAAGAAAAGGCTTAAATCCCAGCAGTGTACATTAAAAGCTGTATAATCAGCCTATAATGTGCTGGGACAAAGGCCTCACTGTGAAGGGAGTCAAGGGAGATTCCCAACTAAACTACTAGGCCACTCAAAAAGTATTATAGTTTTTGTGTATGATAGACTGGCCAGTTATAATCTATTTTGAAAATATGATTATTTGTAAGTAAAATAGATACGTTCCAATTTCAAGATTTCCCTCCACATTATTTGCGAGATAATTTAATGGATCTGCGCCGGGAACATCTTCGCGCTATGATTTTTTACGATTTCAAGTGTCGCCTGAAACCGGACGAATCGTACGATAGACTTCAAAAGGCAGTCATGGATGAAGGCTATTCTAAGGCAACCATGTATCATTTGTAACATGAATTCAAGCGCAGTCGACTCACTTTTGGGGATGAAGAAAGAAGCGGTCGCCGTTTGACGGCTGTTACGGAAGAAAACGTGCTAGCAGTGAAAATTTTAATCGATAAAAATAGGCGAGTTACGTATCAAGAGATTTCAGCACATACTGCAAGTTGAATCGGGAAGCCTTCACGAAATTCTACATGTGCATCTTGGCGTGAGGAGGATAGTTTCACGCTGGGTGCCGCACAACCTCACCGATGTTCAGAAGCAGGCCCGGGTGGAATGTTGTGATAAGATAAACAAATTTGAAGCAGGCTCGTCTCGGCGTGTTTACGACATCATTACAGGTTATGAGTCTTGGATTTATCAATACGATCCAGAAACGAAGCGCCAGTCGACGGTTTGGGTGTTTAAAAACGAATCAACGCCTACCAAAGTTAAGCGATCTAGAAGTGGGGGGAAGATTCTGATCGCGAGCTTTTTCAGTTTGACTGGCTACTTGGTATCAATTCCTTTATGGAACCAAAGAAGCATCAACGATGAATGGTATACTACTAAATGCTTGGCAGAAGTTTTCTTTTTATTCCCGAAAATAAAAAATCTGCTCAAAGGAAAAAGTGTTTAGAAAACTGGTTCAGACGCAGGAAACTTTGTATAGAGGCTGGTGGAGAGTACTTTGAAAAGATTAAAAAAATATATGTTTACCTACTTAAGGAACACTTATTTTTATTTTCGTAAAACTTTCTCGAGTTTGTTGGAGTTAACTTCCAGAATGCAGCTGAGTACTATATTTTACGCGACTGCCTATCTGACCTCCACAACCCAGTTACTGGGTAATACAATACCCCTTGGTAAGACTGGTGGTCAGACTTTCGGGTTTCTGACTACTCGTAACGACTATCCAGAATCTACGAATGACAGCCGGGACCAACGGCTTATCGTGCTTTCCGAGGCACGGAGGGGTCTCGGTATGACCCAATAAAGATGTTCACCCATCCACGGACCAAGCGACAAGCGTAGCTTAACCTGACCGATCGACCTGTACGGTATAGGACCGATCGACGAGGGCCTCAAGTCTGCTATTACAATAGTGTCACAATGGTCTATCATTGATTTCATAATAGTTGATTTTGACAAGTTTGGTAATCTACTAATATGTATAATGGCGTCATTATGACTTTCCGGTGGTCAGCCACTGACACTCCGCTGAAAGAAATGGCATTTAAAGGTAATCTCGTACAGAATGAAACCAATGAATGGCAATACGACAAAGCCATTATAGCAAAATTAGGTACATTACGAGACCATTGACCGACCACTGATCGACTATTATGAATTTAGCAGATTACGAACTTTTAGCAAAATGACAATGGGATCGTTTTGGAATGACGAATTTATAAAAATAGCAGACTTGGGCCCCTGTACGGACTAGTAAACAACTTTTCGTTTGATTATACGGCTCTTTCTTATATCTATGATACGGCTATTATTAAATTATAGTAATCGAGGGAGATTATGTTATATTAAGTATGTAGGTAGGTCCCTCTACCTAGTGACGTAGAATTCTTTTCACGTGTGCTCATCAAAACATGAGTCTGACAGAATCGTGTAGCAGCTATATTTTTAACGTTCTATTTTCAAATGCGCCAAAAACGTAACGTGATGCACGACAGCAGGCATTACGATGCCAACTTTCTTTGCCGTAATGCCGTGGCTGTTTTTATTTTTTATTCATTTTATTGCAAACGTCTTCATTTACTTTTGCTTCCTGTTACGCCTGGTAGCTCAAAAACCTACAAATACAATTTTAACACTATTTTGTTTTCATGAAAATGTTGTCTCAAATAAAAAAAAAAACGGTAAATGGCGAGTCGGGCTTGACACGAAGGGTTCCGTACCACAAGGCAAAAAAAACTCCGAAATCATGAGATGCAGCCCGCTGACAGACAGACAATGGACAGTGGAGGCTTAGGGTCTCGTTGTTTACTACGGAACCCTCAAAAACGACCAAGTGCGAGTCGGACCACTCACAGCACTGTTAACAGTGAAGGGTTCCGTCAATACGTACGTTTACGCGTGCACAATATTCCGTGAGTAGTATTTTTCAAAGAAACTGTAAAACAGAGTTATTTCTGTGTTTGAATCCAAAAATGTCCTTTAACTCAAAACTAGGCACACGATGGAATGTTACTTGAAAGCGCATAGGAAACCAACTAGATTGACTGAAATAAGAAAGCCACCATAAAAATATCGGAATCTTTAAAATTACTTAAGATGTCTAACAATACCCCAGACGCTAATTTACACTGAAATTTGTAATTTAATAACACCATTGTTTAGCGTTTCATAGAATATCTACACCTTCCGTCCTCATCAATGTACACTGCCAATAGTCTCTGAGTAGACGGCTTTACATAATACGGACAGACAGACCAAACGAAATTAAGGGCGTTCCGTATACACCTACCATTTGGCTACGGAACCTTAAACATGGTACATAATATGTGTATGTACCTACATATTTTTTTTATATATTATAATATCTAACAGATTTTGTGCTGCTTTCAAAATCTACAACAAAATTAATTATCTAAGGTAGCAGAATGTCCCTAGGCGGAATATGAAACAAGTAATTTTACGCAGAAATTCACCGAAAAATCTAAATTAGTTTCGGCCCAACGTAAAAGTACCACAAAAAGATTAATTCGATACACAAACAAAGCCTTTGGGGACTACGGTAGCTATTTCACTCGAGAACACATTTTAATAAGGGAGTTAGAAATATAATGTACTAAGTTTAATAGGTAACGTTACTGCGAATAGGAAAATACGGCTTCTTTGATATTTTATGATATTTCATATACAGTTTCTGTAAAGGCATAAATAAGTACAGATACTGTGTTCTTTTTAACCGACTGCAGCGAAAAGGAGGGCTATGAATTTACAGGAATGTCTGTGTGTGCCATGCTCGTATTTGGTTCCCTCATAACTTTTAAAATGTTTATCATTATTTGACAAATGAGGTATTTTAGGAAACGTCTTCGGCCGCAGGAGGCCATAAAAACATGAACTAAAAAAGAAATTAGGGTAGGTTGCACCCACGGCTTTCAGATGACAATATTTTCTTGTTTCATGCTTTTAGAGCGTGAATTTTCAGTAGTCGGGTTTTGGTTTTTTGAACATACTTTTTATGATGATCGATATGACATAAATACAATAAAGCCATTCTAACTTACACATAGCCGGTTAATCTTCTTCTTCCCTTCTCCAAGTGCCGTTTAAAAAAAACAACCTATTGGTTAGGTAAGTCCAACTTCGAAAAAGAGGTCAATCGTCGAATCCGACTCGGCTGGGCAGTGTTCGGGAGGCTTCGCAATATCTTCTCGTCCCAAATACCACAGTGTCTCAAAACGAAAGTCTTTGACCAGTGTGTGTTGCCAGTGATGACCTATGGTAAAGAGACGTGGTCGCTCACAATGGGCCTTATCAGAAGGCTTAAAGTCACCCAAAGGCAATGGAGAGCTATGCTCGGAGTTTCCCTACGCGATCGAATCAGAAATGAAGAGATCCGCAGGAGAACCAAGGCAACCGACATAGCCCGAAGAATTGCCAAACTTAAGTGGCAGTGGGCAGGGCACATTGCTCGCAGAACAGATGGCCGATGGGGCCGAAAGGTTCTCGAGTGGCGACCGCATACCGGAAGACGTAGAGTGGGAAGGCCTCCCACAAGGTGGACCGATGACCTTGTGAAGGCCGCGGGTATCCGCTGGATGTGGGAAGCACAAGACCGGTCGAAGTGGAGGACCCTTGGGGAGGCCTATGTCCAGCAGTGGACGTCTTTCGGCTGAAATGATGATGATGATGAACCTATTGGTACTTGGTTAAAACTATATCATGTACGATTAGGTAACCATACCTAAACGTAAATTTTTCTTTTGTATTACCTATAAAAAACATTCAGCATCATGAGACGTCATTTCGTGTACCTACCGTGAAATTTGCAGAGTATACGCTCACGTTCATCGGCTCAATTGACAAGTAAGAAAAAATAAACCTAACGTCAGATTGAAGCCACATTACACTACAGTTGTACCTATATTTAAACAAATAAGTATATTCACGAGCTAGACTCTAAAGATGTTTTAAATAGGCGGCTGCATTCAGTCTAGATTCCGCACCGCTAATAGATTCATGTAAGACGAACAAAAAGAAACACAACTAATCTCTACTCTATTTGTAGACTAGGTATTCTAGCCCAGCTATTTTGCATACTGATTCAAACAGGATACCTAGGATTGAAGCTACAGATTGTTCTGTACTGCCCACTGCATGCCTTCAAAGTAATTGCGATCGAAAAGGAGCCTTTATAGACGTTGAAACTTTTATTGTTGTTTCGTCATATGGTATGCCACAAAGCTTTCAATCTTTTCATGTTTATCAGGCTTTACAAAAGTGTCATGAAATGATGCTAGCCAGACAAGCGCAACGCAACTGCGATCGAAGATATTTTCATAACGTTTTCATAGAAATTGTTCCACCAGCGTCGCATCGCGCCTCTCTGTGGGACCTTTAAGAAAATACGGTTGGTTCATTGCATAATGGTCTTGTAAAACCTGATTTATATAGTAAGACCTGCCCTAAGATTGAAATTGTAGCAACAATACAAGTTGCACCGTCTCTAAACCATGTTTCTTAGACGCAAGCCATTTGATGCGAAGCGACTCTCGTAGAACAATTTCATTAAAACTTCATGAAATTTGTTCCACAATTGTCGCGTCGAGCTGTCATGTCTCGCCTATCTGCGCGAGAGTTTATGGTCTAAAGGCGAATGTACATTACGAAATTAGCAGCGCAAACTTAGTTTTCGGGCACCTGATCTTCAATGTACTAGCGCCGAGAGTCAGAATGCAACAGTTGTGTTTTTTCGACGCGCTGGGATGCACTCTCGTTGGATTCTCAATGCGCGATAAAATCCCGCCACGAAATTTTTATATCCGTACTAACGTGGTCTATAAGGTTTTCGTAATGTAAATTCGGCTTCAAACTAACAATAAATCATCATCATCGTCTTTTCAGCCGAAAGACGTCCCATGTTGGACATAGGCGTCCACCTGGTTCCTCCACTTCTACCGGTATTGTGATTCCCACATCCAGCGGATTCCCGCGGCCTTCAGAAGGTCATCGGTCCATCTTGTGGGACGTCTTCCCACTCTACATCTTCCGGTACGCGGCCGCCACTCCAGAACCTTTCGGCCCCAACGGCCATCTGTTCCGGCAATGTGCCTACCCACTGCCACTTATGTTGTGCAATTCTTCGGGATCCGTCGGTTGCTTTGGTTCTCCTGCGGATTTCTTAATTCCTGATTCGATCACGTAGGGAAACTCCGAGCATAGCTCTCTTCATTGCCCTTTGGGTGACTTTAAGCCGTTTGATAAGGCCCATTGTGACCACGTTTCTGGTGAAAGACTTTCGTCTTGAGACACTGCGGTATTTGGGACGAGAAGATATTTCGAAGCGTCCCGAACGCTGCCCAGCCGAGTCGGATTCGACGATTGACCTACAATTGACAATAAATAAAGAACCAAATTACGATTCTCAATTTTAACATACCTACTATAAGTAGAATGTTGATTTTGAGGACCTTTGGCGCTGGCCGTCATTATTAAGGAGAGAAATTACGATGTTCCTCAACATCTGATGAAAAAGTTAACCCAGAGATCCTAGCTCTGAAGAATGCTGAGTACAGTTTTTCAGCCTCATAATTTTCTTGGCCTTGTCCCAATTAATTGTGGTAGGCGCAACTCGTCCTTTCCTTACATTCTTCGCTATTGGTTCCCTCAACTTTGTTCCCTTTCTAACCATATCATCATTCACCCAGTCCACCCAGCGTTTCTTTGGTTTCCCTACTCTTAAAGCCATCGTCATTCATACTCAAAATTACCATGCAAGTACACTGTTCCCTCACCGAATCGTATTGAAATCTAAGATGCGTAGTACTGCGCGTGCGCCTGATAGTATTGTAACCGCAAAACTACTGTCAGCGTTATTTTAACACCAGCGAATTTCAAAATTACTTTTTCATGGAATAGTCATTCAATGGGATTAATTGAGCTCAGAGGTTTTTCTCTGGGTGGAGCGGAAGGGCGTGTCAGATTTTTACTGACTAAAACCCACCCATGTTCCCGCAGTTGCCTGTGTGCCAGGGGCAACGGTATCTCTTTCGAACAACCCGCACCCCTGGCAGGCGCGTCGTCGACCCGGGATTGTTCCTTACTGGACAGCGAGCTACCCATTACTCGCCGTCCGCAAGCCCGCGCCTACGGTGGCCGGGAATCAGCCTGGGATTCCCAACGCAACGCCTTGGGCGTCTCCTGCGGCAGCTTGGGCCGTGAGGGCGGATATACTGCCTCTCCCTCACGTGCACCGCCTCCGTCTTCGCGAGTATCACTGCTTCGCAGAAGGAGATGACGGCTACCCATGCACTCGCGCTCCGTACCATGGCTTAGACCAGGGCCGGACGCCAGAGAACGCCGCCGCCGATCGCCTCCACATCGCTAGGATTTAGAAGCCGAGAAAAAGAAAAAGTTGTACCGTTGCATGGTTATTTGCAACATAGCCAATAAAGTATCTACTTAGTAATTCTATGAACAGTACTTATAGGTACTCTACTCCTACATATTAATACTGAGCAATCAGATGCTTAATAGTAAACCTGCAGCTTTTAAGGTTTCAATTAAAAATTAGCCTAAATAAATAAATAATTTATTGTTTCTTATGACATTGCTAAGTTCAATAGTTTATATTGTAGGTACTTATGTACCCATTATTACCCATGGGTTTCATAAATCGAGTCGCCCCTTTCGAGAATGTATAGCAAACTGTTTAAATTCACACTCTTGCAGCTAACTCCGCACGGGCTAATCTTCAAAGTTAAGCAACGGTTGTCGCGGTCGCACCGTGGATGAGTGACCATCTATGACATACCGAGATTGTCATTTTGAGACCTTTGACAGTGTTAGATATACTTAGTCAGAAGTCTAAAAGTCTGACAACCAGTCTTACCATGGGATATCGTGTTACCTACCCTGCTGTGGGTAGCTTGATTGTAGAGGCAGTCGCAGCATGTAAAATACTGGTCCGCTTCATCCGGTTAGACTGCAAGCCGATCAACTGATGATGGTATTAACATCAATTTTATCAGTTGTTAAAATAATAAGAAAGCAAAATAGCAGTAAATGGCCAGAAACAGTAAGATTCTATAGAATAACAGTCACAATTCGAGTTCCTAATTAAAAACGTTCTAAATCTAGTCGCGACCAGCCAGACCTCAGCGACAATCAATGTCAAAAACTTGTATATAGGTAGGTAAATTATAGGTATTCAGATTCAGTCAGATTATCGATTGAGACTGAGATTATGTCAATCCTGAAATGCAAACGTTTTTAAAAATAAGGGAACTGGTCCTCTAGTGCACTCCTCATCATCATCATCATAATTTCATCCGAAAAACGTCCACTGCTGGCCATTTCCACATCCGCCTCCTAACACACCCCGGTGCTGTGCTTCTCGCATCTAGTCAATCCCTGCGGCCTTCACCAGGACATCGGTCCACCTTGAGGGAGGCTTTCCAACGCTACGTCTTCCAATACGCGGTCGCCACTTTAGAACCTTTCGGCTGTTCTGCGAGCAATATGCCGTGCCCATTGCACTGCCACTTAGTTTGGCTATTCTTCAGGCTATGTCCTTGGTTCTCCTACGAAAAACTACTCTTTAGATTCTCCTGTTTATTTCTGGGGGCCTACTCTATATGCACGAAATCCGTAATCTCGGTCCAAGTTACGGACGTTTCCTACTCCGTATCACTTACGGACCTAAGATTAGTTTGAGGCCTCAACTAAGAATGAATTACTACACGATTTGACAGTTGTCCCTATTTCCTATATGGTTTTACCTGTCCAAAAAAGTGAATTAATCAGCTGTAGTCACTTAGAAGTTTCGAACTATTTTCGAGCGGGCCATTTTCGTCGACGGAGTTAGTGAGTGATTCAATCGCTTTGGGAAACTCCAAGTCCTCTCCATTTCCTCTACTCCTTATAGTTGCATGTATTCTGATCTCAAACCCGAACATGATGATAGTTTCCTAATAACCAAATCATTTATCGGGCTTAACATAAAATTGATTTTTTGTTTATTCCTGAAAGACGTTTACCTAATATTAATAAAATCGGTAAGTGTAGAGGTATTCCAATAATGTACATAGGTAGATGTTTTAGAGCACCTACTCCTACTCCATAATAAAACATTACCTACTTTAACAAAGTATAGAATTCTGCAGCATTACAAAATAATCACATAATAGCGATTATTTAATCATCTAAGTATATTAATTATAGAGACAAAAACATATTATTGTTACTAATGGGAGGAATGTGGTGAATTAGCGATCAATAGAAACTTGAGATTGTATATCGACGCATTTCTATACATATTAGATACCTACTTACTTACTCAATCACTCATAATGGGCATTATTAGAAGAAGGCATAGAGTCACCCAAAGGGAAATGGAGACGGATACGAGTATGTTTGGAATTTCTCTGCGTGATCGAATCAGAAATTAAGAGAAACGCAGGGGAACCAAGGTAACCGACATAGCTCGAAGAATAGCCAAACTCAAGTGGCAGTGGATGGCTTTACATTGCTCGCAGAACTAGTAGGCTTTGGGACCGAAAGGTTCTTCTGGCTTGAGTGGCGTGGCGACTGCGCACCGGATGGGGTAGCGTTAGAAGGCGTTAGCAGACCGACTGACCTTATGAAGGCCGCAAAAATCTAAAAGAGCTTATGAACTATCGATGTGACGACGGTTGGGGGAGGCCTATGTCCAGCAATGGACGTCTTTCGGCTGAAATTATGGCCTACTGTATTTTATTGCGGTTCATAGTCGTATTAAATAGTCTGACTATATTATTTAACCTTAAAATCAGTGGCTTTTTTGGCAGTGGCCATGGATGGCCATGGCCACTGCCACTGGAGTACTGGTTATGAATATGATTATGACCCATAGTAACTGCCACAATGCCATTGATCCGTTGTTGTGAAAATCGTTATGATTTAGATCACAAAAAAAAAAGGTTTTTTTAGCAGTGTTTCTTGTACCATTAGTCGTTAGTTTGGGTACTTAGTTCCTGCGAGGGTAAAAATTTACAACTGTCATTGAAATATTAAATAGGTTTTTTTTTGGGTTTTAGCTTCGCACGGTTTGTGCATTTAGCCAGTGTCAAGTAGGTAATTTTACTTTTCGATCAAGTAAATGGCCCGATATCAGGCACGAAGTTACAAAAAAGTCATAGTCAGTCAAGTCAAAGTTATTGTAAAGCGGTAGTAACTTTACATTAACCTTAACAAACAACCTTTAAGGAGTTTTTGGGAGGAACACGAAAAGTCCACGTTAGTCACTTATTTTCACCTTCACAACACTTGTGCACTCACACGTAACTAAATTGAATAATTCACTACCAAAATTATACAGTTTAATTCGCTAATTCACAAAATTTAATGAAAATGAAAATTCGTGCGACATATTCCAACGCGATCCCGCCAAAAACTCAAAGAGGTTATTATAATCAGTTGAAATTTTTCAGCGGTTGGTAAATGAATGAGACAGTAAAACATTAACAGTAATAAAAAGAAAATTTGTGGATACTCAATTACCTAGTGTAATAAATTAATCTATCTATCTGCCTAGCCATTTCCCAACTAAGTTGGGGTCGGCTTCCAGTCTTACCGGATGCAGCTGAAAACATACAGTGCAATAAATGAACGGCAAGTGAAAATGTTGGAATGTTTAGTTCGGCAGTTCATGGGTTCGGTTGGCACCTGGAACTGTGACCAACCAGGAGCCAGCCAAACTGGTCACAGTAACAGGTCACCCCGACCAAATGGGTAAGCTTAGGTTAGAACTGTGACCAACCGCTTTTAAGCAACTAACTTCCAACTTAGACTTTTTACCGACTAATTCCTGCCCACACGTAATTGCCCGTTCAATTACTCATTTTAAGGTGACACTTGTCCACATTTTTTCCATACAAACTTCGGGAGGGTTTTACTCCACTGTTTGATTATGTACATCAAAAATTAAACATGATATGGTTTTGTCTCGTTATTATTATTGTCTGTACGGAAACAGAATACTAAAATAAAAAGCTATTAAAAAGTTATGAGCCAACAAAGATTCGTTTTTCTTGCTAATTTAACCTAACTTTGAGCGTGTTTAAGTAATAAAAGGAGTGTAAAATCTCAAAAATCAAGACGGTACCGACAAAGTTCAATTTACAATAAGTTCAATAAACTTTATTGGTCATTGATTTATGCAGTGGTTTTTTCAGAAAACCCGATCTTCTGAAGGACTTTTCTAAATTTTTTCGCGATTTTTTTGCCAAAAATGCTCCTGCATCTTACTCAATAACATTGTGCGTGTAGACTAGCGTCTAACTGCTCACCACTGATACTATCTCTGTCGGTTACGAAGCCTGGTGAGACAGCGTGATTTTTAGCCAGGCCCACCAGTGAGTTCGAGCCCGCGCAAAGTGTCCCCTTAATTACTTATTTAGTTCCCAATTTCAATTTCAGCCGAAAGACGTCCACTGCCGGACATATAGGCCTCCCCCAGGATGGGGGGTTTTGCCATAATCGCCACGCTTGGCAGGCGGGTTGGCGATCGTAGTATGGTGGTAAAATGCATAGAGAACGCTGCTGCCCATTCTCTAGTAAGTCCCTTAGTCGCCTTCTACGACACCCACTGGAAGAAATGGGATGGTGCTATTCTTTTACGCCCGGCGACACATACGGGACACATTTTTATTCAGTTTAGTTTAATGCTCAATTTTTACTGCTGAACTTGATAATAAACATATTAAACAAACATTTTGTAATTTTTGACTTACCTTAAAACTACAATAAACAACTGCCACTAAGTATAAAGTTCCAGTCCCCGAATACAAGGTGTCAGGGACATGACTTGCAACCTTAACCAAGAATACATGATTCTGAACACCCCTGCTATTAAATGTTACGTCGGTAATACATTTTTGACCGCGTAGGTGTTATTGCACTTTTTTATGTAACCGCTGACTTTTTCTTTGAAGAAAAATTTATAACGCCGGAAAGTTTAGATAGAATCATATGCTGAATAGGTACATGGTTTCAGTTTGCGCGTCGATGTACCTGCCATAGCGTCAATAATTGCAACGCTCTTATCGGCTATACATACCGAAACACGATGAAGGAAAATTGCGTAAAAAGGCCTCAGGTACTAAAGCCTGAAGATCTAGATTCAGACAAAAGCGGAGAGTAGTGACAAGACAACCAATGAATCTTCGCATTTATTAAAGAAGAAATTAAATATTCAGTCATTTACATGAGTGATTGTTTAATTAAAATTAATTAATGAGCAACCATTACAAAGTTATTTTCTTAAAATTAACAAAAATAAAATCGTCAGTTCGCCTGCTAAAGTTATTTTCAAATTTCGAAGCTTATTCTTACAATGGCTGCCATTGTTATTTGTTACTCACTTATCTTGATTGCAGAATCCATTAACCGCAGTCCTCGAGGAATGCTCACTGAAACTCCAACGTTATTAAATTTTCAGCGATAAAAGATTACTTGCAAAGATTCAGTACCTTTTCAGATAACAAAGCATTTTTTACCCTTTGACTTGACCCTTAAAAGCCTTTAAGTTGACTTTGTATTTCAGAAATAAAGAAGTAAAAATATGAAAAGACCATAGACAATTTCAAAATTTTACGGCAGCTTATACTCGGTTACTAGACGCCAGATACAAATATAGATCCAGTACCTACTTAGTGCTAAAAAGGAGATAATATGATTTTGCTTTCAGCCTTGATCTGAATTGTAACAGCCTTGAACTACTTATAACCTAATAAAGCGTTCAAGTATCTAAACATGATATCATCGTGCCATGGGTCGGGTAACACGTGGCGCGATACTCACGCGCTTGTGTTTTCACTATTACAATGTCCACTAACACCGTGGTTTCAATTCCTTGAAACACGTAGATTGCCTATAGGAACACACAGGATAGAATTACTTCCATAAAGGTGCTCTTACACGGGCAATTTTTTGAGCAATTATTGCTCGGCAACACTAATGCATCAATCTGGATCATTAAAGTGGTACTCCACATCTGGAGCTACAACAATAAATTGCCGATGTGTTTCGGCAATATTGCTTCTGATTGCTCCATATATTTCATGAGTTGGCGAATATCCGATCGGTTTGGATTTTTTTTGTAAATTTTCTTTCTATCTCGGTTGTACGTATAACTACGTCTCGTTTTTGCGAGAGGAACCGGCTGGCAGCGGAGGCGGCGGGCGAGGTGCATTGCCTAGTTTTTTAAGTTGCTCCATATCGTGTGGCGTATCTCTGGCAACAGGTTGCCACATGTTGCCATTGCCCTAAATTGCTGGATGTAGTCGTGACGTCATATTTGACGAGAATTGCCGAAGATGGAGCAATTTTAGTTACTCGTGTAAGCGCACCTTTAGGTTTGACATAAAATATGTAGGTATATATTGTAATTAACTTCTTTTTTTATTAGAAAAGACTTATTTTCTGTTGTGTTTTCAAATCGATCTGATTATTTTATTTTTTATTCTATTTTACAGCATCTTTGTAAAACACTAAACTGATCGAACCTATAATTAATTTTATTAACCTTTAAATAAAAATAGCTTCTACATCCCTTATTATCCTATTAAAGTATTCTAGAGGTTCAATCCAAATATCAATTTAATTTAAAACAAACGTAGTTACATACCTAAAAATTACGAAATTATTTCGTAACAATAAAAGTTGAAAAAAGGGACGATTCCTTTTTTTGTTTTTAATTTTGAAGATTGTATTGTTTTGTACTTGTTCTAGAATTTTATTTCAAAGAAATATCTAATCATAGTCAATAGGTAAATACTTACAGGATTTAAAATTGGAGTAACTACTTAAATGAAAATTATGCATAGATACGGTTTTGTTTATTTATTCTTAGGAACGACACTGATTTCTAAGAAAGAGATCTGCCTATTTTAGAAGACAGGGTTTCTTATCTGCGATTTTGGTCTATACATTAAATTCATCTTACCTACTTAAAACTGTTATAATACGACAGTGATGAAATAAATTAAATTACTGGTAACGTCTCTATAGGAAGATGGTGAAATGAAAACTGTAACAGTAACTTTTCTCGAACCCTACTTCCAGACTGCACGGCACCGCACAGTTGAGCATTCATCACAATCATCACAAACCTATATCGATTCTCAGAACGATTGTTTTGAAAATACATAATCAATTCTTCAGAAAGATGCGCGATAACTCAACAAAGTTATTCTAAAACCACAGAGTAAAAAATGGCGCGTAAAATTTTCAATAATCGCAAGTACCTACTTCAAATCTTCAATATCAAAATATCAAATTGAATTATTCTATAGGTTTAATCCAAACAGTAATATATATTTTTTGTAGGGTACCTAAACCACAAACGACAGTAACAGAAATACTTGATACTTACATACGTAGGTACCCAAACATACATAAATAACGAAATTATTTCATAATAGCTTCCGCCCGCGGCTTCGCCCGCGTGGAAATTATCCCGTGGGAACGTACTACCGGGATAAAAAAGTATCATTTATGTGTTAATCTAATCTTAATGTTAATCTGTGTGCGAAATTTCATCCAAATCCATACAGTACCTAGTTTTTGCGTGAAAGAGTAACAAACATCCATACGTACTCGTACAAACTTTCGCATTTGTAATATTAGTAAGGATCAATCAAAGTTGAAAAATGAAGATTAATTTTTATTGTTTTTAAATTTTTTACTTGTAGGTCCTACTGTTAAACTGTTCTTTAATTTTATTTTCAAAGAACTAATCACAGTCGGTACAGTAGTAGTCAATACCTACTTATAGTATTTAAAAATTGAGTACGTGGAATATAATGCAGGTACGCTTTTGTTGGTTTTGTTTATTTATTCTTGGAAGCGAAACCGCTTAAAACTGTAATACGGGACTAAGTATGACTTAGTCCCGTATTACAGAACCTCACTCAAGAGGTCAAGACTCAACCATTACCTACTTAAAACTACTTTCAACCAATCAAATGGCTCTACTCTAGTTTCAAGTAATGCTTGAGTCTTGATCTTGAGTGAGGTTCTGTAATACAGGCCTTAGATAAAATAAATTAAATTAAATTAGGTACTGGAAACGTCTCTATAGGAAAATGGCGTAATGAAAACTATAACAGTATCTTTTCTCGGAGCCTACTTCCAGACAGCACGGCACCGCACAGTTTACCATTCATCAGAAACCTATATCGATTCTCAGAACGATTGTTTTGAAAATAATCAATTCTGCAGAAAGATGCGCGAAAACTCAACAAAGTTATCACAGCAGTTTACTGACTTCGTTACATCCCTATTCTAAAACCATAGAGTTAAAAATGGCGCGTGATTTTCAATTCCTTTTTTGAATCGACCGAACGCGGAAATTGTTGAATGAACTTACGATTCCCTGCGTGCGTGACTCATAGTGGAGTATCGAGTGACGGATTCCTGTAACTAGGCATTGGTAGCGGATAATGATCAGCACGTGGTTGATATTATCTACTGTACTGCTGCTGAAAAGTCAATAAGTGCGTAATTTTGCATTGTACACAACCGGTTCGGATGACAGCCATTAAAGGCACAACAAGCGCTTGATTTCTGGGTTTTAATGGCCTGTTATGATTTTTTCAATGATGGAGGTGTGAATCGTGAGTTCGTGACTTGGTTCACGTAGCTGGCTTTCGTTTGATGGATGATGGAAATGTGAAAAACCTTCTAAGACATTCTATAACCACAACTAAATATGGAATACCAGATTGTAGATAGTGGTTTTTTTTTTTTTTGGGTGGGAAATCATCAAATAACTTCTCCCGCTCTGGGTGGAGCAGGGAGGCGTGTCAGACTTTTACTGACTAAAACCCACCCGTGTTCCTTCAGTAGCCCATAAGCCAGGGGCTGTGGTGTCTCTTTCGAACAAACCCGCACCCCAGGCAGGCATCGGCCCTTGCGGGCCCCATCATTTTTTGTGCTGACATCTCTTTGAGGCGCGCATGGAACACAACGCGCCGTCGACTTGGGCTTGGTCCTTACCGGACAGCGAGGTACCCATTACTCGCCGTCCGCAAGCCCATGCCTACGGTGGCCGGAAATCGGCCTGGGATTCCCGACGCCCAGGGCGTCTCCCTATCCTGCGGCGGCTAGGGTCGCGAGGGCGCATATGCTGCCTCTCCCTCACGTGCGCCGCCTCCCTCTCATGACCCTATGGGACGCCCTCAACCGGCGAGCTGGTTGGCGCCTCAATGTAGGCGCCCACACCGGCGCCCCGTATAGGGCCATGGACCGCACGATCCCCGCGTAGAGCCTCCAGCAGGAGGCGCTTGGCCCCCCTAGATTGGGCAGGAGCCGCTTCAGCGCAGCCCCGGCCCGCTCCAGTCTGGGAGCCAAACGGCGGAAATGCTCCGCGAAGTTCCACCGGCTGTCGAGGACGAGTCCTAGGTACTTCATAGTCGACTCGACGCCGATGTGAAACCCTCCCACCGTTATCTGGGAACCCGTCGGTGGTGCATTCCGAGGACCATGAAACCACATGGCCTCGGACTTGTGACTGTGTGACTCGTGCAAGGCCACCTCGAGTCCCAGTTGCCGGATCCTATCGACGATTGTCGCAACCCCTTGTGTCCCTAAGTCGGCCGCCGCCTGGTACGACCTCCCTTGCGCCAGGACCAGCGTGTCGTCAGCGTAACAAACTACACTGACGCCATCAGGGAGGTCGGCGCGCAGCACCCAGTCGTATCCGATGTCCCACAGATGCGGCCCCAGGACCGATCCCTGTGGGACACCGCACGACATCTCTCGCCGGTTCCACTCTCCAAGGTGACCGGAGTAGATGACGGCCCTGTCCGTCAAATAGGCCTCGACCACACGACAGAGGTAGGTCGGCATCCGGTGATACCGGAGTGCCTCCCTTATGCAACTCCAGGGCAGGGTGTTGAAGGCATTGGCGATGTCAAGTGACACCGCCAAGACGACCCCACCCCGGGCCACAGCATCCCCCGTCGTGAGGGCTCGCACGCGCATGATGGCATCCACCGTGGAGCGCCCCCTGCGGAAACCAAACTGGCTCTCCGCCAAATCCGGCCCCACCCGCACCAGCCGCCCGACGAGGCGGTCTGCAATTACTCTCTCAAAGAGCTTGCCCACCTCGTCGAGCAGCACAATGGGCCGGTAAGCGGACGGAGAGTCCGCTGGGCGCCCCGGCTTCTTAATGAGGACCAGTTTCCCCGTCTTCCAGCGAAGTGGGAACTGGCCCTCCTCTAAGCATGCGCTTAGGAGCCCTCTTAGTCGAGGCCCGAGAGCCTGCAAGGCCAGGACCCAGGCTTTGCCGGGCAAGCCGTCGGGTCCTGGGGCGGTATTCTTGGCATTCAGCCTACTTACCGCCACTCTCAGGTCTACCTCGGTCACCTCTGGAGAGTCGTCGTCGTCGTCGGTGTGGTCCGCATCGGGCACCGCAGGAGGCGGAGCCATAGGCGGGGGAGCGTGCTCCCCTCGTGAGGGGAACAGAGCGCTCACCACGTCCTGCACGAGATGAGGCCGGAGACTCTGCGTCAGCGGGGGAGCCCACGGGCGGATTTTATCCCGCATCGTATTATAGGGGCGTCCCCACGGGTCTCTGTTCAGAGTCTCCAGCGATTCCTCGCGGGCCACTACTCTGGCCAGGCAGGATCTCATCTCGGAGGGCGGTCTTCGCCACTCTGTACCCCTCGTACAGCTCCGCCTCAATGGCTTCCGTATCCGGAGGGCGGATACGGAGCCTGCGGTGCTGGAGTAAAGATGTCGCGCAGCAACACACGCCTCGCGCAGTGCTGTCAACTGCGGCGACCACCAGTACACCTGGCGCGAAGCACGACCTGGCTGGACCCGGGGCATTGCCACGTCACATACCTCGGACATGGTCTCCTGGAACCACTCCGCCTCGTCATTGATGTCGGCAGCCCTGTCCGGTGATGCCCTCTCAACTCCGCAAGGGAGTTGTGGAACTCGGCGAGAGCCTCTTCAAGGCCACACCCTTGACTGCAGCAACCACAACCTCCGCGAGCCTGGCCGTACGCTCCGAGTTAGAGCCGCCGACGTTGTCTGGCTCAACGTCAGACGACTCTGAGAGGGCCCTGCTACTGGTCCCTCCAGAACGTTGCCCCTCCGTTTCAGGTACCCATAGTCTTCAAAAATACATTACATTCTTTCGTCATTTTTTGTTCCCGTTTAGATGAACAGAAATCCAGTGCACAAATATAGGGCTTGCTAAGTTGTCCGTGACAACCCTCAAAATGCTGTTACTGGAGCGTCTCAAAGTTTGCCAAAAAGACGCAACCCTCGACCTCATGATGGCGTAAAAGTCCGGGACCCTCGCTTCGGCAAACATACTCGAGGCAAGACAATACCTTGGCAGTTTCATTAGGGTTCGGTAAGCATCATTGTACTGAACCCTTAAAGAACTGTACACCTTTTTTGTGAAGTTGCACCAAAGTTGGCAGGTGTACATTGACAAGCAATAAGCTCTGAACAGAGTGTTCTTTACGTCTTTGGTCAGCATGACTCAAGCTATTTACACAGACATTGCCTAGGTGACAGCCAACTTGGGTTCTTCTGAGTTCCTCGATCAGCTCATTAACATACAGGTTAAAAAAAAGACATTCTATAACCACAACTAAATATGGAATACCAGATTGTAGATAGTGGTAAAGCGGCAAGAGCTTTATGATTAGGTACTGAATAAAAGAAATAAAGTAGGCATGTAGCATTTTTCGGAAACTGAAAGGAATTATTTTAGTGAGCAAAAACCAAAAACAAATGCCAAATTTAACCTGGCACGACCTAGTCAAGAAACAATAAAATAAGTTTGGTTTTGTCTTTGGCTAATTGATTTCTCATTGCTAGTGCTGCAGAATTAGGTTTCCTTTTGCGTATTTTAATAATCGAGCGACAATCCAGTAATAACAGGAAGGATTTTCGTATGTTTTCCGCATAAGAATAAACGATTTACGATTGATTGTGCTATTCTGCGCATTTTTTAATGAACCAAAAACGTTTCACCTACTTTTATATCACAATAGGTAAAGAATGTACTATGATAACAATGCTTACCCTGAAATAAACACCGCAAAACGAGCAAACGCAGCTATACAGCACGTACGGGACGTCAACTACCTTACAAGTGCAACACCTCATGCCCTCGATATCTTAAAAAATCACAGAAACTCAAATTACGCCACAAGGTGGATTAAATACAATGGTCATTATAGTAAACACTGTCTCGATATCATCGGCTCATATTTCATAGATCAATCAATATTTCCAATAATATCGATAAACACATCAAAATGACCGACTCAGCTGTTACATAATCTTCAGGTGTGTAGGTACAATTTTGGCGCGGAAATGTTCTATTTTTCTCACAATGTAATTTCTACTACGTAGTATTACAATGTTGTTATGAAATGTTTTGTTTGATCACAATAGTCAGCTTCCATAGCTAATAGCTATTTAGTAACGAAGTAGGTAAGTCAGCGTTTTCTATTAGGTAAATATTTACCTAAAAGAAATAATAGAAATTGCGTCTATACAAATAAGGAAGGTCGCGATACAAATGCATCGTATTAATTATTACATCATTGATACATTGAGGTAGATCAAAAAAAAACCAGATCTGTGTCAAAAACAAGGCTATACAGAAACATTGCAATGTACAATTTTCCCAAGGAGAGGGAGCGTCGCGTTTATTTTTTCAAATAACTGATGTTCGTAAATTAAAAGAATAAAAGCTCATGATTAATGAGAATGACCAAATATTTATTAGAAAGCCGAGTATCACTGGACCGAGTAAAACCAGCACCCTAATTGCGTAACTCACGATTGATCATAATTGGTTTCGTCTTGACGGTTAAACAATATTCATTGCGTTATTTATGTTGTCGAACAGACACATCTTTCGAACATATGAAGCAATGGTTTAACAATCCGTTTCAAAACGATACAGATTATGATGAATCGTGAGTTACGCAATTAGGGTGCTGGGTGGGTTTAAAACATTCCTATGTTTAAACCCACACATCATTGACGGCATCCACCTAAACATGCCTGCCAGGGGTGCGGGTAATTCGAAAGAGAAACCGTGGTCCCTGGCACACAGGCTACTGAGGGAACACGGGGGGGTTTTAGTCAGTAAAAGTCTGACACTCCCTCCTGCTCCACCCAGAGCGGTAGAAGTTATTTGATGATATCCCAGACAAAAAAAAAACCGCACATAATTAGTTACCTAACAGGTAAAGATGCATAAAAAAATGGTAAATGTAAAGAACAACACAACATTATGCAAGTCAGTGTCAGGTATGTTGATTATAATACGAACTGCGATTGTAACAAACATGGCTTTACAATCCTTTAAGTTCATTTTATAATTTAATGACTTTTTCATGAAATAGTCATTTAAAATGCGGTTACCTAATTTCACGGGCTATAGGTATATCCTGGCGCTCCCGTAAACAAAACACAAAAAATTCAAAGACATTCTGTTGAGATAGTTATACACTTATGACACAAGACCAAGGCGATTGTCTGAATCATCATATAGAGCCTATTGAGATAAACCAATCGATAATATAAGATCTTCCGTTACTCCATAGGCGCCAAAACAAACCTCATTTTCAATTTACAAGTCTGCTGACCCCGATTCCGTGACATTATTTTTGAACTAGAGTCAACGTGGCCGCCATTTTTTTAGTTTTTGTTCTCGAACAGGCTTTCACTGAGGCAGAGGAGATGTGACTGTGAGCCTAACGGTCCGACCTACTTACACAAGGATCACAGTTAAAAGAAACTGCTTGGTGTAAATGAGCTACGAAATTAATTTACCGTTGGTTCTCGCATGATTGTATTCCACCATCATTATTTAGGTATTGTACCTACCTACTTATGTTGACGTAGGAGTTAGAGATAATATTGATGGATCTAAACCACTATAGGTACCTAGCTGGCTACGGATTAAGGCTCCTATATATATAGACAGGCGCGAAGCGACAGTGCGACGCGACTCTAGTAAGCAGTTATGCAGAACTATTTCTATGGAAACTTCATGGAAATTCATCATCATCATCATCATTTCAACCGACAGACGTCCACTGCTGAACATAGGCCTCCCCCAAGCTCCACCACTTCGACCGGTTCTGTGTCTCCCGCATCCAGCGGATACCTGCGGTCTTCACAAGGTCCTCAGTCCAACTTGTGGGAGGCCTTCCAATTCTACGTCTTCCGGTAAGCGGTCGCCACTCCAGAACCTTACCGCCCCATCGGCCATCGGGTCTGCGAGCACTACTTCAGGTTATGTCGGTTGCCTTGGTTCTCCTGCGGATGTCTTCATTCCTGATTCGATCACACAGGCAAACTCCAAGCACTCTCTCCATTGTCCATAATGTGACTTTAAGCCTTATAATAACTCCCATTGTGAGCGACCACGTTTCAGTGCCATAGGTCATCACTACACTGCAACACGCACATGGAAATTTTTCTACCAGAATCGCTTCGCACCATCGTGACTCGCGCCTGTCTATAGGACAAATAAAATGTTTTTTGTTATATGTTTTCTCTTTGTAGCAAATATTAATAATTATGCCCATGTTAATTAATTACATACAAAGGTAAAATAATATCTAATGCATAATAATTACCCAACCCGTAAAATAATGATTTACCAGGATACAGTGATTCGATCAGTTACCATAAACATTGAGACCCACTGCGTTACAGGCAGCTTGCGGTTGATACCTGCGGTTCTTTTGAATGTGTGAACATTGTCAATGTACAGACACCAGCACATCAAGCTACCCCAATCTGTCAAATTTAATTGATAGATTTTCATCTTTATTCCAAAAGGAAAAGGTTCATGTTCAATTGGGAAAATTTGACAGTTTGGGGTAGCTTGATGTGCTGGCGTCTGTATGTACCTACATTAAAATATGTTCATGAATAGTATGACTGAATCATCAAACGATATTTCAAAAGACAATGAAAAAAACTGCTAACATAACATCACGCCTTGTTTCAAGATTGGGCAGAGGTGTACACCCACACTTCACCAGTTGTGTTTAAGTCCCATGTAAAAGGGGGTGAGCCTATTGCCATCAACCGGGCACAGATTCAGACTTCGAGCTGCTACTGAGAAATTCCAGAAAGAAAAACCCAATAACACTTTGCCCGACCCCGGAATCGAAGCTCATGCTCAGCAGTGGCGCCTGCGACCACTAAAAATAGTAGCGTTTTTTGCTTTGATCATTTTCAACATCCTGAGAAACGATCATCCAATTTAACTGCACGCCACTCTACACAAAAATCTAAGCCAACATATTTTGAAATGTGTATGCAACCTGCAGTAGAGGGGCGTGCAGTTTTAAACTAGACAATGTCGTGTGGTGTCGGACGTAAAAGAATAGCACCATCCCATTTCTTCCCATGGTTGTCGTAGAAGACGACTAACGGATTTACTAGAGAATGGGCAGCAGCGTTCTCTATGCATTTTACCACCATACTGCGATCGCCAACTCGCGTGTCAAGCTTGGCGATTATGGCAAAACCACCCTTTTGGGGAGGCCTATGTCCAGCAGTGGACGTCTTTCGGCTGAAATGATGATGATGATGATGAATGTCTATCTACATAGGTACTACCTATGAGTAATATATCCTATACCTCCAGGCTTCTTTATTATAGCCACTTCTGGACGATACACTCTGTACACTAATTGCGTAACGCATGATCAATCATAATCTGAATCATTTTGGAACAGATTTCTGATCCATTGCTCCATATGTTCGAAAAATGTGTCTGCTCAACAACGTAAATAACGCAATGAATATTGTTGAACCGTCAAAATGAAACAGATCGTGTGTTACGCAATTAGGGTGCTGATTAGTCGTGAGTACTTGTGAGAGCAAATTCAAATTGTTTACAAACACTGACAGGAAATGCGAGCACTTATGCATTGGCAACGACTTCCGGCATTCCTAAGCTCCTTAAACAATCTTTGCGCCTCATGTTGTAAATGTCATAAGTAGTCATAACATTACGCGGCATTTTTGAACTTATGAAGCTGGCTAAAATTATAATATTTTCTTAAGGTTTCGTTTATATCTTTGACAAGGAAATTGCTTGATAAGCGTGCACAAGAATTATCTAAAGCAGCTATATGGGACGTGATTTCTTTTCGATGCACGATGGTAACATCACACAATTCACACACCATCACACCCAGCCTACAATGTTCGCATTTCTGAGACATAGACCTCCTCTCTGTGAGAGGGAGTACACCACGAGAGCCCAGGGCCTGAATTCACCAAGGCCATTTACCGATTCCTAACTCGTAACCACGTTAATCACACACGATATCTGCTCATATCGTATTAATAATATCGACAAAATGGCTTGGAACAAACAGAATATGACATTTAGATTCCCTACCGCTACATTGGTTTCTCAAAAACACGATAGATATTGACGTAGTTTGAACAAATAAGATTCCGCGGGGAATCATTTGGGGAATGTCACACGTCTTCGAATTCTTGGTTCTACTAGGACATAACGGTTTCCTCAAGGCTAACCATTCTTCACCTTCTTTTAAAGAGCTATGGGGATGAAATTACACAGGTACACAAAATAAACTGCCTGGATACGAACTCACGACCTACAACGTCTAAGTCGAGGCCGGCTGAAACCACTGAGTCACTAATATTGCTCTTATCGTTGGTACGTCTTGTCAAATTAGATGGCTACGTTAGAAACATTCTGAAGGGGCTTGTGGCTAAGTAAATACAGCTGCACGGGTATATCGATCTGGTTAAGCTACGCTTGGCGTGCTTGGTCCGTGGATGGGTGCCCATCTTAACATACCTCTCCGTACCTTGGAAAGCACGTTAAGCTGTTGGTGTTTTCACTCGTGGATCTTTGACAGTTGTTACGGATCGTTAGTAGCCCAACCTTACCAAGGAGTTTTATCGTCCTGTCCTAAAATACATACAGACATATTGTAATACGGCAGAAATAAGCAAACTCAGTGCACATGACAAGGCTTCTGCCGTTGCATCACAGGTACGAGAACGACATGTGGGTCAAGTACGTAGTCACCTAGGCACATATTTATACTGTAATTTGAGTAACAAGAATGATTTGTTAACTTAGATAAAAATACTACTTCAGAGATAATGAGTTATCTGAGGAAATTACGATGATCTGAGCAATCCCAGTTGACATAGCCGAGGTGACGTTCAGTGAAGCGTTCCTGGACAAATTGTGAAATTGTACGAAGGAATCTTACCTACTGGCGCATCTTTATCTACTTAGATTTTTTTAATGTAATGAAGTCAAAACAGCTGTACTTCAATTTTTTTGTGAAAAAGCAATGGCTACGAGGAGTGGGGATGAGTTTTTGGTTTATCTGGATGGATGTTCTGGACTGGTGCAAAAAAGGCTGAAAAGATTTCGATGAAATTAGGCACAAAGATTTATAACGTGAATTAACACATGGCACACTAATTCATCCATAATTTCGAACAACCACGCGGGCGAAGACGTAAGCAAAAGCTAGGAATTCAATCATTTTCTTATCTGACAACCAATCTTACCAAGGGGTATCCTGGCACCCAGTTACAGGGTTGAAGAGCTCAGATAGGCATTGGCTCTATGTAAAATACTTTTATTTAGCTGCATCTGGTTACACTGGAAAATTTTCCAACATAAGTTGGGAAATAGGAAGGCACTCTTGATTGATTTTACTTTTAAATTCCAATTTGGATCTCTTCTCTACCATATCTAGTCGCAAACCCCGCAACCAAGATGAAACCAAGGATTTAAGCGGCGTCGTGTCAAGCAGAACTTGGCCATACCCATTCCTCAATCTACATCGGTAACACGCCGACATTGGCCATACAGTAGCCAGCCTATTGACATTCTAACGCACCTAATTATCACGTAGGACAAAGGCTTACATGACTAAGATACCGTTTGCTTTCCACAAAACTCCTCGGTCATCATTCGTTCATTCAACTTTTTTTTTCTCATGAACTGACTCACTGGCCACTATGCAAACTTGTAGATGCCGCTATTTCGTAATTACTGACTTTGTTTGTTACTATATCGTATGAATCTAGCTGAAAGAATTTGCTGAAATGCGTTTCCTTTGGGCGTTACGCAGCGGATGTCACATAGGCCCCGTGTGACCAAAAGATAGTTTTTTTTTACTAATTAGGTATAACCTTTAGTAACTCAATCTTAAGTTATTTATTATTTTTTATGAGTACCTATTTCATGATTATAATAATGATCGCACCATTATTTCAGTCAGGAAAGATTATTAAAAAAAGGTGCAAAAGAATTAGGTCCTACTTCAATAATAATTTCTGGCTCTTCTACGACCAAGTAATAAATGTACTTATGCAAAACCTATCATTTTCTTTAATATTATGTAAAGTACCTTTAAAGAGTAACTTTAAATTATATTATGTATATAAAAAGAAAATAATCATAAGGCATCAAAAAATACGTCCGCATTGTTGTCAATGGGAAAAGTGCCCAAAAGGCTGGCAGCATTGCCACGTTGTATGGTAATGCTGATTCTTTGGCCGAAAAATAGGCCAGCCCTTTGGTCACGTGAAGAGTCGACCAACCGCTTGGAAATGTCTCGGAAAACTAAGTGGGCACTCGGACCCCATGGCCCTATAGTTTCAACCCCAAACGGCTAGAACATATAGGTTCCAATAAGATTGGAATATTTGCGCCGTTTGATGTTTTCCGCACCTGCAGCAGCCGCCCCAGCACAACCCGCCGTACTAGAAAGATGGGATGGCGCAAGGGTGTCGACACATGTTGCATCCCACACTAAAGGCCGACCTAACTTCCAAAGCATTATGGTCATTCCATCTGGTCTCTTCCCATCGTCGCGTGCCAAGCCATTGGATTCTAGAACAGCTGGCACCCCGGCAGTGACAAGAGCACGACGGATAATGTCATTGATGCTGGCGTGCCGTGCTATCCGGCCTGCGCTCCTTCTGCAGGATAAGCCATGGTGTCCGAGGCAGTCGACACCTTCACCGCATTGACAGCGATGCAGAGCCACGCAAGGAGCGCCAAGACGCAAGCATGTAGCAAGCCGGAAGGTCGAGTCACCCAGCATGGTGCCTATGTTGGGTGACGGGAGTGCCTGCAGCCAGAGGCCCGACTCCCATTCACCCACAGCCAGAAGGCGAGCACGCTCAGCAGCATTGGTGGACGTATTAATAAGTTTATTCCGTACCAACCTGCAAAGCGGCTCATCCCACTGTCTCTGGGAAGATGGGTTCACGGGCCGATCTGTATCCGGGCAAGCCATTTTCCAGGCATTCACCGCATCGGTCAAGCACGGCACTTCAGAGTCAACCAGGCAACGGGCTAAAATTTTCCCAGCCAACTTTTCAGTGCTGTGGACAGAGTACAGGAAAGCCGGTAAGCTAATACTAGTAATTTTACGGACGCCGAGGCCACCAAAACGGAAAGGTAGAGTGGCTTGAAGCCACACTCGGTCGTCCAACGCCACATTTAAAATGGATGAAAATAATTTTCTTCTAAATTACTTGAACTCTAAACTCAAACTCAAGGCATTTATTTCAATTAAACAAATTACAGACACTTTTGAATTGTAAATCCGAAAGATGAAGATAAGCATAGTAGTTCCTATGGAGAACGGGAAAGAAACTTCACGGACACTGGTTAAAATGAATAGCTGAGCTCACAATTAGGTCAAGAAAAGTAAAAAAAAAAACATTTGACGATCCAGGACACAAACTGCAATGTAACGATTAATCAATCGGAACCTATCTAATCAAAAACGGATAGGTAGGTACCTATCTATCGGCGTAAAAAAATGCAATCACTTCAAAGTGAAACTGGTTTATAAAAATTAAACAGAACTCTCTCTAAAGTCATGACTGATAACGTTAAATATTTGAGGATCAAACGGAACTCTCTATCAGTAATTAATTATCTAAGTAGGTGAGCGTGTATCTCCATGGGAATGCCGTGTCAACATTGCCGTAACAGGAATCTAGGGCAATGGCAGTCGGACATCGGAACTAAAACAACTGCCAGGAAACTGGCCAGTCCGCAGATGCCACCGAATTCTTAAAAGTAAAACATGTTTAATTTTTGTATTGCAACATTGGTCAAGAAAGTTACATCTGCTGTTACCGATATTTTTAGGTAAGTGTGAATCTTCGATAATCGAAAGTGGCGATAGCACTTCGTAGATAGAACGAACGGAACCTAAATATCAAAGCAATATTTAAATTTTTACTATTTTTAAAACAGCTGATGTTTGAAATATCACACGCAAGCGTTTTTTTTATTGCTTAGCTAGTGTTTATTTGCGAATTTAAAAGGCTGGCAGGCAATTTCGACCTACATTAGTTCTGGGTTCTGACTTTGAACTTAAAAAAAACATAAATATCTCGAGTTACCTATAATCAACATAATTTCCATTTTTACCGTCCACTTCTTCGTTACTGAATGGACTATCAAAAATAACTGCTCTTCGTATGGGATTTTCACGAAATTCTAGAATAAGTTCAGATCGGTTTGAAAACCTATTGTGCAGAGTTGCAGACCATAAACAAGTTAGTTCACGGCGCGGCGGCTGCGGGCGGCGGAAACATTTCCGAGATTTTTTTGTTGTCATTATCGAAAACAAAAGAGGTCAGTATAACAAAGCAGGCGCAAATTCTTTATTGGAATAATGACTGTAAGCATAGTGCAGTGGATGCGTGAGTCAAAGCAGACAGTCCCCCCTGTGACTCACGCATGCAAGATCTAATTTCTTCACCAAAACATACACTCATTAATTATTCTACGTAATTATAAAACGAGCGTGATCAAGACAATTATCATTTGCTAATTAGCAGACGCTTCATTTTTATTACGGCGACTTAATTTACTAACGACTAAGTACTTTCGTTTTTAATGTATTTTGCTGGTCCTTTTGCCAAAATTAAATCCTGGGAAGTTAAAGTTTTAGAATTTCTCTATTAGTTTAACTTATTTACTGAAAATGTTGCAAATCATTAGTGTTAAATACCGTACAAGCTGCGAAACATCATGGCATAGATCCTTTTTAGAAGGAACGTCCAGACTCACTACCTACCTACTTTGCGGCTGGGAAAATTACATAGGTACGCACATTCTTATACGGATATACCCGCTAGGTAGGTAGGTACTCAAAACATAATAAATGTTATTTGGGCATTTGTGGCAATTGGCAATATTGGAGTTTTGGACGTCTTTCAACTGAATTTTTGATGATGATATTTTGCGTGTCATCGGTACAATCAACAATCATTTTTAACCGACGAAAAAACGGAGGAGGTTACTCAATTCGACGCGTATTTTTTTTATTTTTTATGTATGACCACGCCTATCTTTTTACAGAGTAGTTCGATTTTGATAATTATTTTTTAATTGGAAAGAGTATACCCCGAAGTTGGTCCCATATAAATTTCGAGAAAAATTCCTACCCTAAGGGTAGGAAAACAGGGGATGATTGATTGTTTACTCACAGATTTTAATACTGAGTTCTGTATTACAGAAACTAATAAAAAATTAAGCATGTACCTACTTAGTAATTAGTAGATTATAGCCACAAAAAATTGTAAAATAAAAACTTTTAACAAAAAAATTAAACCGCCGAAAAAACTGAAAAGACAAAAATAATGAACCTGCTGTATTTAACCTTAATAACTAAGTTCGGAAGTCGGTGACTTTGGAAATATATTTTTCAACACACTTGCTCATAAAATGGCTCTAATTTCACCGCAATTAGGCTCATAATGACACCTATTGTCAAACTGTGACTTTTTCATTACCTACTATTAATCACTGAGTGAGTGAGAGTGAGTGAGTTATTGCTTTTTTTTTATTGGTTGAGTTGCTTTGTTCTTAAAAAGTTTCGATACAAAAAAGGTCGTGCTCAATAGTACAAATAAATTAATATACCTATTGCTTGCTCATTTCATGCAGTAATTACCTAAATAGATAATTTCAACTTGTACGTTTTTAATACATAAAACTTTCACTCAAATATAACTTTTGTTTTTTCTGTAATAAAGAAAACTTAGAATTCTCCATTTTGTACGTGGCTAAAAGCCCTATCCGCGAAAAGCAAAAAAAAAAAAGAAACGTCATTCTTTTAGGCCACGTTCCGAGTTACAATAATATCGATTTAACCGCGCTCACACACGACGTCCCGCGAATCGTCATAGATGACGTCATGACATTCGCCATCTTGTCAAAAATGACAGTTGTGCTGTTTTGTTTTAAGTCACATCGAATATTTAGTTAATTTGGATTTATTTGAAATAGTGCTACTATCTAAGAATAAAAAATGTGTGGTGTATACAAGTTTAATATGGTGAATATATGTTTTGACGTTGAGTGAAGACTTTTATGGCGATCACGAGCATTCCGTATTGATGACAAAAATGACGGTTCTTAGCTGTCAGAATCGTGATATCTAACTCGAAACGCAAAATATCGATGTGAGCGCTCACAGCGTTATTTTTCTAATTCGGAATGCGGCCTCAGTATAAGACCGATCGCCATTGTTAGATGCGCGCGCATTTGAAAACTGATTACTTTTTCCCGCCAATGGCAAAAAAAAAAACCTCATTTTCACTGTTGAAATTATAGTTATTTATTCATTAAAATTACTACAAGTACTAGTTATGAAGAAAATTATTTATGTTGTAACACCGCCCGATATAAGATGTGAAGCCCTTAACGTTATGAAAGTTTACTACCTAAAAACTCCAAGGACAAAATGATTTTTTGTATTATTTTCTTCACAAGTGTGTTGAAAAACGTCGTATGATACACGTGTCTATTGATGATTACCGCTGAGGCGCCATTGAGACCCGAGCCGTCAGGCGAGGGTCTTAAGAGAGCCGAGGACGGTCATCAACGTTATACACTTGTACCATAATGTACTATTAATTTTATGTCACCGCCTTCCGAACAATTTTTTTGTTAAAAAGTTTTATTCCCAATAAATAACTATCTCATGAAAAGTCATTCCAAAGAATTAAATAAACTTAGAGGGTTATATTGATGATTTTAATGATTATAATTCTGTACATACGAGTTACGGTCGCAAGTCATATTGTTTTCTACATACAGCCTCTCACTGACTTGCAAATAACAAAAAACCTAAAAAAAAATTAATTTCGCGGGCTAACCTGTATTTTACACCATAAACTACATAAATGAATATGGATATCGTAAGTCCCACACTACAAAATTACTTTACAAGGACTTTCCGGTACCTCACTGCAAGCAGTGGGGCAATTCTCGTAATTTTAAGGACGTTCACAGTTTGATCTGTCTCAGTCTGTCAAAAAACAACGAGTTCCCAATTTTTGACAAGTTTTTGACATTTGAATGTCGCCGAGATTAGACTGCGACTACATTTTAAACGTTTTCAATTAAGATAATAACTGTCCTTCTGATGACAAGAGAAGATAAGCACACAGGTCATCATGACGGGTTAGGATAATTCTTTCCTGTGGGATAATCTCCGACCGTAACGCGGGCGAAGCTGCGGGCAAAAACTTGTTGTTTTATAAATACTTAAGTACTTCACACTTGTGACTTCAAGAACCCTTCTGTATCTATGACTGTGTATCAGGACTCTCTTGTCGCATCATATAACAGACGAGTGTTAAATAAATCAGGGTTCTTGAAGTCTATAGCAATGGAGCTATTTATAAAGTAACTAGCTATTGCCCGCAGCGTCGCCCGCGTTGCTGCAGCGATTATCCCACGGGAAAGTACTGTTCTAACCCAAGTCATGGTCCAACTGTGTGCCATCATCGAAATCCGCTTGGCCGTTGTGGCGTGAAAAGCTAACAGACATACAGAAAGAAAGACAGACTTGCTTTCGTGCGCAATAGTTCGCTATGTATAGATCTGAAAATGTTAATGTTATTTTCTAAGGCATTTAATTGAGGGATGATGGGCAGCTGAGTCTGTACAAAAACTTCTCAGTGATAACACCTAGTTGAAAAATAATAATAAAGGTAGCCAAAAATTTGAAGGTAGAATTGTGTCAACCACGATACTTTAGTAGAATCTATGCGACGTATGTTACTGTGTCCTTAATCCAAAAAAAATGGATACAAAAAAATAGTATTTCTTAACAATAAGTTACCACATAAGTGAAATACGAACATCCATTAAAGTTTGACCTCCTCGTGAACCCTCACCAGTAAATCCAGTGAATCTAAGTCTATTCTCGCCATAGCTGTAAAAACATGGCCAGTATGTACATAACTCTGCGAAATCTTATGGTGTAGTGTAGAGTTTGGCTCGTGCAGAAATAGAACGAGTCTGCAGGGCTGGAACTAACACGGTGTAGATACTGTTACCTACTATGAGATTAAAATATGAGATAGGGATATTAAAATTTACTGAATGTAAGGAAAACTTGGGATGTAGGCTGACAAGGGCGGATTCAGGATTAATTTCTGGGCCATGGTATGCGTGGTCTGTTAAAAAAATAAGGTTAATTTTCAAATTTCGCGGGCTACGTCCTTTCGATTATTATCGATTTTTTTTATTTTGTTATGTTAGTACACTCGTCTCGAACATACGTTCACAGTTTCAGCTATATAGCATGGTTAGTTAGTTTGTAAGAGGCATAAAAATTAGAAGTGTTTTGCGTGATCGGCGATTTTCTGCTGTCGAAAAAATGGATCAAAGAATTTACATCAAATTTTGTGTAAAAAATGGAAGTAAGTGCTCACACTTGAAATGTTTACAGTAATGTATATGGTGAGTGTACTCCGAGAGACAAAAAATATTTACAAGAGGTATAAGCTTTTCACAGAAGGTCGAGAAGATGTGAATGACGATGCTCGCCCTGGACACCCCAGCACATCAACAGCCGATGATTAGAGCTCTTTCAAGTAGATTAAGCTCAGCTGCTTACGCAGTAAGAAAGATAAGGCAGTTGACGGATGTAGCCACAGCTAGGTTAGTTTACTTTGCTTATTTTCACAGTATTATGTCTTATGGCGTTCTGTTGTGGGGATCGGCAGCTGACGTAGATTCAATTTTCATTTTACAAAAGAGGGCAATCCGCGCAATCTATAAAATGGGGCCTCGTGAGTCTCTCAGAAACAAATTCAGCGAAATTGATATTCTAACTCTTCCGTATCTTTATATCCTATAAAATATCTTATATGTTCGCAAAAACTTAGGCCTTTTCAAAAAACGATGCGATTTCCATAATCTGAATACACGAAGTAAAGATGAAATTGTGATTCCAAAATTTAGATTGACTAAAACTAGCAAATCATTTCTAATAAACAGTATCCGCTTCTATAACAAGTTGCCAAAGTCAGTTGGCATTAATTCCTTCTGCACATGTGGCTTCCCTGGTACCTCATTAACAGCATAACTATGTGAAAGTCTATTAACTGCTCTCAATGTTCTTTTTTTTTTCTTTTTATTTTTACAATGCTGACATATTCTCGTCATTATTTGACATTATACATCAATTTTAATATCAACTTATTTTTTAGTGATTTTCATGTTAATCATGTCACTATGTTTAATTAGGTTCATTTTATTTATGTAGATTATTTTACATATTGTGAATGGGAGAACGTTTTAGGCCTTACAGACTGTAGATTTGTAGACGATTTTCTATTCTGTATTCGTCTAAGTACCTGGTACTTATTGACAGGCCTGCACTGTCCTCCCATACATTTTATCTCTGAAAACATTGTTAAAGCCAATCATTTTTAAAAGAGTAACCGTGGAGTTTCTTGCCGGCTCTTCTCCATAGGAAACAACATTTTGGAACCGTGCACCTACCTTCTGACGTTTCATAAGTGCCCATGCAGGTTTATATGAAATAAAAATATTTTGATTTTGATTTTGATGAAAATGTTGTGGAGAATCGTCGAATCACTATTAGAGAAGTTGTTGAGGATGGCATATCGGTTGGCTCATACAATGCTATTTTTTTGGCGAACTGTGAAAGCGTCCAGAACTGTGGAAAAAAATTCATGGCTAATGCCTGCACCATTTTTCCGACAGCGATTAGGTTCTGGGAGCAAGCAAATCAGGTACCGGAATTTTCGACACGACGCGCGACGGCCGGTGAATAAATAGTAGTGCAGTTCTTTCATCTATTGTGCAAATCAACCTACAGTTAAAGCTACAGGTATCTCTCAAATTGGGACTTAACACTTTGTCCTCAGATTTCTTCTAGTATCACATGGATAAGGAACAGTTACGTAGCTTACGTAGCTGTTCTTATTTCTTATAGTTTGATGCAGCTTGTGACCTTTGAAAGCTGTTGAAGCTTCGCTAATCAACATGACTGTCTCGGTTTTGATTTTATTTTCCTAGACACCATAAGAATCTTTCAAAATAGCATTTATATAGGTCTCTGTGGTAGCATTCTATCCCTTGGAATTTAATCATATTATTCTGCGCAGCTTTTATATTTCCACGTGCAAGTGCGGCAAGTGGTTATTGGTAGGTACCTACATAAACAACTGCCTAAGACCACGTATATTTAATACAGGATAAGTTTTTAACCAGTGCGCAAACTGTAACCATGAATTCAGCATATCATTCTAGACCTACATGGTCAAAATCAATGGAACAGCTGATTTTTTTGCTGTATTAATCTGCCCTGGAGGTTCTAGAATGATATGCTGAATTCATGGTTACCGTTTGCGCACTGGTTAAAAACTTATCCTGTATAAACGCCACCCACCACATCCTCTACGTGACCCTATAATATGCAGTAGAGTCTGCGATGTTTTTGTACCATCCGATGATAATTACTTACGGAAAATTACTATTATAATCTAATTGCCTTATAATAGGCGACTTAACATAATCCCACCTGAGTGGACAGACTGGTGATAACTCATTGGACGCACTGTCCCGCTGCATCCCACCGATGGGTAAAGGCCCCATGAATCCCAGCTCTTTCAATCCAGGGATATAGTGGACCACTTTCCACACGCGTTGGACGCAATACATCACGCCTGTGTTCCGCAAAGAGTTAGGCAGAGTTGGATATTTCGCCACCCGCATATACACATAAAGTGTCCCGAAATGGAAAACCATACAAAAACGCTGTGCCAAATGTCATATGGTCTAAAACAGTAAGTATGCATACCATTACACTGCCACACAGGCTCGAGATAAGATCTAAAACGGACGCAACATCCCTAAAACAGACTATATCCGTCCCAGCCGAGATAACTAAGTCTGAGACGCGAGCAGCTGGTCCCGCATACCAGCGCGGATTCGCGACAGTGTTTCTCAATGTGCAATAGTAGATAAACGACAGCTCCCTAAACGCCACATTTGTTTAGAGAGCCAAGCACGTTTGGGTTACACTTATCGATCTACTACAAAGGTTCAATTCAGGTAAAAGACGCTCCCAGGTTTTTTTTAAAGCTTGAGCTTTCAGGTGCCTGAGGCGTGTGCGTCGTTTCTGTTTGTTTTATTTTGTAACTAATCATTAAAACATTACACTTACTTACTTTAGATAAAAAATTCATTTAATTTTTAATTTTGTTTATTTAGTTGTTTGTTTTTCCGTGTTTTAATAGGAATGTGTTACTGTCTGCACAGCCTAATATATATTATTAATAATCATTTCAAAACTAATAAAAGTAGCCCTGACCTGAATTTTATAAATTTTGTTTTCAAACATTACGTACCGAGCCTTATCAATGAGTGCTTATTATAGGAAATCCCCGAATTTCGAAAATGTAGTTATGTAACCTATTTTTTATTTTTATTTATATAACCGACATTTAGGATTTCCAGAAGATAAAAATATAATGATTCATAATATTTTTAGAAATTAATTGTTTTTACTGGCGACCAATATTATGCCCACATAAGAAGTTGGTAGAATCTTCGTAGCTAATATTTTATTCGTCAGCATCGAGTTTGCTGAATTGGTTCAAATTCAGTGTGTTCTACGAATAAAACCGATATAAGCATGCACGCCTGTACCATTTGTAAAAGTTACCCGTCGTCCACTGTCCACCGGTACATATATAATATACCAGCCTGTTAATCGCGGTCATTCCGCATTCACTCGCTAGTATCGCATCGCTGTTCGCGAGCTCACACGCTCAGTTCGAATTTGGCGCGCAACCGGTACCGGTCGAGCAGCCAGCGACGAGCGCGCCTTTGCCCAAGGAAGTTGTATCGAAACGAAACGAAGTGAGGGAGCGAAAACTTTTGTTCTCTTGTTGTGTAAAAAAAAACTTACTTTTTGTTGGAAGTCATCGAACTGGTTTTACTCTAAAGATTTTAGTGTTAGTGAAGAATAATATTAAATTAATACTAGCAAATACAGTGCCAAACGGATACATACATGGTATGTAAATTATGTTGTGTTTTTTTATCAACTAGCGGTTATCATGTGCGGTCAGCGCGAACTTATTTGATTGAGCTTTACATCCTTTGTTTAGGTATCGCCGGCGACGCGTACGCTTACGCCCGAATAGTAGTAGTAACTCGTACTATAAACAAGTAACCGTAGTACCTATTTATTATGGACGGCGAAAGGAAAATCCACATGAGCGAAGGTGTCCCATTGAACTCGCCAGGTGCGGCTAACATTTTTCTGAATACTGGGAAAAATACGAAAGTTAATTCACCCGAAGGGACTGTCATACATCTCAATACAGGTGACATAATTAACTAAAGAATGAAATATATTTTATGACACGAATATGTAAATAACGTGGTATTTTCTTGATTGCAGAGAAACCGTCAGACCTCGGCGTGCATATAAATACGACGTTCTCAATAGCGTCTTCCAAGAAAATAAAGCTTTTGTTCGTGTTGAATTTTTTGTTGAGCGTGTTATGTATGGTGTTAAGTTGTTCGATAGCGTTCTACTACTGGAACGAGATGATATCAATGAGGAGACAGCTGGATATGATACATGACCACTTTATGCTACACAATGTGAACCAGGACAGAGGGGTGCAGAGTGCCTTGGTGGCGCGCCCAAGGACGCCGGGCGTCGAGCCGCGCGAACCACGAACGAGGTCCTTTGACGACGACGAAGTCCAACAGAATGCCAGGAAATACTATGTTGAGGACCTAGGCGAAGACATGTTGCTGGTCGACTCCAAGAAAAAAAATGCAAGCAAAGACAATGCCCCTATTTATGACCTAACAGTGCTACAAAAAGGTTAATATGAACTTTTAACATACCTACTTATAAATAAACAGGTTTGTCATAGTCATCACAATAATGTTTATTTATAACTAATTCCAGAGTTGGTGGTAGCTCAATTCAATGGTGCTATGCGAGAAGTCAATTTGAAGTTACAACGTGAGTATTAGAAACATTTTTTAAATTTATTTCTTAATTTTTAGTAAGTTCTAGTAATGATAACCCAGCAAGTAAAATGATACAAGAGGTTTAACAAAAAATATAAAAACTAAAATACAATAATCAAACAGCTGCTGATATTGCCCGTGACTAAGAAATAATAATATTAATGCTACATACTTTGTTACATAACAGCAATTATAATAAGCAGATAAATTATTTATTAATAATTTAATCTCAAATAAAACTAGTTCTTAATGCAAGGCATCAAGCTTGATATTGAATTGATAATCTATGACACATGTTCACTAGGCAATGAAGAGATAAAGGAAACTAAAACAACCATAGACCACATTAATCACAGATAGATACTCTTTACTGAATCAAACTCTTTATTTATGAACTTGCTTGCTTGCTTGATGTTAGTCAATAAATAATTTACTACAAAATGCTACCAGTTTTTTCCAAAGATTTTAAAGGAAAAAAAAAAGTTATTTTAAAATTCTATAAACTTCTTATTTCAAATAATTTGCTACTTAATTCTATGCATTGACTTTTATGTACACATTGCACACTAGCAGCTTTAAACTGAGGAAAAGAACAATACGTTTTTATACTATTGTAGATCTAAAACTAACGCAAATATGTGATTAAAATGATAATTTATGTGAATGTGACACAGGCAGGATACGCCTAGAAAATTTTCATTGTGTACACTACAATCACACGTTATATTCATGCTTAAGCGGAAGGAATAAGGTTGATAATCCTAAGTACATAAAAGTTATCAGCCTGACTGACATAGTTACTTTGTCTAAAGAAACTTAGCTCACAAGTTAAATGGGATGTATGTGTTGTCGTAATTAATCTGCTCATAATAATTAAGCTTCCAGACAATGTTACATAATTCCTTTTGTATCCTCTGCATTCATAAATTGTGGCTACCAATTTATAGCTAGCTGTTAATTAATAGTTATTTAAAGACTTAGATTTGAATGCCAGCGTTTTAACTGTTTATAAGCATCTTGTGTTGACCTTTGCAGCTGAAATGAGCCAAAATGCACATTAAGAGAGATAATTTAGGTACCTACAATTTGTTTTGTGAATAAGTAGAACAATTTGAGTCTATTGATTCAAGTCTATCAACTTACACCATATTGATAAAGATTCACCTCTTTCTTGAAACTAATTGACCCCATTCAAACTGGTTATTACAAGTAGGTACCTACTCTATTTAAGCTATATAGCTTAAATTGAAATAACCTTATGTTTTATTTATGGTGTGATGCTGGTCACCATGTGGTTTTGCTAATTTTAAATTGAACTAGGTACCTAAACACATTTATCTGACATGGCTACTGTTTATATTTAGGGGACTCCCCTGTAGGAAGTTATTAGACATAACATACTGTAATCATTTTATTTATTAGGCTTGGATATCAGTAGTAACCAAACATAAAAGTCCAGTAATGCCTGCCAAAATATAAATGACTTTCAATGTTGCCAGTAATAAAAAAAACAATAATTATTTTTTGTTGCATGCAAAACCGCAGCTTTACTGGAGTTACACTAAAGTTACCAACTTCTCAATAATTGTTCAAACGCAATTGTCTTAAGTGTGATATGTATACTTACGACTTTCTAGATAACACAGTAATAATCGGAAATTGATAACGAATGTAGTGCTTTTGACAACTGACACATATCTTACATGACTACAACAAAACAAAGTATATATTTTCCTGTATCACAAATCCAAATCAAGTGTGTCTTCACGTTTATTTGTTTCTTCTTCACACCATTACTACATTAACTACTCAACCGATTTCAACGAATCATGGCACAGGCTTAAATATAACCCATAAAGATATAGGATACCTTTTATCCATGTACAGAGGCCAGCACATCAAGCTACCCCTATCTGTCAAATTTCTTTGATAGTTTTTCAACTTTATTACAAAGGTATAAGGTTCATGTTCAATTGGGAAAATTTGACAGTTTCGGATAGGTTGACCTGCTGGCGTCTGTACAGTCACGGGAACGTACATCTTACCACCGTGAAAACAAATTCCGGTGCACACGATGACCAACTCTCTACCGCCCCTTTCTGCGTCGATCAATGAAACAAAAATTTACAGTAATATTTTGTTTAAATACGTATCTGAGACAATGATCAGTTGATCACAGATATGTTACCACTCGTTTTCGACCAATAGGAATATAACAAAAAAAGGACCAAGGAAGAAAAAGTTTTTAATGTTATACTTCACATTTTGCTGTCTTCGTGTGCACGGGCTATTATAATCCAGTGGCAAGATGTACAGACGCCAGCACACCAAGCTACCCCAATCTGTCTAATTTCCCCAATTGAACATGAACCTTATGCATATGTTATATAGTTGAAAATCTATCAAAGAAATTTGACAGATTGGGGTAGCTTGATGCGCTGGCGTCTGTACGTGCCCGTGATTGTACACGGACTAGTTCGTATACTGCAAGTGAAACCGCAGGCTTCAGCTAGTTTGCTTATAAGTTAAACTTTGTAGACTGGCTCCTCTCGGGGATTACATAGAGTTTCAAACTTCTTGTAGTTGTAACCATGTGGTTGTATAGCCTGACCAATACCTCTGTACCGCGCCTTAGGTATGGGCGCGGCGTGACGGGGGAGCAGTGCAGGCCTCTAATTCGTCAGTGCAAGCCGCTCATTCTTCAGTGCAAGCCGCTCATTCTTCAGTGCAAACCGCTCATTCGTCACCACTCACAACGTCCTTCCCCCGCCTCGCCGCGCATACCTATGGCGCGGTACAGCGGTATCGGTCAGGCTATAACTGCATTCGCTTTGTTTGTAACCATAGCAACCGCAGTCCACAAGGACAATTCTCGTACGTACTATCCTGTCCTCTCTTTTGTCATGAGGTAACATGTATAGTTAGACTTTAAATTGTATTCAAAAACTTGACAGTTCAAAGAAAAATAATGTTACCATACTAAAACTAATAGTGTTGAGATAGTGAACGATGTTGCGTAAAGAGCGAATGATAAAAAAATCATTTTAAATTAAACTACTTTTATCATTGGTTATAAAACTTAAAAAAAAAAACATTTTTAAGATGTGGAATACAAGAATAATTAATAATTTGTTAATAAAAGTAATTTCCTTTTTTTAAATTTATTCTAATAGAAAGAAACTAAATAAATTACCTTACTACTGAAAAACAAAATATATTACAAATTCTACAATTTTTAATAGTGCATTATGCATAACTTGTTTTAAGACAAGTTATTAAATTTAAAATAAAAAAAATTGCATGTAAGTATATAATTTCAAGTTCATTCAGTTTCGTTCATTCTTACACCACCTCATTAGCTTTTTTTTTGTCAAAATCTGGTAACCTTTCAACTTTAGAGTTACTGAATACGATTAAAAGTCGAACTATAGGTAATATTTCCCAGTTATAAGTTGTTTTCTTAGGAGAGCATTAGAAATACACACATTACCTACTCACTAATGTATATTGTGGTTGTTATCAATATAATTGTGTTCCTTTATTATGTTACTACATGAATGTTATTTTTTTGTTTTTGAATGGAAAATACAGAAAATTAATTAGGTCATCAATTGTGTTAGACACTTTGGTTTTGGTTTATCGTTGTAGGTAAGTGGGTGCTTTGGTACTAGGTAGCTAAATCTTACCTCAAAATATTAAACAACCATTACATATGATGCCCTATATTGAATTTGATTTATATTAACATTATCCTTACAATTATCTCCAAATACCATTAATGGCGATGCTTTTTCGTTAAACCTAATTTATATTAGGTACCTAGACCTAGTTTAATAGTGGTGGTGGCGGCTTCTTTAAGACCACACTACTACAACACATCGAAAGACAACTGTTTGACCAGTTTGGCCCATAGTAGGTATTAGAAGTAGGTACCTACTTAATACCATGTAGGTCCAAAGTAAACATTATTTGAAATCTATAAAAATACATAAAATTGAAAATACAGTTCATATAAGGTCGAAGTTTAGTCTAGTCGAATAGTCTTGTTGTTTAAAAAGAATAATAATGTGAACTTTAGTAAGTAATCCTAAAATACTCATTTAATTTCAACTTTTTACTTTGGTCTTAAAGGGGTATTTACTAAAAGAGGAATAAGACAAGTCGACTTCCTTCAGTGTGGGCGTATAATTAAATACCTAAATTTGGTAGTATACATGTACAAGCAGAATTTAATCGAGTTTGTAAAGCACTTAGTAGTTGAAATAAAAAGAAAACGCAGCTTAATTATTCTTTGGTTATTATTAAAACTTTTTAGAGTAATGGAATTAAATTACCTTGGGCAAATGGGCAGGTCACAATATCACATGTGACAAAAAGGTAATTTAATTACCCTTACTTTTGAGGTGGCGTAATAACTATTCTTTAATTTTATGTAGGGTTACTTAATGGCAATATTTTTTTCGCATTTGTTTTATTTGCTGAAGACACAAAAACAAAATATAATTTTTATTATGAGACAAAATAATATCCAACAGCATTTACTTCTTCAATTTAGCTTAAAATTATTTAACAAAAGCACATCAATAATCGATTAGGTGTTCAATAAAAGACCGTCATTTTTGGTCGTTCATGCAGTGAGTCTTTTACGAGTTGCACTTACATTTTATTAAGGGTCATGGAGGTGACTGTACCGTACCATTATACAACTTAAAATACCCTTTGGAATTACGTGGCAACATTCTGAGGCAGTAATGTAACACTTATTGAAAATTATTCAAATATTTAGGTAAAGCTCGTCTTGAGCTCTTAAACCTTCTGACTGTCGTATTAAGATAAACAAACGAGGCTGAATTAATTTGCTACCTATTCATGAATGTTTAGCTAAGATTTTTTCTTGAGCCTCGGAAGGTTTTTTTTTTATTTTAACAAATGTTAACTACACTTTAAAATTAATTTAAAGAATAGTTAACATTTGTTACTGGACTATGTAGGATCATGAATTTTATAACGGTCTTACTCTGGGGAGTGAATGATTAAATTATTGAAAGGCCACAAAAAATAACTAAAATATCGAATTAACCTGAATCTTTGCATTCTTTTATAATTATGCGTATATTTTTAAACAACATATAGGTATACCAAAAATTCGCTGCTTATCATTCTGCGTCTGCGCACATTATAAAGATCAAGAACTATGTCAGTAGGCTATGGCTTTGTCACTGTTTATTATCGTTACTATCGAAACCGCGATATTTTTAAAAATAAGTATTTTGTATTACGCGAAATGATAGCATACACTTCTGGTTTGTTGATAAGCAAAATAAAGTTTAGTCGGCCTCGTAATTGCGTTATCACCCTAAGGTTTAATGTTATAAAACGACAAGATTTATGTGACAGTTGGATAGTTTCAACCTAAGTTGTTTCAATTAAACACTCACGAAAGAAGTCTCGGAGACGCGGCGCTAAAGGCGTACGACGGAATCATAAATGTTTATTTATTTATCTCTACATTATATTACAGGCACTGGTTAATAATAAAACTGCACAATCTTAAATAGAGAAAGGTGTCTGAGGTAGGAGGGTTGTTGCTAACTATTATAATAGTCATTACTTCCACTAATTGCCACAGGACTACTTTCGTGAGACAAGCTTGGGAATTATTGTTAAAAGTGGTAACGGAATTACGCTGGCAACTATATTATGCTATGAAAATATTACCTACATTCATCACCCAATTGTTAAGACGCTCCGTTATAGATTATTAAGGTTTTATTAGGGAGCTAGTATTTCAGGGCCGCGTCGTTGGAATGGAAATGTCACCGTCAGTTTATAATCTATCTAGCGAGAATGTAAACTGTCGATAAATTGTGAACTGCACCATACTGTTTACCGACCGAATAGGTTCGGTCAGAACCAGAACTGCGATCAACCGCTACTTCCAAGTTAGTGGCAGTTACTTGACTATTTCGAAATAGCGTTAGGTACTATCCGTCTTGATACCAGCACCCTAATTGCGTAACTCACGATTGATCATAATTGGTTTCGTCTTCACAGTTAAACAATATTCATTGCGTTATTTATGTTGTCGAACGGACACATTTTTCGAACATATGAAGCAATGGTTTAACAATCCGTTTCAAAACGATACAGATTATGATGAATCGTGAGTTACGCAATTAGGGTGCAGTTCACAATTTGACGGACAGATTATAAACTATCGAAAAATAGTACGTTAATTGTAAATGGTTCTTGCAGTTCACAAATTATCGACAGTTTATATTCTCGCGATATAGGTAGATTATAAACTAACGGTGTTCACAATCTTACGGTGACAGAGACATCATTATGACTTTACGAAAAATATTTTGATTGCGTTCCATTTCGAATACTGAATGAACTGCATAACAACGCGACGCTCCTCAAGAAATATGTTTAGTGATCAATTTAATTGTAAATTCAACAATATTCTCTTTATGGGTATAATTTGTTACACACAACTAATGTGATCAATGTAGCCAATCCTACAACTATACAATTTTAAAATCCTGAGACGACACTAAAACTTTTGAAAAAAGAACTTTAACCAACCAACCAATACCATGTTACGAAGTTATTAACAATTTTAATTTATCTTCCTATTTCTTGTCCTCAGCCTTAATGGGTCCCTGGGTACGCGACAAGGAAGTGTCCTCGAAGAACAGCGAAGACAAGATCGAGCTGAACGGGAACTACGTCACCATCAAAGATGGCGGCCTCTACTTAATATATGCTCAGGTATGTATCTATTAAACATCATTATGATTTCAACCGAAAGGCCTCGGTATCCAAGTTGGGGTGTTTGGCCACAGTGGTCGCTGTGGCCACACTTGGGAGCCCCAAGCGTCGCCACATCGACCGGTCTTGTGTTTCTCGCATCTATATAGCGTCGGTACTATACATAATATGGATAGGTATTATATTCATAAGCACTCATCTTGTGAGTCTTATGTCACGGTAATAAGGTATAAAATTGGAATGATTGACGCGCGTTTGTGAACTGAAATGCTATACAACATCTGTACGAAAAATGAGGTGATCTTCGCTTGAGTTTTTATATGACGTTAACTTAACTACATATATACATAAATGTGACTAAATTATTAATTTCAAAACGTGTGGTACAGTCTGTTACAATACATGTAATTTAGGGTTAAATCGAGTAGAAAGAAAGTAACATAATTGAATCTGGCGTCCTAGCTAGGTTACATGGTAACCTGTACTAAGGTTCACAAGCCCAGTTTCCCACAGGGTACAAGTACAAACATTTTAATGACTGCAAATGACTGCTTAGGACTATAAGGTACAAACGTATTTAACTTATACTAAGTGTTAGTACGTGTGTGTGTGTGTGTGTGTGTTCTGTGATGTAGGAAGGCGCGGTCGCAGCCAAAGACTGGGGGGGGGGTCACAGACAAAGACTACATATGAATAGGTAAAGAAAAAGAGTAAATTAGACTTTATTGCACAAAAAACGGTTAACGTTTACAGCTTTGGGGGGGGGGGGGGCATGACCCCTAGGACCGCGCCTGGATGTAGGTGTGATGGTGTGTGTTTGTGTGTGCTCTTTCATTCTGTTTTATCTGATAAATCAATATTCTATTTTCCTATTTTACGTCGGACTTCAGCCAAAATGCGTGAACAGATGGTTACACTTGACATTTTTAAATTACATGCCTACATTGGTTTTGATTTGCTAATTTTAGTACAAGTCTAACAAAGAGCAACAATAAAACTTGAATCCGAGTGGTTAAAAAGTCCAATATCTGTTTTTAACACATTTCGTAAGAGAATTTATGTAAAGGGATAGTTTTGTTTATTCTGTTATATAAAAATGGGCCAAGGTAGAACTGTTATAAAATTCATGGACTCTGTTAGCTGTTTATGATTTGTGTTCATGCTGATCACGGTATCTTGTGACAGGGTCGACCTTATCACCATTTTCCGGCTTCCGGATGCAATTTAAACTACGGGAGGGCGTACAAAAAAACCCTTGTTCGATATACTAGATGAGACCTCACGTCTTTTTGTTTCTATTTTCTAAACTAATGAAATAAAGCTCAGCAAGATTGATATTCGAGTCTTCATTCAAAACATAGTTATCATAACAAGTTGATCTCCAAGGCAATATCTAAAAGGGACAGTCGTAGTATCTCGCTAGTCTATCGTATACACATTATTATGGTACGCCGATGACTGTTTACGTTCCACATGATAATAAGCTTATCGTTATTTATCGGACACTATAGGCACAGTAAACGATTGATAACAAGTAATAATAATACTTTTTTTTTACTGGGGGTTTTAAACCATAGAGTATGAAATTCTATGCAATTTTTCAAGAGTACCTCCTTTTGATATGCCTTTTATGAAGTCAACATAAAATCACGCGTTTGTCCCCTTCGTCAGTTATGTTTAAAAATGTGTATGTAATGAGGGCGAGCCTATTACCATCAATCGGCCACAAAGTCGGACTCCAGGCTGCCAATGACAAATTAAATAATACGAATTCAATCCTTCATGTTTTAAGGCAAACAAAACAGGCCATACTTTCCTCCATCAAGTGACATGACCGCGGAATCTTAGTAATTTGTTGATCAGGGCCCTGAATTCATTCCTTACTCGTAACCACGTCAATCACGCACGAAATCTGCTAATATCGTATTAATAATATCGACAAATTTTCTTGGAACATACAGAATATCACATTTCGATTCCTTACGGTTTCCTTGGTTTCAAAAAAACACTATATTGACGTAGTTTGAACGTAGTAAGATTCCGCGAGGAATCATTATAACCATACAGAATTGGGGCCAAGGATAGGCAGTCATCAACAAAACATCACGCGTGTATTCCACGAAGGGTTAGCCATTTATGTTAAAAGCCCAATCACAAGCAGTAAGCTAATCATTGGCATTCTAGCAATTTCCGCTTTGACTGTTCATATTAACTTGATAATAATACCTACGACACCTGTATTACATAGGGGGCTATGTTAGCAGCTAGTTCTGTGTGTATGTATGTGCCTATTAATGCCTAAATACTTATCTACTCCCATACTTATCGTAAAAACACCGAAAATTAAGAATATAATCATAGGTATTATCATACTTTTTTGTTTCATCATCATCATCATCAGCCTATACTGTTCCCACTGCTGGGACACAGGCCTCCTCTCTGTGAGAGGGGTTGGGCCGTAATCCACCACGCGGGCCCAGTGCGGGTTGGTTTTTTAACTTTTTAACAGCAACAAAAAATTAAAATTCTCAAAACTCAAACTCAAAGCATTTATTTCAATTAAACCATTTACAGGCACTTTTGAATTGTCAAAAAGTTGAAGCTAAACGCCCATTCCAAAACGTAGATCTCAATGGAGAACAACGGGCAAGAAACTCCACGGACAGTCTTTTAAATGAAGTTGGATATTACAAAATCTTGGGAACATTATTCTTGTTGCTTCTGTATGTGAGAATAATATAAAACAATTTTTAAACCAATACGAACCAGGGAATTTTAGTAGCTTTTAATTTAATTTCTTCTAATGGAACGCAAATGCGAGGTTTGCCATTTTTAAAACATTACAAAACTATAGGTTTGCCATTTTTAAAACATTACAAAACTATTTGTTACTCTTTTAATTTTGATCTTTTATTTAGTTGGTTCTGATAAATGATTTTATATTTGTAAGTAGGTTTGTTTAAACACTTACACGTCAATCATATTTTTTTAACTAGATGAGGTCGGCTGAGGTTTTCTAGGTATATAGATACTCTAAGAAGAAAGGCCGAAACACACTCAGAGGTCACAGTCTCAAGTCCAATCTTGGTCAGATTACGTGACGACCATGTGGATTGGGTGTCTGAAATGGTCTTTTAGTTCAATCCCAATCCCAATGTAAAAAAACCGGTCAAGTGCGAGTTGGACTCGCGCACCGAGGGTTCCGTACAAACCTGTGGGTATATAAGTAAAAGTTCAAAATTGTCAAAAATATTTTTTTTTATATGACGAAACTAAAAATTTACGGTTTTCGTAATTTTTCCTATATCTGTACTATAAGACGTGACTTCGTACAAAATTTCAAGATTCTAAGTTCACGGGAAGTACCCTGTAGGTTTTGATTCCCGTGCGAGTTTCGAAAATTTGCGGAAATCTGCGGCCTAAATGGCTGTATCTTTTGATTGCGTTGACTTAGAAGGTTGATTTTTCTACAGCTTCCAGGGACAGTAGAACTAAGTATCATATAGAAATTTCAGTTTGATACCTCCACGCGTTCCTGAGAAAAACGGTCTTGACAGACGGACGGACGGACGGACGGACAACAAAGTGATCTTATAAGGGTTCCGTTTTTTCCTTTAGAGGTACGGAACCCTAAAAAGTAGATCAAGCAGTGTATGAAACTGCACATAACTTGTCGTGCGATACTATTATGCAACAGTTTAATAAACTATTATTAAATAATAAACACAACTCCATCAATACCATTATACAGATCATAATAAAATTTATCACAGGATACGCGAAGCCTCTCTGTATAGCAGAACATTACAGTCTTGGTATTTATTTAATTTATGACTCACTTGTCGCCAACGTAACCACATGCGGTTTACGGTACTAGATATATTAAATACACATATAAGTACCTACCTAGTATGTATGTTATAATATTCCTTATTCGCAAGCAAAATACATAAAATCGTAAGCGAACATTGACAGTGTAAAATAGCCTTTTCGACCGCAAAATAAAGGGATTTCAAAGAAAATAACTAGGCAGACGTAATAACCAGTGGTTATGTTCGTCATTATTGATAAATACGTAGTTTCACGCATATTTAATTAAAGAGGACACTGCTCTCTCCCCGCTTCTACCACGGCCTCCTCGACGAACTACTTACGACTTATTTTTTTCTCTCCCTCTGGTTGCGAAATAAATGACAACTTGTTACAACATGCAGAGTCCAGAAAGTCTAGCAGAAAAGAGACGAAAAGAAACAACACAATTACAATATGTTTGTGTAGAGTAAGAAATATCTTCAAATATCGATTGGACGATATCCACATAGACTTAGGGATAATATTCGGTTAACATAAACATAACTAACCACCTAAGAGTGTGATGATGACAGCTAATAGAAAAAAATGTTTTTTTTATTTTACTAAGTGGGCCTGCACTTGACCTCGATCACATCTGGGCCCCAATACTGGGTCTGAATTCACTATGACCACTTATCGATTCCTTACTCGTAACCACGTCAATCACACACGAAATCTGCTAATATCGTATTAATAATAAGTAAGATTCCGCGGGGAATCAATATAACCATACAGGACCCGAATTCTGTAGGGTTGTAATGATTCCCCGCCGAATCTTACTACGTTCAAACCACGTCAATATCGTGTTTTTATAGAAACCAATGTAAGGATACGGAATCGAAATGTCATATTCTGTATGTGTCAAGACAATTTGTCGATATTATATTAGCAGATTTTGTGTGTGATGATGTGGTTACGAGTAAGGAATCATAATGTGGTCATAGTGAATTCAGGCCCTGATGGGAAATGTATTTGAGGTGCAAACTGTTAGTATAAGTTGGTTATTCATAAAAAATAAAATAACAAAATTATTGATGAGGTCTATGATGGACGTTTCATAAGCCAGATGCGGATTGAATTATTTTTTGTCATGAAATAGTCATTAAATGGGATAAGATGAACTCGAGAGGGTTGTATTAATTATAAGCTCATATCTGTATATGTCTGTCTAAAGACTGTAATTCCTGTTTGAAAGTTCTATTTCCTGGCTCAAACGCTTTGGTAATTAACATACAACTTGACACTAACCTAGCAAAAAACGTAAGATAATTTCAATTTTGTGGCCTACCTTGGCGCTTCCCCCTTAATGGTTAGCAACCAATGTCTTCTCGGATAGTATATTAGCTTAATATTTCCCTAGCACCAATCCTTGCAACGAGTACCATTCAACTTATCCATATTCTTACTCTCCCCAGGTGGTGTACTTAACCCAGTCTCCGAACTGCTACTTCATATGGGCGCATCAAACCGGCCAGGAGCCTCGTTTACTATCCACTTGTGCAACAGGCGATGACTCGAGCCAGCGGACACTGGACAAGTCCCAAATGTCATGTTCCGTTCAAACCGTCGCCAGACTGCACAAAGGAGACATCTTGAACATCGCTCAAAGGGAACCCAACAGAACGGTTTGGCTCAGACCAGGATACAGTTACTTCGGTTTCGTTAAACTTAGTTCCTAAACGGCTGTGAATTAATTAAGAATGTTAAGGTAAATGGAAGTTTTGAATGAAGCCCCGAGCATTCAACTGTGAGTCAGAAGCGAATGATATGCAAACAGTGAAAAACCTCAACAGTGTGGTGAGGGAATTTTCTTTTCATAACAGGGTCAGAACCCAAAAGTCATGATTTTTATTCTGCAAAGGAATAAACAAGTTTGTTAAAAATCCCCGTTATTTATGCGAACCAAGTAAACTGCAACAATTCAATGCTGAGTCCGGTACGCATTTTTTTTTTCAAAGACGGAAAAATCACTTAATATTTTCCGTGCTGTGCGTTTGACTAGAAACTCCATAAATGACAAATTTTTAGTCCTCGTCATAATCAGCCTCTAATATTCCCACTGCTGGGACACAGGCCTCCTCCCTGTGAGTGGAAATGGGCTGTAATACACGACGCGGGCTCAGTGCGAGTTGGCAGATGTGTTTTTGTTTCTAGGACATGCCGGTTCCCTCACGATGTTTTCCTTCACCATATTAGTCCTACTATAAATCAAGATCTGTCTTGTAACTCACTGTTTGCATAATTTCGAGTAGTTAGTGGGGTGTGATCATATATCACTGCCAGTGAGAGGATTGGTGCTAGAAACGTATTAGGAATATCCTTGTTCCACTATGTAACGGAAACGAAAGGTTTGCTAAAGAAATGCGAGTTCAAGGCAACTGGACGTATTATTAAATATTTAGGTGATAGCGCGTGCCATAATGTACATAATGAATTACGAACACATCACACTTCGCGTGTATTGTACTTTTAATTCATAATATTGATGTATAAGCAATTAACGATTCGTGTTTCGATATCTTCCATTCAATGCGGGTGCTACGTATTGTCAATTACCAGTTGTTTGATCTCCTAATTGGTAAGAATAATCCCACTTTTTGTACCAAATTCTCGTGTTAAAAGTGACAGATGTTTATATTTTCGGTTATAATTATTATTGACAGTCAGTTAGTATTGTACATAATATAGTTAAGTTGGAATAATTATTGTAGTGTCAACTTTTGCTCAAGAGCATTTTTTGCATTGACTCATATTTTATGTATACATGTAGTTGTACTTTTTGTAGTTTAGTGTTTTTATGCAATATTAATGCTATGCTATGCTAAGTACTAGGATAGTATAGTTGTATGTTACCATTATTTGGTATTTACCTTGTAGTATTTGTTAAGACGATTGTGGACTGAGATAGATAGCCGGCAACGTACATTAACGCGCCATGGTCAATATAACATTATTATTTAAGAATCTGTTTGCTAGAAGTTAAGGAGGATGCGCTAAGTAATTACATTCATTCCCATTGAATGATTATTTCGTGAAACATTCATTCAATTAATTTAGTGGGTTGTATTAATAATTTTAATGATTATAATTATGTAAATACATACAGCCTGACACTGACCTGCAAATTGCAAAAAGGGGCCATCCATAAATTACGTCACACGTTAAGGGGGGGGGGGTCAACGAAATGTGACATTGTGTGACATGGTACACGGGGGTTCAAAAGCTTTGCGACGTCACATGTTAAAATCTAAAATAATAGAACTCGAAATTTATACGTAAACCAAAAACTTAAAAATATTACTTACTCAATATATGTTTATAAGACTTATGTAGATTAAAAAAAAAATTTATAAAAGAATTGGAAAAACTGCTGTTTTCAAAATATGTGACGTCACACAAGGGGGAAGGGATCTCACAAATGTGACCGCCTGTGACAAGGACGGAGGTGTGTCAAAAAAACCAAAAATATTGTGACGTAATTTATGGCCCCGGCCCCGCAGAAAATTTGAATATTGTGAGCTACCCTGGCGCTTCCACCTTAAGTTACATTTAAACCTTACACAGAAGGCAAGTTCCCTTCATTCATATCTTTACTGTTTGTTCAATAAAGAAAATTATTTTTAAACAAATTAACCCCCTTTGTCAATTTGCCGCATTATATCTATTTCATACAAGTGTCAAAGAATGACAAATATTGTGATTCGAATATACGGACAATTTAAGTTTGTCAGTTTGTTTAACAATAATTAGTTTCTTTGACTTTATAAGGTAAAACAAGTCAAATGCCACATTGAATGGCGTGTTTATATGTCCTACAAGAATTTATTTTAAATGGCATTTATCATATCCATAACTTTCCATTAGGTGCTCATTTCAGTTAAATCCTTAAGAAAACTTGGTTTTGCTATAGTCTTGGTTTGTGTATAGTTAAACCTCGTTTTGTAAAAAGGGAAATTAAGTCTATGTTTAGTACATCTATACAGTAAGTTAAAAGTAGCTGCTATTTATTGTGCCTTAAACTTGTAATAGTTCTTATATATTTGTTTTGTTAGAAAGAGATAAAAACATACCAATATCATTGAAAGAAAACATAAGCATTGCTTCATATTTTATAGAATACGTGTTTGTTTATCTAGTGTTAACTCGGATCCACACGAGCGAAAAAACAATTCTCAGAGAATTTTGAAACTATTGGAAAGATAGGAACAATGTCGAAGTTAATATTTATCCATTAAAAGCGAGTTCAAAGTTTACGTTCGCTAGTGTAGACTCGGCTTATTGTAGAAACCCAGTCAGTTAAATTCCCAGCGTACTTTTTTTTAATGAAAATTGACGCACTTATATTAAACCCTGTATAAAGAACTACAAGGATCGTTTGGCGCGCCTGAATGACATTGACTGTGGGGCGTTGTTTGTCCAGTCACAGTTATTACCTCTGACAGCAGCAACCCAACTGCAACCTTATTGTAATGAGAATAAAGATCACTGTAATAGTGACAGACTTGTCTAGTGACAGCAACCTAAAAGCAACCTTATGATCAAAAGCACAAAGATTACTTTGATTTTGACAGTGATGTAAAATCAGAGGTAAAATAACTGTGAATGGGTTGTAAACACTTTTTTTAAATTGTAACAAAACAAGATGGCGGCGTTAGTAATTCGATTTCTGCCAGGCACAAAACGCACCTTGTAGCGCTGTAAGTAGGGATTCAGGCACAAAATCGATCTCTTGACAAGTAAAAATTAATAAGATCAATCGTTTGAGTATTAGAAGCAAACCTCACTTTGCCATGGCGACGTTGCCAGGTCGCGCTGACAACTAAATGTATGTATACAGCTGTATAGTTGGTGGTCAAAATATACAGAAATTCCATAAAAACACAAGTTTGTACTCTGAGACCAGTGACTTTTCAAAATCTTTCAACTCGTAGGTCTAAAATGTACGAGTTGAACTTGTCTATCTCGTACATTTCATACCTACGTTGATGATTACAGAATTAGTCGATTATGGCAGTTGTTGCGTTGATTGATCATTAGCTCAAACTCTAGGAATAGGTATTAGTATCGATTCATAAATGAATTGAGCGTAACGTAAAAATTAAAACTAAGTTTTATTTTGCGTTTATTACGTGTTTAATTGATAAAAATACACGTGTCATGTTACATTGAGTAGTTATTTAATTATAAGTCATTTTTATATCGAAAAATGTGATATCTTTAGTAATAAAATTTAATTTGTATGATTTCGTAAAATTCAGAATGAACAGCTATGTTCAGTGTCTACTTAAAATTATTTGGAATACGTGTTAAGTATTTCTTTGTATAATATTTTTGGAGATGACTCCCGTCCACAAATAAATGTGCCTTACAAGTGAAACCTGTTCTCTTTTTATTTTGATTCCACATATTGAGAATATCCTAAGGTGGCCCGCTATTTCAAATAAATAACAAGTAATTACCTATACTTAGAGGGATAAATACATTATTTTTATGATTAATATTAAGTACTAGCTTTTGCCACCGGCTTCGCCCGCGTGCACGTCGAAAATAATCCCGAAGGAACGTACTACCGGATAACCGGAATAATTAGTATCCTATGTGTTTATCCAGGTTATAAACTATCTGTGTGCCTAATTTCATCCAAATTCATTTAGCTGTTTTAGCGTGATTGAGTAACAAACATCCTAACTTTCACAATTATAATACTAGTAGGATAGGATTAATTAAGTAATTATATATCTATAGTAGGATTAAAATTTGAATTGCGTGGGCTACCCTGGCGCTTCCCCCTTAAGCCTGTCATCATCTCAGAATTCAAAAAAAAAAACTCATTTTCTAAAGATATTCTTTAAGAAAATTAGTTTATTGTGTCCAACTCCAAACATAAATCCAATAAAAAACTCCAAAAGTATTGGTTAACGTTTCGATTCACATGGGTATGAAGTTTCCAAACTAGGTACATGTTTCAAACTTGAAGTGTCATTTTACGTCAAACAGAACGCGACGATTTTATATTTATCCTTGTATATAACCATAGACTATTATTTGTATATAACCTCAAAAAATCTGCAAACATTTCTTGTGTTGATCATAATCTTAAATTTATTTATTTGTATACTTGAATTAGATAAAAGATGCTGACCAGGTAACTATTTTATAAATAAGATTAGTGACTTCATAGTTCTTGTGAAACATTTAGTTTAAATCTACATCTTTACTTTCAGGCTCCGATTCAGACGAGACTTTCGGCATATAGTCAGATGTTTATCTGACAAACCCTCAGATGGTGATGGAAATGTACCAGAATCCAAGCCCAAAGCTGCAGAACCACAGAAGTCTTCAGATAATGCCACAGAAAAGATACAGGAACTCCTAAAGTTGATGATGGCTGAACCCAAAATAAAGGAGAGTGAATATAAGGATAAGTTCGCCTCTGCCCCTGTGATACAAAGAAAAAAGAAGCAAGATGTAATTGAAGTCAAAACAGAGAAAATAGGTTTGTATTCTCAAACTGTGTGTAGTAATTTTTTTGTTCAGAAATAATTTAATTACTTAAATTAAAACAAATATAATTAAAGATATATTTTATGCAACATTTTAAACAGAGAATAGAATCGTTACTGGTACCTAACGATTCTATGCAGTCCCACTGCAGGGCCTGTAACTGAATTCTACTCCAAAAAAGTATTGTTTATTTTCTATATGTAAGCCTCATGAGATGTTTTGCAACTTATGAAAAACTAAACCATAAAGATATTTGTTAATACCTCCACCTTCAGAGAGATACGCTCTTGCAATATGAATAGAATCAAACTAAAAAATTATGCATATTTTCAGAGGAAAGTATAACTAAAGCAGCCGGTGAAGTGGCCCAAGCTCTGGGTGGAGATGTGAAGCAGACTGAGGCTGAACTGCTGTCCCGTGTACTGGGCAAGATCAACCAGACATCAACAACCCTCAGGTGAGCGAATGATTCAAGTAGTACTTTTTCCAACCACATGCTATTCTAATGTTAACTTCCTTGGACATTGAGTCATTGAGGGTCATATTGTGCTATCCTGGCTCAAATAATTTTAATTTATTTCTGCTTCGTTATTTTAATTTTGTGTACAGACGCCAGCACATTCAGCTATCCCAAATTGTCAAATTTTCCCAATCAAACTTGATTCTTAAGCTTATGCAATAAAGATGAAAATCTATCAAAGAAATTTGACAGATAGCTTGATGTGCTGGCATTTGTACAATAAAGTGATTAATAGATAAATGAGTAAAGTAATCACATGCTGGCCTTACTACCTTTTTGTGTGTGAGAAATGTAAATAAATAAATTAATTAATTAACTTTGAACAGGATTATCATTAGGTTTAGTGATGCGGCTAAGTATTATCAGCTGCACTGGTCGATCAATTAGGTTAAGCTACGCTAGACGCGGTTGGTCCGTGAATAGGTGCCCATCTTTACATACCAAGACCCTTCCGTGCCTCGGAACGCACGAAAAGTCGTTGGTCCCGGCTGTCTTTTGTGGATTTTTGACAGTCGTTATGACAACCAGTCTTACCAAGGGGTATCGTGTTACCCAGTAACTGGGTTGTGGAAGTCAGATAGGCAGTTGCTCTACGTAAAATACTGGTATTCAGCTGCATCCGGTTAGACTGGAACCTGACCCCAACATAGTTAGAAAAAGGCTAGGCAGATGATGAGGTTTATTGAAATAAGTTTGCGTTCAACTGTGCCATGCTTTCGTTAAACAGCCTGTATCCTGAGATGCCGGACCGGACCGTTCCGTGTCGTGCCGGACGTAAAAATAACACCATCCCATCTCATATCCGTGGGTGTCGTAGAAGGCGACTAAGGGACTTACTAAAGAATGGGCAGCAGCGTTCTCTACTATAGTGAGCATTTTACCACTATAGTGCGATCGCCAACCCGCCTGCTAAGCATGGCGATTATGGCAAAACCCCACCTATGTCCAGCAGTGGACGTCTTTCGGCTGAAATGATGATGATGATGTATCCTGAGAATGCGAAAGTGAGTTTGTTACGCTTTCACACTAAACCGGTTCCACGGATTTGGACAAAATTAGGCAAACAGACAGACAAAGACCTGTGTGAGGACATAGGCTACTTTTCGTACTGGATCTCAGAAAAGTCGCGGGCAACAGCTAGTTCATTTAAAAAACAACAGCTGCTGGTGTTTACCCTCATAGGAACAATAGTTAGGTTACTAGCTAAATGCATTTAAATGCAATAAAGTGATTTGTGATGCAGGATTTATTGAATGAAAATCTTGTTTCTGCTACTGTTTTAAATAACCAAATTATAACTGACTTTCCAGTGACCTTCTTGTTGGCATGAAAATAGATCGCTCTAAAGAGCCTGAAGAAAGGAAACAACAGGAGTCTAGAGGCCAGCAAGTAAAGCGCATGGTCAACAAGACCCAGGCGGAAACACAGCAGACCAGGTACTCCCAGAGGAAAGCCAGGTCGGCAGACGGGCAGCAGGGGGGCGACGCAAGGGAGGGAAGGAGGAAGGCGTAAGTCATAAGGCTTCTTGTTAGGTTTTTTTTTTTTTCGTTTTTTGTAAAGGAATTTTGATTTTCCCATGCTTCCTTGAATGAATTATTATGTCTTTCTCTCCCTAAATTAATGCTAGAGTTTAAAAAGTTCAAGTAAGAAGTTTTAAATTCATCAACACAGCTCACTGATAATGCACAACAAAGCTATAAGGATCTAAAGACAACAAAATTAAGCAAAGTATGAGCTAAGTATACATTGCTGATAAAAAAATATTTATTTTTCAGACCCTCTCAATTACAACCGACCTCAGTAACAACAGTGAACATCTTCAGTGGAGAGCCTCTAGGAATCTTCAAGTCTAAGGAATCCAACTATGGTACAAAACTAGACGTGTGGGAGAACCTGCAACAACGAGAACTGACACTGGCGACGTCCCAGCCACCTGTTAATTACTTCCAGAAGATGGCGCTGTGGACAGAACAGGGGAAAATCTGGAAATTCCCTATTAATAATGAACAAGGTAAGATTAATAAACTTTTCAATTTGGTTAGGAAACAGGGGTTTTTGATTAAAACATTTTAAAATGTCGAACTTTGTTCTGACAAAATTGAACGGACCTGGGGGCTTACTCTTGAAACTAATTTTAATTTCAATCTAAACCCAATACAATTCCAATGTCAATTTTGTAGTCACGTGATTCGGTACTCTTGAACATAATAGTGTCAACATTGGATTGAAATTGGGATTGCCCCGCCATTATTTTATTCAACGTGAAGTTAGCTACGTTACGGGCCGCAATAGTGTTGTTCGACCCATTGCAATAAACCGGTAATAGAGAATTAAAATGCTTTATCCTTTAAATAACGCGGCCAATAAATAAATATCTTATAGATAGTTGCTTAATTGAGTAGGTAATTGTGACGTAATCAATTCATTTGGGCGTAAGAAAATGATTAAAATCATAAAATTAACCATGACTTTGGCTGCATGCGGTAGGATCGTTGCCATGCCCTACACTATCTACTAATAAAAAAGACGGCGTAGAAGGTCTCAATTTTCTATAGTAAAAGTAGTCAAGTTTTAGTTTGTTTAGAACAGTTAGATAATGTTCGCGTTTGGTTCCTTTGTAGTAAGAAATACCCAATGGCGTTCTTTATTTATGTAAAATAACAATATTGAGTGTGTCTAGTAATAATAAAAAAACCTAGAAGAAAACCAATGAAAATGTAGTGTGGTATATTTTCTCTTACATTAAATCTTGAATATCTTTGGAACCCGTGGTACGCTTTACACAATTCCAACTGTAAAAATGGTTTTATCCATAGATCTATCGTTTAAAACCAAAATAAATAAAAACTGTACATAAATAAGAAATCTCATTTTCAACTTACGTAATTATACGAGAACCGTACTTACATTATTTTCAAATATTCCGTATAAAACTCAAATAAGTACAACTGAATTTTATTATGAAAACTATGTAGATAGTAATGAGATCAAATTAAATTAACTAGTTAATTAGAAACATAAACATTGAGTTGAGCCAAAATCTCTCATTTCTCGTCTTTGTTTCCATTCTTTTTTAGGGAATTACGTAAAACGCTGTTTAATACTGCTAATCGTGCCATATTAAACTCCTTTTACTTGTTTAAAACCACCTAAAATGCAAAACAATTTCAAAAAAGTTACACTTTTGCTATTGGAAAAATCACAATCTACAAACAATCCCAGCGTAATATTGATGCAATACACAGCTGTCAAAAAAACTCAAGAGTAGCGATTACCGCGCGCCAAGCCCGATCCCGATTTCATTTAGTTCTCCAAAAAGACACGCAATTTAGACACGATTTGGCGCTAGCGTCGAACTCAAGAGTACGAAAAGTCACAATTCCAATGTCGATCGATCGGAATTGAACTCAAGAGTAAGCACACTGGCCTTTCCGAAGCACATCATCAATGAGGTCACTTATATCTAGGGCCTCCCTCCTCCCGGCGTTTCCACTCACATCTGCCATCTGCTTAATCATACTCTGGAGGAGTGAGGAGTGTCATACTGAATTTCGACAGTTAATTATTTCGACACGGTCCCAATTTCGAAAAACAATAGTTCGACTACTCATTGCTTCAACTACTCAATACATTTTAGCATAATCTTTTCAATTAAACCCCCTTAAACTGCTCCAATAATAAATGCTTTACCTATGATGTAAGGAGTTTGTGTCTTGTTTTGAACTTTATATAGTCAGGGAAAATGATTGCTTAGCAAATTGAGTATCAACTTAATTTGTCCGTAAATACGAAGCAAACTGTCATTTGTTATTATTTCTTATCATAAAAATAAATTCTTTCACATTCGTATGAAATGGCTACAAAACGGAAAAGTTGGCGTAGTGTGTTAATCTGCTAAACAACTAATTTCCTAGACGATATATTGCGTAACATGTCAGCAGTGCTGAGGAATTAAAGTATTTTTGAAATAACGTAAATCTTTCAATTCCAGGCTTAGAAGAAGAGCAAAATGTCCACTTCTCAGAACACATATTCCTGGACTCCCACCTCGAAGGCTGGTGTCCCAAGAAGGGCCCCATCAGGCATTTCATGGAGCTTGTATGCGTAGGTTTGTCCAAAAACGCATTCTACACAGCAAAGGAAAAGAAAGATCATATCCTGTGGTATAAGGAGTATTTTGAGTCGAAGAAGGATTTACTCACAGAGGCTGGTGCTTGGGAACACCAAGCGGCCAGTGCCGAGGCTACACACAGTTAGTAATGTAGATTTATGTATGAAGTGTATCTCCCTTATCGTGTTCAATTTGAGACATCGGTGGCACACACCACGCCTTTACTGGCCACCAAAACCGTATTTAGTTTGCGTCAATTAAATACTGTTCAGTAATCGACCCACTTTTATTTTGCTTTTGCAAAACTGTGTACAGAGTTTGGCTACAGTTTAAGACACTGGGGTTTTTGGTTACTGATGAATAGATAACCTTTAATTGACCTTGACCGTGACCTTTGCCAAACGTAAATTGCGACCTAACCTGAATAACATGAAGGCGACCTTTTTAGAATTTTCACATATATCTCAAAACTAGATGCTGTCCTAGGGAGGGAAAAGACAATGAAATGTTGTTCATCCCCTTGTGTTTTTTTAAGTACTTGTTAAGTACTTTACGTTTGACCTTGGCCGTCTTCTTTGCCAAACGTAAGTTGCGTCCTGAACTGGATAAATTGAAATTCGACCTTTTTAAATTTTTCGCCAATATCTCCTACTGTTTATATGTCTGTGAATATCTCAAAAACTGACGTCGACTGCTTGAAGATGAAGCCGTCAAAATCGTCAATGAATCTGTAGACAAAGAAGCCGAAAACTGTACACTATTTCGTAAATTCAAAAAAGGTTAGGTAGTAGAATTTTACTGATGCTAACTGAACACGGTTTTGATACAAAAGCGTAGTAATTTTACACATTTGATTGAATTCAGAATTCATTTGATACACATCGATTGAATTCAGCACGGAGAGGGAAATATGCATGTATGAAATATAATTAGTGTTATAGTTACTGTTGATTTTTATTTGACCTTATGTTTAAGCTCTATGTAATACTGCCTCCCCCCAGTGGGTTCCCGCATTGTCGTTGCGAGGGGGCTCAGTGGTCATGGTCACCCTCCCACGGTGAAGCGAAGAGGAACCCCAAGGTCAGGGCTTTTGCCTCCAAGCCGACGAAGTAGCGGCCAAAAAGGAGGTGCATCGCAACTGAGGCGAGCCGCGATGTCGAATGGGAGGGAGGCATCGCGGCTGAGGGTTACGGGCTGCGGCGGAGGAGGAGTGCCAGTACTTCTGAGCAGCGCTCTTCCCTTCCGTGGCCTGGACGGGGCCGCCACCGTTTGATGGCGGACACGGTGGGGCCGCAGGGGAAGAGGAGTGTCGGTATAGCGTCAGCCGCTCTCCCTATCCCCTGCGGCCGAAAAGTGGTAGGCGGCGGGGTGACTGTGCTGACCCGTCGCAGGGGGACCAAGGGTGCCAGAAACGGGGTTGTCTTGGGCCCTTATGCTATTTGGTTCCTGGTGTGGTCCCGGCGTGCCATATGTCCTGGTGCGGTGATGGGTTATTCCCCTCCGAAGAGGGTCCAGTGACGGACAACCGCGGCGGGTTCGCGGATGGCTTGCGTGTTTCCGTGTTACCGCCTCAAGCGGCCTGCAGGGGTGCGGGTTGTTCGAAAGAGATACCGTCGCCCCTGGCACACAAGCAACTGAGGGAACACGGGTGGGTTTTAGTCAGTAAAAGTCTGACACACCCTCCTGCTCCACCCAGAGCGGGAGAAGTCATTTGATGATTTCCCATGCTCAAAAAAAAAGCTTATATCCATCAACCGGCCACAACCTAAGCTCCGAGCTGTTATGGAGAAATTCGTAATGGAAGAACCCAATAACACTTTGCCCGTCCTGGGAATCGAATACAGGACCACATCCTTAGCAGTACCGTTTGCGACCACTGGACCAATGCCCCAATATTGTACAAACGCCAGCACATCAAACTATCCCAAACAGTCAAATTTTCCCTATTGAATATTATATTGTAATAAAGTGGAAAAACGATTAAAGAAATTTTACAGATTGGGGTAGCTTGATGTGCTGGCGTCTGTACAGTAATTAAGTTTATGATATTTTGATCCAACTAAATAATGACAGGATAGGCTATTATTAAAATAAAAACACATTCTTCATTTTACTTCACTTTATTGCACCTAAGGAAGTACACTTCGTTGCATATTTCGTTGTTTCTGGTCACTATTGATAGCGGCCATCAAGTTAGTTTACAAATTACAAATATAGTTATTATGCAAATCCTAAGACTCACAGGCATAATAATGGACATCAAAAAGTCAAAATTGACTTAAAAAACTATGGATCAAATACTTTAAAGAACGGATGTTTTAATCTTAAGCCTACCTCTACGTAGAGAGAGCATAAGGACACTACAAAATGTATAATATACATAATAACAATTACCTCTACGACATCATGTCGATACTGACATGATACAAAGTTATTTTAGTACAAAAACCTACCCAATCGTTTGTATTTAAAATCAAGGAACTCGTTATATCTAAGTACATATTCTTACGTTAATCTTCGTATACTTTATAAGCCTCCAAAAACGTTCCAATATTTAGAGTGAAATAAAAACAAAATGTACAAAATAAATGTACTTAAAAAAATCACATAATTTTGTACAAAATGTGCGTGCACACTGTGTATTTCCTTTTTGACGTAATAATAATATTGTTCAATGCTGTAAATTCAGAAATTAATATGGGATGGAATTGTTTTGGAAGTTTCAGGAAGAGAAAACATAACTGATTTTGTAAATTCTAACATACATATAAGGTTAGTGTTACATGAGAATAGACTTGCCTCCATGCAATATGAACATAGCTGTTAGTTATTACACTAAATAGTTAACCTGTTTACTTAACCGTTACAACAATAAGTTACTAGAGTGGCTTGAGTATTACTAAAGAGGAATGTTGAGCTGGTCGCATACATCAGAAATACAAATTAATATAGGCAAACACATTTTTTTAATGACATCTCGCAGGTCAACCTAAAAAGTTGGCTGCTCAACCGGACTTGCCTGCCTTAATAAATTAAGGCATCCAGGATTTAAAAACTTAAACGACTACGCTAAGGGCATATATACGTATGGACTTCGGCTTAGGGCGTCGGCGTCGCTGGAAGACAGGGACGGACTGCATCGGAATGAATGAAAACAGGGCCTGAATTCACCATGACCACTTAACGATTCCCTACTCGTAACCACGTCAATCATACACGAATTCTGCTAATATCGTATTAATAACATCGACAAATTGTCTTGGAACATACAGAATAATGACATTTCGATTCCTTACCGTTACATTGGTTTCCACAAAACACGATATTGACGTAGTTTGAACGCAGTAAGATTCCGCGGAATCATTATAATCATACAGAATTGGGGCCCTGGTTCTTTTGAACTGAAAAGGATATCCTGTCGAGTTCAGATTTATGCGTCCAGCATTATTGACATATCAGTGAGACAGTTTACATTATAAATCGTATACTAAATTAGTTATCATTGAAAAATTACATCCAAATTACAATAGCTAAATATACGGAAATTGGAACGTCAGCAGTACATACAGTATGTCACTTGTTTTTAGCACCTCCCGAACAAGTAAAAATGAGATTTTTTTATAGAACTGCCATCAAATTCATATTACATTAAAATCTGGCTAACTTAAGAGTAGTTTGTGCACAATTTAGGAGTATTAAAACAAAACTGTAGTACCTTATAGCTAAATATTTAGAAAAACAAACAGAACAAATGACAACAACTGTAGAAAAAAGTGGAAGACAAGGAAGCTAGTTTAGTCCACATGGACACTTAACAATTTTTTTAAATCGAGGATTTATTTCATCGATGGTACCGAACCACGAGCATTTAGCACCTCGCCCGACATACAGTATGGAAACCACACCACCACAAACTGTCAGGACGGTGTTACGTATTCTACTTATTTGCCTAAAATGTAAAATCGGTACACCTTAACGACAAGGTACGAACCTATGGTATGCGGTAAGTCCCCTCTTTGAGGAGTGGCTTGAGAGGCGGCATGGCGTCCTCACCTTCCGCCTGACGCAGGTCCTCACCGGACACGGTTGTTTCGGATAGGGCGGGAGAAAACGCCCGGGTGTTTCCACTGCGAAGATCGCCATGAGGACACGGTGGAGCACACGGTGGCGGTCTGCCCGGCTTAGGTGGAGCACCGCCGTGTCCTCGTGGAGGCGATCGGCGGCGGCGATCTCTCGCGTCCGGCCCTGGTCCAGGCCATGGTACGGAGCGAGAGGGCATGGGTAGCCGTCACCTCCTTCAGCGAAGCAGTGATGCTCGCGAAGAGGGAGGCGGCGCACGTGAGGGAGAGGCAGTCTATGCGCCCTCGCGACCCTAGCCGCCGCAGGATACGGAGACGCCCTGGGCGTCGGGAATCCCAGGCCGATTTCCGGCCACCGTAGGCATGAGCTTGCGGACGGCGAGTAATGGGTAGCTCGCTGTCCGGTAAGGACCAAGCCCAAGTCGACGGCGCGTTGTGTTCCACGCGCGCCTCAAAGAGATGTCAGCACAAAAAATGATGGGGCCCGCAAGGGCCGATGCCTGCCAGGGGTGCGGGTTTGTTTGAAAGAGATACCACAGCCCCTGGCATACGGGCTACTGAAGGAACACGGGTGGGTTTTAGTCAGTAAAAGTCTGACACGCCCTCCTGCTCCACCCAGAGCGGGAGAAGTTATTTGATGATTTCCCACCCAAAAAAAAAACCTATGGTATGTACCATGTGTAAACAGTGTTTACTGAGTTTATTTTGTTTCGATATTTCACTTATTTAATTAACGGTTTTTAATTTAATTTTTCTTTACCGCTGGTTTTATTCATTGCTTAGGTATATGTGGTGTCCATACTGTACCTACAATCATTTAGAAAATAGGCTAGGGGGAAACTAGCCCATTTTCAGGGTTTTATTTTTTATTTTTAAATTAGTCTGCTTTGAACGTAGCGCTATGAATATAAACTCTAATTTCGTTTTCGAATTTTCAAAGAAAACATAATACCATATAAAAAGTTCTTTTTTTTTTAATAAACGAAAAGAAGAACAAGTTAGACACCATTTGGCAAGATTAAAACAATAATTAAAAGCTGCATTTAAATACACAATAGAAACTTAACCTCCACTAAATAAACGATAGTTTTAATGTATCTAATGTCTTTTTGTTTCGTTTCGATTGTTACCTTATTTCGTACAAGTTGAGCTTTGAAATACTTGAGTAAACACCTGTACTTTTACTAAGAAATGGATTTACAGCGTGTCCAATATCCCACGAATTATGGATTGGTTCATTTTTTATTTACTTAATAGGCTTGCAAAAGTTTTGCAAAATCATTTATGAAATGAGTCAGGAAACGTCATGAAAATAAAGATTTACCACAGATGACGTAAAACTTTAAAAATTCATAAACGCTTTTGAAATCACTGAGATGGAATTCGAAATAATTGTTTGGACTAAACTAAGTCTGAGTTGTGAGCATATAGCAAATTAAACCTCCATTATGCGAAACTACAAGATAATTGTACATTCGGAATGATTTAGTTAACATAATAGGGGGCTTTGCGGAATATTTAGATTTATTTTTAACATTAAAAACTTTTTTTGGGTCATAATTACAAAATACGAGTATAACCAAAAATTTTGCAAAAAAAAATGCTTTATATTGTACAGACTTTAACTTGCCAGCACATCAAGCTATCCTAAACTGTAAATTGAACATAAACCTAAATTCTTTGTGATAAAGTTGAAAATCTATCAAAGAAATTTGACGGATTGGACAGCTTGATGTGCTGGCGTCTGTACTTAAAAATCACACAGAACATATGGTATGTTACTAAAATTGTACTGAAAATTATAATTTAAAAAAAATACTTCGTCAGGTTTCTAAAACCTACGATACGTTGCGTTATAAAATTGTCATTCGAACGATTATCTACGTGTGATGTATTGATATCATTACACCTATTATACTAACAATGAGGATTTTTGAATATTTCAACTACATTATTTCCAAAAGTACAAAATTACTGGGATAATAATTATTACTGGTTTATTATTAAAAGGGTCATGTACACAATGAACGGCATAATTCCATATTTTTGCGTTCAATTTCGTGTAAAAGACGTTTACAAATAGATCTGTTTTATAGCGGTGCTTGAGGGAGACTTAAGACCGTCTTTTGGCTGAGATGATGAGGCCACATCTGGAAATGCCCTAACAATACCCTATGCTACTGCACAACATGATATTTATCGCAGAATTGGGACTGTTCGTTGAGAAAATCTGATAAATGATACGCTAATACATGGAAGTGTGGCCATTATCGTCTATTGTGTACAGGAGTAGATATGGGTACAGTGACATCGTAGAGCCCCCGGCTACGTACTGTGTATGTGGAGTGACGCGGACACCTCAATTGACTTCGCTCCTGTGGACGGCTGCGTTTTGTGTGGTCGCCCGGATTCTTACATCACCTGGAACGAAAATAAGATCATTTGGAAGAATTTCTTTGGTTGGTATTTAGTTTATATTTTTTGTGCGGTGGTAACTGCTACTGCACTGCTCTCAAAACGGTGGAAGGAAATCATCGTGAGGAAACCTGGGACCGATGCGAAGACATTTGATATGTACCACCCTACAATGGGCCCGCGTAGTGGATTATGGCCCACTGCCACTCACAAAGAGGAAGCCTGTGTCCCAGAAGTGGGGCCATTATAGGTTTGATTATAGATCGAATTCATACGTATCCGCCGCGAAACGGATAGCTAGTATGAAGACTGCTCAAGAAATAGTTCAGTGAGACCTATCCAATACAGAAGAGAAGCAAAAAGAGTTACACAGACATTTGGGAGTAGCACAATATTTAGTAAGTGCTGAAAATAAACTTAAATACATCAGTAATATCATCATCTTCCTTCTTGTACCATGTACAGATGCCAACACATCAAGCTACCCCAATCTGTCAAATTTCTTTGATAGATTTTCATCTTTATAACATAAGCATAAGGTTCATGTTCAATTGGGCAAATTTGGGGTCTGTACCTTGTGGTCGGCGCAACACGTTTCCTTCAATTCTCCCCTGTCTACCGTCACGGTATCATTCACTCCCTTAGCTCATACAATCCATTCATCTTTTCTTTGGCCTTCGTCTCACGCTCCATAATCAACATTTATATTGACACTCAAGGTCTGAAATGGCATATTTGAAGAACAAAAACGGTAGTTTATTTATCCTATACGTCATCATCAGTTTATTATAAATCACTAGCTGTTGCCCGCGGCTACGACCGCGTGGAGTTTGAAAATTATCCCACGGGATCAGATATCCTATGTGTTAATCCAGGTTATAAACTATCTGTGTGCCAAATTTCATCCAAATCCGTTCAGCCATTTTTGCGTGATTGAGTAATAAACATCTAAACATCTTCACAAACTTTCACATTTATCATATTAATAGGAAGTAGGATTAGGAACTACTCACACTTATTCAGCTCTGTTCAGCTTTTGTCCATAGAAAACAACGATTTTGTATTGAGACCGTTCGGCTTTCCGCGGCTAAACTGATGCGTACGCATCATCAAAAGCTGAACAGAGCTGAATAAGTGTGAGTCGTCCCTTAGCGCTACAAAGTTCCAGTGGCGGGTGGTTAAAATCACACCGAACACCGCCATCTTGTTCTTTTTTTAAACACCGCGCTGGGATTTTTTCGCGCACTCCATCTTCAACGCCGTTCTTAGCGCCGAGATTTGAAAATCGAACAGTATGTTTTTCGACACGCTGGGATGCACTCTGTTGAATTCTCAACGCTCGGATTAACACCGAGAGTTCAAAATCGAGTGCGCAATGCAATCCCGCCGCGTTCTTTTTACGTCACAAATGTTTACGAACTGTTTCGAGCGCAAAATATTCTTGTAGCAGTGTAGCATAAATGTATAACTAAAAATAATAACAAAATACAGTTCCGTCAGTGTCTACCCAGTGTATCATTTCCACTATCATAAAATAAAAAGTTATTTATTCAAATAAGGCTGAGAATCGACACTATTGAACGACAACATTGCATAAGACAGTCCCCCAAAACGCCCGCCCTTCACCACTTCCTAGTAGTGCACTAGCTGGGAAGCAGAACTGGCGCAACAAACTCATACTCAACCAACCTGCAGTATCTGGCTGGCCTCGAAGGCGGTGCCAGGCAGCAGCACGATGGGCGCAGCGACACGTCCCGCCTCCACACACACCATGTTCGGGAACTCATCGTCGCCGAAGTCCGGGATCTCTTTGGCGTACTCCGACCAGGGGTTCCAGATCACTGTGGAGAACATTTTTGTTCAAAATCAATAAGATTGAAGTCCGCTTGCACCACATATGACAAAATGCTTATTCATTTTCATAATTTGATCATCGTCAAAGGATTGACAGAAACATAACGATGTTTTAAATACGTTTAGCGCTAATCTTATTTCGTAACGCAAGCGTCTAAAGTCTCCAATACACTAGGGGTCAAATGTCCCGTGCAACTCAGATTCTACGTGTTGCTGCAACGTTCTCAAACTGTCCCTCAATGTTTCGCGCAACATTCTACGTGACCCGGGACATGTTTCGCGTTGACGCTCTGCGGGCACAAACACGAGTCCCGCGACAGTGTTGCGGCGTGCGGGTGCGCAACTTTTATTTGGGTTAAAAACTTTTAATTGTGTTTCCCGACTTCGGCGGTAATTACGCATCCACCACCTTTTCATTCGCTTCTTATTTCCCGATAAAATTATGACGGCACTAATCAAGACAACCTCTTCGGACAACATCCTTGCAACTACTGACTAGTGTGGACGCCTGCAAAGTCCCGCAACATTGTCCCCGGGAACATCACGTAGTTGGTCAGCGACATGTTCCGCAACATGTTGCTCTATTTGTCTCCTAGTGTATCCGTTGCCTGACAACTACGTTAATGTCCCGAGAGAATGTCGCGGAACATTCTGCAGGCCCCACGCACGAGTCAGTGTTTAAAAAAGTTGTCGCCAGCTCCATAAGCGCGGTTTCGTTTCCCCACACTAGTCATTTTGAGCGTTGCGCACACGCCACACTCGGTGAGAAATAGCGCGGCACTGACGCGTAAAGCCACGGGTACACTAGAGGACAAATGTCCCGTGAAACTCAGATTCTAAGTGTTGCTGCAACGTCGCAACAACGTTCCCAAACTGCCCCGAACTGTCCCTCAGTGTTTCGCGCAACATTCTACGTGACCCGGGACATGTTTCGTGTTGACGCTCTTTTATCTCCTAGTTTATCCGTGGCTTTACCTACCAACATGTTCCGCGTCACGTAAATGTGTCTCAAGATTTTGCGGGACACGGGGCAACGTTGCACCCCACGTACCTACTGTAAGATTTTGTTGCCTACTGTATTCGGGGCGTTAGTCACATATTTTGTCCAGTAAAGTACTTTTTTGAGTCATGCTGCTTAACTAAATGTTATACGGAAATGGCTTCTTACCGTTTTCGGGGTGGAAGAAGCGTGATCATGTACTGTGTGCACTGCCGTGGGTTACAATATAGCTTCGCATCTTGTGCCGTTGTAAAAAATTTGACTCACGCAGCCAGACAAAGCGACCCAAGGACCTAACGCGCGTCTGCGTGCACATTCTACGAAGCAATAGAACACTTTTTGCTAAATGTTCGTGCTAATTGTACACGTCATTGAAACCCTTTAATAATGGCATTGAAGTTACGTCATCATCAATAGTATCAAAGAGTCAATCATACCGGTATCAGGGAAGTTGTACTTCTGTATCCTCATCTTGCGCCCGCTGACGACGTTGGTGATGATGTGCTCTTGCATGGTGTTCTGGTAGATCCTGTCTGTCCACTCGTTGATCGTCACTACCTCCCTGGTCTCCTGGTACACGGCGCCCTCTCGCGTCTACAAGGAGAACATTTTTTTTTTAATAAATAACTAGCAGCGCTCTGCGGTTTCACCTGCGTAGTTCCCGTTGCTGTGGGAATACGGGGATAAAATATAGCCTATGTCACCCGAGGATAGTGTAGCTTCCCAACAGTGAAAGAATTTTTCAAATCGGTTCAGTAGTTACGGAGCCTATTCAATGCAAACAAACAAACTATCAAATCTTTCCTCTTTATTATTAGTATACTAGCTGTGCCCGCGACTTCGTTCGCGTGCATGTCGGAAAACAATAATGTGTCGCTTTGACGGTGTAGGTACCACTCCTCCGATCTTCCGATCTATCCTGGTAGGAATCTACCACAGCTTTCGAATGCAGTCCAGAGCCTAGTGACAAAACACATTACTCTTGGCGTTCACGCTAAACGGTACGCCAAAATGTATGGGAATGACATTACCTGCGGAAAGGACACGGTAATGTCATTCCCATATATTCTGGCGTAGAGTTTAGCGTGAACGTTAACAGAAAGGTGTTTTGTCTAGGCCTGCAGGCGTCTTTAGGGGTTATAATGATATTGCGACGAAGTCTCACTCAGATTTTTAAGAATAAATATAGATCAAAGCGCCTGGTCGAGGCTCATTTTATAATAAATGTGCACCTGCCGTAGGTACAGTAAAAGCTCTTTATTCGCGAGGTATACGTTCCGTAAAATACCTACCGCGAATACAGAAACCGTGACTATGGAATGGTAATTTATATGGGATTATAGGGGATACGTTCCTAAGTGACAAAAAAAAAACAATTTAATTGAAGTTTTTGACCATATTGATTAATTGTATGAGCGTGATATGGATGCAAGCGACTCTCCAAGGCGTAAACGATCAAGCATTTCTATGCGTTAAACAGATTTTTTCGCGTCGAAAATCGTTTTTAAGTAAAAAAAAAATTTCAACATTTTGCAATAAATGGAAAGATGAAACAATAGGTAAAACACGCAAAGCGGCTCGTACCAAAGGATGGAATGTCTATTAAGTCGCAGCATTTATAAATGTGGGGGAGGCCTATGTCCAGCAGTGGACGTCTTTCAGCTGAAATGATGATGATGATGATATATAAATATACTTTATGGTGATGAGGTTGGTTTCATTATGTTTGTTTACATTCTCAAAAACCTAAAAAAAAAAAAAATACCAACCGACTTCCAAAAAACACTACAAAGTGCAAAATAACTTTAATTTCGGAAGTCGGTGACGTTGGATGTGTATTTTAATTATTTGTCACCGCCTTCCGAAATTAAAGTTATTTTGCACTTTGTAGTGTTTTTTGGAAGTCGGTTGTTATTTTTTTGAAAAAAGTTTTTATTTTTCACTTTTTTGTTACCTACCATACACCAATTCGAAATTTCATCATCCTTTGGGTCAAAACAATGCATACTTATTTATGTGATAGCAACATTCGCGGTTGATTTGCTGTAATTTTTTGAAGAGTTCCGTTGTCTGTTTCCGAAACGTATCATCAGATCTATATGCAGGGCCCAATCTAAGGGGGGGCAAGCCGGGCAAATGCTCAGAGCGGCAAAAATGAGCGGCGGCAAAATGTATACTTACAAACATACCTACTCTCATGAATTTTTGTATACTTGTTCAGAAGCCGTAGTAGACTAACGTATGTGAATATTATATAGTTAAAAGAATATCACATAATTATGGTCATACCATCTTTGATGATGTTAGTGCAAAAGGCGGCGAATGTTATTTTTGCCCGGAGCGGCTAAATAGCTAGATCGGGCCCTGTTTATATGAAATTTCAATGGGACCATTTCAGAGTAAACCCCTTTCGAAAAAAAAAAAGAATTTTGGAAATCCGTCTATATACGACGGAGTTATGCCTGAACATACATTAAAAATATAAACATGTCGAATTGATAACCTCCTTCTTTTTGAAGTCGGTTAAAAACACCGACCGCGGCGAAGGCGGCTATTGTAGATGTCAAAGGCCGAACCAATACAGCGGCGATATCATTTGACAATGTACTTTAGGCGAAGTTGTAATAAGGTCTATTTCACTTTTTTATAGTCCATCTGACGACGCGTTTACAAAGGATATTGGGTTGGATACCTATTGGAATCATTTTTGTTATTTGTTAATATGTATGTACCGATGTACCGATTAGACCCGCAAATAAATAAATCTTTAGCCGCAGATATAGGAATTGGGTCGCATTTTTTTAATCCGCGAGTAGTGAAAACGCGAATGAAGGAAGCACGAATAAGGAGCTTTTACTGTACTTACTCAATAAATCGACTGCGCGTCTGGTTGAGTGTGCTGAAGCATTATTCCACGCGGGGGCGGGCGCCTATCTCGGCCCGTACAGGCGCGTCTTTTAGCTTTGTTTATCAAACGTTGACCACTGAATAAAACCACAGCAGTGGGAATGCTCTGCACGGACTGCGATAGGCCTCGACAGGTAGCAGTGCAGTAACACCTGACGCCACCTGTCAGTTAACGGCCCGTGGGACCATGGCGTTATCACGATGAAGAAAGATCACGCTGTAAAGGTGGATACTGACCGGCGTCACGGGTCAAAATGCACCTAATATGTTACCAAGCAAGTATTCGTGCAGTCAGTAGTACCTACGGCAAAACATGCGAGCGAGCAACACTGATTTTAGCACACGGCGTAAAGACATGCTCGCTGCGAATGTTACCATTACCTACGCCCCGCAACGTCGGTCATTATCCACATTAAAAGCGCTGTTGAAAAAAAAACCAAACCAGGCAAAAAAAACTATTTAATTGTATAGCACGGGTTTTCTATGAACATAGTAAGTACGATGTTGTTGCTACGTAGTGCCATACCGCGCGCGCCCCCACTTCTCTCCCCGCTGCTGACGCAGGCAGCAGGAAGAGAGAGAGCCCGATCCCGAGGATAATGGACGTAACAGAGCGATCCTCCGCGACTCTCAGTTGCGATGCCTTTTTATTCAAAAATGTTTCAGTGTTTCTTTTATTCAGCCATACATTTATTTGTAGACCAATAAATAATTATATTTAAAGAAGCGACTTTAAAATTGTCAATATTTTACTATTGTGATTTCTATTGTTCCTGTGTAGGTAATGTATCCTTTGTTGGAGATGCCAAATGGATAAATAAATACATTTTTAAACTTGTTTTAACTAAGAAAATGCTTCTCTGTAAGCGATGTTGCTCGGAAGAGCATCGACATAACTACAGTTGCCCGTGTGAAAACCTATCTATTTACTCAAATCCACCAGTAGTTATGGTCGCAATTTTGGATTTTTTTTCCTGACTTTCACCATCCGACCTCGCTTGAACCCCTCCCCACCTCGAAAACTAACATCACGAAAATTAGCACATAAGTATTTACAACTCTTTACTCCCAAAACTCCCATTATTTGAATCGAGTAATGCTGTAAACACGCATTTAAATTAAACATTATCAAATTTCGCGCGAAATCAAGTTGTTGTCTTTGCATGTTTGCTATTCAAACCTAGATGGCGTTACTGACGCTAGAGATTAAGAATTTGGAGATGTTCCTCTAGCCGCTCTAATTTTGCTACATTATGCTAGATGGCGCTACTAAGACTTTTATCACAATTAAAAATGAGATTTCTTCCCCTCTATTTGTATTAATTTGATTGATAAAACTAATAAATATTTATCTAACATTGCATTCTAGGTATATGACTCAGAACACCACGTCAGTTAATATTATCACAACTTTTTATTTGAAATTCTTTTAGCTTTTTTGATTCGTGGGAATCAACCACCAACGGAAAGCGATTTTAGTAATCAGTATCATTACTTTTTGAAATAACACAGACACAGTAAGTAACTTAAATGAGAATGACGTGTTAATATTAAGTATTCGTTAGTACCGTTTCACGCCAATAGATGTCGCTAAGTGTTTCAACATTACGTAAATAAATTCTTCTTGAACACTTTAAATTATTTAGATAGGTTGACCGAAGCGATTGCGATGAAACAAAGACTAATATAAACTCTGAGTTATAAACAATATTTGAGTATGAAAGATAACCATATTAGTTTCGTTCTTTTGACGTGATACTTGATCTATTCAACATAGAAACTGAAAAACCGAGCTACAGACAAAAATTTTGATAAGGGTTAAAATGTCATCTGTTGATTATCCCTTACCACCCCAAGCAATTATTTTCGAAATATTTTAAATGTACAGAAAAAGTTCCTTTACAGATTTATTATATGTATAGACATATGTAGCGACAAACCCCTGCTGCGGACGGTTTTAAGATTTGATAAAACATTGAGATTTCTTCATAAAAGTATCTAAATTATATATTGTAGCAGTTTTGAGTGTACACCATCAAATCTACTGGAATAAATTCTCTAAATAAATGATGATGAAAACCGTATCAAATCAGATGCACATTTACAAGGACAACACAGTCTACGTGACTGTTTTTTTTTTTTTTTGATGGCAATTCATCAAATAACTTCTCCCGCTCTGGGTGGAGCAGGAGGGCGTGTCAGACTTTTACTGACTAAAACCCACCCGTGTTCCCTCAGTAGCCTGTGTGCCAGGGGCCACGGTATCTCTTTCGAACAACCCGCACCCCTGGTATGGCGACCGTGTCAGTCAGACACAAAAGGTGACTTTAGTTTATAAAAAAAGGTATATATACGTATATAGAAAAAAACTGACCTATAGGTCAGTAATATACACCTCTGCCTTCCATTCAGGGAGGAAATACAGGTGTGATATTATGTTGATAAATAAATTGAAAATCAGAGCATCAGTAAGTAGTGCGGAGAGGTTACAATTGTACCTACACTGAAATTATCCTGAAAAAAAAAAGTATGGTAATTTTTCTTTATATTTATGCAAGGTCCTCAATGTTTGGTAAAATAAGGATGCGACCAAATAAAGCTGTACACTTACAAAATTCAAATTAAAAATAACGCCCCCTTTGACATTGACCCCTGTAACTGTCACTGTCACCTCTGCCTTCCATTCAGGGAGGAAATACAGGCGTGATATTATGTTGATAAATAAATTGAAAATCAGAGCATCAGTAAGTAGTGCGGAGAGGTTACAATTGTACCTACACTGAAATTATCCTGAAAAAAAAAAGTATGGTAATTTTTCTTTATATTTATGCAAGGTCCTCAATGTTTGGTAAAATAAGGATGCGACCAAATAAAGCTGTACACTTACAAAATTCAAATTAAAAATAACGCCCCCTTTGACATTGACCCCTGTAACTGTCATCTGTGATTGCTTAAACAATGCCTTTCTGCCGTAAATGATTATGATTACACAAATATTTGTATTGTATTTGGCAATTTTTGCTTGTCAATTTAAATTAAATCCTGATATCTACTCAAGATTTTGGCACTGTCGTCTTCAACACCGCAAATAGCGATTTTAAGACACCGAATTGATTTCTGACAGATTGTCCTTTTATACACAGGAAAAGTTTTTATCCAGTGCGCAAATTGTAACCATGAATTCTGCATATCATTCTAGACCCCCTAGCGCAGATATTTTTCACCGGAAACACAATAAAAAATCAGCTGTTCCATGCGCTAGGGGTTCTAGAATTATATGCTGAATTCATGGTTACAATTTGCGCACTGGATAAAAACTTACCCTGTATACAGCTGCTTGCACATAGATCCATTCAATAGATAGAATTATTGTTGAACAACCATAGTCAATGAAGTGGCGTCGTTCTGGTAGGTAAATCATGGGCTCGGGGGCGGCGTATACCCGGCAATGGCCGTCTTTTGGAAAAAATTTTTGGTTGTATCTATAGAGGTGGTTTTGGTGGTCATCCTCCATAGAAAAAGGAGGATTCTCCGACCAGAGAGTGTAGTGGCTGGTGGACTACGCGACAATTGATGTCGGGACGTTGTATGTAAACAATCACAATCAATCAAAATATTTTATTTCACATAAACCTGCATGGGCACTTATGAAACGTCAGAAGCTAGGTGCACGGTTCCAAATTGTTGTTTCCTATGGAGAAGAGCCGGCAAGAAACTCCACGGTCGGTTACTCTTTAAAAAAAAAAATTGGCTTTAACAATGTCTCCAAATTACAGAGATAAAATGTATGGGAGGACAGTGCAGGCCTGTCAATAAGTACCAGGTAATTGAGACGAATACAGAATAGAAAATCGTCCACAAATTTAGTTTGTAAGGCCTACAACGTTTGGGCACGCCACGATTGCGGCGGTAAGTCCCCTCTTTGAGGAGTGGTTTGAGAGGCGGCATGGCGTCCTCACCTTCCGCCTGACGCAGGTCCTCACCGGACACGGTTGTTTCGGGAGGTTCCTGTTTCGGATAGGGCGGGAGGAAACGCCCGGGTGTTTCCACTGCGAAGATCGCCCTGAGGACACGGTGGAGCACACGGTGGCGGTCTGCCCGGCTTGGGCGGAGCACCGCCGTGTCCTCGTGGAGGCGATCGGCGGCGGCGATCTCTCGCGTCCGGCCCTGGTCCAGGCCATGGTACGGAGCGAGAGGGCATGGAGAGCCGTCACCTCCTTCAGCGAAGCAGTAATGCTCGCGAAGAGGGAGGCGGCGCACGTGAGGGAGACGTCCTGGGCGTCGGGAATCCCAGGCCGATTTCCGGCCACCGTAGGCATGGGCTTGCGGACGGCGAGTAATGGGTAGCTCGCTGTCCGGTAAGGACCAAGCCCAAGTCGACGGCGCGTTGTGTTCCACGCGCGCCTCAAAGAGATGTCAGCACAAAAAGGCCTACAACGTTCTCTCATTCACAATATGTAAAATAATCTACATAAATAAAATTAACCTATTTAAACATAGTGACACGATTTCCATGACAAAAATTAAATGCTAGTTACGCGGTTTTTTTTTTGGTTGGGAAATCTTCAAATAACTTCTCCCGCTCGGGGTGGAACGGGAGGGCGTGTCAGAATTTTACTGACTAAACCCACCCCGTGTTCCTTCAGTCCTAAACTTCGCTAGCGCGATGCAGGATTTTGCGTGACGTCAGTGTGATTCGTAGTCCGCTGTAGATGCCGCCACATATCCAATCGATACCCGCGACCTTCACCAGCTCTTCCAGTGCGATCGTCCTCTGAGATTCTATCACCAGATGGGTAAGCTAACATTATCAATAAACATCCATGCATTTCCGTTGATCTGGCAGCGGCGCACTGTACTTTGAGGTACTTGTTCAACAGCAGCTGGCGAGTGAACGTAACTCACGTTCAGTCGCCTTACAAGACCCTTACCTTACTGACCTATAATGTCAATAGCTCACCTTATCAATGAACATGCATCCATGCATGCCGGTGATCTGGCAGCGGCGCACGTCGGGTACTTTGAAATACGTGTGCAACAGCAGCTGGCAACTGAACGTGAGTTCCTTGCTCGGGTTGTACACGCCGATGTTGAAGTGCAGCTCCTTCTCGCGGAGGATCAGCCTGTATGTCAGTCTGAACCTGGGTGAAGGAGAAATCCGGATTAATATTATGATTAAATTGCCTTAAAAAGAGAGCAGTTGCGGCCCAGCGGCCCCGATGGTGAAGGAAAACATCGTGAGGAAACCGGCATGTCCGGGAAGCAAAAATTTGAAGACGTGTGACATCCACTAATCCACTGGGCTCGCGTGGTGGATTACGGCCCACTCCTCTCTCACTGAGAGGAGGCCTGTGACCCAGCAGTGGGACTATTATAGACTGATAATGCCTTAAAATAAACAAAGTGTAGGTCCTGTTTCAGTTTCCGGTTACAAGGACACCTATCCTATCACCCAAATTAATTTTCAAACACGGGTAATAAAAGAAGTTCGCATCGAATCACAAAAAAAAAATGCGCATTCCTTCGTTATTATATACAGCTGATAGTTTTTAGCCGGTAAAACCTGAAATGGTTTCTACCTATAGAAACAATTACAGGCCGGCCGTCTTCATTTTAAAACATTAGTGAAAACCATGAAATGTCAAATCATTCATCTTTATGATGAATGGTTTATGTAAAGAGGCTTGTGGCTAAGTAATAATAGCTGCACGGGTCGATCGATCAGGTTACTCTACGCTTGCCGCGGTTGGTCCGTGGATGGGTGACAATCTTTACATACAAAGCCCCCTCCGTGCCTCGGAAAGCACATTAAGCCGTTGGACCAGTTTTACCAAGGGGTATCGTAATACCCAGTAACTGGGTTATGGAGGGCAGATAGGCAGTCGCTCCATGTAAAATACTGGTATTCAGCTGCATCCGATTAGACTGGAAGCCGACCCCAACATAGTTGGGAAAAGGCTAGGCAGATGATGATGGTTTATGTAAAATGTGAATATCAAATCATACTAACTGGAAATGCCACATGGATCTGGTGAAGTCGTCATCCATGAGGCTGAAGACGGCCTCCACGTCGCCGCTGGGGAGGCGCTCCGGCATCTTCTCGACGTGCCAGCGAGCTATCCGCGCGAAGCCGTGCTGCGGACCGAAGGCCCATTGTCCGAATTGAGCTGTAATAATGATCCGCTTTAGTATTGTGGAGTATGTTACAAAAATAACATCAAGACTGTTTCTCCGCTAGGTTAAGCAGGGGTGTATCTATACAAGGAGACAGGGAAATCAACATACAATCAACGGTTACCATGAATTCAGTACATAATTCTGAACCCCAAAAGCTGAAAAGGATTATCGAAATAAAAAAAATCACAGTGGTACTCAAAAAATTCCCAACGTGCCTAAATAAATTTTCAGTTAAGTAATAAAAATCTGTTGCAAATTTTGACCGCGTAGGGATTGTAGTTGTAATGAAACAGCATATTTCTTTCTTGATAACAGACGAACAATTTCTACGCTGCGGGGTCTAGAATCATGTGCTGAATTCGTGGTTACAGTTTGCGCATCGATATCCCTGCCACCCTGTACAGAACACTCACATTTCCCATGGATTGACCATGGCCATCTATTGGGGCGAGCCTTCTTCCCATCAACTGTTCATTATCCAGACTACAGGCTGCTACTGATAAATTCTTAACAGAAGAACCAATAGTACCTACCAACATATCACCTCCCATTTGTTAGACTGTCGAAAGTGTCCTTTCACCTTCCTTTCTGAGGACCTTAAAAAGCCACGATGCCGCGATTGGCGTGGCCTTCTACTGTGCCCAACTGATTTAATATTTGTCATCGGTTCGAAAAGAAAATTGTAGAATAGGTACCTATGTTCCAAAATTACAATACCGAAAAGCCCCAAGCCTAACAATGCCAGAGATGGTTACCGAGGACTGTATTTCAAGAGTGCCACCGGATCGAAGGACCAGTTTAAGATTCTCAGCCTAATCTGAGGATGACATTGCCTCAAGAACACTAGGTAGGATATAAGTCTATGTATGTAATGGGCTTGGTAACATCAATAACGTCCATATGAAAATAAAGACAATACGAAACCGTATTGCGAACTGGGAAACCATTGTAATAAAAATATGTCACGTTAACAAGAACTCGTAAGTAATAAACTCATTTCTCACAATAGCTACAAACTTGTAGAAAGCTATCGTAGGCTTCCAGCTACCAACTAGTTATTAGTACTCGTATTTATAATTAGAAGCATTCATAAAAATAACAAGTTTAATAATAACTTACGGAAAACAAACGGTATCCCTCCTCGTATCGCCCTCTTGCCATCAAATACTGCTTGTTTACTGAGAAAAAAGAACAAAAAACATGTTATTAATGGCAAACAAATTGCAACAACAAAGTTGTCGTCAAATCGATACCCATCGGGAATACTAATTCGATTCGTAGGTAATTTTCGAAAGAATCGACAAAAACGTCAAATAATTACTAAATTGTCAGGTTACGTTAGGTTAGGCTCTCACTGAGAGGAGGCCTGTGTCCCAGCAGTGGGAACGTTATAGGCTGAGTATGTATGTGTGTAATGTCAGGTTAACAGCACATATAATTATGACAGCTAAAATTATTGTTCTCTGCGTTTAAATCAATTAATACAACACAAGACAAATGACGAACGTTTAATTTCTTTGACAGTTTAAAAGTTCAATGCAAAGCGTTTCTATTACGCAGATGTTTACAACAACTTCGATATAATATGAAACTTCCAATATATGTAAATTCTATAGGAGATTGTTATCACAATTCTTGGTTTTTTTGTGATTAAAAACAAAGAGATAATAATATTACCTGAAATGTGGAGATTGCGGTTTTTCTTAAAATTAAGTTTCTGAACTGAATAAAACAACAGCTACTCAAAGTATATCTTAAGTTAATTTCCAGTAAAAGTTTCACTCTCAAATATCTATTAGGTAAGTATTTATTTTCTCAAAACAATCTCTAGTCTAAATAAACTTCAAAATCTGAAAACGGAAAAATAGCAACGAAAGTTCCGACAGAAAACTCCCAAGTTACAAATTTATAATGAAAATATTTATTCTAAAATATTGTTCCGTAATATTCAAAGGGTCCGTTTCATTGTTTTTCATCAATTACGAGCCTTCAATTTTGCTCTAAAAACAATCTTGGAAACAGACCATGATTTTAGCATAATAATATTTATTAGACGGACAAAATTGGCCAGTCATGAGCGTACTAATGTATTCAATGTAAGTCATGCTTTATATCTAAATAGGTATGTAGACTGTAGTGCCTAATGGCAGGCATAACTAATGCCACATGCACGTTTCACTAGTCGGATCGACTGTTACAATACATCCATATTACTCGTGTGCATTAAGCTGAACCGCAACAGCTTACCCTGACCGCACTGAGCAAGCACCAGCATTACTCCTCCAGCTCACGTTTGAAACATGATCAATTTTAGCGGTTGCATTCCAGCGCCGCCGGGGGACGATGCAAAAAGCACCCTTATATTATAAATGCATCAGTGGACAGGTCGGCCGCGACAAAAACGGAGCTCGAGCAAGCCACGTATAAATTATTTATGCCATTTTTAGCATTTCGGAGTTTGTGAAACGAGTGGTCGCGAATGATGACCACGATGCGACGGGCTCGTCATCGAAACGCGTCGCGCAGGGAATTTGCACTTTGAGTCACCAAGCTATCGCCAAATTTGAACGTGCCATTCCCGGAGTTGGAGGTTGGCTTTTTATGCAATCCAATGGAAAGCGTTCAAAACAAAGGAAAATATCACATATTTGCATAGAAATCAACCTTATTTCATCTAATTATAAAACTAAAAGCATTGATAAAACATACAAAGAAACGATGGAATTAGCAAATATTGGATTAATCTATACTAATATTATAAATTTTCCATTTTCCCATTTCTTCCCGTGGGTGCGTAGAAGGCGACTATGGGACTTACTAGGGATTAGGCAGCAGTGTTCTCTATACATTTTACCACCATACTGCAATCGCCAACCCGCCTGCCAAGCGTGGCGATTATGGCAAAACCCCCTTTTGGGGAGGGCTTATGTCCAGCAGTGGACGTCTTTCGGCTGAAATGATGATGATGAATATTATAAAGAGGAAATATTTGTTTGTTTATTTGTTTGTTTGCATTGAATAGGCTCCGAAACTGCTGAACCGATTTGAAAAATTATTTAACTGTTGGGAAGCTACACGTGGCTACACTATCCCCGGGTGACACAGGCTATATGTTATCCCCGTATTCCCACGGGAACGGGAACTACGCGGGTGAAACCACGGAGCGCTGCTAGTCCATAAGAATATTATAAATGCGAAGGTAGCTCTGACTGTCTGTTACGCTTTCACGCCTAAACCGCTGAACTTAGCAGAGATATAGCCTGGGATTTGGAGGAGGACATAGGCTACTTTTTTTACACGATAACCGATTTCCACGTGGACGGAGCCGCGGGCGAAAGCTAGTTTATTATAAGCATGAAGTAATCACAGCAATAATTCTTATATTTGGATTACGTCATTCAAACAAATTAGCTAAATTAAAACGGAAATTATCTAGATATCGCTTCTACAAATTAAATACATAAATCATAACTCCCACGTTACCAGCGAACTGGGTGCACGTATTTCACACGGACTATCTACAGTTGAACAAACAGTACGGCAAGTTTCAACGAATTCTATGAATAAGTATACTCGTACAATATACCAAATACAGTTTAGGTGTTTGTCTAAACCCTTAAACAGGATAAGTTTTTATCCAGTGCGCAAATAGTAACCATGAATTCAGCATATCATTCTAGAACCCCTAGCGTAGAAATTTTTCGCCGGTTGTACAAAAAAAAAATCATCTGTTTCATAGAAAAGTGCAATACCTACGCGGTCAAAATGTATGGAACAGCTGATTTTTTTTTGTGTATCCGGCGAAAAATTTCTACGCTAGGGGGTCTAGAATGATATGCTGAATTCATGGTTACAATTTGCGCACTGGATAAAAACTGTTCCTTTATAGTTATCCGTAAATTAACTGCTGTGAAAAATGTTAATTGACACACAAATATTAATAAATGTCTTCAGCGTAATGTCAGCCACCTTTTTACTGTTCACCATATATAGAGTTTTAACCCTTAAAGATGATACAGACCGGTGCACCGTTAACACTTATCCGACTAAGATACGAACCGTTTATTACCGCAAGATGCCTTAACGATAATTACATTTTGACATTGATAATACCCAACGGTAAACGACTCTGTTGATAAAACTGGAACCAATCAAATATAATAAAATGTTACAGAGCTGGCGTGGACAAGCAAACGGAATACCAATGACGCCTTTAATTTAAAATATTTTAATAACTAGTAAGCTCAGTTCGAAATAGTACGTTTTCCACGAATCGGGAGAGGGACTAGATAAAGTTTTAATTAGAGATTCCGGATGAAATTCCTCCATGAGTCGCCGGGAGCCGATACATTCCCGCTTCGGCACCAGCCGAGTTTTTACCACCACGCAAACTCGTTCCATCCCGCCATTCTCCGGCCAGATAAATAGCGACAATAAATATACCATTGGAGCCAATTGCTTTCTCTATATAACCGTTACAATAACATTTCCCAAAACGTGTGATTTTTGGACCAATTAAAGACTCGGCATTTGTAACGACCCCCATAAATCCTCCCTCCTCGCAGTGAAGTAAATATTTTTTGGTCCTTTTGCACACAATATAGCGAAATGAGCCAAATCTCTTTTGTCAAATTGTCATTGATGATTTTGTACAAGGGGATTTTTATGAGGATACTAAGAGAAGATAAAAAAAGCACATCTCGGTTGTTAGCAGACGAGGTTAATGTCAGCAACATAGACCTGGGACACCCATTGTTTGATAACAAGCAAATGAAGCCACCACGGCCTGTTCTCAGTCAATCCAGATAAAAAGCTTCAATACCTAAATTTACGTGACATTTATAATTGATTAAGTTTTTGCTCCCAAGAAAAATTTTAATCAGCATTTTATTGGGGCGCTCAAGCGGCCGCGGAGATCACAATATTGTGCAAAAACTCTATGACCCGCGATAGTTTCTCGCGACTAGCTCTCATAGTCATTGTTCTCGACTTTCAAGTAACTATTGATCACATAAGCTCGTCACGTTTCTCAACATTGTTGTGGCGTTCTCGTGAGATGGGCGAGCGCACCCTGCCGCCGCCGCCGCCGGGGGCGACACACGCACCCCGCAAGATAACATTATAATTAACTAGACGAGCATTTTTATGTGCCGCATCAACCAGTTATGTCCATAAATGGAATTTCATTAACATTGCCTCAACGCACGTCTATTCATATCACATTTGCAGCAGAGGGTGCTGAGGACGAGAAATTATTAAGGTAATTTGAAAAACAAAGCAAGCTACAATAAAAATGCAAAGTGAACTGGTTTTCATTACCAGCCCCAGATGAGAAGAAAAAATCAACAATATTAGCGATGAACTATATAGCAGAAAAAATATTGGTAAGAAAAGCAACAAAGTAGCTGCAAAGTTAGTCGCAGACATGTTCCAATGGACACCCTTCCTCATAGTTAATGAATCCTCTAATTATTTTAACTAGCGAGCTGGTGAAAAAAGTGGCGTTACTATCAGAAAAAGCGTAGAAAAACCTATTTGAAGCGCTACCAAGTTAATGACTCGGAGCGTGTTACTTTGACATATTAAGAGAAGACAGTAAACTGGTTTGGAGAAAAAACTGTGGATAAAGGCAGGGGCTCCTGTGCATCAACAAATTAAAGGTCGCATAAACGATGCGACACTATAGGACGCAATTAGATCTTTTTAGGAGCAGCGATCCCGCAGCCGTTGGCCGGCTGGGTATATCATTATCTACAGCAAATAACCGGTAGCTGCAATAAAAAAACTCTTAAAAGCAATATGACATTAAAGCGCACTTCATTTTGCGAGTAGATCAGCTCGCTACTGTGTAATGACAAGTATTTAATCCGCTACAGCGACTCTACTAGAATTAAACACGATTTAAGATAATGATTGTCATATATGCTCATTATTGTGAGATATTTTTATGTGCACAACTTGAAGAGCAATAATAATAAATTGGTTGTTTAGTTACCATCGAGCTAAGTAACTGTTATAGAAATTGGCTTAAGGCACAGACAGCCGACTTTTAAGGACTTTTTATTGAAGATCACGTCTAAACGGCTTGTCTTGTGTATTTGAAAAAAATATATGTGAAACTAGACAATTTTCTTCGTCATTTGATATGTGAATATTTTAAATAATATTTTTATAACATAATGTAATTAATTGGTAAAGTAATGTCTATCGCGGACATAAAAACGATAATCACGCAAAAACTATCGGGTGTATTTCCATGAAACTTTCACCATCTAAAAGACAATTTAATCACCCAAAATTTAGTATACAGTTTTCCTTGGAATTGAGTTTGATAAATCAACATGGGTTGTTTTTCGAGAAACTTGATGCGCATTGAGGTGGGGTCTCTTGCGAGCGACGGGCGGCAGTGCATCGCTGTAGTAGCTGTCATCTATCGTCGCCTTAATGTACTATATACGTTGTTCACGATAATGTGTACAAATTAATTGGGTGGGACTGAAGATACATAATTTAGAATGGTTGGATATAATATGGTCAGTTGCCACCATCCGCATTGGATGATGCAGAAAATGTGGAGAGGTGTATTCAAGCGTAAACTACAAACCCATTAGTTAACACTAAATTGGTCTGAGGGAAAACCACCAAGTCCTCAAGTCAAAATAATTAGCATAAGAAAATCTGTTACAAGAAGACGTTAAATAAATCAGCCGCATATTAGAAAGCACTAGGGCTCGGTGTTTCAATTGATTGTGTTTTATGTGTCCACCTCACAACAGTTCCCGAGATGTAGTATCGTAACATTGCGTTAGAACTCGTCGGCACAACGCGTCGAGCGTCGACCGAACAGACACACCAACAAATGGACGCGAACAAAAGGACCAGACCAAGAATAGGACAAAACTCAAAACGTAAAATTCGTTGCTAGGAATCATCTGCATTTTGTATCTGCACGTTGCATCATACTGATGCAATTTAACTAAACCGACAGTTAATATAAGAAAACCCCATGGAACGAACGACCTTTTCTGCCGGAAAAATTACGCGACAAAAAGCTAAAGGCAGCGGGCCTACTTCCGTAGGTCTTGATAAGGGAAAGGGAAGTATCTACAGCAAGCTCATGTCCAGCAGTGGACGTTTTTCTGCTGGATGATGACGTCAGGCCCGATACGGCTTAGCAAGCACGAGATTTTAATGCGAATTTAATTCATAAACTATCGTTGGTGATTATAGCAATATCATATATTGGTCTTATAATAAGCCGTTCAGAAATGACTGGATTAAAGGAGTTTTAGCAGTTGCCAAAAAAAATATAACTCCAAGACAATTTCAAAAACAGTGTTCAGCACCCTAATTGCGTAACTCACGATTCATCATAATCTGTATCGTTTTGAAACGGATTGTTAAACCATTGTTTCATATGTTCGAAAAATATGTCTGTTCGACAACATAAATAACGCAATGAATATTGTTTAACTGTGAAGACGAAACCAATTATGATCAATCGTGAGTTACGCAATTAGGGTGCTGAACTTGTATCATATCATAAGGATTGCCTCACATCTGCCATTGGATTATTGCTTATAAAATATGCCCAGCAGAAGTGGACCTTCTTTGTTAGCGTTTCATGTTAGAACGTAAAGCGCCGTTTATTCTCGCTTGAAACTTAGACATCTGGATTAATGTAAACTGGGGTCAGATTACGTCACCACGGTTTATGCCTTTCAAAACATTTATATTTTATTGGATTTCCTTTGTAAATTAAATAACATATACATCAAAAAGATAATCGCAAAGAAAATTGAATATTATAAAAAAAAATGTGATCAATTAACGTAATGTGATGAGGAGGGACTCCTCATCACATTACGTTAATTGATCATATTTTTTTAGTCACTTATTAATTTAAGATAAGATGGCCTGACTATTGATCAATACGGCTCATAATTATATCTAGTAATTAATTATAGGCTAGTCTCTTTGCTGTGATTGATGTGGTATAATCAAGTAAATGAGGTGTTTAACTATGATAACCTCCATATCAGCAAGTTATCTACAATGCAGTAAAATGTATTATTTAGATTTAAATGTAGATAGCAAACGCAATACTTCGCAACATGATGCACATTTATTTCAAACTAGCTTTTGCCAGCGGCTTCGCCCGCGCGGAACTCCCCCCCCCCCTTTTTAACTCCCTTAGGGGTAGAATTTCGAAAATTCCTACCCTATTATTTTCTACATTATAAAGGGAACCTCTATGCAAAATTTCAGCTTTTTTGGTCCAAGGGTTTGGGCTGGGCGTTGAAGAGTCAGTCAGTCAGGACTTTTCTTTTTATTTATATAGAGGATACAGGTTCTTTACAGAAAGAGGATGCGATTTTTGAGCGACGAGGAAATTATGGTACCTGTCTGAAGATTCAAGGAGGATTTTCAAAGACAAAAAACCAATAGCATAATGAACTAATAATTTTCCTTCTGCTGAATAACAGGCCAAGGCGGGTAATCTAACACGCGTGCCGAGTGCGGGTTGGTAGATGTTACATCTACCAACCCGCACAGGACATGGAGTGCGCTTTGATGACGAATTTTTAGTTCTAGGACATGCCGGCTTCTTCACGATGTTTTCCCCTCACCGTTTTGAGAATACTGTCAAAAAGTTACCACTGAGCCACCACTATTAGCCATTAGTATTACACTAATAGCATCAATTATTTTTTATCCTAAAAACAAATACTTTAGAGGGTTAAGATTAAAGCAAGATGATAATCAACGTCAGCAATTAGAATTACACGACCAAAAACTAAAAATCCCCTCGTTACATAACGTACACCATGCGCCACGGTTACATAGAGGTGATATAACCTTGCGCAGACGCAGACCCAGGGCCGTCCAATGAAAGTGCACGCTGCCGGAACACGCGTGGGCGCCGGAGGCTGCCTCGGAGGTAAGGAGCACGTGCCACATGTACTTACTGGCTATTGATAAGCACCTCTGGGTTTTTTAGGAATACTTGAGAATAATGAACAAAGAGGGAGCCGTCTACGTGACAGGTTTGAGAAAGGAAAAATCAGAATTAATGTTTAGTGAGATCAATTAGTATCAAGCTAATGCACCAGCAGGCGTAGTAAGCAATTCTACCCCTATTCTACCAACAATTGACGTTCTTTCTACACAACTTGACATCTCTTTTGCCCGAGCACGGGACAAGCCGTAGACTAGCGTTGATTCAAGGATTTTTCACAGTTGCTTTAAAGTTGAGTTACTAGATAACTTCATACATTCACAGCCATTCGACAGGCTTCCAAGTCGTAAAATTACACGTTTTTTGTTACCTGATCCACCAAGTCCCCAATAGCAAATAGTCGTCCAAAAACTTGTGGTCGTCTATTACTTATAACTGTCAAAACTTTAGTGTTTCTGATTTTTGTACAGCCTTTAGATAACTCCTTAGATAACATTGATTGATGTTCGATTTTGCACAGAAGCGTATAATAACCGTAGAATAAGTATCTATTGCCCATTAACGCCAATTCGATTTTATTTTTAAATATTATTTGGTCCTTCGGAGGTTTCCTTAATGGTCCTGTGAGTCGGGATTCCAACTATGAAAATGTTGTAGTTTTTACGCTACTTCTTTAGTCTCATTTAACAAAGTCCAACTTTACTAAATAAAAACAAAAAGTATGGCCAATATCCTACTAGCTAAAGCAAATAATTATACATTAATTACGTTTATAAGCTCATTATATTTAGTAAATATTTCATTGGCGAACACTGATTGATAGCGTGAGTAACTTCCTTGTATCCTATTAGTACAGTTACATGAATAAAATCTAATTACATAAGACTTTTTACACAAAAGCGAAGCGGCAACGTGTAATTTGTTAATACAAGATTTTAGTTGCGATTACAATCAATTATGTATACGAGTTATAAATGACCTTAAGATAAAATTAACTATTGTCGGGGTCTGCATTTGGAAAACGGAACTTAGTAAATTAAGTTGACTGCTACACTATTCAATTTGTAGGAAAACTATTAAGGAAATCGAAAGATGTAATCAAAGTTAGAACATTTGGATCCGATTTAGTGCGATTAGAAGGTCCCGACACACACTACTTCCTAAATTGTTGCAACCCAATGTATGTACTTTTACTTCACGACTCAAGAGTCATCGGTCCGATTTAGAATTCGATTTAGTCCTAGTAATTAATCTTCTCGAGACAGCTTTAAAATGTTCAGGTGTCATCATCAACATTGCATCCGCCATTTTCATCTTAGGTACTCAGTTATTTCGAAATACTTTTTGTACGACATAAAAGATTGGAATTTCCCCCCACTTACATAGTGAGACGGCTATGCTTACTAGTTATTTTTCTAAACATGGCCTATAGTTGTCTAAATTCGTAATTAGTGTTCTCGACACGACTCTAAAATGTTGAGGTGCCATCATCAAGATTGCACCCGCCATTATCATCTACTCAGTCGTTTCTAAATACTTTTTGTACCAAATAAAAGATTGAAATTTCCCCCTCTTACACAGTGAGACAGCTATGCTTGCTTACTAGTTTATTTTTCAAACCGTGGCCTCGTACCTATAAGCAGAGCCATTTTGTAACTTAGCCAGTGATGCGGAATCTCAACTAGTTTAGACTGCTCCCACCTTTTTACAGCACAGCAGTCCAAGTTTAAAATGATAACGATTGTACTCTTATAAAAATGTCTAAAACCTCTGACCCAAACAAAAACCTCTAAAAGTAAAATTAAAAATAAATAAATTGGCCTTTTAAGTTGTAGGTAATATTTTTATCAAAGCATTGGCTTAAACACTCAGTTAAACTAGGCAAAACAGTGAACGTCTAAAACTTAACTTGGAAGTTGAACAGAGGTAGTTTTACCCTACAAGTTACAGAACATCAAACTCCACAAACTATGCCATAAACATAGATAAGTGACTCAGTTTAATCAATTTACATTTTATGGCTATCCATCATTACGGCTACCGGAACAGAATAAATAAAATTAAACATGAAATGTACCATAAAACTACCATTAGTACCTGTTACATTACGTAATCAATGAAGGTACGATTTTCATGGTACATTTTGTTCTCACATTAAATTAATAGTTTCTTCATTTGCCTAGCTTTTCACCACTATATTGAGGTCAGCGTCCAGTACACCCGGATGCAGCTGAATATCAGTATGTTACATGAAGCGACTGCCTATCGGATCTCCACAACCCAGTAACGATGCCATTTGCTAAGACTGTCAAACATCCATGAATGACACCCGGGACCAACGGCTTAACGTGCTTTCCGAGGCACAGAGGGGTCGTGGTATTTAAACATGGACCCATCCACGGATCAACCGCGGCAAACGTAGCTGAACCTGATCGATCGACTCGTACGGCTGTTTTACGTAGCCATAAGCTCCTAAACATTATGATTTGCAATCGATTAAATTAATAGTCTCTCTGCGTTGAAATATACCAAAATGATCAATTCATAAAAGTTTGAAAAAGGACCCTGTTTTACTAGCTACGCGTTTATAAGAACACGTGAATTATGTAGGGGTATTGATAATTGAAGGTTGAAATTAATTAGTCGCATATTGTCTACACACCTTTTAATTAAGATTAAAGGCGATGCGTGATGCCGTGAAGCAATTGATAAAAAAAAAGATCATATCAGAATGTACTGAAGGCTTTGCGTGTAACTTCTTCAAAAGGTCTATTTGGTTGACCTGTACCAACACAACATAATTTGGTCCTTCTGTCCATATTCGTATCTATTCCATCTTAAGATTTATGGACCTCACTTAATTAATGTAACGTGTTGTTTGAAAACGGGACAGAGACAAACGTTACATACAAGAACTAAGTGGTCTTGCAACAGAACTCCTTTTGCCGACAGGGGTCAGCGCTGTAAATAGCGCCAGCAGATGGTCCGGACAGCCGATTAATAAGACGGGGACTCCGCCCTGGGGCTGCGGTGGCGACTTAACAGCGCCAATTTAACAAACACCACCCTACCAGATAAGCCGATTACCCGAATCTGGTAGACAAACAGACGTGCTTACGGCGGAGATAATGTGGCTATGCTAATTGTGGACAGTGGCACTGATAAACGCTTGCATGTTTATGTTATACTAGTATCTATTCGCGCTGGGACATTGTATAATCTTGTATGTGTCGCCAGAAATGGTAGACCTTAACGGCTTAATGTTTTCGTGGCTGTTGGGCTTGAAAACATTAACAAGCGTAATTTGAGAGACGCGACCGATGAATGCAAAAATGCTGATGTTTTACAAATTGCTTCTAAGGGAGAAGCGCAATGGTAACCCGCGAAATTCAAATTCTACGTTTTTGCAATTTGCAGGTCAGTGTGAGGATGTATGTTCAACAAAATATGTTCCGCGGCCGTAACACGTACATATTTACAGAATTATAATCATTAACATCATCAACACAACCCTCTAAATTCTTTTTCACCTCACAACCTCGGAACTCGGATCAAGTAAAAAAAATATGTTTGTCTTTCGAAATCTGCATGCAAAAGTGCATTATACCCGCTAGCGTGGAAAGAGTTTTTGAAATTCGAACCTTTCTATTCAATAATTTTCTATACAGCCAGTCCACTAAAAATGCATTAATACTTATTTTTATGTCAGTGCCCCAACCCCATTTTTAGAATAAACCCACTGGCCAGCAGGACGACTGCATGAAAAAAAAAAGAAACTTAATTTTTTTTCGTCTCTATTCGATTTGCTTTCCTTATTTTGGGTTTGTTTTTTGATAAAATCGTAAGAAATCATTAAATATGGGAGAGTCCAGCAGCGATGAAGATATAAATATCCGGGAAAATCGCGCGAAAAGTACATAAAAGCGTACAATTTGTTCAATGCATGGAAATATTCTAATGGCGTGAAATCGAAGACTACAATGCAATGCTATCATACTTCATTGAACTACACTAATTTAATATATTTTTAGGCTGTTTTGCTTGAACCTAGCATTTTCCTCGCTGTAGTGAAGTGAAAAACTGTGTGTTTCGCTCGGCAACGAAGGTACTCGTGGCAAAAAACAACTTTCCAGCCTTGCTTAGCAAATAACTATTAATACAATTAAATGACAATGTCATGAAAAATTAAGAGGGACAAAACGTAACAATTTTCAAAGCTATTTGTTAAACATAGGTAACAACCAAATCATTTTTTGTAATACGGATGGAAGACTTATTGCCCCAATATATTGGGATAACTTATTTTAGGTTACAAATGATAATTCTGCCACAAATATAAAAGAAAACACATTGCCGAGAAAAGCCCTGCATGTCAATAATAAACACGTAGGTACATTACTACCTTTTCCAATATCGATTTATTCACTTAAACTTGACTTTTAAAGGTTGTATTATTATATATAAACGAATATAATATCATATAAGGCGCGAAATATAAAAAGGTAACGTCCAGGACACATCGACATAAATTATGTGCTCGCATAGCAGCATCTTGCAAAAGGACTAAAGATAAATGCTACAATGTATGTTAATAAGAAACACAAATTAGCAGGCTTATCGTCGCCTAATCTTAATTCATGTAAGTAAAAACATACAAGGTGCAGTGCTGACACACTAGGGAGCAAAAAAATATATTTCACAGCACGCGTCGAATCAATGTGACCATATTTAGCCGGATCCCGAACTAAATATCGCGTCACGATCATTATCAGCTGTTACAAGTGTGTAGTCAATAGATCATACGCGATGCGACCATGTAAGGCGGCACGAGACTTATTCTGATGATGTCATGCGCTTCGCTCAGACACTAACTAACGCCCGGTACCCACGACGGACAACTACTCGGTTAAAAAATTGAAGCGGTATTTGTTTCCAAGCAATGATTGGTGAAGACAAGTTTGAATTCACTGGATATGTTTAAAAACATGATTTCAAGGATCAATAACAAGATCTAAACCTTCCCCGGTCAGATATACATCAAAGTCCTGAAAACAGCATTGACAAATTGCGAACAAATGACACGAATTTGCATCTCAAAGAGTCTTGCTGGCAAGTACATTCAAACGATATTAAACGGTTTCCCACAGTGTAGTAACAAAGTGGTTACTTCATAAAACTGACTCCAGTTTCTTTTGAGCCAACTTTGAAACAGACTTCAGAAAGTTGGGAACTTTGATTCGCACAGCGACTTGTCGACAATTACGAGCAAGTTGCAAAACTGCACGTACTTTATTCAAATGAGTTATTTTAACATCTGGAACGGCGGAGGGTTAAATATTTTCTTCATGTAGCATTTGAAGTAAATAATTTTAAGTGGTAACGAACTAGTATAATGTTTCTCTTTCCATTGTAATGTAACAGATGCTTTGAGCGTTGTTAGTGGCGTGTACACTCTTACCCAACTTACATAATTACACGTCTAAACAAAATCAGGCAGAGCCATCATGAACAGACGAAAATTGTGATCACCACGCAATCTAAGCGTAGGACGATAATAAGATAACTAATGATATCCACATAGCCAACCACACAAAAGTAATTTCTTTAATTCTTACCATGATCTTAACGCGATTTGGATTTACCGTTCTAGCCAAGATCGCTTTAACACTCTTGACGTTGATATTCCTTTACAATAATAAATCTTTGGAAATTCCAACTCACATGTGGCTTTGAACAATTCAAAGGTCAAGTTTATTACTTTTAAGAATTCACGTCAAAATGTAAAGATGTCTTAATTGTGATAAATCATCTTTGTAACCGTTAATTACAACTCCGGCTGATACAGTCACAGTGGGAGATAAATCATGTCCGAGTTAGCAAACCTGCAGGATAATTGTACTAAATCACCGACTAAGCAATCAGACAATGAATATTGTAGGTGGGTGTTGCTTGGATTACTAAATTACATATCGGTCGGCTAAATCTGCTGCGGTGGAAATGTCTAGAGCGGTTCGACCCTCTAATATTTCACCGCAGCTGTGTAACGAGTGGAACAATCTTTGTCTTGGGTGTCATTGGAGACGTCAAAAAAAAAGCGCAACATGTGTACACTGTCGACGGTAATGGAGCAAGCACGTGCAGTGGACAGACTTCGTGACGCTTTACTTTATTAATGACAACATGGCGAAACGACTAGAATTTTATTTCGGAGGATCCAAATAAGAAAAAGTTGATTCCGAAACGTTTCAGCTTCTGTTGGACTCTATCTCGTTGTGGTTAGGTATAATCAGCGTTAGTCGACACCCCGAGCGTTCAAATCAAGATTTATCAAGTGAGCCGAAGGCAGGAGATAATGTGACGGTAGCGGAGCGGGCCTGACTATTCAGCGGAGTCAATGGCGTGTGACCGACGGCGGCGGTAGAGAGGTTGCCGGGCGCTGGCCGTTGGGTGACGCTGACATTCTTTACCCACGTCTTATTTCATTTTGTTTTTTTGAAATATTAGACCATTCAGTTGTTAAGCACGTAGCGTCCCCAGTCACTACCGGTGCTACCGATTAGAAAATGTTGTCAGATATCCGACTCGATCTCGCTGTAGTAAAACTTAACAGCGCCATTGTATTTTGCGTAGGAAACGTGCAACCGGAGAAAATAATTGCGAACATCATCAATTTCCACCTAATGGAGCGATAAACCCGTCTCAGCCATCGTTGATCCGTGAAGCTGAGCATAAAATAAAGCTTGCACTCATTGACGCGCGTCGACGGCGATCGATGGGGTAATCTCGCGGTCATCCCAACCCGGCTTTGTCTGTGCATCGGGAGCGGCATAAAATTATCTGGGCATTAGCGGGCCGGGGAGCGAGCGGGGTGTCCGGGGACCATTTGTCATCGGCGGTGTTCAGGGGAGTGGGGGACGCGGGAGGGGGCGGGAAGAAAGTGGCGGCGACTCGGGGCGGCTGCAGACGCGACCACAAAAACAAGACGCGGAGAGCAGGGGCGGGACTCGCAGCCACCGCGCTGCCACTGCCACCCGCAGGGATGTGCCACACCGTGTCACGATTCTCTTATGTATGTACAACATGCTGTTTGGACACTGCTAACTTTGAATTGTAGCCCAACTACAACTTTATAGTTATACAGCTAGGTACACTACATTTGGTATTTACCCAGAGGTAACCTACAAAGTTCTGTCTGAAATTATCGAGCACGTGTTATCTATTTTATTTAAATAAGTTTTAGCTAAAATCTAATGCCATATTACGACGGCAAGAAAAAAAAAAAAAAAAACCTTCACCGCTAATCTTAATTTGGACCAAATGACGTAAATGGGGCCCAAGAGACATAAAATTGTATAATTGTACGAAACGTAAACTTTGAAGGTGGTGGTAACGAGCATCACGAACTTTTCAAATGATTCAGTTTAATTGTAAATTCAATTAAAACTTCGGCATCTTATCTTTTTTTTTTTCTCATAAAACATGTAATTTCTTGGTTTTATAAACATAATTCTCGTTTGAGGACTTGGTGGATAGTATGGTTACGCCAGGAGCAGCAAGCACTGCGTTACCGTGCTTCGAGTGACAGATCTCGGCGATAAGCGTAAATCCAGGGATGTATGGCTGGCTTTGGGTTTCATCTCGTTGGGTCTCTTGGATGCAAAGAATGTCGCAGTAAGCTTTGCGGTGGATATCGGCGAAAAGAACTTCTGATTTATCTTGTGATAACCCTTCGATTATAGTCGAAACTACGCGCAAAACCAGAGTATAACTGTAGTGCTGTCCTACTAACAATGGGGTACTTAATCCAGCGTCCACTTATCTCCACGCTACAGGAGTTGATAGACACCACTGAAGTTGACAAGCTTGTAGCCAAATTCTGGGCTAACTGTATTTAGATTGCTACCGACACGCTCAGAAGAAGAACTACATCATCTTCTTTACGTGAACTACTCCTGATACAAAACGCGGATGGTCCTTTAAACTGGCTAAAATCCATACGGTATAGTCGTCAGTTCCAGAACTCGGAGCCCTCGAAAAATCCCGCAGTCATAAAAGGGTCAAGCGGTTGCGTCACGTCGGCTCGGCGGAGGCGCAAAAACGCCAAGAGTACAAACTATATTGGATATTAGAACAGAAGGCGCGTGCCGACATGTTTTTGTTTGCGACTAGGGATCCCTTGGACAACGCTTATTTAATTTACTAAATTCCACGAGAAAGTCAGATTAAAATGGTTTTTAATCCAACGCTTAAGCATTAAAACCGGCCATTAACCAGACGACATGCGAGGAGCTTTATGGCTGTGATGAAGAATTAATGAAGCTCAAAAGAAACGAAATCTAGATAGAAATCCGACACAAGCTGCTAACACCTTTTTACATGTATTGATTGACGATGATTGATTAACCGAACTACGAGTACATACATTTTTATGCGTTGAAAATGATGGAGATTTGGTGGAAAACCCAACCGCTATACAAACATAAACTGCACCCTAATTGCGTAACTCACGATTCATCATAATCTGTATCGTTTTGAAACGGATTGTTAAACCATTGCTTCATATGTTCGAAAAATGTGTCTGTTCGACAACATAAATAACGCAATGAATATTGTTTAACTGTGAAGACGAAACCAATTATGATCAATCGTGAGTTACGCAATTAGGGTGCTGATCTACTCATAATAATATTATCTCTACACTCCATACCTAATCAAAAAGTAATTACTATCCAAGGACCACCGGTTGTCATTAAACAATCTATCATCGTTGAAACTCATACTCTACTTGTGACTAAACTAAATTGTCTTAATGTTAATGATCCTATTAGCTCTGAACTACTGAAAATTAATACAACGAATCAATTTGTAGGTAATGATACTGACATCAAATGTGTGGCTACACTGGCTACTGGCTAGCTATATGTACTATATTTATATTGTACATAGAATCATTAGTGGCAGTCGGTCGTTTGTTAGAGCCATTCGCGGCCCGGAGACGGGTTTTTGTCTCAACGCCAAATTGCATCCGCACAATACGTTGTCAGTAAATTGATTTGGAATTAATTGCGGTAACATAAGAGATGGTGTGACTTGTACGACAGTCATGAATTAGGATTTTATTAATGATCGATTAACTTCTACAGAATTGCGAATAATAAGACAACAATGAATATTATTCTACGCGTTGGTTTAGACAAAAATGTTGCGCAGATGAAGCTTTAAAGGGTAATTTCGTTAAAAAAAATGTAACCATTATAATTCAAGAACTGAAGTCGGAAATATGATCGAATCTTCTGCAACATCAACAAAACGGTCTGCAATGCAAGAATATGTTTAAGCTGGTTTAAATGTCTAGACAAGGACATTAAATGATTTGAAGTACTTTCAATTACCATCTGCTACATTAATATTTCTCATAAAATCGTTTAATTAGGAAGCTCTATTACTGTTGCACCCACAGCGTCAAATGGTATTACAGGAAGCAAAATAAAAGCATCTAGAATTAGAGAAGAATTTCTTTTTCGCGATGAAACGGGTCTTAATAATGTGGGAGCTCAAGAAAATATTATAGCAGAAGTAACCAAGTAGTATGATAATAAGCAGCGTTAACTAGTTGAGTGAAGCTGCAGATACCAACTAGCAATATCCATAATCAATGTATGTATGTACATTCGTAATATGAAGAGATAAGCAAGCATTTCCATTGTATTCAATTAACTAACGGATATGGAAGAGCACTGAATCGCATTGTCTTCATCGATACATCGATATTAATATGATTTAATGAATTTCCGATTGCTGTAATCATCGCGCTTCTGAGAGCTTTTTGACTTCAATGAGCCATTTGATAGTCATTAAGTTGAATATAAGAAACCTAGGTTTGAAACTGTATTCTTTATCGTGTTACTTTTCAAGCCGTTGCATTGGTTTGTTCACATATTCAAGGGCTTCAAATCAAGATTTATCTCAGCGTTTGGATTGGAACGATGGCAACAGTGGAAGGCCCCAAAAAATTGGCGAAAACTATAATTAACAGTGGAGTTATGTGTTGTGTGTGTTATGTATAAGTAATTAGAAATCGTTTACTATCATGCAAGAAGTATGTTCCTACACTAGACCTTACGATTTTGATACTACGATAAATGACTGGGTCTGTCAGAGAATTTCCATATAAAATGTGTTTTGTGTTCTGACTGTCATAAATTCTATAAAATATGGGCAAGAAAAAGCTATCTTATTATATTTTTAGTGACAGAATGTATATCAATGTAGCAGACATGCTCAAAGAAGACGGTATTATCGGAATTTCAGGTTCTATTTTCCTGTAGTAAACTAGCCGGGGTCTGCCGGGCCAAAATCCCCTCTAATCGAGCAAGGGTCATTAGCGGAAGATGCTTGTTCAACGCAGATACACTTATGGAGTGTGTTTTTAATGTTCTCCCTAACTTGGGAAGCGTTTAATTGTTAGGCTGTTACATTTCAGTCGTTATACGAAGTAATTATTAGATTTAGAACAGATAGGGTGTGTATTGGTGCTATACAGGATAAAACTTTAACCAGTGTGCAAACTATAACCATGAATTCAGCATATCATTCTAGACATTTTTCGTCGGTTATATAAAAAAATCAGCTGTTTCATAGAAAAGTGCTATGCCTACGCGGTCGCAGGCGTGGGGGCGCGGTAAATTTTTTTTTATGGTTGCAGTATGCGCACCGGTAAAAAATTTACCCTGTATAATTTCAAAATTAAGGTTTGAATTAATATAACATGTAGTAAAAATTCCTTATCATCATTATAGTATTGTTGAAGTATAGTATAGTTGTTCTTCCTATGCCTATTTGTTTCATTATATTTTCATGACAAATTAACCCTAAGCAACGGCTGTGCAGCGGCATCAGCTACTCGCGTTTATTGTAGCTATTTTACAGCTAGTTACTTCTGATTCACTATCATTTTTGGCTCTCGTATCGCCATTCGGTTACTTATCATCTTCATAATTCTTTTGCCCGTATCCCATTTTATTATTTAGGGTAGGCACAATATATCGTTTCCTTCCATACCTCTCTTTTAGTCGTCCGTCACTTCGGTACCAAGGTTTCTATGGTATTTGCTGCATCGCCGTCCCGTTTCAGGTTCTTTTATTACCAGATGACTGAATTCTACATTTATCCTTTCATATCCCCGTTTAATTTTTACATCATCTGGACCTTAGCTAATTCCGCAAGACACATCTGAATGGCAGATTTATACATACACATTCGGACCTCATTCCGTCCATTCTCTAGTCGTCATTGAACAGACATCTTCATGGGCGAACCATTGTCTACGATCTAACCTTACTCATTCCGAAAGTCGCTCTTTGTTCATGTACCTAGGATTTTAAAGCCTGTCTAGAGATCCAAACCCGATCCATACAAATGTTCGCTAGATTAAAAGCTTATCCAGTAATAAAAGACGTAGATAATTATATTCATTAGAAAATAGTGTCAGGTAGGTAGAACATTTTAGAGAATAATAGAATATAGTTAGATCTAACGGATCGTCACGCTTCTTAAGTCCTTCAATCAAGGTTCAGATAATGTGCAGAAAGTGTAAAATCGTTATCGGTCAACTAATAATGTGCACAAGAATCGTGATATCAGTTTTCGAACCTCAATATGCTTTCGACTGGTGACGAATGATAACGCTTTATTGTTGGCATACAAGATAATGTTTATACGGTCGATAAATAAATTGTAGTCATGATTTTTGAATTGCACGACTGACATGTGTTACGGTTGAAAATGGCTACACCTTAAAAGAGAATGACTATTCGGAAAATGATAGGGGTTCCTAAAGGGTTTGTTCTTGGCCCGGCAATAATTTTTTTAGCTCTCTGAACCCACATCTAAAATAGTATTCTGTAGCTAATAGTTATTGAGACCTAAATTTAGTCAGGATGGAGGCAGATGCTGATTGATTTGGTGATAGTTGGATATGCGAGGTATTTAGCAACTCTTAAATATCGTCAGACATGACAGATCATGTGATCGTTCTATAGCGGCTAGGTTACCATAAAATGGGGCGTTTGGTTAGAAGCATTAAAAGTAGTGTAACAAGAATAATCTAACAAAATTCAGGGCGAAAAGACCAATTAAATCCAAAAGACCAAAATTACGTAAATATTGGTATTTTAGGAACGTGCGCTCATTTAGACCGCATTAACAAAATTAAGTGTGAATTCAATAACAAACCGACATTTCACGAAGTTTAATTAAATTAAACAGGCCAACATCAATCAAATTGCCTTGCCCATACAGTTGACATTTTGAATAAATGTTATAATTTATTATGTTTGCAACAACTCCCAAAAATAAGCCACCTTAAAGTTCATTTGGTGGGACATAGAATTAGAAAAAAGCATTATTTTGTTTCAAAATTTATCCATAATGAAATAATATGAATTATAAGGAAGCACTTATGTTGTGAATTATGAGTACTTTGTCAGTATCCCAAAGCATATTAATACATGCAAATACAAATGGCATATGTAATTAATGCAAATTAAATTACGGGCACAAAGACTACACGCTGTCAGATGAATTAATCAGTCAATTGCAATTATAAGTTACATTGCTTGAAATGTTAAATGTGCATGTATGCGGATGATAATTGTTATTTAATGTTTCATAGTTCTATGGACTGCTAGAAATGTTTGATACCTAATTATATTTGCTAGAATGAAATAGTACGGTTTATGTTTATGGTATTTCAGAAGTAACCTAGTAATATGTTACCTTACAAATGATTAATCAAATATTTTTGTAAATAATTTGAAGATGGTAAAAAACTTTTGTGAGTGTAGTAGCTTGGTTGAAGTAGATTTGTCTTTTTTGTCTACATCATCGGGTAATAGTAAAATAATTACTAAATGGGTATTTAAACTTACCTAACAAATAACTGTTCTTGATTGTTCACTCTCCATGATACTACTGTTGCACCTAAAACAAGATAAAAGGTTTTTGTGTAACTGTTAATTTGTACTTTTTACGCATCAATTTTAGGAAACAATATCCAAAGTTGATTATACCAACAAAAATAATTATATATTTAGTAGTCCATTATACTTTTTAAGTAATAAACAAATTTATAAATCAACAATTAAATAAACATCAAATCTATTATTAGAACTAATCTCACATTGATGATCTTCCTCATTTCCTAATGTATTAGCCAAATTATTGCTAGAGTATGACTTATGATTATTTTTTGTGAGTACATCAAATATCAACCTACAATTTAAAAGCAAGTATCTACAGTTTACTTCCTACAATCCAATAGCCAAGGTCAGAGCCGCCGCAGACAACTTATTCTATTCAATGTAAAAAAAAAAACTAGTTACCTATCAACTAAACACCACTAACTACACTACGTACTCCTTACACAAACACTTTCCGTGTACTTTAAACTCATATTCATGCAATGATATTTATTTTATGAATAAAATATTATTAGAAATACATTATTTTTTCAAGTTACGCGCGTACAATTTCAAAAATAAATAAAGAAGTTAGGGTTATGCGGCCGCTACTTGTAATGCTCTGATAATTTGCGAAATTATACAAATTTGATGATATTACAGCGTAGTTAACTTAAATCATAATTTAAATCATTACTTACCGAAAAGATTTACGGTACAAGTTGTATTGTTGCCTCTGTCCAGAACGACAACACTCGTCGCTGCCATTTTCCGTTTGACAGCAAAGCTAACTGACAAAAAGCCCAAGAAATTTGTGTTACCACAGGCAGAAGTAAACTACTACTGATAAATAATAAAAACTACCAACCAAGAGATTTCACAACAACATTTTGAAAAAATGATCAAGTGCATTAGTTGACAGTTGTAAAATTATTTCATATGAGTTAGTATAAAGGTACCAAAGCCAATATACAAAAACCAATGTTGCACAGACGTCAGCACATCAAGCTACTCCAATCTGTCAAATTTCTTTGATAGATTTTCAACTTTATCACACAACCTTAAGGCTCGTGTTCAATTGGGAAAATTTTATAGTTTGGGGCAGCTTGATGTGATGGCGTTTGTACAGTCGCCAGCAGGTCAAGCGATCCCAAAATGTCAAATTTTCCTAATTGAACATATACCTTATTCCTTTGCAATAAAGTTGAAAAACTATCAAAGAAATTTGACAGACTGGGGTAGCTTGATGTGCTGGCCTCTGTACATTAGCCCTAGAACTACGAAATGTCATGTAATAATATTCAATGCAAGGGGAGGCATTTTCTAGGAAGTGTCATGATGCAGGCTGATAGTAACTAACTAGTAACCACATCTAATTTGCATTCCCAGTAGGTACAGAGGCCAGCACATCAAGCTACCCCAATCTGTCAAATTTCATTGATAGTTTTTCAACTTTACCACAAAGAAATAAGGTTTATTTTCAATTGAGAAAATTTGACAGTTTGGGATAGCTTGACCTGCTGGGGACTGTCACTGTACGTTTAATTATCACTTTGCTTCATTTGGCATGGTGACGAGTGAAACGCATTGATAAAGAAGGTACATACACTATTCAAACAGAGAATGCCAGTGTGCTATCACAGCACTACAGTATAATGCTATACAGGATAAGTTTTTATCCAGTGCGCTTTTAACCATGAATTCAGCATGCCATTCTAGACCCTACCGCAGAAAATTTTCGCCGGTTATACATAAAAAAACAACTGTTTCATAGAAAAGTGCAATACCTATGCGGTCAAAATGTATGGAACAGCTGGTTTTTTTTTTGTAAAACCTGCGAAAAATTTCTGCAGTAGAATGACATGCTGAATTCATGGTTAAAATTTGCGCACTGGATAAAAACTTATCCTGTATACTGCTGCTGATTATTTTGGGAAATATCATAATCTGTTTAAAGCAAAAATCTGTTCTTTATAATAGTTTCATAGGTCATTCGTCACCTATGTTTTCTTGTATTTAAAATGTTCTTATTTACGAAAGATGATTCATTTTTCATTATAGAGTCATTAATTTGAGAGTTAACATTACAAACATTGGCAAATGTAAAGGTTTCGATACAGTGATCCATATCGTGTGAAGATTTTCAAATTCATTTGTTGCGGTGTGGTGATTCGAGTCATACCAAAAACGAAAACTGGCATCCCCATTTGGTAGAAATGAGGTGTATATTAGTTTTCCGGTAAAGGAGAACTGATCACTAAAATACTGTGACCGAAAGTCCTTGAGCGCAATTAAAATTAATATTTTTAGACCTATTGTTTTAAAAATTAATTTGTAATTTACTGTTTTATTCTCCATTCTAAAATATTCAAGTATTCAAAATCCTAGTTCTCTGTTCAAACTGATGTTAATTTCAGAACGCATCGAAAATAGACCAATCAGAATCAGCCAACGCTGTGCCGGCAAGTGTCATCATCGGCATCATACGTGTATTTTTCCGGTCCTTGTCCTCTCTTGGCTCTGCATACTTTCCTCAGCTCGACTTGGACGGCGAAGAATCGCGCACGGTTTTACAAAAGTGGCGATAAAAATTTAAAGATGTTGGGATCACTGAAAATTGTATTATTGTTAGGTGTAATTTATCTATGTAGAGCTGCCGAAGAAGATGTGTTGGATCTTACAGATTCCGACTTTTCATCGGTGTTAAGCCAACATGATACTGCTCTGGTCATGTTTTACGCACCATGGTGAGTAATTAATGATTTATCGTAACTATAAACTTATGAATGGCGTTAAATGAGCTGGTTGTTTGATTTGCGTGTGTAATTGTTTGTTAGGTGCGGTCATTGTAAGAGATTGAAGCCCGAGTACGCGGTTGCGGCCGGCGTGCTAAAGACCGATGACCCTCCTGTCGCGATGGTGAAGGTAGACTGTACCGAGGGCGGTAAGAGCACTTGCGAGCAGTTCTCGGTGTCAGGTTACCCCACACTGAAGATCTTCAGAAAGGGAGAGGTCTCTCAGGACTACAATGGTCCTAGGGAAGCAAGTAAGTTCTAGAACGTCTATTCGATTTTTCAACATGGCAAACTAGTTTTTATGAATTAACTTTGTTTCTGAAGGTAGATTCATAAATTTTAAAGAAGTATTTACACAAGACTGCATTATCTTGAAAATCTAAATCTACTTAATCTAAAACTTACAAGTATTATTCATTGGATGTATTACAAATAAGCTGATAATAATAAAATTGTAACAGAAACATTGGTATGTAGGTACTGTTTTCACTTCTAACTGCAGTAAGTTAGGATCTTATTGGTTGAAAAGTTTTGTAGTGTATCAACTTTAAAGATCATGATTATCATGAATGAGAGTCATCATTCATGATCTTTGTGTGGGGTCAGATAAAAAGAACAAAATATAAATTAAATTGTTACCTACATGTTGGACAACCAGTCCATTCAATAGAAGAATTCTCAATTCAATTGAATCATTTAACTTACTAGAATCATTTAACTTATTTCAGTAGAATGATTCTATTAATTAGCATCCTATCCAAGTATAATTTTTAGTGGGGTTGGGCAGCAAACTTACTGAATTCAGGGGGCTTTCAATAAAAGACTGCACCAATCTATCCTTTTTAGCCATATCGTTTAACGGGTAAAAGCCCTGACAGTTAAATATTTTGAATATTTGCGCTTGCGTCGGATCCATATAGATCCACTTGGCAGCTGTCAGGGCTTTTACCTGTTAATACACACTTCAACCATAGAACAAAAAATGTAGGCACAAAAATATCAGTTGATGACTGACACAGTTAACGTATCTGTAGCTTTCAATAAGTTTCAATTTTATTATGCGGGCCAATGTGCCGTCAAAGATAATATTAGATGAATACTAAGCCTTTCCTCTCTACATAACAGGAAAGTGACAAACAAAAAAAAAAAACTTTATTGTTGTCAGCACTGATAAAGCATTTGTTTTAATTTCCTGCCATATTGATAACTCTTGACTGATTAGAGATGGTTTTAATAGAAATAAATAAAATCATGTGTCCATATTACATCAGATCATGATTTAGCACTAGTTTCCTTTTTGACAGGATTGCTAAGCATGTAAAAAAAAATACTTTCACGTAATTAAAAGAAAATTCAAAACTGGTTATCAGTAATTGGTGTTACTAGTGCAGGGATGGCGAACCTTTACGTATCAACGTGCCATTTTTCTTAAGAAATGTTCAATGAGGTCATAGACGTGGCATCAAATAATTTTAACTTTGTGATTATTATTATAATTCTAACTGTCTGTAAAAAACACCGGAACATTTCGTAACGTAGGGATCACTCGCGTTCCTCGTCATCTAATACCTGCTTCACACTTTTTTTCGAAGTGCTTAATTTTATTAATTTTGTGATCAGTGACGTGCCCAAAATATTGTGTCGCGTGCCATTATTGGCACGCGTGCCATTGGTTCGCCATCCCTGTACTAGTGTATTTATTTTTCTGCGCTGGGAGTTTTTCAAACCTTAATTAAGTGAACTACTTCTCACTCATTAATTTATTATACTCATTTATGGTTAATTAGGAAAATAAGTAACAATTATGGAAACGAGCTGAACCTCCTTTCATATAATCAACACTCTAACAGGTATTTTATAAATTAGCTGGACACTGCAACTCCATTTCCAAGCGCGTATTTTATGTATGGGCGTTTTAGATATTTTTGAAGGAATCAATATCTACCCTTTAGCATTAAGCTTTATTTTTCAAAACAAAGCTAATTCTTCATCACCAATAGGTAGGTAATACGGGATGTTGTCCGCAACTCCACGTCAAAGCGCTTATTTTGCGTACGGGTGGAGAATAGGTCATTCGATCCACCCCAGCTCCACAAGAAAGGCCAGCTACGCCTTGGTTGCTGACAATCTCACGTAGCGTACCTGGGTTACCGAAGTATTTAGCCCTGTAATTGGCGACCACCGGCCAGTTTAGCAGCACGTGCGCTGCGGTCTCATCTTCCTCCAAGCAGGCCCTGCACAGCAGACTGTCTGTTACTCCTATGACAAAGAGATGTTTGTTAAATTACCCATGGCCAGTTACAGCTGCTGTAACTGCACGCAGCTGTGGTTTAGTTAGACGTAGAACCTGTTTTGTGAGGCGGGGATCGATCGCAGGAAGTGCTTCCTTAGCCTGCCTGCACTCACCTAGATCCAGCCATATCTTGTGATGTTGGTCCCTGGTTCGTTTCCTTACCAGAGTGCGTAGATACCCGAAGGGGCGAGGCGCGATTGGTTCTGGTCCCACTGGTGCCATACTCGACCGGAGGGGGTCGAGACTCCTGGCAAATTCATCGGCTGCATCGTTACCTAGCGAACCGCTGTGTCCTTTGATCCATTGAATGGTAATATTATTGAGGCCACCTACCTGGTTTAGGCGCTGGTGGCACTCGTATACCAGCCCAGAGTCAACTGTGTGACTGTTCAGCGCTTACAGAACAGCCATGCTGTCTGAGAGTATGCGGATTGAGTGGTCTTTAACTTCTCTGGCCATGATAGTAGACGCGGCAAGGGAGGTGCCCATGCATTCGGCCTGGAACACTGTGTTATGGACCCCCAACGGTGAAGCTATGTGTATGTTGAGGTCCTCCGAGAAAACTCCAGCACCTGTGCCACTACCTGTTTTTGATCCGTCCGTGAAGATCCGTAGCTCTGCGGGGCGCAAGCCTTCGCATCGTCGATCCTCATGAAGTTGGATTTTGTATTTTTTGTCAAAGACAAATTGTTTGGGCACCCGGTCATTTATTGCCTTTGTAATGGGAAACTCACTGTTGAGTCCCTTAAGTAGCGCGGTGTGTTGAGTGTCTCTCTGACTTCAGAGATGTGCTGCCTTCAGACGCGCCGCCGCCATCGTTGCTTCCTGCTGTATGAACAGGTGGAGCGGTGGTAGTCCCAGCATGGCTTCGATAGCTGCAGTCGGAGTGGTCCTCATGCATTTATCACCAATGCAAAGAGCACGTCTAAATTCTACTACCAACAACCTCCCCTTATTCTCTCTCTCTCTCTCTCTCTCGCTCCCTAATCTCATTTATATTGTGTTACATTAAAGCCAAATTTGTTGCAGTCATGAATCATATTTTAATCAACATACAACCTTACACTGACCTACAAATTGCAAAAAAAGTCAGAAAATGTGTATTTCGCGGTTTACTTTAGCACATCCTCCATAACTAACAAAACTTTCTCCCTTACAGACGGCATTGTCAAGTACATGCGTGCCCAAGTGGGCCCCAGCTCCAAGGAACTCAAGACTGTTGCCGACTACGAAGCGTTCATTTCCAAGGATGAGGTGGTCGTCATTGGCTTCTTCGAGAAGGAGACCGACCTTAAGGGTGACTTTGTCAAGTCAGCTGACAAGATGCGTGAAGAGGTCACCTTTGGACATACTTCGGCTAAGGAGGTCCTTGAGAAGGCTGGATACAAGTGAGTAAACTTCTTTAAATGTATTTTTTTTTTTAATTTTACAGGTGTTGCTTCAAATTATCATCCTACCTATGTATCAATTTATTTTAGTTAGGCGAAAAGTAAAATAATTAAGAGCCGATTCTTAGCGTCAAATCAATTTAATCTGCGAAATAAAAATGGCAATTTGACAAAATTTCTAAACCTGGCAAACTGCAAAATTATTTTTCGTATCAAAGTTGTTTAAGGATTGAAAAATCAGCTCTAAGTTCATTTAAGTTCTTCCCAAGAAGAATAAAAGTATGCAGAGTATCATCAATTTCATCAGTTTCATTTAAGTGCACTTTTATCTATGGTAACAATAGCATTTTCAATGGTCTACCCCATTATTTGTGGTATCTATTGGTATCTAGCATGGAATGATGTTATGACTAGTAATTATACTGTGCTACCGTGACTGAATACTTTAAATACGAATATTTATTTATGTTATAATTAATAGAAAGGTTCTTTAAAGCTATAAATTCATAATGCACACATACTTCTCATAATTTTGAAGTCAATTATTAAATAATTCATTGTTTGCTAATAAACAAATTGGTATACTATATATACTATAGGTACTAAAAAGAAAAGAACACGAAACTAATTAAAATACCTCTCTATAGTACTCTCAAAAGAAATTAACATTTATCCATTATGACTAAGTAACACTATTTGAACAGCTGTCCACAATTGAATGTCACTCATAATAATAAAAAAAACACACATTGTACCTATGTGTACACAAATGTTACGTATCCAACTTATTTTTTAACCTTTGAAGTCTTTTATGGAATTTATAGGACACGTCAAATGATAACAACATCAAAGTTATTTTGTTATCAATCAATAGTCATATAAAAGAAGGTAATATTTTTAATGCTTTAGGAATACTTTCACTGCATAGTTTAAATGTCGTTTAGGGACGAATAGAGCACTATAGTTTACTACAGGAAACATAAATTGAAATCTATTTAATAGTTGCAGCACAATTTATTGGTATGGCTTGGCTTCCCCTGTCCACTATTACTCAGATGAAATAGCATCAAGATAATTTCAACATCATCTGACTAACCTTTTCCCAACTATGTTGGGGTTGGCGTCCAGTCTAACTGGATGCAGCTGAATACCATTACTTTACATGGAGCGATTGCCTATCTGATCATCGAGATAATTTCAAAGACAAGAAAAAAGAAACCCTATTGCCTATGGGGGTCGATTTATTATCCCTTTCCATCTGACCACACCTTATAAAATATAAGAATACCAAGCACATAAAATGCAAATTATTATCCGTTAAATAAAGAATCGGAAACCGACGAAATACATCGGTAAATACAAGAAACAAAGTCAATTAAAAAACAGAAGAAGTTGCCAAATCGGACATAATACATCCTTTTTAAAGTAATTATATTAATAAGTGTGAAACTGCGGAAAATTGCATCAACGGTGAAATAGCAGCAAATGATCCTCATCCGTGACTTGACACGTCATCGTATTGATACGATCGTGGCGTGCTCATGGTACTCTCTAGTCATAATAATGGAGTTGTTCGAAGGTTGTCGGAAACACACAATTCTACAAACCACGGTAGATAGATAGATACTTACGTAGATGTACCTAAGTACTCTAATGCCTATTTTCACTAACACTAGGGGCTAGGGGACATCCAAATTAAGAGCGCTGCTCGATTTTCAGAATATTAAAAATCCAACAGCACACTTTCATTTTCACATTCATTTGGGTAAAAAAAGGGAGGCAGTCCGATCGCCTGTCTAAAAAAAAACGATTGAAATTCGACCGAAGACTGTATTGCCTAGAAACACGTGGCGATCCTCAGCAATGAGTATCCTTGAAGAAATATACTACAAAAAACCATAACCCTGACCTTGCCTTTTGCCTGAAAGCCTATTTTGACCCGTCTGTGCGACACTCTGTCGGGTTAAAAGGTGGGCTTTCAGGCGATACTTAGAACGCCCAGTGCAACCTGTGCATCTAACTCTGCTACTGACTGTATAAGCCGAAGTCTTACAGCTTATAATAAGAGAGATGTTCTCAAGCCGAGCTTAAAAAACGGTCAAAAAAAGAAAGAAAAGGGAGCAGCTCAAGAAGAAGTCAAGAACGTATCATATTCCGTCGCTCGAAATAAACCAATCATCACTAAACTGCAAAAAAAAAAAAAAAACGAATTATCATGTTGCGATGCTATAAAGATATATCTTTCATACTTTTACCGGTCATTATTTAAAACCACGTGTCCTATACTGACTGGCGTCAACAGACAGGTTTACACGCACGATATAATTTACATTAATTTTATGTCGTAGTCAGTAGATAGCTGTCTCGTTTATAAGTAGTTTGTATTGCATAATTAACACCCGCTCAAACATAACTTGTACGAATATTTCTTTAATTCTTCGAATTTACTATAAGAATATTATTTTCTACTAAGATTTTCCTAGATTTTAGCTACTCTGGTTGAAATGGACTAGTCATCGCAAGTATTAATGCAGAACGCGGGATCCTGATTTTCGATTCTCAGGTCGGGCAAACCATTTGTGGCGTGTTTTCACCAGGAATTTCACAGTAGCATCCCAGTCTGGGTTTGTCCCCGGTTCTTGTCCTTCTTATTCGTATCGATGATTCCATTTTTTGGTTTTTTATATAAGCTTCGGCAGCGTTATTGTTGGCCTCGCAAAGGTATTCCATAGAGCAGGTGTTAGTGCACAGAGCGCGACAAGAGGTAGGTCATAGTTTGCGATGTGGCTCCACAGTTACACTGCGGCTCATCGAACTGCCCCCAGCTGAACCAAGTTGTGCCGGCAGCGACCCACCTGCCTTAATAGTTAAGAGATTTCTTGGCAGCGGCGAGGTGTCAAGTCGAAGTCAGTTTCAAAGAATCGACTCCAGACGACGCTATTGACGTGCCATTTTTTAAAGCGGTAGAGATGCGAATCACAGAAGGGAAACTGGTAGAAATCGTGTTAAATGGTGCTTTCGCCACTGTTTCCTGGTGTGCCATGGCAGGCTTCTGGCCTCGCCCTCTAACTGGCGAAATATCAAGGCTGTTCTATCCACCACTGACTACCTTACGCGATCAGGCGCGATGATAATGCTATTTATCCAGTTAGCAGATAGGCTAGGCAAGTAAACAGAAGTACCAACTACCGTCCCACTTCTGTTTAGTAAACTCTGAAAACTCAATAACTGTGACGCGATTTAATCGATTTTCCACATTTCACGTTTATTTGGAACCGTTAACAAGCCACGTATGTGACCTTACTGCACATTGTTATGCAGGGACTGCTTGCACAGCTGTCAAAGTATGTTACTCGTACAATGTCAGAATTTCAGTTGCTATTTGCTCGCAGCCAGCTTTTATTACTGTGTTATGCATAAATGCTTACATACCTAATAGGCTATTTAGTTTTATAACTGTCGAAGTGTGGATTAAGTAACGAACCATTACGAAAATGCATTATGAATATAACTACTCATAATATGCCTAGCCTTTTCCCAACCATGTTGGGGTCGTCGTCTAGTCTAACCGGGTGCAGCTGAATACCAGTATTCTTTCTGACTTCCACAGACAAGATTTTGGGATTAACACGATACCCCTTGTCAAACTTTTAGGTTTCTGACGATCTACGAATGACAGTCTGGCCGTGCTTTCCGAGGCACGACGAGGTCTTGTATGTAAAGATGGTCACCCATTCACGGACTAAACGCGACAAGCGTAGCTTAACCTGATAGATCGACCAGTGCGGGTGTTATTACTTAGCCACCCTCCCTAACGTCTACTAGTACTAAGCCTTATTATTAAAGCCGTATACATTTATTTATTTAGAAAACTTGTTAAATGTCTTAATAGAAGATTCTCTAGTAGACAAAATAAGTCCTTGATAGTGTGAAATAGAAAAAACTCGTCATAAAGTCATTGAACGTTATCAATTAACACTTTGAACACCGTCCAGGCGTTTCACAACTTTTAACACCGTGATAGTATTATAATATTGGTTTTCCAAAAATTTTTGCTATTTACAGAATTCCAAGTTTCACGTTCCTTTGGTACACCTAAGCAACTTCTAGGCCCGTATTACAGAACCTCACTCAAGACTCAAGCATTACTTAAAACTGGTATAGAGCCATTTGATTGGTTGAAACTAGTTTTAAGTAATGCTTGAGTCTTGAGTGAGGTTCAGTAATACGGGACTTAATCTTGTCCGAAACTACAAACCAAACTTTTAAAATCAAAGGTCATTTATTTAATCTTGGCTGTGAGTCAGCACTTTTTGAACGTCAAAATTACATAAGAGTCCCACAAAATGCCCATCCTTCACCACTTCCTAGTGGCCCAACAAACTCCCCAGCAGCACAGCTGTCTGTTAAGTTAGAAGAACTTGATTCTATACAGTAACTACATCTCGATCTCACTTGAAACAAGACCAGTTTATGTAAGTTATACATTTAAGTAATGTATTGTATTGTCAACAGGAATGACGTGGTATTGTTCCGTCCCAAGCGCCTGCAGAACAAGTTCGAAGACTCGTCCGTCGCATACAAGGGAGACCTCGAGAGTTACTCGCTCAAGGCTTTCATCAAGGAGAACTTGTAAGTTTATTATTATTATGTACAAGACGCCAGCACATCAAGTTACTCCAGAATGTCAAATTTATTTGATAGATTTTCAACTTTATCCCAAATGTATTAAGGTTCATGTTCAATTGAGAAAAATTGCTAGATTGGGGTAGCTTGATGTGCAGGCGCCTGTACACACTACTTTGTAAGATTTTTAAGAATTTGGAGCAATATTTTGGTTGAGTATGATAATGTTTTCGTCATGGTTTAACTCTTTAATCCGAAGAATAAAAAGGAGTAATTTCTCATCTGAATTTTGTGGCAGCGCCAAAAAAACAAACAAGAAAATTAATTTCGTAAAGCGTAAAATGATTGCAGCTTGATTGATTTTCGTTGATTGTTTGTTCATTAAGGAATATAATTTACCAACTTAGTTTGACTAAAGCGATTTTTGAAATTTTGGTCGGTTTGATATTTTTTTTTTTTTTTTTTTTTTCCACCATCTATGGATTAAGAAATCCTACAGTCATCCTTTTTAGGCAGCGTCCATTGCTGATTTCAACTTAAATTGGTAGTTACTGGTGCTAAGCACATGAAAGGAATTGTAGCCTATTTGCCAATCATTCTCAATTTTATAAATAATAGAGCTGCGCTCCGCGGTTTCACCCGCATAAGTCACGATCCCGCGGGAATATCTGGAGAAAAAGATCCAACGCCCTAATCCAGGTCATGGTCTACCCATGTGCCAAATTTCACCGAAATCCGTTCAGCCGTTTTAGCGTGCAAGCTACCTAACACACATACAAAACATCAAATCTGTTCTTTAATTATATTAGTTTAGAGTAATGAACGTTTTTGTAGTAAAAGAACAAAAGAAAAGTAACAAACAATCTCCAGCTGTTCATAGACCAGCCTAATTACAGTAGACATTATTAAGGGGAACCTAGTCGCGGGCTCGAACTCACTGATGGGCCTGGTTAAAAATCACGCTGTCTCACCAGACTTCGTGTCCGACAGAGGTAGTACCCGTGATCAGAAGTTATTCACTAGTCTACACGCGCAACATTATTGAGTAATGTGCAGGATCAGATAAAGTAAAACAGGCGCGTATATTTTTTTTTAGAAATTTCCTTCGGAAAACCAGGTTTTCTGAAAAAACCATTGCATGAAACAATTACCAATAAAGATAATTGAACTTTTCGATAATTGAGCTTTGTCGGTACCGACTTAGTTTTGGAGATTTTACACTTCTTTTATTACTTAAACACATCCAAAGTTAGGTTAAATTAGCAAGAAAAACGAATCTTTGTTGGCTCCTAACTTTTTAATGGTTTTTAATTTTAGTATTCTGTTCCCGTACAGACAATATTAATAATAAGACAAAACCATACCACGTTTAATTTTTGATGCACATTGTCAAATAGTGGAGTAATACACTCCTGAAGTTTGTATGTGAAAAATATGGACTAGGTTCACCTTAAGTTCTCATAACATTACATATGCAGTACCGAACTACTTCCGAGCGCACCTTGTGATCGCCTGCAGGCTAAACTTATACACCTGCAGCATAGTAGTATAATAATTATAAAGTTGACAAAACAGGTATAGTATGTTTTTTAGCGGAACAACTGTGGTATACAAGAAACCAGGCTTTCGCAATATGATCTAAGTAAACTGGGTAACTTATTTATCTTACGATTGTCTTCACCGTTAAGTGTATTATAATTTATAATCCGACTTAATATTATAAATGTAATAATTTGTATGTTTGGATGTTTACTCAATCACGCAAAAACGACAGAACGGAATGTGAATGTTTGGCACACAGATAGTCTACAGGAAAAGTTTTTGTTCCAGGGTATACAGGGTAAGTTTTTATCCAGTGCGCAAATTGTAACCATGAATTCAGCATATTATTCTAGAACCCCTAGCGCAGAAATTTTTCGCCGGTTGTACAAAAAAAAAAATCCGCTGTTTCATAGAAAAGTGCAATACCTACGCGGTCAAAATGTATGGAACAGCTGATTTTTTTTGTGTATCCGGCGAAAAATTTCTGCGCTACGGGGTCTAGAATGATATGCTGAATTCATGGTTACAATTTGCGCACTGGATAAAAACTTACCCTGTATACCCTGGAATAAAATATAGGATACTTTTTGTTCCGGTAACACATTCCCGTGGGATAATTTCCGATACCCACACACAGCTAGTATCTTACAATTTCGATTAATGCTTTAGGAAAAATTCACTCTCGAAAAAGCAAGTTATGAGTATAATTCTTTACCAACAAAACTTTAGTCTTCTCGGGATAAAATTACGTACACATGTGGTACAGACGTCAACACATCAAGCTACCCCAAACTGTGAAATGGTCCCAATTGAACATGAACCTTACGTAGAAGTTATAAAGTTGAAAATCTATCAAAGAAATTTGACAGATTGGGTAGCTTGATGTGCTGGCGTCTGTACAAGGATTTTTTGGCACTCTGATGACGTTGACACAGGACCCCTGCCAAGGGGGTCCGTTTTGTGAAATTTCACTTGAAGTGTCATTTTCTAATTTCAAAAAACAATTATTGAATAAAAAAATGTAGCGTGACGACCTAGAAGCGTATTGCAAGGGCTGGGTCGAGATGGGCCTGAAAAAGGATGCCTGGAGGGATTTGGTGAAGGCCTTTGTTCATCAGTGGGACTGTGGGACAGTGTAGGATAATAACAAGATGGCGGGATTAGTTCCGATTTTGGCCACGCGCCAAAACAACCTTGTAGCGTCGTCTTGGAAATATATACAAGAAGCCTTCTGGTGAATGGTGAATGTAAATCTAACAAGAGTACATTTTCTCAGCCACGGCCTGGTCGGCATTCGCCAGAAGGACAACATCCGCGACTTCACCGACCCCCTGGTCGTCGCCTACTACGATGTGGACTACGTCAAGAACCCCAAGGGCACCAACTACTGGAGGAACCGTGTGCTTAAGGTACGTCTTGTTTTAGGGTTCCGTAGACAAATAACAAAGCCGGAACCGTTATAGTTTCGTCATGTCAGTCTGTCCATCCGGGTGACACAGGTCCATTTTAGGTTTTTTTTTTTCAATGCGCTTTTTAATCAACATACAGCCTATCACTGACCTGTCTATTGCAATAAATGTAAGAAAATTTGAATTGCGCGGGTTACACTGGCGCTTCCCCTTTAAATCAATAGTTTTTATTTATTTTTGGGACCATCATCCACAGTCTTACTATGGTAAACTAAGGTACAGACGCCAGCACATCAAGCTACCCCAATCTGTCAAATTTCTTTGATAGATTTTCAACTTTCAAACACAGGCATAAGGTTCATGTTCAATTGGGAAAATTTGACAGTTTGGGGTAGCTTGATGTGCTGGCGTCTGTACAGTAGCCCCCACTAATGGTGCCCCAATCTCAAAAAGCAATAGATTGACACTTCGCTTTAACTTACGACCTTCTTATAATAAGCAATTTCTATAGGCTATAATACTATAGACACACACACTCTCATACGTTTACAAATGAATGTATTTCCTAAATTCAACCGTTAAAGCAAATGGCATGATAGCTGAGCGGTTACCGCACTTGATTATCGCGTTTGAGCGCAGCGAGTCGCGGTTTCGAATCCCACTCGCTGTGTGATAGTCTTTTTATTGTTTTAAAAATCACTTTTGAGTATAGTTTCTTGTTCTGTTCGTCGTATTCACTAAACTCGTAAAACTTTATCATTATACCCACAGAAACCTAAATAAATTTAAATGATTTACGACTCATTCACCGCGACTTATAGAACGGTGTTGGTTGATATTGTGTGCTAGTGACGTGTGTTTCATCTATTAGCGTTCTTCTAATTTATTTTAAAATGTAAGCAAATTTAAATATAGAAATGAAAGCGAATATTATTGCGCTGCATAAAAGTGGACTTAATACCTATATCACAAATACCTATGTGATGAAACCGGACTGAGTGTGAGTATTATGATTTAAATATTTTATTAAACATTTATTTAATTAAAGTATAACTGCTGATCCTTGTAGTTATTTTAAAACGTTTTATAAATATCATAATGTCTAAATCGTGGTCTAAATAGAATAAAAATATAAAATTTCGATGTAAATTTATTTCCTAGATTATAGAACGATGAAAATAACATTATACTTAATATTTATGTGAAATTGCCCTTTTAAATAATTTTGTTTCTAAATAGTAGGTAATACATAAAGTGTGTATTTTGCTTAGTAGCCTAACATTACCCCTTTTTTGTTTTAGTGAAATACTGTGAGTCGGTGGGTGAAAAGATACGAGGAAGGCGGTAGCCTTGCCCGTGGAAAGCAAAGTGGAAGACCCCAGCTCCTATTACAGGCACACGTTCAGCGAATTTGAAACAAGTGGTTTCAAAACGACAAGACATTTTGCCGAATTATTCGACACATCTTTACGAACCGTGCGCCGTGCACTCAACGCAGAAGGCCAGCTCGAGAATCTGCTCAAAAAACATAGTTAACGGAAAAAACATTAACATTAAGTTATAAATTACAAATATTTATTTATTTTAGTAATATTCAAATAATATTTTGTCTTATCCGTAATCTGGATTATTTTGAGGTTTAGTTTCAATCTTCTTTTCGGAATGAAAATGAACACTTAAGCTATAACCTCTATAAGTCCTATTAAATACGATTTGTTAACTTTGAGGTTTGAGTTAGAACGAACTCACTCGCAGTAGAATAAAAGTAGTACTACTGAGTCATTTAATTGTATTGTGACAACTTGTCTGCATTTGTTACTTTTACGTGGGTAGATTTTTGTAGAATATTGTGATTTATTTAGAGTACCGACACACAGTAGTAATCAGCACAATATTATTATATTACTAAGATACAATAGCCTGATTATCATAGTTCACCAACTAGCATAATTACTTCAATAAATTGTTCTTTATGAGAAAATAAACTGTTTTAACAAGAAGTTATTATTAGTTATTTTTATACATTCTTCATGAAGTTATAACGAATAAACATTTTGTAATCATTTATTATTGGTAAACCTTTATTTTACTCCCTCCCATTGGGAGGCCTGTGTCCCAGCAGTGGGAACGTTTATAGGCTGAGTATGTAAACCTTTATTTAAATAACAATACGAGTAATAATAAAAAATGTTATATTATTATTCTGGTATATTAATAAATCGAATAATAAAAGAACAGATGAAGATGATTGTTAAAAAGAAAAATTAAAGCTTCATCGCGAGATTTGAACCCAGACCTATGAGATTCTTAATCCAAGACGATACGCTGCACGCTACCGGAACTCTAATTATAACAGTAAATTTTAGCAATGGTATGAACCGACCAAGGTCATGTCTGTCGTCGCCGACGGTATGTATAAAATACAGAGACTAACGCCAGTGTGTGAGTGGAGCGGTGAGTTTTGTGTTAATACATCACTTATACACACAGCTGTAGGTACGGCCCGGACCGCCACTTCATAGCAATATAGCCCTTAGTATGCGACTGCATTAGTGAATCTTGATAGTACGTGCAAGAAACGATTTTATGTTTCGTCACGACGATAAATATTATTTATCGGTCCAGGATATCTTACAATAAATGTAACGATAATTGTACTGCTATGTTTAAGTACCTATCGGATAGAAGTAGAAATATACTATCAATGTCACATATTTTTAAACAATGTCTGAGAACAAATTATGAATAAAATTAACTTCATTACAGTATCATAATTAGCAATTTCATGTTCAATTTTCCAGTCTGTAAAAACTAACAACTTAGGTAGGTAATTTTGAAAACTAGGTTAGCTTGGAATATGCAGTAAATAACTAGAAAAAATGCTTATAAAATTATAATGTAAGGGAACATTTCTTAAAACAAACCAAAAAAAAATGTATGTTTCTAAATTACCTGCATTTTACAATACCGGTTATTTAACACCATGTAATAACGAAACGTTTCGTGTCGTGAAAAATCGATTCCAATCGCACTTAGAACGTGTTCAAACTTATACATAATATGTATACGTCCAGAGGCCAGCACATCTAGCTACTCCAATCTGTCAAATTTGTTTATTACATTTTCAACTTTATTGCAAATGCATAAGGTTCAGGTTCAATTGGGAAAATTTGACAGTTTGGGGTAGCTTGTTGTGCTGCCGTCTGTACATACCTACTACGAGTTGAAATATAATAGCTATTACTAATTTACTATTAATTTATCATACCACCCAGAATAGCAATATAAACCGTACTGCATCTGGCTAGTAAGCAGTCCACTGTTAGGCTGCGTCCTATTTAAAAGCGATCGTCGCGCATATACGCGATCGTCTCGTTCGGGGTCAGTTTAGAGAGAACGGAAAATGCCAGTGCGAATTACTAGTTTCATTTAAATTAGGACCCTATCACCATAGCCTAAAGTAGAAAAACGAGCAACCGAGTCGCGTTGATATTCATAAAAATTGTAGGCTACGGTAATACGGTCTATTTTCAATGGAATCAATATTCGGGCATTTTTCCGTTGTCTGAACTGAGTCTTCATATGTCAGTTTTTTTTTTTATCGAAAGCCGGAAAGCGCCTTTATGGGCGTGAACACGCGTTCAGGTTCACCGATCCGATCGCGTATTCCCGCGACGATCGCTTCTAAATAGGACACGGCCTAGGCCTAAGGCCTTTCTTGCACGCTACTGAAACGATATATTTCTATTTAATAGGTATTTGTTTCGTTATGTTAGTTAGGCCATAACTAGGCCACGTTGATAACATTGTCGTAGGACACGCAAAGGTGCTGGAGTTAGGGCTCTTACCTTTTACTTATTATTCCCCATCTACTTCACAAAATCTTAAATTAACTGACAGACAACACACAGCTTAAACCTCTGCGTCTAGATAGTTAAATCAAATTTTGTGCAAAAAATCCTAGACAACAAACGTGAGCAATAAGGAATTTTATTTGGAAATTCACCAGTTTGTACATGGTCATGTTTGCCGATGGGAAAGCCCATCGGACACATGGCTTCTACCTTCCTAATCACCTTAATTCTTCGAATCCAGGTTGCCAAGGAGCTGTCCGAGGTTAACTTCGCAGTGAGCGACAAGGATGACTTCACCCACGAGCTGAATGAGTACGGCATTGACTACGCCAAGGGTGACAAGCCCGTCGTCGCTGGCCGTGATGCTGATGGCAACAAGTTCATCATGACTACTGAGTTCAGGTAAATACAACAGATAGACAATAATAACTTACTGATCTACCAACAAAAGTATGCGCTTCGGCAATCATCGTCTATGTTCGGAAATATGAACTTGCGATGCTGAGATTTACTATAGAGCTGTCTACGCATCTCCAAAAAACTTTTCAAAATTTTTGTGGCAAGGTGCGACCAGAGTATACAAACCAACAGAGAGAAACCTGAATACAAACCCGCATTACGAGAAAGTACGGCAGTATAAAACTTAGAAGCTATGCCTCTGTTTGGGTTACTTTGAAGCACAAAGTTCGTACTGATTCTGAAACACGCAGATTACTGAAGCGCGTACATTTTCTGGTTTACTTGTACATCTACGTGAACCACACTGGAAACTTTATTGTGTCTTTAAAATGAAAGTGTTGTCTGATGAAATTAAGACAAAGTTTCCCAACCGTAAAGAACCATCTAGAAAATCATCCAAAATCGGAGTCATTGATTTTATAAAACCGTTATTCATCACAGTGACTCGATTTTCGGTAGTACTAAGCGAACAAACTTGTAGGTATGAAACCTCATTTTAATGTAAGAATAAATATAAAAAGTAGCAAATTTATCTGAAGAAAAGGTATGAAATTCAGACTATTGATGCTTTATCAATTTCAAAATATACTAACACCTCATATGCACAAGAATGTGTACAACCGAAAGCATAAAAACTGTTCTCAAAGACCTAAGCAGGAATTCTTAATTAGCAGAAGCTTGGACGCACGCCAACACATCAAAATAACACAGAGGTATTATAAAACTCATTCCACGTTACATACGTAAAAACATTGACTACCTTCGTTTAGTCTAGTGGTCGAAAGCAATACTTCTGGGGCTCTAAGGTTTGATCCCCGGGGTCGGCTTTTCTCTCCATCTGCAATCACGCTTTGAGCTCTAATTTATACATTTTGTATTTCCAATGCATTATTAATAAAAATCTTCTGCACTCACTCTCCATGTAAACTTTACCTGTGCCAAATTTCACACTCCCTCCGCGTAATATTCGTAAAGAGGCATACAAAGTTTTTGCTTCACATATTAATATACTAGGTTCTGCTCGCGGCTTCGCCCGCGTGGAATTCGGAAATTATTATCCTGCTGGAACGTACTTCCGGGATAAAAAGTATTCTATATGTTAATCTAGGTTATAATCTACCTGTGTGCCAAATTTTATCCAAATCCGTTCAGCCGTTTTTGCGTGAAAGAGTAACAAACATCCATACACACAAACTTGCCCATTTATAATATTAGTAACATAGATTAGTGTTGGTGAGATAGACGTTATTCATTCTTTTTTGAGTCTGTAGGTAGTCTGAGGATTTGAGTGTCACAGCGAATTCAGGGACGGTTTTTTTTTTCTTTTTAGTAAGTACCCCGAAGTCTGAACTTGTGTCCCGTTAGTGTCATGGGGCTTAAACATAACTGGCGAAATATTAATCTGCACCTCTGCCTACCCCTTCCGTATAAACACTTGAAACAAAGATGTAATTCGATTGTTTATGGAACTGAATATTTTTATGGTCATGTTATCGTGTGGCGTTGTTTCTTACGATTGTTGTACGCCCCGCTAACTTTGTATAAACCATTGCCTCGCAGTAATGATAAGCAGGCGTTGAAACTTAACTCAGTTTATACACATTATGGCCTTTCGACACGGTAATATTATCTATATACAATGGTGGCAGGAAATTCGTTAAAATTCGTCTGAATTGCATAAATTATGGACGCTTTTATCTTTTTAACTGGTTTGGATAAGCGCTTTGTTAATTTGTTTCACCATTGTGATTACCTATGTCAGGTACATCTTTTTACAAAAAAATTGGGCTAAAATTAATGGATGATATAAGATTTACATTGAGTTCAACTGTATCAATCGAAGATAAAAGAACAAAGATAGTTGCAGAATAACTTTTCCAATTCACTTTATACATTGGCAGAATGGTCGTCATCAACTTTGCTCGAAATATTAGGAAATAGAATAGAATTGTAGACAAACCCTACAAAATACACACTTTAACCCGTTTTTCCATTCCTTACAGCATCGAAAACCTGTTGACCTTCACAAAGGAGATGATTGACGGCAAATTGGAGCCCTTCGTCAAGTCTGAAGCCATTCCTGAGAGCAACGACGGCCCAGTCAAGGTTGCTGTGGGCAAGAACTTCCAGGAGCTGGTCACTGACAGCGGACGTGATGCCCTCGTTGAGTTCTATGCTCCATGGTGTGGACACTGCCAGAAACTTACTCCCATCTGGGAGGAGCTTGGTGACAAGGTAACATTTGATAACTAGCTAATATCATAGTGAGAATAAAAAAATATGTTTATCATCATTCTCTCTGTCTGAAAGTGGCACTGATTCTAGAAGTTGTGTGGAAATCGGTTGTCATGTAATACGGAGGAATTAGGAAAATGTCGTGAGGAAAGTTTTGAGTATGATGTATATAAGAGTATGGGAGATCAAATAAACGATGGATGCACTATGTGAATCATGATATTATGGTTAGAAAGGATGTGACTACGGAGATGACGACTAATAGATAAGTGTGGAAGAAAAAGACATGTTGGGCCGACAGGTCAGGAGAATGATATCATCATTCTCTCTTCGTGATATCACCAGTGACACCAAGGCGTTACTAGCCTTCCTTGTGGAGCTGCCGGCTTAGCACGAACATCGATTTTTCGACGGAAGAATAGCCATGACTATTAACTAAATGGGGCCGGATTTAGGGGAGAGTAACCTGGGCTACAGCCCCGGGGCCTCCACAAAAGAAGGGCCCCGATTCAATTATACGAATTCGATTATATTTATATACGTTTGTTAAATACTAAAAGAATCTACCTACTTGGTTTCACAATAAATGATTAAAATGACATTTTCCCCCTTATTCATAAACGCTGGTTAAAGTTAAGTAATGAGTAGCGTCTGTTTAACCATACATTTTTGACGTTTAAACATCATTTAACTTTAATCATCGTTTATGAATATGGCCATTTATTTAGAAAATAATTTGTGGGCAGGGGTCTGCACTCCTTTGTTGCCCCAAGGCCTCCAGACCTCTAAATCCGGCCCTGACTAAATGATGTACAATAGGAAAAGATAGCTATGTTTTTCTATAAACTATCACAGTTATGCGTTCTAAACTAATCATGATTTTGTAGATAATCGTATATACTTTGTGGCCGTCGAGTTGAAAGTTTAAGAAGTAGTAAGAAGTCGCAAACTGTCAAAATCACACGATTTTGACAGTTTGTGAAGAAATATTCTTCTGAAATAATCTACATTTATAAGGACCTAGCCAAATATCGTTAGAAACGACAGACAAAATGACAGATTGAAGAAAGATATCTACGGTGCGATGTCAAAAATGGAGAAACGATATGTCACTTTGTATTGAAAAAGCACTGTCTGTCTATTCTTCGTAGAAATAGAAAGCGTCATGCTAAGCCTGCTGGGGTGGATCGAAAAATCGATTTTCCCACCCGTTAGCAAAATACGCGCATTGACGTGGATTTGTGGTTACCTATTGCCCTTTCATCAATTCATTTAAGGTCGGCGCAACATGTCCGTCTTCCAGACTTCCCAATTAGATGTCATATAAATAGTCACCCACCTTTCTTGTTATAAAATCTTCCACGCAGTGCGTTCAACGTTCGTTTGGTCTCACCCTACTCTTATAGCCATCCCATATTCATATCCAACACTTTCCTCATGATACTATGTAACATTTACTTGATATGAAAATCTTTAAGAGCCTCCCAAGATGGCAACCAGAAAAAAGTTTTGACAACACATTTTTTTTTTTTTAATATTTGATTGGTTTTCTTGATAATATCGTTGATCATATCTTAGTGTCGCCCCATATCGCATCGGTTTCTTTATCGAATTGACACGGCGAATGTTCATAGTGATAACATTCTTTTTTATTTAAGTTTTCGCCAGTTCTTTTCCTGTTTATACATACATACTAGCTGTGCCCGCAGCTTCTACCGCTTGGATGTCGGAAATTATCCCACGGGAAAATGCTACCGGGACCAAAAAATCTGCCAGCTATACAATAGGCTCGCCCCCAATTGCATGGGCCTTAAACATAATTTCCAAAGTGTGGTTGTACTATGGTACACCCCTACCTAACCGTTCGGGGAAAGCGTGATGTTATTATGTTAATTGAACACTTCTTGAAACTAACTAAATCATTATATTTTATTAACAGCTGAAGGACGAAGCTGTAGACATTGTGAAGATCGACGCTACCGCCAACGACTGGCCCAAGTCGCAGTACGACGTGTCCGGATTCCCCACCATCTACTGGAAGCCCGCTGATAAGACCCAGAAGCCTGTCAGATACAATGTAAGCTTAACTTAAATAGGATACTTTTTTAAGACTTCCATTATTATTTATTTGTCTTAGGGCGAATTTCACCAAACTTTTGTACCTAGAATAAGTCAGATTTTCCATAGTAGAATTGTCAGACGTAAATTTTATTCTACGGATAATAGATATCGGACTTTGGTAAAATCAGGCCTTAATATAATAAGTTCCCTGTCAGTTTTTTTTTTATCATAAAACCAGAAATGGTTTGTACTGGTTATTTTACTTGATGATATAGCATTAGACTTGTTTTGTTATATGTAATTCAAGGAATTAGCACCCTTTATATTAGGACTAGCATTACTTTAATTCAGATTTTGTCTTTTTCCTGGTTAAAACAGCCAAACATTGATAGCAAATGCCTACTGTAATGATATTGTCATCAAATTGGCGTAAATATCAATCATAGATTCAAATTACATCCTATATGCATACTTTTCTATCTCATCTAATGAATCGCAATATATTTCCAGGGTGGCCGCGCTCTTGAAGACTTCGTGAAGTACGTCGCCGAACAGGCCTCCAGCGAGCTCAAGGGCTGGGACAGAAAGGGCACGCCCAAGAAGGAAGAGCTGTAAAACGTTGTGATGTAAAACTTTCCATGAAAGATCTGTGTGTGCGTGGCAGAGTGTGCGAGTGTGGGTGACCGTGTTACGCTGCTACGATGATCTTTTGGCGCTATTGGTAAACATTAGCGCAATATTTGTTTTGTGAATTGTTTTAAAAAACAAAGATAGCGGTGTAGATTCCAATTATGGCGCCAAAAGATCCTTAACAGCTAGAACCACTGACATGTCAATGTGCCGTTCATAATCCATCCAGTTGACGCTCAGTGATGTGTTGGTTTTATAAATCTATTTTAGATTAATCTAAATACAGTAATTTTGAATGCATTTCTTTATATAGTGTCGGTGGAATAACAAATAAATTAGGTTGTATTTATAATTTTGTTGTTTTATTTTTATCGCCAGAAATATCATATCTGCACCCTAATTGCGTAACACACGATTAATAATAATCTGTTTCGTTTTGAAACAGATTGTTAAACCATTGCTTCATATGTTCGACAAATCTGTCTGCTCAAAACATAAATAACGCAATCATAATCATAATCATTTGTGTCATCAACAAAGACTACAATAATACACTGGCAAGTCATCAATGAATACTGTTGGACTGTCAAATTGAAACGGATTATGATTAAACGTGAGTTACGCAATAAGGGTGCTGGTTACCCACTTTCCTAGTATTTTTTTTAATGAAGTTTTAATTCATATCAATTTCTGAAGCGGTACTTCTTGCAGAACATTAAATAGTCATTTTTCTAAAATAATTATAAAACAAAATTAGTCTCCGAACGAATCAGAACTTTTTGAACATCAAAATTACATAAAGGCGCTACTTCCTAGATAGGAAGAAGTGACAGAAACACTAACTCCCTAGCAACATAATTGTCTGTAAAAAGAGGAAATAAAACAAAATTTCAAATAAACTATATATTCTCCTCCTTCCACCTTTCTATCCACTGTACGATATTCTCAACATTGCTCTGCAGTTGATCCTCTGAGTCGTTCGGTAGCTCCATCACTATCTCTGGCTTGTATGAAGACTGTGCCTCTTCTAGCAATGTCTCAAATATCTCACATTGAACATTGTCCTCTAGTTTCTTTCCTGTGTAGCCCCTGGATAGAAAATTGCATAACTTGAAATGAGTGTATGGAGTATTTTGTAATTAAAAATTATAAGCTATGGCTCAATACTGCCGTCCTTTAACTACAGTCAGCGTCAAATAGTTAGTGACATTCAGGGTATTCAAATAAATAGACACAACCAAAAAGTCAATAATATCGGTACAAACAAAGTTTCCTTATTGATGTCAACAATAAAGTCGCTCAAAATGCCGAGACGTTTAAAATGTCATATAGATCGGTTCAATCAAACCGCCATAAATATGGTTACAGTCATCCTGCCAATGGTATCCAAGCATTCTAAGTGTTCAAAAATGTGGAACACATTAGAAAAATAAACTAGCATGCTATAGAAATAAACGGTTTCCCAAAGATAAAAACCTCTTTAGGCAATCTAGTGTAGTTTTAAGAGTTTGCATGTCATGCTACATATTATCTATAATTGCTTGTCAATTATCTATCAGTCATATCAATGTCAAGTGCAATACTAAAACAAGCTAGAAATAATATATATTGAAGCAATAATAGTGTTTCATGCTTAATTATGGCTACATATCGCATTAGTGACACCACAAAACATAGAATTATATATTTGAGGCAGGAAGGTGTCTCCGTAACAGATATTTCAAATGAACTGGGAATATCCGTAAGTATTGCTTTAGATGAGTTACTTAACGAATTATTCGCATCTCTTCAGAATCTTCTTATTTTATTTATTTATTTAACCATTTATGCACACACATATAAACAGACAAGGAACAGAAAAATACGTACAAAGGTAAACCTTATTTCTCAGAAATCTTTCCAGCACACCTGCGATAGGAGAGAAGATAACAGAGATGAAGATAACGCGTGAAATAATAGTAGAAGGGAAAACATAAAACTACAAATTATACTTTATTTTATATATACGCATAAAATATGAGAATATTCATACATACATACATACATACTACGAAAATAAATATCACTGAAATACCTTCTATCCCCCCTTCTTCTTCTTTCTTCTATCTTAAATCCTTATTCTATTCTTCTATTTATCTTCTTCTTTCTTTTATTTACAGAAACACCGTATACCGTTGGCTTGAGAGATGGCAAAGTGATGGTGCATTGCAAAACCATGTTTCATTTGGTCGTCCACGTCGAACGAGTACAAATCAAGACAGAGATATAGTGCAGCGAGCTATTAGCGATCGTTTTATAAACTCCAGGAGTATGTCTGTGGAATTTGGCACATCACAGAGCACAATAAGACGACGCCTGCGAGAAAATGGGTTACGCCATCGTATTCCTGCTAAAAAGCCTATATTAACACCGAGGCTTAAAGCGCAACGTTTACAATTCGCACGAAATTATTTAAATTTCAATTTTGATAATGTGATCTTTGTAGATGAAAAAGTTTTTGTTCGTCTGCCCAGGGGCGCTTATCTCTATACCGAACATCGAACACAAGGTATGATGAAAGAAATGTTCTGCCTAACAATCGCAGTGGTCGAATCACTTTAGGATTTTGGGGATGGATGACACAAAGCGGACCAGGAGAGCTAGTCGAGGTGGGAGGAAGAATGAATGGCCCTCGATACAAAGACATCATCGAAAACGTTTTGCTTCCAACAGCCAGGATTTTTTTTCCCCATGAAAGGATTAGGTTTGTCCAAGATAACAGTTCCGTGCATAACTCCAGAGTTGTTCAAAATTACTTGGAAGGTAACAGGGAGCTGGAGTTGATTTCGATGCCGCCTCATAGTCCCGACCTAAACCCGATCGAAAACTTGTGGGGCAAAATGGTTCAGGTATGGGACAGTACTCGAACACGAACCACCGCAAATTTAAGGACTCACGTTGAAGAAGTTTGGGAGTCCATGAGAGGAGACAGTTTTTGCTACAACGCGGTACAATCGATGCGAAGACGTCTTTCTGACGTAATTCTAGCAGATGGTGGCTATACACGATTTTAGTTAAAAAAAATAAAAATAATTAGAGCTAAAAAAATCGTTTATTTTTAAACACTCGATGAGAGTTTTCAGTGTTCAGTGGCCCTAGTGTGAGTTTAATTTAACTCTCTCGATCAAACGCATCGAGCGCGTTCTGCGCTCCGATTGGTCCGTCACCAATCCAGGGCCAATCGGAGCTGACGCCCAAACGTGCTCGATGTGTTTGATCGAGATAGTTAAATGAAACTAAAGCCTCTGTACGCTTGAAAGTGACTTGATCGAAAGTGCTCATTTTGTCGTTTATACAGAATGTGTTCTTTTTAATTAGGTACAGACGCCAGCACATCAAGCTACCCCAAACTGTCAAATTTTCCCAATTGAACATCTACCTTAGGGTTATGTAATAAAGTTGAAAATAGATCAAAGAAATTTAATAGATTTGGGATACCTATCCCAAATTTTATAATGAATTTTATTTGTGTACACAAACAAAATTAAATACGAAATAATTTCGTATACTTATTATTTAAAAAATTGACATGAACATAGTATTGAATCATAGATAAGCACTCTTGCTCTACGAGTTAAATACTCATACTCATTTTCAATGAGGTTTACATCCATTTTCAGTCAGCTGTTGATTGCTTACAATAATATCGATTACAATAAACGGTTATGCACGAAATTCTTTACAAAACAAAACACATGTCTATGACGTCATGCTTAAAATGAAAAGGACAGCAGTAGTTTCTATCCCTTTCATTTTGTGTATAAATGTTTTAATATTAATTGATACGAAAAATAATATTTAAAATATGTAGCAGTAAAGTTTATTTTTCTAATGTGTTCCATATTTTTGAACACTTAGAATGCTTGGATACCATTGGCAGGATGACTGTAACAATATTTATGGCGGTTTGACTGAACCGATCTTTATGACATTTTAAACGTCTCGGCATTTTGAGCGACTTTATTGTTGACATCATTAAGGAAACTTTGTTTGTACCGATATTATTGACTTTTTGGTTGCGTCTATTTATTTGAATACCCTGAGTGTCACTAACTATTTGACGCTGACTGTACAAAGGAGTTAACCCTCACTTGGTAAATTTTTACTTTTTAATGGAATTTAAGTGAGTTCACAGTTCGCTATCTTTCTGTCTAACAAACATTTTTACAATTCAAATAGTTCCCAAGATGGTAAATTTTTACTTTTTAATGGAATTTAAGTGAGTTCACAGTTCGCTATCTTTCTGTCTAACAAACATTTTTACAATTCAAATAGTTCCCAAGATATGAGAGTTTGTAGGCCATTAATTGGAAAGGATTCTTTAGGTATCCTAAAGAATCCTTTCCAGTTAATGGCCAGTTAACAGAAATAAATATAATTAGATGTGTCCTACAATCAGTAACTGGAAAGGATTCTTTAGGATAAACAGAGAAAAATATCATTTGATGTGTCCTACAATCAGTAACTGGAAAGAATTATTTAGAATAAACAGAAAGAAATATCATTTGATGTGTCCTACAATCAGTAACTGGAAAGGATTCTTTAGGATAAACAGAAAGAAATATCAATTAATGTTTTCAAATACAAAATTGCATTTTTCTCAAATTGCAGTCTTTGTGGAATGGAACGTTTTCGCATAACTACGTCCAAGTGAAACTGACCTGGCTGTAAGTCTATCAAACAATGTTGTGTTGTTGGTCCTGACAACAAACACAGCATCAAACCACCTCTCGGGAAAGAAGTCACAGCCATGGTAGTCCACTATGTTGCCACCTTTAGCCATCATACCTTCCATAATGTCTAGTAGCTGGAAACATGAGGAATACTAACATGTTAAGAATTCTTAAGTGAAAACTGAACTAAATTTTACTTGGAATTTGGAAATAAAATAAGGTAGTTTTAGCAGTACAATATTCTTTGAATTGGCCAGTATGTCATCTTTGAAGTGGGTTTATAATTCCTTATACACGTGCACCTAGCTTCTGACGTTTCATAAGTGCCCATGCAGGTTTATGTGGAATAAAATATTTTGATTTTAATTTTTCGATCTTACTCTAATAAAATCTACAAAAACCATTAGTCTGTCCATTTTAAAGAATAGGCCTAGACTGTCTATCAATAAACATTGAGGTCAGTTCACAAAGCCATAGAAATGCATTAAACCCTAATAAGCATGTATAGGTATTCAACTTACTTTATCTTCATTCAAGAATGGGCACTGATACTCGGGGTCAAACTCATCCAAACAATTGTATTCCTCGGCTAACTTGGACACTTCTCGCCAAGTAAACTTTGTCCTGTCAGCCAGCAGACGAGAAAGAGTAGATTTGCCAACACCTGGCGTACCTAGAAGTAGAAATACATAGATAATACATACATTAACTCTTAGAAAGTGTTTCACACGTGGGTTAATAATTTCAACGAAATATACGCTTATAGGCGGTATATCTTACCTGTTACGAGTATATTAGGAACCATTCTTCTGGTGCTAGCCATTTTGACTTGATTGTTTGTTCCAAATATTTATTTGTAGTTAGTGAACGCCGTTTGTGCAAAGGTTATACCGTGTTTTGACAATTCAATTATTTACCAAATAAATGTCACTGTCAGACAGTGTCACCCACATTGCTTTTGGTTTAGCATCGAAGTCCCATGCCATAACGGCATTAGTAAGTAATACAAAACAACGAATAATTTTAAGTCCCGGGAAAAATTTCGACTAAGAATGTGAATCGGTTGTGTAGCATTACCAGTTTGTTCGCTGACCTGACACTATCCTTTTATCTATAAGCTTCTTGAACAGTTGTCAGATCAGCGCACAAACTGGCATTTTCCCGGAACATAAAATTATTCGTTATTTTGTATTACTTACTAATGCCGCTAAGCTAAGGACTTCGATATTAAACCAAAAGCAATGTGCACTTCCGTTTTCTTCTAACACGTAGATAAATAATGTTAGATAACAAGTGCAAAATTGTACACACGGCTACACATCAAGCTATAATTTTTCCAGTATAAGCTGATCTCGCATTGTATAGGATTGCCGTACAGTGCGAGATCAGCGCAAACTGGAAAATTTTAGCTTGATGTGTAGCCATGTGTAAGTGTTGAAATCTGTGGTTGAAATCAATACGTATGATTCAAATAAGTAAACTCCTCTGCTATTTTCCCCACAGAGTCTATGCACAGACTACTCTTAACTAAACTATTATGAAAACTTTTCCTCGTACTTTGATTTGACGCAATGCAAGATTGCAACTTTGCAAGTAGATTCGGAACGCGATATGACATAACACTATCATAACCCTAAAATTTTCAAGAGAAAAGTGATTAGTGAAGAATTAAAATGAAATCTTGTTTACCTATCCATTACTGTTATTTTTGTTAAAATATAATGCGCATTTATAGACCCAAAGGAATTACAAGAGGCCAGATTGCGTTAGTGACAGTATTAGGTGTTTTCAGCGGAATTTATATCTGGAGGCCGCTATTTGACGATTATTTCAGAAAACCAAAAATTGCAAAAGTTGAGGTAGCCACTGAAGCTAAATAATGGATCATGTTAAAACATGGATAAGAACCTCCAGTCCACTGGTGAAGATGTTGATGGCTGTTTCTCTAACTTCAGCAGCAGTCGTTTTGCATAGGAATTTCTACGCTCCTTATGTAAAGCGGCAGAGGTACAGGCAGGCAGAGGAGTGGGCAAACATGATAATAGAGCAAGAAGAGTCTGGAGAAGGCGGCACCAACAATATCTCGTATTAGTTGTAAAAAATGTAAATAGTAGGTAAAACAATATAAAATAAATTAATACAAAGCCAAAATTCATTTATTTATTGCAACTATACATTATTAGATACAGCAAGCAGGTTAACAACAAAGTTTTTACTCCATGAGCACCTAGCTTAAAATATTGGGTATAACTAGGTAACTAAGTAATAAATACCAGTGAGCCCACTAACCACCCAATTATAATGAGATGCAAAGTCGAGTTGTGAAGGCTCCATTGATTTAAATAGTATTTATAGTTTATATATGTCAATGGAAGGCTCTTGTATGATGGGCAATCCTTCAAAATTATTCCAGTCTATTATTCTTGTTCTCCCAGAGAGTTATTATAAAAGCAACATTCAAATAATTTTTGAATGATTGATGTGCATTAAAAGTTGCTGATAATTTCAGAATTTCATTTTATACCATTCCCTACAGTGTGCGTTACCCAGGCAAAATGTTTTGCTTTAGAGAGATGAGACTTAAACAAATAATTAGTGTATCATGAGGAGCAATTTGTTTACTAATAGCAAAATTTGTTTGAATTGTAGTTTTTAAGTTATTTAAGAAAAACAAATTTTGCTGGAGTAACGTTTGAAACGTTACCCAGGCAAAATCGTCTTTCAAAAATTAGTTTCAGCACGGAACCAAATACATGAATAGATAGCTTTTGTTGAGTAGTAAATGTTTATAAATAGCAAAATTTGTGTGTGGTATAGTTCTTTAGTTATTTAAGATTTTGCTGCGGTAACGTTTTGGGATTTCCCAGATCTCGAAAACGGCTCAACGCAGAAGTTTGAAAAAAATACCAATAAAAGACCTCAATTTGTTTAAATTTGTTTAATCATTAGTTTTTGATTTGGTTGACGTAAACCAATGTAATTAAATGGTTTCAAAAATCAGAAGAAACGGGTTTGCAAGTAAACCAATACACTTATAACCAAATAAACAGCTGTAAAAAATACCCGTGGTTCGACGCTTGTTTACATCAGAAATATTAGATTTCATACTTTACACATTAAGAAGATAAAAACAAATTTGATTTATTTTAGACTGGTCGTACTTTAGCGATCAAATACGCAGTTCCCATAACATTAAGAAACATGGCATACTTTAAACAAATTAAAATGATTCCTGAAAATTCCTTCCTGTTAATTGCAGCTTTGAATTACGGCTCTAATGAAAGTTATCTCAAAAACAAGATTATGTCAGCAATTCTCTAATGAGCCGACCAAATTGAAAAGGTCACATAAAAGCGACCGCACCATACATAAGCGCAACCATCTGAAATGAACAGGATAATATAGATGTTTTGTTAGTACAGTTGAATACAAAAGTTTTCTGGTCAGGTTAGTTAAAATAATAAAATGGTTAAGATTCATTATTTTTATTTAAAAAATTAGTCTCATACAAATTATATGTATTGCTTTGCCTTAGCATCAACATTTTTAGAGAAAAATCACAGATAAGTTATAACCTACTTACTTAATTTTAATATTTGGATACATTAATAGTTTGTACAATTTTCCTTAGGAGGTACTAATAACGTAGGTTGATAGGTGGACTCCATTTCACCTCGACTCACAGTATGGCATTTTAATATGAGTTTTGTTACGTGTTACTTAGAGTGAATATTTTAACATTACATGTGACTGCCACAGGTGGATAACCCGTGAACCAATCATTGTCAAAGCGTCGTAACCTTCTTTTAACTTAATGTTGAAATATCCACTCTAAGTAACACGACATAAAGCTCATATTTCAATACCACAGTGTGACTTGAGTTGGAATTGAGTCGGCGTTGTGTGTGTAATGTGCAAAGCACATTTAATGTTTTTTTTTACAAAATATGTATTATCGGCTTGCCTATATTTCTTGCCCTTATGAGGGACGGTTTCGAGCATATTCTATAAAAATGTATATAATCATAAAACTTTTAAATGAGAAAACAACAATATAATAAAAATCTTCCAACAATTATATAAAAAATAAACAACTTTTACACTTATGTACCTATTTAAAAATATAGGAAACAGTACAGTTTTTATCATTAATAACTACTAATATCACTCATAATCACAGATTCGTACCTAATTCAATAAAATTTGTGTGGTCATTGGGACCGTATAAAATTATGTGTTTTATGCTTCCAGTCTCTAACGTTTTAATTACCTACACTAATGAATATATAATCAAATGTGGCATTATGGAGTTTTTGCATTTCTGTAGTTTACAGTACAGATCATCGTAACATTCATATTGTTGAGTTTTCGTTCTGTAACAGTATGCTCTGTAATGTCCAATCAATGTGGAACTTGATGGTGGGTCAAAATCAATTACTGCCAAAATCATATACTGTTGGCCATTTAACTCTATATTAATGGGTATATCATTCAGGTTAACAGACATGTCATGTAGTTCGAAGAAAAGTAATGGTTTTAATTCATATGTAAAATATACATTTCCTGTCTCGCATACAGGACACAGTGAAACATTATCATTATTAATACACGATGTGGCAGATTCTTCCAAGAAGTCAATACCCTTTTGTGTTATAATATTTATATTTAAAGATATATATTTACAATCAATTTTCTTTGGTTGTAATGCATTTGAGCATGTGTCATTTGAGCAACACCTCTGTCTGGTGGCAGAAAAGTATATGTTGCTCATGAATACCTGTTCTAAAATCATTGTTATATTACATTCACAACTGATAATATTTTGCTGTGACTTTGTTTTATCAAAAAGGTCAATCAATAGTTTGTCACGAAGTTCATATAATCTTTTGCAAGTTTTTCTCGTATTAGATAATACTTTTATGAATGTTGTTAAACCATCGCTAGCACTATTTAACTTTTCTCTGAAAGCAGGCCTGTCTTGATAAGCTACACCGAATGCTTGCGCGAGGGAATCAAAAGCACAAGTGTTTGTTATAAGTACCCTGTTTTGGTGTACATAAGAATATGCGACGTTACCATTCTGTAATATGTATATGGAGGTAGCTTTTTTTGATTTAGGAGTGGGTATGGTAAGTCCCCGCCAGTTTTCAACTTCTATAGGTTTATTTTGAAAAATTGATTGAATATCAAAATCTGACGTATCAGTTAGGTTCTCTTCTTCTTCTTCTTTTTCAACTGACTTCGGTGCAGAATCAGATATAATTAACTCTGCTGAGAATGAATCTCGTTTTTGTTCGTGTTTGTCTCTAATTTTTACTATTTTTCGTGAGAAATACTCATAATTTGTTTTGCGTTTTTCCTTTTTGTTTCTTAGTTTTAAGGCCTGTTCTTCTTTGTTCTTAGTATTCTCGTGTAAAATTTGACTAGAGCTTAATTTTATGGTTCCGTTAATAAAACTATAATGTTGTATAAGAAATTCGTCTAACCGGACGCGTTCAACTTTGGTCTCAAAATATATAGTTTTGATGTCCTTAAAATGATTTTCTACATTTGAGCTGCTGGCATAGTCTTTGGCTCCAGGAAAATAATCAGTCATATATTGCCCCACAAAGGTAATTTTTTCAAAAGTCTTTTAAGAGTGTTGTTAATTTCCGGCAAAAAAAAAAGCATTTTTCATTGGTGTAGATTCAATTAACTGTAAATATAATAGTTCTGTATTCATAATGTCATCATAATATTTTATCAAAGGCATAGGGCCACCGTGTTGCTCACTCTCTTCATCTTCTGTTACAAAATATATTTCTTCGGAACTGTCCTCTCTTTCATTCTTTTCAATTTCGTCTGTGTGTCTTAGATATGTTTTTATTTGGTCGCTCAATCGTTTCAATGCTTGTTCACATTTCGATGCCGTATAATCAAGATCGGTACTTATATATTCATGAAGAGAAAGTGTGATTACATCTTTAATAATTAGTTTTACTTCGTCATAGCTTCGTGATTGTAGTATCAATTTGATGCAATTGATATAAAAATATTTGCATGTTTCAGAAGTCTTGTCAAAACAACTTTGTGTATACAGTTTTTTTTAAAAATGAGACTTATCAAGTCTGATGTAACAAGCAGGTATCTTGCCTTTTTTTTCCTCAACTATTGCAAAACATTGTCTTAAATAGTTATTCAAGTCCGTTTTCAAAAAAGTTTTCGTTATGGCCGCTATTAAAGCAGAAGAATCATCACAAATTATTTCATTTGGAAGGACTCTTCTGTTTAACCATGTGCTTAGCCATGTGGCTATTGTTTCTGTTGTGTGTGAGTCAGAGCACATATAACAAATTGGAACACTAGCACCCAAGGTATATGCTACGATGGCATATAAGAAAACATGTTTGGGATTTTTATATTTTAAAAAATCGTTTGCTTCGGGTGGCTTTATTGGTTTAAATAAAGATCCAGTGGCATCAGTAGACAGGATTTTATATTTGTCTTCCAAGATGTCATCGTAATATATACTTTGCTCAGTAGTCCAAAAATACAATATAAATGGAACAAGAGACATTTTTTTTATGAAACTGTCATACGGTGGGCTACAGGTCATGGCATACAGTGATAAAATAATATTTTTATCAAACTGAAGAGCGCTTCTAGCTTCATGTCGGTATTTCCTCAAATTTAATAATTTAGGCAAAGTTGGCGGTTCTTTTGGATTATCCATGCTCATAACTTCATCGGCCGTTGAATTTCGTACCCTTAAAGCCTTAATGTTTTTAAGTTTTTCTTTGTGCAGATTAACCCGGTGTGAAGTTAATTTATTTTTAATTCGAGGGTCATGCCGAAAGCCTTTTTTCAAATTTGTAAGAATAAGCGTTACTTTATAAGAATTATCAGCTGTTTCGGGGGATATTGTCAAGAACAGACTAGCTTTGCATTGCGTACAACTTCCTGTACATGTGATGTCGTTATTTTTGAGATCAGTAGGCACGTAATTGTTTTTAAACGAGAATGTGCATTCTAAATCGGTTTTAAAAAATATATGATCTTGCATTTCGTTGGTCCACTTATTTTGTGCGAGATGGTGGGATTCAATAGGCGCAATTTTATAGTAGTCATATTTACTCATTTCAAAAGAAACTGTTAAATCAGAAGGAGCTTCTACAACTGCATGCAATTGTGTTCGATTATCTTCACAATCTCCGCGAGAATTAAAAAATAAAACTTTATTTCTCTTCGCAGATATTTGCAGGGCTGCTTTGCTGACTTCGTGATTAAACTGAATACGCAGTTCTTGTTGTATGTGGTCATAAACTTCATTTGAGATTGGGGGAATAGAAACATTAAATATATCTTTATATTTGGAGAACACAACTCTTAGGTCGTCAAGGGGCACTTTTACTTTTCGGCCTGCCATTTTATTGTACCTGCTGGTACTTCACTGGTATGTGTGATTTTCCGAATATAAAATGAACTGACATGAACAACGGTGTGAGTTGAGGCTTGCACATTCTGCTCCCGAAGCCATGAAGTGCAACTACCTGAAAAAAAAGCAAGGCACACATCACATTTACATTAATATTTTCATTACCTATCATTTTAAAAATCTAGTACACTTGTCTCGCCATTTGCGCAGAAAGACATTCGCACGAATGGATACTTGCGCATAAAGACATTTGCGAATGCACACTTCAGTAAAAAGACTGTAGGTGTACAGTACCTTCAGTCTTCTCAAGATATTGCGCGAAAGGACATTTTAGCAGATTAAAAAGGGTGTCGTTTTTAAGGTTGGGATCGCCAATTACCAATATGCGATAAATGCCGTAAAAAATCCAAGATGGCTAAAGATAAACCGCTTAAGCGCTTGCGCAGTGATGAGCTGGGTTTTGTTAGGCGTGGCGCCATTCCTACGCTTTGTTGTACGTATACTGAATTTCGTGTGATCTGATTGCAATTAATGTGTATATAAAGTACCGTGTATGAAACAGCACATATCTAACTAGGTATTGTAACACTCGTGTATAATACCCCTCATTATACAAGTTTCATAAACTATCATTACCGAATACTCACCGGACTTGTCAAACACACTTCAATATAATTGAGAATAATACTAGATTCGTTAAAGCGCTTGAAACTTTATGACAGTATAGCTTAAACGTATAAAAACTGTATCCTTTTTGTTTTGTTTACGTTAAGTCTAAGAGCAATATCACAACGCGATTGCCTAGCATGGCGTAGGTATAGAATAATTAAAAGTTAAAGCCTACCACTGAGACCGCCACGTTGTTATTTTAGCCAATAATCACACACACAGTTTTAAGCAATAAAGAGATGAGTCTGTCGTAAAACAATAATATTTCATATTTTGCGCGATATTCTGGTTCAATATTTCCATGATAGCCATTGAAATGATAAAAAAACTATATACTATATTTTCCTAATTGTAATGAAGAAAATGGCAAAGTTTTTTTTTGTGCCGGGGCTAATTGTGTTTTGGGTCACATTTGACGAGTTTTCTTTATTCTGATTCACACCAAAAAGCGTACATTAATATACGCTGAATGACTATTTTATACTGAAACACAACTGTACTGTAAAATAAAAACATTTAATACTCACATCGTTCAAAGACGTCGTCGTACACACACACATAAACCACAAGCACTTCTCTCCAAAACACTTGGTTCACGACTGATTGTTTCATTGGTTCGGTCGGAGCTAGCGTACCCATAGATAGAGCGTACTCAACTACTCACAGCTAAAGAGTAAGTAAGACAAGGCATATAGCTGTCAGTGTTGCCAACAGATAAGCTGGCTCTCCACCAGATTCAACGTCTAAAACCACCAGAAAACCACTAACAAAAATCGGCCCTACTCCAAAAATCACTAAAATTTCCACTAAACAAATTTTTGGTATTTACAATTCGACATGTTTATATATTTTTTATTTATTTTTTATGTATTGTTCGGGCATAACTCCGTCGTATATGGACGGATTTGCAAAATTCTTTTTTTGTTCGAACGGGGTTTACTCCGAAATGGTCCCATTGAAATTTTATATAGATCTGATAATGCGTTTCGGAGACAGACAACGGAACTCTTCAAAAAATTACAGCAAATCAACCGCGAATATTGCTATCGCATAAATATGCATTGTTTTGACGCCAAGGATGATGAAATTTCGAATTGGTGTGAGGTAGGTAACTAAAAAGTGAAAAATAAAAACTTTTTTCAAAAAAATAATAGGCGGTGACGAATAATTAAAATACACATCCAAAGTCACCGACTTCAGAAATTAAAGTTATTTTGCACTTTGTAGTGTTTTTTTGGAAGTCGGTTGTTATTTTTTTGAAAAAAGTTTTTATGTAATAAAATATTTAAAATCAGTAAATCAACATTCTTAGAATATTAGTAGTCATCAACAAGTTAAGATGAGGAACATAACAATAAATCAATAACAACAACTACCTATACGAAAAAGTAATATTCTAAAATTCGTCTTCTTCAGATGAATTTTTGAATGAATATGAATAAATGAATAAATTCGCGAAAATAATACGACACACTGAGCAGTACGAGACCGAATAGGCCGACCGAGTTCATCTGTTCACTCAGTTTTTTTGTAATAAATTGTAAACTAACTACGTTGTGTAGTATGTAGTACTGCTGAAAATATTCTACGGGGAATCCCTGCGTATTGTGTATTATGCGGGATGGATTGTTTGACGTCATCATGTTCGTGTCACGTCATTTTGACGGATCAGTGTTCCTCCACAGTAAAAGTAAATCCTCCGGAAAATTAAATGAGGTAAAAATAATACATTTCGTAACGTTTTAGTGGCTTAGTGGTTGAGTGATAGCATTTTCAGTAATTGAAACTGAATTTTACTAAACCACTAGAAAAAACCACCAGCCACTAAAAGCAATATTTTGCCACTAAAAGGGGGGTCGAAACCACCAGTTTTAGTGGAAAATCCACTAAGTTGGTAACACTGATAGCTGTTGCGTTGCATTGCACGCAGCGATGCGCGCTGCTCTGACTAGCATCAAGAACGTTAAAACGTTTTTAGCGTGGCTTTGCGTTGTGGTATCAAAATAAAACATTTGGTTTAACAGAAACAACAAATTAAGTACTAAAAATATAGCTACATGTATATATGTTTGTATTGTTTTAAATCACACTATAAATTATACACTATGATATTACACTTTTATTAACTAGTAAAAATTGTGTAATATAAAAAATATTAAAAAATCGGCTTCACGAATAACGTTTTTCTGCTTAACTGTACAAAACATCGGTTACCAAGCTGCTAATTTGCGAAGATTACCCGTACGTACGGTGCAGTCGCTTTTACGTGACCTTTTCAATTTGGTCGGCTTATTAGAGAATTGCTGACATATTCTTGTTTTTGAGATAACTTTCATTAGAGCCGTAATTCAAGGCTGAAATTAACAGGAAAGAATTTTCATGAATCATTTTAATTTGTTTAAAGTATGCCATGTTTCTTAATGTTATGGGAACTGCGTATTCGATCGCTAAAGTACGACCAGTCTAAAATAAATCAAATTTGTTTTTATCTTCTTAACGTGTAAAGTATGAAATCTAAAATGTCTGCTGTAAACAAGCGTCGAACCACGGGTATTTTTTACAGCTGTTTATTTGGTTATAAGTGTATTGGTTTACATGTAAACCCGCTTCTTCTGATTTTTGAAACCATTTAATTACATTGGTTTACGTCAACCAAATCAAAAACTAATGATTAAACAAATTTAAACAAATTGAGGTCTTTTATTGGTATTTTTTTCAAACTTCTGCGTTGAGCCGTTTTCGAGATCTGGGAAATCCCAAAACGTTACCGCAGCAAAATCTTAAATAACTAAAGAACTATACCACACACAAATTTTGCTATTTATAAACATTTACTACTCAACAAAAGCTATCTATTCATGTATTTGGTTCCGTGCTGAAACTAATTTTTGAAAGACGATTTTGCCTGGGTAACGTTTCAAACGTTACTCCAGCAAAATTTGTTTTTCTTAAATAACTTAAAAACTACAATTCAAACAAATTTTGCTATTAGTAAACAAATTGCTCCTCATGATACACTAATTATTTGTTTAAGTCTCATCTCTCTAAAGCAAAACATTTTGCCTGGGTAACGCACACACGAAATATGTAACAGAAAAAAGTTAATAATCAATATACTTTTTTCTGTTACATATTTCGTCCCAATCTTCATAGTTCATATCCATTTCAATATCCATTTAGCGCTCCTTACGATGACTTTTTATCACGTGACGTCAACTTTGTGTAAACGAAAGTAGGTAGTAGGTAAGTGAATGTCGAGTTTATATAGCAAGATTTTTTTTGGATAGAAAGTGATATTACTGATGTGGGGTGCAGAGCTGTGCATAAATACCTCTAAAACTGCGCCAAACTAAGTATTTGCACCGGTGTCGTTTACACAAAGCTGACGTCACGATGTCACGTGATAAAAAGTCATCGGAAGGAGCGTTTTGGCGGTAAATGCGAAACAGCGAAAAATAAGAAAATGGATTTAAATTAATTAATTTTTATTTTCTGCCAATCTTCAAATTCAAATAGTTCTTATTAAATTGGAAAATGTACCCTATTGTTTTCATTCATAAAACTAAGTAGGTACAGACGCCAGCACATCAAGCTACCCCAAACTGTAAAATTTTCCCAAGTGAACATGAACCTTAAACATATGTGCTAAAGTTGAAAATCTATTAAAGAGATTTATTATGAAACTAGGGAAGGCAATCTCGAGTCGAGATCTCATGGGCCAAGTTTGGTATCGAGATTAGCAATCTCGTTTTCGAGATCTAGATTTCACATTGTTTTTTTTTTTTAATAATTCGTTTAAAAGATCAGAACTTCTAAAACGCAATACAGATAAGAAGGAACTACACCTACACTACCTATTCAGACTATTAGACTGAATACTATAAGCTTATAGTATTCACCCTTTATTTTGATACCCCACTCAATAGGGTTTGTGATTTTTATTTTATTTTATGAAGACACTTTATTGCGCCAAAAATTGGCCATTTTTTTTTTTTTCAATTTTGATATACCCAGTGTCACTCTCACAATTAAGACGAATCTAACGACACCTCTCAAGCTGAAATCGGTCAAGCCGTTTAGGCTACAGAGCATGCCAAAGAAAATACATACATACACTCGAAAAACATAACCCTACTTTTGGCGCAGTCGGGTAAAAAGAATAGATCTCGTTCTGCAAATTCCGAATATGTACTTATTTCAATTCGACGCAAAACTCGAGTTATTGCACTTCTCGTAAGGACGGCAGCACATTAATGAAGCTATTAATTTAAAAAAGGGATTGTCTCAAAATAATTATCATTCATCATCATCATCATCATTTCAGCCTAAAGACGTCCAAAACTGGACATAGGCCTCCCCCAATTTGCGGGTTTTGCCATAATCGCCACGCTTGGCAGGCGGGGTGGCGATCGCAGTATGGTGGTAAAATACATAGAGAACGCTGCTTCCCATTCCCTTAGTCGCCCTCTACGACACCCATGGGATACGATCAGCACACAAGATCCATAGGTACCTATTATACCTAAGTATAAGTAGGTATATGTATGCTAATACAGGGTAAATTTTAACCAGTGCGCAAACTGTAACCCCATATCGTAGAAATTTTTCGCCGATTATCGGTTATACAAAAAAAAATTCTGCTGTTTCACACAAAAGTGCAATAGTTACGAATACCTTTTGTATGACCACCGAAAAATGTCTACGCTAAGGGATCTAGAATGATATGCTGAATTCACGGTTACAGTTTGCGCACTGACGAAAAATGTATCCTGCACCCTAATTGCGTAACTCCCAATTCATCATAATCTGCACCCTAATTGCGTAACTCACGATTCATCATAATCTGTATCGTTTTGAAACGGATTGTTAAACCATTGCTTCATATGTTCGAAAAATGTGTCCGTTCGACAACATAAATAACGCAATGAATATTGTTTAACTGTGAAGACGAAACCAATTATGATCAATCGTGAGTTACGCAATTAGGGTGCTGTTTCCTTTTAAAACGGATTGTTAAACTATTGCTTCATAAGTTTGAAAAATGTGTCTGCTCAACGACGTAAATAACGCAATGAATATTGTTGAACTGTCAAAACGAAACCGATTATGATTAATCGTGAGTTACGCAATTAGGGTGCTGTTTTGTGGACTGTGGTTTCTCCCTTATCTATATTTAGTTACACTACACGTGTTCAATGACGCGTGTGACTCGAAGGGATGAGGGAAAGTGGAACCCCTTTTACGTAATAATTATGGACTGTGGAATCTACGTCAGCAATAATTGGCCAATCACACTTCTATAACACAATTTCTAAACCTGCGGCGTTTGTTGGGTGCTAGGGGAACAAACATGTAGCTTGGGAATTTTTTCTTTGTTCAGGTTAATTTATTTATTTGTATTTTTAACTGACGACTAATACGATGAAATAGACATGTTTATTTTATTTATTTATTAGGGACAAAAAACAGTTACTTGCTACACAAAATTTAAAATTTAAAAAACCCCCGACCCAAACAAAAACTCAAAAAAGTAAAAATAGTACATTATGGTACAAGTGTGTAACGTTGGTGATTATCGCTGAGGCGCCATTGAGACCCGAGCCGTCAGGCGAGGGTCTTAAGAGAGCCGAGGACGATAATCATCAATACACACGTGTATCATACGACGTTTTTCAACACACTTGCGAAGAAAATAATACTAAATCATCATCATCATCATCATCCATCATCATCCATCATCATCATCCATCATCATCCATCGTCATCCATCGTCATCCATCATCATCCATCATCATCCATCATCATCCATCGTCATCCATCATTATCCATCGTCATCCATCATCATTCATCATCACCCATCATCATCCAGCATCATCCATCATCATTCATCATCACCCATCATCATCCAGCATCATCCATCATAATCCGTCGTCATCCATCATCATCATCATCCATCATCATCCATCGTCATCCATCATCATCCATCATCATCCATCATCATCATCCATCATTATCCATCGTCATCCATCATCATCCATCATCATCCATCGTCATCCATCATAATCTATCATCATCTATCATCATCCATCATCACTCATCATCACCCATCATCATCCAGCATCGTCCATCATCATAATTCATCATCACCCATCGTCATCCATCATCATCCATCATCATCATCCATCATCATCCAGCATCATCCATCATCATCCATCATCATCCATCATCATCATCATCATCGTTTTTAAGAACAAGCAAGCAAGTGTGTTGAAAATAATATTTTCAACACACTTGCTCATAAAATGGCTCTAATTTCACTACAGTTAGGCACATAATGACACCTATTATCAAACTGTGACTTTTTCATTACTATTATTCACTAGTGAGTTATAGAATTGGTTGAGTTGCTTTGTTCTTAGTGAGTTATAGGTTGTTTTTTGTTTGAGTTGCTTTGTTCTTAAAAACGATGATGATGATGATGATGGATGATGCTGGATGATGATGGATGATGCTGGATGATGATGGATGATGATGATGGATGATGATGGATGACGATGGATGATGATGGATGATGATGGATGATGATTGATGATGATGATGATGGATGATGCTGGATGATGATGGGTGATGATGATAGATGATGATGGATGACGATGGATGATGATGGATGATGATGGATGACGATGGATGATGATGATGGATTATGATGGATGATGATGGATGACGATGGATGATGATGGATGATGATGATGGATGATGATGGATGATGATGGATGATGATTGATGATGATGATGATGGATGATGCTGGATGATGATGGGTGATGATGAGTGATGATGGATGATGATAGATGATGATGATGGATTATGATGGATGATGATGGATGACGATGGATGATGATGGATGATGATGATGGATGATGATGGATGATGATGATGATGATGATGATGATGATTTAGTATTATTTTCTTCGCAAGTGTGTTGAAAAACGTCGTATGATACACGTGTGTATTGATGATTATCGTCCTCGGCTCTCTTAAGACCCTCGCCTGACGGCTCGGGTCTCAATGGCGCCTCAGCGATAATCACCAACGTTACACACTTGTACCATAATGTACTATTATAGGCCTTTTAATTTTAACGTAATATTTTGATCAGGGCATTGTCAAGTCGGGGGACGGCTAGGCCTCTGTTTGGCGTTTTCAATGACCGTCCCCCGACTTGACAATGCCCTGATCAAAATATTACGTTAAAATTAAAAGGCCTATAAATATTATTTTTTACTTTTTGAGTTTTTGTTTGGGTCGGGGGTTTTTTAAATTTTAAATTTAATTTTTATTTCTTGCTTTTTAAACTTAATGTCTCCCTTAAATCACCATTGATCTATAATCTATTCATTGAGACCTTTTCAATGAGCCCAAACACGATACTTCTGCTGTTTGTTGGTGAATAACTTGGGTTTCCTGGAAATTCCAGGTGTTGCTCCAGCATCAGTTCAAGGTTATTTTATTCGTCTAATATCATTGAAGTAATAGAATCCCAAATTTTGAGTTGATCAGAGGCTAAAATCCCTTTTTCAACCAGAAAAGAGCTGATAATCTTCAAACGGCTGAACCGATTTTGATGAAACATGTCTAAGAACACTCCCGACTAATACACCTTTCAAACAAAAAAAACTAAATCAAAATCGGTTCATCCGTTCGGGAGCTACGTTGCCTCAGACAGACACACCCACACACACACACACATAGACACGTCAAACTTATAACACCCCGTCGTTTTTGCGTCGGGGGTTAAAAATACAGAGAAATTATTTAAACTAAGATTTAACAAACATGTAACCCACACCCACACCATTGTCCACGGTTTAATTATAGGTTATAAGAAGTGCTGAAGACGAGTTATAAAAAATAAAAAAAATAAAATAAACAACAGTCGCTGCTACAGTATTGCTGTGTTACTTAGCTTAAATTTAGTTCAATTACTCGCTGAATTACTCGTTATTCAAAATTTCCAGAGCCATTTTCTTAAATGTTGCGCCGAATCAAAATAATTTGGATAAAAGTAAGAGAATTATGACTTAATATTTTTCTTGCTACCGGTTGGGTATTCTGGGATTGAGAACCAAATGTGACCTGGCGCAGCGCCACCGAAATTTACATAAACTGCACTCTATTGTGTAATAGACTCGTAATCCGGAAGTGAAGCGCTCGTCGTTTTCCTGAGCGTGCGAAACTATGTATTTAAGTACAGAGGCCAGAACATCAAGCAACCCCTTGATGTGCTGATGTCTGTATCTAGACATGTAGGAATAAAAAATATCATGGTAATTTTCGCGCATCTCATATGATTTACATAAATTCGTTACGTTGGCGCCTCTAATTCTTGAAGGTCGCGGTCATCTACCTGCTATCGCACATTTACAGTCGCCGCCGCCGAAGATTCTACGAGAAAGGGGCAATGACCCAGCCAAAAGATTACAACGGTAACTCGGGGAATAGGATCAATACATGTAGGTATGTGTACATAACAACCTACCAAAAGATAATACATTTCAAAACTTGGCTCTTGGCTATACATATATATGAATGCCGCTAAAGAAATATTGCGCAAGGTTTCGCATTCATTTATTTAATGTTTTTGAATGGAAAATACTTGCACAAACACAAAGCAAAAGAAGCAATATTATATTGTCCACGCTTCAAATTGGATGTTTCCTCCGTGATTTTCCCCTAAATACTCGTGCCAAGTGTCATCAAACTTGAGAGCACATCAAACGTGAGGTTATAAGCAGAACAGCTAGTAGTCAACAGACAAATATTAGTAAGTGGGTACCTATTCGCACTCTCCGAAAAATAAATCCCTTTGTCGCATCTGAAATTCTGAAACCTACGGGCTTGGGACTAAAGGGCGTGGGGTGCGTGACCCGTGACCTTTTGTAACTCCACAAGTTTATGACGCACAATACCGCCTACAATATTTAGATCTTATATTTTAATCTAGACTAGTCTAGACGAAAATCACAGAAGTAAATTACCTATCTAAAATCACTAAAATGAAGAGACATTTTAAAGTTCTATGCACCTTTGCATATTAATGGGTAGACAGGTCTAAAACATATCATGTTGATTGAAAATCTATTGCACCACAATATGTGGTCAATTATATTCAACCGTTACGGTTGATCTAATTACTCCTCTACAACAGTTGAGGGTTGTGATGTGATGTGTGACTAATTAATAAGATCCTCAGGTTCTCCGATTGCACAATGAATGTTAATTGAAATGTTCAATCTATTATCTCAAACATCATTTCCCAAACATAAAGTTAACTAGAGCAACAACTGAAATCAATTTTACTAATATTCGATTTGATAATAAATAGTTCTAATTTATAAAATAAATCACTGATCTGCGGCCGTTGGGATCAAGTGGAATGATAGTTCCATTTCGCAGGATTTGAATATTGCTATAACTTTATTAGAAGGCACGTTGGAAGCAACGTTGTGCCACGTGATACCAGAAGAGCATGACTTCCATGACACGTGTTCATGACGTTGGCACGTCGTGTTACATTATTGCGAAAATATTGAAATATTTTGAAATACTCGAAATAAAACTTAATCGATGTTCCATAATCTTATCATGAATTCATGATTCACAGACCCAGTAGCTACCTACAATTACAAACAAAACATTCAGAAGAGACTGGACCTAATAATGCTTTTTCCTAATAAATAAATAGTCATGTACTGACAAACCTAATGAATTCTTGTAAATATGACGCACTTCTGAGACATGCCTCTTGACGTTATGTAGGTATTGACTTAGAGGTGATTCACCTCAGCAGCTGAATCTAGTTAGAAATTAGAATGGGTTCATAATATAATAACCCATATCCATGAGAGCCTTCGTCTTTCACGTGCATTTACCGAGTCAAAATTGAAATGCCTCATTATGTCTCTCCTAACTTGCAAAATAATGTGCAAACAAGTAAATGGGTTATTAAAAATTACCTACCTACCTACTTAAAACTGAAGAGCTATAAAAGAGTGAGAGTGAATAAAAAGTATACAGTTACAGTACGCACAGTAAACTGTTGAAATTCACGAAATACTTTAATGACTCACCAACACAATGCACTTTTTGCATGCTACTATTTTAGGTTTTCAGGCTAATAATACCTGTATTAAATTAGCAGTGGGCAGTGGTGGCCCAGTGGTAACGACCGCGACTTACCGAGTTGTAGGTTCGAACCCAGACAGGCGCTTTAGTTCGTGTAAATTATTTCATCACCACTGCCCTCAAAACGGTGACGGAAAACATCGTGAGGAAACCGGCATGTCCTAGAACCAAAAATTCGAAGATACGCGACGTCTACCAATCCGCACTGGGCCCGCGTGGTGGATTACGGCTTACTCACTTTCACAGAGAGGAGACTTGTGTAGGCTGATTATGATGACCTGTATTAGCCATTAGCCAAAAAACCTAAAACAGTGTATATCATGAAAAAGTTATCCTTATCAGCCACTATCTATGCTATCACTAAAATCTGTTCACGTCGAGCGAGACTGCATTTTCCGACGTCACTATGACAAAAACCAAAGAAGCTTGCTCCAGAGATTGGTAGATAGGATAGAAAGAAAAGCATACTTATGTAAGGGAAAGTAGGTACTCGACTCGAAAGTGGCCTTAGGGACTACTCACTTATTCAGCTTTTGTCCATAGAAAACGAGTTGTATGAGATGCGTACGCATCGCACTCTACAAAATCATTATTTTCTATGGACAAAAGCTGAACAGAGGTGAAAGTGAGTAGTCCCTTATACCTACCTACATTACCTTCCCACTCTTGTAGGAATGCAAACAATTTTAGAACCATCTTATGTCCATCTATTTCCTGCTTTCAGAAATAGTTTCAGAGTTCATTCGCCTTTTCATTTTGGAATAGGTAGGTATCTACCTAGTAGGTTTTCTTAGCAAAAATTGACAGGTCAGCAGCTTTTCCAGTTTTATTTGTTTGGATAATAGAACTGAAAAGGCATATTGGTGAGTGCGTGTATATATCTGTGTTTACCTTCGTTTTATAACGATTGGCACTTGTTACTTTTGAATTTGATTTCATGTGTATAGGTTATTAGAATTAAAATTCAGTGTAATTTTTACTGGAGGCCACCTTTAATCTTCTATGAATTTACACATTAGTTTGCAGTTATAACAAAATAGTTCAGATATAACCTTATATAAATTATAAAATAATGTTACAGTATAAGCCTTGTAAAAAATATAGAAAAGGAATGAGTTTGTAGCCCTTCTTTCCTTCGGAACACCTTACGGTGAATGAAGTATCGCAGTTGAATGAAAAATTGTGCTGTTAACAGCGCTAGCTACTTCTTTCCCTTGGTGGCCTTCTCGGCGGCTTTGGTCACCTTACCACCACCGATTTCCTTGAAGTTGACTGCCTTGATGACACCTACAGCGACCGTCTGCCTCATGTCACGCACGGCAAAACGACCGAGGGGAGGGAACTCCTGGAAGGACTCAACACACAGAGGCTTGGAAGGTACCAGGATGACGATGGCAGCATCTCCAGATTTGATAGACTTAGGGTTGTCTTCAGTGGATTTACCTGTACGACGGTCCACTTTCTCTTTGATTTCGGCGAATTTGCAGGCAATGTGAGCTGTGTGGCAATCCAGCACAGGCGTGTATCCGTTTGAAATTTGACCAGGGTGGTTGAGTACGATGACCTGTGCTGTGAAATCGGCGGCGCCCTTGGGTGGGTTGTTCTTGGAGTCACCAGCGACGTATCCACGACGCAACTCCTTGACGGACACGTTCTTTACGTTGAAACCAACATTGTCACCGGGAACAGCCTCCTGAAGGGCTTCGTGGTGCATCTCCACAGACTTAACTTCAGTGGTGATGTTGGCAGGGGCGAAGACAACGATGGTACCAGGCTTGAGGATACCAGTTTCAACTCTGCCTACGGGCACCGTTCCGATACCACCGATTTTGTATACGTCTTGGAGTGGAAGACGCAGGGCCTTGTCTGTGGGACGAGCAGGGGGCAGGATGGCGTCGAGGGCCTCAATGAGGCATTTACCATCAGCCTTGCCTTCCTTGCGCTCAACATTCCATCCCTTGAACCAGGGCATTTTGGTTGAGGGCTCCAACATGTTGTCTCCGTGCCAGCCAGAAATGGGTACAAAAGCAACAGCAAGTGGGTTGTAACCGATCTTCTTGATGTAAGAGGAGACTTCCTTCTTGATTTCCTCGAAACGGGGTTCACTGTATGGGGGCTCAGTGGAGTCCATTTTGTTGACGCCCACAATCAGCTGCTTGACACCAAGTGTAAAAGCGAGCAGAGCATGCTCACGAGTCTGTCCATTCTTGGAGATACCAGCCTCGAACTCACCGGTACCGGCAGCGACGATGAGCACGGCGCAGTCAGCCTGGGAGGTTCCAGTGATCATGTTCTTGATGAAATCTCTGTGCCCGGGAGCGTCGATGATGGTGACATAGTATCTAGCGGTCTCGAACTTCCACAGAGCAATATCGATGGTGATACCACGTTCACGCTCAGCCTTCAGTTTGTCCAACACCCAGGCGTATTTGAAGGAACCCTTGCCCATTTCCTGGGCCTCCTTCTCGAACTTCTCTATGGTACGTTTGTCGATACCACCGCATTTGTAGATCAAGTGACCGGTGGTTGTGGACTTGCCGGAGTCGACGTGTCCAATGACGACAATGTTAATATGAATCTTTTCCTTGCCCATTTTTGGTTAGTCTAGAACAAAACAAAAGAATCTAGTTAAAAAATGTTATTGATAAGAAAAGTACAAGGGGTTGAATGATGCGAGCCGGCATCTGCAAGGTCGCAACCTCATGTATCGCGCGGCCGGCAATATGGCGGCCGCATGGCCGCCTCGCCCTATCTTGACATTTCACAATGGATGTCAGCCATTACAGCGAATGCATGAAAATTAAACGTTTATTGCCATTACACACATTCTATTATCTTAGAAGTTGGTTATATTTGAGTGGACAAATTAACAACAATTAGGGAAAAGAGAAAACAAGTGTGCATCAACCACGTGGTGGTGAGCCGGTCGGTGAACAAGTGTGACGCGTAAGCAAACGAGAACTGTGTTTAATTCGACATTTGAATATAACTTTTAACAATTAAATAAACAAATGAATTAGATAAACTTTTTCACAAGATAACGTAACCAACCATACGTTGGATGTAAAACGTGTAATTTATAGGTTTAGAATTACACCACAATAGGCATCGAGATCATTGATGAATTGACGTGAACTCTCGCCATTATTTTTAAGAAACACAATCGTTTATGCTTACGGAAAACTAATATCACTTTTTAACACTGCACTAAACAATTTCTTCTGACACTCACCACGGATTACAATCCACGTGTAATATCCGAGATAGACTCCAACAGAATGGACGAGAAATGGTTGCTCTTTCAGCTGGCTGTAATAGGACGAGTCACTTCCGGCGCTCGGTGTGGCAAAGCTTTATTTCTAAAGTACCAATTTTAAAATTAACGCTGGTAATTCCAAAGAGAAAGGGATAATTTTATGAAGACAAAACTGCCATTTGCTCACTATAGATGTCGCTACCATCAGTAGCCCCAGAATTTTAAAAAGATGTTGAAAGACAAAAGCTGTGGTATGTTCAAAGCTCTCAAAAATTTTGTAACCCGAGATTTCGTCAAGACTACGTGCTATTTTTGTTAAATCTGAAGACTTATGGAAGACTCTTATGAACAGGAGAACTAATTCTGTTTTCATTTCCTACACGTACTTATGGTGTATTATTATATAAATAATGGCATTAAGGATGTGTTCGTTAAATTAGCATAGCTCTTAAGAGAGAAATAAATAAATCAAATTAGATCAGTGCTAAATATAAATATCTTTGAGGTTTTCCAGGGCAGGATTTCATGAAGTACTCGCACACGTACTCGAGTTAGTCTTCAACTCCGATTACCAGCACCCTAATTGCGTAACTCACGATTAATCATAATCTGTTTCGTTTTGAGACCGATTGTTAAAACATTGCTCCATTTGGTCGAAAAATGTGTCTGTTCAACAACGTAAATAACGCAATGAATACTTTTGAACTGTCAAATTGAAACAGATTATGATTAATCGTGAGTTACGCAATTAGGGTGCCGGTTGTTCCTATCGTACACCTTCAGTTTTCAATAGTAAAATTGCTAGTTCACAAACACAAAACAACCCATAGATTATAAAATGCTCATATTTAATTACTAGCTTTGCTTTTTACCAGTGGTAGACGCTTCCCTTTTCCTTAGCTCGTCTGTTAATATTGCTATCACTCCATGTTGCATACATATTTATCTCATTATTTTTTTAAATTATTATTTTGTGTACGACACTACCATAAACACGTACAAAACAATAGCTATTCCTGGACTAACAGCAATGCTGCCCTGCCACTAAGCACGAGCTTTCTGTTTTTGTATCCCATTGTACAGTCGCCAGCACATCAAGCTATCCCAAACTGTCAAATTTTCCCAATTGAACATGAACCTTACTCCTTTGGAATAAAGTTGAAAAACTATCAAAGAAATTTGACATATTGGGATAGCTTGATGTACTGGCGTCTGTACAGTCGAGTTCATTAATACATTGGCCCTTTCAGGCTTCAAAAATATATAAACGTCAAAAGTTCGTAATATTGTGGCAACTATGAGCATCATGAAATTGTGGTTAAGATTTAGATTCATTAATATGACTGCTTTATCTCATAATTTTCATATTATTGCCTAAAGCACAGTATATAATTATTGAACCGTTCACATGAGGACATAATTTTGTTCTATAGAATTTATTGAGCTATCCAACGCTCACAATATTTTGAATCCTTGAAAGTGCCATTAAATTAATGAACTCGACTGTACGATACAGTATGAGCCACTAGCCGAAAATAAAGATTACAATTGTACCGTACCGAATCTAACTTCACAAAACCAAAACAAAAATCCATGGGCGTACTTTTTTTGTTTTCTTTTGATATGTTTTTGAGGGGCTTGTGGCTAAGTAACAATAGCTGCGCGAGTCGATCGATCAGGTTAAGCTACGCTTGATGAGAGAAGGACCGGTGGAGCTACGCAAGACAACTATGGTAGAATAACACTTCAAAATTAGAGTATAAGAAGTTCTTCTTAGTATGTCGATGGCAAAATTTGTTAAAGAGTTCTGACATATAATTTTTTGTGGCCCAGAATTTCGCAACACTAACATCTTTGTGCTGACGCAGTTATGCTCGCAGTTGGCTGACATAAAATCTAAAATAAGAAGTTATTCTCGATTTTTAAAGTAATTTTAGGAATTTTCATAACCAAAAAAGAAGAAGGATAATAATTATCGTCACTATGAAAAATCGGATGAAAATGCATTCTGAAAATACTTTTGTTTTTTCTCATAACAACGAACCAATATACCAGTACTTTGGGGAAGTTTTGTCAAGTCTGGCAACATCAGACTTAAAACGGATATGACGGATTAATTTGCAAATTCGTTCAGAAATGTTATTGCATGAATTTTATGACAGCACAACACGTGCAGTAAAAAGAATTTTGGAAACCAAACAATACCTTTTACTAACTAGTCTGGTTAGATAATTAATTAATTAATGTGGACATGGACTACATTCTAAAATAAAATTATTTAATAAATTCTTAGGAGCTAACAAAAGCGAAGTCTGGATCATGTTAAGAAAAAGACATCGCTTTTGTAATAAAAACACCTTAGATTTACAACAAAAAGAATGTGTTCAACAGAAATTTTATATGTTTTTGTGTATATAATGTAGTTCTTGGAATTCGGACAGCAAAAAAATAATGCGATGCACAGTGCAATGATATCAATTATTTTTCTATTCTATGAAAATACTGAACGTAAGAAATGTCAAATTTTCTCACCCCCGCACCGCACGGTCCGCACCCCATTGAGGTTCCTATGTCGAAATCGAAACGAAACAAATGAAAATTAGAATGAACTCATAAATGGAATCAAAATTAAGTTAGCAATGCGTTAATTAATTAAAATGTTTCAGTGTTAGGAATTTTAACGTGTTATTGTGGCAAATAAATAGTTGGCAGCATGTTCAAAAGTCGTGGAGATATTGTTTATAAATGTACAGTGCGACTTTTAGAAGATACAGAAATATTAGAATGTGAATTTCACGTGAGTATTTCTATAAATAATTAATGGTTCTTTTTCCTATGAATCTTTAATAAATGACGTTTGTTTTCAGCCAAGTTACAAGGGCAAGTTTCTATTGGAGCATGTATGTCAACAGTTGAATCTTACTGAGACTGATTATTTCGGACTTCGATATGTGGACGCCGGTGGTCAAAGGGTGAGCTAATTTTCTGTAGCTTAATTACAAGTACAATAACTCATAGTGACCATGGAATGTTCAGGGTCACTATCTCAGAACACATACTCCTTATGGAGGTCTATAAGTTAGGACACTGAAGAATGAGTGTCAACATAGACAGTGAATTTTATAAAGTATTGTATTCGAGATCTGTAACATGTTTTGGTACAAAGTTTAAAAAACTAAATAGTGTAACTATAAACAATACTAAAATGTTTGTGGCAGTCTGTCGAAGTAAATCAGTCAAAGAAATAATAAAATAAATTGAGGAACCTCTAAAATATTTGCCACTAATATTATGATAAGTTTTGTCACTAAATGGTTTATTCAAACCTAAATTCAAAAATATTAATTCCTGTGAATCACTAAGTAATTAGTGGATTTTTTAAATGCTATTAAACCTCTTTCCTTTTAATTATACATGCTAGCAGCCCCTCTCAACACTAGCTTTCAAAATAGCGGAAAAGAATATTAGGTAGTAAATGTTAATGCCGTCTTATCACACATTTCAAAGATCAAGATCTCTGAACCTCAGTAGGTATTTGTCAATCCAATTGATGTAAGTAGTAATTTTGAAATTGCTCTGCACATTAATCTGTTAATCACGGCTAAAGAGACCATTAATTTACGATTGTAATGGAACCGATAGGTTTCGCACCGTACTTAACCAGTTAAACCTTTCCAAAAACAGTTTATTAATATTAAAAAAGCTGAGGCCTGTTTAATATTAATAAACTGTTTTAATTTTATGGTGTATAATTTAACCACCTTTCAAAACTGAAGAGAACTTAAAAATTAGCCCGTTCATCAAAAAATCGGTTGGAGTGTGTCCAACTGAAGCTTTCATTTTATTGATAAATTGGTGAAGTTTACATAAAGTGGGATATACCTTATGAAAGTAGTGCCATGATACATAGTTGACTGTTCTGTTTCGTGTCTTATAGCTAACAAACACCTGTTTTTTTTTTAAAGCTAATTATTTAAACTAACACTCAGTCATATCTTCTTAACTGCTCGGATTTGTTGGCTATTATTTATCTATTAAATAGCATGCTAGTTGAGTGAATCAGCTTTGCGAAATCTTGCTGTAAGTTATTTTTAACCCGAAACAGAATAGTCAAGCTACTGTTTCACAACACTAGTTTCATAATATGAACCCCGCTTAAAGAAGCCAATTCCAAAAGGCAGGTCATATCTTCATTGAAAGTAGCAATTTGAAAAACACACCGAACTTGAAAACTAACATTAGCTCTACCCTTAATTCCTTAGAGACCCTAAAGTCTTAACAGCCAGTTATGTTTAAATCCTAATTCTTTTTTACCAATTACCAGGCATAACCCAGACAGACTGCTCCTGGAAAATTCTGAAGGAAAAATGTCATAATCACTACCTGATCCACTGATTGATCTCGGCCATGGGGTGTCTGACTGTTTGGGTATCTTTCTGATGCCAGCAAACCTCTGTTCATCCTAAATGATATAGTCCACTTGAAGGACTAGGTGCGGAAAGCAAACCCAATAACATTTAGGTTTAAATACTTTATTCTCAAAAAGACAAAAAAGCCACTTACATGAGAACATTTGATAACATATTGTAATAAGTTTATTCTAGGTAACGGTCACTGATACAATATAATAGTTATAAAATTATTATGTGTTTATCTTGTTTGGGTTACTCCTTCAGCGGTTTTATTCTCAACTAGTAAGCTAGTAACATTATTAGTGAGTGGTTTCCATTATGTAATGTGCATTATCTTGTTTGGGTTACTCCTTCAGCGGTTTTATTCTCAACTAGTAGGCTAGTAACATTATTAGTGAGTGGTTTCCATTATGTAATGTGCTAGTTTTGATTTAAAACCACTGAAAGAGCTTACATTTTTTATGTAGGATGGTAAATTATTGTAAAATTGGGCTCCTTCATAGGTGATATTTTTTTTAGCATAATTTGTACATGTCCTTGGCAGGACAAGTAAGCTGGGTCGACGAAGACTGCGTTTACTGATGTGCGATTTTTTAGTAAATGTTATGTTTGTGTGAATGGTTCCATCCATTACTTTTCTGATCATGATACAAGTGTTATACATATAAAGTTGTTTGATATTCATCAGTTTTGTTTCTTTATAAATTTCTTTCGTTGGTGTCAAGTACGGATAGCGAAACAGTGTTTTTATGATCCTGTTGTGCATTCTTTGCAGTTGCGGCAGCTTTGTTTTACCGGCGCTACCCCAGATTTCTATAAGATATAATAAATGTGATTTAAGAACATAAAACATAGAAGCTCTGCATATCTCAGCACAAATACTAAGATTGTTTATTTTCAGAGTTTATTAAACAGTCAGTGACATTGCTTAAATTTGTTTTCAGCATTGGCTTCATATGGCAAAGTTAATACTGAAACAAGTCAAAGGTATGTATCCCACCCACATCTGTTGTTTTGTCTATCATTCTTAATTGACTAGTACACTGTTTCAATTGATCGCATTCATTTGTAACTCCTACACTTTAATTATTACAATTTAGATGAATAAGACTGTTGGCCATATTATTTGTTTAGACTCACTACCTTATGGCTTACCATCTTAATTAAAATAATGTAATGTTATAAAACTCTCTTAATATTAATAGTGGCAATTTTAATTTACATTATTAATTTTACTATTGTCTACTACTGATTATATAGTACTCAAAAACAGTCCATAAAAAGCTCTTATTTAACCTCCAATATTCTTTGCAGATGCATCACCAATACTATTTAGCTTCCGAGTGAAATTCTACCCGCCAAATCCTCTACTCTTAAAGGAAGATGTGACTAGGTTCCAGATATATTTGCAGTTAAAGAGAGATCTCCTGCATGGGAGGCTGTACTGCACGTCCAATGAAGCAGCTATGTTAGGAGCGCTTATTATACAAAGTAAGATTATGTTGCATTTTTAAGACTACCATAGTTTGTGTTGTGTATCTGGTGCTTATGGTAATCTACTATGAAGGAAAATTAACATGTGTAGGTACCTATAGTACAGATGCCAGCATATAAAGCTACCACAATCTGTCAAATTTCTTTGATAGATTTTCTACTTTAAAACGTAAGTATAAGGGTCATGTTCAATTGGGGACATTTTGGGGTAGCTTGATGTGCTGGCGTTTGTACACCCACGTTATGGCAGTTATGTTTAGGGCCTGTTATTATTATTTGGTTACACATACTAGCAGCTTCTTAGCTGATGTGTATGTATCAAAAAGCTTGGAGATATTTAATCTGTTTAATCTATTCTTGAAACAGTTAAGTGTGGGTGATGGCACCCACACTTAACTGTTTCAAGAATAGATTTCTAGGAGACAACAACATTTTCTAGGAGTCTATTCCATGCTGTTACTTGACCCTTTTACCTATGTAAAAGGGCCAAGCCTATTGCCATCAAATAGGTTTCGGACACTGTCCTTGGAATAGGACCCAAGACCTCATGCTCATTAGTAGCACTTATAACCACTAGCAGCAATAAACAAAGCAGCAGTGTATGGTGGAAAATTGATCCAGTAAAATGGTGCTTTGTAATCTTACTACATGTATTCCTCATAAAATAACTGGGATGTATGTTTGTCTAACCTGATCTTAATATCACACATAGACAAGGCGGCAATACAAAAAATAGAAGCATGTTTACACTTCAGATTCAATCCACAAATAAACGATCTTGACATTGAAATAATTTGCAGATACACGTATTTAGTAACAATTCGTGTTCAAAAAAAACCGTGTTCAGTAAGAGGTATAATATCACCATAATTGTCTATCTTTCTTGCTTACTGATAAGGATTACAGGATTTTTATAGTTTTTGTGTTAAAATTGTGTTTCGTGAATACAGTGCTACATCATTGCAAGGGCAGATTGATAAGGCCACAGGAAGTGACTGATATTGCACACAACAGTTTGCACCAACTGGTCTCTTTATTGTATTAAATAGCAGTATTGCAGTGGACGTTGTACTGTAGCCAATACTGGTAATTGTGGCCTATTGATATTGCACACATTGTAGTATCTAATTTAAAATGATTATTGATTTGCCCACGGCAAAATTGCTGTACAAAATGTATGAATTGTTTGCTTCATGTGTGTTGTCAAATTATCGCCCATCATGAATTCATGATACATCCCATAAGTATTTTATTGTGGGTATGTAATGCATAAGCTATCATTAACAAATATAATTTGTTTCTGGCTTTTTAAAAGGCCATACGACGATGTGGCTTCATGACTAAGGGCTCAAACACATAAACACGTTACGACGACGCAACGTGCCACGGCACGGCAATGTGACATGGAAGAAAGGACCTTATCTATTCAGGCGCTAAGGTTCTTCCATGTCACGTTGCCGTGCCGTGGCACGTTGCGTCGTCGTATCGTGTTTATGTGTGGGAGCCCTAAGGGGGCAAAATTCAATGAAAAAAGCCAAACACAAAAGAATCAAGTATTATAGTATAGTTGTCCTCTGCCAGTCTTTTAGGACACTGTTCTCACTGACAGCGATGTGAACGTATTTTTTTAAGCCCAGTGAGCTCTTCCCGTTTTTGTTTTCCTTCATATACTTGTACAGACGCCAGCAGGTCAAGCTATCCCAAACTGTCAAATTTTCCCAATTGAACATGAACCTTATTCCTTTGTGATAAAGATGAAAAACTATCAAAGAAATTTGACAGATTGGGGTGGCTTGATGTGCTGGCCTCTGTACATGAAATTAATAATTTTGCATTTTTTTGTAAATTGTATTTAATATCCATGAAGTAGTTTTAAGTTTAACATATTATCATAATTATTCAGAGCATCCTATCCTGTATGTTTTTTAATTACCGTTGCTCCGGGTTGACAATTGTATTAAAAAAACTTTTTTTGTTCTCAGTCGAGCTAGGCGACTACGACCCAAACATTCATGTTGGCAACTATGTTACGGAGATGAGGCTGCTACTAAGACAAACGGACACCATTGAAGCCAGGATACAGGTGACTATTATCACCTTCATTATCAAATTTAGGGCCTATCCACACCTGTTCAAATCGGCAGTATTTGTTGAACAACAGAGCCTACCCGAAGCATATACTACACATATTTGGCTTGTGCCGATCGGCAGTCCGTTCGGCATTTAGGCTCACTGAATCATGATCAGGTCGGCTCGGCACAATAAGCGCAATACGTAGAGGATTTCCCCGTATCTACATTACATATGTTTGTTTTCCGCGGCCCGGCTGTGTCAAATTATGTCGGACCTGAATATGTGCCACGTTTGGAACGGAAAAATTGCTGGCATACATTTTTTATGAACTTCATCACATGGCCACGTGTTCACAAGTTCAAGGGCTCTGTAACATCTGGGCCTGCCGTCAGTGGTTATAATATCGATCGTTTAATTAAATATTCCACACCACATTCGTTCTTAGAAGAAAGTTATGAGAATTACGAGAATTATGAAATGTTTGAGTGGTAAGTGTATAGTATAACTGTGAAATTCTGTAGATAGGTTTTAAAAAAAAAACCTTAACACGTCCAAAAATAAATAATGTTTCACATGACGGTGTTGGCACAGTGACCAGTGGTGGCCCAGTGGTAACGGCCGCGACTTACGAGTTGTAGGTCGTGCGTTCGAACCCAGCCAGGCGCATTCCTTTGTGTTAATAATTTCGTCACCACTGCTCTCAAACGGTGAAGAAAAACATCGTGAGGAAACCAGCATGTCCTAGAACAAAAAAATCGAAGACATGTGACATCTACCAAACCGCACTGGGCCCCCCGCCCGCGTGGTGAATTACGGCCCACTCCCTCTCACGGAGAGGAGGCCTGTGTCCCAACAGTGGGAACGTAATAGGCTGAGTATGATGTATGATGTCTGTGTTTACAATCCGACTACGCTGAGAAGAAACACCGAAAAAAGTCACAGTCTCTTTTGAAGTCCACAAATAATCTTGGTCAGGTCATATGAGGACCATGGAGACCTGAGATGGTCTTTTGAGATGACAAGATTGAAACACAAAGATATAAATAAAGAAAGCAACCAAGAATTAACCAAACTGTAATACAGAAAGTGACAGTATAACGATAAATTATCTTATCAAGTGAACTTGTAACATTTTCTAAGTTAACAGTTCACACACGAGGGGGCAAAGGTGACGCTGTTTGATTAACGCGTGTATTAAATAAATTAATCAATGCATTATCGAATCTTATATCTCATATTACATGTTCATTATCCGACTACTTTACTCAGGTTAATGAACCTAGAATAAATTATGATCTAGAATACACTAGACAATATTTATAAGTACTTATTTAGGATGTATGATAGATTCAGTACATAATTCTTAACTTCCCTGCGTTTAAATTTTTAGTCGGCTTAAAAAGAAAAAAAAAATTAAGCAGGCGCAATTCGCGTCCGCGCCGTTCTCTTTCGTGAAACCGAGATGTCTTTTCATAGGGTTTGATAACAAATATTCCTATGGTTCTTGAAACAGCTGTAGCCGTTGTATTCGCCCGATTCGAGTTTAATTAGGCTCATTGCATTCCTTATGATGTAAGCTTTCACCAGTTATGATTTTTTTCAGTTTTGAGCAGATATACATCCAATATTAAATCTTAAACTATTTTGCTATTTGCAACTAATTTTCTTAAGGCCTCAGGCAACCGCCACAGGTATTGTATTTGCTTGGTACCTACTAAGATTTTTAAGGCTCATTGCATTTGTTTTTATGCAAGCTTTCTTCGATTGGGTTTTTTCATTTGTGAGTATATTTATGACCGATATGACACGATATATGGAGTTATTTTGCTTTTGTCAATTTCAAATTAATTTTTGACCCTATTTTGGCCAATGTTTTTGTTGTTTCTCTCTATTCTCTACTAGTGCTTTGTCAACTCTTGACAAAGATTCAGAATCAGAGTTCTCACTAAACAAGTTTTTGCGCTATACGAATTGGAATTTCGACACATTGTGAAAAATAGAGGGTGGCGCGCATACGCATGCACACGCAGCGTGATGTCATAGGCAAATTACATCCCGCTCAAAGATTGTTATAAATATAACCTATCTTTTAAATGCTCAAACATTACTCTAGCATTAAACTCTCATAGTTATGAGCGCTTGAAATCTTACATGTTATTATCGGTCAGAAATATTGAACTTACCACCAGTACTACGAGCGAAAAGACGTTTTCGCGTCAAAACAATTTTGTTTCACACATTTTGACCAAGCAGGTATCAATTTCACTTCTCTGCATAATTGCTGATTTTTTTTTTGACAACGGATGATAATGTCATCACTATAATACCTGTACTTCTTAGAATAGTTCTTGACATAATCATCGTTTTCTGTTTATCCTGACTTTGTTAGGTTATTATTTTTCTTTAAATTTTGACCAACTTCTCATTTTTGGTGGTATTGCTCAGGAATTGCACAGGGAGCCAGTAGAAGGTACCCCGGGCGGCAGCGGCGGCGTGAAGGGCATGTCGACGCAGGAAGCCGAGCGCACGTTCGTGAAGATCGCGTGCCAGCTCGACACCTATGGGGTGGACCCCCATCCTGTCAAGGTTTGGGTATATGTGTTGCCTTCCTTTATGGGGTATTTATATCTATTTAAGCTTTAAGATCTACTTGCACCAGACATCACGTCCATTCACAATTTAATGGTTATAATCTGTTACGCCATATTTGTTTCGTTTTTTTTTGATGGTGGGAAATCATCAAATCAATTTATTTTATTTCACATAAACCTGCATGGGCACTTATGAAACGTCAGAAGTTAGGTGCACGGTTCCAAATTGTCGCTTCTTATGGAGAAGAGCCGTCAGTAAACTCCACGTCCATCAAATGACTTCTCCCGCTCTGGATGGAGCAGGAGGGCGTGTCAGACTTTTGCTGACTAAAACCCACCCGTGTTCCCTCAGTTGCCTGTGTGCCAGGGGCCACGGTATCTCTTTCGAACAATCCGCACCCCCGGCAGGCATCGGCCCTTGCGCACCCCTCAAGTTCATGCTGACATCTCTTTGAGGCGCGCGTGGAACACAACGCGCCGTCGACCCGGGCTTGATCCTTACCGGGCCGCGAGCTACCCATTAATCGCCATCCGCAGTTACGGTCGCGGATTCTATTTTAATCAAAGTACAACCTGACACTGACATGTAAATTGCAAAAACTGTAGCAAAATTTGAATTTCGCAGTTTACTTTAGCGCATCCAACATAGCGCTATCCGGCGTAAAAGGATGCCAGAAAAAGAAAGTTTTTGATTTTAAATACGTTTAGCATCACGCGTTTTGTGACTTGTGTAGTGTTTTAGCGATAAACTAATTCAAAATATTGTCCTCTTTCAGTCAATCGTTTGAAAATGATAGACACAGAAAGGTGTTTTAGATACGTTTAGATCCACTTGCACATCACTAAAAAATAACTGTACACAAAATGCAAATCAATTTCAATTAAGTACTAAATATAATTAACATTTAGAAAAATTTGATTAAAAAAATATGACTCCAAAATAATTCTTAATTTAGTGTACTTGCCTTAGAAAGTGTACAGGGTAAGTTTTTATCCAGTGCGCAAATTGTAACCATGAATTCAGCATATCATTCTACAAGCCCGACCGTAGAAATTTTTGTATATCCGGCGAAAAATTTCTGCGCTAGGGGGTCTAGAATGATATGCTGAATTCATGGTTACAATTTGCGCACTGGATAAAAACTTTTCCTGCATATTACATTATAGTTTGTATCTTGCCTATTTCTGACGTAAAGTTTTCATGCACCTAAATAATCAAATGAAACTTATTTTATACTTAACGACTGGTTATAAGATCACTTTTCGTATTCTTTATACATTCCTGAATATTTTTTTATATCATTTACCCTACTTTATCAAAACCTTCATATTTCCTTGAGGACCCCAGAACACCTCACTTAACTATACATTTCTCTAATCCAGGACCACAGAGGCAACCAGTTGTACCTAGGCATCAACCACAGCGGTATCCTGACGTTCCAGGGCAGTAGGAAGACACATCACTTCAAATGGTCCGAAGTGCAGAAGATCAACTTTGAGGGACGCATGTTTATTGTACATCTTAATTATCCAGAGGTAAGATGTTCACGCTAATTTAGAAATGCGCAAGAGTCTGTTTTGTCTTTTGGAACCTTTATAATATAACGTTTTGGTCCTGTCTGTCTGCCACAAAGATTTTTCTCGAAAACTATACAATATAATAGGAACTTGAATTTTGGCATAATGTTAAGTTTCGATGACGCGCAGATCACCAGTTAAAGACATAAAAAAAAACAAATGTGGTAACAGTCAAATTTTCAAAATGATTAATTCTTTAAACTTATGTAGAAATAGTCATAAGTACATAATAATAATTAAGTCTGCTACCATTTACACAAATATATAATTATTTAAGTGGCTTACCACACTTATCAATTACAAAATATGGGGAAATAATTTGATAAAACCCACAAAAGAGGAACCCGTTAACTTTAGTTAAATAGGTATAACGATAATAATGTAATAAACGATATTTTGCTATCCTATTTCAAGCAGATGCTTTAATGCAAATAATTCTGCAATCTTCATTCAGTAATTTTGGACCCAGCAACTAAATTATTAACAAAAACAGCTTCGCAACTGCAATGGACCCCTACCATTATAATCTGGATACCATGTACTCTAATAACAAAACCCAGGTATTGAATTCAAATAAATTATACTACGTAGTACAGGGGGTAAATTCAAAGAGGTACATCTGCTCCCATGACCTTGGGTCACGATCTCAGAATAAGAGGGGGTCTGCGGCTTAATAATATAGAACTGGTTCCCGAATCAAATTACCGGTACTTAGCTCAGAATTTCTTTGTTACGAAAACACGTGTCCACAGTAATACAATACAGGATTTCAAAAATGAATAGCCCATACTTGACCTCTTTTAATGCTTGAGATAAGTCCATCACATGGTCAATGGATATTGTGTTACAAATAATGGCCATTTTGAATAGCCATTATGTTCTAAAAGAGTAATAAAGTAAAAACCAGTACTTACAATTATTTGTATCGTGAGAGTAATGCGTAGATTATGATCTCACGCGGTATAAGGTATTTTCGAAATGGAATATTTGGCCAATTAACTCATTTGTAGCTGGCTCTTTATAGTTGCTTTACTACCAAATTATAATTTGTAACTTCGGAATGGACTTGCGTGACTTGGGGAACCAGCTTCAAATGCCGACAATAATTTCGAAGCAAATATGTACGAAATATTTGCATTTTGATGGGTTATTGGATTTATATTGTTAAGTCAGTTTAAATTTACTCGTGGTGAGGGCTGTTTTGGTAATGGTCAACTTCAGTAAATATTTGCTGGCTTTTCAACTATATGCGAATCAAAATCGCCGTCTTGTGAACAGCACTTGGATGTTCCGGCGTTGTCATTACAGTATTCTGTTTATACTGGTGCATCTATCCATATTTAATATTAGAAATTCGAAAAAAGGGAAATTCTGTAATCTGTATGTGACCTTTTCACGCCCAAACCATTGAACGGATTTCGAAAAAAATTGGCAAGCAGATACGGTCAACTCACACCGAAAGAGCGGCGAAGCGCAGCGACCCGCTCTGTAGAGAAGGCTCCGTTTATGGAATTCGCCGGAATTCCCGCGCCGCGGGCATCCGCGCGACTCGTTCGAGTTTCTCATGCGATATTAAGTATTATAGTAATGAAAATAAAGTTAAAATTCGTATGACACTGAAACTACGCTCCGCTTCGCTGCGCTTCGACGCTCTTTTGGTGTGAGTTGAGCCATAGAGGGCATCCCACGGAAGGACATAGGCTATTTGAATTACTGAATACTTTTTGTCTTGGTAGCACGTTCCCGAGGGATAATTTCCGACATCCACGCATTCCAGGCAGGCGCAACCGGGTGCTGGTGCAAGTACAGACGCCATCACATCAAGCTGCCTCAAACTGTCAAATTTTTCCAATCGAACATGAACCTTATGCTAACGTGATAAAGTTGAAAATCTATCAAAGAAATTTGACGGATTGGGGTAGCTTGATGTGCTGGCGCCTGTACATAGTATAAAAAGATATTTGTTTTACTCCGGGTCCCGGACCCTAAAAAACGGATGTCTGTCCGTCTGTATGACCGCTCCGATCTTCTAAAAAACTCCACAATGGATTTTTGTGCGGATTCACAATTCATTTATTCCGGGAGGGTTATTCATATTTACCTTAGATATAAAACAGAAATCCCTTGCACCTGCACTGGACGCCAGGCCAAGGAGGAGCGGGTCGCTAGTGTTTTTTTTTTAAAGGGGCAAATATGTATGAACTACTCACATGACCTGTTGTGATTCAGGCTTTATATTGTGTTCTAAATTATCATGTCAGATATCGATACCCATGGTGTTTGTGGAGTTTAGCTAGCCAATTTAAAATAACCCTGAATAGATATTCCCATGCCGATTTAGGCTACGGTGACTGTTAAATAGTCATTCAATGTGAACTTAGTTGTTTGTGTTTGATGATCATAATGATTGTGAAGATCGTGTATTATTTATTTCCTAAGTTGTGTCATATTTTGTACCGACATTTTGTTTTTCAAGTTAAGTGTTTATCAGTGCAAACTTGTAATTTTTCTTCAGTATCATACTGTATAATAACACTGTTTATGTTAGCTGTAAGTTTACCGAATAAAATGTAATAAAATAATGTAAATACATACGTGTTACGGTAGCTAATGTTCAACATAAAACCTGGCACTAAACAGCAAATTGAAAAAAAAAATGTAATAATTTCACGGGTTACCCTGGCGCTTCCCCGTTAATATTTATGAGATTATTATGCAAATTATATTTGTTAAATTTGGATTCTATCATACAGGGTAAGTTTTTATCCAGTGCGCAAATTGTAACCATGAATTCAGCATATCATTCTAGAACCCCTAGCGCAGAAATTTTTCGCCGCTTATACAAATAAAATCAGCTGTTTCATAGAAAAGTGCAATACCTACGCGGTCAAAATGTATGGAACAGCTGATTTTTTTTGTATATCCGTCGAAAAATTTCTACGCTAGGGGTTCTAGAATGATATGCTGAATTCATGGTTACAATTTGCGCACTGGATAAAAACTTTTCCTGTATTTGCTTCTTTTCTATGCCTCACACTAAGATCATAATTATTGTATTAAACGTAAATATGATGAATTTCAGAAGAAACACACGGTGGGGTTCAAATGTCCGAACGGCCCCGCCTGCCGCCACGTGTGGTGCTGTGCCATTGAACAGATGCTGTTTTTTACGTGAGTACACTTTTTCATATGTGCATGTTTTTTGCTAACAAAAGTGTTTTATTATATTAATAGTTGTATGAGTCAATGTCCGGACATGACCCCAACATTTTATTTGTATTGCTTCTTAATTTGTCGGTTTTACAGTCTACATTTCTATAAGTTTTATGGGGGCAAGTTCCTTATTAATTTGGGTCAGTTGCAATATTGGCAAAGAATTGCATGTGTCAATCAGCGATATTCTTTATAATAATCTACCTAGACCCATAAACCCCTACAACCCTATTGTGAATTTTACTTACTATACAATACAACAAACAGTTTCTGTAAAATGAAGTTGTGGTTAGCACTCAGGCTCAAAATGCATCCACTCAGCACCCTAATTGCGTAACTCACGCTTAATCATAATCTGTTTCGTTTTGAAACAGATTGCTAAACCCTTGCTTCATTTGTTCGAAAAATGTGTCTGCTCAGCAACGTAAATAACGCAATGAATATTGTTGAACTGTCAAAATGAAACCGATTATGATTAATCGCGTGTTACGCAATTAGGGTGCAAATCCATGAATACTAAATCCACGTTCGCACAGACTTTCTTTTTTCGGCGGTACAAAGAAACGACTTTCGACTCAAGTGATTTGAAATATAGAACCTAATCATAACAGGACTTAGCCACTATTCAAATGTGTTTCCGTCATCTTTGATAGGTATTAAGTCAATTACTCTTATTGAAATGAAAATAGTTTATTTTCCAGATATACACCCAACATAAATCTATCTATACAAATAAATAAAATTGAAGTGTCTTGCAATGTCAAAATAATAGCTTTTTACTAAATGCATATGAAAGTAGATACGGTACTTATAATAAAAAAATAAAAAAACAATTTAAGAAAACCTACTCGATTTTTTTATCCCGGTAGCTCGCTTTTGTGGGATAGTTTTCAACATCCACGTATTTCTAGAACGGTTTTAGAATAATAAAACGTATTAAGAAAATTAAATTGTTAAGGCCAATAATTTTTAAAAGGGTAACCGTGGAGTTTCTTGCCGGCTCTTCTCCATTGGAAACGACCAATTGGAAACGTTCACTTCTGACGTGGTTTCATAAAATCAAAATATTTTATTTCACATAAACTTACGCCCCCTTATTACAAAACAAGGTTTTTCTTTAGGTATGGTTTAAACCACCGAGCCTGTTTTTGAAATTTGAACTTAGAACTGAAATAGAATTATAGCTCCTTTTACAAAACTGACAATTTAGCACTGGACTAACTTGTCAGTTTTGTAAAAGGAGCTGTATTTCGATTACAGTTAGGTTCTTATTTAAAAAACAGGCTCGACGGTTTAAACCATACCTAAAGAAAAACCTTGTTCTGTAATAAGGGGGACGTGGTTTAAGTGACAAAATATTTTGAAAATTTAATTTGTAAAAAAAATCTACAGACAGAGGAGATGTGAAAGTATGGTCTTAGAACTAACTATTCGTGTTGTGTCAGGTTACCGTCGTCTTCGGACGCGTGCGTGTACTCGAGCGGCGGGCTGTTTTCGTGGGGCACCAAGTTCAAGTACGTGGGCCGCACGGAGCGGGAGATCCTGGAGCGGGACGGGCTACTGGCGCCCAGGGACTCGCAGGTACCTTACACACCAGTTTGATGTTGTTTACAGATGGCATAAGGTCCTTTTTTGCTTAAGGAATTTGCTCGTTTGGCACACAATAAAATAATGTCAAAACCGACCCCAGCAAAGTGTGGTTGCTTTTCGGGTTCGTTTCTCAGTAAAATTTTGATTGCATAGCGTTTTTGCTATCTATATCTATCTGTATAAATAAAAAGAAAAGTCCTGACTGACTGATTGACTGACTCATCAACGCCCAGCCCAACCCCTTGGACCTAGAAAACTGAAATTTTGTATAGAGGTTTCCTTTATAACGTAGACAAGGAATAAGGAAGGATATTTCGAAATTCAACCCCTAAGGGAGTTAAATAGGGGATGAAAGTTCCGCGCGGGTGAAGCCGCTGGCAAAAGCTAGTAATGAATATTTAAAAAAAAAAAAAACATCAAAAAAGGACCAAGCATTGACTCCTGAAATTCTAATAAATAAGTGGGGTTTTTCAAAATTGTGAGCAAGTCTAATATGGTATTCAATTTAATTGTTTTAAAATATTTACACAATTTAGAAGCTGACTCTCTTATAAACACGGAATAAAGTTATACCAGGAATAACTAAGGAAAAGTCATACATTTTCGTAGGTTTAAACTTGGAATACTTTATTCTGTTTTTTGGCAAGCATTAAGCTCGGAGTATCTAATACTAAGATTATTTTGAAATTCTGGTGTGTATTTAATAAAATATTAACCGCGTTGATAAGCTGTCAATGTCCATTTTAATTATTTTGGTTTCAGTTGATCACATTGGGCGGTAATTCGTCGGCAATTTTTTTTTTTATATTGTCCGGAGTCCACAAATAATTTTCTTCTCAAATGAACGCACATTAACTCAACGAAATTCGAAATAAGATCGTTCTCAGTCTAGACCGCCTCAAAAACTCTTGCCCCAAAAATCATCATAGGAGTCACCATCCAAAAATACAAAACTCAAATTGGATCGAACTTTTTTGTATTGAGGCTGGCCTCTTCCGGTTCGCTATTTCAATTATTATTCAAAATTGGGTCTCACGATAGTACCTATATATATTTTGCAAATCGGTCTAGATATGACGGAGTTATGTCCGAATCTGCACCTAACTCCTAAGTTAAAGAGTTGTACCTTCCATCATCAGCTCAGCGTCATGAGATGATGATGATCATACGCAAATGTCTCAATAGCATTAGAAAACGTAGGAAAAACATTGTTAATACCTATAAGATTTGAAGGTTGCCCTCGATTTCCCTGGGATTCCATCCTGATCCTGACTTGGTGCCAATGGGACCACCTCAGGGGTATACTCTATCAAATAAAAAAATAATTTTGAGAATCGGTTCCCAAATGGGGGAGAAATCGAGGAACATACATTTAAAAAAAAACGTTCGGTGGAACATATAACCTCCTCCTTTTTTGGAAGTCGGTTAAAAAGTTATTTAAAACCAATGTTATGTGTGTAAGATTTTTAACTCTTTAAGTAGAAAGCTTAACTAATTCGAATTACTTGGTTAGAATGCATTTATCCTTTCTCGAAAATGAAGGTGTTGCAAAGGCAAAGTCAAAATGTTTTCATTTTATAGATTCTCCCTTTCCAAGTCCTCCCTTAAATAATAATAATACTTCAATGTGTTATGTGTGATAACCAGTGATCGGAATAGGCTGACTATATTTGCCTAAACTTCGGAGAACAGAGACAGAAAGTGGAGACTTCCTTACGACTATATTTATTTTCCCGGGATTCGGGAAAAATCTTCAGTAAGTTGAAAATAAATTTTATTTAAGATGTGTAAAGGCTATATTTAACTAAACTTGCAATTACCACATATTGGGGATTTTCACGTAAAATCCCGAACTTGACAAAACATAATGATTTGATACAACGGTTAGTTGGATCGTAAATATAATTCGAATACCTACATGAATTAAAGTTAGATTATTTATTAATTTGGTAATTGCAAGTTTAGTTAAAAATAGCTTTTACACATCTTATATAAAGCTGTAGGAGGGCATAGCCACAAGGCGCTCGCGTTTTGTTAGCAGCGAGCGTAGAAACGTACAAAACCGCTAGCCGCCCCACGCCGCCGCACCGCGCCCGCGCCAGTCCGGCTCGCATCGCTGTCCCGTACGGTCACGAATCGCATTTTCCTGTACCTATTTTGTGTGAATTCTTGTATTTTAATAACCATTAAGTTAAGATTTGTGACAGTAAACTCTATTTGTGCACCACCATACATCGTTCACTCAATCGTTACCTGCCCGACTACAAAGCTTTTTTTTCAACTTACTGAAGATTTTTCCCAAATCCCGGGAAAAAAATATAGTCGTAAGGAAGTCTCCACTTTCTGTCTCTGTTCTCCGATGTTTAGGCAAATATAGTCAGCCTATTCCGATCACGGGTGAAAACATAAGTAATAATCATAGCTATAACACATCATTCATCATCTGACGAAGCGATGTTCAGCGTTAATTAATGTTAAAAAAAAATTACATGAAAATATTTGTACTCATTGAAGCTTCTTTAACTCTATTTATTTCGGTAGTGTGACACTTTAAGATATCATGTAAATGACATATTTTGTTCCTCTATATGTTGTTTATCTCAGTATATATGGGCATTATCCTGAGAAGCCATTTTGAAAAAAATATTAAATAGCGGACCAAGGTGAGGCCAATAGGTTTAGCCCTTTATGAATTTACAAGAATGTGAACATATTTGCTTCAAAACAGCATTATTTAAACTAAGATAAATATAATTCTAATTTGAAGCTACACGATAACATGGTATTTTTTTTTTTAGAAGGACGGTTCGGGCACAGGTGGTAAAAGAAAAGCGTCCAGTGTGCCGGCCACCCCATCCACTCCCATGACCGGAGACTTCGGTATTTATCGTACATATCTATTTCATTACACTACTATACCTTAGGGAACCATCCAGCATCCTACTGCGTATTTTTCTTTACTTCTCTTATTTGGTAAACAGACAGGGTACAAAAATAACGAGTCTTCTCATCAATCATAATATACTTAAAGTTAGGTATGTATGACATAACATTACTCCTGTAATCCCCAACTTTGCTTGTGGCCTAGTTATAACAGTCGCAGGGGCGACCGATCAGGTTAAGCTACGCTTGCCGGGGTTGGTTCGTAGATGGGTGACCATCTTCACATACCAAGAGCCCTCCGTGCTTCGGATAGCACGTTAAGCCACCATAAGTCTGACAACCAGTCTCACCAAGGGGTATCGTGTTACTCAGCAATTGGGTTGTGGACCACCCCACGGTCAGATAGGCAGTCGCTCCATGTAAAATACTAGTATGCATCTGTATCCGGTTAGAATAGAAACCGACCTCAACATTGTTGGGAAAAAGCTAAGCTAATGACGCTTTTAGAACATTTGAGATTTGACATCATTTGACATTTAGAGTGATTTGTAAAATGAATCACATACTGTATGAATTCAGAGATATAGATATGAATTACGTTAAAAACAATATCGAATGTACTATTTTAACGCATTCATTTTCGAAATATTTGCTCAGTGAGCTGTGAAAATGGCATGACACGTTGTATAGAGTTTGCCTTTCTAAAGCGTCCTTAGTCATCAAATACCTGTGTACCCGTCTCTTTCTAGAGCTCGAAAGTAATAATAAAAACCGTTTATTTATAAAAGGGGCACGATAACAATAAATAATATACATTAACAATTTAAATAGAGCCTGGTTCAGGCAAGAAAGTACATAAATAATTTATACCTATAACAAATTATAATAAGTATAAAAATAAACTTAACACTTAGGTACTCAAATAAAAGTGAAATGGCATAATAGCAGTTCTATTTGCAGATAATAATTAGATTTTCTGTAAGTTCAAGATCAATAGTTGGTTAGTAAATTTATACATACGGCACACGGTCGGCGCAGGTTAAACGATTGACTGCTGTGCTGCGTGTCGTGGATTCGATTCCCGCACGGAACAAATATTGGTACGACCTATCAGTAGTTGTTCCGGGTCTGGCTGTTTGTGTATGTGAGTTAAAATGTTTGTAAACGCACCCACAATACAGGAGATATTCCTAGTGTTGGGCAGTTTTTTAAAATAATAATAAAATAAAAAACTAAGTTTTTTATATAATCTATTGGGCCTAAGAATGTAAACAATGTGAACAAAGGCATGTTTTGAGGTTAATACAAACTATATCATGACGTCTCTTGATAATATTGTCAGCATAGTAGGTAATAGTAGGTCAGCATGGTGTCATATTTACACTCACTGTAGTAGTGACAAGACTATTGTTTACCAAATAAGTTGCCCAAAGAAACATACACTTTACCTTTAACCCACCTTATTGCTCCATACTAGTTAAGGACATAAACTGAATATTTTCGTAAAATTCGGCTCACATGTCCAGGTTACAGCAGCCTGCCTCGCTCCACGCACAGTGCCCCGCTGGAGGAGAGCGGCGCGGACGACAGCTGTAACGGCGCGTGCTTGCTGAGCGGGCCCGCCGTGGACATCGCGCTGGCCTGCAGCGAGCAGCTGCGGACTGTGCAGGAGGAAGCCAAGCCGGGAGGTATGTACAGGTTACAGCAGCCTGCCCCGCGGGAGGAGAGCGGCGCGGACGACAGCTGTAACGGCGCGTGCTTGCTGAGCGGGCCCGCCGTGGACATCGCGCTGGCCTGCAGCGAGCAGCTGCGGACTGTGCAGGAGGAAGCCAAGCCGGGAGGTATGTACAGGTTACAGCAGCCTGCCCCGCGGGAGGAGAGCGGCGCGGACGACAGCTGTAACGGCGCGTGCTTGCTGAGCGGGCCCGCCGTGGACATCGCGCTGGCCTGCAGCGAGCAGCTGCGGACTGTGCAGGAGGAAGCCAAGCCGGGAGGTATGTACAGGTTACAGCAGCCTGCCCCGCGGGAGGAGAGCGGCGCGGACGACAGCTGTAACGGCGCGTGCTTGCTGAGCGGGCCCGCCGTGGACATCGCGCTGGCCTGCAGCGAGCAGCTGCGGACTGTGCAGGAGGAAGCCAAGCCGGGAGGTATGTACAGGTTACAGCAGCCTGCCCCGCGGGAGGAGAGCGGCGCGGACGACAGCTGTAACGGCGCGTGCTTGCTGAGCGGGCCCGCCGTGGACATCGCGCTGGCCTGCAGCGAGCAGCTGCGGACTGTGCAGGAGGAAGCCAAGCCGGGAGGTATGTACAGGTTACAGCAGCCTGCCCCGCGGGAGGAGAGCGGCGCGGACGACAGCTGTAACGGCGCGTGCTTGCTGAGCGGGCCCGCCGTGGACATCGCGCTGGCCTGCAGCGAGCAGCTGCGGACTGTGCAGGAGGAAGCCAAGCCGGGAGGTATGTACAGGTTACAGCAGCCTGCCCCGCGGGAGGAGAGCGGCGCGGACGACAGCTGTAACGGCGCGTGCTTGCTGAGCGGGCCCGCCGTGGACATCGCGCTGGCCTGCAGCGAGCAGCTGCGGACTGTGCAGGAGGAAGCCAAGCCGGGAGGTATGTACAGGTTACAGCAGCCTGCCCCGCGGGAGGAGAGCGGCGCGGACGACAGCTGTAACGGCGCGTGCTTGCTGAGCGGGCCCGCCGTGGACATCGCGCTGGCCTGCAGCGAGCAGCTGCGGACTGTGCAGGAGGAAGCCAAGCCGGGAGGTATGTACAGGTTACAGCAGCCTGCCCCGCGGGAGGAGAGCGGCGCGGACGACAGCTGTAACGGCGCGTGCTTGCTGAGCGGGCCCGCCGTGGACATCGCGCTGGCCTGCAGCGAGCAGCTGCGGACTGTGCAGGAGGAAGCCAAGCCGGGAGGTATGTACAGGTTACAGCAGCCTGCCCCGCGGGAGGAGAGCGGCGCGGACGACAGCTGTAACGGCGCGTGCTTGCTGAGCGGGCCCGCCGTGGACATCGCGCTGGCCTGCAGCGAGCAGCTGCGGACTGTGCAGGAGGAAGCCAAGCCGGGAGGTATGTACAGGTTACAGCAGCCTGCCCCGCGGGAGGAGAGCGGCGCGGACGACAGCTGTAACGGCGCGTGCTTGCTGAGCGGGCCCGCCGTGGACATCGCGCTGGCCTGCAGCGAGCAGCTGCGGACTGTGCAGGAGGAAGCCAAGCCGGGAGGTATGTACAGGTTACAGCAGCCTGCCCCGCGGGAGGAGAGCGGCGCGGACGACAGCTGTAACGGCGCGTGCTTGCTGAGCGGGCCCGCCGTGGACATCGCGCTGGCCTGCAGCGAGCAGCTGCGGACTGTGCAGGAGGAAGCCAAGCCGGGAGGTATGTACAGGTTACAGCAGCCTGCCCCGCGGGAGGAGAGCGGCGCGGACGACAGCTGTAACGGCGCGTGCTTGCTGAGCGGGCCCGCCGTGGACATCGCGCTGGCCTGCAGCGAGCAGCTGCGGACTGTGCAGGAGGAAGCCAAGCCGGGAGGTATGTACAGGTTACAGCAGCCTGCCCCGCGGGAGGAGAGCGGCGCGGACGACAGCTGTAACGGCGCGTGCTTGCTGAGCGGGCCCGCCGTGGACATCGCGCTGGCCTGCAGCGAGCAGCTGCGGACTGTGCAGGAGGAAGCCAAGCCGGGAGGTATGTACAGGTTACAGCAGACTGCCCCGGTGGAGGAGAGCGGCAAGGACGACAGCTGTAACGGCGCGTGCTTGCTGAGCGGGCCCGCCGTGGACATCGCGCTGGCCTGCAGCGAGCAGCTGCGGACTGTGCAGGAGGAAGCCAAGCCGGGAGGTATGTACAGGTTACAGCAGCCTGCCCCGGTGGAGGAGAGCGGCAAGGACGACAGCTGTAACGGCAGTCAGGAACAAAGTTCCATCTCCTAAAGATTTAAAAAAAAAGTCGCATGGAATACGAATTGACGGTTTTCCCAGTCGATTTCTAGCAGTCATTTCGTAACGCAAGCCGGGTTAAAGAATTTTCTCTCAACAAAACACTTTTCAATTTTACAAGCACTGAGAGTGTCATACCTAACACTCCGATGGAGCGTAGGTATTGATATCAACTAATACACCTAGTTTTCATACTGTCCATACTGATACTGTGACTATACAGTGTAATTACTTGAATAAAATATGACACTGTACCTATTCAGACAAAAGGGCTAAATGCGGTCTACTCAAAAGTCGTTACTTTGGTATTTTTCGGAGTTGAGCTACAGTTTACTGGCAAATACGTGTACTGACTTGACAGGTTCAGTCAAATCTCGGTCCTCACATGTTTTGACCAAGATTATGGTCTGGACTTTAAAAGAAACTGCAACCTCTGAGTGAGAGGGAGACAAAGAAACACTGAAACTATCAGTGTTTCTTTTCAGAGTAGTCGGATAGGAGACATCGACTATATCTAGTTTTTAGAACATAATTGACGTATTAAGGCGACACGGTTGGCGCAGTGGTTAAGCGATTGACTGTTGCGCTGCGTGTCGCGGGTTCGATTCCCGCACGGAACAAATATTTGTATAACCTACAAGTAGTTGTTCCGGGTCTGGCCATTTGTGTATGTGAGTTTTAATGTTTGTAAACGCTCCCACAATACAGGAGAAATTCCTAGTGTGGGAAAAGTTTTTTTTAAGTGTCTGTATAAACCTAATTACTTGGATGGCTTGATAAACATGAAAATACGTTCATTCTTACATCTAATTCGATTGAATATATTGCAGCAGTCCCAACGGAATACAGCCTACGCGACTCGTTCGAGCACTCGTCGTCGGAGTCGGGCGTGACGTCGGGCACGCTGGCGCAGCTGGCCCCGGGCGGCGAGGACTGGGGCGCGGCGGGCCCGGCGGGCGGCCCGGGCCTGGCGCCGCGCCCCTTCAGCCTGCTGCGCGCCTTCGTGCCGTCCTTCGTGGTGGTGTGGCTGTGTCTGGCGCTGCTGGCCCTGCTGCTGTTCGAGACGGACTGGGCGGCACTTCGCCAGCTCAAGCGCAAGCCGGAGCTGGTGGCGCTGCGGCGGCACTACTACGCGCCGCTGAAGGCCTACCTGCAGCGCAAGGTGGTGGAACTGTTCTGATTCGCATGTCGGCCGCGACGGCCCCAGCTCGTCCACTTCCCGAGTGTCAAATTTTTCCGGCGCGTACCGTTAACTTTTTAAGGGAAAAGTGATTGACCTCGCCGGAGAGACGTCCACTCAGCTTCAGCCCGAACTTCTGTCTACACAATACTGAAAATTACGTTTTCAGTACTGTACTAATTCTACAAAATATTTCCTTTTCTATTTTCTCAAACTCTTGTTCTGCCCTGCTACTACAAGCTGGGTCGACGTATTTCCGGCGAGGACGTTTCCGCGAATCTTATTTGTACAAACTCTTCGCGTACTTAGAAGTAAGTCACCGCTATACGCTTTCTTATAGTACAATTACTTTGTAAGCTATCACTACTTTACTTGCACGGCACAAGGATTTGTGGGGTTTCTACGTTCCTAATTGATTTTCATACATGGGGCCTACTGCTTAGATCGGCCTGACGAACGTTACTCCGACGGACGACGTCCAAACTTACAAAATATTAGGTCTGTTAATATAAATTTATAATGTTCAGCTGACAAACTGCGATAATATTATGAATCTCATAATTTTAATGCTACAATTTTCACGTAACATTCCACTTAATGATTTAGTCTTCCAAAGGTATTGTTTCTAGTGTTTTAAATAATTATTTGTATAGTATCTATTTAGAAATGATTCGCGCACAAAGTATTTAACAATTATTTTTTTAGATGTGCCATAACTCGATATTTTAAACCTAGTCAATAAACAGCTGGTTCTATACTTTCTGCACAAATATTGTATAAGTTTATGAATGTCTAAGTGTTATTTGTAATATTTTGATTAGGAACACATTGATTAAATTATTTATTATTACGACACAATTCAATGTTGTTAATGCCTTACTAGAGTGAGTGGGTTAGACTTAAGTACTTAATTATTAGACGCTTCATTTTGCCTAGTCACTATGTATGTAAATTATTCTCAAACCTTAATATATTAGCACTAGTTGTAAGTTACGTGACAACTGCAAATCACGACGATTTGAATATTTTTTACATGAAATATGTATACTATGTACAGACGCCAGCAAATCAAGCTACCCCAATCTGTCAATATTTTTTGATAGATTTTCACCTTTATAACATAAGCTTAAGGTTCATGTTCGATGGGAAAATTTGACAGATTGGGGTAGCTTGATGTGCTGACGTCTGTACGTAAGCTAAAAGGTCTAGGGTAACCCGCGAAAACGAATTTTACAGTGAGTCAGTGCAAGGTTGTATTTTGATTAAATTGTGATTCGCCAACGTAACAAATATGGCTTACAGAATTATATTAATTAAAGAAAGAAATAAAATACATTTATTTAATAAAAAAATAAATAAAAAAAAATGAACTAGTCATTCAATCGAATTAAATTGACTTGGGAATGGAATAAAATCATCAATACAGCCCATTGATGATTTTATTTCAGTAAAAATCTTTCTACCCCCAATTGTCAAAAGTAGAGAAAAATTAGTCGTCATGCTTGGCATCGTAGGCTTTTGTCGACTGAAGAATAGAAAAAATTCTTCTTCGGTTTTAACTTGGCTGCGCTTAAGACGGTAGAAATCTTTCTACAATGTGTCATTTTATCTATTCTTCCGTCGACAAAAACAGTTTCTATGGTGGTCATGCTACGCTTGCCGACCTGCAAATTGCAAAATAAGGTAATACAATTTGAATTTCGCGAGCTACCCTAGAGGTTACACCTTAAAAATACTGTGTGGTGGCCTCAACAGCCTAGTTCTTAGTAAAAGTTACTCCAACTATAGTTCAACTTTTAATTGTATTGAGTAACTTGACAGTTCATAGAAAAATAATGTTACCTTATTAAAACTTCTGAGGTAGTGTACGATTTTGCGTAGAGAGCGAATGATAGAAATGGTTTCATTTTAAATTAAACCATTTTTATCACCAGTAAAAAACGAATAATTTATTAATAAAAGTAATTTCCTTTTTAAATTTCTAATAGAATGAAACTAATACATTACCTTACTACTGAAAAACAAAACATGTAACAAGTGTGCTGTGACAAGATATTAAATTTTAAACAAAAAAAATTGCTTGTAAGTACAGAGGCCAGCACATCAAGCTACCCCAATCTGTCAAATTTCTTTGATAGTTTTTCAACTTTATTACAAACGAATAAGGTTCATGTTCAATTGGGAAAATTTGACAGCTCGGGATAGGTTGACCTGCTGGCGTCTGTACATAATTTCAAGTTCATTCTTTCTTGCACCACCTCACTAGCTTTTTTTTTTGTCAAAATCTGCCCTTCAACTGTCAAGTTACTGAATACAATTAAAAGTCGAACTTTACCTGTTGATTTCATATTTCCAGTAATTTAGAAGTGATTTGGTACTTGACAGAATATACATAAGGGAGATAAACTCATTTTTTTGCAATTTTCAGGTCAGTGACAGGCTGTATGTTGAACTAAATTATGATTCTTGACCGTGTATCCCATTAAATGGGTTTAAATGAACTTAGAGGGTTGTGTTGTTAAATTCTGTAAACCCACATTTGTTACGGTCTTGAAATATACGACACATACAAGCTGACACTGACCTGCAAATTGCAAAAAAATAAAGAAAATTTTCATTTCGCGGCTATCTTAGCGAATCCATCGGGAGATGGAATTATAGACCTTACATTATTGCAATACGTTCTAAATTACGAGAAATATGTACGTTCTCAAAATCAAAGTATCTACCTATTCAATTTACAACTATTTTGTAAATTGCAATTCTATTGTCAATGTCTGTTGTGGCCAGCAGAAGTACCGTGAATTGAATTAAATACTTGATAAAAAGTAAGCTGTAGCTATTTCGTACTGAAGTATCAACTCTGCTTGCCTTCACATCACGTAGCTTGATCATAATTTATTGAAATTGTCAATTAAAATTAATAAATAAACTGTCAAAAATAAACAAGTATGGACTGCATCGCATTTATCTAGAATAACATGTAAAACTGACAGAAAACCTTCGTTGTGTTAGTCTAATACTCGTAGCCAATAAAATAGAACTTTTTATTATTTATTTGTGGACCAACATGCTATGGAGTTAAGTTTGTATGTACCTAAAAACTTATTTTTATACCGTTATTGCTTTTTCAACTCTTATTACGCTTAGAGTTAAGAATCTCTTTATAATGTTATGAACAGGAATGAAAGTTGGTAATGTTTGGAATGTTATAGATGGTTTATTTCGACAATGTTTAGATGCCAAACTGAGTTTTACAGATATACGTATTGTTTCACTCACTGTGCAGTCTGCTGTGGCACCTTGTCATCAGACCACTCGCAACAGAATGCAGAATGCCAGTAGTCTACCACCTTCGTGAACTTGTTATAAAATAATGTAATTGTAGTCTAAGAACAAACATAGCTTTTAGTTAACATTTTTGAAAAATCATAGAGGTTTTAATAAAACATCCTGCCGAAATCGATTTCATCTTTTATTATTAAAATACTTCCAAAATAAGCAACAAACAAATAACAATGTAAAAAGAACATTCTATGGTGCTATATAGACCTGCTATTTAAAATTAACACTGTAATGATTATTATTATATGCAATTTTATCACTGTCAAACTTACAGTATACATTTTTTATCCATTCATATTTTTAAAATATGGCACTTGGAAGTTGTTAAAAAGTTATACGAATTACAAATACATAAGCTTTTTATTACAAACGAGAAGTATATTACGCTAAAAAGTGCTATTTTACAAGTTGGATTACTTCCAGACGCCAGCGCAAACTGTTGTCATTCATTGTCATTATTTGTATAGCATTGCGAAATTTGCGAATGTGGGTCCTAATCGATTACAGTGTTGGAAAGCAGCAAAATTGACACGGTACGATCACAAAAAAAATACTCTTATAAATTCAGATTCACCCTTATAATCATAATGTAAAATATACATTCATTTGAGCTACGCGGCGATAGTTTTCGTATACAGACGACTCGATGCGCGCGCGCAGAGGACAGGCGGGGCGGGGGGGCTACAAGACGCCGCCCGCGCCATCCGTCCACAAAAATCACCACCGCATAAACGGTATACAACTAATATAATTCCATATCCACCCATAAAATACGTAGGAGGTACCTAAGCATAGACAACGTGCGGGCCGGGCTCGGCGGTCAGTCCACGATGGACAGCTGCGCGAAGCCCAGCAGGCTGTTCTCGTCCTCGGGCTCGGGCGGCGCCGAGCGCAGGCGGAAGGTCAGCGAGCGCGGCGCGCCGCCCGCCGCCGGGAACAGCGCGTCGTCCACCAGGCGTTGCAACTGGCGCGCCGTCACGTCGGCGTCGCGCGCGTCCAGCAGGCCGGCGCCCACCAGCTCCGTGGCGATGCCGTCGGCCGAGTCCTTGCCGGGCGCGAACTCGAAGCGGATGTCGTTGAGCTCGTTGCGCGCGTTGCGCATGCGCAGCACCAGGTTGACCTGCGGCGCGTCGCTGGCGGCCCCCAGCGAGCCGATGGTGAAGCCGGCGCGCTCGTCGTCGCTGTCAGAGCTGTCGGCGCGCTCCAGCGTGTTCATGGGCCGGTCGCGCTCGGCGTCGTCCTCGTCGTCGTCGTCGTCCTCCTCGCTCTCCCACACCCACTCGCCCGTCTCCATGCGGTGCAGACGGCCCGACGCGCCAGGCTGGCGCCTGCTGGCCTTGTGCACGCGCGTCTCCATGCTGGGCCCGATGGTCACCAGCGTGGACACCAGGTACTTGCGGTCGCGTGCCTTCTTGAAGAACGAGTGCTTCAGCAGCTCGGTGGCCGTCGGTCGCTTCGCCGGGTCCTTCTGCAGACATTCGAATATCATTTTCCTAAACGTCTTGCCATACGCCTTGTACTGGTCTTTCTCCTCGGCGCCGGTATCTAGCGTTGGCGGGTCGTTCTGTAGCGTGAGCATGAGCACCTTCATCGGAGGGTACTTGTGGTACGGCGCTGTGCCGGTCGCCATCTCGATGGCCGTGATTCCAAAAGACCAGATATCGGCTTTGAAATCGTACCCGTGGTTTTGCTCCATGACTTCGGGCGCCATCCAGCACGGGGTGCCTACAAACGTGTGGCGCACCTTCTGCCGCGAGATGTCGCGACCCGTGGCCAGCCACGCCGACACGCCGAAGTCGGCGATCTGAACGATGCCGTCATCTCCGAGTAAGATATTACCAGCCTTAATGTCTCTGTGTATCTGACCGTTCTGGTGAAAATACTCGAGGCCCTTGAGTACCTCTTTCAATACGGTGGCGATCGTCGCCTCGTCGAACACGCCGTGCTTGCAGTTGGATATCCTCATTTTGTGTTTGATGATATCTAGCAAGCTGCCGCCCTCGAGAAGCCGAAGCACGAGCCATAGTTCCTCCTTGACCACGAAGCTGGTGTAGTAGGTGACGACGTTCTCGTGGTTGCAGCTGGACATGGCCTGGATCTCCTTGAGCAGCTCGTCCATGGAGGTGTTCCACTTCTCCAGGTTGATGCGCTTGATGGCGCACTTCTCGCCGCGCGGGCGGCAGAAGGCGGCGTGCACGACGGCCGTGGCGCCGCAGCCGATGACGTCCAGCAACTCGTAGTCGTCCTGGCTGTTGGGCCACGTGTGCCCGGTACCCGCCATTTTTACCACCACCTAATTATCTACACCTGAATTAGCTCTACAATTCCTACTTGTTCTTATATGTACTGCTAATAAGGCCAAACTCTAAGGCATGAACTGAACTACAAACTGTATTTTATACTGTAGAAAAACCTGCATAGGTTTTATCTTCCATGTTGATGTGATGTTTAGGTTTGTAATTCTGAATTACTAAGTGCTTTATCCCCTTTCCTGATTCTAGTCTATGAATGGTTTTACAAGCTTCTCTTAACTCTAATATAGTTTGGTCTATATAGTTAGTTGTATTGTCGTTGTAGTCTACACTTGAAGGGTATAATTCATCGCCTGAGAACAAAATAAAGTTATCAGCACTATTTAAATTTCATTTGATAAAATAAAGAAAGCAAGAAAACAATCACAAAATAATTACCTGGTAGCAGAAACAAGACACCATCTTTTACTTTGATTATGAATGGATACGTTAAGTCAGTACCATGTCCACTCCTGTCTCGGGCGAATTTGACGAGCTCTTCTAAGTCCTTTACTTGGGTCAATCGGTTGATCTCGTAAAGCTGAGGTACTTGTAGCTGCTTGTCACTGTGTGCAACTTCAGTAGGGCTCAACCACTGAAATAAAAAATAAAAACCGTTAAAAAACCTTGAAAACATTATGTATTACTAATACTTACAATTTAAATGATCCTTAATTCAAAACTTTAAATGTATAAATAATTGGCGTATAGCCGCTACTGAAAAGAGAATTATTTATTATGACTTAGTCGATTTCTTCAGCACACAAGACTGAAATTATATCTGTAAAGTAAACCTACTTGGTGTAGGTTTAAAAAATATATTGGTTTGCAAAGCCAATTCTACACCATTTTAGAAATATGCAGTGCTTATAAATAGTATACGGTTTGCAAGAAATCTGTTTTATTTATTGCACGTGTGGAAAGTTACTGGAAAAAATAAGTATGGTAAAAACAGTTACCTGAACTTCAGCTACTTCAGAACTGCTTCCAATGCTCTTTGGCCTATTTCCCAAGGCAGTCACAAAGAAAGCAGTGTTGAACCTCTTTGGGAATTTGACAGGGGTCAGCCAATTGCTCCAGTAGTGCAGGGACCAGATGTCCGGATAACACTGATGCTCCTCACACAAGGTAAACCAGTCCCCAGGGTCTTTGTTTAGCTGAAAGTATGGTAGTTCACATAAATATTGGCGAATAAGTTAAAACTTACTAGACTGAGCCAGTCCATTACATGAATATGTAGGTGTTGTTGTAGCTATAAGAAGTCGGAATATTACCAGTTTCCACTATTTAATTATACTGCTGAGGTTGGTGCCAAAGTGATTCATTCAAAACTATGTCATTTGCATTTCATATTGAGTTATTCATGTATGTACAGTCGCCAGCAGGTCAAGCTATCCTAAACTGTCAAATTTTTGAACATAAACCTTATACCTTTGTAATAAAGTTGAAAAACGATCAAAGAAAATTGACAGATTGGGGTAGCTTGATGTGCTAGATCTATAAATTATATTTTTCCGATGACGATTTTTAGAAGTCCCTGGTTGCTTCAAAATGCCCAGATAACATGTAGACGCCAGCGTTTGTACTATTGATTTTATCTACTATTGGTAGATTCTAACAGTTTTTTTTTGTATGAAATTATCTGTCAAAACTGGAATGAAAGGATAGATGGATGAGTGAGGCAAATAAAAAATGGTATTAACAGGGCAAATGTCAGTGGAAACACCGTAGAAGGACATTATTATAGTGAGTAGAAAACTTATTGGTGATGTTCTTCAAAAAGGTCAGGTCTGTAGCACTTGCAACCGGCGTGCAAGTATGACCAGATGTATGAACGTATACAGAGAGAATGGAGTATATAATGATTGTAGCGGTTGGAATTCTGTAGTTTCCCACATGGGCAGCAGGAGTGGGTTTATGTATGTGTGTGTGTAACAGGCATAACAGACTTAGCACAATTATCACCATTCTATTAGTAACTAGCAGCGCTCCGCGGTTTCACCAGCGTAGTTCCCGTTCCCGTGGGAATACGGGGATAAAATATAGCCTATGTCACCCGGGGATAGTGTAGCTTCTCAACAGTGAAAGAATTTTTCAAATCGATTCAGTAGTTTCGGAGCCTTTTCAATGCAAACAATCAAATCTTTCGTCTTTATAATATTAAGTATAAATATGCAACTAGTATAATCTGCCTATAATGTTCCCACTACTGGGACACAGACCTCCTCTGGGTTAGAGAGGGTAGACTGTAATCCACCACGCGGGCAGTGGTTATGAAATAATTTACACAAAGTAGAGCGCGTGTCTGGGTTCGAACCCACGACCTACAACTCGTACCACTAGGCCACCAGTGCCACCACTGCTCAAATTGCAACTAAAACTGAGTAACTGATTGGCAAGCCAATGTTTAATTTGAGAAAAAGAAACACAATACTTGAAATATCAATATACAGTGGTGGTCATATTATTAGGTCTTTACCTATGAAATTGCCGTTCTGCAGTACTGGCCATTTCAAATCAAAATAATTTTTGTTTGGCTAAGAATTCTAATTTCAAATTAATTTTATTTTAAAAACATGGATTTTTTTTTCTAAAAGTAGTCATTTCTTTATTGATTAGTGTTACATTTTCATCGCATTTCAATCTTTTTCGTCATCATGGATACGTTAAAAATTCGAGTAATTATGGAATATGAGTACCGTCGTGGCAGCAACGCGGCACAAGCGGCACGCAACATCAACGACGTTTACGGAGCTAACACTACAAACCAACGCACCACCTGTTATTGGTTTGCTCGCTTCCGTTCTGGAAATTTCGACCTGAAAAATGAACCTCGCGGTCGTCCGAAGACTTTGGTCGACAATGACGAATTAAAGGCGATTGTGGAAGCTGATGATACACAATCTACGGCTGAATTAGCAGCAGCTTTCGACGTTAGCGTCAAAACAATATTGGTCCATTTGCGTCAAATTGGCAAGGTAAAAAAGCTTGACAAATGGGTGCCCCACGAACTCAATGATCGCCAGCGCGAAGTACGCGTCGAGACGTGCCTTGCACTGCTCAACAGACACACAAATGAAGGAATTTTGAACCGCATTGTTACCTGCGATGAAAAATGGATTCTGTTTGATAACCGTAAGCGCTCAGCAAGTTGGTTGGATCCTGGTTCAGCACCTAAACAATGCCCTAAACGAAAACTTACCCCTAGAAAAGTGATGGTCATTGTTTGGTGGTCTAGCGCCGGTGTGATTCATCATAGCTTCTTACCAAACGGGGTGAGCATTACTGCAGATGTGTACTGTGAAGAACTGAACACAATGATGGAGAAGCTGGCGCATCTCCAACCAGCATTGGTCAATCGCTCGTCTCCGCTGCTCCTGCACGACAACGCGCGACCTCATACTGCACAGCAGACGGTCTCCAAGTTGCAAGAACTGGGGTTGGAAGCTCTCCGTCATCCGCCCTACTCACCAGACCTTGCGCCTACAGACTACTACTTTTTCCAGAATTTGGATAACTTCTTGGCGGGAAAAAAATTTAATACCCGAGAGGCAGTACAAAATGCCTTTGAAGAATTTGTTGCCTCCCGTCCAGCTGATTTCTTTAAGAAGGGCATCAATAAACTGCCACTGCGATGGCAAAGATGCATTGATTGCATGGGTGATTACTTCGATTAATACAAATAAAAAATTCATGAAAAAAATTCGTTTAAATTTTTTCATACAAAACGGCAATTTCATAGGTAAAGACCTATTATTAAGAACGCTTATTTAAGGGGACACTTTGCGCGGGCTCGAACTCACTGGTGGGACTGGCTAAAAATCACGCTGTCTCACCAGGCTTCGTATCCGACAGAGATAGTATCAGTGGTGAGCAGTTAGACGCTAATCTACACATCATCATCATCATCATATCAGCCGAAAGACGTCCACTGCTGGACATAGGCCTCCCCCAGGCTCCTCCACTTCGACCGGTCTTGTGCTTCCCACATCCAGCGGATACCCGCGGTCTTCGCAAGGTCATCGGTCCACCTTGTGGGAGGCCTTCCTACTCTACGTCTTCCGGTACGCGGTCGCCACTCCAGAACCTTTCGGCCCCATCGGCCATCTGTTCTGCGAGCAATGTGCCCTGCCCACTGCCACTTAAGTTTGGCAATTCTTCGGGCTATGTCGGTTACCTTGGTTCTCCTGCGGATCTCTTCATTTCTGATTCGATCGCGTAGGGAAACTCCGAGCATAGCCCTCTCCATTGCCCTTTGGGTGACTTTAAGCCTTCTGATAAGGCCCATTGTGAGCGACCACGTCTCTGTACCATAGGTCATCACTGGCAACACACACTGGTCAAAGACTTTCGTCTTGAGACACTGTGGTATTTGGGACGAGAAGATATTGCGAAGCCTCCCGAACGCTGCCCAGCCGAGTCGTATTCGACGATTGACCTCTTTCTCGAAGTTGGACTTACCTAACTGGACAGTCTGTCCTAGGTAAACGTACTCGGTCACAACTTCGAGTGTAGCGCCTCCGATCGTCATGGGAGTGGGTGTTACATGGGCATTCGACATGACCTTTGTCTTCTCCATGTTCATTTTAAGACCCACTCTTTCGGAAGCTCTACTGAGGTCATCGAGCATTGCACTGAGGTCCTCCATGGTCTCAGCCATGACGACTATGTCATCGGCAAACCGAAGGTGAGTGATGTACTCGCCATTGATGTTGATGCCAGCCCCTTTCCAGTCCAGAACCTTGAAGACATCCTCCAGTGCAGCGGTGAACAGTTTCGGAGAGATAACATCTCCCTGTCTCACACCTCGCTGCAGAAGGATAGGTTTCGAAGTCCGGTCCTGGAGTCGGACTGACATAGTGGCGTTTTCATACAGACACTTCAGCACCTCGATGTACCGATAGTCGATCTGGCACCGTTGAAGAGACTGCAGTACAGCCCATGTCTCGATCGAATCGAAGGCTTTTTCGTAGTCCACAAACGCTAAGCAGAGAGGCAGGTTATACTCTTCGGTCTTCTGTATAACCTGCCGCAGCGTATGTATGTGGTCTACGGTGCTAAAGCCTTTACGGAATCCGGCTTGTTCGGGAGGCTGGAAGTCGTCAAACCTGCGCGCGAGACGGTTCGTGATGACTCTCGAAAACAGCTTGTAGACATGGCTCAGAAGTGAGATGGGCCTATAATTCTTAAGAAGAGTATTATCACCCTTCTTAAAGAAAAGTACCACCACACCTCTGTTCCATGCCTGTGGCGTTTTGCCCTCGAGTATGACGGAATCAAACAGCTTCTGGAGGGCCTTAAGAACGGGTTTTCCGCCGGCCCTCAGGAGTTCGGCCGTGACTCCGTCATCACCCGGCGCCTTGTTGTTTTTTAGCTGCTTCAGAGCCATCCTAATCTCGTACAAGCTAACGTCCGGGATATCTTCGGTATAGTGTCGGGTCAATCTGGCTCTTGGGTCTAATCTACACGCACAACGTTATTGAGTGAGTCGTCGTTGAAGTCTTTCAGAAGATCGGGTTTTATGAAAAAACCACTGCATAAATCAATGACCAATAAAGTTTATTGAACTTATTGTTAATTGAACTTTGTCGGTACCGTCTTGGTTTTCGAGATTTTACACTCCTTTTATTACTTAAACACGCTCAAAGTTAGGTTAAATTAGCAAGAAAAACGAATATTTGTTGGCTCATAACTTTTTAATAGCTTTTTATTTTAGTATTCTGTTTCCGTACAGACAATAATAATAACGAGACAAAACCATACCATGTTTAATTTTTGATGTACATAGTCAAACAGTAGAGTAAAACCCTCCCGAAGTTTGTATGGAAAAAATGTGGACAAGTGTCACCTTAAAAGGAAGATTTTTTCAAACTAATAAATATAACTAATTGCATGTAATTTTTTTGTATTTCTCTCGGTATCGTAAAACTTTTCAATACTAGCGGTACCTACATTCGTTGATACACATGATTGGCTAAAAAATTAACAGATGAACTTTATACATTAGATCTGAACCTAATATTACCACTTATTGGCTGGTCACATTATTAAGAATGCCGGTGGATCTGTGGTTTTAGGTCGCTGTTCGTATAATTTTGGCGCCATTTAGTGCTGTAAGTCTTTAAGGCGATTGAAAAATTGTGATAAATCTACAAGAGAAGTAAAAATAAAACTTCGCGAGTAAAATTGATATTATAAAATCATATCCCACCTACTGCAATGCTCAAAAACTATGGTTTTCCACCCTGTGAAGCATTTTGCCACGTCATCATCATCATTTCAGCCGGAAGACGTCCACTGTTGGACATAGACCTCCCCCAATTTCGGAGGCTTGCCGTAATCGCCACGCTTGGCAGGCGGGTTGGCGATCGCAGTATGGTGGTAAAATGCATAGAGAACGCTGCTGCCCATTCTCTAGTAAGTCCCTTAGTCGCCTCCTATGACACCCACGTATGGAGTGGCTCTTACGACACCTACATACCCAAGAGATGGGATTTTGCCACGTATCATACTTCAAATGTTCCATGTGTACCTAAACACAGAAAGTCATCTTGTCGAGATAATCCAAATACCGTTCGTTTGGCAAAACAAAATCCTCTTAAAGTGTCTAATGAGCTGGGAAAAGAAGAGTTTGGTGAACACAACCCTTCAGCAATCTCGGTACGCACTATTCGAAGGCGTTTGGTAGAAAAAAAGTTGCACGGAAGGATAGCAAGAAAGGCCATAGGCAAGTCCGGCTTGCACTTGCAAGAAGGTATGAAACTGGAATAATACCAAAAGGCTGCCATGGCTCACGCACAATGGTCCACTTGAAGGACTAAGTGCGGAAACCAAACCTAGAACATAGAAGGTATAACAATAGAACATAGAAGGTATGACAGTTAGTAGTCAATTTTTTCTTTTTTCTGATGATACAAAAATAAACAGGGTATGTTCTGATGGACAAGAATATGTACGACACCCCCAGAATAAAGCTTTTGACTCTAAGTGCACAAAAAAAACATTACAGCATGGTGGGGTAGTGGTGAAATTGTATGACCACAACTGTATCGTACCGTGTGGTGCTGGAAGTAAAGAATAGCATCATCCCATCTCAGCCCGTGGGTGTAGTAGGAGGCGACTAAGGGACTTACTAGAGAATGGGCAGCAGCGTTCTCTATGCATTTTACCACCATACTGCAATCGCCAAGCGTGGCGATTATGGCAAGGCCCCCAAATTGGGGGAGGCCTATGTCCAGCAGTGGACGTCTTCCGGCTGAAATGATGAACTGTATCTGCATTTTAATTTCTGCAATAACTAAAAACTTCACCCAGATAAATATGCATTATGCAAATTGCTTTTGAGCTCCTGCTTCTTATTGAAACATGTTTAAATGTAACTACAATAATATATTGACACAACTGTAAGTCATACAACCCAAAGATAATATACTCACCCGACTTTGCCAGTAGTTGATGTCAATATCCTCTATGATGTCTGCCCATAGCCTAGTCCTCTGATCCTTCCTTTTCCGACTGCAGATCAACAGGCCCAACTCCTCAAAAGTCTCTCTGATTGCTGTTATCCTCAGTTGTAAATGTCTATAAACACATATTATTCATGAGTACAATTGAAAAGCTTACATACACAGTGGTAAATGTTGGCCACACAATCAAGCCCATTACTTGTTTTGTACACAATTGTTTTATTTAAATAGATGTAATCTGACAATGAATGCCAAAATTGGACCAACATTGGTATATTGGAGCTATAATTGAACTCATTATGAGGCATTGTTGGAGGCCAATATATTTAGTGAGCACATGCAAGATATTTTATATGATTGTTTAGACAATATCGCTGTTGGCTCAATTAAGAATCAAATGTCTTGATTCAGTTGTGGTTTGTTCTCTTTGTGGTTTTGTTTGGCAAATAAACTAATATTATGGGAAGTTTGGTCCAACAAAAACAGGAAAATCTTACTAAGAATTAGACTAATGTAACATATATAATATCACTTCAATGTAGATTAGATGATGTAGAATATAGACTGATTATACATTGGGTAATTTTAATGTGTTATATATACCATTCACTTTAAAGCAAAAGATTATCAAATCGTGGGCAACTATTTAAAATACCAAATATGGTTACAAAATGATCTGGCATTTATGTTTATTTTACATAACCAGTTACTTAATGTATGTAAAAAAATATAAGGAAAACACTCACGCTTCTGCTATTACAAACACAAGGTATATTAGAAAGTATTTAACAAGAAATAATATGAAGACAACCCCACAGTTACTAAGTACCAGTACAACAAAATAAATATACAAGTTAGCTAATGTACACAACATACACATACACATAAAAATGATTGCAACAGCACTTCACTTGGTGTTAAATATAAAGTGATACACAAGTGTACAAGCATTAGTGTTTACTGTCGTTATCATTTAGTGTGTGACTGACGAAAACGTCAGCCGCGATGTCAAGGTCCACAAATATTACCTTTGTATAGGATTGTTTTGGAAAATTTGGTTGATAACACTATCAGGGCGGTGAAATGCTTCCAAATCTTGTTTCGAGTAGCCGAAGGATTTGAGGAGCTCCAGCCAGCGGGGGCTCCCGTCCAGGGACTCGCTGACTCCGCCGGGAAACACCACGCTGTTGGCAAACGAAGCACTGCGCGTCCGAGTCTGCAACAATATGTCGTAATTAACACCGCCACGATCCTCAACGCGCGATAACAACTCGCTATTCCGCTTGGTGAGCACTATTAACGAAGCAGAATCACGCCAACTTTTTCCAATAATATTTTTCATGACTTGATTTTTAATAGCGACAAACAGCAAGTAACAGGGTTTAAAATACAAGGTCGACTTACGCGTTCTACGTTACGAGGAACTCTATGAGTGATAATCAAGTTTTTGTGTCTTATCGTTGGAGATAAATTGTTTTGCGACAGCACAAAATGGAATTATAAATACAAAAATAGCACAAAATTGACATTCGCTGCACTCACATTTTTTTTTGTGTCAGCCCGTAGTAGTGCTGTGAACTAAAACGATGGACTCAAAAATAATATGAAGACTCAACAACATAAGTTCAACAAATGCACAAATACCAGTACAAATAGCATAATCGAGTAATATTTTGTTTTGTTTTGTTTGGCATTTTACTTTGAAAATATTTAAGCAAATCGATTTCGACGAACTAATATGTAAAATCGAGAATGTGGACATCAAAAACATCACTACTGCAGCAATTTTTTTTTGTCAAAATGGGACACTAGTCTTTTAGCAAAGATTACATACAAAACAGGTTTAAAAATATTTTAAAAATTAAGTTTGCACACTAGCTTGTAATTCGATATTAATTAACATATTGTGATAGCTTTGGCTCACCTTAGTTGTCCGGATATGTACTAAGAAATGGAGGGCGAGTTTTCCATTTTCGTTTCACGAGTCAACATGATGAAACTTCTCGCCTGCCTGAGATGCAATTGCAAGCGTAATCAATTTCGTAGATCTCATTATTTTCATAGATTATCATGGAAGCGGAAATAGATAGCTAAGTCTACATTTTGTACCTCAGATTTCGAGTACCTACGTCATTAGGGCATTGTTGACTAATGTTTTCTGAAGAGCAGTGTTTTGCATATTATAACATGTTCAAATATCATTGGCTTAGATTAAAAAACAAAGGCAGATAGACGTGTACGTTACCCCAGCAAGAAAGTGTCTCCTAGAGTTATATGAGTAGAACGTATAATGTGTGCCGTATCTGCTGTAAATGTGCTCCCACATAAAAAAATGTGTGCCCCTGTCGTTTTGGAGAAAAACGGAAAAAACGATTCTTGCTGGGTAACGTTTTTGTAGCAGGAAAATTATAAACGAATGATCGGAGAGAGAAAAATTGTGCATGGCCAGAGAGCTTATATGTGTGCCAAAATGTGGTGTACGTTACCGCAGCAAGAAAGTGTCTCCTAGAGTTATATGAGTAGAACGTATAATGTGTGCCTTATCTGCTGTAAATGTGCCCCCACATAAAAAATGTGTGCCCCCTGTTGTTTTGGAGAAAAACGGAAAAAACGATTCTTGCTGGGGTAACGTTTTTCTAGCAGGAAAATTCTAAACGAATGATCGGAGAGAGAAAAATTGTGCATGGCCAGAGAGCTTATATGTGTGCCAAAATGTTCCCCCAAAAATAAAATCTGTGCCCCTTCAGGTTTTCGAGATATTGCATTTCCTGCTGGAGTAACGTTTTGATGAATCGTATATCTCTAAAACTATTGCATGTGCCCCTGTAGAATAAACATACACGAGTAGCTCTTAGGGGGCACACCTTAGTGCCCTAATTAGATTTAAGAAAATATTTATAGTTTTCAAGTTATCGCGGTTTTATGAAAACCCGAAAAAACATCGCAGCGCCTAAATGAGACAAGGCACAAGTTCGCTGAAAACTGTATTCGGTCCTTCTTGATGCTATTAATAACCATACAAAGTTTCAAAACTGTTCATGCATGCGTTTTTGAGTAATCTTGCTAAAAGTCAAAACGATGGTGTCTTAACTTTGACGGCAAAATACAAGGAACCGGCTCAATCCCAGATGTGTAGGTGTGAACCAAAATTGTGTGCCTTTAGTCAAAAATATATGGTGAAAATATTCAGCTTGGAATGTTTCGCATTAAGTTAATATTAACAAAAAACCAAAATATGTAAGCAACGGCTGGTTATCCGACCAAATTTGAATGACTACTAAAAAGCGACGGATTCATACATATCGATGACCTTCTTTACTTTACTCACTAACCCGTTGACACGTGTTGTGCCTGAGTACACTGAAGTAGAAAAGTAATAATAAGTCATTTAATAAAATAAAGTTGTTATTGGATTATATTCTACTAGCTGTTTTTATTATATTTATTGATAAGCCGTAGGTTAGATAAATTAACAGTAAGTTTTTCATCAGTAAGGGGAATGCTCCAACCAGCCCGCGAAATTCAAAGTTTCTTGCGTTTTTTGCAATTTGCAGGCCAGTGCTAGGTTGTATGTTGATTAAAATATTATTCGCGGCTGTAAGACGTATGTAGTTACAGAATTATAAGCATCAAAATCACCAATACAACCCTCCAAGTTCATAAGGCATAGGAACAAAAAAAAAGTCATTCCTATAGCTTTATGAACTTAGAGCGTAGTATTGATGATTTTGATGATTATAATTCTGTAACTACATATGCCTTACAGCCGTGAATAATATTTTAATCAACATACAACCTAGCACTGGCCTGCAAATTCCGAAAAACGTAAGAAAATTTGAATTTCGCGGGCTGGTTGGAGCATTCGCCTTAATAGAAGATTCCTTTTTTTCGCCTCCTCACACCGCTGCAGATATCTCTGGCCCCGCGGCATCCGCTGACGTCGTGTCGCAAGGAGTCGCTTTGTCTAATTTGGAGAAAGTGAGACAGCTAGTACGCGTACGGTGTTAGTGTGACAGAGACAGTTACGTGTAACGTCGCTCTAATATGAATAATAGGTACGAAGTGTTTATTGACTAGGAAGTCCGTTTGGATTATTACTTGGTATTGGTAAACAGTTTCAGTTACGAGTATGTTATGACGCCAAGGACCCTGTTGTTACGTTGAGTCACGCAGTTGCACTGATACTGTTTATTTACTTTTTTTTTAAGTTGGTTGAAAGTGGCGTATTAAGCATTTTATAACAATTATGTGGTTGCAGGGGTGGTGAATTTTATGGCACGATCTGCAGTGGTAAGTATTTAATGGCATTGTTTTGACTTATTTAAAAATACTTGTACACTTATCAAGTACTTGGATTTTTTTTCATTACTTTACCTATTTATTTATTTTTTTAGGAAATTTAATCTGTGATTTGATGCAATACTTACTTTAAGAATTAAGAATTAAAATTAAGGGAATAAAATAATAATTTCCACATCGACAAGCTGTTTCATTTAATAGTCACAAGGTGCATTTAATATATATTTTTAATTAGCCCCCAAATCTTTTGAACGCGACTGTACGGACAACAGCTTAGGTATAATACGTCAAATAAAGAAGGTCATCGATTTGTATGAATCAGTCGCTTTTTAGTAGTCATTGGAATTTGGTCGGATAACCAGCCGTTGTTTACATATTTTGGTTTTTTGTTAATATTAGGTCTTTACCTATGAAATTGCCGTTCTGCAGTACTGGCCATTTCAAATCAAAATAATTTTTGTTTGGCTAAGAATTCTAATTTCAAATTAATTTTATTTTAAAAACATGGATTTTTTTTTCTAAAAGTAGTCATTTCTTTATTGATTAGTGTTACATTTTCATCGCATTTCAATCTTTTTCGTCATCATGGATACGTTAAAAATTCGAGTAATTATGGAATATGAGTACCGTCGTGGCAGCAACGCGGCACAAGCGGCACGCAACATCAACGACGTTTACGGAGCTAACACTACAAACCAACGCACCACCTGTTATTGGTTTGCTCGCTTCCGTTCTGGAAATTTCGACCTGAAAAATGAACCTCGCGGTCGTCCGAAGACTTTGGTCGACAATGACGAATTAAAGGCGATTGTGGAAGCTGATGATACACAATCTACGGCTGAATTAGCAGCAGCTTTCGACGTTAGCGTCAAAACAATATTGGTCCATTTGCGTCAAATTGGCAAGGTAAAAAAGCTTGACAAATGGGTGCCCCACGAACTCAATGATCGCCAGCGCGAAGTACGCGTCGAGACGTGCCTTGCACTGCTCAACAGACACACAAATGAAGGAATTTTGAACCGCATTGTTACCTGCGATGAAAAATGGATTCTGTTTGATAACCGTAAGCGCTCAGCAAGTTGGTTGGATCCTGGTTCAGCACCTAAACAATGCCCTAAACGAAAACTTACCCCTAGAAAAGTGATGGTCACTGTTTGGTGGTCTAGCGCCGGTGTGATTCATCACAGCTTCTTACCAAACGGGGTGAGCATTACTGCAGATGTGTACTGTGAAGAACTGAACACAATGATGGAGAAGCTGGCGCATCTCCAACCAGCATTGGTCAATCGCTCGTCTCCGCTGCTCCTGCACGACAACGCGCGACCTCATACTGCACAGCAGACGGTCTCCAAGTTGCAAGAACTGGGGTTGGAAGCTCTCCGTCATCCGCCCTACTCACCAGACCTTGCGCCTACAGACTACTACTTTTTCCAGAATTTGGATAACTTCTTGGCGGGAAAAAAATTTAATACCCGAGAGGCAGTACAAAATGCCTTTGAAGAATTTGTTGCCTCCCGTCCAGCTGATTTCTTTAAGAAGGGCATCAATAAACTGCCACTGCGATGGCAAAGATGCATTGATTGCATGGGTGATTACTTCGATTAATACAAATAAAAAATTCATGAAAAAAATTCGTTTAAATTTTTTCATACAAAACGGCAATTTCATAGGTAAAGACCTTAACTTAATGCGAAACATTCCAAGCTGAATATTTTCACCATATATTTTTGACTAAAGGCACACAATTTTGGTTCACACCTACACATCTGGGATTGAGCCGGTTCCTAGTATTTTGCCGTCAAAGTTAAGACACCATCGTTTTGACTTTTAGCAAGATTACTCAAAAACGCATGCATGAACAGTTTTGAAACTTTGTATGGTTATTAATAGCGTCAAGAAGGACCGAATACAGTTTTCAGCGAACTTGTGCCTTGTCTCATTTAGGCGCTGCGATGTTTTTTCGGGTTTTCATAAAACCGCGATAACTTGAAAACTATAAATATTTTCTTAAATCTAATTAGGGCACTAAGGTGTGCCCCCTAAGAGCTACTCGTGTATGTTTATTCTACAGGGGCACATGCAATAGTTTTAGAGATATACGATTCATCAAAACGTTACTCCAGCAGGAAATGCAATATCTCGAAAACCTGAAGGGGCACAGATTTAATTTTTGGGGGCACATTTTGGCACACATATAAGCTCTCTGGCCATGCACAATTTTTCTCTCTCCGATCATTCGTTTAGAATTTTCCTGCTAGAAAAACGTTACCCCAGCAAGAATCGTTTTTTCCGTTTTTCTCCAAAACGACAGGGGGCACACATTTTTTATGTGGGGGCACATTTACAGCAGATAAGGCACACATTATACGTTCTACTCATATAACTCTAGGAGACACTTTCTTGCTAGGGTAACGTACACCAAAATGTGCCCCCAAAAATTAAATCTGTGCCCCTTCAGGTTTTCGAGATATTGCATTTCCTGCTGGAGTAACGTTTTGTTGAATCGTATATCTCTAAAACCATTGCATGTGCCCCTGTAGAATAAACATACACGAGTAGCTCTTAATGTGTGCCCCTTAGTGCCTTAATTAGATTTTAGAAAATATTTATAGTTTTCCAGTTATCGCGGTTTTATGAAAACCCAAAAAACATCGCAGTGCCTAAACGAGACAAGGCACAAGTTCGCTGAAAATTGTATACGGTTTTTTGGCCTCACTCTTGGTGTTCCTCGCGGTCTATCTGCCTTAATTTAATATTCTGAGGTTATTGGTTATAAAACGTCTTTTGAATAGGCTGTTTTATTACTTCCATTTGTCCTAGGTGCAATATCTTGCTCGACATTATCGTAACACGATAATTCTGATAGATAGGTAGGTATGTACAGACGCCAGCACATCAAGCTCCCCCAAACTGTCAATTTTTTCCAATTGAACATGAACCATAAGCACATGTGGTAAAGTTGAAATCTATCAAATAAATTTGACAGATTGGGGTAGCTTGATCTGCTGGCGTCTGTACAAAAGAATTCCAGTTTTTATATTTATAGCTAGTTACTTAGGTATATTGATAGTATGAAAGGTACCTACTATAAAAAGCCAAATAGAGAAATGGGGCAAAGACGGCACTAAATTGTATTCGAGAGAGGAGAATAGGGAAATAGGAAGACCGGTGCATAGGTACAGAGGCCAGCACATTAAGCTAACCCAATCTGTCAAATTTCTTTGATAGTTTTTCAACTTTATTACAATGAAATAAGGTTCATGTTCAATTGGGAAAATTTGACAGTTTAGGATAGCTTGACCTGCTGGTCTCTGTACAAGGAAAGCTCAGGACCGAAAGATCCAGCATGACGCTTTCTATTTCTACTCTACTGTAGACGAGAAATCGCTTGTCTACATTTCTGGGTTAAAAACTGTCAACTGTATAGATACGTAAACATCATTTTTGTCTATTCTTCCGACGACAAAACGCTTGTCTACGATTCTCGTGCTAAACCTGCTGACCGTTCCATAGTTTCAGACTTTCAGTCGTGGCCTCACCCAGGGGAGGTTTTTTGAAGTCGGTTAAAAAGGCTATGAGAGTTCTATACAATATAATAAGATAATGTTTTATCAAAATAATTTTGGCAAAACGGCAGTATTCCTAAATATGTAGGTAGTACTAGCTTTCGCCAGCGGCTTCGCCCGCATTTACAAATTTAACACAACACAATTACACCTAAATCACACACGAAAAGCTACTATGTACAGATATGTAGTGATAGTGAAGTAGTACCTATCTATTAGATAAAAAGAAAAGTCCTGACTGACTGACTGACTCATCAACGCCCAGCCCAAACCCTTGGACCTAAAAAGCTGAAATTTTGCGCAGAGGTTCCCTTTATAATGTAGACAAGGAGTAAGGAAGGATTTTTCGAAATTCAACCCCTAAGGGAGTTAAATAGAGGATGAATGTTCCGCGCGGGCGAAGCCGCTGGCAAAAGCTAGTTTACTATACAACAATCGATTTTAGTTTTTTTTTCATAACAAATGAACATTATTTTCACATAGACCGTGGGCCGTGGGGGCCGTGCCCTAGTTTTATAAATTGACCTTTTATGTGGAACTCGTTTAAAAACCATAACTACCTGTTTTTTTTTTTTTTTACTTTGTATCCTACGTTTTTTTTTAAATATGTGATTATTTGGATATTTGTTTGGTTAGGTTAGGCATTCAATCATGCGAAAAAGGCTTAACGGATTTGGATTAAATACGGCACACAGATACATTATGAACTGAATTACATATAGATAACTTTTTATTTGTATGTCATGACAATGAATCAATACATCACACATATATTTTTTCTGAACCCTCCTCTGAAGTCCCGAGCCTTTTAAACATTTAATAGCACTCTTTGTTCGCATATGAAAAATGCATTTTCGACTAACATTAAACTGAATAAAATTGAAAAGGAAATTTAAAAGAAGCCTGAAAAGTTTTAAACGGAAAGTCTGCTAGCTGTCGGCTTAAAGCAGAGATAAAATAGGTTTTCCTTTAATAATAAAAGGCTTTCGTTTTAAAAAAATGTGAAGAATTTAGCCATTTTAATTTACTGAAGGATACACGTGTGCAGTGTTTGTTGTATTTCGTTGTAATTTAACCTTTCCCATTCCCGCCCTTAGGTGCCGTAAAAGCCGACTAAGGGACAATAGCAATTAAGCTGAATCAAGTCCACATTTTTCCCATACAAACTTCGGGAGTGTATTACTCCACTGTATGACAATGTACATCAAAAATTAAACATGGTATGGTTTTGTCTTATTATGTACGAAAACGGAATATTAAAATTAAAAAAACCATTAAAATGTTAGGAGCCAACAAAGATTCGTTTTTCTTGCCAATTTAACCTAACTTTGGGCGTGTTTAAGTAATAAAAGAAGTGTAAAATCTCCAAAACTAAGTCGGTACCGACAAAGCTCAATTATGGAAAAGTTCAATAAAGTTTATTGGTCATTGATTTATGCGGTAGTATTTTCAGAAAACTCGATCTTCCGAGGGACTTTTCGTAATTTTTTACGTGCCTGTTTTACTATACATAACTGATCCTGCAGCTCACTGAATAATGTTGTGCGTGTAGACTAGCGTCTAACTATTCATCACGGGTACTACCTTTGTCAGATACGAAGCCTGGTAAGACAGCGTGCTTTTCAGCCAGGCCCACCAGTGAGTTCGAGCCCGCGACTAGGTTCCCCTTAAGAGAATGGGCCAAAATCATATCAAGTTTTAAAGGACGGTAATGCCTTTAATTACTGCAACATTTTGGAAACTTCTTTAAGCGCATTTTGCGCTCTTTTTGAACAGTGAACGAAACTTAACCATCACGCTCGGGTTGGTGACGCTTTTTTCTTTTTTGCGTGGGAAATCAAGAAATAACTTCTCCCGCTCTGGGTGGATCAGGAGGGCGTGTCAGACTTTTACTGACTAAAACCCGCCCGTGTTCCCTCAGTAGCCCGTATGCCAGGGGCTGCGGTATCTCTTTCGAACGAACCCGCACCCCTGGCAGGCAACGAACCCGCACCCCTGGTACTCCATATACTCAGATCTAGTCGGTCGGTGACGGTCGTGATGGTGAATTGCGTATACTCGGCTTATAAGTATGAGTTTTTACTTCTCGGTATGGTTATGCCCCTTTATTTTTTAATGTTTTTTAAGCGTAGGGTATAGTACAAATATTTGTTTCGTGCTGGATCGAACCCACAACACATACATAGTGTAGCAGCTAAACACACATAGTGTAGAAGTTCAACCACTGAGCCAAATAAGGTGCTTCCAATTTTTTTTTATTCATTCATTCACAGACAGAAAACGAGATGAGCGAAAGGATTTCTGAAAATTCATTCACTAAAGGGTTTATTAAATAGGGAATAAAATTTTGTATGGAAGTTCGTCCGAAATATGAAAGTTGGTACTCAGACTTAATAAGTAATCCATCGTGAGTTTAGAGCCCATCATTCAGCAACAAAAAAACAATTAGAATAGTTCTAACTATTCTAATTGTTTTTTTGGACCATTGTTTTTAGGGTTCCGTACCTCAAAAGGTAAAAAAGGAACCCTTATAAGATCACTCTCTTGTCCGTCTGTCTGTCCGTATGTTACCACCGATTTTCTCAGGAACGGGTGAATCTAGAAAGTTGAAGTTTATTCCAGATACTGATGTCTATAGTCCCTATTAGGTAAATAAAAATAAAGGTCCTGAATCAACACGATAAAAAGATATGGGCAAATTTAGATTTTCGCAAAACTTGTAAGTACCAAACTTTACCTTAATTTGATTTATTTTTAAATTTTTCGGAATTTTCCCTTTACTTGTGCTATAAGACCTTGCTTTTAATCAAAATTGTCAATTCTAGGTCAATCGGAAGTACTCTATAGGTTTTGGGTCGAAAACCTAAAGAGTACTTCCTATCAAGAAATTTGGCAAAAAGCAAGGTCTTATAGCACAAATAAAAAAAAAGAAGAAAATTAAGCTTACAAGTTTTCGCGAAAATCTAGATTTGCCCGTATCTTTTTTATTATGGCGGTATAATGGGTAGGTACGGAATCCTCGGCTCACGAATTCGACTCGCACTTGACCGGTTTTTTTGGCAACTCATCGCCCCTTGTCTAATAGAAAAATATGCGATATGCAAATATCCACTGTTTTCTCTAAAAGCAAGTGAAGAACGCAAAAAAGTCTACATTTTCACAGCTTTCCGATTTTATCCTTGGTAAACTGTCAGAATCAATCACTGCACACGGTTGGTTACGTGCAAAGGGTACCTCCTTACTACGTAATATTGTGATCTTATAGGCACCTGTCCCACCGTCGGCGTCGTCGACAAGAAAGCGACAAAAAAGTAACGATTTTCTCGCTCAATAATCGTACAGAAGTACAGAAGATTGTAGGTAATAGTTGATCGCTGACTGTTCACACAGTCAATCAATTCAATTAATCAACTCAGTCCATCGCAGTCCACTGCTGGACATAGGGTTCTCCTAAGCTTGGCCACAACGCCCTGACCTCTGCTTTCCGCATCCAGTCTGTCCCAGCCATCTTTTTGAGGTCGTCGATCAATCTAGCTGGGGGTGTCTCACACTACGCTTGCCGATACGTGGTCTCCACTGGCCATCGGTCTTTCGACGTAACATGGCCAGCCCATTGCGACTTCAGGTAGCTTACTCTGCAAGTTACCTATGCCGACAACTTCAGTTCTTTTCCGGAACCTTGCCCGGCGAGTACTTACCTACTTGTTTTTCGTAGCGACGAGTAAAGCGAGGGTCATTTAGCGTGCAGAAAACTGGCTGAGGGACTCATACTTGATAACATAGGTACGTATCCCATAGAGTAATCGCTCGTTACAGTCGCGAACTCGCTGCTCGTTGCTCACCAACTCGTTTTTAGTTGCTAGCTCTACTCGCTTCTCGTTAATTGCCGGCTATGGGCGCGGTGCCTTAAGCCCGATACGATATGCGTTCGAGACCCCGCTCGATAGCTACTCGTACATGCCTCATACGAGGGCTTATCTGTTGCTTATCTTTTGAGGGTAAAGTCTTTAAGAACAGCGTTCTTAACTTTGTTTCAAGAAATCTTTTTAACAAGTTTGTGTTGTGTGAAAACAGTGGTAGTTGGAAAACATAACATTACATAACGCCTTGTTACCCCGACGGGTTGGGCACAGGTGTACGTAGGTACACTATTTCGTCAGTTATGTTTAGCTTCTGCCCCGGCTTCGTTTGCGTGGTCGCATATTATCCGACGGGAACGTACTATACCGGGATGAAAATGGTATATACTAATCCAGGACACAGTCTGTTATGGCCCACGGCGACCATGATAGATCATGGGTCCTACCACGGGTAGAAATTGAAGTGGAGAAGATAGATTGGAGCGGGCCGCGTCCCACATTGCAAAACTACACGCGGGCCATTTTCGCTCATTGCGGCTGTAATAAGACGCCTAGAATCAGTTCTACTTTCTTGTAAATGTGACCTTCAGAAGGCTCTTTTAATGGCCTACTTGAAAAAATATATTTGATTTTGACTTGGCTTTAACCAACTGTATCTGTTCCTGACCGTCTTCATTACGAATGTCCAACCATGTTATGTCGGCCATGTCCGTTCATCAATCAGTGCTCAATATTGGGTTCCCAATGTTACAGTGGGCGGCCAAGCGAGCGCTGAATTCCAATCACGGGCTTTAATTGACCATTTGCAAATAGGAAGATCCAATTGGAGTAGTGTGGGGTCTGGCTTGGGACCTAAGATGCGTGAGTATTGATTGTTTGACTTGACAAAGATCGTAGAACAATAGTTTTGTAACAGTGTGACAAATCTTGACATCTGTTTAATATAGATAAAACTCTGTACTTAACTTTATGTTTCGTGCAGTGCGAACGTAAATTCAACAAAAAGAGTTAACAATGAGATTTGTTTCATGAGACAAGTTTAAATGTTCATGTGAGTGTTCTCTGGTGCAAACACTTAATTAGGTATTTGTTTTTATAAGCATACTAGCAGCGCTCCTCGGTTTCAACCGCGTACTTCCCGTTCCTGAATACGGGGATAAATAGCCTATGTCACCCGGGGATAGTGTAGCTTCCCAACAGTGAAATAATTTTTCAAATCGGTTCGGTAGTTTCGGAGCCTATTCAATGCAAACAAGCTTTAATGAATTTAGATAAGATATTTTAAATAAGGGTAGGTAATTGTGTATACTAAACGAACGCTTCTCGACATCAAACTGGAAAGTTTGGTCAGAAACATTCTTAAAAAGATAAAAATTTGGATTGTTTTTTTTAATTCTTGATTATTATAAGGGTTTTTATCCACACGGATATGTCAACCCCATCGTATCTTATTGCCTATAAAACTCTAAGTGCATAATAATAAATCAAATCAAATCATTTTTTATTTTTGTAACATCGTCGCTATGTTATGCCAAGAGGCGTACAAATCTGTTTGCATGCGAAATAAAATATCGATCATGCGAGAGGTAAATAAATTATCTGGTAGGTATGTCAAAATTAATAATAATATGATATTATACAATGCAAATAAAATCAATGTCAATATCTAATAATTACATACTAAACAAGAATCATTGAAAGTCAAAGTCAAAGCATTTATTTCAATTAGGCACTTAAAAGGCACTTTTGAACGTCAACATTTACATTTAAACGGAATTGATTCTAGTAGCCCATTCCAAAAAGTAGTTTCGTATGGAGAAGAACGGGCAAGAAACTCCACCGTTACTCTATTATTGATTAAGTATCTTCACCAGGCTACACAACCTCTTTGCAATCGCTGATTTAGGATTTGCTATAATATTCTGAGTTGTCCCAATGTTAAAAGTTTAATTTAAATTCTCTAATTAATTATTCTCTTTCACTCTTGCTCTTTACACATTCCATCAACAAATGTTGCACATGATCAATTTTGTTGCATTTATGTCACAATTTATTACGTGATGCAACCTTTCGCAGGATTGAAAATTATTAAAAACTTAAAAAGAAGAAAAATAATATTTTAAGCGAATTGTGATTTATAGTGCTGCTTTAAACTGCAGACTGAGTACTAGATTCTTGTTATAAATGACTCACCAAAGTAGGTACCTACGTAGGTATTGGCAATATATCGTACATAACAAAAATATCGAGAGAATATCTGGAATTACATCTCTGAAAGCCAGTGTGGTGAATGCTGAAATGGTAATCAACGTTGTCTGAAAGGGTAGGGCAATCATTCACAAAGTCACAGGTCATAATCAATCATCGCTTTACTAGAAGAATACTTTTCATAACAGTACGATTTCAATTTAAAATTCACTTTTCATTTGATTTTTTATTTTATTGAGAACCTGCATAAAAGGAAAATAAATTGTCGGCGATCAGGGAAAATGTTATTCCATCATTTTAATATGGTAGCTCTTTAACTTTAATGAGTACATTCGGGGTTAAATGCATGAAAAACTGAAATGCATTTCGGTCATACCTACAAATTATTTCCGATTTTCAGTGAAACCGACGCCAACAAAATGTGTCATAAGTACTTACAGCTCGATGGTTGGTTGAGGTGAATCTTGTCACATTTTTGTGTATTACTCCACTGTTTGACACTGTACATTAAAAATTAAGCACGGTATGGTTTTGTCTTATTATAAATATTGTCTGTACGGAAACAGAATACTAAAATAAAAAGCCAATAAAAATTTATGAGCCAACAAACGTTCTTTTTTTTTCAAAATCAAAAATCAAAATATTTTTATTTCATATAAACCTGCATGGGCACTTATGAAACGTCAGAAGCTAGGTGCACGGTTCCAAAATGTTGTTTCCTATGGAGAAGAGCCGGCAAGAAACTCCACGGTTACTCTTTTAAAAATGATTGGCTTTAACAATGTTTTCAGGTAAAAAAATGTATGGGAGGACAGTGCAGGCCTGTAAATAAGTACCAGGTACTTAGACGAATCCAGAATAGAAAATCGTCTACAAATCTAGTCTGTAAGGCCTACAACGTTCTCCCATTCACAATATGTAAAATAATCTACATAAATAAAATGAACCTAATTAAACATAGTGACATGATTAACATGACAATCACTAAAAAATAGTTGATATTAAAATTGATGTATAATGTCAAATAATGACGAGAATATGTCAGCATTGTAAAAATAAAAAGAACATTGAGAGCAGTTAATAGACTTTCACATAGATATGCTGTTAATGAGGTACCAGGGAAGCCACATGTGCAGAAGGAATTAATGCCAAACTTCCCTGTCTTCAACGTAGTCTTTTATCTTATAATATGCTTTTTTGATAAGGATACGTTTGATGTGCGTTTTAAACTTTCCATCGCTAAGTTCTGTAACTGACTTTGGCAACTTGTTATAGAAGCGGATACTGTTTATTAGAAATGACTTGCTAGTTTTAGTCAATCTAAATTTTGGAATCACAATTTCATCTTTACTACGTGTATTCAGATTATGGAAATCACATCGTTTTTTGAAAAGGCCTAAGTTTTTGCGAACGTACAAGATATTTTCTAGGATATAAAGAGACGGCAGAGTTAGAATATCAATTTCGCTGAATTTGTTTCTAAGAGACTCGCGAGGCCCCATTTTATAGATTGCGCGGATTGCCCTCTTTTGTAAAATGAAAATTGAATCTACGTCAGCTGCCGATCCCCACAACAGAACGCCATAAGACATAATACTGTGAAAATAAGCAAAGTAAACTAACCTAGCTGTGGCTACATCCGTCAACTGCCTTATCTTTCTTACTGCGTAAGCAGCTGAGCTTAATCTACTTGAAAGAGCTCTAATGTGAGCACCCCATTGCAATTTTGAATCTAAAGTAATTCCCAAAAATACAGTTTCCGAAATAGCATCTAGTTTCTTCCCATCAAGTTTTAAGTTTAGACCTACTTGGGGTACATTTGGTAACGAGAACTTAAGACATTTAGTTTTGTTCGCATTGAGTAAAAGATTATTAGCGGCAAACCATTTCGAAAGAACAGCTAGACTATCATTGACATGTAAGACATCTGTATCTTTTCTATCTATTCTAAAAATAAGAGAAGTGTCATCAGCGAATAAAATTATATCCGAGAAGTTAGCCATCAGGTAAGGAAGGTCATTAATATAAACTAGAAATAAAAAAGGGCCAAGAATTGAACCTTGAGGCACGCCCATCTTAACTAGAGACCCCGAGGACGTCGCCCCATTAACGTTTACTTTTTGCTGCCTGTTTGATAAGTAGGAAAGTACAAGATTAGCAGCCTGTCCACGAATTCCATAGTGGTGTAATTTACAGATAAGTGTATTGTGGTCAACGCAGTCAAACGCTTTTGAGAGGTCACAGAAAATGCCAACCGCGTCCTGGGAATTCTCCCAGGATTCCAAAATGTGACTGATGAGTTTTACTCCTGCGTCAGTCGTCGACCGACCTTTCGTGAAACCAAACTGTCGACTATGTAAAATACCATTTGAGTTAAAATGTGACAACATCTGGTCTAGCATGATTTTTTCATAAATTTTGCTCAATGCTGGAAGCACAGATATAGGTCTATAATTAGAGGGATCACTCTTACTACCTGATTTGAAAATTGGTACTACTTTACTATGTTTCATTAAGTCAGGAAACGTACCGTTGTCTAAACATTGATTAAATATGCCTGTTAGGACAGGGGCAATTGTGTCAATGATATTTTCGAGAACCTTAACGGAAATCCCCCATAAGTCTTCAGTGTTTTTTATGTTAAGACTTTTAAATGCTGTTTTAATTGTGGCAATAGAAATGGGTTTGAATTCAAAACTTGGAATGTCCTTGCTGAAGTTTTCTTTAAGAAGAGATTCAGCTAATACAGATGATGAGGGGAGAGATTTCGTAACTTCTATTGGGATGTTGGTAAAGAAATTTTCTAGAGTCTCAGCAACTTGTAACTTATCTGAAATGATTTCATTATCAATTTTTAGAGCTAACTCATTCTGATCTCGCTGTTTTGTGTTTCCAGTTTCTTTGTTAATTACCTGCCACACAGCTTTTATTTTATTTTTAGAGATACTAATTTTGTTACTTATTAATTTAGATTTAGCGTGAGCGCAGACTCTTTTGAATATTTTAGAATATTTTCTTACATAATTATGAAGGGCCTGATCAGAAGTCAATGATTTTTCGTGATACTAATTTTGCTAATTTAACCTCACTTTGGGCGTCTTTAAGTAATAAAAGAAATGTAAAATCTCCAAAACCAAGTTGGTACCGACAAAGTTCAAATATAGAAAAGTTCAATCAACTTCATTGGTCATCATTGATTTATGCAGTCGTTTTATAACAAAAATTAAACCGCCGAAAAACCGAAAAGCATAAAATAATAAACCTTTTTTGGTTAACTTTAATAACGGAGTTCGGAAGTCGGTGACTTTTGATATGTATTTTAATTTTATGTCACTGCCTTCCGAACTTCGTTATTAAGGTTAAACAAAAAAGGTTTATTATTTTTTGCATTATAGTTTTTCAGCGGTTTAATGTTTTGTAAAAAAGTTTTAGTTTTATAATTTTTTGTAGCTATAATCTACTAAGTACTACATCCTTAATTTTTGATTACTTTTTGTAATACTCAGCATTAACAAATCTGTGAGTGAACAATGAATCACCCCCTGTTTTCCTACCCTTAGGGTTGGTTTTTTTTTCGAAATGTATATGGGACCAACTTCGGGGTATACCCTTTCCATAAAAAAGAATGATCAAAACCGGACTACTCTGAAAAAAGTTATGCGTGGTCATACATAAAAAGATATAAACATACGAGTATATGTATACGCGTCGACTTGAGAACCTCCTCCGTTTTTTCGTCGGTTAATAAAACCCGATCTTCCGAAGGACCTTTCTTAATTTTTACGCGCCTTTTTTAACTAAAACTGACCCTGCATCTCACTCAATAATGTTTTGCTTGTAGACTAGCGTGTAACTGCTCATCACGGGTACTACCTTTGTCAGACACGAAGCCTGGTAAGACAGCGTGCTTTTTAGCCAAGCCCACCAGTGAGTTCGAACCCGCGACTAGAGCAAAAATCTCATGAACTCCTATCACTAGACTCCTATGTAATAAAAATGTAAAGAAGTTCCAAACATACTAAGTATATAAGGTAATAGCTACCTCCAGTCCTATGATGACATCATTAGGTCTTTAGTAGGAGCGAGACGAGATGCAAATTCCAATTCAGAGCTACAGCTGAGAGGTTTGAGCAGGATCATCCAATTACCATTTCAAACCTTTGAATCAAACTACATTTTTCACAAACATGATGGTGTGCGAACTATTTTTATGACTGGCAACCTATCTGCAAAACGAAATGAAACTATTTTCATATCCATGGTAACTTGGCTCCAGTTCTGAATATTGAAAAAGCATTTGAAATAGTTTTCATTCGCTTCGTTTACATTTATTAATTGATTCCGATGCTACGGCAAAAGAAAACAAACTGTGGAACAAGTCTGAATTTATTTTCGCATGATTTCACAATGGAGTATTTGCTAGCTCATATTTTTCTACGTTATAAAGCCTTTTGGCGCCTTTGTCCCGCTTACCAAAAAGTCTGTGTGGGTCGGAAAATATTCCTTTGACTAGCTCCAACTATTTATATTACAAGTTGTTGATTAATTTTCATACGAGAATGTGGTCGATCAGGGAGAGCAGGGCGTGGGTGTATATTTTATCTATACATACAGTTTAAAATGGACTCGATATTAAATCACTGTACCGGAGAACAGAAGTACACTCACATTCAAACTCAAACCGTTTACCTATTTCAAATAAACTATTATCAGGCACTTTTGAATTGTCAAAGATTCGGTCAGTCAGAAAGATGAGCTGGTTGCCCATCCATACCTACATTTACTTAGGTACATTCGGTCGATCCATCAGGTTAAGCTACGCTTGCCGGGGTTGATCTGTGGATGGATGACCATGTTTACATATCGAGATTCCTCCATGCGTCAGAAAGCACATTAAGCCGTTGTTCCTGGCTGTCATTCGTCAATCTTTGACAGTCGTTACGGGTCGTCAGGAGCCCGAAGACCTGACAACCAGCCTTACCAAGGGGTATACAGTAACTGGGTTGTGGAGGTCAGATAGACAGTCGTTCCATGTAAAATATTGATATTCAGCTGCATCCGGTTAGACTGGAAGCTGACCCCAACATAGTTGGGAAAAGGCTAGGCAGACTTGATTGAGAAACGGTGCTGTGCTTTACACGTAACACTTGTACAAAGTGTTTTTATTAATTTATCAGACCCTAAGAAGATGGTATGAAATAGGGTATTAAGTACATCCATTTTTGAAAAGTGTCTTAATTAGATTTTAGAGTGCTAATTATCAACAAAATAAACCACAAAAATTCTATTTAATCGATTAGTGCCTTAATAAGTGTTACATGTAAAGCACAGCATAATTCTTTTACGTTTTCAAATTTTGCGCGTAATTTGACGAAAACGCTGGACGCAGTGGACGTCATATTATTGCTCTGTGGGTATGACGTCAGTTTGCTATATAAACAAATGCGCTGATGTTTTATAAGATAATTGTCGGTAATAATGTTATTTTTTCTACTTATCGTTGGTTTGCTGTTCCTGAATGCAAGATATTAAAATTTAAATGCAATGCCATGCAAATTATTATAATTTAAATAAAAATTACTTTGGTTACGAAAATAATAAAAGTACAAAGTTGAGTATAAAAGTACAAGTGACGTCTACTATTTCATGGTTTTCAAAAACAGATTTAAAAAACTGAAATCTTTAAATTGTATTTTAAAATTTATTTTGTTATTTCATGAACGAAAACTAACATTTTCCGACTGAATTTTCCCTAAGCTATCTCAATGATATATTTTTAGATTTTCTCATATGGAGTAAAATATCCTATTGTGTAAAAGTACAAAATGTCACTCTTCATAGATCTATGATGTAAAATGTTAAGTTAGAGTTAAATTGCTCATTAGTCTTCTCTAGGCTAGATTATAATAAATTACTTATACAGGAAAAATAAGCTAAGGGCACATTTCTGCCCAGCTCTTGCTGATATTACACCATAAGTTTTACAAGTCAACCTGAAAGATGATCAGTGTTTTCATTGTAACGTAAACAAATCAATTTCGCGAAACCGTCCGGTATTTATAGTCAGGTTATGTTTGTCGTACATAGTCCAATTAGCATTCTATTGATTCGGGCTAGCAGGATTATTTTCATACGACTAAAGGTTATGTACATATTTATAACTTCATTTTACACATGTACCTACTACAAGACGTATATTATGCGAAGTAATTTACATGTAAATAAGTCATTTACTACATCCCTAGCAGAGGAATTTAGAAGGAGAGCAATTTAAATAAAATGTTATTTCTGGCAACTCTGAGCTGTGATGTACTTACTATGTGGAGGATTTTATTACAAGAGACATAGAACAGAATATATTATCTTGTCTCTAGATTTAAGTGTCCACCTACATGTTTAAAGGTTCCCGCAGACAGGCACGACGCTACTCTAGTAGAAAAATTTCTATGAAAATGTCATGGGAATGGTTCTACCAGAATCGTGTCGCACCGTTCGCGTCGCTTCGCACCTGTTTGCGGGTGCCTTAAAGCTGAATGTGTAGCGGGCGGGCTTTAACGGAATGATTTTTAGTTCTACGACTGGATCTATTTGGCCCGCGGCGTACTATCGCATGTAATATTTACTTTTGAAAATATTTTGTCTGCTATACCTAAGTACGTAGTTTGAGGGCCTTGTGGCTAAGTAGTAACAGCCACACGAGTCGATCGATCAGGTTAAGTTGCATGCCGTGGTTGATTCGTGGATGGGTGTCCATCTTTGCATACCCCTCCGTACCGCGGAAAGCTTGTTAAGCCTTTGGTCCCGACTGTCATTAGACGCAGTCGTTATTGAGGCTTTACCTTGACTAAAACCCTGCCAGGGGTGCGGGTTTGTTCGAAAGAGATACCACAGCCCCTGGCATACGGGCTACTGAAGGAACACGGGTGGGTTTTAGTCAGTAGAAGTCTGACACGCCCTCCTGCTCCACCCAGAGCGGGACAAGTCATTTGAAGACTTCCCACCCAAAAAAAAAATACGTGTTGTCCTTGTAAATGTGCATCTGATTGTATACGGTTTTCACCATCATTTATTTAGAGAATTTATTCTAGTAGATTTGAAACTGCGATCCAAGAGACAGCAAACTTTCTAATCCAATTAATCTTAGAATTCAACTAATTCTTAGATTCCTAGATTTCAAATGAATTGGAAAAATGAGCCCGTTAAAGGAGATAGCGTCGAAATGATCGCAGACGAACTTATTATTGAACTCAAAACAGATGAATGTAGCGATTTATCAAACTTTAGTCAAACACGTACCATCTTTGATAGATTATTTTATAGTTTAAATGATAAATCTTCTCATAGAAAGTTTTGACGTGCATATTTTATTGCTGACTACCTACGTTTCATAATTCAGAGTAGTAGTACAGGTAGGTTGTCAGACTTTCGGGCTTCTGACGACCCGTAACGATTGTCAAAGATCCACAAATGACAGCCGGGACTAACGGCTTAGCGTGCTTTCCGAGGCACGGAGGGGTCTTGGTATGTAAAGATGGTCAGCCATCCACGGACCAACCGCGTCAACAACCAACAGCTACACAAGCACGACACAGTCAAATCAGACTGTCCGTCAATAATCGTAGTTTTCTATCTACGTATATAATTACGAACCTATACCTGTCTATTTGATTGTTAATGTTAGTTAAAAGCGGCATACTATTTGTAAATCAAAATCATTTATTCGATTTAGGCTGAGCTGAGAATGTTGAACGTTAAAATTATATAAGGCAGTCCCACGCAGACCAACCCGCACTGGGCCCGCGTGGTGGATTACGGCCCAATCCCTCTCACCGAGAGGAGGCCTGTGTCCCAGCAGTGGGAACATTATAGGCTGATGATGATGAGTCCCACGCCCTATACCACTTCCTAGTATTCTATTATAGCTGGGAAAAGAAATGGCGCAACATACTCCCCGGCAACCCAAGAACTTGATTTTAGTCAAAACTTTGCTTGCAAAGTAATTCAAATTAAAAACAATCAGAAAAATAAATCTGTTACAAAAATGCCTCGAGTTTCCGTACATTTTAAAAGTTAATATATATAATATAGTATTCATACTTACATACATATGTACATAATCAGCCTAATGTTCAAACACAAAAACACCTCCTCTCTCCGAGAGGTTGATTGGTTCACATGTCTCCGAATTTTTAGTTCTAGGACATGCCGGTTTCCTCACGATGTTTTTCTTCACCGTTTTGAGAGCAGTGGTGATGAAATAACTAACACAAAGTAAAGCGCATGTCTGGGTTCGACCCACTCGTAAGTCGTGGCCGCTACCATTAGGCAACCACTGCTCATACTTAGTACCTACCTAACAATCTACATAGCATTCAAATAATAACACAACCACCCAATTTTGTGCAAAGTTTCACTGTACGGCTAACCCACAGGGAATACATAGTTGTACATACGAAAGTTGCCCGCTTTTATATTATAGTAATTTTGTAAGTACCTACGTGTTACTATGCCGCCCAACTACAGCCGTCTATTGACTATATTTCTACGGATATAGGACAAGCCAAACGCAATTTATTACAATCCAATCCTGAGCTGAGACTGAGAATTTTCTATCTGAACAGCCAATTGCAGTTTTCCTGACCGAACCGAGCTTGAGATCGAACCGAATGAGATAGCTTTAACAGCTATAGAGGATGGCATAAGAAAATAAAATGTATAATTTAATAAAAGGGCGGAGAAGGCCAATTCTCGTAATTAAAAACGTTCGCAGTGTCATCTCGGCGACAATCGAATTTCAAAAATTTGTCAAAAATATATGGAAACTCAAGGTATTTTTGACAGATTGACACTGAGAGCAGACTGTGAACGTTCTTAAAATTACCAGAATTGCCCCTCTGGTGTCCTGAAATACAGGCCTAGAGCTTAGTTTATGCACCAGTCTCCCACAATATTAAAATATCGTCTGACTCTGATACCATGTGATAATTGTGTATTTTGTAATGTTGTGGTGAGAAATTAATATATATTATTATTGAATAAGTCTTTAAAAAAAATATAACTATACGACACATGTCACCTGCAGGATTTTTATTATTTTGACTATGGGAAATCATCAAATGACTTCTCCCGCTCTGTGTGGAGCAGGAGGGCGTGTCAGACTTTTCCTGACTAAAACCCACCCTCAGTTGTCCGTGTGCTAGGGGCGACGGTATCTCTTTCGAACAACCCGCACCCCTGGCAGGCATCGGCCCTTGCGGACCCCACCAGATGTTGCTGACATCTCTAACGGCGCGCGTGGAACACAACGCGCCGCCGACCCGGGCATTTCTTCCACGAAGTGTTATCTGGCGGCGCATTGAACTATTATAGGTCAATTCGTCGACCTGATATGACATATCCTGAACTTAACAATTATTTCTACAAAACATTCGGGGAAATTGATTACGAGTTCAAAATCAGTCGAGTTAGAAAGTTAGAAATTTAAAACAGAAATCTGATCAACCAGTTATACATTTTGTGCATCAGATTTCTCAGCTAAATGATACCTTACGTAAACCAGTCGATAAATCCGATTTATTGGAAATTATCATTCACAACATGCATCCTAGATATTTCCCATGCTTATCGATACATAAATTTACAGACTTGGATGCGCTTGTTGACACTGCATCGCATTTTGAAAATTTTTTGCCCAAATCTACAAAATTAGTTTCATGCGCAACCAACCAATTTCAACTGTGTCCGAAATGCAATAAAACGGAACACCCCTATCGTACCTGCCCTGATTTCCCTGATATGCTATGCTTTAAACGCCGCACACTTGGTTTTATAACTCGTGATTGCCCAAAATGCAATCCAAAAAATGTTTAGCCCGCCGGCGACACGCCTTACTCCGTACAGTGTCACCGGTGATAGCGTCCGATTCGTCTGATAACCGCCCATTTATCGAGATCATATTGTGCAACCAGCGCGTTAAAGCTCTACTAGACTCCGGTGCACAAATGACCCTTATTAGTGATTGTTTAACCCAACAACTGGGTATTTCTCTTAAATCAAAAGTTCCATGCCCACGTGTTATTTCTGCTAATAATTAATCTCCTATTGATATTTTAGGAACTATTTAATCTCCCAGTTAAGTTTAATGGTACAACTTTTGTCCACGAATTTTTAGTAGCACGTTCTATGTCTTCTTCCGTTATTTTAGGTATCGAATTCTGGAACAAGTCCGTTTTTACTTCGGTTTATAGTCAAGCTTTTAACAAAAATATCAAAGGTAATATGTACCTTCCTCCCGACTCTCATTCCCTTCCTTCTGACTCTGATTCCCTTCCTCAGGTTAATTGCATTAGCGAGGTCCGATACATTCATCCTTGTAAGGTACCAGACCAAGAGCTAAGGCTACAACGGGTCATTGATGAATTCGAAGTCATTTCTTCTGATAAAGTTGGCCTTGGTAAGACTACTTGGCTATCACACAAAATAAACACTACAGGATCACCAATTAGATAACGGTTTTACCCTCTTTCACCTGTTATGTTAAAGTTGCTCAATGAGGAAGTCGATAAGATGCTGGAGTTGGGTGTCATCCGTCCCTCACGTTCTCCATGGGCCAGTCCATTTGTAATGGTCGCCAAGAAAGACGGTTCTGTACGTTTTTGCGTTGACAGAAGGAAATTGAATAGCGTTACTACCAGAGATTCTTATCCGCTCCCCCGTATTCATGATATTCTTGACAACCTTCGAGGTGCAAGGTTTATAAGTTCTCTTGATTTTAGAAGTGCATTTTGGCAGATTCCTCTCGCTGATGATGAGAGTTGTGAAAGAACCGCTTTCATAGTTCCACAACGTGGTTTATTTGAGTTCGTCAGAATGCCATTTGGTCTCACGAATGAAGCTTCCGAGATGCAACGCCTTACTGACATGATCGTCAATTTCGAATTCACTTCGACCAGTGTTATTTGCGTTTTCGGTTCCGTCGATGATTTAATGATAATATCAAAAGACTTTGATAGTCACCTCGCGCTCCTTAGAAAGGTACTAAACCGTCTCAAGGAAGCCGGTTTAACTATTAACCTAAAAGAATGCGAGTTCTGTAAAAGCGAATTGAAATATTTGGGTTATATCATTAACGAAAAGGGTTTACAAACTGATCCCAGCAAGCTCTATGCTATTACTGCTACTCTATGGATTATCCAGTTCCTTCTACCGCTAAGTCACTGCGTAGTTTTATTGGGATATGCTCAAATTATAGGCGTTTTGTTGATGGTTTCTCCTCTATAATAGCTCCACTCACTGCCCTTATAGGAAAAAGGAAGGGTCGTGACCCTATAAGGTGGGAAAATGCCGCCGATCAAGCATTCCCCCCCCCCCCCCCCCGAGTGGGTTCCCGCATTGTCGTTGCGGGGGGGCTTAGTAACCGTGGTCTCCCATCCACGGTGAAGCCAAGAGGAACCCAACGGTGGGGCCGCTCGTCAGGGCTTTTGCCTTCAAGCCATTGACGTAGCGGCCAAAAAGTAGGTTGCGGTGAGGTGCACCGCAACTGAGGTGGGCCGCGATGTCGAATGGGAGGCATCGCGGCTGAGGGTTACAGGTTGCGGTAGAGGAGGAGTGCCGGTGCTTCTGAGCAGCGCTCTTCCCTTCCGTGGCCTGGACGGGGCCGCCACCGTTTGATGGCGGACGCGGTGGGGCCGCAGGGGAAGAGGAGTGTCGGTATAGCGTCAGCCGCGTTGTGTTCCTCACGCGCGCCGTCAAAGATTTCAGCAACCACTGGTGGGGTCCGCAAGGGCCGATGCCTGCCAGGGGTGCGGGTTTGTTCGAAAGAGATACCACGGCCCCTGGCAGACGGGCTACTGAGGGAACACGGGTGGGTTTTAGTCAGTAAAAGTCTGACACGCCCTCCTGCTCTACTCAGCAGGAGAAGTCATTTGATGATTTCCCACCCAAAAAAAAAAAAAAAAAGCATTCCGCAAATTAAAGGATGCGCTCATCAATACTCCGGTTATGGCTTGTCCAGATTTCTCGAAGTCCTTCATTTTGCAATGTGATGCGTCAGCTGTTGGTCTTGGTTCAGTTCTTTCTCAAAAGATCGATGGTGTTGAACATCCAATCGCTTATTATTCCCGCTTATTTTCCAAAGCAGAACGCAATTATAGTACGACTGAACGCGAACTTTTGTCCGTTCTTGATTCCATTGAGCATTTTCGCTGTTATTTAGATGGAATTAAATTTTCTGTTAAAACAGATCATATGGCTTTGAAATGGCTCCTCACACTAAGTAATCCCTCCGGACGTTTAGCTCGATGGGCTACTGTTATTTTCCAATATACGTTTGATATCGTTCATCGCAAGGGTTCGCAACACGTCGTTCCAGACGCTTTATCTAGAATGTACGCGAGTCCAGTTACATTCGATCAAGGACCTGACCATACCAATGATCCCCCCCGAGTGGGTTCCCGCATTGTCGTTGCGGGGGGGCTTAGTAACCGTGGTCTCCCATCCACGGTGAAGCCAAGAGGAACCCAACGGTGGGGCCGCTCGTCAGGGCTTTTGCCTCAAAGCCATTGACGTAGCGGCCAAAAAGTAGGTTGCGGTGAGGTGCACCGCAACTGAGGTGGGCCGCGATGTCGAATGGGAGGCATCGCGGCTGAGGGTTACAGGCTGCGGTAGAGGAGGAGTGCCAGTGCTTCTGAGCAGCGTTCTTCCCTTCCGTGGCCTGGACGGGGCCGCCACCGTTTGATGGCGGACGCGGTGGGGCCGCAGGGGAAGAGGAGTGTCGGTATAGCGTCAGCCGCTCTCCCTATCCTCTGCGGCCGAAAAGTGGTAGACGGGACGGCGCGTTGTGTTCCTCACGCGCGCCGTCAAAGATGTCAGCAACCACTGGTGGGGTCCGCAAGGGCCGATGCCTGCCAGGGGTGCGGGTTTGTTCGAAAGAGATACCACGGCCCCTGGCATACGGGCTACTGAGGGAACACGGGTGGGTTTTAGTCAGTAAAAGTCTGACACGCCCTCCTGCTCTACTCAGCAGGAGAAGTCATTTGATGAATTCCCACCCCAAAAAAAAAAAAAAAAAAAAAACCATACCAATGATAGATGGTATAAATGGGTGTATTTAGGGGCTCGTGACTCTCCTCAAACGTTTCCAGCTTACGCCATTCGGAACGGTGTTCTGTTAAAGACGCATGCCAATCACTAACCCTTTGTGGTCTGATCCTTGGCGCGTTGTTTTACCCGTTGAAAAAGTTATACCCGCTATTTCGGAAGCACATAATAATCATCTCTATACATCCTGGAGTCACAAAGACTTATCTTAAGCTCAAGGATATCTTTTACTGGCCAAATATGTTTCGAGATGTTTCTGAGACTTAAGTTTCTTTACCTTAGCAAATGATTTTACCTGTGATAATGCTACCGTTTTTCGTAGTAATCAGTTTTTAAACTTTCTTAGATCATTTCACATTGATTCCCCTACATATACCCCTTATTACACACCACAAGCCAACACGGTAGAACGCTGTAACCAAAGTGTCATTACTTGTTTGAGCATATTGGTTGGCGAGACCCAAAGGAATTGGGCTAAATTGTTACCCAAGGTTAAACTTTACCTCAATTCTTGTATTAATTTGGCCACAGGCTTTTTGCTAAACTTCCTCATATTCGGTAGAGAAGTCTGTATGGATTCTTCGCGCGCTGATAACCAGACTAAGCACTAATTTAGCTGAAAGTCGGGAACAACACGCGAGGAATCTGACTTCACTCACCGAAATTTATGCGAAAGTAGAGGACAATCTCTCCTCTGCTTTTCTCCGTAATTCACGAACTTACAATACGAACCGGACAGCTATTACACTTAATGCCGACGACATTGTATGGAGGCGTAATTTTTCAAAGTTCTCAGCTGCTGAATACTTTACGGGGAAACTTGCTCCTCGCTTCATTAAATGTCGTGTGATCAGGGTCATCTCTAGGACTACATTTGTCCTACAAGACTGTGATTCTCTTCATGTTGGACAATATCATATAAAAGACATACTTAAATGAATTAATCCGTTTCTTATTCCTAACCTGATCAGCATTAATTATGTTAGGCTGTTAGTTTTCAATTAACGACACCTCCATTATTATTTCGACCCTCCTTCCTCCCTGGTGTTAATATTTGTTCGTAACTCATGGCCGTTTCCTTTGAATAGGCGTCGTATCTTTTTTCTTTTTTGACCAAGGTCGCTTTTTTTGACCGAAGTCTCATACCGCCTCTTACTGCAGATCCTCCGATTGCAGTCCTCCCCTTTTGACTTCAAGTCCACCTTCTTTAACTTAACCCTCTATAACTTAAGCTCTTAAACTTAGTCGTTTCTTAGACTCGAGTCGTTTTGTTTGACTTCGAGTCGTTTTGTTTGACTTCGAGTCGTTTTGTTTGACTTCGAGTCTGTTTGACTTCTAGTCTATGTTTGACTTCGAGTCTTTGTTTGACTTCGAGTCGCTTTGTTCGACTTCGAGTCGTTTTGTTTGACTTGAGTCGTATTTTTTTAAAGTTGCTTGCTTTGTAGACTCAAGTCTTTTCTTTGACTTATGTTGATTCTTATTCTTTGTTCTTGTATATATTTAGGAATACGATTCCTAGATCTGTCGTTTGTTCTTCTAATCTGTCGTAAGTCTAGGAGACGCATCTGAAGCTCGCACTGTTAACGTCTGAACTGAAGGCCGGCTTTCAATTTTATTCACTATCAGCTGCACTTCGATGTTGTTGATTTGATCTTTTTAGTTTAAGGTTAATTACGCTATTTATTTAATCTGTTATAGTGTTGTCATACTATCACAGGGTTGAAATGCACATTTGATACTTTTACTTGGGGTGGTCTCTCACCTTTCTTTTAGGTTTGCCACTCACCTTTCTTTTAGGGTTGCCACTCTCAATTGTTTTTTTTTGGAAATGGGTACTGTAGCGTAAAACCGCTACGGTTGAAACCTCTTCCATTTCTAATCCAAACTTTTGAATAAAAAATTCTCTTCATAGTTGTTAATCACATTTAAACTCCGAATTGGTGAAAAAAAGCGTCGGTTGTTTGCTTTCTGACGGCGGACTACGTTTTTGGGACCCGAGAAGAGATGGTCGTCTTCCCTTTTTGTGTTGAAAAGTCTAAAACCACAAATACAAGTGTTTTCTCCTGAATTTATTTGGTATGTATTGTCACCTATTTTTCTCTTTTCGATCTATTTTTCTGATGATTCACTTTTCAAAGATTCTGCTTTTATCTGTGGTCTGACGCTTCTTTTTCTTTGTCTAGATCAAGTTACAAGCCGAATTTCGGTTCTCCCTACGGGCATAACGGCGTGGTATCCCACGACCGACATCAGTGCGCTCTCGCCTAAGATCCTGACGCGTCTCGTGTCGAGACGTCCACGTCCTTCAAGAGTAGAGGCGTGTACGAGGTAGACGTGGGCACCGCAGCTACGTGACCCCAGTTCATTCTACATTCCACCCAGCCGACGTGCTCCGCCGACCTGGTTACTTCCATAATTACGTGGCAAAAGTATTTTCAGTGGACTAAATTAACATACTGTGTTTTTTTCTTTAAATGTACATCTTAAAAATCTAACATTAAGTCTACCAAGACGCATCGGTTTTACTTAGTGTTTCATCGTAAAACAAACATACTTTTGCGTACAGAGGGCAGCACATCAAGCTACCCCAATGTGTCAAATTTCTTTGATCGTTTTTCAACTTTACAACAAAGGAATAAGGTTTATGTTCAATTGCGAAAATTTGACAGTTTGGGATAGCTTGACCTGCTGGAGACTGTACATAGGTCTTGACCATACCGATTGCAAGTTCATCGTTTAGTTAGGTTGTGTACAAAAAAATGTTTTTTCCTTTTTTTTTACCGCTAAGTTTCACCACGCCAAGCTAGAGTCCCAAAAACAGTAGCCCCTTTTTTTTAAAGAACCAATTTAATTTTTGTAATATTCAAATCTTGTTTTACATTTTTTATTTTTACATCTAAATTAAACGTGTTTAGTAGCAGTGTGTGTTTCACTCCAATTTTTTAACGCTACACTAGTGAATCTATATTGTTTTGTAATAAGAAATAAAAACATCACTCGCATTCGACTGATAAGAACGTTGTTTACTTTTAAAATTAAATCGGTTTTCCCGCTTTGCGACGGGCCATCCTATACGCCCGTGCAAGTTTTAGGGTTCAGTAACCAAATGGCAAAAAGGATCCATAAAACTATAAATCTGTACATCCGTTTTCTACAGATGCATGCATACATACCTCCTTACAGAAATAAAATCATTTATCTTTTACTAGCAGCGCTCTGCGATTTCACCCGCGTAGTTCCCGTTCCCGTGGGAATACGGGGATAAAATATAGCCTATGTCACCCGGGGATAGTGTAGCTTCCCAACGGTGAAAGAATTTTCAAATCGATTCAGTGTTTTCGGAGCCTATTCATTTGCAAACAAACAATCAAATCTTTCCTCATAATTAAAGTATGTATGGATTACTCGTTCTGTTCTGGTTCTCTTATTACCCAATTCTTAGTTTTCATTATTTTCGAAACTGCTTCATCTCTATAGTAATGTCAGTAAAATCACTGTTGTTAGGATTGATGTATTGTTAGTTTTCAACATTTCAGTCGCAGAATATTTAAAAACATGACTGATGTATCCAAAACCATGACTGTGCTGTGCTTTCTTGAGCATAAAAACATAGATTTATTAGAATACACGACTAAGGGACTTACTAGAGAATGGGCAGCAGCGTTCTCTATGCATTTTACCACCATACTGCGATCGCCAACCCGCCTGCCAAGCGTGGCGATTGTGGCAAAACCCCCCCTTTTGGGGGAGGCCTATGTCCAGCAGTGGACGTCTTTCGGCTGAAATGATGATGATGATGATGACACGCTAGAAATCAATATAGTTCTTGAGACTTAAAGCTACAAAAAAATCGAGCACAGCGCTTGTACTAAATCTGTGCGTATAATGTAGCTATAGCTATTATACCCACAGATTTAGTACCTAAGCGCTGTAGGACTATTCGTGCAGAATTTAATAACAAATAAAATCGCCCAAGCAATCCTTGACGTAAACTCAATCTATACTATAGGTTGGGCACGCCACGATTGCGGCGGTAAGTCCCCTCTTTGAGGAGTGGTTTGAGAGGCGGCATGGCGTCCTCACCTTCCGCCTGACGCAGGTCCTCACCGGACACGGTTGTTTCGGGAGGTTCCTGTTTCGGATAGGGCGGGAGGAAACGCCCGGGTGTTTCCACTGCGAAGATCGCCCTGAGGACACGGTGGAGCACACGGTGGCGGTCTGCCCTGCTTGGGCGGAGCACCGCCGTGTCCTCGTGGAGGCGATCGGCGGCGGCGATCTCTCGCGTCCGGCCCTGGTCCAGGCCACGGTACGGAGCGAGAGGGCATGGGGAGCCGTCACCTCCTTCAGCGAAGCAGTGATGCTCGCGAAGAGGGAGGCGGCGCACGTGAGGGAGAGGCAGCATATGCGCCCTCGCGACCCCAGCCGCCGCAGGATACGGAGACGCCCTGGGCGTCGGGAATCCCAGGCCGATTTCCGGCCACCGTAGGCATGGGCTTGCGGACGGCGAGTAATGGGTAGCTCGCTGTCCGGTAAGGACCAAGCCCAAGTCGACGGCGCGTTGTGTTCCACGCGCGCCTCAAAGAGATGTCAGCACAAAAAGTGATGGGACCCGAAAGGGTCGATGCCTGTCAGGGGTGCGGGTTTGTTCGAAAGAGACACCACAGCCCCTGGCTTAAGGGCTACTGAAGGAACACGGGTGGGTTTTAGTCAGTAAAAGTCTGACACGCCCTCCTGCTCCACCCAGAGCGGGAGAAGTTATTTGATGATTTCCCACCCAAAAAAAAAAAAAAAAAAATCTAAGGTTTTAGAAAATAAAAAATACGACTGTCCGATCTTTGACAGCTTATATTTTTTTCGCACACGTAAATTTTTCACAAGCATTGTGATAGGTACAACGTAATTAATACAATTCCAGTGAAAACTTTCAATAGGTTTTTTTGCCGAAATGCATAAAAAAAAATCTTTAATTAGAACATTTTTTTTTCCATATTTTGTTAGTATTTAATTGTTCTTATTTTCCTGGAGTCAACAAGTTATCTGTAAGATGACGGACTGAGGAAAAAAACACTTTTTAATATGAGCTCTTATCGTACGGCTTTCTTATCATCGAGATACCCTAGAACTCTTATTTATAATTCGAAGAGCTAAAGTTTTGCTTTATCAATCCAAGAGTGGCGGTGGACGCACCATCTACCTCTGTTGAAACAACTCACAATTTCTAAAGTTAAAATGTGTCGAACGCAGTGTGTGCTGGCCTTGTTGGCGCTGTGCGTGGGGTTGGCGCACTCCTGGGGTGAGTACAAGAGGTGTTATATCTCACTAGCTTTTGCCAGCGCCTTCGCCCGCATGTAGGTAGGAAATTATCCCATGGGAATTTACTACCAAAATAAAAAGTATCCTGTGGTCCAAGATACTTTCCAACATATAATCTATCTGTGTGCCAAATTTCATCAACTTTCACATACATTATTAGAAGAAAGTTGGAATAAACGGATAAATGTCCATTATAGTTGGATAGAAGGATTATCTTTTTTTTTATTACGGTGTTACTATACCTAATTACTTAGAGATATTGATAATATTGAGCGGGACAATCTAGCGCCCCATGGTCTTCCAATCTATGCGCATGGCTCACCAAGCATAGCATCCTCTTGCCCCTAACCTTATTTATTTAGGGGGTTTTTTTTGAGGTTGGGAAAATAAATTCTCCCGCTCTGGGTGGAGCAGGAGGGCGTGTCAGAGTTTTACTGATTAAAACCCATCCGTGTTCCCTCAGTTGCCTGTGTGCCAGGGGCCACGGTAACTCTTTCGAACAACCCGCACCCCTGGCAGGCAGTAATACAAATAACCCGTGAATCCTCAAAATAAATCTACCGCACCCCTGGCAGGCATCAACCCTTGCGGGCCCCACCAGTTGTTGCTGACATCTTTTTGAGGCGCGCGTGGAACACAACGCGCCGTCGACCCGGGCTTGGTCCTTACCGGACAGCGAGCTACCCATTACTCGCCTTCAGCAAGCCCACACCCACGGTAGCCGGGAATCAGCCTGGGATTCCCGACGCCCAGGGCATCTCCTGCGGAGGTTAAGGCCGTGAGGGTGCATATACTGCCTCTCCCTAAAATGCGCCGCCTCCCTCTTCGCGAGTATCACTGCTTTGCAGAAGGAGGTGACGGCTACCGATGCACTCTCGCTCCGTACCATGGCCTGGACCAGGGCCGGACGCGAGAGATCGCCGCCGCCGATCGTCTCCACGAGGACACGGCGGTGCTTCGCCAAATTTATTTGAGGTTGACTCAGCTTGTATTCTTCTTTGCATCTCTATTACTATAAGCCTTCATCTTAGTCACCCCCTTTTTACCGAATTAAAAATTAAGAGGTTCTGTGTTCGAGCGGTACGTATCCATAGGCATATTATAAATTAAAGTTTATTTTTGTTTCTGTACGACCGGGTAGTTCTTCGACAACGGAAATCATTTGTTTCGGAAGTAAAATACGTACAATTCATTAGTACAAAACTTAGGTAAAAATAAATAAATCTCGATGTTTGGAAAGTCGTAAAATCATAAGCATAACAGCAAGCAATAATATAGTTGATAATCATCGGTCTGTGCTTCATTTCCTTTACTCATGGAGCCTAACTTTGTGAGTTGTCTTCGACTCCTCGTACGCCTACCGAAAGTCTAGGACTACATGGTCCCGAGATATGAGAAAAGATTTAAAAATAAAAATTTAAGACTCTCATAACGTAAATCCCTACACCACTAATATACATCTATATCTGATTATATACAGGGTTTACCAGAAACCCTATTCCCCATCCTTAAGCACTAAAGATATAGAGCTGGTATAGAATCACCATAAATAGTTTCAGCTCAAAATAAAATACTCTAAGAATTGATACCAAATTTTCGGTTACATAATGTTTCCTAAATTCAAATCATAACAAACGTGTCACCGCACTACGTAGATCAATAACTTTCCACGTTACTTGCCAATATCACGATAAATCTCTTCTGAGTGATGTGTTTATTTAAATTTTCGGTTTCTGGTATCTACGTATTAAAAATTCTCATAACTTCCGAACATGTAGAGATGGGATTAAAAAACCCTTCCAATATCGTTTGATATCATCCGAAAAAGCCGTGCCCTTGGTATGTATATACCCTTTCCGTTAAAAGTTGTATATTAATAATACAGCTGACAAGTTAGTTTGTTCGAATGCGTAAATCTGTGGAAATATTTCTTCAAAACCGACCCTACCGGTCGGATTTGATTTTTTTAAATTATATTCGGTGGCCCAATTCTTGAGATATGGTGATTTCCGTCTATGCACACCGATGTGATTTCGACATCGTTCTGGTCTTCCAGAACATCATCAGGGACGTTAAAATCACATCGCTTCTTTCCCGACGATATTGTTGATTTTCCGAAAACAAATCAATCAATTGTAATAAGTTATTCTATATCTATCACTAACATTATCTTCATAGTTTCAGAAAGGTTATAGGTATCCAGAAATAATATCACCTATATTTTTATAAGCATTGCATAACAAAATATTGTCTGTTTGTATTTATTTATTAGGGACAAAATGTATCTAGTGGATTATTTAGCTATCAGCTTGTTAGTTAAACTTTTTCGCTTTTGTTTCAGACATAGCCCTAAGTAATGGAGAGCTACTAGAATTTTATACCAACGAAACTAAAACAGACACCGTTCGTTTCAATTCACAAAACCTCACAGCATTAGCTTACGATGATGTTCACAACATGATGCTGTACGTCGACAAACAGAGCAACAACGACACCATATGTGGTTATGACATATCTTCCATGCAATACAAATACTTGACAGGAGGAAACGGCAGAAACATACATGGTCTTGCCTTCGATCCCGTCACAGAATTACTGTTCTTCACTGATACTAATGAACGAAGCATCAGTTGGATTACATTAAAACCTGGGTCTAAGAACAATGTTAGCGGAAATGTTTTTATCAAGATGGATGACGGGATCCCCACTGACATTGCCGTAGATAGCTGTAGAGGGTACGTTACCAATAATAGTTTACTAAAATTAAAATAAATCTAAACTCTATTTTATTACGTGGAAAGTACCTAATTGTGGTTTTCAATTTACAGGTTTATTTACTGGATCAACACAAACGTCACAACGCCTACAATAGAGAGAGCTCGATTTAATGGCTCCGAGAAGGAAATTGTTATTAATCTTAGTTCACTGTCTATCAACACAACTTACAAATTGGAGCCACACAGCTTAGCTATTGATCAACAGACACAGAAAATATACTGGCTTGAACCTCATGCTATTTCACTGTACCATTTAAATAGTGCAGATTTGAATGGAAAAAACAAGAAATTAGTACGTCGTTATTCATATAATACTGTAGTCTACTCCAATCTGCCAAATAGATTGACCGTTTCAAAAAAATCCCTGTACAGTGTTGGTTGGGGTTCAAACTTATTCGTTTGGGATATAACAAAGGCAACACTTGGACTTAAGAACATTGAAAGGAAAAGCTATCAGGTGGGTTCCGAAATTACTGACGGTGGTGTAATCGCGTACTATACAATTTCAGAACAAATACAAGAATCTCAGGCTTGCAAAGCCCTAACAAGTCTGGTCCGGAATAACTCCGTGACCGACAACCCATTCAAAACTGCCACAGAATATGATGGGCCGTTTTGCGTTCATGGTCTGAAAACTATTGGACAATCTCTTTGCAAATGCTCACCTGGTTATATTGGTGAGCGATGCGATGTTTCCGTCTGTGAGAACTATTGTCTCCAAGGTAGCTGCAGTTCCAATGATGAGGGACTTCCTTCATGCAGGTAGCACATATTCTACTCCTTGTGTTGGTTTCCTTGTTAAATTTAGTTCTGTTTAACTTTACATTTCGTTATTACAGGTGTAATGCTGGTTATTACGGAGAAAGGTGTGAAGTCAACTCGTGCCACGGTTATTGTCTGAACAACGGTGACTGTTCGCTGGACGAGGAGGATGAGCCGGTCTGTCAATGTGTTGGCAATCACGAGGGATCAAGATGTGAAGTAGTTAAAAATGACACTATCACGTCCTCAATGGCAGAAGGAAACTTAACCTTAACTGATATATTATTAAAATATCGGAAACCTGTCTCAAAAATTTCCGTCATTGTAGAATATAATTGAATGTTACATTCGTTTTTTTTTAAATAATTATGCATAATAGTAGTTGTTATTCATGTACAGTCACAGGGCTTGAGATTTCTGCTTATTGCACGAGATAGTACGTTCTGAAGCCGTAGGACTGAGGAGAATCTGGCTTAAAATACAATATTTAATTACTTCATCATCATCATCACCAGCCTATAACGTTCCCACTGCTGGGACACAGGCCTCCTATCTGTGAAAGGGAGTGGGCCGTTACCCACCACGCGTACCTAGTGCGGGTTGGTAGATGACACATGTCTTCTAATTTTTGGTTCTAGGACATGCCGGTTTCCTCACGATGTTTTCCTTCACCGTTTTGAGAGCAGTGGTGATGAAATAATTTACACAAAGTAAAGCGCCTGTCTGGGTTCGAACTCACGACCTACAACTCGAAATTCGCGGCCGTTACCACTGGGCCACCACTGCTCCCTTTAATTACTTAACTTGTTAATAATAAAGATCTAATTTTCTTTCATTTCACTTTTGACCAATTTTGAGATAACATCAACCTTAAACATTGTCCTGTCAGTCTTTCCATTTTTTTTAAAATCCTTTACTAAAAAGAACCCGGTTCTTAATAATTCATTACAATCTAGTTTATAAGACTAATAAGCAATTTTAATCTAACTTAATTTTATACATGATGATTATTTTAAAACTTAGAATAGTGTCCTTTGTACTTTACACAAGTCCGTTCCACTTTCCATTTAATGTCGTACTCATATTGTGTGCAATTTGTATAAAAAGACTCGATTATTGTACAGCGTCCAGGAAGAGGTGTCTTCTAGTCTTGATCAGTCTAGTTAACTTAATTTATGTGTTATTTTCTTTTTCAATTACATCAAAAATTACAGCAAAAATGTAGCTCTACTTAACGTCTTTTATTTCCAATATTGTTTCAATTGGACCTGATTTTCCAAGTTTGAATACTGTTTTACAAACACAGTAAAAGTTGAGTCCTTATATGGAAATACGCCATAACGCGTACGCTGGCTAATGAGTCTACAAAATAGCCACTAGCAAGAAAAGACTGACAATACGTCGGGAAAAAGTGAACAAGAATGTCGCGTAGATAAAGTAGCGACAGCGTGCCATTATGGACCATTGTCTACAAGCATCACAACTACCCACTCACCTCACTTAACTTTTACAACTGCTTTCAAATGACTAGCAGAGTTTTTCCTCCATGGTACCAATTTTACTTTCACAGCACCTCTTTTTGTAGCTTCTGTACTTACTAAAAGTATTTTACAACGTTACATAAATCAACGAATTTTACTGTAATTGAATCTCTTACATTTTCAGGCACCTGCTGAAAATCTATATAAGTACCTACGCTAAGCGAGTACCTACTGACCTGAATCCTTAGCTGCACATAATTTGAGTCTTTAATCCTGTTAGCATTTAATTGTTGAATTATAAGTATTATTCGTCCCATAATGTGATGCAAAATCAGCTTAAAAGTAGAAGAGACCCCGGTGTGTATCATATTTTTTTCTTTAAAATATAAATACGCACACACCTAGAAGGTATTTACTAATTCCATGGTTTCATACTAATAACCAAACAAAAGACTGGAACGAACAAGTTCTAAAGCTGAAAAATTACAAAAGTCTCTCATGTCGTTCACTATACCCTATACAAACCAGAGCGTACGGAAATAATTCGATTAGCCGTCGCACTTTGTAGCCAGCAAAAGAACGACAAATCGCTAGGACGAAGAACTACAAAAACTGTAAAAGGACTTAACCAAGTGTCACGTTGCTACGGATGTGGTTCTAAAGTCCCACACGTTGTCAAAGTTAACCATACACTAACCGGTTCATGGAAATGCCAAATTGTAATACTCGAACTTTTCAGAAACGAAAGACTTAAGAATCGCTGAAAATTACATTTATATTTGAATAAAATTAAAATGCTTTTAGTTAATAAGCGCAACAATGGATTCGGCTGGATACATGTGCTATTTTTGTTTTAAAATATTCGTAATAGCCCAAATTTGTTTTTTATGGAAACAAAAATATTAAAAGTTTAGCAGAAAATATTCTGGAAATCTGAACGTCTTATTTTGTGTGTTTAAAAAAAATGAACTATTAAAATGTGGAGGAGCCTGGGGGAGGCCTATGTCTAGCAGTGGACGTCTTTCGGCTGAAATGATGATGATGATTAAAATTTAGTTAGGACTACGTATGTCGGGTCAGCTTCTGTAAAATAATTTTAGCATTGACTATTTCAAAAACTGAAAATTACAAAGCCAGCAACGCGGTGATATACGGTGGCTTAGCAGTTCCCACGTCGCGTCGTACAACTTAATCCTACGTCAGCCGGGAGTACGGATATAATTGGTTTATCCGTACTTCGGCCGTTCCGACGTTTATCGCCACATTCGGCGCGTAATTACAGGAAAACGACCGGAATTATGAACAACAGCAATAGCTGAAATGTCACGTTGTATGGTTTGTGTAAGTGGTGGTGACGGATGACAATGAAAGTTATTGCGTGTTCTGTTTGGTACTCTACATAGTTTAAGAAAATTTATACAACCAATAGACTTTATTAATCATGTACTCGGCATTGCTCACTTTGTTTTTAAAGCTCTATCTTGCTTGAAACAACGTTCTTATAACTATCATGAAGAGTAGAGGAAAACCCGTACCAGACACGATATAAAATAAAAACATAAATCCAACTTACAATTTGAAAGTTTGTATGTCTAGATGTCTGAGTATTTGTTTAGATTTACATTTGGCACACGAATATGTAGTTTAAAACCCGGATTAACACAAAGAAAACTTTTTATGCCGATAATAACCGACGGGAACGTTCCCATGGGATAACTTCCGTCCTCCACGTGGGCGAAGCCGCTAGCAAAAGCTGGTTAATAAATAGGGGAAGGTTGCGATCATTGGACCAGTTCTTTCATTGGACCACCAAGTATTTCCAAAACTGTGTAAGCTAGCAACACCCAAACTAGTCGACGCGAGTCCGTGGCGACTCAGTTGCATCCACCTCTACCTCAGTGACACTGCGTCACGTGGCGAAAAATGACGCGTGTGGTTGTGTTTGCGGCGGTCAAAATCTAATAATTTCACTCAGGACAATTTGACGTAAGTATCATTGTATTCACATTTGTTTGCGGACACTGTTATGAAATATTGGACAGTTTATTTGAGATTCCATGAGTGTTATTCAATGTTGTGTAATCATGACCATTTATATTTTAGCTTCGTTTTTCCGAACCAGTACCTTGTTGCCATCAATGGACCTCAATAGTGTTCCATCGTTGGACCAGTCCAATCATAGCAACTTTTTATTGTAGTTTTTCGGTCATTATTATGGGAATAAGTTCCGAGTATTTCACTAATTATGGAAAAAACCATAGAAAAATCATTATAAATTAAAATTCCAGAATGTCGTCGATAAAAAGAATTACCAAAAAGGAGACGGAAAACACAAACCAGCATAGAATTAACTTCGTTGCCGTACAAAACTACCCTTGATGAGAACGGAAAAGTTCAAAGCAAAAAGCCAAAACTGTCCACAAAAGAACCTCAACCGTCAACCAGTAAACAAGCTAATGAGAATATAGAAAAATGATTTTACAAAATCTGTCTAAAATATGAATTCGAAGACCTGCATGTCGATTCTGTAACCATCTCACCGCGTGAAGTGAGCGTGGAGTGACCTGTCAGTGTCATCCCACTGATGCTAGGGATTGACCAAGCATTAGGTGAAATGACACTGACAGCTCACTTCACTCGGTGATATGGTAACAGAATCGACGTGATGGGACAATGTTTATTGCGCTTGTGTTAAAAAAACATGTCAGAAAGTACCTATGCGCATTGCACTACATAGACATCACTTGCAATAAGATTTCATTTTTTGCGTTTTTAATTCATAATATAGTGATATTGATAATTATAATTTGTTGCCTCGATTGGACCTATAGAACAAATTTCTCGAAGTCCATTGATGGCAACTTGGTGGTTCAATGAAGGTGCCCATGGTCCAAAGAAGGCAACAGCCCAAGATTTAGTTTTCCTCGTTTATATCAAAAAGTGTTAGCCCGAATTGTTTGTGCGTTTGATGATTATAAATAAAGGTCCTATGAAACAAAAATAATAAACTGCTTTCATTTTAACACTTATACTTTTTGGGATATGAGGTCGTAAAGTTAAGTGGTCCATTCATAGCAACCTTCCCCTATACACGATAACCGACCTTGAGCTGTACAACTATGAGCAGGAACTTAAGTAGGTTTCCAATTACACAAGGGGTCTATAGACCCTCATGTGACATGTAACGTAATATTGCAGCCCCGGCGAGTTTTATAACTGAGAAATTTTTCATAAAATCTCAATTTCTATTTAGGTTGAACTAGAATTTAATCTCAAGTCTCAAGATAAAACAGAAAAATGGATGTAAACGCAGAACAAAAGCGAGCTCCAGCGTTATTAACAAAATTAAAAATGTTACTAAATGCATCATGTCAAAGTTATCACCAACCAACATTTAGTTAAGCTCAGTTGGTTCACGAATACAGTTTGTGTACAGTATTTTAACTAAGTATTAAAAATGGCTGACGCTTCTCGTCTGAAATACTGAGATAAATCTCCGTGACAAACACTTTATGAATGGCGCGCAGCTGACTACACAGTGGCCGATGGTGGACATACTTTAATTGGAACTGAAAGAGAACTAGATTACTTTAATTGCTCACTATCAGAGAATGGCAATATATTATGCTAACTACTCTCTCGTGGTTCCCGGCGAAGTTGGAAAGAAGGAATAGTTTATTTCAAACCAGGTCCCGTGATACTCACGGTTTTTCTTTGTTTATTTTGCTACTTAACGTCATTCTAATTTATGACATTAGTTTTATTATTACTGGCTACTCCGTTGGTCTAGTGGTCGCAGGCATGACGGGTCGAATCCCGGGTCGGGCAAAGTGTTATTGGGTTTTTCTATCTGGAATTTCCCAGTAGCAGCCTGGAATCTGGATTTGTGCCCGGTTGATGGCAATAGGCTCGCCCCCAATTGCATGGAACTTAAACATAACTGGCGAAATGAATGTGCGTATACGATAGGCTCACCTCTGCTTAACCTTGCGGGGATTACAAGCGTGAACATCATGACATAGGCCTCCCTCAAAAGGGCGGTATTGTCATTGTCGCCACGCTTGGCAGGCGGGTTGGCGATCGCAGTATGGTAGTAAAATGCATAGAGAACGCTGCTGCCCATTCTCTAGTAAGTCCCTTTGTTGCTTTCTACGACACCCACGAAAAGAAACGGGATGGTGCTATTCTTTTACGTCCGGCACCACATGGAACAAACGTGATGTTATGTTATTATAGAATTAAAAAGAAATATGTTACTATATCAGATTAGGGATACGCAGGGAAATAAAGATTATGTAAAATATTTTCGTCTGTCAGCTAGGCACAGTCTCAAAGTTAAGGATGGTGCCTTCTCTTCTCGAGAGTGTCCCAAAGCCAATAAAAAGATTATGACAAGAACATGACTCAATATCGTTATAAGCTCCTAATACAAAGCATTCCGCGGTCAAGAATCTGTTCTATATCTCATCATCATCATCATCAGCCTATAATGTTCCCACTGCTGGGACACAGGCCTCCTCACGGTCAGAGGGATTGGGCCGTAATCCACCACGCGGGCCCAGTGCGGGTTGGTGGATGTCTTCGAATTTTTGGTTCTAGGACATGCCGGTTTCCTCACGATGTTTTCCTTCACCGTTTTTGGAGCAGTGGTGATGAAATTATTTACACAAAGTAAAGCGCCTGGCTGGGTTCGAACTCACGACCGTTCACACAACTCGTAAGTCGCGGCCGTTGCCACTTGGCCACCACTGCTATATCTCATAATCTAATCTAAAATCTAATCTAATTTGTAAAAATCCTGGCCTGATTTTCGTACGTTGTTTTCGGGGGACCACTGAAAATCAGCACTGTAATGTGTGTCCCATAGCATCATGCTGAGTGGAAGCCTTCTTGTCACAGTCACGGCGTGCAGCTGCCGACTATTATGTTCTGTATGCCTGTGTATAAAAATATTTGTGTTGTTATCATGTGTTTTTTTTAATATTTTATTTCATCTTTTTATATGCACGTGTTTCTGTGACAAATAAATCCATTTTTCTTTCTTTCATAAAAATCATATACTTATCATAATAATATCTCATAATGATCATATTTCTCTATCATAAAAAAAGCATTTAACCGGCGGACGATTAAGACACTTTCAAAGATACCTCATTTGTCAAATTATGATAAATTTTAGAAGTTATGAGGGAACAGATGAACATTCATATATACATACAGACCGGTCAAAATCATAAACATCCTTTTTGCTTTTTGATCCACCCTACCAAATAAAACGTTCCAAAATAAAATGTTTCCTATAGAACATTTTATGTAATCGGAGGGTGAAGCGAAGTGTAGGGGCTGCAGCTGACGTCACTCAAATTGACCGTGACATATCAACAGAGCATTTCTGTAGTGCGAATTTACGTGGAAAATTAAAAGTTGGATGACATTTTTGTGCCGTGCTTTCGGAAGATAAAAGCGGCTTAAACTCGATATAGCAATACGCTATGTCAGAGGATTTTATTTTGTGGATGTAAAGAGAAAAGAAATGTTTTTTTTTTATTATGCAGTAATATCCTTCTTAATGTTTATAGGTACTCTACACCTCAGTCAAAATATATGGCTTGGCCGTTTCGTTACTACAAGAACTATTGTATAACAGAAAAGTAATGAACAGTGGATACATTTTCCACCTTACGCCTATGTGAATATAGCGAAATGGCCAAGCCATATATTTTGACTAAGGTCCAGTTCGTGAAGTTAGGCCTTATAAGGCGTGTGGAGTTAGAAGCTTGGCTGTACGTGAGATCTGATAACTTTTTGACAGTGCGAGTCATGGTCTCGTCTTGGCAACATTTTACATGAACATGTTTTTGGTGAGTTTAATTTAACTGCTAGCCTGTACTACATAAGGTCGACTTTTGCAGACAACCTTTACAGCACCTACTGTAGAAATTTTACCCTGCATGGCGTTTCTTTGCAACTGCCGATGCCGCCCCGCCAGTGTTATGGGAATAGAATAGAGTAGAAGATTTTTTTTTGTAAAACAGGCAATTCTTATTACATACAAAGATCTTAAATTAAAATAAGGTAGTGCTTTGTTTTGCCAATATTGGCATACAAATTAATAAGAAAAATTAAATGCACTATTCAATTACATTATATAACATGAGATAAACACTACTTCACATTCGAAAAGTATAGAAAATAATGGAGACTCAGTTTTAAGAGCTGATAGTGCTGAATTGAGCGTGTCATCATGTCAAAAAGATGGAGATTCAGCTCTAGGATTAATAACGAGTTATTTATCAATTCTAAATAACGTTCATATCGTCCCGCCCCGCGATAACAGTACTCACCCACTTAATACTCCTGAAATCTTACGTTTTCTTAAGATGTCCTAAGTGTGCACGCCGATGAAATTTAATGAAAAAATTATTTTGCTAAACTAAGTACTTATACCCGATATAATTTAACTAACTAGCGCCCTCGCTCCGCACGGTTTTTACGACTTTTACGGCAAAGAAATTTCTTTATTAAATGTAGGTAAGTGTAATAAAGAAATGGTCGCATCGGAACCGCCGCCGCCGCCCGCGCCATCGTTTTCCGACTTTTTTGTTTTGAACAGCCTGTAAGGGTCGCAATAGTCTAAAACCTCCACTAAAAATTGAGCTTTCAAATGCAAAAACAATTTGAATTCCAAATCCGACTGGTCGTTCTGTAAAAAAAAAACGTTGTCCCGCTCTAGGAATTTCTCCTATATTGTGGGTGCGTTTACAAACATTTCAACTCACATACACAAACAGCCAGACCCGGAACAACTACTTGTATTTCATACAAATATATGTTGCGTGCGGGAATCGAACCCACGACACGCAGCGCAGCAGTCAATCGCTTAACCACTGCGCCAACCGTGCCGTCAAAATGTGATATAAACGTTTTGGAATCAATTCTGTAAATAATGGTGAAAATCATAACAAATTCTGTTGAGGAGTTTAGAAGAACAACAGACAAATACGAGAGCGAATAAGTTATAAATGTAAGCACTATAGCTTTTCCCAGCGGCTTCGCTCGCGTGGAGGTCGGAAATTATCCCACGGGAACGTACTACTAAGATCAAATAATAATCCAGGTTATAAAATATCTATATGCCAAATTTCATCCAAATCCATTGAGCCGTTTTTTCGTGATTGAGTAACAAACATCCAAACATCTAAACATACAAACTTTCACATTTAATATTATTAATATCTGGATGACCGAGCTTTGCACGATTTTCTTTTGTTTGAAGTTTTCTAAAAATGAAACTTATCTATATCGATGTATCGCCCCCGAAACGTCCTGCACACAAAATTTTATGAAAATCGTGGTAGCCGTTTCCGAGATTCACATTATATATGTACAAGAATTGCTCGTTCAAAGGTATTGATAGTAGGATAGATGATCTTCTATTGTCCTAAATCTTAACGGCATGTTTCTAAATTATAATCCCAGAATGCAATCTCTAGTCCATTCAGCGCGGTAATAGCCGATGTTACCGCTAAGTTCGCTAACAAAAATCAAAATCAAAAAAAAAATCAAAATCAAAATATTTTTATTTCATATAAACCTGCATGGGCACTTATGAAACGTCAGAAGCTAGGTGCACGGTTCCAAAATGTTGTTTCCTATGGAGAAGAGCCGGCAAGAAACTCCACGGTTACTCTTTTAAAAATGATTGGCTTTAACAATGTTTTCAGATATAAAATGTATGGGAGGACAGTGCAGGCCTGTAAATAAGTACCAGGTACTTAGACGAATCCAGAATAGAAAATCGTCTACAAATCTACAGTCTGTAAGGCCTACAACGTTCTCCCATAACAAACCCCGAGAGTCCTCCGACTCCTAATAAATCATCTTAACTGAAACTCTGAAAGCTAAGCTATTTGACTGAAGGCTTTGTGGCCTTGTCTAGGCCGTGCCATCTTAATGACCTAGAGTGGTAGGTATGCCGAATTAATTTAGGGACTGAATATTAAATTTTAACAGCCTGCGACTATTTTAGAATTTCTGGTCTCCAGAATATTATGGTCAGATAATGAGGATTTAGATAAAATTCGGCCTATTTTTAGTGTCACAGTTATGCGTCGAAACCGACATATGCAGATTCACTTTTTCTCTTATTTTTATATACCAAAATTAATCCCTAGTTCCCTCGGTCACGGCATCACACGTGAACGGCTGGACCATTTTTGCTCATTCTATTTTTCCTTTGTTTGTTATTTTCAGGAGAAGGAACTCTTTTGTAAGAAATAAATAAGAAAGTTCTGCGTAACATTTACAAATAAAATGCGAATTCAAGATTCATAGTTAAGACAGGACAACGTCTGTCGGGTCAGCTAGTACATTATAAAAACGTGCACGAGATACGTGAACCGTCTTCTAAAAACAAGTTGAACCCAGGTTTCTTAAAATAGGCACCCAAGAGATGCGTTGGAAGGTCGTACTATTTTTGGAAGTCCCTAAAAATTTGTAAGTATCACTCAACAATTAGGGAAGGTTCGCTACCCGTGGGTGACCACTTAACACCAGGTGGGCCCAGTGCCAACCTTTCTCAATTATGAGTGGAAATTTTATAATCTTTGATAAAGTCCCCACCGCACACTCAGTGCGATGGCATAGCGATAAAGGATAAATTTTGGATCCCGACTCGAACTTTATAAAGCCATTTGGCATTTTTAGCGATATCTGCATATTGAGGATGTACATTTTAATAATCATTTCGTATAAAATGAGCGTACTAACGTTTCCCCCTATGCAACACAAATATCCGAAGTACCTACCTTGTTAGTCGCATGTGTCGAGGAAGTTTTGTCAAATCGTCTATATCTGATGTCTGTAACGTCGCGAATCGAGTAAATCAACGAAAGGAAAAGCTCATGGGATTTATCTAAAGGATAGGAAAGACGCAAAGTACCTAAATATACCTACCCTTATACATTACCTGAAACCCGTAAACCGTTTCAGTTCGTTGCTAATAGATGTCGGCACTAAATCTACTTCCATTCAGTGCATTTTAGGTATTGAGCTCAGATATCCGAACAATCTCGCCGATCACGTCGGAATGTAAAACGTCTACGTTCGAATCCTTGCCGCTTTATCACATTTAATTTCACTCTAGCTGAATCCCCCATTGAGCTCTGAGCTTTAAATCATCCACTTTCCGACTTTCCGATAGAATCAGTGTAATGTCCATGTAATCTGTTCCAAACTTTTTGTTTTTCGTTCATAATTCTGACAATCACAAACACTAATTCATATTCCAATTTCCTCGATTATTATAAAACTAGCTGTGCCCGCGACTTCGTTCGCGTGCATGTCGGAAAACAATAATGTGTCGCTTTGACGGTGTAGGTACCACTCCTCCGATCTTCCGATCTATTCTGGTAGGAATCTACCACAGCTTTCGAATGCAGTCCAGAGCCTAGAGACAAAACACATTACTCTTGGTGTTCACGCTAAACGGTACGCCAAAATGTATGGGAATGACATTACCTGCGGAAAGGACACGACGTGTCCTGTCCGCAGGTAATGTCATTCCCATATATTCCGGCGTAGAGTTTAGCGTGAACGTTAACAGAAAGGTGTTTTGTCTAGGCCTGCAGGCGTCTTTAGGGGTTATAATGATATTGCGACGAAGTCTCACTCAGATTTTTAAGAATAAATATAGATCAAAGCGCCTGGTCGAGGCTCATTTTATAATAAATGTGCACCTGCCGTAGGTACAGTAAAAGCTCTTTATTCGCGAGGTATACGTTCCGTAAAATACCTACCGCGAATACAGAAACCGTGACTATGGAATGGTAATTTATATGGGATTATAGGGGATACGTTCCTAAGTGACAAAAAAAAAAAAACAATTTAATTGAAGTTTTTGACCATATTGATTAATTGTATGAGCGTGATATGGATGCAAGCGACTCTCCAAGGCGTAAACGATCAAGCATTTCTATGCGTTAAACAGATTTTTTCGCGTCGAAAATCGTTTTTAAGTTAAAAAAAAATTTCAACATTTTGCAATAAATGGAAAGATGAAACAATAGGTAAAACACGCAAAGCGGCTCGTACCAAAGGATGGAATGTCTATTAAGTCACAGCATTTATAAATGTGGGGGAGGCCTATGTCCAGCAGTGGACGTCTTTCAGCTGAAATGATGATGATGATGATATATAAATATACTTTATGGTGATGAGGTTGGTTTCATTATGTTTGTTTACATTCTCAAAAAACTTTTTTCAAAAAAATACCAACCGACTTCCAAAAAACACTACAAAGTGCAAAATAACTTTAATTTCGGAACTCGGTGACGTTGGATGCGTATTTTAATTATTTGTCACCGCCTTCCGAAATTAAAGTTATTTTGCACTTTGTAGTGTTTTTTGGAAGTCGGTTGTTATTTTTTTGAAAAAAGTTTTTATTTTTCACTTTTTTGTTACCTACCATACACCAATTCGAAATTTCATCATCCTTTGGGTCAAAACAATGCATACTTATTTATGTGATAGCAACATTCGCGGTTGATTTGCTGTAATTTTTTGAAGAGTTCCGTTGTCTGTTTCCGAAACGCATCATCAGATCTATATGCAGGGCCCAATCTAAGGGGGGGCAAGCCGGGCAAATGCTCAGAGCGGCAAAAATGAGCGGCGGCAAAATGTATACTTACAAACATACCTACTCTCATGAATTTTTGTATACTTGTTCAGAAGCCGTAGTAGACTAACGTATGTGAATTTTATATAGTTCAAAGAATATCACATAATTATGGTCATACCATCTTTGATGGTGTTAGTGCAAAGGGCGGCGAATGTTATTTTTGCCCGGAGCGGCTAAATAGCTAGATCGGGCCCTGTCTATACGAAATTTCAATGGGACCATTTCGGAGTAAACCCCTTTCGAAAAAACAAAGAATTTTGCAAATCCGTCTATATACGACGGAGTTATGCCTGAACATACATTAAAAATATAAACATGTCGAATTGATAACCTCCTTCTTTTTGAAGTCGGTTAAAAACACCGACCGCGGCGAAGGCGGCTATTGTAGATGTCAAAGGCCGAACCAATACAGCGGCGATATCGTTTGACAATGTACTTTAGGCGAAGTTGTAATAAGGTCTATTTCACTTTTTTATAGTCCATCTGACGACGCGTTTACAAAGGATATTGGGTTGGATACCTATTGGAATCCTTTTTGTTATTTGTTAATATGTATGTACCGATGTACCGATTAGACCCGCAAATAAAAAAATCTTTAGCCGCGGATATAGGAATTGGGTCGCATTTTTTTAATCCGCGAATAGTGAAAACGCGAATGAAGGAAGCACGAATAAGGAGCTTTTACTGTACTTACTCAATAAATCGACTGCGCGTCTGGTTGAGTGTGCTGAAGCATTATTCCACGCGGGGGCGGGCGCCTATCTCGGCCCGTACAGGCGCGTGTCTTTTAGCTTTGTTTATCAAACGTTGACCACTGAATAAAACCACAGCAGTGGGAATGCTCTGCACGGACTGCGATAGGCCTCGACAGGTAGCAGTGCAGTAACACCTGACACCACCTGTCAGTTAACGCCCCGTGGGACCATGGCGTTATCACGATGAAGAAAGATCACGCTGTAAAGGTGGATACTGACCGGCGTCACGGGTCAAAATGCACCTAATATGTTACCAAGCAAGTATTCGTGCAGTCAGTAGTACCTACGGCAAAACATGCGAGCGAGCAACACTGATTTTAGCACACGGCGTAAAGACATGCTCGCTGCGAATGTTACATTACCTAGGCCCCGTAACGTCGGTCATTATCCACATTAAAAGCGCTGTTGAAAAAAAAAACCAAACCAGGCAAAAAAATCTATTTAAATGTATAGCACGGGTTTTCTATGAACATAGTAAGTACGATGTTGTTGCTACGTAGTGCCATACCGCGCGCGCCCCCACCTCTCTCCCCGCTGCTGACGCAGGCAGCAGGAAGAGAGAGAGCCCGATCCCGAGGATAATGGACGTAACAGAGCGATCCTCCGCGACTCTCAGTTGCGATGCCTTTTTGTTGTAAATTGTAATCAAAAATGTTTCAGTGTTTCTTTTGTTCAGCCATACATTTATTTGTAGACCAATAAATAATTATATTTAAAGAAGCGACTTTAAAATTGTCAATATTTTACTATTGTGATTTCTATTGTTCCTGTGTAGGTAATGTATCCTTTGTTGGAGATGCCAAATGGATAAATAAATACATTTTTAAACTTGTTTTAACTAAGAAAATGCTTCTCTGTAAGCGATGTTGCTCGGAAGAGCATCGACATAACTACAGTTGCCCGTGTGAAAACCTATCTATTTACTCAAATCCACCAGTAGTTATGGTCGCAATTTTGGATTTTTTTTCCTGACTTTCACCATCCGACCTCGCTTGAACCCCTCCCCACCTCGAAAACTAACATCACGAAAATTAGCACATAAGTATTTACAACTCTTTACTCCCAAAACTCCCATTATTTGAATCGAGTAATGCTGTAAACACGCATTTAAATTTAACATTATCAAATTTCGCGCGAAATCAAGTTGTTGTCTTTGCATGTTTGCTATTCAAACCTAGATGGCGTTACTGACGATAGAGATTAAGAATTTCTATGGAGATGTTCCTCTAGCCGCTCTAATTTTGCTATATTATGCTAGATGGCGCTACTAAGACTTTTATCACAATTAAAAATGAGATTTCTTCCCTTCTATTTGTATTAATTTGATTGATAAAACTAATAAATATTTATCTAACATTGCATTCTAGGTATATGACTCAGTACACCACGTCAGTTAATAATAACACAACTTTTTATTTGAAATTCTTTTAGCTTTTTTGATTCGTGGGAATCAACCACCAACGGAAAGCGATTTTAGTAATCAGTATCATTACTTTTTGAAATAACACAGACACAGTAAGTAACTTAAATGAGAATGACGTGATAATATGAAGTATTCGTTAGTACCGTTTCACGCCAATAGATGTCGCTAAGTGTTTCAACATTACGTAAATAAATTCTTCTTGAACACTTTAAATTATTTAGATAGGTTGACCGAAGCGATTGCGATGAAACAAAGACTAATATAAACTCTGAGTTATCAACAATATTTGAGTATGAAAGATAACCATATTAGTTTCGTTCTTTTGACGTGATACTTGATCTATTCAACATAGAAACTGAAAAACCGAGCTACAGACAAAAATTTTGATAAGGGTTAAAATGTCATCTGTTGATTATCCCTTACCACCCCAAGCAATTATTTTCGAAATATTTTAAATGTACAGAAAAAGTTCCTTTACAGATTTATTATATGTATAGATTACGTCATTCGTTTGTGTGAATAATGTCCCGGGAACAGAGGGTCCGTAGATAAACAAGGATACAATTTTGTTTGTATCTTTTATGTCCCAGACATCCAGAACATTTTGTTAGTCAGACATGAGTGCTGTCAACAGTTTAAACACGTCCAGCAAACGGTTTTATATTCAAACATCGAAATGGAAACTGAAAAATGATCGGAGAATTCATGATGAGGGAAATTGAAACAAAAGGAATTTAATTTATGTTATTTCGCCCTAGAGTAAAACTGCTAGGAGTTCTTATGCAAATAGAGCTCGGAAATTAAAAAAATATGCTACCTATCTCGGACATTGAACTAATTTACTGAATCTGGTTAGTTCCCTAGTCATTCAGCGCGGACAGATTTCAAGTTTAGAATGCACCAATTTTGACAAGTACCCAAAGAAGAAAAAGAATAGTAACAAATAGGCCTTTTGGTACGGAAGATCTAATTGAGTTTGGCACTTATTTTAAAATTAATTACGCGGAAACGCACAGAAGAGTCGGCCACGGAAAATTACACTCAGCTTTCAGAGGCTGGGTACAGGGCTACCTATAAGCATACATTATGTTCGACTCACCCCAACGCTTTTTTTTTTTTTTTGGATGGGAAATCATCAAATAACTTCTCCCGCTCTGGGTTGAGCAGGAGGGCGTGTCAGACTTTTACTGACTAAAACCCACCCGTGTTCCTTCAGTAGCCCGTATGCCAGGGGGTGTGGTGTCTCTTTCGAACAAACCCGCACCCCTGACAGGCATCGATCCTTGCGGGCCCCTCTGTGTGTGCTGACATCTCTTTGAGGCGCGCGTGGAACACAACGCGCCGTCGACTTGGGCTTGGTCCTTACCGGACAGCGAGCTACCCATTACTTGCCGTCCGCAAGCCCATGCCTACGGTGGCCGGAAATCGGCCTGGGATTCCCGACGCCCAGGGCGTCTCCGTATCCTGCGGCGGCTAGGGTCGCGAGGGCGCATATGCTGCCTCTCCCTCACGTGCGCCGCCTCCCTCTTCGCGAGCATGACTGCTTCACTGAAGGAGGTGACGGCTCCCCATGCCCTCTCGCTCCGTACCATGGCCTGGACCAGGGCCGGACGCGAGAGATCGCCGCCGCCGATCGCCTCCACGAGGACACGGCGGTGCTCCGCCCAAGCCGGGCAGACCGCCACCGTGTGCTCCACCGTGTCCTCAGGGCGATCTTCGCAGTGGAAACACCCGGGCGTTTCCTCCCGCCCTATCCGAAACAGGAACCTCCCGAAACAGCCGTGTCCGGTGAGGACCTGCGTCAGGCGGAAGGTGAGGACGCCATGCCGCGTCTCAAACCACTCCTCAAAGAGGGGACTTACCGCCGCAATCGTGGCGTGCCCAACTCACCCCAACGCTTCAATTAGTTTAATCGTACAATTTGTTACGCCATAACTTACTTTAGTAAGAATTTCACAACCTTTACGGTTGTGAAGTCCCGAGTTTCATGTTTAATTTGTTGTTTACAAGGCATTAAGAAAACCTTTTGCTTGGAATATTCCTGCAGTCACTTGATTATGAGCTTACGACAAACTGTACCTAGGTATATGAGAGTTCTGCGATCCCATTCGTATTCTAATTAGCATTTTGGCCATTTACCTTGAATATGAGTTTACGGAATCAAGAATTTGTAGATCCTCTAAACTACCCACCTTGAATTACTTGGTAAAATGTTAGGTACAAGAAACGTCAGAGTGTAAGATCGAGTAATAAATGATTTATCTATTCAAATAATCTTTATTAAATCATTTCATGCTTAAAAAGGCCTTGAAGCTTGTATTATAAGATTTAACGAGAAGCAAACACAATTCGTTTTATTAGCAAACACAAAGGATAACTAAGCTAACTGCCTAGATCCGGTTGTTTCAGTCCAGCGGCTCCCCCCGCGCGCCGCTGAAACTGTATAACCACCTACATTTAATAGTATGATTACGATCATATCACGAAGAAAATAACTTAACATTACACTTGCGTGTTTATGGTAACATAATATGAATATACCCTCGCATTAAACCTCTTTGTTTCGTGTGACCCGAACGACCCGACATTGGTACAAAAAAAATAGTTGACACCGCACTGACCTTTGTGAAGTATAGGTAGGTATCTACTACTTACTTGTGTTTTCTTAGAAAACTTAAGTTATTAATATTGGCTTTCAGCCGTAATATCGGTGAAACTGCCGTGGGCCGGCGAGGCTATAAAGGGCCACGCAATTTTTCCACGTGAGAGGTTACGGCCGCCGTAATATCGCACACCTAGATCTATACTGAGACAACTCAAAAATCGTCAATTTTGAGTTATGCCTGTATTCGAATGCTCGGTGCTCATACGCAACTATTCAACGTGACAGGTTCAATAAAAGCTCATAAAATTAATTGCTAGGTAGCCTTAACTTTCTTTTGTTAAATCAACGTCTGCCATCTGCTCCCACCTGAACAAGTCTATTTTGAGTTGATATTCACTTGCCATAAGGAATGCATGTATTAACAAGAACGAAAACGCGGACATTTCAAATTGTTACAGTTTTGATGACACGTATACGTGAGTTAATTAGAGTCGTTACGGTGATGGTGAATTGTTCTGCCACATTACTTAAGGATATTTTTACTTGTTCCAGTTTTGTTTGAAATGGTACGTAAATATTTAGTTACTATTTTGATTTAATAAATAAATAATAATAAATAATAAATTTATTTAATAAAAACGGATACAAAAGGGTACATTTAGTAAACAGTAGTAAATTTCCTATACAATTATTTTGTCTAAAAATAAACTATTTCTAAAATATTTTATTACAAGTGCAAGTGATAATGTTCCGGAATTAGAATGTTATGTAGCGACCCACCCGAACTAGGTTTATTCAAACCTGTGTTTCGGACCATCACTTTACATTTCAATTAAATTGGGACGTTAACATTTAAAATTAAATTTATGTAAAAATAATCTATTAATAACTACGAGATAAAGCATATTGGTAATTAAACATTAATACTTACAACTAAGCCCATGTAAATACTACAAAAGTAAATAACTACGAGGGGATAAATTATCATCATGACATAATTTCTAGAAGGTTTTCTGTGTCTGTGTAATTGAGTAACGCTAAGTATTCTGATAACATAGTACTACATTTTTTATAGCTTAAACTATAGATGCTCATTAATTTGTTAAATCTATTATACAGAAAAGGACCTAAAAACACATAAAATCGATTTGTAAACGCATGTCTAGTTTGAGGCTTTATGCAAACGAAATCCTTCCTTCTCTTGTCGGAAGGTACTGGGTCAAAAGGAAGTGCAGTGTGCTGGTGAAGTACTATGCTTAGAAAGAATAATTGCCGAACTGTTAGTACATTACATGCAATGTAGAGCTGGTGCGTAGGAAATCTAAAAGGGCGAAAGGTAGCAACCTTTAGAATTGCTCTCTGAGCACGCTCTAGAGGGAGTAAAATTGTTTTTGCTGCACCACCCCATGAAGTTATGCAATAGCTAAGAATGGATTGACACAAAGCTAAATAAACCTGTTTAATTAATTTATAGTCGGCTATGTTCCGTAAATTCTTAAAAACATATATTAATTTGCGCACTCTAGTACAAAGTAAATCGATATGTTTACGGAAATTTAGATTCGAGTCAATGGTGACACCTAGATATTTGAAGTGGTCAGCTTTAGCTAAAGTGGTGCAAGAACATGCAGTGTCAGCGGACGTCCTACAATTATGTGCGTAAATGTTTAGATTAGTAAGCGGTATGTTAGTGTTTCTCATTGCAAATAAAATGTATTTTGTTTTATCTGCATTTAATGTTAGGATGTTACTATGGAGCCAATCGGACACTATGTTAAAACCATTTTGAGCATGTTCATAGACCTCAACTCTTGATTTAGCTGAGAAGAGTAGAGCGGTGTCATCAGCATATGACATTATGATACCATTTGGAAGTGCCAGGCTGCACAGTTCATTTATATAGATTAAAAATAATGTGGGGCCCAAAATGCTGCCTTGGGGAATTCCAAAAGCACTATTTTTAAGTTCAGAACTTGTATAGTGACCTATTTTTACACATTGATGACGCTCGCTGAGATAATCAGCAAATAGTAGAAGTTGTGCTCCTCTTATCCCTAGTGTTTCAAGCTTGTGCAAAAGTAAAGTACAAGAGATAGTGTCGAAGGCCTTGGCGAGGTCTAGAAAGATACCAATTGTGTGCATACCATTATCTAGATTGGTAGCAATATAATTAGTTAATTTGTGTACTGCTTGGCCAGTTGATCTTTTGGGCCTAAATCCAAATTGATTATGTGAGAGTAATTTGTTATCTTCCAGATATTTTATCAGCCTACAGTTAATAATTTTTTCTAAAACTTTTGAGAGTCCCGTTAACACTGAGATGGGTCTGTAGTTATTCACACAGTTTTTATCTCCAGACTTGAAAACAGGAGTGACCATAGCTTTTTTAAGGAGTTTTGGAAAAATTCCTTTAGATAAACATAGCTGAAAAATGTGGGTTAGCGGAGGGGCGAGTATGTATCTAAATCTTTTAAGTATATTATTGGGTATTTCATCCCACCCAGTAGCACATACATCTTTTAACCCGCATAGTAATCTTACAACTTCGTTAACGTCAGTATCTAATAAAACAAAAGAATTTAATGTAGAGGATGTCGCAGTCGTGTTTTGAGGGGATAAAGTAAAATTTAACGATTTTTCAGCCAGGTTTTTACCAACGTTAGCAAAGAAGTTGTTCACTTTATTCATTGCTTCGGATGGATTTATCGCTGAAGACAGTAAATCAAGTGGAGGCTCGGAATTTTTCGTTCTAAATGTATTCGTTTTTATACATTTCCACAAGAGTTTACTATTTTTTCCCGCCTTTTGTAATTCATTTTTATCATACTGATTTTTTAGTTTTTTCAAAAGATTATTGCAGAAGTTCCGGTACCTTTTATATGTAACAGAAATTATTTCGTTATCAGGTGCAAGTTTAAATTTTAGGTGAAGTTTGTCTCTATGTCTTATACAACGAACTAGACCGGGTGTGATCCAGGGTTTGATACAACTGTACTTTCTGGGCATAGTCTGAGTAAATGTGTTTTTGCTTATTGATAATTGTAATGAATCTATGAAATACTTTAAAGAATTATTTGCATCGTTTGAATTATAAACAGGGTCAAAATTAATACCGCGTATGTCATTTTCGAGGTTTGTCATGTTGACTTTAGTATAGCTACGCATGCAGTTTTTTCTAGGTGAACTTATTTGTAATGTTAGTAAAACAGCTTGATGATCAGTAAGCGAAGAATTAGTAACCAATGTTTTCGATGGATTTTTGGATTTTAGAATAATGTGGTCTAAGCATGAACCGCTTTGATGCGTGGGGTAATAGTGAGCTGGTAGTAGTCCATGAAATGAGCAAATATTCAGATAATCATGTACATGGGTATCTATTTTCTCAGAAGCAATGTTAATGTTAATATCACCCAAAAGTACGATGTTTTTAAAAGATGATAAGGATTTTAAGTTTGTATCGAGTGAGTCTAGAAATCTGACTATATTTTGTGAAGGAGGCCTATAAATAGCCATGAGTACTGTATCGGGACTAATTTTAATGATTAAGCAATTACTATCTTGTGATACCGGTTCTTCTTTGATTGCACTTAGATTATTTTTGATGTATACTACTACTCCATCGTTTTGGTTTATGTTTCTCTCGGTTTTGTATGAATAATAACCGTCAAGAGATGGTAAGTTGACCGTCTTTTTTGACAACCAACATTCTGTTAGGACGATAACATCACAGCATATATCAAGATTCTGTAATAACACTTCAAAGCCGTCCATGTTTCGATTAATGCTGCGAATATTCTGTGTGAGCAGGGTTAACGTTTTGACACTAGAAGGAAGAAGGTGTTTACAGTCCTCAACATTACACATTTTTGATTCAGATACAGAAAAATTATCTAGATCACAAATAAGCTGATTTGTCATGACCGTTACAAACTAACTGAAAATATAAATTAAATAAAAGAAAAACTACCTGATTGAGTGCTTACTAAATACAAGAATACGGCGGCGCTCTTAGGCGCCTTCATAATCTATTGAGTTAATATAGTTCCTCTCAGCATATATGCGCGCCGGGCAACTTACGTCACCAGTTGGATGGTCACATTTCCTCTTGAATCGTTTGCACGTCGCACATTGAGGGGGAGAAGATTTGCTGCTGCATTCCTTGAACGAGTGTCCAGTCTCACCACAGTGGTTGCAAGTAGGACTAGTTTCTCGGCAAAACTTGGCTGCATGTCCGAACTGCTGGCAATTGAAGCACCTAGTGACTATCGTGAAATCTCTCACAGGGCATGATGTCCAATTAATAAAAATTCGGCTTTGATTAACTAACATTTTTCTAATGCTAGCGGGTAGTTCTATAATGTAATTACAGGTAGGAAGGTCTTTTTTACCCGATTTATGGCTCAGTTTGATACTCGCAACGAAGGACTCACGAGTTAAATTGGGAAACTTATCTGAGAGGTTTTGCTCGAAAATGCACTCAAATACCTCCTGCTCTGTTAGGGTAATGGGGACACCAATAACAGCAACCCTCGGGCGGCGTTTAGAAGGTTCTTCTATTGTAAGGCCCGATGACACCAACTTTTCCGAATTCTTAAGTTTCTCAATATCGCCTTTATTTTCTGTGCTAATCAAAACGCCGCCATTTTTTACTTTTCTCAGGCCACGGACATGAAGCTTTAGTTGCTCGGGGGAGATTATCTTTTGTACAAGTGACTTGGTGTCGTCACTTGTTTGGGTCTTGTCGCTGGGGTAGATGGCAACTGAGCTCAAATTTGCAGGACGGACGAAGTTATCGGAACCTTTCTTCACCATGTTTGCATAAGACGAATTTTCCGAATTATTCATCTTTGTCTCTACGACCTCTTTGAACTGCTGGAGAGAGTGCACAACATTCTGGTGATCCTGTAGGTGCTGGATTGTAGTATGGGCTACAATCGTTTTCTGCTTCAACGATTGGTATAAGACGGCCATCTGAGAAGTCCCACTCGAGACCTTTCTGCAAAGGGTGGAAACACGAAGCTTCTGGTCTGAGTTCATTTTCCCTTCACCAACAATACTGCAAACTTCGTTGAGGATGGCATCTATAGATCCCATCCATCTCTGGATCTCTGGAGTACTAATAACTTCACTCGGTAGTTCATTCTCCTTGGGTGCTGGTGGATTTGGGTCGCTCGGGGGTACCGGTTCAGTAGGCGTCGGTGGAGGACTACGCCGAAGTAATTGGCTTCGACCAAACGGGCTCGAACCTGGGTTCGACATACTAGCAAAACCACTTTTTCTATTGTTTATAAAAATATTTAGTTCATTTTGCACAATGTAAGTCAGTAAGAAATCAACAAATCACACGCGACACACTTTACTTTTACACTGACGTCGCAAAAAATTATATTTATTTGTAGTTATTGTTTATTTCATTATAATCAACACAAAACACACGTCCGCTTTGTCTCGCGCCTCGTAAAGCGATCCCTTTTGACTTTGTTTTGAGGGATCAACATGTAATGAATTGATAGTAAATTGACCTATTGAATTTCAGCCCCAGCTTGTATACTGTGACATTTTACAAGCTATTTATTACCTAGAATCAAATTAAATTGTATAGCTTCCCTAACAAAAAATGCAAATATACGTTTTTTTCGTCTCCTGAAAAATGACCTTTTTTGAGTTGTCTAGGTGTGCGATATGTACGCATAGACAAGATAGATCACGTTCTACATCAAGTTAGCTATGCAGTAGTGGTGGGTCGTTGTCGAATTTTTCGCGGACGAAACGCAACCGTTTTCGAGACGACGAAAACGGTTGCAAGAAACGGTCGTCGTTGCAACTGGTTTGAAGACGAAGAATAATTGCGTTGCCGTCTTTTCGACGTTCTCGTCGTTGTCGTCTTTTCGACGTTCCCGACGCATTGACAACTGGTAATATATTATCGACTCTATATCATTGGTATAAAGTTCACTTTTTATTGCAAGGACTGTTTTGTAAACGACGACGACGAACGACGACGACTCGTCTACTCGTGTTGTTCCGTTCGTTGAATCATTTATCATTGCGTTCTCGACTGTATTTTCAAAGACATAAAATAAAGAATCGCACTGAATAATTCGAAGACTGGTTTGTGCAACGAAGACTGTTTGAACCCAGGACGTAAAACGGTTCCATCGTCGCAGAACATAAAACGGTCTTTGGAAACGGTTCGTCGTCGCAACGCCCACTCCTACTATGCAGGCTATTATGGCTGGAGGTCAGATGGCAGTCGCTCCGTGAAATTCAAATATATTCAGCGTCTGGTTGGACTGAAAGCTGAGGAGTGAGAAGCAGCTAGAGTTATGGTAATTGTATTTCTGACTTAACAAAGTTGACTATCCGTGCTTTGTGCGGGAGTCGTATTTCGTAACGTTTTACACAAAGTTTTGCTAACAGTAGCCGGTAGTAAGAGCACCAATAATAGTATGAAAAAAATATAATTTTCTCTATATATAGAGAGAGCTCGATTTAATGGCTCCAAGAAGGAAATTGTTATTAATCTTAGTTCACTGTCTATCAACACAACTTACAAATTGGAGCCACACAGCTTAGCTATTGATCAAAACACAGGGAAAATATACTGGATTGAGTCTAAGACTAGTTTAGTATACCTACCAAATTTGTCGTGCAGATTTGAATGGGAAAAAACAAGAAAATCGATGTCAAACACACGGTTGTAAGAGGTGTAAAATTCTCCATACCATCAAATAGATTGACCTTTTCAAATAACTTCCTCATCTTTATGGCACCTGCCAGGGTATCAGATTATAATGTTTGGGCTATTCCAAAGTCTGTCCTTGATAACACCAACGGCCATGTTATCAATAGTATATTTAAGACGTATACTATACCTGCCGGTATAGCCGCTAACTATAAAGTTTCAGAAAAAATCCAAGGTATTCATGAGACTGGTCCGGAATAACTCCGTGACCGACAACCCATTCAAAACTGCTACAGAATACGATGGGCCGTTTTGCGTTCATGGTGTGAAAGCTATTGGACAATTTCTTTGCAAATGCACACCTGGTTATATTGGTGAGCGATGCGATGTTTCCGTCTGTGAGAACTATTGTTTCCAAGGTAGCTGCAGTTGCAATGATGAGTTCCTTCATGCAGGTAGCACATATTCTACTCCTTGTGTTGGCATGCTTGTTTTATTAAGTTGTGTTTTACTTCACATTTCGTTATTACAGGTGTAATGCTGGTTATTCCGGAGAAAGGTGTGAAGTCAACTCGTGCCACGGTTATTGTCTGAACAACGGTGACTGTTCGCTGGACGAGGAGGATGAGCCGTTCTGTCAATGTGTTGGCAATCACGAGGGATCAAGATGTGAAGTAGTTAAAAATGACACTATCTCGTGCAGAGGCACACATAAGGAAACCTAACCCTAGCTGAGATATTTACAAATTCTCGAAAATCTTACTCAAAAATGTCCATCATTGTTGAGTAACGTTGAACTTTACAATCTTAGTTACTGTTTTTTCTTAATATGTTTATGCGTTATAAAATTGTTAGTCTTCAATCATGTGCACACTAAAAAAAAAAATGACCTATCCAATTCTTGTATTTATGTATACTAGCTTCCGCCCGCGTGGATGTCGGAAATTACCACCGGAATAAAAAGTATGCTATGTGTTAATCTAGGTTATAATCTATCTGTGTGCCAAATTTCATCCAAATCCGTTCAGCTGTTTTTGCGTGATTGAGTAACAAAGACCCAATCATCTTAACAATCTTTCACATTTATAATATTACGGACTACCCTTTTTACCCCTTTAGGGATAGATTTTCGAAAAATCCTGATACACGTTATTCTTTATTTTTGGTTTTAGGCATAAATACTGAGTTTTGAGTTAATCAGACCGCGCGTTAAAATTCATTCATACAAACTTTGACACCCCCAATCCCCCTTTAGGGTGTAAGTTTAGAAAAACAATAAATTACCAACTCTAAAATTTACTTAGATACTCGTAAGTAGTTGTACCGTAAGTTTAAAGTTTATTAACTCAAGGAATAAGATTTTTCATGCAAACAAAATCCACCCTTTTCACCCCCTTACAGGTTGAAGTTCCAAAAACCCCTTCTTAGTGCTCCCCTACATTATAAAAGGAACCCGTGTGCAAAATTTCACGTTCCTGGTCCTAGTAGTTTCAGCTGTGCGTTAATTGAACAGTCAGCCAGTTTCACCTTTTATATATTAGAGAAATCTATATCTATATCTATATCTATATCTATATCTATACATATAATAAATCTGTAAAGGAACTTTTTCTGTACATTTAAAATATTTCGAAAATAATTGCTTGGGATGGTAAGGGATAATCAACAGATGACATTTTAACCCTTATCAAAATTTTTGTCTGTAGCTCGGTTTTTCAGTTTCTATGTTGAATAGATCAAGTATCACGTCAAAAGAACGAAACTAATATGGTTATCTTTCATACTCAAATATTGTTTATAACTCAGAGTTTATATTAGTCTTTGTTTCTTCGCAATCGCTTCGGTCAACCTATCTAAATAATTTAAAGTGTTCAAGAAGAATTTATTTACGTAATGTTGAAACACTTAGCGACATCTATTGGCGTGAAACGGTACTAACGAATACTTAATATTAACACGTCATTCTCATTTAAGTTACTTACTGTGTCTGTGTTATTTCAAAAAGTAATGATACTGATTACTAAAATCGCTTTCCGTTGGTGGTTGATTCCCACGAATCAAAAAAGCTAAAAGAATTTCAAATAAAAAGTTGTGATAATATTAACTGACGTGGTGTTCTGAATCATATACCTAGAATGCAATGTTAGATAAATATTTATTAGTTTTATCAATCAAATTAATACAAATAGAGGGGAAGAAATCTCATTTTTAATTGTGATAAAAGTCTTAGTAGCGCCATCTAGCATAATGTAGCAAAATTAGAGCGGCTAGAGGAACATCTCCAAATTCTTAATCTCTAGCGTCAGTAACGCCATCTAGGTTTGAATAGCAAACATGCAAAGACAACAACTTGATTTCGCGCGAAATTTGATAATGTTAAATTTAAATGCGTGTTTACAGCATTACTCGATTCAAATAATGGGAGTTTTGGGAGTAAAGAGTTGTAAATACTTATGTGCTAATTTTCGTGATGTTAGTTTTCGAGGTGGGGAGGGGTTCAAGCGAGGTCGGATGGTGAAAGTCAGGAAAAAAAATCCAAAATTGCGACCATAACTACTGGTGGATTTGAGTAAATAGATAGGTTTTCACACGGGCAACTGTAGTTATGTCGATGCTCTTCCGAGCAACATCGCTTACAGAGAAGCATTTTCTTAGATAAAACAAGTTTAAAAATGTATTTATTTATCCATTTGGCATCTCCAACAAAGGATACATTACCTACACAGGAACAATAGAAATCACAATAGTAAAATATTGACAATTTTAAAGTCGCTTCTTTAAATATAATTATTTATTGGTCTACAAATAAATGTATGGCTGAACAAAAGAAACACTGAAACATTTTTGATTACAATTTACAATAAAAAGGCATCGCAACTGAGAGTCGCGGAGGATCGCTCTGTTACGTCCATTATCCTTGGGATCGGGCTCTCTCTCTTCCTGCTGCCTGCGTCAGCAGCGGGGAGAGAGGTGGGGGCGCGCGCGGTATGGCACTACGTAGCAACAACATCGTACTTACTATGTTCATAGAAAACCCGTGCTATGGGGACGTTCAAGTATTACGTAACGTAATTTGGGGGGCGGGGGGGGGTCTTATAAAACGTTACGGTGCGTTACAGGTGCGGGAGGGGGTATTGGAACAACGCGTTACGTAACTTTTTCATTTTATAAAAAAAAAACTAGGAAATTAAAATGTCCCAAGTTGGCAACCCTTTTCGTTTATGTTTTACGGGGAATCCCTCGATTGTAAATAAAAAAACTACGGAAAGAATTAGAAGAAGATGAAAAATGTTTAAAGAAAAATAGAGACAGTGCCAAGCGTGCAAAAAAATTTCAAGCCATAGAAAAACTTGAGAAAGCTGAACGTCGAAAAAACAATCCTGCTGCAATAAAACCTCGATCTGGCCCTGGCCCCCCACAACAAACGACTGTCAGGAGTCATCCTGCCGCATGAACATTTTGGTTCTCAACTCGACGACCAAGGAATTACTGTTGATGATGATTTGGAAAAACGCAATTTTCAGCACGCTGGGGAAACACTTGCTAAGGTCTGGAGTGAAATGAAGATTGTCGACTACGATGTTTCGGCGGAATATAGAAAGCCTGAAGATAGCTTACAGGATCCAGCAGAACCTACTCTGGCGTGGTATAGCTGCTCACATCCGTGAATCGCACTTTTTTTTAAACGTGTCCTCCTCCTGTATTCTCTTGTGACTTGTAGGTAAAATGGTCACTTAGATGTTACGTAACACTTAGGGAGGGGGAGGGTGGGTACAGAAAAACGTTACGATGCGTTACATGGGGGGGAGGGAGGGTCTAAAATCTACCAATACAATTAAATAGTTTTTTTTGCCTGGTTTGGTTTTTTTTTCAACAGCGCTTTTAATGTGGATAATGACCGACGTTACGGGGCGTAGGTAATGGTAACATTCGCAGCGAGCATGTCTTTACGCCGTGTGCTAAAATCAGTGTTGCTCGCTCGCATGTTTTGCCGTAGGTACTACTGACTGCACGAATACTTGCTTGGTAACATATTAGGTGCATTTTGACCCTTGACGCCGGTCAGTATCCACCTTTACAGCGTGATCTTTCTTCATCGTGATAACGCCATGGTCCCACGGGCCGTTAACTGACAGGTGGCGTCAGGTGTTACTGCACTGCTACCTGTCGAGGCCTATCGCAGTCCGTGCAGAGCATTCCCACTGCTGTGGTTTTATTCAGTGGTCAACGTTTGATAAACAAAGCTAAAAGACACGCGCCTGTACGGGCCGAGATAGGCGCCCGCCCCTGCGTGGAATAATGCTTCAGCACACTCAACCAGACGCGCAGTCGATTTATTGAGTAAGTACAGTAAAAGCTCCTTATTCGTGCTTCCTTCATTCGCGTTTTCACTACTCGCGGATTAAAAAAATGCGACCCAATTCCTATATCCGCGGCTAAAGATTTATTTATTTGCGGGTCTAATCGGTACATCGGTACATACATATTAACAAATAACAAAAAGGATTCCAATAGGTATCCAACCCAATATCCTTTGTAAACGCGTCGTCAGATGGACTATAAAAAAGTGAAATAGACCTTATTACAACTTCGCCTAAAGTACATTGTCAAATGATATCGCCGCTGTATTGGTTCGGCCTTTGACATCTACAATAGCCGCCTTCGCCGCGGTCGGTGTTTTTAACCGACTTCAAAAAGAAGGAGGTTATCAATTCGACATGTTTATATTTTTATTGTATGTTCAGGCATAACTCCGTCGTATATAGACGGATTTGCAAAATTCTTTTTTTTTTCGAAAGGGGTTTACTCCGAAATGGTCCCATTGAAATTTCATATAGACAGGGCCCGATCTAGCTATTTAGCCGCTCCGGGCAAAAATAACATTCGCCGCCCTTTGCACTAACACCATCAAAGATGGTATGACCATAATTATGTGATATTCTTTTAACTATATAATATTCACATACGTTAGTCTACTACGGCTTCTGAACAAGTATACAAAAATTCATGAGAGTAGGTATGTTTGTAAGTATACATTTTGCCGCCGCTCATTTTTGCCGCTCTGAGCATTTGCCCGGCTTGCCCCCCCTTAGATTGGGCCCTGCATATAGATCTGATGATGCGTTTCGGAAACAGACAACGGAACTCTTCAAAAAATTACAGCAAATCAACCGCGAATGTTGCTATCACATAAATAAGTATGCATTGTTTTGACCCAAAGGATGATGAAATTTCGAATTGGTGTATGGTAGGTAACAAAAAAGTGAAAAATAAAAACTTAAAAAAAAAAATACCAACCGACTTCCAAAAAACACTACAAAGTGCAAAATAACTTTAATTTCGGAAGTCGGTGACGTTGGATGTGTATTTTAATTATTTGTCACCGCCTTCCGAAATTGAGAATGTAAACAAACATAATGAAACCAACCTCATCACCATAAAGTATATTTATATATCATCATCATCATCATTTCAGCTGAAAGACGTCCACTGCTGGACATAGGCCTCCCCCACATTTATAAATGCTGCGACTTAATAGACATTCCATCCTTTGGTACGAGCCGCTTTGCGTGTTTTACCTATTGTTTCATCTTTCCATTTATTGCAAAATGTTGAAATTTTTTTTTTACTTAAAAACGATTTTCGACGCGAAAAAATCTGTTTAACGCATAGAAATGCTTGATCGTTTACGCCTTGGAGAGTCGCTTGCATCCATATCACGCTCATACAATTAATCAATATGGTCAAAAACTTCAATTAAATTGTTTTTTTTTGTCACTTAGGAACGTATCCCCTATAATCCCATATAAATTACCATTCCATAGTCACGGTTTCTGTATTCGCGGTAGGTATTTTACGGAACGTATACCTCGCGAATAAAGAGCTTTTACTGTACCTACGGCAGGTGCACATTTATTATAAAATGAGCCTCGACCAGGCGCTTTGATCTATATTTATTCTTAAAAATCTGAGTGAGACTTCGTCGCAATATCATTATAACCCCTAAAGACGCCTGCAGGCCTAGACAAAACACCTTTCTGTTAACGTTCACGCTAAACTCTACGCCAGAATATATGGGAATGACATTACCGTGTCCTTTCCGCAGGTAATGTCATTCCCATACATTTTGGCGTACCGTTTAGCGTGAACGCCAAGAGTAATGTGTTTTGTCTCTAGGCTCTGGACTGCATTTGAAAGCTGTGGTAGATTCCTACCAGGATAGATCGGAAGATCGGAGGAGTGGTACCTACACCGTCAAAGCGACACATTATTGTTTTCCGACATGCACGCGAACGAAGTCGCGGGCACAGCTAGTTATATAATATATATAGAAGATATATAATCTGAATCTCGGAAACGGCTCCAACGATTTTCATGAAATTTTGTATGCAGGGGGTTTCGGGGGCGATAAATCGATCTAGCTAAGTTTTATTTTTAGAAAACGTCAAACAAAAAAAAAAACCGAGCATAATCTGAATCTCGGAAACGGGTTCAAAGATTTTCATGAAATTTGGTATGCATGGGGTTTCGGGGGCGATAAATCGATCTAGCTACGTTTCATTTTTAGAAAACGCCAAACAAAAAAAAAATACAAAAAACCGAGCAATGCTCCGTCACCCAGATATTATTTACTGATGTTTCAAGCGTCAAAAAAGTGCTGAGACAGGCACGGTGATTTGGCAATTCTCAATATGTATGTAACTAAATATCGGTCAGGATGACGCTTAATACAAATACCCGTGAACCCTGGATTTGCTGATTTCAGAATACTCCTATGCACTGGTTTTGCCAGTATCTTCCATTTATTGTCGTGTTTTTGTGTTCAACTTGTATTAATTACTTGACTATTGTACAGTGTCCAGAAAGAGGTGTCTTCTAGCCTTTAGTCACTCTAGTTGCCTTTACCATATGTTTATTTTCTTTTTAAATTATATGCAAAAATGGAGCTACTTAACGTCTTTTATTTTGAAACATTGTATCAATTGAACCTGATCTTTAAAACAGCACCCTAATTGCGTAACTCACAATTCATCATAATCTGTATCGTTTTGAAACGGATTGTTAAACCATTGCTTCATATGTTCGAAAAATGTGTCTGTTCGACAACATAAATAACGCAATGGATATTGTTTAACTGTGAAGACGAAACCAATTATGATCAATCGTGAGTTATGCAATTAGGGTGCTGGAGTCCTTAACATAGAAATACGCCATGCCGCGTACGCGGGCTAATGTGTCCACAAAAGAGCCACTAGCGAGAAAAGACTGACAATACATCGGAAAAATACGAACAAGAACTCGCTAGATAAGTAGCGACAGCGTGCCATTATGGACCATTGTCTACAAGCATCACAACTACTCACTCACCTCATTTAACATTTACAACTGCTTCCAAATGACTAGCAGATGTTTTTCGCGTACTTTGTTTACTCATTTTACGGTAGGAGCTGACTGGTAGAATTTCATGCGATCCTCCTCTCTGTGTGTGCATGAAAGTTTAGCCTAAGGAACTTCGTTTCTGACAGCTTCGACCCAGCAAGTATTTTGAGCAATTAATCATTAGCTAATTTATTATATGCCCCTCGTTCTGAAACTAAAAACTGCTTTAAAATTCATGAGTAAGTTTATTAAGTCGAATTGGTTCAGAATTCAATTTTGTACTTCAATGAGGTCAAATTCAAAGCATTTATTTCAAATAGGAACTTAAAAGGCACTTTTGAACGCCAACATTTACAATAAAATAGAATTGATTCTAGTCGCCCCTTCCAAAATGTAGTTTCGTATGGAAAAGAATGGACAAGAAACTCCACCGTTAGGTACTCTTAAAAAATGTTTTATATAAAATTTAATATATATTAATTAAATCATTATGTGTGAAAACGATACACCCAGAATAAAATTCTCATACCAAAATAGGTTAAAAGAATTAAAATCAAGCAATTACAAATAAATTAATTTTATGGTAGAAAGTGTAGAAACACATATTTAGAAACAATGTAAAAGTAAGTATTCGATTTTACTAGAATATTAACAAGTAATAAGTCAGTGTGTGAGTTAAAGTAATTATATATAAAATGGTTTTTCTTGAGGCCCATCTAATAGCATTGCGAAGGTACTGCTCCGGATTAAAAAAATAAATCAAAGAAGTATAACGATGAATTATGGAGAATTTTATTTGGCAGGCTTTTGATCTTTCAATTTATTTTTAATACGTCGTCAGACTGTATATTGTATATTCTACATTATTTATCGTGGGTTCGACCGCCCGGAAAGAAATTAATTTGTGCACAACCTCCTGTGCGGTGGTATGTTTTATGGCCCCTCGGGAACGGGAAGGTTATCTTCGCGAATCCGTTTTAAACCGAAAGATTTTCCAAGTATTTGTGAAAACCGCACTCTGTTGCGGGAAATATTTGTACAAACTGAACTGACGTCCCTATTCTAAAAGGTATGATAAATATGATGGATTTTGTAATCACATTTGCTGGTCTTTCCGTCGTTTAATCTGAAAGGCTCTAGTAAACAATGTTTCATGTTGACGCATGTCTGAAGTCCATTAACGGATTACCAACGACTTTGAGAGCACCACTCGGGTGCCATATTAGCCACATTTAGACGCCACTATTCCATTCAAGTGGCGGGCGATTAAGTGTTCATAATGTGGAAATTCGTGTGAAAGATACTTATGAAGATTAATATTATATAGCAAACAGTTCGGTTTTACAAGGGGTCGTTCAACTACCGATGCCGGTGTTGAACTCTTACATATTTACAATGCATGGGAAAATAAATACGATGCTTTTTTTGCATCTTTTGTGATTTATCTAAAGCATTCGATTGCGTGCTTCATGAAACTTTAATCAGGAAACTCTGCCACTAAGGGATCCGGAACACCGCTCTGGATCTTCTTATCTCATACTTGTGTAATAGGATTCAGTGTGTTGATGCAAATGGGAAAAGATCTCCCGGATCCATAGTATCAAAGGGAGTCCCATAGGGATTAGTTCTTGGTCCTTTCTTGTTTATATTAATATCTTGCTTTACCTCATAAAGGAGAATCATGATATAACGTTGTTTGCGGATGACACTTCACTTTTGTTTGAGCTTAAACGTCAGCAACTTGTTCACTGGTTCAATGTTAATAATTTACTTCTTAATGAAAAAAAGACCAAATGCATTAAGTTTACGCTACCTCACGTTAAGCAGGTGAAAACTAATGTGTTGATAAAGGGCGAAGAACTGAATCCTGAAGATAGCACTGTATTCTTGGACTTAACTTTGAATGCCAAGCTTCAGTGGGGCCCACATATAGATAAATTGTCGAAGAAGCTAAGCTCTGCAGCATACGCTGTTAGGAAAATTCGTAATTTAACTAGTATAAAGACAGCCCGCTTAGTGTACTTTAGCTATTTTCATAGTATAATTTCGTATGGTATTCTACTGTGGGGAAATGCCGCCGACATTCAGACTATTTTTGTCTTGCAGAAAAGTGCTGTTCGATCAATTTATAAATTAAGTCCGAGACACGCTCTCAGAGAGAAATTTAAGGAGAATGTAATGACTGTGCCTTCACAGTATATTTATGAAAATCTTTTATACATATGCCCATAAAACAACAAACAATAATTTTCCACGCGATCATTTGTTTCTTATTTACACGACTGCGCCAGAAGGAGGGTTATGTTTTCCGAGAGGTGTATTACTTTGGCACGCTCTGTATTTGTCAGTATACTATTGTAGTCTTTGCTCTGTATCCTCAAGTCCTCAACGGCTTGATGGAATTTAGCTTGAGAGGCGTAGTTAGATTCGTCTAAGTTTTGACGGTGACACTGGGTATATCAAAATTATGAAAATAAAAATGGCAAATTTTTTGGCGCTATATTAAATCGGTCTTATTCATAAAAAGTTATCGAACATCTAAACAGTTGTTAAAGTCTGGTTTCGTATTGAAAACCAGACTTTAAACAGCAAACTGTTTAGATGTTCGATAACTTATATGAATAAGACCGTTAGTCTTCAAATATTTGGCTTTCTCAAACCTATCGAGGTTGGTATCCAAATAAGAGTTTTCATAAATATCTTTATTTTTCATAATAATTTCAACTAAAAAAAGTATGAAATAAAAAAAACGACTGCTTATAAAGTGAACTTTAAAAAAGATGGAAATACTTGTATTGACTTTATCGTATTGTATTTAGAGATTTTGTGAATACTACAGTGAAATCTTTATAATCTTTTCAACACACTTGCTCATAAAATGGCTGTAATTTCACCGCAATTAGGCACATAATGACATCTATTATGAAACTGTGACTTTTTCATTACTATTATTCACTAGTGAGTTTTTTTTATTGGTTGAGTTGCTTTGTTCTTAAAAAGCTTCGATACAAAAAAGATCGTGTTCAATAGTACAAATAAATTAATGTACCTATTGCTTGCTCATTTCATGCAACTTCGTATTTAAATAGCGCGATAACGACGTCCCGCGAATCGTCATAGATGACGTCATGATATGCGCCATCTTGCGATACCATGCACCATGACCATGCGTTATACTAATATCATCGTGAGCGCTGTCAAAAATGACATCAACTCGGAACGCAAAATATAGATGTGAGCGCTCACAGCGCTATTTTTCTAATTCGGATGTGGCCTTAGTCTATGGCCGATCGCCATTGTTAGATGCGCGCGCATTGGAAAACTGATTTATAATTTTGCCCGCCATTGGCACAGGAAACAGGAACAGGAACAGATTACGAAACATTATTGTGACCAACCCTCCCAAATATCAAGCGATAGCAGTAACCTGAAATCTTTTGCTATGCTGGACACTGACGAAGACAAAATAACCCGAATTATTTCTGGACTAAAAGATGACTGTGCAGTTGGTTGGGATAACATAAGCAATAAGATCCTTAAACCTATAAGCATATTTTGGTACCTCCCTTGATATTATTTTTCGAATCTGTCTTTCCAATGGAATTTTCCCTAGATGTCTAAAAAAATCAGTTGTAATCCCTGTCTTTAAATCTGGAAGCAAAGACCTAGTTAATAATTACAGGCCAATATCGTTACTTCCCTCAATATCAAAGATACTGGAGAAAATTATAAATAGTAGACTAGTTAACTATCTAGAAAATAATGACTTTTTATCCCCTGCACAATTTGGTTTCAGAGCCAAATTATCCACAGCCGACGCGGTGCATAACCTAACCAATTACATTTCAGAAGAACTCAGTAAAGGGAACCAGACCCTAGGAGTCTTCCTTGATTTAGCCAAGGCCTTCGACACGGTGTCCGTATCTGTCCTTCTAAATAAGTTAGAGACTATAGGAATTAGGGGAACGCCGCTGAAACTATTTGCTGACTACTTACATGGCCGATACCAATGCGTTAGAATAGATAAAACCACGAGCGACGAGCAGAAAAGTACGGGTTTTGGTGTTCCTCAGGGAAGTATTCTGGGCCCCACGCTTTTCCTAATTTATATTAACGACATGTGTAACCTTAATTTTAAAGACGGAAAAATTATATCTTATGCCGACGACACGGCGCTAATATTTACCACTAAAACCAGTACCGAACTGTTCGAAATTGCACAACTAGGTTTTAATACTGTGACTAATTGGCTTCAAAGAAACTTACTAACATTAAATGCTGACAAGACAAAATATATTTACTTCTCGATGCGCAAGCCTCAACTTAACATTACTAACCCTCATATATATGCCCATCAATACGGAAACCGTTCAGTCAACATGTGTAATTGTCCTTTTATCCTCAAAACGAGCAACATAAAATACCTTGGAGTTATAGTGGACGACACTCTGTCTTTCAGGAAACATATTGAAAGTATTGTTAAGTGCGCAAATTAATATATGTTTAAAAAAAATCCGGACATTTGCAGACTCAAAATTAATCACTCAAGTTTATTTTGCCCTATGTCAATTAATAATTCAATACTGCATCACATCATGGGGTGGCGCACCAAAAACGAATCGGCTTCCTCTTGAATGAGCTCAGAGAGCAATTTTAAAGGTAGCAAACTTTCATCCCTTTTTCTTTCCCACAGATCTGCTATATAAATCCTGCAACGTGCTGACTGTTCGCCAACTTTTCATAATGCACTTAGTCTTAAAACAGCACACCATGCTTACCTACACTACTGATAATACTAACAAAAGACGGAATGATATAGTATGCACATCGAATGCAACCTCAAAGCATGTTTTTGTAGAAAGATTTTTTACATTCTTAGGCCCATTTCTGTACAATAGGTTAAATAGAAAACTAAGTATCTATAAATTAAATTACTTTAGCTGTAAGAAAATTTTACTTAAATATTTACTAACCATCGCTTATGCACAGACAGAAGATCTGCTTGTTGTCTGCAAATAGAACGACTAACATGCTATTTTACTTTTATTTATCTAATTTTATCTTAGTTTTTACTTTTATACACATTGTTAATTTATTACATTAAGTATTTATGCACTTCATAGCCTGAAGCACAGGTTCAACCTAGTTCAGGCAATATGCAACTGTGCTCTATTTTAATTGTTAAGATACTTTGTAAATATGCCCCTTTTATAAAAATAAACGATATTATTTATTATATTATAAAAACAAAATCATAACTCGTTTTCACTGTTGAAATTATAGTTATTTATTCATTAAAATGACTACAAGTAGTAGTTATGAAGAAAATGATTTATGTTGTAACACTGCCCGATATAAGACGTGAAGCCCTTAACGTTATGGAAAGTTTACTACCTAAAAACTCCAAGGACAAAATGATTTTTTAGTATTATTTTCTTAACAAGTGTGTTGAAAAACCTCGTATGATACTCGTGAGTATTGATGATTACCGTCCTCGGCTCTCTTAAGACCCTCGCCTGGCGGCTCAGGTCTCAATGGCGCCTCAGCGGTAATCACCAACGTTACACACTAGTACCATAATGTACTATTATCCACTACCTACTTAATTACAAATTGCATTTAAATTATTCTGGCTTAATCGACTAGTTTGTCAGACATGGTCTTCAAATAAAATAAAATGAACTTCTAGTAAGGTTTTTAATAAGTTTTGTAATAGGTGAATAACATAATATCGATAGTTATAAACTACTAGCTGCCGCCCGCGGCTTCGCCCGCATGTCGAAAATTATCCCGCGGCAACGTACCGGTAACCGGTAGTACGTATCTAGGTTATAATCTATCTGTGTACTAAATTTCATACAAATCCATTTAGTAGATTTTGCGTGACAGATTAACAAACATCCATACATACAAACTTTCGCGTTTATAATATTAGTAAACTACAATAAAACAATTTTAGACATACGTATTTTGTACTTACGTATTTAGTATTTTAAATACAATGAAAATCAATTTAGTATTATGAATCTGAAAAAAAATCAAAAAGTATTTGCATTTTGTATTTGGATACATTTTATAAACTATTTTGCAGATCTCTGCTTGCTTACAACCGCCTACTGTTAACGGAACTTTGTGTAAAACTTTACAAAATACCTACGACTCAGCACAAAGCACGGATAGTCAACTTTGTTAAGTCAGAAATACAATCACCATAACTCTAGCTGCTTCTCACGCTCAGCTTTCAGTTCAACCAGACGCTAAATATATTTGAATTTCACGGAGCGACTGCCATCTGACCTCCAGCCATAATAGCCTGCATAGCTAACTTGATGTAGAGCGTGATCTATCTTGTCTATGCGTACACATTTAGGCGGCCGTAACCTCTCACGTGGAAAAATTGCGTGGCCCTTTAGAGCCTCGCCGGCCCACGGCAGTTTCACCGATATTACGGCTGAAAGCCAATATTAATAACTTAAGTTTTCTAAGAAAAAACAAGTAAGTAGTAGCTTTATTTCACAAAGGTCAGTGTGGTGTCAATTAATATTTTTTTGTAACAATGTCGGGTCATTCGGGTCACACAAAACAAAGAGGTTTAATGCGAGGGTATATTAATATTATGCTACCATAAACACGCAAGTGTAATGTTGAGTTATTTTTGTCGTGATGTGATCGTAATCATACTATTAAATGTAGGTAGTTTCACTGTTTCAGTTCACTGAAGGCGGCGCGCGGGGGTCAGCCGCTGGACTGAAACAACCGGATCTAGGCAGTTAGCTTAGTTTATCTTTTGTGTTTGCTAGTAAAAGGGATTGTGTTTGCTTCTCGTTAGATCTTATAAAAGAAGCTTCAAGGCCTTTTTAGGGATGAAAGGATTTAATAAAGTCATAAGGATTATTTGAATAGATACATTATTTATTATTTGATCTTACACTCTGAGCTTTCATGTATCTAACATTTTCCCAAGTTATTCAACGTGGGCATTTAGAGGATCTACAATACCTTTGTTTTGTAAATACCATATTCAAGGTAAATGACCAAAGTGCTAATTGTAATACGAATGGGATCGCACAAATCTCTTGTATGTACAATGTCGTAAACTCGTAATATAGTCACTGCGCGAATTTTCCAAGCAAAAGGTTTTGTTCATGCCTTGTAAACAACAAATGAAACATGAAACTCGGGAGTTCACAACCATAAAGGTTGTGAAATTCTTACTAAAGTAAGTTATGGCGTAACAAATTGTACGATTAAACTAATTGAAGCGTTGGGCTGAGTCGGACATAATGTACGCTTGTAGGTAGCCGAGTGTAATTTTCCGTGGCCGACCCTTCTGTACGTTTCAGGGTAATTAATATTAAAACACGTGCCAAACTCAATTAGAACTTCCGTACCAAAAGGCTGTATAATTCGATGCCTACCTAGTTGTTACCATTCTTTTTTCTTCTTTGAGTACCTATCTGTCAAAATTCGTACATTCTAAACTTGAAATCTGTCTGCGCTGAATGACTAGGGAACTAACCAGATTCAGTAAATTAGTTCAATGTCCCCCAAGAGTAATTTGCTAGCATTTTTTTTTAAATTTCCGACCTCTATTTGCATAAGAACTAGCCGTTTTATTGTAGGGCGAAATAACATAAATCAATTCCTTTTGTTTCAATGTCCTTCATCATGAATTCTCCGATCATTTTTCAATTTCCATTTCGATGTTTGAATATAAAACCATTTGCTGGACGTGTTTGAACTGTTGACAGGACTCATGTTTGACTAACAAATGTTCCGTGACACAAAAGATAAAAACAAAAGTGTGTCCTTGTTTATCTACGGATCCTCTGTTCCCGGGACGAACATAATTCACACAAACGAATGACATGTAATTTTATAATAATCGAGGAAATTGGATTATGAATTATTAGTGTTTGTGATTGTCAGAATTATGATCGAAAAACAAAAAGTTTGGAACAGATTACATGGACATTACACTGATTCTATCGGAAATTCGGAAAGTGGATGATTTAAAGCTCAGAGCTCAATGAGGGATTCAGCTAGAGTGAAATTAATTGTGATAAAACGGCGAGGATTCGAACGAAGACGTTTTACATTCCGACGTGATCGGCGAGATTGTTCGGATATCTGAGCTCAATATAATGCACTGAGTGGAAGTAGATTTAGTGCCGACACCTATTACCAACGAACTGAAACGGTTTTACTATTATCCGAACGGTTTTCAGGTAATGTGAAAGGCTAGGTATATGTAGGTATTTGGGTCTTTCCTATCCTTAAGATAAATGCCGTGAGCTTTTTATTTCGTTGATTTACACGATTCGCGACGTTACAGGCATCAGTTATAGACGATTTAACAAAACTTCCTCGACACATGCTACTAACAAGGTAGCTACTTGGAAATATTATTGTGGCACAGGAGAGGAACGTTACTACGTTCATTTTATACGAAATGAGTGTTGAAATGTACATAATCAATATGCAGATGTCGCAAAAAATGCCAAAAGATTGAAAAATTTCCAGTCACAATTGAGAAAGGTTGGCACTGGGCCCACGTGGTGTTAAGTGGCCACCCACGGGTAACGAACCTTCGCTAGTTGTTGAGTGATACTTACAAATTTTTAGGGACTTCCAAAAATAGTACGACCTTCCAACGCATCTCTTGGGTGCCTATTTTAAGAAACCTAGGTTCAACTTGTTTTTAGAAGACAATCCACGTATACTTACTCGTGCACTTTTTAATCATGTATAAGACAAAAAGTGACTGCGTATTTTGGTTTCGACGGGTAACTGTGACATTAAAAATAGGCCGAATTTTGTCTGGATCCTCATTATCTGTTCATAACATTCTTGAGACCAGAAATTCTAAAATTGTCGTAGGTTGTCAGAATTTAATATTCAGTCTCTAAATTAATTCGGCATGCCTACCAGTCTAGGTCATTAAGATGGCACGGCCTAGACAAGGCCACAAAGCCTTCAGTCAAATAGCTTAGCTTTCAGAGTTTCAGTTAAGATGGTTTATTAGGAGTCGGAGGACTCTCGGGGTTTGTTAGCGAACTTAGCGGTAACGTCGGCTATTGCCGCGCTGAATGGACTAGAGATTGCATTCTAGGATTTTTATTTAGAAACATGTCGTTAAGATTTAGGACGATAGATCATCTATCCTACTATCTAATGCCTTTAAACGAGCAGTTCTTGTACATTTATAATGTGAATCTCGGAAAAATTTAAAAAAATCCGAAACGATGCGATGCGATGGGGCGGAGGATATTTCACGTGGATGAAGTCCCGGGCAGAAGCTAGTGTATAAAATGTTACATGCATAACAAACTTACATAAAATCTCTTTGCTTTGAAAGTCGTAAAAACCGTGCAGAACAGGGCGCTAGTTAAATTATATTAGGTAAGCATACTTTTTTTTGAGTTTGGTCAATCTTCAAATCCCGTGTTCCTTCAGTTGCTTGTGTGCCAGGGGCGACGGTATCTCTTTCGAACAACTCGCACCCCTGGCAGGCCTCGTCGCTTGTGGGCTCCACCAGTAGTAGGTGCTGACACCTACTACTGCACATGTGGCTTCCCCGGTACCTCATTAACAACATAACTATATGAAAGTCTATTAACTGCTCTCAAATACAATTTAATTTTTATTTTTACAATGCCGACATATTATTGTCATTATTTGACATTATACGTATACATCAATTTTAATATCGACTATTTTTTTTTGAAATCTCGTCACTATGTTTAATTAAGTTCTTTTTATTAATGTAGATTATTTTACATATTATTATTGAGAATGAGAGAACGTTGTAGGCCTTACAGACTGTCGATTTGTAGACGATTTTCTCTGTATTCGTCTAAGTACCTGGTACTTATTGACAGGCCTGCACTGTCCTCCCATACATTTGATCTCTGTAATTTGAAAACATTGGTAAAGCCAATCATTTTTAAAAGAGTAACCGTGGAGTTTCTTGCCGGCTCTTCTCCATAGGAAACAACATTTTGGAACCGTGCATCTAGCTTCTGACGTTTCATAAGTGCCCATGCAGGTTTATATGAAATAAAAATATTTTGATTATTTTGATTTGACATCTCTTTGAGGCGCGCGTGGAACATACATAACGCGCCGTCGACTCGGGAAGCCACTTAGTTTTTTACTAAATTTCATCGACATGCACACCATAGGTAGGTTATCGTAAGAAACCTAAGCTTTCAGTAGGTGCCTGGGCGCGCCGGGACTATATATAAAGTTATTTAGCTAGCTTTTGCCAGCGGTTTCACCCGCGGTAACCAATCCCCAAAAACATTAAAAAAATATACATCTAATACATTGCTCTTGAATCACTCTATTGTCTGTCTATTGTGTAACGTCCCTGCTGAGGCAGGTAAATGAAATAAAAAAATAGAATACAAAAGTTTATTAGCAAATAAATTAAAACTATATAAAGATAAAAAATAATTAAATCCAGCAGTAAGCTGGCGTGAGTTCTCAATATCGAGCGCGTATTTGTTCTAGCCTGCCTAAAGAAAACCACTATCCTGGTAGTTCTGAAGTCGTAGGCGACCGGTGGCAGCCAGGTAGGTAGATCGGTCTTCTAACTGCAGTTATGTTAGCTGGTAGGGTTGTCCAGCCACAGCCCTTGCAACAGCGGTAAATAATGTAGGATCCGGTACGGCAGAACCCTGGAATCCGGAATTGGAGATTTTAGGAAATGGCCGAATTCATGCTACTGACTGCAACATTCCGACAACCGTCGAACGTAGAATCTACGGTGGGAAGCGGTGTTCAAGCATCAATTAGCTATCGAGATGAAGCAGTCTAAGCAGCGTGGTACAATTTTGAAAGCATGATAAATTACTAGCAGAAAAATGCTAACTAGTGATGGAAGGTAGATGGAAAAAATATATGACAAAAATTATTAAACTAAATTACGGAACCATAACCATCTCCTTTAATTCGCTATAACAATGAGATCACAATTACAAATTTAAAACAAGGAAAGAATACATTTAAAAACAGAGGATAATTCAAAAATACCTAATTGTCATAACCCGTTACACCTTTGTTACGGTCATTCAGTGAGATCAAAATCAACATTAAGTTGTTTAAAATACCAATCAACGCATGTACATTAATGCAATTAAAGCACATCGGCGTTTCGGTTGACATAATGATCTAGCAAGTCATGCAACGAATACTTAAAACTAGATAATAATAGGTTTTGCAACACTCACCCGATTTGGGGTTACACAGAATTTAAAAGTAACACTTCTTTAAAAATGTTGTTAGTTGTGAACTATGCGCAAAATAGTCGTCATAAAATTTAATATTCACTAACAGCACGGTCACTGTGCTGCTCCGTAGTGTCAAGTGAATCCGTTCGAGATTGTTCCCCTGACCGCTGGAAGCGCGCGGTCGTTAACGACGTTATGGAGAGGGGAGACAGCAACAAACCGGTTCGTGTGCGAAGCTCGCAACCAGTAAATTCATCAGTTATAAGTGCAAACTCTTATATTGAGATAATAAAAATAAAATTAACGTACAACGTTACAATTGGTGAAAACTTTATGAAAATCTGTTCAGTGTTTTTGACTTTATCGCGAACAGACAGACAGACAGATTCGGCGGGAGACTTCGTTTCATAATATGTGGTGATAGTGATTGATTAGTAACTCATTATTCCTAGAGTTGGATCACTAATTTTTGACATGATGACGGGCACAATACAGCACTATCAGCTCTTAAGGTGAAACAAGTCCACATTTTTTCCATACAAACTTCGGGAGGGTTTTACTCCACTGTTTGACAATGTACATCAAAACTTAAACATGGTATGGTTTTGTCTCATTATTAATATTGTCGGTACGGAAACAGAATACTAAAATAAAAAGCCATTAAAAAGTTATGACCCAACAAAGATTCGTTTTTCTTGCCAATTTCACCGAACTTTGGGCGTTTTTAAGTAATAAAAGAAGTGTAAAATCTCCAAAACCAAGTCGGTACCAACAAAGTTCAATTATCGATAAGTTCAATAAACTTTATAGGTCATTGATTTATGCCGTGGTTTTTCATAAAACCCGATCTTCCGAAGGATTTTCTCAATTTTTACGCTCCTGTTTTAGTATAGATGATCCTGCATCTCACTCAATAATGTTGTGCGTATATACTGACGTCTAACTGCTTATCACTGATACTACCTCTGTCGGACGCGAAGCCTGGTGAGACATCACAAATCTAATAATAAAATAAAAACCACATGGAAAATTATTAACAATGAAACGGGTAAATCGGTTAAACAGGAAAAACAACTAGAGATTATGGTCAACAACACATTACTTAATGAAGCTGCTAACATAGCTGAGGCTTTTAATGAGTTTTTTGCCAACATACCTTTAACTACGACTCGCACCTTAAATTCGTCCCCGTCTAAAGCTGAAAACCTTTTGCATAGTAGTGTGCCCAAATGTAGTAGCTTATTTAGTTTCGAACATGTAACGCCTCGTGATGTAGTAAATATTTTTAATACACTTAAATCAAAAAACACTGGGGATTACTGGGGCATCTCTATTAAACTTTTAAGTAATATAATCGACATCGTAGCCCCCTATCTTGCTGTTACTTTTAATAAATGTGTTGACTCGGGAACTTTTCCTGACCTCATGAAGATTAGTAAAGTCATACCATTATTTAAATCGGGTAGTAAAAATAACGTGGGCAATTTTAGGCCTATTTCTATATTACCGGCATTTAGTAAAATATTTGAAAAATTAATACTCAAGCAGTTGCTAAGACATTTTAATTTAAATAGCCTCCTTCATGAGGAACAATATGGCTTTACAAAGGGTCGTTCGACTACAGATGCGGGTGTTGCTTTGTTGAAACACATATTTAACGCATGGGAGAACTCGCAAAATGCTATTGGAGTTTTCTGTGATCTCTCCAAAGCCTTTGATTACGTGCACCATGAAACGCTTTTGCGTAAACTGCGTTATTATGGTGTCCATAACGAAGCTTTAAACGTAATAAATTCTTATTTACATAGTAGGTTCCAATGTGTAGAAAGTAATGGTGTAAAATCTTCCGGGCTACCAGTTCAGTTCGGTGTGCCTCAAGGCTCAATACTCGGCCCATTCTTGTTTTTAGTATATATCAATGACTTACCATTCTATTTAAAGGGTATTTGTGATGTTGTTCTGTTTGCAGATGACACTTCTCTTATTTTTAAAGTAGACAGGAATAGACAAGATTTTGACGACGTAAACAGTGCACTCTCAATGGTTACGGATTGGTTTACGGCAAATAACCTAGTACTTAATGCCAAGAAGACAAAGTGTGTAAAATTCGCCTTGCCGAATGTTAGAAATCTTGGTCCAAACATCGTGTTAGATAAAGAGGTGCTTGAAACCGTAGACTCGACAGTTTTTTTGGGCATAACAGTAGATGCTAAACTTCAGTGGGGCTCACACATATCAAGCCTAGCGGGAAGGCTCAGTTCGGCCGCCTATGCCGTTAGAAAAGTAAGACAATACACTGACGTTGAAACAGCTCGGTTAGTTTATTTCAGTTATTTTCATAGCGTTATGTCCTACGGCATTCTGTTGTGGGGCAAAGCCGCTGATATTCAAAATATTTTTGTTCTTCAAAAGCGAGCTGTTCGAGCAATTTACCAACTGGGTGCTAGAGTGTCCATAAGAGATTTTTTTAAAGATATCGGTATTCTCACGGTGGCATCGCAATTCATATTCGCTAACATCTTATATATTAGGCAAAATTTACACTTATACACTAAAAACAGTGATATTCATAATATTAATACTAGAAATAAGGATAAACTACGTGCTCCCTTTCACCGGCTTCATAAGGTTCATAACTCATTTGTTGGGCTTGGTATAACCTTTTATAACAAGCTTCCCTCTTCTTTGTTAGATTTACATTTTAGTGCGTTTAAAGCCAAAGTAAAATCCAACCTTTGTTCTAAGGCATACTATTCTATTAACGACTACTTAAACGATAAGAATAGTTGGTCGCTGTGATTAACTCAAGACAATGTTTGTGTTCTTTCACCAGAATTAGCTTACCTACTGACAGGTTGTATGAATTACATTCATATACTTAATTGTTTATTTTATTAGACTCTTTAAATCATTTTATTTTTTACTATTGTATTGTACAGTATCAAGTTCTTCTAACTGAACAGACAGCTGTGCTGCTGGGGAGTTTGTTGCGCCACTTCTTCTTCCCAGCTAAAGCACTAGGAAGTGTCGAAGGGTGGGCGTTTTGGGGGGACTGTCTTATGTTTTCTTTTTTTTTTTTGACGTTCGAAAAGTGCTGACTCTCAGCCTAGTTTGAATAAATGACTTTTGATTTTGATTTTTGATTTTGTGAAAATTTCAGGTGTCTATCTATTACGGTTCAAAACATACAAAACAAATATTTAATTTAATTTAATAAAGGCCTGTGACAGACGGACGGACAGCGGAACCTCAGTCATAGGGACCCGTTGGCACTATTTGGGTACAGAAGCCAAAAAATATAGGTCGACAGTGAACTGGTACAGTGCAAAGTGGATTGTATGCGCTGTTTTAGAATGCAGTTAGTGCCCCTCGGAGTTTCGGGCGGTATAACGGAGGACATGCATAGTGAACAGGATAATTTATATGACTTTACCCATCTGAGATGCAAAGCGTTTTGGAGAGATTTATCTCTCTACTAGCTTCAGCCCGCGGCTTCGCCCTCGTGGTGGTCGTAAATGATACCTTGGGAACCCACTACCGGGATATGTATCCAGTGTAGTATATCGTAATCCAGGTTACAAATTATCTGTTTGCGTATTTTAATCCAAATCTCTTCAGCCGTTTTTGCGTGATTAAGTTAAAAATATTCAAACATAAAAACTAGGTAAGATTCGTGTTTGGAATGTGAGGTTATTTCAAAAGACCACTAAAGTTGCTGCTAACAGATTAGTGACCACGGAATACTTTGTTTAAGGAGCTTAAAAAGATACTGAGTCATGTTCTTGTCATAATCCTTTATCGCCTTTGAGACACTTTCGAGAAGAGGAAGCATCATCCTTAACTTTGAGGTCGTGCCTAGCTGACAGACGAAAATATTTTAGATAATCTTCATTTCCCTGCCTATCCCTAATTTGGTATCTTAAAATATTTCTTTGTAATACTATAATTACATAACATCACGCTTGTAATCCCCTAAAGGTAAGGCAGAGGTGTAGTTAACCTATTGCACTCCCACATTTCGCCAGTCATGTTTAAGTTTATGTAATAGGGGGCGAGCCTATTATTCATCAACCGGGCACAAACTTGCTACTGAGAAATTCCAAGTGGAAAAACCCAAAAACACTTTGCCCGACCCGGAAATCGAACCCATGACGTCATGCTTACGACTACTAGACGAACGAGGCAGTCAGTAATAATAAAATTAATGTCATAAATTAGAATGACGTTAAGTAGAAAAATAAACAAAGAAAAACCGTGAGTATCACGGGACCTAGTTTGAAATAAACTATTCCTTCTTTCCAACTTCGCCGGGAACCACGAGAGAGTAGTTAGCATAATGTATTGCCATTCTCTGATGGTGAACAATTAAAGTAATCTAGTTCTCTTTCAGTTCCAATTAAAGTGTGTCCACCATCGGCCACTGTGTAGTCAGCTGCGCGCCATTCATAAAGTGTTTGTCACGGAGATTTATCTCAGTATTTCAGACGAGCAGCGTCAGCCATTTTTAATACTTAGTTAAAATACTGTACACAAACTGTATTCGTGAACCAACTAAGCTTAACTAAATGTTGGTTGGTGATAACTTTGATATGATGCATTTAGTAATATTTTTAATTTTGTTAATAACGCTAGAGCTCGCTTCTCGTTCTACGTTTAACGTTCATTTTTCTGTTTTATCTTGAGACTTGAGATTAAATTCTAGTTCAAGCAAAATAGAGGTTGAAATTTTATGAAAAATATCTCAGTTATAAAACCCGGGGCTGAATTACGTTACATGTCACATGAGGGTTTATAGACCCCTTGTGTAATTGGAAACCTACTTAAGTTGCTACTCATAGTTGTAGGCTGTCATGTGTCGGTTATCATGTAGCACTAGCTTTTGCCAGCAGTTTGTCTGCGCAGAGGTCGGAAATTATCCCACCAGAACGTACTACCGAGTCAAAAAGTATCGTATAGGTGTCAATCCAGGTTTTAAAATTAAGTAGGAATTATGTTTTCGTTTTACTCGGGTTTTCCTCAACTCTTCATGATAGTTATAAGAACATTATTTCAAACAAAACATGGCGTTAAAAACAAAGTTACAATGCCGAGTACATGATTACTTTTAACATTACAGACAGCTGTGCTGCTGGGGAGTTTGTTGAGCACTAGGAAGTGGTGAAGGGTGGATGTTTTTTGGGGGACTGTCTGATACCAGCCTAGTTTGAATAAATGACTTTTAATTTTGACTTAAAAGGTTGTATAATTTTCCCTGAGCTGTCTAAAGTACCAAATAGAATACGCAATAACTTTCATTGTCATCCGTCACCACCACTTACACAAACCATACAACGTGACATTTTACCTATTGCTGTTGTTCATAATTCCGGTCGTTTTCCTGTAATTACGCGCCGAATGTGGCGATAAACGTCGGAACGGCCGAAGTACGGATAAACCAATTATATCCGTGCTCCGGATGACGTAGGGTTAAGTTGTAGTACGTTGGGGGACTTTTAAGCCACACTCTATAGCACCGTGTTGCATCGGGCTTTGTAATTTTCAGTTGTCACAAATAATATAAAACTGAAAATGGTCAAAGATGCAGTTATTGAACAGAAACTGACTCGAAAGACGTTCATCATCATCATTTCAGCCGAAAGACGTCCGCTGCTACATTTCGACCGATTCTCTGCTTCTGGCATCCAGCGGATTCTTGCGGCCTTCGCCAGGTCAGTGATCCTCCTTCTAGGAGGCCTTTCAACTCTACATTAAGATAAAGGTTGTCCTGAGAGAATTTCAATAGTTCATACAAAAATCTGATGGAAAAAACGGTGTTCAGTTTCTCTGAAATTTGAAAATTTTCCGCGAAACTTTTCCAATTTTTCTTTCCATAAAAACCTAATTTCAGCAATTACGGACTTTAAAACAAAATGGCTAAATCCGTGCAGCCCATTCAAGTGATGGGGGCTTACCAACGAACAGCATTTCATTCATATAGATTTCAGCGATTCTAATGTCTATTGTTTCCGAAAAGTCTGACGGCTAATCCATTAACTTTCACGACGTGTGGGACTTTAGAACCACATCCACGGTAACGTTGCACTTGGCTAAGTCCTTTCACAGTTTTTGTAGTTCTTCGTACTAGAGATTTGTCGTTCTTTTGCTGGCTACAAAGTGCGACGGGCTAATCCAATTATTTCCGTACGCTCTGGTTTGTATAGGGTAAAGTGAACGACATGAGAGACTTTTGAGTTGCACTGTTGTACTGGATTTTTCAAAAACTTTTTCAGCTTTAGAATTTGTTCGTTCCATTCTTGCGTCATTCTTCTATTTGGGTTAGTAGTATGAATTCATGGAATTAGTAAGTACTTAGTGTTAGTATATTTGGAGCTTATTTTCAACTTAATTTTCTTTTTTTTTTCTGTGTTAAAATATTTTAAGAAGAATTATGAATTATTCCGGGGTATCCTACTTTTAAGCCGATTTTGGAATTCACTATGGGGCCAATAATACTAATAAATCATTATGTAAATGAAAACAAGATTAAAAACCTAAATTAAGTGCAGCTAGGGATTCAGGTCAGTACTCGCTGAGCGTAGGTACTTATATTGATTTTCAGCTGATTCCTGAAAATGTAAGAGATTAATAATAAAATGGTTGATTTATGTAATTTTGGCATTTTTATTAATGATCAAAATACTGGTAGTAAATACAGAAACTGCCATTACAGCTACGAAAAGAGTTGTTTTCAAAGTAAAATTGATAGGATGGAGGTTCGGTTAACCATACCTATTACGTAGGATTTAGATGTACAATGTAAGTTGTAACGCTCACACTCAACGTACGGTACTTATATCCTGAAAGCCCGACATCCGAGCACAAAAATCCCAATTTTATCTTTTGCTTCTTTCAGAATGCACGCAGCCTGGGGCTTTTACTGCTCCACTGAAAGCTAGCACAGATTCCTTCAAGCGTATATTTCAATACATTTCCCTAACTTTCGAGTAACAATGTTAAAGTTGACTATATGAACCATTTCAGGATATCCGAATAGCTAAAGCCTATTTACCAAAATGGATAAGAATTCACCACCGTACCACTTAACGGGAGCTTAACGAAGATGGAACATGCCCTCAGTCTTATAATTCGATTAAAAGTCTATCCCAACGATTGTAAGTGAATGTCAATATTTTCCTCAAACCGTCTGACTCTGCTGGCTGGTTTCCGCACCAAAGGCAGAACTACCGGTAGCAGATTAGTGCATCTTGAAAGCCGACGCGACGAGTACGATAAATGCCTATTTCCTCAAGTCATAAGAATAGTCTAGTCTGGATTCATCTGTGTTCATTCAAGCGAACGATATCGAAAAACGAAGTCTCGAATTATTTCTAGAATTAGATCGTTCATGATTCCTCAATAAACGATAGACAGTTTTGTAGCTTAAAACTGATGCCCAAATTACTTAAAGGTCAATTTATCAACGTACAATAAAAACGTTTTTTGATAAAATCTCTAAGAACGGTTTCTACTCAATTTACTCCTCATTAACTTGATTTAAAAAAGGAACAGAAACACAGCACGTAGTCTATGCTTTTGCTTTACAATTTTATTATCTGTTAAGCGGGAGCGCCGTTTTATGGACCATCCCCTGCTTGGAGAATTTGTAATTAGCAAAATTAAATCAGCTCCGTAGACTAACATTTAATTAAGAAGCTGGCGTACCAACACCAATAGTTGTCTAATTATAACCGTTTAGAAGGCGTTTATATTGTGTACACATGAACTAGAGAAACATCAAGAGAGCTATCTAAAAAACTTCTTTTGACAATCTAATTTATTGTTTTCCCGGGGAAAATAAAGGGGTGCAGAACAAGGAAAAAAATGTAAAAATACACTGTTCGAGATTATGGACTTCTCCCCCTTTACCCACTTGTAACATTGTTATAGATAATAAAAGTTGGTTGGTATTTTCATTTCGGATTGTGCCATGCTTGAAACAAAGTGCGCGCCGTCAAGCACCCCTCTTCAACGGCACACACAGCCACAGTGAAAATTTGAAAAGTTTCACTGAATTTCTTCAAGTTTTTAGAAGTTAAGGTTTAATTTAATCCACATTTATTACTAGTTTTTATTTGGCTTTAGTTTTGTGTTTGGGTACCTATGTCTTGAAAGACGTGTAGTAGTTCCTTTGTTCATGCTGAAAATTGATATCTATAGGGGTGTTGTAGGGTAATGAAAAGGGCAAAAAACTATCTGACCTCGTTTCAGGAGCGTTCCTACATTTCTGTTAGTCTCGTAAAACTTCGTTTAACTCCCAAAATCTGTTGCTAAGCCGCAGAGAATTCGCCAACTATTAGGATTGCGTATTGATACCACATTTGCCGATGATACAACTTAAAATTGGCTTGCGGCTCCCAGAGCGCAGAGTCCTGTGAAAATAGATTTCAGAGCATTTTCCAATAACATCTCGTACGTTTAAAATATTCGAATATGAGATCGTGCATTACTTATGCAGCAATAACAATCTTAAGTATCTATGTAGACGGAGCAAGTACGTCGAGAAAATAAATATAAAAACCTGGCTAACATTTATGCTAATAACCTGGAGCCGTAAAACAAACTATGAGCGACGCGACTACCGAGCAGGAGACGATCCTCCCTCACGTTCCATAAAGAAATGCAATAAAACACAAAATTATGGTCCGCTTCAATAAAAGTGTGTGAAATAAAGAATTTCACACACTTTTTTTCTTGGCGTCCATTGTTCGCATCGTTTGCACATGGCTGTGTTTGGGAAGTTGTGAAAGGGTGCAAGTCAGGGCGTCGGATCCGGCAGCGTGGCCTGTCCATCCGGCACGGGCCGGTATCTTCCGGCATTTCCCCGCTCCACAATCTCTTTTCCCCCTGCTTCATTATTCGGCGCCCGGCCCGGGTCGGAGGGGCGCGGGCGGGTACAATGTTGCCAAGTTACTGCTTCGATTTATGTCCCAGTTTTGTAGGTAGATATTTTCAATGTTTTTTTCCTTTATATAAAGCTCCTGCACTATAATCTTAGAATCTATTTGAAAGTTTAGGTGATTTCAAACCCTTTTTTGGTTAGCGAAGCATATTAAAATTTGCCACAATATGCAAAGAGAACGAAGAGAATTTTTGTATTGTGGTTTTTTCACCGGTTTCCCATAGAATACTAACAGACTTCTCAACAAAATTGTCTTATTTCAGTTACAGGAAAATGGGTGCTTAGCTTGGCAACCCGGGCTGACGTCGAGGAGCGATGTCGGCGGCGCGCGGGTGCGTTAGTCCGCGTGGAGCGGCGCGCTGGCTTGGCTCGCCAGTTTAGGGAGCCTCGGTCCTCCCCGCACCCGGCGCCCGCCTCAGGTACGCTCGCATGCATGACGCGCCACCCTGTTGCGCACTGCACTACAATGTTTACCTTAATGCACCTTCCGATCTTCCTTAATCTACACTCGGCTAATTTGGCGGGATCGCACCGTCTCTGCTCTATATCCTCCTCTGCTGAACTTCTCTCAAAATTTTATATAGCCATATCGATAGGTTTATTTGCTCTCGCACTTTCAACTTACCTGGATCGATTCGCTCCTCGAAACTTGTAGATTTACACTAGGTAAAATAATAATGTATAGGTAGGTTACGATTCGCTCCAGAACGCCTCCTGTATAAATAATTGGCTATTTGATGCCTACGCACGCTTTGTGTTCGAAAATAAGGAGTTCGTTGTGAGGACGTAATTATTGTATAAATAAGGGTGGGTGTCTCAGTTTCCCGCCTAATTTTATGACATACGAGCTGAGAGGCGGCAAGGGAAACAATCTGATATTATGAAAAACAACAGTATTTTCTTAGCAAATATTTTTCTTTTTGCACAGTTGAATTTGCTAATAGAATTTGGAGCTTTGGATTCAGTGTGAAATACATTGAAGGGAACAAAAACAAGACGTTTTGTAACTTTTCGATCACAATAAATTCAGTTGTAATAAATTGGATTTGTTTGTTGACGCATTAATGGACACAATCCATCACAAAGCAACCCGGATCGATGTTTGTTATCTATAATAATTGACGTCAATTTGTCCTACAAATTCATATTTTAATACTTCCTGGGAGCGGCTGATCGCTTTTTAATCATTTTGAGCCTTAACTTATCTATGACCATTTGTAATCCTCGTCATTTGTTACATGTCTCTTCGTAATTGCTGTTTAGTTGGAAAAGCTTTCAGAGCAATAAAATTAAGGCTTTATAAATGTCTATCGAATTTCTGAGTTTCTAAAGGACAATTCAATTTTAGAGGCGTCCAAGTTAAATGTGAAGTGGTAGTTAAAAGAAAAAACGAAAGACATAACCTATTATTGTCACGTCGCTGAGCACGAGTCTTTCTTGAAGTTTGTCGTTAACTGAACATTGTGAAGCATGAAAGGCGGGACTTTTCTTCGGCATTTCCTAGAAAATTCCAAGCTGAATAAAATGAAGCGTGTCGATAATAGACGGAGGTAGTTAGAAAGGTACGTTCTGCAGTTATCTGCACGCAAATGATTTCTTGATTAAAATATTTCATATCAGTGTAATGAATACTCCTTGGAAAGGGATTACTTTCTTGATTGCGCCTCGTTGGGTTTTAATAGGAAAATGTTGGATTTCTAACTGACTTTGCATTAATTGGCAATCATTCAGGAGCTGAAAAATTAACTAATTTTGCACGAAAGTGTTCACTTCTAATACTCAGGTAGTTAGGTACTACGGTTGATGCAAATATACATAGTTATATACTCTGGTGTATTACCATCCGAATACTAATAGCACTATTTAAGATTGTCTTCTTTTGTTTTCCGACAGACCCTATTATATCGGCAGTAAGTAATTAGATAAACGATACTTATCGTCGCGCCGTAGAAACACGATGCTTTTGTTTTGCCGAATAACGTATATAAACTCAAGCCTTCTTTCCATGGGGGTAAGCAGAAACTACAGAACGCCACCTACGATCCTTACATACTTCTATTGCTACTCTTACGGTCATACCCGCAAGCCGGTTGCAAAAACTACTCACCTGACCAATTCCTACTAAAATTATAAATGCGAAATTAACTCTGTCTGTCTGTAACGCTTTCACGCCTAAACCACTGAACCGATCGTCATGAAATTTGGCAAAGATATACTCTGGAATGGTGAAAAGGATATAAGCTACTTTTTTACGCGATAACCGACACACACGCGAGAGGAGCCGCAGGCAAAAGTTAGTAAGGAAGAAATTCTTCTTTATTTTAAACTGTGACAGAATATACACAGAGTTCAATCTCGAATAAAACGATATAAGGTAGCAGTTTCATATCCGTGTTACGTTCTTCGTGGAAGTGGGTGAAAAGGAACATTTTGTCGAAAATTGAAGTAAACAAATTTTGAAGAGGCGTTCGTTTACACTGTGTAAACTGTATTTATCGAGGTACGAGCAGTTCCTTTGTGGATGGAAGTATGCATGAAAACTACTTGTTGTGTGTTGTTTGTGGGATATTATTCACTTTAATAGAGCAATTTACAAGTACAGTATACTTGTAAATTGCTGATAATATGGTACTTTGGGGACACCTACGAAAGAGCTTGAAGTTCATACTAAAGCAGGTCCAAATTTTTTTGACTTATGTACCTACTACGTGTCTAGACTGATATTTTTTGGTTATTTAATAATCAAATCAAAATCAAAAGTCATTTATTTAAACTAGGCTGAGAGTCAGCTCTTTTTGAACGTCAAAATTACATAAGACAGTCCCCCAAAACGCCCGCCCTTCACCACTTCCTAGTGCTTGAGCTGGGAAGAAGAAGTGGCGCAACAAACTCCCCAGCAGCACAGCTGTTAGAACCTAGTTGAAGTAGGTTGTCGTAGTCTTAAGTAATTACACTGTAACCAATATTACAATCATAACATGCCTGTGTCGTAAGTGTGCTTGACATACTATTAATATTCTAATGTAACATAACAATCAAGTCGAAGTAATTCAGCTCATAAACTGAACACATAAATGCCTGCTTTATCAGTATCACATGTACTAAAATTCTGATTTATACAAACTTCTATTCGAATTCGTGGTTTTGGATTCGAAAATTAACTCATTTGTTTTGCCTACCTTAACTTAATGATTAGATTGGGTTCGTACTAAGACTGTCTAATTTATGATCCCTTTCACATTAAATGACAGCTGTCAAGAATGCAGTTCGATAGAAAAAGTACCTACGTTTTGATCATCGACATTTTTTTACCGCACAGCGTTATCTATATTTTATTTGTAAATAATAAATATACCAATCTGAAAGGGGGATTATTGACCCAACTGACACAGTGCAAATACGGTGCTTTTGACGATACAATTTCCCATACTATTTAGTTGGAATTGTCAAAGTGGACAGTTTGGACACTCCAAAGCGGCGTTTTAACATACAACTGCATTTGTAATGACCTAAAAAACGCCACTGATCGATGCCGCCCCTGGCGTGGCCACTTACTGTGCCGAACTCATCTAATATAATACAATATTTTTACCTTTGCCATTGACTGAAAAAGAAGAAAAAGCGCAATAAAACGTTTTGAGAGTCTTACAAGGGAACGGTTTCTAAAGGATATAGTTCAGATTTCCATAATTTTGTATTATAATGGCCGGTCAAAAAAGAAACTGTTTTTTTATGGGATATAACACCTTCCACATTTGTACCACCTTATCGAGAGTATATAATAAGCCCTTCCGTTGCTATTCAAGTGTGAAAATACTAAAAAGCTTATTTTGATTTAATCTATATATATAAAAGAAAGTCGTGTTAGTTACACTATTTATAACTCAAGAACAGCTGAACCGATTTGGCTGAAAATTGGTGGGGAGGTAGCTTAGAACCAGGAGACGGACATAGGATACCCATAGGACATAGAGACATAGGATTTTTATCCCAGTATTAGGTAGGGTAGGTAGGATAGTGTAGAGTAGGGTAAGGTAGGGTAGTATAGAGTAGGTAGGGTGGCGTAGGTAGGTAGGGTAGGATAGTGTAGGGTAGGGTAGTGTAGGGTAGGATAGTGTAGGGTAGGTAGGGTGGGATAGTGTAGGGTAGGTAGGGTAGGGTAGGTAGGATATGGATTTTGTATGAATGACTTTTGGACGGACAGAACAACGTCTGTCGGGACAGCTAGTTTTCATAATATAATCACGACCAAAATACTGTCGGAAAAAATGTTTTTGTTTTTTTTTGTATTTTAAAACTCAAATAGTAGGGATTTTCGTTGTTATATTTAGATATATCCCAAAAAAAAAAAGGTTTTGAATTTTTCTTTCAACATTTATATTTTTTTAGTACGAAATGAATGAATTCCTTTCAAATTTATTAGAAAATATTTGAATGCAGTGACTTTACAAAGATAGTCGTACATCCACAGTTTGCCAATGACAGTCCTAGTTCCCACGTGACAGGAGCCAAGGCTATTGCTATTTATCGGCCACAATTCCAATTCCCGGCCATAATTGAAAATGTTTGTGACAGATATTCCAATTATACTGTGGGCTCTGTAGATCGAGGACTTAGAATTACAGCTGTTGTGGTTGTTTAAGACTGATTAGGTGATACCTACTGGTGTTTGTGTTACAAATTGGTAGCCAATTAATTAGTTCCAAACCAACAATTATTTGGTTAGAAATATTTTTCTTTTTTTCTGGTATAAGGCTGTATTCGATCATGTTGCTAGTTTTAATTTCTTTACGCTTCGTTCGTTTATGTTTTTGAGGAAGCGGTTTGTAGGCTATAATCACCATCATCATCTGTCAAGCCATTTCCTAACTATGTTGAGGTCGACTTCCAGTCTTATGTCTAACCATTAGATTGGAAGTCGATTGTAACGTAACTATTAACCTTATAATCGTGACGTCAATGAAAAAGAAAAGAAAGAAAGAAAATACATTTATTTAGCTAGACTTTAAAGCACGCAATATACATTAGACAGCACGAAAGAGTAAAATAAAATAAATTAAAAGTGTAAGGTAAGAAGTCAGAAACTAGCATTATAGTGTGCCTCACGTCTATGGTTACGTTACACGATATCAGTAGGTATTTGGTAATAATGGTGGTCAGACTTTCGGGTTTCTGACGATCCTAACGTCTGTCAAAGATCCACGAATGACAGCCGGGGTCAATGCTCATGCTCTCCGAGGGCCGGACGGGCTTACGTCAATATGGTAACCCAACCACGGACCAACCGCGGCGACCGTAACTTAACCTGATGGATCGACGATTCCTTGCTATCATAATTTATAATCTGAAGGATGTCTTGCGTACTCACTAGAAAAGAGAAGGGAAAATAGAATCAGTCATCAGGATTTGATTAACGACATTTTGTATTTGTTACATTATGTAGAGGTAAAAGATTTCTTGCTACCAGTTAGAGCTGGACGGTAAACTGACAAATGGCCACATTCGTTCTTACAAATACGCGGACAAATAACAAGTAGCCCACATTAGGTATCTATCTACAAAGAAAATCTACGTCCTCCAAACATTTTCCACGAAAATCTTTCACAAAATACTTTCAAGACTAATTTAAAAACGTCATTCTCAATCTCGGCGAACGAAAAAGTGGAATGGACATAAAATACTTGTAGCATCCATTTGGTCGATGTGAAGATTGTGAACTGAGTTACCTATCTACAACGTGTTGTGTTGCATCCTCGTCAAATTCAAGGAGGTAACTATGCTAATGATTCCCGACCCGAATCAATAATAAAATAAGTAGGTTTTTTTTAATATTTTCGGAAATCGGCATTTGGCATTTTTTTTTTCGGACACGCATGTTAAAACGCGGCCCGTGTGATACCGCATTGTAACACACAGCGATATAGTCGTGCGACACTGTCTACTGCATACGGAACGGGGTGATTCTGTTCTTTGAAAGAGGTGTTTTCTGAAATACTGTTAAATTTAAATAACTAAAAAAACAAGTTTGTATTCATTAGTGAGCAAGTATCGTAATTTTATTTGATTATTTATGTATTTCATAACAGCCTCCTGAAATTTGACGAGGATGCAAATCAACACGTTGTATACCTCTAATATAATACAACTGAAGAGTTTGTTTGTTTAAGCGCGCCAATCTCTAAAACCACCAATCGGATTTGGAAAATTCTTTTTACATTTCATAGCCCAAAATATGAGGAAGGTTTTAGGCTATTTAAAATTACGCTACACTCCGTAGGAGCTGAGCAAAACGAAAAATAAGTCCGAAAGAACGCTGAGCGTAAACGAAGTTACAACGCGAGCGGATGATGGAGCCAGAAATTTCACGCGGAGCTAGTGAATAATAATATTGAGTCAGAGACAATAATATTGCTTTTTATCGAAGACTCTCGGAAGTACTTTGAACAGCTTCGCAACAGTCGGGCGTTATTAAGAAAGTTTCTCGGCTTCGAAATTATATTTAGAGTCAATTGCAAGAAAACAAATGATTAATGTTTTAGTGAGTGGAAATTAATATGGTGTTAACAGAAAGTAATTATTGTGGTCGGAGTGTTGTGCTACGAAAATAAGTGATTGCCTTTTGGATGTAATTATGTTGTGTAAGCTTTTCTCGGTAATTTGAAGGCTTGAAATTATTTGTTTGTGTTTTGACTTCGCACGGTTTGTGCATTTAGCCAGCCAGTGTCAAGTAATTTTACTTTTCAATCAAGTAAATGGCCCGATATCAGGTACGAAGTTACAAAAAAGTCATAGTCAGTCAAGTCAAAGTTAAGTCAAAGTTATTGTAAAGCGATAGTAACTTTACAACAATCTATTAGGAGTTTTTGGGGGGAACACGAAAAGTTCACGTTAGTCCCTTATTTTCACCTTCACTACACTTGTGCACTCACACGTAACTAAATTGAATAATTCACTACCAAAATTATACAATTTAATTCGCTAATTCACGAAATTCCATGAAAATGAAAATTCGTACGACATGTTTCAACGCGATCCCGCCAAAAACTCCCTATTGTGATCTTATTGGTTGGTTGGTGATGTTCTTCTTCAGAAAGGTCAGTTCCCAGTACCCGCAACCGGGAAATGGTGTTTCAAATTTCGAACATAATTCAAATTCAAATTCATTTATTTGCCAGAATATAGGTTTACAACTGTGACAGTGTATGACAGACAGACGTTTTACTCAATTGTTGTGAAACCAACTATATTGGTAAGTACACTCTCCCACAGGACTCAGAAGAGACTGTTTGAGCTTATCTAAGAATTGATGTTTGTTCTATTTTACGAGATACTCGAGGTAGTGTTCTTACAATAAAAATAGGCAACTCTTAGACTTAGACGAAGATATTTATGAATTACTTACTAGCTTTTGCCAGTGGCTTCGCCCGCATAGAGGTCGGAAATTATACCACGAGAACGTACTACCGGGATAAAAGTATCCTATGTGTTAATCCAGCCTATAAATTATCTGTGTTCCAAATTACATCCAAATCCCTGCAGCCGTTTTTTCGTAAGTGAGTAACAAACGTCCAAACATCTAAATATACAAACTTTCAAACTTATAATATTAGAAGGATAGAGTAGGATTTACTTTGTTCCTGAGCACTTTTTTACTATACTCACTCAGAATACTTAGAATAAAACAGAGTTATTATCATAATGACCATTGAACATGAACAGATTTATACGAGTATACGGTCATATATGCAGTAGGTACCCTCTTAATCCTAATAATGTGACAATAAGCCCGTACTCACTCTTAAAGCTATAACATTTTAATTTAACGGGTTCTCAAACGACCTCCCTTTAAATAAATTCACAAAAAGATCTTTCATTTCGTCGTTAAGTAATTCATGCGAATACAGTTGGTATGTTACATTTGAATTAAAACGCCCAATTACTTTGGCCGGGAGTGCTTAACCCCTGGTAATCTGTGGGGGAAAAAAACGCGGGTGATTCGTTACCCCTGACAATGCTTAGTAGTTTTTTCAAATATAGAACAAATCTCTGCGTGTCCGTCGCGGTCTGTCGCGGTTCTTTTGTTTATTTTCAGCCATTGTTCGAATGAGGTTTTAAGCGTTGTCTTGTTTAATTTTGGTCTAGACTTGGAAGTGTCTAGTGACAAACTTATTCATATCTATAAAAAAATTGCGTGTGCAGCACCGTACAAGTGAGAGAAAAGTGAATTTTCTTTAAAAAAAAGAACAAAAAAAAAACAAGAGAGATATGATAGTGTGAGCGATATAGAGAGTTATATCTCTCTTCCCTTTCATGTAACGAAATTTACCAAAATGTGACGCGTCTTTGAAATTTCCGTCTCAACTCTCGTCCAATTATTGAATCGCCTAAGAAGCTTCACTTGGAAAACACTTTCAATTGTTTCAGCAAACAAAATAGTTAAATTTCGTCGAAAAAATAATACCTGAACGAAATTGTTTCCGAAGCCCGGTTTCAGAAAGTTCAATTACTTAAGATGTCAAATCTAACTTAATGGAAAGGTTATCGTTGTTTTGGACCACCCATCACAATTCACAATACTTACCTGCGTTTATGTAGCTTATAAGTCGATGTACACACGAACGTAATAATATATCGGCGGGATATTTTTGCGCACTCGAACTTCAACGCACTGCTTGCCACCCAGAGTTGAAAATCGAAAAATGAGTTTTTTCGACGCGATAAGATGCACTCAGTTGGATTTTCAATGCTCGATCCAACGCCGAGAGTAGAAAATTCAATGCGCGAAAAAATCCCAACGCGATATTTTTTCGTCAATTGAACGTCGAGTAAGACATCTGAATGACAGAACTTTTGTTGATCGGCGATTTCACTTGGGTTACGAAATCCGCGAGTAAGCTTGTCTACTGTAGCATCCTCTAGAGGATTTACTTTGTAAAAATAACATCACTAAAAATCATGAACGTATTGAGGAAAGTTCCACCGCAAAGCTGGCGACAAAATATATTATGTACGACGTAGTAAGTTCTTTTGCTTTGCTACCGTAGCAGTAATAAAACTAAAATACAATGTTTGTACAAACATAAAACAACTTTTACGTACTTTGTTCTGAAATGGAAAGTTTTAAGTACCTACTAACTACGAAAAATGCAGAATAGTTGAAACTCAACACACGAACTTATTCCTGTGGCACTTTAATTTTATTGTGCTACGTAACTCTTAACAATAAGAACAAAAGGTTTTATTTTTAATTTGCATTTGGTTGTATAAAATGTTGCAATGTTGACTTCGTGACAAAGGCTATTCTGAAACTTGAGTTAATTAACCGCCTACTAACTTTATAATGCTAGGTGTGAGGTAAAAACGCAAACACGACGCCTGTGACATATCTCTGGCACATTTTTTAGATAATTCACAAAAGCTTTATAATTTGAATATAAAAAGCAACTTCAGCACAGATTAACTTGTGTAAAAAATGCGCATAAAATCAGATTATAGCGGTATTTGTTTTTATTAGAGGCCATTCACAAATTGTAGGCGGAAAATAAGCTTCCAATTTTAAATATCTTTTGCAAACTCCACAGAATCATCCTCTTTGGTTTATTCTCACTTCCATAGCTTTATTTGTATACTCACCTACAACGATCGATCAATGTCGACATAATCCATCATAAAGAATTAAAATTATGCCAACGTGAAGGTGTTAAAGAATAACAGAAAATAATTTTAAAGAATTCACTTTCGCAATTTTCACTGTTCCATTTTTATTCACCCATTATTTCAAAAGCTCTGTATCAAAACAAAACCTCTTTTGTAATTAATTGTAAACTATGTCACTGGCTGGCGACAGTACAGCGCGAGTTTTTGGGTATTGGCTTCGCACGGTTTGTGCATTTAGCCAGTGTCAAGTAATTTTTCTTTTCGATCAAGTAAATAGCCCGTTATCAGGCACGAATTTACAAGAAAGTCATATCATAGTCTTTAGTCAGTTTAAGTCAAAGTTATTGTAAAGTGGTAGTAACTTTACATTGTATCAACCTATTAGGAATTTTTGGGGGGAACACGAAAAGTCCACATTAGTCACTTATTTTCACCTTCACTACACTTGTGCACTCATACGTAAAATTATGCAATTTAATTCGTTATTTCACAAAATTTCATAAAAATGAAAATACGTGCGACATGTTCTAACGCGATCCCGCCAAAAACTCCCGAAAACGATTTATGAATGTTGTTTCATTTATAATAAAATTACTCTCTTTTATTTTCATATGTTCTATATTTAAATAATTAAATAACATAGCGCCACCTGGCTAGCCGGTCATATCAAATTTTCATTTTTTTATTAAACTTTTATAGGTTCGTCCCTTTTAACTTTACACGTGGCCATACAAAAATGTGCCCATTTAGTGTACAGTTTTATCTGCAATTATGTTAAATAAATGGGAGTTATCACTGTTTCGTGAATTTTGTAACAGCTGCTGACAAATTACATGCTTTCAGTATGCTCTCACTACAATGTTTTTTGATATTCTGCCTAGTTTACTTTCTTCATATCATTTAGGCTTTAAGAGCATTAATGTTGGGTTTTCTTGAGTGACAAATTGCACTTTTTATCTGTTGGCGAGGAAATATTTTATGTTTATTCCACTTTAAAATGGAGCTAATATTTTCACATTTTAGACAATTTTCTTAGGACTTTTGAAGATTTTTCAAAAATATATAAATTTGGTATGACATAATCAGCCTATAATGTTCCCACTGTTGGGATACGGCCTTCCTTTTAGTAAAAGGGAGTGGGCTGTAATCTACCACTCACGCGGGCCCAGAGCGGGATGATAGGTGTTGCATATCTTGGAATTTTTGGTTCTCTTACGATGTTTTTAAATTCCGTATACCTACTAGTAAAGTGATAAATCTTTTACATTCGGCTAAGCAGCTGGTTTTAAAAGAAAAGATAATATTTCTTTTGTAGCGACTGCGAGTGAGATTAGAGAGCCAGATTTTTCATTTATTATTATGCCAATTACTTACAAGATTTGCGTTTTGTATGAGAAGGGAAATTTTCTCACAAGCTCCTTTAGCTACCTACCTATACAACCTTATTTTTAGTATATGCGAAACCCTAAACACGTGTCTAGTATTTTTATGTAAAGAATCTATGTACAAAATGTTAAAGCTGTATCATGAAAAATCACAAAGTTATAAGCTTGATATGTTACCTAGTTGTCTACACAAACATGGTCACCACAGGAACCCCTCGCCACCCGCGCGTCCAGCGACGTATTTTGCTCATTGATAATTAGGCAGTAGGTACCTAACCGTATAGTCATCCCCCCCGAGTGGGTACCCGCATTGTCGTTGCGGGGGGGCACAGTAACCGTGGATTCCAGCCACGGTGAAGCCAAGAGGAACCCAAAGGTAAGGCCGCTCGTCAGGGCTTTTGCCTTCAAGCCATTGACGTAGCGGCCAAAAAGTAGGTTGCGGTGAGGTGCACCGCAACTGAGATGGGCCGCGATGTCGAATGGGAGGCATCGCGGCTGAGGGTTACGGGCTGCGGTAGAGGAGGAGTGCCGGTGCTTCTGAGCAGCGCTCTTCCCTTCCATGGCCTGGACGGGGCCGCCACCGTTTGATGGCGGACGCGGTGGGGCCGCAGGGGAAGAGGAGTGTCGGTATAGCGTCAGCCGCTCTCCCTATCCCCTGCGGCCGAAAAGTGGTAGACGGGACGGCGCGTTGTGTTCCACACGGGCGCCGTCAAAGATGTCAACAACCACTGGTGGGGTCCGCAAGGGCCGATGCGTGCCAGGGGTGCGGGTTTGTTTGAAAGAGATACCACAGCCCCTGGCGTACGGGCTACTGAGGGAACACGGGTGGGTTTTAATTAGTAAAAGTCTGGTACGCCCTCCTGAAAAAAAACCGTATAGTCATAAATAATTTAAAAAAATTGTCAAATATAAAACATGGTGTAAAAACTATATTGGAATCGATTCAGTTCCTTATTCTATTTTCTAAACTATTTTCAGGTTTCGCATATACTCAATTTAATGTTGGAAATATAAGCGTGGGTGCTTACAGATCCTCCATAAATAATCTCTTAGACATTAAAAGAAGCTGTCTGCTTCACAAATATTTTTATCGAAACAGATATTAAACCTCCTTACTTACAGAACAGCTGAAGAATTTAGTCACTGTCAAAGTAGCTTATGTAGAGAAATAAAAACACAGCGTATGTGCAAGTTAAATAGATGTACCGGTGCCTTAAGCAGGCCATTCCCTGTTACACTTTTTGAACTTTCACCTAAATTAAAGGGCTTTAGTTAACGCAAAACAAAAAGGTTGTACTACCGGAAAACTAATTAAACGCGACTTTTTATAGCCTATTTTGTGGCTCCCATTTTATGCTCATTTTCATTGGTAATAAAACAAATTTTAGGTCATGAATACATGAGCTAAAAATTACTAGTGAACATTGTATTCATTGAACTTGATTTTACTATCGAGTCTTGAAAGTCCGTATCCCTGCTTCTCAAAATTATTCAGTTTGACAAGAATAGGTACCTATCACGTACCTACATTAATATAGTTCCCGGTAGTTTCTGGGCAAGTTTTACCTCCTTCCCACCTGTACCTCCTCACCTGTAGGTCCCAACCAGTTACTGAAAGCACGATCAAGTTTGTTTAGAGAACTTACTGTCAAATGTCACGCTGACGGTATTGGTGGAGTTAGACTAAGTTACATTGTTATATAACAAGGCAGAAACAAAGATGTAATTACCTACTTACCGTTTTTTTTCATAGACTTTCAGTCCTCTAGCCACGGGTACGGTAGCCAGGTTTTGGTTTCGGGGAGGGTTCAAAAAAATAAAACGACTAAAAGTACAAAAAATAACCCTTTTATAAGAAAAATATTAAAGATGTGAAAAATGCATACCTACAGAAAAAAATCTCCTTGCAAGAATTAGGGGAGTCCTTTTTCGAGCAATGGGACAATATAAACTATAAGCTTAACGTTCCAAAAATCCAAAAAACTGTATATTTGAATGTAGGTATAATAGTAGTTAGTAATCAATGAGATATGCCGCACGCCTGTTTTTATTTTATTTCTATGAATGTTAATATCTGAACTTTTTGGGGGTTCAAACCGGGGGGGGGGGGGGGTTGAACCAAAACCACCGCCTGGCCACGCCCGTGCCTCTAGCTATAATTTCTGCCTGTATACATACATAAGCAGCCTATAATGTTCAAACTGCTGGGATACAGGTCTCATTTCTGTGAGAGGGACTGGGCCGTAATCCACCACGAGGGCCTTGTGCGGGTTGGTGCTTTTTTCATAGACTTTGAGTCCTCCTGCTATCATTTTTCCCTAAGATGTTTCAAAATACTGAAACGATCAATGACATTTATCTTTGTAAATTGGTTAAAAAAAAACTAATACACGTCAAAATCAAATTGTGTTTTGAAAACAGAATGAGTTCGGTGTTCTCTAACTGACTACTCTGATAAGAAAGACTTAAAGAAACTCAGAGGAGTTTTTGACGGGATCGCGTTGGAACATGTCGCACGAATTTTCATTTTCATGAGATTTTGTGAAATAGCGAATTAAATTGTTTAATTTTGGTAGTGAATTATTCAATTTAGTTACGTGTGAGTGCACAAGTGTGGTGGAGGTGAAAATGAGTGACTTACGTGGACTTTTCGTGTTCCCCCCATAAATTCCTAATAGGTTGTTGTAAAGTTACTACCACTTTACAATAACTTTGACTTAACTTTGACTTGACAGACTAAAGGCGACTATGACTTTATTGTAACTTCGTGCCTGATATCGGGCCATTTACTTGATCGAAAAGAAAAATTACTTGACAACGGCTAAATGCACAAACCGTGAGAAGCCAAAACCCAGAATAAAAAAAAAAAACTCAGAAGTCACAGTCTCTTTTAAAGTCCAGAGATAAACTTGTTCAGACCATTTGACGACTGCTTCTACCATATTATTCGAAGACCTATATTCAAATTCAGAACAATAGGTTTTGCAATAGCACGTAATGCACCATACACGTTCGATGGTTTTTTTTTTTTTTTTTTTTTTTTGGGTGGGAAATCATCAAATAACTTCTCCCGCTCTGGGTGGAGCAGGAGGGCGTGTCAGACTTTTACTGACTAAAACCCACCCGTGTTCCTTCATTAGCCCGTATGTCAGGGGCTGTGGTATCTCTTTCAAACGAACCCGCACCCCTGACAGGCATCGGCCCTTGCGGGCCCCATCATTTTTTGTGCTGACATCTCTTTGAGGCGCGCGTGGAACACAACGCGCCGTCGACTTGGGCTTGGTCCTTACCGGACAGCGAGCTACCCATTACTCGCCGTCCGCAAGCCCATGCCTACGGTGGCCGGAAATCGGCCTGGGATTCCCGACGCCCAGGGCGTCTCCGTATCCTGCGGCGGCTAGGGTCGCGAGGGCGCATATGCTGCCTCTCCCTCACGTGCGCCGCCTCCCTCTTCGCGAGCATCACTGCTTCGCTGAAGGAGGTGACGGCTCCCCATGCCCTCTCGCTCCGTACCATGGCCTGGACCAGGGCCGGACGCGAGAGATCGCCGCCGCCGATCGCCTCCACGAGGACACGGCGGTGCTCCACCCAAGCAGGGCAGACCGCCACCGTGTGCTCCACCGTGTCCTCAGGGCGATCTTCGCAGTGGAAACACCCGGGCGCTTCCTCCCGCCCTATCCGAAACAGGAACCTCCCGAAACAACCGTGTCCGGTGAGGACCTGCGTCAGGCGGAAGGTGAGGACGCCATGCCGCCTCTCAAACCACTCCTCAAAGAGGGGACTTACCGCCGCAATCGTGGCGTGCCCAACGTTCGATGGATAGTGAGATAGATGCGAGATAACCGTTTAATTTCCCCTACATGATCGTCAAATGGAGATATATAGCTAGATAGCTATCAGCGGCTTGATTGGCACCTCTAATTTCCTAGGCGAGTTCGCCGGGACTGCGATCATTTTGCGTAATGTGAAATGAAATTAAGTAAATAGAAGCTAGAGCTTTCATTTTGATAACGTACGAGAGTGGCTTGTGGCTAAGTAATAACAGCCACATGGCTCGATCGATCAGGTTAAGCTACGCTTGACGCGGTTGGTCCGTGGATGGGTGGTTTATATATCAAAACCCCTCCGTGCTTCGGAAAGCACGTTTTAGCCTTCGGTTCCGGCTGCCATTTGTGAATCTTTGTCAGTAGTTACGGGTCGTCAGAAGCCCGAAACTGTGAAGACCAGTCTTACCAAGGGGTTTCGTATTACCCAGTAACTGGGTTGTGGAGGTTAGATAGGCAGTTGCTCCATGTAAAATACTGGCATTCAGCTGTATCCGGTTAGATTGGAAGCTGACCTCAACATAGTTGGGGATAGGCTAGGCAGATGAGGCAGATGGTGGAATTACAGGCCTTTAAAAAAAAAAATAGTTTCCGGATTACATTACCTAATAATTATGTAACACAATCTAATTCCTTACTCGTCTTTTATTTAATTTTATTTTACAACTTTTGTTTTTTTTATTTTGTTTCTCATTTTCATAAACAATTGTACATTAGACTTATAATGTAAGCAATTATGGGCGGTAATCTGGCGTCTTCTGTTGTCAATGTTGTGTTTACCTTTAATTGGCAGACAAATTAGAATATAACCGTATTATTTACTATTTGTATTTAGATATAGGTATGTATGTTCTGTGGGTGAACCTTTAAGTAAGTAAATAAATTAAAGAAACTTACATTAAGATCCTTAAACAATGCTCTAGCATAGATAGACGGATTCTGAAATAATCTATCTACATAATCAAAATGTAATGCTTTTCGTTGGTAAGGGCTTCACTTAAGAACAGCTGGACCGATCTTGAATCTTGATATCGTTTTAACCTACTTCAAAAACGGAGAAGGTTCTCAATTAGGTTAGTTTTTTTTTGTTACCTCAGAAGTTCGTCATTTATCAACCGGTTTCGTAAATTCTTTTTGGTTTGAAATGGTGTATTTACCGAGTTTTCCCATATTTATTTGGTCAAGTTCTGATTAGCAGTTTTTGAGTTAGCTTCAATAATACGTGTTTTTTCCACTTTGTTAGGAAATTATTTTAACATCATCAACATATGATGATGTTATAATAATTTCCTATCATTGTTATTTTATTATTATTATTATTTACTTAGCATGTGAAGTTGTATATGAGTTTTTGTGGGATAGGTACCAAAAGTATAAAAAGTAAAAATAAACTAACTTCTAAAAAAACACTACAGAGTGAAAAGCAACTTTAATTTCAGAAGTCGGTAATCTTTGGTGGTCGGTGCCAATAAACTAAAATACAAAACCAAAGACACCGAATTTCGAAATTAAAGTTGTTTTTCACTTTGTAGTGTTTTTTACTTCAAAATCTAATGTCGTAATAGTCCGAATTAGGTTTTCATGGAAAGAAAAATTAGAAAAGTTACCCTGAAAACGATCAGGGAAATACGGAACGTCAATTTTGCTATGAGATTTTTTTTATGAACTATTGTTTCGATAGGATAACGTTTACCGGGAAAGGACACGACGTCACCTTTCCGCAGGTAATGTCATTCCCATACATTTTGGCGTAGCGTTTGGCGTGAACGCTAACAGAAATGTGTTTTGTCTAGGCCTGCAGGTAGTCTTTACTAAAACCTTGTTTCGAATTAACTTTCATAGTAGACTTGTTGCAGTAGGGATAGCAAACACATCAGAAAGACCTGTATGCTATCCCTACTAAGTATAGACCGAAGTCAGTCGATGTGTTTGCTTCGTTTTTCGGGACTATATTTGAATACTATCCGTTCAATCCCGTTCGACATCCATTAGTGAGCATGTTACGTGTGTTTCTCCTTTTCAGAATATTCTATCACGGTAAGAACCATTTCACACTTCGATAGCTCTCTGAGAAATAGATGTAGATATTGTTGATGTGTGGATTACCAGTACCCATAGTTTAACAGATGTTATGGCCTTATTCTCACGGAGAGGAGGCCTGTGTCCCAGCAGTGGGAACGTTATTGGCTGATTATGTGAAGGCCTTATTTCTCGGAGGTATACTAAAAGGTGATCGAGAGTTTTTCAAGATAAAAAAGATGGTTAATCAATCTGCCTAGTCTTTTCCTTCCAGTCTAACCGGGTGCAACTGAATATCAGAATTTTAGAGAGTACCATGCATCCTTATAATATGTTGTTTAGATGTACGTCGACTTGAAAAAACGTGGTAGTTAAGAGTATGTCATGCTCACATAAATGTCTCACTGATGGTGGCGCGTGTATTGGATCATTCGGTTCGCTAGAAAATGGTTGAGCTGGATGGTGCTGATCCACGCGTCAAGTTCGTGAACGGGCGCCGTCGGTTGAGACTGGTCATCTCCTAACTGCCATGGCTTATTTTGAATCTTATATTTTTTTTTATTTTTTACGTGTTCTCACATATACGAGCACCAAGAATAATGTTCCCAAGATTTTCTTATACCCATGATTTAAAAGAGTGTCCTTGGAGTTTCTTGGCCGTTCTTCTCCATAGAGATCTACGTTTTACGCACCTAGCCTTTATCTTCGATTTTTTTGACAATTCTAAATTGCCTGTAAAAGGTTTAGTTGAAAATGCTTTGAGTTTGAATTGGGTTTGAGTTTGGGTTTTACACGGACATTTATTTGTGCATATTATGAAATTTCCTGATTAATGTTTAAAGCTAACGTCTGACTTATAATAAGTTATAGGTAATATGTCTGAGTTTTAACTATTATGTTTGACGATTGCCAATTTTTTTATTTGTATCTGATATCTTTTTGGCCTGAGCTTGATTAATATTACAACTGTATAATTCAGATTCACTCATTTTTATTTTCGACTGTATTTTTTTTTAAGCATCAGGAATAATATAATAAGTTATCATCATCTGCGTAACCTTTCCCAACTATTTTGGGGTCGGCTTCCAGTCTAACCGAATGCAGCTAAATACCAGTTTACATGGACCGACTGCCTATCTGACCTCCACAACCCAGTTACTGGGTAAAACAATACACCCCTTGGTAAGATTGGTTGTCAGACTTTTGGGCTTGTGACCCGTAACGACTGTAAAAGATCTACGAATGATAACCGGGTTTTGACAGAAACAGTGGTATTCACAGATTATTGTAGCAGGAATCTTATGTCTGTGCGTGTATCTATAACTCTGAGGAATATAACTTTGTGGTTGTAATTATTACCATCAGTGGGAGCAGTAGTGGCCAAGTGGTAACAACCGCGGCGTAGTAGGTTCGAACCTAGGCAGCCATTTTACTTTGTGTACGTTATTTAATCACCACGGTTCAAATCGGTGAAAGAAAACATCGTGACGAAACCGGCACAGCAAAAAACCAAAAACATCTAAGACATGCGACATCTAACAACTGTGGATTAGGGCCCATTTCCTACCATCGATAGGAGGCCTGTTTCCCAGCATTGGGAAGATTATAGGTTGAATAAGTAACACCAAATATGTTAAACATACATTATTTACTGTCATGTTGCCTGCTAAATTGCTAATGATGCTGATGATTATCATGACACTTTCAGAAGTAGCTTGATCCTGCGAGGGGTGCGGGTTGAAAGAGATACCGCCGCCCCTGGCACACAGGTTACTGAGGGAACACGGTGGGTTTTAGTCAGTAAAAGTCTGACCAGAGCTCTGCTCCACCCAGAGCGGGAAGGGTTATTTGATGATATACCACACTCAAAAAACCGGTCAAGTGCGAGTTGGACTCGCGCACCGAGGGTTCCGTACAAACCTGTGGGTATATAAGTAAAAGTTCAAAATTGTCAATTTTTTTTTTTTATATGACGAAACTAAAAATTTACGGTTTTCGTAATTTTTCCTATATCTGTACTATAAGACGTGACTTCGTACAAAATTTCAAGATTCTAAGTTCACGGGAAGTACCCTGTAGGTTTTGATTCCCGTGCGAGTTTCGAAAATTTGCGGAATTTTGCGGCCTAAATGGCTGTATCTTTTGATTGCGTTGACTTAGAAGGTTGATTTTTCTACAGCTTCCAGGGACAGTAGAACTAAGTATCATATAGAAATTTCAGTTTGATACCTCCACGCGTTCCTGAGAAAAACGGTCTTGACAGACGGACGGACGGACGGACGGACGGACGGACGGACGGACGGACGGACAACAAAGTGATCTTATAAGGGTTCCGTTTTTTCCTTTAGAGGTACGGAACCCTAAAAAGAAAGAAAAAAAGCTCTCAGAAGTAGCTTTCAATAAACATAGAGAATTAGAAAGCTGGTACGTAAACTTAAACCTTCACAGCATAAATGATCTTAATACCAGAGCAATTTTGAAAGGTAATTCCTAATTAGTCGAACTCTAGACGTGAGTGACATCAAACTGTAATCAACCACAGATCCAGGAGAAGTTCCCGCTTTAATTCCATGTTCTATGACGTAGGACAATGTTCACGACTTTAATGTATTTATTTATGAAGTTCGTATCTTGGAACAGAACTATAAAATACTATATGAGCTTCATAACTTATTTAAATGGGCTGAGTAGTTTAGACATCACGTGAATTCATACATAAGAGAGTTTTGAATAATTTTCTGATATCTTTGACTTGTTGCAGATTTTCCTTAGATGAAAACTTAATAAAAGTAACTTACTCATCCAGTAAGTAGATAATATTCTGTATCGTATATGTCACCGTAAGATTGTGAACACCGTTAGTTTATATAATATAACTCGCGAGAAGATAAACTGTCGATAAATTGTGAACTGCAAAAACCATTAACAATTAAACGCACTATTTTTCGATAGTTTAAATCGAATCTGTCCATCAAATTGTGAACTGGTATCAAGACGGATAGTATCTTACGCTATTACTAAATAGTCAAGTAACTGCCACTAACTTGGAAGTAGCGCCGGGCCTTTTGCTTCGCTCGCTCGGCTCGCGCGCGGTTGGTCGCATTTCTAACCTAACCTATTCGGTCGGTAAGCAGTATGGTGCAGTTCACAATTTATCGACAGTTTACAATCTCGCTAGATAGATTATAAACTAACGGTGTTCACAATCTTACGGTGACATAAATAGATTAGAAATAAATCTGCCTAGACTTTTCCCAAGTACGTTTTTTTTTTTTTTTTTTTTGGGTGGGAAATCATCAAATAACTTCTCCCGCTCTGGGTGGAGCAGGAGGGCGTGTCAGACTTTTACTGACTAAAACCCACCCGTGTTCCTTAATTAGCCCGTATGCCAGGGGCTGTGGTATCTCTTTCAAACGAACCCGCACCCCTGACAGGCATCGGCCCTTGCGGGCCCCATCATTTTTGTGCTGACATCTCTTTGAGGCGCGCGTGGAACACAACGCGCCGTCGACTTGGGCTTGGTCCTTACCAGACAGCGAGCCACCCATTACTCGCCGTCCGCAAGCCCATGCCTACGGTGGCCGGAAATCGGCCTGGGATTCCCGACGCCCAGGGCGTCTCCGTATCCTGCGGCGGCTAGGGTCGCGAGGGCGCATATGCTGCCTCTCCCTCACGTGCGCCGCCTCCCTCTTCGCGAGCATCACTGCTTCGCTGAAGGAGGTGACGGCTCCCCATGCCCTCTCGCTCCGTACCATGGCCTGGACCAGGGCCGGACGCGAGAGATCGCCGCCGCCGATCGCCTCCACGAGGACACGGCGGTGCTCCGCCCAAGCAGGGCAGACCGCCACCGTGTGCTCCACTGTGTCCTCAGGGCGATCTTCGCAGTGGAAACACCCGGGCGTTTCCTCCCGCCCTATCCGAAACAGGAACCTCCCGAAACAACCGTGTCCGGTGAGGACCTGCGTCAGGCGGAAGGTGAGGACGCCATGCCGCCTCTCAAACCACTACTCAAAGAGGGGACTTACCGCCGCAATCGTGGCGTGCCCATTCCCAAGTATGTTGGGGTTGGATTTCAGATGCAGCTGAATACCAGTATTTTACATGGTGCGACTGCCAATCTGACCTCCACAACCGAATAACTGGGTAATACGATATTCCTTGCTGTTGTCAGACTATACTCAGTTCAACATCGACAGTTGAAAATACAGTGCGCGATATAATTCCCCCACGATTTTATTACGTCGGTGTGAACGTCGACTAACTTCGTAACTAATATTATAAGTGCGAAAGTGAGTTATTATTACGTTTTCACGCTAAAATGGTTGAACAGATTTGGATGAAATTTGGCAAACAGATAGACCATAACCTGGGTAAGGACATAGGCTACTATTCATCCTAGATTGCAGATGAAGTCGCGGGCAACTGGTAGTCTATAATATGTATGACTAATGACTACTAGGTGATAAAGAAATGATACATTTTGTTTCGATTTAAGCATGCGTAAACGACTGAAATGACTTTATGTTTTTTTTTTTTTTCAAAAAAACAACAACCCACTTCCAAAAAAACACTACAAAGTGCAAAATAACTTTAATTTCGGAAGGCGGTGACAAAGAATTAAAATACACACCCAAAGTCACAAGTTTTTTTGAAAGTCGGTTGTTATTTTTAATTTTTTATTTTTCACTTTTTAGTTACCTACCCCACACCAATTCGAAATTTCATCACCTTGGGGTCAAAACAATGCATATTTATGCGATAGCAGCATACGCGGTTAATTTGCTGTAATTTTTTGAAGAGTTCCTTTGTCTGTCTCCGAAACGCATCATCAGATCTATATGAAATTTTAATGAGACCATTTTGGAATAAACCCCTTTTGATCAAAAAAAGAATTTTGCGAATCTTTCTATATACGGCGGAGTTATGCCCGAACTTAGATGTATTAAAAAAAAAACATGTCGAATTGATAACCTCCTTCTTTTTGAAGTCGGTTAAAAATAAAGTCAACCGTCTTTTGTTATTTCGTAATCGTACCAACATTGGCTAGGTATTCAATATTTATCTCACTATTTGTGGGTCGCGACTCCCCATCGTTCACTAGCAGAATGCACCGCATGTCCCGCGGTTGCCCCTTTTTACGCTCCATGAATTTTCAGGCTCTAGTACCTACGTACACAATATTGGGCTCACTCTGACGTGTAATGACGGAATGGTTGGAAATTTTAACGGTGAAATGAAAATGATACGGTTATCAAAGTGGTGGATATCGCTACGCACTTATTAGGTAGGAACTTTTGTTAGTCTATTAGTAGGTTTTAGGACGAAAATTATGGACTTTTAAAAATACCGACGTTTGAAACGAAGTTCTTTAACGCAGCTTGCGGTAGGAGTAAACTTGTAGAAAATTTTAGAAATCTTCACATGACGAAAAAGCGTCCTTGCGACATTTCATAATCATCATCACCATTTCAGCCGAAAAACGTCCACTGCTGGACATAAGCCTCTCCCAAAACCCGGGGGGTATTGCCATAATCGCCACGCATTGCAGGCGGGTCGGGCGATCGCAGTATGATGGTAAAATGCATAGAGAACGCTGCTGCCCATCCCTACTTAATATTATAAATGCGAAAGTAACTCTGTCTGTCTGTCTGTCTGTTACGCTTTCACGCCTTAACCGCTGAACCGATCGTCATGAAATTTGGCCGAGATATAGCCTGGGATATGGGTAAGGACATAGGCTACTTTTTTACGCGATAACCGACATCCACGCGGGCGGAGCCGCGGGCAAAAGCTAGTTCTCTAGTAAGTCCCTTAGTCGCCTTCTACGACACCCACGGGAAGCAATGGGATGGTGATATTCTTTTACATCCGGCACCACACGGTACCGTCATTTCATAATTATAACAGAAAGAGAAAGACAGACAGAGAGAGATAGTTTACATGGATTCCGAGTGTGTTGAAGCCAACAGTGAGACAACACACTGGACATAGTGAAAATCCAAGATGGCGACTGCGTAATTTTCAAGATTTTTCATCATGAGTGTCGTTTTCATTCGTAGTGATAGACAATCTAAATCTCCAACTCTATTTCGAATTACGTTCGGAGTTGAAGAAGAAAAAGCGTAAGGAACTTCTTTCCTGACGGGGTCTCCCAACCCTACACGTTTTTGATCAGAGGAAATAAAACTGATCAACAGACACAACAGTGCTGAGTAAAGAAAAACACCAGACGAAAATTAAACATTTTCCGTTTCTTTCCGGGAGGATATAAAATATTACCTTTGTAATCAACAACCATTTTTCCTGTACGTAACAATCAGCAAAATTGTACCTGTTGTATCAAAAAAGAGTGCCATGCATATTTCATAGCACAATCAATTCCACCGATGAATATTAGTCTCCCGGACACCTCGTTTATCTGGCGGACATTTTGTTTTCGTTTACATACCCAATTTTCATTGTGTGTACGGGAATTTAGGCAGTACCTAACACAGTGAATTGTCAACGGTTTTTATTTAAAGCAAATATTCGCTATGTTTGTTTACTAGATTTTTTATGAGCGAATCCGACGGATTATCTAAAGCCCTTTGGGAAAATTGTAATGTAGGTACCTAGTGAAAGTGAATACATTCGGGCTGTTGTAGATCCAAAGACACAAATGTACCTAGTAAATAACAGACATTTTCATTGAATATCAAATAGGTAGGCACACACTAGAAACTGTTTACGAATATCATTTTAATTAGGTACAAAACAAACCGTAATTTGGCGCGCCTCGCTCGTGAAATATCTCTATAGAGGTGTTACGGAGCTAATTATAACAATATTTTATGTATTGGAATAAGGTCCCTAGCCGTGTTACGTGTATGTCGACACATGTCTCTCTCCCTGTGGGCGTTTTGTTGGGGAGGAGTAAGATTTTGTGAAGATGCTAAGACGAATTATTGGTTATTTTTCAAGAGCGGTGATACCTACCGCATAATTCTGCTTCTGTCCGCGTCTTAGCGAGATGTACAATTTTAGTGTATGACTACACTAAACTCATCATGTTTAGTGTTAGACTATACTTATGTGTTTCTCCTTGTAGAATAAAGTTATTATTTTATTTAGATATTTATGTTGAATAGCCTATTGCCATCCTTAAGAATTGGGCTATTAAACGCTATTAAAGAATTTTTACAATTCGTTTTAAAAATTAGCGCGTTCAAACAAACAAATGGAAGGACGGCCGTTTTGGGGGACTGTCTTATGTCATTTTGACTCTCAAAAAGTGCTGACTCTCAGCCTATTTTGAATAAAAGACTTTTTGTTTTTGATTTCAAATCAAAAACCAAACAAATTCTCCAGCTTTAATTAGTAGCAAGTCTGCACCCTAATTGCGTAACTCACGATTGATTATAATTGGTTTCGTCTTCACAGTTAAACAATATTCATTGCGTTATTTATGTTGTCGAACAGACACATTTTTCGAACATATGAAGCAATGGTTTAACAATCCGTTTCAAAACGAAACAGATTATGATGAATCATGAGTTACGCAATTAGGGTGCAGTTCTTAGAATGTTTAGTAGTTGATCTCGAAACAGACTTACGTTTTAAATTAGCCAAGTTGGGTTATGTTATGTTTCTTTATTTAACTCTAAGAAATCAAAAGATAACTTTTACACGATCTTTGAAGGAAATAATAGATTACAGTTAACAGTTATGCTTGTTGTATTTCTTTTCTTTTAACGACAACATTATCTTAGAACAAGGAATAATAACGAAACTTAATGTTATCAGTATTCCTTTCACGGAACTTAGCATAAATCCAAGTATGAGGCGTTACATAAAAAACATGATAATATGAAAATATATCTGTTGGCCGAGTAATGCGATTCCGCCCTGTGGGCCCAACGTAATCATCCGAGGTGGTTACTTTGCGTATGCCTTCTCAAATTTAAATGTATTAATATTTTTGGGCGCCACATCAAAAAGAGATTGAAATGGATCACGATTTGAATAATTTTACATACCTACCAAATTTACCTTCTATGCAAATGGGATGTTGACTTAGTACGATACGATATAGCTAACTACAGGATACAATGAAGATATGTTCTAGACGTGTCGAATGAATTCCTATCGTCCGATTCAACCTTGGTTTCGCCTGACATTGTTCTTGCTATTAAGCACTTACAAACATATACGTAGGTATAGGTCTGTATTTCGTTGCCAAGTAGAGCTCGGGAATATTCGGAGTTCCGAATTCCGGAATTAAAGCAGATGTTTGACTATTAAGTCCTCTAGCTCTTACCAACTTGCTAGCAGATGCGGTTCCCAAGCTAGTGAAGTATCGACGCAAATATTCAACACGTTTCCACAAACGTCTTTACATTTTTTAAACGTGCCACGTTCTCAACGAATAAGGATGTAACATTTGTCGACGGTGAGATAAAATCTAGCGGACCGAACTACCTTTCAGATTTTTCTCTTTTGTGTGTCGTAAACAGCTTCCTATCTTGAAAATTGTATGTCGAACTGTGTTACAGTTACAACTGTGTACGTGAAACAGATTTTAGTTGCAGTTGACTGTTTTGTGGGAAACATTTATGGATCCTATAAATTTCATGGAGGGCCTCGTGGGTAAGTAATATAAGCCGAACAGGTCGATCCAGCAGGTTAAGCCACGCTTGCCGGGGTTGGTCTGTGGATGGGTGACCATCTTTACATACCGAGACTCCTCTGTCCCTCGGAAAGTACGTTAAGCTGTTCGTCCCGGCTGTCTTTCATGGATCTTTGAAAGTCGTTACAAAGTCTGACAACCAGTCTTACCAAGGGGTATCGTGTTACCCAGTAACTGGGTTGTGGAGGTCAGAAAGGCAGTCGCTCCATGTAAAATACTGGTATTCAGCTGCACCCGGTTAGACTGGAAGCCAACCCCGATATAGTTGGGCAGATTGCTTGATCAATTTCATGCGCTTGTTTATGGAGCGGCTCTTTGTGTTTGGAAAACATAGTACAACAATAGCTCGCAGCCAATCACCAATTAGCAAGCCTAAATTGCTCACGGCCTTGTTAACTTGCTGCCATGTTAGATGTTATGTAGCTACTTATATATCTACCCACGCATATATCGATTCCGCTGTATGTCACAAATTATGCATGTATGGTTTCTGCCTACATTTGGAGGCATAGATTGCAACCTTAAACGGCGAATTAGCAGAGGCGTGTAATTATAATACCGTGGAATTATGATCGAGCGTCTTAGCAAGGCTTAACTTGGTTGATTAATTTTATGTATTCACGCTTTTCAATTACGGTGCGCGGATATTGGCTTCCATGGTTTTAATCATGATGTTAAATCAATCATAAAAAAGCAAGACTTCTAAAATAAAAAGGACATCCGAAGTTAGTTATTCTCTACATATATAGGGTGACTGGTAATTAGTGACCGACATTTAAACACATGATTGTACTCATCATTATGAACAACTACTTTTACTATGAGATGAGACCAAACGGGAAATCGCGAAAAAAAAATCATTTGTTCCCTACATTTTGACGAGTTATGCGTACATAAATGTAGGGAACAGCTGATATTTTTTTCGCGATTTCAGGTTTGGTCCCATAGTAAAAGTTGTTCATAATGATGAGTACAATCATGTGTTTAAATGTCGGTCACTAATTACCAGTCACCCTATATATAGAACTAGCTTCTGCCCGCAACTTCGTCTGCGTCAAATTTCTTGCTACCCACCCCGGCGCATTGAATCGCCTGGCCGTGCGAGTACTTCGTATTCGTGACTTTTTTCTTTTTGCTCGGCTCCCAAGGGCCCTAGCGTGATGTTCGCCTTCCTCGATAAATGGGCTATCTAAAAACTTTTTTCAAAAAAATAACAACCGACTTCCAAAAAAACACTACAAAGTGTAAAATTACTTTAATTTCGGAAGTCGGTGACTTTGCAGTTGTAGTTATTTTAATTCTTTGTCACCGCCTTCCGAAATTAAAGTTATTTTACACTTTGTAGTGTTTTTTTGGAAGTCGGTTGTTATTTTTTTTTAAGTTTTTATTTTTCACTTTTTAGTTACCTACCCCACACCAATTCGAAATTTCATCATCCTTGGGATCAAAACAATGCATATTTATGCGATAGCAGCATTCGCGGTTGATTTGCTGTAATGTTTTGAAGAGTTCCGTTGTCTATCTCCGAAACGCATCATCAGATCTATATTAAATTTCAATGGGACCATTTCGGAATAAACCCCTTTCGAACAAAAAAATAATTTTGCAAATCCGTCTATACACGACGGAGTTATGCCCGAACATACATAAAAAATATATATATATATAAACTTGTCGAATTGATAACCTCCTTCTTTTTGAAGTCGGTTAAAAATTGAAATAGTTTTTCAAATTGAACCAGAAGTTCCTGAGATTAGCGCGTTCAAGCAAACAAACTTTTCAGCTTCTTATATTAAAAATAAAATTATAGAAGTGTAGATGGGAGGACATCGACGTGGTAACTGTAACCATGATTTCAGCACCAGAAGCGTAATTTTTTCGTTGGATATATGAATGTATGACAAACATTTTTTTCTTTGGGACTTACTAAAAATGTGTTCATCAGTTCAGCCGAAAGCTGTTCCGTGTGGTGCCGGACGTAAAAGAATAGCACCATCCCATTTCTTCCTGTGGGTGTCGTAGAAGGCGACTAAGGGACATATTAGAGAATGGTCAGTAGCGTTTTCTATGCATTTTAACCCATACTGCGATTGCCAACCCGCCTGCCAAGCGTGGCGATTATGGCAAACCACCTCCTTTTGGGGGAGGCCTATGTCCAGCAGTAGACGTTTTTCGGCTGAAATGTGTTCAGAATGTGATGTCCCGGCCACCCTGTACCTATCTATTTCAACGCAACGACCGATCCACGATTCCTATAATGGATTTCATCCGAGTTCTCCCAAGCTGCTATTTTATTTATAAATACAGGTGGGTACTTACCTACTCTGCTTTGATTCTATAAATTACTTTCAAACATTTCACGTTTAACTTAAACTTAGGCACTTTTTTTTTTTTTTTTTTTTTTTTTTTTTTTTTTTTTTTTTTTTTTGATGACGGGGGGAAATCCTCATGGATGTCCTCTGCCCCGGGGAGGGCGGAGGGGTCTGTCAGACTCTTACTGACTAAAACCACCCCGGTGTTCCGTCTCTCACTTACGCCGGGGATCACGGGAACTAGTAAGTCTTCCGCGATCCCCGGCTAGTGCCGGCCCGCCTATGCGGGCCACCTCGCGATAGGGGGGGAGTGAGGTGTTAAACTCCCCCCCACATCAAAGAGAGGCGCGCGTGGAACACTACGCGCCGCCATCTCGGGTCCTAAGAAGTAGGGGGCGACGGATTCCCCAGTCCGTCGCCCCTGGACCCATTCAGGGGGGCTGGAAGAGGGCGTTGTCCGCCCTCCGCCGACGCCCGGTGCGTCTGCTGCGGATCGGGTTCGCGGAAGCAATCTCCCGCTCCCTCTCCGCAGCCTCCTTCTGCGAAATAACCGCTTCGCAGAAGGACACCACCGCGTCCCAGGACTCCTCGCTGTCGACCATCGAGTCGACAACGGCCGGCAGCGACAGGTCACTGCCTACTCCTGAGATGAGGGCACGGCGCGGCTCCGTCCAAGCGGCACACTCTGCCAGCGTGTGCCACGCCGTGTCCTCCCGACAGAAACTTAGGCACCTAAGCCAGGTGCCGATTTATGTCCACTGAAATACTTTTACGAATCATCTTTACCTAAGTAGTATGAAAACTTCAGCCGTGACAATCGGACGTAACTTAATAATTTAACTACGAAGGTACGGCCGGTGCTGCCTACTTCCACTCACAGAGATTTACGCAGTTAGTGCAAATAAAAGCAGTCACGTAGACGAAATATACTTTGAATTAAAGGTCAGACGAAATAGACGGAGTGAGTCTGAAATTACTGGGACATATCCCTTATTGTAATTGCTCAGCTTTGTACAAATCTTATTAGTGGTGGGCACTTGTGGGAAACTATGTATATTAGTTACAGTAGATAGTAGAACTAGAATCATTTGGGCCCCTGGCGGATTGTTAAGTGATTAGACCAGGATGCACGGTAATGCACCTTCAATCCCAAACCTCGGTTGACTAGTGACCACGCCTCATTCTCCGGATGCAGTTCAATTTGGCTACCTCTATAATTCAGGTCCGGAAGTTACAGGAAGTCTAATTTTCTGACGCGGAGCCCGGAACAACTTTTCCAAAGACATATTCTGAGGTAGAAGTTTCCGAAATGCTTTCGTTGTTTTAAGTGATTGAAGCTTTTGAATTTTAAAAGCTTTCCGTAGGTTAAAATGTCTGGAAGTTCAGTAAGGTTAACGTGAAGTGATTTTGAAAAGACAATTCAGAAATTAATTCAGAAATTAGGGTGGTGTTGGTAATTTGAATACGCGTAGCTGCAGTGTCAGTTACTTGTACTCCCTAGAGTCTTATAGGATTGCTTGATTTGATTGACTCTTCTGATTGGAAAATTTTCCTCTCAGCTTATCGTGTTCCTGTATGGTGTCCACCCGTTTTTTTTTTTTTTTTTTTTTTTTTTTTTGTGAATGGCATCTCGCAGTTGACCTTGAGAGGCCGTGACTGCTCAACCGGACTTTCCTGTGAAGGTTTTTAGGATTCTAAAAGCCTCCAGCCAGGGCGTAAACCTACTTAAACCTAAAACGACTGCGCACTGAGGGCACCCCCTGTGGGGTACGAACCTCGGCTCAGGGAGTCGCTGGCGGGGGGGGGGGCAGCTAGTACTATCAGGGACAGGCTGGATCAAGGTATTATTTTCATGATTATTAGACGGGGAATTTAAAGCTACTGGCTCAGCTGCGGCGCGGGCTGGCGCATCAACGAGCAAGGGACGGTCGGGGGTCTGATCGCTACTCGGGAGTCTTCGCGGGGCGCGAGGACCTCGGCGGCGAGGTCGGTAGGACGGTCGTCGTTTGTGTTTGTGTACTGTACTGGTGGCCCTATTCTTTTCTTGGAGAACAGTGATGGGGTCGTCTGGGTCTGAGAGGACATGTTTCGGCCTGCGAATACTACTGATTCTACTGGGGACATAACTAGCGGCCTTCACAATCAAGGGATTGCGATGTATCTCGGCTTTATCGAAGAAACGCTTCGAGTTGCGTTTCATGAATTGAGCAATAGTGGGCATTTTCAGATCGAGATGGAGGATCTCGTTCCGAACGTACCATGGGGAGCCTGTGGCTTGGCGGAGGAAACGGTTTTGGAGGGTCTGCATCCTATGGATGTGTCGGGGGTGCGTGTGTGCAAAGACTGCACATGCATACGTCATGATGGGCCTTAGGCACGCCGTGTAAATACGCAATTTGCACTTGAGTGACAATTTGCTACGTGCGTTCAGAACAGAATGCAACCTTCCGAGAGCGAAGGCGGCGCGTGAGCGCGCCTTCCTGATATGCTCAGAGAAGGAGAGGTGCTGATCTAGAATTACTCCAAGGTATTTGGCTTGCTTTTCCCAAGGGATCGGCTTGCCGAATATGGAGATGGCCGGGAGGGGGTCTTGGCGGCGCTGCGGTCTCTTAAAGAGAACCGCCTGGCTCTTGTCCGGATTTAGTTCGATTCGCCATTTCCTAAACCATGCACCGAGTACGTTGACTGCGGTCTGGAGGGATTTGGCTATCGCTTTGGAACTACGCCCAGAGTGGTAGATGGCCGTGTCGTCTGCGAACAGAGCCAACTGAGCCTTACCACTCTTGGGGATATCGCTGGTGAACAGCGTAAATATGAGAGGGGATAGCACGGCGCCCTGAGGGACGCCGGCGCGAATCGGGTGGGGGGATGAGAGAGCCCCTTCGATGCGATAGCGAAAGGTGCGGTTCGACAGAAAATCTCGTAAGATGAGTACGAGTCGGTCCGGCACGCCGAGTTTGTACAGCTTGTAAATCAAGCCGTTGTGCCAGACCTTGTCGAAGGCTTTCGCTATGTCGAAAAATACTGCACCGGTCGCATAGTTGCGTTGGAGACCAACGCCTATATGCTCTACGATCCGGTGTACCTGTTGTACGCAACTGTGCTGGGTTCGGAAGCCGAACTGCTCGTTGGGTATCAGGCCTTTAGTCTCGGCGAAGTCCCTGAGGCGCTTGTAAATAAGTCGCTCATAGATTTTTCCGAGGCTGTCCAGTAAACTGATGGGCCGGTAGCTCGCGGGCTCCGTTTTGGGTTTGCCTGGTTTTTCAAAGCCAATGACCGTGGCTTGCTTCCAAGCTTGGGGGAAGATGTTATTGCTCAAGGCTCCATTGAAGATGGTGGTCAAGAGCACGATCAGGTGGGCGGGTAGCATCTGGATCACCTTATTGGTGATGCCGTCAGCTCCGGGGGCCTTTCGGGGTTTCAGACCCTTGATGATCTCGTGAACTTCGTCCGGGGTGACGAGAGGTAATGGATCATCAGGGTCTTCGACGGGCGGGAGAGAGGTTCTACGTTCGACTTCAGCGTCCACCTCATCGAGGTGTGTTTGGTCTACAGGTAGAGAGCTGGGTGTGCATTGGGCCTCAAGACTATCGGCGAGGCATTCGGCCTTTTCGATGTCGTCGAAAGCAACGGTGCCATCGGGCCGGGTCAGGGGGGGCATGGTGGCTATTTCTCGGGACTTGAGTTTCCTCTGGAGTTCCCAGAAAGCTAAGTGCGTGGGTTCCAACTCGCTCAGCATCTTGTCCCAGCCCGCGTCACGTAGCTCCGACATGCGTGTCTTTACAGCTCGCTGTAAATAGCGCATGTGAGCTTTGTTCGCGTCGCAGGGAAAGTTGCTGTAGGCACGAACGGCCGCGTTCTTCTCATTCAGCAGTTCGCGTACATCGTCCGGCAGTTTCCAGCGGGGGTCTTCCCCTACCGGAACCCGCCTCGAACAGTCGTTCAGGACAGATTGTACGTGACCCGTGAATGAGTCGATCGCGGCCGTTGTGTCCGCTAGAGAGTCGAAATGGTCGGGGATGGCGTCCAAGTGGGCGGATGTGTTGGATTTCAGCGAATCGCTTACTCTCCTCCAGTCTGTTACCACTTTGGTGAGCGGAGGTTGGTCGGTATCTGGGAGACCCGTGCGGGGGGCCAGATGCACGACTACCGGACGGTGGTCAGAGGTGAGCTCGTTTATTGCCTCTATGGAATTCAACCGTAGGTTGATCCTTTTCAGAATTGCAATGTCGAGTACGTCAGGTCTGTGATCCACTGTGTGGGGGAAATGAGTCGGCGACATCGGGGCGATGACGTCGAAGGACAGGGTCGAGCAGAGGTTGAACAGGTGTCTCCCTCTGGTCGATTCCCTGGAACTATTCCACGCGGGGTGTTTAGCATTGAGGTCGCCCGCTATGATAACGGAGTCGCTCATGCTCAACAGGGCGGTGAGGTCATTGGAGAACAGTTGAAAGTCCTCTGATTCGGTCTGGGGAGGAAGGTAGGCTGAGACTAGTGTGATGGGTTGATGACCCGTCATGCCCAGTCGGCAGACTGACACTTCTAATCGGGAGAGGGGGGGGGGCATCCATAGGAATGCAGTGTAGGGACTTTTTGTAATAAATGAGAGTTCCACCCTTATGGCAATGTGCTCTGTCGTTGCGAACTATTTTATAGTTGGCAATTCTCGGGTCACGATAGCAGGGTTTTAAGAACGTCTCTTGAACTAACAGGATATCCAAGTGATGGTCGCGGAGGAACGTGGCGATCTCATCCCTTTGGGTACGGATACCGTTGGTGTTAAAAGTTCCTAGTTTTAGGGATCGGGGTTTAGTACGCGTAGGGGCCGTATTATCCATTGTGGTTCACGGAAAGTCTAGCGTTTAAAAGGGCTTGCGTAATGTCAGGGTACGCATCATAGATGGCGTATATCCTAAGGATATCGCCTGCCTTTGTGGCGGCATCTACCTCCATGGCCATCTGATGGGCACGGGGGGTGCAGAAAGTGAAGAACGCGTTATCGAGCTTTTGATGCACGACGGCGGGGGACATGGTCATGGGACCGGCGTAAGTGGGTGCGGGGCGCGCCTCGGGGCGTGCTCCAACGCGGGGGTCGCGGGACGCGGGGGTCGCGGCGGCGGGGGGCGCGGCGGCGGTGGTCGCGGTAAGAGGTGCGGTAGGGGGCGCGGGAGCGCCTGAACCCGGGTTCTTGGACTGAGGGATGGGCGCGGGGACGGGCCTGGCTGAAGCCATCGCAGGGAACGCCTGCTGGTGGTTCAGGAAGTTCCAGGGGCTCGGTCTCTGGGGACTGAGCCTATCTGGGAGGTACCCTGAGGGGGCTTCCCTTTGCTGGCGGGCGTCGGCACGCTTCACCAGCTTGGGAGAAGTGGTTTTGGGTGCTTTCGAGCACCCCCTATAGTTGGCAGGGTGACCGGCTTCGCCGCATAAGACGCAGCTCGGCGGTTCCGTGCACAAGGAGCGGTCCTTGGGCCTGGTACAATCCGCTGTACCGTGGCTACCTAAGCACTTTACGCACCTAGGGGTGGCGTAACAGTGCGATTGCGCGTGTCCGTACAATTGACACCTGTGACATTGGCCGATTGTTCCCGTCTTGTAGGGCTTTTCGATCCGAATGCCGGACAGGTTGCAAATCGTACGGAGATTAAATATCGGGTTATGGCCCTCAAAGGGCGGGCAGACTACGAGCACCATGTCGTATGGCACTCCGCGGCGGGCGCGGTGCATCCGGTGCACTTCGGTGTACGGGATGTTTTGAAAGTCAAGGTCGGCCTTGACTTCTTCCACGGTGATTTCGACCGGAACCCTCTTTAAGACAACTCGTGTCTGTCGGTCTTCTGGGAGGGCGTACGTGTGGAATGACACGTTACGGTTACGGAGGAGTTTGGTAAGGCTGCGGTAGTCGCTAGCCGTCGGGATCGCTACCTTTATCCCTTGGAGGGTGGTGCGGGCGCTGGTGTAGGCAATCTTTTGCTCTAAGCACCATTTGGACACGTCGGTCCATTTTGACTTGTCTTGGATGAAGACAGGGGGCGGAACGGGCACCTTTTTCCCCGCAGCGGCGCGGGGTACGGCGGTGGGTGCGGGCGCGGTCGCGGTCGCAGTCGCGGGGGTCGCGGGGGTTGCGGGGATCGCGGGGGTTGCGGGGGTCGCGGGGGTCGACTCGGTCGGGAAAGGGGTGGGGGGGCGGTCGGTTACGAGCGCGGTAATTTTAGAAGATCGCGAGGAATCGCAGACTTTCTTCTTTCTCTTCTTCCCCTTCGACTTTGACTCAACTGGGGTGAAGCCCTCTTCTTGAGTCACTTGAGTCACTGCCACTTCCTCTTCGTTCGAGGAGGGAGAGGAGAAACAAGCTGTTCCTGGCGATTCGGGGGTGCAAGGGCAGTCTTCAGCGTCCATAAGGTCGGACGCTGCGTCGGAGAAAAGCTCCTGGGATTGCGGGGTTGCCAAGGCCGGTGAAGCCGGGGAATCGTTATAAGTTATAACAACGGGCGCGGGTTTATTTTCGGTCGCGGACGCGGCGGGAAAAGTTGGCTTTTCATGACCTAACATGCGATTTATTATATCGCGGGACTCGGGGTCCTTAAGGATCGTCCTCAAGGTCGCCCAAAAGGCTTCCTTGGGAACTTCCATGATGAAGGGTAGGGGGGGGTGTTACCTACTTCCCACTCATAAGGAGTGAGCCTAAGTCCCTATTTCTCCTAACAATCCTAACGTCTACTTCCCCGGGGGGATGCCCGGGGATGTGTGATTCCTCCCTGTCGGGTATAGACAGGGAGATGTGTACCTCGGGTGAGCCCTAAGCTTGTAAACCTGTTGCCAATCTTAATGTGCAACAGGGCCCTGTCAGTCTAGCGCGAGGGGCGTAGACACGCCCCAAAGACACTAGGTGTGTAGCTGTGGAAGGAACACTGTCACCAGTGACGACTAGGAGATCCCCCAAGGCCGTCGGTCTGGGACCCGTCCAATTCACTGCCTTGCCTTGAAGAGGTTCGGCGGGTGTGTTGGGACAACACCCTCTCGGTTTCGTTGGCACCGTAAGGTTTCCACCGAGAACCACGAAACTGTGGATTTTACCCAGAAGGGGCCAAGTGAATTTACTTGACGATTTACTTCCGTAAAGAAACAGAGTTTTGTCTTGAAAAAGACAGTTTTTATTGTAATTAATAATCCAGTCAATAATTAAATTAATTGAATTATTAATTCGGAGTGTTCGCAGCGGGGCGCGGCGAGTCAGGTTGGCGGCGGAGGATGAGTCACGCAGCGGTAGGCAGGAACAATTAGCACGTGCGCTCAGGGCGAGTGTCACGGGCTAATTCGTGTCCACCCGTCTAAAGCCGACAGTTTTTATATAAGACGTATAATGAGTGATTATTTTGGCAGGCGCTTGCGCAGGCGGGGCCCCGGGGGGCGGTGCGCGCGGCGCGGGCGCATGGCGCTGCTATACCGCGCGACGCGGCTCAAGGACCGCGCCGACACCCACGTGTTCACCTTCGTGGTCACGCGCTCAGCCACGCGCGAGCCCGACCGCGATGTCACCTCCAAAGACTTCTGCTGCGCGCATCAGCGCTGGGCCGTCGCCTTCAGCCGCACAGATGCATCGCTTGGTTAGTTCACTGGTCTTAAGACACCTCCAGTAATGAAGGATGTCTATAATGTCTAATAAGCTTAAACTTGGCCATTATTAGTTAGAATTTTCCAAATATTGTTGCAGGTGTGTACTTGGTCTGGCGCGGCGCGTGCGAAGGCATGCGAGTGTACGTTGACTTCACATTCACGCTTCTCAGTCGTGATCACTTCACGGCAAACGAGGGCTTTTCCGGTAAACAGGTGCGCTTCAGCGCAGGCTGCGCAGCGCAGGGGCGCGGCCGTTGCGTGTCCATCGCAGAACTCAACACCAAGTACGCGGATGCGCGCGGCGAGTTTCAGCTGGAGCTTAGTATGTCACGCGTGCGCACGCTATACTCTTGTGAACTGCGCGCCCCTCGCCTTGACACACCACCAATAGCATTCGCCGGCTTCGACTGGCAGGTGTCAGCTACCGGTGGAGGCGGCAAGGAGCCGCTGACATTAAGGCTAATGAGATTATCAGGGGAAGGACAGCGATGCCGTGTCCGATATGCTCTTGCGCTCGGTGAGGGCGAGAGAAGACTACACTCGGGTCCACTAGAGTGCGTATGTGATGCAGATGGTCGCACGCCACCTTGGAACCCGCGACCGCCGTCGCGGCTTCTAACTAAAGGAGTTCGACTGACAGTAGAACTGGTGTGGGCGCGTGCGCTGGCCGAGCTGGCAGTGCCGGCAGCGGGGCGCGCGGCCACGTGCTACGACCGCGACAAGCAGGCATGGGCAGTGCGCTGCGACATGCACTCGGAGATGGTGCGGCTGCACATGCTGTACCGCGACGTGCACCACGTGCCGCGCAACCACCTGCGCTACGTGAGCTGGTCGGCGTGGCTGGTGCGCACGGGAGTTGCGGCCGGCGAGCCTGACGCCGAGGAGCTGCCCGGCGCGCCCTTTGAGCACTACTACGCGCAGGACAGTGCCGATGAGGGGCTCATGATGGAGACGGCCCTGCGTGTCGAGGACATGTCACGGCCCGGCAGCGCCTTCTTGCATCCGGGTGGTGAACTTCGTGTTCGCCTCGAGTGGGGCGATACTTATCTACTCTTTCAAGCTACTTATCATGTCTACGATGACCTTTGTCGGCTACACGCGCATCAAATGAGGTATGTTTGATTGCTGCTGGTGTAACTAATTCGTGAAAGAATTTCGTAAATAATAACAAGGATAATACTTTCAGGCGCGAGATTGCCGTTCTTCAGGCGGAGAACTATTCACTGGAGCGGCAACTGTTCAGCTACCAGAAGAGCCTGGCATACGCGCAGGCGCAGGCAGGCGAGCCGGCAGTAGCGGAGGCGAGCGGGCGGCGCTCGCCCGCGGAGCGCTCGCTCTCCACCGACACGGAGTACGCGTGAGAAGGGCCTGAGGACCTACCCTCGTCGTCACCTTTGACGTCGCCCGTTCTCTACTCTTCTATCTTTTCGACTGATTCTGACGTTTTTGAGCGATTTATCTATTTTTCTAGACGTTTTATGGCGAGGTGCGCCCTCGTCCGCACCGCTTTCCGCCGGTCGCCTGCACTCTCGCCGCTCGATTCTATCGATAGCCGATAATTATACTCGACTACTTTTCTATTTGTCTGTACATAAAATATATTTAGAAGATAATATATATGTATATTTCTTAACTTGAAACTCGAATTCATATACTGCAACAGTCGATTTATGAATAAAAAAAGTCCGTAAAATAAATACCAATTTTGTCTCTTTATTTGTATCTTTATTCATTAACCCTCACATCATTAAAACTATTTGAAAAAACTGTAAATTGTTCAATCTATTCGTAGAAAAGGACGCTCCTGTCAGATCATACCAAGAAATATTTGGATATTGACTTGAAGCATGATTTTAAAGCACATTTTATTTCACTCGCACGCGCGATTGTCACACAGACGTGAGTGTTCGTCACATTAGGCTTTAAATTAAAAATAATATTTGTACGGAACGCTCAGGCGTCAGCTGTCAGAAATGTAATGTCAATGTCAAACCACAACGTCAACAACAAAACCACGTTTTTGTGTCGGACGGAGCAGTTTTGTATTTGTGCAGAAATTAATTAAATAGAACGTAGAAATGGCTCAAGGCAAACTAAAAGTAAAAAGTAAGTTGCCTGCCGGCGCAAAGTCAAAGAAGAATAAGGGTAAAGCAGGCAAGGCCGTGACTAAGCGCCCGAACGCGCCAGTGAAGAGCAAGAATGCCGCGGAACGAAACAAGATGAAGACAAATGTTTCAAAGATGGTGAACGCTGCAGCTGAGCAGCAGTTGCGAGCACTGGCTACCACCACACCGCAGCTGTCCGCAGCACAGCAGCGTGTTGCTGCGGCCCCCACGGCACCAGCCCCTGCAAAGTAACCTTACTTTTAATCAGTCAAAATGAAGACTTTCGCCCCGTGTTGACCATTCATCAGTGGCGGTAACTTTGTGATCAATGTTTCACAAGATTATTAAAATCTAACATTGTGTAAAAATAATGTCTAAGTGTATGTGTATTGATCATTTTACACTGTGAATTCAAGTGTTCATACCAAAACTCACTGTAACAGTTGGTTAATACAGGTATACCTAATTAGAATAACACGATTTAAAAACAAATTTATTGCCTGAATCTATTTCTATTAAAAAGTTGGTTTCAACAAATAAATCCTTAACTTGTGTTACGTTTTTACCGTTAGCATTTGTACATTTTTTGTTTATCCATTAAAATTTAGTGGCATTGAGGTAAAGCGGCCCATGATTATCAACTACACGAACTCTGATTTTTTATTTGAATAGACCAAAATGACCGCCGTTGCTATCGCTTATATGTCATGTTGACAAAAATAGGTTGTTCACAGTGGTCATTTTAGTCTAGCAATTTAAAACTCAGAGTTTAATTTCTTAATTCTAAGAAAAAGCAAAATGAAATTTTAAATCAACTGCTAATGTGTATTGATAAAAGATATACTTGTAACATAGCACTCTTGTATGTAAAATATTTTTGAAAATCTTTGTATATTAAATAAAAATATTTCTCACCTTTTGTAAAACTGTTAACTATCCTTTCCTACTCTTAATTTCAATGTGTCTTACTTATTGTTGTAATATAAACTTGTTAAATATAAGTAAGAAAAACTTAGTTTTAAAATAAATTATATTATTTTATTTATTGTTTTCTTTTTTTATTTAACTTTTCTCCTTTTACTATGATAATAGAAGAATAACTAATTATTTCAAACAGGACATTGCACTAATTCAAATGTTAGCAATACCCAAAATACAGGCTTTGTTTAGTTTGGTTATAGATGGGACACTTTGAACATTTATTTTGAACTTCAATCAATACTGACATACTGATTTTTTTAAATTAACTCTAAAAGAATGTACAGACGCCAGCAGGTCAACCTATCCTAATAATTTTCCCACTTGAACATGAACCTTATTCCTTTGTGATAAAGTTGAAAAACTATCAAAGAAATTTGACAGATTGGGGTAGCTTGATGTACTGGTCTCTGTACCTGGGTCTAAAGGCAGATATTTAAGTAATCCAAAGAAGTATTGTGGTACACTGCCATTAATTAATAAATTAACAATTTACAGGACAGTATATGTACCCAGACATAATAACAATAAACTTCTATTGTGTCTTGTTCAGTGTCCTTCAACAGATTAAAATAAAATGGTTGTGTTAAGTTTGCAACACCGTGTCATGTATGTGAATGAAGTATGAATAGAAGAAAATAAAAAATATTTTTATAGTCGATTAAAAATCAACACAGGATTAAAGTTTGAATCTTTGCAAAAGTTTATTCACAAGCCTGGTTTTATGATACCAGTTTCCAAAGCATTTTATGGCTTATGTTAATTAAATATTGATATTGAAAATGCATTATTGTTGCTTTATTAAGAGACTGTAGTTAAAATTTAAATTTAAATGGCTTTTTGCCTTATTAATAATTCAAGAATTGGATTATGTTATCTGGACGCAAAGTTTTTATACTTCTATTGAAATATAACATAATTTTAGATGCCTAATTTTTAGATATTTTTTAAATTTATTGCGATGACTATGCTTAAAAAAGGTATCTAATGAATAAAAATAAAATAATACGTTAACCAAATAATATTATTTTAATAAAAACTTTTTTATGTGAGTCTACTATCACGGACACCGCTTGAGCAAGCATGGTTATCATCGCATGTGCCTTTACTGTATGTAAAGAGGCCTTTGCCCGACAGTGGGACAATAACAGACTAAGGTTAAAAAAAAAATGCCTGACAGTAACAGCGTAGGTAGATTTTATGACTCATTACGTCGCTTCGTCGTATAGAAATAACTTGTGCAATATACAGTACCTACTTTGAAAACATGGCTAGGGGAAACCGGGGCATTGCGGGCCCCCCGGGTAAAATGGAAAACCCATCTCCCCCGCAGGATAATAAATCGAGACGCTCGGAACTAGTGAATCGCGTTCCAGTCGACCTCAGGCTAGCGGGTGTGTGTAGCTGCGCGTCGTTTGTCGACAGAACGAAAATACGTAAGTTGATGCATTTGATATTATTTTTCATTTTTAAGTCTGCGTTGTAGCTAATTCGTGAATGTGTTAAATGCTCAGTTATTAAGTAAGTTCTTACGTTCAATTATGTTACTAAATAACTAAAAAGAATTGTGAACTAACTACCAGATATTCGTTTGATTAGGCTAACATTTATTTTATTTTACCTCGCGGGCATTTTGAGCGGGGCAAAATGGGCAAGGTGCCCGTTTTGCCTCGGATAATTGTATTGAGCGTATACAATTATGGTTCGCCACTACCAAAGGAAGACAGAACGTGCCAAATGGAGCTTGGAGGAGATGGAAGCAGCAGTAAGGGATGTGGCAAGCGGAAGGTTAAGCTGTAAACAGGCCGCTCTTGAGTACAATATGCCACGATCAATTTTGCAACGAAAACTCGGAAGAATATAAAAAAAAACAATATTTATCACCAAAAAAAACTAGGTAGCTTTAGACCGGTATTCACAACTGCTCAAGAAGAAGAGTTAGCTTCATATATTAAAGACATGGAAGGTAGATTGTTTGGTTTGTCTCCAAAAGAAGTTCGTCAGCGGGCCTATCAATTGGCCAGCTATGTACAACTCCACCACCTGGAACATCTTTTAATGTCATGTCACCAGTAGATATCATGCCAAAACCCAAAGCACGAGTCCAAAAACGAGTCACTAGGAAACGCGGAAAAACCGCATTAATAACCAGTTCACCTTATAAGAAGGATATGAAAGAAGTCCAGACACGTAAACCAGTTGCTTGTGAGAAGAAAGGAAAGAAGAAAAAGATGAAGAAGAATGAAAAAAATAAAGAAAACGAATCGGAGGAAGAAGATGTAGAGTGTTTGTACTGTGGATATTGGAACTCGGAGTCTCATGAGGGTTGGGTCACTTGCCGTGCATGCCACAGATGGGCCCACTGTTCTTGCGCCGGCGAAGTGGATTATGACGACGAGTCCCTTCATATTTATACATTTTGTGCTCGGTTTTAAACTTACATAAGTGAATATGCCTATGTATGCCTATTATGCCCCGCATATGACCATTTTACCCCGGACACGGGGCAAAACAGGCAGTTTCTTATAATTTTTTTAGTTTGATTAGCACCAAAGACTGGTAGTCTAAGATAATTATTTTGCGTTAATTTTAAAGAACATTAATGAGACTAATAAATGGCTGTTGATTTTTTTCAATATCTTGTTTTTCTAAGGTTTTATTCAAGATTTTCCTTACGGGGCCCGCATTGCCCCGGCTTCCCCTAATTGTTTTGTAAAAGTTCTAAAATTAAACACTAGGTACAATACCGAAGTTAATGGCTCTTGGAAACAAAGGCCTATTCATTTCATTTATTTTACATCAAAAGGATAATAATAGATTCTAGGAAAGACCTCAAGTGGAAATTGTTTTCATCGTTTTCATGTGAAATTTACACAAATGGACCCCAATGTATTTATTTATTTAACCATTTATGCACACACATATAAACAGACAAGAATAAAGGAAAAGAAAAATACGTACAAAGGTAATGCTTATTTCTACAGAAATCTCTTCCAGCACACCTGCGATAGGAGAGAAGATAACAGAGATGTAGACAACGCGTGTAATAATAATAGAAGGGAAAACATAATAGCACAAATTATACCTAATCTAATTTATATACACATACCATATAAGAATATACATACATACAAACATACATACATACTGTAAGTACAATTTACATACGACTACTAACACATAAAACTGATCTTCAAAATGAATTGATGAGTGATTTTATAAATCGACAAGTTTTTTCATAGGCTAGGCCTTACGCCTAGCTTATGAACCAGTCTCCCACAGTATAATTAAAATAAATATGTATTGTTTGTTAATACGTATTTTTATTTATTTAGTGTGTTGAGAAATAAATCATTACCTTATATAAGCATTTATGGGTAGAATAGATACCCACATAATAAACTTTAAATAAAGTAAAGCAAGAATTTACACGCACTACACACCCACAATTTCGCGTAAACTCCTGGTGGGTTCCTAGACCATTAAAAGTCTGACCTGAGGAATCAAACACTATCATTTAGGTTAACCTGGAAATTATTGATTTAAAGGAAGATTTGATAGGCACTCCTCAACCAAACTTACAACCTAAGTAGGCAGTTTAATATTAATCGTGTTTCAAAACGAAACGAATACCAACATCCGGTAATTTTGATTGTAAGTACTTATCTAGTCCATAACGGAAGTGCTGGCACGTCAAGAGCCTGACGATCTTGTAAGTCCAGCACCCTAATTGTGTAACTCACGATCAATCATAATCGGTTTCAATTCGACAGTTCAACAGTATTCATTGCGTTATTTACGTTGTTGAACAGACACATTGTTCGAACATATGAAACAATGGTTTAATAATCTGTTTCAAAACGAAGCAGATTATGATGGATCGTGAGTTACGCAATTAGGGTGCTGTTCGTAGGCCAGATTTGGAAACGATCGACTATCCTGTAACCTTCATAGCCCAGAAAGACCTCAAACAATTAATAGGATGAAGTGTATAGAATAAACTACGAAAGCTGACCTCACCTGACCCAGGCCCTGCCAGGGGAGCGGAGTGGTACGGAGCGAGAGGGCATGGGGAGCCGTCACCTCCTTCAGCGAAGCAGTGATGCTCGCGAAGAGGGAGGCGGCGCACGTGAGGGAGAGGCAGCATATGCGCCCTCGCGACCCTAGCCGCCGCAGGATACGGAGACGCCCTGGGCGTCGGGAATCCCAGGCCGATTTCCGGCCACCGTAGGCATGGGCTTGCGGACGGCAAGTAATGGGTAGCTCGCTGTCCGGTAAGGACCAAGCCCAAGTCGACGCCGCGTTGTGTTCCACGCGCGCCTCAAAGAGATGTCAGCACAAAAAGTGATGGGACCCGCAAGGGTCGATGCCTGCCAGGGGTGCGGGTTTTTTCGAAAGAGACACCACAGCCCCTGGCATACGGGCTACTGAAGGAACACGGGTGGGTTTTAGTCAGTAAAAGTCTGACACGCCCTCCTGCTCCACCCAGAGCGGGAGAAGTTATTTGATGATTTCCCACCCAAAAAAAAAAAAACTTGACCCAGGCCTGAATTCACTATGACCACTTAACGATTCCTTACTCGTAGTCACGTCAATCACACACGAAATCTGATAATATCGTAATCAACAAATTTTCTTGGAACATACAGAATATGACATTTCGATTCCTTACCGTTACATTGGTTTCTAAAAGATACTATATTGACGTAGTTTGAACGTAGTAAGATTCCGTGGGGAATCATTATAATCATACAGAATTGGGGCCCTGTGGGAGAAGCTAGGAAGAGACAGAAGTCAGTAACATAATCTACTATATAAAAATAAGTCGGGTTTTCCTTCCTGACGCTATAACTCCAGAACGCACGAACCGATTTCCACGGTTTTGCATTCGTTGGAAAGGTCTCGGGCTCCGTGAGGTTTATAGCGTAGGTAGGGTAGGTAGGGTAGGGATTCTGTATGAATGACTATTGGACGGACAGGACAACGTCTGTCAGGTCAGCTAGTTGTTTATAGGTACTCTATCAAGCTCAGTCAGAAAGTACCTACAACTTGCATCGATCTACTCAAGTCCATTTTTGTTAGATGCTCAGCGCAGTATCTATACTTTCGAAAGTTTTGTGTGCGAGGCAAAAAGTATGAAAACGTACGGTCACTCTGTAGTGACCGTACGTTTTCATACTTTTTACTTACTAAACTAAATCCGACGACCCTTGTTACTATACTATTATAGTAACAAGGGTCGTCGGATTTAGTTTAGTAAGAAACCGATGGATGTTATGGCATCCACAAGCTACTTCTGCCCATATCTGGCCCTATCCAAAATAGAGCCGCTGCAATCAGCACACACAAACAGACTGTTCAAAAGTGCCTTTTAAGCTGACACTTGTCCACATTTTTTCCATACAAACTTCGGGAGGGTTTTACTCCACTGTTTGACTATGTATACATCAAAAATTAAACATGGTATGGTTTTGTCTCATTATTGTCTGTACGGAAACAGAATACTAAAATAAAAAGCCATTAAAAAGTTAAGAGCCAAAAAGATTAGTTTTTCTTGCTAATTTAACCTAACTATGGGCGTGTTTAAGTAATAAGAGGAGTGTAAAATCTCGAAAGCCAAGTCGGTACTGACAAAGCTCAATAAACTTAATTGGTCATTGATTTATGCAGTGTTTTTTTTAGAAAACCCGATCTTCTAAAGGACTTTTCTTAATTTTTTACGCGCCTGTCTTGCTATAACTGATTCTGCTGCGCACTCAATAATGTTGTGCGTGTAGATTAGCGTCTAACTGCTCATCACTGATACTACCTCTGTCGGACACGAAGCCTGGTGAGACAGCGTGCTTTTTAGCCTGGCCCACCAGTGAGTTCGAGGCCGCGACTAGTGTAACCTTTAAGTGCCTAATTGAAATAAATGCTTTGACTTTGGCTGCGTAGTTATCGCGTTACAGGATCATACCTAACAGTTCTTCAATTACATTTTTGGAAAATAAACATTATAAATTCTCACGCATTTCACATCAATAAACATCAATATTTTGGCAAAGTATTTGCCAGGAGATTTACTTCAGTATAAATCAATTACCAAAGCACCAAACTACCTAATAACTAAAACATTAACGTTATCATTGCAAACGAATTCGAAGAAATCCTTCTCCGGTTTGGCGCGTTCAAAAATCGGTTTGGTGTAAAAATAAGTGGTGTGCATAAGGCCAGAAATCGATTATGTATAGGTGCCTATAAATAAATACATATGTATCAATTCAAGGCGATGTCGCACGGTGAGTGAACGGGCGTACCGGACACTGTGGCGTCCATGAATTCGGACAGTGTGTCCGGCTATCAAGATTGGGTGTTTTTCAGACGTTATTGTTATATTCCAATTGGACGTTAGAACTTATGAAACTCATTATATTAGCTTAACTAACGGAGACACAAATAGTAATACCTATATCTAATTGGTTAGTCCCTGAGCCTCGTTGTTTAAAGGTAGGGTTTACTAATATACATAAATTGCAAAGTGTTATTTCATTAATTACATAGCAATGTCTGAATATGCGTTTCTACTAGACCAAACAGACATTCACCCGTGAAGTCATGAGCCACTAAAAAGTTGTTGACCTCTGATTCTAAATACCTATCAAATTAGGCACTTATGTCAGCATACAAACGTCTATAGCTCCTAGAAAAAAATTGTACCTCCGAACGTTGTAACATCATCAAACATCAATTTCGTCGAATCTCCTGCCAATATCCTTCTGAACTTTTGGTATCCTCGTGGCGAGGTGGAGGGGAGCGGGGCAGTCTTGTGATGCGTCGATTTCTCCGAATAAGATTAATAAATGCAGGCGGGGGCGGCAGGGGGCGAGGAGGGGGGACATCGCGGCTAATGACACGCGCCGCTGCAGATATTTTTTTATCGCGAATTTAAAACATAAACTGGTTGCGGTAGCTACACGAAATAGGAAAACAGAAGGTTGAATTTAAACAAATTCTGATAAGAAATCCACCTCAATGCAACAGTGATAAAAGCTTAGTTTGTAGCTAAGGAGTGTTTTCAAAGAATACATTGTATTCCGGGAAGCTTTCAAAGGCTAAAGAAGTCGTTTATTCCTTCTCGGAAGATAGTTTGATCCGATCATCCCAAGTTCGCAATACTCTCAATGTAGGTACCTACATCCTTTTGTGTTGGTATACTTATTGCTTTCAATTACATTGTAGTTGTGAAGCTGATATTGCTACCCTATTGTTAGGGAGAAAATTCTAACATCTGTCACTTTTGAATTTCATTTATTCTTTCAACCTTCAATTACAAAGTTATAACACAGTAACATACGTCCCGTATGTATCGCCGGGCGTAAAAGAATAGCACCAACCGTGGAATGGAGCACATCGTTTTTTTTTTTTTTTTGATTGGGAAATCATCAAATAACTTCTCCCGCTCTGGGTGGAGCAGGAGGGCGTGTCAGACTTTTACTGCCTTAAACCCACCCGTGTTCCCTCAGTAACCTGTGTTCCAGGGGCGGCGGTGGTATCTCTTTCGAACAACCCGCACCCCTGGCAGGCATCGGCCCTTGCGGGCCCCATCAGGTTGTGCTGAGGTCTCTTTGAGGCGCGCGTGGAACACAACGCGCCGTCGACCTGAGCTTGATCCGTACCGGACAGCAAGCTACCCATTACTCGCCGTCCGTAAGCCCACGCCTACGGTGGCCGGGAATCAGCCTTGGATTCCCGACCGACCCCCAGGGCGTCTCCTATGGCGACTAAGGCCGTGAGGGCGCAGATACTGGCTCTCCCTCACGTGCGCCGCCTCCCTCTTCGCGAGCATTACTGCTTCGCAGAAGGAGGTGCCGGCTACCCATGCACTCTTGCTCCGTACCATGGCCTGGACCAGCCCAAGGCCCAAGCCGGGCAGACCTCCACCGTATGCTCCACCGTGATCGAGCACATTGTTCATTGTAACTCAGAAAAGGGATTTTAAATTTGTAGCCAAGTATCTCGTGAATTTTCTTTGTATTTGTTCCAATCTGTCTGAACGCACTGCATAATTCGGATTCAAAATTTGACTACCATATTCGAGATGACTGCGGACGTAAGCACAATACAGGATTATTAAAGTTTTCATTTTGTTAAACGAACTGGCATTACGGATAATGAACTGGCTTTGGATGCTTTTTTGGTGATGTGATCGACGTGACACTCAAAACTGAGTTTACTTTCCAGCAGAATTCAAAGATCTCTGGTAACATGACTTCTAGATAAAAGCTGATTTGCAATTGAGTAGTTAGAATGTTTTTGTCGGGTGAATGACGATTAAACATTTAGATATGTTAATATTTAGTTTATTTAACTGCCACTGTTCCTCCTCTTTTTAATCTAACGTTTTGTAGTAGGCCTTCTTCCCTTGCATTTCGCGGTAGCGCCTGTGCCGCAGCCTCCGCCCGCGCCCTACGGCCTGCAGTCTGTAACTCTGCATAGTTCACCGCTCTGCGCCTGCGCATCGATACTCAACACTGCACTAATCACAAGTTAACACCTATTGTTTGAACTTTAGTTTACTCGCAATTCTTATTTAGCTTGATGTTGTAATTTCTGATTAGGTTCTTGTATCTCTGAGAAGTGCTTTAGTAATTGTTGACTGGCCAGTGTGCTGGTAACCTAAAAAATACAAAGCCTTTTACATAAATGGTCCTTAATAGCGGTAATGATAATGTTATCTATAAATACCGTTTAATGTTTACAGATCCTGAATCATATCACTTGAACCCAATCAGATGTCACCGGATATGCACAGTTAATCTTTTCATCTTTAATGTTAACATAAGTACGATTTAATCTACAGGCAATGTAGCATATCTATTAATTTTCCAGCAGGAGACTGGTAATAGCAGGAATTACTTGTTAATATTTAATTATACAAATGAGCCAATTTGTACATGTCGTAGCGAAGCACATAAATGCTATCTCCCGATAAGAGATATATTCACAATTTATAAAGGAAGTATTCTTGAAGTCAGTACAAAGGTACGAGTAATACAAACGTATGTTAACATAAAATGAATGTAATATTGAAGTAAGCAACGATAATGAAACAATTTTCTCCCTTTAAACACAGTTAAATAGTTGTGTGAGCGTTGAATGTCTTCATATAGTCTCGTATTACGGCGCGCGCGTTGATGTCTTTTACAAGTGCGTCGACGCCTACGAATGTCACTCCGGCGCAGGTCGCAATTCCAGCCATACCCCGACACTTAGGGCTGTCAATAACAGTTGCAGTCTTTCAACAGCTAATCAAGCCTAGCCTAGGATAACCGGTTACGGTCCGTTTACGGAACCCTGGTCGATTTCTCTGGTTTCCCATCAACGTCGAGGTGATATCGACCGGGAGACAATAAATCCGGTTCTGCTGCAGCGGACGGGTTGCAATTAAACTAGTGTCGCGACGGGGTTCGCGGACCGTGCGAAAGTGAAGCACGTGGGGGGCGTGCGGGGGTAGGGAAGGCTCCGTCTGCACACGCACACAGAGTACGAGCAGTAATACAGTGCGATCAGGAGAGTTGCTTTGAAGCTCCCGGTGAGCTTGCGTTGCCTTTCGTGGATCCTTGTCCTAGTAAGTTTTTAATGAAAAAAAAAAAAAAGACAAAAATATTTTTTTCTTTGCTTTAGCTTTGTTCGGTAATATATCTGTAATAGAATTTAACTATATTTTATTTATCTTTCATTATCTGCAGCAACTACTCAATTTCTCTAAGTTCTATAATGTCCATTGTCACGACTCTTGAATTATTTTTGCTTTGCCCAAAAATGACAAATTCCAAGTAGGTGGTCTTAGTAATCAGGGCTACTGTGAGAAAAGGGGTTCCTGTTTATCTCCATATAGGTACAGATATTAATGTCTTAAACACACTGGTTATTCTACTCTGTGTCTCTTGAGGTTCTGCGTGTGTGTCAGCGTGTAGGTGTTTGCGAGTGTATTCAGTCCGCGCGCGACGGCCGACGCAGACGCACGCGCCGCTGCCGAGTGCCATGTCGCGCTAGGCGCGCCCCCATGGTGTACCCCGAGGCGTCCCGCTGGGGCGCGCCAGACGCCGCGCTCGCCCCCCTCTACGATGACGTCTACAGAGGTCAGCTGATATTTGCAACCTCACCTATTTTTAACACATTCCCGCTGTGACTACCAGACAAAGTGACTTTCTGCAATCATAAAGTGCTCCAACAGCCTGATTTCTTCATCTCAGCCTGGCGTCACTAATCCCGGCTTTTGCCAGGGTCAGACTGATTTACCAGATGATAATTGTCTGGTACGAAGCTTTAATGTCCCGCGATCAAATGTTACAAACGAATATCGGTAGACTCATTATCATCAGATAAATCAGACTTTGCATTGAGCAATTTAACGTAAAGAAACATCAACGAAATGTTTGGAATTGACAAAAGCTTTCGGAAAGGTACGTCACTCTCATTGTCAACTCCATTCTCTTTATTGAAGTTTCTATTCGTTGATTATTGTTAGAAGTCACTTTTTCTAGAAGACTCTAAAAGCCTTAATCTAGGATCACCAATGACAAACGCTGAGAGAATTTATTTCACTGCCTTAGAACGAAACGTAATGCAACCTTCAGCTCCGCTATGCGAATCTCCTTTGTGTGTAACCTGTGTTTCTTAGGCAACCTGTTGACGATCCTGTGCTACTTGAGCTTCGGCACAACCATTTAACGACCCTTGTGTCAGCATATAATTATTAAATTGTTAGTAATATTTAAAATTCAAAACGGTGCTAAACGAGTCTTATTCGTTCTCCATTTTTGTTTGACCCTAATCAGATTCTAATTTTAGCGCGATTATACTTTTCAAAATTTCAACCCCGGATTAAAAATATATTTCTTTGTTCCGTTGTGCTTGTTTGAAAAATTCACACTCGGTGAGACTGGTCGCTGATGACTCAGTCGGCAGACATCTGTTACTAAACCATTATATTTACATTTCAATGGAGCCAGCTCATAATTGTAATGGTTATTTCATATTCGCCGCAGTGTTCACACAGTGAAGGGAGTGTTAAATGCTTTAAATCCAGTTCAGTAAGTTTTGTATTAGAAATAATAATATCTCCTACTACTAAAATATTCACAGCTGATATCGAAATTCTGAAAGGTTCTTTACGATATTACCTGCATGGAATCATTTAATAACCTGATTAAAGTTCAACTTTGACCAAATATCCTCCTACAAAACCTTTTTGCTTGCCGAGAATTTTATTCCACTCACGTGAGTTTCCTAATAAGAATGGTTTGCAAACATGTTCTTTGTTTGGATCTAGTAAATCTTTGGCCGCCCGATCAAATTATAAATCACCATTCTCATTATCGTTAATAGCAGAAACATGTGAACAATGATCTATTAAATCTGTTTGTGTTGGTTATTAAGTGAGTAACACCACGTAGAATATGCTCAACTGCGTCCTTATTGTATGTTTCGAGAATAGAATTCGCGAGCGTATCCTCCACCTGCGGGCACCTCGTCTCGGCTCATTTTATAATGACATTACAGTAATTCCATACAACAGCGTAGTATTATGTTCATAATGTTTCGACGTTGTCGGGTCGTGTTGAACGGTTGTTTTATTGATAATTGGGACCTTCAGCTCATGTCGGTGCTTTAAGCTCAATTAAACCTTGAAAATTGAACTGTCTTAAGGAAATTCAAATTGTGATTTTATAGTAGGTATCTCGTTTACGATCGTCTATAAAGTTTCTATGCTGAGTGGTCGGGTACGATGCGAGATGCGAGATGCAAGAAGGCCTATAATGTAAGGTACGAGTTATTAAATGACCTGCGACTTTCCAATCGGCCTACATCTCGATCGCGTGTTTATACATTGAGATATCTTGCGATTTCACGATCGGTTATCGCATGTGTAGCTTGATGGTTTTTATGTCAATTACTAGTTTTAATTGGTCGTTAATATTTATAATTCGATGGTCCCATGTGATTAGCGACGTAGCTGTTAATTGCGTGTTTATGGGCTTCTTTACAATTTCGTGAATATTTTTCTTCTTATAGTCGTTTTGTACGTTAGAGAAATTTCGGCAAATATTCTTATATTGTTTTGATTGAAATGTTTTGATTATTATTTTAACATTAATCTATATTTTATTTATGTTACAATATTAGGTAGGTTTATTCTGTATTAAAAATAAAACCTAGCTTTATAGCTTATTGTGTGAATGTCTAATTTGGACAGAATGTAAATTAGACATATTTTTGGAACTTCTCCAAAATACTACAATTTACATAATGAAGCCCAGGGTGGCGGAATTTGTCCCTTAAATTTAAATTTGCTAATAGACCACGGTAGCACAAAGTTTATTTGAGAAATAATATTTTAAGACCACAAACATATTTTAGAACAGATCCGGTGACATCATATCAGTTTTTTATTACATTGCAGTTACTGAATTTGGGTGTTGTATTAAATTGCAGTTACTGAATTTGGCAAATCAACTTAGGCTTTTATTTAAAAAAAAAAACGGATTATTGCCTTAGCAATAATCCGTTTTTTTCTTAGCTCTTAAGCTACAAAGTATACAAAAATAATATTCGTGAGTAAAGGAATTTGGCTGGTGATTCTGCAAGGCGCGGTTCATTCGGAGACGCTATGACCGTTAGCAGCGCCTCCGCATGTGGGGCTCCCCACACGATGCAACATGCACAGGACAGTCTCAGATGCAATCGCTATTATTCTAGAAACTGTGCCTCAAGTATAACAGCACTTTATGCTGTTTGGAAGCCGTCTTGACATTATCCAGATTCATGGAGCAACCATATTACTTTTCGGATATCCGGATATGTGAGTTATGAAAAATCTTTAAATTTTGTTGATGAATTATTTTATTGCGTTATGGTTTACTGGTGGATTATTAAAAGAATGCAACCATTTTTTTTTCAAATGCTATTTATTTTTTGTAATACAGACTAGACGGTTGTTGCAAACTAATGGAGCTATGCTTCCATATTCCTTAAATTATAAAGAAAAGCTTTTTTTAAATTCATGCAAAACTTCGTTATAAAGTCGTCTGTAAGTTGCTGTAGAAAGCTTTGAGGTTTAACTAGATTCAGAACTAAACACCATGGAAATAGAAAATAGACATAGAATACCTGGATACTTTAGACAGGAGAAAGTGTTAATATAACATTTGATCTTACTTATCGGATCGAATGAGGTTTCTGAATCTATTCGTGCGGTTAACTTCATTCCTTTGCTCAATAGGGTATTTTCCAATTTAATAAAAACTATTTTAATTTGAAGATTGGAACGATATATTTAACAGAAAAATAAAAATAAATTTATTTTAATCTATTTTCTCAATTAAAAACTAATAAAATCAAATTTCGTTTTCTTTGTTTTGAATTTAGCACCAAAACGCTCCTTGATGACTTTTATCACGTGACATCGTAACGCCAGCTTTGTGTAAACGGCATCGGTACAAATACTTAGTTTGGCACAGTTTTAGAAGTATTTGTGCACAGAGGCACCATACGCCAGTAATTCCACTTTCTATACATTAAAAATCTTGTTAATTATTAACTCGACATTCACTTAACTACTTTGGTTTAAACAAAGTTGACGTCACGTGATAAAAAGTAATCGTAACGAGCGTTTTGGCGGTAAATTCAAAACAACGAAAAGTAAATTCGATTTAAATCGTTTTTAATTGAAAAAATGGATTTAAATCAATTTACTTTTGTTTTTCTGTTACATATTTCGTCCCGATCTTCAATATAGAATACTTTTCAATAAATTGGAAAACACCCTATTGATTCACTCAATTGTCTATTAAACAATCCAAACTTTGCATTTAGTTAGAAACGTTGTATCTACCGGAAAATATTCTCTTGTTAAGGTTAAAGGCTATCGAAGAAAAGAATAACAATCCATCTTTGAGTTATTTTAGCTCGCATCTATTATTTTTATTGAGGAAAAACTTGTCTTTTTAATGGTCGCTAGGGAAAACGGACAATAGGTAGTGCTTTTCTATTATTTCAACAACGTTTTACGTTTCAATATTGATTTTTGGTACTTATACGGAATGTTAATTAAGTTATCCGCGTAGGTAAGGAATACGGATCGATTTGGATTATTTTGATTATTACTGCTTGTGACTTTTTTTTTAATTTTTGCGTGTGTCGTAAAGAATATAAACGTGTTTTTTTACATAGAACCAATATCACAACTAGGGACCTACTTCATACATTGAGATGGTTGATCTGGGCATCTGTGTTTAATTTGATTCATACTTAGGGCTGAAACTGCGATATGCGGGCGCCCGCGATGGTCAACCGTCGCGGGTCTATGTGCGTGGACACGCGAGGTGGGATCGTAATGATGTCAGTCGCGGGGACATTTTATTTACGACTAGCTGCTGCCCGCGGCTTCGCGGGATCCGCGTGGATGTCGGAAATTATCCCACGGTAATGTGCTACCGCGACTTAAAGTAGCCTACCCCGCGACGGACGCCCGCGCTTGGGACCGCGACGCACATTTGTATGAAACCGTGCGGGCGTCCGCTTAACGCAGTTTCAGGCCTTATACTTTTAAACGAGCAATTCTTGTTTATGCAATGCGTAACGGAAAGGGTAAATACGTACCAAGGGTACGGCTTCTTTGGATGATATCAAACGATATTGAAAGGGTTTTTTGAATCCTATCTCTACATGTTCGGAAGTTATGAGAATTTTTAATACATTGATACCAGAAACCGAACTTTTCAAATTGAAATAAACACATCACTCGGAAGAGATTTATCGTGATATTGGCAAGTAACGTAGAAGGTTATTGACCTACATAGTGCGGGGACACGTTTGATATGATTTGAATTAAAGAAACATATGAAACCAAAAAAAAAAATGGGATCAATTCTTAGAGTATTTAATTTTAAGCTGAAACTATGTATAGTGGTTCTATACCAGCTGTTATCTCTATTGCTTAAGGATAGCAATAAGGTTTCTGTTACACTCTGTATGTAATCTGAATTTCCGAAACAGCTCCAATAATGTTCATGAAATTTAGTATGCAGAGGGTTTCGAGGGCAATAAATCGATCTAGCTAGGTTTCATTTTTAGAAAACGTCAAACAAAAAAAAAACCGAGTCATCCAGATCGTCAGAAGCCCGAAAGTCTGACAATCAGACTTACGAAGGGGTATCGTACTACCCAGTAACTGGGTTGTGGAGGTCAGATAGGCAGTCGCTCCATACTGGTATACAGTTGCATCCGGTTAGACTGGAAGCCGACCCCAACATAGTTGGGAAAGGCTACGCAGACGATGATAACTTATTCTATTATTCCAGTTACCTACATAAAAATAAAAATATAGTCGAGTATAAAAATGAGTGAATCTGAATTATACAGTTGTAATATTAATCAAGCTCAGGCCAAAAACATATCAGATACAAATAAAAACAAAATGGCGATCCTCAAACTTAATAGTTAAAAACTCAGACATGTTATAACTTACGGTAAGTCAGACGTGAGCCATAAACAATAATCAGGAAATATCATAACATACACTAATAAATGTCAGATGATATGGTTGTATTGGCAGTGTTCCGTTATTTGGCTGTATCCTTTTGGTTAAACGTGGAACGAAGGCAGAAATATCGGCTGTAAAAGCGTATGATTTAATGTCTAATTTGGGAATAAATTGTTGAATATATTGCCTTTTTACCCAACTATGGCGAAGGAAAAAGGAGGGTTATTATTTTGACCGGTGTGTTTGCATGTATGTGTATTCTGTACGTACTTATCATAATTTGACAAATGAGGTATCGTTCGGAGCGTGGTGTCTCTCGTTTAGTGGCTATGTGACGTCACATTACATTAGATATGGCGCCCTCTAGAGGACATTAAATCAAAATTCAACTACGGGTTCCAGATGAGAATATTCGTTTGTTTTATACTTTAAAAACGTGATTATTCAGTAGTTCTTTTTCTTCAACTTTTAATTGTTTCAGTAACGTTTTGTTCAAAACGTGCCAATTATCTAATACGTATTTTCTGGAACGAACGTGCGAGTCGACTATAGAAAATATTGTATTATTTAAAAGTGACGATTCGCCTTTAAAGTGAGCTGTCAATCCACCGGACTTTTCCACCTGATTTACACGATTGACAGTTCACTTCAACCTCACCTAAGTGATGGCGGTGAGATTTCTACAGAATAGCATCGTGTATGACTGATTCTGCAACCTTCGAGTACGTCTGTGTGTGACGTTCGTTTTTTCTCGAAATATCTCATTGCGGATCCCTCCAAAAATCTTCAAACATGGGCCGCTCCAAGTCCTTACTGTTTCCTTAACTTTATGATCAGAAGTAAAGACGTAATTTAAGTTATAATTACATTTCGAAAACAAGTATTTTGTACAAAATACTTTTACCAAACTGTTGATAATACTGTGATCCAATTTGTGGAGGTTTTACTCTGAAATGCTTCAGTGACGTCACCCTTCTCTCTTAAGGATTATTTCGGATGTCGCTCGTCTGCTGTCAGCCTTAATCTTTTCCATTTTCTGCACTCAATAGGATCCGTTCGTCTTCGAGAACTTTTTTTTTTTACTTTTTCCTCTTCAATGTAAGCCAGTTAATTTAAGAATTGGATTTTATGATGTCCACGTTATTAAAATTATGTTAAAAATATTTTTACTTTCCAGTTACTTGAATGACTAATTTCAGAGTTTATCGCTGACTCAAATTAATGCAAAACTACTAAATGTTGAAACCAGACATTTTTATTTACCGTCGAAGAAAAGGAGGTTCTACTGAAGTCGACGCATAATGTATTATTTAATTAATGATCACGCATTACTTTTTACTGACTAGTTCGATTTTTAGATAAACCTACTGAGCATGTCCCGTCTGCCAAGCCTTTTCTCAACTATTTTAAGGGTACACTAGTCGCGGGCTCGAACTTACTGGTGTGCCTGGCTAAAAAGCACGCTGTCTCACCAGGTTTCGTGTCCTACTGAGGTAGTATCAGTGATGAGCAAGACGCTAGTCTACATGCACAACATTATTGAGTGAGCTTCAGGATCAGTTATAGTAAAACAGGCGCGTAAAAAATTAAGAAAAGTCCTCCAGAAGATCGGGTTTTCTGAAAAAACCACTGCATAAATCAATGACCAATTAAGTTTATTGAACTTTTCGATAATCCCGAAGTTTGTATGGAAAAAATGTGGACTTGTTTCACCTTAAGATCGGCTATTTGCAAGATAATATTGTCAACGTTAACATTCGACCTTATGCACATATGATCACATAAGATAGTATCTTGTCGACGCAAAAGCCTTCATAAATCTTATCAATTTTACTGACAAAGCGATTGTTTTGCACCTTATTAAGATAACTAATAACACTTCCCGTAAACACTCTGTTTAAGGTGAACGTCTCTATTATCAGCTTTAGGTACACGTTCAATAGGATTCTGAGTTATGATGCCAGTTATTGCGCTGTTTACCCTAATTTGTTGAACTTGAATAAATTTTGGTTGTAATTAATTTTGTCTTGTTTCTAAGAGTATTGTTTTGTTTTGAGTAAGCTATTTTTGGAACTGTTTGACTATTTTCGCTATAAAATTTACTTTTGTTTCCGCGATTTAGGAGTGATTGTTTAGTTGTCAAGTTTAACATTACGCCGGTAATCCTCGAAGGGTTAGACAGACGTACTCATAGTACACCCACATTTCGCCAGTTGATTGTTTTAAGTACCATATAATAGGAGGCGAGCCTATTGACAGAACCCTGGTGGAAGAACCCAATAACACTTTGCGTCATTTGAGGATCGAACCCAGGACTTGATGTTCAGCAGTACCTAGCGCTTGCGACCACTACAGCAAGTCTAGTTTAGATAGTACTAACTATCACTGTAATGAAACCGTCAAATATTAAATCCTCAATTACGCTTGGTATAATTAGTCGAACAAATGATCAATTTGTAACACGTCAAACAGTGTGGAATAATCGTCACGTGTTAACGAGAATGTCCAAATTACATGAATGTAATTATGAGCGTTGCTAATGAACTGCACAATTTCATACGTTTTTGGCAAGTTCTGAAATTAATTGTATAACTATTCAATTCCGTTAAATGAATAAGTACAACAGCTGTAAAACATGAGAGTCTAATAATATTGGCTTTAGCACACTTCATCGTCATCATCAACATTTCAATCGAAAGACGTCCACTGCTGGACATAGGCCTCCCCCAAAAGGGGGGGTTTGCCATAATCGCTACGCTTGGTAGGCGGGTTGGCAATCGCAGTATGATAGTAAAATACATAGAGAACGCTGCTGACAATTCTCTGGTAAGTCCCTTAGTCGGTTTCTACGACACCCATGGGATGAAATGGGATGAATGAATTAATGAATGAATGTGATGTGTGTGTGTGTGTGTGTGATGTGTGTGTGGATGGTGCTATTCTTTACGTCCGGCACCACACGGCTATAATGTTCCCACTGCTGCGACACAGGCCTCCTCTTTGTGTGCTCTAATCCAAAACGTGCAGCCAGTGCAGGTTGGTGGAACACGTTTCTTCGAATTTTTGTCCTAGGGCATGCCAGTTTCCTCGTGATGTTTTCTTTCACCGTTTTAGAGCAGCGGTGATGAAATAATTTACACAGGCTTCGAACCTATGAGCTCCAACTCGTAAGACACAACCTCCGGGCCATCACTGCTCACATATTGGCTAAAGGCTACCGAACCGTGTTTTTGTTGCTAAGTAAGGTTTTATCATTTAGTTTTTCAGCTCCCATTATTGTCTCGTATGTCATTATGCCAGAGTTACTTTCCAAAGAATACATAAATTGGCTATATATATTTGTCCTGTCGTGTTTCATGATCTCTTGCCAAATAAATGTTATTCTTTCTTTCTATTTATTTATTTTAGTGCCTACAGCACTAACAAAGTAACTCTAATAGAAAGAAAGAGTTTATCTATACTAATATTGTAAAGAGGAACGATTTGATTGTTTGCATTGAATATGCTCCAAAAGTATTGAACCGATTTGAAAAATTCTTTCACTGTTGGGAAGCTACACTATCCCCGAGTGACATAGGCTATATTTAATCCTTGTATTCCCACGGGAACGGGAACTACGCGGATGAAACCGCGGCGCGGTGCTAGTAGCCAATAAGAACAGACAAAAAAGTAAACCATAGTAGAAAGAAAACCAATCACAAATCCTCACGTTTAGAATTATAATAATAATTAATAGTGCGAGCACAAAAGCAAAAAAAAAAACAGATCGCCGTAGTTAACGTAAGAAGCATTAGAGATACTTGGTTTATAGTATTTTTTTTAAATATAAAATGTCTTTATTTACCATTCGCCTTCTATTTAGATCAGTCTGTAGTGGGCCACTGTTCAATGAATTCGCCCCGTCTCCCACAAAGGGTCACAGAGGCTCAGTGTGGCACAAAGCGACCCTGATAATGACATAATTGCTTCTTGGCAGGTGCCTACCGCAGGGTGACGCTACTAACCGACCATCCGTTATGAACTTATGATCCCTTTGTAAGGCTGTGGTAGGCTGTAGGTTCTTTTGTTTATACAAGGTACTCGTACTTTGGTCAAATACGTAACTAAAGTGCTACAAGGTTCTCTTGGCTCCTGAATGATATTAAGGCATGGAAGACATGGTTATTTTTTTGAGGATGGGTAATCATCAAATAACTTCTCCCGCTCTGGATGGAGCAAGGCGGGCGCGTCAGACTTTTACAGACTAAAACCCACCCGTGTTCCTTTAGTTGCCTGTGTGCCAGGGGCGACGGTATCTCTTTTGAACACCCCGCCGGAGAATCGCTAGAGTTGCCCTTTTTTTGCAATTTGCAGATCAGTTTCAGGCTGTTATTGATTAAATATGATTCGCTTGCATGTGGTGCAGAACGTAAAAGAATAGCACCATCCCATTTATTCCCGTGCGTGTCGTAGAAGGCGACTAAGGAACTCACTAGAGAATGGGTAGCAGTGTTCTCTATGCATTTTACCCCCGTACTGCGAACGCCAACCCATCTGCCAAGCGTGGCGATTATGGCAAAAACCCCCCATAAGGGGGAGGCCTATGTCCAGCAGTGGACGTCTTTCGGCTGAAACTATGATGATGATGATGATTCACTACCGTAAAAAATATGACTTTAAAGAATTACAATAATTGATACCATAGAATGACTTTTTCATAAAATACTATTCCATATGGGATTAAATAAACTTAAGTGCTGTATTGATGATTTCCTTGATTACAATTCTTTAATATGTGATAGTATGGTATGATAGTGTTGTACCTAGTATGTAGCAAATTGCAAAATAACGTAACGAATAAAAAAAAAAGCAAATGAACTTGGAGTGTTGTGTATTGATTATTAAAAAAAAAATGATTCTGTAAATACATACGTGTGACGTCGCGAATCATATTTTGTTCAACATAAAACTGACACTGACCTGCAAATTGCAGAAAACGTAACAAAATTTGAAATTCGCGGCTACCATAGTGCATCCACTTTAGCTAGAGGGCGTTATCGGTAAACCTTTGTAAAATTGTGACAGGTTTTTTTTTGGGTTTTGGCTTCGCACGGTTTGTGCATTTAGCCAGTGTCAAGTAATTTTACTTTTCAATCAAGTAAATGGCCCGATATCAGGCACAAAGTTACAAAAAAGCTCAGACTAAAAAAGTCATAGTCAGTCAAGTCAAAGTTATTGTAAAGCGGTAGTAACTTTACAACAACCTTTATGAGTTTTTGGGGAACACGAAAAGTTCACGTTCGTCACATAATTTCACCTTCACTACAATTGTGCACTCACACGTAACTAAATTGAATAATTCACTACCAAAATTAAACAATCTAATTCGCTATTTCACGAAATTTCATGAAAATGAAAATTCGTGCGACATGTTTCAACGTGATCCCGCCAAAAACTCCTGACAGGAATTATATAGTTTGGTGTTCACAATCATACGGTGACCGTATGGTTGTCAACACCGTTAGTTTACAATCCATCTCGTGAGATTATAAACTGTTAATTAATTGTACTGCACTATACTGCTTATGGCACCCCCGACCGAATTCATGAGGATTTGCCCCGTCATCAAAAAAAAAAAAAAAGGTAGAACTGCGACGACCGCGCGAGAGCCAAGCGAGTGAGCGCTATTCCCAAGTTCCAAGATATGGTTAGTAATAGCGCAAGGTAGGTAAAAGTACTATCTGTCGCATGCAACTTTGATACCAGTTTACAATTTGTCGGTTTGCTACGGACAGATTTTAAACTATCGAAAAATAGTGCGTTAAATTGTAAATGGTTTTTGCAGTTCACAATGATTCGATACTTTGTAATCTCCCGAGATAGATTAAAAACTGACGTTCATAATTTTACGATGACAATTACGAAAAAAAAAAAAAACAAGATGGCGGTTTTAGTCCCGATATTGAACACTTTCAAAATCCGTTATAATTATTTGAATTACTTCTGCATTAACAAATCACGCTCGATTATATTATATCGATCTCTTGAGCTTAAGGTTCCGAAGATAACATAATTTTCAAGATAAAATAATATCAAATGGTTAAAATTCAGCTGGTGTTAAATAATAGTTTTTGGAAAGAGGGTTTGTTACTGAGACAAGAATGATTAACATCACAAAAAACAAGAATGTCCTACCAGATCATCTGCAGTAAGTTAGAATAATACGTTTGAAAAAAACGAAAACTAGAGTAATATTACATCTGCTAAGATTATATTGCATTTTTAGATTGTCCTTGTAAGTTTTAAAAATTAGATTGATAAATCTATCCCATCTTTTCACTCCAATTCCTCCACAAGAACCCTTTTCGAGACAACTAAATAGTAAATACGTTGCGGAGTCAGGAAAACAATAAAACAGTGGAAACGAGCCCATAAATTGAGTTTCGCGATAAACTATCTTAGTATATATCCGCGACATGATACGCTGACTCACATATTACGAATTCCTACGCCACGGGCATACAGAGTGTACCACAGTACCACAGATCTACCGCCCACTAGCACACCACTCGTAATCTCTGAATATCGATACTACTAACACTGGGCACATAGTTGCGATTTTGCGAAGGTGGGTTTAGTGCGATTCAGTCGCAATTTGCGGCTTTTTTGCTAGCATTGTAGGATTTAGGATATGATATATGGATCTTTAGTCAAAAATTGCCTTTGACACCTTTTGGGATTGGCACAGAGATTTAGCAAGAGATTTATTCTTCTTGCTTTGCAATATGTTGTGCATTCATTATCGTATGGCAAAAAAATATTTTGCCATCTTCTCGTTAATTGTTTTAAGTAGCCATTAAGGTGAATCTAGTCGACATTTTTTCCATCCGAACTTTGGGAGTTTATCGGTTCACTCACTCGACAATGCACAGCAAAATTAAACATGATATGGTTTTGTCTTATTATTAATATTGTCTGTATGGTAACATAATATTAAAATAAAAAGTTAGGAGCCAACAAAGATTCGTTCATCTTGCAAATTTAACGTAACTTGCGGCGTGTTTAAGTAATAAAAGAAGTGTAAAATCTCCAAAACCAAGTAGGTACCGACAAAGATAAATTATCGAAAAGTTCAATTTTTATTAGTCATTGATTTATGCAGTGGCTTTTTTACAAAACCCGATCTTCCGAAGGACTTTTCTTAATTTTTTACGCGCCTGAGTTACTATAAATGATCCTGCATCTCACTCAATAATGTTGTGCTTGTAGACTAGCGTCAAACAGCTTATCACTGACACTACCTCTGTCGGACACGAAGCCTGGTGAGACAGCGTGCTTTTTAGCCAGACCCACCAGTGAGTTCGAGCCTGCGATTAGATTCCCCTTATCTTTTATTGTCTTACACACTTCATCAATAAATATTTAAATGACCTTAAAGATAAAGCTTCGAAGAAGACTCATAATTATTCTCTATGGCCCATTTCTTCCATACCATTTTATATGCTTCTCTATTAGTCGTCATCTTGGTAGGCACTACCTTTACGATCATTATCGTCTGTCTATTTAGTCTATCCATCGTTTCAAAAACGGCTCAAAAACAAAATCGCGCGACCAAGTCGCATCCATACAACAAGCCTTACTTACACCACTACTTCATTATTCCGCCCGCGTGTCATACGATTATTTCGCATAATAATTCAAGGATTATTTTGGGTGTTAATACTAGTAACCTAGCGTTAGGGTATGCGATGCACGTACGACCTCGACTTCCTTCGAGGATTAAGCCTTAATATGGAGATGTATGAGGTGTTGTAGTGTCAAGTTTTGGAGTACGAATTTGAATATGAATAAGCCGTTTCAGGGGTTACGGTTTTAGAGTACGAACAAGTTACATTAAGCCAACCTGACTCGTTTGAAGTTAGAGTTAAGATGTGGATTGGATTACTTGTGATAATATTTTATTTATGCATGATCAATAAATCACACATCAATGATTTCGTGAAATGAGGGCTTGTCTCTAAGTTATGACAACCACACGGGACAATCGATCTCGTTCTCTATGCATTTGACCACCATACTGCGATCGCCAACCCGCCTGCCAAGCGTGGCGATTATGGCAAAACCCCCCAAAAATGACAAGGAAACGTAGCTTAACCTGAGCGATTGACCCATCATCATCATCATTATTTCAGCCGAAAGACGTACAATGCTGGACATAGGCCTCCAAGCTCCGCAACTTTGGCCGGTTCTGCGCTTCCCCCATCCAGCGGACTCCTGCGGCCCTCACAGGGTCATCGGTCAACCTTGTGGGAGGCCTTCCAACTTTACGTCTTCCGGTACGCGGTGGCCACTCCAGAACCTTCTGGCCCCATCAGCCATCTGTTCTGCAAGCAATGTGCCCTGCCCACTGCCACTTAAGTTTGGCAATTCTTCGGGCTATGTCGGTTGCCTTAGTTCTCGTACGGATTTCGTCATTCCTGATTCGATCACGTAAGGAAACTGGAAACAGCCCTCTCCATTGCCCTTTGGGATCAAACCCTCCTGGGTCTTTTGATTTGAAGAAATAAATTGTGTTATTCCATCAGGAATTTCGTAGAGTGCCTCGTTGGTCTAGGTACGCAAGCGCTACTGCGGCATAAGGTCCTGGGTTCGGTTCCCATGTCCGGCAAAGTGTTATTGAGTTTTTCTATTTGGAATTTTGCAGTAGCAACCCGAAATATGGATTTGTCCCTGGTTGATGGCAATATAATGTGCTCGCGAAATGTGGGTGTATATGTCCACCTCTGCCAGGGGCGTAATAATAGAAAATGGCGCCTAGGGTACGCATCAAATTTGCGCCCCTTCGTGAATTATCTCCTCGGTCTACACTGAGTAAAGGTAAGTCGTATAACCTTTAATGACCAATAACGAAGGTATTAATTTCAACTTGCTTAAAACATCGCTTGCAATGCTGCAATTTTAAGAGAATTTGAAAAGAAATTGGCAGGTTTGGAAATTATACGCTTTCAATCTCGTACTGCACAATCTATTCAAGTAGCTCTTTAGATTTCTTAGATATAGGTAAGTAATAGTATGAAATGGTTTAAACATGTTTTTTTTTTTAATTTCATAATTGGCGACTTTTTGCGCACCCCTTCGATTGGCGCCCATGGCTTTTGCACTGCCTGTCCCACCCTAGTTACGCCACTGACATCTGCCCAACCCTTCGCGGAAACAAGGCGTGATGTTATTTTATATTAAAACACGAACTTACATACCAATAAAACTTCACGAGTACCATCAAACATCTATCACCAATTTACCTGGCTTACATTGAATTGTTTAATGCCTTTCAAAGATCGTTCGTAATGTAGTTAATCTATAGATTAGGGCCGCTCCCTAGAGAGGTACTGACCGGTTACTATGTAGTACCAGTCGTTATCACGTTAGTTTGTGGTTGTTATACAAGGTTCAGGTTAACCTAAGATGTATGACGATGAAGCCTCTTTATATCACTCTTGGAACGAATTTTTTTATCGAAAATTATAAATAAAAAGTTATTTATTCAAACTAGTCTGAGAGTCAGCACTTTTTTTACGTCAAAATTACATGAGACAGTCCCCCAAAACGCTTGTTTTCACCACTTCTTCGCTTTAGCTGCATAGGATGAAAAAGTGGCGCAACAACGTACCGAGCCAAAAGATTTCTCCTATGTTTTAACTTAAAATACAGATAGTTGCAACCCTTATTTTAAGCAGTGCAATATTTTGACACTTCCTTGTATCTATATTTTTGAAGTAGCAATGTTTGTTAAGCAAAATTCAAGTCGTTTGGAACGTCAGAGTCGTTGCATTCCAACGACTAGACGTTCCAAGAAAATACCAAGTAATTGCAAAGACTTGGCAACAGTGCTGTTTAAAAGCAGACAACGTACAGACGCCAGCACATCAAGCTACTCCAATCTGTCAAATTTATTTGATAGATTTTCAACTTTATACCGTAAGCATAAGGTTCATGTTCAATTGGGAAAGTTTGACAGTTTGGGGTAGGTTGACCTGCTGGCGTCTGTACATGTCTAATGGATAAAGCGTACTACAATGTGACTGAGTGGCTGACTCAGTCTGGATTGATGTAAATGGTGTTCGATATATAGATATTTGCATACTGAATGGTGAAATATGGCTGAACTTCCAGGCCGCAAAAAAAAGCTGCTGGAAAATTCCAGATAGAAAAACCCAATAACAGTTTTCCCGACCTGGGAATCGATGACCTCATGCTCAGCAGTAGTGCCTGTGACCACTAGACCAACGAGGCAGTTCGATTTTCCATTTAGTTACTTTCAAACGTTGTTAATTTATTTGATAGTGCCAATTTTTTTCTTCTTTCCTATGAGTGCCAAAGTCCAAATCTTTTGATGTTCAGTGTTACCTTTATTTTTAATACTGAAGATGAGTTCCAGTTCTTATGACGTCTAGATCGAGATATGACGACCATTTGGTAGTACCTAGCTATCAACAAGATTTTCCCGTGACGTCATAACAAGGTGAACTTTGTATTTTCTTTTGTTGTGCTGTGTTACTATCAATTATACTCCGACCCCTCTATTTGGCAGCTGATTAATTAATTTAGCTGTAATTCGTAGATCTTTGACAGTCGCTACGGGTAGTCAAGTCAGAAGCCTAAAAGTCTGACAACCAGTCTTACCAAGTGGTATCATCGTGTTACCCAATAACTGGGTTGAGGAGTTCAGATAGGCAGTCGCTCCATATAAAATCAGCTGCATCTGGTAGTACTGAAAGCCGCCTCCACATAGTTGGGAAATGGCTAGGCAGATTGAGGGATTGATTAATTATGTAACTTGGACACAAAGTAATCATCATCATCATCATCTGCCAGGGTAGCGGGTTCGTTCGAAAGAGATACCGCAGCCCCTGGCAAAACAGGCTACTGAGGGAACACGGGTGGGTTTTAGTCAGTAAAAGTCTGACACGCCCTCCTGCTCCACCCAGAGTGGGAGAAGTAATTTGAAGATTTCCCAACCAAAAAAAAAAAATCATCATCATTCACAACCCGACTTCCCCCACTGCTGGGCATAGGCCTCTCTTTTCTTGTGCCAAACCCCACGCTCCTGTGCCAGCCTCATCCAGGTTTAGCCCACGATGGCACCAATGTTGTCCGCCCATCTCGCCCCCGGACGAATAGCTTAAGGAAAAAGCGTTCAAAACTGTTCGTAGTCATGTATTTGAACCGCTTACAACTGTGCTTACATCATTATACCTATATGAAAGAGTCTACCTGATGATTATACTTAGGTATAATTATATTCATAGAGGCACGTGAGCCGGCAATATTATTGGCACTTTGTTTGTACTACTTAGGCAATTTAGAACTTTACAGCTCTGAATTTAAGAGTGTATTTCCGCTGGTTTACGAATGGATTGATCAGGCTTTCAAGTGATATTAAAACTAGTTGCATCGCTGGTTTTGTATGCTCGTATATTGTAGCTATAAACTAGGCTATAAGCTCTGCAAAGCTGGGGTTTACACAATATTTATGTGTGTTCGGATTGATCTGAATAACGAACTGTGCTGTTAACAAAAGCATGACATTCACGTATAATTTCAAGATGAATTTGTGAAAAACCTTTTTATTTTTCACTCTTTAGCTATGGTACCTACCCCACACCAATTCGAAAACTACTAGTTGCAATGTAAACAACAGTTGCAGGATTTATTAGATTAGATAGATAGGTAGATACGAGTAGATAGACCGCGTACCGGAAGACGTAGAGTGGGAAGGCCTCCCACAAGGTGGACCGATGACCTTGTGAAGGCCGCGGGTATCCGCTGGATGTGGGAAGCACAAGACCGGTCGAAATAGAGTAGCCTGGGGGAGGCCTATGTCCAGCAGTGGACGTCTTTCGGCTGAAATGATGATGATGATAGACTTAGAACATCAACAAGATACACTAAGTTGATTAAATACACACGTATTATCGAAACTAACGAAAAACTACCCAAGAAAAGTTAATAGGTAAAATTAAAATAAGACCACCCGCATCAATATTTTTTTTTATGTAAGGAAACTCGAGATAATTTTGACAGATTGAGCTTGAAATCAGACTGTGAATGTTCTTAAAATGACGAAAATTGTCCCTCTGTTTACCTTAGTACATCATCATCATCATTTCAGCTGAAAGACGTCCACTGCTGGACATAGTCCTCCCCCAAAAGAGGGGGGGTTTGCCATAATCGCCACGCTTGGCAGACGGGTAGGCGATCGATCGTAGGGCGGTAAAATGCATAGAGAACGCTGCTGCCCATTCTCTAGTAAGTCCCTTAGTCGCCTTCTACGACACCCACGGGAATAAATGGGATGGTGCTATTCTTTTATGTCCGGCACCACACGGAACCTTACACACCTTAGTACATATTGATATAACAAAAGGTGTGTTACACGTCAAACTTCAATTTTGACAATAAATTAGATATCTTCGCATCGTCTAATTTCCTTATCGGCAGTGTAACCGCAGCTGTCATTCGAGTATTTGATTAGTCGAGAATTGTTGATTGCGAGGGTTGGCACGGGGCCTACGGGGTCGATACTGATAAGGTCACGTCAAGGGGTAGGAGTTTATAGAGAGGTACGGTCGCGGTCAAGAGTCCATTCTCATGCTAAGGGTTATATTGCTATGACTCGCGGTCCAGGCCGTACCTACAGCTGTGTGTATAAGTGATGTAACCAGACCGCACACCACAGTAGGTACTCACACACCACTGTCGTCGAAAGATACAAAAAACATACCGTCGCACAGAGTACTCTGTCTCTGTCTGTACTGTGTTACGTAGTAACTACGTATGACCTTGGTCGGTTCATACGATCGCTAAAATTCACGTTCTAATATCAAGTATCGGTAGCTCGCAGCGTGTTGTCATTGATTAAGAAACACAAAAGTCTGGGTTCAAATCTCCCGAAGAGACTTTTATTTTTCTTTTCAACAATTTCATCAGTTCTTTGATTATTCGTTATACGGGAATGTTTTTTTTAAATTACTTAAATTATTATTTAAACAAAGGATTAAGAAGATTATGTGATTACAAAATGTTTATTCGTTATAATTTTATGAAGTAGGTATAAAAATAACTACTAATAACTTCTTGTTAACAGTTTATTTTCTCATAAAGAACAATTATTGAAGTAAAGTAGCTAATTGGTGAACCATGATAATCAGGCTATTGTATCTTAGTAATATAATAATATTGTGCTGTAATTACTACAATGTGCGGTACTCTAAAGAAATCACATTTTTCTACGCAAATCTACCCACGTAAAAATAACAAATGCAGACAAGTTGTCACAATACAATTAAATGACTCAGTAGTACTACTATTGGAATAAATCTACTGCGAGTGAGTTAGTTCTCTCAAACCTCAAAGTTAACAAATCGTATTTAATAGGACTTATCGAAGTTATAGCTTAAGTAATCATTTTCATTACGAAAAGAAGATTGAAACTAAACCTCGAAATAATCCATATTACGGATATGACACAATATTATGTGAATATTACTAAAATCAATAAAAGTCAATAATAATAAATATTTCTAATTTATATCTTAATGTTAATGTTTATGTTTTTTGAGCTGGTTTTCCATGATGCAAACCTTCTGCGTGGAGTGCACAGCGCACTATGAATAATTTGTCAAAACGTCTTGTCTTTTTGAAACCACTTGTGCTGTCGCTTTCTTTTATAAGCTGGGGTCTTCCACTTTGCTTTCGACGGGCAAGGCTACCCCCTTCCTCATATCTTTTCATCCACTGACTCACAGTATTTCACTAAAACAAAAAAGGGGTACTGTTAGGCTACTAAACAAAATACATACTAATGTATTACTATTCAGAAACAAAATTATTTGAAATATAAATTTCACATAAATATTTAATCTAGGAAATAAATTTACTTTGAAATTTTATATTTTTCTTCTATTTAGACGTTATGATATATTATTTATAAAACGTTTAAAAATTACTACAAGGATCAGCAGTTATACTTTAAATAAGTGCTTAATAAAATAATTAAATCATAATACTCACACTCAGGCCGGTTTCATCAGTTATTTGTGATATTTAAGTCCGCTTTTATGCAGCGCAATAATATTCGCTTTCATTTCTATTATTCAATTTGCTTACATTTTAAAATGAACTAGAAGACCGCTAATAGATTAAACACACGTCACTAGCACACAATAACAACCAACACCGTTCTATATGTCACGTCGAATGAGTCGTAAGTTAACTATCATTTAAATTTCTTTAGGTTTCTGTGGGTATATTGATAAAGTTTTACGAGTTTAGTGAACAAGACGAATAGAACAAGAAACTATAGTCAAAAGCGATTTTTAAAACAATAAAAAGGCTAGCACACCGCGCGTGGGATTCGAACCCGAGACTCGTTGCGCACGATGGCGCTAATCCAAGTTCAGGAACCACTAAGCTATCACGTCATTTACTTTAACGGTTGAATTTATGGAATACAATCATTTGTAGACGTATGAGAGTGTGTGTGTCTACAGTATAGAAATTACTTAATATAAGAAGGTCGTAAGTTAAACCGTAGTGTCAATCTATTACTTTTTGAGATTGGTACTCCGCTTTTGGATCCTACTGTACCTGCTTTACTCACACTTGGTTTAAGTTTCTTGAATTTACTGCATCATGAATGGTTCAACTATTAACTTGCTGTTGTTGGCAATTTATGAATATTCTGGTTACGTTGTTTCTTCACAAAAAAGTGCACTACCTACGCTAATCAAAATTCATAGCACAGCCGTTTTTTATTAAGTCGTCGGTTACTTAATAATGGTTCACAATGATGTACTGAGACTATGGAAACACGTCGAGCGTTGATGTCCTCTCTACCACCCTTTATAGGTAACTTTCTAGCAGCGCTCCGTGGTTTCACCCGCGTAGTTTCCGTTCCCGTGGGAATACGGGGATAAAATATGGCCTATATCACCCGGGGATGGTGTAGCTTCCGAACAGTGAAATAATTTTTCAAATTGTTTCAGTAGTTTCGGAGCCTATTCAATGCAAACAAACAAACAAATCTTTCCTCTTTATAATATTATTATAGATATTATAGATTATAGATTATCTACAATTTTGTATTGTTCCGTTATCATCGAATATAGATTTATTTCAACAAATTAGTATCTAAAGCTGCTACCACTACTAATCAATTTATTTTCTTCTGAAGGCTTACATAACAATATTGATCTAAATTCTAAACTCATCCGTCCTTACTTATTCCGGAAATGTCAAAGTTTGACATTTCATTGACTGACTTTTGCTTCGCTAGCACTATCAAAAATATTTCCCTATTTATGTGCCGAGGTCATAATTATGCTGATGAAAAATAAACATTTATCCTTCTGTACCTGAGAAAATATTGATAGTTTCAACTTTAAAGCCATTATCCCCAGACTTAAGAAGATTTTATTAAAACAATCCATTTATTTTGCTTCAAGTTTTTTACCTTTTTAAAACAAATAATCGGTGAAATTTTTTTTTAACGAAATGTGGGGGTACACCTCTGCCCAACCTTTCGAGGAAACAAGGCGTGATTTTATGTGTCATTATCATCATCATTTCAGCCGAAAGACGTCCACTGCTGGACATAGGCCTCCCCCGCATCCAGCGGACTCCTGCGGCCCTCACAAGGTCATCGGTCAACTTTATGGGAGGACTTCCAACTTTACGTCTTCCGGTACGCGGTCACCACTCCAGAACCTTTCGGCCCCATCGGCCATCTGTTCTACGAGCAATGTGCCCTGCCTACTGCCACTACAGTTTGGCAATTCGTCGGGCTATGTTGGGTACCTCGGTTCTCCTGCGGATCTCTTGATTCCTGAATCGATCACGCAGGGAAACTCCTAGCATATTATGTGTAAGTTAGTAATATTGACAAATTACTCAAAACAAGTAAACATTTTGACAGCTAAGTATATGCAACGCAGCCAACTTTATAAATGCACCGTGTAAATACCCATTTATTAATGAGTATGAAGCATCACCTGATTTCCCTCATGTCTGTCGGTGGCTGTGTGCAGACGACAAGTGAGTTTTGACACAAATTGCGTTGCATTTATGAGGCGTCTAGAACTAACAAATGTGGAATGTGTCACAGCAAGTTTGATAGGTACGATATAGGGGTAATTTAAATTAATGTCTGACATTCAGACGAAGAGGAGTAGACGTGTAAACTATACCACGAAGTTATATACCTATAGGTCATTAGGTTTCAATTTCATTACAGCTGTTAGTTTGATTGATACATCTATTTATTTATTAGGAAACTTTAATTACAAGGTTTACTTACTGGAAACAAGTTGAAAATCACCAAAATCAGTGTGATTTTCAACTTTTTATTTCAAAGTGGAGTAGAAAAGGTATACATAAGTTATCTGTGTTTTTTTCTTCATTCGTTCGAAAATGTAACGGTAGACACTAGCTACTTAAAATATAAACGGGCAAAAAGTATAAACTCGATTTAAAAAAAACTTGCACCACCTCAATAGTTCATTTCCTTTCAAATCCTCAGCGTTACAGTTCGTCTACACGACCTTATTTTTTACCAACATAAAAAAATAATATCACGCCGTCAGTAAGTCCAGTTAAATAATAAAAACCGCGATGTCGGCGCATGATTGGATGAATATAATTATTTATTGATGTCGTAAAGTGATCAATACAAAAGTTAAACGTACATAATTAACGGTCGACTAATTCTTTAAAATGATTGGCTTGAGTTTTGTTTCCTCGTGAACAACTGGTTTTTGTAATGTGAAGCAGTTTCGGCCAGCGTTGTTATTTTTGGAAGGTTGAGGTGAAGTAGGATTATGAATTTATGGTTTTAAAAAGTATGCCTGTGAGTCATAGACGAATTTAAATTGAGAATCCTTTAGAGGTGTTTGACCTTTTATTTTAGTTTCAACTCGGTTATTATCAATTCAAAATTCGAACTTTGAAATTTACAAAGAGCACTTATCGAATAAATAAAAACAGGTAATGTCGCAATCAAAACACACACGGAGGCGAAACTTGGTATAGAACATTTGGCACGAGATGTGTCCAATGTTTAACTGTCCACTGCCCAGTGGTATCCAATGTCTAGTTCACGCTTCTGTTCACACGATGGGTCTTTATTCTGCGAGCGACGGACGGACGTCCCATTTCGCATCCGACATGACAGTGGCGCCATCTGTTGCCGTTTTCATGGCTCTATCACATTTTCGTTTTACTTATTTTTGGCACTCGCTGTTTCCACCCGCAGTCGCGGGCGGAAACAGTGAGTGCCAAAAATCGTCGTGTCAAATTTCGTCGGTTTTTCGGGTTGGAAAGTAATGAAAAAAATTCAGGAGACATTTCTTTCGCTTATGCTCAAAAATGATTGATTTTGTGTTATTGAGTGTTTCTGTTTCGTTCTCATCATAAACAGCCTATATTGTTCCCACTGCTGGGACACAGGCCTTCACTCGGTGAGAGGGAGTAGGCCGTAATCATCAAGCGAGTCCAGTGCGGGTTGGTAGATGTCACATATTTTCAAATTTATGTTTCTGGGACACGCCGCGCCGGTTTCCTCACGATGTTTTCTTCACCCTTTTTGAGACCAGTGGTCCGCTCTAGTAGGTACCTACATAGGTATTTCGGTTTCAACCAACTCACGCTATCACTGACAGCTGTTGGATGTAAGTGTGGCAACAGTACCTAATGTCATAGAAGTCTATTCTCCGTTTCCTATATCCAGTCGGTCCCTATCCACCTAAGCGTACCTAAGTACCAACTTACCTATTCCAGTTGATATACCTACCTTTAATCAGGTTTCCCACAATAGTCCACCGGTAATAAGCCATAAATTTAAGCCCTCTCAGTGGAACTAAGAGGCCCAAGCGTTTACCATTTTCATTATTAAGTCGAAAGGAAATAGCTACCTACATAAATCTTCCTCACTAAAGCTTATATTACTTAATTTACTGTTCCATACATTTTGTCCCCATATGTATTAATCTATTTATAATGCAATTGAGGAGTGACTAAATCATAAAAAATAGTCCATCCCGCTAGTTTCCCTACACATAACATATCACCCTTTTTACCGTTTATATCTTTTTGTTTAATCTGTGAGTTTATCATTGATTTTTATAATATCCCTTCACATTTACTAAATAAGTAATAATGTTTATCATACCATATGGTGGGACCCTGGTTATCTGCTATACAGGTATTCCTAGTGCAGACAGCAGTCTCTCACAAACTAGTGTCACATAGTTTTTAAGGTGCTATGCCATTGTTTGTGAAAAGAAAATACATTATTTGAATTTGTCCTTCTATATGAAATAGCTGTTTTTTTTATTTTATAACTGACTAAAAATTTTAACGCTGCAGGGGTGGTCAGAATGATGTGCTGAATTCATGGTCACAGTTTGCGCGTCGATGTATACCACCGTATCGATGTATCCGCACGTGGGTATTAACAATTACATAGTCAATACAATAACAGATATTCTAGCAGGTATGTGGTATCGGATTTCGCTAATACCCTCAACCGCAACGCTGGTATGGCTTTTAAATAATTCATTTGCTTCCATTAATTGAATTGGTATTAGACTAATTGATTTAGTCATGAAACTATTATGGTTTGCGTATTTAAATTAGTGAAATAAACTTTTAAATATGCTATATAATATTTATGCACAGAAATAAATAAATTAATCTACCTAACTTTTCCCAACTACGTTGGGGTCAGCTTCCAGTATAACCGGATGCAGCTGAATACCAGTATTTCACAGAGAGTGAATGCTTATCTAACCTCCTCAGTTACTGAGTTATAAGATACCCTTTAGTAAGACTGGTTTGTCAGACTTTCTGCCTTCTGACGACCCGTAACGACTGTCAAAGATCCACGAATAACAACCGGCACTGATATGTTTTCCGCGGCACTGAGGGGTCTTGGTATGTAGGTAAAAATGGTCTCCAGTCCATGGAAAAACCGCGGGAGGCGTAGCTTTACCTGATGCGGCTGTTATTATTTATCTACATGCTCTTGCCCTTTATATGCCTAATACTTTGATAGAGGAACAGCGTGGTACACACGGACATCAAGCTATACATTTCCAGTATAAGCTGATCTCGAATTGTATAGGATTTCCGTACAGTGCGAGATCAGCGTAAACTGGAAATGTATAACTTGATGTGTAGCCGTGCGTACCAGTAATAACGGCCCGGAATTATAAGTCGTAGATTCGTTTAAGCACAGGCATGCTCTTTATGGGACTACTCATACTTATTCAGCTCTGTTCAGCTTTTTTCCATCGAAAATAACGATGCGAACGTAACCGTGATGAGCAGTTAGACGATAGTCTACACGCACAACATTATTGTGTGAGCTGCAGGATCAGTAATAGTAAAACAGGCGTGTAAAAAAATAAGAAAAGTCCTTCAGAAGATCGGGTTTTATGAAAAAAAACCACAGCATAAATCAATGACCAATTTTATTGAACTTTTCGATAATTCAGCTTTGTCGGTACCGAGTCGGTTTTGGAGATTTCATACTTCTTTTATTACTTATACACGCCCAAAGTTATGTCAAATTAGCAAGAAAAACTAATCTTTGTTGGCTCATAACTTTTTAATGGCTTTTTGTTTAGTACGATATTCTGTTTTCGTACAGACAATATTAAAAATGAGACGAAACTATACCATGTTTAATTTTTATATACATTGTTGAACAGTGGAGTAATACACTCCCGAAGTACCTATGTATGGAAAAAACGTCGACAAAATCCACCATAAGGTGACACTTGTCCACATTTTTAACCCCCGACGCAAAAACGACGGGGTGTTACTCGTATAAGTTTGACGTGTCTGTGGGTGTGTGTGTGTGTGTGTCTGTCTGAGGCAACGTAGCTCCCGAACGGATGAACCGATTTTGTTTTTGTTTTTTTTTGTTTGAAAGGTGTATTAGTCGGGAGTGTTCTTAGACATGTTTCATCAAAATCGGTTCAGCCGTTTGAAGATTATCAGCTCTTTTCTGGTTGATGAAGTGATTTGAGCATCTTCCACGGGGCTGATCAACTCGAAATTTTTTACTTCAATGATATTAGACGAACAAGGTAACATTGAAATGATGCTGGAGTAACACCTGAAATTTCCAGGATGCCCAAGTTACTCACCAACAAACAGCAAAAGTATCGTGTTTGGGCTCATTGAAAAGGTCTCAATGCATAGATTATAGATAAATAGTGATCAGGACAAGGAATGAGGATAAATTAGTAACAAACTTCACTGTGGGAAAAATACGCAACGATGCGTAGATTTAAGCGAGCGAGACATTATGTTTAAAAAGCAGGAAATAAAAAATAAATTTAAAAACCCCCGACCCTAACAAAAACTCTAAAAAGTAAAAATAATAATATTTATAGGCCTTATAAGATGAAGGTAATATTTTGATCAAGGCATTGTCAAGTCGGGGGACGGCCAATGAAAACGCCAAACAGAGGCCTAGCATTTTCATCAGCCGTCCCCCGCCTTTTTAATTTAATTTTTTTCCCATACAAACTTCGGGAGGGTTTTACTCCACTGTTTGACTATGTACATCAAAAATTAAACATGATATGGTTTTGTCTCATTATTAATATTGTCTGTATGGAAACAGAATACTAAAATAAAAAGCCATTAAAAAGTTATGAGCCAACAAAGATTCGTTTGTCTTGCTAATTTAACCTAACTTTGGGCGTGTTTAAGTAAAAAAAAGCAGTGTAAAATCTCGAAAACCAAGTCAGTACCGACAAAGCTCAATTATCGAAAAGTTCAATAAACTTAATTGGTCATTGATATATGCAGTGGCCTTTTCAGAAAACCCGATCTTCCGAAGGACTTTTCTTAATTTTTACGCGCCTGTTTTACTATAACTGATCCTGCAGCTCACTCAATAATGTTGTGCGTGTAGACTAGCGTCTAAGTGCTCATCACTGATACTACCTCTGTCGGACACGAAGCCTTGTGAGACAAGGTGCTTTTTAGCCAGGCCCACCAGTGATTTCGAGCGCGCGACTAGTGTACCCTTAATTATGCCAAATCATGAGCGCGCGAATGAAACCATTTCACGAATCCTACTTTATTGAACATTGCTAACTAATACGTAACTACTTTCGTTTGTGGGCGACTAGCAACACCCAGCGAAACCTGATCCGCAGCAAAAATAGAACTAAAATATAAAATGTCGGTATGTAAAGTTAAGTACCTATATTAATTGCAAAGCGATATGACTCCTTACGTCAGTTTGAATAAACGTACAATTAAGTTAGTAAGTAGTTAATCTACTATTCAATACATTTTCCAGATGTTTACTATTTTTGACATTTGCCTTTGACAAACAGCGCGCCCAAAGTACCAAGATATACTGGTCTTCTATGTTTTCTCATTACTGATGCAAATTACATTTAAAATTAACTATGACGTTTAAAATAACATTCCCAACTAACGTTTTAGGTATTTATTCGTTCGGAAGCTATTTATTCGTTTTTATGTCGACCCTATATGGCGACTCCCATAAACTAGTTTAGATCCTTTTAATGTAAGCGAAGGCTAATGAAAATTACGATTTATGGTATTAATAATGTGTTTACATCAAAATTAATAGAAACCATTAACTTTTGCAAATTGTATCTACCTATTTTTATAAAATAATGTGGAACAGAGCCATAAACAACGATATTATTTATAATGAAAAGGTTTTTAACATTTAGGTTGTACCTTTAAACTACTCAATTTTTAATAGGTACTTTGACGATAAAGTTTACGCATAAAAATATTCTCATTTACAAATATTTTTAGGTATTCATAAGTACATTTTTATTAAATTTCTAAATAAGTATTCTTTTCTACTAAACAATTTTTCAAATGCCTTCATTTCTTTACAACATGAGCAAAAAAACATTCTTTCCAAAAGTTCTCTATTCAAAATCGCGATTTGAATTTCGACCCTTAAAGTTTCTATCTGGGTCATTGGTCAATTTTTATTAGATAAATAGAGAATAGAGATGTCCTTGCCTTGACCTTAAGTATCCGCGGATCCGACATCCGACCTTTGGGTTCGGGATCCCTTAAGTTTTCATTCCTCCTTTATTGCGAATCCCTTTTTGACATATGACGCTGTGATATGGGAATTATGATTACTTGCCTTCGTGTTACATGCGAAGGGGGAATGGAACGACGACGTAGGGTATAACATTATAAGTATGTAGAGATATCGTTCCTTTGTTCTCCATGTTGAGCACCGGTAAACAAAGGTATAATCGCAGTGTTTGCATAACCGCAATTACCTTAGCAGGGATGGCTGATAGCTGATTTACCTTTATAGGACGGATGTCCTAGTAGTAATTAAAATACTATAAACGAAACTTTGACAACCCTTTTCGATGTGACTTGCAGCTTTGATCCCATCCCGCATTTGTCATTTGTCCCGCAGCATGATTTTCGGGCAAAGGACATCATTAAAAAACATTATTCCGCTAAGCATAATAGAAGATTTGGGTAAAGGCCAAACGGTCATAAATCCACGTTGTCTTAGTTGTGACCTTAGAAATTACTTTTTCAGAAGATTGGGCAGACATTCATTTACTCAGTTGAAAATAATCAAGGTCTAGCAAATTTAAATTTAAGTGGAACTAGAACATTTAAGTGGAAGAGAGTGGAACGTTTTTAGATATTGGCTTGCTGCAGACGCAAACATGACAAAGTATGTACTTTGACATGTTTCCGTCTCTATATTGCACATGAAGTTTATCAGTAGTGCGACTGTGATAGGAAAATCATCGATAAAACCCTTTAAGTTCATTGAATAAGTTCACGTATCGATGCCAGCACATCAAGCTGCCCCAATCTGTCAAATTTCTTTGATAGAGTTTCAACTTTATTACACAACCTTAAGGTTCATGTTGAATTGGGAAAATTTGACAGTTTGGGACAGCTTGATGTGCTGGCATCGATACGTGTTATGGTCGTGAATCATATTTTAATCAACATAAAACCTGACAGAAAACTGAAAATTGCAAAAAAGAAAGAAAATTAATGTTAAAATCGCGGGCTTCTTAACGAATCCGGTGACATTTTTAACCGACTTCAAAAAGAAGGAGGTTATCAATTCGACATGTTTATATTTTTTTTTTTATGTATGTTCGGGCATAACTCCGCCGTATATAGACGGATTTGCAAAATTCTTTTTTTGTTCGAAAGATGTTTATTCCGAAATGGTCCCATATAAATTTCATATAGATCTGATGATGCGTTTCGAAGACAGACAACGGAACTCTTCAAAAAATCACAGCAAATCAACCGCGAATGCTGCTATCGCATAAATATGCATTGTTTTGACCCCAAGGATGATGAAATTTCGAACTGATATGGGGTAGGTAACTAAAAAGTTAAAAATAAAAACTTTTTTCAAAAAAATAACAACCGACTTCCAAAAAAACACTATAAAGTGCAAAATAACTTTAATTTCGGAAGGCGGTGACCAAGAATTAAAATACCTATACATCCAAAGTCACCGCCTTCCGAAATTAAAGTTATTTTGCACTTTATAGTGTTTTTTTGGAAGTCGGTTGTTATTTTTTTGAAAAAAGTTTTTATTACAGAACAGATCGACAGGTGGACTATCGAACTGTTTGCCATGTATAAATCGACTTTAAAACTTCATCACCCAGGTCTATTATTACTCGTCACAAGATCTATGTAGGCCATGGTTTCATTTGTACGTATATACTGCCTCGTCACTGCGTCGTTGAACCAACTCAATCGACAATTTACGGGCTTGTCGACGTCTGTATTCCCTGAAGATTCAGACTCAATTGTTGCTTTGACAACACATTTACTAACTGGATGGGTATTCAAATGCATAGACGTCACATACAGGGTATATAAATATGTATTTACAATCACCGAAGGAGATGATTAACCAGGATTGTCAAATATAGTTGAAGTTTAGTTACAAACCGATGTACGTTTTCGAATAAAAATAAATAAAAATTATCAATTTTTATAATTCCTTAATGTTATATAAAAAATATATTTTGAATGGTTCAAATAATATTATTTTTATTAATATTTTTATTTATATTTTGACTATAAGATTAAATTTATTTTGTATTAATTTAATCATTTCCCACTTTCTACTATGATATTAAAAAAACGCTAAATGTGTGTTTGTAAAGGGGAAAGTCTGTATGTTTAGATGTTTGGATATTTAGATGTTTGGAGGTTTGTTACTGAATCACGCAACAACGGCTGAACGGGACTTGGTTGAAATTTGGCACACAGATAGATTATAACCTGGATTAACACATAGAATACTTTTTATCCCGGGAATACGTTGTGGGATAAGTTTCGACCTCCACGTGGGCGAAACCGGTGGCTAAAGCTAGTAGAAAGTATACAGTTCATTAATCAAAAGAAATTCCATTCAAAAACATCCATCGATTTCTTAGTAAATTTCAACTAAATCCGACGACCCTGGTTCCTTATCAATTTGGTAGCTGTACCTACTAAAGATTTCGGGCTCGTTGGGAATGGGATATCTACCGAAATATTTCCGTCCGAAATTCCGCTACACAAACAAAAGCTAAAGTGAAAAGTTTGTTTACAAACTGTCACGCTAATAAATTAACGAGTTGACCTTTCTGTACCTAATATAATCTATGGCACGGAACGCACGGAACCCACTTTAACGTCTGAGAAACTCGCAGATTCATCGGTGCACAGATTAAATCTGCACGTTAGCGAAATGACTTGCAAAAATAACATGAATCATAATGAAAAATATCGTTTTATAATCCCATACGCGGCTTTCAACACATTGTTGAAGAGTTCTTCATTAATTTCTCACGAACTTTCTACCTAGAATGTTTGGAATAGACTGTCATAACTTCAGAACATTCTCGTGTGAACAGTATCACTCGCCCGCTTCTCCGTAATTGTTGTGAGATATGAAACGTTCGTCAATTATGGTCCGTTCGCCATTTGCTCCTCTATGGACGCACTCGGCTGATTGATTGGTCCAACGGTAGTTTGTCTGGCAGTTAATGACAGCTTCAGAATCAATACTATTGCTCTCTATGAAACTAGCGGTAACGTTGCTATGGGCTCATGGCTAATTGGCTACTATTATAGGTATTGCTTGATTAATGGGTCATCTACCTTGTCACAATTATATTATACTAGCTTTTGCCAGCGCTTCCCCCGCGTCTTGATCAGAAATTATCTCACGGGAGCGCACTAAGCTAAGCCATAACTTAGGGAGCGTTCAAGTATTACGTAACGCATTTTTGGTAGATTTTCGACCCTCCCTCCCCCCCATGTAACGCATCGTAACGTTTTTCTGTACCCCCCCTCCCCCTCCCTAAATGTTACGTAACATCTAATTAACCAGTTTTACCTAAAAGTCACAATTATTATATTGCGCAAAATACCGGAAAGGCGCTAAAATACCTTTCTTATTGTTTTGATCGCGTTTGCAATTATAATATATGAAAAAAAGAGATTTTTAAGTTATATGTTATTTATTTAGTCACATAAATGAAATAATAAGGTATTTAAAAAAAACAATTTAATTGCGATTACTGCTCCTCTGTCCATGGGTTTGCCAGCCACTCAGACTCTTTCATAACTGGCAACTGGAGAGCAGATGAAGAGGGTTCCGGAATTGTTAAATTACTAGCATCAACTTCGTCTTCTTCGAGCCAATCGGCATCCTCAGACAACGCTTCACTGTGGCGCACAATGCAGAGAAGCTCATTTGCCCTTCTGGCAGCAAGTCGCTGTGGCCGTACTCTATTTTCACAATGGTCATGGGCAGACTTGCCATGCACGTAACGACTGTGCGTTTGCACACTCTTGTGGGATGTGAAATAGATCCCACAGGTTGCACATGTTCTGTTTTTGAGATCGGATTGTACTGATGGGCAAAAGAAATCGTAAGGCATTTGCTTAAACCCTTCTAGAGGAGGCGACAGATCAACGGACAACCTCACAAGAAGTGGTGAAAACTTGCATGATCCTTTGTCTAGCTGACTAGGTACCATGAGCTGGCTTGGGGTTTGAAGGATTGGGCAGGGTGGCGGCAATAATCTATCCGGAAAAACAGATTTCAATGCACTCCTCGAGCGGGAACAGCAGGATTCGTCCGCGCATTTAATCACTTGCAAAAAATATTGCGATTCACGGACGTGAGCACTATACCACGCCAGATTAGGTTCCGCTGGATCCTGCAAGCTATCTTCAGGCTTTCTATATTCCGCCGAAACATCGTAGTCGTCAATTTTCATTTCACTCCAGACCTTAGCAAGTGTTTCCCCAGCGTGCTGAAAATTGCGTTTTTCCAAATCAATATCAACAGTCATTCCTTTGTCATCGAGATGAGAACCAAAATGTTCATGCGGCAGGATGACTCCTGACAGTCGTTTGCTGAGGGGGGCCATGCGTCGCTCAACTCGGTTGTATGCACTCCGTCCAGGAGCATTAGTCGCTATGAACAGGGCGTCCAGGTTGTATTTTTTGAAGTGTTGAATGGCAAAGTTCTTGACTTTCCGATATCGCGGATTTTCGTCCGGCCCACCATCTACAAAGATGATGATCACTGGCTTTACGGTGTTCGATTCTGTCATCATTAATGGTTTGAATGCAGACACTGATAAAAGTGATTCGAAATCATAAGCATGGGTGTTCGCTGTGGAGGATGCGTGTTTCCCACTCCTTATGGATATGTGTGTCGGCCCGCTGTAACCAACAGCTTCTTCCTTACCAAAACCGTCAGGAACCACGTTGACGCCGGCGTATACAGAAGGAATAAGTTTGTGCCGCTCTGCCACGACCCAGTCATGGTCAGGTAAAAGTACTCTGTATTCCATATGCATTAATAGAGGGCTCTGACTTTTCACTGCCGGTAAACCTATTGGTACACGGGCCTTATCGTCTTGAGAGAGAACAAAAACTTGCTGCGGTCCCAGAAGCGACGCGAGAGATTCCAAGGACCTGATTGTAGCAGTACAGAATTCCCCATCCTCGTGCTTTTTGTGCATCTCGGCTTGTGGTCTTGCTAACTTTACGGGCACGGTGCGTACATGCCTCCTTCCCTCTTGAGTGTTAGAAGCGCGTGGGAGTAAATGAAGATATGTGCCGCTTCGAGAAATTTGGAATCCCATCAACAACAGCCTCTCATGCAGGTCGGACAGAGTGAGACAACTCCTAATCATCTCTGTTCGGCGGCGTTCATCAGCAGCACTGCCATGAATGGCAATGTTAATAATGGTCTCCAGTAGAGCAGGTTGCGAGTCAACCAAAGGGGGCTGGCCAGGGCTAGATCGAGGTTTAATTGCAGCAGGATTGTTTTGCCGACGTTCAGCCTTCTCAAGTTTTTCTTTGGCTCGAAATTTTTTTGCACGCTTGGCACTGTCTCTTTTTTTCTTTAAACATTTTTCATCTTCTTTTAATTCTTTACGTAATTTTTTTATTTCTTCGTGTACATCATCTTTGGCTATACCAGTGTCCCTTGCTTCAGTAAGAACATTTAATCTCTGTTGAAGTAGGCCAATTTTCTTCATAAGAGTTTCTTGAGCCGGTTTATTTGGAACATTTTTAGTGATGTCCGAAACAATCTTAGTCGTGTGTGGTTCCGTAGACGGGATGTCCAAGTTGTCCACAACTTTCTTATCAGTAGTCTCCCGTCGTTCATCATGGGGATCGCTCATCTTTCGTTTGACGGCAGTACTCTTTCTTCCAGCGACTCCAACAATCGATCCCGTAACAGATGAACACGACGCGGATACAGCATCTGAATCCTATAAACAAAGTGAAAATATATTAAAAATAGGTATTATTGAGATATGCGATATAGAACAAATACACATAAATACAGTATATTAAATCACCACAAAACTCTTGGCCCGTGATTCCTATCACTAAAAGTAACATCTTTTGTTTAACAACTTTTCGAAATTTCTTAATTCTGTCTTTCATACAAAACGTAAAAAATATTTATTCAAAAGTGCATTGCCCTCACATGATGCTTTGCCAAACTGAAGTAAGAAAAATATGACTGAAAGTAATGAAAATTTTAATATTAAGATAAATATCCAGTTTAGACAAGTCGTATAACAAATATTGTTGCTTTTAGTGATAGGAACTACAACATGCCGAGAGGTTTCCGGTGATTTAAAATTAACCCTTTATAAGCAGGAGTTGTGTGCAGGAGATGTGTTAAACAATATTTTTTTGAGGGTGGGAAATCATCAAATGACTTCTCCCACTCTGGGTGGAGCAGAGGGCGTGTCAGACTTTTACTGACTAAAACCCACCCGTGTTCCCTCAGTTGCCTGTGTGCCAGGGGCGGTTCGGATCTCTTTCGAACAACCCGCACCCCTGGCAGGCATTGGCCCTTGCGGTCCCCATCAGTTGTTGCTGACACCTCTGACGGCGCGCGTGGAACACAACGCGCCGTTTCGCCTACCATGTGTTAAACAATAAAGCGTAGGTATAAAAAAATATTTTGAGCGTCGAAAATATCACCTTTTTTTTAAGTAAAATCGTCGACGACGAGTCGTGGTAACCTAGTTGGGAGTGAGCCTGCCTGCATGTACCAATGAGCTTTTCAAAAAACTTATGTACATACTTTTCACTGACTCCGTACCTCGGAGAGCTCGTTAATCCGTCGGTCCAGTTTTCATCGACAACAGATGGGAATCTTTAAAAAAATGGTGGTGGAAGAGGATCACACAAAAGATCCCGATGGGTCGAAGTGTACTCACATTGATGACTGGGCCCCATACAAGATAAGTAAAATCGACGTAAAATTTTCATGTACTATAATTAATCCAGACTTAGACAAACTGTACTGAAAAACTGTACATGTATACGCACCTGTTTTTGTAGAAAAGTACGCGAAGTCGATGGGACGTTGGGCCTTGCTGACAATGGTGTTGCTGGCGTGCTTGATGTTTTCATAGGTAGCTAAAAATAAATAATACTTATGACCAGTTCTTTTGTGAAAAATCTATGTTTGGTTATATTATATATGTTATTTTTGTAATATAAATTAATTGTAATTCATACACGTTTTAGCAGTAAACTTACCTGTGTAAAATAACTAAGCATTGTTGCTTTCTTCTTCGTGGCCTTCACCTTAAACTCTTGTATAACATCACTTATATGTTCTACAAACTTTTCTTTATTTTTTAGTTTTTCTTTAGCAGTTTTCCAAATTTCGTTGGCATTTTTTTGGCACTGTTGTGCTGACAGGTTAGCATGAGAGCTTTTATAGGCCAAGAACAGGTTATGATGCAAATCTCCCTCTTTTGAGGACATTACCGTACGAACTCACTTTAACAACACTAACAACAACAATGTGCTTCCGTGGACTAAGGTATACAGACATCGTAAAAAACAAAATAAAAATCACGTAGGTACAATACAATCGAGGGATTTCCCGTAATACATAAACGAAAAGGATTGCCAACTTGGGACATTTTAATTTCCTAGTTTTTTATGAAAATAAAAAGTTACGTAACGCGTTGTTCCAATACCCCCTCCCGCCCCTGTAACGCACCGTAACGTTTTACAAGACCCCCCCGCCCCCCAAATTGCGTTACGTAATACTTGAACGCTCCCTTACCGGGATGAAAAGTATCCTATACAGGGTTATTGGAAAAACACCAACAACCTCTGTAGAGGTCATTGTACTCATCATCATGTACAACTTTTACTATGGGACCAAACCTGAAATCGTGAAAAAAAAAACTGTAATTCCCTACATTTTGACGAGTTACACGAACATAAATGTAAGGAACAGCATATATTTTTCGCGATTTCAGGTTTGGTTACTATGGCAGTAAAAGTTGTTCATAATGATGAGTACAATGACCTCTTAAGAGGTTGTTGGTGTTTTTCCAATAACCCTGTATATTAAACCCAGGTCAACTATCGGTGTGCCAAATTTTATCTAAATCCATTCGGCCGTTTTCGCGTGATTGATTAACAAACATCGAAACATCTAAATGAATAAAAAAGTAGGAATAGTGGGATTGAGCCTTTAGTGCTGATACTAAACATAACGATTTTTTTTTTATATCTAGTAGCATACTGTTTTACATATAGTCTAACGCATCTGATTTTCCGGTAATTCAGCGTGTCCTGTGACAACAAGGGCTCTTCCAGTTTCCATTTGTCTCTATTTATAGCTTCTGTCCCTTCAATAATCTTTATATCATCTGTCCATCATATAGCTTGTCGGCCTCATTTTCTTTTATTACCTACCTATCTGTTTAACTAGGTCTCTGTTTCGATGGGTGTATCTTGTTTATTTGTTAAACCCCTATCTTCTTCGTCGAGCACGTCAAGTCGTGCCCATGAATATACATATCAGCTGTCACGGACAAACTTGAAATCGGCACTGTTGATATTTGTAGGTCATTCAGAAGTTCAGAAAGTTCAAATCAAAGTTCCGATACTTTACAGGGAGCTTTCGTAACTAAGATGGGAACTAACTTCAACAGGCTAGCGCTTTTACAACTAGATTTTACCTGCAATTTTATTCGCTTTGATTTCGGAAACATGATCAGATCCTTTCTAACTTTCCAGCTCGTTACACCCGTTTGAAGTTTGTATCTTGAAACAAAAACATCGTGACCGCCATGTCCTCGAACCAAAAATTTGAAGACATTGTGACGTCTACCAACCTCGCCTGTTGTATTACGGCCCACTCCCGCTCACAGAGAGGAGGCCTGTGTCCCAGCAGTGGGAACATATATAGGCTGATTTTGTTTATGCTTATGCTGTATGTGCAATGAAAAGCAATTGTCTTCAACTCTTCACTAGTTACGGCTCTGCTTCGTCTGCGACTCAGACAACCCATAGTTACATTAGCTACTACATACTACTCGTACAGCTTATAAAATCAATCGTTAAAACTACTTAAGAGCATTCATCCCACGTGGGTTGGCAACGGCGTATTTATAGCAGTTTTTCGCGATTATTTCATTAAATACAAACAAAAGTAAACATGTTTTTCAGCCATGCACTAGATCATTGGTATTTTCTTGTTTGTATGCTATTTTTTTTGCAGTGATTTTGCTATTTAATTACAAAAATCGACATACCGTCAATTATTTTCTGTTTGCATTATTTAGTATGATTAAATATTTTTATTAAAGAGTAAATGTTAAAAATAATCATAAATACAGAATATCTAGTGCTTGGCTGAATTTTTTTTTACTTTTGTTTGTATTTAATGAAATAATCACGAAAAACTACTATAAATGTGTTGTTGCCAGCCCACGAGGAATGAATGCTCTTAAAACTCACAGTCACATTGCGATCAAAAACCCCAACAAAATAAATAAAAAGGACTTCAATATCAGTGCTGAAACGATCTCTATTAAACGAACAATTTTCCTTCAAATGACATCGATATTGGCACAATAAACGTTCGGTCGCTCAACCTCATATAAAATGAAGCTAAATAAATACGTAAAACTATTGCAGCTATCTCCCCTGCCTGAATGAATGGATGCAGTGTGCCTGTGAATGAATGTTTTGTTCCCCCAGTTTCCCCTAGCAGATGCAACAAAGTAACCACGGGACGGACTACCCTCGTTTCGTTCTGACGTGCGGTAATGTTTTTCTCTTGTAAAATTAACGATGTATTTTCCCTGTATCCTGTATTTCTATAGTGAAGTAGTTTGTTTATGGTTTCTCTTTCAAGGTTCTATGTCGTATTCGATATTTGAGTTTGAATTACCATTGTACGTTTGTCTTTAGCTACAGTAAAACTACAGTATGATTTATTTAAAATATTTTTCGTGGAAACTAAACGTATTTGCAAGAGCTATGATATAAACGGTTACTACATAAATGCTAGAAAAAGGAAAAAAGCACAGGGAAGAAAGTTTTCTTTTGTATGGGAAGTATTCAAGAGTACTTCGCACTGTATTTCACTTGAAACTCTGTGAAAGTCAGTTTCACAAGTTTATTTGTTGGATCTCTTTGACCTTAATTTGTGTTAGAAAGATTCCTGGAAAAACGTTTGTTTTTTTTATAAATAAGTTCGAGTTGCGAGTTCACGACATAAAAGTCAAATCATCATGTTGTTTTTGTGTATAAAATTTCCTCGTTTAGATTCTAAAGGTAAGTAAAGTAGGTAGGTTTACTTAGGAATAATAATTAAAAGTTTAGAAATGATACCATCCAATACTCAACATAAAAAAAAAAAAACGGAAAATAAAACGCATGTAAATGCACAATGAAACAGCACATCACTTATCAGCCAATGTTTTTGTTATCGTCCCTAATTACTTTGATCACCCCTAATTTGTGACGTCACGACACGAATACCTACTAGTGGCGCACTGAAATGTAACCATCAGTAAATCAATAACCAGGATATTGTATGTATGTTTATGTAGTTTTAACGATGGGAAAGTTACAGCTCTTAGTTTTCTTCGCGACGCTATTAGAGAGTACTTAAGTACCTACTAGCTGTGTTTGTGAAATTATTATAACTAGAGGGCGCCTAGTGGTCGAAATTCGACTATTATTCATTTACAACTTAATCTATTTCTAATCTTCTTCTAAGCATTTCAATGGCAAAAATAACATGAATAAATGTATGTTAGGTACTTAGTTTTCTAAATTAGTTTGGCCCAAAATTCAGCAACGCGAATACCGTATTCGCGTTTCTGAATGTATTTCTAATGCATTGTTAATTTAAATAAAAATATTAGCTGTCTGCACTATAACTGTGCCAAATTATACACCTCTGTTCGCGTAATTTTCGTAAAAAGAGGTACAAAATTTTTGCTTCACATATTATTATCGATAGATGAGGTATCTCTATCGTGACACGAAGCACTACTTTTCAAAATAAACATATGGTACACCTACATTTGGCTTCAAATGATGAGTGTGTTTTAATTTTATTCACGAGACAAGCTCTCATAAATAAGACCCCAAAAACATACCTTCCTTCTAGGTTATAAAGTAACGTTCGCAATATTTGCATCATTTTTCACTCCACTCTTTAATAAATGAAACTCCGAATCCGTCTGTGTCTTGAAAATGTCTTTAAAATTGCCTTCCCCGGAAATTTCGCAGTCGTTCAAAGGAGAAAAATCCTGTGAAATCGTAACGGATGGGGACAACAGGGGAAGCTGACAGAGCCCTCGCTACAGTCGCTTTTCAGAAACAGTCGACTCATTGTGAGATAATAATGTCTACGGGGGAAAAGCCGGGGAAGCGAACCGCAGAGTGCTTTAATTTTTACTTCTGTTTGTACTCCCATTAGTTGAGATAAGAGAGTGCTCTAAGAAACTATTTGTATTTCGACACTGAAGAACATTAAAATCTGTAGTAGTGAAGAACATTGTCGATGTTTTTTTTTTGTGGGAAATAACAACACGTTAAAGAAGCTCCAGGGTAGCACGAAATGACTATAGTCATTCATCAGCCGAAAGACGTCCACTGCTGGACATAAGCCCCCCCCAAAAGGGGGGTTTTGCCATAATCGCCACGCTTGGCAGGCGGGTTGGAGATCGCAGTATGGTGGTAAAATTCATAGAGAACGCTGCTGCCCATTCTCTAGTAAGTCTCTTAGTCGCCTTCTACGACACCCACGGGAAGAAATTGTCATTCAATGGGATTTAATAAATTGAGAGGATTTTATTGATGATTTTAGTAATAATGATTCTTTTAATACATGCGGGTACGGTCGTTAATCATATTTTAATCAACATACAACCAGCCGATCTATTCTGTTAAAATCTCTCCGTGCGAACTTAGGTGAAGTGAGCGGTCATTCCATTTGACATTAGGGATTAAGTTCACTTCACCCAAGTTTTTAGATTTTTTCGAGATTTTTACGGAATAGCACTGCTGGCCCTGAGCTGCATTTTGCAAAAAACGGAATTAAATTTGAATTTCGCGACCTTACCGGAGTTTCGTACTTTAAATAAAAACTTTTAAAACAATTACGTACTGCTCTTAGGTACTTCACTTATGCTGATATTTATCTACATCCCGTGTGTTAAAGTTTTTCATTGAAAGCGAGCTTAAACATGGTATTTCCCGAGAAAAATATTAACCCGGGGCTATCCTAAACTTTTTGTAAACTGAAAAACCCAATTATACTTTGACCCCGACATCTCCTCACTAGAGGCCGGAAGCCTTGCCATGAAGAGAACTTTTAAAACTTCTGTATTCCTCGTTAAAAAGCAATCATTATTCTGGGAGAATACTCGCAGATTTGACGTTTACAAAGTGATGAATTTTATACGAGCGATTCATAAATTAAACTCGTCTACGATTTGCATATTTTCTTCGTCACAAAGCGAGTCGAAAGCCGAAACTCATTCATTTATGCAACAATGCTGACCCATTATTATAGAATAATATTAATTCGTTTGTAGTGGCATAAAGGCTTAAAGATGATTATATTGAATTGAAGATTTGGAGTCCGTTCAGTAGCTTGCAACCAAAACCATCATCATTATCAATCTGCCAAGTCTTATCCTAACTCCATGTCGCTCCATGTAAAAGCATAAGTATAGACTTATGCTTTTACATGGAGCGACTGCTTATCTGACCTCCACAACCCAGTTACTGGGTAATAGTACGACACCCAGATTTCCGGCCTTCGGACGACCCGTAACTACTCTCAAAAATCCACGAATGACAGACGGGACCAACAGCATATCGTACTTTCCGAGGCACGGAAGAGTTTTGGTATGTAAAGATGGTCACCCATCTACAAGCCAACCGGGGCAAGCGCAGCTTAACCTGTTTGATCGACACGTGTGCGGCTCTTATTACTTGGCCGCCCTTCATAATCATTATTCTTATAAAAAAAACCAATAACTAAATACGTAGTGCTAAATATGAGCCTATTTTAATTCCTTCCCTTGGCAGAAATTAGACAATTAGAGTAGAAATTGGCTGCAAGTCCTCTTGACGTCTTTACTTATAAAGGCCGTGACGAAGAAGATTACAATATTGGCAGTTCAACCGTTTCCCGAGTTCATCTGAACGACAAACCGCTTTGTTTACTATACCTCCGCTTTATGCTGTATCCCCCACAGACCACTAATGGACAATCATGGAGGATAACGCTATAATCGCCTTGTGGGCGACGCGGCTCAAGAGTATTAGACATAACGAACATGATTTGCTTTGTATAGATGCAGTTACGAACAATGGGAACACTACACTACGCTAGTCTATACCAACTGAATAAGGTATCACTTAAACTGCCGTTCACAAGCTGTAATGCCATTAACCAACAAAATCATATTTCGAGTTATGGACAAAACAGCGCAGAAAAATAATAAATGCATGCTATTTCGTTATGCAACGGATGGTAAAAATTCTAGTAAAAATGTAATCCCATAGTTACTTTTTAGTTTAGTAATGTTGCTTACCTGCGTTTTAGCGTAGTAAACATATCAAGCAAGGCAAGTTAACGGCGTTTTTTTTTTATCTCAGCCTTCATAAACAGTATAAAAATACTGTTTCGATTTTTTTCTGATTTTGGTGGCATCAAAAAACTAAAATCGACCATATGCGAGTTAACAGCATTATAGCTTGCGGACGGCAGTATACGAGTATACCAGGAAACATTTTTGAATAAAAAAACTGAAAAAATTGAAAAAAGTTTTTATTTTTCACTTTTTAGTTACCTACCCCACACCAATTCGAAATTTCATCATCCTTGGGGTTAAAACAATGCATATTTATGCGATAGCAACATTCGCGGTTGATTTGCTGTAATGTTTTGAAGAGTTCCGTTGTCTGTCTCCGAAACGCATCATCAGATCTATATGACATTTATATGGAACCATTTCGGAATAAACCCCTTTCGAATAAAAAAAGAATTTTGCAAATCCGTCTATATACGACGGAGTTATGCCAGAACATACATAAAAAAAAAAAAAAAAAACATGTCGAATTGATAACCTCCTTCTTTTTGAAGTCGGTTAAAAACAACATCTAAACATACACACATACATTCATAAAATCACGCCTTCCTATGGGCGAAGGCAGGAACTACAGAACGCTACCTACTAGGATCCTTATGTTCGAACATCAGGAGGCCTACTCTTTAAGCACGAAATCCGTAATCTCGGTCGCAGTTACGGGCTTTTCCTACTCCGTATCACTTACGGACCTATGATTAGTTTGTGGCCCAAACAAAGAATGAATTACTACTTACACGATTTTACAGTTGCCCTGCCTATTAATGGTTTTACCCGTCCAAAAAAGTTAATTAATCAGCTGTAGGAGTCACTTCGAAGTTTCGAACTATTTTCGACGGGCCCGTATTTTCTTTGACGGAGTTAGAGACTAACACCCCTGGGCCTAGAGACAAAATACATTTCTGTTAGCGTTAGCGCCACGCCAAAATGTATGGGAATGACATTACCTGCGGAAAGGAATCGACGTGACCTTTCCGCAGGTAATGTCATTCCCATACATTTTGGCGTAGCGCTAACGCTAACAGAAATGTGTTTTGTCTAGGTCTGCAGGCCTGCAGGTCATATACGCACGCCGATTGCTGGTACTATACGGACCTGACTTTTCTGAAAAACTTCAATAAGGTCGCTATATGTCTTCCTAGGCCCTAGGAGAACAAATAACGACCTTATTGAAGAAACCCCGGGCGGGGACGCCCTAGGTCCTAGGGCGTCCCCTCCCGGGATTTCCACTTACATCTGCCTTGTAAATACCTTTAAATTAGTCGCCTTTCATTCATCCTCTCAAACCAAACCATCAAAGCATTCTCTTTCAATCTTTGTCACTTTACAAGCTAATGATAAATGCTAGACTCAATAAGGATGTCAGTTACACGATACAACTAGTATCCTTATTAACAAAACCCGTTTAAATGAAGACTCATCTGACGTATGATGCTCTACAGGCGCAGGAATAGTTGTGTTTCCACCTTATCCTGGCGTTATTAAAGCCATAACGATTACGGAGAAGCCAACGGAAATATGAATAAAGCCGAGGCTTTTACAAATAAATTGCCTGCACTGATTGTTGGGGAAAATGGCGGGACAAATTGGATGTCTTATTTAAAACGGGAAGTGTTTGATGCTTTGACATTAGGGGCTCAGACGCTAAAGATTTTTGATAAAACGACAGTTAAATGTACAGGTTTCTGTACTGATGCGGGTGCGTTTGATCCTGAATTGTCCTTTGGCATTCAGGTAGAATTTTGGACGTTGCTCAATTGCGAAATGTTTGCAGTACGTTGACAGGGAATGTGGGTCATTTTCCCTAATTCCCTTGTCAACAACTTTGGGCCCTGTTGAAAAGTTGGCAAAAATAGAATGATTAAGGGTCACCTTCCCAATTTGGAGTCGACAAAAGTTTTTATATTAAAGTTTACTTATTCGTTGTCTGATTTCCTGTCCATTCGTGAGGGCTTTTCAGTTCTACTTTCTTAGGCCGTACTTTCTTTCCTATCCTGACATATGCTGAGCTGGAGTTTGACCCTTAGACAATGCTTAGTGTAATGTTAAGTGTGACTGTGAAAGTAGCCCAACTTTATGCAGATCATCTAATTTTTTTCTTTCTTCCACCAGCTGACGGAGTCCTATCAACAGTAAACGTGGTGGAAGCACTGCAAGAGTTCTGGCAGGTGAAGGCGGCGCGGGGCGGAGGTGCGGGGAGTGGGGGTGGCGCCCTCGTCATCTACGAGTCTGTGCCAGCCGCGCATCCGCCCTACGTGTGCTACGTCACACTGCCCGGAGGAGCATGCTTTGGGAGCTTTCAGGTATAGTTGTACAAATAAATACAGGCGCGTGCCTCGAAACGAACGCCGCCATCTTGTTTTTTCTATACAATTTCACACCCTTCTTTAAGTAATTTAAGCACCAAAGGATCCTTAAAAGTGCCGGTAGATGGGTAGACCGAAATATATGGTTTGATTTTGATACTAGAACTTAGGCAATACCTAGCCATGATAAATTTAATACACTTTCGAATACCGTGAAGGTATAAGGACAGTTGTAGCCCGCCCAAAACTTTGTTATTTGTAAGTATAAGGATACTTGCAACGCAAGCTGTACTCTGATACACAGCAACAGCATTTACGTAAATACACATTTATTTACACAAAATCAACGATACGCTTTAAAAGTGTTGATTCTACGTGGCAGAAACGCGGCGAAAGTCAACAGTGGCATGTATTTATGTTGTTAGGTATTTCGTATTGGATTACATAACACATAACAAACATTAGCCTGCGCTACCCTCCCATACATTTTATCTCTGTAATTTGAAAACATTGTTAAAGCCAATTATTTTTAAAAGAGTAACCGTGGAGTTTCTTGCCGGCTCTTCTCCATAGGAAACAACAATTTGGAACCGTGCACCTAGCTTCTGACGATTCATAAGTGCCCATGCAGGTTTATATGAAATAAAAATATTTTGATTATCAGCCGAAATTTAATGTTCCCACTGTTGGAATTTAAACCTCCTTGTTTGAAACGGTACCCAGGCAGACCCAGTGGATGTCTCATGTAGGTATTGTCTTCAAACAAGTGACATCTTTTGTTCTTAGACATCTTGGTTTCCTGATTTCCTCACGATGTTTCTCATCACTATTTTGAGAGAATGACTGGTGAATGGTGATATAATTCTTAACAGACCTCTTTCTCCGTCCAGAATTGTCCGACAAAAGCCGAAGCCCGCCGAAGCGCAGCGAAGATCGCGCTGATGAACAGCGTGTTCAACGAGCATGAGTCGCGGCGCATCTCGGAGCACTTCATAGAGAAGGCGGTTGCGGAGGCACGGGCCTCCTTCGCAGGCGATGCTGCCGCCCATCATCAAGACCCCAGCGCTGGGATTGCGGCCTTCAGGTGATTTTAGATTCTATAGGGAATTATGGTCAGTCACATTTTACAGGAGGAAAGAAACAAAAGACGTGGTTGGAGCTCGTAGATAAATCATATTTCTTCTCCAAGAATAAGTTTATACTTAAGAATAGTTCATGCCTTGCCAATAATACCAAGGTAGCGGTGTTGACCATTTGGGAGCGCCAGTCGTACATTATGTTGCTCTTGAAGGCTATTTAAATGAACTCCAATTTGATTGATCATTGAGCTAACGAAGCGGTCTGGCTACAATGAAGTTTAAACCAACACTCATTAGTACCTAGTCTATGCGAAATTACATTGTTTCATGATCTATTGTTATACAACGCGACTGAATGATTAAAGTCGGATTGAAAGAAGGATTATTCTTTTATCTGCCTGTCCGAGATCCGGCCAACTTCCAAGACAAAGAAACCGTGGCGAGACTGGCGAGCTTTCTTTTCATTGTTAGCATTATAGTCTGAATGTATGAACTAGATTTTTCCCATTGTTGCCGAACATCAGCATCAACATTATTATTTGTACCAGGTTCATGCTGGAAGCGAACAAAGGCCGCACGATGCTGGAGTTCCAGGAGCTGATGACAGTGTTCCAGTTGCTGCACTGGAACGGATCGCTGCGAGCGATGCGCGAGCGGCAGTGCTCGCGGCAAGAGGTCGTCGCGCATTACTCTGCGCGCGCGCTTGATGACGCGATGCGCGAGCAGATGGCGAGGGAATGGGCCGCGAGGGAGCGCGACGCGGCAGCGACGGGCGGCGGGGTCCTGCGGGCCGAGCTCGCCCGAGCCGAGCGCGAGCTGCGCGCCGCCCGCCTGGCCGCGCGGGAACTCCGCTTCCCTAAGGAGAAGCGCGACATCCTCCACCTAGCCGCGCGGTTGGCGCCGCCGCAGCAGCAACAGTGATCTCATCGCGCGCCGCCACACGCGTCCTCGCCACACTCACACTTTTGTTATTTAAGTATAGGTATATAGTCTAAGATGTACGTGTTTTATTTACTATAATAACCTCCAACACTCCTCATCTCTTGCAGCTCATTTAATCCAACTTTCCATACCCGTTGTGTGGGAAATTGCTGAAAATAACAAGCGAAAGTTTCAGAGAACCTGTATGTGTACCTGTATCTGTACCTGTAAATTGTTACATGAATGCTGTAACAATTTACCCACTAGGTACTCAAGCCTCTCGAACTGAGTGGCGCAGTCACAAACAGCTGTACATTGTCAACACTTGTCAACGGCCTGGAAATTCGGAATTTCACATCACAATTTTCTAACACCACACATAATTACTAGGTACAGAAAACGTTTGTATTTTGCGCGAGTATTTTAGGAAAACCACAACGTAAGCTCTGGTTAATTCGCTCAAATAATAGAATGATTAGTATTAAAACAAGTGCTGGTACAACATTGAACGATGCACGTGCACTATCGCTATTACGATTCGATGATCGCTGGCACATCGCATCGAGCAATTAGCCCGTAATCGTTTTAGATGCATGACCACATTCATCAATTATTCCATACAATTACGTGAATTTGATTCACAATCGGTAATCGGTAATTCTAGTTTCGTTTGATCGGTATTGCGTCATTGTAGGTATCTGCAGTGATGTCACTGTTTGAATGATAGAGTAGGATTTAGCTTAATCCCCGGTGACCTAGTTCGTACTCATAAATAAACTATGTTTTATCAGGTCCCTGGGAAATTCCGTTACATTTTTATTTAAAACTTGTAACTACAATTTTTTTACATCCACGACTGTTATGTAAAAACACTCAAAACATCTGCTACATTTTGCTGCGCACGTAACAACACTGAATCCAGGGTTTATAATAAATCTCCGTGTTGACGCAGTAATGCATACATTACAATGTTGCAGCGAGCACAAAGCAAAATATTTTAAAATCCATCAGAAAAGTGCGCGACAAGCTCAGAATGAGCTTAGCCATCTAGATAAGCTTCACACACAATAAGCTTTATCGGCCGGAAACTGATAAATGATGATTTAGATAAGTTTCAATTCCTATTTCACAGCGATATCGTTCATTAGCTGCGGCAGGTAAATGACGTCCCTTTGTTCAGAGCATCAGAGAGCAAATCGATCGGCGAGATCAATGCTGCCACGTGCAACACACACATCCGGGCTATTTGCGTAACTTATGTAACAGAAATAATATTATTGGCACTACTGCTAGTGCCGTGTATAACTATGTGAATGATACTTCTACGGCAAGACTGAAATCTACAAATGGTATTTGGTATACAAATGGTATATTATAGTCAGAATCATTAGTTATTATTATTTCTAGTACCTACTGACTGATTTCAGCTTTGTTTTGAGCTAACTTTGCTTTTGTGATTGTAAACAGTACATTGTCAAAAAACATCATCAGAAGTCACGTGAGCGTTCGAAACAGCAAAATGTAATTAAAACAAAATCATGGGAGAAAACTAAACAATACTAGAATAATTTAAAACATATCACCCGTAATGGTAGCGCACCACAGTCTACTCCTTGATACGCAATGGTCTCTGTAGCATGATGAAACATGAAGTTTCAGGAGTTAGTGAAAATCTTGGGGTTCAAACCCCGCTGGTCGGTGCATTTCTTTCGATCTATACATACAGATAAATAAAATTGGAGTGTCTGTTTGTTATATTAAAATAACCGCTTTTTACTAAATGCTTAAGGATGTATACACGGTACATTTACCAAAAAATTTTTTTTGCCATTTTTGTCTGTCTGTCGGTTTGTTCCGGCTAATCTCTGAAACGGCTGGACCGATTTTGACGGGACTTTCACTGATAGCTGGTGTAATAACGAGTACTATTATTTTATAAATTTGTTTAATTCCACGCAGAGGAAGTCGCGGGCACAGCTAGTCATTCATATGCATGAAGTAGTTTTCCTATATTACAGTGAGTTTGGCGGACAGTAGATAGTAGTATCGACGGATGTATTATCCGGCAAGTTATCAATCAACCTATGGGTCTGATTGATTAAGGCCTTACACAGAAAACAAATCACCTAATAGTGTTACTAAAATATCCTGATGAACAAGTACCAATGTTATCTCAGAGTTATTTACAATAAAAGTGTAGACAAATCAATAATTAGCGGACAGTGTACAAAAGTTTCGATAAGTTTCTACAGTGGAAGAAGTTCAATAGTAAACAATTAGGTACATTTTTTACCTCGCTAAAAGTATTCAGTGCAAACAAAGTGTAATAATCTAATAACAGATGCAAAAATAAGTGAATAACTAATAAAAAAATAAAGTGAATGTAATAACGTAGTTTATTACTTTGTGAGGGTAGCAGCAAAAAGAAAAAAATCAAATACGAAAATATCGATAATCGTCGAGTTTTATGTATATGTACATTGAGTTAACCAATTTGACGCTGCTTACGTACAGTCGAGTTGGCCCGGCGGTTTCCACACTGGTTTGAGAATCGTCGCATGTGGCGCGAGTTCGAATCCAACCTAAACATCAGTTCCTTTTTTAAAAAATTAACCCATTTGAAAAATGTCATCCAGTTCAAATAAATCAGTAAGCAGTGACCACAAGAAATCAGCACAAGTCACTTGTAATATATGTAAAAAATATGTTAACATAAAAAGCACCGCACTATGTTCAGTATGCAAAAAAAGATACGAATTTGATTGTGAGGGTTATCCGGAATCAACATATCGCTTAAAGGACATCGAAGCAAGGAAGAAATGGAGGTGTAAAATGTGCATCAAAAATAAAACAGGCCCTGATAGTGATCCACCTATTTCTAATATAACGCTTAGAAAGAAACAAAACTCTTCTATTCAACTATTGTCTCAACATCAGATGTCTCGTGCGCAAAATATTGCCTCAAGTGAGAATATCTCACAAAAACAGGACGCCCCCGTACTTACAGAGAATACAAAAATAAATGAAGTTTTCCAGGCAAATATCTCTACCGAGAACTCTTTCGAATCTTTGCCACTGGATGAAGATATCAGTGTTTTGTCGCATACTTTGAAAACAGATCCGCAACTATATAGAAGCTGCCCAAATATCAGATTCGACAACATTGAGTTAATGGAAGAACTGGAAAAGAAAGTTTCTGCACTCGCAGAAAAATTAGAAATAGCGGAAAATGAAATAACCAATTTACTATCGGAAAATTGTTCTCTTAAAAAACAATTATCTGTTTATGGCATACAAATTAACCAGCTTAAGGATATTTGTAAATCAACGCCCAAAAGAACATCGCAGATGGATAGGAATGACAATCTTATTAAAACTAAATTAAATTTCTCACAGCAAATCCTTAGTCCAAACATCCAATGCTCACAAACACAGAATGACGCGCAGTGTCTTCATGAGCAAGGAAAAACACAGGAAATGAATACTGATAAGACCGTAAATAAATCAAAGGATTCCTCTACACAGCCACCTCGACACTTAAAATATTCAACCCGTTCAAAACTCACAAGTGAAAGAAATATTTACATAATCGGGGACGAAAAAGTAAGAGGTTTAGCCACGCGTTTAATACACGCTAAGGCTGATAAATGGAATGACAATTACAACATCGAGGGAAGAGTTCAACCGTATGCTTCATCTTGCGAGATCCTAAGAAATACAGATAATCTAGTACGCACCCTATCTGACAATGACATAGTAATACTTTCAGTTGGCAAATATGATAAGAATCCCTACATGTTGTTAACTAATCTGTGTAGCACATTGTGTAGTCTGAGCAAATGTACAATTTTGATGCTAAATGTCTCAGAAAATAGGTATCTCAATGTTAGCAAACTGAACCATGAACTTAAAATGTTTACAAAAAACTTTAGAAATTGCAAATTTGTCGAAGTAAATGAGTTAAATGTTAATTATAAAAGGAAGCTTTCAGATTTAGACTTAATTACTTATAAAATGAAAATAGAAATTGATTTTATTGAGTATGAAAAAAGTTTTATAAACCCGATGTTTAGACAACGAAACTCTATTCATGACACGAGTAATATTAACAACACATTTTTTCGTCCCTAACTCCCCTACTAATATATCGATGAAAATTTATGACAAATTAAAACAGAATAGTAAACTAAGAATATTACATCAAAATATAGCCGGTATTTGTAACAAACTAAGTATGTTAGAGCTAACTTTATCAGAATTAATAGAAAAAAATAAGGAGGTTGATATACTATGTTTTAGTGAAACATTTGTTAAACAGGGTACAGAAGCTAACATCAAACTGAACAATTTTAAGTTGGCTGCAGTTTTTGGTCGAGATAAATGTAGAGGAGGTACGTGTATATTAACCAATAAAGTATTGAACACCAAAACATTAAATATTCCATCAAACTTAGCAACAAAATTTTATTTTGAATGCTGCGGCGTAGAGATTATTGGTCTGAGCGTGATAGTTATTAATATTTATAGAATACCTGATCAGAGGAAGGCACAAATAGGTATCTTTCTTCATAAACTTGACAGTCTTTTAAATTACTTGACGGACCAGTTCAGGAGAAAGAAAGTTATAATATGTGGCGATTGGAATATTGATATATTAAAACAAAACTCAGCAACAAAAGAGCTCTTAACTATCCTTCATAATTATAACTTTGAAGCTCACATAACAACACCGACTCGGGCAACCTCTTGCATTGACCAAATCGCCAGTAACATAAGGAACGTTCAGTCAGAAGTTTACCACCTCGGCTTGTCAGATCATGAGACAGCACAAACGGTAACTATAAAGACTAACATACAAAAAACAGTATCTAGTTGGTTTGAAATGAAACGTGACTATTGTGCGGACAACCTTGAGAAATTCTGCGAATGTATGTCATCTCTTTCATTTTCAGAAACATTTGATTCTGACACTCTTGTAGGAGCCTTTAATAATTTTTATGACACATATAAACTATACTACGATCTGTGTTTTCCGGTGATAAAGGTTATCGTTAATAATAAACCACCGATGCAAAAGTGGATGACAAAAGGCATAAAGAAGTCTAGTAAAACTAAACGTCAGTTATATCTAAAATTAAAAAACAGTAACATTAATAAAAAACTAAATGAGAAAAAGTACAGACGCTATAACCATATCTTTAAGCGATGTGCACAGAGAGCACATAAACTTATTAATACAAGGCGTATACAAGAGGGTAAGAATAAATGTAAAGCTACTTGGAATGCAATCTCCTCAACTATATCTAATAATAGTCTCTATAAAGATGATATTGACGAAATAAATCTTAATAATGTGACATATAATGATCCCTCAGATATTTGTAATATACTTAATGACTTTTTTATTAATTTGACATCTAATCAGCCTATGAATTCTAATAATATTAAACTAAATGAAAAAAACAAAAATTTTGCTACAATTTTTTTAAATCCAGTGGATGCACTGGAAGTGTATAAAATCATTATGTCTCTAAATAATAGCAAAACTAGTGGAGACGATGATATCACCACACAAACTTTGAAAGCTTGTGCTATTTCGATATGTCATCCACTGGCGCATGTTATAAATTTATCATTCCAAGAAGGTGTATTTCCTGAACAACTTAAAATGTCTACGGTGAAACCACTTTTCAAAAAGGGAACTAAGTCTGACCCTAGCAATTATCGGCCCATCACTATAGTTCCGATTATGTCGAAAATTTTTGAAAAGGCAATGCTTAATCGGTTGAACAACTTTCTCTCTACACATGAGATATTATGCAAGGAGCAATTTGGTTTCCGCAAGGGAAGTTCAACTGCTCTTGCAATCTTTGACTTGATTAAAATTGTAACAGAAAGCATAAATAATGGCAATCCAGTGGTGTCCCTATTTTTAGATATGACTAAGGCCTTTGACTTTGTTAATCACTCAAAGCTTTTACACAAATTAGAATTTTATGGCATAAGGGGAAAAGCTTATGAATGGATAAATAGTTATCTACGTAACAGAAAACAGTGCACAGAGATATCCAAAGTTGTAAGAAAAAGCGGTAGAATATATTTCAAAAAAAGGTTTAAATCAAAGGCATTAATAAATAGAAGTGGTGTGCCTCAGGGTACCATTATCGGCCCTTTACTTTTCTTGGTTTATATAAACGATCTTCCGGAAGCCACTTTGCAAAAATGTATTCTTTTTGCAGATGATACTACAATTATAATAAAATGTCAGGATAAAAACGCTTATAAATCGGTTACCGAAAAGGCCCTATCAGATATAGTAAATTGGATGGAAAGTAATAATCTAAACATAAACATTAGTAAAACAAAATTAATTCAATTTAACTCCTATAATACTAAACCATTAACTCTAGATATTTTTTATAAAGACAAAAAAGTAGAACAAGCTGATGATCTAAAATTTTTAGGACTTAATGTAGATAAACATCTAAATTGGAAAAGCCATATAGAGTTAATTTGTCGGAAACTTGATAGATTTGTGTTTGCGTTAAAAAAATTAAGACAAAATGTTTCTGTAGAAGCTGCCCTATCGGCTTACCATGGTTATGTGTCATCTGTACTGAGCTATGGATTAATAATGTGGGGAAACTCGATCGACATCGACAGAGTTTTCAAAATTCAAAAACGATGCATCCGGGTCATCAACAAGGCTTGGTTTCTGGACAGTTGTAAGCCTTTATTTCAAAAATGTAAAATTCTTCCAATCCCTTGTATGTACATAAAAGATATCTGCATCTTTACAAAAAAACACATGCACTACTTTAAACTACGTAGTGAAGTCCTAACTAGACAAAAGAGGGCTAAGTTTCGAAACCTACTGTATCAACCACCCTGTCATAAAGATATGTATAAGAAAAATGTGTATAATATGTGTGTTTTAGTTTATAATAACTTACCAAATGACATAAAATTATTACAGGGTAATGTGTTTAAGACAAAATTGACAGAATGGCTTCTTAAGTGTTGTTTTTATAGTATTAAGGATTATATGGGACATAAAGTTAGTGTAATAAAATTATAATTAAATGAACGATATAAAATTAAAAGTTAAATAGGAATAAAAATTGTGATGTATACTAAATATTTGCACGCTTGCTTGCAGGCAGAATACAATTTCACTTAGGTTATAAGATCTCACCTGTTAAACAATGTATTTCTTGCAAATAAACATTTGATTTGATTTGATTTGATTTGATTTGATTTGAAGTAGCAATCAATCCGGCTGTTGCCATGCCGACCAAATGGATTAGAAGTCGAAGGACTACTGGTTTATAACCCAGATATTGACCCCTTACCTTACATTTGGCTGTAGTAGGTTTTAATTAAGACTATGGATGTTCAGTAATAGAGAACGCTGCTGCCCATTCTCTGGTAAGCCCCTTAGTCGCCTTCTACGACACCCACGGGAAGAAATGGGATGATGCTATTCGTTCTCTATGCATTTTACAACCATACTGCGATCGCCAACCCGCTGCCAAGCGTGGCGATTATGGCAATCTCCTCCCCGTTTGGAGGAGGCCTATGTCCAGCAGTGGACGTCTTTCGGCTGAAATGATGATGATGTTCAGTAATTGTTGGTAGTCAGATCCTGAATAGTATTTTTATCTCACGAAGCAAAACGGGCCTTACTTGTGGTTACCCAAGTGTACAAACACGTTGTGAATGTGTGTGTAAGCGCAGGACCTCACAGTACCTTCCGTGACAATGGCGAAGTCGGAAGGGTGTGTTTCCGTGTGCGTGTGACTGTTATGCGCTGATGCTAATAGTCTTTACGCACACATTCACAGCATGTTTGTACATTTGATTATCATAAGTAAAGTGCGCCTTGCTCTGTGAGATAAAAATAGTATACCTATGTAGGCAAATTTTTTTCGACGTCATAAATTTACGTGTAAAGTCCACCGGGACAATTTTTAATTATAGCTTATATCACCCGTACTATTATTACGAACATATTGATATCTCGTCCATCAAAATCAGTTCAGTAGTTTAGGCCTTAAAGACTGTAGAAGGCCTTTCAGACTAGATTTGTAGACGATTTTCTATTCTGTATTTTCATTCCTCTAAGTACCAGGTACCTACTTATTGACATGCCTGCACTGTCCTCCCATACCTATTATCTCTGTAATTTGAAAACATTGTAAAAGCTAATTATTTTAAAAGAGTAGGTAATCGTGGAGTTTCTTGCTGGCTCTTCTCCATAGGAAGCGAAAAATTGGAACCGTGCACCTAGCTTCTGACGTTTCGTAAGTGCCCATGCAGGTTTATGTGAAATAAAATATTCTTATTTTTATTTTGAGGAGCTACGGTAGAACTCACGTTAATACAAACATACATAGGTACATAGACTGTTAAAATCTCTGACTGTAACCCTTCTTTTAATGACTGTTAAAATCGGAAAACTTTACCTGGCTACGGCAAAGCCACCGTAATCGGTTAAAAACATGCTGAGTGCAAAGAAGTTTTCGAACTACGCATCCAAAATTCACCCGTGGTTCGAAATTTCGGCAATAGAACGAGTTATGATATGACACAGCGGACATGTGACACAAACATGAACGCTGTTGTAGTTCGGTGTTCCGTCTGTCTGATTTCATTTAGAGGTACTAAATGTGTTTAAATTAATTTTATGTAACTTACGCATAGCAAATATACTAGTAACAATATGACCTGTGTAATATCAGAGTGTGCCTACTCAGTTATAAATTTTTTAAAGACAAGATTTAGCTACTTACATGATGATATGCATGTGTCTATTATCGGTTCACAATTGAATTTTTTTAGTTTTAAACGTCCATGGCTCACTCCAAAAAATTCTAATCCGCGGCAGTCCCAACACCATCTTAAACGCGTTGTTCTATGGGACTAGGAAGTCGTTGTTCCAGCTTCGCACGCAAGTAAAAATTTCAAGGCAAGATTTTTCGCGCACTGTTTCTTCAATGCACTGCTTAGTGCTGAGAGTCCCGGTTGTCATGCGTGGAACTTTGACAATTTTTACGGGTCGTCAGGAGTCCGAAACTCTAAAAATCAGTCTTACCAAGGGGTATTGTATTACCCAGTAACTGGGCTGTGGAGGTTTGATAGGCAGTCGCGCCGAGTAAAATCCTGGTATTCAGCTGCATCCGGTAAGACTGGAAGCCGATCTCAACATATAGTTGGGAAAAGGCTCGGCAGATGATATTGCTTGTCCTTATAATCTTATTCTACTGCCTTTTATTGGCGTCCAAAACGTCACTTCGTTTTGGACGTCAATAAAAGGCATGGAACAATAATAGAAACCTTGACCTATAAGTCCGTATGTGTGTGTGTTGTCTGTGTTTGTTCTCAGAGGTCATCTGATGGAAACCATAGACTTCGTCTAGACATGAGACGAATAAAACGTTTACAAACGACGACAACTGATAAGACATCGTGTTTCCGCCGTTTTTTTACATTCTGAGAAGGGATCTTTATTCGTTAATTTAGTTTGTAGAACATAGCGATATGATTATAAACCTACGCAGTTTCGTTGTCATCGAATTATGCCGGCCATTTGACCATAGGTATGCCCTTATCCATACTAATAATATTTTGCAAGTAACTCTGTCTGTCTGCCCGTCGCGTGAAAAGTCACGCGTAAACCACTGAGCGGCACCCTAATTGCGTAACTCACGATTGATCATAATTGGTTTCGTCTTCACAGATAAACGATATTCATTGCGTTATTTATGTTGTCGAACAGACACATTTTTCGAACATATGAAGCAATGGTTTAACAATCCGTTTCAAAACGATACAGATTATGATGAATCGTGAGTTACGCAATTAGGGTGCTGGTTTCATTAAAATTTGGCGAGGAGATGATGGTATCGTGCAGGAACGCACATAGGATCAGTGGCTATGAAACTATACGGTACTATGAAAAAGGACTTTGGGAGTTTTAAGGGTGGGGAAGATCACGTAGCGGGTCTAAATTTGCTTCAAAGCAATAGTAATAAGACGTAGTCGACAGTCTACTTCAGAATGGCTTAAAAAAAATCCAAGTGTCCAAAGTTCCGCGCTCGTTTCGGTCGGTCTGGTTGCAGATAGGTAACACCAAGACGTTTTTAGCCAAATACTTAGGTTTTCTATACTTCAGTTTTCCTTGGGGGGCTTGTGTGTGACTAAATTATAATAGCCGCACGTTTTGATCAATCAGCTTTGCCGCGGTTGATCCGTGGATGGATGACCATCTTTACATGCCAAGAACCCTCCGTGCCTCTAAGTGAGTCTAAGTGTGGAAAAGGGAATCCCCATCATCATCACCATCATAACCGCTTCGTGCCTCGGAAACCACGTCAAGCCGTTGGTCCCGGATGTCATTCGTTGATCTTTGACAGTCGTTATGGGTTTGTGGAGGTTCGATAGGCAGAACCGAGAACCGAACATTGAAAATCAAACAGGGCCTGAATTCACTATGACCACTTAACGATTTCTTACTCGTAACTACGTCAATCACACACGAAATTGCTAATATCGTATTAACAATATCAACAAATTGTCTTGGAACATAACGTACAGAATATCGTCGGTCGGAGTCATTTCTGGAACATCTCCAAAATTCTGTGTTTTGAACTAAGTCTGCAGAATGATAGAAAATCAAATAGGTACTCTTTCCGAATCGCTACTGGAACAAGTCATACGCGTTAATCAGTACTAATAATTACTGAAAATTTTATGAACATACCATGACCTTTCAAAGTATGTAAAACATTCAACTTGAATTTTCTAAAAATGGCATATTTTGAATTGTACCGGTAATGATTCCGACCGAAGATAATATGACATTTCGATTCCTTACCGTTACATTGTTTTCTAAAAAACACGATATTGACGTAGTTTGAACGTAGTAAGATTCAGTGGGGAATCATTATAACGATACAGAATTGGGGCCAATTTCAGCTTAATTGATTACAGCGCGAGTGATGCTCAGCGCGCCGAAAAACTCGTCACAGTTTTTGATTATCAACTCTCGGCGTAAAGCAGTGTGTTGAAAATTGCCAGTGCGAAAAAAATCCGTCGCGATTTTATTACGTCCGTGGGAAATACCATTATCGTTAGTCGCAAGGTTGCACCGCGTGTCTGTTAACCGTAGGGAAGCTGTTGCCCCCCAACACCCCTAATGATACGTAGGGGTACCGATGTTCCTTTGTTCGATATTTCGGAAACGCCATGATTGCTCGAACGTGTTACACGTACTGATTCGAGTCCACGGCGATCAGAGATATATGCGGTGGCCGGGACATGGACGCTCAAACTGTAACTATACATTCAGTAAATGAGTCTCCCTAGCGGAGAAAATTTTACGTCGGTTATCACAAAAAAATCTACATTTTCATAGAAAAGTGCAATAACCTACCATCGTGATCAAAATGTATGACAGAACAATTTTTTTAGTCACCGACGAAATTCTTTCACTCATGGCTCAGAACCAGAAACTGAACGGGTTAAGTACGATGTCCCAGCCACCCTCTATAAAGTCACACAGCTGACAGTAAGTCCATTACCTATGTATGTATTTTCTGTTTCTTTCTTCTTGTCTGATATATGTGTTCATAAATGAATAAATAAAAATAAAAAAGTCCCTCTTTTTTTCCCCGTTTTACATAAAATTATTAAAAATTTCGCCAATTACGAGTAAATTGAATATTTATCCAGTAATAATCAAAATATTGCCTAGTCATCTGCCATGTCAATTTTGTCTTTCAGTTTTCCCGTACCTAAATAAATGGCGAAACGAAAGCTAACGATCACCTTTTATTCGACATTTCAGGATAGCTATGAGCTAAGTATGATTGTGCGAACGTGTCGCACATACAAGAGAGAGAGAAATGACACCCACGCAAGGTTTTTGTAGGCAATCGCTGTAAATAGACTCTTTTATGTATATAAATAGGTGATTACATGAGCTTTCAAGACCAGATTTCAGATTACAAAACTGTTATGATCATTGTACAGTAAGAAACACTGTTAACACTGTTATTTTTACATAGGTATCACCGAAATTGTCACAAAATTATTCTATATTTTGCTTTTCAGCATTTCGTAACATAAGCTAAGAGTAAATATGTACTTTTAATTCAATCCAGATTTATCAATGACTAATATTTTGCTCAAAAATTAAGAGCTCACCGTACTTCTGGCGCTAATTGCTCTGGCTCTGGCTAGAATGCTCGGTTCGCACACTAATTTAGGTATTTTTTTCGTATTATTAAAACAAAATAATACATATTTGCACACGGTGGCGGTCTGCCCGGCTTGGGCGGAGCAACGCCGTGTCCTCGTGGAGGCGATCGGCGACGGCGATCTCTCGCGTCCGGCCCTGGTCCAGGCCATGGTTCGGAGCGAGAGTGCATCGGTAGCCGTCACCTCCTTCAGCGAAGCAGTAATGCTCGCCAAGAGGGAGGCGGCGCACGTGAGGGAGAGGCAGTCTATGCGCCCTCACGGCCCTAGCCGCCGTAGGAGACGCCCTGGGCGTCGGGAATCCCAGGCCGATTTCCGGCCACCGTAGGCATGAGCTTGCGGCGAGTAATGGGTAGCTCGCTGTCCGGTAAGGACCAAGCCCAAGTCGACGGCGCCTTGTGTTCCACGCGCGCTTCAAAGAGATGTCAACACAAACCGAAGGGGCCCGCAAGGGCCGATACCTGTCAGGGGTGTGGGTTTGTTCGAAAGAGATACCACAGCCCCTGGCATACGGGCTATCGAGGGAACACGGGTGGGTTTTAGTCAGTAAAAGTCTGACACGCCCTCCTGCTCCACCCAGAGCGGGAGAAGTTATTTGATGATAACCCAACCAAAAAAATAAATAAAAAGAAAACATATTTTGAAAACGTAAAATCCATGTAGTTTTGATTTACCAGTGGCGTATCTGGTTCTAAAGGGGCCCTGTATCTATCAGAATTTGTTAGGGGCCCCTCTTTTTACCCCTCTGCGGCCAGGCTTAAAAAGACAATAATGCTTATTTTTAATTCATAACGAAAGTCTTGTCAGCGTCCTGATTCAGGAGGAGAGAGAAAGCAAGAGCGACATCATCAACAAGTATTTGGAGTGTTGAGTTTTTTTTTTTACATGCTGTATAATAACGTCGGGGCTCAAGGGGGGCCAGTAGCTTGGGGGCCCCGTATCGTTGATACAGCTGATACGGTCGTAGCTACGCCACTGGTATTTTTTTTTTTTTTTTTGGGTGGGAAATCTTCAAATGACTTCTCCTGCTGAGTAGAGCAGGAGGGCGTGTCAGACTTTTACTGACTAAAACCCACCCGTGTTCCCTCAGTAGCCCGTATGCCAGGAGCCGTGGTATCTCTGTGTCCCACCAGTGGTTGCTGACATCTTTGACGGCGCGCGAGTGGAACACAACGCGCCGTCCCGTCTACCACTTTTCGGCCGCAGAGGATAGGGAGAGCGGCTGACGCTATACCGACACTCCTCTTCCCCTGCGGCCCCACCGCGTCCGCCATCAAACGGTGGCGGCCCCGTCCAGGCCACGGAAGGGAAGAGCGCTGCTCAGAAGCACCGGCACTCCTCCTCTACCGCAGCCCGTAACCCTCAGCCGCGATGCCCCCCATTCGACATCGCGGCCCACCTCAGTTGCGGTGCACCTCACCGCAACCTACTTTTTGGCCGCTACGTCAATGGCTTGAAGGCAAAAGCCCTGACGAGCGGCCCCACCGTTGGGTTCCTCTTGGCTTCACCGTGGCTGGGAGACCACGGTTACTAAGCCCCCCCGCAACGACAATGCGGTAACCCACTCGGGGGGGACGCCACTGGTATTTACGCCGTAACAAGAGCTTATTTTGTTTTTTAGAGATTACTTTGAATTTGTTTTCTATAGAGGAAACTACAAGTAATCGTATTTCTAGTGTAGTGGTAACTGTACGATAATGAATGAATCCTTAACTATCTAAAATATTAATTGCATAAGTAAAGGTTAAGAAATAACGATGCAGCAAGGGATCAATCGAACGCAGTTGTTTTGACAAACCCACGGTGCGCCTTTAAAATTTCATAAACTGAAGTGCGTATAGACTTGTCGCTGACTGAGCCCCCAATCACTGTGGTGATACCATCAATATCAAAATCTCCTTCATGTTAGGTCAACATTCATGAAACCTCCATGTTATATACCTACGTATTTCTATCTCAAATCATTATTTGAGATAGAAATACGTAGGTATATAACATGCGGGCGGGTGAATCATCATTTGGAAATAATATATTGTTTTCTCTATGGGACTCGCACGTAGTTAATTTACTTATGGGAGAATCGAAAATACCAGTAGTTTTAGGACCTGGCACGTTTTGAATAAAACTTCAAGGAAACAACGGAAAATTAGGGATTAAAGTACCTACAGTAACTTTATTACATGAAATAGAAAAGGTGCTACTTGCCTAATACGTAATATTACACTTTCGACTCCAGCTGCTGTTCATACAGCTTACGCCATGCTGCCATACATATTTAAAATCAAAAGTCATTTATTCAAATTAGGCTGAGAATCAGCACTTTACGAACGTCAAAATACTAAGACAGTCCCCCAAAACGCCCACCTTTCGACACTTCCTAGTGCTTTAGCTGGGAAGAAGAAGTGGCGAAACAAACGGTCCAGCAGCACAGCTGTCTGTTTAAATACTTTTTCTTTCTTTCTTTAAACATTACGAGACACATTAATCAACAAAATCAATCAACTCAGCCTATCGCAGTCCACTGCTGGACATAGGCCTCTCCCAGGCTACGCCACAACACTCTACCCTCCGCCTTCCGCATCCAGTCTGTCCCAGCCACTACCCAGACACATAACACTAATAAAATAGTTAGTCATAAGTCAGCTAGCCATGCCAATATACCAACAAATAAAATGAAAACTTTACTCAAGCACAAAGAATAAAAGCCTCCTGGTATAAAGGGCGTGATAGCCTACATATGCAGTGCTGGTGCAATATGGACCCTCTACAAGGGCTGTCTGCATCCCATATGCGACTAGAGTGAGCTCTCTAAGAGGGCTGCTGGCACTGAATGTGAATTGTCGATTCACCAAAAATTACCTAACATCATGCGAGAGGCTTATATACAAAATGACAATTCGCTCGGTTTGGTAGAGTTATTTCGTGCCAATCGACTAATAAACCAAATAATTAATACTCACGGGCAACGTCTCTTTGTTCGACTTTTCGGAAACACGCCATGATTGCGTGAACGTGTCGCCCATACATGTGGGTTATTGGTTCGTGTATCTGATCTAATACGTAATGCATATATGGCCGCTAATGAAGGCTTCGGGCCGCGTGTCACGTAAGGGGTCGTTTACTTCAATGGAATAGAACAACGTTTATTGTCTCCACTATTACAGCTAGTAGACTACTACTACCAATTAAGGTCATCATCTGCATTTTATGAGACATTATACGGTATTATTAAATCACATGTTCCACTGACTAGAGTAAGAAACTCAAGTTTTCCTGTCTGGTTTACACCCAGTCTCATAAGAATCTTTCACACAAAAGAACGGGCTTGGATAAGATGGAAGAAGTACAAAAATCAATCTGACTACTTTAAATTTTCTAACTATCGCAAGCTTTTCCAGGGAGAATTATTTAAATGTTATCGGAAGTACATTGATTCGGTCGAAGACAGCATTCCTAAGAATATAAAGCATTTCTGGTCCTACATCTCATCTAAAAAAGGAAAAGCTAATTACCCGGCTAGTATGTATTTTAGAAATGTTTCTTCAGATGACCCCACAGACATTTGCAATCTATTTTCATCTTTCTTTTCTTCTGTTAACGAACCCTCTACTTTGGATCCTGTTAAATGGCAACCATCTGGTTGCTGTGCAAATACCTCTTCTTGCATTTCCGAAATCTGTCTATCCGCAGAAGCTGTGCTCAGAGCTTTAAAATCATTAGATGCCTCTAAAGGGGCCGGACCTGACGGCTTACCACCCAGCTTTTTCATAAGAACGCGTGATAGCCTGTGCACTGCATTACATATAATTTTTAATAAATGTTTGCGTACAGGTGTTTTTCCTGCAATTTGGAAACGTGCGTTTATAACCCCTGTTTATAAGACCGGTGACAAGAATAACGTAGAGAATTATCGCCCCATCTCTATTCTCTCTACGTTGTCTAAGGTTTTTGAGAGTCTTGTGCATGGCGCCGTGTACCCCCACATTCATCAGCTTATTCTACCCGAGCAACACGGTTTCGTCAAACGTCGTTCAACCGCAACTAATCTGTTAGTATTTACCAACTACTTATTTGAACAATTAGATCAAAAAGTTCAAGTGGACGCTGTGTACACGGACTTTCAGAAGGCTTTTGATAAGGTGGATCGTAAACTGCTTTTAGAAAAAATAGCTTTCAACGGAATACGTGGTAATTTGCTTAGATGGTTTGTTTCATACATTAATAACAGGACCCAAAAAATAGTTGTTAATGGTTACGAATCAGACTCTATAGTTGTTACATCTGGCGTACCACAGGGATCCATTTTGGGCCCTCTTCTTTTCATTATTTTTATTAATGATATTAAACAATGTTTTATCAACTCAAAGTTTTTAATGTATGCGGATGATATAAAAATTTACAGATCTTGCAAGAATATACAAGACTGTCTTCTTCTTCAGATGGACCTAGATAGATTATATACATATTGCAACAATAATAAGCTCTTTCTCAGTCTACCCAAATGTCATGCCATCTCGTTTACGAAAAAGAGAAATAAAATCAATTTTAAGTATTCATTTAATAACGAACTCATAAATGAAGTTGGTTTTGTACGTGACTTGGGTATCACACTGGATGCCAGTATGCATTTAGACAAACACGTAGACAATATAGTAAACAAGGCGTTTCAGATGTATGGTTTCGTCATGAGATCGTCACGTGACTTTGTGCGGCCCTCTACGTTCTTACTGCTTTATAAGACTTTAGTGCGATCCCAGTTAGAATATGCCGTCCCAATCTGGAACCCCTTCTATGACAAATACGGCATTAGAATTGAAAGGGTACAGAAGAAGTTCTTACGATCTATGAACTATAAGTGCGCCCAATCAAAGGTTCCTTACGTGCAGCTTCTGAAGCGATATGGAGTTCTGGATTTGGGATCCAGACGGCTGTTACTTGATGCTATGACACTGCATGGCATATGCAATAACAAATTTGACTGTATTGACCTTACAAACAAATTGTGTTACAAGGTACCCAGAAGTGTCATCCGAAGGGGCGCGCGCGTACCACAACTGTTCCATACAGACATATGCAGGACTAACGCTGGGGAACGTGTACCACTTCGTCGCCTTGTTGATTCTTACAACAGGCATTTTATAAAACTAGATATATTTTGTCTATCTAAGCAATTATTTAAGAAAATGGCTCTGGATATTTTGTATAGCGAGTAATTGAACTAAATTTAAGCTAAGTTAGACAGCAATACTGTAGCAGCGGCTGTTGTTTTTTTTTTTTTTTTTTAATAACTTGTCTTCAGCACTTCTTTTAACCTTTAGTTAAACCGTGGACAATGGTGTGGGTTACATGTTTGTTAAATCTTAGTTTAAATAATTTCTCTGTATTTTGTAGCATGTAACTGTTTTTTGTCCCTAATAAATAAATAAATAAATAAATCTGCCTAGCAGTCTAACCGAATGCAGGTGAGTACCAGAATTTTACATGGAGCGACTGCCTATCTGACCTCCACAACCCAGTTACTCGGTATTACTATACCGTGTGAGAAGACTAGTTTTAAGACTTTCAGGCTTCTGAAACCCGACGACGACGACTGTCAAAGATCTACGAATTACAGCTGGGAAGAACTGCTTAACGTGTTATTCAAAGATGGTCACCCATCCACGGACCAACCGGGGCAAGCGTTGCTTAACTTCATCGATCGAACCGTGCAGCTGATATTACTTAGCCACAAACTCCACTAAGACTAAGTACTTTTACTACCAACTAAGGTACGGTCGCGAAAGGAGATAGGGTCATCTGGTATAGTTGAAATTTAATAAGAATAATGGATAAATGAATGAATGAATAATGAATAGAAAACAAATAGTTGATTTATCAAATTAAATTTCATTCGAAAACATCAATCGATTTCTTACTTAACATCAACTATGTCCGACGACTGTGGTTACTCATCTGTTTTGGTAACTGTACCTACAAGTGTACATACATACTTACACAGAACTATAATACCGGAAGCAATAGGTTTAAGCGTCAGCATTATGCTTAGGTCCGCCTAGCGGGTTGCTAAGCGCACGTTTTCAACTCGGGTTGTTCTACCAGGGGTGCGGGTTGTTCGAAAGAGATACCGCCGTCCCTGGCACAAAGGCTGCTGAGGGAACACGGGTGGGTTTTAGTCAGTAAAAGTCTGACACGACCTCCTGTTCCAACCAGAGCGGGAGAAGTTATTTGATGATTTCTAACCAAAAAAAAAAACCCTTGACTTGACTACGTATGGAGACTTTGTCGCCCGTTGGAAGGAGAGTTTCTCGCCTGCTGAGAGGCGATGATGTCCATACGAGCGTCGATTTATGAGTTCCATACTTGCCAAGCGATTCTCTCTTAATCGTTAGGATAGGTAAGCCGGGATAGTTTCTCACCTGTTGAAAGGCGAGAATGTCCATACGAGCGTTTATTCAAGAGTGCGATAAATGCCTGTCCCATTCTCGGCTTATCGTTAACAATTCGAATTCGACGTAACGAAGGACAAAAATTCGCCTACCACAATAGTATGAAATCTCGTATGAAATACTCGTATCATACGACATTTGTTTTGGCAAGCGACTTTGACAAACTGTGGTGGCTATTGAGATGTCCAATGTATCTACCAACCCGCACTGGGGCCGCGTGGTGGATTACGGCCCAATCCCTCTCACCGAGAGGAGGCCAGCTGTGTCCCAGCAGTGGGAACATTAAAAGGCTGATGATGATGATGATGATGATTGAGATGTAGGTTATTTTCTTTCACACTGCTTACCAACACGAGGTAACTTTTTTTTTGTCCTTTCGTCCTTTCAAAATCGCCTTTTCGAGGCGAGTAATAGCCTCGTGTAGATGAGCCTAATGTCCGCAGTGAACTATTAACGTGAACGTGAACCACCGCGTTCCTGGTGATACTGACTAGGTATTACGAAGCCTATTATATATGGGTGGATAGATATTGAATAAGACGCCAATTAGGTGGACAGTATTCTATGAAATAATTAGTAACAATTGGTAATATATCGTGATATCTGATATTTAGACGTATTCAGGCCGCAGTGTTATTCTGTAAACTTGGTTTATTGATTGGAAATGTCCTAATCCTAATGACTATTTCGCTCATTGGCAAGAAGGGTGACATAAATAAAAAATCTGCTTTGTTATGTATACAGGTGGACACGGTAAATTGTACTATTTTTGCTACAAAAAACGACATTACGCTAAACCTAAAAATAACGGAGCTAGAGAGGTTCTTACTTTATTCTCGCCACACTCTTATAAGGTTAAAAGCAGCACTTTTAACCTTTTAAATCATCATACCCAAAAATTGCCCTTTTTAAATGTCTTGTTTTTGTTGTCTTTTTGTGTCTTTGTGTGTCTTTTTGCGTCTTTTGTCAATGTTCTCGCAAATGAACGATTGTGAGGTTGCAGAGGTATGTTTGCATTGGAGTAATCAACCTGCTAACCAAACCGATAAGGTGATTGCAGAATATATGTCGTTATTTATTGCACATGTTGATACCTAGATACACTCCAATAGTTGCCATTTAAATCATCAACACTAAGGACATGCTTATTTAAAACATCACGCTTGTTATCCCCGAAGGGTAATCAGAGATGTACCGTACACCCACATTTCACCAGTTATGTAAAGTGCGATTTAATAGGGGGCGAGCTTATTGCCATCAACCGGGCATTAATTCAGACTCCGGGCTACAACTCAAAAGTTACAGATAGAAAAACCCACTAAAGGTGCGCTTACACAAGCAAATTGCTCCATCTTAGTCAATTCTCGTCAACTATGACGTCATGACTACATCCAGCAATATAAGGCAATGGCAACATGTAGCAATCTGTTGCCAGAGATACGGCCATACAATATCATGAAATATGGAGCAACTTAAAAAACTATGCAATACCCCCTGCCTCCGCCGCCGTCCGGTGCCTCTCGCAAATACGAGATAGAAAGAAAAATTGCATAAAAATTCCAAACTGATTGGATATTCCGCAATTCATATTAGCGACATTGAGAAATGTGAAATATATGGAGCAATCAGAAGCAAAATTATCGAAACATATCTGCAATTTATTGTTGTTGCTCCAGATTATTCCACTTAATTGATCCAGATTTATCCATTAGTGTTACCGAACAATAATTGCTCAAAAAATTGTCCGTGTAAGAGCACCTTTACACTTAGTCCGACCCGGGAATCGAACCAGAACCTCTACTCAGCAGTAGCGTTTGCGACCACTCATTTCATAATGGCGTGATGTTATGTTTATGTTATGAAATGTCATAACATAACATAACATCACGCCTTGTTTCTCCGAAGGGTTGGGTAGAGCTTAGGTGTACCTATAGAACACCCACATTTCCCAAATAATGTTTGGCATCAACCGGGCACAAACCAATATTCCGCGCTTCTACTGAGATATTTCAGATAGATGATCCCAATGTATGACACTTTGCCCGACAACAGGGCTGCAGGACCTCGCGCAGTAGCGCTTGCGACGACTACACCAAGGAGGCAGTTGTGCTATATTTTAGTGCAGGTTTTGTTTGATTTACATTTAATATTTTATACGAGGTGAGAAGCTCGTGGCTGAAGTAATGACAGCCACACGTATCTGTTGACCTATTATCAATTCGATCGTTTTCATTACTTCGAAGTTACACTTAGCCGAAATTACATTTGTCCGATGTATTATATTTCCGAACATTCATTATACCACTGTTTTAATTACCATATTTTAATTTCACCAAACGCCTAGAAAGTTTGTGCATGCTTGCACGCAGCATGCAACGTGTAAGCAGGCATGTAGCTTGCAAGCAGGCATGCAGCATGCAAGCAGTCATGCAGTCTGCAAACAAGCATGCAACATGCAAACAGGCATGCAACATGCAACAAGCATTGTTTCTGTCATGGCTCCTGCGCTGCAGGGTTTGGGCGGCCCCACGCGAGCTTATTGTCGCAGATGGTTTTAACGCTCACAACCGCAGGTACGGCTTGCTCCCCAGCTCGCGGGCCGCCCCACCCCTCCGCGCCAACGCGTACCTCTAGGGGTAGAGCAGACAAGACTGCGTGAAGTCGGTTTTGCTGCGATTCGTTTCTCACTAAATTTTGTAGCACAACATATTATTGACTTTTATGGACACTACTTAGTTTAATTTTAATATTGAAAATGCTACCAAGTAACCGGTTAAATATTTGTGAACAAAAATATTCCGTAAAACGTTGTTTCGGTGTGGTGAAAATATGGCCAATAAATCATTTGGTAAATGAAAAAAGCTCAAAAGAGGCTTCGGCCAATAGCAAAAAGTTATTTTGTAAATCGGCAAAATATATTTCGGTAAAATAATACCCATGACACATAATACTTCGATGATCTAAAAATATGACAAATAATGCATAAGTATAGCAAAAAAGACGTAGTTCAATCGTTTTCGGTAAAATGAAATTCGAACAAAAAAAAAATCCCTAATTTCAGACATGATTCATTTCGAGTTGCTTTATTACTAGAAATTGGAATGTTTACACAAAATAAGTCATGAAAACAATATTTCAGCAATCGAAAGCAAAGATGAACTTTGAATTGTTTACGAACTCCTTATCACCCTAAGTAAATTCTGCTAACTTAGAAGATAACTTAGCGATAATTTAACGCAAACTTCAGAACAATATTAATATTAGGAGTCATGTTTCTCTGACACACCATGGTATCAAAATATTTACGAGACAGCACATTGGTAACTAAAATTGGTATGCACTCTAATTGAGTGATATACATAGAATTTGTGTTATTGTGATGAGTACTTATTATGTTACTTATTCATTAGTTTAATATTCAAAGTCCAAGTTTCGTGTGGTGCCCGACGTAAAAAGAATAGCACTATCCCATTTCCTCCCGTGGGTGTCGTAGAAGGCGACTAGCGTAGCGATTATGGCAAAACCCCCTTTGGGGAAGGCCTATGTCCAGCAGTGGACGTCTTTCGGCTGAAATGATGATTCTTCTGCCCGTATACCAATTTATTTGAGGTCGGCGCAACATGTCTTCTGCTTCCATACTTCTCTTTTAGTTATCATCATTTATTCTCATTTCTCCTTCCATCTTTCGTCACTAGTCGTGAATAAATTGACTTGGCAATCGCACTAAACAATCTAATTTAATATAATATGGATTACTTGTTAGATACATTGTGTTTTAAATAAAAAAAAAGATGCATTGTGTTTTCATGCGATGGCCAAGTCAATTTATTTATCTAAAATATAAAAGATTTTTAATATTGATATTGATATGGTCACTATAAGATGTTGTTAAGTTAGCTAATTACGTAATAACTTAAGACAGAAGGATCTTTAAGTAGGAACTGATTAAATTGACCGACTTGGTATTATATGGATCTCACAACTTTTTACGATAGAAGAATTGAGTTGCGAGAGACTTTTTTTTTACAATTTATGTTTTTGATGGCATACATCTTTTCAGTTATCGGTGCCACTTTCAGACTTCCTCTAAAGTACTCATTTCATATTATATCCATTCGTGTGACACCTCAAATCCCTCTTAACATTTTCATCTCAGCTGATATTGATATAATATAAGATTACTAGCTGATGCCCGCGGCTTCGCTCGCGTCAATGTTGAAAATTATCTGGAACAGACTTCTCTGGCCCAACGAATAAAAAATTTCATACCATCCAATATTTCACTGTGTTACAAAGGGAGTTTCCTAAAATCCTTTCTTAGCTGACGTCTCCTACTCATAATCTACCTCTGTGCCACATTTCATCTTCGTAGGTCTAGTAGTTTTTGAGATTGCGTATAATCAGTGAGTGACTTTTCGCTTTTATATATATACAGGAAAAGTTTTTATTCAGTGCGCAAACTTTAACCATTAATTCAGCATATCATTATAGACCCCTACCGCAGAAATTTTTCGCCGGTTATACAAAAAAAAAACAGCTGCTTCATAGAAAAGTGCAATAACTACGCGGTAAAAATGTATGGAACAGCTGATTTTTTTTTTTGTAGAACCGGCAAAAATTTCTGTGCTGGCTGTCTACAACGATATGCTGAATTCATGGTTAGAGTTTGCTCACTGGATAAAAACGTATCCTGTATAGGTTGATCGAAGCAACCCACACATATACATATGCGCAAAGAACACCACTTACTTCAAGGAAATCAAGTCATTAAATTAAAATGCATGCACAAAACATTCACACCGGCATCGAAGCTTTTAAAAACATTATCTTACACTGGTGCATCCATATCGTAAGATAATATTCCGTATGCGGCGCGGTGTGTGTGATCAGGTGGTGTCCGGAGAACGTCGCACGCGCAGCGGCTAAATATTGACATGACCTGTCCCGCACACGAGGTGGGGACGGTCAGAAGTGCCACTACTAACAAAATTAATTTGTCTTACAAAATACTATTCAAAGTTCCTTATAAGTACATCACGGTGGGATTTTTTCGCGCGATGGAGCTTCAATGCACTGCTTAGCGCTGAGAGTCGAAAATCGCACAGGGCCTGAATTCACTATGTCCACTTAACGATTCCTTACTCGTAACCACGTCATCATCATCATTTCAGCCGAAAGACGTCCACTACTGGACATGGGCCTCCATCAGGCTCCTCCACTCCGACCGACCACGTCAATCACACACGAAATTTTGCTAATATCGACAAATAGTCTTCGATCGTATAGAATATGACGTTTCGACTCCTTACCGTTACTTTGGTTTCTACAAAACACGATATTGATGTAGTTTGAAAGTAGTAAGATTCCGCGGAGAATCATTATAACGATACAGAACTGGGGCCCAGTGTGTTATTTCGAAGAGCTGGGATGCACTCTGTTCGATTTTCAATGCTCAGTTAAACACCGAGAGTTAAAAATCCAGTGTGCTATATTGTGCTGTTAAAAATGCAGATTGCTAAACCATTGCTTCATATGTTCGAAAAGTGTGTCTGCTTAACAACGTTAATAACACAATGAATATTGTTGAACTGTTCAAATGAACCTGTTGATGAAATAGATTATGATTGTTCGTCAGTTGCGCAATTAGGGTGCAGGTCCAAGTATGAAATAATGGAAGTTTATGTAAGTTGCAAAGTTATACAGGTTGTGCTCTTTTATAGGTTTCACGGAAATAAGCCAAGCGGCGTAGCCCAGATTAGAACAGAAACCTTCGGGGCACCCAAATCTTACACGGATGTTCTCAACAGACCAGGAGTTATAGCTAACTTCTGGAGGGAGGTGGGCTCGTTGGAATAACCACTGACGGCCGCCATGGCTCACGCACAATGGTCCACTTAAAGGACTAAGTGCGGAAACCAAACCGAATAACATAGAAAATAGAAGCCAAGCTTTTAATATTGTATTGAACAATCTCGACGAACTAGAAAATCGACGTCATAATAATTATGAGGGGGTACTTAGACTAGTTGATTAGGGATGAACCCTGTTATTTATAAACGTTGCTTAAAGTAAAGTAATGATAAGCGTTTGTTTAACCATACATTTTTGACGTCTAAACATCTCTTAACTTTACGCAGTGTTTATAGAGAAGGGGGTAGTAGATCGTTATATCCCCAGCTGGCTCACAGAATGGCAATGGGGCGACCATATTAGCCGTAGAATCGATCACCATCGGGGTAGACGTGTTCTTGAGTGAAGGCCGCAATGAATTGGCCAACATAAGGTAGGACGCCCTCAGGCTAGGTGGAGCGACGATCTTCGCAGCACGGCTGGTAGCAAGTGGATGAGAGTTGCCGAGAATCGACTTGAATGATGCGCAATTGGAGATGCCTATGTCCAGCAGTGGACTGCTGTAGGCTGATGATGATGATGATGATGATGATCCCAAGCTAGTTATACCAAATACGATTAGGTCAGTAGTATTAACCTTTGAGGTGGTGGTTGTCTTTGTAGGTTCGCTTCGACATTTTTCGTACGCAGAGCTTGCGCACTGGTGCATGATCATTTGTGCATTAATTATCCCTCAATATTATATATCCAGCATTATAAAGTTTAATGTTAAATGAACCTTCTGAGTACATTCCTTGCTGTCCCTCCCCCTCGCCTCTTCCTCATGCACCGTCTGGTGGAGCCTCTTGTTTTCTTAAAGCTTTAAGTTGGGAGTTATTGTTGGATTACATGTCATTTACCTAAAAGGTTCCGGTACCGATACCTGGCGCACAATCATGTGTGAACACTGTTGTGATGATTGACTCAAGTGTTGATTAAGTTAATGGAGTATTTGGAAAGTATGGCGGAATTCGAGTCATAATGGCAAAAAAGAGTGCCTTATTTGTAAACATAGGTTACAGATACACAGGTGAATGAGATGTTAAATTGTAGTAAGTTCTCTATTCTTTACTATTAGGCGTACAAATGTTTGAATGAAACAATTTCAATTATTTCATTATTTAATTCACACTATCAAATTAAATTTACATAAAGGGCTAGAGTTTTGGGTAAATCAATATTATTTCCCCTGACAATTAATAAAACAAATACAAACTACAATCTCAAAACAAGTACTTACCAGATTAATAAAATATTTCAAAAATATCAACAATTAAATGTTTAGTTATTAGTAATTATAATTGTAGTGGATTAATACAAACACTTTAACACGTCATTATGAAAATTATAAGTAGGTACTTTTATTTTAAATAAAAAGAATAACGTATTTCGTTATTTTTAACAGCGAAAATTTTATGTACCTTTATCTTAAATTAAAAAAATAACATATTTGCATGATTTTTAAAGCGTACCTAAGTAGCTAAGTAGGGGAAGAGTGTCCTCGTTGTCTCAAGTACTAGTTGTCACAAGTCCAATATTTAATAAAGTAAAAGTATTTAAGGAACGCGAATATTGACAAACTGGAACGCACCCCAGTGCTACCAACATTAGAAAGTGTCATGGCCACTAGTCTCCTGCATCGCCGTGTGTTGTGAAATTTATAATAATACGTTTGGTGAGTAAATTTTACTCTATACTTTGAACTTAGTTATTGACTATGTTTAGTTATGTATTTATGTTTTTCTCATATATTTTTACTAAGAAAATAGTCAATTTTAATGTAACTTCGAAAAGTGTTTTCATTTGTAAAAATTTAGAGGTTATTATTTGTGTGTTTATATTTTTTATCTCTGGTACATGTTGTCTCAATGTTTTTGGGGCTAGTTGTCACTGTGACAACAAACCCCGGTAAACATTTAATTATTCTAACAAATATTATATTTTTTGTTTCATAAAGAAAGTATGCCTAGAAATCGCAGAAGACTCACTGATCGTGGCCGGACGAGCGCAGAAGTCATGATGGAGGCGGTGAGTGCTGTGGGTCCCAGCAATTCTATAAGAAGTGTTGCCAAAGATTTTAATATTAACTATAGGACACTCGCAAGATATTATAAAAAATATAAAGATAATGAGAACTCTCATCCGTTATCTGTAGGGTATGTAAAAGTAAGACAAGTTTTCAAAGATGATGAAGAAGAAAACTTGTCAAAATATTTACAAAGAGCTGCAGATATATATTTTGGACTGACTCCTCTTGAAGTTCGTAAATTAGCCTATCAATATGCTGTCGCTTTAGACCGTAAATTTCCTGAAACTTGGGAAAATAATGCCATGGCTGGCGAAGAATGGTTGAAAGGCTTCATGCGGCGACATCAAGAGCTAAGCGTTAGAAAACCTGAGGCGACTAGCCTTGCCCGAGCAACTAGCTTCAATTCTCATAATGTAAATTTATTTTTCGATAACCTAGGGAAAGTTTTAGAAAAGTACAAGTTTGAAGGGCAAGATATATGGAATGTGGATGAGACAGGAATTACTACTGTCCAAAAGCCCCAAAAAATTGTTGCTCGAAGAGGCATGAAACAGATAGGCGCCCTGACTTCAGCCGAGCGAGGTACTTTGGTAACATTAGCTGTTGCAGTGTCAGCTGCAGGGAATAGCATACCGCCTTTTTTCGTGTTTCCCCGAAAAAATTTCAAAGACCATTTTGTTAACAGTGGACCAACAGGATCAACTGGTAGCGCCAATCCATCCGGCTGGATGAACGAAGACTGTTTTTATGTATTTATTCAACAATTTGTGCGATACACTCGCTGCACTTCTGACCGCCCACTGCTCTTATTGTTGGATAACCACGATTCTCACCTATCTATTAAAACATTGGATTATTGCAAGGAACACGGAGTTGTGGTGTTGTCATTCCCGCCTCATTGTTCTCATAAACTGCAACCGTTAGACCGTAGTGTTTATGGACCCTTGAAGAGGTATGTCAATGTTGCTTGTGACGACTGGATCAAGAATCATCCTGGGAAAACAATGACGATTTATGATATTCCTGCTATCGTCAAAATTAGTTTACCACCAGCCATAACTCCCCAGAACATAATGTCTGGCTTTTCTGTGAGTGGCATATGGCCCTATAATCGTAATATCTTCACTGACATAGACTTTGCACCATCTTATGTAACCGATAGGCCTGAAGTTGACCAGGAAATCGATCAGGCTATACAGAGCGAAGACGGTGTTAGTCCAAACGCGGAACATATCCCAGCTTCTTGTAGGACACCCTCCCCAACTCCTGGAACCAGTGCAACTACTCCTCAAACTTTAAATTTACCAACACCTGAAATTTTACGACCATTTCCGAAAGCTCCAGCTAAGAAAACGACTTCCAATCGAAGAAAAAGGACTACCGCAATTTTGACAGAAACCCCGGTTAAGAATGCGTTAGCAGAGCAACAAAAAATGAGAAAAACCAAACCAAAGGTACCTACGAAGAAGAAAAATAAGAAACAAAAGCAAGTGAGTAGCGAAGAAGATGACGATTTGGATGATACGTCATGTTTGATATGTTATGAAACCTGGTCAAGCAGCAAGCCCAATGAAGGATGGGTTCAGTGCACAAAATGCAAAATGTGGGTGCATGAAAAATGTGGTGGGAACAAACATTTATTTTATTGCTGCCCAAATTGTGCCTCAGACGATGACAGTGATGTTAACAGTGATCTGTGACAACGAGGACGTTCATCTGAGACAACCTACCCCATGCCGGGGGTAATTTGTCCCACTCGACTTTATTATTTCATTCTCAAATTTTTCGTACAAATTTTGTTATTTTTTAAGATGTAAGAGCAATTAATGAAGGCTGAAATACCAAATATATGATTAATGAAGAAAAATCGGTAGTTTTGTTTTATTTCTCTCAATTAAAAATGTTTATTTAAATTTTGAGACAACTAGGAACCTGCTCCCCTAAACGTCTCGTCGTCTTAAGACTATATTAATTAATATACATATACGTATAGCTACCAACGCCAGACATAAATACTCTGAAAACAAAATGTATTTTGCAGAAAATTTAATATGACACTGCATAAAGTTTCGAGACCACATCGTAAAACCGTCGCTAAAATTAGATTCTCAACTTAATTAATAAAGCAAAACCACTAAAGTTGAGAGTTCAGAGAGTAGATTTACTGAAAAACTATGTACCTACATTACAAATTAAATATGTGTACTACGTAGCATATAAAAGTCTCTGTGAATTCCTACGCCCCAGAGAGCCAGCATACTCACGCGACCTTTCATAAATACTAGATTTTAATTAGCAATTTAAAAAGATATTAACAACTTAAATATTAAACACGCTGTATATTCATCTGAAATACCAAATAACTTCTCAAATTTAATGTAAACATAGTAATTGACAATAAACCTGCAGCAATTATTAGACTAATGCAAAAATTATATTTTGCAAATTAAAACTCTTTGGAGATAAAAATCGCGGTGGTATACAAACTTTTTAATTAGGAGACTCTTTCGAAAGGTGATTAAAAAGTTGTGTTTTTCTTTTTTTGTCATTGTGTTAATGCTACAGGGTTCGTTATGAGATACTTAAAAATAAGGGGCGGTCTTATTAAGACTTCTTAGTAAGTTGGCTTGGAAGTGCAGTTAGCAGTTACGGACGGGCAGTAGGTAATAATCAGGGAAATATATGGAGCGTGTTAGGTTATTATTGCAGCTAGTTCTAAGTACAGTCGTTGAGTCAAACAAGTTAAGAAGTTGCAGTTACTTTGTTGGAATGGTTAGTACCAGTGGCGAGGGGAGGAATAATGGTCAGGGTAAGCCGTTCTAAAAAAAAACACTACGCGTGATGCGACCTTAGTTTCCTCAGGTTCCCTTAGGTTTCACTCATAGTTGGAATCAGAGTGAGTGACTCGGAATATAATTGGTTTTCTTTGCGTGCAGGCGATGTTCCAGTAAATTTTAGAAACACATAACAATTAATTGTTTGTACTCTGACATTGTGAATGGCGGATCGGTGGTAGGTGGGATTTCCTAAAGATAAGCCGATGGGAATCGGTTTGTATTGACCCTTCGCCACTGGTTAGTGGGTAGTGTTTGTCATCATCCTGTTAGCCCATTAGTGCTGTGTGGAGAGTCTGCTGAACATTTACATTTACCATTATACTCATGGAGGATCAAGATTAATCAGCTAGCGAAACTCCACAAGAGATAGATATCCAACACTGACAAAATGATAGATAGATATCCAACAATGACAAAAACGAACAAAAACAAAATATTTCATTATTGATTTGGAAGATTGTAATTACTTACGTTAGTCATTACAATCTGCCAACTCAATTACGAATCCGTGTCGAAAAATTATCTAGTGACTATTCACTAGAACATATTATATTTTCGTAGGTATCGTTAACGTTTGCCATGTAAATACAATCACTTTTCTCGCTCTGTAATCAAATAAATCGATCGATCCTGAAAAGGGTCAGTGATGTGTTAAGTGTTCAGTGACTGTAACAATCTTTTTAACATCAATCAGGCCATCATCAAATATGGCACATACAAAGCTAAATTACTAATCGAGACCGCTCAACTCCCTTTGGTCGCATTCGAAACCGCCATTTTTTAGTCCCAAAAGCCTTGTGGTCGCATCCCCGACCGCGCCGTTCAGGCGGTTTTTAGCCTTATTTCTGAATATAAATAAAGTTCTATATCGTCTGCGACAATTTTACTGTAATGCTAGATACACACACAGTTGGTTGAACTAAATCTCTATGGAAAATATAATCTAGTAACACGAAAAAAAAAAGTTGAAAGTGACGTTTCGAACTCGTTGGACGGTACTTTTTCGTGATATGCTCTCTAGTTTTATAGTGTTTTTTCTTATTATTTGTGTGTTTTCGACGATAAGTGGATAAATATTCATTTAGAAGTAGTTATTACATCGTTTTAGGTAATATTTGTATCAAATAGCATCATAAAAACTTTTATTTCGACGAAATATGAAACGTAAACAAACCTTTGTGAACAATGTGCAGTGATATGAGAATTGTGTTTATTTTGAGTGATTCATGGTGAATTATGTGGATCCTGGTGTATAAAATGGTATGTAAACAATGTATTTTCTTATTAGACTAAGAATCTCATTCTATTTAATGAGAAAAATAGTTATATAAACCCTTTGAATGTTCGAGTGCACAACACGGGCGTTGACCTCCGCGCGATATGAAGTTTGAGTTTAAATATTACGAAAATGTTGAGTAGGATTCCCAAAAAAATACTGCTGTTCGATTATTAGTCTATTCAATAAGTAACATCCAGAATTTCGAGCAAATTGAGACAGCAGTTCTATGACAAATCAACAACAAACGGGAACAAAGACATGCTCAGTCATTGTCTCTAATTTCCATTGTTTATAATAAACTACAACGTATTTTAGAACGACTCACAATGTTTATGTTATGGCTTGCCTATTCAGGAAGCCATAAAACTTATCTCTAAGTAGCTGGAGGCAACAAAAAATCGACACGGACGTTTTTTTTGCTCGCCGAACGAAAAAATCTCAAGTGTCAAATGACGTCCGTCCTTTACGGTACTGACGCCACTTTTCCGACGGGCTGTTGTGGTAGTTGAAAGGATGTCTTATCACTAAATGCATATGAAAGTATGGACGTTCAATAACAAATGACATACAACCTGACACTGACTTGCAAATTGCAACAAACGTAAGAAAAATTTAATTCCGCGGATATCTCACAGCATTGTTCACTTCACCTATGTTTTCACTGTGACATTTTGAGGTTTCCAGCAACTGGGACCGCAATTAACTCTAACCATCATCTGCCTCATCTGCCTAGCCTTTTCCCAACTACGTTGGGGTCGGCTTCCAATCTAACCGAATGCAGCTGAATACCAGTATTTTACATGAAGCGACTGCCTATCTGAGCTCCACAACCCAGTTACTGGGTAATACGATACCCCTTGGTAAGACTGTTTGTCAGACTTTCGGGCTTCTGACGACCCGTAACGACTGTCAAAGATCCACAAATGACAGCCGGGACCAACGGCTTAACGTGCTTTCCGAGGCACGGAGGGGTCTTGGTATGTAAAGATGGTCACCCATCCACGGACCAACCGTGGCAAGCGTAGCTTAACCTGGTCGATCGACCTGTGCAGCTATTGTTATTTAGCCACAGTTAAGCCCCTCTTTGCAATTAACTCTAACCGCGGTCGGTATATTACCTACCTATAATATAATATATAAATAAATGATATTTTTTAATCAAAGAGTTTTATTTTTTAAACATTTTTTCGCTTGACTGTACTGTATTTAGCATGAACAAAATAATTTTTATTTATTTATAGGTGCTCCCAGTCGCCGGAAAAAAAAACAAATTAAATAGATCTGGGGGTCTACTCTCTTTCTCGGAAACGAAATTTCGCAAACGAACGAATTTTAAACGAAGTTTCGTTACTGACCCTACTCTATTTTGTTTTCGGACACGCAGCTGAAGTTCGGATCCATAGACAATTTTCGTGAACGATTGGAATGAACAATATTGTGTGGGTCTTTTATGATGTCACCTAAAGTTAGTTACGGTTTTTATTTTAACTTAAAATTTACAAACTATTATGCTCTATTTTTAAGTTTTACATTGAACATGTGGTTTATTAAATATTTCTTGTAATACTAATGCAAAAAATATCAATATACAGACATTTTTTTTATTTCCTACGAAATTCACCGAGACACTATAAAACACCCATTCACGGTTATTGTTAGCCGACTAAATTGAAGACTACTATTTCATGTTAACGATAGGTAGTAACTTACGACAACCAAAATTATCTGTATATTCACCTCTGTTTAGGTTCACACGCAATCTAATCATAACATGTCAACTTAAGATTTATTGTTTGAATTCTAAACAAAAAGTTTGCTTCTTATGTATTGTAAAAATAAATCAATCATGTTTTCAAGTGCTTTCCTTCAGAAAGTTTCAAACCGTACTGTGTCGCAGTCTGCATTTTCGATCTCCAAAAGTTTTGTTTTGGATAAAATTGAAATTGAAACTTTGCAAGTAATTAACATACATAAACATAATGCAAACAACGAGAAACAGTATGTTGTGCTATGGGCCCGTCCATGTTTTGCCCCACAGACCCTTGGTAACTACCTCAGGCATAAAAATTCAAGGCCGTAAGGATCTGAAAAAGATGACGATTGTGAACAGTGGAATGCTTATTTTTATTGAAGAGAATGATAATAAAAAATATGCACCACCTTAACTGTGGGCTCGATTCCATGACACCTTGCCTTTGGAGGTAATAAAGGCACTATTTCCTAGAATAATTGCCGACTGAGTCTGTAATTTCCTACACACTCTACGTCGGGAATTTCAGTGATATTAAGTTGATTGCGCAGGCGACGCCGGTTCCTTCTACGCTCTAAACGTTCTTCACATAGAGCAGCTTCGATTAAGAGCATTCTTGTAGCCATTTCAAGCAAATTTATTAAAAAATCCACACTAACGAAAATCAAAAGGTAACACTTTTGGTTTCGTCAATTTGAGGTTAAAATTCCGAACAATCATCTGTCAAATTCAAACGTTCGTTCGCAACATTTAGGAATTAGAGTAGGTTTAGAGAATCTAAATGTCAAACAATGTTCGTTCGAATGAAACTTCGTAACGAATGGAACCGTGGTAGGAAACATGCGAAATTTCGATCGAAACTTCGTTTTTCGTGGAATAAGAGTAGACCCCCTGGCTACTGGGAGCGCGGCGAGATTTTTACGAAGACATTATTACAAAATTGGTCAGCCTATCTTATTTCGTTTTAAAGACTTAAACGTTTTGCAGTTCTGCTAAGACCAGGGTGTAAGGCTTCAGTTTCAGTGTTCATGATGTCGCTCTATTAACTTGTGTGCTCGTAATTAATTCGCTAACTGAACTATATGCAGCGCTGCACGCGAAAATTGTGGGTTAAATCTAGCGATGTATAAGGTTACAGCAGTTGAAGGTTATTGCAGTATTATACACAGGTGTTCAAATTAAAGGGTGTTGGTTCGTGTTCTGCAGTAAAAGTTTACGAGTTACAACATTATCAAGAAGTGTTTTTCACTCATGCTGGGTTTTTCCAATTTATTACTTACCTATCTAGGTTTTGTCTGCGGCTTCGCCCGCGGGGTAGTCCAAAGTTACCCCAGTATTCCGGTATAAAAAGTATCAAAGTGTTGTTTTTACTGTTGTCCACGTAATTCTGTCTGTCCATGTGCCTTAAGGAACAAATGAAAAAAAAAATATAGCCGAATTGGTCGCGCCGTTCTCGAGTTTTGCGCTTAGAAACATTCATTTTTATTTATACAGATACAATATGTAACACTAACTTTTACCGGCGGCTTCGCCCACGTGTAGGTCGAAAATTATCCATCGAAAACGTATTTACTATCGGGATAAACGTAACCTATGTTGTTTTCTGGATTAGACTACAATATATAATAACACATAGGATACTTTCTGTGTTTACAAATTAGCTGTGTGTCAAATTTCCGTTTAGCAGTTTTTGCGTGAATGAGTAACAAACATATAAACATACAAACTATTTATTACATTTATAATATTAGTAGGATAGCAATATTGCATACACACCAATTAGAGTATCGAGTTAAAAGCATATTATTACAATATTTTTTTTTTAAAGCTAACATTATTAGAAAATCATAGTGTATGTTATATCAGTTACAATGCTTAAAGTAGAATTACTTTAACCATTATGGCAAAATACATAATTTTGAAAAAAAATACATAAATTTAAAGTAACTGTTATCAATTCAGTAGGTAGTCAATTATGAAAAAACTACTTTCAGGACATGGTTTTATTCTGTTACATCTTGTATATACAGTGGGGCAGGGAACTCACCGCGCCTGCAACCAGTTTTTTTTTTTTTTGAGGGTGGTAAATCATCAAATAATTTCGGCCTCTCTGGGTGGAGCAGGAGGGCATGTCAGACTTTTACTGACTAATACCAACCCGTGTTCCTTCAGTTGCATGTGTGCCAGGGGCCACGGTATCTTTTTCGAACAACCCGCACCCCTGACAGTGCCTGGTACCACGTATTCAGTACACAATTATTTTTTTTTTTTTTTTCAAATTCAAAAGTCATTTATTCAAATTAAGCTGAGAATCAGCACTTTTTTAACGTCAAAATACATAAGACAGTCCGCCAAAACGCCCACTCTACACCACTTCCTAGTGCTTTAGCTGGGAAGAAGAAGTGGCGCAACAAACTCCCAAGCAGCACAGTCTGTTTAGTCGGATAGACTTGATTCTATACATACATAGGCAAAATAATAAACATTACGAGACACAGAACATTAATTAAATAATTAGTCATATGTCAGTTAGCCACGTCCATATACCAACAAATAAAATTAAAAATTTACTCAAGCACAAAAACCCAAAACAAACCAAATTAAAAGTGTCTTTGTATAAAGGGCGTGATAGCATACTTAAAGAGCCTTAAACAAAGGTTGATAGCTTTTGTAGTGGTAAGACCTGTCATTGATCTAAGGCAACGTTTTTGGGCCTTAAATAATCTTCCTCTCTAGCTGTCGTTGCCCCAAAATATGTCAAGAAGCAACTTAACCTCGTCAGGCCAAATCCAATCCAATCCCATCCTTTTTCCGATTGATGTTATTTCCACTCAAGCAAATAACAACTTTATGTCTAAGCCCATGAAGTTGATTTCAGAATAGCTATTATTGAAAAATTCATAAAATATTTCAATTTGCGGCGCAAACTGAACTTTGAACGTGGATTTTAAAATAGGTTTTTCAAAATACACACTTTTGTTGCTGTTTCGAAACCAGATTGTATACGCACTTCAGTTTCAGCAGTACCTCGTTATATGACATAACATTACGTCTTGTTTCCCCAGGGGTTGGGCAGAGGTATGCTTACACCCGCATAATAAAGGTAATCCCATGTAAAAGCGGGCGAGCCAATTGCCATCAACCGGGCACAAACTCAGACTCGGAGCTGGTACTGAGAAATTCCTAATACCACTTGGCACGACCTGGGAATTAAACCCAGGACCTCGTGCTCAGCAGTAGCACCTGCGACCACTAGACCAATTAGGTCACCTAATTTTTATGAATATTCAAGCCACCAGTTGGCGCCACTTTTCGACAATGAACCTAAAATATTTGATGTCATTCGTTTCATTCACTATTCAGTCCGTAGGCGCTTTGACACTTTTGACAGGTGCCCGGACCTGACGTCTCAGTGCTGCCACCTAGTGAACGTAATTTCAGAAAACCCTCATTATTTAGTCATTTTCAAAACCATGTTGTTAGTACTAAGGTACAGGCGCCAGCACATCAAGCTAACCCAAACTGTCAAATTGTCCCAATTGAATATGAACCTTATGCTTATGTAATGAAGATGAAAATCTATCATAGAAATTTGACAGATTGGGGTAGCCTGATGTGTTGGCGCGTGTACCTACATCATTTTTTTAAGTCACCTCTTTGGTACAACCCATGTTTATATTATTATTCATGGAATCATGGCCTTAACATTCCACCACTTAACTTGTAGCAGTTTTCTGCAAACTTTCAGTGCTATCAGTTCGGTGTCCGTTATCAGTTCGCGTCGTAACGTAATGCACTATGTTCGAGCCGCGGCGCCGCCCGCATTCTAAGCTACCTCTTATCCTCCTACATGCCATACATTATTTTCACGAGACTTTTACTACTTCCGCGTAAAGATAAAGAGAGATAGGTAGTTGATACCTCGTATATTTTTCTCGGTAAGTCTGTGGAGCTGATAAATCGGAAATGGCGCCGTTAGAATAGTATTACTGCTGAACAAAGATGTAGGGGTGTTTGGTTTTATAATGTGTCAGTAGATTTATATTGAGGGATATTCACGAATAAATAAAAAGGATGGATGGGCTGTGTGAATTATGAAATTGTTGGAAAGGGTGTGACTGCCGTGATGACGACAAATCATCTCAGTAGTCGTTTCTCTGGTCTTTTCCTACTCTTATATCTGTCGCAGGGATGTTGTCAAATCAGTGATATTATAATTTCTCTAGTCAAATTCTAATTGCACAAAACTTTGTCAACCGCCTCCATTTCTCACAAATTCTTTCATTGTTGTTTGCATAGCAAGTATAGTAAACTTTTTAGCTAGGCTACCTAGCCTACACCAACTCATATAGAATTGGTGTGGGCTAGGTAGCCTAGCTAAAAAGTTTTGGTCAGATAACTGTTTCAAATAATAGTTGGTAGGTAAACATAAATCAATCCAAACATTTGCAAGGACGTGTAGAAAGACGTTTCGATGTTCATATTTTTAAAATTTTCACATTATAAAGATTTTATGTTGATCAAATAATTCCATAAAAAAAAAAAATAGTTACGGGTCGTCAGAAGCCCGAAAGTCTGACAACCAGTCTTACCAAGGGGTATCGTATTATCCAGTAACTGGGTTGTGGAGGTCAGATAGGCAGTCGCTCCAAGTCAAATACTGGTATTCAGCTGCATCCGGTTAGACTGGAAGCCGACCCCAACATAGTTGGGAAAAGGCTAGGCTGATGATGATGACGTCTTTATTTAATAAATTATTGAGGAAGACTAGGTGGGTGGCATAGTGGAAGACGAAGGCTAGGCAAGAGTGAAGGCTGCTGGATGCGAGAAGCACAGAATCGCTCGAAGTGACGATGCTTGGGAGAGGCTTACGTTCAGAAGTGGAAGTTATACGGCTGAAATGATGATAAAAATGAATTACTTAGGAAGGGTAGGGCGGGGCTAGTTGAGCATAGGGGTAAGTTGGGCAATCGAAATAACTCAGAAACTATACACCGCACGCTAACGCATCAAATTACGGAAAGAAGCGGTCGCGGGAGAGGAACTTATTGCGCGACCGCCAGTGACGACTTGTCGATCGAGTAAACGACAGGTAGACATGGGTCGTAACGTCTTTTGGGCGTAATTGGTTATACGTAGTTTCGTGGATATGAGTAACTAGTTTCAAACCCGATTATTTTTGTAACTAGTTACTTTTGTATACAGTTGGTATGGTTTTGCGTTTGTATCATGTTATGATTACTAAAATGTTACAGGTTATACGTATTATAATATTAGTTTTACGTGTGTTATGTTACCTATAATTACGAATATGTAACAGTTTATCATTCCGAAGAGACTCTTTACTCTCGTTTTGCGAGTCGTATTACGTACCGTACATAATAGGTATAATCATTAATAATCTGTTGAACGAAACGCTTACGCGTACGCCGTTCCTTGTGTAAGTGTCATATCAACAGTGAACTACGTACGTAAAATAATCGTTACATTTTTGTCCACGAAACTAGTTACACGATTATCAGCCTCGTAAGCAGTTTCTGAAACCGACTACGTTAAATAACGCACACGTCTAACGACAGGCACGCTTTGTTTATTTTGCAAGCAAAAAGTAAAAATATCGTGAATGAGAATATTTCTTCTGAACAAGTCAAATATTATCAGTTTACAATCAGATAAGTGTCAAACTTCGATTTTTTTGTATATTATTGAAATGTTTAAAGGTTTTGGATACGATTCTAAGCGACTTATCGTTGAGGAGCTATGACCAATCAAGTGGAAAATTGATCAACTAGCCCCGCCCTACCCTACTTACTTATACATTTTAATTCTGAACAGAGTATTTCTCTTAGTTAAAAACACTTCCAGCCGTTCCGTGTACGTAATGGTCAACTTCTAGTTTAACCTAGTTACAACTAACTTCATCTAGGTTAAACTGGAAGCTACTCGTAAATAATTTACACTAAACGTATGCATAATATAAATATAAGTATTTACTTAATTTTATACCGAAATTGAAGTCTTGTGATGAGATTTTTAGAAAGAGATCTAGTTGGACTGTGTGAGACGTAAAGAAGAGATTTTGAAGTTTTTAAAAGAGGAACCGTGGAGTTTCTTTCCGGCTCTTCTCCATAGGAAGCGACAATTTGGAACCGTGCACCTAGCTTTTGATGTTTCATAAGTGCCCATGCAGGTTTATGTGAAATAAAATATTTTGATTTTGAAGCATTTATGCGCTCGATTTTTGAGATAAATAAACCTTAATTTTAAATAAAAATAATAATCTTTAGTCAGTGTCTGTTTACATCTGTTACCCATTAACTGCGTTGTGGGGGGTAAGATAGGCAGGGTCCATGTAAAATGCTGGAGTTCAGCTTTATCAGGTCAAACTGGAAACCGACCCCAACATTGAGTCTTTGGCGTTTTGTCGAACCGCACCCTAATTGCGTAACTCACGATTGATCATAGGTTTCGTCTTCACAGTTAAACAATATTCATTGCGTTATTTATGTTGTCGAACAGACACATTTTTCGAACATATGAAGCAATGGTTTAACAATCCGTTTCAAAACGATACAGATTATGATGAATCGGGAGTTACGCAATTAGGGTGAAAGAAAGAAAGAAAAAATGTTTATTCTGCACAAACAAAACGCACATTATACAAAATAAAATAAACTATGAGATAAAATGCACACATACATAGATACATGCATACAATTTGTTCTTAAATATCTTGCATTTGGTTCGGAATTCTAAATTTAAGTTTATTTCAAATTAAGGCTTGTGTACCTATCTATCATGATATTGTTACAAAAACTTTTTACATCATAATAAATGGTTTGATTTTGAGTGTCCATGGAGTTTTGATAGTTGCCCTTTCTTCTCCATAGAGATCTACGCTTTAGAATGGGCAACTAGTTTCATCTTTCTAACTGACGGACCCTTTGACAATTCAAAAGTGCCTGTACTTGATTGGTTTATTTGGAATAAATTCATTTATTCCAATTAAACCGAGTTTATGAATCTTCAACCAACTCAAACTCAGAAGCTTGGGTTGGTTGAAGATTCATAAACTCGAATTTGGAGAGAACTGAACCAGAAATACCTACGTAAACTATGGTTTTGAAATTCTGTAATCACAATATTTTTCTCAAAATCTTTTATTCAGATAGGTACTTCACCGGATATTGTTACCGATAACGATTTTATTCTGCAAAACTTCACCCAATAAATATACTTTAACTCAATTGAAATCCAATCCATTTAAATCCGATTGCGGTTTAAAAACCCACAGTGAAATGTACGCATTCATCCTATCACACTCATTAATCTCCGTATGAACAGGCTCGATCCATATCTAATTAGTTGGCGCCAGTGATTTCATTAAAGCTTTAATCTTAATTAGTATCTGGGACTACAATGATAACACATGTGTGTAGGTACATACGTGTAGGATTGCTGTTTTCCTTTTAGGGGTGAGATGGAAGATCTGCTGTACCCACGCAACCGGCAAGAAAAGCGAATCATAATTTATTCAACATAAAACTTGACACTGACAGATGACGTGCCGATCGCAAAAAAAATAATGGAAGAAAATTTAAATTTTGCGGGCTACTTTAGCGCTGGACTTTTTCATAAAATATTTATTCAATGGAATTAAATGAATTTAGTAGGTTGTATTATAATTTACTAGCTTCTGCCCGCAACTTCGTCTGCGTCAAATTTCTAGCTCCCCAACCCACCCCGTCGCATCGAATCGCATGGCCGTGCGAGTACTTTGTATTCGTGACTTTTTTATTTTTTTGCTCGGCTCCTTAAGGCCCTAGCGTGATGTTATATAGCCTATAGCTTTCCTCGATAAATGGGCTATCTAACACTGTATTTTTTTTTCAAATCCGGTCAGTAGTTCCTGAGATTAGCGCGTTCAAGCAAACAAACAAACTCGTCAGCTTTATAATATTAATACAATAATAAATATAAAGTAATTAAAATAAATATAAATTGAACAAAACAAAATACTATTATTATTTATTCTAATGTTTGGGACACTATGTCCACGACGATCTTAAAGATCAGGTGGATCTCACTTCCCCTATGCTTTCACGGTGAGATTTAACAGAACAGCCAAGCTGGTTGGTGCTAAGGACTGACACTATTGACAGATCAAATCACCTACTTTTTCACGGTGACATTTTTACAGAATAAACCCACTGATCGGCTGATGTGTACCTAAATAACAAACGGAGTAGCTCCGGCTATCGTCAGTCCAAGCGTTGTCGTCGTCGTCCATTTTCTCCGATTCAATGGATAAATTATGGAGGTTTTATAGCATTTTCATTTGAGAAATGGTCAAATAAATTCATCTATAAATAAAGTCGTTTAAATAAAACACAGTGATTGAATTAAATCAGCAGTAAAGAAAAACTAGAAGATACCTACAGGGTATCTTCCTGCATGGCCAGAATTCGATTCAATGGATAAATTATGGAGGTTTAATGTAACAGGCTACTGAGGAATGCTAAAATTCCTTAGATTCTTCTGGAAAGTATCGTCGTTTAAATAAATCACAGGCACTGGACAAAATCAGAAGTAATTCAAGAAATAATGCAAAAGGCGTAAAAAGTAATCGAATAAATAAATAAAATACAGTCATTTAATTAAATTAGCCGTAAATAAAAAATTGAATATACGGTGTAGCATGGCCAGTATTTGATTCTATAGATACGTAAATTATGGAGGTTTAACTTTTTAACCCCCGACGCAAAAACGACGGGGTGTTATAAGTTTGACGTGTCTGTGTGCGTGTGTGTGTGTGTGTGTCTGTCTGAGGCAACGTAGCTCCCGAACGGATGAACCAATTTTGATTTAGTTTTTTTTTGTTTGAAAGGTGTTTTAGTCGGGAGTGTTCTTAGACATGTTTCATCAAAATCGGTTCAGCCGTTTGAAGATTATCAGCTCTTTTCTGGTTGAAAAAGGGATTTTAGCCTCTTCTATGGGTCTAATCAACTCAAAATTTGGGATTCTATTACTTCAATGATATTAGGTGAAAAAAATAACCTTGAACTGATGCTGGAGCAACACCTGGAATTTCCAGGAAACCCAAGTTATTCACCAACAAACAGCAGAAGTATCGTGTTTGGGCTCATTGAAAAGGTCTCAATGAATAGATTATAGATAAATGGTGATTTAAGGGAGACATTAAGTTTAAAAAGCAAGAAATAAAAATTAAATTAAAAATTTAAAAAACCGCCGACCCAAACAAAAACTCTAAAAAGTAAAAAATAATATTTATAGGCCTTTTAATTTGAACGTAATATTTTGACCAGGGCATTGTAAAGGCGGGGGACGGCTAATGAAAATGCTAGGCCTCTGTTTGGCGTTTTCATTGACCGTCCCCCGACTTGACAATGCCTAAATATTATTTTTTACTTTTTATTTATTTATTTATTTAAACTTCTCGCACACAAAAAAGGTACAGAGGCGGACTTAATGCCTTAGGCATTCTCTACCAGTCAACCAAGGGTCGTGAAGAGATGAACTTTTTAGAGTTTTTGTTTGGGTCGGGGGTTTTTTAAATTTTTAATTTAATTTTTTGTTCGAGAAATGGTCATCAAATAGATTGCTCTTTAAAAAATGTAGTTTAAACAAAACACAGAGAGCTGTGGTGGCCCAGTGGTAACGGCCGCGACTTACGGTCGTGCGTTCGAACCCAGTCCGGCACTTCACTTTGTGTAAATAATTTCATCACCGCTCTCAAACGGTGAAGGAAAACATCGTGAGGAAACCGGCATGTCCTAGAATCAAAAATTCGAAGACATGTGACATCTACCAACCCGCACTGGGCCCGCGTGGTGGATTACGGACTCACTATCATGGAGAGGAGGCCTGTGTCCCAGCAGTGGGAACGTTATAGGCTGAGTATGTATGTATGTAAATAAAACACAGCAATTGTATAAAACCAGTAATCATGTATGAAAATGGAATACAAAGAGTATCGTGTGGTGGTGTGCAGTAGGCGTAAGAAGTAATCGAAGATACAATGTAATATAGCCAGACTCTACAGGTCTAGTGGTATTCAACCTTAGGGTAATTAATGAAACTACAGACAGCTCTTGAACGCGTTTTAGATGTGCTGATAGCTCGATTCATTGGTGAAATTCGTCTTAAAATATGGCTTGTGTTCTGAATATTTCAAGGTACACAATAAATTATCATAAATAAGGTAAACTTTACACCCGACATCACATGCGGAGTAATAAGATGCGATTAGGAGCAATATAAAGTGAGTGAGCAGCATCCACCCACATGGCGCACGAATGAGTGAGTTCAACGCTGATGAGATTACCGCATTACCCTCAAACGAACTCGTTGTGCCGATCAATGGGGGACTCCTATGTGTGGGAATTGACGCCTGGGGCCTGTCGTAATGTGTTTATGACCTTTCAACTTAAAAGCTTAAATTTACTGCCAACAATACTGATTCTAGAATCTTGAAAGATTTTGTATTAAGTGTGCCATATAAACAAGGGACATCGCCGCCCAACCTGTTACCAATGCTTCAGTATTTTATTCCAAGCTTACCTGCCTTGAAATTATTCGTCGGTTTAAAAAAAAACCAATTGCTGTTCCATACATTTTGATCGTGTAGGTATTGCTCTATTCTATGAAACAGCTGAGTTTTTTTTTTGGCTTCAGTTTGCGCGTTAATGTCCCTGCCACCCTGTACAATTAAAGTGAGCACTATGGAAGGATGTTTAAAAAATCATCGCCTAAAGGGGATAATAGCGGATAAAATTGTACCGTAGTTCGTCATTTTAACCAATGAGAAATCGAGCACACGGCTTGTTTTCGAATAACTGATATTGCAATACTGACATAGGACATCACGACTGTATTCCCTGAAGGGTAAGACAGAGGTTAAAAGTAACACCCATATTTTGTTGCCAGTTCTCGATGGTCTACTGGTCAGAAGTGCGGTTTCTGTTTCGACCCCGTTTGGACAGAATATTACGCGGTATCCAGCTCAAATTTCTGGATGTGTGCTCAGTATATTACAAAACAAACGAGTACGTTTACCTAAGACAAACTGTCCAGTTAGGTAGGTTCAACTTCGAGAAAGAGGTCAATCGTCGAATCCGGCTCGGCTGGGCAGCATTCAGGAGGCTTCGCAATATCTTCTTGTCCCAAATACTGCAGTGTCTCAAGACGAAAATCTTTGACCAGTACGTGTTGTCAGTGATGACCTATGGCACATAAACGTGGTCGCTCACAATGGGCCTTATCAGAAGGCTTCAAGTCACCCAAAGGGCAATGGAGAGTGCTATGCTCGGAGTATCCCTGCGTGATCGAATCAGGAATGAAGAGATCCGCAGGAGAACCAAGGCAACCGCCATTGCCCGAAGAATTGCCAAAATTAAGTGGCAGTGGGCAGAGCTGATGGCCGATGGGACCGAAAGGTTCTGGAGTGGCGACCGTGTACCGGAAGACGCAGAGTGGGAAGGCTTGCCACAAGGTGGACTGATGACCTTGTGAAGACCGCGGGAATCCACTGGATGTGGACAGCACAAGACCAGTCGAAATGGAGGACCCTGGGGGAGGCATATGTCCAGCAGTGGACGTCTTTCGGCTGACATGATGATGATGATGATATGACAATGTAAGCTCTCAAACCGGTGAAGAAAAACATCGTGATGAAACCGGTATGTCCTAGAACCAAAAATTCAATCCGCACTGAGCCTGTGTGGAGGGTTGTGTCCCAGCATTGGGAACATTATAGGCTGACTATAGATATGAAAACGTGAGTATTAACTACCTACATTGTATTGTTTTAGCTCGACCATACATACACTACAAATGCGTCTTCTTAAGCGTGATAGTAATAATGATTACGGTAATTTCCCCTTTGACAGTTCACTGTAGCGGACTTAGCGGCAATGCATGGGAAGCTTCACTTCAGTAGATGTTAACGGACTGAGATACTTACTAATTAACTGCAGTCCCGCCAATTATGTAATACTTAGTGAGGTTCTGAGTAATCCGTTGTTGAATTATCGAGGTCAAACCGTCAGATGATATTTTAGTCGACATCTGCTCCATGCCTATAAATACCTAAGGTTGGACTGTCCCCTGTAAAACTATCATTATTTAAGTGAATAATACAGGATAAAAAAAATACCAGTGCGCAAACTGTAACCATGAATTCAGCATATCATTGTAGATCCTAGAAATTTTTGTCAGTTAACAAAAAAAAAACCAGTTCCATACATTCTGACCGCGTAGGTATTGCGGCTTTCTATAAAACAGCAGTTTTTTTTTTTTTTAAACTGTCGAAAAATTTCTACGCTACCGTCTAGAATGATATGCTGAATTCATGGTTGCAGTTTGCGCACTGATTAATAATTTACCCTGTATTCAAACTAACTTAGAAAGCAAACAAATTAGATGTTACCTACCAACTTAGCAAAGCTATAGAAAACGTGTTTTCCTGATAACCACTCATATTTAATGGATATTATGTGACTATGGATGGTACTTGTTTTTCTTTCTTACTGATACCTACTATTTAGCGAATTCAAAAATTGTGTTTTCCTGGTATCTCATCTAATACCTTTAAACGAGCAATTCTTGCGTATATGTGTATATATATACATACATACATACATACATACATACTCAGCCTATAACGTTCCCACTGCTGGGACACAGGCCTCCTCTCCGTGAGAGGGAGTGGGCCGTAATCTACCACTCGGGCCCAGTGCGGGTTGGTAGATGTCACATGTCTTCGAATTTTTGGTTATAGGATATGCCGGTTTCCTCACGATGTTTTCCTTCACCGTTTGAGAGCGGAGTGGGAGCGTTTGATGTATATATTAATCTGAATCTCGGAAACAGCTCCAACGATTTTCATATAATTTAGTATGCAGCGGGTTTCGGGGGCGATAAATCGATCTAGCTAGGTTTCATTTTTTGAAAACGTCAATTTAAAAAAAAAACCGAGCGAAGCTCGATCATCCAGATGTATCATTTTTAATGAATAAATACCTACTTTGGATAGTATTTTTTTACCTTAAATATTCAAATTACAACAGATTCTATGTATTTTGCGAACTTATAGAAAAGCAGAGACATCCACCAACCCATAGGCCCGAATGATGAATTACGGCCCACTTTATGGAGAGGAGGCGTGTGTCCCCGCAGTAGGAACATTATAGAAGGATTCATCCACATCACCATCTACCTACCTAGCCTTTTCCCAACTATTTTGCGGTCCGGCTTCCAGTCCAACCGGACACAGCTGAATACCAGTATTTTACATGGAGCAACTGCCTGACATCCACAATCCAATTACACGGTAACAGAACACCTATTTTTAAGACTGATTGTCAGACTTTCAGGCTTCTGTCGACCCGTAACGACTGTCAAAGATCCATGATTGACAGCCGGGACCAAAGACATACCGTGGTTTCCGAGGCACAGAGGCTCTTGGTGTTTAAAAATGGTACCATATCCAGCGACCAACCGCAGCAAGCATATCTTAAAGGTTACGTCATGTCCTTTCCGATGTCATTAACCGTAGCATTTGACGTGAACGTTAACAGAAATGTGTTTTGTCTGTAGGCCCTGATCGGTCCACCCTTGCGGCTGATAGTAGATAGTTAGCCACAAGCCCCTCAGCATTATAGGCTGATTATGCTATAAAAAACAAATCCCAGTACTAATATTAATATGCTACTCATGTATATTAAGCTCACACCGTCACACGTTCCCAAGCTCCCATCTTACCCCGACCAAGAATATGTAGGTACCTACTCAAGGGGAAAATTGAGCTTCGTGCCGCCATTGTGTCGTGGGGTAAAGGAAACTAATATTTATTACCCCCTGAAGCCTCACTGTGTGTTAACATGATATTGAACGTAATTCTGTGGCGTGGCGAGCAAATAAAATATTTAATATGTTTTTCTTAGACGCAAGGAAGAAGGTATAGAACATACCTTCGAAAACTGACTTCCACGTTCCAGTTAAATACTGGGTAACATGATACCCATTGGTAAGACTGGTTGTCATCCTTTTGGGCTTCTGAATACATTTAAAAAAAATTGTCTGTCTGTTTGTTCCGGTCGGCTGGCCGAACCTTATAATTGTCTTGCCCATGTGCTCCTCCCTGAAACAAATCCTGGATCCACCCTTGGCCGGGACCAACGGCTTAACCTGTTTTTCGAGGCACGTAAGAATGTGCACACACGAAAACTATTGGCTGAATGATCTAAAGCAAAAACGTTGTACTCGTTTTTACGAAATTTACGCGGACGGGTGAGTATGCAATTTGTCACAGTAAAAGTTTATGTGAGTGCAGATAGCTAATATTTTTATATGAAAATGTATTAGAAATACATAAAGTTTTAAATGAAATAAGGTCGAATTTCCATCCCTGGGCGACCACTAGTACATATACAGTATAAGTTTTTATCCAGTGCGCAAACTTTAACCATGAATTCAGCATTTCATTCTAGACCCCTACTGCAGAAATTTTTCACCGGTTATAAAAAAAATAGGCTGTTTCATAGAAAAGTGCAATACCTACGCGGTCAAAATGTATGGAACAGCTGATTATTTTTTGTTTAACTGGCGAAAATATTCTGCGGTGGGGGTCTAGAATGATATGCTGAATTCATGGTTACAGTTTGCGCACTGGATAAAAACTTTTCCTGTATAGATACTTCAAACAGTTTTCCAAAGGTTTCCAAACTCTTTAGAGTTTAGAATAGAATACCTAAAATATGCCAAAGTCTCAAAGAGTTTTTGCTCTAAGCTTCTCACCTCTAAAGTAATTTTCTAGTTTAGTTTTAACTACTCTCTAAACTCTGCTAATGCCTTCAGTGTAGTTAAACAATATCTGTTGATAACTTAGTCCATTACCAAAACAATCAGAACCATTACGAATTGGCTCCCTAGTTCCAATGTAAACAAAAACGAGTTGGATAATGAATAAAACTTCATCAACATGGCGCTTAGTCCGCCTAAGTGGTCTTCTGCTAAAATAAATAGTGGTATAAATGTCAAATAAACACACAGAAGTAAATAACAGTAAGTGCACTGTGCAATATAAAATAAAAGTTTGTTTAAAAACCGGTCAAGAGCGAGTCGGACTCGCGCGAGAAAGGTTCCGTGTCACCGTACAATACTTAACACTACCAATTTATTTAAAAAAAAGGTCAAATGGAGGAAATATTCGCGTAGTTGGGATAAATCTATCGCAAGGACAAATTAAACTTGTAGTTGAAAAATGAATCTCTTATACATCGATACAAGTCACGGTCAATTCTGTATCTGAAAATGTAAGTTTGTTTGTAACCGCATTTTTTTATGTGTTAAAACTACAAATTAACAATGTTCTGTCTCTTTTCTTTACTTGCGCTGTGATACTCCTTGCCAAATTTCATGATTCTAGTTCTAGGTCAACGGGAAGCACCCTACAGGTTTTGATTTATTTGCGAGTATCAAAATATGTTGTAAAAACACCTTCATTTTTATTGCATTGTCATATAAGCTTGATTTCTGCTCCAAGGGACTGTAGGACGCATTTAATATTAATTTTAACTTGATACCTTCCCGCGTTACTGTGAAAAAGGGTACTAACAGACAAACGGACGGACGGACGGATAAGATCTTATTAGGGATAGGTCCTTTTGTCTCCCTTAGGATACGGAACCCTAAAAAGAAAATCTCGGATCCGTTATATTGCATAGCTTGTGGGGTCCAACTTTTGAAATAGAAACAGATTTCTACTTCCCGTAGTCACATTTACATGAGAAAAGGCTAGTTCCCGTTGTTCCCGTTTTACTCGATGTTCCAGTTTTCCGAAAGGAAGGATAATAGACGTTATAATATACTAAGATTAGGTAATCGAATGCGATTTGTTCGTTTGGGAATATCGCGTAAGTGGTATTTATTGTCGTATCACTAAGCGTAATGGTTATTAAACTGAAATTATTCGAGTCATCGTGTAATAACTTATCCTCCCCTTCTACCCTCTTAAAACCCAATTTTTTATCTTGTGATTTTTTTCCTTTTCTTCAGGTTTTTATTAACTGCGCTGGCGTTAGAGGAAATTGTAAATTAATCAAAGATTTATTTTTATTTATTTCACAGTTCAGTTTACAATCTCTTATTCTATTGTTCACTATTAGACCCGACAGACGTTGTCCTGTCTTAACTATGAATATATTATGTTACGCGCAACTTCTTAATTTTTTTCTTTCATAAGAACCTTCTCCTGACAATAACAAACGCATCAAAAAAAAGAATTAACAAAATTGGTCCAGCCTTTCACGTGTGATGCCGTGACCAAGGGAACTAGGGATGAATTTTTTATAATATAGGGTGACTGGTATTATAAAAAAAAATCAGCTGTTCCCTACATTTTGACGAGTTATGCGAACATAAATGTAGGGAACAGCTGAATTTTTTTTTCGCGATTTCTCGTTTGGTCCCATAGTAAAAGTTGTTCATAACGATGAGTACAATCATGTGTTTAAATGTCGGTCACTAATTACCAGTCACCCTATGTAAGAAGATCGTAACTCTACAGCTTTGACGCTAAAAACTTTAAAAAGTTTTAATGGTTTCGAATGAAAATACTGTTAGTATTTACTAAATACTTGAAATTCGATCAAAACCAAATAGATTTTGATCACATTAAAATAGATACGAGAAATTGTCTTTTGTGGCACCTAACTTTTCGACTTACACAAATCAAAATTAAATTAAACTTTATTACATAATAACTGTTAGTATTATGGTATTTGGTTAGTAACAATAGTGCTTAGACAAATAGGTTAATATTGATAGTTTTCACAAGTTAATAATTATTTATTTTGTCCTATGACTGTCGCCACCCAGTCCGCTCTAGCAGAAATAATTTTCAGAATGCATTTGTCACTACCATGCAAGCGCTGTAGTATGGAGGTCGCTTCTTTTCGAAAACATTCCCGAAGCGCTACAACGTCATGGCAGTACCAACAGTATCCTAAAAGCATGATTACATTGAACACGCAGGATGCTGTAATCTCGGCGCGTGTATGACACCCCACTCCACCACAGTGTAAAACGATACACAGAACGCCTTAAAAAGCGTTACTTGACTTCTAGTAGTACGACGAGCGAATCTACGGGCAAGCATATTGCTACTCTCTCAACGCTCTGCGCCCTATAATTTATGTCCTCTCAACCAGGTAGGTACAAAATACATAGAACTATATGTCATAAATATCCCAAAGGTACAAACATTCAAAGATGGGTACCCTCAAAGTGGTTTGTCATGTCAGTAGCGATGCAATTACCGCGACATCCCGCCGCATGCCGCTCCCGTCGCAAAAACGGGCCCCAACCGAAAATTGCAACGACCGTCTTTGGCACAATTACCACTTTTTATCCGTTACACAGTAACTGAATTTTTGGAGGCGAAAAAAATTGTTTCATCAGACATCAAGAACTCGTATGATGGAATTTGAGCTCAAAAACTTTTCGCCAGATTGCAGTTTTTTTTTCTGTGTTGCTTTTGCCGCGTATTTTGTTTTCGTTTTAGTTTCGCGGTTGATGTGAATAAGGTTTTAATGACATTTTTATTTTAGGCGGAGATACAAAAAAAAAATGAAATTGATGTGCGTATTTTCTCCGAGATATTTCGACCGAGGCAACGTGTTATTGCCTGTATAACAATATTACATCCCAAATACATAAAATATGAATGTACCGAACTAAGTGATTGATCCCTTGCTAGCCTTCCATTTATCTCTACAAAAATAAACGCGGTGTTCACTCCCAAATGCCAGGAAGATAGTTGAATAAATACAAACAAATATAGGTAGGAAGTAAATGCAACATACTGTATTGTAGCTTCGGTTCAATACCTAACTAAGACGAAACTTGCATAACTTCACTAATACATTACTTAATTACACGCTCAATACACCTAAAACTGTAGCTAATTTGTCTTTACGTAAAACTTGGTGAGTTAACAATAGTTAGTGCGTAAGCTCGAGTTCAGACGGTGAGTCGGTAACAGTTCACAGAACGTTTGACTTACCTACTGGCATGCACCGAACGAGTTTGCTTTACGCCCGCCCGACTGGCTTAAAAGGTCGCAATCAAAACATTTAGGCGCCTAAGTAAATAAAAGTGAAAACGGTTTCACTTGCTGCGTGTACCTACAATACTTTATTGTGGATTCAAGCCGACATCCGTTTATTGCTTCAAACGTCACTTTGACAGTTATACCTACTTCAAAAAGGGTGTGAGTTTGTTATTTTGTTTTTTAATAATAGTTTCTTCATTTATTTTTTTATTTCGTTTTGCTCAATTATAGGAGCAACAAGAATTTTGTACCCAGGATTTTGTGATATCAATATTTAAAAAAATGTCCTTGGAGTTTCTTGGCCGTTCCTTCCATAGACACATTTTCGAATGGTCAGCTTCAAATCTCTGACTGACCGACTCTTTGAAAATTCAAAAGACCATGAAACAAATGTTTTGAGTTTGAGCAAACATTTTGAACTCCTTGTATCTGGATCAAGGTTTTGAATAAAAGATAATAGCCATACCTTTAATTCCCTAAGGAGACCCTCGAAGGGTACCTTCGATCGAAGATGGTATCTACATTCGAAGGTCGTTGACAGCTGATACAAGGCGAGGCACCCTTGAGTTACAAAATAAATGAAATTGCGAAGGAAAAATCTATCTAGAACGTGGTTTCAAAACACTTAAGCACCTGCCAGCATCGGCGACTGCTTCCATTAGTTTAATGAAACGGCAACTTTCAAACGTCGCGAGTTTTAAATAAAGATTTTATTACCGTAACACTTAACTAACTGCTAAACTTGCCACATAGTTGTTTTTTTAAATCCTCGAGACTAATCTGACACTTCAAGTCTATTTTTATCTATTTTGCTTTATGGCAATGATGCCGATGTCGACAATTCTGCCAATGTCAGAGAAAACGTACGAAGGAAAGAAAACATTAATTCGAAAATTGAATAATATCATATTTGCTAAAAGTTGAATTAATGTGAAGTTATTGCTATTACACTGAAACAAACAATTAAAAGTACCTATTGTTTAGACTAGACTAAATATGTACATCAAGTCTTTTATGTTAGCTCTTTTAGTATTTGACATTACACCTGTCAAATTAGTATCTTGGTTTAAAAAACGAACTGCAAGTATTTAAACTCCGATTTTTAATTTGCTTTACAAAAATGACAGCTGTCACTATCACAGCTTTCATGTTAGTCTAGCACATTAAAAATCAGCGAGTAAGTTTATAGAAGCAAGAATGGAGTTCTTGACGGGATCTCGTTGGAACATGTCGCACGAATTTTCATTTTCATGAAATTTTGTGAAGTAGCGAATTAAATTGCATAATTTTGGTAGTGAATTATGTAATTTAGTTACGTGTGAGTGCACAAGTGTAGTGAAGGTGAAAATAAGTGACTAACGTGGACTTTTTGTGTTCCCACCAAAACTCCTAGTTAGGTTGTTGTAAAGTTACTACCACTTTACAATAACTTTGACTTGACTGACTATGACCTTTTTGTAACTTCGTGCCTATAACGAGCCATTTACTTGATCAAAAATTTAAAAATTTCTTGACACTTGCTAAATACACAAACCGTGCAAAGCCAAAATCCAAAAATAAATAAAAAAAGAAGCAAGAATGAAGTTTAAAATGACAAAATTGGGTATAAAAGTACAGGACACATCTTTTGTCATCTGAACTGTCTAGTAACAGTAACGTATTCAAAATATTGACAACATTGCCACGTTTACCATCTTGAATGGCAATGCTAATTCTTTGCCCAAAAAACTTCGAAAGCAGTCTACAAGCAATAAGTGGACTCCTACCTACTTGATGAACGTTTCGACCCCAAAACGTTTCAAAACTGCATGGTATGGTAAATTGGTAACCTATGAGGTTAGGTTATTTCGACATGCCCGCTATTAGAATTTTCTATAAGATACAATATAAAATACAGAAACGAAAATCGGCGTAAACTTATTAGGTACGGTCACCAACAGATACAACCAACCAAGGTCGTCGGATGTAGTTAAAGTTTACTGAGAAACCAAAAGAAACCAATGGATGTTTTAAAACAAACATTTCAATAATCAAATCAAATTTCATTTGAAAATATCCATCGGTGTACAGGTATATAATTTAAAAAAAGGGAAGAGCTTGAAAACACAAAGCGAAAACCTACGGTTCGATCTATCAAAATCAGCATAATGGCGTGATTTTGACAGATCCTTTGATAGATCGTTTTGTCTCAATTTAAGTTATTGCAAGGTGGCTGATAAAGTTGTTGAGCAGTGTAATCGTAACGGTGTAGCGTGTAAGCAAGCGGTGTCATGATACCCGCGTGGTGAACAACATTGGACATGGCTGTCGCACGCGATGTGCTAGGCAGGCAATTGATTGGTCTCCACTTAGCCTAGCTTGACGGTTCAACATGTTTTGATCTTTTTATTAAATTATAGTTGCAACAACGCTACAAGGTCCTTTGGCATAATCATGGCCGATAATGTTCTCACTGCTGGGACAGACCCCTCCCCTCTATGAGCGGAAGTTGGCCACCACGCGGGACCAGTACGGGGCTAGTGGATGTCATATTCATATTCTAAGACATGCCGGTTTCCTCACGATGTTTTTCTTCACCGTTTTGAAAGCAGAGGCGTTGAAATTAAATACATACCTACACAAAGTAAAGTGTTTGCCTGGGTTCGAACCCACGACCTCAGGGCTGATACCACTGAGCCACTAGTGCTCTCTCACCAGTGTTCCTTTGCCGCGTAGCCAAAATTGAAACTTATGCCACCATCTTGTTTTGTCAATTTCTGTTGTTGATCTACAACCTGTCAATGTCATTCAGACGCAAAATATACTTGTACCACTCTACATTGGATTAGTATACAGGAAAAGCATATCCGGTGAAAAATATTGTGTATCCGGCGAAAAATTTCTGCGCTAGGGGGTCTAGAATGAAATGCTGAATTCATGGTTACAATTTGCGCACTGGATAAAAACTTACCCTGTATAAGATGGATGACAATACGACAAAAAAAATAACTTCGTATTAACTAATAACGTTCCCAGTCTGTATAAAAATTCTATCAAAAATATGCGATAGTTTAGTTCCAATAGTTTTATAAGTTGCCGACATAGCTCACAGAGCAAGTAAGCTGAAGTGGCAATGGGCCGGCCACATTAGCTGTAGAACCGATGACAATTAGGGCAGACGTGCTCTTGATTGGAGACCGCAAATCGGTAAACGTAAGCTAGGACGTCCTCAGGCTAGGTGGAGCGGTGCTCTCTGCAGCTGCATGAGAGTTGCCGAGGATTAAGAGAATGGACCTGTAGACTGATGATCGTGATGATTATGAACAGTTTAGTCGCTTTAGCCCAAAACGTGATTTTGTCAAAAAAACTGATTGTAGTTACTAGTTAGTTGGTTTGAAAAAATCACGGTTTGATTTTCAATGGATTTGGATTTATTTGATAGTTTCAAAATAAGGCTATGCATAAGTTAGTACTGTCAGTGTTTATATTTATTTATATAGTCGTCTCCTCGTTCAATACTTACAATGATGTGAGAGCAAATTAGGTTCGTTTTTGTGTAAGATGAGATCATAGACACTCCGATTTTGCACAGAAGCTTTAATTGATCATAAATTATTATACAAGGAACTGCTCTTGGGTGAACCGTCTCCCGCCAAGCTGGCAAATTAAAAAATAAATAAAAGAAAATTCCTTGTGAATTTTTTACCGTCGTCTGCGTCAGGAAGAGAAATGGCGATGGAAATGACAATATTATTTCATAATTAAGACGGTAGAAAGACAATTCAGATTATTATTTAATAATTCACCTTCAAAAGATGACATAACACCAGAATATTTTAATAAAGAAACAAGCTTTTTCGGCCATTTTAGAATTACTCACAGACATTATAAAAAAGGCGTTGCAAATTCGTAAATAACGTTTCCGCGCAGTATCGTTATCTAAAAACTAAAACACAGACTATATATCTAAGTATTAGATCTATAAACAGATGGAGGTAGATAAAAAACAGACCAACACATGAATAAAATAAACTAGTTTTTTCTCTACACTACTTAACATAGAATTTCGCTTCTCGAATTAATTTTAATTGCAGTTAAGTCAACCGACATCTAAGTATTACGTAAACTATTTTACGAAGTTCTATTTTATGTAGGTACCTAGATATCTTAACAGTCAAAAATACAAAAAAAAAACACAGTACCCTTACCTCAGTAATGGAGATAGATGTAAATAGATACCTAGTACAGACGACGCGCGACGCCAGCACGTCAATATATCAAAGAAATAATAATATGACAGATTGGGTCTACCCAATCTGTCATATTTCTTTGATAGATTTTCATCTTTATAACATAAGCGTAAGGTTTATGTTCAATTGGGAAAATTTGACAGATTCACACACACTTGATGTGCTGACTGACGTTCGTACATTAATTGTGTTGTAAATTATTCTTTTTTTTTCTAGCCTACGTTTTCCCTACTCCTGGGCAAAGGGCTCCCTCCACTCCTTCAAATTTTGACGGAACGTATCCAGCTCGTCTCGCCATCTCCTGCCACGACCGCGCCTTACTGATAAATTAATAATAGTAAAATGATTCTAATTCCGTAGAGAGAGTTAGCCACTATATTAAGGGAATTGGGTGACTTTAATGACCATATGAGCAATTGCTATAAATTAATCAATCTATTAACACGATCATTCAAAATCATGCACTGCAACTCCAAACAAAAATCCACCGACTCAGGCACAGATCACATAATATACATAGCCGGTATCGTTTAGCGGTCGATCGGAATTCGCGTAGAGTCGGCGTCGTTATCACACTTTAGTCAATATTCGTCAAATTAGCATCGATGCAAGGCGGCGAGGTCAACGACCCTGTTCGTCGAGCGTGGGAGCGGTGCGCGGGCGCTGTTTTTGCAACTACCCGACTAACTACCCGAGCGGACCGACAGGTAGTCCGCACCCGAATCTGAAGTAAGTATTCCACTCCGGTCTTGTTTCGGGAATTATTCATTGGAACTTGCGCTTTATATGTATTGTAATATTATTTTATTCTCAGAGACACACCTACATTTTGTTGCGAAAAGCCTCTACAGAAATCACAGTCTTTTTCATCTTGCTAATATTCCTACAAATATTAAATTCCTACTTAATATTATAGCGTGACAGTTTGTGAGGTTGGATGGAAGAATGTTTGTTACTTTTTCACGCAAAAACTACCAAACGGATTTGGATGAAATTTGGCACACATATAGTTTATAACCTGGATTACCACATAGGGTACTTTTTATCTCGGTAGTAAGTTCCCATGATAGCAAAAGCTGGTCTAGCATAACATAAAAGCACAACCTTCTTGACACAAAATATGAACGCTGAAAATTAAACACCCTATTGCACAACCTCCTTTATTAAAACGAACATGTATCTAACTTATTACCTAAACACTTATCTGAAGACTCTTCAGAACAGCTATGTCGGCTCAGCAGCCTTTTAAAACGAATGATTAGTTCAGTGTAGCGCTTGGCGGCAAGCCAAATGGGATGAAACGTCATACAAACTGCGCATTTGATACAACCGGTACAACACAGGTTTAGTAATGAGCTGTGGGTCGGTTTTTCTGCTATTATTAATGCTTTATTTGGTGTTTATAATTAGGCGTTGCTTTGATTTGTTGACAGTTGTTCAGACGGTTTTTTTTTTAGTTTTGGTTTTGGCGATACGCCAGACAGGTTACACTGTTAAATCACTTTAATTTAATGGGTATTTTTTTATAGTCTGTTTGTTAATCATGAATTAAGAATAATTTATTTGCAAAACTTCCAAGCAGGGGTGAGTATATGACATAAAGTACTTTGCCAGTGACTCCGCTGAAATTTACGGACTTTCCCATACAAAATTTCTTTCTTAGTTTATTACAATGCATTTTAAAGTCGGAAACACGTGGTCCATTTTTTTTTAATTTTAACCGTTAATTCAAATTTTCTTATCTAGCTTCATGCGTAATTTTGCTTAGATCTTACTGACTTCACTCGCACATGACGTACCACAAGCTGCGAGAAATACATCACATAAATTCATGCCTTTATTTAGCTACCTATTCACAGAAAGCCTCCGTCACTGACGTGTGTTCACGAAGAAATAAGTCTAGACTTGTAGAAACTTGTTCAGGCTGCATTAGCTGTTCTCACTTACTGTAATTAAATCAATAATCACCTCAAGACAGCCTTTCCTAAGATAAGGTTTCTCTTTAAAAGGGAAGGGACAGCCTGCGAAAATCAAATTCGAATTTCTAACTTTTTTTTTTGTCAATTTGCAGGCTGGTGTCATCAGACTGTATGTTGAACAAAATATGATTCGCAACCGTAATACCATCTATCTACGTACAACATTTAATCTGAACGACATTTTCATAAAATAGTATGGAAATTACAAAAAAAAAAACTTAAGAAAATTTTAATTTCTCGGGTTTCCTTAGCGCATCCTCCTTAAGTTTGCAAGTTGAAATAAAGTCTAATTTCAAAGTGATTTTAATAAAATTTCTCTAACCTAACCTCAAAGAGAGAGCTAAAATTAATCGCATTTTTCATGTACCCTAAACGTTATCTTTTGAATCTTTATTCGCGTGCATTATTTACACAAATGAAGTAAAACGAAAAGCTAACCAGTTATGCGTCATGTTTGTTATAAACAAAATCGATAAAAACAAAAAAAAAAAACAAGGATCTAAATTGCGAAGTGCAGTTTCTCGGGACTCATGCCCCGCGCGACACACTTCGCTGAGGCGACGTCCACACTTTCATGCCAAACCTGTTATGTGCTACACACAGACCCGTGCGTGTGTGCGCGGCCTTTGTCGTTCCTAAATCAAATTGCACTCGAACGTTTAAAGCTAATACATTTGAATAAGTGACGAGAATCAAGAAAACGATTAAGGACCATTCGGCCAGATTCGCGTCAGCCCAGAATAATAATATAACATTCGTTTTAATACTTTCTAACTGTTAAACAACATAAATATTATTTAAGCGTAACATCTTATTTATTATGTATTGACAAACCGTGACGAAACTAGTAAAATTGTTCGTGAGAACCTATTTTTTTTAAATTGCTGATTGATAGTAATTTGATCAAAACAGTTTTAACTGTGATGTCACGCGTCGATAAAATAACTAAAATGCGTGTGTTTCGTACTCCTCATGTAACGAATTTGGTCAATTAGATAAACTTATTTCAGTATTACTAAGGCCAACTTGCGCGTTCACGGGTTATCCTAATAAGTTAATAACTCGCAGTTAACAGTTCCTCAGGGTTAATCAAATATTTCATCTTGCGCCACCAACGGTTAGAGGGTTAAACTTTTAAATATTTGACCTACCGATGTGGGAGGGTTAGTCGCTAAACTCTGGGTTAGTGTTAGTAATGTCAAAATAAATTAACGTTATGAGCTTATAACTTGTTTTGGATTTTATATTGCCCGACATTGTAGTGAGTGAAAATTCGGTAAATAATTATGTCAACAGCAGCTCAATGAATGTAAATTATAAAAACTTAAAACATTTTTTTTTTAATTGGAGGTTTTCGTCAGTCAATAAACTAAATCTCCACATACGAGTACAATACGATTAAAATGAAATTTCATGTTATAAAATTCAAAGACAAGAAAGTAATTTTTCGAATGTGGTGCAGTGATGGGTAGGTTTACAATTACCGTTCATTGTTCGTCCACTCAATTTTGGTCGGATTTAGGTACATTATCAGGGTACCGACAGAGCAATTCTATTTTGTGTTTCTTCGATTGAACTGCAACGTTCCTAACTCAAAAAACACTAGTATCAGGTTTACTAACCCATTGTACTTTTTTTATGGTGCAACGGGATAACAATTACTTATGAGGTCAATAATTTAACTCCGAGTTGACAAACTCCGGGCGCGTACCTACTAACCCACTTAATGTGCAAGTGGTCCTAACTAAAACTCTTTAGTACTTCTCTCCGGTATTTATGAAAATACCTCGAAAGTGTCATAAACTAACAATAAATCTCCATTACAAGTAACACAATAGGTTAGTTTTTCATTGTCCTAGTTAAAAACTTTGTATTGTATTAACGACATTACAATAGAAAAGTTTTAACTTCCTCCTTTACGGGTGCGGCAATGGAATACTAAATCAAAAGCTTTTTATTGTAACACATTTGTTAAACTACACTGGGTTCAGTAATATTCAGTACTTATGGCCAGTGCCTCCAAGCTTTAAAAATTAAATTTAAAAAACCCCCGACCCTAACAAAAACTCTAAAAAGTAAAAATAATAATATTTATAGGCCTTTTAAGATGAAGGTAATATTTTGATCAAGGCATTGTAAAGGCGGGGGACGGCTAATGAAAGTGCTAGGCCTCTGTTTGGCGTTTTCATTGACCGTCCCCCGACTTTTAATTTAATTTTTATTTCCTACTTTTTAAACTAAAATCTGCGCATCGTTGCGTATTTTTCCCACAGTGAAGTTTGTTACTAATTTATCCTCATTCCTCGTCCTGATCACTATTTATCTATAATCTATTCATTGAGACCTTTTCAATGAGCCCAAACACGATACTTTTGCTGTTTGTTGGTGAGTAACTTGGGCATCCTGGAAATTCCAGGTGTTGCTTCAGCATCATTTCAAGGTTACTTTGTTCGTCTAATATCATTGAAGTAATAGAATACCAAATTTCGAGTTGATCAGACCCGTGGAAGATGCCCAAATCCTTTCATCAACCAGAAAAGAGCTGATAATCTTCAAACGGCTGAACCGATTTTGAAGAAACATGTCTAAGAACACTCCCGGCTAATACACCTTTCAAACAAAAAAACAAAATCAAAATCGGTTCATCCGTTCGGGAGCTACGTTGCCTCAGACAGACACACACAGACACGTCAAACTTATAACACCCCGTCGTTTTTGCGTCGGGGGTTAAAAATAAAGAAAAGTGTCTGATTTAAACTGTCAATATTTTTCCCGCCAGTAATTTGCACAGATTATCAAAGCCAATTATAACGGCCGGGGTACACGAGTCCAATACATGTCTGATCGTTTTGCCGTGTGTATTTGCGGTATTTACATAAATGCCAGGCTACGCTAAATGATTTTATCTAGCCGCGACATGGTTCTCTAAATGCTGTGCATTGCTGACGGCCCGCCATTTCCAATGATCGCGGCCTCATATAGACGTTTTTACTTCGCGTTTCGCTGTTAACAGGGCCATAGATTAGCTTATCGTGAACGTGATATTACGGCGAAGGGAGTGTGTATGATATTGGGAGATGTTAATAGAATGGCGGGGACTAAATAATACTAAATATAGATGTAGCTCGTTATACTGAATGGGTGTTTTTCTCAGGCAATCTGCCATATAGATAGATTTTAGTATAGTTGTTACTGCGGATAGAAAAGTGTCAGTGTTACAACACTATTGTCACACAACATTTTTGTTATGGTTTCTTAAATGAAACCACAACAATAATGTGATTGATTTACATAAATTCCTGTATTTATTCTCGTTAGTAAACAAACGGAATAATGTAATTACACAATAATCGCAGCTGTGAATAAACAATCGCTGTCCTTTATAGCGACTTTACGAAATCACAAACACAAAAGAATTATTCGAACGAAAACTTTTTCAGTGAAAATTGATTCGGATTATTCCAGAGATAAGACAAACATTTACAAGGAGGCAGATAAACATTGAACAACAAACGTTAAGATCAAAGGGAAAACGTCATGTTTCTACAAAAGGATCTGAAACCGGAATTATTGAATTAACGAATTCATGAAAGTACCTAACCTACGCGAATTTGAACTCAGGCAAAACAACGTTTATTTATTTTCAACACACTTGCTCATAAAATGGCTCTAATTTCACTACAGTTAGGCACATAATGACACCTATTATCAAACTGTGACTTTTTCATTACTATTATTCACTAGTGAGTTATAGAATTGGTTGAGTTGCTTTGTTCTTAGTGAGTTATAGGTTGTTTTTTGTTTGAGTTGCTTTGTTCTAAAAAACGATGATGATGATGATGATGGATGATGCTGGGTGATGATGGATGATGATGGATGATGCTGGATGATGATGGATGATGATGATGATGGATGACGATGGATGATGATGAATTATGATGATGGACGATGCTGGATGATGATGGGTGATGATGAGTGATGATGGATGATGATAGATGATGATGGATGACGATGGATGACGATGGATGATGATGGATGACGATGGATGATGATGGATGATGATGATGGATGACGATGGATGATGATGATGATGGATGACGATGGATGATTATGGATGATGCTGGATGATGATGGGTGATGATGAATGATGATGGATGATGCTGGATGATGATGGGTGATGATGAATGATGATGGATGACGATGGATGATGATGGATGACGATGGATGATGATGGATGATGATGGACGATGATGGATGACGATGGATGACGATGGATGATGATGGATGATGATGGATGATGATGATGATGATGATTTAGTATTATTTTCTTCGCAAGTGTGTTGAAAAACGTCGTATGATACACGTGTGTATTGATGATTATCGTCCTCGGCTCTCTTAAGACCCTCGCCTGACGGCTCGGGTCTCAATGGCGCCTCAGCGATAATCACCAACGTTACACACTTGTACCATAATGTACTATTATTTGGATGTCCATCAGAGGCTACACAATTACATGCAAGTTTACATTAAGCAGAGACAAATACAGTGTGCGCTTACAATTATAGGAGAACACATCATTTACATGTAATCTAGGTACATTAAGCTTGACAGTTTAAAAATATTTCAAAAAAGAAAACAGTACGAAAATCATACTTAAAGGCATCATAAAGGAAACAAAGTTAATGACATAAGAAATCAACAATAAAATAATGTGAATGAACAGTTAGAAAAAACAACATCAATATAAGACAGCACATAAAACTAACAAAATATTATGACTTGTATGTATTTTTTTAACTTTTGTAATGTTCGAAAAATAGTGACAAAAATTCTCTAATACACTCAGCAGTTCACGTAAAACATAAGATGTAGCAAAAAGGAAATAGCAAGGAGAAGGTATGTTAGCCTCAGCACACATGGTGTATTTATTGAGTCATCTATCTTAGCTAGCAGCGGTTCGCACCTGACCTAGCGAACCTTTGTACATTTTTTCCACATTTTTATCTATCGAGTGTGACAGCGGTCCTCCAGAGCTTACTCTGACGTTTACGTGGATTACTTAACGTAATCCACACGATCTACTAAGAAAATACCTTTCTATCTAGAAATGTTTTAACCTTTTGCGGTGTACATTGCGTGGTTTATGTACGAGTTTTAGTTGAGCTTGCTCGTTTGTTGCTGGAATGGCGCAATGAGTATTAAACTGAAGTGTTAAACTTTGTGAGTGCAATGCAGTTGTAGAACTGTTCTAATACGAACTAACTGTTGTTATTTAGTGTACTTAGCAACATTTAATTACTTGCAAGTAGAACGTAAACTGAGATATGCAGAAGGACATAGGCTACTTTTACGCGATAACCGACATATACGCGAGCGGAGCCAAGGGCGAAAGCTTGTAATGTTATAAAGAAAAATATCGGAATTTTTGTATGTTTATTTGTTAAGTTTTTACGCTAAGAAGGCTGAACGGATTTCGATGAAATTTGGCACATGGGTAGACCATGACCAGGCTTAGAACACAGGATACTTTAAAGGCTGATGTTCTCACGGAATCGAATCTTATGCGGTGCAACCACGGAGCGCAGATTTTAGACTTACTTCGTATTTACCGTGTAATACCTACTTCGTTCAAGTACGTAAGAAATTCAGCCATACAAAAAGCGTTGTTATTATTATAATGGTGTTGTAGTGCAGAATTTCCGCATCTAAAATGAAAACACACGAATTAAATTCAAAAGTTAGAAATACAGACTATTCTACCGAATAACATTAGTATTCTGAAGTAACTTTCACAGGACCACTAGTTGCACTTCGCAACTAACCTGTAGAACCAGAGTTCAGACTACACAAATATAAAGTTCACACAAGTCAACGGAACAAAACAAAACAATAAATTATAAACTAAATTAGAAATCGTAATTACTGAAGCCGTAGTCGGTTGTAGTGGCAAAGGCGAGTCTTCAGCCAACCAGGCAAGGTTCATACAGCCGACGCTAAGCTTTACGTTTTGTTTTACGTTATCGTTGCAATCTCAACTAATTGAATTTGAGTAGACGACTTACACAATCGCCGCTGAGCGAGGTACATGCCACATAAAGATGTTTTATTATGCACGTGTGTGACAAGTGCAGCGAACGAATGCGGTGGGGTTCGGCCGTGGTGACAGTAGAAGCGGGTGAAGCAGTAGAAGCGGCGTTATAATATTGTGGTGTGATCTCTCCCACCATGGGCGCTCACAAGTTTATTTTCAGGCGGGTGCATGTTCAACTCTACGAAGCGAGCTCGATAATGTTTGCACTTCACTTCGGAAATGTTAGGTTATCCTTTGTCCATTCATACAAGAAGTAACTTTGTCAATGTATGTAAGAGAAAGTAGGATGCAAGAGTGAACGAAACAGACTCGATAATTTTTGCATCTCGCCTCGAATGGGATAGGTTTAATTTTGATAGAACTAATAGTGTCGATTTATACTTTAAAGAAGCATAAGAATTAAGATACAGTAGGATGTAAGAGCGAGTGGAGCAAGCTCGATAGTGTAAGCATCCCGGCTAGAATCGATGGTAATCGTTGGAAATGTACGGAACAGCACTTCCCACAGTCCCTGCCCGTACTTATTGTTCTCAAAACAAGTCTACATTTGTCTTTGGCCCACTAGTGAGATCGAGCCCGCGGCTAGATTCCCCATCTAGCCACGGTCTCACTGGTGGGCCTGGCTAAAAAGCACGTTGTCTCACCAAGCATCGTGTCCGACAGAGGTAGTATCAGTGATGAGCAGTTATGCTGCGGCCACACTACGGTCAACGTCAATGCCGATGCCGCATGCCGCCGTGTACACACACCTACAAACAATGTAGGTGTAGCCGCACCATTAGACGCTAGTCTACGTGCACAACGTTATTGAGTGAGATGCAGGATCATAAATAGTAAAACAGGCGCGTAAAAAATTTAGAAAAGTCCTTCGGAAGATCGGGTTTTATGAAAAACCCCTGCATAAATCAATGACCAATAGTTTATTGAACTTTTCGATAATTGAGCTTTGTCGGTACCGACTTGGTTTTGGAGATTTTACACTTCTTTTATTACTTAAACACACCCAAAGTTAGGTTAAATTAGCAAGAAAAACGAATCTTTGTTGGCTCATGACTTTTTAATGATTTTTTGTATTTTTAGTATTCTGTTTCCGTACAGACAATATTAATAATGAAACAAAACCATACCATATTTAATTTTTGATATGCATTTTAGAACAGTGGAGTAATACACTCCTGAAGTTTCTAATTGAAAAAATGTGGACTAGTTTAACATCAGACGTAACTTATGTTTAGCAAAAGGCTGTCTGGTTCGGCTGGCTCTTAGGCCAAACAGGGTAAAGTATAAACACATTAAGAAAAAATATGGCTTAAATTTTGAAGCAAGGAGTCTGTGTACGCTCTTCAAAGTTGTAAATAATCGTTTATGAGCCTTACTGGGATTTTGGAGGCAGGGCCAAACGATTAGGTGTACGTACCTCACTAGCGGGACGGAGTATTAAACTTTCGTAAGGGTGAAATGTTATATATTTATTTGCATTATTAACCGACTAAACTGTAACCATTTTTCGAAAAGCCCGTGTGTGTGTGAACATCTCCTTTTGCGCTCAACGTTCTCTTGTCCTAATACTGGACAAACCATCGTTTTCTCTCTTCTACGCGCGTGAATCTCAGACTTTCATCCCGGAATTCCTGTATTCTATATACTAACAATAAAGAGGAAAGATTTGATTGTTTGTTTGCATTGAATAGGCTCCGAAACTACTGAACCGATTTGAAAAAATCTTTCACTGTTGGGAAGCTACACTATGCCCGGGTGACATAGGCTATATTTTATCCCCGTATTCCCACGGGAACGGGAACTACGCGGGTGAAACCGCAGAGCGCTGCTAGTAAGGAATAAATTGGCCATTTGTCGACCCTGTGGTAATCCTATCCTACGATAATATTATAAATGTGGAATTTTGTATGTTTGTTAATCAATCACGCAAAAACGGCCGAACGGATTTGAATGAAATTTGGCACGCTCATAGTTTATAACCAGGATGAACACGTAGGATACTTTCTATCCCGGTAGTACCTTCCTGTGAGATAATTTCTGACCTCCACACAAAGGCTAGTTGTTCATAGCATGGTTCCAACCAGGAAATTAAATTGTCACCTTTAATACTCTCACAATAAATATTTAATTTACTCAGATTAACAATCTGTTGTCTCGCCAGCTAGATTAAAACAGTGATTATTGTAATAACATTGTTAAATCGGCGGTGATTAGAATTTCAGCTGGCAGGTTCAGGGTGATTTTAAAGAAAATTTCACTTAAGTATGATGGTCCTTTTAGTAATATTTGGAGGTATCAACGCTCCATGCCTCAACAAATTCAATAATTTTGCTACAAACAATGAGCTTGCGCATCAAAGGCGATTGATTTTATGAATCTATTCGACCATCCATGACAATTCGCATCAATAAGAGAGTTTTAGACGCGTTTCTCCAAAGGTCAGATGCATAGCAGATACTCGCAACTGGCGTGCATAATGTTCCCACTGCTGGGACACAGGCCTCCTATCTGTTTGAGGTGAGAGGGCCGTAATCCACCACGCAGGCCTAGTGCAGATGGTGGATGTCACATGTCTTTGAATTTTTGGTTCTAGGACATGCCGCTTTCCTCACGATGTTTTCTTTCACTTTTTTAAGCAGGGGCGAAGAAATCATTTTACACAAAGTAAAGTCTCTTTTCACCACTGTGTCACCACTGCTCAGCAGCAGACATGTTTATGTTTCTAGAAATCCCTCCACCAAAATTACTTCCCCGCTCCCGCTCGTTTCGTCCACCATGTCCGCACCCTTGCATGCGCAGGCGCACCGGAGACAACAATGGCGGGAGTCGGGAGGTCGCGACACAGCGTCACGCGTCCCGCTCGTGTTTGCTCGACAAACCCGCCGCGCTCGCTCCCTGCTCAAACACCGCTACAAGAAGCTGTTTCACATACTACTTCACTTTTTTACTTACCTTATAGCCCCGTGATACACGGGTGGTGATCTGGATTTTGGTCTATTTGTAATTATGGCCCGTGGTGTCATCTGGGTGGAGATTCCAATAGGAATCGTGCAATCTTTTGGAATAAAAATACCCTATGTTCTTCGGGAATAGTTAGCTTTTCTATCTGAGAGAATTTTCGTGATGGTGCAGTATTTTCATTGATTACCTTTTACAAATATACAAAATAACAATCTTTGCCATACCTACAAGATCACCATAATTTCGTAACACACTATCCACCACAATATGAATCATTTTGAAGAATATTACTAATCCTTTGCGGCATAAGTTCGACAAGTAACGCAATGATTGTTGTTCAACTGTCAAAATGACAGCCATTGCTAGGTACTGATAGTGTGTTACGCTATTACCCTGCTGTTCAAAGTTTTACCGAAGTAAATAATATACTTGTGCCTTGTTACTTAGAGATCCCTGAAACAGTGCAATTCTATAAAACTTCAAAAGGATTACCTTTCTTAAAAAAGCTCGTAGAATACTCTCAGCTGTCAGGAAAATACTGCAGCACTTTTTCAAATTCAGCAGCAAAGCAAAGGGAAAAATAAATTATAAATGTGCCAGGAAAAACATAAATATTTCTTTTTACGGGTTATCTCTTCAGAACCTAAAACTTCGCTTTCCATTATCTATAACAAGATAAATAGGTACCTACTAGGTTTTTATCAAATTGATTTCATAATAAGATAAAGAGAAAATATCAACTTGAAACGAAAACGACAAGCTTTGATTTCAGGTTGATATTTTCTCTTTCGTCTCGTGAAAAGGTGTTCAAACTTTGTCAACACATCAAAACTTCTGAAACGCGACAATCCAAAAACACTTCCAAACTTTGAAAGCGCTTCAACACTTTCAGAAGCTTCACTGAAAAGACACAAAATCGAGAAAATCGACTTACTACCTTTCATCTAGTCTGGTATTCTTGATCCCCGGTGTATCTCGCGGTTAAGGGCCTGTCGCCACCATAACAACCGATCCATAGGCGAAACAGCGAGGTGTGTGGCCACACTTCACACTTGCCTAGATGGGCGGTTGAACAAATGTTCCAGGGGCTTTTAAGTCGTTCCCATTAATGGCCCTTCTCGCCTTAAGGTACTCACAATCCCAATAGGAACTCTATTTACAATTAACTTACGGAGTAAATGAACGAATTATTCCTTTGTTAAATAGAAAACGAAAACGAATATCAGCAAAATTGTAAAGGCTGTCTACGCCAGACCTTTTTTGCACCGCGTTAGGATTTTTTGAGAAAAAATTATATCGCTCCGTTTTATTGGAAGTCGCTGTTCCATTCTAGGACAACTTTGTGTATTTTAGGTACGGGTCTATGAAATTGTTTGAAATGTGATTCTGCATTGTGATGTAAATCAGGCACCACAAAGCACCACGAAAACAGTCTGTAACTACACTAGGTGAGTAGAGGGGTGCACTGAAGAGCCTTTATTATCAAAGGTGTACTGTCGCGTCACGGCATTGTATGCCCGTATCTATCAGGAAGTAACACAACATTCCCGGCGTGCACAATGCCGAGCGCGCGTTTGCCACCAGCTTGACATCTATTGAAAAGAAAATTCGCTCGAATACCAGATAATATCGAATCGATATTAGAAAACCATCAGTCTAAATAAAAGACCTCGATTGTTATCAAGTCTAGACGACATTAATGAAGCGGGGAGAGATTGGCTCGTTTTTACCTTTCGGCGCGACGTCGTCGCCGAATCTTGACCGTATCAATCATAATTGACCGCTTTTTGCGATTTCGAGAATCGCAGTGCTGCGTGCACGCATGGAGATGGCGGGAGCGGCGCGGCCCGCGGGGGGGTGTCACTGTGCAAATGCACTCGTAAACCTGGCCCGAGGTCAACGCACCCCCTCTCCGCGCGGCCCGCCCCGCCCCGCGCACCCCCGGGCCTATAAAACGTTTACCGCTACAATATATTTATTTTATTATAGACGTAGCAGGTCTACGGCTACGGGTGGGTCGCCGACCAAACCGCATCATGCACTTTTGTCTGTTCCTACACTCGCGTTCTATTGTAATTGGCAAAGGATTACATCTCGCCGCCTCCGAACACAATCATGCTTTTTGTGTTCATTTAAATTCTCAATAAGCTATCTATTTATACAAACCGAAATATGAATATTTATAACGCTAATCTACGATCTAATGGCCTGTTCTACAACAAGCTTGAACATTAGCGATAGGTACCTATTTAATATTAGCGAATTATTCTCGGAGAATGTGGATTCGTGCTTGCTTGTGTTATGTGAAAATGATCAGTTAATCGCTCAAACATGAGTTTAACACTATTACACGCAATTCAAGCGATTAAGGCGTCAATTGGCTTGGATAACGTCGCGTACTCGTACGTTCAGTCGAACGAGAAAACGCCATTCCATTACCCACTCATTGTAATTTGGATCGATCGCTTTGAAGACACGAATTTAAAGTGTTTTTGATTTCTTTATATGTTATTCAAAGGTTAATTATATATGCTGATACCTCGTATCTCTATCTAATCTGTAGACACTTTTATGGGACCTAAGATGAATTCAATTGGAAAAGTGCTTTATTTAGATGGGCAATTGTTTTGCGGACGGTGAGCGCAACATCTAGAATTTTTTTTATCCAGACACAAGTTTGGATTAGTAGATATAGGTACCTAACTACTACTGTTAGTGCTTACTTATATCCACGTAAAATTAGGTACGTTTTCTATGGATTCCGTGTGAGAACAAAGACCAGAAAATGTGACGCGTTCGTTTGGGAGAGTAGTTACTACAAGTTACATGAAATTAATTTCTGCCATGAAAATTGGGTTAAAAAAACACTTACACGTCAAGTTAAACTATTCATGTTCCATACAGTCCCAAGCCGTTAAAATTGCACATTTAATGTGAAAGCGTCCTCTTTACCATAAATACTTTGTGAAAGTCTCTATTATATCGATCGATCTTCCTTAACGTATGCGAAGTCTTTCAAACGAGGTTTACCTAATGTATCACGTGTGCAGGTGACAAGGACCACATAATTGAGCTGGATGTGGGCATATTGAAGCGAGTTCCACCGCTATGTACTGCAGTACCTTCCCTAGGGAACTCGAGCATACAACACCAACTTTAGTACTCGTTACCTATCCCAGAGCGATTTTATATCTACGTAATAGTACATTTTATATGGCTTCTGTGTACAAGGAGCAGTGAATTTGACGCTTTGATAAGTTTGTGAGGATGGCTGTTAAATCTACGAGTATATAAGTAAAAAGAAAAGTCCTGACTGACTCATCAACGCCCAAACCCTTGGACCCAGAAAGCTGAAATTTGCACAGAGGTTCCCTTTATAATGTAGACAAGGAATAAGGAAGGGTTTTTTGAAATTCAACCCCTAAGGGAGTTAAATAGGGGATTAAAGTTCCGCGCGGGCGAAGCTGCTGGCAAAAGCTAGTGTGAAATGATATTAATTTCCGAAAATGGTTTAAAAAAACACATTTACACGCCAAAATTTATTGATGTTTTTTTTTTTTTTTTGCGAGAGAGATGAAGAAAAACCGAAACAAACAGTCTCTTTTGAAGTACAGACATAGGTCAGGCAGGCCCTGATTTATGGACTATACAGATTAGTGTCTGCGATGGTCTTTGAAAAAAGAACCACACAAATTTGAGTGGACCTGTGCATTTGACCATTATCATGTACCGACAAACGGGGTGAATAGAGACTGCAGGGGTCGAATCGAGACGAAACTTTAAAGTTGATTTTACAGTACTGTTGAAATTATCATCGTTTGTAGCCAAAAAGGAGTTTAATGTGTTTACTGCTAAAATCCAGTTTTACAGTTTCATTTCGATTCACCCCTGCAGTCTCTATTCACCCCGTTTTACCCGGTATTACATTAAGGACATATTTCATAGTTACTAGTCTTTCTATCGACTGTGAACTACAGAAATATAGCAATTAATTATTATATCAAGTAAGTACCTAAGCTCAAAGTTGTCTTCCTTCAAAATGCACCTTCCAGACATGGCTCTGCATTGTAAGACTCACATAAAATTCTAATTTTTCTAATGTTTCGACTTTAAAAGAGACCATGACCTCTGAGTTTGTTTCGACATTTTCTTCGCAGGGATCAGTCAGCTAGGAAATGCCAGCGTAAAATACTGACGTGTAAAAGCATCTTAAGGGGAATCTAGTCGCGGGCTCGAACTAATTGGTGAGCCTGGCTAAAAAGCACGCTGTCTCACCAGGCATCGTGTCCGACAGAGGTAGTATCAGTGATGAGCAGTTAGATGCAAATATACTAACATTATTGAGCGCGTAAAAAATTTAGAAAAGTCCTTCGGAAGATCGGGTTTTATGAAAAACCCCTGCATAAATCAATGACCAATAAAGTTTATTGAACTTTTAGATATTTGAGCTTTGTCGATACCGACTTGGTTTTGGAGAATTCACACTTCTTTTATTACCTAAACACACCCAAAGTTAGGTCAAATTGGCAAAAAAAAACGAATCTTTGTTGGCTCATAACTTTTTAATGGCTTTTTATTTTAGTATTCTGTTTCAGTACAGATAATATTAATAACGAGACAAAACTATGCCAGTTTCAATTTTTGATGTGTACAGTCACGAGCCCTAATATGTATGCGCTTACCAACTTTTAAAACTGATTTTCTCCTCTTTTACTGATTGTAATTTTATGTTATTATGAAAATATTTTTTTGGAACCCACACTATTATGAAATACCTAGGTTATCTCAAGGTTGCAATCGTCGCATCCCATTTCTTCCCGTGGGTGTGGTGGAAGGCGACCAAGGGACTTACTAGAGAATGGGCAGCAGCGTTCTCTATGCGTTTCCATACTGAGATCGCTAACCCGCCTGCCAAGTGTGGCGATTATGACAAAACCCCCCTTTTGGGGGAAGCCTATGTCCAGCAGTGAACGTCTTTCGGCTGAAATGATGATGATGATGAGCAAACTGGAGGATGCTGTTCTTTTTCCTAGGTTAAAGGCGTGGAGTCACTACTTATTTTTAGCCAGAAAGCAAGTACCACCGTACCGTTTGTTGCCGTTGCGCGGTATCATTATCCACCGACAATGAGATTGATCTCAACAATGACATATTCTAAAAGTAATGTCAACAGTTCCATCATTGTCATGATAAATGAAAGATGAATGGCGATTTTCCTACAAAGACCTAAAGCCAGCATGGACCATTGTGTAACCTCCCTTGATCCTCGAACATCACTCAAGAATGTCAATACAGCGTCAAAAGTACAAGCTTCCTAAAAGCTTTCCATTTTTGTGTCAAGTGCTGCCCAATCGGGCAGAAGTAATTGCTTCACATTAATTTTAAGAAGGTACAAAGTTAGCCTTTCACATAAAAAGTTGTGCTGCGTGATCGAATTTAATAAAGAAAAAATATGCGACAATCTTGACGAGGGTGCTTCATTGAAACTTATAAATAAAGATGGCGGACAATTTTGTGTTTTTAAATTTGTTCCAACGGTTTTTCTTTTGGAGCTTGAGCATAATGAATTTTAACCGGAGTAATAATTGGCTTAAAAGTGTTTCTGTGTATTCAATTAGGGTCTTAAGAGGTATTTAGACATTGTGGAGTAGAAATAGGTCTGTTGTCATTTAGCCCAATTTTCTTTTGTTCATTTTCTTTCGTTATCTACTTTTCCTTGACGACTTCTTTTCTACATATAGGTACTTTCCAGTTTATTTCCAGTTTTATATTGTAAAATTACATTATGACATGTAGTTTCTTCCTTTCCATTTGAACTTTAATACCGGACAGTGTCGTATCTTTGCAAATATCGAAACTTCTTTTTTATAAATACAACATATGGCTCACTTACATGAGAGAGGTGTAAGCAAATATATGCTTTCAGTCCGAACCTTTTCAAAGATCCAATTAAAATTTGGCACGATCTAAGATTCGAACATGAAGCACGTTCCATTTTTGAAACGGTCGAAAAAACTGCTTTTGCATAATTAATTAGATACCTTATTAATTCATCTTACGAACTGGTAGCTATTTTATGCTTAGATGACGATTTAACTTAAACTTTCCTGTCTCCAACACTTAATTTCCCTGGGAAATCAAGCAGGTGAAGCAAAACCAATAATTCCTAGTTCATTATAAAACAAATTGCGTACAGTTAACTGAATACAAACATTATATTCCTACTTATCTGCTCACATAACTAGTTGTCGCTACAACGCCTAGGAATCCTAATTAAAACCGTTATGGTCAGGGCGTTTTTATTGAATTCAGACAAGTATAAAAACCACTAGACACGATAGTTCTATGAAAACGTTTTGAAAATCGAACGATGAATGCCAATTTTAAATATTTGAATATAATAAATGTAGTTTGGAATGAAACTGCCAGTATTTAGGTAGTAGAAATTCATGTTTGAATATAGTTCTAGAATAGATAGATACGGGTGTAAATTGTTACGAAATTAGATTTTATTTTATGAATGCGGTATTGTTTTGTTTTCTTTAGCGCTGGCCTCAAAACTGTTAGAGTTATTAATTGTTATTCAAACGAAACCATAATATTTAAGTGTTTTCCAGCTGAAATATTGCATATAAAATAATATTGTCTAGAATTTCAGAACGAAGAAAGTAAATGAAGCTAATTGTACCTAGAGAAAGTACTCCAGATAATCAACTGCCTAACTTTGTCCCAAATATGGTGGGGTCGACGTCCAGTCTAACTGGACACAGCTAAGTACGAGTATTTTACATGGATCGACTGCCTATCTGACCTCCACGACCAAGTTGCTGGGTAATACGATACCCCTTGTTAAAACTGGTTGTGCTTGTGAGAAAGAAGAAGAAGGTACTCCAGGTATTTAACAAAATAAAATGCATTCTTACGGAAGCACAATTTATTCTACAAAAAGCGCTAATTTATCATAGCACTTTTTATTTCACTAGCAGCTCGTAACAACAACACTACAGACATTAAACAGAAAACATTTTGAAAAGCAACATAAAGTTTTTCTTATTTTGTTCCGTTTCCTCGTCAGCCAACCCACATTTCACGTGCCAATCCTAACTGAGACAAGCGTAGAATTTTGATTACCCATCAGCGCCCGTTCTCGCTAACTTTCTTGTACGGGTGAACAATTTTTCCATAGGAACAAGACGAAAATTTTCCACCGTACGTGCGTGCCGACTGGTCTACCTACTCTAAACTGTACGTTTGTACGTCTCTTTCACATAAACGTAAAAATATCGTGGTAGGATTTTATCGTGCACTAGTTTTTTAATTCTCGGTGTTGAACTTAAGCGCTGAGCAGTGCATTGAAGAACAGATGCGCGAAAAAATCACTCCACGATATTCATACGTCCGTACGAATGTAGACTAAAGAGTATAGTTAGCACTCTTACATCTATGTAAAGCGACTATGGTATTTTCAGCTTATAGCATGATGCCTACAAGCTGTAGCCACATACCCGATAATAGCTGATTGTCTTAGTACGCTTTAATATTGATGCCATTCGATAGGCCGCGCCGAATTACGTTAGTTGGCACTGTATATTTCAGCGTTGGTACAGACGCCAGCACATCAAGCTATCCCAAACTGTCAAATCTTCCCAATTGAACATGAACGTTTTAAAGTTGAAAATCTATCAAAGAAATTTGACAGATTGGGGTAGCTTGATGTGCTGGCGTCTGTACCTAAACATGATTTGTTATTCGATTGGTAATCTTGTATATAAACTTCGTTTTTTTTTACTATTTAATTTATTTACTATTTATATTATATTTTTTATATCTTCACTTCACTCCTTGAAGCGTTACATATAGATGCACCTTAATTTAAACCACATTTCGCCAGTTTTGTTGAAGTTCCATATAATAGGGTGCGAACCTTGCCCGGTTGATGGCAATAGGCCATATCCAGACTTCGGGCTGCGACTGAGAAATCCCTAAAGGGAAAACCTAATAACATTTTGCCCGGAATCGTACTCAGGACCTCATGCTCAACAGTAATGCTTGCGAATAATATACCAACAAAAGAGTTTTCTTTTGATTTTAATCGAAAATTTAATTAACTTGATCTAACAAAATTAGAGACACGATGATCATTCCCAACATGTTAGTTAAAGTTGGTCATAATACAGAAAAATTAAAAAAAAAAACATTGCTATAAAGTTAATGGACTTAAAAATAACGTGAAGTAATACAAACTTAGAACACCAAAGAGAAGAAAAACATCTTAGGACAAAGACTCAACCTTTATTGGCTTATTAGTCGACTCGCACGAATGAACTCGCACGAATCATAAGTCATAAGTCATTAAGTCGTAAGTCATTTATTTCATAACAAAATACATTGTGTTGAAAATTACATAAATGAAAGATAAAATAATAATAAAATGGAATAAAAAATGATAATAATAAACATTGAGTACATTCATATTTAAAATTAATTACACATCGGGCGAATCGTTACTTTTAAATAATAAAATATTTTCTATTAGCTTCGCCAGCGTGGAAGTCGGAAATTATCCCGTGGGAACATATGTTCTTACTATACTGGACACTACTAGACTACTATGTGTTAATTTAGGTTAATAAAATCTATCTGTGTGCCAAATTTCATCCAAATCCATTCAGTAGTTTTTGCGAGAAAGAGTAACAAACATACATAGATCCATACATATCTACAAACTTTCGCGTTTAAATATAAGTAAGGATGTGCGACTCGAACGAAGTTAATTTATTTGTGGGCGAATTGACAATAATAGAAATACGAAATAGAAAATATTATAAAAATTATTCATTCAAATTCGAACATCTTTTCGAAAATTAAAATTACTAAAGACAGTCCACCAAAACGCCCACCCTTCACCGTATTATTTAAACATGGCGATTCACCCGATTCGGGCGACTTAGTTCTTGCGACTCGATTAATAACTCCCACTATTTACCTCTGTTGCCAACAGAAATAGAACAACCTATACTCAGGTCAAAGTGTGGTTGAAATAATAAAAGGTTTATTGTTTGTCGCCAGTACGTTCGCCCCGACACGCGTTGCTGCGCACCGTGGGACCAACCGGCCTGGTCGCCGACCAAACTAACAATAGAAATTGCTTCAAACACTTCCACTAACTACAGCTTAGAAAATATGCATTCCTGGTACCTTTATTGGAAATTTTCCATATTGCTGCAGTATTTATTGCACTTTAAAAGTGGAATTGAATGAGAGGAAAAATTGGTACGTGAGAAATGCAGCTTTACCGATGTTGACGTGGGAAATGAAGCCAGCTGCAGGTATTATGGAAATATGAATGATATTGCATAGAGAAGAGCTCGAGCAATTTGAGTACCTACAGAAAATAGATGTCACGAAAAATATGGTCCCTCGGTACGTGGTCCATCTTGATTTGAATTGTTTATGAAAATCTTTTCCTTACTTTTTTTTCACTTTGCAGGTCAGTGTTGTATATATAGATATAATATGTTAATCAAAATATGATCTGCGATCATTAGTGAAGCAAAAACTTTGTACCCCTTTTTACGAAAATTACGCGGACGGAAGAGTATGTGGAGAAGGAGTGTAGATATCTAATATTTTTATTTAACAATGCATAAATGACTTATGATCAAATTTTAACCACTGAGCGACAATTATAAGTATTTACCTATGTTTAACGTTCTAACCTGACTCTAGGTCGATTGCATAAAAATCGTATATTTATTTTATAAAAGCCAGCTGTTGTGAGCATTAGTAAATAGAATATAATATCTACTAAGTGTTAACCAAATATTAAACGACTTATTTAGCTAATGTAGGTTGGTACTTAACATTGAAACAGCAAAGTGTTTTGTCCCGGTTACTAGTAACCGCTACCTGTCACAATTATTACAAAAGAAAATTAATAACACACTAAATAATAATATGCAAGAATTCATCCCACAAAATCCCCACCACTATCCATTACCTATAAACCATAGACATCTTGCTATCTACTAAATAGAATCTTCGAGCACGCGCTTCGATCCGGCTTTAGCTCCGGTGTCAAAATGCCATTTACGGGCAATAGGACACTCATAGGCTGCAGCCTACTTAGTAAGTTGTCCGTCGATGTGTAGCTTAGCAATACTCAGTCATTAGTATTTATCTTTTTAATGGCGATCCTATATTATCGTGCCTGACGCCACAATCTATCAGAGGGCCTAGACAAATGATCGAGGAGCTCCGTAGGTTTTTGAGCAAGCATTATGCGGACTCCTGTTCGCGGGACTCCTATTTGAAAGTTTTCTAACATATTTTCGTTGTTCTCTGATCATGTTTACTTAGCTATCAACTTTCCTGCCATGCTTGCTCAAAAACCCTCCGGGCTCCCCTACCAAAAGTGGTATTTTTATTTTTTTCTTTCAGCGAAAAAGATGATAGAAACGTCAAAAATGTATGAAACTGACGGTCTACCGAAGAGCCTGCTGAAAGTCGTTGTAGAAATACAAAACGCTTTGAAAGCACTTGCCTTTGCACTGCCACTCTGGTGGCCCAATCAATGGTGTTACCACAGATGTAAGAAATGGGTGTTACTAACGGTCTTGTCATATATGGCTTAATATTAAAATAAAACAACGCCTTTGGTGTCGGTCTGTGTAACCGCTTAGATCTTCTCAACTCAACAATGGATGTTGATGCAGTTTTCACTACTATGTAAAGAATTTATTTCGGAAGGTTTATACACATATGTATCATAAAGATATCTTGATGTTTGTCAAGTCATAAACACCCTGCGAAGCAGGGACGGGTCGCTAGTTATTTACTATTCAAGTAGGTTAACGCCCATTGAAACGGTTGCAACTTTACGACACGACACATTACATACAAGACAACGCTGAGAAATTAAACCCAACAGTTTTGTGGGTAGGTTCCTTTACCTAGATCAGCTCATTGCTAATTATCTAGTTCATCATCACCATCAATTCCACCGAAAGACAGGCACTGCTGCACATAGACCTCTCCCAAGTAATGCCACTTCGGCTGGGTCTGTGCTTACCGCATCAGCGGATTCCTGCGGCCTTCACAAGGTCATCGGTCCACCTCATAACCTTCTATTATTGCGAAAATGTAACACCACCAGCTGTTCTAGGTAACTTTAGGCCTAAATGAAAAGTGGATTACGAGATAAAGTAAACACACAGTCTTCATTCGCAGAAATGCAATAAACTGTCTAAATCAATCATTGGGCGCTCATCAGATCGCGATTAGCTATGCGCGACACGTAATCAATTTCCTCCTCTTCTCTCGATCCATTTACTACCAACTGAATGATAGAACACACTTCGGAACGTTTAGTAAGGCCGACAGGGTTAACCGGCTAAACACATTACCCTCTTTGCCATCGTCGTAGTCAGGTTACGGTTAACTGTAGCACTTTTTTAGCCAATTTAAGGGGAACCTAGTCGCGGGCTCGAACTCACTGGTGGCCCTGGCTGAAAATCACGCTGTCTGACCAGGCTTCTTGTCCGACAGAGGTAGTACCCGTGATGAGCAGTTAGACGCTAGTTTACACGCACAACAATATTGAGTGAGCTGCAGAATCAGTTGTAGTAAAACAGGTGCTTAAAAATCAAAAAAGTTGTTCAGAAGATCGGGTTTTCTGAAGAAAAAAAAAACACTGCATAAATCAATGACCAATGAAGTTTATTGAACTTTTCGATAATTGAGCTTTGTCGGTTTTGGAGACTTTACACTTCTTATAATACCTACTTAAATACGCCCAAAGTTAGGTTAAATTAGCAAGAAAAACGAATCTTTGTTGGTTCCTAACATTTTAATGGTTTTTAATTTTAGTATTATGTTTCCATACGTACAATATTAATAATAAGACCAAACCATACCATGCTTAATTTTTGATGTAGGTAGGTACATTGTCAAACACTGGAGTAATATACACTCCCGAAGTTTGTATGGGAATAATGTGGACTAGACTAGCGATAGCCTACAGCTTTTTTTTTTGTGAATGACATCTCGTATCTCAACCTAGGTTGTCGGTTGCTTAATCGGACTTACCTGTGGCTACCTTCATAAATTAAGCCCTCCAACCAGAGTTCAAAAACTTTGCAAGTGTCGGGCTGGATCGGAATGAAGGGTAGCAAGGGATGCGGGTACAGCAGTAGGCTCCTACTGTCACCTATATATATGTAAAGGTTGTCTGCATGGGTGCCGGGAGCGGGGTGCACGATAGTGCACTTGTTCCTCCCTAGTTTCATAATAAAATATACGTGTAAAAACATCAGTACTAAAAAATATCCGCAAACGCTTAATAGATTAATAGAGAACTGTACCTATTCGAGGCGAGATCTTAAAATTCTCTTAATTGTTAAGCTTTTCTGCATTAGTGGACAAAGTTACCCCTTGGATGAATGGACAAATGATAACATGTTCGAGGTGAAGTGCAAAAATGATCGAAATAGCTTCGTGGAACTGAAGATGCATCCCCCTGAAATCATGCCGGCGGCCATGGTTGTCTGCAACTAACATTATCTATGCAGGCTGTGCGGTAGCAATCGATTACTCAAGCGAATCTGGGATCAATTAAAAAATTGTATAAGAAGCGAAGACAGATTTGTTTTTGTCACGTAAATTTTTTGTTTTTTCCAAAATAAATAAATAAAATTCATCATAGCGCCGTATCGTTAGCCTTTAATTGACAGAGCTCAACAGTTGCACCTCATTCATTCCGGTACCGCCTGCGGAGCCCAAGCAATCCTCTGTGGTCTTACAGTCTACAGCTACAGGGCCTGAATTTACTATGACCACTTAACGATTCTTTTCTCGTAACCACGTCAATCACACACGAATTCTGCTAATATGGTATTAAAAATATCGACAAATTGTCTTGGAACATACAGAATATGACATTTCCATTCCTTAACGTTAGATTGGTTTCTAAAAAAACGATATTGACGTAGTTTGAACTTAAACTCAAAGCATTTATTTCAAATAAACCAATTACAGGCATGAGAGCAGTGGTGGCCAAGTGGTAACGGCCGTAACTTACGAGTTGTAGGTCGTGAGTTCGAACCCAGCCAGGCGCATTACTTTGTGTAAATAATTTCATCACCACTGCTCTCAAAACGGTGAAGGAAAACATCGTGAGGAAACCGGCATGTCCTAGAACCAAAAATTCGAAGACATGTGACATCTACCAACCCGCACTGGGCCCGCGTGGTGGATTACGGCCCAATCCCTCTCACCGAGAGGAGGCCTGTGTCCCAGCAGTGGGAACATTATAGGCTGATGATGATGAATTACAGGCACTTTTGAATTGTCAAAGTCGGTGAGTTAGAAAGATGAAGCTAGTTGTTGTTGTAAGATTCCGCGGGGAATCATTATAACCATACAGAATTGGGGCCCTGGTCCTGGAAAAAAGCACTTCTCACATTAGGTATCATCCTTGTGAAATTGGGTAATACATAGTTTGGATACTGGAGAAGTAGTGCCCCAGTGGTAACGGCACCGACTTACGTGTTGTAGGTAGTGGGTTCGAACCCAGGCAGGCGCTTTACTTTGTGTAAATACATAATTTCAGTTTCAATTTTCGGTAAAGGAAAACATCGTGAGGAAACCGGCATGTCTTGGAACCAAAATTTCGAAGATAAGTATGTGACATTTACCACCGCGCACTGGGCCCGGGCGGTGGATTACGGCCCACTCCCTCTCACAGAGAGGAGGCCTGTGTCCCAGCAGTGGGAACGTTATAGGCTAATCATGCTTGGATACTGGAGTTTCGATATGAATTGACTAGATGTTAAATCAGTGGAGAGGAGATAGTGAAATATAGTCGTCATCATCATCTCAGGCTAAAGACGTGCACGGCTGGATCAGTGTTTTTAACAAACCACAACATTAAAAAACTTCACAGCAACTTACTGATAAATTATTTCGTAACGTTATGGCGACGATAGATGACAGCTACCTACAGCGATGCACTGCCACCCGTCGCTCGCAAGAGACCCCGCCTCAACGCACATCAAGTTTTTCGAAAAACAACCCATGTTGATTTATCAAACACAAATCAAAGAAAAACCGTATACTAAATTTTGGGTGATTAAATTGTCTTTTAGATGGTGAAAGTTTTATGGAAATAAACCCGATAGTTTTTGCGTGATTATCGTTTTTATGTCCGCGATAGACATTACTTTACCAATTAATTACATTATGTTATAAAAATAATATTTAAAATATTCACATATCAAATGACGAAGAAAATTGTCTAGTTTCACATATTTTTTTTTTTTTCAAATACATAAGAGAAGCCGTTTAGACGTGATCTGCAATAAAAAATCTTTAAAAGTCGGCTGTCTGTGCCTTAACTAAGGACGCATTCCGTATTAGACAAATAGTGATAATATCGCGAAGCCAACCAAAATAAAAATCAGTACTAATGATCTGATAGCTCTTAAATTTTTTGACTTTTCAATTTGGTCGGGTTCGCGATTTTATCACTTTTGTTGCATTTCGGAACACGGCATAAGTAACCTACGTGCACTTCCAACACCTCATTTACAAAGAGTGTTTATTTTCTGTAAAAGAGCAAGTGACAATGTTTGTCGTTCCAAATTAATTTTTCACCGCGTTTAACTTGAACGAGGACTCTCTATTAGCGTAATGAAATCGTATCTACTTAGTGATGACAATCTAATGGCTTACCCGCAATATGATGAGGCTTTATTGAAGGTTCTCGGAGTGTTTTGGTACAATTTTATCTTTTAGAAGCGACATTTCAGGGGCACTTAAAGAAAGATTGAAGATGGCTTCTTTGTGATGAGAATTGCCAAGACGCAAACGATATATCTATCTGTATCTGTAAGATCGTGGCTAGCACAATTTCAAGATTTCATTTAATAAATCTCTAAGTAGGTACTATATTATAATAAAGAGGTAACATTTTGTCTATTTAAAAGTTTGTATGTAGGTGTGGGGTAATCTCTGTAACTAGACAAGTTTAAAAAAAATAGCATTTGATATGCCAAGTTTTATGGAAGGTGGAAATGCAAGTTAAACATCACGCTACGACCCTTAGACAAAATTGCATGCGGTCCAGGTCGCGGCCAAAAGCAAGTTACCTACTTATGTTAAAGATCTGAATGAATATAGTGAAGTACGTATTGGTAGGTACTACTAAGGTACCAACTAAGCTACCAAAGGCCAAGAAAAGTACGAGGTGGGAGTAAGGAGAGCTTTTAGGTACCCAGTTGGATTTTCTTCCCGAAACTCTTTTCGGAGCACAAACTATACCTACCTAATTTCCTATCAACTGTGTGACTGTGTCATCAGAGGGACCCACAGAAATCTTAACAATATTACCTAATTATTAAGATTTCTGTGGAGGGACCATTGTCAACCTTAGGTACCAAAATAGTGTCAGAAGTAGGAAAAGAGATCCCAAAAGTAAGAAACTAAGCATCAGCAGAGTCAAGACCAAAACGTCATTTTTATAGACGATCTGCTAATTCTTTTTCCTGTGCAAATTATTATTTTAACACCAGTATTTTTTTTAATTATAAATAAAAACTACGTGAAAATTTCCTCTGTTAATTTTATTATTAATTTTGCTTTGAGTAGGAATCTACTTAAACAGGTTAACGGTCACATATAGGTGGGTACCGACTTCAGACATCCAATTACACAAATTAAAACGCTTCCCGTGCCGTCTTCATACAGCCCTAAGTAAGTATACAGATAGAATAAACAGACAACTGTCATTAAAAGATGCCGCGGGCTATTCTCAAATCAATGAGTCACGTATACCGTCCACCTGGGTCTCTAACAATCTCTTAGCTGCCACACAATAATTTTGCATGTCTCTTTGTATATCACAGGCACAAATCATGACTTAGTGCTGCTTTTATTAATAGGTAATTAAGTTATTGAAAAAATGATAAGTGTTCAAAAAAAACATGCGGGGCAGTCTTTGGGACTGCCGATAGAAGTGAAAACTAAGTAACTTGTACAGAGGCCAGCACACCAAGCTACCCCAATCTGTCAAATTTCTTTGATAGTTTTTCAACTTTATCATAAAGAAATAAGGTTTATGTTCAATTGGGATTTGACAGTTTGGGATAGCTTGACCTGCTGGCGACTGTACATACATTCACATATAGCTCATGGAAAGCGTTCGGTGACGATGACGCGAGTTCCATGATTTTTGTTCAATCAAACAGTGCTCAACACGCCTAAAGAAGTTTTCACTTCAAAAAACAACCGACTCACACTACAAAGTGAAAAATTACTTTAATTTCGAAAGTCGGTGACTTCGGATATGTATATTAATTTTTTGTCACTGCCTTCCGAAATTAAAGTTATTTTTCGCTTTTTAGATAAAGTAGGTAGGTACCTACCCTACAGCACCAATTCGAAATTGCATCATCCTTGGGGTCAAAACAATGCAGATTTAATATTTCAACGGTATCAGCAATCGCGGTTGATTTGCTGTCATTTTGTGAAGAGTTCCGTTGTCTGTCTCCGAAACGCATCATCAGATCTATGTATGTGAAATTTAATCGGGACCATTTCGGAATGACGCTTTTACACACGAACATACATTTAAAAAAAAAACATGTCGAATTGATAACCTCCTTCTTTTTGAAGGTGGTTTAGAAAGAATCTGGATTTTGTAAGTACCTAGGTAAATACGAACAAGCACTTAGCCTATACAAAATTTGACACCCCTGCATTTCTTCAGGATGCCTTCAGGGGTTGATTTCAAACAACCCATAAAGTAAGTCAAGTACCTACATACCTACTTAGGTAGAAATATTTTTTAACTTTGTCCTTCATGAGGCTCCAATTTGTCTGTACCGTTTAACACAGTCGATAGATAGATACCCTATCTACAAACAATTGTGTGAAAATATAACGAACAGACAGACATTATTTTGCAACACTTTATTTCACGAGCATGATACATATTTCCTTTCGGAGATGTGCTGCCATCTGTGGTCATCAAGCGCACTAAATTAATTTAATAAACCGCCATCTGTTTTCAAAAATAAGTACCAAGTACAAAGCTACTGTTTAACCGGTAGCGCCCAGGTGGCCCACCGCGTGGGCCACTTATCGAAACTTCCGTAACGTCCGGCTGGCCCACCGCGTGGTTACCCCCCCTTCACATTAAATAATTAATTAATTTTTATTATAAATAATTTTCCAATATCGTCTATGGTAATTTTTCTGTGAAGCTAGATACACACACAGTCGACTCACTTATTCTCTATCAAAAACATTGTCTGGTAACAGAAAAAAAAAAGTTGAAACCGGCGCCATTATTGACGCTTCAACACGACAATATTGTGGTGCGCGCTCCGTCGACAATTTTTTTTATTTTGTGAGTTATTGGGTGATTTGCAACGGTAAGTGGATGAATACTTATTTATTAGTAGTTATTACATCGTGTAGATAATATTTGGACTAAAAATAACATCATAAATACTTTTTTTTTACCAAAGAAATGTTTACGTCAAAATCTGTTACGTTCATGGCGTCATAACTTTGATGAATTTTGTCTGTTTTACAATGAATTGAGTGTATCTGTATGATTTGAGATACTCTAAATCTAATAATAACAATATGTTTGGTCATTCTTGGTGTATTTCATACTATATTTTGTACATTTCAATGATTTCGGACTGTGACCCTCGGACCGTTGACAGTTATAGAGACAATAAACGAAGTTCGAAAAAAAGTTGTATAATAAATGAAATCTCTGTTTGATAGGCCAATATCCTCATCGCCAGTTCCGGGGTCCTCCACTGCTGCTGCTGGTTCAGCCTCGCCGCGCGTCCTTAGGCCGTAAGTGTTAAAACTTATATTCATTTATCTTATATCTTTTCTTCGTAATTTACACGTAATTATTTTGACTATTTTAATTTTAGATGTCATGTCGTCATCATGGCCCCAGTGGGTGACGACATCAAGATGGAGCAGGACCACGTCTCTTTTGCTGACAAGTACCTGCTGTTCCAGCAAGAGGAAGTGGTCAAGGACGTGGCATCAGCCGCAGCCGCAGCGTCGGCCACGACGTGGCGAGTGCAGCGCGGTGCGGTGGTGCAGTGTGGCGCGGTGGCATTGCTCAGTGTGGCCAAACGAGGGGGCGGAACGCCTAGTGGTGACCCCCAATGGGTGAGAGATCGGGAGAAGTCCATGTGGATGATGACGATATGCCTGAGGATGTTCGGGAGAAGATCATGTATATTGTCAGAATGAGAGAAGCTAGGGTAGCGTTTTTGTAAGTTACGCATTGTATCATGAGTCCACATTATTTTTGTTGGAAGTTTTTTTTTTTTTAAGTAAGCAACACCGCTGTTCTTTATATTGTTATCAACATTTATAAAATAATGTGAATGAACTTGTATTACTTTTGAAATAAGCTGCACCTTTGTACTTTGTTTTTGTAGCCTTTTCCATATATTTCTCTGTGTATAATCCTCTTGCTGTTCTGCTGGCAGTTATTTTTTTTATTTATAAAACTGAATGTGTGATTGTGGGATGTAAAATTGTGTGAATCTGAATGTGTAAAAGATTAACTTTTTATAATTTTAGGCATAAGCAGCACTGTATTTCACAATTCAATTTTTATCACCGTTTGCAAATGTTTTGCGTTAGCAATACACAGCATCTTTGTACTTCACCTTCTATTTTGATACATGGGAATGTGTAATTGTGAGATGTAAGACTTATAAATGTGAATGTGTAATAAATGAAAATGTTATTACTTTAAGAAATAAGCAACACTTTTGAACTTACCTTTTATCAAGATTTGTAAATGTGAATGTAATATAAATTAACATTTATTTGAAATAAGTAGCTTATATTTAGTACAGTGTTCATTCTACTGCCACAATTTTTGCAAATATGTTGAAGCATAAGCTTACAATAAGTACCTATATTCTGTGTACCTACTGATGAGGAGACAATCAATGTGGGTGTATACACAACTGCTTACACCTTCAGGGAATACAAGCTTGATGTTATGTGTAACAGGTTAGGATATTATGTACCAATAAAATAACTGATTACAAGAATAATGTTTATTATTTTTCTTCCTTAAGTGACATACACACAGTACACAAACATTTATAGTAAAATACATTTTTTAATAAATCAAAATCAGGTAACTTGAATTTTGTTATTATTTCCTACAGTGAACTTCTATTCCTAAACCAAAGTTATCGATATTTTCGTAGAGTGAGTGAGTCACGTCCGTACGATTTTCTCGAACTCTACATTTTTTGTAATTTCAGAGCTTGATATCTTTGTTTTTTTTTCATGACAATGAGTAAGTTTTTACACTAATTAGAAAGTCTAGTTCCTTCTTATGCGGCTTAGACTAATTATTCAAATTTTGAAACCTATAGTACCATATAAAATTAGCTAATACAAAAAAAACATGTCCAATTAGTTATCTCTTCCAGAAAATCTTATATTACAATTATACTGGCATATTTTTACAATATGCCAGTATAACATCGGTAGATAAAGGTTTATATAGTATTCTAGTACCATTTTTTTTATTTGAAACACTCAAAATAACTCGGATGAGCGTTTACAAAGTCATGCGTTGTAAACAAGATCTCATAAAAATGGCTCCGCGTAGTCTGAAGTTTGAGTTTCAATAATATGAAGATGTTAGGTTCAACTTTCAAAAAAACACTCCTGTTAGATTACTTGTCTATTCAAAAAGAAACAAGCAAAGTTTCGTGCAAACCAACACTGTAATTTTATCAGAAATCATCCTATTACGGCAACAAACACACTTTCGACCCCTTGTCCGTTTTCAACATTGGTTTATAAAAACGATGTTAAAATTTGAGTACGCTAAACAATTTATATAATGGCCTGGTGATTCAAGAACCCAACACTGTTTATTTTTTTTAGCTAGAAGCAATAGAAACTTGAGTGGACCTTTTTTTGTGAGCGAGGTCGTAAATTCGTAATCGTAAACATGTCAGCTGTCACTGTCAGAAATCGGCGCCGGGCTTGACGGAAGTTTGACGTTTTACGATAGTTGGACGCCACAGGTTAAGTTAATTCATCTTTTTAACGTGATTTTGCTGGATTGATGTGGCGCTAGTAGCGAAAAATGCGTGCTGCCAGACATAAAATAATCTACCTTAATAGGAGTTAACTTACTGACTATAGGGCTCCTGGCTACTTATTAACAGCCGAACGGGTCGATCGAGGGTTAAGCTATGGTTGCCGACATCGGCCCGTGGATGGGTAAACATCCATACCATTTTGAGACCCTTACGTGTATCGAAAAGCACGTTAGGCCGTTGACCCCGGTTGTCTAACGTAGATCTTTGACATTCGTTATGAAAAAATAGTCAAAGGCGTGAGAATCTGACAACCGATAACCAACAACCAGTCATTTGTTAGTCAGTAACTGGGTTGTGGTCGTCGCAACTGCCTAAGTCGTTTCATGTAAAATTTCGATATTCTGCTGCATCCGGTTGGCCTCGGAGCCAAGTCCAACATCTTTGGAAAAAGGCCATGGCAGATTGATTGATTGAGGAGTTAGTAAATTCGGAGGCGCTACTGTCATCATGATTATCATCATCATGATGATGAATATAGTATAAGGCTTAAAAAAATTAACTCGTTGGACACAGCTTCCTTCCAGCCTTACTTATTACTACCGGCAGCGCCTAGGTTTCCGCATTCCGAATAGATAAATAGCACTGTGAGCGCTCACATATATATTTTGCGTTTCAATTTAGAAATCGCAATTATGACAGCTGAGAGCTGTCATTTTTGTCAACAATACGGACCGCTCGTGAACGCGCTAACAGCACTCACCCAACGTTAAAACCCATATACACCATGTAGAACTTGTATACACCACAAATTTATTCTTCCTATTTGGTTAGGTGACGACTCTAGCCAGAAGCACTAATTCTAAGTTAGCTAAGGAGTTTTTGGCGGGATCGCGTTAGAACATGTCGCATGAAGTTTCATTATCATTAAATTTTGTGAAATAGCGAATTATTGTATAATTTTGGTAGTGAGTTATCCAATTTAGTTACGTGTGAGTGCACAAGTGTAGTGAAGGTGAAAATAAGTGACTAACGTGGACTTTTCGTGTTCCCCCAAAAACTCCTAATAGGTTATTGTAAAGTTACTACCGCTTTACAATAACTTTGTCATGACTAGAATACGAATAAACACTTGGCTAAAAGGTCTCTGAAACCAGGCCATAAAACAAATTGAAAAAAATTAAAAAATTAGTTATCTAAAGATATGATGCGACTCAAAGACAGACTTCCCGAGACATCGTTATCGCGCTCGCGCCCATTCGGAATGGTCACACCAATTCGCGCGCTCAAATCGATATTATCGCAACTCGGAACATGGCCATAGTGTCAATCTGAGAGCGAATATTTTAAGGTGAGCACAGACATTTAACTACTGTTTATATGTCTGTGAAGGTTAGGTAGATGTCTAGGTTTTAGAAATGATGGCCATAGTGAATTTGGTTGGCCCTTTTTAAACCTTTGAAATACTATAACGGATTGCAACACGGAAATAACGACCTCCTTTAAACGCTAAGCGAATCTTGACCTCCCGAGTTCGTGATAGTCATTTTAGTAGAAAAAAGAAACCGCTTGTGGCAACACAAGCTGTTCATTGCTGTCAAAATGACGTTTCCCCATACGTTCCGTTTCGTTTGTTTTGTCAAGCACTCGAATCAGTTGTCAAATGTATTTTTGTGAGTGATAGCGAGTGCGAAACGCTGCTGCTTCCCGATTACCGTTTTAATTAAAATACGATTGTTTGCACATTTACGAGCCACGCGTATCAATAGTGCGCAGGCAAATAATGAAAACCATGCTCGATAGCTACTAGAGACAAGAAGTAAGTGAGATTAACATTAAAATCGGTTAAATCTATCGACAATGGTGAAAGATGGACGTAAATATCGGTCGTTATCGTACTAGCTTGTCGCTTTAACGCCGACGCTCTATGAAATGTGATCTAGTGCAAAGGAAATTCAGGATTTATTAAACCACAGTAAGTATTGCTTGACATAATCTTTTTACGACACTGTGTTCGTTGCAGATAAAGCGTGTTTTGTTATCACCTTTCTCTGAAAGATAGTCGCTCAAAGAATGGGTCTAGGCTTAGATTCTTAGAATGATATTGTTTATGCCGTATTTTATGTATTATTAATTAGATATATAAAAATTAATAAAAGTACTCTAACTTCACTAAAAGCTAACCCTTTTTTGTATGATTAAAGTTATCTTGATTGTTATCGTGTATTGTAAATATTTAATAGAAATAATAGCATTCTCAACAAAGCTCTTAAAATGTGCATTGTGCTAATAATATTGATCTGTCAAGTTTACCAACAAGACTAGCACAGGCAGGATGTATTCAGCCTACATATGGTAATACTGTGTTTGTTATTATGTAAATAAATGTACAAATGTTTGCATGTTTACATTGCAATGTAGTGGAACATTCAATGTTTATTATCATTTTTAAACATGCAGGAAACACAATTTTTTCATCAAATCTGGTTCAATAGTTATGGCTAATCATAATGCTAATGATTTTATTCATTTGTCATGTGTCTTAACTAGCATGCTTAAAATGTTAATTTATTCTTAATTTGAATAAAAACAATCATGTTAATGTCTTGTAAATAAAGTAATTAATGGCCCTTTTAGATTTTGTAATGACGTAAATCTGTTTACAAGACAATCTATTGGTAGAGTTCATTCATATAAGGTAACATATCCTGTAACTATGGAAATCCTGTTGAAAGTGTATAAAAGGAGGATATGATGGTAAGATTAAGCTTCTTGTTTGTATCAAGATAACCATAGTAAGATTAAGCTGAAATACTACAAGGTTAAATTGTGTGTTTAATAATTTTAGAACAAGATATTGTTATCACAACTATCTATACCTACAAATAAATAAAAATATTGCAGTGTCTGTTTGTAATGTCAAAATAACAGGTATTTATTAATGCATAAGAAAGTATAATGGTATTTATAACAATGTTCTTTTTTAATTTGTTTGTCTGTCTGTTTTTTGTTCCTTTGCTAATCTCCTTAATAGCTGGATTACTTTTGACGGAACTTTCACTGGCAGATAGCTGATGTTATAAGGAGTAACATAGGGTACAGACACCAGCACATCTAGCTACCCGAATCCGTCAAATCTTCCCAATAGAACATGAACCTTTTGCTTATGTTATAAAGTTGAAAATCTATCAAAGAAATTTGACAGATTGGGGTAGCTTGTGCTGGTGTCTGTACTTTTTGTACTGGTAGTTCATTCCCATGGGATAACTTTTATCATCCATACAGGGATAACTGCAGGTACAGTTATCAATAAATATTAAAACAGATTATCAGCAAGAAAAATTCAAAGTACTAATGAGTAAAAATATATTCTTATTAATGTAGGGCATAAATTTAAAAACATTAAAAAGAATCATATTCAAATCTGATCTTTATTTTCATTCCATAATGTTTTAAGATTTAACATTGGCTTAAAACTAAAGTACAACTAAGGACCCTGTTTGTTTCCCATTGTGCCTTAATAAAAATATAAACAACAGTACACAACAACAATAAAATACTTTCAAAATAAATTGTTACCAACAACTTCTCTGTTATTGTTACGAATAAAAAGTAACTGAATGAATAATGAACAAGCATTCTTGTATTTCCATTGTTACTTTGAGAATCAATCAATTTTGTTATTATTGCACACATCCATTAAAGGATTGAGTTTACTAAAACTTAGTTTGTATTATTTAAATGATTTCATTCATTACATTGTTGTGTAAAGGCATTAATTTATTACTAATAAATACCTGCAAATTTTTGCTACCAATGTGCAAAGATTACCAATAATAACTAATTTAAATTAATGCATTTAAAATCGTGTGTTGACAGGATCAATAAGCAAACTGATTTAAATTAATTAAAATCATAAAATGTTGATAAATTATGTGCTGATGCTATCGACTACCATTGTCGATACATAATTGATTAATCTTAATAATTTTTTTGTGGAATTGTGCTGTCAAAAGGATTATTTGTAGCAGGGAAAACCATCTAAACTCAGATGCTATTTTATGACCTTGAAAAAACATACTATTTTTCTTAGTCTGAATATAATATACATGCCACATTATCATCATCTGCCTAGGCAGGCTCCCACCCCCAACATATTGCCCCATTTGGGTCAGCTTCTGGTCTAACCGGGTGCAGCCAAGTATTTTACATGGAGCGTCTGCCTATCTGACCTATACAAACCAGTTCCTGGGTAACACGATACCCCTTGGTAAGATTGGTTGTCAGACTCGGGCTTCTGACGACCCTTAACATTCCTGGGACAGTTTCCCACGAATGACAGCCGAGCTTCCCGAAGCACGTAGGGGTTTCGGCAAAGAGGGTCACCCATCAACGGACCAACCGCAGCAAGCGTAGCTTAACCTGATCGATCGACCAGAAAAGTTACCCAAGAGGAGATGCGTTTTGAAGGACTCAAATTTAATCCTGGTTCAGGGAATCTAGCATACAGGATTAGTATTTACAATATCAATGTTTGACAATAGAAATATGCTATGTTTGGGTATGGTTTAAACCAAACTTCTAACACAGTTGTCTTTGCGCAGGTGCACCGCGCAGCCATGTCTGACGAGTCCAGCGTGCGAGTTGCTGTCAGGTATGTTTCCAATCAAATACTTTGATAATACATCGCCATCATAAAATTTAACATATTTCCTTTATTTCAATAAATACATATAGGTAAATTACATTGTAAATATTAGAATATAAAATATTTAAAAATAGTATCCCACCGGTACATATCGGGAACAGAGTCCAAGCTACGGCGGCCATGGCTCCAGAGAGAGGAACCTCCTAACAATGCGAGCCGTGTCAAGAAGTACCGCTTTGTGAATCAGGCCCTTGACCCAGCTGCCCAACGAGAGCCTCCTCAGGTGTTGTTAACATATTATCATTACGTAATTTCGAAAGATCATCGCTGCCCCAAACTGTATAATCGATCTTATATCTTATGGACGTCTATGACATACGAATATTGTTTAAATTCGGACATCTAAGCCACAGCACTATTGCAGGCGCCAGTCTATGACATACGAATATTGTTTAAATTCGGACATCTAAGCCACAGCACTATTGCAGGCGCCAGTCTATGACATACGAATATTGTTTAAATTCGGACATCTAAGCCACAGCACTATTGCAGGCGCCAGTCTATGACATACGAATATTGTTTAAATTCGGACATCTAAGCCACAGCACTATTGCAGGCGCCAGTCTATGACATACGAATATTGTTTAAATTCGGACATCTAAGCCACAGCACTATTGCAGGCGCCAATCTGCTTCTTCGTAACACTCTCAGAACGGATGTGGTCCATGTGGTTTCTTGCCTAGGAGCAGATGTGATTTGCCTCACGATTTCTCGCCATCTACGATTTTTAAAATTGAATGTGCATCTTCATTTGGTCGGTCCGTCTCATGGGTGAGCGTCCGCGTGGTGTAGTGCCCTCCACTCAACCCTGCACGACAATGCGCTCTATAGAGTCAGCCTCACGCCTTGAGACGTGTCTGAAGTATTTGAGAATGCGCGTTTGGACCAGAACAGATTGACACTTTTGCATTTCGAGTTGTTGGCGTATAGAGATGTTGGCAAAAACTTTATAGGTACCCTTTTATACTAGAATTACGCAGGCGGAGGAGTATAAATGTGACACAGTTAAAGTTTATATGGAGACGGAGTGCAGAAAGCTAGTATATTTTTTATTACTACCTATTGATTAAAATTTAAAAGAATTATGGTCGAATTCCGACAACTAGACGAAGGTTCTAGATATAGAAAAGCCATGTGAACATTTCAAAATACGATTTTGGAATACAACATAGCCAAGTTTACACTTTCGCTACTTTACTTCCTTTGTTCAAATGGTTGATGCGTAAACAACGGAAACCACAGTACACGCGTTGTTTCCCGGCAGAAAAAGATCCAACTACAGTGTATTAGTAGACTGTGCCCAGCGAGAGCGACCACAAGTCTCAAGACTAGGAAAGTTTTTTCTCGATCCCTCGGGCTCTATGATAAAGAGTAGACAGAGAGTAGTCAATTCTTCAAAAATAAAATTGTACTTTTCATTGAAACACTTTGTTCTGAATTCAAAATTTAAATCAACCGTGAATTCAAACAATGTTTGTTGTATAACTTACGTAATTTTTACATAACCATAAATCATGCAGAAAACATATTAATAAACGCTAGTTCATTGTAATTATTCAATCGTGTAAATATTGCTAATAGCTCTCAAAATTGCACGTAACACTATTCGCATCAATGCAATAAGTAAACGTGACTGAAAATACAATAATTTATGCAAATATCTGACCCAAAGACCTACTGAAGTGTGAAGTATTAACTAATATCCATGTAAGTGTGCGTTAGTACATAGATTGTTTCATTGTATACGTACACAATAGGATTGCTACTTCAAGACATTGTGTATTCAAACATAACTTGGTTTTGACATTTTATTACGTAATTGTTAGTGTTTGGTCATTATGACACTGTAGTCTGTAATATCCTTGCATTGTCTCGCTTTAAAAGACATGCCCACGAATACTGAAAGTCTGATTAATTCTCTAATTATTCACTAATTCGGCGTGTAGTAGTCCCACTGCTGGACTTCAACCACTCCTTATTTACACAGCATCCAGTATTCTGCTCTCAGCATCCATTCTGTCCTAGCTGCCAACAAAAACCAACCGCAGAACTTGACATAAGTTTCAAATTGATTAATAAAATTATACCTTTTAGCGTACAGGGCACAGATTAAGTTAGGGTGCTAAAATATTCGCAACTTGAGCCCCAGGCGGCCCTAAGTTAAGTCAAGTAGCAAGAACTAGCGGCCCTTGCTGATTACAGAGTCAAGTGGGCATTGGGGCGCATATGAATATTAATAATGAAACCTTAGGACCCGAAACCCTCTCCCCAGACTACGCCCGGATGTAGTGCACCCTTTTATACCTTTGTATGATAGGGTAGCAGCCCTCGACCCTTTCTATTTGACTAAAACAATCCTCGAAAGTCACAATAGGGAAAACTACCAAATAAAATTGTCTCTACAACAAATCGCCAATTTTTTACCGAGTTGAAAAAGGAGGAAGGTCTCAATTTGTCTGTATGTTTTTTTTTTGTATGTTTATTCCGCGATATCTCCGTCAATTGTGGATGGATTTCGAAATTTATGGATAATATGCTTCAGGGGTGGTCCCATATAAATTTTATTAACTTTGCTCCGGTAGCCTCGATAATACGTTCTTAATCCACTTTATGTATCTTGATCACATTCTGCTGCTTTCTGTCACTGTTGTTTACATAGCAAGTAGTGGTAAACGAATTGGTATAGGGTAGGTAGGTACCATAACTAAAAAGTGTAAGATAAAATAAAAAATTGTAAAAAGAAAAAACCGACTTCCGAAAATACACTACAAAGTAAAACATAACTTTAATTTCGGAAGTCGGTGTCAAAAAACTAAAATACTAATCCAAAGACATGGACTCCCGTTTATGTTATTTTTAACCCCCGATGCAAAAAGAGGGGGGGGGGACCGCCGACGTAAAAATGTTGCGATATATTTCCTACAACTTAAAAGGCTATTTTTCATTGTTATTTTTATAAAATGTATTTTTTTTACATTTTGACATTATTGGTTGGGTCGGGGATTTTTAAAATTTTACTTTTTTCTAATTGTAGTAGTTTTTCGGAATTCGTATGTTTTTTTTTTTTTTTTTTTGTAGTATAACTCCGAGAGCACAATAGTTTATGTTTCTCCTGCGCACCGGACTGCTATGCTGTAATGCCTGTAATGATTGCGATAAGTTGCTCGAAAGTGTTACATTACCTGAGTTACATATAAATTACTTCATGCATGTATCTCAGGTCCATCTGCCATGGTCAAGAGATTCTCGTGGGTACTCAGGCGTTATTTTGTGAATATCAAAACGAAAAATCAATGCTTAAGTATCTAAACAAAATTCTCTATAAAATAAGTTAGCGAAACACTGGTGCTTCTTGCTTCTGTCAACCTTAAGATTGCAGGATCACACATTATTTCGCCTTTGCAGAGATCTGTCTTAAATAGGCAAAACTCTTGCAACTATTACAGGTTATGCAACTATTGCAAAAGCTCTAATCTCAAGAAGCAAAATGCAGTAAACCGTTTCAAAGATTGACAGTAGATATCCAGTCACAAGCGCTTTCTGACCAGCAGGCCTAGACAAAATACATTTCTGTTAGCGTTCACGCCAAACGCCACGCCAAAATGTATGGGAATGACATTACCTGCGGAAAGGACACGACATAACCATTCCGCAGGTAATGTCATTCCCATACATTTTGGCATAGCGTTTGGCGTGAACGCTAACAGAAATGTGTTTTGCCTAGGCCAGCAGGGGAATAGCCAATTTGCCTTGCAGAAAAGGCAGAAGGCAGAACAGATAATGTATTAGTATAACATGATATGCTTATGAAAATCTAAATATATTTCCTCTATAAAATAAGCACCTAAATCCAAACGCTTTGAAGCATCAATAAACATATAAATTGTTTATGATTAACTACCGGTAATAAACTCCGTAAACTAAAATTATGGGCTTTCATAAAAATTAAGATGTTCCAATAAATCACTCCACACAACATGCCTGTCTAAATCGGGCTCATGATGGTCTTAGCACATCGTAATACATTTTATATATATCTTCAGTTCATCTTCACAGAGGTCGTTTACGACTTAACGGGCTGCAATACAAATGATCAGAGCACAAAAGGTGTCATACAAATAATGGAAGCGCCTCATTATAATAAACGTCGACAAAGGAGGCTGTATCACAGGCGATTGTCATCGTGCAGAGGCTGGTGGAATCAGTGGGGCCTGTTAAAAAAAATCCTTTTTTTACACTTTTTTGTTAATATAATTATTTTTGACGTTAATATGACCTATTTGTAAAAGAAACTCTTTATTTTGATACACCACCCGATAGGATTTAAGAAAAAAAAAAAAAAAAAAAATGGCGCCAAAATTCGACTATTTTAATTTTGATCATTTTAATGCTCCGGGGTCCGACCGGTTCACATATGTACCGTTGCAATAGAAAATCAATTCTGTCTCATTAGCCGATCTTGAAAGGGATATACCCAGGGACACACAATTGAGGCGAATCTAACGACGCTTCTCAAAATAAAATCCATCAAGCCGGTTAGGCTACACAGTCCGACAAAGATATCCACATACATACATACACTCGAAAAACAGAACCCTCCTTCTGGTGCAGTCGGGTAAAAATGCACCTTAATGTTATTTATTTTTAACGAATTTTTCGTCAAACTGTCTGTCGAAGGCTTGCACGCAGGCCTCTTTTATACCAGTATTGCGTGACGCAGAAAGATATGGACGAAACTGCGCTGAGTCGACGCAACTTGATTTATGACCTTACAATAACGAGCATAAAAAAGTTCAATTCCCTACTCATTCATTTCTGTTTATGTGAATCGTGTTGCTTTATTTTGGGCTTCTTTGCATTAGAGAAAATTAGGGGTGACGGCGACATGACAGCGAAATATGATGGAATATGAAATATTCAAGTAACCTAAATCTTTTGATAAATATGGCCTCAGTCTCGAATGCACAGCGTGAAGTTAAATTCGTGATATATTTAAAGTGTGTGTAATGTTTACGGCTATTACATGACATGGAGCTACGTCCATGACATCATGGCCTCAGCTAGCTTTAAAAATATCGTCGTCATCATTTACTTCGCACAATCACACATTAAAGACTCAAATTCTGTTACTAGCGTTATTTGGCTAAATCTGGGAGATGACCGTCAGGTTCGTTGTACTAGGTATTTTGAGAGACAATTTATTTTTGAAAACACTCAGGTGACTAACAGAGACTAGATATTTATAGAGCTTCATTATTAGAAAGCTAAATGAAGCTTTCTTCAAAGCTAAACACAGACACTTGTTCAACAAAGAGTCGTATTGCTCAAATAGAAAGGAACAAATATAAGAAGTTACGAAACCATATCTCAAGAACCCACAAGTAGCGATCAAAAAATAATTAATGACGTACATGAAATCTAAACAAATACAGATCTATACGTAATGTCCGCAACTGCAATATTGACAGAGCACTGTAATCATAGGAGTCCTCGACATCAATGAACAACGTGAGAAGGTACTTAGGAACGTAGTTTTTGTACTCTACCGGATCTCATCCATAGAGATATGATTGATGAGCCGCCAATAATTACTGTCATACTTTTTGTGATCATTTTTTTGGAATAGGTAAGATTTATCAATTTATTTTATGTTCAATAAGACTCCTGCTCAGGGGCGGCTGTCCCTTAAGTGCACTCGTGCGCTGAACTACCAGATTTTAATAGGTGTCGAAAGAATCACAAAATGTTTAATAATCGCATTGTGGCCACTGATTGTGGTATATGTAATACTAACAAAACTGACGAAACAATATAAGCTCTTTGCTAAACTATTAAGACTTATTTTCGCGGTACAGAAGATCCCTCGTGCGCTATGCCGAATCGCACGGCGAATATTCATACATTTCTATGAGATCCGAGCTAAAACGCCTAGCGCGTGAGACAGAAGATAGTTGACATAACTGTATGGAGCGATACGGAGTAATTTGTTCATTCTCGTGCGCCGCACGGGGGAACCGAAGTTTGTCGAACTGAACCGAATATTACCGAACGTCAATTACCGAGAGCGCCCGAGGTTTAGCGAAGTTTGCATGCCGGCCATAATGAATGACCGACTCATTATTGTCACCGCGAAGTTTAGTTTACGTGAAACTGAATACTATTGTTTATTTTTTATTCGTTTAGATTTAAATTACTTATCTGAAATAAATAAATTTTATTTATTTACTTATTACCCCTAATACTAAGTGAGCTAGTAAAGTGCACCACCAGTTCCATGATCTACCAGCCGCCACTGCTCCTGCTGTGTTGGTGATTAGTGTCAAATTGATTTTGTTGTTATGCAGATTACTACGTATAAATGAAGGTTTTAAAAGTCCACTGGGTCACTGTTCCCAAATTAGAACAATGTGAAATGAATCGGTAGTCTATCAAACAGCGCTATCCGTGAAAAATACGTTAAAGGTGAAAGGTTATTGTTACACTAATTGATAGTCGATGAACTTTTGATCCTCTATAAAAGACTATACTTGGCTAACAAAAAAATGAACACAGATAAGCATATTATATTATGTTACCTATCTTTACTGTAGAAATGCAAGTTCCACCTATCAAAACTTCATGTTAAAACAGTAACCATATTTACCTGACTGTCTGATGTCAAAATCACCGTCAACCTCTAATCCTCACCACACATAAGGTAACTGAAGATAGAAACGTTGTTAAACTAGCCCACTCCTTGAACTGCTCCAAGTCAAATCTGAGAACATCGCCTTTGAGGACAAGCCACGACATATCCTCGGCTTGATTCGAGATGTCTGTCACATCGGAGAGTATCGTTAGGTACTCACCTACGCTTTTGATTGCATTTTTAATAATCCTCGAATGGCTTATAAAACCAAACAGCCATGGGTTTTATTAGGAACTAGCTTTTGCCAGCGACTTTCATCCCCTATTTAACTCCCTTAGAGGTTGAATTTCGAAAAATCCTTCCATATTCCTTGTCTACATTATAAAGGGAACCTCTGTGCAAAATTTCAGTTTTCTAGGTCCAAGGGTTTGGGCTGGGCGTTGATGAGTCAGTCAGTCAGTCAGGACTTCTCTTTTTATTTATATAGATTTGCCTACTTGGTTCGTACTTGGGCTGGGCGTTGATGAGTCAGTCAGTCAGTCAGGACTTCTCTTTTTATTTATATAGATTTGCCTACTTGGTTCGTACTTCAAAAAAGTTAATTCAGGGAATCGCAAAAACTGAACGTGTGCGTGTAAAACTTTGAGTGTTGAAACAATTCCAACCATATTTACCTTACCATTTGCTGTCAAAATTATCGTCAACCTCTAATCCTCACCGCATGAGGTAACTGACAAGAAAAACGTTGCTAAACTAGTCGGCTAGTGGCTCCTTGAACTGTTCGATGTCAAATCTGAGACAAACGCCTCTGAGGACAAGCCACGACCTATCCTCGGCTTGATTCGTGATGTCTATCACACCGGAGCGTGTATTTAAAGAGTCGTGAGTCGTTATAAAACATCCTACGCTTTGATTGCATTGCTGTAATAATCTTGTGTAGATTACAACCACACAACGGGTACATGTATTTTCATGGTGTCTTAGAAATAAAGAGATTTTCGGTGAGGAAAAGAGAAACGCTTTCCAGGCTGTAACGTACGTATAAACATCAAAACGTTTAGAATTCCGTCGACATCTTCGGCAGATTTTCAGAGGTATACAGGAAAAGTTTTTATCCAGTGCGCAAACTGTGACCATGAATTCAGCATATCATTCTAGACCCCCTACCCCAGAAATATTTCGCCGGTTATACAAAAAAAAATCTGCTGTTCCATACATTTTGACCGCATAGGTATTGCACTTTTCTATGAAACAGCAGAATTTTTTTTTATAACAGGCGAAAAATTTCTGCTGTAGGGGGTCTATAATGATATGCTGAATTCATGGTTACAGTTTGCGCACTGGATAAAAACTTACCTTGTATTATTATATTAGAACGTTTATAATGATGGGTATTCAACTATTCATTTCTAATTTAAATCAGTCGGATACGTCAGCCGAATGTTAATAAATTCGTGATGATTTCAACAGCATTTTGTTCTGAACTATGAGCCATTAGTATCAAGCAATTAAACTGTTGAAAGGGCGAGGGTTGGCAGTTGGCATGAGGGTGGAATACTGCTTCTTGGTAAAACACATCGATTTTACAACCCCTGGAACATAACAGCCCTCCGACATAATTTCTCTGTACAAATCGGGGTTCATGTCAGAATAAAAACTATCACATTTGTCCAATCTGTCATTTATGGAGATTTCGAAGTTCAAAATCTCCATAAATCAGTCAGAACTCAGAAATCATCAGATAAATTTTTAATGTACCTACTATTTAATTTAACTACTGACTATTATCTTAATGTTTTCTACGACAAACATTACTTGTAGTTTCCGCTAGAAATGTGTTAACACAATGAGAAGTTAAATTAACATAAGAATGCTATACAAACAGTACTTACTTCTGTGCACAGTCAACTCGGCAAACCACTAAGAAATACTATATTGTTATTTTTCATCGCGATTGTTGCTGTACCCGAAAGATTTGAAATTCAGATTTCTTCAGGCTTCTAAATTATTTCAAGGTTATAAAAATTTGGTTCAACTGTAAGCTAAATCCAGCTCAATTAGAACTATTTATCGCTGATAACCTTATAGGTTGGAAATATGGTGGATTTAAAACTTTATTATTTGTAATAAAAAAAATTATATATAAAAAAATCTTATTAAAAAAAAAAAAATATTATCCATGATGTATAAATACGTAATTGAGTTATTATGGACTGAACGTGAGAAGCACCAAAGCTGGGTCATTCTCAGGAGACTCATTATTTGGTTGACTTCGGTGTCATTTTTGTTTTCTAATTTAGGCATGAAATATCAAATCTAGAGTCTACTACTAACATGCTTTAAATTAACTCTAGATTTGATATTTCATGTTAACATTGGCCTAAATTAAAAAAAAAAATTACACCGAAGTCAACCAAATAATGAGTCTCCTGAGAATGACCCAGCTACTGTTCCGGGAAAAGGATCTGAATCAAAATAATCCTGAATATTTTTCATCATCTTAATTTACAATAACAATATTGAGATCATGGACCTACAAATACAAACGACCACTAGTTGACTAACAAATCTAAAAACAATAATTCTGAGCTTGCAAACAAGTTCACGAAATAATTACTATCAAGACGTGGCTTCGTCTATTGACTAAAAATACAAGCCAGACGAAAAGATGAGAACCAGACAAATGCGGACCTTTCGTAACATTACGTAACGGGCAAGTGTCAAAAACCAAGCGCTGTGTCGCACTGCGTACAAAGGTTCTGGGGCCTAAGTCTACTAATTTATAAACGTCACAATGGTCTCTCAATGGTAAGTTTTTGACAGATTTGCCATACAAAAACTGTCAAAAACACACCATTGAGAGACCATTGTAACGTTTATAAATTAGTAGACTTAGGCCCCAGGTAATAAAGACCTAGTTCGAATCGTCTATAGTCTGTTCCAAACAAAAGTGAAAAGTGCAAGTGTAAACAAACCCTGTTAAGGTCAAATTCTTGCGCAATTTTTTTAATGGTTCTTGAGCGGTAAAATCAGTGACGCTTCCTCGTCAGTGGTGGGACAGGTGCCATAAGATGATTTAAAATTCACTTCTGGCGACTCTATACACTCAATTTGTAAGGCCACGTTCCCACTGACGCGTGGCGTAATAAAATCACGGCGGGAATTTTTTGCGCACTGGAGCTGGCTGGCTGGCTGACTGGCTTCTTTAGTGCCGAGAGTTATAAATCACAGTAAAACGCACTGTCGACTAAGTGGCAAGAAAAATTTATATCCACAGGTACGTTTTCTAATCCATTTTTTTACATTTTTAACCGACTTCAAAAAGAAGGAGGTTATCAATTCGACATGTTTATATTTTTTTTTTATGTATGTTCGGGCATAACTCCGTCGCATATAGACGAATTTGCAAAATTCTTTTTTTGTTCGAAAGGGGTTTACTCCGAAATGGTCCCATAGAAATTTCATATAGATCTGATGATGCGTTTCGGAGACAGACAACGGAACTCTTCAAAAAATTACAGCAAATCAACCGCGAATGTTGCTATCGCATAAATTTGTATTGTTTTGACCCCAAGAATGATGAAATTTCGAATTGGTGTGGGGTAGATAACTAAAAAGTGAAAAATAAAAACTTTTTTCAAAAAAATAACAACCGACTTCCAAAAAAACACTACAAAGTGCAAAATAACTTTAATTTCGGAAGGCGGTGACAAATAATTAAAATACACATCCAAAGTCACCGCCTTCCGAAATTAAAGTTATTTTGCACTTTGTAGTGTTTTTTTGGAAGTCGGTTGTTATTTTTTTGAAAAAAGTTTTTTCATCAGATACATTTGGCACAGACCATACAGTGACAAAATTTCGATGCATGCACGCTCGCTCCATCATAGACCTTATCAATTGCTTTATCAATTGCTTTCCATCAGGTCTGTCGAGGTCAAGAGTAGGCCCAAAAATAAAAATTAAATATTTTCGTCTGACGCGCACCTAGGACGAGGTTACGCAACCGTGTGACAGTCGGCCAGACATAATCAGTTTATAGTCATTAAATTGTTCTCGTCTCACAGCCTGTTACTGTAATAGTCTTTATCTTGTATCTATTGTTTTTCAAGTCGCCTATAGTGGGCTGACCTGATTCTCGCTTCTTATGTGTGTGAGTGTAGATCTTTATTAGATGTTACAAATCTTAATTATTTGAACAGCTCATTCTTTTCACTGACATGTTTTTACTTACAGCAATGATGGCAATTGGCCGCATTCATACAGATTGCAGGGTTTTCTACCAACGCCATTATCAGTATTAAATCGGCATATTATATGTATTTAATCGAACTTCGAATTATTTCTATTTAGGGCTCCTTAAAATACTGAATAGCCAAATAACTGTGAGCAATTTGTGTGTAGAGGTGGGTCACAGTTTTAACCTAAGGGGCCATCTATAAATTAAGTCACACCGATTTTATGGTTTTTTGTGCCCCCCGGTCTTGTGCTTCCCACATCCAGCGGATACCCGCGGTCTTCACAAGGTCATCGGTCCACCTTGTGGTATGCCTTCCCACTCTAGCACAAGACCGGTCGAAGTGGAGGATCCTGGGGGAGGCGTATGTCCAGCAGTGGACGTCTTTTGGCTGAAATGATGATGATAATGATTATTGTACCCCCCCCCCGTCGTTGTCACTTGTGAAACCCCCTCCCTCTTGTGTGACGTCAGATATTTTTCAATTTTGTATTTAGAACTATACACGGTTAATTTTAGATCGTTCTGGAGCCGAAACACAGTAACTCCAAATGAGTAATAGTTACTATTGGCATTGTTATTATATTTTTAAGACGTCTAATAAAGAAGTTAGAAATTTATCACTTTTTTTCTGTCATTCGAGTAAAATTTTAGTAGCACTTTCACTATTTCATTCATAAACGCAAGATCGTACGCGATCCGCTCGGTGATGACGTAGCGCGGCACAGCTGTGCGTGTGCGAATCAGTTGATTGCGTAGGTACCTACTCGCGGTGGGTCAATAGACGTCGGACGAAAAACCAGCTGCAAGTAAGTACCTACACAAACCTCAATCGTTGGTTGGTGTAAGTTCATTTACCTCCATCATCTCTCATTGTATCGGAAGCACGGGATTTACAATCTCCTCGTAAACGAGAGAAATTAATTGACATTTAACTCACCCCTCTCGCATCACATCACCTAGTACACAAGGCTACACATCAAGCTATACATTTCCAGTTTACGCTGATCTCGTGCTGTACGAAAATCGTTTACAATGCGAGATCAGCTTATACTGGAAATGTATAGCTTGATGTGTAGCTGTGTGTACTACCCGTCAACTAGACACGACGAGTACGCTTGGGAGTGTCGACCAATCGAGCTAATAGGTACTTAATAAACATACAAGTACCTACCTACCATAATACTAAATACTGCCTAAAACATTTTTTTGCGACAATGCTTGTGGCGGCTTCTACAAAGGCAGGCAATTCAAACAGAAATATGAATCGTTTAGTGAGTTGCATAGAGTTCATTATTAGTTGGAGGTGTCCCTTACTATGAAAATATTGAACCGAATTAAGACCTTATTTTAAAAACTTTAACCGCGTAATTCGGTTGTGAACCATGAACCCTTGTACAGCCCGGTCGGACACGAGACAATGGACTTCTCAGAATATTTTTAGTAAACTGCGGACCTACTAACCTAGTTTGGGGAAATTTCTATTTTTCCCCGTTAACGGTTATGAAATAAAGTCTAAATTCGCTTATCTTATTTTATTTGTGTACCTATTTAACGATTGCGTATTTATTTAAAAAAAAGTCGGCGCGTAGGCAAAGGTAGCGGCGATCAGCGAACTCTGTCATCTGTGAACTAGGTACCTACGCTTAAATAAATAGACATAGTATAGTAATACGGCAGCCATAGGTTTAGAAACACGTACCTATGGATGTAATTTAATACATTCGAATTCATTTTCCATATTTACTATTGGCTAATTGGTCCCGTGTGTGTTGCCGGGCGTATAAGAATAGCACCATCCCATTTCTTCCCGTGGGTGTCGTAGAAGGCGACTAAGGGATCTACTAGAGAATGGGCAGCAGCGTTCTCTATGCATTTGATCACCTCACTGCGATCGCCAACCCGCCTGCCAAGCGTGGCGATTATGGCAAAACCCCCCCTTTTGGGGGAGGCTTATGTCCAGCAGTGAACGTCTTTCGGCTGAAATGATGACTATTGGCTAACATTGAATCGCCTGGCCGCCATTGTGGTACTACGACGTGGGTAGCGTTCGAAGTACCTACCTACTCCAGTATATCTTCCTCCAATTTCGCCGACTGAATGGTAGTCTAACGCGGTCCGCGTTGCACGTGTGCGGGCGCTCGAAACTGTCCATGATCGAGGAGGCGCTGAGTTGCGGCCAGAATGGTGGAGGTGAAGGGAACTTGAGGGTCGTTGATTCCACGTGCGCGCAGTGAGTTCAGGTATTCCGGCTGACCATACAATCCTCTAGCCTCTTCCAAGTTATGGTTCGCAATCCCATAAAAATCCACATTTCACACACAGATTGCACTCATTTTTGGCGCGTAATTAGGTTGCGCGTGCGGTGTACGTGACCTAATACAGCGAAACGCGACACAATACTGGGAAGTAGGCATGGGTTCGATATATCAAAACGTAACTTATATCGGATATGTGTTTATTATCATACCATATCGATATCTAAATATACATAACCGTTTTCACAAAAACTTCATCGAGCTATGGCAATATGGCATATCCAAAGCGCAACAACGAGAACGAACTACGAATAATGTCGAATAAGTAATAACGAACAAAACGCAAACTTCACATAACGAGCGATATGACATCTACGGTTTTATTCGCTTTGTCTCTGTCTTACCATTCAATGTTTTACTGGCGTAAAAGTGATGAAGCGAATATTACGTAACTTCGGCTAGTGATTGGTTATTTGGTTAATAATAGTGCATGCGTAATATCTATATCCTAACGCGCTAGCAATAAGGTCTAGTTTCTATTTATTTAGTTACAACAAATATTAGTTAGCAACTTTCCGGCGGCTACTCGATATCAGGGAGAAATTCATTCTTTAAACTAACTAGTTTCGTTCGTTTCAGTTACTTGTGCAAATCGTACTACTGATATCGATATCTGAAAACGGTTATCGATATCGATATGAAAACTGAATATCGGTTACATATCCGTTAGCAACTAAATACGAAAACGCCCATGTCTACTGGGAAGGAATTCGGAACAAGGAAGGGCGGGCGGTCGGCTAGACGGGGGTCGGGGGCGTGGCTTACGGATCATGCTGTCTGATCGATGAATGGATTTTTCAATGGATATCGTTCGCATGTGTTGCCGTTTGTCGATACGTTTTATACGCACGTATACATTGATCGCAAGGAAGCGTTACTTCGAGTTCTCATTATTTCACTCAAGAAAACAATAAATTTAATGATTCGTGTTTTTTTTTTTTGTTGTTTATTTAAAATAATAGTCTCAATCGATTCTAGTTCGATGATCGAGTTCATGGCTTTCGGTTCCAGAACGACCTAAAATTAACCGTGTATAATTAATTGAAATTGAAAATAGCAGTTGTTTCCTTTTTTTTTAATTTACAATAAAAATAATCTTTAATAAAATTAACATAAAGTCAAATAATTTAGACACGTGACGGTGATTTTAACATGTGACTTCACAAAGCTTTTGATCACCCTTGGCCGTTGTCACATAATGTCACATTTCGTTGACGAAACCTCCCACCCCCTCAACGTGTGACGTAATTTATGGATGGCCTCTAACCTCATCCATTTGGTCGGGGTGACACCTAGCTTAGCTACTGCGACCAATTCGACTCGCGCCTAGTGGGTCACAGTCACAGCTCTAACGTAACCTAACCCATTTGGTCGGGGTAGATACCCTACCTTACTTATTGCGACCAACTTTTGGAATAGGGAAGAAAGGTAAAAAGAGGCTCAATTATTTTAAAAAGTGTGACGTTTTATCTAAACTCAATAAAGTTTTTAGAGCATCCGATAAATAATTTTCCTATTATATTAAATTTGCTCTCAGCACGAAGTAGCCAAATTGAAACACCCACTGCTTCTACAAAAGTTGTCTATCAAATCGTCACTAGTAACCTCAACATGGGCCATCGTGTAGACCTACCATTACAATTTATAGTACGAGTACATACTAGTACCTCTATATGGAACATAACGGTATCCTACCGTACTACGGTACACTATTACCGGGCTCGCCAGGTCTACTCACTAAGTTTTTATCAAATCAATTCTTTTTCTACCAGACGCTGTTCTGGTATTGATGCTACGTATCGGAGGTACTTGATTACTTCAATGAACTGGACATGCGCTTCCGTAAGAGATAAAGTCTGACATTCCAAGATATCTTTTTGCTAAGAACTGTTCAATTGATTGTTTTCGCCTTGAAGGGATTTATTACTTCGTCTTTGGGTGATGCTTGTACTTTGGTAGCTGTAAGCAAGGAGCAAGTGACTTGTTCTAAATTGTAACCTCACTGGAAGAAGTCACTGGTTCTTGTTATACCGGTAACCGAGCTCGAGTCATGGTATCACATGTTGTATATCTAAGATAGTTTCATTAAGGACCACGCTACCGCATTAGGAAATTCCTGTAATGATAGCAGTGTTTGTGATAAATAAATAATTAAATTTTAGTAACCTAGGTTATGCCATTAAAGGTTTTGCTACCGGCTTCGCCCGGGTGGAGGTTTAAAATTATCCCACGAGAACTTACTACCGTGATAAAAATTATCCTATTTGTGAATCCAGGATTTAAACTATCTTCGTTCCAAATCCGTTCAGCCGTTTTTGCGAGATTGGAGTAACAAACATCTAAACATACAAACTTCATCATCATCATCATCATCATCTTTTCACCCGAAAGACGTCCACTGCTGGACATAGGCCTCCCCCAAAGGGGGGGGGGGGGGGGCTTGCCATAATCGCCACGCTAGGCGCCTCGTGTTGGCGATCGCAGTATGGTGGTAAAATGCATAGAGATCGCTGCTGCCCTTTCTCTAGTAAGTCCCTTAGTCGCCTCCTACGACAAACACTGGAAGAAATGGGATGGTGCTATTTTTTTATACATACAAACATAACATTTTATTCGATTTGAATTCTTCATATTGTTTGAGTCCAATAGCTTATTTATTACTTCTTTTACATAGCTTTAGAACCTAAAAATATAACCTACTGTTTTATTATATTTAGAAAGAGTTGTGTACTAGGTCGTATATAATTTTGAATTATTAATACCCGGGAGAATAGGTCAAGGGTGTCAGATTTATTTTAAGGGTTTCAACCTTTTCCGAAACCTGCCTCCAAACATTGTACCGATAACCTACTTAACGTCGCCGTCTATTCAAAACCTCGTGTTTTCCATTAAATTTATTTTACAGGGGATGATGAAAACTGTTTGAGAAATTGCCGTATTCCAAGGTTCTCTTTACCATCAACCGAAGGCATTAGAATATCTTAGAGCTGCACCCGTTTAAATATGCATATTGATGATAATAACGGGGCGATCTACCCAATAAATAAACAAAAAGAAGACTAATTAATTTTAACTCACTAGTTTTTCGAGAGGTTCTGGAATGGCGACCGCGTACCGGAAAACTTAGAGTTGGAAGGTCTCCCACAAGGTGGACCAATGAGCTTGTGAACGCCGCAGGCATCGGGATGCGGGAAGCACAGAACCGGTCCAAGTTGCGGAGCTTGGGGTAGGCCTAAGTCCGGCGGCAGTGGACGTCTTCCGGCTGAAATGATGATGATGAGTTTTTAACTACACGGCGACGTAATATGGAAACAAATCCAGCTGTTAGCAAAATCAGACGCCATTTGAACAGATTTTTATCGTCCACGATAACACATCTGTTACTTAAGATAACTATGTGTACTTAGATGCATTCGTTGACCGCAATACGCACTCAGATAAAATAAAAGAAGTATGTAATGCTTGGCCGAGCTAATATTAATTACACGCGTTACAATTACCTTCTGTGACTCATTGTTGATACCGAATCGGGTTATCGTATACGCAACTGGATCTAGTCCTAGACAAGTGACTTTAATAGTTGACAATAGGTTAGTAGTAAGACATGATGGGTTTTGGATCTGGACATTTAAGCTAAGAATCTCGACCAATTCAGCTATTTCTTTGGCCAGACGCGTGAAGGTTCTGCAAACTCCATATCTGGTTATGTAAACCCAATTTTGTTTATTTGCTAGCCCTAAATGATGAGATCACTGGTGGCCCAGTGGTAACGGCTTCGACTTACGAGTTGTAGGTCGTGGTTTCCAACCCAGGCAAGCGCCTTACCTTGTGTAAATAATGTGATCACCACTGCTCTCAAAACGGTGACGGAAAACATCGCGAGGAAACTGGCATGTCTTAGAAGCAACAATTCGAAGTCATGTGACATCTACCAACCCGCCCTGGGTCCGCGTTGGATTACCGCCCACGCTCTCCCACCGAGAGGAGGCCTGTGTCCCAGCAGTGGGGACATTTTATGCTGATTATATTTATATATCTAAATGACAGCTGTCACTATCGCTTAACTGTCATGTTGACAAAAAAAGGTCGATCGCAGCTGTCATTTTAGTGTAGCAAATTAATAATCAAAGTATAGCTTATCTAGAAAACCTTAACAATCTCTTGTTTGTACTTCTCTATTAACAAACACCATCTATCATTAGTTACAAGCCCCAAACTTACAAACGTGTTAAACACTTGAACAGAGACCGCAATCAACACCCTAATTTGTAATTTGTAACCGGTAATTAGATGTTTCGCTGAATATTTCCTATTCGGACCAATTGGACAATATGAATCGATATTATGCAAAGAATTTACATTTTCTCATGTTTTGAAAACTTCATTGAACGGGATCGGAAAAAAAGGCTTAAAAGAAATATTCCTTGAACAGCTGCCACCATTGTCATGTCATTGCAGGACAGGAGACAAAGATAGAGACCAGACTTGACAAAGATTGAACAAATATAGTGCCTAGACAAGTCTAAAGATAAGGACAAACATTGAGCCCTTGTCAGAACTGACGGCCGCCTTTTAAGGTGTCTGGCCGGATGGCCAGATGGATATCTAGAAGTATCTGTTCCACATTTTCAAAATAATTTAAGATACATCAGGGTTCAATTTACTTGGTGTCGGCACATGCTTTCTCAATGCATCTCTATCCGCCTTCATCTCAACATTCAACTCCTTTCTAGCCACATCATCCTTAGAACTGACTGTCTATCCATTTTTAGGGTTCCGTACGTCAAAAGGAAAAAACGGAACCTTTAGACGATCACTTTGTTGTCCGTCCGTCCGTCTGTCTGTCTGTCAAGACCCTTTTTCTCAAGAACGCGGGGAGGTATCAAGCTGAAATTCATATCAAATACTCAGGTCTGTCCCTTGGAGCTGTGAAAAAATCAAACTTATAAGCCAACTCAATCAAAAGATATTGCCGTTTATGCCGCAAATTTTCGACACTCGCAAGGGAATCAAAACCTATAGGGTACTTCCCGTGAACTCAGAATTTTGAAATTTGGTACGAAGCAATGTCTTATAGCACAGATAAAGGAAAAATTGCGAAAAGCATACACTTTTAGTTACATCATATTTTATAATAAAAATATTTATAATATACAATAAGTTAAGTAATATAAAATAGGTTTGTACGAAACCCTCGGTGCGCGAGTCCAACTCGCACTTGGCCGGTTTTTTTTTCGTTAGTCTTCCCTAGTGTAAATATTTCTCACATCGTTTCACAATTACTTAAATTTGCTGAACATATTGCAGAATTTAGCGCACGATCCTTAAGATTAGTTGAGATCATCATCATGCAACACATATCACAGAGACGAGCCTTTGATTAGCGTATTAAGCCCTACATCGCCGTCATTCCTCGTCTAGGTCGACCAGACTATCAATCAACTAAGTAGGTAAACATTCCAGCCATCAAACGATTAACATTTATCATCCGACAAATAAAATTTACGTTAAATGTTATTCGTTTGAACTTTCCATGTTGTCTATTTTTCGTTGTCCCTTTGCCAACATGGGATTAAAATGAGCTGTTACCTTCCAATGAGAAAGCCATGAAAAGCGTCAAATTTCAATGCCAAGTTTTCACTCCTAATTTCACTTTAGTAAATAATGTTTGTTCTATGTGAAAAGTGTTCTTCATAAGTTGAGCTAGCCAATGTATGGCATAGCCATGGTCTATCTACACAATCCTGGATGCGCTAAGTTAGCCCTTGGCGTTTCCCACTTCACTACATCACTACTAACATATTATAAAACATAGTCCCCCGCCGCGTCTCTGTCTGTCTGTTTGCCATAAACTCAAAACTACTGAACGGATTTTCATGCGGTTTTCACCAATAGACAGAGTGAATCATGAGGAAGGTTTCGGTGTATAATTTGTTAAGGTTTCGTGTAAATTGGTAAACGCGGACAAAACCTATGAAGTGAAAAAGCTATGAAAGTGAAATCTTACCCCTTTGGTTGGGCACGTCACGATTACGGTGGTAAGTCTCCTCTTTGAGGAGTAGATTGAGAGGCACTACGGCGTCCTCTCCTTTCGCCTGCCGCAGGTCCTTACCGGACACAGTTGTTTCGGGAAGTTCCTGTTTCGCAAAAGGCGGGAGGAAACGCCCGGGTGTTTTCACTGCGTAGATCGCCCTGAGGACACGGTGGAGGCTTGCCCTTCATCATATTCTCCCTACCCTCATTCCAATTTATTTGGAGTCGCTAAAACATGTATTTTTCGTTCATACTTCTCTAGTTGTCGGCATCGCGGTAATCACTCCCTTTCTAGCCATATAATCCGAGGGTAAAAATATAAAAATCGTAATAATTTCTCACAATACGAAGACGATTATAAAGTGTTTATTTATTTACATGACGATCGATGGCGGGATCTAGTAAGGTCGCGACACCTACTTACGTCCAGTCAGTTATTTTAAATATTTTATTGGTTTGTTCAGACGTGGGAGGTGAATGTCAATTGGAACATGTGTCGTATCGATTTAACATCACAAGTTTGACTGGTCTACATGGCTAAATTATCTATTATTGCTCCAGTTCTTGTATGTTATGACGGTTTTGCTTTAAAAGGAGTGGTTGTTATGAAATCGTTAGCAGAATCGGATTAAGGATTTCGCAGATGCCTTGATCTGGAAAAACCTTGCAATCTGATTTTTTTTTTTTTTTTTTTTTTTTTTTTACTTATCTTTATGATACACAAAAAGTCGTTTACCTGTCTTTAAGAAAACGGCATATTATTGAGAAAATGATATCTTGCCTTATTAAAAAAAGGTTTGCATATGTAACCTAGAAGGACTTCCAGTTACGTCCATTAATTGCCTCACCCAACATGAAATTTAGTATGTGCGATTAATATTTCAGCACAGAAATTTACGATAGCGTGTTGTGTTGCTCACGCTTTTCCGTACAGATAATAGCTAAAAGCGCGATTGCATTATGTTAATGGCAGGTTGTTGGCCCTTTACCAACACCTCACTGACCCACTTGCTTCGGTTGATGATGTAGGATGATAACTAGCACATTCACCCTAGCTTGTATTCCTTATAGGGACCTTCTTTTTGGTTAGCGTTTATCGAACAGTTTTTTTTTTTTGGGATTTTTTGCAGCAATTCATAAACTCATCCTTACTCATTTTGAAATTCTGTATGTTTTAGGAATTTGTACGCTGTTCTTTGTAAAGAAAAGCACCTTCTCATTCCTCCCCGTGGGTACCGTAAAAGGCGATTCAGGGACTTACTAGAGAATGGGCAGCAGATCTTTATGCATTTTACTACCATACTGCGGTCGCCGACCCGCCTGCCAAGCGTTGCGATTATAAGTAGAGATTGGTTCTAGGACTTCTAGGACATGCCGGTTTCCTCACCATGTTTTCCTTCACCGTTTTGAGAGCAGTGGCGATAAAATAATTTACACAAAGTAATGTCCTGCCCTGTCTGGGTTCGAACCTATGACCTACAAAGGCTACAACTCGTTTACGTTTCTACCGAGAAGCGCGACGCGATACTCGTAGAACAATTTCCATGAAGTTTTCAGAGAAATTCGAGAGTTACATCCGCCCGTTTGCTCAGCCTTGCCACTGGGCCACCACTGCTTCAGTGACGTCATTCGACGGTATGTTTCGGCCAACGCAGTAAAACCGTACCTTTAATCACTTTATCTCTTTTTGTTGGAATCACAATTTTGACGCTCACTACACATCGACTTGACTTGTAAAAGTACCTATGACTGGCAGTGGTTATTGCGCAATTTGCAATAGATCATTGTCCATAGGTAAATTGCTATTTTGTAATGATGCTGTAGAAAGGGTTGTTGACATATTAAAGATTACTTTCTATTGTAAACATCATTATCTCGCCGAGCTGACGCAACCAGACATTACCTTTCTATATAGCCAATTCGCAACGAGGTAGAAGAAAATACAGACTACTAAATATTACAGTTAAGTACTGTTAGATATAGTCGAGCTCGTAATTGCTTTGCCACGTTTGACTACTCTAACTCCCAGTGGATTGAAACTTCACGAAATGAAATGTTTATTTATGTAAATATATATTTTAAGACACTTCAATATTTTAAAACAAGATAGCCCCGTCATTTCCTAACTGACTGAGCCCTGAGAAGAAATGCCGAAACAAACTCAAAGGTCTTGGTCTCTTTTAAGCCACAAACTTATATTGTTAGGATTTTGAGTTTAGACTCGCATAAAATCCTATAGTGTAGTAACAACATTTGCTGTTAGCAGCAAATGTTGTCTATCGGACTACTAAATCGAGCCTCTCTAAATTGCCATGTTTGGTATAGAAGTCTTCACTTCTGTCAAAATAGTGTTTAGTCAATGAAAAAGATTTGATACTTTGAAGTCGACATCCTGGCCATCATTTTGGTCTGCTCATTGTTCCGAATTTGAATTCACAACCATTTAAAAAGTTTAAGAACGTGTTACCAAAAAAACTAAAATAGACCTTGCCATTTTTTGAAATGCATGTGACTCAAACCTAAGGTGAGAACGGAATTACGAGGTCGACAGTATATTAATATTGCTTAGTTCTGTTTGTAAGGATGTGGTCGCGTACGTTCCAGAGATTGCTTTCTCGACCACATTTGCAGATGCCAGCTGGTTCGCTCGCTATCTAATTTAACTTAATATCACCGCAGATACATAACTTTTGCAACACCGCATTAATAAACTAGAATGAATGTTACTATTAGTACTAGCACAGAAGAATAATGTGTGACTCTTATCAGGGGTTCATGGCACAGTCACACGGTCGACTTTCAAAGTTAAGCAACGCTTGCCGAGGTTGGTCCGTGGATCGGTGACCGTCCATAATATACTGAGACAACTCCGTGCCTCGGAAAGCACGTTAAGCAGTTGGTCCCGGCTGTCATTTGTCTGTCTTTGACAGTCGTTACGGGTAGTTAGAAGCTCGAAAGTCTGACAATCAGTCTTGACAAGTAGTACCGTGTTAGCAAGTAACTGGGTAAGGTCAGATAGGCAGTCGCTCCATGTAAAATATTGGTATCCAGCTGCATCCGGTTAGATTGGCAGCCGACCCCAACATAGGAAAAGGCTGGGCAGACTGCCACCGCCTTCCGAAATTAAAGTTATTTTTCACTTTGTAGTGTTTTTCTGGAAGTCGGTTGTTTTTTAGTAACAATAATGTCAAATGGAAAACATACAACCACCTGAATTTTTGTCCATGATTATTCAGTTATTATTAAATAACGTTCTTCAAACAATATTTGTTGGAAAAAGTGATCTTATCAGCAGCTACATTATGCGGGCAGTGTAGAGGATAATTTATTATGTAGGCATTACACAACCATAAGTAATGTTTTAAATATTCAGTAGCTTGTCTCCAAATTTTAAAGAATGTTCGATAATATGCCCATTTGTGTGTACGACAGTGCTTCTATATCCGTCTATTGTTATTTAGCGTGTTGTTAAAACGATAAAACCGACATGTTTATTGTTTTTTCCGCCGCGGTGCATCCCACAACGATGTATATCGTTGCATTCGAAATACTCGTAGTAAGTTCAAGAACCGGATAAGTGGAGTCGGACTCGCATACGAAGGGTTCCGTACCACAAGGCAAAAATCGCCTAAAAACACGTTTCTCGTATGCAGACCATTTCATTTTAACTTTGTTTTTATTTTTATTGTTTTTTGTCATTGCAACATGCTACTCCTATACACTTGCACACCCTATACACCTGCTGTGAAAATTTCAACTGTCTGCCTATTATGTATCATGATACAGCCCGTTGACAGACAGACGGCTGGACAGCAGAGGCTAAGTAATAGGTTACCCTTTGGTTCAATCAATCAACTCAGCCATTCGCAGTCCAATGCTGGGCATAGGCCTCTCCCGGGCTGCGCCACAACATTCTATCCTCCGCCTTCCGCATCCAGTCTGTCCCAGACAACTTTTTAAGGTCGCCGGTCAATCTAGCTGGGGGGCGTCCCACACTACACTCGCCGATACGCGGTCTCCATTCCAGGACTTGTCTGCTCCACCGTCCATCGGTCCTTCGACAAATATGGCCAGCCCACTGTCACTTCAGCTTGCTCACTCTACACACTCTACTTGCTTGCTCAGTCTCTTGTCGGTGACTCCGGTTCTTTTCCGGATAATTTCATTCCTGATTTTATCCTTCAAAGAAACTATGAGCATTGCCCGCTCCATAGCACGCTGAGCGACCTTACATTTGTGAAACAGCCCAACCTCAGTTACGGAACCTTAAAAACTAAAATTCACTTATTGAAAAATACGCTCTAAAAAGCATGAAACAATGAAATATTCTCATCTGAAATCCAGCGGATGATTAAGATGCTACTTAGGTGGTACTACTTAGCCATACATACATACCCGGTTTTTCATAACACTCGTTTTTGCTTTGCCGTAGTCGGGTTAACACTGGAGCTCTTTTATTCTCATCGTCAATTCGTTAGTACGATTCGATCGTACCTTAATTTGGTACCGGTATGTTATTTGGTTTATTATGCATGCAGGGCGTGCTGTTTTGAAAACCGTTAAATTTAAATGACCCAGTCCTTATTTCGGTGCGTTACGACCTATAATACTATAATTGAGATTGTGCTGATTTTGAATATGGCACTATTGGTCGCATTCAGAATTGCATGAATGCCACCCTCGCACTGACGAGAATGCGGTTCAATTATACAACCTGTTTACAGCTTTAAAGCGCGTAAATGTAAATAGACACGGAACTCTATGGTTTAATGTCAGCTCAGTTTTTAATTGAAACAATAATTACTCTTCAGTTTACTTGAACGCTTGGTACACACGGCTACATATCAAGCTATACATTTCCAGTTTAAGCTGATCTCTGAATGTATAGGATTTCCGTACAGTGCAAAATCAGCGTAAACTGTGTGTGTACAGACGCCAGCAGGTTAACCTATCCCAAACTGTCAAATTCTCCCAATTGAACATGAACCTTATTCCTTTGTAATAAAGTTGAAAAACTATCAAAGAAATTTGACAGATTGGGGTAGCTTGATGTGCTGGCATCTGTACATCACCACTACCAGTTATACTATTTTGATTGGCAAAAACTTATTTTTTTATTTTGTTTACGAAAAATATGCCATGTAATAACCATATCACAAAATACATCGGACGAGTCATATCATCAAAACAATACAGATATTGATAACGGAATCACTCTTATCGCCATTATTATTTTCACCTTTATATTGACAATGGCATTTCTCTTACTGACCTAATTTTAGCACGTTTGATTTGAATCCTGTCGATTCTTCAAAAAATCTCACCTTGAAAACTTAGATGAAGTGAGTGGTTAATAGTGTCAATCCCTAGCATCAGATGGTATGACAGCTCATTTCCGCCTCACTTCACCTTAGATTTCACGGTGGTTACAGAATAGCAATGCTGTATCCTTTATTTCACATACACTTAGCCAGAACATGTCCCTTGATTGACTACTCTCCTGATTCTGCAGTGATATTCATCTTGAAGTGAGCTGTCAATAGTATCAATCCCTAGCATGGGATGACATTGACAGCTCACTTCACTTAAGTTTTCACGTTTAGATCATTATATACAGCCTATCTACAGAATAAGTTTTTGACTAGTGCGCAAACTGTAACCATGAATTCAGCGCATCATTCTAGACCCCCAGCGCAAACATGTTTCATTTGACAGCTTCACTTCACTTAAATTTTCACGTTTAGATAATTATGTACATCCTATCTATTCTGTAACAATCTCTCTGTGAGAACTTAAGTGAAGTGAGCTGCCAATAGAGTCAATCTCTAAAGTCAGATGCAATGACCGCTCACTTCTAGTTCACTTCACCAGCCTTCACGGTGAGATGTTAACAAAATACACCGACAGAATAGAAGGATTTTTCGGTTAACACTCGTATTCTTACTTGAGCGTACAAATCCGACGAATGAATTAAAATATAAATGGAAGTAATAGCTGGCAGTAGTCGTTTTCCTGTTTCCTAGAACTAGATCGCAGCGCCACCTACCGAGTTCTAATATGAATCTAAACTATACAGGGACAAAAAAAAATTGGCACTCCGGGAGTGCCGACAAAAGTGAAAACTTATACGAACTAATTGTAAAAACTTTTATACATAGATGTCGTCGATTATGGTAACAGTGTCGCGAGTATAATTGTCTTTTCCCATCACAAAAAATCCCAACGCGCCTAAAGAAGTTTTCACTTCAAAAAAACCTCAAAATCGGTTTCGGAGGAGTTAAGTAGACGTACAGACGTAGGTATTACAGAATAATCACAGGATAAGTTTTTATTCAGTGCGCAAAGTTTAATCATGAATTCAGCATACCATTCTAGATCGCATAGTTTGTCTTATCTTGAGTAAATTAGAGGATAAGTTTTTATCCAGTGCGCAAACTGTAACTACCATGAATCCAGCATATCATTGTTGACCCCCAGCACAGACATTTATCGTTGGTTTTCCAAAAAAAAAAAAATTGCTGTTTCATAGAAAAGTGCAATATTTACGCCTTCAAAATGTATGGAACAGCTGATTTTTTTTGTAGAACCGACGAAAAATTTCTGTGTTTCTAAAATGAAGATAAGACAAACTATGCGTATGATTAAAAAGACACTCCTGACTATATCCAAAAAGTGCGCGCATTGCAGAAGACGTCATTAGTTGATAACTACTTTAGTTTTTCCTCAAACAGACATTCGATTAGCTCTCCTCATACAAAATATTGAACAGACAGACTTAATCAATCAATCTGCCTAGCTTCTTCCCAACTATGTTAGGGTTAACTTCCAGTCTAACCGGATGCAGCTGACTACATTGAAGAGACTAATAAGTAAAACATTCCGAAGTTTCCTCTTCCACTAACACTATTGCAACACATTGAATATCATTTTGAAGTTCAAAATTACTAATGTATTCAAAGGTTATAGTTTTCTAGCTACCCACATCGGCATCGCGCCAATGGGAAGTGGGCGCCACTCGCTAAATATTTGGGTTCTAATCAACCCACGGCTGTTCTACATTGCCTTATGCACTTGGCAAATATTCGCAGATACTTTGATAAAATTTTATGGAGATGTTTTTATCATAGTCATCCTAGACTGGTCATAAAACCAATGCCATAACAGCTGTATTTACGTAAGCTTCAAACATTATGACATTCTAGGTTTTGCCAGCAGCTTCGCCCGTGTGTAGGTCGGAAATTAGTCGAGATACAAATTATCCAATGTTCTAACCTAAGACGGATATGGATGAAATTTGGAACACGAATCGTGTTCCTTTCATTAAAGAAAAGACGATCACGCAGACCGATAACAAAGTTACTTTAGCATTTAAGTGCATACTCACCCTATAACGTTCCCACTGCTGAGACACAGGCCTCCGCTCCGTGAGAGGGAGTGGGCCGTAATGCACCACGCGGGCCCAGTGCGGGTTGGTAGATGTCAAATGTCTTCAAATTTTTGGTTCCAGGACATGCCTCACGATGTTTTCCTTCACCGTTCGAGAGCAGTGGTGATGAAATTATTTACACAAAGTATTGCGTCTTGCTTTAATCATAGTTATAAGTATCAATTAGTATGGATAAGTGCGTCGTTGCTCTAGTGGTCGCAAGTACTACTGCTGAGCATGAGCTCCTGGGTTCGATCTTCCGGTCGGACAGTGTTATTGGGTTTTTATATCTCAAATTTCTCAGGAGCAACCCGGATTTGCGCCCGGTTGATGGCAAAAGGCAAATGTGGGTGTACGCACAGCTACACATCAAGCTGTCACATTTCCAGTTTACGCTGATCTCGCACTGTACGGAAATCCTATACAATACGAGATCAGCTTATACTGGAAATGTAAAGCTTGATGTGTAGCCGTGCGTACTATAGTACACCTCGTTCGTCCCTAATCCTTCGGGGTAAAAAGACGATGTTAAGTATGTTAGGTTAGTATGGATAAGTAAGCTTCTAAATATTCCTCAATAAACCCGAAAGTAAATTTTCCAAGCATCTTAAGACGTAGACGTCTTTATTGATTTTAATAAATAAATTGAACATGAACATCGACAATCAGTCAACATCAAATGAAACAAAGAAACATACGTCAAACCTTGACGAAAACTGACACAATGAACTCGTGGGAAATGCAATAACGTCTTAATTAAACTCATTTCCCGTTGTACAGCATAACAGTAACTGTAGGTAGCCATTGTGGAAAAACAGCTGATTCATACGAACTAAACGACAAATTGCGATACAAAAAGACTGATAGCACAATGTGTAGTGATATCCGTTTATAAGCTAAGCGGGGTTTAATAACAGCGAGTGGTTGTGCCATTGTGGGTCCACACAAAGTATAATAGGTTCTACGTACAATGGAAGTATTACACCGGGCTTCTGAACTGAGAACTTCAAGCTTGGAACTTGTGAAAACACTACTTTAGCGAAAAGAAGATTTTTTTTTTAAACAAAACGCACATTACAAAAAGAAAAGACATATAAGACGTATTCAACCAATCAAAGCTTGCCGTTTGTCCATTGCTTGATGCCAGGGACCAAAGACAACAAACATTGCGTAAATGTTACGACACTGACTAAAGACAACAAACAATTAAAACAAATACAAGATGCTGATTGCAGAGTGAAAAATAACTACTTTTATATAGCAATAACTATGTCGTGCGTCACATCTGTCTGTACCTGAACAGGGCATTGCTCAGCAAAATTCTGTGACTTAGGATGAACCTATCGTCAACAGCGCTGACTTGACAGAAACTACCTCTCGAATGACGTAATGAAGTCCTCCTGTGTGAAATAATAAATCGGATAAATATAATTTTCCACAAAAATAAGTATGATTTTAGTTGAACATAGTTGTATGTACTTTTAAACTATAAAATACGTACAAAAATACACAAAAAACATGAAATTAAACATAAAAAATATATATATATAAGAAAATGTCTATTGGGCGGGGTACACTAGGGCCGTCAAGTAATCAATCAAATCAAATCAAATCAAAATATTTTTATTTCATATAAACCTACATGGGCACTTATGAAACGTCAGAAGCTAGGTGCACGGTTCCAAATTGTTGTTTCCTATGGAGAAGAGCCGGCAAGAAACTCCACGGTTACTCTTTTAAAAATAATTGGCTTTAACAATATTTTCAAATTACAGAGATTAAATGTATGGGAGGACAGCGCAGGCCTGTCAATAAGTACCAGGTACTTAGACGAATACAGAATAGAAAATCGTCTACAAATCTACAGTCAGTAAGGCCTACAACGTTCTCTCATTCACAATATGTAAAATAATCTACATAAATAAAATGAACCTAAATAAAATTGATGTATAATGTCAATTAATGACGAGATTATGTCAGCATTGTAAAAATAAAAAGAATAAAAAAAGAACATTGTATTTGAGAGCAGTTATTAGACTTTCACATAGTTATGCTGTTAATGAGGTACCAGGGAAGCCACATGTGCAGAAGGAATTAATGCCAAACTTCCCTGTCTTCAACGTAGTCTTTTATCTTATAATATGCTTTTTTGATAAGGACACGTTTGATGTGCGTTTTAAACTTTCCATCGCTAAGTTCTGTAACCGACTTTGGCAACTTGTTATAGAAGCGGATACTGTTTATTAGAAATGACTTGCTAGTTTTAGTCAGTCTAAATTTTGGAATCACAATTTCATCTTTACTACGTGTATTCAGATTATGGAAATCGCATCGTTTTTTGAAAAGGCCTAAGTTTTTGCGAACATATAAGATATTTTCTAGGATATAAAGAGAAGGCAGAGTTAATATATCAATTTCGCTGAATTTGTTTGTAAGAGACTCGCGAGGCCCCATTTTATAGATTGCGCGGATTGCCCTCTTTTGTAAAATGAAAATTGAATCTACGTCAGCTGCCGATCCCCACAGCAGAACGCCATAAGACATAATACTGTGAAAATAAGCAAAGTAAACTAACCTAGCTGTGGCTACATCAGTCAACTGCCTTATCTTTCTTACTGCGTAAGCAGCTGAGCTTAATCTACTTGAAAGAGCTCTAATGTGAGCACCCCATTGCAATTTTGAATCTAAAGTAATTCCCAAAAATACAGTTTCCGAAATAGCATCCAGTTTCTTGCCATCAAGTTTTAAGTTTAGACCTACTTGGGGTACATTTGGTAACGAGAACTTAAGACATTTAGTTTTGTTCGCATTGAGTAAAAGATTATTAGCAGCAAACCATTTCGAAAGAACAGCTAGACTATCATTGACATGTAAGACATCCGTATCTTTTCTATCTATTCTAAAAATAAGAGAAGTGTCATCAGCGAATAAAATTATATCCGAGAATTTAGCCATCAGGTAAGGAAGGTCATTTATATAAACTAGAAATAAAAAAGGGCCAAGAATTGAACCTTGAGGCACGCCCATCTTAACTAGAGACCCCGAGGACGTCGCCCCATTAACGTTTACTTTTTGCTGCCTGTTTGATAAATAGGAAAGTACAAGATCAGCAGCTTGTCCACGAATTCCGTAGTGGTGTAATTTACAGATCAGTGTATTGTGGTCAACGCAGTCAAACGCTTTTGAGAGGTCACAGAAAATGCCAATGGCGTCCTGGGAATTCTCCCAGGATTCCAAAATGTGACTGATGAGTTTTACTCCTGCGTCAGTCGTCGACCTACCTTTCGTGAAACCAAACTGTCGACTATGTAAAATCCCATTCGAGTTAAAGTGTGACAACATCTGGTCCAGCATGATTTTTTCATAAATTTTGCTCAATGCTGGAAGCACAGATATAGGTCTATAATTAGAGGGATCACTCTTACTACCCGATTTGAAAATTGGTACTACTTTACTATGTTTCATTAAGTCAGGAAACGTACCGCTGTCTAAACATTGATTAAATATGCCTGTTAGGACAGGGGCAATTGTGTCAATGATATTTTCGAGAACCTTAACGGAAATCCCCCATAAGTCTTCAGTGTTTTTTATGTTAAGACTTTTAAATGCTGTTTTAATTGTGGCAATAGAGATGGGTTTGAATTCAAAACTTGGTATGTCCTTGCTGAAGTTTTCTTTAAGAAGAGATTCAGCTAATACAGATGACGAGGGGAGAGATTTCGTAACTTCTATTGGGATGTTGGTAAAGAAATTTTCTAGAGTCTCAGCAACTTGTAACTTATCTGAAATGGTTTCATTATCAATTTTTAGAGCTAACTCATTCTGATCTCGCTGTTTTGTGTTTCCAGTTTCTTTGTTAATTACCTGCCACACAGCTTTTATTTTATTTTTAGAGATACTAATTTTGTTACTTATTAATTTAGATTTAGCGTGAGCGCAGACTCTTTTGAATATCTTAGAATAGTTTCTTACATAATTATGAAGGGCCTGATCAGAAGTCAATGATTTTTCGTGATACAAATTATATAAAATATCTCTGCTTTTTCGAATGCCAGCAGTGGCCCATTCGCTAAATTTTGGTTTAGTAGCTATAGTAACTTTTTTTACAGGACATGCTTTATTGAATTCTTTGCATACTGTAGAAAAAAATGTGCCATAATTTATATTGGGGTCTTGTGAATCAAAACTCGCTGTTGAGAGCTTGCTAAGAACATTATTATTAAAAGATTTCAATTTATTTTTAGTCAGAGGTCTCAATTCAATGGTTTTATCTAGATGTAACTTTTGATCTAAGTCAAACAATACAAGCTGACCAGTATGGTCTGACCTGACGCCACTAATTAAGGATGAGTCCTTTATTTTGCAATTAGTAAATACGTTGTCTATGCATGAAGCTGTGGTTGCTGTTATTCTAGTCGCTTCATTAAATATACATTTTAAATTGAATGATTTAAACAAAGAGATAAGCTTACTTTTTTCTGGTGAATTAACTAATAAATCAATATTTAGGTCACCACACACAAAAACTAATTTATTATCTTTGAAAAGTTTACCTAATATTTCTTCCATAACTATCAAAAATGATGACAAATTCGTGGCTGGTGGTCTATACACAGATAAGAAAGTATGGCCCTCAACCTCCGCACATGCTACCTCACATAAGCGATCAACAGAGCAAGCGGTGATATCCTTTCTTTCCTTATATCTAAAACAACTATTACACAATATCAAAGTACCACCCCCTATCGAAGACCTATTGTACGCACTGGCAACTGAAAAATTATTTACATTAAACAACATCCTATCCGGTTTTAACCAAGTTTCAGTAAAACATAAGATATCCATATGATATTTATCTATTAACATTTCCACGTCTAGAATTTTGCCAGAGAAGCGATTTATATTTTGGTGATACAGTAAAATACACTTATTATGCTTCTCTTTTGTCGCGTCTAAAAGTTTAAAGAATTAATTACAGTATTATTAGAAGTACTAGATAATACTGTTTCGTCACTTAACCTAGTCTCAGTTAAATTATCAATAACTGCGTGTATATTGTAAGCTAACAAAGTAGCTAATACATGTCGACTAGTCTTGGGAAGAAACATATGTTCCCGAACTAGTACAAAATCTCTAACAAAATTGTTAGTATCAAAATACAATAAACGGTCACTATGACGACATGTCAAAATATGCATTAAATTATTTAGGCTAAAAATGTAATCATTTTCTTCATAATTCAAATGATTTGAATATGGCAAAGCACATAATATTATTTTACCTAATTTTAATTTAAGTAGGGTGTCAATACCATTAACTATGTCCCTTTTAGTTAAGCTCAGACTGTTACCGATTAAAAGAACTACCGTTGTCTGCTCATTCAATTTTGTATGTTTTATTTTATGAACAAGCTCATTAAAATGCAGGTTATGGTAACAACAATTAGTTATAGTAAGTTTAGAGCGGTTATTTAACAATGGTCCAAAACCTGTTCCTAATCTATCAGAATATACCAAAACATTACTTTGAGTGGGATAGACACTGTCTAGTGTATGAGGTAAAATGGGTGAAGCGGCAGAAACAACATGCTGTGACATGAGAGGTGGCGGAGTGGGAGCACAACTACAGGTGAGATTGTTTGTCAGTGACTCATACCTCTCTGCATTGTACTTAACCAGGTCCACCAACTCACAGGCCTCCTGCAAACGTTCGCTTAACATTTGTTGACTAGACTCATACTTACAGGATATTTCTTTAAGTGTATTTTCCCTGCTCAGTAATTCTTTTTGAAGGTTTTGTATGTCAACATTATAAATGAATCTACTTGTTTCCAACTTATTATTACATTCATTTAGTTGGCTTTGTAAGTTGACACGTTCTTTCCTAAGATTTAGGTTAAATTTGTAAACACTTTGTGTCTTCAAAAGTAATGCTAAAGTACTAGTATTTTTATTTTCAATGTGTTATGGTCTTGGTTAAATATTTTTTAATGATAAGTTACGCTTACGCATAATAATAATACAGATAAAGGATAAAATTTTGACCAGTGCGCAAACTGTAACCATGAATTCAGCATATTATTCTAAAATAAAATAAAATAAAAATACTAGTACTTTCGCATTACCCATTTGACGGCCCCAGTGTACCCCGCCCAGTATACATTTTCATACGTTTTTTTTTTTTTTTAATTTCCAGGTCAGTGTAAGGCTGTATGTTGAACAAATATGTTTTGAGACCGTGACAAAAATGCCTTTACAGAATTAAACCTCAGCGCATACGGCATACCTCATAAGGTGAAAGCACGCGATATTAAAAATGTTCATGCAAAAACGTAAGAAATTTTCAATTTTGCCGGTTACATTGAAGAAACCACCTCAAGCAATGTTAAAGTAGATGTTAGCAAATTCTTCATTCAGAAACCGGCTGTTACATGCAGCTACACTTACCCAGCCTGTAAATAGCGATGTTTTCTTAGAACATGCGACAAATTGCTGTTCGCCTAGTGAGTCTAGTGCGCTATTTTCAGTGCGTATTTACGTGTTCGTGGTTGATATATCACTCACTCTGTTTAGCAGTCTTTGATTATCCACTTAGTACTTTCATCTTACACTTAAAATTTTCTCTGCATTAAGTGCTGCTTAAGTATTGAGAAGTGTGTCTTAAATGTATCTGGCCGGAAAGTAGATAAGATACAACCATGCTGTCAGTAATTAAATCTTTTAGTTAGATTTATACTGCCCATCGTATTTGGGTCAAGAGATTACTACCAGCGGCGTTTTTCGAGTGGTTTTTATTTTGTCCTTCTTTACTCTCTTCAATATATATTTTTTCCGTCCTTATGCCACTCAGAAACCCTCTAGAATTCTCTCAATCAACGCCGAATAGCAACAAAAGCAAACCGCTTCTAACTACAACAAAACTTAAACGTTCTTCAAACAGGACACACCCAAGAAACACTGCATAAAAACTGCAATACCCAAAACAGGATAAACAAAACTGCAGCTCCACGTAATGACTAAGGACTAGGTCATTAAGGGGCATACACCGCATGTACAAGTTGGTGTTGAAAGTCTAACTACTAAGTATTAGGAAGATGGCGTGCCGCGTCGTCGGTGTTCCAGTCGGACGCTCGCGTGTTCCATTGTGTAACGTCAGTACAATAGCCCCTGTGTGCTGCACACACAATATAAGTGCACGGAATTTTGTACTAGAAGGTATAGGTAAGGAATACGACGTTGTATTTGAAATGGCTGCATTGGGAATTTGTTATATAGATGCTATAGTATTTGTAGATTGAAGTTTAGAGCATACTACGGGCATAGACCATAGGTTCCTTCACTTTTGATTCGTGGTACGGAATAAGAAGGTGTATTAAATGCATGCAAACCAGAAATTCCCGATTCAGCCATCTCAAATTTTGAAATAGCTGCATTGGGATTTTCTGGTATATATACTACTAGCTTTTGCCCGCGGCTCCGCCCGCGTGGATGTCGGTTATCGCGTAAAAAAGTAGCCTATGTCCTTACCCATATCCCAGGCTATATCTCGGCCAAATTTCATGACGATCGGTTCAGCGGTTAAGGCGTGAAAGCGTAACAGACAGACAGACAGACAGACAGAGTTACTTTCGCATTTATAATATTATTATAGTAGAGATGGTATTGTTAAATTTAAATTGAGGGCATACTACAGGCATATACCATTGGTTCAAAGAGTTAAATCTTCACTTTTGATTCGTTAAACGTCTTCGAAGAATGGATGTTCGGAACAAAGTAACTCCGTGTAATAAGCCTTAGTAAGACAGAAGGAAAACAAATATGCCATAAAATTAATAATCTTCAAACGAAATCTAAATTAAACAGAATTTGGAACAAAGACAAAGATCAAAATACTTCCCAGGATGTCTCGTGTCCTGAATTCGACAGAAAATGGCGGCAATTACAATGAAAAGAAGCAGCATGACCAACTTGATCCTAATTACGGCTCATCATCGTAATAATCTTGGCAAGTGACACGTGAGACGAAAAAAAAAGTGAATCATGTTCGAAATATGAATATAATAACGCTTCCATTTTTATGGTATAACTGTCACATTGCGCACGCGTTCAACGTCCGTTCGGTCGATGGTCGGTAATGTTCCCTTTTGAACTGTTAATTGGTATTTCCGTCCCTCATTGAATTGCGGTGGTCTAGCTGCAATGCAGCAGTGCAATAACAGAGCATAATAAGCTGACAACTGGAAATTACCCTGTATTCTCTAGCGGCTTTATGAAATAATGGAAACTGCAGTTAGTTGTCAACTTTATGACTCTGAGTAATGATGCGACGACTTCTATAAAATGTATAGTAAATGTAGTCTTTAGAAATCATTATTGTATTGTGTCATAGTTAATTGCTTTGTATGAGCAAATCTACAATATGTTAAAGTTCTTAGACCAGCATAGCTATTCACAACCATTCAATACGCTTCCGTACCGAATCTAACATCAATCAATGGTATTGTAGGAGTCCAATAAACGTTTTTCACAAATTCAAAACCCGAAAATGTTGTCGGTTAACATAAAATAGACGATCGCTATTCTTCCGACTGCGTTTTGCTGTCGGAGGCAAGACATAGTTTTAGGTTATCGAAATGTGTTATTTTTGGAACGATAGCCTGTCTAATGGTTGTGAATGATTTTATAATATACTTTCACGTGGGAACAGAAATCTTGAACACTAATGAAGAAAATGTCAATTCAAGTTGCATGAAGACTTGCTAGTTAACAAAAGTAACTGTTAATAAGGCGTAAACAGGCAACTCATATCTATATACATAGAAATGGGTTGCCTGTACTTACAGAGTCCTGCATGACAACTACAGAATCATCACTCATCATCAGTCTGCCAGGGGTGCGGGTTGTTCGAAAGAGATACCGTGTCCCCTGGCACACAGACAACTGAGGGAACACGGGTGGGTTTTAGTCAGTAAAAGTCTGACACGCCCTCCTGCTCCACCCAGAGCGGGGGAAATTATTTGACGATTGCCCAAACTAAAAAAAATAGTGCCGTATAGCGTTTTCGCAACTATAATATTTTTGTGTACCGACTGCCCTCCAAAACTCAGTTATTGGGTATCACGATACCCCTTGGTAAGACTGGTTGTCTATCTGTCTTCCACAACCCAAGCAAAGTCTAAAATGTTATTAAAATTTTTATTAACCTTAGAATTTACATCATCGTTATCTCCACCATCGATCAGCAGTCAGCTGGAGAGCGTAAACATGGATAACCTTGACAGATATCATTAGACCTTCACGAGATCTAGTTTGTTTCTTATACTATGACCAGCCTTGATACGACGCACCTTTGCGTGATGTAGTTGCGTTTCTGAATCAGCATTTTATGATGCTCTTTGAATATATATGCAGATTCCATTTAATCTCATGCTCTGGTCTATGATTGGTAGTTTTTATCATGTTATATCATAGGCTGGTCTAGGATTGGTTAAATATTCGTAGGGGCTTTGTTGATTGACGTTGTCTTCTACATGATGTCACGTTTTATTCGTGGAAATTGAGGATACCGATTTGAGTCCGGTATTAGTTACTTGTAATAAGTCAATCCTAGATACACAGATACTTAATTGGTATTTAAAGATTGTAACTTTGTCCACATTTACATGTCGATGTAAAGCAATAAACTGTACGTGACCGATATGTTAAGTTTGAGCATGTTTTCAGAATTGATGGGCATAACACGAGCGGTTTTATGACTGCGAATATATTGCATAAGTTCCACTACTTATTGAAACGGTTTCGATAGCTACCCTTTTGCCTAGAGACTGCCAATTTCAGAGAATACTATTGCTCATAAATCTTGAAGTCAACCTTGACTGACAAAGTGGCCAAATGCCCTAAAAACTCGAAATATAGAACTCTTAAAGAAAACCTGCTATGTTTAGATGTGCAATAGCTATCAAGGCGAAGGAAAACAATGGTTAATCATTGTAAAAGCCAAGCCTTCGATAAGAAGCGCCACTTGTCTCGTTGTTGAGTGCGGACTGCACGTTTGGAGTATCAAGTGTCAAAACAAGTGCGCCTTTTTGATTTCACACGCGGTCTTGTATCTATTAAATAAATTAATAGCTTCAAAAATATATTATGTTTTCTATGACCCAAGCTATTATTTCCGAAATATTCCTCTACAGTCATCACCAGACAACATATTTCAAACTCAAGCATTTATTTCAATCAAACCATTTACAGGCACTTTTGAATTGTCAAAATTCGACCAGTTGGAAAGTTAAAGTTGCCCATTCCAAAACGTAGATCTCTATGGAGAAGAACCGGCAAGAAACTCCACGGACACTCTTTTAAGTTGGATATTATAAAATTTTGGGAACATTATTCTTGTTGGGTAACCAACCATGTTGTGTTAGGCTTCTAATCAAGCCAGATGTAGCTAAATATCCAGAAGCCTCCACATCCCTGTGACTTTCTGGGTGAAACGATGCCCCTTGGTAAGTATAGTTGTCAGACTTTCAGGGGCCTAAGTCTACTATTTTATAAACGTTACAATGGTCTCTCAATGGTGTGTTTTTGACAGTTTTTGTATGGCAAATCTGTCAAAAACTTACCATTGAGAGACCATTGTGACGTTTATAAATTAGTAGACTTAGGCCCCTGGTTTCTGATTATCCGGGGTGACTGTCAAAAATCTACGAATTTCCCGTAACCCGTACCGTGTTGTCTTTATTTCTCACGTGACAACGTACCTAACTGAGTCATCCTGGGAAATTTCGCGATTTCTGTTAAGCAGTTTCGAAATAAACGAAGTAACCCTTTTAAAATTATCTTATTCACCTTTATTAAAATGTCAGTCTTCGATAAGAAGCTCTTGTTATCTTTTGGTATAACAAATATCACGTTTTGAATATCAAGTGCGAAAACCCAAACAAGTGCGCCACTTTGATTCTCACGCGATCGGAAAGATACCTAGTTGTTTTCTAAACTTGGTCTTAATCTTTTAATCTTTTTACAGTATCTTTTTACAGTATTTTATTTTCATCAAGTCTGTTTTCGTTTTTGCGTTCACACTTGTTTTCTGTATTCGTTATTTCTGCGACGCTTGTCATAATTTAAGTAAAACAGTGATTTACAACATCCTTACCATTCGACTGATTTACATTAGAAATCTGAATAAGGGACATTATAAAGTCTACTTTTGTAATAGACTGTCTGTCTGTGAACATTAAGTTATGTGGCCTCCTTACTTTAGCCCCATCGATCTCCATTAAAATACCATCTCCAGGCATTATGTCAACATCTAAACCATCTTCACATCTTTCCAGGATCCGTCCTCAGACACCAGGAGAGGTGGTCGAAGGATGCGGTATATGCGCACGTGCAGGAGGCGCCGCGGGCGATGGCGGGGTCGCCCTGGGGTCAGAGCGCGCGTTCACATTCGACTACGCCTTCGAACCGTGTTCGTGCCAGCAGATCGTGTATGAGACCTGCGTGAGGAAGCTCGTGGAAGCAGCCCTGGATGGATATAATGCTACTGTGCTTGCATATGGACAGGTTAGTGCATCTCTATCTCTTCTGGAAGGTGAGGTTTATTAAGAAGTCTGACAGTAGGTTTGCTGCTTCAGCTATTGAGTTTTGCATTATCCATCATACATATAAAAAACTTATGAACGATTAAATTTCGAATATATATTACTAGAGAAAGTCTCTACTTGGACGATTGGTACCCATTAACCTTTCCGTAAAAGGGCAATGCGCTATGACTATCGTTTGAAATCATTTACAATGTCTACGCTAAAATCAATTTACTCTGCATAACCTTCTAAGATTATTGCCAGCAATAAACTGTCGATTTATATAAATCGTCTGAAACCGAAAAATATAATAACTTTGAAATATTTATCAATAAAACGCAAAAGTTCAATGAAATAAAATTCAATTCCGATAGTGCGGCGACCTAAAAACTTACCGCAAAAGAAAGTTAGCGTTCCGTGCACTTTATTTATTCGTGTCTTCCAAAAATGAATTTATCATGCGAACTTTCAGTCTGTAAGCTCGTTGTTTCGTGAAACTCTTCTACGGTATATACTATTGACCTAGTTTAGCTAAAAAGATGGCAAAGAACACTATAGTCTGTAGTGCAATTTTTGCATCTCACTGACGCGTCGTCGGTTCCATTTCGCTCAGGGAGCATTGTTTTGTCTAGTGGGTATGTTAAGGTTACTGAAGACTCGAGAATGTAGTAGTTAGCTTATGGCCACACTATTTTGAATTCGTCCTGTGTAAGAATGTCATTAAATTTGGAAGTACCCTGCGGAACTCCAAGGAACAAAATTCCCGCAAAAACGCTTCTATCAAATTTCCTTGAATATTTCATTGAAAAATGCCAAACCCCATTAAAATGTCCACAGCCTACTCCGGTAGTAATTCTACTCATTTAAAATACCATGGGTTAACCCCATGAATCACTGGCTGTGGGCTTGGCAAGTTGACAGGAGCCAACCACGACGCGGCTAAAATTGAGTCTTAATAATATTGTCTCCGGCTCTATATGCATTTGGCATTAGAAATAATTAATTGACTGGAACATATTTGTAGAATGCAATTAGTTACAAGAACTATCCACTGTCCTTCTCTAACTAAACAGCTCGTAATTAACATGCTTTTACTTGGATATCTGCCATCAGTTAAGGAACATCAGTTATGAGTTAGTTAGTAGTCCAAAAACTTTGGAGATAAGTAATGGTATAGAATCACGTAGTTCCGTGTCGCGCCAGACGTAAAAGAATAACACCATTTCATTTATTCCCGTGGGGTGTCGTAGAAGGCGACTAAGGGACTTACCAGAGAATGGGCAGCAGCGTTCTCTATGCATTTTACCACCCTACTGCGATCGCCAGCCCGCCTGCCAAGCGTGGAGATTATGGTAAAACCTCCCTTTTAGAAGAGGCCTATGTCCAGCAGTGGACGTCATTTGGCTGAAATGATGGTGATGATAGTATCACCATGCTTGATCTTCAACATATTATGTTACATTACTTGCTACCCAACCCTCCTACGGAATAACTTTGTCACTTTTAACATCACCAACGAAAATGTTTTCCTGAAGCAACAATCAATTATATTTTATTATATTATACTCTAGCCTAAGGTAAGCCTAATTGGAGCAGTGGCACATATATTTTAAGACCACTGCAACATACTTTTAACTGTGTCAAATGCAAACACTACTTGGAAAAATGTAGGAAGTCGCTGTCACGCTCCTTGACCGCTTTGTACTGCAGAAGGTTGGTATAAAAATGAGTAGGTTGGTAGGCAGGTAGGTAGACAATGTAAGGGCACGGTCCGATGGTCCGGGCGTGTTGAAAGAGTGTCCGAAGACAATAGATACAGTTACTCCTATAGTTCAAAGCCGAGATAGTGAGTTTGATAAGGAACAATTACAATGGACTAGGCAGTACTTAACTGCAGTTTCAATATTTAATTTTCTTCAAAATATTTGTCAGTTTCAATCATTGTCCGTTCTTTCAAAATGTCGAAGTTATTTTCAGAATATTCTAGTTTTCTATGAACAGTACACAAGCGGACATATATTTAATGTCATTAGCATCCTTGTACATTTGTGGCCACATATCCCTACAAATTGGTGGGTCTTAGCTAAATAAGCAAGCCGCTCAGCTTATGCCCATATAGAGTTACCACGAGTCTAACACAATTTAATTAAAACACCGTGAAGGCCGCGACACGTGACATTAATTACTCGACACACATACAGAACACTATGGCTGTAACTTATCATTTTACACTTTTGACGCGTTGCAATTTAGCTCGGAAATCCGGGAGAATTAAGGGCAAATTTCAACCGCGTTCAAGAGCGGTCAGTGCCATCGCTGATGTGGAATATTGACTGATGTTTAGATGTTCTAATCGCGCTCACTTTCATTGGTGAAATTCGCCGTTAGTCTCGGTCGAGTTATAAGAATTTCAGGGTAAAAATGTGTTTCAGGGTCTCCAGTAGAATTGCCACCTTTTATTCATGCAGTTAAAGTACATTGGTTATTATAGGTAAGAAAAAAAAAGTACGTAGTATCATAAGTACAAGTTCTTTATTGTGATGAATAAAAACATATTTTTATTGCTTTTTGCAATTTACATCAAATTAGTATCTCTACTAAACAATTGCACAGCATCAGCAGATCCGTTTCACTATCAAAATTACGTTTTGTAGGTGTATGTGGAGTCCATGATTTACTATAGCTTGAATCTATAAATAACTTTAAATTGTATTCATATTGCACTCAAACTGCTTCGCACAAAACAAACAAGAAATTGTGACAACGACACTGACAATATAGACATTTGAGGTTAGGTTGCGTTCTTAGATTGCGAGTGGCGACATCGATTCAGCACCAATAGATACATTTCTTTTAGCGAAAATTACTTAAGACTACACTTTTCAAAATCCCAAAGACATCAAATCATGTGAAATAAAGTATTTTGGTGTACTTTATTTTTCTCATAAAGTATAGAGTACAATTACCTGAAATAACGTACAATACTTTATTATAAAGTACGGGTGGCAACCCTAGTCTCCAGGCTTAGTTTGTACACAGCTTTTCTCCAAGAAAAGTTCGATGAAGTCCAGTTGTTTATAAGTTTTCGAAAATTTCCTGGCAGAAATATAGTTTAGGCTTGTTCAAATACTACCCAAGGGGATATTTATCACTGATTTGTAGAGAAGTTTACGGATTGCGATCATCGATAGTGTATGGTTGCCAATCATATTGAGATTCAGATTATTTATTTGTAAACATAGGTTACAGATACACAAGTGGGTGAGATGTTACAGTTTTGTTAGTTCTTTTATTAGGCGTACAAAAATGTTAGTATCAATGTCAACTATTCATTTTTACATCATCAAATAAAAACGAAAGAATAGGCTAGAGTGTTGTTGTGGTACTTAGCGTTACCTGGACTATAACTATAATTTAACGGCATAATAAACTAGGAATATGTTAAGGTACTTGTATGGCGATAATAAACTTTAATAGAGTTGGATTTAATTACCACTCTGAGCTTACATCAGGAAAAGAAGCCATATTCGAACCAACTAAAGCCGATTCGAAGCGATCGAGTGGTAAGCTGTGGGACTAAGAACCTTTGTTATGCAAACAAAAACTGTAGACACTGTAGTGTGGAGTTACTGAGGAAAACCCGGGTCAAAAGTGCAATATCATATTTCACGTACATCGTGGGTACAAATATCCTTACTAATATAATATACTTACGCGAAAGTTTGTATGTTACTCTTTCGCGCAAAAATAGCTGAACGGATTTGGATGAAATTTGGCACACAGATAGATTATAACCTAGATTAAATCATAGGATACTTTTTAACCCGGTAGTACGTTCCCGCGGGATAATTCCCGACTTCTACGCGGGCGAAGCTACGGGCGGAAGCTAGTACATACATAAACTCACAGCTTCTAACCCATGAGGGTAGGCAGAAAGTACAGAACGCCACCTGCTACAATCCTTACATACTCCTTTTGCCAAGTTTATGTTCCATACATCACGATCGCCTGTTGCGAGTACCTGACCTTTCTGAAGAATATCACCAACAAGGTCACTATAAATGTCCTCCTAGCTAGGGCATCCCTTCCTGGCATTTCCACTCATATCTGCCTTAAAACGTAAATACTTTTTGTTAGTCGCCCTTCATTCTCCACATGACCAAACCATCTAAACATCTATACAAATAAATGAAATTGCGATGACTGCTTGCAACATCAAAATAACAGATTTTTACTAAATGCATATGAAAGTATGTTATACGTTACTTATGACAACTCTGTTCTGGCTAATTTCCGAAACGGCTGGACGACGCTTTGACGAGTCTTTCACGAACAGGAAGCTGATGTTATAAAGAATAACAGAGTAACTTTTAGTCCCGGTAGCACGTTCCCGTCCCGTGGGATAATTTCCGACATCCACGTGGACGAAACCACAGGAGTGGTGGATCAAAAGACAAATCGTGGTCTTTTCAACGCCACGCAACCGATCTCCTTGCTCCATACTTTTTGTTTTTCTTGCGGGCAGTCTTTACAAAACCGATTGACCTACAATAATTCAAATATTTGCCCTAGTAAGGCTATCATTAATTGCATGGTGACATAATTTAGCCTAACATTTCTACGCAACCAATATTATAATTAGAGATTATTAGGTCAAGTACGCACATACCTACTAAAAGGTAACGTGAAAATTGAGGACAGCGTGGGCAGTACACATTGCATAGAGAGTTATAAATGTTATAATAATATTCATTAGTTATGGGGTGTCCATTATAATTTATACCCTAATATTTCATGACTCAATTTGTTGTGGCTAAGCCTGGTAATATAAATATTTCTACACGAGCTTCTACGATATTGATGTAAACTTTTCGGAACCTTTCTTGATATTTCCATCATCGTTACCGCTGATAGGAAAACACTTATTTTAGACTCTAACCCCCTTATTACAGAACAAGGTTTTTCTTTAGGTATGGTTTAAACCGTCGAGTCAGTTTTTTAAATAAGAACCTAACTGAAATCGAAATACAGCTCCTTTTACAAAACTGACAAGTTAGTCCAGTGCTAAATTGTCAGTTTTGTAAAAGGAGCTGTAATTCTATTTCACTTCTAAGTTCTTATTTCAAAAACAGGCTCGATGGTTTAAACCATACCTAAAGAAAAACCTTGTTCTGTAATAAGGGGGTAAGGGTTCACAGGTTCGAGTTTCATTTAATCATCTCGATCAAATGCTTCGAGCGCGTTTGGCGCTCAGATTGGCCCTGGATTGGTGACGGACCAATCGGAGCGAAGAACGCGCTCGATGCGTTTGTTCGCCCTAGGCCACACTAGGGCCACTGTTTTGCCACTGGGCTTACCGTGTATACGTTCGTAATTATTTAAGTATCGTCGGTCGAGAATACTCTTTTAATGCATCTAACGTCTTCGGGGATGAAGATGATGATGATGATGAAATCCCAAGAATACCACACATCCAAACTGCATTTGCTTTTACACCTAGTAGATATTCTGTTTCGCAATTCTCCAAGAAATACAGGGTATTGTGTTTGTTCCTTCAAAGTATGCAAACAATGCCTGCCAACCCGTCAGTCCTCTATTGTATTTGAAATGTACAGGTATTTTCTGCTACCTATTCACTTCAACTGTAGTCTATCGATAAAAATAGTTTTGCTAATAATAAATTATACGAGATAATAGAAATTGGAAATCTCGTGGAATTAATATCCAATTCCATTAAAGAATTCCATTAATATCAACAATACACTGTAGAGCTTGGGGCTGTTTCCCCGTATACCTCTAAAATTGTATGTAAAATGTCACATACCTAATTTCTTTGCTTCGCCGACGATTTTATCCTGTTTGGGTAGTGGAACACCTCTGCGTTTCTCATCTTCTTTAGCGAACACTTCGGTTTCTATCCCTTCTGAAGAACACAGCAAAGGTTCTCTTACAAAAAAAACCACGCTGGATCTACGAGTAATTTTAATCTGTTCCAACCTGAAAACCGCGTAGGTACGATCGCTAAAATACTCACCTTATATTGCGTGTGTAGCCCCAATTTGCTGAGCTACAGTAGCAAAATTGCTCATAAAACTTATACAATATGTCTGCGATCTAATCTATAGGATCGTTTACATACTGGCAAGGATCAAAAAGTTTGCAACAAATACTTTATGTAAAATTGAACTTACTAAAACTCTATCGGAGATTCAAAATCAGCTACTAGTGAGTTCCGTGACTGCGAGCCAGGTTTTCGTGATACTGTTAATATTTATTTTTACTGCCAAACCAAACTGCAGATGATATTGATAAAGAGTTATTACTTCAGGAATACTATCTAAAGCTATACCGTCTAGATATTGCTCAACAACAATCTACAGAAGTCGTCGAACCGTAACAACATAATTTTAGTTGAACTTTTTAGAGCATTTTTTGTTACGAAACTTTTTTTAGTGTGCCTTCGAGGCACTAGTGGGTAGGTGTTTAGCTTCCTTTATTTCGTAGTATTAATCATTAATACTAATTATTGCTTTATTTCCAGGCAATTGTACGGCTCTTAGATAAATACACAAAAAACCAATAGGACGATCTTCTCTTTATTATCGGGAACAAGATCTCAAGAAGATTAAATCACAGCTGAGCTTTTGCAGTTCAGTTCAAATGGAATTAGCAGGCTCATCGCCACTGCATCACGGTCAATTTGTACTCGTTCCGACCTATTTCGTTCTAACACTGGCGGCGGTGTTAAACCAACACATATGCTAATACCGCTCGATTGTAAACCCACACTAGGACCACATAAATTATGCTCGCCCCTTTCAATATATTTAATGTAACGCCAACAGTTATAGGGATAAATTGACAGGAAGTTTGCGTAAAAGTGCCGAGGGGAAAGGGCTTCTGTTATTTCTTACTTGAGCCTGTTGGGAAATATTGTTGCTGATACCGTAGTGTGAGAATTATCTATTCATCGGCTATTTGCCACGAGTCACTTCCAAAATGGCATGCAGCGAAAGCCATGGTGACTATGATGACCCTGCATATCCTATACAGGGTATGTGCCTTTGATTAACGCAATTTTTTGATGGTGGGAGTTATTTGGCGGTCTCTACATGACCAATTTCTCTTCACGTCTACCTGACTATTACAGCGCCACCCGGTCTACTTCTTGATATGCAATGGCCTCTGTAACACCATGAAGCATGAGGCTCCAGGGGCTAGTGCAAATCTTGGGGTTCATTCGATTAATCGAATCTGGTCAAGCCACGCTGGGATCGGTGCAATTCATATTCCTATATAGAGAATCCACATTGTTGGAAGCATTTTCTCAAACATAAGCCTCAGGCCATAAATTAGCAAATCAATCAGATCAAGATTCTTTGCAAATGACGTGACGACCATGCAAAACAGATCTACGTTCAATGTGGTCTTTATCTACGTGTACAGTGGTCTCACCATATATGCTCGTAGTAACTCGGCTCGCGGCCCACGTGCGTCCGCTAATTATGTTACGTTACAAAAACTCAATGACAGAACATATTTATGATTTGCATGCGGTGTTAACAATAAAAGTTGATCGTCGAGCTGCGCAGGCGGCGTGGCGGTCCTTGCCGCTTGAGCCCGCCCACGGCGACCTCCTTGCGGTATGAAATGAGCGACGCCGCTAATTATGTGCTTGAGCACAAAATGATTGCTTTATATTAAGCACTTAACCGATAAAGAATGTCTGGATAAGGTAATTCATAACTGTCCAATTTACGGTACAGATTATATCTTTCACTCGGTTCAAAATTAATTGGATGTTGTTTGTCGCTGTGTAATGGTCGAGTCAATAATGTGTCTTATTTAAACTCGACTGTTTAACTTTCATGACTGCCTCACGTGGAAACTGTTATTTACCTGAAGCTACTGCAATTACGGAAAGTGCTTTAATTCTCTTTGAAGTGCATTAAATCAATCAGTCCCGGTATTGATTTGTTTAGACAATATGGCCGTTCTTATTTCTGCCGGAACAAATATTTATCCTGGTTTATAACAGTTTTTTTATCTTTCCCACTTTCAATGCCACCCTAGAGTATTGTTAGCGGTACTCTTAGCTATACGACTTTATGATTTGTTATTATGTCCTTTAAATTTTTTGATTTGTGTATCTGTCTAAAAATCTTCATGCGTACTAAAATTTTGGAAGAAATTATACCGACCAGTTTATTTTCAGCAAGACCTTTTGCAGGTATCGCTTCAGCTCTATGTATAAATCTACTCTTCTGTTCATATCTCTTAATGCATTAACCCAGTTTCCAGAAAGATCAAACGAAGGTAATTGTAGACTTCTAAAGAGTCGCTCGTTACTCATCTCATTTATTCCAGAAATAACCTGAAGAATACACAAAATACGTTCAGCTTCACCTCACGTGAATTGTCACTTAACCTACTTGAACTCATAAGCATGCATTTCCGAAACTATTTTCGCTCAGCTGTACCTGAAGTCCGTAGATACATGATTGTTACTCATGACTTGATGGGTAAAGTCGAAACGATGCATGATGCCCGTTTTCACTTACAACTAGGCTACATCTGAATGAAAGCTAGTTGTTGGATTTTCGACTTTCGGCACTGAGGTGAGCGTTGGAAATCCAACAGCACGCTTCATGTAGGTTTCTTCTAGTCTTAGTGAAGTCGGTTGGGCGTCAATTGAACGGATAACCCATAACTTCGCAGATGAGTGCGTCGACCTTGTACGTGAACTTGGATAGAGATGTAACAACTGGGTTATCTTATCTTGACGTTAAACTGTTTGTAATGGCTATAATAAACCTGTTTGGTTTAATTTATTGGCAGCGATGAAGGTTTTTTGGAGCGTTTTGGTACCGTTAGGTGAGAAATTGGTGTTGGGTGGTGGCAAAATTGTTGTGGTTACGTATTTGTGCAAAGTTAAAGAGCAATCAGATAAGTACTGTAGTTTGTAAAGACGCAACAAAAGCAATATTACAAATCATAACTCTTTCCTTTAATCAACTCAGCCTATCGCAGTCCACTGCTGGATATAGGAGTCATCCAAGCTATGCCACAACACCCTGTACTCTGCCTTCCGACTCGGTCTGTCCCAGCAATTTTCTTAAGGTCGTCGATCCATTTAGCCGGGGGGCGCATCACGCCACGCTTGCCGATACGCGGTCTCCACTCCATAACGTGTCTCCTCCACCGGTCATCGGTCCTTCGACAAACATGACCGGCCCACTGCCACTTCAGTTTGCATATTCTGCAAGCTATGTTGGTTACTCCGGTTCTTTTCCGGATTATAGGGTATTTTCCAATTTATTAAAAACTATTCTAATTTGAAGATTGGGACGAAATAATTATGTAACAGAAAAATAAAAGTGAATTGATTAAAATCCATTTTCTCAATTTAAACCAAATTTATTTTTCGTTGTTTTGAATTTATCGCCAAAACGCTCCTTACGATAACTTTTTATCACGTGACCACACGTGACGTCAACTTTGTGTAAACTAAAGTAGTTAGTAAGTAAATAAGTGAATGTCGAGTTTATAATTAGCAAGATTTTTAATGGATAGAAAGTGATATTACTGGTGTGCAGTGCCTCTGTGCACAAATACTTCTAAAACTGCGCCAAACTGAGTATTTGTACCGGTACCGTTTACACAAAGTTGACGTCACATGTCACGTGATAAAAAAGTCATCGTAAGGAGCGTTTTGACGGTAAATTCAAAACAACCAACAATTAATTTGAATTTAATCGTTTTTAATTGAGAAAATAGATGTAAATAAATTTATTTTTATTTTTCTGTTAAATATATCTTCCCAATCTTCAAATTAAAAATAGTTTTTATCAAATTGGAAAATACCCTATTTCATTTCTGATTTTATCCTTGAAACTCCGACCGTAGCACGCTCCATAGCGCGCTGAGCTACATTGAATTTGTGGACCAGCACTGTCAGTATCCACGTTTATCTTTCCTTGACACCCGACAACAGTCCTATAAAATAAAACCATTTACCATCTTGGGTCAAGAACTTCGAAACAAAAAATCGTGATTGTTCCCAAGATTACAAAAACAATTATTCCGAAGAACCTTCCTAAAAACAACACAAATTGCTAATGATAATTGTTTAAAGAATACTACACACGATGATTTAACAATTCCACACAACGATGAAGACCAAACGATTTTCCAGACATCTTTGATGAATGTTCCTTTAAATAGAACATTGGTTCCTTGTTTTCTTTGTTTAGCTGTTATCGGCGGATATCCGGGCCTTTGACGGGGCCCTTTTATTGTGATAAAGGGCTGACACACTTCCACAAATTACCTATTGAATGAAATGTATAATCTATGAATGAAAGGTAGGTAATGAAGGAGTTTTTGGGTGAAAGCATAGATAAAGTAATACTTGGTTTAACCTATTTAATCGGTTAATGAATGAACGAATAACTGGTTGACGATTCTGTAGTGTAGATGAACGAATATTTAGGTAAGTATGGGTAAAATCTGAAAAGAAAATGTTGTAGCTGTACCAATATTTAGTGTGAATATGGATGAAACTAACCCAGGACAGAAAGGTGTGGCGTAAAGCAGAATTTAAATTCAACTGTGGGTAGTGACCCAGATTTAATAATAGTTCAGTAGATAAATGTGGGCTTAGCTAGTAACAATATTGCTCTGACACAGCCAAAGAATGAAATAGTCCAAGTCAACATTATTCGCAAGAATTTAAAAACGTAATAAGTTGAACTTCTAATTAATTCGTAGGTGATTAGCTTCCAATAACCTGATCGATTAAGTCGACGGAATGTCACTCAAAGCAGTTACTTAAATTAATATTAATCACATCAAAAACATCCTTCTGATGATAAAAATATCTGGAATACCCAAACTTAACGACGCAAAACCGCTCTATTCAAAATAGTTAAGGAGATACAAACGGTCGATCACGCATTTTTTCTAGTAGACCATAAAATACGTGATGCTATTGACCTGTGCCCAATGCCTAGGAAGGTCGAACATGATACTGGCCACAAGCCGACCACAGACATTATACGAACCAGTTCGGAGTTCAAGTCATTATCTAATCGATTGACCGAATAATATAAGAATTCCGACTTCAAGGCGTTCTCCATTTGGTAACTTGAAATATGAATGGAGACAAGACAGGTGTTGGTGAAACGATTTCCGTTTTGCGTTATCGCTGCTTGCGGTTTTCCGCCTACTGCTTTCCGAATTTGGATTATTTTTGGGTTAGGTTTCGTTTCGCAAAGCTATTTATTATCCTTGATGGGCACACTTGGAAAATGGTAATATTGGATTTATAGATACCTATTATGTAAAAGGAAATTGACAAAAATATATGTGTTGTAGTTTGCGGACTTTGTAATCGATGTTCCTTTCCAATATCATAACATCACGCCGTTACCCCAAAGGGTGGGGCAGAGGTGTACCTATTGTTCGCTAGTTATGTTTTTAAGTTTAGGGCGGGCCTATTAAAGAAATCCATTAAAAGATAGAAAAACACAATAACACTTCGCCTGACCCAAGAATCGAACCCTGGACCTTATGCTCTGCGCTTGCAAGCACTAGACCAACAGGCTGAAGCTATTAAAATAAAAGGCAATAACGAAGAAGTTTTATACAACGTGTTATGGAAAGGGTATACATATACTCGTACATACCAACGGCACGGCTTCTTTGGATGATATCAAACGATATTGGAAGGGATTTTTAATCCTATCTCTACATGTTCGGAAGTTATGGGAATTTTTATACAATACAAGACACCGAACTTTTCAAATTGAAATAAACACATCACTCGGAAGAGATTTATCGTGATATTGACAAGTAACTTGGAAAGTTATTGACCTACGTAGTGCGGTGACACGTTTGGTATAATTTGAATTTAAGAAACATTTGAAACCGACAATTTGGTATCAATATATTAGAGTATTTTAGTTAGAGGTGAAACTATGTATATTGATTCTTTACCAGCTGTTATCTTTAGTGTTTAAGGATAGCAATAGGGTTTCTGTTACACCCTGTATATAGCAGTCTTACTTCTCTCCAAACTACCCACAGGGAGAAAGTACGAATAAGAGACGCAAAACCCTCGGCGAAGTTTAAATTATAAACTAAGTGGATTAAAGAGTCCTCATGAATCAGAAGTGTGGAAACCCAGATAACCTAGAAGCAGGGCAGATTAGATTTTAATATTCAGAAACTAAGACCAAGTTTGGAAAGTTTACCGCACTTATAAGTTTTTTTATGAAGGATCCTAAAAAGATTCATGCCTTCAAGTTGTTCTTTAAACGGAAATAAGAATGATTTATTAAAGCTTTTGAACCAGTTCAAACAACTCATTAAGCCACTAGGCATATGATTTACGATAATAACCTACGGCTCATTTAATTATACACAATGATAAAGAAGCTACATAATTTATATTTCTAACTTTACAACTTGTTTAATTGTAAATAAATTCCCAATTATTTCCAACAATAATATTCGCAATTAATCATCATTTCCTCTACGTTTATCACAATTCACAGTTCAGTCGGGGGCAAAGAATTCTCCCTGAAGAATGCCTCACTGATTGGCCCACAAAGCGACTTATCTCGCAGCTATTAAGGTTTGAAAAATCTTCTCACCAAGCTACACTTTAGATTCTTTCTATTTTCAATAGATACTAGGGCCTATATTTGTTTCACTTGTGTTGTTAGAAACACGGCCTATTGAAAACAGTATCAAACGTTTAAGGGCAGCGGGTGACGACATTAGCGCCTGCGCCGTAAATGGGCGGGCGGCGCGCGCCTGTGATCTATATCTGTGCGTCCGCGCATACCATGTCGTTTCCTACATATAAAGCGTAAAGACGACCACACACTTGCCGCTAGATACTTCTACTGTCACTTGGCAGATGAAACTCGTATGTACCCAAAAGGGAATTTCTTCTAGTTTCCCTAATCCAGCTCAATCTTACATACAGAGACGCGGTGGTACAGTATCCTGTCTCTGCCACGATTGCAGTCTTCTCTTCAATAGGTTTGTTGTGTCGTGAGCGGAGTGTTTATAATTTCTTGTCTTGTGTGAACTTCTCAACGTCTCGTCCCCGAAAGATGGATTCCTCTTTACTGAAACCGCACGGAGGCCTTCTTCTGCAGCAGTTTTGTTGCAGTTACGTTTGATAGATTCTTTCCTTATTCAACAAATAACACTCATTACAATTCATTCCTCATGTATATCTGTATATACGAACAGAAACTGCAGTGTGTGTGGTCTACCTTATTGTTTATGTTGATTCATTCTCTAAATATGTAAATGCCGCGGTGGTCCCATTTCATGCCTTTTAGAGTATCGTGCTCTTTGTCCAGTATTGCACGTAATAGGGAGAAAAATGCTCCGCTCGTTAGCATAATGGGCTAGTTAACGCCTCTTATAGCTCAATGTATTCAGTAATCAGTACAAATTGAGTAATGTTTGAAGAGATGTTGACCTTGAAGTGTGCTGTTATTGCATAGAAATGTGGCATTGTCTTGCGATTTTTATTGTGGGCGTTACCGCGAAAAACGTTAGTGACGAAATGCATACATTCGTATTCAAATGATACACCATTGAGCATTAGAATTCAAAAATGCAAAACTGTGCCTTATTCGATCATACCTATAACCATTCTGAGCTTCGTTTAAAATCGACACCGCAATGTTTGTGATAAAATCGAACGTGTATAGAAGTCCTGACAGGGCGAGTAATGGGACTGCCATTTGTCACGTTGGTCAGTTACCGCCGTAGCGGATGCACCACGCGTCAAGTATTCCCATCTATTATAAAAACACGCGTTTTAGAGAAGACTATACGACGGCAGCTCGCGGCTACTTCCCACTGTTGACTGTATAGGTACCTATAAATTTAATTAGTTTTTTAAAGATTATCATGTTTGCTACTTAACCGCTTCTGTTTTTAAGCTTCGCCTTTTACAATATTGATGTTCTTAATCAGGAAACGATGGCTACTTACTATTCGTTCATTATTAAAGTGTCATAAAGATAATGCACGCCAATTTATCATTATCTGAATCGACAATTATCGATTATGAATTACTAGAAGACCGTATCAAATATCTTCCTGATATATATTTGCGGTGCAGGTGACAGCCCAAGCTATTATGAATTATCCAACGAAAACTTAAATAATATCTATAAATGAAATCAGTAGCGCAAAAATCTCTATCTCTCGTTCCATAGAGTTCTCTAACCTCTACATATTGGGGCTTGTGGCTAAATAATTACAGCCAGTCAATCAATCAGGTTAAGCTACGTTTGCTACGGTTTTGGTCCGTGGATGGGTGACCATCTTTACATACCAAGCCCCAACGTGCCTCGGTAATCACGATAAGGCGTTGGTCCCGACTGTCATTCACGGATCTTTGACATTCGTTACTGGTCGTTAGAAGCCACGTCTTTCCAAGGGGTATCGTATTACTTAGCAACTGGGTTGTGGAGGTCAGATAGGCAGTCGCTCCTTGTAAAATACCGGTACTAAGCTGCATCCGGTCACACTGGAAGCCGACCCCAACATAATTGGGAAAAAGCTTAGCAGATGATGAGAGCTCTCTACATTTTATGTTATGGTAAACTTACCAGATCTTCGGAAAATCTGGCAACATGGTAATACTGTCAAATAACAGCTAGTTCGTCTCATCCGCCTGACATGTTCATTAAATCCTCTCTTACGTCACCAGCAGGAGAGTAGGTCGGCTACTCTTAGCTTAGGACTAGACATCATAACAGTTTGCATAAGTATTAACGAACACAAACACACTAGGTCCACAATCATAATCAAAACAACATGAGTACATGACTCACTGTAGGCGCCAAATAGATAACATCAAATTTTCGTCAGCACAGCCTGTAATCCTGCCAGATAAGACCAAGATAAGGATAACAACTATAGCTTTAATTCTCAAGGTGATAGAGGCCACATTTCCGTATGCCTCATGGCCAGGTATGGTGCGTTAACGGGTGGACCCACAGACTGCACCTGACCAAATACTTGTTATTAATGTATTTGCTTTGCGGAACCTTGGGTTTTAAGTTACTGCTTGATTATCGGTTTCATACTTTCATGCTTGTTACTTGATGAGGCTTTTAGTCAGAAAATTTAAAGGTCGTAAGGGCTGGCAAAATTAATGGAAACAAAATTTGATTTTAATCTGCTGAGAAATTAGTCAAAAAGGACTGACAACGAGGACCAATCATCGTTTGCATATCGCGTATACAGGAAACGTTTTTATCCAGTGTGCAAACTGTAACAAAAAAAAAATCTGCTGTTCCATACATTTTGACCGCGTAGGTATTGCACTTTTCTATGAAACAGCAGATTTTTTTTTGTATAACCGGTGAAAAATTTCTGCGGTAGGGGGTCTAGAATGATATGCTGAATTCATGGTTACAGTTTGCGCACTGGATAAAAACTTACCCTGTATAGAGTGCCTAGAAAAACATATTTTTATCAAGGTTCATTACATTTAATAGTGCATACCTATTAAATCTAATGAACCTTGGTAATTCGACTCGAGAAAATCATCTGAATGTAATCTCAACAGCAGCTGATTTAATGTCGTCTTATTTTGCCTTATCATAACAATCTTAGAAACTCAGATACGGCGATTACAGAGCATTATAAGTTCCCACACTTCAACCACTTGATTTGAATGATTTGCAAGCCGATATGAGTGGTCAAATGACCGCGGAAAAGTCACAAGTAGGAGTAGGAAAGACACAATTGGAAAGCGAACGAGTAAAAGTGCGTAAAACGGGCATTAGAAACAAAACCAAACAAGAAATAATTAAAGAAGAAAGAAAGGACGAAAAAATTTAATCGTTTTGTTGAATAAGAAAAACTAAAACAGCTCTATTGGTTTTTGTTCGTCTAAATTGGTACACTAAATTAGATAGATAGTAAGAACAACAATAGATTGACAACTACACGTCCACGATTTCTGAATCCTATACATTATAATCTTACGGCATATTTATTTAGCAAAGCAACGGTGACCACAACAGGTGACAAAAACAAACTCTTTATGTGTATACCTATGCGATATTAACCCAAGTGCTCCAAGTACCAGCTAGAATATAAATGTAATTATCATATTAAACAGCGCCAACTATATGTACATTCACTATGTCCATATTGTTGTAAGTCGTGTGCTTAGTCAATATGTATAATTGCATATTTAAGGACGCGTTACTCCGTATAATTAACGTAAACGTATAAGTATAGGAGCATTAAATGATAATATACACACACGTTTCCGCACCGTACAGACTTGTTCTGCGCAGGTGACATCAGAGTAAACAGAACGGTCGTGAGCAATCAGCGATCCGTTCGATTTATAAAAAGCCCTTGTTACAATGTATAAGCAATGGCGATTTAGTACGCTTAGTACTGGTTTGATCAAGAGACATCAAACATTGGAGAACCTTCTGAAAGAGATCTTTTCTGCTGCCCTCGGACTCTCGGTTAAAAAGGTACTTACATGGGCCTGTTGCTCGATTGACCCGCTCTTTCTGTGCTCAATAATCAATTAACTTTAGAAGAAGAGCCAAAGGTATCCAATACCGATTCAATAAACTGAAGGTGACTGACGGTCCGTCCATCTAGAGTTCATGTTGCATTATAGGAAGCTCGTAGAATGGTCGAATTTTAGGGGCAGTGGAAGACAAAATGTCCGGCTGGAAAATATATAATAATAATAATATCTTTATTTTCAAAGTGACATGACTCAATTTGTTAGTAACAATATTCCTTACCCCTATGTTAGTTTTCCTATTCTAATCACTTAATCTAAAACCATGAACCGGACATTTACAACCGCTAGGGTAAGGCCTCCCACATGACTTCCAATTAGTTCTGATCAGAACTGATGTGTTCCATTGCTTGCTGGTTTGGTCGTGCCATCCTCAATCTACGTGATAATGCTCTTTAGAAGACACACACATTACGTTCTGAATGATGTGTCTTCTAAAGAGCCTAATGATTATCTTCAACTATCATAGAATATTCTTTGTTGTCTCAGGGATGTTCTTCATCTATAGCTATGTTTTCCCTGACATTATTGTTTGGCTAAGTATTTTTAGTCCGCTGGATGCGGGAAGCACAGAACCGGTCGAAGTGGCGGAGCTTGGGGGAGGCCTTTGTCCAACAGTGGACGCCTTTCGGCTGAAATGATGATGATGATGATGATGATGAAGTATTTTAAAGGCCTATGTCCAACAGTGGACGCCTTTCGGCTGAAATGATGATGATGATGAAGTATTTTAAAGGCCTATGTCCAGCAGTGGAGGTCTTTCGGCCGAAATGATGATGATAAAGTATTTAATTGACTTTGGACTAACCCTATCTTATCAAAACAAAGCTATATTTTATTTAAATAAAGAAAATAAAATAATACCACAAATAAGAAAAACTCATCTTGCTCATAGCTTGCAACTTACACAATATACAAAATTATGTAAGAGCGCCTAAAAAGGAACTGCTAGAAACAGGTTATTAAAAATATTGGTTTACACCTTGAAGTGATAAACCAATCAATTAAATACGCACCCTACGATTTACGTAGTTTGTGCGACGAATTAGTTAAATTTCATACATACAGAGATGAATTGGGAACGTCGACAAAATATCGGTTGGCCTCTTTGCCTATTTGGCAATCACACGTAATATTAAACATGGCTATTTCGTTACATAAAATTAGAATCTGTTGAGTATATTTGTATTGGTTTTTTTATCAATCGCTAATAGGCCTCTCTTTTCTTCCAATCTCTACGCTCCTGTGCCAGCCTCTTCCAGGTTTTGCGCGCCACAACTCGTCTTCCTGTCCTTGGGCACCACTCTGTCACAGCCTTACTCCACCTGTAATCACTGCGCCTATTGCTAGGTATCCTGCCCAACTTCATTTCAGTTCCATAATAAGCTTTCGTTGTAACGTTTGGAACTTGGACTAACAGCCTCTTTCCAAGGATGAAACTCTCCATGGCTCTCTGTGCAGATCTCAGCCTGTACAGAGCCTCTTGCGTGACGCCCGCGCACCGTGTGCCAAGATGGGCAGACCGCACTGGTTATAGAGGCGGACCCTATGTACAAGTATATCATTTAAAAAGGGAAGAGCTCATTGGGTTTCTAAAATGTATCTATGCATTGTACTTTATGCATACGATATTGTTATGTTTAACAGGCCCCATCAATTTGCCTTCTTATACAACGCTTTCAAATTTTGCCCAAAAACGTCACATGCAGATTCTGTTTCACCTATAAAGGTCTGTAGGCGCTTCATAAATATAATTCTATGAAAACCTTACAAGCTAAATGCAACTTGTGACTTACAAGGCGTATTTATGACTATCTATAACCAAACGTTCCTCCGCCTACGTACAGCCGCACCTTGTTTTCGAAACGGCACTGGCTCCACAACCTATGTGTATCCAACATTTTAAGCAAGGTATCAATTTCTCGTGCGTCCTTGTAAACGTTAGTTTAACGTGTATTCACATACATTTGATAATTGTTTTGCAAACATCTACGGAATCCGTTTGCTCAAATCGTTAAACCGACACAATGGAATTACTTAACTGTGCTATGAACAACGTTGTTCGTTTCTGCGAAGTATTGGCAAAAACTTGACTTTAGATCTGCGACATTATCATTACGTCATAGTTTTTGTTGATTTTGAGACCTACTAAATGATTGTGCAACCTGATACTGCCTTAGAAGTTAGGGTCTGACGTTTTATCGATTTGGGCAATTTTGGGGCGGTACCGTTTGGCGTTGTATTTTTAACCAGACCTAGTTTTTGTAGTGTCTCAAATCATATAGGTTAGTACATTTTCACTTCCATCAAGTTTCCCTACAGATCATTACAAAGAACCGATGAAAGGGAAAGGTGGCTAGATTCCGCTTCTAACTCATTTCGCTGGCAGTTCAATGATTGCCAATGCAGATACATAGTTGCTTATGCGAGCTACACAAATGGATGTCCATACTTCTGAATAAAGTTATAATTAAGGTCACCTTCGTGCCTTCAACCCAAAGACACGCTGTGCGACATGCTGGGCATTGAATTCATATTTAGAATTCTGGACATCCTTAATTCAGTCAAAAAGGTCAATACTAAAAAAAGCTGTCTGTATAAAAATAGAAAAACCTTTTTCATCGAACCTTCTTGGTATAAGAACAGTCCCGATTTAGGATTGCGTCACGACAATGCTCGATCCTTACGTGGTGTTATGACGCAACTGAGTGGAGACCTATATCCAGAAACAATAAGACTGACTGCATCAAACATTGGTTTATGTTTGATTGTATGTTTGTACCTATCTATGCATTGACAAGGTCCTAAGACCCATATTCTTAGAAGGATCTAAAATTCAGGCTTTAGAGCTCATGCGCCATTCGAGATTGAATGTGATTTGAGTTACTTATTTACTTTGGGGCAATCCAGACATCTGCAGGATTATGAGACTTAGTGCAAAGAGGAAATAAAAGATGATTTCGACAGGAAACCTTTCTCATAAGCTAATATAGAACAAAAGCAACTACAAGGAAGAAATTTGCAACCGGTATCGTAAACACAATACGATAGGAAAGGAAATTGTTAACCCGCTCGGGATTAGCATGTCCATTGTCTTCCACTTACCGAATACCTCCCAAGAAATCGTCCCACCTTCTAATTAACCGCTGTCCATTTTCCATGTTTTATCTCACAATTATCAGCATATATGTGATTAGAGCCGCATCACCGCGCACTTTCTCTCTTTGTTACAACCTCATCTCCACTTATCTGATTGAGTTAACTATTCTATATCACGTCAAGAGATTTTGTCGATAAATTATATAATCGTAAAGCTATAATGGTTGGAGTGTCTCACGGCATTGGATTTGTATTTCAGTCACGCGTCTGACGCGATAGACATGTTGTCGCCTCGTGCGAAGTGCAAAACATATGTAACAATGGCTATTAATGTTTTACTTATATGTAATTGAATGTTTTGATAGGCATCTCTATTTAATTCAGTACCACATCCGTCTTACTTAACACCTAGGTTATCAGTTTCCTTATTAGAAAAATTCTGGAGAATATTTGGATTAACGACTCAATCTAGCAAATTACTGTTGGGGTTGACTGGCATGTCTAGAGAAAGGAAACTTCGCTCATCCGACTTTCCATTAATGAATAATCAAATCGCAGCTATAATCATACTTTCGATTTCTGTTTTACAAACACTCATACACTTGCCAGCGTTGTTCATGGAATGAATAAGTTATTACTTACTTCAGCTTAGTGTGTCAGGGAGATAATTGTTTATTTTTTTATTTGTAGAATTTACGCTTAAATTTGGTAAAAGACAATTGTGAAAATTTCTGAAAACAGTGAGGCATTTCGATGATATATCTAGACATTGGACTTTATTCTATATATGGTTACTGCGATTTTTGCCCAAATTTCACCACAGTTTGTCCCACATACATGTGGCACAACATAAACTGTGGGACAGCATTTACAGCCCCCTAATTGTGTAACATACTAATATATTAATCAGAATTCTGAATCATTTTGAAAGATATTGCTAATCCATAGCTTTGTGTGTTCCAAAAAATTGTTTGTTCAACAACGTAAATAACGTAATGAATATTGTTGAACTGTCACAATAACAGTCATTCCTACTGCTGTTACGCAATAAAAAAACCCCTCTGTTTGTTCTTTCATGCGACCGTCACGTCCAGATCTCTACCTGAAAATTTCTCGCAGCACATTTATACTTGCATTTCCATTATTTTGTAAAGTGAGCGTTGACCATTTACTCCCACAGTGCTATTCTATCCATATGAACAAGATTCACGAGAGTATTTCTAGCGAAGAGTTTAGAAAGTGAATTTCGTGGTCGCACTGCGTGACCGTGGGAACTTGATATCGTACGCGCATCCGTTTATTAAGTAATTAATGTACCCAGCGGTTCCGTCGGCTAACATTTCCGGGGTTATATTTAAGTAGACAGCTGCAAATGCATCTGGTGGCACCAGACTTTCGGAGTTTACAATATAATAGAGTTAGTTGATTTTTCCTATGTAAAAATCTTACCTTTTCCCAACTATTTTGGAGTCGGCTACCGATGTTACCGTATGCTGTATGCAGCTGAACATCAGTAGTTTATTTACGTCTAGCGACTGCCTATCAACCAAGTTACTTAGACAACACGATACCTCTTGGTAAGACTGATTCACTGGTTGTTAGAATTCTGACAAAACTGACTGCAGCCGTGAACGGCGGCTTAACAAGCTTTCCGAGGCACAGCGGGTCTCGATGCGTATGTAATGGGTATAAGGTATATAGTACCAGGGTGACTGGTAGTTAGTGACCGACATTTAAACACATGATTGTACTCATCATTATGAATAACTTTTACTATGGGACGAAACCTGAAATCGCGAAAAAAAATCAGGTGTTCCCTACATTTTGACGAGTTATGCGAACATAAATGTAGGGAACACCTGATTTTTTTTCGCGATTTCGGGTTTGGTCCCATAGTAAAAGTTGCTCATAATGATGAGTACAATCATGTGTATAAATGTCGGTCACTAATTACCAGTCACCCTATATACCCATACACGAAACGGTCTGACAAGCTTTCCAAGACAGTCCCCATGTCGATATGCAATGGATGGTCACCCATCCACGTACTGACCGCGGCAAGCGTAGCTTAACCTTAGATCCACCCGTACGTACGGTACGGCTGTTATCATTTAGCCACTATATATCCTATGACATAAACCTACACATTTGAATATTTTTACTATTAATTCATTATCTCAAAGCTGTGTCATTCATTGGCCTTTAACGCCTATTAAAGATTTATTAGCGTTCGAGGTCAGGTTGTTTCCGGCCATAACAAAATCCGCTGTTTGATAATAACGCTCTAACAGACAAAACATCACGCCTGTGTTCCCCGAAAGGTTAGTCAGAGAAGTATTTACCTATTGTACAACCTCATTTCGCCAGAAGTACCATTTAATAGGGTGCCTATTGCCGTCAACCGAGCACAAAACCAGAATCGGGGTGGCTAATGAAAAAATTCAGATGCAAAAATCCAATAACACTTTGCCCGACCCGGGAATCGAACCCAGAACCTCAGGCTCAGCAGTAGCGCTTGCGACCACTAGACCAACGAGGCAGCTTCAGTTTCCTACATTGCTACCACTATAACTCCCGTAAACAGATAAATCCATTCCGCACATAACCCCATACCCCTTTAATTTACTTGCCCCTCTTTGTCTTGAATACCTCATTATTTTATTTTATTTATTTAAATAAAAGGCTTAACTAAATATTTATGCCCTTTATTTCCCAAAAAAATACAAAAATATCTTAAAAATTAGAGTAAATTTATTTATAATCATTTAAACTTGCATATTATAAATATAAAACAATAAACAAAAATAATCTTTAAATATTTTGTTTCATAGATACTTAAAATAAAATAAATTGAATTTTTGAACCGGCGAAAAAACGGAGGAGGTTACTCAATTCGACGCGTATTTTTTTTTTTTTTTTTTTAATGTATGACCACGCATATCTTTTTACCGAGTAGTTTGATTTTGATCATTGTTTTTTTATTGGAAAGGGTATAGGTACCCCAAAGTTGGTCCCATATATATTTTGAAAAAAAAATCTAACCCTAAGGGTAGGAAAACAGGGATGATTGATTGTTCACTCACTGATTGTATTGTAAAACTACGCATAACTGCTTACAGAGTAGTCCGATTTTGATAATTCTTTTTTTATTGGAAAGGCTATAATACCTCGAAGTTAGTCCCATATAAACTTCGAAAAAAAAAACCAACCCTAAGGGTAGGAAAACAGGGGATGATTGATTGTTTACTCACAGATTTTAATACCGAGTTGTATATTACAAAAAGTAATAAAAAATTAAGCATGTAGTAATTAGTAGATTATAGCCACAAAAAAAAAGAAAAAGAAAAACTTTTTAACAAAAAAATTAAACCGCCGAAAAAACTGAAAAGAAAAAAATAATGAACCTGCTGTGTTTAACCTTAATAACTAAGTTCGGAAGTCGGTGACTTTGGAAATGTATTGTAATTTTATGTCACCGCCTTCCGAACTTAGTTATTATTTTTTTGTTAAAAAGTTTTTTCTTCATAAAGTTTTGTTTAATTCAAGTATTGGGAATTGGAATACATGAGGTATTCCAATTCCCAATACTTGAATTAAACAAAACTTTATGAAGAAAAAACGTTCTTTATTTTAAATCTCTCAATCCGTTTGACAACATCTATAAAACCCAAAACAAGAGTGAGCAGGCATCTTCTAGGCACGACGCACGCACCCTCGTTCCATCGTAGCCCTCAGCTATCGCTTTCTATCAGGTGAGATCGAGGTCAAGAGTAGGCCCAGCATTATAAAGAAACTTTATTACGTCGCCATTCACTCTCTTTAAACACTGCAGACCTTTTTTCTACCATATCAAAGCTTTCTATGAAGTTTAATTAACTTCTTTTTTTTTCTTTCCTTTCAGACTGGCTCCGGCAAAACCTACACAATGGGTAGTGGCTGGGAGGGCGAGGGGGATGGTGACGAAGAACGGCGCGGCATCATCCCACGCGCCATCCGCGATTTGTTCGCCGGCGCAGAGTTGCGGGCGGATGAGGCGCGTGCACAGGGCCAGCTGCCGCCCGAGTTCTCTGTGCAAGCGCAGTTCATAGAACTATACAATGAAGATATTGTTGATCTGCTTGATCCTGCTAAAGATCCTTTTGCTAAGGTTTGTTTTTAACATTTTGACCTGCAAATCATAGAATATAGTTTTTACTGATTAAAAATGTATGCAAGTTAAAACAAAATCCGTACAAAGTCAACCTTAAGGTTATGCAGTCACAAAACATGGCACTTGCAACATAAAGGAAATATAGCTGAAATATATATTAAACTACAAAAATAAATACTGATACAAACTTACCTATGAACTAAATAAATGTTGTCGAGAGAAATGACGGATCATTTCAAGGAAGTAACGAATCTAGATAATTTGCTTAATTTATCAGGATAAATTATGCGTAAATTAGACCGAGCAGAGTACCTTACTAATATTGTGCTTGGATTCAATATGGAATACAATACTTTTATTGTTATTTTAAAGAATGGTTATATGTCTGTACCTCTATTTAAGCTGTTTGTACATGGAAAATATTCGCACGGGATGTCCGATGTGCGAATAAGCCAAGATTGTCTGTCAGTCTTACTTGTTGTTGCTCTAATTTCTTTCAAAACCATCACACACAGTTTTCAGTCAAAGATAACATCAGTAATAAATTAATTGACATCATTTGGCTTATAAAAAATTTGTTGTTTCAAAATCACATAGGTATAAGACAGAAGTCCACAATCATTCATTTGATGACGACAGATTCGGACACGCTTTTGTGCAATATGCAGCTAAGCAGTAAGCAATAGGTCTTTTATAAGGCTCATTTAAGCTAGCAAACACTTCAAATTTAGGAAATATTTACGACTATTGATTTTGTGAACCGGTGTCTCATTTATTACCAAGAAGCACGAATTACAAATACTTACTCAAATGTTGCAAGTCAGGACTGTCGATGGCTTCATACTTGCTGTGTCACCTCCATTACGGAAGCGTTTGGACATTTTGTGCAAAAATGACAGAAACACTATATTTACTCGCACCTATTCGATAACATTGAGCTGTCCAAATATTTGCTCTTTCCACCAGCTGTTGTGAAAGGTTTCACTTTTACGAAATTATTATTTGTATTGTTTTGACGACATTCAATGAAATTATTATTTTATCAGCTGTAAGCGCAAAGTACATATTAACTTCATTTCATTGAAATTAAAATGAGCGACCTTTTTTTCTCCTAACCTTAAACGTGATGGGGCCCGCAAGGGCCAATGCCTGCCAGGGGTGCGGGTTTGTTCGAAAGAGATACCACAGCCCCTGGCATACGGGCTACTGAAGGAACACGGGTGGGTTTTAGTCAGTAAAAGTCTGACACGCCGTCCTGCTCCACCCAGAGCGGGAGAAGTTATTTGATGATGTCCCAACCAAAAAAAAAAAAAAAACTATGCCCTCTGCTCCACTCGCATGTAATGCTTTAATTTTCCGGAATGATAAACGTGTCGTTCGAGCATCCAGTTATGCTGCTTTTCCTCTATTGTCATCGAAATCGTTACAATAGTCTAGCCAGCATAAATAAGTGGTAAGCGAAAAGACAGATTCAATTTTCAATGAACCACATAATCGTTCGTAGTGGCCGCAACGTTGTGATGGTTACGTAATTTACCAATACTCACTGCTAGCATATTTCTAAAAAAGAAACTGAATTCTTTGTTATACATGGCAGAAATCGTCAGGTCGTGATTTTTCTTTTTGGAGAGTACCTTTTTAAAGACCACGCCAAAGTATTTACAATCGCGTTTCATTTCAGGGCGCTCTCAGGATAACAGAAGACGGCTGCGGCGGCGTTAGAATAGTAGGAGCTTCAATGCGAGCAGTCAGAGGAGCACGCGAAGCCTTAAGCGCCCTCAGAGCAGGCGCCTTAGCCAGAACCACAGCAGCAACCAACATGAACTCATCATCCTCCCGGTCACATGCAGTATTCACTTTATTACTACGGCAGCGAAGGCTAGCACCAGATCAAGACGCTACGATAGAAAGGGACGCCGATACAGAAGCGCCGGAACAGTACGAGACTCTTACTGCAAAGTTCCATTTTGTTGACCTTGCTGGGTCGGAGAGATTAAAACGAACAGGTGAGAATTTTGTTACGATTTCTTCCGATGATTTTTAGCGAAATATGTTTAGTTTCCTAGACTTAATGCTTAAAGTAATATTTTAACGAAGTTGTGACTTACGATAGACTCGGTGAAATTAAACAAATTATATTGCTGCCTTGCTTGAACACTCGACTCTCGTACACCGAAATCATAGACACAATAAGAAAAATTCATTGTGCGTAGCGAATATCTACGTTTCATCAACGGGTCCCGTTTTTTCCGTTCCCATTTTCGTATTAAGATAAAATTAAGATGTTAAATTTTTTTTTTATTTAAAAACATATGCATAAAATCGAAAACGTGAGAATCAATAGTAACACTAGAGGTAACTTGTAGGTACTACTCGAATCGCACGCGCCGCCGACAAGGGAAACAGCGATCCATAAATGTTCATAGAAAAAAATAAACTCTCGCACGTGGTATTTTTCTCAATTGTCAATCTGCCATTTTTTGATTCAAATATGTTTATAAACGATTGTATTACTAAGACAAAACCATTTCGCTGCGGGAAAACAACCATTAAAATTTCTCGGTGTATAAATAGATAAGTGTTCATAATCCCAAATGCTTGGCTTTAAGTGCCAGTTTCGAACGTTTCCCATATTAATCGTCACGTCGCGTCGTGTGTTATTTGTACACCACTTACAGTAGCAGAACTCCGCAGGACACAGTGATGAATTTACAATGTTGTAACTCCTTATGTTAACAGGGAAACGAATTTGATTTGATTTAGTCACTATAATAAAGTCTTTGTTTACAGGTGCAACCGGAGAACGAGCAAAAGAAGGCATATCAATAAACTGCGGTCTCCTAGCTTTAGGCAACGTGATATCAGCTCTCGGAGATCGATCTCGCAAAGTATTACACGTTCCGTACCGAGACTCGAAACTCACGAGGTTACTCCAGGACTCCCTCGGAGGGAACAGCAACACGGTCATGATAGCCTGCGTGTCTCCTAGTGATAGGGATTTTATGGAGACGTTAAATACGCTGAAGTATGCCAACCGAGCGAGGAATATCAAGAATAGGTGCGTGGTGAACCAGGATCTGACTTCGAGGACTATACATCAGTTGAGGCAGGAGGTGGCGAGGTTGCAGCTTGAGCTTGCTGAGTATAAACAGGTAAGATTTAGTTTAAGCAGAGTAGACCTTAGTAACATACACGAATGGCACTCATTTGCATTTAATTCTTCTTTACTTAAAAGTCCTTTTCATCATAATTAGCCCATAAAATTCCCACTGCTGAGACACAGGCCTTCTTCTCTGTGAGAGGGAGTGGGCCGTAATCCACCACGCGGGCCCAGTACGCATTGTTAGATGTAACATGTCTTCCAATTTTTGGTCCTATGACATGCCGGTTTCCTCACGATGTTTTCCTACACCGTTTTACTTCTATCAAACTTTTGTAACTGGCCCAATGAATTGCTATAAATATTATCATCGTCTTACTTCTAAATCGTTAAGTATGAGTATCGAACTTTTCGGGAAGATGAATAATAAGAGCTCCTTCTTTTCACTCCTTGTGAGACAGTACCTTAAGTTTGAAGTTTCGTTCCTCAGTACGCCGAATGGAGTTTTTTTTTTTTTTCATAGGCCAAAATATGTGTTACTGGCAGGATAATGAGAAGTCTAAAATACCTTCCCAAATCTTCCAGGGCAAACGCGTAATATCAGAAAATGGTGAAGAGGGCTGGAGCGACGTTGTCCAAGAGAACGCGATCCTCACTGGCGAGGCAGAATCCCTCCGTCGAAGAGTGAAGGCCATGCAGGGCACTATAGAACAGCTGTCTGCGAGGAACAGCGAGCTTATTGCGGAGAAGGCGTTAGGGAACTGGGGACCTAAGGATGGCAGTCCTGATGCCAATGATTGTTCGCTTACGTCACTTGTGCAGGTAAGAAAAACACAGGCTGGTAGGGACATCGACGCGCATCCTGATACCATGGATTCAGTAACCACGATACACCTGCGTTGAAATTTTTTGAAGGTTTAAAAAAAATGCTCTTTCCATACATTTTGATCGCGTAGGTATTGCACTTTTCTATGAAAAAGCTAATTTGTTTTTTTTTAACCCACGTTATCTTTCTACGCTAGGGGGTCTAGAATCATGTACTAAGCTCATGGTTACAGTTCTCGCATCGATGCCCCTGCCATCCTGTAGTATGTAATGTTTCCAGTGAGGTTAGTGTCTGGATATATCCCATAAATATATAAAACATCTTTTTTTCAGACGTATCAGCCCGTAAGTTGTCAGTGAATTGGTAACAGATAGTGCCTATAAGCCATGTAAATAAACCAAAAAAAAAAAAAAAAAACTGCAGAAATAGTGTGAATATTGAGATTCTGATTTTCTGCCATGTGTTATATTTTAAATGTATAGCAACCGGTTTTAGAAAGCATGATACAGCCTCTAACAAAAATTAGCTAGCATATCTCATATTATTACGTAAGCTGTTTGTGTGATTAACTAAATAAATAACAACTAATCACGAGCGCTACCGCCGTGAAATTTCGCGAATATTAAATAAGCCTTAGAATGACAGGAGTTATAAATAAAATAAATAAAAACTTTTATTGAAGATAACTAAGATCCAATTTGTTAGTAGTACAGTTGCCAGCAGGTCAAGCTATCCCAAACTGTCAAATTTTCCCAATTGAACATAAACCTTATTCCTTTGTAATAAAGTTGTAAAACTATCAAAGAAATTTGACAGATTGGGGTAGCTTGATGTGCTGGCCTCTGTACAATAACTTATAACTAGTGTTTGCGACCTCTGCCTAATCGTTCGGGCAATATAAAAGAGCTTTTTTGACATAAAAAGGTGTAAAAATGTAAAGTGCCTTCAACCGTTTTTGGAACATTAACAATTTAAATTGATATGTGCGTGATGTTATGTGAGATTTGTTGCAAACTGCAGGCATAGAAAACCCTAACCAACAAAACTCTTTTAAAATGACGTGTATAATTGAATTCTTCCAGGGCTACGTCAGCGAGATAGAAGATCTGAGAGCTCAACTACTAGAATCTAACGCGATGTACGAAGCAAGTCGCAAGCGCGAGGCGACGGTCGCGCGAACACGACACGACTCCGTGCAAGATCCTTCCCTGATCATCGATGATGCCAAACGAGAGCTTTATAAGGTGAGTTAACATAATTAAAGACTCCTACAGAATTAATCTAAAGAGGATGATGTGATAACAACCGCACGGTTCAATCTACCAAGTTAAGCTACGCTTGCCGCGGTTGGTTCGTGGATGGGTGACCATCTTTACATACCAAGACCCTCCGTGCCTCGGAAAGAACGTTTAGCTTTGGCCCCGGCTGTCATTCATGGATCTTTGACAGTCGTTACGGGTCGTCAGTAGCCCGACAACCAGTCTTACCCAGAGGTGGGAAATGGGATGTGGAGGTCAGATAGGCAGTCGCTCCATGTAAAATATCGGAAGCCAGCTGCATCCGGTTAGACTAGAAGCCGACCCCAACACCATCATCTACCTAGCTTTTTCCCAACTATGTTGGGGTCAGCTTCCAGTCTAACCGGATGCAGCTGAATACCAGTATTTTACATGGAGCGACTGCCTATCTGACCTCCACAACCCAGTTACTTGGTAATACGATACCCCTTGGTAAGACTGGTTGTCAGACTTTCGGTCTTTTGACGACCCGTAACGACTGTCAAAGATCCACAAATGACAGCCGGGACCAACGGCTTAACGTGCTTTCCGAGGCACGGAGGGGTCGAAGCCGACCCCAACATAGTTGGGAAAACGCTAGGAAGAATACACGCTAAGGGCACCCCCTGTGGGCTACGGACCTCGGCTTAGAGCGTCACTGGAAGAGAGCAGCAATGGACATGCTGTATTGGAATGAGTTTAAACCGTGCCTAAAGAAAACCTTGTTTTTTTAATAAGACCTCTAATGTTTTTAATTTTTGTAAGATGGTAAATGGTAACTGTAAGCGCTAAATGTGTATATTATTTACCTAGATATTGGACTGTAAGTTTTTAAGAATAAATCAATATTTTTTAGGAAAAAGAGCTCCTCGCACGCAGTATGGGCGAGCTAGAATTCCAGCGCAAACTGAACATGAGTGAAAGCATGACAAGTGCAGTAGATGACACTCACATCGGAGAGAGGGAACGTGCTGAGGGAGAGAGTGCGGAGGACTCCGAGCCCTCTGACGGAGACGCGGAGGTGGAGCCTAGTGACTCGGACGAAGAGGATTCTGAGGCTAAAGGTAATAATATAATCAAAACTTTATTGCAATAATCATTTTCACTATCCAGTCATTATCCCAATATACAAGGCGTAACAGAATAACAGAGTAACCTTTAATATAAGTTTTTTTATGTGTTTTGCCATACCTACCACTGATTGCGCCAAAGAAAATTCAATATTACGCAAGAAGAAATAAGACTCAAATTTTAATGCATAAAGTAATGCTTGGGTCGACACGTTTTTCTTAATAATATCAGCAGGCCTAGACAAAACACATAATCTTTAGCGTTCACGCCAAACGCTACGCCAAAATGTATGGGAATGACATTACCTGCGGAAAGAACACGACGTAACCTTTTCGCAGGTAATGTCATTCCCATACATTTTGGCGTAGCGTTTGGCGTGAACGCTAACAGAAATGTATTTTGTCTCTAGGCCCAGGTAGCTTTAAAAAAAAATAGTTTTGGTTATCGTATTATGATTTTAACTCATTACTCTAATTGGGTTGTATGAGGTCTTGCGTTTAATAAGTTACTCGTTGTATTTGGGTTCAGCGAAACATTTGTCTTCTTTTTCCATATTTTTCTATTAGTCGTCTATCTCTATCTTGGTTAGTAACCACCTTTCTAGTCATATCATCTTTCACACAGTCCATCCATCTATTTCTTTGTCTTCTCCCACTGTTATAGCCATCAAGCTATTCACATTGATACTCAAAACTTTTCTCACGACATATTTCTCGTTCCTCCGCATCACATGCCGACTATGACAGTCGAAAAACTTTATTACCAAAAGGTTTTGTTTTAGACCAAAAGTGCATTGGTGTTTAAAAATAATTTCTGATGTATAAAAACTGATAAAATATATAGAAACTTTATTGATACGAGTATCAACCCATCATAGGTGTGAACTTTCAACAAATTGTTGGAGAAATTTCACAGCCTTCATAGATAGATTTGTATGAGGCATCTTACAATATTGTCACAACTACTTTTAAAGACCCTTACTCTTTATTTCTATGTTGTTCCAAATACATTCGGTCTTATTACAAAACGGGGTTGTTCTTTGGTTTAATAAACCTTCGAGCCGGATTTTTATAATAAGAACCTGATATACAATAATTTACGAAACTTATTTCGGTACTAAGTCATCATATTTGTATTGAAAACTTTACCTCAGTCGGAATAAAGTTCGAAATACGAAAACTGACTCAATTTCCCTCGGGCTATTTTTCGTTTTGTAATAAGACAGATTGAATTTACTCTAACTTACTTTTCCATATAATTCCCAGGTCAACGCGTCCTCTCAGCGCAATTAGCAGCTTTAAGCGAAGACATAGACACTAAAGCCCGTCTGATAGAACAGCTGGAATTATCACAGCGTCGCCTCGCCGCCTTGAAGACACACTACGAACAGCGACTTGATACGCTGCACCATCAGATCAAAGCTACCAATGATGAGAAGGATAAAGTGCTGGCTTCGCTTGGTAAGTAAAACAGGTTGCGAAATAATATGTTGGTGGGTATGCACTGATGAATTCGGCGAAGAATTCCCGTATCTGAAAAAACGCACTTCTACGCACGTTCGGTCCAACATAGACCCCATCAATCGCTTTCCATCAGGCGTGATCGATTTACATTTTTTTTTTTGATAAATATCTTATTGATTTTGAGATGAAATCGTGACTTGATTTTGAACGGTTTTATAGGTATTCGAGTTTTAGTCGAATACTTAGCGAAAATGCATAATTGCATCGAACGCAAGTATCGCTCGTTCTCCGAAATGTCGGCTCGTTCGCGTTTAGATCTCATTAGAGACACTTCGTACTCAAGACATAACCGTTTTTACATAAATTATTATCAATAAAAAGGGGTGTTAGGTCAATATAGCGCTACATGGTGTACATGGTCCTTCGAGCCGGATTGTCCACCAGAATTGGTCTTCTGGTGTCTCGGAAATGTGGAGCCGATTCCCTAAAAAAAAAAAAAATTAACGGCCCAGGGCGATACATTATTTCTAGTCCGAAGCTCTAGTAGTTCTTATTTATGAATGCGATTTAAAAAAAATTTGGAGTCTGGGAAATATGTTTAACTGGAGACAAAGCTATAAGAGACTGTTATAAATCGTCTCCTTTTGCCTTCCAGCGACTCAACCATCCCCACCAAGCGAGAAACTAAAGCGCGTGAAGGAAGAGTACGAGCGGCGCGTGGCCGGCATGTCGCGCGAGCTGCGCCGCCTGCAGACGGCCCAGCGCGAGCACACGCGCCTGCAGCGCTCGCAGCAACAGACGGCGCAGCAGATCAGCACGCTGCGCTCGGAGCTGCAGAACATGAAGCGGGACAAGGTAACCATAAAAATTAAAGACCACTGTGAATCCATACAGTAGTGTTAGTACAGAAATGTTAAAACTATTAATGTTAGTATCCTGTAGCGGAATATCACCCTCACATATAAAATACAGCACGTAGGGTATTTTAGTATATTTTATATCGAGGGACTAACCGAAGCCATAATATACCAGAGGTGATATATATAATGAAACCGAGGGTATATTAAGTTTGTGTTTAGTCTCGAGGTGCAAACTGTACTTTTCAATTTGAGTCCGAGAAAAATAGTCAATTTAGTACAAAAACATTTAATAAATATTACTTAATAAAATAAAAATCACAAAAGATTATCTATTATGTCTTTTTCTCTTTGCTTGACGTCAAACTCTTCACTGTCACTGGACATTCTTGATAAATTTATTTAAAACCGAAAAAAATTACACTCGACAAAAACTCTGAAATTTTTGCGGTCAGTTTTTTCTTCTAAACCAGTCACAGATTATCAATATAGAACACATGGCGCCACCTTCTTTGCGAAAAATCCATGGAACTAAAACTCTCAACATTTTCGCAATGTAGATGGTCCACACTCAGACACAAATAATAGTATATTTACTGGCTGTTTGAGTTTGTCAATGTCACATAAAATAAATTAAAAAACTAATTACTTTCACTCCCTAGAGACTAAAGTAGTCACTTTAGTCCCGCTTCGTAGGGCTATATTGGCGTAATTTTAGAGCATGAGAAGTGAAAATTTAACATTATTGTGTTCAAACGAACTTTTTATATGTACGCGTCAACAATCTGAATAATAATCCTAATGCAATTAGCGTACATGCATAAAACCATAATCTGCCTAGCCTTTACCAACAAAGTTGGGGTCAGCTTCCAGTCTAACTGGATGCAGCTGAATTCCAGTGTTTTACATGTAACAACTGCGTATATGCTTCAAATATCGGCCGTTCGGATGAAAGTTTGCGCCGACCACTCGTTTTGCCTCGCGCAACGAAGTCGTTGACTGTCCATTGAAAAGGTGCAAACAGAAAATTGGCAACGTTGCATATATTTTTAGTGTACTACAGAGCTAAATTTCATACTTTCATTTAGTAGTATTTACAATAATTTGTCAATATGACTAAGGGATAATTTTTCAATAGTCAGTTAACTTTTATCTGAGGACCAAATATTGCGGTTTGACAACGATTGTATAGAAAATATGTCAAACTGGCAGATTTATTCTTAAAATACTTATGAACTTATTATAAACTATTCTACTATACTTATTAACTATTCAGCCCTATTATAAGTGGGAAACATCAAATGTTCTGGAAGAAAGTTTGTGAAATAGCACCGTGGTTCAAACTTCTGACGTAGGTATTCGTAGATTATTGTTTCGTTTTTGGAAATAAAGAAATAAATTGTTAACAGGTCAAGTTAGTTCAACGCATGCGCGAGGAAGCTAAACGACACGCACAAGCAGAAGCGGCGCGAGCTAAAGAGGTTTGTAAAATAATTATTCGTTAAGACTTCAATAGTTGCAATATTTGTAAACAAAAAGATATCATCCTCATGTAACCCATTCAACGATGTGCTGTGTAAGAACTTAAAATGTAGTAAGGTTGTCCGAACGATTGAAATACTCCCACTGGGTAGGTTTATGTACTAATAAAAATATAATTATTTCCTTTAGGTGGCACAACTGCGCAAGGAATCTCGTAAGAACGCCAACTTAATAAGGTCATTGGAAGCTGAAACCAAAATGAAGGAAGCGGTAAGTTTAATCAAAAACACAATAACATTCGTTTCAATCATTTATCTGAATTTATATAATCATTTTTCTGTGTAGGTGTTACGGCGAAAGCAAGAAGAAGTGTCGTTGCTAAGGAAAGGACATCGCGACAAGCTTAGCAGTCGAGCGGCTGGCAGACTACATGGTGAGTACAATTTTTTGAAAAGAAATCAAATAGTGTACAGAAATCCAATACCAAGTTTACACTAGAAATCCACATGGTATTTGAGCAAAATCTGTACAGTCAACAAAAACGACTTTTGAGCACTTTTCTTATTTATAAAACCGTGTAATGGCAGGGCAGTTTTACCAGTGGGTCACCATACGTTATACGTCCGCATACGCACGGATGTAAAATATGGCGACGGAAATTTTTCTTACATTGTATCTTCAACTCACTTCTTAGCGCCAAGAGTAGAAAATTGAAGTGCGTTTTTTCAACGCGATCCCACAGATTGCGGGATACACGCAAACAGAGCGCATCCCGCACTCTGTTCGATTCCCGGTTCAACACCGAGAATTGACGATCCAGTGTGCAAAAAAGTCCCACTTATACCACGGTATATGCTTGCTCGTCGTTCACGGCCACTCATTCAACTTGAATAATTGACATTGACACAGAATATTTTTAATAATAATTTATCTCTGCTTCACACAGATCGCGCACGAAACCGCAAGAGCGCATCCTACCGCGAAGCCTGGTCTCGCCTCGAGTGCTGGGTGTCGCGCGCCTGCGCAGCACGTTGCACGCTCGGGGAACTGGAGGCCGCGCTCGAACGGTTGCTGCAACAGCGCGAGGCAGCGCGTAACACGGACCAGGACCCTGACGCCAAGCATCTGATGCGCTACCTCAGAGAGTCCATAGCTGACACACAGGCGCAGATCATGCAGATAGAGGTAACATAAATAGAAAACAAGCAAGTTTTGCCGAATGATTAACTGGCGAAACTTCACTGACTTGATGGGTATGAATATCAAGACCAAACTGACCAAACAATATCATGACAAATCAGAAAGTATAATTTTCAAAATTCTTTGAAAATTTAATAATTAATTTTCTAATTAATGCCTCTTTCAGCCTTTGGACCCTTTGCAGGTGTAAATAAGTAAAAAGCCGTTATTCTACCATCAATTGATAAGTACAGTCGCCAGCAGGTCAAGCTATCCCTAACTGTCAAATTTTCCCAATTGAACATGAACCTTGTGCGTAAGGAATAAAGTTGAAAATCTATCAAAGAAATTTAACAGATCGGGGTAGCTTGATGTGGTGGCCTCTGTACATTAAAAACAGAAGCAACACAAAACATTTCCGCAATTACACAATTACATTTGCATTATATTCACATAACTATAAAATAGCTTTTTATTTTTATATAACGCTGCCCTGCTTTAACCATTGTACCTTTATTTCCCAGGAAGAGAACGACGAGAACATGCTCCCTCGCCTCCTGGAGCACATGGCGTCGGCCGAGGCAGGGCGCTACGCACTGGAGCGCCTGGCCGCGCTCACGCTGCAGCACGCGCAGGACGCCGCCAGGAACCTCAAGATGTTGCAGGACACGCGCGCGCAACTCAAAGAGGTGAACATTGTTATCAGCGTGTTATTTTTCACAATAAATGCGAGGCTTAATCGTGATAAATATCGTTGCCAGCAAATGTTTCTCAACTTCTGATAGAGGACGTTTGACGCACGCATCACTGTGACTTAAATTATATTTTCCTTTTTTTTTTCTGCTTGTCAGTTGGAAGAAAGTACAGAACGTACAGCGAGTGCCTTAAGAATAGCGAGTACAGAAGACCAGAACCTGAACCCGTGGGCAGGCGTGCCCGCGGCCCTGCACGCCCTGCTGGCCCACGTGTCCTCCGGCACCTCCACGCGCTCCGTGTCGCCCGTCGACAGGTAACCGACCACACTAATCACTTATTCTCTTGCCCGAGATACACGTGGCTAGTTGCTCTAGCCACGATGATAACAAGCTAGTAACTCTATCTTCAAGCATACAGAACTAGATAGGCTAGCAACTTGTGAGAAAGCTAGCGTTTACGTGCGATTACGTAGTGTACTGACTTAAAATTATCTTGCATCATGTAAGCAGCACTAGCATGTGCCAAGCCCGAATAGGTTCTAGATCGCTATCTTTGGTTCTAGATCGCTATCTTTGGTTCTAGATCGCTATCTTAGTTTTGATAAACTAGTCTCGTATATCTCTGGCGGCTATGTGTTGTTTTTTTACACCCTGTATGAGTGTAGAAATACCTATCACGTAACCGTTAACTGTGCGTTGAGCAAATAATATTGCTGCAGAACGACCTTTTGCGACGCATAACATTGTGGTTGTGGGTGCATGCCACAACTGGTGCAAGAGTTTTAGGGTATTTAAAGATTAGTTATAATGTTTAAAACTAGATTTCGTGAAGTAAAATAAAAAGAAAGTCGGTTTTCGTGTTTGCCTTTGTGACGGCTTAGATCTTCTAAACTGCATAATGGATTTTGATGCAGTTTTCATTAATATAGACCATTTATTCCGGAAGATTTCTGTGTAAATTATAATATTTAACTAAAATATAACACAAAAACCCCAATGTCTTCATTGCACTTGTTTACTAATAATGAAAAATAATAACCCTCACTACGTCGAAATAATACAAATCCAATTACACCATCAGTTATTGGCACAGTGCGCAGCACGAGGGCCGGCCCGCCAACGGCGTGCGCGAGGCCAGCACGGCGCCCGCCTCGCCGCCCGGCGACAGCACCAGCTCGCCCTTCCAACGGAACACGTTAGTATACTCCGCAGGCTTTTGAGCCTTCATCATCTCATTATCTGCCTAGCCTTTTCCCAACGTTGTTGGGGTCGGCTTCCAGTCTAACCGGATGCAGCTGAATACCAGTAACCCTCCTCCACATCCCAGCAACTGGGTAAATGATACCCCTTGGTAAGTCTGGTTGTCAGATTTTCAGGCTTCTGACTACTCGTAACGACTGTCAAATATGTAGAAATAACGACCAACAAAATCCTAATAAAAATCATCCTTAAAGCCTAATAATAGCATTAAGAAAACCGTCGTGACTCTAGCATTACTTTATGCGTTTAAAATTGATTCGTATCGCATTGAAATAAGATGTGTCTTCGTCTTCAGCTAATTTGTATCCTTACTGCACCCAGGATTCTAAGACTTAACTCTTCTGCTGCGCTCGTGGGCACTACAACACATGTTGACGCTTTGGATTCAATATTTCGTCTGTGACATACGCCTGTTTTATATCTAGTATGATATTACGTTTGCTTAAATCTAATTTGTGTTGTTGGCCAGCGTCCGTCGCGGCTCAGTGCGCCTGCGCGACCTGGGCGTGATCGGGCGCGAGGAGGACCCCATGACGCAGTCCATGGTGGAGCCCATGTCGCCGCGACCCATCCCACTCAGCCGCGTGCCCAGCGCGCCGGGCAGTCTGCGGTACGCACAACAAATACATATTATCGAAGATAGATTATTATTCATCGAACCCTGGGTGGAAACCAGTGTTCAATGAATAATAATCTGACTCCAACTTTAAATGCGTTTATTCTATTATTATTAACCATCAATACAACTCTCTTTTTCTAATTTAGGTCTAGGAAATTAAGCGTTGAGCTGAGTAAGAAATGAAAAGCGCGTTGTACCAATTTTTAAATAAAGAATTGAATTAGAAATCTTAACATTATATGTCATTAGAAAACTCGTGCTGTTTCTGTCAATCACTTGAAAAGGACAGAGACAGAATGATGTTTAAAAAATGTTTAGATATTTTTTCGGTGCAATCGGGCTCCCACCCGTGACTGACACCTACATTTATGCCAACCACAGAGGCTTGCAGCCACTGACCAGCACGCCAGGCTCGCTGGCGTCGCCCGTGGCAGTGCGTCGCCCCCCGGCGCCGCCCGAGTCCCCGCGCCCACCCCGCAGACACCACAACCTGTCCAAGCCCGCCTCGCTGTACGTATACAACACCCCACTGTACATACCATAGAGATATATATGGCGGGAATGATAAAATACACTCGCAGAATGAAAAGGTTAAACTATCTACTTAATACATTAAAAACATTCACTAACAGAGTGATGAGGAAGAGCAATAGTGGCCCAGTGGTAAATCGTAGATTCAAACCCGGACAGGCGGTTCTTTGTATAAACTATTTCATCACCGCTGCTCTCAAAACGGTGTAGGAAAACTTCGTGAGGAAACCGGTACTAAAACCAAAATATCGCATATAATATGTGACTTCTACAAACCCACACTGGGCCCGCGTGGTAGATTACGGCCCACTCCCTCTCACAGAAAGGAGGTCTATGTTCCAGCTGTGGGAAAATTATTGGCTGATTATGACTCACTGCTAGCCACAGCCTTAACTTCTTGGTCTAACACAACAATTACTTGAAAGTAAGCACTAAGGAGCAATAGGGATCCCATCACCTAAAAGGGTTAAATCGACGATGAAATTTTGTACCCGATCGTGCAGACGCACGACATGTTTCAAAATTGTTCACGTGTCACTCCTTCGTGCTGTAATTTTAAAAGTTGCCTGTACGTGGTCATAAAACTAATAAGTGAAAGTAACATTGTACGTATCTAACGGTGATAAGCCTTTTCATTCTGCGGCTGTACATACATACATGTTAACGCAGATATGTGCTGTATTGTACCTAGTATTAAACTCGAATTTTCCTGTTTTTTTTTTTATTTGAAGAACTCTCATAGGTTTGATCAGCACGAACTTTCAGCATATTCACTGAAATATTTAGTTGTCCATTGTAATCGTTATAAATGTGATGTCAATTTTTTATGATTATTTTTTATTATAAAACCAGATTTTATATTATTTATTATTGGGAATTGGTAAACTCGTTATTTTCTAAATTTTTCTTTTAGGGCTGTTTTTTCAACTTTATTCAGAAAATGATTTTATTTTTCTATAAAAATCTGTCTAACGTCAATTTAATTACTCGTATAAAACATATCTAATGATGAAAAATCAGCTCTAAATAACTTATTTAACAACCAAATTAAAGCTTGAGTAGTTAGAAAAATATCTGTCTCTTTCACTCTTGTATTTGTGCGATATCGCCGTCCCTTTCTGCATGGTACACTGCTTGGGTATATGTGCTACACTCTAGTTGGTGTGAGGTAGACATTCCTGTAGTTGTATTTAGAACTGGGACATGTGTTTTTGTATGTTTATAGAAATAATATTAATGACTACAGGTTTACTTAAAGAAAAGTAATTAGAAATGATGATGCGTTTGTTGATATTTGTAAGATACAAATATACATATCAGAGTATATTTGTAAATATACTCTTTCGAGTGGAAGGCAAATATTAAAAGACTCGTGCGGTGAATTTTTCTCATGTTTTATAGCTCCCACGTTTTATGATCCACGCTTGCTACGAACGTTTGGGTTTATACTGTCATTGCCAATTCTACATCCATTTTAAGAAAACCTGTAGTATTTTGAACCATCTAGCTATATGTGCAAAATAATAAAAAATCAAAATGCCTCAAGCTGGCTTTGGTACACATTTGTACCATTTGGGGCCAACTTGTTTATATAAAAACAATCGATGTTGTCAAACTAAAATGAACTTTAAGGCCCACTTCTACTACCACTCGCTAAACGAATTTAAAACATCGTTGTTTTTCTGTCAATCGTTAGAAGATGATAGAGACAACGATGTCTAAACAGGTTTAGCGCTATGTAATCAGGTATGTGGTAGAAGCGGATCTTAAAATATATAATCCCCTGAATGCGTAAAAAAGATCTTTTATAAAGTCTTCTTAGCGCATTCAGGGAGATTTTCAAGATCAGTTTGCACATATAACTGTCTGGTTATACGGTGATGGCGCTCGGTGGGTGGGCCGGGGCGTGTCGCTGACGCGTGTGTCGCTTGCAGCCTGCTGACCGAGCTGTCCATCGTGGAGGACTGACCCGCCCCCGCCGCGCCGCAGCCCTCGCCCCTCTCACACGTCATACGACGCTCTGCATGCTTTCTCGTTATTTATTGCTTCTTCTACGTATTAATAACTCTTTATCGACGCTATTTTTGGTGGTTTTAGAGATGGTATTGTATTTTGAGGTATTATTTGAGACTTTTACAAATTATTGATGTTTTAGAAAAATAAGATTTAATTTTGTGTCAATTATTTAGGTTAATAACAAAGGCCATAATAATACTTGCAAATGAAGCACGTATAATTTCTAAAGCCATACAAATACCTGATTGTATTTACTATTTAAACAGTCGGCGTGATAGGGTTAAAAAGCGCGCAATTATTTACGGGCACGTTCGTATTATACGTACGAACGTCTCCACAATTTGACATTTACGCTGAGAGAATTATAACAATGTATATAAACATTAGGATTAAGCTAAAATATTAACTGTTTGACTCGAAACTCTGTAATGTAAATTAAAAGTACAATATTTTAGGCACTAACCATACGGGTATCGAACCAAAAATGTCTAAAGACGCTTGATACCGCTGTGAATTTTCTATCAATGCAGCTGCAATTTGAACTTTACTGTGATGATCATATGATCTAATTTTGTATAACTAAATTATCCAAGCTTCAGTATAGATTTAAGGGAACTTTTGCATTTAAGAAGTGCATAAATTGTTAATTAATAATACTAATCCAAAGGAATTGTTTAGCTTCATGCATTTTACTGTATTATATCGAAGTAGTGTGTAAGTACCTATATCGTCACAAGTGTAACGTAAGCTTTAACTTGGCAGTTGGTTATTACAACACATTACAAACTATACAAATGTTTAATTTAATAATATACTACGAAAGCACGCGAACAATGTACAGTGGCGTACTAAAAATGTTTATCACGTTTTAAATTCAATTCCTCCTTCAAGTAAGTGATGTAAATATTCCTTTTTTTATTTAGTACATATTACTATGCAAATCGATCAAATCTTTTTGGCTGAAACGACTTTTGATTATAAAGGTTGATATTGAAAACATGCGACATACCTGAAATCGTGAAAAAAAAACCGCTGTTCCCTACATTTATGTTCGCATAACTCGTCAAAATGTACAGCTGTTTTTTTGTGGTTTCGGTTTTTTTTTGGTGTGAAATCATCAAATAACTTTCCCGCTCTGGGTGGAGCAGGAGGGCGTGTCAGAATTTTACTGATTAAAACCCATCCGTGTTCTCTGTTGCCTCTGTGCCAGGAGCGGCGGTATCTCTTTCGAACAACCCGCACCCCTGGCAGGTTTGTGTTTTCAGGTTTGGTCCCATAGTAAAAGTTGTTCATAATGATGAGTACAATCTCCCATTTCGGTTTGTCACATGTTTTCATTTTCAACCTGTATAAAGTCCTTTATTAGTGCTCGTTTTTTGTTGAATTGTGAGTAATCATTTCAAATCACCACTACAGTGAAACTTTTCAGTTTAACTAAAATATTTTTAACCAACCGACCTTATGAAACAAATGTGCTAATCATTTTTATTCTGCGACTGTACACATGCATCGTCCTTAGTGAAGCGACAAATATCAAGCAAAGTGTTCGTATAGTTTGTAATCTGTGAGTACAGTGTATGTACGAAGTATGTATATTATGTAGGCACAATAAATAGATGCAATACAGCTTGTGTTTTGTTTGCTACCGGCATGACGCACCCCCGCTATATACTGCATGATGAAGCATTCGATATATTGATCTCAAATTATAAATAAGCGTTACAGTTTAAACATATTAAAAGCAATCTTTACTCCATAGAGTATAAATATTATCAAAAAGATAGCAATTGGAAAAAATAAATTGGATGCATTTACAAATTATAATTGTAATAATACCTATAGTTTTAAAATGCACGATAAACAGTTCAATGAAACCCGTAATTTACTCGTATGTGCATGTATTTATATCAGTTGATAATGAATTCTTCCAACAATTCGTTGTTTTAACAAAAAGTATGAATATATTTTCCCTTCCTAACAAACGTATCTTCAAACAGTTATTTTATTGATGAGCTTTTAGACAAACTTAGACTTTGCATAAGATTTCTTATTAATTGCACATGAGTTTTACACACGATACACAAGCACTTGAGTTGTTTTAACATAAAAGCAGTATATCCTGAATACCCGTAGAAACACATGACAATGAAGGTTTAGAAGGCATGTAGCCGAAAATTTAAATCAAGAATAGTTCTTCGAACCAAAGACATTGTAAGTATTTTTTTTGTGTTGTGGTCCATGTTCTCATTTTAAACCATCTCCATGGCATGGCTAATGGCTACCATTGTGCCCCATTATGCCCCATTATGCCCCATTGAACCATTAGTTTTGTTGCTACATTTAATGTTTTGATGTCCTATTAATAGTCTAAAATTCCTAGCTTCTGAAATTCCTTAACGAAACATCCATACTTACTTATTATTATTTTTGTTTTTTTATAAGAACGATCATTTTAAGTACTTAATCAACTCCGTCCACTGCTGGATATAGGCCAACCCCAAGTTACCCCATAATATTCGGCTTATAAACGCCATAGTATCATTTAAATTCAAACAAATAAGCTTAACTAATATGAAACATCGCCATCTGTAATTAAAATAAAATTAAACGAACGAATGACCAATTTGACCTGACTTTCATTTCAGTTAACTTTTGCACAATCGTGATAATTACATAATTATGTCTTAAACTGGACATAAGCACTACTCACAGGTACTAACTACTCCACAATGTTCACACTTAACCTTAGTCAGAAAAATCCTAGGCAAGATGATATTTAAAAAGCATAACTTTTTATTACCATTCCGGACAACTGTATCCATACAGGTTATCTTATGTTATGAAATAAATATGTACATTCGCGAAATGAAAAGGGTTCCTTTTCAGCAGATGAAACTTTTTGAAGTGTAAATTCGTGCCGTAAGAGCTCGGATAAGGTGCTTAACCGTTTGATTCCGCCAGTGTACATACCATATCGGGTAAATTTTATGGTTTTTCATTTTCGGGCCACGGCTTCTTCATTTGCTATCCTTATGTCCCATATTCCCGCTTGCTAACGTGCTCACTAACGCAGAGAGGCGAGCGCAACTGTGGGCACTCCGCCCGCGTCACCGGGCGCGTCGCGACGTGCCCGAGATGATGACGTGTTTCTACGACTCACGGGAGCGGGACATGATAATACACCGCAAGGAGTTGTCAAGGAAATTGTTCTGAAGGTGGGTAATGTAATTTAAGACTTATCTTTGTCATCATCCTCCTGGCCCTCATCCCAATTTATTTGTGATCAAATTATAATCTTAGCCGTCATCTCAAAATTCAGTTCCTTATTGCTATACCATCTTTCTCATAATCCATCTATCTTTTATATGGTCTAATTATTTTCTTATTACCCCCATTTTCATTTTCACCTTATTTGAGTATGAGTTTAGAAGCGAAAGTGTGAAATAGTTGTCTATGGTCTGTCTTAGCGGGCTAGCGGCAGTGGTGGCAACAACACGGGCGCGTGGCTGCAGTGCACGCACGTAGCGGAGGGACACGCGGGCGCAGCACTCGCGCTCGCAGCCACCACGAACATGCTGTACAGCGGCGGAGTGGGTGAGTGTGTAGAGAAAGAAAGAAAAATGCGTTGATTGTTTACTCGCTGTTGCCCGCAACTTCACCTGTCATCCAGGATGAAAAGTAGCCTCCTTAGGTCATGATCTATTTGTGTGCTAAATTTTATTCAAATCCGTATACTTAGTCGTTTTAGCGTGGAAGAGTAACAAACATAACAAACTTACTTTTGCATTAATTATATCAGTGAGGATTTATTTTAACCCTATGTTGTCCCGCTGCAGGAAAAAGGCCTCCCTATCTCCTTTCCACTCCTCTCTGTCTTGAGCCAGTGTGGAACATTTCTGTCTGTGGGCGCCAAGCTCGTCCCGCCATGTTCTCCTAGGTCTGCCTCAATGTCGCCGGATGTATTTTGCGATCCACATGATGGTAGACTTGGCCCATGACTCGTCCGACATGCGTCAAAATTTTAAAAGATTTTGGAATTGCGCAGAGTGGTTATTTTGTAGTCATGGTACTACTTAACAGGCGAGTACTTCCATGACTAGTTGTAACACCTCTATATTAAATATCATCATAACAGCGCGTCCATATATCGAAAGATAGACGATGTTTCCAAAGCATAGTTTTTTTTTGGAAAACTCACTGTACTCCTCTGTTATACTCTTCCTATCCATCAGACCGCACAGTCCGCGGCTGGGACTTCACAGCGGGCGCGGAGGCGTGGCGCGGCTGGTGCGGCGGCAGCGTGGGCGCGCTGGCGGCCGGCGAGGGCGGCGCGCGGGACTCGCGCCTGGTGCTGGCGGCCGCCGGGGCAGCTGTCAGGATGTTCGACACCAGGTCTAGGACGCCTGTCACTACGCTGTGGTAAGGAGCAGTTCCACCATTAAACCATGTCTACTTCCTAAATTCATTGGTAAAAAAGACTCTTTGCTTTCGAATAAAGAGGGTTTCCGTAGTGTATTTTTGGCAGATAAGCGGAATCCGGGATTTTTCGCGCACTGGATTTTCATCACACTGCTTAGCGCCAAGGGTTGAAAATCGAACAGTGTGTATTTTTGATGCGCTAGGATGCACGCCGTTGGTTTCTCAATGCTCGATTCAACATACAGGATAAGTTTACTTCCCACGAAAAAAATCTGCGCTGGGGGGGGGGGGGTCTAGAATGATATGCTGAATTTATGGTTAAAGTTTGCGCACTGGATAAAAACTTACCTGTATTGTGGAAAATCCAAAGCGCGATAAAATCCCACCGCAACACTTGTGTACGTGGACTAACAGATCTGAAATTACGTCGATTTAGGTATATATCAATTTCACACTTCCATGTTCATTCTTTCTTAAAACACTATTTGTTATCGTTAGGTCGTCAGGTGCGACGGGTCCTTGTCCCGCCAACCGCGGCGTGGGTGGTGAAGTAGCTGTCACAGCGCTAGCACTCACACAGAACCATCGACTGTACACCGCTGCAGGAGACAAGCTGAGATTATGGGACCTGCGAATGTAAGTGATAATTTTGTTAACATCGTCGTTTAACTGCTCCTTATAAACATCCACTTTAGCCTCTTAGATTTAGGAACTTTTTCCCAAGAGTCGGTCAGACAAAACGATAAAGGTCACAATACAGATATATTTAATTGAAAAGGTCTTGTTTAGATGTTATTTTGTTACTACTACGACTTGTACTTGTTCTAAATATTTTTTTAAGCTTTTCTTGCTCGTAAGGTAACCGATTAAATGACGATGTTTTCCCCGTAGGTATTTTTTTTCAACCTGTATGCAATAAAATAGAGTTTATGTTTTAAACATAGTATAAAATAAACCCGCTTTTTGTGTTTGTCTATTCCACCCCTTTTATTTTTTCTAAAGTAATAATGATAATTTCAAATGCTAGTAAAGCAATTGTTTTTGATATTGGAATTAACTCAGTTAACAAAATATGAGAACGAAAATGTAATGTATGTAGTTCATGCGTTTTTGGGCAATGTAACTCCAATCCTCATTCATCAAACGTAAGTTGTGCCTGAAAGCCTTTTATACCGTTAAAGATTATATTGAGGACAAAAAAGCTTTGGATTGACCTGCTCCAGTTTTGTATACTGAATGTTGTTTTTTCTTTGTTTTGCTCTTTGACATTTGATTATTATTAAATACACTTGGACATGAATATTTACTTTGAGAAGTATAATATTATTTTTGTTTTAATTATTGTGAATGTGAGGACTATGTGGTATTTTTGTTTTTGTATTTCGTCTCTTTCTCAGTTCGTTTTTAATATTAATCTGGCAGTTTGAGTACTTTATGCGGCCTACCCGAATGTCCTTTCTTTGGTATTGTTCGTCAAATCGTTGAGCTCCTCAAGTTTGGAGTTGAGCCGTATGATTACTGATACATGCGTGCACTGAATGGACAGGTCCACTCAACCTGTGTGGTTCTTTCCTCAAAAGACCATTTCAGACACCAATCCACATGGTCTTCACATGATCTGACCAAGATTATGTCTGGACTTTAAAAGAGACTGTGACCTCTGAGTTTGTTTCGGCCTTTCTTCTCAGAGTAGTCAGATAGGAAACGCCGACCTCATCTAGTTTAAAAAAATATGATTGACGTGTAAAAGTGTTTGTACAAACCTACTTACTGAAATAAAATCATTTATCATCATTTATCATTTATCACGGACAAATGTCACTTATAAAATAAAAAATAAAAACATGTTTTTATTTATGCTTCAGTTTACAAAAAAGGGTTTCGTGTTTGGAACCTCTTTTTAAACAAAAAATGCCTGTGCCTAACACAGGCATTTAGACTTATGTCTACTGGACGCAGTAGTCTACTTCGATACCCAAGTAGTCATTTTTTAGGTATTTAATTACGGACGGATTAACGATTGGCAAAATTTTTGTAAGTAGCAAGGGTGATCCTTGAAAAACTCTTTCCATTGGTCTTTATCTTATGGCTAAATGGCCCAAGTAGAGTATTTATGTCAGTACTCCAAATTGACCAACAAAATGCCGAAGTCACGTGTGCAGCAAAGGTTCTCCTTGAAATGCTCTTTTCATTGGTGTATATCTTATGGATATTGAGCTTCAGGGCCCCATTGGTCCTTGCCCGTTCTCGATAGTCAAAATAGTATTTGGAACTACTTTATTTACCATCATTTGCCTCACGTATGATTTTGTATGTCAGGATGGAGTGCGTGAGTAAGCTGTGGACGGGTCACGCCGCGGCGGTGATGTGCCTGAGCGTGGGGCGCGCGGCGGGCGGGGACCTGGTGGCCACGGGCTCCAAGGACCACTACGTGCGCACGCTCGACATGCTGCCGCAGGATACCGGTATGTGTGGCGTGCAGGCTGGGCGGGGCACGTGACTGTATGTGTACGGATTGAGGGACAAAAGCCACAAGGATTGCTCAAAAGGAGTCGACAATACATTCCATATAATAATTGTCACTGCGCGAAATAACGCCCTTATCATCCTAATTCAGAACGCTTATGTTTGCTGCTACTACGGTATTTTTAGTACAGTTAAACAAGCTCTATCATCTGCGACTTGATCGTTTGCGATGTAATAATTCTTTAAGGTCCTTTATAATGTAGCAAATGCATCTGTCCCAGTCATATTTTCGCTCAGTAGAATTCTGTGTAAAAGATTCATGGATGAACTGGCAAATCGCGTGGATTTTAAATAAGTCTTAAAATTGCAGGTAGTTGGGAAGCAAGTAATCGCTGGCTCCTAGAGCCACCGCACTACGATGGAGTGCAAGCTTTAGCGCTGTGTCATGATGACGCAACGCTTTATAGCGCTTCACGGGACACCAGTCTAAAGCGGTGGAGTCTCACTGACCATACCCTCACTCATGTAAGTTAGTTTTTTTTTTACCAGCAATGGAAAAGGAATTCGTCAGGCGTATTGCGTAACAAAACACGTCTGTGAAGTATCGTTACCTAATTAGATTTGAGCTTGTTGAAACTTCTTCGGAGTTCTTTTGAGAACTAATATAGTGTCAAAATCAGTTGAACGATTTTCAGTGTTATACGTAAATGTGCGTATGTTGAAGTAACAGGTATAAAGCTTTGGGAAGAACTTCTAACCTTTTATTAGATTACATTGCTGTGTTTAGTAGCACCTCAATTAGCTCTCAAATAAAAAAGTATTAATTGTTCTAGGGGATTTGGAGGAGGATTTAAGGATTTGGGGAGGCCTTTGCTCAGCAGTGGGACAGTGTAGGCTAAATGAAAAAAATAATGTTCTAGGGTAGAAACGAGCGTGCTTTATGTTCATTTGATTAATGCAGTGAAGTTTCCTATCTTTAAACGCTTTCTTTCTTTGTACCAGGGCGTAATGAATGCACACAAGGGCTGGGTGACAGGCGTGTGCGTGGTGGGATCCGGCCAGAACACGCTCGTAGCGAGTTGCGGGCGTGACTCCGCACTGCGCGTGTGGAGCGGCGCGCTGCGGGCCGCCGCGCCGGCCGCCGCGCTGCCCGACCTGCCGCACGCACTGCGCGCGCAGCCCGACCCGCATCTGCGGGCGCTCTACACGGCCGGCAAGTGAGTATACTGCAGGTGGCCGATAAATTATGATATACAGCCTTTTAGACTTTTAAATCATCTTTTCAGGGCGTGTCATGACAACATACGTATTATAATGATTGGAGGTCATTACTTTGGTCAAGCAATCACACAATTTAGCTTAATGAGGCAGATGCCTCATCGTGGATCCATTACTAGATAGTAATGGATCCACGATTAATATTTCTGATAAAAGTAGTTAGATCACTAATAGTCCATGTTTTGTTTATTATAACTGAGTCTTCTAATATTAAATAATTAAATTTTATAATATTTTGTATGTCAACATGTTTTAATATCACTTCTGTAGAATTTCAACTGACCATTCGTGTCTACGGAAAATTCGTATTTTGAATACTTACAATGTCGTCATAACTTTTAAGAGTTAGTATGTTGGTAACTTGTGAGTGTGTTGCAGCGGCGGCGAAGTGCGCGCTTGGCGGATCACCGTCGAGCAGTGAACGACCACAGGTGCATACACATACCCAGACACACAAACAAACATATTTTTTTTGTTAACAAAGATACATAAAATATGTAAGCACAATAAATAACACATGTCTCTTCACAATAGTACCTTTCACATTTACACACGTCCCAATAGCCAGCAGAGGCTTCGCAAATCATTGTTTTCATTGCCAAACAAATATCTAGACTTTGCCCATTGAAATGAAGTCGAAAATAAAAATGTCTCCTAAATAACTGTTGAAAATGCAAATTTGAGTAGCCCTTAACTTTGAGATCACGTCCGCACTTAAACATATCGCGGAGGGGTTTTATCGTACACTGGATTTCCAACTCTCGCCGTTGAACCGAGCATTGAGAATCCAACGGTGTGCATCCCAGCGCGACGAATAAACACATTGGTCAATTTTCAACTCTCGGTGCTATGCAGTGTGTTGGGAATCGAACCCAACACACGACCTTGCGCGCGACCTACACGCGCAGGCGTCGTGGCCGACGCGTCATCATCTGCACGCCGAGGCGCGGCGCGGTGGCAACATGGCTCGGCCCAACGAGCACTCGCTTCAACGGACTCCACCGCGACGGACGAATCTCTAATATCTATAACTATTGTTTGTCCGGGAAAGTTTTCCTATTGTTAATAGCACGGCAGTAAACCATTGCCTAAAATACAGTCCACTTTTATTTGCTCCACCCGATAACACAGTGCGTTGAGGATCCAGTGCGCGAAAAAATCCCGCCGCGAAATATACAGGCTGTAAGGGTAAACAACTTTATCCTTGAAACCAGTGGTTTGTTTTCGCTTATAGAATCTAATTTCAATGAAAAAAAGACCAACCTTTTTTAAAAGAAAATTGCACAAAAACATTTCACCCTACGCGTGTGGGCAACAAACATGCATCTCAATACGGCAGGGGCGCGGGGACGATGCCGCGTGGCCCGACTCCGACGCACGGGTCGCGGCCCTGGTCAGTCAGCTGTCAGTCTCGCTAGCGGGCGCACGTAACGCCGCGTCGTAGCGTCGCTCATTTCTCACGCGTATTTTTTTATTAACTCGCTCGTTTATTTTAAATTTCAAAATCAAAACCAAAAGTCATTTATTCAAACTAGGCTGAGAGTCAGCACTTTTCGAACGTCAAAATTACATAAGACAGTCCCCAAAAACGCCCACCCTTCGACACTTCCTAGTGCTTTAGCTGGGAAGAAGAAGTGGCGTAACAAACTTCCCAGCAGCACAGCTGTCTGATAAGTTGGAAGAACTTGATTTTATACATTAATAGGTAAGTAATTAAACATCAAAAAATAGAAATTTCATCACTAAAAAAATGTTTATACAGTCAAATAAAATAAACAATGCTATGGCGTAACTCATATAACCTGTCAGTAAGTAAGCTAATTCTGGTGAAAGAACACAAACGTTGTCTTGAGTTAATCACAGCGACCAACAATTCTTATCGTTTTTTATTTAAGTCAACTACTACCCATGGTTTAAGGGACAATAGTGTTTACCCTTACATCCTGTATATAACCTACCTTGAAGAACTCCATTCTACCCACACTCTTAAGGTAGGTATTTCCAAGCACAGCCACACTACAGCCCACACAACACTCCTACAACCAACACTTGTTCCATAGCTTTAGATGTCGCTAAATGATCACTAACCAGAGCAACCCCGAACGAAATACTTATACGTTACATTTGCGTATTTATATATAAAACTTGAAATTTCGTATTCACGTATTTGTATAGTATTTATTTTCATTTCATCTGTAAGGTCTGGTTTCATTATTCTTTATTATTGGACAGAGCGGCAACTAATATACTTAGCTTATTCATGTAGTTTTGATTTTCATTCATCAGTGCTAAAGTTAGCTGAAAACTGCGAGTCTATTTTTAGGGCGTAGGAAATAGCTTTTATTTGGAAGTATTAGACCAAAAAAAATTGTTTCAGTTTTTACTTTGAACTTAAATGCCATCGAAATACAACTGTGTAAGGTTGCTAATAAAGTAGGTTATATGTCAATATTTTAATCTGAGTTAAGACGATAGTCTAGTTCTGCGTTCATCTAGGAACTTCATATTCTTTTTAGGCACCTGTTCCACCTCCGACGATGAAGCGTCTAGCTATTATCGACTATTTACTCTTTCAAGATCTATGTAGAACCTGTGTCAGTAAAAGAGATACACATAGGTATCAATAGTTGATCGCTTACTATTCACACTGCCACCGACATTTCTGTCTACTAATTTGTCGCAGCGACAAAAGCTTTTTGCTCAGTCATACTCCTTCGGAAGGCACAACATTCGCTGCTTGGTGCTCGCCAACTCTTTTCCAGTTCCATCTCTACTCGCTTTTCGCTAATCGTCTGAGATCGTGGGACAGGTGCTTTAGCAATCGTATTCATAGCCCTCAATCGTTGACTGGCAGCAGAGTTCAACAAGTTCAGGCCATACCTATCGGCACTATCAAGCGGTGTGCACTGTCTCGTGTGCGGCTCCATCTGCTTGCGCACGCGCCGCCGCTTCACCCCCACTCACACGGCAAAACTGCGCTTCGCTCTTGAATTCATTGTTTAACACTTGTACTAATATGTCTTTAGAAATGTATTCAGCTTCCTTTGTCTACTAACCCAGGCTTTAAGCTGACCTTTTACCTTAGATGTGCGAGACAGTGGAGCGGTGAGAAAGAAAAAATCAGCCAATTGAACAATTCTTTTGGTAGATATTTTCCTAATTGATCTCTTTAATGGGATATATTTTGAACATTTCTAAAGACACTTGCAGCAGTATTTAAACCAACTCAAAACTAATATAGCTGGTCTAAAGATTCACGCTGCAAAAAAAGTACATCCTTCGCATATTTTTTATCGATGTTTTTCCTGTGAGTGAACCCCTGTTCTAACCTTATTGAATGGTTTGACAGCTTTCCTTTAGTAACTAACTGTTTTCAACCAATTCAAATGTTAACATTTATTTAGTTGTAAAGGCTGGGAAATGAATTGTTAAGCAAATTTACTACCAACATAAACTGACCGTATATAACTATGCTTATTTGTCGGCAAATTGACATAGGAATTCAATTTGATTAACCATTAATTTCCTTGGCCATATTATAATTATTTTGTTGACCTAACCTAAGCTTTAATTGTTGTGTGTAGTTTTCTTAGCTGTTTTCATCCTATATTTAACACCCTCTTCTAAATTAAAGTATTTATTTTAAGTATTTACTGAAAATAATAACTATCTTATTAAAACCTTTCTATCATAATTCATTATTGGTGTAACTTACAGAGTTTCAGTAGGAAGGTTAAAATTTATTTTTCAATTTTTTTATACTACACACAGGGTGGACGCACAATGTTGTAATAATGCACTTTACTTGTCTTGTTTTAAATACGTTTAAGGTGGATGCAATAACCTAGCCCGCGAAATTCAAATTTACAGCTCACTGTCTGATTGCATCATAATCAGCGTAACATAATGTTCCCACTGCTGGGACACAGGCCTCCTCTCTGAGAGATAACATATCGACTGGGAACTGGCAACCGACTATCTCAATTTTGACAACTTTACAGGATGAAGAATATTAAATGCTCGCGTTCACTGCGCGTCGAAGTTAGTGCAAGTTGAATGAAGTCGATTCTGGCGCCAAATTTAAATGTATCTGAGATGGGATAGTCTTGCAACGCTGCGGAGTATGAAATAGTATAAAATGGTATTAAAAAGTGAAATCTTCCAAAAATGTAGATAGGACCGGTTGCCAGTTCACAGTCGATATGCCAGTTTTCCACGGTGTTTTCCTTGACCGATTTGACAGCAGTGGTGATGAAATTCGTTAGTCAGGTTGCATGTTTATTAATATATGATTCGCAACCGTAACATATGATTTTACAGAATTATTATAATAAGGTATAACACCCATTTTTGAAAAGTGTCTTAATTCGATTCTAAAATTATAATAAACCAATAAAAAAACCACAACATTTTTATTGAATCGATTAGTGCCATAAAAAATTATTTAAATTTTAAATTTTCATATTTCGCGCGCAATTTAACGAAAAAGCTGACGCCATATTGCTCTGTGGTTATGACGTCAGTTTGCTGTGTAAACAAATGCGCTGATATTTTGTATGATAATTGTTTATAATTTTTTAAATTAGTTAATATTCTTCTTATCGATAGTTTGCTGTTCCTGAATGTAACATATTATTTCAATAAAAATACTTTGGTTACGAAAATAATAAAGTTAAAGTACACAGTTTTCCGCTGATTCGTTTATAAAGTGGTATGACGTAACAACATGGCGGGTAATATTTCATGGTGTTGAAAAACAGATTAAAAAAACTGAAATCTTTGAATTGAATTTTAAAATTTATTTTGTTATTTTATGAACTAAAACTAACATTTTCCGACTGCTTTTTGCCTAAGCTATCTCTATAATATATTCTAGATTTTTTTCTAATATAGAGTAAAATACCCAATTCTGTAAATACATAAGTATGTTCCTGAATCATAATTTAATCAAAATACCTGTAGGTATGTTGATGCCTTACACTGAGCTGCAAATTTCAAAAAAAACGCAAGGTAATTAAAATTTCACGGGTTACCCTGGCGATTCCTCCTTAACGTTGCCTCATACACAAATGATTTAAAATACATTTAGTAATTACTTCATTGCAAAACATATTTTGCTTCCACTGTCATCATATTAATAACAAAATAATTAACAAAATAACCAACCAATCAACATCATCTTTAAAGCACCTTCCCTCAACAGTGACGGACGCATACGGTGCTGGCTCATCCGCAAGACCAGATGACCATCACCCGCGTGCTCGGCCAGCCCGCCCACGCCGAGCACGCCAGCCGCGCACTCGCACGCTGTGTACCCCGCGCGGCCACAGCGCAGAGCTTGGAGATGACTGTGAGACCTTGCAGCACATAGATATATTCGCTGGACTATGCCTACAGATGAAAATGTGCTTTATTGTATTAAAAACGTACAATTAAAACGGTTATATTAGGTGGATTTGGTCAAATAACCTGCAGTATTCAAGGAAATGCGCAAGTCTAGCTATTTGTCAGACGCTTGCATTTTTGGGACCCCTTTGAACATTTAGTACCATAGATAAGAGGGGTAACAAACTACACTAAACGCGTAGACTCGTGGCAGTTGCGGTCTTAAAACGGGCGGGTAGAACGGTGAATATATTGTACAGGATTTCTGCAAACCATAAATGTCGCGCCATCTCGCTCTTATTTTTTATTACTGCGACTGCCCCAAACTTCAGCGTCTAGTTGCAGTATCCGAGTCAAATAATATGACCTTTTTGACGTCAACTCGATTATTCGTCAAAATGTAGACTGTTGGGGTCGCGATAGAAAAAAAACAATTGAATTTTAGTGTAGGTAAGCAGCAGAGCCGTATAAAAAAAGGGAGGCATGAATCTATGTTCATCGTCCTGTAGAGTAGATAGTTGTGTGTAGGTTGTTGCGATTTTGATGACCTATGCGACTGCAAAGGAAAAGAGCAAAAAAATATGAAATACATTCTTTAAGACAACTGTATCTCGATAGTAGTAGTTAGCGTGTTTGATCTCTAAAATTGTATATAATTTTAAATGAACAAATTAGAAGCGGTTAGCAGTTTTAACCGATATAAAAATACAACGATTTATTCACGAATACGAAAAAAGGATTACTATTATAGGATTTATTTACTTAATCGATGAAGACATCTTGAATATTATTATGCGTTATTTACTTTAAATATTTTAGATTTGAATTGCATTTTAAACTACGACCTAAATATTCTACCTGGATTAATTTATTCTTGAGAGCATCGACTGGAATTGAAAATATGGACATTCCAATATTAAATTCAAAAGACAAGAAGCAATCAAAAATCTACAGGCAGGCCTAAGTAGTAAGTTAGAAATAGGTAAGTCATAATAAAAACCACTCATTTTATGCAATGAATAGATTATGAAGTATTAAAAAAAGAAACATAGACTTTATGGAAAAAGACACTTAGTGTGTAGCTTCACGAAGTATTCAGTTATTTCGTTCGGGAAATCGTCGATAGGTTAATTGGCGCTAGTGAGCCTAAATGTGGATAAGAGGCTTTTTGCATAGAAGTGGCTCTAAGTTCGTCGTCTATACTAATATTATGAAGAAGTAAAATTTGTTTGAATGTAGGGTAATGTCTGGTACGTACTACTAGTCGGATTTCAAAAATTCTTTTTGCATTTGTTAGTCCAATTTTGAAGGTTTAGAGCTACTAACATCACGCTACGATTTAAGGAACCGAGTAAAAAATATATACAGAAAACGAAGCCAAAACGCGTGGTAATATGCGATGCTATATTTTAAACAAGAAATTTCACGCACACGAAGTTGCGGACAGAAAGAAGCTAGTTTTATAAATATTTGAACCTAAGTTTAAATATAATATCTTGGCTAGATACTTAATTCTGTTCACTTTTAGCCACTTTCGCTCAAACGGCAGCTTTAGTACATTGGTAGCAAAATAATAGTTCGGTTTGGAGTTTGGGCTCACTAGCACCGTAGGTAGACAAATGAACAAATACGAGAGTTGTGTGATAGAGTATGTATACTGCTAGAATATGGTCTTCTTGTAATAACATGACACTGATATTGTTGTAACCGAATTTATTTAAATGCTTATACGATGACACGAGGATTTAATTGCTTACATTATTCACAAACGATTGTGGATGTTAGTCGTGTTATGACTCCTAAATAATATACTCTAAAAACATTAGTTAAAAATATCAATGTTCTGAATTTTCATCTCTCTTGAGCCTCAATCTGTATTTCCATTTCTACAATTTTAATTCTACATGATTTCTTACTTTTTTTCCTTGTATGTTTCGAAATACATGTATTGTAACTTCTATCTAAATCTTAAAACTTTATTTCTTATTAATTATTATTAATTAATAAAGTAATTTACATAATTTAAAAAAATACGGTCTTATAATAATATGTAGGTACAATACAAGTACATATGTAAATAAAAAAGAAAAGAATTAACGGGCGTCAAAGAAATCATCCGTATCTTCATCAACCAGAAAAGTTCCCAAAAGGCTGGCAGCATTACCTTGTTGTATGGCCTGATTCTTTGAGCAAAAGTTTGCCATCCCTCTGGTCACGTGATGGGTCAAGTTTCCATTTAAATAACATATGCTAATCACTTATTAAATCCTCGTCTCATTACGTTAGCTTCTCTTAGAGATTTTATTCCTAATCATTAGGAACAGCCTTAGCTTAGCTTAAATATCTATAAATCATTTAAAAGGCGTACTAATTAGTAGTGTCACGCGTGTATTAAGGATTCGAATCGGGGATGAGACACATTGGTAGTTTCTAGTGTAATTGTATGGGGATATAGTTGGAATCTAAACCAGAGTTCGGGTTAGAGTAGTGCCATCCCTCGGTTTGCCAATGAGTGTGAACTACTCGTTAATAGGACTTTTAGGCAACGACATAAAACCTTTTCATAAGAACTGAAATCTCTAGAGTTCCCAATTTAAAACAGTTTATGAAAGATGGTTTTCATTTATTTAAAGTTTTCACTGCCATTATAATAGAATTTGTCTGAAAGTTCAATTGACGAGTAGTCGGAAAATGTAAGAAAATGATCAAATTGTCATTTAGAAGCCAATGCATGCCAAATTGTACGCACAATCCCTGGCCATTATTATGGAAGCCAATATTTTTTTAGCCCAATTTAGCCAACTTAACGACATAACTTTTTGGCTGAAGTCTAATTCTGTTTAGTATTATAATGATAAACGCCAATGTTTTAACCATTCCATTACTCACTCGACTAGTTTTCCTAGCCCTTGAATTACTTATTTTTTAAAACGGGGGACCAAACTCATTCTGCAAAAAGTCTTTTCGTAAACTCTTATGAGTAAAAGTAAATCATTACTCAGTAACGACATATTCATTGAAAAATACTTGCAGAATTAAACTTTTGCCAATAAATGATCAGCTCGTTCCCATCAGGGTATGTTCTAGCTATAAACTTGATTCAAAACGTCCACAAACACATCATAAAGGTAGTATTAGAGACACACATTATTTAAGCGTTAGTATATAGCTAAGGATCATAACCTGTGGGAGCCAGTCTTTAACTAAAGTCTGTAGAGATAATAAACTATAAAATTAGTCTTTACCACTCAACTAGAACTGATACATCAATTATGATATTCTGTGATTAATCGAATAATTATATTTTTGTACATTCCTGTACTACGGGTACACATAGCAATCATAACCATGTAATCACATTTATTAGACACATAGGTCGACGTCAAATTATGTAGGAGTAACTTTTAACATTGTATACTGTCCAAATATATTAAACTTTATCTTAAGTACACTAAAGGCTATGATTTTCAAACAAATATCCGTTTTATTTACAATAGTTGAAGGTTTATTTTGTGTTATCTCTCCCCAATGCGTTTTTCAGTATTATATTTTTTAAGGTGAACGCCTTGTATAATTATTTTAAGTATTATTGAATAAGAATCACCAATCAATGTATTAAAATAAATAAATAAAGTGTTTATGTATATAATTTGTATGAAATGCAGTTTAATGCTTGCGAGGCTATCAGTAATGCTTTATTGACAAAGATATATATTGTTATGTTATGTTATATCTGTATAAACGCAGTATTTTTGTTTTCTAGACCAAAATGATAGCACCGATCGACGTTTTTTTATCAACATGAGTTCATCAAAATTAGTTAAGCGATAGTTAACAGCTGTAATTTTGGTCTAGCTAATTAAAAATCAGAATATAGTATAATGTATGGGTAAAAATAATCCTTGCAATAATTACTTGTGAAGTTATATTCCGCGTTCTATGAACACGTACAAGCAGACAAAATCATTTTTCGACTGTCTCATTTAGTTTGAACTATCTTTCGTATACCGCCGGGCCGCCCCCACGTACAGAGGCCAGCACATCAAGATACCCCAATCCGTCAAATTTATTTGATAGTTTTTCAACTTTATTACAAAAGAATAAGGTTCATGTTCAATTGGGAAAAATTGCCAGTTAGGGATAGCTTGATATAATGTGGTCTGTACATAAAGCGTTGTCTGCCGCGGAACATGGTATGGCCACGAGTGCGATAATAACTTATACATATACACTCCGGTAGCCAACTGTAACTTATTTTGGAGCGTTGATCTAAGTTCCATACAAAGAGTTTGTAATCCGTAACTTTCGCCGTTCAAAATGAGTCGAGGAATTTACAATCAGCAAAATTTGCCGTCTAAACCATAAAATTGCCGTGCTACGTAATTTTGGAGTCTCATTTTCAACGGCCCATTCCTGCAGACCTTAAAACATTTTTAGAATATTATTTATAAGAGAAAATACTATGAATATGTAATTGTTTTAGTTACCAAGTCGATAAGTCTGCGTTAGTACTGTGTTCTAGTGGCTTGAGTAAGAGCCTAGCAGCTAGTCATGTAGGATACGCGTTATGTGTAGTGTCAATGTTCAAAATTAGTTTGTTGGGGTGTTTGGAAACTGAATCATAAAAAAAATCGGTTTAGCCGTTTAGTAGCTACGTTGCCACAGACAGACACATAGATACACACTTTCAGCTTATAACACCCCTCTTTTTCCGTCGGGGTTTAAAAATATCATAAATAATAAAAAATTAAATCAAATATGAAACTTCCAAGTCAACATCATTCCTTTTAAATAAATTTTGCAATATCGGCTAAATTCAATTTACAAACACCCCTAAATGCTAAATGACAAAATCAATTTTCATTGACATAGTACGAAAATGTTTTATATTATTACTTTATATAATGATAATTTTTGTTACTATTGCATCAGGGAGTAATAAAACTTATGAGATTATTATTATTCTGAATAAATTATAATTTGTGTTCTCAATTAATTTTTATCGGAATGTTTTGTACTGTTTAGACAATTATATTAGGTGTTTTACGATTTTTATTATAATTTTATTGCGCTAAGGATGAAATGTTTATAAAATAAAATTATACAATACTAATAAAATGACTTTTTATTACTACTAAACTGTAATATTTTGATGCAAGGCCGGTTACGAACGCTCTTACAATCATCATCATCATCATGGTGGCCTCCTTGTTATCCAATCATGGATGTAGGCCTCTTCCCTCTTCTTCCACTCCTGTCGATCTTGTGCCCGACTCATCCAGTCTCGACCTCCGTGTCGTCGGATATCATCCACCCAGCGCTGTGGTGGTCTTCCGCGCCCTCGGGTGTCCGCTCTGGGTCTCCATTCTAGGACTCGTCTTGTCCAGCGGCTCTCGTCCATTCTCGCAATGTGCCCCGCCCATGTCCAATCCCTCCAATCTCCAATCCAATCTCTTACAATACTAGCACAAAAATACTGTACCGTCTCGGTCAAGACTGCTTTAAACACAAAACGTTGCTTAAAGTTAAGTAATGACTAGCGCACTCTCTAATTAAACATCTCTTAACTTTAATCAACGTTTATAATAAACCACTCTATTTACAGTTAATTAGTACATTTAAAATACTTTATGCAGTCGAAGTACCGGTTGTCCCAACTCGTTAGGAGCAAATCTAACCTAGCTCTAGAAAACGCTTTATGCCTTCGAAGTACCAGGATGTCATAACTCAGAGCACACCTTACATAGTTGTGTCAGCTCTAGAAAACGCTTTATGCCTTCGAAGTACCAGGATGTCATAACTCAGAGCACACCTTACATAGTTGTGTCAGCTCTAGAAAACGCTTTATGCCTTCGAAGTACCAGGTTGTCATAGCTCGGTAGGAGCACACCTAACATGGTTGTCAGTACCAGATTGTCACAACTCGGTAGGAGCACACCTAAGGGTGTATCCAGATCTGGCGAACGCGCCGCTCGCATGCCGCACGCGAACGGCGCGCGTGCTGCGCGCGTGTTGCTCGCACGTATTTCATCTTCGCACGCCGCTCCTGCGCCGTTCGCGCGCAAGCTATGCACTGCGCGTGAGCGGCGCACTAACCGTCGCACTAAGGAGTATTTGGCTAATAAAACCGGACAAAAGTCGGAATCAGCAAATTAGTCAAAAGTCTCACTGAATCTATTGTTCATCTAGCCAGGTAACCGGTCCATCAAATGACAGCCATTCAATCCCCGCAAGCTTCAAACCTGTTCACGTAGGTCAGTCGAAACTCATTCGTTCGCAGAATCGCATGTCTTTGTTTTCGGCGCTCTCGGTTGCAGTCTTACTTTGCTTTGTTATTGTGTTCTCGTGTGGTGGAGTTTTAAAAGAAAAAGTTTTGAAAATGGAAGATGAAGGTATGTACTGTATTTTGAAATATCAATTATTTGATTTGCTGCTTAAATTTTATGTTTAAAAATGGTATGATAACAGACACAATTTGTATATTTTTTTTACTTAAATTTATCAGAAAACAGTGTTTTTGTTTATGTGTCCTGTCTTGTCCCGCTATCATTTATACATGGTCATAATAACCGGTCTTTCGACAATTGCATACCGTAGTTAAACAGTCCGCCCACGTCCGCCATTTTGTTTTGTATTACTTCAAAGTTAATGAGTGAATTATGTGAATTATTTTAAATAATATATTTTTTTGTCTTTTTTGTACAGATTCTTCGGGAACTGTCAAGAAATTTACCAGAAGAGCATTGTATAACATCCTGAATGAATTTAAGGGAAAGAAAATGGATGAAAAGTTTTTATTATTGGAAGAGAGACTTCTGAAACTGGCTAATTGTCCAAATAATGAAAAATCTAATTTTATTCGTTCTTTGAGGTGTTTCTACTACATTCAAGAAAAAATGGAAAGATGCTACTTACAAAGAAGAACGTTTCTTGAAAAGTAATGAAGTCTGGCTCACATCTTCTATTGAATTGCCTTACTGGACGGAAATACCTACTCAAAAACCAGGACGACCATCAAAAACATTCAAAGAGCTTTGTGATCGCAGCAAACGACGAAAAACTAAAGAGCTACTGGAGCAAGTACCTGTGGAGGAGTTGACGTATGCAGCTGGCGTAAGTCAGCGTATTTCAGGAAATACGGACGCATCAAAAATGATTAAAGAAATTACTGCTTCACCAACCAGAGCTAAAAAAATCCGCAAAGTTATTACTAGGTCCAGAAAGCAAACAATTGTGAAGAAACATACACCTGAAGAAGCACTGGCCATCTTCGTTGAACGCGACTTTACTAGGAGACAGTGGGAAATAATACACAAGTCTAATAAAAACATCTACCCCTGCTATTCGCTCATTCAAAAGGCCAAAACGGAGTGTTATCCTGATAAAGAATCCATGAGACATATTACATAGACTGTTACTAAGTTCCGACCCATATCTGAGTAGTAATCGACCAAGACAGCACAAAAAAACTCAGCCATTTTCGCAAGAGGCAGTCAGTCTGATGATTGCAAGTACTCCTCATGAAGAAGATTACGGTGAAAATATAGACGGTGAAGAAGATGAAGACAAAGATGATGAAGATGAAGCAAATGAAGACGAAGAAGTTGAAAACGAAGAGTTTTAATGAGATTAATTGTTAATGCATACTTATTTGTAATCAAAAATAATGTTTAAATCGAATTCATTTAAAAAAACGCCTCAGATATTTTTGTCCGGTTTTATTAGCCAAATACTCCTATGTGCGTCGTAATCGACGTCACACGCGTCGCTTTCTTTTCTTCTTCTTTACTTCTAACCACTTCGCTAGTAAAATACGTAGCTGTTGCTGCAGTAATGATGGCGGCAATAATATTCGTCCGCGAAGAAGGTGAAGGTTGAAAATAGCAGCGAACTGACGTGCATGCACGCAATCTGTACGCGCGCGATACGCGTGCAGCTCCCGCGCACCATGCAAGCGGTGTGTAAGTTGCACGCGAGAGGCGCAACAAACAGTTGCAGTAGTAGCACGCGCGCAGTTCGCAAGCGGCTCGCGAGCGGCGCGTTTGCCAGGTCTGGACACACCCTAACATAGTTGTATCAGCTAGTAAACGCTTTATGCCTTTGAAATACCAGGTTATCATAGCTCGGTAGGAGCACATCTAACATAGTTGTCAGTACCAGATTTTCATAACTGTAGGAGCACACCTAAAATAGTTGTGTCAGCTAGTAAACGCTTTATGCTTTTGAAGTACCAGGTTGTCATAACTCAGTAGGAGAACACCTCACATATTTGTGTCAGCTAGAAAACGCTTTATGCCTTCGAAGTTTTATGTAAAATATGCATGCTAGATTAACATCTAGTAGATGTCAATCAAAAGTATTTATGGTAACTCTTGAAATGTAATTGGAATTGTGATTGTACATCAGTTTTGTGAATTACAATTTAAAAAAAAGTACCAGGTTGTTTTAACTCTTTATAAATAAAACGGTTTTTAGTATGTATAGTTAATATTTATTTGCTTAAATACATTAGTCAGTACATTTCACGTCACTCGTCGGTCAGTACTTATACTTGGCATGTTTGCTATGTTTTCGGTGGTGATGCGTAGGGGGCGTGGCTGGCGACCGTGGGCGTCGCCTACTTTCCCTATCTCTGTCTCGGTCCCTTTCTCTATCTCTTTCTCGCTCTCTCTCGCGGGAGCGTTCGCGTTCTCTTTCCCTTTCGCGCGATCTTGAACGAGATCTTGACTTGCGATCACTGGAATAAAAGTAAGAAAATTATAGCAATCACAGCTTGAATTATACAGAATCTGAAAGAAAACATTTTCTTTCATGTTTATTTGAACACACTTCGTGAAACACAATGCAATAACAAAGTAAAAAAAGTGAGAATAAATAATAACAGTGTGTGCCTCACGGATGCCACAATAAGTTTAATTTCAGAATTAATGCCGGACAGATCCTGTCTGAAACTGGTATAAAAAACATAGTTATTTATAATTTTAATACGAAAAAGAAATTCATAAAGAAGGTATACTGAGTTTTAACATCTCTATAATTTACTACAGACTACAAAATGGCTAAAATAAAATATTGTTACCTGTATCGAGATCGCTTCGGCGGCGGTGACAATGACGGCTCACGAGACGCTTTCTTCGACTTCTTTGATGATGCTCTGCAAAACAAAAACCCTTCAATTAACTGATGCTCTAAGTTTACATACAACTTCGTATTCTTAAAAAAGGGTATAATTATGAAATTACAATCGTTGCAACCGCCTAATAGAGGAGTTGGCAGTTTCTACATGACTGCAGCCTATCTGAATCTTACAATCGTACATTATTCTCCAATTTTCTACTATTAGCATTTGATCATCTGCCTCGCCTTTCATGAATTTTACACAAAGCTACTGCTTTTCTCGACATCTACTACCTAATTTTGTAAAAATAACTTCGCTTGACAGACGTTCAGATTTCTGCTGTAAGACACACTTCAGTGAGTCTAAAAGTCATTTCCGATGTATCCTATAAAATCTAACGTAGAATGAGAAGCCTACCGATGTGTTAGTAACGTAATAGGTACGAGAGACCAGTGGTTATCTGTGGTCGTGAACGGTTGGTTATGTATGCAAATATCACCTCTCCGAAGCAAGCGCGGCTGAGGATCTTGAGGTCCTGGGTGTGAGCCCCAGCGCGGGCAAAGCTTGTTGGGTTTTTCTGTTAGAAAATTCTTAGTTATAGTCTAGGATTTAATTTCTCATACAGGGTCGACTATCCTTTGAGACCTAGTATTTTTGGAATAAATGTACGGATGTACACTGCCGGAATCTTGGAGTCAGTTCTTCTACTTTTCTAATCGATGATGTAGCCATAAGACTTGTTAACTAAATTACTCTGGCCCAGTAGGTGGTGGGTTTGAACCCAGGCGGGCGCCGGATTCAAAGACGTGTGACATCTACCAACCCGCACTGGGCCCGCGTTGTAGATTGCAGCCAGCTCCCTCTCACGGAGAGGAGGCCTGTGTCCCAGCAGTGGGAACGTTATAGGCTGAGTATGTAATAGAAAACCAATAGTTCATTTATTAAATTAAATTTTATTCGAACATCAATCGGTTTCTTACTAAACTATTCCAACGACCCTGGTTACTATCTCATTTGGTGACCATACACCTCTGTCAGGGTTTCACAGTAAGTTTATGTACAGACGCCAGCACATCAAGCTACCCCAATCTGTCAAATTTCTTTGATAGATTTTCAACTTTATAGCATGAGCATAAGGTTCATGTTCAATTAGGAAAATTTGATAGATTGGCATAGCTTGATGTGCTGGCGTCTGTACAATTGAATGGCATGTAGTAAATGATAGTTTACGTACGTGGAGTAGGTGTCGTCTTCGATGGGTGATCTCCGTCTCGGTTCTGGCGAGTCTCTCACTTCTTCAACAGCTTCTTTAGCTTCTCGGGACGCCTGACAAAACAGATAATATTTAATACCTACCTATTTATTCTAGAGAACTGATAACATCTATACTTGGAATTTTAATTGTATTCAGTAACTTGACAGTTGAAGGGGCTTACATGCAATTTTTTTATGTTTTAAATTTAATAACTTGTCTTAAAAACATTATATGCATTATATGTATTTAGTTTCTTTCGATTGAAAAGAAAAAAAAGGAAATTACTAATTATTCTTTTAGTCCACACAAATGATTTTTTTTAAGTTTTATAAAGAATGATAAAAATTATTTAATTTAAAATGAAACCATTTTTATCATTCACTCTTTTTTTTGGGTTTTGGCTTCGCACGGTTTGTGCATTTAGCCAGTGTCAAGTAATTTTACTTTTCAATCAAGTAAATGGCCCGATATCAGGCACGAAGTTACAAAAAAAGTCATAGTCAGTCAAGTCAAAGTTATTGTAAAGCGGTAGTAACTTTACAACAACCTATTAGGAGTTTTTGGGGGGAACACGAAAAGTCCACGTTAGTCACTTACGAGTATTGTCACCTTCACTACACTTGTGCACTCACACGTAACTAAATTGTACAAAACCAAAATTATACAATTTAATTCGCTATTTCACGAAATTTCATGAAAATTAAAATTCGTGCGACATGTTCCAACGCGATCCCGCCAAAAACCCCATTCACTCTTTATGCAAAATCGTTCCCGAGGTACCTCAACACTATTTAGTTTTAGTATGGTAACATTATTTTTCTTTGAACTGTCAAGTTACTGAATACGATTACAAGTCCAAGTATTGGTATTTATTTTATTTATAGTACTAATAAAAGTGTATGGAGTATGTTTGGAACGTAGCAGTTGACGTTCTGCAAATTCTGCCTACCAACATAGGAAGGTGTGAGTTTATGTATGTGTGTAATAATAAGGCTGAAGAGTTTGTTTACTTGTTTGAACGTGCTAATCTTTGGAAATACCAGATTCGTTTGTCAGTCGGATTTTGAAAATTCTTTTTGCTTTTGCTAGTCCCAATTCTTGACGATGGCTATATGCTATTCAACATCACGTTAGGACCACTTAAGAGCTGACCAAAAAGCGAAAACGAAGTAATATCGCGGATAGGCGATAGGATATGTCGAGGCCTACCCCGACGTGTCCTATCAGGGGAACAAGAAACACGTGGAAGAAGTCACGAACAGAAGCTAGTTTCGAATAAAGATGTGAGGAACGACTTAATGCCACAAACAAATCGGCCTTAAAACAATCGCCTCTTTTAGAATTTTTAAACTGATTCTGAATTAGCTTGAGTGAATGTATCCAAACACAATTATGTTTTTGTCAGCGTCCATGATGTAAGGTTCCCTTTTGCATACAAAATTTACAATAGGCATACAATCTTATGGAGTTGAGTATAAGTACCATGAATAAGGGTATTAAAAATCTTACTAAATAAAACTTTATCTATCTCGCCTCCAACAATCTCATCTCGTCTTGCAGCGGACAGCTATATGCAATTATACGTACCTTTTTGATAAGTTTCCTTCGGTAATGGTGTATCTGTTGCGTGGCTGACAGCCCAGTACGCTTTGCGCGCACGCCGGCTTCAAGTTCGTCCGCGTACTTCAACACGCGCACCTCGATGTCGCGTAGTATTTCACGCTTTAGAGCTTGCTCCTCACTGTGACATAATATTGTGATAGGAAATTTAAAAAGACATTTATTATCACAATACCCCCCGTATTGTAAAACAATTTTGAAATAAATGAAATATTTAAATTAGTTAAAAGTATAGCGATACGGTTTCTGAATAACACAAAAAATTGCGAACTGTCTGTCAAACTGCTGTGATGGCTGATTGGGCAAGAGCCTATCAAATCACTTCAGAGTCAGTTGATTAACATTTCAGAAACCGGGTGGTACTGATTGAAATGGATTTTATAGATTGCGTAGGTATGTGCAACTTCATTGTACTTTTCGTCGGTTTGATTAAACTAATTTTTTTTTTGAGTATGGGAAATCATCAAATAACTTCTCTCGCTCTGGGTGGAGCGGGAGGGCGTGTCAGACTTTAACTGACTTAAACCCACTCTTATTCCTTTAGTTGCTTGTGTACCAAGGGCCACGAAAACTCTTTCGAACAAACCGCACCCCTGGCAGAGCCTGCACCCCTAGCACTGATTAAACTTCTTAGACCGTCAACATATTCATTCAAAATACAATTGATCGCAGAAGTTCTTTTCCCTCGTTTTTCACTTAAATGTAATCATATATTATTAAAATGATTTTAAGTCTGTTACTTTATATATGAGTGGCCGCTTGTGTGGCCACGGGACATACCTTGTCCCAGCTGGTACAGTTGCGGAGTGAAGCATTTATTTTAATTTTTTACAAAAAATCGACTGTTTAGTTCTCTGTGGCAACCGTACATTCTAATTCCATGTACAATATGCTACGTTTTAAGCTATAAAAACCCTGGAACGTTCAAATAAAATATTTTGTTATCTGTTGATTTTGCACAATGGGTAATAAAACTTACGTCAGTCAATTGTTATTGTTTTGTTTTGTGATGCTTGTGATTAATTCATTTTGTACTAAAGGTAGGTAGTTTTATTCATTTGTTATGCTAAGAATATACACACCATGCATTTTAAACCATAAAAACTATAGGTCATCGCTTGTTTTTTTTTTGTTATTTTTTTTTTTTTTTTTATATATAAGATGGACATTCTAAGACATGCTCGCGCTCATACAAATTATGTAAATTATTACGACCATCCATTCAAACGAAAGTAACACCAGCTAAAAAGTCCATTCATCAAAATTCTAAAACAATAAACAGTCGAACCAACCCACATACAAAGATCCATTGTTTTTTTCGAGTTTGCGATAAGAGAGCGGCACCCACGACGCAAATGGGTGCGATGACGTCATCAAGGTCGCTCAAGCTATGTAAATATTGTAGTCTTTGAAATTACCAACCAATATAAAGTCCAAAAACCTTTAATTTGATCATTTTGCACCGATTTCACTACACAAACTAAGGAAATATTCTTTCTGTCAATCTGTGTGTGAGAGAGAAGTACGTCACCTATCATGCTGTTGCTGCGTCATGGGCGTGGTGGGCGCGGGCGTGTCGTCGTCGCTGGTGTGGCGCGGCGCCAGGCCGGAGCCGTCCGCGTCCAGGTCCACGTCCACGTCCACGTCCACGTCCACGCTCTCCCAGCGCGACGGCACGAACGTGCCACCCGCGCGCGCGCGCCCCGCCTCGCTGTCTGCGTCCATGGGGATGCCGTCTATGTCTTCGTCAACTGGAATATAAGAGACGGTGGTAAGCGATTGGTACAAGATATCAGCCGTTTGATAGCTTTGGCAATTACGCGGCCGTATCGTTGTGTTCCAATGCAGCAAGCATATCTGGCTCGGTGATGGTAGCACTGACAGTAAACAAAAAAAAATACAGACCTTGCTACTCTTCATCGTGGTTTCGTAACAGCGAATTAGTCGAACAAGCTATTTGGTATACAGGCAGCTAACTTTATGTTAATGCAACTTTTAAACAATGCTGTATTCACAGCATTCTCGTGCTCGTGTTGAATAGTCAATTCATTGTTTTTTTAAGTAGGTGTTTAAAAAATGAGTACTGCCAGTGCAGTCGAAAGATGGAAGACCTGTAAATTTTTGCCTGTATACAAATTAGCTTGTTTGAACAGTTATATTTGGGACCACATTCGCAGGGATGTAAACATATCGTGGTGGGATTTTAACATGTACTTGATTTTCAACCCTCGGTGTTGAACCGAGCATCGAAAATCCAACAGAGAGCATCTCAGCGAGGGGAAAAAACACATGGTTCGATTAAAAAATGTTCGGCGATAAACAGTGCGCTAAAAAAATCCCCCTCGTTATACTAATAACGAGGGGGATTTTTAAGTCCGTGCCGACTTAAAGCCACCGGGCCATAGCCGGCCGGGACTTTGACACATTTTAAACTCTTTAATCTATACATCTATACTATACTGATAAATAAATTTGGAGTGTCTGTTTGTAATATTAAAATAATTGCTCTTTACTAAATGCATATGGATGTATACACGGTACATATATAATTTTTGTCCGTCTATCTGTTTGTTTCGGCTAATCTCTGAAACGGTTGGACCAATTTTGACGGGACATTCACTGGCAGATATCTGGCTGAGTAACTTAGGCTACTTTTATTTTACATCAACATCAACACACAAAATTTGCGGGTGCAAATTTTGTGTGTTGATGTTGATAATAATTGATGTTTGTAATATAAAACTGATGCGAATATGCATAAATTGGTAGCAGAAACAACAGGGATATCAGAACGTAGTGTAAGGAGAGTGATTGCTGAAAGTAAAACTTCCTTGCAAAATACGGGGGAAGCAAAATTTAGATCTCCGCGCAGACCAAAAGAAATAAAAAAGAAAATACAAGTTGATGATTCCGATTTGGGAGTGGTAAGGAGAAAAATAAACCAGTTTTATACGGTTGACAAGAAAATTCCAAGTCTTCGAAAACTAAATGCTGTATTAAAAGAAGATAACATTTTACATTCCGGACTAACTTTTTTTAAGAGAACTTTTGCACAAACTGGGATATACATAAAAAAAAAAAATCGAAGAGATCCATTTTAATAGAGACAGCAAACATTGTTGAATGGTGAGTGAAATACTTGAAGGCCATAAGAAAATACAGACCCGACAACCGAAATATATAATAGGTTTACCTATGAAATTGCCGTTTTGTATGAAAAAATTTAAACGAATTTTTTTCATGAATTTTTTATTTGTATTAATCGAAGTAATCACCCATGCAATCAATGCATCTTTGCCATCGCAGTGGCAGTTTATTGATGCCCTTCTTAAAGAAATCAGCTGGACGGGAGGCAACAAATTCTTTAAAGGCATTTTGTACTGCCTCTCGGGTATTAAATTTTTTTCCCGCCAAGAAGTTATCCAAATTCTGGAAAAAGTAGTAGTCTGTAGGCGCAAGGTCTGGTGAGTAGGGCGGATGACGGAGAGCTTCCAACCCCAGTTCTTGCAACTTGGAGACCGTCTGCTGTGCAGTATGAGGTCGCGCGTTGTCGTGCAGGAGCAGCGGAGACGAGCGATTGACCAATGCTGGTTGGAGATGCGCCAGCTTCTACATCATTGTGTTCAGTTCTTCACAGTACACATCTGCAGTAATGCTCACCCCGTTTGGTAAGAAGCTGTGATGAATCACACCGGCGCTAGACCACCAAACAGTGACCATCACTTTTCTAGGGGTAAGTTTTCGTTTAGGGCATTGTTTAGGTGCTGAACCAGGATCCAACCAACTTGCTGAGCGCTTACGGTTATCAAACAGAATCCATTTTTCATCGCAGGTAACAATGCGGTTCAAAATTCCTTCATTTGTGTGTCTGTTGAGCAGTGCAAGGCACGTCTCGACGCGTACTTCGCGCTGGCGATCATTGAGTTCGTGGGGCACCCATTTGTCAAGCTTTTTTACCTTGCCAATTTGACGCAAATGGACCAATATTGTTTTGACGCTAACGTCGAAAGCTGCTGCTAATTCAGCCGTAGATTGTGTATCATCAGCTTCCACAATCGCCTTTAATTCGTCATTGTCGACCAAAGTCTTCGGACGACCGCGAGGTTCATTTTTCAGGTCGAAATTTCCAGAACGGAAGCGAGCAAACCAATAACAGGTGGTGCGTTGGTTTGTAGTGTTAGCTCCGTAAACGTCGTTGATGTTGCGTGCCGCTTGTGCCGCGTTGCTGCCACGACGGTACTCATATTCCATAATTACTCGAATTTTTAACGTATCCATGATGACGAAAAAGATTGAAATGCGATGAAAATGTAACACTAATCAATAAAGAAATGACTACTTTTAGAAAAAAAAATCCATGTTTTTAAAATAAAATTAATTTGAAATTAGAATTCTTAGCCAAACAAAAATTATTTTGATTTGAAATGGCCAGCAGAACGGCAATTTCATAGGTAAAGACCTAATATTATTTTTGGACGAAAACTACGTCACCAAAGTCACAATGTTCAAAAATGTTGGCTATCTTCATTCGAGCCTGGAATATATATACCAATATAGGCAAAGGAAGGCGTTTAATAACAGTTCACGCTGGTAGTCGGAACGGGTTAGGCGACGATGCTTTGCAGATTAAAAAACGGGGGATTATCACGGTGATATGAACTCTAGAAATTTTTACAACAGGGTTGATTGAAAATTAATACCGAAACTTCCACCAAACTCAGTCGTAATTATGGATAATGCTGCTTATCATTGTGTGCAAGCAGAGAAGAAACCGACAATGTCCAGTTTGAAAATTAATATGCAGAACTGGTTGCGAAATCATAATGTGCCATTTTTTCCCACAATAGGGTATTTTCCGATTTCATAAAAACTATTTTAATTTGAAGATTGGGACGGTACATTTAACAGAAAAATAAAAATAAATTTATTAATACACATTTTCTCACTTAAAAACGATTAAAATCGAATTTATTTTTCGTTGTTTTGAATTTACCGCCTAAACGCTCCTTACGATGACTTTTTATCACGTGACATGTGACGTCAACTTTGTTTATACGGCACCGGTACAAATACTTAGTTTGGCGCCGTTTTAGAAGTATTTTTGCACAGAGGCACCGTACACCAGTAATATCACTTTATATCTATTAAAAATCTGGTTAATTATAAACTCGACATTCACTTATTTACTTGCCAACTACTTTAGTTTACACAAAGTTGACGTCACGTGATAAAATGTCATCATAAGAAGCGTTTTGGCGGTAAATTCAAAACAACTAGAAATAAATTTGGTTTAAATCGTTTTTAATTGAGAAAATGGATAGAAATCAATTTATTTTTATTTTTCTGTTAAATATCTCGTTCCAATCTTCAAATTAGAATAGTTTTTGAAAAATTGGAAAATACCCTATTATCAAACCAGAACTCTTGACGTTGATTAATACAACTCAATCAGAAAAAAATATACACGATTGGTGAACTTCTTAAAGCTGCAGCACCCTAATTGCGTAACTCACGATTAATCATAATCTGTTTCGTTTTGAAACAGATTGCTAAACCATTGCTTCATATGTTCGAAAAATTTGTCTGTTCGACAACATAAATAACGCAATGAATATTGTTTAACTGTCAAATTAAACCGACTAGCATTAATCGTGTGTTACGCAATTAGGGTACAGGTCATACTGTTCTAAGGCTACTGCCGTACCATCCAGACCTCAAACTGATCGAGCTCGTGTGGGCAAATATAAAAAATTGAGATTACAGAAATTACATTAATGCAACATTGGACGAAAAAATGACAATACTGACAAGGTTATTTTCTGAATTCTTTGCCGAAATATGGCAGAATTGTGATCACCATGTACAAAAAAATTAACAATCATACTAGAATCATGATATTAGATGTGATGCTGTGATGGACGAAATCATTGTAAACTTACGAGATAGGTCAAATTTAAATTCAGAAAGTCCAGAATCAAGTGATTTAGAGGATATGTCAGAATAATTTCATATAATTTGTTTTTGGTTTATTTTAAATTATATGTATAGATTACTTAATAATTCAAATAAAAACTTCTAAAAGGTTAAGTGTTTTTTAATTATTCACTTCTATTATTCATTTATCTGTTTTCTATTTTATTAAATGCGACATCTTGAGATTAGTCGTCACTGTTTATAATCTCATGTGCGTTGCGAACACTAGGCAACCCGTCGCGTCACCTCTGTCCCCACCTAAGGCGCGGCCAACTAGTTCCGCGCGGACAGTAAGACAAGGTTTATTCACGATATTGAAAATACATACCGGGTATCCCATCGATGTCGTCGTGCGCGGCGAGCACGCGCGCGCGCGGCGTGGCGGGCGCGCGCGGCGCGTGCTGCGCGTGCAGCGCGCGCTCGGCGGCCAGCCGGCGCAGCGCGGCGCCGTCCAGCGGGCCGCCCGCCGCGTTGTCCCAGGACTCCTCGGACGCCGACGAGCGCGCGGGCGACGCGCCGGACTCTGATCCGTTCCCTTCCTCTCCTTCTGCCGCAACCAGGCCTGGGACTACGTCTGTATCCTACAATATACAGAATATACATATCAATTTTTATTTTAACTTTAAACTACTAACTCTTCAGTACAGGTATTACTTTAAAAAATAATACCTGTACTGGTTAAAAATCTATACAAAAACAAAATTGAAGTACTTATCTGTTTGTAATGCATAATTATGAAAGTATACGGTACTTATTATTTAAAAAAATTGTCTGTCTGTTTGTTCCGGCTAATCTCCAAAACGGCTGGACCGATTTTGCCAAGTCTTGCAATGACAGATAACTGAAATTATAAAAGACACACCATCCACGCGGGCGAAACCGCGGGTAGCAGCTAGTTTGTGTGGCTACAATAAAACTCCAAAAGATGGAGAAACTAAAGTTTAAAGGGAAAGCGCCAAAGTAGCCCGTATAGTTCAAATTACCTTTACTTTTTTGCAATTTGCAGACAGGGTCGCGAATTATATTTTAATCAACACACAACCTAACACAGCTACAAATTCCAAAAAACGTAAGAATATTTGAACTACGCGGACTTAACGCCACCTTATGTCTTCGAAATATTCTCACATGGCCTATGAAAACGCCATTAGTAATAGAGACAGCCCAATCTGGCCAGCAATAAACTAACTAGGATTTCGTGTATGACCCACCTTATCCTGTCCTAAGAAGACGTCGTTGATGTGCATCAAGAAGTCAGTAGGGTACACAGCCCAGTCGGCCCACGCCTGCAGGATACGAGTCACTCGCGCACGGAACCCTTCCTTCTGTATACGTGACGTCATGCTGGAGTACGCCAGGTGGCAGCTACGCATTATTTCCGTTAGGCGTTGTTGAAAGCTGAAACCGAAAGATTTTTAGGTACCTGTTACTATCCAGGTTGAAATGGAGATAGGCGACGCGCAAACTAAAACCATGAATTTAGTACACGATTGGCATAGAAATTTATCGTTTGTTTATTAGACACTATTTCTTAGAAAAGTGCAATACCTACGCGGTCAAATTGTAAGGAAAATCTTTTTTTTTTTTTTTTCATACAAGGTGTAACCGCAAGACCTGAAAGTATCTTGTTCTAATTGACTACTGAATCGAATTCAGTAACTTTTATATGGGTTTTTTCTTTCTAAATAATGTATTTTGCTATACCTATACTGTCGACTGAGCCAAAGAAAATTCAATCTTATTTCAGGGCGATAAGACTCAATTATATTTCTTTAGAAGAAATAAGTTTTGGTTATTGTATTATGCTTTTAATGCAATACTTTAATTGGGGTATATGAGGTCTTGCGTTATGTTACGCATATTTTTCGAACTCCATGCGGGCAAATCCACGGGGAAAAGTAAGTACTAGATGTACAGTCACAAGCAATAGTATGTATGCGCTCACCAACTGTTAAAAGTGATTTTCTCTACTTTTACTCATTGTAATCTTATTTTATTATGAAATTAATATTTTGGAAACCACAATATAATGAAACACCCAAGTTATCTCAAGGTTGCAATCGCTATTTAAAAGAAAATAGCTTTTGAATTTGGCGATGTGTATACATGTTAATACTCGTGACTGTACAGGGTCAAATTAAATTAGTTAGCGAAACCCCGCAGATGTGACTGGTATCGATAAGTACACATGGTGAGACTCACGCGTTCCTGTAGGCGCTGGCGTTGGTGAGCTTGGCGCCCGCGTTGTGCAGGATGTCGGACAGCAGGTACAGGCGTGCCACGCGGCGCTGGGCCGGCGTGTGCGGGCCCGACAGGGCCTCGGACAGGCATGTGGCCACCTGCGCGGGGCACTCGGTTGGTACAAACACTTTGCATGTCAATCATATTTGTTAAATCTAGATGAGGTCCGCGTTTCCTATCTAAGGCCGAAACAAACTCAGAGGTCACAGTCCCTTTTAAAGTCAAGACAATCTTAGATCATGTAAATACCCTCTGGATTGGTGTCTGAAATGGTCTTTTGAAAAAACTATATAGTAATTCATGTATTGTGGAACACGTGTTTATACGATGCTGAGGCGAAAGGACAGCAAACGAAATTCAAATTAAATTTGATTGATACTGTTTGACTGAACGCTACGTTCCCACAGCTGGGACATACTGTTCCGTTTTTGTTACTGACAGACAACCGTAGTAAAGTTATTTCTTATTGTATGGTCTAATACAATAAAGTATAATTCTAGTTTTAATTTTGCTCCACTACGACCATTTGCCACGATCACATACCTGAAGGCCAATTCTCGTAATTAAAACCGTTCAAAATCTAGTCGCAGTGTCATCTCAGCGCAAAGCAAATGTCAAAAATGTATGAAAAATCGAGGTATTTTTGACAGATTGACACTAAGATCAGACTTTGAACGTTCTTAAAATTTAGTAGAATTGCCCCTCTGTTTGAAAGGGAGTGGGCCGTAAATCAACCAGTGCGTGTTCAACCGTTCTGAGAGCAATGGCGATGCAATAAAATACACAAATAAAAGTGCCTGCCTGGTAAACTCATGGAAGTCGGAGCCACCACTGCTTTTACCAAGGTACAAAATGAGCCATCACAATAAAATAATAATTAAAACAAGTAGGCAGTACCTCAGGCGCCGCCTCCGCATGCTCCAGACACCAGGCCATGGCCGCGCCCACGCTGCAGCGTGAGGGCGACAGGCCGCGGATCAACTCTTCGAGGCGGTCGCGTTGGCTGGAGTGGAACAAAAACATTTAAGCTTTTAACGGATAGAATTCTTCCTCAAAAAGTTACTACCTAAAACCCCGAATTTGTCGTAGTATCACAAGGGGAATCCATAAATACGTCACACGAAAAGTGAGTCATCAATCATCGTTTGAAAAGGAGGGGAAAAGTCATAAGCTTCGTGACGTCCCATGTATAAAAACCTTCACAAAATACTTTTAAACAATAACCAGTTTAACAACTTTATGACAAGGACCGGGGGGGGGGGGGCGTGAAAAATAATAACTAAAACTACGAATGAACTTGGTCACTCTGAGAAGTCTGAGTAACCATCATGTGTGATGGTTGACAAACCACGGATTTTATATGACAATATTTTCTTGTTTCATACTTTTTGGAGCGTGCTTTCTCAGTAATCGGGTTTTAGCTTTGGAATTTCCTTTTTATCATTTTTTTTTTTTAATTTGCTTATTAAGCCTTTTCATTTAATACCTAACACAGAATCAAAGGAAAAAAGTAGTTCGTTACTTTATATTCTGTAAAGGGCGCCATATTCAGTTTATGCGACGTCACAGAGCTATAACGCTCCCAATGATACCTCATTTGTCAAATTATAAGTAGTTTAGAAATTATGAAGGAACAGATGAACATACATACATACACCTGATGTGTATGTATGTTCATCTGTGGGCATTTTTTTTTTTCACAAATCTGTTCATAATCTAATCCTCCTTTTAGCTTAGTAGTCGCGTAGTCGCGTAAAATAAAGATACCGAGGCAAATGCACCAAACACACTAGCTTCCAAGTACCAGCCTGTACACAAATAATCATGATCTATCTATTACTAACTTGTTGGACAGCGTTCCTCTGATGTTCTCCTTGGCATCCTCTTCCTCCACCAGCTCGTCGGGCATGCCGGCCGTGTAGAGGTTCATGACCGGCGGCCGCCATACTGAACCGCCTGAAACAAGACTACATCTTTAGCCCACGTTTCCACTTACGTAATAAAATCACAGCAGGATTTTTTCGCGCAATAGTTCCTCAACGCATTCCATAGGATATGGAACAGTATGTAATTTCGAAGCGCTGGGGTACACAAAGGGCCTTGGAACAAGCCATGGTTGGCATATCTCTAGACCGAGGGCGTAACACCGAAATCCGTCTCGAGTCGAAAGTCTTCGACGTCGGGGACAGGGCGATGCGCCTCAAGTGGAGTTGGGCAGGACATCTTGTTAGACGAGGAGATGGCCGATGGAGTAAAGCTGTGACCGAATGGTGGCGAAGATCAGGCCAAAGAAACCAGGGCCATCTAAAAGCGCGTTAGGTTGATGTTAAAGTCAAAGTCGCGGGAAACATGGATGAGAGACACACGGAACCGAGAAGTATGGGGCAAAAAGGGGGAGGGTTAGACCTAGCAGTGGGTGATTGCGGGCTGAGATGATGAAGATGGGATGCACTTTGTTGGAGTCTCAACTCCCGGTTCAACACAGAGTTGAAAATGCGATATTTTTACGTCCGTGCGTACATGGTCTTAGGGGCGATGCGCTCTAAGTTAGCCCATTCCCTTTCGTGTTTTGGAATGAGGATTTTTATGAATATTCAAGTCACCAGTTGGCGCCACTTTGACAATAGCTCTTCCAGTTCGCCAATGAACTTAAAATATTTTGATGTCATTCGTTTCATTCATTCGTTCCCCATTCAGTCCGAAGGTGCTTTGAGACTTTTGACAAGCCCCGGACCTGACATCTCAGTGCTGCCACCTAGTGTATGTTGTATGTTGATAAAAAATGACCATGTTTAAACAAAATCATAATTATTAGAGTCATCAATACAAATCAGTCAAAGCAAAAGCTCCAAAGAAGATGTGATGCTTTTTTTTCTCTTTTTTTTTTTGTTTAGTGACTTTAACTTAATTAATCTCTTAGTCAATTGATTAGGTAGACTTCAAACGAAGACTTACAAATCTAACAGACTTTTAGCAGCATCAAACAGTGGCATAGACCAAATCTTGTGAAACAATACTATGTTATTCTTTTGTAATTGTAGAGTGATGCTTTTAATTTTATACCAATCAAACGATCGATCTTGAACTGTAGAAAGATATTCCTCAATTCGATAAATAAAATAATCTGGGATTTTCAACTCAAAGTTCATAATTATTATTTAAACATTTGCATTTTTTTTTTAATAATTTTACTTAGCCTTCCTTATATATTCCCGCTATTTACTTCATAACTTTCTCAATTACCTTTAAACATTCTAAAGTCATCCAGCGCCCATTGTTTCGGGGAGTCCCCTTGCAGCATAGAGAACAGCTTCCATCGATAGTAAACGTGCGCCGGCGACTGGTTGTCGAACAGGAACCGGAAGAACGGGTTGTTCATCTCCTTGTTCATGATAATGGCCTCGAACATTGGACCCTCGCGGATGACGAACTCGACCATGCGATGGATTAGCATCAGGATGTTTCTGGGGATAGACGATAGATTCGTTAAGTCTGAGAAATCAAAATCAAAATATTTTATTTCACATAAACCTGCATAAACACTTATGAAACGTCAGAAGCTAGGTACACGGTTCCAAATTGTCGCTTCCTATAGAGAAAATCTGGCATGAAACTTCATGCTTACTCTTTTAAAAATAATTGGCTTTTACAATGTTTTCAAATTACAGTGGTAATATGTATGAGAGGACAGTGCCAATACGTCATCACCATTTCAGACGTAAGACGTCCACTGCTGGACATAGGCCAATAAGTACCTGGAACTTATTAAGAAGTAAGAAGACTGAGTAACGAGTCAATTTAGTTTATAATATGAAATCCTAGCTTGTGCCCGCGACTTTCTTCCGCTTGAAATTTTGAGGTTTATTTATAAACATTCATTAAAGTTATGTTAGTTAGAGATGTTTAAACGTCGAAAATGCATGGTTAAACAGTCGTTAGTCATTACTTGACTCTAAGCAACGTTTATAAATAAAGGGCTTATTGTTATGCCGTCGAATCACATCGCCCCCCACGCTATTTCTTCTGTTTCGCTTAGCGTTCTTTCTGACTTTTTTTCTGTTTGCACGCTTCCTTAGTATCCTAGCGTGATGTTTAAGCCTACAGCCTTCCTCAAGAATTGGGCTATCAAATGTTTTTTTTTTCAAATATGACCAGTAATTCCAGAGATTAGCGCGTTCAGACAAACAAACAAAATCTTCAGCTTTATAAATTTAATATATATGATATGAATACTGGCGACACTGATGCTGATCCCAAGCGAAATGCGGGACACGACTGCGCATCTACTGTATACAAGTTAGTTTCGCGAATTTTCTCCCGCATGGATTCCCTCAGTTTGGCCAGAGCTGTTTTTGTAATTATAATTGGTGAATGCACTTACCTCTCTGTAGGAACTACGACTCTGACTATAGATTGCGATAAAATCTGTAAAAAGACGTCTGTACTATTAATACATGAGAAAGTTTTTTGTGCTTAGTACATGTACAGTCACCAAAAGAGATAAGTTACCAGGGTCGTCGGATTTAGCTGAAGTTTAGTAAGAAACACATAGATGTATTGGAATGTAATTTAATTTGATTTAGATGATGATGATAAATAGGCTATTACATCCATTTTTGAAAAGGGTCTTAATTAGATTCTAAAATGCTAATAAACCAATAAAAAAACGTAACATTTTTATTCAATCGATTAGTACCATAAAAATGCATTTAAATTACACATTTTCATATTTCGCGCGTAATTTGACGAAAACGCTGGACGCCATATTGGTCTGTGGGTATGACGTCAGTTTGCTGTGTCAACAAATGCGCTGATATTTTGTTTGAAAGTTATTTTTAATTTATAAAATGAGTTATTATTCCACTTATCGTTGGTTTGCTTTTACTGAATGTAAGATATTATTTTAAGAAAAATTACTTTAGTTACGAAAATAATAAAAGTTCAAAGTTGTTCAGTTCATTAGTTAATACAGCGGTATGACGTCATAACATGGCGGCTACTATTTCATGGTGTTCAAAAACAGATTAAAAAACTGATATGTTTGAACTGAATTTTTAACTTTAGTTTATAATTTCATGAACTAAAACAAATATTTTCCGACTGCTTTTTGCTGAAGCTATCTCAATAACATATTTTTAGATGTTTTCTCATTTAGAGTAAAATACCCTAATAACTGTTTGTTTTTTATTAATTCAATAACATTTTATTCAAAAACATTCATCGGTTTCTTAGTAAAAACCTACTTTATCTAACGACCGTGGTTACCTATTTATCACTTTTGTTGACCTTACATAATATAATATAGGAGATATTACTAAAAGCTATGGTTATTTACCTGTTCGTATATTTTTCTATCATCTACGTCATTCGGTTGGTAATCTCCGGGTCGCACTCGGGGAATCTGAAATGATAAAAAATTACTCCGTTAAGTCTCTCTTAAGCCTAATAAAAAACAGTTGTGTAACAGTTGCCATGAATCGTTTCGCAGTGAATCTGCGAAAGGGGTTAACTAGCATAGCCAGCGTTTAACGTTCCCACTGCTGGAACCCAGGCCTGCTCTGTGAGAGGAAATGGGCTGTAATACAACAGGCGGACCCAGTGCGGGTTGGTAGATGTCACGTCTTTAAATTATTGGCTGTCGGACATGTTTCCTCACGATGTTTTCCTTCACCGGTATGAGAGTAGTGGTGATGAAATAATTTACATAAAGTGCCTGTCTGGTTTCAAAGTCAAGTCGTGATCATTGGGCCACTTTCGTCAGATTGTTTTGGAACAGAATATACCTTGTTCGCGAGATGCTTGGGCGGCTGCGCGTTGAAGGGCAGGCCGGAGGGCGGCGGCGGCTTGCTGGGCTGTTGCAGTGCCGCCGGGATGTAGATGGGCACCGGCGGGATCACCACGGCCTTGCCCCAGCCCAACTTCATCTCGTAACTCATTATCTCTTTACCTGCACAGGGAAATATATTTAGAAGTAGAGGCGTAACAAACTCCCCAACAGCACAGCTGTCTGTTTAATTAGATAGACTTGATTCTATGCATAGGTAGGCAAAGTAATTAACATTACAAGACACATAACATTAATGATTTGTCATATGCAGTAATAGGAATAGGTAGTGCCTATTTGCCTAAACTTCGAAGAACAGAGACAAGAAACGGAGACTTCCTTAGGACTTAATTTTTTGTCCCGGGATTTGGGAAAAATCTTCAGTAAGTTAAAATTTGCGCACTGGATAAAAACTTATCCTGAATTAAAGTTAGATTATTTATTTCGGGATTTTACGTGAAAATCCTGAAAATTTGGTAGTTGCAAGTTTAGTTAAATATAGCTTTTACACATCTTAAATAAAGCTTATTTTCAACTTACTGAAGACGTTTCCCGAATCCCGGGAAAAAAAAAATAGTCCTAGGGAAGTCTCCGTTTCTTGTCTCTGTTCTTCGAAGTTTAGGCAAATAGGCACTACCTATTCCTATCACTGGTCATATGTCAGCTAGCCATGCCAATATACCAACAAATAAAATGAAAACTTAACTCAAGCACAACAATTAAAATGTAAACAAAGCATAATACCAAATAAAAGCCTGCTGGTATAAAAGGCGTGATGCCTTACATATGCAATGCTGGATTATGTTCACATAGCTGTTACAAGCCGAGTTACAACTTGAGGCCACAAATGAGATTAAAATTTATTGCTGCTGCATTAATTTGGTTAAAAAAGGGTGACGATACTGGAATATACGTTTGACGTATCGTTGGTGGTCACTTGCTAACTATCAACGAAACGTGAAACGTCCACAAGAGCAATTTGTCAGTCAGGTGTGAAGTACACTCCCTTTTTGGGCGGTTATGTTAAAATAGTTGAATCATACAGGGGGGCAGAAAGCAAGGACATCGACGTAAAAACTGTAACCATGATTTCAGAACACGTAGATTTTTACCGTTTTTTAACACGTTGTTTATTTGTGTGTAAATCTTTTTTGGAATAAATATATGTATTTAAAAAAATGTTTTAATAGGCTCACCATTAATACACCTCAGAGCCCGCTCGCCGTCCTTCCGCGACATGAAGGCAACAAAGCCGCAGTTCCTACCGCGCGCCTTCTCCTCATCAGAGCGCGGCCACATGATCTTGATACTAGCCAGTGGGCCGTAGCGACCGAAGATCTCCATCAGCTGCTGCTCTGTTATCTGTTGGGAAGTAAGATGAATGGGTGGTGGGCGTCAGTTGTTAACACTATCTAGAAAAATATAATTATGTTTTCACTACAGTAGCTCAAACATGTAGGTTTTGCTGCCTGAAATCAGTGAGCAAAATCGCATTTTTTCGTGAAACAAAGTAACTTTTTAATTTTTGTTTTCAGAAAGCCGCGAATATCTTATTCAGTCTTGGGTTATTCATACAATTCGAAACATTCACACTCCATCTCTTTCCCGCCATTAGAAAGAGAGAGAGAGACAAAGACCAGCCCTTTCGAAGTTCCGATTTTGAATTCGACCTCAAAGACAAACACGTTCGGAATTTTGCAAAAAGATATTTATGCCTTATAGTGTGATTTACTGAATTTTTAATTTATTGTTGTATTTAAACGAAAATAAGTATTTACTGCAAATAAAACTGATATTTAACCTTTAAATATTTATTTCTAGTTTCAATAATGTTACGTCATATACTTTATCTCCTAGAGTGTACTCGCTGCTGAAGTGAAAAGTTATGTGTGTTACACGAGAGAAAAGTTTTTTGCATCTCGTGCCTTTGAATCCCTCGCAACACTCGGATTCAACTTTAGAATCACTCGCTACGCTCGTGATTCAATCGTTGAATTCTTCGCTTGCTCAAGATTCAAAATCAGCACGACTACAAAAACGACTTTGCTCTCTTGTTGCACAAATAACTATTTACAAACTGATTCTATGATGTGTCAAAATTAAACGCATGCCAAGTGACCTGATTGGCTGTTGTGAAAAATGTGTAAAGTTTGACGGCTCATCTTTAGAGATGGGTTGTAACAGGCTAAACACGATATCTGTTATCACTGTTACTGTTACTCAAAAATAACAGATCCAAATATCTGTTATTAAATAACAGCCTGTTATTTTTGTACGCACGTATCATAAGTATTAAAATCTCAACTGAACATCTTCTTTATTTCGATTCATTGTAAGTCGAAAATCGTTTCCTAAGTATTCATCATCATCATCATCATCATTTCAGCCGAAAGACGTCCACTGCTGTACATAGGCCCCCCAAGCTCCGCCACTTCGACCGGTTCTGTGCTTCCCGCATCCAGCGGATTCCTGCGGCCCTCAAGAGGTCATCGTCATTTGGGTTTTGCCACAATTGCCACGCTTGGCAGGCGGGTTGGCGATTGCAGTATGGTGGTAAAAATACATAGAGAACGCTGCTGCCCATTCTCTAGTAAGTTCCTTAGTCGCTTCCTACGACACCCACTGGAAGAAATACGATGGTGCTATTCTTTTACGCCCGGCTACCACACGGGACAGTATCCTAAGTATTGACTAGTAAAGAATGCCGGGGTGATGAGAAATCATAGAATCACGTTTATTTATATTCTTTTTAGACTTAGACATCCGGTTAGTCTGGAAGCCAAACCCAATTTAGTTGTACAAGGCTAGTCACTCAGATTGGTTTTGATTGACAATTTCGATTTACATAATAAATTGGAGGTCACGTAGTGACCACCTATATCCACGAAATGGTAATTGTTTTTTAAACGTTTTACTATTCACGAACTAACTAGATACCAAATTTAAAAAATATGTTACTGCTACAACCTACAACGAGCTAACTACTAAGCGAACTAGAACTATCTAGCTAACTATAAAACGAATAACCCAAACTAAAAAACTGTACTAATACATACATTGAATATAAACACTAATACGCCGTAAACACTAACAAACACTTTCGAAAAAATTGCAATTACTATTCACCAGTTCACCTTTCGTAATTTCTTACGAAAAGTGTTTTCTTTCGAAAGCAAAATTAAAATTACAAAAATACGAAATTTATAAAATGTCAACAAACAAATCAGCCAAATTACTTTCAATTGAATATTATCTTTATTGCTATAACAATAAGGTCGTACATACATGGAACATTTTGCGACCAATCCCATCAAACGTCAAACCAAAGACAATGTAGATCAAAGGCGTCCGTAGACGATCACTGTATTTTTTTTTTTTGGTTACATCTTTTTCCAAAGTATTATATATTTAAATTATTTTTTATTTCAAATCTGGCAAATTACTCTTAATAAAATTAGTTTCATCTTTGTTGGGTTATCAAACGTATGAACCTGGAATATTTTGCGATGAATTCCGTGAAACCAAAGATAATATAGGCATTTAGACATCTTTTTCCAAAGTATTATATTTAAATTATTTTTTTATTTCAAACCTGGCAAATTACTCTTAATAAAATTGGTTTCATCTTTGTTGGGTTATCAAACGTATAAAATGTAATATATTTTAGTTTTCTTTGTAATTTCACTTTAGTAAGAGTGAGAAGCAAACATATTGCCTAGTAAATAAAAATAATAGGTGTGTCTTTTTTTAACAAGGGTCATTCCTTAATGAGGAAGAGAGAAACCTAGATATTTTTCTTCCTTTGTGTGCATGAGTGCGTATGAAAGTAACAGCCGTGGTAACAGTCTGTTACTGTGTGGAGACTGATATATTGAAATAACAGTAACAGCCGTTGTAACAGTCTGAGGGTCTGTTATTAAAATAACAGATAAGTGATATTGGTAGTAACAGTTGTTATTTGTTATTTTTAAATATCTGCTATTTATATGTGTTACGATAAATACGCCTCACTCCTACTCATCTTGCTGGTGCCGACACTACAGGACGCAGTGTTGCCATGTGCACCGTAATAACGGTAAATGCACCGTTTTCAGCAAACATTTACCACCTACCGTCGAGGCATGACAACGGTGACAAAATCTACCGTAATCTGGAAGGATTAAGATTCCTGTTGCTAAAAAGTTAACTAAATCAAAACACAATTATTATGTATTAGGAACGCACTCCGATCCCTAATATTTTTGTCCGACACTACAATGGTCACACCAGCAGGCAAGTTCAGGGATTCCCCGTTGCGGGCCCTCTATAATGCTAACAAATTGAGTTGACGTTCATAGATATTAATTTTGAGTAATATGACGATCGTTACATTTATGCCGTGTTCCGAAATGCAACAAAAGTGATAATATCGCGAACCCGACCAAATTGAATAGTCAAAAAATTTAAGAATTTTTATTTTGGTTGGCTTCGCGATATTATCACTATTTGTCTAATACGGAATGCGCCCTTAGTTACATGGCATTCGTCGAATTTAGTCTGTTTTTGGTAACTTGTCAAGTCGTCAAGTTTTTACAGTTTCTTTGTTTAAGGTGACACTTGTCCACATTTTTTCCATACAAACTTCGGGAGGGTTTTACTCCACTGTTTGACTATGTACATCAAACATTAAACATGGTATGGTTTTGTCTCGTTATTATTATTGTCTGTACGGAAACAGAATATTAAAATAAAAAGCCATTAAAAAGTTATGAGCCAACAAAGATTCGTTTTTCTTGCTAATTTAACCTAACTTTGAGCGTGTTTAAGTAATAAAAGGAGTGTAAAATCTCGTAAACCAAGACGGTACCGACAAAGTTCAACTAACAATAAATTCAATAAACTTTATTTGTCATTGATTTATGCAGTGGTTTTTTCATAAAACCCGATCTTCTGAAGGACTTTTCTTAATTTTTTTTCCAAAAATGCTCCTGCATCTCACTCAATAACGTTGTGCATGTAGACTAGCGTCTAACTGCTCACCACTGATACTATCTCTGTCGGATACGAAGCCTGGTGAGACAACGTGATTTTTAGCCAGGCCCACCAGTGAGTTCGAGCCCGCGCAAAATGTACCCTTAACTGTCGATTATTAGACAATATAAAGAAAAAAAAAACGGAATAAACTCATAACTAGCTCTATAAAAGGGAATATTTTGATGCAGCAGTCTAATAAAAGACACGGACAAAATTGTATTTACTTTAAACCTGATGATGATATGCTAAGTTTTTTTTTTTACAAAAATGAGGAGATTTTGGCGTCACATTCAGAATAATTATGGTATTTATTTCCATAACTCTCCTCATTTTTGTACTTATATGTTTGTGAATGATCTATTATCTAGTCATTTTACTTGTATTTTTGTATAATTAAAAAAAAGTGTTACACCGTTTTTCTCATAACCCAATCACCGTAGTTTTATAAAATCTACCGTATTTTTATAATGGATTTACCACCGACCAGATTTTGGACATGGCAACACTGACAGGACGAATAGTCGAGTCGAAGTCAGCTGTTGCCAAAAAGGAAAGAAATAAAAACCGTCCGCCATAATTATGTCTTTGACAATTTGTAATAGCTTATTTTTTTATTAATTTTTGGTTCCTGAAACGGGATGTTATTCTGTTATCTTAAAGTTGGATGGTTTAATTGGCTGTTGTCCTTTTGGTCAACTAATTGCGGATCACATGAGATTTGAAAGTGATGGTTAATTTTGTGTGACTCCAACGACCAATGGTCCAGTTTAGGCCTGAATCGAAAGAGCTGGAAATCTTGGGGAGACGCCTTTGCCCAACAGTGGGATCATGCAAGCAAATAGTAGCAGTAGTAATATACACACCTGACGAAATAATTAACAGTTACTCAGTGGCCAGATGTATGCTTCAACGTATTTGGTTGGTCTGACACATTATTTCGTGTGTTGAATAATTCTGATTGCTTATAATTATCTTATATTCAATGGTTCAAAGGGTTAACATAAAGACTGTAAGCTAGACTAACCTTGGGGTTTAGATTGCCTAGGTACAAGTTGGTGGTATTAGGGTCTCCAGTATCGTAAGATCCAACATCAGGTATGATATCTAATGATGGCTCCGGCCCCACCACTCCACGCTCACGTAAAACATTCTTGTATTTGTGCCGCTCTGATCTTTCTTCTTGTATTCTGTAATGGAAAAATAATATACTCTAGAATACTTATGTCTACAATATTCCTCCTGGTGTGACACAGGGTTCTTTTCTTTGAGATGGAGAGGGCTGTAATTACTGCGCGCGCCGGCCCAGTATGGGTGACATTTCTTCTAAATGTCTGTTCTAGGACATACAATTGTTGACAATACATACTTGTCATTAACAGATATCTAGATACATATTGACCCACTACAGATCAACGAAGAATATTAGACCGGTTATTTTTTAAATGGATAGTAAGATAGTGCGAGTCTTCTCACTTGTTCTTGCGAGTAATCTCTATATATAACAATGAATGCACTTTTTCTTGTTTCTTGAACATTCTTGTAAAAAACTAAATTTTATTTAAAACACTCACTGCCTCAATTCTTCTTTAAACAGTTCCAGATTACTTTTCTTCTTGTCCTGTCCTTTCTTCTTGGCATGTGGTCGTCCCGGAGGCTCGGGTCTCGGTACAAGCGTGCGGACAACATCAACCTCTGGGATGATGCTCCGCTTCTCGTCCAAGCGAGAAACTGGCTTGTAAAGTTTGCCTCTCTCAGAATTATCTTCTTCTGAAATTTTTTAATAATAAATTAACCTAAATGAAAAGAAAGTTATGAAATACTGCCCACAAATGGTTTAAAGTTGATATGGCATTGAAATGTGGTCAAACGATTAAGGACAATTTATATTATTGATTTAACAGAAAGCTTTTTACGGTTCGCCAAGCTGGCAATAGTCAGAAAAGAACACAAGGCGAGTTCTTGAATTTTATAAACATTCAAGTTGTAATCTCACCACAGCAACAAATACTTTCAAAACTTGTCAAAAATGTAGGATTTTGTTTTACAGATTGTAATTGTGGTCTTACAAATGTGAGAAGTGCCCCTTCAGGTAGAAACCAGCATAATACATGTAAAAATGACATTATAATAATGTTGCTTACTTCTAGCTCCTGCATCATATGTGCCAGCTTTAACCCAGACCTTGCTTGTGGTGCTGGGGACCTCCTGGAAGGTCTCCACAAATTCCTTGAAGACCTATAGTGATCAAAGTTTATTAGAAGTTTGTGAGAATCGGGGGCAGTCTTTTATCAGCAAAATATTGAATAAACTATATTGGCTCAGTGGATTGATACACAGATATGTTTTAAACACTGAATTTATCACTTTTTCATTAAAGTTAGTCCGAGAAACGACCTTTGTACGATGACTGGTAGACAGTGGGAGAGTTTAACCAGGGATTGAGTACAATAATAATTAGATAGTCCTAAGTCCAGGACTAGACTGCCACTATTTTAAGACGTCAATTGAGCGTGTGCTACTAACGTAGTTACTGTTAACTGTAATACTGATCATTACACCAATGTATGTACAATTTTAGCAAAAAATTACATGGTTGATATATTTTTTATGTTGATAGTTTGTTGATGAATGATCATACTTACATGAGCGGCCGCTTCTTCTTCTTCCTTCTTTTTCAACTCCTCTAGTTCCTTCTTAGAAAGCCCTCGAGCACTCATATTGCCAAGTTTCTTAAAAGCTTGTTACATTACAGTTTTGTTTATTGTCAATGAATTAAATCGAACGTTTGGTTCATAATTTGTTCAGACTTTGCGCCACTTATTATTTTTCGAACACATCAACAATCTTGTTTAAACATGTAATTCTACATCAAACTCGGAAATTACTTTTTTACAGAAAATAAAATAACATAACCTCTAATGCTTGACTTCACTTGAATTCGAATTGTCTGTCGGCTTGACAATTGACAAGTGACAACCAGCATTTCGTTTCGTTGTTTCGCTATTCGTTAGTTTGATTTTCATTACTTTTAATCGGTTTAATTAATTTTCGTTAACATATATTGATAATTTGAGTCAGTTTTGATTCGCTTGATATCATACTTTTTATTGTTATTATACTACTATCCTACTAATATTATAAAGTTTGTATGTTCAGATGTTTGTTACTCAATCACGTAAAAATAGCTGCAGGGTTTTAGATTCAAGGAGATGGCTAAATGACTGCCCCAAGTCAGGCCCAAGCATCTATAGGAATTTCCCATTTACTCGTAATATAAGAACTTAACGCACAGATAGTTAATATTTTTTATCCCGGTAATACGTTCCGGTGGGATAACTTGCAACCTGCACACGGGCGAAGCCGCTGGCAAAAGCTAGTTACATAATTTCTAACTGATGCATTAGTAAAAAAAATACCTAAAATTGTGCCTATTATTGTATGCACTTTCTGCGTAAAGGATAGCACAAATGGGCCGCACCGCAACGTAACGCAACTCATTTCAAAATTGCGCCAAAGCTGCAGTACCTACAGAGGCCAGCACATCAAGCTACCCCAATCTGTCAATTTTCTTTGATAGTTTTTCAACTTTAATACAATGGAATAAGGTTCATGTTCATTTGGGAAAATTTGACAGTTTGGGATAGCTTGACCTGCTGGTGTCTGTACATATTAGATACCCTGACGGGGCCAAAGTTGCATCGAGCCGCAGCGCAATGTAGTAACTGTCGCAGACAATTTATGTTTCGAATCTCAACTGTACCCACTGCAATGCAAGAGACTTACTGCCTCGCCCACTTTTGGCCGGGTCACGCCGCAACGCAACGTTTTTCAACAAACGTCCCATAATCACTTTCGTTAATTTTGTATGAACCATCGCCAGTGGCGGATTTACCAGTAGGCTGAGTAGGCTGGAGCCTATGGCGGCAAATTTGCGAGGGCGGCTTTGGCTCAAAAAATGTTTGCTTTACAAAAATAAAAACATAAGTATTTAAACGGAGAAAATAAGTCTCCAAAATTTAAAAATCTTGTAATATTTTAGTACTAAGTATATCTACAATATACCGAATACTCCAACATCTATAGGTGAAAAATTACTAGAAGCTGGCGCTGTGTAAAGTGGACTTAATTGTGAAATTGTTTCTTTAAAGTCCAATAGCATTTCAATATTTATATTTATTTAGACGGAAAAAGCCATTTTCTTCGAAAAAGTTTATCGTAATGATTTAGAAAGTGACTTAGTTCAGGAATGCGTACACTTTGAATGTCATCAATAAAACGAGGTTCTGGATCATCGTTCCTGCGAAAACAATTTGGAGAACAATTATCTAAACATTGATATAGTACCTAAGTACTTCGCAACATCCACCAGCAACAAATTGTTCGGGTGGGTGAAGCTTTTCTTGCTTTAAACGTGTGAATAATTATATACGATCGTAAGTCAAGAAAAGCTAAACGCTTTAGCTCTTTTATGTATAGAGTCAGAACTGCGGCGGTTCTCCGCCCAGGAAGGGCAGACCTCCAGCGTTTCCTCCTTTGCTTTGTCCGGAACAAGAACCTTCCGAAACAGCCGTACCCGGTGTGGACCTGCGTAACGCGGAAGGTGAGGACGCCGTGGCGCCTCTCTAGCCACTCCTCAAAAAGGGGACTTACCACCGCAATTGTGGCGTGCCCAGCACTGGGTTGCGACAATCGAAATGTATGAGGCCATGAGATCCCGCAGGAGCTATATCGCGAGAAATCACGGCACAGCGGACGTATTGCCTCCTCGCGCCACTCCCACAAATGCGCGAGGACTTTTGGCTCCGGATTCCATGGCAGAATTCGGTAAGGAGACCTGCCACCTCACCGGAAACCGCATGGTATCCCCAGACTAGCCGGATGGCCATGACCCTCTGGGACGCGCTTAACCGACTGGCTGGTCACCGCCTCAAGGAGCGCGCCCACACCGATGCCCGTAAAGGGCCACGGACCGCACTACCCCGGAGTAGAGCCTCCGAGAGGAGGCATTTGGATCCCTGGATTGGGCAGGAGCCGCTTTAATGCAGCTCCGGCCCACTCCAGTCTGCGAGCCAAACGTCGGAAATACTCCACGAAGTTCCACCGACTATCGAGGACAAGTCCCGACAATGACGCTGACGCCGCTAGGGAGTTCGGCGCGCAGCATCCAGTCATCACCGATGTCTCACAGATGCGGTCCCATGGTACGGAGTGAGGGTGCATTGGAAGCTGTCCTCTCCTTCTGCGAAGCGGTAATGGTCGCGAAGGAGAAGGTGGAGAGTATGAGGAAGAGGCAAGGATTGCGCCCTCGCGCTTCTAGCCACCGCGGGAGTCGCCCTAGGCGTCGGGAGTCCATAGCGGAGTCCCGACCACCATAGGGACGGGCTTGCGGACTTCGAGCAATGGGTAGCTCGCCGTCCGGTGAGGAACAGGCCCCGGTCGACGGCGCGTTGTGTTCCACGCGCGAGTCAGAGATGTCAGCATCAATTGATTGATGAGTCCAAAGAACAATTCATTGATTGATGGGTCCTGTCAAGGTCGTGGATTTGTTCGAAAGAGTTACCTTTGCCCTAGCACAGGCAACAGGAGTTTATTATGCCAAATCGAATGCCAAAGGAACACAGTTGGGTTTTAGTCAGTAAAAGTCTGACACGCCTTCCTGCTCCGCCTAGAGCGAGAGAAGTCATTTGACGATTTCCCATCCAAAAACAAAAGACTTTTATCGACTTTACATTTTTTTGTGTAAATTGTGTTCATATTGTGTAAGTGATTTTAAGGCTCACCTTATCCCAGCGTATAAGTAGTGTATGTTTGAACTTTACTTTAAACTTAGCTCAGAATACCCAAAGACTATTTCCAAAGTAAATTTCACTAAATCGTAAGTTGTAAGAATAATCTAGGAACTGACAAAACGGTGCCTTAGTTCACAATCATATTAATAACGGGAAAAAACTGGAGTAATGATGACGATAGAGCACAAATCATAAAATTGCAATTTTATTGACGAAGAAATTTATGAAATTAATATTATTGTAAACTAGTGTATTCAATTGCAGAGCATAGTAGGGGCAGCCAAAATTTAAAAGCTTACTGGCGGCAAATGCGTAAATCCGCCACTGACCATCGCATGCAGTACCTGCAAAAGTACACCAAAAATGTACTAAACTGATGAAGGAGAATTTTTCCAATACGTCGAGTTACAGTGCGGGCCACCCTAAATTCCGCTCGGTTTCTCTATGAATCAACGCATAATACGCACTGTAACGAGTAGGTTACTGTACGATCTGTGTACTAGCATGTATACCCACCACCTACCCACCACTGCTATGGCCTGAATGGCACTTTGTGCATTAGGACGCAACTAAAACATTAGACAAAGGTCTGCCAATTGAAAGACAAGTGACCCAAGTCTCTTAATTTAATCTGTGGACAAACATCTCATGGACTTTTGAGCCAAATCTTCTAGTTTTTGTGATATTTGCGAAATCACGCAAAAACGGGATTTGTAAAATAGATATTTTGAATAGTTTACCGCTGAAAAACTATCAGAATTAGAAATAAATATATTACAAGAAATAAAAAACTTCATTGGTTACATAATATTTATTGAAAAAAGTATACATCAAAAACATTTCGATGTAAAATTAAAAAAAGAATGTGTGCGATTTGACATTAGTGAATGAATTCTGCACAGGACCACGGTGTAATACCAGCCACAGTTGAAACCGAAACTGAACTTTATTTAAATACTCATAAAGTTGAAACTGTAACTGTATAAGTAGGGGTTTCAGTATGGCTAGTAATTACATCGAACATATTGGGTATTGGATAAAGTACTAGCTAAAGATTTATCATACAGAGTTATCTTTACAGCCAAGTGGTACCTATACAAGTAGAAAAGATTTCATATCATATGTGTAAATTACATTTGTGCAAGAAAAGTAAAAAAGTTAGCCTCTGAAAAGTATAAATTATGTATATTAAAAATGGCTAATTGTACTTAGAGTATTGTGCCAGCATAGGCCACGCTATGATTACCTATTGGCTGTAAATTCCACTGTTTCGTCTTTTTATTTTGTTCCTACTATCAACATTACATATCGTTATTTTCACTTAATACTTACATTTAAAATACATAAATAATACAACTTGATAGTAACCGAAACACCGAATAATTTAATGCATTGTAACGTTATTTTTGTGAAATTAAATTGATAGTAAAACAAGCAGTGAGCTGGAGAGGGTGCGGCCATAGATAAGGAATAGATTGAGCGTTAGCCTCACAAAAGTGACCACTCTCTAGAAAGAGACAAAGCGACTGTGTGGCCAATACCTGCAAGCCTGTGATAAAATAGGCGCAGTTTTCCATTTTTAAATAATAAGAAAATCATTGAAAATTACAGACTCGATTTTTAAAATAATAATAAAGAACTATTTTGTTTCTGGTTTAAGGCCCAACTAATTTTTGATAGCTTGATATTTTACAAGCTTAAAGTGAAAACATCATTGGACCAATCTGAATTTTAGCAAGGGACTACTATTGGCAGCACATGCGCTTTGTCTCCCTCGTACTGTTCCGTCTGTATTCTCTGCACAACTGAATATGGAACGCTCAGTCCATGTCTATGAGAACGGAGAACGCGACCGAGAAACTAGGCTAGGTAGCTCAAATGCAAGGATTATAAAATTCGTATAATTATCCCAAACAAAAAAAAACTGCTCAGAACTTCTTTTACGCATCATAAAGGTGCGTACAGACTACGAGTATGTAACATAACATGTTTTATAACATGTTTCAGATAATGTGGACACTGAATGTTATAATAAAATGTTATTCATATTTACAACAATGTTATATAACTTACATAGTAACGTGTAACGACGAACCCAGCAACTACGTTTTTTTGTTCTTCTTTGTTATTTAAAAGTACAACAGTCGCTGCCGCAGCTAGCAAAACGTCCTCTCGTCTCGACATTGTGGATAGCACTGAAGAACGACAAACGACAAAAGTTATATAACATTGTTATATAACATTGTTATTCTGTGTACAGTATTGTTTTATGTTGCAATGTTCAATAACAATATTGCATAATGTGGACGTGTTATAAAACACAAGTTATATAACATGTTACATAGTCTGTACGCACCTTTAGATAAAAAAGAGCGTGTTAAGTGGCCAATCTGAATTACGGCCCGGCCGAGTGTTAAAGAATAGAATACTTTAGTGATAAAGCTTATTTTACAATGAAACATGCCACGTAACATAACTATTACACTGTACACAGCGAAACTAATGTACATAGTCACAGAACGAATATCATAAGACGTTAGTGTGTACTCGCCGCTACCTGACGTCATCATCACAGGTTGCATACTAGTGATATTCTTTTGTTTTTCGTGTTACCTAGTTGAGGAAAAAGACGACACACTTTATGCGAGCAGTGGGAACTTGTAGGTAAAAGGTTCGAATCCAGAGATGCGCTTTACTTTGTTTTAATCATTTCATTACCACTGATCTCAAACGGTGGAGGAAAACGGCATATCCTAGAACTAGAAGACATATGACATCTAGCAATCCGCATTGGGTCCGCGTGGGGTTACGGCCCACTCCCTCACACCGAGGTGAGGCCTGTGTCCCAGCAGTGGGAACATTATAGGCGGATTATGCGAAGGCGTCATCACCGCCTATGAACATTTGCAATACCAAAGGCATTCTAAAGACAAATCGGAAATGTCACATGTGCTTATAGAATAGGGTAATTTTTTTTTCCAATTTATTAAAAACTATTTTAGTTTGAATATTGGGACGAAATATGTAACAGATACATAAAAATAAATTGATTTATATGCATTTTCTCAACGTTTTAAATCAAATTTAGTTTTTGTTGTTTTGAATTTGCCGCTAAAACGCTCCTTACGATGACTTTTTATCACGTGATGTCAGCTTTTTGTAAAAGGCACCGGTACAAATACTTGTGTGGCGCAGTTTTAGAACTATTTGTGTACAGAGGCATCGCACACGAGTATACCATTTTGTATTCATTAAAAATCTTGTTAATTTTAAACTTGACATTCACTTATCTACTTTAGTTCACACAAAGTTGACGTCACGTGTGGTCACGTGATAAAACTCATCGTAAGGAGCGTTTTAGCGGTAAATTCAAAACGACGAAAAGTAAATTTGGTTTGAAACGTTTTTAATTGAGAAAATGGATTTAAATCAATTTATTTTTATTTTTCTGTTACATATTTCGTCCCAATCTTCAAATTAAAATAGTTTTTAATAAATTGGAAAATACCCTATTACACCGGCAACGGTATAAACCAATCTTTAGTATAAAACCTGTGACCGTCGTGACCGCGCCATTTACACAGACGGAGTCAACCTATAATATTAATATACTAAAATATACTTTTACATCATTTATTTGTTATCTTTTTATACACATTGGTGGTATACGAAGCTGCATTTTATTAGTCAGTAGATATGCAATTAAAATCTTATTGGCAATAAAACGTTATGATACAAAGGTTTTGGAGCTGGTAATTTCATTGTCGCCAATTATGGCCTGTGTAGACATGTTAAACACACTATGGCAACTCCACTGCGGCAGCCAATCAAAAGAGCTGTCAGATGACGTAGACATGTCTGATTGGGTGATACAGCTCAGTTGCTGTGACCGGATTGGCTACCGCTGATGTTGCAGTTCTTATCAAGTGCGTTTTAAGCCGTAACAAGTTTAGGTAAGTTATTATGATTTACAAAACAGTCCCATTGTTATGTTCTTATAGCTTGGCGGTGATGCAAATATAATTATGATGAAGACAATACTAAGCTTAGAAGCAACTTACATTGTTATAGTTATACTTTTTGTGTGATACAAATTAGAGTGCCCGGAAATGAAGTAACATTCATTTGAATCAACGTGTGGATTGTATTGTATTCACATGTGTCGCTACGTAAAAGGAAAATAGAGATAGAGGAATTCCATATTTGTAAAAAGAGGTATAAAATTTAAGTTTAGTCGTGAATCGTGCAGACAATAACAATAATATATTTTCACAATAAGTAATATACAACATACTCTAATTTATATGACACACAAGTGTAAAAACGATAAATTAACAATAATGCATGACACTTGTATGAAGTGTCGTAACAAGAAGGCCACATGCGGTACAGACCGCGAGCCACATACTGCGATGACTTTGTGAACACCAGCAATAACAGACCGTTTTGCCCCTCTGTTAAGTGCTATTATAGGAAATCAAGAATATTATCAACGTGTAGAAAGCGGGAGGGACTAATGTGTTGGAGTATTATTTGCTATGGTAACCGATGAGCTTATTTCTGTTAAAAAAAATTACAATAAATATATTTCAACTCGACAACTGCCATACAGAAAATGCTCAATCGGTTACAGAAGTACTGTGGTTACAGAGGCTAAAGGACCTATTATCCCATAGAGTAAGGTATCATCAACCTTATGGTAATAATAATAGTGCACAAATACAATTAACATTACATTATACACCTACATATGTACGCACTCGGCTCTCATCCTTCACAAAGTCAACACATTTAGTATATTATCTTCAACATCAACAATAAGACATACAACGCTACCGTCGAAAAGTAAACATTACGTTACAGAGGTATAACACTTCTTTTACACTATTAAATGCATTCGTCGAACATTGTACTACTACTAAAAAACAATGGCCAATGATAGTGAAAAATAAATGTAATTAAACATTGTACTCGCTTATTTGATCAATAGACATCTATTAAAATAAATTTTCACATACAATATACATCGAATATAATATAAAATTCTTTATTATATAACGCTAGTTGTTTGTGGGCGCGTGTCGGATATACGGACGTGAATTTCGGATATTAGTAGCTTCACTTGTGCCTCGAACATCGTCATTGTATATCCGTCACGCGCGCACCATATTGTGAATAGTCAAATCCTCTCGATAACACACATACACTGTACAGGGATTGAATGTGTTCTTGGACAGATTGTATTTGCGTTTGCATTCGTTTCTTCAAGACACTAGACGTTCATGTACAGTCGCCAGAAGAGGTAAATAACAAAGGTCGTCGGATATAATTGCAGTTTAGTAAGAAACCGATGTATGTTTTCAAATGAAATTTAATTTGGTAAACTTACTGTTTGTATTCTATTAATTTTATTCGAGAACATTCATCGAATGCTTACTCGAGTTCAACTATATCAGACGACCCCGGTTAATAATCTCTTTTGGTGACTGTACGAGTTATAGACAGGGATATTGGTGCCATACCACCGTCTTCAGTATTATTAAACCAGCTATATCGTTGGTATACTTATTTAAATCCCACGGTTGATTCTTAATGGGATACAATATTCAAAATCCTTTTTTGCTGAACCCCAGGTCTTTTATGAACCCCTATATTTCAGTTATGATTGGCTTTATACTTTGATGAGTATTTTTTCGCTTTCATGGCGAAGTGGCAAAACATTAGGGCCGGCGCCGTTTTCACCGCCGAACAAATATGAACATTGCAGTCATTAAAATAAAGTTGAAATTAAATCATTTTCCTCAAACCCGCGGGGGCATGAAGTGGACAGTCGGATTTTTTTTTTCGATTTTATTTTAAGACCTATAAGGTTGATATTCGAATGGATTCGAAATTCCCTTCAAAATTCCATCGAATCTGAAAAAAATTGCGTTGCGTGATTGGTGCTCAGGTTCCGACGGGTTGTTTGAACGTGTGCATATGCTCGAGAATGTTGGCGAGGAGTGCGGCTTCGCGGGGCAGCGTGCCGTGCTGGTGTGCCGGCGGGGCGGGGGCGGGGCGTTAGCGCGGGGCGCGGGTGGCGGGGAGGGCGAGGCTGTATCTCAGGCATCCGCGTCCGCACCTTTCAGTCTGAGCCGTGCAAAGTCCTCGAATATTATGTCGTCATCCTGCTCCTGGCCGTTCTCGTCGCTGTGGGGAAGAGGGGAAAATTTAGTGTACCGTCACAGTCACAATATTAGATTGACCATTAGTATATTGATATTAAGGAATGTATGACGTATGCCAACATACGGGTGCGGGTCCAGCGTGATGAGGTCGTGGTCGGCGGGGCGCGGCGCGTCGCTGGCCGCGCGCGGCTCCTCGTCGGGCTTGGGGTGCATCAGGATGAAGGGCAGCTCCGCGCTCAGGTCGCTAGGGAACACAAAACACTCAAATTGAGGCTCAAAATGCTAAAAACAAATTGCGTTGCATGGAAGAGATCGCAGAAAGCGATAAGGCCGCCCATTGTATGTTTTTAGTGTTTAATGTTTTATTTTTTACATGTATTTTCTGTTGTACAATAAAGAGTATTTAAATAAATAAATAAACAAATTGCTCCAAGTACTTATGTACTAAGTATTAGAGCTATCAAGAATTACCAATTATGCATTATTTTGCAATATTTAGATCTATAGGGTAATCGTGTAAAATTATATTTGTAACCAGCTTTTACTAGCGGCTTCGCACCTGCGGAACTTTAATCCCCAAACTCCCTTAGGGGTTGAATTTCGAAAAATCCTGCCTTATTCCTTGTCTACATAATAAAGGGAACCTCTGTGCTAAATTTCTGCTTTCTAGGTACAAGGGTTTGGGCTGGACGTTGATGAGTCAGTCAGGACTTTTATTTTTATAGATCTCACGCCTCTTCAAACCAAAGGCGAACGAAATCGAAGCGAACAGTTTCAAAACCGAACTGAAGAGCAAAGGAAACTTTCCAAAATCGAAGTGCCTTTTTTCTTAACTCTAACGTGTTAAACTAGTAACAGTTTTCTTAATATTAATACTTGTCTTATAACTACTGATATTTGTTCAATGATAGGCGAGGACGCTGGCACCCTAAACACAAGGTAATTCTTACATTGGGTGCCAGATTTCATCGAAAACACTCTTTCCCTTAGTTGTAACGATGCATAGTGTTTAAATAAGTGTTTTTTTGTACAACTGAAGGTAATAAGTAATCTTTTTTTTTTAACTTACCCGCCAAGTGGTCCAAGACACAGCTTCACTTTGACCTTGTATTGCACTATGATACCTAGGTTCTCTCGCTGCGATGGATCTGCGATACTGAAACAGGTTTTTTCTTTATAATTAGCATCGCATTTATTCCTGTTAAAAATAGTTTAAGGGCAAGGTGCACGAGGCTTTGAAGATTTTGTTAGTTGCCAAGTAAAATGGTCGGTTTGGTACTGAACACAAATAACTTACAGCAAGCGAACTAACAAAATGAAAACAAGCGTAGTGCGTAAGAAAGTCCCTGTTATGCGGGAAAGTAATATTCCCTATAAAGGTTTTCGTTTCGAGTATGTACATTTCTGTTCTGTAATAGTAATGTTTTTTTTTTTTTCCGTTTCAAAGTACAGTTATGAGCAAAACTATGTTTACACTTAATGAAAGTCAATAACGATTCTCTCCAATAATATTGAAAACAAATAAAATTACTATGAGATAAACAGTATCTGATCTTCATAATTTACTCAACGGCATTATATTTGAATACTTTAACGATTACTCGAAGTGAAACTTGCTATAGAATTTTGCTACGTGTACACATAAATCATTTGTACGATAAACTGTACAACCTGGGAGCAGTAACTTCATGATTCTGAAGGGTGTGGGTTGAAAATTTTCGCCGGTTATTAAAAATAAATAAATTGCTGTTCCATACCTTTTTACCGTGTAGGTATAGCACTTTTCAATGAAACCTGATGATTTTGTTGTTAATAACCGACGAAAAATTTCTACGTTAGGTGGCCTCGAATCTTGAATTGAATGGTATATACGGGTTGTACGTCGATGTCTCTGCCACCTTGTATTTGTATAGTAAGGGATGATTAATGCTGTATCATACTCACAGCGTGCTGGAGGCGAGATTGGTATCCTCGTGCTTGAGCTGTCCGTCGAGCGCGAGCCCCCACTTGTCCTTGTTGTTGGCCAGCAGAGGAGTCACTGTGAACACCTTGCTCAGCGTGAACCCGGGACCCACTGGACAACCCTCCCTGAACACAAAACATATCATCAACATCTTTAGTACATTTTGGAATAAAACAGAGACGTTTTACCCCACAGTGGGACTATATGGGACTTACTGGACAACCCTCCCTGAATACAAAGGATATCATCAACATGTTTAGTACCTTTTTGGAAAAAAAAAACATTGACGTTTTACTCCACAGAGAGACTATATGGGTTCCACTGGACACCCACTCTAGACACAAAACATAGCATTAACATGTTTAGTACATTTTTGAATAAAAATAGGGCTTTACCCTGCAGTGGGACCATATGGAACCCCACTCTGGACACAAAACATAGCATTAACATGTTTAGTACATTTTGGAATAAAAAATAGGGCTTTACCCTGCATAGGGACCATAATGGACCCCCACTCTGGACACAAAACATAGCATTAACATGTTTAGTACATTTTGGAATAAAAATAGGGCTTTACCCTGCAGTGGGACCATATGGGACCCCAACTCTGGACACAAAACATAGCATTAACATGTTTAGTACATTTTGGAATAAAAATAGGGCTTTACCCTGCAGTGGGGCCATATGGGACCCACTGGACAACCCACTCTGGACACAAAACTTAGCATCAACATGTTTAGTACATTTTGGAATAAAAAGAAGAACCGTAACTGTGCAGTGGGAAACGAGGCTGGTTTTATTATTATTTTATATCAACCCTCCCTGCACACAAAACATTCCGTTAAAATTCACAATGTTGAGTGCATTTTGGTATTCAAAGGAGAGGCCTTTAATTAGAGATGTAAATATTGAGTTTAAATAGATTGACAAAGTGCCTCCTCAGACAGATAAATTAATTAATTCGTTCTTTTATAAGTGTTGCAATGCTTTACTTGTTCTGAAAACTCATCACGGTTTTTTTAATGAGGGTGAAAATCATCAAATAACTTCTCCCGCTCTGGGTGGAGCAGGAGGGCGTGTCAGAGTTTTACTGACTAAAACCCACCCGTGTTCCCTCAGTTGCCTGTGTGCCAGGGGCCACGGTGTCTCTTTCGAAAAACTCTTCACGGTTATGGACTAATTTTACGTAAATATAATTCCATTATACACTTCGGATTCTTATATTTTTCCTGCCACAATGGTAGTATTATATTCTATGGTCAGGGATGTATTTGGAAATTGTTTAACTTTTTCATTCCGCGACGCGAGTGTACAGATGTCTTAATTAATTGGGTATCACACATATTAATTTAATAAAGTTCGCGTCGTAAACGTTGTTGGTTGATGTCGCTTGATTTCTTGAGCCTTCATCATTTGCTTGGCCTTTTCTGAACTGTGTTGGGGTCGCGGTCGGCTTGCAGTCTAACCGGATGCAGCGAAATACCCTTATTTTAAATGCAGCTACTGCCTATCTCCTTAACCTCCACAACCCAGCTACTGCGTAATACGATAACTCCTGGTAGGACTGGTTGTCAGACTTTCGGAGTTGTGCACCCGTAACGACTGTCAAAGATCCACGAATGACAGCCGGGACCAACAGCTTAATGTGCTTTCCGAGGCACGGAGGGGTCTTGGTCATCCCATCCGCGGACCAACCGCGGCAAACGTAGCTTAACCTGATCGATCGACTCCAGCGGCTGTCATTATTTAGCCACAACCCTTTTGTTTCCTTGTAAGTTATAAATATAAAACCCAAACCGCGTGCATTCAAAATGGTACATTTTCCTTATTAAAAACGTTAGTTAGGTCTCTGCTCTTGTAGCTTTTATGGGATAACTTTAAAGGGGAGTACAAATTCAGGCACTGATTTGGAAATAATCATTACAATGAAAAATAATAAAAAATCTACAACAGTTAGTAAGAGTCAATTCACCACAACCGTTAATGTAAAATTGTCACTCTTATGATTTCCGAAAACATGTTTGTTATAGATGTTTGGGATTGGTAGGCCAAGTCCACGTTTGCGTGGACCTAAAAATATCGCGGCGGGGTTTTTTCGCGCACCGGATCTTCAAATGTCTTTCTTTCTTTCTTTAATCCTGGTAGTACGTTCCCGTGGCATATTTTCCGACCTCCACGTGGGTGAAGCCGCGGGTAAAAGATGGTCAATAATATTTTCTTTGGAGATTATAATTGAATTTGTGAAAGTTTGTATGTGAACGTGTTTCCCAAACACGATGTTAACGCTACGAGATGTAGAACGTATCAGGACATGGGAAACTTCAGCTCCCAAAATATAGGGTCAAATTAAATTAGCTAGCGAAACTGCGCAGATGTGATGGATATCGATTTCTAAACGTGACTATTTTTTTTTGTATCGACCGCTGTTGGTGACTCACTTTTTTTTTGTGTAAACTTCGCATATGTGATGGGTTTTTGATACCTAAACACGAAAAATCAAAAGATATTTTTTTATGAACTCAAACTTCAATTAACAAAAATACATCAGGTTATGTAACCAGAGGGACAGGAAGAGGAGTGGTGGGTCATGTTGTGTGGGTATGTTTTTATGTTATCCAATAAATATTGATGTCCATCACGACTGCGCAGTTTCGCTAGCTATATTAATTTGACCCCGTATTTTACATTAGTATCTAAGTTGTTGTATAAGTGTTTAACACTAGTATGCCCGTTATAAATCTGAAATAAAGTCTTTTTTTACCGTACCCAGCCAGCTTCAGGGTTGAAAAACACAATCATAAGTGTTGAAAAGCTTCATTGTAAAAATACAACGTTTCAAGAAAATCTGTATGTGATATGTATGATGTAAGTGTGGCAAAGTCCAGGCAATTTGTAGGAAGCGAGTGGGGCAAACAAGTCATCAATCTCATGCAGGCATAGCACGCGGTACTTACGCTGACTGCAAAGATAGTTTCTTAGTGAATATCCCGATAAAGGGGAATTTAAATAGTCTCGCCGACATCGATTTGGGCTCCCTGAATAAGAAACGGACATAACTCAGCTGTTTGGATAGTAAAACATTGAACATGGTAGGAAAATGTAAGGAGAAATACAGATATCCTAGTTAAAAAAATGCGCTTCGGCAATCATCGTCAAACATCGGAAATACGCAAACCCGATTATGAGATCTAATATAGAACTGTGATAACTATTACAAAATTTGAGATTGTGTACCTATTTTTATTTACAATTCATTTTTTTTTGTTATTAACTCTTGTTAAACAGAGCTCCTAAATATTTAAATAGTTAACAGTTTACCTATACTTCTGGTTTGAAACAAAATTATACAATGTGCCTAGCTTACAATTTTGTCGTCTATACTATATCTATACTAATATTATAAAGAGGAAAAATTTGTAGTTTGTTTGTTTGCATTGAATAGGCTCCGAAACTACTGAACTGACTTGAAAAATTCTTTCACTGTTGGGAAGCTACACTATCCCCTCACCCGGGGATAGTGTTAAGGCTATATTTTATCCCCGTATTCCCACGGGAACGGGAACTACGCGGTAGTTAGCAATAAAGTTGTTCCGCACTGGGCTCTCGTGGTAGATTACGACACACTAGGGAGTGTGTCGTAATCCTCCCAGAGAGGAGGCCTATGTCCCAGCAGTCGGAACATTATGTTATGTTATGTTATATTTTTAGCTGATTATGTAATAAAGTTGAAACTTATTTTCATTACTTATTACTTTTTTTATTATACCTACCATGGAACGATTTTAGTGAAATTATGTGCAGCAGGTTCTTTAAAAAATCAGTATCCAAAATAATCTATACAATAACTATTCATTTAGATATTTATGTCTATTATAATAAGGCCTTGGCCTACTCAATTTCCTTACAAGATCCTGGCAACGGCGCCTAACGTCACCGAACTAACGAGCATTTACCTTGATACGTTTCACTGACCGGTTGATCCCGTTATTTCTGATTTTGTATTGTATGCATACAGTAATAAGGTCGCCACTAACTCGCTAGCTATCTTCGTGACGGTGAATATATACTGTCCGTTTGAAAGGAGAATAAACAGATTTCCGCGAACTAATGCACAGACAACTTGTTACAACGTTTGATATTAGACGCTATGACGAACGCAATAAGATCAAAACTTACTTGCTCTTCACGCTCTGACACCTAGCTGCTTTAATTAACTCTAATTCTATAGCAATAAGGTCGAAACTCACTCGCTCTCGGTCTCCGCCACGGTGCACTTGTATTGCGCGGTGGAAAATAGACAGATGTCCGCAAACTGGCGCACAGATACTTTGATGCGTTTGACTGATCTGTTGGAATTGTTTGCTATGTGTACGTTCACAGCTATGTTCTCGCCGTGGTGGTATAACTCCTGAAAAATACAGCCTTGTTTAGGTAACATATTATCGTATTACATGAACGAAGAAGGGTACTAGAAGAGATTAAGGAGAGAGTTTCTAGGCTAGTAAAAAATATCAACCGACTTCCAAAAAAACACTACAAAGTGCAAAATAACTTTAATTTCGGAAGTCGGTGACTTTGGACGTGTAGGTATTTTAATTCTTTGTCACCGCCTTCCGAAATTAAAGTTATTTTGCACTTTGTAGTGTTTTTTTGGAAGTCGGTTGATATTTTTTTGAAAAAAGTTTTTATTTTTCACTTTTTAGTTACCTACGCCACACCAATTCGAAATTTCATCATCCTCAGAGTCAAAACAATGCATATTGATGCGATAGCCGCATTCGCGGTTGATTTGCTGCAAAGTTTTGAAGAGTTCCGTTGTCTGTCTCCAAAACGCATCATCAAATCTATATGAAATTTATATGGGACCATTTCGGAACAAACCCCTTTCGAACAAAAAAATAATTTTGCAAATCCGTCTATATACGACGGAGTTATGCCCGAACATACATAAAAAAAAAAAAAAAAATATAAACATGTCGAATTGATAACCTCCTTCTTTTTGAAGTCGGTTAATAAAAATTATATGTGTGGTAAAACAGGAGCGCGCGACTTTGAGTTATATGGAACATAGACATAAGGTTGAAATTACCATGCAACAATAATAACACTGACGCAAACGACTAAGGAAAGAACTCGAGCGTTGACATAATACATTGAGCTATAGAGGGAGACTCTCACGGGTATGAGTGATAAAGACAACGCTCTACGAAGCAAATTGTTTTCTAAAACTATACGTGCTTAAATGTCCGGACACTGCACTCCTGAAGCAATAATATAGATTGACGGTTACCTTATCCAAGGAAGCTTCAAGATACAGTTTGTTGGGGCTCATCATAAACTCTTTGGACACTTCGACGGAAGGCTGCTCGCCTTGCTTGCTGGGCGCATACATTATCTTCCTGATAGCTAACCGCACAGAATTCCTGCAAGGCAAGCAAAAAACCATAAACAAAAAGAAAAAAACTATTTTGAAGTTTTCTAGACAAGCTTTTCACACATTCGAACGAGCGCCGCGCATGCCTTTAAATCTCTAACTTCACCCATACGGGGTGACCACCTTATTCAGCAAAGCTTAAAGGCGTTAGCACAATGACGCTTACCGCTGCGATTTCGCACCACTACGCGATACAGTTTCAAACAATTTGTCCTGCTTCCGCAATGCTGTCGCAGCCGGCTGCGTTGGTGTGCTAACGGCGTAAAGTAGAAGAGGTGTGTGTCAGCAAATATTGGGCAAATATGGGGCATTCTAAGTACTTTATACGACATCTTAAGGCGACATCAGATAGTTCATTTTGGACTTGTAATCATTATTTTTTGGACCGAATTAAGGCAAATAACAGAGCTGTCTAGGTAGTAATGGCTATAATGGATATATTAATGGTCTGTCGAAATACTTGAGTTTTTGACACGAAAGAAGTTTTAATGTAGAGATCAACCAGTTTAAAACTGCACGCCTCTCCACTCAAATTTCTATACAAGCTTTTAAAATGTGTATATGCAACAAGCAGTGGAGTGGCGTGCAGTTTTAAACTGGTTGATATCTACCGACCGATTGTTAGATTTATAACGCGTACGTACACGAATGAAAGACAAATGAAAATTTTGAACGCGTAGTAAACAGTCCGCGATTTTGACTCATCTTCTATGTCCTGTGCTATTCGAGAGAAAGAAAGAGTGAATGCTTATCTCTTCGGCATTTTTTTTTTTGTCATTCACTCGAATAACCATTCTCCCAAATGGTTTGTCTAAAAGGACGCCATTTAAACGCTTACCAATTATTATTTTTGCAATATAATAAAATGCAAAAAAAATATGTTTTGTTTCATTCGTCGTATTTTTTATTGAAATTTGTAATTGTTTTACTTACCCAACATATTTACAAAATAGGGCCTTGTAGGTAAAAATAATAATTGAATTCTACCTGAACTAAGAATAAACCTGTATCTCAGGCATAATTATTTAATATCTCTAAAACAAAAGTTAATTGATCTTTTTGATAAGCATTTAACCTTGCGTTCTAACCAAAAGTGACTGTCGCGCGTATACGCGATCCTTTACCTGAATCGTACATACTATTTAGCCCACGTTCGCTTTTTTCGCGCACTGCATCTTCAACGCACTGCTGCGCCGGCGCTGCGGTTTGAAAATCGAACACTGGCGCTGCACTCTGTTGGATTCTCAACACAGAGAACTGAAAAGTGCGCGAAGACATCCCGCAGCGATTTTATTACGTGCGTGTAAATGCCGATTTATGGATTTGATTGATTTGCGCGAGTATGTCATCTAAACTAATATTATAAAGACAAAAATATATTTTTTTGTTACGCTTTCACGCTAAAACGGTTGAACGGATTTGGACAAAATTTGGTACATTGGTGGACCGTGACATAGGATATTTTTCCTATATTATTCCCACGGGATCGAGCCTTATGCGGGTGAAACCGTGAGACGCAGCTAGTATTCAATAAAAAGCGCGACGATCGCTTTTGGTTGTGGAACGCGGTCAAGTAGTAAGCGTTTAAATTGTAGCCTATCTGATATCGCCTTTATATTTAGTTCACTGTTCGATCACGTACCTCTTATGAGGCTTATCATCCTGTGAGTCAGCGACGAAGGCCTTCAGCTCGTAGTCCACCCCACAGGGCTTGCCGGTCTCGCCGGGCGCGGGCTGCAGCGTGACGGAGGCGGGGCAGTGCGGGGGCAGCTCGAAGTAGAAGGGATGCGCCGCAGCGCCCAGCTTGCGGACTAGCCTCTCTTGCAGCCGGGTTAGAGGTCGCTTTGTTGTGTTTATTGCTGGGTATATCTGTGGGAAGCATGATGCAATCATGATTATCTTACCATAAAATACCAGGTTTAAGTAAATCAGCCGGCTGGCTAATTTCAGTTTGGCTAAACTTCACATAAATGTGATGGGTGAACAAATCGGGTGTGATATAAGCAATGATAAACCATTTTTTTTAAACTTATGATTTTTTTAACTAGGTGGCACGAATTATGAGAATAATTCGAGGGATCATTTATAATCTCATTGATTAACTATTTTAAGAAACTCATTCAACAGAAAATGGCAACATAAGTAGGTACAACCTGACATAGACCTGCATCCTAATTGCGTAACTCACGATTAATCATAATCTGTTTCGTTTTGAAATAGGTTGTTAAACCATTGCTCCATATGTTCGAAAAACGTGTCTGCTCAACAACGTAAATAACGCAATGAATATTGTTGAACTGTCAAATTTAAACAGATTATGATTAATCTTGAGTTACGCCATTAGGGTGCAGCTTGTTGCTTTTGCAATAAGCAGGTCGTGCGAAAAATGTGCGAAAATTTCAAATTTTCCCTAAGTCTACATAAACAAGAAAGTATACCTAAGTACTACTTTTACCGAAATTGATACCTACCTACTATGCAATTTTTTTTTTTACTATAAAGCCATAAATCATACTGATTATTGACATGAATACATATTTCCCTTCAATTAGCAATCATAGCGAGTTCAATCGTAAATCAAGGCGTTCATTTATGTGTACTGATTGAAGAGTTGATTGCTCTTTCAAAACGGTGTGAAGAATTTCCGATAATCTGTTTACTATCAAAACGTGACTAATTCGAAACGCGATTTGTGGCTTAACGAGCTTAACGAGCATTACATGGGAAAAATCAATTAACGCGATATTTAAAACCCTATCGTACTGTGTTAAATGAAATTGCTGGCAAAACAGGGTTTTTTTTAGGGTTCCGTATCCAAAAGGTATAAAAACTTTTTAATAAAAAAATTAAACCGCCGAAAATCCGAAAAATAAAAAATAATAAACTATCTTTGTCCAACCCCAATAACTTAGTACGGAAGGCGGTGACATATAATCAAATACATATCCAAAGTCACCGACTTCCGAACTTGTATTGGGGTTGGACAAAGATAGTTTATTATTTTTTATTTTTCGGATTTTCGGCGGTTTAATTTTTTTATTAAAAAGTTTTTATTTTATAATTTTTTGTGGCTATAATCTACTAATTACTACATGCTTAATTTTTGATTTAATACACGACTCAGTATTAAAATCTGTGAGTAAACAATCAATTATCCCCTGTTTTCTTACCCTTAGGGTTGGAATTTTTCTTCGAAATTTATATGGGACCAACTTCGAGGTATACCCTTTCCAATAAAAAAAGAATTATCAAAATCGGGCTACTCTGGAAAAAGTTATGCGTGATCATACATAAAAAAAAAAAAGAAAAAAAAAATATACGCGTCGAATTGAGTAACCTCCTCCGTTTTTTCGTCGGTTCGAAAACGGGACCCTATTACTAAGACTCCACTGTCCGTCCGTCTGTCACCAGGCTGTATCTCATGAACCGTGATTGTTAGACATTTGAAATTTTCACACATGATATATTTCTGTTGCCGCTATAACAACAATCTCTCAAAACTAAAAACCTGAATAAAATAAATATTTAAGAGGGCTCCGATACAACAAACGTGATTATTTTGCTCGTTTTTACTCGATATTGATAACGGCAAGAGGTGGCCGCTTGAAATATTCACAGAATATTTAGTTTTATATTAAATTTAAAATAAAATAATTAAATTAAAATAAAACGAATATTTAAGGGGGCTCCCATACAACAAACGTGATTTTTTGATAGATAATGGTACGAAAACCTTCGTGCGCGAATCCGACTCGCACTTGGCCGGTTTTTTTTTTAACACAACAGAAATGCCAATAGTCTAACGATGAAATGGAATGATGTGATTTGCGAAATTCATATTCCTAAAGAAACCTTTCCAGATTCGCGTACCGAGTTAAAAACAAAGTCAAAACTTTCCTTTAAATGTGTTCAAAGAAAAACTGCAAAAGAAAAGCCTCGACCGAACTCCCCGAGAATATAGATCTAGCGTTGCCAGGCGTCCGGATAAAGCCGGACACAGTCAGGCCTTTTGATTGCGTGTCCGGCCAAATTATGGTGTCCGGCCTGTCCTGCTTTTGTTAGGCTTTTTAAATGTTTTTTTTTTTATTTGCCATGTGTCGGTTTCCGCTTCGCCTGCCTAACTTGTTATCGTAAGCGCAATCGAGCGGAGTAGCACCGTCCATAATAAACAAGACTGATTCATTAAATTTTGTTGTTGTTTCATTAGAATTTAAGAAGGTTTTATGGTAAATGATAATAAAAAAGCCTTGTTTTACCTTTTTAAATTGTAGTGGAAGACTTTTTACCCGAATGTCCGCCTAAACAGACTTGTCTGTCCGGCTTTTCGGTTTAAGACCTGGCAACCCTATATGGATCTCAATAATACTATGAGATTTAGTTACCTGTTCAGCGGCCAGGTACAGATCCTTCCTAAAGGTAAGCCCCAGCACGTCCAGGTCTTCTCTCCCGTACCTGAACGCGGCCAGCACGTGGCCAAACACTTTCCTGTCTTTGACATATTCTGGGTCGATTAGGACTACGCCGTCTGAAAATAAACATAAGACAGCGTTACAAAATCACTGTCTCAAAAGAACTTAATTAAGGTGAACCTAGTCCACATTTTTCCCATAAAAACTTCGGGAGTGTATTTATTACTCATAGATATAAGAAAGAAGGTATTACTCCACTGTTTCACAATGTACATCAAAAATTAAACATTGTATGGTTTTGTCTTATTATTAACTAGCAGCGTTCCGCGGCTTCACCCGCGTAGTTCCCGTTCCCGTGGGCATACGGGGATAAAATATAGCCTATGTCACCCGGGGATAGTGTAGCTTCCCAACAATGAAATAATTTTTCAAATCGGTTCAGTACTTCCGGAGCCTATTCAATGCAAACAAACAATCAAATCTTTCCTCTTTATTATTAGTATAGATATTGTCTGTACGGAAACAGAATACTAAAATTAAAAACCATTAAAAAGTTAGGAGCCAACAACTTTGGGCGTGTTTAGTAAAAAAAGAAGTGTAAAAATATCCAATACTAAGTCGATACCGACAAAGCTCAATTATAGAAAAGTTCAATTAACTTTATTGGTAATTGATTTATGTAGTGGTTTTTTCAGAAAACCCGATCTTCTAAAGGACTTTTCTTAATGTTTTAAGCGCCTGTTTTACTTAACTGATCCTGCAGCTCATTCAATAATGTTGTGCGTGTAGACTATCATCTAACTGCTCATCACGGGTACTACCTCTGTTGGACACGAAGCCTGGTGAGACAACGTGATTTTTAGCCGGGCCCATCAGTGAGTTCGAGCCCGCGACTAGGTTCCCCTTATGATTTATAATGGCATGACAACGTAATTAACAAACAAAACGTTAAGTTACATTATTTGCCATACGAGTATGTCACCTGGCACACGATAATAAAGACCTCAGGGTACGAAGAAACGGCTCTTCTACAACGTTCTTGCGTTATCATCAGAGCCTCGGTGGCTATTAGAGGAGGCGCAGCAAAATAAGAGTAAGATGGGTAAGCCCGATATTATATGCACGCTCTGACTAATTAATGACAGGATTCGATATTTATCATTAACTATCAATTGTACTAAGGCGCCAACATTACAATTAACGATTCGTTACAGTGCGGTACTACCATAATTACACGGTTTACATCCAAATCGTGTAGAACTACAACCGCTAATTCGAATCCGTGATCGGGTGATGATCTGATTAATACACGGAATGGATGCCTCATACCTTCCGGGGTTATGCGGCATTGTGATGCACCATACGATGAACAGGAAGCAATGCAGCCAAGATGAAACGTCATCGGAGGAAGGTAAACAAACTCCTCAAAACAGGAAAAGTCCGTGAAACATCTGACGTATTTATAATTCTTGTGTTAACCCCAATTAGTGGAACTCTACGCACATTTCTTAAAGCGCGCAATGTAAATAGTAGTAAACACTTACTCATAGTAAATTACAATCTTTGCTGAGTCTAGATCCGTTCCATTGAGAAAAGTATTCGCGCGTCATTATGATTCATTGATAAATAATTGCATGGATAAAACCTGTGTTTATCATACAAACAGCGTGATATACAGGATAATTTTTTTACGAGTGCGCAAACTGTAACCATGAATTCAGCATTTATCATTCTAGACCCCCAGCGCAGAAATTTTTCGTCGGTTATGCAAAAAAAAATCTGCTGTTCCAAACATTTTGACCGCGTAGGTATTGCACTTTTCTATGAGACAGACATAGTTTGCGCACTGGTTAAAAACTTATCCTGTATGCTTGTGTTGTATGAAGGTGTCTGTGGGTTAGAAAATAGCTGGTAGCAATTTAATTCGTTTATAGAAAACCATTTGGCAGCCAACATCACAATTACTACATAGTATTTTCACATTCAGTACTTATTGAAAGCAATATCTAATCGCTAGCTAAGTGAACTGCTAGATAACTTCGAAGCTGAACTAACAAATAGAACGTAGGTGGGGCGGGATTGGCAATTTATTATACAAAGATCGGCACTCCCTTTACGACCAGAGCGAGGTCCACTTTAGACAACTTGATTCAAGTGTTCAAATACTCTGCAACTTTGATCAATTGGAACAATGACGTCTTTGTTCAATGTCGACGTTAAGGCGATGACAAGAAACTCTTCAAACCGACTGGTTTAAAAAAAAAGTTAATAAAATATATTTAGATTGTGCCAGCGGAGAAAGATAATCTTGAACATATTAATATCTGTGATTTTGGTTGTTTCTTTTGAAGAAAAACGTACTTACCAATCGGGTCGACATGTGTGATGTGGTCTACAAAGTCTCTTTTCCCTAAGTATACTGTGATCTGCAAACAAACAAAAAAAACTTCTATTAACTTTCTCTTCACCTCAAAATAAATAGCTAATTATTTGAAGTGTCTCGTTTGGCAAACTAGGCCAAATTAAGTTGAAGAAATATTTGTGAAGTTGTCACAAGATTTGGCAGAGTTAGCAAGTTGGCACACAATGCATAGTGCTGCATGATCGGTCACAGATCGCGCTTCATTGTAATGAAACGCTCTTACGTCAATTTCGGGATATAGAGAATACATGATGAGGATTAAAAACATAAATGCAACACCATACTAAACTTCTAAGTTATTTTCCGTTTCTATTGAAAATATAAGATAGAAGACGACCTGGGCCTGCTAAGAGACTCAATCAAGTCAATACGTTGATGGCTCCTTTTAAGGAAATCATCTCTAGCGAATTTCCTGAAGGCAATGCAGTTAGAACGCACCACAACCACATGTGAGTAAAAAACTGATATCAGACACTTTTAACTACTCGAGTAAATGTTCATTTTCATTCTACGTTCATAAAACACGACAAAATTACATAGGAATGAACGTTGATCTGCTTATTTCATTTAATTTTTCAATCATTCGGCAAGCAAGGGAAATATGCCGATTGTCGGAATCCAAAATCGATAGATCGCTTCACTAACAAATTGGTTTTTAAATTTTGATTCATATTAGGTTCAGGTGATTCAATTCGAAAGAAAGAAGTCGAATGAAATCGACCAAAAGCGAAGCATCTGATGCATGTTTTACATGCGCTGTCGCAAGCGATTCTTTACAAATAATTTCTTCAAAACGGTTGGTGGATCTAAGCTAATGACAGGAGATGATTAAAAAGCTCCGTGATTGTGATTAAAAATCGCCCCCCAACTCGAAAGGTAACAAAAGATTATTGAAACCATCTCAGGTGCTTCTCGATATCTATTTGAAGAAATTGATTGATTAAAATCGAACAGATTGGGTTTCCTTCATTACCATTTCGACTAATTTAGATAGATTTTTAACGGATGATGTCACAGTTTCAATACAGCGTTTTGTAGAATTTGTGCCCTCGGGGGGTATCTAAACGGGTAGCAAAGGCTTGCCCCGAAGGCGTTTTGGGGAACCTTATATCAAAATCGTTTCCCCCTGCTAGCCCACGCTCAATTGCGATCCTTTGAATTGGAATATAGGTTACGTGGAATGCATAATAAGTACCTATGGTAACTGGCATGGCGCACCTGGAAATCTCTTAATCGACATAGAAAGTGAGTCGCAGTCGTCACAACTGTGTCAGATGAGGTTCATCATTGCAAACTATGCTCCACCTCTGGTCGTGCTCTCTATGCACTAACACCTGCACTATGAAGATCTTTGCGAGGCCAAGGATTACGCTGTCAAAGTGGCTGTATTCTGGTCGAAGCTTATTTAAAACCAACAAATGGAATCATCGATACGACGAAAAAGGGAAGTATGCATGTATATACCTTGCCATTCGGCGAGCTCTTCTTGAAGACTCGCGTGGCCTGTCGCTGCTTGTTGCTGCCGGCGTCTTCCATTCTGCCGCCGCGCCCTCCTCAACACTGAAAAAATACCATGCCTAAGTCAATCTTGCTCTACATATACATACTGCAAAAAAAAAAAATTGTCCTGGAGTAAACCATGCAAAAAAGTTTCTACTAAAACCAGGTGACTAACCTTATATCGTCTAAAGTAATAACACCATATTAGGAAAAAGGTAAATATTATGAATGGCCAATATTTACCATAACATAAGTGACGGAGCGTATTATATCCGCGTCAATATTGCGACTACATTTTACTACGACGTGTGCGAATATGTATACCTAATAAGTAGGTATATTTTGTCATCAATGACTTATCAGGAAGTTGTTATAAAGGATAAAATATAATTATAGCTGACGACACAAAACCAGCCGAGTATGAATGGGACAATGACATGCGTGTTCTTGAAGGAAAAACATTCAATACCGGTATTAATAACATGCCCAAACTGGCCATATAAAATTACGAAAATAATAAAACAGAAAACACTGAAGGTCTTAATCAAGAACTTTGAGCTTTAGAGTAGAAAAGTTCAAATACTACAATAAAAATTGGTTATGAAAACTTTATCACACAAACATAATTGATTTAGAAAAGTTTATCACGAAGAACCTGCGAAGATTTGAAAGACAAACGGAAGAACGTGGAAGTTTGCCTCTCGGGAACCAATGTTATACAAGAAAAAAATTCTTGCAACCGAGTACTTTTCTAACTAACCTAGAATCGCCGCCACTGATTGATCGAGGGTTCTTGTTTGCTTGAGTTGTACGAGAATAGCTTTAGTATATACGTCGTGTTGAAAAGAGGTGCTAGTGAGTATGGTAGCAGAAGAGCTGCTAGGGTTACTGCCCGAGTGCATCGGGCGTACTAATGTATCGTCATTCGCGGACGCTCTATATGTACTGGTAATTTTGGAGTGTGTAGGTATCTGCTAACTTAGTCATACTACCGGCAAACCTTGTTTGCAGGAGTCGATAGACTGCGTAGTTAAAGCTTTAAGCAACATTATCATATAGGAGAGTATAAGTTTCCTTTGAGGTTCTTTGATTAAGATTGTCGTAGAATATCATTAAGGAAATATCTATTGTTAAAGAGGAACACTATACGAGTATGTACGCAAGGTGTATATTGCAAGTAGAAGATCAAACACAGATGCCAACACCCCACATTGGAAATTACAATAAAATTACTTTAACACCCCGCATCCTGTGTCCTCGTTACCATTTACTCCTGAACATAGGCCTCCTAATGACTGCTAAAGTGAACGGTCACGGGTGTGACTGTGGTGGGGTCATTTTATAACACTTTTTGGTCTGAGTTGTTTTCAATATCGTAATCAGCCTGTAATGTTCTCAATACTTGGGACGCAGGGATCCCATCTTCTAGGGAGTGGGTTATAATTTACCACGCGGACCCAGTGCGCGTTTGTAGATGTCAAATGTCTTCGATTTTTTGGCACTAGGACATGCCGGTTTTCTCACGATGTTTCACTTCACCGTTTTGAGAGCAGTGGTGATGTAAATTAATTACAAAAAGAAAAGCGCCTGCTTGGGTTCGAACCCACGACCTATAAATCGCAAGTCGGGGCCGATACCACGGGGCAATCACTGGTCTGAACTATTATAGGCAGCACTAAATCCCTTGGTCACGTTATTGGAAATTTCTTTAGGAGTGTAGAAGTACAAAGAACACAATAATAATAATTCTAAAACTCAAATGAATCCTTTCAGTTTCAAGTGCTGTTTCTATAAACCAAAACAAACCTACAACAAGTGGAGCAAAACATTGGATCTGTATATCTGAACTACATATTCATTCTGGAAATTTCTCCTGAATATTTCGTCTACGTAATCCGCATGATAGCGTATTATTCGAAATGACGACGGGACCCCGCGGGGGCCGTGGAGCGTAGACATCTTTAATATCGCGAATATGTCCCTCCCATACATACATGATATTATGTAATGATATCGTGGAGGCAAAATTGACTTGGATAACATTGAAATGTACGTGAAAAACGTGATATTGTCATATTGTATAAACTGGGATCAGCGGAAGCGGATGACACAAATCCAAGAATCCTAGAATCTGGATCACATTTAGGGCTGTCGAGCTTTTTGCTAAGCTGTTTAGGGTTACCTCAAAAGGGTCACTAAATAAATTTGGTTTGTGAATGTACAACTAAACAAACCAAATTATAGAAATATGAAATAGTATATTGTCCAGATACACAATAGGAGCTGCAGGTTCAAGGGTTAACATCAAGTTGAGACGAAAAGAGTAGCTTACATTTTACTTACAAAGGGTACCAGGACTACCAAGTTACAAAGTATTATTTACCAGTAAGCCCAAAACTAAGAGTTTGTCTACATCTTCATTATACATTTACTAGTTTTCGCCCGCGTGGAAGTCGGAAATTATTTCGCGGGAACGTACCGGCGGGATAAAAAGTATCCTATGTGATAATCTAGGTTATAATCAACATGTGTGCAAATTTTACCCCTTTAGGGGTAGATTTTCGAAAAACCCTATTATACACGTTTTACGCACGCATTCTTTATTTTTGGTTTTAGGTATAAGTACTGAGTTTCGAGTTAATCAGACAGCGCGTTAAAATTCTTCCATACGAACTTTGACATCCCCCAATCCCCCTTTAGGGGGTAGTTTAGAAAAACAATATATTACCATCTTTATAGTTTACTTAGATATTTGTGCCAAATTTCAAGCTTATTAACTCAAGGAATAAGATTTTTCATACAAACAAAATACCCCCTTTTCACCCCCTTAAAGGTCGAATTTCCAAAAACCCCTTCTTAGTGCTCCCCTACATTATAAAAGGAAGCCGTGTGCAAAATTTCACGTTTCTAGTCTTAGCAGTTTCGGCTGTGCGTTGATTGATCAGTCAGTCAGTTTCTCCTTTTATATATATAGATGACGGTAGATTTAGATAAAATCACAATCTATTTCGGAAATTGATAAAAATAACTAGATCATCCTACTAATATAAATGTAAAAATTTGTATATTTAGGTTCTTTGCTTAATCACGCTATAATCGCTGCTCAGTTTTAGATGAAATTTTGCACAAAGATAGTTAATAACCTGTATTAACATATACAGGATAAGTTTTTATCCAGTGCGCAAACTGTAACCATGAATTCAGCATTCCATTCTAGACCTTTTGCTGTGCCCTTACAGGGTCCATATTTCTGTACCTAGCTTTAAGCCCTTTGTAACATCTATAATACAATATGGAATGCAATAAATGAATATGAATATGACCCTCTAGTGCAGAAATTTTTCGCCGGTTATACAAAAAAAAATCTGCTGGTCCATACATTTTATCCGCGTAGGTATTGCACTTTTCTATAAAAACTTTTTTCAAAAAAATAACAACCGACTTCCAAAAACAACACTACAAAGCTCAAAATAACTTTAATTTCGGAAGGCGGTGACAAATAATTAAAATACACATCCAAAGTCACCGACTTCCGAAATTAAAGTTATTTTGAGCTTTGTAGTGTTGTTTTTGGAAGTCGGTTGTTATTTTTTTGAAAAAAGTTTTTATTTTTACTTTTTAGTTACCTACCCCACACCAATTCGAAATTTCATCATCCTCGGGGTCAAAACAATGCATATTTATGCGATAGCAACATTCGCGGTTGATTTGCTGTAATTTTTTGAAGAGTTCCGTTGGCTGTCTCCGAAACGCATCATCAGATCTATATGAAATTTTAATGGGACCATTTCGGAGTAAAGCCCTTTCGAACAAAAAAACAATTTTGCAAATCCGTCTATATACGACGGAGTTATGCCCGAACATACATAAAAAATAAAAATATAAACATGTCGAATTGATAACCTCCTTCTTTTTGAAGTCGGTTAAAAACAGCTATTTTTTTTTGTTTTTACCGGCGAAAAATTTCTGCGGTAGGAGGTCTAGAATGATATGCTGAATTCATGGTTACAGTTTGCGCACTGGATAAAAACTTATCCTGTATAATACTATTTAACTAGATCATTTCCGCTGAGAAGCCGCTGAAAAATGCTAGTATGTGAATAAGTATGAACTAAAGCTAAACTAATATACTACTATACATCGCTTGCTTTCTGTAGTACAAAATGCAATTACTTGAATAATTCAATAATTTCTAAGAACTTCAATTTACTCGTTTAATTGCTGTTATTATATGACGTATTTATTGAAAATTGGTTACTTTAATAGGTCCTTCAATTTAATTACAAGGCCCATATTCGACTGAGAACTTCGAAGCTTGTTTTACCTAGATTGTAGAGGCTTGTAGATAACTAGATCATGTACTGAGAACAGGTGTCAGCATCAGTTTTGTTCTCAGGGTAATGTTACACGTATCGTGGCAAAGCGAACAAAACCGCGAAAGCGATTCTTCCCCACTTGATTGGAGAACACGAGCTTGTGAACGAGGTATCGATTAGTATCGATGTTTCAGACGCTTAGCGCAAGTGGCGTTTCGTATACTGGATTTCTGTTTTATTATTATTGTATCCATTTGTGTATTGGTTGCTCTATGAACCCAACGATATTGGGGAATGAAAGATTCTAGCTGAATGGACTGGCCCACATTAGCAGCGAGATGTGTGGGACCAAGAGGGAGACGAGGCCCGCTCTTCCATACATTTTCTTCGTAGAAGAGGTACTCTTCCATACATTTTCTTTGTAGAAGAAGCCCTCCTCCATACAATTTCTTTGTATTTCAGTTGGACAGTAGTGACAAGTAACATGGATATTCTAAGATAGAAGAAAATAGTTTCGTGCAGTTGGCTGTGGAGGAAGACTCATTGTTGTTTGTTTTTTCTGGAACGTCAGCATCTTCTTTCATGATTTATTGAACATCTGAACTTTCTTTCTCAAAAAGTATTCATCGGCCTCTTAATGTTACTGAAAATGCGCAATCTTGGTAGAAATATAACAATTAATTCTTGTTACTGAGCGCTACAAAGGGCTCGTACTCTCTACTAATAACGTTCTTAATAATAGGAGGTTATTAATAAAGATACTTATTAATAAAGGTACGTCTCAAGCTGAACGCGTAGGTAATGTTAATAATGATTGACGTTCCGTTCGAGTATAATAATTCAAGTGCTTACAGAAATGTCTGTTGTCTCAATCATGCTGGATGAATGTATCAAAACGTCTTCAACGTACCTACTTTACACCTACCAAGGTACCTTAACCACAATTCTAATAAAGTTTATTTGCTTTACTGGTACTATGAGGTTAAAAAGGGGGCTGTTTTTAAAGAGTCGTATCTTGGAGAGAGCAGCGGGGTGCTTGCGTAACAAATCAACAATAGGGTATTTAACACCCAATTTTGAAAAGTGTCCTAATTAGATTTTTAAGTGCTAATAAACCACGAAAAAAACTACAAAAGTTTTATTTAATCGATTACTGCCGTAATAATGCATTTAAATTTAACAATTTCGAATTTCGTGAGTAATTTGACGAAAACGCTGGACGCAGTGGACGCCCATTGCTCTGTGGGTATGACGTAAGTTTGCTTTAACGACAAATCCGCTGATATTTTATATGACAATTGTTTATAATTAAAAAAAAAAAAAAAAAAACTACTTATCTTTGGTTTGCTGATCCTGAATGCAAAATATTGTTTAAATAAAAAATACTTTGGTTACGAAAATAATAAAATTACAAAATTGTTCAATTGACACGCCTTATGAGGTAATAATAATAACATGGTGGCTACTATTTCATGGTGTTCAAAATAAGATTAAAAAAAAAAAAACTGAAATCTTTGAATTGAATTTTAAAATTTATTTTGTTATTTCATGAACTAAAACTAATATTTTCCAACTGCATTTTGCCTAAGCTATCTCAGTAATATATTTGTAGATTTTTACTCATATAGAATAAAATACGCTATTGCAATGTCTTCCTTAATGACAACTCAACAGCATTCATTGCGTTATTTACGCTGTCGATCAGGCGAATTTTTCAAACATATCGCACACCTAGATCTATACTGAGACAACTCAAAAAAGGTCATTTTTCAGGAGACGAAAAAAACGTATATTTGCATTTTTTGTTAGGGAAGCTATACAATTTAATTTGATTCTAGGTAATAAATAGCTTGTAAAATGTCACAGTATACAAGCTGGGGCTAAAATTCAATAGGTCAATTTACTATCAATTCATTACGTGTTGATCCCTCAAAACAAAGTCAAATCAAAATAGTAACTAAATATTTTACGTACCATTTCAAACAAAACTGGAACAAGTAAAAATATCCTTAAGTAATGTGGCAGAACAATTCACCATCACCGTAACGACTCTAATTAACTCACGTATACGTGTCATCAAAACTGTAACAATTTGAAATGTCCGCGTTTTCGTTCTTGTTAATACATGCACTCCTTATGGCAAGTGAAGATCAACTCAAAATAGACTTGTTTAGGTGGGAGCAGATGGCAGACGTTGATTCAACAAAAGAAAGTTAAGGCTACCTAGCGATTAATTTTATGAGCTTTTATTGAACCTGTCACGTTGAATAGTTGCGTATGAGCACCGAGCATTCGAATACAGGCATAACTCAAAATTGACGATTTTTGAGTTGTCTCAGTATAGATCTAGGTGTGATGAAGCAACGGGTTAGGTACTTCCTTCAAAAACGTTCGTATTGTGAAAAAAAAAAAACTACTGGTCTCCCAAATTAATGGTAAAAAATCTTAAGATGTTTCAGTTTAATAAAAGCCCAGCAGGCTTAGCATGAAGCTTTCTATTTCTACGAAGAATAGACAGTGCTTTTTCAATACAAAGTGACATTTCGTTCCCCCAGTTTTGACATCGCACCGGAGATATCCTTCTACTATCTGTCATTATGTCTTTCGTTTCTAACGATCTGTGTCTACGTCCCTATAAATGTAGACTATTTCAGAAGAATATTTCTTCCCAAACTGTCAAAATCACACTGACAATAAACTTTCTACTCGACGGCCACAAAGTATTTACGATTATCTACAAAATTATAATTCGTTTAAAACGCATAACTTTGATAATTAATAGAAAAACATTGCTATCTTCTCCTATAATATTGTACATCATTTAGTTAATAGTCATGTCTTTTCTTCCGTCGACAAATCAGTGCTCTTGCTAAACCTGCTGATAGACAACACTATCTACCTTCCTCATGTTAGTCGAAACAAAAAAAAACTGAGTTTTCCACCTTTCAGTTTTTCTGGTGTCAGACGTCATTGGAGGCGGATTTCGTCGGGATTTCCCGCGATATAATGAGGTAGATGTACAGATGCGCATAAAAAGCAGATGGCATGTCAAGAGTCTAAATCCAGAATATAGAACGCGTACCTATTCAATTTGACGAGATTTTTCGAGACTAATAGTAAAATATGGAAGAAAAAGACTTGGTTCGCCGACCTGAGATAAATCGGGATATGAATTAAATTAATGTTCTGTCAAACGTGTCAACTTGTTTCCTGACACTTTTTTTTTCTCAATATGCAATACCTACTGTGAAATAAAAGGGTTATGAGTTCATGACTAGCAAATTACTCGTACATAAAAATATTTTCAATTTCTCACGTAGATCCCACAAAACCTTTCATTTTTTGGCCAATTACTTTTGCGGAAAACAAAATCTGGCGCTAAGCCACGAAAATAGGAAGGGAAAGACAAAGGCAACACAAACGAATTAAATAACAAGGCCAATTGAATCTCTCCTTAAAAGATTCGTTTATACATATTGTGTTCATTACTTATTCAATGGCGTTCTAATAAAAATATGGAAGTACGCTACAAGCTCGAGTCACTTCGTTACAAATCGTAATACTCCGCTGAAAGTACGTAGCCGTAGTCCTTTTAATGTATTCCTTGTACAATATTATGGGAGGTATTACCATATTCGGCACCGACGTAATATATGATTCGTTACATTATATGTTAGCGTACTTATGTATTTCATAGAAACTTTGTACATAATGTATTATAAGATCGTATTGTAAATTCAAACATAAATTGCCTGAAGGTTCGTTATAAAGTGAACGAATTTTATTATAAATGCTGTATCGACTCGGGTTGTTACCTTAAAAGAGCCGGTCGGTATCTCGTATGAACGAAAACCTATATCAAATTATCGAGGTCAAAGGAATCCAGTGGAGTTTTAGCATCACTATAGAAACATTGTTTTCCTTTCCCATGTCTTATACGCAGGCGTTCTTCTACTCACATTGCGACTAATAGAGAAGAAGAAACCAGCACCCAAAATGTACACACCAACAATTACAATCTGTATCATATTGAAAGTTATTGCATTCATTCATCCATTGCTTGACATATTCGAAAAAAAAACTGCTCAACAACGTAAATAACACAATGGACGTTGTTGAACCGTTGAAATGGAAGGCATTCCAACTGTTAGTACAAGTTATAAGTTGCGCAATTAGCCCGCAGGTTGCACAGAACCCGAATAAATTGTAACATGCGTAAGAGACTGATGATGGTAAGCAAGCATCCCTCCTGAAACCTGATGATACCTAACCTGCAATATCAGAAGCATCGCAGGCGTTGCCTTCCCAGAGGTAGGCGTTTCGATCCCAGACACAAAGCTAAAAGGTCATATTATGATTGTAATTACACCGCCACACGTGTCCTTCAAAACGGAACAAGGTAGATAGTACAGGTATGTTCGAAGGATAATGAAGTTAGGCTAATTGTTTTACTCACGTGGAACCCAGTGCGGCTCCAGTGTGCGCCTTCCCGCTCCACCCTAACTCTGCGCTGCCACGCCGCCCTGCAACAACACAAGCATACCTTTATACTGGCCTTCACAACACATGTATAACTTAAAGTAGGCTCCAGTAATCTGATTACCACACGAGTAGTTGAGTGTGTAGAGCGAGCGGTCGCTAATGGAATCAACATCACCCATTAACGCTCCGCAAACATTGTTTCTGGGAAATTCACCCTTGATATTTTGAAAAAATATATCGTGTAGGTACCTACTCGTATACGACACGATTTTCATTTAAGCTCATAAATCTAAATAATCCGGGATCGAGAGTTATACGCTCTGCTCCACTCGCTACGCTGAAGTTCAATGCTTTTGTTGCCGATAGCCTATTGTTATTGAAAATGTTTCCCATATTTTTCAAAAGCTTGCATATAAAACAAAGCTTGCGTCCCGATAGAGTTAAAACATGAACAGCAATGTACAAATTGTGTTGTTCCCGATATTTCGAGCTGTGGAGATAGGTGTAAACAGGGCCCGATCTAAGGGGGGCCCCCCCTTAGCCGGGCAAATGCCCAGAGCGGCAAAAATGAGCGGCGGCAAAATGTATACTTTACAAACATACCTACTCTCATGAATTTTTGTATACTTGTTCAGAAGCCGTAGTAGACTAACGTATGTGAATATCATATAGTTAAAAATTAAATTAAAAATTTAAAAAACCCCCGACCCAAACAAAAACTCTAAAAAGTAAAAAATAATATTTATAGGCCTTTTAATTTGAACGTAATATTTTAATCAGGGCATTGTCAAGTCGGGGGATGGCTAGGCCCCTTTTTGGCGTTTTCATTGACCGTCCCCCGACTTGACAATGCCCTGATTAAAATATTACGTTCAAATTAAAAGGCCTATAAATATTATTTTTTACTTTTTAGAGTTTTTGTTTGGGTCGGGGGTTTTTTAAATTTTTAATTTAATTTTTATTTCTTGCTTTTTAAACTTAATGTCTCCCTTAAATCACCATTTATCTATAATCTATTCATTGAGACCTTTTCAATGAGCCCAAACACGATACTTCTGCTGTTTGTTGGTGAATAACTTGGGTTTCCTGGAAATTCCAGGTGTTGCTCCAGCATCAGTTCAAGGTTTTTTTTTTCGTCTAATATCATTGAAGTAATAGAATCCCAAATTTTGAGTTGATCAGACCCATGGAAGAGGGTAAAATCCCTTTTTCAACCAGAAAAGAGCTGATAATCTTCAAACGGCTGAACCGATTTTGATGAAACATATCTAAGAACACTCCCGACTAATACACCTTTCAAACAAAAAAAACTAAATCAAAATCGGTTCATCCGTTCGGGAGCTACGTTGCCTCAGACAGACAGACAGACACACACACACACACACACACACACACACAGACACGTCAAACTTATAACACCCCGTCGTTTTTGCGTCGGGGGTTAAAAACAATATCACATAATTATAGTCATACCATCTTTGGTAGAAGCTCATGACTTATATGGTGTTAGTGCAAAGGGCGGCGAATGTTATTTTTGCCCGGAGCGGCTAAATAGCTAGATCGGGCCCTGGGTGTAAACACAGTCCATTACAAACTGAAATTAGGCAACAACGTCGACAGACGTCAAAACTCGGAAGAGACGACACTATCGTTAATAAATGGGCGACAATGTGCCCTTCTACTTCATCACCTTGCCGGAATAGGGCCGTAACTTACAAAGACTATTAACCGTCGTGTTCAGCCTGAACATCACAAAAGGCTCACTCACAAAGCTTGTTTATTGTTATTAAAACAATTGTGTTAATTCCATCCTATTAGTATAATAGGCAACTCTTCAAAGTTCTAACTAACCTATAGTTACGCCACTAATTTCGCGGGTTCTCCCAGTGGAGATGCGAACGAGGATAATGAGATATCACGTCATGCAATTTACATTTACTGACAGTCGGAAAATTAACACGTGTGTCGTGTACATGGACCCTCGGACATGGCGTACTATCTAGGGAACACATTTAACGAGGTAATTCGACTTGACAACGCTTTTGTTTACTCTAGACCAGAGACTTCTAGTTTTAAGGCTCCCACAGACTGGCGCCACGCGACTCTAGTAGAACAGGTTCTATGAAAATTTTATGGTAATTGTTCTATCAGAATCGCGCCGCATCGTCGGACCACGCCTCTCTGCGACAGCCTTTAAGCTTTTACGCAGTGAAAAATCGTTTATTATCGTATTTCAATTTATAATCGTCATCATCATCATTCCAATTTACTTGGTGTCCGCGACGTGTCTTTTTGTTCCATACTTCTTTAGTGGTCGTGATCTCCTAAGTCATTCCCTTTGAAAGAAAGAAAGAAGAAAGAAAATACATTTATTTAGCACAGACTAAAAGGCACACAATATAAAGCAAAATAATAAAAAATAAAAAAACCAACTAAAAAGTGTAAAGTGCGTCAAAGTGTGCCTCACGGCTGCGCCAAAAAGGCCCAGTTCAGCATAAATGCCAGACAACTAGTGCCTGGCGCTGGTTTTCAACTGGACCTGACGTGTGAGGTGACGGATGTAAATCAGCTTTATACCAATACTGCAAGGTGATGTGTGTATGCATACTTAATTAAAATAAATTTGTGTCAGATAAAATAAATAAAAAGTAACGAGTAGTACTTATATGTATAGTGAGAATGTATATTTTTATATATACCTAGTAATTGAGTTTAGTAACTAGTATAAAAATACTTGTAAAATATAGTAAAATAAATATTAGAGTGTGACATTTACTAAAATTGCGAAACAAACAAAACAAAAAAATAGGCCGGTAAATAAATAAATGAGACTGATGCATGATAGACCTTCGCTAATGGTTTATACAAAGATAGGAATGCTATGAAAGGAGTACAGCAAAAAACACCAAGGTGTACACCAACAATGCGACGACACTTCCACGATCCAAACATATTCAATAATTTATTAATCCACGCACTTCATCGCACAATACGCTGCAAGCAGCCGAGCGCGACGGACTGATTTGTTTGCAATTTTTGACACATACTCAAGTGGGTAGGTAGGTAGGTAGACAAGTAAGTAGGTATAGGTGGGTAGGAAGGTACCCACCCATCTATCCACCTAGATAGGTAGGTAGGTACATAAATTATATGATTGAAACATTTAGTGTGACCATATCCAGTTTCCGTTGCGCTTCTATGAGGTACTGCCGTAAGCGTCGTCTAAAAGCGTCTATTGTCTTAATAACTCTAATGGGTGGTGGCAGGTTATTCCATACTTTAGAAGCCGCATAACGAAAACTGCCTCTAAAAGCAGCTGTACCTTGAGACTGAGTCGAGAGTTGTTGTGAGCATTGCCTTCTCCCGCATTCCCGTCTACTCGCGACCCAACTTAGCTTGTTATATAGGTAGTCCGGTTTTTGATATTTAACGACACCGAACAGAAGGCAAGCTAAGTGCAGTTTGCGCCTGGACTTCATTTTCAATGAAAAATGTTCATTTAGGAAAGGTGTAACATGGCATCTGCGAGGAATACTGTAACAAAACCGAGCACAGGCGTTTTGTACCCTTTGGATGAGGCGGTCTGTGCGAGCTAATAGGCGCGGACCGTAAACCGTGTCAGCGTAGTTCAACCTGGACAAAACCAGGGTTTCCACTAGCTGTTCCCGTAGTTTTTCGGATAGATAAGGCCTAACATTGTACAAAACCTTTAGACGATAAAAGCAGTTTCTAACCGACTCCGCTACGTGTTTTTCAAAACGAAGGTCTTTGTCCATGACAACACCTAGATTCCGCGCTTCATACACTCGCTCAATTGGTTCACCCATAAGTTTCACGTCAAATGTCACAGGTAGTCGCGCCAACTGCTGTCTTGTGCCAAATACCATATACTTCGTTTTTATTGGATTTAAAGATAGGCAGTTTTCCTCTGACCATTTGGCGATTCTTTGAAGATCATTGTTAAGATCTTTAATGGCAGTGTCGTACTCATCGGGTCTAAAAGATATATATAGTTGGACATCGTCGGCGTATATATGGTACTTGCATTTCTGGAGACATTTTATAATATCCGCACAGTACAAAATAAAGAGAATTGGGCCCAAAATAGAGCCCTGCGGAACTCCTCTCTCTACAGAAATGAGTGTCGATCTAAGGGTAGTGCCGTCACCCAAACGTATGTCAACAAATTGCTGTCTATTACTTAAATAGCTAAGGAACCATTGCGTAGCGCTGGGGTCGAACCCATAATAATTTAACTTCGATAGTAGTAATGCGATATTTATTGCGTCAAACGCCCGGGAAAAATCAAGTAAGACCAGTAACGTGCACATTCCCCTATCTTGGGCAGACAGTATGTTATCAGTAACATCCAGTAAAGCAGTAGATGTACTGCGCTGCTTTCGGAAACCAGATTGTAAATCAGGAAGAACGTTATTTTGTTCCAAAAACAGCGTTAATTGGCGGCTAACGACTTTTTCTAATATTTTGGATAGACATAGTAATATGCTTATAGGTCGAAGGTCTTTTAAAGTGGATGGATTTGTATTTTTTGGCAAGGGCATAATAGAGGCAATTTTCCATAGGTCGGGGAATGTAGACGTCACTATGGAGCGGTTTATTATATCCGTTATAACATTTAACGTGTGTGGCAAAGTCATGTTAATCATATCCAGGGTAATGTTGTCGTAACCTTCAGCGTTACTTTTGAGGTTGGAGATAATGCGAGAGATGTCATTCTCTTCCACTGGAGTTATTGTGAAAACTTGTTCACCATGTCTATGATTTACATAGTAGTTTGTAAGTGATGTGCTTGCGACAGGATTACCAGGGACAGTCAAAAAGTTGTTATTAATTACGTCAGGATCTGTAAAGTGTGACGGTAGGTCTTGTTTGGGTTTATAGGGCGATAAGGTGGATTTTAAATTTTTCCATAATAATTTAGGGCATTTTATTTTATTATTTATATTGTGCTTAAAATACGCAACTTTTTCACTATACAATGAACTAATCACCAAGTGTTTCAATTCTTTATAATATTTTTTTTTTGAATCGGCTTTCGTTATCCGATGACTACTAAGTGCTTCGTCACGTAAACGCATCATAAGTTTGATGGTATCTGTAATCCATGGATACGACTTTTCCTTTACAGTACACATCTTGATAGGTGCGTGAACATCAAACAGGGAAACTATATGGGTGTTAAAGACATGCACCATATCATTGACGTCGTCAAGCAATGAAATAATTCTAAGATTTAAAAAAGATAGGTCTAAATTGAAGCTTTCTGCGCACACGTTTTTAAGAGGCCGAAATTTTACCAAGTATGGCTTGAAATTATCACGCTTAAAGTGAAATTCACCAACTACAATAGAATGGCCGTTAATTGAACCTAAAGGTTCCACCGCTATATTTTTTGCTCTCAGGTCAGTACATAGGAGATCGATAAGAGTTTCACTGGATGTTGTAAAGTGGGTAGGAGATGTGACCAACTGTGAAAGACTAAGGCAATCCAAAAACTCGTTAATAGTTTTAGTCTTTATCCCGTTCGTGTCTAGCAAATTGACATTGAAGTCACCAAGTAATATATAGTGGTCGCAGTTTCCTAGTGAACTAATGGAATCCGTTATGGCATCTAGGAATAGGACCAGGTCATGCCATGGAGGTCGGTAGGCTGTACCTACAGCAATTTTTTTGCCTTTCTAGGCATGTCATCTTTCACACAGTCCATCATCCATCGTTTTTTGGTCTTCCCCTACTCATATAGCCATACCCATTTTAACTATGCATATTAAACGTCACATTGCATTTCCTATAAGACAGGTCCTTCACATGCTAACATCCAAACATTCTGTCTATCTCGTTTCTAAGAAACCTCAAACATACGGAAAATGTTGTGTACAAGACGTCGTATGACGTCAGATATCCGGAATAGGGCCCGAGGCACACCTTTCTGTAAAGTTATGTGAATACTCGAGCGTTCCGAGCCTATCACTTTCCTGCAAGATTTCTAGTAACCCGTTTAACTTGAAAGCAATGTGTACTGAAAACATAAATATCAAGTTACTTAGAGAAAAGATTGTAGGCCAGACTGAAGTTTGATGCCTTCAGGTTCTGAAAACTTGAGTCCCGATTTTTCACAGGACTAATAACCGGTTTCATAATGACAGGTTTTTGGAAACTCGACCTGAAAAAGGAGAGAGGAAAATTGCGTAACCACGTGAACAAAAGTGAATTATAGTTCAATTATATCAGGTATTATTAATTAATATTCCAAAGCCCTAAGGGCCTAAAATGATCGAATGTCAATTTAATTCCTTGGAGCTTTAATTATAAATTGGATGGGGAAAAAGAACGTAAAATTCTTTGTAACTAGGCCGAGTTCGCGTTACTGCCCATGAAAATGCTTTAACTCTTTTCAATCAAGTCTTTCATCGTGGACCAAGTTTCTAAAGCGCCATGTATATTGATTAATTTAATAGAATTTGGTAAACAGGCCGAAATTAAAGCTTTAAAACGCCTCATAACGTTCAAATCAAAAGTTATTTATTCAAATAAGGCTGAGAATCAGCAGTTTACGAACGTCAAAATTACATAAGACGGTCCCTCAAAACGCCCGCCCTCCACCACTTCCTTCCTGGGAAGAAATCACGCAACAAACTTTCCAGCAGCACAGCACTTCTTCAATCCTGTATAGGTAAGTAGGTGCATACCTGAAAGTGTCAGTTACATATAGTGATATGTAACTGACAATTTCAGGTATGCAAATTGGTTATCGAAGCAAGGATTACTACCAGCTACCAGCCATCAATATGCAAGTTAATTGAACTGAATTGTGTAACGACACGGTCCCGCAGAGGACCATACCTTCGCATTCACAGATGAATCTTAATCGTTATTTGGGGTCGAGTGAGCCCCAACAAGTGTGTAATCGAGTGGGCGTTCAGTAGGTACCGGTATTGAGAACAGTACAGTGTACATGCGTCCCTCATTCGATACCTTAACAATGGATATAAAAAAGACTGTTCAGCTGTCGGACACAAAGAGTTTTTCTTAACAATGCCTGAAAAGAAAACGATTTTTGTAGAATATGTTTGATTTCGTAGAAGACTAAAAAAGGAGCAAATAATGAAGCCGTCATTGTATAAACGGCTGAAAAGACGTAGATATACAGCCTTTCAATAGACGATGTTTTATTTTATAACAGTTACCAACCAGTAAATAACAAAGAAATAATGTTAATAGTAGAAGTAACAATCAGATTATTTTTACTACCATTACTTGAACGGTAAAACCATCTATTATAATAACCGATACTCGTGTTCAACAGTTCGGTACAATAAGAAAACTCGTTAGCAAACTTCGCTAAACGATGCGTTGTAGGAAAACGAGAGATGTTAAAGCTTGCTAAGTTTCCCAAGTATTCTCTTATTTCCAGCGCTGAAGCTGCTTTTATGTTATCGCCGTACATTATAGCTGTGTTCTGGAGACATCACCTCATATAATTTAAGCGGAGCGATTTAACAAGTCATTATAAAGGGGCGTTGGACTAAAGTGGACGTTATATGACGGAACGAACGATCCGAGGAACGTTTCGTAAACAATAACTTCTATGTTTTATAATGACCATATACATATACGTTAAGACGATACTGGAGCACTTGCAGCACTGGACTACGTGTTATTAATTCATGAATACATCTATAATTCTCCAATGTCGATCGTATTGAATTATTTGAAGTACTTTCAAAACATTAAATAATAGCTTGTTATATATCGTCAGTCACGCTGTTTGAAAAGTTTTGTTATACGCCTAAACACCTGTATCATTCGTTTTTTCTTTATGTCAAATGAAAATACGGCTGATATTTCTATATTTCATCTTTCTTGTCTCACTAAGCACTGTCGGCAGAACGTATTTATTTCTAGGCGGTACATACATGTCAGTGTGGAAATAGGTACTTGATAAGAATTGACACTGCCATGATTACCGAGATCCGGGCTCCATTTGGCATTGAACCGGTGACGGGGGATCGTATAATCGGATTGCCAACCATCCGTCCTAGTGCCGGGGTCGCCACGCCACCGAACACGATAGAGCGAGACTTCTAAAACTTTCGCATTCCGTTTTCGGCGAAGCCAGAGGTAACTCCCAAATCGATTACGTATTTGGATTTCCAGACTCGAATATTGGGGCGGCCTTGACCGTTGATAACTTGATTGATTTTGAAGATACGGTAATTTGAACTTTGTGAAAGCATTACCAGGGGAGATTTCCTGAAAGCGACAGACAAAGTTCTGTTATAGTTTTGTAGCGGCATCTACAACGCTACATGCGAACTACGCACCAAACTGAAGTCATGCAAAATCCTGCATCGAGCAAGCAAATTGTGCAACTAGCATATATACAACGGCCCGATATTAATCATCGGGCAGTTGCCGACCAGATGCAACACCCGTCTGGTCGGAAGATCCTACTTTTTCTAAGAATGAGTGAACTTTACACCCTGTTCCTCATATCTATCAAGTTTAACTAAGCTCAATGGTTGGATGAGCTGCTCGCACTACGCTAGATTTCCGAAAATACTTTGGTTTGATCATTTTCACAGTGGCTATGGCTAGCTACAGACACCTCTTTTGTCCACCATTATGGTCACCGTACCGCGCCGGATCGAGACTGACCGCCATTGCCTTGTTTACTTTTCCATTTATGTCTCGTTCCTTCGCGTGTACATCACCCTAACACAACCCTAGTTTGATTGGAATTTTCCCCAATTACTTGACTACTCCTCGTGTTCTCGTGTTTGTGTTAGAAACTGACCATCGTAAGGTTGAATTACAACTCCGTGGTAACTCAGTGTTACAAGCTTACAACATCTGTACCAAATATTAACACAGCCGAAAGATAAATATTAGGTATAATAGTGACCATAGAGTGTGAATACAGATAGCGTAAAGATAAGATAAACACCCAACCTAAGTACATTTCAATGAGGAGATACTTTATTAAGATTTACTTAGCGATTGACGTCAAATTAATGAGATTCCAATAAATTTAATAAAACGTGTATCCAGTGTTTTCATACATGAATTAAAATAGCTCGCTGCAGCTGTGGATTCAGAATATTTAAATTCGTTATCCATTCAATAAATATTAAAGACGCGTTCGTGTTCACCTGTCAGGGAACATTTATGGCGTAGGTACCTACTTCACGAAACTTTCCAGAATCTATACATCAATCATCATTCATCACGTTTGTTTTTCAATCGGTATGGAGATCAAATAAATGCCCAGACATTTTTTCATTACGTTCCAGAAAGAAAACACATAACTCGAGCATGACAAATATTTACTCACGCGTGAACGTTACAAATGAAAATAGAACCGTATTATGCGTCGTAAAATGTTATAAAACATGAAACCTATTGTAGATATGTTCTAAGAATCCCAATAGTTGTACTATTTGGGGAACGTACGCAGTATACAGTCATTAAACAAAAACATTTACACTATTAATTAAACAACTGTTTACGCACGTAATTTGCGAATTACGGGGCCGGCGCCGGTTTCCGTGACTAACGACTTGCAATAAATTGATGAGAAAAATTCCGCAGGGTGGAGTGAAACCGGAGGAACATCCATCTCATTGTGTCAGTGAACCGTTTTTAATACACTCAAGATGCGCAAGTCTTCGGCATGAGAGGGAGTCGCCCAGGTGAGGGTGGTGCCGCGGGTAGGGGTGCGCCTCCCAGACATTTTCAATAAACAACACTTCCTCCCGTTCCACAAATGCAAACAAAGCCTCATCGACGCGTAATTATGTCAATATTCTATACAAACAGCGGAGACGTGACAGATCACCCTCTGTGCCGTCGCACCAAAGTAATGTCATCAAAGCTGCGGCTTGAGTGGCAGTGACTTGAGCGGTATAAAACCGAGTGACGAAAGTTGTGATGGGTGATCAAAGTTTTCAAACAAAATTATAGTCAGCAGGGAATAGCGGAATCCATTACCTAATTGCCGAAAAAAAAGTTTTCCTCTACGCCTCTGCAAAACAAAACCTAAACGACGAGAACGGCAGGATTACATAGAGGGTCAGAGTCAAAGGTGTGAGCTATCCATATCTCCCACAGTCCGCTGATAACTCTATGACGTGCCATCTGATAGGGAACGTGCCTAAAATTGATCAGGCACATTTCTAGCTCGCACTACGACACAGAAGCAGTGAAGGAAAACATCGTGAGGAAACCAGCATGTTGTAGACCCAAAAATTCGAAGACTTGTGAGATCTACCAACACACACTGGGCCCGCGTAATGGATTATGAGTTTATGACCCACTCTCTCTCTCACAGTGAGAAGGCCTGTGTCCCAGCAGTGGGAATATTATAGGCTGATTATGTATGTACTACGTGACTTGGTCTATATGAAAACGATATTATGCTTGAGGACAATCGTGACGATCAATAGCCGAATGCCGAGTTGGCAGCTAATAGAATAGACCAGCCAACCTGTCCTTAATAATTAAGTTCAGAGGCAAAAAACTCAAACCAAACAAAAAAAATCGTTCATATTTTCACGGACACAGCCAAGGCTGACCACCAAATGTATAATAATTCAGCAGCTAGCGTCGGTTTGCGTCACTTGTGGCTGGGAGAACTCCCATGTTCATAATGTCGACGAAAGTGACGACTAAATTCATTGGTTAAGTTCTGCGCAACCACTGAATACATTTAAAGGTCAGGTTTAAAATCGTGACGTGAAATGACGTCGACGACATTTTATTTCCTCGGGTTTTTCAATCATAAATAAAAATATAATCAACCACTAATCGGTGGAATAATATTTGAAAAGTTAATCGTTTTTTAACAGGAGAAGTGTTTAGTTTTCCCGTTTACCGTCGTTACGCATCTTATTATCGTTCAAATACTTCGGCTAGTGCTATATGCCACTGCTACTAACTAAATACCTAACAAACAATCTCAATTAGTTGACGTGGTTACGTCACAAGTAAAGACTCGACAGTTGTGAGTGTTGTGACAGAATACCAAATGGTAACTATTCACAATCAAATTCAACCAACTAAACTGCTTACTTATTCAAAAGTGCGTGTCTCACTATTAGACCCCAATATCGATTTGGTCTTTTTCCAATTCGATATTGAGACAAAATCACAGTATAAGGCCTTGAACTTTGTCCTTCTTCAATTAATATAAACTATGAATCGAAATATCAGTTACGAATCGCATTATCTTCCGTCATTACAGTGGGGTTGGCGGGGCAGGTCACGAGTGTCAGTTACGTGTCAAGAACGGCTAGAATACGGGTCAGGTCCGAACTACGTCATAACGAGCACGTTTGCAAGACTCCGAGCCACGTGCACAAGTCACAACCGGCGTCTTACTCCATTCAAATGTTTCCTTCACATTGTTACGAAACTTGCCCCGATGTTTCAATAAAAGGCCAAATAAAGGAGGAAAATCTGTTGGAGTCACGTTTCCCTGAAATATCAAGAGTGACTCGTTGCTTTTTCGTAGGATTTCATTTTCTATGTAAGAGTTAGGGACTGAGTCGGTATTGGTATTGTATTTGTAAACAATGTGGTACTTTGAAGTACCACAAAAGTTCTTTGAAAATCTATTTTTTCTGTGGTTTTACTCTAGAAATGTATTTGATGTAACATAGAAACCTTAAAAAAATACAATCTAAATTCATTTGTAATTAGAACATCTTCATCATCTGCCTAGCCTTTTCCCAACTATGTTAGGGTCGGCTCCCAGACTAACCGAATGCAGCTAAATATAAGTATTTTACACGGAGCCACCGCCTATCTCACCTCTACAACCCAGTTACTGGGTAATACGATACCCCTTTGTAAGACTGGTTGGCAGACTTTCGGTTCAGATATTTGAAGTAGACATACTCATATGCAAAGTGAAAAAGTCTCTACTGTTGGCAAGGTCAAACATTTGCAAAGGTATTCGAATGGGGCACTACTCGGTCCACGTAAGCTAAACGTTCGGTAGGGCGTAGCGTGGAGTGCATGTAGGTACAAATGCGAGAGGTCACGAGGTGTAGTCGACACCTCTCACAACACTCCAACTCTCGCATCTGAAATAGGTTACCGTGCAACTAGATGCGCAACATTCAAACGATCGACGCTTTCAGCTTTGTGAATCAATTTGACTTTATCCCGAAGTATTCCCGGAGAATTTTCTTAGTAAAAAGGTAAACTTTTTTATGCTGTTATTTTCTTCTTAAGATTTTAGCTTAACGTGATAATTCAGCACTTCAAACGTTGGGATTCTCGCTTGAGATAGCACTTAACCAATGAGGCGTGTTTTAGTAAAGACGAATATCACGGGCACGACACAAATTCTTTCTGCTCAAATTCCCCATCTTCGAGCAAACAACTACCAGTGGTTTTCCTCATTTTTGCACCAACTTTTTAGAAGAACCTCTTAAGGGAATACGGAATTGGCTGCTGCCGACAGCTAATTAAATTTTATTACAAAAAGGTTAATTAGCAAAAGCATAACATTGGGGATTCTTGTGGGCGTTTCAAATCCCGTTTTATGGACACTCTTGCGTCAGGCGAACCAGAATTAGTGGCATTGTGAGAGTAACATCCCCTGAGGCCCAAGATTTAATATCTAATTCTTTTGCAAAGCAATAATAACGTAATGGCGCTCATAAAAAGTGCGAAAATATCAAGAGTGACTTTTATAACGAATGTGTTTCTGGTTTCTGTCAGCCATACTTTCTGAATCTGACGTTATTTTTAGATTTAAGATGTACGCTCGGACGGATCCCCTGATACATTTTCCTCTGGAACGACTGGTTTACTCGTTAAATATCATCGACTTTGAAAACAAAATATTTCAAATGTCAAAGTTTGTATGTTCAGATGTTTGTTACTCAATCACGCAAAAACGGTAGAACAGATTTGGATGAAAATTGGCATACAGATAGTTCATAACCTGGATTAACACATAGGACATTATTTTATCCCGGTAGTACGTTCCCGTGGGATAATTTTCGACCTCCACGCGGGCGTAGCCGATGGCAAAAACTAGTTCAAACATAAAACAGGTCAAACTTCTGTTTTATTTGCTTTGCTCATAAATTATTTGAAAAAACACTGTTGTATCCCGACGTCAAATGATGATTGATGGCGCTTATTTTTAAAAGTTTTTTTCGACAGCATCGTTTCACGTTCGGAATTTAAAAAGCTTCATACATGATATAGAGTTCCCGCTGAAATGGATGGTGTTATGTCAACACTGGATACTGGCTGGCACAGGAAGGCAAAGATAAAAACGTTAGTATAGCCGTTATAAAACTGAGAAGCGAGTTCCTGCTACACAAGTGTACACATACGATAGAATAGGAGCCTTTCCCGTTCGGGGAACTAATGCTATTATAATGCTAGCGGTGGTGTAGTACCTCCACTGTAACTAAATTTGTCTGATGCTATCATTAATATTGTTGCCTTGGCTCTAGAAGGACACTGGGGCCCAGTTCTCAGCGGAGCTTCTACACAAACATTTTATGAAACTGATAGGACGATTATTAACACAAACGTGCCGAGGCGTGACATTTTGGGATGTTTATTGTGGTGCTTTAAAATTGCCTCCTCTTGTGGCTCTAGTGGTGGAAAATACGCTTATAATGTTCCCATGTCTCGGTGAGAGAGAGTGGGCCGTAATCCACCACGCAGACCCAGTGCGAGTTGGTAGATGTCACATGTCTTCGAATTTTTGGTTCTAGGACATGCCGGTTTCCTCACGATGTTTTCCTTCACCGTTTTGAGAGCAGTGGTGATGAAATAATTTACACTAAGTAAAGCGCCTGTCAGGGTTCGAACCTGCGACCTGTATGACGTAAGTCGCAACCAATTCCACTTGGCTACCACTACTCTGGTGGCGATGCCCGCTATATTTTGCCCACTTACCAATATTATACTGTAGCAAGTTTGTAAGATTCCTGTGCAAGTCCAATATTTTTTTTTTCTTTCTTTCTTTTCTTTCTTATTCTCACCATGACACTAGCTTTTGTAATACATCCTAGTTTGTAGTTCGTATATACAGATACAGAGATTCATAATCACGGCCATCAATATAATCCAAAGCCTATCACTATATAAAAGAGGGATTCCATTTATTTCCTTTGTATTGAGAAATATATTGCTAAACGGATTTTAATTGCTTATTGATCTGGTATAAAGTGGGACGATAAAATTGGGGGCGAATTCTTAATCGGCGTGACGGGCTCGCCCGAATTTGAACGAAGCCACGATAAACTGTGGCATAGATAATTATTTCATGATATTGTTATTATTAAGCGCTTTTTAGTTGACAGAATGATAGGATAATAATTTATTTATACAATCAAGCAATAGGAAATACCGTCAATTAATACTGTCGTTTACCACTCAGTGATTTAATGGAATTTGAGATAGGCTACACTTTACAGAATTTGTAAATGACAGTTATGGGTTCAATATTAGAATTAATCTGGGCATAAGTACTTAACCACTTTCAACGTTTACTTTTTGATTAAATCATTTTGTGAAAAGCTTCATCTAACATAAAAAAATTCTTGGTAAATACCAATGGCAGCTAGAAAACCGTTAAAAATGATGCATCACCCATACACACCTACATAACATCATTCGGCGAAACGTAGGGTAGGACAGTGTACGCACGGCTACACATCAAGCTATACATTTCCAGTTTACGCTGATCTCGCACTGTACGGAAATCCTATACAATGAGAGATCAGCTTATACTGGAAATGTATAGCTTGATGTGTAGCCGTGTGTACCTATTAGTACACCCACATTTCGCCAGTTATTGGAGGCGAGCCTATTGTCATTGACCGGGCAAAATTCCAGACTCCTGGCTTCAACTGAGAAATTCTGAATAGAAAAACCCAATAACACTTTGCCCGACCTGAGAATCGAACCCAGGACCTTATGCTCAGCAGTAACGCTTGTGGTCACTAGACCAACGAGGCATTCAACATCAGCATCATCCCATAGTTTTATACATCATCCTGACTCGATTAATGAAATCGCGCGAAAACGGTGTGTAATATTTTCTCCAGTCAAAATTATTATTTAACTGCAGGTTTAGCATGACGCTATCTATTTCTACGAAGAATAGACAGTGCTTTTTAATACAAAGTGACATTTGTTTTCTACATTTTTGTCTTTCGTTTCTAACGATCTTTGTCTAGGTCCTTATAAATGTAGACTATTTCAGAAGAATATTTGTGCCCAAACTGTCAAAATCTCACTGACAATAAACTTTATACTCGACGGCCACAAAGTATATACGTTTATCTACAAAATCATGATTCGTTTAGAACGCGTAACTGTGACAATTAATAGAAAAAAATAGCTATCTTCTCCTATTGTACATCATTTAGTTAATAGTCATGTCTGTTCTTCCGTCGAAAAATCGGTGCTCGTGCTAAGCCTGCTGAAATCGCTTGTCTACATTTCTCGGTTCAAAACTGTCAACTGTCTACACGGAATAGTTATTTATGATACTAGTGCGGTAAGTTGGTTTTTACAAACGAGTAGACAAATGTAAGCCCGAGACGAAGTCGAGGGCTTACCATAGTCACGAGTTTGTAAAAACCAATTTCTGCACGTGTGTCATACAATGTTTTTCAACACATTTGCGAGAAAACAGTACAATATGTAATTAAACAAACTTATACATCATTAAATAGCGCTCTCCAATTTTGGCGGCAAGAGACCGTTTCCTGCAATTTGCGCCTCATTCAAAATATCAGGTGGAGTAGATTCCATATTAATATCAGTTTCCTCGCTTGAACTCTTAGTAAAAGTTTGTTTATAAATATCAGTCGGAAACTCGCAACAATCTTTGACGTTTCTAATATGAAAATGGCGCGAATTTACAAATAGCGCCACATGCCCGTGGTGAAAATTAGAACTACATCTTTCATCTCATTTACTCTTTATTATTAAAGTGAGACAAACGTATTGAGCAAAATCGCTTCCAAGGAGGTTCGATCAGTCAGCTTATTTATTCTCGTAATAAGAAACTCCTTGGACGAAATTCTTATAATATTTTACGGCAATTAAAAAAAAACCGTAAAGAATACGCACGGTGCCATACAACGAGGTATGCGGTAAAATAGGTACTTAGGTGAGAGTACCTATTTTACCGCACGTTCCGTTGTATTAGTGCGTAATTTTTAACTTTCGAACCATGTTGTATACAGGCTTCGTAAATGCAGTTTTTGAGCAAATGTGTTGAAAACGTAATTTTTGCCTACTCTTCTGTCGACAAAACGACTCTCTACGGTCCTCGTGCTAAGCCTGCAGCTCGCTTTTACTTGCTCCATTTTACAAAGTTGTTAGGATAAATGCACACTCAACGTGCGTCAGAATTTGAATTCGCGGTTGCAATAGTCCGCGATTGTTGAGGTTTTTAGGACGTCAGTAAACGTACATTTTAACTGTAATCCTGCAAGCATGCAACAGGCAGTTTCGTTTGACGTCATTGAACGCGTCACGCCATGTTATACCATCGAAACACGCCTCTAGATTTTTGTTTTGCATATTTCTATATTCGCTGAATACGTTAAAAGTAACATGGATTTATGTTTTACCTTTTGGAAAAGCGAAATGTTATTTATCTCCGCTGTCGTCAACTTTTATTGAAGAATGACAATGACTGATAAGACTTATCAGGTATTTATGGATGGTTTGTGAATTTAGTTTGGGATTTGCTCACGCTTCGACTATTCTAGTGTCATTATTAGTTTTAAGATTAGCATGTGCTGAATGTAATAAATGTAGGTACCTATTCTTAGTTTGCGGTGATAAACGATGTTCTGGGGGGCGTACAGCTGTTCCAAGTTGGTTTCACGTTGAATAAAAATTAGAGACTTTACTTTTCTGGATAATCTTTTGACTAACCAATTTACAAGCGCAGCTCCTTTTCACGAGCAGCAGAGCAACGTCTTTCGTCTATCTGTACCGGTAAAATGGTAACTATAATTTCTAACTCTATTCTTTGTAATATTGAAGCAAACTTTTATATTGTTCTAAAGATTTAACACAATGTTCTAGTGGGCGTTTAGTTGGTCGAAGTTGGTATAACGTTGAATTAAAAGTAGAGCGCAGGGCCTTACGAGCAGCTCCTTTAAGCCTTACGAGCAGGTCCATCCGCCTTAGGGGTACCTCTACAAATCACCGTTTCGAACTGCGTGTGTCCTTAAAAATGGTCTTAGAGGGGCCTAACTTTTTCATTCCTCGTCTGTAGACACTCTGATTCTTTTCATTGTTACATTAATCTAATAGAAAATTGTACATACTAGTAGAAATAGAAACTAACTGGAATGCTCGATTGTAAGAGCCGGATAAGAGAATTTGTCGTAGGCCCGACAGCGACCGGAACTCGTACAATGGACCATTCCGACGACTGATGATAGTCCCCGCACTACTTGTACCAACATCTTTTGCTCACCGATCTGTACCGGTAGAAGGGTATCTATAATTTCTATCTCTATTCTTTGTAATATCGAAGAAAACTATAACATTGAATTGAAGGTTTAGCGACCACATATTTCATGGAAGCGCAATAACGAATATATAATATGTTTGATATATTTCTTGCGACTTGATTTTTGTAAGAGCGGTCTGGCGTAAGTATTTGTTGTAAGTACTTGTTAGTATCTTCTTTTATTATTTGTGGGGCTTGTGGCTCGGTTCGATCGATCACACTAAGCTAAGCTTGTCGGAGTTGGTCCGTAGATGGGTGACCATCTTTACCTACCAAGACTCCTCCTCGGAAAGCACGTTAAAAAACCGTTAGTCCGGCTGTCAGTCGTAGATCTTTGACAGTCGCTACCGGTCACCCAAAAGTCGCCGTAAGTCTGATAACCAGTCTTACCAGGTGGTCGAGGTCAGATAGTTAGTCGCTCCATGTTAAATATTGGTATTCAGTTGCGTACGGTTAAACAGGCAGCCGACCCCGACTTAGTCAGAAGGCTAGGCAAGACGATGATCTATCTTATTATTTATTGATCATTTCTTAGTTAGCCTATGTCAGCCTTGGTGATACCGTGATAATAAATGGTAAGTTCTTTATATTATATACTTCTTAGATAAAATATAGGAAAAGTTTTATCCAGTGCGCAAACTGTAACCATGAATTCAGCATATAATTCTAGAACCCCTAGAGTAGAAATTTCTGCGCTAGGGGTCTTAATAATATGCTGAATTCATGGTTACAGTTTGCGCACTGGATAAAAACGTTTCCTGTATAGGATGAGAACAGGAGGAAAATTATTAAAAATTCATTAAGATTGAATCTTATTTCACCATGTCGTAATATTTTCGATTAAAACACTTTAATTAAAAAGTTGGACGATTTACCGGTAGTAAATAAAAGCTTTTATTATCGCAAGAGATCATTAAAAATGTTCAATGTGTCATAAAACAGCGGAGCGTATGTTTAATCCTGTCGACACACGGTGCATGTTACGAGCATAAAGCGAATCAAAACCACATTTCGCCAGTTATGTTAGCTCCATGTAACAGGGTACGAGCCTATTGCCATCAACGGGACACAAATCCAGACTCCAGTTTGGTATTGAGAAATCTCATGTGGAAAAAACCCAATAACACTATGCCCGACTCGGGAATCAAGCCCAGGACGACATTTTCAGCAGTAGCGCTTGCGACCACTACACTAACGAAGCAGTCAAAACCGAAATTTCGGTGGGTGTACTTTAGATGCACCTCTGGCTAACCCTTCGGGGAATACAGGCGTGATCATGTGTTTATTTACTTTACAAAAATGTATGATAAGAAGACGAAAAGGAGGAAAAGACATTTTCTCAGAAAGGCGGAGATAAAGAGACTATCTTGGTTGATTCAAAGAAAGTTGCTCGTAATGTTTACTACTTTTTGATAAACGACTGACAACTGCAAACTTATTGATTACTCTATCATTTTCGGCGATATGTAATAGTTGGGTTAGGTGACAAAATCTATGGGGATTTGTTGGGAGGGGCTCTTGGCTAAATAATAACAGCTGTACGGGTCAATCGAAAGCTAAGCAACACTTGCCGCGGTCGATTCGTGGATGGGTAACCATCCATTACATTTCCCACCCCTCCGTGCCGCACGTCGGAAAACACGTTGGGTTGTTGGTCCCGGCTTCCATTCGTAGATCTTTGACAGTCGTTACGAGTCGCCAGAAGTCAGGAAGTCTGACAATGTTACCAAGGGGTAAGTTTTGTGTTACCCAGTAACTGGGTTGTGGAGATCAGATAGGCAGTCGCTCCGTGTAAAATACTAGCATTCAGCTGCATCCGGCCAGACTAGCAGCCCCAACATAGTTGAGAAAAGAGACTGAGGATTGAGAATTCCCAGGAGTTTTAAAAACTTCCCTATGGCACTTCGTTCCTGTTAATACAACGCGCCATATGTTCTACAACACGCTATACATAACGCGAACGAGGTCAGCTTATGAAGACGTGTTTGTTTTGTTTGGACTCAAACAGTACGGAAGTTCTCACGTTTTGCGTAAATTGTGGCCCTCGATGGCTCGCGTAGGTACACTGCAGTAATATTTTTACGTTATTTGCCTCGCGCATTTGTACACATTCCAAGGTTACATTTCTAATGAAAATGCATGATTCACAATATGCCTTGAAAACCAAAACAACTTCTTTGACATCCTTATTACTTTCATCATAAATTCGTTGCTTTGAAAACTGCGGATTAAAAACAAAATTAAAAGTAATTTATTCAAACTAGGCTGAGAGTCGTCAGCACTCCCCCCCAAAATGCCCACACTTCACCACTTCCTAGTGCTTGAGCTGGTAAGAAGAAGTGGCGCAACAAACTCCCCAGCAGCATAGCTGTCTGTTCAGTTAGAAGAACTTGATTCTATGCAATAGTAAGTAATTAACATTACGAAACACAATTTAGCTAGCTGTATGTATCAGCTAGCACACACCAATATGCCAACAAAACATTGAAAACTAGACTCAAGCAGAAATAAAAACGTCAACAGAACTGAATACCTAAATAAAAGCCTCTAAGTATAAGGGCCCGCTCGTTTACAATAACGCAATGCTTTATTTCTTCATGTAGCTGTAACTTGAAGTCACAAATGTTAAGGACAAATGTTAGGACCTTAGGAGTAAAATGAATAAACAGTTAATTACTAATAACAAAATCATGGTCAGCAAGACGACCTGCCACCACAACCAGCAGCTGTTCATGAACAATGGATATCTTTGTATATTTAAAGTGTAAACAAATTAATGCTACTGCCAGTAATAAGGATTGCAGCTTACATAGAGTGAAACTTCGTAAACTGTTATTAACAAATAATTAATTAAACCCTAAACTTTCTTCGATAAACTTGTTTGGGGCGGTCACAGAAACATAGTTTAGTTAGGGCAAACTACTTTGACTTGTAAAACTTAACATTTAATTAATTAAGGAATACTGCTTCCTAAGTTTGCATTTGACGAATTTAGAAAATTGTTATTCACTATTTCTAATTAATCATCGTCATCATCCTTGACCAGTGCGTGTTGCCAACTTGCCAGTGATGACATATGGTACTAAAACGTGGTCGTTCACAATGGGCCTTTTCAGAAGGCTAAAAGTCACTCAAAGGGCAATGGAGAGGGGTATACTCGGAGTTTCCCTAAGTGATCGAATCATGAATGACGAGATCCGCAGGAGAACCAAAGCAACCGACATAGCAAGAAGAATTGCCAAACTTAAGTGGCAGTGGGCAGGGCTCATTGCTCGCAGAACAGATGGCTTATGGGCCGAATGGTTCTGGAGTGGCGATCACGTACCGGAAGAGGTAGCGTTGGAAGCCCTCCCACAAGATGGACTGATGACCTTGTGAAGGCCGCAGAAATCCTCTGGATGCGGGAAGCGTAGAACCGGTCGAAGTGGAGGAGCTTAGAGGAGACCTATGTCTAGCAGTGAACGTCTTTCGCCTGAAATGATGATGATGATGATCATTCTCCTGGCCTTATCCTAATTTCTTTAGGGTCGACGCAACATATTTTCTTCTTCCATATTTCTCTATTAGTCGACATCTCGGTTATCACCTCCTTTCTAGTCATAATATCATCATCATCATTCACACAGTCCATCCATCATTTATTAGGTCTTCCCATACTCTTATAATCCATCGACATTCACTATTTCTAGTTATTGGTTTTCATATTAATAGACTCGTAGTCGCAAGGGAAAAAGGACCTAATACCATCCGAGGCGAAAATTGAATGTATGGCACCCGCCTAACCCTGAGGGAATCACAGGCTTGACCATTATGACACTAATGAGTTATGACAATCACACAAAAAGGTCATTTGTCGTTTAATCTTTTATGTCAACCTACTTGGTTAAATTATGCGTTGTTTTGTGGTTATTTCTAGATTTCACGTAATAGGTACCATTAGAACATAATTATACAACGTGTAACGGAAAGGATACATACCAACGGCACGGCTTTTTTGGATGATATCAAACGATATTGGAAGGGTTTTTTAATCCTATCTCTACATGTTCGGAAGTGAGAATTTTTAATACATTGATACCAGAAACCGAACTTTTCAAATTGAAATTAACACATCACTCGGTAGAGATTTATCGTGATATTGGCAAGTAACGTGGAAAGTTATTAACCTACGTGTAGTAGTGCGTAGTCCGGTGACACATTTGTTATGATTTGAATTTAACAAACATGAAACCGAAAATTTGGTATCAATCCTTGGAATATTTTATATTGAGCTGAAACTATTTCTCTCGGTCGCCCGCTCTCACTAGCTGACTCTATGCCAGCTGTTAAGTGCTTAAGGATAGCAATAGGGTTTCTGTTACACCCTGTATATGAGTAGTGGTGGCCAAGTAGCTGCGAATTTCTAGTAGTAAGATGTAGCTTCGAACCCAGACAGGCGCTTTACTTTTTGTAAATTATTTCATTATCATTGCTCTCATAACGGTAAAGGAAAACATCGTGACAAAAAACTTTTTTCAAAAAAATATCAACCGACTTCCAAAAAAACACTTACAAAGTGCAAAATAACTTTAATTTCGGAAGTCGGTGACTTTGGACGTGTAGGTATTTTAATTCTTTGTCACCGCCTTCCGAAATTAAAGTTATTTTGCACTTTGTAGTGTTTTTTGGAAGTCGGTTGATATTTTTTTGAAAAAAGTTTTTATTTTTCACTTTTTAGTTACCTACGCCACACCAATTCGAAATTTCAACATCCTCAGGCTCAAAACAATGCATATTTATGCAATAGCCGCATTCGCGGTTGATTTGCTATAATGTTTTGAAGAGTTCCGTTGTCTGTCTCCGAAACGCATCATCAGATCTATATGAAATATGGGACCATTTCGGAATAAACCCCTTTCGAACAAAAAAAATTTGCAAATCCGTCTATATACGACGGAGTTATGCCCGAACATACATAAAAAAATTAAAAATAATATAAACATGTCGAATTGATAACCTCCTTCTTTTTGAAGTCGGTTAAAAACATGTCCTAGACCAAAAATTCGAAAACATGTGACGTCTACCAACCCGCACCTCTCACTGAGAGGAGGCCTGTGTCCCAGCAGTGGGTATATTATATGCTGATTACGCTATGATTATATAATACAGAAACATTTCCTTAAGGAAAGCTATTCAGTAATCCCAAATGTCACTGTCCTACAATAGTTGCCATGCAGAAAATGAGGCGTCAATACAAACGGGACTGACCTAACATTAGCTGTACGTACGTAAAATAATAAATGTATTTGCGTCATGAATCATTAGTACATTACATTATCTTTATTGCTAAACGATGTGGTTAGCGTCAGAGGCGCTATGACATCCCGCGTCATACGGACCACGCGTGATGTTTATCCATAGCTCGCCTTTAGCTGTGCCCAAGTTTGGAAGTATTTACGGAGCTATTATGTTAGGGAAATCCCTGTTGCTTTTCTTTGGAATAGATCATCATCTACATAATTAGCAATCAATTGTTAGTGCTACGTGACGTATTGATTTATCCTTATGATTCTGTTTATGGTGGCCGTGCGAAAGTAACTCTGTCTGTCTGTCTGTTACGCTTTCACGCCTAACCCGCTGAACCGATCGTCATGAAATTTGGCAGAGATATAACGTGAGATATGGTGAAGAACATGGGCTACTTTTTTACGCGATAACCGACATCCACGCGGGCGGAGCCGCGGGCAAAAAAAGTAATAAGTATTATAAATGCGAAAGTTTGTGTGATTTGATGTTTGTTACTCAATCACGCAAAAAAGGCTGAACGGATTTGGATGAAATTTGGCACACACATAGTTTATAACCTAGATTAACACATATAGATGATAGAATAACTTTAATCCCAGTAGTATGTTCCCGTGAGATTATTTCCGACTTCCATGCGGGCGAAGTCGCTAGCATAAGCTAGCATATGTGTACATACGCATAGATAAATAATATTATAGGTACGTCAAATAACTACCTGACACTTGTCTCACCATCTCCGAGTAACTTGCAGTTTTAGTGATAATCACATTATCACTAATAATCCACATGCCGATTATTGTAACACGATATTTCAATCTAAACGGGGCCGATGTATGTACATTTCGATTCTATCTCATGCAATTTTCCGCCAATAAATCTGTAGGCTCGTTACGCATCGGCAATCTTTCAATCAGGCCATCAGTTAGGTCTGACGTGCACGCGTCACGAAACTGCGCCATAGTGCTGCCGCCGCTCATCGGAACATCTGTTCAGTCTGTCAGCACCTTAACAAGTTACCTACATACATGTAAACATGTTTGAAACGATTTATTTTTACGAGCATTAAAAAGTGGAAAAAATATGGGAACTATAAAATATGGATTGGATAGGTTTATGTATTGTAGATATTTCTTTATTGTGACGTTACTGTCCGACTTTTTTTGGACAGGCCACGATTGCGGCGGTAAGTCCCCTCTTTGAGGAGTGGCTTGAGAGGCGGCATGGCGTCCTCACCTTCCGCCTGACGCAGGTCCTCACCGGACACGGTTGTTTCGGGACGTTCCTGTTTCGGATAGGGCGGGAGGAAACGCCCGGGTGTTTCCACTGCGAAGATCGTCCTGAGGATACGGTGGAGCAAACGGTGGCGGTCTGCCCGGCTTGGGTGGAGCACCGTCATGTCCTCGTGGAGGCGATCGGCGGCGGCGAACTATCGCGTCCGGCCCTGGTCCAGGCCATGGTACGGAGCGAGAGTGCATGGCAACACGGGTGGGTTTTAGTCAGTAAAAGTCTGACACGCCCTCCTGCTCCACCCAGAGCGGGAGAAGTTATTTGATGATTTCCCACCCAAAAAGAAAAAAAATACTGTCCGACTTTTGGCTAATGTAAAGAATCACGTTGAAAGGCAATTCCTTGAATTATGGACATGGTTTGGGATCAAGGTTAAAAGGCGAGACCCGGTCCGTATTTCCCCAAAACCTTGAGGACACGCAAGAGACGGATAGTTGCTCGTAATATTATTTTATTTTGTAAATATTCAGATATTTCAATTTGAGGAAGAGCTTCGTCTACATCCTACTAATAATGTGAATTTGAAAGTTTGGATGTTTGTTACTCAATCATGCAAAAACGGCTGAACGGATTTGGATGAAAATGTCACACAGATAGCTTATAACAGGATACTTCTTATCCTGGGAGTACGTTCCCGTGGGATAATTTACGACATCCACGCGGGCGAAACCGCTGGCAAAAGCTAGTATTTCTATATTGTAAAATTACTGTCTAGCTCTTGGCTCTTGTCTGGGTATTGGCAGCGCGCACCCATACTGCTCGATATGCTCCCACAACCCAGGCGATCAATCTGCTGAACGCCCTGATTGCTCAGAGGCCAGATCAGATATTGACATACGAGTATATGTATGTGTACCTATAGCAGTAAATCTATGTTCAATGTTTGTGTGAAGTTTTTTATTTAAATATTATGTTATTGGCTTGCTGCGCGCTTTGGTGCAAACTGTAAGTGCAGCAAGCAATTGGCATACATAAATAAAGGTAAGGAATCAAGGCCGCTAATTAAGGAGATGGTTTGGGCTCAAGGGTAAACGGCGAGAACCGGTTTGAATTTCCCCAATACTATTAAGGACACGCAAGGCACGGATAGTTGCTCGTACTATTATTTTATTTGGTGAATATTCAGATATTTCAATTTACGGAAGAGCTTTGTCCACATCCTACTAATACTATAAATGTGAAAATTTGTATGTTTGGATGTGTAATACTCGAATCACGCAAAAACGGGTGAACGGATTTGGATAAAGTTTAGCAAACATACAGTCTATGACCTGTATTAACACATAGGATAGTTTTCATCCCGGTATTACTTATGTTCCTTTGGGATAATTTTCGACCTCCACTCTAGCAACGCAGCTGGCAATAAAAGTAAAAAATAATGTTTTAAACCCCCGACACAAACAAAAAGTATAAAAATAATATTTGTAGGCCTTTTAAGTTGTAAGTAATATTTTGATCAAGGCATTGTAAAGTCGGGGGACGGCTAATGAAAATGCTAGGCCTCTTCTGTTTGGCATTTTCAATGACCGTCCCGCGACTTGACAATGCCATGATTACCTACAACTAGGCCCATAAATATTACTTTTTCTTTTTAGAGTTTTTGTTTGTGTCGGGGGTTTTTTAAATTTTTAATTTAACATTTATTACCTGTTTTTTAAAGTTAATGCCTCGTTTAAATCTGCGCAGCGTTGTGTATGTTTCCCACAGTGAAGTTTGTTCCTAATTTATCCTAAATCCTCGTCCTGATCACCATGTATCCATAACCCATTCATTGAGACCTTTTCAATGAGCCCAACCCCGATACTTCTGCTGTTTGTTGGTGAGTAACTTGGGTATCCTGGAAATGCCAGGTGTTGCTCCAGTATCAGTTCAAGGTTACTTTGTTTGTCTAATATCATTGAAGTAATAGAATACCAAATTTCGACTTGATCATACCTGTGGAAGATGCTCAAATCCCTTCATCAACCAGAAAAGAGCTGATAATCTACAAACGGCTGAACCGATTTTGATGAAACATGTCTAAGAACACTCCCGACCAATTCAAAATCTGAATCGGTTCATCCGTTCTGGAGCTATGTTGCCTCAGACAGACACACACACAGACACACACATCAAACTTATAACACCTCGTCGTTTTTGCGTCGGGGTTTAAAAAAGAGTACAAAATGTTTTCAATATGAGAAGTATGGATTATGAAAATGGACAACGAATTCGCTCTGGGAACTGTGATTCAGATTACAGTGTATATCAAAAATAAAAAACTATGATTAATATATCTGGCTTCCCTTTTCCGCTAAGCGTATGTGAGGAGTGTTCAGTTAGTGATAAAAATAAAATAAATTTCCACGGAATTTATGTACATTCAATTATTCATTCCATCAAACGGGAAGCCGCCATCAGCGCTTCTATTTGCAGAAATATCAAAGATGAATATTAAAGAAAATTCCACAGAGTGAGATAAGTTACTACGGAAACTCGAAGTGAATTCTAATCTCGTTCAGTTTACCGTGCAAAGTAAGTAGTACTTTCTTGAGCTTTATGCTTCTTACTTTTTATGTGTAATTAGGTTAGGTTTGTTTTGTAGTACCGAATATAAAGGAGGGTCGCGATTATGTAGATGAGACAACTATAATAAAAACAGGGTGGTCGTCCGATGCTAAGCCCTAGGGAGAAGAAATCCTGAGTGCTTATTAAGTATTAAAACAACTTCTTAGTCTTAGTTGTCAAGTCCCTGGTTTTTAAATAACATTCAAATTCTCTAGCCTAATTTCTTGGCTTTATTTTAAAACGCTCCGAGTACTCTGTATAAAACTTAGAAAGTAAGATTTGGCTAAGAGGAAGTTGCAAAGTCAAAAGGACACTACGCTACATTTACTATAAAAATAAAAACTCGGCTAGCAAAATTAAATATACAACATACTCAAATTTATTGAAGAAATGTATTCATTATTCGAAAAGAAATGCTAACATAAAGTTTATAAACAGGAGTGAAAACAAATGCAAAGCCACTTGGACAGTTGTAAAAAATGAAATACTTAGTACTAACTTCAAAGATAACATAGATAACATTAAAGTTGATAACACAATACTTACAAACCCCGTCGAAATAGCATCTGCCTTCAATAATCACTACATCAATCTGGCACACAAATCAACACATACAAATACACAAATTGGCCGTAGTAAAAACTCAATTCATGATTCGATGTTTCTTAGACCGGTGTCGGAAAATGAGGTGAGAACAGAAATATTATCGCTATCCAACACGAATTCAGAGGGCTACGACGAAATTAATACTAAAATTATTAAATTATGCATTAATGAAATAGTTGGAATTCTTACACATTTAATTAATTTATCATTCTCTTCTGGAACTTTCCCAGATACCTTAAAACTGTCCATTATTAAACCACTCTTTAAGAAGGGAGAAAAAGATTGTATAAATAATTATCGCCCAATAACCTTGATACCGATTCTGTCAAAAATATTTGAAAAATGCATGTACAAAAGAATAGTTAATTTCTGTAACAAGTTTGACATAATTAATAAAGATCAATATGGCTTTCAAAAAAGCAAATCAACTACATTAGCCACCTTCTCTCTGATAAAAGCAATACTATCCAATATTAATAAAAACTATCTGACTACAGGAGTGTTTTTTGATCTGTCTAAAGCTTTTGACCTAGTGTCACATGACCTGTTGCTACGAAAGCTAGAGGTAATTGGGATAAGGGGACATGCACTTCAGTGGATTTCGTCATACTTAAATAACCGACAACAACGTGTTATTATTGCAAAATTAGGTAGAAATAATGTCATGACATCATACTCATCCGAGTATAAATGCAACAATTATGGCGTCCCACAAGGAAGTGTATTAGGCCCTATATTGTTCCTACTCTATATAAATTCAATCACAGACATAACAAATCATAAATGCATACTATTCGCTGACGATATTTCCATTATAGTGACGTCCGATAAAAAGACTAATACAATTGACGACCATGAAGCAGAAATTAACAATACAATTGACAAACTAATTGAATGGCTTGACATGAATAACTTGAAAATTAATTTAGATAAATCCGTGTACATACAATTTAACAAATCAAATAATAATAAATACAATTTAAAACTTGACATACCAAAACTTAACGCGGTAACACAAACAAAATTTCTTGGAGTAATAATAGACCAGGACATCAATTGGAAAGCACAAGTGGATGATGTATCTAAAAGAATAAATAAATTCGTATACGCACTCAGAAAGGTGAAAAATATAACAAACATTAAAACTGCTATTACTACCTACCATGCTTATGTCGAATCCTTAATACGATATGGATTCATCATGTGGGGTAATAGTTCCGATAGGAATAGGGTATTTGTTGCCCAAAAAAAATGTATTCGTGCAATATATGGGCTTCAACCTGATGAATCTTGCAGGCCTATATTTAAAGAACTTGGTTTATTACCGCTACCCTCTCTCTATATTTATGAAGTTTGCATGTTTGTTAAGAAACATAAAGACCTGTTTAAAAGGGCAGATGATGTATATCCTCGAAACCGGCGTGATCCTCACAGGCTTATATTAAGTGACTTACCGAGACTGGCTAAATACAATAAAAGCTGTTTAGCCATGTGTGTTCGGGTGTACAATAAAATTCCAAGGGACTTAAAAACTTTAGATCTTAGATTGTTCAAAAAAAAATTGTATGAATGGTTAAAAACGAATAACTTTTACAGCATTAAAGAATTTACTGACGGGAGATATCTTTAAATGTAACAATATTTGCATGCTATGATATAAGCGAAACATGTATGCTCTATAATGTACCTTGAAACAACTTTATATACCATGTTTTATGCGAATAAATATTATTTCTATTTCTATTTATTTATTTCTATTTGAATTTTCTCTTATTTTTTTAACTTGTCGGTTATTGCGTAAAAAAGTAGCCTGTGTACTTCTCCGTATCTCAGGCTATATCTCTGCCAAATTCCATGACGATCGGCTCAGCGGTTTAGGCGTGAAAGCGTAACAGACAGACAGACAGAGTTACTTTTGCATTTTTAATTAACAGGGATATTAGTAGGGATCTAAGGATTATACTAAACATAGCGTATATTTGTGTCTGAGGTAGGTACAATAGTTTTTTATAGGATGAACGCAGATATTTTAGTTCTATAAAAAAATAACAAGTCCGTTAAAAAATAAATTTTCGTTTAAGTATAAAAGAAAATTTATTTTCAAAGTTTTTAAGTCCTCCGACAACTATTCTAAGTGAACTGAAAAATGATAACAGTGCTACGCGTCTACGCCTCTACGGACGTAGCGCTACGTAATTAAGGACGCTACGAACGTAGCTGGGTAATGCAAGCGAGATAATTAACGTCAGAATGTAGGTTACACATAACTACGTTACCTGAACAAGTTATTGCATTATTATTGAAACATACGCATCTGTTTTTGTCGGTGTGTGTAGTGTCGTAGAGGGTCTACGAACACCCAACACTATTCAGCGCGGAAAGAGGGACCACTATTTTTCTAACACTAACTTTTACCAGCAGCTTCGCACGCGGGGAGGTTAGAATTCATCCCACGGGAACGTGCTCGGGGAAAAGTATCCTGTGTTAATTCAGGTATGTAAACCATCTGTGTGTCAAATTTCATCCAAATCTTTTTGGCCGTTTTTGCGTGATTGAGTAACGAGTATCGAGACATACGAACTGTCTCGTTTATAATATTAGTAGGATAACATTACGCATGTAATCCCCGACGTGTTAGGCAGAGGTTTACCATTATTTATTTAATGTAAAAATTCTTATTTAAATCCGTGAGATACGATAATCTCGAGTTGAAAAATTATTTAATTTATAGCTATTATTAGGTTGATCTTTCAGCAACATAGCGATACATACCTACACGTGTCTCTGTAGAGTATTTCTGAACATTTCCGTATTATTTCATGGAAATCGTAGTATGACCGCAACGGAAGATTTTAATTGCGTTTCCAGCATTGTGCAGTGTCTTCGGTTAATAGCGCAGCCCGACATTTATCGCGGATGTTGAGAGAACGGGAATCATGTTGCCGAGTTCGTGTAGTAGTGTATAAACTCCCACAGGGCCTCTATCTCCCGGATGGAAATCTACTTTATGTTATCTATATCCCATTTGGAAATCTACTATATGTAACAGGTAGAGGAGGTAGGTGGGTACGTTTTGTTACACTAAAAAAACAACTGACTTAAAAAAAAACACAACAAAATGAAAAAAACTGTAATTTCGGAAGTAGCTTTGAATCTGTGATTTTGTTTATTGCCACGTACTTCCGAAATTAAAGTTGAACACTTTGAAATGTTATTTTTTTTGTCATTTATTTTTTATCTTTCACTTTTTGGTTATGGTATTTACCCCAAATTCGTATACCACATCTACTTGCTATGTAGACAACAAGTGACACGAAGTATTAGAAACTCATCAAGATACACAAAATGGATTAAATATGGTACGTATTATCGACGATAACGCAAAAATTACCCAAAATCAAGAATACCTACATACAAAAAAAAAAAAACGAGTTGAGAACCTCCTCCTTTTTGAAGACGGTTAAAAACATTAACAAACAAATACATCATTTCATAAGACCAAATAACGTCAATTTATTCACGTCTCAACTAATACTTTTGTTAAAATACTTTCTATTCACCATCATCATCTGCCTAGCCTTTTCCCAACTATGTTGGGGTCGGCTTCCAGTCTAACCGGATGCAGCTGAATACCAGTATTTTACATGGAGCGACTGCCTATCTGACCTCCACAACCCAGTTACTGGGTAATACGATACCCCTTGGTAAAGACTGGTTGTCAGACTTTCGGGCTTCTGACGACCCGTAACGACTGTCAAAGATCCACAAATGACAGCCGGGACCTAAAATACTTTCTATTATCAAACAAAATATTGGCCTAACAAACTATGTTCAGAAATCCAGGTTCTTATAATAATAAAATTATAACAAATGTTCCAGTCTCGTTTCACAATGCTCCAAGTATAAAAGGTCAAGCAAAATAGAAAATAATAAAGCCGGGATAGAGAAATTTTATGCGAATAAAAACAAACGAAATGAGTAGTTAGAACAAGCTGAATATTATTTTATGTTGGCTATTTTTGTGTTCGCTAGACGAATTGATTTTACAGGGTAAGTATTTTCCTGCCTTTTCCACTTCTTCTTGTCAGAAACAGCTATGGAATATTTTGTTGACAAAACTAAAGGTTTTACACGAACTAAGGCTCCGAGTGCCGCTCAGATCCTTATCAAAAAAGCGTTTAACGCGCTTGGGCGTACAGTATTTTTATCTCTGCGACGCGCGCTTTACTTGTGGTAGCCAAGTGTACAAAAACGCCGTGAATGTGTGCGTAAAGACCATTAGCGTCGGCACACATACACTTCCGATGATTCGGGAATTCTTACGCTTTCACACTGATTACTAGCGTGTTTGTCACATTTGGTTACCACAAGTAAAGCGCGAGTCGCTTCGTGAGATAAAAATACTGTAAGTCAATATCATTTGCAAGCTTTGATTCCATTGCGCTGGCGACAGACCAAGAAATCTGTCCGCTATATGTCCATGAAACGCACAGCAATACTTTCAGAATAGCCCATTAAAATCAGTGAAGTAAAAACAGATAGGTACCGCAACTCCTGTGCCGCAACCGCAACCGGTTTATGTACTGTATTCTGTACAATAGGCAGAAAATAATTGAGAAATAAGTTATTGCTACATTATTTTCTGCCTACTGCATAGTAGGTACTAATAAAATTATAATATGACAAACTGAAACCATGAATGAAATAGACGAAAATTTTCTATGCCACAGATTGCACAGAAATTTTTCAAGGGCCAATAACTACGTGGTAAAATGTATGAAACAGCATTATTTTTTAAATAAACCACGAAAAATTCCAACGGCTGTTCTAGGCACTTATGGTAACTAGTTGCGCATCGGAGTCCCTGCCACCTCGTACACAGGGTGGCAGGGCTGTTCAGTGCTTTTCCAAACATTTTGACCACGTAGGAAATTAGATATTGCACCTTTCTCAAGCAGATCATTCTTTTGATAACCGACGAAAAATTTCTACACTACTGGGGTCCAATCTAGAACTAGCGAACCGTGTGCTAAGTTCATGATAAGTTACCGCGATGATGTGCCTGCCACACTGTATTTTTTATTTTTCAGTTTTATATACTTCCTAGGTTAATACACTCTTCGTTCTGCTACCTTAGATAGTATGTCCTAATAGATTAAACAAAACACCGAATTCAATAACCCTTTATGGAGTTTCATTTTGTCGAGTGCTATAACTTGTAGTTGTAAGTTATAACAGAGAAATGTTACAAACAACCAATTACTTACCGTATATTGGACGTTTTAGACAAATTAAAACGAATGTATATATTGTACGTTTTACACAGGAAAATAAAGGTTGGAGTAACACAGAAAGAAAATGGAAATAAAAGGAAAACTTACCAAGTCGACTTTTTTTACCGTAGGGCTGTCAAATGCCAGGGTAGGTTTTATTCAAAGGAACAACCGTTTGTGAGGGTATCGAAGGTATTGATTCAGAAAACGTTTTAACCACAGACTATATACAATGGAGAATAAAGGCAGACTCCACCCACGTTCCCACGCGCGTAATATAATCGCGGCGGGTATTTTCGCGCTTTGGATCTTAAACGCTTGACGCCGAGAGTTGAAAATCGAACAGTGTGTATTTTCGACACGCTGGAATGCCGGGATGTTGGATTCTCAATTCACGGTTGAACACAGAGCGTTGAAAATCCATTGCGAGAAAGAATCTCGCCGCGATATTTTTACGTCAACCTACTGGTATGGTTCTCAATAGTCCAGCCATGAATCAACGCGTTGCCGTTATACGTCTATCACGTACACTTGCACATGTAAGGCAATATTATCATTTCATTGACGTACGACGGCCATTGTTGGTCATGAATAGGACGAGGAAAATTAAATAATGTTATTATTTACTATATAAGCAATTTAGTAGGTAAGTTTACCGATTAAGTACCGTGCGTTAAGCGACAATTATTTAATTTTTATTCATGGAAAATGTAATTTCCCGAAATTTTCGAAGTGAATTAAATAACCTTTACGCTTTTCCTGGTAGGACATTGCTATTCCATTGCTTCGTATGTTCGAAATATTTGTCTGCTCAGCAACGTAAATAACGAAATGAATGTTGTTCAACTGACACACCGCTCCGCTGGACCATGTTTGAAATAGTTTACAAACCATTAAACCATGCATATTTTTTTGGAGAAGTCGATTAATATTAGGTCTTTACCTATGAAATTGCCGTTCTGCAGTACTGGCCATTTCAAATCAAAATAATTTTTGTTTGGCTAAGAATTCTAATTTCAAATTAATTTTATTTTAAAAACATGGATTTTTTTTTCTAAAAGTAGTCATTTCTTTATTGATTAGTGTTACATTTTCATCGCATTTCAATCTTTTTCGTCATCATGGATACGTTAACAATTCGAGTAATTATGGAATATGAGTACCGTCGTGGCAGCAACGCGGCACAAGCGGCACGCAACATCAACGACGTTTACGGAGCTAACACTACAAACCAACGCACCACCTGTTATTGGTTTGCTCGCTTCCGTTCTGGAAATTTCGACCTGAAAAATTAACCTCGCGGTCGTCCGAAGACTTTGGTCGACAATGACGAATTAAAGGCGATTGTGGAAGCTGATGATACACAATCTACGGCTGAATTAGCAGCAGCTTTCGACGTTAGCGTCAAAACAATATTGGTCCATTTGCGTCAAATTGGCAAGGTAAAAAAGCTTGACAAATGGGTGCCCCACGAACTCAATGATCGCCAGCGCGAAGTACGCGTCGAGACGTGCCTTGCACTGCTCAACAGACACACAAATGAAGGAATTTTGAACCGCATTGTTACCTGCGATGAAAAATGGATTCTGTTTGATAACCGTAAGCGCTCAGCAAGTTGGTTGGATCCTGGTTCAGCACCTAAACAATGCCCTAAACGAAAACTTACCCCTAGAAAAGTGATGGTCACTGTTTGGTGGTCTAGCGCCGGTGTGATTCATCACAGCTTCTTACCAAACGGGGTGAGCATTACTGCAGATGTGTACTGTGAAGAACTGAACACAATGATGGAGAAGCTGGCGCATCTCCAACCAGCATTGGTCAATCGCTCGTCTCCGCTGCTCCTGCACGACAACGCGCGACCTCATACTGCACAGCAGACGGTCTCCAAGTTGCAAGAACTGGGGTTGGAAGCTCTCCGTCATCCGCCCTACTCACCAGACCTTGCGCCTACAGACTACTACTTTTTCCAGAATTTGGATAACTTCTTGGCGGGAAAAAAATTTAATACCCGAGAGGCAGTACAAAATGCCTTTGAAGAATTTGTTGCCTCCCGTCCAGCTGATTTCTTTAAGAAGGGCATCAATAAACTGCCACTGCGATGGCAAAGATGCATTGATTGCATGGGTGATTACTTCGATTAATACAAATAAAAAATTCATGAAAAAAATTCGTTTAAATTTTTTCATAAAAAACGGCAATTTCATAGGTAAAGACCTATTATTACTTAATATGATCATCGTCATCATGTTCGTAGCTTTTTCCAGTCTAAAAAAACTTTTTCCAAAAAAAAAAACATCGAATTCCGGAAAAACACTACAAAGTGAAAAACAACTTTAATTTCGGAAGTCGGTGACTTTGGATACATATTTTATTCATGTCTTGTCATCGCCTTCTGAAATTAAAGTAATTTTTACTTTGTCCGGAAGTCGGTAATTTTTTTTTGGAAATAGTTTTAATTTTTCAGTTTTTAGTTACAGTACATACCCCACACTAATTCGAAATGTCATCATACTTGGGGTCAAAACAATGCATATTTATGCGATAGCAGCAATCGCGGTAGATTTGCTGTTATTTTTTGAAGAGTTCCGTTGTCTGTCTCCGAAACGCATCATCAGATCTATATGAAATTTAAATGAGACCATTTCGGAATAAACCCCTTTCGGACAAAAAAGCAAATCGGTCTATGAAGTATCGGTATATGAAGGAGTTATGCCCGAACCTCCTCCTAACTCCTAACCGTTAAAGAGTTGTACCTTCCTTCATCGGCTCAGCGTCATGAGATGATGATGACCATGCGCAAATGTCTCAATAATAGCTTTAGAAAATATATGAAAATCATTGCTAACACCTATAAAATTTGAGGGTTGCCCTCGATTTCCCTGGGATTCCATTATCAGATCGTGACTTGGTGCCAATGGGGCCACCTCAAAACCTGTAATTCTTTTTTCTAGTGAAAAAAGAGTTTTGAAAATCGGTCCACAAATGGGGGAGAAATCGGTGAACATACATTAAAAAAATATATAAATAAAGTCGAACATATAACCTCCTCCTTTTTTGAAGTCGGTTAAAAATGCAGCATGATGAATATCAATCATAAACATGGAGCGACTGCGTATCTGACTTCCCTGGCGTGATGTTATATAGCCTATAGCTTTCCTCGATAAATGGGCTATCTAACACTGTATTTTTTTTTCAAATCCGGTCTGTAGTTCCTGAGATTAGCGCGTTCAAGCAAACAAACAAACTCTTCAGCTTAATATATTAAGTATAGAAGATATAATAATATACAGGAAAAGTTTTTATTCAGTGCGCAAACTTTAACCATGAATTCAGCATATCATTCTAGACCCCCGGACCCAGAAATCTTTCGCCGGTTTCACAAGAAAAATTCAGCTCTTTTATAGAAAAGTGCAATACTCGTACCTACGCGGTAAAAATGTATGGAACAGCAGATTTTTTTTAGTAGAACCGACGAAAAATGTACGTGCTGTGGGGTCTACAATGATATGCTGAATTCATGGTTACAACTTACCTAGCTTCAACTTCGATTTTTGTTTGACAATTCAAAAGTGCCTGTGAAAGGTCTAATTGAAATAAATGCTTTGACTTTGAGTTTGAGTTTGAGTTTTGACAGTTTGCGCACTGGATAAAAACTTATCCTGTATGGTATAGATGGTATTACCTTTTTAATTAAGCTGGTATATTTAAAACAGATGTGAGAATTAAATCCCCCAACATAAATGTGTGTTCATTATTAAGTACTTAGCGAGATTTCATAATAACTGAGGTTATTTCAGTGTTGATACAGGCTCGACGTTATTTTAACGTAAAGTTATGTTTGAAAGTAGGAACAACATTTGAAAACTCATTGAAAATCACATAGTTTGTGAAACCAAAATATAGGTAACAAGTTTTAAGTGCGGGTTTTAGGTTAGATTAAGGATAAAAGCTAAAAGCTTTGTGTTATTTTATCTACCCGAATAAGTGATAAAATAATGTAAGTACTTAACAGCAACTGAGGTAACATAGAAACATTTTTATTCGAAAAAATTCAGGCCCTCGAGTTTATTAAATCTGGTTGTTATCTGCCGAAATCCTCAGTCTATAGCATAGATATAAGTGATTGATGAGGCTCAGTGCAGTGGGCAGGGCACATTGTTCGCAGAACAGATGGCCAATGAGGCCGAAAGGTTCTGGAGAGGCGACCGCGTAACGGAAGACGTAGAATTAGACGGCCTCCCACAAGGTGGACCGATGACCTTGTGAAGGCTGCAGGAATCCGCTGGATGCGGGAAGCACAGAACCGGTGGAAGTGGAGGAGCTTTGGGGAGGCCTATGTCCAGCAGTGGACGTCTTTCGGCGGAAATGATGATGTTGATGACGATGATATGGCCCGTAACAATTTAATACTTGTATGAAAGGCGCTGGCTCACAGAAATGTGCTAAGAATTTTTATATACTTGAAACCCATATAACATTACCAAATTACTTAATAGAGGCGAAAAGATCAACGCAACACACTCTGATTTATATTCTACACACTTCTGAATAAGGTCGTAATCCGCAAAATCTTCCCGCCTGTGATAGGGCTGTAATTAATATTAATTCTAATTGAGCCTCAGCATAATTAAGCTGGGCATTTCGTCGGCAGTTTTTCTCGTCCAACTAAGTACTAGTTAAAGGAGAGGGGTGATTAAATGATTAAGATTACGAGTACCTACATTTTAATTACGCGAAACTAAATCGGCTTTCAGAAAAGTTGTCTGATGAAAATTAAACGAGCAGGCCTCTACTACCAGAATTCAAAATAGTAAATTAAAATAATGGCGCTTATTATCTTTAAGGGTGAACAGAGGGCTATTCTCCGTAACACACATAAAACGCCAATGGATTGCAATGACTTCCACTTTGACAGTTCAGGCTCGCGCATTGCGTTATTTACGTTCATGAGCAGACGAATTTTTCAAACACATAAAGCAATGGATGTCAAAATAAAAGGCATTGAGAAGGATCACAATTTTATTGTGTTACGCGTAAAGCCCGCTGATGTTATTTATGGTGAATTAGCAATTCTGCTTTCAAACGGAAAAAAATATAAAAACATAGTAGCCATTTGTGTAAATAGACTATATGTATAGGGTGACTGGTAATTAGTGACCGACATTTAAACACATGATTGTACTCATTATTATGAACAACTTTAAGTATGGACCAAATCCGAAATCGCGAAAAAAAAATCAGGTGTTCCCTACATTTTGACGAGTTATACGAACATAAATGTAGGGAACAGCTGATATTTTTTTCGCGATTTCAGGTTTGGTCCCATAGTAAAAGTTGTTCATAATGATGAGTACAATCATGTGTTTAAATTTCGGTCACTAATTACCAGTCACCCTATATATGTAGTTAAAGTTGAACTGAAAATTTACCAAATTCGAGTTATTATTAACATCAGCTCGTATTTACGATTTTAACAGTAGATATGTTAAAATCAACTGCCTAATTCAAAATTACCTTGAAGTTGATACCGAATTGTTGGTTTAGGGCACTCTATATTTTATTGGCTACTTTTGCTACCAGATTTTGCAGTACTGGACTACCTCGTTGGTCAAGGTGCAAGCGTTACAGCTGGGCATGAGGTGCTGGGTTCGATTCCCGGATCGGGCAAAATGGTAATAGTCTCGCCCCCTACAACATGGGACTAAAACATAACTGGTGAAATGTAAAGTAAAGTCACGAGAACTAATATGTATACGCTTACAAACTTTTAAAAGTATTTCTCTGTTTTTATTTTTTTGTTTTTATGAAAATCATATTTTGGAAGCCACATTATAATGTAATACCTAGGAAATCTCAAGGTTGCAATCATTATTTAAGAGAAAATCGCTTTTGAATTTAGCTATGTATATAATATGTCGTGGCCATATTGTAGATTTGCTCAATTCATGAAATGCTCGAGAATTTCATGAAATTCTCGCCTTCTGGTTCTTATCTTACAGAAGAAGACGGTCCACGTCAGGTTGACGGAGCCCAACTATGTGGGGCTCCTATTAGGGTTTAAAAGAACCTGACCAAACCGAACCTCGGGGAGCCCCTGACGTCGACAGTCTTCTCGAGAAAAAATTCTCGAGCATTTCATGAACTGTGCAAATCTACGATATGGCCACGACATATACATACATTTTAATGCTCGTGACTGTACACCTCTGCCTAACCTGTTATGTTGTGATTTGCGATATGTAGATTTTTCATTGCTTCTCGAATAAATATTCAGCGTAATTAGGTCACGTGAACATCCTTTAAGTCACCAACTAGATGACCAAGCGTGAAAAGGTGAAGGAGCATCGTTTTTGTCTCATAAGCGAAGCAATCCCTCTCGACTCCTGCCTTAAGAGCCTTAAATGCAAATTCTGTTATCTTATCCTACACGCATAATAAATGCGCAAGTTTGCATGTCTGTGACGCTATGAGCTTGTATGTATGTTCCTCCATCCCGCGATAACGGCTAAACGGATTTGCATGTAATTTGACGCACATGTAGGCTATGACCTGGACTAAATTATGATTAATAATATAAATTTATTTCTGTAATTTATCGTGTAGCTAAGTAAATACAGCCAAGCGCAAGGTTCTATTGATCAGGTTAAGCTATGTTTGCCGCGGTTGGTCCGTGGATGTGTGACCATCTTTGCATACCAAGATCCCTCCGTGCCTCGGGAAGCAGTTAAGCTGTTGGTCGGCTGCCATTCTTCAATCATTAACATCCAGTCGTTATGGTTCGTCAGAAACCTGAAAGTCTGGCAGCCAGTCTTACCAAGGGGTATCGTATTACCCCAATAACTGGGCCACGCCACAATAGCGGTGGGGCACGCCACAATTGCAGCGGTAAGTCTCCTCTTTGAAGAGTGGATTGAGAGGCGCCACGGCGCACTATGGGCCAGAACCGTGCGTACCGTCTCAAAAATAGGTTTTCGTAATGTTCTATATTAAATATTGTGTTAATGCACATGTCTAACTGAATGTCCAATGCATATTATACAGCAGTTAAAATATACTATTTCTCATTTTTACTATTAGACTAAGGCTTGCAAGTTGACGCTCAAAGTTATGTCAATTATGTAGAACACAATTTCACCAGTTTACATGGTCACATTTTCATTATTTTCACAGCAAATTTTTAAGTGTGATATATGGTTAGAATGGTTATGAAGTATTCTATTTAAAAAATATTTAAGTGGACCATTATGTGAAAACTGGGGAGGTATATAAATATTTTTTTAGAACCTAATATTTTATCCTTATTAGAAACTTTACATAGACTTTTGGCAGTTAGCAATGTCTGCCCATGTCGTAATTTTGATAGCATCACATAGAGCAGCTAATAAAGAAGATAGGGCAAAAAAAAAAAATTGCCCGAATCTGCCCCCCTTGAAATGAAACGAAAAATGCCTGATGGGGGGAAAATACAAAATATACCAAAAATGATTTTAGTTGTGATTGATGAGATTTTTGGATATTTAGATTACTTTTTTCTTAAAATTATCTATTTACTTAATCTTTAGGTAAGGTGGGAGTATTGGGTAATGTATTTTTTTTTTATCGTTCGGTCAGATGTGGTTAATGTTTTGTTATCACTGTGTGAATAACATGTTTATCATGTAGTTTATGTATTTCTCTATCGCGGTGAAGGAAAAGGGAGGAAATGGTAGTTAAAGTTGTTATTGTACATTTTATCAGTACTACTAACCACCTTCGTAGATAGTGGTTAGGAACGTGATAATGCACTAGACAATAATATTTTTTCACACGAAATTTCAGTATAAAAGTTATTTATTTACGTTGTCATTTACCAGTACTTTAGTGTGCTTTGACATATTATAGTCTTCACCAACCTCGGTAAAAAAGTAGTAGTTAGAAGTAAAAATAAAATGAGTGAATTTGTTGTGCCTCGGCGAGTATTATGCGAATTTTTCATTGATCATGGAACAAAATCAGAAGATATTCAAAATTACTTAGAAGAACACCACCATTTGTCGTCTGAAAAAAGTGAATTAGTTGTGAACCGTATTCAAAAATGGCTTATAACAGCGTTTAACGATCGGTGGACCAAATCTAACCGAACTAAAGAACGTTTCTTTAATAAAAATACATCGTGGTTAGACGGTGAATTTAAGGTACAATTCGAAGAAGCACCGTTGGATATTACACCTACAACATCTGGAGAACGTGGACGTCCGCCAAAGTCTTATGAAGATCTATCAGAGAAATCGAAAAAAAGGAAGAATATGGAGTTGGTACAAGAATATGGAATCGAGTATATACATAATGCATACGTTCAAGGATTGCGGTCTGAAGGAGAATTCGAAGAAGCAACTGTTGTTACAATGATGCGGAGTTGTGATAGAAATGAAAAAAGGATCATGAAGGAAAAATTATTGCATGAAAGTCGCAATGCAACAGATTTTACGGTGGATGAAGCTTTAAGTATATTTGCAGATTTAGATCTTTCGAAATCACAATACGGATTACTTCGAGCAAGTCTGATTAACAAAAACTTCGACATACTGCCATCATATAATATACTGACAAACGCCAAAAAACTGTGTTATCCTCCACCATCCAGCATTCAAATAACCGATATAAGTGCCAAAGTAAATCTACAAGATTTGCTGGACCACACTTCTGCTCGCATCTTAAAGATTGAAAATGTTTACAACTCAACAAGAAAATCTCTTAAATTGTTTACCAAGTGGGGATGTGATGGGTCATCGGGGCAAAGTGAATATAAACAAGTTTTATCAGGTGAGAATGATTTAGTCTCAGATGCAAACTTATTTATAGCGTCTTTGGTACCAATAAAGCTGACTGACACAGAAACAAATGAGGTAATTTGGCAAAATTCGGCTTGTTCGTCTATTCGTTATTGCCGACCAATCCTGATGGAATTTGCAAAAGAAACCCCCGAGAAAACCCGATCAGTGGTTGGTGATATTCGGGGTCAAATTAATAATTTGCAAACTTCAAAGATACACAAGGAGGAGCAGGTAATTGAAATAAGTCACGACCTATTTCTAACTATGGTGGATGGAAAAGTTACACAAGTTCTAACTGACACAAGTTCTGGAGCTGTGTGTACAGTATGTGGGGCTAAACCAAGCGAAATGAATAATTTGGAGAAGATTGAATCAAAGCCAGATAATATAAATGCTTACGAATACGGTTTGTCTACGTTGCACGCGTGGATCAGGTACATGGAGTTAATTTTACATATTTCATATAACCTTTCATTTAAAAAATGGGCTGCGAGAACTCCAGAAGATAAAAAAAGTAAAAAAGACAAGAAAAAGCTTGTACATAGTTTATTTCGAAGCCGAATGGGATTGCACGTTGATAAGCCCCGACAAGGAAGTGGAAACAGCAATGACGGTAATACAGCTCGGCGTTTTTTTGAGAACTACTATTGCGCTTCAGAAATTACAGGAGTTGACGAGGAACTTATTAAAAGGTTCTATGTTATTCTTCAAACTTTGGCATCCGGTATTGCTGTAAATCCAGAAAAATTTGGTGAATATACTCGCACAACCGCACAACTATACGTAACAAAATATATGTGGTATAATATGCCTTCTTCAGTACATAAAATCTTAATACATGGGGAAAGTATAATAAGACATTTTGCTGTTCTGCCCATTGGTAATTTATCTGAGGATGCCCAAGAATCTCGTAATAAAGATTACAAAAAATTCAGATTGCATCACGCTAGAAAATGCTCTAGGTCCGCAACGAATCAAGACGTATTTCATGGTCTTCTATTTACGTCAGATCCTTATATATCAAGTATCAGAAAACCATCAGTCACTATTTCCAAGGAATTGTTAGACGAAGCTAAGAGCCTCTTAGCTATTTAAATAGAAGTAATTACGTACCTACATTAATTGTAAAATATATTTTTAGAGTGGATTTATATCATATTTGTCATTTATTTAAATGTAAGATTTATATGTAATACCTATAAAATAAAAGAAAATAGGTTTAATATCATAAAACTGTAAAATTATAATTCAATAAGTTAAACAAACTATGGTTTAATATTAAAAAAAATCATTTTTATTTTTGTTTATTTTTTAAATATTAATAATTAAAGTTTTGACAATAAATGTGTCACTATTGGATTCTATATACTCTGGAGATACTACGTGCCAAATTTCAGCTATTTACTTCAATCAACAAAAAAGTTACAGATTTTTGAGACGGTACGCACCGTTCTGGCCCATAGTGCGGCGTCCTCACATTCCGCCTGACGCAGGTCCTCACCGGACACCGTTGTTTCGGGAGGTCCCTGTTGCGTGTAAGGTGGGAGGAAACGCCTGGGTGTTTCCACTGCGTAGATCGCCATGAAGACACAGAGGGGCATACGATGGAGGTCTGCCTGGCTTGGGCGGAGTACCGCCGTGTCCTCGTGAAGGAGATCGCCGGCGGCGATCTCTCGCGTCCAGCCCTGGTCCAGGCCATGGTACGGAGCGAGATTGCATAGGTATCCGTCACCTCCTTCTGCGAAGCAGTAATGCTCGCGAAGAGGGAGGCGGCGCACGTGATGGGAGAGGCAGTATATGCGCCCTCACGGCCCTAGTCGACGCAGGAGACGCCCTGGGCGTCGTCTAATTAGTACACAAAGTTGCATTCACGCCGAGGTCACATCTCGCTTCGTGAGTTAGCTCGATAAATCCCAAAACTGCACGAGAGGTAACCTAACCGTGCAGTTTACGAACGAACAGTAGCTTTTCACAGCAGCTTCGCCCGCGTGCGTGAAGTTCGAAAAAAATCCCACGGGAACGTACTACCGAGATAAAAAGTATCCTATCCTATGTATTATTAATCCAGGTATAATCTAATATTTCATTTTATGGAGTTAATTATTTTTAACTCAATAAAATAATAACACTAATGAAATATTAATTACAGTTGTGACGTTTATAAATTATGTACGTTTCCGCAATTCAAAATATTACTTATCAGTTTGTTTTTGTTCAGTGATTTACTCTGAAAGCTGTGGAGGGTGAATCGTTGGTTCATGTCCTCTGGGACTCCATGTACGGCGACACGATGAACGCAAGTAAACGATTTCTATGTATTTATTAAGAGGACGTAATTAAATCGCGGCGGAATTTTTTCGCGCACTGGATTTTCAACCCTCTGTGTTGAACCGAGCGTTGAGAATCCGACTGAGTGCATCCCAGCTCGTCAAAAATACACATTGTTCGATTTTCAACTCTCGGCGCTAAGCAGTGCGTTGAAGATGCAATGCGCGAAAAAAACCCGCCGCGATTTTGTTACCCTGCTGTTTTCACCCGCACTTTGTATACAGGATAAAATTTTGACCAGTGCACAAACTGTAACCATGAATTCAGCATATATTATTCTAGACCCCCTAGGACTATGACCACGTAGGTATTATTTGCTTTTCTATGAAACAGCAGATTTTTCTTTTTGTTTAGCTGACGTTTTTTTTACGGTTTTGGGGTTCTAGAATGATATGCTGAATTCATGGTTACAGTTTGCGCACTGGTAAAAAATTAAACCTGTATACTTGGGTAAAAACTATCTTATGTACAGCGCGTACCCTAACTGTGTAAAACGGTTTTAATCACAATCCCCTTCGGATTTAAGAAAATTCCTAAGGTCCGAAATTCCGAGGTGAACGTGCGTTCCCGGGGGATAATTTTAATCCGGTAGTACTACCGGAACAAAAAATATCAAGCCAGGTTCTAAACTATATGTGCGAAATTTCATCGAAATCCATACTGCCGTTTTTGTGTGATTAAGTAACAAACATTAAAATTTTAACATTGATATTATTAGTTGGAGGATTGTAGGTGTAGTGTATCTATGCAATAGATATGGTAACACTGTCTCATGCACATAAGCGGAGAGAGCTGCTGTCACTAAATGGCATCTGTCAGGAGAGTAATGGCGGGAAACAGGGAAGGTGAGGCAGGTCTGCTCGGTAGCGCTTGATGTGGTGATGAGCCAGTGAAGTGATATTAATCCACTAAATTGTAGAATCAACAGGATGCTACAGTAGGATACCGTGCTTAGTTCCTATAACCCTTGTTTGCTCATTCATGTATTGTGTTTATAGCTTTATGTACCAGGTTCCCATATCTCCCAAGGAGATCCGAGCGGTGTCCGTGTAACTACACAATGTAGGTGGTGAAGAGCGCTATTGTGAGTCAATAATTTTACACCTACATTCCTAATTAATTGGAGAGATATGTAGGACGCCCACACATTACGATAATGCGGTGGGTATATGTACAGGAATTTGTTAGATATTTGATAAAGTTATGGCCAACTAGCGACCCACCCCTGGTTTGTACAATTTTTATTACGACTTGAAATAACATTTAGTCCGCGCGGAGGTTGGAAATTATCCCACATTTCTAATATCTATATGTAGGTATAAAAGAAAGTCGTGTTAGTTACACTATTTATAACTCAAGAACGGCTGAACCGATTTGGCTGAAAATTGGTGGGGAGGTAGCTTAGAACCAGGAGACGGATATAGGATTTTTTATCCCGTTCAGTTGTTTCAGAAATAAAAAAAAGTATAAAAGTGGAAGTTGGCTGTCGAAAAACGAAAATGTTCACGGATAGGATAATAGGGTAGATAGGGGTAGGGTAGGTAGGTACGGTAGGTAGGGTAGGTAGGTTAGGGTAGGTAGGTAGGGTAGTGTAGGGTAGTGTAGGGTAGGTAGGGTAGTGTAGGGTAGGTAGGGTAGTGTAGGGTAGTGTAGGGTAGGTAGGGTAGTGTAGGTAGGGTAGCGTAGGTAGGGTAGTGATTTTGTTTGAATGACTTTTGGACGGACAGGACAACGTCTGTCGGGTCAGCTAGTTAGTAATATATAAACTTTTAATAGGATCATAACATCACATTACCCCTTGTTTCCCCGAAGGGTTGGCACAGGTGCACCTATTAGTACACCCACATTTCGCCAGTTGTGTTTAAGTCCCATGTAAATGGGGCGAGCCTATTGCCATCAACCGGACACAAATCCAGACTCCGGGCTGCTACTGAGAAATTGCAGATAGAAAAACCCAAAACACTTTGCTAGACCTGGGAATCGAACCCGGGACATCATGCTCAGCAATAGCGCTTGCGACCAATAAAAAAAAACGGCATAAAAATCACTAGAACAATGCGGACACACAGACACGCGAAAAGCGACTTTTTTTCTGATATAGTATTGCTGTGTGCTTTCTGGAAAAAATGATAGGCCCTGTCTTCGCAAAGGAAAGGTATGGAATTGTGACAAGAAAAATGTAAGTTCTAAAAATAAAACCCAACTACTGAAAAATCACGATGTAAAAGTATGAAACCAGAAAATATTCTCATCTGAAAGTCGTGGTCATATGCTACTTGGTCGTATGCCACTTTGCCTTAAAGCTGGTCGTATGCCACTTTGCCTTAAAGCTCCGTGGTCGTATGCCACTTTGCCTTAAAGCTTGTAATCGCTTACACTGATGGAATGTATTGTTTAGGTGGTTCCTACGATACCTCATTCGTCAAATTATGATAAGTAGTTTAGAAGTTATGAGGGAACAGATGAACATATTATATATTTATATACATACCGGTCAAAATTATGAAGCTCCTTTTTGCTTGGACGTAGACGAATAAAAATAGGCAGTCTTTTGCTCCTTAGCAATTATTATGCCACGATCGATCTGTCTCTCACGGCTCACCACAAACCCCAATTGCGTAACATCACAATCCGAAGGTTTTTGAAGGAAATTCCAAATACCTACATTCATTTGCATTATTGCATATACAGGATAAGTTTTTAACCAGTGCGCAAACTGTAACCATGAATTCAGCATATCATTCTAGACTCCCCAGAGCAGATTTTTTGTCGGTTATACAAAAAAAAACAGCTGATTCATAGAAAAGTGCAATACCTACGCAGTCAAAATGTGTGTAACAGGTGTTTTTTTTTGTATAGCAGATGAAAATTTACTGCGCTTGGGGTCTAGAATAATATGCTGAATTTATGGTTACAGTTTGCGCACTGGTTAAAACTTATCTATACTAATATTATAAAGAGGAAAGATTTGATTGTTTGTTTTTTTGCATTGAATAGGCTCCGAAACGACTGAACCCATTTGAAAAATTCTTTCACTCTTGGGAAGCTACACTATCCCCGGGTGACATAGGCTATATTATATCCCCGTATTCCTACGGGAACGGGAACTACGCGGGTGAAACCGCGGAGCGCTGCTAGTCTTGTCATATGAAACAGTCGTTTCCTAGACATCGTCAATAACGAAATTGTATGTTCTTGAACTGTCAAAATGAAAGGTATTGCCACTGTAACTGTGTTACGCAATTACCCCACAGGTCTGTTCAGAAGCAGATAATTAAAAGCCAATCAGATGATTTAGCCAAATGTAGTACCCACACATTAACAGCTTATAATGTTCCCACTGCTGGGACACAGGCCTCCTCTCTGTGAGAGGAAGTGGGCCGTAATCCACCATGCGGACCCAGTGCGGGCTGTTAGATGTCACATGTCTTCGATTTTTTGGTTCTAGGACATGCCGATTTCCTCACGATGTTTTCCTTCACCGTTTTGAGGGCAGTGGTGATGAAATAATTTACGCAAAGTCAAGCGCCTGTCTAAGTTCGAACTTACGACCGCTCGTAAGTATATCACCCACAAAAGACCCAATAACCAATAGATACTACGTTTCCATATCGATAATAATAATGCCGTTTCGAATGATTCGATTCCCGCCGACCTCTGACTGAACTAATTAATTGATTCGGCCAGTAAAATTCAATTAAACATTAATGATAGGCGATCGGATTCAATACTGATGGGGCGAGCTTTTAATTTTCACTGTTGATGATATAACAAACAATAAAACTTGGTATTATCGATAATCGATAACTGATTTCGCATTTTATGAGCGACCGTAATCTGGCGATGTATTTGCGGTATTCCGAGTCATATCGATTACTTTCAAAGTACCTACGTAGTTCGGCAGTTTACGTAGCTTCAAGCAATGTCATGACTGCGAACTGAACCATGGACTTTTAGAATCATCCGGCTGGAAATAAAGATTTAAGTAAATAACTCTTCTAGAATACTGAAACTAGTTTTTCTTTGTCTGAATGGTTAAAAAAAGTCTAGAATGTTTGTAGATATTAACATTTAATGGTTGTCTTGCCATTATTAGGAATAGTTGAGCATTTCTGATGATGCGTGTTCGCGGCAGCACCATCTGTTATCTATCTATTCAATTGGTTTACGCAAATTATAATGGTTGTGGTTTCCGCACTTAGTCCTTCAAGTGGACCATTGTGCGTGAGCCATGGCGGCCGTCCGTTGTTATTTCGAGGCAGCACCAACAAGTAGGTACTAGTATTCTCAGTGTATTCGCAGATCGGTGGGATTCAGCGATGTTGCGGAGGTATATCTGTATACGCTCCGCGTGGAGCTGTCTCCGCGCTGATTGAAATCTGTGTCTTAACCTACTAACACTAGAAGTTAGTTAAAATTGTTCCAACTACTACAGACGACTGTCCGAAATTTAAAAAAAACTAATTTATATTATGGGTAGTTACTTACTACCAATTTGTTGTCATCAAGTAGCCCATCATTTTTAGTAATGTTAATGACAGTCTCGTGATTACTCGTGAAGAAGAAAATGTATGCATAAATAAACACGTGCATTTAATAGGTGCAACGCAATTACTATTGGCATTATGTATGGGAAATAACTTGTAAGCTGCGCAAATATGCCGTATTTACGTTTCTAAGGCTCCGTGTTTGTTTAGCCACGTGGATTTCAGTGTTAACTGAAATACTAAGACAAACTTTGTGCATCAGGCCCGTGTTCTAGAATGTTGCGCATCGCTCAAGCATTAATTACGATTTAAACTAACTGATTTTATAAGTACTAATCCTTTCTCAAGTGTCATTTTAAATTGAGATTCATACTTGAGCATTGTGAACGATTTACCGGAAAATATCTGAAAGGTGTGGTCATATTTAAGGGTGTGTACCAAGTGATTGGGTGTGGTACCAAGGACCAACATCGTAATCGCGCAAAAATAATCATCAGAAATCCTATACAACTGAGTCGACTAGGCTATACTTATTGAAGTTATGGATGGGAAAATTTATAATTCTATCGCTATAAGGATGCCATGTCAGTTCCATTGAGAAAGGTGTTCAATTTGATGGTCTGTACTGTACCACACCTTATAAAAAGGTCTTATACAAAATCTGTTAATGATCTTTCATGTTTTGCATTAAAACTTATAGAAAAACAGTATTTTAACCTAAAAACCACGTCTGTGGAACCACGTAAATTAGCGAAATCGGACAAATTTCGTATACGGCCTTTTACATTTAACCACACATTGCGAAACATGCCGTAGATCCGTAGAACATCACTTTAATTCGCTGAAATCCGGCTGAAATGTAATATTGTGGTGCATTTCACAAACGTAGCGCTGTCACAGTCCACAGAAACGCTCGTTTCTGCCACTCCGCTTGACATCTGAACTTAGCCTTATTGTGCCCGGATGATACGCGCTGAAAGCTTTTATATTATATATAACCATAGTGGTAATAAAAATACATACATTCTCATACTGTTATGGAAAGTTTTATGGAGCGTTCATATTTAAAATACAGTACAAAGCTATTCCGTCAGGGATCCAATCATGTGCCAATGAGTAGGTAAAAAGTTAGATAGCTGTATATTCAAAGGACCAATTTAGAACACGAAAGAGAATTAATGGTAACTATTATTTTAATTGTACACCTATAGAGGTTTAAGGAGCAGAGTGTAAAGTTTACATATCCTCTATAGGAAAGGGAGAATCCTCCGACCAGACGGGTGTTGCGTCAGCAGGCTTAGCATGAAGCTTTCTATTTCTACTCTACCGTAGAATAGAAATCGCTCGTCTATATTTCTCGGTGAAAAACTGTCGACTGTCTATACGGAAACGTAATTTTTGTCTACTCTTATGACGACAAAACGCTTATCTACGGTTCTTGTGCTAAGCCTGGCTGGGAATCACGCGGTAAACTCTGCTTGCGCGATGTAGGATTTTGCGTGACGTCAGTATTATGCGTAGTTTGTTCGCTTGTGGCGATGTAGATGCCCACCCATCCATCATAAACACAAGACTTATATCCCTCAGCACGGCCTTTAAAAAGGATTTTTTTAAACCTGTCCAACGTCAGATCGTTAATAACAATTAAATGTTAGCTCTGTTTACACAATTCGACACAGAATCGTAAATTGATTCCTATGAAACATACGCTAAAGAACAGCGTACATTAAAAACTGTAGTTTATCATGCACAAGACATTAACATCCTTGTACTGATGGTAAAACTGTTATGTGCGGTAAATCAACTGGCTCTGTCTTTCAATAAAACCGTTTACTCGATTGGCAGCGTGCCTGGATTTACGTAACAATATTTGGGTCTCTAGCAACGTTCTGTTTAGGTACAAAGATAATCCTGTGTAGCCAAGCAAAAATGTTTAAAGAGCCAACTTGAAAGGTTTTAGAAATAAAAGGACTAAGTTTTAAATTCAAAAAGGTCACTTTAAGCCTTTTTAATCAATTTGAGCAGTAACAATGCGGGTGGTATAACCCGGCAAACGTCAACGCCTGACTGAGGATAACAATATTAATATAAAGTTACGCGTTAAAGTTAACGTATGAGCATTATGAGCATGTTGCCGGTCAAAATATCGCGAACTGGCACATGACGGGCGGATTAAATAGGAACGATGTAAGTTGTTCGGACGTGCAGACGAAACTCGATGCAGAATGAATATTCAACGGTAGCTTACTATAAAACAAACTAAGTTCTACCACAATCTGTTGTGTTCCAACTAGAATCAGAAACTGGATTAACATGCCGGATGAAAGTACATTACAAAAAAAGTATTATTCATGCAATAGAACGCTTGAAACCGAGAAGCTTTTATACGAATGTTGATAAAAATCATAGATCATGACATGACGAATGTTTTAGCCGATTTCCTGAATTAAGACAGGTAGAACAATGTCCTATAATTTTCAAATACTCACAACTCAAAAATAACATAACACCGCGCCTTGTTTCCCCGAATCGTTGTACAGAGGTGTACCTATAGTACACCCACATTTCGCCAGTTATATTTAAGTTCCATGTAATAGAGCGAGCCCATTGCCATCAACCGGGCACAAATGTAGACTCCAGGCTGCTACGGAGAAATTCTAGATAGAAAACCCCTAAACACTGCCAGACCAGCGAATCGAACCCAGGACCTCATGCTCAGCAGTGAGCGCTTGGGACAATTAAACCAACGAGGCAATAAAAATCAAAACAAATACTAAACTATAAACGCTGTGTAATGGGTAGCTCGCTGTCCGGTAAGGACCAAACGCGGGTCGACGGCGCGTTGTGTTCCACGCGCGCCTCAAAGAGATGTCAGCACCAACTGGTGGGGTCCACAAGGGCCGATGCCTGCCAGGGGTGCGGGTTGTTCGAAAGAGATACCACAGCCCCTGGCACACAGGCAACTGAAGGAACACGGGTGTGTTTTAGCCAGTAAAAGCCTGACACGCCCTCCTGCTCCACCCAGAGCGAGAGAAGTTATTTGATGTTTTCTCAACCTCAAAAAGAAAAAAAAACTATAAACGTTGTAAGCCCTTATTCAAAAATGCCTTATGCCTTTTGTCCATCCAGACCCCTAAAATTACAGCGCTATCTTAAAACAATATAATAAAGGAATATTTAATACGGCAATCTAGTAATAATCCGCGTAGAAAGGTCTGGAAACTCCCTACAAAGCAAAAAACAATTTGATGAAATAAACGCAATGTAATCATAAAAGTTTTACCTTGATGAATAAGTATCGATTTCGCAAATGTTAGGGAAAGTTATTATTATGTAATCGGGATCATGTTTACAGAACAATGTTATAACAAATACAAGTTTTTGGTTGATTATTATATTTATTAGCGAGTGAGGAGTGAGGGGCTTGTGGCTGGGGCTGGCCACGTAGATCTTTGTCAGTCTGACAACCAGTCTTACCAACGGGTATCGTATTACACAGTAACTGGGTTGTGGAGGCCAGATAGGCAGTCGCTTCATGTAAAATACTGGTATTCAACTGCACCCGGTTATGACTATAAGCCGCAGATGAACCTCAACGTGGTCGGAAAAAGCTAGGCAGATGATGAACAAGCCAGTGATAGATCCACTACAGATTCGATCAACAAGCAATGTAAGTATAAATCGAAGAGTTTAATTTTTCTTAGCTTGTAGCAGACTAGAATTTGGTCTTTTGAGCTATTAGAGACCGAATACTGCGGTGTGCTCATGAAAAGCCCATAAATATATGGATGGGCTTTCACCTTTTATTTATTTATTTACCTTTAAGACGTAGTTTGGGAATGTTCCCATCCTCGTTCCTCACAGCGTCAAGGAGAATTGTATATACCTATATAGGTGTGACGCAGTATAAGCCACGGTTGTAGTAGGTGCATTCAAGGTTTATAATTAAAAGACCATCTAAGTTCAAAACACGTTGCACTACTCTTAACGATGTACTATGCAGTCAGATAGCATGATAGTGGCGCACATGGTGTGGTGTTGACCACATTTGCACGTTGTCTAAACGCTCGTCGTGCATGAATAATGGAGCCTGAATTCTCCGTTATCTATGATGGGTTTGTCATAAACATATCTACTATATAAAAATAAGTCGGGTTTTCCTTCCTGACGCTATAACTCCAGAACGCACGAACCGATTTCCACGGTTTTGCATTCGTTGGAAAGGTCTCGGGCTCCGTGAGGTTTATAGCGTAGGTAGGGTAGGTAGGGTAGGTAGGGTAGGGATTCTATATGAATGACTATTGGACGGACAGGACAACGTCTGTCAGGTCAGCTAGTCTTTACTAATACTAGTATTGGTAAGAATGGTAAGAGAATGATATCGGCGAAGTTTTGGCCGTTTCATCATCAAAAACTTCCCTCACGGCATCAAAGAAAAAGTTATACTTTGCCTGCCACGTGTCATGCAGCAGGTATGTATAATAAGGCTTCGTTCACACGGCATTGTCCTGCACGTTTTTTTGCAGTATACGTCTTAACGTATAAATAGTGACCATACAACGTACATAGATCCATTCACACGTCGATTGCACTGCAAAAAAACGTGTACCGCTTATACGTTTAAACGCATACTCAACGGACTTGTCAAGCAAATCGAATAAACTTTGACGTATTCGGTTCGCAGTGGCATATGGTATAGCTTTGTCTCTTTCACACGACACGATGTTATGGTTGGAAACTGCGGCTATTCGTTCTTACACGAATGAAAATTTACCATATGAACACCCGGTTGACTATACGTTATAAAAACGATTACAAAAAAAACATGCAGGACAATGCCGTGTGAACGAAGCCTAAGTCACAGTTGCAGTCAGTACATTAAAGACCATATAAGTTCCACACATGTTACACTACTCTTAACGATGTATTATGCACTAAGGTAGCATGTCAAGCTACTTTTTTAATTTTGTACCTACGTATGCAAACTTTGCCCAAGTGTCACGCAGTATGAGCCACGGTCACGAATTAAAAGACCATCTTTGTTCCAAACACGTTGCATTACTTTTAACGATGTACTATGTAGTAAGGTAGCCTGATGCATGGCGCACATGGTGTGGATCACATTTGCACGTTGTGTAAACGATCGTTACACATGAATAACAGACCACTACATCATGTGATTATGTTCTGCGATTCAACTGCGCATCGACGTACATACACAACTATGTACACAACGTACGAGTCTATGAATAACGTTACACATTCAACTCCACCCTTGAATTGGGATTACGTACTATGGATGGTATATAGATATCTTATGTAAAAACATTCAGAGGCGAAAAAAATCCCTTTCAAAATGTTTATTCGGATCGAGATCAGTGTAGAATCAGCAGACGCGAGGGCAAGAAATGTCAAAAAGGTCAACGAATGCTGTCTCTACAACTAAATTTGTATCAGGTATTACCTTCAATCTTTTAAATTGTAGTCTTTGGGTCCACACAATCATCTTTACAGCTTTAACATATCAGTGTTTTCTATAACATAATTAGCCTTTAATGTTCCTACTGCTGGGATTTAGGCTATCCTCTCTGTGAGAGACTGGGAGGAAATCCATCATGCGGGCCTAGTGCGGGCTCGTGGATGTCGCATGTCTTCGTTTTTTTTTTTTTCTGGACATGCCAGATTCCTTACGATGTTTGTTTCCTACAGCAGTAGGTTGTCTGCAAATGCTGACCTTATGGTATACAGGCTGGCGATAAAATAACTTTAATGACATTCGAACATTTTTTTTATTAGCTTTTAAATTAATTAGAATAGGGTCTTTGTTTAAAACGTGGAAAAAATGGAATATTACGACAGGCGCATGGCTGGAAACACGAAAGCTTGAAATAAACATGATAATATTAATGTCATCGGTGTATTAATTCTGATGCGTCGTGCACCGTACGTAGGAGTTGGGGCACGGAGTCCATAAGCTATTACATACCCCGTCACAGTACCAATCACAGTATCACTGTAAATCTGTATCTTTAGTAAAATCGTAGGAAAAATTGCTGAGTAGATAAAGAATACTCACGTTTTAAGGAGCGGCTAGGCGGCGCGGTCTTTGCGCAAGATACTCGTGCGCGGATCGTGCAACCTGGGAACCAAAGCAAAGACATCACGTTATTAAAGTTCTTAGTGCATGGAGGTCTTTCTTCGCACTCAATTCTTGGAGTGCGTACGTTAGGCGCACCTTGGGCAGGCAGCCATGATATCAACCTCGCTGACTGGCTTATCTTTTCATCGGGAAATGAGCTATTCTCGGAACGAAACAACGGATCGTCTCCTTGTCTATACATATTATTATAGTGAAATTTCTTGTTTTAACATAAAATATATCCTGTAAGTAGCATCGCCCCCCCCCCGCGATATTACTTCGTTTCCTCTTAGCGTTCTTTCTGAAATTTTTTCTCAGCTCCTTAGAGTCGTAGCGTGATGCTAAATAGCATTCCTTAAGAATTGGACTATCTAATGCAAACAGAATTTTCAAACTTTACAACGGAGTTTGATGCAGTTTTCACTATCAGAGTGTTTATTGCAGAAGGTTTAAGTGGATAATACATTTAAATTAAACTAACATATACTAAAGAAATCTCGATGCTTTGTCAAGTCGTAAAAATCTTGCGAAGCAGTGGCGGATCGCAGTTACTATGACAGATCAGTATACAAAGCTGTTTGGAATTTTACGATATACATATAGTTATGATACCTTTGACGCACAAAACAAACCATTAAATGTAAATAAATGGAAATTAATATGTTTAATGTCTTTCTATTTACGTGATACCTATTAGCATACCCGCATGGCACATAAAGATAGATAATCATGGACGACCTTAGCATACCTAATGCTCCACGATCCCTGATACAATTAATTACAATGGTTGAAGTAACATAGAAATTATAATAATTAGTATTTCTGATTTAGGGGGAATCTAATCGCGGGCTCGAACTGGTGAGCCTGGCTAACAAGCACGCTGTGTCACCCACAGGCATCGTGTCCGACAGAAGTAGTATCAGTGATAAGCTGTTAGACGCTAGTCTACACGCACAACATTATTGAGTGAGATGCAGGATCATTTATAGTAACACAGGCGCGTAAAAATTACGAAAAGTCCTTCGGAAGATCGGGTTTATGAAAAATCCACTGCATCTATATAAATAAAAGAAAAGTCCTGACTGACTGACTGACTCATCAAAGCCCAGCCAATACCCTTGGACCTAGAAAGCTGAAATTATGCACAGAGATTTCCTTTATAATGTAGACAAGGAATAAGGAAGGATTTTACGAAATTGGGTTGAATTTCGTAAAATCCTTCCTTATTCCTTGTCTACATTACTAAGGGAGTTAAATAGGGGATGAAAGTACAACGCGGGCGAAGCCGCTGGCAAAAGCTAGTGACCAATAAAGTTTATTGAACTTTTTCGATATTTGAGCTTTGGCGGTACTGACATGGTTTTGGTTTTACACGGCCAAAGTTAGGTTAAATTCGCAAGAAAAACGAATCTTTTTTGGCTCCTAAGTTTTTAATGGCTTTTTATTTTAGTAGGTATTCTGTTTCCGTACAGACAATATTAATAATGAGATAAACCATACCATATTTAATTTTTGATGTACATACATAGAATTGGATAGGCCTATGTTTAGCAACAGTGTCGTACGCCAATGTTGCCATCGCGGGCACAATCTGGATGAGGCTGACACATGAGCGCAAGGATTGGAACAAGAAGAGCAGATCCAGCAGTGGATGAAGTAGGGCTGTGATGATGACGATGATGATGTTCAGCAATGAACTTGTTGCTTGTGACTTGAAACTAGCTCAAACTGTTGACGAACTGACCGACTCCTTGACAATTTCAAGTTCCTGTAAATAAATGTTTTGAATTGTTTTAGGGTTGACCAACATAACAGGTAAACAAGCAGATTTAAACATAATAAAAGGAGCAAAGGCCTCGCTCAAAATAAAAAATCAATAATTTTACATACATTCTATGAAAGCTCCACGGTTTGCGGAGGCGTCAAAAATCATGCATAATGGTATTATTTCTGAGAAAAATAACAAAGAGCGAAAGTTAGCGTCAGTCACGCCCTTTGCCACGTCCTTATGTCATTAAAATATTATATATCCCAACGCGGCTTTGTGAGTTGGTGTGAAAATAAATGATTTACCTAGATAAATTTTATACTAACTTGCTGCCTATTTCAGCTACTCGGCCCACTTGAAAAATACATACATTAGGTTGAGGGATTTTAGATGCACAGTCTCTTGATACCTATGTCCATTCACAGCACCTTAATTGCGTTACACAATTAATCACAGTCTGAATCATTTTGATAAATTTGCTAATCCGTTGCTTCATATGTTCAAAGAAATTATCTGCTCAACAACTTAAAAAACGCAATGAATGTTGTTGAACTGTCAAAATCAAAGACATCCCTGCTGTTTGTGTGATACGCAATTACCTCGCAGTATAATGGCCGTTCTTTGCAGAAACTAAGTTCTCGCAAATATTGAAAATTGCATTATTGCAGTATTTACGTGCCTACTGTGTTTTTTACAAATTTAAATAAGTTGGTCGACCCAGTTTTCAGCTTATTCAGGTGTCCGTTATTTTCTCAGAAGTATCGCAGTAATTAATTCCAAAATTATCAACAATTATTTAATTAAAACTTCACAGGTCGTGAGCTTACCCGATTTGGGCTGCTCATTTCAGAGGTCGATGAACGATCTGGTTGCTTATATCTCTGTATGTGTAACTGAATTAATGCATATTATGAAAATTGTTGAAAGCAGTGGTGGCCCAGTAGTAACGGCCGCGACTACGAGTTGTGTAGGTCGTGCGTTCGAACCCATCCAGGCGCATTACTTTGTGTAAATAATTTCATCACCACTGCTCTCAAAACGGTGAAGGAAAACATCGTGAGGAAACCGGCATGGCCTAGAACCAAAGACATGAGACATCTATCAACCCGCACTGGGCACGCGTGGTGCATTAAGGCCCACTCCCTCTCACGGAGAGGAGGCCTGTGTCCCAGCAGTGGGAACGTTATAGGCTGAGTACGTATGAAAATTGTTATTATTAGTCGACGTTCATAAGAACGTCAAAAGGTCGTGGCAGGATTTCATCGTGCACTGGATTGTCAACCTCAATTGTTGAACCGAGCGTTGAGAATCGAACAGAGAGTTTAACAATATCACGAAGTTCTTTCTTCAACTTCGTGCCAATAAAACACTATTCAATTGTACAAACACTAAGACTGTCAACCCTAACGCTCCTATCGAGCTTAGGTAATTATTTCTACAAATAGGCCAAGTTTCTATACTGTCCGTATTTATTATACTGTGCCCGAGGGCAGTGGTGTGAGTTTTATAGAGAACCCGCTACAGGTTCGAAGTTCCGAACCTAGGCAGGCGCTTTGCTTTATGTAAATAGTTTCATCACCACTGCTCTCAAAACGGTGAAAGGAAGCATTGTGAGGAAACCAGCATGTCCTCCTTATCATCATCATCATTTCAGCCGAAAGACGTCCACTGCTAGACATAGGCCTGCCCCAAAAGGAGGTCTTCGCCATAATCGCCACGCTTGGCTGGCGGGTTGGCTATCGCAGTATTGTGTTAAAAGGCGTAGAGAACGCTGCTGCCCATACTCTAGCACGCCCCTTAGTCGCCTTATACGACACCTACGGGAAGAAATGGGATGGTGCTATTCTTTTACGTCCGGCACCACACGGAACGGCATGTCCTAGAAAAATATATTCAAAGACATGACTGTAACATCTGATCTACCAACTGGGCCCGCGTTAGCCCACTCCCTCTCGAAGAGAGGAGGCTTGTGTCCCAGCAGTGGGAACATAATAGGCTGATTATGCTATGAAAGTTGTCTGTTCAGCATCGGTTACTGAATTGATATCCGTGATTTTTAATATTTCTAGGTATAGTTTTATCCTCAGAAATAATTAAAAATACGTAAATTACAGCTACACTTCCGCTATACAGTAAAAACAAACAAAAGTGGTCAAAGTACCTACTAAGCTAGACCCATATTCATGTAGGTACGACTGTGTGCGTGCGTAGACTTGTTATAATGTGACCACAGTTTTCCGCCACAATCAATAAACAAATTTTATAAATTAATAAACGATGTTTAATACATAATAGTTATAATTCAGTGTGTTTAGGTAGGTACTTATTATGACTATAACATATAATATTCTAATTGGGGTTTTTTGTGGTGTGCTTTAATCGGACATGTCCCTGAGGACATATTGTATAATCCCATATATTTCACCCATTATTTATTACATTTCCTTTATTTTATCCATACGGGGTGAAGCTTTTACCGAGAAAACCAATAACCAATCGACCTTCCTTCAGCCATAAATGTCCCTATACCGCGGCCGGCACGTTTTGGGCACCATATAAATAATATTATTATGATGACTAACGCGAATCGTAATGAGTTTAATAGATTGTCATGTATAAATTGGGAAAAGTGTTAATTAAGTACAGTGGCGTAGCTACCACCGTATCAGCCGTATCAATGATACGGGGCCCCAGGCTACTGGGCCCCCTCGAGCGTTATTATACAGCACGTAAAAAAAAACAACACCTCATTTACTTGTAGATGATGTCACTCTTGCTTTCTCTCTCCTCCTGAGTCAGGACGCAGACAGGACTTACGTTTTAAATAAAAATAAGTAATAATGTCTTTTTTAAGCCTGGCCGCAGAGGGCTAAAAAGGGGGGCCCTTAACAAATTCTGATACAGGGCCCCTTTAGGACTAAATACGCCACTGATTAAGTACGTACCTACATGAAGCTTAGCTTTTACTATCGGGGCTTATTAGTCGATTTGCACGAATTTATTAGCCGGAAACGGGTGAATCGACACTTTTAAATATTTCTGTAGCTGATTTTCGCCAAGTCCAGAAATACGTATTTAGGCAATTGGCACAATTAAAAACTTACTATAGAATAGCAGACAATAGAACAAATGTTATTACTTACAGACCTAATAGGGTATTTTCCAATTTATTAAAAACCATTCTAATTTGAAGATTGGGATGAAATATGTAACAGAAAAATAAAAGTAAACTGATTTATATCCATTTTATTAATTAAAAACGATTTAAATCAAATTAATTTTTCGTTGTTTTGAATTTACCGGCAAAACGCTCCTTCCGATAACTTTTTATCACGTGAAGTCAACTTTGTGTAAACTAAAGTAGTTAGTAAGTAAATAAGTGAATGTCGAGTTTATAATTAACAAGATTTTTTATGGATAGAAGTTATATTACTGGTGTGCGCTGCCTCTGTGCACAAATACTTCTTAAACTGCGCCAAAGTAAGTATTTGCACCGGTGCTGTTTACACAAAACTGACGTCACGATGTCACGTGATAAAAATGTCATCGTAATGAGCGTTTTCAAAACAACGAAAAATAAGTTTGAGTTTAATCGTTTTTAATGGAGAAAATGGATTTAAATAAATTTATTTTTATTTTTCTGTTAAATATATCGTCCTAATCTTCAAATTAAAATAGTTTTTATCAAATTATAAAATACCCTATTACATACAAATCAAAACGTGCCAATTGCCTACTACGTATTTCTGGAGTTGACGATTTTTCCACAAAATAAATGAAATTCGTGCGAATTATTATGTTTAAATGAGTTTTAGGTAAGAACGGTGTCCACTAGACTGTAAATAGTTGTAATTAAGTCTCAGTCAAAGTAAGCACAGCAGTGAAAATATCATCGAAAAGGATATGCAAATCGTGTCGAAATAAAAGCTTTTTTTAATTCTCAAGCTTCAATCAAGATTGACTTGTACACTACCAAATAGGCTCTAGGGTTTACAAACGAGTCAATTCTTGGTCCTTCGGGACACAACGACAACCCTGCTCAAGACTCGCCCATATACCTTCTAAATGCCTTTCCATTACAGAACTTTTATTTCTTCTCCGGCTTCTCCCTACAGACAAAATAATGTCCCAATTTGTTCGTGTTTAAGGTAAATCGGAATCTAATGTTGGCGACATGTTGTTGCCTTTAAAACGTGAATACAGCATCATTTAAAACTTCCCTACGCATTGACGTCATTACTGATTCGAAATTTAAATAACCGGTTACAAGGTCGCAAGAAATACTTACATATTTGTAATACAAATAGGTATACAAGCAAGTATCAGAAAGGTTTGGTCTGGAGAGTTGTACTTTTTACCCGACTGCGCTATGCAAAGGAGGTTAATATGTTTATGAGCCTATGTATGCATGTAAGTTTGTTCCTTTGTGGCAATTTAGAGACCAAACGCTTGGGCCGAATTCGATGATTCTTTCGTCAATCGATTTCTCTTAATATCGCGAGTGTCACTAAAAACGTGACTCTAATCAAAATTCAATATGGCGACCATCAGGCGCCATATTCTTAAAAATAAGAAAATGAAAATCGACGAACATAGCATGTGACGTATATTTTTGAATAGGTTTCTTTAATTCTGAATTACCATTTAAGATCTATGTATAGGTAACGATTTACCTCATCTACAGACAGGCGCGACGCGACACTTGTAGGACAATTTCCTAAGTTTTTTATTGAAATTGTTCTACGAGTCGCGCCGCGCCGCGTCGCGCCTCTTTGAAGGTACCTTTAAAGTTCGTCAGGTATCTTCATACATTTAACAATAAAGACCTATATTGCCTCCGACTGCATGAGATTGTATATAAACAAGCGTATTAGGTTCAATATCTTAAAATAAAATTAACTTGTTTGCGTCTTTTTTAAAGTTCACGTTTTACGCAATCGGGTATTTTGATTTTTTTACTCGACTTTTTTTCGCGATTACGACGTGTATTAAGTGTCGCGCGTATCTATGTAAGGTAAGTAGGTGGAACATGCAAGGAAATGTTGATGCATGTCATTATTTCCCCCCAGGGAAATTATGGCTGAAATGTATAACGATCCAGCCAAAGATATAAGAATTCGACCTCCCACGTATTAACCGATCGCTTGTACACGCAGTGCACGCACAACAAACGCATGAAAATGACCTCGCCGGATAAACATCAGTGACGCAAACAAGTTGTAGATGATTTAAATTGTATGCACACTGCACTCGACGCAAAGATGAGAATGAATACCTACATAAAGGACGCCATTTTTCTTAGTTAGAAAGTCGCAACAGGTAGAACGGTTATCTATTGTGCACTTCACGAAGTCATCTCCTTTGAAATTTGAGCAATATCACGTTATTTAAGGGAAACCGGCTTGGCCAGTTTTACTACAATTTATCAAAGGTGGAAATTTCGAGTCAAAGTTTTTACAAGAAAGAAATAAAAATATTTTTATTTGTCACAGACACACGTGCATACAAAAAGTTAAGAGCACATAAAAAAAAAAAAACATGAAAACAAAACAGATTTATACCTACTTACGAACACAACATAAATAGTCGGAAGCTGCACGCCGTGACTGTGACAAGAAGGCTTCCACTGAGCATGATGCTATGGGACACACATCAGAATGCTGATTTTCAGTGGTCACCCGAAAACGACGTACGAAAATCAAGTCTAATTTAGAACATTTCTTGGTCTACAAAAGTCTACTTTACATACATTGAACGTATATCCTTGAAGGTATATCAACCCTGCCGTAATTTGAAATGTCAAACTCACGACAAATGTTCGTTACACAGATGATTAATTGTTCTAGAACTTCATGTTTCAGAATTTGGGAAATTCAAACAAACGTCAAACGGAAATTAATTTTAAAAGGGGATTAAAAACATACTTCAGGTGGAAGTAATTTGTGGATAAGGCCTCTACTATACAAAGACAGATGAGGTCCCTCAAAAGGATTATATAATTCGAATTAGTACATTCGTAATCACATTTACCCACTTTTCGCATTTAGGGAATCTTCGTTTTTAAATAAAAATAATAATAATGTCATCGAACTTACCAAATCAGATAAGTCTATAATAGAGGTAATGCTAGCTCAGGTCCCAAGTTGGTGTTCGGGTCCGCAAAATAAATACCGATATGGTATCAACGGTAAACAATCAAAGAGCTATCAAGCCATATTGAGCGCGTATTGGCGGCGTAACTGCGCAACATGCGCCAGCGCCGGCATTTATCAACAACCGGCCGTATGCACTGCATCGTGCAGATAACGATACTCAATACTGTATGAATATGCATTACGAATTACGATCGATATTATTAGGTCATCAGTTATTATAATTCTGTTTTATTTTAGAAATCGCGCCCGCTAGCGGCTTCACGTGCGTGGCCCATTTGTCCATTACCCATTTTTTTCTGTGACATCGTTTGAAACTTTGGTGGATTGTGGATGGAATCCATTACCCACTTCAAAACTCAAGCCGTATCAGTGATTAGCCTAAACAAAAGCAAACAGAAAGAGACAGTGTGATTCGTTGATTACCTAAGTGTTCGTAACTATACAGAATTCAGCGCATTTGCTAGACGCTAGACCCTAGCAAATGCGCTGAATACCCGACCCTAGGACCAAGCCCAAGTCGACGGCGCGTTGTGTTCCACGCGCGCCTCAAAGAGATGTCAGCACAAAAAAAATGATGGGGCCCGCAAGGGCCGATGCCTGCCAGGGGTGCGGGTTTGTTCGAAAGAGACACCACAGCCCCTGGCTTAAGGGCTACTGAAGGAACACGGGTGGGTTTTTAGTCAGTAAAAGTCTGACACGCCCTCCTGCTCCACCCAGAGCGGGAGAAGTTATTTGATGATTTCCCACCCAAAAAAAAAAAAACCCTAGCGTAGAAACTTGTCGTCAGTTTTCTTCAAAATCTGCATTTTCCTAAAAAAGTGCTAAACCTACGCGGTCAAAATGTATGGAACAGCATTTTTTTTTTAATATAACGGACGTAAAATTTTAAAGCAAAGCAGGGAAATTCAGATTCATGTACACACAGCTACACATCAAGCTATACATTTCCAGTTTACGCTGATCTCGCACTGTACGGAAATCAATATCGGCTTATACTGGTAATGTATAATTTAATGTGTAGCCGTGTATACTGAATCCATGATAAGAAGGTTGGGCGTCGTACCTCTGCCACCCTGTATTAGAATTGTGGCAAAGGGACAATGTACAAAAGTACCAATTTCAAAGCCGAAGGCACTTAAAACAGGACCAATATTATTTTAAACGATCGGGTTTCAAAGAGGACTCAACGTTGGCTTACATAACAAGTTCCCGTAGGTATTTGATAATACCTGTGATAATACCATTTCTAAAAACAATAAGGGATAATATTACCGAACAGCGATCCGTTAATAAAATTTGAACAGAGGACTGAAATGAACCCCCCGTAGGGTGAGTGCCCCAAATAAGTATGTAATACTCATGGAGTTGCTACAGTGAGCACTGGTCTTAATTCAGTATGAATAATGAATTAAAAGCGAAGGTCGGCGCCACATCGTGTTGTATACCTTACAATTGTGGACCTGTATTTACCATACCATTAATTGTTCAAAGGACACATAATTAGGACGAATTCTATGACAACTATTAAAGTTTCTGTGTTCACTCCTTTACATTAGAATTCTTGTTTAGATTTAACTTACTCATATCTGAGAATAACAACACATCACAACAATTAGTTGAGTAATTTAGGAGAATTGTCCCTCGAGACCATAGAATTAATTGTAATTTCTTGCTGATAAATGCGAGATAAAGCCATAGCATCTTCAATTAGGTTACATAACATCACGTCCTGTTTCCCCGAACCGCTAAGCAGAGGTGTAAATTACACCCACATTTCGCCAAAGTCCCATGGAATAAGGGGCGGCCCTATTGGCATTTTAGCGGCATGAGGAACAGGGTGTAAAGTTCACTCACACATTTGCTGGTAAAGGAGGATCCTCCGACCAGATGGGTATTGTGTCTGGTCCGGGCAACTGCCCGACAGTTGATGTCGGGATTTTGTATATGTTCGAGTGTCGTGGAAAACTCTGATTGCGCGATGCAGAATTGCTCATTTTAGTTCGCCTGTGGCATTGTAGATGGCGCCACTTTTCTTTTTGTGTTTCTCGATATTTGTTGCGAAACATTTTTATTTGTAGTGCCGCTACAGCATCAACCGGGCACAAATCTATATTCCGCGCTGCTCCTGAGAAATTCCAAATTGATTTACCTAATGACACTTTGCCCGACAGCAGGACTGCAGGACCTCTCGCAGTAGCGCTTGCGACACCAAGGAAGCCGTTTGATCAGGGTATCTTCCTCAGTATCTGAAGTCTCTACATATTTTCATTAACCTCAGCGTCTGTTGCCAGTACACACAAGTACGCGACGGTTACATTAATTATGTAGTCAAACTCCGTCAAAGTTCGCACTGGGGCCACTTCCAAACACAACCGCAACCTCGCACTCATAGGGATGCGGAGGGACATTCATTAAACAATTCGGGTAAAAGCTTATTACTTTTGCGAAAAACCATTGCGGAAACGGAAACACAGAAACAGATTAGTTAGGTGTCGTATTCGGGTGAACAATGAAAATCAGCATTATGCTGAGTGGAAGCCGTCACAGCCATGACGACGACTATTTCTGTTCTGTGCTCGCAATTATAGGTTTATAATGTTTTGTGTTTTTTTTTGTTGTTTTTTAAAGAGTTGTGATGTGAGTGATATTCTCCTGTATAATCTTATTGCAACTTTGCAATGATCTACAGATAGTCATGCTCACCAAAAGACCAGTAGTTTTCATATCACAATGATTATACAGCATGTATAATAAAGTTATGGTTTTATTCAAGGGTGTGTGGTACAGACCATCAAACGGTCTGTCTACTTTCACCATGAGGCCAACAACGTAATCCCGAACCATCTTTACATACCAAGACCCCTCCGTGCCTTGGAAAACACGTTAAATCGTTGGTCTAGGATGTCATTCGAGAATCTTTGACAGTTGTTACGGGTCGTCAGAAGCCCGAAAGTCTGACACCAGTCTTATCAAGGGGTTACCCAGTAACTGGGTTGTGGAGGTTAGATAGGCAGTCGCTCCATGTAAAATAATGGTATCCAGCTGCAGCCTGTTAAAACTGGAAACCGACCGCAACATAGTTGGGTAATGGCTATACAGATGATCATGATCTATACCACACCCTTAAATATGAGAACTCATTTCTGATAGGTACAAGTTGTATACACAGCAATCCCACCATCAATCACCAGCAACAAAAAGGAAACCCAAAAACCATTTGACAAGTTTTAATTACGCACATAGCAGAGCCAAGATTCGCTTTATTGTATGTATATTCGTTGACAATGTGTATACAGAATTCAGAGAACGATTCGATTCCGGTCAACATGAATTATGTATGTACAGTGCAATCAGTTGCGTCGTCGGTAACGACAAATTACTACACGTATATCTGGACAATGGTATCGGGCGGTATCGCTAATGTATAATGTAAGTATGCCTCTGATAATAATGTGCATCACTGTTGATTTAGTCCCGCCGACCGACGTTTAATGCGATAAATTGTGTCTCGTCAATTTGTAAGTGTAGGAAAGAGGAAGTTATTTTTAATAGGCGCTTTACCTACTGCTATACAGTATTGTCAGTTCAAAACAAACGGTAGGAACTGCTTGAGCACACGTGGTATATAAAACACAGATATATGGTAATGTATTCAAAAATATTGGCCAGAGATGGTGGATTTAGCCTTACATACACTTATACAGGATAAGTTTTTATCCAGTGCGCAAATTGTAACCATGAATTTAGCATATTATTGCATACCCCTACCGTAGAAATTTTTCGTCGGTTTTAAAAATATATACCAGCTGTTTCATAGAAAAGTGCATTACCTACGCGGTCGAAATGTATGGAAAAGCAATTTTTTTTTATAATCGGCGAAAAATTTCTGCGCTAGGGGGTCTAGAATGATATGCTGAATTCATGGTTACAGTTTTCGCACTGGATAAAAACTTTTCCTGTATTACATACACTCACGCCTCGCCACCCGCAACCGGGCGTGATTGTATGACCAATATGTACGTAAACAGGCCAAAAGGAGTATGTAAGGATCGTATGGCGTTCTGTCGTTTGTGCCTACTCCGATGGGATTCAACCTTAATTTAACTATATCCAATACCAGCAGCGCTCCGCGGTTTCACCCGCGTAGTTCCCGTTCCTGTGGATAAAATATAGCCTATGTCACCCGGGGATAGTGTAGCTTCCCAACAGTGAACTAATTTTTCAAATCGGTTCAGTTATTACGGAACAAAAAAACTAACAAACAACAAAAAAAAAAGATGTGTTTTTATTTTTTAGTCTATCTGTTTGTTCCGGATAATCTCTGAAACGGCTGGACCAATTTTGATGAAATTAAGTATGGAGATACTTTGAACCCTGAGGAAGGAGAGAGGCTACTTTATCGACATACCACGTGGACGAAGCCGCCGGCAGAAGCTAGTATTCTAAATATATAAAAGGAGAAACTGACTGACTGATCAATCAACGCACAGCCGAAACTACTGGGACTAGGAACGTGAAGTTTTGCACACGGCTCCCTTTTATAATGTAGGGGAATGTAGGGTTTCTAAGAAGGGGTTTTTGGAAATTCGACCTTTAAGGGGGTGAAAAGGGGGGATTTTGTTTATATGAAAAATCTTATTCCTTAAGTTAATAAACTTGAAACTAGGCACAAATACTAAGTTAAGTAAAATATAAGGTTGGCCATTTGTTGTTTTTCTAAACTACCCCCTAAAGGGGGATTGGGGGTTGTGAAAGTTTGTATGGAAGAATTTTAACGCGCCGTCTGATTAACTCCAAACTCAGTATTTATACGTTAAACCAAAAACAAAGAATAACGTGTATCAGGGTTTCTCGAAAATCTACCCCTAAAAGTAAAAAAACCGGTCAAGTGCGAGTTGGACTCGCGCACCGAGGGTTCCGTACAAACCTGTGGGTATATAAGTAAAAGTTCAAAATTGTCAAAAATATTTTTTTTTATATGACGAAACTAAAATTTTTCGGTTTTCGTAATTTTTCCTATATCTGTACTATAAGACGTGACTTCGTACAAAATTTCAAGATTCCAAGTTCACGGGAAGTACCCTGTAGGTTTTGATTCCCGTGCGAGTTTCGAAAATTTTCGGAATTTTGCGGCCTAAATGGCTGTATCTTTTGATTGCGTTGACTTAGAAGGTTGATTTTTCTACAGCTTCCAGGGACAGTAGAACTAAGTATCATATAGAAATTTCAGTTTGATACCTCCACGCGTTCCTGAGAAAAACAATCTTGACAGACGGACGGACGGACGGACGGACGGACGGACGGACGGACAACAAAGTGATCTTATAAGGGTTCCGTTTTTTCCTTTAGAGGTACGGAACCCTAAAAAAGGGTAGTCCGTGATATTAGAAATGTGAAGGTTTCTGAAGATATTACTCAATCACGCAAAAAGGGCTAAACGGATTTGGATGAAATTTGACACACAGACAGATTATAACCTAGATTAACATATAGAATACTTTTTATCCCGGTAGTACGTTCCCGCGGGATAATTTCCGACTTCCACGCGGGCGAAGCCACGGGCGGAAGCTAGTACCTAATATTAGTATAGATTATTATGGTACAGATATTTCTATGAAACCCTTCTTCCACTGCAACTATTTCAGTCAGTGCAAACTCAGTCGGTAATCTTTTACATTATAACAAAAATAAAGCACATGACAGTATTCTTTATACACCATTAAATGATGAAATGAAATGTGATTCATTTAATTAAATACGCTTGAAACGTTTTGAAGTAGGTAATTGATTTTCCCATAGTCAAACTGTTAGGTAAGCCAACAGTTTAGGGATATTTATATTATTTTAGTTGTGGGTCGTGCTGTGGCGAGGAAAACAAACGGGAATAAAGAGCAGAAACATGTTACATGACAAAATGTTTGACGTATTACCATGGGTGTAACGCTTTCGCGCATAACGACGAGCTTCTGAACATTTTTTTTTTGACGTAAATCCTATTATCCTACTAATATTATAAACTAGCTGTGCCCGCGACTTCGTTCGCGTGCATGTCGGAAAACAATAATGTGTCGCTTTGACGGTGTAGGTACCACTCCTCCGATCTTCCGATCTATCCTGGTTGGAATCTACCACAGCTTTCGAATGCAGTCCAGAGCCTAGAGACAAAACACATTACTCTTGGCGTTCACGCTAAACGGTACGCCAAAATGTATGGGAATGACATTACCTGCGGAAAGGACACGGTAATGTCATTTCCATATATTCTGGCGTAGAGTTTAGCGTGAACGTTAACAGAAAGGTGTTTTGTCTAGGCCTGCAGGCGTCTTTAGGGGTTATAATGATATTGCGACGAAGTCTCACTCAGATTTTTAAGAATAAATATAGATCAAAGCGCCTGGTCGAGGCTCATTTTATAATAAACTAGCTGACCCGACAGACGTCCTGTTCGTCCAAAAGTCATTCATACAAAATCACTACCCTACCTACGCTACCCTACACTACCCTACCTACCCTACACTACCCTACCCTACACTACCCTAACCTACCTACCTACCCTACCTACCCTACCTATCCTACCTACCCTACCTACCCTACCTACCCTACCTATCCTACCTACCCTACCTACTCTACCTACCCTACCTACCCTACCTACCCTACCTACCCTACCTACCCTACCTACCCTACCTACCCTACCTACCCTACCTACCCTACCTACCCTACCTACCCTACCTACCCTACCTACCCTACCTACCCTACCTACCCTACCTACCCTACCTACCCTACCTACCCTACCTACCCTACCTACCCTACCTACCCTACCCTATCTACCCTATTATCCTATCCGTGAAAATTTTCGTTTTTCGACAGCCAACTTCCACTTTGATACTTTTTTTATTTCTGAAACAACTGAACGGGATAAAAAGTATCCTATGTCCTTCTCCTGGCTCTAAACTACCTCCCTGCCAATTTTCAGCTAAATCGGTTCAGCCGTTCTTGAGTTATAAGTGAAGTAACTAACACGACTTTCTTTTATATATATAGATGTGCACCTGCCGTAGGTACAGTAAAAGCTCTTTATTCGCGAGGTATACGTTCCGTAAAATACCTACCGCGAATACAGAAACCGTGACTATGGAATGGTAATTTATATGGGATTATAGGGGATACGTTCCTAAGTGACAAAAAAAAAAAACAATTTAATTGAAGTTTTTGACCATATTGATTAATTGTATGAGCGTGATATGGATGCAAGCGACTCTCCAAGGCGTAAACGATCAAGCATTTCTATGCGTTAAACAGATTTTTTCGCGTCGGAAATCGTTTTTAAGTAAAAAAAAAATTTCAACATTTTGCAATAAATGGAAAGATGAAACAATAGGTAAAACACGCAAAGCGGCTCGTACCAAAGGATGGAATGTCTATTAAGTCGCAGCATTTATAAATGTGGGGGAGGCCTATGTCCAGCAGTGGACGTCTTTCAGCTGAAATGATGATGATGATGATATATAAATATACTTTATGGTGATGAGGTTGGTTTCATTATGTTTGTTTACATTCTCAAAAAACTTTAAAAAAAAAATACCAACCGACTTCAAAAAAACACTACAAAGTGCAAAATAACTTTAATTTCGGAAGTCGGTGACGTTGGATGTGTATTTTAATTATTTGTCACCGCCTTCCGAAATTAAAGTTATTTTGCACTTTGTAGTGTTTTTTGGAAGCCGGTTGTTATTTTTTTGAAAAAAGTTTTTTTTTTTCACTTTTTTGTTACCTACCTACCTACCTACCTACACCAATTCGAAATTTCATCATCCTTTGGGTCAAAACAATGCATACTTATTTATGTGATAGCAACATTCGCGGTTGATTTGCTGTAATTTTTTGAAGAGTTCCGTTGTCTGTTTCCGAAACGCATCATAAGATCTATATGCAGGGCCCAATCTAAGGGGGGGCAAGCCGGGCAAATGCTCAGAGCGGCAAAAATGAGCGGCGGCAAAATGTATACTTACAAACATACCTACTCTCATGAATTTTTGTATACTTGTTCAGAAGCCGTAGTAGACTAACGTATGTGAATATTATATAGTTAAAAGAATATCACATAATTATGGTCATACCATCTTTGATGGTGTTAGTGCAAAGGGCGGCGAATGTTATTTTTGCCCGGAGCGGCTAAATAGCTAGATCGGGCCCTGTTTATATGAAATTTCAATGGGACCATTTCGGAGTAAACCCCTTTCGAAAAAAAAAAAGAATTTTGCAAATCCGTCTATATACGACGGAGTTAAGCCTGAACATACATTAAAAATATAAACATGTCGAATTGATAACCTCCTTCTTTTTGAAGTCGGTTAAAAACACCGACCGCGGCGAAGGCGGCTATTGTAGATGTCAAAGGCCGAACCAATACAGCGGCGATATCATTTGACAATGTACTTTAGGCGAAGTTGTAATAAGGTCTATTTCACGTTTTTATAGTCCATCTGACGACGCGTTTACAAAGGATATTGGGTTGGATACCTATTGGAATCCTTTTTGTTATTTTGTTAATATGTATGTACCGATGTACCGATTAGACCCGCAAATAAATAAATCATTAGCCGCGGATATAGGAATTGGGTCGCATTTTTTTAATCCGCTAGTAGTGAAAACGCGAATGAAGGAAGCACGAATAAGGAGCTTTTACTGTACTTACTCAATAAATCGACTGCGCGTCTGGTTGAGTGTGCTGAAGCATTATTCCACGCGGGGGCGGGCGCCTATCTCGGCCCGTACAGGCGCGTGTCTTTTAGCTTTGTTTATCAAACGTTGACACTGAATAAAACCACAGCAGTGGGAATGCTCTGCACGGACTGCGATAGGCCTCGACAGGTAGCAGTGCAGTAACACCTGACGCCACCTGTCAGTTAACGGCCCGTGGGACCATGGCGTTATCACGATGAAGAAAGATCACGCTGTAAAGGTGGATACTGACCGGCGTCACGGGTCAAAATGCACCTAATATGTTACCAAGCAAGTATTCGTGCAGTCAGTAGTACCTACGGCAAAACATGCGAGCGAGCAACACTGATTTTAGCACACAGCGTAAAGACATGCTCGCTGCGAATGTTACCATTACCTACGCCCCGTAACGTCGGTCATTATCCACATTAAAAGCGCTGTTGAAAAAAAAAACCAAACCAGGCAAAAAAAACTATTTAATTGTATAGCACGGGTTTTCTATGAACATAGGTAGTAAGTACGATGTTGTTGCTACGTAGTGCCATACCGCGCGCGCCCCCACCTCTCTCCCCGCTGCTGACGCAGGCAGCAGGAAGAGAGAGAGCCCGATCCCGAGGATAATGGACGTAACAGAGCGATCCTCCGCGACTCTCAGTTGCGATGCCTTTTTATTGTAAATTGTAATCAAAAATGTTTCAGTGTTTCTTTTGTTCAGCCATACATTTATTTGTAGACCAATAAATAATTATATTTAAAGAAGCGACTTTAAAATTGTCAATATTTTACTATTGTGATTTCTATTGTTCCTGTGTAGGTAATGTATCCTTTGTTGGAGATGCCAAATGGATAAATAAATACATTTTTAAACTTCTCTGTAAGCGATGTTGCTCGGAAGAGCATCGACATAACTACAGTTGCCCGTGTGAAAACCTATCTATTTACTCAAATCCACCAGTAGTTATGGTCGCAATTTTGGATTTTTTTTCCTGACTTTCACCATCCGACCTCGCTTGAACCCCTCCCCACCTCGAAAACTAACATCACGAAAATTAGCACATAAGTATTTACAACTCTTTACTCCCAAAACTCCCATTATTTGAATCGAGTAATTCTGTAAACACGCATTTAAATTTAACATTATCAAATTTCGCGCGAAATCAAGTTGTTGTCTTTGCATGTTTGCTATTCAAACCTAGATGGCGTTACTGACGCTAGAGATTAAGAATTTGGAGATGTTCCTCTAGCCGCTCTAATTTTGCTACATTATGCTAGATGGCGCTACTAAGACTTTTATCACAATTAAAAATGAGATTTCTTCCCCTCTATTTGTATTAATTTGATTGATAAAACTAATAAATATTTATCTAACATTGCATTCTAGGTATATGACTCAGAACACCACGTCAGTTAATATTATCACAACTTTTTATTTGAAATTCTTTTAGCTTTTTTGATTCGTGGGAATCAACCACCAACGGAAAGCGATTTTAGTAATCAGTATCATTACTTTTTGAAATAACACAGACACAGTAAGTAACTTAAATGAGAATGACGTATTAATATTAAGTATTCGTTAGTACCGTTTCACGCCAATAGATGTCGCTAAGTGTTTCAACATTACGTAAATAAATTCTTCTTGAACACTTTAAATTATTTAGATAGGTTGACCGAAGCGATTGCGATGAAACAAAGACTAATATAAACTCTGAGTTATAAACAATATTTGAGTATGAAAGATAACCATATTAGTTTCGTTCTTTTGACGTGATACTTGATCTATTCAACATAGAAACTGAAAAACCGAGCTACAGACAAAAATTTTGATAAGGGTTAAAATGTCATCTGTTGATTATCCCTTGCCACCCCAAGCAATTATTTTCGAAATATTTTAAATGTACAGAAAAAGTTCCTTTACAGATTTATTATATGTATAGATATAGATATAGATAGATATAGATATTGATGTATAGATGTAAAAGTTTGTGAGGATGGATGGATGTTTGTTACCCATTCACACAAAAACAGCTGAACGGATTCGGATGAAATTTGGCACACAGATAGTTTATAACCTGGATTAACACAAAGGATACTTGTTATCCCGGTATTACATTGCCATGGGATAATTTTCGACTACCACGCGGGGAAGCCGCTGGTTAGGTAGGTAGTTTAAATAAAGAAATGCGATCAAAAAGTGTCTTAATCAGCCTTTAGTTTAGCAACCAAACGACTCTGAAGGTCAATCGAATTTCTGATAATTTCGACGGTGGTTCCAACAAAAACAATAATAAGGAAGCGATATTATCTTTCGGCACTGATAGAACTGCCAATTTAAATACTTGAACTTTTCTGCGAAAATACTGCAAGGCATACATACGTCGTTAAAATAAATTGATGTGAAGTAGAGAGAGAGAGAGAGGTCAACATACTGCATCAACTGGTGGGGTCCGCAAGGGCCGATGCGTGCCAGGGATACGGGTGGTTCGAAAAAGATACTTTGGCCCCTGGCACACAGGCAACTGAAGGAACACGGGTGGGTTTTAGTCAGTAAAAGTCTGACACGCCCTCCTGCTCCACCCAGAACAGGAGAAGGTATTTGATGAATTAGCAGCTTAAAAAAAAAAACTGTTTCCAAAAACAATCAGGCATAAATAAAGAACATGGTTCTAGACAGTCTAGATTTTTGTCAATTATCAAAAAAAAAAATTAGGTTTAGAATGACGTACATTCACGGTGAAAGGTCGTGCGTCATAAATCGTCTATCTCCCTGCGCTAGGTATATTTACGGGACACATGCTGAGATGCACCCCGTGGATGCACCCTAATAAACGAAAGACAGTTCAAAATCCATTACTTTATAGGTTTAACAAATTCGTCTACTAACAACGTAAATAACGCAATAAAGAAAATGCAATCAATTATAATTTTTATGTGTATGGACTCTCATTTGATGTTACCTTGACACGTACACCGCACAATGCTCGTTTTCTTCTATGAATCAAAGTATGTCATAGTCATGGCGTCACATTCTTTCTTTAAAAATATGTTTTTTTTTGTCATGTTAAATTTTTGTGCAATTTTATTCAGGGAGGCATTTATGTCCATTATTGGACGTTTTTCGGCTGAAATGATGATGACGATGATAATGCATTTTATTTTGTGTACGCTAAATTAATAAAGAAAAAATATTTATTAGGAATCGCATAGGGAGATCACAAACGAAACTAAGCACACTCTTAGAAACAGAAAGTCATGTATGACACAAAATAAAAAAGGTTAAAATATTTTTTGCTGAAAATGATTTATATATCTTTCAATCTAATGACCAGTATGACCATGCTCCACCCACAGGACAAGACATAGAATATCAGATATCTGTTACACAAATCCAATATTTATGAGCAGTAAACAGCAAAAGCAAAAGGCAAAAGGCATTTTATAGTGTATCCGAATTTCTAGACGAAAAACTTATTGTTTGATTAAATAATTTTATCTTTTCCTGACACTAATTTTAAATTTATTTGAATATGGATTTTTGACATATTAACATAAAATAATTACTAATTTTAATGTTTCTATATTATAAACTATGTAAATGCCTATTACAGGTACCTATATTTTGTTTGTTGATCTTTTCTGATTGGTTAATTCTTTAATGTTAAGGAAATATTTGTACGCCGATACTAACGGCTAAACATGAATGGACTCAAACGATGTTTTCTAACATCTTGCATGCTCTTGTATGTATACAATGTTTAGACAAATAAATAAATCTTAACTTATCTAATCTTATCATATCTTATTGATATTTTGATGGTACCTTTATAATCCATCGGGGCGCTCTACGTGATCACTATTATCAAAGTAGAATCTAAAATTCCACAGGACAAAACATAGAATATCAGTTATCTGTTCTACAAATCTAGATTTTATACACGAGAAATTGGTATTTTTTGTGGTACCATGATGGAACCTTCATAATCCATCGGCGTACAACGTGATCACTATAATCCGGGTGTCCATTATCACAGTCGATGTTTGCACGACCGCCTGTACGAAATGAATATGTACTCTTTTAACATTAGGGCGGATTAATCTAACATTTTTTTTTTTCGTTTTTACGCCTATTTTGTCCGTAATTCTGTATGCAGAGGTTAAATATTTGCCAGTTTCATTGTCGCATGCTCAGCGTTTTGGTATAATAGTCTATTCTATAATATTCCGTCGTTTCGCATAATTTTTCGCTTGGCTTTATACCAGTGTACATCAATTTAATTTTCATTACAAATATTAAATTTCCATCGCGTTATGTTATAAAATACCGAAACAACTTATTAAAGTTTTCTATATAATATCGAAAATATTATCAGGGCCCTAATTAAACAAAATCTATTAACATTAGTTCTGCTTCCGACTGTGACTCATTCGCAAAACCGCAAACCCAGAGCATTGACTCCTAAATCGAAAATAGCCATAAATGTATTTTTGGAAAAAGACCACAGGGCATGATGAAGTTCAAGAATAAAAAGCGTAGTCAGATAAAAATAGCGTCGACAGATGGCGCTAAACGGGCAGGTGCGCGCGCGCCGGTCGTGTCAAGGCTCATCTTTTTATGGTCAAGGTTGTCCCCATAGATGTTTTATGAACGCTTATTTGACTCAATTAGTTGCTCTGTTGTTATTCGTAATTGTAAATAGCGCCCACCTACCTACACTGGCACACGATACTAGCTAATTAGATGGTTTTATATTAATTAATTTTAATTTATTAATTTTAATTGTCTGTGTTGTTTCTCTTATAGTCTAAGGCGTAACGTTATGGTCTAATAGATTTGAATAGTAAAACACAAATGATTTTCTTCCTCATCTTTAAAATAAGACTTTTACATAACAAAAACATGGTTTTGAGGCCAAGGAAATCTTATGGAACAGTACCTTTTTAGGATATTTCAGAGATTGCCAGCAACAGCTATTATATTCCTAACAAAGACTAACTTTCTGAGAAAGAGAAACACGAACTATTCATAAAAATCGACACAGCAACTGCGAAACGTAAATCTCAACGGAAATCTTTGAATGAGAGAGCGCTGACGACTTATCTCAGTAATGACACGAATTCTCTGTGAATAAAAATAATGAACGACGTCAAAGAAAATCAAGGAACGAGTGAGCGTGCGTTGGGGACTAAGGCACTAAGGACTCTGTAACTACCGTTTGTAGAACATAGAGCGTAGGCAAAGATACACTGATCTTTAAAAGAAGGTTCAACATCTGACATTTATCTCAGCTGCGCAAAAGCCTGATGTTAATCGAAAACAGCCAAAGAACAAACATTTTAGTCTTAGGATACCCCAAAGACAAATTTGACAATTTCTACGAGTTCTAGACAGAGACCATAAGAGTACAATGCGGTGGCATCTTGCAACGTTGCAGAACAGCTATATTAATACAGCTATAAATATTAGCACGTATTTACTAGTCCGTCACAAATACTAGTATGACAAGTCCACTCGCTACGAATTAAAATGGAAAAGGTCGCGAGCAATTCGCCGAGTCCTTCCTTACTCATGCTCTTTTTGCTTCGATTCGATTCTGGCTCGATATTGAACTTCGATATATGAAAATGCGGTATTTGTGGATGGAAGGTTTGGCATTCCATAACTAAATAAATTACATGAATTACGTGAGCAACGTGTGATCCGTCTGAAAAAAATAACACACCATTGCATGGCGAAGAAGCCATGCATAGCTTCAATATTTAGAAAGCGAAAGAGGATTTATGTGTTTGCTTTACCCAGGAAGATAAGGAAGAAATAGAGTAATCGGATACACAGCACTACAGCGGTAATCAAGTACTAGTCTCACTAACAAGTACGTTGGTGAGACCTACGAACGTCATATTAAGCAACAACATAGTTTGAAGTGCACTTAAATCGCTGCGGAAAAAAGGACCTACAATATTCTGCTGAAGAAGCAACATTTTAGAAGCGTTATCATTTGGACCATTAAAATAAAGCTTCTACAAAATTTACTTGCGGATGTAAGACGATACAATAATAAAGGTGTTTGCTGGTAAATGAGGCAGCATTCATCCTGGAACTAAAATTTCTGGAATATACAATGTGTTTATTTTATTCAAGAAGGCTTAACTTCCCCATAACATTTGGCTATGGTTTCGCACACATGACCAACATCAGATACTGATGATTTTGATGTGGGTTAGGTACCTACCTAACCCACATCAAAATAATAACGATAATCCGCTAATAATTGGATGCTAGCAACGTTTTACCAAATTTTCCCTTTGCATTATATAGTTCCGAATTTTATGACGCACGTCTTTCCTTCCACAAAAAAAACTGTGAGGATTGGATAAAAAGAAGAGCGAAAACGTAGGAAATGAATTTTATTTAACACGAGAAATGTGGCTGGTTCCGTTATGGAATTTCAATTTCCTGTCGTATGAAAAAAACAAGGAACACGGCAGTCATTATAAGAACATATTGCGTGAAAGGTGTACAATGCGTAGATATTACAAATGTGCCCCTGCTGTAGTGTGTTGTCGGGTCAGGTGCGATCAATACGTTAGTAGATAGAATCCCGAATCCTAAGTACATAAAGGAAGGCTTCCCAATTTTTCATTAGATATCCGGGTACTATATGAATGTCAAAATGTTGTCGTCCGTTTTGATATAATTACGAATTTACGTTATATAACATAAGTGCTTATAAGAGCTTACAGTAAGATTAATGTTTTTAGGAGTTAAGTTTAGTTGGTAATCATTTCAGCCGAAAGACGTCCACTGCTGGACATAGGCTTCCCCCAAGCTCCGCCACTTCGACCGGTTCTGTGCTTCTCGCATCCAGCGGACTCCCGCAGCCCTCACAAGGTCATCTGTCAGTTGGTAATGGAAACTGAAAATTGTTGAAATGTTCAGGAAAATCATTGTTTACGAAACTATTTCTAGGCGAAAAATCTATTTTTTTTATTCAGAATCCCCTTTTAATTTCTTCAAAACAATTAAGTTAAATAAAAAAAAGAAAAGCTCTGTCGTATTTTCTTACACAATGTAACAATTTATTCGAAGCCTATAAGAAACAAAACTGCCTTTGTACAACAAACGATTTATGGGATCGAATCTGCCATAATACATTATGTTGACGCTTTATGTGCAGAAAGGGTGATAGAAAGCTTTTCTGTCACTTTCATCCCCGCATACGTCTACCAAAGATAAAACGAGATGGATAATTCTATTTCGAGACAGCTTTGAGACTGTTTTGACCGTAAATGATGGAATAAAGTAAAGGAAAATTAAATTTAATAAGGGATGCCAGTAAACAACATCTTCGGGTTTTGAAAGATTATTAAGTATAAATAATCAGAATGTTGAAGGGTTCTTGAGTACCGAAAGTAAGTTGTTTTTACTTCATTACGTAAACGTATAATAAAAGTCGTTTTCTGGAAGAATTTATGATGAAAATTTGAGGAAAATAGGCATTATAACGGTTCGCTCGGTACGTAAATACGCACTACGAACGGACGCCTCGGCCCCGTTCAAATCAGATGGCATTAGTGATAATAAAATGTTATTTGATTGTGACGCGATATTATTTTCTTAATATTTCGGGGTTCCGGCTTCATGGCTCCCAATCAATCAATCAATCAAAATATTTTTATTTCACATAAACCTGCATGGGCGCTTATGAAACGTCAGAAGCTAGGTGCACGGTTTTAATTTGTCGGTTCTTATGAAGAAGAGCCGGCAAGAAACTCCACGGTTACTCTTTAAAAAATAATTGGAAATTACAATGTTTTCAAATTACAGTGTAGGTATGGGAGGACAGTGCAGGCCTGTCAATAAGTACCAGGTACTTAGAGGAATGAAAACACAGAATAGAAAATCGTCTACAAATCTATCTAGTCTGTAAGGCCTACAACGATCTCTCATTCACAATAATGTAAAAGAATCTACATAAATAAGATGAACCTATTTGAACCAAGTGACATGATTTCCATGACAATCACTAATAAATAGTCGATATTAAAATTGATGTATAATGTCAAATAATGACGAGAATATGTCAGACATTGTAAAAAAAATGTAATTTGGGAGCAGTTAATAGACTTTCACATAGTTATGTTCTTAATGAGATACCAGGGAAGCCACATGTGCAGAAGGAATTAATGCCAAACTTCCCTGTCTTCAATGTAAGTCTTTTATCTTATAATATGTTTTTTTGATAAGGACCCGTTTGATGTGAGTTTTAAACTTTCCATGGCTAAGCTCTGTAACCGACTTTGGTAACTTGTTATAGAGTTAATCTAAATTTTGGAATCAAAATTTCATCTTTACTACGTGTATTTAGATTATGGAAATCGCATCTTTTTTTGAAAAGACCTAAGTTTTTTCGAACATACAAGATATTTTCTAGGATATAAAAAGAAGGCAGAGCAGGTATTTCAATTTCGTTGAATTTGTTTCTAAGAGTTTCGCGAGGCCCCATTTTATAGATTGGTTTTGATATCATTTACCCAGGTTTTGATATCACGGCTGTGGCGCATTTTTTTTTTTAAAAAGCCTTCTAAAAATAAAAAAGTGGTCGAACTTCATGTTGGAAATCGCACTTTAACCATACCTTCTAGCCCAACTATACTCAACCTGCGGCCCGCGGGCCGCATATGGACCGCGGGCCTTTATGATTGGCCCAACTGGAGTTACAGTCAAGGTTTTTAAATGGAAAAAGTGTTCACAGTATCAAAAATGTCATCAAAACAAGTATGTTTCATACGAAACATCTTTGTTAAAACCTGAAGTCATTGTTAGTTCTTTCAAAGTTAGCTTTTTCAAAATTTGGTCTACATCGCATGTGGCTTCATGAAAACCTTATATTAAAGGTACAGGTTAGCTGGCTTTATTGTGACCACCTTTTCTTTATCAATAAATTCATCGCTAATTTTGAATTATGTTTTATTAACACCTAAATATTTTATGCGGCCTGCGACATCAAGAGCGAAACTTCTTTGTGGCCCCATTAAAAAAAGGTTGATTATAGCTGTTCTAGCCGGATTTGTTTATGTCCTAAACTACTCTAAAATATCGTTATCACTCTCCACATGATGCAGGACGTGAGTGTATGAAAAAAATACTTTTATCTGCTGGTCATTATCGAAGGAAGTGCTAGATATAAATGTAATACATGTACAAAAATTACTAAAACAAGCGGAATTGTCGTTATTCAGTCGAGTATAGGAAAACAAGTTACGCGAAAGAAAGAAGGGACAGATGGTAAGACGATGAGAAAGATAGCAAGAGAAAATACACTTTTTCAGAGTAGTGAGCATTTTCGAACCGACGAAAAAACGGAGGAGGTTACTCAATTCGACGCGTATATTTTTTTTTTTTTTTTTATGTATGACCACGCATAACTTTTTCCAGAGTAGTCCGATTTTGATAATTCTTTTTTTATTGGAAAGGGTATACCTCGAAGTTGGTCCCATATAAATTTCGAAGAAAAATTCCAACCCTAAGGGTAAGAAAACAGGGGATGATTGATTGTTTACTCACAGATTTTAATACTGAGTCGTGTATTAAATCAAAAATTAAGCATGTAGTAATTAGTAGATTATAGCCACAAAAAATTATAAAATTTTATTACTAAGTTCGGAAGGCGGTGACATATAATTAAATACATATCCAAAGTCACCGACTTCCGAACTTATTTATTGGGGTTGGACAAAGCTAGTTTATTATTTTTTATTTTTCGGTTTTTCGGCGGTTTAATTTTTTTATTAAAAAGTTTTTATAAAATGCCTTTTTTATGTCTGCCTGAATGAATCTTACCAGAGAAAAGATTATGTAAAGCATTGTTTTAATATTAAAATGAAAATATTATAAAAAGAGAACATCTAACCAGGGGCCAAGTTTTTGACAGATTTGCCATACAAAAACTGTCAAAAACACACCATTGAGAGACCATTGTAACGTTTATAAATTAGTAGACTTAGGCCCCTGAATGTACAAAAATCTACAGTCAAATTAAGTTATTGCAAGTTTTAGAAAGGTTTTATAGTTTTTAAAAGCACTAACTAGCAAATAGTTTTTACTCAGACTAATGTTTGAAGAATGGATATTCAACGAAAGAGACAAGATTGGCAGCGTTATAAACCCCTACATTAATCTATAAGTATATATGTAACTAGTAGCGCTCCGCGGTTTCACTCGACTAGTTCCCGTTCCCGTGGGAATACGGCGATACAATATAGCCTATGTCAACCGGGGATAGTGTAGTTTCCCAACAGTGAAAGTTAAAGAAATTTTTCAAATCGGTTCAGTAGTTTCGAAGCCTATTCAATGCCAACAAACAATCAAATCTTTTCCTATTGATTATTAGTATAGATATAAAAATGAATCCCTGTTTCCCTTGTTCACAGCATCACATGTAAACCGTCTGGACCAATTTTTTCGTGTTTGTTAATGTCAGGAGAAGGTTCCTAAGAATGAAAAAAATTAAAAAAATTGCGCGTAACATATTTATAAAAAACTTTTTAATAAAAAAATTAAACCGCCGAAAAACCGAAAAGTAAAAAATAAACCTGCTTTGTCCAACCTCAATAATTAAGTTCGGAAGGCGGTGACATATAATTAAATACTCCAAAGTCACCGACTTCCGGTTTAAATTTTTTATTAAAAGTTTTTATTTTATATTTTTTGTGGCTATAATCTACTGATTACTACATGCTTAATTTTTGATTACTTTTTGTAATACACAACTCAGTATTAAAATCTGTGAGTAAACAATCAATTATCCCCTGTTTTCTTACCCTTAGTGGTGGAAGTTTTCTTTGAAATTTATATGGGACCAACTTCGGGGTATACCCTCTCCAACAAAAAAGAATTATCCAAATCGGACTACTCTGGAAAAAGTTATGCGTGGTCATACATAAAAAAATTAAAAACATACGCGTCGAATTGAGTAACCTCCTCCGTTTTTTCGTCGGTTAAAAATGAATCCCTATTTTCCCTTGGTCCCGGCCTCACACGTGAATGGCTGGACCAATTTTGCTAATTCTTTAACGTAACATATATTCTTAAGAAAGGACAACGTCTGTCGTGTCAGCTAGTATTACATAACTTGCACAGTTGTAGAAGTAGCGGTATGGCAATCAGAAGAAGTTGTTTAATGAAGTTAAAAAAATTAAAAAACTCCCGACCTAATCCAAAACCTCAAAAAACTAAACAAAGAAAATCTATTCGCCGTTAAAGTTTAATTTAATAAGAAGTTGTAGGTAGTATTTTGATCGAAGCATTGTCACTTCTGGGGACGGCTAATGTAAATATCCGTCTCGTCTGTTTGGCGTTTATTTGAATTCAGTGCAGGCCGCGACGAAAATCGCAACGCACGACGCGCCGCGTCTCCGTAAATGAGGCCTTACACGGATTTGAGGAAACTGTGTCAGGAGAACCATGCCGTAGATTTAGCAAAGCGGATATATGTAGACAAGCTAAGCTTTCCGCCAACAACATACACACATCCCAAGGCACGCCCTCCGCTGACGTCCACACAGAAAGCGCAAAGTTTGCCACACTAAACAAACTTGGATAGCTACTCGTACCTACATGCCCGTAACGGAGAACCAACGAAGGTACAGGCGGAAACCGGCAGTTTCTATGAAGGTTATAACTGCAAAAGAGCGACATGAGAAGTATTTTGTCCCGAACCATAGAAAAACGGGCTAAAAAGACACATCCCAATCTGTCTTCACCAATTTGTCGCAGGAAATAGCAAAGATTAGCGAAGGGTCAGTTCTATCGACAGTTAATCTTTGTATCATATCACTCAGCAATTCAATTCGTTCGCTCCGTCGCGTCCCCACAACTGTTTGAGTGGCTGTGGATCGTATTATATGACGTATATCTCGCCTCTTTCATCGAACAATTCATCTTCCTCATTCCTCCATGTCATATAGCACACCCTGATTTAATAACGTCGTAAATGTTATTTCCAATCTCCGTTTACAGTTCTGTTCCGATACGTACGACAAATGTGCTGAATTTATGAAGAATTTCGTCGAACATCACAGCTATCTGAGACTTTCAATATTAAATTAGTACTACAGAGCTATTTATACCAAATGTGATAACTTGATAAGTTTAGGGAATATATTTCTGAACAGATAGAAAGTCTTCTGAAAATTGTAAAGAAAGGGCATAGGCAACTTTTGTTACGCGACTGCAAAGACATTGTTATGTTTTTACAGAACTTTTTCAACTGCAAAATTGATGTTAATGCGACACAGGTTGATTGGTTAAGCCCGAATGCTCAAATCGATAGCAAAAACGTAGAGGATGAGTTCGACGCTCAGAAAATTATCGTCCAAAATGGATAAGACTCGGTCCAATTAGCTATTAAAACATGATATCATTTATTTTGACAACTACGTATGTAATTACAAGATTTAACTTTAATAACTTTAGATAGATGGAACAAAACGCATTTAAAATGAAATCGAGACCCCGGAACGATCAATCACTGTTCGATCTATAATCTGGGATCTAACTTTACTTATCTATGTGAGCCACTGTAAGATGAATGTACTCAGATTGATACGAAAAACATTTACTTCAGATTCAGGCGAGGAAGATTTGTATACAGTCGCTGCATAATAAATAGAACCTTGGAACTAAGTTTTCGTGTTGTTACTGTATTTTTCGAGAATCGTGAGTGACACCCAATGTTACATCGGGTGACGCACATGTCGCCGAATTGTGTAGAGTTCGAGGTACGTGTGTTAATGTTTTATCTAATCTAAGCATTCCAGGAGCATCTAATGTAGTCGACGTGTGTCCACAGTGACCGCAACACAAAATACTCTATTTGTAATCTTCTTACTTCTACTAACATTATAAATGTGAAAGTTTATTACTCTATCACGCAAAAACATCTTACCGAGTGTATGTCATCATCATCTGCATAGCCTTTTTCCAACAATGTTGTGGTCGGCTTCCAGTCTAACCGGATGCAGCTGAAAACCAGTATTTAACATCGAGCGATCTGCTTATCTGACCTCCACAACCCAGTTACTGGGTAATACGATACCAGTAGTAGTCAGACTTTCGGGCTTCTGACAACCCGTAACGACTGTCAAAGATCCACAAATGACAGGCAACGGTTTAACGTGCTTTCCGAGATACGCAGGGTCTTGATAATTATGTAAAGATGAGATAAGTATTTTGCTACAAATAATAAGTATGTCTGATCTAAAATAGACATTCCAGAGCACATCCATTGTCCTACTACACTACTTCATAAAGTGCGCACTACGCATAAACTGGACACTTATTTGCATAATCTTCATTTATCTTATGCTAAAACTCGTAATGAATATTGTGAAGTAGAGCAAAAAGGTATGAAAGCGTTGATATTGCGAAAACCAGTGATTGGAAGGTTTATTAATTTGTCAAGCGCCCTCTTATTGCTGGCTAGCAATAAGAGGGCGCTAAAGAATATCAGAAATAGGCTAAAGAATAACAGAATCAAAAAAGTGAATAGCAACTTTTATTAAGTTTCATTTCCTGCATTGCTTGTTTTTTTCTGGTCAACGGGTTTCGAAGAAGGATGCAATAATGAAGTACATGCTTTAAACCTACGCTCGAACGAATTACGAACGAATATTTTGCTTTTCTACCTTTACTGCATTTAGAAAAGTAGTCAAATATTTCGCATGTGGTGTCTTTAGAAGTCTAAGCACAGGTGAACCGGACCGAAATGGAAAAAGACAGAACCTACCTACGCAACAAACTTGTCTAAATATATTTTTGCGTCGCTAGCAATGTTGTGAACAGATCTAGATACCATATGCGATAAACTATGACAATGGACGACCATCTTTATATGTATCTTTCGTAGGCAGCCTCCAACTGCTACTTCCGAAACAAATTCAATTTTGTGCCTTTTGTATGGAGATAAAACTGATTTAACTTTTGTAGGTTCCCGTGCAAATGAAATTCGTACACTATTTCAGTGCAACATAAATCTTCATCTGCCAAGCCTTTTCTCAACTATGTTGGGGTCGACTTCCGGAATACCAGTATTTTACATGGAGCGACTGACTATCTGACATCCACAACCAAATTACTGGATAATACGAAACCCCGTGGTATGACTGGTTGTCAGACTTTCGGGCTTCACTTCACATGCAACATAAATAACGGAGAACATAATGTATTTCTTTTTGTGTTTTAGCATTTACTAAACGCCAAACAATTCTATGAGAGATGGGTTGCTGGGTTGCTCCACAAAAAAATCATAAAGAATACATTGTTATGAAAGACTAAACAAACGGGAGAGGATACCTCGGCTGCCTTCGTGGCATTGTACGAACACAAAACGATTGATGGGCGGATGAATAATAAAACGGTTTCTAGCGAATAGTGGCTTGCCATCGTATCATAATGTACACGAATACGTCACCTTGACACATGTCATGTCATATTAATGGCTACCACGAAATTCAATCTTTACCTGATAGAACAAGTTAATTAATGGGAATACTTTACAATTCGATTTCATATTCTTCAAGGCAATTTCGAAAATTGCTCCCTCAATTTCGCCTTATCGAAATTGGTATTCCATCCATACTTCCATGGTTTAATTAAGAAACTGCTTTTAAATTGGTCCTTACGTCATACAATATACCGCCCTGCACTCCAATCCACTCGTATCATGAACATCTAATAATATCAACGTCCAGTGCTACGTCAGAAGTAGAGTACTCTCAAACATTACGGATATGGTGAGCATCGGTACAATATAGTGACGTCAGCGGTCATGTGGAGTGTTCGACGGATTGCTTTATCTGTTTTCAGTCGCATTCTTGCGGCACGTACTACTATCGTGTATCTATAGCCCATGGAAGGTTGTTGAAAACAATGAGAAGTGATCACGGTTTTTATCAAAGGGCCAACTTACGCAAAAATTACCAAAACTAATAAAGAAAGAATGCAAATTCCATAGCGCATGACGAGGCAGGTTAACTAACCATATAATTTTAAGAGCACCGAGGACAAACTACGATAGAAAGACTCGTATTTGAGGGGGCTCAACTCTACATATACCTAAAGTAATTCAGGAATCGAAATCACAACATCCAACTTTTAAAAGGCTATTATAGCAGTAAGTTCTAAATAATGTTTGCATTGTAAGTTTTTACTTTATTTTGGTAACTTAATTTTAGTTTTTAACCCAGAGAAACCGGCGCTTAACTTAATTATTTCTTTTTGAGTGGATAAATTGTTTTAAACCATAAAATCGGGTTCCGGCCGATCTGTGATAAATTGATAATACTGATAATTTGACCATTTTTGCATCCGATCAACTTCATAAACGACTATAAAGAAGTAGCGTAAGCCTTTGTAATGAGGCGCATAACCTCGCTTTTTTACTTTCGTATGAAAGATACAGCCTCTTAAATAAAGAAAAACTACCCGACGCGACAACCCTAGACAGAACTTCATGGCGCAGAAAAATTAGGAGAGTCGACCACACCTAATGTGGGACGGAGCAAAGAAGAAAAAGAAGATGAAAGATACAGCAATAACCGAAAAAAGCCAAAACAATGATCCATAAACGAAATATCTCGACGTAAGAGACATCACGGCGTGGTATTTTTATCAGTTTGGATTCGTGCACGTCGCCGAGGCGGAAACCGACGTTCATGCATACTTGATGACCCGTGCCCAAGTCCCCTCCATCCCAGCGGCTTCGGGCTTGGCTTCTCACCCGGGAACAATTGTAGGCCTTTCAAATACATTCATACGCCACCATCTATAGCCTTTTCCACCATTTAATCGTTCAACATTTTTCAATATTCATTGGACGTGATCCAAGTTAACACGCATTAAGGAAACACCTTATTCCCTTGAAGTTTGTCAGCAGGACGTGTCGAATGCTACGTGACACGAATTCTCGCGATGATGCACGCACGGGAACTTCTTTTTAAAAGTCTGCAACTTTCTTCAAGTGTAAAGTTTATCTTGAACATTAAACAAGTGCTCGAAAGAAAATCTGAGATAACATTGTAGTTATTGGGTTAACGACTTACTGCACACGATGTTAAATTGTAACTATTATGTTATTCTCAGTTCAGTTTGTTACGATCTGCGTCATCACGCGATGCCTGAAGTGGAATATTATATCATGGAGTCTTGCATCTCCGGACCGTATTGTTTGGCTAAACATAAATTACACGCTAATTACACGTAACAATGAGTCCAGACATGTTAATTATACAAATTAATGCTAACGCATTCTGCTGACCGGTCGTGCCAAGACCTTCTGCATCTATTTTGCTTTTGAAAGGAGATCAGTCCGAACTGAAGACTGGAGGCATGGGCGGTTATGAAGTGCGCTTTCAAACAGTCGTTTCTGGGTGATACAAATAGGAACAACGGGTAGACAGGCAAGCATCTGTTCTTTCTTATGCACTGAGGTGTCGCGTTTGTCGGTAGTACGCTCTACGTAGTGACGCCGGCGGACTGGCGCCAGGTGGCTGTAAACAAAAAATAAAAGGAAGTGCCCGCGCCGTTTGGCAGCTCACTGGTACATTTGAATGCAACCACGCCACGAAGCAAGATCAAAGGTGACACACACCATAGTTTTAACACCGCCAGTCCAAACGCAGCAAAGGTAATTTGTAATTGGAACAGAATTCAGAGCAAAAGGTCTATTCCAAAAATAAAATTAGACCTCTCCTAATATGGGGTTAAGTGATCTTGTGAAGTCATAGTTCATAATAAAAACTCAAGTGTTTACGTGTTCGGCGGTGTTCGTGAGTTTTTATCTTTCAAAGAATAATGCCATAACTGTAATAGTGATCGTTGTAGGTACGTTGGCAAATAAAGCGGAACAATTTATTGTGGCCGCCGCCGTCGATGTGGGGTACAGGGAACGGCGCGAAGCAATCACAAACCAATCAGATTCTTAATCCTTGGAGCGAAGGGATAAATTAGTTTGTATCGCCCGTGGGAATGGCCGGCACGATATGAGATGACGCAGCACACGACTGAATACTTTAAATACTTTGGCTTCTTCAAACTGCATTGAACTGCTCTTACCGTTAAACAGAGCAAATTGCGAAACTTCTAACTTTTGACCGAAGCGTGAACTCTCGAATTATTTCGCCATTAAAAGCTGCTGAAATATAAAAGTTTCTGTACTGTGTTTATTATTTTATCTATTTTCAACACATTCCTAGGCCTGTGTGAACTGCCGACACGGCTGTGACTAATCACTTAACGATGAAATCTCGCTCGAAAACCAAACAGGACCCAGTGAGTGAGTCATAGTATAGATCAGATAGCCGCCTGTGGACTGACCTTACTGATTCACGACTTTAAGTGGAGTTTTAATGGTGCCTCCTTGAGTAACCAGTGAGTTTCTTGGAATTTACGTTATGTTACTTAGCACAAACTCAGACAAACAAACAAGAGTTACGAAAGTCTGAGTCCAAGTAGATCTTTAAACATGTTTTATCTGTTTACTTTTCGTTATTGACTGTCGCATAAAAAGCAAAGTTGACAACAACCTTGAATTAGTATACTTTACGGTCGTAACCCTTTTCGCTTTCACGAAAGGAATAAAGAAATAATCTTTCGCTTGTGTCCTCTATACTCAAAAGATGGGTTGTAAGATCAAAGCAGAAGGGACGATTACAGACATCTGCCAAGCCTGATCCAATTACCCGAGCGAGGATGTTAACTAACCCACTTGTTACCCATCCATTGCATAACGAAGTAATCCGAATTGGTACCCCGTTAGCTCTGTATTTTGTGACGTAGACTTTTACATCAATGTTGCGTGTTTTCAATGTATAGTTTGGCACGGAAAGTGCACTTCATATTATTATAGTATTGTTATAGAAACATGTCTAAAACTCTGTTACGGAATCTATAACCTTGCTCGAAGTCTTTTATGAACACTTTTCCTCAGTACGATATTTCAATAACCAAGTCATTTGATTTCGAATTCGTACACATATCGTTTTTGAAACGGACTGTTGCTGAAAGTATCTCTGTACAATTTGTTGGACAACGTAAACATTGTTTTGTGTGATAGGGATTTTAGCACCTCTTTTATGGGATTACGTTCGTGAGGTCCCAAACAGAATGAAAGCCCTTGCGTTCCGGGGAAATCACGACTGGTTAACGAAGGGCTTAAAAACGTGGTTTAAGCATTACGGTAAAGTTAATTAACAAGATTCTAGAAATAAAAGAAATGAGAAAGGCTTTTGAGAGTGCTGTGCAAGATCGCCAAATGCACATTTCCTCTTGAACGAAAGTTACTTCCATAAGTTTCATGCATTCGTAGTTAGGTCATCAAATCATTTCGTAAATCGTCAGCACTGACGGCCTCCTCTCTCAAGTCTCCGTCAACGAAGATACGGGCCCGTCCGAAAGCATTTTTAGCAAAGGTGATACGGAGTATGAAATACCTACTCATAACTTTGGTCTGCGAAATGGAGAGTACGTAAAGACGTATACAAAAAAACTGACCCGCTGAAACTGAAATAGGTATTCTAAGAGACAAGTATATAGTCGCAATTAGTCGCCGGGTAAGTAGTATAAGTACGTGCACGATCCCAGGCACAAAAGGCGTCGAGCGATGACGAGCTTAATGCAATCATGTTCTATGCGCTGTAAATTTTAATTATAATAGGTAGTCGACACTCGGCGCCGGTACTTTATACGAGTGCAAAATAAAACAGCACGCATACAATAAGTATAATATTTAAATTTAAACGCTGACACGACTGTACTTCGCACTTCGTGGGTAGGTAATAATAATAATACCTACTTTGGATATTAGCCCACGTTCCCAAGGACGTAATAAATCGCGGCTGGATTTTTTCGCGAACTGGATTTTCAACTCTCGGTGTCGAATCGAACATTGAGAATCCAACGTAGTTCAAATAACAAATTTATTTAATGTCCTGACTGACTCATTAACGCCCAGCCCAAACCCTGAAAGCTGAAATTTTGCACAGAGGTTTCCTTTATAATGTAGACAAGGAATATGGAAGGATTTTTCGAAATTCAACCCCTGAGGGAGTTAAATAGAGGATGAACGTTCCGAGCGGGCGAAGACGCTGGCAAAAGCTAGTAAGTAATAATGATCTTTAGATATTTTTGTAATAAAGTTCAGCGCGAGTGAGTCTTAGTGCGTCCAAAAATCCACAGTGTTCGGTTTTCAACTCTCGGTGATAAACAGTGCGTTGAAAATCCAGTGCGCGAAAAAATCCTGCCGCGATATTTTACGTCCGTGTGAACGTCGACAAATAAGTACGATAATGATAATTGAGTTTCAATTTATTTTTTTATCATGCGCGGCTTTTCCGCAGTCATTAAATATTATTTAAGCAAATACAAGTATTTATTACTAGATTAGCACACATATAGTAACTGGATATTATTATGTGATGGCCATGTGTTTGTTTGATAGATGTTTAGTCTGTGTTAAGTTTTTGCATACAATAGCAAATTTGTGATGGATTTTACTACTCCCTAGACAGATTCATGTTTTTATTTATGCCAAGTGTTTTTTTTTTTTTTCAGTAGACATGCTGTGGCCAAATTAGACAGGTAGTCAAATAAACTAAAACCAGCTTACTTTTCTAGCTTTGCAATATACATTACCATTAAGTATGTAAATATATGATAAACAGAGTAAAACTTAAAAAAAATAACAATAATTTATACTTTTAAATGTTAATTTGTCACATTGATGACTCTCTGACCTTGTATTTATTTATCTTTTATTAAGTAGTGAATCTCTTGAATTTTTGACCTTATCAAATGAAGCATGTTATTTCTGATAAAGATACCAGATCTATAATAAGCAACTGTTATCATAATTTTATGATTATCAGTATTTTTCATACAAGTGCAGATTGTGGGAACCCATCAAAGATGTAACTTTGTATGATCCAACTTTGTGTTGATTGTCTCACATGTGTGCTGTTAGTCAATCAATAAAAATAATCAATATCTATTTGTTTTTACTTAATACAAAATGTTTGAAGAAGTGTCTGAAATTATAACATGCACATACATGCACACTGTATTTGTCTCTGCTCTATGTATCCTTGCATGTAATTGTGTAGCCTCTGTTTGAGATCCAGTAAATAAATAAATACGACATGTCAAAGTAAGCTAATATAATCAACCAATCAACATAATGAAAATTATTATATTTAAATGTTGGGGTTTATTTAAAGCAAATTATAATGATTTAAGCATATTCCCAACTTAGGTTCGAGGGTAACTTACAGCAAAGCTAAATATCAGTTGAATGAAAGCATTTTGTAACTTGTTGCTGTCTATCATTTATAGATAGTTATTGGATTTTTGGTACCTAGAATTAGGTTACACTAGGCAAAAACTGCTAAAATAAATAATAGACACTTCATATAAGCAAGTAGTAGGAACTTTTTATATATTTGTATACACTACTACTACTATAGCACTAAACAGAGAATGTTAAAAATATATTAAAATATTATAATTGAGATTCAAAGAATAAAGCACATTGTTGTACATGGAAATACATGAATAATGTATCAAAGCTAATGAACTACTTGTTCTTTGAACCTACAGTATGAAGGCTGCCAAAATTGTAGATATAACCTTACAGCCTTGCATGTTAGAAGAGTTTCTGCCTATTACCATTGATATCTAGGTGTGACGCACTTTGCTATGGCATTTTACCAAAATCAACATTCATAATCGCAAAGATAACATTACAATTGTCTTCTGCAGTTCGGCAGGAAATTATTATAACCACATTAAAAACAATATAAAAAATAAATAAACCAGAGATACGATTCAAGAAACAATGTAGGCTTCAATGAATTCATTACGAATACTTACATACAACCGGTCGAGAAGAATTGTGCGTAGGCTTCTCTTTATTTACCACTGGTCCGACATGGAACACATCGTATTATACCGAGTAGAATTGTGTAAATTACCGATTTGGCCACAGCTGACTCTGTCGCTAAACCAACGTTTATTCAGCGTTTAATACTACACAGCACTGGAAAACAATATTTCACGGCGTCACAGAAATATATACTGTCATAGAAAAATCAACTTTGAAACATGAACGTTCACTCTACGATCCTATAACACCCAAATTCACATCACCATTATTTGCGCACGCAGTCCCAAGTCATTCAACGTTCACATCGGCGAATCGGCCATTCGGCTAACGAATCGACGGCTGACATAAGGAATGTTACCAGATTACGAAAAACATTTTTGAAAATGTCAAAATTCTTGAACACAACAAATACAACTTTTAACTTTTGAGTTAACATTTTCGCATACGTTTTGAAAACAACTCTCCATACGTAACACTAACTAACGTAACGTAAAAACTTCAGTATATCCTGAAAGAAAACCCAGTGGTTTTCAGGATATACTGAAGTTTTTAGTGTGAATGAACATCATATGAAACGCCTTTCTAATAGGTATAAAATGTTTACATGGTACTGATACATTTATTGTTTGTCGAAGGACCGATGGACGGTGGAGCAGACGCGTCCTGGAGTGGAGACCGCGTATCGGCAAACGTAGTCTGGGACGCCCCCCAGCTAGATGGACCGACGACCTTAAAAAGTGGCTGGAATAGACTGGATGCGGAAGGCGAAGGATAGAGTGTTGTGGCGCAGCCTAGGACAGGCCTATGTCCAGCAGTGGCATGCGATAGGCTGAGTTGATGATAAATGTTTTAATAAGTATGCCTAGATTTAATAATAAAAGCTAAAAACCTCTTTCGAGTTTGAACTTGGCACTTTTTCAAAACTGACAACATTGAGAGTGCGGCATTCCAGCAGTATCTCTGTGTAGTCTGTGGGTCCAGCTGGCATTAGAAAATCGACTAAAAGTAAACAGACCAATCGATTCTTCAGATAAAGGTGTATCCGAAATTTTAAAAAACCAGGAAGCAATCAATGATCAAAGTCAAAAATGTCAAAACAAATTAAGTCAACAAACTGACGTGTACTTTACCAACCAATAATAAATTTTGATACAAATGAAAAAGTAAATTTAGTTAAAATTTGTAATCGTTGAAAATGTCGGAGTCGGAGAGACTTGTGCAAAATGGGGCAGGGCCTGTTGAGGGCCCAGAAATAAGAGGCGATGGTGACGCGCAACCAACTGTGCCTGTGTCTGAACGGGAAGCATATTTTCAAGCTCTTCGATTATGGATCCAACAAGCACAGATGTATCAGAACCTATCGACATGTTTTCCTTATTATATGATGACATTTCAAGGCTTACAGAATAACGCAACGAATGTACCACTGTTGAATAACAACTATCAATTCCAAGTGCCCTTTCAGCTCCCTAACGCGCCTCGGAACCCCGTAGAAACTCCACCACAAGCTGAAACACTCACGCCCGCTGAAGGTATCCAATAATTTGATTGAATTATGGAGTTTGAGAGTCCAGCTTTGTTAATGAAATTGGAATGTTGATGAACCCACTGTGTATTGCAATTCCTTTTAAAAATCGCAAGACTAATAGCCATATCTTGTCAAAAATGTAATCGTTAGTTGTAATATTAAAGATAATCACTGTTTATAATGAGTCGATTATTTATGAAATATATTACACATACAATTACTGTTAAAAAACAGACCAAGATGTTTCACATGTAAATCTATCACATATCATACTTTATGAAGTTTCATTGTAAATATAACCACAATAAAAATACAGAATATGATTCTTTAATTTGTTTACTTAGCCCTATTCCTTAATTAAAAATTTCTACCTTTCAGTGATAGCCCGTCATGGTGGGTATGAGTATGTCATACCACCACTACACAAGCGTCTTGTTGCTGAATTTATTGACTTCATGCTGCTGTTCGTTGTCAAACTTATAGTCACATTCATGGCAGTGGACATGTTTGAATTGATGTGAGTATCTCTATTCTAATACGATTAATTTTGTAAGTATACTATTAAATGGCCTTGATTCAAGGATATTTGTATAAATACAATTTTTTTACTACTTATTTTTATTTATTTAGCTGTTGAAAATAACTAAAATTTACAAAAACAATTATTGTTTTCTTTATAACTTTATTAAAACAACAAATAAAAAACTATTCTTTGCCTATATGTACAGAGGCCAGCACATCAAGCTACCCCAATCTGTCAAATTTCTTTGATAATTTTTCAACTTTATAACAAAGGAATAAGGTTTATGTTCAATTGGGAAAATTTGACAGTTTGGGATAGCTTGACCTGCTGGCGACTGTACCAAATACAATATTTCTCAAAATAGACCAAAAGATTAGAGATTTTGTGATAATAACCATGTTTGCCAGATACATTCTTGTCATTCCATCAGTTTTAAGCCAGTTTTATTGTTATAATTGCAGTGACCTAGACAAGTTTGATTTCTACAAGTTCAGTGAACATTATGATGACTACAAGTATGCGATGGAGCTGACATCCGAGATTCTGTTCCTAGAAGTTATCTACAGAATACTTGTGTGCATATTTGAGGTAAGAATTGCTTTTATTTATTTATGTATAACTAGCTTTTGGGGCTTGTGGCTAAGTAATAATAGCTGCACGGGTCAATCGATCAGGTTAAGCGTGGCTTGCCACAGTTGGTCCGTGGATGGGTGACCATCTTTACATACCAAGACCCCTCTGTGCCTCGGAAAGCACGATAAATCGTTGGACCCGGCTGTCCTATGTGAATTTTGACATTCATTACGGGTCAGCAGAAGCCCGAAAGTCTGACAAACAGTCTTACTAAGGGGTATCGTATTACCCAGTAACCGGGTTGTGGTGGTCAGATAGGTAGTTGCTCCATGTAAAATACTGGTATTCAGCTGCATCCAGTTAGACTGGAAGCCGACCCCAAAATAGTTGGGAAAAGGCTAGGCAGGTTTTGCCAGTGGCTTCGCCTGCGAACAGGTTGGTGTAACAAAATGAAATTATTGAATTGTCAATGGTACATGATAAGTGTGCAGTGTCAAATCAATACGAGGTTTTGAAGGGGGTGAAATCACATTCAAAGATTTCATCACATAAGCACATAGATTTATAGATACATACCGGGCTAATAAAATAAAAGCGTGTTAATAAAGGTTTTACAAACAGTTCATTCATTTATCTAATTAATTTTCATTCGAAAACATCCATCGCTATCTGTTTAAACTTCAACTATATCCGAGGACCTTACACCCTAATTATGTAACACACTATCAATCAGAATCTGAATCATTAAGAAGGATCTTGCTAATCCATTTTTGCTAATGTTCAGAAAATTTGTAAGTTCAACAACGTAAATAACGCAATGAATGATGTTGAACTATGAAAACTGTGAAAGCCTTTCCTACTATCACTGTGCTACCCAATTTGGTACAGACGCCAGCACATTAAGCTACCCCAATCTGTCAATTTTCTATGATAGATTTTCAACTTTATGACATAAGAATAAGGTTCATGTTCAATTGGGAAAATTTGACAGTTTTTTTTTTCTTTTTTTTGGGGTGGAAAATAATCAAATGACTTCTCCTGCTGAGTAGAGCAGGAGGGCGTGTCAGACTTTTACTGACTAAAACCCACCCGTGTTCCCTCAGTAGCCCGTATGCCAGGGGCTGTGGTATCTCTATCGAACAAACCCGCACCCCTGGCAGGCATCGGCCCTTGCGGACCCCACCGGTGGTTGCTGACATCTTTGACGGCGCGCGTGTGGAACAACGCGCCGTCCCGTCTACCACTTTTCGGCCGCAGAGGATAGGGAGAGCGGCTGACGCTATACCGACACTCCTCTTCCCCTGCGCCCCCACCGCGTCCGCCATCAAACGGTGGCGGCCCCGTCCAGGCCACGGAAGGGAAGAGCGCTGCTCAGAAGCACCGGCACTCCTCCTCTACCGCGCCCGTAACCCTCAGCCGCGATGCCTCCCATTCGACATCGCGGCCCACCTCAGTTGCGGTGCACCTCACCGCAACCTACTTTTTGGCCGCTACGTCGTCGGCTTTGAGGCAAAAGCCCTGACGAGCGGCCCCACCTTTGGGTTCCTCTTGGCTTCACCGTGGCCGGAATCCACGGTTACTGAGCCCCCCGCAATGACAATGCGGGAACCCACTCGGGGGGGAAAATTTGACAGTTTGAGGTAGCTTGATGTGCTGGCGTATGTTGTACCTGGTTACTTATATCTTTTGGTGACTACACTGTTTATGTGATTGTAGTTTTGCCAATGTCAAGGTATGAGAAAGAAATGATCGTAAACAGTTACACAACTATCGATCAGTGTTTGTAGCGGTGGCATCCATGGATGGATTAAAGGTTCTGGCTCCATCGAACGTTACCGATGGAGCCAAAACCTTTAAGAATAGAATACATTGTAGTTTTACAAAATATTTTTTTTTTTAGTTTCTACTTGCCTTTTAATGAAATGGACCAGTAATAAACACTTTCGTAAATTTGATAAAGGTGTAAGCGACGTTCGTAAAGGTTCTGGCTCTATCGGTAACGTTCGATGGAGCCAGAACCTTTAAAAATAGAGTAGATTGTAGTTATACAAAATCTTTTTTTTTTAAGTTTCTAATTGCCTTTTAATGAAATGGACGCAGTAATAAACACTTTCGTCAATTTGATAAAGGTGTAAGCGACGTTATAATTAGACGCGCTTTTTCACTAGTCTTGATCAACTATGACGACGAATGCGTCGTCAGTGATGGGGTCATACTCAACCCAATATATGGACCATATAATGAAGCTGGGCTAAATGTGATCCACCTCATAAAGCACAAAATCGCCACCCCGCGCCGCCACCGTCAGCATCTAAAGGCGGCAGTATGTTTCTATACGTCATTTGGTCGTATAGAAACATACACATACATACATACATCATTTCAGCCGAAAGACGTCCACTGTTGGACATAGGCCTACCCCAAGCTGCGCCACCTCGACCGGTTCTGTGCTTCCCGCATACATACATACACATACATAGAAATAGTGAGACGTTAGAGGTCTGATGGTTTGTATGGAAAGTGTTGACAATTCCATCTCTCACAGCAGCTGCCGCCGCTGAGCGTCTCCGTGCTCTTTGGCTCCAAATGATAGACTGGCTGATAAAATGGTATGACGCTGCCAGCTGTTTGAATAACATTGACAACAATCAAAGAAATAGTCCGTCGCGTTCTAACATTCGTTTATTCTGTATATTTGTTTTACCTCCCTGAAGTTACCGTCATCACAGATGAGATATTCGGTCAGACAGTTATACCTAGGATAAATATTGTTTGAAAAATTGACAACCACATAACCGACGAATAAAGAGTCTAATAACTTTATTCTTCAGGTAGCTATTGGTACTTTTATCTGCCGATTGAAAAATTGGCCCTTAGTACATTAGCTTAACAGTAACTGGTCTAGCCTTTTTTTTTTCAATTCATTTGTACTTCGCAAGATACTCATGCTAAAATCTGTTTAACTTCCTGACATTATAACATTGTTTCAGGCTTTCTGCTTATCCAGCAGCGTCGGACGAACAGGTGGCGCGACGCCCGGCAAAGCATTACTTGGTATCCGCGTAGTAACAGCTTCAGCCGTCATACCAGTCGAGGGAAGACCCAGGGAAACTGTCCTGCTGTACCCTGGTCGGACACTCTCCTTTACCGTGGCACTAGTCCGGTCACTAATGAAGAACTTCCTCATATCTCTACTGTTTCCTCTATGCGTGGTCCTCTTCGTTTTTCGACACAACCGCACCGGGTATGACTTACTTTGCGGAGTGATTGTGGTTGAAGAAAATATGTTTCCGCCGAGAAGACATGCTCCGTGATTTGTGAGTTAACTTGGCTTTCAGAATGTATGTAATGTTGATGATGACCGTGCTTCAGCGAAGTCTAAAGCACGAGGTAGTTTGGGTTGCTCCCTGATTTATCAGTGAGATTTTTTTTCTGGGTTTACTTTATCCCGACAGACTTCCTTTCCATGCGATAGTCATATATGGTGATGCTCGGTACAGAAGAAAATTGCTCCAATGATACTAATACAAAACTAACATTCCACCAACAAACATGGAGCATTCTGAGCCTATTTCTGTTGCTAATAGAAATGCAACGTAAGATAAACTTTTCGATTTCTTTTATAAAAATGAAATTATTATTTGACAATCATCGACATAAATACACCTTCCGATGAAATGAATAATGCCAATAAGTAATTATTATTACGACAAGTTGTCAAAAAAACATTATAATATATCCATTGTTTGTTCTTGCGTAAACTTCTCTGACCGTAAAGCGCGTTGTATTGTGTTTTTAGCTGGGGTCCAATTGACCCTATTATTTTTGTTCAGCGAAAATTTATATCTTTATGTTTTTTTTATATATTCAATGTAAATTATGGAGTTTAAATTAAATGGTTTATAATATAAATTACTCATTACAGCATGATTATGAGGATGGACTGTATTACACCTATTTTTATAGTTAAAACACAGACACATTACATTTAAACTTTAGGTTTTTAATTTTACATTTAAATGTGTTATTAATTGAGCTGTTGACACTATCCCTACTTAATATTATAAATGCGAAAATAACTCTGTCTGTCTGTCACGCTTTCACGCCTTAACTGCTGAACCGATCGTCATGAAATTTGGCAGAGATATAGCCTGGGATATGGAGAAGGACATAGGCTACTATTTACGCGATAGCCGACATCCAAGCGGGCGAAGCCGCGGTCAAAACCTAGTAATAAATATTTCACCAAAGAATCAGAACGAAGCTAAGAGCGTTTGACGATGACATTTTTTTCACGCGCCGTAGACGCGCGTATTCAACAAATCGTGCTGCGAACGCAACTACTGCTGCTTTTACAAGTTTAGCAGCGGTGAAAATAATCGTCGTGTGTATATAAGCCCTTAGCATTTGTTTTCTTTTTGCTCTGAATAAGATATTACACTTGGATTTTTAAATACACTGTATTGGAGCACGCGTAAAACGTTGCAGTGTACAAAGCCACCATATAAAAGGGTAAAAAACTGTAAAGAAATAGCATATTTTATTTTTATAAATTGTATTTGGGTTATAAAGATTTATTTTTACGTGTTCGGATAAAAAGTTATTCCTATTATGTTTAGAATCTACATTAAGTGGACATTTACACGGACGTAATTAAATCGCGGCGGGGTTTTTTGGCGTACTGGTTTTTGACGTGTAAATCTAACACACACTGTTCGATTTTTCACGCGTTGATGAGCAGTCTGTTGCATTCTCAATGCTGGGTTGGAAATCCGAGCGTTGGAAATCCAGTGCACGAAAAAATCCCGCGTCGATATAATAAGTCCGTGTGAATGTTTACTTATAATTTATGTACAGTGTGATAGTGTAAGATTTTTATGTTCATATTTTTTGGTATTTCTTGGAAGCGTTTTTTTTATGTATTTGTGAACAGAAACGCCATTAAACAATTAATAATCAGTGTGTTGCTGTGTATTGTGTTGTTTGCTCGCCCCTTTAACATGGGACTTAGAAACATCACTGGCAATATGCGGGTGTACTGTAGGCACCCCTGACTAACCTTTCGGGGAATATAGGCGTCATGTTATGTTACAGTGTGTTTTGCATAAAAATATTATCTACCCAGTGATGTATCAAACGGTACATATTTACAGGTACTTTCCGACTTTAATGTTTGACATGAAAAGTGTTGTGTAGTTAGTACGCATAGGCTTTGAATTGCATTCTTTTGTAAGTGTATTTCTTCTTGCCATAAGCCGTGAATTCCAAATAGTCGGCTGCCTGGGTAAAAGTCTTAATGAACGAGGACGATGGTGCTGCTTGTAAAAAAAGATGACAAAATCCTGTCAAAACCAATGCATTGCTATAAGGATCTTTGGGTTCTGTTGAAAAAATTTTTGAACAAGAGGGCGCTATTAGTTCCGATTTTGGCCACGCGCCAAAAGTACCTTTTAATGCTATTTCTAGTTCTCTATTTCGTCACGTTCATTTAGATTAATTTGTGCTGTATGTGCTTTTCTATAAGCTGTGTCAACTAGGTATAGGAAATGCAGTAACAAAACTAAGAACTCTTAATTGTATTCTAACCTGTGCAGCAAGCTCTATTTTCGTCCATAAGAGTTTTGAAATCAATTTTTAATAAATAAGACAAGTACCATAAACCGTTACAAAATTGTGATATTTATTTTTGTGTACCATATTGTAAATATTAAATTAAAATGTAAAAGTTAATTGTTCCTTTTTAATTTTAGATAGATAAGTTTGGGTGAAAATATTATGTGTTTGTAAACATAACCATTTCGGTTAATATATTGTGCATCTACCTAATTAAAAAAAAAATAGTCATGGTATGTGCATTCAAACGAATTTTCTGTAGCTGCAATGATCTTTCAGCTCGTGGCCTAAATCGGAAAAAACGACGCCATCTTATGTTTCAGTACAATTTCACAAAAGTTTACCAACAGCGATTTCCTGTAAAGGTCATATCCAAGCGCCAAAAGATCCATGTAGCACTATAATCGAAATTTAACAAGAATGGTATTTTATTATTCAAGTTTGACCACAAGCTTGCTGCTAGCGGCTCAATTAACTGTTTTTTTTAAACGTAAGGCATTTTATTATTTCCAGAGTATATGAAGCTCATGGGATCGATGCAAATACTAGTTACTGCCCTGAAATTTCATTGCATCAATTATCAAAGAATTAATTTCAAATTACGCAAGAGAGTGATGCTGTTTGTGTTTATTGTAGATTTTGTTATATTTGTTATTTGAAGAGATGGACCAATGACCTTGTGAAGGCCGCGGGTATCCACTGGATGTGGGAAGCACAAGACCGGTCGAAGTAGAGGAGTTTGGGGGAGGCCTAAGTCCAGCAGTGGACGTCTTTCGGCTGCAATGATGATTATGAAGAGATCCGGAGCCAATACCCCTGTAAAGCTAAGCATCTCAAAAGAAAGTAATATAAACTATACAAATATTATAAAGCTGAAGAGTTTGTTTGTTTGTATGGGAACGCGCGAATCTCAGCAACTACTGGTTCGAGTTGAAATTTTATTTTAGTGTTGGAAAGACCATTTATAGACGAAGGCTATAGGCTAGATAACACTATGCTAAGACTCTTAGGTGCCGAGCAAAGAGAAAAAGTCACGAATACGAAATACTCGCACGGGCAGGCTATTCGACGCGACGAGGTGGGTTGGGGGAGCAAGAAATTTGATGTGAACGAAGTCGCGAGCAGAAGCTAGTAATAAAAAAGTAAATCATGTCAAAAAAATACAAAAGGGAACTAATTTTAAAGTCTTTAGTCGATTTTATTTGACTGCATCCCTAATCTGCCAAACCACTAAGCCACATCACTCAAAGGTACGTTCAGAAACCAAATTATCAATTTGTCATTATTGACAACATTAGAGATTACTTTTATGTAAATCTAAATACAGTAATTAATTTAAAATTAATTGTATTTGCTATAAGTTCTCAAAATATAATCAGAAAAGCTTTATCGAAAAGCAAAACGATTTTTACTTGAAACTAATTTTGCTGAGTTGGCTTGCGCGTCGCACCGTCAGTCTGCCGTAACGTGGCGGCGCTGCGCTCGTGTGTGTGTTGCAGGAGTGGCTCAGTGGCTTGAACTGTCATTGTTCATGTAGTTTTCTGTGATAAGAATTACTGTGAAATTATAGTTTAGCGAACTAATATACACAATCACGATGTCCGCCTCGGGTGAATTCGGTAATCCTTTACGCAAGTTCAAGCTGGTTTTCCTAGGGGAACAGAGCGGTGAGTACAGGGCGAATTTCGCCCCTCCGTCGTACATTTTTAATACATAGTTTTGAATTTACGATATGTAAGTATAGATTCGTCTAGACTTTATCGAATTACTGACCTACATAGGTCCGGGGAGGCGCAAGTTGCGGGTTTTGTTCACGGATAAGGTATCATTACTTGGTAGCTGTAACGTCTGCCGCGTCTGTGCCGAATTACGTTATGCTGAGATGTAGGTTACACTCTCCGAGTACATTGTGAGCGTTGAACCGCTTCTATAGTATGTTCTCACGCGTATCTGCCGTTATCAATCACTGTATTTGATTAGAAACGTTCCGCGGTAATTAGACGATGTACTGACACGCAGATTTGTTTTTTTTTTCAGTGGGGAAGACTTCGCTCATCACTAGATTCATGTATGATAGCTTTGACAACACTTATCAGGTGAGTCACGAAGATCCCATGACAGAATGCTAGACTGTCACTATTACCATAGAAAACTCATAGGAGAATGGTCTGTGTCCAGTTATAAATTACATCACTGGTTAGTCATTGGAGCTCATGAATATGTATGTAGAGAACATTGTTGTATCTGCATAACATCTGAACAAGGTAATGCTCATAACTTTTGCTCTAAATGAGAAGTGCAATGAAAGTGACTTAGCTTAAAAATGAAAGTATTTTTTACTGATAACACCAAAAATGTATTGAAGAGAAGTTTTTATTGATGCAATAATGATAATGGTTTTTTAACATTGTTAAATTGTCTAATTAACATCCTCTGTACACACTTAATGTGCACTTAACATAACTTAAAAGATGACTTCTTTGACCTTTTATGACCTGTCATTAGTTGAACGACCTTTACATGAAGTACTTTTGAAATGCTCAGATAGGTATCTTGCTGAGAGTAATAAACACTACATTGCATTCTAAAAAGAACAGTTAAGAATCTTTTTTTTTAAATCCTGTTATTCCATAACTTCTGTTATTTAGGAAACTAACACAACATCCATTAGTGATACTAAATCGGTCAACATTGACCTTTAGCAGTCACCATACACATATTTTAGGTAAAGCCATAATTGCCTAGCTACTAGAATACTATGTAGCATAAGCAGCCTATATTGTTGTCACTGCTGGGTCACAGGCCTGCTCTTGCTAGAGGAAATTGGCATAGCGCAGGTTGGTTGGATGTCACATGCCTTTGAATTTTTGGTTGTAGTTCATGCCGGTTTCCTCACAATGTTTTCCTTCACCCTTATTGAGAGCAGTGGTGATGAAATATTTTACAATAAGTGTCTATCTAGGTTTGAACATACGCCTACATCTCGTAATTCGCGGCGGTTACCACTGCGCCACCTCTGGTCCCTATGTGGTTGTTTTTTAACTATCCATTCCTTCATTTAATAAGCCTAAGATTAAAGATATTTAAAGAAAAAAAAAAAATGATCCCTGAATGAAAGTTAAATCCTAAAACAGGATGCTAATTTATTTATTATTCTTTATCTTAATTGTAATCTTAATTTGAAATACTTGAAATTGATAAATGATTAATTATTTATCTACTATACTTAAGATCCATGAATATTACAAGCAACAAATAACTGTAAATCATAGAACATAAATACACAAGAGCTAGTTGGTGCAGTAGGTAGGCAAAAAATCGAATAGGAAAACTATTTTTGCGATTCAATACATTTTAACAACCTTTTGTTATACCGGTCATTATTTGTGTTTCATTTTTATTAAATTGTTTATCATGGTTTGCAACTTTATTCAATCCATTATTATGGTTAATCTACAAAAGGAATCCGTGCTGTGTATTTAACATCATACTGCATACAGTACCTACATAATCAAATTGTGATCATGCACACAAAACCTCTATCTGATCTTGTCTTCTATAAAAGATATAAAAAGAAATGGTTTCTCTATGTATTTGCCAAGTACTTCTGAGTAACTTTATGGTTTTTGACACCATTTAAATATTTTCTGCAGGAAGGTTTATCCCTACTATAATATTATAAATGCGAAAGTAACTCTGCCTGTCTGTTACGCTATCATGCCTAAATGAATATTGGCAGAGATTATAGCCTGGGATATGGAGAAGGACATAGGCAATTTTTTACGCGATAAACGACGTCCACGCGGGCGGAGCCGCGGGCAAAAGGTTGTTTCATAATAATTCATTCATGAACAAAAACTAATTAAACTATGATGAAACCTGTGTGTGATCCCCCCCGAGTGGGTTCCCGCATTGTCGTTGCGGGGGGGGCTTAGTAACCGTGGTCTCCCATCCACGGTGAAGCCAAGAGGAACCCAACGGTGGGGCCGCTCGTCAGGGCTTTTGCCTTCAAGCCATTGACGTAGCGGCCAAAAAGTAGGTTGCGGTGAGGTGCACCGCAACTGAGGTGGGCCGCGATGTCGAATGGGAGGCATCGCGGCTGAGGGTTACAGGCTGCGGTAGAGGAGGAGTGCCGGTGCTTCTGAGCAGCGCTCATCCCTTCCGTGGCCTGGACGGGGCCGCCACCGTTTGATGGCGGACGCGGTGGGGCCGCAGGGGAAGAGGAGTGTCGGTATAGCGTCAGCCGCTCTCCCTATCCTCTGCGGCCGAAAAGTGGTAGACGGGACGGCGCGTTGTGGTCCACACGCGCGCCGTCAAAGATGTCAGCAACCACTGGTGGGGTCCGCAAGGGCCGATGCCTGCCAGGGGTGCGGGTTTGTTCGAAAAAGATACCACGGCCCCTGGCATACGGGCTACTGAGGGAACACGGGTGGGTTTTAGTCAGTAAAAGTCTGACACGCCCTCCTGCTCTACTCAGCAGGAGAAGTCATTTGATGATTTCCCACCCAAAAAAAAAAAAAAAACCTGTGTGATAATACTGATAATGATTGATTAGACAGTCCAGAAAAAAAGTATTATAAAAGTTGTATCTCCATGGAAAATTAATATAATAATCAACTGACCACAATCAGTTTATTAGGGCTCAAAAGAAAAGTACTACTATCTTTCAATGATAATTAAATTTATGGCTAACAACAGCTTGCTTTAAACTTTAGAGTTTAGATCTATAATCTCACGATTTACTATCCATTTATTATCCCCTATAAAACTAATGCGATAAAGAAGTGGTTTTATGAAAATAAAACTGTCCTGTTGTAGATAAATCCAGGGGAGATTGAAATGAAATGTCTGTTAGGCAGACTCATTTGAGTCTGCTAACAATAGAAAAGTTAATTACTTGACACTTTTTTGTTAAGTGTGTACCTACTTACATACCTTCAAGGTATGTCAGTAGGTACACGCTTAACAAAAAAATAAAATAAAAAAGATGACACTTGCACATTAATATTATGAAACTATGTAGATGGGGCCGGCATATCCTAGCTGACTGATTCCTGAGAAGAAATGCCAAAAAAAAACTCACAGGTCATGTCTCTTTTAAAGTCCAAACATTATAAATACTTATTAGGATTTTATTTCCCAAGAGTCTCACAATGCAGGGCTATGTCCGTTGACCATAATTAATTACTGAATGAAATAATTAGTGACTGTCACTAAACTGCATGTCATCCCAATCTGTCAAATTTTGCCAATTGGACATAAACCTTATTCCTTTGGAATAAAGTTGGAAAACTATCAAAGAAATTTCACAGATTGGGGTAGCTTGATGTGATGGCCTCTGTACAATCCCCTAAGTGATGGATACGTGATTTGCATGTTTTGATTTCGTGACTTTCAGGCCAGCCTATACTATCGATTAGTTTAACAAAAATAAGTCCACGATGGCAAAATGCACTTTTAATCCATTAAATTAAGAGCATTCATTCCACGCGGGCTGGCAACAACGCATTTATAGTAGTTTTTCGTGATTATTTCATTAAATACAAACAAAAGTACAATTTTTTTTCAGCCAAGCACTAGATATTCTGTATTCATGATTATTTTTAACATTTACTCTTTAATTAAAATATTTAATCTTAATAAATAATGCAAACAGAAAATAGTTGACGGTATGTCGATTTTTGTAATTAAATAGCAAAATCACTGCAAAAAAATAGCATACAAACAAAAAAATACCAATGATCTAGTGCATGGCTGAAAAACATGTTTACTTTTGTTTGTATTTAATGAAATAATCGCGAAAAACTGCTATAAATACGCCGTTGCCAACCCACGTGGAATGAATGCTCTTAAGACATGCGTGTGTTTGAAATTTTGAAACGCTCTCCTGTAAAATTTGTCATTGTAGTTAGAGAATTATACGTAGGGACCATCAATGTATAGCTTGATATAGTTTTTTAGACTACTTCAGATAAATTGCGTGATTTAATCAATCAGAATATTTATTACTGATATAAAAAAATACAAATTGTAAAATTGTATGCTTATGCGATTTCTTGTGACCTCGGTGTCTGATGTAATGTTGTAAGTCAGCAAAATTGTCACTGTAATACTGTGTAAATACTTTATATCAGGCCAAAGAGTTGGACTTCCAAAAATGACAGCCAAACCCCTATAAAATAAATAAAAAAACAACTGTTCTGGTGTTAGGCTGTCTGTATGATTTGATACGTGTTTAGGTATAGGAACACCAGAATAGGAATTTGGTCTCATTACAACCTTGACTATCTTTGAATAGCTCCAATTTAATGTACTTATTCGCCGTACCGCTTCTACCCAATACATTTTACCGGAAACTTGCAAAATAAGGCAAAAAGTTCAAAATAATAATGTTTTAGTAAAATAAAAACATTAGTATTAACGTTATCATTTATCATTACCGGCAAAACAAGTCCGATCAAAAGGTACGATAGTATGTTTTATCTATATTATGTTTTATCTGTAACATATAAGTGTAATTAAATTGCAGTTATATACATATCGCGGGTACTAAACCATGAGGGAATAATGCCAAGTACAAATAATATGGCGTATCCGTTGTTTAAAAAATCTGGTATCTTTTAAAGATCAAACTACATTGGTGACATACTTTGTACATCTAAAGCAATAAGGATTATTAAGAACAATAACTTGACATAACATAAACATTTTAGAACGCCATGTCATAATGAAGACCATGAAGCTTAACAAGGGATTAAAATAAGATTTAATTTGGAACAAAAATAAATAATGCTGGTATGAAACTGTATCTCAAGGCCATCTTTCAAAGCAGCTTCGTTATTAAACAATATTTCAGAGTTCCCTAAAAATGTTGTATTTTGTTTATTTTAGAGAGAGTCCACTCTAGTTTCGATCTTCCGAAATGAACGAAGCTCAAACGCTTATGATGTCCATTGCTACTATGACACAAAAATTGTTACGACTATTGGCCCACCAAGAAAACGCAAATCTTTGGAGCAGTGGTTAACGTGATCTGAAATACACTATTAATTTATGGTAGGCTAGCTTTAGCCAACAGGTTCGCATGGTGTTCTATTCGGAAATTCTCCCACGCGAACGCACTACCGGTATATAAGCATCTTATGTAGTAAACCAGATCAAGGACTATCCGTATGCCAAACATCTAAATCCGGTAAGCCGCTAAGGCATGAAAAGGACAGAGACAGTTTCTTCGCATTTATAATATTAGAATTGAGAATAGATTGATGATCTAGGTGATGGATTTTTATAATTTTGTTGAAAATGTAAAAATAAAAATCGTTGAAGATCTTGGAGAAAAACGCCTGAAGCTAACCTTTGTGGAAACGGGGGATCAATGCTCGCCCTGTTTGAAACAATAATAAATTAAAAAAAAAAAACCTTTCTACGCTTTATAAATGTGTAAAACAAACGACACGTCTTGTCGGTCATAGCTTCCGACGCGACCGTATAATTGGGCATCCAGCTGTGAAAGTAAACCATCCACTATCAGATACACAATTATTGAACACGAATAAAAATACTAAGACTATGTTCTCACGGACTGAACATTTTTTTTTTTTCAGTTTTATAAGCTATCACGCAGAATTACACCGCAGGTTTTTCACCGTTTTGACCCGTTACCGCGAGATTTAAGAACTATACCTTCGGAAAGCACGTTAAACCGTTGGTCCCGGCTGTTATTCGTAGATTTTTTACAGTCGTTACTTGTACTTTTAGAAGCCCCAAAAGTCTGACAACCAATCTTACCAAGGGTTACCGTGATACCCAGTAACTTAGTTGTGGATGTTCGATAGGCGGTCACCCCATGTAAAATACTGATATTCAGCTTCAACCGATTATTTTGGAAGCCGATCCCAACACAGTTGGGAAAAGGGCAAGCAAATTGACTTACTGCAAAAAAGAGCCGTTTGAACGTAGCCTATCATTATACAAATCGTTAATACCTGACTATATCCGAGAAGATATTATTTCTACCTGAAATCATGAAATTGCAAGTGAACCGTTGTAAGGTTGTAACAATTTTGCTAGATTTCACTGGCTATTAGGTAGTTGCAAATATACGCCAAGCATGCCTGTAGTTACGTCCATTTATCTGTAAAATTCTGTAATAACTAGATATGTTTTAATTTATTTGTATTGAAGTCTTATAGCAACAGTTTGTGCATCAAATAAAAATTCCTTTATTACTGTTTTTTGGGCATTTTTTACGACTATCAGTAAAAGTTGTCTCGACTCAACCATGCGTTTAATACACTTCTTCAGCTGGCGTAGACTCCAAATCAAAAACATGACACAACATTTGGCCTGTGTTTTATTAACGTTGTTGTGTCTTGTATAATATTTTACGCTGGCAAAGATATTATTTGTCTCTGCACAAATACGATCGCTTTTAAACTCATTGAGGAGCCGATATGAGCAAAATACCGAAAAAAGGTAAATCTGGGATCCGGCGCCAGCATAGTTAAGATAAAACACGGCTGATACGTTTTCATCGTAAGTCTTACCGAGTGTGATCTCATCATTATCTGCCTAGCCTTTTTCCAACTTAGTAAAACTGGTTGTCAAATTTTCGGGCTTCTTACGACCCGTAACGACTGTCAAAGATCTACGAATGACAGCCGGGACCAACGGTTTAACGTGCTTTCCGAGGCAGGGATGGGAGTGTATGTATAGTCTTAAAAGATAGGTCAAGGAGTTTAGATCCTAGACTCGCCTTACGTAATATCAGAAAATTAAATGCATGCGTTTTCTGTAAATGGACTGGAAATGGAATGGAGAATGGACATAGGCCTCCCCCAGGCTCCACTTCGACCGGTCTTGGTCTTGGGAATTATATAAAGACCCTGAAAACAGCAATTTTCTCGAAATTCGTGCAATTGGGAGCGCGTTTAATAGGTCTTGGCCAATTAGGCATCGTGGAACGACTCTGTCCTAGATCTTCTAGGGTATATGAGGTAATAAACGGTTTTTACGGTACCTATATTAAATTTCGAAGCAGGGTGTATGACTAACTCTGATCACATCGAGGCTTATCTGAAGATTTGTTGTCAAAACTAACATCAATAACTCAGATTTGACCAGAATTGGATCAGCCTGATTTTTCGTACACTCCTAGACAGTCGTAAGTCCATATAGGGATCGCCATGTCAAGATGACAACATAATACTAATACCACATGGCAATGATGGCTGCACAAATCTCAATAACTGCAGTGATTTGTAGACCGAATTAACGGTAGCTAAAATATATTAAACTCCAAAAACCTGTACTAAAGAATTTTACCTATGGAATTGACGGCGTGACCGGCATATTTGACGTTTTAAACCTACATACATTCGATTTTATTCAGCTGAAGTTTCACGACAAAAACGCCAGTCGGTCGCCCTTGAATTCGCATAGTTAATTAAAATATTTTTTTTGACGAACTTCCTGCTAAAGGAAGTTTTATGCATAGACTTCATTTTCCTTATGTACATATAAATGAATTATGGTTATGGAAGCACCATAATATAATGTCCTTAATTGCTTATTCTCTGAGCTCTCAGTCGAGAATCTCCATCTGTAAGACATCGTTTTCTTATGTATAAACTACCTTTTGCCAGCGGCGTCGCCCGCGTGGAACTTTCATCCCCTATTTAACTCCCTTAGGGGATGAATTTCGAAAAATCGTTCCTCAGTCCTTGTCTACATTAAAAAGGGAACCTCTGTCCAAAATTTCAGCTTTCTATGTCCAAGGGTTTGGAGTGGGCGTTGATGAGTCAGTCAGGACTTCTTGTTTATATAGATGGTCAATACTTATTTATGGTACTGTCACGAGCTGGCTAATTCAACTGTACTTTTACTTGTACTTGTAGCTTTCCAAAGCTGTTAATAAAATTATCCATAGTTCCAATTAGGTAGTTGAATAGTTCTTACAATTTTTAACTGGGCACTAGGGACACGCATGAAAGTGAGATATCGCCTGACCTTATCATAATTTGGGGATGGTGCAGCACAATTTTTCTTATAAAACATCTCTATCATCAGCAATCTCAGAACTCACTTCCTTCTTTCATCCATCAAATGAAAAACCTTTAAAATATTTGTTTTTTGCAGGCAACGATCGGTATCGACTTCTTGTCGAAGACTATGTACTTGGAAGACCGCACGGTCCGGCTGCAGCTTTGGGACACCGCCGGTCAGGAGCGCTTCAGGTCCCTCATACCTTCCTACATCAGGGATTCCACGGTCGCAGTTGTGGTTTACGATATTACCAGTAAGTAATAAGTGCTTTTTTGATGAAATCTGTGAATTAACATAAAATAAGGAGTCTGCAAAAAAAAACCAAGAAATGTGACCTCTACCAACCCGCACTGGGCCCGCGTGGTGGATTACGGTCCACTCCCTCTCACAGAGAGGAGGCCTGTGTCCCAGCAGTGGGAATGTTGTAGGCTGGTTATGAAGGAATCGGCAGTGGTATCCCAGTAGTAACGGCCTCGACTTACGAGTTGTAGGTCGTAGGTTCGAACCCCGACAGGCGCTTTACTTTGTGTAAATTCTTTCATTACCACTGCTCTCAAAACGGTGAAGAAAAACATCGTTAGAAACCCGGCATTTCCGAGAAATACAAATATGAAAATATGTGACATCTGCTAATCCGCTCTGATCCCGCGTGGTTATTTCGGCCCACTTTTCACCGAGAGGACAGGCCGTGCCACAGTAGTGGGAACGTTATAGGCTGACTATGCTAAGGAGTTAATTTCGTGAAAAGTTTAGCAGAACCTTGATGTCTAACTAAAATATGTCCCGTATAGCCTGGGCAGTCAGCCCCGTCATCATTATAGCTCACTTAATCTTAACACGAGACAAGACAAGGGTAATTTTGGGTAATAAGGAGTCGGTTATGTGAATGATTTTCAACAGGGCCTCGAGTGTCTAAAGGCCGTCTAGTACAATGATTTCGTTTGTGATTGATACTGTGTTACGTAATAAGAGTGCTGGGCAGTCACCCCGTCATCATTATAGCTGACTGGCTACCCTTAACACGAGTCAAGGGTCATTTTGGTGTCAACTTTAAAGCGTTTTTGGTCCCTCATACCCTAACATCAGGAATAATACCACTCCAGTAATTATTGTTTTTTTAAGTCTGTGAATTACCAGAAAATAAGGAATCAGTTTCGTGAAGGATTTTTAACAGAACTTTGAGTGTCTAAATGCCCGTCTAGTACACACGGACAAATCAAGCTATATAATTCCAGTTTACGCTAATCTCGCACTGTACGGAAATCCTATACAATGCGAGATCAGCTTATACTGGAAATGTAGAGCTTGATGTGTAGCCATGTGTAGAATAGCAAATATCCATCAAATTTATTATTTTCGATTGATACTGTGTTACGTAATAAGAGTGCTGGGCAGTCAACCCCATCATTCTATATGTCTACCTCAACACTAGGCAAGACAAAGTAAATTTTTGTGTCATAATTGCGCTACTGCTTAGCATACGGTCCTGGTTTCGATTCCCAGGTCGGGCAAAGTGTTACTAGGTTTTCCTATCTGGAACTTGTCAGTAGCAGCCCGAAGTTTGAATTTGTACCCGGTTAAAAGCAATAGGCTCGCCTCCTATTACATGGGACTTAAACAGAACTGGCGAAATATGGATGTACAGACGCCAGCACATCAAGCTACCCCAATCTGTCAAATTTATTTGATAGATTTTCAACTTTAAAACATAAACATAAGGTTCATGTTCAATTGGGAAAATTTGACAGTTTGTGGTAGATTGATGTGCTTGTGTATAAGTCCACATCTGCCCAACCCTTCGGGGAAGCAAGGCGTGATGTTTGTGTGTTTGTTTAAAAAAGTTACTGTAATATGAGTTACTTATTGTGAGAAGGACGGGCCGATCAATAATGCACCCAGAAAACGACACATTTGATGCTTCATGAGAATTATTGATAGGCGGCCATCGTTGGCCTTCGCAATCGATCCGTGGGTGTGCTGTAATGCATTTCTATCGAAGTGCTGACTATACTTCGAGAATACCTGTAAGTGTGTTCGGAGAACATTATCAATTCTGGCAAGCTGTAGGCTCCTAAGCAATGTGTGTGTGTCATTAATTTGCCGTATCTTTAGTTCTTAAATTGTCAGCTGTAAATGGTGAATTTCTTCGCTTCTTTCGATTGGTTCCGTTATCATAATATTTCTCTCAGAGTAGACTATGCAATTATATAAACGAGATGTTTAAAAACTGGTTTCACAATTTAATCTTAAAACAACTTTGAGATACGAAAAGAAATTGGGCACACAAGTTTGTTCTTGAAGAAGTTGAAGTACATAAAATATAGCTCGCGTCCAACTGTGTTACGCGAATTGAATCCCGAGGTAACGATATCTTAAACCCTCGGGCCTCACTCGCATCTGGCTAAAAAATAACTCCATTATATTTTACGGACGGCACACAAAGTAACAGATATGTTGTCATGCGGTTAGAAAGGGTGTGTCCTCTTCGTCTTAACGGTTCTCTGGCCTTTTGCATGGTCCACTTTGCTTTGAGGAACTGGTCGTGCATTTGTTATCAAGCGATTGATCTAGCGATACGGTCTTTTAACCATGACGGTTTAAGTTTATGGGATCTGATAGCCGTTGGATCTGACATGTCACATCAGTATGCTGGATGCCGTTGCTCATGTCCTGGAATTTACACCTCAATCAGCACCTTCATTGCTTCATAAATGTTCGAAAACATTGTCTGTGCATCGTGAATAATGAAATAAATGTAGTTAAACTGTTAAAATGAAAGCCTGACTGTTAGGATGTTACGCATAAGCTCGCTGTTACGAAAGTTGAAAATGCTGCCCTTCGAAAGGAAACACATAATAATGTTATGTGTGATCTTAATATGGCAGCGTGTGAAACGAATCCTATCCAAGAACGTGTCACCTGACATTGACATTTGGCTTACATTTCAAACCACAATACCTTGATTTCCAGTATTGTCGTATTGCGTTCTCGGGGTTTGTGTAGAGTTTTTTCAGCGCGTTTCATAAAATGAAAAGACGTGATTACAGCTGTGTTGCACGTAGCGTGGCTCTGAAAGGCTAAAAGTGGGCCAATGGCCCATCGGTCAGAGCCTCAGGTTACAATTTACGCGCGATCGTATATCGGGTTTGCTGTCCCTAGGCTTACCTAGGTGCCTCTCATCATTTTATTTGTCAAGAGATACCTAAAAGACACTTGAAAAAATGCTATCAAGTAATTCAACTATATTATTAATATTTTTTATGTCTGTCTCCGATCGTAACTGTAAGTTACGAGTAAGCACCTACTTTGTAAATGTAATAAGGTGTTTGCTCTCTTATTCTTGCTGAACATTTTCGTCAAATGATGTAAAGGAACACAATCATTCAGATTTCATAGCGGTCACAAAACAATTTGAAATCTTTAATTAAGTCAATTGTGCGCGAGTGGTGTGCGTGCAAATATAGACTTTATACTGTTGGGTGAAGGTTAATATTTGGTTTGGGGTTGTCTGTCGTCTGTAACAAATATTTGCTTGCTCCACCCCCACGACGAACCTTGTGCCTGACTGTTTGTTTAAGTACATGATGTACGTGGGCCTAGTCTAAAATGTTCTTTTGTTTTCTGGTTCTAGACCAATTCAATTCGTTTTAATAAGTTTCAATCAGTTTGGGTTCAATGTATTTAACTTCCACCCCGCAATCCTGCGGGGTAGTTGCGTAACACATATAATATGATAATTGATCGCAATGGGTTAAACCCATTTTTGACCCTTCACCCACGTTCATTGCGTTATTTACGAAGTTGAGCAGACCAATTTTTCAAACCTATCGAGCAATCATCATCATCATTTCAGCCGAAAGACGTCCACTGCTGGAAATAGGCCTCCCCCAGGCTCCTCCACTTCGACCGGTCTTGTGTTTCCCACATCCAGCGGATACCCGCGATACTGTTCTCGTGGTAAGCTTGCTGCTCTTTGCTTGTTGTAATTGTAGCCCGTTTTCCATCAGCGTTCCTGAATCGTTTATGGCATAAAATTAAACGAGTAGCTCGCCATTTCAGTTCTGATATCGTAATAATTTTTTTTTTCAAAGGCGTCACACCTTAATTTAGATGCGACGTTAACGAGACATTATTTGTCGTTTCACTCCACACATTAGCTTCATATACTCGTATTTATTATTCATAATGTGCGTCTATCTCTTCAGTACCAGTCTCACAAAGATTCATGAAAACATAACTATCCTAATGTTTATGAATACGTTCGTACGAATATTTTCTGTTCAAAGCATGTTCAGCCGTTTCACTATCGATTGGGAATTACCGCTACCGATTGGCACAAATTTAGTTTCATATTGTTCAAGGTTTGACTTCAGAATCTTCATAATTGTGTGTATTTCCGTAATTAAGGTTATTGTTTATAAAATTAGTAACGTACCTACTTGTATTTTGAGAGCGTGAATCATGTTTCTATAAATGTTTTGTTTGAGGATTTTATAGGTTTTATCATTTACTGCTAATTGCTTCTGCTCGTGAATTCGTCGTTTTCTCAGCTGTGTATAGGTATAATATAGCCTATAACCTTCTTCAAGAATTGGGCTATCAAATGCAAAACTCTTTTATTCTTTTCCAGAAATAAAATCATTAAAATCATCAATACCAACCACCCTCTCAAGTTTATATAATCCCATTGAATTACTAATTTATTAAAACGCCATTCAATGGGATTCAATGAACTTAAATAATATGATGTGTCAAATAGGTACCAATTTTAATTTTGCGGGTAACCCTGTCTCCCTAAGAGAATTGGTCACATAGTTTTGCTAGGTGTACACGGCTTGGCAATAGCTCGAATTATTGTTGGTATTCCTACCTGGCTTCGGTTAAAAGTAACAACTGCGCAAGGTATAAAATGTCTTGGTCGATACCGTCACAGCACTTCGGTTTCACATTTCCTTTGAGACTTTAACTTCCATGTAGAATGCCTGACGTGTGATGTCACAAACTTTTTAATAGTTATACATAACACGAGGCTACTGTAATTACCGACCAACTTCCGGACGTAGCGCGGCCTATAAATATTAATGATAAATTCCGTTTTATTGTCTTATTCATAAACAAGGTCGAGGCTGTATATTTGTTACGGAATTATCTGTTATTTATCAAACACGAGCTTAGCAAAAATAGATAGTTTCAAGTTATTAGTCGACTTCAATAAAAGGAGGATGTTCTCAATTTAGTTGTTTTTTTTACGCTAGAATTCCGTCATTTCATTTAACCGTTTTGAAATATTCTTCTTTGGTTTGAAAGAAAGGTTTGAATACTTATAGAATGGTCCCATATAATATGGGTCAAATTCTGATTAAACGAAAATACAAATCCGAAGACACCGACTTCCGTAATTCAAACTTAATTTTTCACTTTTTGGAATTCGTTTTTTTTAAATAAACCTTTTTTGCTTGTGAACTATTTGCATAATACAAACAAAGCGTCTTGTGGAGATTTTTACACAGATGCATTGAGTGCTAGGATTCTGTAGATAAGGCGATAAACCCAGCTAATTGCTCGTAAAGCTACTGGTTGGAAACAATAAAGAAAAGAAATGATGTTTAGCGAACTCTTTCGCCTATAAACATCCAAGCCATAAGGCCAAAGCGTGGGACAGAGTTCAGTGGCATGACAGTAAGTAACTATACTGTTGTCTTGAGTATAGAAGACACATGTGTGTGTGTTTCGATGTGTGCTGAGTGTATCGACACTGTCTGTGTGTACAAAAGGAAGAAGCTTGACGTATTCATTTCTTAAATCAAAGTCGCATATTAATATAAATTGGAAAACAGTTGTGACTGTTTATTTATCGTGCGCACGCGAGAGACGAGATATAGATAATTACTAGGAAATGACTTAATTATCATAAAAAGGTGACAAGTGTAAAGATAGGTCGATGACATCATCATGATTCATACATATTAGATGCGAATGTCCGGCTTACGATTTAAAAGGCCATGTTTTTGGTACTACTGTGTACCTGTGGCAGCCTTAAAAAACGTGGTGAATCACATTTTCTCAACTCTTCACCATGTTATTCGTCACAATACTTATGTATAAGGTACTTCTGTGTACCTATAAGTAGCCATCAATGAAGACCATGAATCACCTTTTCCTACTTTTGTAATAGTTATTGTCACAATATTCTAATTCGGCCTAGCCTTTTCTCAACTATGTTTTGTTCGGCTTCCAATCTAACCGGATGCAGCTAGATATCAGTATTTTACTTGGAGCGACTGCCTATCTGACCTCCACAACCCTGTTACCGGGTAACACGTTGGCTAGACTGGTGGTCAGACTTTCGGGCTTCCGACTACCCGTAACGACTGTCAACGATTTATGAGTGACAGCCGGGACCAAGTGCTTAACATGCTTTGCGAGGAAGGGATAATTTATGGATGTTAACCTCGGCAAGCGTTGCTTAATCCGCGCGTGGTGCAGTTAATATTTATTGCGAGCCCCTAACAATCAACTACTGATTTTAATATTATGTAGTATACACGTATGCTAGTTTGAAAGCCATACAAATTCACCTGCGCAAGCTGGCACACACCTACACAAAAATTGTCGCTATGCGCAAATATAGTAATCCATTGCCGTTGGTCTTGAACGGCCAGCCATATATGGATTCGACACTTATGAATGGAGTGACTACGGCGCAGGTTATATTTCTCGTATTACTATATTGAGATTTAAATATGCTGAACTTTTATGTCTGGTTGGACGTGCTGTTCCTAGCAAAGCGGTTACTGTTCAATACCTATTAGAAATGGAAATTAGAAGAGAATAATACAGAATGTTGAAAGATTGAGAAGCTGCATTTTCCGTAATCATCAGAACTGAATATACTGCGCTTCTTCGATCATCAATTCGTCTACGAAGCATGATTTTTAAACGCTTTAGACAATGTTTGCATGCACCTTGCCGGGCACAGGCCTCTTCTCAGTGAGAGGGAGCTGACCGTAATCCACCATGCGGGCCAAGTGTGGGTTGATGGACATCACGTCTTCGAATTATAGATTCTAGCTAGGACATACCGATTCTCTCATTAAGTTTTCCTCTCTCTCGCCGTTTTGGGAGTAGAGGTGTTACATAATTTATACAAAGTGAAGTGCCTTACTGGGTTCGAACACACGACCGACAACTAGTAAGTCGCGGCCATTACCACTAGGCCACCATGTTGTGTATATTTTAAATTAAGCTTTTATATGTCATTGTTTGGCGACCCAGATTTAGTAGGTATAAACTCAACGCTGTTATCGCTGTTATTAGTGATAAATGTTACATGTATTTCAATTCCTACTTTGTACAACCTCGACAGATGCAAACTCATTCCACCAGACATCGAAATGGATCGACGACGTGCGCACGGAGCGTGGGTCGGATGTGATCATCATGTTGGTGGGCAACAAGACCGATTTGTCGGACAAGCGGCAGGTGTCCACCGAGGATGGTGACAGGAAGGCGAAGGAGCTCAACGTTATGTTCATAGAGACTAGCGCTAAGGCAGGATACAATGTTAAACAGGTAATTATCATCAGCCACCTGCCCTTACGAGCCATCCATAACTTACGTCACACGTTCAGAAGAGGGATGGGTCAGCAAAGAGTGACATCGTGTGACAAAGGGTTGTCAAAAGCTTCTCGACGTAACGTCATCTTCATTATAATTTCAGCCGAAAAACGTCCACTGCTGGACATAGGCCTCCCCCAAAGGGAGTTTGCCATAGTCAAATTTGCTTGGCAGGCGGGTTGGCGATCGAAGTATAGTGGTTAAATGCATAGCGAACGCTGCTGTCAATTTTCTAGTCAATCCCTTAGCCCACCAGTGAGTTCGAGCCCGCGACTAGTGAACCCTACACTAGTCGCGGGCTCGAACTCACTGGTGGGCCTGGCTAAAAAGCACGCTGTCTCACCAAGCTTCGAGTCCGACAGAGGTAGTACCCGTGATGAGCAGTTAGACAATAGTCTACACGCACAACATTATTGACTGAGCTGCAGGATCAGTTATAGTAAAACAGGCGCGTAAAAAATTAAGAAGAGTCCTTCGGAAGATCGGATTTTCTGAAAAAATGACTAATTAAGTTTATATGGAATTTTTTGATAATTGAGCTTTGTCGGTACCGACTTCGTTTTGGAGATTTTACAGTTCTTTTATTACTTAAACAAGTCCAAAGTTACGTTAAATTATCAAGAAAAACGAATCTTTGTTAGCTCAAAACTTTTTAATGGCTTTTTATTTTAGTATTCTGTTTCCGTACCGACAATATTAATAATGAGACAAAACCATACCATGTTTAAGTTTTGATGTACATTGTCAAACAGTGGAGAAAGCCCTCCCAAAGTTTGTATGGAAAAAAATTGGACTTGTTTCACCTTAATTGCCCTTTACTACACCCACGAGAAGAACTGGGATGGGGCTATTCTTTACGTCCGGCACCACACGGAACGTGTATAAATCTAAAATATTAAACTATTAACTTCAATTCTAACAAATAAGTATGACCTGTGGCAATTCCTTCGTCTGCGTAATATTTCTTGTTTCAACATAAAATAAATCCTTTAGCATCGCATTGCCGGCCCGTAATGTTACTTCGTTTTCTCTTAGCGTTCTTTCTGACTTTTTCTTTTTACTCATCTCCTTTAGGTCGTAGCGTGATGTTAAATACCCCTCGAGATGGGTTATCAAATGTAAAAAAAAAAACTTAAATCTGAACTGTTCGTTCTTGAGATTACCCCTAGATATACAGGATAAGTTTTTATCCAGTGCGCAAACTGTAACCATGAATTCAGCATATCATTATAGACCGCAGAAATTTTTCGCCGGTTATAAAAATAAAAATCCGCTGTTTCATAGAAAAGTGCAATACCTACGCGTTCAAAATGTATGGAACAGCAGATTTTTTTTTTGTATAACCGGCGAAAAATTTCTGCGGTACGGGTTCTAGAATGGTATGCCGTATTCATGGTTACAGTTTGCGCACTGGATAAAAACTTACCCTGTATACAAACTAATACCCCTTTATATTATTGCCATAGATAGGCAATATAATTAGCCAGAATCTTCTTACCCTTACACCGATTAGCCCGCAAACACACGTCAAACCTCATTACCAAAATCAATGTAATCAATAAAGTGAGAATGGATAGTTTGCCGTTAACGAGTGTCTATCACGTCACACGGGCTAGTGGTGACGTCACCGATCGATGGAGGTCGTATAATTCGACCTTTACCTTGGCTGTGGAGGATAACAGATGGTTCAGGGAGGCTAAAGCTAGTTTTATTCTTCACTTGAAAATACTCGGGGTTTTTGCTACAGTTTTAGAGTACTTGCAGAGTTATAGGTCCTCGTGTTTGACACCTAAAGGAGCCCCTTAGAATGTATACCCAGGACCTAAAACCTTCCCTCCCTCGTTCATCGGGAGCATTCGCCTGTAATGTAACAATCCAAGATTACATTTTGAGCATTACGTTACAAATAAACGCTATACGTATACTTCACCGGTAGCATTCGCCTGTAATGTAACAATCCTAGATTACATTTGAGCATTACGTTACAAATAAACGCTATACGTATACTTCACCGGTAGCATTCGCCTGTAATGTAAAAATCCAAGATTACATTTTGAGCATTACGTTACAAATAAAAGCTATACGTATACTTCACCGGCAGCATTCGCCTGTAATGTAACAATCCAAGATTACATTTTGAGCATTACGTTAGAAATAAAGGCTGTACGTATACTTCACCGGCAGCATTCGCCTGTAATGTAACAATCCAAGATTACATTTTGAGCATTACGTTACAAATAAAAGTTATACGTATACTTCACCGGCAGCATTCGCCTGTAATGTAACAAATCCAAGATTACATTTTGAGCATTACATTAGAAATAAAGGCTATACGTATTCTTAACCGGCAGCATTCGCCTGTAATGTAACAATCCAAGATTACATTTTGAGCATTACGTTACAAATAAAAGCTATACGTATACTTCACCGGCAGCATTCGCCTGTAATGTAACAAATCCAAGATTACATTTGGAGCATTACATTAGAAATAAAGGCTATACGTATTCTTAACCGGCAGCATTCGCCTGTAATGTAACAATCCAAGATTACATTTTGAGCATTACGTTACAAATAAAAGCTATACGTATACTTCACCGGCAGCATTCGCCTGTAATGTAACAATCAAATGCCATGTTCCGAAATGCAACAAAAGTGATATTATCGCGAACCCGACCAAATTGAATAGTCAAAAAATTTAAGAACTATCAGATCATTAGTACTGATTTTTATTTTGGTTGGCTTCGCGATATTATCACTATTTGTCTAATACGGAATGCGCCCCAAGATTCGATTTTGAACATTACGTTACAATACTGCCGCGGCACGGTAATTACAAGCGCTGCGCGTTGATGTTGCAGTATCACGGGTGCTTCCCACTCACAACTGTAATGAACAAATTCAGTCATTATAGTTTGTTAACTGTAATGCTCGGTTCTCAGGCACTGATATAATGCTCTAATCTGAACTGTTACATTACAGACGAATGCTTCCGGTGAGGGAGCGCCTTGAGACATATTTGTCATTTACCAATTTCCGCCTGAAATAAACCCTGAAAAAATCTTATTCAAATATATTGCATTTGCGTAGATTAGAAGTAACAGTCAGTAGCTGAACTGATAATGAAGAGAGAGGTTATTTATATGTAAAATATAGTCACACGGAAATATGAAAAGATATCATCGTTTTGTCTGGAAAAGCAGTGTATTTTATCATTTTCTTTAATTTTTCACATATATTGGTCATGTTTATTTATGCTGAGTGTGTAAACGTTTGTCTAGTTACATGTTTATAATTTGTAATTATAATATATTTCAGTTGTTCCGGCGGGTGGCGGCCGCGCTTCCCGGCATGGACTCTGCTGAGAATAAGCCACCGGAAGACAGTATCCTTTGCCAATTACGAACCAATATGACCCGAGTACACTCAGCGACAACAGCTGGTTAACAAAGCCCACGGTTCCAAAGAAATTAAGTACTGATTTTGGTCTCCGACATGATTGCAAGTTGTTGCCGCTGATTGTACATACAGGTCGGACCGTGTGTTACAAGCAACCATTCCATACGGCATGCATTGGTGATTTGTTGCATGCACGGTATATCTGGGACTTGCATCGGGATGAAAAAAAGGTTTATTATGTGTGCGGTCCGTCCCTATAATACTTACTTTGTGGCCTTAACTTGGTGGCTTGAAAAAAAAACATCTGTCAAGTTCAACAATGCCGTCACAGATTTTATACTAAATATAAACTTTGAGGACGGAATTTTGTGTTAAATTGAGTAAATAGGCAATTATTATTACCCAATTCGAGTTGCCAAGTTAACCCACCTGCCCAACAACGTGCCAACCTTTGGCCAACAGTGAAGAACTAATGTTTTTTAACTCACTCAGACCCACGCTCGTTCATACACGCACGTATATATGACGTATTTAAGTAATAATATTTAGTGTGTACCACGAACCATATGATGCTAGAATTTGTTTTTGTTCCGATACGGCAGGACATTGGCGGATTATTTTGAATGGAATTCATTGTTATATTGTGTGGAATCAGCTGCGTTTTGTAAAAATAATTTGTTTGAATTGGAGTTATTGCTGCTGAATTATTTGAGCAGTGACAATTACGGTGTAGTAAAAGAAACGAATAAAAATTAATATCGGCCCAAATAAAAACCCGAGGACTAAAATTTTTTTTTTTTTAAGGTAGGTAAACCTCTGCCAGTAGGTAAGTCTGCGGTTAATTTTGACATTGAAACTGAAACATTAATACGGATAAACTGGCTTTTGTTGGAATTACGAAGTCATATATTTTTTAACAGAAACCTTGATTTTTATTCTGTTAAAAGCTATGAAACGAAAAGGAATGATTTTCGTCAAATTAATAATACTATTAATAATTAATAGTATGAATTGGGTTTTATGGAAAAGTTTCGCGGAAAATATTCAAATTATAGAAACATTGTATGTCCTAATTTCTATGGTATTTTCATTCTGACTTATTAAAATTTGGACAGGACAACGTCCGACGGATCACCTAGTTATTAATAAATGAACGCTCAGCTGATTTCACACAGCGTTTATAGACGTTCCACAAACGAAGTGACGTGTTCCGGACGAGTCCGTGTTACGGTGGTGGTTATAACAGTCTAACGTCTGTGTTGTAAGTAAACTTAACGTTACTAATATTATGTGTCTATATACCTGTATCCATCTACTTGTCTATTACCATCGCTCGGTTCCACCGCAGTTTACTTACTTGACAAATACTTAACTTTCAAATATTTCGTTCTCATCTAAACGAGCTTGAATTCTAGCTTCTATACTCGCGACAATCGTGGTCATAACACGTCCGAGTAGGACGGTGTGTTTGTTGTCACGTGTCGTCTCGCTCTTACGTTTTATGACCGCCCTTGCTACAAATGTTAGTGTCAATACAGGGTGGTACATCGACGCGCAACCTTTTACTATGGATGCAATAGGTACATGATTCTGGAAAACCCTACGTTGAAACTTTTCGACCCTTTAAAAAAAAAAAAAAAACAGTGGCACTCCGGGAATGTCGACAGAAGTGAAAACTTCAACAATTACGTGTGTATTTTTTGAATCGTCGGGAAATACTTTTTTGAATCTTCAGATTATACAACGTTCAAGGTTGTTCGTTCGTAAGTACGTTCGTGTTGTCAGTAACAGTGTCGCGAGTTTAATTGTTTTTTCCCATCTCAAAAATTGTAAAGAAGTTTTCACTTCAAAAAAACCTGTTTCATGCATTTTACCAGCGTACGTATTGCATTTTATAGGAAAAAGCAGTTCTTTTTTGGATAAGTGACGAAATATTTTAACCCAGGGTTTCCAGAATCTAGTACTGAACCCATGGTATCAGAAGCCAATTCTCGTAATTAAAAACGTTCGCAGTGTCATCTCGGCGACAATCGAATTTCAAAAAATTGACAAAAATGTATAGGAAATTTTGACGGATTGACACTGAGATAAGACTGTGAATGTTCTTAAAATTACCAGAATTGCCCCTCAGGTCGTGCGTTAAGGTATCTGCCACCCAATATAGCGTTGTTTGCCTAAAATAAGTTAAGTATCAGTTAATTAGGTACTCTGTGGCCAGGTCTGTTCACTTGCATATGTTTCTGTAAAATTGAACATACATCCATAAAGAAACAGTGCATAAATCGTGAACAGGTCCTTTATATTATAAAATTATATTTTTATTTATTCAAATTAATATCGCTTTATAACCATGCTTATTGATATATCTTATTGGTATAGTCGGCAACATTCGTGACGTTTGAAATTGAGGATTTTAAAAAAAATGTTTGTAGTTATAAAGTAGGTACAATTACTGAGATTTGTGTGTTTTGACACGAGCAAAGTAACTCAGCGCTGTTTCCAGTTATCAAAAAAATTATATTCTTTGCAATATTTTAATAGGATTCGAAGACAAGTAACATGATGATGAATAGAACACAAGACTATTTTGAGAGTCCCGACCGCGTGCTTGATAATTGTTATTTTTTAAATATTCTTTTATTCATCAAGGAACAAAACAAAATACATTCAGAAACATCACAAAAACTTAAATATGCTTGTCCGGATGTTGAAATACTTTTAAGCAATCTTAATAAATTAAAGCAATTAAAATAACACATTTTACGTTGCCGACTGTACATGCTTAATATTTATGACAGCAACGATGTCCTGCTTAATATTTATCAGTTGTTGCTATGTTTTTTTTTTAATTATTTGCGCTTTCTAGGGTTACCTCAATGACAAAAAACATTAGTTTTCTTACTTAGAAACCGCATGTCGAATGCATGCTCCGGACATATCCGTGTCTAACTATTATTTCTTTCCTAATGTGAACTGACTTCACATTGACATTGTTTCTAAGTGAAACAACTTTCTGTTGGAATCTTCTGTTTAAGCTAATTTTAGTTCTAAGGCCCGCTCGCACAACTAATCACTTAATCGGTGATCGCTAAACATTTTTCAAACATCATTCTGTCTCTAATAATTGAAAGAAATGGATCGATTAAATGCGGATTTCACCAATGAAACTGAACGCGATCCAGCACTTCTAAACCGCGTTTCAGAACTGTCAGTGTCTCTATTCCACAACAATTTTGACACTGACAGATCTTGAACGTGATTTAGATGTGCTGGACTCGGTTCAGTTTTATTGGTGAAACGCGTTCTAAATAAATTAAACGCTAAATGGGTTTAAGGATTTGTGGTGCAAGCAGGCTTTAAAGTCAATTGTTTCGGTTTCAACGTTTGGCGTTCGAAAGTTTGTATGCTTTTGAGTCTACGGCTCGGCTTTGAAACGAATCAATGTTCTCATGGAATATAATATGCATACAGGTGTCGGTAAACTTTGTGGGGAAACTTACAAGTGAACTAAGTCAGTCATAAAATAAACGTGTCACAAAGTTAGTGCAGATATTCTTAAGTACTCGCAACCGGCAAGCGTGTATGACTAGAGGCTCTAGTGTTAACTTCTATAAACCATCTCGATCTAACGCATCGAACGCATTCGGTGCTCCGATTGGTTATTCACCAATCCAGGGCGAATCGGCAAAGGAGTATGCAAGGATCGTAGTAAATGGCGTTCTGTAGTTTCAGCCCCATGGGAAGAAGGCGGGTTTTTATATGGATGCATGCTCCTAAGTTTATCAGAATATTTGAAAGAGTTACTTACGGAGAGATTTGAGGACAATTCGATATGTATGAGAGAAATGTTGTGGTAGGGGTTGAAAGTCAAAAGTTTTATATAAACTTCGATAAATCCTAAATGTTATGAATGTACATATGTAGTGTATAGGTATGTGTAAAAGTTTGTTTACCTCGTTCGTTTGAACATTGATCAAATTATACAGCATGTGTCATAACGGTATGGTCAAATTTAAGGGTGTGGTGCAGATCATCAAACTGAAAAACTTTCTCTATGAGCCCAAAATCGACATCGAGAAAAAATAAGCTGTCCCATACATTAAGGTCGAGTAGATGGTTTGATATTTTTTCACATGTTGGTAACATGGAGAAATCTGTTCATTTTGATGGTATATAATCTAAACCAACACCTTTCTGGTGCTTGCTGTATTTTATCTAGAATTTGTCAAAAGCCGTGGAAGCGTTTTAAGAAAAAATAGAACAAGTACAATTCATACTTTCAACCTTTTTGGTTCATTCTAGAACAACTAATCGTTTGTTCATGTTTATCAGATGTTTTGATACTATGCTTTTAAAAGTATTACCTAGTTATGTTGATAAGGAAACAATTTCGATATGTTGTTTCGATATTAATCGGTAATACGTATGATTTATGAGATACAGTAACGTTGTATGATTGCGAAGCGATACGGAGAATAGTAAAAAAATAATGAAGATGTCCACACGATGATGCATTAGTGAGTATCTACCAGAATCTAAGACTATGACCGGGGGACTCGATGATTGACGACTTTATAACTTTTTAAAATTTATTATTTGTACCAGAAGGCCAATTCTCATAATTAAAACCGTTCAAAATCTAGTCGCAGTGTCGTCTCAGCGACAAGCAAATGTCAAAAATTTATGAAAAATCGAGGTATTTTTGACAGATTGACACTGAGATCAGACTGTGAACGTTTTTAAAATTAGTAGAATTGCCCCTCAGATGGCAGGAATATCGATGCGCAAGCTGTATCCATGAATTCAGCACATGATTCTAACACCCCTCCCCCCTCCCAGTTTCTCGGTAGTTTTTTTTTTTTAATCTGCTGTTTATACAGGGTAAATTTTTAACCAGTGCGCAAACTGAAACCATGAATTCAGCATATCATTTGAGACCCCCTAGCGTAGAAATTTATTGTCGGTTATAAAAAAAAAAACTGCTGTTCCATACATTATGACCGCGTAGGTATTGCACTTTTCTATGAAACAGCAGATTTTATCCTGTAGAACAGTTCAATACCTACGCCGTCAATATTTATGAAACAATTTTTTTTTTAAATAACTTGCGAAACATTTCAACGGAGGCTTCACATTAATCAGAAATCATTTAATTTTTGCAATGAATGTGGGTACTAAATAATTTGTTAACATTGTAAAAGCAGTTCCAATACACTCTATCTTACTGCATGCAAAAGTATTTAAAAAAAAATATATTGCACTCAATTATACAAATAAATAAACACAAAAAAAGTACAGTGATGTGGATCTACAGCCTTCCTACGTAAACAAAACATCAAAACAATAATCTTAATTCTATATTTTACAAATGGTTGATTATTTTTACTTAGGTACAAACATTAACAAAAACAAGATATGTTATGAAATTTACAAAAATATAAATACTAATCTTTTAAAAAATCTGGTATGAAATAGTAACATTTATCTATTAGTAAGTGTGTTAGCCTCTTTTTAAATATACTTAATGATTCTTCTTTGTAGGCATGTGGTATTTTATTATAGATTACTGGCCCCATTGTACTGTTGTAATGTACTGAATCCATGGAAAAAAGTTGCGCGCCGATATCTCTGCCAGCCTATACTATTTCTACGTTAAAATCTCTTGAACATTTTACCCCTATGCTATTCTGCTCTTTCATCGTTTCCCCGAGACGCTTTTATTAATTAAAGTGAATGTTGTGTGACGCAAGACTTGTGTGATGCTAGAATGTTAATGAATGAGCAATGTGACTTGAAATTTGCTACAGTAATAACTAAAAATAAAATAAAAGCTCGATTATACTCGCATACATTTTAATATTTAAGTTAACATTGTCACTAAATGATCCGGTTCTTCTCGCATGTATAGTTCCAGTGAGGTTTCTCCAGTTTACCGACACCTCGCTTCCTTCGACCTGTATCTTAGTACCATTTTATTTTCCTTAATGTGATTGTACAGTGCATGAGGTGATTCTGAGGCAAGCGCCCGGAGACAACAAGGAGCCGGACAGCGGGTGTGCGTGCTAGTGCGCCCGACTCGCCGGGACCGGTCGGACAACCTGCCTACACACTGTCTCCCGACTACAGCGCCGACCGACACACTGCGGCGTACATTCTTCGATGTCTTATTGAGCAAGACTCGAGTCAAATTGGGCTTTGTCGGTATTCTACCACAGATAATATGCTTCGATTTTTAAACCGTTAATCGTGCAATGACTAGTCTGCCTATTGACAATTGAAGCGATCAAAATCAAATTAAAACTCAAATCTGTAAATGAATTTAATTGCGATATCAAATTTTTCTAGTATCATGGCTAATAGGTCGGATGGTATACGCCACAGTCAGTCGAGGTGCGCCGGGAAGCGACGGAGTGTTAGAACCGATCTGATACGTGCTAGCGTGCTTTTGTGTGTTTGTCTACAGTGATATTAGATTTTAATGTACATTCAACTAGTTTTCAAATTATAACGAATTAAGGCATAATATTTATATGTGACTCCCAACTGTCTATGTAGACCTTCGTTCATAGAGTTGTGACTAAATCTGACAATGCCATAATTATGAGGAGGGCGAGTTGCACCAGCATCGGTCACCGTGTTACGTTAGCGACAGTTTAAGTAATGAAGGATAGCAGTTGTAGCAAAGCTTCTTGTGCATTGACGCTCGTTAGTGCCATATTTAACGTATACGTTTCTGTGAAGTAAGATGGTGCAACCCGCCTTAGTAAGAAATGCTACAATTTAGTTATCAGTAGGAAACGCTGGCCTATCGTCCTACGTGAGCGTTAAGTGAAAAAATCGTTAAGTAATAATTTTAACACCACTGCTCTGAAAACGGTGAAAGAAAACTTCGTGAGGAAACCGGCATATCCTAGATCCAAAAACTTGAAAAAATGTGACATCTACCAACCCGCACTGGGCCCGCTTGATAGAATATAGGCCAGGCCCTATCGAAGAGCGCAGGCCCGTGTCCCAGCACTGGGAACAATATAGCTCGATTATGCTTCGATTGCTTTTCTCTCGTGTGGCTTCGCTCCCACAGAATGATTGGTCAGTGTTGAGATGTTTATGTATCAAAGGTCTATGTAAGACAACGATGTGCTACTTTGACTACGCATTTACACAAAAGCACTATGTATTAGCCGCACTCGGTAAATGAGTACTTATGTGGGAATTTATTTACTCACGCTCTGAGCTTCGTTGTAGAATAAAAAGTATGTGAAGTGCTGACACTAGCTGGTGGCATTTTTATAGCATTGCAGGTCCAATCTAGCGTTCTAATATGACTTTTGTAGCTTAAAATCAACCACAAATGAACAATAATCTCTGGTATTCGTGGCACAGAAAGTGGAAATTAAATTCCCCCATTATTTTATCCCTTTGATAATATAATTATATTAATATATTCTAAGCAAGTTTTTATATTTAAGTTCGTATGAGACTGAGACTGCATGCACGCCCTCTGTTGTCATCATGAAGCTTATAAACTAGTTTGGGTAGTAAACAGGACTTCTTATGCGAATGAACTGACAAGAATATTGTTACTGAGAGAGAATTAAAGTGTTATAGAGATTGGTGGAAAAGGCGTTTGTAATCGTAACGTTATTTAAATGCGACGCCACTGAAGTGTACAGTCGCCAGCAGGTCAAGCTATCCCAAACTGTCAAATTTTCCCAATTGAACATAAACCTTATTCCTTTGTAATAAAGTTGAAAAACTATCAAAGAAATTTGACAGATTGGGGTAGCTTGATTTGCTGGCCTCTGCACCTAGAACAGTTTTAAAGCCAGTATTCGCTTGGTCTTTAGTTCCAAATATCGCCGACATGGCGCTGTTAGAACTGTTTTACAAAGTAAGATGGGGACATCAATACTATTTTGGTAAACGTTGCAAAGTTCTGATGTAAAAGTATCTTAAAGAGAGATGCCACACGGGCGTTGCCGGTGTTGGATTTTTTTACCTGATAATAGTTATTTATACCTACTAAACATTTATCAAGTAGTAGTTAATTTAAAACCAAGAATTATTTAAAATATTTGATTTCATCACCACTGCTCTGAAAACGGTGATGGAAAACATCGGCATGTCAATTCGAAGACCAATCCGCACTGGGCCCGCGTGGTGGATTATGGCCCACTCCCTCTCACAGAGAGGTCTTTTTTCCAGTAGTGGGAACATTATAGGCTGATTGTGTGTTTGTTATACTGTTCGAGACGACATTGTGGTGGTGGAACAGGTTTTTTTAATGTTACGTTTACGCGTCTCTATTTAATTTTATGATAAAGAGCTGCCCTGTATTTTGTACATAGCATGTGGCGGCGAGACTCCTTTCTTCCCTTGTCTTTAAAATCACGGTTCCTAGTATTTTGATCGGAAAGTTATTAATTTATAGTCTATTCAAATGCTGAAGATGTTAGACGGTTGGAAATCGTTTGACTTCTTGGTATAGATAGTTTTCAGTTTTTTTTCTTTTGTGTTTTTTGGAGAGTTCGGAGTCCCGCGGTCTCTGTACATTAGTATTATTTATTTACTTAGTGCTTAAGTGCATAAACTTATGATCCTTATATCTTAAACGATTTTAGTGAGATTTTAAGCTGGCTTTCATGTGTCGAGATCGAGAAACCTATAGATAAAAAGTCTAACACTATTTTTTAAATGTATCATTCCAATGTGCTTTGTTAATGATATAATCAATACATAATAGCAATATACAATAATTTTTAATAACGTTTGGCCTCGTAAAGGATATTTAATAACTTTTATGCTTATTTATAATTATTATAAATTATTTTTATAATTTATTTTAGGTGCAATATTTTTTTGTACTGTTTTACTGATGCAGCTGTTTAATTCAAGGACCTGATATTTCGACTGTATATTCTATTAAAATGTTTTAAATCATAAATCAGGCGGCATATAAGGACATCATTCAGGTTTCGAACATTTTGTACCCAAAAATTAAAACCAGAAAAGAAAATGCAGATTTATTTTGGTAAATAAAACTTTCAACTTTTTGTACCAATACAAGCAGAGTATGCAATTAACTCTTCCACTACTATTAAGTGTGAAAATATTAAAAATCTTAAATGTTGTAATATTAAAAAATGTTCAAAACTTTTCTCATAAGAAAACAGTTTCTTTTTTCTAGCCGGCTTTTTTATTTTTGGCTACGAAATGAATGACATCCTTTGTAAGGACGAAGGATTAACTCTTTTTAGAGCCCCTTATAGTCTTTAATGCAGCTGTAATGCATAAAATAGCCTAATAATTGTACGTATACAGTCGAATTTATCTTGTTATACCTAGACCATACTCAGTGTAACACGTAGGAGCCACCGCATCATGTCACAGTCGTGAGTGTAATCAATATTTATACGTAAGTGTTTCAAAGTAACTATAGTACTTTCGAGTTTCTATGCTATTAGTATCGTGGTCCTGGGTTCAATTTCCAAATTGGGCAAATTGTTATTGGGTTTTTCATACAGGAATTTCTTAGTGGCATCCCGGGATCTGGATTTGTGGCCGGTTGATGGCATTAGGCTCGCCTCCTATTACATGAGACTTTCACTTACAAGTCTAAAAACAATAATTTGTAAGTTTATACAACTATCTAAATACTTTCGGAAATTGATAACCATGTCAATATATCACAATCGATTTACCAAACAGATTTAGTTAATTCTCTTCCATGCAACGGAGGAGAAACCCTAAAAGATTTTTTTTTTTAACATGAACTCCTTCTGGGGCAGTCAAGTGATAACGTCGAATCGACTGAAAAATTGTTTTGAGACTATTTTTACTTGTAAAAAATAAAAATAATGAGTGCACCTCACGGCTGTTATATTTGTCTTGAAATTGTAAATATCCATATCACGCTGGTTTATTTTGAATAAAATATTTAAAACACTAAACTTGCCTTTATGTTCTAGAAAGAAATGTCTGTACTAAACCCTGGTTTGAAAAAAATGCTTTACTTCCGCATTCAGGTTCAGAAAACACAATATCTAAAGAAAAGCTGATGTTTTCAACTTAATCTAAAAATATACCATCAGGAGAATGCTACCAACTGCTTTTATTTTTGTCGAAGAAATGTTGGGTCTATTGAACAGTCAGGGAAATTGATTCTGGATCAGTTTGACACATTACGTGAATTGGTCGCGTTATAACTATTGCTAGACTGTCAAAACGTAGTTGGGTTATGATATAATAAGTAACGGACAATTTATTTTGATAGTCTCGAAGGAATCATTTTCCCTGACTTTATAGCGAAGCATTGCTCTATGAATACTCGCGAAAGCTTTAAGCCATGTGTCCACTAGGCGAAAAATGAACCGCGACAGCGCGCAGCCACTGGACATGTTCCCCGAATTCTCACCAAATCTGGCGACATAAACAATCACCAAAATTATGACGCGCGACTTGTCGATTTGTCTCTTTAGACATCTGTACTTTTTTCCCAGTGTCACTTAGCTCTAAAATGAAACGAAAGAGCGACCTTGTGCGAGCAAACTGGCAAGTTGGAGAGTAGATGATATCCTTAACTCGTGGTACAGCGGTGGACCTGCAGACGCAGTCGCCGATGGGGTCGGAGCAGGAAGGCAACGAGAGCGGCTGTGTGTGCTGAGCGCACCGCGCGCCCCCCGCCCCGCACCGCTTCACGCACGTGTATCGATACCTCAGAAACACTATCGATACATTCTATCCAAATATTTTTACGTATGTATTTTTTTATTTAAATAAAAAAAAATATGAGAGAATTGTTTTGAGGAACGCGAAACGTTTAGAAATGGCATGTGACTTTAATGTTTATCGTCTGCTACATTCATGTACTACGGATTTCGACGCGCAATTTTAAGTAAGGAAGTTTGTAGACTATCTACTTAGTATTGGAATATTAATAGCACAATTCGAATTTAAGTTAAGTTTCTTGATCTACAAGTCAAGTAAGTAGAACAAGTAGTATTTGTTCGAATCAGTGCTTCTAATACCTACGTAGTACATAAATGTTGTGGCTCTTTATTAAATCTTTGTGATTAGGTAGGTCTTTCAAAACGTTCCTATGACATTTCAAGATTAAATATATCGGCAGAGGAAAGACTGGAATAAAACGTTTATTGTTCGTTTTGCTGAAATTGTGATTAACTTTGGTTTTGATGTTGTGCGTCTACCAAGTTGCTTGATCAAATACTTTAGCAGTCTATTTGTAGATTATTGTTACTGCGTTCGCTTGAATCAAAATCTACAGAAAAACGAAAAAGGAGTGATACGTTCGATAGTCATGAAATAGAAAGAATGTGAGGTCCATTAAAACAAATGAAACAGATCGCAGTTAGTTTCACTTTCGTGCTCATTTGGGCAAACTCCGGTAGCGAAAATGTCAATGTGTATGACAGCATAAGTTCAGGCTCATAAATTGGACTGCTGTCTGCAAAGCGATCACCGCGTGAACACGTGATCGTCGCGTTCATTAGTTCTTCGACCGCGTGATGACACCTCGCCTACCGGTTTTAGGAACAAATGAGTTCGGGCATATGGAGTTGAACGCGACGATCGCGTATTCACGCGACCGATCGCTTTGGTTAGCACGTGGGGCAATGAAGGTAATCGTGATGATGGGCGTGATACAATTTACGTTCATATTCTGCCCTGAGGTGTCTGGACTTGGGTCAGTTTTTGTGAGATTGTAAGCTCCATGAAAAGCAACTCTGTAAAATACTTTAAAAGTTTTTCTCTGACTGAGGACATCCAGTTAGTAATTCATGTCTTCACGAGCCTATGGTTTTAGTTAAAACGAAGTGTTTATTTAAAATCTTGCCTATATAGGGTGACTGGTAATTAGTGACCGACATTTAAACTCGTGATTGTACTCATCATTATGAACAACTTTTACTATGGGACCAAACCCGAAATCGCGGATCAAGTCTAGTCCATATAGTAAAAGTTGTTCATAATGAGTACAATCATGTGTTTAAATGTCGGTCACTAATTACCGGTCACCCTATATATATCAACATCTGCCTAACATTTCCATTTTAGGTAGGTACGTATGTTGGAGACTATTTACAGCCTAGCTGAATGCAGTAGAATACCAGTTTTTGCTTTTCAAATGGGTAGTTAATTATGAAAATTGCACCAAATCCAACTTTGTTTGAATTGTAAATAGTTTATTGTATTTGTTTATTTTATTGAAATAAACGTGTTTAATTATTATTTAATGTATCGTCTCTAACGAGCTAATCAGCACCCTCATTGTGTAACACACAACCAATCATAGTCTGAATCATTTTGAATTATGTTGCTAATCCATTGCTTCTTATGTTCGAAAAAAAATATGCTCAGTGAGGTAAATACCGCAATAAATGTTATTGATCTGTCAAAATTAAAGTCATTGCTACTGATAGTGTGTTACGTAATAACCCCACAGGATACATTTACATCATATACACTCACTGCCAGAACTATGTATTATCTAGACATGAAAAGGCCCTAATTAATAAAAAGTTATGGAACATCTAAACCACAGATATAGGGTCTATCTATATCTATGATCTAAACAGTTGTTTAAGTCTGTTTTTCAATAAGAAAACCAGACTTAAACAACTGTTTAGATGTTCGATAACTTTTGTAAATACGGGCCAAAGAATGTAGGTGCTCAGTGGATAGTATATTATCTGCTAATAAGCAGTGCCACATAGCTCGCATGTAGAGAATAATATTGTTATGAAGACAGCAATACTACAACGCTTCTATAAATGCCAAGTGCACTTGTAAAGTATTCCTTTTTAATTTCAACAAACCGTTAAAAATCATTCTACTGGTAATTGTTATCGTACTTGTCTTGCAGTAAGTATTTAAAATGTTCTGTTATATTGAAAATAATTGGTAATTAGAGGATTTTAGGAGATATATTATAATTATCAGCATTATCTGATGTTATTAAGAAGTCCCAAACTGAATGTCCTGCGTCTTTAGAAAGCAATAAAGTCACAGAACTTGATTGCAAATTGTCTACCAACTTACATTGTCAGTAAATTCGAATCACAGCTGTCATTCTTTGTCAATCGTGTGAATTGGCTATAACACGCCAAATTGAGGTCGTTTGTCAATCTGCTCAACAATCAAGTTCTTTGACTGCAGCTGCTACTCTCCGGTTCTGAAGAAAGTCATTTGATAATTTTGATATGTTAGGGATTACATAATAAAATGTTATAATAACTCTCTCGTTTATTATTTTTAAGCACAACTTGTGAACGTTTCAGTATTTTTAGTGTCTATGTTTTGGCAAAGGAAATGTTTTACGTGGTTGCGTTTTAATTTACATTTCAACAACTTTCTACGTGATTTTCAAATACGAGATACGTAGGACGGCATGTCGTAATATATTCTGAGCGAAGAAGAGGCCTTATGTTGTTCCTGTTGACGCCGCACGGTTTAGGTTGGACTTAAGGACCTCGACCACTACGCAGTCACGACCACGACTTGTAGCGCGACTAGTCGCAATCTTGGCCGCAGAACATCCCACCACGAATAAAGTTTGGCTGTAGAACCGTTTATCCAACAAGTTTTGATTAACATTGCGGCCGTTCGTGCGACAAGGTCGTATTCGTAACCAAGTAGTGCGCGATGTCCTTTAGTGTGTGTTATGCTGACGTACCAAAACGCTGACGATAAATGGACCTATATAGTGTAATCACGCCTTATAATGTAGATTAAAACGCTTCGCCTAGACTTTATCGTCTTTAGTTCTAATTTAATTGTATTATTCTATTATTATAATTTTAATTGAAGACTATTGTAATTATGACATAAATGTAATATATCTAATCTACACAATGTACACGCACACAAAATATACCAAGTGATTGTTAATTGTTAATAAAGCTTCAGAAAAGCGTAAAAAAGTGACTGCTTAGTTGTTTAAACTCGGGATTATGGTGGGTCGAAATAGTGCTGTGATTAGCTATCTAAAATCCTTAAATGTCAAATGCTGATTTTACCAGTGCATCAGTTAATAAAACTGATGTCAAAAACAGTCTAATCAAAGTATGCTCACAACACTAAGGGCTGATTTTTCAACCGACTGATTTTGAGTTATTTCCATACAAAAACTGTCAAACGTCAATTTACGCCCTCGGATAAAGAATATCTGACGATGGAAAAATCAACTCTTAAGTGGTCTACTTACCTGATGATCAGTGATGTTGAAATGTTGTAACACTGACCAGGTATCGTGTTAAGGGTAAAATCCATAGACATAAAGAATGGACTGAGTGTTCCCAGTTGTGCAGTGAATATAGACCGAAAATTATGAGAGAGACAAAGCGAATGCGGCCAGTAGTGGTCTCTTTCTAGAAATATGATTGGCCCACGTCACTAGCGGTCCTGAGTGTATCGTTCGGCGCTTACAAATTATTTTTGACGTTTGGTTAACAAAAGAGACAGATATTGGCCGCACAGATCCCTTCTTTTTCTAGAAAGTAGTACGTTTGTGAGGTCAGTCCTTTCTCTATGTCTATGGTAAAATCACGTACACCCACGGATCAGTATTTTTCTGTATCTCTGTCTCCTGTCACTTACAGATGTCATTCAATAGACCAAGTCTGCCCGCCAGCATCCGCACTCATTCGCATTGACAACGATTATAGTCGTACATGCGAATGGAATGAACTTCTCGCTCTATCGGACGACGTCTCTAGGAGACAGAAGGAGATGGAGATATCTACAGAAAAATGTTGACTCGTGTGTGCTGCGAATGGGTGCAATGTCTTCCTTAGCTGAAATTATTTTTTTATTATAAACGGGTATCGACGCAATGCACACACTACATAGACAACAGATTAGTAAAAAATACCTTTTGACGTTTTGCATTTTTATGCCATAAATTAAACCTATTAATTTGACAGCTGTCAAATGGAATTTTTTCGATTTAACGAACTATTGTTTTTTTGTGCGCATTTGCCAGTGCCGTCTGATTTTGTGAATAAAACACGCAATGGCGCGGAGGATATACCACAAATTTTATATCGACTTACCGTATTAACAGCTCAATTTTTTATTCCGTTTAGGTGTGGGGACGACATATTACCTGGTATTTAGTATTTATAAATGTTGCTAGATATACGTTAGTTGTGATGCCTTTTTATAAATATACTGTTGTGTTTATGAATCCTAAAATTAGCTCTAAATGCGCAGAAATTCAATTACCTAATTAGGTACCTAGTTGGTTCAAGAAACAATGTATTTATATATTACTCTATAATAATAAATGTATTGTTCTTGACAACGTTAGGGACGCGATGCGCATATCAAGCCCATTTACATTTTTGTATCTACTCAGGTTAATTAAAAGTTTAATAAAGCAACATTTATAAATAATAAATAGAACATAATATGAACACCCTTTAACATTTACATAAGTAGTTATTTCGGCTTAAGCTAACCAGAAACAAGAATTTGTACTTTTATTAGACTTGATATCGCAATGTGGATTAAAATATGCTTTATTGCCGTTTAGAAGAAGTTTTGTTTTGTAAAAAAAAAAACTTTAAATTAGCATGATGTTCTAAATATTAAATGCGTTTTGATTACAATAACATTTTGTTTTAATTTATTGTGGTTTCCTTTTCAACCCTGTTGTGTTGCCAAACATCAACCTACCTAGCCTTTATCCAAATATTAGGTCTTTACCTATGAAATTGCCGTTCTGCAGTACTGGCCATTTCAAATCAAAATAATTTTTGTTTGGCTAAGAATTCTAATTTCAAATTAATTTTATTTTAAAAACATGGATTTTTTTTTCTAAAAGTAGTCATTTCTTTATTGATTAGTGTTACATTTTCATCGCATTTCAATCTTTTTCGTCATCATGGATACGTTAAAAATTCGAGTAATTATGGAATATGAGTACCGTCGTGGCAGCAACGCGGCACAAGCGGCACGAAACATCAACGACGTTTACGGAGCTAACACTACAAACCAACGCACCACCTGTTATTGGTTTGCTCGCTTCCGTTCTGGAAATTTCGACCTGAAAAATGAACCTCGCGGTCGTCCGAAGACTTTGGTCGACAATGACGAATTAAAGGCGATTGTGGAAGCTGATGATACACAATCTACGGCTGAATTAGCAGCAGCTTTCGACGTTAGCGTCAAAACAATATTGGTCCATTTGCGTCAAATTGGCAAGGTAAAAAAGCTTGACAAATGGGTGCCCCACGAACTCAATGATCGCCAGCGCGAAGTACGCGTCGAGACGTGCCTTGCACTGCTCAACAGACACACAAATGAAGGAATTTTGAACCGCATTGTTACCTGCGATGAAAAATGGATTCTGTTTGATAACCGTAAGCGCTCAGCAAGTTGGTTGGATCCTGGTTCAGCACCTAAACAATGCCCTAAACGAAAACTTACCCCTAGAAAAGTGATGGTGACTGTTTGGTGGTCTAGCGCCGGTGTGATTCATCACAGCTTCTTACCAAACGGGGTGAGCATTACTGCAGATGTGTACTGTGAAGAACTGAACACAATGATGGAGAAGCTGGCGCATCTCCAACCAGCATTGGTCAATCGCTCGTCTCCGCTGCTCCTGCACGACAACGCGCGACCTCATACTGCACAGCAGACGGTCTCCAAGTTGCAAGAACTGGGGTTGGAAGCTCTCCGTCATCCGCCCTACTCACCAGACCTTGCGCCTACAGACTACTACTTTTTCCAGAATTTGGATAACTTCTTGCCGGGAAAAAAATTTAATACCCGAGAGGCAGTACAAAATGCCTTTGAAGAATTTGTTGCCTCCCGTCCAGCTGATTTCTTTAAGAAGGGCATCAATAAACTGCCACTGCGATGGCAAAGATGCATTGATTGCATGGGTGATTACTTCGATTAATACAAATAAAAAATTCATGAAAAAAATTCGTTTAAATTTTTTCATACAAAACGGCAATTTCATAGGTAAAGACCTATTACGTTGGGATCGGCTTCCAGTATAGCCGGATGCAGCTTTACATGGAGTTACTGCCTTCTACTTCATTGTTCCCTCAATGTTGAGGATCGCGACCACATTGGACGCGTCTCCAAGTTATGCGGTCTTTTACATTGTGGAGCGCTCGGTAGGAGCTACCTTCAACAGACCTCTTGATCGCGAGCGACTGTCTTATCTACCTCGAAAACCCAGTTACTGTGTTACACGATAGCCCTTGGGAAGACGGGTTTTTTTTTGGTGGGAAATCATCAAGTAACGTGCTTTCCGAGACACGAAGGAGCCTCGATATGTAAAGGGAGGCCTATCCACGAACCTACCGCGGCTAGCGTGGAAAGTCAAAGTCAAAGCATTTATTTCAAATAGAACGTCACCATGTGCGACTGCTGTTATTTAGCCGCGATCGCCTCCTTGTTTCCAAACGTATGTTTCTTATTAATTTAATAAATAAAAATTGCCGCTGCAATTAGGTTATTGTGTAACTATTGAGGACGCTGATAAAATGTTTGAACATCAACAAGACACCAGCACAGCGCAAGTCAGACCCGCGTATCGAGGGTGCCGTCCTCCGTAACTTGGGTAGTTTTTTTTTTTTTTTTAAAGTAATGTCTTCATTGTTTGGGACCGGACAATTAACTTTTATATAAAGGGTTTTTGCTAATTCCTATTTAAAAAAAAAAACGGCTAGTTAGAGAAATATGTAATTTTATTTTTAGTGTAGGTACGGTACCTACATAAAAACCACCGACTCAATTTTTTCCGCATTTTTCACTTTGTAAACTTTTCGTAAGGATGTACCTTTATCACGGTATTTTAATATGTTACATACATTTTTCAAGTGATACTTAAATAAAAAATACACAACAAGTTGAAAACACACCATAAATGTCCTAAACAGTAAAAAAATACAATAACTAACTTAACCCTAGAAAGATAATCACATAGCAACTAGCGTAAAAGATAATCATACGTCTGTCAGACGTATACCTTACCTTATAGATTTTTTAGTAAGCCTACGAAAGTATTATCATGCCATAAAGGTTGAAATAATTGTTTGTATTATATTTAAGGAAATAAAATGAAAAAATAGCAATAATAAAGTTTAATTGACAAATTACAAACAAAAATCGTAAACTTCTTTACAAATTAACAAAAACTTAACCTGTCTTGTATAGGAACATTTAAAATCACTTTCAGTCTTTATATTTTCATATTTTATACTTTTACACTTAAATTAACGTAAACAATACCTACTACAATAATCAGTCTTTTACTTTCGGATATTAAATGCACTTATGGCATACAACTCTGTTGTGTTCTCCACACACGGGTTTTTTGCACTTCATACATGATAATTTTGACATCCTACGGAGTTTAGATGGACAGTACGAACAATATCTCTTTTTTTTACAGGCGGCTCTTCTTGCTGAGCCTGGCCACTGTTTACATTAGGATTAGGCAACAATTCCTCTATATTTTGCCGCACAGTTCTTTTCAGAGTTGGCATCTGTAACCTTTTTTCCATCCAAGGCAAAGTGAGATCTGTACTAAGTTTTTTCATAAAGTTCTTACGGCTTAGAGGCTTTTCGTTCTTTGATAGAATATTAGAACAATAAATCACATAGGAATTTACAAAGGCTATGTTGAAAATGCCATAAAGTACAGCCATTGGCCATCTGTTCGTTTTTCTGGAGCATGACATTGACGAACACATTTGGTCGAATGTGTCAACACCTCCCTTTGTCTGGTTATAAAACATTATCATTTCTGGTTTTCCTGTCGTTTGATTGATTGTACCTTCTTCATCACAAGATGATAAGAGGTAAACCATTTTTGATGGCTTTGGTTTGTATGACACAAGAGTCAAAGGACCGTCGTAACAGTACATAGAGGTGCCAACTGCTCGAGATCGAGTGTTTTTCATTTGATCTGGGATTTCTCTTTTATTCGAACGTATAGTACCAACCATTGTGAGTTTATATGGTTCCTGTAGCAAGGACTTTGCTAATGGCACAGAGGTAAACCAGTTGTCACAGGTGATGTTGCGATTGGTACCATGAACAGATTTTGACAGTTCTTTTACATAAAATTCACCTTGAGGAACGCCGTTGGTGTTGGTTGCCTTGCCGATATAAGGCATGCCATTTATCATGTATTTCGTCCCACTGTCGCACATCATAGGTATTTTTATTCCATACTTATTTGGTTTATTTGGAATATACATTCTAAATGAACATCTACCTCGAAATCCTAGTAGCTGCTCGTCAATGGTGAGGTATGGTCCAGGTGTGTAATTAATTATACATTGATGTATAAACATATCCCATACTTTTCTGACAGGTATGAATGGGTCTATAGTCCTGAGCGCTGGGCGTAACGATTTGTCATCCATACGCAGACACCTGATCAGAAAGTCGAATCTGTCTCGACTCATAACTGACACGTAGCGCGTTCCTGAAAATGAGCTATCAAAAAGTTCTTCCGTCGAGAGGTGGTTATCTTTCATAGCAGCAGATAATGTCAAGATCCCAATAAGCGCACGGACTTCAATTTCATTCGTTTCCCGAAAAGTAGCAGAAAATTTTACTTCTTTTCCAGCTTCTTTATCTTTGGCTTCTTTATTTCGGCATTTTAGGGAAATATCTTCGTTCGTCCATCTCACTATTTCACTTAGTATATCATCAGTTACGAACAGATTAAAACATAACAAGGGGTCGTAAACGTTTCTACACATACGCGTTGGTCCTCTAGCTGATCGAACAATATTTATTGCTGAGGTTCTACCGTGACTTCGACCCTTGCTTGTGGCCCAACAATGCTTATTTTTACCTCTGAGTGTGCGCTGAGAAGAAATAATTATGCGGCTATCAGAAGGCGCAGCTTGGTCGGCAGTAGACTCTGAATGGTCTTCAGCAGAGACTTCGGGTATATCCTCGGCTTCATCGATGAATTCGTCTTCAGTGTCACTCTGCACATCGTCTTCTAAGAGGTTATCTTCGCATTCGCTTTCCGATTCTGATGACGATTCCTCTTCATTTTGATATAAAAATTTCTCAATTTGAGAACTATCTAACACCCTTCGGTTTGCCATTATAATGTAATAATAATTAATACCTGAAAATAAAATAATTATAAGTGTAAATAACAATAAACAATCAGTTCAAATGATTGCAAAAGTTGCATTAAAGATAATCATACGTCTCGCGGACGTACGACATAGGTATATCTTTTATTTGAACGTACTTACCGTGGCGCCACTGCTGCTTAGCGCGAGCTCCAGCCACCGACTGAGTTGATTCGCGCGGCTAGCGCACTGCGATTAATAATAAAAAAACTACAACGAAATTTAATTTCACGATACGTCTCGCGGACGTAGATTATCTTTCTAGGGTTAATTACTAATGTATACCCTACCTACTTACCTATTTATACAAAATACAGTAATAATTATTTTACAAAAAGTATTATGAACCCACCATTCGAAATTTGCTTATCTTCGATATCGTCGTTGACCAGCAATCAAAATGTCCAAAATGCATTTTTTTTTAAATTCAGTCTAGGTTAGAGCGCAATTAGAAACAAAAGAGCAAGTCTTCCTTGTTGCAACATTCCATCGCGCGCCGCTTACTGAACTATCTACTTTTAGCACGATGTATTTAAGTTGATTTTTGAGTCGACCATTCGTATTAAAAGGTTCAAAAAACTTGATCGCAATGGAATTTAAACTTTGTCTTCTACAACATTGAGTTTATTGTTCCAAAACTTGGTAATGAACTTAAATTCTGAATTTAAATAGATAATGGGTATTATAGTCATGGACTACTGTCGGACGAGGTAGGCGAACCAGTGGGGTGTGAGTGCAGGCCCTCCTTCAGTGTAATTCCCTCAAAAAATTGAGCTCTATGTGCTTAAAATTATTATTAGTTCTTATAAGCCGCGTCAATTGTCTGTAACCAAAAAAAAAATATTGTTAAGCAGGTATTACGATGGAGTTTACTATTATTAGTTAAAAAAATCTTTTTTTTTTTTTATACCAATTCGGTCCAAAACTGTTAGGGCTAAAGTATGGTCTTATAGGTACTTTCTATACCTGACAGTATTGGTCATCAATGTCATCATCCACAGGCCGACTTTATCCCCTGCTGGGCATAGGGAACCCATTGGAAGGCTAACCATTGGAAGGATTTTGTCAAATCGGTTCAAAACTTGTTCATGGAATAAGAGTCACTCTTTTCTACAACTTCCGTTGGAGAGATTTTTGTGCTTACCCCTTCACAATGTTAGTACAAGGTTGCAAGGGTAACCGGTTCTTCTAAGATAAGCCATCTATCTATCTATATAAATAAAAAGAGAAGTCCTGACTGACTGATTGACTGACTCATCAACGCCCAGCCCAAACCCTTAGACCTAGAAAGCTGAAATTTTGCACGGAGGTTTCCTTTATAATGTAGACAAGGAATAAGGAAGGATTTTTCAAAATTCAACCCCCAAGGGAGTTAAATAGGGGATTAAAGTTCCGCGCGGGCGAAGCCGCTGGCAAAAGCTAGTTCACAATATAACAACATATAATTGTAAGGGCTTTTTAAATCGCTTCGCAAAAAAACTTCCTGAAAACGTTCTTGAGCAGGAATGTACTTACAGCTGCACATCCGAGACACGGATATGTTACATACATTTGTATATATATATATATATATTAGAAGTACCTATATATTGTAGTAGATATGTATGCGTGTATATGTATTATATGATTATATGTTTATAACCAATTTCTGTATCAATCTTTTTTGTAAACCATAATGATTTATTTTATAGTTATTTTTTAATCATTGTTCCTTTCCTCCAAAGCACCTGCCATCTAATCTCTTCACCACCCATGGTTGACTGGTAGAGAATGCCTAAGGCATTAAGTCCGCCTTTGTACCTTTTTGTGTGCGAGAAGTTTAAATAAATAAATACCTAACTATGTTAGGCCTGCTATTGAGAAATCTTTGACAGTATAACATATTTAAGCAAAGCTAGGACCCCACGCTCAGCAGTTGCCCTTGCAACCACTAGACGAGCGAGGCAGCTACGTAAACATGCAAGTGAAGGCCAAGATTATAGCATACATACCTTAATAACATTGTTATAATACTTGTCATCAGGGTACTCAGTACCGCGACGCCGTGTCTTGAACACCTGCACCGCGTCGCGTTTACATTCGTCGTGTTGATTCTGGCTGGGCTTCCAATTCTCTTTCTTCCCAAACAAACTAAGTAGCGCACCCAGAAACCCTCCGCCCGGCGATGGTTCTCTAAGTTTGCCAATTTTCATGCTGTACAGCCAGACGGCTTGCTCCACTGCACGCTCGTTGTTGTACTCATTGACAGTAATCAGTTCTAGGAAACGTTTTTCAAGGGTCTGTGAAATATACATATCTGTGAAATATACATATCTGTATAATATAAGTTGCACTCTCTGAAAAGTAAGAAACAAGAAAATATTTTCATCTGAAACTCTCTACCTGAACAAAACAATACTGACAATACGTTCTAAGTTTCTAACAGTAGTAAACTATCATAAGCATTAGGGCAAAGTGGCATACGACTACGGCATTCAGTTGAGAATATTTTCTTGGTTCATGCTAGCAGTATTAGCATGATGTTTTCATTTTGTGTGCCTATGCCTGAATGTTGCAGCAATAGCTACAACGCTGCAGTAACGCACTCTGTGTAAGTGCAAACCCATTTGAGTGTGAAAAAGAAGGCGAGATGAACGTTGGTAGGTAATACTTGCCTCAATCACTTCTTTCTTGTATTCATCGTCCTCATCCACATTTCTGTCAGCAAGGCAGTGTTCGAGCGTCGCCTCTACGCCTTGCTTATGTAAGTCTTCGAGAGCTCGCGGGTGGAAGCAGCACATCTGCGGGCCCCATGCCGACGTGATGTAGTTATTGTACTTGTGCTCAGCTGCCTGCATGGCGACTTTCTTGTTGTTTTTATTCGCCTTTTCGAATTCCTCAAAGCAAGTTTCGATTTCCTGAAAATTATTACAAATCAAGCTAAATTTTTTGAATTGGTGGCTAGGAAATAAAAATGAGTTTTTATCAAAATTGGTCGTGGTACTTCTTTGAGTATTTTTCATATGTAGTTGTGGATTTGCCCATGGCCTTGGAAAAATCACTCTGCATATGTGTCGGGGGTTGTGCGGTCCATGGCCCTTTATGGGGCATTGGTGTGGGCGCCTTCATTGAGGCGCCGACCAGCCCGCCGGTTGAACGCGTTCCATAGGGATGACCCTATGGGACGCGTTCAACCGGCGGACTGGTGGGCTGGCGGCCATCCGGATGATCCGGGGATACCGTACGATCTCCGGTGAAGCGGCGGGCCTCCTTGCCAGATTGCCGCTATGGGATCTGGAAGCAAAGGTCCTCGCGACCACATGGGATTGGCGCGAGGAGGCAAAACGCCGGCACAGCGGACAGAGCTCCGGCGGAATCTCATGGCGACATGGAGAGTGCGATTGTCGCAACCCAGTGCTGGGCACGCCACGATTGCGGTAAGTCCCCTCTTTGACGAGTGGCTTTGAGAGGCGCCACGGCGTCCTCACCTTCCGCCTGACGCAGGTCCTCACCAGACACGGTTGTTTCGAGAGGTTCCTGTTTCGGATAAGGCGGGAGGAAACGCCCAGGTGTTTCCACTGCGTAGATCACCCTGAGGATACGGTGGAGGTCTGCCCGGCTTGGGTGGAGGCGATCGGCGGCGGCGATCTCTCGCGTCCGGCCCTGGTCACCTCCTTCTGCGTAGCAGTAATGCTTGTAAAGAGTGAGGCCGCGCACGTGAGGGAGAGGCAGTATATGCGCCCTCACGGCCCTAGTCGCCACAGGAGACGCCCTGGGCGTCGGGAATCCCAGGCTGATTCCCGGTCACTATAGGCGCGGACGCGGAATGGGTAGCTCGCTGTCCGGTAAGGACCAAGCCCGGGTCGACGCGCGACGGCGCGTTGTGTTCCACGCGCTCCGCAAAGAGATGTCAGCACCAACTGGTGGGGTCCGCAAGGGCCGATGCCTGCCAGAGGTGCAGGTTGTTCGATAGAGATACCGTGGCCCGTGGCACACAGGCAACTGAAGAAACTCGGGTGAATTTTAGTCAGTAAAGTCTGACTCGCCCTTCCCCTCCACTCAAACGGGAGAAGTTATTTGATGGTTTCCCACCCTCCAAAAAAAAGCCTTGCTATGTGTTTCCTATTTTGTGAAGCAAATTACTTCAAGTAGTTAAATATTTCTTTGGTTTTCATAAAATCAGTTCGAAATTGTTGAAAAAAAAGATTGACTTTATGAAGTCTAATATCAAACAATAGCGATAGGTACCTAATACCTACCTACTAATTTAGTAAGTGATTTTCAGTTGCAGTTCTTTTAGCAATTTAAGATAGGCAGATATAATGGATTATAAGGCGTACCAGTCAAAAGTAAAAAAATACAAAAAATCGTGTAAGTACAATTTATTTAAAAAAAAAAAAATACAAAACGGCCCAAAACATTAATTACATTACTTCACCCGACTCTGGCGAACCCCATCAGAAAAGCTACCTCCAACTCCAACAGCCTAAATGCGATCGGATTCTATCTAACAGGTAATAAGGTACATCTTGGCAATGCGAAAGACACAGGCTTTATGGATTTTATGATTTAAGGTGTACCCTGCCAGGGGTGCGAATTGCTCGAAAGAGATACCGTGGCCCCTGGCACACAGGCAACTGAAGGAACACGGGTGGGTTTTAGTCAGTAAAAGTCTGACACGCCTTCTCGCTCCGCCCAGAGCGGGAGAAGTAATTTGATGATTTTCCGCTCACAAAAAAAAAGAAGGTAAATGCGCCCGCGAAATTCAAATTTTCGTAGATTTTCTCCAAGTTGCAGGTTCAATTTGGCAGAAAATTTCAATTTCGTCATCGTGATGTGAAGAAATTTTCCTTCCCTTTTTTGAGAATGCCAATGTTAGCCGGAAGCACATATAAACATTTGTTTAAATTAACAAAATTTTTAATCTACAGGTGTTAGAACTTAAATTACTTTGTTAGTCCTAAAGTAGTAAAAAACATAACATTGAAAAATACTGTTTATAATATAGACCGACGACGGTCGGCGCGTCCTGTTTATTTCAGTCTTAGGGCGGTCTACTGACCACATGAACGGAGAAAGAGAAAAAAATCAGGAATCAGTTTAATGTGGTTGGTTTTAATAATGCAATGAAGAGAAAGAGCATTTTTGAAAAGCGCTGACGCAAGTAAGAAGACTGCAGTAAAGATGAGAAGATGATGCAGAAGAGGCATGAGTTATGTTCGATGGTGCCCGCTAAGGCGGATCGGGAGCCCTTTAGGTTTCTTGCGAAAGTGAGAAATACGATTTATTTTTTCTTGACAGAAAAAAAAATCAAGACCATAAATTAGAACAAGCAAAAATATACCTAGAGTTAAAGCGATAAAAATACTGAATAGGAGTGAGGCGTATTTATCGTAACAGATATAAATAACAGATATTTAAAAATAACAAATAACAACTGTTACTACCAATATCACTTATCTGTTATTTTAAGAACAGACCCTCAGACTGTTACAACGGCTGTTACTGTTATTTCAATATATCAGTCTCCACACAGTAACAGACTGTTACCACGGCTGTTACTTTCATACGCACTCACGCACACAAAGGAAGAAAAATATCTAGGTTTCTCTCTTCCTCATTAAGGAATGACCCTTGTTAAAAAGAGACACACCTATTATTTTTATTTACTAGGCAATATGTTTACTTCTCACTCTTACTAAAGTGGTTAAACTACGCTAAAAAGAGAAGCACCTAGTATTTATAATCCGTAAAATACAGTTGGTTGTTTGATAAGAACCAATATTTTGTAAAAAGTGACTCCTAAATTTGGTCGTGTTACTTATCTGTTACTGTCCAGTGACCATTACAAAGAAACCTAAAATATATTACATTTTTCTTTATGGCAATTTGTCTGAATGCCTATATTATCTTTGGTTTCACGGAATTCATCGCAAAATATTCCAGGTTTATACGTTTGATAACCCAACAAAGATAAAACCAATTTTATTAAGAGTAATTTGCCAGTTTGAAATAAAAAATAATTTAAATATAATACTTTGGAAAAAGATGAAACCAAAAAAAAAATACAGTGATCGTCTACGGACGCCTTTGATCTACATTGTCTTTGGTTTGACGTTTGACGGGATTGGTCGCAAAATGTTCCATGTATGTACGACCTTATTTTTATAGCAATAAAGATAATATTCAATAGAAAGTAATTTGGCTGATTTGTTTGTTGACATTTTATAAATTTCGTATTTTTGTAATTTTAATTTTGCTTTCGAAAGAAAACACTTTTCGTAAGAAATTACGAAAGGTGAACTGGTGAATAGTAATTGCAATTTTTTCGAAAGTGTTTGTTGGTGTTTACGGCGTATTAGTGTTTATATTCAATGTATGTATTAGTACAGTTTTTTAGTTTGGGTTATTCGTTTTATAGTTAGCTAGATAGTTCTAGTTCGCTTAGTAGTTAGCCCGTTGTAGGTTGTAGCAGTAACATATTTTTTAAATTTGGTATCTAGTTAGTTCGTGAATAGTAAAACGTTTAAAAAACAATTACCATTGCGTGGATATAGGTGGTCACTACGTGACCTCCAATTTATTATGTAAATCGAAATTGTCAATCAAAACCAATCTGAGTGACTAGCCTTGTACAACTGAATTGGGTTTGGCTTCCAGACTAACCGGATGTGTAAGTATAAATAAACGTGATTCTATGATTTCTCATTACCCTTTTCTATTCTTTACTAGTCAATACTTAGGATACTGTCCCGTGTGGTAGCCGGGCGTAAAAGAATAGCACCATCCCATTTCTTCCAGTGGGTGTCGTAGGAAGCGACTAAGGAACTTACTAGAGAATGGGCAGCAGCGTTCTCTATGCATTTTTACCACCATACTGCAATCGCCAACCCGCCTGCCAAGCATGGCAATTGTGGCAACCCCCCCCCCCCCCCCCAAATGACGATGACCTCTTGAGGGCCGCAGGAATCCGCTGGATGCGGGAAGCACAGAACCGGTCGAAGTGGCGGAGCTTGGGGGGCCTATGTCCAGCAGTGGACGTCTTTCGGCTGAAATGATGATGATGATGATGATGAATACTTAGGAAACGATTTTCGACTTACAATGAATCGAAATAAAGAAGAGATTCAGTTGAGATTTTAATACTTATGATACGTGCGTACAAAAATAACAGGCTGTTATTTAATAACAGATATTTGGATCTGTTATTTTTGAGTAACAGTAACAGTGATAACAGATATCGTGTTTAGCCTGTTACAACCCATCTCTAATACTGAACCACAGCTCTCAGAATCCTAACTTGCGTCCAAACCTCTTGATCTCTTTACGTACGGCTTGTTCGGTAGCTTTAAGCACTTGAACAACGTGTACATGCGGAGGTGCAGGGGGACATACTTGTAGCAGTTGCTGCACGAAAGGGTCATCGCCGTGTTCAGTCGCGCGGCTCCTGTGCTGGGCGAAGGATGCAGTCGCGTCGTCCTGCGCCGCCTGGTGCTGCGCCTGCAGCTTGTCGGAGCTGACGCCTGCCTGCTCCATCTCGCTCTTCATCCTCGTCACGTACAACTCGCGCGCCTCCAGCACAGCGCTCTTGTTGTTCTGATCGTTGATAGCACGCAAGTACTCGTACTTCTGCTCCAAACTCTGCAATATTCACATTTCTCATGCTTATTCTTTTTGTTACTGAACCACTATTCGATATATATGTATCTTTGTGTGTTGGTGGAGACTTAACGATAAAAAGATACGATACTTAACGATGAACATACTCAAGGACATAATTTATGCTTATATGTAACGAATAAAACATGAATGGTAAGAAGGTTTGAACCTTACTTCTAACTGGGCTTAGAATAAGCGAAAAATGCTTCATATGTCCAAACAACCGTTACCTATAAGTAACTATTATATTGGAGAACATATTTTTTACGTATTTGGAACGAGAATCGAGTAATGGAACCCTCCTTCAATATGTCCAGAGTTCAACAAGTTAGACTGAATAAAAATAGGACCTCTCACCTGCTCTAAATCCGGTCTTTGGTCATCCTCGTCATCTTCCGGCACATCTCTAGCGGCGTCAAAGAGCGCGAGCGCCGCCATGCTGGCCTCGGCGTGAAGCTCCTCAAGTTCTCCTGGGTGTAGGCAGAGACGTGCGTGATCCTCACACACGCTGCTCACGGCCGCGTCGTATGTTTTCTTGGCGAGAGACATCGTTTCCCGAACCTTCGCTTCGTTTTCTAAAATGTATTGTGACAAACTCCCATCCAGCTCCTGCCAATGTTAAATATTATTTATTTCGGAGTATATGTATACCTAAGTATTACATTACATACTCAGCCTATAATGTTCCCACTGCTGGGACACAGACCTCCTCTCCATGAGAGGGAGTACCTAAGTATACATAGAGCTAAATCTGTAGCATATGATGTGGTCGATCTTCATTCTACTGTCAGTTGAAATGGTCTCATTTATAGCGTTATGCTAGGTCGGTAAGTACACGTCTGGGCGACGAACGGCTCAACATGGACGATTAAACGACCGAGATTTATACTTCTCTTTCTTTGGAATTTTCACGCCATTTATGAATACACTTTGATTGAAAAATAAATTACAAAGGTGTATAAATTAATATAAGTACTTTGTGCGACGAAAACTAAATAGTTTAAATGATAAAATACCTAAACGAAACGATTAGGTCTACCATCGATCATCGTCTGAAGTCTACCTTGATGAGTTCTTGGAGCCGCGCGTCAGCGTCCTGCTGCGAGCCTAGTTTCTTCTTCTGTGTGAAGCAGAGCTCGGCGGCGGCGCGCGCGGTGGCGTGCGCATCGTCCAGTGCGGCGCGGGGCAGGCTGCGCGCGCCGCGCACGCCCGCCTCCATGCGCGCCGCGTACTGCGCGCGGGCCGCGCGTGTCGCCGCCTGCAGGCACGCGTCTGCTGTAGCCTGCCGGAACGTACAAATATGCATAATACCCTATTATACCAGTTTTATTTTTTACTGCCTCGTTGCATATAAGTGCAGATCGGTCGAGCAGTGTTATTGGATTTACCGCTGGGAATTTCTCAGCCCGGAGTTAAGTTTTGTTCCCGGTTGATAGCAATGGGTTGGCTTAAACATTACCGGCGAAATGTGGGTGTACTACACTAGTACACCTCAGTGTAACTCTTCACAGATTACAGTCGTGCCGTTTGTTTTGGAAAAAGGTCCCAGGGTACACAAGCACTTCAGAACGCTGCTCTTTTGCTACGGTGCTTACTTTACAGTCCTCATTTCCCCTACGATGGTCCACGGACACGATGTGTGAGTACACGCACCATTCGTGACTTGACAAATCGCAGAACCACACCGAAAACAAAAACAGTGAGAAGAAGGCGCGAGTTTGTGTATTTAAACAGGGTTATTGGAAACACCAGCAACAAAAATGCCTATTTATTTTATTATTGATTCGTGTCGAGAATCATTAGCATAGTTACCACCTTGAATTTGACGAGGATGCAAAACGACACGTTGTTGTATGTATAAATTACCTTAAAGATGGTGACCGCCTCGGGCACTTCATCGCTGTTGAAGATATCAACGTACTTTTGGAAGTACTCGAACAAGTCTTGAGTCCGGACTCGCTCACCGTTGATGAGCTTCGGAGTGAGGTGCTCCGGATCGAACAGTGAAGGCACCAGTTCCAGAAGTTTTGATCTGAACTCTTCCGTCAAGTCTGCAAAAAATTGAAAATATATATGTGGGTCAACATAACATTACGCTTCTTGACCCAGCAGGGTTACGTAAATGTGCACCTACATAGTAAAACCATGGATATACGGTAGATACAACCATGAGGTTCCATTAGTAACACGTTTCAACAAAACCTTTTGTAAATGTCTGGATATTTTACGCACTGATGAAAGTGTGAAAGCAAGCTAGATCATACTGACCACGAATACATCCAGCAAAGTTTTGCTTGGAAACGCACAGGCCCGGATGCGGCATCAGGAAGCACTTGATCTGGTCGAAACTTGAGTTAATGTGCTCACGAACCTCGCGCAGCTCTGCATTCTGGTTGGGATTTGACTGGAAACAGAATTAGTACATTTTCATTTTAGGGGTCATTCAAGTATTACTTAAGCGCTACAGGGTAGCGGGGGAGGGGGGTGTCTTTGCTTTACTTATTTTTGATGACATGGGGGATGGGGGTCCGGATGGTGATTACGTCAGTGGCTTTTTTTTTACTTTTTTGCTCTGTAAGAGCTTTGCTTACTTTTGCTGACGACGGGGAGGGGGGGAGTAATAATTGCAAAAAATCTACTTACGTAATACTTGAATGGCCGCGGCTTTAAGGAAGTGTAGTTGGAAGATAGGAAGGTAACCCGTAAACAGATGGTAGTATTACCTGGAGCCTCTTACTGAGCAGCGCGGCGCCGCCTTCGAAGCCGTGCGCATGCTCATAGGGGCTCAGCCAGTCCCGCACCAGGAATAGGAGCATCTGGAACGCCTTGCCTTCTGTCTCGCACGCCAGCTTGCCATACTCTGTGAACAGCTGCCACACACCAACAAGAAACAATGTTTGTTTATTCAGACAACTTGGTTTCTGGTACCTAAACTCCCTTCAATCGTGTTTCTTAAGAGTGTAAACCGTGTGTTTAGTTAAGACAACTGATAAACAGTTTAATTACAAAGTAAGCTATGGATCTAACCTGTAAGTGTTGTAAATCATCCTCCTTAATATTGCCGGACAGGTTGTAGATCTGCACGGACGAGATGAGGGTAGACAGCGCGAAGATGGTGGAGTTCTGTCCGATGGTGCTCTCAGAGTCGAAGGTGCCCTGTGTGTCCATCAGCAGCACGGCCACCTGCAACCACAAAGATAAGTACCTGCCGCTGAAGACTGGAACAAGTGATCATCAGGCTCATGTAGAACAAATAGTAGATACCACGGAGGATACAGTCAGACGTGCAGTGCGCGCGTCTGAATGAGCACAATGTGAACCCCACAATTTGAAGTTCCGCAGATCCATGTTTTCGCGCCAGGGGAACGGATATTTATGATATTTCCCAAGATTTTCAGGAATTCAAGCCTGCATGGAAAGGCATAGAATTTGGCAGAATATCATCCTCATCTGTCTAGTCTTTTCCCAACACTTTGGGTCGGCCTCCAGTCTAACCAGATGCAGATGAATACCTATCAGTATTTTACATGGAGCGACAGTCTAACTGACCTTGGTAAGACCGGTTGTGAGACTTTCGGGGTTTCTGACAACCCGTAACGACTCTCGTTTTTACCACACTGTTAAATCACTACTTAACATATATGGAGATGGGATGATCGACTCGACCGTCATTGAACCCGTTGATATACCGTGAATGGTTTGTAAAACTGTCGATCAACGCATACTTGTCGTGTCGTGACTCCAGCTTTCATGTGTCACCCACCTTCTCGCCTGTGTCCAGGGTGGCGATGATGGGTTCCGGCCACAGGTGGATGCCGGTGGTATCCCGCTCGCCGCCGCCTCTCCAGTGGAACCCTTTCAATTGCTCGTCCTCATTGCCCAGCCATTCGCCACTCAGCTGACTGGAATACTAATAACAATATTTTTCATCAGTATGAAGCATTTTTCAGAAAATGATGTCCATACTGCGTTATACACAGGAGAAAGCCCGTTTTTTACGTGAGTGCAACGCGCTACACAATACTAACAGGTGCGTTGAGGTATCTGAGGAAGAAGTCGAGGATGAAGGACTTGCCGCCGCGGTAGGCACCAGCCACGCTGAGCACGACCGCGGGCAGGTCGCGCACGTCGGGCCGCAGCAGCAGGTGCCGTAGCGCCGCCTCGTCCAGCTCGTAGCGCAGCGCGCCCGCGCCCAGCCGCACCACCTGCACGCCTGCGGCAGCCACCGCGCCGCCGCTCATCGCACCGGGGACCGCTTCCGCGTCACCACTCATTACGTGTGTGTCTGCACAAGTGAACACACCAATTACCTATGCTAGTCTGCAAAAAAAAAGTGAAGTGCTTAAGGGTGAACTGTCATTGCCTTAGCATCAATTCATCCTATTTTATTTTTATTTAATGGCAATTAAAGCCGATGTCGACTATTCTGCCAATGTCTAAAGTGAACTGGAAAAACAAGTGTACATGATAAACGAATTGAAAAAAAAATCACATCAATTCATCCTGATTGTATGATAGTTCCTACCACGAATAGTGGTAGGTGCAATAAACAACATTGCTATCATACTTCTAGCTAATGTAGTTATGTAGCTATAGACTGTTCAGTTATCGCGGGAATATCCCCCGGGCGGTAGGGACCCGTGGACTGGTTTCCTTATCATTTCAAAAATAATGTTGAACAAATCTACAACAACACGTGTGAAAAATGAGAAAAACAAAACATCTGGCAGTATTTTCAGACTAAAGCCAGCTAACGTATTCTGAAATAGTATAAAGTGTTTATCTTATCAAGGTAGATATACAACATCAACGACTAATGTTAAGTACGTAGCGTACGTACGTACTACACATAGTTAATATAATCATCATCATCATTTCAGCCGAAAGACGTCCACTGCTGAACATAGGCCTCCCCATTATTTTTGTAATACCTACATCTCATTAAGAGTCCAATGATTAAATTACGAGTTTGGTTAAATGGTTTTCCAATGGACCTACCATTGACAACAAGTTTTATAAAACAAAGAAACACTATTTTTTAATATAAACTTAACATGACATCACACCCGTTTTTCCGGCAGATGTTATGTACCTATTACCTATTGTAGATACACCACGGAGGTAGGTTCATCCATACTTCGCCAGTTATGTACAGCCAGGCCAGCACATCAAGCTACCCCAATCTGACAATTTTCTTTGATAGTTTTTCGACTTTATTACAAAGGAATAAGGTTTATGTTCAATTGGGAAAATCTGACAGTTTGGGATTGCTTGACCTGCTGGCGACTGTACCAAGTCCCATTATTAGCGAGCAAGTCTTACTGAGAAATTTGTAATGAAAAAAAAAACTATCTAAACTATATCTGGGAATCGAACCCAAGACTCTATGCTCAGTCGTTGCATACGCATACATATTGCACGTCGGATTTCAGAAAGAGACTGTCGCATAGGTTTGATTCCCAGAGACGATGCTCTACAAAGCCAAGGCGCTGTACTGTTCACGATAAACATAACATCGGAATCACTAGATATATACAAAAGAAATTCCCCGTGCCGCGTCTGTCTGTCTGTCTGAGCGCGATAAACTCAAAAACAATTGAACGGATTTTCATACGGACTTCCCCAATGGGCGAAGTGATTCACAAGAAAGGTTTAGGTGTATAATTCAATAACGCGTTGTGTTCGTGAACGGGCGCAGTCGGTTGAGAGTTAAGACAAGGTGATCTCCTTACTTCCAGTGCTAATTTTGCTCTCGTATTTGGAATTGAGAGAAATATCACTTATAGAAACAACAAGAATAATTTACACAGGATTTTGTATATTCTTGATTTAAGAATGTCCCTGAAGTTTCTTGCCCGTTCTTCTCCATAGAGATCTACGTTTTGGAATGGGCAAATAGCTTCAACTTTTTGCCTAACTAACCGACTGTTTGACGATTCAAGTCCCTGTAAATGGGTAGAAATAAATGTAATAAATGAAATAAAGTTTAAGGTTTTGTGTAAATTAGATGAAATATGACGATGATTGTAGAAGATGTCGGAACATGCCGAATTGCCAATTGGTGGCTTTACTGGCGTGCGCTGCGTAAACAAAAGAAACAAAAAAGGCCGCGAAAAACATTATGTCATATACATACTTAGGAACCATGGAGGCTTAGTTGAAATCATGATGAAATAATGATCAGGCTATGGGATTGTGTTGTGTCTCTATTTCATATAAAGCAGGCTGTCAATGTATTTCATAATCACATATTATTAAATTGATACAAATCTTTGAAACATTATATATCTTTCAAAAAGTTTCGTAAAGTTATTGGTACTGTTGGTAGGTATTCCGTATTAATACTCACCCAATGAGTTAAATGGGAAGTTCACTGTTTTTTAGTCAATGGCCACTGAACACGCTGAATAACAACTGAATACTGATCGCGAAGTTATGAACGCTCAAGAACCACATTGATTGAGTCATCGAGACAACGTCTGAGCAAAAATTGTAAATTTCATAGTGTGTATTGTAAAACATTCAAGTCCATTTCTTCACAGACTAGTCATTTTAAGTCTTAAGAACTTAGTTTATAAAGTCCATATTTTAATCTTCACGCTTGCGTCATGTTGCTTTTAGCAATGCGAATTTTGATACCAAAAATAGAACAAGCAATGATAGCGGGCATTTTGCAGTGAGTAATGTTACCAGGAAAATGATTTCTTACCATCTTGGTAGGTTAATTATTGTTTTATGTTGCAGAACAGGAGAATGGTCGTTCATGGCTTCTATTGGGAATTGGGATATTTAAAAGTTTTCCTCGTTGTGACGTCATTATTTTGTATAACAACACCAGACATTCACCGCAAAACTACCAATCGTAATGAGGATGGAAAATTCAAAGCAGACATGTCATTACCCCCTGCAGTACATACATACATAATTATTATGTTTATACCCCAATCCCTACTACCTTTTTGTTACGGAATAGCAAAATCACATCACCATGATAAAACCACAGTAGAAATAAAAAATAGCCTAGTAGGCATTACATTATTAAATGTGAAATAGAAAGTAATATAAAAGCAAATATAAAATAAACGGTAAGCAAATAAGGAGCTACTTTTAATTAAAAAATAGCGATTCACAAAAACTCAATGTAGGTTCTGTGTTTACTTTAATTTCTAACAAATGGTAGAAATTGAAATTAATGTATAGCAACACAAAAGATATAGTTAGGTACGTCATCGGGCCTTCCCCTGTATTTTATTGTTACAAGCAAGCAATGTGTGTGTTTTATTGAGACACACACAAAGGAAGTGACGCAATTAACATGACTGTACGAGTTGCTGTGGGTACTATTATGCATCATCCCTACTTAATAAATGTGAAAGTAACTATTTCTGTCTGTATGTTACGCTTTCACGCCTAAACCGCTGAACCGATCGTTATGAAATTTGGCAGAGATACAGCCTGGGATATGGAGAAGGACATAGGCTACTTTTTACGCGATAACCGTCCACGCGGGCGGAGCCGCTGGCTTAAGCTAGTAATTTATAATAATATTGAATTGAATGCTTGAATTTGTACGTAGCCCTCTCTTCCTCTCTCCCAATTTTGCTGTGCCCGACAGGGTCGGTCCATATTATTTCACTGTTAATACCATCCATGGAATGCAAAATAAAGAACTGAGTAGGTACTTCTTCTTTCTATGATCTGAGGAGTACCTACTTATTGAGTAACTGCGATTACATCTTCCGATTTCCTAAAAATTGGATAGTGTAATACATACGCACTTTACAATGAACCAGTTCTTCGCCGCGACTTCGTCTGTGTGGATTTCCACTTTTCTCTAAGAAATTCAACACCCCTCCACACCCATATAAAGGGTAGTTTTGTAAATTAATGATTACGGTTGTTATTCACCTAGTGACGTAGTCAATTATTTGTGCCACTTATCAACTATACCGAAGGAATTAGATTTTTATGGAAACTGTAAGTATTCCCCCTTTGTTTGTATTGTATAAAAATGAACAGGGGTTGATTTTTGGGAAAATCCTTTGGCATGTTTCCGTTATTGATCCTAAGATTATCTATCTATACCTATCTATCCTACTAATAATAAAGAGGAAAGATTTGATGGTATGTTTGCATTGAATAGGCTCCGAAACTACTGAACCGATTTGAAAAATTATTTCACTGTTGGAAAGCTACACTATCCCCGGGTGACATAGGCTATATTTTATCCCCGTATTCCCACGGGAACTGGAACTACGCGGGTGAAACGGCGGAGCGCTGCTAGTTAATTATAATTTTCGAGTTTTCAAAACAACTGGTGTAATTTGATTCCTCAAAACTAAATTAGGTACGCCTCCGCCGCCTTTTAAATTTTAAACGTTTAAAAAAAAGTGTTGAGTGAGGTGGATACACCGTTATAATATAACATACATTTTAATCATTCGTTTTATGTATAAATCTATAGTAGTATATATAATATCTATGTATATTACAAACGCGCTACGTATCGATAAAAATATTATCAGTAGTAACAACATTACAGTCATCGTCTTAATTCTATAACGCAGTAGTTACGTTGTACTACTGCGTTTGTAGACACACTAGTGAGCATTTAAATTTGGTCAGATTATCGACGTAAATGATAACAAGCATTGTTGATTATTTATTTTATATGAATTTTGTGGTACCGGAGTGACCGGAGTCCGGAACGTTATCCTATTATCTATCGGCGGCGGCTGAGTTATGTCCAATACCGAATCAGAACTCAAGAGTAAAGGATTTTCCGAAAACATTGAAAATTTGAAATGTACCTAAGTCACTTAATTTAAAGTGACATCGGTAATGTGCTAATTTGTAAAAAAAAATACGAAGACTTCAAACTGTTCCTGGGGCGACATCGGTTGCAACTTCTACCTCTTACTTCTCTTGCCAGGGGGGCAGGTTGTTCGAAGAGATATCGTGGCCCCTGGCACACAGGCAACTGAAGGAACACGCCAGCACATAGCCAGTAAAAGTCTGATACTCGTCAAGTTTTTGATGATTTCCCACCTAAACAAAAAAAAAAATCCTCTTACCTCGCAAGTATAAAACAAATACCTACATAAACAAAACACAATACAAATTATTAATCAGAGTTATGAACATTGACCGAACAAACCAAAACATTCTGAAAAAAAAAAGCATTCCATGGACGGATATATTATTTTCTCGTGAGTTCGTGACCGGAGCTTGCTTGTTGGGGAGAGTCCGGTCGCATAAATACATGTGTTGCCATTCACACATTTAAATTTCTACTAAGTAAGTATTTATTTTGGACAAGTATTATTATTTTGACATTTGACTTAATAATGAAACTCAAACTTCATGCTGCGTGGAGCTGTTTTATGAATTTACGTACAAATTATATAACCCTTATTTTCGTAAATGTTCGTGGTTCATTCTAGTTATGTTGACTAGTCAAATCTACATAAGAACGAATTATATTTCCTATTACTATAAATACTTGGTCATTTTCATGAAAAAGAAACACAAGGATGTCAATTCTGAATTACGGTAACGGATCAAAGGTCAACGAACGTTTTATCACTCATATGCTTATACATGCAAATAATTAAAATATAAATCATATCGTATTAAATACACTTCGAGTGACTAACACATAATGTTATTGTTAGTTTTAGAGCTTTACAAATCATAAAGATACACTCAATTCACTGTTAAACGGTCAAAATTCATAATAATTACGTCGACTTTGATCAAAATTTGTATGTAAGTAAACGTACACGTGCAAATATTATCTAAAACGATATAACAGCATACAAACGAATATTCATTCAGTTAACATTGATTATGAATAAAACACAAAAAAAAATACTAGAGGTGATTGACGACCAACTGTAAATGGAACGCTTCGAAACTGTCGAAGCGTTCCATTTTTATTTTATTTTTTGTTTTCTTTATTCCATTAAATATACTTATAAATTACATTTTTAAATATTATTATAAAAATATAAAAACATTTAAAAATATAAAAAATAGTAGCCCACCGGTATCGGGAACAAGGTCCAAGCTACCGGCGGTCAGGGCTCCAGAGAGAGGAACCTCCTAACGATGCGAGCCGTGTCCAGGAGTACCGCTTTCTGGATCAAGCCCTTGACCCAGCTGCCCAACGAGAGCCTCCTCAGATGTTGGTCGAGGCTCTTGGCTATCAAGCCCGTGGCTGAAACGACTATCGGTACAATGATCGCTGAGTCCACATCCCACATGTCGACAACCTCGTGAGCCAAGTCAAGATACTTGATTTGTTTATCTTTCTCGGCTTTCACGAGGTTCCCGTCATGCGGGACCGTTATATCAACGATCATTGTACGCCGCTCTAGTCGATCCACCACCACTATATCAGGCTTATTGGCAACAATAGTACTGTCAGTGATGATGGATCGATCCCAGTACAGTGTGACATGCCCATTTTCGAGAACTGGGTCGGGCACATACCTGTAGTACGGCACTTCTGATTCCACAAGGCTGTATTTCAGAGCAAGTTGCTGGTGGATAATCCTGGCTACAAGGTTGTGTCTATGCAAGTACTCTTCGTTAGCTAGACGAGAACACCCGGAGATTATGTGTCTGATTGATTCTCCCGGACGGTGGCAAGCCCGACAGATGTCAACCGTACCATCTTTCACAATAAATCTCCGGTAGTTGTTCGTCATGATAACTTCGTCCATAATTGCACAGACAAAACCTTCGGTTTCCCCAAAGAGGTCACCGAAACGCAGCCAGGCTACGGACGCTAGTAAGTCTACATCGGGTCCATGTAGGGCCCGAAAAAAGCGTCCGTGAAGCTCCTTACTCTGCCATACCTCCATGCGATCCTTAGTGTCATATTTTTTTGTCTTTATTATGTTATTAATATTAACACATAGTCTTATCTTATTGAAATATGTTTATGACGAGAACATATTATACAGGGTAAGATTTTATGATTTTATTTGAAATTTTACGCCGGTTATGCAAAAAAAATCAGCTGTTTCAAAGAAAAGTGTAGTACCTACGCGGTCAAAATGTATGGAACAGCTGATTTTTTTTTGTATATTCGGCGAAAAATTTCTGCACTAGGGGTTCTAGAATGATATGCTGAATTCATGGTTACAATTTGCGCACTGGATAAAAACTTTTCCCGTATAGACGGTCGAGCGTTGGTACGCGTAAATGCCTTGAGTTTATACTAATATCGTATCGAACATAAAATGAATATACGGCCCATCACTAGTAAAAATAACATAGTAATTATGATAAAAAATTACAACATAGTTCCTAATGAAATATTATAATTTTACTAACATGGTAAGAAAACCATATTCTGGTAACATTACTCACTGCAAAATCAATTTGTTCTATTTATATTATCATTGAATTCGCACTGCTAAACGTTGAAAGAGGCAAGCGTTAACTGCAAATTTTAGACCCTATGTTTAAGTGCATAAGATCGAAAATACTATAAGTGTAATGAATCAAATGTGTCTTAAATCATCACAATCATCACCAGGCTGTACAATCTTAGAACATTTTACCATGCAACTAGGAGAAAATAATGTCACCAAATTGAAAGAGTACCATAATCTAACAACAGGTCCTTCTCTTAATGCCTTTTTAATTTTGTCGTACTATAAAATCAAGTGTTGCTGGTTTGTACATACAGGTGGCGCTAGCTGACGCTAACCGACTAAATTGAAAATTGATTGAAATCTACTACAGCTTTAGCGACTAAGTGACTATTCTAAACTTGTATCACTATACTCCATCAAATGAATGCTAAATGTTACCATTAATAAAATAAAAATTACATTTAGTAGTTTATTTTATTCTTATGAAATTAAATAAACTACCAAACTTTTTATGAACATTCAAAATACGTGTAATTTAATAAACAAAATTGTAGTAAATGTTTTTAGAAAATAAATCTTTACTACTGGCATAAATCTTAATGTAAGTGATACTCTAAAACCTGTATTCCTACATTCGTGTCGTAGTAGTTATTTTGTACTTTATACTTGCAACAATGAAGCAATCAATGGCATTCCGTTTGTCATTGCTGCCGGTCGTTTTTTGTTGATTTCAACAATTTACAACCTAGTGCTCCTTATCTCCGTAATTCATCGAGTTGAGCATCTGCTCCTTGGGTTTACGTCGAGTGTTTCTATCTACCTAGTGCTTTTCCGTGAAGTCGTTGAGTCGAGCCCTGCTCCTCTGATTAGCGTTGAGTGTCAAGTACTAGTATTGTTCGAGACAGAGACTCTTATAACTGCAAAGTGCTCCAGACTGACTTTACCATGTCTAGTAAACGTTGTTGTGTACCTCAGTGTGCGGAAATCGAAGGTACGTTACCAGATGGTTACATACCAGACACCAAATCAGTACCTAGAGATGTTAAATTGACAAGACCTGTATAGGTTCTGTTTTGGTCTCCGGTGGTAACGAATATTGACTGTGTATGTAAACTGTCTTACAGAAACACAACGTAGTACGTTATTAACATAAAATTGTTCATTGAGAAATGGTTCTTACAAAAATAAGGTAATTGATGTGATTCTATGTCATAGGTGACAAGTTTTTCTTCTGTAAATGTAATGTTTAAACTCCTTGTTTTGCAGATACTCAGAGAGTTCTTCATTGGTTTCCAAATCCTGAAAAAGACATTGCTCGTTTCCGAACATGGGTTCATGCTGTTGGTGGAGATATTTTGAGTCTGAGTAATGAAAACATTTATAAACTTCGTAGAGTATGTCATGCTCATTTCGAAGAGAAATATTGTTGCCGTAATAACAGAATTTCTAACATAGCCGTACCAACATTACTTATGCCAGGTAGGTGCACTATGTACTATGTTGATTTATCAGGCCATACATAATTTAAAAGTGTATGTGGGATTTATTAAATTAAATAGTGAGTATGTATATTAATTTGTTTTCATGTGTATAAATTGTCACAGTCAAGACGGTTCATTGGTCAAAACCAGCAAAAATCGGTCCACTCTGTTCTTGAAGGAATTCAATGTGTTATTTAACACTTTCAGAGAGTTTGTTCTTCTTTGTTACCACAGTTTGGTTGGATGTTTTTGTTAATCTTATTAAAGTTGCCTTACCTTTATTGTTGCAGGACCACTATCCATATCAAAATGTATCAACACCGATAGAAAACTATTCAGGGAAGTTGAAAATTTACCATCTACATCAAAAGGTTAGTTCATCAAAACATCTTCAAACAAAAGACTGCGATTCTTTAATGTTACTTAGCATGTGTTTTGACTTAATATATTCCAGTATCTATCTTGCGTTCGTAGTTTTACAGTTGTGCCACAGTAACTGGAATAATTCTCAGCCAATAATTATGTATTTGTAAGGCCTCGGGTTGCATTTCTTATTTTTGCATGGTTTTATTTTATTATGAGCATGATAGCCCGAGCTGATTTAAGCGGCATTTGGCACAAATTTCATTGTCATACATTTCACCTTTGTGTGAAGTAATTATAGGCAGTAGGCATTTATCTTTTATACATAATCTGCTACATTGTACGCAACACAAATTCACTTTTATGAATTGTTCTATTATTCTTGTTTCAGGACCACTATCTCAACCAGAATCCCGAAAACCATTAAAAGAAAATGAAAAACCATCACAAGGTTGGTTTTAATTTTGGCATTTTTCTTTCCCTACTACCAGTTTGCTCATTTCAAAATTAAGTATTATGATTTTTGCTGCTTAGCAATATTGTTATACCCGCTGCATATCTTTTTTACCCACTGTACCTTTTAAAAATTAAAACTTAATTATATGTAACTTAATTGTATTCCAGCCACTGTTCAACTAGATGCAACTGTTGAGAACATTGGAATACAAAAATGCACCCTACAGGATAAATATGGTGAGTGTCCTTTATTTAAATTTATAGATAGTACTCTATCTTTATGTTTCACGCTACGACTTTTAGGAACTGAGCTCGGGTGAAACCGTAGGTACACCTAGTATAATGTAAGATTATAGTAAGAAAATTTCAAGGAAATTGTATTAAAACACTCATAATATTATCTACATTTTATTTTATTTTATTTGGGTTCTAATCAATATCTGAAAATGCAGTTTTTGTTCTTGACAGAATCAAAGGGCCAACTCCTAGACAACTTTTCCCTATTTCTCTTTTAACAAATAAACTTAATTATGTATTTTGTATTCCAGCCACTGTTGAACTAGATGCAACTATTGAGAATCTTGGAATACAAAAATGCACACGACAGGATAAATATGGTGAGTGTCCTTCACATAAATTTTAAAAGAAAAAAAAAAGAAACCTGAAGAAAGAGTATGTCACCACCTAGTACCACCACACCTAGTATGTCAGACTCGAGGGGACGGCTCCGAGACAACTTTCCCTATTTCTCATAGGTTTTGGCCCTTAACAAAAGTTTTATCATTAATAATACTCATATTTGATCATATACAGCAGCGGTCGGCAACCTTTTAGCAGGCACGGGCCACATAATGGCAAAATGAAATAAAGGCGGGCCACACTGGTTTTTATATGGGACCACCCCTAAGACATACCCTACCTAGCAATTCCTTTTTTTAATCGATTTATAATTGCCGGAGATATCGTAAAATACATAGTTACAGATTTTCATAAAACTTCTATTTTTCTGTCAAATAAAAAGAAACGGAGTTCTGAGGTAACTAACATTACAAAAAAAAAACGGATTGATAACCTCCTTTTGTTGAAGTCGGTTAAAAAAATAAAACCACAAATATTTACTTTTACTAATAATTATGAAAAATTACAATGAACAAATTAAATGAGATCTTCGAAATAATGATGCATGCTAGTCGAATTAAAATTTAATGTGATTTTTGATGCTGTATTTGATTCGCTATTTGTGAAATGTTTGCTTTCATGTCTGTCGTAGAAATTCGTAGAATGGCACTCAAATGCTCATCTGCCAGACGAGAAGAGTTTTTTTTTTGTAATTGAGAATTGAAAACGTTTGTTCGCCTAAATAAGTGCTACCAAAATGTTTAATGAATTGCTGAGCAAACTTTCTCAATTCGTTAAAATTTGATTTTAGATAGAATTAGCGACCCGCAGGCCGCATTCGGCCTGCGGGTCGCTAATTCTATCTAAAATCAAATTTTCGCCGACCGCTGATGTACAGTATTGTACAGGTACACAAGGCTACACATCAAGCTATACATTTCCAGTTTACGCTGATCTCGCACTGCAAGGAAATCCTATACAATGCGAGATCAGCTTATACTGGAAATGTATATAGCTTGATGTGTACCCGTGCGTACATGGCATAAATAAGATCAAATAATATAAGTTGTTGGAAAGTACTTCAAACACAATATTTAAATAATAGGACTGTGATAATAGTTTAAATATAATAATAATAATGCCTAACTTAGCTTGTTTTCTAATAGCTTAATTTTATTTGCAGGTCCAAACACTACTAAAAAAGTAGTGAATCATATAAATATGACAAAAAAGGAGCATAATTTATACCAAAAATTGGTAAAAATGCGAATTAAATTGTCAAAATGCCGGAACAGAGCGCAGAAGCAATCATTGCAATTATGAGCAGCCAAAAACTTTATGAAGAGTAGCAACTTTATAGCTACTGTTAACAATTTGCCAAGCGCTGCTAAAGTTTTAACCATGTTACAGTTCAGAGAACATAAAAAGAAACAAAAAGGTAGAAGATTTTCTACTGAAGAAAAATTTTTAGCTTTGGCAATGCTGAAGCAAAGTCCCAAAGGCTATCGCTTTCTGCGAAGAATGTTAGTTCTGCCTTCTCAGCAAATACTAACAACATTTTTGAACCAGGCCAATATAAAGCCTGGTATTAACAATAATGTATTTGCTCAACTTAAAGCAAGAGCAAATAAAATGAAGGTAGCAGACAAACTCTGCATATTAATGTTTGATGAAATGTCGCTAAAAGCTAACATTACTTATAATGAAAGAAAAGATTTGGTGATAGGTTTTGTAAATAATGGATGTGAAACAAAACCAGAATTTGCAGACCATGCACAGGTTTTTATGATCAGGGGTCTCATAAGGAAATACAAGCAACCTGTTGCCTATACATTTGCACAGGCAGCCACTAAAGGCCCAGAGCTGGCTGTGCAAATTAAAACCGTCATACAAAATCTGCAAGAAACTGGCTTCAATGTAGTGGCTACAGTATGTGTATGTGACCAAGGCACTAATAATAGACATGCCTTAAATCTTCTCCTTAATGAAACCAGGGGACATATGCTGAGAAGTGGACAAGAAGTCAGAGAAGACACGAAATTAATAATAATTAATGACATGAAAATTGTTCCACTATATGATCCCCCACATTTGATAAAAGGTATACGAAATAATCTTTTGGAGAAGAATTTAAGGTATACAACCGATAATAAAGAAAAGACAGCTAAGTGGGATCACATTAAACAATTACATGAAGAAAATCCTGCATATAAAGGAATCCGATTAGTGCCTAAGTTGTCAGATAGCCATGGTGATCCGACGAGAACAAAAATGAAAGTAAAATTTGCCAGCCAAGTGTTCAGTAGAACTGTCTTCTACTATGGGATACCTTGCAGGTAAGATCAAGAATGTGATGTTTTTGTGTTAAGACTCAGCTGTATTTAGCTCAGCAACATTAGGTTGTCCTCAAACTAAATGGCTTACTTATATCATAATGATATATTAATTGTAGAAGAATCTAAATCTAAATTATAATTTTCTGTATGTATTTTTGCCACCATGGAATTTAAATAATTCAATTCTAATTCATTATTATAAATTAGAATCACTTGGCTTCCATTATCAGTATTTTTTGTAGTGCTAAATAGGCCCGCTCTTGACCCTGATCACGCCTGATAAATGTATATTGGTACACCATCTATGCAAGCATGTATTCCATAGCTAGGTACATGTATAATTTTATACACAAAGTGTGCACATAGGACAGAAATCTTAAACATAATCTAATATTGAATTATTATTGTTTTGCAGATAACGGAATCCTCCCAGCTGAATGCAAGGAGACTGCAGATGTCCTTCTCTTTTTTGACAATCTTTTTGATTCTGTCAATGGCAGCTTTACAAAAAATAGATTTTCAAAACCTCTTCTAGGACCCGTAACACCAAATTCAAAACACCATGAGTTTTGGGCAGAATCAAAAATAGTTTTAAAGTCCATGAAATTTATCACAGAAAAAAACAAAATTGCGTGTGTACCTACTATCAATAATTGGGTATGGACACTGGAAGGCATAGAAACATTAGTTAAAATATTAGCTATTGACCACAATATTACGTCTATATGGATGCGGCACCTAAACCAAGACCCAATCGAGAATTTCTTTGGGGCCATAAGAAGTCATGGGTCGGTAACACAAATCCAACGCCAGAAAGATTTGAATCGGCGTTAACAACCTTATTGGTCAATAGCCTGTCCAGTGTCCATGCCCCTGGAGCGAATTGTGAAGAAGACCAATGCAATGCACTACATGCCCTCATTGTTACAAAGAATAGGGAAACTGCGACGACTGGTGATATCTTTTTAGATATTGTAAATGAGATTACCCTTACACCTTTGGAGGAAAAAAGCCAGCCCCAAATAATGGGGCCCCTACAATATGTTTCGGGATATTTTATAAAAAAAAACTAAAAATAAAATATTTAGGTCCTGCGAAATTTGTAAGGGTAATCTCTATAGCGAAATTGAGAATGATTTTATTAAAAGAAGAGAATTTGCCAATCGTCGTTGGCTTTTCAGCCCTAGCCCAGATTTTTTAAAATGTGTATCTAACATGCAGGATATAATAAATGCAATAATAAGTAATAATTTAAATCAAAAAGCCCTCAAGGAATACACAAAAACAATTATTCTTTTATTTCTAGATTTTAATTTTTTAACGTGCTGTGATCACAAAGATAAATTAATAGAATTTTTAATCAATTTAGTATGTAGATTTTTTATGTTTACATATTGTAAAAATATAAATAAAATATTATCTGGCAAAAAAGATATTGACAGTGACAAGGATGTAATGCAGTGCAAAGCAAAAAAGTATTTTAAAAGATGTTTTAAGAGAAAAAATTGACAATAGGAACAATGCATTAATAGTGTTGTACTTCGTAGCACGACCATGAACTCATTCATTATAACTTTAGATGGTAATAGTATCCTTTTAATTTGTACTAAGTATTTTATACCACTAATTAGAAATTGTATACCTTTCAATTAACGTAGATATACAGGTCGTGCTGGCAAGATTCCTTCCCAGCACGACCACGCTAATATTCCACCTGGCATAGAAGTTGATGAAACAGGAGTATGCCACGATAATTGAGAGGTATACAATTTCTAATTAGTGGTATAAAATAGTACAAATTAAAAGGATTCTATTAATTACCATCTAAAGATAAAATGAATGCGTTCATGGTCAGGCTACGAAGCACAACACCATTATTAAAATAATGTCAAATTCCATAATTATGTAATAGAAAGTCTACTGTAAATATCCTAATAGAATATTTATAGTTAGATTTTCTAATACATGCACCTACTACGACGACTATTGTACTAAGGAAAATAAATGAATATGATTATATTGTGAATATGATTATGTGGCGCTCTCCCCAAGCTGGCAACAGCCCCACTGCTAGAGCAATTACGCTTATCAATTAGTTTCTTGAATTTATTCTGGATGCAGATATATTTTTGACTCGCAAAGTACAATCGCAAAACATATCTGTATTTATCTGAATGTGAAAAAGTAATTAAGGTTGTTTCTGTTTGCAAAGTTTTGGTCTTAATTAATTTTTTGTTAGTCCTAGTTTTTATCTGACGTTTTATTGTAATTTTAACTAGTGTAATTAGCATAGATTTAAGCGATTTGGTGTAAACTGTAAGCATAGTTATAATGAATAAATGAATTGAATATTAATATGAGTTTTTTTTTTCAGCCTAAGTAATCCCTTAATTTATTCATATACGTTAGTCTATGATTAAATTACGGGGTTATTAAAAATAAATAATCTAAACTTTAAAAACCTGCCTGAAAGCAGTCCTGATGGTAGACGTATAGATCTACTTATATACATAATAGGAAAGTTGCATGTTTGTAGTTAGAGATGGCGCCACTAATCGCTTTCCTTCTGAACTCGTTGAGTAAAGCCTCTATACCTATATATAAAAGTACTCTGTGATCATCACATATTATATTTACATACATAGCAGGCTGCGAGTTTTTTATGGAATGGCTGTTGTAGTGTTGTGTTGTTGTCTGGCCCCTGTCTGTTTACGTATTCCTTCACGATCAGTCGGTGTTTCAGCTTGCATAGTGTTTATTTGTTTCTCACAGTAGAACAGTGATTTTATTTATCTTTTCCTTTTTCAGTTTACAACTAATACCCCGGTGAGTACCAAAGTTTTGGTGATGCGTGTTGTGAAAAATTGGAATTGTCAAATTGTTGTTGATGCTATATTTGACAGTTTATTTTGTAATAAGGAGTTAAGGACACGATTTCAAATCGGTATCTAGAGTCGGCCAAGGAATTAATTTAATATCAGTTAAATCAACAAAAATGTAACATCTCACACACTTGTGTATCTGTAACCTATGTTTACAAATAAATAATCTGAATCCGAATCAAACAATTTTTCGTGAACGTATCATCATCATCAGCCTATAATGTTCCCACTGCTGGGACACAGGCCTCCTCTCGGTGAGATGGATTGGGCCGTAATCTACCACGCGGGCCCAGTGCGGGTTGGTAGATGTCACTTGTTTTCGAATTTTTGGTTCTAGGACATGCCGGTTTCCTCACGATGTTTTTGACCGTTTTGAGAGCAGTGGTGATGAAATAATTTACACAAAGTAAAGCGCCTGTCTGGGTTCGAACTCACGACCTACAACTCGTAAGTCGCGGCCGTTACCACTTGGCCACCACTGCTATCGTGAACGTATGCGTTTTGAATATTAATTGTGATATTTAACGAAAGCTATGTGAGTAGGTACCTACTATGTAAATAAAAGTTTCATCAAAGCAATCAATTTGTTTCTTTGTTTGCTGAAGCTTTTATGTCATCATTATTTAATCTGTATCAGGTTCTATAAAGAGGAAATTGTCCGGTTTTTAACCCCTATTTATAAAGGCTATAAATAAGCCTCCGCTGTCCGTCGGTCTGTCTGTCTAAATGGGTCTCCATACAAGAAACGTGATTTTTTCGGCGTTTTCTACCTTGTGGTTTGGAACCCTTCGTGTGCGAGTCCGACAACAACCAGGTATAGACCGCGCGCGATATCAGAGGGGCTATCATCGTAATTTTATAAGCGTGCACCGGTGCACGTTTGATCTGTCTCAATCTGTCAAAAATACCTAGAGTTTCCATACATTTTAGACAACTTCTTGACGTTTGATTTTCGCTGAGATGCGACTGCGACTAGATTGTGAACGTTTTTAATGCCGGCCTTTTTTTTGGGTGGGAAATCATCAAATAACTTCTCCCGCTCTGGGTGGAGCATTAGGACGTGTCAGACTTTAACCGACTAAAACCCACCCGTGTTCCCTCAAAAGCCTGTGTGCCAGGGGCGGCGGTTTCTCTTTCGAACAACCCGCACCCCTGGCAGGCATCGGCTCTTCCGGGCCCCATCAGGTTGTGCTGACATCTCATTGAGGCGCGCGTGGAACACAACGCGCCGTCGAACTGGGCCTCAAGTCTGCTAATACAATAGTGTCAGAATGGTCTATCATTGACTTCATAATTGTTGAGTTTGGTAATCTACTAATATAATGGCGTCAATATGACTTTCCAATGGTGAGCCACTGACACTGCATTGAAAGAAATGACATTTATTGGTAATCTCGTACTGAATGACAAACGAATGACTGATTTACGCGGTAATCTGCTAAAATTTTGACAGTTCCACACAAACTCTTTTGTTTTAAACAAAAATCTAATTACCTATCAAATGTAAATAAATATCTATCAAAACACCGGCCGCTAGAAATAAAAACAGATTAACGTCAGTAAGCAGTAATATCACATTTGACTTAGACAGCTAAACAGATAATATTATATTATTGAATTGTGAGTTTTTTGCTATTTACGAACTTCCTACTACTTCAGATTGCTTATAACACTAATAAATAATATGTAAAATTATATATAAATGAAATTTGGGATTAATAAATGTTCAAATTTCATTTCTACTAACGGGTTTTTTTCGGGTACCGTGTGGTGCCGGACGTAAAGAATAGCATCATCCCATCTCTTCCCGTGGGTGTCGTAGGAGGCGACTAAGGGACTTACTAGAGAATGGGCAGCAGCGTTCTCTATGCATTTTACCACCATACTGCGATCGCCAACCCGCTTACCAAGCGTGGCGATTATGGCAAGCCCCCCCAGGTTGGGGGAGGCCTATGTCCAGCAGTGGACGTTTTCCGGCTGAAATGATGATGATGATGATGAACGGGTTTTATAATAATGGCAATACGACAATGCCATTATAACACAATTCTATTACGAGACCATTGACCGACCACTGATCGACCATTATGAATTTAGCAGATTACGAACTTTTAGCAAAATGACGATGGGGTCGTATTGGAATGACGAATTTATAAAAATGGAAGGCCCGTGGGCTTGGTCCTTACCAGACAGCGAGCTACCCATTACTCGTCGTCCGCAAGCCCGAGAATTCCCCTTCAGATGTTAATTCACTTGACGGCCCTGACCTTCAATGACCAGACAGGGCGGGCGCGCGGTCCGTTACAAAAAAATATTTTTCTTCTGGAATGTTTTTGTTATGATGAGTGCAATGCAATCATGTGTTGAAGTTTTGGTCACTAATTACTATGTAGTAGTATAATAGTAGTGTATTATAAACAGAAAGAGACAGGGAAAAAGTTGGAAACAATTTTTCGTTACGTGACGATTTCTGTTTATATATTCCTACCCATAGATATAAGAAAGAAGAAGATTTGCCAAGTAGTTGAAAATGTATCGGAACCCGGTGTCTCCACTTGCTCCCCACTACCGCGCCACAACTACACATGCAATTTAGTAAAACCAATAGATACGAAGTCGCGCTCACACTCGCAATTTATAATTCAGAACGTACTACACAATCAAATATAGACCTTATCCCTTCAAACGCAGCGCGCATTTAAGTACAACTCACTCACACAAACAACGGTTGCTACCGTTGTGCTGTGCAAAAGCAATTTATTTTACATATACGCTAGTGATTGACTAAATCGGAAACTTGTCGAAACTTCTATTTATTATTGTACTACTTCAAATTTTTTTTGGGGTCCAGAAAATAAGATAAAATGAAAACGATAACCGTAGTACTTCACTAATATTTATCTGAACAATGCCGATAACAATAACGCATACGAAGCGTTTGAAGACTTTAACGTAAGTAAAATGCCAAAACCATAAAAAAAGTAAGGAAATAAGCACGAGTATAAGACTTCACCACATCACTTCAGCCGAAAGACGTCCACTGCTGGACATAGGCCTCCCCCAAAAGGGGGGGTTTGCCATAATCGCCACGCTTGGCAGGCGGCTTGGCGATCGCAGTATGGTGGTAAAATGTATAGAGAACGCTACTGCCCATTCTCTAGTAAGACTTATTATACGATAATTCAAACCCAATAACACTCCACCGACATTATCTAAAATTTTGTTAACTTTACAACTGTTGTTTACGCATTTCTCTACTACGCTGTAAAATAATTAAATTAAGTAAAACACATTAATTCACATCGATCTAGCAATAAATTTATTCGCGAATCGACATTATCGATAGCCTACGTTAGTGGATCTGCACGAGCACATCACTAGCTCGATGCAAGAACCAGCGGCCGTACTACGTAATGCGTCCGCATAGATACTTTATCGTTTTGTGATTTTTACATTGCTTGTCCAGTCACTTAGCGACAAAATATTTAGGTGGTGGTTTAGGAGCAATGTATTTAGTACAAAAATAATACAGTCGCTGTGATATTTGAAAACAAAAATAACATAGTAAACGCAAGAAATGTTTTTCGATTTCTTGTTTTTCATGATTTTAAAGACAAATATAGAAAAATACTTGTACTTATTTATGGTAAGTGATTCCATTATTCACAAAGTTGTTGTTTTGGCTTTGGTTTTTACAAGAAACCACTGAACAATACGGCATTCTTATGATTTATCACGACAACGGTCGAAAGCGCACTAGTTCGCGGAGACAGCCATTTGCTTTAGGAATGATCATTCTGATCATCCCGCGCGGACACAGACACGCCCCTTTCCCACTTCTCCTGCTTTTTATATTTCTATGTTCCTACCACAAACCGGGTTTAAGAACTTCGTTCCAAAAATATTCCAGGATCATGTGGTATCAAAACAAAGTGCTTGAGGAGACGATTCCAAAAACATAACACACAAAAGTTTAATCCATAGGTATCTCTACATAGTATAAAACAATGTCGCTTTTCGTGTCTGTACGCTTAGATCTTTTTAATTACGAGTACCTACGAATGCGGTTTTCATCAATAGATAGAGTGATTCAAGAGTAAGGTTTATGTGTATAACACTCCGACCTCCACACTCCACTCCTCCGCGAAGCCGCTGGCAAAAGCATAATATTAAACAAAATAACCGATGTTAGGTTTCCTGATTTTTATTAACCCTCGACGCAAAAAGAGGGGTGTTATTTTTATTAGTTACGTAAATATCTACTCATCTGCCTAGCCTTTTCCCAACTATGTTGGGGTCGGCTTCCAGTCTAACCGGATGCAGCTGAATACCAGTATTTTACATGGAGCGACTGCTTATCTGACCTCCACAACCCAGTTACTGGGTAATACGATACCCCTTGGTAAGACTGGTTGTCAGACTTTCGGGCTTCTGACTACCCGTAACGACTGTTAAAGATCCACAAATGACAGCCGGGACCAATGGCTTAACGTGCTTTCAGAGGCACGGAGGGGTCTTGGTATGTAAAGATGGTCAACCATCCACGGACCAACCGCGGCAAACGTAGCTTAACCAGGGTGCTTACTCTCGAATATAATTCCGATAGATCGACATTGGAATTATCAGTTATACGTCAGGGATTGGCTGGACTCACTAAGTTTAGCCAATCCCTGACGTTTAACTGATAATTCCAATGTCGATCTATCGGAATTATATTCCAGAGTAAGCACCCTGGTCTATCGACCCGTGCAGCTATTGTTATTTAGCCACAAGCGTACATATGTACTATACCCACATTATACCAGACATAGCTACCTGTATGTAAAAGCAATGCAATTGAAATGGTACTATAAATCATCGTAATCTTCATAAGTAGCTATTTTACTTGCATAAGTAAATGTACCAAGGTATATACCTAGGTACATAGTTAATATATATAGTATGATATAGCTGTATCATAAGTAGCCGATATTATTGATAAGATAACCATTTCGGGCTATCTGTCAGGATTTACGATTCTGTAGCCGACTGTAGTGTCAGTGTTGCCAACAGACACAATCTTTTCTATAAAATCTTTATACTTCAAAAACAATTGATCGAATTTAAGGGGGTGTTCTACCCGTCAACATGAACAAAGATTTACTTTGGAGAATCTCGAACCCCAAAAAAAAAAAAAAAATTACCTTCCCATATACAAGTTTTGTATGGTTTTGTATAAAAACGTCGATTTTTTTTTTGCTTTGTTGTATATCATTTACTATCCTGTTGACAGTGTTGGCATGTCTGCTCTTTGTCATATACAAAGAATAGGCTCCTACTTAGTGTAAATTTAATTGTTGTTTTCATTATGTGTAATATTATTTTGTAAACAAGTAAGTTAAATAACTATTGAGTCATAAATATATTACAAAACCGCAAAGTCAACCATGGATTTTGCGGTTTTGGATTAACTTGAATCAATTAGGTATCAAAAGCCTACCCTATTGAAATGATTGAAAACCTGAAAAGTGATCAATAAACAGAGGCCAGCACAACAAGCTGCCCCAATCTGTCAAATTTCTTTGATAGTTTTTCAACTTTAACACAAAGGAATAAGGTTTATGTTCAATTGGGAAAATTTTACAGTTTGGGATAGCTTGACCTGCTGACGACTGTACCTTCCCATCATTAAGAACTATCACTGGACCACCCCTGAAATCGCAAAAAAACAGGGAGAGGACAAATTAACGTTATTTTAGGTGCAATTTTTTCATATCCGTGAATTTTTTTCAGTAACGTTAATGACAGCGTCATAAGAACGCTTTCCTGTAGCTACAACGCTTAAGACGCCAGGTTTATTTAATTATTCAGGCAGAGCACGGGGCAGTCCGTCAAAAATACCTTGTATCAGAATGATAATAGGTACTACTTCGTTTTGATAAAAAAAATATATGATCCTACTTGACGAGGTATAATATCTTGACGCATAATGGGGGTAAGCTCTACAACACTTCACTTGCGCGTAACTTTAAGGCTCCCACAAACAGGTGCGCTGCGACTCTCGTAGGACAATTTCTATGAAAACTTCATGAAAATTATTCTACAAGTGTCAAATCTAATCTGTCTGAAGAAGTCTTTATTCGAACTTTGTCATTTGACATGTCCGCTGATATCGGTTCGGATAGGTACGACCCCATCCGCCATCTCGGGGAACAACCCGGCGACGGATGCGTCGGGATGTTCCCCGAAATGGCGTCAGCGACCGAAGTAGGGGGGAGGTACATTTGTAATCATTTCAATTCACTTTAAATGGCTTGATGGATTTTAGACACTGGGCATACGTATAAATTAAAATTTAGCAAGTTAAAATGGCCATTTTTTGGCGCTATATTCAATTTCTTTGAGATTACACGCAAGCATAATATGCGAGTTGTGTTTGCTTTCCAGTTACAATGTATTTATCTAATAACCTTTATCCAAAAAAAAAAAAATGAAGTAGGACTTTTCCCTGCGTGATCGAATCAGGAATCAAGAGATCCGGAGGAGAACCAAGGTAACCGACATAGCCCGAAGAATCGCCAAACTTAAGTGGAAGTGGGCAGGGCACATTGCTCGCAGAACAGATGGCCGATGGGGCCGAAAAGTTCTGGAGTGGCGACCGCGCAACGGAAGACGTAAAGTTGGAAGGCCTCCCACAAGGTGGACCGATTACCCTGTGAGGGCCGCAGGAGTCCGCTGGATGCGGGAACCGGTCGAAGTGGCGGAGCTTGGGGGAGGCCCATGTCCAACAGTGGACGTCTTTCGGCTGAAATAATGATGATAATGAAGACTTTTTCAAGTTTAGTGTTTTATAGTATAAACAAGGGTTTTATTTGAGAATGGATAAAACTAAAGAATTGTATTCTGGTTTGGATATATATTGTAGCTATGAGATTGTTGTCACAGTGTTTAACCAGTTCGTTCTTGGTTCTATAGTGTTATTTACCCAGTTCATTACTTATTACTTAAGTATATAATGAACGTTCGTAGTTGTTATCTAAATTTTCAAACATAATAACCTATCATCGAATAGTCTGCCAATAGAATACATTGATGTGATGTCAATTGAGGACACAATGTAATTTATTAGCTTCTACGTCCGCGTGTTTCTTGTTCCCCGAACCACCCGGTCGCGCGTCGTCGCATCGCATCGCCTGCTTGCGCTATTAGGTACTTTGTTTTTGCTCAGCGTCTCTTAGTAATTTTTTCTTTTTGCTCAGCTCGTAAGAGTCCTATCGTATTGTTAAATATGCCTATGGCATAAAGCGTTCCTCAAGAATGTAGCTATGAAAAGCAAAAATAATGTATCAAATCAGATTGGTTGTTCTAGAAATTAGCGCGTTTAAACAAAGTCCTCAGCTTTATTTTAGTTTCATCATCTGCCTATCCTTTTCCCAACTATGTTGGGGTCGGCTTCCAGTCTAACCGGATGCAGCTGAATACCAGTATTTTACATGGAGCGACTGCCTATCTGACCTCCACACGACCCAGTTACTGGGTAATACGATACCCCTTGGTAAGACTGGTTGTCAGACTTTCGGGCTTCTGACGACCCGTAACGACTGTCAAAGACTATCCAGAAATGACAGCTTTATTTTAGTTTATTTAATATTATTAATATATGTATATAGGTAAGAGAAGAGGGCATAGGTCACTTCCCTGAGGAACACCGAACTTATTTCTTTCCAAACTAGAACTTAATATCATGACACAAGTATACATATATCATTCAATTGGTTTATTTTGACGTTTTGTTTTTTGTTGCATGTGATCTAATTAAGTGCCTTATTTATTGAGTAAGATTTTGGTAACTAATAAATTGAATGCGTTGCTCGTGTTAAACAAATGGCAGCAAGATTTTGTGTTAATGAGCATTTGTAAATGATAGTACCTACTCGTACCTATCTATAAGATTCTTTATTTCGCTCAAGATGAAAATTACTTTTCTTTGATATGGCTATAAAACTGATTATGATAAGTCGCATATAATTGGTAGGTAAAAACTTAAAACATTTTCAGAAAATGGTGCTTTAATAGCGTTTTAAAAGTTAGAAGAGATTTGTTTTCCTCAAATCAAATCAAATCAAATCATTTTATTTGTCACAATGCAGGTACATAGTTTATATTAGGTCTTATAGTGATAATGTTAGTGCGCTGTATTCTACTCGCAAGCATACAAATATTACACACCTCGATCTCTTGATTCCTTGATCACGGTGCTTGCTTCTTCATTCTTAAAAAATGTTCAATATCTGACTCTTGCGTAATTGTTGCACAATATTAAAACAGGAGAGACTGGAAATGCGCATCACTATTGTGCAATTTCCCTATAGTCTGTTCCTAAAGTATCTGACGAAATTGTAAACAAGCCTTGATGGGTTATATTCTTACACAATTGCTTAACACGCTGCACTTTCTGCTCAATTTGTTTACATTTCCATCAGATACAATACGTCTGTAACAGGCTATAGTTGGGTCTATTTTATGTCGGTTAAATGTAGCTATAGTGGTACTAAGTACCTACTAGGTACATCCCCGGACGAGCTTCTTCTGGGAGCGATGGCAGATTCTATTAATAAGAGTGTTGTGGTGTAAAGCAGCGCAATCACGACCAAATTGAAATGACCATGTAAAACCTTTAGTTACTCTTTGCAAGATAACTTTTATGTCTTTGTAATAAAGTATATATTAGAATGATTGACATGAGTTTACACCTTGCCGAGATAAGAATTACATTACAATAACTAAGTTACCGTAATAATGGTTTTACTTCGATCGTGAATGTCCTTCCTGTGTGTGCAGTGTCAGGCACGATGAGCAGTGGCATGGAAAGAGGCGCGGAGCGTGGCGCTGCGGGCGCGGGCGTGCAGGTGGTGCGGCTGGGTGCGTGCGCGCGGCGCTACGAGCTGGACGAGGCGGCGCTGCGGCACCTGCTGCTGCGGCCCGACGTGCGCGACCTGCCCGTGGTCGTGCTCAGCGTGGCCGGCGCCTACCGCGGCGGCAAGTCCTTCATACTCGACTTCTTCCTCAGATACCTCAACGCGCCTGTGAGTATTGTGAACAACTTCAATTCATGTACTGAAGAACTCGCGCCTAGTACACACTATACACTACCTTCTAGGAGGATTTATTATCAATCTTTGATTTACTCGACCCCGTTGCGGGTCAGTTGCCTCGAGGGAGACCAGTAATCGCTACGGTAGTCTAAATTGGCCCTCATTCAGAAGGATCTTACCCGTTGCGGAGGTAACTTGGTCATGTAAATAATTGTGAAGTGAGTAGCACAGATCTAGTATTTGACAGATTTTGTAACCATCTGCGAAAATATTTCAAGCAATTTAAACTATGTTTTTATGATTTATTAGCGTTGCAGTCAGCAGAGTGGGGAATGGCTGGGCAAAGAGGACGAGCAATTGAAAGGGTTCCACTGGAGAGGCGGCGGTGAGCGGGATACCACCGGCATCCACCTGTGGCCGGAACCCATCATCACCACCACGGCCACCGGCGAGAAGGTGGGCTCTTTGCATCTTGGAATCTAGTCACAGTTTTGAGTAATCCGTCCGCACGGATAAGGCAGGCACTGGGCACCTTAAGAGCATTCATTCCACGCGGGCTGGCAACAACGCATTTATAGTAGTTTTTCGTGATTATTTCATTAAATACAAACAAAAGTACAATTTTTTTGCAGCCAAGCACTAGATATTCTGTATTTATGATTATTTTTAACATTTATTTACTCTTTAATAAAAATATTTAATCATACTAAATAATGCAAACAGAAAATAATTGACGGTATGTCGAATTTTGTAATTAAATAGCAAAATCACTGCAAAAAAAAAATAGCATGCAAACAAGAAAATACCAATGATCTAGTGCATGGCTGAAAAACATGTTTACTTTTGTTTGTATTTCATGAAATAATCGCGAAAAACTGCTATAAATACGCCGTTGCCAACCCACGTGGGATGAATGCTCTTAACCGTACACATTGACCCTTTTTAAAGTAAGCCTGAGATGGTCGTCCAATGGTACAGTCTCTCTTATTTACGATGGGGGGTTGGTCTCAGGTAATTGTCGCAAAGTTTTGTGTTGTTTAATGCAGACATTTGTAACTATTTCTGTTTTTCTTTTCAAGTCTTGAAAAACATCATATTAAGTTCCGGTAATACGGAAACTGGCTTGAATATTCTCTCATCTACGGTACCTACCTTGAAAACGGGGTTCCTTGGACTTTGAAGGTTCATATCTCTTAAATTTGTGGTTATAAAAAAATACAAAAAATTACCAATTATTGTTTTTTTATAACTCTCGATTCCTTGACTTTATAATGAGAAAAAACTAAAACTGACTGATCAAAGTTATACGTACGATGTAGGGTTACTTTGATACCCCCCTATTTTATTGCGTAGTTACAAAGTAACCCCAATTATAATACAATTACAAAAATCAAAATCTGCCTACACGAAAAATAGTTAACTTTTAAATTAAAATTGTTAGTGAATTCCTCAGGAAACGATTTAACAGTTCTTCCGTGTTGCTTAACTAGAAAAAATAATAGTTTAAAAAAACACGCTTTTATTGCTGACCGAACTAAAAAGTAGAAAATATTTTTTAACTACTAAGAGTTTATGTTACAGTAGTAGGAAGTCAATAATTCAATTCAGAGTAAAAAGCGTGGGGTGCATTTTCCTATATTTTCATGACTCTCCTCTCATAGATGGTTGCCAATAGAATAATTGTAATAATTAAAATATCAAGCACCCCACGCTTTTTACTCTGAATTGAATAATTGACTTCCTACTACTGTAACATAAACTCTTTGTAGTTAAAAATTATTTTCTACTTTTTAGTTCGGTCAGCAATAAAAGCGTGTTTTTTTAGTTTTTTTTTAAACTATTATTTATTTTCCATTCTTTAGTTCGATCAAATTTTTATCGGGAAAATGTAAAAAATTTGAATGTTTAAAAAAAAAAAAATTTTTTTTTTGGAAATTTTTTATCGGGTTATTGCATTGTCATCGGCCCTTAAGACGTGTGCTAAGTTTCAAGTTTATCAGACGTCTAGAAACCAGTGAAAATTAGGCTCAAAGATTCCGTTACATACATAGATACATACATACATACAACCCGAGGTAACAAAAGCGTTATAAAAAAAAACTACCATGTTGCGTTTCATTTTACGCAATTAGCGATTTTATATGAAATGGAAGTTTTGATCAAACTCATCCCGCGAATCAATGTAACCCCGGTTCACCGGTACGACATGTGTTGTCGATTCGTTCGCGCTCGGTAAATTCTCACTCTCCTTAGTTAAAATTAGCGCCTGATGATCCCCAGTGGCAGGTTTTTATCTATGTGATTGCAGGTGGCCGTGCTCCTGATGGACACACAGGGCACCTTCGACTCGGAGAGCACCATCGGACAGAACTCCACCATCTTCGCGCTGTCTACCCTCATCTCGTCCGTGCAGATCTACAACCTGTCCGGTAATATTAGGGAGGATGATTTACAACACTTGCAGGTTAGATTTGATTGTTTTATTAAATCTGTATAGGCAAAAACTGTTTACCGCTTTTTAAGAAAATCATGAGGAGTATGAAATTTGGCACAGTTTAAGTTTTTAAGGAGAAGGCTAAAGAGAAAGCTATGTTTTTATTATCGTCGAAACCACTAGTTCTCTTAAATACTCGTAGAGTAGACAGACAAAATAAGGCTGAATCGTTTTAGTATATTGAGCTGTTTTTAGGGAAAAAGCTGACTGATAGGGGAGGCTATGATGACGATGCACTATGAAGATAATAATTCAAAAGTGCTAAATAAATGCTTTGAGTTTGACTTCCTAAGACCAAAGCATATAGGAACGGGCCGCGCGACACAGCTACGGAACGTGTAGCAAGAATCCCTTTGTTGGTTCATTGAGAATTCTTCAATGAACCAACACACACTGCAGGCAGGCCGCACCGCACTATTTTGTATTAAAATGCGTTGCGCTGCGCCCCATTTCGACTTAAATGTGCGTTTGGCTAACGTTTGGTAAAAATTGTCTGTTATTGGTGTCCGGCAGCTGTTCACGGAGTATGGCAAGCTGGCGAGTGAGGCAGAGGGCAAGGCGTTCCAGACGCTCCTGTTCCTGGTGCGGGACTGGGCGAGCGCTTACGAGCATGCGCACGGCTTCACCGGTGGCAGTGCGCTGCTGAAAAAGAGGCTCCAGGTAACATTATATATCATTATATTCAGCATTCTTCTCTGTGAGAGAGAGTGGGCCGATATCCGCCACGCAGGCCCTGTGTTCCATGACATGATTGCTAATCATCATCTCACCGCTGTTTTACTCAGGACACTACGTGCATCCGTCATAATCAACTGTTATAATCACTTACTATAACTCAACGTATTATTTATGTTACCAGTCGAATCCGACCCAGAAGTCAGAGTTGCGTGAGGTACGTGAACACATCCGCTCGTGTTTCGACCAGATCAAGTGTTTCCTGATGCCTCACCCGGGCCTCTCCGTTGAAGATCAAAGCTTTGCCGGATGCCTTCGTGGTCAGTATTATATGTATAGCTAGCTGTAACGCCTGTAACACCGTCAGGGGATGTAACATTAGCTTACCAAAGAAAGCTATCGCCAATCATTACAAGAACTACGTATTATTATTACACAACCTACCTATTATTAAATTGCAGACCTGACAGAAAAGTTCAGATTAGCACTTCTAGAGCTGGTGCCTTCACTGTTCGATCCGGAGCATCTCACTCCGAAGCTCATCAACGGTGAGCGAGTCCGGACTCAAGACTTGTTGGAGTACTTCAAGAAGTACGTTGATATCTTCAACAGCGATGAAGTGCCCGAGGCGGTCACCATTTTTAAGGTACTTTGAATAAACATCTTTGTAGGAATTATTTCAGAATAGTATTGCTCTGGTTATTTTCAGTCCTTCAGGCCAGTCTATCCAAATGATTCGATTTTATTTTACTTAAGTGCCGCCTTTGTCGGAGTACATGTTATATGTGAAATCAAATTCAGTTTATACACTTGCCAAATAATTGATAAAATTATGACCAACAAAAGCCCAATGGGCATGCCCTGTGGTACGCCTGACGCTGTAATTTTTGATTGAGATTTAAAACCTTGGACTGGTACTATTACTATCATTTGTATCGTATTATTCATAGTCATAGTCACTAATACAAGTAACTTGTATCTGAACTTATACACAAAATTACATAGGTATTTACAAACAATTAAAAATAAATCACAACGATAAAAAAATACAAATTAACATAGATTGATAATATTAAATCAAATAAATTCTAAAATATTAATAAAAAATATGGCTAGATCAATAAATTTGAATTAACAAAATAAAACAAAATTTTACAACATGTCAATGTTTACAACCCATGATTATCTCGACACAATTACAATTAATTAAAATTACAGTTCTTCTACAGCTTATAGACACTTATTCAATAAGTAATTTTTTAGTTTTATTTTGAAAGCGCTACTGTATACGGCACTTTGGCAGCCTGTTGAATAATTTTACAGACTGGTATCGTGGACTGTGTTTAACAAATAACACTCGCACCAACACTGTTATGAATATGACTCATGAATACCCAAACCCTTGCGAATAATCCTTGAAGATTATTGTGAACAATAAGATCAGATGAAACAATTTTTACTGCGTTCGAGTTAGTAAGAACAATTACTAACGTTCCATAAATCGAGTTAAAATTTTCTGCGAATAGTCCAAATTTTTCTTGAGCATTATTAGTATGTTTGTGATATAGGTAATGTGATACGGTAGAGTAGCGAGCTGATTTAATGTTCTGAAAAAAGGTCAGCTGGGGCAAGCTAGGGCACGATTAGACGTTTATGAGCTTTGGTAGTCCGGACGTGTGATTCGTGGCAAATCATGTTTGACAGGCGACAGCAGACGCGTGTATGCTGGCAGCGATGCGCGCGGCACGCTCGCTGTACGCGGCGCACATGGAGAAGCGCGTGCGCGGCGAGCGCAGCGTGGCCAGTAGCACGCTGACCGCCGCGCACGCCGCCGCACGCGCTGAAGCTGAGCTTTGCTTCACACAGAAGAAGAAGTTGGGCTCAAAGCAAGACGCTGACGCTCAGCTCAAAGAACTTCTCAAGGTATGACTTCGGCGATATACGTCTTGACTTTTGAGAATGTGCATAATTATACTTACAAAGTAAGATTTTGAACAAGTACCACCAGCAGTTGCTGAAGTGACGCTCATAGTTAGGACGTTTAACATTGGCAGGAGTTGGACGCGAGCCTGTCACTGTACGTGCTCCACAACAATGCGTTGGTTCGAGAAACGATGTCTCGCGCAAAGAAAACATATGACGCTGCCATAAGCAACGTGTGTGGAGATCACGCACGTCTTTGCCTACACCCAGATGACCTGGTGGAACTTCACGCTGAGTCCCTTCAGGAGGCGCTCACGTTCTTCGACGCAGCGAGAGATATACCTGAGGATGAGGAAGATGACCAAAGACCGGCTTTGGTGCAGGTGAGGTCTTCTTGTTAGTGCCGACACTATTAATATCTATGCCCGCCATACGTGTTAAAAGTGGTGCGATGTTGCAACGCAAAGGATAATAACGAGAAAGATAACGCAATACCAACACGGTCTACTTATATAAAAACTGTTGGACATCTACTTGTCCCAAGTTATAGGGCTTCAAAAGCTGAGCATGTAGTTGACACGTATTTAAACCATAAAATGTGAATATTGCAGAGTTTAGAGCAGCAATACGATCATTTGCGCGCCATTAACGAACAGAACAACAAGAGCGCTCTGCTGGAGGCGCGCAACTTATACGTGACGCGAATGAAGCTTGAAACGGATCACGCGGGCGTCAGCTCCGTTAAGCTGGAAGCACGCAATCATCGAGCAATCGACGATGCTCAAGCATTTCTGGAGAAACAGAGGAACCGCCCGTCGGAACAAGAAGACGACCCCTATGTCCAAGAACTGCTTCAAGTACGTTCCATTTACTTTGATGTCTCTTTCCGTAACACGTTTTTTTAGTTTTTGCGGATTATGTATCTGCAAGTAGCTGTTCGGCCAAAAGCAAATGTTTCTAGGATGCGGTGCCTTTTGAGGCGTTTGGTGATATGTGGTTGAAGCAGCTGGTCTACGGCCAAATTTATTTGGATGGTTTCTAAGGCCGTCCTTCTGCATACAACAATTTTCTACCATCAATATATTCTCCTTTACCGTGTTTACTTTTAATTGCTCGTGGAATTCAGCATTGTTCATGAGCCATGGGGCATTAGAAATTGACTTCAAAATCGAATTTTGTAATCGTTTAACCATGTTGATGTTAGAATCCGAGGCACTACCCCTTATCTGTATCCCGTAGGTTCAAATTGGCTTTATCACGGCTTTGTAAACCAATACCTTGTTCTCGGGTGAGAGTTTAGACCTTCTTCCCAGCAACTAGTAAGTACAGATTCCTAAATGTGTTATTAGCTTCCGTAACACTAATCACGACTTCTTTTTCCAGATAATCAGCAGTTGCTTTGCAGATTTTGAAAAGGCGAATATCAACAGTAACAGGATCATCATGCAGGTGGCGGAGTTCACTTACAATAACTACATAACGTCTGCGTGGGGCCCGCAAATGTGCTGCTTCCACCCGGAAGCACTCCAAGTCTTACATAAAAAAGCTGTGGAGGCAGCAGTCAAACAGTTCATGGCTAACAGAGCAGAAAGTGAAGACGATGATTACAAGGCTGCGGTGGTCAAAGCAAGTAGTACCTATATATTAAAGTTTATTTGGAATGGATTCATACCAATAAAGTATATGTTAAGGGACATCTTTACCACAATGTTAAATATACCATTTATTTTACAGAACCTTGGACTTCGTTTTGACGACTTACGGAAAATTAACGAATTCAACAACGAGCAGGCAGTGGAACAAGCCTTCATGCTGTACACGATGAAGATGGACAAGCACACACGGCCATCAGTGCTGTCTATCTTGGTGGCACCCTTTTTCATCAAGCTGCTGGCAGTGCTGCCCTCACACCACGAGAGCTCCAAGCAACTGGCGATTAGTGACTTCATGAGCAGACGTCGCAGTGATATCTACTACGATGATCCATATTATGATGATCTGAAGGAGGTTTGTTATAAAATTCTCCTTGTGCCAGAGAGTCGTCTTTGACAACACTACGCAGTGTTGCCAAACACGATTCTCTTCATGTCGACTCGAAGAGATTAATGACAATTACAACAAGATATTGTCTTAAGCATCGAGATGGAACCTAGTCTTATAGATATATAATTGAGTAGACTCCTTACCTCGAACTCCTATAAGATGAACCAAGTCATAGGAATTTAGCAACAGAAACTAGCATGAGTCCTATTTGGTGCTTGAAACCGTAGACTCGGCAGTTTTTCTGAGCACAACAGTAGATGCCAAACTTCAGTCGGAATCACACATAACAACCCTAGTAGGGAGGCTCAGTTCAGCCGCCTACGCCGTCAGAAAAGAAAGACAATACATTGACGTCGATACAGCTCGATTAGTATACTCTAGTTATTTTCACAGGGTTATGTCCTACGGTATTCTGCTGTGGGGCAAAACCGCTGATGTTAAAAAATTTTTTTCCTTCAAAAACGTGCTGTTCGTGCAATTTACCAGCTAGGTGGCAGATTTTCCTTGAGGGACTTTTTAAAGATATTGGTATTCTCACAGTGGCATCACAATTCATATTAGCTAACATCTTATTTATTAGGCAACATATACACTTGTACACTAAAAACCGTGATATTCACACCGTTAACACTAGAAATAAGGACAAACTACGTGCTCCCTTTCACCGGCTTCATAAGGTTCATAACTCATTTGTTGGGCTCGGTATAATCTTTTATAGCAAGCTTCCCACTTCTTTGCTAGATTTGCCTTTTGATGCGTTTAAAGCTCAAGTTAAATCCATCCTTTGTTTAAAGGCTGATGACTTTTGATTTTGATTTATTGCAACAAAAAAAGCTGCTTGTGACCACGATCAGTTTCTGAATATACAAAAAAAATAAAACCTTCCAATAAATGATAAAAACAACGGTTACAATGTAATGTTTTGTTCACAGAAAATGGAAACGGCGTATGCGAACTACAGGCATCCGGTACTTGCTTTTTTGCGGGAGTTGGGCATTCATAATGACTAAGAACCTGCGCCCACATTTCACAATGGACTCGAGGCAATATCTTCCTTGCTTGTATTTCGTTTGTACTGTAGATCAGCACACTGATTGCGTAACACACTATTAATCAAAATATTAATAATTTTGAAGGCCAAGCCAATGCTTCCTAAGTTTACAAAAATTGTCTGCTCAGCAACGTAAATAACGCAATGAATGTTGTTGAACTGCCAAAATGAAAGCCATTCTTATTGTTAGTTCTAGGATTCTTTAGTGTAGTCGTGTTTGTGTGCTTATTAAGAAATCACATAAACACGACTACAATTTAACACTAGTGAAATGTCCGTGGTACCCAAGAGGCTGGCAGCGTTTCCACGTTAGATCGCAACTCTGAATCGTTGTCCTAAAAAAAGGCCAAACCAAATGCCACGCAAAGAATCGACCAACCGCTTGGCGATGTACCCGAAGCACTTGATGAACATGTCAGACCCTGCGGTCTTAGAGCTTTTAACTCCAAAAGGCTCAAACATATGACTCCTAATAAGGTTATATTTGCGCTGTTTGATGTTTTCTGTACCTGCAGCAGCCGCCCGCCGTGCTAGGAAGGCGTGTGAATGTCGACACAAGTTGCATCTCACACCAAAGGCCTATCCTACTTCCAAGGGATTATGGAAATTCCGTCTGGCCTGTACACATCGTCGCAAGCCAAGCCATTGGGATCTAAAACAGCTGGCACCCCGGTGAGAAGAGCCCGACGGATGATGTCATTAATGCTGGCATGCCGTGCTAGCCGACCAGCGCTCTTGCTGCAAGAAAGGCCATGGTGTCCGAGGCGGTCGACTGCTTCACCGCCCTGACAGCGATGTTGAGCCACGCAAGGAGCAGACTTGTTGCGAGCCGTCAAGTAGTGTGATATTAATTACCCCGCTCCTCTACAAGACTGTTATTGTGGGTCCAAAAATTTGCAATACAACTTCAGAAGCTGGGCTCGCAGGATCTCTTTTAACGAAATACGAACTACAAAATCAGGGCTCTACTTTAAAATTTACATTATTTTTTTATTATGTTAAGTCACTTGTATATTGGATTAAGTTACACCTATCTAGATGGGTACATATTATATTTACAATAAAATTTTTACTTCCTTTTTTTTGATGGTGGGAAATCATCATCGAATAACTTCTCCCGCTCTAGGTGGAGCAGGACGGCGTGTCAGACTTTTACCGACTAAAACCCACCCGTGTTCCCTCAGTTGCCTGTGTGCCCAGGGGCGACGGACGACGGTATCTCTTTCGAACAACCCGCACCCCTGGCAGCCATCGGCCCTTGCGGACCCCACCAGTTGGTGCTGACATCTCTTTGAGGCACAATATCATTCTTTGTGTTTTATTCTGCTAATGACTAATCAATCTGCCTAGCATTTTCCTAACTAAGTTAGGGTCGGCTTCCAGTCTAACCGGATGCAGCTGAATACCAGTATTTTAGATAGAACAACTGACTGTCTGACCTCTATAACTCAGTTATTGTGTAACACGATACACCTTGGCCCGACTGGTGGTCAGACTTCCGGGTTTCTGACTAACAGTAAAGACTGTTGGTAATGGCTTAGCGGGCACGGAGGGGTCACCCATCCATGAACCGACCACAGCAAGCGTAGCTTACCTGCGAGCGACCCGTGCGGTTGTTATCATTTAGCCACGAGCCCAAAGCAATTCTGCATCTAAAAGGGAACTATTTAAAAAGTCAAGAGAGACGCGCATAACTTTAAGTGAATTTATTTTAAAATTATTTACAAAATGTCTGGTTGTATTACGAAGTGAGTAAATACTACAATCAATTAATTTCACTTGTAGACAATATTGTGTATTATGAACCTTTATCTAAAATCAATTCTACAATTTAAACAGAGTGATGAATTCCTTAGAGTAAAATAGAACTAGGCGCAAGTTCGCACAATATTTGCGTTCAGTTTTACAATATTTCCAAAATCCAATTATTTTAAACATCTTATAAAACGATACATTTTTTTCAACACACTTGCTCAAAAACTGCATTTACGAAGCCTGTATACATGGTTCCAAAGTTAAAAATAACGCACCATACAACGGAACGTGCGGTAAAATAGGTACTCTCACCTAAGTACCTATTTTACCGCATTCCCCGTTGTATAGCACCGTGCGTTTATGTTTTCTTTACGGTTTTTTTTTTTTAATTTCCATAAAATATAAGAATTCCACCAAGGAGTTTCATATTACCAGAATATAAGCTGACTGATCGAACCTCCTAGGAAGCGCTTTTGCTCAATAAATTTGTCTCACTTTAATACTATAGAGTAAATGAGACGAAAGATTTAGTTCAAATTTTCACCACGTGCATGTGGCACCATATGCAAATTCGCGTCATTTTCATGAGAAACGTCAAAGTTTTTTTTTTTTTGGTTTTGGCTTCGCACGGTTTGTGCATTTAGCCAGTGTCAAGTAATAAATCTTCAAAAAATTTATTTTAGATCAAGTAAATGGCCCGTTATCAGGCACGACGTTACAAAAAAGTCATACTCGTCTAAATTCAGTCATGTCAAAGTTATTGTAAAGCGGTAGTAACTTTACAACAACCTTACTAGGAGTTTTTGGGGGGAACACGAAAAGTCCACGTTAGTCACTTATTTTCTTACCTTCACTACACTTGTGCACTCACACGTAGGTAACTAAATTGAATAATTCACTACCAAAATTATACAATCGCTATTTCACGAAATTTCATGAAAATGAAAATTCGTGCGACATGTTCCAACGCGATCCCGCCAAAAAAAAACCAATGTCAAAGATTGTTGCGACTTTCCGACTGATATTTCAAACAAGTTTGTTTCATTACTTATTGTACTGTTTTCTCGCAAATGTGTTGAAAAACATTGTATGACCCACGTGCAGAAATTGGTATTTACAAACTCGTGACTATGGTAAGCCCGAGACTTTCGAACCATGTATACAGGCTTCGTAAATGCAGTTTTTGAGCAAATGTGTTGAATATGACCATGTTTCCGAATTTCGAGTGAAGCTCAAGTGGTTACCAATTCGCCTTCGCCGAAATGCTCACATTCTTTCCCTTTTGTATAATGTGCTTTTCTCCCCTTCCACCCCTCGCTATCTCAAAAATCGTTTTCAGTTTCTTTGTGACTCCCACACTAAGTTCTTAAGGTCATCAGATAACTTGAAGCTTAAAATGCCTATGCATTCCACGACATTCCTCGACCATTCCTTCACTGTCCAGGCCGCGCGTCTGTGGAATGCATTGCCTGTTGAAATTAAACGCGCTCAGTCTTTATATGTGTTTAAAAGACTTGTCAAGGATCATTACCTGTCGTTGTAATCCGGTTCTCATACCTTACTGTAATTTTCGATGTAAAGTCTTCATTTATTTTCGTTCCTTATATATTTATATGTATGTATCTATGTCTCTATTATATAGGATAGGATATGTATATATCTGTGTATCTATTTTATTACATTGCATATTTATTATTTGTGCCAACAACATCCCCATTTTATATCCAGACCAATCGCTGTCCATGCCAGGGTTGCCTGGAAGAGATCGCGGAAAGCGATAAGGCCGCCCATTGTATATTTTGTAGTGTACCTTGTTTCTTTTTTGTAATGATTTTTTTGTGGTGTACAATAAAGTATATATAAATAAATAATAAATAATAAAGATTTGATTGTTTGTTTGTTTGCATTGAATAGGCTACGAAAATACTGAACCGATTTGAAAAATTTTTCACTGTTGGGAAGCTACACTATCCCCGGGTGACATAGGCTATATTTTATCCCCGTATTCCCACGGGAACTGGAACTACGCGGGTGAAACCGCGGAGCGCTACTAGTTAATTATAATTTTCGGGATATCCGAACAGCTGGTATAATTTGATTCCTCAAAACTTGATTAGCTACGCCGCGCCGCCGCGCCGCCGCCTTTTCAACTTTAAGTAGGAATCTACGTTATGTCATCCTACGGAAAACACTGAAATATCGAATTTGCTTGTAATTAAATCATAACCTGCAAACCGGGACTTAAAAGCAGTGGTGTCGGCTTCAACAATACGAGTTATATGTTGTAGGTTCGAATCCAGGCAGACGCTTTACTTTAATTTCATCACCCCAGCTCTCAAAACCGCCAAAAACATCGTGAGGAAAACCGGCATGTCCTTGAACCAGAAATTCGAAGACATTGTGACATCTATCAAGACGCACTCACTGGGCCCATGTGATAGACAGCCCATCCCTCTCACCGAGAGGAGGTATGTGCCAGCAATGGGAACATTATAGGCTGAATATGCTGCAAACCGGTACGCAACAAGACTTTCCACTCGGCGGTGGAAATAGGTACTTCCCCGAACGCTTGTTTACTTTACAGCGAAATATACCTACCTACTCATCAGTTAAATAAGATAAGTACTTGACTAATATCCTCATTTAGACAACAAAGACCAATTTCAAAGAATTATAGATGGTAGGAAAACCTACTTTGAATATGAAGTACACCTTGGTTTCAACCAGGGTGAAGGGTCAGCTAATAAAATATAGGACATGTGTTTACAGGATGACAAGACCTGTAGAATGTTCCGGAACAATACTGCAGTGTTACCGATAACAAATAATAGTGTTGTGTGACGGCACATTTGGCGCAGTGGGTAAGCGAATGACTGCTGTGCTGCGTGTCGCGGGTTCGATTCCCGCACGGAACAAATATGTGTACGACCTACAAGTAATTGTTCCGGGTCTGGCTGTTTGTGTATGTGAGTTTAAATGTTTGTAAACGCACCCACAATACAGGAGAATTTTAGGACTACGTTACAGTGTGAGGTCTTGAAATTGCCGCATAAGATACATCCCAAAATCAAAATCAAAATCAAAAGTCATTTATTCAAACTAGGCTGAGAGTCAGCACTTTTCGAACGTCAAAATTACATAAGACAGTCCCCCAAAAACGCCCACCCTTCGACACTTCCTAGTGCTTTAGCTGGGAAGAAGAAGTGGCGCAACAAACTCCCCAGAACACCATACCCCGTACAGAAGCATGCAGTAAATACCTTAGCTACTTAGATCAGTTATGCCACAAGTTTAAAGAATCGTCACATTGTGACGTCATACAAGTTCAACTGCAACAAGAATTCTCAGAACTCGAGTACTATAACCACCTGTTGCTGAGTCAGCATTCCAGCACGCGCCGAGCACGAGTCCTGCGCCGCCGCAAGCGAGGCCTTATCAACGGGATAGGCTATCTAGCAAATAGCTTATTAGGTTTACTTGACGAGAGATTTGCTGAGCAATATAAACAAGATATTCAATCAATCATGACAATGAAAATCATTTGCTTTCTCTCTAGAAACAACAAACAACGGTCATTGAAGCAGAATACAACGTTTTGAAAAGGAACGGGCAAGCCATTAATAAGCACATAAGATGCTTAATTCACTATTAATCAAGTTAGATAAGCTAGGAAACGTTTTATTGAACGAATCAGAGAGAAATCGAGTCATGAACGATTTCAGTACGGGAGCAATTGCTACGAGCAATGTTTTAAGACAGCTAAAAACAATCCAAACCAGTTTATTAGATACAGATGTTTATCACGGGAGACTCAGTTTTCATTTATTGTCACCAGTCCTTCGAGCCGGATTATTATTTTCTATTTTCAGGGCGCTGCAGCAAAAAGAATGTATGATCTCTTGGTAGACCACACATTACTTTTAGATGCGGGATGAATAGAATGAAAGAAGGTAAAGTACTGAAACACTATGTATTGTCCCAAAGGTACTTAAAGTAAAATGAGCATAATGAACTGATGATTTTAGTAACTCACTACAGTGATAAACTTATATTTTTTGATACCAACAGTTTTGTTGTTAAGTTAAAATCGACAAGGAATACAGTGTATCTGCCCATTAGGTTTAGACTTAAAATAGCGAGGCTATTAGCTTATATAAACCCAGACATATGTACTATGTCGAAGTCTTCTTTGATTAATGTTAGTAATGGTACTAACACTACTTTTGATTCGCCTAGTAGTTTAAACTTTTAGGTGCGACAACGGGTGAGCCGCATATGTTGAATGTTGTTCATCAAAATATGCAGGGTCTGTCCGGCAAAGAGCTTGAGTTAAGCTTATTTATGGAGAACTATGATGTTCAGGTGTTATGTTTGACTGAACACTGGTTGAAGGAACATGAAGTAGTGTTTATCAATGATGATAATTTTACTGTTCAAAGTGCATTTGTAAGAAAAACTGCTATTCGCGGTGGATCTTTAGTTCTTGTTTCAAACAAGTTAAAATGTAAACAACGTTTAGATTTAGCTAACCTTTCTATTGAGCGCACTATTGAGTTGTCTTGTGTTGAACTCGAGCGATATGTTATAATTTGCGTTTATCGACCCCCCTCTGGGGATTTCATTCGTTTTGAATCGGTAATGGAGGATTTACTCAATAAGTTAAAATCAAGTAATAAAAGTATAATTTTATGTGGAGATTTTAATATTAATATTTTAGATGTTACTCCATTAAGTATTAGACTTCTCAATCTGTTTAGGTCTTTTAATTTAATTAACTTGTTTTTTGAACCTACTAGGATCACGGCATCTTCGTCAACATGTCTTGATAATATGTTTACTGATTGTGATGCCAAAAATAAATTAGTACTAACTGACTTAACGTCCGACCACTGTGGTTTATTAGCTAGCTTCCCCATGCCATTACATAAAAAGCGACCACGTACACTTGAATGTAGGCCTTATACAGCTAGTCGTTGCAAAAGGTTTAAAAATAATATAGCTCATAGAATTACACCATCCATAGCACAACACGAGAATCCGAATGAAATTTATGAAGCCCTTTTTGATGTTGTGCAAAAAGAGTATCAATCTGCTTTCAAGACCAAAACCATTAACATTAATGGCTCCTCCGCTGGCTTTAATCAATGGGCTACTCCGGGTATTTACAAAAGTAGAGCGAGACTATACTATAATTATATGGATTGAAAAAATACAGGTTTGATACTCCTTTCCTAGAGTATGTCAAAAACTATTCAAAATTATTTAAAAAGATTAGTGCTTTTGCAAAATCGAAATTTTTAAGTGACACAATTAAAAATTCTAACAATAAAGTTAAAACCACTTGGAAAATAATTAATAATGAAACGGGCAAGTCTGTTAAACAAGACAATCAACTTGAGATTTTGGTCGACGACAAATTAATTATTACAGAAGCTGAAGTAGCGGAGGCATTTAATGAGTTTTTTGCCAACATACCTGTAACTACGACTCGCTCCTTAGATTCATCCCCGTCTAAAGCAGAATACCTTTTGCATAGTAGTGTGCCTAAATGTAGTGACCTATTCAGTTTCGAACATGTAACGCCTCGTGACGTAGTTAATGTTTTTAACACACTGAAGTCTAAAAACACTGGTGATTTCTGGGGCATTTCCATTAAACTTTTAAGTAATATTATAGAAATTGTAGCCCCCTATCTAGCTGTCACTTTTAATAAATGTGTTGATTCAGGAACTTTTCCTGACCTCATGAAGAGTAGTAAAGTAATACCATTATTTAAATCAGGTAATAAAAATGACATTCGTAATTTCAGGCCTATTTCTATCTTACCTGCATTTAGCAAAATATTTGAAAAGTTAATACTCAAGCAGTTGCTAAAACATTTTAATTTAAATAGCCTCCTTCATAATGAGCAATATGGCTTTACAAAAGGTCGTTCGACTACTGATGCGGGTGTTGCTCTGTTGAAACACATATTTAACGCATGGGAGAACTCGCAAAATGCTATTGGAGTTTTTTGTGATCTCTCAAAAGCCTTTGATTGCGTGCACCATGAGACGCTTTTGTGTAAACTTCGTTATTACGGTGTCCATAACGATGCTCTAAACGTAATAAATTCTTATTTGCAAAATAGGGTTCAATGTGTAGAAATTAATGGTAAAAAATCTTCCGGGCTGCCAGTTCAGTTAGGTGTGCCTCAAGGCTCAATACTCGGCCCATTCTTGTTTTTAGTATATATTAATGACTTACCGTTCTATTTAAAGGGTATTTGTGATGTTGTACTGTTTGCAGATGATACTTCTCTTATTTTTAAAGTAGATAGGAATAGACAAGACTTTGACGACGTAAACAGTGCACTCTCAATGGTTACGGATTGGTTTACGGCAAATAACCTTGTTCTCAATGCCAAAAAAACGAAATGTGTAAAGTTCGCCTTACCGAATGTTAGAAATCTAGGTCCCAATATCGTCTTAGATAAAGAGGTGCTTGAAACCGTAGACACGGCAGTATTTCTGGGCATAACAGTAGATGCCAAACTTCAGTGGGGATCACACATATCAACACTAGCAGGGAGGCTCAGTTCAGCCGCCTACGCCGTCAGAAAAGTAAGACAATATACTGACGTCGATACAGCTCGATTAGTATACTTTAGTTATTTTCACAGCGTTATGTCCTACGGTATTCTGCTGTGGGGCAAAGCCGCTGATATTCAAAATATTTTTGTCCTTCAAAAACGTGCTGTTCGTGCAATTTACCAGTTAGGTGGCAGATTTTCCTTGAGGGACTTTTTTAAAGATATTGGTATTCTCACAGTGGCATCACAATTCATATTAGCTAACATCTTATTTATTAGGCAACATATACACTTGTACACTAAAAACAGTGATATTCATACCGTTAACACTAGAAACAAGGACAAACTACGTGCTCCCTTTCACCGGCTTCATAAGGTTCATAACTCATTTGTTGGGCTTGGTATAACTTTTTATAACAAGCTTCCCACTTCTTTGCTAGATTTGCCTTTTGATGCGTTTAAAGTTCAAGTAAAATCCATCCTTTGTTTAAAGGCTTACTATTCCATTAACGACTATTTAAATGACAAGAATAGTTGGTCGCTGTGATTAACACAAGACAATTTTTATGTTCTTTCTCCAGAATTAGCGTACCTAGTGACAGGTTATATGGGTTCATATATTTATTTAGTTAAATACTTTTTTTTTTTTAAACTTTATTGACCAAGTGTTTTTTATCATCTATCTAGTAAGTCATTAGTTATTGACATATAGAGCCCTTTATACCAGGAAACTTTTATTTTAGGTAATATGCGTTATTGTTTATTACTTTGCCTATGTATGTATAGAATCAAGTCCATCCGACTAAACAGACAGCTGTGCTGCTGGGGAGTTTGTTGCGCCACTTCTTCTTCCCAGCTAAAGCACTAGGAAGTGTCGAAGGGTGGGCGTTTTTGGGGGACTGTCTTATGTATTTTGACGTTCGAAAAGTGCTGATTCTCAGCCTAATTTGAATAAATGACTTTTGATTTTGATTTTGATTTTGATGGTGTGGCAATGAAGTGAGTGACGCGGCCCTTGTTAGCTGTAACGAGAACGCCTGGCTGACTTGATAGCCCAACGCGAACTGAGGGAATTATTATGAATTGAAATGAATGTGTGGCGTAAACTGCTGAATTGCAGAGTGTGCGGTTGCACCGTACATGCTCCCGAGTGGGAAGATAAATATGAGATGAACATGACAAGATGAGTAATAAGGTGATGCCAATTGGTCCTTATGCTAGATGATTGACAAGGTGATTCCAATTGGTCCTTATGCTAGTTTAGAGTCTCTACTTGAACTCTGTTTTACGAGACATAAGCATTGTACACTTGTCTAACTTATGCACCTTTTTAATTTCACTGTCATCTGATACACACGGAATGTCACACTGATTACGCGCACTAACACTATATTGAACCGAGGACGATAAGTTAGAGGCCCCAGCCTCTGCCCGTGCTGTTGTCGCGTGTTGCGCGGTCTGTAGACTCGTCAATGCGACCCTTGCCACCTCGAGAGATGCGGTTCGCCTGTTACGCAGCCGTCGTACCATGAAGACTGCTCCAATCACCAACACAACTCCGATCATCACATACAATGCTGTGTAGTGATGGATATGGTGATAAGAAATTTGATTCGGCAAACTTTCACTTGCTTTAAGAATGCGGAGTTGTTTCTTGATTTCGTCAAGCTCCTGGCTACTTGAGAGGAGTGTATAGTTTTGTATCAGTGGAGTTGGGATGCCTACGTCTATGATGTGATTGATTGGTTCTAATCTCAGGCATTGTCATGTATTGACTGAATATCTTGTTTATATTGCTCAGCAAATCTCTCGTCAAGTACACCGAATAAGCTATTTGCTAGATAGCCTATCCCGTTGATAAGGCCTCGCTTGCGGCGACGCAGGACTCGTGCTCGGCGCGTGCTGGAATGCTGACTCAGCAACAGGTGGTTATAGTACTCGAGTTCTGGGAATTCTTGCTGCAGTTGAACTTGTATGACGTCACAATGTGACAATTCTTTAAACTTGTTGCATAACTGCACCCTAATTGCGTAACTCACGATTCATTATAATCTGTTTCGTTTTGAAACGGATTGTTAAACCATTGCTTCACATGTTCGAAAAATGTGTCTGTTCAACAACGTAAATAACGCAATGAATACTGTTGAACTGTCAAATTGAAACCGATTATGATGAATCGTGAGTTACGCAATTAGGGTGCTGATCTAAGTAGCTAAGGTATTTACTTCATGCTTCTGTACCTTGCCAAAATGAATTCATGTCATAGTATGTGACTATCTTCCATTCATCTCTGATTAATTGCATGTTTGCAATTTTGTCAAAATAAAGACCTTGACTGTCTTTTAATTGTGTAACATTGTATGCACAGTGAGCTGTGGTCAAAATGCTCATAACGACAAAAGTAACATTACCAGCGATGAGAAGCTGTAGTTTACTTTTTTCTTTTGTTTTGGTTTGCCATCTTTTACTTCCTTGGAACGCGACTCTTGCTTGTCGATTCTATCATTCACAGGGAGAATAGACAGCTTGATAATAGGCCTCTTGATAAACCCATTCTTTGTTTTCAATGTGACCACCCTGATGTGGCCATCGGCACCGGGATGCAGCTGGACGACGCGGCCAACTGCCCACTTCCCTGCTCCATCTCTTCTTGTAAAATTTTGTTGGCGCCGACAAAGTTTGTACCATTGTCGCTGTACAAGTGTTTCGGCAAGCCCTTTCTTCCAGCCATTCTTCGCAATGCAGGGATGAATGCTGATGATGTGAGGTCTGAGACCAAATCTAAATGAACAAGCTTGGTTAGTTAGTTGGTGGCCCTTTGTGGTCTTAATACCACGGCCCTTGTTGGCCTTTATGAGCACGTGCCCGGTAAAATCGACGCCTGTATGTTACATCTCTGCGTAGGTAAATCACCCATCAATTGTGTCAACTTGCTGGGACTATGTTTACGACAGGTAACGCAGGTACGTATACGCTTTTTGACCGCTCGATTACCACCTATGATCCAGTAATTCTTGCGAATGAATGCTAATGTCACCCGTGCTCCTCCATGGAAGGTAAGTTCATGTGCTTGATCTATAATTAAGTTTGTTAAGTGATTAAGTGTCCTCCGTGAGCTATGATGATCGGATACATCATATCTTGATTAATGTTGGCTTTGCTTAGTCTTCCTCTAACTCTGAGAAGTCCTTGGTTGTCAAGGAATGGATTTAATTGCAGTAACTTGTTTTTTGCTGATAGTGGCTTCTTTTCTTGTAAGTTATGTTCTTCCTGGGCAAATTCTCTCTGCTGTACATATAAAATTATTTTATGCTTAGCATTTACTAATTCTTGTAATGTAAAATAAGTTTGCATGCGGTTTTTCTTGTCTCTCGCTTGCTTGATAAATCTTAATATCCATGCTAAAACTCTTGTTAGTTTCGCGAGTGTTCTATATCTTGCTAATAATTCACCCAGAATGTTATCGCTTTCTTGCTGCGATATGTAATTAATATGATCGACTTTTCTTGCTTCTTCGTCTGTGGTAAACACTGCTTGCCCAGTTTCTTGGTCAGGGTCGTAGTTTCGCAGGCACGACGGTCCTTCCCACCACAGCGAATGGTTTTTCAATTGATCGATACCCAATCCGCGGCTTGCGCAATCCGCAGGATTTTCTGCTGACTTGACATAACGCCAGCTGTTAGTAGGTATAATGCTTGATATTTGTCGCACCCTGTTGGCAACAAATGGTTTCCATCGTCCTGGCTCTCTTTGTAACCAGGCTAGAACAACCATTGAATCAGTCCAACTATATATTTTGATATTGTGACTGCTTAGGCATTGTTGAATTTTAGACAACAATTTTGCCAGTAATAGAGCTCAGCTAAGCTCTAATCTTGGTATTGAAATTGATTTGTTTACTGGAGCTAATCTTGCTTTTCCTTCTACTAACGATATCTTTGTTTCACCGTTGTTTTCAGTCTTGCAATAAAGAACGCATGCGTAGGCATTATTAGAAGAATCGCAGAATCCATGTAGTTCTAGCGTGTTGCTTTCTCCTGTACCCAACCATCGCTCCAGCTTGAATTGATTAATTTTGTGCATATCACCTTTAATGTTTAGCCATTCCTTGCTAATTTGATCGGGTAACTTGTCATCCCATTGAATACTTGACATCCAAACTTGCTGAAATAGCAGTTTTACCTTGGTTGATATCGGTGACAGCCAACCAAGAGGGTCAAACAACTTTGATATGTCTGACAACATGGATCTCTTAGTTGGTGTTTTGTTCGATGGTTCAATTTTTGATTGAAATGTAAATAAGTCTGCTTTTGAATTCCAACGCAATCCCAAGGTTTTTAATGTCTCCATTTCCTTGAAATCGAAATTTTCTTGCTTGCTACTCGCCCCGAGTGTATCTTCTCGTAAGGCTGATGCGTTGGAAGACCATTTTCTCAAATTAAATCCCCCTGTTTTTAATAACGTGATATAATCTTGCTTTAGTTTTACTGCTAACTCAACAGAATGAGACCCGTGTAGAACATCATCCATGTAGAATGACTGCTCCAATGCCTTGATTACAACACTGTCGAAATTGTGTCTCTCATCTTCAGCCAATTGTTTTAAAGTCATCATAGCTAAAAATGGTGCGGCCTTGGTGCCGTATGTAACAGTGCATAGCTGGTATATCTGATGACGCATGTCAATGGTATCCCGCCAAACTATTTTCTGAAATCTTTGATCCTGTTCGTTTAACCAAATGAAACGAAACATCTTTTCAATATCTGCCGTAAAAGCTACGCGATATTGTCTCCATCTTAATAGTAAAGATTGAAGATCTTGCTGTAGATTTGGGCCTTTTAACATGACGTCATTCAGGCTAACTCCTGTTGTTGTTTTTGTAGAAGCGTTGAAAACTACACGAAGTGCTGTCGTAGTGGAATCGTTTCGCAATACACAATGGTGCGGTAAATAATAATCCGGTTGCATGTTACCGGACGCTGGTATCATATGTCCTAAAGTCTTATATTCTTGAATAAATAACTTATATTGTTTTGCTACTTCTTCATTATTGTGAAATATCCTTTCCAACTGTTGAAATTGCGCCATAGCTTTATTTTTAGACAATCCCAACTGTGTCTCAAAGTTTTCTTGAAAAGGCAATCTTACTTGATACATGCCATTTTCGTTTCTTGTTGTGGTTTTCTTGTAATAATACCATCTAAAATTATATGGAAATACACATCGGCACCCAATAAGATGTCGATAGGACGGCTGACATTATATTCTGGATCGGCTAGTTGCTTGCCGGCCAGGTGTGCCCATGTTGGCTTGGTAAATGTACGTCTTGGTAATTGATTAATTAGCGTGTCCATGATTACCACATCTGTTTTAAATGTGAAATCATCAAAATGCGAACAACATGTTATGTTCGTAACGCCCTTGCTACTGCTCTCCTTCTCTCCTATCCCGCAGATGACGGCCCTGCAATACTTTCTTGATAAAGCTAGCTGTTGTGTCGCTCTGGCTGAGATAAGGGAGGCTTGAGAGCCTTGATCTATTAACGCACGCATTTTGTGGTATGATCCGTCACTTGCTTGAACTTTGATCATTGCGGTGGCTAATAAAGTTTCGATCACGTTGTTGCCTTGTTGCGAAACGTGATTTTCTTGTGATTCTTGATTTTGCGTTCTTGTTACAAGAACTGCTGGTGTGTCATTTTCCGTAACTGGATTGCATGACTGCTTATTGTTAAACGCTTCATGTAAAAGCGTATTATGTTTACCACGACATTCGCGGCAGCGTCTTTCTGACGTACAATCTTTATTCCCATGCGAATAAAAACAATTTTGGCACAAATTCAATCGTGCTAAAGCTTTTCGTTTTGCACTTGGTGTCATATTTAAAAACTTATTGCAATAGTATATTCCGTGTGACTGTTTACACAACGGATATATTAATTCGATTTTATTTTTAGAATTCTTTCTAGCTGCATTTTTATTCTTATAATTTGATGATGATGATTTATTTTGTTTGCTTGTTGATGGTTTGGAATTTTCGTTTATCTTGCGCGAAGATTCCAATGCGGTGAATCTGCTTTCTAGGAAGCTTAGAAACTCCGTCAATTTTGGCAGTTCTCTGGGTTTCTTCAGAGATTGCAAATAATTATCATGCGTGTCCGAATCTAATTTTAGCAATAAAATACGCACGATGAATGGATCCCAGCTGTCTATATTAACGCCTAGGTTCCTTATTGAATTTAAACACTCTAGTGTAGTATCGTGAATATTCTTGTTGCATTGTTGGAAGATTTAGCAAGAGATCTATGTGAGATGTAAAAATCAACCATGTGTTATTGTACCTGTTGTTCAAAATCTCCCAGCAAACAGTGTAGTTGTCGGAACTGATTTGTAAATGCTGTATCAAACGTTCAGCTTCTCCTCGCACCTTGCTTTTAAGAAACTGCATCTTGTGGGCGTTTGATAAGGAGATGTTAGGCTGTGGATAGCTTCCACAAACAAGTCTTTGAAAGACACCCAATTTTGATAGTTACCATTGAAGAACGGGATGTCAATTTTTGGTGTCCAATTTTCCTTGTGAACTACGGACCCTAGTTTTCTATTAATTGAATTTTTTATTTCATTGTAAATAGTTTCTTGCTTCGTTTAAAACACCTCATATTCTTGATTCGTACACTCCAATTCGCTGTCTAATTCCCAATGTAAAGAATCTATGATAGACCATCGAGACTGTAGAGTACGTAAGGCATCTTTCAACTCCAACTTTTCGGACATAAAATCCAAATTTATCCCTGTCACAGTGCGCTGCAGCGCCCTGAAGTTGCTTGCTTGTTTTTTCAACTGTTCATCAAGCTTGCTGTTCCTGGGGCGACATCGGTCCTACCTCTACCTCTTACCTCCGCTGCCAGGGGTGCAGGTTGTTCCAAAGATATATCGTGGCCCCTGGCACACAGACAACTAAAGGAACACGCCAGCACATAGCCAGTAAAAGTCTGATACTCTCTGATAAAAGTTTTTGATACTCCTCTTACCTCGAAAGTATAAAACAAATACTTAAACAAAACAAAAAGCATGTTATTAATCAGAGTTATGAACATTGACCGAACAAACAAAAACATATTCACATTTATTAAGTTAAATTTAATCTAAAAAAAACAGCATTCCATGTACGCATAAATGTCATTCTGTATTAAATAGTTTCTCGCGAGTTCGTGTGCGCAGCTTCTTGGGGAGAGTCCTGCCGCATAAATACATGTGTTGCCATTCACACATTTAAATTTCTACTAAGTAAGTATTAATTTTGAACAAGTATTATTTTTACATTTCACTTAATAATGAAACTCAAACTTCATGCTGCGTGGAGCTGTACCATATTTTTGTAAACGTTTGTGGTTCATTCTAGATATGTTGACTAGTCAAATCTACGCAAGAACGAATTATATCTTTCTATTACTATAAATAGTCATTTTCATGAAAAAGAAACACAAGGATGTTTATTTCTGAATTACGGTTACGGATCAAAGCTCAACGAAAATTTTATCACTCCTATGCATATACATGCAAATAATTAAAACATAAATCATATCGTAAGAAATAGTCTTCGAGTGGCTAACACATAATGTTATTGTTAGTTTCAGAGCTTTACAAATCCTTAAGATACACTAAATTCATTGTTAAACGGTCAAAATTCATAATAATAACGTCGACTTTGATCAACATAATATTTATGTAAGTAAACGTACACGTACATATTATCATCACAAATATTATCTAAGACGATTTAAAAGCATACAAACGAATATTCATTCAGTTAACATTGATTGTGCACAAAACACAAAAAAAAAAAAATAACTAGAGGTGACTGACGACCAACTAGTTTCGAAGCGTTTCAACTTTTTTTTTGTTGTTGTCTTTATTATGTTCATATTAACACAGAGTCTTATCTTATTGAAAGATGTTTTTAACGAGAACATATCGTCGCTCGCATGACTAACGGTCCTATCTCATTTTTTACGACTGACCATACGGAGATAGGACAGTTAGTCATGCGAGCGACGATATTATACAGGGTAAGTTTTTATCCAGCGCGCAAATTGTAACCCTGAATTCAGCATATCATTCTAGAACCTGCTGTTCCATGTATTTTGACCGCGTAGGTATTGCACTTTTCTATGAAACAGCTGATTTTTCTTTGTGTATCAGGCGAAAAATATCTGCGCTAGGGGTTCTAGAATGTTATGCTGAATTCATGGTTACAATTTGCGCACTGGATAAAAACTTTTCCTGTATGTATAGACGGCAGAGCGTTGGTACGCGTAAATGCCTTCAGTTTATACCTACTAATATCGTATCGAACATAAAACGAATATACGGCCCATCACTAGTAAAAATAACAGTAAATATGATAAAAAAAAATACAACATGGTTCCTAATGAAATATTAAAATTTTACTAACATAGTAAGAAAACCATATTCTGGTAACATTACTCACTGCAAAATCATTTTGTTCTATTAATATTATTAGAGGTTTGCACCGGAGCGAGATTTTAACAACCGATTGAATTCACCGGTGATTGGGCAATCTCCGGTGAAAAACCGGAGGTCACCGGAGAATAAAGAAATTTTGTTTCTTTTTTAAAATTTATACATTAAAAATGAAGATATAAGAATAATAAATTGATATACTTTATATAATCATTTATTAAAATAAAAAAAAACGTTTTATAAAGACAACAAATGCTGATTTTGATTTAAAAACACAACATGTCAAATCAAATCAAATCAAATCAAAATATTTTTATTTCATATAAACCTGCATGGGCACTTATGAAACGTCAGAAGCTAGGTGCACGGTTCCAAATTGTTGTTTCCTATGGAGAAGAGCCGGCAAGAAACTCCACGGTTACTCTTTTAAAAATAATTGGCTTTAACAATATTTTCAAATTACAGAGATTAAATGTATGGGAGGACAGCGCAGGCCTGTCAATAAGTACCAAGTACTTAGACGAATACAGAATAGAAAATCGTCTACAAATCTACAGTCAGTAAGGCCTACAACGTTCTCTCATTCACAATATGTAAAATAATGTACATAAATAAAATGAACCTAAATAAAATTGATGTATAATGTCAATTAATGACGAGATTATGTCAGCGTTGTAAAAAAAAAAAGAAAAAAAAGAACATTGTATTTGAGAGCAGTTAATAGACTTTCACATAGTTATGCTGTTAATGAGGTACCAGGGAAGCCACATGTGCAGAAGGGATTAATGCCAAACTTCCCTGTCTTCAACGTAGTCTTTCATCTTATAATATGCTTTTTTGATAAGGACACGTTTGATGTGCGTTTTAAACTTTCCATCGCTAAGTTCTGTAACCGACTTTGGCAACTTGTTGTAGAAGCGGATACTGTTTATTAGAAATGACTTGCTAGTTTTAGTCAGTCTAAATTTTGGAATCACAATTTCATCTTTACTACGTGTATTCAGATTATGGAAATCGCATCGTTTTTTGAAAAGGCCTAAGTTTTTGCGAACATATAAGATATTTTCTAGGATATAAAGAGAAGGCAGAGTTAATATATCAATTTCGCTGAATTTGTTTCTAAGAGACTCGCGAGGCCCCATTTTATAGATTGCGCGGATTGCCCTCTTTTGTAAAATGAAAATTGAATCTACGTCAGCTGCCGATCCCCACAGCAGAACGCCATAAGACATAATACTGTGAAAATAAGCAAAGTAAACTAACCTAGCTGTGGCTACATCAGTCAACTGCCTTATTTTTCTTACTGCGTAAGCAGCTGAGCTTAATCTTAAATGCTATTCCAGAATTGTACAACTTCATCCCAATCGTGACTTTTTTCAGGATACCTACTGTGTTTCCGTATACATTTTGAATAAATTCATGACATTTATGACATTGACATTTTCTGACGAAGAACCAGAAGGTGATTGTGCTAGAAATATTTCAAAAAAGCAACCCATAAAATTACAAAAATAACTACGAACATTGCAACAATTTTTTTGGCCCGTTAGTTGCTAGTGAAATGAATCACATAAACGGACAAGGCCGCTTTGATTCAAAGAAACAAGTTGGTAAATAATTGTCATGAATGTTAAATAATTATAAAAAAATATTGTTGAATGTGTCTTTTATTTGTGTAAATTAATTAAATAAATAAAATAAGATCGATCACCGGAGATCAATCGGTCAATTACCGATTATTTCAATCGAGTACTTTTACCGGTAAATCACCGGTTATTCTCCGGTACTCACTGCTCCGGTGCAAACCTCTAAATATTATCTTCCATGATAACTACTACCGCTTTACAATTACTTTGACTTAACTTTGACTTGACTGACTATGACTTTTTTGTAACTTCGTGCCTGATATCGGGCCATTTACTTGATTGAAAACTAAAATTACTTGACACTGGCTAAATGCGCAAACCGTGCGAAGGCAAAACGCAAAAAAGAAAGTCATTGAATTCGCACTGCTAAACGTCTATTTACGTCTAGATAGACCTAGGTCTATCTATATCTGTGGTTTACGTATTCCTTCAAGATCAGTCGGTGTTTTAGCTTGCATAGTGTTTATTTGTTTCTCACAGTAGAACAGTGATTTTATTTCTTTTTTCCCTTTTAAGTTTATAACTAATACCCCGGTGAGTACCAAAGTTTGGGTGACGCGTGTTCTGAAAAATTGGAATTGTCAAATTGTTGTTGATGCAATATTTGACAGTTTATTTTGTAATAAGGAGTTCGGGACACGATTTCAAATCGGTATCTAGAGTCGGCCAAGGAATTAATTTAACAGTTAAATAAAAAAAAATATCGTGAACGTATGCGTTTTGAATATTAATTGTGATATAAAACGAAAGCTATGTGAGTAGATACCTACTATGTAAATAAAAGTTTCATCAAAGCAATCAATTTGTTTCTTTGTTTGCTGAAGCTTTTATGTCATCATTATTTATGGCGCATTCCGTATTAGAAAAATAGCGCGAGTTTTTGGCGGGATCGCGTTGGAACATGTCGCGCGAATTTAAATTTTCATGCAATTTCGTGAAATAGCGAATTAAACTGCATAATTTTGGTAGTGAATAATTTAGTTACGCATACAAGTGTAGTGAAAGTGAAAATAAGTGTTTAACGTGGACTTTTTGTGTTCCCCCCAAAAACTCCTAATAGGTTGTTGTAAAGTTACTACCGCTTTACAATTACTTTGACTTAACTTTGACTTGACTGACTATGACTTTTTTGTAACTTCGTGCCTGATATCGGGCTATTTACTTGATTGAAAACTAAAATTACTTGACACTGGCTAAATGCACAAACCGTGCGAAGCCAAAACCCAAAAAACTAAAAATAGCGCTGTGAGCGCTCACATCGATATTTTGCGTTCCGAGTTAGTGGGTGGATTTACACAAGAAAAATTTCTTAAACAATAAATACAAAAAAAAATAACGCATTGGAATGCTAATGCGCATTGTAGGATAACTATAATTTTCATAAATTGTGTTTAGACGAATAGATCTGGCTTACTCTGGAATATAATTCCGATAGATCGACATTGTTGACCAACGTCAGTGGGTTGAGTTGGCAATGTCGATCTATTGGAATTATATTCGAGAGTAAGCACCCTGAAGATATCAGCATTCCAATTAAAAGAAGTGAGATGGTGATGACGGCTGTGGTATGCCGATGATTTATCTATGGATGGTGCTCATTTCGTGTGTATGGTGATGACGCTTTAAACATGAATGTCAAATTAAAAACGAGAAAATGTAAGGAAATCAACTTTTTTACTGAGCAATTACATTCTAAGTTGGTGGGTGTTGTTAATGGGTCTTGATAATACTGATCTAAACTATCGATTGTATTCGTCTCATCACTACCATCAGGATTGACCAATATTGGTTTTAGTTCAAGGGTCTTAATTTTTGCTTCATTTTCCTTGTTTTCTCGGTGTCTTTTATCTGCTTCGAGCCATTTTTTGCGCTTTAATCTCTGCTCTCTTGGACTTTTTCATTTATTGAGAGTGTTCTGGTCTTATTACACACATATAACCTCCTTCTTTTTTGGAAGTCGGTTAAAAATATAAATCATATCGTATGAAATACACTTCGAGTGACTAACACTTAATGTTATTGTTAGTTTTAGAGCTTTACAAGTCTTAAAGGTATGCTCAATAAGCTCAATTCATTGTTAAACAGTCAAAATTCATAATATTTGTCGACTTTGATCAACATAAATTATATAGGTATGTAAGCACACGTTGAAATATTACTTACCTGTCTAAAACGATATACAAACTGCATACAAACGAATATTCATTCTGAAAAAAACAAAAATACTAGAGTTTACTGACAACCAACCAGTTTCAAAGAGTTTTCTGGTCTTTAGTATTGTTATTGTGAAGGATGTATTTGGCGAGAACATAATTATAAAGACGGTCGAGCGTTGGTATGCGTAAATGCCTTGGTAGGTACAGACGCCAGCACATCAAGCTACCTCAAACTGTTAAATTTTCCCAATTGAACATGAACCTTATGCTTATGTGATAAAGATGAAAATGTATCATAGAAATTTGACAGTTTGGGGTAGCTTGATGTGCTGGCCTCTGTACTACCGTATCCTCAGATCATAGAGTACCGGTACCTTCTTTGTTCTGTGACCGTATCGAACTTAGAACGAATATACGGCTCATCACTAGTAAAAATAACATAATATATAATAATTAAGATATTTTTTTAAACTACATGGTTTCTTAATGAAATATTATAATCTTACTGCGTCTTCTGTCTTCTTACCATGGTAAGAAAACCATTTTCTGGTAACATTACTCACTGCAAAATCATTTTGTTCTAATTATATTTTCATTGAATTCCTACTGCTAAACGTTAAGAGGCAAGCGTTACCTGCAAATTTTAGACCCTATGTTCAAGTGCGTAAGATCGACAATACTGTGTAATGAATCAAATGTGTCATATCATCACAATCATCACATACTATATTTACATACATAGCAGGCTGCGAATTTTTTAGGGAATGGCTAATGTAGTGTTGTTGTCGCCCCTATCCGTTTACGTATTCTTTCGCGATCAGTCGGTGTTTCGGCTTGCCTATTGTTTACCTATTTAAATGTTTTGTTTCTCACAGTAGAATAGTGATTTTATTTATTTATTTTTTCCTCTTTAAGTTTAAAACTAATACCCCGGTGAGTACCAAAGTTTTGGTGTCGCGTGTTCTGAAAAATTGGATTTGTCAAATTGTTGTACCTAAATGCATGCATTTGACAGTTTATTTTTAACCCCCGACGCAAAAACGACGGGGTGTTTTAATATTGACGTGTGTGTGTGTGTGTGTGCGTCTGAGGCAACGTAGCTCCCGAACGGATGAACCGATTTTCATTTTGTTTCTTTTGTTTGAAAAGTGTATTAGTCGGGAGTGTTCTTAGACATGTTTCATCAAAATCGGTTCTGCCATTTGAAGATTATCAGCTCTTTTCTGGTTGATGAAGGGATTTGAGCATCTTCCGCGGGTCTGATCAAGTCGAAATTTGGTATTGTATTACTTCAATGATATTAGACGAACAAAGTATCCTTGAACTGATGCTGGAGCAAGACCTGGAATTTCCAAGATACTCACCAACAAACAGCAGAAGCATCGTTTTTGGGCTCATTGAAAAGGTCTCAATGAATAGATTATAGACAAATGGTGATCAGGACGAGAAATGACGATAAATTAGTAACAAACTTCAACTGTGGGAAAGATACGCAACGCTGCGCAGATTTAAGCGAGATATTAAGTAATAAAAATTAAACTAAAAAAACCCCAGAGGCCTAGCATTTTCATTAGCCGTCCCTGACTTGACAATGCCTTGATCAAAATATCACCTTCAACTTAAAAGACCTAGTTACAAATATATTTTTTTACTTTTTAGAGTTTTTGTTTGGGTCGGGGGTTTTTTTAATTTTTAATTTAATTTTTAAGGAGTTAGGGACACGATTTCAAATCGGTATCTAGAGTCGGCCACGGAATTAATTTAATATCAGTTAAATCAAACAATTTATGGTGAACGTATGCGTTTAGAATATTAATTGTGATATATTGAAAGCTATGTGAGTAGGTACCTACTATGAAAATAAAAGTTTCATCAACGCAATCAATTTGTTTCTTTGTTTGCTGAAGCTTTTATGTCATCATTATTTAGTCTGTATCAGGTTCTATAATTTCATATATAAGAAATTGTTTGGTTTTTAACCGACTGCGCTGCGCCACAGCAAAAACAGGGTTATGTATGTATGTTCTTATGTATGTAGGATCGTATATACTTATCCTCGAAGCATGCTAACGATTGTATGGGTTTTAATGCATGAGGCACGCCTCAAAACCAAACCTACCTAGCCGGGTCGATACGGCTGATACTATACCTGCTGGGGAGTTTGTTGCGCCACTTCTTCTTCCCAGCTAAAGCACTAGGAAGTGTCGAAGGGTGGGCGTTTTGGGGGGACTGTCTTATGTTTTTTTTTTTGCCGTTCGAAAAGTGCTGACTCTCAGCCTAGTTTGAATAAATGACTTTTGATTTTGATTTTGATTGATTTTGACCCGGCTAGATTTGGTTTTGATAAAAACAAAATGACGGATTTAAGATGTCATTAGTAGGGATGGGCTGAACGTTGTTTGAGCCGAATACGAACTTCGGCCGAACATTCGGTGAATATTAGGTTTGGCTGAACTTCGGTCGTTTTCACTAGGAAATGTAAACGCGCCTTGCGGTAAGAGTACCTAAATAAGATAATAGAAACCGTCAAGTAACGAAAAACCGTTTGCGACTTCCTTGTGACCTGTCTGTTTCTATTGTCATGTCTACCTATTCCTAACAAATATAAAAACTTTTTAATAAAAAAATTAAACCGCCGAAAAACCGAAAAATAAAAAATAATAAACTAGCTTTGTCCAACCCCAATAACTAAGTTCGGAAGGTGGTGACATATAATCAAATACATATCCAAAGTCACCGACTTCCGAACTTATTTATTGGGGTTGGACAAAGCTAGTTTATTATTTTTTATTTTTTCGGCGGTTTAATTTTTTTATTAAAAAGTTTTTATTTTATAATTTTTTGTGGCTATAATCTACTAATTACTACATGCTTAATTTTTGATTTAATACACGACTCAGTATTAAAATCTGTGAGTAAACAATCAATCATCCCCTGTTTTCTTACCCTTAGGGTTGGAATTTTTATGGGACCAACTTCGAGGTATACCCTTTCCAATAAAAAAAGAATTATCAAAATCGGACTACTCTGGAAAAATTTATGCGTGGTCATACATAAAAAAAAAAAAAAAAAATATACGCGTCGAATTGAGTAACCTCCTCCGTTTTTTCGTCGGTTCGAAAAGGTAAGAATAGAGTAGACAATTCAAGGAAGTAAAACAAAATAGTGAAGTTATAAAAAGAGCTACCTGCCTAGAAAATATGCACACAAGGAAGTAGTGCGGAAAGTAGTAGATAAAACTTGACAATGGTCATTCGTTCTGGTGTTAAATAGTGTATTCCACTTAGTCCATATATTTGAGATGCCACTCTAGGAGCCGCTCCACCTTTTCAAGGTCATGTTCAGAGAACTTCGCTAGTAACCATTGTCTTTGGCTGATATAATAATTGGTTAACAATGTTGCAATTATGGAAATAACGTGTTCTTCATGTTGATAGAATATTTTTTTCTTTAGACCAACACTCTAAATCTCATTTTTTTAGCCCCCGACACCCCCGTATTATTATTTTTTGCTTCAGCTTGTCACATCCATCCCTTTATTTCAAATCCTTTCCCTTTCGTTTTTCTCGCAGCCATAGATTATCTCACCTGCCGGTCTAGTCGGCCAAGACATATCGAATCTCCTGGATAAAAACCGAGAGTGCGTTTAAGAATCTTATAATAAGTAATAATTTAGAATTCCGTTTTTTAGTAGACAACGTAATTGGGTATAAAAAACCAAATTTAGGCTATCCAAAACGATATAAAATTATTTTTAACCGACGAAAAAACGGAGGAGGTTACTCAATTCGACGCGTTTTTTTTTTTTATGTATGACCACGCATAACTTTTTCCAGAGTAGTCCGATTTTGATAATTCTTTTTTTATTGGAAAGGGTATACCTCGAAATTGGTCCCATATAAATTCCAACCCTAAGGGTAAGAAAACAGGGGATGATTGATTGTTTACTCACAGATTTTAATACTGAGTCGTGTATTAAATCAAAAATTAAGCATGTAGTAATTAGTAGATTATAGCCACAAAAAAAATTAAAATAAAAAATATTGATACGACATTTAAGTCAAACGAATATCTACTTATTCTTTTAATTAACTATGCAGTCTATTCAAGGAAGGTTGCATTAGGATTGTATTTACTAAAAAAACTTTTTAATAAAAAAATTAAACCGCCGAAAAACCGAAAAGATAAAAATAATAAACTTGCTTTGTCCAACCCCAATAACTAAGTTCAGAAGGCGGTGACATATAATTAAATACACATCCAAAGTCAAAGACTTCCGAACTTAGTAAATACAATCCTAATGCAACCTTCCTTGAATAGACTGCATAGTTAATTAAAAGAATAAGTAGATATTCGTTTGACTTAAATGTCGTATCAATAATATTTTTATGTAAAATTATGGAAAATTCTTATGTAAAATCAAGTAATTCTATATAGACGAATCGTTTAAGACCGATTCGCAGAGTATTAACACAATTAAAAACGATACAGTACTATTTTTGCACCAGAAGTCGAGATGTTTCATTGTCGAGATGTTTCACCATTTTTACACTTATAATGTCATTGTCTTTCACAGTGATTCATCCTGAATATGCTAACGCATATTCAGGATGAATCACTCTATAGACAAAACAACTATAGACAAAAGTCACTTTTAAATTTCTAAGAACTAATTATCTAAGTATGTAGCCAGTATCCCCAGTATCCCGGTTCTAAGAAATGTTTTGCACACATTCGCACACATCTGATCTCAGTCTCAATCTGTCAAAAATACCTCAAGTTTCCATACATTTTAGACAACTTCTTGACGTTTGATCGTCGCTGAGATGAGACTGCGACTAGATTGTGAACGTTTTTAATCACGAGAATTGGCCTTTTTTTGGGTGGGAAATCATCAAATAACTTCTTCCGCTCTGAGTGGAGCATTAGGGCGTGTCAGACTTTAACCGACTAAAACCCACCCATGTGGGCATTAGTCTGTGTGCCAGGGGCGGCGGTTTCTCTTTCGAACAACCCGCACCCCTGGCAGGCATCGGCTCTTGCGGGCCCCATCAGGTTGTGCGGACATCTCTTTGAGGCGCCGTCGACCTGGGCTTGGTCCTTACCGGACAGCGAGCTACCCATTACTCGCCGTCCGCAAGCCCATTCGCCGTCCGCAAGCCCGAGAATTGCCCTTCAGCTACTTATCACGTATGACAGCTATCAGTGATAGTCATGTTAATTCACTTGACGCCCTGACCTTCAATGACCAGACAGGGCGTGCGGGCGGTCCGTTACAAATTTGTTTTCTTTTGGAATGTTTTTGTTATGATGAGTGCAATGCAATCATGTGTTGAAGTTTTTTTCACTAATTGCTATGTATTAGTTTAATAGTAGTGTAATAGAAACAGAAAGAGACAGAAAAAGTTGGAAACGGTTTTTCGTTACGTTACGATTTCTTTTTAGTTACTCCTACCACAAACCGGGAAGAACTTCGTTACAAAAATATTCCCTGATCATGTGAGGTATCAAAACAAAGTACTTGAGGGGACGATTCCGAAAATATAACACACTAAAAAGTTGAATCCGCAGATATCTCTACATAGTATAAAACAATGTCACTTTTCGTGTCTGTACGCTTAGATCTTTTTAACTACGCAACGGATTATATTGCAGTTTTCATCAACAGACAGAGTGATTCAAGAATAAAGTTTACATGTATAACTAGCTTCCGCCCGCGACTTCGCCGCGTGGTAAGCAAATTGTAGCCTATGTGTTATTCTGATGTCTAAGCTACATTACTGGAAAGTTTCATCCAAATCCGTTCATTAGTTTTTGCGTGAAAGAGTAAGAAACATCCATACATCCAAACTTTCGCATTTATAATATTATTATTAGTAGGATAGGATACTCCGACAAGCACGCGAGTGAAGCCGCTGGTAAAAGCTAGTACATAATAATCAACAAAATAACCGATATTAGGGTTCCTGATTCTTATTAACCCCCGACGCAAAATGATGGATGTGTACTATACCTACATAATACCAGACATAGCTACCTGTATGTAAAAGCAATGCAATTGAAATAGTACTAGATACAATCATCATAATCTTCATGAGTATTTTACTTGCATAAGTAAATGTACCTAGGTATTTACATAGGTACATATTTATATATATAGTATGATATAGCTGTACTATAAGTAGCTGTTATTATTGATAAGACAACCATTTCGGGCTATCTGTCAGGGTTTACGATTCTGTAGCCGACTGTAGCGTCAGTAGAATAAAAACAATTGATCGAATTTAAGGGAGTGTTCTACCTGTCAACATGAACAAGATGAATCTATGGAGCCTGAATCTCGAAACCTCAAAAAAAATTCTACCTTCCCATGTGTACAGATGGCAGCAGGTCAAGCTATCGCAAACTGTCAAATTTTCTCAATCGAACATGAACCTTATTCCTTTGTCATGAGAGTTGTTCCTTGATGGTTTAGGGTTTCGCGAGTTGGTTGGTTGGCGCGATTGTTTAAAAATTCGTGGCATTTTGATGAATTTAGTTAAAAATAAAACAGTGCATCGTAATCGTAAGTAAACGTTCACAAATTACGCGCAGCTCGCTCGACTCGAGTCTGGCACGCTCTTCCCGCAAGTGTTGCCATATGGAGGAGGCGTGAAATCTGTATTTTCATTTTAAAAATCCGTATAAAATCCGTATTGCCAGTAAAATCTCACCCTTTTTCATTGTTTTTTGGCACAAAACCTGGAACAGATTTTTGGGACGTTGTAGGTACTGAATTTCGATGTCGTGTTCATGTGCTTAAAAATATCCTTCTTACCTCCGCGTCCAATAGATAAGTCACTCGATTTCTTTTTACAAAATGCAATCGCGCAAACCCTTCTTGCTACGTTTCAGCAAAACCTTGAAAGTAGATTCAGCCAACCAATCTAAGTTGAAGCGCTAAATTATGCGTGATTTTTTGCATTTCCAGCCGTTGTTTTTAAACTACACTTAATATATTACAAGACAGCTGCTAACAGCTGTCTTGTTCTTTTGAATCAGATACAATAACTCTAAAGCTTTTGTCTTTGATACACGGTTTCGAACGCGACCTATGGCACGGGATTCCCCACATCTCATGTTTGTGTTACGGCTCTATTTGTCTCTATTTGTTGTATTTCCATGAAATGACAATAATAGTTCCGGCAGACGACTACAATGTGTTTTATAATGAATACTACGAAAAAAACATCGGAATATGCTCTGTACGGCATCTGGCTGAGGTTGAGTCCGTCTGTACGTAAATCCGTATAAAAGTCCGTAAGCATGATTCATCCGTACTGGACTTCCAAAATCCGTACAAATACAGACAAATCCGTATATATGGCAACACTGCTTCCCTCTAACTAACATGCGCCTCGACTCGATGCATGCAAACGACTGACCTCGAGGACCGAGCGAGACTCGGTGACCGATTTGAACAATCGAAAACTAGCGGTCGATTCCACTGACTCGAAACAATCGACAACTAGCGGTTGATTCCACTGACTCGAAACAATCGACAACTAGCGGTTGATTCCACTGACTCGAAACAATCGACAACTAGCGGTCGATCCCACTGACTCGAAACAATCTAAAACTAGCGGTCGATTCCACTGACTCGAAACTAACGAAAAACATCTCGATTGTTTTGTAGAACGGCGAGTCGATGGTTGACTCGATGGTTTTTGCCAATTGAACATAATAAACCTTATGTTATAAAGTTGAAAGAGTTTGAAAGAAATTTGACACATTAGGTAGCTTGATGTGCTGGCGTCTGTACCTACTTATCATAAAGATTCTTTATTTCGCTCAAGAAGAAAATTACTTTTCTTTGATACGGCTATAATAATTATTATGATAAGTCGCATAATAATTGGTTAAAACTTAAGACTTAAAAAAATGTTGCTTTAATAGCCTTTTAAACGAGTTGTATTCCTCGATCAATTGATCCTTGGTCACGGTGCTTGCTTCTTCATTCTATAATTATCAATATCTGACTCGTGCGTAATTGTTGCACAATATTATAACAGGAGAGACTGTAAGCGCGCATCACTATTGTGCAATTTCCCTATAGTCTGTTCCTAAAGTATCTGACGAAATTGTAAACAAACCTTGTTGGGTTATATTCTTACGCAATCGCTCACTACGCTGCGTTTTCTGCCCCATATGTTACTTTTCCATCAGATACGATATGTCTGTAAAAGGCTATACTTTTTTTTGTCAAAATAACTTCTCCCGCTCTGGGTGGAGCAGGAGGACGTGTCAGACCTTTACTGACTAAAACCCACCCGTGTTCCTTCAGTAGCCCGTATGCCAGGGGCGGCGGTATCTCTTTCGAATAAACTCGCAATCCTGGCAGGCATCGGCCCTTGCAGGCCCCATCAGTTTGTGCTGACATCTCTTGGAGGCGCGCGTGGAACACTACGCGCCGTCGACCTGGGCTTTGTCCTTACCGGACAGCGAGCTACCCATTACTCGCCGTCCGCAAGCCTACGGTGGCCGGAAATCTGCCTGGGATTCCCGACGCCCATGCAGGGCGTCTCCTGCGGCGGTTAGGGCCGTGAGGGCACACATGCTGCCTCTCCCTCACGTGCGCCGCCTCCCTCTTCGCGAGCATTACTGCTTCGCTGAAGGAGGTGACGGCTACCCATGCATTCTAGCTCCGTACCATGGCTTGGACCAGCGCCGGACGCGAGAGATCGCCGCCGCCGATTGCCTCCACGAGAACACGGCGGTGCTCCGCCCAAGCCGGGCAGACCGCCACCGTGTGCTCCACCGTGTCTTTAGGGCGGTCTCCGCAGTGGAAACAGCCGTGTCCGGTGAGGACTTGCGTCAGGCGGAAGGTGAGGACGCCATGCTGCCTCTCAAGCCACTCCTCAAAGAGGGGACTTACCGCCGCAATCGTGGCGTGCCCGGCACTGGGTTGCGACAATCGCACTCTCCATGTCGCCATAAGATCTCGCCGGAGCTCTGTCCGCTGTACCGCGATTTCCCGCGGCAGCGGAGTTACGCCGCAGCATTTGGCCTCCTCGCGCCACTCCCACATGCGCGCGAGGACCTTTGTCTCCAGATCCCATGGCTGTAATCCGGCAAGGGGGCCCGCCGCCTTACCGGAGATCGTGCAGTATCCTCGGATCATCCGGATGGCCATGACCCTATGGGACGCCTTCAACCGTCGAGCTGGTTGGCACCTCGATGTGGCCGCCCACACCGGTGCCCCGTATAGGGCCAAGGCTATACTTAGTTGGGTCTATGATATGTCTGTCAAATATAGGTATAGTGGTATTAAGTACCTACTAGGTACATCCCCGGACGAGCTCCATCTGGGAGCGATACCAGATTCTATCTATATCTATATCTATTCTATCTATATCTATATCTATACATATAATAAATCTGTAAAGGAACTTTTTCTGTACATTTAAAATATTTCGAAAATAATTGCTTGGGGTGGTAAGGGATAATCAACAGATGACATTTTAACCCTTATCAAAATTTTTGTCTGTAGCTCGGTTTTTCAGTTTCTATGTTGAATAGATCAAGTATCACGTCAAAAGAACGAAACTAATATGGTTATCTTTCATACTCAAATATTGTTTATAACTCAGAGTTTATATTAGTCTTTGTTTCATCGCAATCGCTTCGGTCAACCTATCTAAATAATTTAAAGTGTTCAAGAAGAATTTATTTACGTAATGTTGAAACACTTAGCGAGCGACATCTATTGGCGTGAAACGGTACTAACGAATACTTAATATTAACGCGTCGTTCTCATTTAAGTTACTTACTGTGTCTGTGTTATTTCAAAAAGTAATGATACTGATTACTAAAATCGCTTTCCGTTGGTGGTTGATTCCCACGAATCAAAAAAGCTAAAAGAATTTCAAATAAAAAGTTGTGATAATATTAACTGACGTGGTGTTCTGAGTCATATACCTAGAATGCTATGTTAGATAAATATTTATTAGTTTTATCAATCAAATTAATACAAATAGAGGGGAAGAAATCTCATTTTTAATTGTGATAAAAGTCTTAGTAGCGCCATCTAGCATAATATAGCAAAATTAGAGCGGCTAGAGGAACATCTCCATAGAAATTCTTAATCTCTAGCGTCAGTAACGCCATCTAGGTTTGAATAGCAAACATGCAAAGACAACAACTTGATTTCGCGCGAAATTTGATAATGTTAAATTTAAATGCGTGTTTACAGCATTACTCGATTCAAATAATGGGAGTTTTGGGAGTAAAGAGTTGTAAATACGTATGTGCTAATTTTCTAGATGTTAGTTTTCGAGGTGGGGAGGGGTTCAAGCGAGGTCGGATGGTGAAAGTCAGGAAAAAAAATCCAAAATTGCGACCATAACTACTGGTGGATTTGAGTAATTATATAGGTTTTCACACGGGCAACTGTAGTTATGTCGATGCTCTTCCGAGCAACATCGCTTACAGAGAAGCATTTTCTTAGTTAAAACAAGTTTAGAAATGTATTTATTTATCCATTTGGCATCTCCAACAAAGGATACATTACCTACACAGGAACAATAGAAATCACAATAGTAAAATATTGACAATTTTAAAGTCGCTTCTTTAAATATAATTATTTATTGGTCTACAAATAAATGTATAGCTGAACAAAAGAAACACTGAAACATTTTTGATTACAATTTACAATAAAAAGGCATCGCAACTGAGAGTCGCGGAGGATCGCTCTGTTACGTCCATTATCCTCGGGATCGGGCTCTCTCTCTTCCTGCTGCCTACGTCAGCAGCGGGGAGAGAGGTGGGGGCGCGCGCGGTATGGCACTACGTAGCAACAACATCTACTTACTATGTTCATAGAAAACCCGTGCTATACAATTAAATCGTTTTTTTTGCCTGGTTTGGTTTTTTTTTTCAACAGCGCTTTTAATGTGGATAATGACCGACGTTACGGGGCGTAGGTAATGGTAACATTCGCAGCGAGCATGTCTTTACGCCGTGTGCTAAAATCAGTGTTGCTCGCTCGCATGTTTTGCCGTAGGTACTACTGACTGCACGAATACTTGCTTGGTAACATATTAGGTGCATTTTGACCCGTGACGCCGGTCAGTATCCACCTTTACAGCGTGATCTTTCTTCATCGTGATAACGCCATGGTCCCACGGGCCGTTAACTGACAGGTGGCGTCAGGTGTTACTGCACTGCTACCTGTCGAGGCCTATCGCAGTCCGTGCAGAGCATTCCCACTGCTGTGGTTTTATTCAGTGGTCAACGTTTGATAAACAAAGCTAAAAGACACGCGCCTGTACGGGCCGAGATAGGCGCCCGCCCCCGCGTGGAATAATGCTTCAGCACACTCAACCAGACGCGCAGTCGATTTATTGAGTAAGTACAGTAAAAGCTCCTTATTCGTGCTTCCTTCATTCGCGTTTTCACTATTCGCGGATTAAAAAAATGCGACCCAATTCCTATATCCGCGGCTAACGATTTATTTATTTGCGGGTCTAATCGGTACATCGGTACATACATATTAACAAATAACAAAAAGGATTCCAATAGGTATCCAACCCAATATCCTTTGTAAACGCGTCGTCAGATGGACTATAAAAAAGTGAAATAGACCTTATTACAACTTCGCCTAAAGTACATTGTCAAATGATATCGCCGCTGTATTGGTTCGGCCTTTGACATCTACAATAGCCGCCTTCGCCGCGGTCGGTGTTTTTAACCGACTTCAAAAAGAAGGAGGTTATCAATTCGACATGTTTATATTTTTAATGTATGTTCAGGCATAACTCCGTCGTATATAGACGGATTTGCAAAATTCTTTTTTTTTTTCGAAAGGGGTTTACTCCGAAATGGTCCCAATGAAATTTCATATAGACAGGGCCCGATCTAGCTATTTAGCCGCTCCGGGCAAAAATAACATTCGCCGCCCTTTGCACTAACACCATCAAAGATGGTATGACCATAATTATGTGATATTCTTTTAACTATATAATATTCACATACGTTAGTCTACTACGGCTTCTGAACAAGTATACAAAAATTCATGAGAGTAGGTATGTTTGTAAGTATACATTTTGCCGCCGCTCATTTTTGCCGCTCTGAGCATTTGCCCGGCTTGCCCCCCCTTAGATTGGGCCCTGCATATAGATCTGATGATGCGTTTCGGAAACAGACAACGGAACTCTTCAAAAAATTACAGCAAATCAACCGCGAATGTTGCTATCACATAAATAAGTATGCATTGTTTTGACCCAAAGGATGATGAAATTTCGAATTGGTGTATGGTAGGTAACAAAAAAGTGAAAAATAAAAACTTTTTTCAAAAAAATAACAACCGACTTTCCGAAAGTCGGTGACGTTGGGTGTGTATTTTAATTATTTGTCACCGCCTTCCGAAATTAAAGTTATTTTGCACTTTGTAGTGTTTTTTGGAAGCCGGTTGGTATTTTTTTGAAAAAAGTTTTTTGAGAATGTAAACAAACATAATGAAACCAACCTCATCACCATAAAGTATATTTATATATCATCATCATTTCAGCTGAAAGACGTCCACTGCTGGACATAGGCCTCCCCCACATTTATAAATGCTGCGACTTAATAGACATTCCATCCTTTGGTACGAGCCGCTTTGCGTGTTTTACCTATTGTTTCATCTTTCCATTTATTGCAAAATGTTGAAATTTTTTTTTACTTAAAAACGATTTTCGACGCGAAAAAATCTGTTTAACGCATAGAAATGCTTGATCGTTTACGCTTTGGAGAGTCGCTTGCATCCATATCACGCTCATACAATTAATCAATATGGTCAAAAACTTCAATTAAATTGTTTTTTTTTTGTCACTTAGGAACGTATCCCCTATAATCCCATATAAATTACCATTCCATAGTCACGGTTTCTGTATTCGTGGTAGGTATTTTACGGAACGTATACCTCGCGAATAAAGAGCTTTTACTGTACCTACGGCAGGTGCACATTTATTATAAAATGAGCCTCGACCAGGCGCTTTGATCTATATTTATTCTTAAAAATCTGAGTGAGACTTCGTCGTAATATCATTATAACCCCTAAAGACGCCTGCAGGTCTAGACAAAACACCTTTCTGTTAACGTTCACGCTAAACTCTACGCCAGAATATATGGGAATGACATTACCGTGTCCTTTCCGCAGGTAATGTCATTCCCATACTTTTTGGCGTACCGTTTAGCGTGAACGCCAAGAGTAATGTGTTTTGTCTCTAGGCTCTGGACTGCATTCGAAAGCTGTGGTAGATTCCTACCAGGATAGATCGGAAGATCGGAGGAGTGGTACCTACACCGTCAAAGCGACACATTATTGTTTTCCGACATGCACGCGAACGAAGTCGCGGGCACAGCTAGTTACCTAATAAGAGTGTTGTGTTGTAAAGCAGCGCATTCACGATCAAATTGAAATGACCATGTAAAACATTTAGTAAATCTTTACAAGATAACTTTTATCGTTTTGAAATAAAGTATAAATTAGAATGATTGACGTGAGTCGAGATTACACTTACATTACATTGACTAAGTTACCGTAATAATGGTTTTACGTCGATCGTGAATGTCCTTCTTGTGTGTGCAGTGTCAGGCACGATGATTAGAGGCGTGAAGGGAGGCGTGAAGGGAGGCGTGACGAGAGGCGCGGAGTGTGGCGCTGGGGGCGCGGGCGTGCAGGTGGTGCGGCTGGGTGCGTGCGCGCGGCGCTACGAGCTGGACGAGGCGGCGCTGCGGCACCTGCTGCTGCGGCCCGCCGTGCGCGACCTGCCCGTGGTCGTCCTCAGCGTGTCCGGCGCCTACCGCGGCGGCAAGTCCTTCATACTCGACTTCTTCCTCAGATACCTCAACGCGCCTGTGAGTATTCTGAACAACTTCTATTGATGTACTGAAAAACTCTCGCCTAGTACACCTTCGAGGAGGATTTATAATCAATATTTGATTAACTAGACCCATTTGGGGGTCAGTTGCCTCGAAGGAGACCAGTAATCGCTACGGTAGTCTATGTAAACTGGCCCTCATTCAAAGGTTTCTAACCCGTTACGGAGGTAAATTGATCATGTAAATTGTGAAGTGAGCAGCACAGATCTAGTATTTGACAGACATCATTTTGTAACCATCTGCGAAAATATTTCAAGCAATTTAAACTATGTCTTATGATTTATTAGCTTTGCAGTCAGCAGAGTGGGGAATGGCTGGGCCAAGAGGACGAGCAATTGAAAGGATTCCACTGGAGAGGCGGCGGTGAGCGGGATACCACCGGCATCCACCTGTGGCCGGAACCCATAATCACCACTTTGGCCACCGGCGAGAAGGTGGGCTCTTTGCATCTTGACATCTAGTCACAGTTTTGAGTTATCAGTCCGCACGGATACGGCAGGCACTGGGCACCTTAACCGTGCACATTGACCCATTATAGAGTAAGCCTGAGATTGTCGTTCACTATGATAATTGTGACAAAGTTTTGTTTAATGTAGACAGCTGTAACTCTTTCTTTCTAACTACTAACTAACTGTTGAAACACATCATATTAGGCTCCGTATTCCTGGGATGAACATTTTCCCATCTACGGAACGACATGTGGCGCTCATGTGTGCAGATTATCACTCTGCTTCGGTACAATTTATTCTGCATGAGCCTGATGATCACTTGTTCCAGTCTTCAGCGGCAGGTACTTATCTTTGTGGTTGCAGGTGGCCGTGCTGCTGATGGACACACAGGGCACCTTCGACTCGGAGAGCACCATCGGACAGAACTCCACCATCTTCGCGCTGTCTACCCTCATCTCGTCCGTACAGATCTACAACCTGTCCGGTAATATTAAGGAGGATGATTTACAACACTTACAGGTGAGATTTTATTGTTTTATTAAATTCAGTCAAATAGTGTTGACGGTCTGCAACGTAACTTGTAGCAAAAATCCTTCTCCAAGAATTTTCAAACACACTGCAGACGGGTTTTTTTTTTTGGGTGGTAAATCATCAAATAACTTCTCCCGCTCTGGGTGGAGCAGGAGGGCGTGTCAGACTTTTACTGACTAAAACCCACCCGTGTTCCTTCAGTAGCCCTTAAGCCAGGGGCTGTGGTGTCTCTTTCGAACAAACCCGCACCCCTGGCAGGCATCGACCCTTGCGGGTCCCATCACTTTTTGTGCTGACATCTCTTTGAGGCGCGCGTGGAACACAACGCGCCGTCGACTTGGGCTTGGTCCTTACCGGACAGCGAGCTACCCATTACTCGCCGTCCGCAAGCCCATGCCTACGGTGGCCGGAAATCGGCCTGGGATTCCCGACGCCCAGGGCGTCTCCGTATCCTGCGGCGGCTGGGGTCGCGAGGGCGCATATGCTGCCTCTCCCTCACGTGCGCCGCCTCCCTCTTCGCGAGCATCACTGCTTCGCTGAAGGAGGTGACGGCTCCCCATGCCCTCTCGCTCCGTACCATGGCCTGGACCATGGCCGGACGCGAGAGATCGCCGCCGCCGATCGCCTCCACGAGGACACGGCGGTGCTCCGCCCAAGCAGGGCAGACCGCCACCGTTTGCTCCACCGTGTCCTCAGGGCGATCTTCGCAGTGGAAACATCCGGGCGTTTCCTCCCGCCCTATCCGAAACAGGAACCTCCCGAAACAACCGTGTCCGGTGAGGACCTGCGTCAGGCGGAAGGTGAGGACGCCATGCCGCCTCTCAAACCACTCCTCAAAGAGGGGACTTACCGCCGCAATCGTGGCGTGCCCAACTGCAGACGGGTCACACCGCACTATTGTTGCGTTTCGATGTGGCCCGTTGCGGCTTTAATATGCAATTGGCTTTAGTTAACATTGTCTGTTGAAGCTGTTCACAGAGTATGGCAAGCTGGCGAGCGACGCAGAGGGCAAGACGTTCCAGACGCTACTGTTCCTGGTGCGGGACTGGGCGAGCGCTTACGAGCATGCGTACGGTTTTACCGGCGGCGCCGCGCTGCTGAAAAAGAGGCTCCAGGTACCTAATATTAATTACTATAATCGGCATTCTTCTCTGTGGGAGAGAGTGGGCCATTATCCGCCACGCAGGCCCTGTGTGCCATGACACGATTGCTAATCATCATCTCACCGCTGTTTTACTCAGGACACTACGTGCATCCGTCCTAATCTGCAACTGTTATAATCACTACCGATAAATCAACGTATTATTTATGTTACCAGTCCAATCCGTGCCAGAAGTCAGAGTTGCGTGAGGTACGTGAACACATCCGCTCGTGTTTCGACCAGATCAAGTGCTTCCTGATGCCTCACCCGGGCCTCTCCATTGAAGATCAAAGCTTTGCCGGGTGCCTTTGTGGTCAGTATTATATAGCTAGCTGTAACGTCTGTTACACCGTCAGCGGATGTAACATTCGCTAACTAAATAAAGCTATCGTCAATCATTACAAGAACTACGTATTATTATTACACAACCTACCTACTATTAAATTGCAGACCTGACAGAAAAGTTCAGATTAGCACTTCTAGAGCTGGTGCCTTCACTGTTCGATCCGGAGCATCTCACTCCGAAGCTCATCAACGGAGAGCGAGTCCGGACTCAAGACCTGTTGGAGTACTTCAAGAAGTATGTTGATATCTTCAACAGCGATGAAGTGCCCGAGGCGGTCACCATTTTTAAGGTACTTTGAATAAACATCTTTGTAGGAATGATTTCAGAATAATATGGTTCCTGTTATTTTCAGTCATTCAGGCCAGTCTATTCAAATGATTCGATTTTATTTTGCTTAAGTGCCCCTGAGGGTTCCGCCTTTGTCGGAGTACATGTTACATGTGAAATCAAATTCATTAGTACTTGCCTAATCATTCATAAAAATTATGACCAACAAAGGCCCCATGGGCATGCCCTGTGGTACGCCTGACTGTGTAACTTTTGATTGAGATTTAGTACCTTGGACTGACTATTGTTATCTTTGCATCGTATTCTTCAAATAACCCTCGCACCAACACTGTTATGAGGATGACTCATGAATACCCAAACCCTTGCGAATAATCCTTGAAGATTATTGTGAACAATAAGATCAGATGAAACTATTTTTACTTCGTTCGATTTAGTAAGAACAATTACTAACGTTCCATACACTGAGTTAAAATTTTGTGCGAATAGTCCACATTTCTCTTGAGCATTTTAGTACGTTTGTGATATAATGTGATTTGGGAAAGTAGCGAGCTGATTTAATGTTCTGAAAAAAGGTCAGCTGGGGCATGCCAAGGCACGATTAGACGTATATGAGCATGTGGTAGTCGGACTCTTTGTGTGATTCGTGGCATATCATAGCAATCTTTTGACAGGCGACAGCAGACGCGTGTATGCTGGCGGCGATGCGTGCGGCGCGCTCGGTGTACGCGGCGCACATGGAGGGGCGCGTGCGCGGCGAGCGCAGCGTGGCCAGTAGCACGCTGACCGCCGCGCACGCTGACGCACGCGCTAAAGCTGAGCTTTGCTTCACACAGAAGAAAAAGCTGGGCTCAAAGCAAGACGCTGACGCTCAGCTCAAAGAACTTCTCAAGGTATGACTTCGGCGATATACGTCTTGACTTTTGAGAATGTGCATATTTATACTTATAAAATAAGATTTTGAACAAGTACCACCAGCAGTTGCTGAAGTGACGCTTATAGTTAGGACGTTTAACATTGGCAGGAGTTGGACGCGAGCCTGTCACTGTACGTGCTCCACAACAACGCATTGGTTCAAGAAACGATGTCTCACGCAAAGAAAACATACGACGCTGCCATAAGCAGCGTGTGTGGAGATCATGCACGTCTTTGCCTACACCCAGGTGACCTGGTGGAACTTCACACTGAGTCCCTCCAGAAGGCGCTTTCGTTATTTGACGCAGCGAGAGATATACCTGAGGATGAGGAAGATGACCAAAGAGCGACTTTGGTGCAGGTGAGGTCTTCTTGTTAGTGCCGACACTATTAATATCTATGCTCGCCACACGTGTTAATCACTTCATTCATCACTTTTTTTTCTACTGTCATATAAACACTGTTGGAAATCTACTTGTCCCATGTTATAGCGATTCAAAAGCTGAGCATGTAGTTGATACGTATTTAAACCATAAAACGTGAATATTGCAGAGTTTAGAGCAGCAGTACGATCATTTGCGCGCCATTAACGACCAGAACAACAAGAGCGCTGTGCTGGAGGCGCGCGAGCTGTACGTGACGCGAATGAAGCATGAAATGGATCACGCGGGCGTCAGCTCCAATAAGCTGGAAGCATGCAACCATCGAGCAAGCGACGACGCTAAAGCATTCCTGGAGAAACAGAGAAATCGCCCGTCAGGACAGGAAGACGACCCCTATGTCCAGGAACTGCTACAAGTACGTTCCATTTACTTTGATGTCTCTTTCCGTAACCCTTATTTTGCGTATTAAGTATCTGCTTGTGGAATTCAGCATTGTTCATGAGCCATGGGGCATGGGAAATAGACTTCAAAATCTAATTTTGTAATCGTTGCACCATGTTCATGTTTGGATCCGAGGCACTACCCCATAGCTGTATCCCGTAGGTTCAAATTGGCTTTATCACGGCTTTTTACATCAGTAACTTGTTCACGGGTGAGAGTTTAGACGTTCTTCCCAGCAACTAGTAAGTACAGATTCCTAAATGTGTGGCTTCCGTAACACTAAGCAAGCACCACTTCTTTTTCCAGATAATCAGCAGTTGCTTTGAAGATTTTAAAAAGGCGAATATCAACAGTAACAGGATCATCATGCAGGCGGCAGAGCTCACTTACAACAACTACATAACGTCGGCGTGGGGCCCGCAAATGTGCTGCTTCCACCCGGAAGCGCTGCAACTGTTACATAAAAACGCTCTGGAGGCAGCAGTCAAACAGTTCATGGCTAACAGAGCAGAGAGTGAAGACGATGATTGCAAGGCTCAGGTGGTTAATGTAAGTAGTATATATTATTTTTTATTTGGAATGGATTCATACCAATAAAGTATATGTTAAGGGGCACCTTTGCCACAATATTAATTACTAGCTTCTGCCCGCAACTTCGTCTGCGTCAATATTTTTTTTGGTCTTAGCGTGATGATATATATTCGCCTTCCTCAATAAATGGGCTATCTAACCCTGAAAGAATTTTTCAAATCGGACCCAGTCGTTCCTGAGATTAGCGCGTTCAAGCAAACAAACTCTTTAGCTTTATAATATTAGTATAGATACCATTTATTTTACAGACCCTGGGACATCGTTTTCACGACCTGTGCAAAACTAACGAATTCAACAACAAGCAAGCAGTAGAACAAGCCTTCATGGTTTACAAGATGAATATGAACAATTTCACACGGCCGTCAGTGCTGACTAAACTGGTGCTACCTTGTGTCAGGCGGCTGTCGCTGCTACCCTTACACCACGAGAGCTCCAAGCAACTGGCGATTAGTGACTTCAAGAGCAGACGTCGCAGTGATATCTACCACAATGATCCATATTTTGATGATCTAAAGCAGGTTTGTTATAAAATTCTCCTTGTGCGAGAGAGTCGTCTTTCACAACACTACGCAGTGTTGCCAAAGACGATTCTCATCATGTTGACTCGAAGGGGATGCCACAGTATGCCCGAGATTAATAACAATTACAACAAGATATTGTCTTAAGCATAGAGATAGAACCTAGTCTTATAGAGTTAAGACAGTCAACGCGATTAAAGAGACATTTTCAATACAGGCAGTCAATTGTATATTGACGTTAATATCGTAAGTCGTACTTAACTAAATTGAGTAGACTGCTTTGCTCGAAAAATAAGATGAACCAAGTCATAAAATCTAGCAACAGCAATAATTAGCATGAGTCCTATCTGTTGCAACAAAAAAAAAGCTGCTTATCACCACGATCAGTTTCTGAAAATACAAAAAAAAAATCTTCCAATAAAAGATAAAAACAACGCGGTTACAATGAAATGTTTTGTTCACAGAAAATTGAAACGGCGTATGCTAACTACAGGGATCCGGGACAATTTTTTTTGCGGGATCTGGGCATTCTTAATGACTAAGAACCTGCACCCAGATTTCACAATGGACTCGAGGCAATATCTTCCTTGCTTGTATTTCATTTGTACTGTAGATCAGCACACTGATTGCGTAACACACTATTAATCAAAATATTAATAATATTGAAGGCCAATCCATTGCTTTCTAAGTTTGCAAAAATTGTCTGCTCAGCAATGTAAATAACGCAATGAATGTTGTTGAACTGCCAAAATGAAAGCCAGTCTAATGCCGTGTTCCGAAATGCAATAAAAGTGATAATATCGCGAACCCGACCAAATTGAATAGTCAAAAAATTTAAGAGCTATCAGATCATTAGTACTGATTTTTGTTTTGGTTGGCTTCGCGATATTATCACTATTTGTCTAATACGGAATGCGCCCTTATTGTTATTTCTAGGATTCTTTAATGTAGTCGTGTTTGTGTGCTTATTAAGAAATCACATAAACACGATTAAAATCTAACACAAGTGAAATGTACGTAGTGTAGGATGGCCCGGGAATTTTATTTAGATACAGTGATTGTTTTTAATGGTTATTTTATTTAGAAGATAACACTGGATTTTATAAATGCACCGCATACACGCATTTTATATTAGCCATCTTTTTATTGCAAGGGGTAGTGATGTGCAGATTCATGAGTGTTGTGCAGAGTGTTGCCACAGATACAAAAAGTTAACTAACCTTCATCTATTTTTTTAAATTTAGTTATATAACAATTTTGAAAAATACTAATACTTAGGTATAGCGTTTTATGGCAAGATTCTGCACTAAATTTTACATAACAAATATTCTTTATAATAATGCGTTTCTATAGATATTATGTTTCAAAATAAAAATTAACAATACCATTATGTATGTAAGCGGTTCTCTTAAAATTAATCCTAAGTTTTACAGTACAAAATGTTTTATTTATTTATTTAGTTAGCTAAAACTATACACTATGTAATAATATTAATTTTAATAATACAAATATTATTAAAATTTCTTTACTGTTTTTTAATCTGATAAGAACTATTACTATAGCTTCAAATTTTGTTTTACAAAGCGGTTTGGTAAAAATATCAGCTACTTGCTGATCTGTGGGACAATAGTTAACATATTTCCTTTTATAAAATGTTCATGAATAAAGTAATATCTAACATCTATGTGTTTTGATCTTTTATTGAATAATCCTGTCTTAATTAATTGTATAGAACTCTGGTTGTCTATATTCAGATTTATGTTAATTTTACAATTAAGTAATTCACAAAGTGATTTTAGATACAACGTTTCTTTACAGCAATCAGCTGCAGCAATATAAGGCTTTTGTGGATGATATAGTGACTATAGGTTGTCGTTTGGAACACCATGATATAGGTCCTTTAGATAACATTATAACAAAACCTGTGGTACTACGTCTAGTGGTTACATCATTAGCGTAATCTGAATCACAGTAAGCATTTAGTATATTAATATTTCCTCCTTTTTAGTATTTTATGCCTTTATCTCTAGTTCCTGCTAAATATCTTAAAATTTTCTTTACTGCTATGACATCTGTCTGACTAGGGTTTTCTATTTTTCTACTAGTTTTATTTACTGCTTCTGCTATATCTGGTCTAGTTCTTGTTGATAAATATAACAAACCACCAACACATTCCCTTTATGGAAAATTTATCTGCTGTAATGTCATTAGGGCTTTGAAATATCGGAATTTTTCAATACTGGTATTGGAAAAGTCAATACCGTGATCCCGGTATCAATACCGGTAATCCGATATTGAACGCAAGTTCACTCAGAACATTAATAAAACCAATAAAATACGTGTTTTTTATTTTCAAATCACTGTTTATTGAAAATAATAAAATAAATACGTTTTATACATAGCTCTCTTTTATAAAACATTGTTATTGGTTGATTACTTAGGTAGGACTAGGAATTGGGAACATAATGAAAACTTAAACTTAATCTAGTCTTTTTGCAGGAAGGCATTTCACATAGACATCGAATCCGATCTCTCTGGAGTCGATCTAAAACAAGAAGAGATATTACCTTCGATTATTTATATGACAAACTAGTTTTAGGCCATCTTACAAAAGTACGTATCAAATGTGCCAGTCAGTAAACAATAGGCATGGCAGCGCTGATTTTACCAAGTCTTCAAGTTATTTATTTCATAACAAAAATACATTTGTGTCGCAATATCTGTACAGTAAGTATAGGTACACACAAGAAACAACATAATCAATTACTTAACTGTGCAAGGTTTATGTTTACTTGAGTTTAAGACAAATTAAAAATCTACTTACATGTTGTTCGCCAAGAACGTTTTGGGTAAGACACGAAGAGGCAGCAATGACGGTAATCTAATTAAACTAGCAAAAATACGCGCTAGTAGATTACAAAATTCACAACTTCACAGTCACAAGTTAAAACTACACAATAACAAAGTCTATACATATAATTGGTACCGTGTGGTGCCGGACGTAAAGAATAGCATCATCCCATCTCTTCCCGTGGGTGTCGTAGGAGGCGACTAAGGGACTTACTAGAGAATGGGTAGCAGCGTTCTCTAGGCATTTTACCACCATACTGCGATCGCCAACCCGCCTGCCAAGCGTGGCGATTATGGCAAAACCCCCCTTTTGGGGGAGGCTTATGTCCAGCAGTGGACGTATTTCGGCTGAAATGATGATGATATAATTGGTCATGTAATTGGTGCTTGTAAGCCCATACAAAGCTTTATTCAATTTACATATTTTGTTAGGTTCTTTATCATAACCATCTGGTATATGTATACATATAGATATCATCATCTAATTCGCCATACAAAAATGCAGTTTTAACATCAAAAGTAACAATTTCAGAATTTTTAGACGCTGCAATAGCAAATAGAGATTTAAGAGCTGACTGACTTACCACTGGGCTGTATATTTCATCAAAGTCTGAAGTCCTCTCTGCTCAAGTCCTCTTACCACCAGTCTTGCTTTATAGGTACCGTCGTCTTTCACTCGAAATACCCATTTATTGGTGAGTATCTTCTAACTGCCTGCCTCTGATTTGTCTATTAGACTCCATGTTTTATTTTTCTTTAATGCCTTCTCTGAATCTATTGCCTTCTCCCAATTTTCTTTTTCTATTCCTGTGGTAGCCTCTTTGTAGGTAAGTAGTACATAATCCTTAAGCTTCTCTGGTATTTTTCTTGTTCTTTCACTTCTTCTTGTACCTAGTTCTATGTTAGGTATGTCTATGTTTCGCTCTTCTATCTGTTGTACTGGTCTTAAGTTTTCTTCTTCTCTACTTATTGCTTCTTCTGTATATTGTATCTTCTTCGATATTTATTACATTTTCTTCTATATTTGTTACATCTTCTTCTGTATTTATTTTATTTTATTTTGTATTTGTTATATTTTCTTCTGTATTTATTATATTTTTTCTGTATTTATTATATTTTCTTTTATATTTGATTTGATTTTATCTTCTTTATTCACATTGAATATTATTATGTCTCTGTGTATTTCTACTCTTCTCTTTTCATTGTTCCATAGCCGGTATCCATTGTTTGCATTTCCAATCATTGATATTCTTTTACTTCTTTGATCTAACTTTCTTACTGATTCTAATTGTTTAGCATACGCCGTACACCCAAATACTTGTATGTTTGAAATATCTGGTTTTATCTTATACCACATCTCATTGAGATTTGTTATTAAGTGTTTTACTGGGCAGCCTATTGAGTAGGTAGGTAGCACAGTAAACAGCTTCTCCCCACATCTCATCTTTCATGTTTGAGTCAAATAGAAATACTCTGACTTTCTCAAGTATAATGCGGTTTAACCGTTCTGCCTTTCCATTCAACTGTGGTGTGTATAGTATGGTCTAGTTTTACCCTTTGTTTTAACACCATGTTTTCAGTTCGTTGTTTCTATATTCTCCTCCATTGTCGCATCTTATGCATGAAACTTTTTCATTATTTTCTCTCTCTTTTTCTTCTATACTCTCTTATTAGAGTAAAAGCTTCATTTTTATGTTTCATTCATTTTTTTTTTTGTGATATGGCTGTAATCATCCAAGATTGTTATGAAATATCGATTTCCATCACGAGTAATCTTATGAAATGGACCACATATGTCAGTATGAATGATTTTCAACGGGCGTTCTGCTCTTTCCTTTCTGAAGTACATGGTAATCTTGTTTGTTTTGCTTTAATACATATCTCGCACTGCTCTATTCTTTTATTTCCTTCTAACAAACAGATATTTGGGACTGTTGTTCCTCATATTTACTTAAAATGTTGATATTATTTGTCATATGTGGAGTGCTTCCTGAGTCTACTATAAATTTCAATTTATTATTCTTATTTGATGTCTCATTTGTTAGTAGTGCTGTTTCTTTGTTTTCTTTTTTATTGTTTTTAGTTCTGAAGAAACAGTTTTGTTCTATATGATTTGTTTTCTTGCAAATTGAGCATTGTTTGTTTTTATTTATTAATCTGCAGTCTTTGTCTTGATGGTTTGTCCTTTTGCAAATGTTACACACTTTACACTGTGACTGAAAATGTCCTGTTTTTTTGCACTTGAAGCATTTTTCATTGTTTACAGCTTTGAATGCAATTTGTTCTTCGCAGTTAGAATTGCGGGTCTCCTCTAACAATAATCTATTTGTGAGATTTATTAGGGTCTTTTCATCGTTGGATGTCGACTCCCACGCTGTGGCAAAGTACTAAAATCTCTCCGGTAAACACGTAAGTATTTTTGACATGATCAGGTCATCATCAATTTTGTGTCCGAGATTGTTTAGTCTCACAGCTAAATTTTCAATGCCAGTTACTAACTCACTTTCAATTTGTTTATTATAATTGTAGTTGAAGTGTAGCAATTTAGATTTATTTCTTGACTCGCTTCCTTCAAACAAGTCACAAAGTTTTTATACATTTCTTTAGCAGATTGGCAATGTATGTTACGATATTTTAATATCTTATCAATTGTTTGTAATATAATCTTTTGCCCTTTAGCATCCTTCTGTTCATCGAACTTTTCTTCGGGTTGTTTGCCATTTGTTACTTCACTAAGCCCATGTGATTTCCAGGAGGCCCCGGAGGTGGCTAATATGGAATACCTTAACGGCCCCATTACGCCTCCTCCAGGCGAACATCAACCACTGCGCCGCCGCTCAGGATCTCTTGCTCCAGAGCATGGCGCAGTGGTCGATTAACATCGCCGTGGTCGCTGAGCCGTACTTTGTCCCGCCCAGGGATAACTGGGTGGAGGACCTGAGCGGCTCAGTGACCCTCATTTCGTCGGCTGCCGCCGGTACCCCGACCCTCAAGAGTCTCAAGAGGGGAAGGGGTTGCGTGGCAGTACGGTTCGGGGAGATTGTCGTGGTAGGGGTGTACTTCTCCCCAAGCCGAACTCTCGCCGAGTTCCACAACTCTCTTGCGGAGTTGAGAGACGTCGTCGTCGGGTTCCGTTCCCTCCCCGTGCTCGTCCTTGGGGACTTCAGTGCCATGAACTTGGCTTGGGGTTCCCGGTTGACGGACGTGCGGGGCAGGATGGTGGAGGACTGGGCTCTGGAAGCAGACCTGGTCGTCCTAAACTGGGGTTCTGTCGCCACGAGTGTGCGGATGCGGGGTGAGTCGGTGGTGGACATTTAGTTCACCAGCCCCGCTCTGTCGCCACGTGTCATCGACTGGCGCGTCATGGAGGGGGTGGAGACGTATTCCGACCACCGGTACATCCGGTTTGACGTCTCCACCCAGACCTCGAGCGCGCCGGTCCGACAGGCCCCCTTGTGGTCCGCGGTGGGCGCTGAAGCAGCTGGACCGGGAGCTTCTCCTGGAAGCCTCGATCGTGCAGGCCTGGGACCAACGACGAGGCGGAGTGGTTCCGGGAGACCATGTCCGAAGTATGGGACGTGGCAATGTCCCGGGTCCAGCCAGGTCGTGCTTCACGCTAGGTGTACTGGTGGTCGCCGCAGTTGACAACTCTGCGCGAGACGTGAGTTGCTGCGCGACACCTTTACACCAGGCACCACAGGCTCCTTATCCACCCTCCGGATACAGAAGCCATTCAGGCGGAGCTGTACGAGGGGTACAGAGTGGCGAAGACCGCCCTCCTGGCCCGCGAGGAGTCGCTGGAGACTCTGAAGAGAGACCCGTGGGTCTGAACAGTGACCCCTACAAAACGGTGCGGGATATAATCCGCCCGTGGGCTCCCCCGCTGACGCAGAGTCTGCGGCCCCAGCTCGTGCAGGACGTGGTGAGCGCTCTGTTCCCTTCGCGAGGGGAGCACTCTCCCCCGGCCATGGCTCCGCCTCCTGCGGTGCCCGATGCGGGCCACACCGACGACGACGACGACTCTCCAGAGGTGACCGAGGTAGACCTGAGAGTGGCGGTACGTAGGCTGAATGCCAAGAATACCGCCCCAGGACCCGAAGGCTTGCCCGGGAAAGCCTGGGTCCTGGCCTTGGAGGCTCTCGGGCCTCGACTAAGAGGGCTCCTAAGCGCATGCTTGGAGGAGGGCCGGTTTCCACTTCGCTGGTAGACGGGGAAACTGGTCCTCATTAAGAAGCCGGGGCGCCCAGCGGACTCTCCGTCCACTTACCAGCCCATCGTGCTGCTCGACGAGGTGGGCAGGCTCTTTGAAAGAGTAATTGCAGACCGCCTCGTCGGGTGGCTGGTGCGGGTGGGGCTGGATTTGTCGGAGAGCCAGTTTGGTTTCCGCAGGGGGCGCTCCACGGTGGATGCCATCATGCGCGTGCGAGCCCTCACGACCGGGGATGCTGTGGCCCGGGGTGGGGTCGTCTTGGCGGTGTCTCTGGACATCGCCCTTGCCATCAACACCCTGCCCTGGAGTTGCATCAGGGAAGCACTCCGGTATCACCGGATGCCGACATACGTCTGTCGTGTGGTCGAGGCCTACTTGACGGACAGGGCAGTCATTTATCCCAGTCACCTCTGAGAGTGGGACCGGCGAGAGATGTCGTGCGGTGGCCCACAGGGATCGGACCTGGGGCCGCATCTGTGGGACATCGGGTACGACTGGGTGCTGCGCGCCGATCTCCCTAGCGGCGTCAGTGTAGTTTGCTACGCTGACGACACGCTGGTCCTGGCGCAAGGGAGGTCGTATCAGGCGGCGGCCGACTTAGGGACACATTGGGTTGCGACAATCGTCGATAGAATCCGGCAACTGGAACTCGAGGTGGCCTTGCAAAAGTCCGAGGCCATGTGTTTTCATGGTCCTCGGAATGCGCCACCGACGGGTTCCTAGATAACGGTGGGAGGGGTTCACATCGGCGTCGAGTCGACGATGAAGTACCTAGGACCACATTTCCGCCGTTTGGCTCCCAAACTGCAGCGGGCCGGGGCTGCCTTGAAGCGGCTCCTGCCCAATCTCGGGGGCCAAACGCCTCCTGCCCGAGGCTCTACGCGGGAATCGTGCGGTCCATGGGCCTATATGGGGCGCCGGTGTGGGCGCCTACATTGAGGCGCCAATCAGCTCGCCGGTTGAAGGCGTCCCATAGGGTCATGGCCATCCGGATGATCCGAGGATATCGAGCACGATCTCCGGCGAGGCGGCGGGCCTCCTTGCCGGATTACTGCCATGGGATCTGGAGGCAAAGGTCCTCGCGCACATGTGGCAGTGGCGCGAGGAGGCCAAATGCCGGGGCGTAACTCCGCTGCCGCAGGAAATCGCGACACAGCGGACAGAGCTCCGGCGGGATCTCAAGGCGACACGGAGAGTGCGATTGTCGCTACCCAGTCCTGGGCACGCCACGATTGCGGTGGTAAGTCCCCTCTTTGAGGAGTGGCTTGAGAGGCGGCATGGCGTCCTCACCTTTCGCCTGACGCAGGTCCTCACCGGACACGGTTGTTTCGGGAGGTTCCTGTTTCGGATAAGGCGCGAGGAAACACCGCCCGGGTGTTTCCACTGCGAAGACCGCCCTGAGGACACGGTGGAGCACACGATGGCAGTCTGCCCGGCTTGGGCGGAGCACCGCCGTGTCCTCGTGGAGGCGATCGGCGGCGGCGATCTCTCCAGTCCGGCCCTGGTCCAGGCCATGGTATGGAGCGAGAGTGCATGGGTAGCCGTGACCTCCTTCAGCGAAGTAATGCTCGCGAAGAGGGAGGCGGCGCACGTGAGGGAGAGGCAGTCTATGCGCCCTCACGGCCCTAGCCGCCGCAGGAGACGCCCTGGGCGTCGGGAATCCCAGGCTGATTTCCGGCCACCGTAGGTAGGCATGAGCTTGCGGACGGCAAATAATGGATAGCTCGCTGTCCGGTAAGGACCAAGCCCAAGTCGACGGCGCGTTGTGTTCCACGCGCGCCTCAAAGAGATGTCAGCACAAACCAATGGGGCCCGCAAGGGCCGATGCCTGCCAGGGGTGCGGGTTTGTTCGAAAGAGATACCACAGCCTCTGGAATACGGGCTACTGAGGGAACACGGGTGGGTTTTAGTCAGTAAAAGTCTGACACGCCCTCCTGCTCCATCTAGAGCGGAAGAAGTTAGGTATTTGATGATTTCCCACCCAAATAAAAGCCCATGTGATTTTAAGTATTTTTTTATTTCGAACTTCCATAGATAGATGAACAGATTCAGCATCTATTAGCTTATCTTTATGTTGTTCTTTGTAGTGATTCATTTTATAGAGCACTGGTTGTTATTTTTATTTTATTTGCGATTTCTAGCAATTTTATTTTAGGCACGATTTGCAGCACACACTTTTTTAAATTTACAGTCAATTGCATGAACCACGGACTGCTACCATGTAGGATGGCCCGGGAATTTTATTTAGACACAGTGATTGTTTTTAATGGTTATTTTATTTAAAAGATAACACTGGATTTTATTAATGCACCGCAAACACACATTTTATATTAGCCAAAGCCATCCTTTTATTGCAAGGGGTAGTGATAACTCAACAAGTTAAAATCAAGTAATAAAAGTATATTTTTTGTGGAGATTTTAATATTAATATTTTAGATGTTCCTCCAATAAGTATTAGACTTCTCAATCTGTTTAGGTCTTTTAATTTAATTAACTTGTTTTTTGAACCTACTAGGATCACGGCATGTTCGTCAATATGCCTTTATAATATATTTAGTGATTGTGATGCCAAAAATAAATTAGTGTTAACTGACTTAACGTCCGACCACTGTGGTTTATTAGCTAGCTTCCCTTTACCCTTACTCAAAAAGCAGCATAAAATAGAATGCAGCCATGCAGGCCTCATACAGCTAGTCGTTGCAACAAATTTAAAAATAATATAGCTCGTATGATTGCACCATATTTAATAGAACATGAGAATCCTAATGAAATGTATGGAGCCCTTTTTGATGTAGTGCGTAAAGAATACCAGTCTACTTTCAAAACCAAAACCAATGACATATGATTGACATTAATGGCACCTCCGTCGGCTTCAACCAATGGGCCACACCAGGTATCTATAAAAGTAGAGCGACACTATACGAGCTGTATGGTTTGAAAAATACAGGTTTTATACTCCTTTCTTTGAGTATGTCAGAAATTATTCAAAATTATTTAAAAAGATCTGTGCTTTTGCTAAATCTAAATTTTCAAGCAATACTATAAAAAAATCTAATAATCAAATAAAAACCACATGGAAAATTATTAACAAAAAAACGGGTAAATCGATTAAACAGGAAAAACAACTAGAAACTATGGTCAACAACACATTAGTTAATGAAGCTGCTGATGTAGCTGAGGCTTTTAATGAGTTTTTTTGCCAACATACCTTAAACTACGACTCGCACCTTAAATTCGTCCCCGTCTAAAGCTGAAAACCTTTTGCATAGTAGTGTGCCCAAATGTAGTAGCTTATTTAGTTTCGGACATGTAACGCCTCGTGATGTAGTAAATATTTTTAACACACTTTAATCAAAAAACACTGGGGATTACTGGGGCATCTCTATTAAACTTTTAAGTAATATAATCGACATCGTAGCCCCTATCTAGCTGTTACTTTTAATAAATGTGTTGACTCGGGAACTTTTCCTGACCTCATGAAGATCATACCATTATTTAAATCGGGTAATAAAAATAACGTGGGCAATTTTAGGCCTATTTCTATCTTACCGGCATTTAGTAAAATATTTGAAAAATTATTACTCAAGCAGTTGCTAAGACATTTTAATTTAAATAGCCTCCTTCATGAGGAACAACATGGCTTTACAAAGGGTCGTTCGACTACAGATGCGGGTGTTGCTTTGTTTAAAACACATATTTAACGCATGGGAGAACTCGCAAAATGCTATTGGAGTTTTCTGTGCGCCATGAAACTCTTTTGCGTAAACTGCGTTATTACGGTGTCCATAACGAAGCTTTAAACGTAATACATTCTTATTTACATAATAGGTAACCAATGTGTAGAAAGTAATGGTGTAAAATCTTCCGGGCTACCAGTTCAGTTAGGTGTGCCTCAAGGCTCAATACTCGGCCCATTCTTGTTTTTAGTATATATCAATGACTTACCATTCTATTTAAAGGGTACTTATGTTAATACCAGAAATAAGGATAAACTACGTGCTTCCTTTCACCGACTTCATTAGGTTCATAACTCATTTGTTGGGCTTGGTATAACCTTTTATAACAAGCTTCCCTCTTCTTTGTTAGATTTACATTTTAGTGCGTTTAAAGCCAAAGTAAAATCCAACCCTAGTTCTAAGGCATACCATTCTATTAACGACTACTTAAACGATAAGAATAGTTGGTCGCTGTGATTAACTCAAGACAATGTTTGTATTCTTTCACCAGAATTAGCCTACCTACTGACAGGTTGTATGAGTTACATTCATATACTTAATTGTTTATTTTATTAGACTCTATAAATCATTTTATTTTTTATTTTTGCATTGTACAGAATCAAGTTCTTCTAACTTAACAGACAGCTGTGCTGCTGGCGAGTTTGTTGCGCCACTTCTTCTTCCCAGCTAAGCACTAGGAAGTGGTGAAGGGTGGGCATTTTTGTGGGGATTGTCTTATGTAATTTTGACCTTCAAAAAGTGCTGACTCTCAGCCTAGTTTGAATAAATGACTTTTGATTTTGATGTGCAGATTTTTAGTATTGTGCAGAGTGTTGCCACAGATACAAAAAGTTAACTAACACGTAGTGCCCAAGAGGCTGGCAGCGTATCCACGTTGGATCGCAACTCTGAATCGTTGTCCTAAAAAAAGGCCAACCTTCTGGTCACGCAAAAAATCGACCAACCGCTTGGCGATGAACCCGAAATACTCGATAAACACTCGAACCGCACGGTCCTAGAGTTTTTAACTCCAAATGGCTCAAACATATGGCTCCTATAAGGTTATATTTGCGCCTCAGATTATAAAACAAAGGCAGATAGACCGCGCGGAACACCAGAGTTGACAAGAGTGAAGCCAAAAAACCAAATACTAAAGCGTCGTATTGTATATAATGCGAGGCTTTGGTAATTGTTTTTTTGACTCTTGGGTGTTCCACGCGATCTATTTGCCTTTGTTTTAATCTAAAAAAAAAAAATACTAAAGCGTCGCATTGTATGTTACATAAAATACGACGCCTTAGTATTTGGTTTTTTGGCTTCACTCTTAGTGTTACGCGCGGTCTATCTGCCTTTTTTTTATAATCTGAGATCGGCGCCGTTTGAGGTTTTCTGTACTTGCAGCAGCCACTCGCCGTGCTAGGAAGGCGCGTGAATGTCGACACAAGTTGCATCTCACACCAAAGGCCTACCCAACTTCCAAGGGATTATGGTAATTCCGGCTGGCCTTTACACATCGTCGGAAGCCAAGCCATTGGGATCTAAAACAGCTGGCACCCCGGTGAGAAGAGCCCGACGGATGATGTCATTAATGCTGGCATGCCGTGTCAGCCGGCCAGCGCTCTTGCTGCAAGAAAGGCCATGGTGTCCTAGGCGGTCGACTGCTTCACCGCACTGATAGCGATGTGGAGCCACGCAAGGAGCACGCAGACTTGTTGCGAGCCATAAGTAGTGTGTCATTGATTACCCTGCTCCTCTACAAGACTGTTATTGTGGGTCCAAAAATGTGCAATACAACTTCAGAAGGTGGGCTCGCACGATCTCTTTTAACGAAATACGAACTGTAAAATAAGGGCTCTACTTTAAAATTGTCATTTCTTAAATAATATTAAGTCATTTGTATGTTATGGATTAAGTTTATTAATTTATTTATTTAAGAGCATGGAGGACTTACAGCTATTAAAAACAGATTTAAAAGGAAGCTATAGTTATCAGAAAACCAATTACAAATCCGTGTGAGCACAAAAACAAAGAAAAAGACATCGCCTTAATAAACAGAAAAGTAATATAGATACAAAGTTTTACAATTTCATGACTAAAACAATAGAAAAAAAAAAATACCTACCGCTACTTGAAAAACTTAAGGCTTAAGGGGACACTTTGCACTGGCTCGAACTCACTGGTGGGCCTGGCTAAAAATCACGCTGTCTCACCAGGCTTCGTATACGACAGAGATAGTATCAGTGGTGAGCAGTTAGACGCTAGTCTACACGCACAACGTTATTGAGTGAGATGCAGGAGCATTTTTGGCAAAAAAATCGCGAAAAAATTAAGAAAAGTCCTTCAGAAGATCGGGTTTTATGAAAAAACCACTGCATAAATCAATGACCAATAAAGTTTATTAAATTTATTGTTAATTGAAATTTGTCGGTACCGTCTTGGTTTTCGAGATTTTACACTCCTTTGTTACTTAAACACGCTCAAAGTTAGGTTAAATTAGCAAGAAAAACGAATCTTTGTTGGCTCATAACTTTTTAATGGCTTTTTATTTTAGTATTCTGTTTCCGTATAGACAATAATAATAACGAGACAAAACCATACCATGTTTAATTTTTGATGTACATAGTCAAACAGTGGAGGAAAACCCTCCCGAAGTTTGTATGGAAAAAATGTGGGCAAGTGTCACCTTAAGCACCTTCTTGCCGAATTCACACTAACTGTGAATGGATCAAAATTATATTCTTTGCATATGTCATTGAAGTTCCTGCTTGCGCGCACAATATAACTGTTCTGCCTATAATTCGAAGATGTATGAGGCACACGTATGGGTGGATTAAAACGAAGTGTCTTACTTGGCACAATAAAATAAAATTTTGACAATAACTCAGGGTTATCAATATTATTGTTAAGGATTTTCAACAGGTATAAACAGTCTGCAATTTGACGACGATCTACCAGTGGTAGCAGATGATTCTTCTTGCAGAATCCAAGATAATCGGCTGACTGAAATGGAATCCTTTTGATAAAAGCAGAGATACGTATAACTATCTATGTACATATTATATATTACTTTTTTTTTGATGGTGGGAAATCATCAAATAATTTCTCCCGCTCTGGGTGGAGCAGGAGGGCGTATCAGACTTTTACGGGCTAAAACCCACCCGTGTTCCCTCAGTTGCCTGTATGCCAGGAGCCAAGGTATCTCTTTCGAACAACCCGCACCTCTGGCAGGCATCGGCAATTGCGGACCCCACCAGTTGGTGCTGACATCTCTTTGAGGCACAATATCTTTCTTTGTGTTTTATTCTGCTAATGACTAATCAATCTGCTTAGCGTTTTCCTAAGTTAGGGTCGGCTTCCAGTCTAACCGAATACAGCTGAATACCAGTATTTTAGATGGAACAACTGACTGTCTGACATCCACAACTCAGTTATTGGGTTACACGATACACCTTGGCCCGACTGGTGGTCAGACTTCCGGGTTTCTGAATACCCGTAACCACTGTCGGTAATGGCTTAGTGGGTTTTTCGAGGCACGGAGGGATCACCCATCCATGAACCGACCAAAGCAAACGTAGCTTACCTTCGAACGACCCGTGCGCCTGTTATCATTTAGCCACGAGCCCAAAGCAATTTTGCATGTAAAAGGGAACTATTTAACAAGTCAAGAGAGACACGTATGACTTTAAGTGAATTTATTTTAAAATTATTTACAAAATTTCTGGTTGTATTACTAAGTAGGTAGAGTAATATTAGGTCTTTACCTATGAAATTGCCGTTCTGCAGTACTGGCCATTTCAAATCAAAATAATTTTTGTTTGGCTAAGAATTCTAATTTCAAATTAATTTTATTTTAAAAACATGGATTTTTTTTTCTAAAAGTAGTCATTTCTTTATTGATTAGTGTTACATTTTCATCGCATTTCAATCTTTTTCGTCATCATGGATACGTTAAAAATTCGAGTAATTATGGAATATGAGTACCGTCGTGGCAGCAACGCGGCACAAGCGGCACGCAACATCAACGACGTTTACGGAGCTAACACTACAAACCAACGCACCACCTGTTATTGGTTTGCTCGCTTCCGTTCTGGAAATTTCGACCTGAAAAATGAACCTCGCGGTCGTCCGAAGACTTTGGTCGACAATGACGAATTAAAGGCGATTGTGGAAGCTGATGATACACAATCTACGGCTGAATTAGCAGCAGCTTTCGACGTTAGCGTCAAAACAATATTGGTCCATTTGCGTCAAATTGGCAAGGTAAAAAAGCTTGACAAATGGGTGCCCCACGAACTCAATGATCGCCAGCGCGAAGTACGCGTCGAGACGTGCCTTGCACTGCTCAACAGACACACAAATGAAGGAATTTTGAACCGCATTGTTACCTGCGATGAAAAATGGATTCTGTTTGATAACCGTAAGCGCTCAGCAAGTTGGTTGGATCCTGGTTCAGCACCTAAACAATGCCCTAAACGAAAACTTACCCCTAGAAAAGTGATGGTCACTGTTTGGTGGTCTAGCGCCGGTGTGATTCATCACAGCTTCTTACCAAACGGGGTGAGCATTACTGCAGATGTGTACTGTGAAGAACTGAACACAATGATGGAGAAGCTGGCGCATCTCCAACCAGCATTGGTCAATCGCTCGTCTCCGCTGCTCCTGCACGACAACGCGCGACCTCATACTGCACAGCAGACGGTCTCCAAGTTGCAAGAACTGGGGTTGGAAGCTCTCCGTCATCCGCCCTACTCACCAGACCTTGCGCCTACAGACTACTACTTTTTCCAGAATTTGGATAACTTCTTGGCGGGAAAAAAATTTAATACCCGAGAGGCAGTACAAAATGCCTTTGAAGAATTTGTTGCCTCCCGTCCAGCTGATTTCTTTAAGAAGGGCATCAATAAACTGCCACTGCGATGGCAAAGATGCATTGATTGCATGGGTGATTACTTCGATTAATACAAATAAAAAATTCATGAAAAAAATTCGTTTAAATTTTTTCATACAAAACGGCAATTTCATAGGTAAAGACCTATTATTACAATCAATTAATTTCACTTGTAGATAATATTCTGAATTATAAACAATTATCTAAAATCAATTTTACGATTTAAACAGTGATGAATTTCATAGAGTAAAATAGAACTAGGCGCATGGTAGTGGGCCAGTCAAGTTCGCACAATATTTGCGTTCAGTTTTACGATATTTCCAAAATCCAATTATTTTTCAAACATCTTATAAAACGATACATTTTTTATAATCTGGTTCAATACATAGGTACTTTAGTGGAAATTATTTAACTGTTAGTGAGACCCGTTACACTTTATTCATTATCAGATACATACTTATAATATGTTACTTCGTTTTGGCAATATAATTCGAAACTATCTATCTATAAGGTAATATTTACATCAATACGATACTTAACTAAACTATTAAGTCTTTTAACATTAGCTAGGAAGTAATTAGCATCAACAGTAGGTATTGTACAACAATATGGAAAAGGAAGTACAATTTTAGTATATGGCACTTTATACCTATTTATATTAATGAAAGATTTGGTAAATAACTAACTCATATTTGGCAATGATTTGGTCCGCTTAGCCAAACGAGTGTTACCTACCTACATTTAATTATTTTTAACTTCAAAAATCGCTCTTACAATCGGGGCTAGCCCGTTTTCTTGATAAATTAGATAAAATACTTATGCATATTCTTTATTTTTATTTAATATTCAATAGTTTGGTAGATACGCTCGGCAGTTACACAATTATTTTAGAGCCAGTGCCGAGAAAGTATCATTATAATATAAGTGTTGCTCACGACTTCGTTTGTGATCCAGGATTAAAAGTAACCTATGTCCTTACCAAGGTGGTCAATCTGTGTACCTACTAAATCAGTTCATCTGTTTGAGCGTGAAAGCGTAACAATCAAACAAACTTACTTATGCATTTATAATAATGAATATCATTAGAATTAGGATTCATATCGAGTACACCATGTTAACGGTGACTTAATAAGTGACAATTTTTACATATTAAAGTTTTGAATATTGAGAATCCTTTTATTTACAATACAAGACAGTATTTAAATTAAATGGATATGAGGTTTCGCCTACATACTTGCACTTAAAAAACTTTTTTAAAGACGACAGTAATGACATATATTGTTATTTGGGATCATTCACATAACAAAGACTATATTTGAATGACTCTTCGTAATAGTTCATGTTAGAATTTATCTCTACATTGGTTTAGGTACATTTAGCACGCACCCTAATTATTGTTTCAATAACTTACGTCTTCAAACCTCTGCAAACGGTTCAAGTAACCCTAACCTCCAAAGGTCATAGAACTATGTTTACACAAGTGGATGATACACGTCATTTTAGAATACAACTGTATTTTAAATCCGTAACTACTATAGTTCAACACTCGTGAAGTGTTTCGTCACACTCGCGGGTCTGTTCACGCGGCACGCGTGTGATGTGGGGAGCTCACCAGCGTGCTGAGCGTGCACAGTCAGCGCAGGTCGCTAGTGTCGGAACAACGTCCGGCACCTCAAACGTCGAAGAGCAGCGCGATGTTGTGCTGCTCGGCGCGTCGCTAGTAGTGATCAGGTAGTGCGTGCGGTGACGTTGGGTGAGCGGCGTGAGAGGCGTGTGCGGCGTGCGTGGCGTGCGCGGCATGTGTGGTGCGGTAGTGTGGCGCGCGCGCGTACGTGCCGTATGCATCGTCACGTCGCGCGCCGCCCACCGTGCCAACGGACGCGCCGCTCGCGCTCGTGCCGCCCACGCTGCCGCTGTACACTGATTCGCGTCTCTCGTTCACTGCAGCACCTGCTCACCCAAATGTTAGAATTATTGGTATGTTGTGGTCTAGACATGTGATGCAGAGCAATGAGGATAGTTTTGATTAGGAATGTGGTTGCGGTGTTTATTAGAGAAAAGAGTGACATGACGGGTGGGATGTGTGCAAGATGATATGGCTTGAAAGGAGGTGACCAATGAATTTGAATTATGGCTGAAAGAGCTGTGGTTATACATGAAAGAAGAAGACATGTTGCACCGGCCTGAGGAAATTGGGATAAAGACTGTTTTCTGTTCTCCAGTAGGTTTTCGTATTTCGTCCCGAAAGCTAGAACTTACCAGCAGGACCGGTTCGAATTCCATTGGCATTGCCATATGGTGGGTCTCGTTGTGCGTTGTGCGCGTTCTGGTTGTGTGCGAGTGCATGGTGCGCGTGCGAGTGCGCGGGCGGCCGCAGCACCAGCGACGAGGCCGCTACCAGTGGTCCGCCGGCCCCCGTCACCGTGGCCGTTGCGCTGGTCGCGCCACTCGTCGCCGAGCTGCCCTTGCTGTATACCGACTGAGACCTGAAAATGTGAGAATTAACAAATTATTAGGGAACTTAGAGCACCCATCATTACCTATACATCGCATTTAAGTTTTTAATATCAATGTATTATCTGTTTAATAAACCTTCCAAAAGAAAATCCCTAAAGCGCCGGTAAAAACCGCGTCAAAGTCAGTAGCGGAGTTTAGAATAACAACACGGTCATACACACAGACAGACACGAAAAGCGACTTGAATTCGCGGGTTGGGCAAAGTGTTACTGGGTTTTGCCATCTGAAATGTCTTAGGAGGCCTGGAATCTGCATTTGTGCCAGCATAATGGGATGCTCGCCTATACTAAATGGGGCTTAAACGCAACTGGCGAAATATGGGTGTACTATAAGCAGGTAAACTTCAGCCCAACCCTTCTTGTTATGTTTTTGTAACAAATAAACAGGAGGAATCAGTTACCTGTGCAAGCCATGCCTAGCAGGCGGCGGCGAGCGGCAGTACAGCGACTTGGTGCCCGAGTACAGCGGCTCGGCGGTGTCGGGGCGCGGCGCGGCGGCGCAGTACGTGGGCGCGTGGCGGTAGTGGTGGTGCGACGGGAAGGCCGGCTTGTCCAGCTCGTCCAGGTCGCGCGGGGAGGAGGCGCGGGACGAGCCCGACCGGCCCCGCCGCCCTCCCCACTCGTGCAGCAGCGCCGACGCAACCCCGCCGCCCAGCCCGCCCACCCAGCACACCCAGTGGCTCTCCCAGCGGGACAGCACGAACGATGGACCCAGGGATCGGGCTGGATTCAGTGATGGCATCTGTGAAATTATGAATGACAAATGATTTTATTTCTCTAAGTAGATTTATTGAAACATTTTATTGGATGAAGTCGGTGTTTTCTATCGGGTAACATTTTATTTTAGAGCCTGTAGACTTGTAAGAGTACCTATTGTAAAATAATTGTTGTATCTGGATGTCAGTTAAAATTATGTATCGCAACTGCAATTTTTCAGTTCAAGGTCGTTGAGAGGCTCTGTTATATAATAAAGCTCTACTGGCTATAAAACTCAAGGAAAAATATCGGATGGATAGGCACAAAAACACTACATGTAGTCTGCAAATACATTTCAATAGGCATATTGAAGGTATTGCGTAGGTAGATATTTTTTCACGTACACACTTTGTTCCGGACGGACAGATGGGCACGCTACAGCAGCTGTCCTTAAGGATTTTGTGCACAAAAGGCAGGTAGCTGTTGTGATACTCGTACATTCCACATAATAGCACAGACGGCAAACAATGCACGAGCTCGTCTTGCTACTCACCTGTCGGGTACATAACACCAGATTTGTTGAAGATTTTATGCTGAAACGTTTTATTAAATTGATTTGCTTGTAATGTGAAGATTTTATGTTGCTAAGTAGTCACTGTAGGTGAGCGCTCGTGACCTATTCAGTCCAGTTATAACTTTTTAAGTGACGTTTTAAAAAGTTATATTTATAGTTTCGCTACATATTTCACTGTATCTGTGTGCACATGAATAAACATATCTACACGAAAAAAAAAATTGTAAGTTTGACTAGTAGCCCGAGAATACTAACGGAGACAAAGCTAGCGGCACAGTAAGCGGCGCCGAGCAGCGCTGGCGCAGCCCCCGTCCAGCGGCGCTCCATGGCCGCGAAGTGCGCAGCCGCCACCAGCGCCGACAGCACCAGCTCGGCACCTAGCCGCTCCCACGCCGCCCCCGTCACCCCGCCGCCCCCCGGCAGCGACGCGGACAGTCCGCCTGCGTACCCAGGCACGCTTACACTGAAACAAACATAAAAATGTCATTAACATTTGAAGAAAAAGGTCTTACATCAATCACGTTATGATTTGAAAGTTGATCAATATACAACAGGATTAGCATAATATCTGTGCTATTTATGTCCCCTCTGTGAGAGAGGCATGCAGCTTAATCAATCTCTTCGAGGGGTAGTGGGCTGTAATCCACCACGAGGGCCCAGTTCGGGCTGATAGATCTCACATGTCTTTGGATTTTGGAATGTTTCCTCACGATGTTTTCCTTCATCGTTTTGAGAGCAGTGGTGATTAAAAAAAATTCAGATAGTAAAATGCTTGCCTGGGTTCACAGCCACGACCTTACAACTCTTAAGCTGCTCCCTCAGTGAGAGATAGTGGGCCGTAATCCAGCACATGGGCCCAGTCTCGGCTGGTTGATGTCGCATGCCGCATGGTCTATTAGATGTGTGAGCTGGATTGCTCGGGAGCATTTTCAGATCGAAATTACCCCAGTGTCCGAGATTCGATAGCACGAAACCTCAACATTATTCACGATATTTATGAATTATCGACTACAGTAAGAGGTTTGTCTTTTTTATAAAATACCAGAAGACACCCCAGCACATTAATTTTTCGTTGGTTATACAATAAAATCTGCATTTTCATACCTACGCGGTCAAAATGTATGGAACGGCAGATTTTTTTTTTGTATAACAGACTGCGCTGGGGGTTTTAGAAGGATTTGCTGAATTCATGGTTACAGTTTGCGCACTGCTTAAAAACTTATCCTGTACAAGACAGTTCCGTAAAACGCCCACCCGTCACCACTTCCTAGTGCTTTAGCTGGCAAGTTTGACGTTAAAAAATGCTGATTGTCAGCCTAATTTGAATAAAAGTTTTGATTTTGACGATGTGTCAGCGAAAACGATGATGAAACAGTAAAAAATGGCTGTGGTTACTGACATAAATTACCGAAAAGCTTTTGTAAATCCTGTTACAAGTCGTTGTAGAAATACGATACGCTTTGAAAGATTGCCACTCGTCTAGGTCCTTGGGTTATGTATATTTTTATCGGGATCGAAGTCCTGGCCTTTATTTATTATTAGATGGCTACGCACTCTGAGGACCGCTTCCATTCACTGGACCCAGCAGACGATTAATACGACATTTACATTGTGAACTTGCATGAAGTCTCTTGTCGGTGACTTAGTCACAATCGTTCGTCAAGGGTTCTACCCGACTTACACTTTCCCTATGAAACTCATAACTGTAAAAAAAAACAAATCATACTTATTCTATTTTTTAAGAATTTTCTGCTTTCACAGCCGTAAAGTCTAACTACGGTTTTTGTTTAATTAAATGGTTAAGGTGGCTATAAACAGCTTACGGCGAATGAGCCGTATTTCTTCTTTATTGTGGCTATCTCGTAAACATCTCCTAAGACGGCGAATTGCTCGATTCACTATGTCTATAGATTTGGTATGCAAATAGGTTGGTTGTGGTATGGACAAAGGCTCTCGGATAGCTTAATGATAATCGGTTGGGTCCGAGTACATAAGAGCTAGACAGGCTGGCAGCTAATTACTAAGAATGTCCTAATTAGCAATTTACCGAACCTGGGCGTCGCATCCAGACCAGGTTGCCAGCTTACGACCACTAGACCGATAGATTTCATTTAATTTGCTTTAATTCGAATGCTTATTTTCAAACATGACTTTAATACCTAAAGGTACATTATTTTTGCGAATAAACTTAATGCTAAGTTTTTATGCCTTTTCTATATTAAACTTGAGTCACTGGCTCCTGAAATACAGGTACTGCATGCCCGGCTCTGTACTCAGGGCTTACATTTTTTCTGTATTGCCTACGATAGTGAAGAATTAATTAATTAATTATACCTGTGTGTATGTATGTCATTACCTCTGGCTCACTCTGGAGATAGGTATGGAAGAAACAAAACAATGACTATAAATAGCAATATAACATCGCGCATCTATATGTATTCTACAAAAGCAATAGGGTCAGGTGTACTGAGGTACAGACACATGTGTTTCGGCAGATGTGTCTTATTTTTGCATATATATTTTTGAAAGACTGATCAAACGAAACATAATCCTTACTTTAATATTATAAACGCGTAAGTTTGTATGTATGGATGTTTGTTAGTCTTTCACGCAAAAACGGCTGAATGGATTTGGATGAAATTTGGCAAGCAGTTAGATTATAACCTTGATTAACACGTAGGATACTTTTTATCCCGGTGGTACGTTCCTGCGGGATAATTTCCGACTTCCACGCTGGCGAACCCGCGGGCGGAAGCTAGTTAAAAATTAAGATCAATGCTGATGTTCATCAGGAATGAAGTTATCCGGAAAAGAACTGGAGTTACCGACATAGCTTGCAGAGAAAGCAAGCTGAAGTGGCAGTGGGCTGGCCGGTGAAGCAGACGAGTCCTCGAGTGGGGACCGCGTATCGGTAATAATAGTGTCGGACGCCCAGCTAGATGCTAGATGGACCGATGACTGGAACAGACTGGATGCGGAAGGCGGAGGACAGGGTGTTACCCATGGCGCAGCCTGGCACAGGATGTCACCTATGGCGCAGCCTGGGACAAGGTGTTACCTGTGGCGCAGCCTGGGACAGGATGTTACCTATGGCGCAGCCTGGGACAGGGTGTTACCTGTGTTACTTATGGCGCACAGTCTGGGACAGGGCGTTACCTATGGCGCAGCCTGGGAGAGGCCTATGCCCAGCTGTGGACTGCGATAGGCTAATTTGATTGATGGATTGATTCATTAAAGCACCATCAAATTTGCTTCAAACTAAATAATTCAATCTGCCGTACGTGACGTTCATTAGCCGTAAGTTCGGTCAATCAAGCTGAAGTCACATTGACCAATAAAGCCGGGCCCGAATGAGGTCAGCAAGTGTTGTGTGCACGGCACTATAAGAGTTAAGTCGACCGTCCACTGCTACGTAAGATATGCACGGAGAGGTTTGCCATGTTAGATTCATTTATTCATCGCGGTTCATTTATTTAGCGTAGCATAGCCGTGTGTAGTAATACCGCGCAAACTGCACACGTCAGGTGGCGCATTTTAGCTGGTTAGGTTCGTTTGTTTAACAACGTGGGTCTACATTTCCACTGCAATAATATACACTATACACGAAAATGCTATTAATGCTCTGATACAAGTTAGCTAAGTTTAATAAATATATACAAACATATTAACTAAGCATAAATATACAAAAACTAGCTGACCTGACAGACGTTGTCCTGTCCGTCCAATAGTCATTCATACAGAATCCCTACTCTACCTACCCTACCTACCCTACCTACCCTACCCACCCTACCTACTCTACCTACCCTACTTACCCTACCTACCCTACCTACCCTACCTACCCTACCTACCCTACCTACCCTACCTACCCTACCTACGCTATAAACCTCACGGAGCCCGAGACCTTTCCAACGAATGCAAAACCGTGGAAATCGGTTAGTGTGTTCTGGAGTTATAGACTTATAGCGTCAGGAAGGAAAACCCGACTTATTTTTAAATAGTAGATAATTAGACAGTATGTACAAGTATATATCAAGTAAAAAGGGAAGAGCTCACTGGGCATCAAAGAATTCGTCCGCATCGCTGCCAGTGGGAAAAGTGCCCAAAAGGCTGGCAGCGTTGCCACGTAGGATGGCAACGCAGATTCTTTGACCTAAGAATAGGCCAGCCCTTTGGTCACGTGAAGAGTCGACCAACCGCTTGGCGATGTCCCGAAATACTCGATGAGCGCTCGGACCTCACGGCCCTAGAGTTTCAACCCCAAACGGCTCAAATATATAACTCCCAATAAGGTTGTTGTATTTGCGCCGTTTGAGGTTTTCTGCATCTGCAGCAGCCGCACCAGTGCAGCCCGCCATGTTCAGAAGATGGGATGGCGCGGGGGGGTGGGATCGACACAGGTAGCATCCCACACCTAAGGCCTACCGACCTTCCAAGGCATTATAGTCATTCCGTCTGGCCTCTTTCCATCGTCGCGTGCCAAGCCATTCGGTTCTAAAACAGCTGGCACCCCGGTGACAAGAGCCCGACGGATGATGTCATTAATGCTGGCGTGTCGTGCCAGCCGACCAGCGCAGACTTGTAGCGAGCCGGAAGGTAGAGTCACCCAGCATAGTACCTATGTTAGGTGACGGTAGCGCCTGAAGCCAAAATCCCGACTCCCATTCTCCCACAGCCAGCAGGCGGGCACGCTCAGCAGTATTGGTGGACTTATTAATGAGATTATTCCGTACCAATCTGCAGAACGGCTCATCTCACTGTCTCTGGGAAGATGGGTTCAAGGGCTGAACCGTATTCGGACAAGCCATCTTCGTGCTGTGGACCGAGGACAGGAACGTAAGCTTACACTAGAAATTTTGCGGAAATTTTCTTTAAGTACACGAATATATAAAATTGTAGCGCAGCATAATTATTACAAAATGGCGCATGCGACGCTTCTACGGCCGTCCCACCTGTAGTGAAGCTACGCACGCTTCCGTGTACCGCGAGTATAGAGCGTTGACAGCGTTTAGCTGCGTGCGTGCCACATTTGAGCAAGCCACGCGTGTAGCAATGAGTTCGTGGGATGCAGGGCTTAGTAAAAACAGCCACACGTATCGATCAATTCGGTTAAGCTACGCTTTCCTCAGTTGTCTCTGGATCGGTGACCATCTTTACACAAACCAAGACCTCTCCGTGCCTCGGAAAGGAAGTTAAGCACATGGTCCTAGCTGTCTTTCGTTGATCTTTGACATTCGTTACGGGTTGTCGGAAAGTCTAACAATCAGTCTTACCAAGGAGTATCGCGTTACCCAGTAACTGGGTTGTTGAGGTCAGATCGGCAGTCGTTTCATGTAAAATTCTGGTACTCAGCTGCATCCGGTTAGACTGGAAGCCGACCTCAACATAGTTGGGAAAAGGCTGCGCTTATGATGATGTATTCCTGGGAAGCAGTGGAGTTGCAGTGGGGTTGTGGTTGTGACCGCAGTGGACGACCACGCCTACATTTTCGTACAAAGCGAGGCTTTAAGCGTAGCTTAGACGTGTGGTGTGCTACTGTGGAGCGGCGCCTTTACGGCTGTGATCGACTACGTGCCAAGTCATATTCTTATAGTATGTAATAAGAGGAATAAATGACTATGAGTTATTTTCCTCCGTAGTATGTCACGTTTCGCTGGGTTTGGCGACAACGACAACAACGATAATTGTTATTTTTACCTGTAACGGTTATATTTATTGGGAACAAAAATACACACTTATACACACACCCTTACACGCCACACACACACCACACACACGCCAGACACCACACAAACTTTACATGTACATACACTCATACCATACCATACCTATCGTATCGAGCCCTAAGATGCAGACTAACTGTCTAGTTTGGGGTTCTTTGGCAAATAATATCTGTAAGTTAGCAGGCGCGGTCGCAGCCAAAGACTTTGGTCACAGACAAAGACTACTTATACAATAAGAAAATTTACTATATTTTCGAAAAATTACTACTTTAAGAAGGTTTACGTTTATGGCTTCCGTGTGGTGCCGGACGTAAAATAATAGCACCAATTCTATGTTAATAACATTAAAATGTAAAATTTCCTAAGTAAAAAAATAAACATTTATTCGTGCCCTAAATATCAATGCAAAAACCTACTTAGAGATTATCTCCAAACACTAAGTTATGACAACACTGAGGATCTTCTTCTTGGCAATTTACAGTGATAATTGAACTATATAATTCTCAGTGTAACCAAACGTATGTGTACTGGTTTCACTCCATTCTTTCTCACTACACACCCTACACCTCACTACATACATACACACAACTTACACCTACTCACTACCTAGACACACACACACATCCTACACTCACTCACTACACACGTACTCAAATCCTAAATTTGTTCCCCTCACCGCAAAGTTAAAGGTTTTCATTTTGTATTTTATTTTACACCAATTGCTTATTGTTGAAACGTCCTGTTTAATTATATTATGGCTTTGTTTGTTACGAAGTATCACTGACTCCTAAGACACAGGCACATACACCTAGTTTAGGAGTCAGAGTATTAAAATTATTGTGACCTAGCTAAAAGCCTATTTTGCGCTTAATCTATAAAAATTGTAATGTTGCTGACTTGTTTTGGTGAAATAAAGAATTTATTTATTTTTATTTACCATCCCATCTGTTCCAGTGGGTGTCGTAGGAGGCGACTAAGGGACTTACCAGAGAATGGGCAGCAGCATTCTCTATGCATTTGACCACCATACTACGATCGCCAACCCGCCTGCCAAGCGTAGCGATAATGGCAAATTCCCCCTTTTGAGGGAGGCTTATGTCCAGCAGTGGACGTCTTTCGGCTGATATGATGATGATGATGATGATGACGTTTATGGCTTTGGGGGAGTCATGACCCCTAGGAACCCCCTCCCCCTCTGACCGCGCCTGCTAGCTAGTACTATTTAAGCTACTCAATAGGTCGTCCAAACTTGATGTTAACCTATGCTTGCTTACTGTATTACCTGGACAATAAATACTAATTTCTATTTTAGACTTTCATTATGAAAGGTATTAACAATTTTCGCTCACTATGTTGCTTAGTTCGATTTTGGCTTTTAGATGGAACTCATTGGTTTATGATGAACAACATAATACAGGGTCAAATTATAAGAACTAGCGGAACTCTGCAGATGTAAAAAAAAATCTGCTGTTCCATACATTTCGACCGCGTAGGTATTGCACTTTTCTATGAAACAGTTGATTCTTTTACATATAACCGACGAAAAATTTTTGCGCGGGGGGTCTAGAATTAAATGCTGAATCTATGGTTACAGTTTGCGCCGGTGTTTTATTCAGTAATAAAAACTTTTCCTTTATTCTTCAGATTTAAAATTATTTGACTATTCAAAAAGCAGCCCTTCAACTTCACAGACTTTATTGGTTTCGACAAAATAAAACAGATTTAACAAACAGTGTTTTTATTCTCAACTCATACTTCAAGTAACAACACTGCTAGCGGTCGTCTAACCCCAAAAAAAAAACATCAAATCATTTTATTAAATCGTGTTAAGATATGTAGCCTCTATTTCTTATTTTGCTACCTAATTCAATTTGACCCTGTGTACTTAAATATCTATGTGAAATGCACCTCTACGAACTATTAACAAACAATGTGCGAACTTAGCCCTACCATTGCCGCACATCGAACCATTCGAACCGTATGCAGTATCTGATGTTACTCTCCGATTTAAAACTTTAGCAGTTGCGATATCTTGTGCCACATTTTGTACAAGTTTAAAAGTTGGAAACTTTAATGGAGCGGTTCAGGAAATGAGTCCCAGAATCGAGTGTGGGTAGTCCAATGTGACGTATAGAGCCTACGCTCTATTAAAAAATAAAAACTTTGCCTGGATGTGTGCAAAAATTACTTGGATTTCAGGCGAAATTCATTGACTGTCGGCTGTTAGGTACCTACTCTACACTTAAGTGTACACTTAAGTGTGTAAACTTTATTCTCTCCCTGTGTTGGCTCAATACCTGGTTACAGTATTCTGCTAAAAAAACGAGCTAAAAGGCACAATTGAAAGTCGTCTGCTGTAGACTGCACTCACGCATAAGTGTGGACGTAAACGTACGATGTAAGTGCCGCATGCTGTTACAGAAATGGGCTTTTTAGCCATAAACGGCGTTATCTTACACACACGTGCACAGGCACATACTGAGAGCTGTATTTTTATCTCACGCTTATGCAGTACTTAATCCAAGGAATTCTACCAACAGTCCCTCTGATTAAAAAATTACGTGTTAGGTATGTCTTGATAGCCATACCCCACGCACCTTACGGCGCGTATGTCATTAAAGCGACAAACACCCTTTTTGGTCTAGCCTAGTTATCGCTGGAACTCGTAGTCCAGCACGTTACGAAACCATAGTGCGATTCAGGCCGACCTAACAACGCCATCTATCGAGGCGAGTGATAAACTTTTGCGTTCGAATTAATGTTCTTTTTTTTTTCAATGTGTTGTTTTTTTGTGTTCTAAATTGTTACGATTGTTTATTATTTCAAAAAAAAAGGAGGTGCAAAAACTTTTGTAGAGTGTACCCTAGGTAATATTCAGTCTTTTTTGTTTTCTAAGAAAATAATCCTTTTGAAAATTAACAAATAAATCATTTATTGGGTTATAACTTACATGGAGAAGGTGCTAGCTCATGGTAGCAACTTCTCCATGTAAGTTATAACCCTATTTGATCATTTTTATAAGATTTAATCATATTACAACGACAAAACGAACAGTTCTTTAGTTCGTAAAGCGCACGTGACTTCGTGAGATAAAATACTATAAGTAAATGTAGTAATTAAGTACTTATTCTTGTATCTTATGGTTATTTCTGAGCTAGATAGCTCATAAATAACTATAAAATACAAGAATCCCTTGCACCTGCCATGTTTTGTCTCTGCATCGCCTTAAGGTTGACTGGTAGAAAATGCCTCGGGTATTAAGTCCGCCTTTCTACAGTATTTTTTTGACTTGTGCATAAATAAAAAATAAAAAATTGAAAAGGAAGACAGATGTAATAGAGCTAGGTTTTATCCATAGAAACTTTACTTTTGGAAAAACTAAGCAGCAAGCAGTGAGCATTGAAAGAAAAAAAAAACTTTGCATTGATCTCGCACAAAACCCTCTGTGACAAAACATGACAAAACGATAAAAAATGTTTTGCACTCCTGCTTCTAATGCTCTAATAAAATAAAATATGTTTCATTCAAGCAACAAGACACATATATACAGACATAAGTAGACGTAAAGGATACAGACAGGATAATAAGCACAGACAAAAACAAACACTCACAAGATAACAATATGTCTGCAGCAGTATTGCAGGACATAAGGGCAATCCACTCTATCGGAATTGGAGGATAGTTATATGAGATTAAGATTCAACAGTAGGTAAACAGAACACCTCCTTTTAGTGACATCGGTCGGTTAACAAACAGTGCCACAAATATGTAGGTATATCTAGATACCTACTGTATTCTCCCGTTATCTGTCGGGTACTCAATAGCTATTATGGAGCGCCCACCACTTCAAAGTTTCGCTTCACTATGGCACATTATAGTGACCACGTCAACGGGCTGTCCTACTTGTGCTGCTGACCCGAATTTAAGTGTTCAGGCAGGGAAATTAATTGTATATTTATATATTTATTAGGTCTGGTTGTGCCCGCGACTTCGTTCGCGTGTATGTAGGAAAACATTAGAAATCAGATTTTTGAGACGAACCCGAATTATTTTTACAATAAAAGTCTAAGTTATTCCTTATAAAATATATAATCAGCTATGTGCCAGTGAAAGTCCAGTTAAAATCGGTAAAGCCGTTCCAGAGATTAGCCGGAACAAACTAAGATACAGGCAGACAAACAAAAAGCTGTTATTTTGACATTAAAAACAGACACTTCAATTGTATATATTTGTATAGATCTCCAACAAAAGCTATACACAATACAAGGCACATCAAACCCGAACCCATAACTGAAAACTGTTTCAAAATCAGACTAGTAGTTTTGGAGAAAAATGGCAACATGGTTTTGCACAAACACCCAAACGCACATACCGTCTCCGTTCCGTCGGTCGTGGGTAATAAGTAATAAATAATAGGGTAAGTACATCACGCACAGTTTATTCTATAAAAATGCAACCGTAAAATCTTATGTGAAGTGAGTGAGCATGAAGTGAGCTGTCAATTCCTTGTCAACATTACTTTAGAAAAGTTATTCAAACCAATCGCTTTAGCGGCTTCGCTACCATTCGGGGGATTTTCCCGCAGTAAAAAGTCTACAGCTACATTAACTATACAGGGTCAAATTAAATTAGCTGGCAATACTTTATCGACGTGTTGGGTATCGAGATCAAATCTTATTAGATTTGATCTCGATACCAACGTCGGAACAAAAAGCAATTTGTTTTCAACATGGCAGTATCATTTAAAGTTTTGGACAAAGTTGGAATGATGCAAAAACAACCGAACCGAAGCGAACCTCCTCGTATGCCTTGGTTTGATGTTGATAAATTTGATAGGAATTACTACATACTAAGACTTCGCTGTGGGCATTATCCATCAGCGAAGTTTGCATTCCATAGGAAAAAAGCTGATTCGCCGAATTGCAGAGTCTGTAATCAGATTGAGGACGTGCAACATTTGCTGATGGATTGTGTCCGGAACAGGCGCGAGAGGGAGGCATTTTTGAAGGAATTTGTCTTAAACAAATTAAACATGGGATTAATTCAATCAATTTTATCTCAACCAACGTCAGTAGGTGCCCAAAACTTAAGTCGTTTAATAACAGTCTTTCATCTGTGACACTCATCTCTATACATAGTAAGTTGATTGTTTAGATGTTTTAAGTATATGCTTATATTATGTACAAGTGTTAACTGTATGTAATGTTAAAAGGCACGATGGGGTTGGCGTATCTGTTTAGATAAAAACCTCGAAACAAATAATGAGGGAAAAAAATCCTTTAAGGATACCCAACACGTGGATGAATTATCGACAGCTAATTTAATTAGACCCTACACATAAGATACGACAGATCTTTATACAAAAGGAGGTCTATTTTTTTCCGTAGGTACCCTCCATAGTACAATTCACATTGGAAGAGTTGTACTTATTTTTAACCGACGAAAAAACGGAGAGGGTTACTCAATTCGACGCGTATTTTTTCTTTTTTTTTATTATGTATGACCACGCATAACTTTTTCCAGAGTAGTCCGATTTTGATAATTCTTTTTTTATTGGAAAGGGTATACGTAAAAATTCTAACCCTAAGGGTAAGAAAAAAGGGGATGATTGATTGTTTACTCACAGATTTTAATACTGAGTTGTGTATTACAAAAAGTAAACAAAAATTAAGCATGTAGTAATTAGTAGATTATAGCCACAAAAAATAATAAAATAAAAACGTTTTAATAAAAAAAATTAACCGCCGAAAAACCGAAAACTAAAAAATAATAAACTTGCTTTGTCCAACCCCAATAACTAAGTTCGGAAGTCGGTGACTTTGGATATGTATTTAATTATATGTGTATCTAATCCATGTGTCACCATCATTGTAGACTCCAGTCCGAGTAGAGTAGGTACAGTAGGATCCAAAAGCGGAATACCAATCTCAAAAAGTAATAGATTGACACTACGGTTTAACTTACGACCTTCTTATATTAAGTAATTTCTATACTGTAGACACACACTCTCATACGTCTACAAATGATTGTATTCCATAAATTCAACCGTTAAAGTAAATGACGTGATAGCTTAGTGGTTACTGTACTTGGATTAGCGCCCTCGTGCGCAACGAGTCTCGGGTTCGAATCCCACGCGCGGTGTGCTAGCCTTTTTATTGTTTTAAAAATCGCTTTTGACTATAGTTTCTTGTTCTATTCGTCTTGTTCACTAAACTCGTAAAACTTTATCAATATACCCACAGAAACCTAAATAAATTTAAATGATAGTTAACTTACGACTCATTCGACGTGACATATAGAACGGTGTTGGTTGTTATTGTGTGCTAGTGACGTGTGTTTAATCTATTAGCGGTCTTCTAGTTCATTTGAAAATGTAAGCAAATTGAATAATAGAAATGAAAGCGAATATTATTGCGCTGCATAAAAGCGGACTTAAATATCACAAATAACTGATGAAACTGGCCTGAGTGTGAGTATTATGATTTAATTATTTTATTAAGCACTTATTTAAAGTATAACTGCTGATCCTTGTAGTAATTTTTAAACGTTTTATAAATATCATAACGTCTAAATAGAAGAAAAATATAAAATTTCAAAGTAAATTTATTTCCTAGATTAAATATTTATGTGAAATTTATATTTCAAATAATTTTGTTTCTAAATAGTAATACATATTAGTATGTATTTTGTTTAGTAGCCTAACAGTACCCCTTTTTTGTTTTAGTGAAATACTGTGAGTCAGTGGATGAAAAGATATGAGGAAGGGGGTAGCCTTGCCCGTCGAAAGCAAAGTGGAAGACCCCAGCTTATAAAAGAAAGCGACAGCACAAGTGGTTTCAAAAAGACAAGACATTTTGCCAAATTATTCATAGTGCGCTGTGCACTCCACGCAGATGGTTTGCATCATGGAAAACCAGCTCAAAAAACATAAACATTAACATTAAGATATAAATTAGAAATATTTATTATTATTGACTTTTATTGATTTTAGTAATATTCACATAATATTGTGTCATATCCGTAATATGGATTATTTCGAGGTTTAGTTTCAATCTTCTTTTCGTAATGAAAATGATTACTTAAGCTATAACTTCGATAAGTCCTAATAAAAATACAATTTGTTAACTTTGAGGTTTGAGAGAACTAACTCACTCGCAGTAGATTTATTCCAATAGTAGTACTAACTACTGAGTCATTTAATTGTATTGTGACAACTTGTCTGCATTTGTTATTTTTACGTGGGTAGATTTGCGTAGAAAAATGTGATTTCTTTAGAGTACCGCACATTGTAGTAATTACAGCACAATATTATTATATTACTAAGATACAATAGCCTGATTATCATGGTTCACCAATTAGCTACTTTACTTCAATAATTGTTCTTTATGAGAAAATAAACTGTTAACAAGAAGTTATTAGTAGTTATTTTTATACCTACTTCATAAAATTATAACGAATAAACATTTTGTAATCACATAATCTTCTTAATCCTTTGTTTAAATAATAATTTAAGTAATTTAAAAAAAACATTCTCGTATAACGAATAATAAAAGAACTGATGAAATTGTTGAAAAGAAAAATAAAAGTCTCTTCGGGAGATTTGAACCCAGACCATTGTGTTTCTTAATCAATGACAATACGCTGCGAGCTACCGAGACTCGATATTAGAACGTGAATTTTAGCGATCGTATGAACCGACCAAGGTCATACGTAGTTACTACGTAACACAGTACAGACAGAGACAGAGTACTCTGTGCGACGGTATGTTTTTTGTATCTTTCGACGACAGTGGTGTGTGAGTACCTACTGTGGTGTGCGGTCTGGTTACATCACTTATACACACAACTGTAGGTACGGCCTGGACCGCGAGTCATAGCAATATAACCCTTAGCATGAGAATGGACTCTTGACCGCGACCGTACCTAGATAAAGTATCCTACAGTGTGTATGCTTCATTATCCACAACGTTGACTCATTATTGAATGAAAAGAAGCCGAGACTGGGAACAATTTAGCGGTTTTTAATTAAAATGAGAAGTGCGGCGCCGCCCACCGGTTGTTTATGAGCGAAACTCAGGAAATTAGAAGCCTTTTTATTCTTTCATTAACTTTTTAGTATTGAGGTTTACAGTGCTAGGTATCCATTACCTTTTTGTAAATTACAGTAAAGTTAATATACCATAGTAGCGGGAAAAAGGTTCTGGAAAAGGTAAAACACAGCTTGACAGGGTGTGTGTATATTTGTTTTAAGGCTGCCCTCTCAAAAAATGGTTGAAAACAGCATGCAGATGAAACCACTTTTCGTCGGCATTTACAAAGAAATTACATTTGAAAAAAATAGTTAGTAATCTACATAATATGAGACCGACCTCATTTGGTTTAGGCATAACTTTTATATGGGTATCAAATAATAAGAAAAAAAAAACACCAAATCACCTCCAAATTGTTGAGATGAAACCATTTACTCCTTCATTTTTAACAAAAGCGTAAAAAAAAATGTCTACGACTTTGCAATACAAAGGAAAATGATTTGGTTTTGTTACTTTTTACAAATATGCATTATTTTTGTTCTAATAAATTAAAAATGCGACCGATTAAAGACTTGCACGGCTACATCACCCCGCACTCGCCCACAAATTTAGTGTGCCCAAATGCTGAAGGTCCTTGGCGTGTATTACTAAGATACTTAGATAATTTGACACAGTAGGTAAACAGAGGGGGAATATTTTTTTTTTAATTTTAAGAACTTTCACAGTCTGATCTTAGTCTCAATCTGTCAAAAGTACCTCGAGTTTCCATACATTTTTGACGATTTTTTGACATTTGATTGTCGACGAGGTGAGACTGAGACTGAATGTGAAGGTTTTTAATTAGGAGAATGATCTTTCTGGTTAATACAGCATGTACACATGTTTTAAAATGTGGCCCTGCCACAACATTGAATTACTTACGAATAATCTAAAGAATACTTCATCATCATCATAATTTCAGCCGAAAGACGTCCACTGCTGGACATAGACCTCTCTCAAAAGGGTGGTTTTGGCATAATCGCCACGCTTGGCACGGTTAGCGATCGGAGTATGGTAGTAAAATGCATAGAGAACGCTGCTGCCCATTCTCTAGTAAGTCCCTTAGTCGCCTTCTACGATACCTACTGGAAGAAATGAGATGATGCTATTCTTTTACGTCCGGCACCACACCGAATACTTCAAAAAGAGTTTATTATTTCGACTTGGATTCGAACCATCGCGTTACCGAACGTCGTCACACCCAGAAAGGAATGATCAAAAAGCTCAAACAAAACAACTAAATCTTCATAGGACCAACGCCGTAATCACGAAAAAATTATCAACTGTTCCAAACAAAACTTCAATAACAAGACCCAATTGTTAGGGACGGTTGATATTTTTTTTTTTTCTCAATTACGATGTTAGTCTAATAGAGAAACTTGTTCAGCAAGGTAAATTACGTAACACTAACAGTATGAATGGCTTTCATTTTGACAGTTTAACCACGTTCATTGCGTTATTTACGTTGTTGAGCAGACAATTTTTTCGAACATATGAAGCAACTAGCTTTTGCCCGCGGCTCCGCCCGCGTGGATGTCGGTTATCGCGTAAAAAAGTAGCCTATGTCCTTACCCATATCCCAGGCTATATCTCGGCCAAATTTCATGACGATCGGTTCAGCGGTTAAGGCGTGAAAGCGTAACAGACAGACAGACAGACAGACAGAGTTACTTTCGCATTTATAATATTATAGTAGGGATGTATTAGCAATATCCTGAAAAAATGTTCTGATTCTGATTGATAATGCGTTAAGGCGAAGATTTCTTAAAAACGCCCAAAAAGGTGGTTTTTTAAATCAGTGTATCTCTTTAACCGTAAATAATTTTGAAAGAAAAAAATAATATGATATTTTCAAGTGTTCTTTGCAAACAGTGATGGAAGTCAAAACAAACATAATTAAACATACTATAATGCATCAAAAAAATCATCAAAGTCACCTCTTAATTATCTTCAAAACCAGTTTATTCCTTCAATAACAATGATTATTGTAATTAAAAATATACCATAAAATTCCAAATGCCAAACTGCATCCAGTGATGTAATAAATTTTATTAAATAGTTAATATCTAATTTTATACGATTTTATTTGCGTTTTTACGACAATGCTTGCTCATTTATTATTCGAATTTATTACAACACATTTTAATCCGTATCGGATTGCAGTAAGAACGATTATCGCTAATAAAGACAATACGACGAGTACATTCAAAATTACCAGGGCCTTAAGTAATTACTTTCTGTACCCCTTCTCTGACACTTACACGTTGTATTTTGACTACTTTAACATTTATATCATCATCTGCCTAGCCTTTTCCAGACATGTTGGGGTCGGCTTCCAGTCTAACCAGATGTAGCTGAAAACCAGTATTTTACATGGAGCGACTGCCTACCTGACCTCCACAACCCAGTTACTGGGTAATACGATACCACTTGGTAAGACTGGTTGTCAGACTTTCGGGCTTCTGACGACCTGTAACGACTGTCAAAGGTCCACGAATGACAGCCTGGAACAACAGCTTAACGTGCTTTCCGAGGCACGAAGCGGTCTTGATATGTAAAGATGGTCACCCATCTACGGACCAACCGCGACAAGTGCAGCTTAACCTGATCGATAGACCGGTGCGGCTGTTATTGATTACCGTTATTAATAATAATATAACTAAATAATTAATATCAACATTGCTTCCGGGAAAATGGACATTCATGCACATAACTATGTTAATATCTGCTCATTCCACGGACTCTTGCCAGCTCATTACCACCCCACGCATCAAAGTGGTTCATGCTTAGATCATTTCATTATAAAAACAAATAAACCAGCCAAAACATTTGTTACTAACTCTTCGCTCACTGATCACCAAGCAGTTTTACTAATATTACAAGTTTCTTTACCAAGAAAAAATTGTTTACGCAGCTATACCAATGTCAACATGACACACCTCGAAAAAGACATACGTAATATTAATTTTGACCCAGTTTATAATTCCACCGATGCAAACATTGCTATTAATTATTTTATAAATTCACTTCACTCTGCAATAATAAAGCATACAGTCGCCAAAATAACGCCAAGGAAGTACAAGTGCATTAAACCTTGGATTACACCCGGACTTGTTCGATGTATTAGGCATAGAGACAAACTTCACATAAAGTTCAAACTTGAGCCTGAAAATGAAATTCTTTCCATTACTTATAAAAGATATAGAAACTTCTGCAACAACCTTCTGAAAAAAATAAAAAATGAATATGACAGAAAAGAACTGCAGAAAGCAGGCAAAAATAGTAAACTTATTTGGAAATTTATAAAAACAAATACATTTAGATCAAAACAACTTGAACCTCCACTTGACTTATTGACTATAGAGAACAACCCAATAGAATCAACAAATATAGTTAATTACTATTTTTCTAACGTAGGCAAAACCTTAGCAGAAAAGACCATACAATCTAGAGGTTCTTTCTCTCAAAACCAACCTAAATCTTTCCCCAGACTCAAATCTTTTGTCTTACTAGATACGGATGTCGATGAAGTATTAACAATCATTTCTGGATTAAAGGACGTTTGCGCGGTTGGGTGGGACGACATATCAAACAACATACTTAAACATTTCAAATACCTCCTTGCTCCGCCGCTAACTCATATTTTTCAGTTATGCTTAACTAATGGTGTATTCCCTAAGTCGCTTAAAAAAGCAGTGGTTACTCCTGTATATAAATCTGGTGACAAAAAATGTGTTAACAACTACAGACCCATTTCAGTTTTAACAGGGCTCTCCAAGATCTTAGAGAAAATCATTAATATTAGATTAATGAAATATCTAGAGGATAACAAATTGCTTTCGGATAGACAATTTGGCTTTAGGCCCAAAAAATCAACTAATCAAGCAGTACATCAAATGACGGATTATATAACAACTAATTTGGATCAGGGCATGCACTCCATTGGGATCTTCCTAGACCTCGCCAAGGCCTTTGACACAATTTCCTGTCCTTTATTATTGGACAAGCTTGAAAGACTCGGAATAAGAGGAACAACGCTTACACTGCTTTCTGATTATTTAAGAGACCGCGAACATTGTGTAAAAATTGGTCAGTACGTCAGTTCTGAGCTTCGAAATAGTAATTACGGAATACCACAAGGTAGTATATTGGGTCCTACTTTATTCCTAGTATATATTAATGACCTGTGCAGCTTAACACTCCATAATGGTGTCATAATGTCTTATGCAGATGACACAGCTCTATTGTTTTCAGACAAGTCTCGAGAGGAGGTGTATAAACAAGCCCAGAACGGTTTTAATATAGTGTCTAATTGGCTACATGAAAATCTCCTAACACTAAATGCAGAAAAAACTAAACACATTTTATTCACTATGAGAAATACTAACCTGCCAACTACTAACATAAACATTTATGCGCATAAGTGCGGCAAGTACGCTGACAATGCATGTAATTGTCCTACTTTAGCAAAAGCCGATCATATGAAATATCTTGGAGTGACGCTTGACACAAATCTGAACTTCCGTAAACACATTGATTTATTATGCACTCGAATGCGTAAATTAATATACATTTTTAAGAATTTACGATATATAACGGACTACAAATTAATTAAACAGGTCTATTTAGCTTTGTGTCAATCCATTCTTACATATTGCATAACTTCATGGGGAGGGGCTGCAAAAACAATCCTACTACCATTAGAACGTGCGCAGAGAGCTATCCTTAAGGTAGCCACCTTTCGCCCATTTAGATTTCCCACATACGAGCTTTATACGGCATGTAAGGTTTTAACTGTGCGTCAACTATTTATATTAAAGATAGTATTACACCAGCATAGCAATCTCCCTTATACCCCCATACCTATACATAAGAGAAGAAAAGACCTAGTTTGCATAAAGCCTCAAACTAGACATACTTTTATAAATAAATTTTATGGTTTTTTAGGTCCGTTCTTATATAATAAAATCAATAAGTCTCTAAGTATATATAGTGTAAATTGTAAAAAATGTAGTGAAATGTTAAGTGAATACTTAGCGACATTAAATTACTCAGACACTGAAAAATTGCTAGAAATCATGCAATAAGTTTATTAATGTTAAGGCAATTTTTATTTAATAATATAATTATTATGTATCAATGCTAGCTCTATGTACATTAATTTAATAGTCCAATAAAACACTCAGCGTTGTTACGTGAAGGCCTGAAACACAGGTTTGAATAAACCTACATCAGGCAGGTCGCTATTGTTTTTCATTAGGCCTTTATCCAATATATTATATAAGTTATACCTACACTACATTTATTTTAGGCATAGTTTAATATTTGCTTAATAATTTTAATATGTAACTCTGTACTGATGTCACTTCTATGTAATTTATATGTGAACTTATGAATAAATAAATTATTATTATTATTTTGTTTCTTATTTGTTTTCCTCGGCTTAGCCGGGTAAAAACTGATGGCACGGGCCTAAGCCAAGTGTCCAGCAGTGGGGTTAAGGGTGGGAGTAATATTATGAGTAGACTGTGTGTTAGTTGAAACTATATTTGCGTGGGAGTATTGGTGCAAGGTGTCAGACTCACACTGAAGAAATTTTCTAACTAGCCTGCATGTGTTAAGAATCACTGCCTTCTGCAGCAGGTGGTAGGTGTTGGATGGCAGGTCGAGGGAACTAAGGGACTGATGAAGTTGTTTAGGTATTACTCCTGTTGTAGATAGCACTATGGGGACTATTGTGACTTTTTGCAGATGCCAAAGTCGAGTTATTTCGTCTTTTAGTTCGGTGTATTTAGATAGTTTTTCGGCTATTGTAGTCTGTAAGTTATGCGTATTAGGCACAGCAATGTCTATAAGGAACCCAGTTTTATTTATTTTATTGATTATTATTATTAGCCACAAGCCCAACACTTTCACATATAACTGGATAAATTAATTGTAAAAACGTGCTCTATACATACCTACTTGAAACAGATTAAAGTTTCGAATTTCTATTAACATTTTAAATTAACCCTATAAATGCCGCGCTATTCAAGCAGTCGAACGATGTTTAAAGTTTCATTAAAGTGCTTACTAACATTTAATCATGGCTTACAGAATGTATGCAAAACTGCACCTGGCTTCGATACTATCGGTAAGCAAATTCTAACGTCGATTCTAATGCCTGTTTCGCCCGATTACCATTCAATGACCGTGACACACGATTACGTCTTTTTATCTGGCATTTTGTTCGTGAATATATGCGTAAAAAAGTTTTTGGGGGAATATTAGAGATTTTTTTGACGATAAAACGATTTAGAGACCTCTAATTTCTAGTATTTATTTATCTAACCGTTCATTAGTGTAAATAATTGTGATTAAATCTGATTGAAATGCAGTTAACGGATTCGGAAAGCGTCGTTTGTTTTTTTTTTTTTTGCAAAGTGATTAAGTAGATAGTTTAATTTTTTTATTTCAGTAAAAAACATTTCTATAGCAAACTGGGTAAACTTTCAAGATAAAATAATGAGGAAACAAAATTAAATTAAATTAAAGGTATTAAAAAAATCACATGGATAAAATAAATTAAAAGCTGTCAAAGCGCTTTTTGATACAGCTTATTTGCTGCTTTTTACCTACTTAGTCAATCATTTAGAATTTTTTCTACCACAACTATGTACTTATTTACAAAGTAAAGAGCGCTTATTAAACCCTACACAGTTACCATGGCGGCCATAATTCCATATAATTCTGTGAACGCACTCGATATGCTGATGATTATGCATAATTTATGCGCCCGGGGGGTCAAGTGGTCCAAATGGGACACGCGGGGTGATAGGGGGCCATCTTTTATACTTGTTGTCAATGGCCAGTAAATTGGAGAACATTCACACCTTATGGTGCGGTGCGGCCGGACCCAGCTATTTTTTCCTTTGTCACTTTAGGAAATATTTGCTTATCACTAAAGGACAATGGGCTTATTAGCTTACCGAATGTGGCCTCTTATTTGATTCACGGAAAAAAATATTGTATTTTTTTCGTTCTGCAGTTTTGTTGCATTATTTTTTGTTATTATTTAATGCTAGTTTTTGCCAGCGGCTTCGCCCACATAGAGGTCGGAAATAAACCCACGGGAACGTACTAGGAGGATAAAAGTTAGGATAAATAATCGTATGTGTTAAGAAGAAGAATTTTCAGTTTTTTTTTTTTTTCGGGACATGGATTGATCTAGAACAGAAGTTTAGTAGTTTTTTTTTATCTATTTCAACGCGAGTTCTCATTAGCCGAATTAATAATTTTCTTTCAAAGTTGAGTAAGTTTAATATTTTTTTACTATGTTTTTTTGAAAATATGAAATTGGTAAAAAGTTATAAACTATCCGTGTGGCTAATTTCATCCAAATTCTATCAGGTGCTTTTGTGTTAGTGAGTAACAAACATCCAAAGATACAAAGTTTCACAGTACTTATAGGTAAATATCTATTTAATAAAGGTAACTTTAAATTTAAAGTAGAATTTTCATTTCGCTAATGGAAATTGCAAATGAAATATGTTGCAAGTTTCCTTTGTTTCAGCAATGTCTTGGTAGAATGGCGCAGTTAAAGCTCATTTAGAATGCAGAAGACAAACATCTGGGCGACGGTATTACGTGGATGGCGAAGTAATCGGCGCGGCGGCTGCTAATTATAGCATCTTCTTCAATGATTATAAAACTGCATCACTTTATGTTTCGCTTAACGACCGGTTTTTACAATGTCGTTATTATTGAACATTGTAGGTAATAAAAACGTTGATTTAATTAACTTGTCTGCAACCATGAATTTATTGACCAAAAGTGTAATAAAGTAAGTCATAAAATGTTATCTACGTCAGTCAAAATCTCTGAGTTTTTGTATAGTACGTTGGAAGTATTAATATTTTTTTGCAATAATTAAAATTAAAATTATTTTTAACGAGGAGATTAATACAGAAATATTAAAGGTAAATAAAGAAAAGCCAAGCTTTGTACAACATTATACCTACAATAAAACGTTAAATGGGTAATAAGTCTTAACAGATAAATTTAAAATAAAACTGAAGATACATTTCCTGTTTGATATTTTCTTTCAGTTTGCAGCTGTTTTGTTGATAATCTATGATTCAGATGATCAATTGCTGAAAGAAGGAAATCTGATATAAATAAAAAGAAAAGCCCTGACTGACTGACTCATCAATGCCCAGTCCAAATCCTTGGACCTAGAAAGCTGAAATTTCGCACAGAGCTTCCCTTATAATGTAGACAAGGAATGAGGAAGGATTTTTCGAAATTCAACCCCTAAGGGAGTTAAATAGGGGATGAAAGTTCCGCGCGGGCGATGCCGCTGACAAAAGCTAGTTTTTTGTAATAAAATCGTTTCCTACAATTCCAACAAAGCTTCACAAAGAAATACCTACGTGTGCCTATATGTCATTTCAGAGCTTTGTTACCTACAGGAAGCAAACCATTACCTAGACGGTTGATACATAAGTATTGTTTTTATTTATCATAATTCATAACTTAACATAGCATTATGATGTCTTGGTTCCTCAAACGGTTTTGTGGGCAGAGATCATCCACATTTCGCCAGCTTTAAGTCCCAAGTTGTTACATGGAACGAGCGGGCTGCTACTGAAGAAATCCAGGTATAAAAACCCAATAACACTATGTCCGACTCGGGAATCGAACCCAACTGGGTTCGATTGATGGTTCTGAGTTCGTTGAGGAAGTCCTCATGCTCAGTAGTAGGTATAGGTAGCGCTTGTGACTACAAGAGCAACGAGGCAACCTCTCCTTTTATTTAACTCACATCTCTGAATTTACTAACAAAAAATCAATTCCAAATCATTAGCTACAAACTACAAACGAAATAGTATAAAAAGAAAAAGTAAAAGCACATTGAGTCCCCCTTCGCTGTGGTTAACAAGCGAACAATTACATTTAATTTACGGATGAGTTTTTAAAGTGCCCCAATATGGCCCCCGGGTCGCCGCGACATTAAACCGCTATCATTTTGTATTGCGGATAATCTACCGCGACATTTGTTAAAAAATAAACTTCGAGAGGGTATCGCGAACTGTTACTAAAAATTCAATTGTCCCGAAGTGCCACTTGTCATCCTACACTGTATAATCTGTCAGTTTTACCAATCAATATGATCGTTGGAACTTTTACCCTATAGCTCTTGCATAAGGATCATTTTAGAATCTATTGTTGGAGGAAATGTAAATCTATAAAGCGATTGTCGAATTTAATGTGCGGCGAAACAAGTGAGTGCATTATACGGTTTGGAGTGTACGATTTAATTTACTATTCAAGAGTTTCGCGTATAAATAGATGAGTTTAAATATGCTTTAAGCTGAAAATTATTCAGACAAGGGTTGGCAAATAACCTCAAAAACAATTTCATATTCAAGTTTCACTGATTTTACTCAAAAAATAAATCCTATTATTTTGTGTCATCGCAATACAACAATAAAATAAAGTACCTAAATGATAAAGACATCAAATTTTTTTTCCGACAATAATCCGTTTTTAACCAAAAAAGCACAACGGCTCAGCGGGCGGTGGGCGCGAACTTGTTACCCTTTGCCCTTTGTTTAGCTAAACCATAAAGAAAACAACAGTGTTTTAACCCTTAAGTCAACCCTTTGCGCCACATGTCGTCACACGGTGGTCGTGCGAAACCGCGAATCAACTCGATAGGAAGAGGAACTCACGCTGTGCGAAAGATAATAGCCATTCCAATTCCAACCTTATTTCCAAGTTATAAAGTTCATGTGTAGATCGTTCTACTCATTCAGAATAGGCACAATAATCGTTGTACGAAAACGGTGAAATATGTGGAGTGTATTTTTACGTGTATTGTGTCAGCAATGGGGTTTTTATTGCAAATGTCTGCGCGCGCATTAGTCGGATTGTTAGCCGAGGATGCTGCATATGGTGCGTTGTTATGATTTTTGTGGGCTTGATATTGTTTTGTATTATTGTTATTATAAACTAGCTTTTGCCAGCCGTTTCGCCCGCGTTAACCAATTTACACAAAACCTTAATAAATTATACACCTAAACCTTCCTCATTAATCACTCTGTCTATTGCTGAAAATCACATGAAAATCCGTTTAGAAGATTTTGAGGTTATCGCGAACAGACAGACAAACCGACAGACAGATGCGGGGTGTGACTTTTTAACCGACGAAAAAACGAAGGAGGTTCTCAAGTCGACGCGTATATTTTTTTTATTTATGACCAAGCATAACTTTTTTTCAGAGTGGTCCGATTTTGATAATACTTTTTTTATTGGAACGGCTATACCCCGAAATTGGTCCCATATAAATTTCGAATCAATAATCCAACCTTATGGGTAGGAAAACAGGGGATGATTGATAGTTTACTCACAGATTTAAATACAAAAAGTTGTGTATTACAAAAAGTAATCAAAAATTAAGCATACAGTAATGAGTAGATTATAGCCACAAAAAATTATAAAATAAAAACTTTTTAACAAAAAAAATTAAACCGCCGAAAAAACTCAAAAGTAAAAAATAATAAACCTGCTTTGATTAACCTTAATAACGAGTTCGGAAGTCGGTGACTTTGGATATGTATTTTAATGTTATGTCACCGCCTTCCGAACGTAGTTATTAGGTTTTATAAGTATTTATATTCGTATTGTATTTCGGTTTTATTATTTTTTACTTTTGAGTTTTTTTGGCGGTTTAATTTTTTTGTTAAAAAGGTTTTATAAGTAACTAGTTGTTGCTTGCGGCTTAGCCCACGTGGAGATTGAAAATTATCCCACGGAAACATACTACCGGGATGAAAACTATCCTATGCGTTAATCCAAGTTATAAACTATCTGTGTGCCAAATTTCATCCAAATCCGTTCAGCCGTTTTTTGGGAAATTGGGATGAGGCCAGGAGAATGGCGATGACGATGATGAGTGCTAATGTTGCCGTTCTCATGTTTATTCAAAGGTAGATCCGCGAATTCTAAAAGGTCGGAAAACCAGAACACGTATTGAAACAACGGAATCTATACACCACTCAGTGGAAAGTTGAATTAAAACTTCCTTTTGCAGCCAAATGGAATGTTCGCAGTTTCACAGAGCAATCCCTCTGTTATAGAGAGAACAAAGTTTTTCTAACTCCACTCAAGCGCAGCTAGCTTTGTGTCCATTCTGTTTTATAGATCGTTAAATTCTAACGTTGAATCTTGAGGTATTAGGGAAAAGGTTTTAGTGCCGAAACCCTTTAATTTCCTACTTTTAATTAGGGTCCGGCGCGTTAACGCTCTCCGGTCCGGAACGCGTGCCGATAAGTGCCAGAGTGGTACCTTAGGTACCGCTGCTTCCTTATCGTTACTGACAATACTGACAATTCAAGCGCGCTTTAGTTACTCAAGAAAGTAATGAGTGATATAATAAATTAAATATCAAGACCTAGCAGTGACCCTTCTAATATAATTTTGAAAGTTTGTAAGTTTGGAAATTTGTTACTCAATCACGCAGAAACGGCTGAACGAATTTGGGTGAAATATGACACACACATAGTATATAACCTGGATTAATACATAGGATATTTTTTACCCTGGTAGTACGTTAACGTGGGATAATTTTTGACCTCCAAGCGGGCGAGGACGGTGGCGCGGGCAGGTCCATATAAAAATGACAGCTAAGAACAGTGACATATTTATGTAAGAACCTAGGTACCTACTAAATAGAAACTTACCTTTCCTTTTAAAGGCAATCCATTTATTTAAAGCTCCATCAGGAAGATAGTCTGAATTCAGAAGCTTCGTTGAAATATGAGGGTTTTAAACAAGCCGACGAATGTTTTAATTCTATAAACTCAAGGATTTTTACAAACTTTGCACTTTGTTACTTAGCGAAGTAACATTCTGTGGAGTTCTTTTTTAACTTTTTAAAATGATACATAATGATAAATTATTTTATTTGTGTAAGTGTAACGACGAACCTCGTCGTACAAACACTTTTCTACACGTCAATCATATTCTAAAAACTAGATGCTAGGTGAGGTCGGCGTTTCCTATCTGACTACTCTGAGAAGAAAGAACGATACCTACAAACTCAGTTGTCATAGTCTCTTTTAAAGTCCAGACTTGGTCAGATCATGTGGATTGGAGTCTGAAATGGTCTTTTGAGGAAAGAACCACACAGATTGAGTGGCTCTGTCCATTCAGTGCACACATTTATCACTAACTAGCTTTTGTCAGCGGCTTCACCTGCGTGGAGGTCGGTGTATTATACATATACAAGGTGTAACTTAAATAACGCACAACCTCTTAAGGGGTAATTTTTTTTTTTTTTTTTGGTGGGAAATCATCAAATAACTTCTCCCGCTCTGGGTGAAGCAGGAGGGCGTGTCAGACTTTTACTGACTAAAACCCACCCGTGTTCCCTCAGTAGCCCGTATGCCAGGGGCTGTGGTATCTCTTTCGAACAAACCCGCACCTCTGGCAGAACTTACCTACTCATAATATTCAACAACTTTTACTATGTTACCAAACCTTAAATCGAGAAAAAAGAATCCGCTGTTCCCTACACTTCATACTCAGCCTATAACGTTCCCACTGCTGGGACACAGGCCTCCTCTCCGTGAGAGGGAGTGGGCAGTAATCCACCACGCGGGCCCAGTGCGGGTTGGTAGATGTCACATGTCTTCGATTTTTTTGTTCTAGGACATGCCGGTTTCATCACGATGTTTTCCTTCACCGTTTGAGAGCAGTGGTGATGAAATTATTTACACAAAGTAATGCGCCTGGCTGGGTTCGAACACACGACCGCGTAAGTCGCGGCCGTTATCACTGGGCCACCACTGCTCCCTACACTTATATTCGCACAACTTGTCAAAATGTAGGGAACAGCTGACTTTTTTTTTTCGCGATTTCATGTTTGGTCCCATAGTAAAAGTTGATGATAATTATGAGTACAGTGACCTCTTAAGAGGTTGTGCGTTATTTTAGTTACACTTTGCATAAACCCTCTTCTTGAATCACTCTGTCTATTGATGAAAACTGCATTAAAATCCGTTGCGCAGCTTAAAAGATCTAAGTGTACAGACACGAAAATGAACTTTGTTTTATACTATGTAAAGATCATGCAGCTCAACTCAGAACTTAAGGAGCTCAAAATACATAAAGACACAAAATACGTAAGATACAGACTCAAAATACTTAAATACATAAAGCCTAAAGACTGAATAGCAGAAACATTGCCTTCATGCATATTAGATAACAGCAAGATCAATAATTGCGAATAAATGCGTCATCTACCTATCTACACATACTTTTGATCGGAGCCTTCCATGAATAAACGATCTGGTTGTATTCGAATTTAAGATAACAAAAATAGAACAACAAGGCTGGCGGGACAGGAAGGGTTTGATAAGCAAAAACATTCGGCAAAAAATGACATTGTTAGGAAACGAAAAGAAAATATAGCTATGTCCGCGACTTGAATTTTTTTGTCTACCCGACACACCCCGTTGCCGCGTCGCATCGCATCGACAGCTTGCGCCTATAACTTCGTTTTCGCTTAGCATTCTTTTTGTTTTGTATTTTTTTTTTTCAATTTTTTCTCAACTAATGATTTCTAGCGTGATGTAAAATAGCCTATAAATTCCTTCGAGAATTTGGCTATATAATGGTTTTTTAATCTTACTTGTAAGTATTTCCAGAGATAGCACGTTCATACACACTACAGCTTTATTTTGTTATACAATAGAAGATAAATACTCTGAATAAAGACAGAAATTAACTACCAAAAACAACCTATTGTTACGATTGACTAAGTATTAAATAATGTGACCTAGTTCACAAACCAAACCTATCAAAAATGGCTCGCTAAAATCATGTGAAATAGTTGCATAATTATCAGAGTGTCAATTTGCGAGAGCTTCCAGCCTACTAATTGCCTCCGTAATCACTCCGCTTAGCAGGTAGATTAGTGATGGCAATATGGCATCTGCTATCTATGTGCAGAATAATACGGCCCAAATACCGATAAATACACATCATTTAATTGGAGTTTCTTACCCATTCTTCTCCATACGAATCTACCATATGGAAGGACCGACTAGAATTAATTCTTGTCGTTCAAAAGTGCCTTTTATGTGCCCATTTCAAATAAATGCTATGACTTTGACTTTGAATAATAGGAATATGCGAATGGGCTTTTCTACACCAAAAGAAAATTTTATATTGGAGTACTTATTCCTAGCAGGTCAAACAGTCACGAAGTTGGAGTTATGACTGACAAAGTCGAAATAAAACTGAAACATAAAAAAACGTGTAAAATAAAAACGATCCTTTGCCTTAATAGAGACGATTGACAGCTGTACCTAGTCAGTTAGGTACTCGAAATTATCAATCAGTTAACTAAATTGTGAAAACCAATCAACCTTGTATATTATTATCATTTGAATAACTTTCTAAATGAGAGATTTTGGTTACGTTTCACTAGTTTATTATTTTTAATCATTGTTTTTAATGTTCTTATTAATATTATGACATTTTTAAATAGTGTACTCGAAGTGACATTAAAAATTATTATATTAATATTTGCATGCCATTGTTTAAGAGCATTTATTCTGAAAGTTGGCAACGTCGCAAATAGCTGTAAAATATTTTCCTGTTTTTATTAATTTGGCAATATTACTGTATGGGAATTTGAAATATCGCTAATTAGTGACCTAAAATATTGATTATGAAATGCAGTAATTAACATTTCAACACCGAATATTTAGTTTTAGATGTAAAAAAAGAACTTTGAAACTTCCCAAATGCCTTTTTTGCACCTGAAACGGTTACAACATCAAATTCAGTGTTGTAATTGCAAATCATTATTCATATTTTAGGTCACTAGATAGCAATAAAAACAAAACAGCAATTAATAAAAACAGGTAAATATTTGACAGCTATTTGCGACGTTGCCAACTTTCAGAATAAACGCTCAGGCAAACGTAATGATCTGTTTTAAGACGCTTTCCTATATTACATATTAACATCTTTTGCATGCTGACAATTTGTGTTGTATGTCTTGTACTCATGTTTGGACAAATCAATTATTACGAGTATGTAATCGTATCTTATCAAACAACCAACCAAAACAGCAAACACTCTTCAGCTTTAGTATTAGTAAAAGATATGACCTAACCTGTAGTCAAAATAAACCCCTGGAGTGTAAACAAAATGTCGTCGGCATTGTCACATCCATATGCGTACGATTTACTGGAGTGTAAGTTATTCCCAGCTAGCGTATCGTATTGTAGCTCTTCATACAGCGTACACTCAAATCCTCTTAGTCCATAACTTGTGGCATTCATGAAAATTTAGTATCGAGGGAAAGTGCTCACCAATGTTTTTGAAGTTAAATCATGGTTTTAAAAGTTTCTGAAAAGAGAGGAGACTGGGAAAGTAGCTTGTTATTAAATAACAATTCATTACGTGGTTTGTTTTATAAAGGCGTTGTTAGCATTTCTAAATGCCACGGAGTGCAATGGTCCCTGTATATTATTAGGTCTATCTATTTGTACAAGATATATCTGAAGTGGTCATTGTACTCATCATTAATGAACAACTTTTAGTATGAGATCAAACCTGAAATCGCGATAAAAAAATCAGCTGTTCCCTACATTTTGACGAGTTATGGGAGCATAAATGTAGGGAACAGCTGATTATTACTGTTCATAATGATGAGTACAATGACGTCTTCAGATATTTCGTGCATGATTATATCATCATCATCATCAGCGTATAATGTTCCCACTGCTGGGACACAGGCCTCCTCTCTGTGAGAGGGATTGGGCCGTGATCCACCACGCGGGCCCAGTGCGGGTTGGTAGATGTCACATGTCTTCGAATTTTTGGTTCTAGGACATGCCGGTTTCCTCACGATGTTTTCCTTCACCGTTTTGAGAGCAGTGTGATGAAATAATTTACACAAAGTAAAGCGTCTGGCTGGGTTCGAACTCACGACTTACTTAAGTCGCGGCCGTTACCACTTGGCCACCACCGCTCTCAGAGATTTTGATTACGTTTCACTAGTTAATTATTTTTAATCATTGTTTTTAATGTTCTTATTAATATTATGACATTTTTAAATAGTATACTCGGAGTGACCTTATAAATTATTATATTAATATTTGCATGCCATTGTTTAAGAGCGTTTATTCTGAAAGTTGGCAACGTCGCAAATATATATAGACCTTATATATAAAAGTTGCCTGTTTTGGATTGAGATTGTACTATTTGTACTTAATGTCTATCATATAATATACTATCATCATGGGCCTAGCCTTTGCCCACCTATGTTGGCATCGGCTTCCATTCAAACTGGATGCATCTGAATACTAGTATTTTACATGGAGCCACTACCTACTCGTATCTGACCTCCACAACCCAGTTACTGGGTAATTCAATTACCTCTTCGTAAGCTCGGTTGTTGACTTCCGGGCTTCTGACGACCCGAAACGATTGTCAAAGATAAAATATATACTATGTGTCAGTAAATAATAACTATTGTACACTGCATTGAACTCGTAATAACTGTGATACATCAATTTACGGCTGCCAAAGTTACGGATCGATTGTCTGTTGAGCTTCATGTGGGGGGATTTAACCCTTCCTATGTTTGTAGATATTATAAAAATATTGATTTTATATTTTATTTTACATAAAGATTTATACACACCATGCCATGATGTTTGAGAGGGTTGGAGGAAAGTGATTATGTTTTTTTTTAATATATAAACACCGTGACAGTTTAGTCAATGTATCCAGCATAAAATACCTCTAGGCCACAGCTTCTTCGGATGATATCAAACGAAGTTATGAGAATTTTTAATACATTAATAGCAAAAACCGAACTTTTCAAATTGAAACAAAGAAATTACTCGGAAGAGATTTATCGTGATATTGGCAAGTAACGTGGAAGTTATATCCCTACGTAGTTAGGTGACACGTTTGTCATGAATTGAATTTAACAAACATATGAAACCGAAAATTTGGTATCAATTCTTAGAGTATTTTATTTGTAGCTGAAACTACTTGTAGGTATAGTGATTCTATACCAGCTGTTAGCTTTAGTACTTAAGGATAGCAATACGGTTTCTGTTACTCCTTGTATATATAATCTTGCTTTATAATAATCGTCATTCTCCTGCTCTTAACCCAATTTATTTGAGACTAGCAGCGCTCCGCGGTTTCAACCGCGTAGTTCCCGTTCCCGTGGGAAAACGGGGATAAAATATAGCCTATGTCACCCGGGGACAGTTTAGCTTCCCATCAGTGAAAGAATTTTTCAAATCGGTTCAGTAGTTTCGGAACCTATTCAATGCAAACAAACAAACAAACAATCAAATCTTTCCTCTTTATAATATTAGTAGATATGTAGGCACAACATGTCTTTTTCTTCCATATTTATTAATAGTCGACCCTCTATTAGTCGTCATCTCGGTAGGTAGTCACACTCACACCCTTTCTAACCATATCATCATTCACACAGTCCATCCATCATTTCCTTGGTCTCCCTCTATTCTTCTAGCCATCGACTAAATAATATCCTACAATTCGTCTATGTATCTCCTGGATCCAAGAGTTAAATTAAAAATTTAAAACACCCCCGACCCAAACAACAACTGTAAAAAATAAAAATAAAAAATGATATTTATTGGCCTTTTAAATTGTAGGTAATAATTTGAGCTGATATCTTCAAACGGCTGAGCCGATTTTGATGAAACATGTCTAAGAACACTGCCGACTAATTCACCTTACAAACAAAAAAAACAAAATCAAAATCGGTTCATCCGTTCGGGAGCTGCGATGCCACAGACAGACACGTCAAACTTATAACACCCCGTCGTTTTTTGCGTCGGGGTTAAAAATAAGTTGCACCTACTCACCGTTAATGTCCCACATCACACATTTCATCTCAAATTTACCTAATGCAGGTTAGCCAGGATCCTTGGATCATCATAGCCAGGGTAAGTGTTTCATAGGAAGTGATTATTAAATGAGTAATGAGGGATTATATCGAGCGTACGACCGGCAGTGTCCACCTGTGTAGTGCAATAAAGATATTTTACTACCTACGATCTGCGTCCTGCTAGGTATATATAGCTACAGCTGCTAGCTATATTAGGTCGTTAAACCATGCACCAGCGGGGTAATGCGTAACGCAAGAACAGTAGGAATGGCTTTCGTTTTAACAGTTCAACATCATTCATTGCGGTATTTACGTTGTTGAGCAGACTAACATGAACATACAGACATACACTACACTACTTTTAATATTTGACATTCCTTGGTTTTTTTTATTTTTTATTTGGTGATTCTATATCAACTACTTATTTTCAATGTTTACATGTAGTTAGAGCAGTGGTGGCCAAGTGGTAACGGCTGCGACTTACGAGTTGTAGGTCGTGAGTTCGAACCCAGACAGGCGCTTTACTTTGTGTAAATTATTCCATCACCACTGCTCTCAAAACGGTGAAGGAAAACATGTTGAGGAAACCGGCATGTCATAGAACCAAAACTTCGAAGACATGTGACATCTACCAACCCGCACTGGGCCCGCGTGGTGCATTACGGCCCAATCCCTCTCACCGAGAGGAGGCCTGTATCCCAGCAGTGGGAACATTATATAAGCTGATGATGATGAGTTAGGACCATAAGTTTATTTTATGTAAGTACCTACTTTGAAAGCTAATAAACAATAATGATTATAATTAAGAGTTTGTTACGCAATTTGTGTGCTGTGCAGTGCACGATATCTATTCTACGATCACTATCTAGCTAGTCATAAAATAGTGCACCAGGATGCACCTATAATAAATTCATGAAAGAGAGCTACTCATCTTTTAATTACGTTGTTTTGAAATATTGTTGTTGATGTTGGTTTACGATGAGAGTTTCATAGTGCTAAAAGACAATACCCTTTATTCATAAACGTTGCTTAAAGTTAAATAATGATTAGCGTCTGTTTAACCATACATTTTTGACATTTAAACATCATTTAACTTTAATCATCGTTTATGAATATGATAAAATATTAAAGGGTTTATACCATACCTTTAATGTTTTATCTTACCAACTGTCATTTTATTTATTTACAGAAATAAAGAGTGTCAGAGACATCGACGCATAATCTTACCATGGATGCAGTATATTACTCTGAACCCCACTGAGTTGAAATTTTTCATCGGTTATTTAAAAAAATATTGCTCCGCCATACATGTTGACCGCGTTGCACTTTTCTATGAAACTGCAGATTTTTTGTTCGTCAGTTAGACGAAAAAAATATTTATATTTCTATAACCAAGACCATACCTATATTAAAAGCCAATCTCGTAACTATTTCTCAAGTTCGCTTTCAACGTTCAAATCCACTTGAGCAAAGAGGATTTAAGTCAAACCTGCTTTCAATCCAATTAAACCTATGTGACAATAGCATAAACTTGTAGTTTCATGTCACCGTAAGATTGAGAACATCGTTAGTTTATAATCTATCTCGCGAAATAATAAACTGTCGATAAATTGTGAACTGCAAGAACCATTTACAAGTCAAATTGTGAACTGGTATCAAGACGAATAGTACCTTGCGCTATTACTAAATAGTCAAGTAACTGCCACTAACTTGGAAGTAGCGCTCGCCGACCGCTAGCGCGGCACCGCTCGCTTCGCTCGCTCGGCTCGCGCGCGGTTGGTCGCAGTTATAACCTAACCTAACCTATTCGGTCGGTATGCGGTATGGTGCAGTTCACAATTTATCGACAGTTTACAATCTCGCGAGATAGATTATAAACAAACGGTGTTCACAATCTTACGGTAACATAATACAACATTCACAGTCAATCAGTGAGTATTCAAGTCAGAATATTCTACTCAAGCATAGTCATAATGTCCTTGCCTCCCGGTATACTTTATCAAACAACAAAAACTGTACGTTCCATTCAACTATAAAGCACACAAAATCAATACATTTTTAAATCAGTGGTGTTCGTAAACGATTGGATATTAATAACATGTCGGTCGGGGCTTTGGTGTATGTGAACCCAGAATTAATTTATAGCGATAACAGTCTCCGTATTATTTAAAGTCGGTTCCAACCCGCATGGGAACAGACAAATGAAATATTGGAGCTTACTCGTAATTGAAATATCCTGTTCAAACTTAGGGTCAAGCAAATGAACGTTAATTTAAAATCACTCATTACTTGACTGAATGCAACTCAACTGGATGCTATTTGTTTGAAATACCCAAGGATTACCTACGTGTTTCATTTCGTTTAAATTATTTTAATCGAGTCATGTTAATTCGAATGAAGCTGAAATAATGATCATTATGGCTGATTTAAATGATGTTCTCAAAACGTTTATTAAGTCATACCGAATACCAAGAAGAGAGAAAAAAATCATTTACAAAATCAAAAACCCGACTGCTTAAAAAGTGAACTTTAATTAAAAATATGGAAACAAGAAAGTTTTACTTTTTAGGCAGTCTGGGTTTTTAATTTTTTTAGCGAGACCTATTTAAGAAACCCTTTGTTGTTTTTTTTTTTTTTTAAATGCGGTATGGCCCAAAAATCGGCCATTTCTTTTTTTAACCCCCGACGCAAAAACGACGGGGTGTTATAAGTTTGACGTGTCTGTGTGTTTGTGTGTGTGTGTGTGTGTGTGTGTCTGTCTGAGGCAACGTAGCTCCCGAACGGATGAACCGATTTTGATTTAGTTTTTTTTGTTTGAAAGGTGTATTAGTCGGGAGTGTTCTTAGACATGTTTCATCAAAATCGGTTCAGCCGTTTGAAGATTATCAGCTGTTTTCTGGTTGAAAAAGGGATTTTAGCCTCTGATCAACTCAAAATTTGGGATTCTATTACTTCAATGATATTAGACGAATAAAATAACCTTGAACTGATGCTGGAGCAACACCTGGAATTTCCAGGAAACCCAAGTTACTCACCAACAAACAGCAGAAGTATCGTGTTTGGGCTCATTGAAAAGGTCTCAATGAATAGATTATAGATAAATGGTGATTTAAGGGAGACATTAAGTTTAAAAAGCAAGAAATAAAAATTAAATTAAAAATTTTAAAAACCCCCGACCCAAACAAAAACTCAAAAAAGTAAAAAATAATATTTATAGGCCTTTTAATTTTAACGTAATATTTTGATCAGGGCATTGTCAAGTCGGGGGACGGTCAATGAAAACGCCAAACAGAGGCCTAGCCGTCCCCCGACATGACAATGCCCTGATCAAAATATTACGTTAAAATTAAAAGGCCTATAAATATTATTTTTTACTTTTTTGAGTTTTTGTTTGGGTCGGGGGTTTTTAAAAATTTTAATTTAATTTTTTTCAATTTTGATATTCCCAGTGTCCCTCTCACAATTAAGACTTATCTAACGGCACCTCTCAAGTTGAAATCGATCAAGCCTTTAAGGAGCGTGCCAAAGAAAAATACATACATACACTCTAAAATACCCCTCTGGCGCGATCGGGTAAAAAACACACTTAAAAAAAACACTACAAAGTGTAAAATGCAAATTATTATAATATCATCAACATAAACTATGTATTATTGAAGCTATCTCAAAATCCACTAATCATAACTTGACTAAATTGATATGGGATCACTGTCTAAGTATACTCTTTAAAACCAAAGAAATTTCTTTCAAATCTATCTATATTTATAAATAAAAAGAAAGGTCCTGACTGACTGACTCATCAACGCTCATCGAAATTAAACCTCTAAGGGAGTTAAATAGGGGATGAAAGTTCCGCGCGGGCGAAGCCGCTGGCAAAAGCTAGTCGGTTCATAAATGACGGAGTTCTGACGTAACAAAATACTACCAAATTGAGAACCTCGTCCTTTTTATAAAGTCGGTCAAAAATGTCATGCTGGGATAATCAATAGCAAACATCAGTTAAAGTTATTCAGGGGACAAGCAAAGTTATATTTGGGTAAATTGTGTAATTATCTCCAATTTATTGATTGCCGAATAAGTTGCAATTGAAAATCCGTCGAACAGCGAACTATTGCAAATCGTAGTCGAAACGTGCTACGATCGTAGCTCTCGTAGCACCTGCGTAGCACTCAATTAATATTCTTATGGCGATAATTGTAGGAATAAAATATCGATACTCGTCATTTCAATAACCGTAACATTTTCATGATCTATCTCATCGGATTTAGAATTATGACTTGTATTGATTGTTTTATACGCATTTCGCTCTAATTTCGATACATACAGTAGTAAAAACGGATCTGATGAGACATAATGAACTAAATTAAATAATTGTGTGGGTATTTCCAATTTCATACGGCTGTATACAATTTGTGATGTTTACTATTTGTGTTTTCTTCATGCAAAACGTCCCCAGAATGATAAGGGTTACTTATGGGACACTAAAGAGATTGTAAATGAGACTTAGAAGAGCTGTAAAGCCCACTATTTTGTGCAAATACACGTGAAAATTATTTGTAGTGTGTTTGATAATTTTCAACTAATAATATATAGATAACTAGCTTCCGCCCGCAACTTCGCCCGCGTGTGTGTCGGAAATTATCCCACGGGAACGTACTGCCGTAATTAAAAGTATCCTATGTGTTAATCTACGTTATAATCTATCTGTGTGCCAATTTTCATCCAAATCCATTCAGTAGTTTTTGCGTGAAAGAGTAACATACATCCTTACAACTATACTTTCTCGTCTATAATATTAAGTAAGGATATTGTAGGATTGTAATAGAAATTGCTCTTCTTTTACCTATTAAAACCAATCACTTTAAGCCAATCACTTGGTCTTTATTCATTGTTTCACCAAACCGGTGATCCAATATTGCGAGTTTGAATCCAATACGTCTGAATATTCTCGCAGTGGAATGAAAAATGTCAGCTCCAGCGTCCGTATCCAATGAATATCATTTTCGATATCGCGGATTCTTTGAAACATCGTTCTTTTAATACTTCGTTATTCGGTAAAATATCAAAGGCAGGTTGAGAGCAAGTAGGACAAGCTGCTGACCCGTGTCCTCGTTTGTACGCTCACGGATTGTCGTAATTCATTACTTTAAAATTATTGCCGCTACCTAATCCTATGTTGGGAATTTTAATTCTCAACCTTTGAATTTTCGGATGGTTGCTAGGAGTATGTTTGTCATCTATATCTATAAAAAATATTGACGTTTGTTAGTCTCACAAAAACTAAAGAACGGCTGGACCGATTTGGCTAATTTTGGTTTTGAAATATTTGTACTGTAAGTCCAAGGAAGGTTTAAAAGGTAGGAAAATATAAATTTACTGTCGGTACGACCTTAGCCGGATCAGCTAGTTAATACATAATTTAAAGGTAAGTACTAAATTAATTTGTTAAAACTGTCAGGATAGTTGGTTGCTACCAATTGCAACATGATTAAATACTGTATTGTGCTTTAAACTCAATGAATATCTAAAAACACGTACAAGTAGGTACTCTTTATTACTCTGTTGTAAAATCAACACACGAAATAAACCATAAAGTACAAACCATAATTTCGCGGACATTGATGTGGGTTACACGTTTACCTAGTTTTTAATTTAGTCTGTCACATTTAAATTGTAATGTATAATTATTTTATGTCCCAATTAAGTAAAATAAAATAAAAGCTTAATATTGTTATTGGACCTACTTGGCAAAATTTTACCACTTTTGCCCCATTTATATCCTACCCTCCTTATCCGAAGTGCTCGAGGCCTGCGCTATAAACAATTCTTGAATTTTGTTCATCATAACTCACTTATTAGCTCTCTTCAATCTGGGTTCAGGCCAAGACATAGTACCTTTTCCGCCCTCCTTAAAGTGACTGGCGATATAAGGGTAGGACTGGAAGTCACCACAGTCACTGCACTAATAGCTACCTAGTTGGTTGATTTCACAAATGCTTTAATACCTGCAGTCGCCACATCCTGTTAGCCATTTTGTTCTATGTTATGGTCTCTCCCGAATGTTTTAAAGCAAAATATTACTTTTGGACATGCTGAGCGAATTTTACCAATAAAGCTGAACGCGTTCAGCACATCTAAACTGCGTTCAACAGCTGTCACTGTCAAAATTGTTGTGGAATATTGACACTGACAGATCTTAAACGCGGGATTTGTGTGCTCAGTTTCATTGGTGGAATTCGCAGACAATGCTAAATATTGTAATTGTAACTTTATGAAAATGAAGGGATGATGTGATATACAATTAAATGCGCCTCTGAAGAGTCCCACTTATCCCCGTGGCGACTAGATGTTCCCAAGGTTTAGATGCGTGGTTGTTATGGAAATATTCTCTGTCACAATCTTCCATTGTTGAGGTTTCTATCCATTCCTCTTTGCTACCTTTACGGACTTCCACAAGAAAGGAAAACCGAGTGTTTCCTGGTTACCGACAATCGTCTTAGCATTGTACAGGACGCTTTATAGGATCATTTCTCCAGCGTCCGTAAACGAACCGTATATTTCTCGTAAATCAGGTGTGGACATATTGCATAGTAAGCAGTTCCTTTGTGCCAATTTATTCCATATCTTCCGTTTGGCGGTTTTTGTTTACGATTGCTTGTTAGACGTCAATTGAAGGCGGAATATCGATGGCCGAGATAACCCTTATTTTTATGGCTTTTGGAAAAGAACAAGGAACGTAACGCTGACCTTTCATTCTGTAACTTTTAAGTACACGTAGATATTGCTAAAGTGTGAATTGAAAAGAAGTTTATATTTAGTAATTTCAAAATAACAGCATTTTATTAAATCTATATTAAAGTATACGGTACTGATAAAAAAATAAAACACAACTAAAAAATCTGTCTCTTTGTCCCGGATAAACTCCGAAACGACTGGACCGATTTTGACGGGACTTTCACTGGCTGATGTAGCTATAGCAACATAGGCTTTTGTCAGTAGCACATTCCTGTGGAATAATTTCCAACATCCACGCGAGCGAAGCCACGGGCAAAGCTATTCTATAAAATATTACTGACGTGGTAAAGATAATGTACACTCTCGTATTATTTAGATATTTGTAGTCTAACTTCATAATACGTATGCGTGTGTTCCGGGACAGAAATCTGCTTTTTATCAGCATGGTTTATTATTGAATTTTGTCCTTGTGTTTGTTTTTCTTCTTTCATTATAGGCCTATTAGTAATCATGTCGATTTGATTGGGTATAGTTTAGTTAATTTTAGCGTATTAGCTGCTTGGCCAAAGAATCAGCGTCGCCATACAATGTGGCAATACTGTCAACCCTTAGGACACTTTTCTTACTGTCAGAGATGCGGACGAATTTTTTGATGCCCTGTGATTCTTTTCTCTTTTTTATATACGTGTAAAGAAAGAAAAAACGTTTATTTGCGGTAAACATGACGCAAAAAGAAACAGGTAAGTATACAAAAATAAGAAAAAGTTGAGGGGAACATGCGTCACATCCACGCAAAACGGCTAATGGTAACGGCTAAGTGGTTAATATTATTTTATGTCTGTTTTCCTAAGTTACATTATGTTGTTTAACTACAATGGCCACGTAATCCTACAAATTGGCACTTGGTCCATCTAAGATCGCGTAGATGCAACCTCATGGCTTTTTCTCCGTTCATTATGTCAAATTGCCCGACTCAATTGCAGTGCACATTTGATACTCTACTACGGTAGGTATTATACTCTAGTAGGTGAACTAGCAATTTTATGTCTACAAAGTTATGTTGCTTTGTCTCTTGAGTATTGACGAAAGTGATCTTATGGCTAGTGAAATAAAACACAATCCCCTTATTACCCCCAAGCCAGTTGTTTAATCAAGAACCTGATGTGTACAGAAGTGCAGTTCTTTTTACAAATTTGACAACTAAATCCGGTGCTAAGTTGACATTTGAACTTTACGCAAGTCAAAGTAAAGTTGGAAATGCAAGAACTGGCCAGAAATTTAGGCTTGTAGTAGTCGATATATTGCGTTTTATAATAATAAAACATGTATTTGACTACCTGTAATAACTTCAATGCTGTGGTGATGCCATGATTAGTGATATAATATCAATTTTCCACGGACTCAAGTTCAACAGAAGTCACCGATAAGTTAGGTAGATGAAAGATGTTATGGAAGAAAAAACGACGCCATTACGTATCATATGCCAGCTAAAATACAAATTGCGCTCAATTTCAGAACGAGGTCTCTGATAAGAAGTCATAAAAACCAAAACGTAAATTTCAAGAATGGTTGCGGGTATCTACATTTATCTTGAGTATAAAGAGACACCAGCCCTCCTACACTATAAATGAGACTTAAAAGAATTTTTCCCTGTAAATTGTAAAGTTTAGAAGTTTTCCCAGCATCGGAGGAGCGTCGTTGAATAAATATCACGGTACATAACTTCCCGCTTTTGTCTCGGAGGCGCCAACAAAGTGCGCATCCACCTTTTTAAGACAATTTGCTTTAAAAATTCAGTAGTACTCGTAGTAATTGAAGTCAGGCCAGGGTCGCGCACAAAATATACTTTGTTAAGGCACCTCCCTAATTTGGAAAAAAAAAATAAGAACGAATTTGCGCCGAGATTTTCTGGTATATCGCTGAAACATTGCGCCGCAATGTTTCGTTTGGATTTTAATTGTAAATGGAGCTGAAGTGTTTAAATTTTTAATCTTTTGTGCTCGAGAGAAACAAAACGAGGTAAATGTCGCTCGTGAAAGTTAAATATTACACTTCTTTTTTCCACCGCAAAAAGTGGTTTTATCTTTCAGAAAAATTAAACCCTTACTACGAATTCCATTGAAAACGTTGGTTCATAAAGCCCTATAACATCTATAATTAAATTCGTCTATTTTCAAACATAATTGAATCATATTTGCCTGAACGCGCAACCGGATTTTACCGGTGCGTGCATAACTAGTTAAATGCGGATATAACCGCATAAGCGAATTTGCTTCAGTTCAAACCGGATTACGTCTGGTGATGCACACGAAAATAATTAAGTTACTGTGTTGTTCAGGACACCGTGTTCGTTCATTTACTAACGAACATACATTTTGCCTTCTCTAAATAATGGTTTTATATCAGGGAGGCTGGGGATATTTTGACGTTAAGGTGTTAGGTCAATATTTTTGAGTTAGGTAATCGCGAGTTTACAGTTCAACGGCTTTGAATGGAAGGTATACAATGCATCTAGGAAAACGAACAACTTTCCGAACATAACTATCTTTCGATGCTTGTACAACTTCATCGGAACTACCCGTAGTTTTATACTTCTTACAAGCTACCATGGAAGTGTGATCAATTTCACTTGGTACCTACGTAGCAAAGTTTTTCTATGGACGCTCCATAGAGGCTTAGTCGATTCGGACGAATTTACTCGCCTGAATTGGGCGAATCTATCTATCAATATATTATTTTCTATAAGCGACTCGAAAAAACTTAATTTATTTGTGAGCGAAACGACAACTCCAGAATGTATACGTATTAGGCAATATTAATTGGATTCAATTTTAAGGCGGAGATTTCTTGAAAACGCTCAAAAAGGTGTTTTTTAAACCAGTGTTTCTCTTTAACTGTAAATAATTTTGAAAGCAAAAATATATATAATATTTTAAAATCTTTTTTGCATACAGTGATGGAACTCAAAACATAATTAAACATACTTTAATGCACCAAAAAAAAAGTCAAAAAAGTCATCAAAGTCACCTCTTAAGGGCTTATTACACTTGGCTGAATTTAGTCATCTAACTAGTCATCTAAATTCAGAAGCAACATTAAAAGCTATGGATGCTAGATTGCTAATTGCGATTACACTTGACTAAATTCAGTAACGACTGTATTTAGATGACTAAATTCAGCCAAGTGTAATAAGCGCTTTAATTATCTTTAAAACCAGTTTATCCCTTCAATAACAATAAATACTATATTTAAAAATACAGCGTAAAATTTCAAATGCCAAACTGCATCCAGTGATGGATTATTTTTTATCAAATAGAATATATCTAATTTTATACAATTTTATTTGCATTTTTACGACAGTGTTTGCTCATATGTTATTCGAATTTATTACAACAGATTTTAACCCGTATCGGATTGCAGTAAGAACTATTATCGCTCATAACGACAATACGACGAGTACATTCAAAATTACCAGGGCCTTAAGCACTTTAGATAAGACAAGATAAGATTTTTTATTTGCATAAAACATGTTTTATGCAAATTAAAAATCTTATCTTGTCTTATCTATCTATACCATGGTATACAAGGTGTTATTGGAAAATATAGATCAAACACGTTTTGCTTAAAACTAAAGCGTGCAAACTTACTTACTAAAAATACATTATGACATTGAAATACTACCTACTTTATTACACCTTATCTCATAACTTTATTACATAGACTTCAAAACTTGCCAATTATTTTTGCCTACTATGTATGTGATACACCCACAAATAAATTAACTTCTTGCCGCATGTCGCATTTAGAAAACAACATATTATTTAAAAGTGTCGATTCGCACTAGTAAATTAGTGCACTAATAAACTTCCATAGAATGGTTACAGACAGTTGGTACTTTGTTACCTAAACATCTCACTAGGTACTACTAAGTATTAAATACGAATCTTCAATCAAAATCAAACATCCATACAATCACAATAATAAACGGTATTCAAACGTATTGAAAAACATCCAATTGAGACGGATATAATAAAGATGAGATAGACCGGATGCCCGATATTAAAGCAAGGAGCTGTAACGAACTCAATGGAATATTAAAGGATGTAGATGTACAATATACAGACCTATATACCTATTATTCAGGGTTGCGTATTGTATATAATAAGCACTGTCTATACCTACCTACATATATTTCGCAATGTTTGGTGGCAGGGTCGATAATAGATCAGAATATAAACTTAGAATTTTTTCGTCGTTTATCGAAACAAAATATCGGCTGTTTCATAAGAATAATAATACAAATATTTGCACAACTTATTAGGTAATGATACAGAGCACTTTATGTCTATTTGTAACATCTGTTTATTACCTACTTGTATTAAGCAAATACATAATTTGATTTGATTTCACTTAAAGAAAAGTAAAATAAATAGATACGTGGTCAAAATCAGCTTGCTTGTTTTTAATAATTCATTAAAAATTTCAACGTTGTACTTATAAGGTTGCCATAAAGCTTTTTTTTTGGGTGAGAAATCATCAAATAACTTCTCCCGCTCTAGGTGGAGCAGTAGGACGTGTCAGACTTTTACTGACTAAAACCCACCCGTGTTCCCTCAGTACCCCGTATGCCAGGGGCTGCGGTATCTCTTTCGAACAAACCCGCACCCCTGGTAGATTGCCTAAGTACTGACCGGGACATTAGCAGTAAGTGACTGAAAATATCCAAGTAAAAGAAAAACTATGTATTACCATTTAATTTTATTACCTTCATGTTCATAACAAATCAGCTCAAAATTTTCACAACGCAGATTCTACATGAAACACTAATTGTTAATATATTTTTCAGATTTCTTCACCTTATTTAGCAGGTCCGGTTTGCCCATTACATACCTACTTATAAAATTCTGAACATGTCATTTTGAAATTGAACTTCCATCGAAATATGCTTTCGACCGTGTCTACGTGAAGGCGATTACGTTCTTTAGTCCACTGTGCAGCAAAGAAAATATTATTTAGTAGCCGCCAGCGCTGTGCGCGTATTACACGTTATTTAAACTGAATTACCGGGACATTTTGTAGATTAACCGGGACGACCGGGACTGAAGTTCTAGACCGGTGACATGTCCCGGTGTACCGGGACGGATGGCAACCCTAACGTAGTAGGGTCCAGGTCCAGAATGATGTACTGAATCTATGATTGCGGAGCATGTCTCTGCCACCCTCATTACCCTGTATGTGGATCGTCTAAAATTGTATATGGCAAAGTAGATATGTATGTATAGTGAGCTAAACATAATAGCTTTCACGATTACTTTTGTAATCACTTAACGTGAGATAAGCCAGACACGAGCATATCGTATATTAAAAAGAGGACCTTAAGATAAGTGACATTTCTATCATCTGGGTTAGGTACTCAGATGTCACTCTCCTAAGGAAAGTGACATCTAAGTATCAATGTTTATTTGCGTATGTATGGAACATAATATTAGGCAGTTCATTTCTGGATTGTGATAAAATCGGGATTACTTATTTTGTAGTGTGTTTGATTTTCTATTAATGTTAACAGAAATCACATAGGTGCGGTGCTGAAAGCAAAGAAGGATAGAGGACACTGGTACGTACCCTCGTAAGCCCAGAGTCCTGACAGTCATACAGTCGCCATTGACGACACAAATTCAAGGGATGAGTAGGGTCTGTCTATTCTCAGCCGAGACTCTCAATATCAACACGACCTAATAATAGGTCTTTACCTATGAAATTGCCGTTTTGTATGAAAAAATTTAAACGAATTTTTTTCATGAATTTTTTATTTGTATTAATCGAAGTAATCACCCATGCAATCAATGCATCTTTGCCATCGCAGTGGCAGTTTATTGATGCCCTTCTTAAAGAAATCAGCTGGACGGGAGGCAACAAATTCTTCAAAGGCATTTTGTACCGCCTCTCGGGTATTAAATTTTTTTCCCGCCAAGAAGTTATCCAAATTCTGGAAAAAGTAGTAGTCTGTAGGCGCAAGGTCTGGTGAGTAGGGCGGATGACGGAGAGCTTCCAACCCCAGTTCTTGCAACTTGGAGACCGTCTGCTGTGCAGTATGAGGTCGCGCGTTGTCGTGCAGGAGCAGCGGAGACGAGCGATTGACCAATGCTGGTTGGAGATGCGCCAGCTTCTCCATCATTGTGTTCAGTTCTTCACAGTACACATCTGCAGTAATGCTCACCCCGTTTGGTAAGAAGCTGTGATGAATCACACCAGCGCTAGACCACCAAACAGTGACCATCACTTTTCTAGGGGTAAGTTTTCGTTTAGGGCATTGTTTAGGTGCTGAACCAGGATCCAACCAACTTGCTGAGCGCTTACGGTTATCAAACAGAATCCATTTTTCATCGCAGGTAACAATGCGGTTCAAAATTCCTTCATTTGTGTGTCTGTTGAGCTGTGCAAGGCACGTCTCGACGCGTACTTCGCGCTGGCGATCATTGAGTTCGTGGGGCACCCATTTGTCAAGCTTTTTTACCTTGCCAATTTGACGCAAATGGACCAATATTGTTTTGACGCTAACGTCGAAAGCTGCTGCTAATTCAGCCGTAGATTGTGTATCATCAGCTTCCACAATCGCCTTTAATTCGTCATTGTCGACCAAAGTCTTCGGACGACCGCGAGGTTCATTTTTCAGGTCGAAATTTCCAGAACGGAAGCGAGCAAACCAATAACAGGTGGTGCGTTGGTTTGTAGTGTTAGCTCCGTAAACGTCGTTGATGTTGCGTGCCGCTTGTGCCGCGTTGCTGCCACGACGGTACTCATATTCCATAATTACTCGAATTTTTAACGTATCCATGATGACGAAAAAGATTGAAATGCGATGAAAATGTAACACTAATCAATAAAGAAATGACTACTTTTAGAAAAAAAAATCCATGTTTTTAAAATAAAATTAATTTGAAATTAGAATTCTTAGCCAAACAAAAATTATTTTGATTTGAAATGGCCAGTACTGCAGAACGGCAATTTCATAGGTAAAGACCTAATATTATATTAGTATGTATGATTTGTTATGCCAATTTCTGCCAAATACAGTATCAAATAGATACTCAAAAAAGTGCGGTTGAATACAATCTACAAAGAATCCCCTGACCGTCGTCAACGTCCGACAAAACTGCTGAGCACAGATATTTTATCAGAAAAGTGACTGGAAAATGTTATCGGGCACATTTCGAGCTACTTTATATACTTTGGCTAGAGGGGTAATCGTGTAACAGTATAACAGTAGGAATGGCTTTCATTAACCGACTTCAAATAGGAGGAGGTACTCAGTTGGTTTTTTTTTCTTTTTAATGTATGTACATAGGGCATCGGAACCGGTTTTTCCCGGATCCAAAAGAACCGGGAATTCCCGGTTCTGAGGGTCCCTGAAAGAACCGGTTCTCAGATTTACAGAACCGGTTCTTTCGATTCTTTCGGTTCTTTCTTAGAATAAATTTAGAAACACGTCTCTTTATGCTAAATATCAAGTTGTTATCGTGTAATATTGTTTTGACTTGCCTCTCCAACATAATGACATATAACTGATTCCCCAAGTGTGTATCCAGCCACATTTGTGGAATCAGTTTCAACATCGCATTATACAGACATCAAAATGACCTTTACTTCACTGTTAAGTTAATTAATAACGTTATAATTCAAATATTTGAAAATAACGAATTATTTAAGGGATTCGGAAACGTTAACAATATCTGGTCGGTTGGTCTAGTTGGTTGGTTGGTTGGTGTTGATTTTAGTTGCATAGTAGGTAATTTCTTAGTTTTGGCACTTGGTGGAACACGCGACACGTGCTACATTAAACAACAGTTTCTACCATGTTTTTTGCAAATAAATCTTTTATTCTTATTGTTATTCTACTTATTGCTTAGTAGGTCGGTATGTACTAAATAAGCATAAAACATAACAGCGTCGCTTGCGACTAAATTAAACTGACAATGTAAAGGGACAGTGTTAATGTTATGTGATCGTGTCGATTTTTGGATTATAGGACATGCCAGTTTCCTCGCGATGTTTTCACAACTTTTGCATTAGAAGTTCGATTGCAAGCTACTTGGCCACAAAGTGCTCAAAGATTCGACTAACTTGTCTGATATCAATAAGTTAACTAAAAAAAATATTGGATTTCAGACGCACCTTTCGGTTGACTGTGTGTTCCTGCACAAAATACAAAAGAATGGCTTTCGAAGAGGTGATTAATAAGGCAGGAGACAAAGCCTCTGTTTGGCATCACTTTCTGAGAAACAAATGTAAAAGTGAAGTAAAATGTAAATTATGCCACGAGCAGTTTACAAAAACATTTCAAAAATATACATAAAATCAGTTTAGAAACTGCAAGAGTTACAACTTCGAAACTCCTACAAAACCGAAATGCCGAAAAATAAATCTAAATTGACCCATTTTTTTGAGAGTGATGCCAATCCAAATATTGAAGTAATGGTGTCTCGTATTGCTTCCATAGATGACATTCCACTGAGAAAAGTGCAAGTTCCTATTGCTATTTTGTAACATTGTTTTTATTTGGTGTTTAATTTCAATTCATAGATGGTTTTTAATCTCTGTAGTGAATTATAAACGACTACGAAAAGACTGTGATTCTAAAGAACTAATTGTTGCTAAATAATACTTAAAAACGATTTTGTAATATTGAGTATTATTATAAAAATTATAAATAATATGATTTCCAATAAAGTGTGTTTTATTAAGATCCATTCTCCTTTATTCGTTTTGATAGTAGAAGGTCTTAAAAGATAGCATAGCTCATCAAATAGAATTTATCAAAAAACCGAAAGAACCGAATAAACCGGGTACCCGGTTCCGGCTTGCGTTTGGCACCGAAAGAACCGGTTCCTAAAATAGGGCCGGTTCTCGATGCCCTTTTACACGGACGAAATTTCGAATTGGTGTGGGGTAGGTACTAAAACTACAAAGTGAAAAATTACTTTAATTTCGATAGTCGGTGACTTTGGATATACTCGTATATTTAAATTTTTTGTCACCGCCTTACGAAATCACTTTTCCCTTTGTAGTGTTTTTTTTTGGAAGTCGGTTGTTTTTTTCTTTTTGAGAAAAGTTTTTTTTGACAGTTCAACAACGACATTTCAAGTGAGGTCTCATTCCACCGAATGATACGGATTAACACTATTGATTGCTCACTACAATCACACTTCAGTGCTCTGTATATAATACAGAATACCACTGCAGATAACTTTTTCGAACTTATGAAAACATGGAAAATCCTTTAAAATTACTGAGAAAATGTTTGATTATGTGGTACGCAATTTGGGTCCAGATCCGTGCGTTTGCAGGCCGACACGGATCTGCACGATTCATGTAGCTACAATTTGATGCAATCGAAGGCATCTTCTAAAGACCTATGCTGCCTCCGACTGCATGAGATTGATTAATTACATTATGAAGTATTATAGTCAACCTCTTAAAAGAAAATTTTCATCATTCCATCTTTTGTTAAGTTCAATATTATTAATTGTTTTTGGAAAGACGGAGATAATTAAATTGACACAAAACGATTGTAGCTACTTTCTAGGCTGGTACCTACTTCAATTTGATGAATTCTACAAAGTTTACAAATTGGAGCTCCGAGCAATTGTTTGTTAAGAGTTTTTAGTTTGACTGGCTGCGCAGAATACTTAATAAAAGGTAGATACTGTAAAGCTACGTAGTAGGTACGTGCTTCATCATCTGCCCAAACTCTTCCTCACTATTTTGGGATCGGCTTCAAGTCTAACCAGATGCAGGTGAATACCAGTATTTTACATGGAGCAGCTGCCTATCTGACCTCGACAACCCAGTTATTGGGTAACAGCATACGTCTTGCTGAATACGTAGTACGTATTTGTGTGGTACTATTCATCATCATCATCATTTCAGCCGAAAGACGTTCACTGCTGGACATAGGCCTCCCCCAAACCCTGACACTTCGACCGGTCCTGTGCTTCGGGCATCCAGCGGATTCCTGCGGCCTTGACAAGGTCATCGGTTCACTTTGTGGGAGGCCTTTCAACTCTACGTCTTTAGGTACACGGTGGTGCGGTGGTGCTATTGCATGAAGCATATTGGACCCTCTCTTCGTTACCGGGTACCAACATTTACAATTGTTACTTAGTTCCTGCCCCGCTCGGCCAACCCGTGGCTGGTTTCGTACCTCATAACTGGTAGTCATAACCCTATATGAGGTATGTAGACTGACTTGCTCATCCTAACGAATATACATTTAAAACCCTCTAACGCCTAACTGAGACTGAAGAAGAACTGAGAGCTAGGCGTGAGTTCGCACTTGTCTCATATTTATTTAAATAAATTAGAGCCAAGATACATAACGCCAACATATTAGAGTTAGTGTGTTTGAGTGTGACGACGTCGGCCTCAGCTGCTGGCGATACCTCGTGGCCGCACTAATTTTCTGAATGAGGCGCCCCTGACGCGGGCGCTTCGCAATCTTTAACTTATAGCAGAGAAGATAGAAATTTTTGTTTGTACACTGAGTGAATTCACAAAGATAACATTACCTACAGGATAAGTTTTTATCCAGTGCGCAAACTGTAACCATGAATTCAGCATATCATTCTAAACCGCCCAGCGCAGAAAATTTTCGTCGGTTATCCAAAAAATAATCAGCTGTTCCATACATTTTGACCGCGTAGGTACCTATTGCACTTTCCATGAAACAGCACCTGAACACTACCTTACGAAGCCGCTGGCAAAAGCTATATAGTATTATAAAAGTAAGTTTGTTTCACCCTAATGCGGTTGAACGGATTTGGATGAAATTTGGCGCAGAGACGACCATGACCTGGGACTTTTCATTCTGGCAACAGCTATTAAAGTTATAATCGAATGCATTACTTATCCATTTAATATAAGATCTTCTTAATTTTACTCCGCAAATTTCAGCATTCACAACACCAATAATAATAACTCGCGTAGTAATCTCATCTGCTCGATGTCCGTAGGTCACTGCAGGGATCCAGCAGAATATCAGCATCAGGTATATTTGCCTGACACATGCTGAGCTGGACTCCCATTTGGTGCAACTTTGAGACGCACACCTAGCTTTTGCACTCCCACCGCACGTTATTTCCCCCCCGAGTGGGTTCCCGCATTGTCGTTGCGGGGGGGCTCAGTAACCGTGGATTCCGGCCACGGTGAAGCCAAGAGGAACCCAAAGGTGGGGCCGCTCGTCAGGGCTTTTGCCTTCAAGCCATTGACGTAGCGGCCAAAAAGTAGGTTGCGGTGAGGTGCACCGCAACTGAGGTGGGCCGCGATGTCGAATGGGAGGCATCGCGGCTGAGGGTTACGGGCTGCGGTAGAGGAGGAGTGCCTGTGCTTCTGAGCAGCGCTCTTCCCTTCCGTGGCCTGGACGGGGCCGCCACCGTTTGATGGCGGACGCGGTGGGGCCGCAGGGGAAGAAGAGTGTCGGTATAGCGTCAGCCGCTCGCCCTATCCCCTGCGGCCGAGAAGTGGTAGACGGGACGGCGAGTTGTGTGCCACACGCGCGCCGTCAAAGATGTCAGCAACCACTGGTGGGGTCCGCAAGGGCTGATGCCTGCCAGGGGTGCGGGTTTGTTCGAAAGAGATACCACAGCCCCTGGCATACGGGCTACTGAGGGAACACGGGTGGGTTTTAGTCAGTAAAAGTCTGACACGCCCTTCTGCTCTACTCAGCAGGAGAAGTCATTTGATGATTTCCCACCCAAAAACAAAAAAAACCGCACGTTATTTCATTTGAATGTAAAAATATAAACTCCACCCAGAGCGGGAGAAGTTATTTGATGATTTCCCAAACAAAAAAAAAATTGCCTAAAGTGTCATCACAATACTTATGTCAACCTGTTTTCTTTTTTTTTTCTTAGTGTGATGGCACCTTGTTCTTTTCATGTAATTAGTTTTAATCTCATTGTGCTTTGTTTGTTATGTTGTCTTTTATATGCACCAAATAATCGATTTATCTATCTATTTTCTGTTCGGCTTCGTCTTCTTTCTATTTTTCTTCTACAAATTAATTGAAAAACTTTTATTATAACTTTCTATACTTTGTATAAAGTTGTTTCCGAAATCTCTTTAGCAAAATATTGCTTTTTCTTATTTCTTTATTGTTTGTATTTTGATTAAAATAACTACTTATCGGTTATCTCAATTTTTTTTCCAGTGAATAAATGATTTTATTAGGTCTTTACCTATGAAATTGCCGTTCTGCAGTACTGGCCATTTCAAATCAAAATAATTTTTGTTTGGCTAAGAATTCTAATTTCAAATTAATTTTATTTTAAAAACATGGATATTTTTTTCTAAAAGTAGTCATTTCTTTATTGATTAGTGTTACATTTTCATCGCATTTCAATCTTTTTCGTCATCATGGATACGTTAAAAATTCGAGTAATTATGGAATATGAGTACCGTCGTGGCCGCAACGCGGCACAAGCGGCACGCAACATCAACGACGTTTACGGAGCTAACACTACAAACCAACGCACCACCTGTTATTGGTTTGCTCGCTTCCGTTCTGGAAATTTCGACCTGAAAAATGAACCTCGCGGTCGTCCGAAGACTTTGGTCGACAATGACGAATTAAAGGCGATTGTGGAAGCTGATGATACACAATCTACGGCTGAATTAGCAGCAGCTTTCGACGTTAGCGTCAAAACAATATTGGTCCATTTGCGTCAAATTGGCAAGGTAAAAAAGCTTGACAAATGGGTGCCCCACGAACTCAATGATCGCCAGCGCGAAGTACGCGTCGAGACGTGCCTTGCACTGCTCAACAGACACACAAATGAAGGAATTTTGAACCGCATTGTTACCTGCGATGAAAAATGGATTCTGTTTGATAACCGTAAGCGCTCAGCAAGTTGGTTGGATCCTGGTTCAGCACCTAAACAATGCCCTAAACGAAAACTTACCCCTAGAAAAGTGATGGTCACTGTTTGGTGGTCTAGCGCCGGTGTGATTCATCACAGCTTCTTACCAAACGGGGTGAGCATTACTGCAGATGTGTACTGTGAAGAACTGAACACAATGATGGAGAAGCTGGCGCATCTCCAACCAGCATTGGTCAATCGCTCGTCTCCGCTGCTCCTGCACGACAACGCGCGACCTCATACTGCACAGCAGACGGTCTCCAAGTTGCAAGAACTGGGGTTGGAAGCTCTCCGTCATCCGCCCTACTCACCAGACCTTGCGCCTACAGACTACTACTTTTTCCAGAATTTGGATAACTTCTTGGCGGGAAAAAAATTTAATACCCGAGAGGCAGTACAAAATGCCTTTGAAGAATTTGTTGCCTCCCGTCCAGCTGATTTCTTTAAGAAGGGCATCAATAAACTGCCACTGCGATGGCAAAGATGCATTGATTGCATGGGTGATTACTTCGATTAATACAAATAAAAAATTCATGAAAAAAAATCGTTTAAATTTTTTCATACAAAACGGCAATTTCATAGGTAAAGACCTATTATTTCTGTAAGTAGATTTGTACAAACACTTTTACATGTCAATCATATTTTTAAACTAGTTGAGGTCGGCGTTTCCTATCTGAATTCTATGAGAAGAAAGGCCGAAACAAACTAAGAGGTCACAGTCTCTTTTAAAGTCCAGACATAATCATGGTTAGATCATGTGAAGACCATGTGGATTGGCGTCTGTAATGGTATTTCGAAAAGGATAGGTGTGTGCTACTGAAAACAGGTGATGTAGTTACACGAAAGTAAGTAGGTAAGTTTATAGGCACAGATTTTTTATTTTTATATATGTCTCTAACATATTTCGGAACCCTGGGCTGGACCTTTGGAAGGTCAAATCAGGTTCAAGTTCAAGATCAAGTTTCAAAGCAAAGCATAATATTGTTAGATTTAAAAAAAGTAAATTTACTTTAAAGTTGGCACATTGCTAAACATCAGCAGATGGTGACAACCGCCAATCAAAACTGTGCATAATCATTAAACCTTTTCAGTACTTTGTTGGGTCATGAAGAAGTAATTAAGGTTGCGATGGCTCTTTAATGGCGGTCTCATCAAGGACCTGACTGGACCGTGGTTACGTATCCACACCGCGTAATTGATTGGTGCGTGCGGTAGCCAGCCTATGTTGTACAGTCGCCAAAAGAGAAAAGTAGCCAGGGTCGTCGGATACAGTTGAAGTTTCGTCAGACACCGATGAATGTTTTCAAATAAAATAAAATTAATAGAAAACATACAGCTCATCTATCAAATTAACTTTCTATCCATCAATACATTTCTTACTAATTTTCAACTATCTCCGACAGCGGATAAGTACCTACATAATACTACTTTAAGCTCAAGATATTATTCATATTATATGTATATATGATCATATTATAAAAAAAACTTTTTAATAAAAAAATTGAACCGCCGAAAAACCGAAAAATAAAAAATAATAAACTAGCTTTGTCCAACCCCAATAACTAAGTTCGGAAGGCGGTGACATACATATAATCAAATACATATCCAAAGTCACCGACTTCCGAACTTATTTATTGGGGTTGGACAAAGCTAGTTTATTATTTTTTATTTTTCGGTTTTTCGGCGGTTCAATTTTTTTATTAAAAAGTTTTTATTTTATAATTTTTTGTGGCTATAATCTACTAATTACTACATGCTTAATTTTTGATTTAATACACGACTCAGTATTAAAATCTGTGAGTAAACAATCAATCATCCCCTGTTTTCTTACCCTTAGGGTTGGAATTTTTCTTCGAAATTTATATGGGACCAACTTCGAGGTATATGCCCTTTCCAATAAAAAAAGAATTATCAAAATCGGACTACTCTGGAAAAAGTTATGCGTGGTCATACATAAAAAAAAAAAAAAAAAAAAATATACGCGTCGAATTGAGTAACCTCCTCCGTTTTTTCGTCGGTTCGAAAAGAGCTTCTTTGACAGTCGTTACGGGTCGTCAGAAGCCCAAAAGTCTGACAACCAGTATTACCAAGGGGTATCGTATTACCCAGTAACTGGGTTGTGTAGGTCAGATAATCAGTCGCTCCATGTAAAATACTGGTATTCAGCTGCATCCGGTTAGACTGGAAGCTGACCCCAACTTAATTGGGAAAAGGCTAGGCAGATGATTACAAAAAAAGAGCAACGACGATCATTTTCAATTAGGATTATTTAGAAAGCCACATGTAGCTGATATCAAACCTCAAAATGTTGTCCAAGATTAACTTAAGAACTTATGCAATTGAGAACCCACTCGGTAACTCGGTTGTTGCTAAGTTTGGTACCGAGAAGTTTCCTGGAACCAAACCACTTAGTCGAAACGTCAAAACAATGCGACAAACAGCAGCGGAGATCTTAATCCAATCTGCAAGCGTTCATACGTTAGTCGTACGGTAAGTTGTGAGCCGAGTGACGTATTTGGGCCATATTAGCTACTGTAGTTAGTAGCGAGAACTAATATAGTTATGGTGAGGGTTGCCAACTAATTTAATAAAAAATATGTATGATATTTTTGTAGCCCGTAAAAGTTATGGATAAAAAATATATTTTTTAGGTTAGTATATTTCTCAAATATTTTGTGTTTTAAACGCATTTTTTTACAGCCTTTAACAGAAGGTTTATTGCGTAGTTACACTCACAGTGGGAATGGCTCTCATTTTGCCAAACAATAGTCATTGATCGTTTTTTCGAACATATTCTTCTTCTTCGATGACAAAAAATAAAATAAAATCAAACATCTTTGATCCAAAACTCGCCTGCGCAAACTCCGCTCGCTGATGCAGTCAGATGCACAAGTAACAGTGAATACCATATGAAGCCATGAATTTTCAATATCCTTGTAAACAATTCAGATTCTGATTGATAGTGTGTTACGTAATTACGGTGCAAGTATTTTTTTTTAATGATTCATTACTGTTACACTGTAAATAAGGGTTAGAAAAATACCATTATTGCACGTTGGCAGGCGGTTGTTATTTTAAATAAACTTTTGTTTTTCAGTTTTTAGTTGGTACCTATCTACCCCACACAAATTCGTATACATTCACTGACCGCTCTGCCCCATTGAGCTGATTTCGCCATTTTGTATTGAAATAAAAATAAAGTAGTTTCGCTTACTATATAAAAAAAAAATAGTATTTAGGCCTCTAATATACTTAGCAGGATACTTTAGTAGAGTTGGCAACCCTAGTTATGACGGGCATCTAAACTTTCCAACATATTGCTATTGTTCGGATGTATGCATTATTAATTCAAATAGTTTGCAGACGGCCACGCTTATGCGTGTAGTTTGTTTGTTTGACTTTCGTAAATTCAATAGGCTGATATAAGCAATTTACTATGGAAAATGAATAGGTACGTTAATATTAATGTTTTGAGTGTGCGCTGCTGCGAGTAAATATGGTTTGGTAATATGAAGTTAATTGAGCTGAATATGTCTATCTAATGTTAATTTTGATGTTTGTTTGTTTAACATTATGAAGGTAGCTAAATAGGTATGACATAGGTTAGGTGTGTAGTGTATTTATGGAGGCCCAGTCGAAATCGTATAGGCCCGACTTACAAGTCGTAGTAAGTTCAAAACCGGCAATTTACTGTGTGTATTTAATTTCATCACAGCTCTCAAAACGGTGAATGAAAACATCGCCAGGAAACCGGCATTTCCTAGAACTAAAAGTTCGAAGACATGTGACATCAACCAAACGCGCGCAGGGCCCGCGTGCTGATTGTTGTCCCACCCCCTTTCATAGAGAGTGGGAACATTACTTGACGTCTCACAGAGCTGTCAATATTCCAAAGAATAATGACAGCGCTTGAACGCGGTTTATCACTGCTGAATGCGCTCAATATTTTGATGAAATAGGCCCTAAGTTATAGACGTTTGACGTCCCGTTGTGCTCTTCGTGTTTCGGGTGGAACGCACTCTCTTATCGCGCGAACTTTTAAGGGCTCTGCATATTTTATGCCGAAGTACCAAAATCTTCCTTTGTCTCCCACAAACTCCTTTTACAGAAAAGCTAACATGTTACATTAGATTACGCGAATGCTGAGAATCTCTAAATGAAACCGCATTATGAAGGCTTACCTACCCAACTTTTATTGTGGCTCACTGATATTTGGATAAAAGGTATCTGCTGAAGACAATCCCAGTTTTATTAGAAATGTTTCTTGTTACCTGTTTATTTTATTATTAAGTATTTATTATACTAGTGGTCGCGCCCATCATCATCTGCCTAGCCTTTTCCCAACTATGTTAGTGTCGGCTTCCAGTCTAACCGGATGCAGCTGAATACCAGTATTTTACATGGAGCGACTACCTATCTGACCTCCACAACCCAGTTACTGGGAATACGATACCCCTTGGTAAGACTGGTTGTCAGACTTTCGGGCTTCTGACGACCCGTAACGACTGTCAAAGATCCACAAATGACAGCCGGGACCAACGGCTTAACGTGCTTTCCGAGGCACGTAGGGGTCTTGGTATGTAAAGATGGTCACCCATCCACGGACCAACCGCGGCAAGCGTAGCTTAACCTGATCGATTGACCCGTGCAGCTATTGTTACTTAGCCATTAACCCCTGTAGTGGTCGCGCCCAGTGGTCGACATTCGACCACAATTAATTCAATTTTTAAGTTTGAACTTAATGCATTTACCTTTTATTTAAGTGAGCCTGTCATACTCCTCCGTTCACGTATTTTTTGTTAAAAGAAGTACAACGTTTCTGCTTCTCGTATTAATATAAATAGAGATGAAGTAAACCAATTTTTGTACCCGAAATAAAAACTCACTTAACAGCTTTTATTTTGTAACACCTGCTTTCTAACTTTAACAAGAACGACCACCTTGAAGTCTTGATATACTATGCACAGTTACATTCCTGACCGTATTTTCGTCATAAACGTCCAAATTACTATTCAAAAATGATGCCCGAAAACGGGTTTTTTCTTCAAAAATCCAAATAAGGGTACAAGTCACCCTCTACATTTTTTGCATTTTTTTGTCGACGCTAGCAGCTGATGACCTCTCTCCAACATTCCACGTCATTACTAAATTTAGAAAGCTTTAAAGCAAAAACTGCGTAGATAATATGACTTGATTGAAGCTGGGGAATGTTGAGCGGAAGGACGCCGCTTTGCAGCCCACGGGCGGAAACTACAGTACTTACTTACGGCTTATATTTCATGTCCTTAAATAATAAAATGGAACGCCACGGGCTAACCGTATTTCTAATTACATCTAAATTAAAATGAGTTAATATTGCGTAAGCTGTTAAGCCTTATGTTTCGTTACGGATAGTCAAGAGGACCGGATATCTAACAACTAGTCTTACCAAGGCTGCAAGGGTATCGTATTACTCAGATACTGGGTTGTGGAGGTCAGATAGACAGTCATCATAATCAGCTTATAATGTACCATCTGTTGGGACACAGTCTGTGAAAGGGACTGGGCTGTGTAATCTATAATTCAAATGTGTCACAACTCTTCGAATTTTTGTTTCTAAGATATGCCGGTTTCCTCACGATATCATTATTCACCGTTTGAAAGCACTGGTGGTGAAATAATTTACACAAAGTAAAGTCCCTGTGGTTCAGTGTGGTGCCGGACGTAAAAGAATAGCACCATCCCATTTCTTCCCGTGGGTATCGTAGATGGCGACTAAGAGACTTACTAGAGAATGGGCAGCAGCGTTCTCTATGCATTTTACAACCATAGTGATCGCCAACCCGCCTGCCAAGCGTGGCGATTATGGTAAAACCCCCCTTTTGGGGCAGGTCTAGGTCCAGCAGTGGAGGTCTTTCGGCTGAAATTATGTTGATGATGAAAGTCCCTGTTTGGGTTTGAAACTACGACCTACTAAGTCGCGGCCGTTACCATTGGGCCACCACTGTCAGAGAGTCAGATATACAGTCTCTCCATACAAAATACTGGTATTCAGCTGCTTCCGGTTAGACTGGAAGCTGACCCCAACATAGTTGGGAACAGGTTAGGCAGATTCATTGATTGAGTTAAGCACCGTTAGATACCTAATTCTTTTATGTGAATAATTCAATGATATTTTCTTAAAGGCAATCGAATTCTGGTAATATACGCGGGTGTCAAGCGCGCGCCGCCAGCACACGGGACCGCCATGTATCATAGAGTGGCACCAGCTGCGTGCAAGTGCGGATACTTTATATCCGCGCCTCGTGGCTATCGCATGTGCCTCGCCATGCGACGAGTTAGGGCGATGGGGTCATTCAAATCTTACGATTTTTTGCAATTAGCAGGTTAGTGTTGTTTTACGTTGACAAAAATAAAAAAACGGAAAAAACCTAAGGAAATTTAAATTTAGCCTGTCGCTTTCGTTTATAGGTAGGAAAAATAATAGGTATAGTAATAGTATTATTTCCAAACTTCAGTGGGTACAAGTGACATTAGTGATGTCTTGAATACCTACTTAAAAATTTAAGTAAGTATCTACTTATTCAAAGTCAAAGTCAAAGCATTTATTTCAATTAGGCACTTAAAAGGCACTTTTGAACGTCAACATTTACATTTAAACAGAATTGATTCTAGTCGCCCATTCCAAAATGTAGTTTCGTATGGAGAAGAACGGGCAAGAAACTCCACCGTTACTCTTTTAAAATGTTTTACATACAATTTATCATAGTACATTCATTATATAATTATATGTGAAAACGATGCACCCAGAATAAAATTACTATACCAAAAAAGGTAACAAAATGCAACTGAAGCAATAAAGATAAATTAATTCTATGATAGATACATGGTGCCCACATATTTACAAACATTGTAAAAAAATATACGATTTTCCTAGAATATTAACAAGAAATAAGTCAGTGTGTGAGTGTAAATCAATGTCATAAATATAATTATTTATTTAATTCAATTAGCAACCAGTTTGATTTTGTCTAGACTCTAGATTGTCCTATGGAGCAGGACCAGCATGTTTCCAAGCATTCTTATCTTGGATATAATCCTCTAATTTATAATACGCTTGTTTACAAAGTGTACTTTTAATATGAGTTTTAAATTTCCTTTCATTTAATTGTAATGTATCACAAGGTATTTTGTTATAGCATTTAACACAGTACCCCATAAAAGATGAATGTACTTTAGCTAATCTGAAAAATGGTTGATCTATTTTGTCTTTGGTTCTAGTATTAAAATTATGTCTATCACTTATTTTATTAAAAAGATGTAGATTTTTTCTTACATACATGATATTTTCATAAATGAATTGGCAAGGTACTGTCATAATATTAATCGTTTTAAACAGTTCCCTGAGGGATTCGCGGCGACGTAGATTATAAATGGCTCTGACAGCTCTCTTTTGCAAAATAAAGATGGATTCAATGTCAGCAGCCCGACCCCACAGTAAAATGCCATACGACATAATGCTGTGGAAGTAGCTAAAATAGACCAAACGCGCGGTTTCTACATCTGTTAACTGTCTGATCTTTCTAACAGCATAAGCGGCCGACCTTAGCCGCCCCGCAAGAGATGTTATATGAGGTCCCCATTGCAATTTATCCTCTAGCGTGATTCCCAGGAACACCGTTTGATTAACAAATTCCAGTTTTTCTCCATTCAATATGATGTCACATTCGCTACTTCTAACATTTGGTAATTGAAATCTAATACATTTGGTTTTTGTGCCATTTAGTACCAAATTATTTACCGTAAACCAATCTTGGACCTGAAGAATAGAGTTATTCACGTCGTCAAGATTTTGTGTACGTCGGTCTATTTTAAATATCAATGATGTGTCATCTGCAAATAACACCATCTTCGGTTGATTTAGAAGTATATACGGTAAATCATTAATGTAAACTAAAAAGAGGAATGGACCCAATATTGAACCTTGGGGAACGCCCATTGCCATTTCAGCCCCTAGTGAGTTTATGCCGTTTACTTGAATTTTAACTTTTCTGTTTTTCAGGTATGATCTTAGTAAATCTAGAGCTGTATTTCTAATCCCATAGTGCTCCAGTTTCAGCAGAAGTGTCTCATGGTTTACGCAATCGAACGCCTTGGAGAGGTCGCAAAAGATTCCAATGGCATCTTTTGCTTCTTCCCAGGCTTTAAAAATGTTTTTTATTAGGGTAACACCAGCGTCAGTGGTACAACGCCCTTTAGTGAAACCGTACTGCTGTTCATGAAAGATGGCATTTTTATTAAAGTGACGTAACATTTGATTGAGAATCAACTTTTCAAACACTTTACTGAGGACTGGCAGAATTGACACGGGCCTATAATTGTTGGGTTCTTTCCCAAGTAACAAAAGCTTCTATAACCAAGGCGTTTTGTCACCAAACAGTGATATAGAAGACCTATAATGGTAACCATTGTGACTGCTTTAACTATAAAAGTTTTAAACAGAGCGTTTTGGTTCTATAAGATTAAAGAGCATTTAAGTTCTATAATTTAGCTCTTAAAACGCTTACAAGACCATACAAAAGAATCTTTAAAGTGTTGCACTGTAATAGATATGAAAAAAGCGATTATGGTACTATTTAGTACTATAGACGATCTTACTGACACTTTTATGTAACTATTTTGCACTAATAATGCGTCAAAATAACTTTTACAGTACTGGTATTGTAGCAGTATCGAAAACACAATTACAGCATCAATCTGCACTATAAAAGTAAATTGTACAACCATTAGGTAACCTTTTAGCTTCTTAAAAACTCCTTCAACATCGCTATGGGGCTAGTTCTGTAAAAATTATGAAAACTCTTCTGTAGTACTCAATTGTACCATAGCGACTCCTGGCGCAGTTTTTAAATAACTTAAATCCTAAATAGTTATAAATGAGTTTAAATGGCTGCTGTTTTCTGCCATGATAGCACATTAGCAGCACGGCTGGAGCCAATGTGTATTATAGCAGCCATAGTCGAGACAATTCCTTATTTTGTTAATTTAAATTTAATTAAAACACGAAAATTATGAGGGCGCATTGTCAAATTTGAAATCAGCGTAATGATTTTATCGATGCAATAATTTTCGCAAGTGGAAGTTATGGCAGAGTTACGGTTCATGAATGTTTTGTAGTATGTCCATTTTATTAGGTACATGTTACGTTAAGCAACAATGGCAAATGACATAAAGCATAACTTACCGATATATTTTTTATTGGGGAACACTCACGACGAGACGATCACAACACGAATAAAATGGTGAACAAGTGTGATAAAAAAGATCACTGGAATCGTTTACGGTGCAAAATAGCACTATAAACATGTTTTGGTTACTTTTATAGTGCAAATTTGTGACATAAACTTTGCAGACAGCACTATTTTAGTACTAAAAAGCTTTTCTCGACACTTTTACTTTTCAATTATAGAGCTGATTTATCACCATGAGAGCCTTTATAAAATGTTTATAGAATAAATCAGTGATAAAACTAGGGCCTTTTTGGGGTTTTGTAAACGTTTACAACACCACTATAGTACTAATCATGAACACTAATTAGCACGTTCCAAAACGTTCTCAGGACTTTTATAGTACCAAATTTTGTTACTTGGGTTACTATCACCGGATTTGAACATATTAATAATTATCATAATTATCATAACATATCAATAATTAATATTTAATGATTATCAAACTTTTTCAAATTAGAATGGTAGCATGCGTGTGGTGAGATGTGTGATGGGTGTGTGAATGTGTGTGTGAATGTGTGTGTTGCCTGAGTTGCCATTTAGCACAGACAAATAATGGTAAGAACGTCCAAATTTTATATTCCATGGTGGGAATGATAATTAAGTATCTATACTTAAACACTTTTAAATTTAAGATATCTGGATTACATCATCTTCAATAATTATACACCTATGAAAAGACCTATGTGGGTATATACCTAGTGCTTTCCTATAATGAGTTTCGCTAAGAAAAAAGAAAGCCCTTTAAAGTACCTACCTAATCGTTTCTTTCTGTAACAAGTCGTTGAAAGTGGCGTGTTAGTGACATGGTCGTGTCTCCCTAATCGTAACAATGATAAAAATAAAGGAGAGGTTGAACAAGAGCGAGCGCGGGTTATCGCGCCCCTGATACGAACGTACCCCGCACCATGCGCTTCGCTTGCCACAGATAAAATAATGCGGGACTGAATTGCTTCCACGATTTTTACTTAGAGCTTAGGTATATAGCGCACCCAATGGAATTGACTATGGTTCAGAAGTTATATGTACTATTGATAGACACCTAGCAAAAATATGAAGTAAATATTATGATTTCAAAGACTTTATAAGAAAAATGTGGGTAGCGTCTTACTACATTAATCTATTGTTACTAACATCAAAAAACTAAAATAAATATGGACCTTACTCTAAAGTAAAGTTTAATTTCATTTATTTTATTTTTAATTATAAGGAATCAATAATTTTGTTGTTGTTGCTTTAATTCTCTTTGCTTTATTACAATAACCTGTACCTAGATTTTTTAAATTTAACTTTATGCACAATTAAAAATAAACTGTACAATTTCGGATTAATGCCTGGGGCATTTCTTCACCAGATGGTGGCTATGAATATCGAAACTCCGATCATTTCTGAAGACCGTCCGTCTGCACGTTATATCTTAGAATTTATTTCATTTCCAGACGTGTAGGTTATATAAACAGCTCATGAAAATATGTGCGAAAAATATGTGACACAGTTTATTCAGAGCATATATGATGAAGGCTACGGCTTCGTACCTACTCAGAGTTTGAGATAAAACGATACTTTCAGACCAGTGGCCTTCTTTACTACATTAGGTAACGTTCTTATGTAAAATGTTCACTTTCATACATTTTTTACAGATATATTTGACTATATTTATACAACCCTAGTTTTAGTATATGCGAAACCCAGAAACATGTGCCTAGTATTTCTATGAAAAGAATCTATGTACAAAATTTCTAAACTGTATCCTGAAAAATCACAAAGTTACAAGCTTGTTATGTTACCTAGCTGTCTACACAAAGATGGTCACCCCGCCCTGCCCGCGCGTCCAGCGTCGTATTATGCTCATTGATAATAATTCGGCACTAGGTACCTCGGTTAGGTAAAGGGATTGTATTGTAGTTAAAAACTGGTGGTAACATATTCCGTCACACTTGCATTTTTTTTTTTTTTTTTTTTTTTTTTTTTAATATAACATCGTGTAAAAATTATTGGAATCAATTCAGTTACTTATTACTAGTTACTTGTTACTTACTAAAAAATATTTATCAAAGTTCTTCATCACAACTGGACCAAGAAAGTAAAGAAGCTTGAAAGGATTAACTGATCATGATGAATAATACTCAAAATATTTGCGAACTTGGTTTGAAGGTACAGACGCCAGCGCATCAAACTGTCAAATTTTCCCAATAGAACATGAACCTTATTCTTTTGGCATAAAGTTGAAGATCTATTAAAGAAATTTGACAGATTGGGATAGCTAGATGTGCTTGCCTCTGTACTAAAAGCTTTGACTTGTATGTGGCCAAACAAAAGATATTTATCAAATATCCTGACATTATTAGTCGATGTCCACAGTCCACAGTGAACTTAAAGGTGCGCTTACACGAGCAACTAAAATTGTTCCATCCTGGTCAATTCTCGTCAACTATGACGTCACGACTACATCCAGCAATTGAGGGCAATGGCAACATGCCTGTTGCCAGAGATATTGCTCCATATCATGCAATATGGAGCAACTTAAAAAACTAGGCAATACGCACCTGCGCGCCCACCGCCACCGGACGTACAAACAAGATAGAAAGAAAATTTACTTGAATTGACAATTTCCAAACCGATTGTATATTCAGCAACTCATGAAATATATGGAGCAATCAGAAGTATCATTCTCGAAACATATCCGCAATTTATTGTTCACTTAATTGATCCAGATTGATCCATTAGTGTTGCCGAGCAATAATTGCTTAAAAAATTGTCCGTGTAAGAGCACCTTTATAATGTGGCGGCGGATTTTTTTCTCGCACTGGATCTTCACGACACTGCGTTGAAAATCGAACAATAAATAAAACACACTGTTAGATCTTCGACGCGCTGAGATGCACTCTGTTGGATTCTCGAAGATCGAGGTTTGAAAATCCGCGATTTTATTACGTCCGTATGAACATCGACTTCGAGCTAAAAGTTTGATTTTACAAGATTTATCTTGAAATTGAATAATGATGATGCCGTTAAAAATTCTGTCAAACGTATCTTTATAGTTTAAAATTGACTTTTGCTTTGCGAAAGTCAACTTTAAGAATAGACTCAAAACTGTCACCCAGTAGGATGGCAGGGACAGGCAACCATGGATCCAATAGGTACATGATTCTGAACATATTGTTTTTGTTATCCTACGAAAAATGTCCACCACAGGGGACTTAGAATCATTACAGTTTGCGCGTCGTTGCTTCTGCCACTCCGTATCCTGAGAAAATCTTTTATACCTAGTCAGATAAAGCAGGCAGTAAGACGAAATAATCTAAATAGTGTCGCAGTGCGGTCTAATTAAGTGTCAATATTAAACGCTATTCACTTATTTTCCTGCGTCAAGATAAAAGCTTGACTAGCTTGGCAGGAGCTACAGACGAAACATAACGAATGCCAAGTGCCAAGCCTTCGTCACTGCCGAAAAGCCTGCGATAAAAGCCGCCTTTTAATACGTTGCCATAGGGTTAAGTAATGTTAATTAAAAGCCGAAGTGCTAAGTAAGTTACTACTTATTTGGTTGGAAATATCAACCAGGGCCCCAACTCTGTACGGTTTTAATGATTCCCCACGGAATCTTACTACGTTCAAACTACGTCAATATCATGTTTTTTTAGAAACCAATGTAACGGTAAGGAACCGAAATGTCATATTCTGTATGTTCAAAGACAGTTTGTCGATATTATTAACACGATATTAGCAGATTTCGTGTGTGATTGACGTGGTTACGAGTAAGGAATCGTTAAGTGGTCATAGTGAATTCAGGGCCTGGTGTGACTGAGCTTTGTTCGGTAGGTACTTCCATGTGGAATCACATCTTACGTAAAAAGCTGTCTTCAGGATGTATTAATAAGTCCTATGGGGTAACTTCGTAACACACTAACAGGAGGAATGGCTTATATTTTGACAGTTAAACAACATTCATTGCGATAAATGCCTTTTTTCAAAAGGCCCTTCCAGACACAGTCCTGCATTCTTAGACTCACATAAAATTCTAATAATGTAATGTTTGGACTTTAAAAGATAACACATGACCTCTAAGTTTGTTTCGGCATTTCATCTCAGGGATCAATCAACTATGAAATGGCTGGTGCCATCTAGTTTTAAAATATTGACGTGTATAAATGTCTTAAAAAAGCATTTCATTTAATGTCGTAATTTACGTTGTTGAGCAGACAATTTTTTCGAACATACTTCAATATGTTTTTTTTTGGTGGGATATCATCAAATAACTTCTCCCTCTCTGGGTGGAGCAGGAGGGCGTGTCAGACTTTTACTGACTAAAACCCACCAGTGTTCCTGAGTGTGTGCTTGGGGCCACGGTATCTCTTTTGAACAACCCGCACCCCTGGCAGACCCGTACCTCTGGCAGACATATTTCAATAAGCTTCAGCAATGGATTTGCAATTTCCTAATTAAGGTGCTGATTTACGAGATACTTATGCAATAAATACTTATAAGTTTAAATGAGCAAAGAAGAGGTTTAAAAATAAGTTTTAAAATAACAACCTATTAGCAACATTAATAAAACAAATAACATGAGAAGTCTTAATAAGAACCACACGAGGCATAACACACGAGTATTGTGGGCAATTTGCACTAGTTAAACGATAATGATTATGACATCGTAATTAAAACGAATTACTTGGCAAAAGCGTTATTCAAATTAAGTGCCGTTTCATAGAAATCAGTTCAATTTGAACTCGGAAACTAAACTAGAATTCAAATCAACATTAATGGATTTCAAACTTATCCATTGATCTGAAGTCCCTCCATCTTTCTTTGGTAACTACTTTAAGAGTGAATTATTCAGACATTACAAAAAGACGGGATAAAGAAATGTCGTTCATTCAAAACAGACCATTAGTCAACGAAGTTCTGGTTATTGCAAAACATCTCGTTAGGTAATCAGCAATATTTAAAAAAATATTTATATAAGTAACGAGTAAAAATGTGCCCTAAATGAGGTGGCCTGGGGCCGCGTGAATAGCGCGCGCCGTGAATACTGGCTGAAAGGACGGCGACAAGCCCGACGTATCCTAGTTCGTCGGCCGCGCTGCCAGAATGACATATATTTGTGCCAGACGCCGCAAAAAGTAAAAAAAAATAGTTATCAAAATTAGAATGCGCCGCTAATGATGATGAGACTTTGAAGAAAGGATTTTTGGATACGATTTTGAATGAATAAATAGGAATATTAAAGGATGAATAAATATGACAACCTTGGTCACGGGTGAAATACTTCTTATTTTAATAACACATTAAGAAAAATATAAGTAAGTAGATACCAAATATATTTTTGTACAAACAAAACTAAAAAATACCAACTTTCATATTTGAAATAAATATTTGAAGATCATTAATTTTAAACCAACACTTTCCAGAGAACGCAGAAGGCGAAAAATTCATCACAGCGAATTTCCAATAAGAATTGTAATAAAATATCCGAACGTTTGGAATAACTGAAATTAGAATCGCTCAACTCCGTCCAATAAATCAGACGTAGTGGACATTATTGAAACGGAATCATTGAAAGGGCCATTAACATTTTTAATTAGAGTAATTTCTAATTTAATTAAAACTTGGTCAGGGTTGCCGTCACTCAATTTGTTCAGGCCCACTTCACCGTGAGCTCTTAGCATTCTATGGAGCACTTTTATAACCACTTCACTCAAACGTGCAAACACTTTGTTTTTATTACCTTCGGGAGCGCTACCCAAGAGTTCGCTAGGAGATCGCTAGAGAGTTACTATAAGCTTTTACTTGTGCAAGTATGAACACGTCGTATGTATCAAGTGTTAAATGTTCTGATCCTCTGATGTTTTGAATCCTGGCATGATTTTCGTATGTTGTCTTCGGGTGACCACTGAAAATCAGCGCTGTGCTGTGGGTTCCATAGCACAGCTTAATGCTGAGTGGGAGCCTTCTTGTCACAGTGACGGCGTGCAGCTGCCGACTATTTATGTTCTTTGTGCCTATGTATAAATTTCTAGGTTGTTATCATGTTTAAAGAAAATGTGATCTCAACTTTTAGTTTGCACGTGTTTATGTGACAAATAAATCTATTTTTCTTTGTTTCTTTCTGTTATTATTTGCACTTTCAGAAAATGGTGTTGTAGAGTTGAACCTGCACCCTAATTGCGTAACTCACGATTCATCATAATCTGTATCGTTTTGAAACGGATTGTTAAATCATTGATTCATATGTTCGAAAAATGTGTCTGTTCGACAACATAAATAACGCAACGAATATTGTTTAACTGTGAAGACGAAACCAATTATGATCAATCGTGAGTTACGCAATTAGGGTGCTGGTGCTTCTTTAGTTCCTTGTAAAGTTGCTTTAGAAGAACTTTTAAGTACCACGCTGAAAGGATTCATAAATAAATAATTAACACATCTAGGCATTACGTATTCATGAATCCTTTCAAGGGAAAATTCAAACGGATGAAAATCTAAAATTACAAAGTAGTTAAAGTATGATTTCATATGAATTTTAAATGGCATGTATAGCAAGAGTAGATGTCTGTACTAGTATTTTAAAGTAGGATTTTTTTTTTTGGGTGGGTAAAGTAGGATGATATGACTATATATCTTCCCAGATACTTGCATCAGCAGCACCACAAGTACCAGGGAAACAGAAAATACAGAAGATCCTATCTCCCCTACAGTAACGAGCGTAAGAATCGCTCGATCAGCCGCAGCTAAGCCACAGTTAATCCCACCGACGCGCGACGTTTAGAAGAAGCACAGTCCCCGCTCCCTTGCATTTTAAGTCGGCATCCGTTCATTCCGATTTATCTTTGGATGTCAAAGGTCTTTGAGACCTGTGTTTTTTTTCCTTTTACAAGCTCAGCAGAACCAGCCAGTACTTTTCCTTAAGACTAGTGTCCAGAATAGTTTTCTTGTGGGACTTGTGGCTAAGTGAGGGGCTCGTGGCCAAGTGATCAACAGCCGTACGGTTCGATCGATCAGGTTAAGCTACGCTTGCCGCGGTTGGTCCGTGGATGGGTGACTATCTTTACATATAAAGAACCCTCCTTACCTTGGAAAACACGTTACGCCGTTGGTTCCAGCGTCAGACAGCATCTGTCTGCTGAAATGACCTTTTTGGCGCAGCTGTGAGGTACACACTGTTATACCTAATTATTTATATTAAATTTTTTTGCTATGGTATTTTGTGTTTCACGAACTGTGTCCAAATAAACTGTATTCTTTCTTTTTTCTTTGTCCTGGCTGCCATTCATAAATATTTGACAGTCACGAATCAGAAGCCCGAAAGTCTGAAAACCAGTCTTACGGTTATCGTGTTAACCAGTAACTGGGTTGTGGAGGTCAGAGAGGCAGTCGCTCCATGTAAAATACTGGCATTCAGCTGTATCCGGTGAGATTGGAAGCTGACCCCAACATAGTTGGAAAAAGGCTAGGCAGATTATATAATTATTATAGAAAAGTTTTCTTGAATGCTTTGTGGCAAAGTCCTGAATTACTGACAATCTTGAAATTGAGAGCATCGTAATATGCATTTTCATTGTTACGGTAAATTGAGCGGCCCAATGTGGGTACCTACAGTAGATAATATTTACGGGCCAGTATGATGTGGCATACCGTCTTACAGTTTGCGGCTCACAAGAGCGCCTTTTGTATGATCTTTACAGATACGTTGGTTGAGTTATCTATATATAGAGTGGTGACGATCCCCACCTCTCTGTATATAAAAGGAGAAACTGACTGACTGATCAATCAACGCACAGCCGAAACTGCTAGGACTAGGAACGTGAAATTTTACAAACGGCTTCCTTTTATAATGTAGGGGAGCACTAAGAAGGGGTTTTTTGAAATTCGACCTTTAAGGGGGTGAAAAGGGGGGATTTTGTTTGTATGAAAAATCTTATTCCTTGAGTTAATAAGCTTGAAACTTGGCATAAATACTTATCTCAATAAATTGTAAAGTTGGTAATATAATGTTTTTCTAAACTAATTGATTGGGGGGTGTCAAAGTTTGTATGGAAGAATTTTAACGCGCGTTCTGTATAACTCGAAACGCAGTATTTATGTCTAAAATCAAATATAAATAATAACGTGTATCAGAGTTTTTCGAAAATCTACCCCTAAAGGGTAAAGAAGGGTAGTCCGTAATATTATAAATGTGAAAGTTTGTGAAGATAATTGAAGAAAAAGCGTAAGAGCTTCTTTCCTGATGGAGGTCCCCCCGATCCCAACACGTTTATTTTATTTTTGTTGATGACATAACAAGATTCTAGCAAATTAGGATAAAATCAAAAATTTTACGTTATTATGTAGTGACGTGCACAAAACAGATGTTCCCAATTATAACAACAAGTCTTATGTTGATTACTGAGTTAGCGACCGCAGTTAATTCATTAGCTTTGAAACTAATTGTAGTATTAACCACATGTTAAACAGAAGTATATATTACAAAGTAAATGAACGACCTAATGAACATTTTTGTCTGCAAAATATTGCACAATGGTTTCATTAACCCTTATTGGGCCATTGTTTGTAAGTACTCTAGTGTACATTCAGTGTGTGTGTCTAGGGCACATTGCTCGCAGATCAGATGGCCGATGAGGCCGGAAGGTTCAGGAGTGGCGACCGCGTATAGGAAGACGTAGCGTTGGAAGGCCTCCCACAAGATGGACCAATGACCTTGTGAAGGCCGCAGGAATCCGCTGGATGCGAGAAGCGCAGAACCGGTGGAAGTGGAGGAGCTTTGGGGAGGCCTATGTCCAGCAGTGGACGTCTTTCGGCTGAAATGATGATGATGATGATGATGACTCTAGTATATACTCTTGCCGCGGTTGGTCCGTGGATGGGTTTCCATCTATACATGCCAAAACCCGTCCGGCTGGTCCCAGTTGTCATTCGTAGATATTTGACAGTCATTACGGGTCGCCCAATAGTCTAAAAACCTGTCTTGTCAAGGGGTGGCACTGTCGTATTACCCAGTTACTGGGTTGTGCCTAGATAGGCAGTCAGATGCATCCGGTTAGACTGGAAGCCGACCTCAACATAGTTGGACAGAGGCTTGGCAGATGATGACCTACTTGTACTGTTTTTCAATAAACCATCAGTCCCATAGAATATTATCCGATGTCTAACAAATAATAAATGTTTTTAATAGATCTAGTCACTTACAATAATTTCCAGAGAATGCTTTTTGAAAACCTTTTATAAGTGGTTTTATTTAGCTTGCCGCGTTTGATGTTTGTAGGTCAAATTTAAGAATAGAAATTTAACCCCCTTCCTGTTCCTGTGACAATACAATTTCAGTATAATTAAATCTAAAATGGCTGACGCCACAAAATGGCAGATTTTCCTTCATGTTTCTTTCTTTAATTGCTTTATCAACTTATATTTTAACGAATGCCTGAATGTAATTGTTATACTATGATAACTTATCGTATGTACTAAAACTACCACACACAGTAGGTACGTATCTCAAAAGGGTGTACTGCTACTAACTTGCAAAGTGACAGTTGCCCAAGGGTCTACTTAGCTGCTTTTCTCGTAAGATGTTTAGTCAGCCACCACAAACGTCTTCACGCATTGTTTAGATAGTAGTTTGCAGTTCACACACACACACACACTTTAATTAATTAACGACAAGAACACACCCTAGTTGAAAGTCTTGGGAGCAGTTTACACGTTTCTCTAAGAGACAAAATGCAGTGTTGTATTAGAATTTTGTTAAATCATGACAAAGGAAATCTATAGGTAGATTAATAGTTGCATCTATAAAAACAAATAAAATTGAAGTGTCTGTAAAGAGAAATAAAACCTTCTTTTTAAATGCATATGAAAGTATAGTCAGTACTTATAACAAAAAACAACTTTAAACATTTTTGTCTATATCTTATTGTCCGTTTGTTCCAGCTAATCTCCGAATCTCACTGGCAGGTAGCTGATGTTATAAATGGAGTAATACAAGTCCTTCCGGGCATGTTCCCGTGGGATAATTTTTGACAACCACGCGGGTCAAGCCGCGGGCAGCATCTACTTACAAAATATAAATCGAAAATTCAGAAGCGAAGTTACTAAAGCTCTGCTATGCTCCAAAGAACGTTTACGAAAAAACAAAAACATAACGCATATTTTTGTTTGAAACACGACAGGCTTACATCCATTTTCAGCTATCGATCCTCTACATAAGTAAACCGAGCTCACAAAAACGAGCACAATATATTTTAGCTAAACTAACGCAACGTGAATTGGAAAACGTTTAGATATAGGTAGCCATACTGACGGAAAAAGTTTAAAATGGTGGATTCAAAACAAAACGCACAGAAGGCCTGTTTTTACAAACGCCACGTACAAGAACGGGATTTTGAAGACCAGCGAAGTTAAAAAGTTCACCATCCTTACATTACTTACAACATGTACATTTGCAACAACATGACGATACTAACCAATTAAAAGTCCATGTTCGCACAGACGTTAAAATGTCGTGGCGTGTTTTTTTCGCGCACTTGATCTTCAACGCAGAGAGTGTGTTTTCATGGTGGGAAATCATCAAATACCGTGTCAGACTTTTACTGACTAAAACCCACCCGTGTTCCCTCAGTTGGCTATGTGCCAGAGGCCACGGTATCTCTTTCGAACAACCCGCACCCCTGGTAGGTGCGTTGAAGATCCAGTACGCGAAAAAATGTGTTGTGTTTAACGCCAAGAGTTGTTCTTTTGGATTCTGAATGGTCGGTTGAAATTTCAGGGCGCGATATTTTTACGTCCGTGCAAACTTGGTTTAATTCGGTCACCATTTACAACTGCTACAATAAATTTGGAGCCGAGGTCTATATGAAGATTGCATTTCCTTCAAAATTTGTTTCAAAACGTTAATCTATCAATGACCACGCACGACGTAGTGGTTCTTCTTACAAACCATGTTGTGTTGTGAAGCTGTCACAATTTGCGACGCAGTGAGGCAGATTACGCCATGGTTTAGCTTCCCGGGCCTGGATCACAGCAGCCGGGTCAGTACATTTCCACACAACTTTAATTTATTTAATTCCATCTATTTTACCCCCAAAAAATCATTTTGAAACCACTCCCTTCCCATGGCCACGGCGGGCGATGGAAAAGTTGTGATGTTATAAGGTAATTCTTTTAAGGTCCTCATTTCTCTTTTTTCACTAAAACCACGAACGAGTTTCGATAAACCTGAACCAATAATGTATGTTACGAAAAACATTTTCACCCACTTTTGGAGTTTCATTCAAAGGAAAATCACGCTTCATTGGGTTCTATAATATCTTGTAACACGTCGTATGTTGGTAATATAGAAAGTTGCAAAAAAATTGTCGGGGCTACGGCGAAGCAAAAAGGAGGGTTATTATGATTTAAACCGCTATGCGTGTATGATATAATTGGGTAACTTTGTATATTGCATGTTTGTTGATCTATTCTCTCATAATTTCTAAACTAGTTATCATAATTTGACAAATGAGGTATCATTGGAAGCCTCTGGATCGTCCGCTGGTGATAGGCTATGTGACGTCACATTAAATATGGCGTTCTCAAGAGAGAATAATGTCAAAAAAAAAAAACGACCTATATTATCAAAATATTAAACTAACAAAACAATATTTCTAACAATAGTTAGCGATCATAAGCTTTAGTGTAAACTGGCATACGACCGGCTTCCGGATGAGCATATTTTCTTGTTTCATACTTTTTAGAGCGTCATTCTTCAGTAGTCGGGTTTTAGTTTTTGAACTCACTTTTTTATTCACATGTATACAGGATACTTTTTTAACCAGTGCGCAAACTGTAACCATGAATTGAGCATATCATTCTAATTTAATGAATTCTAAACAATATTTTTTTGTATAACCGACGCGCTGGGATGTCTAGAATTATATGCTGAATTCATTGTTACAGTTTGCGCACTGGTTAAAAACATATCCTGTATACAAGATGACATTTTAAAATAAACCGAAGGTCGGAAACTACGTCTTTGCAAGTGACCGAATAGTTTCACTTTGATCTAATAGTGAGGTGGCGAACCTCGGCTAATTAATGCGGTTACCTGAGCGGGGCACGGATCAAATTCACGAAGGCCGAGTAATTTATAAAATTGTGCCGGCTTGCCACAAATGAGCCGAGGGTAAAGTCACTAGCGTGGGTAGACAACCTTTTTTCTAACCTTTCAGACTATTTGGATCGTCAGCTATTATACGAAAGAACATAGTAATTTGGCTATACAGGACTAATTTGGGAAGTATGCCGAATTTAACAAATTCGAATCGGTCAGACATTAGTGGCAACTGGCATCCCATTCAGTAACCGAAAGGACTTAATGACCGAATGTAAATGACATTTTGGGTGGGCCGTATTTATTTGATCCGCGTCCGCCGATGCCGCTAACGATCAAGTGTTATGGAACCCTAACATATCCTCACATTTAAGGTAATCATGCGTGAGCTTCTTTTGTTTACAGTTCACTGAATATTGTATCGCCCTTTATTAGGTGTGCGAGTTTTCCTGTCCACAACAGCTATGTTTTTGTACTAATAACAATCCTTGTACCGAACCAGCATTATTTTTCTTGTAAATATTTCCTGTTGCCGAAATCGTACGTGTGTGGATCGAGGGATCTTTTGTTTTGGCTGCATATTATTCCTCCTTTCTCATCTAGGAGGGAAGATTTTGTCTGTTTCTTAACCGACTTTACAAAAAGTAGGAAATTCGCATTTTATTGTTTCATTTATTATGAATAAAGATTTTTTAGGGTTCCGTACCTCTAAAGGAAAAAACGGAACCCTTATAAGATCACTTTGTTGTCCGTCCGTCCGTCCGTCCGTCTGTCAAGACCGTTTTTCTCAGGAACGCGTGGAGGTATCAAACTGAAATTTCTATATGATACTTAGTTCTACTGTCCCTGGAAGCTGTAGAAAAATCAACCTTCTAAGTCAACGCAATCAAAAGATACAGCCATTTAGGCCGCAAAATTCCGCAAATTTTCGAAACTCGCACGGGAATCAAAACCTACAGGGTACTTCCCGTGAACTTAGAATCTTGAAATTTTGTACGAAGTCACGTCTTATAGTACAGATATAGGAAAAATTACGAAAACCGAAATTTTTTAGTTTCGTCATATAAAAAAAAATATTTTTGACAATTTTGAACTTTTACTTATATACCCACAGGTTTGTACGGAACCCTCGGTGCGCGAGTCCAACTCGCACTTGACCGGTTTTTTGTTTATTAAAATAAAATCTTTAAATATATATATATTATAGTATTTATTATGAATAAAGATTTTTTGTTTATTAAATTGATATATATAAATAGTTAAAATAACATAAGTTTTAAATATTTATTTGATTTAGGTAGGTTAGGCAGTGTCTTTCTGTTTTATGGACTGCATGCCACTGCTTACACAGTAGTCCCATAAAAATTTGGTCACATTTTGATTAGTTTTTTTTTGAGTTAGCTTCAATAATACGTACACGTATTTTTTTTAAATAACTAATAAATGTCGATAATATTATAAAAAAATCCTGTTACTCCTAATTCCTTAGCAAATGGAGGTTTACGAATTTGTGTGGGGTAGGTACTATATAAAAAAAGTTTACTTATTCCAAAAAAAAATTACTACAAAATGAAAATTAACTTTAATTTCGGAAGTCGGTGGCAAAAAACGAAAACACAAAACCAATGACACCAGCCTTCAAAAATTAAAGTTATTTTTGGAAGTCGGTTGTTATCCTAATATAACAGCGATTTTTATTGCATGACTTGTTTGTTAAGCAGATTGTGTTAAACTCATCAACGAGGCGTCAAGATCCTCTCGACATAAAACATCACCGCACTTGAAACTTTATCCGCGGTTAGTCCATAAACAAATAAATAGGTACCTAGAAGTCTGCAGTAAGTTTAACGGCTTGTGTTACGGGCACATGTGAGGCACATGACGGAGAAAAATAATCACAGCTTGCCTTGTTTATGATCGACCATCTTCAACACGTGGGGATTGTAACAAGAAGTTTTTTTAATTAATTCTGAATTAAGAAAACACTCTTTGTCCTTTTTAAGTACATAAGTTCTTACATAAATATGTCACTCAAAATAAAAAAAATCTAAATCAAAATATTTTATTTCACATAAACCTGCATGGGCACTTATGTAACGTCAGAAGCTAGGTGCACGGTCCGAAATTGTTGTTTCCTATGGAGAAGACCCGGCAAGAAACTCCACGGTTACTCTTTTAAAAAAATAATTGGCTTTGACAATGTCTCCAAATTACAGAGATAAAATGTATGGGAGGACAGTGCAGGCCTGTCAATAAGTACCAGGTACTTAGACAAATACAGAATAGAAAATCGTCTACAAATCTCCAGTTTGTAAGGCCTACAAACGTTCTCTCATTCACAAAACGTAAAATAATCTACACAAATAAAATGAACCTATTTAAACATAGTGACATGGTTTCCATGACAATCACTAAAAATAGTGTGTTAACAGCTGTTCTTAACTGTCAGTTTTAGGGACTACTCACACTTATTCAGCTCTGTTCAGCTTTTGTCCGTAGAAAACAATGAGATGAGTACGCATGTGTCAGAATATGTGGTTAAATAAGAATATTTTTTTTTTTTTTTTTTTTTTTTTTTTTTTTTTTTTTTTTTTTTATGAATAACAAATATCAAGGTTTGAATGTCAGAATGGTTACTGCTTATTTACAGTATATGAATGTTCTTATGAATATGCTGTGTAGGGAAAGGATTTCATGAAGGAAAGCACAGAAAGACAAGACTAGATATTTATTTAAATTAGGCTTGTCACTATTTAATCAGAAAGCTAGTTGTCCGTTCCAAAGCTAGGTCTTCATGGAGAAGAAGGACAAGAAACTCCATGGAAACAGTACATATATAAGTATTCCATCAACACATCTACACACAACAACAACCGACAACTCTTGGACCTTTATCCAAGATAACTCAGCATTATTACAACAACATGGTATATAATAAGCAACAGTTATGGTATAATAATAAATTACTTAACTTACATGACATCTGGTTGATCTATTCCACCCAACAACGGCACTAGGACTATCCAACTGAACATCTACCGAGCAACTGTCTGTCGATTACGTCATTACAATGCTTTTTATATCCTACCAATGTCAATTTAGGTTTAACATTTCCCGCCATTTTGAACAAGTTATAGATCGTCACACATTTTGGCTTAATAACTTCTAACACAGATATTATTAAACAAACGATAAGTAGTGAAACCGTTTTAAAACATTTTATGGTAATTAAGCAATTTAATAAGAACTGATTAGTAATTCAAGACAGTTAAAAGTATCTATCAATGTGAACTGAGAGTACGTTGCCAGTCATTTGAATCAGCGTATTTTATTAAATAACATTAGAAAACCTTAAATAAAATACAAGTATAATTAAATACTACGTAATCAGATATAGTAACAACATCCAAGTTATTTTCAAAGGTTAAGACAGTTTTTTTTTAAACATGTAGTCAAAAGTACTTCTACATTTTTTCAACGCTTTGTAAATGTAACAGATGACATTATCCACCACACAATATTACAATAACAAAATAAATAGTCCAACACATGCGTTCAGCCGCGGAAATCTGATCGGACTCTATGCAAAATCGTAATTTTCTATGGACAAAAGCTGAACAGAGCTGAATAAGTGCGAGTAGTCCCTAAAACTGACAGTTAGTTATATGGACAATAGCTTCTGCCAGCAGCTTCGCCCGCGTTGAGATCAGAAACCATCCCACGGGAACTAACTACCGGAATAAAATGTATCCTCTGTGTTAACTATTTGCGTGACAAATGTTATCCAAATTCGTTCGGCCGAGTTTGCGTGATTAAGTAACAAACATCCAAATGCCCTTTATTTATTATTATTTAATTAACCTATTTATTTTAACGCTGCTTCATCATCTGCCTAGCCTTTTCCCAACTAGGTTGGGGTCGGCTTCCAGTCTAACCGGTTGCAGCCGAATACCAGTATTTTACATGGAGCGACTGCCTATCTGACCTCCACAACCCAGTTACTGGGTAATACGATACCCCTTGGTAAGACTGGTTGTCAGACTTTCGGGCTTCTGACGACCCGTAACGACTGTCAAAGATCCACAAATGACAGCCGGGACCAACGGCTTAACGTGCTTTCCGAGGCACAGAGGGGTCTTGGTATGTAAAGATGGTCACCCATCCACGGACCAACCGCGGCAAGCCTTGCTTAACCTGGCCGATCGACCCGTGCAGCTACTGTTATTTAGCCACAAGCTGCTTAAAATTAACTAATGATTAGCGACTGTGTAACCACACATTTTTGACGTTTATATGGCTCTTAAATTTAATCAACGTTTATAAATAAAGAGGATCTTTCACATTTAAGTAGAAAATATAATAAAATAATATCACGCTTATATTCTCCTAAGGGTTAGGCAGAGTTGTGTCTACTCACACCCATCTTTCGCCAGTAATATTGTCTTGTTATTTTGTGGTGCCGTACCAAATGCAATAGATTTTCAGTACTGTAATATTTAACATTTCACTGTAAAGTTATCACGATTAAAACGACCAATAACAGTGGTACTCGTAAGTACCTTTAGTTGAAAATATAAAATAACTTCACCAAAAAATATTATTTCATAATGAAACGGCAGTTTTACGGTACAGGCTACTCGTTATCTCCGGATTATTCCTGTCAGCAATGTCAAACGCTGGACTACACTAATCGGAATTGGAAACCATTGGCAGTTTAATTTTATTCCTCTAAGTACCTGGTAGGTACTTATTGACAGGCCTGCACTGTCCTCCCATACCTATCATCATAATTTGAAAACATTTGAAATGCCAATTATTTTTAAAAGAGTAACCGTGGAGTTTCTTGCCGGCTCTTCTCCATAGGAAGCGACCAATTGGAACCGTGCACGTAGCTTCTGACGTGCCCATGCAGGTTTATGTGAAGTATAATATTTTGATTTTGAGTTCCGATTCCGACAGCAATCGGCGACGGCGCTTATTCTGATAAATCATTCCATTCTAATTTTGAAAAGCGTCAAAGACAAAAAAGTCCATGTACCTATGTGCCTTGTTGGTTCTTCAGAGGCCTGGTGACGTCATTTAGCTTTTACAACATCTACGCGAGTTCCTTTCAGTGAGCAGACGCTATAAGATTACAAGAGCCGTCGGCGACGCGATAAAGTGAATACCTAAAGACTGATACTCGACCAACTAATTTACTAAATGGAAGAAATCTCCGAGTTTCGACTTTAAAACAGACTTATTTTTAAAAGTGTGGATATAAATGAATAATTAGGTGTGCTCATCAGCATCGTGTCGCTGAATTATTAAGTGAGTGAGTCGGCGGGCTGTCAAGTCGTCAAATACTACGATTTGGGTCACATTGGGTGCAGTGTTTTCAATATTAATATGCATTTATCAAAGGCCACAATTGGGCTTTCACATAAGAAAAATCAAAATAATGTTAAACTAGCTTTAGCAAAAAGTATCCCCAGGGAACGTACCACCGGGCTAAAAAAAAAAAAAAAACTTTATTTAAAACTATGATATGTATTAATCCAGATTATAACTACTTGTGTGTATTTTATTAATTTCTTTTGACCGCGTTCGGAAATTAAATTTATTTTTCACTTTCTAGTGTTTTTTTTTTGGAAGTTGGTTGTTTATTTTTTCTTTTTAAAGCAATGCATATTTGTGCTATAGCAGCAATCTCGGTTAATTAACTGTCATTTTTCGAAGAGTTCCGTTGTCTGTCTCCGAAACGCATCATCAGATCTTTATGTAATTTTAATAGGATAAAAAAAATGAATTATGCAAATCGGTCTTTATATGACGGAGTTATGCCCGAACCTCACCTAACTCCTAACCGTTAAAGAGTTGTACCGGCCTTCATCAGCTCAGCGTCATGAGATGATGATGACCATACGCAAATGTCTCAATAGCTTTAGAAAATATGTGAAAAACATTGTTAATACCTACAAAATTTGAGGGTTGCCCTCGATTTCCCTGGGATTCCATCATCAGATCCTGACTTGGTGCCAATGAGACCACTTCAGGAGTATACTCATTCAAATAAAAAAAGGATTTTGAGAATCGGTCCACAAATGGGGGAGAAATCGATGAACATAAAAAAAAAAAAACATACAGTGGAACATAACCTCCTCCTTTTTTGGAAGTCGGTCAAAAATACAGTCCACTTGCTTTAATTCCACCTGGGCCTATACAGACGTAACTGGAAATGACAGAGCAGTAAGTCGGCTTACTGATGTCACTTGTCAGAGCCTTCAACGTAGTCTGCCGCTACTGGCCCAGCTATAAAACCAACTGCTTCGAGTTTTTGTTTGATTGAGGGGCACAGATTCCGCCCCCCCTCCTCTTCCAGCCCTTGCACACAACGCAGTGTAATTACCACGTTTATGACGTCAGAACAAACTACAATCGACGAGCGCACGCTATTATTTTTAACGGTAATTCATATTGTTTCAAGCGATATCATAAAAAGCTATTTGTTATACGCAATTCCATTGTTGTGATATACTTTTAATATGTATGAAGTTACGTATGAAAATATATAAGCATTAATATGTGCATATATTATTTTCCATTTGTGCTCCAGTGAAACGTATGAAAATAACAAAATAGTAGGCGTAAAATAACCTGCTATAAATTCTAGAAATTTGTTGGTTACTCGCTTAGTAACTGACCAGAAGGCTTTTCTATTTTTAGCCGACTTCAACAAAAGGAGGAGGTTCTCAATTAGTCAGTTTTTTTTTTTTTTTTGGATTTTTGTTATGCGATATCTCCAGCAATTGTTGATCTTTTTTTTTTTTGTGGTTAGGGTATGATTAACTTTGCTTGTTAACCCAAAGAATCAACATTGCCGTCCAACGTGGCAATGCCACCAGCCTTTTCGGCACCTATCCCATTAACAGCGATGCGGACGAATTTCTGATGCCCAATGAACTCTTTCCTTGTTATTATACAATGTCGCCCATGCGCATGTGACATCCCGTAATTTTCTGAATATTCATGAAAAAATATCGCAAATAAACTTCAAAAGGGAGGTCTATCTATAAAAAAATTATGTTATTCTTTTTTTCTTTTTTTAAATAAATACACAATTTTTTACCGGATAAATGACCTCGATTCCGTTTTTTTTTTTCGTTGTCGATAATTTTTAGTAAAATGTTAATTAATCTGTTAAAATAACTCATAAGCTTTTGGAAATAATAAACAGAATCCAAATCGACCCATAAACTACGGAGATGTGTCAAAAAATAGAAAGCAAATCTACAAACTCTACTTAAAAAATTAAATGAAAAATGTTATAGATGGACCCCCCTTTTGAAGTTTATTTTCGAAAAAAAATCATGAATATTCAGAAAATTACGGGCGGTCACATGCACATGGGCGACATTGTATATCTACTTCTATAAAATATTTACGTTTTAGTGGTAGCAGGTATATTGCAATTTGTAAAGGTTTTTCATAAAAAAACATTCTTTTTGCCAGTAAACATCGTTGACGTTACTTAGATGTCACTTTCCTAAGGAGAGTGATAACTTAAGTAACACAAATGAGATAGCTGTCACATATCTTAGGTCCTCTTTTTAATATACGATATGCTCCTGTAGAGCCACTTACTTACCTGACGTTAAGTGATTACAAAAGTAATCGCGAAACCATTCATGTCCAGGGTTGGCACGTGTTGAAACACCTTAGTTAAGGACATTGGTTATAGGATGTACGCTACGCGCAAGACCTACGAGCTGTGCAGCGGTGGTTGAAAATAGCCGCGTAAAATGTTTGTGCCTATTAATGTGCAAGAGAAGAAAGGCGTGAGTTTGTGTGTGTGTGTGTGTGTGTGTATACATATATATATATACATACAATTAAATAGCATACGTATGCATGCTATTTAATTGTATTTTTATTGTATATTCTATTTAATTGTTTGAGAGAGAAATATGCAATTAAATAGCATACATACGTTTGCTATTTAATTGTATTTGCTTTTTTCGACTTTATTCAATGGAAGGACACGACGTGTCCTGTCCGCAGGTAATGTCATTCCCATATACTTATTCTGGCGTAGAATTTAGCGTGAACGTTAACAGAAAGGTGTTTTGTCTAGGCCTGCAGGCGTTTTTAGGGGTTATAATGATATTGCGACGAAGTCTCACTCAGATTTTTAAGAATAAATATAGATCAAAGCGCCTGGTCGAGGCTCATTTTATAATAAATGTGCACCTGCCGTAGGTACAGTAAAAGCTCTTTATTTGCGAGTTATACGTTCCGTAAAATACCTACCGCGAATAAAGAAACCGTGACTATGAAATGGTAATTTATATGGGATTATAGGGGATACGTTCCTAGGTGACAAAAAAAAAACAATTTATTTGAAGTTTTTGACCATATTGATTAATTGTATGAGCGTGATATGGATGCAAGCGACTCTCCAAGGCGTAAACGATCAAGCATTTCTATGCGATAAACAGATTTTTTCGCGTCGAAAATCGTTTTTAAGTAAAAAAAAAATTTTAACATTTTGCAATGAATGGAAAGATGAAACAATAGCTAAAACACGCAAAGCGGCTCGTACCAAAGGATGGAATGTCTATTATGTCGCAGCATTTATAAATGTGGGGGAGGCCTATGTCCAGCAGTGGACGTCTTTCAGCTGAAATGATGATGATATATAAATATACTTTATGGTGATGAGGTTGGTTTCATTATGTTTGTTTACATTCTCAAAAAACTTTTTTCAAAAAAATACCAACCGACTTCCAAAAAACACTACAAAGTGCAAAATAACTTTAATTTCGGAAGTCGGTGACGTTGGATGTGTATTTTAATTATTTGTCACCGCCTTCCGAAATTAAAGTTATTTTGCACTTTGTAGTGTTTTTTGGAAGTCGGTTGTTATTTTTTTGAAAAAAGTTTTTATGTTTCACTTTTTTGTTACCTAAGTACCATACACCAATTCGAAATTTCATCATCCTTTGGGTCAAAACAATGCATACTTATTTATGCGATAGCAACATTCGCGGTTGATTTGCTGTAATTTTTTGAAGAGTTCCGTTGTCTGTTTCCGAAACGCATCATCAGATCTATATGCAGGGCCCAATCTAAGGGGGGGCAAGCCGGGCAAATGCCCAGAGCGACAAAACATGAGCGGCGGCAAAATGTATACTTAGAAACATACCTTCTCTCATGAATTTTTGTATACTTGTTCAGAAGCCGTAGTAGACTAACGTATGTGAATATTATATAGTTAAAAGAATATCACATAATTATGGTCATACCATCTTTGGTAGAAGCTCATGACTTATATGGTGTTAGTGCAAAGGGCGGCGAATGTTATTTTAGCCCGGAGCGGCTAAATAGCTAGATCGGGCCCTGTCTATATGAAATTTCAATGGGACCATTTCGGAGTAAACCCCTTTCGAAAAAAAAAAAAAATTTGCAAATCCGTCTATATACGACGGAGTTATGCCTGAACATACATTAAAAATATAAACATGTCGAATTGATAACCTCCTTCTTTTTGAAGTCGGTTAAAAACACCGACCGCGGCGAAGGCGGCTATTGTAGATGTCAAAGGCCGAACCAATACAGCGGCGATATCATTTGACAATGTACTTTAGGCGAAGTTGTAATAAGGTCTATTTCACTTTTTTATAGTCCATCTGACGACGCGTTTACAAAGGATATTGGGTTGGATACCTATTGGAATCCTTTTTGTTATTTGTTAATATGTATGTACCGATGTACCGATTAGACCCGCAAATAAATAAATCTTTAGCCGCGGATATAGGAATTGGGTCGCATTTTTTTAATCCGCGAATAGTGAAAACGCGAATGAAGGAAGCACGAATAAGGAGCTTTTACTGTACTTACTCAATAAATCGACTGCGCGTCTGGTTGAGTGTGCTGAAGCATTATTCCACGCGGAGGCGGGCGCCTATCTCGGCCCGTACAGGCGCGTGTCTTTTAGCTTTGTTTATCAAACGTTGACCACTGAATAAAACCACAGCAGTGGGAATGCTCTGCACGGACTGCGATAGGCCTCGACAGGTAGCAGTGCAGTAACACCTGACGCCACCTGTCAGTTAACGGCCCGTGGGACCATGGCGTTATCACGATGAAGAAAGATCACGCTGTAAAGGTGGATACTGACCGGCGTCACGGGTCAAAATGCACCTAATATGTTACCAAGCAAGTATTCGTGCAGTCAGTAGTACCTACGACAAAACATGCGAGCGAGCAACACTGATTTTAGCACACGGCGTAAAGACATGCTCGCTGCGAATGTTACATTACCTACGCCCCGTAACGTCGGTCATTATCCACATTAAAAGCGCTGTTGAAATAAAAAACCAAACCAGGCAAAAAAAACTATTTAATTGTATAGCACGGGTTTTCTATGAACATAGTAAGTACGATGTTGTTGCTACGTAGTGCCATACCGCGCGCGCCCCCACCTCTCTCCCCGCTGCTGACGCAGGCAGCAGGAAGAGAGAGAGCCCGATCCCGAGGATAATGGACGTAACAGAGCGATCCTCCGCGACTCTCAGTTGCGATGCCTTTTTATTGTAAATTGTAATCAAAAATGTTTCAGTGTTTCTTTTGTTCAGCCATACATTTATTTGTAGACCAATAAATAATTATATTTAAAGAAGCGACTTTAAAATTGTCAATATTTTACTATTGTGATTTCTATTGTTCCTATGTAGGTAATGTATCCTTTGTTGGAGATGCCAAATGGATAAATAAATACATTTTTAAACTTGTTTTAACTAAGAAAATGCTTCTCTGTAAGCGATGTTGCTCGGAAGAGCACCGACATAACTACAGTTGCCCGTGTGAAAACCTATCTATTTACTCAAATCCACCAGTAGCTATTGGTCGCAATTTTGGATTTTTTTTCCTGATTTTCACCATCCGACCTCGCTTGAACCCCTCCCCACTTCGAAAACTAACATCACGAAAATTCGCACATAAGTATTTACAACTCTTTACTCCCAAAACTCCCATTATTTGAATCGAGTAATGCTGTAAACACGCATTTAAATTTAACATTATCAAATTTCGCGCGAAATCAAGTTGTTGTCTTTTCATGTTTGCTATTCAAACCTAGATGGCGTTACTGACGCTAGAGATTAAGAATTTCTATGGAGATGTTCCTCTAGCCGCTCTAATTTTGCTATATTATGCTAGATGGCGCTACTAAGACATTTATCACAATTAAAAATGAGATTTCTTCCCCTCTATTTGTATTAATTTGATTGATAAAACTAATAAATATTTATCTAACATTGCATTCTAGGTATATGACTCAGAACACCACGTCAGTTAATATTATCACAACTTTTTATTTGAAATTCTTTTAGCTTTTTTGATTCGTGGGAATCAACCACCAACGGAAAGCGATTTTAGTAATCAGTATCATTACTTTTTCAAATAACACAGACACAGTAAGTAACTTAGATGAGAATGACGTGTTAATATTAAGTATTCGTTAGTACCGTTTCACGCCAATACATGTCGCTGTCGCTAAGTGTTTCAACATTACGTAAATAAATTCTTCTTGAACACTTTAAATTATTTAGATAGGTTGACCGAAGCGATTGCGATGAAACAAAGACTAATTTAAACTCTGAGTTATAAACAATATTTGAGTATGAAAGATAACCATATTAGTTTCGTTCTTTTGACGTGATACTTGATCTATTCAACATAGAAACGGAAAAACCGAGCTACAGACAAAATTTTTGAAAAGGGTTAAAATGTCATCTGTTGATTATCCCTTACCACCCCAAGCAATTATTTTCGAAATATTTTAAATGTACAGAAAAAGTTCCTTTACAGATTTATTATATGTATAGATATAGATTCACACCGCAAATACCTGCCTAATTTGCTATAGGCACTTTTAGTCGATCGCAAATAGTACTACCTACCTAATTGTGTTTCAGGCACATGTCGACATTCACAGACACACTCACTGACAGTGCACTGAAATGCAGCGTTTCGTGTAAACCCAATTGTGTTATGCAACATCACATAGAAATTTGTTCTATGTCATTTAGGTATTTTATGGTTTGAAAGGGAGGCCTATGTCGAGCGGTAGACGTCTTTCGGCTGAAATGATGATGGTACAAAACATTCTTAAGAAATGTCAGTACCTATTTTCACTTATTGTCGTATTGTTGTCTTGAGTTTTAGTTCTTTGTTGTTGTGTTGAGGGGCTTGTGGCTAAATAACAATAGCTGTACGGGTCGATCGGCCAGGTTAAGCTACGCTTGCCGCGGTTGGTCCGTGGATGGGTGACCATCTTTACATACCAAGACTCCTCCGTGCCTCGGAAAGCACGTTAAGCCGTTAGTCCCGGCTATCATTTGTAGATCTTTGACAGTCGTTACGGGTCGTCAGAAGCCCGAAAGTCTGACAACCAGTCTTACCAAGGGGTATCGTATTACCCAGTAACAGGGTTGTGGAGGTCAGATAGGCAGTCGCTCCATGTAAAATACTGGTATTCAGCTGCATCCGGTTAGACTGGAAGCCGACCCCAACATAGTTGGGAAAAGGCTAGACAGATGATGATGTCGTATTGTTGTCATACAAGATTAGTTTTCAAAAACTGCCAAATTTAAGGGTGCGGATGAGACCATCAAACTGAACAACTGTCTCCGTGGGACCAATAACGTAATCGCGAAAAATCTATATGATGTCCCATACAAAACATCAAAACCTTCTAGACCTAAATGTTTCATCATCATTTTAGCCGAAGGATGTCCACTGCTGGACATATGCCTCCCCCAAGCTCGGCCACTTCGACCGGTTCTGTGCTTCCCGCCTCGAGCGGACTCCTGCGGCCCTCACAAGGAGTCCACCTTGTGGGAGGTCTTCCAGCTTTAAGTCTCCCGGTACGAGGACCACGCCACTCCAGAACTTTTCAGCCCCATCGGCCATCTGTTCTGCGAGCAATGCCCTGCCCAGTTGCCCACTGCCACTTACGTATAAGTTTTGCAATTCTTCGGGCTGTGTCGGTTACCTTGGTACTCCTGTGGGTCTCTTCATTCCTGAATCGATCACACAGGGAAATTCCAAGCATAGCCCTCTCCATTGCCCTTTGCCCTAAATGTATAGGCAAGTGAATTTTTATGCACAATTATGATGTTGGTAGAAAAAATTTCAGCACCCATGGTCTGTACCTCATTCTTAGATTTGGCAGGTCTCTGCTAACGATCCCTGTGTACAAACTATGTATACAATAAGAGAGAGGGAGAAGAAAATAAACTCTTTTAAAGCGATCCTTCACAGCAAATTCACGCGATAAAACGTTATGTAGGTAAGTAGGCACAGCTGTTTTTCTAACAAGTTTTTCCTCAACAGCTGCAAAAATGAAGAGAGCACTTAATAAAAATCCGTCCGTTTCTTTAATATTAATAACAGTCATCCCTGTCGTCAAACAGTTGTGAGTGACGCGCCTTTTGTCCTACATTAAACATTCAGTGTTCCCCGGGAGTTATTACCGGTCTACGATCGCTAAACACTTTATTACTCTTTCTATTTTCTATTTATTTTGACAGATAATTGACTAAACTTCTCGGTACAAATTAAAATTTTGATAGCCTCTTTGTGAATTGGAAATTCACGAATGAACAACGACCGTGCATCCTCCGTGAAAATGAAATTGTGTATTTTTTAAACAGGGTGTCCGAATCACTAATACCTACATGTCATATAAAAATGTGCAACAGCTATACGGAACATGTAAATGAATGAATAGGTTTTTGTAGGCCTATTTTAGCCTCTGATTTTTTTTTTCATAATTTTGCCTCATGTCCAACATTTTAATATGTTGAAGTGTTGAAAAAGGTTTATTATTAGTACTACTCAGAAAACGTGGCGAGAACTACTGTCTGGTGCCTCAAAGCAAGATTTTGGATAAACTTTCACAGAGCTCTGCTACGGAACACATAAAACTCTTAACAGGACGGTTTTCTATTTTGCAACAAGACAAAAAGCATTTGACAAATGCTCCCAAAACCAGGATGTTTTGTAAGTTTTTGTCTCGTTTCAACACACTTAGAAATGTGTCCAGTGCATACAGGAACATAATAAGAGTAAAAAATGGCGCATCATCGTGCTGTATAGAAGTGAAACTTCAAATAAATTAGGATTAGAATTTAAGAGGTTTCGTGTGAGAAACAGAGAGTCATATTTTTCTTCTCTCTCGTGTAACGAATGTCACACGTCCTTGAAATGTCAATCTCAATTCTAGTCTAACTATTAAATCGCCACCAGTGCATATTACCTCAATGTCGCCACCTTGGTCGTTTGGGGAAAGAACCATACAGATCTGAATGGGCTGTGTACCTCAGAACATAAGGAGCTTTTTTTTTTAAAGTGTTCCCTCAGTAGCCCGTATGCCAGGGGCCGTGGTATCTCTTTCGAACAAACCCGCACCCCTGGCAGGCATCGGCCCTTGCGGACCCCACCGGTGGTTGCTGACATCTTTGACGGCGCGCGTGTGGAACACAACGCGCCGTCCCGTCTACCACTTTTCGGCCGCAGGGGATAGGGAGAGCGGCTGACGCTATACCGACACTCCTCTTCCCCTGCGGCCCCACCGCGTCCGCCATCAAACGGTGGCGGCCCCGTCCAGGCCACGGAAGGGAAGAGCGCTGCTCAGAAGCACCGGCACTCCTCCTCTACCGCAGCCCGTAACCCTCAGCCGCGATGCCTCCCATTCGACATCGCGGCCCACCTCAGTTGCGGTGCACCTCACCGCAACCTACTTTTTGGCCGCTACGTCGTCGGCTTTGAGGCAAAAGCCCTGACGAGCGGCCCCACCTTTGGGTTCCTCTTGGCTTCACCGTGGCCGGAATCCACGGTTACTGAGCCCCCCCGCAACGACAATGCGGGAACCCACTCGGGGGGGAGAACATAAGGAGCTCAACTTACTACTTAGTATAGCCCTCATCTCAGTAGCCACCACAGATTATGAAGGATAATGTGATTTCAAAATAAATCCTCTTTACTTTTGATTTCCTAATATAAAATGTCCGTTCAAGATATTCGCAATTTGTCGAGCAATGCGGCTTGTTGGTATCTGATAAAGATATCTTACTGGGTTACAGATAAGATTCAATCAAATCAACAACGTGGACGGGAAATGAGCTGCCACAAGCCTTAGCAAAAATGCTGTCTGGATGCTTTTAAATCACAGCTAAAGGAAAAACATGTTGCGAGTGAGTTGTTCGAACTTTCTTGAGAAGAGTAAACTGTTAATTAATGCAGAGGAAAGCTTGTAGGCAGTCATTTAATGAACGGTAACAGGAGACGACGAGACATCTTTACTATATTAAAGGTAGGTACTACAGAGTACCTATTTATAGGTACTGTAAAGGTTGCCTGCTAAAGAACCTTACATTGTACAGGCTGGCTATAAAATATCTTTTATAACATTCGAACAAGTTACAGTCACAGTCGAGCTAATTTAGAATACCTAAGCCTTTAAAGATTTTTTGTATAAAAACGAACCAGCATGGCGAGCGCTGCGTGGAATAAACGAAATATATATCTGTTTAAAGCGCACAAAAAATACAGTGATATCCATAGTATAAATACTAGGAACAAAACCAATTTTGTTGTATCATCAAGAAGGCTCAAGAAAATATGTGGGTCATTCAGATGTCAATGTAACGCTTTTATAATAAACTTCCTAGCCATGTTCAAGATCTAAGTCTCAATAAATTTAAATCATTCATTAAACGTAAGTTGTGCCTGAAAGCCTTTTATACCGTTAAAGATTGTATTGAGGACAAAAAAGCTTGGGATTGACCTGCTCCAATTTTGTATACTGAACGTTGTTTTTATTTTGTTTTTCTCTTTGACATTTGATTATTATCATATACACTTTGACATTTGATTATTATTATAATAATATACACTTTGACATGAATATTTACTTTGAGAAGTATAACATTATTTTTGTTTTAATTATTGTGAATGTGAGGACTATGTGGTATTTTTGTTTTTTGTTTTTGTGTTTCATCTCTTTCTCAGTTCGTTTTTAATGTTAATCTGGCAGTTTGAGTACTTTATGCGGCCCACCCAAATGTCCTTTCTTTGGTATTGTTCGTCAAATTGTTGAGCTCCTCAAGTTCTGAGTTGAGCCGTATCATTACTGATACATGCGTGCACTGAATGGACAGGTCCACTCAATCTGTGTGGTTTCTTTCCTCAAAAGACCATTTCAGACACCAATCCACATTGTCTTCACATGATCTGACCAAGATTATGTCTGGACGTTAGAAGAGACTGTGACCTCTGAGTTTGTTTCGGCCTTTCTTCTCAGAGTAGTCAGATAGGAAACGCCGACCTCATCTAGTTTAAAAAAATATGATTGACGTGTAAAAGTGTACAAACCTACTTACAGAAATAAAATCATTTATCACTACAAAAAATGAATATTTAAGTATGTACTGCGAGGGCTAAAGATATGGTAACCGCTAAATAATAAATTCGGCAGATATTATTCATCAGTGGGGATATTGAGTAACACACTAACACTAAGAATGGCTTGGAATGGCTTTAATTTTGACAGCTCAATAACATTCAATGGTTTATTAACATTGTTGAGCAGACACATTTTTCGAAAACGTACAGCAATATACTTTGAAATGATTCAGATTCCGATTAATAACGTTTTAAGCTATTAGGGTTGCCAGGGGTACGGGCTGTTGCCAGGGTTGCGGGTTGTTCGAAAGAGATACCGTGGCAAACAGGCAACTTAGGGAACACGGGTGGGTTTTAGTCAGGATAAGTCTAACACGCCCTCCTGCTCCACCCAGAGTGGGAGAAGTTATTTGATGATTTCCCACCCTCAAAAAAAAAAATTAAACGCAATTACGGTGTTGGTTATAAAGTTATGAACAAAAGCAACACGCCTCCTGTCGGACTTAACATGAACTTATTGCCTCTAAGTGAAACAACATCAAATATTTAAATAGTTGATTTTAAAATAGGTACTTAGATACGTCGTTGCTGATAATGTTATTCTACTGTGGATGCCAGGTCCTCACCAGCCTAGCCTTTTCCCAACTATGTTGGGGTCTGCTTCTAGTCTAACCGAATGCAGCATTTTGCATGGAGCGACTGCCTATCTGACCTCTATAACCCAGTTACTGGGTAATACGATACCCCTTAATAACACTTGTCAAAGATCCACGATTGACAGTTGGGAGCAACGGTTTAACATGCTTTCCGAGGCACGGAGGGGTCTTGGTATGTAAAGAGAGTCACCCATCCACGGACCAACCGCAGTAAGCTTAGCTTAAACTGATCGATCAAACCGTGCGGCTGTCATTGCCTAGCCAAACGCCAGGTATTATATATAAGAAAACAATGCAAAAATAACTGAAATAGCAAGTAAGACTTTATATATTGGCAGGGGACTGTGATAAGCTGAGTTGGTTGATTGCAGTAGCTAATGACTAATTCAAAACATTAAAAACATTCAAAAAAATCAAAATCAAAAGTCATTTATTCAAACTAGGCTGAGAGCCAGCTTTTTTGAACGTCAAAATTACATAAGACAGTCCCCCAAAAACGCCCGCCGTTCACTAATTTCGAAAAACTAATAAATTTTTCCGAATGTCGATGTCGGTACAAATCGTGGACAAAGGGCAACGATGTAGCACCTGCGTAGCACACATTTATTATTCTTATGGCATACACTGTACTCGTACACTTTGAATATGGATCACACATTGCAAAATATACATTTTTCAGTGGCTGTGACTGATTCATGTTAAAAACCTATACATAATTTATGTAACACATATGTTTTTCAATCACATAAAACATGTTAACTGCCGAATTTCTCGAAAATCCCGTCGAGAATCATTGCGCATGAAAAAGTATTTTTTTATGAAACATAAAACAAATAGGAGTTTTCATCTGTACATGTTTCCGTCGAACCGTTACCTACATAGCCTCGTATTGGCTAGTTGAAATTCTGCGTCGGTTTGTTATTCGGTGTTCCTTTTTTTTTTTCTTTTTGTATGTCTTTCGATTCTAGAACAGTTTTGTGGCCACCGCGTTCTAGGTTTTGTAAACCAGGTACCTACTTAACTGTTTGTTGTTGCCAAATTCAAGATATTGTTTGCACGACTTGCACTCCTTGCAGGTTCTAAATTTACAAACGGATCGTAACTTTTCATAAAACCGTTAGGAAGGCTTTCCTATTCTGTGCTAAGGGGCTTGTGGCTAAGTTCGTTCAGGTTAAGCTAAGCTTGCCGCGGTTGGTCCGTGGATGGGTGATCTTTACATACCAAGACCCCATTCGTGCCTCAGAGAGCACATTAGACCGTTGCTTGGTCCCGGCCGTCATTCAAGTAGAACTTTGACAGTCGATATGGGTCGTCAGTAGCTCTAAACTCTAACAAACAAGGGGTATCGTATTATCCAATAACGGGGTTGTCAAACTCAAACCACTTATTTTAATTAAACTATTTACAGGCGCTTTTGAATTGTCAAAAAGTGGATCAGTTGGAAAGTTGAAGCTAGTTGCTCATTCCGAAACGTAGATCTCTATGGAGAAGGACGGGCAAGAAACTCCACGGAGGAGGACACTTGTGGAGGTCAGATAAGCAGTCGCTCCATACATTAATTCGGCTGCATCCGGTTAGATTGGAAACCAAACCCAACATAGCTGGGAAAGGGCTAGGCGATGATGAACTACTCACGGTTTTATAAAAAGGATTACATACATTTTTGTCGCGAAATTCATTCAAAGAATTAATGCTAAGTTTTAAAATTTGCATTTCGAAATACGAGAGTACAAATTTTCTTACCAATGGCATTAAGTACCTTATAGGAATCAGACATTTATAAGATCCAAGAGCAGAGACGTAAATAATCACACGCACAAAAATAATAGGTCCGTACTCTCAACGCTTATGTGTATGTGGTACTAATGTGATGCTCGCTCCATGTCCATAATAATTCAGTACCTATAAAAACTTGATCCTCCTACAAACTGTTAAAGTACAATGATTACAGAGGCCGGGAAATGAACGCCTACCCAATACTATCCATAGCAGAGCAGCTGGGAAGCTCTTATTCATCCATTCATGCGATCATTAAAGTTTCATAATAGACGCAATTAGTGTGAATAATTGATGGTTGTAATCTTCACCTCATATAACTGTGTCAACTTGTGGTTTCGATCCGCATTGTAGAACAATGTTCTATGGAATAGAATAGTGTTGTGACACATTTGCTTATAGCATAAATTGTATGCTATACTTAAGTGAAATTTCACACGCAGGCCGAGAGAAGATTCCTGAGATATGTTCATACATTTTGCTCATTCTTGGCCTATTATCCGACTGCCAAGAAGGGTTATGTTTTTTTAGTGCCGTGTTCGCTGTGGAAAATGTTGAATTGAATAAAAAATCCAAAACATTTTTTTTTTTAACGTTAAGTTAATTTTGTTTTCAATTAATTTGTCGTGCTAACCAATTTTTTTTCTGATATCATGAGAGTTAAAAATAATTATCGTTACAGGTCTTTAAACCGAAATGCCGGACAGACCAGCCAGTTATCCCGGACATTTGGGTAAAAAGGCCGAATAGTCTTAGTTAAACACGACACTTAAAATGGCCGGTCACCGTTTAATTTGGCCGCACACGATTGGGTCGCTAGTGACAAATATGATTTATCATGAATTCCTGAGTTAATTATTATTATTATTTGGTTAGACATACTAGCAGATAATTAGCTGATGCGTATGTATCAAAAAGCTTGGAGATCTGTCTAATCTATTCTTGAAACAGTTAAGTGTGGGAGCCATCACAACATTTTCTGGGAGTCTATTCCATGCTGTTACAACTCTGTTAGATAAGAAGTGCTTCAAGGCTTTAGCTTGGATGAATTTTCCCATAACTTAAGGGAATGCCCATGCAAATCTTTGTTGGCATTCAGAGTGTAAAAGTTTTGAAGGCTGGGCACTTTGTAGTGTTCTGAAAGTATTTTATGTTTCAATGAGCCTACCTCTTTGTCTGCGCTGTTCCAGTGTGATAAGGCCAAGGTCTTTGAGGCGCTGTTCGTAAGGTAGATTACGCATCGGGCGAACCATATATCTTGGTTGCCCTTCTTTGTACATTATCAAGTAGTGTCATGTCTTTTATTAAATATAGGTCCCAGATGACATTAGCATATTCCAAGAGAGGTCTTATGTAGGTTTTGTACAACTTGACAAATGGCTTTGGCGTAAGGCACTTGAATGCCTTGCGGATGATGTAGAGTTTCGAATCTTCACATCATCACATTTTATCAATTCCTACCTTGGAAAAAGAAAAAATACCCTAGAAAGTAGATAGGTAGGTAGGTATTTTCCTTCCTGTTCCATTACACTTGAGTGCACTACTAACCCATTCACCACAGCAGTTCCACTTCACAACAGTTAATGCAACACTACTTCGTCTTTAACTTAATGTAGGGTTTTTACTTCTGAAGTCCTGTTTGCTGGGCAACACGAGTTTAAAACTTTGAGAAAGCAGTCCAGTGCGATGGATCGTGCAGTATGCTAGATTGGTGGGATTTCGTCTGGACACCAGTCACTGTGAAGGTGGACGATTGTGGAAGGAAAGGAAAATAAAATACAATATTCCACTGGCAAAGGTAGCGAGTACTGAAGCCTACTCAGTACTCAGCGTACTGATGTTTACTAGATTCGAATCGGAAGTGTTTCCTAAGTAAACAATCGTGCAGTGCAAACTCAAATAATTTATTTCAAGTAGGCCATGATAAGATGCAGTGCGACTGTGGCGCCACATCGCAAACTATGCCCCACCTCTGGTCGTGCTCTCCGTGCACTAACACCTGCAATATGGAAGACTTTTGCGATGCCAACAACAACGTTGTCAAAGTGGCAGAATTCTGCGCGAAGCTTATTTAAAATCAACAATTGGAATCATTGAAAGATTCAAAGAAAATACACTATTAAACATCAACATTTTTGAGAAAATAATGTTGATTCTAAATGCCAAAAGGCAGTACGTCGTACGGAGAAGAATGGGCGAGAAACTCCATAGCTCTTTTAAAAACATCAAATGTAAAGAAATATATTTTTTCTTGCAAACCAAAAGGGTTATTCAAACCACAGTAGGTAGGTACAAATTAAAACGTATGATTATTTAATGTACAAACACAAATATCGTGCAGCTGTCTACTAATTGCAGTAATTACGAACATAAAGGCTGGAATGGAATTCCTTGCCTCTTATGAATTACTCCGTGAACGTACAATAATGGGAAAACAATTTATGTAAATGTAGTCACGTTTGCAACAATTGCAGTTTCTCAAAATTGGCATAATAATAGCAATATTTGCGTATTTATAACGTTATTTGTTGGTATTGTTTAAATAATAACAACCTTAAGTCTATTGTTGATTGTTCTTAAGTCATTCATTAACCTTAGAATTTTGACTTTTGGAACGTCAAAATTACATAAGACAGTCCCCCAATACGCCAGCCCTTCCCGCCACCATTTTCCTCGTGCTTTGGCTGGTAAGAAAAAGTGGCGGAACAAATTTCCCAACAGCACAACTGTCTGATTAGGTACTTACATCTCTTATGTGACTGTGTAATCAACAATGTTGAGGAGTTATTAACACTTGGTTTAATGTAAACTTTTACCAGCGAATATAACCATTCTCTTGGCGCACCTACCCATCCAATTAATGTGAAAATGAAAACACAAAACAAAAAATACAGCTTTTAAAATGTGAATAATGAGACTATGCATGCACTCAGATTGGCAAGTGAGAAATTCACGGCAGCCATTAAAATGCAACATATTCATGCAGTCAAATAACATTCTTAATTGATTCAATTTTGTTATTGCACAATAAAAGTCTGTCTCGTTGCCCTAGTGGTCGGAAGCACTACTGTTGAATATGAGGACCTGGATTCGATTCCCTGGTCGGGCAAAGTTTTATTTGGTTTTTTCCTTTGGCAGTCACATAACTAGCGAAATGTGGGTGTACTACACGAGCGTACACCTCTGTCGGTCTGACCCTTCGGGAATTACAAGCGTGATGTAATGTGATAATTATCTAGGCCATGCATCAAGTCATCAGTTATCCCTATTTCCGTAATTATGTACGCAATCCATCGCCAGCTATCATCAAAGCAATCAAAGGCTGAAAGTGTTTGGTTCCCGCCAATTAAGAACTTTTTCTTGCGTCGTGCAAATGAAACTTAATTTAATTGAAACAAAACCTCCTTTAATTAAAGCCTACAAACAAAAGACGAGTTACCCCACTTTGGACCTTAGAATTGATTTGTAGACAGGCACCTAATTTACATAACCACCAATTTTATTAAAGAAAAATGGTTTTGTAATCCTGTTTTTGGTCTAAACAATTTTGTATCAAGTTTTAGGATAAAATACTGAGCTTAACAAAAAATTACCTACGTGTACAACATTGACTCCATTAAAACTGAAATTATAATGACATTTTAAAACCTCAAAGTTGCTGGCACTCGAGTAAACTTCATTATGTAAAACGAGGAGTCGCGTAGGTAGATAACTCGGTCGCACATCGTGTCTCGTCTCCTCTGAGTTAGCGTAGTGTTTGAAGTGGGCGGGCAAGGCGAGCTGAGCTAATGGCCGAGTTTATTATTATTTGTTAAGAGTAAGTTCGCGGCTGCACACATCGGTCCATACTCCACACCGTGGGAACATCTCGCCTACTGCATCGCTACACTTTTATACGAGAACAAATCAATAGACATAGGAATCCACAGTTCTACGCCCTTTTGTAGACTTCATTAACGATACAGACATTCTTGTTTACTCAATAAAACGTTAGACAAACTGTTTTCCTTAATAGAAATACTTTTCTGTTTACGTCTATTTTATTTATCGTTTATTTCATTCGATCCGTTTGTCTTTGTAGCACAATGTAATAAACAACATTAATTCGTTCCGCTTCGTTGTAATTTGGCGCGGTAAAGAAAGACAAATTACAAGCACATTCCTTCAGATAACATGCAAATTTACTAAGCATCATAATAAATCTTCGGTGCTCGACAAATGTACTATAAAAGCGCACGTTACAGGCCGCCTGAAGTACTGAAATTAAGTTTTTGTCGCGGAAATAGATTAAACGTCACTCAGGCTCTGCCGCTGACGGCGGAGTAATTTTTTATATTAAAATTTCAATGCGAGTGAAAATGTGAAATCGCTCGCCATCGCTAAACAAGGACAAAAGAACTCATACCACCCTCGTCGAGAAGGAAACAAGGAAGGCGTCACGAGCGCCCGCGAGCAGCCGAACGGTCGTCACGCCCGTGCCGAAACTCAGGCTAAAGATAAAGTTTGTTCACTTTACATTGAAAATGTATTAAGAGCAATTATGGACTCCTAGTAGGGACTAGGAGTCCATAATTGCTCTTAATACATTTTCACTTACACTCGAAGATTTCACATAATTAGCCATGAAAGATACTGGCACCATCGTCTGTTTATAAGTTTCTCGGATCTTTCCCACAGTTCATATTCAGTTAATATTTATGGTTTAGGTCAGTAGCGTGCAATCCATAAAGACAGAAAGACACTACTCGTACTTGCCTTAACTAAATCAGATAAATATTTAAAACTAATATTATTTTATCAATAAACAAAAATCTTTATTCATAAATCAGCTCAAACTTTCGAGCGTCGGTCGTATCATTAGTTATCATAGATACAATACCCATTCGTTCGTACAGTCGCCAGCAAGTCAAGCTATCCCAAACTGTCAAATTTTCCCAATTGAACTTAACCTTATTCCTTTGTAATAAAGTTGAAAAACTATCACAGAAATTTGATATATTGGGGTAACTTGATGTGCTGGCCTCTGTACAATTTAACGCAACGTCGCATTGCGATACTCTAGCGCCGCTGAGTACTTTGGGAGAGACACGAACTATTCGCGTTTTAATGTTTATATGTGTGCTCTCGAGGTGATGCAGATTTATTGGGTGTGCATTCCTATACATACGTGACACACAATGTGACAATTAACACACACAATCGTACAGGGTAGTAGTCACTGGCTTTTTACGCTTTTTACGACACGACGAATTCCGAAACTTACCGAAGTTTTCCGAAGAAAGATGGTTATGTACCTATTTTTAAAATTAGCATTGTTTCATTGAATTTTCGCCACATAAACAACCATTACTTTTGTGTCGCATTATTTTTATATTCCGATTTCCGACGCCAGTTTGTTTTGATTTATTTGTTTGAAGTATTTAAGATTTGATAATAGTGTGAAAAAAAGGTAATATTAACTGTGAAAGTTGTTCGGGTGGTGTGTGTGTAAAAAGAAAAAAATATGCATTTCAAAACTATATTTCGGTGAAAAAAAAAAACGAGTGATCGTGAAAAGTAGTTGTACACAGGATTTGCAAATAATAAAAGCTAAAGGTAAAGTCAATAGTAAGCTCAATACAAAACAATATGATTAATCTAAATGCCTCACAGGTTGCATGCTGTGTAGGTACAGCAACCTATTATACAATTTTTTTAGGTCTGCCTACCCCGTCTAAAAAGTCTGTGCAGGCCACTGGTTTGGGTTGATACCATTTTTAGCTAGGATAGTATCGTTCCCAAGTCAATGCATGCCCACGTTCCTCCCACATTTAGTCTAACACTGCCACTATTATCACATGCGTGTGGTTCACACGGCAACCCACGAGACTACACAAACCTAAACTTTTAATTATCTGACAAAATAAACACGACACTTTGCGCGATGGAATATTTTAATTGGTAAACTTCATATATTGCACACTCGTGTCAGTAGGTACAAAGTACTACAGTACTGCTACTACGGAACGTGCTCTACGAGAAACAAAAAATAAATACAAGGTACCTATGTACCTGCCTGCAATTTATTTCGCGACAAAATCGTGAGCAAACGTAGCGTTAAGTTCTAGGTACAAAACTAGCAAAAAACCAATATTGTCCATTTAAAATTACTTCTAAAAGCATTTTATAAATTCGAAATGCAGCGGAAAGCAAGTCCTCCGTGAAATATTGCTTACTCGCGCAATCGAATCAAATAAGACGATCGGCGGTCGGGCGGACGATTTCATTCCAGAAAATGCAGAAATTCACCAATACCGATTCGTGCATTACGCCGTAGTAAATTACACACCTGCAGCAGACGACAAAATCGTCGCAAACGTAGGGTATAAATAAATATAACGCGAACTTATTATATAACATTTGTACGATCGTGAGTCGGTCGCCACGTAATTTAGATAGTTAATGAAAGTGCGCGTCACCGTTCTGCGCTCGCAGGGGTCGCAGGCCCTCGTTAACGTTCTACATTACTGTTGAAAATATACGTTTCACCCAAATTAAGCTTAAACTAGGCTCATGCAATCACTGCAGCGCGAGTGCAAACGACAAGCTACAACCAAACATAAACTTGTTTAAATTCATATTAGAGCGCTGCATGAACCCTCGTACCTACATACGAATAGTGTAATGCGGAGATTTCTTGAAAACGCTAAAAATTTTGGTTTTTTAAACCAGTGTATCTCTTTGACCGTAAATAATTTTGAAAGCAAAAAATTTTATAATATTTTCAAGTCTTTTTTGCATACGGTGATGGTACTCAAAACATAATTAAACATACTTTAATGCATCAAAAAAAAATCATCAAAGTTACCTCTTAATTATCTTTAACACCAGTTTATCCCTTCAAAAAGAATATTATTATAGTTAAAAATATTAATATATACCATAAAATTCGAAATGCCAAACTGCATCCAGTGATGGATTATTTATTATCAAATAGTAAATATCGAATTTAATACGATTTTATTTGCATTTTTACCGACAATGCTTGCTCATTTATTATTCGAATTTATTACAACAGATTTTAACCCGTATCGGATAGCGGTTTTTTTTTTTGGGTGGGAAGTCATCAAATAGCTTCTCCCGCTCTGGGTGGAGCAGGAGGGCGTGTCGGACTTTTACTGACAAAAATCTACCGGTGTTCTCTCAGTAGCCTGTATGCCAGGGGCGGCGGTATCTCTTTCGAACGAACCCGCACCCGGCCCTTGCGGACCGCACCAGTCTCCAGTTGATGCTGACATCTCTTTGAGGCGCGCGTGGAATACAACGCGCCGTCGACCTGGGCTTGGTCCTTACCGGACAGCCAGCTAATTTATTATTCGAGTTTATTACAACTAGACCAGGGTAGAAGCCTTTAAAAATAATGAAAAGTGAAAAAAAATTATAATAGAATGAGACCCATTAGAAAAGGAGGGAAATATGATAAAAATGAAAGGAAAAATAATTTACGGGCGATCTGAGGTTGGGAAGGGGATGGGGGTGAGTTTTTAAGGGTAAAAAACGGTTTTTCTCGATTTCCGGCAAAACTAAAAGTCCTATCGAAAAAAGTCAAATGGAAAAGTTGTAGATAATAAAAAGATCTAAAACTTTTGTATTTACACTTTTTTCACATAACCTCAAAATTTATGTGAAAAATTCAAAAAACCAAGTTTTTGGTTTTTTATTTTTATCTTTTACAATTTTTTTTTTTTTTGTAACGAAATTTTGTGAAAACTTACCTTTTTATGTCCCAAATACGCTGTAATTTATTTAATTAAAAATATTTATTTTTTCACCTTATTTTGAATTAATATCGAAAAAACACCCTAATTTTCAATCGAAAATTCACCCGTCAAAATATCAGCTTTTTTCAAAAAGTTGGTGTGGTTTCTGTTCGTTGGAATCTCTACTTTCCGATGGTAAAAAAAAATATATATGTTACTATGGTAAATCTTCTCAGAAAATGCAAAAATTCAAAAAAAACTTGAATTCGAAAATTGCAAATGATACAAACTGATTCATCCATACTGATAATCTGAAAAGACAAAATCGAATTAATAATGTCTTCACTATTTAATCGTGAATAAACTCCCATGAAAAAAAAATATATATTAAAGAAATCAATGTCAAAATGTATAAATAATATATTATAAATCTATAAAAAAGTATAAAATATATATGAAAATCGGCCAAAAGTTTGTTTTATTAGAAATATATTTACGATATATATTTTATATATTTTTTATAGATTTTAAAATATTTTTTATAGATTTTGAAATATTTTTTTTTTCATGGGATTAACTAAATTTGTTTGTGCAAAATTAAGGAGATAATTATTTTTTTATCTTGTACTAAAATATCATTTAATTTCAATCTTTAGGTTATGTTAAGTTAAGCATACTATTTTTTAAAGAAAATATTACGATTTTTATGGTTGAGTTGATTGATACAGATAAAAATAGAGATAGTATTTACCTTCCTATGCAGATTCGAAAAGTTTTATTGTTTTTTTAAGTAAACTTGTCACAATTATCTTCAAGAAACTCAGCGTGCACGTGTATTTTTATAAACGATGTTGTATACTGTACTGTATTTCGAATACTGGTTAGGCTAGCGGTTGTAACAGCTGCTACGAAATATATAGTATATAATAGTAGGTATGTATGTAGTAAGACCCAGACCCGCCTAGCCCCTTCCCCACTTCTCCACGAAATACCTTGTGATGGGCTACAATTTTTCGTAGGTCACTCAGGTATATCTACTCAGGCATATATATAATTTATCTCAAAATAGTTATAAATAAGCATCTACGCATATAATTTAAAGAAAATTAGACAACTTTCTCCAAATATTGTAGATGTCTTATTAAATATTAATTTAATTAACTTATTTGTTTGTTAATTATAGTAGTATATTTTTATTTGCATTTTTTTTGTTATCAACGTCACATGTAATCTAACGTTTTTCGAGTAATTAAAGTCTAAATTTTAATAAATAGCTCAAAATTATTTATAATAATTAAAAAAAAAAATTCAAATTCAAGTTTTTGCGTTTTCTGAGAAGATTTACCATAGTAACATATATTTTTTTTTTCACCATCGGAAAGTAGAGATTTCAACGAACAGAAACCACACTAACTTTTTGAAAAAAGCTGATATTTTGACGGGTGAATTTTCGATTGAAAATTAGGGTGTTTTTTCGATATTAATTCAAAATAAGGTGAAAAAATAAATATTTTTAATTAAATAAATTACAGCGTATTTGGGACATAAAAAGGTAAGTTTTCACAAAATTTCGTTACAAAAAAAAAAAAATTGTAAAAGATAAAAATAAAAAACCAAAAACTTGGTTTTTTGAATTTTTCACATAAATTTTGAGGTTATGTGAAAAAAGTGTAAATACAAAAGTTTTAGATCTTTTTATTGTCTACAACTTTTCCATTTGACTTTTTTCGATAGGACTTTTAGTTTTGCCGGAAATCGAAAAAAACCGTTTTTTACCCTTAAAAACTCACCCCCATCCCCTTCCCAACTTCAGATCGCCCGTAAATTATTTTTCCTTTCATTTTTATCATATTTCCCTCCTTTTCTAATGGGTTTCATCCTATTATGATTTTTTTTGGTTTTAAAAATTATCGACCCTGGACTAAACAGATTTTAACCCGTATCGGATTGCAGTAAGAACTATTATCGCTCATAACGACAATACGACGAGTACATTCAAAATTACCAGGACCTTAATAGCAGCAAAACAACGAATTGTTACGAAGTTATTTTCTTAAATTATTCTGTACAAATATCTCACTCTACTTCGGTGAATTGAGTGCAGCGTAATGAACAAATACGTACTTACATAAAAAGGATAACTCGATGAGCACAAGCAGAAATAATTTCGAGTTACCCGCTCGATAACATACGTTTTTCTAATTTTCCTTAGAAACATTTTCCGATACATAAACAAAGAGTCGCCCATGAAAATTGGAAGCAAAATCTTTGTCCGGGATAAATAAATATTAGGGTTAGTCACGTGTTCATGATGCGGTGGCGGGCAAAGCCAATATTATCTCGTAACTAGGATTTTTCGGCTATACGAAGTCGTAAGCGGCTAATAAGATTCTAATATTACACCCCTAATATTATTATGTTACAGACAAAAACAGTTTTTGTATGTACAATGGACGATTGGCTTAATTCTTTTCTTATCAACCTTCATGTTCTAAAAACAAAAGTACGTACTTGAAGCTCCCGCAGTTCTAAGCTACTATCAACTTCTACTAAGTATAATGTACTCGACGAAACTCAAGCGATTAAAAGTCGATCGTGAGCGTCAGTCTTAAGACTTCTCAAGGCTCCATCCTACGCCTGATTCGTCTGGATGTTAACTTCTACAACAAAGGTCTCGTCAAGTTGCCTCTGTACTAGTTAGCACAAAGGCTTGCTCTGAAACTCCGAATGTTTTGGAAACTGAAGACATTTCGGTGCGACAGCCATTTATCACTGTTGGTGACGTACAAACAGATATATATCGTCGTCTCTGTTGGGGCGCAGATTGCCGCTGGCTGTCCAGAAATATTCCTCAGATGTCTAGGACATTTGAGTATGAAAGCCGGCCCCTAACATATTACTTTCTACTGTTAACATTTTGTTTGGTATCAAAAAATAAATCCGCTTATAAAATGGTCTTGATTTTCAATCCTGTCCTGGTACTGCGTCCACACGTCCCAACTCCCGGGGGCATGTCCAGAATGCGAAAAAAGCAATTCTGTTCCACAACTGAGTATATTTTAAAAGAAAAAAGACAAAGAAAAGCAGCTAATGTAGTAAGTGGCTCTGCAGAGACAATTGAATGTAGAAATAGTTCTAGAAAGGTAGGTAGTTAATATTCTGGACGAAGGTAACGCCCACCTGACTTCTCCGTACGGCGCGATTTCTTAATCGGGGCCATTAAGCACGACATTTATTTATTCCCTTTGCCATTGTGGCTCAATGAACAAAGGATTTAGTCGGAATGCAAGGCATAGAGTACCGCTGCCATAAATAGGACTAATGAATAAATCACTGGCTCTGTAGCTCCACAGGTTACACAATATTTCAATGAGCGAATACTGAAATTCGAACAATTGGTGAACGTAAGGGGGCGAGCAGCGTGCTGTATCGATCCGCTCCCCCCACCTCCACCTGCAACTGTATTTAGCTGCACATCGAGCGAGCACCTGCGAAATTATTTTGCCGCTTTATTAAAAATAACGCTGACGCGCCACAGATTAAGGGATTTGGCGCGCTAGGTGAACATATTGAATAAAGAACGCTTATAAAGTGAGTTGGACTCAGTTTATCATAGTTTTTCGTGAAATCTTAAACAAAAAAGTTGAATATTAACGGAAAATTGTACCGTGAATACTGCGAGTCTTTAGTCGCAGCGTTTCCACGTCGGGCCGGCTGTCAAAACGTCCTTCAGGAGAAAGGATTTGTTTTCCAGCGCTTGAAAGCGCTGCCTCGCCGAAAGGCGATTGTTACAGCAAAAACAAAGAATCGCTGACGTTCTGCAAAACAGCGTTAAAGCTTCTGTCTACATCTAATATCTTTATGGACAGGTAATAAATTGAGAAATACACCGTTCGTTTAATGTCCGCGTTTTATATTTGCTTCAACGAATGGTTGTTTTAGTAAATATTATTGTATCGACGGTGAAGGATAACATCATCGTGAGAAATCAATTTGTCCTAGAACCATTAATTTGAAGACATGTGACATCTACCAACCAGCACTGGGTCCCCGTGGCGGATTACGGCCCACTCCTTCTCACAAAGAGGAGACTTGTGTCCCTGCAGTGGAAACATTATAGGCCGATTACGCTGCTAGGCAGCACCTGGTAGGTGGAATGGTGCTCGCAAAAAATAATTTAAGTCCTCATTTCAAGTGTCTTCATAGCTTTCGAACCGCAAATCAGCAGCAGATTTCATTATCAAAATAGCCACCCTACCTACTAACCAGTTCCAATGACATGCTGGCCCACACCGCAGGTGACCCTCTAACACAATTGATTTGCCCGATCAAAGTTTCATTACGGCGGCAAATGGAATCGCCCACCTGTAAATGCAACTTGAAACCCCCACCACCCCCGTCCCCCACGACCCTGACTACGAATATTCAGACCCCCGGAATTACCGGCCATAACCGCCACTTTTTCATAGCCTAACCACTAGCAAATTAAATTATTATTTTTGCGTGCGATACGGGTGGAAAAATCACTTGAGAGAAAATTTCGCTGGGGTTGAAAAAAATGTATTTAGTGCTTAGATTTTACGTAACGAAGGTCTGTCATAGCTTTTAGATCATTATGTTTCTGTATGCACTGGAGTTCACTGGACACATTTTCTAAGTGTGTTGCAACGCGACAAAAACTAACAAAACATCCTGGCTTTGTCAGCGTTTGACACGTGTTTTTGTCTTGTTGCGAACTACGAAAACGATCCAGTAAAGAGTTTCATATGTTCGTATGTGTAGTGTGGGTCGCTCTGTGATAAACTATCTAAAAGCTTGCTTTGAGGCACCAGAGAGCATTATCAAAAAGCCGCTCATATATCAACTGCGTTCATTTTGAAATCAATACAGAGTAGTCTGTGGTCGTTTTAGTACCAATTCTCAACTTAGACTGAATGTAAAAACAGATGCTATACTCGTGTGTTGTTTGGGGAATGAATGTAATGGGTAACTAAGTGGACATTAGAACAATGATTGATCTAATATGTTTAGAAGCTTTTAACTCTGTACGTCGTAACTCAATGCTATGAAATAAGGTCGATAATATAACAATATAAAAAAAAAACAAATACTCAGCCTATAAACGTTCCCACTGCTGGGACACAGGCCTCCTCTCCATGAGAGGGAGTGGGCTGAAATCCACCGCGCGGGCCCAGTGCGGGTTGGTAGATGTCACATGTCTTCGAATTTTTGGTTCTTGGACATGCCGGTTTCCTCACGATGTTTTCCTTCACCGTTTGCGAGCAGTGGTGAAGAAATTATTTACACAAAGTAATGCGCCTGGCTGGGTTCGAACGCACGACCTACAACTCGTAAGTCGCGGCCGTTACCACTGGGCCACTACTGCCTATTTTGTCTTTATTCCTAAGTTAAAAAATACTAAAATAACGTTACGAATAAAACCTGGAAAGACTTGAAAGAGACCTTTTCTCATCAGTGGATAATATGAGTTTGACAAACAATACGTTTCTATTAAAAAATAAACTTCATTAACTACATTTTGCAATTGACAATCAATTCTCTCATCTAGTTTGTATCGAGTTACACAGTCCTTTTCTCTCTGTAAAGCAGCTACCTCATCATCATCTGCCTAGCCTTTTCCCAACTATGTTGGGGTCGGCTTCCAGTCTAACCGGATGCAGCTGAATACCAGTATTTTACATGGAGCGACTGCCTATCTGACCTCCACAACTCAGTTACTGGGTAATATACCCCTTGGTAAGACTGGTTGTCAGACTTTCTGGCTTCTGACGACCCGTAACGACTGTCAAAGATCCACAAATGACAGCTGGGACCAACGGCTTAGCGTGATTTCCGAGGCACGGAGGGGTCTTGGTACGTAACGATGGTCACCCATCCACGGACCAACCGCGGCAAGGGTAGCTTAACCTGGTCGATCGACCCGTGTAGCTATTGTTATTTAGCCACAAGCCCCTAAAGCAGCTACCTAAATGAATAATTAATTAAAGTTCCCATTACTATACTACATTTCCAATCCCAATAACTGAGTTTACCTGACACTATTTGCTAGTAACTATTGGAAAGCCAAAGTATAGACTTCCCCTGTTCCATTGTTCAATGGCTCTGCAAACACTAGCCCGTTTAACCATTGCCTAATGTTGTGTTATTAATATGCATAATTTGACTAAAGTTACACGTTGAAAGGGTAACTACCATAACCATAGTATTGTACCACCCCCAAAATTATAATAAGTTTTTAGTCTTAAATCTCCTTATTTACATTTAACACTGTATTGTAATAACATATTTTGTTGAGTAAAACTTTCTGTTCTTCCGTGGGGTGGAGACGTGATTTGTAATACAGGCATTTTTGCCTAACTCGGACACCAGCTCCTCACATTTCTAAGAAAACAAATACTTAATATGTGAAACATTTCCAAGCGGTTGGTCGACTCTTTACGTGACCAAAGGGCTGGCCTATTTTTCAGCCAAAGAATCAGCATTGCCATACAACGTGGCAATGCTGCCAGCCATTTGGGCACTTTTGCCATTGACAACGATGCGGACGTATTTTTTGATGCCTTATGATTGTTTTCTTTTATATACCTGTACATATATGTGAGTATAATAAGTTTGTGAAAGTGAGGACAAATAAACAAGTTATTATTATTTTTGTTTCATTTTCTGTGTGACTTTGTTTTTTTTTACGATTTTTGCAATTTGTAGGGCAGTGTCAAGTAGTATGGTGAACAAAATATGATTCGCAAACGTACCACATATGTATTAACATAATTAAAATCATAAAAATCCTTTATTTAATACCATTGAATTATTTTTTCATGTAATTAATTCCATAGGATTAAATAAACTTAGCGGGTTATATTGACGAATTCAATTATTGTAATTCAATAAATTCATATTTGTTAAGGTTTAATCATATTTTAATTAACATTTAATAAAATTGTATACTGGTCTGCAAACTGACGTGTGATCATTATTTTTAAATTGTTTTTTTACAAAGGTTTAAAAGAATTTCTTTCCCTCATCATAAAACAGCCCGCCAAATAACAGTTGCATGCATCAAAACTGGCTTCCTTATTTCAAATTTTAATCCCAACACATCAAAACAACCAAGTAATAAAGTTCCTCATACTCGGAGCCATATTTTCTTCTTTTATTTGTACAAAAATCAGTGTGTGACTTCAGGGAGGCGAGAAATGAAGACAAACGTGCAACGTGGGCTGCGCCACAGAGTAGCTTGTAACTGATATATTAGGTCTTTACCTATGAAATTGCCGTTCTGCAGTACTGGCCATTTCAAATCAAAATAATTTTTGTTTGGCTAAGAATTCTAATTTCAAATTAATTTTATTTTAAAAACATGGATTTTTTTTTCTAAAAGTAGTCATTTCTTTATTGATTAGTGTTACATTTTCATCGCATTTCAATCTTTTTCGTCATCATGGATACGTTAAAAATTCGAGTAATTATGGAATATGAGTACCGTCGTGGCAGCAACGCGGCACAAGCGGCACGCAACATCAACGACGTTTACGGAGCTAACACTACAAACCAACGCACCACCTGTTATTGGTTTGCTCGCTTCCGTTCTGGAAATTTCGACCTGAAAAATGAACCTCGCGGTCGTCCGAAGACTTTGGTCGACAATGACGAATTAAAGGCGATTGTGGAAGCTGATGATACACAATCTACGGCTGAATTAGCAGCAGCTTTCGACGTTAGCGTCAAAACAATATTGGTCCATTTGCGTCAAATTGGCAAGGTAAAAAAGCTTGACAAATGGGTGCCCCACGAACTCAATGATCGCCAGCGCGAAGTACGCGTCGAGACGTGCCTTGCACTGCTCAACAGACACATAAATGAAGGAATTTTGAACCGCATTGTTACCTGCGATGAAAAATGGATTCTGTTTGATAACCGTAAGCGCTCAGCAAGTTGGTTGGATCCTGGTTCAGCACCTAAACAATGCCCTAAACGAAAACTTACCCCTAGAAAAGTGATGGTCACTGTTTGGTGGTCTAGCGCCGGTGTGATTCATCACAGCTTCTTACCAAACGGGGTGAGCATTACTGCAGATGTGTACTGTGAAGAACTGAACACAATGATGGAGAAGCTGGCGCATCTCCAACCAGCATTGGTCAATCGCTCGTCTCCGCTGCTCCTGCACGACAACGCGCGACCTCATACTGCACAGCAGACGGTCTCCAAGTTGCAAGAACTGGGGTTGGAAGCTCTCCGTCATCCGCCCTACTCACCAGACCTTGCGCCTACAGACTACTACTTTTTCCAGAATTTGGATAACTTCTTGGCGGGAAAAAAATTTAATACCCGAGAGGCAGTACAAAATGCCTTTGAAGAATTTGTTGCCTCCCGTCCAGCTGATTTCTTTAAGAAGGGCATCAATAAACTGCCACTGCGATGGCAAAGATGCATTGATTGCATGGGTGATTACTTCGATTAATACAAATAAAAAATTCATGAAAAAAATTCGTTTAAATTTTTTCATACAAAACGGCAATTTCATAGGTTAGGTTAGGCACCTATTAATAGACTTCAAATGTGTGGGAATACTGTAACATATTTATGTGTATACTGTGACATATGTGCATTATGGTACACCTACATTTCGTGGGGAATACCCGCGAAATTCGAAATTTTCTCACGTTTTTTGCAATTTGCAGCCAAGTGCCAGATTTATTATTTATATATACTCTAATGTACATAACAAAAAACAAGGTAGGTACACTACAAAATATACAATGGGCGGTATCGCTTTCCGCGATCTCTTCCAGGCAACCTTGGCATGGACAGCGATTGGTCTGGATATAAAATGGGGATGTTGCTGGCGCAAATAATACATTTACAATATACTAAAATAGATACACAGATATATACATACACTATATAAAATAGATACATAAATACATACATACTAAATATATAAGGAACGAAAAGAAATGAAGACTTTACATCTAAAATTACAGTAAGGTATGAGAACCAGATCACAACGACAGGTAATTGTATATTATATTTTGAACACCCTATTGATTCATATTTCATGAAATAATAGTCTTTCAATAAGGTTATATGAACTAAGAGGGTCTGATTGGTAAATGTGTTGATTATAATTCTGTAAATACATAATTGGTACGTTCGCGAGTAATTATTTTTTTGCGGACAGTCTTGGCGCTTCCCCATTAAGGGCGAATTTTGTTTGTACGCGGTCAGCGAATAAACCACGTTTTTTTTTTTTGCTTGGAAATCATCAAATAACTTCTCCCGCTCTGGGTGGAGCAGGAGGGCGTGTCAGACTTTTACTGACTAAAACCCACCCATGTTCCTTCAGTAGCCCTTAAGCCAGGGGCTGTGGTGTCTCTTTCGAACAAACCCGCACCCCTGGCAGGCATCGACCCTTGCGGGTCCCATCACTTTTTGTGCTGACATCTCTTTGAGGCGCGCGTGGAACACAACGCGCCGTCGACTTGGGCTTGGTCCTTACCGGACAGCGAGCTACCCATTACTCGCCGTCCGCAAGCCCATGCCTACGGTGGCCGGAAATCGGCCTGGGATTCCCGACGCCCAGGGCGTCTCCGTATCCTGCGGCGGCTGGGGTCGCGAGGGCGCATATGCTGCCTCTCCCTCACGTGCGCCGCCTCCCTCTTCGCGAGCATCACTGCTTCGCTGAAGGAGGTGACGGCTCCCCATGCGCGCATAAACCACGTTCAAGAGCTGTCAGTGTCATCCATCATTATTGACACTGACAGTTCTTAAACGCGGTTCAGAAGATTAAACAGCTCGCATTCAGTCTCATTGGTGAAATTCATCCGAAGTATCACAGGAGCGAGTATCGCTAACTACAGGGTGCTAACTGTTAATCTCAGGAGACATATTCTATCGAGATTACTGTTTCAAAGCGCTCGGTTAGTCCGCCTAGGTACCACATCGTCTTATGCAGGTGTTGCGATATTCGATAAAGGTATTACGAGCACTGAAGCTGAATGAACCAGCAACTTCCGCCTGAAACTACTAAATGATTGATGGTTCATATAAAATCAGTTTCGAACGCCGAAGTAGAAAAGTACTTTATCAAAACAAAGCGTTAAAAACTGTACTGAGTTTATATCTATATCTTGTTTTATATCTCCTTTATCTTTACTTTTAGTAAAAGTGTTACGTTGTTGTTTACGTATGTTGTGGTCTACGTATGTTTCAATCTACGTATTTTGTAGTTTACGTTAAAGAAAAGCATTTACAATCGGAACTTGAAATAATTAGATGTTCAATACATTTGGGACAGCTGATATTTTGTTCGCGATTACGATGTTAGTTTTCACACATTTCGGATACTCATTGTATTAGAAGAATGGACTAATAACAACTATTCCTAGAAACACTAGCACGTAGCTGCGTAGAAACGTAGCTCGCGTAGCAATGGCTACGGTCCGGTTTGTCTACGCAAAAATGCTACGGTTACTACGATTTAATTTTATTGGCTAATGACATGGCTAGCTAAATACACAAGTAAATTGTGGCCTTGTGTAATTCCAGTCTATCCAGTTCTGTTATACTGTGGCATTATCGACGTTTTTTACGCTTATTGAATGTTGTTATTATGGAGCGAACGCGCCGCAAGAGTGGCATTTGGCAAGAATATTACGTTTTATAGGCCAACAATAATGTAATTTGATTATCTGCGTTATGTCAGTTTCAAGTTTATTCTTCGTTGTAGTTGTTTGTGCGTCATGTGTTGTTTGTTAGTGGTGCGCGTTTATCATTACAATCAAAGTTTTTGAATCTTCATCTTAGGCGACAATTCGAAATTGGACGAGTGGAGAGTGAAGTTTCAAGGACGCGTCACGTTTAGGGACGTTACATGAGAGAGAAGACAGATATATCTCTCTTTATCTCTCACGCTAAATCTCTCTTATTCTTAAGGCGACAATAGATGACAGCTACCTACAGCGATGCACTGCCGCCCGTCGCTCGCAAGAGACCCCGCCTCAACGCACATCAAGTTTTTCGAAAAACAACCCATGTTGATTTATCAAACACAATTTAAAGAAAAACCGTATACTAAATTTTGGGTGATTAAATTGTCTTTTAGATGGTGAAAATTTCATGGAAATACACCCGATAGTTTTTGCGTGATTATCGTTGTTATGTCCGCGATAGACATTATTGTACCAATTAATTACATTATGTTATAAAAATATTATTTAAAATATTCACATATCAAATGACGAAGAAAATTGTCTAGTTTCACATATAATTTTTTCAAATACATAAGTCAAACCGTTTAGACGTGATCTTCAATAAAAAGTCCTTAAAAGTCGGCTGTCTGCGCCTTAAGAAGTTTCCCTTCTATCACGTGGAGCTGCGCAACATTTTATTCTCATTATATTTCTGTATGCACACTAGGACACTACTAACGTGTGTTGAAATGAGACAAAAACTAACAAAACATTCTGTTTTTGTCAGCGTTTTTCAAAAGAAAACCGTTCAGTAAAGAGTTTCATTCTATGTTCGTATTTAGCAGTGTAGCTAGCTTGCTTTGAGGCACCAGACAGAAGTTCTCTCCAAATTTACTGAAAAGTACTATAAACCTTCTTCAACACTTCAACATGTAATATGTTGGACATGAGTAAAAATATTTTTAAAGATGTGAGGCAAGGACAGGTCTTTAAAAACCCAAGTTCGCCAGCACACGCGAGATGCAAACGCTAATGTATCGCCTGCCTAATGAGTCGTTAAGTTGGGAGAAAGGAAAGACTTAAGGAGGAATACAGATGAAAAGGTGGGAATGGGGTGTGAGGATGATCTGCCAAAAGTTTGGCGGAGAACAGCTCTATGCAGGAGTAAGTGGAGGGAAATAGAGGAGGCCTATGTCGCAAGATAGCTTGATCTGGACGCTGATCTGACGCTGTTTGTTACTCTTTCACGCAAAAACAGCTGAACGAATGATTGAAAGGCGCAGTTGCAACTTCCATAGAAAATTACCCCACGACCGACAGCTGAGAAAAATATCTAGATCGTTAGATCGTTACTGGCTATCATACTTAGAAATTCCTCCAAATATTCTTTCAGGCGCAGTATTACTTATCGGCACACAGACACATTATAACCTAGTTTAACACATAATACTTTTTATCTCGGTAGTAAGTTCCCGCGGGAAAATTCCCGACTTCGACGCGGGCGAAACCGCGGGCGGAAGCTAGTTTATAATATTAGTCATCATCATCATCATCATTTCAGCCGAAAGACGTCCACTGTTGGACATAGGCCTCCCCCAAGCTCCGCCACTTCGACCGGGTCTGTGCTTCCCGCATCCAGCGGACTCTTGCGGCCCTCACAAGGTCATCGGTCCACCTTGTGGGAGGCCTTCCAACTTTACGTCTTCTGGTACGCGGTCGCCACTTCAGAACTTTTCGGCCCCATCGGCCATCTGTTCTGCGAGCAATGTGCGCTGCCCACTGCCTGCGAGCAATGTGCCCTGCCCACTGCCACACCATACCACACTGCACACCATAATATTATTAGTAGGATTAAGTTATTAAGTTTTATTATTTCACAAGAACTCGTGTATACAGGAAAAGCTTTTATCCAGTGCGCAAATTGTAACCATGAATTCAGCATATCATTCTAGACCCCTCGCGCAGAAATTTTTCGCCGGTTATACAAAAAAATATCAGCTGTTCCATACATTTTGACCGCGTAGGTAAAAAAAAAAAGTTTTATTGCAGATATGCTGAATTCATGGTTACAATTTGCGCACTGGATAAAAACTAACCCTGTATAGAAAAGGTCAGAGGAAATAAAGGCTAGTTTTATTTATGTATTGGGTAACTACCTGTCGGTTTAATTTTTTTGCATTTGATAGTCCAATTCTTGAGGAAGACCATAGGTTATTTAACATCACGCTATGACCTTAAGGAACTGAGTAAAAAGACAATAAAGTCATAAAGAACGATAAGAGAAAACGAAGTAATATCAAACAATATAAATACTTATAGGACAAAACAAGAAATTTCAAGCGAACGAGATTGCCGCAAAATCTCGCTATAGGTAGATAAGTCCGGTTTTCTCACGATGTTTTTCTTAACCGATGTAATTGAAGATGTGTGTAGTACCTACGTACACACTTCTCTACAAACCCGCACCCTAATTGCGTAACTCACGATTGATCATAATTGGTTTCGTCTTCACAGTTAAACAATATTCATTGCGTTATTTATGTTGTCGAACAGACTCATTTTTCGAACATATGAAGCAATGGTTTAACAATCCGTTTCAAAACGATACAGATTATTATGAATCGTGAGTTACGCAATTAGGGTGCTGTTCGGACAATATTGGTGAGATGTTAGACCACGTACGCACAGACGCAAAAATGTCACAGCTGGATTTTACTGCGCGCTGGATTCTCAATACCGAGAGGCGAAAATACAGTGAACAAAAATAAAGTGATTAAAAAATACGGGGAACAAAAAATACAGTGAGCAACAAATACAGCGAACAAAAAATACAGTGAGCTAAATATACAGTGAACAAAAATACAGTGAGCAAAATATTGCGCAGCGATGAAATACGCCCGGACAAAACTTGACTCACAGACAATGCGAACAATTATAAATAACAACAATTACACAGCTGATTAATTTTGGTCCAGCCTGTGATCACGCGTTCCTCAACACTTATCAAGATGTAGTCAGCTGACTTGTGCCAATTAATTGTAAACGCGGCTATTATGATTATCAACGTTCATCAATTAGGATATTATGCAATACACAACAGCTCTATGATTGTTGTGACCAAACATTATATCTATCTATATATTGCGTGAAGCAAAACCTTGGTGAACCTTTTTACAAAAATTACGCGAACGGAGGAGTGTAAAATTCGCCACAATTAAAGTTTATTTAGAGAGAAGGAGTGCAGATAGCTAGCAAGGATTTTCATATAATAATTCATTAGAAAAACGTTAGAAATTCATTTAAAACCCTAGACGATCACTTATCATCATCATCCTATAATATTCCCACTGCTGGGACACAGGCCTCCTCTCGGTAAGAGGGATTGAGACAAATCCACCACGCGGGCCCAGTGCGGGTTGGTAGATGTCACATGTTTTCGAATGTTTGGTTCTAGGACATGCCGGTTTCCTCACGATGTTTTCCTTCACCGTTTTGAGAGCAGTGGTGATGAAATAATTTACACAAATTAAAGCGCCTGTCTGGGTTCGAACTCACGACCTACAACTCGTAAGTCGCGGCCGTTACCACTTGGTCACCACCGCTATCACTAGTTACTATCGCAGTCACTAGTAACCTTAATAACTAAGTTCGGAAGGCGGTGACAAAATTAAAATACATTTCCAAAGTCACCGACTTCCGAACTTAGTTATTAAGGTTAAACACATCAGGTTTATTATTTTTTTCTTTTCAGTGTTTTCGGCGGTTTAATTTTTTATTAAAAAGTTTTTATTTTACAATTTTTTGTGGCTATAATCTACTAATGACTACATGCTTAATTTTTTATTACTTTTTGTAATACACAACTCGATATTAAAATCTGTGAGTAAACAATTAATCATCCCCTATTTTCCTACCCTTAGGGTTGTTTTTTTTTCTAAATCTATATGGGACTAACTTCGAGGTATATAGGCCTTTCCAATAAAAAAGAATTATCAAAATCGGACTACTCTGTAAGCAGTTACGCGTAGTTTTACATTACAATCAGTGAGTGAACAATCAATCATCTCTGTTGTCCTACTCTTAGGGTTAGATTTTTTTTTCCAAATTTATATGGGACCAACTATGGGGTACACCCTTTCCAATAAAAAAAGAATTATAAAAATCGAACTACTTTGTAAAAAGATATGCGTGGCCATAGATTTAAAAAAAAAAAATACGCGTCGATTTGAGTAACCTCCTCCGTTTTTTCGTCGGTTCAAAAAGAAAACTTTTTTAAGTACATATTATGTGTAAGTAGGTGGCCAAAATAAACCGCCATATAAAAACATGGTTTTAATTTAGATCAAGTTTAAACAACTAAGCCAGTTTTTGAATTAAGAACTCAATACGTATAGAAATGCAGTTCTGTTTACAAAACTGACCACTTTAGTCAAGTGCTAAGTTGTCATTGAACTTTACCCTGCGAAATAAAGTTCGAAATGCAGAAACTGGCTTGGAGCTTTAGGCTAGAATGTTTTATCTAATTATTCGGTTTTTTTTTTTTTTGTTAGATGTTATTTTTTATTCAGTCTATATGATCCCACTACTCTCACCGGTAAGCACAGCCTCCCTGAAGAGTAATTTTTTTCTCTCTTTTACACTTATAGCCCCATATATTCTACTCATCTCTTTCACACTTCGGTACGTCTCATTCATACCTTCTGAGAAATGAAACGTGAAGGTTTCATTAATAATTGAATTCATTAGACACTTTCAAGAATCGAAGTTGACAGAGTAACTTCAAACGTAAGCCATCCAACTTTGACCGTTCTTACACAAATTAGGCTAATTCCTCAAATGACTAGGTACTATACCAAAGATCAAAGTTACTGAAGAAACTCTTTGATCATTTTAAAACTATAACGTTGTACCTACACTTGGCAAAGGTTTTATTTTTAACCGACTTCAAAAAGAAGGAGGTTAGCAATTCGACATGTTTATGAATGAAATTCGATATATTTTTACGTATGTTCGGGGATAACTCCGTCATATATAGACGGATTTGCAAAACCCTTTATTTACTTATTTTAATACTAACTAGCTGTGCCCACGGCTTCTCTTGCGTTGATTTCGGGACGGCTAGGCCTCTGTTTGGCGTTTTCATTGACCGTCCCCCGACTTGACAATGCCCTGGTCAAAATATTACGTTCAAATTAAAAGGCCTATAAATATTATTTTTTACTTTTTAGAGTTTTTGTTTGGGTCGGGGGTTTTTTAAATTTTAAATTTTTATTTCAGGCATTTTATAAGTACACTACACACATTTCACCCATAGTGACCACATGTCATAGATAAGTAAACATTAATTTCCCTCCTTATTTCACAGAAGAACATCAACAAAAACCCATTAGGTACGAATAAATCGAGTAATAACAAAGGACGCGAGAAATCCTTGTCGGGAAATGATGGGAGCAAGCCTACATCCATCACGGAGATGTATCGACGCTAGCGCGATACGTTACCTTATCACATGTGGGTATTGAAGGTGAAGTATGCAGGGTATGGTCATCAATTATGTATTCTTCAGAAACGTGAACAACGTCAATACAATGATTTTGATATGATTAACTTATTGGTGTAGTGTAGACATTGCTATACAAAAAACCCAAGTAACACAATCAGCGTCTCAAAAACGGCCGCATAGGCGCAATGTGCGCAGGTGTCAAATAGTATCGTCAGTCATCTTTCAGTCAATGTTTTTGGACATGGTTTTGTAAAAACAATTTTAAGTCTTACTGGTAAGGTCGAATTCGCAAAAAATTATAATTCTGACGTGTAATAATGACTGACGTGAAATTGGGTACAGTTTTTAACAGGCTTCAAAAAGAAGGAGGTTATGAGGATCACTTTTGTTCGAGACTGCACCTTGGGTGTTTTTAACCGATTTCCAAAAGAAGGAGGTTATCAACACGCAATGTTTATTTTTTTATGTATGTTCGGGCATAACTCCGTCATATATAGACGGATTTGCAAAATTCTTTTTTAGTTCGAAAGAAGTTTATTTCTAAATGATCCCATTCATATTTCATATAGATCTGATCATGCGTTACGGAGACAGACAACGGAACTCTTAACTAAATGACAGCAAATCAACCGCGATTGCTGCCATCGCATAAATATGCATTGAATTATAACTGAAATGTTAAAAATATATAAGCTTTTTCCGACTTTGGATTTGTATTTTTTTTTACACTACAAAGTGAAAAGTAACTCTAATTTCGGAAATCGGTATCTTTGGATTTGCAATTGAATTTTTTGTTACCGACTTCCGAAATTAAAGGTATTATTTACTTTGTTAGGAAGTCGGTTGTTATTTGTTAAAGTCACTGTCAAAGGTGACTAGGATAACCAGTATATTCCGCAAGTAGCAACATAATGCTTATGTAAATTTACAAAATTGAACCAATACTACATTGATGTGAAAATAAATAATACCGCAATTAATTTGTATCATAAGTATTATGATTGCTTGATTAAAAACCGTAATAGGTATATCAGTTCAGTCACTGAGAAAAATTTCCTCTGCCGCACTACGTAAAATAAGGACAAAAATCGACCACAATGACGTGTGTAACCCGCTCCATTACGCGTAAGTAGCCAGTCATACGTAGTCGGCATACTGACGCTCATCATGGAGCGGGTTACGTAATTTACTCGTGGTCGATTTTTGTACGTACGTACGTAGCCCGACATCCGGCTACGTAATACGTAGTGCGCAAGTCGCACTGAATACTCCTGAAACTACGATTGCAACACCCGTATACTATTGTTGCGAGCACAGTAGAGGGGGAGGCCTATGTCCAGCAGTGGACGTCTTTCGGCTGATATGATGATGATGATGATGATGAGCACAGTAGAACACGGTGAACCTTACGTGTGTACCATGGCGGCTTACGTACGATACTGTAGCGGGCACGTTAAATAATGATGAGCCATATCTGTGCACCGCGACGGCATACGTACGATACTGTGGCGGACACAGTAAAGCACGGTGAGCTGTACGTGTGTACCACGGCGGCATACGTACGATACTGTGACGGACACAGTAAAGCACGTTGAGCCGTACGTGTGTACCACGGCGGCATACGTACGATACTGTGACGGACACAGTAAAGCACGGTGAGCCATACGTGTGTACCACGGCGGCATACGTACGATACTGTGGCGGACACAGTAAAGCACGGTGAGCCATACGTGTGTACCACGGCGGCATACGTACGATACTGTGGCAGACACAGTAAAGCACGGTGAGCCGTACGTGTGTACCACGGCGGCATACGTACGATACTGTGGCAGACACGGTAAAGCACGGTGAGCCGTACGTGTGTACCACGGCGGCATACGAACGATACTGTGGCGGACACAGTAAAGCACGGTGAGCCGTACGTGTGTACCATGGCGGCATACGTACGATACTGTGGCGGACACAGTAAAGCACGGTGAGCCGTACGTGTGTACCACGGCGGCATACGTACGATACTGTGGCGGACACAGTAAAGCACGGTGAGCCGTACGTGTGTACCACGGCGGCATACGTACGATACTGTGGCGGACACAGTAAAGCACGGTGAGCCGTACGTGTGTACCACGGCGGCATACGTACGATACTGTGGCGGACGCAGTAAAGCACGGTGAGCCGTACGTGTGTACCACGGCGGCATACGTACGATACTGTGGCGGACACAGTAAAGAACGGTGAGCCGTACGTGTGTACCACGGCGGCATACGTACGATACTGTGGCGGACACAGTAAATCACGGTGAGCCGTACGTGTGTACCACGGCGGCATACGTACGATACTGTGGCGGACACAGTAAAGCACGGTGAGCCGTACGTGTGTACCACGGCGGCATACGTACGATACTGTGGCGGACACAGTAAAGCACGGTGAGCCATACGTGTGTACCACGGCGGCATACGTACGATACTGTGGCGGATGCAGTAAATCATGGTGAGACATACGTGTACACCACGGCGGCATACTTACGATACTATAGCGGACACGGTGAATCATGGTGCGCCATACGTGTACACCATGGCGGCATACTTACGATACCATGGCGGACACGGTGAATCATGGTGCGCCATACGTGTACACCATGGCGGCATACTTACGATACTATGGCGGACACGGTGAATCATAGTGCGCCATACGTGTGCAGCGTGGCAGCATACGTAGGATACTGTGGCAGGCACAGTAAAGCATGATGTGTCAGACGTATTAACTGTCGTAGTAGAGGTAAGGTACCGTTGCCGGTACAGTAAGGCATGATGAACCGTGCGTATGTACCACGGCAGTGGACGTACGATACTGGTGCGGGACCAGTAAAGCACGGTGAACCATACTTATGTACCACGCTAGCGTACGTACGATACTGCTGCGGGTATAGTAAGGCATGGTGCACTATACTGTGTTACGTATGGCACACCATGCCTTACGATACTCGCACCTGTATTTTCCTTATGCTGGCGCATGGTACATACAAAGGTGTTCAGATACTTATTTTGAATATTAAACACTCAAATCAATGAAATTTTGTAGACATGATCGAGAAACTAATATCTAGGTCTGTGGTTTATTACATTTTCGTAAAAATGTATAGTTTAAATATTGCAGGGAGTTTTGAATGAAAATATGAAAACCCCCTGCAATATTTAAACTATACATTTTTACGAAAATGTAATAAACCACAGACCTAGCTAGATATTAGTTTCTCGATCGTGTGTACAAAATTTCATTGACTTTGATTGGTTAATATATAATAATATCTGAACACCTTTGTATGTACGGCCAGCGTCATAAAAATATATACGTTAACAAGAGCTCAAAAATATCTACACGCCTCTATGTCACTGACAATAAGGTTGGTGTTTACATATTTTGACTCGATGGCTGTATATATTTATATATTAATGACGTTGACTGTAACCATGCCAGCATAAGGAAAATACAGGTACAAGTATCGTAAGGCATGATGTGCAATACGTAACACGTAGTGCAATAGTGCACCATGCCTTATACCCGTAGCAGTATCGCATGTACTCGGGCGTGTAGATGGACGGGTATGGTGAATGGTATGGTGCCATATTGTCCCGCACTAGTAATCATACCTTTTATTTTTCTTCTCAGCATATATATTCGTCCACTGCTGGACATTTATGCTTCTCCCATGGTTTTTCTATGTCATCCTCGATGCGGCGTATCTGGTCGAGGTCGGCCCTGCCATCTTAGGAATGGCGGTCTGCCTACGCTTCGACTTCCCGTTCATACCTCTACTATAACAGTTAATAAGTTTTATACACATTATGCTTTGTAGTATAAGTAGTACAACCTGCACTGGTCACATAGATATCTACTTATAAATAATGGTGCGGGTACGGTAAAGAATGATGTATCATTATAAAGCTGACCAGATGTTTTAAAACCCGCGTGCGGTATTTTTCAGATTTAATTTCTTTTACTGGCAATAGTTACGTATAAATATATCACAAAAGGTCGCGTCCTCATTGCAGGGTTTTTTTAAAACTCTGGTCAGGCTTTACCTACTGTTGTTGAATTTGTACGATATTAGTGCGGCTATTATTATTATTATGCAAAATAATTTTGTAGCAAACTTAACAGCTACACCGATATAGCACCAAATCGGACCTGTAAGTGAAAAGCATACACTAATTGGTAATTTAGATAAAATAATACTTCACGATACATATACATTTAGTGTAGGTACTACCTACACAGCAATGATACATCATTTTTTATTTTTTTAAACTTTTACAAGGTTATTAACAGAAGAAATTCTGAAGAAGTTCTGTTCTCAAACCCTGTACAAGTTTTATAACTTTACATGCTTAAAAGGAAATAGACATAAAAGATTCATATTATTTATTTTCAATCGTAAAATTGAGACATACAAAAAAACCACAAGCTTAATTAATCATACTATTCTAGAATTACATGGTAGTCAACTATGAACGAGGAATTTCACCGTCTGTCGGTTGTTGACAGGCGTCCACCATTGCAAGATTTAAGGCCTACTCAAATCTGACCGGTATCCCGTACCGGTGGCGATAACGATATCCCGATGGGTATGCGGTAACGCGCTGTTCAAAGGTGTTCCGCAACTGCTGCCGGTAATGCCATACAAAATACCGGTCGGGATATCGGTCAGGTTTGAGTAGGCCTTTACAAAACGTAATACGGAAAGGACGAGAGGATTGGCGATTAGATATTTATTAAAATATAAGGGCGTCAGTAGATATCCTATCTTATATAGATTTCGTCTGAATGTTTTAGGGCAATTATAAATACTTAATTAGGTATAACAACAGACAGTCCATTATCAACATGAACAATGTCTCAGATCTCCGGTATTTGTAGCACGAGCCGGAAGCGGGTAAGTAAGAGCAACCTAGGATTCCCGACCAAAGAATCACTAGTACGAGCCAGTCCACACGGCGCGTTGCGTCTCCGTTGCGTCGACGCAGCGCTGCCGTTGCGTCATTTTACATTTTGCGTTGCGTCGACGCAACGCGCCGTGTGGACTGGCTCTAAGGGTACCTTGGCATCAATGGAGTCCGCGTGGTCGTCGCTGGAAACCAATGCATCTAGGCCTACGGTAAACTTAACTTAAAGCTCGTTCGCATACGAACGCTAATACATACGCATAAACCTAACTAGTTGCGGAACCTATGTCGCAAGGCCCGACTTTAAACTGATATAACCGGTATTCTACAAAAAAAAAAATACAAAATGTGGGGATCGCCCCGTTTTGGTAGCGATCCGAGAGCCACCTTTTGGCAGTAGGGGCGGTGCACCCCTACCCCATGGCCTAGGTGAAGGTTAAACATCAGTACCGAGTTTCGATATTTTCTACTTTTACGAAATTTGACTGATTTTAAAAGCATAAATGACAATACGATGAAAGAATACAAACAACAAATGAAACTCAGCTGATGTTTAACCTGAAGTTAAGTTAAAGAAACAAATTGGTGGTGGGCCCGTATTCACGCTTTTGCAAAACGGTATATAATGTAAGGTATGGGTACGTAAAATGTGTAAACTGTATCACCTGCGGGCAACAGATCCGCACAGGTGGGTGTGTTTCTGAATTTTTGCACGTGTTGTATGTGTTATAGTCAAACCCCGAAGTCCCGGCGCTCCAAGGTTTGCCTAGTCAAACCTCAGGTTTGACAAGAAGGCTTAGTCAAAGTCCAAAACTAATAGCGTGTTTCGACCTTTGGCTAACGCATTTATGGCCAAACCTAGGAGAGACTAACTTGGAAAGTCAAACGCCGAAACGCAATTTGATCAAATCGCAATTACTCCGCTGCGAAATTTCTAACCTGCAGGACCACGTGACCTACAGGAGTAAGGCAGTTTTGAATCTAACATCGGAAATGAATGAAGTTTTTCATACATATTTAGGTTATATAACCCATTCTGTCCCTAATTTAAGTCTGACTAGTCAAACCCCGATTTGATCGTACTGAGTTTCGGCGTTTGACTACCCAAATTGGTCTCTCCAAGGTTTGACCATAAATTCTTTTGTCAAAGGCCAAAACACGCTTTAGTTTTGGACTTTGACTAAGGCTTCTTGTCAAACCTGAGGTTTGACTAGGCAAACCTAGGAGCGCCGGGACTTCGGAGTTTGACTACATATGCATGTAAGTGTGTGATGAGAGAAAAATAAACGAAGAAGGTTGGTGCTAATATGATGGGAAGTCCTACCCCAAGGGTACGTACGTCGTATGTGATGTGTAATGGTCGTTGTTATTCTAAAGTCCATCGAACAGTGACATAAAGTTTTAAATCTGACATTATAGTAATTGTAGCCGGTACAGGCGAAACAAGGGTATTATAATTATGTTCGGGCGCGTCCGACCTCGGCAATCATCGGCTGCTGTCGTGAGACAGCGGAAGGCGGCTGGAGGTGGCGGCGACGAGAGGAGCGGCGTGCAGGACGTGGGTCGTCAAAGCACTTCGCTACCGGTCTCCAACGACGGCACGCGCGCGCACTCCTTAAGTTTACCAACATCAAATATTGTACCTATATACGGATTATATCCATTCTTCAGTGAACCTGTCTTTTGGTTTAGTCCTTAGTTAGGTCCCTAACAAATGGTCCTTCGAGCCTCTTAATAGTCGCGTTTTGGTAAATCCAATTTCGTCGGCCACTGGCATTACGTTTCGACGTTGGTGTACTTTGAACTTTTTATTAAATTCGCTGCGTCACCGGAGCAACGGTTTTTATTCAACCGAAGTCAATTGAAAAAAGAAGAAAAAGAACTGGAAGATACTACAATAATTCTCCAAGTCTTGATAACGACGCCGGCGCTTATTATCGACTGGATTGGACGATTTACGCCGAGTCATCGCTTGGAAGATATTTGGAAAGGTTTCTTGTGGATAAGGATTCGGTATTACGTGAGTTCGTTCCAATTTATTCCTTCTATATCCTTTTCAAACAAATTTAAAGTGTTTTTGTTCTGTTCAATTTAAATTAGTTTCCGTTTCACGATCATATTTGAGTCAATACGTGTTAACATTCTAGTTATCTCTTTCACTCCTATGCACTGCACTGCTTACTCTTGTGCATTTCTCAATTGATAGCTATTTACCGTTACTTGCATGATCAGCTGTGTGCGGATTATAATATTATAACAGCTGACCGGTGTAGCTCGCTGGCTCCCGTGACATTCATCAAGGTCACGCGGCTATTCATTCACATTTTTTATGTGTTTTGTTCAAGCTTAACTGCCAACTTCTTTACGAAACTTTGCTTCGCCTCAATTAGTGTTAATATTCCCTTTTACTTTTCTTCCTAGATTACGCTATGGCCTCTTTAGACTTATTGGTGAGAAAGCGAAGTGCTATTAAGGCAAAGCTTACAAATTTCACCAATTACTTGAATGTGCTTCTTAGTTGCAAGGTTATTTCCGACATTCAACACTTAGAGTTGGAGAGCCGTTTAAAAAAATTTGAAGCTACATACGATGATTTCGACAATTTACAGGTGGACATCGAGGTGCTTTCGGATGATCCTGACGAGGCGTATGCAGAGAGAGCAAAGTTCGAGGACCGTTACCACGCGCTCGCAGCGCAGGCGCACGGCCTGCTTGCCAGTAATGTGAGCGGTGATGGCGGGTCTGTAACAGGCTCGGTGAACAAACATTCAGGTGCATCGTTTCAACAACGTAACTTTATACGCTTACCTAAAATTGATTTGCCAAATTTTGATGGTGGTTATCAGTACTGGCTTGAATATAGAGATACATATTTGTCACTAATTCATAATAGTAGTTGCATAGATGCCATTAGTAAGTTCCACTACCTCCGTGCGTCCCTTAAAGGCGATGCTTTAGAAATAATAAAAAATATAGATTTTAAAGGTGATAATTATGAAATGGCGTGGAAGTTACTAAGCGACCGCTTTGATAATAGTAGGCTTTTGGTAGATACCCATGTTAAGGCTTTGTTTAATGTAGATTGTATTACACAAGAATCATCCACTTCTTTGCGTCGTTTAATAGATCTTATTAATAAAAATATTAGAGCCCTTAATACAATGAACGAGCCCACGGACAGTTGGGATACGTTAATTATTTATATGATGGCAATTAAATTAGATCCTATCACTAGCAGGGAATGGGAAGCTCATCGTAACAGCATACCAACAAAACCGACGGTCACTCAATTTTGTTCGTTTATTAGCAAAAAAGCTGATTTATTGGAGACAATAGAACATAACAAAATCACACTTAATATAGAAAATAATACTAACACTAATAACAATCAAGTAGAAAATAAACATAAATCATTAATAATAGCAACTAATCAAAGCGATAATTCAAATCAAAAATATAAAACAAAATGTCCCTTATGTACTCAAAATCATCTGTTATACACTTGTGAAGGCTTTCGAAAACTGAACGTAGAACAACGCATATTAAAGGTTAAAGAATTTAAAGTTTGTTTTAACTGCTTACGTAGTGGTCACTTAACAAAACGATGTAGATTAGCTCCTTGTAAATATTGTAAAGGTAGACATAATACACTTTTACATATGGAACAGTCTACTAATTTCCAAGATCCTATGCCCAATAGCGTAGCATTGCCCACTGATGTTTCTGGCGGTGCCGCTCCACATAACGGCACTTCAGAAAATATCGCCATGTCGAGTGACGCTCAGTCGCAGCATACTACCTCTCATATTTTCCTGTCCACAGCGCTGGTGAGAGTGGTGAATCACCGAGGCATCAGGAGTGACGCCAGGATCCTGCTCGATAATGGTAGCACAGCTAATTTTATTACGCAGAAACTATGTGATAAGCTAGGACTTCCTCGACGTAGCACGAGTTCCACGGTGACAGGTATTAACAGTCATACTACATTAAGTACACGGTCTTGCAAACTAACCATTGAATCATGCAGCGGCAGCTATAAGACAGATTTAGATTGTTTCATACTACCCACAATTACCAAATTACTTCCGTCTACTTTAGTGGACATAAGTAACATACCCATTCCATTAGATTTAAATCTGGCCGATCCGTCATTCAATGTTCCATCAGAGATTGACATACTAGTTGGTGCTGAAATATTTTGGAATATTCTAGGCGGTGCATCTATTAATTTAGGCAAAAATCAGCCCAAGTTACATGAGACAAGGCTTGGATGGATAGTATCAGGCTCTGTGGCTCTTCCAAAACATCCATCCAAAAATATACATTCACATTTTTGCAATATTTCCATGAACGATTTAAATAACAGTCTAAATAAGTTTTGGGAGCTCGATTCCGTTCCTTCTGAGCATTCCTTGTCACAGGAAGAACGAGCTTGCGAAGATAGCTTTCGTGTTAACACTGTGCGAGATCAAAACGGGCAATTCATAGTTACAATGCCTCTTAAACATGATCCCAGTGAGTTAGGCGAGTCTTATGAAATGGCTAAACGCCGATTTTTATCTTTGGAACGTCGTTTCCAACGTGATCCTGCTTTTAAGGAAAGATATGTTGCATTCATCGAAGAGTACGTGAGCTTAGGGCATATGACTGTGAATAACTCAACAAAGAAACCTCATTCAGGTAACAGAATTGAGTATTTTTTGCCACATCATGGCGTCATCCGAGAATCCAGTACCACAACTAAGCTCAGGGTGGTCTTCGATGCATCAGCAGCGACGACTTCTGGAATGTCGTTTAATGACATCCAAATGGTGGGGCCCACTGTTCAAGACGATCTCTTTTCTATATTGCTGCGTTTCCGTCAGCACAAGTTCGTTATTTCTGGTGATATAGAAAAGATGTATAGGGCAATTCAGGTAACACCATCACAACGTTGTTTACAACAAATAATCTTTCGTGCTGATCCTAAGCTACCACTTCAAACGTACAGTCTTAATACTGTTACTTATGGCACAGCTTCTGCCCCTTATTTAGCTACAAAGACCTTAGTCAGTCTAGCAACAACCGCCTCTAATGACATTGTAAAATCGTCCATTGAACGAGATTTTTATGTCGACGATTATCTGAGTGGTGGCGACTCGGTTTCCGAGGTGGTCAAGATGGGTAAAGAAGTTGCATCCATTTTAGCGTCAGCTAACTTTCATTTGAGAAAGTGGCAATCTAATAGTTTAGAGATTTTAACAGAAATAGCCGGTGGTTCAGGGCATTCTAGTAGGTTGAACTTGTCTGAGGATAGAAACGTGTCCTCAAAAACGTTAGGCCTATATTGGTTATGTAAATCTGATTCTCTCGAGTTTTCAATTTCGGTGGATACCAGCAAACCAATCACAAAGCGCCACATTTTATCAGTGATAAGTCAAATATTTGACCCATTAGGTCTGGTAGGTCCTTGCATTATCGAGGCTAAAATTATCATCCAAAGTCTATGGACGTCTAAGTGTGACTGGGACGAGCAAGTACCAGATGAAATACATACCTCCTGGTTAATGTTCGTGAATAGTCTGCCATGTTTAAATACCCTTAAAATACCCCGGTGGATTTCATGTGACAATTCAACTGTAAATGAGATTCATGTGTTTACAGATGCATCCGAAAAGGCCTACGGTGCATGTATTTATGTAAAGTCTGGCACTAAGAATGGGTTGGTAAGTGTACAGCTGTTGGTATCTAAAAATCGTGTTGCACCAATCAAGCCAACAACCATCCCTAGACTTGAGTTATGTGGGGCTTTATTAGGAGCAAGACTGTGTGTTAATGTACGGAATTCCTTCACCAAACCCGTTAGTAAATGTTACTTTTGGTGCGATTCGACAATAGTGTTAAGTTGGCTTTCCATGACACCAAATTTATTAAAACCTTTTGTCCGTAATCGTATCAATGAAATACAAGAATGCACTACAGGGCACACGTGGAGCTACGTGCCGTCGAAGGAAAATCCGGCGGATCTTGTTTCTCGCGGGCTGAAGGCTGACCTTATCAGCGAGTGTTCTTTGTGGTGGTCAGGTCCTCAGTTTTTGTTAAATGATGAAATATATTGGCCAAAAATGCCCAATGAGAACTTGAAACAAGATCTACCTGAAGTTGTATCATCACACTTCACTGATCACTCATCCAATCATCAATCATACAACAATTTATTCTCAAATCATTTGTCACATCATAATAATAATCATTCATTCATGAAAACACTCATTCACAAATATTCCAATTATGATCACTTAAAGAGAATCGTCGCTTACATGTTAAGATTTGTTTACAATCTAAAACATAAACATACAAAATTCCTTGGTTCCCTTTCCTGTGAAGAACTTACAAATTCTACAAATTTTATTTTACGTCACGCTCAAATGGATATGTTTCCTAATGAGTATAATTTATTGCAATCAGGAAAGTCGTTACCAAACAAAAACAGGCTTATTTCTTTGAGTCCCTTTACAGATTCCAATGGTCTCATACGCGTGGGAGGGAGACTTGACAACTCACCTTATGACTATAATGTCAAGCACCCCGTATTATTATGTGGTAAGCACCATATAACAAAAATAATATTTCATAAATATCATCTCGACGGCTTACACGCCGGCCCTCAGCTGCTCTTGGCAAATATACGTCAAATGTATTGGCCTCTTGGTGGTAGAAACCTCTCCAAATGTGTAGTAAAAAAATGCATCAAATGCTTTAAATTCAAGTGTCAAATTGTGCAACCTACAATGGGTCAGTTGCCCTCTGCAAGGACACATTTAGAACACCCATTTTTAAATTGTAGTGTGGATTATGCTGGGCCAGTGCTGATAGCTGACCGCAAAGGGCGAGGGTGCAGGCTTATAAAGGCGTACCTGTGTATTTTTGTTTGCCTTGCCGTTAAGGCTGTTCACATTGAGCTTGTTACAGACCTTACGAAAGAAGCCTACATGGCTGCTTTGAACCGTTTCGTGGCTCGTCGTGGCAAACCCGAAAGCATCTTGTCCGACAATGGGACCAACTTTATAGGTACTTGCAATGAGCTACGTAAGTTCTTACAAGACTCGAATCTCGTGTCTGAAGTTGCTCAACAAGGCATTAAGTTTTCTTTTGCGCCTCCATACTCGCCCCACTTCAATGGCATTGCTGAAGCCGCCGTCAAGTCTACGAAACATCATTTAAAGAGACTTTTAGGCTTAACGCACTTAACATACGAGGAGATGGCCACGTGCTTGACTCAAATAGAGGCCGTCTTAAACTCCCGTCCACTTACACCTCTTTCCACTGATCCTCTAGATTTTTCTGCTCTCACTCCTGGACACTTCATAATTGGACGACCACTAATATCTGTTCCACATCCACAGGTTACTGATCTCAACATCGGGCGACTGGAGCGCTACCAAAGAGTGGAGCACATCAAGCAACATTTTTGGAACCGCTTTCAATTAGAATATGTTTCTCTGCTGCAGTTAAAAACCAAATGGACAGCGGCAACAGGTCAACTTTCAGTGGGAGCACTGGTTCTCATCAAAGAGAAAGGCCAACCGCCCTTGGTGTGGCCACTGGGCCGTGTCATCAAGGTCTTCCCTGGCTGCGACGGGACCACACGGGTAGTGCAGTTGAAGACGAAGAGAGGAACGGTTGTGCGGGCCTACAACAACGTCTGCCCACTTCCTCTCACTTGAATACTTCAACCCGGGGAGGATGTTCGGGCGCGTCCGACCTCGGCAATCATCGGCTGCTGTCGTGAGACAGCGGAAGGCGGCTGGAGGTGGCGGCGACGAGAGGAGCGGCGTGCAGGACGTGGGTCGTCAAAGCACTTCGCTACCGGTCTCCAACGACGGCACGCGCGCGCACTCCTTAAGTTTACCTACATCAACGATTTTACCTAATATACGGATTATATCCACTATTAAACTTCAGTAAACCTGTCTTTTGGTTTTAGTCCTTAGTTAGGTCCCTAACAATTATGTAATAGGTAATCGTTGGTTCTCATCACTTGATACGCATAGTAATGCTGATTAAAATCTATACACTCTAATGAAACACACTCAAATGTAACTTCATCATTGTCAAGTAAATAAATATTTTTTATTTCACCAAACTTTGGTAAGCCTGAAGATTCTGAAATATCTAGAATGACAATTGACGACAGCTCAAATCGGACACCATACAGTTTCACCCATGATAATGAGTACCAACAATTATTTTCGATTATACCTCGAGAATGAAAGTTTTGTCTTACATTTTCAATTTGCGCTTCTGTCATATTTGCCTTTTTGCCATAAGAGATCGTCTTTACAGTTTCATTTTTAAGAAAAGTATCGTTTAAAATTAATTGATGTTTAATAGCTATTGTTTTACAAACATTTACTCTGTTGTGTGATGCTCTGGCCACAAATTTAGATATACGATGCTTGGCTTCAAACCTCATCGTCCAGATTTGGGTAAGTGGGCCAAATTTTTTTAACATTTCTGGATAATGTGTAAGAAAATGAAACTTTGGCTTTAAGTCTGTTTCAGCAAATTTTCGATAGAGCTCGTTTAATTCAGCTACTGAAAATTTTACTTGATCAATAGTATTTTCATGGATTCTATGACTCAAAAGTTTATCCAACAATTGTCTTAATTTGATGTATAAGAACCAAACTTCGTTTTCATCTGGGACATTATATCCGACAATCAGCCCAAAATATCGAACAAGGGTAAGCATTTCAGAAGCCGAACATTTTAACTTTAATGTTGAGCCTTCTTTTGCTACAGAATCGCACGGTGTCGATGTAGAATCAGGTCCATAATTAAAATACCGTATTCTTGATTTTAAATTGTCAAAAGAAATTAGCATCTGAGTACACACTAGATTCTGTATCACAAATGGCATCACATATCGACAAGCACCCTCGAGATAGTCATGTAAAACATCTACGGCGACGTTTTGAAATAAGTCAAACCCATCTAAAGCAAGCCACGAGCATTTTTCTTTAAGACCAGTCATATGAATGTCATTTAAATGTAAATCATTTTCATAATTGACATTGTTTCTCAACAACGTGTCATCTTCATAAAGCAGTGTTTTGATTTGTTCTTTATTAGCAGTACAAATTCTACATGGCCGATTTGCAGAAAAACTTTCAACAAAACCTAACATAGCATTCAATCCTAAATTATCTCCCGTCACAGCTGCAACATAAAACTTAATTTTGCCAGTATACACATCAGTTTCAACATGAATACCATTGTTCCTTAAATCATTAAGAACATCAAAAACTTTTTGAAAAATTATGTTGTTTCCAAAGCTTGTTCTGTCTGATGAGTGAAAAAGAGCCAATAATAAAATATTTTGCAAAAGCGACACGTAGTGAGGTGGAAGACATGGTACTGAGGCATAAATAGCTCCAAGTTTATGAATCCCAGCGTGGCTTCCTAAGGGATTGCCTATTTCAAAATCGTCAAAGTAGATTATTAATGGTAAAATCATTGCATCATGCTCTACAGAATTTTCTGTCATTTTTTTCCATACTGAACCCTGAACAATATTCTCAATACCGAAAGAGTCATTTTGTACTGTGTCCAAATATTCAAGAGTATCCTTAATGAAATTTTTTGATGAAAAAATTAGTTTTAAATTTTCTTTTAACGGAATCACCTGCATTGTACAATTTACTTGTACTAATAACAAACCAGCCGCTGTTTTTTTAGACTCATTACGTTGACCTACAACCACTTCAAGGGGCTCAGAATAAGTTTCTATTTCATTAAAATATTTTAAACGTTTGTGTTCCGAATCTAAATTCTCAAACGCATCGCTGAACGCGCTAAATATTTTTTTTAAAGCATTTTTAACATGAACATTATCTTGGTCTGGTGGTACCATATCATTAAACTGTCGCTCTATAATGCATTGTGATTTAGAATGAAATAATTGAAGATTTTCTACAAGAACTTGTACGGCTTTACGCGGTATTATTGGGTTAGCATATAGAGTGGAAACGAGACTTGCAGCATGGTGACCAAGAGAGTTTTCGTCTCTTTGAGTTGGTAGAGATTCCATCGTATTTGCCGTTTCGTAAGTTTCTTTGCTTGACGTTGAAGGTAAATTTGAGATATTGGCTTCTGTATCAATCGGTTTGTTACTATTTGGATGAGGCAAGACTGACAATGATGACTGGTGCTCTCTAACTAAGTGCTTTTTGAAAGATGCAGAGGAAATATAATGACGATAACACCCTTGTTCACCACACCGAAATCCGGAAAATTCTACCGTTAATTTACAGAAAGTTCGCACATGAGTTATAAGTAAATTCGGAGACACACTGGCTTTTTTGCAATAGTAACAGGTAAACATTTTTAAAGTATTAACTCTAGATCAGTTAAAAGACTATTCACAGCCTGTGTGGGCCTGTCAAATTTAGTTTTAATATCGTAGAAACCCAATTGAATAAAAAGCCATATGTCTCCAGCTTCCTCCGGGTAACAAGCTCCTATCGATTGAAATATTTTAAATGCACAGTCTACTGCTGTTACTAATTTGTTGAAACTATACAATGTGTCATTTATTACCACATATGCTACTTTTACCTCAGTAACGGTAAGGCCAACAAAAATAACGTAGGGTTGAACTGTGCGGCCTAGCCTCTGCAGGTTCTCCTTTTTTTGAATGATCTTGTTGGTAACGTCGGCTTCAGAAGCAGCTTGCGATATATAGCCGTCGCATACTTCTGCTCTGGATGGCTTCCACGCTGGCTTTCCTTTTATTTTCCGTGCAGGTGAAATGTTGATGACATAAGCCAGCAACATCAAAGCAACATTGCTAGATGTCTCTGGTTCATCTTCTGTATTCAAAGAAAAAAAAAAAGTTTCGGTTAATTTTTAAGACTTAATTTTACTAAAATTAAAAAAAAAAACACTATGGACGTCATTTTTTCAATACACTAACTGAGCGGCTCGGTGCTGAGGGGAGGGGGAAGTCACAAATCTGTGCGATTTCTAGAATGGGCGGGGCCTCTGAGACTCCACGTCATAGTTAAAGATTAATAATAAGAACTAATATTTGAGCAAAACTTCTTACCGTCAATCAGTGCAATTATATTTGCTATTTTTGTTCTCGTATCTTGGTCTCTAATTTTTCGTAATTTTAATGAAGCATATTTTATAATTTCTTCATTTTTGAGGGTGATAGAGGAAAATAATTTGTTTTCCTTTCCCGGATACAGACGACTGAAATCGTTCATTAACTGAAAAAAAGAATACAATAAATGTGCGCCACGTTATTTCCACTGGTGAGAAAGGTCCGGATGGCTACCACATAGGTTATTGGGTTGTTGAGCGAGAACTAGAATAGCTTGTCTCTTTTAGTGCCTGCACAATATCTCGTTCTGCAATGTCGGCAGCGCGCGAGTGTTGCAAGTGACTAGAGTCTGTGCGAAAAGAGAAGAACCGTGGCAGATACGGGAACTAACATTACGAATTTTACATGGCAATCGAAATTCAGACACTTGTCTTATAACCCCTCGTTTTCACCAAAGTATAATACATGTATTTTACAAATTGAATGCAATGTTTTAGTTTTTCGCATGTATTAAATATGTTGTTCAAAACTTGTTATGAAACTATATTACATGATTGTATAAAACTTGTTGTAAGTATACAAAACTTGTATGAAACTTGTTAGTTGAAAACTTCTAGTCGCCTACATGTTTATGATCTCATATACAGAAATTGCAATAAAATAAACATTAATTGTCTAAACCACGTTTGTATTTTGTAGGTGAGAACGCTGTCAATGTATCAGAGGGCCTAGTGTGAGTTTCTTTTAACCATCTCGACTTTACGCATCGACCGCTTTTCTCCGATTGGCACTCGTTTGGTGAAGGGCCAATCAGAGAGCAAAACGCGATCGATGCGTAAAGTCGAGATAGTTAAAAGAAACTCACACTAGGGCCACAGACGAGTTAATACATGTCACAGACTTCATTGTAAACGCAAATGTGTTTTATACTTGTAAAAATACTTGCTGGCTACACAGTTGAACGAAATAATGTTTGAGACAGTTTTGACAAGTATTCTACAAGTTTTTTTTTTACATAATCCTTGTGGTTATTTATAGAAAAACCACAAGGATTATGTAAAAAATAAGCGGCTGCGGTTTATGCTTACCAAGGTATAGCCTTGTGATTGTTTTAAGGCTGGGAAATCCTTGAAGTAATCTGCTATATCACCTTTTCCACATTGGATGCGATTTAGGCGGTAATCTGCAGTTTCTGCCCACTTTTCTTCAACAGATTTCCATGGATCGACATTGTTTTTCAGCCATAGTAATGTTTCTTCATAGACAATACCTGTAATTTATATGTGTATGGTGGGATGAGTCAACAAGAGGAAGGGCATCATAGTACAGTCGCCCGTAGTACATTTAAATCACGAAAAAGGTGACTAGCGATTATTTGCTTACCACTTTCCAGAGATTCCAGGCTATAAATGTCATCATCTGTGATAGTTGGCGTGGATCTGAGCGATGATCTGGACGACTTCGAGGATGAACGGCTAGTTCCCGGCAACTGTCCACTTTCTCGCAACTTTCTCCTTCGAGCTATATAGCTCTCGTAGAGCTTTCCGCTAGCATTTTTTTAGCTAATTTATTTGTAGCTGAAAAATATGCAGAATAATACACTACAACGCGTTCCTTGTGAAATATTTCCACAATTTCGGTAGCTAGTTTATAAAATTCTTCACTGGAAATTTTCTTCGCACAATTGTTTTCTAGTATGTGGTGTATTAGCAGCTGGCTCAATTTCCTTCGGGAACCCTCCGTCAGTAAGCCTCCTTTTCCCTCTTTGAGTATTGCTCTGCCGTCTAAACTTTCCTGTATGTAAAACACAAACACTATTGATACCAACTTTTTAAAGTTGTTGAACAAATTGATAAATTAATGAGTAAATGGTCCAGTTGGAGAACAGCCTTCGGAGCTCTATGAGTAGTAAATAAAACCAAAAAAAAAAAAAATAGAATTGTAAAAAAAAATTTTTTCGGTGACCGATTGTCCCTCCTTTTTTTGCTCTTATTTAATTGAGGATACCCATAGAAACAATTTAGGCTTGATACACTTTTTCGTAAAATGCATATTTTTCGAGTAATTTAACTTTGAAGATTTTTTTACTTTTTTTTTAATAATTAAATATCTCGTGATAATAATTAAATAACTGTGAGTCGGGGACACATCATGCCCATGACATAAATTGATGGGGACAATGATCGAAAATCGATATAAGTTCTCAGTAAATATGCATTTAACGAAAAAAAAATTATAAGTTTAAACATGTTACTATATGTGCCCTAAATAAAAAAAAAGCAAAAAAAAGTCATCGGTAAACGATTTTTTTTTCAAAAAAAAAAAATTAAAAAGATTCTGAGTCTTTTTTCCCATAGGCCCCAAAGGCAACACTCCAACTGATTCCGACGAATTGAGAACGTCCTCCTTTTTAAAGTCGGTTAAATGCCGCGCAGTTACCAAGTTAAGCTAGCTAATGATAAATACTATTGAATACTAAATAGGTATATACTACTTAGTAATGCAGACCATACACGTCCAATTCGATCGTTCAATTGGCATGATACTGCTGATTGGATCCAATCTGCAGTTCGTCCATATACCTACACCACACACGATCAATTCTAACTGTCCAATCGGACAAATAAAGAAAAAGAAAAAAAACATAAAAATCGGTCTATAAATATCGAAGATATGCGCAAACAATGATAAAACAAATAATAGGTCTTTACCTATGAAATTGCCGTTTTGTATGAAAAAAATTTAACGAATTTTTTTCATGAATTTTTTATTTGTATTAATCGAAGTAATCACCCATGCAATCAATGCATCTTTGCCATCGCAGTGGCAGTTTATTGATGCCCTTCTTAAAGAAATCAGCTGGACGGGAGGCAACAAATTCTTCAAAGGCATTTTGTACTGCCTCTCGGGTATTAAATTTTTTTCCCGCCAAGAAGTTATCCAAATTCTGGAAAAAGTAGTAGTCTGTAGGCGCAAGGTCTGGTGAGTAGGGCGGATGACGGAGAGCTTCCAACCCCAGTTCTTGCAACTTGGAGACCGTCTGCTGTGCAGTATGAGGTCGCGCGTTGTCGTGCAGGAGCAGCGGAGACGAGCGATTGACCAATGCTGGTTGGAGATGCGCCAGCTTCTCCATCATTGTGTTCAGTTCTTCACAGTACACATCTGCAGTAATGCTCACCCCGTTTGGTAAGAAGCTGTGATGAATCACACCGGCGCTAGACCACCAAACAGTGACCATCACTTTTCTAGGGGTAAGTTTTCGTTTAGGGCATTGTTTAGGTGCTGAACCAGGATCCAACCAACTTGATGAGCGCTTACGGTTATCAAACAGAATCCATTTTTCATCGCAGGTAACAATGCGGTTCAAAATTCCTTCATTTGTGTGTCTGTTGAGCAGTGCAAGGCACGTCTCGACGCGTACTTCGCGCTGGCGATCATTGAGTTCGTGGGGCACCCATTTGTCAAGCTTTTTTACCTTGCCAATTTGACGCAAATGGACCAATATTGTTTTGACGCTAACGTCGAAAGCTGCTGCTAATTCAGCCGTAGATTGTGTATCATCAGCTTCCACAATCGCCTTTAATTCGTCATTGTCGACCAAAGTCTTCGGACGACCGCGAGGTTCATTTTTCAGGTCGAAATTTCCAGAACGGAAGCGAGCAAACCAATAACAGGTGGTGCGTTGGTTTGTAGTGTTAGCTCCGTAAACGTCGTTGATGTTGCGTGCCGCTTGTGCCGCGTTGCTGCCACGACGGTACTCATATTCCATAATTACTCGAATTTTTAACGTATCCATGATGACGAAAAAGATTGAAATGCGATGAAAATGTAACACTAATCAATAAAGAAATGACTACTTTTAGAAAAAAAAATCCATGTTTTTAAAATAAAATTAATTTGAAATTAGAATTCTTAGCCAAACAAAAATTATTTTGATTTGAAATGGCCAGTACTGCAGAACGGCAATTTCATAGGTAAAGACCTAATATATACAATCTAATTAAGAACCTCCTTGTTTTTTGAAGTCGGTTAAGAAAAATCATACGATCGATCGCCCACTGCCATACACGGTCCAATCGGCATGATCCAGCCAAAATAATTGAATTTTGATTGTTCCGCCAATTCGATCTGTCCTGCCTGCCGATCCACGGCCACATACGGTCAATTCGATTGGATCCAATCGGCAGTGTCATGCCAATTGTACAATCGAATTGATGGTGTATGGCCTGCATAACTATACGAGTTGTAATAATACGGGTTTTAATAATGTACCAAATAAATACTATACATACGGATGTACTTACATTTTTGCTGGTTAAACAATATACCTAAACTATGAATATTCTACTAGCACACTAACTTTGACTAGTGCCTTCTAAATACTCATACAATCTACTAAAGAAAATAACATTACATTTAATAGTTTCAATACCTGAAACAAAACAAAACGTAATCTAAGAATTATTACAAACTTAAATAGGTACCCGGTCCTATCTTAATGATGGGCATTTTCAATTTTATCTTAAGCAAGGTTTACACGAGGCCATCGCAAGCCAAGCCAGCAACGCTGGCGAGAATAAAGTGCCCGTCTATTTTTCAAGCCAGTGAGACTGGCAGCCAGCGATGGCCTTATGTAAACAATGCTTTTGGTCCATAACACAAACATAAAGTACCTACCAAATTAAGCTACAAAATAAAAATTTAAGTGAGCACCAAAAAAGGGTGGGGCAGCCTGTCAGTATTGTATTACAATCACTGTAAACTATACAAAAATGGACTTAGCAGGTTAACGAATTAGGCCGACGAAATACGTTTTGTTATCAAACTGAGTAATTTTATTATTATAAGTAACTCACAGTGTTATTAGCTGCAGCAGTACAATCTGTAGAGATTTTTGCATTATCACTGACATCAGTGTCCCGTACAGCGTTTTGAGTTGAGTCGTTTAGCCCAGCATTCCTAATTTCAAGGTTCTAGAAAAATAATTTAAAAGTATACGGCATCGGTCCAAGAGAAAAAATCGAAAACATTTTTATTAGCTAAATACAAGATGCACAATAAACAAGTAGGTACGTACATTGACACTGGTCGCTTTTTGATGTTGTAGTAGCCAATTTTTAAATTTTATTCTGGGGCCAATCTTTGGAATCATTTCTTTCAAATCTTCATCGTTTAACAGAATGGCAGTTTCAAGTGATGTTATAAGATTGTCTGAAAAATACAAATACAAACATGTACAAAACTTGTTATGTAGGTAAGTACCTACCTACTTATAATTGCCTACATGTTCAGTCGGAGAGTCAGGTTTTTGGGCGGTCTCTTGGTTTTCAACAAAAAAAAAAAATCTTTTTAACAAAAAATTGAACCGACGAAAAAATAAAAAAAGGAAAAAATAAAAAATTAACGTTTTAGTCCAGCTAAGCTCCACATTAATTTCGAGTCGGCGCCAAAGTTTGTATGGCGCCACCTGTACACTGTTGAGGACCTCTTGGAACTGACTTCACTACAACATAACAGGGATCTGGAGTTGATCTAATAATGGAGACGCCATCATCAGATCCGTGTTATGTTGTGGTGTCATCACACATCATAAATGTTTGGTTAATTTCAACAGAATCGGTTCACAATTGAAAATTCAGTAGGAAAATTATCAATAAATTCCTTTTTTTCTACCCTTAGGGGCAGATATAATTTTTCATATTTAAATGGGACCGATTTTTAGATATACTCTTTCCAATAAAAAAAGAATTTTTGAAATCGGACCACTCAATAAAAAGTTATGAGTGGTCATACATAAAAAAAATATACGTGTCGAATTGAGAACCTCCTCCTTTTTTTTTCGTCGGTTAAAAAATGCTGTCCGTTACCGATTAGTAAAGTTTACAACTTTATCCAACAAGCAATAATAAGGTTTTAAACTTGTTTGTAAGTAGTATTATATGTAAAAGGCTATCAGACAAGTTCAAACATGCCACCAAAGATGAGAGTGAAAATAACTCAATGAGTGAAAACGAGGGGTTATGTTATGACGCAACATACTATTTCAAAGTGCGACAGATCTAAGAAAATTTATAATCTAAATAAAACAAAAAATCTTGACTAAATAAAACCGAGAAACTGGCTTACCTTGAAGGAATGGTATTATTTCAGATAAACCGGCGTTTAATATCTCTTCCATAAATTCCATGATGGCTACGCTACGACGCGTTTTAGCACAAAATCACTAATCATAATTCAGCCAGACTTCGTGTTGTTCGGTCTGTTTTTCTCAGGCGACTGCTGACTGCCGCGCCGTTGCCGCGAGGCGCCCCCGCCTCTGGCGCCGCCGGGGGCGGGGCGTCACGGGCTGATGCAACACATTACCTTATTTGGTAGCGTTTCGTGACCTTCGCGATGTTTCTTTATTTTTTTTTTCTTTACCCTTGCGGGAAGGCAAAGGAATCTAGCCCATGCAGCCTGATCTTATGTTATTGATTAACACATTTTGTAATCAAAGGCAAAATGCAAAGTCTTTTTTTTTATAATAGTTCTTCACTTTATGGTAAATTCTAGTGTTCGATTCTATAATGTCCAATTTTTGGCTGATTCCCTGTTTTAGAGCCTCTGCGCAGTGCCTTGCGGGGGAGTGCGGTGCGTTTATTCTAACGTGCGGTCAGTGTAGCCAACCCTACAGTTTTAACTGTAGATCTACAGTTTTTTGTAAATTCTCTCAGTTTTTAGTTTAGGCCTCGAAATCTAAAGTTTTTTATTTAAGATGATGGTGTCTCTGTTTTGTTTGCTACGTAGTCCGTATACTAAGTCAGCTTCAGTAAAAAAGAACAATGCCCACCTTCCATACATTTAAAAACCTGATAATGAAAGTATATGTATAGTTATATGATATAGTAGAAATACTTCATATAAGTTTATAAAATAATGTCTTATAGTCATTTTGGCGATTTAAACGCCACGAAGTCCAAAAAATATTAATGTTTCTTTTTAGGTTAGGATTTGGCGTTAGGTACCAAAAATAATGAAACCAACGTGCATGAACTAATTAATTAGGTACGCTCGATGTTTTGTCTAAAATAGGAGTATTTACCTAACTATGGTATAAAACATCCTTTTTACTTTGTTAATTCCTTGAAACTAACTGCCCCTAAGTCAACAATGCTAAGACTGCGCCGACCAGTGTTGCCATATGGAGGAGGCGTGAAATCTATATTTTCATTTTAAAAATCCGTATTACCAGTAAAATCTCACCATTTTTCATTGTTTTTTGGCAAAAAAACCTGTAACAGATCTTTAGGACGTTATAGGTACTGAATTTCAATGTTTAGTCGTGTTCATGTACATACTTAAAAATATTCGTCTTACCTCCGCGTCCAATAGATAAGTCACTCAATTTCTTTTTACATAATGCAAACGTGCAAAATCCTTCTTGCTACGTTTCAGCAAAACCTTGAAAGTAGATTCAGCCAACCAATCTAAGTTGAAGCGCTAAATTATGCCTGATTTTTTGCATTTCCAGCCATTGTTTTCAAACTACACTTAATGTCCTTTTCAATCAAAGACAATAGCTCTAAAGGTTTTGTCTTTGATACACGGTTTCGAACGCGACCTATGGCACGGTATTCCCCACATCTCATGTTTGTGTTACGGCTCTATTATGTTATATTTCCATGAAATGAAAATAATAGTTGCGACAGAGGACTAAAATGTGATTTATAATGAACACTACGAAAAAAACTTCGGAATATGCTCTGTACAGCATCTGGCTGAGGTTGAGTCCATCTGTACGTAAATCCGTATAAAAGTCCGTAAGCATGATTCATCCGTACTGGACTTCCAAAATCCGTACAAATATGGACAAATCCGTATATATGGCAACACTGGCGCCGACCGCCGATGCAAATCACAGAACTGTTAAATGTCAAAAAATCCATTTCACTTGCGCACACTCAATGAAACACTGAATGATTAATTTAATTCAATTATTGTGTTATTTTTATATAATTTAATTTATCCCATGACTAATAAAGAAATAGTTACTGATCAAATTAAACGTAAAATAAGTATTAAACTACGAAACGAAGTTAAATATGGTCAACCAGCAATGTTTAAAATGGAACGTTTAAAAAAAAAGAATGATTGGATGCGTTCAAAATATGTCAATACGATATGTCATGACGTAGAATTAGCTTAAATTAATGTTAAAAAATCTTTTTTTCCTGCGTTTCTTTTATCATTGTGATAAGCGTAATCAATATACAATTCAATAAGCTATATTTTAAGATTTATTTCATTTCTATACATAGTCAGGTCAAAAATAAGCATTCTTCTTTGCTACGTAGTCCGTACACTAAGTTAGCTTCAGTAAAACCTACTATTATCGGACTGGAATTAATTGTCAATCGATTTATTAGATGGCGTTAATGGTGGACATAGTGAGTAGATCGTTCGGTCGATGTCTGTTTTACCGACATTCCATTGTTTGCTTTTTTACTTAGGTACTCGGGAATCCCCGTGAATGCTTTGACTATCGAGTTATATGGTACCTTTATTGTCATGAGTTATTTTCAGGGCAAGCTTCCTCAAAAATCACTAGTCACTTTTTCTGAAGTGCTGTATTAGCTTAACAATACTAGTTTTTAGATAATACTAATGTTACTTGACGTAGAAAATAAATGTATCTTTGAGACTTTTAACATTTAATTTGATTAAAACTTTGATGATTACATGTTTTTTTTTTTTTTTTTGTTTTTAATTCCTTCGCTATGATGTATTTTATTTACTACTATCACATTACTGTTGTTAGTTAAATTTTCGCACTTCTTTGTATTAAACTGTGACTGGAATGCACCCGCAACGGAAATTATGTAATTTTGCAACAAAACTCATTCATGACACGTCAGCATGGCAACCTAACATGTTTGTTTACTTTTAATTTTCATGAACTTCCCTAAAATACTATATTTTTCCCACTGTTTGAAAAAATACTATTATCCTTCAAATCAAATCAAATCTTTTTATTGTGGGCATAGGTTATACAGATGATCAAACAATAAAATTTATTGTTTGATCATCTCGGCAGGACATAGTGGAGCTTAATTTAATTAAGTTCCACTATGTCCTGCCGAGTAGACATACAATAATTATGTATTACAGCAGGTATTCTGGAATAACTTACAAAACTACATACCAAATCAAACTACCATTCAAATTATACTACTATTTTGACAAGGAAATAACGCAATGTTGAAAATATTGAAAAATCCAATATGGCGGCCAACTTTTTTGTTTTTTGGTCGATTTCGATGAAACTCGGTTTTTGATACTATTTTGACAAGGTAATAACGCAATGTTGAAAATATTAAAAAATCCAATATGGCGGCCAACTTTTTTGTTTGTGGGCCGATTTCAATGAAACTCGGTTTTGGTACTATTTTGACAAGGAAATAACGCAGTGTTGAAAATATTAAAAAATCCAATGTGGCGGCCAACTTTTTTGTTTTTGGGCCACAGTAATTTCATGATGCGACTGACGTCATAAAGATTCTATGTACCGAACACAGTCAGCAAATAACGGAGTTCGTAAAATGAGCCAGGATACGTAATAACTGATGATGTAGGCGGAGACATTATTAATTATCCAGTGTGCGTAAAATGTATCGGCATATCCCCTACCCTGCTCGTACATTATGTACGTAACCGGGACCATTACTTAATGAGACGGATTCAGTACAATGATTTGGCAACCAGTTACTGTTATAAAGAGCCTGGATACTGAAATAAGGCGGCTGTATAACGTCGTACTTACGTATAGCGCATACATATTTTATGTTACGGGTTAAGTAAATTACGTATGCTGCTCTGTGCGGAATCAATAAACCGCATACGTAAATTTTAAGAGTGCGCTGCAGTAATTTCATGATGCGGCTGACGTCATAAAGATTCTATGCACCGAACACAGTCAGTAAGTAAACGGAGTTCGTAAAATGAGCCAGGATACGTAATAACTGATGATGTAGGCGGAGACATTATTAATTATCCTGTGTGCGTAAAATGTATCGGCATATCCCCTACCCTGCTCGTACATTATGTACGTAACCGGGACCATTACTTAATGAGACGGATTCAGTACAATGATTTGGCAACCAGTTACTGTTTTAAAGAGCCTGGATACTGAAATCAGGCGGCTGTATAACGTCGTACGTATAGCGCATACATATTTTATGTTACGGGTTAAGTAAATTACGTATGCTGCTCTGTGCGGAATCATTAAACCGCATACGTAAATGATAAGAGTGCGCCACAGTAATTTCATGATGCGGCGGACGTCATAAAGATTCTATGCACCGAACACAGTCAGTAAGTAAACGGAGTTCGTAAAATGAGCCAGGATACGTAAATGATTATGTAGGCGGAGACATTATTAATTATCTAGTGTGCGTAAAATGTATCGGCATATCCCCGACCCTGCTCGTACATTATGTACGTAACCGGGACCATTACTTAATGAGTCGGAGTCAGTACAATGATTTGGCAACCAGTTACTGTTGTAAAGAGCCTAGATACTGAAATAATGCGGCTGTATATCTTCGTTCGTATAGCGCATACATTTTTCCTGTTGCGGGTTAAGTAAATTACGTATGCTGCTCTGTTAATACATATGCGGCATCATTAAACCGCATACGTAAACGTTAATAATGCGGGCACAGTAATTTCATGATGCGGCTTACGTATTAAGGATGCGGCCTCATTACAAGTAACTTGTTTACATTGTCTTTACAGAGCATTATGCCGCATACTTACTTAACATGGTGTCGTTTCATTATAAGTATGGCTCTTATAATTTTCATGTCAAAAGCACATTATACGTATCTGGCTGCCAGTACATTACAAATTTGCCAATTTTAAGTAGCCCGTTTTTCTCAGTGTAATTACGTAATTAAAAGTAATTAACGGTGTCGGTGTCGGGTATCGCTTTACCCAATACTGAACTGAGTTGTGGAGGTCAGATAGGTGTCGCGCAGCCATCTGGTTAAATTAGCCAGCAAATTGGACTCCTAGGCCGTTCATTAAACGCTGGCATCCAATTAAATAGCTGAAAGATAACTAGCCAAGTCATTGAGCGCAACGTTTAACCAGATTGCTGAATGTCGTGTAGTCATTTAGTTAAATTGGATATTGATGAATTTATGGTGGCTATGAGTTCACAAATAATGTACGACTACTTTTTACTAATACTTATCACTAAGTAACTAGTAATAATAATGTTTTTAAATAGGTAAATAATTTCACTTCAAATTGCACACAAGAACGAAATATCACCTTCACGGTTTGCGCTATTGACTTGACGCCAATGATTTTCAAAATCATTGCTTGACGCCATATTTGTTTTGGTGGCTACCAGCGCCGCAGTGGACAAAACTGAACTAAACTTGAATCACTTGGCTGAGTCTTGGTCAGTCATCTTCAAAAGGCCGACTGATTCTAGTTCAATAGGGTATTTTCCAATTTATTAAAAACTCTTCTAATTTGAAGGTTGGGACGAAATATGTAACAGAAAAATAAAAGTAAATTGATTTATATCCATTTTCTCAATTAAAAACGATTTAAACCAAATTTATTTTTCGTAGTTTTGAATTTACCGCCAAAACGCTTCTTACGATGACTTTATCACGTGACGTCAACTTTGTGTAAACTAAAGTAGCTAGTAAGTAAATAAGTGAATGTCGAGTTTATAATTAACAAGATTTTTAATGAATGTAAAGTGAAATCACTGGTGTGCGGTGCCTCTGTGCGCAAATACTTCTAAAATTGCGCCAAACTAAGTATTTGTACCAGTACACAGCTGTTTACACAAAGCTGATGTCACGATGTCACGTGATAAAAAGTCATCGTAAGGAGCGTTTTGGGGGTAAATTCAAAACAACAAAAAAATAATTTGATTTTAATCGGTTTTAATGGACAAAATGGATATAAATAAATTTTATTTTTATTTTTCTGTTAAATATAACGTCCCAATCTTCAAATTAAAATAGTTTTTATCAAATTGGTAAATACCCTATTAACTATCGGCCCAGGCATTCAATTGGAGGCCGGCGTTTAATGAACGGCCTAGGCGTCCAATTAGCTGGCTAATTTAACCAGATGACTGCGACATAAAATACTGGTATTTAGCTGCAGCTGCCATGGTTAGACTGGAAGCTGACCTTAACATAGTTGGGAAAAGGCTAGGCAGATTGAATGACGTCAGAGGTAATGTTAACAATTTGTTTCCTTTCAATTATGTCTATAATCGATATCAATTAAAAAAACCCATCATTTATTCAGATGTTCCACTATCCTTTAATTAATATCCTGCATCGCCGAATAGTTGACAACTGGCTTCCTTCAAGCAAAGAAAAACTTCACACTAACAAGTACATCCATTCAATTTTAACCCATAACTTTAACGAGATAAGACTCATCAAGTTGCATTTGTAAGTTGGTGAAATATCAAATTGTTCCATTGGATTCAGTGCCTTATTGTTAAAACAGTAAGGTGTATCTTGTGGAGATAACTAAGTGAAACGGTATCTGCACGTGCGGTGACGTCAGGCGGGTTGCACGTGCACGGTGCGCCTGCGCATCTGCCGGCTAAAGTTCACTGCACCGCTCCCTAAAGGATCTCAAGATGTTAAGGTCTGTAGATGATCTTTGGAGTTATGTTATTATATATATTTTAAGTGTTTATTATTTCTCTCTTGAAGAGAGGAGGCCTGTGTCCCAGCTGTGGGAACATTATAGGCTTGATTATGGCATAGAGAACATTGTGCGATATTCTTCCTTTCGATCATGATTTCTTTAGGTATCTTCCTACAGGTCTAGAGTAGGTAGATCTATTAGATTATGCCAATAGAGTTTATATGAAAATTGATACAATTCATAATAGTGTTTTTTGTGTTATTTATTGTGGGTCAAATAAACTTTACACCAATAACATTACAAGTCTAGATCTAAGTTTTAGAGAGTTGACCTCGGCTAGAATAGATAGTAAGAAAAACTACTAGACTAGACACCACAGATAAATAGGCAAATCTTTTATGTTTTAATAAAATTTTTAGAGGCACAAACATAATCTAATATACGTAGGTACGTAAACGCGTTAGAACTCCACAACACAAAACAACTACTTATTTTTATTCAAATTGCTCAGCATGTTTTGATCAATCTCGGAAGGAAAACAGTACAGTACCAAGAAATGTAAAACTAAAGGAGAGAAAGGAAAGCCGAAACAATTCCGTTAACCGCAACAACTTATATGTTAAAAGGAAAACTCTCGTAGAAAAGGTTTTATGTAAAAAGTTTACATAACTCTTGCCTAAAGTTTTGCAACGATAAGAATGGAAACTTTTATAAAAATACTATTTGCGTTCGAAATGGTTGGGAATATTACATAGTTGTAAAATCAACACCAATGAAACTGTGATCTTTGTTTGAGATTATTGACACTGCCAGACGATGTAACGTTATAACGTTATCGAGGACGGTTTTTTTTTTTTCTTTATTTAACTAGGGACTTATAAAACCGCAATGCGTATGACAGTCCCATCGTACCCTAAATACAATGCTTCTAATTACATTTGGGCTATGAACCTGAACAGAATCTTCGCATCATCACATTTGGTTGGCACAGAATTTTATGAAATGTGCCCATAACAAGTCGGTTCAACCTCAAGGCCCCAAACAGATCATTTCGGTCGGACGGTGTAAAAGTGTCTTCATAATTATGTTTCCACACATTTTACTTCCCTGAGTTATCTTTATGTTGTCTACCATAATATCGTCCAATTAGACATTTGGTTGAAGCTCTAGGGTAGCCAGCAAATGTCAAGTTTCGAACCCTCCAGTTGAATGACTATTCAATTGATTTGATGAACTCATTCAATGGAACTAAATGAACATGGAATGTTGTATTGAGTATATTAATTATTATAATTATGTACATACTACGTTTTAAGGTCGTGACTCGTATTTTAATCAACGTACAACACAACCTGGCACTGACCGACAAATTGCAAAAAACGTAGGAAAATGTGAATTTCTCGGGCCATTCTGGAGCTTCCATCTTAAAAGCGCACAATGTATCGTCAACTTGTTATTATGAACCAAAACTTGATGTTTTTCGTGTGATCGTTACGCAGAAACATCAATTCATTCATCCAAAATTAACAATTATCGAGTAATTTCAAGTTATAAATGTTATGTTGTGAGGTTCAAAGAATCTACCATTTTTTCTCCATCAAAAATTATTGAAGCGCGCAAATTGGCCGCAGGTAAAAATCCGCTGTTGCACTACAAAGGAATTCTTTCAAACGAGGTTGGAAACCAAAGTGCTTATTGTATAAACCTTCTTTGTTATACTTCGTCATATAAATCAGGATGGAGGTGTAGTTGCGTGGGAGTGGGACAATTCAACAAAATAGTAGGACAAATGTCCGTGTGACAGAAGGTTTTTGCTTTGTTAAAGTTATTTTCTCAGAATATATTATGTCTTGCGTATTGTATTTATGGCTATACGAGTGATTTGTATAGATGTGATGATAAAAAGGTCCACAGTTGCATTTAATTTTGTTGACTTTATTTCCTTTTTATACTTGCACAATGCAAAATTACAAATGTAATTTAAATTTATGAATTGTTTGTGGTGTAAAATAAACCACTTCATTATAAAATTTCCACTATGATTAACTTCTGTTATCTACAATTTTATTCGGCCTTCGGTTAATATTATTTACTACATTTTCGCATTGCAGGACTACGAAGGAGATATCGTGAAAAAATACTGAATAAAGTAGCGTTTCGACGAAAATTTCAGTTTAATATAATATAATTCCACTGATATTTATATGATAATATCTAATAAATATAATGTACGATCAATAAATATAAATGGCTTTATGTTTGGATATTTGTATATTTGTCACTCAATCACGCAAATACTTACTAACGTATTTTAATAAAATTTGGAACATCGACAGTATATAACCTAGATCAACAAATAGGGTACTTTTAATCCCGGTTAATTAATTCAGAAGTCCCCGCATACTGAGTCGCGGGCGGTGCTAGTATATTGTGCCATATAAATTAAATACGTCCCCAGTTGACAAACAAAAATTTAATCAAATAAATGTTATCCAATTGATCAAATGATGACTATAGCTAATCGGCTGATTGGCTACAGCCAGTCAGCACGTCACCACTGTTTACTTAGATTGATGGAAAAAGTAATCATTCTGATGGTAGGATTTAGGTATTTTATGGTTTCACAATATTCTTATGAATTTACCTATATTGTCAGTATTTTTACTTATTCAATGTTACCACACAAGATTTGTTTTCAAAAACCTGCCAAATTTATGGGTGGATGAGACTATCAAACTGTAAACTGCACTATAACCTAAATTACCACATAGGATACTTTTATAACGTTAGTACGTTCCCGTTTGATAATTTCCAAAGTAGGTACATGTGGGCGAAGCCGCTGGCACAAGCTAGCTTAAACTATATGCTTCTGAAAGGTTATTCGATATCACATTATTTCAGCTAGCTACCGAGTTTGCAAGTGAAAAAGGCACGTTCCTCAAAGTTCGCAAATAAAAAAGGTTCCATTCTAAGACGTTCAAACTGACAATAATAATAATTCACATCAAACTTTTCACCCTACTTTATGTGAATGGGAAGTGGCGCGATTTTCTTTTATTTTATGCATTCCTAGACTATTGAAAACATCCGATTTTCTTGAAAGAACTTTGACTGAGCTTATATGAACCAAAGTATATATTGACAATCGACCGACAGCTTATTTTTATACAAAGCATCAAAATGTAGATGAAGAAAAGACAAAAATATATTATTTTCAAAACAGTAACCTCGGCGCTTCGTCCGTCTATAGAAAACGACTAATTGAAACCGGGGACCTAACTTCTGCCGTTGCATAAGTCCCTTATAGGTCTATGTGAAGTGAAATATTATATTTTGAATTTGACACAGGAAGTGAAAAGACAAACATAAAGTACAACACCAAGATACACTTGAAAAAAGCAAAGGTCATTAATTATAATAACCTACATATTTTTATGTTTTTATATCAAATTCTGGACGCAACTCCGCTCTTTTAACTTTGTTTGTCCTTTGTAAGATCCTTTTTCCAGTCAGTCCAACATGAGAATTTATATTGATTTTATATTAATTTTCAATGATCACTGATGCTGTACGATATGAGGAAAAATCCTTACTGCTTTCTTTATCATACTAATATTTTAAATGTGGAATGTGTGTGTTTAGATGTTTGAATGTTTGTTACTCAATCATGCAAAAACGGCTGAATGGATTTGGATGAAATTTGGCATACAGATAGTTTATAACCTGGATTAGCACCTTGGATACTTTCTATCCCGGTAGTACTTTCCCATGGTATAATTTCAGACCTCAACAATGAGATATAACAAGACAATGGCGTATAACCTAAATCAAATCTAATCAAAATCATTTATTTGCATATTACACGTTCAGAGGATGTTATAAAAGGTTCATAGGTTACACTGCATTATAATTATAACATGGGGTGTGCAAATATGGGTATTAGGAACATTATGACATCTATTTTATATAAGACACACATTAATCATAATCAGTTTTCTTATTATATTACATTGTCACTGAAAATATACATAAATAGTCAATTAAATTAAATCTGAACTAATAAATTGTAACAGCAATGTCAAGCAAATTAATTAATAAAGTTTATTTATTTTATTTTAAAGCTAGTCTTCTTACAAATTCCTGAAATCTTTTGACAAACTGATATACATTGACGAATCCATCCCAACTGTACCAATAACTGTCAAAATATTTATTGTCACACGATATACAGTACACATCCAATTCAGAATCCCTATCTGACGGATAGCAAACACAATTCCGAGCTGGTATCAGTTGTGAACTGTATCCATATATCTGTTTGAAGCAAACATGTCACTGTGTTAGTATTAGTTGTACGTACGATACGATAGTGTCCTATAACTTTATATCTTATTCTTATTTTACTAGATATGTTTCATTTTTTAGGGTTCCGTACCGAAGGGTAACCAAGATGTCTGTCCGTCTGTCTATCTGTCCGCGGGCTGTATCTCATGATCCGTAATAGATAGACAGTTCCAATTTTCACACAATGAGTATTTCTGTTGCCACTATCCTACCTACCTACTAAGCCTATAACGTTCCCACTGCTGGGACACAGGCCTCCTCTCCGTGAAAGGGAGTGGGCCGTTATCCACCACACGGGCCCAGTGCGGGTTGGTAGATGTCACATGTCTTCAAATTTTTGGTTGGACATGCCGGTTTCCTCACGATGTTTTACTTCACCGTTTTGAGAGCAGTGGTGATGAAATTATTTACACAAAGTAATGCGCCTGGCTGGGTTCGAACTCACGACCTACAACTCGTAACTCGCGTCCGTTACCACTTGGCCACCACTGCTCTTGTTCTCTTGTTTTAAAGAGTGGCACAATAATAAAAATAAAGTAAAACATAAAAGTCTCCATACAAGAAACGTAATTTTCGGCGTTTCTTGCCTTGTGGTAAGGAACCCTTCGTGTGCGAGTCCGACTCGCACTTGGTCGGTTTTTTTTTAAAGCTGTCTGAATCTGTTTGTTGACCTTCTAAATATTTTAAAGATAGGAAAATAATATATATTGGAACAGTGAATGTACTCTCTTTTTTCTCGGAAAAGATCTGTCCATCCTAAGTGGTCGAGAAGAAATCGCCCCAAGCGCTCTATTCTGTTTTAATAATTCTCAGACTCAATCGACTTTTGTTTTTATTTTCCATGAATAGTAACAGAGACTTGTGGCTAACAAATAACAACTGCGCGGGTCAATCGATCAGGTTAAGCTAAACTTGCCGCGGTTGATCCATGGATGCATCAATGGGGTCATCTTTACATACCTACTGAAACCCCTCAGTGCCTCTGAAAGCACATCGTTAATCCTGGCTGTCATTCGTGGATCTTTCTATAACAGTCGTTACGAGTCGTCAGAAACCAGTCTTACCAAGGGGCTCGTATTACTCAGTATCTGGGATTTGAAAGTCAGATAGGTAGCAGGTGCGATCCGAGGGGGGGGCTCCTAGGGGTCATGACCCCACCCAAAGCCATAAAGTAAACCTGCTTTTTGTGCAATAAAGTCTAATTTACTCTTTTTCTTTTCTTATTAATAGGTATGTAGTCTTTGTCAATACTCAAATTTTATTTGCATTCCACAATGTGTACTTCGGTGGTAAATAAAAAAAAAGTGATCATTATGGACACTGTTGGGCGTCGGGCACAGCAAAAGAAAAATAGTAAGACCCCTGTATGTGACCCCCCCCCCCCCCAAGTTTTTGGGTGCGACCGCGCCTTATAGTCAGTCGCTCAGTGTATAATAATTTTACCTGGGTTTAACTGGTAGCTGACCCCAACATAATTGGGAAAAGGCTAGGCAGATTATCATTAAAGAATATTTTACTGTACAAATATTCTGGTAAAATAACTAGCTTTGACTCTGTGGGAGTATGCATTCTCTATTGCATTGCGAAAATCCTATGCGTTGACTCGTATTTGTATGTCGTGTAGTCGCATCCTCGCATCAAAACTCAGCGAGCCGTTATTGCGTGTTTATGTAACTAACATGACACTCAAATATACACTGTCATTCTGTTTGTGGAATATAATTAAGCTATGAGTTTTTTGATAAAGATAGTAGGGTAGTTTCAGTGCACTTTTGCATCTATCTGGGTATTATAACACTATGAATACCTTACCGTTGTTATAGAACTGAGTAATAATTGTGTTTTTACGTGTTTGTATAGTCACATAAATTATTTTTATGCAGATTTCCACTCTATGCCAATTTATTAAACTGTCAAAAAATTAAAGGTGTGATTTGAATATACGAATGATTTAAATTGGTAGTCAATTTGTTTTACAATTGATTTCCCTGAGTCAACAAGGTTCTACCACTAGGTACTCATTATAGCCAACTAAACGCATAACTAACAACAATCACACCAACGTAATAGGAAAAGAAAAATGGCACCCAATGCACTCGTATACAGCCCTCTACCATTTACTTTCCCCTCTCAACTACTTATACCGAACGAAGATAAGAGAATAACACGCTTTGTATTATTCTTTCACTTCCCGAGAAGTACTGGCATCTCAACATAGATAGATGGATGATCTAAAGATTTTAAAGGACCGTCGGTAAGACCTGGATCCTACATACCAGGGAAGCATACAGAAAAGGAAGACAGATAATTTTTAAATGAGTTTTTGGCTCTGCTCTAGCCCTCAATCTCGTCTGATGGAGGAAGTCTGCTATGGAAAGAGCCTGCCCAGAAGATGCCTTTGCACTCCTGTTTTTAAGACTGAGGGTATCTGTTTTTAAGACTGAGACTCAGTTTTAAAAACAGGACTGAACACACACATACTGTGTGTAGGATATAGGGTTATATGTGAAAGGGGACACAGATTCTATGCTGGCAGATATTTCTATGCTCAACAGTCGGTGGAATAAAACTGTGATGATGACATCTCTATAAATTAAAAATGAAGTAGGAACCTTTAAAACCCTAGGTTGTGTCACACAAAGCCTCATTATTAAATATTCACACTCCAATAATAACTTAATGTCACATTCACATAAAGCTTACGAAATACTCGTATATTGCCAGGATTTAAATAAATGAATTATGTACTCACATTGTGGTCGCTGTTATAAAAAGCCGCAAATTAATACAACACAGTAGGCAAAGAAAATCATTTATTCATCCCAGAGGACGCCGAATAAATTACAGTTCGAAGTATAAAATTATTGGACGCTCGAAAGCCATTCGATAATCGATTAATTTGACTAAACGTTACATACTTAAAATGACGTATTTATACAGTTTAATAACATCACATAACGACAGAATTCCCTGAAGGTTTAACAGGTTTTTGACGGGGGTGGGAGTTAGTGGATAATAGATTGGTATTTATTTACTACTGAAACGACAACCACCACTTAAAGTTCGACATCTATACTTATACAGGTACGTTTATTACACACATTATCATAGTCACTCTGTACCGATCTTTTATCTGTTACTATGCCATCCCGCGGGCACGTACTACCGGTATAAAAGGTATCCTATGTGTTAATCTAGGTTATAATCTATGTGTGTGCCAAATTTCATCCAAATCCATTCAGTAGTTTTTGCGTGAAAGAGTAACACACATCCATACATTCAGACATACAAACTTTCGCGTTTGTAAAATTAATAAGGATGACGAATAATCTAAAAACATGTTCCACTAGTGAACATTTCACAACTTTTTACTACAATGAATTAGGGTCACATAAAAATACCTGAAAGTCTCCGAAACTAAGAATGCTAGCTTAGTGAAATAAATTGTGTTTAATAGACAATTAAATGCTCCTTAAATTTAAGTAATAAAACTTCAAAGTTACTGTAAGTTCAAAGTTGCGCTCGTAAAGGTATGGGAGAATATTCCCCAACATCGTTTAAGAAACTTGTTGTACAGCATACCAAACCGCATAACCGCAGTGATGACAGCACGTCGAGGTAATACTAAGTACGTGGGGGTAGAAAAAAAAAAAATTTTCTGTTTTTGATATAAGATAAGATTGGTAACATTTTTGTTCACGTAATTTTGTATGATTATAATACAAAGTGACACATACATATTATAACTTTCATTTCAGGAACATTTGATGTCTATTAAACACAATTTATGTCATTAAGGTAGTATTGTAGTTTACGAGTTTTCGGGTATCTTTATGTGACCCTAATTCATTGCTCTCGAGTGTATTACTAAAGGGCTTATTACACTTGGCTGAATTTAGTCATCTAACTAGTCGTCTAAATTCAGAAGCAAACATTAAAAGCTATGGAAGCTAGCTTGCTAATTGCGATTACACTTGACTAAATTCAGTAACGACTGAATTTAGATGACTAAATTCAGCCAAGTGTAAACAGGCTTCTAAGAAATAAGAAACTAAAGATTGACGTATCAGTGAAATAGTGTACGTAGGTATGTATGTACATATTTTATCTTTACGCCCTTACGGAATGCCTCAAAGCGGTGAAAGCTACAAACTACTTGTATTAAACGTACCTACCTAATTATGAATGGTAACCGTCCTGATGAAGGTCTTGACGTGTAAGTATGTTGTTATGTCCTATCATAAATAATTAATAATATTGATTAACAACATCAATTATTATAATCTGCTGTCACTCACTGACCGACCTCATTAAAGATGATATATAATTGACTAGACGTGGCCGCGGCACCGTTCGCGTCAACTGGGAACATTACATTACTATCAAAACTAGATATGGTAACGCTGGCAGTGACTTGAAAGGCTCACTAGCCAGAGAGCTTGGGATTTTAAATAAATCACGTAAATTGAAATAATTCTCGAGTTAGAAGAAACACGCCAACGCAAACGGACAAGCAAGCAATTAAAGTTTCTTAAAACAATAATGTAATAGAAAAAATACAATATCCTGAAGAGCCTAAATCTTTATATAGAATAATTTCATCTTTTCGTATGACGATTGATTTTTTAAAGGTTATGTCCAAAATAATTAAAATTAAAATAGCATTCGGGGGCGTAGCATTCGGAATAAAACTGTGGGATCAGTATTAGAAGACTATTTGTAATTACTGTAAATGTAATTTAGGAAACGCAGTCCTTACTTCAAATGAATTGCAAAATGGGTAAATCGGATAGACATCTAATTTGAAAACTGCTACGAGTGACAGTTTCCTTTGCTACGCCGCCGCCGTAGCGGCTACGCGACGTAGCAGTCTACGACTATCTCTATCTACATGCTCCGATTAACCCCAGTTTCTGTAATGAATGTCAATATTTTCATTTTGAGAACGTGTTGGTTTTCTTCTTGTTGGTTAGTTACTGCCAAAGACATTCTGTCTTTGGCAATTGAAATACCTTTACTCTATGAAGAATTTCATATTTTTTTTACATCGTGCCGTAGATTTTTTTCTACAGTCTGTCTTTTTGTCTTCCGTTTCTTACGTTTCTACGATGGTCTACCCATGCTATTGTTTTTTTATTAATTACCAATTTACCAATTCGATAATCATACACAATCGAGTCCTCTGGAGGGTTGAATGCCGGTGGTACCTAAGTTAGTAAAAAATCCGTTCTTAAAAGTAGACTCACCCATAGATAGCAGCTGCGCCTGCGATGGCTCCACCGCATTGCGCGGCGACGTACAATGCGGCGCGCAGCGGCGATACGCGCCTGCGCACGCACAGCGCGGCCGACACCGCCGGGTTCACGTGCGCACCTGTGCCACATGTAACGTTCATTTATTTATTTATTTATACACCTGTGTACAGGGTGTATATATATCATATAACCCATCACATTTCGTTACTCAAATGCTATTTATTGCTGGGAAACGACTTTTATTTTTCATTTGAAAAATAAGCGATTAAAGCAGGGTGCAATGTAACGCAACCAAAACATTGTGCTCATGCTTGCATGCAACGGTACAGGTATTGTGAGGGTAAATATTTAAAGTTAAGTTATTACACTTAAAACTAAATTTCGTGAAATAATATGACAAAAACTTGGAACTTCTTTACCGCCGTAACCTGAAGGTCCCAGGTATCATGAACACTGAATTAATGAAATTGAAAGAAAGGAGAGAATAACCACAGGAGTTAAACTTATCCTACTCTGTTTTAACATTCTCATAACATCTAGGTAGTACATATCAAGTGATATCATAGCAACATATCTAGTACGACGATTGTTTAACTTAGATACACCTCCACAATACACACACAATGACCGATCGATACGTACGATGTTAAACTCTCTTGCTATCAAGTTTTCATAATTTTGTTTGGTAATAACCAAGGTCTAACTAACTCACTACAATTCATCAACTCATTTTTTATTAACAAAATAGATTAGAAGAAAACTTCAAAAGAATTCAATCAACAAGAAATGGAAGCGAACACAGTTGTTTGAAGACCGATGATCAACAAAATGATAAAGTTGAAGCCGGCGTGATCGCCATTGAAATCTGGGACAAATGCTCCCGACAACAATAAGCCTTTTTGTTCAAATACAGAAAGGTAAACTGAGCTGTACAAATTGTGATTCATTTATTTTAAAAAGTAATACAGCATTATACAATGAATGACCTTATACGGTGGGATTAGAATGTTGGAGGACATTTCAATCTGTCGTTAAGTGAGAGAAATCAGGCGACCACGGGCGGCGACGCGGTGATGTGATCCAAATAGAAGTCGGCATCGATCCCGTAGCTGCGCCAGCATCATTAAAGTTAAATGTGTCCCTTTAACGTGTTATTTTAAAAGACAATTATTTTATGCTTCTGTTCCTGTATAATTTTCGAAAATAAAGCATATTTAATTAATGTTTTATTTACCAGGTTTCATTAAATGTTGTAATATTTCAACCGTACTTATTTTCCCGATTTTACATGCAATGCCGTGCCCGCTAGCAGGTGTTTACACGTCGTCAAAGTGGGTCTTTCTTTAACAAGCAGTATTCGTCGTGAATATATATGATTGGCAAAAACAGCCACATGCCTCTGCTAGCCTCCTACTCTATGCCTCCTACGCCTTCTACCCTACCCTTTGTTTTTATACTGTAGCGGTACCATAGGCAATTTCGAAACCGACGTCAATTGGTGTTTAAAAGTTTTTTTTCTTTGAAAAAAAATGCGACGGCCATTTAAGAGTTTTTGAGACAAAAAGCACCATATGTTCCTCGAAATAAAACATATTATTGAATTGCATATCTACAGTGCAATCAGAGGCAGAGTACGTAACGAATTCCGGTCGCGAAGGCCAGCTGTTTCGAGGCTAAGTACTATACGATTATTCCCTCCTACAATATAATTTTGTTTTCATAAAATCTGACATAACTCAAAAGCGTACGTTCGGAATAACAAATTCTGCGACGAGATAAAATCATGTCACCTTAATATTCGTGCCGAATATTCGTTGGTCCCATGCCGGGAGAAATCACCATAGTGGTTACGCGATAATGGTTGGCCGGAAGTTTACCTGCGTTCGAGGTAATATAATAGTCGAGATACAGAAGATAGCCTCGAGGTGTGGCACCCCTGGGCATTGCAGAGAAATGCGATATCATAACGTTACCATAGACTACGTGATGTGTCAATACGAATTCCATACAAACAATACGTGGGCCCGAACATTACTGTTTTATCTTTGGGTACGATCGACGATCATACAGGTTTGAGGCTAATCAATATTCAGAATCAATTTGCACGTTAAACAAACAAACCTGACATTCACAAAATGACGTACCTATGCATGTACCTACCTTCCTACCAACAGAGAGAGAAAATAAAATGGAACAGGTGGATTAACTGATGCGACGCGACGCAGATATATCGAGTGCAAAGTCGAACTACTACGCCTATCGATTATTCAGATTGTGTTACCTACCTTTCAGCGAGCTAGAGAATATTACCAGCTGTTTATACAAGCCTCAAGCGTGATACGACCTACAAAAGGAACAAAGGTGTTGATACATTTGATGTTTTATAAAAGTTACGGCTCCTTACGCTACCACTTCTTACGTTCCGAGTTCTCTGAGACACAATATCTTTGACAAAGAACTTTTATGACGTTCTCTCTCGAGACTCGAGATACCAAGTCATTTCTCACAAAAATCTAATTTAAAATACAGCTTTCCTCGTCCTATAACATCGCAATAAAGGCGAAATATTTATCGTTCTTTAAAAACTTCGGACAAGTTTTAAAGGAAGCTCCGTTGACAATACAACTTCGTGCAGTCTACTTCCTGAGTACGCATTGACAAATGAATACAGCATCGAGCGTCTTAAATGAAAAGAGTACGCACAAAACAAGGAATACCAAGAGCCTAGTAAGAACTTGTAAAGAAGTCTTGACAATAATGCCTTACTAAATGCACGGCTGACATTCATTCCTTGAAAAAGTTCAAGAAATGTGTACTTTGTGTAGTGGATTTTTCTAAATCCCATTATAATTTATGCATCGTTCGAAACTCGACATAGTCCGAGCTCGAAACAGGGTCCACTTGTCCAGCCATTAGTGAAAATTAGGGCGATCGCGGTCGGGGGTGTATTCTAAAAATTCATCACGGTAACCGCGAACATTGTAGATGCAAGAATCGCCGCCTGATTGTGAACTAGAGAGCTTTCTCCGGGTTATTGTTATTGTGATATAATTTAAAATGTCATTGTCCCCACGTCATGTGATCGCCATTATAAAGTTATGTCGAGGGGACAAAGGGTGAAGGGTGCACGTGTTAGCTTATAATAATCCCGCCTAACGTGCGTATGTGTCGTGTAGTTTTATGGGAAGTGATGTCAAACTTGTGCATCCGTGGTTAATTTAATTTATTGTTCGTTTTAGTTTCGAAATTGAGTTTTAAGGCAGGTAAATAATTATTGACCTAAAACAGTTTTAAGATAGATACCTGGCGCTTTTATCATTGCCTTTTTACGGATAGAACCGCGGTTTAGTAAAATTATATCTGAGATACAGCAAAATCCAAGTAAGCCTAGACTTTTAAAACCACCGATACGACAAAACATTTTTGAAAGAAATAAAAAATCGACGCTAAGAACCTACTTGACAAGTCAATACTCAAGACTTTCGCCTCGCAGCCGCCGATCCTTCAAAAAAAAAAAGCGGATAATTGTGAACATCTGCACGCTGCGGCCGCGCGGGTCGGTAACTCATCCGAGCGACGGCCGCTATCAAACGCGTATAAATTACCAAACGGTGCAGGGTTAATTGGACCCTCTCTCTACACAACATGGGCTTTTAACCCCAACTATAGAATGTACCTACAGCACTAAAAATACAAAAAACATGCCGCCGATACTAAGAACGCCTTTTAGGTACGTTTTAAACGCCATATTCCAAAATCACCCACAAAATGAATCGTAAAAAGAAAACACACCCGCTGCGGTTACAGGATCTTATTGAATGTACGAAAAAGATTTATACAGTAGCTTATGTAGGAATATATCAATACTAATTCCAGGCTTACATGCTGAAATATTTTGTGGCTCATAATAAAACCCACGTAAATAAGCGGGAGGTAGGTTCCTACATATCCTAATAAAAATATGTTTCGTGTGTGTAATAATTTTTAGCAAATATAGGATGAAAGATGACGCAAAAGTACCAATCTGCAGTCAAATTTAACAAAGGAGTTTTTACATCGTTACCGTTGTAAAACCTACGTTCAACGTGAAATCACATTTTAAAAAAAGAACAAGAAAAAAATGCAAATCAAGGACGACCCTGTCCCGGCGGACCTATCCCACGTTACATCGAATATTACATTATTTAAGTAGGAATAACATTGTTACCCACGTGGGCGTTTAACTCTTTTATTTTCCTTGCCAATTACGGTTGCGCATTCCTCGTAACTAGTAATTTCAGGTTCTCAAAGTATTGGAGGTTGTCGTTTTATTTCTTTGAGTGTCTATTTTAGGTACCTACCTGTCCTATTTTATTCGCAGTATTAAATGGTCCTTGCTATCGAAGATCTAAAGTGTTACTGTTACGTTCCACAGTAACTATGGCCACACCGCGAGCGATTTAAAAATATTTGCCAGTGATAGTGCCTAACTTTGCTTTTATCGAATCCACTATCTTTGAGGTTCGCGCTTCATGAGACCTTTTGTTTAACTAGTTTTACCTGATATTTAAATAGGACAAGAAAAGGATAACATAAAATAAATAAAACAATCCTGAATACAACAAAGGCAGAGGCGTGGCAAAACACAAAGCAAAGCGTGAGTTCCAGTCAAATAATGTATTTTAAAAGAGCTCCAAAAATTACAATTTTGCCGAGGTGGAACGATTCTTGCAGTTTGAATTTAAAACCTGAATATTGGCATTTACGTAAAGTTACCAAGAAGCGATATAATATGGTTTGAGAGAATGATATTCACGGAAACTGTATCTTACCAGATATATTAGCAAAGCACAGAGTCAGGGTCGCGATGGCACAGCCGGAAGCGAGCGCGGTGGAGAGCAGCACAGCTGAAGCGGACGCACCCACGCCCGCTCCGCCTGCCGCTCCGCACACGATGAACACATACAAAAATGAGGCCGCACACTCCGCTACCACTGCCTTCCACAACGACAGAGTCCGCACTTCCACCCGCGCCGGAACTCTACCTGACAAACCCCCATCACCTGAGTTCGCATCCTTCCGTAAACACTCCAATTTTTCAAACAAAGTAATTATATGCTGTTCTAAGTTCTCATCCGAAATGTTAAAAGCCTGTTCCCCCATTTTAAAAAAAGTTAAAAAGAAAGCACTTTATCCTCTATTCATTTTTGAATTTTCGAATTCGCGCGCGATTTAGTTACGGGTGCGTTCGGAGGCCGGTTAGTAAGAGGGCGCGCGACGTGAACGACTCGGCCGTCGGTCTCGCAATGCCGGCAAGCCAGTGAATGAACAGCGAGTGAATGGGAGGCAAGCGGGGGCGCCGCACATGTCCCGGGCGCCCGACACTTGTTACACCCCGCCCCTGAGACCTGCACTTTCAGCGAGGGTGTAATCAAATTGCCAACTTGGCACAACCATCACAATAGCTTAAAATTAGATAAAAGTTTTTGTATTTGTTTATTTTACCCCCGAAATCTGCTCTTTTGTTTCATTTTATTTAATGGGTTATATTTTAAGAAAATACTTTGATAGGTACTGAAATACGTAAAATAGGGAATATTACGTTGAACTTTTCATGTTAGTTTCAAGCAATGAGAGCAATTTCGTTGTTAACACGGATGGGCCAATAGGTAGGTACAATTTAAGGGAGACGTGAGCAAGAACGACCTATGTTTAAAAGATATCAAGCAAGACTTTATCCAATTTAAACTAGGCTAAAGCTATTTATAACGAAGTCTTAGTAGTTTACCTATGGGTACTGCTATACTCTAACCATCACTTATCTCGAAATAAAAGCGAGTGACAAGATAATGGGCCTTTAGAGAAGTGCTTACATTACACTTCGGTTGCGGGATAGTTAGCGTAAGAGACAAGCGCCATAAATATGTACTCCACAATAGAGCTTCGAGGGTGTCTAGAATGATGTAATCCGGGAAGATCCTAATCCGCGCCTTTGTTAAGTCTTTAAACCGGCGAGATTCGAATAAGTACGGAAACAAGATTATATGCCTGAATCCAGTTAGAACTTGGTGAAATTGAAAAACTGTGTCTGCAGGTTGATTTACTTACATAGATTGATGCAGGTTATGTTACTTTTATAAGTAAAACAGTTTACAGCAGTCTTAGGACTGTTGTGAACTTTTTTGCGTATTAGTGTTTCAAACAAGCGATACTGGGAACACTAACAGGAGGAATGACTTTCATTTTAACATTTCAATTTTTTTTTTTTTGGGTGGGAAATCATCAAATAACTTCTCCCGCGCTGGGTGGAGCAGGAGGGCGTGTCAGACTTTTCCTGACTAAAACCCACCCGTGTTCCCTCAGTAGCCTGTATACCAGGGGCGGCGGTATATCTTTCGAACGAACCCGCGCCCCTGGCAGGTTTCAACAATATTCATTGCTTTATTTACGTTGTAGAGCAGACACATTTTTGAAACATGTGAAGCAATGGATTAGCAGTATCCTTCAAAATTATTTAGATTGTGATTGATAGCGTTTTACGCAATTAGGGTGCAGGTTCGACATTGAACCATGTAGACGCCAGCACATCAAGCTACGCCAAACCGTCAAATTTTTCCAATTGAATTCATATTCAACTGGAAAAATTTGACGGTTCATACCTTATGTTTATGTGATAAAGTTGAAAATCTTTCAAAGAAATTTGACAGATTGGGGTAGGCTTCATGTGCTGGCGTCTGTACTTAGACACTTTTCAAACCAGTTCATCATCCATTATACAGCGCTAAATTAGAATAGAACAGCCATTGATTGAACATAATATCCATCCAGCAGATCCATGTACGGTCACCAAAAGAAATAAGTGTCCAGTGTCCCCGGATATAGTGGAAATTTAGTAAGAAACCGATGGATGTTTTCAAATAAAATGTAATTTAATTACGTTATAGAAAACAAACAGTTCATTATTACAATTTAATTTAATTGGATTTAACATCACGCTATGTATACCTCCTAAAGAATTAGGTAGAGGTGTGCATATACAGTGTGAGTCTTTATAATGTGCATTTGTTAATGTGTGTTTTAAATGTTTAAGAATCACACTGTAAAACAACCACACATTTCGCCAGATTAAGTATATTTAAATTCCATCTAAAAGGGGGCGAGCCTATTGCGATCAACCGAACAGACCTATCCAGATTCCAGGTTGCCACTAAGAAATTCTTACAACAAGGCTTTTGGTAAGTCGTTCTAAACATTTTTAGGCACACCGCACAAGTTGCTCAGTTCCTTGAAAAAAATGAGGTCAGCATCCAATCAAGCGCAGGCAAGTCCTCACATCACAATTTGATCAGTCCGGCCGCTGCTTCGGTCAGAGACGCTCGTAAATCTATTAATCATTTAATTTGTAGTAAATCTTACTAAAGATTCGTACTGAGTCATTGGTATTTTTAACAGACTTCAAAAAAGAAGGAAGTTCTCAGTTCGACCTGTATGTTTGTATGTGTGTTTTGTTTGTCTAAGGATATACAGGGTGTAAGGGACATCGACGCGCAAAATGTTACTATGAATTCAGGACCTACATGATTCTAGACCTAAGTTCTAGACACTAGCGTTGAAATGTTTCGTCGGTTATTCAAAAGTAAATCTGCTATTCCATACATTTTGATTGTTTTACTTGTAAGTACTAATTGCACTTTTGTATAGAACAGCAGTTTTTCTATTACACCCAGAAAAAGTTTGTACTCTGGGGGTTTAGAATCATATCACTTGTGCTGAATTCGTGGTAACAGTTTCCACGTCGATGTCCCATACACTCTGTATACACAAAATAAGATAAACTCAGTCATAAATCTATGTATATGCTCTCAGTAGCAGTAACAAACATGACTCCTTTATTTACTGGAAGTAGTTAAACAAAACTACTACCGTGTGAAGACAGTCAACGCCAACGCAACACGATCTTAAACGGTTCTCGGTATGTTGACGATGTACAGGCGAGAGTATGTAGGTATGTAAAGATATCGAATGTACTAGTGTTACATACTAAGAACACAGAGAGGTAAGTGCGTAACACACTAGCAGTAGGAATGGCTTTCGTTTTGACAGTTCAGCAACATTCATTGCGATGTTTACGTTGTTCAGCAGACAAATTAGCCCTAGCACTGGCTCGCTAGCCCTTTAGTATAATTTACCATTGCATATAATTTAATTTAAATAAATTTAATTATTTAATGAGAATAAATGAGTAGAGTCCCCAAATAAATAAAGATACCTCATGAAAAATTAAAGTACCAAGTACGTATATTCTACAGGTAGGTATGTATTGGGAACTTTGCGCCTTTGTATGAATCGTCTCGGTGTCACTGCACTTGGGCGTCGTGCCAAGAATATTAAAAAAACATTGGGTAGTTGGTATCTCTGTATATTATGAATGGATTCGACCTAGACCAAAAGTGTCCCGCGGAAGTTTATATGAATGGTTGTGAATAACTATCTATTCACAACCATTCATATGAACTTCCTTGCGCAATTGAACATCAATTAATGTTATCGATGGCGTCCTCTAAACGCTGTTCTCAAATTCGTTGTAGCAGTAGGTACTCGTAGGTGCAACGACAACGCGACGTCTGGGTCGAAAGAACATCTCGAGCCAGATTAAAAATTGTGTTGTTATTCATTCTTGGTAAGTTATGTTCTAAGAGCAGTGGTGGCCCAGTGGTATCTGCCTCGACCTACGAGTTGTAGGTCATGAGTTCGAACCCAAGCAGGCACTTTATATTGTGTAAATTATTTCATCACCATTGCTCTCAAAACGGTGAAGGAAAACATCACGAGGAAACCGACATGTTTTTTTTTTTCCAGAAATTCGAAGACACGTGACATCTACCAACCCGCACTGGGCCCGCGTGGTAGATTGTAGCCCACTCCCTCTCGGCGATCGGAGGCCTGTGTCCCAGCAGTGGGTACATTATACGCTGATTATGCTTCCATTATTACTGTCCCACTCCAGGGCAAAGGCCTCTTCACATACAGAGAAAGCACGAGCATTGGTCACCACGCTTGCTCAAGACGGAATTTTATCCATCCTGGCCACCGTAGGCGCTTACTTGCGGATGGCGAGTAATGGGTAGCTCGCTGTTCGATAAGGACCAAGCCCGGGTCGACGGCGCGTTGTGTTCCACGCGCGCCTCAAAGATATGTTAGCACCAACTGGTGGGCTCCGCAAGGGCCAATGCCTGCCAGGGGTGCGTGTTGTTCGAAAGAGTTACCGTCGTCCCTCGCACACAGACACCTGAGGGAACACGGGTGGGTTTTAGTCAGTAAAAGTCTGACAGCCCTCTTGCTCCACCCAGAGCTGGAGAATTTATTTGATGATTTCCCACCCACCACAAAAAAATGGGTAACCTGTCAATCCTACTGTTAAAATAAAAGCAAGTACTAATTAAAGAAGCTCGCTATGCCGAAAATTTATGAAAATAACACGCCAGCAGTGACCCTTAAAATATGTGATCTCTGCATACACACACCTACACCAACTACATATTTTAAACTCTGAATCTTTCATGACCGTACCTAGTGTTGATATACTGAAAGCCCTGAAGCAAGATAATTATCTTCCTACACACACTGCAGAGTGTCTAGTCTTTCTAGATAGAATTTATGTATTTTTAGCATTGAGATAATATGTACTGTACGTTAGTCAATAGTGAAACCAGTGTAACAATAACTAAGTTTGCAGTATGTTTGTAAGTTTGCTTTAGCAAAACTGCTAACTTTTTTTATGTACAGGCGCCAGCACACCAAGCTACCCCAATCTGTCAAATTTCTTTGACAAATTTTCATCTTTATGCATAAGCATAGGTTCATGATCATCATCATCATCATTTCAGCCGAAAGACGTCCACTGCTGGACATAGGCCTCCCACAGGCTCCTCATCTTCGACCGGTCTTGTGCTTTCCACATCCAGCGGATGCCCACGGCCTTCACAAGGTCATCGGTCCACTTTGTGGGAGGCCTTGCCAATCTACGTCTTCCGGCACATTGCTCGCAAAACAGATGGCCGATGGGCCGAAAGGTTCTGGAGTGGCGACCGCGTACCGGAAGGTTCATGATCAAGTGGAAAAATTTGACAGTTTAGAGTAGCTTGATGTGCTGGCGTCTGTACAATCGAACAAGTTTTTTGGTAGATTTTTAGTGCTACCACGAACACTATAGGTAGCCTAGATAACTAGATAGGGCTCTATAACGTATGAAAACTGTGAAACAATAACTAAGTTTGCAGTATGTTTGTAAGTTTGCTTCTTTAGCAGAACTGCTATCTTTATTTACGTACAATCGAACAAATTATTTGGTATACCTACGACCTCCAGGAAAAAATGTCATCTTAAAGTGTCTCCACCGGCCATGGTTGCCTAGATGTCTTTAAATAGACTCCGGAATTAGATTGGCCGAAGCAAGGAAACCTTGCTGAGATGGATATTGACAGATGAGGCAGCCCTGGAGTGTGAAAGCGGCACTGTGCCACAAACAATGGGACACCTAATATCATGTCAAGCGTGCCCCATTGGCTACACGTTACATGTCTTACAAGAACTGATGGATGCTGCTGACCGTCCCAAATCGCTGCCAAATTCCGACTCTATTTTAGATTTCCATTGACTTAGAAATAAAAATAAACAACATGAACGAAATATGGTTCGCTACCGTACCACGTGTATTTACAGAATTTTAATATTTTGTTCATTATATATAGCCTGACCCGATACTGCCCTGCAAATTGCAAAAAATAACCTAAGATTTTTTTTTCCGCGGTCTACCTGTGCGAGTGATGTAAAACAATGTCGAGGTTACTTATATGTTCAAGCCATTTAGGCGTTGAAACACTCGGGCGGGTTCTTAGTGTGTTTTTCGAGACATCGCCAAGCGGTTGCTCGACTTTTCACGAGATTAGAGAGCTTGCCTAATAATTTGGCAAAAAAATCAGCCATACAACGTGGCAATGCTGCCAGCTCTTTTGGCACTATTCCTGTTGACAGCGATGCGAACGAATTACATTGATGACTTACGATTTTTTCTCCTCCCTTTAAAAAAGATAAATAGTTCGTCTTTTATTTGTATTCAGTAACTTGTTCAAAGAAAAATAATGCTACCATATAGAAAACCTTTGATAATAACCTTTACATAATCAAAGACTAAAACTAATAGTGAACGATTTTGCGTAAAGAACGAATGATAAAAATGGTTTAATTTAAAATTATTTTTATCAACCATTTTTATCATTAGTATAATGTAGGAAGTATTGTTATTAATAACCCCACTGCCGTATCTCTACGTTGGCGAGGTGGTGGGGCTTGTGCGCTCCGAACGGTAGGTCTGTACCGGGAGAGTTTACTTTTCTGACACAGTTTTATGGTGAGGAGCCAGACCAAGAGAGATACAAAAACCCGCAGGGTAGTATGTAGCCAGCTGTTGGCCAGTGGCCCGACAGACCCTATCCCCGAAAGAAGTCATGTTATTCATTTCTGGCTGGCCTTTATTGAGCGGCCAAAGTGAACACTGACAAGGACCACAGCTCCCACCACATTTTTGCCTTTATTGGCTGGCTTGAGTGGAGATTCACAAGAGCAAACAAGTTTGGAAGAAGGAAGTAATCCAGTAAGCGCTGTTAGGGACCTTGACCACGATGATGATGATGGGACTCCCTTTTCCGCACGTAGACTCCCATTCGGTCCGTTGTGCGTGCAGCGTGGGACCTTGACCACCTTTTAGGCTCTGGGAATTTTCTGAAAGCTGTTAAATAGGTACCTCCCCCCCCCCCCAAGCACCTCAGGACCTAGCTTAATCGATTACGTAAACTTTCTGAACCGGTTACATCATTATAGGACGAGGAATAGATACAAAATCGAAACTCGGAGTTATGAGATAATTCGTTAACCTAGCTCAACGATTGCCTTAATGAGCATAGGTACTTTTTGAATGAAAAAGAAGTACGGTGTAGCCGTGTGTAGACGTGTAGGTACACACGGCTACACATCAAGCTATTCACTGTACAGACGCCAGCAGGTCAAGCTATCCCAAACTGTCAAATTTTCCCAATTGAACATAAACCTTATTCCTTTGTGATAAAGTTGAAAAACGATCAAAGAAATTTGACAGATTGGGGTAGCTTGATGTGCTGGCCTCTGTACATACGTAAATCCAATACAATTTGAGATCAGCTTATTAACTACTAGGTTCGATTTCCATTCAAATACAACATACCATTATTAAAGAAGAAGCCATTCTTCTTAGTAGTAAAGTAAAGTAAAAATCGTTTATTTCAACATTAAAATTACAGTATTGAGATATCGTTGGTCCCAAACTAGGCACAGCCTGTATCTTGGGCACCATTTAACATTTCTTTTTAACAGACTTCAAAAAGAAGGAGGTTATCAATTCGACATGTTAATTTTTTATGTATGTTCGGGCATAACTCCGTCATATGTAGACGGATTTGCAAAATTATTTTTTTGATCGAAAGGGGTTTATTCCGAAATGGTCCCATTCAATCCCATTCAAATTTCATATAGATCTGATGATGCGTTTCGGAGACAGACAACGGAACTCTTCAAAAAATGACAGCAAATCAACCGCGAATGCTGCTATCGCATAAATATGCATTGTTTTGACCCCAAGGATGATGAAATTTCGAATTGGTGTGTGGGGTAGGTAACTAAAAAGTGAAAAATAAAAACTTTTTTTCAAAAAAATAACAACCGACTTCCGAAAAACACTACAAAGTGCAAAATAACTTTAATTTCGGAAGGCGGTGACAAATAATTAAAATACACATCTAAAGTCACAGACTTCCGAAATTAAAGTTATTTTGCACTTTGTAGTGTTTTTCGGAAGTCGGTTGTTATTTTTTTGAAAAAAAGTTTTTATTAAATAAAAGTTGAAATTGGCAACAGTTAAATTAGTGGATAGCCTCTTCGAGACTGCAAAACTAAAATTACAAAAATTACAAATATTACAAATAAATAAAAATAAAAAAAATACAAAATTCAGGTAAGAAAACTATTATATAAAATGAATTTATGAAAGAGCAGACTTGGTTTAATTTCTTTATTTTGCTGCTGTTCTATGTTGTATTTTACTTACTACGCGTGTGTGTGTGTGTGTGTGTGTGTGTGTGTGTGTGTGTTGATTTTATTTGTTTATAGGTACTAAGAATTGTTTCAGAAGAGGTGTAAGATTGTTCTAAGAGCCATAATTTCACAGTGTGTTTCATTTGGATGTAAGAGAAGTTGTTGATCTTAAGTACCGAGTTTACGTTATTGTAGATATGAGTGTGTAGGAATGATGGTAGTCGTTGGGCATACGCAGAGTTGACAGCTGGGTTCGGGATTCGGAATTTTCTCTTACTTTGAAGGGCGATTAAATCGGTTCTTTTCGACACTTTTAATTGCGTTTTAGTTGTAACGGTAAATATGTACAGTTTGCGCACCCCAAGAAGTGCTGCCTCTCTATATAATCTGTCAGTAGAGTAACGGTAGGGTTTGAATAGCATGACTTTTAATACGGAACGTTGTGCCCTCTCCAGCTCTAACATATGAGTTTTGGCGGCCCCACCCCAAACTGTTATACAATAGGGGAGGTAAGCCTAAAACGGGTAGCCCGCCTAAAACGGGTATGCGTTTTAAATTGCGCGCCGTTAGTGCTATTGAGAATGTGTACGTGCAGGGCGCGGTGCCTGCCGCTCGCCAATCACAGGCAGTCGGCGCGCTTCTCTGGCAAACATGAGTTCACGGTAAGACAAGAACAAAGTTTTTTGCTATTTCCACTAAAAAAAATTGAGTTACATTGCTTTTTAATACTCGAAAATGGTCTACAATATGTTTTTACAAGTTTTGTGTTATTTTTTTGCAATTAATGGACGTTTTATTTGTGCAATAGGTTGGTGTTTATTATTTCGGTTTTAAAGATATGGGTCCATTGAAAAAAAAACATGCTTGTGGGCAAAAAGGGTAGGGGTAAAGCAGGTACCCGTTTTGCCCATACCCGATTTGCCCTTTATAGTTTTATTGAGCGTTTACTAATTCTTTTACTTTTGTAGATGGTTACCTAAATATTAAAAGGAAGACTGCAAATGCGTCGTGGGATGAGGAAGTTATGAAGCTTTCAATAGAACTAGGTTTCAAAACTTCCGTCAATGGTGCAGCCAAAAAATATGGCATCAACCTTTCGGCATTACAGAGACATGGAAAAAGGTTGTCCAAAAAAAACTAGGAAGATTCACAACAGTTTTTACAGCAGCTCAAGAATTAGAGCTTGGGAAATCATCAAATAACTTCTCCCACTCCGGGTGGAGCAGGAGTGCGTGTCAGACTTTTACTGACTAAAACCCAACCGTGTTCCCTCAGTAGCCTGTGTACCCTGGTACACAGGCTACTGAGGGAACACAGGGTTCGAAATAGATACCGTGGCCCTGGGCCACGGTATCTATTTCGAACAACCCGCACCCCTGGCAGGCATCGGCCCTTGCGGGCCCCATCAGTTTGTGCTGAGATCTCTTTGAGGCGTGCGTGGAACACAACGCGCCATCGACCCGGGTTTGGTCCTTAACCGACAGCGAGCTACCCATTTCTCACCGTCCACAAGCCCACGCCTACGGTGACCGGGAATCAGCCTGGGATTGCCGACGCCAGGGCGTCTCTTGCGGAGATTACGGCCTTGAGGGCGCTTATAGGGCTCTCCCTCACGTGCGCCGCCTCCCTCTTCGCGAGCATCACTGCTTTGCAGAAGGAAGCGACGGCTACCCATGCACTCTCGCTCCGTACCACGGCCTGGACCAGGGCCGGACGCGAGAGATCGCCTCCACAAGGAAACGGAGGTGCTCCGCCCAAGCCGGGCAGACCTCCACCGTATGCTTCACCGTGTCCTCAGGGCGATTTTCGCAATGGAAACACCCGGGCGTTTCCTCCCGCCTTATCCGAAACAGGAACCTCCCGAAACAACCGTTTTCGGTGAGGACCTGCGTCAGGCTTCAAGATGGGTCATTCGGAAGTTAGTGTGCGCCGTACCTACCCGCTTTGCCCAAAAGCCCTACCTGCTTTAGGCCCCCCCTACGGGTAAAACGGGTAATTCGAATGGTAAAGTTTTTTGTTATTTTTGTATTCATAATGTACAAAACTAATAAATATGTCATTTATTTTATGGTCCTTGATAACTAAATATTTCAAAATGTACTAATAAACGTTCAATTTGTATCTAAAAACTGTTTTTTTTAATCATCAACCTTAGCTTACCCGTTTTGGGCTGACCTCCCCTATTGGAGTAGAGATTGACAGAGAGCAAGGTAAACTAATTTACGAGTTTCGGTAGATTAGTTAGTGGGATTAGGTAGGTACTTTAGTTTAAAAGCGGGTACACATTAGGCGTTTTAAAGCGCGCGCTTTGGTTTGTCGAAGGTGTACACATGCAAGCACGCGCTTGGCATGTGTACATACACCTTCGACAAAACTCTTTATTCTTAAAACGCGCGTTACCAAAACGCGCGCTTTAAAGAAAACGCCTAATGTGTACCCGGGGCAAAGCTGGAAGCGCCTTGAATAAAACTGAATACGACGGCGGACTTACTTTGAGCGCCATCTGCATCAGGTAACTGGATGTGAACTTTGATCCTGTATAACCTGTAATCCACGCTAGATGTCTCTTTACTAAGTTTTCCTCGATGCTAATATTTGTCAATTGTGGCCAAAAAATGGTCAACCGCCGTATTTTATGATACAATACTTGACTTCTGTGTTTACTTCATTAATTTATTTTATTTTTGACTTATACCATTTCGAGTAATGGTGGAACCGAACACATCTGATCTTTTCTTTCAAACGAACGCGCCGTTAATTTTCTTTTTTTGACGTTGCTTGCCATTTGACGTTTTGTTTACATGTGCGCCCCCTATCAATAAAATTGTAAAACTCATCCTAATGGTGGTGATTCTAGTAAACTACCGACCGATTACTTCTATTTTTATTTGTATTTTCTAATTAATTAGCATTAATCGTAATATTTAGTGCTGTGGCTGTGGCCATAGGATGCTTTCTTATGTCGGGCATAGCTAAAACGCCAGTTTTGGCCGAGGAGGGTGGAAACAATCAGTGTAGAAAACGCTCTCTTCACACCAGCAGCGAACAGTGCAATAATAAAAGAACAAAATCCGACGAAATGAGTGCCAATGAGAAGAAATCAAACTTTTCCTTGCTGACTCCCAACACCAATGGGACGGTAAAATTGACGTCGTCAGCAATGACCAAACCTGGTGCAGCGACGAAGAAATTGGTTATAAAGAATTTTAAAAGTGTGTTTACGCTATTATCATCGTCGTCATGATTATAACCTATTTGACATCCGTAGAGGTAATGCCTGTGTATTGTTTTTAGGTAAGCCGAACCTTCCAGAAAACTATCAGGAGACGACATGGAGCAAGTTGCGAGAAGCAGTGATCGCCATCCAGACGTCGAAGGCGATCGCATACTCGCTCGAGGAGCTGTACCAGGCAGTGGAGAACATGTGCAGTCACAAGGTGAAGTTTGTAAACATGCCGGAAGCTCTACTATTGACATATTTGCTACCAACCATCTGTGTGCATGTTAGATGATAACATCACTATCATAGGGCAATTAGACATTATTTTTGTTATAATACACAACGTCAACATCATTACAAAATAATCAAAACAAGAACATATTGGATCTAAAGTCAGGTGTAGTGCATATTGCACCCAATTTTTGAATATTTTATATATGCATGGGCGCTATAGATGATATATGTAGAAGAACAACCACCAAATCAAACTACTGTTTGGCAATTGAATCTCTGATAGATGGTACTTTACATGGAAGTCTCGGGAAGGTAGAGGTGTCTTCGTGAATATTGCAGTGCTATAAAACATTCGCTTCCCAAAAAATTACTAGTCTAATAAGATGTTTGTCATGAATTCGTGACCATTCGTTTCTCCGCAAAGTAAAGCCCAGGTCCTAAATACCTGTGAGTGTTGCATCAGATGACGCATCAAATGCTTCAAATGCTTCAGCTGCCCAATAAAGAGTAGTGGATTGGTCTGAGGGCAAGTATATGGATACAAGTTTTCATACAACCAGCACAGCTGTGGTTAAGGAATCATAATATTTGTGTAAATTTATTTGGATTAAGGAAAACACATTTAAAGTGATTTACGAGGGGAAGAGGCACTAGGGAAGACACTGGGGAAGTTTCTACTTAGCTAGGAAGCTGTGGCCCAACAAACATTTTCTAGTTGTGAAGGCATTTTGAGAAACTATCTTATTTGTTCCGAAAGTGCTGATTATTAGCCATAACTTTAATAAATAATTTAGAGCATGCGAAAATGAAACAAGAGAATGGATGAACATTTATAGCTTTCCCCTGGCATATGAACCCAACGTAATTAATATCATTATGTAAATCCAAGCCCATTGCCAAACCTGCCTAGCAACCACAGTGATGATAGCAGCAATTATAAAATAATAGCCTTCCTTGTTGTAATCCAGTAGGGATCATGTTTAGCAGTACATTTAAAAAAAAGATAGCCCATCACTTGCCTGCGCTAGGTAGGTAAAACGGCCTGTTATCCGCAACTCCACGTGAAAGCGCGTATTTTGCGGGTGGGAGAATCGATCATTCGATTCACCCCAGCTCCTCGAGAAAGGCCAGCAACGCCTTGGTGTTGCTGACAATCTCACGTAGTGTACCTGGGTTACCGAAGTATTTTGCCCTGTAATCAGCAACCACTGGGCAGTTTAACAGCACATGAGCCGCTGTCTCGTCGTCCTCCATGCAGGCCCTGCACAGCAGACTGTCTGTTACTCCTATGACAAAGAGATGTTTATTAAATGACCCATGGCCAGTTACGGCTGCTGTAACTGTACGCTTGCCTGCGCTATAACTTCGTTTTCTTCTTTTTGCTTGGCTCCTTAGAGTCATAGCGGGATGTTAATTAGCCTATAACTTTCTTCAAGAATTGGCCTATCAAATGCAAAAAGACTTTTTCTAATTTGACTGATGGTTCCAGAGATTAACACGTTCCACGGAGTAAATACAAAGACTCCGTGGTGCGTTCCAACAAACTCTTCAGTGTTATTATTAGTTTAGATAGATTATCTTATCTTAATAGATGAGAGGAGGTACAGCAAGTCTGATGATAGGTAGTACATATAACATGGTAAAGAAACGTGCAGAAAAACTGTCAGGTTTAAGGTTTGCCGTCCAATTGCAATTGCAACTTGCAATTGAATAACTACAACAATTCCACAACATTTTTGCCTGATTACATGTAACTTGTGTGGAGTTCTCAATAATAATTACATACAAAAAAGAGGATTGGAAAATTCTCAAATCCGTTTCAGAATTAAATCAACAACAACTCAGATATTCCATTGTGAATTGTTTTATTCTCTCTTGTTCTAGTTTCATAAAGTCTATTTTATAAACCCAATGCTACATCAGTATGCATGAACCATTCACCAAGTACAACTGCATGATGTTGAAATCTAGGGCCACAGCAGCTTTTAAACACTTAATACACTACACACATATATTTTTTATTACTAAATGTGCCTGCTCTTGACCTTTATCATGCCTGAAGGCAAGCGATTGATGAGGTCTAAAATGGATCGATCATGCCCAGAAAATGCCTGTTTACTCTTGTTTTGAAGGTAGACCAGTTAAATGTGAAAGGGAACACAGACGCAGGCACAGAGTTCCACTTCCACATATTTAACATCACATCTTGTTTCCTCGAAGCTAGCGAAATAATGACCCACTGCAGGGTAAAGGGCTCTTCTTATACAGAGTAGGCAATACTATTGATCAGTAATTCACTACTCTTGCTCAAGGTGGATTGGGGATTTCGAGCTTCTATTAATTTAGTCCAGGTTTCCTCACAAAGCGTCGATCACCCTAATGTATTTCATGTTTTAATTACAACAATAAAAACCAATTCTAAAATTAACTTCCTTCTCCAGATGGCATCACAACTATATGTGAACCTGACAAACTTAGTCGAGGCCCACGTAAAGGCTAATATCGAGCAGTTCCTGTCGGAGAGTATGGACCGGCAGGTGTTCCTGAAGCGTATGGATGACTGCTGGCGCGCACACTGCCGCCAGATGATCATGATCCGCAGCATCTTCCTGTACCTTGACCGCACCTACGTACTTCAGAATCCTAGCATACATTCTATATGGTGAGAATTCTAACTTTTTGTTTGTCGACGTAAAAAATATCGCGCAGGGATTTTATCGTACACTGGATTTTCTACTCTCGGTGTTCAACCGAGCGTTGAGAATCCAACAAAACGCATCTCAGCGCATCGACAAACATACTGTTCGATTTTCAACTATCGGCGTTAAGCACTGAGTTGAAGATCCAGTAGGCGAAAAAATACCACCTCGATATTATTACCTACGTCCGCATTGACTTGCCTAAAAGATTATTTCAGACGATAGTTTTATGAGATAGTACACAGAACGAAAATTTCGCATGTACCATCCGATTCAAAGTTTATGGCGGCTCGGAAAATCGAGACGAGTCGCTGCGCAGTAACAAATTCACGTGTCCGCGAGGTTGAGGTATTGCGCAGCGAGTAGTGCGCTTCAGTCACTTCAGACAGAACGGAATAATACCCCAGCAATTTACTGGCTGGATTGAAATTGCGACCATATTACCAAAGCCTATAGTAGAAAATTAAATGAATATTGACATAGTCGGCTCGCGACTCGGTTGATCTCTTGTTTGAATTAAGGCCGAAAAGGCTCGCCAGGATTTTTCCGTTCTTTCTGAACTGACCGATAAAGTTTGAATCTGTAGGTAGGTATCAATGTTGCATATATGCATCATGTAACTAGCGCAGTCTGCGAGTCAAAAATTACGCCACAAATGTCTTCGTAATATTCGATTACGATTTTTATCATAATGATTTAACATAACAAATGCAAGCTAATTCAATTGTGCTGTAATATTTCTCAGATGCATCTTATTCTGTTTATTAAATTCCCATTCACAGAAACCTTTATACAAGCTTACCTGAGAGTGGACATAATTATGTAAACAGAGAAATTGTACACCAACCAGCGGGCTTAGCATGACGCTTTGTATTTCTACGAAGAATAGACAGTGTTTTTTCAATACAAAGTGATATTTCGTTCCTACATTTTTGTTATCGCACCGTAGATATCCTTCTACAATCTGTCATTTAGTCTTTCGTTTCTTACGATATTTCTCTAGGTCCTTTTATATGTAGACTATTTCAGAAGAGTATTTATTCCCAAACTGTCAAAATCACACTGACAACAAAACTTTCTACTCGACGGCCACAAAGTATATACGATTATCTACAAAATCATGATTCGTTTAGAACGCATAACTGTGATAATGAATGGAAAAACATAGGTATCTTATCCTATTGTACATAATTTATTTAATAGTGTTGTCTATTCTTCCGTCGACAAGTCGGTGCTCGTGCTAAGCCTGCTGTACCCTAATTGCGAAACACACTAACAATCAGAATCTGACCTACTGTTAGTGTTTTACGCAATTACCCCTCTTGGCGATACCATACAGGATAACTTTTTAACCAGTGCGCAAACTATAACCATGAATTCAGCATGTCATTCTAGATCCCTTAACGCAGAAATTTTTCGTCGGTTATACAAAAAAAAATCTGCTGTTTCATAGAAAAGGTGCAATACCTACGTGGTCAAAATGTATGGAACAGCTGTTTCTTTTTTTTTATTGCGACGAAAAATTGCGCACTGGTTAAAAACTTGTCCTGCTAACCGGCCAAGTGCCAGTCGAACTCGCGCACGAAGGTTTCTGTTCCATTATCTATAAAATCGGCAAAAAAAATCATGTCTAATGTATGAGAGCCTCATAGAACTGACATGATTTTTTTGCCGTTTATAATAAGTATAAGTACATTATTAATTATTTATTTTAAAGTAATTATAAAACTAAATATTAAGTGTATATTTCAAGCGTCTACCTGTTGCCGTTATCAATATCGAGCAAAAACGACCAAAAAACATCACGTTTGTTGTATGGGAGCCCCCTTAAATATTTATTTTATTCTGTTATTAGTATTTCTTGTTATAGCGGCAACAGAAATAGGTACATCATTTGTGAAAATTTCAACTGTCTTAACTATCACGGTTTATGAGATACAGCCTCGTGACAGACGGACAGCGGAGTCTTAGTAATGGGGTCCCATTTTACCCTTTGGGTACAGAGTCCTAAAAACGCAAATCGTGGCTCCTAGGCTGCTACTTATAAGCCCAGGGTCACGATTTGCGCCTCGCGAATGGCTTGTCCCTATTAATGTCGATCCACTATACAGCGCGGCAGGCATATCGAACGACAGAACAGCATTTTTTTTTTAAGAACCTACTAAAAATTTCAACAGAGGAGACTTCAGAATCATTTTGAATTCATATTTACAGTTTTCGCGTCGATGTCTCTGCCACCATGCCACCTGTATCCACCTTTTCTGAGTATTAAGGTGTTATGTTCTTAATGTTGTAAACATTATTTCAGGGAAATGGGTCTAGACTTGTTCCGGCACCACATAGCAATGAACACACTAGTTCAGACGCGTACAGTGGACGGGCTGCTGACGCTGATCGAGCGTGAGCGCGGCGGGGACGCTGTCGACATCTCGCTGCTCAAGTCCCTGCTCAGGATGCTCTCCGATCTGCAGATCTATCAGGATGCTTTTGAACACAAGTTCGTAATTGTTTAGAAATTATTGAGTACTATTTATTTATTTATTATTTATGAGTACTAGCTTTGACAGCGGCTTCGCCCACGTTGATGTTGAAAATTATCCCACAAGAACGTACAACCGGGATAAAAGTTTCCTATGTGTTAATTCTGATTATAAACTATCTGTGTGCCAAATTAAATCCAAATCTGGTTAGCCATTTTGCGCCAAACCGGAACATACAAACGAACAAAAACTCAATAGTTATGGCATCAGAGTCGTTCCGTCAAATCAAATCAAATCAAAATATTTTTATTTCATATAAACCTGCATGGGCACTTATGAAACTAGGTGTAGGAAAAGCTAGGTGCACGGTTCCAAATTGTTGTTTCGTCACCGTTTCGTCACCTCAGAGATATTGCTTATTTAAAAAAAAAAAAAACAATATACAGTTTTTCGTTACTATTTTACAATGTGTACTTATATCAACTATAAATATTATGTATATTTATAGTATTGAAGAAGAGAAATCGATGATACAGCTAAACAAGAACCTTAAAAAAGTAGCCCCCATAATTTTTCTAAAGAACTTAATCGTTGTAAGAAAGAAATCCTTGAAACTAACAAGTTCAAGCTAGCCCTACCGCCAGAAATCAATCGACCGACCGTTATACAATCTATTAATTATAGCTCGCTTACGATAGTCGGCACGTGTTTCAAGATTACCTACGGAGCCCTTTAGCCATGAGCTGGTCATGCGGTGACGTCACGAGCTTTACAGACGTGCTCACCGCGTGATCAGGCAACGTGAACGAGAGATATACAGTCTAACATTCAGACTCATTAATATAAAGTTATTTAAAAAAAGTATGAAACAAGAAAATACTCTTATCTGAAAGCCCGGTTCGTATGCCAGATTGTTCTAAAGTTTATGATCGCAAAAATACTAATGTTAGAATGTTTTTTTTTTTTTAATTTTTGGCTAATTAAGCCCTTTCATTTGACACCCAACCCAACATTCCATCCGTCCTCGAGGGCGCCGTATTCAATTTCCTTCCAACGATACCTTATCTGTTAAATTATGATAAGTAGTTTAGAAGTTATGTGGGAACAGATTTCCATACATAGATACATACATACTGGTCAAAATCATAACCTTCATTTTGCTTCGACGTAGTCATTTCTTACTACAGAATGGGCAGCAGCGTACTCTATGCATTTTACCACCATACTGCGATCGTCAACCCGCCTGCCAAGCGTGGCGATTATGGCAATCCCCCTTTGGAGGAGGCCTATGTCCAGCAGTGGACGTCTTTCGGCTGAAATGATGATGATGATGAGTCAGTTCAAAACGACTCAATTCCGACAGGCTTCTTAGTAAAATATTGAATTCGCAGGTTCCTCCAAGCGACGGAGCGCCTCTACGCGGCCGAAGGGCAGCGCCTGATGCGCGACCTCGCCGTCCCACAGTACCTCGCACACGTTGAGAAGAGGCTAAAAGAGGAGAATGAGAGATTACTGCATTATCTAGACCCATCCACTAAGTGAGTACAAAGTTATTGTATCACTGTTTTTTTTAACGCAAATCATTTATTTCAATTAAACTGTTTACTTTTGAATTGTCAATAAGTCGATTTGTAAGTCGTAAAGTTGAAGCTAGTTGCCCATTCTAAAACATAGATCTCTATGATGAAGAATGGGCAAGAAACTCTAAACACACTCTTGTAAATCAAGATATTACAAAATCCTAGGTGCATTATTCTTGCTGGTTCTATATGTTAGAACAATAGGGTATTTTATATTTAACAGAAAAAGAAATTTATTTATATCCATTTTCTCCATTAAAAACGATTAAAATCAAATTTATTTTTCGTTGTTTTGAATTTACCGCCAAAACGCTCCTTACGATGACATTTTATCTTTTTAATAAATTGGAAAATACCCTAATTATTAAAAAAAAAAAACCCTGTAAGTTATGAGATGATCATCATCATCGTAGCCTTTTGCCAAGTATGGGGCAAACATAAAGATACAGGTTTTTCGGTCCCTATATGTTAATACGGGTCGGTACGGATAGGTACCGGTCAAACCACATAAAGAAACAGGTAAATCTATCTGTTCTTAGTGACCATCATGTCTTCGAGTTCGTCAGACAATGAGTTTTTTCCCCTCGAAAGTGTTCATTATAAATGTAAAAAAGGTGGCATGAACATCGACGCGCAAACTTTTACCATGTTTTTTTTTTTTCAATCGGGTTCATGTCGTGATTTTTGGTTCGGATTGAAAAAAGATCAGCGCAAGGGGATTCAGAATCATTAACTGAATCCGTGGCAACAGTTTGTGCGTCGATGTCCCTGCCTCCCTGTATAGCAGCTAATTGCCCTCCAGATGGCAGCTAATCCACACCATCGAGCGCCAGCTGCTGAGCGAGCACCTGGCGGGCATCCTGGGCAAGGGCCTGGAGGCGCTCATGGACGGGCCGCGGCTGGCGGACCTCACCACGCTCTACACGCTGTTCGGCCGCGTCAAGGACGGGCTCAGCGAACTTTGTAACCACTTCAATGCTTATATTAAGGTCAGTAATACCCGTAGTGGGCAACTCTTGCATAACATATATTATACTAGCTGATGCCCGCGGTTTCGCCCGCGTGGATGTCTGTTATCGCGCCCAAAAGTAATCATGAAATTTTGATCACGTTCCCGCAACCCATAGGAACCTATTCCAGGGATAAAAAGTAGCCTATGTGTTATTCCGCCCATTTTTTTAAGTATTAAAATGGATATAATATGTTATCCTTAAGAGATAGACATGTGCCATGGCGAACTTTTCTGTAGACCTATACCTATAAGCTACACAATTCCACTATTTATCATTTTGTTATATCTCTAAGGGTTTAGGTAACGTTTTCGTTGAAAGCTCCCAGACGGCTTATTTTTTTCCGACACCTCCAACAAATATCATTATATTTAAAGCCAATGTAACCAACCCGCACTGGGCCCGCGTGATAGATTACGGCCCACTCCCTCTCATGGAGAGAAGGCCTGTGTCGCAGCAGTGGGAACGTTATAGGCTGAGTATGTAAGCCAATGTATACAAAAACTTGAAAAGTTATACAAGAAAAGTTTTTATTCAGTGCGCAAACTTTAACCATGAATTCAGTTTATCATTTCATGGTTACAGTTTGCGCACTGGATAAAAACTTATCCTGTATACTAAAACCTTCCTCGAGAACACACTATCCATTGATGAAAACAGCATGAAAAGCGGTGCAATCGTTTTTGAGTTTGTCGCGAACAGACAGGCAGACAGACGCGGCGGGGGACTTTTTTAATAATATTTAGTCATTAGACATAGCTTTTTTTTATTTTATTTTATAATTATTACCCAACAGGAAGTCTAATCGTACAACGAAATAGGCTGTTTTATACTCTGAAAAATAATTTTGATTTTACTGCTTTCTAGTATTTGAACAATTGAAAAGATAACGGAACCTTCTAAAAAGGAATAATATGTTGTATGGAACCAAAACTGACGCTCCAGAGGCGTACAAAATGACGTATAAATATATATTTTGGAGCGTACGTTACGCCTGCTTTACGAAGGAGCCTCAGATTCAGTAGAAAGCTAACTGAACTTCGTTCTTACTGGTCGGTGCGAAAAGCAAACAAGAAAATAGTCTTCTTAAACTAACGATTGTAACTTAAAAATCTGAAAGATCAATATTGGAGTACAAAACACTTCTGCTAGCACCTTTAGTGGATCCAGGCATAATGTTTTCATAAATTGTTACAGAAAAAAGGTCGTACGATAGTGATAGAGCCGGAACGAGACAAGACGATGGTGGGCGAACTGCTGGAGTTCAAGGAGCAACTGGACCACGTCGTCAACGCCTGCTTTCAGAGAAACGACAAGTTCCTGTACTCCATGCGGGAGGCCTTCGAGTACTTCATCAACCAGAGGCAGAACAAGCCGGCCGAACTTATTGGTGAGTCTACCCAGGGCGTCGAAGTCAAACGTCAAATCATTTATTTCATTTAGGCCATAAAACAGTCACTTTTGAACATCAACAATAATTACATGTTTTTGTAACGATTACAATTTTGAATTAATTCTACTTTCCCGTCAAAACGGTAGCTTCGTATCGGGAAGAATGTGCAAGAAACTTCTTATGCCCGGTTTCTGAAGTTCCCAGATAAACTCTCAATAACGATTAATTTAATATAGTTATGCTTAAGATAAACGTCAGTTAACTGTCACTGCGTTTCAGAACACACAACAAACCATTCAATTACTATGAATAAATATAATGACTAAAGATATGATGTGACTTAAAACAAAACAGACCAACTGTCATTTTTGACAGCGCTCACGGTGATATTAGTTGAGGGCATGGTCGGCGTTATCGCAGCATGGTGCATGTCATGACGTCATCTTTAACGGTTCTTGGGACATCGTTATCGCGGTCACGCCAATTCGGAACGGGTGTGAGCACGCTCAAATCGATATAATCGAAAACCTTTTTGCCGTTTCTATGTTGCCGATAGATGGGTCTGTTTATGAGATCGCGTCTAAATTTGGATTTTTATTATTTGTTTTTTTTTATTATTATTATTCGTCTTTACTGTTAGTTTAATTATAATTATAATTTTTTCAATGGTTAATAAGTGGCTTAATACTGTTTTAGCTAAAAAATATTTTAAGGCGTTATTTACGGGTGGATGTATGAACGACATCAGTGCCTTTTTTTTTAAAAAAACGTCACCATCCATTACTTTTTTCTAGGGCGCATTCCGTATTAGAAAAATAGCGCTGTGAGCGCTCACATCGATATTTTGCGTCCCGAGTTCGATATCACGATTCTGACAGCAAAAAAATGTCAACAATACGGAACGCTCGTGATCGCGATAAAAGTGTTCACTCAGCGTTAAAACATATATTCACCATATGAAACTAGTATACACCACACATTTCTTCTTCTTAGGTAGAAGCACTACTTCAAATAAATCTAAGTTAGCTAAAGATACAAAACAAAACAGCACAACTGTCATTTTTGACAGCGCTCTCGGAGATATAAGAATAAGGCATGGTCGGCGTTATCGCAAGATGGCGCATGTCATGACGTCATCTATGACGTTTCGCGGGACATCGTTATCGCGCTCACGCCAATTCGGAACGGGTGTGAGGGCGCTCAAATCGGTATTATTGCATCTCGGAACGTGGGCCTAGTTTCACTTCAATGTTTTTGCAACGTTTCATTTTTACTCTGTCGTTAGATTCGAATTTAATAAAATAAAAGTTTGCTTGTCTTTCCAATCGTTTGTGCTTTATCTATTCTTTTGTAAAATATCATAATGGAACCCGGAAAACGTAGTAAAAATTTTACTGAAAGAGAGAAGATGCTTCTTTTCAAAGTGGCTAAAGAATTTGTCTGTATAATCGACAATAAAAGGACGGATGGGGCTACTGTAGAGGCCAAGAAACGAGCTTGGATGGCACTGAAGAATAAATATAATGCTTTCTCGGAAACTGGGTTTAGGACTGAGAAGCAGTTACATGCCTTATATGATAACATTAAGAAAAACGCGAGAAAAAATATGAGCCATGCTAAGGTAAGTCGTATCCCTGTTAATGTATCTACTTTTAGTTTTTATTTACCGATTTTATTATTAAAGCCCGTAAAGTACCAAGTGCAAAGCGACCCCTAAACAAACGAAACTAAACATATAAGCTACAGCTTGGTAAATACCATGTGTTATTAAAATAACACATGGTATTTACCAATAAACATAATTCGGTATATGGTTCTTGAGCAGTTAGGCATCAGACTATTATATTCACTGACTATTATCATGTTACCTAATAGTACCAGAAATGAATGCAATTTATTATATATTAAATTTAAATTTCAGTCCAAGATGTACAAGACAGGAAGTGGAACATTTAGTCCTAAGACAACCGCAATTGAGGAGAAAGTTGTGGCATTATTAACTCCTCAATACCAGTCGTCAGCACCATATTTCAACTTAGGCAAGTCAAAAGTTTCTCCTAATATCATAGAATACTAGAATTGAGCATTTCTTGAGCAAGTAATAATTTAATTACGAACAAGTATTAAAATTGTTTTCGCCTGAGTTTGGTTAGATTCTTCTCATTTGCAATGTTCTAGCATAGACTACATACTTTATACCTGAGCAATCTCAAATTATCTATGAATAGTAGACAAAAAATTGTTTAAATTAAATCTAACTCTCCTATGAAATTTCAACTGAACTGGATGAGGTAGGTATAATGAAATGAAATAAAATTTATTTTAATGTGGGCTAATATTTTTATAGAATTTTGTGCATGGGGAATACTTAGAAATCTAGTGCTGAATGTTAATCATTATAAAAAATATAACAAATTCACATACAAAACACTCAAATAGCAGGCTTTGGTAGATTTTTTATACTAAATTATTTACATATACACATATCAGTACAATCACATCATATCAATGTTATTTGTTATACATGTGAGTATAATCATCAGGTACACAGTAGTAACAACTTATTAATTACAGATATTGTTGAACCACAACTTCTAAGTGAAGATGCACTTCCCGGTACTTCTCAAGACATACTCATTGTATTGGATGGAAAAGAAGATTTGGTGTCTGAAACCCAATCAACTTCGAAGCAAGTTGGATGTTCCAAAATACCAATTTCGCCGGTTATGAAGGAATTTGAAAACACATCAACAAAGAAAAAAAATACTAATAATCTAAATGCTTCAATAATAAAACGAAATAATCATAATCAAATCAATGAAGATGCTATAACAACTAAAAGGTTAGAAATATTGGAGATCCAACGGCAACAAGAAGTAATGAAGTTAGAAAAAACTAAAATATTATTGGATATTGATATTGAATTAAAGAGAATTCTTCTAGAAAATGCTAGAATGGACCTAGAATTTAAAAAGAAGTTTTTTTAATTAAAATGGGTAATATGTAATATTCTTTAACAATAAATATTACACATTACCCCATTCTAACATTCTCCCATCCCGTCATTGTATCCTTTTAGTTGTTAACACATCTTCTCTTTTCAACTTGAAATACAAATAAAATATACATAGATACCTCATGTTTTTATTTTTATTTGTGTCCCCATTTTACCTATTCATATTCATTTATTCATCAAATATAAGCTAACAGTTTATACCAAATCGCTTATATCTATGATAATTCTACAAAATTACATTAAAATTTAATTAAAACTTCTTAGACAGACTAAACATAAAAAAACCTTATACATAACACCAGAACTAAACAATTGAAATATTATTAACTATGTACAACTTGAAAATTTACCAGAATGAGATATTTATTAAAGAACTAGCTAACCCGACAGACGTTGTCCTGTCTCAATTATGAATATTAAATTCGCAACTTTCTTATTTTTTCTTTCAAAAGAACCTTCACCTGACAATAACAAACACAACAAAAAAAGAATTACCTAAATTTGTCCAGCCGTTCACATGTGATGCCGTGACCAAGGGAAATAGTGATTTATTTTATAAAACCTAAAATATTGCTACAACAATAGCAGACGAAAACTGTTTCCTTCAGAGGAAAGAGGATTGTTCAACAGATTCTAATACAATATCTTGTTCAGGAGCAGAATCAATTATCACTGAAGCATTTTGCTGTAGAGCTGCTGATATTATGTAACAGCTGTTGCAACAATTACAGCTAATGTGTGATCTAAATAAAACTTTAATTTTCGAGAAAGGCATAGAAATATTCTTTTCCACACCAAATGTACTTTCAACTGTACTTCTGGTCTTGTATTGTTTTTCATTATAAAGTTTTATACATTTGTAGCTGGATTTAAGAATGGCGTCATCATGAACTTTCCACACAAGGATAAGCACTGTCTTCCATGAGGTGACCATCTATCTCATTGTTATCCATGCGCGCTCGCAAGAATGAGTCATTTCCTTGATCACACTCGACATCTGCTAAAAACCTATTAATAATATCGAAAAATTGTCTTGGAACATACAGAATATGATATTTCCGATTCCTTACCGTTACATTGGTTTCTACAAGACATGGTATTCACGTGGTTTGAACATAGTAAGATTCCGCGGGGAATCATTATAACCATACAGAATTGGGGCCCTGTCATGTGTCTATCCATGCCAGCTAACATCTATATCACGGATTTATAATTTTGCATCACACAAAACTTAGAAAAGAAACCTTTTCTATTTCTAAATAGTCCTGATTGGTCACCTCCAGATCGAATTGGTATGTGCGATCCATCTACCAAACCAAATACATTTGGAAATCCAGCTATATTAAAAAAAAAATGATGATGATGATGACTGCTCTCAGGTCTTCAAAAAGCTTTGCTTATTTCTTTGCTGACGTTATAAACAACTCTTGACACAGTGGTTTTGTGTAATAAACTTCAGTACTTCCAAAGCAAACTCTGATGAGATGCTAACACTCATTGTTTTCTCCTTTGAATAATTTTAATAGCTTTCACTGGCAACTTAATTCACTGTACACGAACTGAATACACATTTACATAAGTAGAACCTTAATAAAGTTGAGGTAGTTTGTTAAGAAATAAAACATCAAATAAAGTTATGGAACCGATAAACGGCACACATTGGTGAGTCAAGTTAACCTAAGTTTAAACAGTTTATCTTACATTGCGGTGTTCGGAAACGCACTTTCACAAGTTATCGAATCAATAGCGCTAATGAATAGATAAACTACCGATAAGATGACCTCAGAAACCGGGCATTAGAAACTTATTTGTACCTAAATCTGTTCCACTGCAGTGCAAAGCCTTCCCTTCCACTCCTCTCCTTTCCTGTTCACTCCTCTCTTTCTTGGGTTACTTTAGACCAATCCTGTGTGTAAGCGTCAACCTTGTCATGTCATTAGATACTTACACATTCAATATTTTTTCAGCTAAATTTGTGGACGTGAAACTCCGCGCGGGCAACAAGGAGGCCACGGAAGAGGAGTTAGAACGTCTGCTGGACAAGATCATGGTGTTGTTCCGGTTCATACACGGCAAGGACGTGTTCGAGGCTTTCTACAAGAAGGTATGATGAGCTTTATATTTACAGTACTACAATACGATGCTAAGACGTGTGAATGATGTTAGGATTGACACCAATGATAGCTCAGAGCGTACCGAGGGAACGATACGTAATTACGAAATAATTGCGTTCGTTTGTTCCCTTGCTGCAATAAATTCAACTACAAATTCTTTCTTATTTTTAGGACCTCGCCAAAAGGCTGCTAGTCGGCAAGTCGGCATCAGTAGACGCAGAGAAGTCGATGTTAAGTAAACTGAAGCAGGAGTGCGGCGGAGGCTTCACCTGCAAGCTGGAGGGCATGTTCAAGGACATGGAGCTGTCCAAGGACATTAATATTACGTATAAACAAGTATGTGCGAATCACGTAAGTTGGGGCTGTTTAAACAAGGCTGCCAGTAGAGCCAACTTATTTTAAACCAGAAATTATACAACATTAAGGCAAGGAGAAAAACGACGTTTTGTATTGTTGTAGTCATAGATAAGCCGATTTAAATTAAAAAAAAAAACATTCATTTCACACTTTGATCTAGATATCAACATGGTTACAGCGATAATTTCCAAATGTTTCATAATGAGTGTCGTTTTCATGGTTTTCAAGGGTGCTGAAACAAAAAGTGAGGTCAAAAAGAAAATCCAAGGTAGCTGCTGCGTCCATAAATCTAATCTAACTGGCCTGTATTGTCCCACTGCAGGCCAAAGACCATAAATAAGAAAGTAAATAAATAAAAAAGGTCCAAATAAAGGTTAAGTCCGTATAACATATCTGGCGAAGCGTGGGTGTATTATACACCCCAGCCCAACGTCTCTGAAAGAATACAGGCGTACCTACGTGTTACGTGTCGCTACTCCTTGCGCGGGCTGGGGTAAGCGTTCCATACATACGGCACACGGGTAACCTCGCTTTAAATCATTTTTTTTATTAATATTTGCAAAAGAACGACAATAAAAAGAAGATATCTAGCATTAGTAATGATCCGACGGCGACGAGCCGTCACGGTATAGTTGTTAAACATACCGTTGTTTAACAACGAGATTTTAGTTGAAATCTTCTAACTATCGATAAGTAGTGGGTTGGTAATGTAAAGTTCATCATGCATTCGAATTATTAATGTTATATTCAATTTCGTTCTCTATAAGCTGTGGTTACCTGGAATTGAGTGTGCATAATAGGAGAATGTATAGTAAAAGTTTTATTAGTGTAGAAAATAATGGTAATGTATGTCGTTGGGCATTCTTAAATAAATAAACAATCTGGCAGCCCTGGTTTCACAGGATTTTCTAATGAATTTTTGCATGTTGAGAGGTTTTCAGAGATTTTTGTATGGAGACGGGTGGAAGACAATGAAACTGACCACAACGGCAGCCGAGCTATTTTCCCCCCATAACCGTGTTTTGTGCGACATAATAAATGTTTGTATGTAGCACTTAGCGGCGTCGCAGGAGGGCGGTGGGCTGGAGCTGAGCGTGTACATCCTGACGATGGGCTTCTGGCCCTCCTACCCGCCCGTGGACGTGCGCCTGCCGCCCGAGCTGACGCGCCACCAAGACCACTTCACCAAGTTCTACCTGGCCAAGCACTCGGGCCGCAAGCTGCAGTGGCAGGCCACGCTGGGCCATTGTGTGCTGCGCGCGCACTTCACACAGGTAGCTTCTTTACCTCATTTTATAAAATCAAATTCAAAAGTCATTTATTCAAACTAGGCTGAGAGTCAGAACTTTTTGAACGTCAAAATTACATAAGACTACCCCAAAACGCCCACCCTTCTCCACTTTCTAGTGCTTTAGCTGGGAAGAGGAAGTGGAGCAACAAACTCCCCTGCAGCACAGCTTTCTGTTAAGTTAGAAGAACTTGATTCTATACAATAGTAGATAAGCAATTAACATAACTAAAACAAAACATAAAAATTTTAGTAGTCATCAAACAAATACAAAAGACTATAAGTATACTTATTAATTAATTATCGCGATCATCTTTTTGCGACGACATCTTTGCAGGATGCCTGCATGGTTAGCTCGAGAACCGTTGGGAAACGTTTTGTCGACGGAACAGTAGAAAAAATAACGAAACGTACTGTTCCGTCGACAAAACATAAAATTAAATTATACGCCATTATGTCAGCTAGCTGACGCCAATATAACAACAAAACATTGTAACTAAACAAAGCATAAAGAAAAAAAAACAATAAACGTTAACAGAACTTAATACCTACATAGCATAAAGGGTGTGCCCGCTTACATATGCAATGCTGCATTATGTTCATATAGATATAACTTGACGTAACAAAATATTTTTAACTAGGACCTTCGGAATTAAATAATCCACTAACTTCACATCGCGGTTTCGCCCGCATGGATATTCCCCTTTTTTAACCGACGAAAAAACGGAGGAGGTTACTCAATTCGACGCTATATTTTTTTTTTTTTTTTTTATGTATGACCACGCAAAACTTTTTCCAGAGTAGTCCGATTTTTATTAGAATAGAATAGAATAGTTCTTTATTTGCACAGAAAGTAGGTACATGTCTCAGATGTTCAGTTTAAAGTGACCCTTATACTAACTACCTTAACTAGGGCATGCAAACAGTTCAAGTTATATTAATAAAGACTAATTTATCATACATTATTAAACACATTCGATCATATAATACAAGTTTACTATGTCGAAAACGAATTCAGTGAATACATAATGTCAAGTTGAATAAAATGGGATTAGAAATAAATTCGTCAAGTTCGAGGTCAATACAATTAATTTAAAAACATAAATGATCTGATACAAGTCAAGAGTAGGTTCAGGGATGTCATTTTATCAATTTAAATTATCATCCGTCAAAAATTCGCCAATTGAGTAATAACATTTATTAATTAATAGGGCAGTCAATTTCTTTTTGAATAATGGAAAAGTCTCATTTTTTATTACATTGGGTATTTTGTTAAATATGATCGGACCCATACATATAACACTTTTCTTTAATAAGGCGGTATCGGAACCACTAACAATTAGCATATCCTTATATTTTTTCCTGATTGGCCGGTTTCTATTTTCTGACACTTTATTAAAAAGATGCATATTTGATTTAACAAAAACAGCCATCTCGAAAATATAGAGTGATGGGAATGTTAGCAATTTTAGGGACTTAAATACAGGTACGCAGCTATCAGTTACTGTTAAGTTACACATGCCCCTTATACAGCGTTTTTGAGCCTTGAACACCTGTTCCCTTAGGCTACAGTTTCCCCAAAATATTATTCCGAATCTCAAAATCGAGGCAGCTAAACCGTGGTATGCGATTAACCTTGTGGCCATATTTACTTTTTTTGATAAGTTAAAGAGAACATATGCAGCTGTACTAAGTTTTTTGCATACTTCTTCTGCTTGTGGCTTCCAAGTTAGTTGGCTATCTATCATAATTCCAAGGAATTTCGCAACTAGTACTTGGTCAACTTTTACTCCATTATAGTGTAAATGTAAGACTTGTGGTGGAATCCGTTGATAAAAATGCATTATATTGGTCTTCGTTAAATTAATCATTAAATTATTTTGGTCAAGCCAGTGTATAATATTTATTAAAGTATCATTTATATCATGTTCATATATTTTTTTTGTCAAAACATTTAATCAAGGCAGTACTATCGTCAGCAAATAAGACCATAGGATGTTCAATGTGGCGAGGTAAATCATTTATATATAGCAAAGATAACAAAGGGCCCAGCACACTACCCTGTGGTACGCCATACCTAATAATCCTAACCATAGATATATATTTTTCTTCGCGCTTAGTTTTTAGACATATTCTAGATATTACCGTGTGTTGCTTACGATTGTTAAGGTATGATTTTAAGAGATTTAGTACATTTCCTCTGATGCCAATGATGTTTAGCTTTTTTATAAGAACTTCGTGATCAACGCAATCAAATGCCCTCGTCATGTCCGTAAATATTGCGCAAACTGGCACCTTTTTATCAACATTTTGCAATATGACATTTATTAAATCGTAAACGGCCGTATTTATACCATTATTTTTTCTGAAACCCTTTTGTTCCGCACCTAAAATATTATATTTTGATAAGAAATTATTGATTGAGTCATAAATTATTTTTTCTATAACCTTAGAAAAGATGGGTATTAAAGCAATTGGTCTATAATTTGCTAGATCTTCTTTATTGTTTTTTTTTGAAAACTGGCTTCACTATAACTGTTTTTAAACTATCCGGAAATGCTCCAGTACTGATACACAAGTTAAGTATATGACACAGATGCAAGACGATGTCGCCTGATACGAATTTTACAACCTTTGTTGATATACCATCATATCCAGTGCTACTTTTATTTTTTAACGATTGTATCGCTCTCATAATATCTTGCGGTACTAATGGATTCATAAACATTGAATTGGGGTTACTTGTCAAGTTCGTAGTGTTCGGCGGTTTTGTCATGTTATTTTGTGTCTGGTCAATAAAATAGTTGTTAAAAGCGTTTGCAATGTCTGTCGGATTAGTAATGGTAGAATTTTGAACTTTAATTTGGGAAATAGGCTCGGTGATTCGGGTTCTGTTATCTATAACCTGCCATGATGCTTTCGATTTATTGCTTGAGGTATTAATTAAATAATTATTTTGTGCTCTTTGCGTTAGTTTTATAATTTTCCGAAATCTGCGCGAGTAATTTCTAAATATATTTTTGTTACAATTTGATGGTTCGCGTCTGTATTTCCATAGTAAATGTCTTTGTTTTCTACTACACACTCGGATACCATTTGAAACCCATTTAATATTCTTATTAGCTTTAACTGTTATTAATTTGTAAGGAAAGCAAAGGTCGTACAGCATTCGAAAATGCTCCAGAAAATAATCGTATGCTTCATTAGCATTCTCGGTAGGTAGATTTCAGAGAAAGAGAGACATTTTAGATAGTTTTTGAACCTAGTCATATTTTCACTAGATAGGTCGCGTTTTTTAATCCGCCATGAATTTACTCTATATGATTTAATAACCTTAACTTCTAATAGCTGAGCAGTGTGATCAGACAATGCAAAGTCCAATACTTCGGATTTACATTTTAATTTAGGGTTGCATGCAAAATTATCCAAACAAGTATTACTTGCCAGCCTGGTGGGCTGTCTTAACTCTAATTTAAGATTGTAGCCCAAAAGAAAGTATTCGAAGTCCAATGTCAAGTTATTTCTTTTAAGCGTATCTATATTGAAGTCCCCACAAATGACTATTTTCTTATCAGATTTGGTGCATAGCTTCTTCAAAATAATCTCTAACTTTTCATAAAAGACATTTAAGTTATTTAACTTTGGTGGCCTATAAATACAGATAATAATTACACTGGATTGGATACACATATTGGAAAGGGTATACCCCGAAGTTGGTCCCATATAAATTTCGAAGAAAAATTCCAATCCTAAGGGTAAGAAAAAAGGGGATGATTGATTGTTTACTCACAGATTTTAATACTGAGTTGTGTATTACAAAAATTAAGCATGTAGTAATTAGTAGATTATAGCCACAATTTTTTTTTAAATAAAACCTTTTTAATAAAAAAATTAAACCGCCGAAAAACCGAAAAGTAAAAAATAATAAACTTGCTTTGTCCAACCCCAATAACTAAGTTCAGAAGTCGGTGACTTTGGATATGTATTTAATTATATGTCACCGCCTTCCGAACTTAGTTATTGGGGTTGTTGGACAAAGCAAGTGGTAAATATTGTGCCTTGTCCCTCAGAAATAGTGCATGCTTCCGCTATTGACAGATTGCTTTAAATCAGGTCAGAACTAGCTCAGTTCTAGATATTAGCATTTACAAACATATCAATAATTTTACCACTTTATATCTTTCCACGGATAATTTAGTACCCACTAACTGGCATAAGAATGGTGATTCCCATAGGCACCGTGCATATTTGTGGTATACATATTTCCTATGTCACACGGGAATAGTGTAGCTTTCCATCAGTTAAAGTTTTTTTTTTTATCAGTTCCGTAGTTCCATGGATTACCTTTAACAAACATTAAAGAAGAGCGGGTGTTTTGAGGGACTGTACAACATAATATTGACGTTCGAAAAGTGCAGATTTTCAGCCTAATTTGAATAAATGACCTGATTTTGACACAAGAACAATTAACTCCTTGTAAAATTAGTTTAGAAGTTTAATGAGCAATTCTTCTATGTTTTCCTACTACTATAAATTACAGTAGGTACTTAAAAATAGTGTAATATTCCAGGGTAACAAAGAGCTCCAGGTGTCGCTGTTTCAAGCGCTCTGTCTGCTGCTCTTCAACGATGGAGACAATCTCTCTTTCGAATATATTAAGACTGCAACTAATATTGAGGTAAGAACAATATTATCAAAAACATTGTTGTATGGTTTGTTCCAAAAATAATTATTGAAAACATTAACAAATAGATCAGAAAATTGTGACTTTGGAAAATAGTACATGTTCATATCATTCAACAGGACCTCATTAAATACACAACAACATAATGGATTGAAGACCACAGTTAATACCCCCATTCGGTATTTTTTCCTTCTAATAGTTTAAATACCTCAATCAAAATAGGTTTAATACACATTAATATAGGGGCGGTATAGAACAGCCCTGCCCCTAACCACTGTCGTACTGTGTAGACACGGACTCCCCAACCTGACCAAACGTACCTGTGGATGCTAATTTGTATTTTCACTTACAAATTCAAATTCATTTATTTAACTTACACAAGGTTCTTAAACATACAAAGTGGTTTTACATGATATGAAATTTTCAAAAACAGAAGACTTACACAGATTACACAGTGGGTCCCAAACTTGTCATAGCCTGTATCTTGGTGACCCAAACAGTACACAAAGTTAATAATTCTGCTAGCGCAAGATTGTTACAAATTCAGAAGTTCCTTATGTTTTTTTTTTTTTTAATTTACATCTATGTGAGAACAAAGAAAATAAATGACATTACTAGTTAGATACAAGAAAGTTAAAGTAAGTGTGTGGTGTAAGTGTGAGTGAGGGTATGTGTTCTATCAGAGTGTATTATTAACATGTGCTGCAAAGTAAACTTTCTGTTTCTTCATAATTCCGGCCCAGCAACCATTCTTTTAGTTTAGTTTTGGCCTAAGAGTAGTTGTTCGGTATAGGGAAGGTTTTGCTTATAGCATTAAACATCCGCTTATAGCATTAAATTAGGCGCTTTTGTTTGAATATTTATACCTATTTTTTTTTTTTTTTTTTTTTTTTGGCTGGGAAATCATCAAATGACTTCTCCTGCTGAGTAGAGCAGGAGGGCGTGTCAGACTTTTACTGACTAAAACCCACCCGTGTTCCCTCAGTAGCCCGTATGCCAGGAGCCGTGGTATCTCTTTCGAACAAACCCGCACCCCTGGCAGGCATCGGCCCTTGCGGACCCCACCAGTGGTTGCTGACATCTTTGACGGCGCGCGTGAGGAACACAACGCGCCGTCCCGTCTACCACTTTTCGGCCGCAGAGGATAGGGAGAGCGGCTGACGCTATACCGACACTCCTCTTCCCCTGCGGCCCCACCGCGTCCGCCATCAAACGGTGGCGGCCCCGTCCAGGCCACGGAAGGGAAGAGCGCTGCTCAGAAGCACCGGCACTCCTCCTCTACCGCAGCCTGTAACCCTCAGCCGCGATGCCTCCCATTCGACATCGCGGCCCACCTCAGTTGCGGTGCACCTCACCGCAACCTACTTTTTGGCCGCTACGTCAATGGCTTGAAGGCAAAAGCCCTGACGAGCGGCCCCACCGTTGGGTTCCTCTTGGCTTCACCGTGGATGGGAGACCACGGTTACTAAGCCCCCCCGCAACGACAATGCGGGAACCCACTCGGGGGGGATATTTATACCTCAGACTATTATGAAATCAACTGAAAGATGTTATTTAAACAATAATTGTTAGAGGAAGCGGTCAAATACAAAGTTGACACCCGACTAAATACAGATGAATGTGTAACCGACAGACCAACTATGTCAAGGTCAGCTTCCAGTCAAACTGGTTGAAGGAAAGAACGAAAAATATTTTATTTGAGACACGCATAGGAAATACAAACAGTAAAGAAGGTCATTAAAACTTTTAAGTTTATCTAACGTGAAATTTAACAAAAAAGTGGAAGACCAGATGATGATGAGTTGCGCCCCCTTAGGAAGGCGAGCTGCGGCGCACGCTGCAGTCGCTGGCGTGCGGCAAGGCGCGCGTGCTCAGCAAGGCGCCGCGCGGCCGGGAGGTGGACGACGCAGACCACTTCGCCTTCAACGGGGACTTCACCAACAAGCTGTTCCGCATCAAGATCAACCAGATACAGATGAAGGAGACGGTCAGTACTCACTAGCTTTTAGGACCAGCAGTTTGGAACCTATGTCGCACGACTTGTATCAATTATAATCTTAATACGTGCGACTCAAAGCCCGTATTTTACGTACAGTCACGAGCATTAATATGTTTACACATAGCCGAATTCAAAAGAAATTTTCTCTTAAATAGCGATTGTAACCTAGAGATAACCTAGGAATTTCATTATAGCGTGGGTTCCAAAATATTATTTTCATAAGAACATAAAATTACAATTAGTACAGAGGAGAAAATCTGTTTTAAAATTGGTAAGCGTATACATATTAGTGCTCCTGACTGTACGGGTGGGAAAATCGGTTATTCTATCCACGTCAGCTCCTCGAGAAAGGCCAGCAACGCCTTAGTGTTGCTGACAATCTCACGTAAGGTACCTGACTTACCGAAACACTTTGCCCTGAATGTGGCCCGCAAATTACAATCTTAGGGACAAGAACTAATTACAAGAACTTTTTAATTGTCCAATGAGTTAGTTGGTCAATCAAAAAGATGAAGCTTGTTGCCCATTCCAAAGAAGGTTCCTGTGGAGCAAAAAGGGGAGGAAATCCGCTCCTATTCCACACTTTTTTAAATCAGGCTCTTGAAAACTACGAAAATCTAGCTTATCTAAAAACTATTTTTGTCGGCAATTATTTTAAATTTACGTGTAATTTTAAATCTGAGGCATATATTTCTAATTCATAAAAGTTATCGAACATCTAAACAGTTGTTTCTGTTTTTCAATACGAAACCAGACTTAAACAACTGTTTAGAACAGCCTTTCCCAAAGTGGGCGATAACGCCCCCTTGTGGGCGCTGAAGGCCTGAAGGGGGCGGTAAGAGACCCGCTAATTCCGCTCAAACACAATAATTAATTTAATTTGAAGTTAAAGTGGTTTTTAAGTAGTTGAATAAATAGGAGCGCTAAAAAATAATTTATTCTCAAAGTGGGCAGTAGACGAAATAAGTTTGGGAACCCCTGGTTTAGATGTTCAATAACTCTGTTTAATTTTAAAGTTTATTTTTATTTTTAAAGTATATTTTTAAATTTTAATGTTTAAATTTTGATTCAAGCAATAATTTTAATTTCGTTTTTATTTTATTTATTCTCAATTCGATTACGATATTGATTTTTGATTGTTTAATTTTCTATTCTCATTTCGATTATGTTGTTTTTTTTTTTAATTCTTATTCTGCTGATTTTTTTTTTTACTAATTTATGGAGCTATTTTTAAGTGAGTGCTGTGTACGCCTGTAAGTGACAAATTCACCATAACTAAATCCAAATGTTAATGTGCCTAGTGAATAAGTCGTTGGTGTACCTTTTAAATAAATAAATAAAATAAATAAACTTTTATAAAAAAGGGCCTAAGCCGGCGCTACAAAATAATTTATTTTGCCACTCTTCAAAATCCTGCATAGTCGGAATATCTTACCGTTTATGCACAGCCCTAAATCATCATCTTTCTGTCCTTAACTCAATTCATATGGGGTTGGCGCAGCATCTTCCATTTCTTCGTATTAAGTAACAGCCGTCATCTCTCCGTTCTAGACGTATTATCTTTAAAAAAAAATATCTTCATCTGTTTACAGCCTTATAACAATCATCATTCATTACAAGCACGTTTCTAGTCACATGCTCCACACGCCTCCGTATCATAATATTATGCCCCTTACCACAACTATCGGTTCTTCGGTATTTGTGAATTTTTTAGTAGATATTTATAGTGAATATGAATCACAAAAATATGAATTGGCATTTCAGAGCGAGGAACAGAAAGCGACGGAAGAGCGAGTATTCCAAGACAGACAGTACCAGATCGACGCGGCCATCGTCAGGGTCATGAAGATGCGCAAGGCGCTCTCACACAACCTGCTCATATCTGAGCTGTACAACCAGCTCAAGTTTCCCGTCAAGGTACGACATACGTATCATCATATTCTACGTGCCGTAGAAAAGAAAAGCCGTAATTCGTCCCGTTACTAACACAAAAACGTATCTCGATTTTCTCTGTACGAGTAATTAATCGTACATGGCACGCGCGTATTGCAAAGATCAGCACTTTTCCGTCGTTGTCGTTGCTAGACAGACAGAGCTACTAGCATCTGACGTGACACGACAGAAACGCAATAGTTACTACGCCCCATTATACAATGATCATTTTGCGTGACAAGGATAGAAGAATAATTTAAAAATCATGTAACTTCTCCATTTTGCCACCGATTTTATCTCCTTTTCTATCTTTATTATAAGTATTAATTCATGTATATTTTTAAAGTAGTCAAATACCCTATTATTTGCATTGATCCTCTGTTACCTATCCTTTTGCGAAATTTATATATCAATTATAATAGCCTCCTAAGAATTAATATTGCCAAACGTTTGCTCCGCAGCCTGCAGACCTGAAGAAGCGCATCGAATCCCTCATCGACCGCGACTACATGGAGCGCGACAAAGACAACCCGAACCAGTACAACTACGTCGCGTAATAGTGGCCCACTCGCGGCCATGCTCGACCGACCGCGCTCACGCTACGACACCACTGTTCACTAATAAATGTCTGATGATGATACGATGTTTGAACGATAGCGAGCCTATCACGAGGACCTCATGTTATAGTCTACTGTAGTATATGACAGCTTACATCTAGGGGAGAGAAATGGAGGGAACACAGAGCAGGGAAGCGTAGGCAGCGACTAGAGATGGAACAACTAATACAGTTTGTGGCGCTGTGGTGCGCGTTGGGGCGAGACTTCTGGCACGGACCGCTTGTCAAAGCTGTCATGTTCTGCACGTCATTTGTGTCGTAGTAAACGGTGTCACGCTTAGTTTGTATGGAAAGTGTTGACTATGACCCTCTACCAACAATCTGAGGGGCAATTCTCGTAATTTTAAAAACGTTCACAGTCTCATCTCAGTCTCAATCTGTCAAAAATACCTCGAGTTTCGATAAAATTACGAAAATTGTCCTTCTGGTCGTCTCGTTCTCTGTGAGTGGAATAAATAGTCTTACGAGTCTGTTTCACCACAAGCCAGTAAGTTTCCATTTAGTATAAACAGCCTCTAATGTTCCCACTGCTGACACACAGGCCAAGGAGGCCTTCGCGAGGGATACCGCTGTAATCTACCACGCGGGCCCGATACGGAATGGTAGATGGCACATGTCTTAGAAGGTTTGGTTCCAAGACATGCCGGATTCCTCACGATGCTTTCCTTCAGCATTTTGAGAGCAGTGGTGATGAAATTATTTACACAAAGTGAAGCGACTGTCTGGGCTCTATCCCACGACATACAAACTCATAAGTCGGGGCCATTACCAATGGGCCACCACTGTTCTCAAAATGTATTACATTCTTTTGGAGGGTAAAGGATATTTGGCCAATGTGAACCAGGCCATATCGGCCTAATATCCTCCTCTATTCCTACGAATAGAGAGTCTATTTTTACAGTCTACAAACACCGCTTATGGCAGCAAGCGAGTAGCGTGTCTGCCCATGCGGACTGTAACTCCATGTAATATTTTCTATGATAAATGTATTTGACGTGCAGTCAACTGGTAAAAGCGTTCTGTGTTCCCGTCCTTATGCAGTCCTTTTGGTATGTCGGAGGTCAGACTGGCTCCGCAAAGAATTCTGTCTGGTGAAGCCGCATGAGGTTATTCTAGCAGCCGGATCTAGCTTGGCAACTGACTGACTAGCCGACCAAGAATATATAATATAACTTAGCTGTTAGCGCCTTGGGCACTCATAAGCTGAGATTAATGTTCACATTTCTCCTTCCTTCAATGTAGCCTGCGAATAATCACATAAAAAGTAAGAAGTTATTAATTTCGGCTACATTGAAGGAATCTTCCTTAGAGTTTAATGTGGATAGAGTAACGTAGCTCGCGAAATTCAAATTTTCTTCCGTTTTTTTGCAATTTTGCAGGTCAATGTCAGGTACACGAATGTATTGATGAACTGACGACTGATGACCTGTAACTTGGTCGGCTAGTACGGTTGCCAACTAGTCATTAAGCCCAGCGTAATGCCATGTCGTAGTGTCAATGCGCCTCGACCTCACCGCTGTACATATGATAAACCCCGACAATGTGCGTAGAGCGAGCAGGTTACACAAACACTGCCGAAAAATAAAACCTTATAACAACCAAAGATTTAAATCGTTAAATTCGTCCGCGGCAAAAAATGGTCAAATTTTTATTTCTGTGACATGTATTGTACATTGGAAATCCGTTCTTTGCGAAGTATGTGTGGTGTGGGAATGATGTGATAAGACAACGGGTGCGGGTTAAAAGATGGAGTGACAAAAACTGAAAAGAGTAAGCTTAGATGGTCTGGTCATATTGAGATGATGAATGAAGGGCTGCTAATAAAAGGTATTAACAAGGCAGATGTGAGTACAAACGCCCGGAGGGGACGCCCTAAGAGGACATAAGTATAATGATAGTATATTATAGTGGTGATGCTCTTTTAGAAAACCCGTAGAAGTTCGTATTCAGTAACTTGACAGTTGAAGGCCAGATTATGACAAAAAAAGATAGTGAGGTGGTGTAAGAATGAATGAACTTAAAATAATGTCATCATCTGCCTAGCCTTTTCCCAACTATGTTGGGGTCGGCTTCCAGTCTAACCGGATGCAGCTGAATACCAGTATTTTACATGAAGCGACTGCATATCTGACCTCCACAACCCAGTTACTGGGTAATACGATACCCCTTGGTAAGACTGGTTGTCAGACTTTCGGGCTTCTGACGACCCGTAACGACTGTCAAAGATCCACAAATGACAGCCGGGACCAACGGCTTAACGTGCTTTCCGAGGCACGGAGGGCTCTTGGTATGTAAAGATGGTCACCCATCCACGGACCAACCGCGGCAAGCGTAGCTTAACCTGGCCGATCGACCCGTGCAGCTATTGTCATTAAAATAATGTACTTAATGCAAAAAAAATATTTTTAATTTATTAACTTGTCTTAAAAACATGATATGCACTATTAAAAATAGTAGAATTTGTTATGTATTCTTATATTCCATTATGTTACAACAAATTTTTAAAGTTTTATAACGAAATTAAAATGAAGACATTTTTATCATTCGTTCTTTATGCAAAATCGTTCACTACTCCAACACTATTAGTTTTAGTATGGTAACATTATTTTTCTTCGCACTGTCAAGTTATTGAATACGATTACGAGTCCAAGTCCAAGGACCAGAGGGCCTAGTGTGTTTCTATTAATCATCTCGATCAAACTCATCGAGCGCGATTTCCGAATGGCCCTGGATTGGTGAAAGATCAATCGGAGCGCCGAACGCGCTCGATACGTTAGATCGGGATGGTTAATAGAATCTCGAAATGGGGCCTCTGATGTATGAACGTAACCGAAGCAAAAGGAGTATGTATGGATCGAAGCAGATGGCGTTTTATAGTTTCTGCCTACCGCCATGGCAAAAAGACATGAGTTTAAGTTTGTACCTATGTATTGTCTCGCTCACGCATACTGAAAATCGTATCTATCGTTCCTTGCGCAATGTGGGGCTCGACTCTTTTATTAATTTTTTTTTAAATTTTAATAAAAGTAAATATTTTAATAAATTTAAAATTTTGATAACAACTCACCAAGTCAATACCTACTCGACTCAGAAGTGAAGCGTTGAAATGTGAGCTTTATGTCGTGTACTGTAGAGTGACACTTCCTAATAGCGTCACTATTTCGCATTTGATAACGTATGGATCTTGCTTTGCCAACGTGTTATCCTTATTATACACTAGAAACGACCCTTCGTGTGTTTGTCCAAATTTTCGCGATACTTGTGTAAAACAAAATATACCGTATTTTCATTAGAATAAAGTTGATTTTGTATTAGCGAATAAAACGAATAACGCCAATATTTGCACAAATGCACTAAGTAAAATACCAGTACTACACGATATTTTAAAGCTCACATTTCAATGAGTCGAGTTTGGGTTACAGATGGCCAATAGTCTATTTTAGTTCTAGCTCTCTTTTTTAAATTGGCTAGAAACAATTTTTTTTTGAGCGTTTTGACCGCGATACAACTTATCAGCTGGAATGAAGCTAGTGTTTCTACATGATTCAAGATTTATTATTTCTATGATTGAACCTGCTCACCAAGGTCTGTACTCATCTCTTAATGACAGACACATTGGCGACATATTTTGACCTTTTTGAGAAGTTCTCATTTTAACTCCCGTTTCGAATGAAATATGTACAGAGGCCAGCACATCAAGCTACACCAATCCGTCAAATTTCTTTGATAGTTTTTCAACTTTATTTCAAAAATTTGACAGTTTGGGATAGCTTGACCTGCTGGCGACTGTACTGGTTCACTTTCGAGAATATATTCTCGAATAGGACCCGTTTACTTGCAGGTTAATTCCAGAATGGCTGATAGTTAATACCATACATACAAACAAAAAAAGAAATATGTTTTACCAAGTATACAAACACGCTGTGATTGTGCGTAAGCGCAGCAGCTGTCGATACCGTTCCAGACAATGGCAAAGTTGGGTGGGTGTGTGTTGTTACATGTGCTGACGATACTCGTCTTCATACACACATTCACAGCGTGTACACTTGATAACCACAAGTAAAGCGCGCCTCCCTTCGTGAGATATAAATAATGTAATGCAAGAATGAATGTTAAATGTCGGAATACACCAAAATAATTACAATATTCAGCTTTGAGAGTAGAAAACCTTTTTTCTTTATGACTTCTGACGGTCGGCGGGTAGACTAGAGGTATCCCTCAGAGTAACGACTCCTGCGCATATAAATAAATATAAAATAATTACACATTAGAAATATAAAGTGTGATATTAGAGAATCGAGAACCCTCCGCTTGAAACGGACTAGTTATGATTACACGAAACAGTTTTCGTTATGTTTCATGAATTTAAATTTTTAATGTTGCAAGATGGTTGATAAAAAAATCAGTATGAGTTTTAGTTTTTGTAATTATTGCAGCACATATCTTGTTCTGATTATCAAAATAATGATTGAAGTTTGTCAATTGATATTGTCCATTAATCGTTTCAATCTCATTTAGCTGCGGACTAACTTGTCAGCTTCGCTGTACTACCTTAGATACATTAATTATATCTATAGTACGTTAGGTGTATTTAGATTTGAACTTAATAGCGTAAGGAAGTGAAGTGATTGGACTAGACGGGTTACGCGACAAGGTTTTCTTCTCGCATTGTCTCGTGCGAAAACGAGACAGTACTATAAGTAAAACTACGTTTGTCTCGTTTCGGCGCGAAATATGCGCCGAGATTTTTTCGAGCTGCGTTAACCTGGCTTGTCCAACGGTACAACGAAGCTGACAAACTCATTTTATCTTTATGTATGTTTTTCTTGAACTATCACAATACCTGTTAGCTTTTTGTTTGTTGTGATATCCGGGTTGTGTTTTCCGTCAGTTTCAGGAGGGATCACTAATTAAACTATTTATAATTTTCCGTCATCGTTTTATTTTCTCTTTCTCGTGTTTTTACAGTGGGCAAGAATGAGCAGTGATGTATAAATATTAAAAGAAATAAAACTAGTTATTTTTTCTAAAGCATAGTCATTTTTTTACTGTAACAATTACTTATAATATAATTTTCAGTTTATGAATTATCAATACTTTGTTGCTTGGAATATCGTGTACTAGTTTAATATTGCAGTTAGAGTTACAAATAGTAATTTCGCCCCATAATACTGAAGAGAAATCCCTCCAACGAAATAAACTAAAAATAATTTATTTTTACATTAAAAATATGTACAATCATTACATAATAGGTCAATTTCTATTAGGAAGACATTGTACGATAACTACTAACGAGAAATCCTTTCTACTGTGCCCTGTTCTTTTGAAAAGGCCTGCTTCCATCTCAAATCACTAAAGACAAATAAATAAATTGTGGCTGTGTTTGTAATATGAAATTAACAACTTTTTTTCTAAATGCATTTGAAAGTTTATACAACACAAACAACCAAAAAAGAAATTAGTTTTAAAAGTAAGTCTATTTGTTCCGGCTAATCTCAGAAACGGCTGAACCGATCTTGATGAAATTTGGTATGAGGATACTTTGAACTCTAGGGAGGACATAGGCTACTTTCTATCGACATACTCAACATTATTAATGCAAAATTATAGATCAGATTTCAGTCAATTGTTGATATGATAGTTAAGGTGAATGGGCTAATAAGGTAGCCCGCAAAATTAAAATTTTCTTCCGTTTTATGACTTGCCTATTGCAAAACTAACGAATATTTGAATTTCGCGGGCTACCCTGGCGCTTACAACACAATTCCACTAGTTTGAAGTTTTATTTACACAAGAAATTCACGCTACGTAAGGCCATCAAGTCTGATCAATTAATCTAATTTTAAAACTCACGTTATTGTTAGCTGCTGTAATTGGTCGTCAGAAATAACAACATCCAATCAAATGAGCGCTGAGATTTAACAAGAGGTTAAATTGGACAGACTAAGGTTGTAATACACACTAAAGCACAATTGCCTAAGACACGCACAAAACCGAACTTCAGTTGGACGAAAATTTGACACACCGAGCGAGACAGACTGACACAGAGTGACGAAGACAACGATACAAAACCGAACTATTTTAAAATTCGATGTGCCATTTTTCCAGTCTCATGTAGATGCCAATATTTGACGTGTTTTCAGATCATTTTTGGAGTATTTTGAACACAGTGTCCAGGTGGTCTTTGTGGTGGTCCAACTCTTCAGCCAGTGCGTTCGCGAGCGTGGTCGGCGTTACATCTTCTTGCAGATATTCACGAAGTAACTTCTGTGGAAAGAAATGGTAAATAGTATATACGCGGCAATAGCGGAGGATCACTCATCTTCACCCTTATGCCTTAAGCAATTAGGTTGAAAAGTGGTCGACCGCCAGTGTCTGCGACGGTACCTCTTTATTTTAATTTTTTTATACTGTGAAATAAAGAATACTGGAACGGGTTAGCATCGGTAGTAACTGGATTGTGGAGGTCAGATAGGAAATTGCTCGATGTAAAGTACTGGCATTCAGCGGTATCCAGTTAGACCGAAAACGAAACATAATCGGGAAAAGGCTAGGGAGAAGATGACAGGACAAACAATGTTCCTACCTGCGGCGGCACAGCCCCTCCATGCCTGAGCAGCCCTTGCCGCAAGTTCTCCCCGGCAGAGCGACACAGTGGCTGCTCTTGGAAGTACTTGTGCCACACGGACCAGGCGATGCCGCGCGAGATCAGGTACGAGTAGTACTTTGCGCCGTAGCCGATCAAGTGGCTGAAGCGGTGCTGCCACGCCTGCATAAGGAACATATCATTTTACCTCAGAGGAATAATAGCAATACAGAGAGAATGATACCACATGAACAACGCAAATTACCTATAACCTAAGTATTAATTTTCGTCCAACAAACATCTCTATGAATGCAATGACATGACAGTTCTGCTTGTGAAGGCAAGATGTCAAAAGCCAAATAGAGTTGTGGGCCTGGCCAAACTCGGATTTTCTGGCCTCGTGTCCCTCGGCCTTCATCTTGTTTATTCAAACGCCCCTTTATATGTGTCTATACATTTCGCGTTAAACTGTCTATGGTCTCTAGAAAAGGGGGCGGAACGCCGACCTCATCTAGTTGGAAAAAATATGTAAAACATGTAAAAGTGTTTGTACAAACCTACTTACAGAAATAAAATCAGTTTTCAGAACACTTGAGGAGTGTGTTGGATTTTCAACGCGCTTAGCGTGGAGTCAGAATTACAAAAGCGCGCTTCTATTTATGCACAAGCCATGTGCCCGATAGGGTTTCGAATCGGTAAAATTAACGTACTTCCTTAAAAAAAATAACCCCTATTTAGCCCTTTTATGTAGTAATCCGTGATCCGTTAGTAAATCTGTCAGTGAATTTAAGATTTTTACTAGGTAGATTCAACGTGCATTAAACTCACAGTATTTTCAACATAGGGGAGCCCATAGTACTGTTTCTGGACCTGCTGCAGAACTTCCGTGGTGCTGCCGCGTTGCGACGCGTCCGGCCCGTGGTAGCGCTGGTCTAGTGCTGAGTAGAACACCTGGAAATGGCAGAAACTATTCAACAAGTCTTCGCATAAGTAGCTAATTGAGAAGTCATAAAAAATATTTTTGCTTGCAGTCTCATTTGCACGACACTGATAGAACAGCTTTCAAGGTCAACAGAAAATTTTCTGCGATATGCTAAGCCTTTCAGAAAAACTATTGGCTCATTGTCTAAACTAATATTATAAGAGTAAAGGTTAGATTTGTTATGTTTATTTCTTGCGCTTTCACCCTAAAACGGCTAAACAGATTTGGCTGAAATTTGGCACATGGGTAGACCACGACCTGGTTCGCCAGGACATAGGATACTTTTTATCTCAATATTTCCTCTGGATCGACAGTTATGTATGCGGGTGAAAACGCGGGGTGCAGCTAGTTATACTAGTATATATACCTGTAGTTGCATCTCGCTGGCTCCAAACAGGTGCTTAGACGCACAGAGTCGGTGCAGCATGTCATCAGGCATCGGCTCGCGCGTCTGGAAGTGACGGGCGAAGCGACGGATAACCTGCAAGGTTATTGATACTGTAAATAAGAATAGCATATAATTTCCCGAGAAATCAGTTTTAACCTGGGCTGTACATTTAAGACACTGACACCGACTTCCGAAAAGCGCAGCCCAGTACAGCGCGTGGCCCAGCTCGTGGGACAGGTTGTAGTTACCTGCGGGCTACTGGCGAAGTACTCCATGAGCACGGACGGCACCTCGGCGAGGTCGGTGGCGCAGCGCGTGCCCGACACGTGCTGGTGCGAGGCGCGGCCCAGCATGGAGTGCAGCGCGTGGCCCAGCTCGTGGAACAGGTTGTCCACGCCACCCGCAGACAGCAGCGCTGGGCCTGAGCGATGCCCGCCGCTTAGCGACAGCATCACTACGACGATTGGATTCTGGAAAAAAAAGGTGTATTTATTAAATATTGAAATTAGAAAAAAAAAAAAAATTGTAGTTCAAAGCCTCTTTTGAGAACTCAATAAGGATTCCATTTGGAAACCAATCGGACAATCCCAATTAGTTTGAGTAAAACCAAACTGAATTCAAGCTTAAAGTTACATTTTAATATATTAATCAAAGTAGGCTGAAAAGGTTTCATAAAAGACCAACTTTTGTACAATGATCTTGTCACAGTAAAGATCTCACACCCAAGATCACAATACAAGAACCCCTCCAAGTCTTTACGCACCTGATAACTGCCATCAGGCAGCCGCTTGCCGCCCTGTATGGTGAAGTGGCAGTCCTGGTGCGGCTTGCCGGGCCGCTCGTACAGGTCGCAGTAGATGTAACCCAGTAGACCTTCGGTCTCGTGCACCACGCCTAGTTTGTACACGTCCGGGGACCACGACTCGCCTGGATCAGAACAATATCACGACTGTATTTTCTCAAGAAGCAGGCAGGGTATTTGAGTGTTATAAAAAATTTACATGAATTACTATTTATTTCAAAAACATTTCGAAAAAAACCAGTTGGTTAATGGAGAAGTTCCACTCTTTTGAAGTTAAGAATGATCGTTTTGCGTGACAAGCGTGGCCTTCAAAATTCTGTGGCGCTAGCAGTGCTGTCTCTTAGACATAGACTTTAATATTAAGCATTTTAAAGTCTAAAATCGCCATTTTTCGAGAAATTTTAACTGGCTTTATTTTTTACAACTGGACCTCACTCAGTAATTTAATTTCTAGCGTGAGGTAACAATTCTTATAGTCACAGGCAGGTATGGCCTGAGTATTCGAATGCAGGGAATCGAAGTCTTGCTCGGAAATAAGACTACGTCAATCCTTTAATTCAAGGATGGACGTAGCTCGTGTAAAGGATGTCTGCAAAAGACGACCTTATGTTGTACAGGCTGGTTATAAAATAACTTTAATCTAACTAATAATTAGAACTGTCAAGCTAATTTAGAATAAGCTTTCAAATATATGCGGAAAGACAAACTATGATGGCAGGTGCGTTTCTGTAAACACGAAAGCGTGGAATAAACGAAATCCTACAATTTTTATACATGTGTAAGTTTGGATGTTTGTTATTCAATCACGCAAAAACGGCTGAATGGATTTGGATGAAATTTGGCACACAGATAGTTTATAACTTGGGTTTACGTTTAGGTTACTTTTTATTCCGGTAGTATTTTCCCTTGGGGTTATTTCTGACCTCAACGCGGGCGAAACCGCTGGTAAAAGCTAGTAATTAAATAAACCACACAACAACGTTTTTTATTATTAATGATCTTTGTTGTCCGAATAAACAAATTTTATTATTATTACTCGATCCCGGTACAGACGCTAGCACATCAAGCCACCCCATACTGTCTAATTTTCCCAGTTGAACATGAACCATAGGCTTATGAAATAAAGATGAAAATCCATCAAAGAAATTTGGCAGAATGGGGTAGCTTGATGTGCTGGCGTCTGTACATGGAGCCCCTGAGATTCACCTGAGGATCTCAAAATTCTGACTGCGGTACTGCTATCTTGAAACAATTGTGTTCGAAAAAGTAAATTTGTAAGTCCTTTTACCTGTTAATGAACGCAAATAGCAACACTAACCATGAGCAAATACCAGCCTTATTACATAATATCGCTCCTTAAAAATTAAATTATGTCTCTTTAATTTTAAAGGAGCGATATGTAAAGACTAATAAAATACAAACAAAAGGATGACTTACCTGGCAACATATCTTCAGCCTTCAAACTAATTCCATACAGTTCCTCACAGAGCATGTTCAGGCCTTCCATACACCCGCCCAGCGAGAAATATGGACTAAAATCTGAGTTGGCAACATTTAGCAGTTGTGTCTTTGCTTTGTGTGTGAAGTACGGGGTGTCCCAACACATCAGCTTATCCTGGTACGAAGTGTCTTGCTTCTTCATCTTGAGCATAGAATCAAAGTCCAATTTGGCTCGGTCGTAGAGATTATCTGAGAGTATATCGAGGAATTGTCGTACATTTGCTGACGTCTCCATTGTACTTGCTTTTATAGCTCTGTGGAATAAAGCACATATGTTGTATTTCACGAACTCGAGTCAATTAATCAAATTTATACCTTGTCACAAATGCATAAGAGTCATATGATGCGCGCTCGTGAAATTCATTATCTTAATATAATGTAGAATCGAATGTCATAAACGAAAGCCGTTATTGTCTTTATCATTTCTGAGATTACTTTTCAATGATATAAGCAAACATTTGACCTGTGGCTGACACAGCTTTTTCTCTCAAAATCTACATCAGAAACCAGTCTCTTAGAATTGTGGGGTATAGTCTAAGCATTAGGCACAAATAATGTTAATTTCTAAGGCAATCAATTGTGACAAGAGAATAAATTACAATTTAATTATTATATTATTAAACTGGCTCATTAGTATCATACTTGACGCGATTACACCAAGCGTGACTCTGGAAACTTTCTCATAAGCTAAATAAATTGATCAGCAAGACCCGCACAGGTTATTTATACTGGCAAGATTTACCCCACAACTTATCTAATGACATACCTATCTGCATAACTCTGGAAGCCGCAAATGGACGCCATCTCATGCCTGGCCTCGAGCGTGGTGGCCAGCAGCTCGTGCTGCGTGTCGTCGGGCGCCAGGTACAGGCGGTAGGCCGCCTCGCGCGCCGCCGCCTCGCCGCATTCCGCGTACACTCCGCTCACTATTATATCGTCGCCTTCGCTGCTGAAGCTAAAAAACAGAACTTACACTGTGTAAAACTCTTGTTCTCTTAACAGACAGTCGTGCTGCTGGGGAACTTGTAGGGCTAATTATTCTTGTCAGATAAAGCACCAGGAAGTGGTGAAGTATGGCCAATTATGGGTGCTGTCAAATGTAATTTAGATTCGTACAAACAGTGTTGAATCTCAGCCTAATTTGAATACTTGACTTTTGATTTAAAAAAGATCCATCAGGCTGCAATCCGTACATGCACATTGAGAAGAAATCACTGCTGAGAAACAATTTCATCATCACACTTCAGTTATCTCTAGAGATGTAAGCAACATTTAATGTACTCACAACTGTCTGACATTAGCAGGCACAGCAGACCGTGGAACCCTTCTGGGTTTCGCTGCTCCTGCCATGAACCTCTGCCCAGTCTGCAAGATAAGGTCATTGAGGCCCACCACCCTTTGCCTGCGTTCCTCGGCTAACTGTATACCACTCTGTTCAAAGTCGAACAGGAACAATTCTGCTAAGTGCTGGTCTCCTGATGTGCGACGCTTTACGGAGTCCCGTAATGCTTCGTAGAGACCCTTGTGTGTGTTTAATCTGGATAGTAAAAAGACGAAATGAATTCTATGATGTATGAATGTAAACAAGGCAAAACAGTATGTAAGGATCATAGCAGGAGGCATTATGTAGTTTCTGCCCATGTATGTATATTTAATCAATTCTAATATCTTGAAAAAAAAAAAAAGGTGAGTGTGAATTTGATAACACAATTCAATAGACATTATTGAACCCTTTGTATGCCGGAACGAAGATCCATACGAGACCCTATGGCTTTTTAATTGTTTCTGTACTGTAATAGGCACTTACTTTTCCACAACACCGCTTACACTAATACAGGCGTCTTCAGCAGCACTTGCAAAGTGTGACTGTGGATGAGCAATTCTGACAAACTCCGCCAAGTCTGCAACCTTGCACAGGGTGTCAGACAACTCATCGAAGATTTCCACCATAGGCCGGGTGGGGTTGGAAGTAGCTTCCTCTATCAACTGGTCTGTTGTCAAGATAGCCTGTTCCTTCAAGTTGGAAAATCCTTCGAAACTAATTAGTTCTGGTTTGTTAAAGAGTCCCTGGAAAGAGTTTAATAGTTAGGAGCAGCATAAGAGAGTCAGAAAAAGGCACCATACATTTATTTGAAAAAAACTGAAAAACTTCAGTTTATTTCAAATGCTGTTAAAGTCAACAAGAAGTGTAAAACATCATTTCTTAGTTTTATTTTTAATCTTCTTTTGATTTTACTTTGAAAAGTGGCACTCATCTTTAGTATGCACAAAACAAATTTTTTTTTTATATTTCTTAAGAAAGAAAGAAGAAAGGAAAGAGAGCTACTTAGCCAGTATTGGAACTTTAATAAAGAACAGTAAACAAGCATCCATTTCTTGACTAACTGATTAACTCATTAACAATTCAAAAGTGCAGAACCGGTTTAATTGAAATAAATCATGAGTTAAAAAAAATGTTACATCCTCTCTTTTTTTATAAGTCCTATTACTGCCACACTGAGAGACTCATACATTTAGACTAAGAGGCACAAAACTCTTCAAATAAAAGGTGCAAATGGGTTGTAAGAAATTAGCAGAAATGTGTGCCTCATAGCTGCACCAAATAGACCCGGTTACAAATACTTACAGTCCTTTCCCTCATTGCATCAAACATTGGTCTTGATGTTGGTCGCGTGTTGAATGCAGTGGCCAAGGGAGACCATGTGCTAACACCACGGCTCCCTTTTTTCCTATGCCCATACCGTAACTGCGAAGTGTGTCTTAAGAGCTTCATTTTTACTTAGTTTGTGTCTGAAAACAAACAACACATTTGAATTGTAAGACTTGCATTAAGTCTGCCCGTTTGTGGCTTTAATTGTCACATTTGGTGTTGTTCGGCTGATGGAAAGCTGGACTTGTACGCCTGGCTCTCCCCAGCTGAACTAGATTGCAAATCATTGGATTGGCTAAAAATTATAAATAAAATCACTTATCTGGTGATTCAATCATTGAACAAGTGTAGATTAATTTAAACAGATTACAATATAAGAAGTCTCAAGTCAAATTTTTATCAGAAAACATTCCAGAAACAGTGAATACACTTCAAATAGCCACAGGGTTTATTATTGACACGCATTCGTGTACAACTTTCACATGCAATAATACCTTGTATTGCGTACACGTAGAGGCTATAGTAGAAAGGGCAACAAAGTTAACGGTACTACTTTTTAATAAAACATCTCTGCCATAATACTATAGTTACCTTGTTTTTCATAAAAGGAATCAATGCAACAGCGGAACATTCCGGTAAGGTCATAAATGTTTACACAATAATGATACCTTGCGTTTCTTTTACAATAATCCTAATCGAAAATTCATAGGTTGGATAAATCATAACATACCAAATATGTAGAATAAGTCCTCGCACAAGTCAAATTTTGTAATGTCGTGTAAAAAATATATAAACAACATATAAAAATAAACACCTTTCAACTCAAAGTTATCATTTTATTGCTGAAAAATCACCTTTCGAAATTATGTTTCAGTTTTTTTATTAATTTTTTATCTGTGGACGAACCAGTGTTGCCAACTCCAAAAGTTCAAATTATCGAGTTCCGATCCGAAAATTATCGCATTCCTGGCAAAATTATCGTACAAAATCCAAATCCCAAAAAAACCTCATTAATTCATTTCAATTGAAAACAAACGACAAGTATAGAGTCAAAAGAGGATTATGTGCCAAGTTTCACCAGCAGATCAAACCGTAACCGTGTTTTGTCGTAGTGTTCAGTTAATTAATGTTTTTTTTTTTTTTTGGTTACAGTATATGATTAAATAAAGTCATAAATAAAGAATCATTGCTTAAGTTTTTCACCAAAAAGCTATTTGATGTTTTGTTTACGACTATGTGCTTATTGCGGATGGAAACATGAGAATATTTTCAGGATTGTGCGCTAGTTAATGTAAGGGAAAGAGTTAAAGAGAGACATTTACTTGTTGACGCTGTCATTCTTTACATTTGCCATTGAGATTATGTATCGTTTATTTTTTCTGACAACTACTGACCGAAGCACAAAATTATCGTACATTAGACATTCATTATCGTACATCGTACCATTAGCCAAATTATCGTACGCCCCCATAATTATCGTACGGGTTGGCAACACTGGGACGAACTTCCCGATCTTGTAGTGATGCGTCCCTCACTCATGAGGCCCCTCATTTGAGGTACTCGTGATCGCAAATTGAAAGAGTTACTCGAATTTCAATATTGAACCACCTCATTCCTCATCACCCCTCATTTGAAAATTGACATTGACATTATTGACAATAGGAAATCGAGGCAAGCGAGTTCGTGACTCGCGAATGAGGATTGAGTAATTGAGTGAGCTCAGTGAGCGAATGAACCGACTCAAAAATTGTATGGAGAATTGGGAATGAGTGAGGTGAGGTGTGATCTTAAAGTTTGGACAACGCCGTGGCACACCGCACAGTAAACATTATTTAAATTATTTCAGCTACGATTAATTATTATGAACTCTAAAAGCATTAGCATTAGATTGGTAATAAAGGGTCATTGATTCGTTTATTTTGGCGGTCTATTTATAAGCGAAAGAAAATGATGTGTGTGAGAGAGTGAGGACGTGAATAATCGGATTATCGGAGAGTCGTGACTCGTGAGTACTCGTGAGTCGTCGTTGCACCCGCCCGCCTCGCTCACTTGAAACTTCGTTTGAGTTCGGCTCGGGCTCGCGAGTCGTGAGGCGAATACGCCGTCGTACGATTCCTCACCTCAAATGAGGGGTCCCTCGTGAGGACCTCATGAAGCAAATTGAGGGGCTCCCTCATCCTCACATAAAATTGATGAGTTACCCATCACTACGATCTTGTGGATGTCACAGATTATGTATAAACTTTCATCTTAGACAAGAGCGAGTGTTTCATTCTCCATGATGCATGCATGCAGTACAAGTACTAGTTATGAAGAAAATTATTTGTAACACCGCCCGGTATAAGATGTGAAGCCCTTAACGTTATGGAAAGTTTACTACCTAAAAACTCCAAGGACAAAATGATTTTTTAGTCTTATTTTCTTCACAAGAGTGTTGAATAACGTCGTATGATACACGTGTCTCTTGATGATTACCGTCCTCGGCTCTCTTAAGACCCTTGCCTGACGGCTCGGGTCTCAATGGCACCTCAGCGGTACTATAATGTAATTATATCAATGAAATGGTTATTATAAAATTATTTGGAATTAGTTGAATTTATGTTACCTACCTAAGATTTGATGCACAATAGCTTCACAAGAGAGAATTATGAAGGTTCCGTACCCAAATGGCAAAATCCCTCATATTTTCGTGGCATCTGTCTGTCCATCAGTCCGTAAGCTACATAGCCATTTTACTACTAACTATTTACAAAAATTTGAAAGGTGTATTCTGTCCACCTCTAAACAAAGGTGTGTGTATCGGAAATTCTGAAGTGACGCTAGAGACAAATAAGGATGGCTGAGATGGCTCCCTCGATCATTGGCGTAACTAGGGTGGGGCAGGCAGGGCAAGAGCCCTGCTCTAGACAAAACACATTTCTGTTAGCGTGCACGCCAAACGCTACATGGTGGTAACACGTATAGGAATGACATTACCTGCGGAAAGGTTACGTCCGCGTCGTGTCCTTTCCGCAGATAATGTCATTCCCATATATTTTGGCGTAGCGTTTGGCATGAACGCTAACAGAAATATGTTTTGTCTTTAGGCCCTGGGCGCCTATCGAAGGGGGCGCAAAAACTCACCAAACATTAAATAAAAAAAACATAAAGCTTAAACCATTTCATACTGTTACCGATACATATGAAATCTAAAGAGCTACTTGAATATATTGTGCAGTAGGACGAAAGCGTATTTCCAAATCTACCTATTTCTATTCAAATTCTTTCATTTTATATCCAGATTTTTTTGCAAGTTGAAATTAATAATTCATAATTATGTCACAGGACTCAGCCCATTATTGAATCGATAGACACCTCATTCATCAAAATCGGTTGAGTAGTTTAGGCGCTATGATGGAACTCACGTTATTACTTAAATTATGTCGAATATGTTTTTAGCCGTCTATGTGTATGGATGTACAGAAGCCAGCACATCAAGTTACCCCAATCTGTCAAATTTCTTTGATAGTTTTTCAACTTTATCACAAAGGAATAAGGTTTATGTTCAAGTGGGAAAATTTGACAGTTTGGGATAGCTTGACCAGCTTGCCTCTGTATGTATGTACAGTCGCCAGCAGGTCAAGCTATCCCAAAATGTCAAATTTTCCCAATTGAACATAAACCTTAATCCTTTGTGATAAAGTTGAAAAACGATCAAAGTTTCGGTCCTTTTGGCTTTGCCGCAATCGGGTAAAAATGGAACGAGAAATTGAGAACAAGTCCGACAAATAAATGTTTTAGTCGAATAAACTTTTTTGTCTTTATTCAGAACGGCCTGCCCTACAAAAATCTGTGATATCTGTGCGAAGTGTGCGAATGCGAACTGTCAAAATCATACGAAAATTCAAGTCGCACTGGCTGGCACGGCGAATTTTTAGGGCATGATAGCATTGCAGTTTGTTTTGATTGCTATTTACCGCAACTAATAATGACTACGTAATTGGTGGATACTTTCAGTGTCTGTGAATTTTTTTTTGTACAATCACGTATCAGTTACTTGTTTTCTTGTCACTATGGTAAGGTTAAAAACTTACTTTTGTATATATTTAGACTTGGCGCGCTATCGAGCGTGTGGAAGTTTGTTATAATAAGGTATTGATCTGATATGTTTTAGTCAACCCCACCGCCGCCACAACAGCGCTGTTCATCTGGAGAGAGTAAAAAGGTGACTCCGCCTGCTTCCACCATAGTGACCAGAAATGGTGCTCGCAAGGCCAAGATTCAGACTCGTGCAATGTCCGCCGGGGCTAAGGTAATAAATTTGTTATGTAGTGCGTCGCCACCTACACAGGGCCATGACATGTCATTTTATAGCATAACTTTATATACTACAACAACTTACAGATAGCCTTATTGATTGGTTCTGATTTCTTCATGGCTATTCAATAGAGAATGAACATAAGGTTAAAGTTTGTCTTCGAACAAAGATTAAAATTGTCCAGTTTATTGATAAACGTTGGTTGTAATGATTAGCGACTGTTTAACCATACATTTTTTTACATTTAAACATCTCTTAACTTTAATTATTGTATAAAAACAAACCCCTGTATGTTTAGTAATAATATGCAAGCTTTTGTGCTGGTGTTCTTTGTCTCTGTGTAGAAAAGTTTAATAACTAGCTAGAATAAATTATATCCAATAAAAAATCATACAAAGGAATAATGCAGAATTTTTGTGAATTTAAAAACTACCAATGAAACAGATATTGAACCTGGAATACTGCACTTTAACTGCAAAACTATCACCACTTAATAAATCTCAACTATTTGTACAGAAGATACTGTAAGACATCCTTATAAACATATCTTCAGTTCTAAAGATACAAGTCTTATCTTTATTGTGATATGAGCGTACATTATCTTGTACTATGTATATACTATTTATATAATTAAGTACATAGAATACAGTCTAGTCAGTGAAAATCAGTTGAGTATTCTAAAATTCATTTGGCTTTTCAATTGAATTTAAGTGAACTAAAAAACTACCTCTATTATATACTTATGTTTGTTATTAAACTATTAATAAATACTTGGTTTACAATCTAAAGTAATATAATATTGGTGGCCAGTAGGCAGTGTTGTGGTGAAAGCTAGAGTAGCCCATGTAATTGAAAGTTTTATGCGATTTGCTTTCATTCAAAATAAAAGTTAAAACTGACCTAGTATTAAGGTCTATTTTGATCAAAAACGATAAGATTTGTGGTGGTAACAAGTGTATTTTATAGAATTATAATAATCATAAATCCAAGTCTCTGAGATCAAATTATCCTATTGAAAGACCCTATTTGAGGCCAATTCTAACTTTGAGTGTTGTATTGAGGATTCTTATAATAGGGTATTTTCCAATTTGATTAAAACTATTTTAATTTGAAGATTGGGACGATATATTTAACAGAAAAATAAAAATAAATTTATTAATACACATTTTCTCAATTAAAAACGATTAAAATCTAATTTATTTTTCGTTGTTTTGAATTTACCGCCAAAACGCTCCTTACGATGACTTTTTATCACGTGACATGTGACGTCAACATTCTGTAAACGGCACCGGTACAAATACTTAGTTTAGCGCCGTTTTAGAAGTATTTGTGCACAGAGGCACCGCACACCAATAATATCACTTTCTATCCATTAAAAATGTTGTTGATTATAAACTCGACATTCACTTATTTACTTACTAACTACTTTAGTTTACACAAAATTGACGTCACGTGATAAAAAGTCATCGTAAGAAGCGTTTTGGCGGTAAATTCAAAACAACGAAAAATAAATTTCGGTTTAAATCGTTTTTATTGAGAAAATGGATATTAATCAATTTACTTTTATTTTTCTGTTAGATATTTCGTCCCAATCTTCAAATTAGAGTATTTTTTAATAAATTGGAAAATACCCTATTATCATTTTGTAGATGTGTATTTGTTACGGTTGCGGATCATATTATGATAACCATACAGCTTCACATTGGCCTGCAAATTGCAAAAAAATATATGAATTGGCTCATCCCCGTCACTGTTACAGTGTTACACTGTTCACACTATACCATTTTGCTTAGAAATTAGTATGAAGCATGAAAAAACACTGGAAATAATAAAGTTAAACAACACAATGATGTTTTGCATAAATAACTGTCATTTGCATAAATTATTTTCATAAAGAAAGCACCTGCAAACTGTTTATGTTAGTGTGTTTAACTGTGTCTAGTAAACGAAGAATATCGTTTTCAGCTAAGTTAAATAAATGATCACTTTAAAAGACATCTGGAGTTATTGAAACCTTTTTAATATACATAAACTGGTTGATGAAAATGTTTTGTGTTTATGGTTTTTTACCAGTTTTTTTTTATTGTGTGTCTGTCAGTTTATCTATGACTTCTATCATGGTTTTAAGAATGAACTTTAAACCCTTACTATTATTTTATTTAATATTTTTATAAACTATACTGAAATACTTTATTACATAAAAGAAAATATTTATTTTATATGCAACATTGATCAGTTATTGATTCAACATGTTTCAGTGTAATATATGTGTGTTGCAGCCTTCTGCATTAGTGATAGCTGCGAAACGGAAAGCACAGCAGAAGAAGAAGCATAGCTTCCAAATTGAGCTGAGGGATCATTATCAAATTGTAAGTAATCATAATCTGCCTGGCTTCTAGTCTTAACTGGATACAACAGAAATTCAGAAATATAGAATACCAGTATTTTACAAGGTGTGGTGTGGTTGTAGCTTTGAGTTTTTTTTTTAGTTATCTATACATAATAAATTAATAATAAATGGAATGTTGAGCGAACCACACGTGTAACATTTGACTTCTCTGGAACCCCCCACACTTTAGCGACCCTGTGAGCCGTGCCGTGTCGGGCGCGGGCATTGTTACGTGGCCAGCTCATTCCTCCACAACCCAGTTACTGGGTAATATGATGCACTTAGGATAAGACTGGTTGTCATAGTTTCGGACTTCTGAATACCGGTAACGACTTCATAGATTCACGAATGACAGCCGGGACCAACGGCTTAACGTGCTTTACCGAAGCACGGAAGGGTCTTGATATGTATCTAAAGATGGTCAGCCATCCACGGACCAACCGCGGTAAGCGCAGCTTCGTCACTGGGTAATAATCCTTATATCATTTAGTATAAAGCCATTATCAAATTGTAAGTAACAAACAGTTTTACACTTATATTAGCTACTAGCTTTTGCTAGCGGTTTCGCCCGCGTGTAGGGCCTAAATTATCTCATCCCCGGGAAGATATATGACGGGGATTACAACCATCCTAAGTGTTAACCCGTAAATCGTAATTCCGTTCAACCGTTTTTGCGTGATTGAGTATCAAACATTCAAACATCTTCACAAACTTTCACATTTATAATACTACTAGGTTCCACCCGCAGCTTCGCCCGCGTGGATATCGAAAATTATTCCCCTGGAACATACTACCGGGATAAAAAGTATCCTATGTGTTAATCTAGGTTTTATTCTATCTGTATGCCAAACCCGTTCGGCCGTTTTTGCGTGAAAGAGTAACATACATCCATACATACATTCATACATATGTGATATATAGTAGGAAGTAAGATCCATCCAATATATTTTGACAATGTAGGTAGGTATTGCACTTTTCAAAAACAGCAGCTTATTTTTTCATAATTGAAATAATTATTTTACTACTGGTACTACTTTATGAAGGAGCTTGTTAAGCATATGAAAAGAGAAACTTATAGAGTTTCTTGCCCATTCTTCTCTATTCAGTTCTGTGCGTTTTTAATGGTCTATTCATACATCTATACACACAAACACCTCATAAAATTGAAATATCTGTTTGTTTGCAAACATACAAACAATACATAAGTAATATAATACAATACATAAGTACACGGTACTTTAAGAATAGTTAAATAAATGACTTTGACATTGCAGAGATGCTTTTACAATTACTCGTTGGTTATGTAATAGTCCATCTTATCTAATACCTTTAAACAAGCAATTCTTGTATACAGGAAAAGTTTTTATCCAGTGCGAAAATTTTAACCATGAATTCAGCATATCATTCTAGACCCCCTACTGCAGAAATTTTTAGCCGGTTATACAAAAAATAATCAGCAGATCCATACATTTTGACCGCGTAGGTATTGCACTTTTCTATGAAACAGCTGTTTTTTTTTTGTATAACCGGCGAAAAATTTCTGCGCTAGGGGCTCTAGAATGATATGCTGAATCCAGGGTTAAAATTTGCGCACTGGATAAAAACTTATCCTGTATATGATCTGAATCTCGGAAACGGCTCCAACGATTTTCATGAAATTTTGAATGCAGAGGTTTTCGGGGGCGATAAATCGATCTAGCTAGGTTTCATTTTTAGAAAAAGTCAAACAAAAAAAAATACCGACCATAATCTGAATCTCGGAAACGGCTCCAACGATTTTAATAAAATTTAGTATGCAGGGTTTTTCGGGGGCGACAAATCGATCAAGCTAGGTTTCATTTTTAGAAAACGTTAAACAAAAAAAAACATCTAGATATTTAAACTTTAATTTCGTTCGAGCTAGGCCCCGCTGTATAATAATAAGAACAATGTTTTTATCTCAAACATGCTGTACATGTGTGCGTGAAGACGAGTAGCGTATGTGCACACACACACACGCACACTTCTGACTTCACCATTGTCTCGGACGGTGCCGAAAGCTCTTGCGCTTACACACATCTTCACGCGTGTATGTACTCTTGGTAACCACAAGTAAAAACATGGTACCCAACTATTATTAGCATATACAATTTTGGTTGTACGCGTCGAGTTTTATGGCTATAAAATAAATGATGAACATGTTTATGACTGTTAGCTTGCAAAAGCAATTAAATTGTAATCTAAATTACATAGTAAACTATGTAAATTAGATTACAATTTCATTGCTTTTATAGTCTTAAGATGCTAAATAACTCAAAGAAAACAGTTAAAGGTAGGCATTTTGGAGATTGATAACTTTGCTATCAAATATATTTTCTTTTTGTCTTAATAAAAATATTCGTATCTAACTCGATCCAGTTCCACTCACAGGGACTAGAAGAGGCTAAGACCCGGCCAAAGATGAATCAAATTAAAAATGAAATAGATAAAAGTGGTATTCGAATTTTAAACACACCAACAGACATGCAGACTCGAATACTTGCAAAAATACACATCCAGACAAACAGAAAGTAAGACGCTGCCTTTTGTAATATTAGGTAGGTATCTACTGAACTGCTAGAGGGCATTCATAACAATGTGCCTAGCTTTTTCCCAACTATGGTGGGAGTTGGCTTCCAGTCTAACCGGATGCAGCTGAATACCAGTATTTTACATGGAGCGACTGCCTATCTGACCTCTATAACCAAGTTACTAGGTAATGCGATGCGCTTTGGGTAAGACTGATTGTGACAGAGTTTCGGGCTTCTGAATATCCGTAATGATTTCGTAGATCTAAGAATGACAGCCGGGACCAACGCCTTAACGTGCTCTTCCGAAGCACGGAAGGTTTTGATATGTAAAGATGGTTATCCATCCACGGACTACCCGCGGCAAGTGTAGCTTAGCCTGATCAATCGACCCGTGTGGCATTATTACTTAGCCACAAGCCCTTCAGAATTTAATCATCACCAATTATTCTAATTTTCCAGGCCATGGATTCTAAAACAAAGGTGAAGGGTGCAACAGGGCTGGTGTCGGAACCGCGCATGGCGGAGCACCGGTGTCTGTGGGACGACCAGTACCCGGAGTGTCCGGAGCGACTGACTAGCATTATACAGAGGTGAATAACACATTTGTTCTATCTTTACTTAATTTCGAACTCTGCAGGCGAACACAACGATTCCACTGTGGTCGAAATTCGATCATCGTTAATTTAAAACTTAATAAATAAAATACGAAATTGTAAAAATTCGATCCACCATATTTATACGCCATATAACACCTTATCAAGGCTGCTCGCCACACAGCGTAGAACAAGGTTGGGGCTGGCCCGCACGCGGCGCACCAGGGAGGCGCATCGTTTCCTCATCGTTGCATAAAAACAGTGGACTCGAGCTTCAGCAAACATCCCTGACGCACTACAGAAGCGGGGCAACCCCATCAATATCCTGAACGCATTGTCATATTGAACGCGAAGGACGCTGTACGATTTCTGCGTATAATCGGCCCACAGACTGCACGTGTAAAAAGAAGTGCAATATGCACGAAACAAGGTTATTTTAAACACCCCGTATGAAACGTGCAAATCTGCGAGCTATCATATTTGCCCAAATCGACAGCGCCGTTCGCTCTCGCTCAATATCGTCATCGTCTTTCGTGCCCGCGGTCAAGACATGTCCAATGTATTTCAACTTGTTTGCCCGTGTGAGCGGAGCTCCACTCAAATGGACTGGTGGTAGAGTTTCCGAACATCGTCCGCCGCCGGCACCAAAGACCATGACCTCACTCTTACACGTATTGTAGACCAAATCATGAAGCTTGGTATAGTTTTCACAGATGGCCACGAAATAAATGACGGCCGGGAATTTCCTATTCTTATTTTTCACCTGTTTAATTTCAGGTGCCATGAATTATATCTAATAGAGCAGTGCAAAATATACCCACCTAGAGCGGCGACTAAAGAGGAGTTGTGTGTTTTACACTGTCCGTCGGTTTACGACATGATGGAGAAAACGCATCAGAACGATAATCTGGAGTATTTGGAGGAGATTTCCGCGAAGTACGATGCGATCTACATACATCCCGTGAGTAACAAATATTAACATACAACAAGAACGTTAAAGTATTCCGTGTAGTGCCGGACGTAAAAGAATAGCACCATCTCATTTCTTCCCGTGGGTGTCGTAGAAGGCGACTAAGGGACTTACTAGAGAATGGGCAGCAGCATTCTTTATGCATTTTACTACCATATTGCGTAAGTTAAATAGTATAAGTTAAATTCTATTCTATAGTATATTTTCTCTTCTTCACCAGACAACCCACGAACTAGCCCTTTTAGCAGCTGGCTCGACCATAGACTTAGTCGACCGCATACTGTCCGGGGAAGTACAGAACGGCGCGGCGCTCGTGCGCCCGCCCGGGCACCACGCCATGGTGGCGGAGCCCTGCGGGTACTGCTTCTACAACAACGTCGCGTTGGCCGCGAGACATGCCATCGACCAGCGAGGTGTTAACAGGTACGAGTACTCATCATCTTCCTGTCCGGTCGGCGTAACGCGTTTTCTTCTCCCTCTCTCCCCTGCCAGCCGGCCGACCATTCACTCCCTTCTCTTTTATATCATTCTTCATAATAATTCATCCATCTTTTCTTGGGCCTGCCTCTCCTTCTCCATCCATTGACACTTATATTCATCACTCTTTTATTTCTTCCCTCCTCATCACCAAGCCACAAGATTTCGTTTCAAATTGTCTGTCACTGGCACTACGTTATACCCTCTAGTGGTGGGTATTATAGTATCCGATAAATGCGATATGTATTTATCCAATCTGCCTAGCATTTTTCAAACTATGTTGGGGTCAGCTTACAGACTAGCCGGATGCAGCTGATTACCAGTATTCTATATGAAGCGACTGCCTATTTGACTTCCACAACCCGTTTACTGGGTAACACGATACCCCTTGGAGAAACTGATTGTTTGACCTTCGGGACTTCGGACTATCCGTAAAACTGGATACAGATTATTTGCAACGCAACATGCAATGCAACACGAGTAAAATGTGGGCGGCCTCCGCGCACGCTGCGCGCTTCGAACAGCGAACGTCTGTGCCCGGCAGTGTCTAGCGCGCACGCCATGGAGTCGCTTGATTTTGAAGTGTTTACGACTATAATTGGCTTAAACCAGTGTATAAAAAAAGACCGCAGACGCCGTTGTTGGTGGAGAACTGAACTATATAAAAAGAGACATTGTTCTGAACTAATAGCAGAACTGCGCTTTCAACATTCTAAATTCTCCATGCATGTTCGGGACGCGTAGAACGGTCGGGAATGCCCGTCCAAATCACACTACGCGCACTCAAAGCGATCATCGCAAAAACCGACAATCGGCGGGAACCAACGCGCGCGTTACGAATTCACGCAACGTGCGCACAGTGGGCGTTACAACAACACATTAAAATGTATGGAAATTGTTGCATTGCATGTTACCTTACATGTTGTGATGCAAAAAATTTCATACCGGGCTTTACGACTGTCAAAGATCTACGAATGACAGCCAGGACCAATGGCTTAACGTGCTTTCCGAGTCACGGAAGTTTCTCGATATCTAATGGATGTCACCTAACCACGAACCGACAGCGGCGAGCGTAGCTTAACTCGACCCGTACACCTGTTATTGCTTTGCCACAAGCCACTCAAAAAATGTGATATATATTTGCAGGATATTAATAGTGGACTGGGATGTGCATCACGGACAAGCCACACAACAAATGTTCTACAATGACCCCAGGTAAGTTACTGTTTAACTAAAATACTGTCTCAACGCTCCGGAATAAATGCGGAATATTCATTCGTCCCTTCGGACATCATAACGAAAAGGGTCTTTTAATTAGGTTCAAACTATTTAATTAGGTTCTCAACGTAATATCAACATAGACTTCTGGAAGACTACCTTTTGATTTCTACGCTAAAAGAGAACTAACTCGGAAACTACGATGGTCGAAACATCATATTTTCATTCCGTTTCGGTAAAAAATCAGTCACCATGGAAGTAAGATACTCATAGAATACTATAATAGCTCTTTAAAAAAAAACGAGACTAAATTGTTGCCAAAAGTGTTATTGGTTTTTTCTATCTGCATTTTTTCGTAGCCGGAGTCTGGATTAGTGCCCAGTTGATGGCAATAGGCTTGCCCCTCTATCACATGGGGCTGAAAAGGAGCGCGTGTGCCTGTGCGTGTGTGTGCCGATATTCATAACTTTAGTTAATTACATTCCAGAGTAGTATACTTCTCAATACATCGCTACGAGCACGGCGCGTTCTGGCCCAACCTGCGCCAGTCCAACTTTCACTACGTGGGCGCGGGCCGAGGCAAAGGACACAACTTCAACGTGCCTCTCAACAAAACTGGCATGACCGACGGTGACTATTTGGCTATATGGCACCAGTTGTTGCTGCCAATGGCTTTGGAAGTAAGTGCAAATTAGAAGAAAAAAATTAATTGTAGTTTTTTTTTTAAACTTAGTTTCGTTCTACCTATCTTTTATGTTCCACCTGCCAGTTTTTGTCTCTGCATCATCCAGCTTTGTATAACGTCGGCTCCTTACTCTTACAGTCTCGTTCTGAAGCCGTTTGTCTCATATTTACGCCTAGATATTTTAACTTCGAGCATGCTAAATTGTTCTTGATTGCAGTCATACAAGTGTTTTTCATCTTACTCTTTCTTGAATATTCTTTATGCAGTGTCAAATTAAAGTAGCTGGCAACACTTTACCCACGTGGTAGGTATGGACATCGATTTTTTTTTATATTGTTCGTTCGATGGGCGAAGGAAATCGGTCAACGAACGCGGCACCCGAGCGTGGGTAGATCGCTCAGTTGTTTTGTAATTTTCCGGGGAACTTAACAACCCTTCGGTTGCCATGTACGCACGGCTACACATCAAGCTATACATTTCCAGTTTACGCTGATCTCACTCTGTACGGAAATCCTAGACAATGCGAGATCAGCTTAGACTGCAAATGTAGAGCTTGATGTGTAGCCGTGTGTACATGTCAGTGTTATTTGTAGTTTTGAACAAAGTTCGAATGTTTTTGTTTCATTTCTTTTCGATAACGATATCCAACATGATTGTGTGTAAAGTATTGCCAAAAAATGTATTTTGTCCCTGTATAAATAAGGCAATGTAACCGCGCGTTTGTACAGACGCCAGGACATAATACTATCCCAAAATCCCAATCCGTCAAATTTGCAGATTTTCAACTCTATAACGTATGCATAAGGTTCATGTTCAATTGGGAAAATTTTACATTTTGGCATATCTTGGCGTGCTGGCGTCTGTAAGTAGACTCCTATAAAATACACATATCCCTCATAAATCATTTTTGTTACAAACAGTACCAACCGGAGCTCATCATAATATCGGCCGGCTACGACGCGGCGTACGGCTGTCCTGAGGTACATACATCCGTCACTTTCTAACATTAGCGTTTTGTATCTCTGTCTCTTTCAGTTCGCCCCCGAACTCGTTATCGTGTCGGCTGGGTTCGACTCGGCCTTGGGAGATGAAAAGGTTGGACATGACATAATCAGAAATAATGTGTTTGTCTGAGTGTTCAAAGTGGCTTCAGTTGATGCCAGCCCCTTTCCACTCCAGACCCTTGAAGAAATCTTCCAGTGTCGATCTGGCACCGTTGAGAGACTGCAGTACAGCCCATGTCTCGATCATATCGAAGGTTTTTTTTCGGGTTTTTGTTTTTTTTTAGTCCACAAACGCTAAGCAGAGAAGCAGGTTATCCTCTTCGATCTTCTGTATGACCTGCCGCAGCGTATGTATGTGGTATACGGTGCTAAAGCCTTTACGGAATCCGGTACGGAATCCGGCTTGTTGGGGAGGCTGGGAATCGTTTAACTTGCGCGTGAGACGGTTCGTGAATCACGCATTATTCGCGCGGGGTTCGATTCCGTTTGATCAAAGCTTAATGGGAACTACCACAAACTTGTTCACCTTTGTCTTGGTTTTTTTAAATTATTTATTAAAAACAACCAGCACCCTAATTGTGTAACGCACACTTTTACAATTCGTAGGATTTTAAAGGTATCCATTGCTTATGAAAAGCTATTGAGCTACTTAAATTAAACTCATTTTTTACGTATAATTATTTTAAAATTTATAATAGGGTTGCTTGTACTTACATAATTTACTACTTTCTGTAATTCATACGATTTTACATATATTTGTACTTTGTATTGAAAAAATATAATATCTTTAAAATTTGTGTAAATTATGTTTAGCATGCCCATGTGACAGTAGAACAAAAAAAATCTGTACTAATTACCTGTGTTTGCATACGAATAAATGAAGTAATTTCTTAGATTCAGATATAATATATAAACATTTTGTTCATGTGTTATATGCGTGTGTCGGTGTCACTATTATTTCTACGATTTTTACACTACACGAAGTCAAAGAAAATTATCTAATATTTGTAGGGCGAAATGGAGCTAACTCCAGCAGCGTACGGCCACCTGACCCACGCCCTGCTGTCCGTGTGCGCGCGCACGTGCGTGGTGCTGGAGGGCGGCTACTGCCTCGCGTCGCTGGCGGAGGGCGCCGCCGTCACGCTCAGGACCTTGCTGGGACATCCTCCGCCTGTTCTTGAGGAAGTACCGGAACCCAGTGATGAGTTAGTGTTATATTTTATTATGCCCACAAAAAGTTTGTCTGGCTATAAGTATAATTTACTAGCTGCGCTCCGCGGTTTCATCCGTACCAGTCTCAATCCTGTGGGCATATCGGGATAAAAAGAATCCTATGTCCTAATCCAGGTCATGGTTTACCCATGTGCCAAATTTAATGGAAACCCGTTCAGCCATTTTACCATGAAAACTTTACAAACAAACAAACATAAGACAAAAATCTAATCTTTACTCTTCATCATTTTGTTTGAAATCAAATAAAAAGTTTAGATATGATATGCGCAATAGTTAGGACCTGTTAAATAGTTTGTGAATTTTTGTTTAGAATACTATAGAATCCGTTCTAATTTATGTTACAGAAGTTCAAACATATGAATGCAATTCTTGTGCTATGTATGAGGAGATTATATAATATTTATCTTATGAAGCGACGCGCGCTTTCGTTGTGGTTACCAGTGTACAAAGACGCTATGAGAATGTGTAAGCGCAGGAGCTCTCGGCACCATCCAAGACCAAAGCTATCTTATATTTTGTCTCGGCTTGTGTTTCCCCAAGTGAAGGTTTAAACATTGAAAACTGAATTCTATTCTCCACAGAATAAGAGACACAATCCTCAACTGTATATACGCACAAAAGCCATATTGGAACTGCTACAACTTCCAGCCTACGTACTCGACTAGCGGACCGCCGAATGTTTGCGACGAACAGAAAGAAAAGCATACGGTCATGGTGAAGTGGGAGGGAGACGAGACTAGGCCTGACACCTTCGCTACGAGGGACTGTTACCCACTGCAGGATGATGACACGAAGACGAGGATTGCGGAGAGATTGAACCATCTTAGATTAGGTGAGTGTAAAATAAAATAGCTATAAGAAGTCCAGAAATTGTAATCAAAGAAAAGTTTGGTTTGTAAATAAAATGAATTAGCATATAGAGATATGAGGAACAGGGTGGAAAGTTCACTTATCCTCTATTGGTAAAGGGAGGATCCTCCGACCAGACGGGTGTTGTGTCTGGTGGACAACTGCCCGACGGTTGATGTCGGGTTGTTGTATATATGCGGGTCGCGCGGTAAACTCTGATTGCGCGATGTAGTTCGGTGCGACGTCAAGTCTTGTGTAGTTCACATATGGCATTGTAGATGGCGCCACATCACTTTTTGTGTTTCTCATGTTTGTTGATTTGTAGTTTCGTATGTGGCATTGTAGATGGCTGCCACAAGCAGATTAAAATGATTTATTGTCTTAGTGAGGGATTTCGTTGTACACTCCAAGGCAACATAGCTATTCACAACCATTCGATACGCTTCGTTACCGAATCGAAAATCAATCAATGTTATCATAGGAGTAAATGTGATGCTGGCCCACTGGGGCACTTAATATATTGTCTAGCGTGTTCTGCTGTCTGCACGCTACAGGAGCTGATGGACGCTGCTGAAAGTGCCAAGCTCGTAGGCACATTCTGGCCTGACTGTATTTAGATTGCTTTCGACACGCTAAGAAGAAGAAGTAGGAGTCCTGTTCACAAATCATGAGTTCTTCACAAATCCAAAACCCGATTATTATTTTTTCAGTTAAAATCATATAGACGACCGGCATCCTTTCAACAGCTGGCGGGGGCAAGGCAAATCAGGGTGCTTACTCTCGAATATAAATCCGATAGATCGTCATTGGAATTGTTAGTCAAACGTCAGGCATTGGCTAGACACAGTGAATCCAGCCAATCCCTGACGTTTAACTGATAATTCCAATGTCGATCTATCGGAATTATATTCCAGAGTAAACACCCAGGTTATCGAAATGTGTCATTTTCGATACGCTTGCCCGTAAGCCTGTCGAATGCTTGTGAATAGCTATGAGCCTTCATAAACAACCATTAACAACGCTAAACGTTTGCTGTACAAACATGTTACTACGAATGTAAATGTAGTATCAAGTTTCAATGCCCTAAAAATGCACAAGAAAAGGGGATTTTATATTTTTCAGGGCCATAAATATTGTTACAGTGACTGATCTGTCATTACCGCAGCATGCCGTAGGCTACATCTACGACCAAGCGATGCTGAAGCACAAGAACATATGCGAACCGTGAGTATCGGCACATTCTATTATGGAATAGTAAAAACACAATCCGTGACACAAATGCAATCTTATGCTTTCTAAGTTAAAATACAAATTCAAGCACCCACCTTTATTCCTTACTAAAAAAAATCCTTTCATATTTATTACTTAAATAGTTTTAAACACTACTTTTCAATAGAGCACAAATTCGATTCAAGAATTGACAATATATCGACACCAAGCATAATCGATTTATGAAATGTTAATCAATACCAAAAAAATGCTACAAGACTTCATATATACCCCTATTTGTGCAAATTAGCTGAAATTCATAATCACTGCCGTGTTACTGATTGAAATAACAAAACCTAAAATTTCTACCGGTAAAACAGAAAACGTATGCGATTCGGTTATCTTCGTGTTTCCGAATTAGTACGAACGTCGTGCCACAGTAATACCCCATCAAGGCAGAACTTGTTAGCCCGTTGGCTACCGTTGTAGCGGACGTAAAAAATCGCGTTGGGATTTTATCGCGTACTGCAGGCTAAGCATGACGCTTTTTATTTCTACTCTACTGTAGAATATAAATCGCTTGTCTACATTTCTCGGTGAAAAAGTGTCAACTGTCTATAGGTAAACTTCATTTTTGTCCACTCTTCCGACGACAAAACGCTTGTCTACGGTTCTCGTGTTAAGCCTTCTGGATTTTCAACTTTCGCCCCCTTATTACAGAACAAGGTTTGTCTTTAGGTATGGTTTAAACCTTCGAGCCTGTTTTTTAAATAAGAACCTAACTGAAATCGAAATACAGCTCCTTTTACAAAACTGACAAGTTAGTCCAGTGCTAAATTGTCAGTTTTGGAAAAGGAGCTGTAATTCTATTTCAGTTCTAAGTTCTTATTTCAAAAACAGGCTCGATGGTTTAAACCATACCTAAAGAAAAACCTTGTTTTGTAATAAGGGGTTCGATGTTTAACCTGAGCATTGAGAATTCAACGGAGTAAATCCCAGACCGCATTTTTTTTTGATGTTGGTAAATTATCAAATAACTTCTCCCGCTCTGGGTGGAGCAGAAGGGTGTATCAGACTTTTACTGACTAAAACCCACCCGTGTTCCTTCAGTTGCCTGTGTGCCAGGGGCCACGGTATCTCTTTCGAACAACCCGCACCCCGCTAAAGTGCGTTGAACATTCAATGTCCAAAAATCATGACGCGATATTTTTACGTTCGTTGGAGCGTAGACTTCGTTTTGTACTGCCGCGCTTTCTTCTAGTGCAACTATCATTACATGTTTGGATGACGTTTTCTCTCAGTTAGGCTGAGGGAAAGCTTTTTAAGTTGTTGATTTATATTTTGGTAATCACGGTATTGCTATACACAGTATGTTAGGTTAATCGAGGGACATACTTTAAGGGGGTGTGGTACTCATGAAAATAAACAACTTTTAATATGGACTGGACACCAAAATATATAGAAAGTGTCAGTTAGCTCGTGTTGATTAGCCTTTTAGAAAACGGGTGTTTGTCTGCTATTATAAATTGAGCCTTACGTTGATAACATTAAAGCACATATTACAGTGGCCACGTGGAGTGCCCGGAACGGATCCTGCGCATACACGAGCGACACCGCGACTTCGGTCTGTTGGACAGAGTACATCAGCTGACTGCGAGGACTGCCACCGATCAAGAGATATTAGCGGTACATACTGAGAAGCATTTGAACAGGTTAGATTGTTCTACTGTCTCTAAACTGCGTTCTCAACTATGTTTTCGAACATGTAAACAAAAATAATTTTAGTTTTTAATCGTAAATATTTATTTCTTGTGACTAAGTAGTAACAGCTGCACGGGTTGATCGATCAGGTTAAGCTATGTTTGCCGCGGTTGGTCCGTGGATGGGTGACCATCTTTACATACCAAGACCCCTCCGTGCTTCGGAAAGCACGTTAAGCCGTTGGTCCCGGCTATCATTTCTGGATCTTTGATAGTCGTTACGGGTCCTCAGAAGCCCGACAGTCTGACAACCAGTCTTACCATACCCCGTAACTGGGTTGTAGAGGTCAGATAGGCAGTCGCTCCATGTAAAATACTGGTATTCAACTGCATCCGGTTAGGCTGGAAGCTGACCCTAACATAGTCAGGAAAAGGATAGGCAGATTATGATGTTACAATTTATTTTGCGCTGTTCTCCCATACATTTAATCTCTGTAATTTGAAAATATTGTTAAAGCCAATTATTTTTAAAAGAGTAACCGTGGAGTTTCTTGCCGGCTCTTCTCCATAGGAAACAACAATTTGGAACCGTGCACCTAGCTTCTGACGTTTCATAAGTGCCCATGCAGGTTTATATGAAATAAAAATATTTTGATTTGATTGGTAACTTATTCGTTTTAGACATTTTTTTACTACGTAAAAACGGTACGTTGGTCTAGAGTCGCAAGCGCTATTAATAAGCATGAAAGCTCTTTATCTGTCTGACTGACTTCCTGACAATTCCAAAGGGCCTCTAGTTAGGTTAATTTAAAAAAAAATGCTCTGAGTTTTTGATGTGATTTTCAGTCAGAAATGTCTCAATAGCAGCTTGTAGTCTCTGGATCTCTGTGTCTCTGGATTTGTATCAGGTTGATGGGATTTACAAATCTTACGAAGATGTGGGTGCACCATTTATCATGGATTCAGTACACGATAACAGGATTTAAATAGCTGCGCCATACATTTTGACCGCGTAGATATTGCACCTTTCTAAGAAAAACAGTTGAAAATTTTCTACGATTGGGGGACCAGAATGATGTGCGCGTCGATATATTCCTGTCAGTCGATAAAACAGGCGTGATATTATGTCACATTCTATCGAAAATTCAAATTAGTAAATAGATCGTGTTTTCTTCCTGCACAGGCTAAAAGAGCTCGCCTCAACGAACCTAAGAAGTCTGCACATTCAGAAGAACGCGTACGACTCCGTGTACTTCCACCCAGACTCGTTGGAGAGTGCGGCCGTGGCCACCGGCTGTGTGTTACAGGTAACTACTGACATTATAGTACAATGTGTAACATAATTACCACAACACCATACACCCCACACCGCCGTGTCCTCGTGGAGGCGATCGGCGGCGGCGATCTCTCGCGTCCGGCCCTGGTCCAGGCCATGGTACGGAGCGAGAGGGCATGGGGAGCCGTCACCTCCTTCAGCGAAGCAGTGATGCTCGCGAAGAGGGAGGCGGCGCACGTGATGGAGAGGCAGTCTGTGCGCCCTCACGGCCCTAGCCGCCGCAGGATACCGGACCAGGATTCCCGGCCACCGTAGGCATGTGCTTGCGGACGGCGAGTAATGGGTAGCTCGCTGTCCGGTAGGGACCAAGCCCAGGTCGACGGCGCGCGTGGTACACACCGCGCCGTTTACCTGGGCTTGGTCCTTACCGGCCTTAGTAGCCCCGCCGCCTGCCACTTTTCGGCCGCAGAGGATAGGGAGAGCGGCTGACGCTATACCGACACTCCTCTTCCCCTGCGGCCCCACCGCGTCCGCCATCAAACGGTGGCGGCCCCGTCCAGGCCACGGAAGGGAAGAGCGCTGCTCAGAAGCACCGGCACTCCTCCTCTACCGCAGCCCGTAACCCTCAGCCGCGATGCCTCCCATTCGACATCGCGGCCCACCTCAGTTGCGGTGCACCTCACCGCAACCTACTTTTTGGCCGCTATTTCGTCGACTTTGAGGCAAAACCCCTAACGAGCGGCGGCCCACCTTTGGGTTCCTCTTCTTTTCACCGTGGCTGGGAGATCACTACTGAGCCCCCCTGTAACGACAATGCGGGAACCCATTGGGGGCGGGGGACTTACTGATAATTTTAATGATTACTTGTGGTCGATATTCAATTCATTAAAATTTTAATTAACAAGAATACATGTGTGGCACGGCGCGTCCAGCTCGGGCACGCCTTGCTCGCCCTTATCGCCCTTGTCTCCCTTGCGCCCACGCTTGCCCAACGGCCCCTGCGGAGTTGGCGCACACTGTAATATTAACATCTATCGCCCACGAGCCGCCGTGCAAGCGTCTTACCTCGCCGAATATTTTAGGTTTCTGCACTCCTTTTCCACATAAACCTTAGTTGTGCCATATTTCGTACTCCTCTGTTCGCATAATGTTCGTAAAAAAGAGTACAAAGTTAATTTTCGTAAAAAGGAGTAAAAATATTTTTCCTTCCTAAATAGACAATTCTGTCCTGTAGTAGTATAGTCCCGTGTGGTAACCGGGCGTAAAAGAATAGCACTATCCCATTTCTTCCAGTGGGTGTCGTAGGAAGCGACTAAGGAACTTACTAGAGAATGGGCAGCAGCGTTCACTATGCATTTTTACCACCATACTGCGATCGCCAACCCGCCTGCCAAGCGTGGCGATTATGGCAACCCCCCCCCCCTTTGGGGAGGCCTATGTCCAGCAGTGGACGTCTTTCGGCTGAAATGATGTATATTGCACTGTTTTTGTGTCTTCTTAAGTTATGCGATATTTACACTACTGCAGCAGTTTTTGTAATGACATACCATCACGCCTATAAATAAAGTCATTATATTATTCAAAAACAAACCTTATCTCCACAGATGGTAGACTCAGTTCTTTCAAACGAAGTTGGCAGCGGAGTTTGTGTGATCCGACCACCGGGTCACCACGCTGACGAAGAGATACCAAGCGGCTTTTGTCTATTGAACAACGCTGCAGCCGCTGCAAAGTACGCCATACACAAGCACGGACTCAGCAGAGTCATCATACTCGACTGGGACGTACACCACGGCAACGGCACGCAGAGAATCACTTACGATGACAACAGAGTAAGTTAAAGGATGTAGCCTCAGAACCAGAAGCCGTGAGAGCGCCTAATACTGAAGCCACAAAAACTAATCTTAAATAGAGTAGTTTGACGCGCAGCCGATCAGTCACTCTGTGACTGTCGTATTGCGCGACGTGTTTTACCGGTGTTCAATTTATTTAAATTATGCCGTCTTGTGTCGTTCCTACCTCTAAAAATTCAGCCAGGTTAAAAAATAAACAGGTTGGGATCACATTTCATGTGCAAATAGCGCATTCAGTTATTGAATTGTTTGTTCAATTTGTAATTGTCATCGTGAAAAATAGGTCCATCTTGTACATGTTGCCAATTTAAGAGTTATGATTTCCCTTCTTTTTATTATCAACTGAGGGCTTGTAGTATGTATAAAACTACTTTAAAAATATTTTAAACGGTTTGAAAAAATTATGTTATCAAAGCAAACCGTATGTATTAAATTGTATAGAAAAGGACAGTAAAATTTTGATTTTATTATTTTCGTACCCCAATACTCTTCAACATTTACCCCGAAAATGGGCAAATAATGTCTGAGCTAGCAATATTACGCGGGTGGGAAGTGAGGCGAGCGGGGTCACTTATTTTATTTTTGGACACAGCCTGCAGCTTGCAATATCAGTTGAACGGGGCTTCTGGTTCTTTCTGTATCCTCAGGATGTAGCTATAAAATATAATACCCTGCAATGTACGCCATACACAAGCACGGGCTCAGCAGAGTCATCATACTCGACTAAACTGTAACCATGTCTCTGCCCTGTTTATCAGCCGATTCTGAATCATTTAAGATCCTGTTGTAGGCCATCGATCGACGTCTAAGACAAGGATCGTGCAAGCCATCATACGGTTCTTGGCGTAAAAGGGATGGTGCTATGTGTGCCAACAGCTCTCTCTCTCTTACAATGGTAATGTCAATCATTGACTTCTACTATTTTGTCTCCTCAGATCCTATACATGTCCATCCACCGCTACGACCACGGCCTGTTCTTCCCAAACTCGAAGGACGCAGATTACACCGCGGTGGGCGAGGGGAAGGGGGAGGGGTTCAATGTCAACGTGCCATGGAACTCGGTATGTATCAGCTGTTACATTAAATTATAAACTTTATGTTTATTGTTACAAAGTGCTAAGTTTTATGGACATCGTGCAAAAATGTCATACAAACGTGGTTTTGTTTGCCCCCGACGGAAACAGAGGGAAGTTATAAGTTTAATGTGTGTATCTGTTGTCTGTCTGCGCCATCGTAGCTCCCAAACGGCTGAACGGATTTTGATGTATTTGTTTTGTTTGAGAGGTGGCTTAATCGCTAGTGTTCTTAGCTGAAAACGCCAAACAGGCGCGGCCTTGTAAGAATGAATGTATACTATTGAAGAAAGGATAGCTGCAGTTAACTATCTATTTTCATTAGCCGTCCCCCGACGCGACAATGCTTTAATCAAAATCTTATCTTGAAAAGTGTTTTTTTTTTTTGGAAAAGTTTATACATTGTAGAAAAGATTTTGATACATATTACTTTTTTACTTATTGAAGGTTTTTGTTTATCGGGGGTTTTTTAATTTAACTTTTATTATGTTAGTATTTAATGTTAATATTTCATGTCAAAAAATATTGCTGTTCCCTTGTGCGGCAATCACAAACTTCTAAAATCGCAGATTTTATTTTTATATTTTATTTCTCAACATTCTTAGAAGGCTTGCTTACGTCTGTAAGCCTAATGTCCGTTTTCACCAACATCCCCTAAGTTTATGGGATCTCCTAACAATGGTTAGGGGGCTGTTAAAAGTTGGTTTCTGTTTCACCAACAGTAAGGGATCAATTAAACGCCAAAAGGTCCTCTAAATTTAGGTGGCCGAAATGTGGGCCCATAAACGGCATTTACGTATGTGATCTCTCAAGCAACGAACATGGATAGTGATATAATAGAATTTGTTGAAAATTTTGAAACTGTTTCTACTATATTCGACGTAAATAACAGCCGTAGACTAAAAATATATCGGGAACGACCAAACTACTTAAAAAAATTTGGTGAAACTTATTTTTCGGCGTTATAGATTATATAAATCTTCCGAGGTATATGTATTGGAAAAGATTGAACATAATTTAGAATTTCCGGATAATAGGTGAGTAATTATTAAAGTTTTTTATAAGTAGGTAGCCAATAAAAAAAAAAATTGTTGGTAACGTAACGTAAACATGGTAAAAAAAAACCATACAACGCACATTCACTATAATATCAAACAGTCTTAACTTTAAGGGGAATCTAGTCGCGGGCTCGAACTCACAGGCGAACCTGGCTAAAAAGCACGCAGTCTCACCAGGCATCGTGTCTGACAGAAATAGTATGTGATGAGCAGTTAGACGCTAGTCTACACACACAACCTTATTGAGTGAGATGCAGGATCATTTATAGTAAAACAAGCTCGTATTTTGTTTTTGAAAAGTCCTTCGGAATATCGAGTTTTATGAAAAACCCACTGCATAAATCAATGACCAATAAAGTTTATTGAACTTTTCGATATTTGAACTTTTTCACTACTGACTTGGCTTTGAAGGTTTTACACTTCTTTTATTGCTAAAACACTCCCAACTTTAGGTTAAATTAGCAAGAAAAACTAATCTTTGTTGGCTCATAACTTTATAATGGCTTTTTATTTTAGTATTCCATTTCCGTACAGACAATACTAATAATGAGGCAAAAGTATATCATGTAAAAAAATTGATTTATCTTGTCAAACATTGGAGTAGTACACTCCCGAAGTTTGTATGGAAAAAATGTCGACTAGATTAATAAACTCTTTGCAAATGCAAACAATCAAATAAATCTCACGTCACGACGTCACAAAAGAAAGAAGTGTCAAATACAAATAAGACCACAGATAACACCCAACGTTTCGTAATGTGTAAACAGAGTAAATAAGTAAGAAAATCATGAAATTCATTCAAAATATGAATGAAATAATATTTATTATTGCTATCAAAACACGATTTATAAATATCTGTATCCATATAAGTGTATAGTATAGAGAATTTTATATTACAAAAAAAAAATATCTTGTTACAAAGTATCGATAAGTTCATACACGAATCAGTCACTATTATCGAGAACAAATCGTCACATAGATATTTGTGTTACTAGTTAGGTGATAAAAATGATGGTGAAACGAAATTTTATTTAGGGGCAGTTTGGCGGAGCTTTTAAGCTAAAGATCCCATACGTACAGATAGCGCGCGAGTTGAATGCAGTCGGGGTCTGAGGTAAAGAGCGGGAGCATCTCCCCCGCTATCCGCACGCCCCACCTCACGCGCCTGCAGTGTAGTGCTGTGCCATCCTTGTCAACTATCGTATCGTGGCTTCGATGATCACGTCATAATTTTAGAAGAAAATTATTGGCAAAGAGATGGATTAATTGAAGATACCATAGATCGATTCGTCATTGAGGTCAGCGACGGCGAGGATAGTGACACCGATTCAACTGCCATTTCTGAATCTGATTAATTTTTTTTTATTCCGTTTTGTGAAATGATTATTAAAAACGTGTGATAATTATGATATTGTTTTTTTTTCATCATGTTAACCTAGTGTAAAAAATAAAATTAAACATAACATTGTTTTTTCGAACCGACGAAAAAACGGAGGAGGTTACTCAATTCGACGCGTATATTTTTTTTTTTTTTTTTTTTATGTATGACCACGCATAACTTTTTTCAGAGTAGTCCGATTTTGATAATTCTTTTTTTATTGGAAAGGGTATACCTCGAAGTTGATCCCATATAAATTTCGAAGAAAAATTCCAACCCTAAGGGTAAGAAAACAGGGGATGATTGATTGTTTACTCACAGATTTTAATACTGAGTCGTGTATTAAATCAAAAATTAAGCATGTAGTAATTAGTAGATTATAGCCACAAAAAATTATAAAATAAAAACTTTTTAATAAAAAAATTGAACCGCCGAAAAACCGCAAAATAAAAAATAATAAACTAGCTTTGTCCAACCCCAATAAATAAGTTCGGAAGTCGGTGACTTTGGATATGTATTTGATTATATGTCACCGCCTTCCAAACTTATTTATTGGGGTTGGACAAAGCTAGTTTATAATTTTTTATTTTTCGGTTTTTCGGCGGTTCAATTTTTTTATTAAAAAGTTTTTATCGACATTCATTACTCATTGTGGTCATAATTAGGTCACAGCACTACCGCATTCCTAAGCTCTGCATTCAACTCGCGCGCTATCTGTAGGTGGTAGTTTAGGGGATGTTGATGAAAACGGGCATCCGAGTATTAAATGACATTAATTTAACAGGTAGAGTTTAATGTCATTAATTAAAGTAACAATAACTAAATTGCCAATAACAAGCCACCAGAGTAAGATACTTACTTAATCGATTAAGCTATAGTGAAACAGTTTCATTATAATCCGTATTTATTCTGTACTTTATTTTATTCGTCCTCTCAAAAGTGTATTATTATGATCACACCATTAAAGTCTACTCGAAGTTTCATCAATCCCATTTTTATCGTTATCTACATTATTTGTGTTATTTGCAGCGCGGCGTAGGCGACCCGGAATATTTGACGGCGTTCACAAAAGTGATACTCCCGATCGCCTACGCATACAACCCGCAACTCGTCATCGTGTCGGCTGGCTTCGACGCTTGCGTCGGAGACCCGCTCGGAGGTACATCACATTTATATTTATACATGTAAAATGTCCTCTTCGGGAATCATCGTCTATCTTCGAAAACCCGAACGTGGTGTAAGTGCTCAATTACAAAGCGCGTTAGTACAAAACTTCCTATTGTGGGGGGTTACTATGTGTCGGAATGTTCGTTCGAAAACAAGATGATTACCGAAGAGTATAACTTCCGTTTACCTGTATAATCTTGTCAAAATTTATATGCATGCGTTTAGTGGGTGGACAAGTTTTGCTATGGGCTAATTAAAATATATGAAACGGGTGCATTTTTTTTAGACTCTTTCGACAGTCTGCCCATTTCAATCCAAAAATGACCTCTTAAGGTGAATCTGATTAAACGTGATTTGGTTTTGTCTCATTATTAATATTGTCTGTGCCGAAACAGAATACTAAAATTAAAAGCCATTAAAAAGTTAGGAGCCAACAAAGATTCGCTTTTCTTGCTAATTGAACCTAACTTTGGGTGTGTTTAAGTAAAAAAAGAAGTCTAATATCTCTAAAACCAAGTCGGTACTGACGAAGCTCAAATATCGAAAAGTTCATAAACTTTATTGGTCATTAATTTATGTAGCGGTTTTTTCATAAAACCCGATCTTCTTAAGGCCCCGTGCATAAAATTCACTCGCTAGAGTTTAGGCAAATTCATTGCGATACTATGTTTGTGTGCACCGTTCACGCACACACGCCTAAAAGTCGAGCGTAGTGATCGCTTAAACAGTTTTGATAGTACGCAGTAGTAGTAGTAGAGTTGTAGTATCCTATAGATTTATATTTTTTATGTTATTTAGGTATGGTTGAGAAATAAAAGTCTAGAATGTTTGTGCATATTCGTTTAGTATATATATCACAATAAACAAAAATGGTACAATTTCGTGTCATAAGCATGTAGACATTCAATAACATTGAGGAAAGCATTTTACATAAATACGAGTAGTTTGCATATTTAGAAATTTAATTGTGACATCATCGATGTCAATAATAGCCAAGATAAACTTAGAAAGTTCAAAAACAAAAACAAAAAAAAACTATTGAGGCTGGGCCCCACATTTGAAAACTGTTTTTAAAATAAAATAATTAATAATACAAATACAATAGGAGAATTGGAATTGAATTAGGATAAAAAATAAAGTGTTCTAAAATACAAAACATTGAAATTTGAATTTGAATTTAAGGGTTTCATTTTCACAATTTGGCCAAGAAACCGTAAGACAGCATACTATTTTTCTTATCATGTCTGATTGTCCTTCTTCAACATTTGGAACTACGGATTTTTTCGAGGTGTTGTCTAACTTTGAATCATTATCTTCCTCACTCTGAAAGATCAGTTTAAAATTATATAAGTGCAGTAGGAATATTATAAATTCATAATTTATTTATATAAGACAACGGCGAAATTTCATTGATTTCCTAAAATTAACAACAATGAAGATACGAATGCACTCGTAAATACTTATTTATGTAGGTACTTCTAACACTGATTGAAAGTAAAAACTAACACGTTCTTGAAACGAAGCCCTACGGCTTCGTTGAAGAATGTGTAAGTTTTGGTTGGAATTACGTTCTGCAAGAATTTGTCTGATACATGCCAATCCCACGTTTCGTCCTTTTTTTTTTGGTGATGCACTGGTAATGTGTTACTTTCTTTCGACCATATCGACGTACATTGGTGCCGATTCTGTTGTACACCGAACTAAACTAACTAAACTATAACTGAAATTCCTTACTTTTTACTATGAGAATCTAAACGCTATTCTGCAAAAAAATATCTCTAAATTTAAAAACTATTTTGACACAACTAAAATCGAATTTGACAATCGCGACTCGCACGTGGTATGTTTTGGCTTCGCAACGTGGTACTTGTTTGCCCTACCCCGTGTATTTTTTTAGAGCCAGCAGCGCGCCGGGGTCGGCAGCCTCGACGTGATTTATTTGGAATTCTCACTTTTTTCATGGAAAATATGAAAAATTATTATCCACATGTTGAGTTTTACATGTGTTTGGGGTATTATAAAGGGGGTCGAAATTTTCATTATTTTTGCGATAGGACACACCGTTTTCGAGATATAAGCAAAAGAAAAGAAATAAAATACAGTACTATTTTTGCACCAGAAGTCGAGTTGTCGGTGTGAATTTTAGTTCTTGACAACTAATTTTATTCCACACCTATTTAATCGCGATTAAAAATAGTCAGATTTAGTTAGACAACCAAAATTTTAGGTTGAATAGAATAATGAAATTGACAACAACAGAATAGCAAAATTACCATTTTCACTAAACTAATATTTCAGTGCAATCTTAGTGCTGTCAAACTAAAATATAGTTAAGTTGTGTCACTTTAGTCAATTTCAGAATAGGAAATCGTCGTTTGACAGGAATAAACTAAATTTTGGTGATTTTTAGTCTAGTTTAGAGAATTTTGTGACAACAGAATCGGCACCATTATCTAAAAAAAATATTAACATCAGTAACTTATAGGCACTGTTGGGCTCAATCACTGTTTTAACTTTTCACAACTGTCATCTGGGATTTTCATATTGACCTCATTAGGGGCTTCACTCACTCTTGGAAACCATAAAAACTATCTCTCTGTCTTTCTTTTTTTTCTATTACATCACAAAAACTTTTTGAAATTCCCACAGCTCAGCATAAAAATGATAGAAATTGTCATTTCTATCATTTTTATTACGTGACGATTTCTAAAAGTTTGCTCGTACCAAGCTCCGTTAAAGAACTTCCTTTCAAAAATCTTTTAAACATACAGTCAAAATATGTATAACTAGCGAACCCGGTACGAAGTCGTTTCTTGCGACACTTCACCCAGGTCCAACAAAAGCTAAGAAGGATAGAGGCGACCCAAAAAAAAAATACATTAGAATTGGACTAGCCGTTTAGGATGAGAAGAATTACGAACACACGTACACCGGTATAACATTAACATTTTGCAAGTACTTAAAATAAATATTAATACTTACCGGATCAAAATGTGGTAGTCGGCGTACAATTTCTGGAATATTTTTACGTAGAATCGCAGGAGCCCACGTGACTCCTGCGATGCAAAGTGATACGTCCTCACGCTGGGAAGGCCCGGTCGTTTCTGACGGGATCGATTTTGCGCGGTCGATTATATAGTTCACTTTGACTTTTATTTACGAAATGAAGTTGTTGTTTATTATAAAAATAAAATTTAGATTATATTCAATGGTTAACTTAAGATTAATACGTAATTTTTAAAATTTCAATAAAGTGATTTTAAGTAATAGAAAAAAATACTTATTCGTCTAGCAGTTTCCTAAAAATTACGTTATTTCAATATTTATTTTCTGCTATATTTCGTATAAAAGTCAAAAAAGTGGTTCCACTATCTGCAAGTAGACCATTCATTTTTTATGTCCAGAATTTTTTGTAGTTGTTTGTAACACAAAGCCAAACATCACTCGCTCGTCACTTTTTCTATAAGTTATTTGAAAAATCCCTTTCCACCACATGCAAGAATTAGAACTCCACTATTATAATAACAAAATAAAATGTCTAAATTTCGTTTCCCTAACTCACAACAAGTGATCAAAATTGACCAAAATCAGTTAATTTAGTGCACGGAGCCTTAAGGACTTTTCTTAATTTTTTACGCGCCTGTTTTACTTTAAATGATCCTGCATCTCACTCGATAACGTTGTGCGGGTAGATAAGGGTCTAACTGCTCATCACTGTCACTACCTGTGTCGGACACGATGCCTGGTGCGACAGCGTGCTTTTTAGCCAGGACCACCAGTAAGTTCGAGCCCGCGACTAGATTCCCCCCTAATAAAACTGATCTACTGTTTAGTTGAAAAATAAAACTATCGACATCATAATTATAATCAGCTTTAAAACAGTCTTCTTCTGTTCTAGGTTGTAAAGTAACACCGGAATGCTACGGTAGGATGACTCACATGCTACGCGGCTTGGCGGGCGGGCGGGTCATCCTGTGCCTCGAAGGGGGCTACAACATCACCAGCATCGCGTACTCCATGACCATGTGCACCAAGGCACTCCTAGGAGACCCCATCAACCACCAGTATGACCCCAAAGCCCCCTGCGCATGGCCTGCCAACGACTCCATACAAAATGTCATCAACACACACAAGAAATACTGGAAATGTCTCAAGTTCCAAGTAGCTTTGCCAATAGAAAGTGTACTAGAACCACCCTTGCCATCCAGAGGACTTATCATCGATCAAATTGATCTAGAAATATCAGCCTGCAGTGAAGATAACGAAACTCATAATGTTTCAGCTAAATCCAGTGCCAGTAACTTAGAAACATCTCTAGAAGCAAGCATGGGAAATTTGAATTTAGAAACGAAATGCTCCGACGGCATTCATTGTGGCACAGATGACGAAAATGACGGAAAAGATGACAAACCAAAATGCTCTGAAAACAAAGAAGCTATTGCCGGTGCAAGTAGTAGTAAAGAACCATCGAGCTCTAAACAGGACGCGCAAACTTGCGGGCAAGCTAGTGCGGGGAAAAAAGCCACTTTAGTCGAATATTTGGCAGAGAATATGCAATCGATAGTGGATGGTGATATGTTCGCGGTGATACCTTTGCAGTGGTGTCCGCATTTGGACTCACTGTTCACGTTACCAGATGAAGTGAGGTTCGAGCAGGGAGTCAAGTGCGTGGCCTGTGATTCTACTGACGAGAACTGGGTGTGCTTGCATTGTTATGAAGTGAGTAAAAATAGACTTAAAATTTACTTTTCTGACTAAAAACCAAAATGTTCATTCACGAAAGGTGGATAGCACTAACTATAGTTTTACAAGAGATTAATTACGTTACGACATATTTAAAAAAAAATAGATTCCCTGATATTAAAAGATCGAAAACCCTATGTAATGTTTTCATACAATAATTTGGATTCTTCTAAAATCGAAATCCTTTTATTTTCAGACTGCCTGCGCTCGCAGCGTCAACGGGCACATGCAAGCACACTTCACAGCCACGGGCCATGCACTAGTGTTGTCTTTAGTCGATTTGTCCGTGTGGTGCAACGTTTGCGATGCTTACGTCGACAACTCGCTGCTCTACGACGCTAAGAATAACGCACACAGATGCAAGTTCGGAGAAGACATGCCCTGGTGTTATAAGACTGATTTACATATGCAATAATGTTATTTACAGAACTAGGAAAGAATAAAAGATTTAGGAGGGTGTGAAGGGTATGGCAAACATTCAGAATGTGACGTCAAATATTTACAAAATTATCATGAGAACATTCAAGATCGCTGGATGTGAACTTTGTCTATTTTTCTATAATTTTGTCTCGATTCCATAGATTTTCATAATATCTGTACACTGATCCCAATTCCATATACCACTCTTTTATCATACTTATTAGATGTAGAAATAGCCAATGCATTAAAAAAGGACAGTTGAATAAGATTGATATTTTTCAAACTTACATTATTGTAAGATTTTTATATTTTAATGGTCTTATTTATTATTATTATAAATTTAATAAATTTAAATATTTTTAGACCTACTAATAATAGTGTTGTTTTTAAACATTCCACTCGCCTAAAACGATTTCGGTTATTGAGTGTAACCTTTTTTATGTTGGACAAGAAAGCAGTATCTGTGCATATCTCACCTACTTAACTTGGCTTAGGGTGGAACCACATCCCAGTAAAGTACAATAACATGGCCATTCACCATGTGCAGTACCTTTGTATATTTATGTAAATAACTACATATATTTGTACTTCCATACATTTTATGTTATTCTTTATGGACAGAGGCCAGCATATCAAGTTACCCCCATTCTGTCAAATTTCTTTGATAGATTTTCAACTTTTTCAAAATTTGACAGTTTGGGATAGCTTATTTCGGCCAATTTTTATTAAACGTTTGTCAATGCTAACTAATATCCTCGTATTTAACCCAGTGTTTTTAATGTCTGTATTCAACACTGTCTGTAAAAACTAACTTTTAAGTCGTTTCTGTACTTCTGCTATTTTATGTTTGAATAGTTTTTCACATAGCCTGACTGCATGTAGCGCGCCCGAGGTACGCGCGGCGAGGCGGGGCGGGGCGCAGTGGCTGGCGAGCAATGAGCGGCGCGCACTGACCCATCAGTGGCCTGCACTGCTCTCCCGTCGCGCCGCGAACGTACCTAAGGCGCGGTACAGTGGTATTGGATCAGGTTAAATGTACAAAAAAATGCACACTGCTCAAAATACTTCAATTATAAATGTTGCCATAGATATAGTTAAATCCTAAAGCAAGTAAAATTGAGTTCTAGTCTGGTGATCGGTGTAGAAACACTGATCACAAGTTCACAACGAAAACAAAGTTTATTTGCTAAATGATTTTTCCACATTATAACATAATTATAAAACTATTCCATGAATCTGAAAAGTTCTAGAGAGTGGCGACCATGTACCGGAAGACGTAGCGTTGGAAGGCCTTCCACAAGCTGGAACAATGCCCTGGTGAAGGCCGCAGGAATGCGCTGGATGCGAGAAGTACAGAATCGGTCGAAGCGGCGATGCTTTAGGGATGCCTATGCCCACCGTGGACGTCTTTCGGCTGAAATTAAAATTCTATGAAACCAAAAATTCTAAAATTTTCATTTATCATTCATTCTTATTGGCAGTTTAGCGTGCCAAAAAAGTAGCCATAATAACTAAAACCACTGATGTATTAACAAAACAATAATAAAATCATATCATATTGCTCGTATTCGTTTTATTGTCAACACCAGCTTTGTAACATGGTGTAGCGTAGTCGCATATCTGGCTAGTCACATACATGCTGATCCTGCCTACAACTTTTACCCGTTTCTCTTTCTCTCTTTCATCGGAATTACAAGCAATACTTTATTTTCGCTGAAAAATGCTTTCGCTCACACATGTCGCAGAGTACGGACCGAAGGTAGTAGTGTAGTGATGAAATGGAGTGATTATATAAAAAAAGAACACTATTTTCTAGATACTTCACAAAGTGCAGAGGGGTGGGGTGAAGCGAAACAGAGTAACGGGGAAGCGCCAGAGTAGCCCACGAAATTAAAAATTTCTTAAGTTTTTTGCTATTTGCGACCGCATCAAATAAGGTTTTACGGAATAATAATCATTGAAATCCCTAGTCTTTTCCCAACTACGTTGGGGTCGGCTTCCAGTCTTACCGGATGCAGCTGAATACCAGTATTTCTGACCTCCATAACCCAGTTAATCGGTAACGCGATACCCATTGGTAACACTGGTTGTCAGACTTTCGGGCTTCCAACGACCCGTAACGACTGTCGAAGATCCTTGAATGATAGCCGGGACCAATGGCTTAACGTGCTTTCCGAGGCACGAGGGGTCTTGGTATGTAAAGATGGTTACCAATCCATGTAGCGTAGTTTAACCTGACTGTTATTATTTAGCCACATGTCCCACAGGTGATTGTAGTGATTATATTTCTGTAAAGCCATCAGACGCGGTCCGAGGGGGGGTCCTAGGGTCATGACCCCCAAAGTCTTAGGCTGCGATCGCGCCTGAAAGCCATATTTGTAACTGTCGCGAATCATATTTTAAGAAAGAAAGAAAGAAAATTGCGTTTATTGGCATTATAACGGTAGTAAAAACCTTAAATTATTTAAAAGGAAAACAAAAAAAAAAAAACAATGACCTCAACAATGATAATAATGCCAAAAGGGCCTCAGCTCAGCATATTGTCAGATGGCAACACAGTATGCACCACCTGACGCTAATTTTCATCTGCAACCCACGAGTACCATACGCCAGAATAATAAAATAAAGACATAGTGAAGTGTGTTTTAATCGTCATACAACTTAGTACATAGGTATCTATGGGAGGGCCGCGCGCTGCAACGCAACGCATTGTTGCAAAAATACTCCATCACTTTCAAACACTACAAGCGGCACCTCAGTTTTATTTATGTAGCGCTGCGACTCTATTGTAATTGTTCTGACTTGAGTTTTCCCCTTTTTGATTAGAGCATTTAACTTTATTGTGATGTGCTGGCTTGAGTTTTCCCCTTTTTGCGTAGAGCATTTAAAATATGAATGCTCCAAGCCCTTTTGTTATCCCGCCTAAATAGTTCGTTATTATTTTCAATGAAGATAGTCGGATAAAAAAAAATGGAAATACTTTCATGAAAAACTGGTGAAATACGTAAAACATCAGTTTCAGTCGAGCACGGAGGTATTTTTTCTGAATTAGTTGATTATTATGTTGATTCAAATGCACATCCCTTTTTCTGAGCCCTTTTTTTACATCAAAAGAGAAAAAAGTAACTGCTGATTACTGTCAGAGTGACAGTGTCAAAAATACATCAACAGAAGAAAGGGGTGCCTGTCCGTCCTAAAAATGTTTTTACACAATATTAATTAACGACAAAATATTTAACGAAGTTACTTTAGTTGTATACCCGATTGGTGCAAGATTAATATGTTCATAAAGACCGAATTACTCAAAGCGATTTCATTTAGGAATCCTATAAAATTACCTTTTTCGTACTGGGTGTTGGTATTTCTTAGATTTGCGCTCACGGTCCTGCCGCAACACGGTTATATACACCCAGACGAGTTTTTTCAAAATGTTGAGGTCATTGCAGGTGAGTTTTTCGTATTATCTAAAAAGCAGCTAAAATTATATTTTAAAATTATGTGTTGTTCCAGTCAATTAGAATAATAGAATTGCATTCAACTGCGTCTTTAATTTTAGGAGATAGTTTATAAATTCAACTTTCTTTTTATGATAAACATTTGATTATCAATAACTTAATTTAAAATAATATTTTTGTTTTCTCACTTTATTCAAGTAACTTATTACCTTACATAACTTACTGACTTTTTTGTTAAATCATAAAAAAAACAAAAAAATCTAGTTAAAACCATTTTTTTAATAAAAATAAATTAATTTCCATAAACAAGAGTGATTGCCTAAATTTGAGTAAGTAATAAAACTTAAAAGCTATGTTATTGTGATTTTATAGAAACTAAAATTACAGAAAAACAATATTCAAAACTGTTCACCCCATGGAATCGATCACTCCTGCGTAACCAACACTTGCATGAAGTGATCCACTATCAGCAAGTTAAATTTGTCCACCAACATCTTTAGAATACTATTAGGACTTGACTGCGTTCTCTTCAACACTGCCGTCCTTTAACTAGACAGGCGTTAAGCCCTAAAAGTTGTTTCCGAGAAAATGGCAAAAACATATTGTGAAAGTCGTGAACACGCGAACATGCCTGAGGCCAGGCGCGGTCGCAGCCAAAGACTTTGGGGGTCACAGACAAAGACTATATATTAATAGGTAAAGAAAAAGAGTAAATTAGACTTTATTGCACAAAAAACTGGTTAACGTTTACAGCTTAGGCGGGGGTCATGACCCCTAGGACGCCCCCCTTCGGACCGCGCCTGCCTGAGGCACTACAAAAGCGCAGCAGCGTTTTGAAGCTGTTTTCGTGTGGTACCCTCAGGACGTCCATTGTTTTCCGTGTGTAGCAGGCCCACAGGCTCCTTGTGTAGAAGACAGCTTGTGCAGTAAGCCTTACCTAATCAACATCATTTTAACCTCCTTAATGCAACATGCAAACCTGCAAACCAGCATATAAAGGCTGGCCATTGTGGTTGAATGTCCAACCAAACAAATTTTTAGTTATTTATATAATGGTTTACAAAAGTTATTAGTTTTTTATTTTGCAAAGATAAGCATTGTTATTATTGTAATATCTGTTGGCTTTGTTCAACATATGTCAATATAATATGTATGTATTTGTCTACATAATCATATTTTGCTATAGGTACTGTATTGTAATGACTCATCTAACAACACACCTCTTAGTTATTCTGAATGATAATTCACAGTGACAATGTTTCCTGTGTAGTTTCACAGTATGAAGTAAAAATAGCCTCATGTGATGAATTACTGAATCATCAATTAAAACAAAACCTTAAGCTCAGGTTTATTTGAGAAATCATATTATTTTATTTCAGTAGAACATTTACTTACTGGCACTTTTTAATTGCCAAAAAGTCGATCAATTAGTTGGAAAGTTGAAGCCCATTCCAAAACGTAGATCTGTATGGAGAAGAATGAAAAACTCATTTCCTTTATTATTTCAGGTGACATGTTCGCGATCGACATCGCAAAAACGTGGGAGTTCAACCCAAAATTTCCAATCAGAAACATCTTCATACCCAAAATGATACTCGGTCCACCCCTCCACTTTATACGCTTGATCAACCCGTATGCCAAATACTATCTCCGTGTGGATCTTAAGACTCCATTCTACCTGCTAGTCATTCCGCGACTTTTTATATGTTTGCTGTCGCTCATAAATGACTACTGCTTGTACAGAATTTGCGTTTTGTATGGACAAAACTTCAGGAATAGATTAAAGATCTTTGCAAGCTCTTACATAGTTTTCGTCTACTGCTGTAGAAGTTTTTCGAACACATTTGAAATGATCTTCTTCTCTATGCTCTTACTCATTGTCGCCGAATGCATGCTGAAATCAGACAAAGTGATTTATCACAATGAATTTCTCAAAGAGAAGTATGAGCAAGCTGCGTCAACTGTCGAAAAAGTGAAGATTTTCAAATTATCCACACATTTGCCTAGTCATACTTTGAACAAAGTTATGATTTTGGCCACAATTGTAGTAATAGGGATATTCAATCGTCCTACGTTCGTGGGTTTTGCGTTTCCGCCTGTTTTCTTCTGGCTTCACCGAGGGTTGGGTTCAAAAGTGGTTGGATTTAAGGATTTCCACTATCGCATATTTATGTTTATAATATGTGGTGTGCCGACGGCGTTGCTGCTGATTTTGGTGGACTCTGGGTATTACGGGTACCTTACGTTAGCGGACATAGAGTCGCTGAAGGTGTCGTGGGATAGCTGGGTGGTGACGCCGCTGAACTTCCTGCGCTACAACTCCGATATGCGCAACCTGACGCAGCACGGACTGCACCCGCGCTGGCTGCACCTGGCCGTAAACGTGCCGCTGCTATTCAACGTGCTGGGGGTGCTCGCCGTCGTGACGCTGGCAGTGAACACGTACAGGTGAGATAAAACATTATAACGTCTATCGCCTACCCAATGTTGACGAAACGAACCCATCAGACATTTTAACTTAGGGTGAAACAAGTCCACTTTTTTTCCATACAAACTTCAGAAGGGTTTTACTCCACTGTTTGACAATATACATCGAAACTTAAACATGGTATGGTTTTGTCTCATTATTAATATTGTCGGTACGGAAACAGAATAGGTATTAAAATAAAAACCCATTAAAAAGTTATGAGTCAACAAAGATTCGTTTTTCTGGCTAATTTAACCTAACTTTGGGCGTGTTTAAGTAATAAAAGAAGTGTAAAATCTCGAAAGCCAAGTCGGTACCGACAAAGTTCAATTATCGATAAGTTCAATAAACTATATTGGTCATTGATTTATGCCGTGGTTTTTTCATAAAACCCGATCTTCCGAAGGACTTTTCTTAATTTTTTCGCGAATGTTTTGCTATAAATGCTCCTGCATCTCACTCAATAACGTTGTGCGTGTAGACTAGCGTCTAACTGCTCATCACTGATACTATCTCTGTCGGATACGAAGCCTGGTGAGACAGCGTGATTTTTAGCTAGGCCCACCAGTGAATTCGAGCCCGCGAAAAGTGTCCCTTTAAAGGCGGTACCGGATCGAGTTATAAAACGCATGTGTGAGTCTATTTAAATGTTCCCTCCTCGATTTTCACCCAAATCTGCAGCCTACTGTTTTTTCTGCTACATATTAGATTTCTGAATTACTTTGACTTTTACAGTAGGTTTTGCTTTTGCTTCTATGTGTGCAAGCTCGGGAACTTACGGAGGGTATTTTTCGTGATCAAAAGGATCATTCTAAATCTCCTTGAATTTTGTATCGTTGTTTACCAGGCATACCTATTGTATAAATAAATTACACTAGTTCTCATAATGCATGACTTCGTGAGACAAGAACGTCACTATAACAATAATAATATTTACATAAGTATCTATATTTCACAATTACTTCATAAACAATAGCTCATTATTCGCTTTGACTTAAACATAGCATTATTCTTCAGGTTAAATTAATTTAAATAATATGTGGTATGTTGTGTTGTTTACTGCGTGAAACATTTGTTTCAAGACTGCCTCATTGGTCTAGTGGCCGCAAGCGTTACGGTTGAGCATGAGGTCCGATTCCCAGGTCTCTTTCTTTCCCAGGTCTGGAATTTCTCAATAGGAAATCTGAGTTCCCATTTCTGCCCGTGCGTGTCGTAGGGGGCGACTAAGGGAACTAGTAGTGAATTGGTTTCAGCGTTCTCCATACAATTTTAAAACCATACTGCGATCGCTAACCCTCCTGCCAAGCGAGGCGATTATGGCAACCCCCCCCCACCCCCCCCCCCTCCCCCAACATGACAACCAGCCTGCACTTGGCTACGATAGCGGTCAAGGCCACGGTGAAACCTTGTGAGGGCCGCAGGAGTCCGCTGATGCGGGAAGCATAGAACCGGTCAAAGTGGCGGATTTTGGGCGAGGCCATGTCCAGCAGTGGACGTCTTTCAGCTGAAATAATAAAACCTGAGTCTAGATTTGTGCCCGGTTGATGGCAATACGCTCGCCCCGTATTACTTAGGGACTTAAACATAACCAGCGAAATGTTGGTGTACTGTAGTTACACCTCTGCCCGACCTTCCGGGGAAACAAGACGTGAAGTTATGTTATATTGTTTCAGGTTCATTCGCGGCCAATACAGCAAGCTGCCGCGAATCCAGAGCATCACTGGCCTCATGCTATTCTCTCTGGTCATCCCGATCGCTGTACTGTCACTGTTCCCACACCAAGAGGCGCGCTTCATCATCCCAGTACTTATCCCCCTGATATACCTGTTCGGAAACCATCTCCACACCAATGAAAGCGACGGACCGAAAACCAGAAGATTTAAAACAACGCTTCGTTATACTTGGTATGCGCTAAACGCTTTACTTACGTTATTTTTCGGGTTCATTCATCAAGGAGGCATATATCCCTTCGCTAATAGCCTGTATCATGAGATCAAGAATAACTACGGAGTCCACACTCACGTTATAACGACCCACAGTTACAGTATTCCAACGTTTTTGCTCCAGTTAGAGAGCACCACCAAAGTGTACAAGGATAAGAAGACTGGACATAAATATAGACTAGCTCCCACCACATTTTTACATAAATATGGATCAATGCCAATGCAGCATTTATTTGTGAAGGTCGACGATGTCTTGACCAACGCTGAGATGTTACTGCATGATTATAAAAAGCAGTACAGGTTTTATATTGCATCCCCGTGCTCTTTGGATCAAGAAATTCGGTCTGCAGCTTCAAAGTATCACTACTTTGAACTAATCGAAGAGTTTGTCTACTACCCTCATTTTTGTACTGAAGCTTTCCCAAAATTCCCCTCGAGTCATGACCCATTTTGTCTTGTAAATACCTCCATGGTACGTACGAACGAATCTCGCGCCGTAGATCTAAATATGTTACAAAGAATCTCATGCTTTTTCAAAAAGTTTTGTCTCAGGATTTATAAGGTCCAACCGAATACGAAATATCGAATATAAGTTATTTACATAAGTCAATTTTACAATTCCAATAAGCAATATCTAAGTACATATTATGGAATTCATTGAACTTGTATACAAACCGCCTAATTGAAATTATTTAAAAATTGTGCTCAATTTAAGCTTATCAGTAAAGACAATTTAACATAAAAGGCTCCCAGGCAAACAGGCGCGACGCAATTCTCGTAGAACAATTCATATGCAAACGTCGTCGCGTCGCCCTCGCGCCTTTCTGAAGAAGCCTTTATGTGTTAACCCGCGTAATTTTAACGGTAGAAGTTATATTCATTTTAATACATAGGATTTATCTTATATCTGTTAAAGACGGGGAAAGTAATTGAGGTAGGTATGCTTACCTTATATTATTTTGAGTTTAAACCAGATACTGAACCGCCTCATTCTAACTGCTTTAATAATATTGATAGTGCGCGCCTGCGATACGTTGCCATCAGAGAACCCAGCGATATTAATGTTAATGTTATCTGGCGTAGGAGAAGACTATGCATTTAAAGATTAATGCAAAACGGTGTTCGTTTTTTAACTACGAAAACATAACATCACGCCTGTATTCCCTGAAGGATTATGCAGATGTGTACTCTTAGTACAGTAGCGGTCATTAGTGGAGTATCAATCTCACAAAGCAATAGATTGACACTTCGGTTTAACTTACGACCTTCTTATAATAAGCAATTTATATATTAAGGACACACACACTCTCATTCGTTTACAAATGATTGTATTTCATAAATTCAATCATCACGGTATATGGCATGATAGCTTAGCGATTACGGTATTTGGGGTAGGCCGTTCATGCGTAGCAATTCGACGGTCGGATCTCACGCGCGGTGGTAAAAAATTAAAAGTCACTGATAATTGCGACCGCGCGTTCATAGCAATACAATCCTTAGCGTACTACTGCACTTATGACCCCTTACTGTACATCCACATTCGGCAGTTATGTTAATTAAGCGAGCGAGCGTGAACTTATGCGTCGCTTTGTCAAAATCAGTGCAGTTTAAAAAGATTGAAGTTCACGCTAACATTCGTCTCTCTATCTGGTCCTTAGAAACCGGGAATGACAGAGCCATAGCACCTCTATGTTCTATGCTAGAAGGTTTTGTTTCCGGAATTTGTCCTTTAGTAGAGCTATTCTATAAAAATCTCAATGTGAAAACTAAGGTGAAGTGAGCTGTCAATAGTATCAATTTCTAGCATCGAATAGAATGACAGCTCCTTCTCGCTTCACCTATGCTTTCACGGTGAGATTGTTACAGAATAGCCAAGCCGGTGGACCATTCTGCGTGAGTCAAAGCACCTTTCACTATTGCGATTTAGTATATCCCAGCCTGTGTTGTTATTTCTTCATAAGCACTTTACTTAATACATTTACATAGATTTATTTACTTACTTAAGTTTTATTTAATTATTTGCTCAATTCATTTTAATTCTATACATTTATTTTAACTTTTTTATTTATTACTTATCTTACGTGGTATCCATTACTGAATTTCTTTTGAATTACAATTGACATGCTTACTTAAAAGGTTTTTTTTTACATTTATTTAGTATTCATGTAATATTCACATTAACACATTTTGGATCCTCTTTATTTTAGTGGAAAAAGACATTTTTCTAAGTACTTAAAAAAATATTCTTATTATTTGGGATAACGTTCTCATTTACACAAGATAATTTGTTAAAATCTTATTAATATGCTAAAATCTCAGATTAATAATAGAATATTGTATGTTGCATAGAATGTTCGAACATTACCGCTAAAGAAACAATGCATTATCCATTATCCTAGACAGTAGTACGGATTCTTCAAGTACTTAATACATATAACTAGTATATACGACCCTAAGTACCAGCAATAAGATTCAATGTTGCTCGACGAGATTAATAATATGGTTTGTAAGATTATTTCTGTGTAACTCGTCGTACAGAGGCCAGCACATCAAGCTACTCCAATCTGTCAAATTTCTTTGATAGTTTTTCAACTTTATTGCAAAAGAATAAGGTTTATGTTCAATTGGGAAAATTTGACAGTTTGGGATAGCTTGACCTGCTGGCGACTGTACAAACACTACTTTGTTTTACTCACTCATAAAATTGTATTTAAAAATTGCATTTATGTTAAGGTCAAAAGTGTTACATTAAATTATTTCTGAGTGATGTACTTACAACATTATTCAGATAAGTATAAATTAACAATGCGTTTTGCGAGTCTCAAACTACATAGTATCATTTTATTTACACTGGACTGCTATTGCTGTGTCAAAATATAGGCTTAGTGTGTTAGTGATTACAAATAAAGACATCTTTGATAATAAATGTTGTAGTTTTTGTTTCTTTGGGTAAAACAGTAACAATAAGTAGGTATGTATAATCAGCATATAACTTTCCCACTGCTGGGAAACGAGCTTCCTCTCTGTGAGAGGGAGTGGGCCGTAATCCACCACGTGGGCCCAGTATGGTTTGATAGTTGGTAGATGTCACATGTCTTCAAAAGGTTCTAGGATAAGCCCGTTTCCTCAAGATGTTTTCCTTCACCGTTTTGAGAGCAGTGGTGATTAAGGTGAATCTAGTCGACATTTTTTCCATACAAACTTCGAAAGTGCATTACTCCACTGTTCGATAGTGTACAACAGAAATTAAACATAGTATGGTTTTGTCTCAATATTAATATTGTCTGTACGGAAACAAAATACTAAAATAAAAAGCCATTCACACAACGTGCCTTCGACCCCGGCATTTTTCTTGTTTAACGTGGAGAAATACCTACTGCCCTACCACGGGGATGATGATGATGATGATGATGGGACTCCCTTCTCCGCACGTAGACTCCCATTCGGTCCGTTGTGCGTGGGGATTCTGGCTAACAGAGCCAGCCTAGCTCCGCCCAAAAGCACAGAAGCTTCCTGGGAGCCTCACAGGCTTCGCGGAGCGACCTCACTGTTCCGAGGATTTCTTCACGTTGAGAAGCCACGGCCTCGCATTCCAGGATGACGTGGGCGGCTGATTCCTCGGCGTCAAGGCAGCCCCTGCAAAGCGGGCTGTCTGTGGCGCCTATGTTATAAAGATGTTTGTTAAGGGGGTTATGGTCCGTAATTGTTCCTATGATTATTCTGAGGTTATTTCTACTTAGGCTAAGAAGTTTATTAGTTAATCGCGGGTGTATAGTTGGAAAAGCCAATTTTGACTGTCTACAGTCTGTTGCCCGTGACCATCTGTTGTTATGAAGTTCGGTTGACCTTTGGCGAATCCACGCACGAAATTGTGAGAAAGGCAGGGGGAGAAGTGGGTACGGGCCTAGCACTTTCATATCAGAGCCTCTCTTCGCAAGTTCATCTGCGGCATCATTACCTAAGGATCCACTGTGCCCCTTGATCCACTGGAGGGTAATACGATTTGACGTCGATAAACTCTCCAGAGCTAGATGGCACTCAAAGATTAGTTTGCTGTTGGTTTGTTTGTTTGCCAAAGCTTTGAGCACAGATAGGCTGTCGGATACGAATTTAATGCCGTAGTCCCGGATGCCTAAGCGCTTTACTGCTGTTGCGGCTTGTGTTAAGGCAACACATTCACATTGAAAGATTGAACTGTGTGTGCCTAGCGGTATGTGAAAGTTAATGTTGAGGTCAAGGGAGTGTGCGCCAGCACCTGAACCGTTATGTGTTTTAGAGCCGTCTGTGTAGATGCGCACTTCATTGGCTCCCGACTGATCCCTTTCTTCCTCCACTGTTTGTATGATATAGTTTTTGTTGAACATTGATTGGTTTGGTATTCTATCACACGGGGCAGCGATGAGTGGCTGGTACTCAATCGCCCGGTCCAGGATGTTAGCGTGTGGGCTGGTTAAATTCTTGCCCCATATGCCCAGATGCATTAGCCTGATGGCAGCTAGTGCGGCCTCCTGCTGTATGTACAGGTCAAGGGGAGTTAATTGAAGGGCTATCTCCATGGCTGCTGTCGGGGTGGTTCTCATGCAGCCAGTGGTAGCAGGCCAGTCGTTGGAAGCGCTGTAGTCTGGTAATGGTGGTTGAGAGTTCGGTCCTCGTCCACCAAACCAGAGCGCCATAAGCCAACATTGGCCTGATCACCGCTTTGTATAGCCACAGAGTAATCTTCGGAGAGAGCCCCCATGTTTTTCCTAACATTTTTTTACATTGGTATAGAGCAATTGTGCTTTTATTGAGTTTGTAGTCAAGATGCTTGTTCCAGAGCAATTTGCTGTCAAGGATCACCCCCAAGTACTTGACTTCGTCTTTGAGTGTTAGTTCCGTGTTGAAGAGTTTTGGAAGCCTATGGGGTCCCAGGGTTCTTTTGTTGGTGAACATTATTAGTTCTGTTTTCGAGGGGTTAACCGATAGTTCGTGTTTCGTGCACCAACTCTCGATTATTTTGAGGGCCCTTCTCATGAGATCGCACAAGATGCCCTCAAATTTCCCCGAGATTAGAATTGCTATGTCGTCCGCGTATCCCACCGAGTACAGACTGCTGGCGTTGAGCTCTGCAATGAGCTCATTTACGACTAAATTCCACAGTAGTGGTGACAGCACCCCACCCTGTGGGCAGCCTCTACTTACGATACCTCGCGTGGTGGTGTTCACGGTAAATCGAATAGCACGGTATTTTAACATGTTATTAATCCATTCTATGAGTGTTCGCGCAACACCGTGCGTGGCAAGTGCCTGTTCGATGCTGGCGAAGTTAGTTTTGTCGAAAGCACCTTCTATATCAATGAAGGCGCCTAGGGTTGGGGTTTTTGCTTTAAGAGCATTTCCTATGCGTGATACTACGCTATGGAGTGCTGATTCAGTTGATTTGCCTGCACAGTAGGCATGTTGATTAGGATGTAAGGGTCTTTGTACCGAAATTTGGGATCTAATCTTCCTATCCCCCAGCCTCTCCAGTGTCTTCAAGAAGAACGAGGAGAGGCTTATGGGTCTAAAAGACTTGGGTTGGGTGTAGTCACCCCTGCCCGGCTTCGGTATGAAGATTATTTTTACTTCCCGCCAGTTCAAGGGGATGTAGCGGTGGGCCAGGCAGGCTCGAAAAACCTTAAGGAGGTAATCAGCCAGTAGATCTTGGCTCCACCTGAGCAGAGCTGGGAAAATACCGTCCAGCCCTGCTGCCTTGAAAGGTAAGAAGGTGTTGATTGCCCATGTTATTTTGTCTTTGTCAATTACTTCTAACGCCACCTCCCAATCTAAGCTGCTCGTGGCCCTCTCTCTATGTGGTTCCCAGCTTTGCTGGGTGGCAATCTGGCATCCTGGGAAGTGGGTGGTTAGAAGTAGCTCGCTTGTTTCAGCGTCGTTTGTGGTGTAGGTGTTATCTGGTTTTTTCAGGCATCCTATTGAGTGGTCTGTCTCTTGAGCAAGACAGGTTTTAACTCTCATTGCCTGGTTGTTACTTTCGATGTTAGTACAGAAACGCCTCCAGCTATTCTTTCCTCTTAGGCGTATCAGTTTTTTATATGTTTTACGCGCTGTTGTATAGCGGTCCCAATCTTCTGGCGACCGTGTGTTCCTAGCTCTGTTGAACAGTCTTCTCAACTTGCGTCGGTGCCTTTCCAGCTCAGGACCCCACCAGGAATGGCGAGCTCCCTGCCTGGGTACCGTGAGGGGGCACGACTGTTCATAGCTAGATAGAAGAATGGATGTGATGTTGTTTACATGTTCGTCTAAATTGGTTACTGGTATTTCAGCCGGAAGGGTGGGTAATCTACCTAGTTCAGCCTCGACGAGTTTGATAAACTTGGCTTGGTCAGTATGGCGAGGAACCCTTCTTGGCTGTGGTTTGGTTAGATTGAAGTTAATATTATAGCGAATCCATCTGTGGTCCGAGCATGATATCTCGTTGGACACATGCCAGTCCTGTATGGAGTTGGAAATACCTATGGTTGCTATAGTTAAGTCAATTATTGTTTGCGATCTCGCGTTTATGAAAGTAGGTTCGGAACCCGTGTTGAGTAAAACAAGGTTATTACTAAGAATAAAATCAAGCATTACCTCACCTCGGTTGTTGGTTTTGACATTACCCCAGAGCGTGTGATGCGCATTGGAGTCTGTCGCGATGATTAGTTCCAGTTTCTCCTTTTCACAGTACTCAACCAATGAGGCGAGCTCTGGCAGAGGCACGTCCTCGTCGCCTGGCAGGTATGCCGAGGCTAGTACAATGTCCGGGAGTTCCTGTTCGGTTCTGAAAAGCCTGATAGCTGTCAGGTCCCTTGAACAGAATTCGTTCATTAAAAGGTTAGGTACATGTTTTGGGACAAAAATGCAGGTACGCGGATTACATACGGAGGTGTCTAGCAGCAACTTACCCCCGATGTTACCAAGACCGCATATTCTGCCACCCCTGATCCACGGCTCTTGGATGAGGGCGATAGTGTTCGCTTGCTGATGTTTTATCTCCAGCACTCTGCGCAAGGTGGCCGACGCAGATTGGCTGTGCTGGAGGTTGGTCTGCAGGATGTTAGTCCCGCAAAGGAGAGGAGCAGAGGCTGCTGTCCTCGCCCTCACTTCTCTCCCCTGCCGGAAAGCAGTCCTCGTCTGAAGATAGACCGGACGAGGATGGATCTCTCGCCGATCCCGCTGTTGAAACAACCTCCAGTGCTTCCATGGAAGTTGCCAACTCCACCGCCTCCCCAACGCTCCCCATCGCGGGAGGCGACTGGGAACGTCCAGGCAGCGGTGGATCAGGCTCCCTCCCAGGCGCACTCGAGGCTGTTGCTGATGTCGACGCAGCAGCAGCCTCCCTGGTTCTACCCTCCTCCAGGAAGCGGATGTATAAGCTACCCATTAGGTAGTATACCCGCCGCTGCTGGTCCTTTATGGTTTTGACCATGGACTCCGGTACACGAAAGAAGAGACAGGTACCCGGGGGCTCCTGCCTAACCCTTTCGTGTGTCAGAGTCCAGGTGTTCATGCTTAGGTTCGGGTTCTGCCTTGCCAACATCCTAAGCAGCTGTGTAGTGTCCTCGGTGGTCTCCGGGACATACAGCATGCACAGTGCCTTTTTAGGTATGTCGGCTTGGGGCCGAACAGTGAGCTTGGTCCCCGGGAGTGGGGACGATATGTTGTTGACGACCCCTTTGAGCCAAGCCAGTGTGAAGTCGTCCTCGCACCATGTTTTGAGGACGCCTTCGGCGAAATGTGCCCTGCCTCTAAAGTGGATCGCGGTGTTCGTGTCCGTTTGTTCAGGAGCTGCCATCAGCAGAGCCCGCAGCTGGTTCTCTATCGTTTGACGGATCCCCTCTGCTTGCTCTTGCGTCATGTCCGAGAAAGGCTCGGTCATGACGGCGACACACAGCTCGTTCGTTCTGAACGACGCGGCCGCTTCGGCGTAGCTCACCAAAGTTCCGTCAACCATACGGGAGCGGGCAGGCTTGCTCTTCTTGCTAATCCCCGTTGGTGTGACTGAATCTTCGGGACGCGTACGCTTCTTCTACCACGGGGAGATAGCACAGTTATGTGGGACTGTAACTCACTAAAACTCCACGTGAAACGTGTGAGCCATCCGTGAACCCGCCACGGTTGTCCGTCACCGGACCCTCCTCAGAGGGGAATAACCCCTATCACCAGCGCACCAGGACACATGAAACGCCGTGACCACCCCAGCAACCAAATAGCATAAGGGCCCCAGACGACCCTGTGTCTGGCACCCTTGGTACCCCTGCGACGGGTCAGCACTGTGGCCCGCCGCCTACCACTTTTCGCCCGCAGGGGATAGGGAGAGCGGTCAACGCTATACCGACACTCCTCCTCCCCTGCGGCCCCACTGCGTCCGCCATCAAACGGTGGCGGCCCCGTCCAGGCTACGGAAAGGAAGAGCGCTACTCAGAAGTACTAGTACTCCTCCTCCGCCGCAGCCTGTAACCCTCAGCCGCGATGCCTCCCATTCGACAGCGCGGCCCGCCTCAGTTGCGATGCACCTCACCGCAACCTACTTTTTGGCCGCTACGTCGTCGGCTTGGAGGCAAAAGCCCTGACGAGCGGGCCCACATTGGGGTTCCTCTTCGTTTCACCGTGGGAGCACCCTCCCTTGGCTATGGCTACTGAGCCCCCCCGCAACGACAATGCGGGAACCCACTGGGGGGGAGCCAGGCACACGTGTGTCTGTGAGTTCGAGCTCGCTACTAGATTCCCCTTAAATAATTTAAACAAACTAAGCGCCTGTCAAGGCTCGAACCTACGACCTACAACTCGTTAGTCGCGGCCATTACCCTGGGCCACCACTGCTCAGCAAAAGAAAAAAAAACAGTAAGCACATAGTAAACTCATCAAGAATTGCGGTTAAAAATAGTCTGAAAAGTCGTTATTTGTACTCGTATTTGATCGGTGTTTTATACATGTAAACCTTCCCCTTGAATCACTCTGTGTATTGATGAAAACTGCATCAATATCCGTTGCATAGTTTAAAAAAAATCTAAGCGTACAGACAAAAAGTGACTTTGTTTTATACTATGTAGGTAATATCATCATCTGCCTAGCCTTTTCCCAACGATGTTGGGTCGGCTTCCAGTCTAACCGGATGCAGCTGAATATCGGTAGGTGATAATGATGGGAAAACGAACAGCTGCTTTAAAGTTCTGTAATAATAAATGTTTGACAATATTGCAGCTCACTGCAGCAATAGTAAAACAGATAGGTGTCACGAGGTGGCTCTATAATTAAATAACTTATTAGTGTTCAAAGGTAAAACTAAATGTAGTCGTCAAGTTTTGTCGCATATCACCTTGACTTCCGGTACGGTACGGTACGGTCAAGTCAACCGGTCTTCAGCGTGTGATAATACTTGAACTACGGAATTGGCCTTTGTTTCTTTCGTAGACCATAAAAAGTGCCACGGTTGAAAAAAACAATCCTAGAAGCAATCTCATGTTACATATATTTATCATCGTCTGCCTAGCGTTTTTTCAACTATGTTGGGGTCGGCTTCCAGTCTAACCGGATGCAGCAGAATACCAGTATTTTACATGGGGCGACTGCCTATCTGACCTCCACTATCCAGTCATTGGGTAACACGATATCCCTTAGCAAGACGTGCGTTAGTACATATTACCTCAATGGGTAAGACTATGGAAAAGTACTCTGTGGTAAGACTGGTTGTCAGACTTTCGGGCTTCTGACGACCCGACACGACTGTAAAAGATCCACGAAAGACAGCCGGGACCAACGGTCTAACGTGCTTTTCGAAGCACGGAAGGGTCGTAAGCATGTTAAGATGGTGACCCATCCACAGAACAGCCGTGGCATGCCTACATCTACCTAAGTAGGTACTCATGTTGCATCTAAATTATGTTGAAGTCGTTGATAGCTGCGGGACGGCATAGTCAAACAGAAGTGACAATTCTGGTGCCAGTTATAGTATGATCAAAGGTCAATTGTTGTTCCGCTCAACGCCATTTGGTCGCATTCGAAACCGCCATTTTTTGGTCCCAAAAGCCATGTGGTCGCATTCCCGACCGCGCCGTTCAGGCGGTTTTTAGCCTTATTTCTAAATATAAATAAAGTTCTATATCGTCTGCGACAATTTTACTGTAATGCTATTTACACACACAGTTGGTTGAACTAAATTTCTATGGAAAATATAATCTGGTAACACGAAAAAAAAAAGTTGAAAGTGACGTTTCCACAGACATTTAAACAGTAGCAGACCAAACATTAATCCATAGTCGATGGTCTTGATTCTTTATCCTTTTTTTGCTAAGCGACAAGTCTTATGTAGTCTCTCGTTCTGTCACCTGTTGTCACACTGACTCACACATAGACAAAATTTGACGCGTAGCTCGTCTATCCCGCGCCGCCATATTGATAAGCAACATGACGTTCTATGGTGGTTCTATTTTTCAACCGCGAAATATTACTTGAAATATTACTCGGTCGGGACTTATTACACAAAATAAAATGGTGAAATGCTGTGCGTACCAGTGTGACAGTGCTAGCTACCACAAAACACCTGGATTGACCTTTCATCGGTAAGTTTTTGTATTATGTTGTGTAGTCAGGGACGGATTTGGCGACAAAGACATAGTTCGAAAATAATGGAGAGTGCAGATTATCAGTGTAAACATGCATGCTATTTTAATAAATTATAGGATCACTCCGGCCCGGCGCGTTCCGCATGTGGTACGTTACAATAGAAAATCAATTGTGTCTCATTAGCCGGTTATGTTACCCTGTCTGTGTGATGGATAACATGAACGATGGTGGACATTAATAGGTATAGGCTACTCACATAACTTTGACATTTCATTCTGCAAGTAATAATTGAACGTACTAATATTTTTTCCAGGTTTCCAAAGGATGAAAGTTTACGGAATACATGGATTTAAAACTTGAAACTCCAGGATTGGTAACCTTCGATTGTACTTTTTTCGAAGCATTTTGAGAAACACTTGATAGATCCCAGTGCTTTTCGAACAACATTAGGTCCTGGAGCAATTCCTACTCTGTTGAATGAACTGTTTAAGCAGCGGCTGCTGCAGGTGCGCAAAACCGCAAGCAGTGCAAATATTTCAATCTTATTGGAACCTATATGTTCGAGCCGTTTGGGGTTGAAACTCTAGGGCCATGGGGTTCGAGTGCCCACTTAGTTTTCCGAGACATTCCCAAGCAGTTGGTCGACTCTTCACGTGACCAAAGGGCTGGCCTATTTTTCGGCCAAAGAATCGGCACTGCCATACAACGTGGCTTTTTTTCCAACCTTTTGGGCACTTATCCCATTAACCACGATGCTGACGTATTATTTTCTTTTAATATACTAGTAAATATTATTATTATTTCGTTTTGAAATTATGAAAATAAAGTTAAAAAAAATAATATATGAATAATAATTAAATTCATTCTTTTATTTCAAAATTCCTGATATATTCATAAGCTAGCTTTCAGGCATACCAACACCTTAACTCTAGGTCCTACAAAGCTGGGCATGCTGGTTAATGACTGCAGAGACAGTTCTTTTATCTGATACTGATGGCCGTCAACGGTCTGTGTAAATATACCGTTAAAAGGACGTGAGTGGACTGCGGCCCATCGTCCTTTTAAAATATTACCTTATTCTCCTTTTACAATAACCACGGGAATAGATGGCGATGGATTCGTTAAGACTTTAATGATAAGAAATCCACACTTCATATACCCAGAGAATATCGATTTTCACGGATTGTCAGTAAGATTATCAGTCGTTTCAATATCGTTCGATAATACCGGCAACCGGCCCTAGTTCGGCCCTGTATTGACAACACTCCCTATGTGTGCGTAATGGGTACGCAATTTTTAGCGAATGTTTGGTCTGCTACTGTTTATATGTCTGTGGACGTTTCGAACTCGTTGGTCATCGGTACTTTTTCGTGGTATGCTTTCTAGTTTTATAGTGTTTTTTCTTATTATTTGTGTGTTTTCGACGATAAGTGGATAAATATTCATTTATAAGTAGTTATTACATCGTTTTAGGTAATATTCGCATCAAATAGCATCATAAAAACTTATATTTCGACGAAATATGAAACGTAAACAAACCTTTGTGAACAATGTGCAGTGATATGAGAATTGTGTTTATTTTGAGTGATTCATGGTGAATTATGTGGATCCTGGTGTATAAAATGGTATGTAAACAATGTATTTTCTTATTAGAGAAAAAAACTAACTAGTTTCAATAAGAAAACTAGTTTTATAAATCATTTGAATTTTCGAGTGCACAACACGGGCGTTGACCTCCGCGCGATATGAAGTTTGAGTTAAAATATTACGAAAATGTTGAGTAGGATTCCCAAAAAAATACTGCTGTTCGATTATTAGTCTATTCAATAAGTAACATCCAAAATTTCGAGCAAATTGAGACAGCAGTTCTATGACAAATCAACAACAAACGGGAACAAAGACATGCTCAGTCATTGTCTCTAATTTCCATTGTTTATAATAAACCAAAACGTATTTTAGAACGACTCACAATGTTTATGTTATGGTTTGCCTATTCAGGAAGCCATAAAACTTATCTCTAAGTAGCTGGAGGCAACAAAAAATCGACACGGACGTTTTTTTTGCTCGCCGGACGAAAAAATCTCAAGCACAGAGTACATTTATATATAGATCTCAAGTGTCAAATGACGTCGGTACGATTTACGATAAGGTATTTACGCGATTTTGACGTCGGGTAAATGACGGACTTGAAAGGTTAATTAAGTTAGAGACTTCATTCATCACGATGCAGTAGTTTATACAGGCCGCTAAGACTAATTGGAAACTGTCACAGAGTATGTAATCGCCGTGCTGGCAGTATCTAAAGACGCACTAGGTACCTACTAATATTTGTGGCACCGAAATTGCGTTGAGCGCAAAACTTCTGTCACGAATCGCCTCTAAACCTGTCAGTTTCTATACATTATTAGTGTCATAGCGAGAGTAAACGGTGACAGGCTGAGGAGTCCTCTGAGTTTACTAGTTCAGTTTTCCACCAAGGGTTCCTCTCGCCTTTGGTTTGAGCGGTTTGCAGCATGCACGGTATTTTTCGGTTAGGTAGGTATTCTGTTGTGCAGTGACAATGCCAGGACACGAATTGGATCCAGGGCCAATCAGAGCGCCGAACGCGCTTGATATGTTAGATCGAGATGGATAAAAGACACTCGCACTAAGGCCATTGCACAACGGGAAAATGAACCTTATAATTTTGAAACGAGGTTAAAAACTATCAAAGAAATTTAACAGACTGATTTGGTAGCTTGATGTGCTGGCGTCTGTACTTACGGGGGGTTTATCACAAAAAAAACAGTTTTTATTGTCTGTCTGTTTGTAAATTTGTTGTTGTTTTCGTTATCCTAGCTTTCAAGAAGAATAGCGGTCGTCAATTTGATTTAGTCTGACAAAACATTCGGGTCTTTGATTTGTGATCTACGTATAAAGAACTCCTACGATAACATTGATTGATATTCGGTTCAGTACAGAAGCGTATCGAATGGTTGTGAATATCTATGTGGGCGGTCGACAGTTTACATCACTAGGAATTTAAAAACTTAGAACTGTGTAGCTGTCGCTGTCATAGGTTTTTGGTTTGACACTTGACATTTGTTGTCATAACAAACTATAGAAAAGTAAAAACGTGTGACTGTTGTGTTGTTGCATTTTTGCAATTCGTTCTAAATAATTTGTAATGTCTTCTCAAAAACAATGTGTGGAATCTACTCTTGCGATGTCTCTAAAAGTTATACGGATGTACGACTGGCTGTTGGACTTATTTGTTCTGGTAAGATTAATTTCGGAAACTTATTCAGTAATTCCTCTGTTACATCTTCGTGAAATCGTAATCGAGTGTAGCGACCGCGTATCTACCAGAAGACGTGGCTTTCAAAGGCCTTCGATCGATGACAGCTTCGGTCGGCTGAAGTCTGAAGTCGCGGTTTTTTGGGGAGATTTAGGTCCAGCAGTGAAAGTCTTTAGTTAGAAATGAGGATGAGGATAGAAAAATTGTAATTACCTACTATATTGAGCTTTAGGATCCTAAGGAAACTGCTAATTATAAATTTACGACACCTTGCACTCAATTACTTTTCAGGACTTCTTCGTCGACGATCATTGGAATAAACTGCCGGATACGTGGCGTCATACTTTCGAAGATATGGACCCCCAGCATTTAGGAAACATTCTCTCCAACAGACCATCAAACCAGTTACTACCACTATCATTCTTAGCTTTAATAAAGACTGTAGAGGCACTCACCTTACCGAGAGAAAGGGAGTATAAAAAAGACACTAGTAAAAAAGAATGTACTAACTTGGATACATGTAAATATCATCCAAAGTTAAAGAATTTGTTTCTAAAACATGTAAAGTTAAAGAAGAGACATGAGATAAGCCTGATGGCGGATGTGGTGGTGGATACTGCCCTGCAAAGTGGTTGTAACTCTGTGATAGACTTTGGTTCAGGCCTAGGACACTTAGTGCGGGTTCTGGCTTACAGAGATGACATGTACGCAGCAGGTATGGAGTGCCAGACACAACTGACCGATGAGGCTAGGTCTGTACCCTTGGTATGTATTAGTGGAAATGGTATATTGAGTGAAAATAGTAATATAATCTTATGTTACTAACAACAAATAATCAAGACCAAACTTTCACATGAGCTTTTACTCAGTATCATGAAATCTATTTATCTAAGTTAAAATTCTTTTTTTCAGGAAACTTGACTTGGAATTAGAATACTCAGTCAAAAAACATCTCTCTTCTGAAGCTGCATCCAAACTGAGGCGCCCTCTGCACTTCAATGTGACCTTATCAAGTCACCAACAGCTACAGTCACTCCCTCTACCTGATTTTATGCAGGACTATGGATTAATAGGCCTCCATCCTTGCGGGGACTTGGGACCATTACTACTGAAGCATTTTGTTGAATCTGATAATATAAGGTTCATTTGTGTGGTTGGTTGTTGCTTTATGAAGTTGACCTGTGATGGTCCAGACCGAGGATACCCAATGAGTAACTTTGTGAAGAGTTTGGATAGTAAGCTGTCGTTCCCAAGTAGAGAAATATCATGTCATGCTATTGAGGTGTACTGTGAGAGGCTGCGTAAAGGAAATTATGGAGATCTGAAGGTGAGCAAATAAAAAGAAGTAAAATGAATGTGTAGGTAATATGTAGATAATTATGCTGGAACAATGTTATATATTAGAACAGTGATGGCCCAGTGGCAATGGCCGTAACTTACTGAGTTGTAGGTCGTAGGTTCGAAGTGTTCGAACCCAGACAGGCGCTTTATTTTGTGTAAATTATTTCATCACCACTGCTCTCAAAACTGAAAAAAAAACATCGTAAGGAAACTGGCATTTATTTTTATTTATTAAAACTTAATGCACAAGTAAAAAATACTGTACAAAGGCAGACTTAATGCCTGAGGCATTTTCTACCAGTCAACCTTAGGGTGATGCAGAGAGAAAACATGGCAGGTGCAACATAAGGGATAGGTTACTCGAAAATAATACATACTAATACATAGATACATACATACATACATATAACAAACGGCATGTCCTAGAACCAAAAATTCGAAGACATGTGACATCTACCAATCCGCACTGAGCCCCCGTGGTAGATTAGGGACTACTTACGATTTTGTATGAGATGCGTACGAATCTCTATACAAAATCGTTGTTTTCTATGGACAAAAGCTGAACAGAGCTGAATAAGTGTGAGTAGTCCCTTACTGCCCACTCTATCTCATCAGGAGGAGGACCGTGTCCCAGCAGTGGAAATATAATAGGCTGATTATGATGAAACCATGTAATATTAAAAGTTTATCTTTCAATTACAGATACATGCATATAGGGCAGCCTTAGAGAGAATATTAGTGGAACATGACCCGAAACTACGACATGCGCCAGTTAGGAGCATCAAACATTCAGATACCATGACATTTGAAAAGTAAGTTATTTCTAGTAATATCTCTGAACAGCGGTATCTTCAATATTTTTGAACATATGATCACTTACGGCCTTAGCACAAGGTGAGATAGGCCTTTCTTATGTTGCGCCACATCACTGTCCTCCGCCTTCCGCATCCAGTCTGGGCCTAGAGACAAAATACATTTCTGTTAGCGCTCACGCCAAACGCTACGCCAAAATGTATGGGAATGACATTACCTGCGGAAAGGACACTTCGTAACCTTTCCGCAGGTAATGTCATTCTCATACATTTTGGCGTAGCGTTTGGCGTGAACGCTAATAGAAATGTGTTTTGTCTAGGCCTGCTGTTCTAGCCACTTTCTCAAGGTCGTCGCTCCAACTAGCTGGGCCGGCAACGCGCCGCAATCACAAGGCTGCTTTTTAAAGGCGAATAACGCGCCATCTTCGATCATCAACGCACGATTCACGCATAGAAAGCGTTTATAAAAATCCCCGTCTGCAAGTGTAGCAGCAAAAACACAAGACGGTTCAGGTGCTGGCGTACACTCCCTTGACCTCAACATCAACCTTCACATACCGCTAGGCACACACAGTTCGATCTTTCAATGTGAATGTGTGGCCTTAACACAAGCCGCAACAGCAGTAAAGCACTTAGGCATCCGGAACTACGGCATAAAATTCCTATCTGACAGCCTATCTGTGCTCAAAGCTTTGGAAAACAAACAAACTAACAACAAACTAATTTTTGAGTGCCATCTAGCCCTGGAGAGCTTATCGACGTCCAATCGTATTGCACTCCAGTGGATCAAAGGGCACAGTGGATCTTTAGGCAATGATGCCGCAGATGAACTTGCGAAAGAGAGGCTCTGATGTGAAAGTGCTAGGCCCGTACCCACTTCTCCCCCTGCCTTTCTCACAATTTCGTGCGTGGATTCGCCAAAGGTCGACCAAACTCCATAACAACAGATGGTCACGGGCAACAGACTGTAGACAGTCAAAATTGGCTTTACCGAATGTACACCCGCGATTAACCAAAAAACTTCTCAGCCCGAGTAGAAATAACCTTAGAATAATAATAGGAACAATTACGGGCCATAACACACTTTACAAACACCTTTTTAACATAGTCGCCACAGACAGCCCGCTTTGCAGGGGCTGCCTTGACGCCGAGGAATCAGCCGCCCACGTCATCCTGGAATGCGAGGCCGTGGCTTCTCAACGTGAAGAAATCCTCGGAATAGTGAGGTCGCTCCGCGAAGCCTGTGAAGCTCCCAGGAAGCTTCTGTGCTTTTGGGCGGAGCTAGGCTGGCTCTGTTAGCCAGAATCCCCACGCACAACGGACCGAATGGGAGCCTACGTGTGGAAAAGGGAGTCCCATCATCATCATCATCATCATCATCAAGTGTAGCAGCTGCACCTATGATGGGATACTTTTTAGAGTTCTGTACCCAGAGGGTGCCAACGGATCCAAAAGAGGCTAGGCTTAGTAAATAGGGTCTGTTAGTCATCGGGCTGTATCTCTTGAACCGTTACCCACCGTTCTCTTGGACCGTTTCACAGAATATTTATTTAAATTGCCGCTACAACAACAAATAATAAAATTAAAATAAAGTAAATACCACCTATAATTTTTGCTAACTTTATTTTTGTTGTTATAGCGGCAAAAGAAATACGCATTCTGTGATAATTCCATACAAGAAACTTGTTTTTTTCGGCGTTTTTTGCTACGTTACTACCACGACTCGCACGTGACTGGTTTTTTATTATTAGTAAAAGCTTCCATTTAACTTCACTTGTTTTTCCTGAAATTTCGCAATCAATATTTCACCCACTTCCACTGAAGCTATCGGGCTGAAATTTGGCACATACGTTTGTTTCTCGTGAGAATGCACGATAAGAGCTTTTTTTAAAATATTTTATTCTCAATTTTGCATAAAATCTATATTTCGTGTTCAATACAGGTACTGCTCCCAAGCCATAGAGCGCGTGCACCTGCCCCTGCCGAGCTCGGCGTGGGCGCGCGGAGGCGCCGACGTGGCGCAGTGGCGGCGCGTGCTGGTGCTGTACACGCTGCGGCTGGCGCTGGCGCCGCTCGTGGAGACTGTGGTGCTGTTAGATAGGGTGCTGTATGTTTTGGAGCGAGGTAAGGGCTCAAATCGATTTCCTTAGCCTTGGTGAGAGTTACAATTTAAGTTTAAGAAGGATGCGCTAAGGTTGTGAAATTTTCTCTTTGCAATTAGCAATAATTTTTCTTTTTGCAAATTGCAGGTCAATTGTCACGTTGGATGTTGATTAAAATATGATTCGCGACCGTAACATGTATGAATTTAGAGAATTTTTGTGATTGAAATTATCAACATTATACAAACCTATAAATTCTTGTTCACATAATGAAGTAATTTATTTCAAATTGCAAAAAAAGAAGAAAAAATTTCGCGGGCTGCTTTTCGCATCCCCTTATTGTCTTATTGTAAGTTATTCCAGTCCAGGAGATTCTCTTAAATAATAATGGAGGATCGCATCAAAGTTACAGTATTGATTGAGTAAAACAAAAGTTCTCTTAACTAAATTAATTTAATGGTGGAGACAAAAATACACTTATTTGACATTGAATTACTTTACACATCATACAATTTGTATGTACAGACATCGCTTCATAGCAATACATACTATACATACATGGTTGAAAAGAAAGCGACAAATAAAACCTAAGACTAGATTTATAATAATAATCTTTGGCACTTCTATATCTTCATAACTAGGAATATTTGTACAAGGATGTGCAAGGAATATCAAATCGCACGGTTACTATAACATGGCGTTTGTTGGGGTATTTGCACTTTAGGAGCCAACGGTCAGGCACTCGAATATACTCACTCGAATATCCATCACTTCGTAAAAACTTTTTTTTTTACCAAAGTCTAAATTAGAAAATTAAGTGATGATATTCGAATGCTGGTGATCAGAAAACCCATGCGTCTCAAAGGGCGAGTTTCTCAAACTTATTTTATCGCAAAATGTATGACAAATTATTCAATGGCACTGAAACGTGGTCGCTCACAATAGGCCTCATAAGAAGGCTGAAAGTCACCCAAAGGGCAATGGAGAGGGCTATGCTTGTAGTTTCCCTACGCGATCGAATCAGGAATGAAGAGATCCGTAAGAGAACCAAAGACATAGCCCGAAGAATTGCGAAACTTAAGTGGCAGTGGGCCGGGCACATTGCTCGCATAAATGGCCGATGGGCCGAAAGGTTCTGGAGTGGCTAGCGCGTGCTGGAAGATGTAGCGTAGGGGATGGCCTCTTATAGGGTGGACCGATGACCTGGTGAAGGCCGCAGGAATCCGCTGGATGCGAGAAGCATAGAACCGGTCGAAGCGGCGATGCTTGGGGGAGGCCTGTGTCCAGGAGTGGACGTCTTTTGGCTGAAATTATGATGATGATGATGACAAAGTGTCAAGCACGCGTAAATTACTTTGCTTGATTGAATAAATTTATCTTTATTCGAAGGAGATAACGCGCACTTGACAATTTGCCGCATTCATTTTCGTACCAGTAACTGGCCCTATGAGGCTATGATGCATAACGCAAATTTTCATTGAAGAGCTGGATTTCAACGATTTGCGTTGTGCATGATTTACAACGATTCAACAATCGTTTTTGTTGCTGACCCGAAAATATCCCAATCCTAAAAAAACGAAACCTTTGGAATAGGGCTATTTTAGCAGCGAGTAATGTCAATACAATAGTAATTCGGTAATGTTAATTCAATTGTGGTTTTCGGTTTACAACCTGGCCTCCATTGTGCGTTATTAAGTACCTAGGTATTTCCTTATCTTATGATATTATTTTGATAACATTAACATACATTTTTATTACGGTCAGTTCAGACACTACGGAAAAATCATCGCACAGGCTCGAGCCTTCTCTAGCCCCAATTCAAACCGCTAGCAACCGAGTCGGGAGCCGAATGTGTCAATATTCATAGAATTTCCTACTTTAGGCCTTCGTAATACGGCCCTATTTTCAATGGAAGTCAGTAAATTGGTCAGACAATTTTCCGTTCGGTCTAAATTGACCCTTATGTTGGCTGGTATAAGGTACCAATTATATTGGCGACTTAGCTGCTATGAGCGTACCTTCTTAATTATAACTACACTAGCAGCGCCCCGCGATTTCACCCGCGTAGTTCCCGTTCCCGTGGGAATACGGGGATAAAATATAGCCTATGTCACCCGGGGATAGTGTAGCTTCCCAAAAGTGAAATAATTTTTCAAATCGGTTCAGTAGTTTCGGAGCCTATTCAATGCAAACAAACAAACAATAAAATCTTTCCCTCTTTATTATTAGTATAGATAACAAAACATCACGGCTGTATTACCCGAAGGGATGGTAAATACATTTAATCAAAGTACGTAATGCAACTTAAATGCGTCAAGAAAATGTTAAAGAGTTAGGATGTCCGCCCATTGTAAAGGAAAAGCGAAGAAGTGCAGAGCTGGGAAAACATTAACCGATAGAATTCCAAATGGAAAACCTACGGAATTGTATTCGTAAATGTTTACACACTTTTCCACTCCACTTCAATGTATAAGGCATCCTCAAGGAGAAAGCACAAGGATAGCATACGAAATTTGAATTTTCTTACGTTCTTTGAATTTTGTGAATCATTATGTAGTTACACACTATCTGGTACTGACTGCAAATTCCAAAAAAAAAACGTAAGAAAATTTGAATTTGGCGGATTGACCCTTTCGCCTTAAGTCATCATCTGCCTAGCCTTTTCCCAACTATGTTGGGGTCGGCTTCAAGTCCAACCGGATGCAGCTGAATACCAGTATTTTACATGGAGCGACTGCCTATCTGACCTCCACAACCCAGTTACTGGGTAATACCCTTTCGCCTTAAGTATGTACGTCTTTTTCTAGATACCATCCTACTGGTCTGGTAGTACCTAACATAATATCATCTTGAATCCCAGAAGGAAGGGTTGGGCAGAGGTGTACTGGCGAAAGGTGGGCTGGTGGTGGTATGTTTAAGTCTTAATAGGGGGCGCGCCTATTGCCATCATCATCATACATATTTTTTTAAGTAGCTTAGGTTCAGAAACTATTTCTATGTTAATTTACATACTGTTTTGTTACAGGCCTGTCGTGTAAGATTCGACCAGTGTTCGACCCAAAATTGTCACCCAGAAATCATATTATAATAGCGAAAAGATTATAAGCATTTTGAAATTAGGTAAACTTCAATATATTGTTATTGTTAATTTATAGAATACAATTAGGTGCTTGTGTTGGTGCTTATTATGTTATTTAAGGGCTGTTGTCAAATAAAATAAATATGGCTAAAGTTCCTACATTATGACCAGTTTTATTATCTCCAGCAAATGTAAGCCCGTGACCTGTTTATTAATTTATTCACATGATCTGACCAAGATTATGTCTGGACTTTAAATGAGACTGTGGCCTTTGAGTTTGTTTAGTCATTTCTTCTCAGAGTATTCGGATAGGAAACGCCAACTTCATCTAGTTTTCAAAACATGATTGAAGTCTAAATCTGTTTGGACAACCCTACTTACAGAAATAAATCAATTATCATTATTTATCAGCGATTGTTGCGTCACTTAATTTCGATCTAGCCCGTCCCTCGCTGCCCCCCTAGCGACGCCCTAAGCCGAGGTACGGTTTTTTTTTTTTTTTTTTTTGCGTGGGAAATCATCAAATGACTTCTCCTGCTGAGTAGAGCAGGAGGGCGTGTCAGATTTTTACTGACTAAAACCCACCCGTGTTCCCTCAGTAGCCCGTATGCCAGGGGCCGTGGTATCTCTTTCGAACAAACCCGCACCCCTGGCAGGCATCGGCCCCCACCTGTGGTTGCTGACATCTTTGACGGAGCGCGTGTGGAACGCCGAGGTACGGTGCGGTACGGTTAATGTAGTCGCTTAGTTTTCAAGGTTTAAGTCCTGGCTGGAGGCCTTGATTTATTGATACAGCCACATGCAAGTCCGGTTTAGCAGCCGACAACCTCCTAGGTTGACTAAGAAGCCATTCAGGAGGAAAAAATGTTTTTGGCACGCCAGAACGCTTGGTCGGGCCGATGGAGGGCGCTTTCCGGTTTTCCGAACAAAACGTGACAACAATATCGTATATATTTGCGCGATGATCGCTTTTTATTGGACGCGGGGTAAGACAAAGTAGGTATGTATAATCCTACTAATACACCTAAATGTGAAAGTTTGTGAGGATGGATGTAAAGATATTTGTTACTCTTTCACGCAAGAACTACTGAATGGATTTGGATGAAACTTGGCACGCAGATAATTTATATACTGAATTAACACACAGGATACTTTTAATCCCGGTAGCATGTTCCCGTGGGATAATTTTCGACCTCTAGGCAGGCAAAGCCGCGGGCAGCAGCTAGTAATCGATAAGGTACTTTGAATCGTCTCATCAGGCTAGCCGGCACCCTCATTGCGTTATACACTATTAATCAGAATCTGAATCATTTTGAAAGATATTCATTGCTTCATAATTTCAAAAAAATTGTCGGATCAACAACTTAAATAACGCAATGAACATTGTCGAACTGTCAATATGAAAGCCATTCTTACTGTTTGTGTGTTCCGTGATTATCTCGCTGTTCACTAGAATCCAAGTCAAAGTCAAAAATGGGGCATTCTGAATGCCCCATTTTCGACTTACGTTCTTAATTTATTTAACTATAATCCTACATTATACATTACCAAGAGCCAAGCTGGCTTTGTTAGCCAGAATCCCCACGCACAACGGACCGAATTGAAGTCTACGTGCGCAAAAGGGAGTCCTCCATCATCATCATTACCAAAAGCAACAATATTTTGTAAAAATGCACACATCCACAGTTTCAATAAATAATAACTTTTAAATACATAGCGGACCTGTATAATAGGATGGTCAAACAAAATTCTACATATCTATTAATAAAGGAATATACATATTATATAATTTATAAGATACAACATAACATCACACTTGTCACTCCCACACTTCGCCAGTTATGGTTAAGTCGACGTTCTCACGGACTTAATATAGCAGCGGGATTTTTTCTCGCATTTGATTTTCAACTCTTGGTGTTAAACCGAGCATTGAGAATCGAATAGACTGCATTCTCAGCGCGTCAAAAATACCCTGTACGATTTTCAACACTCTTGCGCTAACCAATGCGTTGAAGTTGCACTGCACGAAAAATTATCGCCGCAATATTATCTGCAATATTTGCTCGACCCAGAGTAGATAGCTCCTCAGCTGTAGAGCGAAAATAGAATGCTTCTCTTCTCACAAGATTGCGGGACAGTAGCAACAGCCTCCTGATAGGTATCGCTGATGGGCCTGATGAAAGCCCCATAATGAGACATCTTATTAAAACCACCCTGTCGATAATAGAATTTAATTACTAACATAGAAAATAAGTTAAATTGTTACCAACATCAATTGTAAGTATTTTTGGTTTATTATAATTATATTGGACCTAGTTGTCTGCTAAATAAATAATTATCATGTCCGTGTGAATGTCGACTAAGTCCATGTTGTTGTGTTATGTTGTATCTGCTAATGTAAGATACATAATTATATACAATTTCCAATGCATTCTCTCAAAGCTCGTACCTATTTATAAGACTAGTGATAATTGTACGACCGTGCTTTAACATTCTTTATATTTTAATTTACAATTTGCACAAACGGATAGATGTGAGCGAAATATTTTCTCAAATTAAAATAATTTTTGTGCAGGCTGGAAGGGAATATTTGTCTGATAAAGTGATGTATATGGACGTCGATAATGTGTTCAAGAATAAATCTAATTTAAATTTAAAAAGTTACTTGTGAAAAAATAAATCTTAATAATCACTAAAAAGACATGATACAAATTCAGACGTCCACAAACATCCCCCCTTATTACAAATTGTGGTTTAACGAATCTTGGTCAACTGTGACAACACCCGGCTTCCGAAAGGCTGGTCAATACCAACATTAACTAACACTGTCGAGGCGGGATGGAGCTGTTTTTGGTAGATCCAAATCATATCACATTAGCCAATCAAATTGCTGGACATGTGATTGACCACAGATAATATTCATTAGGCTTTCAGAACCTGAAGTCAAAACCAAGGTTAACTTAACAACAATTTGTTCAAAGAGTCAGGTTCGCGTATTTTCATTTCCGTGTTCTTTGACATACCAGTTTCATGACGTAATAGTACATTATGGTACAAGTGTGTAACGTTGGTGATTATCGCTGAGGCGCCATTGAGACCCGAGCCGTCAGGCGAGGGTCTTAAGAGAGCCGAGGACGATAATCATCAATACACACGTGTATCATACGACGTTTTTCAACACACTTGCGAAGAAAATAATACTAAATCATCATCATTATCATCATCCATCATCATCCATCATCATCATCCATCGTCATTCATCGTCATCCATCATCATCCATCATCATCATCCATCATCATCCATCGTCATCCATCATCATCCATCATCATCCATCATCATCTATCATCATCCATCATCACTCATCATCACCCATCATCATCCATCATCATCCATCATCATCATCATCATCCATCCTCATCATCCATCAAAATCATCCATCATCATCCATCGTCATCCATCATCATCCATCATCATCATCCATCATCATCCATCGTCATCCATCATCATCCATCGTCATCCATCATCATCCATCATCATCCAGCATCATCCATCATCATCATTCATCATCATCCATCGTCATCCATCATCATCCATCATCATCATCCATCATCATCCATCATCATCCAGCATCATCCATCATCATCATCATCATCGTTTTTAAGAACAAAGCAACTCAAACAAAAAACAACCTATAACTCACTAAGAACAAAGCAACTCAACCAATTCTATAACTCACTAGTGAATAATAGTAATGAAAAAGTCACAGTTTGATAATAGGTGTCATTATGTGCCTAACTGTAGTGAAATTAGAGCCATTTTATGAGCAAGTGTGTTGAAAAAACGTTTATTACGTCCGAACGTGGGCTAATTGAACATGGAAAGAGAAGTACGCGTCGGGGTCCAGCGTTCTCGCTCTGTTCACATATAGCATTGACTGGCGTGGCACTCGCATGGACATCATGCGTTAGCGGGCACGGTCTGCGGCAGCATGGGCGCCGGCTCCTCATCAGAGTCGTCCGACTGCACGCGTGTGAACCGACGCCGCTCCAGCAGTCGGCGCAGCTTGAACTCGCCGTGTCCGTACTCCCAGCGGCGACGGGTCATGCCCTTGCGACCTAACAATGCGTTAGCTTACTTATTGACTGATATAGTTAAACAACTGGGTGAAATTCGGCCACCCGCCCACTTAGCACCACAGGTACCGTTCAAATATTTGCGGACCGAAGAATTTGCGAAATTATTGCGTTCTTTTGATCCCTTGCTGCATCGTTATTTATGCAAAGGATATGTAAGATATTTAAAGATTCACTCTTTAAATCGTAGGTTTTAGAAACACGATTACCTACCTATTTTCTAGTTTCCTTGACAGAAAAAAAAAACAAAGTACCTACTTAATCTCTTAAAAACAAAATAAACCCTGCGCAAATAATAAGCTTTTCTACTGTTATTTTTTTGATCAAATGTTTAATAATAATTGTCTAGTGTCAGGCAGGCGAAAACGTGTTGTATAACATTAACCCAAAATAATGTATTTGGTGCCTATAGATACTGTAGCATTTTTAGATTTATTTGTTCTAGCCCATGAAATGATTTGCAAGACTAATTACTGAAACGATGTTCAAAGTAATCGTGCTTAATTTGATTATAAGGCCTTGTCCAGACAAGGCCAACGCGTACGGATCGGCTTGTACATGCTCATAGCTGAGATATTATTAGTTAGTAAGTACGTTCAGCGCAAACGCACGCGATTTAGGAGTGATTCCAAATCCCCGGTACACCAAGTTGAGTTATGTAGAATAAACACAAGAAAATAAATCGAAAACAACATACTTCCAATTTACGAAAACTACATCAATGAAAAAAAAAAATTGCGTACGTATACTTGTGCTTTACTACGAAAAGTGAACATAATATTGAGAGCCAGATTCACATCGTACTTTAAATTTACTTTGCTAAGTTAGCGCTTCATACGAATATCAAACTTATTCCCAAGTAGTTAATGATCATATTCGTATATGGGAATATGAGCAAGTATTTCATACGAATATGTACTTTAATTGCTTTTCAATTAAGTTCATATTCGTATGAAACGCTAACGTTATTTGGCAACGTGTGCGAGTCTGTGAATTTTGCCCTGAAAGCCGAACTAAAAAGGTGTAGCATGCATTGGTGTGTAAATAAAAATACAAGAAGCTGCTTCCAATAAATATATTTTCACAATCCAACGATATAATTGCACATCACAACTCTTAACAATCACAATATTTGAAAGCGCAAAAAATATTAAAAGTGAAATTGTGTAAAAAGAAATAACAGTAACGGAATTGTGAGATAAATAGACTAGCTGAATTTCGTTTTTTAAACCCAGATACTAATTTGACAGGTGTAATGTCAGAGTCCCTCCTGTCAAAAACGGAAACAAGTGTCGCGTTCCGAAATTCAACAAAAGTGATAATATCACGAACCCGACCAAATTGAATAGTCAAAAAAAATTAAGAGCTATCAGATCATTAGTACTGATTTTTATTTTGGCTGGCTTCGCGATATTATCACTTTTGTTGAATTTCGGAATGCGACAGACTTGTGATGTCAGATTAATATCTGGAACTAAAAAAAACGAACTTTGGTGTAACCAGTTAGGCCGAGGCTGCACTGGTAAGGCGGTTACGATGCGGCGAGGATACAAGTAATGTACCGTTGTTGTACCGTTATAATTAATTCTAAATAAATAAATAATGTCAAACTCCAACTCAACACAGACTGAAAGCTTTTGTTTCAATTAAACCATAAACAGGCTTTGAATTGCCAAGGGGTCGGGTCAGTCGAAAAGATGAATTTTAAAGTTTAGTATGGTTTCTATAGAGATGAACGGGCAAGAAACTCCGTGGACACTTTAAACCAGGGATGCACAGACTTATTGAGACCATGGGCCACTTGGACAAATGATGAACTAATGGCGGGCCACCAGCACAAATTAAAAACAAAAATAGACCCAGATACAAAATATTATTTGTAAACCTCAGCAATATTTTCCCTTCAAACTACGAGGGAAAATTTTTGCTGGCGGGCCACTGGCATATTGCCGGGGACTCGCATGCGGCCTGCGATTAGATGCCGAAAAGAGTCGGGTTTAAAGCAGGGATGCACTCCCTGTTTTAAACCCGACTCTTTTTACTCGACTGCGCGACGCAATGGAACCAATTGTCACTTATGGTATGATGCCATAATGTTTATAGGATTTTGTTTAAACCAGAAACTCGCTTCATATTCGCTTTACCAATGCATCGGCTGCCTTATTATTGTCATCGCCAACCAAGTAATTGAGATAATGATTTTGACCATGAGTAACATGGTAAAAAAAATCAAATGATTAATTATTTTCATTTTCCAGAGTGGTGATTTCCAACGCTCAGATTGGTTAATAAATATTTATCTTGGATGGCGGCGAAAAATCACTGTTATATAACCCTGATCAGATAGTGGTTTGATGTAAAATAGTTAAGTTCAATTATGATTAGTAGTTACACTGTCGCATAGCTTTCTCCTATGTTAGGGTCAGCTTCCAGTCTAACCGGTTGGAGCTGAATATACTAGTATTCATTTACATAGATCTACTGACAACCCACAACCCGGCTTTGCTTAGCAGTAATTACATAAAAAGTAAAAAATTGGCAAGTTTTAAGGAACTATTTTACACCAATCATTTAATTAGCGACTACAATCATAATCTCTTGAAGGTAGCGAACTTAAAAACTAATACAGAACAAAATATACAAAAAGAAATAAATATATCGAGCTACGAGGAAAATAAATAACAAGTAAAATAATAACATTAGATCATGGTGATTCGAGATCACTGGTCACTGATAAAGTTAATTTTATCAATAGTTTTTTTTTTATCTTATAACTATTACTAAGTATATTTTTTTTTTACTAATAGCCTTTTTTGTTATTGTTACATTCATCACAGAACCATTCAAATACGGTTACAAATATTTGTATACTTGATTAATATAATTATTTATCATATTTATTTTGTTTTATGTATTTTATAATACTTCGTTTTTATCCAATGGGATTATCATATCTACAGATAAATGACCTTTAAAATTAAATATTTTCATAAATACCGTTTCTTAGTCGTAATTTTAATTGGAATGTATAAATTGAATAGAAGACTGATGACTGACAGACTGACTGTTGATTGTATGTATAAAAGTACTTGTGTACTTCTGTATACTCTGTATACAAGTGCAGACGGCTTACTTTTTTAATATTCAACCCGAAAATTGCATTTTAAGGTTTCACTGGAGAATTATTTAATAGTAGGTAGGTATATTAGCTAGCAAACACAATTAAAAGAATCTTAGCATGATAACTAACTACGATTATTTGTAAAAAAGATTTATTTTTAACTTGCAAAGAATTTTTAATTGTACCTATCAAAGAATATTCTAAAAATAAAATTGACGATATTAGGCTCGATTTTCAGTACTTGCACTAATAGTAGTTTAGTCATTGCGATTAAAAATAAACCTTTACAAAGCTGTGTCCACATTGCATTTATGATATTTCAACAGACAATACACTGTGAGAATGCTACGGTTGAAAGTAAACGGGGATTGTGGTTGGAATGGCACTTGAGTTCATGCTATAGTAACAGATATCTAAATTACCTGATGAATATATTTAAACAAATGGATAGAATAATGTACATGTGGATGCTAATATATGTTTTTTCACTTAATTACTGCTTTGATTTCATTATTAAATTACGTAAATCCGTAATTCTAATTTTAAAATCGTCGTATTTTTTTTTTTATTTGACAAATTGAGTTTATAAGAATGTATACAAATAGCGATAAAATAATAATGTTTTTCAAAGAATAATTGTAGGAACAAGTGGTGAGTTATAAAGTCGAAATTCTCGAATTACTTGTTTGTTACTAGTTTCGGCCCTTGAGTGTGTTATTGCGTAAGAATTTAACCTGAACACGGTTTGTTTACCTTTTTTATCATTTTGGAATAGATTGCTAACATATTTGTGACTATGAAATCATGGTCAGTGTTTAGTTTGGTGAAATGTGAAAAATGTGGACGCAGCTTTAGAGTTGAGTGTGACCGTGTGTGCATGCGGCGTCACTGCACGAGCGGCTCGGCCTCGTAGCCCTTACCGGCGTTGCGCGCGCGCAGCAGCGCCAGCGCGGCCAGCGCCAGCAGCGCGGCGGCGGCGGCGCCCCCCGCGCCCCCCAGCGCGCCGCTCCACCCGTCCCAGCCCACGGCAGGGCTGCCTGACACCTCTGTAACGCGGTTTCGGTTCTCTGTAATCTGTTTTCTTCGGTAACATACAAGGTGTAACAGAATAAACGAAAGACCTGAAAGTAGTTTGTTCCTAATTGACTAATGAATCTATTTCAGTTACTTTTATTATGGGTATTTTTTTCCTACCGCCGATTGAGCCAAATAAAAATCAATCTTATTTCAAGGCAATAAGACTCGATTTTAAATGCATAAAGACATGCTAAGCTTAACACATATTTCTTAATAAAATATTGTATTTTGCTTTTAACTCAATAATCTGAGGTCTTCCGTTAATTACGTTACAAGTTGTTTAAGCAGTGCCAGATTAAGCCAGCAAGCGCGTGGCCTATGGGAAATTCTACTAAGGGCACTCAGTTTGTTTTAGGTTCTAAAATTTAGGAAATAAAATAACACACTAGGTACTTTTAGGAAAAAATATATAGATATAACAAATCCACTCCACCACCCCCACCATAGATAGACATTATTTTCCTAATTGAGCCAAAATAATTCCTTCGAACAATGCTACATAATTGATTGATTTTTCGCATAACTGTTACAGTGATTTTACGGCGTGTTTTTTGGAAACCTTGAATGCAAGTGCGAGCGAAGCAAGCTCGAAAAGTTTCAGCTTAGAAGGTCCGAAGCTAGATTTCTTTTGACCATTCATACATGTTATTCCATTAATTCTACCGATAATTTAAGCAAGAATACTACTTTTTTGTACGTTGAGGGGGCTGTACCCACAACGAGAGGCTGTGACTAAATCTCTACTTCCCTACTTTTACTTCTTAAAACTGAAAAATATGTGACGTCACACAAGGAGGTAGGGGGTGTTACAAGTGTGACCACCTGTGACAAGGTCATGAACCATAAAATTTTGTGACGTAATTTATAGATGGCCCCTAATGATAAATGATTTTATTTCTGTAAGTAGGTTTGTACAAAACACTTTTACACTTCAATCATATTTTTTTTAAACTAGATGAGGTCGGCGTTTCCTATCTGACTACTTTGAGAAGAAAGGCCAAAACAAACTCAGAGGTCACAGTCTCTTTTAAAGTCCAGACATAATGTGGGTCAGATCATGTGAAGACCGGATGTGGATTGGGGTCTGAAATGGTCTTTTTAGGAAAGAACCACACAGATTGAGGGGACCTGTCCAATCAGTGCACGCATTTATCAGTACCTACCTAATCATACAGCTCAACTCAGAACTTGAGGAGCTCAACGATTTGACACACATCGATGTGCTACATCTGCTTACGTGGCTAATCCGGCAATGATTAAAAGGCGTTGTTTAAAACACGTTTAGAACCGCACTAAGTGTACACATACTTTAATGAAAGTGTCATAGAAAGTTTTCTAAAAGTCTGTAATTCAATTACCTAACATTTGAAGTAGAATTACTCTTTAAAGTTTTATTTAAAAATTTGAAATTCACATACCTTCGTGAAGTCAAATCATTTCCTATGGAATAGGAAATGCTATTATTACTACTATATTATAATATAAACAGGAAGGATGAGATAATAAACAAAGTCAAATTAACATAAGCAAGAAAACAATACACATCACTACATAGGTAAGGTGTAATTTACAAACTCAATATTACTGTCATGATTGATTTTGAACTTTATTTGTTTCACAGTCGAGACAAAAGCGCAACAAGCAAACAATGTAGATTTACAATTTGCAGCTTTTTTTTTGTAATTTGCAGGTCAGTGTCAGATTGTATGTTTATTAATAGTATATTATGTACAAGTGAGCTAAGTTGCTCATTATACACGAGGCTGTGGGTTGCAGCCCAAGCCGCTGGCGAGGGCGTAAATTAGCCGAGTGTCTAGTGAGCAAGTTGCTCACGAGTTTCATGCGCACTTTTTCAACACACTTGCGAGGAAAAACAAACCTGTATTGCATAAATCGTTTTACCACACAGCAACAAATGCGTTCCAAACAAAATATGAAAACTATGGGAAATGGCGCGCAAGTTTTTTTTGCACGCGCCAAATGCAAGGCGATTGATTACATACAGCCATACGGCCTACTTCAAAAATATCATTTTAGTGATAAAATGCAAATATTTTATTACAAATTATTGTGAATTAAAAATAATTTGATGATGATGATGAAATTTTTTTTCGTCTTAATTAAGGACACATTTATTTATTCCAAAAATTTTAATGGATTTTCAGCGGCATAAAACCTCTTTGTTGTTACAAAAAAAAAAAAAACTATACTACCCGGTTAAATTGAAAATGCTCTTTTTACTCGCATATAATTTGCAGTTAGGTACTAACTTAACTTTGTAGGGATAATTCTATTATGCACTAGTGCGTAATATTATTATGCACGTGTGTGTTATAGTTCGGTTTATGGCCCTAAGAACGATGTAATAAGACTCACTTTACGAGCAAGTGTGTCGAAAAATATAATTCGTGACCGTAACAAATAGGGCTATACAGAATTATAATCATTCAAATGATCAAGTTCTGCCAGGGGTGCGGATTGTTCGAAAGAGATACCGTGGTCCCTGGCACACAGGCAACTGAAGGAACACGGGTGGGTTTTAGCCAGTAAAAGTCTGACACGCCCACCTGCTTCACCCAGAGCGGGAGAAGTTATTTGATGATTTCCCACACTCAAAAACAAAAAACCGTCTAAGTTCATTTAATCTAATTGTATGGCATTTTCATAAAATCGTCGCGGGCTAAAGATTTTTTTTAAATAAATTTGTTTTCCGAACCTGTTACCTGTTCCAATACTTATTAGCATTACTAAGTTAGCAATAAGTTGCCGGAAAAATTATAACTCACTATCACTCATGCGCATAAAAAAAAATCAAAAGCAAAACACAACGAACAGACACAAACCTACTCACCGACAGTCGCGGTAGGCTTCACGTGTGACGTCACATTCTTCTCCAGCCGGCTTTCATTCCTGAGCGCCTCATCAACGAACTTATACACCCTGAACGGGTTCAACTCAGCGACGTACACCTTGGAGCCGTCAGCTGATGTGACGATGTCGTGGGGGTTCTGTAGACCTTCGTCGGGAGCGAAGGTCTGGATCAGTCGTCCGGTCGAGAAGTCGATGACGAAGCCACGGACTGGTACCGGGTTTGGTAAGGGACTGTCGGGTCCGTTTACTACGTAGAGGCGGCCACCTGTGGATGAAGTTCTTGTTAGCAGATCTGCTTTACGGCGTTTTGTTGTATGGGTAAAGAAAGTAGTGTTGAGTAGGTACGTAGCCATTATGAACCATTTGATTCGCGACCAACCGCGGCAAACGTAACTTAACCTGATCGATCCGTGCGGCTATATTACTTAGCCACATGCCCCACTCTGCTGATATGTATTTCAAGATGTTTAGTTTCTTATTTAATTTGACTCAGGAGACTTAGACTCACCATGCACAGGAGCATATGCCACACTGAACAGCCTGCCACCCATAAGCCAGCTGCTGAAGCTCCCCTCATAGGTTCCGTTGTCGTGTCGGAAGCAAGCCACCCGGCCGCGCTCCCGGTCAGCTACACAGACCAACCCGCGGTCCTCTGCCAGAGTGAGCGCGTGGGGCACGTTGAACGCGAACGGAGAGTTGCCGTGACCTGTGTGAAGATAAAGAATTCGAAATGTAAGTCGACTCCCATACGGACGTATTTGCAGCGGAATTTTCTCGAGCACTTTATTTTTAACTCTCGGTGTTGAATCGAGCATAGAGAATCAAACAGAGTGCAGTGCTAGTAAGTCTGAATCCGAAACACTGAATCGCGATTTTATGACGTATTTTACCCACATGTTCGCGCAGTCTACAACTTGGAACCTTGCTAAATTACCGATGAAATAAGTACCGAAGCGTCGTGAACTGAGGGCCTACTCTCCAAGTCCGTCAACGAAGATACGGAACATTGAAACAATACAATTCATTGCCATGCATATCACACTTTTTCTTAGAAATGCTGTTTTGGCGAGGAGTGATTGCACCCAAAGTCTGTACTTCTCACGTCTATTTCTACCGGAATAATTAATTACAAGGGGAAACAAATGAGGATTAGTTTTTATAAATAGCAATATTTCTAATAGGTAAAGTGACGGAAGTGTTAGAATTCTGTGCTGCAAAAATATTGGTTTGCAACTGTCGGTAGATTGCAACCCAAACATAGCCCGTATACAACGCTTTTGTGCTATGAAAGCAGTGTCTTTTTGAGTTGAATTGCCCCAGAAAAATATTCCAAATCTTAACACTGATTCAGTAATCCCGTAACATGCAGCAAGTAAAGTATCTGTGTTGACAGTCGGTACTAGCTGATAAAGAGCATATGACGAAGTACTATTTTTTTTACAAATTTCATTAATGCGAGTTTCATTAAAGCAATTTAGTTGCTTGTTAATGATTAATCCCAAAAATCGGGCTGTTTCAGCCTTTTGTATTATTACGTCTTGGTTAAATTTTTATGGATTATGTAACTTTTCTCATTGTCTAAAATGCATTATGTTTGTTTTACAAAGATTCATTTTCAAATTATTATTAATAAGCCAGCACCCTAATTGCGTAACTCACGAATCATCATAATCAGTATCGTTTTGAAACGGATTGTTAAACCATTGCTTCATATGTTCGAAAAATGTGTCTGTTCGACAACATAAATAACGCAATGAATATTGTTTAACTGGGAAGACGAAACCAATTATGATCAATCGTGAGTTACGCAATTAGGGTGCAGGTAGTTATAGAATTCAAAGAATTACTAGAATCAGAATGGTAGTTGATCAAATTTTTTGGAGCTATGGTTAGCTTTTTTTCGTCATCAAACAATATGGGTTCCTTAGTAGCATTTGGTAGATCATTAATGTATAGTAGAAACAAAGGAGGGCCCAGTATACTTCTTTGGGGAACAACATATGTGGTTATATCGTTTATCAGAGGAGAAAATATTTTCCCTTTTAGTTTTGATACTTAATTTTGACATTTGTGTAATTTGTTGGCGGTCTAATAAATATGATTTTATGAATTCTATGACATTACCTCTTATATGCCATAAGTTTATCCAGCAGAATATTGTGGTCTACATAATCGAATGCTTGTGACATGTCACAATTAATAGAACAAACTGGTAAGGATTTGTCAACTTGTGAAGAAACTACGTATAAAAAGTAATAAACGGCCATATTGATGTTTTTATTTTTCCTGAAGCATTTTTGCTCATCATATAGGATTTTGTTTTGGTCTAAGTAGCTATTGATTTCACTGTAAATAATATGCCAATACTTTAACTTAATTTTTATTTTTACTGGAAGCTTAATTAATTAGGCAGTGTGGTCAGATAAGCCAAATTCTAACACATCAGTCTTACACTGTTTTTTAAAGTCACATGCAAAGTTGCCTATACACAAGTCTTACTCGATAGTCTTGTGGGCCCTGCTTTAGTGTTAATGCGAGATTATAATTTAACAATAAACATCCGTAATCAAATGTGGCATTATTACACTTCATGATATCTATGTTAAAGTCATCAGCTATAAAAGTATTATGATCATTGTCAAGCCTATCGAAAAACAAATTAAGATTGCTTTGTCCCGGTACACGCAAACTAATATAATTTTAAAATAAAGTAACTCGACTGCACGACATTCAATTACCTACATTTTTATGAACAATTTACTGATTTCAGAAAGTTCTTTGAACTTATGTACTTTATTAACTAGGAAACATGCTCCTCCTCCTTTATTACAAGTACGAATAAAACATGCCGCTAGTGTGTAACTCGGTATGCGCAGGTATTGCTCATAACCTGCTAACATAAAATGCTCAGTGATATATTACATCAATGTCTATATTTTTGTCTTTAAGCTCTTCTATATTTACCAATAGTGTGTCAGATTTGTTCTGTCGGCCGGCTATATTTTAATGCAAAACATATAAACATATTTAGTGTCGAAAAAACAATGAAGTTTCTTCTGCAATATTTACAATATTTTCTGTAGAGGTAGTCATGTAACTTACAGTAATGTCATTAATTAAATGCAACAGACTTACAAAAACATTTGCGTTTTTTTAATCAACATATAATCTGACACTAACCTGCAATTTACAAAATAAAAAACAGCTAAATGAAAATCTAAATTCCACGGACTACCTTACCGCATCCACCTTATTTTCCGTGGTTGTACATTTTTTGCTTGTCGCGCTTTTGTCTCTACTCTGTTACAAATAAGGTTCAAAATAAATCATGTCAGTTATATTGTAAATTGCTCCTTAGATATGTAGTGATGTGTATTGTTTTCTTGCTTATGTTAATTTGACTTTGTTTATTATCTCGTTCTGTTTTATAATACAATATGGTAGTAATAATAGCATTGCCTATTCCATAGGAAATGATTTGACTTGACGAAGGTAGGTATGTGACTTTCACATTTCATAATTTAACTTTTGAAATGTAGTTTCCTCAAAAGTCAAAATTTACAGGTAATTTGTAAAAAAACGTGAGAAAATTTGAATTTCGCGGTCTACTCTGGCGCTTTCACCTTATGCTATCAGAATTCTCCAGTGTCAAAATGGTCAGTATTTGTTCCCATTAGGCTTGGATGTCGGTTATCGCGTTAAAAGTAGCTCATATCCTTCTCCATATCTCTGCAAAATTTCATGACGATCGGTTCAGCGGTTTAGACGTGAAAGACAAACAGAGTTATTTTCGCATTTATAATATTAAAAGGAATTAGTAGGGATGATGGTTAATAGAGGTGTATGGAAGAAGACATGCACGATCCCAATCAAATTGGGATAGGTAAGGGCAAGTGGATGAAAATAATCTGGATAACTTCAAAGATTAGACAAGTCAATCCTATCCCTACTAATATTATAAACTAGCTTTTGCCAGCGGCTTCGCTAGCAGGCAACATTCATCTCCTATTTAACTCCATTCGGGGATGAATTTCGAAAAATCCGTCCTTATTCCTTCTTTGTCTACATTATAAAGGAAACCTCTGTGCAAAATTTCAGCTTTCTAGGTCCAAGGGTCTTCTACGCTTTCACGCCTAACCACTGAACCGAACGTCATGAAATTTGGCAGAGATATAGTCTGGGATAATGGAGAAGGACATGGGCTTATGTGTGAGGTATGCTCTCGTAAATTCTTCACCCCTAACTTCTTGAAGCAGCATATAAAGAAACATCATGATCCGCCCAACAAGCTTTATGCTGGTTGGAGTCTAATACCACCTAATGTTCCGGCTGTAGAGAATATGAGAGTTAGGTTTATTGACTGATATACAGAACTATGGTGGCTCTTCAAAAAGTTTCATAGGAAGAGGAAAGATTTGATTGTTTGTTTGCATTTAATAGGCTCCGAAACTACTAAACCCATTTGAAAAATTATTTCATTGTTGGGAAGCTACACCATCCCTGGGTGACATAGGCTATATTTTATCCCTGTATTCCCATGGGAACGGGTACTATGCGGGTGAAACCGCGGAGCGCTGCTAGTAAGTAAAATACTTAAAAATCATTTATTCCAACATCAAGTGGGTTTTTTGGGAATCATAAAATATTATATTATTACTTAGGAGTAATATCGAGTAAGTTTCTTACATGGATTACGATCCATGTAAGATCCTACTGGATCGCATTGGTATCATTTTTTTTTTCGTGAAATTTGGCCATTTTCTTGCTGACTGTCCATTTTTACAAATCTCTAAATGCAGATCAAAATATGTATAGTGTATTATTATATAATGTAGATACATAGTTTCATTTAATTTCAAGGCTTGTGTCATAACTTTTAACGCGATAACCGACATCCACGCGGGCGGAGCCGCGTCCAAAACCTTGTATCTACTAAAGAAACTTCACGAGCAATGTACCAGGACAAAGTGGAAGTGCAGGTACTCACTGATGCCCCACTGCAGTATGATAGTCCCGTCTGCTGAAAACTTGACGATCCTATGGTTGCAGTAGCCGTCTGCCACGAAGAAGTCGCCGTTGGTCAGGACAGCCACCGCACTCGGCTTGCAGAAGTGCTTGTCATCATTGCCGGGTATAAACCTATGATTGAAAAGGCGGGGATACCCTTTAATAAAAGCGGAGTAAAGTTAGAACTGGTGTAACTTTCAAATTAACCGTTCTTTTCCGAGGTTTAAGTTTGGCATTACTTTATTCCGTGAAGTCGGTGTTTATTCATATGGTTGCTAGGGAAAAATTACCTATAAGGTTGGCCGCACATATGACGGAAGATGCGTTCGACGTAACTTCGTTAATTTCTACCGCATCACCGGTTGAGTGTGTAAGGTCGAATGTTTGAGCTCAACCGTCAAGTAATTAAAACAATTAAGTACTTTTTTCTTCTTACCAGACTTAATAAGCTTGCCTCTACTTGTCCTTTCTAGCGTCATGCGACGTATCTCAGTCAGATGTGCGACCACCCATAGGCTTACCCTCTTACTAATAAACGCGGAATTAAGTTATTCCAAGTTTCCTATGAAAATGTATGGTACTATGGGTATTCCTTTGTAATTCCTGGTATAGGTACGAGTAACTTTAGTCCGTGTTTATTAGTAAGAGGGTTACGTACTTGGGTGGATCGGAAGATACATGTCAACAAGATAGTAGTTGGATGTAACTATCATGAATTCATGACTATTAAATAACTATCAATTTACATCTATGAAAATAGCTTCATAAGACATCAACAAATCTATGTGGATGTTTCAATCATTAACCAATTCTTTCAACATAAGTCATCAATCATTTGTTTACTTGTTTACATATTTTGGTTCAATAATAATAAATATACAATGTTGTTAGAACTCTGGATATATAAGAATAACATCTTCTTTTGTATTTATCGTCTACAGATAAACATGGCAAACAATACTACATCAAAGTTATGCAAAAGGCTCATAGTCTCAAGAGGAAATAATTTATGTACCCAACTACTAGCCATCTCATAACTTAAGTGTGAGCATTTCTTCGAATTTAATCCTACTTAAATCCATTCCTAATTATTTTAGCCAATGTACAAATTATTTAAAAAAAACATAATGTACCTGTCATGCATTAAACATTATTAAAATTAAAGCATGTCTAGTTGAGAACCCTGTGGCATCCTTGAACGAGTATCAGTAATAATGGATTTAGTCCAATTTGCAAAGAAGCTAAAGGAATGTCCTTGGATTGTTTTGATTGCCTCTGATTACATTAAATTATAAATATTTGATAAACAAAAATAATAGAAAATGACAATACATACCACAAACTTTTGTGAAATACTGTCAAAAGCCTTAATCAGTCAATAAAACATGAAAATACTTTCGTCACAATATAATGTCAGTTAATTTTTGATAGTGTATTTCTTTTTAAATAAACAAAAACTTACTTCTCTCCCAAGGTGATGTTTGGCTTCAGTTTGTCATAAGGAGTAAACTTGAAGACCTGATGCAGGGCCACATCTGTCACCCACACATTGCCTTCATAATCCACTGTAATGCCATGCGGGATGAAGAACCTAGGGGAATTTGTTTTAATTAATGCTTTGGTTAAAGTTGGACAACTGGTAACTGTTAATAATTGTATTATGTTTTAATCATTTTATTATGAGCATATGCCAGGATTCATTGCGCCACTCCCCTTCGGATACCAACGCACTCTGGTAAGGAAACGGGGCTATGGGCCATTTCACAAACATCTTTTTGTCATGTGAGTAACAGACAGTCCGCTGTGCAGGGCATGCATGGAGGATGACGAGACAGCAGTTCATGTGTTGTTAAACTTTCCAGTGGTCACCAATTACAGGGCAAATACCTTGGTAACTCAGGTAACACCAAGTCGTTGCTGGCGTTTCTCGAGGTGCTGGGGTGGATCAAATAACGGATTCTCCATCCTTCATCCTTACGCAAAATACGCGCTCTTAGGTGGACTTGCAGACAACATCCCGTTTTACCTATTACCTATGGGCGGTCATATCACTAAAATCTTTTACAGACAACCCTTTGATGTATTAAAGGGAAAAAGAGAGACAATACAGCAGCTAGTTCATTGGTGTATCATTTACATAATTATACAATCAATACATACAGTAATCTTTACAATACATAATAGTTTCAAGAGTTATTGATTAAGGAAACGGCTACAAGAAATGTGTGACATAGTTTGCAATATGCAAATTGTAAAGTAATAGGGTACTCTTTATTGAAGAGCCTAATAAATATTATGTTGAATACTAGCTGTTGTCAGCAGCTTCGCCTGGATGGAGCTTGAAAATGAACTCTCGGGAAAATACTAGCCAAATTTCAGCCAAATCTGTTCTGCTGTTTTTGTGTGATTGAGTAACAAACATACAAACTTTCACATTTAGGTTATTAAGATAGGAGGATATACAGTAAGTAGGATGACAATTACTCACAAGTTCTGTCCCCAACTGTCAACCAGCTCCCCTGTATCATTTAGCACTAGTATTGTGGGTTCTGGAATAGGATCTTCCCCAATGCCCTGGTACACATCTCTGTTGTTAAATGTGTTGGCATCCCATAGGTTGTGGGATCGGTGGAACACCAGCACTTTGCCGGAGTTGTCAATGGCCACTCCTGATACCTGGCCCATCCTGATGGACGGGTCTGGCCAGTCATTCACCCATTGTGGGGCTAAATGAAAAAAATAAGGTGTGAATGTGACTTTCTACACATCTATGATTTTTTTGTAGGTAAAGACAGTTATTAAAAACAATAAAGTACAATTAAATCAAATACATTATGATATTCATTCATATATGTTTTTGTGACAAGTATCAAAACTTTTGGCCAATAGTTTTAGTATGGGTCGGAACCCGAAATGTAATATTTAATAACAAATAAAGCTCATAGTAATCAATTATTTTTATTTGGTGCCTGGGGAATACCCAAGGGAAATCACTTGCAATACAGTAGTGGGCTTTCTATAAAAGTAATAAAAAAAAATATATTCTTCTGTTTTTCAGATTATCTGCTAATTAAATAGAAATCGTGTGAATAATAATTATTTTAATTAGTTTAATCGCTGCGCTAGATTGAAAAATATACATACCGTGTTCCAATTTGGTGAGCGCAGTTTTAATTTTTTCGTATTGAGCTTGCTGGCTGTCGTAGTAGCCGGCTGGGTAGTATCCTTCTTCCCCAAACTAAACGCAATAAAGAGCCCGTCTAAATTACCTTCCAGTCACAATCATTTAATAAATATTGGCGATTCCTTACCATTCGTCCACAAATCGAGTTTATGATGCATAACAATAAAATTAACTGGAATTTTGGCAGAACACTAAACATAAACGACTTCATTATCAATTGTGTGAGCAATGACTAAAAGTTTTGTTTTGATATTGATCAAAATGATTTTATCAAATCAACAAGTATCAAGCTTATCAATTATCACGAATGACGTACGGCCTCGGGTATGGTTTTGTTTGATGACGTAGACGTATCCCCTCTAGTGGTGTGCCTTATTATTTTTGAAACTTACTAAATCACTACATGATTTAACATTTAGTGTAATCTGTCTTGTAAAATCACATGTAATGTAATGTAACGCCCCGAGTCTGACTGTGTATTATTAAGAATGAAAATCATAGTTATTGAAGCGAAATGGCCTCGTGCTGGGTCACATTGTGAGAGTCAATTGAAAATTCAATAGATGCAAATGATGTTCCTTCAATACAATTTGTAGTCAATTGGATAATCTAATGCATACAAGGGGGATACAAAAATCTATGTTAAAGGTCACTGCGTTTTAGATCTAGAAAAGGTATAGGTCAGGTTTATCCACCAGTGGGATTGGATGAGTAAAAAATGAATTAATTATCGATTATTATTAAATGGGGCGATGCGGTCCATTACATAGATCTTTTTTTTTGCTTACATCTGAGGAATGGCAGCATCGCCAATGTAAGCGTTGAGTTAGCTGCAGCCAGCATGGCAACAACTGACTTACTATGGATAATCTTTACGCCATCTCGAACAAACGCATCGAGCACGTTCGGTACTCCGGTTGGTCCGTCACCAATCCAGGGCCAACCAGAGCGCCAAACGCGCCCGATGCGTTTGATCGAGATGGTTAAATGAAACTCACACTATAGCCACAGGTCTACTTCTGCGTTAATTTGGTCCTCACCAAGTTAACGCGGGAGTTAGAGCAGGTACAGACTTACAAGACAGCTGATAGACGGCAATTTCTTAAAATTTTGTTTCGCCAATTTATTCGTGAATGTGCAAGGGTACATAGAAAGTAAACAAAGGAATGCGTTACACTAAGAAGTTTAATAATTCACACGCACGATAAAGTGCCAATACACCAAACCGGCAAGTAAAGACGAACATAAAGTGATCCCATTCGGGGAGCACACGTAGTACATGCCGGCTCGCCTTATGCCGAGCACGCCTCTGATTGGCGCCAACATAAAATCCTTTATCTCCTAATTATATTTTATACATTAGCCAAGAACATCTGCACCTGTTCTTGCAGCTTTCTGATCTTCTTCATGTTTTTTGAGGACATTTTCTCTCTCCTGTATAGCGAGGCGATGGCCGAGTGCAGCCTCCTGACGAGGTCGCCGCGCGTTTTCTTAGCGGTGGGCGCGACCGTGCGCGTGCTCATGAGCCGCTTGTGGAAGAACGCTAGCTTGCGCATTACGTTCAGGTCGCAGCACGGACCCGTCAGTTCCTCCGTCTTTTCCGTCATACCGTTTTGTGTAGGTGGTGTTGGAATGCTGTTTACTTTTTTTACCTTAAATCTGTTAATTTTAGGATTGGGTTTCAACGCCTTCTTCTTCTTCTTGTTCATGATAGTCGACTGTCTCGACATGTGGTACATTTTCAGTAAATCTAAGTAGTCGTTCCTGGGAAGCGCGGTAAATATAAGCGCGTAGTGGTGTGCGATCTTATTCCGAACGTCGTTAGGTATAATCTTCAGCCTTGAATTCATGAGTTTCTCTTGTAACGAGTACAGTTCAGTGACGTGTGCGGTGCCGTCGGCGAGGCCAGCCTGTCCGATGAGCACCATGTTCAGCTTCTTGAGCATTTGGTTAATGTTACCTCGGTTATTGTTCAGCTGTTTAGGGCTGATAACTTTTTGTTTTAGAATTTGTTGCTGACGGTTCTGAAGGAATGTCAGCTCTTTGTAGAAGGCGCTAGGGTCTCCTATATCCTCCTTCAATGAGTTGAGCGCGTTGCTGAGTTGCCGCAATAGATTGTTTCTGTTCTTAGGCAGGTTACTCCAGACATTCTGGTCATTGGAGTAATCGTGTCGTGTGTCGCCCTCGCTGCTTGGTTTGGGCCTGTCATTGGTCGCGTTGGGCTGGCGCTGGCTGAACCTGTCTCGAAGCTCTGCTTGAAAAGCCATTTGGTCTTCAAGCTTGCCCTTAATATTTAAAAAAGAGTTTACTACTGTGTTCTCTATTTCTACGCAGTGTTTATCCGTGGTTGCCTTCAGCCAGGCCTTTCCTTCTTCAGATGTGATTTTATCAATAATTTCGTTGGTAATGTAAATCCTGGCGGAAGAAACAACATCATTAGTGTCTGAAGAGATTTCACTGTCTTGAATTAGGTTGCCTTCCTTGTCATGGTTTGTGGAGGAGATCGGAATGAAGTTGAGTGCTTTTTCTGTGGCACCTTGATATTTATTATTCTGTTCATTTTCCTTAGCATCTGTTTTGATGGCTTCCTCCACAACATCTTTGCTGACGGAAGTCTTCCTTTGCAGCGCGGGGCTTTTAGTGTTGCGTCGTTCACTCTCGTCACCAGCTGACAAATTTCTCTTCTTGTTGACATGTGTTTCATGTGTGCTGGGTGACTTGGAGGGTCGCTTGCTGCGTGGCGTGGCGGGGGCGGGGGCGATGGCCGGGGTGGGGGTGGGTTGGTGCAGGGGCCGGTAGAGACACACGTAGGGCGAGTTGATGGGCAGGCCCGAGAAGGGTAGCGTGACGCGACACGCGTGCACCAGGTGGCCCCGGCGCGTGCACCCGCTGCAGTACAGCTGGTGGTGCCTCTTGGTTTGGTTGCAGCGCTCCATAGGCGAGTTGTTGTCAATCTGTAGGGGAGATAATGTTTTGTTAGACAGTTCTCGTTTTGAGATCGCCTATCGTCATCATCAGTTCTCACCCTTACTCCTTTTTATGACCAGCATCCTAATTGCGTAACTCACGATTAATCATAATCTGTTCCGTTTTGAAACAGATTGCTAAACCATTGCTTCATATGTTCGAAAAATGTGTCTGCTCAACAACGTAAATAACGCAATGAATATTGTTGAACTGTCAAATTGAAACCGATTATGATTAATCGTGAGTTACGCAATTAGGGTGCAGGACTCGGCCATGAGGAAATACTCAGGAGGAGTCTGCTACTGCGTAACCTAGAAACACTTTGTCCGACCTGGGAATTAAACTTACTGCCAACAAGCAAAAGTAAAATAATAAATTAAAACGGCTAAATGGATTTGAATGGAATTTGGCACACAGACTATAGACCATGACCTACGTAAGGACATTGGCTAGATTTCATCCTGGACCGCAGACGAAGTTGCGGGCAACAAGCTAGTAAGATATAAGTTGCCCTACCCTTACATCATAGACCTCATCGATCGCATACCGTCAGGCGTGATCGAGGTTAAGAACTGGCCGAAAGCGCAATAAAAAAAAAATCGGTTAGATGAGGCTGCGACTAGTTTTTGAATGTTTTTAAATATGGAAATTGGTGTTCTGTGTAGAAGTAATACACACGAAAACTTACAGTATTATGGTATCTGCGCCATGTGTCGGGGCAGTGGCTGGCCGGGTGGCCGTTCTGGCCGCACTCGGCGCAGCACAGGGAGCCCCAGTTGCAGCAGTTGCGGCACATGTGCGTGTACATCTGGTTGGGGGAGCCACACTGGAAATGGGTAGATAGAGAGTTCAATTAAATAGAAATAAAGAATAAAATTTATTTCGTTTATTTTCTTTAATACATATTCAGTATATTTTTAAATATTTTTACAAAAATGATTAAAAAAAACATTTAAAAATATAAAAAATAGTAGCCCACCGGTATCGGGAACAGGGTCCAAGCTACCGGTGGTCAGGTTGTCAGGTCAATTTAGATTGACTAAAACTAGCAAGTCATTATGATAAATGATAAATGATTTTATTTCTGTAAGTAGGTTTGTACAAACACTTTTACACGTCAATCATATTTTTTAAACTAGATGAGGTCGGCGTTTCCTATCTGACTACTCTGAGAAGAAAGGCCGAAACAAACTCAGAGGTCACAGTCTCTTTTAAAGTCCAGACATAATCTTGGTCAGATCATGTGAAGACCATGTGGATTGGTGTCTGAAATGGTCTTTTGAGGAAAGAACCACACAGGTTGAGTGGACCTGTCCATTCAGTGCACGCATGTATCAGTAATCATACGGCTCAACTCAGAACTTGAGGAGCTCAACGATTTGACGAACAATACCAAAGAAAGGACATTTGGGTAGGCCGCATAAAGTACTCAAACTGCCAGATTAACATTAAAAACGAACTGAGAAAGAGACGAAACACGAAAACAAAAATACCACATAGTCCTCACATTCACAATAATTAAAGCAAAAATAATATTATACTTCTCAAAGTAAATATTCATGTCAAAGTGTATATTATAATAATCAAATGTCAAAGTGTAAATAATAATAATCAAATGTCAAAGAGCAAAACAAAGAAAAAACAACATTCAGTATACAAAATTGGAGCATGTCAATCCCAAGCTTTTTTGTCCTCAATATAATCTTTAACGGTATAAAAGGCTTTCAGGCACAACTTACGTTTGATGAATGATTTAAATTTATTGAGCCTTAGATCTTGAACATGGCTTGGAAGTTTATTATAAAAGCGTATACATTGACATCTGAATGACCCACCTATTTTCTTGAGCCTTGTTGATGGTACAACAAATTTCTGTTTGTTCCTAGTATTTATACTATGGATATCACTGTATTTTTTAAACAATTTAATATTTTTATGAGCATATAAAAGATTTTCATAAATATACTGTGAAGGCACAGTCATTACATTTATCTCCTTAAATCTATCTCTGAGAGAGTGTCTCGGACTTAATTTATGAATTGATCGGACAGCTCTTTTCTGCAAGACAAAAATAGTCTGAATGTCGGCGGCATTTCCCCACAATAGAATACCATACGACATTACACTATGAAAATAGCTAAAGTATACTAAGCGGGCTGTCTCTACATCAGTTAAATTACGAATTTTCCTAATAAACAGTATCCGCTTCTATAACAAGTTGCCAAAGTCAGTTACAGAACTTAGCGATGGAAAGTTTAAAACGCACATCAAACGTATCCTTATCAAAAAAGCATATTATAAGATAAAAGACTACGTTGAAGACAGAGAAGTTTGGCATTAATTCCTTCTGCACATGTGGCTTCCCTGGTACCTCATTAACAGCATAACTATGTGAAAGTCTATTAACTGCTCTCAATGTTCTTTTTATTTTTACAATGCTGACATATTCTCGTCATTATTTGACATTATATTTCAATTTTAATATCAACTATTTTTTAGTGATTGTCATGTTAATCATGTCAATATGTTTAATTAGGTTCATTTTATTTATGTAGATTATTTTACATATTGTGAATGGGAGAACGTTGTAGGCCTTACAGACTGTAGATTTGTAGACGATTTTCTATTCTGTATTCGTCTAAGTACCTGGTACTTATTGACAGGCCTGCACTGTCCTCCCATACATTTTATCACTGAAAACACTGTTAAAACCAATCATTTTAAAAGAGTAACCGTGGAGTTTCTTGCCGGCTCTTCTCCATAGGAAACAACATTTTGGAACCGTGCACCTAGCTTCTGACGTTTCATAAGTGCCCATGCAGGTTTATATGAAATAAAAATATTTTGATTTTGATTTCAGGGCTGCTGAGAGAGGAACCTCCTCACTATACGCGCCGTGTCCAGTAGAACTGCTTTCTGGATCAAGCCCTTGATCCAGCTGCCTAACGAGAGCCTCCTGAGGTGTTGGTCGAGGCTCTTGGCTATAATGCCATTGGCCGTCACGACTATCGGCACAATGACTGCTGTATCCACATCCCACATGTCGACAACCTCGCGTGCCAGGTCAAGATACTTGATTTTTTTATCTTGCTCAGCTTTCACGAGGTTCTCGTCATGTGGGACTGCTATATCAATAATCATTGTGCGACGCTCTAGTCGATCTATCACCACTATGTCCGGCTTATTGGCAACAATAGTCCGGTCAGTGATGATAGATCGATCCCAATACAATGTGATGGTGCCATTTTCGAGAACTGGGTCGGGCACATACCTATAGTACGGTACTTCTGAATCCACAAGACTGTATTTCAGAGCAAGTTGCTGATGGATAATCCTGGCTTGTAGCCAGGTTGTGCCTATGCAAGTAGTCTCCGTTAGCCAGACGAGAACAGCCAGAAATAATGTGTCGGATTGATTCCCCCGGACGGTGGCATGCCCGACAGATGTCAACCGTGCCATCCTTCACAATATATTTCCGGTAGTTGTTCGTCATCATAACTTCGTCCATAATTGCAAAGACAAAACCTTCGGTTTCTCCAAAGAGATCACCGAATCGTAACCAGGATACGGACGCTAAGAAATGACAAACAATACAGCAACAACCGGATAAACCTAATGCAAATTCTAACCAACGTTAAAAAATCACATCATACCAAACGATTAGGTAACCCGTGCAACACACGACAAGAACATGAAAAACCCATGAAATCCCAGCCTCAAACGAACAGCCTCCAACCGGTTAACTCATTAACGAATAACGCCCTGCGAACAACGACAGGCAACACTATTTACACCGTCATCAGACGTAATTGCGGACGACACTGGATACACAATACTCAGAAACTCGACCTCTATCGCAATTAAGTACACTTGATCAGACTTGTGCATTGCAACTTGGAACGTCCGTGGCGACTCAAAACCAGGCAAATAAAATCAAATAGACGCTGAACTTTTACGTAGAGGCATTAAATACCCAGCCTACAGGAAACAGGGACGAATTCAGGGACACACTACAAATGACACCTTTCAGGAACTGCGGGCAACACACATCGGGATCTTGCAATTTTTAACCGACTTCAAAAAGAAGGAGGTTATCAATTCGACATGTTTATATATATATATATAATATATTTTTACGTATATTCGGGCATAAGTCCGTCATATACAGGAACTTGAATTCAGCGTATCATTCTAAACCCCCAGCGTAGAAACTTTTCCGCTGCCGCAGGAAATCGCGGCACAGCGGACAGAGCTCCGGCGGGATCTCATGGCGACATGGAGAGAGCGATTGTCGCAACCCAGTGCTGGGCACGCCACGATTGCGGCGGTAAGTCCCCTCTTTGAGGAGTGGTTCGAGAGGCGGCATGGCGTCCTCACCTTCCGCCTGACGCAGGTCCTCACCGGACACGGTTGTTTCGGGAGGTTCCTGTTTCGGATAGGGCGGGAGGAAACGCCCGGGTGTTTCCACTGCGAAGATCGCCCTGAGGACACGGTGGAGCACACGGTGGCGGTCTGCCCTGCTTGGGCGGAGCACCGCCGTGTCCTCGTGGAGGCGATCGGCGGCGGCGATCTCTCGCGTCCGGCCCTGGTACAGGCCATGGTACGGAGCGAGAGGGCATGGGGAGCCGTCACCTCCTTCAGCGAAGCAGTGATTCTCGCGAAGAGGGAGGCGGCGCACGTGAGGGAGAGGCAGCATATGCGCCCTCGCGACCCCAGCCGCCGCAGGATACGGAGACGCCCTGGGCGTCGGGAATCCCAGGCCGATTTCCGGCCACCGTAGGCATGGGCTTGCGGACGGCGAGTAATGGGTAGCTCGCTGTCCGGTAAGGACCAAGCCCAAGTCGACGGCGCGTTGTGTTCCACGCGCGCCTCAAAGAGATGTCAGCACAAAAATGATGGGGCCCGCAAGGGCCGATGCCTGTCAGGGGTGCGGGTTCGTTTGAAAGAGATACCACAGCCCCTGGCATACGGGCTACTGAAGGAACACGGGTGGGTTTTAGTCAGTAAAAGTCTGACACGCCCTCCTGCTCCACCCAGAGCGGGAGAAGTTATTTGATGATTTCCCACCCAAAAAAAAAAAAAAAAGCGTAGAAACTTTTCGTCGGTTATACAAAAAATAAATCAGCTGTTTCATAGAAAAGTGCAATATCTACGCGGTCAAAATGTATGGAACTGCTGAATATTTTTTTCTGCGTTTCTGCGCTGGGCGGTCTACAATGATACGTTGAATTCATGGTTACAATTTGTGCACTGGTTAAAAACTTATCCTGTGTAGACGGACTTGCAAAATTCTTTTTTTGTTCGAGAGAGGTTTATTCCGAAATGGTCCCATTTAAAAGATCTGATGATGGGTTTCGGAGACGGACAACGAAAGTCTTAAAAAAATGACAGCAAATCAACCGCCATTGCTGCTATCGCATAATTAATATGCATTGACAACAAGATTGACAAAATCGACAATTGTAAAAAACCAAACACAATACCCAAAAGCAATGGCATGGTACGAATGAAACAACAATTGAGGCCAAGCTTTTAAACCATAAACACTGCAACTATGCCGTGCTCAATAGAAATTCTACCAAAACAAAATACCATTAATGCATACCAAAAAAAATATGCAACAATAGGAATCACCACTGCCCAGGAAACTCTGACAATTCTCAACTCAACTGACTCAGCCAATGTACTCAAGGGATCATCGATTAGCCCTTGCTAACCTACAAAAAGCCAAATTCCAACATAGCAGATAACCGGATAATACCAATAGGCATAACCGAGTAAAAGAATGCCAGACTACACTCGAAAGGGTTAAACATCAGAAAGAACAAAAAACATGCAGAGCCAGCTCCACCAGACTACGGGTCCGGTGAAGCAGGCTCTGCATGTTTTTTATTCACAATTCAAAATTCACCCTGCAAAACGAAAGCAAATAAATACTCTACTTATTCTACAGGAAAAGCAAACAGCAAACAAAACGCCGAACAAGCACCGCTCACATACCGATGTTCAAATGGGAAGAAATACTATAAAACCGCGAGGGCTTTCGTATACGGTTAATATAACAAAGCCGATAATCAAAGCACACTGCGTAGGATCGACGGTGGACGAAATAACGGGAATCGGGAATCATCAATAAAATGCGAAACGGACAGCCCCCGGAACTGACCAAGTGGTCATCGAGCTGTACAAAGCGATGCCCCTAATACAAGAAGCCGTAACTAAACACATGAATAAAACCTGGACACAGAACACTACCCGACACGTGGCTTGAGACCGTAGAGGTCCCATTCCCAAAAAAAGACATCTTATAGACGCAAACGATTATTCTTGCCGCAGAACGATTTGTAATACTACCTGAGAGCCTTTCAACAAAGATTTTTTCTAAGAATTTTGATAATACCCTAGCTTGTTATACCTGGTTGGATAGCTAATGAAACGTAGATATTTTGAAGCACATCTGCAGCATAACTTTCATAGACTTTAAAAAAAGATAGTAATGTTTTTTACCCGACTGCCAGAAGGAGGGTTATGTTTTTATATTTCTTTGGCACGCTCTGTAGCCTAAACGGCTTGATCGATTTCAGCTTGAGAGGTGCTATTAGATTCGTCTTAATTGTGAGAGTGACAATGAGTATAGCAAAATTGGAAAAAAAACATGGCCGATTTTTGGCGCCAAATTGTGTATCCGAAAAAAAAAAATTTTTTTTTCTCAATACCTTTTGAATGGGGTATCAAAATAAAGGGTTTCATAAATAGCTTGCAAAAATTAATGCAACTTGTATGTTTACATGTAATTTGGAATGAAAAATGCTAAAATAATAAAAAAAAAACAACTATTAATCGTCTACTACGACCTAGGAGTACGAGCTGTATGATGCAAAAATTTTGGGAATATTTTATTTAGTTTTCGTTTTTTGTCAATGTTGTCCAGTCTTAATTGCAATAACAACAAGTGGAATCATTGGTTAAAGTACTTACATTAACACAGATCTTCCTAGGGCACCTCGGTTCGAAGTGTCCCGTAGAGCCGCACATGTAACACACGGGCGGCTTCAGGCGACACGTGTCGTCTCGGTGGCCAGTGCGGTTGCAGTAGTTGCAGCTGAAATGTAACAAGACGAGTAATGTAGCATGTAATGTAACAAACATGCCATTAAGTGCAGTTTCAGTGTCTTATGAATGAAAACTTGATGATTATATAAAACTTTATCATTGAAAATTTAAATTGTTATACAAATAAATAAATGATTTAGGTTCTGTGAAATGATCACAGATTTTTGTCATAGAATGTTTGAATTGTGATACAAAAACATTAAAGGTTCTATGAAAAATGTACCTACTTAATAAGAAAACAGGTTCAGTGTTGATTAGCTGCCTATGAATTACAGTTTTGTTCTACCATATTGAAGTTAGGTACTATTATTACTGGCTGCGCATGAATCACACTAGATCTGGGTACTCAGCAAGGATTTCTAAAGGAACTACCTAAGTATACAGGGTAGCAGGGACATTGACACGCAAACTGTAACCATGAATTCAGCACACGATTCTAGACGCCAACGCAGAAATGTTTCTTCGGCCGTTATAAAAAAATTGTGGTTTTATAGAAAAGTGCAATATTTACGTGATTTCATTGTATTGAACAGCACCCCAATTGCGTAACTCACGATTAATCATAACTTGTTTCAATTTGACAGTTCAACAATATTCATTGCGTTATTTACATTGCTGAGCAGACACATTTTTCCGCCATATGAAGCAATGGTATAACAATCCGTTTCAAAACGATACAGATTATGATGAATCGTGAGTTACGCAATTAGGGTGCTGTGCTAAGTCTGCTGGTTGTGTTTTGAGGGACCCTCAACACACAAAACTCAATGAGGGTATATAAAGAATACAGGTATCTAATTTTTAACAATGTTTATAGGTACTTACGTGACTTTCCTTTTAACCAGTGATGGTACCCTGTCCTTAGGATCAATCACCCACAAACTCTTATCACCTAAAAAGTAAGTAATTATGATCAATTTTAACATCATCATCAGTTATTTTGTTTAATGATGCCATGATGAGCTATTTCAATGTTATTTTAATGTGTTTTAAGAATGGGTTATTAAGAATATAATTGTGTAAACAGGTTTAAAACAGGCGTGATATTATGTTTATATTTTGTAAATAGACTATTATTGTAGGAGAAAGTTTTAGTGTTAACAACATTATAATATTATTATGTAGCTTTTGCTAGCAGTTTTGCCCGCACAGACATTAAAAAATATTCCATGGGAAACATACTACTGGGAGGTTATGAACTATCTATGATTGAATAACAAACATCCAAACTACCACATCTTATATCTGTATACAGGATAAGTATTTATCCAGTGCGCAAATTTTAACCATGAATTCAGCATATCATTCTAGACAAAAAAAAAATCAGCTGTTCCATACATTTTGACCGCATAGGTATTGCACTTTTCTATGAAACAGCTTTTTTTTTGTAATACCGGCGAAAAAGTTCTGTGCTAGGGGCTCTAGAATGATATGCTGAATTCATGGTAAAAATTTGCACACTGGATAAAAATTTGCGCACTGGATAAAAACTTATCCTGTATATGAAAATGATTCCCTATTTCCCTTGGTCACGGCATCATACGTGAACAGCTGGACCAATTTTGGTAATTCTTTTTTTGTTGTGTTTTTTACTGTCAGAAGGTTCTTAAGAAGGCAAGAATTAAGAAAGTTGTATGTAAAATTATAAAATTTAAGAAAACTTAACAACCATACTAACTTTTCTAATATTATACCAATGAGAATTCAATATTCATTGTTAAGATAGGACAACATCTGTCGGGTCAGTTAGTTTATAATAATAGTAGGATATAAGTAGGATTACTCGGTAGTAATCCTACTACAACACCTGTGTGTTGTTAGGTTCCCAGTTGTTATTCCCAAATGCTGTATCTAATTAAAATTAGAAATAACATCAAATGATTCAAATAAATGATTTTAGTACTGCCATTGGAAAGTGATAAAATAAACTTACAGTATTGAAGAAAATAATGAAATAATAAAGGCACCACTTACGTGACATGCTTTTCTGTATCTCCCTGTGGTTGAAATTCTCTCCGCCCCAGCTCTCATTATAGAATTTCTCCATTTCAGCACGAAGAGTTGTCAGAGAGTATCTGCCTCTTTTGCAAACCTTGTCTTTACCTTTCAAATTGTCAAAATCGAGGTTCTCGTTCAAAATCGAAGGTATTTTTGTTGAGCCAAATTTGGAAATGTCATTGGACAGGTTTACATCTCCGTAGTCTTCATATTCTGTGAATCCAGACACATTGCCCATAATAATGCTCTCTTCAATATCCGAGGTTTTCATATTCACAAAACTATCATTGCCTGTCAGGTCAATTGAAATGGATGTATCAATAGAGACACTGGATTCATTATTTTTCAATGTTTTTGAAGGTTGCTCACTCGGTTTATGCACAGACATGCTTAGATCTGCACTCTTAATGCCATTATTGTGTATTTTCTCTGGAATCTCTTTAGCACATTCAGATAAGTTAGAATCAGATTCATAAACATCAGTGCTGGGTAGACTTTTCTCAGTAACTATGTAGGAGTTTCTGTTTTTATTTGTGTCCATTGACTGGTTACTGTCAGAATCATAAACATCAGCATTCGGAATACTTTTTTCTGTCACAGCATACAATTTGGATTTCTGCTTTTTATTCTTGGCTTTACTTTTTGGTGTGGCAAAACATACATCATTAGGGGTAGGCTTGTTAGGTGTCACTGTAACAACTGGAGCAGATGTCACAGTTTCCTTAATTTTTTTCTTTTTCTTTTTTTTTGATGGAGTACTTTGGCCAAGTAGATCTGATCCATGGAGACTGAAATCAAAGCTGGGATTGTTTTGATTTCGGGAGGAGATATTCAATGCTATACAATCACCACGGATGAATTCATCAGATACAGAGGAGACCGCTGAAGGTGCGGGACTCGCTGAAACATCTCTCTCTCCACTAGTAGTTGTCTTGTCCACATTAACTTGGGTTTTGGTTGGGGAGATCGGGTTGATAATGTGGAGTTCATCTTCGTCTGAGCTTTCAATAGTAATGGTAGGCTTAGGAGGTAATGCCACTTCAATCACCTCATCTTCGTCACTAGATTCAAGCTCTACAGCTTGTTCATCATCCTCTTCAATAATTTCAATGGTTCTCTTAAAGTTCTGTGGTACAAGTGACTGGAATATAGACAGATCGGCAGCGGGAGGTTTGGGGGTTGAGTCACGTTTTTCTTCTTTGGGCTTTGGTGTTTGGTTAGTTTGGTTCACATCAGCTGGTTTGTTGTTGTTTGATGGTACAGCATAGTCTTTCTGAACGTTCACCTTTTGATACGGAGTAGTGGGCTCGCTGGTGCGCCAGTATCGACGCACCGTGCTCCTGGGCGCGTTCTCCAAGATGTTCAACCCATCGCTGTAGTTCGATGCTATGTTACTCTCTGTCTCGTCCACATGATGTATCATAGCATACAGCCGTTCCTCCAAATCATGCTCGTTAAGTTCCTAAAACCCAATAATTACAAAATAACTACACAATAACTTCGCTTTATTGTGACACAACAAAAATATGGTAACATTGGTAACCTAACAACTCACCTCTTCCATGTTTCTGCAGCGAATTTGAAATAAACAAAATTCCACACGAACTTAACATAATCGTAAATGGTATTTGGAATAACTGTTAAAGTGGTAACAGCATTACAAGTAAATAAAAAGGAAATTTTGTTGTTACGGACACGTCCAACACTCCATTGCGAAAGGTGACAGATCTATTCAGGGTTGCCGCAGATAATAATATAAAAAAAGAAGCATGGCGTTAGTTTTAAGTTTGCAGCACACAGAATAGAGATGCTCAAAGCAACAAAATCAACTAACGTTCAGTTGGGGTTCCAATTTCAATAAATAAATTAAAATATTATTTTAGCGCTCACCTGTGACATATGAATAAAATCTTTGCCAACTGTAAATACTGGTAAGATCAATAGGTAGTTTAGGTGGCTGACCCATGCCTCATCCCTCTAAGCCATCTGTGCCCGCAAGGCATTTTAGATTTCTTAACTAAAAGATTTAAAAGGCTAAAAGATCGTTGGCCACAAATTGTTGGCTAAATGGCATAATTACAGAAACAATTAAAAAAGCATCTTGAAGGCATAATAAATTAGAAATTTTTAAGAAGCACATGAATTTATTTTCTTAACTCGGCTTAATAAAACAGCATTTAAAAGTATTACATAATTTATTTATTTTACAAAATTCAGTAATCATCGTACCATCCAAGCGTATGTACAGAGGCCAGCACATCAAGCTACCCCAATCTGTCAAATTTATTTGATAGTTTTTCAACTTTATTGCAAAGGAATATGGTTCATGTTCATTTGGGAAAATTTGACAGTTTGGGATAGGTTGACCTGCTGGCGTCTGTACAATAAAGCTATACAAAGAGTTCATCTCATAATACAAGGTGGAGAGGTAGAAGTATCACGAAACTATTTTCAGCCACCTGCAAAGGCATTCCCCCACTCGGTGAGCGGCGTTTCTGTAAAAAATAGAACGTATTACGTATGGTCAAAAATATTAATTTTTTGTTAGTACCTAGTAGGATTTCAGATGTGTTCCAGATGTACACACGGCTACATATCAAGCTATACATTTCCAGTATAAGCTGATCTCGTCTGATATAATTTCCCACAATATTGAAGTCATTTCAATCAGCGGGTTTCCATCCGAAATTTTTGCATAGGTTTTCCAGATTGAATGGTATCTGAATTTTATCCTATTCGCTAATATCAATACGACACTTATTCGATTGAAATCACGACATTTCGAAAATGAGCCAGCATGCCATATACTTGCCAGAACATTGCTTCCAGCTTAAAACTGGAATACGATGTTAAGAACTAAAGATTTGGTCACCTGACAGAAAACCTAGAAGCCTGTGACGCGTCGTCACTAGTGAGTAGCGCGGCGACCACTCGCTCGGCCGCTTGCTCCGCTCCCTCACATCGACCTACCCAGATAGGTTCACAGTGAGAACTGCAACATACAACCAATAAGAAGTACATAAATAAATAAAACAGTAGGTTCAGACTGCCTCGTTGGTCTCAGAGTGCTCGCAAGCGCTGCTGCTCATCATGAGGTCCTGCAGGGTTCGATAACTAGCACTAGCGTAACTCACGATTAATCATAATCTGTTTCAATTTGACAGTTCAACAATATTCATTGCGTTTTTCACGTTGTTTAGCAGACACATTTTTCGAACATATGAAGCACTGGTTTAACAATCTGTTTCAAAACGAAACAGATTGTGGGTGCTGGTCGGACAAAGAGTTGCTGGTTTTTTGCATCTGGAATTTGTCAGTAGCAGCTCGGAGTCTGTATTCGTACCATTTTGATGTCAATAGGCTCGTCCCCTATTTCATGGGACAAATCTGGCGAAATGTGTTTGTACAGACGCCAGCACATCAAGCTACTCCAATCTGTCAAATTTATTTGATAGATTTTCAACTTTATGTCGTAAGCATAAGGTTCATGTTCAATTGGGAAAATTTGACAGTTTGGGGTAGGTTGACCTGCTGGCGTCTGTACTATAGGTAGACCACGCCCAACGCTTCGGGGAAAGAAGGCGTGATGTTATGTGTTCAGACTACTTCACACGGAAGTGTTAGCGCATTGGTCATGATGTGGAATTACATTCCTGGATTATTAAGATAATATTCAAACGAATTCAAAATCTTTAGTAAGATTAGTTGATAGCGGTACCTCTCTAGTCCGTTATTTTGCCTTCGCACGGTTTGATTGTTTGGGTACTGGTGTAGTTTTTGAACATGGAGGTACTAACTCTATCGGTTTGGTCCATAGACAATACACTTCCTTGTTTTATTTTAGTAACAATGGAGCGGAGCGTTTCACGGGAGAACAGCGTGCGTTTTGTGTGAAACAGTTTTACAAAAATAACCGATGTTATACTATTGCTCGGGAAATGTTTATAGAGCATTACCAAATAACTGACGTCAAGCAGTGTCCAACTGTAAACATGATAAAGGATTGGGTGAAAAACTTCGAGGCAACCGGTTCAACCTTAAATTAGAGATAGGTAGGTATCTAACTTGTTTGACTGTTGGATATGTCGCGAGAAGAGAAGCGAGAAAATATCGTTGTGGAGTTGCAAGAACGCTTCATTTAAAGAAGTTAAAAGAACAGCAGCAGTGTTACAGAGCAGGCACGACTTGGATGCAGCCAGATTGGACAATTCTCAATTATTCAATTATTCTTCTTGTCTGTAAACTTTGATTGAATAAACATTTATTAACATAGGTACTTAAGATTTAGTTGTTTTTTTTTTTTTGTCAAGATATTTAATATGTGGCATATGCTGTGTAGGAAGCACAGCCCGTGAAGTTTAAAATGTTATTTAAAAAATACCTTATACCGAAATATTGCGTTGGTCTTGCCCGCGTTTTGAAACAGCTGCCATGATAACTTTCTTTGTCGAAAATCAAGAGAAAATTCTTAAAACTTTATTTACACTTTAGCGACATGCTGGAGACTGGCCCGCAGCACATTGTCGAAGGCCACCCCGGCGTCGCTGAAGGCTCCCGCCCTATCTCCCGCGTCGCCCGCGCACGCCCACGCTATGCTCCCGCCGGCACGGACACGCGAAGATAACGATTCTAGGAGCTGAAATAGAAAATAAATTTGTTTTGGATTTCTGTGTGAATTTATTTTCGAAACTATCTAGTTAAGTGTGTACTTATATAGTTCAAATGTTCTAGGTTCAGAGGCTAGCACATCAAGCTACCCCAATCTGTCAAATTTCTTTGATGGTTTTTCAACTTTATTGCAAAGGAATAAGGTTTATGTTCAATTGGGAAAATTTGACAGTTTGGGGTAGCTTGACCTGCTGGCGACTGTACTTACTCGAAAATATTTGTTTCTACTGTTACGCCTATTCCACATCATACAATTTGTTTGTCAATTTAGGTATTGTCCGCCGAATTGTATGGTGTGGAATAGTATATTTCATTACTAGTGCGGAAAGGCTGTCATTGCAAAGAGTTCCGACAAATGTCTACCCGAGCCGAGGCGCAGCCGAAGGCGAGGGTTGACAGTCTGAACAAGTTGCAATGACGGTTCCGCACGTGTACTGAACGACTATTTTTAATACAGTTGCGAAAAAATGAAGCAATTTAATAAAATCACAATATACTCAACTAAGTAATCATTTATTTCTTATAAAAGTTATAGTACACATGTACATTGAAATTGGTACAGTTTTTTATACTAACTGGGGAAGTTTTAGGTTGCATATTTACTGATTGAGACAAAATATTATTAATTTCGTATGATTGTTCATGTATATTTGTCATACAATAGCGTTTGCTAGTTGATGGAATTGGATCTGATGAATTATCATTATCAACGAAGGTAGATGGACGAACTACGGCTAAATAACGATCATCGGGAGCTTCGTTCAATCACTTCATTGGATGTTAATATTTTCGACTTTTTACTTGTAAAACCGTCTGATTGTCGTTTTAAGAAAGCATTTAATTTTGGGTATTCACTTATATCCACGTTATTCCTTATTTTCAGCATACTTTTTATCATCGAAAACCTCGACCATAACGTAGACGGTTTTAATTTTGCTGAGAGTTCGGAGAAGTATGCCAACATAACATTTTCTGAAAAACTATTTGCTTTTTTCTCTTCTCTCCACGCAATAAATTCGTCGTATGTAGATACTCGTATGTAACGACTTTTTGACTTTTCCGGTAAAATGTTCTCCGAAGCATTTTGTGCGATTATACTGAGTTCCGGTGGTGTTAATTTAAAAAAAAATTGGGTCGAAATTACTCATTTTGTGCAACAAACAACTAAACTCGCAAAGAAAATTTCTGGAAAATGGCGCCAACCGTAGAATATAGGTAAACAGAGTTTTTTTTTCTTCACCCATTTTGGTAGGCAAAGGGAACTATGCCCATACAGCTTAGTCTTCAGTAGATTTTTTTTTTTAATATGAAATGAAAATGAAATATAATGAGATGAAATTAAATGAAACCTAACCTAACTCATTCAATTAAATCATTAAATCTGATATTGAAATAAAATAGTAGCTTCTTTTTAGAAATATACGTATTTGTACGAATCACAAAAACTCTTTAGTAAAAACTTCATGGTTGGTTTTTCTTTTTAATAGACATTATTTTGACAGTTGGGAAAGAGAACGCACGAGTTCGGGAAAGGTAAAAAAAAAGCACTAGTATGTAATAGCCCACATCCCGAACGCTATACGTCCCTGCAATACGCCACTTTTTGAGCAACTGTATTAAAAAAGGCTTTACATGTATATGTAGGTAGAGTATAAAAATCAGGGAATATGTCACATACAAAAAGTATTTTTTTAAATAAAAGTATAAGTCGGAATGGGTATTTATTTGAATGTCGAAAATTAAAATACGTAGGTATTTTAATTTTTTGATAAAATGTCAAAGATAAAAAAAAAAACATCGAATCTTTTTTTAATGTGTGTTCATCGATTTCCCCCCATTTGTGTGGACCGATCCTCAAAATTCTTTTTTTATTTGAAAGATTATACTCCTGAGGTGGCCCCATTGGCACCAAGTCAGGATCTGATGATGGAATCCCAGGGAAATCGAGGGCAACCCTCAATTTTTTTAGGTATTAACAATGATTTTCATAAACTTTCTAAACCTATTGAGACATTTGTGTATGGTCATCATCATCTCATGACGCTGAGCTGATGAAGGAAGGTACAACTCTTTAACGGTTAGGAGTTAGGTGGAGGTTCGGGCATAACTCTGTCATAAGACCGATTGGCAAAATTCTTTTTTTGTTCGAAAGGGGTTTATTTCGAAATGGTCTTATGGTCCCATTTAAATTTCACATAGATCGGATGATGCGTTTCGGAGACAGATAACGGAGCTTTTCGAAAAATGACAGCAAATTAACCGAGATTGCTGCTATAGCATAAATATGCATTTTTTTTACTCCAAGGATGATGAAATTTCGAATTGGTGTGGGGTAGGTACTACCTATGACTAAAAAGTGAAAAATAAAAACTTAAAAAAAAAAAAACAACCGAATTCCAAAAAACACTAGAAAGTGAAAAATAACTTTAGTTTCGGAGGTCGGTGACTTTGGATAATGTGTTTTATTAATTTCTTGTCACCGCCTTCCGAAATTAAAGTTATTTTTCACTTTGTAGTGTTTTTTTGGAAGTCGGTTGTTTTTTTTTTAAGCTTTTTAGTTTTAGTTTAGTATAATTATTGTTTAGTTTAGTTTTTCTAGGCAGCAAGATATTCTGATCAATATCAATGCTATGTACGCCGTAATTATCATGTACATTAGTCTTTAATTTATTAAGATTATTTCTAGAATACCTAAGTTGAATGTATGTGATGTGCATACATAATTATAACCATTAATTAAAACAGTTTATTCGCCCTAATTATTTTTTAATTATCTACCTTTAAGTTATCGTAAACATCTTCAGTGACGAGTGTGGCCATGCCGTCTAGGCCATCAGCTTTGGGTTCTGCACCTACGACCACAATCGCGTCGATTTTAGCTCCGCTCGCTCCGCTTACCGCTCCGTTGTTCGCTCCGCTTACTGCCCCGATGCTCACTCGGCTCGCGTCTTCGTATATTGTGTCCACCTCACAGCCACGCTCCTCCAGTCGCTTCCTCAGTTCTCTTCCTAATAAGTTAGTCGTGTTTGTTACCTGTAAAGATCTTTGCTAATAATAAATTGCCTACCGGATGAACTCACCATAATTACTATTTATGACGAAATTCTGCGAAGACGCAATTGAGAGACATGCTTATTTATTTAAAAGTGGCCAGAACATGCCATTTTAGTAATAGGGACCCATCCTGAAAATTCCGTGTCGTAGGTTCAGAAAACAATGAAGTCGTGACTAAATTATTTCAATTATCACTATGACGTCTTCATTGGTTTTTGTTCATGATGGTAATCATTAACCACAAATCGTAACTATGATAAGTTCACTGCAGTGTTTACAGCGGAACAATTACCTACCTGCTTCCAAGAAACCATTAGATATAAGTACCTATTTTATGTTGGTCATTGCACTTCGGTATTGAGGATATGTTGATTAAGAGGTGATGGGATCATATTAAGTAAATTAATCCTTACACGTTACCTGGTTTTGGTCCAATTATATTTGATTGAATTCGATTATGTTGCGCTGCTTGGGCTGGAGGACTAATGACGTCTTATCTACTTCTTTGAAAGCCTGCACTAAACTTGCGAACATTCGAGAGCTGTATACATATTACCTCATAATCAAACTAACGACGAAACGAGGTTTAGTAGCACATTCTACACCAATGATTATACTTATTTACCAAAACGCGTCGTATATTCCTCCCCGTTCGGTGCGGTCTAGTGATCTTCTTCCTCACGCTGTAGGCCAGGAGTGCAGAACTGGCGAGGAGCAACGAACCTCCTTCTAGCGTTGCGAGCAACCGCCATGCTATAGCTGCGCCCCCTTCCACCGCCTCTGACATACCCTCTGAAAACAACCAAGTATGAATTGGTGAGTACCATGAGAATATAAATGTCATCAAACATCATCTTGATTTGACAACCATTTACCCAGCAACTGGGCTGTGGAGGTCAGATAGGCAGTCGCGCCATGTATAAATCTGTAATTCAGCTGCATCCGGTTAGACTGGAAGCCGACCCTAACATAGTTGAGAAAAGGCTAGCCATGGATGTTGAAAGAGAAGAGATAAATGCTTTGAGGGATCGATGGGCTCGGGGATTGTATCAAACAAATAATAAACCGGGAACCTCTTATGAGTGTGTTTAGGAGGCATTCGCTCGGAGGTAAGACGCTGTATGCGGCAACACTGAAATTCAGTTCATAATTAATTTAGTATCACACGCATTTGAGGGTTGAAACGCGGTATGGTGCGCTGCCGCAGGGTTAACGTGATGTCGCGTCGGCCGAGAGCCGCGCGCATGCGCTGACAGCCCGCGCGCCGCCTGCGGCGTCCCTCCCGCGCACACAAGTCGTATGACGCCCGCTCCAACGCGCGCACGTTACGTCCTTCCGCGGCTCTCGTTCGCTCCCGCCAAAAATTGTGAAACTATATGTTACCTATTCTATACGTGTTGCTGATATCGTTGTAACAAGTTGTGTATCACTTGTGTATGTATTAAACTGTTTAACTTGCGAGAACGATCGTCTTTCACTCGTATTAACCACTGCCATGACAGTGACGCCCAACTCGCGGCCATTTTAACAGCGGCTAAACGAACCCAGTGAAGTGTGGTTATTACATATTCAGTGACTACAAAGACATTATCATGCCACGAACGACGCGAGCAACCCGAGCAGCGACCGATCGCAAGGCGGAGGAGCAAGGAAGCGACGGTTACTCAGACGCGGACTGCGACGACTGCGACTCAGTGGTGGAGCCGCGCGCCAGTGCCGGCGCCGCTACCACCCATGCACGTGATTCAACTGATGCGGCCGAGGAGATGCGCGCCCAGGGGGGCGCCGCCCTCGAGCACGCGCTCGGCGGGGCCCTCACCGGCGCACCCGCCGCAGCGCTCAACACCGAGCGGCTGCTGTCCACTGCGATGGAGTCCTTCGCCAAGATGCAGGCTGAGACTAACCGCACGCTAGTGGAAACCCTACGATCCCTACATCATAGCAACCAGCAGAATCCAGTTGCGTCGACATCGGCGGCATCGCCCACGGCGAACGCGCCTGCGACCTCTGGCGGTAACTTTTCAAAGTGCACCGCGAGGTTCGACGGGCAGTCACGCGATCCCGAGGTACTGGAGGCGTTCATCGATGCAGTGGAGGTATACAAGGAGTGCGCCGATGTGACCGACGCCCACGCGCTACGCGGCCTCTCCATGTTGCTGATCGGCGACGCGGCGGTGTGGTGGCGCGGCGCCCGGGCCTGCGTCGGCTCGTGGCCGGACGCACTCGCGCGCCTGCGCGCTACCTACGGCGTGCACAAGCCTGCGTATAGGATACTGCGCGAGGTATTCACATGTGAACAAAGTGAGTGTGAACGCGCCGAAGTTTTTATATCAAAGGTACGATCTTTATTAGTTCAATTACCCTATGTAGTACCAAGTGCGATGATAGTGGATATTGTGTACGGCTTATTACATCGTCGAATACGTAAACGGTTGTCGCGAGACACCATTAGCGATATTGATCATTTGTTAGAGAGAGCGAGACTCGTGGAAGATTCGATAACGGAATTAAAAAACTCGATCGTTTCCGCGAATAACCCGAATATACCTACCGCTCCCGACCGCGGTACTACGAGTCCGAGCGCAACCACAGGTTCCAAACTCACCTCTAACTCGAACGAAAGCTCGAAACGTATTCGCATTAGATGTTCGTTTTGCAAAGCGTTCGGTCACGCGGCTAACGAATGTCGTAAGGCTACTAAAGTCGATAGTGACAATAAAACTAATAAAGTAGGTACTAGTGATAGTAAAGGTAATCCGATACGTTGTTATGGATGCGGCCAACCAGGGGTAGTCAAGTCAAAGTGTGAAACTTGTTCGATTAAACCCGCGCCCGCCAAACCGTCCGATTTTAATGTCGTAAGAGGTGACTTCTATGCGACATCGACGTCACATCCTTTGATAACTATAAGCGTAGTCGGTAAGGAAGGGGTCGCGATAGTCGATACCGGGGCTACGCACAGTGTTGCTAGCCCATTATTGTATTCGTTGTTAGTGAATAACGGCGTTGAATTCCAAGAAACCGAGCGTTATATCGGGCTCGCCGATGGCTCGTGTCATAGGAAAATGGTGAAGACCGCTACCGTAGCTGTCACCCTAGATAGTCGAAGAATCGATACCGAGTTTATGGTATTCCCTGGTGATGACACCAGAACACTTTTAGGTCGTGATTTTATCGCTAACGCGGCTATTGTTTCAGACATAGCGCAGGAGTCATGGCATTTTGCAGATAGTCCAGGAGACCGGTTCCCGTTTTTGCAGTCTTATGTACTGAACAGCGCGGCTGTGATGCAAGCAGAGGTCTGCGACGTATCACTGCGCCAAGATGAAGGTACGAGCTTGTCACCGGAGCACAGGGCCGCACTCAACGAGTTCTTGCAAGGCAGAGTCGCTCAGTTCGCTTCGGCTGGACCTCCTACAGACTTCGCTGTTCATAAGATTAAGGTAAGCGAGACACAGGAACCTTTGGCTTCTCCGCCCTATAGATTGTCGCCGCCTAAGAGAGAGGCACTTGAGAAGGAGCTGCACAAACTTGTCAACGCTGACGTCATTGAGGAATGCGAGTCACCGTGGGCATCGAATGTCGTGCTTGTCAAGAAGAAGGACGGCAGCTTCAGACTGTGTATTGACTACCGCAAGCTCAATGCTGTCACCGAACCTGACCGGTACCCTCTCCAAAGGATCGAGGACATTCTTCACGACGCAAAAACTGCTAAGTACATGACTACCCTTGACCTCCGAGCTGGCTACTTTCAAGTGAACGTCGATCCTAATGACAGGGACAAGACAGCTTTCACGACACCGCTCGGCACTTATAGATTTAAACGCATGCCAATGGGTTTGCGCAACTCAGGCGCTACGTTCCAGAGGCTGATTGACAGATTCAAGTCGAACTTGCCAGGTACCACTCTTCTAGCGTATTTAGATGACTTGTTGATATTGTCCGATGAAACCTTCGAAAAGCACCTCGCCGACTTAACCTGCGTGTTTGATCGACTCGCCTTGTTCAACCTGCGAGTAAACCGCGAGAAGAGTCATTTCGCGAGGAATTCGGTAAAGTTCTTAGGGCACATTATCTTACCAGGTGGTATTCACGTCGATCCAGGAAAGACTGCAGCAATCGTGGACATGCCGACACCTCGGAACGTAAAACATCTAAAATGTTTCCTGCAGACCTCCAGCTGGTTCAGGCGCTTTATCCCTGACTACGCAGAGGTTGCCAAACCGTTGACAACGCTACTAAAAAAGGTAAATATATGGAAATGGGGCCCGGAGCAGCAGGCAGCTTTCGAAAAGATTAAGCAGCTGCTAGTATCGGCGCCGATCCTGCGTCAGGCTGATGCGACGTTACCCTTCGTCCTCAGAACCGATAGCAGTGGGTATGCTCTCGGGGCGGTTCTCCTCCAGGGGGAGGGGACCGACGAGCGCCCAATAGAATACGCCAGCCGACTCTTGAACGCGGCTGAAAGAAACTACAGTACGACGGAGAGAGAGGCTTTAGCAGTCGTCTGGGCAGTTTCCAAGTTCAGGGGGTATATAGATGGCGCTGAAGTCATGATCAAATCAGACCATCAGCCGCTTAGGTGGCTGATGAGTATGAAGTCTCCGAGCGGTCGCCTAGCAAGGTGGGCCCTGAGCCTTCAGGAGTATAACCTGAAAATAGAATACACACCAGGTAAGGCTAACGTTATAGCCGACACCCTGTCCCGTCCGGCATGTGCCGAAGACGTCGATTGTGACCTGTGCTGCGCTGCGGTCGACGTGCCCTCTCGTAGTCTGAAGGACCTGCGCGAGAACCAAATAAAGGACCCGGAGGTAAGTAAGATCGTTGAGGCACTGGAATCCGACGATCCCTCCAGGGGGAGGGTATGGGCAAACAAAGGGTATGTACTCGCCGAAGGTGTGTTGTATAGATATTGCCCTGAGAACGAGGAACACGACGACGCTAGTCTGGTGGTCCCCGAACAAGAACGCGCCAAAGTACTGGCCGAATACCATGATGCACCCACCGCTGGTCACATGGGCGCGGAACGTACGCTGCAACGCTTAGTCGGTAAGTACTACTGGCCGGGAATGCGTTCCTACGTTACGCAGTACGTTAAAAATTGTGTACCTTGTCAGCGTTATAAAGCAGACACTAGGAAACCAGCTGGGTTGTTACAAACGCCCGCTGCTACACGCCGGTTTGAGGTGTTAGCCGTGGACCTGTTCGGCCCTCTACCTGAAACAGCGAAAGGAAGCAAATGGATCCTGATAGTTGAGGACACCTGCACGCGCTGGGTGGAGCTGTTTGCTCTTGCTTCAGCTACCAGTGAGGAATGCGCAAAGGTACTTGTATCAGAGGTATACTTACGGTTCGGAGTTCCCAGGCGCCTTGTTAGTGACAACGGTGTCCAATTTATCAGTGAGGTAATGCAGCAGACCTGCCACGCAATGGGAATTACGCAATCACTTACCTCATTTTACCACCCCGAGGCGAACCCGGTGGAACGTAAAAACCGGGACCTTAAGCCACAGCTGGCAATTTTGGTAGGTAAAGACCATGATACGTGGGATATCCACTTACCTGCAGTCCGCTTCGCCATGAACTCAGCAGTCACATCAGGAACAGGCTACTCGCCCGCCTATCTGAACTTCGCGAGAGACATGCGCGCGCCAGCAGATGTCATGTCAGAGATGCGCACCATTATCGAGAACGATAATTATGTAGGTGACATAACTAATTATCTTCAGAAGATTTCATCGGTACTCTTAGATGCTCGTGACGTCTATGAGAGTGCCCAGGCGGCACATAAGAAGTACACCGATGAACATCGTCGACCAGCTCCGGATTATAAGGTTGGTGATCTAGTGCTATTGAAAACCCAAGGGGCTAATGACACCGGCAGAGGGCAGACGTCAAAGTTTATCCCTCGCCGTGACGGACCATATAAGATCCAGGCTGTAGTCAGCCCCACTACATACATCCTCGAGCGCCTCAGTGACGGCACGGTGTTAGGGAAGTACCATGCTTCTGTACTGACTCCCTTCGTTGGTCGCATCCAAGCTCCAGTACAGGAGAAACGTAAAAGAGGGAGGCCTCGTAGAAACTAACCCAAACACGAGGGCGTTCGTTCGGGTTAGAGGGGGAGACTATCACACGCATTTGAGGGTTGAAACGCGGTATGGTGCGCTGCCGCAGGGTTAACGTGATGTCGCGTCGGCCGAGAGCCGCGCGCATGCGCTGACAGCCCGCGCGCCGCCTGCGGCGTCCCTCCCGCGCACACAAGTCGTATGACGCCCGCTCCAACGCGCGCACGTTACGTCCTTCCGCGGCTCTCGTTCGCTCCCGCCAAAAATTGTGAAACTATATGTTACCTATTCTATACGTGTTGCTGATATCGTTGTAACAAGTTGTGTATCACTTGTGTATGTATTAAACTGTTTAACTTGCGAGAACGATCGTCTTTCACTCGTATTAACCACTGCCATGACATTTAGTCATTTGTTAACATATGTGTAATAAATAGTTGATATAAGAAATTACAAGCGCGCTATGTTATACCAGAGGGCATACAAATACTTATTCATGGATGTCATTGGTAGGTGTCTAAAGTTTATGACGTAATTACATTAATCAAACGCATATAATATTAAATAATTGATTTTCTTAAACAAAGAATAGGAAAAATATAAATGTCATAAATAATGTCAATATTCAACTAATGTTTAGACAAAAAAATAAACAGTAATATAATAATTAAAATAATAGAAAAATGTTACAAGCAATGTTAAATGGACTTGACTTGAGTTCAAACTAATCAAAAACAGTCATTACATTTTGTCTGTCAAAAATTCAGTTGCATCTGTAAAAACTTCATGATCCTTACATTGATGCACTAGGAAATAATTTAATTGAGGTGACGGTAAATCGGGTTTCGTGTCATTGGCTACGGAAAATGTATTCCCGGTACGAAATAGGGGCTGGAGCCCTAGATTTACGGGGTAATTGCGTAACACACTAACAGTAGAAATTACTTTTATTTTGACAGTTCAACAGCATTGCCTTTATTATGTGGTGGAGCGGACAAATTATTCTAACATTTGAAGCAATGAATTAGCAATATTCTTTGAAATTATTCAGATTCCGACTCGTAGTATTTTGTCGAAATAGGGTGTCGTCCTTATTTCTTATTTAGATCAAAACAAATTGTGAAAAACAAAATTATTTTGTGATCGCAGTTATTCATAACTACTTACGTAGTTCAGAACAAGTGATTGTTCTTATAAATTGTGATTTTTGATAAAAGTATGATAATTCATTTAGCAAAAGCATGCTAATTTGTGTCCGTCTACAATCAGGTTTTGCAAATCATTATATACCTACACTATATTAGTACTTCATACATATTTACTGAATAATATCAGAGTGTGAACTTATTCGAACACATAATTTTAAAATAATTATAGACTGTTTTTTAACCAGCTTCAAAAAGGAGGAGGTTATCAATTCGACATGTTTATATATTTTTTATGTTTAACTCCGTCATATATAGACCAAGTTTCAAGATTTCGAAATGGTCCCATTTAAATTTCATATATAGATCTGATGATGACTTTCGGAGACAGACAACGGAACTCTTCAAAAAATGACAGCAAATCAACCGCGATTGCTGCTATCGCATAAATATGCATTGTTTTGACCCTGAGGATCAATGGCTTGGACCAGGGCCGGACGCGAGAGATCGCCGCCACCGATCGCGTCCACGAGGACACGGCGGTGCTCCACCCAAGCTGGGCAGACCGCCACCGTGTGCTCCACCGTGTCCTCAGGGCGATCTTCGCAGTGGAAACACCCGGGCGTTTCCTCCCGCCCTATCCGAAACAGGAACCTCCCGAAACAGCCGTGTCCGGTGAACTTAATTCATCTTAACCTACCTAAACATTTCGATTTGTCCAGTTAAATTATTTTATAATTGAATTAACTAACGAGTTTATTATCTAATAGACATACAGACATAAATATGGTTCTTGTTCTTTAAACTCGTGTCAGTAAACGCAGTGTCAAGTTCAATAGTACAATGTGACCCTCATAGAACAGCGGGCACGTATTTTGTTACACAACAACACATTTTGATACTTTACTTACTGAGGAAATATTTCCTTGTGGCTGTGTGAATCCGGTAATAAGATTGATAATAATGGGAAGTTCAACCTTGACAGTTTCCTATGTAATTTTACATAAGAAACTATCAACTAAACAATTTGTATGTGAGTTGACAGGAGTCCCCGCTTAATACAGACTCCTTTTTGTGATACATTGGTACCTACCTACCACGAAGGGTAGGTTAAGAGCGTACAACATATTTATTAAATGATCTTGATGGTTGGGAGTTTAAAACAGCTTTACTTATTTTTCGATCTTTGCCTAAATTGTTAAATTATATTCATTGTAAAAGACACCTTTTTGAAATAAATAAATTATTCAGTTAATTATCTTGTGTAAGGAGACCTCCTTATGCAAGATAATTTATTTTAATAACTACATAAAGATCACTTGTCAAAATTAAATAACTAAAACGATATAATACTCGTACGTATAAAAAAAAAAAACACCTTACCTACTTACTCAAGCAAGTATTAACTATAACTTTAATAAACCCAACATTCTTAATTGAAATATTATCAAAATTCGTCAATGAATTAAATATTAGAAGAATAAGAAAAAGTGGTAATAAAATAAAAATACAATTACCAGAATACAGAAATAGGTAAGCGCTCTTCCTCCTCTCTCCTACCTACTACTTAATAAGTAAGCCAACCAACTGATTTACCAACATGCAATGCAATAACGAACTGAAAATTGAATTGAGTGGTCTCTCAAACCCCAGGAAAATTTGTTGCAACAGAATACAAATTCGTTCGCTAAGGTGTTACGCCCAACACTATAATTAATTGTTAAATGGGTACAACTACAAGATAAATGAAAATGGGCTTGAACATCGTAACAAACAGAAACAAGAAGAGAAACGAGGATGCACACAGACAATAAATGTGTAGCTGTACATCAACATCACCTAATAAATTTAATTTAAGTGTACAAAACTAGCACTGGATAATCGATCTAACAATTATTATTGATGAGTATTACACTTGAAAGGTGCGCACTGACAGCCTATAAATCAGTTACGTAATCGAATGATTTATGGTCCACACAAGATAATTGCTATAATGATTCAGCTAGCCTGCACTTTAGCTGTATCATGTAGTACTTGATTTTTGGTCTTGGTGGCAAAAATATCACCTTCCTTTTGTCGAAATAATGTCTAGCGAAAAACTAAACAAGACTGATGTAAACGCCTTACACTGATCAATCATAAATCTGTACATCGAACCAGTTATTTGTAATTTGATGCAATAAAAATGTAGCTTTTTATATGTACCTTTATGTAAATATACTAGTTTTGATATCTATATTTACATGACGGAAATGCAGGCCATTTTTATTTCAAGTTAATAAACGGTGATACCTAAGTTATCTTGAAGTATCTTTATTCAAGTATCTTCTTAGATATTGCGTGGAGTTATACAATAGCAATCATGCGCACTTTAGGTAAGTATTTCCATACATAGTAATCGCGCCATCTGGCAACACAGCTATCAGTATTGCCAGCTTAATATGCTCATCAGTGCTCATGTTTATTTAAGTATGAAAAATAGACACGCATTACATAGTTTTGAAATTATTCAAATAAATATCTACTACTTACGATAACAATGGTTTCATAACACAAATTGACGTCGGTATTTATTGGAAACTGTTACTATGTTTAGATTCAGTATTTATCTTGAAACCTTTTATCCTGTTATGGGACCTAAGTAGGTACCCACAGCAACACATCAAGCTATACATTTCCAGTTTACACGGATCTCGCACTGTACGGAAATCCTATACAATACGAGATCAGCTTAAACTGGAAATGTATAGCTTGATGTTTAGCCCTATGTACATAGAGCCCTAGATTCTTGGTATCTTTGAATCCGTTAACTGATGATAGTAATTACACGTTCATGCGTCCTTAGCCTAACTACAAAAGATAATGAGAAATAAAATTGCGCTAACATTAACTTTAATTCTCAGTTTTCTCTGTCTATTTACTACGTTTAATTAGGTTTGCAAGGCATCGTTTTATACTATAGTGAACGATACTTACCTTCATTCGGAATGTAATCGTTAAGTAAAGAATGCGAAATATTTAACTGATTCTCTACAAGCTTTTAGCACTTTTAATAATGGACACATAAAAAAATGAGTCTCATTTCAACTCTTTTTTTACTTACCATTTCTTGCAGTAGTTGGTCGCAGTAACTAAACTAGGGCACCCCGATCATGGGTTAAGTTAGGTTAGAGCCGTGACCAACCATGCACTGGGAGAGCGACGTCCAAGTTGGTCGCAGTTACTTATCTATTTAGTATTTTAAAGACCCCAAAATAGGAATTATTAAGAGGCCTACGTACAATGAACTGCCCATACATACGTAATACCTAAATCATTTGCAACTTGAGCATATTTCCATCATTATGATGATATTCGGATTCAGACAGTATTTATCTAGGCTCGTAGGGGTTTTTTTTTCCAAAATACTTACCTGAAATGAAGTTTAAGCGAATTGCATTTCGCACATTTTTACAGCGTAAATGACATGTTTTCTCACTGTTTTTTTGGTATTATAACCAACAATTTCCGTAATATTGTTGTCTCAGAAGCATAGCTCATATTATCAAGTTGTAAAATGTCGAAAAAAATATTAAAATACAATAAGTTTTCATTCATCATTTTTGGTATTACGGAACACATCCAAATTCATCTTAAATGGTCAGTAGCTAGTAGCGCTATCGCGTCAAGCCATTGTCAATGTGTGTGTGATCGTACTGCTCACTGTAGGTATGTATCCTCGACAGGTACTAACACTAGCGCAACGATAGCAATTTTCAGACGAAATATTGTCTCCGCCCGAATCCTAGTTGCGAGCTTCGGTCGTAGGATCCTTAAGGGTTCCCTAAAAAGAGGCGCCGTGTTCATATTATAGTGTTCAATAATATTTTACGAGCTCAAAATGGGAATTATTAGGTCGATTAGTACCTCATCATCATCTGCCTAGCCTTTTCCCAACTTTGTTGGGGTCGACTTCCAGTCAAACTGAATGCAGCTGAATACCAGTATTGTATATTCGAATACATACGTGCCGTAAAGAATTAGCTGAAGGTTTGTGCATAACCATGATAAGTTATATACAACTGTGCAGTCGTATAATAAATTGATAGCACTTTATGTTATCATAAAGTACTGTACACAAAATATCTATTTTGTTAATCTTGAAAGCATACTATTTTTTTAAATATGTTTGAAGGTCATTAATCCCAAAGAAAATGTACCGCGCGTTGATGTCTTTACAATGGCCCAATGTTAAAAAATATATCTGAACTAATTTTTGCACGCGACTCCGCCCGTGTGGATATTTGTTATTGCGTAAAAAATTGTCCATGTCCTTTTTGATATTCCAGACTATATCTCTGCCAAATTTCATGACGATCGGTTCAGCGGTTTAGGCGTGAAAACACAGACAGACAGAATTACTTTAGCATTTTTAATATTATAGTAGGAAAGTAGAAATTAATTCCTTAATTTCTAGAACACTAGCCAAAAAATCATCAATTAAGAATAATAATAATGACGGCCAATGGCATTATAGCCAAGAGCCTCGACCAACACCTCAGGAGGCTCTCTTTAGGCAGCTGGATCAAGGGCTTGATCCAGAGAGCGGTACTATTGGACACGGCGCGTATAGTGAGGAGGTTCCTCTCTCAGCAGCCCCGACCACCGGTAGCTTGGACCCTGTTCCCGATACCGGTGGGCTAATATTTTATTTATAGTACATTGACCTTTGGCCTTGTCATACTTTAGTCTAATATTTTAAAAGGTTTTTTTTGTATTTATTTAGACTTATGGGTTAATCGCGAATGCTCAATATTTACTATGGAAGGATATTTGCTTATCTTGCAATGTTTGTGTATGCTTGACGATGCTTTTTGACATTGACTGCTTATGGTAGTTTAACCCCGAAATATTTTATAGTCGTGTAGTTTTAATGGATATATAGATACCGTAGTACCTTAGTTTAAGTACCTAGTATCTTTGTAGGAATTGTCCTTTTGTCAAGTTAAATAAATATCAAATAACAATGAAAGAGATTTCAATTCATATTTACTGCCTCAGCTTACGAAAGTTTTGAGTATGAATGTCGATGGCTATAAAGATAGCGGGAGACCAAAGAAACGATGGTTCAACGGTGCGAATGATGATATGGTTAGAAAGAGGGTGCGTACCGAGATGACAACTATTAAAGAAGTATGGAAGAAAAAGATATGTTGCGCCGAAAACAAAGAAATCGGACTAAGTGCCGGAGGATGATGATGTATAGACATCAAACTACCCCAATCTGTCAAATTTCTTTGATAGATTTTGAACTTAATGACATAAGCCTAAGTTTGATTTTGAATTGGTAAAATTTGACAGTTTGGGGTAGCTTGATGTGCTAGCGTCTGTACTGTCTCAGTTTATCTTGGACATTGCTGACATCGGTGAATTGAATGAAAACATCGTGAGGAAACCAAGACTTAGGGTACTTTTAATCCAGGTGCTACGTTGTCGTTGAATAATTTGCGACATCCACGAGAACCAAGTCAGCGGGCAAAAGCCAGGGGGTCTTCTCCGTCAGCAACGAAATCTGATGTTTCTGCCGAGGTTACGGTCTTTGCCTACACCATATCACTTACGGACATAAGATTAGTTTGGGGTCCGAACTAAGAATGTGAATGTCCATACGGCTGATTTTCCCGTTCGAAAAATTGAAAGTGAAATTTGTTTTGACGGATCAACTACTTTCGGACGGCTACGTATCTTCGTTGCAGGACTTAGAGAGCAGACCCTCAATCCTACTTTTTTTTTTTTTTTGGGTGGGAAAACATCAAATAACTTCTCCCGCTCTGGGTGGAGCAGGAGGGCGTGTCAGACTTTTACTGACTAAAACCCACCCGTGTTCCTTCAGTAGCCCGTATGCCAGGGGCTGTGGTATCTCTTTCAAACGAACCCGCACCCCTGACAGGCATCGGCCCTTGCAGGCCCCATCATTTTTGTGCTGACATCCCTTTGAGGCGCGCGTGGAACACAACGCGCCGTCGACTTGGGCTTGGTCCTTACCGGACAGCGAGCTACCCATTACTCGCCGTCCGCAAGCCCATGCCTACGGTGGCCGGAAATCGGCCTGGGATTCCCGACGCCCAGGGCGTCTCCGTATCCTGCGGCGGCTGGGGTCGCGAGGGCGCATATGCTGCCTCTCCCTCACGTGCGCCGCCTCCCTCTTCGCGAGCATCACTGCTTCGCTGAAGGAGGTGACGGCTCCCCATGCCCTCTCGCTCCGTACCATGGCCTGGACCAGGGCCGGACGCGAGAGATCGCCACCACCGATCGCCTCCACGAGGACACGGCGGTGCTCCGCCCAAGCAGGGCAGACCGCCACCGTGTGCTCCACCGTGTCCTCAGGGCGATCTTCGCAGTGGAAACACCCGGGCGTTTCCTCCCGCCCTATCCGAAACAGGAACCTCCCGAAACAACCGTGTCCGGTGAGGACCTGCGTCAGGCGGAAGGTGAGGACGCCATGCCGCCTCTCAAACCACTCCTCAAAGAGGGGACTTACCGCCGCAATCGTGGCGTGCCCAACCCTCAATCCTACTTCCTACTAATATAATAAATGTGAAATTTTGTATGTTTAGATGTTTGTTACTGAATCACTCAAAAACGGCTGAACGAATTTGGATAAAAATTGGCACACCAATAGTTTATAACCTGAATTAACAAAAATAATACCTACTTTTTATACCGGTGGTACGTTCCCGTGGGATAATTGCCGAAGTCAACGCGGGCCAAGCCTTTGGCAAAACCTAGTAGTTAATATAAGTCTGAAATCATCAACTCGTCTTGAGTAAGCGTGGTGATGAATGCTCGTGCCTTCTTAGTATAAGAAGAGACCTTTAGCTTGCAGTTGGACAATAGTAGGATGATATTTATGAATGAAATGACAATCAATGACGAGCGCATAAGGCTGCCCGGAATTTATTGCTCGGGAACGTATTACCGGGATAAAAAGTATCCTATATGTTAAGGCTGCCCTCTCAGAAAGTGGTTGAAAACAGCATGCAGATGAAACCACTTTTCGTTGGCATTTACAAAGAAATTACATTTGAAAAAAATAGTAATCTACATAATATGATACGTCATTTGGTTTAGGCATAACTTTTCTATGGGTATCAAATAATAAGAAAAAAAAAACACCAAATCACCTCCAAATCGTTGAGATGAAACCATTTTACTCCTTAATTTTTTAACAAAAGAGTAAAAAAAATATGTCTACTGCTTTGCAATACAAAGGAAAATGATTTGATTTTGTAACTTTTTACAAAAATGCATTATTTTTGCTAAAATAAATTAAAAATGCGACCCATCACCCCGCACTCACCCACAAATTTAGTGCGCCAAAATACTGAAGGTCCTTGGCGTGTATACAAACCTTGATCCAGGTTCCAGTCGTTCAGTGGAAATTATCCTTTACAACGTACTAACGAAATAGAATGCATTTTAAAATGTAGTAACTTAAAAGTAACTATGTTAAATACGTTCTAATTGTTTAATAACGTACGTAGTAATGAGTGTTGCAGACTGTTGTGGAAAGTTACTTAAAAAATAATGAGTAATTAAACAAATATTTATTATTTAAAAAAATCTAGGGCAGCTTTATTATTATTAACGTGTACAGTTAAAACAAATAATGTCGGTTACCGTAATATATAATGTTGCGTATACGCATTTAAAAAAAATAAAAAGTTTGTATTTGTTATTTAATTTTATTTAAAGAGCGGTTAAGTTAAGTGGTTTTCAAGTAGATCAAGGTTTAGTAAGTAAGTAGTAGTAGTCGGTACCGGTTGGGCAGGAACTTGTTCACAAGGATTGCCTTCAAGGATGTCTGGGACCGTATAAGTACTAACCCAGCCTTCACACTTTAGGTGACCTGTCGATGAAATCCAAACTTGATTATTTCATTCGCATCTTTACTTACTCGATTACTTTGGACACATTATTGGATATATTCATGGCCCTCAAATTTTGGATGTATTACTAAACTATGTAGGGCTAAAAATGGTAGCAATTATTTATCCAATTGGCAAAGAAATATTTTTACTATGAGTTATTACAATTCTTTCGTTTTGCTCACCTTTTTAGTAAATAGAGCATGAAAATAAACTCATACGGATTATACATTCGTATAGCTAAACACAAGCCCATAAAATATATGAACATTTATTAAGTAATTTCCTGGAAGAACTTGGAGGAGGCCTTTGATATCTAAAAATCAGTAATATTTTACGCAAATCAATACTACCATCTACTTTTTTAGTCGGAGAGTTAACTTCTTTTAGTCGAATGTGTAACTGCAGTACAATTATTTCTATATTAAGTGCATAGTGTCTTTACAGAAATCGCCATTCACTTCTGGGCAAAATAATAGCCCTATTACGTCAGAGCACTATGAGCGATATCTTAAGGGCAATAAAATGATACGTGTCCAAACGAATGAAGTGGCCACAGTGGCCACTTCACCTTACCATCACGTGTAATTGCGCTACACTACTGTCAAGATAATGTGTAAAAGATTTAAAAAAAAAACGTGTGGAGGCAACAGTGTTACTTTTATTGTGCCGGTGTATTTTGTAACGAAATTAATCGGTACAGTAAGTTTCAAGTATGTTGCCTTTTGCTACATCAGGTTTGAGTGACACGTTGCTAACTAAGCAAATTAAGAGAAACTTCTTCGATCCTATTTGGTTAACATATCATGTTGCTTACCGAACATCTTACTAACTCTTAAAAAATCCTACTTACTTAGCCAAAACAATAGCTAAAACAACACAACACAGGTACTAAGGACGTAACGAGCTAGAAGACTAGACTCTGTCTGTTGATAGGTCATCGTTTCAGCCAAAAGACGTCCACTGCTGGACATAGGCCTTCCCTAACACAGGTAGGTCAGGTTAACAGCTAGTCCCGAAATATCCATTGAGTTGATACATTCCAATAAACAGCACGAAACATGAGATTGAAAGCTGAATGCCATCATTTTCGTCCATTCTTGAAAACTCCTTTTCAGTATTTCGTTGCCATTTTCACAGCCTCTCATTATTTTATCTAAAAGAGATTTACACAGAGTTTACACAAGTAAAAAGTCTGACGTCACAATAAAGAATTGAGGCTGTGTTAAACAGCACCTTTGTCGAATGATTGCAGCCGTTGCTTCACAAACTGGATCGTTACAACAGGTTCTTTTGGCACTAAAATAAAATTAAAACAAACCCTAAACCAGATTGCGTTGCGAACAAAAAAAGAGTGCGTTAATCGTAATAGTTGGTTACTGCAGGTGTAGTAAGATATATGTTATGAAATTGGAATTGTTTTTAAACATGAACGTTTCAGTGCGTTGAATAGCAAGTAGAAGAGTGTAATTTGGGTGATGCATTTCTTAACATGATTATGATTGATGTTCGTTTGTAATAAAGCAAAAAAAAAATAACAGTAACCGCCCAAAACGGTTACTATTTTATTTTTAGTGGTATGGTACGAAAGGTATGAGGCCTGTAATTAAAAAAATATTAACTTTCTGTTCTGGGCCTAGAGACAAAATACATTTCTGTTAGCGTTCACACCAAACGCTACGCCAAAATGTATGGGAAAGACATTACCTGCGGAAACAACACGACGTTTTGTTTAGGCCTGCAGCGCTCCTTCTTTAACCCGTTAAGTCCGGCGCGGAACCTATCGTTTCCATTACAATATAAAATTAATTGTATCTCATTAGCCGTGATTAACAGATTCTGCGCCAAATTTCAAACTCTTCCGTCCGCATAATTTTCGTAAAAAGGGTTACAAAGTTTTTGCTTCACGTATTAATACCTACATTAAATTACGGAAACAGTAACCTAAACTTACATATGTGATCATTGCATGTTCTTGATAAAATATAATACTGTACTACTGCATGTTATGCAAATAATTCTGCACTTGTTCACTTTTGAAGACTTTCTTGGGTGAGAATCGCACAGACCCGGAAATTTTGGCACAAAACGTATGAGGCCTAAACTCAGCAGTGAGTGGAGCAATCCACCAACCCTTATTGGGCCCGCGTGAATTATCGCCCACTCCCTCTTACAGAGAGGTGACCTATGTGGTGGCCTAGGTGGCGGAGCATGGCGGTCAATGATGATGATGATGATGATATTCACTTTTGGACTCCAGAAAATACATTAGGAAAAGAGATGACCTTTCTTATTAACGTTAGGAACGTTAATAAGAAAGGTGATCTGTTCCCACTGTTGGAACTGTTCTGATCTCTCTTCACAATTAATTTATTTGTGTGTTTCAAACTACAAATAAAACTACGATTCACAAGCTAAACTAATTTTCAGGTAGAAACCAGAAAATCTAACAGCTGCTTGTACTATGTTAAATAAAAAGTCATTGAATGGACAATCCAGGCAATTCTCAACTATTGTTTCATGAATACGGCATTATAATGAGTTTCCCATGGCAAACGACATTTCCATATTGTTCTATGATTAGTTTAATTCAAGGAAACGCGTATAAACACCGGTTACATGTATGGGGACAATGCTTGTCAGTTACGCTCCTTTTCCTTTGAATTAGCTAACTTTGATTGGCTAACCAGCTAACCGTATCCGCAGGTTTGCTTTATTATGGTGAGAATGCTTATAAGTCATTCAACATTGCGTAAACAAACTTACTTGGTAAAAACTTTGCTATTTTTTAAATAATACCTATAATATTTGTATGGCATATCCTCATCTGAAAGAATGTTATGTCCCGCATAATATGTTATTAAAAACAGCTTAAAATTCGTGAGTTCAGGATTATATTTACTTAGCACAGATCCTTAGCAGTCGAACACAAGAACTTATTTACTTGGCAACCGTCTAGGACCGCCACCGTTTGATGGCGGACGCGGTGGAGCCGCAGGGGAGGAGCAGTGTCGGTATAGCGTTGGCCGCTCTCCCTATCCCCTGCGGCTGAAAAGTTGTAGGCGGGACGGTGCGTTGTGTTCCACGCGCGCCACAAGGGCCGATGCCTGCCAGGGGTGCGGGTTGTTCGAAAGAGATACCGTCACCCCTGGCACACAGGCAACTGACGGTTGGGTTTTAGTCAGTAAAAGTCTGACACGACCTCCTGCTCCACCCAGAGCGGGAGAAGTTATTTGAGGATTTCCCAAACTCAAAAAAAAAAAACATTCACGTCTATATTCCGTAAAAACCTCGCTGCGAAAATTAAGGTGAAGTGAGTTTGAAGTGAGCTGTCATTCCATCTCATATGCAAGGGATTGACAACTCTTTCAAGCTCCTCTGTGAGATTTTACAGAATTTAACGGCTGATCTGTATTTTTAAAGTTCGATACTTAAATACAGATACTAATGTGACAGGTGTAATGTCAAACTTATGTCAAACTCTTATACTAAATAAGCATACACAAAGAAATGTCAGATAAAACGATTTAAAAAGCGAACTTTTTTTGATTTGAGTAATAAACCCATTGTAAAAGAGACAAAAGAAACTTCCTATGATAACAAAAACATTATCTTTTTAGGTTTGTTTCGACATTGTTCAAGTTTCACCACTGCGTTTATCTCGGGGACATCGGGTTTTCACTTCTTTAACTACACAAACTGTAAATTGTGAAATATAAGTACATTTTTGTCCAGTCAACAGTGTCGACCAGGCCATCACTGTCCAAGGTTGCTTTTTATTATGTTTTATATATTTTTATTTAAGTACCCAAACTGTTGCGTTTGTTTGTCCTGCTTACAAACTAAGAATGTCTTATTAATTTATTTGTGGGCGAATCGAAGATTCCAGAAATATTTATTAGGGAAATGGCACATGTACTTTTTCTTATCTTTTCGTTGCTTCCACGTTTCATTTATTTTTTTAATCCAACTTTTTATTCAACACGTGCCAATTACCTAATACCTACGTTTTAATCAGGAAGTTAATTCGCGCGAGTCGACTAATAGGTAAGCCCTAAGAATTGCAAGCTGAGCCTTAGATGGAATGTATTACACGTGGTTTCTTTGAGCGAGCTTGCTATTCTTGACATTACATACTCCATAACATATTTTTAGATATCTAGTCGCTACTTTTCCACAACTGCCAAAGTCTACGTTAACACGGACATAAAAATACCGCAGCGGGATTTTCAACTCTAGGTGTTGAGTCGAGAGAAAACACACTGCTTCTTAGATTTTCAACTCTCACGCAAAAATTTATCGCCGCGATATTTTTACTTTCGTGTGTACGTAGGCTTAGGCAGTTGTAAAGTAAAGTTTATTTGCATAGATTGCAGGTACAGTAAATAAGATGAGAGTTAAAATATGGGTGATCCGTGTACAATCTACCTTATAATAAGCATGCAACATTATTATAACATGAGATTTTTTTTAGATAGGTATTACAGTTGAACAATAATCGGCATGGTACATTCATATATATTATAAACGTTAATTAAAATATCTGCAATACGATAGAAATAAAATTAATAAATCAAAACAATGTCACAAATAATACAGTATGTGAAAAAAATAAAAACATTAAATTATTCAATATATAAGTCAGTATCATTAAGGAAGAAATTTACAGCATTTCATAATTAATAATTCTGTCAGTTTCTTTTTAAAGTTTTGAATTGTGTCATTTTTAATTATGTTAGGTATTTTATTGTATGTTATTGGACCCATAATAATAACACTTTTTTTGCAAAGCAGTATTACAACTCTCAACATGAAGTAGATATTTATAAATACTGACTTCTTATCTTATAGGTCTCTTTCTATCTTTTGAAATTGCAGTGAAAAGTTATAAGTTACATTTACACAAACGAAAATTGCGACTTTTTAAAATATACGTAGTCGGGAAAATTAATAGTTTGAGGGACTATCGGTTTAGCACCACCTGGATCCAATTCGATCCATAACAATAGAAAACCAATTGTGTCTCATTAAAGGTACTTGATAGGATATTATTACTTTTGGTACTGACGTGCGTTGATAAAATGCATAACGTTCGATTTTTGCAGGTTAATCACTAAATTACAAGCTAATTTACAATGTTTTAAGCGTATTATTTATGTCTTGTTCGTATTTATTTATGTCTGCACATGCATGCATGCATGTGTGGAAAAGTAAATTCTAGAAACCTATAAATAGTGGACCAGACGGTCATCAGGAACTGGAATCTTGAAGCCGGTTTTTGCTGATAAAAAAAATCGAAAGTTTAACATTTACATTAAAAATAAACTCGATCCTGCGCAGCTATAAAGCGATCGGTTTCTTGAAGATCCTTTTTAATCGAATTAATCCGACATAAAATAACATAACTCACGAGGAAGTTAACCTAAGGCGTAAAAAGTTACATAGTATTACGTATTGTACCAAGACGTCTAAATTGTCCGTTTGTACAAACAGTTCGCACTATGGAGTTGTTAATGAAAAAAGATAATTTAGCCTTCATGTTCGTTGTTCAGTCATGTAACCTAAGGTGACTTGTCTCAAGATCGAGAATAGTTTCTCAGTACACGTTTAGGTATGCGTACCTATTATGTAGTACAGCCAACCGCAAATCAGAAGTAACACTTACTCAACAAAACATGCATAATCTGTCTACAATGTTCCCACTGCTGGGACACAGACCTCCTCTGTGTGAGGGAGTGGGCTGTAGTCCACCATGCGGGCCCAGTTGGTGAATGTTATATGTCTTCGAGTTTTTGGTTTAAGGACGTGCGGTTTCCTCACGATGGTTTCATGTTGATGTTTTCCGTCACCGTTTTGAGAGTAAAACGGTAACGGAAAATATCGGACACACATCGGAAAACATGCCATGGTTCGAACCTACGACCTACGAGCAACAACTCGTAAATCGCGATCGTTTTAAATTGGGCCACTATTGCTTTAGGCACCTGGCGCTGTCAATGCTTCATTATTACATTGCTGTTTGTCACATGACAGAAACGTTGTTTGTTGTAGGAGGGAGAAAAATATATTAATGCGTATAAGATGATGGGAGAGATATTCTTTAATTGCCTTTTAAACTAACTTTAATAAGACAGAAGAAGGGATAAAGGCTATAGAAAATGTTTGCATGTGGACGCAAAAACCAGCAATATAATCCTGCTGCGATATTTTTGCGTCCCTGCTACGTACCCGTAGGCTTAGACTAACCAAGTATTTTAGCTCTAAGTTTGAGATAAGTATCAAAAAGTCCACCTTGTATCGTAGGGCTTTAATTCTCTGTATAAATGCTCCTATTATAAAGCTCGGTGGTATATTAGGTAATGGCAGATCTAATCGATAAGTACACCAGTTTGGTATAGTAAATGCCGACGAGGCATTATAGCCATTCCCTTTGCTATGAAAGTACTAAGTAATCTGTGGTACATACTAGAACGATATCTACTTTATATTGTTATGTGGAACGCGCGGAACCGGGAAGTATGGCAGAAGAGAGGCGAGGCTATACCCAGCGGTGTGTGATACCAGGCTGTAATGACGATGATGATGTTGGAGTTTTTTTGTTTATGTTGGTTCATGAAATTCAATGTCAATGCATTTATTTCAAACATGCACTTATAAGGTACTTTGAACGTCAACATTTACATTAAATTAAAATATAATTGATTCTAGTCGCCCCTTCCAAAATGTACATAGTTTCGTATGGAGAAAAATGGGCATGAAGCTACACCGTTACTCTTTTAAAATGTTTTAAGTACAATATTTAACATAGTACATACCTACATTAAATAAATAATTATGGGTGAAATTAAATTCGCGGTTTTTTTTTCCACAGGGAATCCAGATAAAATGGATATGTAAAAAACTTAAAAAAAAAACAACCGACTTCCAAAAAAAAACTAGAAAGTCAAAAATAACTTTAATTTCGGAAGTCGGTGACATTTGATATGTATTTTATGAATTTCTGGTGACCGCCTTCCGAAATTAAAGATATTTTTCACTTTCTAGTGTTTTTTTTGGAAGTCAGTTGTTTTTTATTTGAAAAAAGTTTTTATTTTTCACTTTTTAGTTATGATAGGCCCCACACCAATTCGTTCAGTTAATAACCAATTTATGCGTTATCAGCAATCGCGGTTAATTTGCTGTCTTTTTTCGAAAAGTTCCGTTGTCTGTCTCAGAAACGCATTATCAGATCTATATGAAATTTAAAGAAAGAAAGGCGTTTATTCCGAAATGGTCCCACCATTTCGGAATAAACGCCTTTCTAAAATTAAAAAAAAAAACAAATCGGTCTAAATATATACCTATCACGGAGTTATGCCCAAACCACCACCTAACTCCTAACCGTTAAAGAGTTGTACCTTTCTTCATCAGCTCAGCGTCATGAGATGATGATGACCGTACGCAAATGTCTCAATAGCTTTAGAAAACATATGAAAAACATTGTTAATACCTACAAATTTTGAGGGTTGCCCTCGATTTCCCTGGGATTCCATCATCAGATCCTGATTTGGTGCCAATGGGACCACCTCAGGAGTACACTTTTTCAAATGAAAAAAAAAGAATTTTGAGAATCGGTCCACAAATGAGGGAGAAATTGGGGAACATACATTAAAAAAAAAAAAAATCGTTCGGTGGAACGTATAACCTCCTCTTTTTTTTGAAGTCGGTTAAAAAGTAAAAAGTTTTAATAGTTTATCTATATGACTCATACATACAATGACATAAGCCCCAAAAACACTGACACACATTTTTGATCAGTCGCCTAGCCGTTTTTTCTAGGCAAGACTCTAGACTAGACTAATTATGTATGTTACCCCGTGATGTTCGCGCAAATATGGGAGTGGCGCGAGGAGGCCAAACGCCGGGGCGTAACTCCGCTGCCGCGGGAAATCGCGGCACAGCCGACAGAGCTCCGGCGGGATCTCATGGTGACATGGAGAGAGCGATTGTCGCAACCCAGTGCTGGGCACGCCACGATTGCGGCGGTAAGTCCCCTCTTTGAGGAGTGGTTTGAGAGGCGGCATGGCGTCCTCACCTTCCGCCTGACGCAGGTCCTCACCGGACACGGTTGTTTCGGGAGGTTCCTGTTTCGGATAGGGCGGGAGGAAACGCCCGGGTGTTTCCACTGCGAAGATCGCCCTGAGGACACGGTGGAGCACAATCGGCGACAATGGCGGTCTGCCCTGCTTGGGCGGAGCACCGCCGTGTCCTCGTGGAGGCGATCGGCGGCGGCGATCTCTCGCGTCCGGCCCTGGTCCAGGCCATGGTACGGAGCGAGAGGGTATGGGGAGCCGTCACCTCCTTCAGCGAAGCAGTGATGCTCGCGAAGAGGGAGGCGGCGCACGTGAGGGAGAGGCAGCATATGCGCTCTCGCGACCCTAGCCGCCGCAGGATACGGAGACGCCCTGGGCGTCGGGAATCCCAGGCCGATTTCCGGCCACCGTAGGCATGGGCTTGCGGACGGCGAGTAATGGGTAGCTCGCTGTCCGGTAAGGACCAAGCCCAAGTCGACGGCGCGTTGTGTTCCACGCGCGCCTCAAAGAGATGTCAGCACAAAAAGTGATGGGGCCCGCAAGGGTCGATGCCTGCCAGGGGTGCGGGTTTGTTCGAAAGAGACACCACAACCCCCAGGGGCTACTGAAGGAACACGGGTGGGTTTTAGTCAGTAAAAGTCTGACATGCCCTCCTGCTCCACCCAGAGCGGGAGAAGTTATTTGATGATTTCCCACCCAAAAAAAAAAAAAAACCCCGTGATATTACCATTATGTCATTGACATTAACCTACAAAAAAGCTAGAGCAAAAAGGCTAAAGCTAGGCGGGTGGCATTCAAACAGTATGCAAAAGTATAATAACAAGTATGACACGATGTGGATTTCCCGAGATTTTTTTGTTCACTCACATACACCTGACGTACCTATAGGTACCCATATAACTTTTTAATGCGCTGTTGTTGTTGACGACTATGTGTTTACAATATTGTGGCATAAAATTTTCCACTAGGTAACTTTTCTTTAGTTCCAAGGACATTGCAGTAGGTAGTTACATACCTTTTCATTTAGATTCTACTAGCTGTTCGTGCCCGGTGTCGCCTGGACTTTGCCTCTCGCACTTTGCCTTTCGGATATAGCCGGTGAATTAAAAAAAAGCTTTATTCAAACTTTGTCCTGCCTGACAATTACGAACACAACAAAAAAAAGGGTGTTCGTGCCCGGCGCGGGCGTCATCGCCCGGACTTTGCCTTTTGGACTTTGCCGGTGAATTTGAAAAATATTCTTCATACTAACCTTGTCCTGCCTGACAATTACGAACACAACAAAAAAAAGGGTGTTCGTGCCCGGCGCGGGCGTCATCGCCCGGACTTTGCCTTTTGGACTTTGCCGGTGAATTTGAAAAAAAATATCTTCATACTAACCTTGTCCTGCCTGACAATTACGAACACAACAAAAAAAAGGTGTTCGTGCCCGGCGCGGGCGTCATCGCCCGTACTTTGCCTTTTGGACTTTGCCGGTGAATTTGAAAAATATTCTTCATACTAACCTTGTCCTGCCTGACAATTACGAAACCAAAAAAAAAAACAGCCAAGCCGGGGTCGGTCTTAAGTGATCTTTCATACATGCTGCAACTGATTTTTATTTATGTAGGTAGATTTATGGATGTATTGCCAAAATCTAATTGTCTCATGCATACCCACACACATTTATGTACATAAGAACTGGTATGTGAATTAATGATTAAGCGCACGTAGGTAGGTATGTAATATTTACTGATCAAACAACTTACCGTCTTCACAGTAGAAAACGCTGGCATTGATTTTGCATGGGTAAGCAGTTAGATTTTATTAATTTCAATGAGTATCTCATAAAACCAGAATTATGAGTCTTCAACATGCAGCCTGACTGACACTGTCCGAAAAGTTACAAAAGGCGTAAGAAAATTTGAATTTCGCGTGATTTTCGGGGCGGTACGGCGCGGGTTTTATGTCGCGTCGCCGTCCGTCGTCGATGCGGTGCAATTGGACCTTGAGACATTGAGGTAATAATAATATGTACTACATATACCTCAAAGTTTAAACGGTCGGTCCACCACTCTGGGAACTTCAGAAACCGGGCATTGGAACGTGTGCAGTGTGACTGGTTTATCTGGCTAATATTATTCACAAGTGTTATATCACAGTAATTCACGAGTAGGTAGTGATCATTTTATCTGAGCCAAACACGCTAAAACCACGTAATAACCTTGAACCTTGTCTCTTGTGTGATGCACGATAGACACGTCATTTTACATAATGATGCATTATAAAAAGCTTTGGAGATTGTGTCTACAGTGTAGGTACTTAATGGAGGCAAAACACGAAGGTGTATTTTATTTCTTGAGGCATAGGCCGTGGAACAAGCGGCTCTGACTTAGTTACTGACCTATACAATATATTATACAATGTGTATGTAAAGTACAATGTATACATAGATAAAGTAGCTTTCGCCAGCGGCTCCGCCCGCGTGGATGTCGGTTATCGCGTAAAAAGTAGCCTATGTCCTTTTCCATATCTCAGGCTATATCTCTGCCAAATTTCATGACGAACGGTTCAGCGGTTTAGGCGTGAAAGCGTGCACAGACAGTGTTACTTTCGCATTTATTATAATAGTAGGGATCAGTAGGGATAATAACACTAGCAATGCTTAAGAGTATCAAATAGATCGAAAACAAAGTGTTTTTTACACCATCTACTGACTAGGGATAAACTTCATATGGGTTTCGCCAATATTTGACTTGCAAATCTTGCAATAGTGAACTATTGGATTTAAAAAAAAATCGTATGAAGACTGGGAACGACGTATTGTCATCTCCGCCTTGGTACGAGTATGACCCACTTAAGTAAGAAGTACTAAATAAGAAAATTAACTAAGATCATTTATGATTGCGTGGCTGCAGGGTTTCTTGTTACGTAGACAATGGGAAAAAACCCGACTGCAGCAAAATTGAATTTTGATAAAGATTAAAGAACTATGAAAGAGAGAAAAAATGGGAACATGAAAACTTTATTATAAGAGGTTGACTTTTAAAAATGCTTACGCATATAAGCAATCTCATGCAGTCGGAGGCAATAAAGGTCTTTATTGTTTTTATGAAGATGCCTCCGACTGCGTTTCTTTTTCTTTTTACATTATGGCGTCTGGTTGTCGCCTTATTTAATAGGGTATTTTCCAATTTTTCAAAAACTATTCTAATTTGAAGATTGGAACGAGATATTTAACAGAAAAATAAAAATAAATTGATTTCTATCCATTTTCTCAATTAAAAACGATTTAAACCAAATTTATTTTTAGTTGTTTTGAATTTACCGCCAAAACGCTTCTTACGATGACTTTTTATTACGTGACGTCAACTTTGTGTAAACTAAAGTAGTTGGCAAGTAATTAAGTGAATGTCGAGTTTATAATTAACAAGATTTTTAATGGATATAAAGTGATATTACTGGGGCCTAAGTCTACTAATTTATAAACGTCACAATGGTCTCTCAATGGTAAGTTTTTGACAGATTTGCCATACAAAAACTGTCAAAAACACACCATTGAGAGACCATTGTAACGTTTATAAATTAGTAGACTTAGGCCCCTGGTGTACGGTCGCGGTGCCTCTGTGCAAAAATACTTCTAAAACGGCGCCAAACTAAGTATTTGTACCGGTGTCGTATAAACAAAGTTGACGTCACATGTCACGTGATAAAAAGTCATCGTAAGGAGCGTTTTGGCGGTAAATTCAAAACAACGAAAAATAAATTCGAATTTAATCGTTTTTAAGTGAGAAAATGTGCATTAATAAATTTATTTTTATTTTTCTGTTAAATATATCGTCCCAATCTTCAAATTAAAATAGTTTTTATGAAATCGGAAAATACCCTATTGTGATAGCTGTCATGTCTTTAGTGATACTCGCAAGATTCATTGACGTAAGTATCATCAAAATCGGCCCACGCGTTTGGTGTCTAGAGGCACAAAGGAACAACACATACAAATACATACATAGGCTGATCAACACATTACTCTCCTTGGCGTCGGGCAGTCGGGTAGTAAAAAATCAATGCTTTTCTTCTGTGTGCACTAGATATGTTGCTCATTTACTGTCCAAACTATGTTTACACGCAACCATGCTACGAATAGTCACCATTACAATCCCGGGTTGGTGAAACGAAACAGGAAATGTAACACACATCATCTGCCTAGCCTTTTTCCAGATGCAGCTGAAAACCAGTATCTTGCATGGAGCCACTGCGTATCTGACCTTCACAATCCACTTACTGGTTAGCACGACATCCCTTGGTAAGACTGGTTATCAGACTTTCGGCGTTCTGATGACCTGTAACGACTGTCAAAGATACACGAATGACAGCTGGGACAAGCAAGCACGCTTGGCCGTTGGTTCGAGGCACGGAGGTCTCGGTATATAAAGACGGTGACCCATCCACGGTCCAACCGCGGCAAGCGTAGCTTATCCTGATCGATCGCCCGTGTGGCTGTCATTACTTAGCCAGTTGAAACGAATTCGCCTATATGTGTAACATTTCATGTTGTATTGCATGTATTTGGGAGGCAGATTTGTGTAACAATATTTGGTAGATACCGTAGATACATTTGACCAATTTGTAGGTACCCGGCACAACACAAATAATTATAAATTTCAAATTCATTAACAAAACTAAACAGTATATTCATAAATAACATCAATATGTAAGTAGCATGTTTAATTAACGTTTAATATCGCGTTCGCACGGTTACTGAACCCTTTGCCTTGAAAAGTAAGAGTCAAATGCACGTGCACTTATTAAGGTCGCTGGTTATGCACATAGGTAAATTCGCTTTTTTGCCGATGTTAATTGGATTTTTCCGGTTATGTTGTTGTATTTGCCAAATTATTTGTGTACCTAGTTTGTTATTAAGATTCAGCATTTAAAAAAGTTAAAGTTTTAGAAATACCCGTTATTCTCTCTTTAGTTGTTTGGATAAAGTGACAACAAAAAAAAAACAATACAATATTTTCTCTCTATATCTTAAAAAAAAAAATTATAAACGAGACAAACGAAACATAAAATACTACACAATAAACAATTTAAATGGTTAAATAGCCTACTTCTACGGGTAATTTTCCAACCATTATAAACTGGAAACGATATTTTTCACATAAATAATTGATAAATCTTCTTTCGTTGATAAAAAAGTAATGCAGTCAGCAAGCTCCAGATGTAGGATTGTAGGAAAACAAAATAAACAGCTGCAGGGTGGGTACCTACTTGATAAGTGAACTAGTGACCCACATGCATATGAATAGTGCTTTTGTGCTTAAATTGACTACCGTACTTAATTTTTTCAGAAAACTGTCTATTATGATAAAATGAAATATAAATAAATTCCACTTTTATGATATCAAATCATCATAGTCCGATCATTTGGCGCTTGAGCAAAATCAAAACGAATGCCGCCATCTTGTTTTTTCAATTGAATTTTGGAAATATTTACCAACAAAGGCGCCAAATCGACGGTCCCTACGTATAATCCCCTAACTACAAATGAAATTTTTCACAGGAGAGCGCTTCAAAGTTTCAAACACGTGTATATCATGTTCTAGAATTCAATGTCATGAATTCATGATTTAAAGTGCATTTTGACATTTTAGACTTATTTTTGTTAAATTAAACTATAGTATAGGCTGGTCTGAAGGTCACGAAACCAAAACATGCAAATCAAGTGTACGTAGGGGCCGTCGAAATGATTCTTGTAGCGCTGTTTGCATTTGTCACGGTAACTGCACCTACCTACTAAATTATACCAGTTTTGATGACAAGTGCTAGATGCGGAAGGCTAAGTATCCACAGACAGGTAGCATATTCTAAGGGAGAATAATTATAATTTTGCTAGCTTTTGTCAGCGCCTTTGCCGTGTGGAGATCGAAATTATCCCCCGGAAACATAGTAACTACTACTACCGTGATAAAAACTATCCTTTGTGTAATATTATAACTGTGTACAAAATTTCATCCAAATCCGTTCAGGCCTTTTTTGCGTGATTGAGTAACAAACATCCAAAAATACCTTCAACTTTCACATGTATATATCTATTATTAGTAGGTTTTCTAACTACCTGAAATAACAGACGTTGTCCTGTCCAAATTTCAAAAATCTATTGAAAATGAATTTTTAGTTTTCCTGATTTCCCGGCTTTACTTTTGGGTTTTTCCTAATTTTCTTTATTTTTAAACCACCTTGTATTAGAGCGAAAAAACAAAAAGAAACAGGTGTATTCAAATCGGTTAACCCATTTTTGAGTTTTAGTAAGAAATAAACGAACTCATATGAATACGAATTTATTTTTATTTCAATATTTCTTTATAGGAAGTTGTATTTAAACGTAAGACATCAAAGAGTTGTCGACCTTTGTGCAGCTTGTAACAATTTGCAGTTGCAATATTTAACGCAGTTCATAATAATTCTACATGTCGAATGCTTGTGACTGCGTAGGTAACAGTTTGTTAAACGACAATGCCTGCTTGATGGCAATCCAGTTGAACGTTGTTCAGCTATTTTACATAACGGAGGTGTTTTGTAAAACAGTTTGCGGTTATGTAAAACAGTAGATTCGACAATCCATCTGCGACATACATAAAACACATTCGTTTAAACAGAACTTGGGTATTACTTCTAATGTAGGTATACGCAAATTATAGGCGTAGTTCAAAATATGCTATCACACGTTTTGTGCGACTAGCGCTACCTTAAGTGGGTACATAATGGTGCCGATTCTGTTGTACACTGAACTAAACTAACTAAACTATAACTAAAATTCCTTACTTTTGACTATGAGAATCTTAACGCTATTCTGCAAAAAAATATCTCTAAATTTAAAAACTATTTTGACACAACTAAAATCGAATTTGACAATCACGACTCGTACGTGGTATGTTTTGGCTTCGCAACGTGGTACTTGTTTGCCCTACCCCGTGATTTTTTTTAGAGCCAGAGGCGCGCAGGGGCGGCAGCCTCGACGTGATTTATATGGAATTTTAACTTTTTGATGGAAAATATGAAAAATTATTATCCACATGTTGAGTTTTAGAGGTGTATGGGGTCTTATAAAGGGCGTCGAAATTTTCATTATTTTTGCGAAGGACACACCATTTTCGAGACATAAGCAAAAGAAAAGAAAAAAAATACAGTACTGTTTTTGCACCAGAAGTCGAGGTGTCGGCGAAAATTTTAGTTCTTGACAACTAATTTTATTCCACACCTATTTAATCGCGATTAAAAATAGTCAGATTTAGTCAGACAACCAAAATTTTAGGTTGAATAGAATAATGAAATTGACAACAACAGAATAGCAAAATTGCTATTTTCACTAAACTAAAAACTCAGTGCAATCTTAGTGCTGTCAAACTAAAACATAGTTAAGTTGTGTCACTTTAGTCAATTTCAGAATGGGAAATCGTCGTTTGACAGGAATAAACTAAATTTTGGTGATTTCTAGTCTAGTTTAGAGAATTTTGTGACAACAAAATCGGCACCAATGTGGGTATTCTTAGTAACAAAAAATATATTTCCTAATAGCTTACTACTTAGATGATAATACGTACATCACAGTTGGGGAGTGTTGGGCCTAAAGCCTGTGTCAAGGAAAGACTTTAAAAAAGCATAAGTTTTCCTTGAATTTTATTACTTATAACAATGTATAATTTCTCTATAATTGTGTAAGAAAACCACAGGCCCGTATTACTATGTCGAAAAATAAATATGAATCATATGGCAAGTGTTTTGTGGTCGTGTAAGCTTTAAAGGTAATATTTACTGTGCGTCATATGTATGTATCTTTCTTTAGTTACTTTGCAAATACTTAGTAAAACCGCATGTCGAATGGAGGAAGTAGAAATATGTCGAGCGCCAAATATCCGAGATTTATTTAAGGGCCATGTAAGGTTAACAACTTTAATAATTGGCTGGTTTTTACCGTCCATACGTCAGAGAGAGAGCGCGTTAATTTTAATATCCTTTAGGATTCCTTAGATATCCACGTCACTGGCGGAAGAAAATTAAAAGGACTAAGGAACAGTTTTTGGAATGATCTGTTGCAACCGTGATGAACGATTCTCATGCCTTCTTTATATGAGAAGAGGCCTTTGCAAGCAATGAAACAATTTTATAGGCGACAATAGATGACAGCGACTTATGGCGATGCACTGCCGCCCGTCGCCCGCAAGAGACCCCGCCTCAACGGGCATCAAGTTTTTCGAAAAACAACCCATGATGATTTATCAAACACAATTCAAAGAAAAGCCGTATAATAAAATTTGAGTGATTAAATTGTCTTATAAATGGTGAAAGTTTCATGGAAATACGCCCGATAGTTTTTCAGTGATTATCGTTTTAATGTCCGCGATAGATCAATTAATTACATTATGTTATAAAAGAAGGATTTAAAATATTCACATATCAAATGACGAAAAAAATGGTATAGTTTAACTCTTTTTTATTTTCAAATACATAAGACAAGCCGTTTAGACGTGATCTTCAATAAAAAGTCCTTAAAAGTCGTCTGTCTGCGCCTTATACTCTCTTTCCACCTATCTTTGAGCAGCACCCTGATTGCGTTCACGACACACGATCAATCATAATCTGTATAATTTTGACAGTTCAACAATATTCATTGCGTTATTTACGTTGTTGAGCAGACACATTTTTCGAACATATGAAGCAATGAATAAGCAATCTGTTTCAAAATGATTCAGATTATGATTGATCATGCTTTACGCAGTAGGGTGCAGAGCTGCCAAGGAACAATCTTTATTAAAAGAGTCCACCAGATCATCCCGTCATCTCTGTCTGGGCTTGCCGCGATGTCTACTGGGAGTGGGCCGTAATACATAATAAGCTGCACGCGTAGCATGACCACCATAGAAACGTGTTTTACCGACGGTAGAATAGACAAAATGACAGTTTGTGGTTGTTTATCTGTCATTTTGTCTATTCTCTCATCGACAAAACCCGTTTCTACGGTGGTCATGCTACGCGTGCTGGTATTATTGTTCTATTATTACTACTTTTTGCCAGCGTATTCGCCCGCGCGCAGTTCGAAAATTATCCCACGGGAAGGTACTATTTCGATAAAATGGATCCTATGTGTTATTCCAGGTTACAAACTATCTGTGTACCAAATTTTATCCAAATCTGTCCTGCCATTTTTGCGTGTTTTTTTTTTGGAGGCTGGGAAGTCCTCAAATGATTTCTCCCGCTCTGGGTGGAGCAGGAGGGCGTGTCAGACTTTTACTGATTAAAACCCACCCTCCCTCCTGTTCCCTCAGGTGCCTGTGTACCAGGGGCGACGGTATCTCTTTCGAACAACCCGCACCCCTGGCAGGGATCGGCCCTTGCGGATCCCACCAGTTGTTGCTGTACCACTTTTCGGCCGCAGAAGATAGGGAGAGCGGCCAACGCTATACCGACACTCCTCTTCCCCTGCGGCCCCACCGCGTCCGCCATCAAACGGTGGCGGCCCCGTCCAGGCCACGGAAGAGAAAAGCGCTGCTCAGAAGCACCGGCACTCCTCCTCTGCCGCAGCCCGTAACCCTCAGCCGCGATGCCTCCCATTCGACATCGCGGCCCACCTTAGTTGCGGTGCACCTCACCGCAACCTACTTTTTGGCCGCTGCGTCATCCTCTTGAAGGCAAAAGCCTTGACGAGCAGCCCCATCTTTGGGTTCCTCTTCGCTTCACCGTGGCTGGGAGACCACGGCTACTGAGCCCCCGCAACGAAAATGCGGGAACCCACTTGGGGGGGATATCTCAAAAGGTTTAGGTAGCATAGATAGCATATTAAAAAAAAGAATATAATAATTGTAGAGAACGATTGTAGAGATTCATCGTGAGAATGCATTATGTAAGTTTATTAAAAAAATAGTTTAAAAACTAGTAAAACCAAACTAAAAAAGTAGTAAATAATTTTATTTTATTAAAAAGCGTGGGGTGCTTTTTGAGGTATTTTAATAATCAATTTATATCAAGCTAACTACAAAAGCGTGTTTTTTTTTGTTGAAATTATTGGTTTGTCATCGGTCCTCGATAAGTCTAAAAAGTTTAAATGAAATCTGACCGTTTGAAGTGGGTCAAAATCAAGTCCAAAAAAGGAGTCGGTGACAAATAAACATAGGTAAGTAGGTACAGGTGAAGCTAAACAACGTCAAAGGATGTACCTACCTACTGACGTCATCTGCATATCAGCCGAAAGACAGAAAGCTGGACTGACGTCACACGGGATTCTCGGGATACAGTGTAAATAAGCAAATAGATTTATATTAGGGTGTAAATGTGGATAAAATCAATGACCACCTTTTTTAAGTTGAACGACACAGTGGTCCAAGCTTGGGTCAGAAAGGTCGTAATATGTACTTACAATTAATAACTTTACATTGACATTAGTGGGTCACACCTCATCATCATCATTTCAACGGGAAGACGTCCACTGTTGGGCATAGGCCTCCCCCAATCACCACCACTTCGACCGGTTCGGTGCTTCTCACTATACCTCAATGGGGATATTATTAATTATCGTGTTTTTATCGTAAGGCGTAGACACGTCAGGTAAAAAATAGATATGAAAAAAGCTTCGGGGAATATAAAGTAACGTCTGCTAGGAAAAAACCCCGAATTATTTAATCGCTTATGTGTATTATATTGTAATAACAAAGGCTATTAAAAGTTTTTGTGGTTTGTGCATACTTAAGCCAAATATATCTTAATTTACTATTGAATGCGCTTTTTTATTTTCGATTAGTTTTTGCCAGCGGCTTCCGTGTGGAGGTCGAAAATGATCGCACTGGAACGTACTACCGAGATAAAAGGTGTCTAAGTTATAAACTATCTTAGTCTTCCCGTCGCGTATTTCGCAAAGCCTGAAGACTAAAGTCTTCAACCTGTGTGTGTCCTACCTGTTATGACCTACGGAGCCGAAACGTGGAGACTCACGGTGTGGCTGGTCCATCAATTCAAAGTCGCTCAACGAGCTATGGAACGAGCTATGCTCGGAGTATCTCTGAAAGTTAATTCCGGAATGAGCTGATCTGTCAGAGAACCAAAGTTGTCGACATAGCTCATAGAATTAGCAAGCTGAAGTGGCAATGGGCTGGTTACATTAGCCGTAGAACCGTTGGTGTAGAAGTGTTCTTGAGTGGAGACCGCGAATCGGCAAACATAAGATAGGACGGCCTCAGGCTAGGTGGAGTGACGATCTTCGCAGGGTGACTGGTAGCAACTGGCGTTGCCGAGAATCGAGCTGAATGACGTGCAATTGGAGAGGCCTATGTCCAGCAGTGGACTGCTGTAGGCAGATGATGATGATGAGGATAATTAACCCTAGGCTAGTACCACTTTTAGGAACCTGTAGTTGCTAGGAAGAAAGTCTAAGCTGTAACCCAAGAGCAAGTACTGGTTTTAAAATCAGTGATGAAGTCAATTTGGACTTGCACGATACAGCTATCGGAATTCAAGCACGTATAAAGTGCGACGACTACTAAACTCAATTTTGAAATCTACTTCCAATGCCCCATTTCATCACAATCATCGCCAATGCAGAAATCCACGAGCATTTAAAAATAAACACTGTGAAGCAGAATATACTGAAGGTGGTAAATGCATACAAGGACAGACTTAAAAATCATGCAAATCAGTTGGTCGTCGACCTGCTTCAACCAAATATCACCAAACGCTTCAAAAGTCACCACATCCTCGATCTGAATAAACGATTACCATGTTTGCGCTGTTTTTTTATATTTCTATGTTTACGATGCTTACTGAAGTGGCAGTGGGCAGGGCAAATTACTCGCAGAACAGATGGCCTATGGGGCCGAAAGGTTCTGGAGTGGCGACCGCGTACCGGAAGACGTAGAGAGGGAAGGCCTCTCACAAGGTGGACCGATGACCTTGTTAAGGCCGCGGGTATCCGCTAGATATGGGAAGCACAAGACCGGTCGAAGTGGAGGAGCCTGGGGGAGGCCTATGTCCAGCAGTGGACGTCTTTCGGCTGAAATGATGTTGATGATGATGATGATGATGCTTACTGAAGCCCTGCAAACCCACGATATGATCCAAACAGCACATTGGCTTGTACCCAAAAGGCTGATTGTAGATACATTACATACAATTTCATTTCCTTATCAGTAGCTGTAATTTATGTGTATTTTATTTCATACTTATGCTTATATATTCTGTCCGACTTTTACTTTTACTTTATCAACATTGTCTTTGTCTTTTTGTGTCGTAGAGAACGTTGTGGGTTGCACATTTGTGCCTATAACGCCATATAAAATAAAATGTGGAATTGTTTGTTCTTCCCCGTGGTTCTTCCGAATAAATAAAATAAACAATAACCTACTCAGGATTCGTTTTGAAGAAACCTAGACAAATATGAAACATTTAAGATACAATACACGGCAGATTTTTTTTTTGAGAATCAAGGTTACACGGAAATCTAGTTTATGTTTTCATTTTTGGAGTCAGTTTTTAAAGTTATTGTGGTAGGTTAGTCCACGTAGCACGGACGTTAAAATATCACGGCGGGATTTTATCTCGCACTAGTCTTTCAACTATTGTGTTGGACCGACTGTTGAGAATCCAAGAGTGCATCCCCGCACCCTAATTGCGTAACACACGATAAATCATAATCGGTTTCATTTTGACAGTTCAACAATATTCATTGCGTTATTTACATTGTTCAGCAGACACATTTTTCGAACATATGAAGCAATGGTTTGACAATCCGTTTCAAAACGAAACAGATTATAAATTAATCGTGAGTTACGCATTAGGGTGCAGGGCGCCGATAAAACACACGGTTCGATTTTCAACACCTGGAGCTAAGATCCAGTGCGCGATATTTTTACGTCTGTACCAGCGTGGACTTATGATTTTATGGATTTAAAAACATATAATTATTCTACCTATAATTAATGAGGAATTGGTGAATCTTTTATTTCCTCGTTTCATTATATTATTACTAAGCTTACCTGTATATATTAAAAAAAAATATAGGATGAGAAAAGACGGCCTTCGATCATACTTCGATAATTAATTACAAATAAAAATGCCATAAATAACAGGTCTCAGAAAAATGTGAGACACTGGCTCCAGGAGTAAGCGATGGTTCGATGGGTATGTGTGTGGTGTTTGTGTTGAAGGTTTCGATGGATTTGGAGAAGAATTTTTAGTTTTTTTTTTTTATGAGGAATAAGATCAGCTAATCCCGTTGTAAAATATTAACAACTTACAGCGCCACGCGGTTTCACCCGCGTAGTGCCCGTTCCCGTGGGAATACGGGGATAAAATATAGCCTATGTCACCCGGGGATAGTGTAGCTTCCCAACAGTGAAATAATTTTTCAAATCGGTTCAGTAGTTTCGGAGCCTATTCAATGCAAACAGACAATCAAATCTTTCCTCTTTATTATTAGTACCTATATAGATATAGATTCAGCAAGGTGGCAGCGACCCACAGTCCCACACATGCTTACATTTACGTATCGTTGGAACCAGTTTAACGAATTTGTTATGATTATTTTGCCAAAAAACTACTTGATATTCATTAATTTACAGACAGACAATGCACAGCCTCAGTCAATGAGTCTACAAGAATACAACTTTGTAAGGTGAGTAATAAGAAAGGATTTTTTGAAAATACACCCCTACATGGGTTTTTTTTGAGGATGGGAAATCATCAGATAACTCCGATCTTCTCCGGCTCTGGGCGGAGCGGGAGGGCGCGTGGCAGACTTTTACTGACTAAAACCCACCTTTGTTCATTCAGTTTGCTTGTGTGCCAGGGGCTACGGTATCTCTATCGAACAACCCGCGTCCCTGGATCCCTACATGGGTTTAAGAACATTTTTGCCAGTGGGAATTCCCATTGGGCTCACGCCTTGACATAACTAAGTTGCGACGACTATGATATACCTATTATATTAATCGAGATTGTTCCTAGAGCGGTTGACATTAAGATCCCTTTGTGTCTCGGAAAGCGGTCTGATCTTCACCGTAAATTCTGATAACCGGATAAACTGGATTCTCCAGTTCGTCCCTTAGGTATACATCGGTCGGTGTGACCGATCTTAAACATTTGATTGTCGCCGAGATGAGACTGCGACTAGATTTTGAGAATTGGTTTCCTGAAAAACGGTAGGCTCCATGGTTATAAAAATCCCAGAACGTCTCAAGTTAAGTTTGCAAAGAAGCTGATTTACATCGTACTTAACAATGTACGGATCAAGTCATTTTTCTAAGCGCATTTGTTTGCATTTACCGTACACGGTACCTAGCGGGTCATTTTTAAATAATAATCTGCGAAAATTAAATAACGAGTAAGTACCGAGTATTCGATTTTTGGTGAATAGTGCAGATGAACCGATAACTACAGCGAATGAGAGACGGTTTTTAAATCTAGTTTAGCCATTTTGATTAGTGGGTGGTGGGTTTTGACCAGTTCAGCTGCATCAGGTCAGGAATATGGCTGAGGAAAGGCTAGATAGATGACAATGAAAAGGTGCTTAACTATGCATCTCAAGAAAGAAAATTGAGAAAATACTTACGCAGGTGGTACTTTATTGGTAATTGGAATTTTTTATGTTCTAAAAAATCGCCAGATTTTCTTGTATTTTTGCAATTTTCAGTCTGTTGGTATGTTGAACAAAATATTATGATTCGCGACCGTATGTAAATACAACTAAGTCTATGTTCATTTATTCTCATTAAATAAATATTGAAAAGTTCATTTGATGGGATTAAATAAACATGGAAGAATATATTGATGAGTTTTTCCATGAAAATTCTGTAAAGCCATATTTGTTACGGTTGCGATTCTATTGTTACGCTTGCGCTTAGTAATTATAATTACCTACTGTATTTATTGTTGAGAACTCTAAAAAGGATACGTATAAGCGTGTATCTACGATGCACTTTTGCTATAAATACGCTGTCAACAATTCGATTTATGTTTCTATCTGATTTATTACTGCAAATTTTACCATCATACTGCGATCGCCAACCCGCCTGCCAAGTGGCGATTATGGCAAAATCCCCCATTCTGGGGGAGGCCTATGTCCAGCAGTGGGCGTCTTTCGGCTGAAATGATGATGATGAACTTACCTAGTTATTGAAAAATTCATTGCTGGCGTAATGATACCTTTAACTAATTAATTTAGACTGTGTCCTCCGTAATTTATATTGGACTAATAGCGCCCCGCGGTTTCACCCGCGTAGTTCCCGTTCCCGTGGGAATACGGGGATAAAATATAGCCTATGTCACCAACAGTGAAAGATTTTTTCAAATCGGTTCAGTAGTTTGGGAGCCTATTCAATGCAAACAAACAAACAATCAAATCTTTCCTCTCTCTAATATTAGTAGATAATGGAGATACATTTTTGTTTCGGGTTGACTTTTGAAAATAAATACAAGAATAACAAACCTTCAATCCTGATATCCTTTCCGCACCACATCACACACTAACTAAAATAATTTGAACAATTTTACTGTAGATCGTCATCTTTCAACAAAAATAAATTTTCCCGCCACTTATTTTCACGCACAGGTAACCAAAAACAGAGCACGTTTTTGAAATTAGAACCTTTTAATTTTTCCTGCCGGCCAGTGCGTTCCGTTTCGCGTTCGATTAACGAATGCAGGCAGCATTTTCCTTCGGCGAAGGCGCGAGTCGTGCAGCCACTCACCTTGATTTTCCTGAACACAGATGTATTTAGGACGTAAGGTGTAATTTAACTTATCCATTGCAATTTTATAGCAGGTTTTGCATTACCTTTGCGAAATTAATAGTGTATAGGAATATGATATGTATTTGACTTCAGTTACAAGAATGTTCTGTAGCTAGGTCACTTGTAGATGCAAAAATAATAAGCTGAAAGAAATCTTGTTCGTTTCTGTTTAAATCAGCACCCTAATTGCGTAACTCACGATTGATCATAATTGGTTTCGTCTTCACAGTTAAACAATATTCATTGCGTTATTTATGTTGTCGTACAGACACATTTTTCGAACATATGAAGCAATGGTATAACAATCCGTTTCAAAACGATACAGATTATGATGAATCGTGAGTTACGCAATTAGGGTGCTGGGCTAATTTCAAGTTAAAGAAGGAAGTAAACGCGAAGATTAAAATTAAAATATTGTTGCTTTTTGTTAGTACGTAATTTCTAACGAAAAATAAAATGCAACCTCAAATTATTCACATGTAACAGGTTTTGACGGCCTATTAAACACAAATACAAGTTTTTAGTAAACTTCCGTGATGTTTTCTTATCTTACCAACACGAGAAAATTATGTAAGTACTAGATTTTATTCTAAGGTTTACCTACTGTTTAGCAAATCACATTTATCATCGCATATTACCGTGATACCTCCCGTTTGGTTCCGGAACCAAGCCGTACTCCCACAGAAGTACAAGAAATATTATGTCCTTCTTTAGGCTCGAGTCACTTAAGTAAAGAAACGGAAATGAGTGTCGTAGAAGACACAAGACACACTAATGCTATAGTCCTATGTTGCATTAAAAATATTAGCAACTCGCTTGTCAAGTGAAGTGGAATGCAGATTAAGTATAAATTAACCAAGCAGGTAGGTCTGACCCTATTATTGACATACAATCGCTCGCGATACAATTTTAAAATAACCGTGTTTTTTTCATTCGATTAGGATTTTATTTAAAACTAAAAAAATAATGTTTATTTCGTCACCATATTTAATAATACGTTAGTGATTAGAGCCTCCTTTTAAGCAAACAATGCCTGTATAAGGAGACTCCGCTCTTCCTTATCAAGGTAAGATATAAAAAGTATATAAATTAAAAAACAAGAAAAAACAACAGCAAAGAAAACAATATTCAGGTGCTTGCGTATATGTGTGTATGAGAATGAGTTTGTGTGTGTGTAGTGCGTTTGTGGGTAGGTGAGTGTGTGTATTGTGGGAAACAAGTGATTTAATAATTATGGTCGGAGTAGTGGCTCAGTGTCTTCATAAGTAAATGATTTTATCCAATTTGTTAGGTATTTTTTACATACATGTGCTTGTTTAGTTTATATAATATAGATATATCTTTGTTTACCCTATTATATAGTTGAACAGAACATTCGAGTATGTTGTCTTGTATAGCAGCGAATTTAGTTTTAGTTTGTGGGATATGAGCAATCAAGTCCTTTCGTCTCTTAGGTATTATGTTTGCATCGTAAGGAAGTGTCTTGTGTTTTTTTAGGTCCGCATGTGTAATGGACAGTTTTCTAACAGAAAGTAGGCCAGTAATCTGGTATAGATCTCAGTAGGGTTTGTTATCTTTTTAAAATACTTTTGATTAGTGCTCGCTGTCCTCTTTCAACGTCGTTATTTGTTTTCCTTTATCTAGTTAGTCTAAAAACAACGCTTATCCTGCTGCTAAGAACCTTATTATCTACAACTCTAGCTCAAGCAAATTCAGCCCCAAAAAGATGTGTACGCACGGCTACACATCAAGCTATACATTTCCAGTATAAGCTGACCTCGCATTGTAAAAGATTTCCGTACAGTGCAAGATCAGCGTAAACTGGAAATGTATAGCTTGATGTGTAGCCGTGTGTACATCGACAAGAATTCATTTGATTTTCTACAATTTGTGTTCCTTAATACTGTATCAATCAATATGTAGCAACAATTAAGTACCCAGTGTGTAATATGTTTTTCGGCTATACATTGGTACAATTTTAAAGAGCAAAAATATTGATGGTAATCATGTGAAATCTTGGTGATGTGAGCATCGTTTTAGGCTGACTGTACTGCGTTTGAATAGGTAACCAAGAAGGTTCCTACGAAAAGAGTTTCTAAGATGCAGTGAAACCTCGCATTCAACCTCGTAGTCTGTTCACAGTTATTTTACCTCTGACAGCATTGACAGTAGCAATACCTTATTTGAACGAAAACAAAGATCACTTCGATTTTGACAGTGACGCAAAATCAGAGGTAAGCTAAGTATGAACGGACTGTAAGTATGTAATAATCAATGTTATCTCTCTCAGTTACTCGTTCATTTCCACACGAAGTTACGCTAGGCTGTCGTAAAATACCTAGGTAGGTACGTAGGTACTATGTAAAACGGGGCCGGTAGCTAAGCTATGTATTACGTGTACCTACCTAATCGAAGCAGGAATTGCTATTACACGCCTTACGTAAGTATCCCAGCTACCTGCAGAGTGTTGAGCAACGCCTCGTCATTGTATAATAAGTGTGTATTTATCTGTTTCTGACACATAAATATACTGGAATAGAAGTTAAGTAGTTTTGTACTTGCTTGAGATTTCTGCATATTGCATAATCGGCCTAAAATGTTCCCACTGCTGGGACACAGGCATCCGCTCTGTGACAGGAAGTGAGGAGCTTATTTGTATGAAACTTCACAAGGCGTTATAAACTAGGATAATTGTACACAGTAGGAGTGGGTTTCATTTTGACAGTTAAACAACATTCGTTGCGTTATTTACGTTGATGTCTAGATTTTAATAATTATTACTATTATACCTATCTCCCTACTAACGCGACCACTTAAATACCTACTTAATAATAATCATAGAAAAAAGGAAGTACTTCAAGACACTAATACGGGGTTTACACAGGTGACACAGGATAAAACATTTTGATACAAAATGAGAGAGTCTGATTGTTATCGACCTGTGGAAAGAGGGTGGATATTCGGCTTGCCAAACGGCGAAGATCGGCCTAGTGTAAATCCCCCACAAGCAATCATTATAAATGCTACAATTTACTGCTCCGATATAATTACCTACACGTAATCCAACCTATAATTACTTAACGTCTCATTTATGTGGATACTAGCTTGTGCCAGCGGCTTCGACCGCGCGGAACTTTCATCCTCTATTTAACTCCCTTAGGGGTTGAATTTCGACAAATCCTTCCTTATTCCTTGTCTACATTATAAAGGGAACCTCTGTGCAAAATTTCAGCTTTCTAGGTCCAAGGGTTTGGGCTGGGCGTTGATGAGTCAGTAGACAATGGTTGTCACCATTGTCTACTGTATAACCAGTGCAAGCTGGTATGGTATTCTATTGAAAGTTTGAAACTCCGCAATACACTGCCCGCTCCCGCTCAAATACCAAGTGTGAGCACTTACGTGTAGTTCACTGTACGTCTGTTAAGAAAGCGGTGCGCGTTGCGTTTCGATTACCTACATACAAAACGCAATGTTGCAAAAATAAGCGGAAATTCTTACAATTAGCTAGAATCGTCTTAAACTTGTGTTTTTCCTGTAAAAATACATTGCTCTACATAGTAGTGTTTTATGGCATCAGTAGCTTGAATGAAGAAGTATGCATAGTTACCTATCTGCCTTTTTACAAAAATAAACAATAGTTATGTGTATTATTCCGTGTCTAAGGATGTATTTTGGTTTACAAAACTGACGTGAGAAAGTCTTGGAAGAAGATAGGAAGGAGAAGGTAGTGTGAAGGTTGGTTGTTTACCGAATTTCATACAACCTCAAGTTCGTACTGGCAGCCAACGAAAGGGCTTTGTCACATTCGAACTGTCAGGAAGATCTAGAATGAATCCTTCAAATAATTTAACATAGGTTTTGTTTCGGAAGAAAATAGTTGATTAACAGGCGCGGTGCTGTAAAGATCTAAAACGTGGAATAAACATTATACGCATACAAGATTTTAATTTATCTAACCCGGTACCTACAACCCCCTGAGGGTTGTAGGTACCGGGTTTGATAAATTAAAATCTATCTTCTACAGTATCTCTCCTATCAACAACAAAAACTTAAAAAAAAAAAAATACCGACTTCCGGAAAAACATTGCAAAGTGAAAAATAACTTAAAGGTGACACTTGTCCACATTTTTTCCATACAAACTTCGGGAGGGTTTTACTCCACTGTTTGACTATGTACAGAGGCCAGCACATCAAGCTACCCCAGTCTGTCAAATTTATTAGATTAGGATTTTATTTAAAACTAAAAAAAATATGTTTATTTCGTAACCAATATTTAATAATACGTTAGTGATTAGAGCCTCCTTTTAAGCAAACAATGCCTGTATAAGGAGACTCCGCTCTTCCCTAACAAGGTAAGATATAAAAAGTATATAAATTAAAAAACAAGAAAAAACAACAGCAAAGAAAACAATATTCAGGTGCTTGCGTATATGTGTGTATGAGAATGAGTTTGTGTGTGTAGTGCGTTTGTGGGTAGGTGAGTGTGTGTATTGAGGGAAACAAGTGATTTAATATATGGTCGGAGTAGTAGCTCAGTGTCTTCATAAGTAAATGATTTTATCCAATTTGTTAGGTATTTTTTACATACATGTGCTTGTTTAGTTTATATAATATAGATATATCTTTGTTTACCCTATTATATAGTTGAACAGAACGTACGAGTATGTTGTCTTGTATAGCAGCGAATTTAGTTTTAGTTTGTGGGATATGAGCAATCAAGTCCTTTCGTCTCTTAGGTATTATGTTTGCATCGTAAGGAAGTGTCTTGTGTTTTTTTAGGTCCGCATGTGTAATGGACAGTTTTATAACAGAAAGTAGGCCAGTAATCTGGTATAGATCTCAGTAGGGTTTGATATCTTTTTAAAATACTTTTGATTGGTGCTCGCTGTCCTCTTTCAACGTCGTTATTTGTTTTCCTTTATCTAGTTAGTCTAAAAGCAACACTTATCCTGCTGCTAAGAACCTTATTATCTACAACTCTAGCTCAAGCAAATTCAGCCCCAAAAAGATATGTACATTGACAAGAATTCATTTGATTTTCTACAATTTGTGTTCCTTAATACTGGATCAATATGTAGCAACAATTAAGTACCCAGTGTGTAATACGAGTATGTTTTTCGGCTATACATTGGTACAATTTTAAAGAGCAAATATTGATGGTAATTATGTGAAATCTTGGTGATGTGTGCATCGTTTTAGGCTGACTGTACTGCATTTGAATGACTAAGAAGGTTCCTACGAATAGAGTTTCTAAGATGCAGTGAAACCTCGCATTCAACCTCGTAGTCTGTTCACAGTTATTTTACCTCTGACAGCATTGACAGTAGCAACCGAACAGATACCTTATTTGAACGAAAACAAAGATCACTTCGATTTTGACAGTGACGCAAAATCAGAGGTAAGCTAAGTGTGAACGGACTGTAAGTATGTAATAATCAATGTTATCTCTCCCAGTTACTCGTTCATTTCCACACGAAGTTACGCTAGGCTATCGTAAAATACCTAGGTAGGTACGTAGGTACTATGTAAAACGGGGCCGGTAGCTAAACTATGTATTACGTGTACCTACCTAATCGAAGCAGGAATTGCTATTACACGCCTTACGTAAGTATCCCAGCTACCTGCAGAGTGTTGAGCAACGCCTCGTCATTGTATAATAAGTGTGTATTTATCTGTTTCTGACACATAAATATACTGGAATAGAAGTAAACTAGTTTTGTACTTGCTTGAGATTTCTGCATATTGCATAATCGGCCTAAAATGTTCCCACTGCTGGGACACAGGCATCCGCTCTGTGACAGGAAGTGAGGAGCTTATTTGTATGAAACTTCACAAGGCGTTATAAACTAGGATAATTGTACACAGTAGGAGTGGGTTTCATTTTGACAGTTAAACAACATTCGTTGCGTTATTTACGTTGATGTCTAGATTTTAATAATTATTACTATTATACCTATCTCCCTACTAACGCGACCACTTAAATACCTACTTAATAATAATCATAGAAAAAAGGAAGTACTTCAAGACACTAATACGGGGTTTACACAGGTGACACAGGATACATTTTTAACGAGTGCGCAAACTGTAACCATAAATTCAGCTTAACATTCTAGCCCCCCAGAGCAGAAATTTTTCGTCGGCTATACAAAAAGAAATTAGCAGTTCCATACATTTTGACCGCGTAGGTATTGCACTTTTCTATGAAATAGCTGATTTCTTCAACCGACGAAAAATGTCTAGGACTAGAATTATATGCTGAATTCATGGTTATAGTTTGCAAACTGGATAAAAACGTATCCTGTATAGACGTAGGATTTTCGCTCATTCCGATCCAGCTCGTCCGTTATTGCCCTCTTCTAGCGACGCCTAAGCCGAACTCCGTACCCCACAGGCGATGCCCTTAGCGTGTAGTCGCTTAGTTTTTTAAACCTGGCTGGAGGCCATACGTTATTGAGGAAGCAACAGGCAAGTCCGCTTAAGCAGCCGACAACTTTCTAGGTTGACCTGCGACATGCCATATCTACCAAAAAAATAAAAAAAGACAATCTTACTGGCGGTCGCCTGCCGCATGAAGGTCGACATTTTGATACAAAATGAGAGAGTCTGCGATTGTTATCGACCTGTGGAAAGAGGCCGAAGTTCGGCCTAGTGTAAATCCCCCACAAGCAATCATTATAAATGCTACAATTTACTGCTCCGATATAATTACCTACACGTAATCCAACCTATAATTACTTACCGTCTCATTTATGTGGATACTAGTTTGTGCCAGCGGCTTCGCCCGCGCGGAACTTTCATCCTCTATTTAACTCCCTTAGGGGTTGAATTTCGACAAATCCTTCCTTATTCCTTGTCTTCTTTATAAAGCGAACCTCTGTGCAAAATTTCAGCTTTCTAGGTCCAAGGGAATTGGGCTGGGCGTTGATGAGTCAGTCAGTCAGGACTTTTCTTTTTATTAATATAGATAAATAGTAGACAATGGTGACAATTTTTTATTTATTTATTTATTACAATAACCAGTAAAAGCTGGTACTTATGTAATTCTATTGAACGTTTGAAACTCTGCAATACACTGCCCGCTCAAGAACCAAGTGTGAGCACTTACTTACGTGTAGTTGACTGTACGTCTGTTAAGAAAGCGGTGCGGGTTGCGTTTCGATTACATACAAAACGCAATGTTGCAAAAATAAGCGGAAATTCTTACAATTAGCTCGAATCGTCTTAAACTTGTGTTTTTCCTGTAAAAATACATTGCTCTACATAATAGTGTTTTATGGCATCAGTAGCTTGAATGAAGAAGTATGCATAGTTACCTATCTGCCTTTTTACAAAAATAAACATAAGTTATGTGTATTATTCCGTGTCTAAGGATGTATTTTGGTTTAAAAAACTGACGTGAGAAAGTCTTGGAAGAAGATAGGAAGGAGAAGGTAGTGTGAAGGTTGGTTGTTTACCGAATTTCATGCAACCTCAAGTTCGTACTGGCAGCCAACGAAAGGGCTTTGTCACATTCGAACTGTCAGGAAGATCTAGAATGAATCCTTCAAATAATTTTACATAGGTTTTGTTTCGGAAGAAAATAGTTGATTAACAGGCGCGGTTCTGTAAAGATCTAAAACGTGGAATAAACAATATAATTTAAATTTATACGCATTCAAGATTTTTATTTATCAAACCCGGTACCTAGAACCCTCAGCACCCTAATTGCGTAACTCACGATTGATCATAATTGGTTTCATCTTCACAGTTAAACAATATTCATTGCGTTATTTATGCTGTCGAACAGACACATTTTTCGAACATATGAAGCAATGGTTTAACAATCCGTTTCAAAACTATACAGATTATGATGAATCGTGAGTTACGCAATTAGGGTGCAGTTCCCACAGTATCTCTCCTTTCAACAATAAAAACGTTTTAAAAAAAAAAACAACCGACTTCCGGCAAAACATTGCAAAGTGAAAAATAACTTAAAGGTGACACTTGTCCACATTTTTTCCATATAAACTTCGGGAGGGTTTTACTCCACTGTTTGACTATGTACAGAGCTGGTCAGCACATCAAGCTACCCCAGCCTGTCAAATTTCTTTGATAGTTTTTCAACTTTATTGCAAAGAATTAAGGTTTATGTTCAATTGGGAAAATTTGACAGTTTGGGATAGCTTGACCTGCTGGCGATTGCACATCAAAATTAAACATGGTATGGTTTTGTCTCAGTATTTATATTGTCTGTACGGAAACAGAATACTAAAATAAAAGCTATTAAAGAGTTATGAGCCAACAAAGATTAGTTTTTCTTGCTACTTTAACCCAACTTTGGGCGTGTTTAAGTAATAAAAGCAGTGTAAAATCTCGAAAACCAAGTCGGTACCGACAAAACTCAATTATCCTAAAGTTCAATAAACTTAATTGGTCATTGATTTATCAGTGGTTTTTTTCAGAAAACCCGATCTTCCGAAAGACTTTTCTTAATTTTTTACGCGCCTGTTTTACTATACAGGGTAAGTTTTTATCCAGTGCGCAAATTGTTACCATGAATTCAGCATATTATTCTAGAACCCCTAGCGTAGAAATTTTTCACCGGTTATCCAAAAAAATATCAGCTGTTTCATAGAAAAGTGCAATACCTACGCGCTCAAAATGTATGGAACAGCTGATTTTTTTTTGTATATCCGGCGAAAAATTTCTGCGCTAGGGGGTCTAGAATGATATGCTGAATTCATGGTTACAATTTGCGCACTGGATAAAAACTTTTCCTGTATAACTGATCCTGCAGCTCACTCAATAATGTTGTGCGTGTAGACTAGCATCTAACTGCTCATCACTGATACTACCTCTGTCGGACACGAAGCCTGGTGAGACAGCGTGCTTTTTAGCCAGGCCCATCAGTGAGTTCGAGCCCGCGACCAGTGTACCCTTAATTTCGGAAGGCGGTGACTGGACACCTATGTATTTTATTAATTTATTATCACCGCCTTCCGAAATTAAAGTTATTTTTCACTTTGCAGTGTTTTTCCGGAAGTCGGTTGTTTTTTTTTTTCACTTTTTAGTTACAGCACCTACCACACCAATTTGAAATTTCATCATCCTTGGGGTCAAAACAATGCGTATTTGTGCGATAACAGCAATCGCGGTTGATTTGCTATTATTTTTTGAAGAGTTCCGATGTCTGCCTCCGACACGCATCATCAATCTATATGAAATTTAAGTGAGACCATCTCGGAATAAACCCCTTCCAACGAAAAAAAAATTTTGTACCCCGCGTTCAGGTTTAGAATAACTGTTTTTAATGCCAAATCACGATATACTTAGAGCCTAATTATAGGGATTATCCTGAGCAAAATATTTCAAGTGTCTGCATTCTTATTATTGAGATTATAACAAATTTATACATAAATATACGATGAGTATATCACCAACTTACCTAAGTGTAATGTTACTTTGTGTTTTTTCATGTTTGGTTTTGCCCATGGCCGTGAGCCCTTCTACAGGCTCTAAGTTCATTAAACCATAAAAAACCAGTTCAGATTGTTTATTTTTATACGGAAACCGGTTTCTTTGCACGTTAGAAAATGCAACCTGTGTATCTACATAAAAAGTATAAATGTAAATATGGTGCAACAGTTTTTATTAATAAACACGATTCATGGTGATAACACGTAAGTTATTAAAAGATTTGTAGTTTTTATAAGTATTTCCATAATTATGCTTTAATTGTCATAATTAAATTAGCACACAAATTATAATATGCTAATTTAGTTTTGAAAAAGGAAAAAAACATTTTTTTCAAATCCATTTTGTCCTCATTCGTGGAATGTTAGGCTGATGTATGTAAGATCCGCCAGCACCAGGTTGTTCGAAAGAGATACCTTGGCCCCTGGCACACAAGCAACTGAAGGAACATGGGTGGGTTTTAGTCAGTAAAAATCTGACACGAAGAGCGGGAGAAGTTATTTGACGTCATTGATTTATTATTAATGAATATACTAACTCTGCCTTCTCTTTATATCCTAGAAAATATCTTGTACGTTCGCAAAAACTTAGGTCTTTTCAAGATAAGATGCGATTTCCATAATCTAAATAGTTACACGTGGTAAAGATGAAATTTTGATTCCAAAACTAAAACTAGCAAGTCATTTCTAATAAACGGTGTCCTCTTCTATAACAAGTTGCCAAAGTCGTGTCAGAACTTAGCGATGGAAAGTTTAGAACTCACATCAAACTTGCCCTCATCAAAAAAGCATATCTATGATTAAAAAAAAATTAAATTAGTTTTATGGCCTGGTTTCAGAGACCTTTTAGTCAAGTCTTTATTCGTATTCTAGTCATAACAAAGTTATTGTAAAACGGTAGTAACTTTACAATAACCTATTAGGAGTTTTTGGGGGAACACGAAAAGTCCAGGTTAGTCACTTATTTTCACCTTCACTACACTTGTGCACTTACACGTAACTAAATTGGATATAATACAAAATATATCTAGTTTTATAAAATGCCTGTTGTAAGAATCAACAAGGCGACGAAGTGGTACACGTTCCCCAGCGTTAGTCCTGCATATGTCTGTATGGAACAGTTGTGGTACGCGCGCGCCCCTTCGAATGACACTTCTGGGTACCTTGTAACACATCTGAAGAAGAAGACAGTCTTGTATATTCTTGCAAGATCTGTAAATTTTTATATCATCCGCATACATTAAAAACTTTCGAGTTGATAAAACATTGTTTAATATCATTAATAAAAATAATGAAAAGAAGAGGGCCCAAAATGGATCCCTGTGGTACGCCAGATGTAACAACTATAGAGTCTGATTCGTAACCATTAACAACTATTTTTTGGGTCCTGTTATTAATGTATGAAACAAACCATCTAAGCAAATTACCACGTATTCCGTTGAAAGCTATTTTTTCTAAAAGCAGTTTATGATCCACCTTATCAAAAGCCTTCTGAAAGTCCGTGTACACAGCGTCCACTTGAACTTTTTGATCTAATTGTTCAAATAAGTAGTAGGTAAATACTAACAGATTAGTTGCGGTTGAACGACGTTTGACGAAACCGTGTTGCTCGGGTAGAATAAGCTGATGAATGTGGGGGTACACGGCGCCATGCACAAGGCTCTCAAAAACCTTAGACAACGTAGAGAGAATAGAAATGGGGCGATAATTCTCTACGTTATTCTTGTCACCGGTATTATAAACAGGGGTTATAAACGCACGTTTCCAAATTGCAGGAAAAACACCTGCACGCAAACATTTATTAAAAATTATATGTAATGCAGTGCACAGGCTATCACGCGTTCTTATGAAAAAGCTGGGTGGTAAGCCGTCAGGTCCGGCCCCTTTAGAGGCATCTAATGAATTTAAAGCTCTGAGCACAGCTTCTGCGGATAGACAGATTTCGGAAATGCAAGAAGAGGTATTTGCACCGCAACCAGATGGTTGCCATTTAACAGGATCCAAAGTAGAGGGTTCGTAAACAGAAGAAAAGAAAGATGAAAATAGATTGCAAATGTCTGTAGGGTCATCTGAAGAAACATTTCTAAAATACATACTAGCCGGGTAATTAGCTTTTCCTTTTTTAGATGAGATGTAGGACCAGAAATGCTTTATATTCTTAGGAATCTTCTCGTCCCTTCATACATTATATCCGTGTTCTAAAAGGTTAAAGTTTAATTCTGAAAACGCCATGAAAATGACTGCCTAGTCGCTCAAGTGGTCGCAAACGCTCCTGCTGAGCAGGGCTAAAGTCTATTATTGATTTCATAATTGTTGATTTTCACAAGTTTGGTAATCTACTAATATAATGGCGTCATTATGACTTTCCAGCGGTCAGCCACTGACACTCCATTGAAAGAAATGGCATTTATTGGTAATCTCGTACATAATGACCAATGAATGACTGACTTAGGGGGTAATCAGCTAAAAAAAATCGGTTCCTAAAATAATATGTTGAAAAATAATATGTAAAAATATATACGTATGATGAATGAAATCTGGCATGAATTTAGTAGTATTTTTTCGAAAATAATTTCTACTAACGTGTTTTATAATAATGTTATTACGACAATCCCATTATTATAACACAATTCTATTACGAGACCATTGACTGATCCCCCCCGAGTGGGTTCCCGCATTGTCGTTGCGGGGGGGCTCAGTAACCGTGGATTCCGGCCACGGTGAAGCCAAGAGGAACCCAAAGGTGGGGCCGCTCGTCAGGGCTTTTGCCTTCAAGCCATTGACGTAGCGGCCAAAAAGTAGGTTGCGGTGAGGTGCACCGCAACTGAGGTGGGCCGCGATGTCGAATGGGAGGCATCGCGGCTGAGGGTTACGGGCTGCGGTAGAGGAGGAGTGCCGGTGCTTCTGAGCAGCGCTCTTCCCTTTCGTGGCCTGGACGGGGCCGCCACCGTTTGATGGCGGACGCGGTGGGGCCGCAGGGGAAGAGGAGTGTCGGTATAGCGTCAGCCGCTCTCCCTATCCCCTGCGGCCGAAAAGTGGTAGACGGGACGGCGCGTTGTGTTCCACACGCGCGCCGTCAGGGGTGCGGGTTTGTTAGAAGAGATACCACAGCCCCTGGCATACGGGCTACTGAGGGAACACGGGTGGGTTTTAGTCAGTAAAAGTCTGACACGCCCTCCTGCTCTACTCAGCAGGAGAAGTCATTTGATGATTTCCCACCCAAAAAAAAAAAAAAAAAAAGACCATTGACTGATCGACCATTATGAATTTAGCACATTACGAACTTTTACCAAAATGACGATGAGATCGTGTTGGAATGACGAATTTATAAAAATAGCAGACTAAGGCCCTTGGTCTAGTATTCTCTTCCCAAGTTAGGTAAAATGTTATTAGGTTTTTGCATCTGGAATTATTCAGCACTCTGCAGTGTGGATTTGTGCCAAGTGAAATGTGACCTGGGGCCCATTGTGCATTGGTAGATGTCACATGTCTTCGAATTTTTGCATAGCATTTGCAGGACATGGCAGTTTCCTCATGATATTTTCCTTAACCGTTTTGGGAGCAAAAAGTGCCTGCCTAGGTTCAGACCCCTGACTTACCTATGTAATAACAACTTAACACATCGAAATAGCATATAAAATAGTGTAAATTAAATATTATTCTGTAATAATGTCTTATTAATAGTTATATTATTATAAATTGTAATAATGTATTTTGTCAAAAATATTTTCGTGTAAAATGCTGCCAAGACGAGATCATACGACCCTCACTGTCTAAGAGTTATCATATCTCTTGTAGAGCCAAGCTTCTAAATATGTGGTAGACCGGTATGAAATTTAAATGGGAGCATTTTGGAATAAACCCCTTTCGAACAACAAAAGAATTTTGGAAATCCGTCTATATATGACGGAGTTATGCCCGAACATACTAAACATACTAAAAAAGATAAACATGTCTATTTGATAACCTCCTTTTTTGAAGTCGGTAAAAAATGTTTTGATGGGATTTCACTTCTTTTTGTAAGCTTTCTGGTGACAATTGTTATTTCTTTTTTTTTGTTGTCTAAAAAGGGTTAAGTTATTATTATTTATAATAACAAGGAGTCCCTACATCAATTTTCAGAGCTCTAGCGTCAAAATTGCGGAAGTCTCATACAAACTTCCATCCCCTAGTTGGGGGTTGGGGGATAAAAAATGGAAGTTTTAGTTTTTTTGTTGTTTATGGACTAATACTAGCTTACATACCAAATTTCAGCTTTCTAGGACATTAGGAAGTACCCTAAGAATTTTGATGATCATCAGTGAGTCAGTGACGAAATCAGTGTTTTTAGATATCAATAAAATCTTAAGTTTAAGAGCTTTGCAACTAAAACTTTATTTGTTTAATAAGTCCGCTATTGAAAACATATCTCGAGAATTTTGTTTATCTGGTATAATCCAAACCCATGTTATAAAAGGTAAAAAAAAAAAACGACGAAGCGCTTCGAGAAAACGTAGGTAGTGAGTGATGCCCTTGCGCTCCGCTTGGCTCGTCTTGGCGGGGGCACGATAGTGCCCCCAGACAAGCAGTTGATAATTCTACATTTAATTCTAAGTGAAAGTAGGATAGGTTTCTGTAATTGGAATTAGAATGGTTCGTCTAGAAATACTGCAACAGTTTAGAAGAAGAATTAAACCGAAGATTAATTTTATATGATGCTACATCTTCCGACACATGCTTATAACTTAGGTAAATTGTAGAGATACACCAACGATATTGTATAATGATGCTACTGTTACAAATCCTTACCTACTTATTACTACTATTCTATTCTAGTAGATTTGCTTATCGTTTGTCGCTCTTGTAAGTTTATTGCTAGAAATGCTTCGTGTAACGTGTTCTCCTGAATTACCACGTCAATTACAAAGTGAATCCACCATTGTCAGATGCCCGTCGGTAATTTGTGAGTAATTATCGTTTCACAGTCACTGCGTTTAGATAGATGATACCTAAGTATTTCTCCATCTAGGTTTTTATTAGGAATTGCGTTTAGAAGAATGGAACAAATTTTGATGAATTTCATTGCCAGTCAAAGATTGAATCACTGAAGCAAGATGGTAATTAACGCATAATTGCGTTCCGCGCTCAATGTCACCTTCCGCGTAACATATATGTAATCAACCTTTAATGTTACCAGTGTTGGAACAGAGGCTACCTCTTTGTGAGAGAGTGAGAGTAATCCACCAGACAGGACTAGTGTAGGTTGGTTCTTCCAGGACATGCCGGTTTCCTCACGATGTTATCTTTCACCATTTTGAGAAATTCCGTGTAAAACAGACTAAATTATTGTTCTAAATGTATGAATTATACATATGATAATTCATTTAATCCTGGTAGAATGACCTCGTGAAATATGCGCAACGTGATGGTTTTTTGAACCGACGAAAAAACGGAGGAGGTTACTCAATTCGACGCGTTTTTTTTTTTTATGTATGACCACGCATAACTTTTTCCAGAGTAGTCCGATTTTGATAATTCAAAATCAAAAAATTCCAACCCTAAGGGTAAGAAAACAGGGGATGATTGATTGTTTACTCACAGATTTTAATACTGAGTTGTGTATTAAATCAAAAATTAAGCATGTAGTAATTAGTAGATTATAGCCACAAAAAAATATAAAATAAAAACTTTTTAATAAAAAAAATAAACCGCCGAAAAACCGAAAAGTAAAAAATAATAAACTAGCTTTGTCCAACCCCAATAACTAAGTTTGGAAGTTTTTCGGCGGTTTAATTTTTTTATTAAAAAGTTTTTTTCAAAAGGTGTCGTTTATTCCCCTTTAATGGCTACCTGTATGTAGGTATACCTTAATAATTAATATCTGCCGTAACAAACCAAAAGGACAATACGAACAATAACTTGTTACATCTATTTCATTTTACTAAACACAACAACGGACTGCAGCAAATATTGTTTCATAGTTACATACCGTAACGTTTGAACTTGACCTCCATTTTTAACCACAAAGAGAATTAGTTTATTTGGTTCCCGAATAACTACTGAAATCTGACACATTTACGGTCACATGAACAACCCTGATAATTTTTTGATAAAATATATGAAATTAATTAAGGTGCTGCCTAAACGTAAGACTCCGTAAATCGCTCAGTTTTTTGCCGCACAGTTATGCGTATTGTCGTAAATCCCAGAACATGTTTTGTGTATTTTGCAATTGTCAATGAACTTCATAAGTATTCAAAAATGTTTCATAAAAATAAATTTATAGTATCACGATAGAATTGCCAAACTTAAGTGGCAGCGAGCAGGGTACATTGCTCGCAGAACAGATGGCCGATGGGGCCGAAAGGTTCTGGAGTGGCGATCGCATACCGGAAGACGTAGATTGTGAAAGCCGCGGGTATCCGCTGGATGTGGGAAGCACAAGACCGGTCGAAATGGAGGAGCCTGGGGGAGGCCTATGTCCAGCAGTGGACGTCTTTCGGCTGAAATGATAATGATGATGAGTATCACGATAACATAATTGTAAAACAGAGGTCAAAAATGTCCTTCCATTTTTCATCAAAATGTTGAGTAGCGATAGACTATTTTATATTTTATGTAGTTTGATTTTTATGCCATCAGGTAGCTCTAAAAAATACGCATCTAAGGAACTAAGCCTTTTAGCGCTATCTTGTTCAAAACATAAAAAAAACTTTAAGAAAGATTTCCCTATCTCAGTTTTACCTTTTAAATCACTAAGGGTATTATTTTTACATAACTCCAATTATCTCGAAACTCGCTTTCATTAAGATACCGCTTTTGCGCTTAGTTGGCAGTATAGGTACAGCTCTGCACAACCCTTCGGGGAAAAAAGGCGTGATGTGTGGATGAGTGTGTGTGAATGTGTGTATGCGTAAACATTTGCTCTTTACCGCGCCTTAAGTAAGCTGAACTGTTCTATTTTTGAACCGACGAAAAAACGGAGGAGGTTACTCAATTCGACGCGTATATTTTTTATTTTTATGTATGACCACGCATAACTTTTTCCAGAGTAGTCCGATTTTGATAATTCTTTTTTTATTAGAAAGGGTATACCTCGAAGTTGGTCCCATATATTTATTTCGAAGAAAAATTCCAACCCTAAGGGTAAGAAAACAGGGGATGATTGATTGTTTACTCACAGATTTTAATACTGAGTTGTGTATTAAATCAAAAATTAAGCATGTAGTAATTTGTAGATTATAGCCACAAAAAATTATAAAATAAAAACTTTTTAATAAAAAAATTAAACCGCCGAAAAACCGAAAAGTAAAAAATAATAAACTAGCTTTGTCCAACCCCAAAAACTACGAGTAAGTTCGGAAGTCGGTGACTTTGGATATGTATTTAATTATATGTCACCGCCTTCCGAACTTCCGAACCCAGCGAGATCTTGTGTTAAGGCCAGACTTCCGTCCAAGTCTAAATATAAAGACGTACTATCTAATAGTGCAATAGAAAGTCGATATTTTGTAATTAATAATAAGTATTGACTTATTTTGTAGTAGAGTTCAACACAACAACTTTCAGTGAAATGAATGCTTATCTATTTATTATGTTTGATGGCGCGGCAAGTGGCTTCGTGTCCATACGAAGTTTCTGAAACAACCGAAAAGGTCAGATATGGTGTTTACTGTCACTCTAGCAGAGTGTCGTATCGATGCGTTCGAGATGCGATATGCATCGATGGTTGCGTGGCTGTTATCTTCTGATGACAGCGATGATTTCAGGGATGCCGCTGTCGTATCACGTCCACGACAAAATGCTATATTGCGGCACAATCCTAATGATATTGAAGCTGCTGAACCACTTATTCAAAAACCACTGGTCAAGGCTCCCCTGTGCCGATATGTTAATACCACTCTTGCAAGGCTTTGAAACGGTTTCAGTCTACCATGCAGAATAAATTCTACTTCTATGTAAATCTTACCAAAACTGACACAAGTAACTTATACTTGTATCAGTTTTGGTAACTGGTAGAACTTAACATTATGTATGTCTAGATACTAATCTAGACATACATAATGTTAATAAGTTCATAATGTTATGTAAGTTCTCCAGAGCGTATTTCGGCCATGGCGGCCAATCTCAACGGAAACTCTAGCCTTGGGCGCAGGAGATATTATAACGCACAAGTTTAGTGTGTGCGCAAACATAAGTACATGCACACTCTCTTCACTTACTCTCATAGTCTGATGGGACGGCAATCCGACACGACCGGAGATCGATCTGCAGGCGCAGGACCAACGGCTTAACGTGTTTTCCGAGGCAAAGAGGTATCACACCGCAATCTTCCATACTAAGGCCTGTTACTAAGTAATAGCCAAGAGATCCGACGTTACTGGGGATTTGATTGTCCGCAAGTGGACAACGATCTTTTTGGGTATGAGATGCTCTGTAAGCACAAAAAGATCCTTGTCTACTTTTGGTCGCGGCCATGTAGCTCGCCATCTTGTCCCACTCTCAAATTAAATAGGTTTCAGGGAGGTAATTTGAGTGGGACAAGATGGCGAGCTACAGGTATAAAGGAAAGAGTCACCGAAAGTATGCATAAGTGATGCGCAATTACGAGGTGCATTCAATAAGTACCTAGCCTCATCGCCAGAGGGCGCTGTAGTTTCAAAAGAGTTTTACCACAGTGAAGCACATTCTTTTTTAATTCTTTTTTCAAATTGTCATTCCAATCCCTTCATTTGTTTTAATTTGACAACTTATGGGAGCGAACGTGTCGATCGGTTTTACAAAAATGGAAAAAGAGCAATATCGTTCGGTGATTCGATTCCTATTTTTGGAAGGGAAAACGCGCATCGAAATCAAAGAGCGCTTGGATGCTGTGTACGGTGACTCTTCTCCATCGATGGCCACCGTCAAGAATTGGTTCACCGAGTTTGCACGTGGCCGTACGTCGGTTTTTGATGAACCACGTCCAGGTGCACCGAAAACAGCTGCTACGGAGGAAAACATTAAAAAAATCCATGATCTCGTATTGGCAGATCGCCGATTGAAGGTTCGGGAGCTAGCTGAGACTGTAGGCATTTCAGAAGGAACAGTGCATCATATTCTTCACGAGGAACTCGGCATGAGAAAACTGTCGGCGCGATGGCTGCCGCGTTTACTCACACCAGAAAACAAGCGCAACCGTGAGACCACATCGGAAACGAGTTTGGCGCTGTTTAAGCGGAATCCAGCGGAGTTTTTGCGTCGTTTTGTGACCGTCGATGAAACTTGGATCCACTGGTATACACCAGAGACCAAGGTGCAATCAAAACAATGGATCCAGACCGGGGAACGTGCTCCAAAGAAGGCGAAAACTGTAAAATCGGCCGGAAAAGTTATGGCCACCGTTTTCTGGGATTCACAAGGTGTGATCTACATCGATTACCTCGGTAAGGGTAAAACAATTACAGGGCTTTACTATGCCGATTTATTGGCCCGATTCTACGCCGAATTAAAGAAAAAACGACCCCATCTGGCGAAGAAAAAAGTGCTGTTTCACCACGGCAACGCACCGGTTCACACGTCTGCCGTTGCCATGGCCAAATTGGTCGAATTACGCTACGAATTGTTGCCCCATCCACCGTATTCTCCAGATTTGGCCCCTTGTGACTTCTTTCTGTTTCCTAATCTGAAAAAATCACTCGCCGGGAATAGATATGGATCGAATGAGGAGGTCATCGCCGCCACGGAGGCCTATTTTGCAGAGTTTGACAAAAACTATTTTTCGGACGGGTTAAAAAAGTTGGAGCATCGCTGGACTAATGCCCGGTTTCTGAGCTACTCGTATCGGCAGTTTATCTATTCATTACCGCTATTGGTTCGATAACTGGCGAAAGTGCGTTTCCGAACACCGCGATGTAAGATAAACTCCGTTTACACCCAGGTTAACTTAACTGACCAATGTTGGCCGTTTAAAGGTTCCATAACTATTTGACGTTTCATTTCATAGCCAAAATATTTAAAAATTGAGTTAAAAGTACTTATAACGTGTATTAAATGGCTAGTAAAAGCTAAATATTAAAATCTAAAAACAACGAGTTTTAGTATAATGTGTACCTATTCATTCAGCAGCTCCAAATCAGACTATAATTTTATTGATTTTTAAAACATCATTAGGTATCCAAATACTTATTACGTAGGAGAAATCCTTTCGAAATATTTACGGATGAGGAATTTAAATTGAGATAATATAGATTGAGATATAAGAATATTATGATCAGACCTGCTTTAGCTCCCCTTATGCATCGCAAATGTCCATTGTCAGTTTTTTTCACAAAAAAATGGACAAAGCACAAACGATTGGAAAGACAAATAGACTTTTAACTTGAAATAATAAAAATAGGAACGTTTCTTTGAAAAAAAAAACGGAGACAATGATGTCGACATCACATTGTGACAACATCTGCGTACAAAAACGAATTTTAAAGCCGAAATCCTTAACAGACCCATCTAGCGCCAACTAAGGAACTAGTTATGGGTTGCATAGTTATTGAATGGCTTGTTGTGGATTCAGAAACCCAGTAACAGTTAACCGACGTTTATGTTATACACAACTTTATTGAATCAATAGCTATTGGGAGTTTAACTGGGAACTTCAGAAACCGGGCATAATGTATCTAACTAAAAGGAGACTATGTTGAAAAATAAATTGCCATTTTTCCAAAATTTTCGTTTACTTTTTGTAGGCTAAGTATTTATTGAATGACCCTCGTAAATCTGATTATGTGTCTTCTAACGTTTTCAGGAGACAAACAAATGGTCATAGAAAACTTTCAGAGTATTTGGAGCATTCGAGTTGGACGTCCTAATTACAGCCGTTGCGGTCGTGAGGTCTTCATCAAAGAAGTTAACAGCTTAGCCAAGGTATGAAGTCAAACTGTAGTTAAGACAAACCATTGGAAATTTGGAACAGACCTTTTGGGGCAAACGATTGGATGAAGGATGAATCTACTTTTTTTTTATACTTACAAGTTAGTCAGAGGACAGTTATTCTGCTTAGTTATTAGGAGTATGTTTTTATATTCGTAGTTCAGTAGGTAATGTGTAAAATGTTAGCTTTTGTTAATGCATTTTGTGGTCAGCCTTGGTTTGAAACTTGAAGCAATGTAGTAAAAAACTATAGGTATGATTGACAATGGATGATCTGCTGAAGATAACTTTACTATTGAGTTACTTGTGTTAACTTTGATGATTAATAAATAAGTTATTGTTGCAAGAAAGAAAAAGGAAATAATTGAGTACAGACGCCAGCAGATCAACCTACCCGAAACTGTCTAATTTCCCCGATCAACTTTAAACCATAAACTTTAGTGATAAAGCTGAAAAGCAGTTAAAGAAATTTGACAGATTCTAGTAGGTTGAAGGTCCGGCTAATTGGTGGAATGGTTGCCGACAAACGGTAGAAGGAGCATTGGCAGACCAATAGCCAGGTGGATGCACTACCTACAGAAGATTGCGGGAAACCCTGCACCTTGATTGCGTACATAACACACTATCAATCACAATCTGAATAATTTTGAAGAAAATTGCTAATCCATTGCTTTATAAGTTCGAAAAATTTGTGGGCTCAGGCATGTAAATAACACAATGAATATTGTTGTTGAACTGTCTCAATGAAAGCCATTCCATCAGGGTTAGCATGACGCTTTCTATTTCTACTCTACTGTAGAATAGAAATCGCTTTTCGCGAATTTTCTTTTTTTTTTTCATTTTTGTCTACTTTTCCGATGACAAAACGCTTGTCTACAATTTTCGTGGTAAGTCTGCAGGGATGAATGGCACAAAAGGGAGGAGGACTATACTCGGAGTGGGTGGAATAAGGCTGCCAATGATGATGATTCAAGTCGAAATAAACATCTATATATATAAAAGAAAGTCGTGTTAGTTACTTCACTTATAACTCAAGAACGGCTGAACCGATTTAGCTGAAAATTGGCAGGGAGGTAGTTTAGAGCCAGGAGAAGGACATAGGATACTTTTTATAGGTAGGTAGGTAGGATAGGTAGGTAGGGTAGGATAGTGTAGTGTAGGGTAGGTAGTGTAGGATAATGTAGGGTAGGATAGTGTAGGGTAGGGTAGGTAGGGTAGGTAGGGTAGGTAGGGTAGGTAGGGTAGGTAGGGTAGGTAGGGTAGGTAGGGTAGGTAGGGTAGGTAGGGTAGGTAGGGTAGGTAGGGTAGGTAGGGTAGGTAGGGTAGGTAGGGTAGGTAGGGTAGGTAGGGTAGGTAGGGTAGGTAGGGTAGGGTAGGTAGGGTAGGTAGGGTAGGATAGTGTAGGGTAGGGTAGGGTAGGGTAGGTAGGGTATGGATTTTGTATGAATGACTTTTGGATGGACAGGACAACGTCTGTCGGGACAGCTAGTTAATAATAGTATTTAGATTTTTTTTATGGCATTTGTTTAATGGCATCAAAACCAGCCCGATAAAACCAAAGAGATTTTACTACAACTTTATACCAATATAAAATACGAAAACACTTTTTCGTTAACCTATTATTAAGGCATTTTTTCAGTGGGCATCAGCAGGCCGATATAAGTAAAGGAGTCAAGCAAAAATACCATGTTTCATAACAAAAGCTTATTATAATATTCATACACCTTGCTCAAATGATTCTACATGACTTTTCTTAATTGCTTAACTTTTAAACAAATTATTTGTGACATAAGTGCAAACTTGGCCCCAATTAGTACATAAGTGCAAATAAAATAAGTACGACGTGCTAAGTTTATTTTAACATTGCAAAGTTCTTGTTTAAATGTAATAAAGTAAATTGCAATAACCTACACATTTTAACTTAATCTCAACTATCCTAACAAATATTATTAATGCGAAAGTAAGTTTGTTTGTTTGTCACGCTTTCACGCTAGAACGGCTGAATGCATTTGCATGAAATTTAACACACAGATCGATCATGATCTGAGAAAAGACCTAGGGCTGCTTTTCAGGCAGACAAGATTGCGGGCAATTAGGGTAACTGGTGATTAGTGACCGATATTTAAACACATGATTGTACTCATCATAACAAACAACTTTCCCAAAGAAACATTTTTTTTATCTATCTTATTGACACCAATTTTATTACCCCATGCGTAGGCATCACTTTTCTATGAAACAGCGGAAACAGCAGATTGTATTTTTTTTTTTTTTGGGACGCTCTAGGATAACATTATAGTGACCTTATTGCTGATGTTCTTCCGAAAGATCAGGGGCCCTAGTCTGCTATTTTTATGAATTCGTCATTCCAACACGATCCCATCGTCATTTTGGTAAAAGTTCGTAATCTGCTGAATTCATAATGGTCGATCAGTCAATGGTCTCTTAATAGAATTGTATTATTATGGCATTGTCGTATTGCCATTATTATAAAACCCGTTAGTAGAAATGATTTCGAAAAACGACTTGTAGTAGTCGTTTTTCGAAATCATTTCTACTAATATATAGATAATAAAGAGTGCCAAACTGTCAAAGATCTATGAATGACAGCCGGTACCAACTATCCGAGGCCCGGAGAGGTCTCGATATGTAATGGAGCTTCCCGTCTACGAACCGCTCCGTCTGAAATCTTCAATACCTACTGGGGCCTTAGTCTGCTATTTTTATAAATTCGTCATTCCAACACGATCCCATCGTCATTTTGCTAAAAGTTCGTAATCTGCTAAATTCATAATGGTCGATCAGTGGTCGGTCAATGGTCTCGTAATAGAATTATGTTATATTATTTCTTATTGCCATTATTATAAAACCCGTTAGTAGAAATGATTTTCGAAAAACGACTACTACATTTGAACATTTATGAATACCAAATTTCATTTATATACTTTACTACACACATACATACATTACATCATCATTTTTCATTATTTTACATTTATTTTACTTTTTTGTACTTTTTTTTTTTTTTTTTACTTTTACATATTATTTATTAGTGTTATAAGCAATCTGAAGTAGTAGGAAGTTCGTAAATAGCAAAAACTCACAACTCAATAATATTTTATCTGTTTAGCTGTCAAAGTCAAATGTGATATTGCTGCTTACTAACGTTTATCTGTTTTTATTTCTAGAGGTCGGCCGGTGTTTTGATAGGTATTTATTTACATTTGAGTGTTTTAATTAGATTTTTGTTTAAAAAAACAGTTTGAGTGGAACTGTCAAAATTTTAGCAGATTACCGCGTAAGTCAGTCATTCTTTTGTGATTATGTACGAGATTACCAATAAATGCCATTTCTTTCAATGGAGTGTCAGTGGCTGACCATTGGGAAGTAATAATGACGCCATTATATTAGTAGATTACCATACTTGTCAAAATCAACAATTATGACATCAATGATTGACCATTCTGACACTATTTTAATAGCAGACTTGAGGCCTTGGTGTGTAGTACTCGCAACCGGCGTGTGTTTATGACCAGATGTTCATACATCTCGTACATAAACGAGGCAAAAGGAGTATGTAGGGATCGTAGTAGGTGGCGTTCGATTTTCCCTACCCCTATGGCAAAAGGCGTGAGTTTTTGTATACAAATACATCGGTCACGTCAGAGCCGCCGGCACAATCTGTTTGCGCAACTCTATGTAAAACTGTCGCCAGAGCCGAATCCCCAGTCTGTCGTACCCTTAAGATGCTAAATGCCCTTCTGCCTCCCCTCCTGAATGTGATGTGTTTGCGGATGAATGGAGTAAAATTATGCGTATATGTCTGGTGTTCTGTGAAGGAAAGTACCTATATAAGGGAGTCCACTATTCCATATTAGTTTTCAATTTAAATGTTTTAAGGACGCATTTACGAATTCACGCGCTTCAATTTTAGGTATTGAGTCTTACTACTACACGTGCACGGCTCACACACACAGCGATTTACCGCGAAGCGGCGAAATTATGAGTTAACCGACACGACTTGATACTTGAGCATACTTGTATTTAATTTTTAGCCATGTATTTTTTTATGCTCACGTTGATTTGTTTTTTCAAAAAGTTGGTAACGTGATGTGTTCATAAAAGTAGATACCATTCATTTCATTTAATTGCACACTGATTGGTTGGTGAGCAAGTACTTGCCAAAGTACCTATGTATTTATAATTTATGCAACAATTATTTGAAAACAAATGATTAAAAACATAAGCTTATGTTATTTGTTTTATTTAGTATTTCATAATTACTATAGCTTATCAATTTTTTATGTTATCGAATGTAAGTGGGTTCTCAAAAACAAGAAAGCAAAGAGAGAAGAAAGAAAATGCGTTTATTTGTCACACACACTGCGCATTATACATAAACTTACAATATTCATTGCTTTATAAATGTTTGAAAAATAATTAGCACGCCAACAAAAAACAATCCAATGGATTTTGTTGGACGGTCAAATTGGAATGTGTTGCCATTCCAAGTGTGTTACACATTTAGGAAGCTGGGCTAGGAGCTAAGCTAGCTAAATTATAAAAATGAACAAAACGTACGAAAAAAAAAACATTTGAAAATATAATTTTTATTCGTTTTCATTATATTATTATGACAATGTGAAGAATGTTTTGTAGTTCCATTTCTCTTTGGAATCCTAGATTGATCAATTCTGGAAGGAGGCAGTTCTTCTCTTCTGCGTTACTTCTACAGGCACGAAGTTATTTACGAGATTTTTTCCCAAACGTCTTTGGCATCTAAAACAATAATTGCGTTATAAGAGGTATATAAACTATAAACATTCTTATCAGGTAGCTCTATTAGTTTATTCGTTCAAGTAGCAGTCTTCAAAGTACACATTCAGGTCTACCGTCGTCCTGACGTAAGATCTCAGCGTAACTAACATAACGAGCCAGAACTCGGCTCACCTAGCTCTGCTCGTCTACTAGTTCCAGTAGCAGTCATGTACACCTTCAGGTCACTCCATCAAGTCCGCAGGTAAGATCTCAACATAACTAATAAAACGAGCCCAAACTTGGCGCATCTAGCTCTACTCGTCTATTAGTTCCAGTAGCACTCTTCGAAGTATACCTTCAGGTCACTCCATCAAGTCAGGAGGTAAGATCTCAACATAACTAACAAAACGAGCCCAAACTCGGCACATCTAGCTCTACTCATCTATTAGTTCCAGTAGCAGTCTTCGAAGTATACCTTCAGGTCATTCCATCAAGTCAGGAGGTAAGATCTCAACATAACTAACAAAACGAGCTCAAACTCGGCACATCTAGCTCTAATCGTCTATTAGTTCCAGTAGCAGTCTTAGAAGTATACCTTCAGGTCACTCCATCAATTCAGGAGGTAAGATCTCAACATAACTAACAAAACGAGCCCAAACTCGGCACATCTAGCTCTACTCGTCTATTAGTTCCAGTAGCAGTATTCGAAGTATACCTTCAGGTCACTCCATCAAGTCAGGAGGTAAGATCTCAACATAACTAACAAAACGAGCCCAAACTCGGCACATCTAGCTCTACTCGTCTATTAGTTCCAGTAGCAGTCTTCGAAGTTTACCTTCAGGTCACTCCATCAAGTCAGGAGGTAAGATCTCAACATAACTAACAAAACGAGCCCAAACTCGGCACATCTAGCTCTACTCGTCTACTAGTTCCAGTCGCAGTCTTCGAAGTACACCTTCAGGTCACTCCATCAAATCCAAAACAAATTAATAATATGAATTTATATAATCCCTATTTACTTCTAGCAAAAGTATAAGAAATTGTGAACAAAATCTTACCTTTGCTGTCCGTAGTCCGTCTAAAATGCGTGAAGTATCATGTTTATTACGTCAATTATTTTGTATTCGTACAGCGATCTTTTTCACCACGAGCCGCTGCTTGCAAGCGACACAGGATCCACTCACAACGGCGGCCGAGCGCAGACTAATATTTCATTACAAAATTTTGTGCAATAAATCCAGACAACAACCACTAAAATAACCCTTAATTCCATTCAATAAGATTCACGCGTGCAAGCTAAATATGTGAAAATAATAGATTCGATTTTTATTTTTTTCTGAGACAATTTAATACATTTTGATAATTCTTTTTTCGCTTTTTTGGAGTTGAACGTATCTGCTTACATAAAATATTTTTAAATAATTGAATTTATGTTATTAAATAGAAGAAAAATCTTCCTAAACTCAACACGTTATTGTCAATGTTGTGTGAAGAGGTAACGGAAATTATTTTTTACTATGGTAAAAACCAAAATGTTCAAGTAAAAAATTTCACCCATTTGAAGATGAAGAAGTAATCTGTCTTTGGCAATTATTTGTTACATTTGGTTTAGTATCGTTTTGCTGCAAAAAGCACCGAAAAACTGCTTATTTTTGTCAGATTTGCAAATGCGTCCTTAACATAGTTATTTGTGACGTTATAATATTGTTTCTACGTTAATTAATGTAATTGGTGAAACCGTTTTAATTAACTATAAATAAATAAATAATATACGTATTTTGTTATTTTTATCTTTCAGGATGCTGCACTTTAGCATTATGCTAAAGTCAAAGGAAATCTCATTTCGTCAATGCAATAAAAATAAAATACTTGTAGGTAGGTAAGTACCTTCAAGTTTTTTAAATATTTAGATTGACAAAAAATATTATTATTATCAAAGGTTTTACTTTCCACATTATGATATAACTCTGTATATTTGTGATTAACATTTAATAATTTATAAGTTAAGGCTCCGTGCACTAAATTAACTGATTTTGGTCAATTTTGATCACTTGTTGTGAGTTAGGGAAACGAAATTTAGACATTTTATTTTGTTATTATAATAGTGGAGTTCTAATTCTTGCATGTGGTGGAAAGGGATTTTTCAAATAACTTATAGAATAGTGGAAAATCACCAATATTCACAGCCCCTTTTCCGAAAAAGTGACGAGCGAGTGATGTTTGGCTTCGTGTTACAAACAACTACAAAGAATTCTGGACATAAAAAAATACAAGTAACATCATTGAATGGTCTACTTGCAGATAGTGGAACCACTTTTTTGGCTTTTATACGAAATATAGCAGAAAATAAATATTGAAATAACGTAATTTTTAGGAAACTGCTAGACGAATAAGTATTTTTTTCTATTACTTAAAATCACTTTATTGAAATTTTAAAAATTATGTATTAATCTTAAGTTAACCATTGAATATAATCTAAATTTTATTTTTATAATAAACAACAACTTCATTTCGTAAATAAAAGTCAAAGTGAACTATATAATCGACCGCGCAAAATCGATCCCGTCAGAAACGACTGGGCCTTCCCAGCGTGAGGACGTATCACTTTGCATCGCAGGAGTCACGTGGGCTCCTGCGATTCTACGTAAAAATATTCCAGAAATTGTACGCCGACTACCACATTTTGATCCGGTAAGTATTAATATTTATTTTAAGTACTTGCAAAATGTTAATGTTATACCGGTGTACGTGTGTTCGTAATTCTTCTCATCCTAAACGGCTAGTCCAATTCTAATGTATTTTTTTTTTGGGTCGCCTCTATCCTTCTTAGCTTTTGTTGGACCTGGGTGAAGTGTCGCAAGAAACGACTTCGTACCGGGTTCGCTAGTTATACATATTTTGATTGTATGTTTAAAAGATTTTTGAAAGGAAGTTCTTTAACGGAGCTTGGTACGAGCAAACTTTTAGAAATCGTCACGCTGAGCTGTGGGAATTTCAAAAAGTTTTTGTGATGTAATAGAAAAAAAAGAAAGACAGAGAGATAGTTTTTATGGTTTCCAAGAGTGAGTGAAGCCCCTAATGAGGTCAATAAGAAAATCTCAGATGACAGTTGTGAAAAGTTAAAACAGTGATTGAGCCCAACAGTGCCTATAAGTTACTGATGTTAATATTTTTTTTAGATAATGGTGCCGATTCTGTTGTCACAAAATTCTCTAAACTAGACTAAAAATCACCAAAATTTAGTTTATTCCTGTCAAACGACGATTTCCTATTCTGAAATTGACTAAAGTGACACAACTTAACTATATTTTAGTTTGACAGCACTAAGATTGCACTGAAATATTAGTTTATTGAAAATGGTAATTTTGCTATTCGGTTGTTGTCAATTTCATTATTCTATTCAACCTAACATTTTGGTTTTCTAACTAAATCTGACTATTTTTAATCGCGATTAAATAGGTGTGGAATAAAATTAGTTGTCAAGAACTAAAATTCACACCGACAACTCGACTTCTGGTGCAAAAATAGTACTGTATTTTATTTCTTTTCTTTTGCTTATATCTCGAAAACGGTGTGTCCTATCGCAAAAATAATGAAAATTTCGACCCCCTTTATAGAACCCCAAACACATGTAAAACTCAACATGTGGATAATAATTTTTCATATTTTCCATGAAAAAAGTGAGAATTCCAAATAAATCACGTCGAGGCTGCCGACCCCGGCGCGCTGCTGGCTCTAAAGAAAAACACGGGGTAGGGCAAACAAGTACCACGTTGCGAAGCCTAAACATACCACGTGCGAGTCGCGATTGTCAAATTCGATTTTAGTTGTGTCAAAATAGTTTTTAAATTTAGAGATATTTTTTTGCAGAATAGCGTTTAGATTCTCATAGTAAAAAGTAAGGAATTTTAGTTATAGTTTAGTTAGTTTAGTTCGGTGTACAACAGAATCGGCACCAATGTCGAAAATGTACGTCGATATGGTCGAAAGAAAGTAACACATTACCAGTGCATCACCAAAAAAAAAGGACGAAACGTGGGATTGGCATGTATCAGACAAATTCTTGCAGAACGTAATTCCAACCAAAACTTACACATTCTTCAACGAAGCCATAGGGCTTCGTTTCAAGAACGTGTTAGTTTTTACTTTCAATCAGTGTTAGAAGTACCTACATAAATAAGTATTTACGAGTGCATTCGTATCTTCATTGTTGTTAATTTTAGGAAATCAATGAAATTTCGCCGTTGTCTTATATAAATAAATTATGAATTTATAATATTCCTACTGCACTTATATAATTTTAAACTGATCTTTCAGAGTGAGGAAGATAATGATTCAAAGTTAGACAACACCTCGAAAAAATCCGTAGTTCCAAATGTTGAAGAAGGACAGTCAGACATGATAAGAAAAATATTATGCTGTCTTAACGGTTCCTTGGCCAAATTGTGAAAATGAAACCCTTAAATTCAAATTCAAATTTCAATGTTTTGTATTTTAGAAAACTTTATTTTTTATCCTAATTCTATTCCAATTCTCCTATTGTATTTGTATTATTAATTATTTTATTTTAAAAACAGTTTTCAAATGTGGGGCCCAGGCTCAATAGTTTTTTTTTGTTTTTGTTTTTGAACTTTCTAAGTTTATCTTGGCTATTATTGACATCGATGATGTCACAATTAAATTTCTAAATATGCAAACTACTCGTATTTATGTAAAATGCTTTCCTCAATGTTATTGAATGTCTACATGCATAAGACACGAAATTGTACCATTTTTGTTTATTGTGATATATATACTAAACGAATATACACAAACATTCTAGACTTTTATTTCTCAACCATACCTAAATAACATAAAAAATATAAATCTATAGGATACTACAACTCTACTACTACTACTGCGTACTATCAAAACTGTTTAAGCGATCACTACGCTCGACTTTTAGGCGTGTGTGCGTGAACGGTGCACACAAACATAGTATCGCAATGAATTTGCCTAAACTCTAGCGAGTGAATTTTATGCACGGGGCCTTAAATCCGATAGGTATGTAGTGGATTTTCGAAACCGAAACGACCAGCGACGACTAGATTATGACTGGTTGGGATACCACTCGAAGGACCTACGGTATCCTTCGGGATCTCACGAAGTTATGTAGGTACGTACGTGGTCAGCACGTATGTAACAAATAATTACAATTAATTAGGATTTCTAGCGCTTGGTAATTTCCCAACTGTCTGTAAATCCCCTCCTACAGCGACGACGACGTATAATCATACGTCCAACGATTACATTCAACGAATCCGTTGAATGTAATCGCAAAGAATAATGCATATAAATATTTGCACATTTATTTACCGCGAGCACTAAGAATTAAGTGAACGAGAAAAGTTTCGCAAGCATCTCTAGAATAAACAGTTCAAGATGTGCAAAGTAAATTTTACCCCATCTCAGTATTAAAGTCTTCAAATATTGCAGATTAAAGAAAAATAACCGAGTAGAGACAAGAATTGCAGAAAGACGTAGCTTCATATATTTCTATACTATACTATTATATTAATATTATAAAGCTGAAGAATTTGTTTGGTTGAACTACTTGAACCCTTTAATCTCAGGAACTAGGTTCGAATGTAAAATTTATTTTAGTGTTGGATAGATGGATATTTTTTATATAGTTTATAGACTATATAAAAATTAAAAAAAGTCACGGACAGGCGATTCGAAAGATTACGAAGAAGAAGCACGAAGGCGGCAGGCAGGCAATTTCTTGATTTTGTTGAAGTGGCCTGATTTCGTTAAAATTTTCCTTGTTTGGGCATAACAGTTCTAAGTCATTAATCCGCCATAAGGTGGCGGATGGAGCTCGATGCAGGAATTGGAGTTGCCACCAGATTAAACGGAAAGCCCGCATTCCACGTTACTACGAAGGTAGTGGAGGCTTCAAAGCTTCAAGCAAGAGTTTATTATTTGTATCTTATTATTGTCTAAACCAAATTTACATGTCTTTGATCTGAGCTTATGGAAACCAGCAAAGGCAATACTTATGTCCCACAATTTAATGTCCTCAAACAAAATTAACTGTCAAACAATGTTTATAATACTGCCAATGTGGCGAACTGAGAAGTGTAGATAATAAGGTTTGTACGCAATCTGTAGTAGTGCATTATAGCGCGGTGATTGATGAAACTGCTAGTCAACCGCAGGATCGCTCAGCTGAGACTGCCTTGCGAAGATCGTAGAAATGATCGGACATGGCAACTGCACTAAGATTTCCGAATCATGGAATTTATCGTATTTAAAGTACCCTTATTCAGTATATAGGATTTATTTTTCAGTTTTGGGCCCATATTATTAACTTTTATTGACAGTGGGCATTAAAATATCCTAATACAGTAGACACAACATATAGGCTCTAGATTCTCGAGATTAAAAAGCCAGAATAAAATTGCATTAAAAATAATACAGCTGAATTGAGAAACTCCTCCTTTTTTGAAGTTGGTCGAAAATTGGCTTTACCCCATCATGGTGTTAGGAAAGGTTAACACATTCAAGATGGCAACTGAACGCCCTATATGTTTTAGATATACTCTAGTAGGGTTGTATGGTCCCTGCACCATCTCTAGGGGCATTCCCACTTAGGTAAGCGTAGATACTTAAATAATTACCTCCATGCACTTTTTAGGCATATTGTGAAGGCGAATATCGTAACCTTTCTTTCAGCCATCCGGTGTGTGCAGTACACATACGTGTGAATTAGATTTTGCGGTTAAATCCTTTTGTAAAGAGATTGTGCGAGCGTATGGCAGTATTTAATGAATATGGGTTTATTTTTGTGGTGGTGTGGGTACACTTTAGTTAACAGACAGGTAGACGTTGCAACCAGCACCCTTACTAAGTTATACATATAATAACTTGTAAAATGGTATATACAGCCCATACATATTTTAATTTCACAAAATAATTGCAGACAGAACAAGTGCTTTTTTTATAACGGCCAAGGTGCTAGACGGTCTGTCAAATGGTAATCTCATGACGCACGTCGACCTGCAGGATGCGGAGTTAGGATTTAGAGCTGGTCTCTCGACCTAGAGCGCCATGCTTAGCCTGAAACTTACTGTCAAGTACTATATAGAGAGAAGGAAGCCGGTAATACACGTGTTTCCTTGACCTGTCAAAGGCTTTTGATCTCGTAGCATACGACGTGCTATGGGAGAAGCTGGGAAGCGCGGGTGTGCCGGTGGAATGCACCTGTCTTCTCAAGTACTGGTACTTAAATCAGAGAAATCAGGTAAGATGGGCCGGTACTTTGCCGGACGACTATAAGCTCGCCACTATTGTTTAGTTTGTATGTTAATTAGCTGATTGAGCGGCTCAGTAGTACTCATGTCGACGGTTTCATTGATGAGAAATGTGTTAACAATATTAGTTATGCAGACGACATGGTGCCGCTGCGGCCCTCAATCAGCGGATCAAGAAATTTGGTGTCTCAGTGTGAGCCATTTGCGACGTCCCACGGACTTAAATACAACGCCAAAAAGAGTGAACTAGTATTTAGAGCAGGTTCATACTATCTCGCATATGTTTCTCCTGTCATGATTAATCGTACAGCCTCAAAAGTGATGGGCAGGTTTTGATATCTGGGTCACATTGAGAGGAAGCGCAGGGCTTTTGCAGTGAGAGGCATGCTCACTCGCAGGTTTGCACGTTGCTCAAAAGAGGTTAAAATAACACTTTTTAAGGCGTTCTGCCACTCGTTCTACTTGAGTGGTCTATGGGTGAACAGAGAACCTACTTAAGCATACGTACTCAGTGTAACAACGATTTTAACATGATCTTTGGCTTGGCTGTTTGCTGAAACGCGTACTGATAGCTTTCAAGCCATTAAGCGCAAGAAAGTAAACTCGTTGCTGCACCGTCTACGATACAACAGCAATAGTAGGTATCCTAAATGCTATTGCTGCCCGTTTTGACTGTCCTTTCCAAAATCTTTGGACAAGGACAGCCACAGGCATTCGTTACGTAAAGGTACTAAAACACTAACTAAATATTAGGTACATAACAATTGATTAGGAACAATGAGATGAATAGGTACGTTAACCACCGACAATCGTTTAAGCACAGTCTACATAATTATTACCTATAGAACCTCATTAGAGTTGCAGAGCCGTGACAAATTACACTAGGCAGATATACCAACATATCAATTTCTGTGTAATGCGTAATTTAAATGGCTTTGCAAGGTTACAGATGCGTGATGCCTGGGTGTGCCCATCCCGAATAAATATCGAAAATGTTCATTAATCGGCCTATTCCTAATAATGTTATTGATTGTGTCAAACTCGTTTAGTTAACTCGTTATAGGTAGGTACTTAGGTCTTAAAAGATAAGATAATTCGTACAGTGCACTCATTGGCCTTGTGAAGATATACTAACCGATTATGAGTTCCGTACGTAGTTAATTATTTATCTGTTTAATCCATTATTAGTCGAAAACAGTAGCTATGTGGACGGTGTGTGTGCTATTTTTGTGTTTCTCAATTGTGTTAGCTGACGACGAATGGCGGGAAGTGAAAACTCCGCAGGGGCCAGTGCGCGGGCGCAAGCACCCTGACGGAGACGTATACGTGTTCTACAACATACCCTACGCCACACCGCCTTTGGGCGAAAATAGATTCAAGGTTTGAATTTTCTTTTAGAAGTAATGCTAATTTTTACAATCCAAGATTGATGATTGACATATCTAACGAACCATACAAAGCGATTAAAGACTATAAAAGTAATAATATTTCTATGACGACGTCTTCCAAAATAACTCCTGTGTGTAGGTAACCGAAACAGTAGTTTTTTTTATCTGGATGGCCTCTAATCTGCTATTACAATAGTGTCAGAATGGTCTATCATTGATGTTGACAAGTTTGGTAATCTACTAATATAATGGCGTCATTATGACTTTCCAATGGTCAGCCACTGACACTCCATTGAAAGAAATGGCATTTATTGGTAATCTCGTACATACGATGATTCGACAAATGAATGACTGACTTACGCGGTAATCTGCTAAAATTTTGACAGTTACACACAAACTCTTTTGTTTTAAACAAAAATATAATTAAAACACCCAAATGTAAATAAATATCTATCAAAACACCGGCCGCTAGAAATAAAAACAGATAAACGTCAGTAAGCAGTAATATCACATTTGACTTTGACAGCTAAACAGATAAAATATTATTGAGTTGTAAGTTTTTTGCTATTTACCAACCTCCTACTACTTCAGATTGCTTATAACACTAATAAATAATATGTAAAAATAAATAATATGTAAAAATAAATAATATGTAAAAATATATATAAATGAAATTTGGCATTAATAAATGTTCAAATTTAGTAGTAGTTTTTCGAAAATCATTTCTACTAACGGGTTTTATAATAATGGCAATACGACAATGCCATTATAATACAATTCTATTACGAGACCATTGACCGACCACTGATCGACCATTATGAATTTAGCAGTTTACGAACTTTTAGCAAAATGACGATGGGATCGTGTTGGAATGACGAATTTATAAAAATAGCAGACTAAGGCCCCAGTAGGTATTGAAGATTTCAGACGGAGCGGTTCGTAGACGGGAAGCTCCATTACATATCGAGACCTCTCCGGGCCTCGGATAGTTGGTACCGGCTGTCATTCATAGATCTTTGACAGTTTGGCACTCTTTATTATCTATATATCTTCTTGTTGTACCTACTTATGTTAAACAAATTAATAACTTATGACCAATGATATTATAAGTGTATCTTACTTATAAAATCATTGCTTATGACTTATGTTGTTACGGGTAATCAGAATCCCAAAAGTCTGACATAAAAGTTTTACCAAGGGATATACATATATCACTGGGTTGTGGAGGGCAGATCGCTTCATGTAAAATATGCTGCATCCGGTTAGACTGGAAGCCCCCCAAAATACTTGAGAAAAGGCTAGGCAGATTGATGGATTGTATTGAAAACTTTCTGATTTCAGGCACCTCTTCCTGCACCAACATGGTCAGATCCATATGACGCCATCACCGAACATGTCGTATGTCCACAGTTTAAAATCGAAATGGGTGTAGTTATGCCTGCACATCTGGTGCAGCATGAACAATGTCTCGTTGCCAATGTGTACGTGCCCAACACTGACAAGAAAAACCTCTCAGTCCTGGTATACGTTCACGGAGGTGGATTTGTTATAGGTTATGGTGACATGATGAGAGCACTGCACTTAATGGAGAAAAAAGATTTGATCTTTGTCACTTTTAATTATCGACTCGGCATTCACGGATTCCTCTGCCTCGGCACTGAGGACGTGCCAGGCAATGCCGGCATGAAGGACCAGGTGGCACTGCTGCGCTGGGTGCAAGAGAACATCGCGGGCTACGGCGGTAACCCTGATGACGTGACACTTGCAGGTGGCAGCGCAGGTTCTGCCTCAGCCGACCTATTAATGCTCTCCAAGTCAGCCGAGGGTTTGTTCCACCGAGTCATACCTGAAAGCGGTGGAAACCTTGGCGCATTTGCAATTCAGAGGGATCCTGTAGAAATTGCTAAAACTCATGCCAGAAAACTGAACTTCACGGATGTGGACGATATTTATGCATTAGAAAAGTTCTACAAGACAGCTCCAATGAAACTGTTAACTTCAGATCCATTTTTGGATAGGACTGATTCCACTTTCTTGTTTTCACCATGCGTGGAACGTGATACAGGAGACGGAGCATTCCTGACCGAATCTCCTCTGAGTATACTAACGAAAGGTAACTACAAAAAGTTACCCGTGTTGTATGGTTTCGCCGAAATGGAAGGACTGATGCGTATTGACTTCTTTGAAATTTGGAAGCATAAGATGAATGAAAAGTTTTCTGATTTCTTGCCTGCTGACTTAAAGTTTGAATCTGATGAAGAAAGAGAACAAGTAGCCAAGAAGGTTAAGGAATTCTATTTTGGCGACAAACCTGTAGGCAATGACAACATTTTGGGATACATCGAATTCTTTTCAGATGTCCTGTTTACGTATTCTATGCTTTCGGCGGCAAAGTTGCACGCAAAGGCTGGTAACAATCAAGTATATTTGTATGAATTTTCATTTGTTGACGATGGCACTCCAGTGGTGCCATACACTAACAGGAGAGGTGCCACCCACTGCGCGCAAACGACAGCAGTCTTGGATGGTAACTTTATGGATAGAGATGAAAGCAACCTGTCTCAGAAGAACAAAAAAATTAAGAAAACTGTCCGTGAACTTTGGCATAACTTTATCAAAACTGGGTGAGTGTTTTTTCTGTTGCTGTCACTACGCCAAACTAACTGTATTTCAATCATACATCGATACATCATACACTATATGTATAGTGGATCGATGTATGATTGAAATACACACAATACACAACCCACAAAGCTACAACAGCACAATAGTCTTGTCTAAACTATTCCCCCTTATACACGGTAAGTTTTTATCCAGTGCGCAAATTTTAACCATGAATTCAGCATATCATTCTAGACCCCCCCCCCCCCTACCGCAGAAATTTTCGCCGGTTATACAAAAAAAAAAAAACTGCTGTTTCATAGAAAAGTGCAAAACCCACGCGGTCAAATTGTATGGAACAGCTGTTTTTTTTTGTATAGCCGGCGAAAAATTTCTGCGGTATGGGTCTAGAATGATATGCTGAATTCATGGTTAAAATTTGCGCACTGGGTAAAAACTTTCCCTCTATGTATAAGCGGGAATAGTTTAGACAAGATAATGCCCATTTCAGGAAGCCAGTGCCTGAAGGGTCATCCCTACCTGAGTGGCCGGCAGTAGGTGCTGACGGGTCACCACATATGTCCATCGATGAGAAGCTGGAACTCCGTGGGGTGCTCTTGGAAGAACGCACTCGTTTCTGGGATGGCATCTATCAGAAATACTACTGGGATCCCGTTATACCACCAACGCCGCCGCCTAAACACGTTGAATTGTAAAACAGCTGCTAATCATTACTTTTTTATTTAAATTCGAATTGAGAATATCTTTCCGAGTTAGTTAAAAATCGACGAGTATTAATAATCACATTAATTTTGAATATGACAAAAGAAAATGTTAATTAAATCTGTCATTAATACCATTTTCTTTTGTTTTTCTTTACGCTATGTAAATATTCCATGAGGCATATCAATAGAATGCTGAATGCATATTACAACTAGCAGCAACTGCCATTTCTGTCAATCAGTTATGCCTACCTACTACAAAAATTTATACTTAACTGTGTATCTGATTAAATAAATAGGTTTAGGTACTAATCAATTTTCACGGGTTTTAAGTTTACACTTACCGCCTTATTACAAAACAAGGTTTTACTTTAGGTATGGTTTAAACCACCGGGTCTGTTTTTGAAATAAGAACCTAACTGCAATCGAAATACAGCTCCTTTTACAAAACTGACAACTTAGTATAGTACCAAATTGTCAATTTTGTATTAATAACTTTACCCAAAAAGAAGAAAAGTGGTATTGCCAAAACTGACTGAGAGTTTTAGGCTAGAACTAAAGTTAGATCGCGTTTTGTAATAAGACGGAGAATGTTTACACAATAATTGAATGAGGTGAATACCTAACTATACTTGCTGATGTGTAATTGTGTGGTTTGTATCTTGTATTGTTTTTTTTTTTCTCTCATATCATAACTATACTCCAGTGGACTTGCAGAATGTTTCAAATATTGTTTAACTACGAATATTGTTTTAAATCCAGATAATCATTATGTAAATTCTTTGTTTTTTCTTTTATCTTTAAGATATATGTGTTCATGTAGTTTTAGCTTTTACTGTAAAACATTTCGACACAATGTAAAAATTGTTAGTGAAATAAATAAATAAAAAAAAAACAAATGCATAGGTATGGTTAACGAAATATTTTTTCCATACTACCTAATCGGAAGTCATGGCATGGCAGCAGCTAAAGTTCGTTCTTAATCCCAGATAGTACCTAATCTGACATTTCAAGTCTTTGTGTGTTTGCTTTTTATTGTAGGAGTTTGACATTACATTACACCTGTCAAATTACTACATGGGTTTAAAAACGAGCTCTATTACATTTTTCATACCTCACCTACCAAAGCATAAAAACGCGAGGTCAACATTAAATACATTTTTTGTTGCAAAAATCTAGAATTAGGTCTTGGTAACAATTTTTATGCGTTTGGTTAAATAATATTTAACACATGACTTGCGACATGGCCACTTCACTGATACGATCAACAGTTACTTACGTTCTTATTGTAGGCTCAAGAAATGCAATTCTTTCGGCAAGTTTTATACATCATGAAACTGTATTTAGAGAAAAATATGAAAAAGGGATGTGAGGACGAATACATGCTGCGCCAACGCCGAAAAAATTGGGATGAGGGTGACACCAAATAACTTCGATTCAGAAAAGATCTGTTACCGTCCTATTTTAAATCCATACATATAAGGTCAAATGAAATTAGCTAACAAAACTCTGCAGTCGTGATAGATATCGTTATTAAAACCTGATAAAATAAAAAAATTGAGACATTATACCACCATAATGGGATATTGGATGCGCCTATATGCCACTGTGGCGTAGTAATAAATATAGTTTGTGTTATATATCTGGTAGTTGTAAGTACTAACACTAGTTTCTAAGTCGTTTGTAAACTAACCAAATGGAGGATAAGGGTCTGAAATAAAAGATTTTGATTTGATTTGATTTGAACTCTAGTGTTATTAGTTGAAGCGTAGCTTGAGAAAGTCTGTTTTCTTTTGTTTTATCGTGTTTAGGTATCGATAGCTACCCACCATGTCTGTTTACAACAAAAATAAAAAACTTTTTTAAACTGATATTTCAAGTGACTACAATGCACGTATATTGCGGTCAATGACCCCATAAAAATTGGTACTTAGCTAATTTAATTTGACCCTGTTGTGCTGTAAGTACCTTGAATGAATAAGTAGGTACAGGAGGATAAATGTTGTCCTTTGGCATAGATATTCCCTATACTGAAGTATGGGTTTTTTGTAGGCTATAAATTGTAATGCTATTTGCTATGCCGATGACCAATATTGCTATATATATGTTCGCATTCTTCTATAATTTACTGCAAATTTTAAAAAGACGAGCAAAAAGATTACTGCATCTATATGTAGTTACAGATTTAGGGGAGTTTGTTGCGCCACTTCTTCTTCCCAGCTAAAGCACTAGGAAGTGTCGAAAGGTGGGCGTTTTTGGGGGACTGTCTTATGTATTTTGACGTTCGAAAAGTGCTGATTCTCAGCCTAATTTGATTAAATGAATTTTGATTTTGAAACCTTTTATGTGATTATCATCACGACATACAATTATGGCGCTAAGCAGTAACAACAAAAAAATAAAAACAAATAGCACTCCAGGATTAAAAATAGCCTATGCCCTTACCCAGGCCATGGTCTATCTGTGTTCTCATCCAAATCCATCTAACCTAGCGTGAAATCGTAAAAACAAACAAATTCACTTTCGCATCTATAATTATTAAGTAGTTAGGTTTAGGATATTGTGGTGTTTTATTTACGACGTTCACGCGAACGAAGTCGCAGGCAGAAGATTGTCTACAATAAGTAGGTAATAAATTAAATTAAAAAAAGAATGCTTCTTGTTTCGTCTTCTACAAGGATTATGTAAAAACGTTAGATTGTAAGAGGTGGAAATGTATTTGTTTCACCGGATGTGTTATTGAGGCTGTCAGTGTAAACGTGTTAGCATGGTTTTACATATTATCAAGAAATCTTGCGCATATCGTACAAGTAGGTACCTACATGTGTACAGTGCTACAGAAGCGTTTTAATAAACATTTACCTACAGGAAAAAGAAGAAATAAAAATTGTTTATTCTGCATAAACAAAACTCAAATATAAAAAAAATACTTAAGCCAAAAGCCACGTCAGTCTCGTCACACACACCAAAACAGGGATGAACATCTGTGAAATTGTCACAGAAATTGTACTGACAACAAAATGGCGGCATTAATTCCGATTTTGGACACGCGCCTTAAGAACCTTGTCAATCGAGACGTTCACACCGGATGTAACAATATCACGGCAAGATTTTATCGCGTAGGTACTGGTTTTTTAACCCTCGGTGTAGAAACAATCATTGAGCTTCTTACAGAGTGCACCTCACCGCGTTGAAAAACACACTGTTCGGTTTTCAACTCGACGCACGCCTGCACATCAAGTTACCTCAAAGCGTCAAATCTTCCCAATTGAACATGAACCTTAAGAATCAGTGGCGTAGCGTGCCTTGTCGGGGCCCCGTATAAAAATTTTTTTGGAGGCCCTTATATGGAGGTAAAGATTTTTCACAAAAGAAAAAAAATATTGTGAGTAATATTTATTTATCACATAATTTACCCATTTTACAAATAAAAATCGAATTTTAAATATTCACTCTCCTTGCCTTTTATCGGCAAACTGATTTGTTAAATCATTTATGGCTGATGATGATTTTAGTTTTTCTAAAGTTTCTGCCTCTATGGACAATAGTGAGATGTCTGACAGCCGTTCTTGTCCCATCGAAGTTCTTAAGTAATTTTTTATTAGTTTTAATTTTGAAAAACTTTAATTGGTCACAAAGATTAAGTGAGATGTCTTTACTGTATTTAGCAGACAGTTTTCCGGAAGCGTTTAATATCTCTTCGCTTGAAGAAGATAGGAGTTTCTCCGGTTGTAATATTTCGAATATACTACTCAGGTTGCAAAGGCTCTGAAATCTTTCTTTAGTTTGAGAAATTAATATATCTAAACAGCAATAGTATACATTGACTTTGAAATAGGATTCCGGGTCGGAAATTCTCTCATCTTGTGATAACTCATCAAAAAAACGCTTCGTTATCTTTCGCCTACTGTTTATAAAAACAGTTGTTACCCCCCACTTTTTTGCTAAATCTTTGGATTCATTTAGCAAACTATTAAATGAATTCTGATTTCTTAATTGGCACAGTCTATTTAAAAGATTACTTAATAAAATACTAGATTTCTGTAAGTCATTATTATCATGCTGTAGAGCTTTAGAAACAGGATTAATAATTTCAAATAGTGAAGAAAAAAATGTAACGAGCACTAAGAAATCAAAACTCTCTAAAATATTAATTATACTTTTACATTCTTCACGTTCATCTTTTTTATTTGAAATTAAATTTAGTTGGTACAAAGTTTTCATGATTAGTAAAAAATTTTTCTTTACTGCTAATAAAGCGTCGTTCCTAGAAGACCATCTGGTAGGACATACCTTTTTAAGGGTAATCAAATATTTTTCAGATGAATCGTCACTTAGCATAGCCCAGCGTTTTATACTATTGCCAAAAAAAGTATATATTTTTTCTAAATTATCGAAAAAAGTCGATACTTCACGAACATGTCTCGCAGCATCGTTCAAAACCAAGTTTAAAGCGTGCGCAGCACAATGAACATAATCGGCATTTGGAGCATGCTCTTTTATTAGGGTTTGTAATCCTCCATACACACCCGACATAACATTTGCTCCATCGTATCCCTGTCCTCTACATTTAGTCAAATCAATTCCATATTCTTTATTCAAATTTAAAATGACAGTTTTCAGACCTGCAGCACTGCAATCGGTTACTGCTATGAATCCTAAAAAGGACTCACAGATTTTTATTTCTTTAGGCACATTATCATCATTTTCTGTAACCGAGATATATCGAAAAACTACAGAGAGTTGGTCAATTTTTGACAAGTCTTGTGTTGTATCCAGAATTATTGTCAGAAATGGAGCTTTTTTAATTTCTGAGATAATACTGTTCCTAACGTTAGTACCAAGCAAACTAATAATTTCGTTTTGAATCGTAGGGCTTAAATAATTTATTTCACCTTTCGGTTTTAGAAAAAGTTCTTTTAAAGTTGCATCATAGTTAGATAGCAGACGTGAAATTGCCATAAAATTGCCAGAATCAGAATCATGCCCCCTCAAAGGTAGATTACAAGATACTAAAGTAATTATAACATTAATTATACGATGCAGTACATCTCTCCAGAATGTAATTTTACTATCGATTTCACTTTTCAATAGAGTATCGATGGTATTTCCTTGCAACCAATTATTATAAGAGAGTGAGGCACTAATATGCTGATGTGACTTTTCATGGTCAAGAATAGTTTGTGTGAAATTGCTTCTAACCGAAACACCGTTAACCCAAGCAGAGGAGTACGATTTGTTTTGACGATCTGCTAATAACCAACAGAAGTGACAGTACGGTTTGTTTAAAACGTTAGAATAACATAACCATGGTCTTATAATTTTTATGCCTGCCTGATTGAAATATGAATAATAATAAGCTGAAAAAGGTCGGTTATTTTCTGAAACTTTTGGAAATGGTCCTTGTGGTTTAAATGGACCCAATTTAAAAATTATTTTTCGTTCGCATTCAGTTAAATTGTCACCAAAATTTCCTCTATCTGATGAAATTATATTACCATCTGCATTATCTGCAGAAATATCAGAATCGTTGACTTGGGGTTCCTCGATTTCTGGATGGACATCCGGTAAAGTATGTGCTTGGCTTTCTTCTATTTCCGGATGGATATGTGACGAAGAACATGCTTCAGAAGAATCTAAAAATAAACGAGTAATTGTTAAAAAATAAATACGAATGCTTTGATACTAAACTAAAAAGAGTTATATATAAATAAATAACGTTACTAAGGGTCACAGTTAGAGAGTGTTCAGTTCAGACGCACACAGATTCTACGCGGATTGTGCTCGTACCTATTAGTAGATACAAAATCACCTGCAGCCCGTCCGTGCATTACTATACACCTGCGTGCTATTTAAACGCAGCGCGTAGTGTAGTGGCCATACAAAACGAGAACCCGAAAGCGAGTCTGCACATCTGAAGTTCTCAACACGCAATTAACGATACGATACGGACTGATAAACAAACAACAAAACAAATCGATCCTATAGATAAGTTAGAATTTTGTTTTTTTTTATCAAGGCACGGAACCCTAAAAACAGTATAATTGTGAAAATCGAGGGGGGAGACAACTTTTTGTGACGGACAGATGGACAGACCGAAATTAAAAGATTTCCTTGTTTATCACTACGGGCCCCTAATAAATGGGTTGGGTAGTAGTGTAGTACTTACCTTTCCAATCTAAATCACTCACAGTATCTTGTCTCTGAAAAAATGAAGAAATTTTGGGCACTTTTTTTATAACCTCGTCCCTTTTCTGTTTAATTTTTCTTTTCTCAGCGCCGCTGGGATAATCTCTTTTCCTTTCACTCATTTCTTTTACAAATCGTTACTAATACTGCTAAACCAGAAGAACAATATTGTTTGTACTGAATTACAATGTAATGCACATTTATATAAAGCGCGTAAATAAACAGTGCACTGCACTCCGTGGTTTAACATCCAATGCAAAGTACAACAACGTACACGTACATCGCGATATCGATGAAGGATTCCCGGGGATTCCCCGCTGAGTTGAAGATGAAGTAAGTAAAACGGGGAAGTCCCGCAGCCCGCCATAACGATGTAGTGTTGCCAACTTTTGAACGCACGCTTAAGGCGGGAAAAAAAGGAATTGCTTTATAGTATTTTGTCAATTGTAAAATAAAATAAATTAGAAAGTTTTTATTCTTTTTCCTTACACACTTTGGGGGCCCCCGTGGCCCGGGGGCCCCGTATAATTGATACGGCAAATACGGCGGTAGCTACGCCCCTGTTAAGAATCCTACGACCGAAGCTCGCAACTAGGATTCGGGCGGAGACAATATTTCGTCTGAAAATTGCTATCGTTGCGCTAGTGTTAGTACCTGTCGAGGATACATACCTACAGTGAGCAGTACGATCACACACACATTGACAATGGCTTGACGCGATAGCGCTACTAGCTACTGACCATTTATGATGAATTTGGATGTGTTCCGTAATACCAAAAATGATGAATGAAAACTTATTGTATTTTAATATTTTTTTCGACATTTTACAACTTGATAATATGATCTATGCTTCTGAGATAACAATATTACGGAAATTGTTGGTTATAATACCAAAAAAACAGTGAGAAAACATGTCATTTACGCTGTAAAAATGTGCGAAATGCAATTCGCTTAAACTTCATTTCAGGTAATTATTTTGGAAAAAAAAACCCCTACGAGCCTAGATAAATACTGTCTGAATCCGAATATCATCATAATATGATGGAAATATGCTCAAGTTGCAAATGATTTAGGTATTACGTATGTATGGACAGTTCATTGTACGTAGGCCTCTTAAGCTTATTTTGTAAAGTTGAAAATCTATCAAAGAAATTTGACAGATGAGGGTAACTTGATGCGCTGGCGCCTGTACTTACGTGTGTACGTCGAATAACATTGTACCATTGGTAGGTACAGACGCCAGCACATGAAGCTACCCCAAACTGTCAAATTTGCCCAATTGAACCATTTTATATGTCTGTGCATTTAAGTTACAACTATGAAAATCTATCAAAGTTTGACATAGTACAGACGCCAGCACATCAAGCTACCCCCAACTGCCAATTTTTTCCAATTGAACATGAACCTTATGCGTACGTGATAAAGTTGAACATCTAGCAAAGAAATTTGACAGATTGGGGTAGCTTGATGTGCTGGCGTCTGTACACAAGCACGAAATCGAAGTGACAACTACAAACAGACCATTGCCTTGTTCATTTTTTTTTTTGTTTTTGTTAGATATTTCGGATTAGACTGTTACTTTCCTCAATAAATAGTTAATAAACAAATTCTACACTTGAAATGATGTTTAGATTGTAAGAGCGCACGAAAATAATCTTGCAGTTTACAGAAAACGCAATCGATTTTTAATTTTAGTCGGCTTAAAATTATTGGCGCCCCTCAAAATTTGACGCCCTAGGCTTCACGGGTCCAAGCCTAAATCCGCTACTATTCATAGCAAAAGCAAGTGGCGTTCTGTGGAATAGACTTACTTTAATCTTTGGAATAGACTGCTTAACCCGTAACCGCGTGAGGGTTCCAGTCCCAACAACCTTGTGCTGCCATCTCTACGAAAGAAATGACAACAGCCCATAAATACATATAGCAAAGTACCCCCTCTGATAGTTTGGCATCTATAAAAGTTTCAAGCTACACCGCCAGAGGTCGCTATTTCACGTTTCAAGGAATTGTCGCAGCAAATAAATAAAAAAATGTATTTTAGGCTTGAGAAATTTTATCATAAATAACATGCGAATTAATAACACATTAAACAGAGTGTTTCATAGTTATTAAATTTTATAATATCAGGCTGCTATTTACTGCCAGAAAAGCTTAAGATTTCAAGTTACAATATATTTTGGCACATAATGTAGGAACGTTATAAACATTGAGAATTTAGAGTGACATTTTATAACTCATTTTATCATGCTATTTTACAAAGTACAATTTTAATTTGTAAACATTGATTGAAAGACGATAGATCCAATTTTAATTTTTAATTATTGTCAGCAAAAACTTCAGTGTAAACATGATTTTTATCCACATGTCCTAAAATCTTGATCAACATTACATTTATCCGTCACTGAAAATATAAGTGATCTGTCCGCTTATATTCATTTTATCAATTAGCAAGCTTTTGCAAGCGGCTTCACAGTGGAATCACTCTATCTATTGATGAAAACCGCATTAAAATCCATTGCATAGTTTAAAAGGTCTAAGCATACAAACATGAAAAGCGACTTTGTTTTATAATATGAGACATATCAAAATTGCAGCTAAAGTACACAGTACTTGAGAATCTTGGACCACTACCATATTAGTTCCGGTTTGCAAACACGTGATACAGCAACAGTCCAGTACACAAATCATGTTATTCAAACAACATGACAACCTGGTTCTTTTTGGTGTCAGACGAACAGTTGAAACATAAAAGTAATAATACTTAAAAATGAAATATCCTACATATCACACAGTTTCACTTTATCAGTCTTGTTCATTATTTTCAGAGCTTTCTTCACTACTTTCCTCCTCACTGGATTCCTCGCTCGAATCATCAGATCTGACACCTTTCGCTGCCTTTTTAGTCATCATTTCTTTGTACTGTCTCACAGTTATTTTCCTAGGCATTATCTCCCGTAGAAAGTCTAACGTATCATCCTCTTGGACGACTTCCGCAATGTGTTTATATTCTAATAAGGTGTTTTTGCTGTTTTTGAATGCTCTTTTGGCCAAGTCTGTGACAAACAACTCCTGCAATGTATGAAAAATATTGTTTTTATTATGACTCAGTTCGAGTGTGGCCGTATTTCATGAGAACAAATCTGTTTTCACCAGTTGTTTTAGCAAACAACGCTATTGTTTTGAGACAATAGGTTATAAAAGCGGCAAAACATCACATACTCACGGTAACTTTCGTAACTAAATACAGAGGTTCAGCGCCAACTGCTTCGACGTCCGGCGAACTTTTCATTATAGTTTTCACTCTAGATAATGGTAAATGCAAGTCCTTCTCACTTTTTGGAGTAGCCATCGTTACTTCTTTCTATAAATGGAATGGAAAAAAATACAAAACTTTGTCGCTCAGATTTCTACAGGAGCAGTGACATTTTGGAGCAGTGTTGCCATTTAGGTATAAAATCACCATATTTCTGATCAAAATCGATTAGATTTTGCCAACGAAAGCTCGCTTACATTTTGTGAAATTGTTCATTAATTTCGTTTGACCAATAAGTAGAACTTTTTTGAACTAGTTCTGTAATAGGTACTTTGATGTTTACTTACTGGGCAATGGGGCTATCAACGATCTAGCGCAGTATTCTGAAAAACTCGAATGTCCGAGAATCCAAACTAAGCCTATCATCATAAATATTTCACCCGAAAGACGTCCACTGTTGGACATAAGCCTCCCCCAAGCATCACCACTTCGACCGGTTCAGTGCTTCTCGCATCCAGCGTGTTCCTGCAGCTTTCACTAAGTCATCGGGCCACCATGCAAGCGGCCTTCCAACGTTACTTCTTCCTGTACCCTAAGCCTATAAATTCCATTTATTCAACAAGGCCGTAACTTAGGGAGAGGACAAATTAATGGAATAACTCATAGATGCGTTGCATTTACAAATAAACAGGTAATTTCGAAGTAATTACTGGCAACATTTCTGAACATAGAGACAGATCACAGAGGTTTCAGGTTGGTTGGTTAGTTTTCATAATCATTTTGTTAGTTTCAATATTTGGAAATATCATATTATTAATAATAGCTATTTGATAAAAAGATTGTAAGGTAATTGTTAACAATCTTTTTAACAAAACGCTAAAACCGTGTCCCTGTTACTTAAAAACACAAAATAAAGTTATTCCAAGTTAAACCTGTGAAAATGTATGATTATTGGTATAACTTTAGTCCGTGTTTAATATAGAGGGTGTGTTTTGTGATATATGGGCAGAGGGGTAGAAAGAATAGACGAAAATGGTCTTAACGCTAGCTGTCTTTATTTTCCATTTCCTTATAGAAAATACTTTTACGAAAAACAGTATATAGGGCCGCTTGCGTGGCCGGCCACACTCGCGGGGCGCTGACTAGTGCCGTTTGCCGGCCCAACCAATCCGACATCCAATCAATTCTTACGTGAAAACGATAAATAATACAAAAAATACTGATAACGCGAGATCGTTAACCGATTTACAGGGACTTCTCAATTTTGATCAGTTCAGCGATGCCGTCGTACATCTCCTTGACGGCGTCGTATTCGGTGAGTCCCATGCGCCTCTTGTTGGAGATGTCGTAGACGCCACCCTCAGCCTCGGTGTGCTCGCCGCGGGTGCCGCGCACCTGCAGATGGTACTTGGAAGCGATCTCTTCCAGCTTTGCCTTGTCGGCCGCCAGCTTGGGCAGTTTGATGTGCACAGACGCGCGCACGGTTGTGCCCAAGTTGGTGGGGCAGAAGGTCAGGAAACCGAGCCTGTCATCGTGGGAGAAGGGAACGCGCTTCTCAATGTCGTTGACAGCGGTCACCAGCCTCTTGTAAACCTGCTTCAGGTCACCGCCCATCTGCATGGAGATGAGACGGAGGTGGTCCTCCTCATTGCACCACACCAAGAAGGTCTTGTTCTCATTGTGGTAGATACCACGGCCAGAGGGCCAGAAACGGCAAGCGTTGGCAGCCTGCAGGAAGCGGTCACCCTCCTTGAACAGGAAGTGGTCATCGATCAGCTGCTGCTGAGTCTCCTTGGACATGCCGGTCAAGGGGTAGAAAGTACCCTTGAGTTCACCCTCGAGTCCTGAGAGGGTGGTGGAGACCTTCTCTTCCATCTCCTTGTACTGGGCCTCGGTCAGGCAGGGGTTGAAGGGGTAGCCCTCCATGGAGCGACCGCAACGCACGCGGGTCGACACTACGAACTCGCCGGCGGGGTCCAGGTTGCCGAGGGTTTCCACGTCACCCCAGTTCTTGGCGGGGTGCTTGTCGGTCTTCTTGAAACCATTGTGGTAGTCCTCAATGACGGGGTCGAACAGGTCAGCGAACACTGTGTACGCCTCAGCGTCAGGGGCGTAGATTCCGACACCAGAGTCCAAGTTCTCAACACCTAGAAAAGATTACGTAATAACATTAGCTTCATTTAGGTACCTTACGTAAAATAGTAGATATAACTTATCTATATACCTAAATTACATCAAAAGTTTATTGAATAGGTAACTAGGTAAACTAAGTACCGATAACTGTCGGTATTATCAAATTTATCATTAAGTATTACATGTGTTTTAATCAGATATTTGTTTCTAAGTTATCTATTGACGCGGACTGCCTACGTGCCTATCTAGTACATAAGCATACGTAAGATTAGGAGATAGTAACAACCGTATCAAAGTCTACTCACCAGACTGGATGCAATCCAGGAGAGTCGAGCCGAAGGAGGTCTTCTTGTTCTTAAGGGCGTCGAACACCTCCTTGGTAAGGTACTTCTTCAGCAGTGACTTGGAGTCAGAGGCCTGGAGCTTGCTGAAACCAGCCTCCAACTTCTCGATGGTTGCGGCGTCCACCATTGCTGCGGCTTTTCTGTAACGACACAATCAAAAATCATTATAAAAATTAGACTTTTCTAAATACTGATATAAGGGTATAATTACGATTCTAACGCTTTCAACGCAGCGCATGTCGCCCTAGTGCACATTTTGAATAATTTCAATGAAAACACAACGAAAATTAAAAAAGTCCTTGCGACGCGCCCGTAGCCAACTATAACTGCTATTTTTTAAAGTGAAAATAATAGTGACGTACCCATCGACTCTGGAATCGAGCGGTGGAAGAGTAAACCTAAGTCAACATCCAAAAAGTTTTAAGTCGAGATTTGATCATTAGTCTTAGTTCACTTATAAATTAATTATATATTATTAAAAGATATTAATAAAACGAAAAATATGAATAAGAAACAACGAAATGTTATTTTTACAAATATTACGAACCGCCTGATGAGGTAATACGCGAGAACGGCGCCACCGCAAACCACCACAGGGATTGTGACTTTCAGTTTATAATTCATAGTCATGGAATTAACTAAAGCCACTAGGTTATGGATAGAAAAATGGGTGTAACAACTACTGGTACTGGAGGAGACGTTACGCGGACTGGACCGGGTTTGGGATTGTTTTTGACCGAACACACCCAGGGAAACACTCAGTTTTGTGGTGGAATTACGTAATTTAGCTAGAGGTCGCCTTGACCGACACGCGCAAGTCGAACGGATGTGTCAGCTCACTGCGCACCGGTGCTTCTTCGTCGCGCGCAGCCGTACCTCCCACTCGCGACCAACGAACGAACGTGTTATCGTGAGTTTCTTGTTACTTTGCATTCATTTCTATTCGAGAAGGTATTGCAGTAATAATTAAACATCGTCAGATTACGGAATCCACTTATCGTTCCATGAATTACGCCAATCGTGATATTGGATATGAGCTGATATGATTATGTTTATTGAGTGCATGTAGGTACAGCTACCTATTTGCTAAAAAGACACTGGGTAACTTGCACGTCATGTAGGTAAATCAAGTTTAACATACATCAGCTCTAAGCTCAGAGAAATATCGTTATTTTTCTTACGTTTGTAGGTACTTGATAAGGATTTTGACTTTTACAACTTTAATTTCGACAACCATGAGGGAGAAAACACAATAGGTACCTTCCTGTCAATTTATATATTATTACTAATTACTAAATAAACTGTAAAACCAAGAGGTACCTATGATATAACTATAATCGGCAGGAGTTTACGACCATTATACGGCCGGTCAATCCGGAAACGCTATAATTTCTACATCCCGTTTAGGTTCAATGTCCCACGGTAACATTGCAAAAACGAATCAAGTATATATGGGGACATTTTTACGGTACCGGTACCAATATTTAGGAAATGGAAACTATTAGAATCGCAATTTTCAGCAAAGTAACAATGATTTGAACACAAAACATCGCTATAACTATAAAATTTGGCAGCGCGCACTGGAGATAAATGCCGGCTGGAGTAATACGCACCCGTCGGCATCGTCAGCCGGTTTGTTTTCCTTGTTTTCTTTCGTTGCACAGCCACCCATTTTCACAATTACTATTTATTAACTAGCGACTAAAACATGCACTAAATCACTAAAACTACTGCAAATAAATAAAAGAAACGGAGGATACTAAATGCAATGATGGAATGATATTTTGTCCAAATGAATGTATCGGAGCCGGGAGTGGTGAGGGCGAGGGGTGGCCCGATCGATGCGCGACACGCAGCACGCACGCGGCCTTACGCTTCCCGCCCTTCGGGAACGGCTTCAAAACTTTTCGGAGGGAAAGTTCCCTCTATTTACGCCACCGGTTACCTTCGCGGGTTATATTTGAATGCAATTCCGACTTCTTCAAACAAGTGCGATAGTCATCTTATCGGCGAAATAGAACACTTAACGTTATCGAAGCACATCTTGAATAGGGATTTGGTTATCACACAATAAGCTAGGAACATTTCTGAGTTCAGGAGCGGCGGTGGTGAATTGGTGGGACGCGGTCTAGACGAAACTTTACGTCGGTAGATTAATATTTAAATGACCACCGCTTACCTTGCGCTTGTACAACCGTCAGAGTCGACTGCGAGGTGCAGAATGGTCTGTGCGGGTTCGAGCGGAGCGTTAAGCCCGCGGCAGCGTCCCGCGCCCCCCCTTCCCTGTCAACCTTGGCCTTGGTGATGCTTGCCTGGCCGGCAGATCGAGAGCCAGTTTAGCTTCAAGTCGTGATTTGGACTTAACATTACAGCAGTTATTTAATCTCATCACAATCCAAAGATAATTGCATATCATCTATTGAACTCGGAGCCAGGTAAACGCAACGACAGTGCATAAAAGAGACGTATTCTTTAAGATTATAGTCTGATTGGCTTCAGACTTATCAAAATCTATAAACACGGCTATTACCTAAGCAAACATGAACTGACGTTGTATTTGACGAGAGCCAAATTAGATGAAATTCTAGAAAGTCCTTGTATTCTGATAGTACTCCCAATGCAATTTCTTGGTTATTTAAGATTATTTTTATCCTGGAATGAAGTATGACCCATCTACTTCTTAAAAATAATGCTGAAAATATGGCTACAGGTCATGCTAAACCACAGACAGGTATATGTAAGGCATGAATGAGATTTTTAGATAATATTGGAACATAGTAGTAAGAGAAGTTAGTTCACGTAACAATGAAGGTATTTTATTTGGGACTCATGGTAAAAACCGTAACAATCACATGTCAAATGAAAACAGTCTATTTTGTTTTCCTAAAATATTGGTAATGAATTTTTGACAGTCTTGTAAATTAAAGAAACTAATCATTTACAATAAAAAACAGTAAACGAATCTAATCATAATCGATCGATTGTGAAATTGTGAACCTCGCGTCACGCACTATTAGTTATCAACGAATAGGTGGGAAATTTAAAATTAGAACGTTGCTGGTTCTTTTTCGTGTCTGGATCGAGTCCAACACTTCTTCAACGTTAGCGATCTCGACGATGCCAATGTCAAGTTTGTTATTTTTCACTTTCATTGCATAACTTCGACATCGAGAGTACCATTGCTCTATTTATTAATAAAAATGGTATTATTTTAATTCGTAATGCTCTATGATTTCAATGTATGGCAGGTTACTAAATTTGAATTCAGTATTTGATCAAAGGGTGGTACTGAAACAGACACCCGAGGGTTCTTTCCTAAACGACCTTCACCGTGTCCTTGGTCGTTGACCCAGAGATTAGGATCAGGGTAGTGACTACGGGCAGGCGTTCGATTCGTTCACCTACATTCAAGGAAACCATAAAACTCCCCTAGCTCAAGGTGAAGTTATTATTATCAAGTACATACAAGGGACTGTTTCATCGATGGGTATAATTAATCGCGTAGGTACTTTAGGTACCTAGGTACCTAAATATTTGATGACATTTTTATTTTTATCGGCGGATATTTTTTTAGGTTCTGTTCTATCTAAATGTCTTTACGTAACTAACGACAAATTTAATTTTGGTCTAGAAATACTATAACAGGTGTGATTTGGCATTTAGAATTTAATTTTCGAAAACTGCCTGCGTTTTTTAGAAATTGGCAAATCTTGAGCGCGTTAAAAAAGAAATAGTAGGTAGGTACCTACCTACCTACAGTTAGTAGTAATTTCTATTCTAAATTAATTATTTTATACATTCTAGTACGTTTACTTACGTTATAAATGGATGCTTCACATGTCAAAATAAGGTAAAAACATCGACATAATTAAATTGTAAGCATTGCATTTTGAACGAAGGAATAATTTCTGTGTAACCTAAATAACAGGAGGAAGGAAGGATGAATATATTTTAATTATAGAATGAATACCTATGTGTCTGTTCTGATCTGGAACCATTGATTTAAACAATTGAGGAAAAAATAATCATACCTACGTTATTTTTTACAAATACTTTTATACAGGTAACATCCATTTATGTAGGTAAACTAAAAGTTTGGTCGAACCTATGGATCCTGACAAAAATTTCCCAAAGCAAGAATTGTAGGTACAGTCGCCAGCAGGTCAAGCTATCCCAAACTGTCAAATTTTCCCAATTGAACATAAACCTTATTCCTTTGTAATTAAGTTGAAAAACTATCAAATAAATTTGACAGATTGGGGTAGCTTGATGTGCTGGCCTCTGTACCACAGTCCAGATAATACAGGGCTTTTAATTTTAAGGGCTTGTGGCTAAGTACTAACTGCCGCAAGAATTGATCGATCAGGTTAAACTACACTTGCCGCGGTTAGTCCGTGGATGGGTGACTAGCTTTACATACCGAGACCCTTCCGTGGCTCGGGAAGCCTGTCGTCGGTTCCGGCTTTTATTCGTGGATTTTTGACAGTTGTTACGCGTTGTCAAAAGTCCGAAAATGTGACAACCAGTCTTCATACTGGGTTTCGTTCTACCCAATAATTACCTACCTACGAGTACTTGTTCCTACAAAATATGTATGTTTTATCTCGTTATTTCTATTTTATGCTCTAGAAAAGCAATATTAATTTATTGAGCATAATACCTAATGTTATCAGAGTCGGTTAACATTACCATTTTATTTATTTATTAGCTTTCACACCGCATTGATAAGAAGGTAATAATAGAACAATGATGTAGCCTACATATGTCAATAAAATTAATTGTGAAGGTACGGACACGAACTAATAAACTTATCGTAGGCTTTAATAATTGTTAACTAGCTTCGGCCCGCAACTTCGTTTGCATGATTTTTGTTTGTTCCCTGACCCACCACGTCGCATCGCATCACCCAACGCGTCGCGTCGCATCACCCACCGCGTTGCATCGCATCACCCACCGCGTCGCATCGCATCACCCACCGCATCGCGTCGCGTCGCCTGCGCTATCACTTCGTTTTTGCTTATCCTTTCTTCAGTATTTTTTTTTCTATTTTCTCGGCTCCTAAGAGTCGTGCAGTGGCGGCCCAGTGGTAACGACCGCGACTTACGAGTTGTAGGTTCGAACCCAGACTGGCGTTTTACTTGGTTTTATTTATTTCATCACCATTGCTCTCAAAACGATGAAAGAAAACATCGTGAGGAAACCGGCATGTCCTAGAACCAAAAATTCGCGCACTGGGCCCACTCAATCTCACCGAGAGGAGGCCGTCGTCCCAGCTGCTGATATTACTTAGCCCACCATAATCTGGCTAATCGTCCGCTTAATCCTGACTGAATCCAATCAGATTGTGAAGGGATCAGTGGGGTTCTTCAAGGGAGTTCCATAATGACTATAGCTGTTCAGCGTCTTCCAAAACATCACCAAACGTCAAACAACATTCTGACACTGCCAGCATGATTCTCGATCTCCTTTCTTTCCTTTTTTTTACCTTGAAAAATTATCAATTAGGTACCTACAGCACTGTGAATCAGCTTGAGCTCAGTGTGATAGCTTGCTGAACTAGTCGTTTTGCATATTCATGAATTATTAATTTTTTCTAAGCTCACAAACCAAGTTCAAGGCAGTTTTCGAATTCCGTCAATCGTCGCGGAACTATATTAAAAAAAATGGCGAACTATCCAGAAAACCTTGGCAATGACTGCGAAGAGTGGCCTTGTCTTTGGTTCAAGCGTATTTAAATAGGTACGAAAGCGACGCAGACGCAGCATCGCGATCTTTTGTAATGATCATTGACGCGATGATAAAAGACAGACAGACGTTTTTTATTATGTTAGTTTAGTTTAGCTATATAGCCTGTCTGTATGGAGCCTATTTTAAAATCGCTCTCGAAATTCGACCATAATTAATTTAAATTTGAACTAATGCATTATCCTTAACACATAGTAAGTACTTATTAGAAATACGAAAGTAACTCTGTCTGTCTGTGGGTATGTTACGCTTTCACGGCTAAACCACTGAACCGATCGTTATGAAATTAGAGATTAAGCCTAGAATTAGTAGAGATATAGCCTGGGATATGGAAAAGGACATTGGCTACTTTTTACGCGATAACCGACATCCCCGCGGGCGGAGCCGCGTTCAAAAGCTATTTTATATAAATGTAAACTTTCTGCACTCCTCCACACAGGATAAGTTTTTATCCGGTGCGCAAATTGTAACCATGAATTCAGCATATCATTCTAGACCCCCAAGCGTAAAAAGTTTAGTCGGTTTTACAAAAAAAATCAGCTGTTCCATACATATTGACCGCGTAGGTATTGCACTGTTCTATGAAACAGCAAATTTTTTTTTTTGTTTGACCGACGAAAAATTTCTACGCTAGGGGGTCTAGAATGATATGCTGAATTCATGGTTACAATTTGCGCACTGGATAAAAACTTATGCTGTATAAACTTTAACTGTGCCAATTTTTATTCTCATTCGTCCGCGTAATTTTCGAAATTAGGGGCACAAAGTTTCACTTCACGTATTAATTAATAGAAGATACATAGATAATAATTATGTTTATCGATATGGCTTGATTGGCATCCCGAACCACAGATTTCGGGTTAAAAGCTTTTTTCGATTTCAAATTGGTAAGGCTGGCACTTTGTGACGTCATAAAATAGCTTAAATGTCGCAAAAAAATAACTTACTCAGAGACTAATATTTTGCTGTAAAGTTCAGACCACTATCCCTGACCTACTTTTTTACAAAATGTTAAGTAGGTACTTGGGGAGCTAGCAGCTGGAGCCCTCAGTATCGCGAGAAGGGCCAATTAGCTCAAGGTTCTCTTTAGAACCTTTGTAAAAGTGTCGCCTTGAGCCCACAGCTTGACGGCTGAATACTCCAGATATTGGAAGTAGGTATACAATCTTGCGTTTATTATCTCTGTGATAGGTACTTTTGTGCTAAGCTTGCTATTTACAGGGTTCAATTTAAAGCAGTTTAGTATGGCGCTTGGGTTTCCTAGGAAAACGGTTCCGTCATATTATTATAATAACGACCCTAGGACCGTCAATAAAATCTGTCCTTTTCACCAATATTTCACATTTGAGTGTCAAAAACACTAATTGGAAAGCCGTTTTTAACCGACTTCCAAAAAAGGAGGTGGTTATACAGGGTACCTAAGTTTTTATCCAGTGCGCAAATTGTAACCATGAATTCAGCATATCATTCTAGACCATTCCCCTAGCGCTAGGGGTCTAGAATGATATGCTGAATTCATGGTTACAATTTGCGCACTGGATAAAAAGTTTTCCTGTATGTTCCACCGAACTTATTTTTTTTTAATGTATGTTCCTCGATTTCTCCCCCATTTGTGGACCGATTCTCAAAAATCTTTTTTTATTTGATAGAGTATACTCCTGAGGTGGTCCCATTGGCACCAAGTCAGGATCTGATGATGGAATCCCAGGGAAATCAAGGGCAACCCTCAAATCTTATAGGTATTAACAATGTTTTTCATGTTTTCTAATGCTATTGAGACATTTGCGTATGGTCATCATCATCTCATGACGCTGAGCTGATGATGGACGACAACTCTTTAACTTAGGAGTTAGGTGCATATTCGGGCTTAACTCCGTCATATATTCTTTTTTTAGAAAGGGTTTTATTCCGAAATGGTCCCATTTAAATTTCATATGCGTTTTGGAGACAGACAACAGAACTCTTCAAAAAATGACAGCAAATCAACCGTGATTGCTGCTGTCGCATAAATATGCATTGTTTTGACCCCAAGGATGTTGAATTGGTGTGGAGTGGGTATTTAACTAAAAAATGAAAAATACTTAAAAACTTTTTCCAAAAAGAAAAACAACCGACTTCCAAAAAACACTAGAAAGTGAAAAATAACTTTAATTTCGGAAACCGGTGACAAGAAATTAATAAAATACATGTCCAAAGTCACCGACTTCCGAAATTAAAGGTCGGACTTTTTCACTTTCTAGTGTTTTTTGGAAGTCGGTTGTGTTTTTTTTTGGAAAAAGTTTTTTTTTGTGTGAAGGCACCTAAGAAACTAAACCTTTTGCTTAGGTTTTATAATCTTTCTTTATCTATTTTAAAAAAATTAAAAATTGTTGGGCTATTTTCTATGGTTTTTTGTGGGCTACAATTTTTTTTTTAATCCAGAGACGAATCTGACTGGTGTAATGTCAAACTCATGTTAAACTCCTTTGTTAAACAAACACAGGGTACTTGAAATGTCAGATGAGCGTCCGAGATGAAAAAACGAACTATATAATTATTTGCATATTTTATTTAGCGAAATCTTGTATCTTTACCATTATCAGAATGTCACACCTTTGTTTCTTATTTTCAGTCACTACTACAATAAAAAAAAAAAAATTAATGAACACAGCAGTCATTGAGGTAATATGTACTAACGTACAGTACATATTACCTCAATGACAGCAGTTCATTTTTTTTTATTAGAATGTTCTATCCAGATCTACATAAATAGTTAATTAGACTACTTAGGTATCAGTGGCGAAGGGTCAATACAAACCGATTCCCATCGGCTTACATTTAAGAAATCCCACCTCCCGATCCACCATTCATTATTTCACAGTACCATAATTTTTTGCTAGCACTCCGCGGTTTCAGCCGCGTAGTTCCCGTTCCCGTGGGAATACGGGGATAAAATAAAGCCTATATCACCCGGGGATAGTGTAGCTTCCCAACAGTGAAATAATTTTTCAAATCGGTTCAGGAGTTACGGAGCCCATTCAATGCAAAAAAAACAAACAAGCTGTGGTGGCCAAGTGGTAACAGCCGCAACTTACGAGTTGTAGGTCGTGAGTTCGAACCCAGCCAGGCGCTTTACTTTGTGTAAATTATTTCATCACAACTGCTCTCAAAACGGTGAAGGAAAACATCGTGAGGAAACCGACATGTCCTAGAACCAAAAATTCGAAGACATGTGACATCCTCCAACCCGCACTGGGCCCGGTGGTGGATTACGGCCCAATTCCTCTCACTGAGAGGAGGCCTGTGTCCCAGCAGTGGGAACATTTATAGGCTGATGATGATGATGATGATGATGAAACAAACAAACAAACAATCAAATCTTCCCTCTTTATAATATTAGTATATGTAGATGTGTTTCTAAGTTTTACTGTAAAAACGCCTGCGCGCAACGAAAACCAATTATCTTCCGTACGAAATTCGCTGATTCCAACTCAGTATGAGTGAAAGTGGGGCTTTATCATCTGAAGAAACTAAGCTTGACGCGGAGAGTGTTTTTTTTTTTGGAATGGCTTACCCTGCCCATAATTTCACACCTCCCCAGCGCCACTGTTAGACATCACCTGCTTAGAAGAGTTAAAAGCCGTAGCCGTGCCCGTAGGTTTCATAATTATGAAACCTACGGCTAGCCTTTCAGAGTATTTATGCCTATTGTTTTCTCCTTATCAAATTAGATCATTGCAAACAAATATATTATAGGTACCCGGTACCTACTTATGATTGATGTTAAGTGCAGCCTATCCTAGAATGACATTGATATTTTTAGCCGACTTCAAAAAAAGGAGGAGGTTATATGTTCCACCGAACGTATTTTTTTTTATGTATGTTCCCTATTTCTCCCTCATTTGTGGACCCATTCTCAAAATGCTTTTTTATTTGAAAGAGTATACTCCTGAGCTGGTCCCATTGGCAACAAATCAGGATCTGATGATGGAATCCCAGGGAAGTCGAGGGCAACCCTGAAATTTTTTAGATATTAAAAATGTTGTTCATAAGTTTTCTAAAGCTATTGAGACATTTGCGTATGGTCATCATCATCTCATGACGCTGAGCTGATGAAGGAAGGTACAACTCTTTAACGGTTCGGAGTTAGGTGGAGTGGATAACTCCGTCATATACTTATAAACCGATTTGCATTTTATTTTTATGTTTTAGGAAGGAGTTTATTCCGAAATGGTCCCATTTAAATTTCATATAGATCTGATGATGCGTTTCGGAGACAAACAACGGAACTCTTCGAAAAAAGACAGCAAATTAACCGCGATTGCTGCTATCGCATAAACATGCATTGTTTTGACCCCAAGGATTATGAAATTTCGAATTCGTGTGGGGTAGATACCATGACTAAAAAGTGAAAAATAAAAACTTTTTCAGAAAAAAAAAAAACAACCGACTTTTTATTTTTTCCTGAACAATATTCTTTATATTGATCTTATTGAAAAATTTCTTCTGACAAACGTTGATGGGTGTCGGCCTTGTCGCAGTAATACGTTGCTGATAGTTTTATGACCCGATTTGTTTAGAGTAGCCACGTGCTGTCGATCGTAACGTCATAAATAGTAGATCATAGTTATGAACATGTGACTTTAATCGATAACTGTGTGTTGAGAAGCTCGCGACGGATATAACCGCAAATTTACTAGAATGATTACAGCACCCTAATTGCGGAACACACTATCAATTTAATCTGAATCAATAAGAACAATATTGATAATCCACTGCTTCATATATTAGAAAAAATTGTCTGCTCAATAACGTAAATAACGCAATTAATTTTGTTAAGTTCTCAAAATGAAAGCTATTCTACCCCGCTGGAATGTTGTGTGACAGTTTGGCGAGTACCTACAGGATACACAGTGACAGAATAATAAATTATGTGAGCCTTACAACTAAGCCATAGAGAACCAGGAAAGTCGTATTTGTCTAAATTCTAGCTACTCACCCTATAAACGGGACAATACTTAGGAAGGTTGCAGTGGCGTATCTAGTCCTAAAGGGGCCTTGTATCAGAATTTGTTAGGGGCCCCCCTTTTTATCCCCCTGCGGCCAGGCTTAAAAAGACGATTTTTTTTAATTCAAAACGAAAGTCCAGTCAGCGTTCTGACTCAGGAGGAGAGAGAAATCAATATCATCAACAAGTATTTGAGGTGTTGAGTTTTATTTTTATATGCTGTATAATAACGTCGGGGCTCTAGGGGGCCCAGTAGCTTGGGGGCCACGTATCGTTGATACGGCTGATACGGTGGTAGCTAAGCCACTGGAAGGTTGACAATAATAAACTTGAGTGGGTTTCTTCATTAAGTTTGATGACAACAAAAGCAGATGAATTGTTTGTGATCCCTTTCTGTCATCCCACGTATCGCTCATAATGAAAATACTTTTCAATTTTGTCGTGAAGCGAAGCGGAAAAATCCCGCCTGCATATTTCGGCACCGGAAAAGCATCCACGCCCTTCGGGCATGTTATACCTACCCGCCCTCGCACGCAAAATGAACCATATCTACCCTCAATAATAATAAAATTCCTTCAAATCTCTTGGATCCTTGTACAGTCATTACACAACGATTGAAAAGCATGCCCTTGCCCTATTTCCGTCATGGTCGGCCAATGTCAGTGTCGGCCAAGCCGGGTCGAACCTTGACGAGGACCGTTTCGTGGTTCGTGTTTTTGAAGGTCTGACGTCAGAGCGTCAGATGTTCTGTTTACACGCTAATTTCAGATATTTAGAGGTGGTAACAGGTTTTGGGTAACCCGTGATATATTGTAATATATGTAGCTAGGTAGGAGAAGTTTAAGTAAACCTAGTCGCAATGTCACCTCAAAGACAATTAATGTTAAAAAGTTGTCAGATTGAGACGGGTCCACTCTCTAAGTTCGTCAACGAAGATACGGTCCCGTCCGTAAGAAATTGATCCAAAACAAAACTTCATATTAAAAAAAATGAACGGGAAAATATAATCTAACGGCAGTAGGGACATTGCCAAATCGTGTTGTCATTCATTCTCAGTTAGGGCCTCAAACTAGTAATAAGTCCGTAAGGTATACGGAGTAGGAAACGCTATCCAAAAACGGAGGAGACACATTCCCAGGAGGCCATTGTTAGAGTAAAACTTATCTTTACGCTATTTCACGGTGTGTTTATTGTATCGTATCAAAGTTACGGTGTTTACGATTCCCACTTTTATATCTTTTGTGGCCATGGACGCTGTAAAGGCTCGACTAGATGAGGGAAACAAAAACACACAATTCATAATAGGTACACATTCTTTAGTAGTGGATAAAATGTACGATACCAAGTGTAGAAATAATAGAATTTACCGCCAAGAGGATTGAAAACGTTTTGGAGTGCCTAATACTTAGGTACAGTTAGATAAAAACCGGCTCAGATATATGTCAGAAATAATAAGGATCGCTCCGTGCCTCAAAAAGCACTCTAAGCCGTTGCTCCCAGCTATCTTTCGTACATCTTTGACAGTCGTCAGGGGTATTCAGAAGCCCAAAAGTTTGATCAAGGGGTATTTTAGTGTTACCTAGTAATCGCGCTATGTAAAATACTGATATTCAGGTACATCCGATAATACTGGAAGTCGACCCGAAGATAGTTGAGAGCTCGGTGGAATGATTGAGGCACAGCAACGAAGACTTTAAAGGCTAATCTCAGTCTAGACAAATTTAGCTTAAGATCTTTCGAAGAACTCAACAAGGACAATGTAATTATCGCCTGACAGCCTGACTCTACTCAAACAGCTGATAATGAGTAAGCCATTACAATTATGCAAATGAACGATCGTATAGTCGTTCGTTGTGTTTACCGGCTTTTACTTGACATAGTAAATCGATTATGTTCGACCTAATTCTTTTATCGTTATTTATTGCAGAGTTGCATGTAACCTACCTACCTACGTTGTCAGTGTCTATGCACCGATGACGCTGCCTCTCCTTCACTAACTCGAGTAGTTTTGTTTTACCGAAACGTTGGTTAGTTAATGAATTACAATGAGTTGCCAAAGTCGGTTACAGAACTTAGCGATGGAAAGTTTAAAACTCACATCAACCGATTCCTTATCAAAAAAGCATATTATAAGATAAAAGACTACTTTGAAGACAGAGAAGTTTGGCATCAATTCCTTCTGCACATGTGGCTTCCCTGGCCCTGGTACCTCATTAACAGTATAACTATGTGAAAGTCTATTATGTAACTGTTCCCAAATTATTATTTTTTACAATGTCTGACATATTCTCGTAATTATTTGACATTATATATAAATTTTAATATCGCCTATTTATTAGTGATTGTCATGGAAATCATGTCACTTGGTTCAAATAGGTTCATCTTATTTATGTAGATTCTTTTACATATTATTAGCCTTAGAGACTAGAGTTGTAGACATTTTTCCATTCTGTATTTTCATTCGTCTAAGTACCTGAGGGGCAATTCTACTAACGTTCACAGTCTGATCTCAGTGTCAATCTGTCAAAAATACCTCGATTTTTCATACATTTTTGACATTTGCTTGTCGCTGAGATGACACTGCGACTAGATTTTGAACGGTTTTAATTACGAGAATTGGCCTTCTGGTACTTATTGACAGGACTGCACTGTCCTCCCATACCTATTATCACTGTAATTTGATAACATTCTAAAAGCCAATTATTTTTAAAAGAGTAACCGTGGAGTTTCTTGCCGGCTCTTCTCCGTAGGAAGCGACAAATTGGAACCGTGCACCTAGCTTCGACGTTACATAAGTGCCCATGCAGGTATATGTGAATTAAAATGATTTTATTTGATTTGAATCGATATGACTGCTGATATCGATTCTTATTTATATGCCCTTGTCATCCACATAATTCGTTGCCTCATCATCTGTTCTTCATCATTCTCCTGTCCTTATGCCAATTTATTTGTTGTCAAACACGTCAACATGTGTTTTTCTTCAATTCTTCTCTATTAGTCGTCATCTCGGTATCCATCGCCTTTCTAATACCCATACCATCATATCCATACCATCTTTCACAAAGTCCATTCTTTTGTCCTCCCCTACTCTTATAGCCATAGACATTCACACTCAAAACTTTAATCACGACATTATCCTCATTCCTCCGTATCACATGCCCATAGCATGACAACCGATTTCCACACAACCCTTCAGTTACCGGTGCTACTTGTAGACTTCTCTAATATGAGTATACTCATCATCTGCTCTCATCCCTATTAATTTGGCATTGAAGCAGCGCGTCTCTTTCTTTCATACATCTCTATTGGTCGTTATATATTCATTTACTCCACTAGTCTTTATCATATTTCATGCAAATCCTTCAAATCTTTTATAGTGTACCATCTTCACTCTTTCTCCACACTTTCCTGTCCCTTGTTCTTTAAAGCTAGTGAATTAAAATCTGCCTTGTCTTTTCCCAACTATATTGGGATCGGCTTCTAGTCGACTTCTGGTCTAGTCGACCAGATGCAGTTAAATACCAGTATTTTACATGAAGCGACTGCTTATCTGACCTCCAAAGTCCAGTTACTGGGTAATACGGTAAGACTGGTTGTCAGACTTTGGGCTTTTGACTACCCGTAACGACTGTCAAAGATCCTCGTATGACAACCGGGACCAATGGCTTGACGTGTTTTCCAAGGCACGGAAGGATCTAGATGGTATTGTAAAGATGGTCACCTTCCACGGAGCAACCGCAGCAAGCGTAGCTTAACCGGACTTCTCGGTACGAAACGATTTCTTCAGTGAAACTAAACTTTTCCAACAGCAAACTGCTGAAAAACATTCCATTACACCAAATCGTAACTTAGCATCGGGAAGTCGATCATATGATGACTAAATCCAGTGCCTTATCAGTATCACCGATACTAATCTAAATCGACTTGACAACTACAACAAAATATTGCAGGCGTCAATACTATCTATACACAAAGATAACTTGTAAGAATAATCCTGCGCATGGATTTTTATTCGTAGTTAATGCGGGTATTTTTGAATTTTAGAAGAGATAAAGTAGGTAGCTACCTACCTTCATACTTATTATAAATTTCTAAAAAGATTATAGGATTGCTTAGTTATTCTGTACCTACTCATTTGAGAGCCAACTATAGATCCGAATTTTACTGTCGGTCAAAGTAAATACAGAATGAAGCTAAAATGGTACCTACTCTGTTTAGTAGTTGCATTTTTATAACTTAGGTAAGTAGTTTTAATATTTTTTTAAATTATTAGGCAAAGAAGAACAACGTTTCACAAAAGAACTCCCTTTGCCGTGATGTTGGTTCCCCTGTCTGTAAAGTGAAGATTAAAACAGCTACCAACATGACAGCAAAGGAAATTCTTTCGTGAAACGCACTCTAAATACACAGCTGGCATATCAGCATAAAAATAAAACCTAACTACCCACATATTTTGTTGTTTAACTTTTTGCTTCTGCGAGTTCTGCGACTCATAAACTCGTGACACATTCAGTGTTTTAAGTTTAAACTCATTCCTTTCCTTAACATAATCAAAATGAAGGCCAATAACTGTAACTTTTCCAGTCGAAAACCTTGCTTAGTAATTTAATGTTGACTCACCTCAGGCTATCTGTCTCTCGAAGGATCGAGAAGATAAAGAAAATCAAACTCAAAGTGAAGAATATTCTGAACCATTTTCTGGGCACTACTTGTAACCATGACGAAATCATTGTGGAACTTTCGCGAACGATAAGTAATCGGTCAGTTCGGTTTGGTACTCGACTGATTATTATCGTCGACAGTTTTTTTCATTATCAGGATTATGATGTTATTATCGACGTGTTTTTTGTAGCGTGGTCGTTTGAGTTGCCTTACTTTCTCAGGTGTTACGTAGGTGTGTTCAACGCAAAAATGTTATTAATATTTGTAGTATTTTTAACCGACTTCAAAAAGAAGGAGGTTATCAATTCGACATGTTTATATTTTATTTTTTTATGTATGTTCGGGCATAACTCCGTCGTATATAGACGGATTTGCAAAATTCTTTTTTTGTTCGAAAGGGGTTTATTCCGAAATGGTCCCATATAAATTTCATATAGATCTGATGATGCGTTTCGGAGACAGACAACGGAACTCTTCAAAACATTACAGCAAATCAACCGCGTATGCTGCTATCGCATAAATATGCATTGTTTTGACCCCAAGGATGATGAAATTTCGAATTGGTGTGGGGTAGGTAACGAAAAAGTGAAAAATAAAAACTTTTTTCAAAAAAATAACAACCGACTTCCAAAAAAACACTACAAAGTGCAAAATAACTTTAATTTCGGAAGGCGGTGACAAAGAATTAAAATGCCCACACCTGCAAAGTCACCGACTTCCGAAATTAAAGTTATTTTGCACTTTGTAGTGTTTTTTTGGAAGTCGGTTGTTATTTTTTTGAAAAAAGTTTTTATGTCTAGTATTTTCGAATGGAATGTCTTGTGAGATGGCTTATAGTTTTTTGGGAGCGTTACTACGATAGATGACGTCATAATTAAATTTATTTTGGCTATTAGATACGCACTCTCACAATCAACCTAAAATGATCTCCCTGCTGGGATATAAGCCTTCTTTCTGTGAGAGAGTGCATCCTAATCCACTGCGCAGGCCCAGTGTGGGTTGATGGATGTCACATGTCTTCGAAGTTATGGGTTTAGGACATGCCGGTTGCCTCAAGTCGATTTGCTTCACCGTTATGAGAGTAGTGGTGAAGAAATTAAATAAACCAAGTGCCTGCATGGGCCGATAACACTAGGCTACTTCTGTTACTCATGTCTTCAATAATTAACTTAATAAGAAAGATGTCGAGGTACCTTTAGTCACGCGGTTTCATGAAAGTACCATTCATTCGCCACTCGAAGTTTCATCTCAAGTATTTACGGCTCAAACGATGATCTCAAAATCATCGACAGGTGATTTTCCGAAACACCTAATCTTATCAATAACTAATCTTTTGCTAGAATGCCGTATACCGCATGCTCCGCAGTCCGCAGGTATGATGTGAGGTCATGCAAAGATTGTGAAATACCTGCTACCTTACTGGACTAGTACCATATTTCGATAAAAATCTTTGAGATATCGATGACATACATACTAAATACGCGTAGTACGGTGGTATTACTATGACGCACTGACGAGGGACAATTTCTTAGCGTGAAATAATACAGAACTATATCTACGCACATCGACGGATTTTGTCATCATCATTAACAACCTACAGCAGTCCACAGAAGGCTAGACCTCTCCAACCGCATCCCATGCATGATTCAACGTGATCCTATAGGATAGGATCTCATCGAGCTGCTACCTGAAAAGCCTGCCAGTTGAAAACCAGCGTTTGTCCACTAGATGTCTGGCATTTTTTCTGGACCTAGGCCTTTTTGGCACGCCGCTCTTTTATTTGATTTTAATTTTCCTTTTTTTTTGCTGTGTGCCTTTTATTCTGAGCGAAATAATTGTATTTTCTTTCTTCTCTCTACCAGCCAATCTGCAAAGATCTTCGTCCACCTATTCTGAGCGTGTCCCTACTACTCCTTACGTTCCTGCCTTACCTATGCAAAACCTTTGCTCTTAAGTGTTGTCATACCAGTTCTTTGTCTGTACCTGCCTTTATAAAGTCTTTGGTGCTTTGTAGTGCTTCAAGAGAAAGTAAGTCATTGTCCGTGGTTTTTGCGCAGACCGCATTGAGCACGAATTGATTTCAATCATTCGGTCCACTTGTAAACGTGATAGCAATGTTGGTTATAATTTTGAATGGCAAAAACGTTTTACATTTTAATTTGACCGACAAACTAGATTATTTTTATTTTTGCTTAAGGAACCTACATCCTTGGTCGGCTTAGAGCTAGGATATATGCTCTTAGTTGGTCGGACCTTGGTGAGCAGGCCTAGTCTATACTAGGCCTGCTCATCTTAGGAACAGCACCATGGCATCGTTTAGTTCGTGGTTTCGATTTTTAGAACCTAGTCATTGTGCAGACGCCAGCACATCAAGCTACCCCAATCTGTCAAATTTCTTTGATAGATTATCATCTTTATAACATAAGTTTAAGGTTCATGTTCAATTGGGAAAATTTGACAGATTGGGGTAGCTTGACGTGCTGGCGTCTGTACTTAGGACCAATGACTTTCTTAGCTGATGAATCATTAAGCGTTATCTTTAAACTCATTGAACTATGAAATTACTAGACTAATTTATTTACTGAAAAATCCCTGACTTTCCATAGGAAATCAGCTAAGTAGTATGTTATTTAACATCAGCCTAGATTTTTTCTATCTATATGTTGGAGTGGGCTCGCAGTCTAATTGGATACAGCTGAATTAATCGACTGCCTATGAGATTTCCATAACTCAGTGACTGGATAATACAATACCCCTTGGTAAGACTGGTTGTCAGACTGTCGAGCCATGATCTACAAATGACAACCGGGCCAACGCGCTTTCCATGTGATAGGTACTGTGTCATAACAATATGGGTATTTTTTTTTGCTCCAGATGTCCTACCAAGGCTGGTCGCGCAAGCTGCATCCTGTCTTTAGAACTATAGTACACATAACATCTGGACGTCAACACCATTATAAACCTGATCCTCTAAAATTGTAATAAATCAAACATGATTGCTTCAGTCAATTTCAACAGTAATAATAGGTCTTTACCTATGAAATTGCCGTTTTGTATGAAAAAATTTAAACGAATTTTTTTCATGAATTTTTTATTTGTATTAATCGAAGTAATCACCCATGCAATCAATGCATCTTTGCCATCGCAGTGGCAGTTTATTGATGCCCTTCTTAAAGAAATCAGCTGGACGGGAGGCAACAAATTCTTCAAAGGCATTTTGTACTGCCTCTCGGGTATTATCGGGCTCCGCAAACGATGCGCTGCGGCGCTCGGCAGGTTGCGCGCCAGCACCAACAGCATTCTGGCTGTTATTGCGGATAGGCTGGACACGCGATACGTCCAGCACTGGGTTAATACCCACATTAGGATATAAGTAATTTTAATTATACTAACACTAGTTTCATAAGTTATACTCTACTAACATCTATGGATTACTTATAAGTCCGAAATAAAATGTTTTTATTTTATTTTATTTATTTATTTTTTATTAAATTTTTTTCCCGCCAAGAAGTTATCCAAATTCTGGAAAAAGTAGTAGTCTGTAGGCGCAAGGTCTGGTGAGTAGGGCGGATGACGGAGAGCTTCCAACCCCAGTTCTTGCAACTTGGAGACCGTCTGCTGTGCAGTATGAGGTCGCGCGTTGTCGTGCAGGAGCAGCGGAGACGAGCGATTGACCAATGCTGGTTGGAGATGCGCCAGCTTCTCCATCATTGTGTTCAGTTCTTCACAGTACACATCTGCAGTAATGCTCACCCCGTTTGGTAAGAAGCTGTGATGAATCACACCGGCGCTAGACCACCAAACAGTGACCATCACTTTTCTAGGGGTAAGTTTTCGTTTAGGGCATTGTTTAGGTGCTGAACCAGGATCCAACCAACTTGCTGAGCGCTTACGGTTATCAAACAGAATCCATTTTTCATCGCAGGTAACAATGCGGTTCAAAATTCCTTCATTTGTGTGTCTGTTGAGCAGTGCAAGGCACGTCTCGACGCGTACTTCGCGCTGGCGATCATTGAGTTCGTGGGGCACCCATTTGTCAAGCTTTTTTACCTTGCCAATTTGACGCAAATGGACCAATATTGTTTTGACGCTAACGTCGAAAGCTGCTGCTAATTCAGCCGTAGATTGTGTATCATCAGCTTCCACAATCGCCTTTAATTCGTCATTGTCGACCAAAGTCTTCGGACGACCGCGAGGTTCATTTTTCAGGTCGAAATTTCCAGAACGGAAGCGAGCAAACCAATAACAGGTGGTGCGTTGGTTTGTAGTGTTAGCTCCGTAAACGTCGTTGATGTTGCGTGCCGCTTGTGCCGCGTTGCTGCCACGACGGTACTCATATTCCATAATTACTCGAATTTTTAACGTATCCATGATGACGAAAAAGATTGAAATGCGATGAAAATGTAACACTAATCAATAAAGAAATGACTACTTTTAGAAAAAAAAATCCATGTTTTTAAAATAAAATTAATTTGAAATTAGAATTCCTAGCCAAACAAAAATTATTTTGATTTGAAATGGCCAGTACTGCAGAACGGCAATTTCATAGGTAAAGACCTAATATAACAGAAAACATACCAGTGCCGTAACAACCGTCCTTCACTTCACAAAAACGGAAATTTTCCCTTCCATCCTGCATCCATTGTGGTATAAAGTGGCGTTATAACTGCGCATGCAATTCTTGTTATACATTGTTGTGTATAAGTGGACGTCAGAGGGCGCAGTCGCTATTGAAGATGAATACGAGCAATATCCGGCCTCGCCCGCTTGCGATGAATCCACGGCGACAGGAATGCTTCATAAATGTGACGACAGTAATGCAATTTTTTCTGAATTTTTGCGAATTAAATGTTCCGATTATGCAGGTTTACTTTCGATATCTTCAGAGTTATAAATCTCGATTCTAATTATTGTTTAACACTCCATTCGCATAAGAGTGAATTTGAAACCACTTCCGTCTCATGCGTGGGAAAATAGTTCGATATTTTCAGTTGCCATTGATATGTTACAGCTGGAGATACCGTAGAATCAAGCAGATTAGTCGTAGAACCCGTAGCTAGCAGTCATGATGCTTCTGAAGCCGGTTTGCCAGTTCGAAGTAGTCACAGACAATTGAAGACCTTGGTCACCTAAATAGCATGATACATAGGTGTTCCTACAGTGATCAGTCTGATACTGATAAAATTAAACCAATACCTCACCGGGACGCCATGGCAACGTCGCCAGGGCGTGGCTCACCTGGCGTCTGCTTGGTTACCATTTTTTTTGGGTAAGAAATCATCAAGTAACTTCTCCTGCTCTGGGTGGAGCAGGAGGGCGTGTCAGACTTTTACTGACTAAAACCCACCCGTGTTCCCTCAGTAGCCTGTATGCCAGGGGCGGCGGTATCTCTTTAGATCAAACCCGCACTCCTGGCAGGCATCGGCCCTTGCGGGCCCCATCAGTTTGTGCTGACATCTCTTTGAGGCGCGCGTGGAACACAACGCGCCGTCGACCTAGGCTTGGTCCTTATCGGACAGCGAGCTACCCATTAGTACGCCGTCCGCAAGCCAACGCCTACGGTGGCCGGAAATCAGCCTGGGATTCCCGACGCCCAGGGCGTCTCCTTCGAAGGCTAGGGCCCCGAGGGCACATATACTGCCTCTCCCTCACGTGCGTCGCCTCCCTCTTCGCGAGCATCATTGCTTCGCAGAAGGAGGTGACGGCTACCTATGCACTCTCGCTCCGTACCAATGGCCACCATTAATTAGCCTTTAATGTTTCCACTGCTGGGACACAAGCCTCCTCTCGGTGATAGGTAGTAGGCCGTAATCCACCACGCGGGCTCAGTGCGGGTTGGTAGATGTCGCATGTCTTCAAAATTCGAAGGTTCTAGGACATGCCGGTTTCTTAACGATGTTTTCCTTCACCCTGGATCTGGCTGCGCCGCCATGATGACATACCAGTGAGATATGACTCTTATACCTGAGCCTTGCTCATACATATGCTTGCTCAACTTTATTGCTCAGCTACGGAAAACTTTGCATAAGTTACAAAGCGCGTGACTGCGTGAGCTATGTAATATGAGTCATTATAAAATTGATTCACATAAGTGATGCCAGTCACACACATTTTAAGTGAGCGGTTTAGTAATTTTGATACTCAGTGGTGAAATATTATGGGTTTTTTGGAGTTAGGAGGCAAAATATATATCGTTCAAATCTGAAGGAAAAACGATAGTGACTGTAGAGGACCGCTCACTTTTTTTCTGTCGGTATGTATTTTCAAGTATCATGGACAGGTTCTAATCTTATTTAGTAAATTAGGTATTTTCCTAATGTGCGTAGGCGCATTTTCTCCATACCTATTAAAATGACATTTTAATTCATAAATAAAAGAAATGGTTTCCGATTACGATGTATAACCATCATTTTATCCATTTTACATAGCTTAAAATGTCACTGTCCACATTTAGGGCTACTTTTATTAAATAATATGGGTATGCGTTTGTTGATAATCTTCCATTCGGCATCGACCGCAGTCAATACAAAGGCCTCTTGTACTTCCTGTGGCTATTCCTGGAAACAAAATAAAGAGTAATTGAGTAAGATGACTTTGATACCAATTTAATGTAGGTACTTATAATTAAGTGGTAAGTCCCTGCCCTGTTACGTAATAAATAATGAAGGTATGGTGTTTGTTCCAAGTCAATAATGTTTTTTCTGTCTGTTACCTTTTCACGCCTAAATTACTAAACCGTCGTGGAATTTGACATATTTTATAGGATTTGTCAAATTAAGACTGGGACCAGTAGAGTAGGTAAGTCATTTGGGTAACACACTGTGGTAATTTTACCTTTCATTTTGATAAGTCCACAACATTCATTGCTTACCTAAATAATGCAGTGAATGCACAAGAATGCATTTAAAAAAAAACATTGAACAAAATGGTTGCGGAGTATTCTCACCAGATTGTCACACCAGCCAGTTTGCATAACAGTATTTTTTCCTGTTAGTCACACTGTTGCTAATATTTGGATTTTTTCTCAAAATCTATCCGATTGTGATAGGAAGTTATCTACGCAATTGTGGCGCTGGCGAAAGACCTACGTAAAACACTTTTCATCCTGGATATTTGTATAAAAAATTATGAAATACAAAACACATCTTGCGGGCAACAGCTATTAGACCCACTATAATTTAACTAAGTTATAAAGTAGTACCTGTACGATTTCACAATCAAGCTGAACGGAGGCGGGGAGTGAGCGTAGCCGCGCGGCCTGGAGGGGCAGGGCGGGGCAACTCTTGCGCAGACATGCGGCACCCCGGTCTCCATTTAATCGATTGGCGAGATCGAAACAATATGCATTTATGAGGAATTTTGTCGAAATATGTACTTAGAAGGGGTGTTTTTTGCGAGCTTACGGGACGGCGGCGGGCGGCGGCGGCGGCGGGGCGTTGTGTTGGACAGAAATTAAAGGATCGACTAATTATGATTTTTAGGGTCCCGTAACAAAATACCAAATAAAAGAACACTTATGCTGCGACCTCGTCTGTCTGCAGCAGATATGGACTTTACATTTTGAATAGGGTTGTTATACGTAAAAGTAATGTTTGTCCACTTAGCAATATAAATAATGAAAAAAGTTAGTCCTTTTCATTTCAAGATGAAATTGAGTCTTATTACCTTGAAAACGATTGAATTTTCTTGGGTCATTGAAATAGACTCGGTAGTTAATTTTGAACTAACTATTTTTAGGACTTGGTGTTTATTCTGTTACTACACCTTGAAATTGAAAACCACACTATGAAAACCATACAAATTTCTTACAGAGTATGTCTGCTTATTGCCTTGTATTACGTTTGATGTTATCTGTGAATGTAATCGTGTACGATAAATACGTGAGCTTGAATTTCAAGATGCCACAGACCTATAATGTTTCTAAGCTGTCGATTAGGATAAGCTTCTACGTTTATAATTATAATTAAATAGTATTTATTTATTTAAAAAAGCACAGCCACATTACATACATTCAACTTATGCTAGAAATAATCTTAATAAATAAAGGACTTAATGTACATGACAATTACGGCGTACATAGCATTGATCAGAATATCTTGCTGCCTTGAAAAACTAAACTAAACAATAATTACCTCTATTTACTAAACTAAAAACTAAAATTACAGTAAAACAGACTAGCATAAATAAGCACACACCCAAAACGAACAAAAAAAGTTAAGAAAAACAAATAATAATTATAAAATAGAAACAATAAAAATTAAATTAAAATTAAATAGAATTGGGATTAAGAAAAACTTGGCAAGGATAGCATGATTTTCTGTCTGAATCCCGGAAGTACCTTCATATGACCTGTAGAAGATCAGACGAATCGCACAAACAGAAATAAAAGAAACCTGCCGGCTTAGAAACAGCAAAATAAAAGAGTGATCTGTCTTCCACCATTTGCAGGAGAGCAATTTGTATAATTTCGCTCTGCTTGTTTGCCTGACAATCATTTCCCACATTAGCATAGCTCGTTGTTCGACGTGGTCACGTGACCGCTGCACCGTAATAGGCGCGCGAGTGACTCAGCCGCCAGGCGTGCGGCCGTTGACCCCGCTGCACTCGGCCGGCTACCAAGAGTAACCAAGTGTCCAATGCACCAAAAACATACGGATTAAACTTCCCGATTTGAATGGCTCACTTGTATAATGAGATAGTTTTGAGTATGAATGTGGATGGATACAAGAGTAGGGTGCCATAGAAACTATGGATGGATCGTGTGGAAGATAATATGGCAAGAAAGTGGGTGATTACCGAGATGACGATCTGGAAGGAAAAGCGCCCCCAAGTAGATTGGGAGAAGAGAAAGAGATTTCTGATGACTTGTCTGCAGTGAAATTTCAGAGTGTTCAAAAATCTTGTCAATTTTAGATTGAAGAATAAATATTAAAAAAATCATGACTTCAACACACATGTGATACTCGGTGTTCTTTTGTCCTCGTAGCGGCACAAATGATATGAGAACAGCTACACTCGTAAAAATTGGCCGTCAAGATGGGTAGCGAGCCTGACTCCTCAGGGTTTGGACAGACGATGTAATGAGTATGACCACTCGTGTTAATTGAAAACTCCCTGAGAATAGAAGAACAAATATCTCATATTGTGCAGTGTTTTTGTTCCCGTTGCGCATGATGTTCCTTTCCAACCAGACATGGTCGAGGAGTCCAGCGAGTTTTGACCCAAATTAAATTAAATTAGTAGGTCAGCCAGATTAAACTCTCCACCACTTTTTATTCTAAGATCTGAGAAGAAGCGAAGAAGGAGACGGGAGACGGGAGTTGGAAAGAGCAAACTTTACCTAAACTGAAACACACAATGAAATTGTTTTTGGCACAAAAAGCATATTATAGTATTGCAGAATTTTTAAACGACTCATGGTGAATATTAAATGTAAATAAATATAAGTAGCATTATAGTAATTATGGTCATGTAGTAGTGGAGAACTTAAATGTAAATAATTGAATGCTTAAAAGTTCTGTAAATTATCATTGTGATGTTATAATCTGTATTAATCCTTAAGGAAAATAAATAATTGGATAATGTAAAAGATGAAATACAATATTAAAAATTGTTTAATTGTTGACTGATATTTAATGTATAAATGTAAAAGTTAAAAATCATTGATAATAAAAATAATAAATAATATAATTGTACCTAAGATATTTGCACGCCATGAGAAATGGCAGACATGTCGTGAATCACTCTTTATTTTTAAGATCTTGCATGCATGTATTATTTTAATTCTGTGTGTATACACATGTTCAAGCAAATAAAATTTCTTTCTTTCTTTCTTTCTTTCTTTCTTTCTTGGATGGTGACGAAATTTGACTCAGTCTAAGCATCAGTCTTGGGATAAGCCTGGTCTTATAATAAATGATGATCTCGGACCGTCTTAGATGATAAGGCATCATCGCGATAAACTAAAACTGCTAGTTCTAAAGTACAACTCAATGATTAGAAAAATTCTAAGAATGGCGGTGATACCGACAGGTTGTCCACTTATCGCTTATCTATCGGTGGATAGAACAAGTGCCAAAAGGGGCTTGGTTGATAGATAAGACATGCTGGACGATAACCAAGGACTGAATGTAGTTCTCTGTCATCGGTTCGTATATGCATATATGCTATATACATGGTTAGATGTACAAGAGTGTTCTGGCGCCCGTTTACTGGTAAACACTTGTGCAGTAAAATTGTTGTAAAACAAGATGGCGATATTAGTTCCGCTTAAGGTCACGCGTCATCATTCCTTGTACCGTTATATGTCACAGCACTTGAGCATTTATAAAATTACTTCATTATTAATTTAAAAAGTCACCCAAAGTCAATGAGAGGCCGATACTTGCGACTTTCTCTACGTGATCGAATCAGAAACGAAGAGATCCGCAGGAGATCCAAGGTAATCGACATGGCCCGAACAACTGCCAAACTTAAGTGGCAGTGGGCAGGTCACATTGCTTGCAGAACATGGCCGATGGGGCTGAAAGGTTCTGGAGTAGCCACTGAGTACCGGACGACGTAGAGTTGGAAGGCGTCCCACAATGTGGACCACATCGGTCCACCTTGTGGGACGCCTTTTGAACGCCGCAGCAGGAATCTGCTGGAAACGCGAAGCACAGAATCGAGCGAAGTAGCGATGCTTGGGGGACTTTATGTCCCACAGTGGACATCTTTCGGCTGAAATGATGATGATGGTCTTAATGACGCTAATATAGACGTGCGACAGAAATATCAAGTAAAGTCGTTAAAGATTCCATTTGTAAATATATGTTTGAGTCAAGAATCAAGACGAGAAGGATTCGAATTTAATTGAAGCTAACAAGCATGCTATGCTGCACAACGTGTAGTAGATAAAATAGGTAACCTTGTGTTTAAAATAACAATAGTGGTATGAGCATTGCGAAATAAATACCCACATAGGTACCTACATATCTATAATTTACAGTGGTTTTCAATGGAAATGTTTGGCAGTGATAAATAAGAACTTATCTGAGAGTGAAAAACTTCAATAGGTAACCACTGTGATAACAATTTCCTACGTTTCGATTGCGGAAGTATAAGTCATGAGCTCTACGAATTCAGAATAAACATATTTGAACAATCCTCCTCCAGTCCTAAGTTGATCCCATAAGATATTCTCACACCGTCAGCATAAATGTCTCACGATTTCAGTATACAAGAGCAACGGAGCTGCGCACGCGCCGCCCAAACCGCATTCTACTCGCCGCCATTGCTGTCAGTGAAAGTTAAAGCCTTTCACAAGAACGCTACATTTTTCGAACGATTTCTATTAGCACTAGTCACGGAAAATCATTGTGCTCTATCAACGGTAACGAAATAATCTAGATTCAAGATAATAATACGCCTGTTATATTCCCACAGCTGGGACTCAGTCCTCTTCTCTGTAATACGGAGTTAGGTAGCCGTAATCAATCAATCAATTTAATTTAATTCAGAACTCATTGCATTCCATAACTTGTTAGTAAAAAATACTTAAAAATATGTTAGTAAAATTAATAATTATAAAAAACTGAGCTATTAAATTAAACAATATACAAAATTGAGCTACTTCACATTAAATAGGGAACCACCCGAGCCGTGAACTGAATTCCAGTGCCGCACAACCGGGCAATCAACCCTTTCCAATATGGTATTCAGAAGGCCGTAATCCAACGCGCGGACCCTGTGCGGGTGGATTTTTAATGGTGGATAAAAATGGGTTGTCTCAGCGTGGCTCATTTACTGCGAAGATCGCCCTGAGGACACGGTGGAGCACACGGTGACGGTCTGCCCTGCTTGGGCGGAGCAAAGCCGTGTCCTCGTGGAGGCGACAGGCCATGGTACGGAGCGAGAGGGCATGGGGAGCCGTCACCTCCTTCAGCGAAGCAGTGATGCTCGCGAAGAGGGAGGCGGCGCACGTGAGGGAGAGGCAGCATATGCGCCCTCGCGACCCCAGCCGCCCGCCGCAGGATACGGAGACGCCCTGGGCGTCGGGAATCCCAGGCCGATTTCCGGCCACCGTAGGCATGGGCTTGCGGACGGCGAGTAATGGGTAGCTCGCTGTCCGGTAAGGACCAAGCCCAAGTCGACGGCGCGTTGTGTTCCACGCGCGCCTCAAAGAGATGTCAGCACAAAAAATGATGGGGCCCGCAAGGGCCGATGCCTGCCAGGGGTGCGGGTTTGTTCGAAAGAGACACCACAGCCCCTGGCTTAAGGGCTACTGAAGGAACACGGGTGGGTTTTAGTCAGTAAAAGTCTGACACGCCCTCCTGCTCCACCCAGAGCGGGAGAAGTTATTTGATGATTTCCCACCCAAAAAAAAAAAAGAAAAAAAAAATGAAAAAAAAAAAAAAAAGCGTGGCTCATTTGAATCTAAAGGAGTTTTTAAACAACTAGTAGTTTTATATAAACTATTGGTATGGAAAAAAGACAAAATTCGGACATGCTTAAAATAATTAGCTTTCTGCACTGCTCCATATAAAGTTTAACTGTGCCAAATTTCATAGTCCATGTAAATTTCGTAAAAAGGGGAAAAATGTTTTTCCTTCACGTACTCGTATTTATATACAGATTTTAGTTGTGAACCCACATACATAACCCATCCCATCGGCAAGAATGACGAACTTCCAAAAAGTACAGCTTTGGGGGATGAATTCAATCAAAAATCCTTCCTTAGTGCTCACTTTCGTAATATCGATAGATAAGTAACTTTTGTGCAATATTTCAATCTTCTAGAATAAGCGGCTTAGGCTATGCATTGCAATAAATTTGCAAATTGCAATAATTTTCTTTCTGGAGCTCAAACAATTTTTTCTACAAACGAAACTTGTAGAATGGCAGAACCCTTTCCGCACCTACAATTCAAAATCGAATGTCATCTACGTGAATGTGGGCTTCACACATAACTGATTCTTTAAATAGAAATAGGTATTTTATAACTTTCCAAAAAATACCAATTTTCTGATGCTATTCATTGTTACAATAAGAAAGTTACAACGTTACTGAAAAGATCGAAGCTTTCACAATGGTTTTCGATTTATAACGAAAAAAAAAAAAAACTTAACACAAAGCAACCATCTTTTGTATGCGTTTATAGATATCGGAAAAATGTTATTACAGTGCTCTTCTTTATGAAATAATCATAACGAAAGTTTCCTGCTAAGTAGGTAAGTAGGTACATAGTTAGGTACCTATTTCAATTGATTTTATTCGTTTTGCAAAGTGCAACACAGAAGCTGTGATTTATATAATTTCGATAAAGCTTTTTCTAAAGTGAATAAAAGTAAACTAAACTCTAGAGCAATATTTTGATGTGTAGTAAATCATCGGATATGTTGACGATTTGACGTTTGTTTGACGTGTCGAGCCGTGCCCCTATTGGCTGTGGGCCGGAGAACTTGCGTCACCCATGAGATGCGCGCGCGGCTCTCAACAACACAATGTTGTTTACTGCCGAATTATCCTCGCTTGGCACTCTGTTAGGTTATGGCAATTTTTTTCTACACAAGTCACCTAAAAATAGACGTTGTTAACACGAAAATTTTACTATTAAAATGTTTTCTAGGTGTTCTTTTTTGGTGTAAAGAAACCATTGAATACCAAAATGGTTTGACCGCATTGAAACACGACCAAATAGAGCGTTTATATTTAGAAAGTAAATTCATTATATGGAATTTTTTGGCAGTTTGAATGGCGCTGGAACATGGGACGAAAACGGAGAAACAAATTGTCCCGTGGGGTAATTGTGTAACACACTAACGGTAGCAATGGCTTTCATTTTGACAGCTCAACAACATTCAGTGCGTTATTTACGTTGTTAAGTATCAACTCAACGAAAAATGTATCTATATTTGTATCTTCAATTTTTTTCGAAAAATGTCTTTCAGATGAAATGATGATGATGAATCAAATTGGAGGATCTGCAACAAATTTCGAACAAAAACGTTTAGTAGATAATTTGATTCAATGGTGTACGTGATCTGTACAACGTCTAACAGACTGGATAGGGCTTTTTTTTTTTGGGTGGGAAATCATCAAATAACTTCTCCCGCTTTGGGTGGAGCAGGAGGGCGTGTCAGACTTTTACTGACTAAAACCCACCCGTGTTCCTTCAGTAGCCCGTATGCCAGGGGCTGTGGTGTCTCTTTCGAACAAACCCGCACCCCTGGCAGGCATTGGCCCTTGCGGGCCCCATCATTTTCTGTGCTGACATCTCTTTGAGGCGCGCGTGGAACACAACGCGCCGTCGACTTGGGCTTGGTCCTTACCGGACAGCGAGCTACCCATTACTCGCCGTCCGCAAGCCCATGCCTACGGTGGCCGGAAATCGGCCTGGGATTCCCGACGCCCAGGGCGTCTCCGTATCCTACGGCGGCTGGGGTCGCGAGGGCGCAAATGCTGCCTCTCCCTCACGTGCGCCGCCTCCCTCTTCGCGAGCATTACTGCTTCGCTGAAGGAGGTGACGGCTCCCCATGCCCTCTCGCTCCGTACCATGGCCTGGACCAGGGCCGGACGCGAGAGATCGCCGCCGCCGATCGCTTCCACGAGGACACGGCGGTGCTCCACCCAAGCTGGGCAGACCGCCACCGTGTCCTCAGGGCGATCTTCGCAGTGGAAACACCCGGGCGTTTCCTCCCGCCCTATCCAAAACAGGAACCTCCCGAAACAACCGTGTCCGGTGAGGACCTGGGTCAGGCGGAAGGTGAGGACACCATGCCGCCTCTCAAACCACTCCTCAAAGAGGGGACTTACCGCCGCAATCGTGGCGTGCCCAGCACTGGGTTGCGACAATCGCTCTCTCCATGTCACCCTGAAATCCCGCCGGAGCTCTGTTCGCTGTGCCGCGATTTCCCGCGGCAGCGGAGTTACGCCCCGGCGTTTGGCTTCCTCGCGCCACTCCCACATTTGCGCGAGGACCTTTGCCTCCAGATCCCATGGCGCTGGTATATAGGGTAGGTAAAGGTAAAAACACCGGTCGCAAATTATTTTGAAGGTTATTGCTAATCCATTGCTTCATTCTGTTCGAAAAATTCGTCTGCTCAGCAACGTAAATAACGTAATGAATGTTGTTGAGCGTCAAACTGAAAGCCATTCCTACTGCTAGCGTGTTACACAATTACCCTGCAGGTAAAACCTACATCAGTGACAAATAAATAATTTCAAGAAACAAAAATACTCATTAAAATTACCTATTATCCTTTAACAGGAAAAAACAATAATGTACAACTACATACCTACTCATTTAATATTTGTCGTTATATTATAGATGTTGACAGATCACGTACGCCGTGGAACCAAATTATGTACTTAAACGTTTTTGTTCGAAAATTGTTGCAGATCCTCCAATTTGATTTATCATCATCATCATCATTTCAGCTGAAAGACGTCCACTGCTGGACATAGGCCTCCCTCAAGTTCCGCCACTTCGATCGGTTCTGTTCTTCCCGCATCCAGCGGATTCCTGCGGCCTTCACAAGGTCATGGATTTATTTTTGTTAAATAACAATTAAATTTTTGTTTTATTTTTATTTTCCTGTTCATTATTAAAATGTTTGCATGTTTAATTTTTTATTTTGTTCCAGTTTTATTGATCTTTTAATTATTGTTTAAGCTGTGTGTGCAATTGTGCATTGTATGTAGTCTAACTAAACCTTCTCATGTTGATCCTTGTAACCGGACCCTCGACCCCTGTCATACAGGATGTCCTAGTCCAGGGGTCGAGACCTGTCGTGTACTGAAGTTTGGAAATAAATTACTATTACTATTGGTCTAAAAATTAGATCGATTGCCGAGTGTTTTTTAACTCACGGTAATAATTCTAATTCGTACTTTATTACTATGAGACAAAAGAGTTACATTGCAATGTCTTACTAATGGACCTTTTACGTCTATCGTCAATGTCCTACTTTAGGGCGCCTACAAACCGCCGCAGAAAATCGCGCGGCGCAACAGACACGCTGCAGTCCCGCGGTTGTTTGCGGCTACATGAGAAGGCGCCCTTAGGCTTAGCAATAGGGTGCTTTGATCCGTCAGTCCGTCTGTCAATTGGTAGTACCTACTTTCAAAAGGTACCGAATATGTTTTTTATTTTCAGGGTGGAAATCCTCATGAATACCCTTCGTCGGTGAGGTCGAGGTTATGTTGGAGTCCTATTGACTAGAACCCTTCGGTTCCTTCCACTACCATGAGTCGGAGGCCCATCTGATAGGTACTCGTATCTAAAGGTACGGAACCCTAGAAAGCTACAGAAAAGAAACGGCGCACTTACCAATACTAACTAATTAATACGAGTTTCAGCCTGCGGTTCGTGTGGCATTGGTTTCGCGACCACTGGAGCCTCTTTCCCCGGCTCCCGGGGCGGCTGTTTGAGTGGTAACCAACCCCTACCAAAAAAAAAAAAAAAAAAATTTAAATCAAATCAAATATAAATCTTCATTTAGATTATTTCTAGGATAAGTTTAATGTAAGTATGTGATATTCCTGTGATTTTTTGAATAAATCAATAGTCATTTATTCAAATTAGATTGAGAATTAGCACTTTCTAACGTCAACATGCCATAAGACGGTCTCACAGCCCACTATAAATCCCGCCGCTTCCAATTGCTTTAGCTGGGAAGAAAAAGTGGCGCAACAAACTCCCCAGCAGCACAACTGTCTGTTCAGTTATAAGACAATTAGATTCCATACAAATAGTAGGTATGCAAAGAATAAATACCTAATTAACATTACGAGACACAACATGAAATTAGAATATTTGCCTTATATGTCAGCTAGCACGCGCCAAAATATCAATAAACATGCTTTATGGAAGTCATTATGTTCAAAAGTGGAGATTTTTTTTTTGTTAATAAAATACTTAAAAATATATTACTGTCAGGCATCAAAGCCCATAGCGTGTTTAGTATTACATCTTACTTAGAAAACTATATTAGTAATATGCAGGGACACTAAAAAGAAAGAAAAGAAAATCTTAATCATAGGAAGGTTTAACAAGCTTAGTTGCCAACATGTAGCTTGGTAAACCTCCCCATTGAAGGCCCATCTATCCTCTCTACAAACACCCTCAGAATGCTGTTGCTGCTTTCCCTCACTCGGGATATTACTGAGGCAACTTTCTTCCACATTTTCGCAAAGTAGTCGTCAGTAGACCCACTATATTATCGCTTAAAAGGGGCCTACTCCTCACCTCGATCGGTCCTAGAGTTCATGCTTTGCGATGATAATTGGTACAGTATCACGTATAGGGATGAGATAGTTTTATTCTAACACGAAGTGTTGCCATATTATCCATTAAGTGTTTTTTTTTTTCGGAAATGACATCTCGCATGTCAGCCTAGGAGGTTGCCGGCTGCTTAACCGGACTTGCCTGTGGCTACCATAATAAATTAAGGTCTCCAACCGCCAGCCAGGGCTTTAAAACTTAAAACTATAGCGATTACACGCTAAGGGCACCCCCTGTGGGTTATGCACTTTGGCTTGGGGTGCCGCACAGTGTGGAAAAACCGACCTATTTTCGACAAAAATCGATTCACAAGCGTCTTTGTAACTAAAAAAAATATATGTCCATTCTTTTTTTACTGACTTTGAGTCTTCTTATACGGAAAAATGGGGATTCTCGAAATTAGGTTAAGTTGTACTTGAACTTCCTGAATTCAATGAGGCAGAGTGTAAATGAATTGAATTAGTGTTGAAGTTTTATGAAAATATAATTCATTTAACTACCGATTTCGTGACAATTGATTATTTTTTTAGGTTATGTTACCCAATTTTTCAATTTCCATAATCTCACGAGAATGGACATATTTTTGTTTTCATTTTTAGTTACAAAGTCGCTTGCGAATCGATTTTTGTCGAACATAGGTCGGTTTTCCACACTGTGCGTCGCTGGAAGAGGGCAGCAAGGGACACGGGCTGCATCGGAATGATATTCTGTGTTGTTGCCCACCGTGTCCTTATACAACGTGTTGTTTTGCAACCTCGTCAAATTTCAGGAGGCTGTTCTGAAAGACATAAATAATCAAATAAAATTACGATACTTGCTCACTAATGAATACATACTTGTTTTTTTAGCTATTTAAGTTTAACAGTATTTCAGAAAACACCTCTTTCAAAGAACAGAATCGCCCCGTTGCGTATGTAGTAGACAGTGTCGCACGACTATATCGCTGTGTGTTACAGTGCGGTATCACACGGACCGCGTTTTAACATGCGTGACCGAAAAAAAAATGCCAAACGCCGATTTCCGAAAATATGGAAAACAAAACTACTTATTTTATTATTGATTCGTGTCGAGAATCATTAGCATAGTTTCCTCCTTGAATTTGACGAAGATGCAAAACAACACGTTGTATAAACGTTGAGCGTCCTACTACGATATCCACGAAAAGATGCGTTATCATATCATACTATCATTAAGATAATGGCAGTTTTTAATTAAGTACCTATACAGGAAAAGTTTTTATCCAGTGCGCAAATTTTAACCATGAAATCAGCATATCATTTTAGACCCCCTACCGCAGAAATTTTTCGCTGGTTATACAAAAAAAAATCAGCTGTTCCATACATTTTGACCGCGTAGGTATTACACTTTTCTATGAAACAGCTGTTTTTAACCGACTTCAAAAAGAAGGAGGTTATCAATTCGACATGTTTATATTTTTTTTTTTTTTTTTTTTATGTATGTTCGGGCATAACTCTGTCGTATATAGACGGATTTGCAAAATTCTTTTTTTGTTCGAAAGGTGTTTATTCCGAAATGGTCCCATATAAATTTCATATAGATCTGATGATGCGTTTCGGAGACAGACAACGGAACTCTTCAAAACATTACAGCAAATCAACCGCGAATGCTGCTATCGCATAAATATGCATTGTTTTGACCCCAAGGATGATGAAATTTCGAATTGGTATGGGGTAGGTAACTAAAAAGTGAAAAATAAAAACTTTTTTCAAAAAAATAACAACCGACTTCCAAAAAAACACTACAAAGTGCAAAATAACTTTAATTTCGGAAGGCGGTGACATAGAATTAAAATGCCTACACCTCCAAAGTCACCGACTTCCGAAATTAAAGTTATTTTGCACTTTGTAGTGTTTTTTTGGAAGTCGGTTGTTATTTTTTTGAAAAAAGTTTTGTTTTGTATAACTGGCGAAAAATTTCTACGCTAGGGGGCCTAGAATGATATGCTGAATTTATGGTTAAAATTTGCGCACTGGATAAAAACTTATCCTGTATAATACCGCACATGGTTTGTAACGTTTCCTTGAAAAGTGCAATAAAACAATATTTGCTTGGCAGTTGGCAGTCGGTCACCGGCTGCGTAAACAATGCACTTACCTACCAACTGTTTACTGTCTAGTTAGTACCTAGACTCTGTCTTTCGAGTTTCTCTTCGAAAACTAAGGTGGTAAACGAGGAAAACAGCACCCTAATGGCATAACACACGGTCAATCATAATCGGTGTCATTTTGACAGTTCAGCAACATTAATTGCGTTATTTACGTTGTTGAGCAGACACATTTTTCGAACATTATTATGAAGCAATGGCTTAGCAATCTGTTTTAAAATTATTCCGATTATGATTGATCGTGCGTTACGCAATTAGGGAGCAGGTTGTTTCGCACGCTTATATCACAGCAAATTCCGTAAAAGCGTCTTGAGATTTACTCGATTTTGACGATCGTTATCGCCGCTTGATATGCTGTGGTTTGGCTATCAATTACTGCTTTCAAAATTACTATTTCGATTAATTGACAAACTGTAGGCAACTTAACACACTCTGATTTGCACAGTCTTTCATTTTGGAAATTAAACATTTTAAATTGCGATATTTTCTTTTGGAGATACGACTTCACATTGCAATTGTGGTCCCCATTTTTAATATAAATTACCAAAGTTTTCGGTCCATTCTCATCATAACAACCGTGCATCTTGTAGTCTATGCAATTAAAGCTCTAGCAACACATGGGTACCTAGGATAAAGCATATTCTGTTATAAGTATCAGAATTTGTGAATAAACGGAGAAAGTATCTAGTCTTGGAGGATCAATTGTGGAAAAAAATACGAATTAGTGCTTAACATTTTCTAGAAATGTATTCCCGGAAAGTATTTAAACAATTTATTAAAAAAAGTGCTAGGCGCTCAAAAAAGACGAACAGGGAATGATCGACGGTCCCTACGTACATGAAGACATATCAAAAACCGAGGTTTACAGGAAAGCGTTATTTATGTTCAAACTGCTATAGAAATGTACAATTTTAAATATATTTTTTCGTGATATTCTATTAGCTTTAGGAACTTTATGATGGTACATGTATATGCATATGAAAAATGTAAACCCAACTGTGAAATGAAAAATAAACGTTTTTCGACATGTCTTTATGTACGTAGGTAGAGACTGTCGAGATGATTTTCGTGAAAATTCGGCAAGCGCAAAATGCAAGTACTGCTTTGCGAATTAGCATAACAAGAAAAATCGGGAAAAACACAAGTTTGGAAATTAGAACTTTCTTAATTATTTAAGAGTCGTAAGAGATACAAAGTTTTAAATGCTTAAAAGATAGAAGCCATAATGTAGGTACCAATCGTTTTGTAACCTATGAAAAACAAACAACGATACATACATACCCGTACAAAAACTCAAGCCTTGTTCCCATAGGGGTAGGCAAAAACAACAGAACGCAACCTGCTCCTTAAATAATCCATCTTAAAAATCCATAAAAATATATTTTAAAATATCCTTAAAATCCTTTATCCTTTTAACTCGTTTACGTTCATAAAAAAATAGTAAAATATGCAACATGCATCACCAAGTTGAGTGTTAGCATTGCCTGCATTTCGTAATACGATATGTGGCCACAGATATGGCTTTGAACTTGACTGTGACCGTCAGCCATGCAGACAATGTTTGTCTATTTGATTACTTGACTCATCTATCAGACCAATGTGTGAAGTGGCCTGTTTTTCAGTACCTAGGTATAATATTGCATCACCGTACATGTCAGTTTTATTCCATATTTTTGAATGGTGGTTTTTTTTTGTGGTGGGAAATCATCAAATAACTTCTCCCGCTCTGGGTGGAGCAGGAGGGCGTGTCAGACTTTTACCGACTAATACCCACCCGTGTTCCCTCAGTAGCCTGTGTGCCAGGGGCCACGGTATCTCTTTCGAACAACCCGCACCCCTGGCAGGCATCGGCCCTTGCGGGCCCCGTCGGTTTGTGCTGACATCTCTTTGAGGCGCGCGTGGAACACAACGCGCCATCGACCTGGGCTTTGTCCTTAGCGGACAGCGAGCTACCCATTACTCGCCGTCCGCAAGCCCAACCCCCCGGGGGCCGGGAAGCAGCCTGGGATTCCCGACGCCCAGGGCGTCTCCTGCGGAGGCTAGGGCTGTGAGGCGCATATGCTGCCTCTCCCTCACGTTAGCCGCCTCCCTCTTTACGAGCATCACTGCTTCGCGGAAGGAGGTGACGGCTGCCCATGCACTCTCGTTCCGAACCATGGCCTGGACCAGGGCCGGACGCGAGAGTTCGCCGCCACCGATCGCCTCCACGGGGACACGGCGGTGCTCCACCCAAGCCGGGCAGACCACCACCGTTGGGCACGCCACGATTGCGGCGGTAAGTCCCCTCTTTGAGGAGTGGCTTGAGAGGCGGCATGGCGTCCTCACCTTCCGCCTGACGCAGGTCCTCACCGGACACGGTTGTGTCGGGAGGTTCCTGTTACGGATATATAGGGCGGGAGGAAACGCCCGGGTGTTTCCACTGCGAAGATCGCCCTGAGCACACGGTGGAGCACACGGTGGCGGTCTGCCCGGCTTGGGTGGAGCACCGCCGTGTCCTCGTGGAGGCGATCGGCGGCGGCGATCTCTCGTGTCCGGCCCTGGTCCAAAGGCTGGTTAAAGGCTCATTAATGGTGGCCATTGGTACGGAGCGAGAGGGCATGGGTAGCCGTCACCTCCTTCAGCGAAACAGTGCTCGCGAAGAGGGGGAGATTTAAATATATCAAAGAATAACGACTTAAATATATCAATCTTGACATGGACTGGTTTTTCAAATTTTCAGCTTCCTTCCCTTCCCCTGTGTACTAAGTAGACCTGTACAAAAACTTTTACACGTCAATTACATTTTAAAATCTGGATGAGGAGATTTTCAAAGTCCGAAACACACTCCCAGTCTCTTCTAAAGTCCAGACATAATCTTGGTCAGATCATGTGAAGACCATGTAGATCGATGTCTGAAATGGTATTTTGAGGAAAGAACTACACAGATTGAGTAGACCTGTCATAACTCCATGGTCACCAACATAACCTTCCACATGTTTACTATCTTAAGTCATGTTAACGCTTTGCATTGTATCAATTGAAAAACGGCTGACATGTCATTGAAGTGAAAGAAGTGTTTGACCAAGAAAGGAAGCGGTCATAGAAGACTGCAAAAAAACGCCTGTGAGGTTGACTTTGACTTTAAAGTAGGAAGAAGAACAAAACTTGAATAAAATAAATATCATAAAGCCAATGGGAGCAGTGGTGGCCCAGTATAAACAGCCACGTCGTACGACTTCTAGATCGTAGGTTCGAACCCAGAAAGGCGCTTTACTTTGTGTAAATTATTTCCTCAGATTATAGAATTTTATAATCTGAAATTATTTCATCACCACTGCTCTAAAAAAGATTAAGGAAAACATCGTGAGGAAACCAGCATGTCCTTGAAACCAAAAAATAAAATCAAAGACATGTGACATCTAAGAACCCTCACTGGACCCGCGTGGTGGATTACGGTCCGCTCCTTCACACAGAGAGGAGGCTTTTGTCCCAGGAGTGGGAACGTAATTAATTGAACATTATTAGGTAACTATGTAATAAACTCATAACCAAAATGGCGTCAGTAATTTCACATATAAGCGACCGGCTAGTAACTGAATTAACACCTCGGGCGGCCGCCGGCCGGTGCTAACAAACGAACAGACAAACACGCGCTAAATGCAAAATATTGTTAGAACGTATGCTGAAACATGCAAACGAAACGTTCATGTAAAATTAAACTTTAAATACTAAGAAATGAAGTCCCCTTTCAACTGCAACGATAAATTTTGCAACCAACTGCTGATGTTTAAGAAGGTCAAATGAGTTGATATTATTATGTAATATTGATATCTATAGTAACAACAATAGAGTTCAATTTCAGTTGTCGTGCTCATCGAAATATGTTTATGCTGCTATCGCCAAAGCAACGCGATACGACATTGAGTTTCCTATGGTTGTTATCAGGAAAACAGCAACTGCAGTGAAAACAGAACAGCTTAATGTAGGTCAAAAATAAAACAATGCACGCCGTAGCAAAGATTTTAATAATGTACAATTTAATATTCATAACAACCCTACATAATAACTGCTAATAAAAACTGTAAATTACTTAATAAAAAAAGGGTAGGCTCCTCTAAAAATATTCAATCGGTTCATAATATAATAACGACCAGCAATATTACTGCAGTACTCAAAACATTAAAATGAGGTATGTAAGTCATTAAAAAAAAAACACTCGAATCGGTAGGTATCATAAAACATTTTGATGACATCGTCTGATTTAGTTATATCGTTACTATTGCATAGTGGTTCTAAGCAACTCTAGTCGTCCTCTCTCTCCTCTACGGGCGGGAGGATGTCTTCAGGAACATCAGTAGGTTCTACGTCTTTAACATCAGTAGGTTCTACGTCTTTAACATCAGTAGGTTCTACGTCTTTAACATCAGTAGGTTCTACGTCTTTAACATCAGTAGGTTCTACGTCTTCAACATTCTCATCTTTGGATTCTTTTTCTTTTATATCCTCAGTAGGTTTTTCTTCATCATCTATTGAAGGAACTACTGGAGGATCATCAGGAAGTCTTATATCAATGTCATAATTTGGAATGTCGCAAGAGTTAGAGGTGGAGTTACACGGTGCTCTTTTGCATTTACATTGGAATCTTTGTTCACGGCCTTCGAAAACTGGAGCTCTATGAACAGAAAGTTACATTAAGAATTTACTGTATAAATTTTGAAAGAAGTTTCGATACTTAAATAAAGTGTTGCAAAAGAAAAAAAAAATATAAACATCGAGGTTCGGATAGCAAAAATACATACCTTAAAAAAATCTCGGGCAGAAAAACAAAAAATAAATACCACTGTTTATTGTCAGAATAGCATTGAGAGAGATTGAAAATGTTGTTTACTCCGTGCAGTGGTAATACGGGTTTAAATGCCAAACGGGATTATTATTGGCATTCTAGAGGCAATAATGCTACCGCGGTTTGGTTAGCAACAATCAGCTGATTTAAATGACCTAATAATAACTTTGGAGTACATCCAAATTTTTATGAAATTATTTCCACGGTACCACAGATATTATTATCTATTTGAAGTTGGAAGTAATCGAGGAAAAAATTTCCGCTTCCGCGAATAAACATTGTCAACAACAGCTGTTGATGAATTATCAAAAATAAAAATAAACGTTCCATTATTGGTATAAAATAATACAATATTATTTCAATGGCATTTCAAAAAATACTTCAAATAATCGAATCAACAGTTTCGCACAGATTGTCGAACCGCGAAGTTTCAATATTGACTCGCATTATGTCGCTATGCCACAACGTCGCAAGAGCTGAGAGATCGTGTTTTATCATCATGAGCAAAAACGGCTTGGCATTTTCCACGTATAGATTGCCATTTTAAACCATAAGGATCTGGACCTCACGGTTCCAATTTGGGAGATTAATGGTAACTCCATACCCCATTCACAAAATACCTCATTGAACAGATGCGATCTACATTTGTAGCCCTTACAATGTCGGAGCTTTACTGTTGAGTACAAAGTAAATGATAATGGATGCCGATAAATATCTACTTGAACTAGTTCCAGAGTACTGCTCCCGTCGTAATTCAAGATTTTCGCAGTATTCGCAATAATTACAGTGTACAATCGCCTTTGATAGGGTTTACTGGGATTTTATATAAATAGCTTCAGACTTGCAACTGGATGCATAACACAATCAGCCTAAAATGTTCCCACTGCTGGGACATCTCTCTCTGAGAGGAAGTGGGCCGTAATCCACCACACGGGCCCAGGGCAGGTTGGTGGATGTCACATACCTTCGAATTTTTGGTCCCAGAACATGCCGTTTTCCTTCACAGTTTTGAGAGCAGTGGTCATGAAATTAAACACGCAAAGTGCTTGCATAAAGGTTCGAACTCACGACCTACAACACGTGAGCTAGATAGCGCAACTAGACAGTGGTATTTTAAAGATATATATATGAAAGATGTGTCACCGAGGCGAGACCACGAAAGTATCAGTGAGATGACTGATCAGCCAACTCAGTAAACTGCTTACGATGACAGTAAAATGACTTTGGGAAAGTCCTGTGGGCTGCATGCATTCAACATAATACGTGGGCTGCCAGAGGGTGATAGTTTTATTATGAGATTCCAGTAGTTCATTTCACTTCTGTAAACAAAATATTTCAGGGAGATCAATAGTATGGTGAATATAGTGTGGTGAATATGGTAGCAGCCACATGGGCAATTTAAAGCGATCAAAAGATTTATGCGTTATCGCAAAGTGCGCGGGAGTGGCGCGGCGGGCCCATTCGTACGGCACCGGATGTGCGCCGGCGATTCATTACGATTCGTGGCGTACTGTGCCATTTGTTACAATATACGAGCACGGAGGCGTACTGCAAATTCGCAGCATTCTTCAGGATGGAGCAAGAAATACTGCGCTAGCAATTTTTCTAACACTTCAATGAAAAGGAAAAGTGCATTCATGCTGGTTGAATGATTATAAAAATAAAAGCAACAAATCAGCAATTTCAGTACCTACTTCTACTTTCAGTGAGTCAGAAAAATAATATTCAAGGAAAGAGATTCTTACTGAGAAGTGAGCTATCCGACGATTGCATTTTGTTCAGAATTGGATTGAGAATACTGAGACGCAATGATTTACTTGGGAAGAGTTAATTTAACTTTTTACCCACTAAAAAGTTTCCTTCCTATTTTATTCTAAACAGAAGACAGCTCAATCGCCGCCGGCCAAGAAATCTTCGTATTAAAAATTGGAAGTGGCAAAGACAATAAGCACAGTATTCCTCTACCAGTCTTGGCTATAGGCCAGTACTGACCGCCGTAGAATCTTTGATGTCAGAGCTATATTCAAGTCGTATCTCTAAAAACAAGTGTTATATTTTCAAACAGTTTATTAGCTTTCGTTACAGTTACCTAGAGAAATAGTTTTATTTATTTGTAGGGGCAACCATCTTGCGTCAGCTGATTGGGTTTGAGTTTCGAATGGTACAAAGAGGTGTTATTTGAGTTATTTTTCTAGTAGGTGCTCTCTGTTAGTGGCCAGTGTTAGCTTCGAGGTTCTTTAAATGAACTTGTATGTGTGATGCGAGTTTAGGGAGCGTGGTCATACTGAATATGATAGTGGAGACGAGTACTAGTCGATGTCACACTTCCTGGTTTAAAAACATAGAGACGATTTCAATGTGGCTCTGGCCACATCACATGCCGTTTAGAGGCAACTTGTATTCCAAAACGATTGAACTAAGCACACGCAAAAAAGAGAAATAATCTCTGGATCTCTTATGACAAAAGACCACCATCTATTCGACGAACTGACAATTTTGTCAAGATATAGAAGCTTAGGACAGCTTAGGCAAAGGAAACCTAATAATGTTACACGGCTGGAAAACTAATAATTGAAGATTAGGTTTCTGTTCGGATATTTTTTGTTGCAAATAGGAATGTCGCCTGTTTTTATGCAATATCTAGCAAGTTTTTTGAGCTTGCAATGGTTGTTAGATTGGTTTCGAATTAGATACGACGACGGAATTTAATTTAAATTTAGGTAACAATCTTTTTGGTTGTCGCCTGATAGAACAATCTTTTCTATTGTCGTCTTTCCTAGGTTGTCATATAACTAGCGATAAAAGCTTGCTGTTACTAGAAACTTTATATGCGAGAATACGCCATATGGAATTATATTATAATACGCATTATGTAATTCAACCTTGATTACACATTTCCTGCTTTTATCCTGCATAGACGCATTCAAAGATATTCACGTGCAGTTGGATGTACTTGGTAACAGATTACAGTCTGGCCAGTAACTGGGTAGAATTGCTTGAGGAGGAATTACCTCTGAGGAGGAATTGCTTGATTTTTCAATAGATAATTAATTGCCCGTACTTTTGGTCTATCTAAAATCATTTTTTGCTTGGTGGAGGTAAATCTGTACTATGCAAAGTGCAGCACCACTCTCTAGAATGTGATGAGATTAGGGTAAAGGAGACTTGGCTTTACCAAGTGGTGATCTTACCCTTCGTGTAGGGACTGCGAAAATTTTCTTCGAAAGGGAACCTTACATCATGCATGCTGGCAGACAAATTATTCTGATTGCATTCGATCACTCAAGAGAATTTAGAATCGCTTCAAAAATTGCAAATCCAGTGCTTAATTTTAAAATGAAATAGTTTTGTGACAAGCACGTAAAAGTGAACACGCCTTCTTCAAATAAATAACTAAAAAAATCAGGTTTGCTCCTAATTTAGCGCAGCCGGATCCTTACCGGTGCTGTACCGGTGCTTTTCACATAAAAAATTGTTTCATAATGAACACATGAAGTGACAGACTGCTGTGATGGCAAGACCATCACTAATGTAGATATTAGTACCTACTAAGGATCCAGGAAGAGATAACGTCAAGAGATTTATCTAGCGTATAGCAGAACTGAACTAATCTGGGCTCTCCGACGTGTCATGGCGTCCGTGCATCTATTCGGCTTTTCTATTTGCGTATGCGCCGCCCGGCCCGATCGGCACGCAAGTGCAACAACCCCGGCTAAAGTCGCCAGGTTTGAGGTGTATGGCGGGATTTGACTTGAAATTTAAGTTTTACGACATTTATTGGAATGATTTTCCAATAGATTATAGGGATGGACGATTCCTATTCAGAGCAAAACATTGTATGTTATAATCTGCGAATTGGTTCGAGAAAGTATTCAAAATCTGTCTGTGATTTGGTCTAAAGAATGTATTGTTATGTAGAAACAGTCCTTTGCGAGAATTTTGTCCGCAAAGAGGCATTCCAGTATATTGCTAAATAATTGGATGGATTGAGGATCCGCGGGGTAATTGCTTGACACTACAACAGTACGAAGGTACGTTGCTGAGCAGACTTTTTCGAACATTATGAAGCAATGGATGTCGGACCAAATTAATCAAACATCATCGTTCTGAATGCAGAGTTTTAGTCTATTGGGCAAACCTTTTATACAACAATGAAAGGTTTCATTAAAATGTTAATGTTATAAAGAACATTGTTTTTAACATAAACATGGTACATACCTAATTGCTCATAATCTATGCTGATGGGAACGATAAAAATGTAAGTTGCAGTCTATAAACATAAAATATTTGAAAGCATGCTTTAATCGATGCTAATCTAACCCGGCGATATTGTAGCTTTTATTTACTTAGTAGATTACTATCTATTTTAGTTATTGGTGGAAGATAAGTATTTATTATTATAACACGAGCGGTAACTCCGTTCATAACAAGGCTATTTTTAAATGAATAAGTGCGTCATAAAAAAAATCGTAAGGCATAAGATTTCGCAAGCAACTTAATAAAATGGTTAAAACAATAAAAATTGCGGACCTCAAGACTGTATTGATGGAATAGACAAGAAAGTGAAATCAACTTACTCATTAATAATCACGTAGGTAGGTACATATATTACTATCATCTGATAATATTTGTAGTTACTATTGACACAGTAAAAGCTGATCATGCCAAAAAAAAAACCCTTTGATTACAAGATAGACAAATTCTTCAATCGAAAATGTAGGTTACGCTACAAGACGCTTATCGAAATATAGTATGAGTATGCACGAAAAGTTCCCTATCAATTCGAGGAAGTCCTACAAAGTAGCAAACATTTGGCTGCACTCCCAGCATCCGACATGCAACACATTTACTGCAAGTGCACCGACACTAACCTATCCCAACTACACATATGTCGACGTCTGGATCATAATAGTTTGACGGTTTATTATCACGCCTACACTCCCTGTGGGGTATGCAGAAGTGCATTGAACGACACTATTTCGGCAGTCATGATATAAGTCCAATCAAGCCTATAACCCTTATTCTGTTCCTATTCCTATTCTGTCTGAATCTGGCCTCTTTTCTGTGAGATGTATGGGACCATATCCCTAGGCGGGCCCGATGGAGCAGGCTTAGCTTAACGCTTTCTTGTTTCTACTCTACAGTAGAATAGAAATCGCTTGTCTACATTTTTCAATATAAAACTGTCATCTGTCTATACGGAAACGTCATCTTTGTCTACTCTTCCGACGGCAAAACGCTTGTCTACGGTTCTCATGATGATATAGTAGTTCACTATTTCTATTTATAATCCGAACATAGATCCAGACTACGTGCTAGTATAAAAGAAAATCTAAGAACACTACCTGACTTGAAATGAGAGAGAGCAGTGGTAGCCAAGTGGTAACGGCCGCGACATACCTAATTATAGGTTATAGGTTCGAACCGAAACAGGCGCTTTACTTTGTGTAAATTATTTCATTAACGGTGAAGAAAAACATCGTGAGGTAACCGACATATCCTAAAACCAAAAATGGAAGACATGTGACGTACATACTACCCGTACTGGACCCGTGTAATGGATTACGGCCCACTCTCTCTCACCGAGAGGACGCCTGTATCCCAGCAGTGGAAACGTTACAGGCTGATTATTTATGACCTGAAATGATGTATCTCAGGCTCAGTTATCGCGGTCGCGGCTACTATATCAACGAAGTAGTTCTACGATTTGTTTGTATGTATACCATACCCTCGACGAGGACAGTGACGTCATTCTCAGTATTAGTCATCACTGTAAGTTTGCAATGAGTCCTAATAGATTTTAATTAGATAAGAATTAAAATATGGGTCTACGCGTGGTTCGTGGAAAACAATGCTGAAGAATCTTCCACTGCCTACATTAATTAGGACGATAGCGAATTGCAACTTGTGGATGAAAATACTCTCGAATTAATTATTCATCTGCAATGTAAGGATCCTATGAAAAGGATGACAAGATAGTGAACAAACACAATTTTAAAGAGTCCTAAATGGAAACTGAAGAGTCCACATTAGTTAAGACGCTGTGTAAATGTTAGGATAAGATATAGGAAATAGCCATTATGAATTGTTACTTGCAGATTACTAAGTATATACTGGTGCATCTGCATAAAAAGAAACGTATAAAAGGAGAACAGGATATCTGCTACACAAATACGATTTCGAAGATCCCCAAAAAAGTATAAAAGAGAATTGTAATGAATATAAGAAGAATTAATGAAAAATATATTTCATGTTAAACATTAAAAATACGGTAAGCATCAAGATGAAAAAGAACATATTGAAAATAAAAAAATTAAACCGTTTATTTTGCATTGTCACGGGAACCAAACATGTGTGCCAAATTTCAGCCCGATCGATAGCTTCAGTGGAAGCGGGTGAAATACAAGTGAAGTTACATAAAAGCTTTTAACAATAAAACTGCCACATTCCAACAACCACCAACAAAACTCCATTTAAATTCTAAGTAACAAGACGTCTCTGAATCCTCTCACAAATGACAAATCCGATTTAAAAGCGCAGTTCTGACACAACGTACAATTATCGTAAAGCGAAGGAAGGTTTATCGTACAACATTCATCAGTGATTAGGATCAAAGCTGCGCCTACTGGAATTTGCAGTGTACTCGAAGTACTCGGGAATAATAGTCAGTGAACGAAATAGTCGGTATCGGCGCGCCCACGGCATTGCGTTTTGTAAATCAGTATGGCTGCAAAGGAAATATTTTCAGAAGACCAATGCAGTTTAAATAGACTGCGGACTCAGGTAGGCCGAAGTAAAGTAAACCCTCTTAGATGGAGATTCACAGATGACTCCGCCCTGGAGTGTAAATGTGGTGCTGTCCTACAAACAATGAGGCACTTAATATTTTGTCCAGCGTGTCTGTTATCTGCGCGAACCCTTTTTGGTGGAGATTCACAGATGACTCCACCCTGGAGTGTAAATGTGGTGCTGTCCCACAAACAATGGGGCATTTATTATCTTGTCGAGCGTGTCTTGCTGTCTGCACGCTACAGGAGTTGATGGACACTGCTGAAAGTGCTAAGCTCGTACCCAAATTCTGGGCTGACTGTATTTAGATTGCTATCGACACGCTAAGGAGAAGAATGCACACTTGCACAATATGTGTACTTTCCTAGTAGTAGAATAAAGTAATAAGTTGTAGTGGTAATACATACCTACATACAAAAGCAGCCTATAATGTTCCCACTACAAAGACACAGGCCTCCTGTCAGTGAGAGGGAGTGAGCCGTTATCCACCACGCGGGCCCAGTGCAGGTTGGTAGATGTCCCCTGTCTCCGTATTTTTGCTTCGAGGACTTGCTGGTTTCCTCACAATGTTTTCCTTCACCGTTTTGAGAGCAGTTGTGATTAAATAATTTACACAAAGTTAAGCGCCTATACAACTCGTAAGTCGCTTCCATTGAAAATAGGCATAAATGAAGTAGTAATATGTTTGAGTAATGACAAAGAGTTAGTCAATCAAATTGATAGACATTTCATATGAATCTGAATAATGGTAGAAGAAACGTTGAGTCGGCGTTGTGTCATAAATTCGATAGTCAAAAAAGCGGCATTCAGATTGTTGTATAGTTTTATGCGACAGACAGAAAACTTAAAAGGTCTTAACGTGCTCCCTGAGGCATTCCAAGTATTCATTGTCACTGGCATTCATTGTCATTCATGAAAGCATTGAAACGGCAGCAGCAACGTTAATACTTCTCGGTAATCAATTGATCAACAAGCCTTATACTTTGTAGTGAATCTTCTGTCCTCTTCACAGTGCGATTGGGTTCTGTAGTAGTAAATCAGTAACGGACGGAGTCTAACGAGCACATTATGCGCATTTGTAACGATATCCGCCCACAGTCCACAGACAACGGGATGGATGCATTCTGAAACCATTGTGGGATTACTCCGATTTATTGACTCTGGTTTAAAGGGAACGGTTGTTATTAATGAGAGTTAACTGATGATAGTTTATTGAGTGAAAAATTGGGTACTGAATTTTATGTTTGAAATGTTTGCCATAGTGACAGGCATTTCAGTTAACCGGCACAAGGTGGTAGGAAGTGTGGGTACAAGCAGTTTTACAAATTGGGACTTAATTTGAATGTTCAGTTTTATCTTGTGACAAGATGGTGAATCTGTAGGCTTCGCACGAGAACCGTAGACAAGCGTTTTATCGTCGGAAGAGTAGAGAAAAATTACGTTTCCGTATAGACAGTTGGCAGTTTTTCACTGAGAAATGTAGACAAGCGATTTCTATTCTACAGTAGGGTAGAAATAAAAGCGTCATGCTACATATCGGCCATGTCGTTTCTTAATTTTGAAAATGCATAGGTACATTTGAAACACGATATTGAAAAAAAAACAACATTGTAAAAAATACGGAATGGAATTCACGATAAGACCATTTATTTTTTAATAGCAAAATACTCCAATGTTACTGGGACTTATATGTGCGTGCTCACTTAGTTTATCGAGACATCCCAAGCGGCTGGTCGACACTTTACATGACCAAGAAAAAAAAAAAAGAAAAAACGTCCTGGCCTAGTTTTTGGTAAAAAAAATATTATTACTAATTATAAGCCTGTAAACTTTTCAAATTATTTAAATATCAACTTGATATTTTTTATAAATATGTATATTCATTTTTATCAATAAATCATGTAGGTGGAAAACACTAGAGAGAGAGAGATATACTGAGAGTTAAAAAAGGACGGCTAATATTTGTAAAGAACCAAGTTTGTGCAGTCTTCAAAGTCGCAAGAATAGCCCAGCGTTATTGTATTCGCAAGAAAAAATTAAGGAGGCGGGAAGCAGCGATTTGTCGCGGCACGGCGGGATAGTCGCGTCTTCCAAATGATATACATTCTCTGTACCCGCTCGCACGCCCTCGTGAGCCGCAATAATTGGATCCTGACGTGGCAGCGCTTAGTGGGAGTCCTTTCTAGGCCCCTAATTATTATTAGACCTGTCTTTACACCTTCCAAACTAAGGTTAATCTCCTGAGATTCACCTTAATTTAGATTAGGGGTATTAGTATTGATTATTAGGAAAACAGATGGAATCAATACTTTCCAAGTCTAATTAAATGAATGTAGTTTTCGAATGAAGAACCACTTAGGATAGTTAGAAAATACAGAATGAGATGAAAAAGGATATATTTCTAGAATATCTATTTATTTATTTAAGGACAACCATCAAAGCTTACAACAAAAAATATATGTTAAAGCACTTACAATCAATCAATTTATAGTGTAGCCTAAAAGGCTGCCACGGCATGCATTAAATATAGAAGTAGGAAATGCAGCTACAAAACAGAGTTAACTTATTTCGATAGATTGTTACATGAATAGAGTGTTACATAAATCCGACAGACACATACAAGTGAACACTTTTTTAATTTCGATTGATCCAATCACATTTGTTCGACGTTGTGCCAACCAATAAAAAGACAAAAAATACCTATCACATTCAATACATTGCAGGGAGACTATCAAAACTTTTCTTTGTACCTAATATCTAATTTCGAAACTAGACACCCACTGGAAACGGAGAAAAGCTAATGGGAGTTGTAGCTACATCCAGAATAGCACCAAACTGACAGCTTATGAGCAAAACAACGAAGTTGTAGTGGGCGTTGCTGGGACTGGGAGCTAAGGACACATACATAATAACAGTAATATCCACTATTAGCAAGAGAGATAACCGTATCATGCACTTTTTCTGTCATAGGCATTTAATAAGACAACATGGACAAGTTCGAAGCCCAGAAAAAAGGACTTCGAGTCATACAAACTATCATTACCTAATTAATTTGCAAGCCTGAACACACCATTTTTATGTGCATGTTTTGTTTATAGTCTAACCAAAATGTAGGTACACCACAATTTAAATACATTTCAATTCAGTCCAAATTTGACCACAATACGTTGGGTCGTCAACTAAAAGTTAATCTGGCTACAGCTTTAGCTGTCTCCGGCTTAATTCCAATGTACAGGAAATTGTATAACGTAGGGCCGGGGTTGCCAGCCAGCCATCAGTGTTAATGTGGGTCTGCAGTTGTCGACGTGATTGGAACATCGCAGGAAATCGACTTCATTTGCACCGAAGACAAGCATTTATCCAGTTAACACGTTGGCGGATAAATCGGTTCTTGGAATATTGTCTACTTACGTACCTACTTACGTAACAGGAATCAGTGAGATATTTTTTCGAGACATTCTCCCTGCTATAACTGAGATGGTTCACGAGATAAAAGAATTGAGGTTCACAGAAAGACCCCAACGGGATATATATACTCTTTCTTTAAACCTCAATTCCTTGAAGGCTAAGTGGAGTAGGACTAAGGTGTGTTTCCGGGGAAAGGAATGAAAACTTTAGTAGTACCGTCAGTTATATTGTCTAGAAAACATTAATCCTCGTGACAGCACAATGAAAGAATCGATCCATAGTGTTACTGTACAAACAGAAGAATCGATGTAATCGGTTCCACGAGGTGGTACGACCGATCACAGCGAACAAGCAACTATACTGCTTGCATGTCTAGAATTGGTTATTCAATTCAGAATTCTTTATGACTTTTTGCCTATGGAAATTTTCATTGGATTCCAATTAAAATAACCGAACAAAGTGCCTAATTTATTTTCGTAAGGCGGGTCCAAAGTTCTACAAACAATCCAATTAGGCTGATTGACGTAAGAAAATATTTTCAACTCTGTAACACAGGGGAGTTGAAAAAAAAATACTAAAGAAATATGAAACATTTGGCGCTGCCACCGAAGTGTGACAGACAGCCTGACGAATGGATGTTCACTGGCCAGTTATTGTCGCATAATGACGTCATTTGTCACGAGACCCTGTACACTTGTCGTTAGGAAGCGTCACGGAACGAATTTGCTGATAATATTTGTATTTCACTTACATACAATGGTTAAACAATATTTGCTGCGAAGTGTGGTTTGGTTGGTCCCTGGGAGTTTAATTTTGTAAGGTAATCTCCATGTCTTCGTTAGGAATGTTTCACAGGTAAAATGCTTGCTATTTGATACGGCAGTTAGTTACTGATGTGATCGATGAGCCTAGATAATCAATTATTCGCTCAATTGTCTATTACAACTTGGAAACGGTAAACATCTCTTTGAAGAAGAGCCTTGAAAGATCATTAAAGTAATCATGATCTGCCTAGCCTTTTCCCAACTATGTTGGGGTCGGCTTCCAGTCTAACCGGAAGCAACTGAATACCAGTATGTTACATGGAGCGACTGTCTCTCTAACCACCACAACCCAGTCACTGGGTAATAGATACCCACTGATAAGACAGGTTGTCAGACTTTCGGGTTTCTGACGACCCGTAACGACTGTCGTCGGCGGTACGAATGACAGCCGAGACCAATGGCCTAACGTGCTTTCTGAGGCATGGAGGGGTCTTGGTATGTAAAGATGGTCTCTCATCTACGGGCCAACTATAGCAAGCGTAGCTTAACCTGATAGATCGACCCATGAGGTTGTTACTACTAAGCCATAAGCCCCTCATCACTCACTAAAAGAAAACTTATCATTGTGGAAACAGAAGAGGAGTAACAGAATATATTTATGGATCAGCAGGGTATTTGAAATCAGTCAAAAGTCTCAATCAAAAGGTGCTTGCATAAATAGTAGATCCCTTACCTCATCAAAACTGTAATAGATCATTTATCTAATTGGAAATGAAACTTCAAAGCCACTGAATGGTCACAAAGAGCCTCAAAACGACATATAGTAGATGAAAAGCGACGATAATCCAAAATAGTAAAGTTCATCATACTCACAACAACTAGACAAGCGTACCGTTACTTGAGAAATGTTAAAATTACCAGGCCCTGGGTGGAGACAAAGAGATCCAAGTCTATATCGGGTGTGGCCATGTATGGGCTCGGTGGGGAAGCGGACTGTCCCGGAATAGGCGGTGCATCCTAACAGGGCTTGCGAAGAGAGAAATGAAGAAATTGGAGTAGTGTCACAATTATGGATACGTTCATAACTACATGTTAAAAAAAAGCGATCATCGTAGGGGCATCGGTTGAATTAATGTTTGAGAAGAAACTGAAGAAGAGCAGATGAAACCAAAGAGAAAACTGAGGCTACACCCAAGATAAGAAGATAAGAAGACGAGGAAGTTATGTGTGGTTCTGTAAAACTTGAAAAGTTCTACAGGAATGCCGCGCAGAACCAGGGTAAGACCAGAAATATATACCTCTATGAGTAAATAGACGTAAATCTAAAAGAGATTGTATCTTGAATGATCCCATGATCTCAAAATCTCAGAAAATAACGAGCACCATCCCGTTTCAGTCATAAAACTCTATTGAGTGTTGTTCGTGAGGCGATGAATCGATGACTAGAATGGCGCTCATAAAAGTAACGACAGGTATTTATTGCGATATAGATCTGAAAACTCTGTGTATTATCATTACACATGATTTCCGCAAGCTGTAAAATTCAATGGAGGGTATGGCGTTTGTGAGTGATGAATTGACTGACCAGAATACCGATCAAGGTTGTATAACTCTTCCAATCTTCGAGTTATTTACATTTGCTCAGGTCATTTGAATGTCTACAGATCGAAATTCGATAAGTATTAGGCCCAACGAGACTTTGACGTAGTGCGTTCATTGATTCCATTACGCGTATGATGGATTGGATTGAACTTAATTGTCGTTATGACAACGAGTAACATTTTAATGCTCCTAAAATGCTGGTGTTGATTGTATTGATGGGTCTAGAGTTCTAGACCCATAACTATTGATTATTACTTGAAGAGCAGTTAATGTTTAAAGCCTAAACAGCGATATTTATTAGGAACAAGCTGGAGACAAAAAAAGCTAAACCATAAACTACGAATAAAATAACGTCTCAAAAAATAAATAACGACTTATTAAAGCAGCCAAATTCCCAACGCAGCAGCCCTGATGCACCATGTCCAATGCAAATAAAGTTAAACATGGCGGGCGCGGGCGATGCGCGCGCGCATTTAGAACGTACCGCGCCGTCTCAAAATTAACTACAAAACATTTGCTGTTGCCATGCGCGTGTCAACGCTTAGATATGCCCATTAGTTCGAAGAAAATAGCTTTCGCTATGTCTTCGCTCGAGAGAAATAAGAATATATTATTTTGTTAGATAAATGAAAGTATGTAGTCCGCTGGATGCGGGAAGCACAGAACCGGTCGAAGTAGTGGAGCTTTGGGGGAGGCCTATATCCAACAGTGGACGTCTTTCGGCTGAAATGATGACGATGATGTAGTCATGGTGCTATTCAAGCGTATTGGGGGCCCTGAACTTACAATGTCTTGCATGAGTGATCTCCTTGATAGTTGTTGGCCAGTGTCAGGGTGTAACGAATGGTGTTGTTTGACAAATTTGAAACGAAAATGCACTTCGAAAATCTATAGAATAATACGCGAAGCAAAAACTTTGTACCCGTTTTACAAAATATACGTGAAAGAAGGAGTATAAAACTTGGCACAGTTAAAGTTTATACAGGATAAGTTTTTATCCAGTGCGCAAATTTTAACCATGAATTCACCATAATTATCATTCTAGACCCCCGAGCGCAGAAATTTTTCTTCGGATAAACAAAAAAAAACAGCTGTTTAAAAGTGCAATACCTACGCGGTCAAAATGTATAGAAAAGCTGGTTTTTTTTTGTATAACCGGCGAAAAATTTCTACGCTAGGGGGTCTAGAATGATATGCTGAATTCATGGTTACAATTTGCGCACTGGATAAAAACTTTTCCTGTATAGAGAAGGTGGGCAGAAAGAAAATATTTTTATATAATAATGTATTTGAAATAGAGTATTAAATACATTGTGGTCGAATTTCGTCTACTGGGCGACCACTAGTATTTATGAGATGACAATACATTATGAACTCATGAAGTAGCAAGTATCTTCTTAAACCGATAGAGATATTACGGTCGTTATGTGGCCTATAATAATTGTATTCAGTCACAGCTTTGATGGAAAAGTTTTCATATCACAGCGGATTTACTACATCAATTTCCAAGGATAATCGATCTTTCTAGCAACAAAGAAGTTTTTCCACATATGGTGATATCCCACACAAAACTTGCACCACGCATGGAAGAGTTTTCATACCACCGCGGCATAATTACTTCATATCCCAAGGACAATCGATTTTTCTGAAGACAAAGAAGTTGTTGCACAGATGGTGCGATCCCATACGATTCCACCATGTGGTCGGCATCGATTAGCCTCTACTCCGTACAATAACGCACTGCGCCTCCATTACATGCAAGGTTGACTAATGGCTGTACAATGAATGCATTCTGGGAACCAATTGAATGAGGCTTAATATCGATTTTTGTTTGCGTTCGCTTTTTCAACTCAGTAGTATAAATTCTAAATGAAAGTAGACAAAACGATTAGGAATGCCATGCATTTCAGGGAGTTCTTTAAGGCACATGATTATGTTGTACACCCACAGTACTCCTAAATGAATTCCATCTGTTTTTCAAAATTTCGTTCTGAACAAGCGAAGTTTCCAATGTAGGTCCTGCATAGCGTATAGCTTTAAATTTTTCAAACTAAAGATATCATATCTTACTAAAGATATCATATATCATAGCTTACACGTAATAACTCAAGTAAGGTAATAAGGTCCTGAAAATGTATCTTGGTCAAAGACCCAACTGAGCACGACGTGACATGATCAATTTCCTCAGGCTTCAATTAATAAGCGTGATTGACGTGACGGTGTGGTCGTACAAAAGGTCCCTCCGTCACGGCACATGACCTTTCCCACGTTATCAAGGACAGCACTGGAGTGAGGGATGTCCATTTGATATGAACTTGACATTTTATAAATTATAGGATTATGATTGTGGTTTCATATAACGGGTCATGGGCAGAAACTGGATGAGAATGGTATATTGGCACAGGAGCGTGAAGATAAGCAGAAGCAGAGACGCCTAATACCCGATGAATTCAAGGTTGATGATGAAAATCGGTTAGGAGGACGCATGAAAATATATTATTTGTTAAGCGAGTTATTACGCAATCGAATCAGAAATGAAGAGATCCGCAGTAGAACTAAGGTAACCGACAAAGCTCGAAGAATTGCCAAACTAAAGAGGTAGTGGGCAGGGTCCGTTACTCGTAGAACAGATGGCGATGTGGCCGAAAGGTTCTGGAGTGGTCACATCCTAGACGTAGGCGTTGGAAGGCCATCCACAAGGTGGACCGATGACCTTGTTAAGGCCGCGGGTATCCGCTAGATGTGGGAAGCACAAGACCGGTCGAAATGGAGGAGCCTGGGGGAGGCCTATGTCCAGCAGTGGACGTCTTTCGGCTGAAATGATGTTGATGATGATGATGATGATGATGCTTACTGAAGCCCTGCAAACCCACGATATCGGTCACGATAAGACAGCAGAAAGCCGTTGGATGCGAGAAGCGCAAAACCGGTCGAAGTGTCGGTGCTTAGGGAACGCCTATGTCCAGCAGTGAACGTCTTTCGGCTGAAATGGTGATGAGTTATATAGAGACAGATACTACGCAATGACCTTCGCGCAAGGCGTGCAATCTGATACTATAAGAATTGGACGGAAATAAACGTTTAATGACGAATATGCAATTTATCAATGTTAGCATCAATTGGAATTGACATCTATAATTAAATAGGGATTGTCCACAACGGAACGTCTGTTTCGAGGAGAAACTTTAATAAATAATTTATTAGAGTGGCTTAAAGCGTAAGAACAGAAGAAAATTACACAAGAACATTTGTTACTAATCTTGAAGTGGAAATATCAATGGTATTTTACTTGTTTCTTTTAGATTACCATCTACAGGCAATCTTAATGGACTGGGCCCAGAATTCAGCTACAAGTTCGGCACCATCACTAGCGTCCATCAGTTCCTGTAACATGCAGCTGACAGGCCCCATGACCCCCATGTTTCTATACATTGCTTAAAGTTAAGCAATGATTAGCGTCAGTTTAACCATACATTTCTGACAATAACGTCTCTTAACTTCAAGCAACTTTTATAAATAAGTGGAAGTGTCCCATCGTTTATGGAACAGCAACACATTTACATTTCAAGCAGAAGTCGTCTATGAGTCTCCACCTGAACAGGTTTTACTTGCTTGGGTTTGATGTCTGCTTAAAGACTTTCAGGTTATCCAAGGCCACTTCTTAGCCAGGTGGGAGATCTTTAGCGGGTGGAATGAATGGTTTGGATAAGGAAGCAATGGCAAACTTAGCAGTACTAGTTGGGGAGGAACAAAAAGGACAATAATAATAGGAGCAACCCTTGGGATACTTATCGATTGATACCTGGGCCTGAATTCACCATGACCACTTAACGATTCCTTACTCGAAACCACGGCAATCACACACGACATGCTAATATCGTATTAATAATATCGACAAATTGTCTTGAAACATCCAGAATATGACATTTGGATTCCTTACCGTTACATGGGTTTCTAAAAAAAACTATATTGACGTAGTTTTAACGTAGTAAGATTACGCGGGGAATCATTATAACGATACAGAATTGGGGCTCTGTATTCCCGTTGTCCCTGTAATGATTGAAAACCCTTTATAGACTAACTAATATTTCCGATTCACCGTTTCACAGCCCTGGGCAACAATACAAGCCAAACATGATATTGATGATACATGGTACACAGTTGCCATTGAACTTGCTACCAAATGCAGGACAATAAGCGATAAACATGGCACATAACATAGTATTGACTATTCAAGGGTACAATGATAAGCATATTGTCATACGTTGTCTACGATATGGGCTTGTGAGAACGATATATTGTGTATGTACTAGCTTTCGCTCGCGGTTTCGCTCTTGTCGGAAATTATTCCAGAGGAATATACCATCAGAATGAAAAGCATCCTTTCTTAACCCAGGTTATAGTCTATCCTTGTACTAAATTCCATCAAAATCATCAACATCTGCTTAGCCTTTTCCCAACTATGTTTGGGTCGGCTTCCAGTCTAACCGGATGCAGCTGAATACCAGTATTTTACATGGAGCGACTGTCTCTATCTGACCTCCACAAACCTGGGTAATAATACAACCCTTTGTAAGACTGGTTGTCAGACTTTCGGGCTTCTGACGCCCCGTAACGACTGTCAAAGATACATGAATGACAGTTTTCTTTCATCAAAGTGACGATCGAAATATTTTATTTTGCTCAAACACAATACATGAGAAGCCAGGTGCACGGTTCACAATGGTAGTTTCCTATGAAGAAGAGCCGGCAAAAAACTCTATCATAAAACGTTTAAGCGTGAAGACGTAACAGACAGAGAAACAGTTACTTTCACATTTATAATATTAAAGTATGGATGTTAGGGCTTGTTAACTGTAACGTGTAACTCTCTGAAGCGAGCCTGAGGTGGTATGGCCATGTAATGAGAAGGCCCAAGGAACACATGACTAAGCAAGTCCTCCACTTGAATCCTGGTCCAAAAAGGCGAGGTAGACATATCATCACTTGGATGTCTGTTATCAACAACGACCTGAAGCAAGCCCAAGTAAATAACTCGACGACCCAGAACCGAAACGAGTGGCGAATGAAAAAAGAATGACGAGGAGAGCCGACCCCAATTGAAATGGGATATGGCTAGGCAAAGAGAGAGAGAGATGATGTTAGGGCTTGTTGCGGATGGAGTGGAGGTTAAGGTATGTATATAGAGTGCCGTATGTGATTGTGAAGGAGGTGTGTAAGTTTTTAGGGTAGCTTGTTTTGTTCAAACTACCGTTCAATAGACCGAAGAGTAACGAACAGTGATGATGTACATATTACAAAGCCTTAATCTGCTATTACATTGTGATGATGCACATACATTATTATCACAGATCTATGGCTCATAGATATATAGCTTGTCCATTTAAATCATATGAATATTTAATTTTATACATAACTAGCTGACCCGACAGACGTTGTCCTGTCCGTCCAATAGTCATTCATACAAAATACCTTCCCTACCTACCCTACCTACCCTACCCTATCCTACCTACCCTACGCTACCTACCCTACCCTACCCTACCTACCCTAAACATAAAAAAAACCCTAAAAACCATCCATGGACTTCAACGAACATTAAAAAAAAAGAATTTGTAAAATTGGTCCAGGCGTTGTTGAGTTATGCGCTTACCAACACATTTTGCGATTCATTTTTATATTATAGATGAATCAACTGCAGGCACAACATGCAATGAAATGATTTATTTTTTTATGATAAAATGATAGGTTTGAAAGTAATAATCGCCTGTCCAGTGCTTTGAGACTAAAAATGTGACTCCATTGGCTTAGTTACTAAAACCCCAATGAATTGTTACCACAATAACGACATCATTGTTGAATACGTGTTCCTCCCGCATATCACTCAAATATGCCCACTAAATTGAAGAACAATGCGCCCGTATCCATTTAATTGACCGTCCCAAACCCGTCTGCCATCGCTTCATCATTTCGTTAATCAAATAATTCAATTTATTCAATTGTGACGGTATTAGTCAGTTTACACGTATTAATTTAATTACCAAACGGATCGGTTCGGTCTAGGTCAGGAGCTGAGTGCCAATTTGGCCAGTCTTCACTGGATTTAATGAAGTCTTGCGAGTTCCGAGGCAGTTGGCAGAATAACGTTGTTTCTGTTGAATGCGCTTCGGATTTACTGTTTCAAACTGATTACTGTATTATTTTGCTCTAGCCTACCTGGTTATTCTAAACAATTTAACTTTATCAGTTATTTCTGTATTCGCTACGTCAGGTCTTGCCATGCCATTCATGGACCTCGTAATTTCACATATAGCACTTCAATTGTCATTAAGAAGCTTCGATATACAAAAAAAAAAAAAAATGCAATTAAAAAGACAAGAGACAAAGGTATCAAAGTATCTATTACAGGAAAAATAACTAAGCGTTATTGATCGACCGCAAATAAAAATCAAATAAATACAAAATATAACGAGGAAAATCATTTAGCTGTAAATATTTTTGGGAGTCCCAAATTAGACTGATTGATTCTAATCTCAAGGAAAACCAGCCACGTTATAGTACCAGCGTACCACAATTAGATCCAGCAGCGGCATGAACGTATGACGAACGACAAAAACTACACAGCACAATGATCGTTATTGTAATGACAATGACTCACAAATCATAGCTCGGTTCAAGGCTTTACTGGGAAAAACACTCGGTTCGATGCAGACACGAAATATCTTAATAATGTTTTGCAATTTCAGAATATTTTGTGGGTGAGACATGGTTTTGATGCTGGAGACGGTGCTAGTCAAAATGTTACTTCTGCACTTATAGTTATGGCTGATGATAATGTAATTTGTGTATTTTAAAGGTACCTGGTAACCTGGGCCCTACTCTTTACGTCCGTCAACGAATAAACGAGCCCGTTCGAATCGAGTGAACCAGATAAAAACGCATTGGAGGTAACAACAACTGTTAAATCATGTTGTCATACGGAGTAGGAAACGCCCGTAACTATGGATTTCGTGCTTAAGGAGTAGTCATCCAGAGCTGTAGGTATTGGCAAAAGAGTAAGCTCTTTCTTGCTAGAGGAGACTATTCTAATTCTTAGAGGGATAACGGTTAAGAGTCAAAGATACGGTAAAAGTCTAAAAGGACGTATGAATGTAGTGAATGCCAAAAAAGTGAAATAAATTCAAATCCTCAAATGTTTTAAGGTAGTACAGTACTAAGGCTACAGTCGGTCTATTCCATCTGACACATGAACAAAGTAAGACCCGATGTAAAAGCAATTGCCACAGTTACACAAAACCGTTAAATGGCTTCAGGGATTACTTAGTGTATATTTAAAGCGCCCCACGAGGGTGAAAAGGTCAAAGCCACATATAAACCAGCCTGCAGACTTGGACATTTAAATTCACATGAAGAGATAATTAAGTGGACAGACCCATTCTTAAAATGGACTTTTCGTGTTAAGTTTTAATAGGAATCTTTCCCAACAGGGCCTGAATTCACTATGACCACTTAACGATTCCTTACTCGTAACCACCTCAATCACACACGAAATTTGCTAATATCGTATTAATAATATCGACAAATTGTCTTGGAACATACAGAATATGACATTTCGATTCCTTACCATTACATTGGTTTCTAAAAAAACGATATTGACGTAGTTTTAACGTAGTAAGATTCCGCGGGGAATCATTATAAACATACAGAATGGGGCCCAGGATAGTTTAGGGATGTTGAAGGTAGCGAAACTGCTGGTCACGGTTACATTATTAAGGACATAACGAACACGATACCTACATATGGGGGCAAATTTAATTAGCTGGCAATAGTTTACCTACGTGTTGGGTATATGTAGATATTGAAAACGAATGAAACAAAAAACAAAAAAAAAACGTCATTCCCACTTTAGTCAAAACTTTAAATGACACTGCTAGTACATCGCGACAACCAAACGACTATTATATTCTGGTTTTTGGAAATTCGTAAATATTAAAAAAAAAAAACCAGCTGATCGATTACGAACATGTTTTTATTTTTCTTTTCGTATCCTTTCCATATCTACAACCAATACGTGGGTAAAGTATTGCCAGCTAATTTATTTTGACCTTGTATTCACCCACAAAACATGAATGGCCCTCGTAGGATCTACGTAAATTATATTAATAATAAAAAAAAAAACAAAAAACACGAAATTCACGAAGTCTGATGATTATCTGTTTCTACAGAGACTGGTAGATTAACGAATCCTAGTAGAAGGCGCTGAATTGCTGATCCCATTTCAGGCACCACTTAACATTTATTGACGCTTACTGACAAATTAGATGAAGCCCTACATAAATCGGACAAGGCCGACCGTATACTCGTTTATGAAATCCAGAAAGTTACGCTAAGTGGAGCTATCTGCTACGGGATCGAAAATAACAAGATTAGCAAATCTATATTTTACATTGTACCTTGAAAATGAACCCCCTCATCTGAGTTCCCTCAATAATATTGTAGTGTACGGTCTCGTAATAATAGTAAGTAAGCAGTTAGGTCCAGTTGTCCATCTGTCTGCCTCGATTGGTTTACCACGCGTCCGGTGCCCTGACTCATGTCCTGTCTTGCTTCCTGTCTGAGGGGTCACCGAGTGACGAGAGACCGACGTTGCAAATCTGATTGAGATTTCTTGTTACGGAATGGTTAATGATATGAGGGGACTCCCTATCGTTAATATAATGTACCTATTTTTCGAAATATGTGTCAAAGTATTTATTTCAATTAGGCATAGGCACTTTTGAACGTCAACATTTACATTCAAATAGAATTGATTCTAGTCGCCCTAAAAGTGTCACTTTATTATCATCAGCCCTACCCTTTCCCAACTAGATAATTTTTGTTGGGTTCGGCTTCCAGTCTTACCAGCTGTAAGCTGTAGCTCTTTATAGCCCCCGATATTGATCATACTTGAAGATTCTCATAGTTTGTTTTATTCTATTGTTGTTTCAACGCCAATAAATTCAATGCCATTTTACTGATAAGCAACAATAGAAACAATTTTCTTAAACATTACGTAACCAACGAGCTAGTTCACACTTGAACTTGTTTGTCGGAAAATATTAGAAGGCAGTGGAGTGTGAAGAGACTGTTATAGTCTATAGAGCGAACGGAATATCAGGGATCATAAGTCACAATGTCTATTCAATTAAATCAAGACATATAAGTAAAAATTAGGAAATATACTGATCAAATGATCAAATAGAAGTGTTCACAGATAGGAGAAGAAGAAATAACAATGAGGCATGGAGTAGTTAAAATATACGAAAAAGTAATGAAAAAAATTGACGTATTCCACCCAGCCATAGATAAGAAGCCAGCTCAAAATATACGTGAGATTCTACCTGCATCACAGATGTTTTGGAGCTAGCTACCGAAAAAAAAAAAATTAAAGATTTTGGAGCCATAACTCAAGAACTCAAGACCGCTTCCTGCATTTTCCAGTGCTGTTGGATCGACGCCCAACCACCATACATCTTGAATAAACCAAATATAAAGCTCCTGAACCTATCCAAACACAGCACTGCAAAAAATAAAGGCAAACATTCCAGGGAGTCAATTTGTTTGGCTTGGAATGTGCATCTCCTAATAGGTGTATCCGCTTTAGTTACTGGCATCGTTCTCCTTTGAGTCACTACTATGTGAATACCTACTGTTATCTGAATGTCGGCCTGTCTAAATATTATCTTAGTTTGAAGAGTTTATCAACGGGATTGTAGACAGTCGATAAGTGTTTGAGAGCAAATGATCAGAAACATAAATAGCTCTGTCAAAGTATTGAAGATTCGATCTATTTGAATTTACACCAAAATAAAAGTACCTAACATGGAATTTGTAATACTGCGATTTATTTTACCGAATAGCCTGAAAACGTATTTGTTTAGTTTGAATTTAGATGCTGTTCCTGTTATTATACAGGAAAAGTTTTTATCCAGTGAACAAACTTTATACAAAAAAAAAATCAGATGATCATTTTGACCGCGTAGGTATTGCACTTTTCTATGAAACAGCTGATTTTTATTTTAGTTACCGGCGAAAAAATTCTGCGGTAGGGGTTCTAGAATGATATGCTGAATTCATGGTTACAGTTTGCGCACTGGATAAAAACTTACCCTGTATAACCGACGTCCAATAAGGAGGACGTTAATAATTATGTTCGACTGTATGTATTTTTTTTAAATGTATGCTCATCGATTTCTCCCCCATTTGTGCACTGACTCTCAAAGTTACCTATTTTTTTATTTGAAATAGTATACTCCTGAGGTGGTCCCATTGACACCAAGTCAGGATCTGATGGGAAATCAAGGGCAACCCTCAAATGTTATAGGTATTAACAATGTTTTTCATATATTTTCTAAAGGTACTGAGACATTTGCGTATGGTCATCATCATCTCATGACGCTGAGCTGATGAAGGAAGGTTCAACTCTTTAACGGTTAGGAGTTAGGTGCCGGGTTCGGGTAGAACTCCGTCATATTTAGACCGATTTGCAAAATTATTTTTTGTACGAAAGGGTTTTATTCCGAATTGGTCCGATTTAAATTACATATAGATCTGATGATGCGATTCGGAGACAGACAACGGAACTCTTCAAAAAATAACAGCAAATCAACCGCGATTGCTGCTATCGCATTAATATGCATTAAATTAAATTAAATTAAATTAAATAATCATTTATTTCAGGAAATTATTCCCATATTAAGCGGTACAAATTACACGGAAATATAAATAAAAATTACATTCTAAGTACATTATAATAATATTACACATAAAAACATTGCATTACAAATAAATAATAAATTAAAGTTAATAAAAAATAAAAATAAAGTTACAGCACATTCACAATTAATTACGTTAAATTCATTCGATTCAATTAAATTTTTAAAGCAATACTTAATCATTTAATAAATGGTGACGAACTGGCATGCAGGTGCATCCATCTCTCCAACAACACCGAGTCCCATCGCTCGGACAATACGCTCAGGATACTGTTAGGGCTGCGTTGGAAGCGACTTAGTAGCGAGGCACTCCGCTTCCTAATAATAGCATGAAAGTCATCGGTTTGCGCCTGCGCGAACATCGTAGAAGCGCTGCAAAACCGCGGCAGCCCTAGCAGTATCCTAAACGCATTGTTGTACTGTACGCGCAAGGAACTGTATGCTCGCTGCACAAAGTTGGCCCATAGGCTGCACGTATAAAAAGACTGACAATAAGCTTTAAATAAGGTCACTTTTACTTGTTCAGTGCAGCGTGAAAACCTACGTGCCAACATGTTACAGCGAACCGACAGCGCCCTACGCTCCCGCTCGATGTCCTCATTGTCAGACAAGTTATCTGTGACCCAGTGGCCCAAGTACTTAAAATGGTAAACCCTATTCAGACTAGCACCACAAAGAGTGATTGGAGGTGTAAAAGAAAAGCATTTGGTACCAGCTTTGAAAATCATATACTCACTCTTTTTAGGGTTGTACTTGAGCCCATGAGCCCCAGCATATGTCTCACAAATGTGCAGGAGTTTCCGCAACCCCCCAACCGACGGGCTCAGCAGCACCATGTCATCCGCGTAGCTAATGTTATTAATAGGCACTCCGCCTATTGAGCAACCCGCGTTAGCACTGCTGAGCTCGCCGATCAGCTGGTTCATGTACAGGTTGAACAAGCGGGGCGATGTTAACCCCCCCTGCCTCACACCGCAATCCAACCCGTAGACGCCGGAATATACTCCCGCCCATTTCACACAGTTCCGCTGGTGACTGTACCAATACCTAAATACCGACACTATCTCACTCGGCACCTGTGTCTCACTGTGCAGCTTGTGCCACAGCATGTCATAATTGACTAGGTCGAAAGCTTTTGAGAGGTCTAGGTAACAAGCGTACACAGGAGTATTTCTAGTCGTGTAGTACTGAACAGTCTGCTTGAGACAGAGGATAGCACTCTCAGTTGACAAACCAGGCGTGAAGCCAAACTGAGCATCATGTATATGAACGTGCTTCTCCAGCTGTTTATCAAGCAGCCTGTCCAGCACCTTGGCTATGACAGTAGCGAGCGAGATAGGCCTGTAGTTAGATACATCCGACACATCACCCGTTTTATTTTTAACGATCGGAACTACTACCGTGTACATGAGATCATCAGGTAAGTAACTATGGCTGATGCACAGATTGAACAGCATTGCCAGTACCCTGGGTAAATGTACACCAGCATGCTTCAAGTGCTCGATGCTAAGGTCATCATGACCTGGAGACTTACCTCTCACCATCTTCTTAATAATGACAGCTACATCCTTGGCTGTAAAGCTAACACTAAGGTCTCCATGTTTACACTCAGCACCAAGCACCTGCGCCGCCGGCCCAAGTGGCGACTCCACCTTGAAATGGCGTTGGAAGAGGCTAGCAATGTCACATGGGTCATGAGCGTCACCTACACTCACCGGGAGGCTCGACCTTGGGTTTAATTTGTTTGTTGATTTCCAAAATTTATTGAATTTCTTATCAGTGTGATGTTTTGCAATAATGTCCATTCTGATTTGATCCTCATTGTTTTGACAGTATTTTAATTTTGATTTAAATAATTTCCTAGACTCACACATTTTATTATAAATATGTCCGGATTTAGGTTTACCCTGTAATAGCCACGTCTGGAAACAAATTCGAGCCTCCCTGTGAGCACTACTCACATATTTGTTCCAGCCAGGTACATATGTATTGTACTTCCTTTTAGGTACAATATAACTTAGTTCCGCGCCCCTAGACAATATACTAACGATTTCAAGGTACATTTTGGATTGCATTGTCAAGTCGGGGGACGGCTAGGCCTCTGTTTGGCGTTTTCATTGACCGTCCCCCGACTTGACAATGCCCTGATCAAAATATTACGTTAAAATTAAAAGGCCTATAAATATTATTTTTTACTTTTTTGACTTTTTGTTTGGGTCGGGGGTTTTTTAAATTTTTAATTTAATTTTTATTTCTTGCTTTTTAAACTTAATGTCTCCCTTAAATCACCATTTATCTATAATCTATTCATTGAGACCTTTTCAATGAGCCCAAACACGATACTTCTGCTGTTTGTTGGTGAATAACTTGGGTTTCCTGGAAATTCCAGGTGTTGCTCCAGCATCAGTTCAAGGTTATTTTATTCGTCTAATATCATTGAAGTAATAGAATCCCAAATTTTGAGTTGATCAGAGGCTAAAATCCGTTTTTCAACCAGAAAAGAGCTGATAATCTTCAAACGGCTGAACCGATTTTGATGAAACATGTCTAAGGACACTCCCGACTAATACACCTTTCAAACAAAAAAAACTAAATCAAAATCGGTTCATCCGTTCGGGAGCTACGTTGCCTCAGACAGACACACCACACACACACACACACACACACACACACACACACACACACACACACACACACACACACACACACACACACACACACACACACACACACACACACACACACAGACACGTCAAACTTATAACACCCCGTCGTTTTTGCGTCATATACAACATATACAACGTCACCGACTTCCGAAATTAGTTATTTTTCACTTTCTAGTGTTTTTCCGGAAGTCGGTTGTTTTTTTTTACTACATATTTAGAAATAAAACCTGATCGTTTCTCACTGTATTCGTCTGATATCTCTGATTCTCTAATTATAATAGTGGTTAAAATAAGAGCAATCTACAAAACGATTTTCATATTAGTTCCGGTTAACGACACGTTTGGCGCAGTGGTTAATCGATTGACTGCTGCGCTACGTGTCGCGGTTTCGATTCTCGCACAGAACAAATATTTGTATGAGCTACAAGTAGTTTTTCCGGGTCTGGCTGTTTGTGCATGTGAGTTTTTAAATGTTTGTAAACGCACCCACAATACAGGAGAAATTCGTAGTGTGGGGCAACGTTTAAAAAAAAAAACCACTGATAGACTTGATAATATTAGCAATGTTCTTACCCGTATATCTCTACCCGATAACATCTCGATATATATTATCTATCTCCTAACAAACCCAGATCAACGTGTTTACTCCAATAAATAAATTAATGTAAATGCACGTAAACATTTTGATGTGGTTAACGCAGAAGCAATTTAACGCTCTGGGCCTCAAATAAATATTTACATACAAAAAGATCGAATGTTAATGATGATTGAAACACATAAAGATGTTGAAATATTTATCCTGCTCGTTAGGCCCTGGGATAACTTCGGAAACGTCGATACAGTACGTGGAATAGATTGCTTATAGGATATTTTAATCGAATCAAGCTTATGGCTTCCTCAAGTATTGGTAGTTTATTGGAGAAAATTTCCGAATTCTGGGCCATTTACACTGTCTAGGAGACGCTAAGAAGATTTGAAATAAAAGCCTGCATTAGTTTTACTCTCAGCAAAATTCACGATACCCTATTCACCTAATACCTGCGTTTTCATTGGTAGAACCGTCGTAGTTTACTTGAATTTTGTCAATGGTGAATGAAAAAACTCGCAAATCAAAGTTCAGTGTATATGTAGGTAGTTACCGAAATAGAAAATCATCAGATAGTAGATGCTCATCACCAGTGACTCATAATCTCATTAGCTTACTTTCTCAAGATTTTCTATCGTTCATTTGAGCTGAGCTATCTAATATAACAAAGCGTGAGCTATATTTATGTGTAGGTCTGTGTTACATGTAGTCGTGGCCGGATATAAATCTGTGTTGAGTGGACGGCATACCGGCCAAACTTCTAGCCACTGTAAACATCGTAGTACTGTCCCATTGTACTGTCGTTCACGATATACAATCAATGATCACTAGATTAGCTAAATTGGCTTCTAAGAAAATAAAGTTTTTTTTTTTGCCACAAAACCAGGTTACAGAATAATGTGAAACCCCCTGCTAGGTTAAAATACCTGTATTTTGGGTAGCCAGTGACTCCTTCCATTTAGGTTACAATTAAGCAGATTTTATGCACCAAAAGGTGATATAATTACTAAGAAAATACAAGATCAAAAAAACAATATTTTAAACCGTTGGATGGATGAAAGCCTTTACTATATTTGGTTAATAAATGATTACATTTCTGTAAGTACCAACTTACAAAAATCAAATCATTTATTACTTTGTACAAACATTTTTACACGTTAATCATATTTTAGAAACTAGAAGAGTTCGGAAGAGTTTCCTGTCTAACTTCTCTGAGAATATAGGCCGAAACAAACTCACAGGAGGTCACAGTCCCTTTTAAAGTCCAGAAATATTGGTCAGATAATTTGAATACGATGTAAGTAGATTGATGACCAAAATGGTTATTTGAGGAAAGAATGACACAGATTGAGTGGCCCTTTCCAGTAAAAAGTAAAAATAAAACATTTTCTACCAATGAAAGAAGACATTCCGAGATATGACAATTCTTAAACTCTTGTTACATCTTTTGGAGCAAGAATGCATTAGAAAAATGTTGACGTAACTCGTTGTAAAGTACCGAGCTAGATTGTCGTACAACATTGGAACCGCGTTCCTCAATAAAACAAATATCCGTTGTTTTTGGCACCAGCTGATGTTGTCTTTATAATTCTGTTTTTATAAAGGCTACTGGGTTTCTAGGGAGACACGGTTTGAGAGAGCTAGCTAGTGCGATACGAAAAAAATAAAATAAAAAATAAAACAATACGATTGATGGTGTAAATTCAGATGGAAATATAATAACAGGTATTTATAATACTTAGGCTGATGGGCTGCATAAGTCAAGAAAGTACAGACGCCAGTACATCAAGCTACCCCAATCTGCCAAATTTCTTTGATAGATTTTCAACTTTATCACATTAGCACAAGGTTCATGTTCAATTGGGAAAATTTAACAGCTTGGGGTAGCTTGATGTGCTGGCGTCTGTACCATATCATAACCGTATTATGTTTTATCTGTAGCGCATCAAAGTATTCTTCCCCCCAAACAACTACGTAACCACGAAAAAGAAACCACCTTCACAGTTGACGGCAACTAATCAATTAACAATGGTTCAACGAACAAAAACGTGTACAAAACCTTACTCATTATCTAATAATTAACAATTAAATGCAGCGTGTCGCACAAGGACGCGTGTTTTTATGCAAATCGCTCGTGTTATTATAGGCTTTTGTAAAGTAGTATGAGCTGTGCGAAGAAACAAATGTGTGGCATTATAAGCATATATGTCAGCTGACGTAGAGTGGGAAGGCCTTTTTTTTTTTTTTTTTGATGACGGGGGGAAATCCTCATGGATGTCCTCCGCCCCGGGGAGGGCGGAGGGGTCTGTCAGACTCTTACTGACTAAAACCACCCCGGTGTTCCGTCTCTCACTTACGCCGGGGATCACGGGAACTAGTAAGTCTTCCGCGATCCCCGGCTAGTGCCGGCCCGCCTATGCGGGCCACCTCGCGATAGGGGGGGAGTGAGGTGTTAAACTCCCCCCCACATCAATGAGAGGCGCGCGTGGAACACTACGCGCCGCCATCTCGGGTCCTAAGAAGTAGGGGGCGACGGATTCCCCGGTCCGTCGCCCCTGGACCCATTCAGGGGGGCTGGAAGAGGGCGTTGTCCGCCCTCCGCCGACGCCCGGTGCGTCTGCTGCGGATCGGGTTAGCTGAAGCAATCTCCCGCTCCCTCTCCGCAGCCTCCTTCTGCGAGATGACTGTTTCGCAGAAGGACACCACCGCGTCCCAGGACTCCTCGCTGTCGACCATCGAGTCGACAACGGCCGGCAGCGACAGGTCACTGCCTACTCCTGAGATGAGGGCACGGCGCGGCTCCGTCCAAGCGGCACACAGAGTGGGAAGGCCTCCCACAAGGTGGACCGATGACCTTGTGAAGGCCACGGGTATCCGCTGGATGTGGGAAGCACAAGACAGGTCGAAGTGGAAGAGCCTGGGGGAGGCCTATGTCCACCAGTGGACGTCTTTCGGCTGAAATTATGATGATGATGATGATGATGTCAGCTGAAAAGATTAAGAAAAGGAAGAAGAGCTCGTATTCAATGTAAGAGAATCTGTCAGGATTAATCCAAACAAAGTATTCAAAAGGTCATCTACGAAGTGGAATTTCACTCATTAATAGGTACTTTGAATCATCGAGTGAGAAGATTCCACACAATAACTTAACAGCCAATAACAATATAGAAGATGAAAATGAGGAAGATGAGGAAAGGCAGTACACAGACCAATTAATTACAGAAGACAACAACGTTAATATCGAAGCTGAAGAGTTAGAAAATATACAAAACAATACTTGAAAAGGGTACAACAACAAGTGCAGTAAGCACTCTAATATTTTATGACCAAATTCTACAAAGGCTTACTAAAATAACAAAAACTGTTACACAGGTTAAACTAATGTAATGGCATCCTACATTGGCACGTATCCTGATGAGAACTATAACAAAATAGACTCGCCAGACACACTGAGCTCCCTGGCATTCAATTGCCAATCGTAATACCAAATAGATGCTACAGAAAATCTACTTAGCGTTATTATTTCTTTGTGAGCTGATAGGGCCGATAAGTTTTAGGTAGATCCATTATAAGGTGGAGCAATACCGCCAGAATCAACTGGATGCGAGAAGCGCAGAACCGGCCGTTGAGGTTATGCAGCAATGGATCACTTTCGATTGAGCCGATGATTATTTCTTAGCATAATCAGCATAGGATGTTTCCATTGCTGGTGCACAGGCTTCTTCTCAGTGACAGGGAGTAAGACGTATTCCAGCACGCGTGCCCAATGCGGGTTTCTAGATGTCATATTTCTTCGTATTTTGGTTCTATGACATGCCGGTTTCTTCGCGATGTTTTTCTTCGCCGTTTTGAGAGCAGTGGTGATGAAATAATTCACACCAAGTAAAGAGCTTGGGGGAGGCCTATGTCCAACAGTGAACGTCTTTCGGCTGAAATGATGATGATGATGATGAAAGCGCCTGACTGGGTTCAAACTTAAAACCTATAACTCGTAAGTCACCGCTCTTACCACTGGGCAAGTACTGCTAGTACACTCGAGAGCAATGAATCCGGGTCACTTAAAGAATCCTAAAAATCTCGGAAACTAAAAATGCTAGGTTAATGCAATAAATTTTATTTATTAGACAATGTAATACTCCTTAAATGAAGGTATTAAAACTTCTTAGTTTTTGTAAAGTTATATCATAAAAAAATCAAATTTGAAAAAGGGCCACTTTCGAAGATGGAACTACGAAATTGCAGCATTTGGTTTTGCTTTTGTTTGTAATCTGTCATTTATGTGGGTACATAAACCATGTTGATAGTGCTCTATATTCATTATTCAAGCTGAAATTATGTCGCTTACGCCTGAAGAATGCACCAGAATACTTACAATGCTGGAAACCGGCCGGAGTCAGCGCGATACAGCCAGGACTGTCGGTGTGTCGCTGTCAACAGTACAAAGAGTTCTCCGACGTTACGAAGAAACTGGTTCTAACCTACGCAGACCAGGAACGGGCAGAACCAGGTGTACCACAGCACGAGAAGACCGATACTTGGTGAACACCATGCTTCGAAATCGCTTTCTCACAGGAACTGAACTCACCAATCAGTTTCGACGCCTCGGAGGAAGTAACCCAAGTGCATGGACAGTAAGACGTCGGCTTGCTGAATCTAACTTAAAACCCCTTAGACCTGCAAATGGCCCTAAACTGGAGCGTGGGCATCGTATTTCAAGACTAAGATATGCCCAGAGCCACGTAAATTGGAGTATTGAAGATTGGTCAAAAGTTATGTTCTCCGACGAATCAAAATTTATGCTCTACAAGCACGATGGAAGACACAGAGTGTATCGATGACCAGGGGAAAGATTCAAGCAAGCATGCATCGAAGAAAAAGTAGCCTACGGTGGTGGGTCTGTACTTGTGTGGGCCGGAATTTCTTCTGAAAGTCGCACAGAGCTGGTGATCATAGAAAACGGCTCTTTAACTAGCGTAAGATATGTGGAAGAAATTCTCAATGATCACGTTGGTCCATTTATGGTCAATTTAGGTGAGGATGCTATATTTATGCATGACAATGCCCGACCTCATACAGGTAGGATTGTGAATGACTACCTTCAAGAGATGAACATTACTCGTATGGAGTGGCCAGCGCGCAGCCCGGATATCAACCCGATCGAGCATGCTTGGGACGAGCTAGGCAGATGCGTAAAACAACGAAACCCTCCCCCAATCACGCTTCGTGAGCTCAAAATTGCTCTCACAGAGGAATGGGAGAATATTCCCCAAAATCGTATAAGGAACTTGGTGTACAGCATGCCAAACCGCGTAAACGCAGTAATGGAAGCACGAGGAGGCAATACGAAGTATTAAAATTCAAGAAAATCTTAATAAAGTTCAAAAATTTCATGTTTCCTATTTTTGTTTTAAGGAGAGATCAGCAGTTTTTTTCTTTATGTAATTTTGTGTTAATAAAATGTATTGTGACTCATATTTTTTTTACTTTCATTTAAGGAGTATTACATTGTCTATTAAATACAATTTATTGCATTAACCTATCATTTTTAGTTTCCGAGATTTTTAACATTCTTTAAGTGACCCGGATTCATTGCTCTCGAGTGTATTATTGATTATTGTCACATTATTTATGGATTGGTACTTCTGTTTATCTCAATTTTGTAATCGCATACCCTCGACAAGATATTCTTAGTGGAGACAGACATCCAATTATGAGTCGAATGTTATTCATGTCTATACGAGACATGTATATAGTGTGTCCACTCTCGATTTCCTTACAGACTGTTGACAAACAGCAAGTAGGCCATTAGCTATTTCTCATTCGTTTTCTATTATCACAATCATAATTTCGATGAATTCGTTCATTGTCATTTCGCTATGAGCGTCATTAAAACTATCATCATCATAAAATTCAGCTGAAAGACGTCCACTGCTGGACATAAGCCTTCCCCAAGGTCCACCACTTCGACCGGGTATGTGCTTTCGGCATCGGAATCCTTCGGCTTTCACAAGGTCATCGGTCCACCTTGTATGAGGCCTTCTAACATTACGTCTTTCGGTACACGGCCGCCACTCCAGAACCTTAGGCCTCATCGGTGATCCGTTCTGCGACCAATGTCAGTTTGGCAATTCGTTTTCCAACCTAATATTATGTTGCCTGGATAAGTATTGCAAGACCAAATGTTTGTAAGGAAATCTTTTTTATTTAAGAACATGTGTTGAACGTGGAGCTGAACTTCAAAATTGTACTCCATCAATAGGTTTTGTAGATCTTCCAATTCCATATCGGCTTTGTCAGGCTTTTTGTCAAGATAATGTTTTCCAATATCGAATTAATGGATTTTTTTTGGATCAGTAATGGACTAGTGGTATCGGCCCGGACTTACGAGTTGTACGGTCGTAGGTTCGAACCCAAGCAGGCCCTTTACTTTTTGTATTTCATTTCATAACCACTGCTCTCAAAACGGTGACGGACAACATCATGAGGAAACCGGCATGTCCTAGAACCAAAAATTTGAAGACATTTGACATCCTGGGCCCTCGTGGTGGATTATAGCTCACTCCCTCTCACTGAGAGGAGGCCTATGTCCCAGCAGTGGGAACCGTGGGATTGTGTGTGTGGATGTTTTGAAAGAGAAAACATTTAAAATAACAATGTCAGATCAACCAAGTTATTACATTGACTTTCGTGTTATCTGAGGTCAAGAGATGCAAGTGCTGTGTGGCTGTAAAAACTGCATGTTTATGTTCAATTTAAATGAGTCTCACTCAGTTTATATTGGCTTCATTTGATGAAGCCATTAGAATAGGCTACATACCAAGTTTATAGAAAATGGCGGGTTATAAGAAAATTGCACTGTATGTAACTTTATGGGACTAACAAAGGACAACATTCATTTCCTACCTAAAAAGTAAAATTACCATAAATCATATTTTTGCCAACAATTTGGGGCAATCGTTTATAGACGCAAACAATTATTGCCCATGGTATAAATGGACATGATAATAATGATGAATTAATATAACATTTAAAAAAATTCGTATTTTCACAATTAAATAACAGAGGAAGGGTTAATTGTATACCCTTCTTGTATTTGTAAAAAAAATTGAGCTTGAGGGTGTTATTTCATTGAGAAACCCGTATGATTTTGTGTTTTCTCTCCAAAAATAAGTCGGTACCGACAAAGCTCAATTATCGAAAAGTTCAATAAACTTTATTGGTCATTGATTTATGCAGTGGTTTTTTCATAAAACCCGATCTTCCGAAGGAGTTTTCTTAATTTTTACGAGCCTGTTTTACTATAACTGATTGCAGGCTCACTCAATAATGTTGTGCGTATAGACTAGCGTCTAACTGCTCATCACGGGTAAACTACCTCTGTCGGACACGAAGCCTGGTGAGCCAGCGTGATTTTTAGCCAGGTCCATCAGTGAGTTCGAGCCGGCGCACACTGGTCCCAAATTAAAAAAAAGTGGACATTGATAGTAGACCGCTGATTTTTTTTTTTATTGTTGATATAATGATAACAGATAAGGCAAAAAAAATATTATTGTACTGCTTCAAATACTTTTCTCTAAAAAAATATTTCTTTTTTTTTTGTATGGGAGTGATTACATTTTACTCAATTTCTCAAAAACCTTAAGCGATGTCGAGATGGCATTCACATATGTTAGAAAACTAATAATTCTGAGTATTTGGCTCGAAGAAATTTATTGCTTATCTCTGCGTACTTTCGAGATAATAGTGACAGAAAATAACAATTTTTTTTAATGTTAATTGTTCGCTTTTTTTTATTCATAGCCTTACTCATACCGCAATAGGTCCGCTGGCCAGCAAAATGGAGCTTCGACGCGAGTTTGCCGGGACAACAAGATGGCCGCCTCTCATGACGTAACGTAATACGGTCACGAATCGCGCGCGTACACCTCAGTGTACAACTAAATGTGGTTGCGATAAGACGTGTCCTAATTTTTTCTGTGCGCTTGTTACGCAAGCGTAGTATATCCAAAGCGCTGACTAAGGACGGCCTCAATTAATTATAACAAACAAGTAAAGTGCGCAATTAGCGACACGAGGCAAATGCGCTGAATGCACAAAATACCGCGGCACCATCGCGCCACCGCTACATGAGGTCGGCCACTTCTATTCCGGCTTCGAAGGAAGGCATAACTTTAGATTTAGCTAGATATAGTTTTCATTTATTGTAAGTTCTTTTGCTTTTATTAAATCAGTTTTAGAATCTAAATTGGTTTTTTTAAGTATCCCGGCCGCAGCCTTCGTAATTGGCGCAGTCGGTAGGATACTCGAGGTTAGCTAGGTCTATCTTATATCGATATTATCGCTACCGCGCGTGAGCGATCGCGGCTAACCTGCTGTCAAGCTTCATCGAGTATCCGAACTCAAGGATTGCTGCCGGGAGAGAACGGGATCCAGACATCGACCCCAGAGACCGATATGAGGGTTATGTGAGTACACTTGAATTATTCCCTGTGTTGCTTCCTGTGTATCCAAGTCACTTAATCCTTCAAAATTTTCCACCCACGTAGTTTAGGACCTCGCGAGTCTACATCAGGTAGACCGAATAGTAGGCAATTAGTGCTAGATTCGAGTAGAGACATAGATTTAGGTTTTAATAGCCTATTAGAGGACCGCGAAATGCCGAGTGATCCGGACACAATTTTTAAGGCTCTGCGCCCAGTTCCCGAGTTCGATGGGAACCCTAACGTACTCACGCGATTTATTAAATTATGCGACCAGATGGTTAGTACTTATTTAAGTGATGTACCGGGTAGTGAGTTAGGTAACCTATGCCTTTTGAACGGGATATTAAATAAAATAACAGGCGTTGCGGCAACTAGAATTAATTCGAATGGCATCCCAGATAGTTGGGCAGGAATACGAAATACCCTAATTAATAGCTTTGCCGACCAGAGGGACGAAACAGCCCTCTATAATGACCTCCTAGTATCAGCTCAGGGTAATAGTACTCCACAAGAGTACTACGACCAATGTCAATCGTTATTCAGTACCATTATGACTTATATATCGTTGCATGAAACAGTGACTACCACCATAGAAGCGAAACGTACACTATACAAGAAATTAACAATGCAAGCGTTTGTACGTGGCCTTAAGGAACCTCTAGGTTCCCGAATACGTTGTATGCGTCCTGAAAGCATAGAGAGGGCGCTGGAGTTCGTCCAAGAGGAACTAAATGTGATGTACTTGCAAAATCGCAATGATAGTGCGAGTGTAAAAAGGCCACTTCCAACCGCTCCCATGCCCAAATTACTAACACAGCCCACAGGTTTTCTACCCATGTCGATGCCGAAACCCTTTGGTCACCAACCGTTTCCAAACTGGCAACGGCCACCGGCTCCGCAAAGCAGTTGGAGACAACCTATGTTCCAACCACATGGGGCGCCACGTGCGCCCAACGCACCTAATAACCAAACACGTACACAGCAAATGTTCCGCGCGGCACCGCCTAACTATAACGCTCAGAGCAACGTATTTAGAGTTCAGCCACGTGCCCTAGCCCCGGGACCTCAGCCAATGAGCGGGGTCAGCCATTTTGTTGCTAAGCCCATGCCAAGTAGACCTCATGACTGGGGCAAGTTTGGCAATCCGGCTCCGACAAATTATTTTAAAACCCGCGAGATGAATTTCAACGATTGCAGCGAAAATAACTACGATTATTACCTCGTGGAGGAACCCTACTCTTATGACTACGACCATGCTGACTATAACGTCTACTATGACGACGGTAACCACTATTACGTACAGGACTTCGGACCAGCCATGGTGCCCGAGCAAAGACCGATTCAACCCTCTACAGCATGTGAGGACCCCCAACCCTCGACTAGCAACGCAAACCAGGATTTTCAGATAAAATCCCCATTAAAACCCTCAAAATAGAAGTTAACTTGCAAACGCAACGACAGTTGCCCTACATAAAGATATCTGACCCCCCACTAAACCTACTCATTGATACCGGAGCAAACCAGTCATTTATTAGTCCTACAGCTGTACAACGGTATTACTCGGAATACCCTCTTAACTATGATCCCTTCGAGGTAACTAACGTCCACGCTACAACTAGAAACGATTATTCAATAACTATACCAGCCTTCCGTGAACTCAATGACCCTAACGAGATTAAATTATTCATATATGACTTTCACCAATTTTTTGATGGACTTATCGGACTAGATTTATTGACCAGATGGAAGACGAAGATTGACTTAAAGGACAACCTACTGATTACGGCTACCGCTAGGAACCCTATCGTAATGTTTAATTCCCGAAATGTAAACCTTTATGAGGCTGTTATACCAGCCAACACAACTAAGCTTATCAGATTACCTATAAACGCTAAAGACGGTGACGTACATATCACACAACAATACCTGTGCAATTGCATTGTAAGCGAATGCATTACAACCGTTTGTAATAACCGCGGCATTATAGAAATTTTAAACCCATCAAACAACGATACTATTCTATCCCTAGACCACCCGGTAGAAGCTGTAACTATAAGTAGCATCGAATGCATGAACCTGGAACAAATACCTGACACATCTCGCATTAATAAAGTAATATCTAAATTGCGAACAGATCATCTTAATGAGGAGGAGAAAATTAACTTAGTTAATATTTGCTCGAAGTATGCAGATGTATTTTACGTAGAAGGCGAACCCTTATCTTTCACCAATAAGGTGAAACACCGTATACGGACTGTAGACGACGCACCTATCTATACCAAGACTTACAGATATCCTTTCGTTCATCGTCAAGAAGTTAGGGAGCAAATTTCAAAAATGCTGGAACAAAATATCATTAGACCCTCTGACTCAGCCTGGAGCTCTCCCATTTGGGTAGTCCCTAAAAAAGCAGACGCTTCCGGGAAACAAAAATGGAGGCTCGTAGTAGACTTCAGAAAACTAAATGAAAAAACCATAGACGATAAATACCCCATACCGAACATAACAGACGTCCTAGACAAGTTAGGGAAGTGCCAGTATTTTAGTACCCTTGACCTTGCCAGTGGTTTTTACCAAGTTGAGACAGACCCCGACGACATCCACAAGACAGCATTCAATGTAGAACATGGGCATTTTGAGTTCCTAAGAATGCCCATGGGTTTGAAGAACTCCCCGTCAACATTCCAACGGGTAATGGACAATGTGCTGAGAGGCCTACAAAACGTGATCTGCCTCGTCTACATGGATGACATCATAGTCTATAGTACCTCGCTTCAGGAGCATCTAAATAACCTAGAGAAAGTATTCCAACGACTCCGAGAATCTAACTTTAAGATTCAGATGGACAAGTCCGAATTCTTGAAGTTAGAAACCGCTTTCCTAGGTCATATAATAAGCAATGAAGGAATCAAACCAAACCCGGACAAAATTACAGCTATACAAAAATACCCCATACCCAAAACCTCAAAACAGATAAAACAGTTTCTCGGACTTATAGGATACTACAGAAAATTCATACCCGATTTCGCTAGAATCACGAAACCATTTACTCAGTGCTTAAAGAAAGGTAGGATCGTCACACTTAATAAAGATTACGTTGACTGCTACGAACGATGTAAAAACCTCTTAACAAACGACCCGATCTTACAGTACCCCGACTTCAATAAGGAATTCATATTGACAACAGACGCCTCTAACTTTGCGATAGGAGCCATATTATCACAAGGGCCAATAGGATCAGACAGACCGATTTCATACGCATCACGAACACTAAACGAAAGCGAGATAAACTACAGTACCATTGAGAAAGAGCTTCTCGCCATCGTGTGGGCCACTAAGTACTTTCGACCCTACCTCTTTGGACGTAAGTTTAGGATAGTCACGGATCATAAGCCACTACAATGGATTATGAGCTTGAAAGAACCTAACTCGCGTTTAACTAGATGGAGATTGAAACTCAGTGAGTACGACTTCACTGTAGTGTATAAAAAGGGCAAAAACAACACCAACGCTGACGCCCTCTCGCGAGTTGAAATACATAATGACGAGATAAGCTCGATTACAGTGAATCCTTCCGAAAAACCCCCGTCAATAGCAGACTCCAGTACGGAAACAGCCCACACAAGTAACGAGAACCCCATACTCGAAGTACCAATCACCGACGAACCTATAAACAAATTTCACCGACAAATAATCATGACAGTAGTAGGAGACATAAAAAAAAAACCGACCGCGACTAAACCGTTTGACACACATACTCGCACCTCTATACAAGTTTCACAAACTAACCTAATAGATGACGTCATAGCCGCTATAAAAGAGTACGTAAACCCGAAGGTGAAGACGGGTATAATTATTAACCCCCCTTTGAGCATGTATGACATCATTCCTATAATACAAGATAACTTTAAAAGCTCTGCAATGAACCTCGTGTTATGTAAATCCGAACTCGAAAATGTAAAAGAGTACCTTAGGCAGCAAGACATAATTAGGCATTATCATGACGGAAAAACTAACCATCGCGGCATAAACGAATGTCACCTAGCCCTCTCGCACAAGTATTACTGGCCGAAAATGAGAGACCACATTACCAAGTATATTAATGAATGCACTACTTGCGGTCAGGCCAAATATGACCGAAGTCCCATCAAACAAAAGTTTAACATAGTGCCACCAGCCACTAAACCGTTTGAAATAATTCATATGGACCTCTTCACGGTCGAAAATGAGAAATACCTAACATTCATTGATGTATTTTCAAAATACGGACAAGCATACCTTATGAGAGATGGTACCGCAATTAGTATCTTACAGGGCCTATTACAGTTTTGCACTCACCATGGTTTTCCTGTAACTATAATAACGGACAACGGTACCGAGTATGCTAATCAGCTGTTCGCTGAATTCACTAGACTCCACAAAATTAATCACCATAAAACACTAGCTCACAGTCCTAACGCTAACGGCAACATAGAAAGGTTCCACTCCACGTTACTTGAACACATAAGAATCCTACGTATTCAACATAAAAAAGAACCCGCAAACAATCTAATACCATATGCCTTACTCGGATATAACAGCTCAATCCATAGTTTCACTAAATGCAGACCATTTGACATAATAACCGGGCACTTTGACAGCCGAGACCCGTGGGACATTGATCTAAGTAGCCACCTATTGCAACAATACATACTAAACCATAGAGATCAAATGAAAACAGTATACCAAATCATAAATGAAACCTCTCTTAGTAATCGCACCTCTTTAATCGAAAACCGAAATAAGACCCGCGAGCAGGAGGAGGAGTATCAACCTAAACAACAGGTCTTCATAAAAAACCCATCAGCCCCGCGGCAAAAATTAGCCCCCAGATACACACAGGATGTAGTCTTAGCAGATTTACCTATCCACATTTATACATCAAAGAAACGCGGCCCCGTAGCAAAATCACGACTTAAACGCGTACCTAAGACTGCTAAATTGTTGCAGGATGACGCTGCTACTGACGGTATATGCAGTACGGAGCCAGGAGATAAAACTTGAAAGTTTAGACTCTGGAATTGGATTACTACCCTTTAAACTTGGACCGCTCAGACTAATAACCCATTATCATACTTTCCTCCAATATGTCAACCTGGACGACATTGAAAATACTCTCTCCACCCTTCAAACTCAATTCCGTTACATTAAATTACACATGATGAATAACACATATTCTCTCTACGAGTATCAAATAGACTACCTTTCGGATAAATTAAGTAAAGTCACTGATCAGCTACGTACCCTAGAGCCTAGACGTTCAAAAAGAGGTCTTATAGACGGCCTAGGATCTGTCATAAAAAGCGTTACAGGTAACCTCGATTACTCGGATGCTGTTCGATATAATAATGCCATAGAGACGTTGAGAAATAACCAAAAGAAGACTATAGATGAATTTAACGAGCATATCAGCATCAGTAAAGAGTGGATGCTAACTCACACTAATATCATAAATAAAATTGTCGAAAACCAGAGTAAAATCAACACCACACTAAGTCTATTAATAAAACAGGCAGAAAGTAGCATAAATATGATCCAAGTCGCTAAGTTCAATCAGCTGTTGACTATCGTCAGCGAAAACATAGAGGACGTGTTATCGGAATTATATAGGATAGAGAATATTTTATCGTTCACCCGCGCGATGACTATTCATCATAGCATGTTAGGAATAGACATCTTGGGTAACGTAGTAGACAGGCTTAAGGAAATTTATGGTAATCACCACGTAATAGAGTTAGAATTACGTCAGTACTATGACATCATTAAAGCTGGGTATTATTACGACGACAAGAAAATAGTAATAGCATTTAGGTTTCCCATAGTCTCAGAAGATACCTATACACTTTATAAACTCTCCATAGTCCCGAACAAGAACAACCAAGTCCTCATACCTCCTTATCCTTTCATAGCAACCAATGGGAATACGTTCATGTACATGGAGGCAGAATGCCCGAAGCTAAATAATAATCGGTACCTCTGCGAACAAAAAACAAATCACTATATCCAAACTCAAGCTGACTGCGTGCAAACCTTCATTTCAAGCAAGACATTACAAAAATCCTGTAAACTAACGACCGTACATCTATCAAAACCGGCTGTAGAAGAATTAGATAGTAGACATTACGTTATATCATTCCCTCAATCTACCAGAGTTCAGATGAAATGTGGAAGCGACGATTACGACACACTGAGGGGAAGCTACCTTGCCACTATTCCATTGCACTGCTCGATACACACAAACGAAATAACCTTAATAAACACTAAGGACGAGATAAAAGGCCAACCTGTAAAAGTATTGAACATTCCCTACACTACTGAAACACAGGAGATAAGCTTACTACATGCAAATTTAACATCTATTAACTTGGATAGACTACACACTATTCAGGACAGAATAACTCTTCAGTCGCCGATTTCATCGTTTGAAACAACTGAAACGCTATATCATACTACTATACCGTTTTATGTTATACTGTGTATCGCAGCCATACTTACCATCGCGATGTTAACCAGAAGATATTTTCCTGGAAGAAACCTTTCCAGAAAACCGAACCAAAACGACGCTGTACCCACAGGCCCAGGAAATCATGAAAACGCAGTTCCTGTAACATCTGAAACGCATACGCAACGAGAAAACCTACCAGCAACATTTTCACTGAGCGTTTTAAAATAGTTGCTGAACTACAGGCGGAGGTGTTACGCAAGCGTAGTATATCCAAAGCGCTGACTAAGGACGGCCTCAATTAATTATAACAAACAAGTAAAGTGCGCAATTAGCGACACGAGGCAAATGCGCTGAATGCACAAAATACCGCGGCACCATCGCGCCACCGCTACATGAGGTCGGCCACTTCTATTCCGGCTTCGAAGGAAGGCATAACTTTAGATTTAGCTAGATATAGTTTTCATTTATTGTAAGTTCTTTTGCTTTTATTAAATCAGTTTTAGAATCTAAATTGGTTTTTTTTAAGTATCCCGGCCGCAGCCTTCGTAATTCGCTTGAAGAAATGCTTGTTGTTTGTTTGTTTTGTTATTGTTGTATTTTGAATCTTTGGATTTTAAAATCAAATAATTTTTGTTTGTCTTTCTTTCGTCGAATTTGTGTTCGTAATTTTTTTTTGTTAAAATCAAAGTCACTTTGTCTTTGATATCTTTGATTCTAATTTGTTTTCGATTTTCCTTAAAATTATAATATATCCGCATTTGTCACCAACTTAGACTTATACGTTGTTCTTAAATCAGGAGGTGGTTTTAAAAATGTCGAATTTTTATTTAATGCCCTTATTGAACGTATTGGTGTTGAATTGTCTTCCGAAGATTTGAGTAATATTAAATTATTTTGTCGTAATTTTTCAAGTAATATCTCAAAAAGATGGTCTGCTTCCAGTAGAGCTCAAAAGACCTTTCTTAACAAAAATTCAGACTGGTTACAATCCCAAATAGTTTGGCCAAAATGTCAAAATATCGATTTAAGCAGCATTTTTAAAGTTGCCGAGGAAGTAATTCCAAATTTCGAAACGCAAGTGGATACTCATCAATTAAGTTGTGGTACAAGTAAAAAACCATTTGTTGATATATCTGATAAACAGAAGAAAAGGCGTTCTCTAACACTTCTAGATCACACAGAGGAGGAATTAGTTTATGCTTTATGTGCCAAATTAAAAGAGTCTAAAAAAACAAAATTAGCAGCTATATTAAACGAACTCAGCCAAAACAAGGAAAAATGTGAGATGGTACATGATGTACTATTCGCTAAAAAGACTGACAAACCGTGTTTACCAGATGATAAAACGTTAGCGCTTTACACCTCAACAAATTTGTCAAAATGGCAATATCGAAATTTAAGAACTATTCTTGCTTCAGAGAAAATGTATGGTCTTCCATCCTATCAAAAGCTCCTGGAAGCTAAAAAAACTTGTTATCCTCCAGAGTCAGACATAACTGTAACTGAATCTGATGCTAAGATAAGACTTCAATCCTATTGGTTGTCAAATCTGACAACCAATAGGATATTAAAAACAATTCAGCACAACTCTGCCGACAAAAAATCGCTAAAACTAATAAGCAAATGGGGTTTTGACGGGTCATCTTCTCAAAGTAATTATAAACAAAAGTCACACTCCGACACTAAAATTGACGATTCTTCAGTTTTCATGATTAGTTTGGTTCCGCTTCGTTTGGAAGAAGAGAGTGGTACTATCTTGTGGCAAAATCCTGCTCCCTCTTCAACAAACTATTGTCGTCCAATTGGCTTTATATTTGCAAAAGAAACAAATGAATTGATAAAGAAGGAAAGTGCATCCTTAGAGGAAGAAATTCGTAATCTTGTTCCCACAATTGTAGATAATTTTGATATTAAACATGTTTTGTACATGACTATGATTGATGGGAGAATTTCTACTGTGATTTCCAATACTTCTTCTGCAGCTGTTTGTAATATTTGCAATACCCTACCTAGCAAAATGAATGACTTGGACTTTGTATCCAAAAGACTCATCAGAGAAGATATGTATAAATATGGTCTGTCTTCGCTTCATATGTGGATAAGATGTATGGAATGTATTTTACACATTTCGTACAACTTAGACTTCAAAAAGTGGGCTGCACGAAAAGAAGATAAATTGTTAAAAGAAATTAAAAAGAATTTAACACAAGAAGAATTCCGGGAAAGAACTGGTTTGTTAATTGACATAGTAAAACAGGGATTTGGTACAACCAATGACGGTAACACGGCAAGAAGGTTTTTTGAAAATTATGAAGTATCTGCTGAAATAACGGGTATCCACCCTGTTTTAATCAAGAGATTTGCAGTCATTTTACAAACAATTTCATCTGGTCAACTTATTAATACCAACTTGTTTAGGGAATATTGTAAAGAAACAGCAATGCTGTATGTAAACTTATATCCATGGTATTACATGCCTTCACAAATATCAGCACCGTGTATCAACAATTTATGGACACTTTCCATAAATTGTTGATACACGGTGCTGATATTTGTGAAAATTTCTCCTTTATTCCGATAGGCATGCTTTCCGAAGAAGCTTCCGAAGCGAGGAATAAAGATTTCCGGAATGTTAGAATGGCACATACAAGAAAAATCGGTAGAGTTCAGACTAATTTAGACATTATCCACAGCTTTCTAATTAGCTCAGATCCTTACATCAGCCATATCAAACCAAAGTTTGCTCGTTTACATAAACAGTTGTTTCCAGAGGCTAGTGCTTTGATCTTGAACAATGAATTGCTTTCGTTGGAAAACGAGGAAATAGAGATGTCTCAAGAGAATATAGACCCAAATATTAATCTTTCACCATAATATTTTTTCAGAATCGTTTGTGAACATATTCAACTTTATGTTTGCAGCTTTATTTGTCTTCATTTTGATTGTTTTTTAAAACTGATGAAAATACTCCTTCAGAAAGGTCATAGCTTTTCAGTCATTAGTGAGCCCCCATAGCCTCTTTTACAGAGAAGTCTCTTTTTATTTATTTGACATTACGCATACATTATAATTATGTGCTAAAGTAAGGCTATGATTTAAAAAAAGCAAACAATTAACATTTAAAAAAAATGTTATTTTCTGTCACTATTATCTCGAAAGTACGCAGAGATAAGCAATAAGTTTCTTCGAGCCAAATACTCAGAATTATTAGTTTTCTAACATATGTGATTGCCATCTCGACATCGCTTAAAGTTTTTGAGAAATTGAGTAAAATGTAATCGCTTCCATACAAAAAAAAAAGAAATATTTTTTTTACAGAAAAGTATTTGAAGTAGGACAATAATATTTTTTTGCCTTATCTGTTATCATTGTATCAACAATAAAAAAAAATATCAGCGGTCTACTATCAATGTCCACTTTTTTTTAATTTGGGACCAGTGTGCGGCGCGCGGTTCCCCTTAATGTATGTATTTCTAATGCAATATTCTATACCAGGCCAAATTGTATACTCCTCCGTCCGCGTAATTGTCGTAAAAAGGGGCACAAACTGTTTGCTTATGTAGATTATGGATTTTTGAAGTGAAAAATGCGCTCTAAACACGTTATTTTGGACGTGTAATTGAACTGCAGTAGAGCAATGAACTGCTCATAAAATAAATTTACTAATTCTTTAATTCAATCTGTTCGGTATTTTATACATTACACATTACATTTGACAAATTCCGATGTCTTGTACGATGTCCTTTATATTTAGAGGTAATTAAATGTCACCGCTATCTCCCAAAACTTGTACCACACATTTATTCGCCAATTATTCGAGCGCGGGCGCATTCTAGAGCTCACTGTTAGCCGTTATCGTAAACACTGGCAGGCACGCCGCCCCTGCCTCCCCTGGACCAGCGCCAGCGAGATATTAACGTGTACCGACGAGACTACAAGGTGCATAGGCGACCAGACCAACTGTGGTAGTGCTTGTTTTGTTGGCTGTACTTATTACCTAGCTCTTGGTGGTCAAGATCATTTCGAATCAAAGAGGTGGGTTTTAACATGTTGGCACATCAATAGTATCTCTTGGGAGCTGTGGTGGCCAGTGGTATCGGCTGCGATCAACTCTATATAATAGGTCTTTACCTATGAAATTGCCGTTTTGTATGAAAAAATTTAAACGATTTTTTTTCATGAATTTTTTATTTGTATTAATCGAAGTAATCACCCATGCAATCAATGCATCTTTGCCATCGCAGTGGCAGTTTATTGATGCCCTTCTTAAAGAAATCAGCTGGACGGGAGGCAACAAATTCTTCAAAGGCATTTTGTACTGCCTCTCGGGTATTAAATTTTTTTCCCGCCAAGAAGTTATCCAAATTCTGGAAAAAGTAGTAGTCTGTAGGCGCAAGGTCTGGTGAGTAGGGCGGATGACGGAGAGCTTCCAACTCCAGTTCTTGCAACTTGGAGACCGTCTGCTGTGCAGTATGAGGTCGCGCGTTGTCGTGCAGGAGCAGAGGAGACGAGCGATTGACCAATGCTGGTTGGAGATGCGCCAGCTTCTCCATCATTGTGCTCAGTTCTTCACAGTACACATCTGCAGTAATGCTCACCCCGTTTGGTAAGAAGCTGTGATGAATCACACCGGCGCTAGACCACCAAACAGTGACCATCACTTTTCTAGGGGTAAGTTTTCGTTTAGGGCATTGTTTAGGTGCTGAACCAGGATCCAACCAACTTGCTGAGCGCTTACGGTTATCAAACAGAATCCATTTTTCATCGCAGGTAACAATGCGGTTCAAAATTCCTTCATTTGTGTGTCTGTTGAGCAGTGCAAGGCACGTCTCGACGCGCACTTCGCGGTGGCGATCATTGAGTTCGTGGGGCACCCATTTGTCAAGCTTTTTTACCTTGCCAATTTGACGCAAATGGACCAATATTGTTTTGACGCTAACGTCGAAAGCTGCTGCTAATTCAGCCGTAGATTGTGTATCATCAGCTTCCACAATCGCCTTTAATTCGTCATTGTCGACCAAAGTCTTCGGACGACCGCGAGGTTCATTTTTCAGGTCGAAATTTCCAGAACGGAAGCGAGCAAACCAATAACAGGTGGTGCGTTGGTTTGTAGTGTTAGCTCCGTAAACGTCGTTGATGTTGCGTGCCGCTTGTGCCGCGTTGCTGCCACGACGGTACTCATATTCCATAATTACTCGAATTTTTAACGTATCCATGATGACGAAAAAGATTGAAATGCGATGAAAATGTAACACTAATCAATAAAGAAATGACTACTTTTAGAAAAAAAAATCCATGTTTTTAAAATAAAATTAATTTGAAATTAGAATTCTTAGCCAAACAAAAATTATTTTGATTTGAAATGGCCAGTACTGCAGAACGGCAATTTCATAGGTAAAGACTAATATAAAAGTCCCTTCACACTAGCGTTTGTCCAGCGTAGACGTTCGAAGAACAGATTCAATAGGGTATTTTCCGATTTCATAAAAACTATTTTAATTTGAAGATTGGGACGATATATTTAACAGAAAAATAAAAATAAATTTATTAATACAAATTTTCTCAATTAAAAACGATTAAAATCTAATTTATTTTTCGTTGTCTTGAATTTACCGCCAAAACGCTCCTTACGATGACTTTTTATCAACTGACATGTGACGTCAACTTTGTTTTTACGGAACCGGTACAAATACTTAGTTTGGCGCCGTTTTAGAAGTATTTGTGCACACGAGGCACCGCACACCAGTAATAGGTATCACTTTATATCCATTAAAAATCTTGTTAATTATAAACTCGACATTCACTTATTTACTTACTAACTACTTTAGTTTACACAAAGTTGACGTCACGTGTTATAAAGTCATCGTAAGAAGCGTTTTGGCGGTAAATTCAAAACAACGAAAAATAAATTTGGATTAAATCATTTTTAATTGAGAAAATGGACGGAAATAAATTTATTTTTATTTTTCTGTTAAATATCTCGTTCCAATCTTCAAATTAGAATAGTTTTTGAAAAATTGGAAAATACCCTATTAATTGCAGAGGAAACGTCTGCGCTGGCCATACGTTCATCGAATGCCTACGCTGGACAAACCACTCCGTATCAGAAGGACAATTTAGTACAAACGTTAGAGTGAAGGGGCTGTCAGTGGCGGATCCAGGATTTTATTCTGGGAGGGGCACCAGGGTCGAACGGGCAAAAAAAAGAGTAACTGTTAGAAATAACAAGTTCAAGTATTTATTGGAAGGTTTATGAAAGTGTCAAAACAATATAAAAATGAAATGTTTGTTAAAGACAGTTTTCTTTTATGTTTCCTGCTAAAGATGTCGAGCACTTCATTAGCGTCCATTTTTGCCGCAACGTCTTGATGGATATGCATTAAAGCCAATCCATTCAAACGCTCTTCTGTCATCCTGTTGCGAAGATATGACTTTAATCGGCGTAAGGTGGAGAAAGATCGCTCGGCAGTGCTAGTAGTCACTGGAAACGTGCACAGCAATTGACAAAGAGTTCTAATATTTGGCAGTACCGTTGCTCTTTTGTAGGCATCTGCTGGAGACACTGGGATATTTTCTCTCATCTGTTGCCAAATTTTTAGCTCTCCCTTTAAAGCTAACAAACAAGGAAGGTCTTCTTTGTATACTTCAGCGCCTTGCAAAACATCCTCTACATCTTCGTCGCTGAAGTTATGGGACAGCAACTTTTGTAACTGTCCGATTCTTTGCATGGGAGCGCTACGGAACCTGGATGACATTTCACTTAAGATATAATCTAGAAAAGGAATATATACTGAAAGTCGGTAATATTCTTCAACTGACTGACTGAATGTTTGGCCGATTTGTTTGACGGCCGGTGATTCTGCGGACCGTGATTTCTGCGCCAATTTCATTTGCGATGGCCTCAGCCTGATTGAAAAGTTTTTAGAATGTGTCCGTGCTAGTGTTACGTTGCCTCTGCAGACTTGCTGTGGTCGTATTAATAAGCTGAACTGCAGAAAGTATATCAATTTCAATGGCTTGTAATGATTGGGATAAGGCCAGCGTGATTCCTAAAATATCAGAGAGGATTACCAAGGTTATGAGAAATTCCGATGACATTATTGATTGGAGCAACGAAAATGGAGGTGTAGCACTTCTGTTTCCTTGTTCTTGATCAGCCATTTTTTGTAAGTAAGTATTATTACTTGTGACTTGCTAAAACTACACTGAACTAAGTAGGCTGCCGCTCCAAAGAGAAGTTTATGTTAGTTTACGTAATTATAAGTAACAAACGCATGAAAAACTCAGCCGGCTATGATCTGTCGCGACCAGACTCACAATGCGCTGTGACTCCCGCGCCCGCGCCCATGCTAGAGCCCTCGCCCGCGCCCCGCCCCGCCCCAACCCGCGCTTTTCCCCCCGACCGTACCGCTCTCGCAAATGCTGATTATCATCTTTAATTTGCAAGTTCGTGAAAGGAATGCAACGAACAAAATTCGCAATTCCAGCCAGAAATAGACAAGAGTTTCACTCATGTTCTTTCCGTTATTTTATTCATAAATTTTACCAACTCTGATAATTCTGAATCTCCACAGCACACAAAATTACCGTCTGGGGGGGGCACGTGCCCCCGTGCCCCCCCCTTAAATCCGCCCTTGGGGGCTGTTATATAACAAAATCCTCCGCCACGTCTGTAAGTCTGTCTGTTCGTGATAAACTAAAAAAGTATACCGAACGGATTTTCATGCGGTTTTCACCAATAGACAGAGTGATTATTATGGAAAGTTTAGGTGTATTATTTGTTACGGTTTTGTTTAATTTGGCTAACGAGGGCGAAACCGCTGGCGAACGCTAGTACAAATATATAAAAATTGCGAGTGTGTGCAAGATTTCGTATACATTGCTTTTACTGAACCGCATGTGTAGAAGGGGCGTGTGGTAGGGCCAAACTGGAGACATTTGGTTCCAATACATTTTCAACTACCGGGCATACCTCATTGTTTCATATATCTATAGCCGTGAGTTATAGATTGCAGCACCTTAATCTGTTTCAATTTGACAGTTCAACAATATTCATTGCGTTATTTACGTTGCTGAGCAGACACATTTTTCGAACATATGAAGCAATGGTTTAAAATATGTTTCAAAACGAAACAGATTATGATTAATCGTGAGTTACGCAATTACGGTGCTGGTTCGTGCACAAACAGGCGCTTTACTTTGTGTAAATTATTTCATCAACACTGCTCTCAAAACGGTGAAGGAAAACATCGTGAGGAAACCGGCATGTACTGGAACCAAAAATTCAAAGACATGTGACATCTACCAACTCGCACTCGGCCCGCGTGGTGGATTACGGAAATCTTCTCACTGAGAGAAGACCTGTGTCCCAGCAGTGGAACATAACATTACAGGCTTAAAATGTATAAGACTTTCAAACAGCACTTTCAGTCTGTGTTGGAAGCTAACATTTTCAGGTTCGTATTTTGTATGAATGCGCGGAAAACAATACTCTCATGACTTTTATAAATGTTTTTAAAAACATTACAGCTCAAATCTCTATTATCACTGACATCTATATGAAACACTATAAACTGTGAAACGATAAAACGAATGCCTACGTCAGAATCCGTCGGTGTTTATTAGGCAGATTTCCAAGATCGACTCATGAAGAATACATAGGATCTCATGATCATTTTGTAAACAAAGGGCTGCAAGGTTGCTATTAACCAAAAGACATTTTAACAAAAATAAAGTGAAATGTAAATCGACAAAATGAGTAATTTACGTTAATTTATGAGCTTAGTTAGATAAAAGGTTTATTTTTTGGTTTTCAGTTTCTTTATGCATTGGTTTAATGTTTTGTTAAAAAGTTTTTTAACCACCGACGCAAAAACGACGGGGTGTTATAAGTTTGACGTGTCTGTGTGTGTATGTGTGTCTGTCTGAGGCAACGTAGCTCCCGAACAGATGAACCGATTTTTATTTGTACTATTAAGGGTGGGTTTTGTTTTTCAATTTTGAAAGGGACCAACTTGGTCGAACTTCGACTCCCTTTTGAGTAAAAAAATTTTTCTAAATCTGACTACTCAGTTAAAGGACTTGAGAACGTCCTCCTTTTTTCCTTGGGTTAATTAAAGTCAAATATTAAAACTCGTATTAAGTGCTAATTGACAGTGGCAATCCGGCAAGACAACAGATTCTTTAACAAGATGTATCTAATCACAAAAATCGTTTGCCGGAACCTGGAGCCTACACCACAAATGAACAGGCATAAAAAGCACATAAAAACTCGACTCAAAACATGGAACGCCAGCTCAGCTTCATTATTCCAACTTAGTACTAGTATATTTGGCCCAGATTTGCGCGTGGAGCGCGCAGGCGCGTGTTGCATAACTCGTAACGACCCAGGAAATAGAGGTTCAGTCCACATCTAGGTTCGTACAGGCTCGAGGAAGGTCGCTATCGATCCAGCTTGCGTAACTCAGCGGTCGCAGTGCCGATAGCGGACCTATGTACCGGGTATTGAGGATATGTAGGTATACTGGGACCCATACAGGCTTTCAAAATACCTACAAGGCAGGAATCGAATATAAGCCTTCCTATGAACATATCTTCAGGCTAGGTAAATGTTGAGGTTTAAAGCCTAGATCAATGAAAGGCTACAAACCATACCATCGTTCCTCATAATTACTTACGAATTTGGGCAATTCATAGGTGATTGAAGAAGCTGTTGGCGAGACTGTTCTCTTATCTTCTTAGCAATTTTTGCCATACTTTCCTAGCTGGAAAAACGTGGCGCCATGGTCTTGGGTATGATGTTATCAACCGACTACTTTCCTGGCAATAGGCCGTCGTTCACGAGTAGGTACCAAGTATGTAAATGCTGATGATGACATGAACAACTCCCTTCCTTCCAAAAAACGACCTAAAATGTCAGGGTTCAAAGCATTACGTAAAACTGAGTGGTCGGGTTGGGTGCTGCTACGTAGCGAACTTTTGTGGAACATAGATATAGTTTATGCAAATCGACTGACGTTTCAAACGACAGATATACTGAACTACAAAACGTTCATAGTTCGAGAATAACAAATCATAAATTTCGCAGTACCTATTTCATACGGCTCTGCATGTTGCGTACATATTTCCGAATTATCAATGGAATTCAAAGACTTTGTTTGTGGTTTCGTAATGCTTTGAATTCGAGCGGTAATAAATTTTCTACCAGTTTATTGGCTGGCTATAAATGATCGTCATTCAGGGCTTAGGAATGGTTTACATGAACGAATTGGAAAACGACGTAAATTAGAATGAGTGGGTATGGGTAAGCATGCACAATGGTGTGTTCAATGTTTTATGGAATGAGTTTAAATAAACAATAGATATGGTTGTGTAGTTGGTTACTTACTGTGATGTTAATTCTATTGTATTGTACGTACCTCAGACCAATTATGCCAGGCCTGAAGAGTAGAATGACGTTGGTTCAGTCAATTGTTAGGTAGGATATTTATCTCGTTACACCAACCGATGATGATAACTTAGTTTTGTCTTTCAACTTAGTTAGATCTGTATGGAATTCTTTTTAAATATTAGAACCGTTTACCCTTGATGAACTATCATATATGCTTTGGTATATGAGTTGTCACTTTATTATTTGATTTCTTTTAGTTGTAGTTTCAAAGGTATCGTAAAAACGTGGCTGGGAGAGACTGGATACGGAAGGCGGCGAACAGGGTGTTATGCCGCAGCTTGGGAGAGGTCTACGTCTAACAGTGCACTGCGATGGGCTAAGGTCCTTAATAAATTGTACCGATGAATGCTGAGTGACAATATGTCAAAGAGTAGCACAGAGTAAACAAACAGGCGGCCCACCTGAGTACCTATATGATCAGCTGATGGGCAAAATAAAAGAGCGACGCAAAACTGGTAAATCGATAAGGACATAAACCCTAATGACGTGGCCTTGGTAAACACTGACGGTCGTAAAAACTGGCATTTCAGTAAGGTTGGCTCATTTGGGGGAGTCTTCGTGTTTCAGAACACACTCTGTTAGCATAAATGCCACTGTGCGTGAGTTTGTAAATCTTAACATAATATCACGCTTTGTTTCGCCGCAGGGTTCCGCAGAGGTATATCTATATTTCGGCAGTTATGTCTAAGTCCCATGTAAGAAGGTGCGAGCCTATCGCCATCAACTGGCAAAAAATCTAGACTCCGGACTGATCCAGATCATTGTGTTTGAGATTGTAATCTCAATCTTAATGATCTGGAATTTCTCAGAGTCATTTTCTCTAATAATATCCGGCAGGTTCTACCTTCTTTAAGTTAATACTAATTTACGATAGGTACCTTACGTGGTACTCATTATTCAATAGAATATTAAGGAGGTAACTTAATCAAGCAAGAGCAGTGATAGCCAAGTGGTAACGGCCGCGACTTACGAGTTGTAGGTCGTGAGTTCGAACCCAGACAGGCGCTTTACTTTGGGTAAATTATTTCATCACCACTGCTCTCAAAACGGTGAAGGAAAACATCGTGAGGAAACCGGCATGTCCTAGAACCAAAAAATTCGAAGACATGTGACATCTACCAACCTGCACTGATGGGCACGCGTGGTGGATTACGGCCCAATCCCTCTCACCGAGAGGAGGCCTGTGTCCCAGCAGTGGGAACATTATAGGCTGATGATGATGATGATGATGATGAACTTAATCAAACCAAAACAAATCCAACCAACCACCCAACCAAACCAAACCAAATAAAATGTACGATAATGTATGTGTACATAAATAAATAACTCATCATCATCATCATTATATCAGCCGAAAGACGTCCACTGCTGGACATAGGCCACCCTCAAAAGGGGGGATTTGCTATAATCGCCACGCTTGGCAGGCGGGTTGGCGATCGCAGTATGGTGGTAAAATGCATAGAGAACGCTGGTGCCCATTCTCTAGTAAGTCCCTTAGTTGCCTTCTACGATACTCACGGGAAGAAATGGGATGGTGCTATTTTGTTACGTCCGGCACGACACGGAACTATATGGACATAATGTTCCACAAAAAACTAAGGACAGACTGACAACAATGTCACAATAAAATCAATGGCACTGAAGTAAAAGGCGTGCGAATATTGCATTTGAGTTAATATTAGCCTATTTCTTTCAATGCCAATCAAATCCATCATTATCTGCTTAGGCTTTTCCCTACTTTGTTGTGGTCGGCCAGTCTAACCTGATGCAGCTGAATACCAGTATTTTACATGGTGTGACTGCGTATCTGACCCCCTGTTACTGGGTAATAAGATCCAGTGTGCAAAAAAATCCTGCCACGATTTTATTACGTCCGCAGAAACGTGGGTTTAACTATAAAACTGTGTTTGAACCCTAGTTTCTTTTTTATTATAAAATCTGATACCTATGGAATGCATGGAAGTACTAGATGTAGTTATGGGTTTTCTGATATGACGCACACTAGGCGGCAGCACTGAGACGTCAGGTCCGGGCACTTCTCAAAACTGTCAAAGCGCCTACAGACTGAATGGTGAACGAATGAATTAAACGAATGACATCACATATTTTAAGTTCATTGTCGAACTGGAAGATGTCTTGTCAAAGTGGCGCCATCTGGCGGCTTGAATATTCATAAAAAACATCATCAAAAGTATTTTGTAGGCAAGATTTCTAAATTGCATTGGCATTGAAAGAAATAATAGTTCAGCTGCCAATATTCCCACGCCGAACACTCAGTGCCTTTGAAGAAATTGATTTGATCGTGACATTGGTGCCAGTTTATTTATCCATTTTTCTTTAATACTTAGTTACTTCTAAATATACAGGATACAATTTTAACCAGTGCGCAAACTGTAACCATGTATTCAGTATATAATTCTAGACCCCTAACGTAGAAATCTTTCGTCGATTATGCAAAAAAAAAATCAGTTGTTCCATAGAAAAGTGCAACAATTCCTACGCGGTCAAAATATATGGAAATGCACATTTATTATGGAATAATGATAACCACGTACCTACGAGATGGGCATGTGGCTAAGCACAGCTCAAGCGATCAAGTTAAACTACGCTTGCCGAGGTTGGTTCGTGGAGACCATCTTTACATACCAAGACCCCTCCGTGCCTCGGAAAGCATGTTAAGTTATTGGTCCCGGCAAGTCATTCGTGGATCTTTGACAGTTGTTACGGGTCGTCAGAAACCCGAAAGTCTGACAACCAGGGGGCATCGTGTTACCCAGTAACATTTTTGTAAATGTCAAATAAGATAAGAAGTCGCTCCATGTATAATACTGGTATTCAGCTGCATCCGGAAAGACTGGAAGCCGACCCCAACATAGTTGGGAGAAAGCTAGGCAGATGGTAAGGTAGGTACAATTTTAGAAACCTAGATTTAACCTCTGTAATTCCCAAAATTATCCCAGCTATAAAGCATAAACGCTATCAAAATTATTTAGACCCGGCCGCAAAAGGCAAACATATATGATATTCATGATTAATTTAAAAGTTACCATGTATTATACAAATTTTCATTCGTTGGGGGCTTAAAACCCGCAGTGATGAAAGGTCGAGTCCCCAAGCCCCCAACCCGCACCGGGGTGTGGGGGCTCCGTTACGTAACATGACCTACATGGACGGACCAGCTGGGAATAAAGTTAGAAGCACTTGAATTTTGAAAAGTTATGTTTTTAAGTCAGCATTCTTTTGTTTTCTGAATTACTGTTAAATAAACCAGATAAATAAACATAATAATTGGAACAACATTTTAAATTTATTTATTGATATTAGGCTGAGAATAGAGATAAGATAGATCTCAAGATATTAGGCTTTTTGTACGTCAAAATTACATTAAACCATCCTCCAAAACACCCGCTCTCAACCACATAATACCTAGTGTATTTTAGTTCAGTGGCGCATCGCAAGTCGCAACATAATTTGAATGAAACTATTATGCTGGAAGCCAACCAAAACTGCCAGTTAAGGTGAATCTAGTCGACATTTTTTCCATACAAACTTCGGGAGTGTATTACTCCACTGTTCGACAATGTACATCAAAAATTAAACATGAAATGGTTTTTTCTCATTATTAATATTGTCTGTACGGAAACAGAATACTAAAATAAAAACCCATTAAAAAGTTAGGACCCAACAAAGATTCGTTTTACTTGTTAATTTAACCGAATTTTGAGCGTGGTTAAGTAATAAAAGAAGTGTAAAATCTTATAAACCAATACGGTACCGACAAAGCTCAAATATCGAAAAGTTCAATAAACTTTATTGGTCATTGATTTATGTAAGTATTTGTATGTTTATGTTTTTTCATAAAACCCGATCTTCCGAAGGACTTTTCTGAATTAATTACGCTCCTGTTTGACTATAAATGATCCTGCATCTCACTCAATAACGTTGTGCGTGTAGACTAGCGTCTAACTGCTCATCACTGATACTACCTTTGTTGGACACGATGCTTTGTGACACAGCGTGCTTTTTAGCCAAGCCCACCAGTGAGTTCCAGCCCGCGACTAGGTTCCTCATAAGGTACAAAATATTTTCAAACCGTACGATAATTCTTAAAGTAATAAGAGCACAAACGATCGTAGTCAACAACAGACTCGTTCCAGACGGTATGTGCTAAAAATAATCAAGGAGTACACACATGGTGGCGCAATGATGCTAATGGGTAGGTACATACGAAGCCCTATCAAGCTAAGCATTCCAATATATACTGACCTCGCATCGTACAGACTCCGTCAAAGCTCAAAGCATTTATTTCAATTTAACCAATTAAGCATGCACTTTCGAATTGTACAGGAGTCGGTCAGTCAGAAAGTCAATTCCAAAGCGCAGTAGGTTCCTTGGATAACGGGCGAGTAACTCCATGGACACTCTTTTAAAACAAAATGGTTGACTGGTTGCATCATTCAAGTTGCAATTATACATTGACAACGATGTACTTAGAAAGACAAGACGTGCACGGTAAAAGCGTCCATAGATGAGCAGTCCAACTGAGAACATGACGTTCTTATAATGAGAGATCAACTTATACTGGTTATATATAGTCTGATGTGTCACCGTAGGTCTCACATAAAGACGTGTGGGCTGTGGAACAGATGAGCGATCGAGTAATTAAGTATAATAATTAATTTAGAGATATCATTATTATGCTATGACATTAGAGCTGTTCCAGATGGGAATAACCAGAGGAAATCGAAGGGGAGAAGGGGGCATTTGTTTATGCAATAAGGTGTTAAGAACACTGTTTTTTCTTGTAGAAGCTGTTCATTAAAAATATTGTCCGTCTAAATATTTTCTAAGGCGTTTTTTTTTTTGTTAGGGTGTGGTTGTTATCCTTTTTCTGATCTTAAATGGATTCGGTATATTTTTATACGTTTTATGCAAAGAAAACAATTGATTGCTTTTAATTTTGGAAGCAGTGGTGGCCCGGTGGTAACGGCCTCGACTTACGAGTTGTACGTCCTGGGTTCGAACCCAAACAGCGACTTTATGTAAATTATGTCATCACCACTTCTCTCAAAATGGCGAAGGAAAACATCGTGAAGAAACCGGCATGTTCTAGTACCAATAATTCGAAGGCTTGTGACATATACCAACCGGCACAGGGCTCGCGTGGTGGATTACGGCCCACTCCCAGCAGTGGACAATTATAGGCTGATTATGCTGTAAAAACCATTTCAATAAAAAAAAACCTAGACATAACTGGGTAGGTATCGGTGTGTAGTTGGTAAACCACATTAAATGTCAATAATTTTTGCCATCGCTTTAAAGTTAAAAAAAAAAATGCTTTCAAATTATGATGATTGATTTGAGGTAAGTACTTAAACTCCCTCTCACTGATAGGAGGCCTGTGTCCCAGCAGTGGGAACGTTATAGGCTGAGTACGTAAGTACTTAAAATAATGAATTGATGGTTACACATTTTTTTATAGATTAGGTACAGACGCCAGTACATCAAGCTACCCCAAACTGTCAAATTTTCCCAATTGAACATGAACCTTATTTTTTTTTCAAATAAAGTTCAAACTCTATAAAAGAAATTTGACAGATTGGAGTAGCTTGATGTGCTGGCCTCTGTACCTAATGAGTCTTTTTAAGAATTAATTCTTATTTTTTCCAATAACATAACGTAAACCGAAAATGGCAAAATTTGAAATGTGTCTCTAATTTAGAAAATTAATTCTTAAATATAAAATTAAAAACGCACTTACATTAAATAGTTGATGGCGATGAATATGTACCACAGTGTGAAGACAATTATCCCTCCTTCTCCTCTCGGTCCGGTACCGCCCTTATCCATGGTGTTGGTTCACGTTGATTTTGAAACTGAGCTTCCGCTGTAGGTGCTAGTGCCAACGATCCCACCGTCTATCACTTGCAATGCTACCTGGTAACAGTGACAATGCAACTAGCGATTCCACCAGCAAGAATGCCAATGCCTCTAAAGATCGACTAAGCTACTTGTCACACCAGTGACACTGCTGGAACTACGAAAAACTCCGAATGCCACCAAAGTTAACACCGAAGAAACTGCCAGTGCCTCCAAAGATGCTACTGAATACTGGGGATATTGTCAGTGCCTCTAAAGATGCTACTGTATACTGGGGATACTACCAGTGCCTCCAAAGATGCTACTGTATACTGGGGATACTGCCAGTGCCTCCAAAGATGCTACTGTATACTGGGGATACTGCCAGTGCCTCTAAATATGCTACTAAATACTGGGGATATTGTCAGTGCCTCTAAAGATGCTACTGTATACTGGGGATACTGCCAGTGCCTCCAAAAATGCTACTGTATACTGGGGATACTGCCAGTGCCTCCAAAGATGCTACTGGGGTAACTGCTAGTGCCTCCAAAGATGCTACTGCGGAAACCATTAATGCCTCCAAAGATGTTACTGGGGAACCTGCTAGTGTATCCAAAGATGCTAGTGGGGAAACTGCTAGTGGTTCCAAAGATGCTACTGGAGAACTGCTAGAGCCTCCAACGATGCTACTGTATACTGGGGATATTGCCAGTGCCTCTAAAGATGCTACTGTATACTGGGGGTACTGCCAGTGCCTCCCTAAAATGCTACTGAGGAAACTGCTAGTACCTCCAAAGATGCTACGGGGGAAACTGCTAGTGCCTCCAAAGATGCTACTGGGGAAACTGCTAGTGCCTCCAAAGATGCTGTTGTATACTGGGGATACTGCCAGCGCCTCCAAAGATGCTACTGGGGAAACTGCTAGTACCTCCGAAAATGCTACTGGGGAACCTACTAGTGCCTCCAAAGATGCTATTGGGGAAACCACTAGTGGTTCCAAAGATGCTACTGGAGAACTGCTAGAGCCTCCAATGATGCTCCTGGTGAACTTACTACTTCGGAGGTGCTGCTGATGAAACCGCTAGTGCTAGAGCACTGCTAATTCCACCGGTAACACTGCTTACGCTAACAAAAGCGCTGCGACCAGATTTGGCACTAAATCAGAGCCACTTCCAACGTTGCTGTTATAGATTCTTCCAAAAACTCCACCACCGTTTTTAACAGTTACTGGTGCTTATTCGATCTTGGACTGGTAAATGATTATCTATAAAGTAGTTTCGTATTCTTCGTCGTCTTCTAGGGCGCCGAAGGCACGTCTGTAATATGTTTTAAAATTAGTAAGATAGTGGCTAGTGGCCTGCCGCGATGTCGTCGTACGTTTGGTGCACTCCAATCGATGGTTCTCTTGGACCATTTGTCTTCTGACATGCGGCAGACAAGGAGAGTGATGTGCAGTGGGACAATACAGGCTAGTTGGATTAGATTAGAAATTTGAATCAACCCCCATTATCACATCGATGAATTATGTCAGAGACTGTTAAAAGTATTTACTGAGAAGGCAGGATTTTCTCAAATGTGTGTAAAGTGTTGAACAGGAGCATTTGAGGGTGGACCAATGTCCAGCTTTTAACTGAGAAATATTTCGATTGTTTTAAGGATGATAGCAAGACAAGCAAGCCAGTGCATGGGATCGAGATGGTAGACCAGTGGTGGCCCAGTGGTAACGGCCGCGACTTAAAAGTTGTAGGTCGCAGGGTCGAACCCAGACAGGCGCTATACTTTGTCTAAATTATTAACCTCCTTATTTATAACGTTAAACAACGTTTATAAATATGGGGGTAGATCACCATTTAATCACAAGCACTCAAAACGGTGAAGGAGAACATCGTGAGGAAACCAAAAATTCGAAGACGTGTGACATCTACCAACCAGCATCACGGTGGCGCAGTGCCACCGTGATATATTACGGGCCGCTCCCTCTCTCAGAGTGGAGGCTTATGTGCCAGCTATGGGAAAATTCTATTCAAGAAGTAATTTACTTGTACTTTAAGTTTTCGCAATCAAGACCAGTTTGATATACATTGGGAGTGATTTTTAAATAATTCACGATTTCGTCATACCTGAATCTTTTCAAAACATGATTCTTACCTACTGAAAATTTTGAAAAATATTGTTGTTATTTTTTTGACGATTTTGATAGCTTTTTGACGCTTTTTGATTGTTGTTATTTTTTAAAATTAGTTTTATAGTTTCCAAAAGCGTGCCTATGGAGTTTTTATGGTATCCAATGAGTTATTAGGTACATTAGTGTATTCTGGACTATGGGTCTACAGTGCGTTGCAAGCGTTGCATGAGTCGAGAACTCGTGCATGCCTTTTTTTTGTCTCTTTATCTAGAGCAACCCTCGAATTGTACTGAGGATCTTGGTCATAGAACCTCTGACCAAGAAGGAAGTTTGGCCTGACGATGGGTCATCCGACCAGAGGCCCCTAGTGTGAGTTTCTTTTAACCATCTCGACTTTACGCATCTAACGCGTTCGGCGCTCCGTTTGTACCTGGATTGGTGAAGAGCCAATCGGAGCGCCGAACGCGGAAGAAACTTTAACTAGGGTCTCTGATATGTTAAAAACTGCAGCCAGTCGTGAGACGCTTTTCGTCGCTGCTAGCACAGGGAGCAATTAAAGAGTGGACTGCATAAAATAGGCAATAGTTTATTGCCATTCTTACTAACAAATGTAGATTATCTTTCCTGGACAAACAGTAAATACCTGAAAAAGAGAGGAGAATTTTTTGTTTTCCGAGGAAGCGAGTGGCCGTCAACGCCGCGCCGCACCTCAGCGTGCCGATAATGACGCCGCTTCCTCGCGCGAGGTGCTGTTTGGGGTTCAATTTCGCAGGCAATATCGGTACAGCGTACAAGTGACAAAAAGCAAATACTTACGGTGTTCGGTACAAAGCTATAAGTAGCTCCGGTAAAACGCTGCCACTTGCACGAGGCCCGTGATGACCGATGCGTGTGAGCATGTTTGGCGGGCGGGACGTGTTAATTCCTGCTACTAATAGGATTATAGGATCTATAGCTAGGGTACCTACCATGAAACGCTGCACATCCGCACACGCACCACGAGCTGTTTGTTGAAGCTGTTCATTGCATTGGTAATTCGGTACCTACTTAATAAGCAAAGCAAACATATAAATAAAAATTGGTGACTTACTTATTGTACCGATGATTTGAAAAAATATGCTCATGTGTGACATAACTATATTGAAAATAAATCTATTGGGCTATGTATGAACCCTACAATTACATAAAAGTTACGATGATACGCGCAGGAATTATAGGCCTGCACATGGCGCCATCTGCCTAGCCTTTACTAAACTATGTTGGGGTCAGCTTCTAGTCTAACCGCATGCAGCTGAATATCAGCATTTTACATGAAGCGGTTGCCTATCTGACCTCCATAACCCAGTTACTGGGTAGGGTAATGAGACCCCCTGGTTGTCAGACTTTCGGGCTTCTGACGAACCGTAACGACTGTCAAAGGTCCACGACTGACAACCGGGACAATCGGCATAATGTGCTTTCCGAGGCACGGCGGGTTATGTAAAGATGGTCATCCATCCACGGGCCAACCTCAGCAAGTATCTGTAGATTAAATATTTATCCTCTTTTGATACTGCTGTATAGTTGACCTCGAAATAGTTTTATCACTCTAAGTTTGAGTTTCACTTCCATGAGTTGCGCGTCATAAGGGCCCGACTGCACGTACCACAACCACATCACATCCCAGTGACAAAATGAAGGCAAGCAGCGGTTAAGTGTGAATAGTGTCGCTGCAGCTTCTTGCAGTTGCGTTGTGGTAACTACAAAATCGAATAATATGGTGTACGCAACGTTGTGCCGCTAATGTAGTGTCGCAGGTGGTTGCGTTGTGGCCGTGAATTGTTCGTTTCTTTGATTGATCGTCGTTGACCTTGACAGCCAATGTGGTCCGTGTCAATAAACTACACATTTTCAAACAAATTAGCGCCCGTCAAGGACTAGTGTATGTGACAATTGCATAAAAGAATTTTTGTCAAAAGTGATAACGCATGGACTATAGCGATGACATTGTTAACAGTTTAGTACGAGACTAGAAAAACCAAACATTTTAATAACAATATTTTATTTAAACAATAGATATAACACATTTTTATAAAAGATCTATTACTAATACATATGTATGTATATTACGGATATGTACAAAATACATATCATTTTACAAGAAATGGTATAAAACTTTACTATAGGTTGTAGCTTTTTTAAGTGCTTCAAGTTTACCTTATTACGTTTGTTTGAGCAAACTTTACGTTTTTCAAGTGTGGTACTTTTATTAACAAATAGTATCTGGTATTACCGAGCTTTGCTCTGGTTTTTTTTAGGTTTGACCTTTTCTACCGCTGTACCGCGCCTTAGGTATGGGCGCGGCGAGACGGGGGAGCAGAGCAGGCCGCTGATTCGTCAGTGCAGGCCGCTGATTCGTCAGTGCAGGCCGCTGATTCGTCAGTGCAGGCCGCTGATTCGTCAGTGCAAGCCGCTCATTCGTCACCACTCACAACGTCCGTCCCCCGCCTCGCCGCGCATACCTAAGGCGCGGTACAGCGGTATCGGTCAGGCTATAGCTAGATCTATTTGTTTATCGCCCCCGGAAGCCGCTGCATACTAAATTCCATGAAAGTCGTTGGAGACGTTTCCGAGATTCAGATTATATTTATACAAGAATTGATTGTTTAAAGGTATTCGATATAAAAGCCACCGACACTCCAAAGATTCGGATCGGATAGCAGAATATGAAGTATATAAACACACATTTCTTACTAGCTATTGCCAGCAGCTTCGCCCGCGTGCGGGTCGTTAATAAACGTGAACGTACTACTGCGGGCGCTTTCTAGTTCTACGAAGATTAGACAGCTCTTTCTATGCAAAGTAACATTTCGTTTCTCCATTTTTGACACCGCACCGCAGAAATCCTTCTACAATCTGTCATTAAGTCTTTCGTTTCTAACGATCTTTGTCTAGGTCCTTTTTTATGTAGACAATTTCAGAAGAAAGTTTTCTATCCCAAACCATTAAAATCACACTGACAGTTGTCTAAGGTAATGAAGACAAATTGATTTTGTATTCGCCATGCTAAAGACAGCAGAAAACTTTCTACTGACTACACGGACTGTAATTTTTGTGTATTCTTCTGTCGACAAAACGGTGCACGTGCTAAGCCTGCTATCTCTGGAACTACCAGTGGGTTGAAAAAATCTTTTAATTTTTGATAGCCTTGTTATTATTCGAGAAGGCTTTTAAAGAAAAAAGTTAGAAAGAACGCTAAGCTAAAACGAAGTAGGTGATAGGACTGCAGGCGATGCGCAGCTACGGGGCGGGTCGGGCGAGCAAAAAATTTCAGACGAACGAAGTCGCGGGCGCAAGCTTGTTTATAATATAAGTACGACTACCCTCAAAAAAGAGCTGTAGGCCCACTGATAAATATTCAACTTAAAAAAAAACGTATATAACATTGCTACTTTCAAATTAAACATTGGCAGCACACATGGCATTTTTTAAATAGTAATTATATAATTTATAATTATTTTGTGTCCTCCGATGGTACTTCGTATCTTTACTTTACCCTGCATTTTATGCACATTACATTGGAATTTTGAATTATATCACATAGCTATAAACAATTTTTACTTTATATTATTATAATTATAAAAATTATCAATAGAGTAAATTTTTGCCTGGAAATCACCACAGTCTGATTGAGTGTTTTATTTACAATTTGAATAGTTTCATGTTCTCCGTACGAGATAAAGTTAGTTTCTTTAAAACCATTTTAATCTGTTTTCATTCCATGATTTGAGTCTGTTTTAAAAGCTTCAATATTTATTGAATAGCAAAGGCATACAATAGGCTGCCTGATTCATTACAACATAATATTTATGAAATTGTTTGGAATAATGCCAATTTTCGGGAACGGACGTAGCATTTTAGGTTCAATGAATAGACAACAAATGGACTGTTTTTTGTTGTTGTTTTGCTTACTGTAAAAGCTGGTTCTATATCAATACAATTCCTACCAAACATGGCAGGCGCATGTAACCTTTTTGAAGTGTATTTTCCTTTTTTCTTTTTTCCTCTTTTTTTTGTATATTGGCACCATGTAGCAATTTCCTAATATTCTTGTGGTTAATTATTATTTAATCGTGTCTTTGTATGTTGTGGTAAGTCTTTTGTGTGCACCAAATTAACGATTTATCTATCAAAATGGTTACAATAGGTAGCTGAAAACATTATTAGCTTTCCTATTATATGTAAAAACTAACATTGGTGTCTTGTACTTCATGCCGATGGCACGACATGCGAGTATTAATTGTTGTTGTTGTTGGGGAAACATTTTAATTTATTAACTGATTTAATGTAACACAGGACTTCGCATACCGGTACATGCTTCACACTCCATTTGCTATTTACTCCGTGTTTTTTTTTTAACAGGCGGTGACAGTGAAACCTTTCTCAAGTTTCTCCACGTATTCCTTGCGAGCATCCAAGTCGTCGGCCGGCCGGTTGTACGGCAACCACACCGGCTCGCCGATGAAGAAGCGCTTCGCCCTTATGAAGTTCTGAAATTAAAGAAAATATGATATGAATATTGTTGAAGGTTTTATTATTCTACAAGCCCGTGTGTCCGTTGGGATCTCCCATGGAAAAAAAATATGTAACTTTCCTACCAAGTGTTATCACCAGTGATAGGAATAGGTAGTGCCTATTTGCCTAAACTTCGAAGAACAGAGACAAGAAACGGAGACTTCCTTAGGACTAATTTTTTTTCCCGGGATTCGGGAAAAATCTTCAGTAAGTTGAAAATAAGCTTTATTCAAGATGTGTAAAAGCTATATTTAACTAAACTTGCAACTACCAAATTTTCAGGATTTTCACGTAAAATCCCGAAATAAATAATCTAACTTTAACTCATGATTTGATACAACGGTTAGTTGGATCGTAAATATAATTCGAATACATGAATTAAAGTTAGATTATTTATTTCGGGATTTTCAAGTAAAATCCCGAAAATTTGGTAATTTGCAAGTTTAGTTAAAAATTGCTTTTACACATCTTATACAGGATAAGTTTTTATCCTGTGCGCAAATTTTATCTTACTGAAGATTTTTCCCAAATACCGGGAAAAAAATTTAGTCCTAAGGAAGTCTCCGTTTCTTGTCTCTGTTCTTCGAAGTTTAGGCAAATAGGCACTACCTATTCCTATCACTGGTTATGACCTATTTAATCTCTTTAAATCAAAACCCTTCCTTAGTGCTCATCTTCATAATACATGGTAGCAGGGACATGGACGTGATCCTGTGACCATGGGTTCAATACATGATTCTAAATTCCTTGCGTTGAAACTTTCCGTCGGTTATTTCAAATACATATACGAGAAGTTTATTAGGTAACTAGCAGCGCTCCGCGGTTTCACCCGCGTAGTTCCCGTTCCCGTGGGAATACGGGGATAAAATATAGCCTGTCACCCGGGGATAGTGTAGCTTCCCAACAGTGGAAGAATTTTTCAAATTGGTTCAGTATTTTCGGAGCCTATTCAATGCAAACAAACAAACAAATCTTTCCTCTTTATAATAATAATAGAAGTAGATATTTAGATTAGTTATTGACGAATTGGTTACAAATATGCACTGTGTGGTAAATTCGTGAGTAATTGGAAGCAGTTCTTTTTTTTTAAACGTTGCTCCATTCTAGGAATTTCTCCTGTATTGTGGGTGCGTTTACAAACATTTTAACTCACATACACAAACAGCCAGACCCGGAACAACTAGTTGTAGGTCATACAAATATTTGTTCCGTGCGGGATTCGAACCTGTGACACGCAGCGCAGCGCAATCTATCGCTTAACCACTGCGCCAACCGTGCCGTCAACTCATCATCTGCCTAGCCTTTTCCCAACTATGTTGGGGTCGGCTTCCAGTCTAACCGGATGCAGCTGAATACCAGTATTTTACATGGAGCGACTGCCTATCTGACCTCCACAACCCAGTTACTGGGTAATACGATACCCCTTGGTAAGACTGGTTGTCAGACTTTCGGGCTTCTGACGACCCGTAACGACTGTCAAAGATCCACAAATGACAGCCGGGATCAACGGCTTAACGTGCTTTCCGAGGCACGGAGGGGTCTTGGTATGTAAAGATGGTCACCCATCCACGGACCAACCGCGGCAAGCGTAGCTTAACCTGGTCGATCGATCCGTGCAGCTATTGTTATTTAGCCACAAGCCCCTCCGTGGCCGCGCGTGACCGTGCCGTCAACTATTCAACATAAATTCAGAAGCCGGTTAAGGTTCTGCTGTTAAGTAATGACAGCCGCACGGGTCGATCTATCAGGTTAAACTACGCTTGCCGCGGTTGGTGCGTGGATGGGTGACGATCTTTGCATACCAAGACCCCTCCATGCCTCGGAACGCAGTCCCGGCTGTCATTCGTGGAATTTTGACATTCGTTACGGGTCCTCAAAAGCCCGAAAGTCAGGCAACCAGTATTAGCAAGGGGTGTCATATTACCCAATATCTGGGTGCTTACTCTGGAATATAATTCCGATAGATCGACATTGGAATTATCAGTTAAACGTCAGGGATTGGCTAGACTCTTGCCCCCTTATTACAAAACAAGGTTTTTCTTTAGGTATGGTTTAAACCATCGAGCCTTTTTTTGAAATAAGAACTTAGAACTGAAATAGAATTACAGCTCCTTTTCCAAAACTGACACTTTAGCACTGGACTAACTTGTCAGTTTTGTAAAAGGAGCTGTATTTCGATGTCAGTTAGGTTCTTATTTCAAAAACAGGCTCGATGGTTTAAACCATACCTAAAGAAAAACCTCGTTTTGTAATAAGGGGGAGTGAGTCCAGCCAATCCCTGAAGTTTAACTGATAATTCCAATGACGATCTATCGGAATTATATTCGAGAGTAAGCACCCTGGGGTGTAGAGGTCAGATAGGCAGTTACTTCAATACAGATATTTAGCTGCGTTCTGTTAAACTGGAAGCCAACGGTCGGGAGAAGGCTAGGCAGATGAGAGTGTAGAGGAAGTACGCAAAAAGATTTATTTTATCATCGTCGGCGTTACTAATTTATGTGTAATCATGCCAAATTACACCTTTCTAGTACTAAGAGTCTCTAGTAGAGCTAAGCTGCAGACACATTTTGGCGAAACTGTAATGGTTGCTTGTTGACTACAGCTAAGGTTGCCTGGAAGAGATCGCAGAAAGCGATAAGGCCGCCCATTGTATGTTTTTAGTGTTTAATGTTTTATTTTTGTCATGAATTTTCTGGTGTACAATAAAGCGGATGTCATCATCTGCCCAGCCTTTTCCCAAATATGTTGGGGTCGGCTTCCAGTCTAACCGGATGAGCTCCTCAAGTTCTGAGTTGAGCCGTATGATTACTGATACATGCGTGCACTGAATGGACAGGTCCACTCAACCTGTGTGGTTCTTTCCTCAAAATACCATTTCAGACACCAATCCACATGGTCTTCACATGATCTGACCAAGATTATGTCTGGACTTTAAAAGAGATTGTGACCTCTGAGTTTGTTTCGGCCTTTCTTCTCAGAGTAGTCAAATAAGAAACGCCAACCTCATCTAGTTTAAAAAATATGATTGACGTGTAAAAGTGTTTGTACAAACCTACTTACAGAAATAAAATCATTCATCATTTATCATATGCAGTTGAATACCAGTATTTTACATGGAGAAACTACAATAAAGCTGATATTAATAATTTAATAATAAATACAGCACCCTAAAAAAACGGATTCGAAAATGAGATTTTAAGGTGTTTCAATAGCACCTTAATAACCGTAAAATCTCCAAGTGTAACTCCAGACATCCTACAACTTGCTACTCTATAATTGATGAGTGATACTGATGACGTCTTCTAGCTGATTCAAGTCACAGCAGTTCAGGGTGGTTGGGAGCACCCTGAAACCCTCTGCTCTTTTATGTGGTTTCATGTCACTAGCATATCCATAATACATTGATACTAACATTGGTGTCAAGCGTGAACCGATGGTAGATGCCGCTTGGGATGACAATCATGTCTCCGGCGCTGACAGCGATGCGGATCCACTGGTCCTCGGCGTCGCGGACGTCGAAGTACCCCGAACCAGCCAATATGAACCTAGAACATGGAGTAAATATGTTTAGAACTATTTCCAGTTTAACATAACTGTAAAAGTCACTTTCATAAATATTTACGAGTAGGTACATGTATTAAACCCACCCAGACTGCGAGCTAACGAGCGAGCGAGGTGGCGGGCGAAGCGAGGCGACAGAAATTATTTAAACTATAGCCTGACCGATACCGCTGTACTGCGCCTTAGGTATGGGCGCGGCGCGACGGGGCAGCAGTGCAGACCTCTGATTCGTCAGTGTAAGCCGCTCATTCGTCACCAATCATAACGTCCGTCCCCCGCCTCGCCACGCATACCTAAGGCGCGGTACAGCGGTATCGGTCAGGCTATAAGCGAAGCTTCGGCAAGCATCTCTAATGGCTCATAAACCCGAGCGGTACGCGTCTACAAGTCTACGGCTGCCGTCGCCAACGTTGCCTCTGCCTTTGACGCGTGCCGCTCACAGAATTAATATAATTGTTTAAAAAAAATTATATCCTGATATTGTTTGTGTATACTGTATAGCCACAAAACATATGGGTAACACTGGGTACAAACAAAAATTGTAGACAACAAATTAATTGTTAACGATGTCATTTTTGGAACGCAGTTACTTAACGCGAGTTGCGGTAGGAGTTTACTGGTAGAAATTGTCACACAAGGAAAATGGGATTCAGTTGGTTGACTTTGATCTGATGAGATGAAGTCATTGTGGCTTTCAGAGCAAACCATCCACATTTTGTCAGTTGTATTTAAGTCCCATGTTAGAGAGGGCCAGCCTATTCCAGACAGCACGCTTGGCGCAGTGGTTAAGCGATTAACTGATGCGTTGCGTGTCGCGGGTTCGATTCCCACGCGGAACAAATAAATATTTGTATGACCTACAAGTAGTTGTTCCGGGTCTGGCTGTTTGTGTATGTGAGTTTAAATGTTTGTAAACGCGCTCACAATACAGGAGAAATTCCTACTGTGGGGCAACATAAAAAAAACCGGTCAAGTGCGAGTTGGACTCGCGCACCGAGGGTTCCGTACAAACCTGTGGGTATATAAGTAAAAGTTCAAAATTGTCAAAAATATTTTTTTTTATATGACGAAACTAAAAATTTACGGTTTTCGTAATTTTTCCTATATCGGTACTATAAGACGTGACTTCGTACAAAATTTCAAGATTCTAAGTTCACGGGAAGTACCCTGTAGGTTTTGATTCCCGTGCGAGTTTCGAAAATTTGCGGAAATCTGCGGCCTAAATGGCTGTATCTTTTGATTGCGTTGACTTAGAAGGTTGATTTTTCTACAGCTTCCAGGGACAGTAGAACTAAGTATCATATAGAAATTTCAGTTTGATACCTCCACGCGTTCCTGAGAAAAACGGTCTTGACAGACGGACGGACGGACGGACAACAAAGTGATCTTATAAGGGTTCCGTTTTTTCCTTTAGAGGTACGGAACCCTAAAAAGAAGACTCCGGGCACAAATCCAGACTGAGGTGCTAATGAGAAATTCCAGATAGAAAAAGCTACTCGTAATAACACTTTGCCCGACCTGGGAATCATACTCAGGACCAACAGGCTTAGCATGATGCTTTTTATTTGTACTCTACCATAGAATAGAAATCGCTTGTCTAAATTTCTCGCTTCAAAACTGGCAATTCTCTACACGGAAACATCATTTTTGTCTACTCTTCAACAAATGCTTCTTTACGGTTCGCGTGCTAAGGCTGCTGATTGTCCACATCTGTGCCAGTGTATCCCGTCTCGAGAACACAGACGTGATGTTAAACTGTCTAGTATACCTTATCTCCTCATCAGTGTGGAGATGCTCAGTGAAGAATGACTTGAGTTTCTCTTCATAGTTAGGCAGGCACTCCTTGGAGCAGGTCATCTCATCCTCATAAGTGTATCCACGCTCCTTCTTCAGCTTGTCCAGTACCCCGTCTGTTGCATATGTGTCTACGTTGAGCTGGAATCATAGTTGTTTGTTTGTATGAGTATTTATTTAAGAAATGAGGAAATTTTTATTTGTGTGGGGTTTGATAGTCGATTGTCAGTTGATTATCGAAACTGAGGGTACCCCACACTTCACAGCATTGTTTTAAATTATCTACAAAATGACAGAATAGCTGAAAATGGCTCAAATACCAGTGAAAAGTAAAACCTATCTGAAACATGTAAGTACTTACTTTAACAGTTTGTAAAAAGTTTGATTAGAAAAGATCACACAAATCAAATATTGCCACATAATAGGGTATTTTCCGATTTCATAAAAACTATTTTAATTTGAAGATTGGGACGATATATATAACAGAAAAATAAAAATAAATTTATTAATACACATTTTCTCACTTAAAAACGATTTAAATCGAATTTATTTTTCGTTGTTTTGAATTTACCGACAAAACGCTCCTTACGATGACTTTTTATCACGTGACATGTGACTTCAACTTTGTTTATACGGCACCGGTACAAATACTTAGTTTGGCGCCGTTTTAGAAGTATTTTTGCACAGAGGCACCGTACACCAGTAATATCACTTTATATCCATTAAAAATCTTGTTAATTATAAACTCGACATTCACTTATTTACTTGCCAACTACTTTAGTTTACACAAAGTTGACGTCACGTAATAAAAAGTCATCGTAAGAAGCGTTTTGGCGGTAAATTCAAAACAACTAAAAATAAATTTGGTTTAAATCGTTTTTAATTGAGAAAATGGATAGAAATCAATTTGTTTTTATTTTTCTGTTAAATATCTCGTTCCAATCTTCAAATTACAATAGTTTTTGAAAAATTGGAAAATACCCTATTGTTTGGTTCGTTTGATATTTTATATGTCCAATATTTTGACTTCTGACAAAAAACTGTTTATGTTATCTATATCTATATAAATAAAAAGAAAAGTCCTGACTGACTGACTCATCAACGCCCAGCCCGAACCCTTGGACCTAGAAAGCTGAAATTTGGCCAGAAGTTCCCTTTATAATGTAGACAAGGAATAAGGCAGGATTTTTAGAAATTCAACCCCTAAGGAAGTTAAATAGGGAATGAAAGTTTCGCGCAGGCGAAACCACTGGCAAAAGCTAGTTGAACATAAAAATCTCAACACATGGCAGTATTTATGCTAAGCGTCAGCTTGGGATCTATTAACCCTTTTGGTCAGTGGGTTGTCTTAGTATGATGGAACATGGATCTACATGTTGTTATAGTAGGTACCAGCATTCTACTGGTTAATTAGGGAATACCAAGGTAAAAGCCTAGACAAGAGCATTCGAAGGATTTATGAACTGTTAACAGGTAATTTTACATATTAGAAGCCTGTTACACAGCCATACTTACATCTTTAAATCAAACACTGCCACTGACCAGTGCATATAAAACCTGCTGAGTAAAACCTAATGTGTTTATACAGAAAGTATTGCTATGTGTAAGTATAACATCGTAATAAAATTGATGTAGTTATGTAGGCGTTAATACCTCCCAGCCAAGATGTAACTTTGGAATACTACATTAAGAATTGTAACTTTTAGAGGAGCATTATCGGCAATGAAAAAAGATAATTAGCGTTATCTATGTTTTGTCTTCAGTAAATGAGAAAAAAAACCACTGATAACAAAGCTATCAAATTTCTAGAATTTCGCAAAAAAACTTGTACTCACTTTAAAATATTCTACGCCAGTTTTCTTGAACAAATCTTCGAGAGAAAGGTATTCTGGTGGGTTCCTATGGTGTTCCAAACGCTGGTCAGTTTTCTCTTCATCCATAAACCACGCTTGAACCATGTTTGAATGTTATTTTAATTGTTTATTGATAATTACAGCAAGTAGACCTCCGTTCGCCTCCGCTGTTATTTGACAAACTGTCACAGTCAAAGTCAACTGATTTGTGATTGACGTAGCTGGACGGTTGCGTTTTGTTATTTTTATTTTACGTTCTGTTTGACACATTTAAATCACGTTTAAATTTCCTAAAGGGAAGTGCGGTACGGTTTTTTTTGAGGATTCCCAAATCATCAAATAACTTCTCCCGCTCTGGGTAGAGCAGGAAGGCGTGTCAGACTTTTCCTGGCCACCCGTGTTCCTTCAGTTGCCTGTGTGCCAGGGGCCACGGTATCTCTTTCGAATAACCCACACCCCTGGCAGGCATCGGACCTTGAGAATCCCACCAGTTAGTGCTGACATCTCTTTGAGGCGCGCTTGGCAACGCGCCGTCGACTCGAGCTTGGTCCTTACCGGACGGTGAGCTACCCATTACTCGTAGTCCGCAAGCCCGCGCCTGCGGTGGCCGGGAATCAGCCTGGGATTCCCGACACCCTGGGCGTCTCCTGACTAGGGCCGTGAGGGCACATATAATTGCCTTTCCATCACGTGCGCCGCCTCCCTCTTTGCGAGCATTAGGTACTGGATCGCAAAAGGAGGATGCGTCACCTCCTTTTGCGATCCAGTGCAGTCCAGTGCAATCCAATGTACTCATGCTCCGTACCATGGCCTGGATCGGCTGGATCAGGGCGTGATGCAAGAGATCGCCGAAGCTGACCTCCACGAGGACACGGCGGTGCTCCGTCTAAGCCACCACCGTAGATCTCCACCGTATGCTCCACCGTGTCCTCTGGGCGATCTAGGTGCGCAGTGGAAACACCCGGGCATTTCCTTCCGGCATAAGCGAAAAAACCGTGTCCAGTGAGGACCTGCGTCAGGTGGAAGGTGAGGACGCCGTGGTGCCTCTTAAACCACTCCTCAAAGAGGGGACTTACCGCCGCAATTGTGGCGTGCAAGAGGAGTACGGCCTGAGAGTACGGTACACCCACGCATACAGCTCTTAGCCGCTGCGTTTCATTTAGACTGCATTCAGGTGATTCAATCGTTACCAGCCAGTCAGAACAAGTTTGCTTCGGACCTCGCAGTGTTATAATCACGATTACTTTTATTTATGTTTTCTGCTTCCTTGGTAAGTGGTAGATATATCAAAAGTTGTTGCTCTAAAATTATTTATTAAAACATAATGCACAAGTAAAAAAAATACTGTACAAAGGCGGACTTAATGCCTGAGGCATTTTCTACCAGTCAACCTTAGGGTGATGCAGAGAGAAAACATGGCAGGTGCAACATAAGGGATAGGTTACTCGAAAGATAATACATACTAATACATAGATACATACATACAAGACAAGTTTGCCTTGTCTTGAGAAATAACGATAGGTAGAGGAGAAAACGAATCCAGCTATTCAGCGCTGGGATGATTCAGCCAACTTCTTACGAATATGCTCACGTGCTTTTACTTTAAACGAAAACCGACTGGTTGCCATCCTGATATTCAGAGGTAGCGCATTCCAAAGAAACACCGCCTGGACAAAGAAAGAAGATTGTATGAAACCAGAGCGGTGAGAAGGACATCGTAAAAGACGATTATTGGTGGAACGAAGGTTTTTACTATGCGCAGCGCACAAGTATTGAACCTGGGATGTCAGGTAAGAAGGAGAAGTGGGTTTGTCGAGTATGGAAAACAACATTGACAGAGCCCTCAACTCTCTGCGCTGACGGATGGGTAGCCATTTTAAAAGCAACCGGTTCGCGGAGACATGATCATACTTACGAAGATTGAAAACGAATCGAATGCAGTTATTTAGAGACGGCGGTCAAGTTTATTGAGTAGATCTGCATTCAGGTCATAGTAACACACATCGCCATAGTCAATTATGGGAAAGATTAGGGATTAATTATCTTAACCTAATAAATTTATTAATAGATTTAGAACTTGTTTTGTATATTTCTGATTTTGCCTAGAGGCACAGCATTATGCCGAGCAATTGCCGTACGGCGTAGAAGTGACGCATGTTTTCCTCCAACTCGTTACTTTTGTTTTTCTGTGCGTCAGGTTAATACTACAAATAGACGTATTTTCTTCCTTTTTTTCTTTGCTAACTCGTGGTTTTGTCTTTGGGTCTTTTTGTACTCTTCCTGTGTTACACTAGCAGTCTATGAAATAAAAAACAGTGTTCCAAGTAAAAATATATTTAATGACACTAAAATATTACTATATTTTGGCTTATAAAACCAATTATTACCCATTACTGTGATCTACAAAAATTGGGGGTTCTTACGTTTCATTTTACTGACATAAAATCTCCTAGCACCTTGTACTGGGAACTTATAACGCTTTGAAGGCCAGCGCAGACCGAAAAGAGCGGAAATCATTTTCTGATCACATTAGATAATACTTAAATCTTATTATTAGAACACTATTAATAAAGAGGAATTATTTGATTGTTTGTTTGCATTGAATAGGCTCCGAAACTACTGAACCGATTTGAAAAATTATTTCACTGTTGGGAAGCTACACTATCCTCGGGTGACATAGGTTATATTTGATCTCCGTATTCCCACGGGAACGGGTACTACGCAGGCGAAACCGCGGAGCGCTGCTAGTTATTAGAGCATAAAGTGTAAAAATGAACGAACATTGATAGAGACATCCAACCGTTCTTTAAACGTCAGCCCTTTTGCTGTCCTTTAAGATACTGTCAGGTTTGTTTTGTAATGTGATTTAAAATTCGCTGCTCTGCATTCCTTTCGGACTGTGCTGACCCTTAAATTAACTTTCACAATTAAAACAAAATCAATCATCTATGGCATCTATAAGTACAGGTTTCTATGGGTAGTTTCAAAAACTATTAAAAATATGTATTTCACAACACATCAGTATTATTTAAAAATTAAAGTACATTCATATTTTTCTTACAAGGAAAATGGTTCTGGCAATTCCGTGCAACATTATACGTTTAACTTTCGATCTAGTACATGTTGACTATTGAAGTTATCATCGCCTACTTTTAATACTTGATTCTAGGTATTAGTACAACAATTACATTTTTGTGGCCCTCCAATTAATTTCTAAATCGAATGCGTTGTTCGGACAGTGGTAATGTGTACCGTGTGATTGAAGAGCTCCATATCAGAAGGTGGCCGCCTCTGTCTGAACAACGCATTAGTTCAAAGTAATTGGAACTGCCAGTCTAAATAATGTTAAATATGTCATAAGACTCCTTGAATATTTCACACAACATTTATTATAATATAATACACATATCAGAAATATTCATTTACAGACAATATTTGATATGACTGACAATGAGAAATGAATACATTGCTAAGTTAATGTTTCATACATTATTTCTGATTACATAGGGTTTTCAAAACATTGCCAAAAAAAAAACTGTGTAACCAAACAAGTCTCAATCAATGGACGGACATAGAATCACAATTAAAATATTCATAAAATTATAAAAACAGAGAGAGAAGATGTTAAAATATGCCAACGTAATATTATGCACTGAATTAATTAAACAGTTCTATTCATTAACATTTTGAAATTCTGAACATAGCACGTTAAAATTACATTACTTTTATAGCAAAAAAAAACAAAAAACTTATAAAAGTTATTTTAAAATAAAGAAAGCCGTTATTTTTAATCACAGATGATAAATAAAAAAGTGACAAGGGAACTCGCACAAAAATACATTCGCGGTCCGTATGCTTGAAATGTATGCTTATAGTTCATAAATATAAAAGTAAGTAAAACGGAATCTTTAAAGCTATCACACACAAAGACATTCCACGCTTATTTAAAATGATATATTGAGATCACATCCTTATGTCTAAAGCCACCCATTCACGCTAAGACTTATCGTCCATTGTTCTCTCGTAATATTTTTCAGTAAATATGCACGAGTATATAAGATTTTTGACTATCTTAACGTGAATCGGGCTTATGAACTATGTTAGATGAATATTGATGGTGGAATTTATTTGGAAAAAAGTTAAAGAATAGTAATCTTCAATCTTACGATCTACAAGTTTTGTACTTAACACTGTATTAGAAATTTACTGCAACAATATCCAAGAGATAAACCAGTAGAATAATTTTACTATTTATCTTTTAGGTTATTATATAATTTTTTATTAAGACCTTATACAGTGTTCTGCATAAACTTCACACAAAAGGGAATATTATAAAAATATCAAATGTACACATTACACGTATAATCTACTGGGACAAGATGTACTACCGTGTCCAAACATTACGATTTAAATGTCGCAACAAGAATAGTACAATATTCCTGCAACAATTTTATTGCAATGTCTAAACGTAACTTTATGCAGTGGTATTGAACAATTGCTCTTTGATTTTTTTATAAATTATTTTTGTTATTTTTACGGCAAGAACTTCTTTCCAATGAAGAATTATTAAGTATATCATCATTATAATGATGAATTTGCGACAGTATCAAATGTTACTAAACTTCAAAAGGTACCGTTAACCGAGCAAATGCTAAAAACAACTGCATTTAATCTAAAAAATAACGTTCTAACGAAAATTATCACAATAATATTATGTATTTACAATTTTATGAGAAAAACATAGATTAAAATCTAGTATAAATTAAAAACTACATGTAGGTATTTATTTAGTAAAAATATTAATAAAATTACTTTATCTTATTTAAGATTGCATTAGATACATAAAATTTACATTCAATCAATTATAGAAAAGTCGTATGATTCTTGTCATTTCTCAATTTAGTACATGTTGTACAGTCGCCAGCAGGTCAACCTATCCCAAACTGTCCAAACGAACATAAACCTTATTCCTTTGGAATAAAGTTGAAAACCTATCAAATAAGTTTGACAGATTAGCTACAGCTAGCTTGATGTGCTGGCCTCTGTACCTAAACTTTGTCATTTCACTTCTATATACTCCTCCACCAACAGTTTATAAAGTTTAATCAACTTCTTACAGATAAATTAGTAATAACTGTTGATGAAAATTTACCTTCTTTTAAAGTTATAGGTGGTAAGTCTTAAAAATCATAGGATTAAGCTACGGTTTCAGCGGTTCCATAGGAGAACGGTGGCCGTCAAATTATAACGGCTGTCATGAAAAACGTTCTTACCAAGTATTTGACACTTAAAAGGCTACATTCCGAGTTGCGAGAATATCGATTTGAGCGAGCTCACAACCGTTCCGAATTGGCGTGAGCACGATAACGATGTTCCGTGAATCGTCATAGATGACGTCTGGACATACGCCACCCTACAATAACGCCGAGCATTGTTTTGAGTCGTATCATATCTAGCTAACTTTCCACCTAGGTAACCAAATAAGAAGACGAAATGTGTCTTGTATACAAGTTCTACATGGTGTAAATAGGTTTTAATATTGAGTGCTTTTTCTAATTCGGAAAGCGGCCTCAGTTGCGCTAAGATTTCCCGCGAAATTCAAATTGTCTTCCGTTTTTTGCTATTTGCAGGTCAGTGTCCGGCTGTACATTGATTAAAATATGATTCGCGTTCTTATAATCCTATTGAATGATTTATCATTCAATTAGCAAAATTCGCAATTGTTCTGATTCTGAAATTGATCTGCAAATTGCAAAAAAATGTGAGAAAATTGGTTTTCGTGGGGTATCCTGGGGCTTACAAATTAAGGTGTAAAAAATTGCTCAGTATTAGGACAAACATCCGACACTGTGGGACCATTCACCGTTTGCCTAGGAAACCCGAAGCCTAGATTGATTTTTCGACATAACTATTCACTTCAAAGAAGGTCAGAGTAAATTTAGTACACGTCACAATCAAGTCGGGGTTATCTTTCAAGTCCTATTTTTTTTTTTCCTTCCTAGGCCTATTTGGGGGTCTGTCAAATTTGTTTTCACAAAATCTGTCAATTCTAAAGAAATCTCAATCGAAAATTTTATTTTTTTCATTGATAAAATATTTTTTAGTCATCTCTAGATTATGTATAATTTTGTCATGTTTTATTTTAGAACTAGGTTTTGCCAGCGGCTTCGCCCGCGCGCAACTTTCATCCCCTATTTAACTCCCTTAGGGGTTGAATTTCGAAAAGTCCTTCCTTACTCCTTGTTTACATTATAAAGGGAACCTCTGTGCAAAATTGCAGCTTTCTAGGTCGAAGGGTTTGGGCTGGGCGTTGATGAGTCAGTCAGTCAGTCAGTCAATCAGGACTTCTCTTTTTATTTATATAGATTTCGTCTTCTTTAATAAATTAAAAAATATTAACATATTTAAAACAACCAAAGTAAAACAAACAACAAACTAATATCGACTTATTTGATCAAACGAAATGTCATGTCGCATCTTCTCGATAATTTAAAAATGTCAAATCAATCAAACCGTATCAGCGTTCACAAAATGATTAATGTTTTTTTTATCGATCTATTATTAGTCATGTCAATTCCTTGCTATCTTTAACAGTACATAGCAGTATTAGAACAGTCCAACAAGTCTTTATGACGTCACAAGTCATGTAACGGCTCGATTTTGAATTCAAAATCACTTTCTTCAATTCCTAGTCTTAGTGACAGTAGGTAACGTACATAGGCTCAGTTCGTTCGTCATCTCGTGTCGGTGACGTCATTTGTCACGTGATCACAGCTTGGTGTGCTTGACGGTGTCCGTCCAGTAGTTCTGAATGGTCATCGCCTCCAGGGAGTTCAAAAACGAATCGTTGTCCAAGCTGTACATCTCCTCGGAGTTGTCCTGGAATTGAGAACAAGAAAATGTTAGAGGTTTCCAAATTCTATGCAAAACAGAACCTTAGTCGATAATTATTACTGTGGCTGTAGTAGAGTATTAGGACATAGTCGTAATCTGACTAACGACAACATTTTAATGTCAAGTTATGTGTGAGTGTGTTTAATACTTTAAATTTATATCTATAAGAGAGTTGCTGAGGTTCATTGAAAGAATAACGACAAGCTCTGTTCTTGCGTCGTGCTTATGAAACATAATCTTCGCACTTAAAATTTGATACATTTTTCATTCAAGAGGTAATACTCACTCTAATAGTACTGTCATCAAGATATCCGCTTGAATCAGGATTCGAGCATTTGTCATTGAGAGTCTGCGGCTTGTTCAAGTACCTCCGCCGGTACAACACGAACGCCGTGCTTCCCGCCAAGGCCGCGAGCACCAGCGCAGCAAACGATATGCCAGCTATAGCTCCAGTATCCATCCCTCCATCTCCCTGGTCTATCACCCTTCTAGATGATTCCACATTCGGTGGTATCCGCGTCTGCAGGAATGTAGTCTCTAATGACAGAGGTTTCTCTGTCACTATCCTGCTTTCTGCCACATTCCCACCACCGTCTTTAACGAAGTCTGGTCTAGTCAGATTTCGCTTTTTAGACACAAACGTCGAGTTCTGCGTTTCCGTCAGATTCGTGAACGGAGCAACAGTTACGCTTGCGTTTGGAGTTTGAGTTGTGTTTGTCATGTCTGTGATGTTGACTACCGTCCACTGTATGGACGGGTGTACTATTTCTTCTGTTTGATTTGTTTCTGTTGTGTTTGTTACTGAGATTGTTTCTGGTGGTCTATCTGTTTGGTTGTCTGTCGTGTTGGAGGTCTGAGTTGTGACTTGTGTCTTTGTGTAGTACATAGCTCGGCTCTGTCGTTCAGAGAGTCGTCGGTCCAGCTCTGTATCGGAGTTAATGTGTTGGATTTCTTCTGACTGGGGCGCTGCGAAACTTCGCCCGCTGCACGCTGAAAAAGATAACAAGTCATTGAGTCTAAGTGCTTCAATTACTGAAATCGAGATTAACATTGTAGAAGATAATAAAATCAATAGATAATCCCATGTATCCGTATTTGTAAGTCAACTGATTGTGTTACGTGAATCATAAAACGAATTAGTAATCATAAAAGTGATGAAACAGGGGCCATTTATTTGATCATCATTATAATTTTCTGCCAGTAAATAGGTATAAAGTTCTTGCCCCGTGGAATAATGTCTTGTATTTTGTAAGTTTAGACAAGAAGGGCCAAGCATTTGTTCTAGATTCTCGTTCTTCAACAGTAGCTGCACTAGAAAACGCTAAATGCAAATGCTCGTTAGCGTAAAAAAGGAATGTTTTACCAGAAACAGGCTGAAATAAATGAAGGTGGCTATTTACACAAACGTAGGCACTGTAGTCACCGGCTAAGTAAACAGTGCTGAACAAACTGAAATGTTTCACACACAGAATTTTAATAAGGCTGCTTGGTAATTGGATGGACCGTATAATGTCAGTGAAAATTTAAAAACTCTGTTCCTCTACTTGTGATCCAAAGCCTTTGTGACCTTTTGTTAAATTATGTGTCATTATGTGGCAGTGGGCATATTGCTCGCGGAACAGATAGTTGATCGGGCCGAAAGGTTCTAGAGTGGCGACAGCGTACCGGACGACGTAGCGTTGGAAGGCTTCCCACAAGGTGGACCGATGACCTTCTGTGGGCCGCAGGCAGCCGAAGAGCGCGCGAGAGTGAGCGAGAAGCACGGAAACGGTCAAAGTGGCGGCGTTTGGGGCTTATGTCCTGATGATGACGATGATTACAGTATGTGGCAATATCCGATCCTTCACTTTCGGTATCCAGTCTATAGATTGGTTAATCTAGAGAAGCTACACAAGTGACTTATATTTTTTATACGTCGCCGTCGTCATTGTTTGGTGACAAGTAGCTCTTAACACTATTGTGTAATATATCAAAATGAATATTTTATGGTGAATTCTCTGAGACTAATGTGCAAAAAAGTATAGCCTTAGAGCAGATAAACACACTGCACTGCAAAATTATGCAGAACAGCTATAACCATAGTTAGCACCTATACTTACCTTATTCATTCAACCGTTTAAGCATTTCATTAATTCAAATAATTAATTCACACCTACATCTTTCTTTATTGTCATTTACTTGAGCGAGTACGTTCGTAGTAGGTAGGTACGTGCTTCCAATACAACCTTCACAATTACCTAATCCTAAATCTAGGCGAACCTCTCGTACTCTCAATTCTCGAAAATCCTCAAAAGAGTCGTTGATTTCACATTGTGTCTAAACATCGATATTCATCGTCGCTTTCGTCGTATATTTTATTGCCCAGCGAAGTTCCAAGCTGGGTACAAAGTGAGTGTCGGATTCGATTAGGATTCGTCTGCCGAATGCGGCCATCTTCGATAGGTAGGTACCTACTGGCGGAAATGAAAAGTTGATGAGTTTGTAACTAAATACAATTGATTGAATTTATTTTATTTTATTGGTGGGTGATTCGACTTTTTTTTATTGTTTATGGTTGTTCTATGGACAAATCCTATTCACATTTTTTTTGTTTAATGTCATTTGTATCTACTTCAGAGCTTACCGTTACTTCTACAAAAGTTAATGTACCAAACTGATTGTATTGTTGTATTTAAAACACGGTGGAGTTTCTTGCCCGTTCTTCTCCATACGAAACTATATTTTGGAATGGGCGACTAGAATCAGTTCTATTTTAATGTAAATGTTGACGGTCTGTCTAGCCTTTTACCTACTATATTGGGGTCGGCTTCCAGTCTAACCGGATGCAGCTGAATACCAGTATTTTACATGGAGCGACTGCCTATCTGACCTTCATTACCCAGTTACTGGGTAATACGATACCCCTTGGTAAGACAGACTTTCGGGCTTCTGACGACCCGTAACGACTGTCAAAGATCCACTAATGACAGCCGGGACCAACGGCTTAACGTGCTTTCCGAGGCACGGAGGGGTCTTGGTATGTAAATATGGTCACTCATCCACGGACAAACCGAGCAAGCGTCGCTTAACCCTATCGATCGACCCGTGCAGGTATAGTTATTTAGCCAATCTACCATACTATCCTACCTACTAATATTATAAATGTAAAAGTTTGTATGTTTAGATGTTTGTTACTCAATCACGCAAAAACGACGCAACGGATTTGGATGAAATTTGGCACACATATAATATCTATACAGATAACCTGAATTAACACAGGATACTTTTATCCCGGTGGTACGTTACCGTGGGATAATGTTCCAAACCCACGCGGGCGGAACGGCTGGCAAAAGTTAGTCAGTAATAAAAATAAATTTATCTACAACTAGCTTTTGCCCGCGGCTCCGCCCGCGTGGATGTCGGTTATCGCGTAAAAAAGTAGCCTATGTCCTTACCCATATCCCAGGCTATATCTCGGCCAAATTTCATGACGATCGGTTCAGCGGTTAAGGCGTGAAAGCGTAACAGACAGACAGACAGACAGACAGAGTTACTTTCGCATTTATAATATTAGTAGGGAAGTAGGGATGAATATCCTATGAAGGCATTCATACTTTAGAAGACCGACCTAAGTTTACGACCTTTTTAGAGAAACTTAGCATTCACAACAGTACCTATTGTAACAATTGTGAAATTGTGACATTTCCAAATCCAGGTTAGCACACGAAGAACCTAGCCAAACGAGTCGAAAATGGGTTATTATTATAAGTCAGAAAGAGACACAATATGTTTACCATGATGTTAGAAGAAGACAAAAGACAAGCTTTTGTAAGGAGCTTGCCATTTATTTGGCATGAAATGTCAAGTATTTGTGAGGCAGACTCCAATCGACCTCTTTACCTCTTCCGTTTGAAGCCAACTCACGACGACGGTGTTTTGTTGTGTCAATAAGGCAACTGGCATTTTAAGGCCAAAACGATAATGCAGTTGAGCCATAAAAGCCTCTATTAATGTTGACTGTACAATGGTGACCCTTAAAGTAGGTTACGTATTTGTCTACATTTCTACAGAGCATGGATAATGCTTTCTCCTTGACTATGCCGTCTTTTATAAAACATACATAAGGTCCTATTAGATGATGTTCAAATAATATAAAATATGTGTGTAACTTGGAAGGGCGGAGTATTTTCATTATTCTCCCTATAATAACTTATTCTAGTTACAATGGTAACTAGCATAACTTATTCTAGTTACAATGGTAACTTATTCTAGTTATAATGGTAACTAGAATAAGTTATTTAAGTTGAACATTTTTTTTTATATGCTTATTTATGTGTGTTGATAATTAAATAATGGGATAAATGGTTCAAAAGTCCCATCCTACTAATCCTACTTATATTATAACTGTGAAAGTTTTTGAGGATGTTTGTTACTCAATCACGCAAAAATTGGCACACAGACAGTTTATAACCTATATCAACACATAGGGCTTTTTAACCGACTTCAAAATGAAGGAGGTTATCAATTCGAAATGTTTATGCAGGTATATATATATATATATTTTATGTATGTTCGGGCATAACTCCGAATACTCATAACTCGTATAAAGACGGATTTGAAAAATTCTTTCCGAAATGGTCCCATTAAAATTTCATATAGATCTTTTGATGCGTTTTGGAGACAGACAACGGAACTCTTCAAAAAATTACAGCTAATCAACCGCGATTGCTGCTATCGCATAAATATGCATAGTGTGAAATAAAGTTACAATACGTGCTTATTGGAAGAAAGGAAGAGGCATGCGTCAAAGCGTTTCACAAAAAAGGCCAACTCCATCTTTTTTAAAGCTTTGTAACAAAACCCAACGCAGCTCCATCAATTCCGATACTGACGTTCGTTAACTATACTATCGAATCAGGGAGAGGCCTCGTGCCTCTCTTTGAGGCCGTGAGGTTGGGTCACAGCAGGTCGAGGACGCCATCGAAAATGTGTAAAAAAACGGCAATTTGATACCGTTCAATTTATTCAGCTTGTTTTTATGTCGTAATGTCGTAAAAGAGTAATGAGACACAGTTTATTTGTTGATATCGAAGACTTTGGGACATTATTTAGATCTCCGAGGGTCGTTCGTCTGATAAGTTGCTTAGGATACGATATTAGGGACTCAGGAAAGTTGAAAGTTCTGCAAATTGTATTATGTTTGTTAGTAGGGTTGAAGTGTGTTCGGTTTTTCATTAGATAAAGCCAATAGACTCAGAGTCTGGAGATGAGCTCGTTGAAAATTTTGAGAACGCCTAGTTTGTGTGAGCCAACACTTAGATCATAATATTCACTTGTCGCTACTAGTAAAATAAAAATAAGCGTTTTACTCGTATTTCATGCAAATAACTTACAAAACAAAACCAAATGTTAGAATTAATAATATTTAAGGTAAGTTAAAAATTTAAAATGTGAGTAAAAAAATGTAAAGTAGTAAGTAATCTAAAACTAACAATATTTTATCTATACTAATATTCTAAAGAGGAGAGATTTTATTATTTGTTTGTGTGCATTGAATAGGCTCCGAAACTACTGAACCGATTAGAAAAAATATTTCACTGTTGGGAAGCTACACTACCTATCCCCGGGTGACATAGGCCATATTTTATCCCCGTATTCCTAGGGGAACGGGAACTACGTAGATGAAACCGCGGAGCGCTGCTAGAATATATTTGTTTGGAATGTGTTAAGCACAAAACCGGTCGAAGTGGAGGAGTCTTTCGGCTGAAATTATGATTATAATGGTGTTTAGGCACTTTTTCCACCTGAAAGAACCCTTCCTCAGGAAAAAGCCTCCTCCAAAGATAACCAGTCTTCTCTAGGTTGGGCTACTTTAACTCAATTTGAACTTGCTATTTTCTTTATGTATTCTTTCCATCTAGCATATGGTAAACTCTTCTTCTCTTAAACATTTTCCTAGTGAGCCTTTCCATGTTGTAACTTTGTAACCACCACCACAAGACCAGACCAGAGATGGGTTAAAAAAGTAGTAGTGCTAGTAAGTACATACACATTGTGTTAGTACTTGGCTAGCCAAAAATAAGAATAACAAGAAACGGCAAAAGAAGATGTCCTTCAACTTTTGCCAAGATTTTCTTTTCGTCGAGTGCCAGCCCTATTGTTGCGAATAGTTAAGGTTTTCTTTCGTGATTTGTTAGGACCCTTTGATAAACACAACAGAACTTCTAATCTAATAACTTACGGTAAGGTAAAATGTATGTGCGACTTTGGGATTTATTTATTTTACTGCTATACGACGAAGTATGTTGGCTTTTCTTTTTTTTGCCGAGTTGGGATACTGAAAAGCCTTTGTACATAATTTATGAGTATACAATAGATAGAGCCTGTATTCTACTTTATATAAATATAAATGTTATTGTATACTATTTATTTTCTTTTGCGTTCTCGTTTCAGTTCGCCTCAGCTACCTGTGTTGTTTCACATTATGCAAACAAAATTCTTGGAATCGAAACTTTTAACCCAGTTTGTTAATGTTACAAGTTATATTAGCTGGGTTATGTGAGCTCCTAGGGTTGATACCTTGGTCGGGCAAAGTGTAATTGGGTTTTCCCAGCTGGAATTCCTCAGTAGCAACCCGGAGTTTGGATTTGTGCCCAGTTGATAGCAATAGGCTCGCCCCTATTGCTTACGTTCTAGAGGTACCTCTGCCTAACCCTTTGGGGAATAATGGCTTGATGAGTTATGTTATGTTAATCAATGGGACTTCGCCAACAAGAAGACATCGGTGCAGTCAACTTATACACTACTTTCCTTTACCTCAGAAAAAGCAATTATAAAACCAAAACCGAATTAAACAAATACGAATGTATTTAGTCACAATTCAGCTCTAGTAGCCCGGTGTTTGCTCAACAGGGTCTCCCGCAAATTGCTCCGGACGCAATTATAACTAAGTTCAAACTAAACAGACCGTCAGGGCTCTGCGGGCACGTTTAATTATTTTAGAGGACATGACATTGCTGTGGAATGCTTTGAACGAAACATTTGGATCTGATAAGCGGCTAGCTTGTGTTTAGAAAGAAAAAGTATGTAACAATCTCATTCCAGAGCAAAGGCGTCCTTTTTTCGTCTACTTAATAATACAGGATGAGTTTTTAACCAGTGCGCAAACTGTAACCATGAATTCAGCATATCATCATCATCATGATATGCTGAATTCATGGTTACAGTTTGCGCACTGGTTCAAACCGTATCTTGTAAGTCTCTTGATTTACTCTACTTTGTAAAGTATAACTAATGCAGTAACCCATTTCTTTCAAAGAAATGTGCTTCGCTTTGGTAACCTCATTTCAGAATGTTAGAAAAGCGTTAATAATAGACTAGTATTTACAGTCTATTTTTACTGTGTACGCTTCGAAGTCATCAACAAAAAGCTGTGGTATTTAAAAAGCGCCCTAGAAAACCTAATCCACTTGAGTGCATGTGTGAAAACATACGGGGGAAGAATACGAACGGTGACGCTTTTCAACTTATTATAAAACGTTATTTTTATAAGCATGTCAATGGAATTCTTAGAGACTTATAAAATGTTTTTGTTATTGCGATATGAGCATAAAAAAACTGTTTCGTGGATCCTGAAATACAGATACAACCTAGCTCTGGAGCCAGAGCCTTACATTTTTCTTTTACCTGTTTTTTATGGCAATAAAGAATAGTACCTATATTTACATTTTTTTAATTCTAAATTTCTGTCCTAAACTGCATTATGGCCGTAAGAGGCGATAGCTCTATGAAACGAACGTGCTGACCGCCTGTAAGGATTTAATTAAGGTAAGTTGTATCACAAAATTAGAAGTTTCTTTTAACATTCATTTGAAAAGGAAGGAATATTAAGGACATGTACAATTGAAAAACTAATAAATAAAGCTGAAGGCACATGTCTCAGCAGCGGCGATCTCTCACGTCCGGCCCTGGTCCGGGCCATGGTACGGAGCGAAATTTCATGGCAAAGCTTCATCTCCTTCTGCGAAACAGTAATGCTCGCGAAGGGGGAGACAGCGCACGTGAGGGAGAGGCAATATATGCGCCCTCACGTTCCTAGTCGCCGCAGGCCGATTCCCAGCCACCGTAGGCGCGGGCTTGCGGATGGCGAGTAATGGGTAGCTCGCCGTCCGGGAAGAACCAAGCCCGGGTCGACGGCGCGTTGTGTTCCACGTGCGCTTCAAAGAGTTGTCAGCACCAACTGGTGGGGTCCGCAAGGGCCGATGACTGCCAAGGGTGCGTGTTTTTCGAAAGAGATACCGTGGCGCCTGGCACACAGGCAACTGAAGGAACACGTGTGGGTTTTAGTCAGTAAAAGTCTGACAAGCCCTCCCGCTCCGCCCAGAGCGGGTTAAGTTAATTGATTATTTTCCATCCTCAAAGAAAAAGGCACAGTCATGTCTGTGTGTGCATATGCAACAAACATCATGCTTCACGTAACCTAAGACTCAAATATGAAGTAACGAGATTAATTACACTGTCTAGAGTTATGTATATCTTGCTGTTAGGGATATGCGCATAATATGCATGTAACATATAAGCCTATCATTACAAATGCTAATTAAATATGCTGTAAACCTCTTATTTTTTTATATAATTTTAATTATAGAGCTAGCGTTGTGTTCTCATGTAATATAAGAGTTAGACAATAACAGCGTATCTGTTTACCCACGATGCTGGCTATGGCATCGTGGGTATAAATCATAGACCCAAAGGTTTATGAATGACATCCATTTTGAAGTATCTTAAAGTTTTGCAAGATAAATGTCCTATAAGTAATATTCATAGATAAATGTGTTTTGATTTTTTCACCGTTGAAAATTATCCTTTAGCGATACATAAATGGTTTATTTGGCGCGTGGCCAAAATCGGAACAAATGCCGCCATTTCAATATATTTCACAAAACAACGGCACAAATGTTTACCAACAGCGCCCTCCTGTCAACGTCATTCAGGTGTCAAAAGATCCTTGCATCAGTGTATTTGTCACACTGGCAGATGCTTTTAAAGTTAACATAATGGCGTTTCCGTCCACACTTATATCTCGTGTATCTCGTCTTCACATAACTTCTAACTAGAACTAGATCACTAACAAGATTAAAATGTGTGTGAACATAAAAATAGAATTCTTAGTTAGTTTTACTGTGAGGGTTCGTCCACATCTTCGGTACAGATCGAGTTTTACAATCCACGTTTTTTCAAAGAAAAACAAAAGTAGCTCGTTTGGCGTGTTTGTGTACACACCTTAATAACATTTTTGATGTTGGTCACACGATCAGTTTTAAATGAAATAAATAAATAAAACATAACACAGCTTCTTTAATATTTTGTTAATGCATGTATGAAAAACGTGTGACTTCGGATATGTATTTAAATTTTTTGTCACCGTCTTCCGAAATTAAAGTTATTTTTCATTTTGTAGTGTTTTTCCGGAAGCCGGTTTTTTTTTTGAGTTAAATTTTTATTTTTCACGTTTTAGTTAAAGTACCTACCCCGCACTAATTCGAAATTTCATCATTCTTGGGGTCAAAACAATGCACATTTATGCGATAGCAGCATCGCGGTTGATTTCCTGTCAGATTTTGAAGAGTTCCGTTGTCTGTATCCGAAACTCATCATCAGATCTAGATGAAATTTGAATGGGACCATTTCGGTATAAACCCCTTTAGAACAAAAGAAGAATTTTGCAAATCCGTCTATATATGACGGAGTTATGCCCGAACACACATAAAAAAAAAACATTTTGAATAGATGACCTCCTTACTTTTGAAGTCGGTTAATAAAGGTTGAAATGTTGAAAAGATGAATGAAGGGCGACTAACTTAAGGTATTTATTTGCAAGGCAGATGCGAGTAGAAATGCCGGAACGGGGACGCCCTAGGAGATCCTATAGCGACCTTATTAGTGATGTTCTTCAGAAAAGTCTGGTGTATAGTACTCGCAATCGGCGTGCGTGTATGACCAGATATGGACGTAAACGACGCAAACGGAATAAGTAAAGTTCGTAGTAGGTGGCGTAATGTAGTTTCTGCTTACCTCCATGGAAATAAGGCGTGAGTTTATGTATGTATTTAAGAAATTTTTTGAGGTAAAGAAGTAGGTATACAGGATAAGTTTTTAACCAGTGCGAAAACTTTAACCATGAATTCAGTTTGCGCACTGGTTAAAAACTTATACTGTAAAACTACTAGCTTCCGGCCACGACGTCGCCTGCGTGAACGTACTACCGGGATAAAAAAGTATCCTATGTTATAATCTATGTGTGTGCCAAAGTTCGTTCAAATCCATTGAGTAGATTTTGCGTGAAAGAGTAACAAACATCCATACATACAAACTTTCGCATTTATAATATAGTCAGGATTTAGGACATATTTTTTTTTTGAGTTAAATAAGTATTATTATTATTGGGTTACGTAACATCGAACAAATGCGTGATTTATTCATTTACAATACGCAAGTTTACGTTGCGTTCTTATTTCATGTAAACTCGTGTAATTAAATGAAAGATCAGTCGTTAATCTTGTAATTTGTTCATTTATATGGCGAGGTATTTCACAAAGTGGGTAAGACACTAATAAAACATGACGTCATGTCACTTTCACTTTAAATTGCACGTTAGTTATACGTAAATGAACGAATTGCTCGAGTTTATTTTGATAATATTGTAAAACGGAATTTTTATGCATGTAGGTACAGACGCCAGCAGGTCAAGCTATCCCAAACTGTCAAATTTTCCCAATTGAACATGAACCATATTCCTTTGCGATAAAGTTGAAAAACTATCAAAGAAATTTGACAGATTGGGGTAACTTGATGTGCTGGCGTCTGTACATAAATGTAAACAAAATTTAAGTACTGAGGCCAGCACATCAAGCTACCCCAATCTGTCAAATTTCTTTGATAGATTTTCAACTTTATCGCTAAGGAATATGGTTCATGTTCAATTGGGAAAATTTTGAAAAACTGTCGAATTTTCCCATTGGAACATGAACCTTATGCATCTTTACTAATAATATTATAAAGAAGAAAGATTTGGTTGTTTATTTGTTTGCATTCAATAGGCTCCGAAAATAGTGAATTGATATGAAAAATTCTTTCACTGTTGGGAAGCTACACTAGCCCCGGGTGACATACGCTATATTTTATCCCCGAATTCCCACAGAAACGGGAACTAAGCTGGTGAAATCGCGGAGCGCTGTTAGTATGTAATAAAGTTGAAAATCTACTAAAGAAATTTGACAGATTGGGGTAGCTTGATGTGCTGGCGTCTGTACTAGGAGGTGCCCACGACTTCGCACGCGTGGATATCAGATTACCCCACGTGAACGTGCTACCGGGACAAAAAGTTCACAACAAACCAACATCAGATCTATCTGACACTGAAAATCCCGTCAAAATTGGTCTAGCCGTTTCGGAGATTAGCCGGAACCAACAACCTGACACAAAAATTAAAAAAGTAGTTTTAACAATTTTCTAAAATATGAGTGATGGCTAAAAGTGAGGGGCTAAGTAATAACAGCCGGCACGGGTCGATCCATCAAGTTACGCTACGCTTGCCGGGATCGGTATGTGGATGGGTGACCATCTTTACTTAACGAGACTCCTCTGTGCCTTGGAAAGCACGTCAAGTCGTTGGTCCCGACTGTCATTCGTGGATCTTTGAGCGTCGTTACGGGTCGTCAGAAGCCCGAAAGTCTGGCAGTCAGTCTAACCAAGGGGTATCGTGTTACCCGGTAACGGGGTTGTGGAGGTCAGATAGGCAGTCGCTCCATGTAAAATACTGGCATTCAGCTGCATCCGGTTAGACTGGTAGCCGACCCCGACACAGTTGGGAAAACGCTAGGCAGAATTTTTTGTGTGAGTTTTTTTACAAACGTAATTACAAAAATTCTCCCCTTCCAGTTACTCAAAAGTTTAATTTAGCGCTCACTGGATTTTTAACTCTCGGTTTTTAACCGAGCGTTGATAATCCAATAGAGTGCATCCTAGTGCGTCGAAAAAACCAAAAAACTCTCTTTTCGGCCAAAAGCAGTTCATTGATGATCTAGTGCGCGAAAAAAATACATGCATACATACATACATACTCAGCCTATAACGTTCCCACTGCTGGGACACAGGCCTCCTCTCCATGAGAGGGAGTGGGCCGTAATCTACCACGCGGGCCCAGTGCGGGTTGGTAGATGTCACATGTCTTCGAATTTTTGGTTCTAGGACATGCCGGTTTCCTCACGATGTTTTCCTTCACCGTTTGAGAGCAGTGGTGATGAAATTATTTACACAAAGTGCGCCTGGCTGGGTTCGAAGGCACGACCTACAACTCGTAAGTCGTAGCCGTTACCACTGCTCCGCGAAAAAATACCGCCGCGATATTTTTACGTACCCTCTTGGTGTCTCATTAGGGCCTAGGCTAGATAAGAGCAAATAAGATGTTTTTATTTATTTATTTCATCATCATCATATCAGCCAAAAGATGTCCACTGCTGGACACAAGCCTCCCCCAAAAGGGGGATTTGCCATTATCGCCACGCTTGGCAGGCGGGTTGGCGATCGCAGTATGGTGGTCAAATGCGTAGAGAACGCTGCTGCCCATTCTCTAGTAAGTATTATTATTTATTTAGGTACTAAAACTTAATGCACAAGTAAAAATACTCTAGAAAGGCGGACTTAATGCCTGATGCGTTTTTTACCAGTCAACCTTAAGGTGATGCAGAGACAAAACGAGGCAGGTCCAACCTATGGGATAGGTAACTCGGTTTTTAATACAAGTGACGTAAATATCTTTTGACACTTGCGGAAAAAGGCTGGATGACGTGGGTGAGACGTCTTTCTTTACGTCATATTATGACACAGAATATGACGTTTATAAACGTGAATTTTTATTACGTTTTCCGCATTGATATACAAAAAACCCAAGATGTGCACAGTCTCAAACAACAGTAACTCTCAAAACTGTCCCCAATTATACGTCAGCGGTTATATTTATGATAATACACATTATTTTAGCAAATTCAACCTTACAATTATGACGTAAAGTGGTTTTTACAAAGCAACATTCAAAAAGACTGACTGGAAAATGACTGATACTATTTATGCGTTTTTGAGACGCTGCTTGCGGATCTTGGGTTTTTTGTATTTAATGTTTTTCCGAGAAAAATAAACTTTACGAGAAAGTGACCTATTTGTAGGTACTTGTACAGGCCCGAATTTATATGTATCAGCTAGTGAAAGTTACAGAATAAATTACAGTAATAACACTGTTATTTGTTTAAAAGTTTATCGTCAAATTGGAGCTACTGTCACTATCGTTTGCTATGTCGCACAACCCGTTTTGGATAAATACTACTGTTAGCCATCATGCCCGTATCGTTTCACAATTAAGTACTTTTATTTCAGTACTGAAATGGTGTGATTAACCCAGAAAGAATTGATGTTACACGAGGCCTTGGGTGCGATAAAATTACTACTGCGTTTGGCAATATGTTTTTTAACAGTAAATGGAAAAGTAAATATCTTTATCCTAAGGACCGCTGACGAAGGAGCGACTAGCTATCAAAGATTTATTCGATGAAGAAACGTACAAAAGATTATAAGACACGTGTAAATAGGAAAGATACAAAATATATTAATAGCTGATCGCTGATTGTTCACACCTACGGCGAGTACTCTTTTGTAGCAGCGACCAAAGCTATCAAAGACAGTACTCACGAGAGCCTCACGCGTTGTATGTCCTACGATACCAGCTAGATATCGCCATTGCGCAGTCGCTGTTCGTCGCTCGACCACTCTTTTTTAGTGGCTAGTTCTACTCGATTCACGCGAGAAAGGTGCCTAAGTTTTTACATGAAAACGTTGTCAATGTTCAGAACGTACATGGAACTAGGGTGCCACTAGCGATTTTAATCGTAGCAACAACTTTTCTGTAAAACACATGTCACACGTGACGTTTCTATCTGTTCCTCTCAACCGGCTAAACATTGTAACTGACATTCGATTAAGACTGCCAACCCATTCCTGGGAAATAACATGAAATGAAATTGTTCTGTAAATCAGAAACATATTTAGAGACACATTATATTAAAAAAAAAACAGTCTAGATGGAGTTGACATTTCCTATTTGACTATCCCTGAGAAAAATAGCTAAATACACTCAGGGATTGACCTCTGAGTTTGTTTAGCCATTTTTGAAATCTATTTTTAAAGTTCAGACATAATCTTGGCCAGATCATGTGAGGACCATGTACTACCTACATTATGTGTGTGAAATATTATTTTGAGGAAAGATTTCAGTGGACCTGTCCAGTCAGTGCCATCATTTGCCAGTAACCGTGTAGTCAACTCGGACGTTATCATATAATTTTTACATGATAACTACTGTACATGGAAACGAGTGAAAAACATGGTAAGGCAATTTATATATATAACTTAGGTGTTATTTTTCTGTTTATAGATAACGATGTTACATTTACAGGACAAATAAAAGAGAATATATAATGTGCTGACTCGGAGAGATGGTAAATAAATTGAATGAACATCAAAATATGGTACTAAATTGAATTTCCTTGTGATAAGAGGGGTTCGGAACGTTAAATAACATGACCGAAAAGTTGGTTTGACGGATCGTTGAAACATTTTAGGGACTACTCACACTTATTCAGCTCTGTTCAGCTTTTGTTCATAGAAAACAACGACTTTGTATAGAGTTCGTTCAGCTTCCCGCGGCTGAACAGGTGCGTACGCATCTCATACAAAATCGTTGTTTTCTATGGACAAGAGCTGAACAGAGCTGAATAAGTGTGAGTAGTCAATTAGTCTGATTTGCTTCCAGATTTCCCAAAGGTTCAGGCTCAGGCATCACTCCGACTGAGAACTAGAACCCTAGATCATGATTGCAGGAACAAAATGTATTTATTGTTTTTTTATTGAAACTCGACGCGGACAGAAATCACTCAAATCCTACTACCTGTCCTACCAATATTATAAATGTGAAAGTTTGTGTGTTTGGATGTTTGTTACTCAAATACTGCCGAACGGATTTGGATGAATTGGCACACAGATATAGTTTATAACCAGGACTACATACATAGGATACTTTTTAACGCAGCAATACGTTCCCGTGGGATCATTTCCGACCTCCATGCGGGCGAAGCCGCTGGCAAAAGATAGTACTTAAATAGGTTTTGAAGAAGTGAAGTCCTCAGGAGTAGGAAACAAAATTTAAATCTCACTCCACGGCAACAATGGCTTTTTTTAAAATAAGTCTAATCTTCATAATTTCAGCCGAAAGACGTCCACCGCTGGACATAAGCCTCCCCCAGGCTCCTCCATTTCGACCGGTCGTGTGCTTCCCACATCCAGCGGATACCCGCGGCCTTCACAAGGTCATCGGTCCACCTTGTGGAAGGCCTTCCCACTCTACGTCTTCCGGTACGCGGTCGCCACTCCAGAACCTTTCGTCTTATCTTAATAGCGTATAAATGATCTACCTTTTCAACACTATAAAGCTGTAGAAATAGTCTAATTACCTACGAAGCCTGCTTCATTGTACCTCAATTTACTTGTCTTTCAGCAAACATCATTAAGTCGCCCAATATACCTATTAGGGAAAGGTAAACTCGTTTAAACCTTAATGGGCGCCGGGGCTCGGCAGAACATTACACCTATCAGTGCAGAGGTGATTGGCCTAATCACTGGGCCTAACCAGCAATCAAGGCTTACCTGATTCCAGAGAGGAAAATGGCGCTTGGCACCTTCTAAATTGTTTTTGGCATACACAGAGTTGAAAGTGTCTTGTGACGAGGTAATAATATCGGCACGGGCGATCGATCAGATTTAGATACCGCTTGCTCATCATGCCAAGACCTCTCCGTGCCTTGAAAAGTACGTTAACCTGTTGGTCCCGGCTGCCATTCTTCGATCTTTGACAGTCGTTACGTGTCGTCAGAAGCTTTGAAGCAAAAAGTTTGTCAACCTGTCTTACCAAGGGGTATCGTATTACTCATTAGCTGGGTTGTGGTGGTCAGATAGACAGTCGCTCCAAGTAAAAAACTGGTGCTAACCTGCATCCGCCTACACTGGAAGTAGACCTCAACATAGTAATGGCTAGGCAGATAAGACGATACTTAGCTTTGCAGCGGGTTGGAAAGCCATGACCTTACTTGTAAATACTTTGGGAAAAGAAAACCCACAGTGCGTCACAAAGAAAGTACCAAGATGGTACATTCTTTGAGCTGCTGCCGCTGCATGTTGCCGTTTCGACGATTCAGGGATTTTAAGATGGAAGGTTACACCCTGCAGGAAGATGCTAGTTTCACAAGCGGTTTGCACGAAGCTCAAACGATTTGAACGTCATTCAGCAGTTTTACTGATGAAAGACTTGATCCAGTTTTTAGAAAGAATGGTCACTTCTCCACAGCTATGATTCTATCAGGGACGTCAATCAGTGTTGGAAGTGATGGTCTTGTTAACATATAGATTAAATACTCGTCACTTTTAATTTGTTTCGAAGGTTTATAGAGCCGTAGAGATGAGAATGTTTTTTAGTGTGCTTAATTGCTTTTACTGGCTCAATGGGCAACTGCGCAGCAGTTTCAGTGTTTATACCATTTTGTATAAGCACGACACCGACAGAGAGTATTCATGTTTGAATAAAATTTTACGTATAAAATTGTTCAATTACAATTTCGAAACTTTAACGCTTTTGAATCACATAACTCCAGGAGAATTCTGATTTTACTTATTATTTTTAAACCTCTATGTGTATATGCTAAATACACAGATAGTTGGTATTGTAGGTCATATGGTCTATATTACGGCGAAAACATTATAAATGCCCTCTTCCTTTAGAACATGGTACACACGGCTACACATCAAGCTATACATTGCCAGTTTACGCTGATCTCGCACTGTACGAAAATCCTATACAATGTAAGATCAGCTTATACTGGAAATGTATAGCTTGATGTGTACTCACACAACTGGCGGCTTAGCGCTGACAGTTGAAAATCGAACACTGTGTTTTTCGACGCGCTGAGACTCACTCGCTCTCGCGTTCTGCACTCTGTTGGATTTTCAATGCTAGGATTTACACCGAGAGTTGAAAATCCAGTGTGCGAAAAAATCCCGTCGCGATTTTATTACGCCCGTTTGAATGTCGACTTACGTTGTAGACTGGCTATGAAATAATTTGAATCAGATTCGAACTGTCAAGAACTATCTTCAAATATATTAGCATAGGGTTTTTCTTTTTTGTTTAGAAAAGATAGACACGCTTTTCAGGGCCCTTATTCATTATGACCACGCTAATAAATTTCGACAAGTTGTCTTGCAACATACAGAGTATTATGATATTTCGATTCCTTACCGTTACATCGGTTTTTACAAAACACGATATTGGCGTAGTTTGAACGTAGTAAGATTCCGCGGGGAATCATTATAACCTTACAGAATTGGACTGGCGCGGTACTGTAAAAATGAAAGCGTGGAATAAACGAGGTATCCATATAAGGCACACTACAGAGGTGTGTTTATTATTCACTCCCGGTATAGGGAGCTCCCGTGAGATCCTCAGGTTCTCATAGCCCTAAGGTACACTTCTGCCTACCCCTTCGGGGAATACAGGCGTGATATTATGTCGTGACTGGACAGGTCCACTCAATCTGTGTGTTTCTTTCCTCAAAATACCATATCAGACACCCATCTACATGGTCTTCACATGATCTGACGAAGGTTATGTCTGGACTTTAAAAGACACTGTAACCTCTGAGTATGTTTTGGCCCTTCTTCCCAGAGAAGGCAGATAGACACCGACCTCATCTAGTTAATAAAATACGATTGACGCGTAAAAGTGTTTGTACAGACGCCAGCACATAAGCTACCCCAATCTGTAAAATTTTCCCAATTGAACATGAACCTTAAAATTTTGTAATAAAGTTGAAAATCTAGCAAAGAAATTTGACAGATTGGGTTAGCTTGATGTGCTGGCGTTTGTACAAGCCTACTTACAGATATCAAATCATTTATGTGAAAATAGTTTGTTAACACACAGACTCATAAGTCCGTCGATGACGCGAAATCTAAGCCCCTGAAGCATATAATCACTGATAGATGCAGTGATATAACTCCCATGTTATTTTTATGATGATAGCTTACATTGACGTCAATGCAGGCTTATAGCCAGTGCAAACGTAAAGCTTTATCACATAGATAGACGTAAATTCGCAGCGATTATACACGGTAAATTTTTAGCCAGTGCGTAAACTGTAACCATGAATTCAACATATCATTCCAGACCCACTAGCGTAGAATTCATGGTTACAGTTTGCGCACTGGTAATTTTTTTATACGCTTAAGCTTTAACTCAAGTTTTCTATGGACTGTCTTGTTGGTCCAGTGTGCAGTGGTCGCAAGCGCTATTTCGAGCATGAGGTCCTGAGATTACCAGACCGGCCTTTGGTATTGGATTTTTCCAGAATTTGTCAGTAGCAATTAGGAGTGTGGATTTGTACCCGGTACCTGGTAATAAGCTCGTCCCCTGTTACATGGGATAATTAAATATATCTGGCGAAAAATAAAACGAAATAATGACAACATTTTTAAGACCTTCAAAGTTACTACTTACTGGTAAAACTATGCTATCTTTCACAAAGGTGATCTTACACGAGAATTTTTTTGAGCAATTATTGCTCGGCATGGATCAATCTGGATCAATTACGTGGATCAATCTGGAGCAACAACAATAAATTGCCGATGTGTTTCGGCAATATTGCTTCTGATTGCCCCATATATCTCATGAGTTGCCGAATATCCAATCGGTTTGGACGTTTTTAGACAATTTTCTTTCTATCTCTCTTGTTGTCGCTCTCTTTGTCTCGTTTTTGCGAGAGGTACCGGCCGGCGGCGGGAGAGGTGTATTGTCTAGTTTTTTTAAGTTGCTCCATATTGTGTGGCTGTCTGGCAACAGGTTGCTACATGTTGCCATTGTCCTAAATTGCTGGATGTAGTCGTTACGTAATATTTGACGAGAATTGTCCAAGATGGAGCAATTTTAGTTGCTCATGTAAGCACACCTTAATTCACTCTCCCTGTGCCTCTCTATGGCATTACCAAGCATTTTTCAGATAAAGCTGATATTAATTCATTTAAAAACAGCCAATAAGCTACTATCTCCTACTATTACCATCTAAATCCTCACACTCCGACAAGATAACAAATTAGTCAAGATCAATTGTCATCATAACAAATTGCTTACATCGAATCGCTGACAACAATGGCAATTGCTCATTGTGTTGCATCGGCCATTACATGCAAGGATGGAACATGACATGAAACATGACGCATTTATCGACACGCTTCAATGGCTGGACGATCAATGATCTCCGTAGATGGATCAACTCTTAGCTGATGTAAATGTTTGAATTATTGACACGTTGCATGTAGAGTGTAGAAACAGCTGTTGCTGTTAAGAGAAATTGTTGCTTGTATGTGGCTGTCAGTGTCACAGATTATATAGCATAAGTAGAGATGGGACACGGAAAAATGTTGCTAGGAGATGACCAGAATACAAATGGTGTGGAAATCCCATCGATCACTAATAAAGAACTAGATACACAATCCCAAGCAAAAGTTCTCTTAAAACTGTCACCAAATTGTGTTTAGGTAATGCTAGTTGAAATAAATATACAGTAATGTAAATTCAACCTTAAACGCAATGCTTAAAGTTTATTTCACAAAGCTATGTACAAAAAGCAATACATTTTTACGACCTACTAACTAAACAATAGCGTCTCCAACAAATGGAACAGAATCAACGCACATAACCCGAATAATTTAAGTGGGCATGCTATAGCATGGTTAATACGTTTAGTATGAGTCTTTAGAATTGAGATGCTTTATAATGCCTGCTGTTTAAATCGATTTATTTAAAAAATGTTTTTACGATGATTTCTTGACAAAATATCAGCATTTATAGTACAGTGATAACAATTATGTAATGATAATATTAATACTTACCGAAAATATCAAACTCCATACTTTTTTAGCGTCCTAGATGTGTGATTTTAATATTTTTAAACGAGCACCGAGACATGTTTACCGTCGGAGCGTTCGAATGCTACTAAATGAAAAGCGCACCCAAATGTTCAAGTGGGTGCTCATTCGGTGAGGACATTTTTTGCCGCTGATTGTGTATCTAGTTCTTTATTAGTGATCGATGGGAAATCCATATGCAGGCATCGCAGAATCGGTTGTTGTGTTGATAGTCGGGGATGGCCTGAGTCCAGAAGTTAACGTCTTTCGGCAGAGATAATCGTCGTTTCATCTTTCTATGAATCGATGTGGATGAAGAATGATGGTGATAATTATTCATACTGATGCTCTTCTGTTTTAGTGTATTAAAGCTCCAAAATGTTCTGATTTTGTACCAAACCCACCGATATCCATGACAGTCATCGATATAGCTACCCTTAATCCTGAACCACCAACCACAGACTGGAGCTATCTATATCAAATTCCTAATCTCTGTCTGACCACAACTAGTCCAATCGCATCAAGTTTAGACCTTTACAAGTGGTTTTAGTCACTTGTCTTTGTTAACTTCACAGTATCATAGCTCACTTAATTCTCAGCTCTAAGTGGAAGTCTAGTAGTTTATAAATAAACATTAAACAACTGACTTAGAGCGGGCGTGAGCAAGCAACGAGAAGAGCATTGACCTGCACGAGACACTGCACAAAATTATCTTAGCAGTAACTAAGCACGGAGTTAATAGACACTCACTGAACGGAATAAAGAGATGAAATGGCTCAAAATGTGGCAAAAACGGTCCATTTTTTGTTATAAAGTTCTTTTATATTTTTGTGGCAATTCATGTAGACTTGATTAAACTTAAACGTTTCTGGTGACTTACAATTCACATTTAAACGATATTTTTCTTGCATTAGAATTATACAGGATAAAAGACAATTATAGCGACTTCATTACAAGGTAATGAAGGAATCAGTATAGAACAGTGATGCCTTCTAGTTTTAAAGGCCAGGTCTTGAGGTCATGCTTTGTAGAGCTTGAAGTAAGACCGTCGTATGCGTATTGCTTACGCCGTAATTCATGTAATTCACTGTCGAGCATTGACTTGATGATTTTCTAAGTTTTAAAAGTGCATTGTCAGTATGGTTGACTATACTAAAATGTATGGCGTTGCTGACTAATATTTGTACCATGAGCTATTCTCGTAAACCGAACTATAATACTGCATAACAAGTAAAAATAACTTATAAATGAGGAATGAAGAATCCGGAATGAGGTGATCCGGCAGAGAACCAAAGTTGTCTGAGGGCGCCGCTTCAGCTTGTTAATTCATTGACCTATGTCAACAACTTTGGTTCTCTGCCGAATCAGCTCATTCCGGATTCCTCATCCATTAGTTACTAGCTTTTGCCAGCGGCTTCACCCGCGCGGAACTTTCATCCCCTATTTAAGTCCCTTAGGGGGTGAATTTCGAAAAATCCTTCCTTATTCCTTGTCTACATTATCAAGGGAAACTCTGTGCAAATTTTCAGCTTTCTAGGTTCAAGGGTTTGAGCTGGGTGTTGATGAGTAATACCCAGTTTCTGAATTGAGAATTTGAATTTGAGAACGTCGTGATCTGTACTTAAGTATAACTCAATCATTTTTTCGTTTCTGAATTAAGTATTTTCAAACTCTAATCAAAATTTGAGTATTTTAACCTCATTTACTTAAATTTGACAGAAAGCGTGCTCAACTCATACTTAAGGTCGTCGGTTGCGTTTCTGAACTAAAAAAAACGTGTTTGACAATACTCAAAGCATAATCAACGTCAAGTTAAGTAGTTGAAAGTTGACAAACCAATTTCAGCTACTCAAACTGTAATCAGTTGTAGCAACTAGAGATTTTGTAAGGGATTTTGATCATAATAAGTGACGACGATACTTCCCTAACATCTTTGGAGATGCCTCAACGTAGACAACCATGCAGAAGAATAGCAGGACATTAGCTTTACTTGTTCATCACGCTGTTTTAACAGAATGAAGCCTAAACTGACCTGTCGTATTCAACGGCGGGACTGCATTTCTCCCATGCAGCTACTAATAGGTCTTAGGTATAACGCGACTGGTAGCTTTCAAGCTGTGTTGGGGGACACCGTGAATGTGAGCAAGGTGACGGTGGTTTCCTTTTTTGAGGGTGGGAAATCATCAAATAACTTCTCTTCTCCCGCTCTGGGTGGAGCAGGAGAATATATATATAGATCAGACTTTTACTGACTAAAACCCACCAGTTGCCTGTGTGACAGGGGCCACGGTATCTCTTTCGAACAACCCGCGTCAATGGCAGGCATCGGCCCTTGCCCCCTTCAGTTGGTGCTAACATCTCTTTGAGGCGCGCGTGGGACACAACGCGCCGTCGAACCGTGTCTGGTCCTTACCGGACAGCGAGCTACCCATTACTCGCCGTCCACAAACCCGCGCCTACGGTGGCCGAGAATCAGCCTGGGATTCCCGGCGCCCAAGGCATCTCCTGCGGAGGCTAAGGCCGTGAGGGCGCATATATTGCCTTTCCCTCACGTGTGCCGCCTCCCTCTTCCTTACTGCATCGCAGAAGGAGGTGACGGCTACCCATGCACTCTCGCTTTGAACCATGGTCTGAACCAGGGCCGGACGCGAGAGATCGCCGCCGCCGATCGCCTCCACAAGGACACGGCGATGCTCCGCCCAAGCCGGGAAAGCGACGGTGTGCCGCGTGGTAGAGACGGTGACTGTAGCGTGGTGCGATAGCATTTTTTACTTAAAGTCGTAAGTCAAAGAAATCCTTTGAAAATAGATTAGAATTTTTAAGAGATTTCGCTCTATCTTAATGGATATGTTTCTTGTTATTTAATTTAACTTGATTTCATTACTAGTATCTACTAGAATCTAGTTAGACTGATTTATGCATTCACAAAAATATTTGAAAATAATGTCGTATAATTACGTAAGTTGAAAATGAAATTTCTCATTTATGAACAGATTTTGATTATTTTTATAATAAACAAAAGATCTATATACAAAAACATTTTTCCAGTTGGAATTATATAAATCGGACCACGGGTTCCGAAGTTATTGCAGATTTCATGTAAGAAAAATATATCAAACTAAATTTCATAATAGTTTTTGTTCTGGGTGTGAACTGAATATATGTAGTATGTCCCTGTCCTTTTGCACTCTATTACACTTCCGTATCTGAAGCAATAATAATCACAAACATCTAAATAGCGAATGTGGTAAAATTATATTATGGTAAACAATGTACCTAGGTTATTATGTACTTACTTTGTTATTATTGTAAGAATATTTTCTTACTCCTATATAGTACAGTTAGGTGATCTCTTTTTCTCATCGCTATCCATTTTAATTGGTACAATTATAGGTAGTTTACGTAAAATACTAACAGAATTCCAATAAAACTTGTGTTTATTTACTTACAGATTTGACATTCACGTTTCGGTTGATCCGTCAAACACGTCAAATATGAAATTGGTAAAATATGCATTAAAGAGTTGCTATAAATTTGTGAATAACATAAATTTGTTGAAATTAATATCGTTATTTAAAATTAAAGTACTTTGTAAGTCTGTTTTAAATTTATAACATTAAAATGATTTAATATTTAAGTTTTTGAAAAGTACCGGTTTTTAGAATGTAAAATGGAACGTGTCAGCTTTGATCAGGAATTCTTAAGTCTATGATCAGTTGATTATTGTTTGACGTAATTCAATTTTAACTTGTGTAACGCAAAAAACTTAAGCATATACTTATGTATTTGACAATAATCAGTTGAGATTTGCTACTTTTCTCAAATCAGAAACTGGGTGTAAGTCAGTCACTCAGTCAGTCAGTCAGGACTTTTCTCTTTATTAATACAGATTTTCACTTGTTATGCAGTTTTATAGTTCGCTCCATCTATGGAGCGACGGTCTTCGCAGGGTGGCTGGTAGCAGCTGGATGAGAGTTGCCGAGAATCGAGTTGAGTGGAGAGGCCTATGTCCAGCAGTGGACTGGTGGAGGCTGATGATGATGCTGATGAAGTAAAAATAACTATAGTTATAAAGACATACAAAATCGAGTATACAGTCATGTTAATTAAACTCTATCCAAGCCAAGACTATCAAATAAATAGAAGCGATTCTATAAACACGTGTTATGGAAATGAAAATAAAACCTATTCACGTGATAAAACTATGACGATCGCTACATATAACCCGTCTGAAGTGTGTCGACGTAAGTGTGTGAAGCCTTTCACACTAATCTATCATTACGCTGACTCACATGTTACGTAGGTACAGACAGGTGACTTCTATCGTGCCAAGGTCAGGTCGTATATTATATATCGGCTTCGATTCTCATGTTGCTGCAGATATCGATTGGCTTGGTCAGAAAAGTTTGAGTGCTAAGCTAGCTAAGTAGTCGCTCTTGTCGACAACACTGAAAGTCAATTGATAAATTTCTTTGGTCGTAGTCATGTCGTAGTTAAATTTTTTCCTCAACTACGTCGCAGTCGGAATTCGGTCTTACCAAATGTGGGAAGCACAAGTAGAGGAACCTGGGGGATGCCAATGTCCAGCAGTGGACATCTTTCGGCTGAAATGATGATGATGATGATGATGATGATGATGATGAAATGTGGCAGATCGCAATCGGTCTATCGGGCTTTAGTTTACCTGAGGCAGAAATGGCTTGTAGGTTGTCTTGAGCTGTTTGAGACATGATTTGATCCTGACTGCCCAAGGGTGCACGGGGTGTCAGAAAGAACTGTAACTCTTGTAGACTCTTTCAATGCACCCTACCTTTGGTAATATATACATTAACAGACATAAAACATACCAACCTTCACAGTAATATTGTTTCACCGCACCACGTTCAACATCCAAGCCACCGGTACCAAGGTCAAAGCTGTTAGCTAAAATATAGAGTAAAGGTAATTTATTGGTTTTACCTTTTATTTCTACCGGTATCGGTTTTCAGGCGGTAATAGATATCGATCTGCGTGTGGGTGTTCATTTAGTTGTTGTTAAAACGTGCGTTAACTCAGGTCGATGATTTGTTTGGGTGTAAAGGTCAGTGCTTTCATTGGATTAATTGTTGTTGGTAGAAAAGGGTTGGCCTTGGAAATGCTTACATGATTGCGGCTCGATTCAAAAGCTATAATTTTTTTATTCACTACGTCTTCAATAGTCTTCGGGCTAACACACTGTTTTTCTTTTCGTTTTTGTGCAAAGCGACTATGAAGTTTGAAAATGAAAACTACTCATTTCGCTCTATTTTCACGCTATCCGATAGCGTGCACCTAATTACGTAACTTGGCACTCTTATTTTTGAGAATGATGCATGCGTGTCGTCTGTTGGGACAGGTTAGCTCAAGGCTGCAATGGCTCTTTTTTCAAAAGACCGTTCCAGACATGGATGGTCTCAAAAATGGTCTCGCATTGTTAGACTCACATAAAATCATAATAATATCATGTTTGGACTTTAAAAGAGACCCATGACCTTTGAGTTTGTTTTAGCATTTTTTCTCAGTTACCAACAAAATACTGACGTCTAAAAATGTATTAAAAGATGTAATTACAAAAACTTCACATTGTGCTTCACTATAAACTTTGGAGCTAATCCAAATGTAGCAAATGTTTCAAATACTTAGCTAACATGCTTGCGAACATGACGCCTTAGCATTGTCTCCATTACCCCTGATAATGTTCTCCACACATTGCTAATATCCGCTTTGTATTGAATCATTGGAGTGGATACAGCAACGTTGCTGTATCCAAGCAATAAAGGTTATTGCTTACATTAATCATTCGTATTTCGCAAGCCGTTCCCACATTAATGTCAATGCATGACCGCTCAGCAATGTCTTGAAATGATACTGTAATTGGATCAGCTTCTCTGATTGACATTCTTTTATCATGAGTTGTAGAATTTGAAGAGTCTGTTTATATTATAGTGTATCTTCACCTTAAGTTAATTTTTTTTTTTTTACCTGGAATGCCATAAATATGGGTTCCATTTATTTATCGTAATTGTTATTTGAAGGACAAATACACTATCCCAGAGAGAAGCCAAATTAAACCATTCGAATAATTGTTTGTTTATGATGCAAACGTTCATCTATCGGCGCGTTGTGTTCCACACGCGAATCAAAGAGATGTCAGCATCAATTGATGGGGTCTGCAAGGGCTGATGCCTGCCAGGGGTGCGGGTTGTTCGAAAGAGATACTGTGACTCCTAGCACATTGTTACCTGAGGGAACACGGGTGGGTTTTAGTCAGTAAAAGTCTGATACGCCTTCATGCTCCACCCAGAGCGGGAGAAGTTATTTGATGAAAAAACACCCTAAAAAAAAACGCTCATCTACTACGTACATATACTAATATAACTACTTAAAATATATGGTCACGACTCACGATTAATTGTGTAAGTGAAGCTATGGAGCTTACGAACCAACCTATTACAATATCTGTGAATACAGGCTGGCTGAACTTAGCATTTGAAAATCGAATATATTCATGGAACATGGAACGTGGAGGAAAACAATATGGCGTCGATGCACTTCATTGAAATAGTGGTGGGTGTGTGGTATAGTATTAGATTGGGATTTCCATAATAGCATATTATTATCATCTTCGTCATACCTTCCTTCCTTTGCTGGCTGTGATCATAGCTAGTCTCCAAACTAACAACGAACGCTCCAGATTCCTTATTAATATGTGCAGTGTAACATTTCAAGTGGATGCACATAGACAAGCATATGCATCACTAGACGTAGTTTCCAGAGACACTAGTTTGTTTGGTGACTCAACTTAGCACTTAGGCTGTGGCACAGCTAACGATAACGGTGTTGGGAAGTTTAATTTCATTAGACTGTGGGTTTAGGGTAAGTTTGAACGTTGAGGGCTCGTTAACATTAACGGAGTTAAGTAGTAAGTAAGTACGGTTGGTAAAGTACTACGAATATTTTCCTGCTCATTAACGTTAACATTTAACATTGGGTCACCAAGATACAGGCTGTGCCTAGGTTGGGACCCGCTGCTTAATCTGTCCATGACAGAGTGCGTTAAGAACCTTGTGACAGCTAAATAGATGAATTTGAATTTGAACATAAAATTTACCGAACAGCTGTGCGTTCTCCGTCATACAGTTAATCAGGAAGCTGCTTTTTACAAGTACGGTAGATAACGCATATATGCGTTTACCAGAATTCGAAGATCAGTATACTATCTTAGTGCCAAGCTATATACACTACAGACACGTTCTTAATCTCCTTGCGCTCACCTTGGAACTGGAAATTAAAAACGATAAAAATGTTCATATTCAAGAAGAAAATGCGTGATATTTTCAGGGAGCATTTTATAAACAAGACCGTCATTCATTATTCAACAATAAAGGACCTTTTTCAGATAGCGGCAAAGCTGTGAGAGACTTTGGAGTACGGCTTTTAACGTAAGTACTAAAGGGACAGAGGGTGTCAGAAGGGCTAATGGGTCTCTGTGAACGTGGATGTAAGGATGCTAAGCTGTTGAGTGGTGTATTATGGTTGTCACTTGTAATATACCTTAGGATGGTTGTTCGTATATCATCATCTGCTTAGCCTTTTAACAACTATGTTGGGGTCGGCTTCCAGTCTAACCGGATGGAGCTGAATACCAAGTATTATACATGAAGAGACTGATTATCTGACCTCCACAACCCAATTACTGGGTAATAATTACTTTGGTAAGACTGGTTGTCAGATGGTTGTACGGATATTTATGAGACAGAATTTTTTAAACTAATTTTGACAAATTCTGTGTCATTTAACAAAACAACATCTCATAAAACATTTATTTTAAAATTACATTAAAAGGTCTCGTCAAGAGGCGTTGTTTGATTTCTAGAAAACGCTAATTGAATGGCGAGATTTTTCACTTTAAAATTGGGTGGGTGTTTATAAAAGTATTTATTCTTTTTGTAACAAAGGATCACTTTCATACAAATTGCGTTGGTGTTCCCACTCAAAGAAAAGTAATAACTTATTTAAAAAAAGGTTGAGATTCCTACTTCACTATTTCGAAAAGAAAAGATAGTCTCTCTGTAATTCGTAAAGATATTGATTGTAGCCAGGAAAAAGATGACATAATACTTCTATCATTCTTTTATAAAAGAAACAATTTAGCGTTGGGTAAAAGAAAACTAGTTGGAAAGCAAACGAGGGGGTGTATTGTGTTAAACTGTTCTACGGTTTCAAAGGAAAACTTGTTCTCGAAAACGTATAATTGAGTTGTGTCGAATGAAAAATAACTTTCGAAAGGGCGACATAACTATTTGTAAAGCTTTGAGTCCTTAATTGACACTTAGGAAGTAGCGTATTATTGAAAATAGTGACATTATGTAGTTTCTCTTTTCCTTGAGAATTTGAAGAGCACAGTCACAAATCAAAACACCTTGTTGTTGTAGACCTATGGAACTCCGAATACATGCGGTTTGTTGCTAAGCAAGATACAAAGCCACTGTTCGAGGTAACGTTTACACCTAAATACAGAACTATATAGATCTAAATCGATCCGTACGTGCTGAACATGGGCCAAAACCAACACAATTCAATGCAAAGATCCATATTGTTACCCTATTGCGCCAGAAGGAGGGTTATGTTTTTCGAGTGAATGTATGTATGTATATTTCTTTGGCACGCTCTGTAGCCTTATCGGCTTGATCGATTTCAGCTTGTGGTGCCGTTAGATTCGTCTTAATTGTGACACTGTGTACATCAAAATTGAAAAAAGAATGGCCGATTTTTGTTGGCGCCAAAAATCGGCCATTCTTTTTTCAATTTTTTATTGTGGCAAAAAAGATGGAAACAAGGAACTTGTTTTAAAAGGATGACTATTAGACTGAATACTATAAGCAATCTCATTCAGTCGGAGGCATCTTCTTAACTTTTACAATAAAGACGACCTTTATTACCTCCCACTGGATGCGATTGCTTATAGGATTCAGTCTAATAGTCATGCTCGTACTTTTAAAACAAGTTCCTTGTTTCCATTTATTTTATTTAAAGTTCACTTTTTAGGCTTTCGGGGTTTTTGATTTTGTATTTTTTTTTAAATAATGGTCAAACATTTAAAGATGCTTTCACATAATATCACGCCTCTATTCGCCTTATGTTAGGCAGACGTGTATCTACAGTATACTCACATTTTGCCAGTTATTTTAAATTCCCATGTACCAGTTATTTTAAATTCCCATGTACCTAATAGGGGGCGAGCCTATTGCGGTCAACCTGGCACCAATGGAGCTACTGCATTGTCATCATTGTGGAAAAACTCAATCACACTTCGTCCGACCCGGGTATCGAAACTACGACTTCCAAGTTCAGCAGTTATGCTTGTGACCACTTGACCAACGGGTCAATACAATCCTAACTTCCTTGCCATACTTAGTAATATTATAAACGCGAAAGTTTGTATGTATGGATGTTTGTTACTCTTTCACGCAAAAACTACTGAATGGATTTGGATGAAATCTGGCACACAGATAGATTATAACCTAGATTAACACATAGGATACTTTTTATCCCGGAAGTATGTTTCCTCGGGATAATTTCCGACTTCAACGCGGGCGGAGCCGCGTGCGGAAGCTAGTATGAATTAATTTACACAATTCTCCTCTGTTGGCATTCACAGCCGTCTTAAATTGCACGTCCAAACCAGTAATGTTTGAAGTTTCCGTATTGTTCGTGAACATAATGAATAATTTGCGTATTATTGGCATCGGCGAGCCTTGACCAAATTGCTTGGAAAACGCTTGTCTTTGTTAGCAGTTCGGTTTGAGCCTTTAGATATTTTGGCGTACTTATATGGTTGCTAACTAATGTAACCATATACGCCAAAATAGGGATAGATAGGGAGTCGCATAGGTTTCTGAATAACTGAAACTGGTTTCTTTTGTGATAGTTATAGACCAAGGTGTTTAGTAACCTAGATTTCGTCAATCAAGTTTAAGTCCCATATAAATAGTAGACGAACCTATTGTCACCAACCGGGCACAGATACACACTCCCCCCCTACTTTGTGTGAAGAAATCCTCGGAACAGTGAGGTCGCTCCGCGAAGCCTGTGAAGCTCCCAGGAAGCTTCTGTGGTTTTGGACGGAGCTAGGCTGGCTTTGTTAGCCAGTATCCCCACGCACAACGGACCGAATGGGAGTCTACGTGCGGAAAAGGGAGTCCCATCATCATCATCATCATCATCTCCCTAATTTGGAGTTTCTTGTCCGTTCACTTTCATCTCCATAGGTACCCACTATGCTTTGGAATGGGCAGTTAGTTTCATATTTCTGGCTGACCGATTCCTTGACAGTTCAAAACTGCCTGAGTGCTGTGCGTTTGAGTTTGACTCGACCTGGAGATTGAACTTAAACCCCATAGTCAGCAGCAAAAGGAACATGATGACAATTTTATTTGCAATGGTAACAAATAATTTTAACACCCTGTCGTATTTATAAAGTGATCTCAAAAGACATTTCCATACATATTATGTTTAAAGAGTCACCTCTCAAAACATAATATGTACGGAAATGTGTGTTCTGCTCTCCAAATTTTAAAACTGTTGCAAGATGACAAGAGCTCTTGTCAACTTTTCTTTATAAATCAAGCTTCCTTAGTAAATTCGTGTGATGAGAAGATCTACTTTCACTGACATGCGGCTTCAAAATGTTTCAAGTGCTTGTGGTGTCGTCAAGTAGGCTCAAAGGTTCACAATGTAAGCAGATAGTCTATGTATGGTCACATGTTTCTATAGTAACACAACACGTCTGTAATTCCTGGAATGCTTAGGCAGAGCCTTAGCATGAATATTTGGACAGTTATGTTTAAGGAGGAAGCGCCAGGGTATTCAAGAAATTCAATTTTTTTTTAACGTATAAATATATAATAATAATATACGTGCAAACTATTTCTGAAAAATACCTCAAAAAGCATCCCACGCTTTTTTGAAATTATTTATCGCTTTTTTAGTTTGGTTTTAGAGTTTTAATAATCTATTATTTATTTTATTTTATAATTTTATTTTTTATTTTAACACTTTGGAACAAATTGATGAAATTATTGAACTGTCATCGGTCCTCGATAAGTCTACAAAGAATAAATGAAATCTGACTGTTTATAGTGGGTCAAAATCAAGTCCAAAGGAGTCGGTTACTAACAAACAAACATGCTTACAAACATACAGGTGAAGCGAATGAAAGCGTGTTAATAAAAGTAATTTCAATGGAATTAAATCAACTTTAAGGGTTGTACCAACTTTGTGGGCTTTAATAGCTAATTATAATTCTGAAAAACCCATTTTTGTTATTGTCGCGAATCATATTTTGTTCAACATACAGCTTGACACTGATTTATAAATGGAAAAATAAACGCAAGACAATTTGAATTTCGCGGGCTACCCTGCCGCCCCCTTTTAAGTCCCATTTAATAGGGGTCGAGCCTATTGTCATCAACTTCGCATGTTATCCAGACCAGAATTTCTACTTATTCTGCAACCATCTGACCGCGAAATCTAAGGTGAAGTGAAGTGGAAGTGAGGCGGAAGTGAGCCGTCATTCCACTTGATGTCAGTAAAAGTCTGACATGCCCTCCTGCTCCACCCATTGCAGGAGAAGTTATTTGATGATATCCCACACAAAAAAATAAAAAATGCTAGGGATCACCTATGTTTTCACGGTGAGTTTTTTTTTACAGAATCGACATACTATTCCAATAATAATGTATAGGTTTTGTGCGCCTGAACAAAACATCGATAGGTAGTCATTGCTTACTGCGTATAATCTCGACCTTTACGACATGTAGATTTTGAGTTTATTATTATTTAATAATTTCAAAAACATTTTACACGACTTGCCTAAAATATTTCCGACGTCTTTTATTTTACTTGCATCTATAAAAGATTTGCAAGTGTTACCTGTCGCCATCTTCTGGCAATTTGCCGCGATCGAACGTCCCCTGATTCGACAAATTGAATGAAACGGCTCCAGTGACTTGGCTATATTGCCAATAGATACTTGTAAGTGAATGTTAGTGAGACCTTGAACTTTTGCAGACATCAATCCTTCAGCGAGACAGTTTTAGCACTTATGCTGATGAGCTTAAGTAATATGGAAAGGGGTTGAAAATAGGACAGCGTTATTTCTTCACACTAAAGCTATTAGGTAATACGTCTAGTGCTATAGTTGGTTGCTGTTCAAAATGAATCTGTGAATATATCCATAGTCATCATCATCAGCCTATAATGTTCCCACTGCTGGGACACAGGACTCCTCTCGGTGATTGGCATTGGCCTGTAATCCATCCTGCGCGCCCAGTGCGGGTTGGTAGATGTCACATGTCTTCGAATTTTTGGTTCTAGGACATGCCGGTTTCCTCACGATGTTTTCCTTCACCGTTTTTGAGAGCAGTGGTGATGAAATAATTTGCACAAAGTAAAGCGCCTGTCTGGGTTCGAACTCACGCCCTACAACTCGTATGTCGCAGCCGTTACCACTTGGCCACCACTGCCAATGTACCCATAGTACGACATTTTAAATTCTTAAACAACTGCTCCTTAATATTAAATTGCAAGGAAGTAACATTGCATACTTCAAAGTTATGACAAGAAAAGTTGACTCTTTATTGCTGAACATATTTTGTTACAAAATGTTTACGAAAATATAGCGGAAAGAACATGCAGTAGGCGGAAGTTTTGTTTGCCCCAAGTATATTATTTGCTAAGAAAATAAGTCGATATAAATTCTATAGTTGAAACATAAAAAAGGAATATAGGAAAGCGTAGTCCTAGTCGTAGGGAAAGTACAGATTTCGAATCGAATGAGTCACAGTTTTGTAGCAACTGAACATACATACTGTTGATTGAAATAACAACTCTAAACGTAAACGCTTTCGCTACTTCCAATTTTGCCGTCGTGACGTGACGATATTATCGTGGACATCCACTTCCATAAAATGTATGGACATGCATAATGTGCACGTTATGGCGTTGTCTTTCCCTAACTATGTTGGGGTCGGCTTCCAGTCTAATAGCTGAATACCAGCATTTTACATAGACCAACTACCTATCTGACCTCCACAACCCAGTTACTTGGTACCTAATAAGATACCCCTTGGTAAAACTGGTTGTCAAACTTTCGGGCTTCTGACGACCCGTAACGACCGTCAAAAATCGAAACGTTAAAACGTGTCGATTTTTGACAGTCGTTACGTTATCGTGGACAGAAATTTAAGAGTCTTCATATATTTCCATACATTTTATTTCTCTGTGTCATCGAGAATGGCCCTCTAATAAGATAGTCCACAAAAATTATTTACGCGCTATTCAGCCTCAAAGCTTAGGTAATTACACTTTTTCAAAAACATCAGCAAACTCTTCAAAAATTTAATTATGATGGATACTTTCTTTTCATCTAAAAACTTGACCTAAGGGTTCATCGTTGACCCAAGACTAAGGGCCTTGGATGATGACTCCGTTATATTAGAAGAGGCTGAGTGGAAGCATCCGAACCTTGACCTTAGCGCAAAAATCAATTATGAAGAGAATGAAGTACCTTTCATCGGTTCAGCTGATTGAAGAGGTAGAGGCTTAGAAAAAGCTTAGTGATGTAATTTTATGAAAAGAGGTGCTTTATTCAATAGAGTAACTTTTATAACAGGTTATCTATTCTTCAAGAATTTAAAATTATTCACACGGGTTTTGTGTTCTATTTTTTGTAGGATGTGGAAGATAGGAAGATGTGCTAAATCTTAACAAAATAATTTTGAAATGTATATTCGTAAAAGCCCTTTCATTAACTCTAAAATATGTGTGTTAAAAGAATTGAATTATACTTCTTACTAGATGAACAAAAGCATGCCTTGTGCGCGATGGGATTTCGTATCGGCATAAATGACGATCTTTCATCGCCTAATTAAATTCTTTAGGGGATGAATTTAAAAAAAACCGGTCAAGTGCGAGTTGGACTCGCGCACCGAGGGTTCCGTACAAACCTGTGGGTATATAAGTAAAAGTTCAAAATTGTCAAAAATATTTTTTTTTATATGACGAAACTAAAAATTTTCGGTTTTCGTAATTTTTCCTATATCTGTACTATAAGACGTGACTTCGTACAAAATTTCAAGATTCTAAGTTCACGGGAAGTACCCTGTAGGTTTTGATTCCCGTGCGAGTTTCGAAAATTTGCGGAATTTTGCGGCCTAAATGGCTGTATCTTTTGATTGCGTTGACTTAGAAGGTTGATTTCTACAGCTTCCAGGGACAGTAGAACTAAGTATCATATAGAAATTTCAGTTTGATACCTCCACGCGTTCCTGAGAAAAACGGTCTTGACAGACGGACGGACGGACGGACGGACGGACGGACGGACAACAAAGTGATCTTATAAGGGTTCCGGTTTTTCCTTTAGAGGTACGGAACCCTAAAAATCCTCAGTGTGCACCTTTGTTATGTATACGGTAACATTTAATGCTTCATTATCCAGTAGCTTCTTAGGCTGTGCGTTGTCTGTCAATGTTTAAGATTTTTATAACAGATTTTATTATTATCTTACCGTGGATGGTGAGCAGCGTTGTCACCCAGAACCAATGCATCCACCAGTGTAATGTCATGACGACAGTTTGATACGACCCTCTGACTTTTCCGACCTGAAAATAAAGACAACATCCTTGTTAATATTTATATTTCAAAGTACGAGTGGGCTGTTACTCTTAAGTTACTAGGATTTTGGCTCAAAAGACCAAAAATATTATTTAAACCAACTTCGCCCGTGTTGAGGTCTAAAATTATCATATGGGAACGTACAGACGCCAGCAGGTCAACCTATCCCAAACTGTCAAATTTTCCCAATTGAACATGAACCTTATTCGTTTGTAATAAAGTTGAAAAACTATTAAAAAAATTGACAGATTGGGGTAGCTTGATGTGCTGGCCTCTGTACTACTAAGTATCCTATATGTTAGTCCAGGTTATAATCTATTTGGGTGCCAAACTTCATACAAATCCGTTCAAACGTTGTTGCGTGATTCAGTAACAAACATCCAAACATCTAAATATCCAAACATACAAACTTTCACATTTATAATATTATTAGGATAGTAGGAAGTAGGATTTATAACAAAATGGTCGCTAAGTATATAGATTTTCAATTTAAATGTAAAAAAAAAATCATTTATTTCAGATACCACATAACTCATAATATAAAAAATCTTTAAATTATTCAATAATAAATACAAAATCACACAAAATTTAATACAATATAAATAAGTACAACATCAACACAAAAATTAGATAAATCAAATTCAAAATCATATTCAATCTCAATTATAATCAACTCATATTCATAACATTTTAATGGATCGTTTATGAGTTAACAGTAAAGTACCATTTACAGTCACTTCATATGTCCAAAACGGTATAATAACAGGAAGAGCCAGTTTCCCTCCTTCCTCTAACTACTCAAACATACATTTTAAACAAATTAATAAAAACATCAAACACATTGTACACAGAGCTAACCATCATAAAAAGCGGAATACAAAATTCATATTAATTAATTCCACATTTGGTGTGTACAACTGAAATAGCGGATTTCAGGGAAGCGTTCGCGGAACTGGTATGTGTATAGAGTGTATATAGGTGTATACTGGATAGGTATGGAATGTATATGACGATGGCGGCTATAACAAAGGATATTAGCCATCCCCGCGTTCCCGCGAATTCAGTCTCATTTATGAAAGCAATGTGTCAAGTTGTGAGCGGTAGAGTTTTAGGCCTCAATTTTAGAAAAAAAGAAATCGTAGTCATGAATCTTAATTTAAAATGAGATTTGACACGAAATTGGTATAAAATTTGTCCAGGATCACTAGCAAACATTTTGAAGGAGCAGGATTTTGAATCAATTGCTTCATATGTTCGATAAAATTGTAACACCGTAAATGACGCAATGTATGTTGTTGGACTGTCAAATTTCAACTGCTCATCTGTATGTTGTTTGATTCTTTCGAATAACCTCGATAACTCTATGAAAAGACAGGAATCAAACGTGTTAGTAACACAAACGTTTATTTTGCGAATTGTGCCTGTGTAAAGTTTAAATATTAGTCATTCAAGTTTCATTAGTTTTTGTAACAATTTTTACAAGTCGTTATCTGAGTAATGACTACAAATTGCTTCATGTTCAACAAAAAGCGTCTTCTTAATCTCATGATTTTATTGCAGCCTTGAGTCGAACAAAAAGATCATTACGCTGCGAAAACGGATTTAGCTACAGTTTGGAAACCACACAAAATGTTGAATACCCCGTCGCTTGTACCCGTAACTCACTGAAAGGGATTTTCACAGAACTGAGCAATTCATATTACCTGACTGTCTGCTCGTAAATTTTCGTTCATTAGAGAGAGAGACGGCATTGCTACGGTAACTTCTCGGGTTTAATTAAAATTTTATGAAAGTTATTTTTGACAAACTTTTTTTGAAATATATTTAATCCCTTTGTGGAAGTTTGAAAAGTACGTAACGGAATACATTTTTCGCCGCTTTGTATTTTTACGAAATCGTTCGCTCTTTAGCGAGGGCAAGGTTACGCATTTTTTTTAATGAATTTTCTGACTTTTAATTTTCCTCAGCACAGCTAACTCAAACTTTAGGAATAGTTTATGCAATTAGTGATTGGGTTATTCGTATTTTTTGTTTGAGCACACGATATCTATATTTACTATAGGAATAGATATTGATACTCGAGCAATTTTTTTTGTAATATTTCATTACCATTCCATGTAATATTTCATTTTGGTGATTTTTGCAGTATTTCTTTGAGACAGTTATGTAAATTTTTTCCATTTTGAATAAGTCCTTCACCCAACTAAGCATATTCTTTAAAAACTATATCTCCCAAGTCAATACTATAGTTACCACACTTTTCTCTCCCGACAGATATTTAATCTAATAGTATATCGTGACAAATGATCGTTAGAACAGCATAATGCTATAGCTATAGTAAGCTTCGTTACCCGCCATTTGCAGCAACAGCTCGTGAATATCCCTCTGAAAATAATTTGAGGGAACACGCCGGAAAATTACAGAGATGCTAGTAAGGTTGTAGTGTTGTACAGTTGTGATGCCTTTTTGCAAAGAATCGGTTTGATAGGGAACTGGCAAAGTGACCTTGGATAAGGGGAAAATCTGCTATTGTAATTACAGCATTATACTTAAATCAAATGAAAGTCAATGTCGTGTACGTGCGCAAAGGCAGGAAAAATAATGAATAAGTGTGATGAGAATGTCAGCTGTTCCCTACATTTATGTTCGCATAACTCGTCAAAATGTAGGGAACAGATGATTTTTTTTTCGCGATTTCGGGTTTGATCCCATAGTAAAGTTGTTCATAGTGATGAGTACAATCATGTGTTTAAATGTCACTAATTACCCTATACATATTACTGATGTTAGGCGTGATGGTGACCTTCTGATCACTCAAGCTAATACCCAATAACTGGGCTGTGAAGGTCAGATAGACAGCCGCTCCATGTTCAATAAGCTGGTATGGCATTTGGTTAGACTAGAAGCCGACCCCAACATAGGAAAAGGCTTGGCAGGTTATGACTTTCCTATGAAAGGAACAGGAGACAGGAAAATACGAGTTTTATAAGATGTTATAGTTTTGTGTAGATTGTCGCTTTTGTGGCGACATAAGTGACCTCTAGTACCGGAAAAATGCTTTATGTTTTCATTATCGTCATGAAGTCATCATCATCTGCCTAGCCTTTTCCCAACTATGTTGGGGTCGGCTTCCAGTCTAACCGGAAGCAGCTGAATACCAGTATTTTACATGGGGCGACTGCCTATCTGACCTCCACAACCCAGTTACTGGGTAATACGATACCCCTTGGTAAGACTGGTTGTCAGACTTTCGGGCTTCTGACGACCCGTAACGACTGTCAAAGATCCACAAATGACAGCCGGGACCAACGGCTTAACGTTCTTTCCGAGATGGTCACCCATCCACGGACCAACCGCGGCAAGCGTAGCTTAACCTGGTCGATCGACCCGTGCAGTATTTCTTAAAAAGCCAAGTCTCGGTATGTGTTCAAGGTAGAAAAGCCAGGCAAAAGTGTCGTTTGGCGTCGTAGGCGATGTGCACTTAGTTACTTTTGTGCGAACAAATGGTTTGTTAAAGGAAAAGCAGTGGTGACCTTTTGTTCTGGGAAAATGTTTCTCGTTTTATTTTTCTCTCCGTCATGTTCATTCGTTGAATATAATAATTTCCACGTATGTGATGGTATTCATATAAAATCACGAGTAGTAAAGGTAACGATGTCAAAATTGTTTATTTTGTGTTTACCCAGCATTTTTCAGAAGTTTCCAGAACAAAGTAAGCAAAATCACTTAATTCCTATAATAAGACCGCAATTTCCTATAATATTATCCGCCTATCTATAAACGATGGCATACATCGACGAGCCACCATGAATTTTGAAACCGGAAATTTTTCCTTGGTTATTTAAAAAAAAACCGGTCAAGTGCGAGTTGGACTCGCGCACCGAGGGTTCCGTACAAACCTGTGGGTATATAAGTAAAAGTTCAAAATTGTCAAAAATATTTTTTTTTATATGACGAAACTAAAAATTTTCGGTTTTCGTAATTTTTCCTATATCTGTACTATAAGACGTGACTTCGTACAAAATTTCAAGATTCTAATTTCACGGGAAGTACCCTGTAGGTTTTGATTCCCGTGCGAGTTTCGAAAATTTGCGGAATTTTGCGGCCTAAATGGCTGTATCTTTTGATTGCGTTGACTTAGAAGGTTGATTTTTCTACAGCTTCCAGGGACAGTAGAACTAAGTATCATATAGAAATTTCAGTTTGATACCTCCACGCGTTCCTGAGAAAAACGGTCTTGACAGACGGACGGACGGACGGACGGACGGACGGACGGACAACAAAGTGATCTTATAAGGGTTCCGTTTTTTCCTTTAGAGGTACGGAACCCTAAAAAAGGCTTTTTCATACATTTTGACGTTGCAGTTTTCTAAAAGCAGATATTTTTTTGATAAGCGTCGACAAAATTTCACGCTACTTAGGGGTTCTAGAATTATCGTCGATGTTTTTGCCACTCCATATTTACTGTACACATTTTGTAGGTTTCCAAGCTATGATAAATAATATTAAACATTAAATAAAGAGCCTCGTACTTTTGACACACTTTCCACCAGCGGGTAACAAGAACTCCTAACTTTTAAAACGCCTAACGACAGTTTTTTGTTTCAATAAAGTTTTTTCCCCGCAGTTAAAAGTTGTTGGGAAAAATGGCGATCGACTGGGGAAGGCAGGCTTCATTTGTGGAACACAGTTTTAAGAAAATAAATAGCAGTAATATACGAGCAAGAACAACAATGTACAAGTTTCAAATTTCTTTCGTTTATTGTTCCGTGTGGTGCCGGACGTAGAGAATAGCACCATCCCATTTCTTCCCGTAAGTGTCGTGGGAGGCTAAGGACTAAGGCTAAGGCTAAGGTAAGGGACTTACTAGAGAATGGGCAGCAGCGTTCTCTATGCATTTTACCACCATAATGCGATCGCCAACCCGCCTGCAAAGCGTGGCTATTATGGCAAAACCCCACAATTGGGGGAGGCCTATATCCAGCAGTGGACGTCTTTCGGCTGAAATGATGATGATTGCAATCCATAATGTACACTTACAGGTGGTAAATAAAATAATAGAAACAATTATGGACCCTGTCGGGCACAGTAAATTTTTTTAAAGTCAAGAGAGGAAGAACGCTTTATTAATTTTCCCTGTTTTTACGTAAGTTTTAGCATTATTTTATATCTTAATAAGTATTTTTTGTTTCTATCAGCATCATCATTTAGCCCGAAGACATCCACTGCTGCCTGCTGGACCTCCTAGGACCGTTCCAAGACCAGTCGATGTGGCCGTGCTTCGAGTTTCTACAGGATGCCAGAGTGAAAAAAACTGTAACCATAAATTCACCATAAGATTCTAGACCCTTTTCGAAAGTTTTCGTTGGTTATCAACAAAAAAGTGTAATAACTACGCGGTCAAAATGTACTGAATACATGGTACTTGCGCGTTGATATCCCTGTCACTCAATATAGATAATATTATAATATAGATAATAGTAACATAGTAACAAGGCCCACCTATGAAAGTTACTGCCTAGTGTCAACAACGTTTCATTTTTTTTCGAAGTAACGTACAGCAATAAATGTAGACAAATAGATTGTCTTTATAGATTCTGGAGTATCCGTAAAATATCCTCCTTAGTTGACTTTTACGACATTCCCAGAAAGATAAACCTTTGATTTAGTATGTCGTTATCATCTTTAGCCTTATCCTTAATGTCTATTGGGGGGTAATTTCCTAGTTTTTAGTTCCTACCAATCCAATCTCCATATTTACCCGATTACGGCAAACCCAAGGGAGGGTTATGATTTTAACAGGCTCTGTAAGTATGTTCATCTGTTGCCTCATAATTCCTAAACTCCTCGTCGCATTTTGGCAAACGAGATATCGTTGGAAGCGTCATGTTATTCCGTAGTAGCATTACAAAATATTAATTATTACGTCATGTAATTAAGGCATAAATTCTACAGACTACGTGTGAATACAGTTAATAGGAAAACTGATGTTATTTAATTACGATGTCTTGTTTATACCTGTTTAGCTGCCGATTTGTCGAGGTTGGGTTTAAGTTTTCACTTTTTTTAAATACTATTCTACATTTCCTGTGCTAGATGCCAACACATTAGCCGTACATAACAGTAGGTACTGAACATAATATGTTAGACAAAGAGTTTGATTATACTAGAAGTAAAATATCTCATAAATAAAACTAAGTCTCTTTCCATTAACTTCAAGTGTACGTTAAGTAACAAAGCGTAGGCGTCCTAAGTGAGCTGATAACAAACAAGAGAGGAATATAGCTTTAGGAATATAGCTTTAGCGTCGACAAAAGTAATTGGTATTTCATATTCAGAAATATTCCTACTCACGCCCCATCGTTATTTGCTTACAGAAAAACTGCCTCATTAAAATTAAGATAAATAATACTCAAGAAATAATAAATGTCTGGTCTTTGAAGATTTAATTAGTTCAATTACACGTGAAACAGCTTTGAAGACTATTTTTAGTAGATGCGTTTATAAATTAACGATACGTTTATCTGTAGGTAACATTAATAAGCACTGGAACTTTTTGAAGTTTCAGTGAAGAGGTGAACAAGCACCTGTTGTGATGTTTCCTGGCGTCTTTAAAGATCTAACTAGCAGAAATAACAATTTACTAAATCGTATGCAGTATAAAAAAATAAAAGATACATAATTTTAAACTTTCGATCACAGATTGGGTCCCATTAAAATAATGGTGACACGGTCGCAGATCAAAAGATGAAAATAAACATGCAAGATGAGTTTGCCTTCTACCGCAAGAAATGGCTCACTCTAGTAGTGAACAGTGGCCCTAGCGTGTTTCAATTAACCATCTCGAACAAACATCGAGTGCGTTCGGCGCTCCGATTGGTCCGTCACCAATCCAGGGCCAATCGGAGCGACAAACGCGCTCGAAACGTTTGATCGAGATGGTTCAATGAAACTCGCACTAAGGTCTCAGAAGTGTGTGAAAAAGGGAAAAGGAGGCCTCTGTCCTGCAGTGAGACAATGGTGCCGATCTTTTTGTTCACAACCTAAACTAACATATTGCTATCTCATACTGAAAGACCGAAAGAAAAAGACAAGTGACACTTTGGAACTCTCAAACTAAATTACGTCTCGATTGCCTTGATTTTAATCATGGTGAATGAAGTTCGTCGTAGCTGAATATTAGAAAATCTAAGTTCAACAAAATTTTACAGCTCTTCTTTATTTCCGTCTCTTTCTTATGTCATTGGAAGGAAAAAGGTAGCAATAGCCTAAATTAGGTTTAGTTGGTGCACAACACATCACCAATAAAGGCTAAACTCGTACAAGGATCCGCATGGCGATATTCGTTTTACTTCCCCATTCAATTTCACAAATTATTTCAGAAAAAAAGCCCCCTTGTCAATGTGATTCGAGTGCCTCATGGTCCTTGCACTACATAAATAAAACCATCGACAAAATTGATCCTAAGGAACTGAGCTCAGAACCAACGCCGACCCATTTAAAAAAGGGGTTATCACGAAGACAAGTATCTTCAAAAGCAATCTATGAGCTCCCACGCCGCTCCCTGAATAATAGATAAACATGGAGTGCTGTGCCGATGCCGTAAGCTTCTTATCGCCCCTCTCCACGTGGAACTGGAAACTAAGCCGTAGCGGTTAGCTTTGTAAACACTTTTATTTTGTCCTTGCAGTGAATTGGAAAGTAAGTAGGTACTCGTAAATATTGTAGATACATATTTATCTACATTTACTATTTAGTCTTTTAGTGATGATAATTTATCTTCATTACAAATTATCATTATACTCTGCCTAGCCCTTTCCCATCTATGTTGGGATCGGTTTCTACTCTAACCGGATGCAGCTGATTACTGGTATTTTACATGGAGTGATTACCGACCTCCATAACCCAGTTACTGGGCAATACCATACCACTTGGTAAGATTGGTTATCAGACTTTCGGGCTTCTGATGAGCGGCCCGTAATGTTGGGGCCACACTACGGTCAACGTCAATGCCCAACATCGCGATAAACAACGCGGTAAAGATTCCGATAATTAAAGCGATAAATTCAGTGGCCACACTAGAACGTTCAACGTCAATGTCCACCGAGTTATCGCCTAACGTCAAATCGCAATGTGAATGCCGTTGTCAAATTATCGCGATAAGTTGTGGCTACACCTACGGTTAACGTCCAACATCTCGATAATACACGGCGTCGCCGCACCATCACGACTGTCAAAGATCCACGAATGATAGCTGGGACCAAGGACTTAACGTGCTTTCCGATGCACAGAGGGTAGAGGGGGAGGCTATATATAAAGGTGGTCACCCATCCACGGAACAACCGCAGCACGAGCAGCTTAACCCGAACGATCGACCCGTGTGGCTGTTATTACTTAACCAAAAGTCCTCAACCTCATATCAAAGATAAATATTTGTAGGTTGCAGCTGAAAATCAGCGTCAGGTAGTGAATACTGTGTTGCTATCTGACAATATGCTGAGCTGAGGCACTTTTGGCATTATTATCATTGTTGAGGTCATTTTTTTTTTTTAATAATTTAAGGTTTTTATTACTGATATAATGCCAATAAACGTAAATTTTTATTTATCTATAATATAATAAAACGAGTAAGTATATCGTTTTGCTATACGTCGTCGGATCATCGCCTCATCGGATAAACTTACTTAAAGTTTAGGAAGAAACCACGGGATGTTTTCGTATAAAATTCCAAAAAAAAAAAAAAACTGCGGATTGCGATTTCAAACGTGAGATTCACCAAGATTGGTATCTTTAGACATTCACACTAGGTACTTACTGAATAAATCTTATTGCATCGTTACAAAGAGGGTTTACAAAGGCGGAATAATATAATCCCCTTTTGTTCTTTGATAGCGCCTCTTCCAACTCTCAGGAGAGACCAACAGAGACGCCAAAGCAAGAACCAATAGAAATATCCTCCAGTAAAATTTAAGGATTATTTATGGCAGTTCGGACGGAACCGGTAACCGGATACCGCCCGTTCGTCCAACTTTTTCACAAGAATAAATACAAGCCTTGCGGTACCGTGAACGAATATAAAAGGCTACCGGAAAATTTAGGTGGCGGAGTCGGCCAGGATGAACGTAAATCAGCCTTTACACGCGGTTGGTAGGTACACATGTGTTGTGTATAGGATTTCCTGGATAAAGGGCCGTTTTTAGTGACGTCATCGTGGGTGGGTGAGTCAGCATGCGCGGTTAATTCTTTTGTGAGTTAATCTGGACCCTTTTGTTAATCTGGACGCGTGTTTGTTTTAATAATTAATGGTAATTAGAAAATAATGATTAAGCGATGATTAATAGACAGGATAAATAATCCGACGTCGCAGAGTATGTTATACCGAAGTCATGGATGCTAAAGGTGTTTTTCTTTTCGATGGCAGTAACTTCGATGGTACTCGTGATTTTCTTTTTATATGTATAGTTGAGCACAGTACGTGGACACGTTAGATGCGGCATCAGTGGCATTCTTTAGATCATCCGAGGTGTAAGTAAACGGGCACTAAGGACAATGCAGCCAGTGGGGCACTTTCTGATCAGAAGTACCGCACTAGCAAAGGGTGCTGGATGAGTGAGTAACCCCCCCCCCCCCCCACTTTGACAAATTGTTTCTACAGCTAAAGGATAACGGAATGGAATAGACAAAAATCAACAACTGAAGCACGACGCTAGGAAGAGGTGATGTATTTATTTTTGGTACATAAACATTATCGATCTTATCTATAAAACGTCGGGATTAGAATCAATATAACAAGCAGCTAGTGTTGGCTATAAACATATTAAGTGTCCAGCTGTGTGAATCGAAACATCGACTCCAAGCGCAGCAGGTGGCTCTACAAGCCACAACGCACTGCCAATGCCATTCATTTTCTATTTAATACTTGCTTGTGACTAAGTAATATTAGCCGCACGGTTCGATCGATCAGGTTAAGCTACGTTTGACGCGGTTGGTCCACGGATGGGTGACCATCTTTACATACCATGACCGTGCCGCGGAAGGCACGTTAAGCCGTTGGTCCCGGCTGTCATTTGTGGATCTTTGACAGTCGTTACGGGTCGTCAGAAGCCCTAAAGTCTGACAACCAGTCTTACCAAGGGGTTTCGTATTACTCAGTAACTGGATTGTGGAGGTCAAATAGGCAGTCGCTCCATGTAAAATACTGGTATTCAGCTGCATCCGGTTAGACTGGAAGCCGACCCCAACATAGTTGGGAAAAGGCTAGGGATATTAGGAACATTTAAATAAGACTGGCAATTCATTATGTTTTCATACACCCCGATGATTTCATTGAGACAAAATTGTATGAAGTCACCGTGGATAGGACGCTTTTGCTCTTCCAACGTTAACGGAGCTGTCTTCAGAATATTTTCCATTCAAGGCACTTTAGAAGACATTTTTATAAAACGGTGGCCTTTAGAGCTTAGGTAATTGAAAGTCTAACCTTTTAGTATAATACCTGTTGAGCAGACAATGGAGAAATTATCTTAAAAGCCCTTTTGATGTTGGGAAATTAACTGGGACAGTTACAAACTGTATACTTAATGGAATTTTTGTGAACGTAGTTGAAAATAAAACGCTTTATAAAAACATTCTAGATTCTAGATGAAGTAAAGGTGACTGTAATAAGCAGGCTGGCAGGGAGATCTACGCGCAACCTGTTAATCGGCATGTTCTGAATAAAACGTTAAGGAAACAACGAAAAGTTAAGGAGAAATTGCAACTTCAGTAAATATTATAAAACAAAATCGCCCGCCGCGTCTGTCTGCCTGTATGTTCGCGATAAACTCAAAAAATATTGAACCGATTTTAATTTTTTACCAATAGGCAGAGTGATTCATGAGGAAGGTTTAGGTGTAATTTAATTTCCTAAATGCACGCGGGCGAAGCCGAGCGCAGCAGCTAGTTATTACATAAAACGTACCAATTGCCCCACAAATAAATAAACTTCGTGCGAGTGGCCTATGGTAAATATTAGGTATTTTATTTAAGTGTCGATTCGCCCGATTCAGGCGAATTCGACTAATAAGCCACAATAATGCACATACGTCTTACCACCGTATACAATGAGCTACACAAATCGAGTCCACAATTACAGCGCATTTGACTGAGAGTACAGACCGTGAAGTGATTATCTTTTTGGGTGTACGTACTCGTACGACATGGCTCGATACGCATGACCTGGCTTGAGAGATGCCTAACTTAACAGAAGTCTAAAGTTTTGAAGACAATTGTCTTAAAGCAAAGGTAAACGTTAAACGAGTAAAATATATTTTTTAGCAGTTATTATTCACTACATTTTCATTAAATATTATCTCTCTCACAATATGAACATCTACAAGTAATTTGGTCTACCTCTCCTCTTTATCACGTTTATGTTTGTCACTCTCTTCGTCAAATGTGATACGATGCCAAATAAATGTCCAGAAAGGTACCGAAGCTTTTTGGACTTAGCATATTTTGGTCGTAGCACTCGCACCTGGCATGTATTTATGATCTGTATCGTCATGATTTCAAATACATAAAATTACAAATCCATGACCTTCATCGTACGAAACAGTATCCACATGTTATACGTAATTCAAGTTTTCAATTAGATATACATTTTGCTTTTGCTAAGCCTCGATACGCTTGACCTGGCCCAAGAGAGTCGGCTAACTAGCCGCCGGTCTAGACGTCAATTATCTAGCAAAAAAGTTAGAATAGCCTTGTTTGGAGAGTGGATTGATTTCGACCTATAGAATTTTGTTTTTTCTCCGAATTATTCGCCTTTCTGTAACTCTTTTTGTATATTCTAGGTCTACTTAGATCTTAGTGGCATTGCTGAAAATAATAATATACTCCATTCTACTCCCAACATTAATTCGAAAACCGAATTGTGATACCTAAATGTTACCACAGTTGGACCCCTCAATATTGTTCGTAACCACGTTCTTATAATTTCCTAAGCCCACTAATATGCTCTAATTCCGTTCGTAGCTATAACTTAACGCCAATAATAGCTCTCGGCTTAATATTATAACGTGGCCGGAATTATAAGTTGGTGGGGTTCTATAGTAATTATCATAAATCTTATCTCCAATATTTCCAAATTACTATACCAGGCTCTACAATAATAGAAGGCGAATCCCGCATCGAATGACTTTACCTTGTGGATTACCTCACGTGAAAAGGGATACATAGTAATGTTAATAGGTTCACAAAAACTTGACATGTCTCAATGCCTCTAGCCTTTGTTTCTCCATGTGAAGAAACTCCACCAGTACCGTACACTCATGAAGATAAAAGCTACAGAAATAGGCGCTCTCCACCAGACTGTGAGGCTAGCAAATACAGTGGGAGCGAGGCCCTCAATCTTTTCTTTGAAGCCATGCGGGTGTATCTCCTAAATAGAAGTTTTCTTTTTACTACTGCAACTCGAAAAAGATTTTCTTGACATTTGTCATTGCTAGCTAGAAACACTTTTCTATACAGGAAAAGTTTTTATCCAGTGCGCAAATTGTATCCATGAATTCAGTATATCATTCCTGACCCCTAACGCAGAAATTTTTCGCCGGAAATTACAAAAAATATCAGCTGTTTCATAGAAAAGTGCAATACCTACACGGTCAAAATGTATGGAACAGCAGATTTTTTTTTTTGCGCACTGGATAAAAACTTTCCCTGTATAATCAATCAATTCAGCTTGTTACAAGATTTTACTTATTACTTCGGGATGTATCATGTACTAACGACTCGCCCCTGATTCGCACGGTTTTGACGACTTGACATAGCTTTGAGATTTCATTATTATAAGTCAATTTAATATTAATATATGTATGCCTATTAACACACATAAACTATGACATCTCCTAAGTTGCGCTAATATGCAATTTTCGGCCTTTTATACTGCGTCTTGCCTAACAACCTACTGCGAATCAATGCATTCCTAACCTTGTATGCAATATTTTGTCTCTCCACGTAGTATTTGCACCAAACCATAGAGCAACACAGGCCACCGGTCTCCGGTCCGCCGGTGGCCTGTGTTGCTTTATGCACCAAACTGAACAAAGGATAGCAGTTGCCAATAGAGATGTGCAATACATTTTGACATCCTTTGTATTCATCATCATCATTATTGGCAGCCTTGTCCGACCCACTGCTGAGTGTGCCCCCCCTCCTTTGGGCCAGTCTTCCCTGGTCTGTGAATCTCATTCCGGTCTAATACTTAAAATTTCACAAAATCTACATAATTTCATCTCTTTCAAGTGAGTTCTTCCAACAGTAAGGGACGTCTTTTGTTTGTCCAAGTAGTTTCTGCGGCTGTCGGTGCGCTATGATAACGCCCGGAGTCTGAAGATGTGCCGAATATAAGTTCACGAAGAGAGCGTATTGTTGTGTGTCGTCTTTCTTTATACAGGTGGCTTGGAACTGAATTATATTACTAGCTGTATTTACTTGGCTTGTTTTGTTGAGCATGTTTCAGTAACGGTAATAATGAAATTAAACAGAATATCATTTTTATCAGTGAATTAAAAATTTAAAAATGTTCAACTCACTAACAATTGGGGGCGATTTTGGGTACCTAATATTCAAGGGGGCGAGTAGATATTCTTAGGCAATTAGGGGAAAGAGCCAATGGGCGAGCGAAGCCCAAACCACTGTAACCATGAAATCAGCGTATGATTCTAGACCACCTAAAGTAGAAATTTTAGGTGGGTTACAAAATAAAAGCTATTCCATACATTTTGACCGCGTAGATTTCTATGAAACAGCAGATTTTTTTAATAACTGACTAAAATTTTCAACTCTAGAGGGTCTAATCATATGCTGTTTTTTTGGTAATAGCTTGCGCACTGGTCAAAAAAATACCTGTAGAGTAAATCTCATAACTGACTAAAAATTTCTACTCTAGAGGGTCTAATCATATGCTGTTTTTTTTTTGTAATAGCTTGCGCACTGGTCAAAAAATACATGTAGAGTCAATCTCATGTTTCTCATACTAAAAACATGATTGATATGTATATGCAGATGATCTTCAAAACTACTGGGTTGTTGCTTAGGAAACTTAATAGGACAGTCTAATACTAAATTATACTGGGTTTCGCTTCGCAGGCTGCATAGTAAAACGTGTTGCAGATTGAATGTTAAGTAAGGTAATTCTTATTCCTTCCTTATCTCTGCTAGCGTGCTCCTTAGCCCCAACTCCTTCGAGTGTAGGACCTCAATCTAAACCAAGTTAAGTTCCACTTATCCAAACTGCGAAAAGGGTCGTCCAAATGAGAAAAAAGATTGTGTCCTAATCCGTAAAGCGAACAGAAAATATATTAACCCCATTACTGATGTTAGGATTACATCACCGCAATTATAAGAAACTGGAGGGTAGATCGATAATCCTCTTAGCTCTTGTGTCATTGGCGTCCTTCAAATGGGGACGGTCCCTCACGGCACTAGTGTAATTAATCCCGGTATTTTCCATCATTCTAGTTACTGGTTTAGACTAGAGATTAGTTTGTTACGGCCTGTTAAAGCTCCATTTAACCTAGGTAGTTGTTTTGGTACAAAGGATAACATTTTAACCAGTGCGCAAACTGTAATCATCAACTCAGCGCATGAAAAATCAGCTGTTCCATACATTTTGACCGCGTAGGTATTGCACTTTATGAAACAGCTAATTTTTTATAGATAGCTGACAATAAAATTTCTACACTAGGTGGTCTAGAACCGTGAACTGAATTCTTATTTACGTTTCGGGGATCCAATTCAGCAAACTTTCAGAGCAAATTCAGTAAAAATCTACGCTAGGTGGTCTAGAATATGTACTGAATTCATATAAACAGTTTGTGCGTCGATGTGTGGTCTCTTTTGGAAAAATGCCTAGAATTAGTATGGGCTTCCTTCTACTAAGAAACATCATCATTCAATAATAATATACGTATGTTCCAAGACTTTGCGATATATTTCTGGAAACCATTTATCATCAGCGTTAAAGGCGTGTCAGTAACATGTTAATCGCAAACCGATCCGAATTAAATCACAATTTCTGGAACATGTCCAAGAGTTCAGTGGCAACAAACTGGTGCTGGATTATGTGGAAGCTTTTAGAACATGCATGTACTACTAAATGTATATCGAGTTAGCTACATAGACAAAAACGGTCACTTTTCGTTTCTGTCTATGTGACCGCTTAGTTTTTGCAAACTACGAGTACATACCTAATGGATTTTGATGCAATTTTCACCATAGTCAGATAAATTATTCCGGAAAGCATATGCCTATACTTCAAATATTAATATAATATTTAACTTGTCAAAAATCTGGATGTTTCGACACGTCGTCACATCAGTACATGTACAGTCGCCAGCACATCAAGTTACCCCACTTTGACCTTGAACGCTTTATAAGCAGCAACAACGAGAAACGTGTGAAAGAGATATATAGCTTTTTGTTCGCTCTTACTCGTAATGTTTCGTGCTGCAGTGCGTACGTGAGAGTGTGTGCGTATGCGCGTCGTGGTGTAGAATAAGATGCTTTGCGATAAGAAATAGCGTAGCAGGTTGAATACTTGAATAGAATCCAAATAATAGCGTGGTAATGAAAGAAGCGGCCCGTGCACGGCGCATTGCCTAAACTACTTAAGAAAGCTTAGATATAATCGTTTTTATATTTTATTTCTTCAGTTTTACTTAATAGTTGGAAATACCTGTAAGTATTAAGTAGGTGTTACCTACTCATATATTTAAACAGGTAGGTAGCGAAATTTCACGCTCTCGGAGAATAATGTTAAGTAGACAGGTAGAAGTAATCTGATGTGAGAAAAACACTTTTTTTTATTATTTCACGGCAGTTTTAATTACTTTTCCGAGTTTTGTTACCTACTTACTGGTGGGCTGGCGGTCACCTGTTTTCGTGCGTTCCTTGCTCTTCTATTCTAAGTATTTTACGAAGTTCAATGCAAAAACCCATGACACAATCGGCTTGAAATTTCGAAAACAATATAGATTGATGATTACCCACCACAAACGTGGACGAAGTTTTAATTCATAATACCTACAAAACGCCTCTTGTCAGTCCGCCTTGTTTGAGATTAACGTTTGACACGATCTTATTCCCAAAGTAATAAGGTTGAACTTAGTAACGGAATTACCTATACCTACCGAAGTTTGCTTTTACATGAAAGTTCAAACTTATTGCGCAAGAAATAAGATACGATTTCTAGGGAAATAAAATTCGAATCTATTTATTATCGTTACTTCGTTACATTCAAAATATTTTGTAAATAAGAATATGAGTTTCTTTGTTTGTTACGCATCATCATGAAGGACGTGGGTTCCCATACGAGGTTCATTATGCGGCTACACCCGAATTCTCATAAGAATACCTATTCCTGTGAGGACTCGGATGAAGCCGCATAAAATACTACAGTGAGTGTTTATTTGTTAGTTTTTACGCAGTGGCGTAGCTAGCCCTTATGGGGCTAGCTATAAAGCCCCATTTAAAAATATCTTGGCGGGGTCTTTTGCAAAATGGACGGTGACGTTTTTTAAGTAAATAAATATACCGTCGGCGTCGGGGTCCCGAATAATAGATTCAGTGGTAGCTAGAGCTACTTCTGGCGCCTTAACTACACAACCGATCATCATGGAATTTTGCAAACCTACCTGCCTATCTGCCTGCTATCATAATCAGCCTTTAATGTTCCCACTGCTGGGACACAGGCCTCCTCTCGGTGAGAGGGAACCTACCTATCAGAAAAGTACAAAGGATACGTTCTTACGGGAACGCGTGTGAAACCGCGGGAAAAGTATTAAAATAAAATGCAGAAAAAATATCGCAACCTTTTTATTTTTAAACATTAATATAATTGAAAACTTAAAAACAAATCCTACACCTACTCTAAATGAAAATATACTTACAACAAAATTTATAAAACCAAACTATACAAATAGGCAATAGATTAAAAACAAGTTGATAAACGATTTTTTACAAGTTTTTTTATTGATTTTTGTAACATATTAATTATACTGTCTATCAATGACTACCAAGCAATATTAAATGCTGCCGCGAAAAAAATGTAAAATGTTACCTATACTCCATTTGAAATAAGATTAGACATTTAAACAAACTTTTTTTACAATCGGTTCAACCGATTGTGACTTCTATTCCGTAGGCATAAGGATGGCATTAAAAGCAAAAAGTGGTTACAATACCAACTGTTTACTGCAGATACCATTTATCATGCCTACAACGCAATAGAGGTCAAAATCAGTTGGACGGACTGTAAAAAAGGGTTTATTTAACTGTCTAATGTTATTTCAAACGGAGGATAGATTAGTATAATTTGACTGGGCTGGTGCCCGAGAACATTCCCAGTTAGTGGGAATACTAACACATAAGTTAAAGATTTTTTTTTTTCAATTTTGAACTTTTTAGATTAGCTTTCTTATCGCATGTTTCTTAGTAAAATTATAAAAGATAGAAATTAAATGCATATATTTTACACCCACAATGTGTTACTGAGAATTCGACAGTTTACTGATTACAAAAAAAAAAAAAAACATCCTTTTAACTGTGCAGGTGTGATACTAATTTTGAGAAATGGTATTTACTAATCCTTTGTGCATGATTTATGGCCACAAATAACCGGGTCGGCGTAACAAAAGAAGCAAACATAATAGGTAATAGGCAACTCCAGAAATGTAAACTTCTATTATCTAGCCTGCCGCTCATTAGTAATATAGATAGCGCGGTCAACTTCAAAAAGTTACATGGAAAAAGGTCGGTGTATGTTTTCTGATTAAGTATAGCATGCAAAATTGAACGACAAGTTACTAAATGAGCACTTATTACATGTCACTTCTACTTACAAAATCTTACCAGTAACTTAGTACTTATATTTTTACTTTTATTATAATTCTATGTGGTTTCAACGACACGTTCCCATTCCCAGCAATTGATATTCCCGGGCACTGGAAATATTCTTTTGGTAATATTCCCGGGAACGGCACATAACTACTCACACCATTCCTTCTCTTACAGACTTACACTCTACATACACAAACATGTATTTTATTTGCATCGGGGTTAATCTATACTAATATTATAAAGAGGAAAGATTTGATTGTTTGCATTGAATAGGCTCCAAAACTACTGAACCGATTTGAAAAAATTTTTCACTGTTGGGAAGCTACACTATCCCCGGGTGACATAGGCTATATTTTATCCCCGTATTCCTACGGGAATGGAAACTACGGAAGTGAAACTGCGGAGCGCTGCTAGTTTTAAATAAATATGCATGTGAATACTTATGCAATCCTGATCATTTAAGTCACTTCCATACTAAATACCTGACTAGAAAGCTTTATAAATTCCCGGTGTTCCTGGAATCCCAGGATATTTTTTATAAAATAATAATTTAAGAAGCCACTTTCATACTTTCCTAACTAAAAAATAATTTTAAATATGCATCCGATTATCCGATCTCTAATTATGACACAATATCAACGAACGTCATGACTGGCGTCTTTCCCAAATCGAGCAATGGAAGAATCAGTGTTTGAAAAACAATGCTTAGAAATACCTTAATTCTTTTATTTTTATAAATAAAATAATTACAAAATTAAAATACTACTTATGGATTGTAAAACTGTGCTACTGTTTATTGTGAAAGTTTGTGAGAATGGATAGATATTGTTTGTTACTTTTTCACGCTAGCGGAAAAACGGATTTCAGTGAAACTTGGCACTTAAATTGACCATGACCTGTATGAACACATAGGATTGGTTCATACAGAAACCCGGGTAAATAAAGAGCATTATTTACTAGTGCCCTAGAATCGGAGTTCGTCATCTAAAGCTAAGGCTACGACACTATACACCGTGCACTCAGTGTCCGGCACAGAGTGTGCTTCCTTCTGCGCCTAGGACATTAAAATATTGGCAGTACGGCGGCATTTCTTTCCGACGTTCTTTAGGTGCGTTCTGATGGTGTCTATTGAAATCTGAAACAAATAAATGTTGTCAATTTCAATCATCATCATCATCAGCCTATAATGTTCCCACTGCTGGGACACAGCTTCCTCTCGGTGAGAGGGATTGGGCCGTAATCCACCACGCGGGCCCAGTGCGGGTTGGTAGATGTCACATGTCTTCGAATTTTTGGTTCTAGGACATGCCGGTTTCCTCACGATGTTTTCCGTCACCGTTTTGAGAGCAGTGGTGATGAAATAATTTACACGAAGTAAAGCGCCTGTCTGGGTTCGAACTCACGACCTTCAACTCGTAAGTCGCGGCCGTTACCACTTGGTCACCACTGCTCAATTTCAATACTTACATAAAATTCTTTATTTTGACAAATTGTACGGGACGGGCCAACTTAACTGAATGAGTAGGTATGGGACGGTTAAAAATATTATTCTTCAAAATATAAACATACAGATAAATAATCTGTCGTATTGAGAAATTCCACCTTTGTTGAGGCAGGTTGTAAACAACTGAACATTTGTCTAATAGTAATAATTTTTACTGAGTCTGGTCTGGCGGCGCGCGTAAACCCAGTTTGAGTGCGCGCCGAGCGTTCTTACTAATACATGTCTATCAAGTAGTAGGTATTACCTATATTAATCAAGTTTGTTATTCACTTCTTAGGAACACCATGTTATAAGTAAATGATGAATAAGTTAATGTGATAAGTGTGATTACAAGCTAAGCTATGCATGGACTCACGCTGTACGCTCGTCTGCTCAAAAAATGATCGGCACCGACCATAATCGCATCGTCTGCCGCCGTCGTGGTTCTCGCCTAGAGTTGACGGTGGTGGGCTTCTAAGGTTCCGCTTTCTTGCCACCGCCGCCCGAAGCCAGAAGTAAAAAGTTTTCTTTTTTCTGGAACGAAACAAATAGCTATAGTTTATTTACACATTTTTACTTAATTTATTACTACAGGCAAACATGTATTAAAACTTAAATATAATTCCCTACAAAATATAATCTGCCTAGCCTTTTCCCAACTATGTTAGAGCCGGCTTCCAGTATAACCAGATGCATCTGAATACCACTATTTTCATGGAGCGACTGCCTATCTGATCTCTAAAACCCAGTTTCTAGGTAATACATAACACAACAACAACATACAATACAATGATCCATTCTGGGACCACCATTATTTCTAATTTATGTGAACAACATCAATCAGATAGTGTTAACAGGTTATTTAACACTTTACGCAGATGATACAAGTCTATTTTACTTTGGTCATCCGTGGTCAATCCATACACGATATCATTGGTGAGACGCAAAACAATTTAAACGTAATAAATGAGTGGTTTCTACACAAATTACTATAAATACTTCGAAAACATCTTATACATGATATTTGCAGCCAAAAACAAAAAGATTCCACCCCATGCCCCCTTGATTGTTAATAATCTTACTATCAAGCAGTCCAGTGCAGAAAAGTATCTTGGTCTACTATTAGATGACAAACTGTCTGGAAACCTCATATCGAGCCGAGCACGTAAAAGCCAAACTTATGTCACTTTATGTAGCTCTATGCAAAATGGGAAACTGCTTACCACATAAGATTAAACGCACTATATACGATTCTTTAGAAAAACCTAATCTAGAATACCTGATTGAGATTTGGGGATCAGCATCCAAGACTAACCTCAATTCCAAACAGAGGACCCAAAACAAAATCATAAAACGGTTATATTGTTATGACTTCCAAACAGTTATACGAAAAAATCAAACAATTCAATCTCTGTCAACTATACAACTTATAATACTTGCATAATAATAAAAAATATTTTAGATAACACTACACAAACCAACATTAAACTGGACATACACACACATAACCTAAGAAATAGAAACGAATTACCTACTTCTGCGTTTTCCTAAATCACTTTTTATATGCTACTTGGAACAACGCTCACAATTAAAAACTTTACCTACGTAATTAACCCTTCTTTTAACTTATTTCGAATATTCTATAGAAAAACACCTAAGACACATTTTTTATTAGCATAGGCTAATAAAAAATGTGTCTTAGGTTATTTTAAATAAAAAATAATAATAATAAAAAATATTACTTACCGTTATGCCCGTCTGCCGACAAATCTCTGTCACCCACTCAATCGATGCGCTATCATACACTCTTTTTCAACTTGCGTCAACTGAGGCGCCAGTCGCCATATTAATATTATTTAATAGATTTAGAGTTACTAATATCACGCACAGGACGACTACAGTACGGCTCCACGAACTTTTAATCACTGACGTAAAGAATAAACGAACGTTGTGATGAGTGAAACTCGGGAGCGGTGACGTACGCGCAGTGGGGTGTGGGTGTGGCTTATTCCTAGTAAAACATGGTAATTGGCTCACAAATATTAGTATGTGCAGCAATTGGGCAATTTTAGAAACGTTTAAAATTCTTCCAATCACGCCAAAGATACTTTCTTTCTAACACTCCATGCATCGTCGTAGTTATAGTTATGTATAGGGTTTAGCTTGATGTGCTGGCGACTGTACATGCACCTGTACGAAGCACCAGCGGTTCACTAGTCGTAAAAATTATGATATTCAAAAAATTGCATACAAGAAAATCACTATCATGTATTTTTGGATTTATGAGCAGTTTCTTGCATATTAAAACAAGACTACTGATGCTTAGTGAAGTAGGGTTCGAAATAATGTAGTAGATATTTTCAGGCACTGTCTGGAACTTGAAATGTGTTCACCTTGGGAGTCCCTTATCATTTTGGACCTAAACCTGTCATCGTTAGAGTGTGATGGTACGGTACGTAGTAGATTTCCATCTAAATACAACAATCTCTAAAGCATTTGTTGACAGGTATTTATCTAGTAGAATAAGATATAAAGCGGCGACGTGTAAAGTATTTCCTGAGAGCTTTCATAGTTTTAAAGCTTACAATGTTTTCTAAGTAATCTTGTAAAATTATGTGAACGCATTCCTTGAATGTATTAATGTTCCTACCTATGCATGATATCTACTGAATATCACTTGCACATGAGTTGCCTTGGCTTACCCGGAAATCTTTAAATAGACTTCGGATTCAGGTAGGCCGAAACAAAGAAAATCTGCTAAGATGGAACTTCACGGGTGACTCTGCCCTGGAGTGTAAGTATGTTCCTGCCCACAAGCAATGGGGCACTTAATATCGTGTACTGCGAGTTTTTTTGTATGTAGATTATCTTCGTCAGATATTTTGAAATTTTCAGGAAACTACGCACTAAAAAAAGAATAGTAATTAAGAAGTCGTTAAGTACTTACCGACTACGCCCGGCCGAGCTCGCTCACCGCACGATCATACAGCTGTATCGGGATGTTCACACCTAGAACAAAGAGTTCACCTCATTAATATGTAAAGTGGTCCTTAAGGTCTGCTCGTTGCGTGATGAGAAGGTGGACGTGCTTCACGCGATAATTAGGGATGTACAGTCAGCAAAAGAGATAAGTCGCCAGAGTCCTCGAGTATACAGGGTAAATTTTTAACCAGTGCGCAAACTGTAACCATGAATTCAGCATATCATTCTAGACCCCTAGCGTAGGAATTTTTTATAGAATAAACAAAAAAATTATCAGCTGTTTCATAGAAAAGTGCAATACTTACACCTACGCGGTCAAAATGTATGGAACAGCTGATTTATTTCTGTACAACCGACGAAAAATGTCTACACTAGGGGGTTCTAGAATGATATGCTGAATTTATGGTTACAGTTTGCCGACCGGTTAAAATTGTATCCTGTAGTTGAAGTTCAGTGAGAAACCGATGGATGATTTCTAGTGAAAAATCTCACTTTATTCGTTTTGTATATACTAATGCTTCGAATTGTTTACACAAACAGTAGTAAGCAATTAGCATACTTTTGAATAGTTCATAATTATGTAACGAACTAGCTGTGCCCGCGGCTTCACCCACGTGGATGTTGGCAATTATCCTAAGGGAACGTACGCACTACAGGGACTACCATGCATCCTTATAATATGTTGTTTTTATGTACGTCGACTTGAAAAAGCGTGGTAGTTGACAGTATGTCATGCTCACTTTCATGTCTCACTGATGGTGACGCGTGTGTTGGATCATTCGGTTCCGTAGAAAATGGTTGAGCTGGATGGTGCTGATCCACGCGTCAAGTTCGTTAACGGGCGCCGCCGTCGGTTGAGACTGGTCCTAACTGCCATGGCTTATTTGAATCTCATATTTTAAATTTTTTTTTACATTGTTCCCACACATAGAAGCACCAAGAATAATATTACCAAGATTTTGTAATACCCATGATTTAAAAGAGTGTCTTTGGAGTTTCTTGCCCGTTCTTCTCCATAGAGATCTACGTATTGGAATGGGCATCTAGCTTCAACTTCGATTTTTTTTTTGACAATTCAAAAGTGCCTGTAAAAGGCTTAATTGAAATAAATGCTTTGAGTTTGAGTTTATCAGTTATCTTCCAGGGCCGTTTAAATTTTTTTTTGTTATGAATACCTACCGTAAGTATTTTCATAGGCATTTAGAAGTTTTTATTTTGTTATTACACTGATTACAAACAGACACTTCAATTGCATTTTTATTGTATGTATGTAGTAGGTATATGTATGTATTTATACTTATATACATATGTTAGATATTTTTTCGTGCATGATAATATTGGTGATTCTCCGCTTCATGAGTTCTTAAACTTAACTTTATATGTGACGTTAGTTCTTAACGTCACATATGAAGGTACAACAACTTAGGTACGTATGTTGTTAAATTAGTGTAGGTAGCTACCCTAATTAAACAACATACGTACGTACACATATTTCCCCAAAAGACCAAAATATAACACCGGAGTAAATAGTACGAATAATTTAAATATGATATTCCCTTAAGTAAATAACATAGGTATAGAGTGCTGTTTTCGTTGAAGTAGGAACGAGTAACAAACAAACAAAGTAACTTGTGTTTTATGTATGTTAAGTAGGTTTGTCTAGCGGGCTAGACTGATGTAGTTTTAAGGCTTCTTCAAACACGCGACGCGACACTTGTAGAACAATTTCCATGAAGTTTTCATAGATTTTATCTACGAGAGTCGCGTTGCGTTTGTTTGTGGGAGATTTTTTAGTCAGCTAAATATGTCGGTGAACATAGTATAACGTAGTGTCCTGGGCCCCAAATCTGTAAGGTTATAATGATTCCCCGCGGAATCTTACTACGTTCAAACTACGTCAATATCATGTTTTTAGAAACCTATGTAACGGTAAGGAATCGAAATGTCATATTCTGTATGTTCGAAGAAAATTTGTCGATATTATTAATATGATATTAGCAGATATCGTGTGTTATTGACGTGGTTACATTACGAGTAAGGAATCGTTAAGTGGTCATAGTGAATTCAGGCTCTGAATCGGTAAGATGAGTTGCTGATCAAAGTAAGGTCAACATAAAATTGTAACTAGAGTTTTAATAATAAAATTAGCCTATAATGTTCCCTCTGCTGGGACAAAGGCCTCCGCTTTCTGAGAGGGAGTGGGCCGTAATCTACCACGCGGGCCCAGTGCGGGTTGGTAGATGTCACATGTCTTAGAATTTTTGGTACTAGGACATGCCGGTTTCCTCACACTGTTTCGAGTGGTGATGAAATTATTTGCACAAAGTGAAGCGCATGCTCGGGTTCGATTCGAACCGACGACTTGTATGTCGGGGCCGTTACCTTTGGGCCACCACTGCTTCGGAGAGCTTTAGTGATGTGTTATTCTAAAGATTATTCAAGGGATATTTTTTCCGAAAGTTAGTTGTAGTTGTTAGGTAGTAGTTGGGTTTTTAGATCTAGAATTTATGCCCCCTGCTATTTGGGATTTAAACATAACTGGTGAAATGTTGGTGTACTATATTACTATTGACTTCTGTCCTACCCTTCGGCAAATACATGCGCGATACTATGTTTTGCTTATTTTTTCCGACAGTCCTTTTAAGAGGTCAAAGACTTAACTTAAAATAACCTTGTATAAGTAGGTGTTTACTTAAATAATATGTTTACCCAGTTATTAATTTCATGAATAACTTAATCAACGGTTTTTTGAATAAATACGAAGTTGTTCGTGATTTCGTGACTCCTATCGCCATTTTGAGGGTGGCAAATCTTTACGATGTACTTGTAATGAAATGTTGAACGAAACGGGTCATTAATCATAAATGTTTGACATTATTGAAAGGGTTTTATGGCTTCTTATGATCGTTAAACTTTTATGAGTATTAAGGTAGGTCAAGTCATTGTTAAATCTATTGTTGGACTTAATTGCTATGCTGACATATTTATTGATAGCTTTTGGTAGAAAAGATTCACATTAAAACATTAAAAAAGTTAAACTATTAATTTCATAACATCACGCCTTGTTCCGCCAAAGGATTAACCAGAGCTTGTTTAAGTTCCATGTAATAGTTGCATGTTCCGTGTGGTGCCGGACGTAAAAGAATAGCATCATCCAATTTCTTCCCGTGGGTGTCGTAGTAAGCGACATAAGGTCTTACTAGAGAATGACCATGAGAACACCATACCGCAATTGCCAACCCGCCTGCCTAGCGTGGCGATTATGGCACATCCCCCGTTTCAGGGGAGGCTTATATCCAATAGTGGACGTCTTTCAGCTGATATCATCATCATCAGCCTATAATGTTCCCACTGCTGGGACACAGGCCTCCTCTCGGTGAGAGGGATTGGGCCGTAATCCACCACGCGGGCCCAGTGCGGGTTGGTAGATGTCAAATGTCTTCTAATTTTTGGTTCTAGGACATACCGGTTTCCTCACGATGTTTTCCTTCACCGTTTTGAGAGCAGTGGTGATGAAATAATTTACACAAAGTAAAGCGTCTGTCTGGGTTCGAACTCACGACCTACAAACTCGTAAGTCGCGGCCGTTACCACTTGGCCACCACTGCTCTGCTGATATGATGATGATGAATAGGGGCGAGCCTATTGCCATCAACCGGGCACAAATCCAAAACTGGAACCCGGCTGCTACTGAGAAATTCCAGATAGGAAAACCCAATAAAACTGCCCGACTTGGGAATCGAACCCGGGACCTCATCTGCTGAGCTTGAGGACCTGAGTTGATCCCGCGCTTCCTACCACTAGACCAACGAGGCAGTCAATTGTTAATTTCATACGCTAGATATGGTGATAATGCAATGTACCAACCTAAACAGACAGCTGTGCTGCTGAGGAGTTTGTTGCGCCACTTCTTCTTCCCAGCTAAAGCACTGGGAAGTGGTGAAAGGTTGGCGTTTTGGGGGACTGTCTTATGTAATTTTGACGTTCAAAAAGTGCTGATTCTCAGCCTTATTTGAATAAATGGCTTTTGAGTTTGATTTAGCAGTACCTACCTAAACTTCAACTTTAATAAAAAAGTGGTACTTAATAAATTCATTGTTTTTTTTTTAATGCCAATAAACGCATTTTTTTCCTTTCTATCTTTCATTGGTAGTCATGGTTGGTAATAAATTCTATAAAATAAATATTTCAACAACAAAAAACATCAAATGACCAGAGACAAATTACGAAACGTTCCAACAATGTCACTTTTACAAAATATCACAAGCCTCGCTCCAGCTGATTGGCTATCGATGCCCCGTCCTTGATCGAGATGTCTCGATTCAATTATAAATTACAGTAACAGTAACTGTCAAAATGAAACAACAAATAATTGGGTTTACCAACTGCTAGCTAAATTAGTTGTGGCAGAATTGAAAATCTCGTTACTAAATGGATTACAATTTGAGGTTTTGGGTTTCGGCTTTATTATTATAAGTTGGAAACGCTTACTTTATACATTTTGCCGTAATAATTCGAGCACTAAAAAGGTTTTGTATTCAAGGTAAATAGGACAATACGACACTTAATTAGACTGCGTATATGTACGTTTCATTAAAAAAAAAAAACATTATAAAAAAAAAATTAAACCGCCGAAAAACTGAAAAGCAAAAAATCATAAACCTTTTTTGTATAACCTTAATAACGAAGTTCGGAACCGGTGACATAAAATTAAAATACATACCAAAAGTCACCGACTTCCGAACTTCGTTATTAAGGTTAATTTATAATTTTTTGTGGCTATAATCTACTAATTTTTATCATACATCCTTATTTTTTATTTACTTTTTGTAATACACAACTCAGCATTAAAAAGTCTGAGAGTGAACAATCAATCATCCCCTGTTTTCCTACGCTTAGGGTTGTTTTTTTTTTCGAAATGTATATGGGACCAACTTCGGGGTATACCCTTTCCAATAAAAAAAGAATTATCACAATCGGACTACTCTGTAAAAAGTTATGCGTGGTCATACATTAAAAAAAAAAATACGCGTCGACTTGAGAACATCCTCCGTTTTTTCGTCGGTTAATTAAACCGTAGGTCCCGGCTTTCGTTTGTGGATCTTTGACAGTCGTTACGGGTCGTCAGAGGCCTGAATATCTTACAATCAGTCTTATCATACTAAAGGGGATCGTATTACCCAGTAACTGGGTTGTGGAGGTCAGATAAGCAGTCGCTCCATGTAAAAAACTGATATTCAGCTGCATCTGGATGGTCTGGAAGCCGATTCCAACATAGTTGGGTGGACTAGGCAGATTGATTGATTTAAAGACGATGCCAGTCTGCGTACCAAAATTCAATCAAAGATATTGAATAGTTTAGTCACTATAGCTAGTCGGCTGATCAGCAAAACCCATAGTCGGCCCATCACTAATAGTTAGTTTGTTTGAAAAAATCGCTTTTCTAATTTCGATATGAAGGATTTATTTAGAATAATCAGCCTATTACGTTCCCACTGCTGGGACACAGGCCTCCTCTCTGTGAGAGGGAGTCGGCCGTAAGCGACCACGTGGACCCAGTGCGGGTTGGCAGATGTCACATGATTTTTGGTTCTAGGACATCCTCACGATGTTTTCCTGTACCGTTTTGAGAGCAGTGGTGATAAAATAGTTTACACAAAGTAAAGTACCTGTCGGGGTCCGAACCTAACTCGTAAGCGACTTACCACTTACCGTTACCACTGGGTCACCACTGCTCATAATACTCTTAGGCTAATGCCTAGGAATATAGGAATGTTTTAAATGGAAACCTCGGCAATAGTAATCTATTGCCGAGGTTTCTATTTTAATCATTCCTATTCAGGAATAAAAAACATGCTCATTTAATGATAAATGATAAATTATTATATTTCTCAAAGTAGGGTTGTTTGTACAAACACTTATGTATACACGTCAATCATATTTTTAAAACTAGTTGAGGTCGGCTTTTTCTATCTACTACTACCACTCTGTGAAGAAAGGCAGAAAGAAACTTAGAGGCCAGGCTCCTTTAAAGTCCAGACATAATCTTGGTCAGATCCTGTGAAGACCATGTGGATTGGTGTCTGAAATGGTCTTTTGAGAAGAGAACCACACAGATTGACTGGACCTGTCCAATCAGTGCATGCATTTATCAGTAATCATGTAGCTCTACTCAGAACTCGGAGGAACTTGAGCCTGCTCATGACTTGCGCACGTGAGGGAGGAGCAGGCTATGCGCCCTCGCGACCCTAGCCGCCGCAGGATACGGAGACGCCCTGGGCGTCGGGAATCCCAGGCAGATTTCCGGCCACCGTAGGCATGAGCTTGCGGACGGCGAGTAATGGGTAGCTCGCTGTCCGGTAAGGACCAAGCCCAAGTCGACGGAGCGTTATGCTCCACGCGCGCCTCAAAGAGATGTCAGCACAATTTGATGGGGCTCGCAAGGGCCGATGCCTGCCAGGGGTGCGGGTTTGTTCGAAAGAGATACCACAGCCCCTGTCATATGGGCTACTGAGGGAACACGGGTGGGTTTTAGTTAGTAAAAGTCTGACACGCCCTCCTGCTCCACCCAGAGCGGGAGAAGTTATTTGATGATATCCCAAAAAAAAAATACCCTGCTCATGACTTCGATCACGTCTGATGGGCGATGATTGAGGTCTATGATGGAACGAGTGTGCCTAGAAGATGCTGTTCACTCTTACTTTGAAGGCAGTCGGCTTCGATGTGGATGGGAACACAGACGCAGACAGTTATTTATGTTAATTTATTTTTCCACATTGCATGTCTTATGAATTCGGAAAAGAAAAAAGTCAACCTTTGTATAATCGCTTCTTGAAGTTAAAAAATAAAAACCTAATTATGTATGCTGATGATAAATTAGCTCGTGAATGCGAAGTTTTGAAATTGCCAACTTTTCAAAATACTGCGTTAAATAATAGTAAAAATGTGCTAAAGTTAAAATTGTGTTCGGATAACAAAGAGAGAGGTAATATTTTACACGGTACAAACAAAAAGTGGCCATCAAAGTAATATATTTTAGTGACGTCAGCCCATTCACAAACAAAATGGCCATCTTTTCAGGCCTCGCTGTAGCGAATAACAACCTCATTAATATTTGTAACTGAAGAATACTTACTGAAATATAAGAAAAACTGTAAGTCATGGTGTGGTCTTTTATCTTAGAAATCTATCTCTTGAGTGATTTGGCATCCGTGAACTTTAACAGCCTTAGTTATAAAAAACTCGCTAATCACTCACTAGCCACTGTTTAGCTTATCAATTGGTTACCTCCTAATCATTGATTAACTTTTCTTTATTTATAAACGCTAGTTTGCAGGTGATTAGTAGCGAAACGAAATAGAGGTGAAATTATGCGTTCAGCACAGATTATAATCAAAATAGTCGCCTAAAAAACAGGATTTTATGTCAAATGCATGATTTTTGTATCTGTGGTGACTTCGACAGACTTATGTCAAAAATTTCATTGATATAATTGTATTTGAATAAAATAATTTATTGTGTTTATTTTATTGTGTTTACGATGTAAGCAAATCAGCAATGAAAATAATACGCTCCCATGATTGGAGTAAACAGGAAAAGGTAATGTATCGTCTGAATTTTTATCTAGTTTCTATTGTAAAGTGACCCAATTTATTGCTATCGTATTAGCTGATAATAACTATGTATTTACAAGTTCTTTACGTTTATTTACATGGATATTATCTTTTAAAAACATATGCGTATATATGTATGTATATTCTATGAAAATTCCTAGTGCTTTTGCAGGGTTTCAGTGTATTTTAATAACAATAAAATTATACTTGTTTACAGTTACAATTTTGACTGCTGCTATGAAAGCTACTAGCACGTAGCACCAATACTATTCAATCTTGAGATGGCAACGATGGAGATGATGCTACGTGAAAAAGATGAGCAATGATAATAATATGCTCCCAAGAAAGGAGTTAACAGGAAAAGGTAATGTTTCTCTGAATTTGTACCTATTTACTTTCTATTGTAAAGTGACCAAATGAATGATAACACAGTAGCCGATACAGCTATGTATTTACATGTTCTTTAAACTTGTTAACATGGATATTCTCTTTGAGAAACATATGTAGGTACTTGTGCCTATTCTATATAACTTCCTATTGCTTTTGCATTGGGGTTTCAGTGTCTTTAAATAACAATTATTATTCTTGTTTACAGTTACAATTTTGTCTGCTGCTATGAAAGCCACTACTTAGCAGTTAGCACCATTACTATTCAACCTTGCAAAGATGGCAACGGGGGTTACCATGCTAAGTGAAAAAGATGAGGAATGAGAGTGGCATGAGAAAATAAATGCACCCGTCTTTGGACAAAGAAGAATTGGAAATCAAAAATAATGAAATTATAACACAAATATGGCTTTATTGCGTATCGAAATAAATTGGTTTTTATAAAAAGTATCTTGTTTTATTATGCATGACTGCCATAACGTGGCATTTCTTTAGTTCTGGGCCCTGGAAGGCGTCATCAGTATCATATAAAGTACTATCTGCGTCATAAAACGAGGGGTACATGGGATAACAATGGATAATCACTATCTCCGATGAGCTTCCTCACGAACTGACTGAACCTCCTACTGATTGAACTACCCTATAAATCCTATCATCACGTGTACTTAGAATGAGGAATATGTTTCTTTCGTAGCGGATTTGAACGAGTCTTGTAGGTCTTCCTCCGTTTACTAATAATAGGCGCCCGCGGCGTTTCAAAACTATTTCATTCTTCGGTGTCGTTCTGAAATCCCGTAAAATATTATCGAAATCCACATTTACTAATGATAATTCCATATTTAAGAACAAAATAACCTTGAAGTACACTAAGAATCATTTTGAGTCGATCAGCTGATTAAAATAAAATCCGCCATGTTGCCTCTTAGCAAGTTAAACAGGGCACCGGTGGTGTTTAAATATGACAGCTACAAATCATTTGCTTAGCGACCTTATAGCGCTAAATAGCGTTTTTAAATAAGAATTTTGCTAATCAGTTAGTTACCAATTGATTAAAAGTTACAAGGCGTTTATGAATAAGACCGTAAATACATAACATCTAACATAATAAATCACCACGTCAATTACTCCGAAGGGTTCGCTAGATAGGCTTAGATGTACCCATACGTGTAGGGGTATACCCATATTTCGCCAGTTATGTTTAAGTCCCATGTTAATCCATGGGACTGCCTAACCCCTTGGGGCGAGCCTATTGCCATCAATCGGGCTGTTATTGAGAAGTAAAAACCCAATAAAACTTTCGAAGTAGCGCTTGCGACCTCTAGGCCAACGAGGCAGTCGTTAACCTTTAAATAATTTCAACAAGAACATATATCAAACAACTTTGTTTCCGTAAATAACAACAATCTCGCAGTAACAAAGGATCACGTTCAGACAAAAAACAGACAAAACGTTTTCACCGATAGAATCCAGACCAATCACTGGGGACCTGCGGTTGATCTGCAAACACAATGCCCAATACATACTGAACAACGGACTACTTGTATGTATAATGTCTAGGACCTGTGGTCACACAGGGAAGAGCTTCAGAAGGTTTACTAACGAAGAGGGGCTCATTGGTAATAACCGGCTAGCCGCTGGGGTAATACCCATTGTTTCATAGTTATATATAGGATACGTTACAAAAGGCCACTCGTGAAGCACGTACACTGATCTACAAAAAAGTTACATGCTAATTTAAAACTGGGGAAATAAAAGAATTCTGATTCTAAGAGCAGGTTCGGTTAGGTGTAAAAGGTATTAGAAAATTCTAGACACACTTACCGAGACAGCTAATTGAGCCGTTTTTCGTAATTCCTTTTCAGTCACGAGATAATATTTTTTAAAGGAGTGGCGCTAGTGGACTTCTGACAGCGCTCTAAAGCGCTTGTCATGTAAACCTGCTCTAATTCTACCGAAAAAGGTTGTATAAGAAAGAAATTCCGCAACACACTGAAGCATGATTTCTAACCCTTGGAATCTTTCAAAACTGCGTAGTGTTTTGTAATTTGTTTCGTGCTTAAGCAAGTTTTTTTTTTCAGCCACTATCGTTTCAAATAAGCATGGAACAGATCGTTATTCATCAGATGCATATCCTACACTAGCATTTGGAAAACTATTTAGTTTTTCGCCAATTGCTTCTATGATACTACTGACGACGTGCACGTCTCTTGTCATCTCTCTTTATAGCAACGTTAACGTCTTTTGTTACCACCAGACTTTCTGATTTCCCTGTTCAGTGATCTAAAATAGAACCACAAGGAGAGCTATTCAAACACCGTTGTTTGACCGCCAGGCGGGCTAGGCAATCCACATACAGGTTTTGGTTTGAATCCTGTGCAATCGACCACTGTTTACATTAACTGAGGAAACATCTATTATCAACCTGAGAGTCCAAATTATTATCCCCTAATCTGGATTACTTTGAATTGTTGGTTGGAAGGATTAGGGAGATTGGAAGCATGGACCTGCATAGGCACTATGCTACGATACGAACGACAGAATTAAAAGCTCCCTAAGAGCCTAATCTCGTAATTATAATTATAAACGTTCAAAATAAAGTCGCAGTCCAATGTCAGCGACAATCAAATGTCACAAATGTAGTAATGTATACTAGACGGATTTTTGACAGATTGAGGCTGAGAGGTTCTGGAGTGGCGACCGCGTACCGGAAGACGTAGAGTGGGAAGGCCTCCCACAAGGTGGACCGATGACCTTATGAAGGCTGCGGGTATCCGCTGGATGTGGGAAGCATAAGACCGGTCGAAGTGGAGGAGCCTGGGGGAGGCTTATGTCCAGCAGTGGACGTCTTTCGGCTGAAATGATGATGATGATGACGATGAGGCTGAGAGTAGAATGCGACATTCTATCGATACGTAAATTGCCCCTCTGATTCGAGGGATGAAAACCATGTCTCTTTACATGTTGCAAAGCTTCCTGATTAGTAGGAAAAAGTCATCGAATCTTTTCGTTCGTTGATATTTATCTGGTCCTTTTTCCACGATCCGTTACAAATGAACATTGATATAATAAAAACTATCAATGCAAATGAAGCTAATATTCTTGTGCCACTTTTAAATTGCAGTTACGTTACACCTTGCACAATCATTGAAAGATACTTTATGATTCATGCATGTGGTCACTATGATCTCATATTTGCAAACACACGATCTAACATGTCATAGCCATAAAAGCCTTACCTATCCCACTCACGATTCAGCTTTAAGTTTTTTAGTGTGTTTTATATTTTCCGAGCTTTTGTTCATTTCACAGCCATTCACACTGAGTACGGACGTTATAAATTCGCGGTGGGATTTTTTGCGCACTGGATTTTCAACCCACTGAATAGCGCCGAGAATTGAATATAGAACACCGTGTTTTTTCGACGCGCTGAGACTCACTCGCGCTGGACTCTGTGGCCCTAGTGTAAGTTTTATTTCAGCATCTCGATCAAACGCTTCGAGCGCGTACAGCGCTCCGATTAGTCCATCACCAATTCAGGGCCAATCGGAGCGCTAAACGCGCTCGATGCGTTTGATCGAGATCGTTGCATGAAACACACACTACGGCCTCTGTTGGACTCTAACCCCCTTATTCATAAACGATGATTAAAGTTAAATGATGTTTAAACGTCAAAAATGTATGGTTAAACAGACGCTAATCACTATTTAACTTTAAGCAACGTTTATGAATAAGGGGGTAAATGCTCAGTTCAACACCGAGAGTTGAAAATGCAGTGCGCGAAAAATTCCCGCCGTGATTTTAGTACAGCTATGGGGACGTGGGCTTACAGTAACGAGATGCGGTTCTGGTTTTTGGATAAACAGCGGTTTCTGTTTGAATCTAACCAGGATGGTTATCCTGTAAGGGACTACTCACACTTATTCAGGTCTGTTCAGCTTTTGTCCATAGAAAACAACGATTTTGTATAGAGTCCGTTCAGTCTTCCGCGGTTGAACAGACGCGTACGCATCTCATACAAAATCGTTGTTTTCTATGGACAAAAGCTGAACAGAGCTGAATATGTGTGAGTAGTCCTTAATAATGGGGTAATTGCGTAAAACCCTAATGGAATCGCTTTCATTTTGATAGTTCAACAACATTCATTGCGGCGTTGTTGAGCAGACAACTTTTCCGTACAAATGGAGCAATTGATTATACTGCAAATCAGTGCCTATAAAACGATTATTATGTGATTGATAGTGTGTTACGCAAGGTGCCGGTGAGATTATACTATATAACATAACATAGCAACGACTGGACAAAACGTCGTCACAAATAAGGTCGTAAGTATGAATTGTACTGCAATGGCGTCATTGCGTAGGCAGTCTGCCTAAAGTAAATATTGATGTACATCGAGCAATTCTCGTACAATATATCAGTATTTGTTCAATGTACATACAAACCAAATTACCTGCCAGGTTAAGGCCGTGTTTGTTTATTATGTGCTATATTGTCTTTAGTGGAAACCTAATTATTTGTTTTGTAACGAATGGCTTGTAATGATTGATGTTACTTGTATGATTTATTGAGGAAAAATACTGTTCTAATAATGAGTTTACATGTTGATACAAATGTATTGGGGTTGCGAGATTGTTAACTAGGGCAGACACGACAGTGACTATAATATAGTTTCTTAATTTAGGCGAACCGTTAACCTAAATAAATTAAAGTAATCGTAGTATGTTAATTTATTAAAAAAATTGAAGTGTCTATTTGTAATGTCAAAATAATAGCTTTTTACTAAATGCCTATGAAAGTATATGTTATAAGAACCATACTAACATTTAAGTAGATAATTATGGTTCCTGTAGTAAAAAAATAAAAACTGGTTTGTACATAAATAGGGTAATAAAATAAAATTGAAAAAGAGCAAAGGGTTCATCCTTTTCGATGGAGGAGCTGTACCTAGACGAAAATCTTCTCCAACTTGGAGATGCTGGGTATCAATATTTACTGGGACACAATTACTGACACCTAACATCTACGCGAACGAAGTCGCAGGCCCAGCTAGTGATTAATAAACCTCTTAGTGCTGATTATCCAGCATGAATTGTATAATGGTCTTTCTATAAATACAAAAGCTAGAAAGTCCGGAATATTGTTAGAAGTAAGGGGATTAGCGGTCGAAGACGCCTTACAAAATCAACAATGACCATATTGGTGAAGTCCTTCAAAAAGTCAGGTGCGTACACTTTGAAGCACGCACTCACGTCCGGCACGCAAAAGTGAGTAAAATGAGGATGGTACAAAAGGAAGAGATTGTACAGCGTCGCATTCTGTATTTTGACACTTTGGATTATTGACAAGAAAGAAAGAATACCCTTTATTAGGACACAGTTCGTGAAACAAAAATACAAATAACAAAATAAAAAAAAAAGGTAAAAATAATGTTTTAAAAACAATATGCCTCACGGCTGCACCAAAAAGGTTCATTTCAGTGTTCATGCCAGTGCGCTGGTTTTCTACTGGCAACTTACTAATGGCACTACAGTCCTTTGACAGCATCCTAATAGCAGAAAATTGCATAGTTATTTTACTTCAGACAGCAACCTAATAGCAACGAAAATAAAGATCACTGTAGTACAAAATCATAGACATGATAACTGTGATAGGACTTTACATTATGAACAGTTGATTGAATTTACCACGACTGTGTTTACATACAATATTATAAACAATGTCTTTACCACTTAGTCCATGTTCGTGGGGATTCACGGACGTAAAATTATCGCCGCTGAATCTTCGATGCCGAGATTTCAAATTAAACAGTGTGTTTTTGACGCGCTCTGTTGGACTCAATGCTCGGTCTTAAGATTATGAGTTTATGACATTATCACTATCGTTAAAAGTTAACATTGCTGTGTTTAAAGCGTTGGTATTCAATTGAAATTATTTTTGAAGTGAAAACTTCTTTAGCGGCGTTGTACACTCTTTTTGTAATGGGTAAAAAATGTTTAACTCGCGTCAGGACACGTGACCTGATCGAAAATTCGTAAGACGGATGGAGAGTAGACAGCCGGCGCGGCGTAGGAGAGGAAGTATCCCCCTCTCTTTCTACTGCGCGGCGAAAATGTATGCCTGCGCCTGCTGTTTCGTTTAGGCGGCGCAGGGCGCTTGCGCGAATGCTCGTGTGTGTTTATGTTACAGCGTGCCACGCGCATCCATGGATGGTGACAGCTGATGGCTTGATTTTTCTGAGAGATATACTTTTTAATCTATATCTATACATATAATAAATCTGTAAAGGAACTTTTTCTGTACATTTAAAATATTTCGAAAATAATTGCTTGGGGTGGTAAGGGATAATCAACAGATGACATTTTAACCCTTTTCAAAATTTTTGTCTGTAGCTCGGTTTTTCAGTTTCTATGTTGAATAGATCAAGTATCACGTCAAAAGAACGAAACTAATATGGTTATCTTTCATACTCAAATATTGTTTATAACTCAGAGTTTATATTAGTCTTTGTTTCATCGCAATCGCTTCGTCAACCTATCTAAATAATTTAAAGTGTTCAAGAATAATTTATTTACGTAATGTTGAAACACTTAGCGACATCTATTGGCGTGAAACGGTACTAACGAATACTTAATATTATCACGTCATTCTCATTTAAGTTACTTACTGTGTCTGTGTTATTTCAAAAAGTAATGATACTGATTACTAAAATCGCTTTCCGTTGGTGGTTGATTCCCACGAATCAAAAAAGCTAAAAGAATTTCAAATAAAAAGTTGTGATAATATTAACTGACGTGGTGTTCTGAGTCATATACCTAGAAAGCAATGTTAGATAAATATTTATTAGTTTTATCAATCAAATTAATACAAATAGAGGGGAAGAAATCTCATTTTTAATTGTGATAAAAGTCTTAGTAGCGCCATCTAGCATAATATAGCAAAATTAGAGCGGCTAGAGGAACATCTCCATAGAAATTCTTAATCTCTAGCGTCAGTAACGCCATCTAGGTTTGAATAGCAAACATGCAAAGACAACAACTTGATTTTGCCCGTTTTACCTATTGATTTTCTATCGAAAATACGTATATCCGATGTCCAAAACCCGTAGATCTGGATAAACCCGTAAATCCGTAGGTCTGGCAATGCGGGGTAACGCTAGGTACAACTAGAAGCCTGTGGTAGGAATGTTACCATTTGGATTTATGGTAGGTAGGTATCGATAATATGGTTATCTTTGTATGCAGTAGTTTTTTTTTTCAGTGTTTCCGAAGTATAAGTCTGCTTTTTTAAACTACATCGAACAATATTTTGACGAAGCAGATGGAAGATAATAGGGTAGGTATTTTACTACTTAGACATCTAAAAATGTATTATTATGATAGCTTAGGCAAAAATCAGTCGGAAAATGTTGGTTTTAGTCATCGATCACTAATAAAGAACTAGATACACAATCCCAAGCAAAAGTTCTCTTAAAACTGTCACCAAATTGTGTTTAGGTAATGCTAGTTGAAATAAATATACAGTAATGTAAATTCAACCTTAAACGCAATGCTTAAAGTTTATTTCACAAAGCTATGTACAAAAACCAATAAATTTTTACGACCGATACTCACTGGTCAACGTAAATTTTAAAAAATCAACCTTACACGCATGGCTTAAAGTTTGAATTAAAAAGTGCTAATAAACAGCAATAAATTTTTACGATCCAGGCTCTCCGCTAGGACAAGGAATGAGTAGAGTCGAACTGTCCAATATTTTTTGTTTGTACTGTAATAATAAATGGCCTTTTTTAATTTCGTGGATAATGTATTTAAAAAAATTATGTACATAAATGTTATTATATTCTATGGTGTATATCTGTCATGATTATATACACACCGGCACAATTAGCGGAACAGAAAAAAAAGTGAGACTATGAGATAATAACGCATATATTTGACGAAAATGTAATTAGACACAAAATAACAAATTGATTAACATCTTTTAGCAACGACTTTGAAAAGTCTTCGTTATTTTTTATTGAAAAATAAAGAAATTTGAAATAAGTGAAATTTTTAGATGATTATGAACCATCACAAAAAACAAAAAAAAGTAAGCATTAAATGATTTAACAATAAAATTAAAGCAAAATTAATAACGAGTGTTTCCCCCTCTTGCTCTGATTACGGTTTCCATTCGTCTGGGCATGCTACAGATTATGTTATCGATGATTTCTTGAGGCAACCGCTCCCACTCCTCAAGTAATGCGTTTCCAAGTTCATTCAGATTGTTGGGGGGTGGCATTCTGGATTTAACCCTTCTTTTTAGCAAGTCCCAGACATGCTCTATCGGATTCATATCGGGGGAATTTGCTGGCCACTGCATCACCGGTATACCTACGTGGCTCAGATATGCCTGTACCGATTGTGCACTATGAGCACGAGCATTATCTTGCATTAGAATAAAGTCGTCACCAATAAATGGGGCAAATGGTACAACATATTCTTCTAAAATGTCTCTGATGTATCGATCTGCTGTCATGGTCCCTCCTGTGACTATCACTAACTCCGTGCGAGCTCCCAAACATATCCCTCCCCAAACCATAATCGAGCCGCCACCATAAGCCACTGTGTTCAAAATTAGACTGTATGTGGCGTTCTCCTTTGCGTTTCCATATTCGCTGTCTCCCATCGATCTGTTTTAAAAGAACTCTGCACTCATCAGTAAAGAGAACCTGCTGCCATTCGTTCAAATCCCAATGACGATGTTCTCGCGCATAGCTTAATCGGTTTACGCGGTGACGTCTCTCAAGTTTTGGGCCTTTGGCAGGTATATACGACCCTAAACCAACTTCTTCAAATCTCCTGCGAACTGTACGCTCACTTACTCGCACTCCTCGAACGTCTTCCAGTTCATTTCGAGCTTGTACAGCCGTTAATCGCGTATTCCCACGAACTCCAAGTTGTAAAAAACTGTCATCTCGCCTCGATGTACATCTTTTTCTACCTTGACCCCTCCTCCTCACAAGAGAATTTGACGATCTGTACCGCTGGATGCTGCGATGAATCGTTGATAGTGGTCGACGAAGCCTTGAGGCAATCGATCTGTAGGTATGGCCATTTCTTCTCATTTCATCAGCCCTAATGATTTCCAGTGATGTTAAGTCAGGCATAATAAAGAGCTTTTAATAAACAAAATTGCCCATAGAATAACAAATTTATAAAAAACCATTAAGTGCAATTTTTCAAAAAAATTACAATTACGTAGTTATTACTCGAACAAGTTGACAAAACGTATTGTTCGGGAAAATAAAACAAATGAATGAAAAAAGTGTATGTCATCTAATTTTCTATTTTCAAATTTGACAATAAATTAAAAAAATATCATAACTGGCCAGTTCCTGAAGTAAAAGATTTTAAAATCCTGCTTTTTTTGTGTTCCGCTAATTGTGCCGGTGTGTATAGTTTACTTGAATGTAAATGTTTTTGTATAGGGCACCACATTTATTTATTAACTAGCTTCCACCCGCGTCTTCGCCCGCGGTTTCGCCCGCGGCTTCGCCCGCGTGGAAGTCGGAAATTATCCCGCGGGTACGTACCACCGGGATAAAAAGTATTCTATGTGTTAATCTAGGTTATATTCTATCTGTGTGCCAAATTTCATCCAAATCCGCTCAATCGTTTTTCGTGATTGAGTAACAGACATCCAAACATCTTCACAAACTTTCACATTTATAATATTAGTAGGATAAATATTTCTCTTCTGACGTCAACAATATAAAGTGATGTGATCACTATCCTTCACACAAAACCACCTCAGCAAGTTTCAGGTTTATATTAATAAGGCTCAGGTATGTGTATATTATTTACTTTTCCACAGAAAACTCTTCAAACAAACTATATCCCCCTTTTCACCCTCAAAGGGGTAATTTTTTTTAAAGTCTTTTGTTTCTTTTACATTATTTGACTTATAGGTTATTTATACCAATTTTTCAGTTAATCATGACACGAAGTAAAATCATCCCTTGTAAAATTAACTACCCTTTTTTACCCCTTCAGGGGTAAATTTTCCAAAAACCCTGATACACGTTATCCTTTATTTTTGGTTTTCGGTTTGACTGAGTTTCGAGTTAATCAGATAGCGCGTTAGAATTCTTCCATACAAACTTTGATACCCCCAACCCCCCTTTAGGAACATAGTCAAAATTAAATCCATAAAATGTTACTATAATATTGACAGAAACAGCCAAGTACTCTCATTAAACAAAAAAAAAACAATAATTATTTAATTAATAATAAAATTTAAAAAACAATAGCGTCTCCAACAAATGGAACAGAATCAACGCACATAACTCGAATAATTTAAGTGGGCATGCTATAGCATGGTTAATACATTTAGTATGAGTCTTTAGAATTGAGATGCTTTATAACACCTGCTATTTAAAACGATTTATTTAAAAAAAATGTTTTTACGATGATTTCTTGACAAAATAACAGCATTTATAATACAGTGATAACAATTATGTAATGATAATATTAATACTTACCGAAAATATCAAACTCCATACTTTTTTAGCGTCCTAGATGTTGTGATTTTAATATTTTTAAACGAGCACCGAGACATGTTTACCGTCGGAGCGTTCGAATGCTACTAAATGAAAAGCGCACCCAAATGTTAAAGTGGGTGCTCATTCGGTGAGGACATTTTTTGCCGCTGATTGTGTATCTAGTTCTTTATTAGTGATCGATGGTTTTAGTTCATGAAATAACAAAATAAATTTTAAAAATTTAATTCAAAGATTTCAGTTATATAAGTAGGTACCTACCATATACTGTTCTTGAACACCATGAAATAATATCCGACATGTTATTACGTCATACCGCTGTTACTAATCAACTGAATAACTTTGTACTTTTATTATTTTCGTAGGTAACCAAAGTATTTTTTATTGAAATAATAGCTTACATTCAGGAACATCAAACCAAGGAAAAGTAGAATAATAACTCATTTTAAATTATAAATAATTATCATACAAAATATCAAAGCATTTGTTTGCACAAAAAACCTACAGAGCAATTTATTGGCATCCACTGAGTCCAGCATTTTCGTCAAAATACGCGCGAAATATGATAATGTTAAATTTAAATGCGTGTTTACAGCATTACTCGATTCAAAAAATGGGAGTTTTGGGAGTAAAGAGTTGTAAATACTTATGTGCTAATTTTCGTGATGTTAGATTTTGAGGTGGGGAGGGGTTCAAGCGAGGGATTCAAGGTCGGATGGTGAAAATCAGGAAAAAAAATCCAAAATTGCGACCATAACTACTGGTGGATTTGAGTAAATAGATAGGTTTTCACACGGGCAACTGTAGTTATGTCGATGCTCTTCCGAGCAACATCGCTTACAGAGAAGCATTTTCTTAGTTAAAACAAGTTTAAAAATGTATTTATTTATCCATTTGGCATCTCCAACAAAGGATACATTCCCTACATAGGAACAATAGAAATCACAATAGTAAAATATTGACAATTTTAAAGTCGCTTCTTTAAATATAATTATTTATTGGTCTACAAATAAATGTATGGCTGAACAAAAGAAACACTGAAACATTTTTGATTACAATTTACAATAAAAAGGCATCGCAACTGAGAGTCGCGGAGGATCGCTCTGTTACGTCCATTATCCTCGGGATCGGGCTCTCTCTCTTCCTGCTGCCTGCGTCAGCAGCGGGGAGAGAGGTGGGGGCGCGCGCGGTATGGCACTACGTAGCAACAACATCGTACTTACTATGTTCATAGAAAACCCGTGCTATACAATTAAATAGTTTTTTTTGCCTGGTTTGGATTTTTTTTTCAACAGCGCTTTTAATGTGGACAATGACCGACGTTACGGGGCGTAGGTAATGTAACATTCGCAGCGAGCATGTCTTTACGCCGTGTGCTAAAATCAGTGTTGCTCGCTCGCATGTTTTGCCGTAGGTACTACTGACTGCACGAATACTTCGCCGTGACGCCGGTCAGTATCCACCTTTACAGCGTGATCTTTCTTCATCGTGATAACGCCATGGTCCCACGGGCCGTTAACTGACAGGTGGCGTCAGGTGTTACTGCACTGCTACCTGTCGAGGCCTAACGCAGTCCGTGCAGAGCATTCCCACTGCTGTGGTTTTATTCAGTGGTCAACGTTTGATAAACAAAGCTAAAAGACACGCGCCTGTACGGGCCGAGATAGGCGCCCGCCCCCGCGTGGAATAATGCTTCAGCACACTCAACCAGACGCGCAGTCGATTTATTGAGTAAGTACAGTAAAAGCTCCTTATTCGTGCTTCTTTCATTCGCGTTTTCACTATTCGCGGATTAAAAAAATGCGACCCAATTCCTATATCCGCGGCTAAAGATTTATTTATTTGCGGGTCTAATCGGTACATCGGTACATACATATTAACAAATAACAAAAAGGATTCCAATAGGTATCCAACCCAATATCCTTTGTAAACGCGTCGTCAGATGGACTATAAAAAGTGAAATAGACCTTATTACAACTTCGCCTAAAGTACATTGTCAAATGATATCGCTGATGTATTGGTTCGGCCTTTGACATCTACAATAGCCGCCTTCGCCGCGGTCGGTGTTTTTAACCGACTTCAAAAAGAAGGAGGTTATCAATTCGACATGTTTATATTTTTAATGTATGTTCAGGCATAACTCCGTCGTATATAGACGGATTTGCAAAATTCTTTTTTTTTTTTCGAAAGGGGTTTACTCCGAAATGGTCCCATTGAAATTTCATATAGACAGGGCCCGATCTAGCTATTTAGCCGCTCCGGGCAAAAATAACATTAGCCGCCCTTTGCACTAACACCATCAAAGATGGTATGACCATAATTATGTGATATTCTTTTAACTATATAATATTCACATACGTTAGTCTACTACGGCTTCTGAACAAGTATACAAAAATTCATGAGAGTAGGTATGTTTGTAAGTATACATTTTGCCGCCGCTCATTTTTGCCGCTCTGAGCATTTGCCCGGCTTGCCCCCCCTTAGATTGGGCCCTGCATATAGATCTGATGATGCGTTTCGGAAACAGACAACGGAACTCTTCAAAAAATTACAGCAAATCAACCGCGAATGTTGCTATCACATAAATAAGTATGCATTGTTTTGACCCAAAGGATGATGAAATTTCGAATTGGTGTATGGTAGGTAACAAAAAAGTGAAAAATAAAAACTTTTTTCAAAAAAATAACAACCGACTTCCAAAAAACACTACAAAGTGCAAAATAACTTTAATTTCGGATTGTTTCATCTTTCCATTTATTGCAAAATGTTGAAATTTTTTTTTTACTTAAAAACGATTTTCGACGCGAAAAAATCTGTTTAACGCATAGAAATGCTTGATCGTTTACGCCTTGGAGAGTCGCTTGCATCCATATCACGCTCATACAATTAATCAATATGGTCAAAAACTTCAATTAAATTGTTTTTTTTTTTGTCACTTAGGAACGTATCCCCTATAATCCCATATAAATTACCATTCCATAGTCACGGTTTCTGTATTCGCGGTAGGTATTTTACGGAACGTATACCTCGCGAATAAAGAGCTTTTACTGTACCTACGGCAGGTGCACATTTATTATAAAAAAAAATTAAATTAAAAAATTTAAAAACCCCCGACCCAAACAAAAACTCAAAAAAGTAAAAAATAATATTTATAGGCCTTTTAATTTTAACGTAATATTTTGATCAGGGCATTGTCAAGTCGGGGGACGGCTAGGCCTCTGTTTTGCGTTTTCATTGACCGTCCCCCGACTTGACAATGCCCTGATCAAAATATTACGTTAAAATTAAAAGGCCTATAAATATTATTTTTTACTTTTTTGAGTTTTTGTTTGGGTCGGGGGTTTTTAAAATTTTTAATTTAATTTTTATTTCTTGCTTTTTAAACTTAATGTCTCCCTTAAATCACCATTTATCTATAATCTATTCATTGAGACCTTTTTAATGAGCCCAAACACGATACTTCTGCTGTTTGTTGGTGAATAACTTGGGTTTCCTGGAAATTCCAGGTGTTGCTCCAGCATCAGTTCAAGGTTATTTTATTCGTCTAATATCATTGAAGTAATAGAATCCCAAATTTTGAGTTGATCAGAGGCTAAAATCCCTTTTTCAACCAGAAAAGAGCTGATAATCTTCAAACGGCTGAACCGATTTTGATGAAACATGTCTAAGAACACTCCCGACTAATACACCTTTCAAACAAAAAAAACTAAATCAAAATCGGTTCATCCGTTCGGGAGCTACGTTGCCTCAGACAGACACACACACACACACACACACACACAGACACGTCAAACTTATAACACCCCGTCGTTTTTGCGTCGGGGGTTAATGAGCCTCGACCAGGCGCTTTGATCTATATTTATTCTTAAAAATCTGAGTGAGACTTCGTCGCAATATCATTATAACCCCTAAAGACGCCTGCAGGCCTAGACAAAACACCTTTCTGTTAACGTTCACGCTAAACTCTACGCCAGAATATATAGGAATGACATTACCGTGTCCTTTCCGCAGGTAATGTCATTCCCATACATTTTGGCGTACCGTTTAGCGTGAACGCCAAGAGTAATGTGTTTTGTCTCTAGGCTCTGGACTGCATTCGAAAGCTGTGGTAGATTCCTACCAGGATAGATCGGAAGATCGGAGGAGTGGTACCTACACCGTCAAAGCGACACATTATTGTTTTCCGACATGCACGCGAACGAAGTCGCGGGCACAGCTAGTGTAATATAAATTGTCATGTTTGTGTACGATAGCGCAATAAATAAATATTGTACTCTTTCTACCACATAAATGATAGTACTTTTATACTGATAATTAAAGCAATTCGTGCAAAATTATTCCCTAACCATTCCAAAATATCAAAAATGCACAACGTTAATATTCAAGTTTTTACTTCTGCCGGCACTCCCGGAGTGCAACCCGTCGTTTTTTTTATTGGTATCGATAGCATGTAGTAGATATGTACACAAATAAACACAAGCATTTTACTCGCAGAAATAGACACTGCCTACAGTAGGCCTTGTGCTAGGATTCGTGTTAGGATTTTACTTCCAAAGTAAAAGTAGGTACCCGAGTAAAGCCAGTGTTGCCCCGTGGGATTTACTGTAGATAGGTACTACGTGTATGAACGTGATGAAGATCCATTACACAGCTGTTTTCAAAGTCCCAAAGACAATGTCATGTTATAATAAGTGACGTCACAACACTGGACCTCCGCGAAATTAATCACCGTAGAGAGCAGTGAATCAGCTACCGTGAGTCACTCGGAAGTCGGATTTGATATAATAACATAACATCACGGCTGTATTCTCTGAAGGATGAGGCAGAGGTATATCTATAAGTACACCCAAATTTCGCCAGTCTTTATGTTTAAGTGCCAAGCAATTGGGGGCATCTACTGAGCACAAATACAGAGCTGCTACTAAAAAAATCTACATAATCATCCGATCCGGGAATCGAACCCAAGACCCCATGGTCAGCAGTACCGCTTGCGTTCATTACACCAAAGAGGCTTGATACCTGAAACCAAATCTTAAGCAGAGGTTTGATTTCATGTATCAAGGCGTACCTACTTGTATATCATTTTAGTATCTAATAGACAAATCGGTAGGTACTGGACATTCAAACAAGCTCCATAATATGCCAAATTGGAGAATTTTAACGTAGATTTGGCAGTAGTTCAAGGAGAAAATTGTAGGTTAAAATTCCAGTTTGCGTTTGAACGTACCTACGTTGCCAAAAAACGTCTAAAACGTATTTTATACATTGTTTAGCTGACCTTTTCAAAAGGCATAATTGGATACCTATACAGCGGTCACAAGGTCAAAAGCACGAAGAAGCTGTTGGTGACACTATTACGTGTATTTGATCTCGAGGAAGATAGAGAGTCAAAATATTGTCCTTTATGGCAGCATCTGCTGCCATAAAGGACAATATTTTGACTCTCATATCAAGATGATCACCATTGTACTAAGTACCTCGAACAAAGGACCTCTAGTCTCCCTACGTAAGCAAGACAAACGTGCAGAGACACCGGTATTTGATCAAGAGATTACTTGTGTAGGTACATACATTTAAAGTTAAACTGCCCAGGCCCCGGGGCTCCTCGGCGAGAAACTTAATTATTTACTATCCCACGGGAATCCTACGGGTATCCGTAGTAGAAAAAAAAAATACCATCCTAATTAGCTAAAAGTACGAGACGTTCAGATATTGTGTTTTTGGAGGTAGGTAATCAAGGAAGGAGCAGAGGTCCAGTGAAAGTTATGTTCACACGTCGACATGAAATGTTTTCTTGTAAAATGACATGATGAATAGGTACCTACTTTAATTCTCACATGCAGTCTTTATTTTTTTGTCAGTCCAGTACTAGTACCTACTATATTATACTAATTTGTTTTCAAGACAGATGGGCTCCACTAATCTTCTTTTCATTTTTATCTCGCTAGGCAAGTAAAGAATACTAATGGCCTTTTTGTCGGCAGAATAGCCGGATCATGTCTGAGGAATCTTGAAAAACATTGATGTAGTAGCCTTTCACAAGATGGACCGATGACCTTGTGAAGACCGCAGGAATCCGCTGCATGGGAGAAGCATAGAACCGGTCGAAGAGGCGATGCTAAGGGGAGGCCCATGTCCAGCAGTGGACGTCTTTCGGCTGAAATGATAATAATGATGTTTAATGTTGTAGGTAAGATTGAATTGTATTAACAAAATAATTCTAAAATATTAACAACACTGCTAGGCCTAAGTAACACCTGAAGGCCAATTCTACTAATTAAAAACGTTCGCAGTGTCATCTCAGCGACAATCGAATTTCAAAAATTTGACAAAAATGTAAGTATAGGATTTTTTGACAGATTGACACTGAGATCAGACTGTGAACGTTCTTAAAATTACCAGAACTGCCCCTCAGTTCTTTCCAACAGGAACCGTGTTCAGACTTTCTGTGATAGAAGTTTTAAGCAATTCTCCTGTATTTATTTGTTGGCTTGCTTTCTGGCATTAATTGTCTCTACATCATCTATGAGTAACTGCTTACCAGAGGACGACACTTTGTTGGCCATAATTAATTCTTAGAAGGACATTTCGTCACTTTCTTTCTTAAAAGGAACTTACCTATTGAAAGATGTTTTTCAAAAGAGAATCGACGTTTTCAGTAAAAAGTTCCACTCACAATAGTTATCTAGTGTAAATTATGTCTCTTTACTCATAATTATACCGATCGAATTATCTAGTTACAAGGTCAAAAAACACTATAGATTCGTCATCAGTTTTCAATATCAAAGGAAGAATTTTCATCATTTTCCATTTCATTGTGTTTGATAACAGAATATGAGATAAGGTATGGGCTGGAAACCAAAAAGAACAAAATACCAGCGCTTCATCCGAATATACCTCAATGGAAGGCGTGTCTATCCGATCTACAGGAAAGGTTGTAATTCATTTGGTGAATAGTAGCTGATGTCGATATCAGACGCTTCACTGGCGTGATTTTATTTGAGTGTTGGTTCATTCTTGTTTCAAGCCACGTTCACTCTACATCGATAAAATTACAGCGGAATGAACTGCTCATTCGCTCCTTCCATTACAGTTTTCGATGATTCCGCGGGTGAGTAGGATGCCGAGCGCAGAAATCTAAAGTCGTTGGATCTGTTCACTAATGAATTCACTTCGAGTGAAACATCCCGAATATAAGGTAAAAATGAACGAAGAAGCGTCTGATATAGGCCAAACGGGGCCTTGTGGCACACGGTTCCTATGTGTGATCCTAAACGTTACTTTAGTCTATCCCGAACAGCTAAAACAAAACGCAGACCCGTTACTCACGAAGTCGTGCAACAGATTCACACAACACCAGAACAATTGTTAGTTCAGTATTCAGGCACACAATGTACGCAGATTTCATAGAAATACTTACGGAAATTCTTTGGTTAAGATACAATGGACACCTTGATGATTTCTCAGAAAATTATGGCAGTGGCTATACAAATGTAATAGTTGTACATTCATATGAATCAATGGCTCAATATCAAGACAAATGAGGATGGATCAGATGGTGGAGCTATTTATTTATGTATTTATATATACTTTATTGTACAACACAAAAAAATAATTAGGTACATACAATGGGCAGTCTTTTCGCTTTCTGCGATCTCTTCCAGGTAACCTTAGAAGAGACAGTGATTAACCTGAACATAAAATGGGGATGACGTTGATGCAAATAACAAGTATACAATATACTAAAATAGATACAAAGATGTATAACTATCCTTCATAATAGATAAATAGGCACATAAACAATAAATGAAAATTAGGTATTTACAGTTAGGTATGAGAATATGATCACAACGACAAGTAATGTTCCTAAACACATGTAACGACGCGCATTGTTGTTCCCTTTCTTACCTTTTGAAGAGGAAGAAAAGAAAAGAGAGTCCAAATGATTACGACGTGTCTTTATTATACCTAGAAACGTCGCAGATTCGGGCTTCATCAAAGTCTATACAGGATATTTTTGTAACAAGTGCGCAAACTCTAACCATGAATTCAGTAAATCATTCTAGACCCGTAGCGTAGATTTTTTTGTCGATTATACAGAAAAAAAAAACAGCTGTTTCATAGAAAAGTGCAATAACTATGCGGTCAAAATGCAAGGAACAGCTGATTTATTTGTGTTATCTGACGGAAAATTTTCTAACGTCTAGAATGATATGCCGAATTCATGGTTTCAGTTTGCGCACTGGTTTCAAATTTATCCTGTATCTGAGACAGATTTTTATGAGAATCTAAATCCTCTCTTAGATCCAGTTCCAATGGACCGTGAAACTGAAAGTATCGGCCTTCGACCAATTTGTAAGTTATGGCTACCGGGGACATTCGAATGCAGGCTATATTTGAACTGAGTTATTAGTTACTAGGCAGACTGGGCTATGATTAAACGTAATTCGTTTCTTACCATATCTGGTAACACTCAAAATTAATACTTTAATTTGCTGCGAAATTGTTTTGAAATATCAAATGGTGTTGCTATCAATCTGGTAAGTAAAGTAAATAAATGGCAAAGATTATTAAGATTAATAAAATAATTACAAGCGACAATTAGATTTTACTTTGCGTGACGACAATTTTAAAATCATTATTGTTTACGTTTAAACTTAAATATTTAAAAGTAGACATGGTCGTAAGTTTAGATTGACTTTGACGTCGATAAGAGCAGGTTCGTTCACAATTCGACAAATTGAAATAAAAATTTAAAAAAAGAAACTACCGAAAATGAATGCGTTAAGTATATTGTATCAGTTGACAATTTTCCAACACTTTATAATCTAGTGGTGATAAATGATAATGTACAGACGCCAGCACATCAAACTACCCCAACTTATCAAATTTCTTCAAAGAAAATTTGACAGTTTGGGGTAGCTTGATATGCTGGCGTGCACAAATACTTCTAAAACTGCGCCAAATTAAGTATTTGTACCAGTGCCGTATAAACAGAGTTGACGTCATATAAGACCGATTGTCTAAAAATGTCATGGAAAATCTAAATTCTCAACACAAAATGAATATTTTCTTAAAAGATTACATAAGTATTGGAACTTTCACAGCCTCATCTCTCTTTCATGAGAGCAACGAGCCCTAAAAAGGTATTTGAATGTTACATGAACGCCTTCAACCTTCAAGTTTTTCACAGTATACAGGGTAAGTTTTTATCCAGTGCGCAAATTGTAACCATGAATTCAGCACATCATTCTAGAACCCCTAGCGCAGAAATTTTTCGCCGGCTATACAAAAAAAAAAAAAACAATCAACCTACGCGATCAAAATGTATGGGACAGCAATTTTTTTTTTCATTGCGCAAATTCATGGTTACAATTTGCGCACTGGATGAAAACTTTTCCCGTATAGTGATAGGTACGCACATAATTTTGTAGAGTAGGTGTCCTACATCTTGGGATTCGCATACCTGACATCCTTTTATCCTATTCAAACGCATGATTCTGGATTTCTGGATCAGTAATTCGCAAACACTCAGACAGAAACGAAAATAATATTTCAATCAATCTGCCTAGCCTTCCAATCTTACCGGAGTAATTTCCTACTGACGTCCACGAACCCAGTTACTAGGTAACACAATAACCATTGGTAACACTGAGCTTCCCGTAACGACAGTTAAGGACATATGGAACGACCACGTGATCAACCAACGTCATTGCGCCTTCAGGTTTTTTTTTTCTTTCGGATATTGTTAGAAACTGGAAACGATGTAATGATGACAAGAGAATTGTAGTAGGTACAGTAGGTAATAGATGTTGGAAAAAGATTGCGTAAATCCAGCTCTAGATAAAAAAAAAAAATCTAGATAAGTTCAGATTAGACAGGATACAGGAAACATGTCTCACACAGGATGTTTGCCTACAATCTGATTTGTACCGCGGAGATAGAAAAACATAACTTATCGACAACTGCTTAAGCTTTGGCAGGTCTAGAATATTTATGAAGTGAGAGTATAACGATACAATCTACATATTATGTTAGGCATACGATATTATAATTTTCAATTAATTTCGGTATGAGAGAAAATGAGGCTTCCCCGATCCAATTATCTCCCTCATAATAGCATATTCAATTTTAATAACAAGAGATATTATACCTACGTCCTAAATTGGTACTTTATATAAAATCAAACGGGCTGTTTATAGTTTGTTTTCATATTTTCAAGTGAATGGGCTTGATTCTATGAAAGAGAATTCTTTTTTGTCCACGAAGGGCCTCTCCTAACTCCATAAGGTGTTCCGGCTTCTACAATAGAGAGATTTGACGTAATCGTATTTACGATAAATGTTTCCGTACCTTTGGTATTTTTTGTCCCAAAAATTTCTGTCTCTTTTTTGGCATCATCATCAAAGAGAACAATTCTTCATTCCGCCTAAGTTGTATTATCTCCAGTATAGCTTGGGTATTTTGGAAACGTGCCTTTTGAATCACCTTTCAGAGATGATTGCATATCATTATTATGAACTCATATTTTACTTTCTCTCATTCTTTGGACCGCTTCATACGAAGAAAGTGAAGTTATGCGTTTAATTGCAGACCTCAATATACTCCTCAATTCATTGGGTTACTTAAGCCCTTCCATTATATGCCATCGACACAGTGACCTTGATTTGATCCTCTAACATTTTGTTTAAAAATTGCAAGTGCATTGTTACAGTAAGTTTTGACTCCACAATGTGTGGTCACGATTGCTCCTATTGCAACCAGCTATCGCATGACGGCACAACTACAATAACTAGCTTGACGAGAACAACCAACTTTTCATTTCACCTCTCAAAAAACTAGCCATAGAATTGTGGACTGTATTCTGTTTCGAGCAAGGTTTGATAGGATTAATTCTGTGTGTAAACGTAAGTTGGCGAGAGAAGTTCCTGTGTAGCATTTGAGGGAACGGTGTCTATGACAGCTTCAAGAACAACCATTGTTATAAACATAATAATGGTCGGTTAGTTTTGACATGATCGTTAATATGTATAGGTAGGTTGACGCAAACAGTGTTATAGGCCGTAACATATACCGCGTCTACTGTAATTTGACAAGTAGCGAAACTAAGAGTTTTGTTGCTATATGTGGCATTAGAATTTGCAAGCAGCGTTTCTATGGTGTATCACGATTATGTGGAACCGTTCTGGTCATGTTTGATTTCCAAAATGATTTGTAAATTATCATTCTTTCTGGTACAATTATTACGGTTAGTACGAACTGTTAAAACAATAGGTCTATTGTCACAAAATTACTGTTAGTAAGCTTTTCAATTTTGTGAACTAAGTTAGAATCAAAACCCTGTCTTTGTTTTCAGAACCATGATTGACATATATTTTGCTGTCACAATGTGTTTTCACTGTGTTTCATTCAGTTAATATGCATTAGGAAAGTAAGAGATCCAGATAGATTAGTTCTGCCTAGGGCACCAAAGACTTCTCTGTATAAAAAGAACTGTTATCATATGTGTGGACTTATCTATAACAAAATACCGAAGAATTTCAAAGAGTTATCTACTAACTTATTTTTTACTAAGCTAAAATTATGGCTACTGCAAAAACGTTTTTATTCTATAAATGAATTTCTAAATAATGCTAAATAATGTATTTTAAACTAATGTGACGATAATTAATAGTGAATGTATTGAAAAATTAATGATAGACAGCATGCTATTGAGCGTAATATATAATAAGTGTAATATATTGTTTTGCATGTCAAATTATGTCTGACTATGTATTAGGAACTCAATTACCTACTTTAAGACCAACACTGTACCAATACTTATTGCAAATAAATGATTATGATTATGATTATCAGTTACAGATAATTGCACAACGTAAACAAGTATATTTCGTATGTTTACTTTCGAACAGTTGAGTGCTTTCAGTGATTGAACGATGGGCAGAATTTTCTTTATCTCTATCTACAGACTTTATTCACAAATTTGAATCAAATGCTTTTGTTATTTTTTTAATGCTGCTATGACGACTTCATTTTCATCACTGCCACTTTCAATTCTTTCCTCTAGGTACTTCTTTATCTTGAAAATAGCAAGAAATTTCCTAAAATATGCCTCATTTGTTTACACAAACACCCACAGGTGTGTTTCGATAACACACAATGATGTAACTTGTCGGATTGTCGGTCACGTCACTAAGTTTACAGTTAGGACTAAATTACTTTTCGCATCGGCGAAGTTTTTGCGTGAAATTCTGCATTCAAGACGTGTTTGATCGTGACTGGTGATAGAATGTGCCGTGTTCTGTTCTTTTCTTGTTCTTGTGAGTAATGAAGTAGCTTGTTTTAGTTCTGCATGGTGTGAGGTTCTAAGAATACATGAAGCTCTGTCACAGTCTCTTCGAATCAGCGGCACCGAATAAAACATAGGGTTAAGGAATCTCATTAGGATTTTATTCTAGGATGTGTATGAGTCAGTCCTCCACATCGGTTGATTTGGAGGACGGGTATTTTGGTAGACTAGATAGAGGGGCAAAATAGATTTATCATCGTGACAAACCAGATACAACCTACTGTGGTGGAGTTTCTTTTCCATACGAAACTACCTTTTGGAAGGATTACCTAGAATCAATTCTATTTTAATGTAAATGTTGACGTTCAAAACTGACTATTTGAAATAAATTCATTGACTTAGTCAACTGCTGAGCTAAATATTTCATGGAATGCCGTATCAAACACATTACCATTGCCATTTAGATATCGCTAAAATTTTGGCAAACTTTAATTGCTTTAAATGAAAGCAACACTTACACCTTGCTTTCGGTACTTCGACACGAAACACATTACCCTCCTTTTACGTCAAAGTGGAGTAACAACAAACGATAGTAAGATAGTTTGCGTGCTCACTACCAATTGATACGAATCGCGTGCACAGAAATATAAAATAGTATGGAGACAACCGTACGTGCTATCGACCCTGATCGTAGAAGAACGGTGAGCGTAGTATGTGCGTCATTTGCACAACGACATTCAGTCACCCCTTTGGTTACGTTACATGAACAAATTAAGGTGAATCATCACAAATGGCTCGTACATAATAAGAATTATTACTAAAATACCCATACAGCAGTTATCCTATTGCCTAAGTTATTTTTAAGCTGACGTGATCAATTTATCAGAAATTGTTGTAGGTACTGCTAACTTGCGTAGGCGTCGACTCGATATGCATTTCCGTTCCACGGAGATACAGTTTCTACATCCTTGTATAAATGGAAAGTGGCGTATATTTTTGCCTCAGCGTGAAGGTCGTGTAACCACCAATGTGTACCTACAAAACTACAGATAAGCAATCTATCGTCATTAATATCGAAAGCAATGAATACTACAAGATCATAATATAAATGGAGCAAGGTATACCCTGGCCGCCCACGTTTTGAATCAACCTTTTCATATTATCTAGTTTCACGACCCCTCATTCTAATTATCAAGAAATATAATCTTAATAAACCCTCATTAATATCGTTTAAAAGCCCAAACTCAATATTAATTTCAGATCCATCATTTTCCGCCTCCTAATTTGGAGAGCGCGAAGTAATTAAAGCACCATTTTTTATGGACTCACATTAATTAAAGCTGCGTCAACGAGCGAAGTTCTTTAAGCTAGTGCAGAGTACTCAGCTTACCCTCTTATTAAATGTTTGACCTAGATTTTAGTTCTGCAAAGGCGCATATTTGAATCCAGGTAAGTGTGAATGAAAGTGCTCTTGAGCCAAAAGCAATTAAAATTGAAGTAAAATAAACGAAGGTGGTTTCGTCAGGAGTTTCGCTTGAGTCCGTAGACTTGGTTAGTGTAAATATTGAATAAACGTCTTAACTTTAATCAACGTTTCCTTTAGATGTTGCTTAAGGGTAAGGATTAAGGTTACACGGCACGGTTTCTTTGTGGTACGGCGCGTAAGTCGCATCGTAGATTAATCGTGTGAGCTGAGTTGTATATGACACGGAAAACCACCGGACGACGCATACGGCGACGGTGCCGCCGCCGCGCCGTGCTGAAGTGCCGCTATGTCTGTCAACAAGCTTCCATAGTGAACCGTCGTTTTTCTGGTAATATAGGACCGTCTTCGTGCACGACGCTACTCAAAAGTAACGCGTTAAAAACCTAAATAGCCAATGAGTAGCGTTGTGGACCCCCACATGTAACACACCAAATCACTGGCTTTTTCAGGCGAGAATATAAAAAAATGTCGTCTGGCAGTATCTTTTTATCACTCACGTCTTTGCAATATCTGCGTTGGACTACTGAATTGCTTAGCAGTTACACTGTGATTTTTGCGCTATGTGGCTCTGGTCTAAAAAACCTCAATCCTGGAGAATGCAAAGTATTCAAGGGTTCATTTTTTCAGGTCTGTCATTAATTAAAGTCGGTATTCTTTGCCAAGCCTCGTGTAAATTGCTTTACATATACTCCTGCATGGGTGACCTACATACGTCAAATGCTTTCCATGGACCTTGGCTTAGTGTCAGTGGTTAATTTTGAAGTGTACTTGACAGGAAACCATATAGGGGAGGATAAAGTTTGAGTAGCGGTCATATTTGATTATATGTAGGTTTGTGTCAAATTTGTGTCAAACTGTCCGTGTTTGGTGACGGTTTAAGCTTATGTTTAGTTTTTCAAAGTTGGTGTGAATGTACATGTACGCAAAATAATCAAATCAAAAATAATTTCTAAATCTTCCCGCCCTGGTTAAACTTATGCTTAAGTAGGTTTGTATAATTTTGCAGCTACAATACAAAATATTCATCACTCTAATTCCAGACCTCATAGCTCATCTATGTCAAAGGCTTTAGAGGACCAGAAACACAAATCCAAATAATAAATCACCAAACCAAATGAAATCCAACATGTAAACAAAATTACAAAGAAAAACTAACACACCGTATAATGTTTTGTAATTACTAGTTCTGCTAAACGCAATCTTAAATCAAAATTAATCACCGCAAGTTTCTTTGCTAGTTCGACTTCAAAGTTAATAGAAGTAATATTTCTGCACTGCCAACCACTAATTTGATTGACCACCTGCTCACCTAATACTGTGTTTACTAAGAAATAGTATCTCGTAAATATGCTTTAGGTGTTTTCAACACTAAACAGATCTGTGTGTGAATTTTATACATGTTCTGGTAAACTGAGAGATGATGAGTATTCATAACACTGAAATATATTATTATCTATTTTATTCGGTGAAGGTTAAATAACTCAACTAATGGCAAGGTAAAAAATATATATTAGGTATTTTTATTATGTAAACTGCAGACTATACATAATTGTTCAACGGATTAAATGTCGGTACCTAACATTGCTATGTATATATCTTTAAAGAAAAGCACCAACTTCATTTGTATCTTTTATGTTGCATCATAATCAGCCTATAGTGTTCCCACTGTTGGGACACAGACACTCTATGAGAGGGAATGTACCGTAATACACCAAGCGGGTGTCACGTATCATCGATTTTTTGGTTCGAGGACATGCCGATTTCTTCACGATGTTTTCCTTCACTGTTTTGAGAGCAGGCGTAATGAATTAAATTACTCAAAGTAAAGCGCCTGCTTGGGTTCGAGCCCACAACATAGTATGTCGGGGGCGTTACCACAGCTCCGTTTTATTACTTCATTCAGCTCATCAATTTCCGAAAACAGCTGTTTTTGATTTAGATCGAATACCCCCTAAAATACAGTTGATGTTGTTATGTTGATAACGTTCAAGGCCAGTGTATTCTCATGTCTAAAAATAAATAATTCATAGGGGATTACTCCTGACCTCAGTCAAGGTTTCTGTACACTGTTACTTAAAACGCAACCTAGTTAGAGGTCAACTTGTTTAGACAAAGGTGATCGTCGTTATCATTCAAACTTTTGTCAGTCCACCAATATGTATAGCATGGTCATGCTCCTGCTCTAAATAAACTAAAATATTTCTAGTATTCTAGTTTTTATCGTATTGGAATATTTAATTTTGAAGTTAGGCAGGACGTGTTTCTATGCTAAGATCATGGTCACATATTTTAACTTCAACTTAATCAAAAGCATTATCAGCTGATTCCCGTCTATCATCTCGACCAACTAGCTTCCTCTTCCCGACTGACCGACTCCTTGACTATTCAAAAGGATAAAATGAAATGGTTTAGTTGAAACATTGCTTTGATTTGATTTTGAGTTTATGATTGTATGACTTTGTATCTTTAAGTTGATAGAAACGGCCGATTTTAAAGTTGATACCTACACCCTATTGAATAAGGAATGCGTCAGATGTCTCGGAGAAATTAGTACCATAACTACGTAACACACTATCAATCAGAATTTGAATCCTTCATATGTACAAAAAATTGTCTGCTCACTAACGTCAATAACGCTATGAATGTTGTTGAAAGACATTTCTACTGTTACGGCCTTGTTCATAAAAAGTTACCGAACATCTAAACAGTAGCCAAACTCTGGTTTCGTATTAAAAATGTTTAGATGTTCGATAACCTTTATGGATAAGACCGTAAGGCCCTTCATCTAAACAGTTGTTTAAAGTATAAGACCGTTAGTCTTTTACCCGTCTGTTGCAAAATGAGCGCCAATAACGTCCAATTATTTGCACGAGAATCACAACACTGAACAATCAATCATCAATCTGAATGTCCAACTAACCGATCACGACAAATATAATATTAATATTTATAAGTAACAGAACATGTGATTTTTTCTGTATCCGTGTTATTGCTTGTTAACGCAAACATGTAACAAGACTGGATGAATAAAAGATAACAGTCATGTTCAGAGGCACTGTTTGCTTCGTCTCGTATTAACCGGTTTCCCTGGGGTCCTCCGTGGAAACTGCTGCGTGGTCTACGTCTATGGAATCTTTAATATTTACATGATCAATAGTTTCGTGTGTTAGGTTTTTATCGCGGATGACTTGGTATTTTTCTTTTGAGAAGGGAGGAAAATTCACATGAATCAATACTGCTACTTTGCTTTTTCTCGTAAGGCTCTCACTTGACTTGAATAATGGAGTGACGTTCTTCTGAGAGAACACCCAGTTTCACCTCTGCTGAGTATGGGCCTCCTCCCTTTTATGCTATGCTACCCTGGTTTGTGCGAGTCTAATCCAGGTCTTTCTGCGAACTGCTGTAGGTCACCCACCTGGCTATTGGGTGAAACCAATTACACAGCAACGTCGCCTCATTCTGATTGGTATCGTCATGTTGATTGTGGCTAGCACCGCTTTTACACAATACCTTAAACCATTTTTCGCGTGTTCCCCTATAACGATATTATGCGACACTGTCATACGCAACATAATATCGTTTTAAACGCGTTGTGAACACGCAACGTTGTCAGTGTTGGCAATTACAAAACGCTCGTGTGAACACACCATAGTTTTGACAGTTAAATAAATATCAACCTTAGCACAATGTTTACGTAAAATTTTGAAGTTTAGTAATAATTTACCAGTCAAAATATTTTGCATTGTTAAGTTTTTGTTTAGCTTTCATAGACGTTATTTTTTGGCTAACTATTTATTGGTAACAAACTTTTCTGTGGCCTAAGAATTAAACAATGAAACCTTCACATTTCTTCAAGTATTTGTTTGAACATCGATCCTTACACAGCAGAAGTTTTTAAGACAAATATACATTCACAGCTGTCCCAACATAGCGAATGGAGGTGCTAAGTTAATATTTAACGTTCAATAAAAACTCGTGAACTATCGTTTACAGTTAATTTGCATTGCTAATTCTCAAGGAGAGTTGTTACGACGATATAGTGTGACGATAAGTGAATTGATGCATCTTCAGTTAGTTTTAATTAAGTTCGCGATACTCGTGCGAAAATACTCGAGGCAGGGAGCCTCTTAAAAGGTAATTTACAGGTGATTAAAACTGAACAATAACAATTTTTTAATTAAAGGAAAACTAGCTTAAATATTTTTTAATAAGGTGCAGGAAAATTTTTATTAGCTTTTTAGAAATAGACAGTTATTTAAAACAAAATAACCCCAATGTTGCTCGCATGGTTACCGAAACTAAGCAAAACAAACTAGGGATCCTGTTTCTACCCAAACCAGATTTCTACACCGTACAATTTATTGGACCGCGGGATCAATGCTATTCAAAGGTCACACAGGGGACATAGCAACGAGCAGTTTTATAACCAAACCATTGGAAAGCGAATCAAAATACTGATTCGAAGAACGACCTGTCTTGAATGTTACCCAGTAACAAGGTCCCCAAGGACCGATTGAAGCGAACATATTTTACACAAACTCCTTGAAAACTTTCTCGAAAATGTTCTGAATAGAAAAGGAATGTAGGTCTTATTGACATGCAAAGTTGTTTATTGTAGAGGCTATTTTCGTTTGAAAGCAGGCCTTGAAAAGGGCAATTGAATTGAAAATTGTACGCTTTAAATTTTAAAGTGCTGGTCCGTATATTATGCTTGTATAGGTACAACAATATGATACGAAATTCCACGCGAACGTCTGTAATTGAATAGTTACAGTTTGATAATACAAGGGTAATTACTACATAATAGAGTATCATGTCTATGTATCTAACATATGATTATGTTTATCGCTCCATGTAATTCGTTCTACTGAATTTTCGATATACCACTGGCACTTACCTAACACAATTAGAGGTATTAATATAATGGCTGGTAATTACCACAATAGCTACCTATTTATCATTTGTGGAGAAATACTTTAATCATGGCTATTTGATTTAATTGTATGGAGTCTAGAGTTTGGAAGAAAGGCCAAGTTTATGATAAACCTAAGATTGTATTTGTCGATTGTAGTAAAATAATAGCGGTATCAACTTTACACTAAATGGGACTAACGAGGGGAAAGAAGGAGCAAGACCAGGGAAAGTTGCGATAGCTCGAGAAGGCACCAGTGGGGTGCCTTAGGATAGCAACAAAACAATTAAGGGAATATTATAGAAAGAAGAGCAGTGGTGACGCAATGGAAACGCGCTGCGACTTACGACTTTTAGTTCGTACGTTCGAACTCTGACAGGCGCATTACTTTGTGTTAATAATTACATCAGCACTGCTCCCAAAACGGTGAAGGAAAACATTCTAAGGAAACCGACGTGATGTACAACCAACAATTTGAATATATGTGACAGCTACCAACCCGCATTGGGCACACGTGGAAGATTACGATCCACTCTCTCTCACCAAGAGGAGGCCTGTGTTCTAGCAGTGGGGACTGTTAGGCTGATTATTTATAGAAAGCAGTTGTGGATATCGTCATGAAACAGGATATAGGATCCAAGTTGCTTAAATTATACCAACAATTTTAATCATAACTGAAGATCTCTCTGAAGCACAGATTATAACTTATGGGTATCTTTATTACTTACCTAAGTTTAAGTGATAATACAACAAGCCACCAACCAAGCACGGACTGGCATTTGGGCGAGGTCCGTAAAACACGAGTTACGCAAAGCGTAGGCGCACTAATACGTAAACTTTAATCCATAAATACTGTTTGACGGTGAAACAGTCACAACTTTTGGGTTTGATATGCATTAATTAGAGCAGGGGACTGCCAGGCATTCGTATATAAGTATACCTAGAAGTAGGTACATAACGTTATTTGTTAAGGTCATGGTCGTTGTTTTAGCTCGGTGGACAGCTATACATATTGGAAAGCGTTGACAGTTAAGTGCTTCATCTGTGGTCAGGTGGCACGAAGCACTTTAGCTCACTGCAGAGCTTTTATAAGTAAAGGGACGGACGGTGTACCTATCTGAACGTGAATCATTTATATTTGGAAAATTAGCACGGAAGGTTATTGTTAAAGGTACTTACTGCATCGATTTGTTTTTTAATTTAGTGTAATGGTGAGCCTGATCGGTGAAGGGACAGCTAGAAGCAGGTATATGATAATAGAACCTGATGGTGAGCAATGTCTGACCCAAATCACCCAAATGACTGACTTTTATTTTCTTTAAGTTGCCGCACAAATGGTTCCAACTGTGTATGTCACAGTCTAAACGAAAGTCGTTAGTGATTTATGGTTTATCGTCCGATCAAAATATAACTTGTGTAACCTCAAACGCTTACGTTCAAAAGGAAAGATATGGTAATTAAGCTTAGAACCAAACATCCAAATGGTGACTTATACATAATCAGCCAAGCCAAGGGACAGTCAGTCCGACCACGCACAAAAAAAAAAACAAACAAGAAGGTTTAACCAAAAACTGCGAACAAGTACAAGGTAACTAGACTTTTACCTGTCCAGATAACAATAGTTGACATTGAGTCACAAGAACAGACGTTATCGAAGGAAATCGTTAGTCCCACCCTTGAATTATAAGGTATTTATTATTCGACACAACAATTGCGTAATATGTGTCGGAAGACTGGTGTTATTTAATCTGTGTGTCAGTCGGCTTTAGTTCTAAGAATTAGAAGTTGTGTGTGACCTAGTTGGAAAAGGATAATGTTATATACTGTGGTCAGCGATGCGACCATTGGCACTATGTCTAATGTTTCTATGCTCATTGATGCAGTTGCCAAGTGCGATGACTTTAGGCATGGCTCCCGATTTGGAGAAGATTAAAGACGAAGAGGAGATATAATGATCAGAGATCACAAACTTAGGGTAAACTAAGGAGTGTTTTGACGTCAGCAGAAACATGCCCCAAAAGCTTCTAACAAAAGAATTATAAGTATAATAAATAAAAGGACCCATAAAAGAATAAAGACGGTAAACGCTCAACATTAACATATCTTTTAACGAACAGAGACCGTTCAGAGTTAATGGAGCATCCAATTTGACATTCTTTTGTATTTTTATTTCTAAAACGTTTCCAAATGACAAGATTTGTACAATATCATCGTTTTGGACGACTTATTCAATGAGCGCTATTAATGTCATTGACTCCGCGAAATGAATGAGCAGTGCGTTGAACCGGGTGCGTAGGAGTCGATACGAAATTATCGTGTGCTTGGATTTGTTAGGATAATTAGTTCCCTATTTAAATTGGTACGGTTATGTCAATGTGTGTTTGTGCATAGTAGGAAGTGTTATCAATTTAGTAGTCAACGCGGGCAATGTTCTACTTTGCAGTACTTTGCACTATTTACACGATTAGGTTAGTTGCTATACACGCCACGTCGGAGAAACCTGTTTTGAGAAAGAATACAAATGGTAACATACTAACATGGTGCTTGTTGATACTGTGCATTTTATTTTAGTATCGAATGCGTCACTTTGTGGTAAATGTAAGGTCTCTTGGAGAATGTCAAATAAAAAATAAAATACAATGAGTAATCAACTCTAGGTTACCGACATCTCAGTAATTCTTTATTCTGATAATCAAACACATAAAGCTTTGACTTGTTCACTCAGAGAAATAACAGAATAGATATATACTGTGTGACCGAAAATATTAAGGCAGAGGGAGTAAATGATAAGGTGAAGAATAGGGCAGAAAAACTTATTATGTATGAGGCCGAAAATCTGATACATATTGGCCTAAAATTTAGATCCACAATCAACCAAGTAGGTTATTGATTCAGTAGGTACGTAGAGACTTTCAATCAACGCAAATACATTAACTTCACTAATACGGTTTCAGCATAAACCTAACTACAAAAGCGCTTAACAGCGATAAGCTTTACAAAATTGTCTATAACATAATCAGTATTATATACGAGCCATTGTTCCAAGCTAAAGCCAACGTATAATTAAGTTGATAAAGGCAGTTAATCAATTTAATCTTTGTATTGTTAGCAATGAAGTATGGGACGAAAATTGGTAAGCTTCACCAGAACTTAAAGGACATTTTCATTCGGAAGAGCTTAAAGTATATATATGTTGTTATAGAGGTATAATCTGCGTGTGTGTATGTATGTTTTGTATAGCATGATATCGACGCGTCTGTTACCATAAATTCAGTATTATGATCCTGCATGTTCAGAATCATATACATATGTTGTACGTTGATATTGTTCGTCGGTTATTAAAAAAACATGCTGTTCCATGCAATTTTACCGTGAGCTATTGCACTTTTCTGTGAAAACATTCTACGCTAGGAGGTCGTCGATGTTCCAGCCGTCCCTGTATGTGCCATGGGTCATCAGAACGGTTTACCGTTTGTTTATCTGGAACCACGTCAATTAGGTCCACGACTTGTGTAATTTGTCCATTCTCTCCCAGCGTAATCTCAAAAGATGATAATTCTAAATTGGATTGGAAGTTACACCCACCTCAAAAGGTTCATCATTTATCTTTGTATGTAGGTTCTGGGCGTGCATAGGTTGACTGACAAACAATCAATTCTATTACACATAAGTTACGAAACATTTAATTAAATCATACATACACACTTAATAAATAAATAATCAAAATAGATAAGTAACCAGGGTTGTCAAATATAGTTGAAGTTTAGTAGGAAACCGATGGATTTTTTCGAATAAAATTTAATGTGTATTAACTGTTTGTTTTCTATTAATTCTGTTAAATTTTACTCGAAAATATCCATCGGTTTCTTTGTTAACTTCAACTAAATCCGACTGGTGGTTACTTTTCTCTTTTGCTGACTGTACATAAAATATGTATTTCTTAATTAGCTTAATCATATTAAGAATGACCAGATTTATAACTCCTGCAATTTTATGCGCATTGTCTAAACATAGTATTTTTTTTTAATGCGCAGTTATGAAGGTCAACGAAAATGTACCTAGATCGATTATATAGTACAATCCTTTCATAAAAATAAATGATATGAAACTATTGCGTTTGAGAAAAACAATAATTCAGTAACAGTATTTTATATATACTACTATTCTGAAAACAATTCAAGTTAAAAAACAATCAATTTGTTCCTACTTGTTTTAATAACAAACAGTTTGGAACGAAACCAAACAAAACGCCGCATATAATCCTCGTGTACCAAACCAATTTCAGTTTCATCCAGTTCAAACATAACAAGATTAAAAATATATATGGGCTCTAACCAATAAATCAAATAACAAACAAACACAGATATAATTGAAAATAAAAACTACAATAAAAGCAATTTTGCCGAACAAAGTGCTACAATAAATGACTAAATCAATTCAGGCCATCACACTGATCACAATACATTTAATTATAGATCCATGGACGAGACGGCGTTAGAAGTTGATCAAAGACAAGAAGAATACTTTTTGGAAATTGAAAGAATGCAAGTACAATAGAAAGGGAACTGATTGTATTAAAATATTTTCAATCGTACTTAAATCATTCAATAATATTAATAGGCCTCTGAAAGTCGATTCATATGATCAATTTCTTTTTCATTAATATTATGTAACGACTACTAAATCTATATCTTAACGAGGAATCACTACTGAAGTTTCCTCCACTTTTACTCGCAAAACTTCCACTGAAAATATTTCAATAATCAGACTTGCTCGGACATGGGAGTTTACCAGATAAGTAATTTAAAACTCAAGTTCCCCAACTAACGAACTCATACTACTTTTAAGTAGCGACTTAAAGTGGTTAACAAACTTTCCTGGGGTAATTTTAAAGTAGCATCAGTAAGTTGGTGTTTTAGTAGTTTTTCAGATTAGCTAAAGTACATTCATCTTTTATGGGGTACTGTGTTAAATGTTATAACAAAATACTTTGTGATATATTGCAATTAAATGAAAGGAAATTTAAAACTCATATTAAAAGTACACTTTGTAAACAAGCGTATTATACATTAGAGGATTATATCCAAGATAAGAATGCTTGGAAACATGCTGGTCCTGCTCCATAGGACAATCCAGAGTCTAGACAAAATCAAACTGGTTGCTAATTGAATTATATAAATAATTATATTTTATGACATCACACTGACTAATTTCTTGTTAATATTCTAGGAAAATCGTATACTTACTCTTACAATGTTTGTAAATATGTGAGCACGATGTATCTATCATAGAATTAATTTATCTTAATTGCTTCAGTTGCATTTTGTTACCTTTTTTGGTATAGTAATTTTTTATTCTGGGTGCATCGTCTTCACATATAATTATATAATTAATGTACTATGATAATTTGTATGTAAAACATTTTAAAAGAGTAACGGTGGAGTTTCTTGCCCGTTCTTCTCCATACGAAACTACATTTTGGAATGGGCGACTAGAATCAATTCTATTTATTAAATGTAAATGTTGACGTTCAAAAGTGCCTTATAAGTGCCTAATTGAAATAAATGCTTTGACTTTGACTTTGAGTTACATTTACATTGTAGAAGACGAGACTGGCGAAGTATTAGGGAACCACAACGGGTGCTTGAGTGTGTTCTTAGACCAAGTAGTTCACATTTTTATTTTCGTAAATGATTTTGATGGAATCTCTTATAAGGACAAATTAAAGATTGACTAAACTCTTGAAGTGAATTATACTACAGATAGCAACGAAAATTGTGACTAACAGTAACATTTTTAAAAATAAGTCACGATTCGGAGACAAATTTGGAACTGACTGACTCCCATAGTTCACTTGTATGATCGTATTTCACGTGACCACATTCGAAATAGCAACACCATCGCAACAAAAACTTCAAGCACATCGTGTACATCTGTATGTGTGTCTGTATTGTTGGCAATGACACAGTCTGAATACTAGGCTAACACGACATGAACGATTGTCGTCGCTTTTTCTTTTACACTAGAAAGGTCGCGGGAGACGTGATGTGTTGCCGGGAATCTATTATCTTGTGAGATCAATGCTCCAAGACGGTTCTGAACTCCTGATTCATATTCTTGTAAGGTTGGGTTTTACATCGATAATGCGTCATCATATATGAGAAAAGGGTTTTGGCCTGCAGTGGCAATTATATGCCGGTCAAGTTTTCTAATCAACATTAAAAAAATATTTTAAACTTCCTTTATTTCCAGATTCTGTCAAACTTGGGTGTACAGGTTTTTAATGGTGCAGACATAAGGAAAAGTAACGGACGTGTAGCACACAGACGGACGGATGAAGTCATAATATTACTGAGCTACTTATTGGGTAAATATTGCGTTAATGTATGGTTGCCAGGATGCTCCAATTTCAAGTATCGATTCCATACCGATTTCTTATCTTCACATTCGATTTCCAATCATAATCTTGATGCGAAGTGCGCGATTAAACAATCTCTTTGAGCTTGGTCCAATTTTTTACGACTTATATTATGATGTTTTCGCAAAAAATCTGCAACTGCATTTTACAACAGATGATGAAGATAACAGAGACAGCAATGAACTTGATTCGATGTTACATCCAATTCGGGTCTTTTATCCTAGTTTACATAAAGACAATGGCGTCAATAATGATACGGACGGAAACGTGTGTAAAATCGATAGCCGACAGCTATTCTGCTATTGTAATCCAAATCACCGTTTACCGCCTAAGTTTCGAGCTGACGCCTACGATTCTGTACGAAGGTTCTATACTTGGTTAATTGGCAATTCCGCATCAAATAGATTTAGGTCTTACGTCCCCAAATTCTCATTTCCATGGTAATTTCAAGGACTTTTTTTAAAGTAAGTAATAAAATTTTGCAAAATTGATATCCTCTCGATCGAGACAATTTTTCACCGCAACGTTACGGTAATCTTAAAAACCATTAGGACACCTCTTAATAAGCCAACAGATTCAATGGAGAAGTACCGTATATTTGGACAGGATCCTTGAAAATACCGCTACATTTGGAGGTCCTATTAAAGATATAATTTAGGGTTTTCGGGCAACACCCACGTAATGTCACGCTCTGTGCGTCTTCGAATTTTGGATCGTATTTCTTGTATACAGAAGCGATTTTCTTTTGATGTGGTTAGGAATTCATTAATCTTGAAAACGACATAAAAAGTTTTTTCACAAGAGCTGAGGAACCATCAAGTGCTCGCAGTGTTTATTGGAATTCTGGCATAAACTGCGGTTCCGTTTCTTATACATACAACATTTCATAGTTAATGTACCCATGAATTTATATATTATGGCTATGATACGTCTCTGTAAGATAAACTGCATAATCCTAAATGTTTCAAATCGCGCGTGCGTGGTACCGTAACAACTACCAGCTTACTTAGCGTCACGTGTATCAGAAGTTAATCCTTGCCACACACTCGTATGTTACTATACGGGTGATTTACTAATGAATGGTTCTCAACATCCACTACGAAGTTAAAGATTCAGTCAACAGTACTGTAACTACAGTTAAATACAAGAGAAGGAATAAACGAGCTGTTTGTACATTTAAGAATATATTGCCATTTCAAGAATAAGTAGCCAGACTAGTAATATTTGTTGTTGACATGATTTGAGTTAGCAAATCGTGTCTCAAGGTTGCTACCAAACAGGTGTCCAGTAGCACCTAGATCAGGTATATGACGTCTACTGATGTTTATTGGCTATAACTTGAACATTGTTGACTTTGATTACGAAATTAGGACTGGTGTGGATACCGTTTTGTTCGTCTGCCAAATGATATGCTGATGCGAGAGTAACCTTTCGGAATTCGGAGTGTAAAAAAAAGCTTTTGGAACCAAAAGGATAAAAAAGGTTCTTTCAAAAACCTCTTTTTTATTACTGCGGACTCTCGGAAAGGAAAATCACAAAGCAAACACGGGTACATAAAACCAAGGTCTGTTTTTAAAGGTCTAAAAAATAATACATTGAAAAAAAGAGTACAATTCTTTAAGTATTGCAGAAGTATATGAAAACATAATATTTTTTAATTTTCTACTTTTATTTACTCAGTGGAACGACCTTTATGTTTAAGGAATCCGAATCGATTAGAATGTAAGTGAACGGAGAGAGGCTCCTGATATAAAAAATACAATTGTTTGTCTTTGATGGTCGGGCGTGAAGATTGGAATTGTTTTCTTCCATTGTAGGTATTTGGCGATACCTTCATTCTGGTTCAACAATTTAGGGCATTTATTTGTTGCGCAAACTCTTTCGCTTAAAGAACAGGAATTCAGCGATCAGAGCACGGTTGATTGCAGAAAAGTAAAGAACGTCGTGAAAGAAACAACAGGTCGTGACGCAGATAAAGATGAGCACATACATGCATACGTTAACCACAAGCCCGAGAAAACAATGATACATTCGGTAATACTCATGCAAAATCCCTAGATGGACTCAAATAAAAGAAGCAAAATTAAAAACTTTGGACACACAAAAATAAAAAGATGTAATCGACTAATTGGATATTAACTGCAAATACATAACCATCGACTTTACTGTACGTGATAATAATGACATCAGACATAAATAAAATAATCTACGTGCTCCATGAGATATCGCCACGTTTCTTCCACAATATTACAAATTCTTGAGCTGCAACTTCCTATTTAGAAAGTCATATTAACACAGGTATCTTTAGGGGCGTAAAGTTCATGTTCTCCACGACAAGCGTGCCAATAGAGAAGGGTTTGACTTGAAAGCTAAGCAGTTATTCAAGCTTTTTTCACTCCCTTACAAAGGCCCACGTTTCTTGAAACATCCCTTTCGGTAAAGTCGACGACGAATAGTTCACGATGTCACTGTACGTGTTTTAATATCTCCGGAGGCCGAAATAGACGTATAATAAAAACAGGAATTTAATATATAGAATATATCTAGACACTTTGGATGTTTGGCCTTCAGTGGTTTGATGTGGGTTTCGCGGATATGGCTTTCGGTGTGTAGTCCTGTTTTTTCGTAAGCATTGATGTCATTAAATCTAGTAGCATTGTCAAAAAATATTAATAAAATTAAAAGTATCGATACTAGTTATGTTATAAAAAAAACTGAAACCACAATTGGTTCTACCTAAAACACAGTCGCTACTATAAAAAAAAAACAGCTATAAAATTACCTTTCAACTTTTACGTGAAAAGCCAATTACGTCGACACGCGATTCACTCAAATCCAATTCACTAATATTGTAATCATTCACACAACACAAAATTCAATCCATATTTTCTAATACCGCGTAGCGATATGAAATGCAACGGCACTGATCACACGTCCGTTCGGTTTGCGCGCCAAACGCGACTGGCAGGCTGCGTGCCCGGCAGGTCCGCCGGCGACAAACCTTCACCAATGAACCGCGTCTATTTACCATAGATTATGATAATCCGTATGCATTGCTAATTTATTATATGCAGTAACTCCAATGCGCTTTACGGAAACGGTAATGTATATTATATATTTAATTAAATCGTTAATTTAATTAATGCAGAGAACAAAAATTGAATGGGTCTGCCGATTGGTTAACACTTCAATGACAATGAGGAAGCACTAGTTTCACGGTGCCTTTAAATTATTCGTTTTATCTAGATGACATAATATGTCATCATAGTTTCCATGGAACAATGGGTCAAGCCCGTTAATGATTTCTATCTTAGAAAATAACAATAGAGTATTAAAGCTCAGAGCTCGGCACCAATGAATAGTTAAGAAAAAATAATTAGTAAGGATTTCCCATAACAAGAATCTCGGTGGATACGGAAACTGGGTACGCGTTCGACAATATTTTGCACAATGCCATTTCAACCAAAACGAAATTGTACGGTCATTAGAAACTCGAAACTCCGCAACAGAAGTAAAATATCACATTGCGTGGTTGTCTGCATTTCTGTAAGAACCGTATCGCGTTCGAACACTAGAGTAAAAGTGTTTTGGCGCTAACTCTATGCGGTGTCCCTGACCCGGTTGTAGAGCCTTCACGTTATATGTGCGCCTAGTACTTCACTATGCGGACTGAACCTGAATGACATGATGAATAAAGCATACCGCATGGGGAAAGCCGATTATTATGAGAAATGGGAATAATATGTAAGCAGGCTATAATTTTCCTTGTCCATAAAGATAGTACCGCTATGATTAAGACGATGATCAAAACAGTCTGATACAGCTACAACCAATAATTTAGACAGAAAAGAGTAATTTGATCAGAACCAGAGCAGAAGGTAATCACAATAAATCTATTTTTTTATATATAAATATACTATTCTAATTGATAGACTTTGGCACAAGTGATTCCTTCCGTAGGAATTTTTGTCCTCCACGGCAAAACACAAATACACAAGATTCATAATTATAATGGATGAACATGTAACTATGTAACGTTACCTATAGATTGCGGGAAGACGTCAAAGGTACCGAATTATCGTAATCTGTTCGCCCACTGTCAAACACTAAGGCCGAGGATGTTATCACAAGAGAAGCGATTACTGAATTGCTGTTACTGAGAGAACTGTGTTTGAATCTGATGACAACCTTTGTGGATTTGCTGATAAATCTAGCTACGTCATCGCCTGGTAATAAACACAGTGTAACTTTGCAGGATAACCCGTCAGAGTGAACTCACGAGGACGATGACTGCCAGTAAACCCATACCACAACGCCGTGATAGGGCTTGCCTTGTGGTTACTTACCCGCTCATCCAAAGTTGTGGGTAGAGTCACATATACACTTTTATTTACCAATATACACATGCAGATGTCCTATATTGGTAATGCGGGCAAAGAGAAAAAAGACAAGGAGGCTCCTGTTTGGCTGCATGGTCGGAGCTTTGACTGTTCTTGCTAAGATACGCGTTATGTCAATTATTTACCTGTTTGTGTTTATATTCGAAGGGTCCTAACATTGTAACTATTCCACAAATATATTCTAAATATATGTTTCACTTTGCGGTTTTCCTTGAGGACAACTGGAAGGTGTAACAATATTCATAGGAATTGCTTTCAACTATACATTGGTGGTGTGTAACTGTGTACTTTAGTAGTTTATCCATTTCTCGCAACCATATGGTTGTGGTAGACTAAACACCTGATTCTCGGTAAGAGCTTTTATCAATTTGAATACATAGTTTATTAGGTACACGACATTCAGGCGGTTTCGAACTTCATTAGAGTAATTGCGAACACGGTAAATTCTTCTCGTCAGCTTCGTCTCCCGAATTACATAGCTCTAGTAATTTGATGAGAGCGTAGTACTCAACTGTTCAGTAAGGAATATATTATTTCTAAAAGTTACTTGTCTGTTTTGTCATTAAACAGAATTTTCCCAGTATTTTTATGTTGAAACACATCATCATTCTCCTGCCATATCTCAATTTATTTAGGGTCGGCACAACATGTCTTTTTCCAATACTTGTCTAATAGTCGCCATCTCGGAAGTCAGCCCCATTCTAGGTATGTCAACATTTACATAGTCCATCCATCGTTTCTTTGTTCTCCCCCTACTAATGCCATTGACATTCAAACTCAAAACTATCCTCACGACAGCCTAATTCATCCGTGTCACATGCCCATACCATGACAACCGATTTCCACGCAACTTCTCAGTTATCGGTGCCACTTTCAGGCTACCTCTTATGTACTCATTTCTTATTCTATCCATTCCTGTTACACGTGTAACACCCCACATATGAAATACAAACGTTATGAAAATCATCCCAGACAGGGATTTTTTTTTTTTTGGGTGGGAAATCATCAAATGACTTCTCCTGCTGAGTAGAGCAGGAGGGCGTGTCAGACTTTTACTGACTAAAACCCACCCGTGTTCCCTCAGTAGCCCGTATGCCAGGGGCCGTGGTATCTCTTTCGAACAAACCCGCACCCCTGGCAGGCATCGGCCCTTGCGGACCCCACCTGTGGTTGCTGACATCTTTGACGGCGCGCGTGAGGAACACAACGCGCCGTCCCGTCTACCACTTTTCGGCCGCAGAGGATAGGGAGAGCGGCTGACGCTATACCGACACTCCTCTTCCCCTGCGGCCCCACCGCGTCCGCCATCAAACGGTGGCGGCCCCGTCCAGGCCACGGAAGGGAAGAGCGCTGCTCAGAAGCACCGGCACTCCTCCTCTACCGCAGCCTGTAACCCTCAGCCGCGATGCCTCCCATTCGACATCGCGGCCCACCTCAGTTGCGGTGCACCTCACCGCAACCTACTTTTTGGCCGCTACGTCAATGGCTTGAAGGCAAAAGCCCTGACGAGCGGCCCCACCGTTGGGTTCCTCTTGGCTTCACCGTGGATGGGAGACCACGGTTACTAAGCCCCCCCGCAACGACAATGCGGGAACCCACTCGGGGGGGATCCCAGACAGGGATCAGGGCTGATTTTCAAGGCGTATGTGTTGGACAGAAATTCTTTGTCAAATCAAAATTGTACAGGTGACACTTCATTCTGTACAATTTCAACAAAGAATTCCTTTGGCCTAATTAAATCTTCAAATAGAAGGCAAAGGAATTTATACAATGGAGTTACATTGTTTTTGTCTTCGTTCCGCTCAAGTGGTCCTCATAGATCGCTTATTTCCAGTCTTCCACTACGATTAATTAAGCATTCGGCGACGCTCCAACGGACTCCTGAAACCGTTTGTTTATCGGAGCGGGCGAAAGTTATGCCCGTCTTGTTTTTATTGCCTTCCTGGTACCAGCGGCTTGTGAATGCTTGTGAGTTAACCGTACCTCAAGTTATCACATACTTCCGAAGACTCAGGCCCGTATTACAGAACCTCACTCAAGACTCAAGTATTACTTAAAACTAGTTTAGAGGGTTGATTGGTTGAAAGTAGTTTTAAGTAATGCTTTAGTCTTGAGTGAGATTCTGTAATACGGGACTTAGTTTTCTTTTTCTTCAACTCTTAGTAACTTAGAAGACCATACATTGTTATAGATACTAGTGGTCGCCCAGTGGTTGAAATTCGGCCATAATTTATAAACTTAATGTATTTCTAAAGCATTGCAATATTAAAAATATTCGCTTTCTACACTCCTACTCCATAATAACCTTTAACTGTGCCAAAGTCCATACTCCTCTGTCCGCTTAGTTTTCGAAAAAAGGGGAACAAAGTTTTTGCTTCACGTATTAATATTAACATAGATTCCAATAGTAAATAGGCATTAAAAAACGGCCGGTATTTCGGATATCCAGTAGTTGACTATTATAGGAGGATATGGCTACATGATGCAGGAAATGTTTAGTTAGTCAAACGTTTCGGTTTTCCGTGATAGGAAGGCAGTGCTTTAGTGTCGATAGTGTTTCCTTTGTATCTTGTTAGAATTGTGCTTATAAGGTCCTTAAGACAAGATTAAATGGCCAAAGAGCAGGCTTCATGATGATGATGGTATGTTGTGCAGACATATAACCCTCAGCGACGACCGTCTGAGACATTATCGTATAGCATAATCAACATTATAATGTTTCCAATACTGGGACACAGGTAGGGTTGCCAAACTTTTTTCTAAAAGTAGTAGAATATTTCTGATTTCAGACAGTATTAAAGAGTACAGATGAATAAAATAAAGTACCATTTCTTCATTTCTCTTTATGTACCTATTTTCGAGCACTTTTTGCGGTACTGAATATTTTTTAATGATTTAACAAGTTATTGTAGGACTCCAAACATCGTAATTCTACGTTAAAAGTTTTTTTTTTCTTTTTAATACACATAAGATAAGGAGCTCATTTTAATCAATCTCTCTTCTGGTCACTTTACATTCATGACCGACAAATAGTCAAGTCACACAGTGGAAAATACATTAAACAGCAGAAAAACGAAATCACACGCCTCAAAAAAGTCAGTTTATGAAAAAAGAGTATTTTGGCGTACTCTATCAGTGTCATAGATTATAGAGTACACCCATAAGAAAAAGAGTACAATACTCTATTTTAGACTATGGCTGGCAACCCTAGACACAGGCCTTCTCTCTGTAGAGGGAGTGGGCCGTAATCCCACGTGAGCCCAGTGATGTTTAGAATTTTTGGTTCTAGGACATGCCGGTTTCCTCACGATATTTTCCTTCACCGTTTTAAGAGCAACGGTGATGAAATAATTTACACAAAGTAAAGGGCCGGTCGGGGTTCGAACCTAAGACCTAGAACTTGTAAGTCGCCGCTGTTACCACTGGGCCACCGTTACTTTTATATTTTTGTACAATCAATGTGGTCTGATTTTTCTTTTGTGTAAGTAATTAGTATCTAACTACATTTTAAATTAAATTTATTTTGTGTAAATTCAGATATAAATAATTGTTAATGAATACTAAGGCCACAGACAGTAATGGAGACGGTAGGAAAGTGTTGACAACATAAACAAACTTTAGACACAACTTTGCTAAAAATGCAGACCAGTATTTAAACTCATTTGCGCATTGTCCTCCAACCAACCTGCACAAAAATGAAACAACAACATCTTGTGGATATAAAACGACCTTGATACTATTTCTAAGGTAAACAGCTCAAATTTTAGTCTCCATCTAAAACCGGTATCGTCTGCGATGCATAAAATCGGACGTGCGTGTTGATCTAACGTTTTGCATACATGAATATTTTACATAACATATACATCATGCCTTGTTTCCCAGAAGGATATGTCAGAGGTGTGTGTACCTATAGTATATCCACATTTCGCCAGTTATGATTAAGTTTAATGTTATAGGGGGCGAGCCTATCACCATCCACTGGAAACACATTCAGACAGAAAGCTGCTACTGTTAAATTCCAGATAAAAAAAAACCCAGTATCAGTTTGCCCGACCTGAAAATCGAAACCAGTCATGCAGTTATGCTCAGCAGTTGCGCTTGCGACCACAAGAACAGGAAACGCTCGGGTGTTTCCACTGCGTAGATCGCCCTGAGGACACGGTGGAACATACGGTGGAGGTCTGCCCGGCTTGGGCGGAACACCGCCGTGTCCTTGTGGAGGCAATCGATGGCGGCGATCTCTCTCGCGTCCAGCCCGGGTCCAGACAATGGTTCGGTGCGAGAGTGCATGGGTAGCCGTCACCTCCTTCTGCGAAGCAGTGATGCTCGCGAAGAGGGAGGCGGCGCACGTGAGGGAGAGGCAGTATATGCGCCCTCACGGCCCTAGCCTCTGCAGGAGACGCCCTGGTCGTCGGGAATACCAGGCTGATTCCCGGCTACCGTAGGTGCGGGCTTGCGGATGGCGAGTAATGGGTAGCTCGCTGTCCGGTAAGGACTAAGCTCGGGTCGACGGCGGCGGCGCGTTGTGTTCCATGCGCGCCCCAAAGATGTCAGCATCAACTGGTGGGGTCCGCAAGGGCCGACGCCTGCCAGGGTGCTTGTTCGAAAGAGATACCGTGGACCCTGGCACACAGGCAACTGGAGGAACACGGGTGGGTTTTAGTCAGTAAAAGTCTGACACGCCCTCCCGCTCCTCAATGATATCATGAATTATGTCAGTCCAATGAAAACTTCTCTATACTTCTGTATGTAAAAATATAAATTAACATATTTTTGTTATGAAAAATTCGACTGAATTTTATAGTGGGGTGTTTATTTTGGAATTGGTTTTTGATTCAGCTTTTATTTTTACTACAGAGCAAACTTTGAAATGTTAGTACAAGGATGAAATTATTTGTTAATGTTGTAATCGAAATCAAATAAAACTTCTGCACTTTGGCTGGCGCTGACAACAAGATTGAACAAACACCATCTTTGTTTCAAATTAAAAACATCCTGCGAATTTCGTGAAAATAATTGATTGTTCGCTTCCTAATTACCACTCACAAGTCATACTCAAACCATTTTAAACTAGCTTTTGCCCTCGGCTTCGCCCGCGTGGATGTCGATTATCGCATAAAAAACCCTATATCCTTCCCCATGTCCTAGGCTATATCTCTGGCAAACTTTATAACGATCGGTTCAGTGGTTTAGGCGTGAAAAAGTAACAGACAGGCAGAATTACTTTCGCATTTATAATATTAGTACGTATAGGCAGATAGGCACTTAAAAGGAAAGGCAAGATTTGAATGTTTGTTTGCATTGAATAGGCTCCGAAACTGCTGAACCGATTTGAAAAACTATTTCACTGTTGGGAAGCTACACTATCCCCGGGTGACTTAGGCTATATTTTTATCCCCATATTCTCACGGGAACGGGAAACGCGGGTGAAACTGCGGAGCGCTGCTAGTTAAAAATAAAGCAATGACACTATGTGATAGGTAAAGTACATGCTGCTCACATCTTTACAAATGTCGTAAAAGTAGATGATTTTCCTAGTACGATAGAGATTAAAAATCTGTGTCATAAAATTAAAGTAAATTAAATTAATGTTTATGACAGATTTTTACACTTTTCTTGAATCTTGACTGTTCACAATATTAAACTAGCAAGCGGTTGATTTCCTGCCAGAGGTGCAGGTTGTTCGAAAGAGATACCGTGGCCCCTGGCACACAGGCAACTGATCCCAACACGGGTGGGTTTTAGTCAGTAAAAGTCTGACACGCCTCTTGCTCCACCCAGAGCCGGAGAAGTTATTTGTTGATTTCCCACGCTCAAAAAAAAAAAATGAGGTTTGCAATGTTTGATTTTGTTCTGGACTTCACTACAGGTTACATTCAATCCTATCAACCACATGTCTCTTCCCCTCACTTGGTTAAACATGACATGTGACTTCAGTTACCACAGTAGTAATAGACATATTAGCGACCTATCTAAATTATTTAGAGCCCAGTCCCCAGCGGATGGAACCCTGACACAGTTGCTACTGCGACACTGCGGAAACGACCTAGTTCTCAGACTTCCACGTGTAGTATTTTTTCTAGAATTATTTCCGAATGCTGCTGTTTTGAGGATATTATTTGATGTAATACAGGATATATTTTTAACGAGAGCGCAAACTGTAACCATGAATTCAGCATTTCATTCTAGACCTCCAGCGCAGAAATTTCTCGTCGGTTGTCCAAAACAAAAAATTTGCTGTAAAATTTGTAATAAAAAAACATTTTTTGATGGTACTGTATCGAGAATCACTAGCCCTATCACCCGTCTTAGTTTTCGGAAGCGTTTCCCTTACACCCTCTAGTTTATAGTTTCTACAACCTCAATACCTGTCCCTTATTAATTCATTGCACTTGTGAATTTCAATTTTCAAGTGTTTTTTCTTTTGAGAAACAATTAACGAAACAAGCTGATGTATTATAAATGATTGCACTCCTCTAAAAACAAAAAACATTCATCATCATCATCAGCCTATAATCTTCCCACTGCTGGGAGACAGGCCTCCTCTCGGTGAGAGGGACCGGGCCACAATCCACCACGCGGGCCCAGTGCGGGTTGGTAGATGTCACATGTCTTCGAATTTTTGGTTCTAGGACATGCCGGTTTCCTCACGATGTTTTCTTCACCGTTTTGAGAGCAGTGGTGATGAAATAATTTACACAAAGTAAAGCGCTTGTCTGGGTTCGAACTCACGACCTTACAACTCGTAAGTCGCGGCCGTTACCACTTGGCCAAAAACATTGTTTTAAGTGAATTCTATTAAATGGCAAATATATTAACGATACTCAACGTACGAACTTATTACGTACGAATATTTATTTACCTATGCTGAAACTGTTTGTACTCCTCGTCACTTGTCCCTAAAGGTTCATTAGAAAACCAGCGTCAGGCAGCATCTGTCTAGCATTAATGCTGAAATGAACCTTTTTGGCGTAGCCGTGAGGCACATATTATAGTACCTAGTTATTTATTTTCACTTTTTTTTGCTATTTATTTTGTGTTACACGAACTGTGTCCAAATAAACGGTATTCTTTCTTTTTTCTTTCTAACTTAAGCAGAAAAAAAGTATAAAAAAATCTGCAAGAGAAAGATGCGCCCGTGTTCCGATTTGTTTCACGCAAATGTAAAAGCATGAAATCGATTACATCTGAGCATTTCACAGAACGCGAGCGAAGATATCGATCACAGGTATCGAATACTGAACGATTACAAACACGTGTTTCACAGATCTAGTAAAGGAATAGGCTCACTATAGAAGCTGGTTGCCCGTTTTACCTATGTTTAAAAAAACTAAAACCCGTCTGCTGAAAAATCACGCTCTAAAAAGATACATTCTAGTCAAAACCAATCAATTAACAAATAATCAAGTACAGGAACATTATCGGCTAATTATGGTGTTGCTACACCAGAAATGGTTAGCTCTTTCTGATGATTTTTCTAAAGGTTCTGATTAAGCAGTTATAGTATTGATGAGCACGCAAATCTAGAGTATGACCTTTCAAGGCCGTTTATTCATCTGTTTGGTCAACTTTTGCTAAACAACTTAAGACCTACTACAATAGAATCTTGGAATGGTTCCAGATTTTCTTTAGCCATCATTTACTTTGCAGTGACCTCTAAAAACAGCTCTAATACCTTTAAAACGTAGCAATACGATATTTTTTTCTCGAACAAAAAGTAACACAAGAAAACCTACATTACACAGTACCCAATGTGTTTTCGCAATATTATTGTAACGCTGCAACAAAAGAAACAGTTAATAGCTCTGCAGACAGTTGAAATTAACTCGTAACAAAACATTTAGTACTCGGATGTAGGCGACGGACGTGGAAAACATAATACGGACACAACATATAATAAATATACAGTATGCATCTAATTACGGTCGTATGTGCAATTTTCCAGTACAGGTAAAGAAGTTGTTTAAAGTTTTTAGTGAGCCTCTTTTGAAGGTTGCAGATAGTTACCAAAAGAGACTTGAAACATTTTATGGATATGCAGAATTTCAGTGGCTTACCGGTACTAACAAGCGTATTTACTAACAATCAGTGATTTATAATTTGTTATGTGAAATAACTTTACTTTAGCTTCCTGTTCATAACTTGTCCTCCTGTTTGTAATTTTATGACGTCTTCCTTTTTTCCCGAATCCGGAAGAAAGGACTCACGAAGAAATAACTTTATTCCACTGGCATCCACTTTTCGTTTACCGTTTACGGAAACCACATGCATTTAGTAGCGTTTACAAACTGTGCTCTGATTGTTTCGTACTACAAATAACACGCCTCTTTCACTTTTATATCCGTTTTATTTTCTACAGTGGCGTGGCGTTGATGTGCTAAGCGCCAGAATTTATTGTTGAAAGTACGGCGAAAAGGGAAACTGACGGAGACTCTTATAGCGTGCACACTATGGCCGATATTAGTGCAATGGGCATAGATAGTCAAAACGGCTATTATGCTAAATTACTAGTGTTTAAAAAGAGTAATAAACGTGATACATTTCTAGAATTAATTCCAGAACGCGTGTTTGTGCATGTAGCAGAATAATTTCCTCAGAAATTATTTCAAAAGAAATAATTAGGAAAACAGACCAGTAATTAATCTCTTTGTTATCGTTTCGAATTTACACTAGTTTATACTAAGACACGGGAACAGCTATGAGAATTAAATCGTATAAAAAGTTGAATTGCAAACAAGACAATGAATATTTAGTAACCTACTGCCTTAACTATCGATAAGCAATTGATACTTATCGATACTTTTTTGCTCGAGTTCTTACTCGCATTGCAAACAATGCAACACACATAAGATCGAGCAAATGAGCTAACATTACCGAGTTGTGCATTAGAGCTAGACACGTAATTATCTATGTCAGTAGACGATTGTTACGATCGATGGCTAATACGTACGTTTATTGGACGCGACGGTGTATGAAGCTATTGCCTTTTCGAGCAAACAAACTGTTTTTAACTATTTTGATGATTAATTCATAACTTTTGAAGCTTTCGAAGTACTCATATTCAGATTTTGTATTGGGAAATTCTTAGTAGCACTTCGGAGAACTTTATTCAAATTAAACTCCGTCATTCGTGGCTGCTTGTGTAACCGCGTTGTTCTTGAAAACTGCGCAGCGGATTTTAATGCGGTTTATCCCATCATTTAGTGCCAAATTCACCAATGAAACTGAACGCGATCAGCCTGTAACATGTAAACTGTGTTCAAGAGCTGTGAGTGTTCAGTTTGGAGGTGCTGATCGCGTTCAGTTTCATTGGTGAAATCCGACCTTCGAGAATTTATTCCGGAAGGTTTATCTGTAAGTACTGTCCAGTTCATTAATATCAAACGAACTAGTAACTGGTTCCGTGGTGCCGTGTGGTGCCGGACGTAAAAGAATAGCACCATCCCGTTTCTTCCCGTGGGTGTCATAGAATGCGAATAAGGGACTTACTAGAGAATGGGCAGCAGCGTTCTCTATGCATTTTACCACCATACTGCGATCGTCAACCCGCCTGCCAAGCGTGGCGATTATGGCAAAACCTCCCCTTTCGGGGGAGGCCATGTCCAGCAGTGGACATCTTTCGGCTGGAATTATGAATGATGAACTAGTAACTAACATATAACAACGAAATCTCGATGTCCAGGGGCGGGTCTAAACTTTAATGTTATAAATAGCGAAGATTTTATTTTTTTGCGTTTGTTTTTCACACTAAAACGGCTGTATGGATTTAGATGATATTCAGCAAATGGATAGACAATGACCTGGAGAAGGGTGTAGTCTAGGTACGTTTCATCCTTAATCGTAGACGAAGTCGGGGACAACGGCTTGTTTAACATAACTGACGGTGGACTGTCAACTGTGGTCTACACTTCTTTCTGTCTATACTGTTTCAGCGAAAAAAGTTATTTAAATCATAATATCTCGACTTGCTTCCCTGAAGCGTAGGGCAGAGGTGTACCTATGGTATACAACAGTTCGCTAGTTATGTTTAAGTCCCATGTAATTGGGAGCGACCCTATTGCCATCAGCCGGGCACAAATCCAGACTCCGGACTGCTACTGAGAAATTCTAGATAGAAAAACCCTTTTCCCGGCTCGGGAATCGAACCCAGCAGGCTTAGCATGACGCTTTGAATTTCTACGAAGAAAAGACAGTGCTTTTTCAATACAAAGTGACATTTCTTTCCTACATTTTTGATGTTGCACCGTAGATATCCTTCTACAATCTGTCATTTAGTCTTTCGTTTCTAACGATATTTGTCTAGGTCCTTATAAATGTAGACTATTTCAGAAGAATATTTCTTCCCAAACTGTTAAAATCTCACCGACAACAAACTTTGTACTCGACGGCCACAAAGTAGGTATATACGATTATCTACAAAATCATGATTCAAATCAAATTCAAATAGAACGCATAACCGTGATAATTAATACAAAAACATAGCTACCTTCTCCTATTGTACACCATTTAGTTAATAATCATGTCTATTCTTCCGTAGACAAATCGGTGCTCGTGCGAAGCCTGCAGGACCTTATGTTCAGCGACCACTTAGACCAACGAGACAGTCAAGTTATTTCAAGTACTTGATTATTTGTTAAATATCTGTTATATTTAAAATACCTACTGTTGCCAAGTATATTTGAAAATCGGCTGTCAATACTCGATTGATGCCGATGATATAGATTCTTCACTTACGTTTTTGGCACGAAGCCAGTTGATCAATATTTCATGAACTATTTTGATATACTAGCCGATTTTTGAGCGTATTTTGCGTGGGCAGACTGCCAATTAATCAGTTCAGGTTGTGTCGAATGTTGTTACTAAATTAAAGACTTTGGATACTTGTCTTTCCACATATTTGCTTAAACACATCGATAGAAGTTAAACCAGAGATATTTTTAACCAACTTCGTCGAAAAGGAGGGTTATGAATTTTACGGCTGAGAGACAGGGCCCAGTGTGGGTTGGTAGATGTCAGAAATGTCTTTCAAAATTTGGTTCTAGGACATGCCAGTTTCCTCACGATGTTTTCCAATTTCCTCCACCGTTCTGAGAGCAGTGGTATTGAAATAATTTACACAAAGTGACGGCCATTACCACTGCTCACGCTCGACGCATTTCTGGTGTAAGTATTTGCGTTTAAATTGCCTCCAAGGAAAAAGGACAAAGATTACACAACAAACACCCACTTCCCACTTACGTATGTGCTACATACTCGTACATAATCAAACATTGAATGTCAAACAAAGGTGTTCGATCATCACGTAATTAACACAATCATTCAAATTACTGAAAATTAGTCGTTGGGTACTAATATAACCTCTAAACATGGCATGTTCTACAGTTAGCCCCTTGAGAGCCATTAGTTGTAACTAATCGTAGTTAGTCACAAACCACTAAGGAACAATCGGACTTGCCAGATTTATAGTGCTGGCAATTCTAGCGCGCATGTAGCTGGAATGAGGGCATGTGTTGGATGTGAACTTCATGCAATCCTAAGTTGTACTGCAAGCTATAAACGCTATCGTAGAACAAGGAGACTTTGAGCAGCTTGCGGTTGGAAAATTCAAATTTTCCATTCCCAGAGCTGCGGACCAGTGCTCACCATTTGCAAAAAAAAACCGTCTAAATAGCCCACAACCCTCGACTTGGACGTGCTAAACTTAACTGTTCTGTTCGGTAAGCTGAACAACAATACTTGGATGAGAGACGCACAGAACTGGAATGTATGGTAGTGATGAAGGACGGGGCAGGGCACATTTCTCGCAGAACAGATGGCTGATGAGGGCGAAAGGTTCTGGAGTGGCAACCGCGTACCGGAAGACGTAGAGTGGGAAGGCCTCCCACAAGGTGGACCGATGACCTTGTGAAGACCGCGGGTATCCGCTGGATGTGGGAAGCACAAGACCGGTCGAAGTGGTGGAGCCTGGGGGAGGCCTATGTCCAGCAGTGGACGTCTTTCGGCTGAAATGATGATGATGATGATGAAGGACGGAGAAATATGAAAGTTGGTTTAGTTAAAGTTTATATGTAGTGGGAGTACAGGAACCTAATATTCTTATTTAAACTTAAAATTTACATGAATTATGATCGAATTTCGACTACTCGGCAGCCACTAGTATCCATAGACACTATTAAGGTCACCAAAAGAAGTCAATGCTATGCTATGTCTATGAAATTCCACCTTCAGCGTCACCCTTCGTGTAATTCAGGCGTGACGGCTATCTATGTCATGATACCGGTTTGACACTTGTCTTGACGTGTCAACTTCTGTGCGTAACAGTTACCTAATGTGGTGTTACATTACTGAAACTATATGTGAAAACATGTTGCAATATGTGTGAATACCGTGTTACGCTTAGTCAATACGGTGTTGGAAATAACTGGTTTTGGTATCCAAATTGTAGTGGAAGCACCATTTTGTGATTGGTGATATTATTCTACTAATTGATGCTGCCAACTCATGCGATGTAATAGGTATCCCATTAAGATAACCATGGATAACACAGACTGGTTTATTCTAAGCCCAAAGTCGTTATTTCTTGACACAAATAAGGTTTATCTAATTAAGTCTGTTCAGTCTTATTGTAGTCCAGGGCCTGAATTCACTATGACCACTTAACGATTCCTTACTCGTAACCACGTCGATCACACACGAAATCTGCTAATATCGTATTACTAATATCGACAAATTGTCTTGGAACATACAAAATATGACATTTCGATTCCTTACCGTTACATTGGTTTCTCAAAAACACGATATTTACGTAGATTGAACGTTGTAAGATTTCGCGGGGAATCATTATAACCATACAGAATTGGGGCCCTGTCATGTCGTTGACAAAAACCACGATCATTATACCTGTTGGTAAATTCAGACTTATCACTTTTGTAACGTATAACAGTGCCGCGCTACGGCTTTCTTATCATCTTTCTGCCACATCCAATTTATTTGGTAAACTTAGTACCTTCATCGCTTTTTTCCATATTTTATCTCTACCGTTGGTGTAAGTTTTCACTTATTTTCTAGTATATCATCTTGCGAGTTGATGGGGCTTGTGGCTAAGTAATAACAGCTGTACGGGTCGATCGATGAGGTTAAGCTACGCTTGGCGCGGTTGGGTTGGGATGGATGTGACCTTCTTTAAATACAAAGACCCCTCCCTGCCCCGGAAAGCACGTTAATCTGTTGCACCCGGCTGTTATTCTTGGATCTTTGACAATCGTAACGGGTAGTCAAAAATAAAGCCAGACACCCAGTTACTGGGTATCGTATTACCCAGTAACTGGGTTGTGAAGATCAGACAGGCAGTCGCTCCATTACTGGTATTCAGCTGAATCCGTTTTCACAAGAAGCCGACTCGAACACAAAATGCTTGGCAGATGATGGAATGCGAATGGTGGTCAATTGAAATTATTTATATTACGGTAGTCAGCGTTGTGGCATAATATGACATATTTTAAAACAACACAGTCCCCGCGCCGTGTCTGTCTGAACGCGAATACGGGCTTCACCAATTGATGGAGTGATTCATGAGGAAGGTTTAAGCGTAATTCCCGTGGGATAGTTTCCAACATCCACGCGGGCAAACCCACGGGAAAAGCAACTAATTTTTTTCAGCAATTGCCCAAATCTATACAGACCGAAATAGCTGAAAGATTGTGTATAATACACATCACTGACGCAATAACGTACCGTATCAAATCGCGTATGTTTTTTTTTCCTATGTTATTTGGCAAACTGTTTACATTTCCGTTTTACATAATATTAGCTGTATCCGATACTGTCGGTAATAACTGTCATATTTCAGTTATTTCCGTGTAGCGTTTAATAACAATGGCGTTACTATGTATTATTAATCTGAATTGGTAACCGTTATTATAGGGAAAGTGGTTTATGTTACTTTTGTTCAAGGTTATTTGAAGATAATAGAGCATACAATTAATTTTCCTATTGCAATGAACAGTGTGTAGCAACGGGCAGTATGACAACAAAATACCTTGTGGTATATTGCAATTAAATGAAATAAATTTCAATTTCATATTAGAAGTAGGTACACTTAGAACCAAGCAAATTACAAATTAGAGGGTTATATCCAAGATGAGAATGCTTAGGAACATGCTGGTCCTGCTCTATAGGACAATCTAGAGTCTAGACAAAATGAAAATGGTTACTAATTGAATTATATAAATTATTATTAGTTATGAAATTGATTTGCATTCTTTAAATGACTTTCCTTACTCACACACAGATTGTTAAAATTTTAGGAAAACCGTACACTTACTTTTACAATGTGTGTAAATATGTGAGCACTGTATGTATCTCATGATTACTCTCAATAAATAATTTATTTATTTATTAGATTATTGTTTTTATCATTTAATTAATTGATATGTCTTTTGCTTCTTTTTTAATTATTTTTATTGTAGTGTGGTAATTTTATTCTAGGTGCATCGTTTTTAAATATGATTAAAGTATGGATATATTGTACAACATTTTAAAAGGGTAACAACGGTGGAGTTTTCTTTCCATTCTGCTCCATACGAAGCATTGTACCTACCTTTTGAAAGGGGCGGATAGAATTAATTCTATTTTACGCATTTTATGTGCCTTTACTATATGATGAAATAAATGCTTTGACTTTGAACAATTTTCTAAAAGCCCAGTAACACTCGTTCTTACAGAATAGCCTCTAACTTTTAGCCATAACATCAAATTAACAAAACGAGATCGTGTTTTAACAGCCTAGATACTTGAACATCGCTCTAATCTTACTCAGGAAACACTTCAATAAATTACACTTTCACATTCAGTAAAACTCCTGAAAGCAATTTTATTAAGTACCAAATTCTGACATTTCACGTGAAGCTTCAACATAACAGCTTTCTGTACGAAATTAAATAGCCCGTGCCTTCAATTTGGGTTAATTACTACAACGAGACGAGTAAAAGTAAATCACATGTAGATATACCTTATCACTTTCATCAAACACGCATGCGTACCATACATTTCTCCTTCTAATGCATTATTAATTGATGTCGCCTAAATAAACGATGAAATGGAAAGCGCTGGTGTGAATTGGGTCGTCTTTGTAATATTGTGTCGTGTTTATAGCGAGGGTGACGTAATCGTATTGTGATTGTGAACGGGATGGGTGGAGATGCGGACAAAAGAGGTGTATGTCATGTGTTGGGTTGGTTTAAGCAAAAATAGGAGCGGTTCTATAAAAAATCGTGCTTGCTTGGGTTGCTTTTAAATTAAAGCAAGCCAAAAAAGTTCCAGTAGTAATGGTCCTATGAATTACAGGGTGAACGTTACGACGTTCACCTACGGGTTCAAACCCAGTCAGGGCGTTACTTAGGGTAATTTATTTTGTCACCGGTGCTCTCAAAACGATGAAGGAAATATCGTGAAGAAACCGACATGACCTAGAACCAAAAATTCGAACACATGTGACATCTACCAATCCACACTGAGCCCGCGTGGTGGATTACGGTCCACTCTCTCTCAAAAGAGTGGAGGCATGTGTCCCAGCAATAGGAACATTATAGGCTAATTATGTAAGCCATAACTATGCCTAGGATCCACGATTCAATAAATATAGAAACGTGACATTTTGTTTGGTACCTAAGGCTTTAGTTCTTAGGAAAGAAACCGGATTTACGGATATAGTTTGGAGAGTGAGCAAACTAAAGTGGCAGTGGACTGGCCATGTTTGCAAGTACCGATGATCGGTGGAGCAGACGAGTCCTGGAGGTGAGACCGCGTATCGGCAAGCGTAGTGTGGGACGTACACCTAGGCTGTGGCAGACTGGACGCAGAAGGCAGAGCGTGTGACCTGTCACCGCTTTTTCAGAAAACCAAGGTTTTACATAACACTGGATTAAAAGTATCCTATATATTAATTCAGATTATATACTCTCGATGTGCCAAATTGCATCCAAATCCGTTTATGCGTGATTGAGTAACAAACATCCCAACATCTAAACATTCAAACATAAAAAGTCTCAGAATTATGTTTTAGTAGAATAGGATAACGTCACATTTCTCCTGTGTTCCCAAGAAGACAGAGATATTCAGTACACACTCATTTCGCCAGATAGGTATGTTTGATCCCTATTAAATACGAGGTAAGCTTATTGCCATTTTGTTTTTAGGGTTCCGTACCTCTAAAGGAAAAAACGGAACCCTTATAAGATCACTTTGTTGTCCGTCCGTCCGTCCGTCTGTCAAGACCGTTTTTCTCAGGAACGCGTGGAGGTATCAAACTGAAATTTCTATATGATACTTAGTTCTACTGTCCCTGGAAGCTGTAGAAAAATCAACCTTCTAAGTCAACGCAATCAAAAGATACAGCCATTTAGGCCGCAAAATTCCGCAAATTTTCGAAACTCGCACGGGAATCAAAACCTACAGGGTACTTCCCGTGAACTTAGAATCTTGAAATTTTGTACGAAGTCACGTCTTATAGTACAGATATAGGAAAAATTACGAAAACCGAAATTTTTTAGTTTCGTCATATAAAAAAAAATATTTTTGACAATTTTGAACTTTTACTTATATACCCACAGGTTTGTACGGAACCCTCGGTGCGCGAGTCCAACTCGCACTTGACCGGTTTTTTTAGTTCTTCTTTAACATACATATTCAGCAAGGTTTTCTGGCTTCACTTTGATAAATGGATGTAGTTGTCTCATCACAAAAATTATATGACCATTACTAGGAAAATTTGATGACGAAGACGTGGTTTATGATGAGGATTCGTAGTTCTGGTCTTTCCGGACCAAATATTTTCATTCCTACGGAAACTATGTAACAATATATGATTCCGGTCGAAGGAAAAAGAGGGTTCTCATGACAAAGGGGCTTTGTCATTACTTCAGACTGACGGAGGAAGATACGGGGTGACCTTTTCTCATTCATGGTAAATGGTTCACAGACAGCCACATCCCCTGTACCGGTTTCTACAAAAGGTTCTTAGACCTCTGAACTAGTTAGTAAGACAATAGAACAAAAGTACTTACCTTCTATTATGCCAGGTGATTGTTCCACCTGTAACAAGAAAAGCAAGTTTAGTGATACATATTTAGTAGAAGATACTTACACTGATCTGTTGTTTTATCTGACTGCTCCTGAGAAGAAGTGGTGTAATAAACTCAGAGGTCACTCTCCTTTAAAGTACAGTTTAGTACAGACATATTTTTGGCTAGATCATGTGAGAACCATTTAGATTAGTGTCTGAAATGGTATTTTGAGGAAAGAACTAGACACATTTAATGGACCTGCCCAGTCAGTGTAAGCATTTGTGTAGAATTTAAGGAGCTCAGCAAATGGCAGGATAGATTTTGACGCAATGGTATGTGGCATTTGAGCTAGGTTCTAGCCGAATTAAACCTGATTGAGATTGTCGGCAGCAACTTTGCCACAGCCTTGACTTATACAGTGCAATGTATGCTTTGTTGATCCGGTATAAGCATTTATTACTTCAGTATCTAATATTGTTATCGTCAGCAACGCACACGTTGTACAGAGACGCACTTTTTCTTCAGTGATTATAAAAAAAATCTTTAAACAATACTTCTCTTATTAATTACTAATCTAGTTTTAAAACGTGGATCGATATTGATTTCATTCACAATAGTTTTCTTACATCTTTGCTAGCCCGCGTTCGCAGCCCAGAGGGATTTTATAGCACACTCGATTTTGAACTCTCTGTGTTGAACCGAGCTTTGAGGATCCAAAAGAATGCATTCCAGTGTGTGGAAACAACATACTCTTCGATTTTCAACTCTCGGCTTCAAGCAGTGCATTGAAAATCAAGTGCACGAAAAAAATATTATTTTGTGAACAAATACAATCTCTACTAATATTAAAAATGCGAAAGTAGCTCTGTCTGTCTGTTACACTTTCACGCCTAAACCGCTGAACCGATCGTCATGAAATTTGGCAGAGATATAGCCTGGGATATGGAGAACATAGGCTACTTTTTTACGTCATAACCGACATCCACGCGGGCAGAGCCGCGGGCAAAAGCTAGCCAAATATATATAATATCAAATTGCTGTCTAGTAACAAATGCAAAAAACGTGCAAACTAGCCTATCTATGGCATATAATTATGTATTTTTTATGTAATTTAGTTGTAATATTTGCGAACTTGAATAACTAGTTTCAAGATTTGGACTCGAACAATCACCTTTCACATTATAAGTACCTCATTCTGTATTATTAGATACTGTACAAATTTTTAATGACTACCTATTAATTAATGGCAAGCCATTCATTAATAGGCAGTCATAAAAAAATGAATGAAAAATTGCAATTGTTAATTTAGACACGGATATTTTGCAAACTCAGACAAAAGACTGGGCATCTTCCATAAACGCCGCGAGAGATTGTGTTATGGGAGTTTGCCCCGAGAAGGCCTATACAAAGGACAGAATGGAAAGCTATAGGTTCTAACCCACAGCTTTCCACTACGCCCTTTGTATAAAATCAAAATCAAAATATTTTATTTCACATAAACCTGCATGGGAACTTATGAAACGGCAGAAGCTAGGTGCACGGTTCCAAATTGTCGCTTCCTATGGATAAGAGCCGGCAAGAAACTCTACAGTTACTCGTTTAAAAATAATTTGCTTTAACAATGTTTTCAAATTACAGTGATAATAGGTATGGGAGGACAGTGCAGGCCTGTCAATAAGTACCTGGTAGGTACTTAGAGGAATGAAAATACAGAATAGAAAATCGTGTACAAATTTAGTCTGTAATGCCTACAAATATATATGTATAGGCCTTGCCACAGTTGCCACTCATGGGAGTGGACACAAAGGTTTAAAAAATTCTTCATTTTGCGCATATTTTGCGAGGCTTCCAAAAGAGTAGAGAACATAAAGATCATTTTATTCTTATAGTTGAAAAACATATTTGTGTGGAAAGCACGACATGTCTAAAGGTAAATAAATTGATAGAAAATCCAGATTTAAGTCATAAAGCATTTACAATAAATCCACATAATAGTTACTTATAATAATTAGGCGTGAGTTATTTGATTATTATAATAAACAAAACATATGTACAGTCGCCAGCAGGTCAAGCTATCCCAAACTGTCAAATTTTCCCAATTGAACATAAACCTTATTCCTTTGTTATAAAGTTCAAAAACTATCAAAGAAATTTGACAGATTGGGGTAGCTTGATGTGCTGGCCTCTGTACATACAAAACAGAAAGTTTAGAGATTAATATTATCAGTGGATCAGTTTTATATTATACGGTCCCGTAGGTACGGTAACGACCGGAGATGTAGAAACTAGATCTACGTTACGAAGTGGAGTATCCTTTTTTACGAAATTGTGCGGTCAAAGCCAAAGCTGAAACATAATAAATCAAGTTTTCTATAAGTAAGAGCAAAATGATCAACCTGCACCCTAATTGCGTAACTCCCGATTCATCATAATCTGTATCGTTTTGAAACAGATTGTAAAACCATTGCTTCATAAGTTCGAAAAAACTGTCTGCTCAGCAACGTAAATAACGCAATGAATATTATTGTTGAACTGTGAAAACGAAACCGATTATGATTAATCGTAAGTTACGCAATTAGGGTGCTGGTTAAACGTACTTAATGATGACTATCCAGGGTTACCAACGTCAGTCATAGATTTGGTATTTACCTAATGGATAATTAGGAAACTTCCTTCACAGCTAAACAGCGGTAAACAGCGTAGACAAAAATAAGAAACACCGTCAAAAAACCACATTTGTAACATACCTCATATCAACCATAGCTATTCACAGCCGATATACGATACGCTTCCTTGCCGTATGGAACATCAATGTTGTCAAAAGTCCTGTAAAGGCTGTTTGCACTACCAAAATCTGGAAATTTTGTCAGTTTATATCAAAAAGACGACCGCCATTCTTCCGGCAACTATTTGCTGTTAGGCTAGGCAACAAATAATTGAAAATGTTCAACGGCGGAGAATCTTAACATCGCGATTCAGAAATTCAGGAAACGCCCCCTATGGTAAAACGCCATCTAGTGAGGTTTTTGAAACTTAACACCTGCTGGCCGAATGCCTGTGGTCCATCTTATCATGACAACTATGGAAAAAATACATTTATAAAGCAAATTAAGTTACTGAGAAAATAGGAAAACTATGATAAACATACCTATCCATTTTAAAATATCTACTCCCAAATTATAAATACAAATAATTATGATAATACATATTAGCATTTATATGTCGAGGTATGTTGTGTCTGCGTGGATTGTGTATTAACATAAATATGTAGGATTAATTACTAAGCATGTTACGTTAAGGGATTGAGTTAAGCTGGGATCCTTTTCAAATTCAATTTGCGGGCAGCGGGCAAAGCTAATCTCAAGAGGGGCTTAATATTAATTTATGAATTAGAGTGGGGTTCGACTTTTCTTTAAAATGTCTTCATTAACTTTCCCACTAGAGAATTAGTAAACTTACATTCCAGCTTTTTAAAACAAGTAGCTCATTTTATTAAATATAACGGGGACGATTGAAATACAAAGTCAACATTGGCATTGCTATCCAACCAAAATTTGTCTATTTTCAGCAGTACAATTTTGGGATCGAAAAACTCATCAGATCTGCTTACTATCGTAAGCTATGTTTTTTTGCAAGTTTGCTGGGAATGTCAAGAAACGAATATACCAAACTGCAAACTTAAAACCGTGAACAGATAATATTACGAAACGATTTTTGATGGAATGAAGATGACTAGCAAAGAGATTAATGTCAAAAGAGGATCATCACGCTTTCGCGCAACATGCCACTAAATCACGATTTCACGAGTTCGGATCACGCCCAGCAATGTTGTAGCGGGGATCATGATCGAGAGATCGCAAATTAGCAACTATTCTTTATGAAGTTCCCGTAACATGGATTTTAGGTTCCATTTGTGATGAAGAACAGCTTCTTGACTGCCGCACAACTAAACAGATCTTTTGGTAGGACGAGAAAAATCTACTAGATTAGAAAAAAAAAAGAGAGACGACACTGATGGCCATCTACGAAGGCCAGCACAGCATAATCAGCCTAAGATGTTCCCACTATTGGGACACAGGCTTGCTCTCTGTGAGAGGCAGTGGGAAATAGTCCACCACGCGACCCCAGTGCGGGTTGGTAGATGTCACATGTCTTCGAATTTTTGGTTCTACGACATGTCGGTTCCCTCATGATGTTTTCCTTTACCGTTTTTAGACGAAGGTAAGGTTTTATTAATTGCAAAACCAAGAGAACGAAGAATAGACCTGGGGCCCACGTCTGCTATTTTTATAAATTCGTCATTCCAACACGATCCCATTATCATTTTGCTAAAAGTTCGTAATCTGCTAAATCCATAATGGTCGATCAGTGGTCGGTCAATGGTCTTTTAAAGAATTGTGTTATAATGGCATAGTCGTATTGCCATTATTATAAAACCCGTTAGTAGAAATGATTTCGAAAAAATACTACTGAACATTTATTCATACCAGATTTCATTTACTTACATATTTATATTTTTACAAATTATTTTTAACTTATTATTTAGGAACTGTCAAAATTTTAGCAGATTACCGCCTAAGTCATTCATTGATTTGTCATTTTGTACCAGATTACCCATAAATGCCATTTCTTTCAATGGAGTGTCAGTGGCTGACCATTGGAAAATCATAATGACGCCATTATTTTAGTAGATTACCAAACTTGTCAAAATCAACAATTATGAAATCAATGATAGACCATTCCAACACTATTGTAATAGCAGACTTGAGGCCCAGGATAGCAGTATTATTTATAAAATTCCTGGAGCTTGAGTACTTAGGTTTTCGCTTAGCAATTTTTTCGAGTCTTAAATAAAAACTTCTACTGTAACAGCTCGAGTATTTGTTACAAACGATGTTTGATTGGAAAAGTTGCCATAATAATTGAAGTGTTTTGAATGGTTTCGACATCTTTGGAATAAGTTCGAATTTGAGGGATTTATGATTTATTTTAGAGAATGAGACAAGACCTGTATTACCAGGTTACTTAGATGCAGGCTCTCCATCTTGTTATCAGTAATAGAATAAGCTAACGATGGGTTTTGTTACACAGGGGTTCAACAGACTCATAATTGGATATCTGAAATTGGTTGTAGCCCACACACAGATGCTGCAGAACATCAAAAACACTCCACACGTGCGAACTTCAATAATATCAAATGAATAAAGAGCTGAACCCTTTGTCGATACGCGACACCATACACACAGATAAAAAGAAGACAACAAAGTAGAGGATCAAACGGATATTACACTTTTAGTCATTCGACACGACCTCGTCGCCAGTCCACATGACCTCTGTGCAGAACACGATACAGTTGAAAGGGTGACTCCAGCTATACTGGTGGAGTAAGCCAATGTCAAGGCGACGGACGCAAAGTTTCGAATATCGCATTTCAGGTTTTCGCGGGTGAGACGGGTAAACCGATTAACTTCAATCCAATTAGGGAGTATGTATTTATAACACGATTTGTTTGGTATTATGTAAATTGAAAGAATAATCATAATTGATGCATGTGTTTTGGAATGAACTAAAAATTAACTTACGAGTTGTAGGAATGTACGCTAGTAGGTCGTGGGTTGGAACCCAGACAGACGCTGTACTTTGTGTAAATTATTTAATGATCAGTGCTCTCAAAACGGTAAAGAAAAAACATCGTGTGGGTGGGACCCGACTTGTCCTAGAACCAGAAAGCAATCGAACGACATGTGACATCTACCAACCCGCATTGGGCCCACGTGGTGGATTACGCCTGGCTCTCTCTCACAGAACGGAGGCCTGTGTCCCAGCAGTGGGAACATTATAGGCTGGTTATGCATGCAAAAACGAACTGCATTTAGTTCGCAAGGTCGTAGTGTCATCGTCATCTCGGTCGTATGCTACAATTGTTTTGATTTCTCTGATGATAATAATTTATTATTCTTTACAACAGCAACTCGAAATGGTTTCAAATAAAACGACGAACAAGGCTTCGTTGAATCACATCTAATCAAACTAATCATATTACAGCAGGGCATTAAACTAACAAACTGAATGAATTGACTTCACGATTAACGATGTGAAACTCAATTCTTCCGTAATCGGTCACGCGATTATCAATCCGTAAATAGGACCTCGTACGTAAAATTGTAATAGTGGTATTCAGAAATGTTCCCATTGTGTATGTAATTCCGTACATTGTGTTATTTGCAATTTTGTTGAGTGCAGTAATTATCAATTGTACTGTCACAAGTTGGGCCTGTTATTTCTAATTCGCCTGTGAAACCTTTGCTTTGTTTTTTTTTTCTCTACCATACATTGTCGCTTATCTGTCTATCATAGTCATAATTTGTACCAACTGACAATAAATTGCGTTAATTGTTCTGTCACTCGAATTTAACTGCAATATTGAAAACGAATTTGCGTGCATTCGAGCGATGATAATTAACCAGGTACCGCACAAACGGAACTTGTTTCGAGTTTTTCTGTTTTGTTCTAGAGTCATCTATGAACCAACTTGAGAATTAATTAAAAATAATTAAGCTAATAAATAAAACTGTTCGGATAACGAAGTTGGTAATAAATCAGTATTTCGTATTGTATTTTTTCTGGCTGAACAAATTCGAATTGCAAACGGCTTGCGAGTTGTGCAACGAAATAATTTTTGGGTTAAAAACAACAGTGGCACCAATTTCTTTAGGCACCATTCGCAGAACCATATCAAATAAAACTGAACTGAACTAGCGTGAAGATGGAAAAACCACCCTTCACTTTCTGCGTTTATAAAAGAAAGGAGTGACGACACAGAAATTAATTTGTTATGTTCAAAACTGACTGAAAGAGTTGGCAAATATACATAATAATAAATAACATTAAGGTAGTCACGGTACTACGACCTACACGTGCAAAGTCGCTGGGAGTTTTATACAAACAGGAAACGACTTTGAAGAAGGGTAATGTTTAAATTAAGACATTGACGTTATCAAAGCGTAAAAAGAGGTCGTATACCTGTCGAGGTAACAACATTGAAAAACAATTTTATATTTGGACCAAGTATAAAGCCTTGCAGCATAATTAATTCGAAAGAGCTAGACGCACATTTTACAGCAAACTTAAATTTAGAATAATTCCGAAATCGAATTTGTGGAAGATTTTGAACTTCAGTTAGTTTTTTTAGGCGAAAAGTCACCCAAAGGCATCAACTGGTGGGTCCGCTAGGGCCAATGCCTGCCAGGGGTGCGGGTTGTTCGAAAGAGATACCGTGGCCCCTGGTATACAGGTAACTAAAAGAATACGGGTGAGTTTAGTCAGTAAAAGTCTGTCTGACACGCCCTCCTGCTCCACCCAAAGCGGGTGAAGTTATTTGATGATTTCCCACCCAAAAACAAGAAAAAGGGTAATGGAGAGGGCTATGCTTGGTGTTTCCCTACGAATCAGAAATTAAGAGTTCCGCAGGAAAACCAAGGTAACCGACATTGGCCGAAGAATTCCCAAACTTAAGTGGTTGTGGACACATTGCTCGCAGTACAGATGGCCGATGGTTTCGAAAGGTTCTGGAGTAGCGACCGCGTACCGGAAGACGTAGATTTGGAAGGCCTCCCACAAGATGGACCGAGGACCTGGTGAAGGCCGCAGGAATCCGCTGGATGTGAGGAACACAGTACCGGTCGAAGTGGCGGTGCTTGGGGAAGGCCTAGCAGTGGATGTCTTTCAGCTGAAATGATGATGCTGATGATGATAATGAAAAAATTTTGGTCACTAATATAAGAGTAACTTGGCCGAGTTTAAGGTCTATATTTCTGCCAATACCGCTTGAAAGTCAATACTTACGGGACTCAAAGTTACATCTCTCGATATGCATTTGACTGAATCATTTAACTATGATACAGTTTCCGATAAAAGCCAGAGGATCATTAATTTTGATCTTCCATTCTTCTGAGAAGACTGTGTTAAGTGAAATTTATTGGATCGTAGCGTCTCCGTGGAACTAACTGATTCTTTTTTATTAAAACCCGTTTGTTTTACGAAGGTTTTCATTTGATTAGACGGAAGATTTCTTCCTTTCTATTTGTTACTCTTACAACCTTGTTGTAAACAACACATTTCTGAAGATCTTGAATTACGTTTAACATGATATTTTTAATAAAGTACGTTTCTACATACAAGGGCTTTTATTGGGCTTGTTGAAGTTTGTTTGTGAACGTAACGTTAGTTGTCTTGTTTGTGGACGAAACGATAGTTGTCAAGTTGTTTTTGAATAATCGGAAGAGAAGGTGATTTGTTCTAGAAACGACCCCACAGAAAACGACGTGTTTTATTTGACGACTCCTGAATATTAACTAAATCCATTCCAAGCATCCAGAGATTCGGCGATGGACGCTGGGCGTTCGTCAGCTTTCTGGACATCTGGCGAGCATGACAGGACAATGTTATTAATTCAGAATCTGACAGAAAGTTTCGGTAACAGACAGGATTCATATCCACTGTTTACTAAATTATCTTTTTAGAGGGATAGAGATAAGCAATAACCTCAGAATACAGATAGAACATAACATCGCCAGTTTTTTAAAAAATATGTTTTCAAAAAGAACTTTCAATATGTTCTACTCAGATCATTGAGGTAATAAATATGTACTTATTACCTCAATGACTCAGACAAAACTTATATATACGTTATAAGGTCCAAATTAGCTCTTCAATCACACCACATAAATCTGGTAAGTACAAAAAGGCTTTACGCAAATGAAGCGTTTTTCCGATACCCTGTCTGGGTCACATTTTCACGTTGAATGACGCCATTGTTCCGTCTGGTTATGACGTAATAAATGGATGAGCTGAAGGTTATTTACAAACCGATAAAAGCCGATGGGCAGGAACTACTTACTGTTATCGGAACTTTGAAATGGTATTTATAAAAGATTCTGTTTGGTAACATTATTAGTCGATTCAGGGTGAATTTCACCAATAAAACTGAACGCGATCAGCACATCTAAAACGCGTTCTGGAGCTGTCAGTTTCAATATGCCGCAACAATGATGACACTGACAACTCTTGAAAGCGGTTTAGGGCTGAACAGACAGGCGCGGCGACGTGACGGTGCGACGCGATTCTGGTAGAACAACTTCACGTTGCGCTGTGCAGATGATGGTATGCACTAACAGCTCTAGAACGCAGTTTAGATGTGCTGATCGCGTTCGCCTTTAATGATACCTAGACCGAACGAAGTGTAGTTAGTGAAAACCAGTTTTAGACAATGTTAAAAAAAATCAACGCAACCTGTGAATCGCCTGAAAGTGTGCCTACAAATAAAAGTTCCACTAAGATGTTTCATTTTTCCGGAATTTAATTACATCGTCATTCTTGGAGTATAAGCATTCTCGGCTGTCATTCATAGATCTTTGACAGTCGTTACAGGTAGTCAGAAGCCCAAAAGTTTGGCAACTAGTCTTACCAAGGGGTATCGTGTTACCCAGTAACTGGGTTGTGGAGGTCAGCTAAACAGTCTCTCTATTCAAAATATTGATATTCAGCTGCATCAAAAGAGCAACGGTGGAGTTTCTTGGCCATTCTCCTCATGCCTTTGGGAAGGGGCGACTCGAATCAATTTTATGTTAATGTCGACGTTCAAAAGTGCCTTTTATGTGAACATTTGAAATAAATGCTTTGACTTTGATATCCGGTTAGACTGGAATGCGACTCCAACACAGTCGGGAAAAGGTTAAGTAAAGGATCATGAGAAGTTTAGAACATTTTTTTTTCAGTTCCTATCGATGTTGTTTTAGGAAAAAACCTCTAAAATGTGGTGAATCCATGACTAATGGTGGTTAATTAGTAATCAAGAGGCGAGATTCTTCCGATCACGCCTCATCGATTAGCTAGCCAAGGCCATGCGTTGAAAGCTGTGGGTAACTTGGAATTTGTGTATAAATAAGCATATCTTAGAGATGTGGGAAATCGTTTCCAGGTTATTCTGGCATTTGAAGAAGATACAGGCAACAGCAGCAGTCCAAGTTAGGCCTAAAAAGGCTCTATAGAAATTTCACCAAATAATTCTTTGGAAAATATTTGGCATGAAATTGTGAACCATTCTTCAACTTTTCGGTGTGGTGGATTGTCAGCGATCAGCTTGAAATGTTAAATATGGATAGATACTTGGCAAGTGATTTTAGCACACCAAAATGAAAATATCTCAAAACAATGCGATCCTCAATCCTAATAACAGTTTTAATCTAGGTAGAATCTATTTTCAACCAAAAACAACAGGAAAAATACAACATTTGTTAATTCATTTCCAAATGTAAAATTAGTAAGTAACATAGCAGTTGGGTTATGTCACACTGTCATGTTGTATTAATTGATTCAGCAAGCATCAAATACTCCGCATAACTTGATTCAATATGTTCCTGTTACAATTTGGCATGAAATGCAATGCATAATTTAAACGCTTTCGAATTTGAAGCATTAGCGCGTGTGCTTAAATTGAAATGTTTTCGTGTTATGTATTTGCAGGAGTAAACAATTTATGATTGCAGAGCTTTCTCAATCTGATCAGCGTACAATTATTGCCCATCATCAGGATTCCCACAAAAATCATCATCAGAATATCAGAAATCAAGAATCATAATCGTTTATTTGCTTTGAAAGTAGTAGGTACATAAGTTATAAAACTTGTGGTCCTTGTACAATCTACATTAGGCAAGCAATAATTCAAAATAAATGTTTAATAAAAATAATAAACGTCACTGATATTAAAATAGTTAAAAAAAAAATATGACAGAATTGAACACAAGCAATTTCAAACATGAAATCGAAAGTGGAATCTTCTTCTTCGTCTTCTTAGTATGTCGATGGCAATACTAAATACAGTCAGCCCAGAATTTGGCTACGAGCTTGGCTCTTTCAGCAGCGTCCATCAACTCCTGCAGCGTGCAGACAGCAGGGCACGCTGGACAAGATATGAAATTCCCCATTGTTTGTGGTACAACACCACATTCACCCTCCAAGGCGGAGTCATCTGTGAATCTCAGCAGGTTCTCTTTACTTTGGCCTACCTGAGTCCTGAGTCTATAAGACTTCCAGTGAAGCCAAGGCAACTCATGTCCAGGTGCGAGATTGTAGTGCCATCTAATAAATCATTAATTGAATAATAGTAATGATCCCGTCTGTCAGTTTCTTATTAAATAATTGGATTGGAACATTTTTATAGTATCTGGTAATTAAAAGTGCAAGGGTTAGAAAGGGCATCTCTTACTGCATTAAATGTTCAATGATCAAGACAAGTTCGTTTACACGATTTCGATAACAGAATTTTGACGTTCGAAAAGTGCTGATTCTCAGCCTAATTTGAATAAATGACTTTTGATTTTGATTTTGAATGGCTGTTTTGGATGTGTCTACGAAATCAACCGAACCCTTTCAAGATTCGACGTAAGGATTCGAAGTTTTTCGTCAAAATATCAAGACGATAGAATAAAAGTGGCTTGTTCTTCAAACCAAAACAAGCCTTTGCCTAAAAGTTTAATTAAGTAACTTTGTCTAGACCAGGGCTGCCCAGACCACGGCCCGCGGCTTGTTTTCATGGCGGCCCGCGACGCATATTTTAATCAGAAAATAGTTTTAGACATAAACCCCCTTATTACAGAACAAAGTTTTTCTTTAGGTATGGTTTAAACCATCGAGCCTGTTTTGCAAATAAGAAGCTAACTCAAATTGAAATACAGCTCCTTTTACAAAACTGACAAGTTAGTCCAGTGCTAAATTGTCAGTTTTATAAAAGGAGCTGTAATTCTATTTCAGTTCTAAGTTCTTATTTCAAAAACAGGCTCGGTGGTTTAAACCATACCTTAAGAAAAATCTTGTTTTGTAATAAGGGGGAAATAGTTTGGATAATTCGAAGAATTCTTTGTCAAAACATAAAATCAATATTTGAAATTACAAGGCAAACAACACAATACAGCCAACTTGTATGGGTTCAAAAATAAACTGAGATTGTTCAAAACGTCACTGGGAAAAAATGATTTTTCTTTTTTCCGAGTTGCAAAGAACAATATACCGAAATGGGAAGTTTTGAAGGATGCAACTTTTCTGACCATCTGAAGTAAATCGACGAATTTGAGCAGCGTTTCACAGACTTCAAAGGATTAGAGAGCGATTTGTCTCTTTTTACGCATCCATTAACAATTCAAATCGAAAGCATAAAGACTGAACACCAGTTGGAATTATGTGACGTACAGTCAGATCACTTTTACACGGGTAGAACAGAAACTGGAATGGATTTTTTTAAGGCGACGATAGCTGACAGCTACCTACAGCGATGCACTGCCGCCCGTCGTTCGCAAGAGACCCCGCCTGAACGCGCATCAAGTTTTTCGAAAAACAACCCATGTTAATTTATCAAACACATATCAAAGAAAAACCGTATACAAAATTTTGGGTGATTAAATTGTCTTTTAGATGGTGGAAGTTTCATGGAAATACACCGGATAGTTTTTGCTTGATTATCGTTTTTATGTCCGCGATAGACATTACTTTACCAATTAATTACATCATGTTATAAAAATATTATTTAAAATATTCACATATCAAATGACGAAGAAAATTGTCTAGTTTCACATATAATTTTTTCAAATACATAAGACAAGCCGTTTAGGCGTGATCTTCAATATAAAGTTCTTAAAAGTCGGCTGTCTGCGCCTTAAGATTGGCGATCGTTTCCCCAAACTAACAAATTTTGTCTTGAAAATGAGATCAATGATGGGCAGCACTTATTTATGTGAAGGTACGTATTCAACAATTAACTTTATAAAATCTAAGTATAGATCTTCACTGCCAGATACCTAAGTCACTTATTCATGCCATGCGTCTGGCAACAACGAATGTTGACGTTGATATCGATATGATTATTAAAGATAAATTAACGAAGAACCAATAAACGTATAAAGAAATGATTATCTACCCTGTATTTTTTTAACTTGAAAACTGAAAATATTTTTTACTGCGGTCCTCCAGCTTTTGTAGTAAATTTAATTAGCCCGCAAAGGTATGTAGTTTGGACAGCCCTGCTCTAGACAAATCATGTGCCCGAAACACTTGGCGAACAACTTTTACAATAAGACCTTCTTTGGTTGAGTTAGAAAAGGTTCATTTGAACAAGTTTTGGGTATAGCCAAAAAACAAGTTTAGACTACCTTATTATATTTACTTGTGCTCCGCCTACTCCCGAAAATTTATTATATTTATGTTTCTTCTATATTCAATCCTACAAATATTATAAAATTAAATGTGAAAGTTTTTATGTTTAGATGTCTGGATATTTAGATGTTTGGATGTTTGATACTCAATCACGCAAAAACGGCTAATGGTTTGGATGAAATTTTGCACACAGATATTTTATAACCTAGGTTTTTTCATCCCGGTAGTAGGTTCCCGTGATAATTTCCGACCTCCACGCGGTATATTATACAGGATAAGTTTTTATCCAGTGCGCAAATTTTAACCATGAATTCAGCATATTATTCTAGACCCCCTAGCGCAGAAATATTTCGCCGGTTATACAAAAAAAAAACAGCTGTTTCATAGAAAAGTGCAATACCTACGCGGTCTAAATGTATGGAACAGCTGATTTTTTTTTGTATAACCGAGGAAAAATTTCTGCGGTAGGGGGTCTAGAATAATATGCTGAATTCATGGTTAAAATTTGCGCACTGAATAAAAACTTTTCCTATAGATTGAAGTCGCTTGTTGTCTCCATCTGTGTGAAAGCGTTGTTCTTCTAAACTACGCAACGATTTTGATGCGGTATTACACTATCATTTAGGGAATTTAATCCGAAAAACTTGTGTAAAAACATTAACATGAAACTTAGACATAAATCAGAAATCTCCATGTTTTGTCAAGTCATAAAAACCGTCTGCTTAGATGTCGCCGGACGAACCTTGATGCCTACAAACAGGATCGGTCCGCACTAGCTCAAGACAGAGAGGACCAGCAGGCCTAGACAAAACACATTTATGTTAGCGTTCACGCCAAACGCCACGACAAATTGTATGGGAATGACATTACCTGCGGAAAGCACACGACGTAACCTTTCCGCAGGTAATGTCATTCCAATACATTTTGGCGTAGCGTTTGGCGTGAACACTAACAGAAATGTATTTTGTCTCTGGGCCCGGGAAGGAAAAAGGGAGACCTTGCCCTGCTGTACGACAACATAGGCTAAGAAGGAAGTCGCTATAATAATATTATATTGATAAATGTTTTTGTTTCCAAAGATGAAAAGGCATGTATTTATTTTACTTTATTTATTTAGGACAACTCGTGTGTTCCTGTTTCGGTGTAACTGTAATTACTCAAGGTCGCCTAGTGGTCGAAATTCAACCATAGTCCCCCATTAAAACTTCAACTGTGGAAAATTTCATAAAAGGGTTACAAAGTTTTTGCTCACGTATTAATTGTATTCATCATCAACATCATCATCATCATCATCATCAGCCTTATAATGTTCCCACTGCTGGGACACAGGCCTCCTCTCGATGAGAGGGATTGGGCCGTAATCCACCACGCGGGCACAGTGCGGGTTGGTAGATGTCACATGTCTTCGAATTTTTGTTCTAGGACATGCCGGTTTCCTCACGATGTTTTCCTTCACCGGTTTGAGAGCAGTGGTGATGAAATCATTTACACAAAGTAAAGCGCCTGTCTGGGTTCGAACTCACGACCTACAACTCGTAAGTCGCAGCCGTTACCACTTGGCCACCGCTGCTCTCAACATCATTTCAGCCGAAAGACGTCCACTGCTGGACATAGTTCTCCCCCATAAGCCAATTTACGAGAGTTAACAGAGAAATGCTATTTTTGAATTTCTAAAATTACTTAGGTTTATGAATCAAAATACTATACAGGATATAAAAAGACCAATAACTAAGCCGTCTCCATAGTTGCTGGGAAACGACTTTTAGTTTTGGTGTGAAAATTCGCTGTTTACTACGCTAGTGCGCAATCTAACACACGCAAAACATTGTGCTTATGGGTGCATGTAACGGTATAGGGATCGTGGGACTATTTTAAGTTATAACATTTTAAACTTGTTTTAGTGAAAATAGTTAGAATTTTGGACTTGCATTAACTCCGTGGCCACGAGATTCCCAGGTATGGCCCGGGAAAAAAAAAAGATAACAATTATGGGGAGTACCAGTGACTCTTGGTTTTGTTAAGCGTTTTTGTACACCTGCCGCGGTCTATTCTGTAAAAGTCTCCTAGATGAAGTGAGCTGTCATTGCAGGGATTAACACCACTGACAGGTCACTTCAAGGTCACTTCACCTCAGCTTCAACGGCGAGGATTTTACAGAAAAGGTCGGCAGTTAGAGTTTAAAATCGGTCGAACATACCAGTTCCTTTAAATTTCAAAGATCATATCATCAACATAACTGCATGTGTTTTTTTTTTTTTTTTTTTGGGTGGGAAATCATCAAATGACTTCTCCTGCTGAGTAGAGCAGGAGGGCGTGTCAGACTTTTACTGACTAAAACCCACCCGTGTTCCCTCAGTAGCCCGTATGCCAGGGGCCGTGGTATCTCTTTCGAACAAACCCGCACCCCTGGCAGGCATCGGCCCTTGCGGACCCCACCTGTGGTTGCTGACATCTTTGACGGCGCGCGTGTGGAACACAACGCGCCGTCCCGTCTACCACTTTTCGGCCGCAGAGGATAGGGAGAGCGGCCAACGCTATACCGACACTCCTCTTCCCCTGCGGCCCCACCGCGTCCGCCATCAAACAGTGGCGGCCCCGTCCAGGCCACGGAAGGGAAGAGCGCTGCTCAGAAGCACCGGCACTCCTCCTCTACCGCAGCCCGTAACCCTCAGCCGCGATGCCTCCCATTCGACATCGCGGCCCACCTCAGTTGCGGTGCACCTCACCGCAACCTACTTTTTGGCCGCTACGTCAATGGCTTGAAGGCAAAAGCCCTGACGAGCGGCCCCACCGTTGGGTTCCTCTTGGCTTCACCGTGGATGGGAGACCACGGTTACTAAGCCCCCCCGCAACGACAATGCGGGAACCCACTCGGGGGGGTAACTGCATGTGTTAGGTACTGTGTAGAATTTGTAGATGGATGCCTCTCACGCAAGTCAAAGAACAGATTCACTCAGGAATTCTTTTATCGATACAATGACCTCCTTATTCAAATGAAAAACCATTGAAAGCTTTAACAAAACAAAGTATCAATAAAGTTATTAACAAAGGTTTAAAAGAATGTAGAACATAAACAGCTCTTGTGCAACTCATTAAAGTAAACAAACTTTATGATAGTTAATCTCGCGAGCTACCGCAAACGTCACGGCATTGTGTTGAAATCGCTGATTAAGCGTTCCACCAATCTCAGATTAGTTCCAGATTTAAACCTTTGGTTAAGTCATGTAAAAAAAATATGGCCGTTTCAGCTGCCGACCAGATTTCTCTAGCACTCATTTTTTGAGGGGAATTATAATTTCGTAAGCTGTTTTTTTTAACCGACTTCAAAAAGAAGGAGGTTATCAATTCGACATGTTTATATTTTTTTTTTTTTTTTTTTTTATGTATGTTCGGGCATAACTCCGTTGTATATAGACGGATTTGCAAAATTCTTTTTTTGTTCGAAAGGGGTTTACTCCGAAATGGTCCCATTGAAATTTCATATAGATCTGATGATGCGTTTCGGAGACAGACAACGGAACTCTTCAAAAAATTACAGCAAATCAACCGCGAATGTAAATGTGTATTGTTTTGACCCCAAGGATGATGAAATTCCGAATTGGTGTGGGGTAGATAACTAAAAAGTGAAAAATAAAAACTTTTTTCAAAAAAATTACAACCGACTTCCAAAGAAACACTACAAAGTGCAAAATAACTTTAATTTCGGAAGGCGGTGACAAATAATTAAAATACACATCCAAAGTCACCGACTTCCCAAATTAAAGTTATTTTGCACTTTGTAGTGTTTCTTTGGAAGTCGGTTGTAATTTTTTTGAAAAAAGTTTTTTATTTTACGTTCTTTGGTAGGTACTTGGTGGCGAAAGGCCTCGTTGGTCTAGTGTTCGCAAGCGCTACTGCTCGGCACGAGGTCCTGGTCTCAATTCCGAGGTCGGTTATTCTATCTGGAATTTCTCAGTAGCAGCGGGGGGTCTGCGTTTCTTGATGGCAAAAACCTCGCCCGTTAAAACGTGGGACTTAAACATAACCGGCAAAATACTGGTGTACTATAGGTAGACCTCTGCCCAACCCTTTGGGGAAACATGGCGTGATGTTATGTTGATGGGAAACAATGGTATTTGAATAAACTGCTTTTGATGGATCTTGTCAATTGCCAAAAGTTATTCCAAGAACTTCTCAACTAGCCGTGGTTCTTTAATGCTTATATCTACAGGTTGATATCTCTGATACTCATTTTTAACCCCCGACGCAAAAACGACGGGGTGTTATAAGTTTGACGTGTCTGTGTGTGTATGTGTGTGTGTCTGTCTGAGGCAACGTAGCTCCCGAACGGATGAACCGATTTTGATTTTGTTTTTTTTTTGTTTGAAAGGTGTATTAGCCGGGAGTGTTCTTAGACATGTTTCATCAAAATCGGTTCAGCCGTTTGAAGATTATCAGCTCTTTTCTGGTAGATGAAGTGATTTGAGCATCTTTCACGGGGCTGATCAACTGGAAATTGTGTATTCTATTACTTCAATGATATTAGACGAACAAGGTAACATTGAAATGATGCTGGAGTAACACCTGAAATTTCCAGGATGCCCAAGTTACTCACCAACAAACAGCAAAAGTATCGTGTTTGGGCTCATTGAAAAGGTCTCAATGCATAGATTATAGATAAATAGCGATCAGGACGAGGAATGAGGATAAATTAGTAACAAACTTCACTGTGGGAAAAATACGCAACGATGCGCAGATTTAAGCGAGCGAGACATTAAGTTTAAAAAGCAGGAAATGAAAATGAAATTTAAAATTTAAAAAACCCCCCACCCTAACAAAAACTATCAAGATCAAGGCATTGTCAAGTCGGGGGACGGTCAATGAAAACGACAAACAGAGGCCTAGCATTTTCATTAGCCGTCCCCCGCCTTTACAATGCCTTGATCAAAATATTACCTTCATCTTAAAAGGCCTATAAATATTATTATTTTTACTTTTTAGAGTTTTTGTTAGGGTCGGAATAAGTACAGAAGCAAGCACATCAAGCTACCTCAATCTGTCAAATTTCTTTGATAGTTTTTCAACTTTATTGCAAATGAATAAGGTTCATGTTCAGTTGCGAAAATTTGACAGTTTGGGATGGCTTTATGTGCTGGCTGTGTGTGTCTGAATTTTCTCCAAATTCATTGAATTTTTAAGGGGCGACAATAAAATTCTAGCTAGCATCATGTTTCCTACCGGGAGCTATAACTCTGCACACTTTGGATCCGGAAATATTTGATCTGGAGATTTATGTTTCAAGTGACTCTCGAATACGATATTAGGAAGCAATATCTCAGAGGTAGTTGGAAAAGTTATAGCTAGGTACTCTACTAGTTTATGAATTTGAAAGTACCTAAGTAAAAGAGAGTAAGAGTTTGCAGAGTAAACAAAAAAGAAAATACAAATGGTGCTCAAAGTAACTATTCCACGCGAACGAAGTTGCGGGCAAAAGCTAGTGTTCTAGAAATAGAAACCATGGCATTTTGTTTGGTAAAGTGTTACCGACATGGGTTGCAGAGAACGCAAGCTGAACTAGCAGTGGGCTGGTCAAGTTTGTCAAAGCACCAATGGTCGCTGAAGCAGGCGAGCCTGGAGTGGAGACTGGGTATCGGCAAGCGTAGGGGGGCCCCCATCTAGATGGACGAAGTTAAAAAGGCTGGTAAAGACTGGATGCGGAAGGCGGTGGATAGATTGATGTGACGCAGCCTGGGAGAGGCCTACGTCTAGCAGTGGACTGCGCAAGGCTGATTGAAGTAAAGGAAACTACGATGCGAAAGAGAGTTTTATGCTCAGCAGAGGATCTTTTTCCGCCAGATGATGATGACATTGATGAAACGATTGTTCATCCACGAATTCAAACTGAGAGTCATACTAGAAATGATGACGACGGTGCTGATACATAAATATCAACAGAAGCAATATAACATTGCATAGCAACAGTCAGAGGAATGACAGTGATTGCGTCAGCCGATTCCACAACAGTTTTCAATAACATCAACAATGTTTAGCAAACTAGGCAGTCAAAGCAGTTACTACAGATTTATTGATAGTGACGCAACTGATCGTTTATTGTTGGAACTGGGACAGAAAATAGAGCATGGATTCGCTCGACCATGGTATTGAAATGGGCTAGTCCATAAAGTGCAAAGATTTGTAACCGAAGATGACCATGGACTGAAATACGGAATTGAAGAGATTGTTTTTGATAATAGTGTAGCCCTTGCTAATGGTTTTAATAATGATAATGATTACAAAGACGTAACAATACTTATGTGCTTTGGATAACATTATATTTAGTATCAATAAGACGGCACTGTAAGGTTTTGGCTAACTTAAAACAAAGCGTATAATAACTTTAAAGTAGGTATAGTTGTTGACCAGCCTACACTGTCCTCCCATACTTATTAACACTGTAATTTGAAAACATGGCAAAATGCCAATTATTTTTAAAAGAGTAACCGAGTAGTTTCCTGCCTCTATAAGACAAGACCAATTGGAACCTAGCTTTTGACGTTTCATAAGTCCCATGTAGGTTTGGTATGGTACAATAAAATATTTTGATTTTGAAAGTGGACAGAATATAGTTTCAACGATATTATAAGATTCTCACAATTTTAAATATCTCTTAAATCATTGCTCTGATAGTTAGGAAAGAGAAAGAAAGTATCCAATACCCATTCAAAACCTAGCTTAAGAAATGATTGCAATATTTAATTAGGAGAAAATAAAGTTAACAAAAGGTTTACAGCTAGAAAATGGCACTTTATAGTGCTGATAATTATGAAGGAATCATTGTTTGTTTACGCGTTAAGGAAATTCTGCCATAATACTTCTAAGTTATAACCATTTATGGCGTAGACAACGTACTTATAACTCATAATAGTATCCCTACTATAAAACAAAAACTTGAATTTATTAGTTGAGTTTACAGACTAATTAAATTTCTTAGAGAGATTTCTTTCAAACCAGTAGCATTGTACAACTTTGCCGGATATTTTTATCCATAACTTGCTTGTTGCCAGCGGCTTCGCTCGAGTGGGGTTCGGTCGGATACTATCACACAGGAACGTATGACCGGAATAAAAAAATCAAATGTGTTAATTTAGGTTCTAACCTATCTGTGTGTCAAATTTCATCAAAATCCGTTCTGTACCTTAAAAACAAAAGTGAACAGGCATTTTCTGGGCACGTTCGAGCTATCATCATAGACCTCATGAATCGCTTTCCATCAGGCGTGATCGAGGTCAAGAGCAGGCCCATTTAGTAATAATAATGGGGTATATTCATAAACGATGATTAAAGTTAAGAGGTGTTTAAACGTCAAAAATGTATGATTAATCAGTCGCTAATCATTACTTAACTTTAAGCAGCGTTTATAAATATGGGGGAAAAAATAAAAAAAGCCGATTTTGCGTGATTGAGTACCAAACCTCCAAACATCTGAAGATACAAACTTTCACATTTATAATATTATAGTAGGCTGTATGAATGTATACTATAGTAGGAAGCTGGATGTATTTGAACTTGTCATACATACATTGCTGAAATATTCTGGAAATCCGCTTTTGTATACCTTTTGGTATACGGTATACAAAAGCAGATTTTCAGAATGTTTTGGCTTGCCATCTAAATAGGCTGCAGCGTAAAGGTTCTCGTAAACAGGAGCGAAGCAAATATCGTAGGACAATTAAAATGAAAATTTCAGGGAAATTGTTCTACCAGAGTCGCATCGCGCCCGTCAGCCTTAAATTCATCTCACACGAAAACAATTAACGTTGCTACCTACCTCAAGTTAATTAAAGCACAAGTCAAAACCGTATAAATGTGAAACGCATTGATTTTAAAACATTAATTTAATATTAGATTGAGATTCCAGCTGATTGAAGTCCCTCAAGCGAAGCGTAGTCAAGTTAATTAAAACTTACTGATGAAATAATAACAAATACAGAGTCAATATCGACGATGTCGGTCCCTACCCAGTGCTGTTCAAAATGACGTTACAATAAATATCTAAGTTATAACGCAAACGCAGATTTGTGTTAGTATTTATTTTATTACCAGCTTTTACTCGCGGTTCCGCCCGCGTGGATTTCGATTATCGCGTAAAAAGTAGCCTATTTCCTTTTCCATATCCCAGGCTATATCTCAGCCAAATTTCATGATGATCGGTTCAGCGGTTTAAGCGTTAAAGCGCGTTAACAGACAGACAGAGCTACTTTCGCATTTATAATATTAGCAGTGATTCATGAATCACAAGACAACACACACACACACACACATACATACACGAGTATGCCACAACACTTTATTTGATTTTCGTAAAGTCTTCATTTACTATTATTACTACGGATAGGTACACACTTTCCTGTGTTTATTATTCTAGCGTTTGGTACTCGTAGGTTGCAGCTGAAAATCAGCGTCTGGTGGTACATCTTCTGTTGTCATCTGATATTATGCTGAGCTGGGGCCCTTTGGCATTATTATCATTGTTTTGTGTTTATTTTTAATCATTTATTTATTGGTCTATCTACATTCGTTACACTGTTTAAGCAAATTAGCACAATATTAACCGATAGATACAGCATGGAAAAACACTAGTACCTAAGTACATAACTATAAAAAATAATAGGTGATGAGTACAGGAATAACACATAAGTTATACACAATTTTAACACAAATAGAAATTCGGCTTTACATAATTATCATGACTATCTTGGTGGACTTGGCGCTAAACCCAATGACCCAATAAACGCTAACAACGCTAACGCTATGATGCCAATTAACGCATTTTTCTTTCTTTCTTTAACTTCTAAGCGCTGTCAGGTTATCGCAATTTCTTTCCAATTCATACTGTGTAATTCTATCTTTTGAACTAGTAAATCACCATCCGTTTCAATATTTCACTAAGGGTGAACCCAGTATCCGGTTTCCAATAATGTATTAATGCCACTTACTTATCGTCATCGGTATATCTGCCATTATCAACCAAGCTTAGTTTGACTAATTAATAGCGATGAGACATCTCTATAGAGAGAGACATGACCTCTTTGTTTATGTGGTGGAATGCCTCCTGACACATTGGTTGACAAGTATGTGACGCATTGTCACAAATACTGCTTAATTAGTTTGAAGAAGGTACCAGGAGCACAGAACTCGCGAGGAGCTATTCAAACTTTGACAGTCACAAAGTCAACGGTAATTGGTTCAGGATGGTTCTATAATTGTATACCCCTTGGAGTTGTATTAAGGGGTGTACTGAATTACAACAATGACCTTAAATATTTGGAAATGTACCAAAGGGTAAATTATACCTAGGGGAAATAACAGCAGTCGAAAAAATCACGATTTATTTTCGACAAGGATATTGGAATGTTAAAGAATTATAAATCACGTATTTTTGGGCTTGAAAATATTATAATAACAACGCAACTTTTAGGGATCGTATTAGGGGCAGTAAATCAACTTTTGCCCTCCTTATGTAAGAAAACAAAACCAGGTGCGAACTTCCAAGTAATATAATATCTATTCATATATACAAATAAACAAAATTGAAGTGCCACTTTCTAATGTCAAAATAACAGCAATTACTAAATTCAGTAAAGTATAGACGGTACTTACTTATTAAAAAAAACAATTATTAAAATTTTTGTCTGTCTGTTTGTTCCGGCTAATCTCTGAAACGGCTGGACCGATTTTGACAGGATTTTCACTGGCCGATAGATACTCTTTATAACATAAGTTGCCGTGGAATATTTTCCGAGATCCATGCGGCGCGGGCACTGCTTGTCTACACTAATATTATAAATAGGAAATCATTTTTTGTTAGAAAAATTGTTTGTTATGGATAAGTTCAATAACTACTAAGTCGATTTAAAAAAATCTTTCACCTGTGGAAAGCTACATCATTCCAAAATAACATTTCACGCGGACAAGGCTGCGGGCGAAGTGCTAGTATCTAGTAAGAATGTATGTACAGTCGCCAGCAGGTCAAGCTATCCCAAATTGTCAAATTTTCCCAATTGAACATAAACCTTATTCCTTTGTAATAAAGTTGAAAAACTATCAAAGAAATTTGACAGTTTGGGGTAGCTTGATGTGCTGGCCTCTGTACAATAAACATCGATCACTATGACAATAAAACAAGAATGTGCCAATAGGTACCTAATATCAAAGAACCTCGCTTACTTGGAATTCGACAATATCAAAACGGCGCTTTGAACTCGAAATCTTATAACAGGATTCCTAAGCGTCTGGAATGAGTCTATATCTTAGCACACATCCACACCACAAAGGTAAACAGAATTCTGTGCGACTTTGCCTCAATAGCAAAAGGCTCGCCCTCTATTACGTGGGACCTGACCAAATGTAGATGTACTACAAGTACTCTGCCGAACTCTTCGGGGAATACAGGCGTGATGTTATGTGTTGTGTGTTATCCTTCTATAAACAAATTCTTATCCGCAACGTAACATTGACTTCTAACCTTAAAACTACAGAAGAGCTAGCAATAAGCGAGGTTAAGCGGAAGCTTGCATCCGGACCGGTATGACCCGGCTTGCCCGGGCGGTAATAGGTTGCTTCGTTTTCCGGCTCTTTCTATGGACCGAGTACCCCTTCGATAAGTTTATCTCCTTTATTTATTTTGCCAATTAATATAATATCATACATAACTCATACTTATAAATGTGCCTCTAATGTTCCCACTGCTGGGACACAGCTAGAGGCTCTCTGTGAGAGGGATTGGGCCGAAATGTACCACGCGAGCCCAGTGCGGGTTGGTAGATATTACATATCTTGGAATTTTTGGTTCTTCTAGATCATGCCGTTTCCTCACGATGTTTTCCTTCACCGTTTTGAGAGCAGTGGTGATGAAATAATTTACGCAAAATAAAATGCCTGTCTGGGTTCGAACCTACAACTCGTAAGTCGCGGCCGTTACGACTGGGCCAACACTGCTCTTAATTATACATATGATAAATATACATAATTGTACTCTTATATGTTTTCATTATCCTAATCTGGAGGTCCAGGTTCAAATCTGACTTTAAGATTTCCTGAGTACTTTAGTCTTATTGCTCATTTTTCTGAAGTCTTTTTTTACTAGACCTTATTATTTTTACAGTCAGATTTTTTCTTAGCTTCGTAATACACCCCAGCATCAGGACGCCATTCAGCTGTCTCGTTGTTTATTACGTCACAAGATGGCCGACGTCGATGGAACTGAAACGATGCGTGTAATCGAAACTCTATGGGAAATGGGAATGCTACTGACATTTTGATGGCATCCGGAAGTCAATTATCCTGTGACATTGTCAAGTTCAATGAGACGGAACAGAGTGGGAATGTTTAAACAAATTAATTGGTTGTTACATTTAATTGAGTGTGTTACCGTAATGTTTGCTAAGGTTGATGCCCTAAGGTAGCCCGCGAAATTAAATTTTTCTTATGATTTTTGTGTGTGAGAAAATTTGAATTTCAGAGCTACCCTGGCGCCTACTGCCAGGGGTGCGGGTTTGTTCGAAAGAGACACCACAGCCCCTGGCATACGGGCTACTGAAGGAACACGGGTGGGTTTTAGTCAGTAAAAGTCTGACACGCCCTTCTGCTCCACCCAGAGCGGGAGAAGTTATTTGATGATTTTCTACCCAAAAAAAAAAAACCCTGGCGCCTATCTGGATGCCTATCACAAGTTAATCTGATCCGCGTTCGTTGTATAAGATTTCTAGTGCTAATATTATATGCAGACATAAATTATTTATATCGAAATAAGAAGGGACAGTCAGCTTTCTTTTCATATGATGTTTAGGGATTGTCAGAAGTCCGATAATATGACAAGTCTAAGTCTTACCAAGGGTTTTTTTTTTGGCGACAAATCATCAAATAACTTCTCCCGTTCTGTGTGGAGCAGGAGGGCGTGTCAGACTTTTACTGACTAAAACCCACCCGTGTTCCCTCAGTAGCCTATGTGCCAGGGGCCACGGTATCTCTTTCGAACAACCCGCACCCCTGGCAGGAAGTCTTACCAAGGGGTTTCGTATTACCATTAACTAGGCTATGGAGGTTAGATATGCAGTCGCTCTATGTAAATACTGGTATATAGCTGCGTCCGGGTAGACCCCAACATGGTTGGGAAAAGGCTATGCAGATCGATTGATTGCTTTTCATATCATGATAATTATTTATCTGTCTTCTATTACTTACGTATCCATGAATATTAGATGTCGAAAGATTTCCCGAATGATAAGAAATCTCTAAATAGACTTCGAGCCCAAGTCGGTCAGAGCAAATCATCAAGCAATCTCCACAGATGGAGGTTTACGGGTGGCTCAGATCTCAAGTGCGTATGCGGCACCTCCCCACAGACAATGGCTCACTTTCCATCCTGCGCCGCATGCCCTGTTACTTGTGTATTTGACGATCTTATTACTGCGTCAGCGAGCGGAGTTCGCGCAGCCGAATTTTGGGCCAAAAATGTTTGAATATTTTTGCCATCGATACGCTAAGATCTTCTTATGATGTCGAAAACATAGAGATTAGATTCACATCTTATGTATTTATGCTTTTTTTCTACCATAATAACTTACTTACCTCATCCAACAAAAAAATGTTCCATTCAAATTAGGCAGCAGCAACCATAAAAAGTTTGCAACAGTTGGCTTTAGTTAATTATTACGCAGTTCCAAGGTGGTTATGAATAAATTAACCATAATTGGCTTGTTAGCGGCACGAGAGGAAACCAAATATAGTACCTACCAACCACTACACATAGAATATGAGATATTAGTGTGAAAACGTAATTAAGAATGTTTGATTACGCCCGTTTTTGCAGATGAAATATTCATCAAGTTACGCAATGATAAAGGGAGTATGTTGACTGAATGGACCCTCATCATAGGCGCCAAGCCGGGCATAGAAAAATTTACTCAAATCTGTTAGAAAAGGTAGAAGAGAAAGATAGATAGTGTGCATCATCTGCTTAGTCTTTTCCCAAGTATGTGGGGGTCAGCTTCCAGTCTAACTATAAGCAGCTGAATACCAGTATTTTACATGTAGCGACTGCCTATCTGACCTCCACAACCCAGTTAAATATTTGGTAACACGATACCCCTTGGTGTAAGACTGGTTGTCAGACTTTCGGGCTTCTAACGACTGTCAAAGATTCAGGGGGAAGCTGCTGAAGCTGTTGGACCTTGACGTGCTTTCTGAGGCCCCATGTCTCAGAAAGCATTCTTAATTTAAAGATGGTTACACATCCACGGACCAACCGCGGCAAGCGAAGCTTAACCTGATCGATCGACCCTTGCAGACGTTATTACTTAGCCACAAGACCCTCAACTCGCAACATGATATCATTAGTAGTATCATTCATCCAAATCCATTCAGTAGTTTTTGCGTAAAAGAGTAACAAACATCCATACATACAAACTTTCGCGTTTATAATATTAATTGTATGTATGATAAGAAGCTGGATGTGGGAAGCACAAGACCGGTCGAAGTGGAGGAGCCTGGGGGAGGCCTATGTCCAGCAGTGGACGTCTTTCGGCTGATATGATGATGATGATGATGTATGATAAGAAAGGTGTCGTGCAGCACTGTTACTAGTTACGAAAGTAATAAATCTGAATTTACGAACAGGCAAAAGGATATGTTTTTTGTCAACGACTGGACAATACAATACAACAGAGCAGACAAAATTAGATAAACGTTATTTGTGTCAAGAATTACCGACTTTGGGCATAGAATAAACCAGTCTGTGTTATCCGTGGGTGCCTTAATGGGAAACCTATTACATCACATGACTTGGCAGCATCAATTAGCAGAGTAATATCAACGCGAGGAGGGACAAATAAAATTATACCGAAAACCTCGTTACAAAACAGACCAGGGGTGGCGTAGGTGGGAAAAAATACCAATTTAAAAGCGGGTGGCCAAAAATAGAATTTCCTCTTTATAGAATTGTATAACAATGATATCATTAGGTATGTAAAAAGTTGCCAAAACCGTGGGTTTGTGTAAGTTTTCCGAGAAGGACATACCTTTAGGAAAAATGTTTGAAATATGAATATTTTGTATACAAATGAATTGCGATGTAATTTTTGAGGAAACTTGATTTAATTAAACTGTAGTCAAGTGAGTGAGGTGATTTTTTTAATACGATTCTGTGGTTATCTAAAATTATGGACTAATGTAGCTCAAATCGTCATACTCATATTTTCCTCCTTTTTCTACTTCTTCTACGTAGCCTTTTTCCCAACTTTGTTGGGGTCGGCTTTCTGTCAGCTGCTGACTACCAGTATTTTACATGGAGCAACTGCTTATCTGCCCTACACAACCCAGTTACTGGGTGATACGATACCCCGTGGTAAGACTTTCGGTTGATACACATTTTGCAACCCTGGTAACTAATTCGTTTCCTTCCAAAGTCGAATCACCTGGAAAAAGCTGTTCATAAAAAGAAGTATAATGACGACATTATAATGATTTGCCACATCTAGTGTAGTAACAATACGAGTTGTTTTCACAAAGTAATTGCTATCGTGTCTAAATAAAACAGTCGATAATGCTACTTTGATTGGCAGGCTGTGTTTCTAATGTGCTGCGCGTTCAAAACACTACATAAGCACTAGCCTATGTGATACTAATGATGGACGGTAGTTCAATGGTCACTAGTTATTACCTATAAGATTCAGGCATTACGAATTTATAAACTCATCATAATTATTTACTGTGTTATTTGAGACTCAAAAAACATATAAACATGAACAATTAACATGTCAATATAGAAGCTCAAAAACCACAAAAATTAAACAAATGATAAACATAGAATAATACACGGAATAATATCACGCCTGTAATCCCGGTAAGGTTAGATAGAGGTATAATCTTTCTTATACTTATTTATGGATATAATAACTATCATCATCATCACCCGCTGTGGAACTTAGACATATCTAGCGAAATGTGGTTGTAATATCCGGGTCGCTAGTTTAGGTGGCGAGACCATTGGGTCTCTCCCCCTAAACTATGGAACTTAGACATATCTAGCGAAATGTGGTTGTAAGATCCAGGTCGCTAGTTTAGGTGGCGAGACCATTGGGTCTCTCCCCCTAAGCTATGGAACTTAGACATATCTAGCGAAATGTGGTTGTAATATCCAGGTCGCTAGTTTAGGTGGCGATGGCGAGACCATTGGGTCTCTCCCCCTAAACTATGGAACTTAGACATATCTAGCGAAATGTGGGTGTACCATAGGTACACCTCTGCCCGACCTTCGGGATATACAGGCGTGATGTTATGCAATGAAATCAAACCCAAGTGACTCATTGTGACTGATTCACTGCTCTCTACGGAGATTAATTTCGCAGAGGTCCAGTGTTGTGACGTCATTTATTAGAACATAACCATTGTCTTTGGGACTGAAAACAGCTGTGTAATGGATCTTCATCACGTTCATACACGTAGTACCTACCTATAGACAACTGTCGCAACACTTTGACCTCGAACCGGCTAGCTTAGTATGGAGTTTCAATAGAATAAGAAGCCAAAGAGCTGACCTTTGTGTAAAACATCACTGCCACTTTATTTATAAGATTGATAGCATAAGAGCGACGACGACCTTATTAAATACTGCAAAAAAACATAGTTCTAAGTGTCCACGTCACCAAAAAAGTCCCTTCCAAGAAAAACATTAAAATATTAGCGTCTCGGCCGTGACTCGCATATGATGCATACCAATCGGAGCGATCGTTGTGTAGCACGTGACGACCCGACTTCCTTCCTCCCGTTGATATACCAATTTGTGTGGAACGTACAGTCACCAAAAAAGAAAAGTATCCAGGGTCGTCGGATATGGTTAAAGTTTAGTGACAAACCGGTGAAAGTTTTCGAATAAATAAAATTAAATTGTTAGAAAACCCATTTCTTCTCATGAGTGTCGTAGAAGGCGACTAAGGTATTTACTAGAGAATGGGCAGCAGCGTTCTCTACGCAGTTTACCACAATACTGCGACCGCCAACCCGCCTGCGTGGCGATTATGGCAAAACCCCCCTTTTGAGGAGGCCTATGTCCAGCAGTGGACGACTTTCGGCTGAAACGATGATGATGATGATAGAAAACAAACAGTTCATTTGTCAAATTAAATTTCATTAGATAACAACCATCGGTTTCTTACTAATTTGCAACTATATCCGGCGACCCTGGCTACTTATCTCTTTTGGTGACTCTACATTGCTCGTGGAAGAACTAACGAACGTGCTGTAATCAAACCAGAGTGAATGCTAGATCTATACTGGATGCACAGCTATTATCAGATTAACGTAGGCTTTCCTAGAACTTGCGGTGGGAGGCTGTCGTAACTACTTACGTTGTGACTGAATGGAAACTGAGTACACGTGGATAGATTTGTATCTGTGTGTTTTGTCAAGCGTACCTATGCGGTGAAATAGTGTGCCTTTGATTCGAGATTTTCCTAGAATGTTGTGTATTGAAAACGGGCTCTCAAACTATGAAGGAAAATACGCTAGCAATATTAGTTATTGCGTTGTAAGTTTGAATACGAGAAGCTGAACGATTTTTTTTAACCTACATTTAGTGCGAATTTCACTAATGAAACTGAACGCAAACAGCATAATACAAACCGCGTTCAAGAGCTTGTCAGTGTTACTATTCCACAGAAAATAATGACATTGACAGCCCTTAAACTTGGTTTACGTGCTGATCGCGTTGTTTCGTTGGTGAAATACGCCCCTAGAAAGAAAGCCTTTTAGGCTTTCCTGCCAAACCTTTCAAACTCACAAAAAAAACTAACTACACTCTGGTTCCCTTATTCACTGTCTAGAGACCAACTCATCTCGTCTGCAATGCGTACAAGAAAAATAAAAGTGAATGAAACAAGCCAACAATGTTAGGGCATCGAACCGCCAATGTGGGAGGAACGAGGGAGCTAATCTAAAATTCTGAAGATTTGCGCGAACATGTTTCTTTATGTGTTGTGTAAAAGAGATATTGAAGCATGTATATGTAAGTGATAAACTTTGAATTCTTAAATATTCCTCCTTGTTTTAAAGATAGAAATGCTCATCAGTTCCTTCATTCATCTTCAGGGATTTCTCCGTAGCAGCAGCCCGGAGTCTGGATTTGGACCCCATTGATGGCAATAGACTTGCCCTCTATTACATGGGACTTAGACATAACTGGCGAATTGTGGATGTAGGTACTATAGGTACATTCATACTGTTGCTCGGCTCAATGTCTAGTTACCACTAGCGCCATTCAGTATCGAGTAGCAGAATTAATAGAGTCAAGATCTTTCTAAAAATTTCGATGCTAGAACTTTCTAGAACTATCGACACCTGTTCAGTCAGGACCGGTATGTACTCGAACATTCTAGATGCTTCTATGGTAGAAGGTTCTGGAACTATCCGAGGGCCCTATAAAAGCGGGAACGGTTCGGGTCCCAGGCAGTATTGGTAGCGATACATGCGAACATCTAAAGCGATCTTCAAGTGCGACTTAAAGAATGATCAGTAGTGCAATTGTGTTTTGGAATTAGTGTGTTTGAGTCATAGATTTAAGAAAGAAGAAGATATGCCAAGTAGTTGAAAATGTATCGGAACCTGGTGTCTCCACTTGCTCCCCACTACCGCGCCACAACTACACATGCAATTTAGTAAAACTAATAGATACGAAGTCGCGCTCACACTCGCAATTTATAAATCAGAACGTACTACACAATCAAATATAGACCTTATCCCTTCAAACGCAGCGTGCATTTAAGTACAACTCACTCACACAAACAACGGTTGCTACCGTTGTGCTGTGCAAAAGCAATTTATTTTACATATACGCTAGTGATTGACTAAATCGGAAAGTTGTCGATACTTCTATTTATTATTTTACTACTTCAATTTTTTTTGGGGTCCAGGAAATAAGATAAAATGAAAACGATAACCGTAATACGTCACTAATATATTATCTGAACAATGCCGATAACAATAACGCATACGAAGCGTTTGAAGACTTTAACGTAAGTTAAATGCCAAAACCAAAAAAAAGTAAGGAATTAGCACGAGGATAAGACTTATTATACGATAATTCAAACCCAATAACACTCCACCGACATTATCTAAAATTTTGTTAACTTTACGACTGTTGTTTAGGCATTTCTCTACTACGCTGTAAAATAATCAAAATAAGTAAAAAACATTAATTCACATCGATCTAGCCATCAATTTATTCGCGAATCGACATTATCGATAGCCTACGTTAGTGGATCTGCACGAGCACATCACTAGCTCGACGCAAGAACCAGCGGCCGTACTACGGAATGCGTCCGCATAGATACTTTATCGTTTTGTGATTTTTACATTGCTTGTCCAGTCACTTAGCGACAAAATATTTAGGTAGTGGTTTAGGAGCAATGTATTTAGTACAAAAATCATACAGTCGCTGTGATATTTGAAAACAAAAATAACATGGTAAACGCAAGAAATGTTTTTCGATTTCTTGTTTTTCATGATTTTAAAGACAAATATAGAAAAATACTTGTACTTATTTATGGTAAGTGATTCCATGATTCACAAAGTTTTTGTTTTGGCTTTGGTTTTTACAAAAAACCACTGAACAACACGGCATTCTTATGATTTATCACGACAACGGTCGAAAGCACACTAGTTCGCGGAGACGGCCATTTGCTTTAGGAATGATCATGCTGATCATACCGCGCGGACACAGACACGCCCCTTTCCCACTTCTCCTGCTTTTTATATTTCTATGGTTTGAGTGGTTCTTAGTGTGGTTACTTAAAGTGTAATTTTTGGTAATTAATATTGGCAGTTTTTAACTGTCACGAACCCCAAGCTCGTAACAATACTTACATCAATATTTAGCCTTTAATGTTCCCAGTGCTGGGACACAGGCTTCCTTTCGATAAGAGGGAGTGTGCCATAATCCACCACGCGGGCCCATTGCGGGTTGGTACTATAGTCACAATTCTGCCTAATCCTTCGGAAATCACAGGGGCGAAGTCATATTAGTAACGTTATCAATGACTAGTTTCCGCCCGCGGCTTCGCCAGCGTGGAAGTCGGAAATAATCCCGCAGGAACGTACTACTGGGATAAAAAGTATCCTATATCCGTTAATCTAGGTTATAATCTATCTGTGTGCCAAATTTCATCCAAATCCGTTCGGTCGTTTTTGCGTGAAAGAGTAACAAACATCCATACTTACAAACTTTCGCGTTTATAAAATTAGTAAGGATAGAGTTTTCCTATTTTATTGGCAATGCAACCTAGATTTGGCTTGGATAAAATATGCTTATAGGTTTTGCCGTTGTGGTTACATATTCCAATGTACGAATAAAAAAAATCCTAGAAATTCTCAGAGTGAAGTTACTGCAGCACCCGATTACAAACGAATCCAATAAGACGACCACACGAATTGATGAGCCAACCTATAAGTATATCGCCGAGGAATGGAAATTACATTCAAATTAAACGATAGCTCTGGCAACATTTGATTTTCTGCGGCATCTATTTAATTTGATTGTAAAGAAAGTTATCCAATATGTTATGTATGACTCAGCTTTGTTGCAGTCAATGATCCAGCTTTATAATCGGAATAAATTATAATAAAACACGCCTACGTCCAAAATCACAATAATTGCATGAGAGTGAATGCAATCTGCTAGACTGACCTCTGAGTTTGTTTCGGCCTTTCTTCTCAGCAGGTTTAGCAAGCGAACGGTAGAGAAGTGTTTTGTCGACGGAAGAGGAGATCAAAATGACGTTTTCGTATAGGCAGTTGACAGTTTTGTACCGATAAATGTAGACAAGCGATTTATATTCTACCGTAGAGTAGAAATGGAAAGCGTCATCTCAGATTATAAAACAAAGGCAAATAGACCGCGCGGAACACCAAGAGTGAGGCCAAAAAACCAAATAATAAACGCTTTGGTTATTTTTTTTTTTTTTTTTGTTTAGATTATAAAACAAGCAAGACCAACCAAGACAACACCCAAGAGTCAAAAAAACAAATACTAAAGCCTCGCATTATATACAATGCGACGCTTTAGTATTTGGTTTTTTGGCTTCACTCTTGGTGTTCCGCGCGGTCTATCTGCCTTTGTTTTATAATCTGAGAGCGTCATGCTAAGCCTTCTTTTTACTTAGTCAGATACGAAACGCCGACCTCATCTAGTTTTAAAAATATGATTAGGTAACATGTAAAAGTGTTTGTACAAACCTACTTACAGAAATAAAATCATTTATCATTATCATTTTATCAATAACAACAAGCCTTAGCTAAATTGTGGTTTCCCATCTTAAATGCTGGCTTAAAAATACTTGGAGGATATGTTACAGCTACTGTTTATAATTATGCCAATATATCTTTATCATAATGTATTAAACTATGCGCTTGCCAAGCCATCAAATATTTCACGCAATTCTTAACAATCTTCAGACAGGGATTGTAACTCATAACAGCTAAGTACAGTCGGCCAGCAGGTCAAGCTACCCCAATCTGTCAAATTTCTTTGATAGTTTTTCAACTTTATTCCAAAGGAGTAAGGTTCATGTTCAATTGGGAAAATTTGACAGTTTGGGATAGCTTGATGTGCTGGCGTCTGTACAACATTTCGTCTGCCAAGCTTGTTTTGTTTATTACGTCTTTCATAGCAATCTGTTTTGGTGCAATGTTGCTCATATTCAAATGATACTTGCTTACATTTATATACCTATCTCTAATACCTTTATACGTAACTACTTATACGTATAACACATAGGTATACAGTTTTTTTTTTTTTGAGGTTGGGAAATCATCAAATAAGTTCTCCCGCTCTGGGTGGAGCAGGAGGGCGTGTCAGACTTTTACTGACTAAAACCCACCCGTGTTCCTTCAGTTGCCTGTGTGCCAGGGGCGAAGTTATTTCTTTCGAACAACCCGCACCCCTGGCAGGCATCGGCCCTTGCGAACCCCAGCAGTTGATGCTGACATCTCTTTGAGGCGCGCGTGGAACATCTCTTAACCGTTCCTAAAAAGCAACAAAGTTCTAATACCACTGTAGGTACCTGTAAAGTACCTCGACCTTAACATCCGGGCATTGGTACTGGACCAGTTTCTAATCCATAACACGTTACGGTAATTTTACGGTAGTTCGCTCCCAATAAATCAATGATGTTATCGTTACCGCATAGAACAAAGACTGCTTTAAAATAACTGTTTTACATGATTACGAGAGGGATAAGACTGTGGCGGATTTATTGTGCCATTTCATCCTCATATCTTCTCAACGCTGATGTTCATCATAGGCATGGTTCCATGATGGACAGCAGCAGAAGTCAAAAAGAAAGGCAATTAAATGGTTTATCGAGGATCAAATGAGGGTGGGAGGATGAATGAGAATAAAATGGCACTGCAGAACACTTGTTCTCCAGCGCTTTTTCATCCTCATCTCTCCTCAACGCTGATGTCCATCATAGGACTATGGTTGTCAAAAAAGAAAGGACGATGCTATGCTTTTTTTTTTTTAATTTAATTACGTTCTATTACTTCAATAAGTAACCATTGGACAAGCTGGATAATATTATGAAATAAGGCACAATACCAGGATACTCAGAAAGTATTGCGAAAAAAAGTTTTTATGTATGAATATGATTATTTGTAAGTAAAAATTGGTACGTTCCAATTTAAAAATTTCTCTCCACATTGTTTGCGAGCTAATTTATAATGTATTTTTTTTAATTACTTGACTGTACTGATCCTCAGTTGGAGCACGGGACCATAAATAGTCCCCGTGCTTCACCCAGGTGGAGAACCTAGGTGAAGCACGGGTCCGGTCCCAATTTTAAATATCGTGTCTCATAAAAAAATGGATCTGCGCCGGGAACATTTTCGCGCTATGATTTTTTACGATTTCAAGTGTCGCCTGAAACCAGACGAATCGTATGATAGACTTCAAATGGCATTCATGGATGAAGGCCCTTCTAAGACAACCATGTATCGTTAGTATAACGAATTCAAGCGCGGTGGATTAACTTTGGGGGATGAAGAAAGAAGTGGTCGCTCTTTGACGGCTGTTACGAAACATTTTAGAACATTTATTTTTATTGTGTCCCACGTACAGAGGCCAGCACATCAAGCTACCCCAATCTGTCAAATTTCTTTGATAGTTTTTCAACTTTATTACAAAGGAATAAGGTTTATGTTCAATTTGGAAAATTTGACAGTTTGGGATAGCTTGACCTGCTGGCGACTGTACATAAAATCTAATATGATATTAACAAGGGTTGATCAAATCTCATGATCAGCAGCCACGTTTTCAGCTATCTAACTAATTAGTCGTTACTTCTGGCTTCCTAGTCAATATAACTATTAATGTTCTTAGTGAATGATTTCGCACGGATATTGCCGTGGGACTGTGGGAGTAATTATCATTCACTATTGGATAAATCTGCTGATGACCTAAGATTACTTCAATGTTCGCGATCATTGCCGTCGTTGTTGACGACAACTTTAAAAATGAACATTGGTTACATGGTAAAAAAACTAGAAACTGTTTTTCTTTGGACAAAGTATTGGTGACAAAAAAATTTTTAGCGGGTTGTTCAACTTTCGATCCATTTGGCACATTGTAAATTTTTCTTCAAAGACTTCTTTTGAGTAGCTATAGTAGTGTCTGGCATTTATGGGAAACGATTTGTTTTTTATGACAGCCACGACACAAATCCTACTGAAAAAGAATCTTGCCCAAATTGAAATGTGTAGCCGCTGCCAAGCGGATTACCGACTCAATTACACAGTCTGTTTTATACATCTGAATGGGCTGAATTGGACACATAATCCCTTTCATGAACACAAAAGCGAATCCATACGAATGTTTACAAAAGCTTCATTCACCCCAGAAATCTGTGCCCCTCCAATTACGGGCCATACGAAAAATTCCGAAGAGTTCCGACTATTCAAATCCGTCATCTGAAAGTCAATGACGATCATTATTATTCCGTTCTAAGTCTTGCCCTCAATATGAGGAAACTCTTGAAGAATAGAATTGAAGGCAGTTTTCGTGGCTATGAATATATTATGGAACCATTCGGTGTGGATAGAAGTAAACTTTCAATAATTGGTCGCGGAAAAGATCCGAGATATTCCTTAAGCCTCGCATTGAAAGATTTTAGCGGAAAGGAAACGAGGTTGTTGGCTTTACCTGTGAAGGTTTTCTACGAGGTTTAATTGGAGCCAGTTACAGAGTGAATGGCGAGTGTTATTGATGGAGGCAGATAACGGAAGTTCCACGATCAAAAACAAAATCCCGAAACAAAGGAATTTAATTTTGGGTAAGTATCCTGCGCAGTGGATATAAAATTAATCAGGAATGAATTTATATGGAAAAGAACAGGAGTTATCGACATAGCTTGCAGACTAAGCAAGCAGAAGTGGCAGGGGGCTGGTCATGTTTGTCAAAGGACCGATGGCCGTTGGAGCAGACGAGTCCTGAAGTGGAGATCGCGTATCGGCGAGCTTATTGTGGGACGCTCCCAGCTAGATGGACCGTCGACGATCTAAAGAAAGTGGCTGGGAGAGACTGGATGCGGAAGTCGTAGGACAGAGTACTGTGGCGCAGCCTGGGAGATGTCTATGTCCAGCAGTGGACTGCGATAGGCTAAGTCGATTGAATCTTCGCAACATCGCAAGTGATATTTCAAGCCGGCTGCTGTGAGTACACACAAATTCCGTTCCGTTCCGGCCGTTCCGTCCAAGTCAAAAACAAACCAGCTCAAAGGAAACTACATATACCCCAGCGTAAAGGCATACAACATATTATTAGCAATAAAACCTCAAACCATTAATATTCTTTGTGGCTCCATATAGGTACAAAACCACATAACACAAATTAGGTTACACAACACACTAAGTGCGAGCGAGAACAAGAAGTCAAACTAAATCGGGTGTGAAAACCCTAAGCATACGAGTATATTCATGAAAGTGTGCAGAAGCCATGATTTTCCTAATTTGTATACGTTATAGCAGTACCTTTTAAATGCTGGATAACAGCCACACGGGTCGATCAATCAGGTTAAGCTTCGCTTGCCGCGTTTGGTCCGTGGATGGGTGACGATCTTTACATACCAAGACCCTTCTGTGCCATGGAAAGCACATTAAGATGTTGGTCCCGGCTGTCATTCGTGGATCGTTGACAGTTGTTACGGGTCGTCAGAAACACGAAAGTCTGACAACCAGTCTTACCATGTTATCCAGTAACTGAGTTGTGGAGGTCAGATAGGCAATCGTTCTATGTAAAATACTAGTATTCAGCTGCATGTGGTTAGGCTGGAATCCGACCGAAACATAGTTGGGACAAGCAGCCAATCAGCTAGGTAGATGATCATGACACTTAGGGGTGGATTTTGGTTTTCAATTTTAAATGGGACCAACTTCAAGTAAAAACAGTTCCAATAAAAACTGTTTTCTCAAAATCGGATTAAGTACTTCGTAAGTAACATACTCATCATCATCATTTCAGCCGAAAGACGTCCACTGCTGGAAATAGGCCTCCCCCAAGCTCCGCCACTTCGACCGGTTCTGTGCTACCCGCATCCAGCGGACTCCTGCGGCTCTCACAAGGTCATCGGTCCACCTTGTGGGAGGCCTCACAACTTTATGACTTCCGGTACGCGGTCGCCACTCCAGAACTTTTCGGCCCCATCGGCCATCTGTTCTGCGAGCAATGTGCCCTGCCCACTGCCACTTAAGTTTGGCAACATACTCAGTAAGAAGTTATACATAAAAAAATACACGTCGACTTGAGAACCTCCTCTTTCTGTTTCGTCGGTTAAAATGGGGACTGCTAATGGTTACAACGTTATGCAAATATGTTGGTGACGTAACTGCCATCCTGTGTGCCTGATTTTTCAGTAATGTACCTATTGCTATTAGGGCCATCGGCATGAATTTTAATGCTACTAGTACCTATGGGCAGAGCTTCGTGGAAGAAATGTGGTGACAACCAATAAAACTGTAAGAGGAAGTCGAAAACTAGGAGGTCCTGGAGAAATAAGCACCCTAATTGCGTAAGACACTATCTATCTCAATCTGAATTATTTCCTAAAGGATATTGCTACATATTTACGAAAAATTTGTCTACTCATCAACGTAAATAGTGCAATTAATGTTGTTCAACTATCAACATGAATCCCTTTGCCACTGATAGTGTGATTCCCAATTACCCCGTTGTTGATTTTGTCAGTCTTTGGCGTTACTTGTCCAATTTTCCAAGTATCAAGGACTTTAAAAACGCTTTTGAAAAATCGCTCTTCGCTCCGGCTCTCACGTAGCGTGCACCTTTATATTTTTCACAGAACGGTAGGTATATTCTGCCTTGGGATAATTTATTTACGCCTAGACTATAATACATTTATGTCAGATTTGGTGTCAAGTATCAGTATTTGCTTGGCTTTCAGATATAGTAAATGGCACTGAAGGAACGAAGTACCTACGCAAGCAGAAAATATTTCTGTATATTTTTTTGTCTAAAAGCTATTTGTGAAATGGAAGAATGTTTTAAGTGCTCTTGTCATACAAAAAAGAAGTAATGAAAATAGTTCCTAAGAGCTCTAGTTTCGAGTAGGTATCTTCAAACTTAATTGAATTCGTTTTCGAGGAGAAACGTGATCAATTTTCAGAGGAATGCTGAAGGCAAAAGACTAGATTTTTAAGGTTTAATCCTATTCGGGAGTACTATAAAAGATTTCATTACTGTCTGGCATAAATCGCGCATCAAATATATTGGCTTGCGATCAATTTTACGAGATTTTATCATCTTCAGACTACAGCAGTTTTTTTTATTTTTTTTTAAAGCCTACAGCAGTTGACTGCATGACATAGCCCTCTCCTATTGCACGCCATTCAACTCGACACCCGGGAACTTTCATCAGCTGGGTGCTGAGCTAGCCACCCTACGAAGATCGTCGCTCCAACTAGCCGGGGATACCCCTTACCTTATGTTTGCCGATTCGCGGTCTCCACTCGACACTCCACCCCAACGATCATCATCGCTTCTACAGCTAATATGGCCATGAGTGCCCATGAGAGATTTTGATGTTAGCCATTTTAAAATGATGAACCGTATCATAATCCTTCCGCAAATACGCTTACGTAGTACAAACCAACAAAAAAAACTTCACGTAAGTTGGTATTAAAATAAAAACTAGGAAACAGCGCGAACACGTTACTATAATCAATTTGGTAACATCAATCATAATCGTGACACGCGATCCGCTTTCATGTAATCACCAATGTTGGACGGCCAACACCGAGAATTACATCTGTTGCTGGTTTTGTAGCTAAGATTTTGGTCTTTTGAAAGGCAAAACTAGCAATGCATGTGTATGGTTGGCTAGTGTTGGCGGGTTGGAACTAGTTTTCTATAACATTTACTCGGTACTGTTCAAGTCTAAGAGTTGAATGTTGTTTAAAGATTGGTGTATTGTATTGCCAACATTCTTATTTCCTTTAAAATAATTTGTGTACTAAAGAAATCCGCCAAATATGTATGCTAAAAAAATATCTTCAAAATACTACTGCTTTGGAAATCCCAAAGCTGTCGATCTTACCCGAGCTGAACGAATTCGGAAACTTTTGTTCCGCAGTAGTAATATGGAATGAGAATGATTTACAGCACACAAAGCGACCTAACTTCTCTTGAACCCACTAATGCCCTCACTTCAATCAAAACCAGTTCGTAGCACACCGATTTCCTACAAAATGTACCACGGTTATGAAACTAAATTGCCGAGTCATTTGTGTATCGTTGCTTTTAGAGTTGCGTAGATAAACCAGAAAACATTTCAATTTTTCCTATACAGGATAAGTTTTTATCCAGTGCGCAAATTTTTACCATGAATTCAGCATATCATTCTAGACCAGAAATCTAGCGCAGAAATTTTTCACCGGTTATGCAAAAAAAAATCTGCTGTTCCATACATTTTGACCGCGTAGTTATTGCACTTTTCTATGAAACAGCTGTTTTCTTTTCCGACGAAGTTCAAGAATCATTTACTCAAACCATGGTAACAGATTGCGCGTCGAAGTCCCTGTCACCCTGTATACAGAATTTTTTTTAACCAGTGCGCAATCTGTAACCATGAATTCAGGTTAGGTCAGGTTATACAAAAAAATCAGCTGTCCCATACATTTTGACCACGTAGGTCACTTTTCTATGAAACAGCAGATTTTTTTTGTATAACCGATCAAATTTTGCTACGCTACGTCTAGAATGATATGCTGAATTCATGGTTACAGTTTGCGCACTGGTTAAAATTGTATCCTGTATTCATAAAACATCAGCGACATCTACGGAGCCCACCTACTTGGATCTCGGCTGTTTTTTTCATCAAATTACACCTTATTTTCGTAATGCCTCGTAATGATCCATTGTCTAGGGACCACGGACGTTACCTGCAATCTGGCGGCATCGTGTTTTCTTGAGAACTTCTTTGTTTTACAACAGATTTTTGCAAACAATTTGTAGTGAATCACGTTGGTTTATTGCAGAGGTAGATTTAAGTGGGATTGATAAGATAGAGATCTTATTAATTTTGAAGATCTTATAGCCATTACACAATACTGGCAATGGGTCTCTTGACCACGTGGGAATTGTGTCTTGAGAATATCTTTTGCAAATTGTTTGTTTGAAAACAACCGATTTCCGAAAAGTTATTTTTCACGAGGTAGTGTTTTTTTTTTGGAATTCGGTTGTTCTATAATAGAATAATAACTTTTTAGCTGTAATACCTACCTCACACAAAGGTATTATGACACCATCAACATACATCACTAAGTTGAAAATATACGTATTATTGAAGCTAACTCAAAAACTACTACATAATCAGAAGTTGACCAAATTACATTTAAGTACAACAAAAATATTATTTCAAATCGGCTTATAAATGACGGAGTACCTACTGTGATCAACACCCTAAGTGCGTAACTTACGATTAATCATAATCTGTTTCAATTTGACAGTTCAACAGTATTCATTGCGTTATTTACGTTGCTGAACAGACACATTTTCCGAGCATATGAAGCAATGGTTTAACAGTCTGTTTCAAAACGAAACAGATTATGATGAATCGTGAGTTACGCAATTAGGGTGCAGGATAACAAACATTAATCGAGAACCTCCTCCTTTTTTTGAAATCGGTTAACCAAACAGTTACACTTTTGAATGTATTTCCAGAAACAACGCCCGTCTGTCTAGTCTAGCCTTACCAAATGGCCGCCGAAGAGTGCAAAATCCTCAAGAGAATGAAATTAAATACAAATAAGTAAGTTGGGTATGTATTTAGCGTCACAATAGGAATTCAGTCACGTTATTATGGCTCGTGTCTGGGAATTTGTTACGGTTTGATAAGAAAGAAAACTATTTAGTTACATTTAGAATACCTAGGTGCAAGCTAGACTACTACACAAAAAGTTTTTACGAAAATGAGGTCGCGTAAGATCCATTTTTTTTATTATCACAAGGAAAACCGTTTAAAATCAAATTGTCGGGCCGAGAAAATTCAGCGTCATAGGATGGATAAAAAGGTATAAGTTGAACTGCACCACTATTGTCGTATGCGTGCACTGACTGGATAGGCCTACTCAATCTGTATTGTTCTTTCCTCAAAGGTCCATTTCTGACAACAATCTACGGGATCTGACCATGAATATGTCCGGACTTTAAAAGAGATGGTGACTTCTGTTTGAGTTATTTTCGGCCTTTCTTCTAGGAGTAGTCACATAGGAAAAGCCAATCTCACCTAGTTTCATCATCATCATCATTTCAGCCGAAAGACGTCCACTGCTGCACATAGGCCTCCCCCAGGCTCCTCCATTTCGACCGGTCTTGTGCTTCCCACATCCAGCGGATACCCGCGGCATTCACCTAGTTTACACAAAAATATTTGACTAGTAAAAGTGTTTGTACAAACAATGATGTAATAATAATATGTTGACTCAAATAATTATTTAAGATTTATCTGATCTCAATAAAATAAATTTACTTAATTAATGTTAATAATACTATTATTTTTTAAATTGTTGATTGTAATTTGTTTCTTTGTTTTTGTTATTTTTATTATTTTTTATACTTTTTGCTGTGCCCTACAGGGTCTGTAATTGTACCTTAGCTTTAAGCCATTTGTAAGACCTTTAAACATTATGGAATGCAAATAAAGATATGAATATGAATATGAATATGAAATAATTTTGTCATTTATGGCGTATGCAAAATCATTTTCTCAACCGATGCAAAATGTATATAAATAAAAAGTCATGAACATCAAAACATCTCACATAATTATTAAATTATACTCAACGCTACCTGAAAACGAGAAGTAATGCATTTAACTGCTACCATTATCTGATCTAACTTCCAGCCACCAGGATGGAATGAGACAGAAATATACACTTAAAGAAGGTTAAAACGAGATAGAAAGCGCAAATTAGTCCCATAACACCGGACGCGATAATTGTAAGACTTGTTTCTCGGAGGGTACACATCGTGATTCCGTTGACAAAAAGTTGACTGATGTCGTTCTGATTGCTTAGGAAGGAGCAGCAGGCTTAGAGTTTGGCCAACAAAAGCTGACCACGAATTATTTAATTCAACCTTTCCTATATAATGCCAAAAATGCCATATACCAGGGGTAATAAGGTTATACTGATGTAAATATCGCATAATAATATGTCTTGAATAATAATTAGTATCTATCAACTCCGTTTAAGCAGTGTATAGCCATGGCCATGGTTGACAACTCTTGATTCTCGTCTTTTTTCTTGGACAGCTTTCGTTGGTCAGACTCTAGCACGAGCACCGATTTGTCGATTGAAGAATAGACATGACTATTAACTAAATGATGTACAATAGGAGAAGATGGCTATGTTTTTTAATAATTATCACAGTTATGCGTTCTAAACGAATCATGATTTTGTAGATAATCGTATATACTTTATGTCCGTCGAGTAGAAAGTGTGATTTTTACAGTTTCGGAAGAAATATTCTTCGGAAATAGTCTACATTAACAGGGACCTAGACACAGATTGATAGAAACGAAAGACAAAATGACAGATTGTAGAAGGATATCTACGGTGCGATGCTAAAAATGGAGGAACGAGATGTCACTTCGTATTGAAAAAGCACTGTCTATTCTTCGTAGAAATAGAAAGCGTCATGCTAAGCCTGCAGATGGTAGATTCGTTTTTTAATCACTTCCTCTTGCTAATAATTCTGAAGCAAAACCGGAGTAAATCCTATAATCAACCTCAGGAAACTAGGAAGCTGATGAGATAATTTGCCTTCTATTCCGAAGTTGGAACGCGAATGTAAATGAAATTTTCCTTTTATAAGGAAAAGTTGGAGCAAGCTTACAGCCCTGAACTAATTGAATGATATAGGGAAACTTTCTCTTGAAACGATCCTGCCTGTTGAGTAAACTAGTTACGCTAAACCCCGCAACGAATGAACTGAGAAAGATTTTATATTCTACTGGTAGAATATAAAATCTTTCCTTTGCAAACTTTTTTCAATATCCATAACTTCTGCCAGGGGTGCGGGTTTGTCTGCCAGGGGTGCGGGTTTGTTCGAAAGAGACACCACAGCCCCTGGCTTAAGGGCTACTGAAGGAACACGGGTGGGTTTTAGTCAGTAAAAGTCTGATACACCCTCCTGCTCCACCCAGAGCGGGAGAAGTTATTTGATGATTTCCCACCCAAAAAAAAAAAAGAAAAAAAAATATCCATAACTTTCAGGTGTTTTCGCAAAAATTCAGCTAAACTAAAATTTGAAAACACAAGAATCTGCATCATCAGGAATCCTTGACCGCTACAAAGCAGTGCAGGTTGGCAAACAAACAAACAAAAACTGGGTCAAACTCAGTTCGCTAATGGCCGTTGTCGCACGTATGTGAGAATTCGGAGCAGCCGAAACCCGACTGAACGGGGTCTGAGCCAAACGCGGCTGTAATCAGCGAGCCTCTAACTAACAAGTAAACTTCACTAACGAATTTCAGTTTTAAATTGGAGTTTGAAAATCATGTTTTGTTTATTTAGGACTTAAGTATTTGGAGTTCCGTGTGGTGCCGCTCGTAAAAGCATAGCACCATCCCATTTCTTCCTGTGAGTGTCGTAGAAGGCGACTAAGGAACTTACTGGAGAATGAGCAGCAGCGTTCTCTATGCATTTTACCACCACACTGCGATCGCCAACCCGCCTGTCAATCGTGGCGATTATGACAAAAACTTTTGGGGAGGCTTATGTCCAGCAGTGAACGTCTTTCGTTCTGAAATGATGATGATGGTGATGATTTGGAGTTCTGTTGTTTAGTATTAAATTTGAAGGATATAGGTACACCCTAATTGTTTAACACGCTAATGATCACAAACTGAACCATTTTGAAGGTTTATTGCTAATCTATTATATCATATGTTCGAAAAAAATGTCTGCTTGGCAACGTAAGCAATGCCATGAATTTTGTTGAACTGTCAAAATTAAAGCGATTCCTACTTATTATTATGTAATTATCCCTCTGGATGACCAACCCCCACTGGACCCGCGTAGTGGATTACGATTACAGCCTACTCCCTATCACAAAGGCTGATAATGCGAAGGATGTAAGACAGAGAAGAAAAGAAGAAGGAAATCATCAAATAACTTCTGCTCTGGCTGGAGCGGGAGGGTGTTTCAGACTTTTACTGACTAAAACCCACCCATGTCCCTTCAGTTGCCTGTGTGCCAGGGGCCATGGTATCTCTTTCGAACAACCCGCAGGATCCCCTGGCAGGATCCACCTTAAATCAGAAAATCCATAAAGCCTGTGTCTTTCGCATTGCCAAGACGAATCTTAATACCAGTTGGATAGAATGTAAGCTGGTTGGTAATATTTTAGGTCCCAATTCAGGGAAGGATCAAAACTGCCTCAGGGCTTTCTTATTAAAGTTTTAAATTATCAAAGGGTTCCAAAATTTGTCCTTGTTAACAATATTAGATGCTTGAACATTCTGTACGGAGCTGGACAAATAAACAAACAAGAATTCTCACAAAAGACAAAAGCGAAGGAATTGTTATGAGAATCCTTGTTTGTGCAAATACTGCTGGTATTTGTTGATTGTTTCATTGCTCTACTCGTAATATGCGCGTTTGTGGGGTTTAGGTTCTGTGTTTAATTTGAAAGTTCTGCATAGTTTAATATTTCAGGTTATTTGCTTAATTATTTGGGTTATTTGTTTGGGGGCTTTTCCCTAAGTAATAATAGCCGCACGGTTTGTTCGATCAGGTTAAGCATCGCTTGCCGCGGTTGGTCCGTGGATTGGTCTTTACATACCAAGACGAAGGGTCGTGCCGAGTATGCTATGTCGTGCCTCGGAAAACACGTTAAGTCCGGCTGTCATTCATGAATCTTTGACAGTCATTACGGGTCGTGGGAAGCCCAAAAGTCTGATAACCAGTCTTAGCAAAAGGTATCGTGTTACCCGGAAACTGGGTTGTCGAGGTCAGATAAGCAGTCTCTTCATGTTAAATGCGGGTATTCAGCTGCACCCTGTAAGACTGGATGCCGACCCCAACGTAGTTGAGGAGAGTTGGAAAAGGCTAGGCATAATGATAATTCGGTATATTTGTTTAACAATAGGCTGGGGGTAGAACAGTGACTATCACGCCGTCTTTTACTTTGAGATCTAGTTATTATGTGAATGCAGAATCTTGACATTTGGAACTGTCTAAAAAGTAAAATTCTGGCTAATTATCAACACTACATGAGGCGCTGCACACACAGTGATAGATTTCAAGTTAAGCCGAGAGTTCTACAGCTGTCTTCGAGTATGGTAAGTTCAAAATCATAACTTACTTAAGTCAAAGAAACTATAAATGGCCTGTGTGAATGATGATATAGTTAGAAAGGGAGTGACTACAGAGATGACGACCACTAGAGAAGTATGAAAGAATAAGACATGTTGTGCCGGGTTTGACGCAGAATGTGCACTTCGCAAAATGTCCACTTCGCAAAATACGCACTTCGCAAAATGTGCATTTCTCAAAATAGCACTTTACAAAATGAGCATTTCTCAAATTGAGCACTTCTCAAAAGACTGAAAAAAGCTTTCTTGAGTCAGCGAAGTGTTACGAATGTTAACCTAGCAACTAGCACAGTTAGCTCCAGATCCAAAGTTTATGACAGTTCATTCAAGCCGAGAATAATTTTACCATGAAAGAAAATGTTCTTTGCAAATAAGAAAAAGAAAAAAATATGAAATCTAGACGTCTGGAATGTCACTGAAGTTGGACAAAAAATATATGTATTTGGCACGAAACTACCGTATCTTTGCCGCCAAGTAGACATTTTAATAAATCATTGCCCAGAAATACGCAGAATATAGTATTTAAAAGTATCAAATTGCTCAAAACCCTATAAAGTCTGATGAGATTTTCTGCCAAATGGCCCTTTGACCAACTTTTTTTGACGTTTAATGCTTTCATTTTTATTGAACAGCTAATCGTCTGTACGTGAAAACATTTTCAAGCTAATAACTGAATTATATTTACCGACTTCATTTATAATTTATTTGAATTTACATCGTAATTTCTCCAAATTGGTATTGTAAGTACTCAATATTTGAGCGGCTAAGTATTAATTTACCAAAGTTCTGGGTAGCCAAATCTCCCTAAGCAATTTCCTAAGTTCCCGCAACCCGAAATGGAACACTAATATTTTATTAAACAGTTCTTGGAAAGAAATACTAAACTTGCTCCCACAAATTAATTATTTGCTTTGTTTCAGGAAAGTTAAGTAGGTAAGTACTTATTTAGTATTAGGACAAAATGGCCGAATCGATCAAAGCTTTACAAATACCGACATTGTAGATAAATAATACAATTTCCAATTACAGAAAACCGTTTGCGTATGCCAGGGGTCACGCAGAAATGTCAACTTGAGCCGATGTGACCACAGAGTGGTGGGCGGAATTCAGTATAGACCCGAACTATGTACGAATATGTATATGGCTCCATTGTGGCGGATCGTTACGATTTCAAATGTCGGCCGAACGGACTTGCTTGGATCGAATTGTAGTTCATGTTCATTTTAGAAGTAAGCTCACCAGCTTACTCCTTGCAAATTGCAAATTATACCTGGACATAACACCTTATGTCCAGCTGTAAGTTGCAATTAGAATGTGGAAAATTGGAATATAATGTGGATTGAGGTAAGTAGATTTAGCTACCAAATTCTTATTTTGGAAAATGTTATCCTTTCCTTCCTTTAAGTAAATGTTATTAAGCGATAAATAGTGCAATGTTATTCCATGTGTATGTGTGGGTAATTTTCTGGCAAAACTGTGACCTTTTGCCGCGAAGAAGTTTAATTACTGCAGTACTTTCTGTCGCACGAAGAAATTGGCAAGAAATATTATTTTCGAGTCTGGCCGTACCTATTACCTACTAAACCCAAATTGCTTTAACATAATAACATGATATTCTAAAACTCGAAACTTTCCCTAGTTATAACTTCAAACAGTTGCCAACGAGAACTTTCAAAGCCTTCAAAGTTTGTTCTCAAACTAAGTCGATATTGCTGTGGACATTCTAGAACCAATGCCGGTAATAATTTGCCACAAGTACGGTGTTGTATGGAGGTTCAAGGACCGTTAGTGGCCCCATACCAGTTTATCCAGTGCAGCACTTAGAACAGGGCAGTGTATCCCAGCTGCCGGGTATCGGAAAGGTTCGCCAGATGTTAAATAACCGTGTGGACTGTCCAACTATTTTTGGAACTAGGAGTCTTGTTAAAGAAACAATTTATTTTTGTACCCATTGAGTATATTGATGACATTTTCAGAAACATTTTACCGACTGAGTAATTGTCATCGTAATAACCTTTTTAAATGTCACACAATGTTTTAAGTGTCTGCGCACCAAAAGAATGGCACTAAAAAGTTGACGACCGAAATATAAATTCCTTCTTATGTAAGTACTTAGAACAGTTGCTCCCTCTGTTTAGATGGTCGCGAAGCAAGAACTGTCCAAAATTACCTGATGATATTACAATTTAGTCCTTTAAAGGTTTCCTGCCGCAATTACACCTTTATCTCATGACAGGAGTTCTACTAAAGACTCAGTCTCTATACAAAATGAAAGAAAATTCCTTGCCTTTGATTCGGAATTTTACTGAATTTCTATAAAGCATTTCCAAAGGACCTCTACGAAATAAATATTTTATGGTCGGAAAGGGTCGAACCTTCACCGTTATTTTCTCATTACGACATTACTTACTTTGTATTGCATACTGCACGGAAGGAAGTTATTCCTTTTATGTTCAATTGATCTTGTCAGGTGAATAAATTATGAATGACATGCAACCAACAATTTTATTGTTACGCTGACTTCTTACTTACGGCTAGTTGATTGGTTAACATTAATCTTAAATATATTCATCCAAATATGCACAGCTATTTTTGTTTTCAGATGTTATAGTTACCGTTTTAATTGAGCCGTCACGCTACTTATTCTGCCAGTGTTTCATTTGGCTGCTTTTGTATCCAGGATAAGCTTTTAACCAGTGCGCAAACTTCATAGAAAACTGCAATATCTACGCGGTCAAAATCAATTCATTTATTCAAATTAGGCTAAGAATCAGCACTTTTCGAACGTTAAAATACATAAGACAGTCCCCCAAAAGCGCATACCCTTCGACACTTCCTAGTGCTTTAGCTGGGAAGAAGAAGTGGCGCAACAAACTCCCCAGCAGCACAGCTGTCTGTTTAGTCGGAAAAATGTATGGAACAGCTGTTTTTTTTTTTTGTATAACCGACGAAAAATGTCAGCGCTATGATATGCTGAATTTATGGTTACAGTTCGCGCACTGGTTAAAAACTTATCCTGTAGAACTGACTGCTGCTGCCTCTAGACCAACAGGTCTAGAGGTCGCAAGCGCTTCTGCTGACCATAAGGTCCTGGCATGGGTTCGATTCCCAGGTCGGGCAGTGTTATTGGGTTTTTCTTTCTAAAAGTTCTCAGTGGCAGCCCGGGGTCTGGATTTATGCCCAGTTGATGGCAATAGGCTCGACCCCCAATCCATGGAACTTAAAACATAACTGGCGAAATGTGGCTACCCTTCGGGGAATCAAGGCATGATGTTGTTTTATGTATATAGGGTGACTGATAATTAGTGACCGATATTTAAACTCCAGGCAACAGCACACCAAGCTACGCCAAACTGTCAAATTTTCCCAATCGAACATGAACTTTATTTGTTTGTGGTAAAGTTTAAACGATTTTTTTAACCCCCGACGCAAAAACGACGGGGTGTTATAGTTTTGACGTATCTGTGTGTGTGTGTGTGTGTGTGTGTGTGTGTGTGTGTGTGTGTGTGTGTGTGTGTGTGTGTGTGTGTGTGTGTGTGTGTGTGTGTGTGTGTGTGTGTGTCTGTGTGTGTCTGTGTGTCTGTGTGTCTGTGTGTGTGTGTGTGTGTGTGTGTGTGTGTGTGTGTGTGTGTGTGTGTGTGTGTGTGTGTGTGTGTGTGTGTGTGTGTGTGTGTGTGTGTGTGTGTGTGTGTGTGTGTGTGTGTGTGTGTGTGTGTGTGTGTGTGTGTGTGTGTGTGTGTGTGTGTGTGTGTGTGTGTGTGTGTGTGTGTGTGTGTGTGTGTGTGTGTGTGTGTGTGTGTGTGAAATTTGGTATTCTATTACTTCAATGATTTTGGACGAACAAAGTAACCGTGAACTGATGCTGGAAGATACCCAATTTACTCACCAACAAACAGCAGAAGCATCGTGTTGGGCTCATTGAAAAGGTCTCAATGAATATGTTATGGATACATGGTGATCAGGACGAGGATTTAGGATAAATTAGTAACAAACTTCACTGTGGGAAACATACGCAACGCTGCGCAGATTTAAGCGAGACATTAAGTTTAAAAAGCAGGAAATAAAAGTTAAACTTAAAATTAAAAAACCCACGATACAAACAAAAACTCTAAAAAGTTAAAAATAAAATGGCCTTTTTAGTTGTAGACCGTAATATTTTGATCAACGCATTGTTACCTACAACTTAAAATACCTGTACATATTAGAATAAAAACGAGAAATTAAAGCTATAATAAAAATGAGAAAAAATAAAAATGTAATGTAGACTTAAAATGCCAATAAATATTTTTTTTTTATTTTCTAGAGTTTTTGTTTGTGTCTTTAGTTTTTTAAATTTTAAATTTAACTTTTATCTTTGGGCAAGTTGTTCGTTATGATGACTACAATCATGTGTTTCAATATCGGTCACTAATCACCAGTCACCCTATACATATAAAAGAAGTAAGCAAACATTTACGGGCTCTTACCTGTTTTTGAACGAATGTAAACTGACATAATATATAGTAGCAGTAGGCAGCGACATGGCAGAATCGTATTGTGTTCTTGTAACAAATTGTAAAGCGAACGAAATTGCGTCTTACAAATTTAAATAGAGAAATCGGGAGAGAAGTAAGTAAATAATACATGAGCTAGTTACGTTAATACATATACGGCAGTAAAACTGACTGAACGAAAAGGGTTAACCAATATGCTGCTCATTGCCCTATTTTCTGCTGTGGATCTGACACACAAACTGCTGTAACATGTACCATAACATAATTCTTTCAGACATTTACGAATTTTATTTTGGGCTTCATAAAACAAATAGACGAAGCTCAACGAACGAACCAAATTGGCCTTCTGAGTTTGATTCGCAAGTCAGGAAAAGTGGTATCAGACTTACAGACGCCAGCACACCAAGCTACCCCATTCTGTCAAATTTCTTTGAAAGATTTTCAACTTTATTACATCAATGTAAGGTTCATGTTCAATTGGGAAAATTTGACAGTTTGGGGTAGCTTGATGTGCTGGCGTCTGTACATATCGTTTTTCAGCCGATTGTCAAAATGTTTTGATTTTACGATAAAAAAGGCGTAATGAAAGGGAAAGTAATAGAAATTGATTTTCTCTGTGATTAAATACAATGCATATTGGGAAATTATGCGATTAAAAAGTTGTAGGCTTTTCCCTTTGTATTACCACGTACAGTTACTAAAAAAGATAAGTGATCAGGGTCGGCGATATAATAGGGACTACGCACACTAATTCAACTCTGTTCAGCTTTTGTCCCTAGAAAACAACAATTTTGTATGAGATGCGTAAGAATCCGTTCAGCCGCGGAAAGCTGAACGGACTCTATACAAAATCGTTGTTTTCTATGGACAAAAACTGAAACAGAGCTGAATAAGTGTGAGCAGTCCCATAGTTGTAAGTTTAGTAAGAAACCGATGGAAGTTTTCAAACGAAATTTGATTAATGAACTATTGTTTTCTAATTATTTTATTTTATTTGAAAACATCCTTCGGTTTCTTACTAAACATCAACTAGGTATATACGACGACCTTGGTTACTTATCAGTTTTGGTGACCGTACATAAGTACTAGTACTGTAGTAGAGAAATAAATTCTACAACAAAATGCATGGTCACCCTACTATCTAATGACGTATCGAGAAGGTAATAACTGAAAGCTAAGTAAACTGTGGTGTAATAAAGTCAATATCGAGCTCTTTAAATTGCCTTTAAGTTTATCGTGAGCTGATGTTACTTATGTATAACATTAAGTACTTTAGTTATGTCTCAACATTACTGCAAATTGCCGCAGCATTCGTTCTAATCTAAGTGAATGTATCTACTCAAATAACAGCTCTGTTTGTAGACCTTATCTTCCCTTGACGTCCTCGAATATAATTTCCCTAGCTTTTTCGCAAATAATTTTGGTGTCGGCTTTCTGTCTAGGATGTAGCTAAATATCAGTATTCTACATGGAGCGACTGCCTATCAGTCCTGAACTGACCCAGTTACTGGGTAACACGATACCCCTTGGATGGGTTGTCAGACTTTCGGGTGTCTGACGACCCATAACGACTGTCAAAGACCTAGGAATGACAGCCGCGAATTGTCACCACGGACCGACCACAGCAAGCGTAGCTGTGAATCACGTTCTGTTCTGTGATCACGATTTCCATTCATTAAGAGTCGTCAAGATTGGGGCATGTAGCATTCACCCAACTATGATAATAATTTCTACTAGTGTTTGAATTCTTCTAAAATTATGAGTAATAAAAAGTCACCAAAAGAGATAAATAACCAGAGACGTCTGATTTAGTTGAAGTTTAGTAAGAAACCGATGGACGTTTACAAATTAACCCTTTTATTTATAAACGTTGTTTAAAGTTAAAAGATGTTTAAACTTCAAAAATTTATGGTTAAACAGTCGCTAGTCATTACTTTACTTTAAGCAACGTTTATAAATACAAGGGTAAATGTATAAATAATAATAATATGCAATAAATTAACTGTTTGTTTTTATTCATTAAATTTTATTTTATTCGATCGGTTTCTACCAGCCCTCAACAATATCCGCGAAGACCCTGTTTACTTTTCTCTTTTGTCCACTGTACGTAACTGCTGACTTTCTTACTTCAACTTATTCCCACGACATGTCGAACTGATAACGTATGATAACAGCGTACCTTAGTAATTTTTTTTGATCCGCAAGCAATGATAGCACTAGCAGTTACATTGTGACACGTGTGAAATACAAGTCATACTGTACATTGTATTTAACAAGATGGATTTATTTAAAGCTAGATAAATAAGTGTTATTTAAATAAATAAATCCGTAAATATTTTAAATGTGAAAGTTTGTATGTTTGGAGTTGGATGTTACTCAATCACGCTAAAACGGCTGAACGGATATGGATTAAATTTGGCGCACAGACAGTTTATAACGTGGATTAATATATAGGGTACTTTTCATCCCGGTAGTACAGAGGCCAGCACATCAAGCTACCCCAATCTGTCAAATTTCTTTGATAGTTTTTCAACTTTATTACAAAGGCATAAGGTTTATGTTCAATTGGGAAAATTTGACAGTTTGGGATAGCTTGACCTGCTGGCGACTATACGTTCCCGTGGGATAATTTCCGTCCTCCACGCGGGCGAAGCAGCTGGCAAAGGCTAATAAATAAATGTATGAATAAGAACTAAACTATTTACATTCTTTGCACATTCAATACCTGAAGTATCAATATGTCAACAAACAATTGTTTGTTTATTCTTGAAAATAAAACCTAATAAAAATAAAGTATTTGTTTGGTTTATTATATTATGAAACGACACCAATGAACAAAAGAAGCTAATAATTGCAGAAGAATCTTGACAGACAAAATGGATTCTAAATTGACACAATTACATAAGTGTTTATTTATTTATTTACTATATAAGGTAGCTTCACAGTTATTGATTTATTGTTTGCATACATAACATCACGACTTTTTTATCCGAAGGGTTGGGAAGAGGTGTACCTATGGTACACCCACGTTTCACCAGTTATATACAATGTCGCCCATGCGCATGTGACCGCCCGTAATTTTCTGAATATTCATGAAAAAATGTCTAAAATAAACTTCAAAAGGGGGGGGTCTATCTATAACATTTTTCATGTTCTTCAATTTTCAATTTTTTAAGTAGATTTTGTAGATTTGCTTTCTATTTTTTGACACATCTCCGAAGTTTATGGGTCGATTTGGATTCTGTTTATTATTTCCAAAAGCTTATGAGTTATTTTAACAGGTTAGTTAAGATTTTACTAAAAATTATCGACTACTAAAAAAAAAAAACGGAGTCGAAGTCATTTTTTGGGTAAAAAATTGTGTATTTATTTTAAAAATTAAAATTGAATAACATAAAAAAATGTTATAGATAGACCCCCCCCTTTTGAAGTTTATTTGCGACATTTTTTCATGAATATTCAGAAAATTACGGGCGGTCACATGCGCATGGGCGACATTGTATTTCCCATGTAATAATAGGGGGCAAGCGGGTTCCATATGGTGCCGAACGAATAGCGCCATCGCATTTCTTCCCGTGGGTGTCGTAGAAGGCGACTAAGGGACTAACTAGGGAATGGGCAGCAGCGTTCTCTATGTATTTGACCACCATACTGCGATCGCCAACCCGCTTGCCAAGCGTGGCGATTTTGGCATATCCCCCTTTTGGGGGAGGCTTATGTTCAGCAGTGGACGTCTTTCGGCTGATATGATGATGATGATGATGATGATGATGATGATGATGATGATAATGATGATGATGAGGGAGCGAGCCTACTGCCATCACCCGGACACAAATCCAAATTCCAGCTGCTACTGTGAAATTCCAGATTAAAATCCAATAACACTGACAGACTTGGGAATCAAACATAAGACCTCATGTTCGGCAGTAGAGTTTGCAACCACTAGACCAAAGTGTTGTTTAAAATATTTTGTTTCATGTGTAAAGGTGTTTGTACAGACATCCTCACAGAAATAAATATAATTTACTTCTTATATTACAAGAAGTGAAAATAAAGAAGATATAAATACGTACTGAATGGTTGTACTCGTTTGTTGTTTTATAGCTAGTTAATTGTTTCAAACATTTCGTTTCACATAAAAAAAAACCTCATGTTTTCATTTCACAGAATTATCAAAATGCAGATACTTACTTTGAAGATTTTTAGGGTTCCGTACCCCTAAAGGAAAAAACGGAACCCTTATAAGATCACTTTGTTGTCCGTCCGTCCGTCCGTCTGTCAAGACCGTTTTTCTCAGGAACGCGTGGAGGTATCAAACTGAAATTTCTATATGATACTTAGTTCTACTGTCCCTGGAAGCTGTAGAAAAATCAACCTTCTAAGTCAACGCAATCAAAAGATACAGCCATTTAGGCCGCAAAATTCCGCAAATTTTCGAAACTCGCACGGGAATCAAAACCTACAGGGTACTTCCCGTGAACTTAGAATCTTGAAATTTTGTACGAAGTCACGTCTTATAGTACAGATATAGGAAAAATTACGAAAACCGAAAATTTTTAGTTTCGTCATATAAAAAAAAATATTTTTGACAATTTTGAACTTTTACTTACATACCCACAGGTTTGTACGGAACCCTCGGTGCGCGAGTCCAACTCGCACTTGACCGGTTTTTAAATCATTGCTTTTGTTTCACATAAAGTTTAATGTTAGAATAATTGAGGGGTATAGAAGCAAAAACGCCTCAGACCAAATTTTTTTTTTTTTTTTTTATATTGCTTAACGTCAAGCGAAATATGATCTCCATAGAATAAAAAAATAAAAAATTGTAATCAAAGAACAACAAATCAAATAGTAGGTCATCATCATCAGCCTATAATGTTCCCACTACTGGGACACAGGCCTCCTCTCGTGAGAGGGGTTGGGCCTTAATCCACCACGCGGGCCCAGTGCGGGTTAGGTAGATGTCACATGTCTTCGAATTTTGGTTCTAGTACATGCCGGTTTCCTCACGATGTTTTCCTTCACCGTATTGAGAGCAGTGGTGATGAAATAATTTACACAAAGTAAAGCGCCTGTCTGGGTTCGAACTCACGACCTACAACTCGTAAGTCGCGGCCGTTACCACTTGGCCACCACTGCTCTCAAAAATGTAGGTATATATAATAAATAAACTTATTACCAAGAATAACATTTTCTTCTTGTTAATAAGTTTTATATTACTTAAATAAATAATATTTTAAGGATAGCGAATATTTGATTTGTTGTTCTATGTTTATGATTATTCTAACATTAAACTTTATGTGAAACACCATATATAATACTAACACCAACTTATCTAAGCAATTTAGTTATATTTGATACAAGAGAGTACTGCAAGCGCCACAATGACAACATAACATTGCATAATGCACACACAACTCCGGTAGCAAAATAATTGAGCTAAACTATAACATCCTGCAGTGAACAAATTACTTAATCTAACGCTATAAAGTATAAATTGCCTGCATTACACACACCGCACATCAATCAATATTATTGATGTTTTGCTATCTAAATGTATTAGGTATTGATAACTCCGGTAGTGCTGCAAATACTACATTAAGATAGTTGATGTATCAGTTTCGATTACTCACGTTTCTCGGTGATAAGATTATTATCAGGATTAATTAAAATAGGATGTTGGATTTCAAGCGTTATTTTAAGATTCGCTTAGTTTAGTTTTCGGAGGTTTTAAGTGCTTTGCAGTCCCCATTGTCAGTTTTTTTTTTACATTACAGTTGGTCATCGAAAGAATGCATTCTTCACATGAGAAATCTCATACAATGAATACATGGTTTGCGTAATTTGATCTTGATTGCTTACTAGAATCGGCACACTGGCAATTGTCAGAAATGCATTATTTTGATGGCTGGACTGTAAGTATGATAAGAGTCAATTTCAGTTATGCTCAAGTAGCACAGTTTGTCACTTTAGGATTTATTTTTATGTCGTGGCATCACAGCGGGCCCTACCAGCACTGCGGCTGTTGTTTAATTTTTCAGATATTGCAACACCTTGCTGAGATAGGTGTATTTCTGGCTTCGCACGTGACTTCCTTTCTATCTTCATTGTTTTTGGTAGTTTTAACTGTAGATAAACTTAAAAGTTTTTATTTTATTTTCTTTAGTTTTCATTTTGTTAGATTTAATGTCTTTTTTACTGTTTATATTTCCTGTGCATAGATCAAATTAGTCATTGTTCTTTCTCTCTTTATATTTCTTAACTACACAGACTCAAAAAAAGTTTGACACTATCCTCTGAAAATATTTAGGAAATCACTTATCTACTTACTTCTGTTTACTATCTTTTACACCTCAACTAATAATAATAGTTAAGATTAAAATAATTAAATGAAATTGAGTTTGGATCAATAAATTAATTATATCAACAATGATCTATGAACTAAAAACATTGGAAACCAACTGGCAGGGTATTTTGTGATCATTGCATGTTTTTTTTTTTCCTTTTTGGCAATTGAGTCGATGTCGACTACTCTGCCAGCGTCATGTAGAGACCGCAACACAGCAAGATGAGCCGTTGAACTTGGCACTTGGTGGTAGTAGTTATTTGTTAGAATTTAGCTGAAAGGACAAGTTGGTACTTTTCTAGTAAAGAACATGCAATACTTGCTTCATTGATACATACCTACAGGTAAATAATATTATGCACAGACGATAAGATTAGATTCCAACTGGATTTAACTATTTCAACATCATCAATTCATCTTAGTCATTATTTAGCCGAGGTAGTTTACAAAAATAGTAATTAATTACCTAGGACAGAGTTCGAAGTTGTTGAGTGGTTCATACATATTTTATTGTTCACTTTGAATATTGTTTCCGATGACATGCTGCGTCGGAACAAATTCAAATTATAAACGTTGCGTTCATTGATGCGTGAAACTCTATTGATAACATGATAACACAACAGTTTCAACTACGTTTCATTTCTCGACCGTATTACTTCAACCACGTAATACATTACTTCATATTTTAAGGACAAACATCACAAAAACAGTTAGACCATGAATGCAATACACAAATAAAAAATGAAAACAAAAAATACTCACCGATACACGTTGTTTCCTTTCTTGTAAATATCCAACACTCGTCACCAGAAAACTTTGCGAATATTCTAACAAAACACTAACACTTTATGCTTGACCAGTTTTGTTGAAGATTTCATTCAAAAATGTAAGATTTAAACACAACAAAGAAATAATTTTGGAAACGATAAACTGCCTTCTGTTTGTTGATTTGACATAAGTAATTTGACAGCGGCAAGTTGACAAGTAATGTTTACTGTTGACGTTTGATTTGTAACTATCTTCACAGAGCATTCGGTCGGTAAAACAAATCTGAAACGTTTTGTTTCAGCATTGACTTTAATTTATAAAAGAGTAACTTGACCAAACAATGGCCCAGAGTGTCCATACACCTTCGCTTCTGAGAACCTAAAACATGCCACTGATGCCGCTATTGATGTGGGCACGTACTGGGCCTAACTCATTGTACAGTCGCCAGCAAGTCAAGCTTTCCCAAACTGTTAAATTTTCCCAATTGAACATAAACCTTATTCCTTTGCAATAAAGTTGAAAAACTATCAAAGAAATTTGACAGATTGGGGTACCTTTGCACAGGCCAGCACATCAAGCTACTCCAATCTGTCAAATTTCTTTGACAGATTTTCAACTTTATGTTGAGAAGTTTAAGGTTCATGTTTATTTGGGAAAATTTGACAGTTTGGGGTAGGTTGATGTGCTGCTAGCGTCTGTACTTCTTTACCATCGACTTGAGAAGAAGAAGATGCATAAATTACATAACATAATTTAGAAATGACGAGATGCTTAAATTACATAACATAATTTAGAAATGACGAGTGAGTTTAAGATGTGTTCGAGATCTTGAACGAAATTTACATAACGTAATTGTCATGAATAGAATTTCAAAAAAAAGGCTCAAGGTCGCAAGATCCAAGACCATTAAGAACATAAATATTATGCCTGCTAAAATCATACCCTCCTTTCAGTTTGCCGTAATCGGATAATAAACGTGAGAAAACTATAACAAAATTATTATTATACTGTTACAGTAGCATTTTTTTTTTAAATTTGCCTTGCGTTTGTATTGGCGAAATCATCATGAAACAAAGGTAACTTTTTAAAAAATAGCAAAGTAACTAAACGTAATGCGGTTGCAGCTTACTTGATTGATTTTGCTCCTAGATGGCGTTAAAAGCGCTTGAGGAATTAGTTTTGCGAATTATCTAATAGATGTCACTTAGCTTTACAACAATTACAAAACAATTTTCATGCGAAACATCGCAAACAACCACTAGAAACTTGTTTTTAATGCTTTTTATTAAAATGTTCATGAATGTAGACATTATTGGATTCGACTCACAAATTCTAGCTTAGTAAAATGCCTAAGTAGGTAATGCCATTTTTGTTGATTGAAGGTAGAATTCGTGTCATAGATTAGGGTATCCAAATCCATCCAAATAATGTACATTAGTATAAAATCTAGAATCTTTCCTGGATTTAGTTAATAGGTCCTGGTTAAGAGTTATCTTCCTGAATAATACTTACGTACTTATTTCAAACAAAACAAGCAAAATTATTATCGTGTTGCTGACATTTTGATTTAATTTGTCAAAATCACAAAAAGGATGCTCCATAAACAAAAACGAAAAGTATCAAACTGCTCGTTTATATAAATGAAGTTACCGTATCTAATGACTTATTTCGTTTCTACTGGCTTTAGAGAGGTACCTAGGTATCAAACATGCAAACAATAACTCATGGCTTTTCCCAATGGGGGTAAGCGGAAACTATAGAACGTATGTCGTATAATTAGGTATTTGTTGAGTGAGATACTTAGGTACCTATCTCACAGTAAAATACATGTCCCATAATCTGCACCTTCCCATATATTTTGGACTGCTTAGAGTCTACAATTAGACCTTAGGTACCAACCTACATTTATCCCAAATGATGAACGCTTGTTGTCCTTTTGTGTGTTCAGGCGCTATAAATCCCTCTTTACGGAACCTGACTGATGTATGCAGAGCTGCCAGAGGCTTTTATTTGATGCTCTTTCACTGAATATAGAAGTGGAAGACCGGTTCACTCTTTGAAGGGATTTAGATGGCCCTTCACAGACAAGTACCTAGCTTACTTTGGGGTTAACCAAGAATTAATTAGTCACCTAGGTAGGCAGGTTGGCTTGTAACCACCGCTTGCGAACCATGAAGCTAATTGTTAAAAAGCTGATTCCATAATACAGTGTCATCTGACATTTAAATAAAATACATTTCCAACATATTTTTTTAAATTATTTTCGACAATTGAGAAGCGTCATTAATTTTTGTCCTTAATTTCCCCAACTTCCTTATTTCGCTTGTAGCCATAATAACTTCATCAATGTCAAAGTACGTCCGCGACAAAAATCAATGACACGTTCAAACCGAATTCAATAGTTCAATACCCGAAAATGTGTTACCAAGCAACGTGCAAACGACAGTCTATATACTAAGCGTAACGCACTGTATCTAATATAAATCATATGTTTTGTATGTATGTGTTGTTGTCAGGGGAATAAAGTCATAAATCTCAGAAGGTCAGTACTGTATAGCTAGTTGCTTGTGTAGAAAATTGCTTTGAATAGTGTACTACTATCTACGCTTTGGCGCTTGGTCGATTTTTCCATCGTGTTCAGGGGGAGGTTATTGTCTATATGAATGAAAACGTGGTGATTGACTCGATTTTAGAGGGATGAAAGTAGAAAATGATGTGAGCAGTACTATAATTAACAAAGTATCTACCTACAATGCTTTGATGAATTAATTTTGTAAAGGTAGAGAAATGTTTTGGGGAAATTATTGACCAAATAAAGGGCATCCGCTTCTATACGACCATTCACATGATTTTACCCACTCATGTTTCGCTTAATAACCACTTAAAAGTTGGGCAAATTGGTTTTGTAAACGCCCTGTATTTCATAGGGAAAGTACCTAAGTATTATAGTGGATGTTTTTAGACATTTTATCGCATTTCGCTGAGCCAGCCTTTTGAGAAAATTGCAAAGACCTCCCCTTCTTCCCATCTTTTCTTTCTATTCTCCATTCATTAGACTCCTAAAAGTTTAACATGTAAGTAAAACAATGTCCAAGTTCCCACTTGGTTATTCGAGACATCACAAGCAGTTGGTCGACTCTTCATGTGACCAGATGCTGGCCTAGTTTTTGGCCAAAGAATCAGCATCGCCATACAAGGTTGCAATGCTGCTGTACGGACAGAGCAGCTGTATGCTCGTATTTTTGAACCGACGAAAAAACGGAGGAGGTTACTCAATTCGACGCGTTTATATTTTTTTTTTAATGTATGACCACGCATAACTTTTTCCAGAGTAGTCCGATTTTGATAATTCTTTTTTTATTGGAAAGGGTATACCTCGTAGTTGGTCCCATATAAATTTCGAAGAATAATTCCAACCCTAAGGGTAAGAAAACAGGGGATGATTGATTGTTTACTCACAGATTTTAATACAGAGTTGTGTATTAAATCAAAAATTAAGCATGTAGTAATTAGTAGATTATAGCCACAAAAAAATATAAAATAAAAACTTTTTAATAAAAAAATTTAAACGCCTAAAAACCGAAAAGTTAAAAATTATAAACTTGCTTTGTCCAACCCCAATAACTAAGTTCGGAAGTCGGTGACTTTGGATATGTATTTAATTATAAGTCACCGCCTTCCGAACTAAGTTATTGGGGTTGGACAAAGCAAGTTTATTATTTTAACTTTTTGGTTTTTCGGCGGTTAATTTTTTTTATTAAAAAGTTTTTTTTCATCTCTCTTGCATCTTCTTGATTTAATGTCAGAAAGAAAGAAAATAAATTAACAGAAGTGTTATGTTTCTAATAATCGGTATGTGGATAGGTACAGTCGCCAGCAGGTCAAGCTATCCCAAACTGTCAAATTTTCCCAATTGAACATAAACCTTATTCCTTTGTTATAAAGTTGAAAAACTATCAAAGAAACTTGACAGATCGGGGTAGCTTGATGTGCTGGCCTGTGTACATATGTATCTAATGCAATCACAAATTCCGTTGTATCCTCACTATTGCCCCAGACCACAAAATAAAGAGAGTACAGAAGGCAATCACATGTATGTACTTCGATTTTCATACCTACGCTCGGCGGTCGTGCTAGGGTTGTCAACTTTGGCTAATGCACAAAAAAACTATCGTGGTAGTGGCACTCGTATTTAGATCTTTGCCATGATAACAATTAATCTCAACTCTAATAGTTATGATCGGCGGCGGGTGGCCCGGCCGGCTCGCCGAGCAGTTCTATCTTAACTATTTATAATGAGGAAGATGAGGATATTTTTTAGTTTATAAGTACTACAATAAATACCTAATATACATTGTAGAAATACTACAAGGCCACAAAGTCATTTTCGCTTACCCACAACTAACTAGGTATTCTGTGTTACGTTAAAACGAACTATCGAAACACGAGCAAATACTCACCCCACTCACCTCTCTGGTCAACTCAACAACTGGTAGCTTAAAAAAAGACAATTCACAGTTTAATGTTGAATTTAAACAACCGTCCACTGAACAGTTATAGTAAGTTTTTTTGTTGCTCCGTTTTTGCATTTCATAGACGCGTGTCTCAGGGTATGGCACTCGTGCTCACACTGGTTTCAACCGGTCCGAGATACCGTGTCCGTGAGCGGTGTCTATGTGTGCGTTGCTCGAGCGCACTTTATATGTAGATTGCCTTCTGTACTCTCTGTATTTTGTGCCCAGACTGTCTGTGTTCTGTGTGACCTATTGACATATTGATATATGACCTGTTCTTTTGGTTTTTCAATCTTCAGTTTTATACGCCCATGCTTCACATAAACCTATCATAGAGCCCCCCAATAAAATACACAAAATATTTAAAACTATACAAAAAAGAATGAAAACGTATGGGGACATCGCGTGCCATTTCCAGCCATACATATTTCTATGCAAATGTGAACATGCATGGCCCATACGTGCATTGATAGCATCTGTGACTGATATAACGGTTATTTAAATAAAAGAACCGTTTTATCGTTATTTTACCTGTATACCGTTATCTGTATAGGTACCTATTTATGGTTAGGTGAAATATCGTTTTATTTGAACGTTAACAACCCTTTTGCTTGTCTACTTGATTTGGGGGAACCCTTTTCAAAATTCGGATAGTAAATCAGCAGTGCCGTGTTTTATGAAAATTAGGCAAGTCTCGGTTGGTTTGCCACGTGTTACGTAGTTACTGATCTACAACCAGTGGCTTTTCAGGCAATTTAAGGGCAGCTTGGGAATAATTTATTGAATATCCTTATATTACCATTGATACATTTTTAAACCCTTGGTTTATCGGTATTATAATTTTACATTGGTATAGTAGGAAACAGCACCCTAACTGCGTAACGCACGATCAATCATAATCTGAATCATTTTGAAAAAAAAAAAATACTATCCATTGCTTCATATATTCGAAAAAAAGTGTCTGCTCTACAACATTAATAACGCAATGAATATTGTTGAACTGTTAAAATGTAACAGATTATGATTGATCGTTTGTTACGCAATTAGACTGCAGGTATTGGAAAATGAAACAGAATGTTTATGGACCATGGGCTCGTACGTGATTCTGAATTAAATACTTCGTCGGTTATTAAAAAGAAAAATCTACTGTCCCATACATTTTTACCACGTACACACGCCAGCACATCAAGCTACCCCAATCTGTCAAATTTCTTTGATAGAGTTTCAACTTTCAATTGAAAAAAAATGACAGTTTGGGGTAGCTTGAAGTGCTGGCGTCTGTACTTAGGTATTTTTAACCTACGAAAAATTTCGACGCAGAGTGTGGCGTTCAGAATCAAGTGCTGATTTCAAAATTATAGTTTACGTGTCGATGTGCTCATAAGATGCCTACTGCTTTGCTCCCACTAAAATTCCTATATGCCATGCCACTGAAATGTAGGTATCTAAATACAGGCTAAACATACACGTACAATTACATAATCATCACAAAAAAAAAACAGCCGTCCCATTTTAGGTCGTATAGGTATTGTAGTTTTGAATGGGACAGTTGATTTTGATATTGGTATATATTGGTCCCATGGAGTAAGTTGTTCCTGTCAGTTTGATGGTCTGTACCACACATTTAAATTAGGCATAGTTGTTTGGAAACTTGGTATAGGGAAACTGAACCGATGTAATTCATGCAAGTATTATCAAGCTTCATCTCAGCTGAACAACGTCAACTGCTGGACAGAAAACCGCAAACAAACATCACCACGCCACATCATTGCATGCTCAAAAGACCCCATTTTTTCATTTCCTACGTCGAATATAAGTAGAAATAAAAACCGTAGTTGAACACTCCGCCCTTCTGAGAGGCTCACGGCACACATAACGTGCCTTCTTTATGTGCTCTCTGTCGCCATTGCGTGATTTCTTACTCTTTGACTGACACGTCTTCAAAGCCGTATTTTTCCAACCTATCGAAGTTAAAAATCTAAAGGAAAAAGGCTTTGAAACACGTAAAATATCAGCAAGTGCAATGTTGTGACAGATATGGGTCGGTTTATGTGAAGAAGAATTAAATTGATGGGGTAAGGGATGGTTTATGGGGAAAAGAAATGGGATTGGTAGGTAAGTTAGTTTGAGGGGTGCATAAAAATGAAATTTTGAAAAAAAAAAAAAAGCTGGTTGATTTCTTTTAAAAGCCCCGACGCAAAAAGACGGGTATTAGGTATAAGTTTGAAGTTTGACACTTGGTTTATATAGGTTCATTTTATTTATGTAGATTATTTTACATAATTATTGTGAATGAGAGAACGTTGTAGGTCTTTTTTTTTTTTTTTTTTTGGGTGGGAAATCATCAAATAACTTCTCCCGCTCTGGGTGGAGCAGGAGGGCGTGTCAGACTTTTACTGACTAAAACCCACCCGTGTTCCTTCAGTAGCCCTTAAGCCAGGGGCTGTGGTGTCTCTTTCGAACAAACCCGCACCCCTGGCAGGCATCGACCCTTGCGGGTCCCATCATTTTTTGTGCTGACATCTCTTTGAGGCGCGCGTGGAACACAACGCGCCGTCGACTTGGGCTTGGTCCTTACCGGACAGCGAGCTACCCATTACTCGCCGTCCGCAAGCCCATGCCTACGGTGGCCGGAAATCGGCCTGGGATTCCCGACGCCCAGGGCGTCTCCGTATCCTGCGGCGGCTGGGGTCGCGAGGGCGCATATGCTGCCTCTCCCTCACGTGCGCCGCCTCCCTCTTCGCGAGCATCACTGCTTCGCTGAAGGAGGTGACGGCTCCCCATGCCCTCTCGCTCCGTACCATGGCCTGGACCAGGGCCGGACGCGAGAGATCGCCGCCGCCGATCGCCTCCACGAGGACACGGCGGTGCTCCGCCCAAGCAGGGCAGACCGCCACCGTGTGCTCCACCGTGTCCTCAGGGCGATCTTCGCAGTGGAAACACCCGGGCGTTTCCTCCCGCCCTATCCGAAACAGGAACCTCCCGAAACAACCGTGTCCGGTGAGGACCTGCGTCAGGCGGAAGGTGAGGACGCCATGCCGCCTCTCAAACCACTCCTCAAAGAGGGGACTTACCGCCGCAATCGTGGCGTGCCCAGAACGTTGTAGGTCTTACAGACTAGATTTGTAGACGATTTTCTGTTCAGTATTTTCATTCCTCTAAGTACCTGGTACTTATTGACAGGCCTGCACTGTCCTCCCATACCTACGAGTATTATTATTGTAATTTGAAAACATTCTAAAAGCCAATAATTTTTTTAAACGTAACCGTGGAGTTTCTTGCCAGCTCTTCTCCATAGGAAGCAACAAATTGAAACCGTGCACCTAGCTTCTGACGTTTCATGAGTGCCCATGCAGGTTTATGTGAAATAAAAATATTTTGATTTGATTTGATTGACCGCTATGTGTGTCTGTCTGTCTGTGGCACCGTAGCTCTTAAACGGATAAACCGATTTGGGTACGGTTTTTATTATTTAAAAATAGGTTTTCTAGCGGTGCTACATAGACATATTTCATCAACATCGGTTCAGCCATTTCAAGGTAATCAGCTGTTTTGTTAGCTACGGTTGGGTTCTTAGACGCAAATGTGTATTTACTTTACTTTTAAACAAACGTGTGACCTAGAATTTTTAACACCAATGTATGCTATTTATCTATGCAAGAATATGGAATCCTTGGTCTAATGCTGCAGCCAGGACATTCAGCACACTAGTACTTACCTACCTACAATATTGTTTTTTTTAATCAGTATTTGTTTTGGTGTTGTCTGAAAGGTGATGTAATCGAGAGTGTTCTTAGCTATGATTCAAGAAAATTGGTTCAGCCGTTTGACGATTATCAGGTCTTTTCTGGTTGATGAAGGAATTTGAGCATCTTCCACGATGCTGGAGTCGAGATTTAAAAACTTCAATCATATTAGGCGAATTAAGTAACCTTGAACTGATGCTGTAACATCATCTTGAATTTCCAGGAGGCCCAACTACAAATCAAATCAAAATATTTCATATAAACCTGCATGGGCACTTATGAAACGTCAGAAGCTAGGTGCACGGTTCCAAACTGTCGCTTCCTATGTAGAAGAGCCGGCAAGAAACTCCACAACTACCTCGCCAGCAGCAGAGGCATCGTGTTTGGGGTCATGAATTGGTTATAGATACGTGGGACACTCAGAAAGTTTTGCGAAAATAAAAAACAATGTTCTGTAGGTAATTATTTTTTTATTTAATCTTTTCAAAGTACTCTCCACTAGCCTCGATACAAAGTTTCATGCGTCTGAGCCAGTTTTCGAAACACTTGTTCCAGTCCTCCGCAGACACCTCGTGTACAGCCTGCTCGAACGCTGACAGCGCATCTTCCGGCTACGAAAATTGTATCCCTTTGAGCGGATTTTTTATTTTTGGGAATAAAAGGAAGTCACACAATGCTAGGTCAGGGCTGTAAGGAGGGTAACCTAGGAGTTTGACTGGCGTGCTGTCCAGGAAGTCCCTCGTTTTGAGCGCGGTGTGCGAAGGCGCATTGTTATGGTGGAGCGTAGCCCGCGGAGCCCTGTGTTTGATAGCTTGTTGCTCACAACAGAGAAAAGTTCTGCCAAGCATTTAGTAGTTATAACATTCAGCGTTGATGCTTCTTTGGTTTCGTAAAGGAATTGACACCATGTAGCCAGCCAAATTGAAAAAACACGCGATCAAAATCTTCCTCCCGCTTCTAGATCGCTTCACTTTGGTAGGCGTTGATTCGTTTTGAAACACCCAAACCGTCGACTGGCGCTTCGTTTCTGCATCGTATTGATAAATCTAAGACTCATCACTTGTAATGATGTCGTAAACAAGCCGAGACGAGCCTGCTTCAAATTTGTTTATCATACCACGGCACCATTCCACCCGGGCCTGCTTCTGAGCATCAGTGAGGTTCCTAGCGTAAAACTATCCTCCTCACGCGAAGGTGCACATGTGTAGAATTTCATGAAGGCTTCCCGATCCAACCTGCAGTAAGTGCAGAATCTCTTGATACGTAACTCGCCTATTGTCATGGATTACATTTTTCACTGCTAGCACACTAGCATTCTTCTCTTCTATCCATCCATTCTTCTTCTCCATTCTTTTCTTCCGTAACAGGCGTCAAAGGGCGACCACTTTTTTCTTCATCCCCCAACGTTAGTCGACCGCGCTTGAATTCGTTATACCAACGATACACGATCGACATGCCGACAATATACCTAACAAATATGCCCGGAAATACGTACGCAAATTCTATAGAATGCGAGATTATTAGCTTATACTGGAAATGTATAATAGCTTGATGTGTAGCCGTGCGTTCAACAAATGTTACGCGATTTCTCCAACAATATTGTGAATCGATTTCAAAAATTATTTTTTTAATGACCTAGGGAGGGTATGCCTCCGTCAAAAGTGCTCCTTTAAAACTTTTCTTGAGTAGTTTTTGAGTTAGCTTCAAAAATAAGGACATTTTTCCGCTCAGTTTATTATGATGTTAAAGTAACTTCGTTACTGATAAAGCAAGTAGTGGTATACGAATATGCGTAATAAATACCGACTAAAAAGTGAAAAACAAAACAAAAACATTAAAAAATAAGTACCCACTTCCAAAAAAAAATACTGAAAAACAAAATCGGTCCATCCGCTCGGGAGCTACGATGACACAGGCAGACACACACAGACACGGTAAACGTATAACACCCTGTCGTTTTCGCGTCGAGTGTTAAAAGGGAAAACACCAAACTTCGAAATTATAGTATTTTTTTCACTTTGTAGTGTTTTTATAATTCTTATATTCTGATTTCTGACCTCGTTTCGGAACATGTACCAAGATAGGTATTGTACCTACCATTTTTTCCTCACCCTGTGGCTACACTGGGTACTGCTTTGTCATGCCATGCCATCCCTACATAAGTTATTATTGGAGCACATAAATCAGCAATAACGAAAACCTGATGTTCCACATATTCCGAAATACGCACATGAAAAAACGTATTTAACATGAAACAAAACTTTAGATTTACCTACCTGAGCTTTCCACCGTATTTCTTGCTAGCTTTTACCTATGGCTTCGTCCAAATGGAGGTTGGAACATGTTTGGATTTAATCTGCTGAAGAATTATAAACAGTACAAAGTGGAAAATAGCTTTAATTTCAGCAGTCGGTGTCCTTTGTTTTGTATTTTCGTTTTTAAATAATATCCATTTATTCCAGGTTCTCCCATATTACAATCACAAGTTACGAAACACGATATAAATACAAATCACAATATAAAAAAAATACAATGTCATCTATATAAATAAAAGAAAAGTCCTGACTAACTGACTCATCAACGCCCAGCCCTAACCCTTGGACCTAGAAAGCTGAAATCTTGCACAGAGGTTCCCTTTCTAATGTAGACAAGGAATAAGGAAGGATTTTTCGAAATTCAACCCCTAAGGGAGTTAAATAGGGAATGATTGTTCTGCGCGGGCGAAGCCACTGGCAAAAGCTAGTCACATCATAAATACAATATCAAATCAAAATAAGCAAGTCAATATAGTCAGTAAAAATAAAAAAATAAAATTAATCGGAACCACCACCGAATTCCGAAATTGAAGTTCTTCTACGGGACCGTATTACCTGGATAGAGAGTATTATAGATAAGTCCTAACCCTGTACCTATTATAGTCTACCTGTGTGTCTTTGATCGAAATCCAAACGTTCGGACGGGCGCAAAAATATCGTGGCGGGGTTTTATCGCGCAGTCGACTTTCTACTCACGGTGTTGAACCGAGCGTTGAGAATACAACAGAATGTATCTCAGCCCGTCAAAAAACACACTGTTCGATTTTCAACTCTCGGCTCTAAGCAGTGTGTTGAAGATCCAGTACGTGTAAAAATCCCGCTGCGATATTGTTACATCGGTACGTGCGAACGAAAGGGTAACAGACACATAGGAGGCAAGAGACACGACATATAGAGTGACTTTCACATACCTATAAATACAAGTATGTACCTACAGACGCCAGCACATCAAGCTACCCCAATCTGTCAAATTTCTTTGATAAGTTTTCAACTTTATTCCATAATGTATAAAGTTTTTTTTTTATTTGAAGGTGGGAAATAAGCAAATAAATTCTCCCGCTCTAGGGTGGAGCAGGAGGGCGTGTCAGACTTTTACTGACTAAAACCCGCCCGTGTTCCTTCAGTTGCCTGTGCCAGGGGCCACGGTATCTCTTTCGAGCAACCCGCACCATGTGTTTATGGTTCATATTCATTTGGGAAAATTTGACAGTTTGGGGTACCTTGATGTGTTGGCGTCTGTACATTATGAAAGTATGGATATCATGCGTCGGAGTAGCCTGTTCTATTTTCAAAATGAAATCATAAGCGACGAATAGCGTGTCGGCAGACGACCGACATGGGTCGAATGGATGTCAGAGTCACTTTAATGAATAATTTTGGGGAGTCATGATGAATGTCGTTTGTCATTCGTTGTAGCTATTTTCCGCTTATTCGCATTTAATAACTTCGGGAATGATTGGCGTTTATTATTTTTCTCTTATCATGCTGGAATTATTAGCATTTCGAAAATAATGAGTTAAAACCGACGTTTTTCTGACTAATCTTAAGCCCATTACTAAAATACTTACATTATTTAAAAACTAGCAGTCAGTAGGTACAGTAGGTACTTGTACATATTATCTATTATTAAAAGACGAATGTAAAAAGAAAATAATCATAGGGCTTCAAATAAGTCGTACCTACGCATCGTTGTCAACAGGCGAAGTGCCAAAAAGGCTGGCAGCAATGCCACATTGTCAGGCACTGATTCTTTGCCCACAAAATAGTCTAGCCCTCTGATTATGTGAAACGGTTGGACATTTTTAACCGACGATAAAAAGGAGGAGGTTCTCAAGTCGACGCGTACCTACCTATATACATTTTTTTTTGTATGACCACGCATAACTTTTTTAGAGTAGTCCGATTTTGTCCGAGATGTTTCATTTGATCTACCGTTACTAGAATCCACATTCCAACAGCCTTTGTTTGGTCGATGTGATATGTGTGTGTGTGAAACTAGCAGTGCTTCCAAATCTCGCTGACGTCCTCATCATCATCTGCCTAGCCTTTTCCTGTTGGGGTCGCCTTCCAGTCTTACCGGATGCAGTTGATTACACGGATACCCCGTGGTAAGACTAGGTGTCAGACTTTCGGGATTCTGACCACCCGTCCACGAATGACAGCCGGGACCAACGGCTTAACGTGCTTTCCGAAGCACAGAGGGGTCTTGTTATGTAAAGATGGTCACCCATCCACGGAGTAACTGTTGGAATATAACAAAATATATCCGTCCCACTTAAGTAGTTTAAGAGTGTTTCTCTCTAATACATATTTACATTGTTCATAACTTTACTAGAGTTAAGACGCTAGTGTTCCCAGTGTTGCCAATTTAGTGGAATTTCCACTAGATCTGGTGGTTTAGACTTACCTTTTAGCGGACAAATTTTGGTTTTAGTGGCTAGTGGATTTTTCTAGTGGCTTTGGTTGCTACAGTTAGTGGTAAGGTACGAAAGTCAACCACTAGTACGATTAACATATTTTCGGGAAATAACTCGAACGTTTACGTTAGTGTATTTTTTTTTATGTGTAGGCAACACTCAGAACTAAGGTGATTGTTTTCGGGGGTTTCCTGAAAATAGTTTGCCAAATTCTTGAATAATTTTGATTATAGACTTTATTTGTATGAAAACTGGGTCAATTTTGATTTGAATTAAAAATGTTTGTTTCCTATCCATGCACAAAAATATAAATACAACGGACAGTACAGTACAGTTCGGAGTTCGCGTTGCATGTTTTACTTGTTTTGGTTTATTTTGTAAAACGAATATGCCTAAACCACAGTACACACAAAAGTTCCGTGAAAGTTGGTTACGTGACTCAGATTTAAAGGACTGGTTACAAGTGGTGGAAAGTACTACTGGTCCAATTGCTAAGTGCAAATTATGTGGTTCAATTTTAAGGAATCATTATGGAGATTTAAAGAGTCATGGGTTATCCAAAAAGCACTTGCAAAATTCAAAGGTGCGTACGAAATTTAATGTATTACCATTTATGCATAAATAGTCAACATCAACTTTCAAAAAGTAAGTAGGTAGGTTTCCTTTCACATTATGATCATTTAAAAAAGATTCCGTTTGTTTATAGATTGTAGCTACGCAACCAAAGTTGCCTTTCAAACCAGACAGCGTGGGTAAAAAGAAAGAAGAGGCTAGGCTAGCGTTATTTACAGCGGCACACACCAGCTTACGTGTGGTGGATCATATGGGAGAAGTGATTAATCACATGCACAAGGAGGGTGAAAAAATTCAATTACATAGGACAAAATGTTCCCAAATTATAAAAAATGTTCTATCACCCTATTTCTCAGAAAACTTAAAAAATGATTTGAAAGATCAACCCTATAGTTTATTGATAGATGAATCAACCGATATTTCCGTTCATAAATATTTGGGAATAATTATTATTTACTACAGCAGCGATTACAAAAAAAATATATCTACATTTTTAGATCTTCCAATGTTGAATGAGTGTGATGCAGACGGGATTATTGGCACCATAAAAGTGACACTTGCTAAATTCAACATACCTCTACAAAATTTAATGGGCATCGGAACAGATAATGCTTCGGTAATGACCGGAGTTAATAAATTCATGCTAAATTGAAAAGAGAATTGCCGAATCTGGTTTTGGTGCGCTGCATATGCCATTCTCTGCAATTGGCAGTATCAGCAGTAACAAAGCAGTTTTTACCCAGAAATCTCGAATTCATTATTAAAGAAACATATGACTGGTTCAGCCGTTCTTCGTCGAGGCAAGCTACCTACAAAGAACTATACAAACTTATCAATGAAGGTCATGATCCTTTGAAAATTGTACAATCTTGTCAAACTAGGTGGCTATCTATAGAGTCTGCAGTTGCACGCATTTACACTCAATGGTTGGAACTGAAAACACACTTTAATTTGGCCAAATTAAAAGAAAGATGTTACACAGCAGAATTGCTGCATGGAATGTATTCAAATGACGTGAATTATGCGTACATTGCATTTATGTATCCAGTTCTCACTGACGATAACAGAGTTAATAAATTATTTGAATCAAAAGACGCAGATCATTCAAAACTTTATGACGAATTGACAAATTTGATTGATACTCTTGTCGCGAAAATAATATTGCCTAACCAGAAGGTAGATATTTTGACGCAAAATATTCAAGATTTTGTTGATAAGAAATGTTATTTGGGGGACAGATTCGAATCTCATGTGTCAACGATGAAAGAAAAAGGACTTCCACCGAATGAAGAAGAAATAATACGTAATAGGTGTATCCAGTTCATTGTACATTTGATTCATGAACTGAAAAACAGATTGCCAGAAAACTTGGAACTCATGAAAAATATTAAAAGAATTAGTGTAGAACACGCACTATCTCACAATAAAGAGCCGATCGCTGACCTGATGTTGCATTTTAATAAAAAGCAAGAATATGTTGCGAAAGTTGACGAGCAGTGGCGTCAAATCCATTTACTCAGTTGGAAAAATACAAAAAATACAAAGGAATTTTGGTACGAGGTACTGAATTTCAAAGACATGGCTGAAGAAAACAGATTTCAAGATTTAGCCACATTTTCTTTATCTTTATTAGTTTTACCTCATTCTAACGCTGACGTAGAGCGATTATTTAGCATGATGAACGTCGTCAAGACAAAACACAGAAACCGAATGAAGTTAGATTTGCTATCTTCAATTCTCACAGTCCGTGCTGGTTTAAAACGCGAAGGAAAATGCTGCAATAACTACATATTACCCAATAGCGTAGTACAAAAAATTGGGACCAAGGAAGTTTATTCTGCAAAACCAGAAATCATAGAAGAAGCCGATTCTTCCGAAGATGATTGCCTTTAGGATTTAATATTTTTGTACTTTTCAAAAATAAAATATAATTTTATAATCAAAAATACAATGTGTTGTTTTATTTTCAAATAATATTTAGGTATTAACTGTCTGGCATATGTTAGTGGTTTGAGGGATCGCCTAATTTATAGTGATGGGTAACTCATCAATTTTATGTGAGGATGAGGGAGCCCCTCAATTTGCTTCATGAGGTCCTCACGAGGGACCCCTCATTTGAGGTGAGGAATCGTACGACGGCGTATACGCCTCACGACTCGCGAGCCCGAGCCGAACTCAAACGAAGCTTCAAGTGAGCGAGGCGGGCGGGTGCAACGACGACTCACAAGTACTCACGAGTCACGACTCTCCGATAATCCGATTATTCACGTCCTCACTCTCTCACACACATCATTTTCTTTCGCTTATAAATAGACCGCCAAAATAAACGAATCAATGACCCTTTATTACCAATCTAATGCTAATGCTTTTAGAGTTCATAATAATTAATCGTAGCTGAAATAATTTAAATAATGTTTACTGTGCGGTGTGCCACGGTGTTGTCCAAACTTTAAGATCACACCTCACCTCACTCATTCCCAATTCTCCATACAATTTTTGAGTCGGTTCATTCGCTCACTGAGCTCACTCAATTACTCAATCCTCATTCGCGAGTCACGAACTCGCTTGCCTCGATTTCCTATTGTCAATAATGTCAATGTCAATTTTCAAATGAGGGGTGATGAGGAATGAGGTGGTTCAATATTGAAATTCGAGTAACTCTTTCAATTTGCGATCACGAGTACCTCAAATGAGGGGCCTCATGAGTGAGGGACGCATCACTACTAATTTAGTGGTTTTCTGGTGGGTTACGATACGACAATTTGTGGTTTCGTTAAAATAAAGTTGGCAACACTGAGTGTTCCGTCTGGACTTAGCGAGAGCGCACACACACCTCTCCTGCTAAATAAATATAATAAATAAAACAGTAGAAATTATAACTGTGTCTTTCATTGGTTCTCAAAACCCAATAGGTTATGGGCCCAGTGATTTGACTAAATAACATTTACAAATAACTTTTAGTGATTTTAATAAAATGGATAATCTTAAAATGAAAAGAAATATTAAACCGTTTAACGGGGACAGATATAGTGTGTGGAAACTTAGAATACGTAACCTTTTAAATGAACTTGAAGTGCTTAATATAATTGATAAAGAAACTCCTAAAGAACCGGATAGTGAATGGCAGAAAAGTCAGAGAATTGCTAAGAATACGATAATAGAGTATCTATCTGATTCGTTGCTGGGACTTACAAGTGAAGAAAATACTGCGAAGGATATTTTCACGAAACTGGACTCCATCTACGAAAGAAAAAGCATAGCGACTCAACTAGCTTTGCGGAAAAGGTTGTTGAATTTTAAGTTAATGGGAGAAAACCCCTTGACAAAACACTTTCAAGAATTCGACGACTTGTTAATCGAATTAATCGCTGCAGGTGCAAAATTAGAAGAAGTAGATAAAGTGACACATCTATTTATGACTCTACCTAACAGCTGTGATGGTGTCATTACAGCAATTGAAACATTGGCAGAGGACAACCTGACCTTAACCTTTGTCAAAACAAGACTTCTTGATCAGGAAATAAAAGTAATCAGTGAACGACGTGATACAAGCATGAAAGTTCTCCAAGCAGAAACTACAACATTAACGGCGGACACTACAATAAAACCTAAAACACACGACCGGCAAAATTATAGAAGTTTAAACACGCGACGGAACTCGAATCGAAGACAGTTTTATAAAACCTCATACAAGCCGAAAAATGATGGACTGAAACATATAAAGTGTCATTATTGCGGAAGGAATGGTCATAAACAAAAGAACTGTTACTATAACAAAACGGCGAAACAACGTTCCGACAACATCAGAACAGTTCAAACTGTAAATATTACGGATACTGAAAATCCTAATATCTCGGGATTTGCTTTTATGGTCGGAGGCTGTGGGAACAAACGTGAAGATCAAAACGAGATAACATTTATTTTGGACTCAGGTGCCTCAGATCATTTAATTAATAGAGAAGATCTGGCACAAAACTTCATAGAACTGAGCAAGCCAATTAACATATCGGTTGCTAAAAATTGAACATTTATAAGAGCAACGAAAAAGGGCAATATTGCAGTAACAAGCCACTTGGGAATAAAGGGAATGCTACAGGATGTACTTTTCTGTTCCGAAATTCCTCATAACTTGCTATCGGTAAAGAAAATGCAACAAGCAGGAATGACCATTGTTTTTGGCAATGACGGTGGTGTACAAATATACAACGCGGGTAAGATGGTAACAAAGGGTAAGTCTTTGAACAATTTAATTGGTATTAATTTCATACTTGAAAAATGCGCTTTAAACGTTAGAAGCTCATCAAATAGTGTCGTAAACAATAATAATTATGACTTATGGCATCAAAGACTTGGTCACATTGGCAAATCTAAGTTTGCGCAAATAAAAGGCAAGCAATTTTATTCTGATAATGAAAAAATTAATCATGTTACACCAAATGATAAATTATGTGAAACTTGTATAAAAGGGAAACAAGCATGTTTGCCATTTAATAAATCAAAGTCTAAAATTATAAAACGACCTCTATTTAATGTGCATACTGATGTGTGTGGTCCCATCACTCCTCCAACACTTGACGACAAAAACTATTTTGTAATTTTTGTTGACGAATTCACACACTACTGTGCCACATACTTAGTAACTCATAAATCAGACGTTTTTGCTACGTTTCGAGATTATGTTGCAAAGTGTGAAGTTCATTTCAGTTCGAGAATTGTTAATTTGTATTGTGACAATGGTGGTGAATATTTGTCAAATGAAATGAAAGAGTACTGTGTGCAAAAAGGTATTAGTTACCACTTAACAGTGCCGCATACCCCTGCTTTAAATGGTATTGCTGAAAGAATGATAAGAACTATAACAGAACGAAGTCGAGCCATGGTATCTGGTGCTAAATTAGACAAAACGTTCTGGGGTGAAGCTGTGTTGACAGCTACATATTTGATAAATATCAGCCCAACAAAAGCACTGAAAACACCTAACACGCCATTTGAACTGTGGCATAATAAAAAACCACAACTTAAATATTTAAAGGTTTTCGGTTCAACTGTTTATTTTCTTAATAAAACTAGGAAAACCAAATTTGACGAAAAATCCTTAAAAGGGATATTAATTGGTTATGAACCGAATGGTTATAAGGTGTGGGATGTGGTAGACGAAAAGTTTGTGAAAGTCAGAGATGTGATAGTTGATGAGATTAATTTCTTGTTAAACAGACCATTGAAGTCTGACAGAGTTTTGCCTGAAAATTGTATTAACTCTGATAACTTTGACAGACACAACGTAGAGAAAATGTGCAAACAAACTGACAAAATACCAGCATCATTAGGTCCACCACCTAATAAATCTGTAAGTGAAACAGATATGCATCAAAACAGTTCTTCATTTCAAAATAAGTTGACTTTATCTCGAAATGAACCGACTTCATATAGTCAAAGAAGAAGTGAGAGGATTAAAAACTTGCCCACCGTATCTTATGAAGAAAATGAAAGTGATATTTCTGTGAACTATTTGCTGTATGCTAAATCTTTATTATGCAATATACCTACATCTTATAAAGAAATCGCATCCAGCAGTGATAAAGTTTTATGGGAAAAAGCTATTAATGAGGAAATTAAATCGCTCACAGAAAATAAAACCTGGACACTTGTACCAAGACCCGAAAATAGAAATATCATCGATTGCAAGTGGGTGTTTACAATAAAAAATGATGAGTTTGGAAAACCACTCAGATATAAGGCTCGTTTAGTAGCTCGAGGTTTTAGCCAGGAATATTTGGTTGATTATAATGAAACATTTGCACCAGTTGCGAGAATCTCAAGTTTTAGATTCTTATTAGCTTTTGCTAATCAGTTTAATTTATTAGTCCACCACATGGACGTAAAGACAGCATTTTTAAATGGGAAATTAAATGAAGAGATATTTATGAAAACTCCTGAAGGAATCCCAAATGCAAATGATTTAGTGTGCAAATTAAACAAATCGTTGTATGGATTAAAACAGTCTGCACGATGTTGGTTCCAAATGTTCGAACAAGCTTTAATAGAGAAGGGTTTTCGATACTCATCAGCTGACCGTTGTATTTACATTCTAGATGCGGGTGATATTCTTCAAAACATTTATGTTGTACTATATGTCGATGATCTTGTGATTTCGACGGCTAATATAAATACCATGAATAGTTTCAAAAACTATTTAATGAAAAAGTTTAAAATGGTAGACTTAAAAGATATTCGTTGTTTCTTGGGAATCAGAGTCGAAAGATATAATAACAAAATTACATTAGACCAGAAAATGTACATAGAAACAGTTTTAGAAAAGTTCAACATGAGTGATTGTAAATCTGTCAAAACACCATTGGAAACTAAAGTAGATTATACTGCATTGAATTCAAATGAAACAACAAAGGCCCCTTGTAGAAACCTTATCGGGTGCTTGATGTATATAATGGTATGCACTCGTCCTGATTTGAGCTTTAGTGTAAACATCTTAAGTAGATTTGCTAACAAAAACAACAGTACACTCTGGTTATATTTAAAAAGGGTTTTACGCTACTTGAAAGGGTCGATGGATCTCAAGTTAACTTACGTGCGGAGTGACAGTACAATTAATATATTGACTGGCTTTGTTGATTCTGATTGGGGAAGTGATGAAATAGAGCGCAAGAGTACAACAGGTTATTTATTTAAATTATTTGAACAATGCACAATATGCTGGAACACAAAGAGGCAACTCACAGTGGCGGCTTCATCTACTGAAGCAGAGTATATGGCTTTATTTGAAGCTGTTAGAGAGGCTCTGTGGTTGAAATCCTTAGTGACCAGTATTAAAATAGAACTACCCAATGCAATTCCTATTTATGAGGATAATAATGGGTGTATAAGCATTGCTAGGAATCCTACGAGTCACAAAAGATCAAAACATATAGACATCAAGTATCACTTTTCAAGAGAACAGGTGGAGAAAAATGTTATTAATATTATTTATGTTTCCACAGGTAACCAGTTAGCTGACATCCTAACGAAGTCATTACCGACAGTGCGTTTTTCAGACATGAAAACGAAACTAGGTATAATGTAAATATGTAAATAAGATCTAAGTACTTGTAATTAATAAGGAATTGAATTATAGATAAGAATGACTTGGTCTGGTTAGGTTTTCCTGGGTTTTCCCTAATCCTAAGCATCGAATGGTGGACCATATAAAAAAAAAATTGTACTCCCAGATAAGGAAGGTGTGTGATATTATTATTATTATTGTAAAAAGTATTTGATCATTTATTTTGAAAAATTGGATTTATTTTGAGGGGGCGTGTTGGAATATAACAAAATATATCCGTCCCACTTAAGTAGTTTAAGAGTGTTTCTCTCTAATACATATTTACATTGTTCATAACTTTACTAGAGTTAAGACGCTAGTGTTCCGTCTGGACTTAGCGAGAGCGCACACACACCTCTCCTGCTAAATAAATATAATAAATAAAACAGTAGAAATTATAACTGTGTCTTTCATTGGTTCTCAAAACCCAATAGTAACCGCACCAAGCGTAGCTTAACCGGATCGACCGACCCGTGCGGCTTTTATTGGTTAGTCACAAAACTCACTGACTTACTGTATCAAAAAGTTTCCGAAATAATTAGCAGTGACACCATCATACCAAAATCCAACCTTTCAAGGTTCTCCCACGTTCCACGTAACACGTCCATCCAACTTTATCTACTAATGGTTGCACCAACAAACTAGGTAAGTAATTAAGCATTGTATCAGCTCAGTAATCGGCTGTCGACGGTGCCTCGTACCAACTATTAGAACTGGGTTAACACATTACTGTACAGCTAAGTATGCATATCTGCCTTAGGCGAACGGAGAAATGCTTGGCATGTTACATGGTATGCTAAAAGCTAAGTTAAATGCTGTCGTGTGTTGAAATAATGTTTAACTTCGGAATTCATTAGGAACTTTTTGGGTTCTGTAGTCTTTTTGGAGTGGTTGAGAAAAAAAGAGTAAAAGTAGAGAGAAAAAGTATCGTCAATGCTATAATTTAATTCAGTAACTCCTGCTCTGATTATTTACGCAACTCGAGCAGATATAAGTAGATGATTAATTAATCACACATCTTAATCGTCAAATACGAAAGAAAATATCCCACCATGAACATTATCTTCAGGATAGGTCATACACTAAGGGGTTTAATTATTAACGTTGATTAAAGTTAAGAAACGTTTAAACGTCAAAAATGTATGGCTAAACAGTCGCTAATCACATTACTAAACTTTAAGCAACGGTTACAAATAAAGTGGTAAATGAGAAAGAGTAAGAAATAAAGAATAATATTTAATTTGTACCACGCACAGGAAATTCAAACAGAAAATTAAATCTAAAAAAATTATAAAAAGAACAAAAAAGGGAATCAAAAGACCTGTGCGAGGCGAGTGCGAGAAAAAACAAATACCGCAGTGCTGGTATTCTGATTAGGCCCGGAAATCAGCTTAGTTCTTTCGGAAGACAAAAAGCAAACGACCTAATTTTAAAATACTCTTTTTCCGACAGACAATGACCTCAGAAGGCAAGCAGATCAGTATGGCAGCCAGCGCCATAGCACTCCGCGGGGTCCGCATATTTCTAACAGCTGGCAGGCACGGGGCGGAACGCCAGCAGGCCCAGGGCTCTGCCCCGGTCCCCAGACCGAAGCCCAAGGGGAAGAAGCCGGTGGTGGGGAGCAAACCGCCGCAGAAAGTCTTCGAAATGCTGATCAAGACTACAAGGTTTACCAAGTAAGAAAGTCTATGAGTTCTTAGTTTCTGTCTTTAGTACTGATGAGTAGGTACCCAATCAGGCTCTTTTGGGGGTAGCAGCAGTCTATCTATTGATAACATGCTTGTTAACCTCCAAACAGAGTATCAGGGACATCGACGAGCAAACTGTGAGCCATGAATTCACATGATTATCGAAAAAAAAAGAGCTGTTTCATACATTTTGACTGCGTAGGAATTGCATTTTGCAAGGAAACGGCTGTTTTTTTTTAGATAAACGATGATTCCTTGGTAACAGCTGAGTAATTGCATAACACACTACCTAGGAATAGCTTTGATTTTGACAGTTCAACAACATTTATTGCGTTATTTACGTTGTTGATTTTTTTTTTGAACTTACGAAGATTAGCAATAACCATAGAAAGTAACCGTCTGACAATTCAGATTTTGTGTAATAGTCTGTTATGCAATTGGGGTGCTGGTGGTTGGAGCGTCGATGTTCTTGTCTGTTTACCTATTATAATGTATCAGAGGGTTGGTGAATACAAAGCTTCACGATGGTGGCTCCTGTCCATTTGCAATCATTTTGCCTCTGACAGCAACCCATAGCAGCGATATTGCAACAAGTAAGTATGTATGTATGTTCATCTGTTCGCTCATGACTTCGAAACTCCTTATCATAATTTGAAAAATGAGGTATCGTTATGTCTTGATGGTCCGCTGGTTATAGGCTATGTGACGTCACATTAAATTGAATTCGGCGTTCTCTAGTGGAGATAAAATCATGAACTATAACGATACGAGACCACGGCTTTCATATGAGAATATTTTCTTGTTTCAAACTTTTTAGAGCGTGTTTTTCAGTAATTGGGGTTTAGTTTTTTAACTCCCTTTTTATTTATACCTGTGTTTATTTATTGGCCAATAAAATATTGACATGTAAATATCGAGCCTTTACCGCCGATTTAGCGTAACCGACAAAAACCAAATTTTACAAATTATACTACTGAACGGATTTGGATGAAACTTTCCAGTAATGTAGCTTAGACATCAGAATAACACACAGGCGATAATTTACTTACCACGCGGGCGAAGCCGCGGGCGGAAGCTAGTAGTTTATAATGTCGCAAAACGCAGCTTAGGTAAAAATGTCGCTTACGATAAGTCGGCGGTGGCTCGATATCTACTTACAAAAATTAAACTTTTAATTTCATTATTAACCTATTATATTGCTGACTTTCATTATTTATTTTGATTTTTATCTCCCCGAAAGTAATATTCGCAATCTTAGGTATGCGAAATTAGCAAACACAAAAAAAAAAAAAACTGAATTGATAAAAAATACCTCGCAGATCATTAGGTAGGTACCTATGTAATTGTATATTATCTACTCCGACTGAGTTGTTAAGCCGTGTTGTTGACGGGTAGAGTGAGGTGTACCGTGTGACTGACGTACCTACCAAAAGGCGAGAATTCAGTTCATAGGGTGTTGGTTGAATGCGAAAGGCGAAATTACTCTTGAAATAAACCAAAGTCAGTTGGAGCAGTGGTGGCCCAGTTGTAAAAGTGGCGACTTATGATTTCTTGGTCCTAGGTTCGTACCCTGACAGGAGCTATACCATGTGTGAATGATTTCATCACCACTGCTCTAAAAAAATTAAAGGAAAATAACGTGAGGAACCCGGCATGTGTTAGAACGAAAAATTCAAAGACATGTGACATCTGCCAACCCGCATTGGGCCCGCGTGATAGATGACGGCCCACTACCACTCACAGAGAGGAGGTCTGTGTCCCAGAAGTGGGAACATTCTAGGCTGATGTTCCTAAACCAAAGTCAAAGCATTGATTCAAATATACACATAAAAGGCACTTTTGAACATTTGCGTTAAAATGGAATTGATCTAGTCGCCGCTTCCAAAAGGTAGTTTCGAATGGAGAAGAATGGGCAAGAACCTCGACCACCAAATCCATAAAATCATACTTAACTTTTATATTTAACTCCTCGCATGTCAAGTGTACACCATTTATGTTCCGATAAAAATAGCGACGGGTTAAAAACACTATTTGTGAGGTTCCAAACCCTAAACTGTTTCAGGGGTGCGGGTTTGTTCGAAAGAGATACCGCTGCCCCTGGCATACAGGCTACTGAGGGAACACGGGTGGGTTTTAGTCAGTAAATGTCTGACACGCCCTCCTACTCCACCCAGAGCGGGAGAAGTTATTTGATGATTTCCCACCCAAAAAAATTAAACCCTCAACTGTTAGCAACTTAATTTCCTTGTTAAATAATTCATATTTCAGTTTTCCGGGGCCAAACCATAAAAAGGACTCCCTTAACCCTCCTAATCAGCTTTCGAAGAGCAATAAAAATACAGCTCCATAAAAACGAAAAGGACTTTTACATTACATAATCAAAAACCACGTATGTCGATTAACACGTATATCATTTAACCCTAAATGAACCCATTCAATTGGTAAGCTATAAGCTATAAACGATCGAATGTTACTATTGCCGTTCTACCCTCACTACCCTCAGTGTTCCGTGGTTAGTAGGACGGGTACAAGCGGCCCGGGCAGGTCGCTTCGGTCATAAAATATTACGGTCCCAGCACTATGAAACACGTGCAATGATGCCCAGTAAGAAACTCAAGGAGAAACATCTTGATGCTTTGTATAGACTCACACATTTTAACAAGTGAGTGTGAAGTTTAGTGTTTAAACTTTAAAGTTTGTTTTTCAGTTTTTGTTATTGTTGTAAAAAGTTTTGAATTTGGAATTTGAGTTCATTTGTTTTTTCTGCGTTTGAAAATGACTTGGTTACTGAAATTTTCGGTTTATGGAAAATCAAAAACAATATGCTTAGTTTTGTCAAGAATACTTTTCAGTTGTTTATTTTTACTATTTTTTTACTGCGGCACTTGGTGTCAGCTATTTTATAATCGCTTTTAAAGTAGCTTTCTATTTTATTATCACTAGCAACCCTTTTTCGAAGAACTTTTTTCTGATCGCGTGTATTTTCCTGTTTTGTAAATAAACTCTAGGTAACCAGTTCCCGTATCGCCTAGGTTACAGAATAAAGTGCGTGATAGCTACCTGCTAGTTTACGAGGGAACTCATTTTGTTACTGTAACCCGTAAAATGGACAAATTATTGTGTCTCACTGTGAGATACGCATAGACATGTTTTTTACGACTATTTGTTTTTTTATTGGCCATTATTTTTCTTGGTTGCTAATGTAACTAATAGGTAAGATGGATAGTAAATTCACATTCACTGTCAAAAGAGTTAAACTGTGAATGCCATCGTTAATATTTAGCTGAAAGACGCTGATAATCGTTTGTCTGACAAGTTTGATCTGAACTCTCAAATTTGAACTGATCTGGGGAGTTTGTTGCGCCACTTCTTCTTCCCAGCTAAAGCACTAGGAAGTCGTGAAAGGTGGGCGTTTTTGGGGGACTGTCGGATGTATTTTGACTTTCGAAAAGTGCTGATTCTCAGCCTAATTTGAATAAATGACTTTTGATATTGAACATCGAACTTGTAAGCAAAATTAAAAGATGATTTTAACTGATAAATTGAAAAAAAAAACTTAAATTAAAAAACAACGCACAGTATAAGCCGCTGGGTCTACCAGCATGTTTTGCAAGAGTTCATTTTCTAACGAAAGTGATAAAAGGGAGGATAACATGTATGAAAGTTTATATGGAAGTTCGACATTTTGCTGAGGTGAAACGCCTTCGGGCGCACAGCTTGTAGGTTCTGATTATAGGTAAGTACTTACATTTTGGTGACCTAAGTCTGTTTATGAAAGTGTCTCCGTTTTCCAGGGCTGAGATCGAAGCCTTGTACAACATGTACCGTCGATTGGTGATTACCGCGCAAGCTGCAGCACCAGCCACTGCTATTGGGCATCCACCTAAAATTGATGTAAGTTTCTAATGATGTGTACTTCTATGATTCTTCTCGAACCAATAGGAAAATAGTTCATGCCGTAATAAGATGAATTTATCAGTTAGAGTAAAGATGGGCTAACTTACTAGCGAGTGGAGCGCGTCGCCATGGGCGTAATTTAGTGATTTTTTTTTGGGTTCCATTTCTCAAAAAGAAAAAAACGGAACCCTTATTTATAGGACCATTTCGTTGTCCCCCGTCCACCTGTCAAGACTCTTTTTCTCAAGAACGCGTGGAGGTATTTATTGTCCACGGGCCCCTGGAGCTCTAAAAAAATCAAGCTTAGAAGTCAACGCAATAAAATAATACATCCACATATGCGACATATTTTGATAATCGCAAATAAATCAAAACCTAGGGTACAAGTTTTACACCTACATTATACCGCAAATCATTTATTTTAAGCAGTAAATTCGCAGCACCTTCGTAATGATAAGTATGACTATCAATCGCCATAAAACATCGTCAAAACAAAGAAACAATTAAACAACTCAACTTGAACCAATATTCATAAAATTTTACAACCTCACTTTTCAAATCCAACTACTTTTCAAAATCAACTATATTCAATAACAATAAATATTTCAAATATAGTTTGAAATAAAAATTGAGTGGGTAAGTTCACGAGCGCCATTATTCTTTATTGGTAATAACATCACGGTTTAACCGTTGGGTACACGACAGGGAGGTAATCTTTGTTTGGGTTATATCCTGCATTGCGTGCGTTCATATGGCTAGGGGCAGGAATTAGGCCGCGCGTTGTTGTTGTATTATGAAGTTGTAATGGGGTTATCTATGAGAATAGTTGCTGTAAGAGGTAGGTAGGTATGTAACTTTCCAAATCAAGAAACTGAACTTCGTATGTCATTATGCAATCATGAGTCCCTAGGGTTTTAGTATTCAACGAATCAAATGAAATCTGGCTTGACAGCTAGATTTGATTCGTTGGATACTTCGAACCACCAATCATTAAAAAAAGAAATCAGTGGTAGCCCTTTGGTGTTGATCTCGACTGACGAGTTGTTAGTCGTAATTCAGAGAGGCGCTTTACTTAGTGTACATTATTTCATCACCAGGAAAACTTCGTTAGCAAACCGGTCTTGGAAGACACCTACCAAACCGCGTTGGCCTCGCTTGCTTCATTATGGCCCACTCCCTCTCTCAGAGAGGAGGCTTGTGTCCCAGCAGTGGGAACATCATACAACGTGTAACGGAAAGGGTATATACATACCAAGGCCACGGCTTCTGGAAGATTATTGACTAGACATAATTGTCTAGCATGACATAACATAATCAGATTATTACGTTCCCACTGCTGGGACACAGACCTCTCTGTGAGAGGGAGTGGGCTATAACCACCAAGCGGGCCCAGTGCGGTTTGGTGGCCACGAGATTGTGTCTGAAGAACGTTAAAAACCAACTCAACGCTTTGCTCAATATTATTCCTAAATACCACATTCAGAAAATTTGTGTGTCTCGCTGTTTGGTAAGCAGGAACATTCATCATCATCATCAGCCTATAATGTTCCCACTCCTGGGACACAGGCCTCCTCTCGGTGAGAGGAGCAGGAACACTGTCATAACAAAATTACCAAGTCGATTTTCAGCCGAATTATAGCACAAGGTAGCTCGTTCGCCTATATACATTATGATATTTCATGAAATAAGTGGCTATCATTAATTTAATTTCACTCTGCAGTATTCACGGAAATGAAAATGACATTTTAGACAAATTGCTTTCACATTTAACTTAATTAAAGTTCATTTTATTATGACATTGACGATCATTTGCGCTGCCATGAAAACCGGAAAATGCGGAAGGAAAATTATGTTAGAATTTTGGACGAAACGAGTTTTAATTTACGTAATTACAGACTAGGGAAATTGGTAAGGAAATGCATTTTTACATTGTAAAATAAGTTTATGAAAAATTGGGGAATATGATGGGTCATTCTCAGAAGACTCATTATTTGGTTGACTTCGGTGTCATTTTTTTTTAATTTAGGCCTTGTTAACATGAAATATCAAATCTAGAGTTAATTTAAAGCATGTCATTAGTAGAGTGTTAACTCTAGATTTGATATTTCATGCCTAAATTAGATAACAAAAATGACACCGAAGTCAACCAAATAATGAGTCTCCTGAGAATGACCCTGATATGCCTCCAATCTGTAATCCTGTAGTCGTAGAATAGACTATTCCCACATGACAGTTTAAATAGTTGGTTTTACTGGAATTTTATTTTATAAAAAGCAGAAACACTTGTAGTACACTTGTTCTTTTAATTTCCACAAAAGTCAGATTATTATTTCTCGTTTTCGTCATCCGAGTTTTAAGCACCTTCCTAAGTGATCATCATCTGCCTAGCGTTTTTCCACTATGTTGGGGTTGGCTTCCAGTCTAACCAGATGCAGTATTTTACATGGAGGCACTACCTTCTATGCCTATCTTATCTCCACAGCCCATTTACTGGGTAATACGGTGATACTCTTTGGTAAGACTGATTTGTCAAACTTGTGACTGATTTATTAAAATGTGTGTTTGTGACGACCCGTAACGACTGTCAAAGATCTATGAATTACAGCCGAAGCCAACGGCTTAGCGCGCTTTCCGAGGCATGGAGGGGTTTTGTTTTATAAGGACGGTTAACCCGAACAATCCGCCCGTGTGACTATTATTACCTAGCCACGAGCCCTATTTCTTCCGGGCGAATTAGGGTTCAGATGATTTTACGAGCTCGTCTATTTTAAATGTGTACGTGGAGCATATGGACTCCAGCCTCCATGAAAGGCAATACTTGGATAAGTCCGGCCGTCCAGCGCATCGGTAGTTAGGTAGCCCCAATTTTTTTACTACGACATGAGCCAGGTATTCTCATACAGTTCGTGCCAATACAAGATAAAACCACACATAGCGTTAGTCTTAGCAATGTGTCAATGTGTTGACACTTTTGCGGTTTTTGTGTAACGAAGTTTCTTTTAGCGTATATTTTTATAGCCCTATAGTCTAGCCAGTATTATTTATGGTGTCCGATGAGATATGGCACGGTGTTTTTAATGAGTTAATATAATATGCGTAAGTTTGCTGTTCAGAACCACATATTTATACAGTTTAGCTTGTTTTCATTGGATAATTAACAGTTCTTTTGGAAGTATGTTATCAGTTCTGATTCATCATCATCATTATCACCCGAAGTCTGACTCTAGATCTCTCATTTCTGGTGACAATCGCCACGATCCTGTGCGAACCTCTTCCAGGTTTTGCCCGCGATGGCAACAATGTCGGCTCGTCCCCCCATCTCGCTGTCGGACGATCGATATCTCGTCTTCCAATCCTTGGACGCCACTATGTCACAGCGTTCCTCCACCTGCCATCAATGTGGCTTGACAGGTGTCCTGTCCAACTCCATTGAATTCCAGATTTAATTACTCGTATCTAATTTATAAACTGTATATTACACTACATTTTGAGCTGGCTGATGGTCGTGAGGACCACCAGGAGCAGTCTCAAAAAAATGCCGAAGCAACCCCGATTCAAAACTTCATCCAAACTGAATTGACCATCTTCATTCTCAGGGTATAGACCAAAGCACGTTCCGAGATGTAATGCACAACACCTTCGACCTGGTGACAGAAGAAGCCATCCTTGAGCGGATGTGGATGACTTGGGAGCGTGGCGCGGCAGGAGGGGAGGGGTCCTTGAGGTTCGAGTCCTGGGTGAAGGGGCTCAGTGTGTTGCTAAGGGGAAACACGGAGGAACGTATAGGGTACTGCTTCAAGGTGTACGATCTGAACAATGATGGATTTATCACAAGGGAAGAGATGTTTTTGTTGTTGAGGTAAGAATTTCATAGTCAATACCTACTCATTACTCAATTTTTTATTGCATTCTATATGTATTACATAAATGGTATAAACAGTGAGATCAATATGGACCCTGTTGGGCACAGCAAACACACAAATTGCATAAAATTTTCGTATTTCTGCGACTCGGGCCCCCTGTGTGAGAGAAAGTAGGGTAGTAGTAATTCACCACGGGGGCCCATTTCAGGTTTGTGGATGTCACATGTCTTCGAATCGACATGTCAGTTTCCTCCGAGATATTTTCCTACACCGTTTCTAGAGCAGTGGTCATGAAATCAAATACTAAAAGTAAAGTAAGTACCTTCCAGCAGTGAGAACATAATATTCTGATTATGCTTTAGTTCGTTTTCACACAGCGTTCTTTCCGAATTTTTCTTTTTATGGAACTCCTAAGGTAATTTTTTTTGATGGTATGAATTCAAAACCCAGTCGGGTTCCTTCGGTTGCCTGTGTGCCAGGGGCCACGGTATCTCTTGTAGCGTGACTTTAAATAATTTTAATACCTTTGTCAAGAATTGGGCTATTAGATGGAACAACTATTTTTCAAATCCGACTAGTAGTATAATTAACCCCCACAACTATACTCACCACAGTTGGCTACTGTCGTGCAGGCTAATCAACTTGGCATGGTGACATAAGAACGTTAACTAATATCTCCTTCGTTTCAGGAACTCCTTACTAAAACAGCCTGGTGACGAGGACCCTGATGAAGGAGTGCGTGAGCTAGTGGAACTGGTGCTCAAGAAGTTGGACGTCGACAAGGATGGAACTGTGTCATTGGATGATTACAGGTAATAAGGTTTTGTCAGCATCCATGTCTGCTAAGCAGCTATAAGTTGAAGGCAGAATAGACAGGCTGGCAGGGACACATTAGAGGGATAACTAAAACCGTAGAAATTTTACGTCGGTTATCAAAACTAAATTCAGCTGTATTATAAAGAAGTGTAAATACCTATGCGGTCAAAATGTATTACAGCGCTAATATTTTTAAAGTGAAAATTTCTTTAGACGGGGAAAAACAGTTGAACTCGCAACACTGTTACCGTTACCGACACCTCTGTATAAAAGTATTTACAATTAGTTCGTAAAACTTCGGAATCGTATAGATCTATGGTTATGCGTCGTCGATGTCCGTACCACTCTGTGTATTTACTGGTTAGATGTTCCATGCTCAGCTGTATTTATACTCGTAAGATCTTCCATGAGACGACGGATTTCTATAGAGCCAAAACAGGGTAGGTAGGTATCTACCGTTAGGTAAGTAAATGGCTCTTGACAATATACCAAAGAACTCGACATCTGTTTCTTTCATCATCATCAGCCTATAATGTTCCCACTGCTGGGACACAGGCCTCCTCTCGGTGAGAGGGATTGGGCCATAATCCACCACGCGGGCCCAGTGCGGGTTGGTAGATGTCACATGTCTTCGAATTTTTGGTTCTAGGACATGCCGGTTTCCTCACGATGTTTTCCTTCACCGTTTTGAGAGCAGTGGTGATGAAATAATTTACACAAAGTAAAGCGCCTGGCTGGGTTCGAACTCCCGACCTACAACTCGTAAGTCGCGACCGTTACCACTTGGCCACCACTGCTCTCCTGTCCATCTGTTTCTTTGGTATCGAGAATAATACTTAAAATCCTTTCTTTCTTCTTTGTATTGAAGAGACGAGGTAAGAATATCGTTTTTCTTTCAGACAAGCGGTAGAGCAAGAGCCCCTGCTCTTGGAAGCGTTTGGACAGTGTCTGCCCACGAAGAGACACACCACCACCTTCCTAAAGACCCTCACTAATAAGACATAGAGTTACTACTAGAGTTTAGGAAAACGTTTAATCTAACCCTCTTACTAATAAACACGGAATAAAGTTATAACAGGAATAACAAAGGAATAGCCAAACATTTTCATAGGTTTAAAACTTGGAATAACTTTATTCTGCATTTATTAGTAGGAGGGTAAGAGTTTTTAGAGTTTTGAGGAACAGGGTGTAAAGGTCACTACATCTCCATATATAAGGGAGTATCCTCCGACCAGCACCCTAATTGTGTAACTCACGATTGATCATAATTGGTTTCGTCTTCACAGTTAAACAATATTCATTGCGTTATTTATGTTGTCGAACATACACATTTTTCGAACATATGAAGCAATGGTTTAACAATCCGTTTCAAAACGATACTGATTATGATGAATCGTGAGTTACGCAATTAGGGTGCAGACGGATGTTGTGTCTGGTAACTGCGCGACGATTGATGGATTGGGTGGAACGTTGTATTTATGCTGGTTGAGGGGTGATGATGCCTTTGTGAAGACCACGGGAATCCACTGGATGTGGGAAGCACAACACCGAAGTGGATGATGATGATGATGAGGGGTAAACTCTGTTTGCGCGATGTAGGATTTTGCATGCCGCTAAAGGGGGCCTACTCTCCAAGCACGAAGTCCGTCGTTTCAGTCGAAGTAACGGGCGTTTCCAACCCCGTATCACTTACGATCAGAAGATTAGTTTGGAGCCCGAACTAAGAATGAATGACAACACGATTTGACAGCTGACCCTACTCCCGAGATGTTTCCAACTACTTTCGGTTGGGCCCGTATTTACGTTGACGGAGTTCACTATGCATAGTTGTAAGATAAATGTGTATAAGCTTTAGATACGTACTTTGTAGATTGTTATAAACTCTCAATGTTTCTAGTCTATTAACATATTGTGTTATTTAGTTGATTAGAGAAAATCTGTTAAACTTTTCGTAGGGTTTGCTATAGGTAATATATTTAATATTTGCATAGCTTAACATCTTTTATATACTAAGTTAACTAACAAACTGTTGGAGATTTCGTTAAAGAGTATATTAACTAAACAAGTAGCTTTGCAGTTGGCATCTGAACTTCAGACAGGTTATCATTTCGGAAGATAATAATATCGAGAACGTACGAGCGTAACTAATAAAAAATAATAACTCCGTTATACCAGCAACTTCTTATTTATTTACAAATGCGTAATGTCATGTTATGTTGTATTTATTTACATTAATTCAATCGCTCATCATGTTTTCATTAGCTCAATCGTGGGGGTCCAGTCCGGTTCCAATGAAGTCAGTCAAAATCTTAGCAGCCTTTGGTGGGAACAGGTTGAACAGCTGAAATCAGAGACTGAATTGGTTAAAATGGTGGTAAGATAAGAAGAAAAGAAGTCAATAGAACCAAGCTACTGGAATCTCTATATGACTCATGGACAGTAATTAGTTAAGTTGTGTTCATGTGAAGCACGATTTTGCAGTTCATGAGGATTTAATTGTAATCGAGATGGTCTTTGACTATTCAAAGGGAAAGTGACGAATATATTTGATTAATGGTGAAATTCTTCTGAAAACTTTCTACCGAATTCATTAAGATATATCGGACTCTTGGTGATATTATTAAGTTATAATAGGTAAGTATTGATGGTAAAAGCCTTAAAAAAATATTCTGACCAAAGAGCAACGCGGTCATAAAGACAGGCATGAAAATATACTTTAAAATATTGTTACGAGTTTGGGGTTCGTGAAAATTAAAAACTGCCGATATAAATTACCAAAAATGTCAATTTAATTAATCACACTAATTACACAACACAATAGCACTACATTACTCTTAAGGTGACACTTGTCCACATTTTTTCCATACAAACTTGGAGTAAAACCCTCCCGAAGTTTGTATGGAAAAAATGTGGACAAGTGTCACCTTAACAAAAACTATCCGGAACGCGCTCCGTTCCCGCTTATATAGGGCCCTCGGATAGTTCCAGAACCTTCTATCGTAGAAGCATTTAAAATGTTCGAGTACATATCGGCCCTGACTGAACGGATGTCGATAGTTCTAGAAAGTTCTAGCATCGAAACTAGAGAGATCTTGACTATTAATTCTGCTACTTGACACTAGATGGCGCTAGTGGTAACCGCGCAACAATATGTATAATCTATAGGTATAAAGATTTTACTTATTGTTATTATTTAGGTGAAGTAAAAACGTTGTAACTACCCCACTTTGTACCAAACTTTCACGAAAATTACACGGACGAACTAGGGTGACATTTGACTAACTAAAACTTATATAATTCAAACTTAGAAATTAAATGAGTTTCGGTCTGGTCTGGGCGACCACTAGTATCTACCTATAGATCAATACAGGATAAGTTTTTATTCAGTGCGCAAATTTTAACCATGAATTCAGCATATCATTCTAGACCCCCTACCGCAGAAATTTTGAGCCGGTAATACAAAAAAAAAACTGCTGTTTCATAGAAAAGTGCAATACCTACGCGGTCAAAATGTATGGGACAGCAGTTTTTTTTTTTGTATAACTGGCGAAAAATTCCTGCAGTAAGGGGGGTCTAGAATGATATATGCTGAATTCATGGTTAAAATTTGCGCACTGGATAAAAACTTTTCCTGTATAGTTGACTCACCTTGTTCGAATAATACATGTCACTAGGGATGGTGATCTCGTGGTACTCCCTGCGGATGGCATCCACGATCTGGTCGGCCGCGTCGCCGGGCTCCACCGTCTTCATGAGACCTTCGAACCGGATGCGTGGGTTGTGGCACAGGCCGGTGTTCACGATGTACGGGTAGATTGTGGTAAACTTGATCTGGAAAGAAATGGAACATGTCATGTGATTAAAAATATAGGGGTTTTAAAGCGAACTTGTTGGTTACGACTCAAAACTGTTTGACTTCTTCATGTATCAGCTCGAAATGATTGACCAATATTACATAAGATCATCTGAAGCCTAGTTCCCATTGTGTCTTGACAATTAAAATCCGTCCAGTTAGAAGTTTATTGGTGTTTGTGCACAAATGCGTGCGATTGCAGCCGGTCTGTTCTGTAAAAAAATCACCGTGAAATTTATGTGAAGTGACCTTGAAGTGACGTGCTATTCCACCTAGTGCTAGGGATTAACACTATTGTTTACTCCAATAACACTTCACCTAACTATCACTGATATTTTTACACAATAGATCGGTACGTCCTGGCTTAGTCGGAACAACTAAAAACGACAGTCGCCCACTATTTTATATCGTCAGGACACAGTGGAACAGCAGGCCTAGACAAAATACATTTCTGTGAGCGTTCACGACAAACCCTATTCCAAAATGTATGGGAATGACATTACTTGCGGAAAGGACACGACGTAACCTTTCCGCAGGTAATGTCATTCCCATACATTTTGGCGTAGCGTTTAGCGTGAACGCTAACAAAAATGTATTTTGTCTCTAGGCCCTGGGAACCATAAAATGTCTGGGGACAAATTACCGTAATTTTAAGAACATTCGGATTCTAATCTTAATCTGTCGAATAAACCTCTAATGTAAATACATTTTCGAGAAGTTTTTGACATCGATTGTCAAAGATGAGTTTGCAACTACAATTTGAACGTTTAACGTTTTTTAAGTATGAGAATCGGCCTTGAGGCTTCAAAGATAGACTCTGATCTAAACGCTCCTGAAGTCTTTAGAGCCTAAAATGCCATCCCATGGTAATACATACCCCATTAGTATCTCTAGGGTCTTCATGCAGTTCAACAGCTAATGCTTCCATGATGCCTCTGACGGCATACTTGGTCCCGCAGTACGGCACGAGGTTACGGAGACCCATTTTACCGGCCATGGACGACATGGCGACGATGTGGCCGGCATTGCGGTCCAGCATCGCAGGGAGGAAGGCTTGGATCATCTGGTAAAGGAAAGAAAGGAAAAATCAATTAACTGAATAAGTGCACATTTAATATGGTCCAAGACGGGCAAAGTGTTATGGGCTTTTTAATTCGTGGAGTTTCTTGCCGGCTCTTCTACATAGGAAGCGACAATTTGGAACCGTGCACCTAGCTTCTGACGTTTCATAAGTGCCCATGCAGGTTTATATGAAATAAAATATTTGATTTGAATTTGGATTTTCTCAGTAGCAGCTTGGGCCGGAGTTTGGATTCGTTCCCAGTTTGTGTTAATAGGCTCGTGTTCAGCTATTGTATTGGACTCAAACATAATTACTGGCGAAACCTACCTACGTACCACCTATGGAAATAATAAAATCTTAAATATTCCTATAACACTTAAAATCAAACCCATTGGCATGTGCATTCTGCTCACACTAAACCTACGGTGCACAAAGTTGAACAACAAAAGTCCAAACTCAATATTTTCCAACGGGCAATGGAGTGTAGCATAAGTGATAGGTGTCAAGCGTACAGACCGCATTAGAAACACCACCCTACGCTCCTTATCTCAAGTCGAAGATGCTTGAGAAAACGGTCAGACTGTAGTGGGAGTGGGCTGGACACGTTGCGCAAACGCACCCGGACAGTAGCGGATTTAGGTTGGATGCCGCCCTAGGCCCAAGATGGTATGGCACCCTTTTCCTTTTGTAACAGTATATATATAGGATAAGTTTTTATCCAGTGCGCAAATTGTAACCATGAATTCAGCATATCATTCTAGACCCCCACTGCAGAAATATTTCGCCGGTTATTAAAAAAAAATCTGCTGTTTCATAGAAAAGTGCAATACCTACGCGGTCAAAATGTATGGAACAGCTGTTTTTTTTTTTGTATAACCGACGAAAAATGTCTGCGGTAGGGGCTGGTGCGGCTGAATTCATGGTTACAGTTTGCGCACTGGATAAACAGGTTTAAGTGTACGTGTATAAAAATAATGTTCTACATGTAGTTTCCAATTCATGTGATTTCATATATATATATAATAACAAGGCTAAAAATAAAAAATACTTAAAATATTGTTGTACAGCGGAAACTGGACTTTATGCTTAGATTTATAACGTTCAGTTTCCGCTGTACAATATTTTATCCTGTATTACTGTTCTCAAGCCAAATGTCAAAACGGAATTACCAGAATACAAAACCCAATCGATTTTTAATTTGCCTTTGCAAAGCAGTGGGACACAATACAAACTAACAAAAAAAAAAAAAAAAAAAAAAAAAATAGTCGGGCTAACATTTCCTTATTTCTTTAATTTTTCTGCCCGTTGATATACAAACTGTGATCGTTTTCTGAGTTTATTTGGTAGGTAGTGTATATCCGGATACGGATATTGAGAAACAGCTTTTACCCATGACATTGGTTGCCGTATGCACGTAGTTAATTCAACAATATTATCTTCAGTGTTGTCATTTACATTGCAATAAAGTACTAAGAGCTACGTAATAAAGGCTAGTGTCAAAGTAGATTAAGGTTTTCATTGTGATAAACCTTCACTGGTTAACATTTACATGAACACTTAAATGCAGTACATTATACCTATTTAGGAAGTTGGCTTTTTATGAATTCGTGGAACCACAGATTACGTGGAACTTTGACAACTTAAGTGGCGAAGGAATTAACAACAATCTCAGCCGATTGTTGTTAATTTCATTGTGATTTCGGTATTGTGTATGTAATACCTACTACTCGTACGACTAGCGAACCTGACAGACGTTGTCCTGCCCAAACAACGCCACCTACCGGGTCTAATTGTGAATCTAAAGTCTAAACCATCCAGAGACCACTCAAATACACACAATAAATTTCATTGAAATCAGTCCAGCCGTTTAGGAGGAGCTCAGTGTCATACACACGTACAGAATAATTAAGTATATTATGATAAATAAAGATTTAAAAACCACATACACATAACATCACGCCTATATTCCCGCAAGGGTTAGGCATACGTGTACCTATATTGTAGTGTATAGTTTTGTCTGTAATTATTGTTCGGTCCCAATAGATTTTCTGGTTCCTGTTTTCTAATATGGTTTCAGGTTTGTATTTATAATAGGGAATCATCTCACCTATAAGTTTGTATTTGTGCGCTAAGTGTTGGTGTATAATTGCGGCGACGTGGTCGTGTCGGTGTTTATAATCGGTCTGGGCGAGTGATTTACAGGCTCCTGTTATGTGTTGAATAGTCTCAGAGGCACTGTTGCAATGTCTGCATGTGTCAGACAGCTGATTGGGGTCTTTTATAATGTATTTTCTGTAGTTACGAGTTACTATTGTTTGATCTTGTATTGCAAGCATGAAACCTTCAGTTTCAGGAAACAATTCACCTCGCTTTAGCCATTCGTTCGACTTAATTCTATCGACGTGTGGTTGGCACAAGTAGGCTCGGTGTCTTCCATGTAGCGCTTTTGCAGACCATGCTGCAATTTTTTGTTGTGTGGTTATGAGATTTTCATTAATTTGAGTGTTTTTGTTTTGTAAGTTGAGTGGTGTAAGTTTTATATCTATTTCCGTTACTTGTTTGTGTAACGACGAATGTTCTGATTTGTTATGGAAGTAAGATCTGAGTGCAAGTATCTGTTTGTTGTGCAAGTTGTGTATGTCTCTTAGTCCTCTTCCTCCTTCTTGACGTGGTAGTGTAAGTCGCTGTATGCATGATTTAGGGTGATGTTTCCTGTGTTTGGTAAGGAGTGTATTGACAGTGCGCTGTAGTTTTCTGATATCGGTTTTTGACCATCGTATAATTCCGAAAGAGTATGTAATAATGGGTATTGCGAATGTGTTGATAGCTTTTATTGTGTTTCTGGAGTTAAGGTTGGTTTTAAGGATAAGGTTCAGGCGATGTGTAAATTTTTTGAGCAGTTCTTGTTTTGTCATCTTTTGTTCTATCTGTCTCGATTGTTTGAAACCTAGGTATTTGTAAGTACTGTGTTCATCCATTGGCTCAATAGATTTACCTGATCCAAGTGTGTAACTGATGTTTTGTGTTTTTCCTTTGACTATTGACAAAATTTTGCATTTGTCTACTCCGAATTGCATAATATTATTATTATTATAAGATGGATGTGAGTGGTAACACCGGTTGAAGACCCGGGTCGACGGCGCGTTGTGTTCCACGCGCGCCTCATAGGGATGTCAGCACAGCACCAACTGATGGGGTCCGCAAGGGCCTATGCCTGCCATGGGTGCGGATAGTTCAAAAGAGATACCGTGGCCCTGGCACACAGGCAACTGAAGGAACACGGGTGGGTTTTAGTCAGTAAAAGTCTGACACGCCCTTCCGCTCCGCGGGGGAAGTTATTTGATGATTCCCCACAAACAACAAAAATAGGAGACGCCCTAGGAGGACATATTGGTGATGTTCTTCATAAAGGTCAGGTGCATCGTACTTGCAACCGGTGTGCGTGTATGACCAGTAGTTGAACGTAAACGAGGCAAAAGAAGTATGTAAGGATCGCAGCCTAAAGGTGGCGTTTTGTAGTTTCTGCATTCCGTGACTTTATGTATTTAAGTAGTTTAAGACTGTAAAACCTATCTCACAAATAAAAATTCCGGGAAGACAAAAACCTCATTAAAAACGATTAAGTTGGTGGAAAATCCTTGAACTATTGAATTCATTTAAAGTTCACAATACTATTATTATTTTTTAAACTTTTGTTCTTGATCTTTTTCCTCTTTAACTCGAATGAATGGCAAATCACAAAGGCTGCACGTGTACGAATTTATCGGGCTACGGTCACATGACCACACTGACATAATATACATAAGTACTTGCTGAACTTGAAAAGTTGAATGGAATGATATGCTGTCCAGTCATATTTCGTTAAAAAACAGTTAAACGTATACAAGTGACAATCGATGACAATATTTGGTGATTCATTTCTCGAATGCTTTTTCTGAACCGCATGCATGGTTCGCGGTGCTGAAGTAACTGTTAATGAGTATATACTTGTTGATTCCGTCATACTCGAGGGCGGTGGAGGAGGTGTAAGACAGGGAGACGTTATCTCTCCGAAACTCTTCACCGCTGCACTGGAGGATGTCTTCAAGGTTCTGGACTGGAAAGGGGCTGGCATCAACATCAATGGCGAGTACATCACTCACCTTCGGTTTGCCGATGATATAGTTGTCATGGCTGAGACCATGGAGGACCTCAGTACAATGCTCGATGATCTCAGTAGAGATTCCGAAAGAGTGGGTCTTAAAATGAACATGGACAAGACAAAGGTGATGTCCAATGCCCGTGTAACCCCCACTCTCGTAACGGTCGGAGGCGCTGCACTCGAGGTTGTGGACGAGTACGTTTACCTAGGACAAACCGTCCAGTTAGGTAGGTCCAACTTCGAGAAAGAGGTCAATCGTCGAATCCGACTCGGCTGGGCAGCGTTCGGGAAGCTTCGCAATATCTTCTCGTCCCACATACCGCAGTGTCTCAAGACGAAAGTCTTTGACCAGTGCGTGTTGCCAGTGATGACATATGGAACCGAAACGTGGTCGCTCACAATGGGCCTCATAAGAAGGCTTAAAGTCACCCAAAGTGCGATGGAAAGGGCTATGCTTGGAGTTTCCCTGCATGATCGAATCAGGAATGAAGAGATCCGCAGGAGAACCAAGGTAACCGACATAGCCCGAAGAATTGCCAAACTTAAGTGGCAGTGGGCAGGGCACATTGCTCGCAGAACAGATGGCCGATGGGGCCGAAAAGTTCTGGAGTGGCGACCGCGTACCGGAAGACGTAAAGTTGGAAGGCCTCCCACAAGGTGGACAGATGACCTTGTGAGGGCCGCGGGAGTCCGCTGGATGCGAGAAGCATAGAACCGGTCAAAGTGGCGGAGCTTGGGAGAGGCCTATGTCCAGCAGTGGACGTCTTTCGGCTGAAATGATGATGACTTGTTGATTTGGTAACCTCTCCTATGTCAGCAGCCATTTGCTATTTGTGTTAATTTGATATCAGATCTGAAACCGGCATGTCTTAGAAGCAAAAAAATTCGAAAACATGTGACATTCACCAATTTGTTCGCATTAATTCACCAACCCATTCACTGGGCCCGCGTGGTGGATTATGGCACACTCTCTCCTACAGAGAAGGAGGTCTATCTCCCGGTAGTGGGAACGTTTTAAGCTGATTAGTCTAACTGAAGAAAATAAATCAGCTACCGTAGGACATTTTTATGAATGTTTTCCTTTTCAGTAGGAAATGTAATTTAGATGGATATTTAAAAGTAGTGGTTACTTTAAAATTGTAAAACTGGAAATAAAGATTTATTATTATTTGGACGTCTTTCGAAATTAAATAAGTTAAAATACATTTTTCTCTTGTCAAGAAATTTATTAAGGTACACATAATATTTAATATGAGAATCATGGATGCATAACCACAAAACAAAGGCACAAACTCATACCTTTTTGTGAGAATTTCATCTTTTGTTCTTTTCATAATATGTTTAAAAAAAAAATGATATACCTAATAATAATAATACAACGTTATTTTTTATGTACGTATTCCTATTCATTTAAAGTTAATTTATAAGATTACACAATATTCGTTATCAAAAAAACAACACAAATAACATCACGCCTGTAATTCCCGAAGGTAGTACACAAAGATATTATAGGGGTTTCTCCGGAGAAACGTATCCGGGAAAACCTCTTTAAATGCAATGTCCCATGTAATGGGCTCAAATCCAGACAACGGGCTGCTACTGAAAAAACCCAATAACTCTGCCCGACCTGGGAATCGAAGTCAGAACCTCAAGCTCAGCAGTAGAGCACGCGACCACTAAACCAACGAGACTGTCAATGTTCTACACGATTCTCTTGAACTTTAAGAGAATCGTGTAGAGCACTGACAGTATAATTAAAGGAAGTATTTAGTAATTTTAAGATTTAAAGAGATTATGACACTCACCCAAAGATTGCCGTTGACATTGATATCCATTAGAGCCTTAATTTCCTTCTCGTTATGCTTCAACACGGGCTTGCAGGGCATGATACCAGCGTTGTTGATGAGGATGGTCACCACTCCTACCTCCTTCTCCACCTTCTCTGCCAGTTGGAAGACTGCTGATCTGTCCGTGACGTCACACCTGGAAGATGGAGGAGCTACTTAGCTGTGTTATACTCGTATTAATGATGAAGGTATGCCACGGAATCGGACTATCGTGATAAAAAACTGCGACATCGAAAAGATCTCGGATGACATCGTGGAGTACGTGAGCCAGAAGACGAGAAACGCAATTACGCACCTTCGGCATATACCTATCTAGTCTGGCGCACGTACTCCTCGATTTCTGTTACAGTTACTGGAGTCGCACCGCTACGTCAACTTCAAGAAGTTTGTGGTGGGAGTATTCAATTGTTATCTGCCCGTGTCGTCGTTGAAGAAGAGTTTTCCGTCGCTTCCGCGGACAAGTAGGTACCACAAGCAGTGACGTAACTAGGGTGGGGCAGGCATCAATAAACCATTTCATAGCGTTACATATATCTAAGAAATCTGAAGAGCAACTTTAATATATTGTGCAGTACGAGGATGAAAGCTTATTTCCAAACCTGCCTATTTATACTCAAATTTTCTTAAAATGACAGCATTGCAAGCGATTTTTTAGCAAGTTGTAATTAATACCTTCGTTATTGAAGGCTATAATTGGCCGAGAAAGATTCTGCGCCCTAGCTTTGCTCAGTGTAGACCGAGAAGATAATTTACGAAAGGGCGCAAAGGTGATGCGTGCCCGAGGCGCCATTTTCAATTGGTACGCCCCTGACCACAAGACAGGAAGTTAGGTACGTGAAGTGTTAAGAAATATGTCAATGGGCCATAGGCAAAAAACCCCTGCCCTATCTCGTCACACAGGACATCCGACATGGTCTACCATCGTGCTATATTTCATCGAAATCCGTTCAGCAGTTATGGCGTGAAAATGTAACAGACAGACTGACAGATTTACTTTCACATTTAAAATATAAATTAGTATGGAGAGATATAGTAAACGTACCATATCCAAAAGCCATTGTTTACAACCTATTATTTTGATTAGGTGCCTACTGTACAGACAAACAAACACTTTCTATTTCATCTGACTAAGATCATGTCTAGACTTAAAAAAAAGACTTGACTTCGCCAGGAAATGTTGACTCAATCTGGCTTTTTTTTATAATCTGACGTGAGTGATTTCGATATCCTATTATCAAAACTAAACAATTTCATTTAATTTATTCTATGATAAAAGTCATATTTACTGTCGACAGTAAATATTTAATGGTTTGTGTTAATATCCAGATATAACATATAATCAAAATCAAAAGTCATTTATTCAAACTAGGCAGAGAGTCAGCACTGTTTGAAGGTCAAAAATACATAGGACAGTCAGCCTAAAACGCTCGCCCTTCACCACTTCCTATTGCTTTAACTGGGAAGAAGGCATAAATATAGGTAGAAAATAATAGAGGCATAAGTAACCTAAGAATGTGTGTTTTATTATAGCAAAAAAGTGGTCTCGCAACTTGCTATAAAAATTAAACAACTATGTAGGTAGATAGGATTAGTTTTTATAGGAAATTATTAATAGGATTTAGACTTCTAGACAGTCTTTTTAATAATAGATTAGCATACTTGCTGATCCAACATAAAAAATAATAATTTAGTGAAACAAAAATCATATAATTAATACTTCATTCATTATCCATCTAACTAAACGAATTATATAGAGAGAAAAAAAATGATTCATCGTATGTTTGTGATGCTTTCTAAAACTAGCTAAAACGGCTAAATGGATTTGGATAAAATTGAGCACACAGGGTAGCCAATGATCTGGATTAGGACATAGGATACTTTTTATCCCAATATTCCAACGGGATCAAGACCTACGCGGATGAAAACGTGGGGCGCAGCTAGTGTGACGTACATACACGGTGTAGGTAACTGACATCGTCGACGCGCAAAATCAGAAAATTTTCGGTTAGTAAAAAAAAAAAAAACATCTGTTCCTTACGTTTTGACCGTGTAAGTAAGCGGTGAAAAATATCTGCAGCAGATTTTTTTTAATGACTCACGATAATTTCAAGCGCTGGCGGGTCTAGAACCATGAACTAAATTCATGGCATTTGCCCGTCACTTACTTACACCCAGTATTAATCTTTATAAACACAGCTCCTCTTGACTTCATCTTTTTCAGACAAAAGAATAAGTACTTACAGATAAGCGTACGCCTTTCCTTTCTCTTCTTTGATCAAGGCAACGGTTTCGTCATTGCCCTGGGGGTTGATGTCCACACACACCACCTTAGCTCCCAGTCTGGCCAGCCTCATCGCCACCTCTCGGCCCATGCCATGACCGGCACCGGTTATCTGGTGAAGGAAGATTAAATTAGGTACTATTGTGTCACCATCAGATCAGCAGATACAGGATACATGTTTAACCAGTGCGCAAACTGTAACCATGACTTCAGCACATCATTCTAGAACCCCAGTGCAGAAATTTTAAAAAATCAGCTGTTCCTTATATTTTGATCGCATAGGTATTGCACTTTTCTATGAAGCAGCAGATTTTTTTTTGTGTAGCCAACAAAAAATTTCTGCGCTGGGGGTCTAGAATGATGTGCTTAATTCAGCACATCATTCTAGACCCCCAGCGCAGAAATTTTGGTTACAGTTTGCGCACTGGTTAAAAACTTATTTTGTAAAAACTATAGGGAAACCGGCATGTCCTAGAACCACAAATTCGAAGACATGTGACATCTACTATACCACACTGGGCCCGCGTGGTGGATTAATGCCCACTCCGTCTTACCGAAGGGAGGCATGTGTCTCAACAGACGGAACATAAAAAAAAGCTATCATCTAAGTACCAGCTCTGTAGTGCCATTGAGAAAATAATATGACGGCATACGTTTATTTCAGCGAGGAAAATAAAATCGCCTGTTTTGACTGTGTGCACCTATTGTTCTGCGTAGGCAATGGACCAAAGCCGTTTTAATAACATTAGATATTTTTTTCACTAAAACAAACGACTATTTGTTAGTGCTCTGTTATCACTTTCATATCATAATGACTAGCAGGATAAATTGATAAGTCTATGTACTTTATCATCATCAAATCATTAATGAGCCGGTACCAGAAATGAGCTCAAAGTCCACGTGTCCTAATTAAGCTGGAGATAAGATACTGCCGCAATATTCAGCTTCTGTGTTACATACAAACAAAATAAAACTGACTGACGATTGATTGGATTGTGAATCTAACTGAAATTGGCTGGGAGGTAGGTACTGGGTGAGCCTGAGGGGCTCTCTATACCGGAATCGGTCAATCAACACGTTTGTCGTGTGAGTAAAATTAACTTTTGGTCGCTCAGTTGTCGAAATTCGATCATAAATGTATTTTTTTATAAAAATATTCGCTTTCACTCCTTCTCTATTTAAACTTTAACTATTCTAAATTGCATACTCCTCTAACGAATTAACGTTAAAATTTATTGCTTCACGTATTAATATAAGTACAGTCACTAGCAATAATATTTATACGCTTACCAACTTTTAAAAGTGATTTTCTCCACTTTTACTAATTGTAATCTTATTTTATTTTGAAAATAATATTTTGGAATCCACACTGTAATGAAATATCTAAGTTATCTCAAGGCTGCAATCGCTATTTAAAAGAAAATCGCATTTTGAACTTGGCGATGTGTTTACATATTATTGCTCGTGACTGTACCTAAATAGACATTTCGTTTATTCCACGCCTTCATGTTTATAGCTCCAGCACCCTAATTGCGTAACTCCCGATTCATCATAATCTGTATCGTTTTGAAACGGATTGTTAAACCATTGCTTCATATGTTCGAAACAAGTGTCTGCTCAGCAACGTAAATAACGCAATGAATATTGTTGAACGGTGAAAACGAAACCGATTATGATTAATCGTGAGATACGCAATTAGGGTGCTGGTCTGTCATGCAATTCCGAATTTTAAAATAAAAAACCTGTACTAATAATTTGTAGGGTTATTCTATATCAGCTTGACGGTTGGAATGTGATATTTTATGGCCAGTTTATGCAACACTAGCTTCTGCCCGCAACTTCGTCTGCGTCAAATTTCTTGCTCCCCGACCCACCCCGTCGCATCGAATCGCCTGGCCGTGCGAGTACTTCGTATTCGTGACATTTTTTTTCTCCTAAGGGCCCTGGCGTGATGGTATATAGCCTATATCTTTCCTCGATAAATGGGCGGTATAAAACTGAAAGAATTTTTCAAATCGGACCAGTAGTTCCTGAGATTAGCGCGTTCAAGCAAACAAACAAACAAACTCTTCAGCTTTATAATATTAGTATAGATATATAAAAATAAGTCGGGTTTTCCTTCCTGACGCTATAACTCCAGAACGCACGAACCGATTTCCACGGTTTTGCATTCGTTGGAAAGGTCTCGGGCTCCGTGAGGTTTATAGCGTAGGTAGGGTAGGTAGGGTAGGTAGGGTAGGTAGGGTAGGTAGGGTAGGTAGGGTAGGTAGGGTAGGTAGGGTAGGTAGGGTAGGTAGGGTAGGTAGGGTAGGTAGGGTAGGTAGGGTAGGTAGGGTAGGGATTCTGTATGAATGACTATTGGACGGACAGGACAACGTCTGTTAGGTCAGCTAGTATTAGTATAGATAAGATCGTCATTTGCAGACAACCTTTACAGTACCCAACAGGAGAGGAGGAATTTCACCCTTGAAGCCTTTACAAATTTTCTAACTGACTAATGCCGTTGAGTAGGTACATAAGATTCAGACTTTCATAAAAAAACCTTAGAACTGGGAACAGTGATAACGGTCGTGATTTATGAGGTGAAGGTCGTACGTTCTGATCCTGACAGGCGCTTTACTTAGTGTAAGTTGGGGGCGGCCATTAATTACGTGAGGCGTTTAGGGGGAGGAGGGGGCCAAGTCGAATCTCACCCAATCTCACGTGGGGGAGAGGGGGAGTCTCGAGAAATATCACGTTATTAACATTTTATTTATTTAAAATAAAAATAAACAATGTAAAATTGTGAGAAAACCGGGTTAAATTAGGTAAAACAAGTTTCGCCGCCAATATGGCTAAATCCTACAAAATAATATTTATCGCGGTTATGCGAACGCCACAAAGTAGCAAAGTAGCTCCTCGATTGTTAAACCGCTACCGGCCAGCCGAGGCAACCAAACGCAACGAAAATAAGCACAGATTAACTTTTTTACGCTAGAAATACGCATTTTGATATCTCACGTGAGATTGGGGGTTGAGCCAAATCTCATGACATCTCATCAGAGGGAGGGTGGGGGTCGAAAAATTGTTTAAATTGCCTCACGTAATTAATGGACGCTCCCTTATTTAATCACTTCTGCTCTCAATACGGTGAAAGAAAATATCGTGAGGCAACCGGCATGTCTTAGAAACAAAAATTCGACGATAGGTGACATCTAGAACCCGCACTGGGCCCGCGTGGTGGTTTGCGGCCCACTCCTTACAGAGAGGCCTGTGTCCCAGCAGTGGGAACATTGTAAGGCAGATTATGCATGTTATTGTTATGCCTACAACTGAACCTTCACTTCCAAACTTTGACCTCAAGCTTTATTATAAGCTATAGCGACCTGCCTCTGCTTCGCACTGTTTTTACGACTTCACAAAACAGTGAGAATCCTTATTATATGTAGGTTTAATATGCATATAATATGCAAATATAGGTGCATTAACACAATAGCCTTCCGGAATAAATTCTCTACATATCTAATGATGAAAACCGCATCAAAATCCGTGGCATAATTTAGAAGAACAATGCGATCACACAGATATACTCGTAATAGCTTTGTTACTTAAAATATTCGAGATTATCCAAATAATATGCAAACACAATGTAGAATCAAAGTTTATAAAAATAAATGATGTAGGTACTTATATAAATTAGCAAACATAGAATTCGACAATCTATACTAATAAAAACTTTTTAATAAAAAAATTAAACCGCCGAAAAACCGAAAAGTAAAAAATAATAAACTAGCTTTGTCCAACCCCAATTACTAAGTTCGGAAGGCGGTGACATATAATTAAATACATATCCAAAGTCACCGACTTCCGAACTTAGTTATTGGGGTTGGACAAAGCTAGTTTATTATTTTTTACTGTTCGATTTTTCGGCGGTTTAATTTTTTTATTAAAAAGTTTTTATTTTATAATTTTTTGTGGCTATAATCTACTAATTGCACATGCATTGCATGCTTAATTTTTGATTTAATACACAACTCAGTATTAAAATCTGTGAGTAAACAATCAATCATCACTTGTTTTCTTACCCTTAGGGTTGGAATTTTTCTTCGAAATTTATATGGGACCAACTTCGAGGTATACCCTTTCCAATAAAAAAATAATTATCAAAATCGGACTACTCTGGAAAATGTCATGCGTGGTCATACATAAAAAAATAAAAAAAATGCGCGTCGAACTGAGTTACCTCCTCCGTTTTTTCGTCGGTTCAATTATAAAGAGGAAAGATTTGATTGTTTGTTTGCATTGAATAGGCTCCGAAATTACTGAACCAATTTGAAAAATTCTTTCACTGTTGGGAAGCTACACTATCCCCGGGTGACATAGGCGTGCATGCGGGCGAAGCCGCGGGCGGGAGCTATAAATTATAACAAGAATAGAATATCTTAAATTAATTTCAGTATAAACTAGCTTTTGACAGCTGCTTTGCCCGCGTGGAAGTCGATTTTTTTTATTTTGTTATAACTTTCCATGTGCCTTTAGGGACTAAGAAAAAAAATTTGCCGAATTGGTCGAGCCGTTCTCGAGTTTTGCGCTTAGCAAAATTCATTTTTATTTATATTTATTAAACCGAATTCAAATGTCAATGTAATCAAGTTTGCAGTCCGTTCACACATATTTTACCTCTATTTTTATTTCATTGTCAAAATGAAAGTGATCTTTGTTTTCGCAAATATAAGTTTGCTTTCGGGTTGCTACCAGTATCAAGTCTGTAAATATCTTATTGAAATTTATGCTTGTTGCAATAAGGTTCATGTTGGGTTACGGCTGTCACCGCTATCAGACGTAAAATAACTGTGAAAGGACTATAAATTGTCGCTTGAGGAATTAATAATTTTTCTAATTTTTTTTCCGCAACTTTATAAAGCCAGCACTATAAGTGCGCAACACATTATCAATCACAATCTGAAACATTTTGAAGGATATTGCTAGTCCATTACTTTATACAGGATTTTTTTTATCCAGTGCGCAAACTGTAACCATGCTTTCAGCATATCATTCTAGAGCCTCTAGCGTTGAAATCTTTCGTCGAATATACAAAAAAAAAATTGGCTATTTCATACAAAAGTGCAATACCTACGCGGTCAAAATGTATGGAGCAGCTGATTTTTTTTGTTTAATCGAGGAAAAGTTTCTACGCTAGGGGTCTAGAATGATATGCTGAATTCATAGCTACAATTTGCTCAATGAATAAAAACTTATCATGTATGTTCGAAAAATGTGGGTGCTGAACAAAGTAAATAGCGCAATGAATCTTGTATGTAATGAATGTATCGATAAACGCTCGACAGCCCGCGAGGTTCAAATTTTCTTACGTTTTTTTCATCTTGCAGGTCAGAATCATACTTTAATCAACATACGCGCATTCAGTTAAATAAGTATTACGTAAATGAAACACTATCACGGATTAATTATGCCTAACAGCTGCTTTAAAAACATGAATTTCAATGTAAAATTAAATTCCCTTAAAGTAAAACAGATGGTAAACAAATATTTGGCAGATCCAGACAATTCAATTAAGACTACTTTTTCGTGGTTCAATACAAAACATACTAACATTAACCCCTTTATTTATAAACGTTCTAATAATAAGCGACTGTTTAACCATCGATTTTTGAGGTTTAAACATATCCTTTAATCAAAGATAGTAAGAAAATAAAATAAATAATTAGATAATGACGACCATACTCGATGGCCACTAACATAGAGACGACATTTAGAATATCCTTTATTGATTTAAAAAAACAAATTATACACGTCACCCAAGGGAGAGGTTGGGAGATTATAGGCATAGGAGATGCCTCAACTTTCGTAAAGAAATAAAAAGAATAACTCACCAATACAATATCTTCTGTGACATCCTTAGCATCTTGTGGCAGCGCAAATCTGAACAGAGACTTAACAATCTCCAGGTCAAGACGAAGAATCATCCATATTATTTCGAAGAATATTCTTAGCGCGGAAATGATCTGTGGTTCTTCAGCCCTGGAAGTTTTCATCTTTCTTTAAGTACACTTTACTTCAAAAATATATTAGTTCACACACGAAAAAAAGGTCAGAAAAGTTTTTTTTTTTTGGCATAAATAAATTTAAAACTGGCACACGACCAGCGTTAACGAGATCTTAAAAAGAATACTGATTTTGTATAATTCGGTTTTGGAATATGATTTAGGGTATGTTCACACACACTTGTGGAGTAGCTCTGAATTAATCAAGTTCGAAAATTAATGTTGAATGATATTGTATAATTAACTGTTCTTTTCTATCTATAAAAAAGAAAACATTTAAATGTAAGCTTTCATTATTTCAGAAGATTTGTATTAAATTCAACTTATTTGAATGACTCATATTTTACAGATATACCTAATTTAAAAATCCTATTTTAGATCATTTTCAACCTGTAGAAGACTGCGATTTCGTAATTATCTATTAGGACCAAAACACGTCCCAAACGAAAATAAATTATTTAATAAATTTATGTTCTCAACTTTGTTCATTATGAACTGAAAACGGACTATGATAAAATAACTGATTAAACGAATTAGTCAATGATTTGTTTTATCTAATAAAATAGGTAATTAGTCAAAATATTCTTTAATCGTTACAAGTATTTTATAAGAACATTAAAAATGCCTGTGGAAACGATTATCTTTTAATATCTATGGTATAATCTTCACACGCGTATTAAACATGACGCAGGTTATCTGCACTGCAGTCAAAATAATACATAGGTACAAGATCTTCAAAAACTATAAAAAGTTAAAAAGAAAATAAAGTTAGCATTGTATTGTTATTTTTATTAATTCATTAGGTATAAGTTGTCTTTAATGTTGGTCTTTAATATTACTCATAGATCTTTGACAGTCGTTACTGGTCGTCAGAAAACCGAAAGTCTGATAACCAGTCTTACCAAGAGGTATCGTGTTACTCAGTAACTGGGCTGTGGCGGCCAGATACACAGTCGCCTCCATGTAAAATACTGGTATTCAGCTGTATCCGGTTAGAATAGAAGCCGATCCCAACATAGTTAGGAAAAGGCTAGGCAGATGATGATGGTGCAGTTATTTATATACATTTACATTACATTTTGATTAAATAAATAATTAATGATTTTTAAGCACCAGTATCGTATGAACAAGCCCTTATCCGAGTACTTGTCTTTTGACTGGTAGTGTGACATCACAAAAACCTTGATACATTAATTGTTGACAATATAAGTTTTTCTTAAGCAACTACTTTAACAGGTTCCTTCAGTGAACGATTTTTTTTCTAATAAAGGCATAATAATGTTATTGCAGGTACTTTCCTCAAAATGCCATTTCAGACACCAATCTACATGGTCTTCAGATGATCTTACCATGATCACTGATGTCTAGGCTTTAAATGAGACAGTGACCTCCGAGTTCGTTAATTTGTTGGGTTTGGTAAGATATGATTGACCTGTAAAAGGATTTGTACAAAAGTACTTAAAGAAATAATGTAATTTTTCATTTACATAGTAACAAATGAGTTAAAAAGTAGGTACATAAATATATCACATCTACAAAATTTAATCAATTAAAATAATTATGATTAACATTTTAATATGTTACGTGTCCTTGAAATAATAAAGACCTATTCATTTATTATGTATCCGTAATTTATTATTTCAATTGTTTGACGAGCTTCCATTTATTTTTCCATTATAATGAATGTCATATAAAAGTATTGTTAATTAGGAAAACTAATCTGTGTGGGCATAACCTATCTATTAATTGTATGCATGGTGTCGCCATTGTCAGCTTTTCACTGAATTTTGTATGGCGAACCTGTCACAAATTCAGAATTGAAATGCAAAGGAATTATGTTTATTTCTTTAATGGGCAAGCAGCAGGTTAGCCCGTAAAATTCAAAAACTGCCCAAGCAAAGACATTAAAATTTAAATGGGATCCCTGAGGCATATAGGCACATTATCTAACAATAAAATAATTTTGAAATCGATCGACAATTGCCGGAGATATCGTCAAACGAACGTAACTACAAAAAAAATGTGACGAATTTAGAAACCTGCTCATTTTTGAAATCGATTAAAAAACAAGAGTTTGACATCGAATTCTGATAACATGAAACGTGTGAATGAACGCAATTTTTTGTAGATTACGTATTTATTGATGCTTTCATGTGACAATCATCAATAAGTATCTAGTTTAAAGTCGACAGTAAGGTCAATAAACTCATTCTTAAACATGAACAACATCAAGCCATGGTTCTTCGAAGGGCTGAGCCGAGGTGATCGTGCATCCACATTTCGCCAGTTACGTTCAAGTGCCATATAATGGCTTCTAAGATATCTCTAAGATCATTTTGGTTCTAAGGCATGCCGGTTTCTTCACGATGTTTTCCTTCACCGTTTTGAGAGCAATGATGAAATTATTTACACAAAGTAAACCGCCTGTCTATGTTCGAACCTGCGACCTGCGACACCTGCGACAAGTCATAAGTCGCGGCCGTTACCACTGGGCCACCACTGTTCTCAGTCTTCGATAAATGATTTATTTCTGTAAGTAGGTTTGTACAAACACTTTTACACGTCAATCATATTTTTATTCTAGATAAGGTCGGCGTTTCCTATCTGACTACTCTGAGAAGAAAGGCCGAAACAAACTCAGAGGTCTCAAAGTCTCTTTTATCATCGTCATCATTACAGCCGAAAGACCTCCCCAAAAAGGGGGGTTTTGCCATAATCGCCACGCTTGACAGGCGGGTTGGCGATCGCAGTATGGTGGTAAAATGCATAGAGAACGCTGCTGCCCATTCACTAATAAGTCCTTTAGTCGCCTTCTACGACACCCACGTGAAGAAATGGGATGATGCTATTCTTTTACGTCCGACACCACACGGAACCGCACTCTTTATAATCTAGACATAATCTTGGTCAGATCATGTGAAGACTATAGAATACCGGATTGGTGTCTGAAATGGTCTTTAGTGGAAAGAACCACATAGATCACACACGAACAAACGAGACAGACCTGTCCAAGGCCCCAATTCTGCATGTATGTTCATAACGATTCCCCGCGGAGTCTTACTATGTTCAAACGTGGTTCAAACTTCGCCAATATATATATATATAATAGAAACCAACGAATCGAAATGTCATATTCTGTATGTTCCAAGACAATTTGACGATATTATTAATACAATATTATCAGATGTGGTGTGTGATCTAAGGCATTGACGTGATTTGGAATTAAGGAATCGTTAAATGGTTTTAGTGAATTAGGGCCCACTCAGTACACGCATTCATCTTTCTTAAGCATACTTAACAATATTAAAATAAAACAGAAACTCAGTGATATCATCACTAGAGTATATTAACTACTTATACGTATAAAGTACGATAAAATAAATAGTCTACAAAATATCTTATCACAGAACGAATAAGAATTTTAAAACTTACATGTTGTTGCTCCGTGGTCGCTGTTGCTACTAAATAAAATGTGATTAAACTCTTTTACAGTGTTGTTGATAACGGCTGATAAGGTTCGGCGGTATGCTAGATTAGCTGGTCGATTTACCTTACTACACACGTGCGACTAAACGGTGAGAAATGTCTTTGCGATTTTCAAACGTCATAGGTTTTTTTTGTGCTTTCGAGGGTGACAACTATCAGGCATTTGATACCGTACTGTAGGTACTGTCAAAGGAGACGAGCGAATCTGTGCCACACGTTACAGGAATGAAGTATTTTTTACCTTTTTTTGTAGTTATCACGAAATAATACGTAGTTTTATCATGGCATAAGAAATTAAGCCAATAAGATATTAAATACAAATAAAAAAACAATAAAAAGTGATTCAGTGTTTTCTTCTGTAAACTTATTTTTTTATGTTTACCCAATGACACAAAAACTAAACAACGTTTCTAAAAACTCGTAAAAATAAATTGGCAATTAAATCGATTTCACATCGATCATCATTTAATAACTTTAAACGAGCAATTCTTGTATAAATATATAACCTAAATCTCAGAAACGGCTCCAACGATTTTCATGAAATTTAGTATGCGGGGTAGTATTTCGGGGGCGATAAATCGATCTAGCTTGGTTTCATTTTTAGAAAACGTCAAGAAAAAAAAGGACCCAGATCCATCATCCGTCATCCAGATATTATTTTATTAGATAGGCAACAAAGTCATGTAAATGTCAGGTCCCGTCAAACGTCAAACAAACAACTCATTCGCTCGCTTCGTTCGTTTTTGTTTGACTCTGAGCTTGCGGCAGTGGACATTTTGTTGTTTTCTTATTGTTTTCTTGTGCTGTAATTATTTTTCGATAAGTATTCTTTAAGACTTTGGCTAATTATAAAAGATATTGTCGGATATAACTGAGGAACGGCACACGCAATTCTTACAACGAACTTAGTTATAACTTGCGTACTCGACTTACCCTGGCCTCATCTACCCCCGGATTTAGAAGTAAGATACAATAATCTGAGGATACAAGCAGCGCATTGTATTTTCAACGTCAACAATTCTAGTCTAGAATAAAATCTGATAATTCTTTTTGAAGTATAACGTGAGAGGAATAACTTATTATGAAGCGACAACGTTGATTTTGGACAAACCAATTTTTTTATTATGTAGCAGTCATGAACATTTTAGTTTTTTTAAATGGTATTAGTTACGGCATTATTTCGTTTAGATATTAATACAATATACAAATGAAATCATGTCGTAATCGTTACTGTAACGTCAGGCCCAGCTTTCTATGAACCTTCGCGCGCCTCCTTTGTGTGGGCTTTAAAAAAAAACAGACGCATACATTGATTTAATTTGCGTTAAGATATCCCGCAAAATTCAAAATTTTCTTTTGTCTTTTGCAACTTGCACACTTAACCTGTATTAATACATGGGATACTTTTTATCCCGGTTTCCGTGGGATAATTTTCGAAGCCTGCGCGGGCGAAGCCGCTGGCAAAAGCTAGTTCATAATATTTTTTTGGCAAAATGCTTAGATACCGAATGGAATATAATTAAAGTTCTTCCTAGTACCAACCTGCTATGAATGCATCTTTTGAAATCATAATTAGGTACCTACATGCATAAACTTAACATACAGTTTTATTAAAAGCATAAAACTTACTTATTTATTAATAATAATTAGGTGTATATTCATAACGATTATTAAAGCTTATACGAATCGTTATTTAATCCATACGAAATCTATATAAATAAAAAGAAAAGTCCTGACTGACTGACTGACTGACTCATCAACGCCCAGCCCAAACTCTTGGACCTAGATATCTGAAATTTAGCACAGAGGTTCCCTTTCTAATGTAGGCAAGGAATAAGGAAGGATTTTTCGAAATTCAACCCCTAAGGGAGTTAAATAGGGTATGAAAGTTCCGCGCGGGCTAAGCCGCTGGCAAAAGCTAGTACTTAATATTATTATATGCCCGTGGTTTTTTTGAGGATTGACAAAACATCGATAAGTCTTTATCAGCCTATAATGTCCCCACAGCTAGGACGCAGGCCTCCAAAAAAATCAGCTGTTTCTTACGTTTATTGTTGTAGAACTCATCAAAACGTAGGGAACAGCTGTTTTTTTTTCGCGATTTCAGGATTGGTCCCATAAAAAAAGTTGTTCATAATGATGAGTAGTAAATGGTGTTTTTCCAATAACCCTGTATAGGTATATATAGTTGCCTATTTATGTTTTCTATTAATTTTAATTACATTAGATATTTTATAATAACAATACGTCCTATTTTTAGGGTTCCGTACCTCTAAAGGAAAAAACGGAACCCTTATAAGATCACTTTGTTGTCCGTCCGTCCGTCCGTCCGTCCGTCCGTCTGTCAAGACCGTTTTTCTCAGGAACGCGTGGAGGTATCAAACTGAAATTTCTATATGATACTTAGTTCTACTGTCCCTGGAAGCTGTAGAAAAATCAACCTTCTAAGTCAACGCAATCAAATGATACAGCCATTTAGGCCGCAAAATTCCGCAAATTTTCGAAACTCGCACGGGAATCAAAACCTACAGGGTACTTCCCGTGAACTTAGAATCTTGAAATTTTGTACGAAGTCACGTCTTATAGTACAGATATAGGAAAAATTACGAAAACCGAAAATTTTTAGTTTCGTCATATTAAAAAAAATATTTTTGACAATTTTGAACTTTTACTTATATACCCACAGGTTTGTACGGAACCCTCGGTGCGCGAGTCCAACTCGCACTTGACCGGTTTTTTAATTATCACGTAGGTACGTACAACTAATTTCAATTTACTATAAATATTTTAAAACATGCTAGTATTTGTAATTTATTAAATTGTTGGTCCATTATGAACTTATTACATATTAACATCTTGTAAAACACATTATGATATGCAATCAAATTTGAATTTGGAAGCGTGTCAAGAGCGGTCATGCACTAGTCTGTTCACATTTATTTTACCTCTGATTTTGTCAAAACAAAGTGATCTTTGTTCTTGTTACAATAGTGTTGCTTTTGGGTTAGTGCTACTAGCAAGTCTGTCAATATCACAGTGATCTTTATTCTCGTTACGATAAGGTTGCTGACGGGTTGCTGCTGTCACTGCTGTCAGAGGTAGAATAACTGTGACCGGACTTGTAACTCAAGAGCGTGATACTTTGGTTAGCCTTCTTATTACATAACTGTTCCTCTAGTGCACGCCACTTAACTACCGGTTAGTCTTCTAATATTATTTCAACACAACATATTTCTTACGAAAGTTAAACTAAAAATACATAGGTAGGAACCTATGCTAATACATACATAAAAAGTTAGAATAACCGAGATGAAATAAAGTGAAGAGTATTGTATTTTTAATTGAGCTATAGCTGTAAGGTGACTTAAGGGGGAAGCGCCTATCTCGTTGAAGTGTTAAATTACTAAGTATACAGGATAAGTTTTTATCCAGTTTGCGCACTGAATAAAAACTTTTTCTGTATAATGAAAAATTCATTTATTGGGAATAATTTTGTTCATCATAAAAAAAAAGCCTGAAAGTGACCTGCAAATTGCAAAAAATGTAACAAAATTTTTATACAGGAAAAAAAATTAACCAGTGCGCAAACTTTAACCATGAATTCAGCATATCATTCTAGACCCCACGCGCAGAAATTTTTCGTCCGTTATACAAAAAAAAAAAATCCGCTGTTTAATAGAAAAGTACAATACCTACGCGGTCAAAATGTACGTAACAGCTGATTTTAAAAAAAAGAACTTTTCCTGTAGGTATACTTACTTATATTTGTAGTTTAAGTTAGATTTATGCGTTTATGTTCAAAACATTCCTCAAATTAATTGTATCTATCACCGTTTGTCTCGGCATCAGCCAAAGATTGACTGATTAAAATGCCTATGGCATTAAGTCCGCCTCGATCTGTACATTTGTGTGCTTAGTGTTTAATAATAAGAAGGCGTGAGTTTATATATGTTATGTGTAAAATTTCATAATCACTACATACATATATATGATAAAACAAAGTCCCTAGCCGCGTCTATCTGTCTGTTTGCTCGTGATAAACTCAAAAACGACTGAATGTATTTTCATGCGGTTTCCACCAATACATAGAGTGATTCATGAGAAAGGTTTAGGTGTATAATTTGTTAAGGTTTCGTTTAAATTGGTTAACGCGGGCGAAGCCGCTGGCAAAAGCTAGTAAGATTATAAAAGAGGGTAGTTAACAGGTTAATTTACGAGTATAATAACATAAAAGTTGTAATAGCGTGTGAGAATAACAATAATCCAATGTCTTCTTTTTACGATAGCAATTTCGTTGCAATTAATCGCCAATCAGCCGTTTAGTCGCAAGTGCGTGTCCGCCCTAAGGATATCAGACTTCTATAGCGTAATTATTAAGGTAGGATAGCTATAATACAAGCTACAAAGGTCAAAAAATTAAAAATAAACTAACGCCCACCCCTGCGTTTCTGCGGCTTGACCAAACAAATAATTTATATTAGTTTATTAATATAATATATTATCTGAGCAAAAACTTCAGCTTTTTATTAAATTTGGCACAGTGAAAGTTTATATGGTGGGAAATACATTAAGTTTTAAATGAATTATGGTCAAATTTCGACCACTGGGCGACCACATAAAACTTTCGGGATAGATTCTCTAAATGATAATGAAAACCGCAGCAAAAGCTGTGTTTCGTTTTGAAGAAAATCATGATCACGCAGACACACAAAGCGACTTTAATTTGTAATATGTAACACCAGTACCTATTTGTACCTAAGTGTAAAAGTCCATGAAATCTAATCTGTCGCTGACCGATATTCTTAAGAGTTTTAGATAAGGGAAGTCTCAATAGAAAGTAATTATGACGAAATCGACATATTATGGTAGATTCAATATTCTTTGTTTGGTTTATAATCATCATCATCATCAGCCTATAATGGTCCCACTGCTGGGAACTGCTACATCATCATCTGCCTAGCCTTTTCCCAACTATGTTGGGGTCGGCTTCCAGTCTAACCGGATGCAGCTGAATACCAGTCGTTATTTAAAATGGTACGACTGCTTATCTGAACTCCACAGCACAGTTACTGGGTAATACGATACCCCTTAAGCGCAGCTTAACTTATCATCATAATCAGCATATAACGTTCCCACTGGTGGGACACAGGTCTCCTCTCGATGAGAGGGATTTGGCCGTAATCCACCACGCGGGCCCAGTGCGGGTTGGTAGATGTCATATGTCTTCGAATTGTTGGTTTTAGGACATGCCGGTTTCCTCACGATGTTTTCCTTCACCGTGTTGAGAGCAGTGGTGATGAAATAATTTACACAAAGTAATGCGCCCGTCTGGGTTCGAACTCATGACCTATTCGTAAGTCGCAGCCGTTACCACTTGGCCACCACTGCTGCTGCTTGGTTTATAATACCTAATCCTATATTTGAAAGATATAGTAAATCTTCACGCATGCACAAGGATAATTGGTGGGGACCGCAAGGACCGATGCCTGCCAGGGGTGCGGGTTGTCCTAAATAGATACCGAGACTTTTATAAAAAAAATTGAGCCTCAAATAATAAAAGTACTTGTAATTACAGTCCGGCCCCCAAGAGAATGTGTTTCTCCCTGATACCTCTATGAATTGCCGGTGCGACAATTCTAGTAACTAATAAAGATCAATTTCGCAAAACAAGTACATTTTCGTTTGTATGAAACTGTGTAATGTTATTCTAGCAACGTTACTTTTATTTTTGTATCATGTTATTTTTAATAAAACAATGTATGTAACAACAATACTTTTTATATATCTACAATTCAGTTAGCTTACAAGTTTCTGCTTGACTGTCTCGGACGCCATGATCCTTTTCTCTGGTGGTGTATGTCCACCACTCATTCTAAACTAGTGATGTACTTATTAAACAATACAACATACTACAATTTTAAGCCTTCATTTAACCTTCATAGATAGATATGTTAAATTAATGCAAATTAGGTAGGTCAGTGTTAGCAAAGTAGTTGCTACGATTTTCATTGTTTTCTCGGATGCCGCCTACATTTTACGTTGGACTTGCTAGGCGAATCCCCGGCGCTGCAACACGAATTGAATCACTCGCCAGGCGAGTTCAGTGGCATTGCGTTAGGGTAAAAACAATGTTTTACAAAAAAAACAATGTTTTTTTGTAAAATAGCAAACACATTGAACTCGACGGGCGAGTCTACGGCGCTGGAATAAAATTTACGTGGACTCTCCGGGCGAGTCGGTGGCACTGAATTTGTTAAAGTACATTTTTGGCGTTCCGTAGCCTTTTCTGTACCCATATTTTTAGCGTAAGCCTTTGCTGTCCGTCCAACCGTTTGTCTGTCAGCGGGCTTTATCTCATGGACCGTAATAGGTAGGCAGTTGAAGTGTTTGCAGTGTGCGTATAGAAATCCTCTATGTCAACAAATAATAATAATAATAAAAAACACTCACAACAAGAAACGTGTATTTTTTCGAGGAACCAATTCTTAAAATTGTGGTAATAACCGCATAAAAATTCGTTGAGTAGTTTAGAAGAACAACGCGGTCACACAGACATGACACGAAAACGATTTTTATTTTTATTAAATGCATTGAAGGATAATTCAGCATAGACTTATATTACTGGTTTAATAAATCTGGATATCTGGGTACCTTCTTACTTAGATAGAATTTATCTAAAATAGCGTTCAACCTACCACAAGTAGGTACAGACGCCAGCAGATCAAGCTACTCCAATCTGTCAAATTTATTTGATAGATTTTCAACTTTATTCCGTAAACATAAGGCTTATGTTTAATTGGGAAAATTTGACAGTTTGGGGTAGGTTGACCTGCTGGCGTCTGTACTTCAAGGACATAATGCCTGTTAGATAATAATGATAACATAAAATAGTCACTTCCAGTACCATAGATTTATATTTTGTAACGCCCCGATCTTCCATGTGTTATGTTTTAGGAAATTAAAACAAGGCAATTAGCATCTTAATCTAGTTTTTGACCTAGTTTCGAATGCATACGCTAACGCATTTATTGTCTACGGCGCTATTCTAAAAAAAGCGTGTAAAAAATGCTGCATAAGCTTGCTCTTGACCTCGATCTGCACCCTAATTGCGTAACTCACGATTCATCATAATCTGTATCGTTTTGAAACGGATTGTTAAACCATTTCTTCATATGTTCGAAAAATGTGTCTGTTCGACAACATAAATAACGCAATGAATATTGTTTAACTGTGAAGACGAAACCAATTATGATCAATCGTGAGTTACGCAATTAGGGTGCAGGTCTATGATGAAACGAGAGTGCTCAGATGCTTGTGCCTTACTTTAAAGGCAGACGAATTATTTAAAGATCGCAATTTATCAATCACAATTTTCATTGGTTGTTTCGTTTCATGTTTTAGTACCAAAAGCCGTTTTCAGATTGTCAGAATAGAATAATGATTATCAAGCTGGATACGAATTCAATCACCCTTCACTAAAATGGCCAGTACCGATTTATGAAAATCAGTAAGGCCTTTTTCCTTGCCGATAAACTTCCATTACAAAAATCAAGAGTAAATTGTCACACCAAATCTTACCTAATACGAAATCTACCGAGCAACATTGATGCAAATCCAATAAAAAACACTTAAACGTTAATAAACATCACTTCACAGAAAAGTCACAAATTAATAACATTAACATTACCTAAATAAAATAAAAAAACAAACGTCACTTTTAAAACATTTTCGCGCGTTAATTTGAAAGTGGAACTCGCGGCACGCACTGCGATTCTCGACGTCTCTTCGTCACATGCCGTTCTACTGACCATGCGAACCAACCAGCCAGCATCATTTCGGGGCTTGGTATTAGGTAATTGATTAATAATTTGAATGTTACGTACTTTCATTTTAGTAGCGTGACTTGAGAAATATTTTGGCCAATTAAAAATCAGAATATTTAACTGGCACGTTTGTTACAAGCAGATGGATCTATAAAGCCACAAACACGTGGTAGACTACTGATCATATTTTCGTATTAGAGCATTTTTTAAATGTTCACCAATTTTCTCATTTAACAAAAGTAAATAGAAGGAGAAGGTAATGGTACGTAACATAATGAGAAGGTAAAGTAGGTGTAGGTATAGGCTTTTGTACATTCTCAGAGAGATTATGAGAAGGTAATAGGTATAAAAGTAGGTAAGTACTTTACAAACTTATGTGTCTATGCAACATTATTTTTAGTATATGCGAAACCTGAATATAGTTTGTTCAGAATAAGGAACTGAATCGATGCTGGATAGTTTTTACACCATGTTATATTTTTTCCCAAACACTTTTTCTCTATAAAAATAATGCTATAGAACAACTTTTTACCATTACAACACGGGGTAAATTCAAGAAGTTAATTTTAGCAAGAAGTTTGCTTTTTTTAATGAAACCTTGATGCAGCACGCGCCATTTTTATAACATTACTAAAGTATATCTTACTCTTACTTAACTTTGATCTTATATTTAAGTAGTACGTTTAATCCCAATGTATGAGAGTAGATAATGTAATACTTAGTTATGTATGTGCAGTCGAATACTGACTGCACATGTATAACTAGGTATTACCTAAAACACTCGTGTTTAAAATACTCCTCATTATGCAACGATTGATTTGATTTTGAACAGTTCCATAGACTAATATTATAGGTTCAGCAACCCTGTCCATAATCGTTACATTTCACTGCCTTTTTACAAAAAAAAAAATGACACTATGTAAATCCGGCAAAAATAAAATAAAAACTATTTAATTTTGGAACACTTGTATTAGCTCAACTACTGCAAAATTAAATAAGTACAGTAAAACCAGGATAAGTGGGATCTGAATGGAGCTATGTTTTTTATCACTTATAGAGGCTTTTCATTTTCCCAGTTTCCCAATCAGTCGGAATAGCTTTCATTTTGACAGTTCCACAACATTCATTGCGTTGTTTACGTTGTTGAGCAGACGAATTATACCAACATAAGAAGCAATGGATTAACAATACGCTTCAAAATGATTCAGATTCTGAATAATAGTGTTTAGGGGTAGAGGAACAGGGTGTAAAGTTCACTCATACCTGTGATAGTAAAGGAGGAACCTACGACCAGGCGGGTATTGTGTCTGGTCCGGGCAACTACCCGACAGTTGATGTCGGGATTTTTGTACCTAGTGAGTGGCGTGGTAAACTCTGATTGCGCGATGTAGAAAGGCTCAGTTAGTTCGCCTGTGGCATTGTAGATGGCGCCACTTTTCTTTTTGTGTTTTTCGATACCTATTTGTTGCGAAGCATTTTTTATTTGTAATGCCGCTACTACGTGCTTTGGGCACGCCACGATTGCGGCGGTAAGTCCCCTCTTTGAGGAGTGGCTTGAGAGGCGGCATGGTGTCCTCACCTTCCGCCTGACGCAGGTCATCACCGGACACGGTTGTTTCGGGAGGTTCCTGTTTCGGATAGGGCGGGAGGAAACGCCCGGGTGTTTCTACTGCGAAGATCGCCCTGAGGACACGGTTGGAGCACACGGTGGCGGTCTGCCCGGCTTGGGTGGAGCACCGCCGTGTCCTCGTGGAGGCGATCGGCGGCGGCGATCTCTCGCGTCCGGCCTTGGTCCAGGCCATGGTACGGAGCGAGAGGGCATGGGTAGCCGTCACCTCCTTCAGCGAAGCAGTGGTGCTCGCGAAGAGGGAGGCGGCGCACGTGAGGGAGAGGCAGTCCATGCGCCCTCGCTACCCTAGCCACCGCAGGATACGGAGACGCCCTGGGCGTCAGAAATCCCAGGCCGATTTCTGGCCACCGTAGGCATGGGCTTGCGGACGGCGAGTAATGAGTAGCTCGCTGTCCGGTAAGGACCAAGCCCAAGTCGACGGCGCGTTGTGTTCCACGCGCGCCTCAAAGAGATGTCATCACAAAATGATGGGGCCCGCAAGGGCCGATGCCTGCCAGGGGTGCGGGTTTGTTCGAAAGAGATACCACAGCCCCTGGCATACGGGCTACTGAGGGAACACGGGTGGGTTTTAGTCAGTAAAAGTCTGACACGCCATCCTGCTCCACCCAGAGCGGGAGAAGTTATTTGATGATTTATCACCCAAAAATAAAATAAAAAAATCGGTCCACCTTGTGGGAGACTTAATCTTTGTTGTTCAGTAAGCGGTTGGAACTCCAGAACCTTGCGGCCATTTTGAGTGCATAGGTAGTTTATTATTAGGTACAATCATGTACTAGCCTTTGCCAGCGGCTTCGACCGCGGTCGGTGATTATCCCACGAGAACATAGTACCGGGACCGGGAAAAAGTCACAGTTTGATAATAGGTGTCATTATGTGCCTAATTGCAGTGACATTAGAGCCATTTTATGAGCAAGTGTGTTGAAAATACTTTTAAAGTTCTCAGATTAGACTTTACACACCGGTCTAGATACAAGCGATAAAAAAACGAACTTTAAAGGTAAAAAATACTTTAAAAGGTAGAAAATAATTTTTAATTACAAAGAGTTTATGTTACAGTAGTAGGAAGTCAATAATTCATTCAGAGTAAAAAGTGCCCCACGCTTTTTACTCTGAATTGAATTATTGACTTCCTACTACTGTAACATAAACTCTTTGTAATTAAAAATTATTTTCTACTTTTTAGTTCGGTCAGCAATAAAAGCATGTTTTTTTAGTTTTTTTAAACTATTATTTATTTTCAATTTTTTAGTTCGATCAGCAATAAAAGCGTGTTTTTTTAGTTTTTTAAACTATTATTTATTTTCAATTTTTTAGTCCGATTTATGAATAAGTTTTTTGGGGACATGTGATATTGAAATGTCAAGTTCCACAAGCAGAGTCCAAAACTACGCGCCTGCGCAGTTCACGCGCTCTGTCTTTGTTACTCTCATGCAAAGGATCCGCGAAGAGATTTATTAATCCTGACGATCCTAATCGGGATAATGGAAAAAATTTATCGGGTTATTGCATTGTCATCGGCCCTTAAGACGTGTGCAAAGTTTCAAGTTGATCAGACGTCTAGAAACCAGTGAAAATTAGGCTCAAAGATTCCGTTACATACATAGATACATACATACATACAACCCGAGCTAATAAAAGCGTTATAAAAAATACAAACCAGCCATCTTGATTCATCAGACATCATACGTATGACCATTACTAAACGGGACGGGGAATGGATGGCGTAAATCGCAAAGATGACCGGTATCAATACTGATAAAGGCTCGTTAAAGTATACTGAATAGAAATATCGGTATCAATATCGATAAAGAGGTACCCAAATATCAGTATATATATCGATACTTTGATACCGATACCAAAATTTTATCGGTATTCAGTCCCTGCCTATAAGTAAAACGACGACACCCGACTAAAATGAATCACGGTGTTATTGTATGAATGTTTATATTAAATTGTGTACACAAGAAATTATCAGAGAGACAGGGTCATAGCGATAAAAAATATATTTTATTCTACTTTCAGTGATTTCAAAATTCAAGGCGTGTAGTTTACCAAATGTGACTGTTACTAACTTCATAAATGAATTAGATCTTAGATAAAAAAACTATTTAGTAGATACCTAAGAGGGGCTTGTGGCTAAGTATTACCAGACGCAAGGGTCAAGCGCTTCGCCTAGTAGTCCATAAAAAATCATTATCATTTCAGCCGAAAGACGTCCACTACTGGACATAAGCCTCGCCCAAAAGGGGGGTTTTGCTATAATCGCCACGCTTGGCAGGCGGGTTGGCGATCGCAGTATGGTGGTAAAATACATAGAGAACGCTACTGCCCATTCTCTAGTACCTAAGTCCCTTAGTCGCCTTCTACGACACCCACGGGAAGAAATGGGATGGTGCTATTCTTTTACGTCCGGCACCACACGGTACCCTATAAAATAAGCCAGAAACATACATACACTCGAAAAACATAACCTCTTTCTGGCGCAGTCGGGTAAAAAGCCTATGAAGCGCCTGTCACCGTGTTCATAGCACACTGTTAAAAGCTTGCAACGTAGAAAACAACAAAACTACTCGGGTCTTCTCACTTTCAAAATAAACTATATTTGCAGTACATAACAGTGTGAAACCAAGACATTTAAAATTACCAGGCGTATTGAAATATCATAACAAACCATAATCTGATAAGCACAAAAATCAACTAACACGCTGCCTCACATGACGTCTCGAAACAGAATGTTCCCGGGTGTAGGACCAAAGGCCCAGTTAGAGAACGACGTGTGCATGTATCTTTGGCGTAGTCTGCGTCGAATGTTTGCTTGCTCGCAATATGCTAGTCCAATGTTATTGGATGTCATAATAGTGATGCCATTTGGTAGGCCGCAGTTAATTACGTTAGGTAGTTGGCACTCTTATATGTAACAAAAGCGACACTGAAGTATTCAGCTTAGAGTATAGCGCCTACTGCTAAAGCCACGTAGTCGATAATAAGTGTTTTTCTTGTTTCGCTATTATATTGATGCCATTCGATAGGGCGCACATAATTACGTTTGTTGGCACTCTTATATGTAACAAAAGCGACCGTGATTTTTTCAGCTTATACGATAGCGCCTACAATAGCCACATAGCCTTTAGTAACTAATAGTCTTATTTCGCTGTAATATTGATGCCATTCGATAGGCCGCACTTAGGTACGTTAGTTGGCACTCTAATATATAACAAAAGCGACCGTGATTGTTTCAGCGTATACCATAGCGCCTACAGCTATACAACTGACGTAACTGTGTCGGTATAACTGTAGGCGCTATGCTATAAGCTGAAAAATTTAAGGTCGCTTTTTTACATATAAAAGTGCCAACTGACATAATTAATTGCAGCCTATCGAATGGCATCCATATCACAGTGAAATAAGATAATTCGTTTTTATCGGCTATGTGGCTATAGCTGTATGCGCTATGGTATATGCTGGAAACTTCATAGTCGCTTTTGTTATATAATAGGTCTTTACCTATGAAATTGCCGTTTTGTATGAAAAAATTTAAACGAATTTTTTTCATGAATTTTTTATTTGTATTAATCGAAGTAATCACCCATGCAATCAATGCATCTTTGCCATCGCAGTGGCAGTTTATTGATGCCCTTCTTAAAGAAATCAGCTGGACGGGAGGCAACAAATTCTTCAAAGGCATTTTGTACTGCCTCTCGGGTATTAAATTTTTTTCCCGCCAAGAAGTTATCCAAATTCTGGAAAAAGTAGTAGTCTGTAGGCGCAAGGTCTGGTGAGTAGGGCGGATGACGGAGAGCTTCCAACCCCAGTTCTTGCAACTTGGAGACCGTCTGCTGTGCAGTATGAGGTCGCGCGTTGTCGTGCAGGAGCAGCGGAGACGAGCGATTGACCAATGCTGGTTGGAGATGCGCCAGCTTCTCCATCATTGTGTTCAGTTCTTCACAGTACACATCTGCAGTAATGCTCACCCCGTTTGGTAAGAAGCTGTGATGAATCACACCGGCGCTAGACCACCAAACAGTGACCATCACTTTTCTAGGGGTAAGTTTTCGTTTAGGGCATTGTTTAGGTGCTGAACCAGGATCCAACCAACTTGCTGAGCGCTTACGGTTATCAAACAGAATCCATTTTTCATCGCAGGTAACAATGCGGTTCAAAATTCCTTCATTTGTGTGTCTGTTGAGCAGTGCAAGGCACGTCTCGACGCGTTCTTCGCGCTGGCGATCATTGAGTTCGTGGGGCACCCATTTGTCAAGCTTTTTTACCTTGCCAATTTGACGCAAATGGACCAATATTGTTTTGACGCTAACGTCGAAAGCTGCTGCTAATTCAGCCGTAGATTGTGTATCATCAGCTTCCACAATCGCCTTTAATTCGTCATTGTCGACCAAAGTCTTCGGACGACCGCGAGGTTCATTTTTCAGGTCGAAATTTCCAGAACGGAAGCGAGCAAACCAATAACAGGTGGTGCGTTGGTTTGTAGTGTTAGCTCCGTAAACGTCGTTGATGTTGCGTGCCGCTTGTGCCGCGTTGCTGCCACGACGGTACTCATATTCCATAATTACTCGAATTTTTAACGTATCCATGATGACGAAAAAGATTGAAATGCGATGAAAATGTAACACTAATCAATAAAGAAATGACTACTTTTAGAAAAAAAAAAACCATGTTTTTAAAATAAAATTAATTTGAAATTAGAATTCTTAGCCAAACAAAAATTATTTTGATTTGAAATGGCCAGTACTGCAGAACGGCAATTTCATAGGTAAAGACCTAATATAACTCAAACTCAAAGCATTTATTTCAATTAACGTGTAAGAAACTCCACGGACACTCTTTTAAATCAAGTTGGAAATTACAAAATCTTGGGCACATTAAATACTTGTTGCTTCTATAATGTGAGAAGTGCGGCCTATCGAGTGGCATCAATATTACAGCGAAATAAGACAGTTAGTTAGTATCGGCTATGTGGCTATATCTTTAGGCGCTATGGGTTACCTATCATAAGTTCGAAAAATATTTGACCGAATTTCATTTCACCTAAAACTTTTCAACTATTATGTTTCGTTTTTTTTTTACTTCATCGAAGTCACGTCTGCTCCTGTATCAGTTGACCTATTATCAATTAATTTTTTTTCGATTCTGGTACGTTTCCAAGGTACGGAAGGGTTTCGGTATGTAAAGATGGTCACCCAACCTCGGATCAACCGTGACATGCGAAGCTTAACCTGATTAATCGACCCGTGCAGCTATTATTACTCAGCCACGAGCCCGTCTATGAAAGCAGTACATCTATCTATACTAATGATAAAGAGGAAAGATTTGATTGTTTGTTTGTTTGTTTGCATTGAATAGGCTCCGAAACTACTGAACCGATTTTAAAAAATATTTCACTGTTGGGAAGCTACACTATTCCCGGGTGACATAGGTACGTTCCCGTAGGAATACGGGGATAAAATGCTATATTTTATCCCCGTATTCCTACTACGCGGTTGAAACTGCGGAGCGCAGCTAGTGTAGAATAAATCTCTAATACCTTGAGGTAAACACAGGGATATTAATAGGCTAAACCGTCGCGTTGGCGAATCGATCGCCGGTTTAAGGTTCTATCGATGAAATTCTAAAAAGTGGATCCCTCTCCTATTGTTAGTGTGTTACGCAATTACCTTCCAGGCTTTCAGGACCTTATTCTGTGACCTGCAAGATAGGATCGGGGCCAATGCCTAATGGCTTATGAAGTAAGAAACTATTATATGCCTATTGGCGCCAAATCGACTAGAAATGGCGCAAACACATCTCACGTGTGAATTTGGTAACGCAGATCATAGGCAGCCTTTCACGTCACATGTTGGCGTAGATCATCGTCTGCGCCTGCACTCACCAACCCGTGAAAGAATGTAGTTGGTTCATATTGTGCAAGTAGAGAGAATTGGCGTAATTTTTTATTTAATTGGCTTATTACTGCATACGGATTCATTTACAAAGTGGGGAATTTAAATTGTTTTTTAGGTATGCTGAACTCTAATTGAACATTTAATAATGGATTTAATAGAGCAATAAATAGGCATCTACGTATTATATTATATTATATGTTATTATATGCTTACACGCCTATTTATTGCTATTTTAAGATAACTTACATACCTTAGTGACCTACGGAAAATTTTAGCCCATTAAAAAAGCCATAATTCTATGCATTTTCTGAGAAAATTTACTATGGTAACGTATATTTTTTTACACCATCAGAAAGTAGAGATTTCAACGAACAAAAAGCCTACCGACTTTAAAAAAAAAACTAATATTTTGACGGAAGAATTTTGGATTGAAAATTAGGGTGCTTTTTCGATTTTCAAGTCAAAATTAGGTGAAAAAATAAATATTTCAAAACAAACAAATCACAGTGTATTTGGGACATAAAAAGGTAAGATTTCACCAAATTTCATGAAAAGTAAAAAAAAGATGAAAATAAAAAAAACTGCAAAAAGCGTGTTTGTGTTTGGGCACACACACAGCCAGAAGGCGGTATGGCAGACCAGGTAGAAGGTGACTTTCTAGACCACTTTAGCCCTGGATCGAAAGAATTGGAATTCATGAGGAGAGGACTTTGCCCAGCAGTGGGACGATATGGGTTAAAAACAGTATGCTTAGCACCACTCCACAGCAGCGCCACTATAGTTGTTTGTGTACAAATTAATATGAGCCGACCTTGGACTAGAAAGCCGTGTGTGTTTCGCCGTTGTGGGTAAAGGGGAATGCTCACTGTATCACAAAACTGAAACTAGTGTGCGAAATTCCAGTCAGGTTTTAATTACTTAAACAAGCTAGGTTTCAATGCCTTAATTTCATGTCTAACTTGCATGCTCTAACGTGATAAACTTTACTGCATAATGAGCTAAATTCCCACTGCTGCGACACAGGCCTCCTGTCTATTCGCGGGAGTGCACCGTAATCTACCACGCAGGCCCAGTAGGTAAACTGTTATTAAACTTGATTGACATGCATGCAATCTTCAAGGTGCCCTTGTCAAGGTTCTCCTTTCTGCATCTAGTTAGGTCTGTGAGATGTTTATTTTTACTTTCCATCTGCTTCAGTCGTTTACTCACTGCTGAATGCTGTGATTTGCCCGACTAAATTCGATCCGATCTTCAGACCAAAGAATTGCAGCACTCTCTGTGTTCTTCGATTGCAAACCAGCCGACCGACGCGGCGACGGTCCCCCTAATATAAGTGATTACCACGCCGCTTCTGAACATCAGCCGGTCTATGCTGTGGAAATATCACCGTGAAGATTTAGGTTTACCTAAGTATTTTACAGAATAGCAGCGTTGCTTACTAGAGACATCGCACGATCTTTTTCTATCTCAGAGTGATTAATTCTACAACTCAATTAAAACTTAACCTCCGTTCATTGTGAACAGCCCTTAACTCCATACATACTTTTAGGCAATTTCGTGCACATTCTCTGCGAAGGTCGCCGCAAGCATCTCAATGACCCGTGCAAGTTGCTCTTGCCGCCAGTTACCGGCTTTAACAGTTTTGAGCGAATTTGGCGCAATACTTGCACAAGCACTTGGAACCAAATGCTTGCAATGTTTACGGGTTTTATTATTTGCAATGTGAGAATGGCACGGGGTCATTTATTTGAGAGTTTTGCTAATTATCGGAATTGGGCCAATAGCTGCACGGGTAGCATGTAAACCGCCGTAGAGTGTTAACGGAAGAAATGAAAGACAAAATGACAAAGATTTCTACGAATGAAGACAAGACATGTCACTTTATCTTCATAGAATACAGATTCCTATACTCTATGGATAGAAGTAGTGAGTCATACTATGTGTGCGGGTGACCTGAAGAAACTATGTGTATCTTTACCGTATCCGACGACGCAAAAAGTGGGGTTATGATTTTGAACCGTACATATGTATAAATGTGGGTGTGTAGGTATATGTTACTGTATCATTGTTAACACCGTTAGTTTATAATCTATCTTGCGAGATTATAAGCTGTCTACAAATTGTAAACGAACCTGCACTTACCGACAGGGTTCACAATCTGTCTGATTTTATCACCCGTTAAATTGTGAACCATCCCTGAATATCCGATCGTGACGGTAGCCGAATTGGTTGCCGTTACTAAAAAAGGGCACCCCGACTGAATAGGTTAGGTTTTTTTTTTTTTTTTTTTGTGTGGGAAATCATCAAATGACTTCTCCTGCTGAGTAGAGCAGGAGGGCGTGTCAGACTTTTACTGACTAAAACCCACCCGTGTTCCCTCAGTAGCCCGTATGCCAGAGGCCGTGGTATCTCTTTCGAACAAACCCGCACCCCTGGCAGGCATCGGCCCTTGCGGACCCCACCAGTGGTTGCTGACATCTTTGACGGCGCGCGTGAGGAACACAACGCGCCGTCCCGTCTCCACTTTTCGGCCGCAGAGGATAGGGAGAGCGGCTGACGCTATACCGACACTCCTCTTCCCCTGCGGCCCCACCGCGTCCGCCATCAAACGGTGGCGGCCCCGTCCAGGCCACGGAAGGGAAGAGCGCTGCTCAGAAGCACCGGCACTCCTCCTCTACCGCAGCCCGTAACCCTCAGCCGCGATGCCTCCCATTCGACATCGCGGCCCACCTCAGTTGCGGTGCACCTCACCGCAACCTACTTTTTGGCCGCTACGTCAATGGCTTGAAGGCAAAAGCCCTGACGAGCGGCCCCACCGTTGGGTTCCTCTTGGCTTCACCGTGGGTGGGAGACCACGGTTACTAAGCCCCCCGCAACGACAATGCGGGAACCCACTCGGGGGGGGAATAGGTTAGGTTAGGTTAGGTTAGAACTGGGGTGCGGGCAGAAAACCTCCTCGTGTGCCTGACGGCTGCTCGTTCCTTTCGAATACGTTCGGGGGAAAGGGCAGTCGGACGGCCGGTGCATCCTGGGCACGGCCAATAGTCTTTCCACGTCGGAGAGGGTATTGTCTGTGGCGAATTTCTGCGTGGTGGGGAGCTTATGCTCCTGGGTCGGTCGTTTAGACCGCCCTACGGTCGCTCACTCCCTCTTCTGCTTACAGAGGATGGGTTGAGTGGGCGTAGGAGGTTTCTCCAAGGTGGAGAAACATGGGCGGCGCTCGTTGTGCACTTACCCTGCCAACGGGCTAGCAGCGGGGGATCTGATTCTCCCGACTGCAACCGTCGAAATCGTAATCCGTAACGAGATCATGGTCATGTTTTATGACTCGGAGCGGGACGAGGATCTTGGCTTAATCGCCCGGATCGCGAGGAAGAGAACCTCTATAAAAAATTCCTCTAATACCAAGTTTTGGTGTGCGGCGAGGGTATGAATGGCTGAGGAGTAGTGTCATCTGCAGCTTCTTAGTTGCAGGTGGCGCATCAGTCTCAAGCGCACCCCCAGCCAGGGATTGGTGGACCCCCTGGTTGGGTTACAAATGTACACTTACCTAGGGACAGGGGGTTACCCTAGGTGGACTTTTTATATCCCCCACACTCGTGGGAATCATATGGATACCAATTTTTTAAAACCAAATTTTGAGAAGTCGCCGATCGTTTTGGTCGAGCGGATGAGTGGGGGTGCAATGTCGGATCCCGACACTGCATCCGAGAAGATGGCGAGCGTGGCGAGCATTAGTTCGCAGCGCTCGCGGGCTACGGAGGGGATGTCTTCCCCCAAAGGAAGAAGAAAGCGCTCGCCACGCTCCCATAGCGTGGAAATGCCGGCCGCTAAGGTGGCAACGGGCGGAAGAGGGCGAGGTCGCGCAATTGCTAGCGGACCTTCGAATCGTTTGTCGGAGTGCGGTGCTTCCGGGGCGATATCCCGACCCGACACGCCGGCTCCGTTGGAGCATGCGGCGAGCGTTGAGAGTGTGGGCAGTGACTCCGGGCCCGCATTCTCAGACGCCGGTGAGGGCTTGATGCTGCCCTCAAATAAGGCGGAGGCCAATGCGGCCAAGCGGGCGCAGCGAAAGGCCAGAGCAGCTGACGAGGTAGAAGAGTTGGCCCGTCAGCTGCGGGAGCGGCGCTCAGCCCGGATGACTGCCGGGGGATGCCCATCGGCGGTGGCGCTCAGCCGCCAAGTTTTGGATGGCGTGAGCGTTGTCCTTCAGGTTGCCACTAAATCCAACTTGAAGGGCACGTTCACGCGCGCGCTGAAGGAGGCGGCTGACGGCATCAAAGAGGCCGTCGAGGTCCTCCAAAGTCGGTCGAGCACGGAGGAGACGGCGAAGCTGTGGGCAGAGAACCGCCGTCTCCAAGCCGAGCTGGAGGACCTCAAGCGGCAGTTTGCCGCCCAGAGGGCAGTTCCCGCGGCCACTCAATCGCTGGTCCCGCCGCCGGCTCCATCCACGGCCCCATCATCGGTCCCTGCACTTGCGGATGCGGAGATCGAAAAGATCGCTCGCATCTGCATGATGCAGTGCGGACAGATGGTGGGGGCTCGGATGGAGGCCATAGAGGGGAGGCTCCTCCCGGCCGAAATTCTACGGCCACCGCTTGCTGCCGATGCGCGGAAGTCGGCTGAACCCGCCAAATCGGGGCCGACGACTGTGGCTGCTGAGCCAAGCGGGTCCGGGAAGGGAGCCAGCAAGCCCAAGAAGACCAAGGCCAAGTCTGCGCCCACTTCCCAGAAGGCTGCTCCTCCCGCGTCCATGCCTGTGCCCACTTCCCAGACGGCCGGTCCCCCGGCGAACGCTTCCGGGCCGCCTACGGAGGCTTGGACAACGGTTGTCAAAGGGGGCCGAAAGAAGAGGAAGAAGGCAGCTCCACCTGCACCCGCTAAGGCACCTGCACCGGCCGCGCAGAAGAGCCAGAGGCCGCCTAGGCCAAGAGCCCCACGCTCCGCGGCTGTAGTTATAACACTGCAGCCCGGAGCCGTCGAAAGGGGCGTCTCGTATAAGGCGGTCCTACTGGAGGCTAAAGCCAAAGTCACGCTCCCCGAACTTGGCATATCGTCCGGCCTAAGATGTAGGCCGGCGATGACGGGGGCGCGGCTGCTGGAGGTGCCGGGTGCCTCGAGCGGCGAGAAGGCGGACATCCTGGCCGCCAAGCTGAGGGAGGTGCTCAAACCCGAGGACGTTCGAGTGTCCAGGCCTATGAAGACTGCTGAGCTGCGCGTCGACGGCCTGGACGACTCGACCACCCCGGCTGAGGTTGTGGCGGCCATTGCCAGAACCGGAGGTTGTCCGCCTGATGATGTGCGGGTGGGCGAGATTCGCACCGACGCTTCCGGGCTCGGGGTCGTTTGGGTGCGGTGCCCGGTGGCGGCGGGCAATAAAGTCGCTGATGGTGGACGACTCTTGGTCGGGTGGGTTGCAGCAAGGGTCAAACTGCTGCAACCCAGGGCGCTGCGGTGCTATCGGTGCCTGGACATTGGGCATGTCCGGGCGAGGTGCACCGCTGCTATAGACCGCAGCGAGCAATGTTTTCGCTGCGGTCTACCCGGCCATAAATCCGCCCAGTGCACAGCGGCACCAAACTGCAGCCTCTGTACAGCTGCAGGGAGGCCCGCTGGGCACAGGGCGGGTGGAAGAGCTTGTGGCGCACCCACCACAAAGAAGAAGAGAAGGAGAGGCACCAAGGCTGCCGGGGGCTCTTTACCCCCCCCTCAGCCTGGGTGCCCTACGGCCGACTCCCGGCCCAGTGACGGTGCGGAAATGGATTGCGCTTAATGGCGCCTTACCATTTCCTCCAGGGCAACATCAACCACGCTGCCAGAGCTCAGGATCTATTGATCCAGAGCATGGCAGAGTGGTCGATTGACGTGGCTGTGGTCGCCGAGCCGTATTTTGTCCCCCCCAGGGATAACTGGGTGGGAGACCTAGACGGCTTGGTGGCCATCATCGGCAGGGCTCTCGTCAACCCGTCCCGAGGTCGCGGTTGGGTGGCCGCTCTCGCGGACGGCATTGGCATTGTTGGAGCGTATTTCTCGCCCAACAAGAGCCTCGCCGACTTCGAGAACTTCCTTGTCGAGTTGGGGGCCGTCGTAGGCCGACTCCACCCTCGCCCCGTGCTGTTACTAGGGGATCTCAACGCCAAGTCTTCGGCGTGGGGATCTCCGGTGACCGATGCTAGGGGTGAGGTGTTGGAGGAGTGGGTGGTCACGACTGGCCTGGTCGTCCTAAACCGGGGCTCGGTATACACGTGCGTGCGGCAGCGGGGCGGTTCGATCGTAGACGTTTCGTTCGCTAGCCCTGCTGTCGCGAGCCGTGTCCGCGACTGGCGTGTCGCCGTGGAGGTGGAGACGTTGTCGGATCACAGATATATCCGCTTCGACGTCTCTGCCCAGACCACTGGCGGCCGCAGCCCATCGGCCCCGCGAACGGACGGCCCGCGCTGGGCGCGTAAGCGCATCGACAGGGAAGTTTCCCACTTTGTGGAAATCTGGTCGTCTGGTCCTGCTCAAGAAGGTGGGGCGCCCCGCGGACTCGCCGTCCGCGTACAGGCCCATAGTGCTGCTCGACGAGGTGGGTAAGATGTTTGAGCGGATTATCGCCGCCCGCCTCGTCGGACACTTAAGCAGGGAGGGGCCTGACCTAGCCGAGAGCCAGTTCGGCTTTCGGCACGGGCGCTCCACCATCCACGCGATATCGCGGGTGAGAGTCCTGGCGGAGGAAGCTGTGTCCCGGGGCGGGGTGATGTTGGCGGTGTCCTTGGACATTTCCAACGCCTTCAACACCCTGCCCTGGAGCTGCATCCGGGAGGCACTGCAGTATCATCGGGTGCCTCCGTACCTCCGCCGCATCGTTGGGGCCTATCTGGCGGATAGGTGTGTCACCTACATGGGACGTGATGGCGGAAACCAGCGCCGCATGTCGTGCGGTGTTCCACAGGGTTCGGTCGTGGGACCGCTCCTGTGGAACATCGGGTACGACTGGGTGCTGAGGGGCGAGCTCCAGGCGGGCGTGGACCTGACGTGTTATGCAGATGACACGCTGGTCACGGCCCGGGGGAGCTCGTACAGGGAGGCAGCGTTGCTGGCGACGGCTGCGGTGTCACAGGTGGTGACCCGCATACGGCGTCTTGGCCTGGAGGTGGCCCTCAATAAGTCGGAGGCCATGGTCTTTCATGGCCCCCGGCGGGCGCCGCCGCCGGGATCACACATCGTGGTCGGGGGGTCCCGAATTGCTGTCGAGTCCACCATGAAGTATTTAGGATTGGTGCTCGACAGCCGGTGGGACTTCGGACCCCACTTCCAGCGGCTGGCGCCCAAGTTGTTGGGCGCGGCTGGGGCGCTGTCAACGCTGCTTCCCAATCTGGGGGGCCCGAGCGCCGCCTGTAGGCGGCTCTACGTGGGGATCGTGCGATCGATGGCCCTGTATGGGGCCCCGATCTGGGCGGCTGACCTGACGGCCGGCAGCATCGCTGTCCTGCGGAAACTGCAGCGAGCTATGGCCGTCAGATTCATAAGGGGATATCGCACGATCTCCTACGAGGCGGCTTGCGTACTGGCCGGATCCCCACCGTGGGACCTCGAGGCGAAGGTACTCGCGTCGCTGCATCGGTGGCGCGAGGACTCGAGGGCGCGGGGCGAGTGGCTGACTCTGCGACATTTGGAGTTGCGTCGGTCACAGCTTCGCGCAGCCCTGGTGGCGGAATGGCGGGACAGGCTTTCACGCCCTACCGCCGGCGCCGCCACCATCGGGGCGATCCGGCCAGTACTCGAGCGCTGGCTCGGGAGGAGGCACGGCTCCCTATCGTTTCGGTTGACACAGGTGCTCTCGGGGCATGGTTGCTTCGGGAAGTACCTGTGTCGCATAAACAGGGAGCCGGACGCTCGGTGTCACCACTGCGTCGACTTTCGGGAGGACTCGGCGTGGCACACGCTGGCAGAGTGTGCCGCTTGGACGGAGCCACGCCGTGCCCTCATCTCAGGAGTAGGCAGCGACCTGTCGCTGCCGGCCGTTGTCGACTCGATGGTCGACAGCGAGGAGTCCTGGGACGCGGTGGTGTCCTTCTGCGATACAGTTATTTCGCAGAAGGAGGCTGCGGAGAGGGAGCGGGAGATTGCTTCTGCTAACCCGATCCGCAGCAGACGCACCGGGCGTCGGCGGAGGGCGGACAACGCCCTCTTCCAGCCCCCCTGAATGGGTCCAGGGGCGACGGACTGGGGAATCCGTAGCCCCCTATTTCTTAGGACCCGAGATGGCGGCGCGTAGTGTTCCACGCGCGCCTCTCTTTGATGTGGGGGGGAGTTTAACACCTCACTCCCCCCCTATCGCGAGGTGGCCCGCATAGGCGGGCCGGCACTAGCCGGGGATCGCGGAAGACTTACTAGTTCCCGTGATCCCCGGCGTAAGTGAGAGACGGAACACCGGGGTGGTTTTAGTCAGTAAGAGTCTGACAGACCCCTCCGCCCTCCCCGGGGCGGAGGACATCCATGAGGATTTCCCCCCGTCATCAAAAAAAAAAAAAAAAAGGTTAGGTTAGAACTGTGACCAACCGCGGGCGAGCCAAGCGAGCGAAGCGAGCGCTGCCGCGGCAGCGGCCGGCGAGCCGGCTATGTGACGTCAACTTAAATTTAATATGGCGCCTTTTAGAGGACGTGAAGCCGTGAATATAAAAAAAACAACCTACCCTAACAGCCCTACCTTGAAGAGATCCGCAGGAGAACCAAGGCAACCGACATAGCCCGAAGAATCGCCAAAGGCATGGCACATTGCTCGCAGAACAGATGGCCGATGGGGCCGAAAGGTTCTGGCGTGGCGACCGCGTAACAGTGGGAAGGCCTCCCACAAGGTGGACCGATGACCTTGTGAAGGCCGCGGGGATCCGCTGGATTTGGGAAGCACAATACCGGTCGAAGTGGACGAGCCTGAAGGCCTATGTTCAGGAGTGATGATGACCCTAACAAAACAATTCATACTTTTACGTGATTTTTCAAGTAGTCGGGTTTTAGTTCTTGAACTTACTTTTGTTTTAAGTACCAGAGACTGACAGACTGCTGTCACACAGCCTACACCACTAAACATATAAACAAAGATAAAATTTCCGGCGTAAAAGTGACTAAAACTTAACCACTAAAATTGTTCAATTTTATGAAAGAAATTTTTATTTAATTGTACGAAGTAAGTCGCGGGCTCAGTTGTGACCATCGATGAGGTCAACAACCTCGTCAAACGTATTAATATTAATTACATATTGACCGCAGATACCGCAGTCCTATACATGATAGTACTGTTGCCTGCCACAAAATATACTCATTAAAGCTGTTAAACAGTCCATCCTTACATTAAAGCGAAGATTTCTTGAAAACGCTCAAAAAGGTGGTTTTTTAAACCAGTGTATCTCATAAACCGTAAATAATTTTGGAAGCAAAAAATACATATATGATATTTTCAAGTCTATTTTACATACAGTGATGGAACCCAAAAAATAATTAAACATACTTTAATGCATCAAAAAAAACATCAAAGTCACCTTTAACTATCTTTAAAACCAATTTATCATACAGTAACTATTTTATCGCTCATTACGCCAATACGACGAGTACATTCAAAATTACCAGGGCCTCGATTTAGTGATAGTTACCTACAAACGGATTGAATAGGGATGCAGGAGTGAATCGGGACAAAACTTTAAAAGGGATATTAGCATTGAACAACTACAACGTGTGAAGGAAAGGGTGTAGGTACATATGTCACCGTAAGACTGTCAACACCGTTAGTTTATACAGGAAAAGTTTTTATCCAGTGCGAAAATTTTAACCATGAATTCAACATATCATTCTAGATCACAGAAATTTTTCGCCGGATATACAAAAAAAAATCAGCTGTTCCATACATTTTTACTGCGTAGGTATTGCACTTTTCTATGAAACAGCTGTTTCTTTTTGTATAACCGTCGAAAAATTTCTTCGCTAGAGGCTCTAGAATGGTATGCTGAATTGATGGTTAAAAGGAGATTGTTCTGCATCCATACATCGTTCGCCCCAGAACCAACAGCAGAGGAAAATTACTTTGCGTGTTCTAAATTACAAGTATATGCCCATGAAGACAAAGTTTAGTGACGGACAACTTGCAGAAAGGATTTATTTCAAAAGAAAATAAAGATTTTGAGGTTATATTTAGTAAGAAACAATGGTTTCAATACTTCGAAATACATGCTAATAAATGCCTGTAACACGTTAGTGAAAGCAATCGGAGTAAGGTCGTCGAATATATTCCGAAAATAAAAGCAAATTGAAATCACTAGGTACACAAAGCAATCACGAAGAAATTCGCGCGAGTGTGACTTGACTGTATTACCACTTTGACACTTGTGACAGTTGAGTTGATTGACAGATATGACAATGATTAGGGATGCCAATACAGTAGATCGATTATTTTAAATAAAATCGATACCATTTAGTGCCCAGCGTGTTATTTCTTTTTGGAATATTACAATGCATCTCACTTATGTGTAGTAATTGTTTAAAAAGATTAGTATTTATGGATTAAGATATGAAAATTGGTTTTGTTGTCGAATTCTTTTCGTACCTAGAGTATATAGTACCTACGGTACCAATAAAAGCGGGGCAAAAGTGCCTACAGAAGCGTTATACGCTTCTGAGTCACCCAACCTAGAGGGAAAAAGATTAAAAAGAAAGTACGTATGAATGCGTAGAAAATCCGTGAGCAGGTGGCCAACACAAGTAATCTCGCTCTCGATGTGTGTGAATCAAAGGCCACGTTCCGAGTCACTATAATATCGATTTGAGCGCGCTCACGCCCGTTCCGAAGAAAGTGAGCGCGATAACGACGTCTCGCGAATCGTCATAGATGACGTCATGACATGCGCCATCTTGCGATAACGATGACCATGCGTTATACTAATACCACCGTGAGCGCTGTCAAAAATTACAGTTGTGCTGTTTTGTTTTGAGTCGCATCGAATCTTTAGCTAACTTAGATAATCACGAACGTTCTGTTTTGTCTGTTTTGATGACAAAAATGACGGTTCCTAGCTTTCAGAATCGTGACATCTAACTCGGAACGCAAAATATCGATGTGAGCACTCGCAGCGCCATTTGTCTAATTCGGAATGCGGCCAAAGATGGCGGCATATTTTATATGATGTCAATAGTCGTTCTTTTAATTATACTCTATGGAACGCAGAGTGTCCGTTTCATACAGACATTCGCAATTAGTCTAATAAAATATATTTCTAATTATTATGTAGGTCAGATGGTTGTTGGTCCTGGGGCCATTTCCGACGATGTCCTTTGCGCACTGGATAAAAACTTATCCTGTATTCTACATATCTCGCGAGATTGTAAACTGATAAATTGTGAACTGCAAAAACCATTTACAATTTAACGGACTATTTTTCGATAGTTTATCATCTGTCCGTCAAATTATGAACTGGTATCAATACGGATACACATTATGCCGCTGCAGCAGCGTTTTTCGCCGCCGCGGAACATAGACTTGCCGCCGCCGCCACGGCGTCGTATGTACAGTAGCCCTCACTAATGGAGCCCCAATCTCAAAAAGCAATAGATTGACACTTCGCTTTAACTTACGACCTTCTTATAATAAGCAATTTCTATAGGCTATAATACTATATACACACACACTCTCATACGTTTACGAATGAATGTATTTCCTAAATTCAACCGTTAAAGCAAATGGCATGATAGCTGAGCGGTTACTGCACTTGATTATCGCGTTTGAGCGCAGCGAGTCGCGTTTTCGAATCCCACTCGCTGTGTGATAGCCTTTTTATTGTTTTAAAAATCTCTTTTGAGTATAGTTTCTTGTTCTGTTCTTCTTATTCACTAAACTCGTAAAACTTTATCATTATACCCACAGAAACCTAAATAAATTTAAATGATTTACGACTCATTCACCGCGACTTATAGAACGGTGTTGGTTGATAATTGTGTGCTAGTGACGTGTGTTTCATCTATTAGCGTCCTTCTAATTCATTTTAAAATGTAAGCAAATTTAAATATAGAAATGAAAGCGAATATTATTGCGCTGCATAAAAGTGGACTTAATACCTATATCACAAATACCTATGTGATGAAACCGGACTGAGTGTGAGTAGTGAGTAAATCATAATTTAAATATAAATATTAAACATTTATTTAATTAAAGTGTAACTGCTGATCCTTGTAGTTATTTTTAAACGTTTTATAAATATCACAATGTCTAAATAGAATAAAAATATAAAATTTCAATGTAAATTTATTTCCTAGATTATAGAACGATGAAAATAACAATAAACTTAATATCTATGTGAAATTGCCCTTTTAAATAATTTTGTTTCTAAATAGTAGGTAATACATAAAGTGTGTATTTTGCTTAGTAGCTTATCAGTACCCCTTTTTTGTTTTAGTGAAATACTGTGAGTCGGTGGGTGAAAAGATATGAGGAAGGCGGTAGCCTTGCCCGTGGAAAGCAAAGTGGAAGACCCCAGCTCCTATAACAGGCACACGTTCAGCGAATATGAAACAAGTGGTTTCAAAACGACAAGACATTTTGCCGAATTATTCGACACATCTTTACGAACCGTGCGCCGTGCACTCCACGCAGAAGGTTCATGGCAAACAAGGCATCATGGAAAACCAGCTCGAGAATCAGCTTAAAAAACATAGTTAAAACATTAACATTAAGTTATAAATTACAAATATTTATTTATTTTAGTAATATTCAAATAATATTTTGTCTTATCCGTAATCTGGATTATTTTGAGGTTTAGTTTCAATCTTCTTTTCGGAATGAAAATGAACACTTAAGCTATAACCTCTTTAAGTCCTATTAAATACGATTTGTTAACTTTGAGGTTTGAGTTAAAACGAACTCACTCGCAGTAGAATAAAAGTAGTACTACTGAGTCATTTAATTGTATTGTGACAACTTGTCTGCATTTGTTACTTTTACGTGGGTAGATTTTTGTAGAATATTGTGATTTATTTAGAGTACCGACACACAGTAGTAATCAGCACAATATTATTATATTACTAAGATACAATAGCCTGATTATCATAGTTCACCAACTAGCTTATTTACTTCAATAAATTGTTCTATAAGAGAAAATAAACTGTTTTAACAAGAAGTTATTATTAGTTGTTTTTATACATTCTTCATGAAGTTATAACGAATAAACATTTTGTAATCATTTATTATTGTTAAACCTTTATTTAAATAACAATACGAGTAATAAAACAAATTTGTTACATTATTATTCTGGTATATTAATAAATCGAATAATAAAAGAACAGATGAAGATGATTGTTGAAAAGAAAAATTAAAGCTTCATCGCGAGATTTGAACCCAGACCTATGAGTTTCTTAATCCAAGACGATACGCTGCACGCTACCGGAACTCAAATTATAATAGTAAATTTTAGCAATGGTATGAACCGACCAAGGTCATGTCACTCGTCGCCGACGGTATGTATAAAATACAAAGAGTAACGCCAGTGTGTGAGTAGAGCGGTGAGTTTTGTGTTAATACATCACTTATACACACAGCTGTAGGTACGGCCTGGACCGCCACTTCATAGCAATATAGCCCTTAGTATGCGACTGCATTAGTGAATCTTGATTGTATGTCGTTGTAGTGAAATAAATAATTAAAATAAATAAATAAATAGGTAAATACAAATCCAAGGGGGACTAGCGCTGAGACGCAGCGGCGGCGGCGGTGCCGCTGCCGCTAATGATTTAATAAGAATAATTTATTTAGCAAAAACTTTTTAACAAAAAAAATTAACCGCCGAAATAAACTGAAAAGTAAAAAATAATAAACCTGCTTTGTTTAACTTTAATAACTAAGTTCGGAAGTCGGTGACAAAAAATTAAAATACATATCTAAAGTCACCGACTTCCGAACTTAGTTATTAAAGTTAAACAAAGCAGGTTTATTATTTTTTACTTTTCAGTTTTTTCGGCGGTTTAATTTTTTTGTTAAAAAGTTTTGATTTTATAATTTTATGTGGCTATAATCTACTCATTACTACATGCTTAATTTTTTGATTACTTTTTGTAATACACAACTCAGTATTAGAATCTGTGAGTAAACAATCAATCATCCCCTGTTTTCCTACCCTCAGAGTTAGAATATTTTTTCCAAATTTATATGAGACCAAGTTCGGGGTATATAAACCCTTTCCAATAAAAAAATAATTATCAAAATCGAACAACTCTGTAAAAAGATATGCGTGGTCACAAATTAAAAAATACGCGTCGAATTGAGTAACCTCCTTCGTTTTTTCTTCGGTTAAAAAGAAGAAATAAATGCAATTTACGTTGTTATGACATTACATTTCTGCTCATTAATATTGTGAATAACCGATGCTAGAAAAATCCTGTGTTATAGGGGCAATCCGCTAAGATTATTTTACAAAAACTTTTTTCAAAAAAATAACAACCGACTTCCAAAAAAACACTACAAAGTGCAAAATAACTTTAATTTCGGAAGTCGGTGACTTTGGATGTGTATTTTAATTATTTGTCACCGCCTTCCGAAATTAAAGTTATTTTGCACTTTGTAGTGTTTTTTTGGAAGTCGGTTGTTATTTTTTTGAAAAAAGTTTTTATTTTCACTTTTTAGTTACCTACCCCACACCAATTAGAAATTTCATCATCCTTGGCGTCAAAACAATGCATATTTATGCGATAGCAACATTCGCGGTTGATTTGCTGTAATTTTTTGAAGAGTTCCGTTGTCTGTCTCCGAAACGCATCATCAGATTTATATGAAATTTCAATGGGACCATTTCGGAGTAAACCCCTTTCGAACAAAAAAAGAATTTTGCAAATCCGTTTGTAAACGACGGAGTTATGCCCGAACATACATAAAAAAAAAAAAAAAAATATATAAACATGTCGAATTGATAACCTCCTTCTTTTTGAAGTCGGTTAAAAATTTGGGAAGTTAAAACGTGTAACAGTAGCAATAGTGAGTGAGTATAAGCGCATGTGATGGGGTGCAATGGGGAAAGTGTAATATTCGCTTACGATATTAATATATCACACACATCGGTTTTCATATAACTCGTTACTATAGTTTTTCTTTTTAAGTTTAGTGGTGCTTTGCAGCCTCTTTCCTCCTAGTCTCTGCCCAATTGCTGTGGGACTTGGCTAATTTGTGGATCATCCAGTACTTCCCGATTTACTGGTTTTGGAAGTAGAACTTTATCGGGAACTGCGCGGTCCTGGGTTCGATTTCCAGGTCAGGTATAGTGTTTTTGGGTTTTTCTATTAGGATTTTCTTAGTGACAGCCCGGAGTTTGGAAGTCGGTGATGTAAAACCCCCGTGTCTCGGAAACCACGTTAAGTCGTTGGTCCTGCCCCTGATCGATCTCCGGTCGTGTCGGGTTACCGTCCCATCAGCCTATGAGAGTGAGGGAACAGTGAGTGCCCCTGTGTCTGCGCACACACTTGTGCACTATAATATCTCCCGCGCCGAAGGCTAGTCTCGTTGACATTGGCCGCCATGGCCGAAGTATGGTCTGGAGGACTATCTGAGAAGGGGCTTTGCCATGAACTGGGACAGTAAAAGGCGTGTATTATATTACTATGCCATACTGTCTTTCTTTTGTATTATCATGTATACGTTCATGATCAAAATCAGCAAAATTATAGTGAATCTCAGATTATAAAACAAAGCCAAAAAACCAAATACTAAAGCGTCGCATTTTAGGTATGTAACATACAATGTGACGCTTTAGTATTTGCTTTTTTTTGGTTTAGATTGTATAACAAAGATCGCGCGGAACACCCAAGAGTCAAAAAATCAAATAGGTACTATCAAGATTCACTAATGCAGTCGCATACTAAGGGCTATATTGCTATGAAGTGGCGGTCCAGGCCGTACCTACAGCTGTGTGTATAAGTGATGTATTAACACAAAACTCACCGCTCCACTCACACACTGGCGTTACTCTTTGTATTTTATACATACCGTCGGCGACGACAGATATGACCTTGGTCGGTTCATACCATTGCTAAAATTTACTTTTATAATTTGAGTTCCGGTAGCGTGCAGCGTATCGTCTTGGATTAAGAAACTCATAGGTCTGGGTTCAAATCTCGCGATGAAGCTTTAATTTTTATTTTCAACAATCATCTTCATCTGTTCTTTTATTATTCGATTTATTAATATACCAGAATAATAATGTAACATTTTTTTATTATTACTCGTATTGTTATTTAAATAAAGGTTTACCAATAATAAATGATTACAAAATGTTTATTCGTTATAACTTCATGAAGAATGTATAAAAATAACTAATAATAACTTCTTGTTAAAACAGTTTATTTTCTCATAAAGAACAATTTATTGAAGTAAATAAGCTAGTTGGTGAACTATGATAATCAGGCTATTGTATCTTAGTAATATAATAATATTGTGCTGATTACTACTGTGTGTCGGTACTCTAAATAAATCACAATATTCTACAAAAATCTACCCACGTAAAAGTAACAAATGCAGACAAGTTGTCACAATACAATTAAATGACTCAGTAGTACTACTTTTATTGTACTGCGAGTGAGTTCGTTCTAACTCAAACCTCAAAGTTAACAAATCGTATTTAATAGGACTTAAAGAGGTTATAGCTTAAGTGTTCATTTTCATTCCGAAAAGAAGATTGAAACTAAACCTCAAAATAATCCAGATTACGGATAAGACAAAATATTATTTGAATATTACTAAAATAAATAAATATTTGTAATTTATAACTTAATGTTAATGCTTTTTCCGTTAACTATGTTTTTTGAGCTGATTCTCGAGCCGGTTTTCGATGATGTGAACCTTCTGCGTGGAGTGCACGGCGCACGGTTCGTAAAGATGTGTCGAATAATTCGGCAAAATGTCTTGTCGTTTTGAAACCACTTGTTTCATATTCGCTGAACGTGTGCCTGTTATAGGAGCTGGGGTCTTCCACTTTGCTTTCCACGGGCAAGGCTACCGCCTTCCTCATATCTTTTCACCCACCGACTCACAGTATTTCACTAAAACAAAAAAAGGGGTACTGTTAGGCTACTAAGCAAAATACACACTTTATGTATTACCTACTATTTAGAAACAAAATTATTTAAAAGGGCAATTTCACATAGATATTAAGTTTATTGTTATTTTCATCGTTCTATAATCTAGGAAATAAATTTACATTGAAATTTTATATTTTTATTCTATTTAGACATTGTGATATTTATAAAACGTTTAAAAATAACTACAAGGATCAGCAGTTACACTTTAATTAAATAAATGTTTAATATTTATATTTAAATCTTATTACTCACACTCAATCCGGTTTCATCACATAGGTATTTGTGATATAGGTATTAAGTCCACTTTTATGCAGCGCAATAATATTCGCTTTCATTTCTATATTTAAATTTGCTTACATTTTAAAATGAATTAGAAGGACGCTAATAGATGAAACACACGTCACTAGCACACAATATCAACCAACACCGTTCTATAAGTCGCGGTGAATGAGTCGTAAATCATTTAAATTTATTTAGGTTTCTGTGGGTATAATGATAAAGTTTTACGAGTTTAGTGAATAAGAAGAACAGAACAAGAAACTATACTCAAAAGTGATTTTTAAAACAATAAAAAGACTATCACACAGCGAGTAGGATTCGAAACCGCGACTCGCTGCGCTCAAACGCGATAATCAAGTGCGGTAACCGCTCAGCTATCATGCCATTTGCTTTGACGATTGAATTTAGGAAATACATTCATTCGTAAACGTATGAGAGTGTGTGTGTCTATAGTATTATAGCCTATAGAAATTGCTTATTATAAGAAGGTCGTAAGTTAAAGCGAAGTGTCAATCTATTGCTTTTTGAGATTGGGGCACCATTAGTGAGGGCTACTGTACCTACTACAGCCTCGCATTATACTTATACAATGCGACGCTTTAGTATTTGGTTTTTTGGCTTCACTCTTGGTGTTCCGCGCGGTCTTTCTGCCTTTGTTTTATAATCTGAGTAGTAAATAAATAACAGTAATGTTGCAACACTTGCAGCGACACGTCTTGTCAAAAAGCCCGGTTCACAGTTTTTTTACCTCTGAAAACTGCACCCAATGGCAACCTTATGGGAATAACCAATAAAGATCACTGTAATATTAACAGACTTGTTAGTAGCAGCATCCCAAAATCAACCTTATTGTAACTTAGATAAAGCTAAATCACTTATATTTTGACAGTGTGGCAAATTCAGAGGTAAAATAACTGAACCTACTGTAGTTACTGAATAATGCACCGCGTGCGAGATCGTTGACATTTGTAGTAGGGTTGGCAACAACCGGCATTTTTTTTTTTGTTTGAAATGTTTTAATGCCAGTAAGGAGTTTTTGGCGGGATCGCGTTGGAACATGTCGCACGAGTTTTCATTTCATGTATTTTTTGAAATAGCTAATTCAATTGTTTAATTTTGGTAGTGAATTATTCAATTTAGTTACGTGTGAGTGCACAAGTGTAATGAAAGTTAAAATAAATTACTAACTTGGACTTTTCGTGATCCCCCCAAAAACTCCTATTAAGTTGTTGTAAAGTTATTATTGCTTTACAATAATTTAGACTTAACTTTGACTTGACTGACTAAAGACGACTATGACTTTTTTGTAACTTTGTGCCTGATATCGAGCCAATTACTTGATCGAAAAGAAAATGTACTTGACACTGGCTAAATGCACAAACCGTGCGAAGTCAAAACGCAAAAAATAAATAAAAAAAGATGGGTTGTGATGTGTAATAGATGACATAGCCAGAAAATAAATTACTTCTGTAATTAAATCAAAGAGAGAGAGAGTTTGAAAGAAGACGAATATGCTGCGCTGAGCCCAAATAAAGTGAGATAAGAACAGGACAACGGTAAGGATGGTTTAGTGGTTGAAAACCCAGATCATTCATTATTCTTGATCCGGTTTGTTGGTTAGTCTGCGCAGTATAATAATATAGAAGCCCATGTCGTTTTTAACTAGTAAACGAATATGAAAATACTGTACAATAACCGTAGTTGACATTTACTGCGGAAATCAGACAGCAACGCTTTTCGAACCGACGAAAAAACGGAGGAGGTTACTCAATTCGACGCGTATTTTTTTTTTTTTTTTTTATGTATGACCACGCATTACTTTTTCCAGAGTAGTCCGATTTTGATAATTCTTTTTTTATTGGAAAGGGTATACCTCGAAGTTGGTCCCATATAAATTTCGAAGTAAAATTCCAACCCTAAGGGTAAGAAAACAGGGGATGATTGATTGTTTACTCACAGATTTTAATACTGAGTTGTGTATTAAATCAAAAATTAAGCATGTAGTAATTAGTAGATTATAGCCACAAAAAATTATAAAATAAAAACTTTTTAATAAAAAAATTAAACACCCATCCCACACATGGCAAATGTGAAACAAAAACACATTTAAAAAGCCTAACAAAAGCCGGGCAGGCCGGACACCATATAATTTGGCCGGACACGCAACCAAAAAGCCTGACTGTGTCCGGCTTCCGGACGCCTGGCAACGCTACTCCAGACCATAGATGGGCGAATCCTTAACATGTTGATACGCGTTGGCCCCCCGGAGTCTTCATAAATAGATTTATGTCTCAATAGTCAACGCTTGTATCCTGTGTTGTGATGTGACTTATTCAATTCATATGTTGGTAATTTATGCGTTTATCTTGGACGATACTGACATCGGTGAAGGAAAACATCTAGGGGAAACCTAGGCTTATATCCTACTAATATTTTATATGCGAAAGTTTGTTTTTTTAGATGTTTGTTACTCAATCACGCAACAACAGCAGATCGGATTTGGATCACATAGATAGTTCGCAACGTCGCGGGCGAAGCCGCTGGCAAAAGCTAGTGTAGTATATTAGTAGAATATAATTTATGTAAGTCTAAAATCGTCTACCCGCGTTGAGAAACCGTGGTGATCAATGCTCGCTGATCTCGCACTGTACGGAAATCTTATACAATGCGAGATCAGCTTATACTGGAAATGTATACCTTGATGTGTAGCCGTGTGTACTATAATCCACGCTTGATAGATTAATTAAAAGTCCAATAGTCATGAACGTGGTAGCCCTATGAGTAGAGCAGTGTTCTCAATTAGCGATAAGCCGGCGACCTAATTTATAACGCATCGCAAACTAACGAGCGGGTTCACATGCTGTTTGTCATGAGGTTTTATTTAGGACTAACTCATTTCTTTTCGCCTTTAGGCCCACCAAGAAAGAAAGAAAAATGGATTTATTTGTCACAGAAACATTTATAAAAAGATAGCATATAAAAAGATGAAATCCACCACGGCCTATCCATTGATTAGGATACGTAATATCCAGATATGAACGGGCTTCTCGGTGGTAGTGTGCGGGCGCTCCATCTTACTGGAAGTAGTGGTCCCTTATTTCGTCAAGAACAACATCGTTCAGTGACTCTCGCACAGACTTGAGCAACTGTAGGTAACTTATGCCGCTAAGGCGTTCCAAGAAGACGGGCCCGAGTACCGTCTGCCCTATGACTCCCGACCACACATTCACTGAGAACCGGCGCTGAAAATGGTCAGATCCCTATAGTGCCGGACGTAAAGAATCGCACCATCCCATTTCTTCCCGTGGGTGTCGTAAAAGGCGACTAAGGAATAAGAGGGAACTAGATACTATCACATTTACATAGTTAGATAGTTCTATCACATTTACATTTAATTATATTGTTTTTTTCTATAAGTTCGCTGTACGCACGGCTACACCTCAAGCTATACTTTTCCAATATAAGCTGATCTCGCATTGTATAAGATTTCCGTTCAAAGCGAGATCAGCGTAAACTGGAAATGTATAGCTTGATGTGTAGCCGTGTGTACAGACGCCAGCACATCAAGCTACTCCAATATGTCAAATTTATTTGATAGATTTTCAACTTTATACCGTAAGCAAGTAAGTTCATATTCAATTGGGAAAATTTGACAGTTTGGGGTAGGTTGACCTGCTGGCGTCTGTACCAGTACAGTGTCCTAATTATTGTTTGATGCACCGGGAGACGTCTTTACGTCAAAGCCGGCTGTCGCTGAAAACCAGCGCTGGGGCTCTGTCTCGCATAGGGTCGCAGCAAAATGCTGAGCGATAGCCGTTTTGCGTGGATGTGACGCATGTTCCCTTCAACTTTTTCTTATTTTTGTTATCACCTGTTTCTTTTTGCGTCATGTTTACCGTAAATAAACGTTTTTTCTTTCTTTCTTTTCTTTCTTTCTATAATAGGCAGCAGTATTCTCAATGCATATTACTAACATACTGCGATCGCCACCCGCCTCGTCAAAAAAAAAAGCGTGGCGATTATGTCAAATTCTCGTATAGTCATATTAAGTACATAGCGGTTTTAAAAGAGTTAAAAACTATTTTAAACTGACTAAATGCCAAATAAATTATAATTAATTCCATGTGTGTTCCTCATTTATGAACTTGTACGCTTGGCCCAGACTGGCTGAACGTGCGTTACTCTAGTCTCTCGCGACATCCGACCAAGAACGGACGCGGCCGCCATTGTGAATTATTTCCCGCCTAATTTTAACGGTTTTCTGTGATCGTACTTATTCCTATTTAGAAAATTGATAAAATGTAAGTAGTTGTCTTTAATATGTATTTTTAAATGTTATTCGGTTAGTTAGGAAAGGGACAATACGTTTTTTTGAAATATAAGGGTTTAATGGTGATTAGCAAAATGGTTTGAGGGACCAAATTTGACCTTCATGGAGAATACTAAACCAATACAGGCTAATGTATTTTGTAACAATGATATTGAATATAATAGTGTGAAAATATGTCACGTGTCATTACAATATTAAAATCAATCGAAAAACACATAAGTACACACCACTTAAAATCTGCATATTTTATATTATACCTATAATAGAATTAAACTGTGATAAATTATGTTAAAAGTACAATGTAACTGCTATTGAAATTACAAGAATAATAAGCAAAATACCTAAACAATGAAAAAGAAATACGTTACACAGTCAGTTGTAAATTCTATTATTGTACAAAACATCGTTATGTAAAAATCAAAAAGTAGTAATTTTATTAGTAAATTCGTAGGTAGGTTAGTGAAAGGATCAGCAATCATAAGTTTTATAAATAAATGATCAAATTAAGTAAAATAAATGTCAATGTACCCTTTACAGGATAATTTTTCGAAGGACATAAAAAAATATGTTATTCCATACATTTTAACCGCGTAGATATTGGACTTTGTTTTATTTTTATTTTTATAACCGACAAAACAAATCAATGTTTGTCCAGAATCATGTTATCATGTACAGACGCCAGCACATCAAGCTACTCCAATCTGTCAAATTTATTTGATAGATTTTCAACTTTATACCGTAAGCATAAGGTTCATGTTCAATTGGGAAAATTTGACAGTTTGGGGTAGGTTGACCTGCTGGCGTCTGTACCTATTGAATTCATGGTAACTTATTCGGCCACCATTATTACGAGTTATAACAAGATATGGCCCAATATGTGAAGGAAATGTCAATGTACCCTCTAAATATAGAATAAAGTTCTGTTTTTATCTCAAACACGCTGTGTGACAAATTACTTACACTCAAACAGTTGTTGATATTTTCCGATCCACATGCATTCGTTCCGTTTGTCAGTGAAATACTGATAAGACGGCTAAGTATAAATAACAACGAAACAAAGCAATTCCCTGGAAGTGCCACAAAACTCCGTGTTTGCGTAGCTGCAAACACTTCAAAGATTGAAATGCACTTTTCAGAAAGTGACATTAATGGATTTATTTACCGGTTGAAAATTGAAGAGTTTTATAGAACTAGTGGTTGCCCAGTGGTCGAATTTCGACCATGATTCATTTAAAACTCTATGTATTAACATTACTTTACGTATAAAAAAATGCTTTCTGCATTCCTCCTTATTTAATATCTACCTTTAAACGAGCAATTCGTTCCGTAATTAGGTACGTATACTATCAAAATTTATATGAATTTCGGAAACGGCTCCAACGATTTCCATGAAATTTAGTATCCTACAGGGGGTTTCGGAGGCGATAAATCGATCTAGCTAGATTTCATTTTAAGAAAACGTCAAACAAAAAAAAAGAACATCATCCAGATATTAAACCTCAACTATGCCCAAATTTTAAACTCTTCCGTGGAATTCCCGTAAAAAGGGGTACAATGTTTTTGCTTCCCGTATAAATTTATTAGATAGATAGGTATATATCGTTGCTGTATTATGTTTTTGCTATAGATTTCACTACATTCTTTATATTCTTTTAACGCCAGTGGAAGCTTGTAATTGGCCATCATTCAAACATTGTAGGTACTAGATATCAAAATGTATTTATTAGCTGTAAGATTTCCTAAAATGAATAAAATAAAATAATTTTCTACTTATATTATAATATTTAAACTAGTAGCCTAAATACTTTTAGTTCCCCAAAATCCTTGTTTAGTACATCCATACATACCTACATTACACTACCATTCACTACATAACCTTTGTCTGTTTTTGTTGTTACTTTTATTTTTCCTTAACATCCAATTATTTTTTGTTTTAGTTGTTTAGTACAAATACCATGTTACCTGCCTGTTAATTTTTAAGAAGCCTTTAAGTGGGGCCTGATGACCTGACACAGGTTTTTCCTAAACCTACAGCAGGTACCAGCATATACAAAGCGAATTTATATACAGGGTGGTAACGACGTCGACGCACAACCTGTTGCCGTGGGTTTAGTATACCTACATGATTATGAACCTGTTCTTTTTTTAACTAAGCATCCGTCAGTAACAAAACTATTATAGGTATTTTGCGCCCACGTTGAAGTCGGAAATTATCCCAAGGGAAATATTCCACCGGGATAAAAAGTAAAGTCTGTTTTCTGTCGACGACGTTTGATTCTGTCGACGTCCGTCTAGGTCCAATTGAAAAGCAGCGGCAGGCACTAGTGCTTTTTACTACGCCCACGTTGAAGTCGGAAATTATCCCAAGGGAATGTTCCACCGGGATAAAAAGTAAAGTCTGTTTTCTGTCGACGACGTTTGATTCTGTCGACGTCCGTCTAGGTCCAATTGAAAAGCAGCGGCAGGCACTAGTGCTTTTTACTACGCCCACGTTGAAGTCGGAAATTATCCCAAGGGAATGTTCCACCGGGATAAAAGTAAAGTCTGTTTTCTGTCGACGACGTTTGATTCTGTCGACGTCCGTCTAGGTCCGAATGAAAAGCAGCGACTGGCAGTAGGTGTCTGGCATTTTCGCTGAACTCAACCTTTTTGGCACAGCCGAGGGGCACACTATAATGCTGGTTTTTTAAATCGCAATTTACAATTTTTATGTTATTTTAAAAAATATCTGCTGTTTACTGTGTGCTTTTTAGTATTTGCTAAATAAATAAATTTTCCTTATTTCTTTTTTACCTGTTCAGCCATTAAGGCGTGAAAAGGTAACAGACAGAAATATTACGGATAGTATCGATGGATTTTTAGAAAAAGATTGTGCTGTAAAATATCGGAATGTATTAGAAATAGTTTCTAGATTAACACAGAAATAGATGGTGCAAAGGCGCCTATAAACTGTTGTATCTGTTGGCTCGGCCTTGACTGCTTTGAGCGTTGGGTCAGTATAACCGCGATCTTTTGCCTCGGGCACCATCTTGAATTAATTTATTGCAAACTTGTTAATTTGGCTCCTTCACTGAAGTGATTTTTTTTTTACTTTTTTCCAGTTACGTCGATGTTTTGCTAATATTGTATGATGATGAAAATTCATTAAAAAAAAATGCTAAATTATGATAATTTGAATTACGTATCAATCCAGGGGCCCAAGTCTGCTATTTTTATAAATTCGTCATACCAAAACACGATCCCATTGTCATTTTGCTAAAAGTTCGTAATCTGCTAAATTCATAATGGTCAATCAGTAGTCGGTCAATGGTCTCGTAATAGAATTGTGTTATAATGGCATTGTCGTATTTCTATTATCATAAAACCCGTTAGAAATGATTTTCGAAAAAATACTACTTTTGAACATTTAATCATGCCAGATTTCATTTATATGTATATATTTTTACATATTATTTTAGGAACTGTCTAAATTTTAGCATATTACCGCCTAAGTCAGTCATTCATTTGTCATTATGTACAAGATTACCAATAAATGCCATTTCTCTCAATGGAGTGTCAGTGGCTGACCATTGTAAAGTCTGGGCACGCCACGATTGCGGCGGTAAGTCCCCTCTTTGAGGAGTGGTTTGAGAGGCGGCATGGCGTCCTCACCTTCCGCCTGACGCAGGTCCTCACCGGACACGGTTGTTTCGGGAGGTTCCTGTTTCGGATAGGGCGGGAGGAAACGCCCGGGTGTTTCCACTGCGAAGATCGCCCTGAGGACACGGTGGAGCACACGGTGGCCGGTGGGGTCTGCCCTGCTTGGGCGGAGCACCGCCGTGTCCTCGTGGAGGCGATCGGCGGCGGCGATCTCTCGCGTCCTGCCCTGTTCCAGGCCATGGTACGGAGCGAGAGGGCATGGGGAGCCGTCACCTCCTTCAGCGAAGCAGTGATGCTTGCGAAGAGGGAGGCGGCGCACGTGAGGGAGAGGCAGCATATGCGCCCTCGCGACCCCAGCCGCCGCAGGATACGGAGACGCCCTGGGCGTCGGGAATCCCAGGCCGATTTCCGGCCACCGTAGGCATGGGCTTGCCGACGGCGAGTAATGGGTAGCTCGCTGTCCGGTAAGGACCAAGCCCAAGTCGACGGCGCGTTGTGTTCCACGCGCGCCTCAAAGAGATGTCAGCACAAAAAATGATGGGGCCCGCAAGGGCCGATGCCTGCCAGGGGTGCGGGTTTGTTCGAAAGAGACACCACAGCCCCTGGCTTAAGGGCTACTGAAGGAACACGGGTGGGTTTTAGTCAGTAAAAGTCTGACACGCCCTCCTGCTCCACCCAGAGCGGGAGAAGTTATTTGATGATTACCCACCCAAAAAAAAAAAAAACCATTGTAAAGTCATAATGACGCCATTTTATTAGTAGATTACCAAACTTGTCAAAATCAACAATTATGAATTCAATGATAGACCATTCTGACACTATTGTAATAGCAGACTTGACGCCCAGCTCTCGAAATTGTATATTTTTGCTTTAAATTGTCATATTTTTACGAAAATTATGCGCAAGGAGGTTTGGGTACCTATGTTTGGCCCAGTTATAGTTTATATGAAGAAGGAATGCTGAGAGACTTTTATATAAAAAATGCATGACAATGCATGAAATACATTAAAATTTAGACGATTTATGGTAGAAATTCGAACACTAGTAAAATAAGATAGGTACACACGGCTACACATCAAGCTATACATAGGTATCCATACATATTCATCGCATTGTATACGATTTCCGTACATTGCAAGATCAGCGTAAGCTGGAAATATATAGGTTGATGTGTAGTAGCCGTGCGTACCTACAACCAATACGCCATAATATTTGGATGAGAACTATGGTGTAAGTAGGAACGTACCTATAATGTCTAGGTCCATTCACAGATTATCTTGCATCACTCTCCAAATCAGTGATCTTTAAACTCCTGATAAGGTTACTGTTGGCTTGCTGCCACTGACAAATATGTCAAATTCAAAATGATCTCTATTGTCGTTACTATACCGCTGCTGTTGGGTTGCTGCAGTCAGAGGCTTTTATTATTATACGCTCATTAACATAATTCTAATTATTATGGCGTTCGGAATTGCAAACACATTTACAATCGGCCAGTAATACATATATTAAACAACGTTTTAGTCATGAATCTCGATTTGGAATTGTATACCGAATCTAAATTAGTAGGTACTAAGTCGGTCAGCTTCTGCTTTTTATTTTTCTATGGTCAGCTTTAAATATATGTACATCATGATTATGTACAGTTCTTGAATTTACATTTAAGTACCTACATTTGATTTTGGACCTCAGATTCGAAAACAAGTTATGCTAAGTCTAATAACCTGTATAGCACAAGCAATGATGTGACGGTGTGTGTGTGTGATGTGATGATGTATTCGTGTGTGATATGGCAGTCGATCCATGTAAAATACCGGTACTAAGCTGCATCCAGTTTGTCTGGAAACCGACCCAAACTTAAGATTTAGGGAAAACGGTTAGGCAGATGATGAGCACAGGCAATGATGTAGGTACTTAACGACCTAACCGTATACGTACGTAGAACTCTATACCCTATGTTCGAAATCCGTTCGTTTCGGTCGAATTTACGGGCGATTCCTACTCCGTAATGCCGTCTCACCTACGCATCACCTTCTACGAATTGCCTGTTCAAAAAAGTTAATTCATCGGATTTAGAGTTCTTTCGCGACTTTCGAAATACATACTTTGTACGGGTTCATATCTTCTTTAACGGCTTAGGCAGTAGGCCTCTTGAGGTATTTGCATTTGTCCCTGCGATATTTCCATTTTGAATTACAGCAATTCTATCCATTCTATTCTATCACATTTTACGTTACGTCTCTGCTTAGAAATTGTTTTCAATAATATATAAAATGTTGAAAAAGTAGAAATAATTGATAGTATATTATAAAATCTTCAATATCATAGAGAACCGACAGGTGTTCGAAAATAGATCATCATCATCATTTCAGCCGAAAGACGTCCACTGCTAGACATAGGCCTCCCCCAAGCTCCTCCACTTCGACTGGTCTTGTGCTTCGAGAATCGATCGATTCAATTAAAATTCAATGTGGTTAGAACAAACAATGGATAGATACCTTTTTGTTTTTGATGTGGTTATTTAGGTACGTACTAGGATTACATCTTTAAGTATCTACCTATTGCTCACTTTATAGCTTTAGAAAATATATGAAAAAAATAATTTTGATAATCCGTCTATATTTGACGGAGTTATGCCCGAGAATACATAATACATATAAATATATATAAACATGTCGAATTGATAACGTCCTTCTTTTTGAAGTCGGTAATTTTTTTTGTTAATACCTACAAAATTTGAGGGTTGCCCTCGATTTCCCTGGGATTCCATCATAAGATCCTGACTTGGTGCCAATGGGACCACCTCAGGAGTATACTGTTTCAAATAAAAAAATAATTTTGAGAAACGGTCCACAAATGGGGGAGAAATCGATGAACATACGAAAAAAAAATACATACAGTGGAACATATAACCTCCTCCTTTTTTGGAAGTCGGTTAGAAAGTGCTCAACGCGCCTAAAGAAGTTTTCACTGATACAAAAACACTCCTGCTCGATAATGTCAAATATGTGCAAGAAACCTAACCTAAAGTAGATCATTATAGCCATGATGGTCTGGCAGTTATTTTATAATTTGAATATTGTGATTGGAATTTGTTAGGCACCTTAACTACAAATTCAAATGGAACTTTGTAAAAAAAATACAATGGAAAATCGAATTGCTTTTTATTATCTCGCAGAAGGTGTAATAGTAGAGTATTTTCCTCTTGGATAAAGGCATCTACGCCTTGGGCGAGGTTTTTGAGTTTGGGAAATTCATTCATCAATTAACTTCTGCCGATCCGGGTGGTGCAGGAGGGCGTGTCAGACTTTTACTGACTAAAACCCACCTGTTCCCTCAGTTGCCTGTGTGCCAGGAGCCACGGTATCTCTTTCGAACAACGCGCACCCCTGACAAGCATCGGCCCTTGCGGATCCCACCAGTTGGTGCTGACATCTCTTATCGCTTCCTGCACTCAGGATTCAAGTCTTAAAACTTCCCTCGCTTCACTCAGGAGTTGCGTTCTGGATTAAAAATATATGCCCGTGACAAAATACACTGCTTTATCTCCTTGGTGAATAATCTGCTATGTATTTCTTAACGCAAGAGTTCCATTATGCTATGTTTATGTCGTATTATAAATTGAAAATATCGTGCATTGTATGCCATCATTATACCTAACGTATAATAGCTATTACACGCGTCGCGTTGTTCATAAACTATTACATAACGCCAGCTCTTATCATAAATTATACCCACATAGATGATTGGTACTATAATACCTCCCCACTTGTACCTAATCGTACTTACCCACTTGTAATAGGTACTAGGTAAATGACAGATACATAAACTGGTAAGTTACCTGTTGTTGTTGCGTTTTCCTACTGTTTTGTGATATTTTGTGATGTTTCTCGTAGTTCCTCTTTCAATATTTGGTTGCAGGATTATCAAAAACCAATTTTCTATTTTCTATTACTCAATTAGCAAATTTTGGACCGATGGTAATTTTTATTGATAATATGACATCTCTGTACCTACTCTTGACTTGTACTAAATCATTTATATTTTAATTTAATTGTATTGACCTCGAACTTGACGAATTTACTTAATTTAATCCTTCAACTTATAATCTATTTTGTTAAACTTGACATTATGTATTGTATTACCTATTCATATATGCTGCGGGAAATCGCGGCACAGCGGACAGAGCTCCGGCGGGATCTCATGGCGACATGGAGTGTGCGATTGTCGCAACCCAGTGCTGGGCACACCACGATTGCGGCGGTAAGTCCCCTCTTTGAGGAGTGGCTTGAGAGGCGGCATGGCGTCCTGACCTTCCGCCTGACGCAGGTCCTCACCGGACACGGTTGTTTCGGGAGGTTCCTGTTTCGGATAGGGCGGGAGGAAACTCCCGGGTGTTTCCACTGCGAAGATCGCCCTGAGGACACGGTGGAGCACACGGTGGCGGTCTGCCCGGCTTGGGCGGAGTACCGCCGTGTCCTCGTGGAGGCGATCGGCGGCGGTGATCTTTCGCGTCCAGCCCTGGTCCAGGCCATGGTACGGAGCGAGAGGGCATGGGGAGCCGTCACCTCCTTCAGCGAAGCAGTAATGCTTGCGAAGACGGAGGCGGCGCACGTGAGGGAGAGGCAGCATATGCGACCTGGCGACCCTAGCCGCCGCAGGATACGGAGACGCCCTGGGCGTCGGGAATCCCAGGCCGATTTCCGGCCACCGTAGGCATGGGCTTGCCGACGGCGAGTAATGGGTAGCTCGCTGTCCGGTAAGGACCAAGCCCAAGTCGCCGGCGCATTGTGTTCCACGCGCGCCTCAAAGAGATGTCAACACAAAAAATGATGGGGCCCGCAAGGGCCGATGCCTGCCAGGGGTGCGGGTTTGTTCGAAAGAGACACCATAGCCCCTGGCATACGGGCTACTGAAGGAACACGGGTGGGTTTTAGTCAGTAAAAGTCTGATACGCCCTCCTGCTCCACCCAGAGCGGGAGAAGTTATTTGATGATTTCCCACCCAAAAAAAAAACCATGCTTTCTATACATTAAAAAAAAACAAGTTTGAAGACCCAAGACAATATCATGACATAGTCATTTGCTGGAGAAAGGGTAGATCTGTTATTTGATCCACCACAGATTGGTTGTAGAATAGGTATACCTATGGATACCTAGTATCCATATTCTTTCGTTGGCTAGCAGATTTGTGAATGCAGTTTCATTCAATACCAGTTTGTCGTATCGTTGAGTTCCTGAATTCTGAGTTGAGCTGCACGATAACTGACAAATGCTTGCACTGATTGGACGGGTCCACTCAATCTGTGTGGTTCTTTCCTCAAAAACCATTTTAGACACCAGATAATCTACAAGGTCTTCACATGATCTAACCAAGATTATGTCTAGACTTTTAAATGACTTCTGAGATTGTTTTGTTTTTTCTTCTCACAGTAGTCAGATAGGAAACGCTCAACTCATTTTGTCTTGTTTAAAAATATAATAACAAACTGAATAGGAGACAACTTTGTTTCTCTATCGGATCACCTCATTTCGGATTCTATTTCTCAGAGAGGCTTCCAAGCGTAGCTCGTTCCATAGCTCGCTGAGCGATCTTGAATTTACGGACCAGCCGTACTGTAGCCTCCTTTTCAAAGCTGTTCTTATTAAACTGCAGAGTTTGCCCGAGGTAAACATATTCTTGAAAAACTTCGAGAGCATCGCTATTGATAGCAATCGGTTCCGCATCCTGCGTCTATGCACCAATGCCAGCAATGGCAATACTTATACAGGTAGGCAGACAACCTCTCTCATAACTTGTACGTTTTTTATTGTTATAAAAATAGCTACCTTATTTTCACCTTTGAGTGATTACTGATACCACAACAATAGCAAGAATACAAGTGAGATAGTCAAATATTTAAATTTATTTTGTCTTTGGGAGAGGTCTTGTAAGTTCAGTGAATATTTCAGATAAATCTTGACGTTCAAAATGCGTCAGTCCAGCCATAAATTAATCTCAATACAGATTCATTCTTAACAAGAAGCGATAACTCTTATCATAAAGACTAGGTAATATTGAGGATTTTGGCGGCTGGGAGCGCAATTGACTGGAATCGCGGTCCTAGTCGCATGATCCTTTTTTATTAATATCTGGATGACCGGGCTTTGTTCGGTTTTTTTTTTGGTTTGGGGTATTCTAAAAATTAAACCTAGATAGATCGATTTATCGCCCCCGAAACCCCTGCATACTAAAATTCATGAAAATCGTTGGAGCCGTTTCCGAGATTCAGATTTTAATACATATTATACCTACAAGAATTGCTCGTATAAAGGTAGTACCTATAAGATTTTTCTTCCGACGGCTGGGACCATTCATAAATGAGTCCTTAAATGTCTTTTAAACCGTTTTGGGATTTTATTCATCTGATAGATAATTTTGTGCAAATTTTGTTCCATGTTCAAATTGGTCTCGTTTATTTGAAAACTGAACTCCTAAGTATTTTTCAAAATTCCTATTTAGAACGTTACAAGCCCGAGACGATGTCTGCGTGGAAGTGTAACTATAGCATATCTTGTGTCACTCCGTCAAAGTGTTGTTCTTTCTATTAGTGAAATAATTTTTGAATGAAGTACCTAATCATTGGAAGTACAACACAAACAAACAATTTTTCCTCTTTATAGGTATGAACTAACTTTAGACGTGACTATGGCCGCGGGAAATACCATGTTCTAATTTGTAATAATTATATCCTAAGACACGCGGCAAAAGAATTTCCAGAATCTGATCTGAGTTCCGAAGATTACCCCCTACATGCAAACTCAAAAATTGTATCTATTATATTAAAAACATATATAAAAAATAAAAAAAAAACTTGTTTCGAAGTTTATACGTCGAATTTACCAATGATTTATCGTACGTACTGCCGTCTTGTGCACATGACTTTTGTAAAAAAAAACGTATAACAATGTGCTAAGACTGCTAAGTTATGCAGCAAACATTTGGTTGAATTTCAATAGAGTGCAAATAGTAACTAGGTACCTACTTGACATATTGTTGGTATTATTATTTTTAGTCGTGACTATCGTAAAGTGTGAAATAGTTTAGGCACAAAACAAGATTTACTTCCTATATAAACAGTTTATCTAAGATTTACTAGCTATTTCTAAGATCGGTTCTTGACTTTGGACTTTGACTGTTTATTTTTAAGACTGTTACGACGCCCGCATTAAAGGAATTTACTTCAACATTAACAAATATGTTTTTTCTGAAAACGAAACTACTTAGTTCCCATTGGATTACATTCTTCATTGTCTATTGACTATAGTCTGCTATTTTTATAAATTCGTCATTCCAACACGATCCCATTGTCATTTTGCTAAAAGTTCGTAATCTGCTAAATTCATAATGGTCGATCAGTGGTCGGTCAATGGTCTCGTAATAGAATTGTGTTATAATGCCATTGTCGTATTGTCATTATTATAAAACCCGTTACTAGAAATGATTTTCGAAAAACTATTACTAAATTTGAACATTTATTAATGCCAAATTTCATTTAAATAGCAAAAAACTCACAAATCAATAATATTTCATCTGTTTAGCTGTCAAAGTCAAATGTGATATTACTGCTTACTGACGTTTATCTGTTTTTATTTCTAGCAGCCGGTGTTTTGATAGTATTTATTAGATTTTTATTAACAGTTTGTGTGGAACTGTCAAAATTTTAGCAGATTACCGCGTAAGTCAGTCATTATTTTGTCATTATGTACGAGATTACCACTTTAAGCCATTTCTTTCAATGGAGTGTCAGTGGCTGTCCATTGGAAAGTCATAATGAGCCATTGTATTAGTAGATTACCAAACTTGTCAAAATCAACAATTATGAAATCAATGATAGACCATTCTGACACTATTGTCATAGCAGACTTGAGGCCATCCCAGATCTTCCAAACTTAGTAATGCACTTACATATAAATGGTAACCTTAATATTAGGTATGTAGTTTGGAAAAGGCTAGGCAGATGATGAAAATAATAATATTAAGATAAATGACATGATCCCGATCTACATGGTCCATGGATTCCATAGTGACATGCATTTTGAACCGACGAAAAGAAAAAGGAATGGGGTGTTTTTGGCGGGATCGCGTTGGAACATGTCGCACGAATTTTCATTTTCATGAAATTTCGTGAAATAGCGAATTAAATTGTATAATATTGGTAGTGAATTATTCAATTTAGTTACGCGTGAGTGCACAAGTGTAGTGAAGGTGAAAATAAGGGACTAACGTGGACTTTTCGTGTTCCTCCTCCCATAAACTCCTAATAGGTTGTTGTAAAGTTACTACCGCTTTACAATAACTTTGACTTATCTTTGACATGACTGAGACTTTTTTGTAACTTCGTGCCTGATATCGGGCCATTTACTAGTTTGAAAAATAAAATTACTTGACACTGGCTAAATGCACAAACCGTGCGAAGCCAAAACCCAAAACAAAAAGGAATGGGTTTTCAAGCCGACGCGTAAGTACCTCTAAAATTATAAATATTTATTCTTTTTTTAAAGTCAGCCCCAAAGTAACATAAAGGCGCCAAGAAAAATAATGACAGCTTCATTGATTTGCAGCGTTGATTTTTATTTTTTTGGCGTTCAGGTTTATTTTTTGGGTTTCATCAGTTCACATTTTCGTCGGTATTTTATTTTATTTTATTAAAAAAGTATTTTTATCAATCTACAGTAATGCAATAAAGTATTTCTTATCCATCTATGTACGGAATGTTCTCGACCACATTAATCTATAAACTACAACACATTGTGACATAGTAGGTACATTTATTTCGGTCTCGGTACACAGCACGAACATGTTTCACCGTTCCCAATAAATAAATTAAAAATATTCCATTGCTATCTGTGAACGAAGGAAATATACCAGATGGGTTCAGTTGTTATGTCACTTCGCATTCCACATGTCTTACGTAGAACTATGATAACTTACGGTAGTGCCACATTCTAGTATACCTACGACTGTCGAGATATCTTAGGTATTCATTGGTAAGTTGTTAAGGGAAATCTAGTCGCGGGCTCGAACTCACTGGTGGGCCTGGCTAAAAATCACGCTGTTTCACCAGGCATGATTCCGACAAAGGTAGTATCAGTGATGAGTCGTTAGACGCTAGCCTACAAGCACAACGTTATTGAGTGAGATGTAGGATCGTTTACAGTAAAACAGGCGCGTAAAAAATTAAGAAAAGTCCTTCGGAAGATCGGGTTTTATAACAAAACCACTGCATAAATCAATGACCAATAAAGTTTATTGAACTTTTCGATATTTTAATTTTGTCGGTACCGACTTGGTTTTGGAGATTTTACACTTCTTTTATTACAAAGTTTTATTAGCAAGGAAAACTAATCTTTATTGAGTCCTAACTTTTTAATGGCTTATGTTTTAGTATTCTGTTTCCGTACAGACAATATTAGTAATGAGACAAAACAAATACCTGTTTAATTTTTGATGTACATCGTCGTACAGTGGAGTAAAACACTCCAATTTTCCAACAGCTGAAGAAATGTTTGGAAACATGGAGTTTTTGTATAATTTCATTATCGTCATCATCTCAGTCGAAAGAAGTCTACCACACAATATGGACAGCAAAAGTGGAGGAAGTCTGCAAAAAAGGTAGACCAGGGTACCTACTTACAAACCCATTCAAAATTTATGGCGGCTTTGGGGCGGCTAAATGCGAGTCGGACTCGCACACACGGCCAGAAACGCCGAAAAAAAACACGATTCTTATATGGAGACCCCTCTAACTTGTTTTATTATATATTTGTTGTTAAAGCGGCAGTAGAAATACATACTCTGTCAAAATTTCAACTGTCTATCTATTACGGTTCGTGAGATACAGTCCGCTGACAGACGGCGCGCCGTCTCCGCTGTCCGCTGCCGACAGCGGAGGTTTAGTAATAGGGTTCATTTGACACCCTTTAAATTCGCAACCTTAAATACAGAGGCCTCATCCAAGCTCTTCACAGCTATTGTATCTTTTAGTAGCAGCACCTTCTTAGATCTCTGTCGTGTAAGGTGAAACAAAATCCAAACGCTGTTTGATTCTCTTGGTTATTCTTCCTAAGGTGTCGAGGACAATAAAAATTGTGTTGAGCATTGCCTACACAGGACAATTGCATTGCTTGCTAATTCGTTATCCAAGATAGCAATCAGTCCACTTACGGTCAATAATTTCCTTATACCAGCATTTAATAGTACAAATTAGGTAGGTACTTATAAACCACAAGCGTAGGTAATTACCAGACAAAGGTCGTCTTTTGTCTTTCCATAGCACACACAACATAACATCACACCTTTAATCCCGGAAGAGTAAGGTAGAGGAGTCTCTATAGTACACCCACATTTCGCATGTTATGTTCAAGTCTCATGTAGTAAGGGGAGAACCTATTGCCATCAACTGGGCACAAATCCAAACTCCGGGCTGCTGCCGAGTTCGTCCTGATGGAAAACTCACTAACACGGCCCAGGAACCCAGGAGCTCATGTTCAGTATTAGCGAAGACTACTACACCAACAAGGTCTATGCGGTTTCCATCTGCTACAATCCCAAAGTGACTTCGGGATTGGAATTTCCAAAAAAGAAATTATTTCTGCGTTTACCAATCAACGGCTGTTCTTTTTACTCAATGATGTACGTGTTGCAGTGGTAATGTTACATTGCATACTATTGTACAAAATCAAGTTCTAACTAACTGAACAGCTGTGCTGCTGGGGAGTTTGTTGCGCCACATCTAAGCTAAAGCACTAGGAAGTGGTGAATAGCTGGAGTTTAGGGGGACTGTCCGTAATTTTGACGTTCGAAAAGTAGTCAGCCTCATTTGAATAAATTACTTTTAATTTAGAAACAAAAGACACCAGAACAATTGGTGAATTTCAGAATGATTTGCCTCCTTGACCTCAATGAATTGTAATCTAATCGTACTTGTTACATGTTTAGGGAACTATTGCCATCAGACCATTGAGCCCTGAATAATAAAGTGCAAAACTTTAGTAACCAATTGTAATTTTTCTAATTGTCTTATTTCAGAACTGAACATGGCAACAGCTACTGTGGAATCAAATAATAAGAACGGGCCCGCACAGCATTTGATGGAGAAAGCGCCATGGTAAGTTATAGACAGATTTTAAATACAAGTTTTTAGGGGCTTTCAAAAGGTTAATAAATAAAAGAAGAGATTTCATTTTACAATCTCATATACTGACTGACAACTATAAAATCCATATGCTCAATACAGACTTTAAAATAGGGAATGATTAACCTACATTCCATATGTGAATTTTTCTCTGCGTGTGTGTGTCTGGATGTTTGTGTGTGGTGAGTGAGTGTATTTGTGTTTTGTGTAGCTATGTGTGTGTGTGTCTCTGCAAGGTCCTTGCTAAAATTCTTCTTCGAGAAGATTACTCACAAACTTTAAGTTACTGTTATTGTGTACTGTACCGGTTACGCCAACAGCATTGTTTGTTTCTGTAGTCACTATGGCTCATTGAGAATAGCCATAGCGACTACAGAAAATCTCGGCATTCGGGAAAACGAATGCACGAAAAAATTCCCGCCGCGAATTATTTACATCCGCGTGAATGTCTACTTACAGAAAATAAGGAAAAGTGTTCCACCGTAATATTGTTTATACTTGTACGGGGAACAGAGTAAATCAGTTCCGTGTTAACAACCATAATAAGTACCTATACATACCACAACCAAACAAAACTTTCACCTACCTGTACTGCTTCTTTGTTACTTACTGGAATTGTCCAAGGTTGTTAAATTGATTTGGCAAATATAGTTAAAGCTATCCCGACCTATACAGGAAAAGTTTTTATCCAGTGCCAAAATTGTAACCATGAATTCGGCATACCATTCTAGACCCCATAGCGCAGAAATTTTTCGCCGGACACAGAAAAAATAAATCAGATGTTCCATACATTTTGATCGCGTAGTTATTGCACTTTTCTATGAAACAGGTGATTTTTTTTTTTTTGTACAACCCTCGAAACATTTCTGCGCTAGGGGTTCTAGAACGATATGCTGAATTAATGGCTACAATTTGCACACTGGATAAAAACATACCCTGTATATCTATATACAGGTTTTATTAATACGTGAAGCAAAACCGTACACACGGCTAGACGGCTACACATCAAGCTATACATTTCCAGTATAAGCTAATCTCGCATTGTATAGGATTTCCGTACAGTGCGAGATCAACGTATACTGGAAATTTATAGCTTGATGTGTAGCCGTGTGTACCCCTTTTTACGAAAATTACGCGGACGTAGAAGAGTAAAATTTGGCACAGAAGGAGTGCTGAACGCTAATAATTTTATATAATAATGCATTAGAAATACATTAAATTAATTAAATGAACATGGTCGAATTTCGACCGTCGTGCGACCTCTAGTCATATTGTTTTTAAAGAACGTTCCTAGTTTTGCACTCTTTCACAACACACCATCACATATATCTACATTTCATCATTCTTATTTTTGATATTTTGCACTTATCCTTCAAAAACATGCCTTTTGTTTACTTTTTCACATCTTTTTAAATAACCAACAACATAACGCAATGTATAAATGACTTTATAATGGAAGAAAACTGACTCCCAAGTCACAGGTAAAAACCCAGGCTGGGAGCCAGACTTCTGTATATTGTAGATGTCTGTAACAATGTTGTCACTAACTTTTTAAATAAAGATTATTTACTAGTTTGGACAATGAAAATTGGATATTATGCCAATGAAGTACGACGCGACGCGAACGGTTCAATAGCCTTGTCAATTTCAATATAGTGTGAACTGTTTATGATCATTTTCAAAGATGCCAATAAAATTATGAATAACTCCAACATAACTATGCTAAATTTCGCACAAACATGCGAATGATACCTTTGCTGTTCCTACGGCAAGGATTAAGTATGTATACCTATGTAATAAGATTTCTACCTAAGCAAATTATTTGCCATGTAGATGTGATGTTTCGATGTAATATTTAGCACTAGTAAGAATAATAATCTCGTTTCTGATAATTTATTAGGTAGGTCTATTTCTCATGAAAACCACAAATTCAACATCTGTGTTATTCCTAAAACTGTTTAAATGTAAGCCCGTGTATATCCACGCCATCTTTGATTGCGTCTGCCTAAAAACGGTAATTACTGAGTTCATCATTGATACTAATGGCGTGGGAGCCTTGAAAGATGATTGGTAAAATTACTTAGGTAGCTTGACAATTTTAAGTGTTGTTAGGTACATCAAATAACGTTGATTGACCAACGAGCACGACTTTTTCAGTAGCAAAATGACCATGTAATATTTCCACCGCTGGGACACAGGCCTCCTCTCAGTAAGAGGGTCTGTGTGGGGAATACGGCCCACTCCCGCACCCTAATTGCGTAGGTAACTCACGATTAATCATAATCTGTTTCAATGTGACAGTTCAACAATATTCATTGCGTTATTTACCTACGTTGCTGAGCAGACACATTTTTCGAACATATGAAGCAATGGTTTAACAATCTGTTTCAAAACGAACCAGACTATGATTAATCGGGTGCTGGTTCGGTTAAAATCACGTGTCTTCGAATTACTGGTTCTAGGACATGCACGCTTTCTATTTCTACGAAGAATATACAGTGCTTTTTCAATACAAAGTGCCAGTTCTTTTCTCCGTTTATGTCATCGCACCGTAGATATCCTTCTAGAATCTGTCATATTGTCTTTCATTTCTAGCGATCTTTGTCTAGGTCCTTACAAATGTAGACTATTTCAGAAGAATATTTCTTCCCAAACTGTCAAAATCACACTGACAACAAATTTTCTACTCGACGGCCACAAAGTATATAGCATTATCTACGAAATCATGATTCGTTTAGAACGCATCACTGTGATAATTAATAGAAAAACATAGCTATCTTTTCCTATTGTACATACATCATTTAGTAAATAGTCATGTCTATTCTTCCGTCGACAAATCGGTGCTCGTGCTAACCCTGCTGGGGAGATGAAATAATTTACACAAACCTACAACTCGTAAATCGCGGCCGTTACCACTGGGCCACTACTGCTCTAGGTCTACTCTTTTCAGTAGTTTCTCTTAATTTTTTCTCTTCATAAGGTAAATCAGCGTTGCCAAAACCCAAATTGGGCAACGACTGTGCTGATACAGTTTTGTCCAAATTTTAGAATTGGCACTATCCACCAATCCATACCGGGCACGCGTACTTATATTACGGCCCAGTTTTTCTGACTGAGAAGAGGCAGGCCTGTGTCCCACCAGTGGGAACCGCTGATTATGCTTATCCATAGGTACGGCGAACGTCGTCTGATCTTTGAAATTAAATTCCTTGGGTAGTGGAACGTAATTATTTACTTCATTAGGGCTTCCGAAATTAAATTTACTGTATTTAAATAAAAACAACCCTGGACTATGTCGATACAGCAAACTATGCTTTCTGAACACCTTTCTTTTCACACGAACCTATAAATATAATACAAAATAATGTGATAACAAATGAACCGAAGACGGTGCGTGTATGACCAGATGTATGACTGTGTAGCGGCACTACAAATAAAAATGCTGCGCAACAATATGTATAAAGAAACGCAAAAAGAGAAGTGGCGTCATCTACAATGCCACAGGCGAACTATTATACGAAATCCTACATCGCACAGTCAGAGTTTTCTACGCAACTCAAGTATATACAAAAAATCCCGACATCAACTGTCGGGCAGTTGCCCGGACCAGACACAATACCCGTCTGGGGCCTAAGTCTACTAATTTATAAACGTCACAATGGTCTCTCAATGGTAAGTTTTTGACAGATTTGCCATACAAAAACTGTCAAAAACACACCATTGAGAGACCATTGTAACGTTTATAAATTAGTAGACTTAGGCCCCTGGTCGGAGGATCCTCCTTTACCATCATAAGTATGAGTGAACTTTACACCCTGTTCCTCATACCCCTATAAGTCTAACGAGGCAAAAGGAGTAAAGGTGCTTTCTATTTCTACTCTATCGTAGAATATAAATTGCTTGTCTACATTTCTCAGTACAAAACTGTCAATTGTCTACACGGAAACGTCATTTTTGTTTACTCTTCCGCCGAAAAAACGCTTCTCTACCGTTCTCGTGCCGAGCCTGCTGTAGTTTGTCTCTAGCTCCATAGAAAGAAAGCGTGAGTTTGTGTATGTGTGTATGATAAATAAGAAACGGTTATTCTTTATTAAAGTGGCATAACCACCACCACCAGCAATACTGAACTATTTTAAACTCCAGCATTATTTCTAGAAACTACTCTCAGTTTACCAAGTCACCTTTACCAATTACGCAACCACAACATCTATACCAAAGGAAGGAAACCTTCAGATCCTCGTCCAACCGGCTACGGACCGGCTAGTTAGGGCAATTTGTTTGATCGCGCATGCGCTGTTACACAAGCTGCGCGGGCGCATCTCGATCACGCGCCGACCATTGACCTTATACGTGCCGCTGTACGTGACATTGACTTTCGAGCTTATGGGGGATTTTCAAGGTCGAGCGGTCAACTTTGATGTTGGATAAAGGTTGTTTTGGCTCTTATTAGCTAGCCATTCACTATAAAAACCAAACACAATAGAAAATATACAGTGTTTTGTTTTTCATGGCAAACTAGCTGGTTGTTGTCGGTACCTGCCTACCTGCTTGTCTTAAGTTGGCTTATAAGTCGATTCGCACGAATGAACTCGCCCGAATTGGGCGAATCGGCCATTTAAAATAATACATTTTACTGTGGGCCATTCGCACGAACATAATTTATTTGTGGGCGAATCAACAACTCAAGAAATACGAGTACGTATTAGGCATTTGGCACGTCTTAAATTTATGCAAGAAAACTAAGTTTTTTTCTTTCTTAATTGATTAAAAGAGAAATCGGACTAATGTCCCATTCCGTTAAATTCAAAACGTGATAATTGCAATGCGCATGTACGGAGATGTCGATTCGCCCACAGAAACAATATCCATAGTCAGTTAAAGTTATTAGGTACAAAATGAAAATTCATGGCCTATAAAATTTTACTAAGTTAGAAGTAGAGATCGCGGAAAGCGATAAGGCCGCCCATTGTATATTTTGTAGTGTACCTTGTTTCTTTTTTGTAATGATTTTTTTTTTGTGGTGTACAATAAAGTATATATAAATAAATAAGTAGGTACGGTAGGTACCTATTTTATTGAAAACGCAAAAGGAATCCAAATCAGGGTCACCTAAAGTGACTTTTATAAATCAATTGTACTGGTAATAATTAATTGTATTATGTAGTCACATTTTATTTTTGTGGTAGGTAGCAACGTACATAAATGACATAATTTCATTGTTTGAATCATTTTGGAAACTCATTTCCATATGGATTTGGATATCGATGAATAATACTAACGTTTTGTTAGTCATAAGCTGTGGCTACAACAATAAATTCACTACCTACATAGTTACACAATTGAACAGTATAAAAATGTAATTTAAATCCTACTATAATATAAATAATATTATAAATGTAAAAGTCTGTAAGTATGATTAGATGTTTGGATGTTTGTTACTGAATCACGCAAAAAAGGCTGAACAGATTTGGACGAAATTTGGTTCACATGTAGTTTATAACCTGGGGCCTAAGTCTACTAATTTATAAACGTTACAATGGTCTCTCAATGGTGTGTTTTTGACAGTTTTTGTATGGCAAATCTGTCAAAAACTTACCATTGAGAGACCATTGTGACGTTTATAAATTAGTAGACTTAGGCCCCTGGACTAACATATTGGATACTTTTTATCCCGTAGTACGTTCCCGTGGGACAGTTTCTGACCTAATCGCTGGTGAAGCCGCTGGCAAAAGACAGTAAATAATAAAAATATTTTAAGAAACTGTTTTCAAAGCCAGCACCCCAATTGTGTAACACGCACTATCAACCACAATCATAAATTGAAATTGCTTCCTGACGCCGAATAATTTGTCTGCTCAGCAACGTAAATAACGGAATAAATCTCTCAAAATGAAAGCCATTGCTACTGTAATAGTGTTACGCAATTACCTCGCAGATAGGTATCGACAACAGCCAAACCAAGGGATGCGTTCTATTAAAATAGTTTTTTTTTATTCGGAGATAATCTGACAGGTCTAATGTCAAACTAATGTCAAACTCATAGAAAACAAACTTTAGATTGTATGTATTGTACCCAATGACATATTCTAAATAGACGTGTCATACACGAACATTAGAGCTCTCAAAAACAACGTAAACCATGAATGTTATACCTACTAGTACATACAATCATACAATGCACGAAGAACAGGAAAGACCCATACCGATTCCTGTTGTTAGAAAGAGATAAACATATATTTAGTTACGTCGTCACTAGCGTCTCGCCGCGTCACTGGACGGTACGTGACTAATAACACAACAGGCAATTACCTTGCATTTATCTTGCCAATATTGAGCACCGGTAACGCATCTAAAGTTAATATATCATTGATTGTACAGACGGGCGCACGTCAAGCTACCCCAATCTGTCAAATTTCTTTGATAGTTTTTCAACTTTATAATAGAAGCATAAGGTTCATGTTGAATTGGGAAAATTTGACAGTTTGGGGTAATGTGCTGGCGTCTGTACCCCAAAAATATTGCAAACATCCATTACCAGTAAGATTTAGGGAAAAAATCTCATCGACTTACTTTAGGTAGGTACCTACTTGGGTATTATGATCGTACAGAAAATCAAGAAATATTCTTCTTGAAAAATCTGGCACCGTATAATAAGGGACAATAAGCTACCTTATTATACGGTGCCAGATTTTTATATTATCGCAGAGGCCACACGGCCACGTAAAGTACCGGAAAATGGTCATAATATTCTATTGACGAAGGAAGTGAGTGCTCATTACCTATTTCGCGCATTTCCTTGCTAACCGGGGCAGGTGTCCGGTAGAATGATCACTATGAAGTAATTTAATCGATTAGGTGTCCTTGTGTGTTCGATATAGAAAATATTTGTACTATTAGGTATTACCTATAATCATGTTACAAAACTGAAGAGTTTGTTTAACCGGACATGTTTCTGGAACCACCTGTTGGAATTAAAAAATATATTTTTATTTGACAGCCCAAATCTTGACAAAAATTTTAGATAAGTAAATAGCACAAAAAAAAAAACAAAGGTAAGTTAATTTTTAGGTTAATTTAACAGCAATCTACGCCGTTCTTTATTTACTACTAGCAACGCTCCGCGGTTTCACCCGCGTAGTTCCCGTTCCCGTGGTAATGGATAAAATATAGCCTATGTCACCCGGGGATAGTGAAACAACTTCCCAACAGTAAAAGAAATATTCAAATCAGTTCAGTAATTTCGGAGCCTATTCAATGCAAACAATCAAATCTTTCCTCTTTATAATATTAGTGTAGACTAGCGGCCCGTCCCGGCTTCACACGGGTGGGATCATTTTTTTTCTAATAATAAATATAGCGTATTACTCAGGGATAATGTAGCATTCTAATGGTATTTTTTTTAAATCAGTTCTTGTTTTTTCGTTACAAATACAGGATAAGTTTTTATCCAGTGCGCAAATTTTAACCATGAATTCAGCATATCATTCTAGAGCCCCTAGCGTAGAAATTTTTCGCTGTTTCATAGAAAAGTGCAATACCTACGCGGTCAAAATGTATGGAACAGCTGATTTTTTTTTTGTATAACTGTCTTTCCATTTTATAATATTATTAATTCTAGAAGTCGGATTTTTACGGAAAGATTATATTCTAAGGTCCATTACGTTCATGCTCAATATTATAGTCAAATCTTAATCTATTTAGCAACAGTAAAAATATTGTCTGCTTAACACATTTTTATTTTAGTCTACTAATGGCCATTTTTTATGATAAAAAGATACATGCTACAACATAAAGTCCAGTCGTGATCTGTAAATGACTCAAGAGGAATAAAAACGATAATCTTCTAAAACTGCAAAGTGCTAACACCACGCACAAAAAAGAGGCAGCAATAAAAAAAACTGCAAGATTAAAATAAGTGTCCAAATCGCCATAAATATTTAATGTATGTAGGTACGGTGACCAAAAGAAATAATTATGCAAAGTCATTTGATACAGTTGAAGTGTAGTAAGAAACCGATGGATTTTTCGATAAAAATTTACTTGGAATAACTAATAGAAAACAAACAATTCATTCATTTTTAATTTCATTTGAAAACATCTATCCTTTTCTTACTTAACTTGCAACTATATACGACGACCCTGCACCCTAATTGCGTAACTCACGATTCATCATAATCTGTATCGTTTTCAAACGGATTGTTAAACCATTGCTTCATATGTTCGAAAAATGTGTCTGTTCGACAACATAAATAACGCAATGAATATAGTTTAACTGTGAAGACGAAACCAATTATGATCAATCGTGAGTTACGCAATTAGGGTGCTGGTTACTTACCTCTTTTGGTGACGGTACAACAGCAAACACTCGTAAATACTAAACGCTAATTTTTATTTGACGTGAAAAAATCGTGCCATGTTTAATTCATTGAGAAACAAAAATTGACGCGACAGCAGATTTGACTCTAATTTGAACATTTTAAAGCTTTTTCGTTATAAACAAGACTATGATACATAATAATAATAGTAATCCGCGAAGTGTTGGCCAGAGTTGTATCTATGGTCTACATTCAGATACGTTGTTTTTTTTTATTTGTTTCTGCTTGAGTTTAGTTACTATGGTTTGTTGGTATATTTGCGTGTGCTAGCTGACATGTGGCAAATATTTTAATTTTATGTTTTGTGTTCTTAAACTTGATAAATGACCTATTATTGTATAGAATCAAGTTCTTCTAACTTAACAGACAGCTGTGTTGTTGGGGAGTTTGTTGCGCCACCTATCTTCTTACCAGCTAAAGCAATAGGAAGTGGGCATTCTGACTATGTATGGACTCTTATGTAATTTTAACGTTCAAAAAGTTCTGTCAGCCTAGTTTGAATAAATGACTTTTGATTTTGGTAAGCAAGGGGTTTGGTTGCCGCACTTAGTCCTTCAAGTGGAACATTGTGCGTGAGCCTAGTAATTTTTTTATTGTTTGTTTGATATTGAGGACATTAAATAAATAGTCATCTTCTAAAAAACACATATTCATCTTCTTCAAATAAAAATCAATTCGTAATAATCGTCGAGCGCCACTATGCCGTAGTCGTTTACCCACATTACTCGTAGGATGCTCATGGAATATGTAGAATTGGGTAAATGAACAATGTCTTCAGACATGTTTGTCAAACACTCCATGGCAAGGCTGTCTGTGTTTCCTGGCTTGCGGTACCTACCTGCTTACGAGATAATCACGTCATGTGTAGATTATTGCGTAAAATTATCAGGAAGTGTCTACAGTTTTTAGAGTCAACCTTGATCGAAGACTTTTTTAAGACAAATAGATAATAAATAAGTAAAAAAGTTAAGCACTTATTATAGCGGTTGCGGTAGTAATCAATTACAGTTGGCAGGGCCATGGACCCGCTACCTGTTGCCATGGGTTCAGTAATTACAGGTTACAGTTTGTGCGTTGATGTCCCTGTATGTAAATAATATGTCAATTGAATGTGCAAAAATTAAAATGGCAAAAATGAATTTGAGAACCTACTTAAGAAATGATGGAACACATACATATTACGAGTTTTAATTTATTTGGATAAAAATATAAATTACTAACTAACTAAACAATCAAATACAAAAAACGAAAGGACACTTAGGCGTCGAAGTATTCGTCCGCATGCTGTCAGCAGGAAACGTGCCCAGAAGCCTGGCAGCATTGCCACGTTGAATGGCAATGCTAATTCTTAGGATAAAGAATGACCCTGCCTCTGGTCACGTGAAGTGTCGACCAGCCGGCGAGTTTAAGAAAAAAAAAGAGGAGACGTGTACTCGGGCCCCATGACCCGAGCGTTTCGATCAAGTGCGCGTTCTGGATAAAAAAAAAAATTATGAAGATGGTAGAACGTAATTTGATTTATTTCTTCATCTTCCCACTAAAACCAACGTTACATAATCTGGCTATGGACGGCCGGCCGGCTTAAGGTGAACCTAGTCCACATTTTTTCCATACAAACTTCGGGAGGGTTTTACTCCACTGTTTGACAATATATTACATCAAAAATTAAACATGTTATGGTTTTGTCTCAATAATACTATTGTCGGTACGGAAACAGAATACTAAAATAAAAAGCTATTAAAAAGTTATGAGCCAACAGAGATTCGTTGTTCTTGCTAATTTAACCTAACTTTGGGCGTGTTGGAGTAATAAAAGTGTAAAATCTCCAAAACCAAGTCGGAACCGACAAAGTTCAATTATCGAAAAGTTCAATAAACTTTGTTGGTCATTGATTTATGCAGTGGATTTTTCATAAAACTCGATCTTCCGAAGGACTGACTTAGCTTAATTTTTTACGCTCCTGTTCTACTATAAATGATCCTGCGTCTCAATAACGTTGTGCATGTAGACCAGCGTCTAACTGCTCATCACTGATACTACCTCTGTTGGACATGAAGCCTGGTGAGACAGCGTTCTTTTTAGCCAGGTCCACCAGTGAGTTCTAGCTAGCGACTAGGTTCCCCTTAAGCCGGAACTCCACTCGACGCGGAAACTACCGATTCTCAACAAGAATTTAATCCAAGACAAACCACAACTAATTTTAGACCGACCTTTAGTTTTTTGCGACTGCATAAATTCACATAATATTAACAAATCAAGGTTGGTCCAATCAAGCGAGTTTTTTAGATATTCTGGGAATACTTAATCGTTAGTCGAAGTTCACACGGCCCGAAAAAATGGCGGCAGGATTATATCACGCACTTGATTTTGAACTCTAGGTGTACAACCGAGGATTGAGAATTCAAGAGAGTGTATTTCAGCGCGTCGACAAAACACAGTCACAAAATAAAGAGAGTACAGAAGGCAATCACATGTACGTACTTCGATTTTCATACCTACGCTCGGCGGTCTCGCTAGGGTTGTCAACATTGGCTTATGCACAAAAAACTATCGTGGTAGTGGCACTCGTATTTAGGTCTTTGCCATGATCACAATTAATCTCAACTCTAATAGTTATGGTCGGCGGCGGGTGGCCCGGCCGGCTCGACGAGCAGTGCTATCTTAACTATTTATAATGAGGAAGATGAGCGTATTTTTTAGCTTTTAAGTACTACAATAAATACCTAATATAAATTGTAAAAATACAACAAGGCCACAAAGTCATACCCACAACTAACTAGGTATTCTGTGTTACGTTAAAACGAACCATCGAAACACGAGCAAATACCTAGGTACTCACCTCTCTGGTCAACTCAACAACTGGATTGCTATTCTGTAACCATCTCACCGCGTGATGTGAGCGTGGAGTGAGCTGTCAGTGCCATTCCACCTAATGCTTGGTCAATCCCTAGCATCAGTGATATGACACTGACAGCTCACTCCACGCTCACATCACGCGGTGAGATGGTTACAGAATCGACATGCTGGTAGCTTAAAAAAAGACAATTCACAGTTTAATGTTGAATTTAAACAACCGTCCACTGAACAGTTATAGTAACTTTTTTTGTTGCTCCGTTTTTGCATTTCACAGACGCGTGTCAAAGGGAATGGCACTCGCGCTCGCACTGGTCCGAACCGGTCCGAGATATCGTGTCCGTGAGCGGTGTCTATGTGTGCGTTGGTCGAGCGCACTTTGTATGTAGATTGCCTTCTGTACTCTCTATATTTTGTGACACAGTGTTCGATTTTCAACTCTCGGCGCTAGCAGTAATTTAGTAAGATCGTTAATTCCACGCGGGCTGGCAACAACGCATATAGTAGTTTGATTATTTCACTAAATACAAACAAAAGTACATTTTTTTTCAGCCGAGCACTATATGCTTGGTACCTATTTATAATTGTTTTTAACATTTATTATTTAGTAAAAACATTGACATTAGTAATGAAAATAGAAAATAATTGATGGTATGGCGATTTTTATAAGTAAAGACCAAAATAACTGTAAAAAATTGGATACTGAAAATAGAAAATGAAACTTGAAAATAGCAACGATCTGGTGCACGGCTGAATTTTTATTTTATTTTTGTTCGGTTATTCCCAATGTATCTACTCCATTATTTTGTTCTAAAAAGATAAGAATCTCATACATTAATTCCCATGTTACTCCAAGGATTTTTTTTTTAATACTTACTGTTTTGTTCCCATTCTGCTCCTTAGGTATCTGGAATTATTCTCAAAGTACTCCACCGATTATTCGTTATCAATTCTCGAACTGCTCCATCTACAACCTGTAAAATACATATATCTACTTCATTACAGTCAGTCACAAAAATTCTTGAAATAGAGATTAATTTCTACTTCAATGCTTCAAAATGCTAAACTTTAAAGTTTAGCATTTTGTTATAACGTCAATGCATATTTAAAATTGTAGGCTTTTTACAAAAATCCCTAGTTCGCAAACAATTCGTAATCTTAGCTAATGAGATTATTTTAGATATTTATTATTTTAGTCTATTTTAGAATCATAATGTTTTTTGTGCGTCATCTATCGGATAAACTTAACACTTTTAACATTTGAGAGGCGCCACAGCGACAGCGTCCTCCGCATGACTCAGGTCCTCACCGGACACTGTTGTTACGGGAGGTTCCTGTTTCAGATAAGGTGGGAGGAGACGCCTGGGTGTTTTCACTGCGTAGATCGCTCTGAGAACACGCTGGAGCATACGGTGGAGGTCTGCCCGACTTGGGCGGAGCAACGCCGTGTCCTTGTGGAGGCGATCGGCGGCGGCGATCTCTCGCGTCCGGCTCTGGTCCAGGCCATGGTTCGGAGCGAGAGTGCATGGGTAGCCGTCGCCTCTTTCTGCGAAGCAGTAATACTCGCGAAGAGGGAGGCGGTCCACGTGAGGGAGAGGCAGTATATGCGCCCTCACGGCCCTTGTCGCCGCATGAGACCTCCTGGGCGTCGGGAATCCTAGGCTGACTTCCGGCCACCGTCCAGGTGCGGGCTTGCGGCTGGCGAGTAATGGGTAGCTCGCTATCCGGTAAGGACCAAGACTTCTGAATCCAGAGCCCCACTTTTTTAATTTTCTTACTTGATTTAGAAATTTTTTAATTGTTTACCAAAAAAATATAAGACTCTAAATTATTGTTGAATTATATTATTGTCTTTTTTTACCAATTTATTTATACTTAAAAATATATTTGCAAAGATTTTGAGCCTAACTGTACGTCAGCTACCCTTTTATAATGATCCGGTACATTTAAATTAGCTTTTTGATTAAATTGTACCTACTTTGCGAACATTTTAATATTGTCATGGAATTACACCTAATTAAAAATATTATATTTTTCATGGAGTAGTTTGGGAACTATTTTTGAAGAACTTTGGAAATAACCCCTTTTGTTTGTATTTAATGAAAAGATCACGAAAAACCGCCATAAATGCGCCGTTGCTAGCCCGTGTGGGGAGAACGCTCTTATCATTACGTCTTCGTCCTCGACTTCTTCAACGTCTACACGGCCGTAATAAAATTTCGGAGGGATTTTTGCGCTAACTGGATCTTCAACGCAATGCTTAGCACTCAGAGTTGAAAATCGAATAGTACTATTGGATTATGAATGCTCGGTTCAACACCAAAAGTGGAAATTCCAGTGCGCGAAAAAATCTCGCCGTTAACTAAGGCCTCCACGATCGCTATAAGACCTGCACGCACGTACCGACGTACCAGTACACACTCGTGAATAAACGCAGGATGCATCACAGGATGCACCTCTATTCAGCATTATGCTGATTTTCGAAACGTTTCCTCTAATTATTATGCAACTGCACCTCGCTGCAACTACAGCCCGCATACTAGTGAAAGTCGTGTTGAGTGCACATCGTATTTACAACTAACAATAAAGTTTTATTTAATAAATTCTGTGTTCAATGGTACACGTCCCTCAATTTCACTTATGTTTTAAGTGATTTTTATGATCGAACTGACCGGGTTTTATCATTTCTGTGTACTATGTGGTTCGACGTTTCGTTCGTTGGAAAGAACGGCGGCAAGGAGAACCTTCTTTTTTTCGAGTGAGTAGAGAATGTCCTTGTTATATAGGTCTTATGTTGAAATAAGCTGTATATAGAGCTTATAAAAGCTATTTTTCATTGGTGTTTTCTGGCAGAGAATAATGCACTGGCAGAGCATAATGCAGAGTAGCTGGGATTTTGAGGCACGACCGGTAACGATGGATCCAGTACATCATTCTGGACACAACTGCGTTGAAATTTTAAAATAAAATTTCTAATTCTAAAGTGGAATATACACCGTTACATTTTGATCGTTTTAATTCTTTAATGGAACTTACTAGAGAATGGGCAGCAGCGTTCTCTATGCATTTTACCACCATACTGCGATCGCCAATCCGCTTGATGATGATGATGAATTCTTTAATAGGGTAATTGTACTCATCAAAATGAACAACTTTTACATTGCATTGGGATCAACCCTGAAATCGTGAAATAAAAATGAGGTGATCCATACATTTATGTTCGAATAAAACGACAGAATGTATGGATCAGCTCATTTTTATTACACGATTTTAGGGTTGATCCCAATGTAAAACCCAGACAGGCTTGTAAATTATTTTATCAACACTCCTCTCAAGACGGCGGAAGAAAACATCGTGAGGAAACCGGCATGTCCTGGAACCAATAATTCGAAGAGTATCTGGTTTTTTTTGTTTGACTTTTTCTAAAAATAAAACCAAGCTAACTAGATCGATTTATCGCTCCCGAAACCACCTGCATACTAAATTTCATACGTTGTAGCCGTTTCAGAAATTCAGATTATGCTCGGTATTTTGTTTTATTTTTTTTTGTTTGACGTTTTCTAAAAATGAAACCTAGCTAGATCGATTTATCGCCCCCGAAACCCCTTTCATACTAAATTTCATTAAAATCGTTGGAGCCGTTTCTGAGATTCAGATTATATACAAGGTGTAGGTAATAAGGTAATAGGTAAAACGGGCTGTTGTCCGCAACTCCACGTCAAAACGCGTATTTTGCGTACGGGTGGGAGAATCGGTCATTCGATCCACCCCAGCTTATCGAGAAAGGCCAGCAACGCCTTTGTGTTGCTGACAATCTCACGTAGGGTACCTGGGTTACCGAAGTATTTTGTCCTGTAATTAGCAACCGCCGGGCAGTTTAACAGCACATGAGTCGATGTCTCGTCGTCCTCCATGCAGGCCCTGCACAGCGGACTGTCTGTTACTCCTATGACAAAGAGATGTTTATTAAATGACCCATGGCCAGTTACGGCTGCTGTAACTGTACGCAGCTGTGGTTTTGTTAAACGGAGAACCTGTTTCGTGAGGCGGACATCGAACGCAGGAAGTGCTTCCTTAGCCTGCCTGCACTCACTTAGGTCCATCCATATTTTGTGATGATGATCCCTGGTTCGTTTCCTTACCAGAGTGCGTAGATACCCGAAGGGAAGTGGCGCAATGGGTTCTGGTCCCACTGGTGTCATGCTCGACCCCCTCCTGGCAAGTTCATCGGCTGCATCGTTGCCTAGCGAACCGCTGTGTCCTTTGATCCACTGAATGGTAATATTGTTGAGGCTACCTACCTCGCTGAGGCGCTGGTGGCACTCGTATATCAGCCCAGAGTCAACCGTGTGACTGTTCAGCGCTTGTAGAACAGCCATGCTGTCTGAGAGTATGCGAATCGAGTGGTCCATAACTTCCCTGGCCATGATAGCAGACGCAGCAAGGGAGATGCCCATGCATTCGGCCTGAAACACTGTGTTATGGACCCCCAGTGGTGTGGCTATGTGGATGTTGAGGGACTCCAGCCCCTGTGCCACTACCTGTTTTTAATCCGTCCGTGAAGATACGCAGCTCTGCGGGGCGCAAGCCTTCGCATCGTCGATCCTCATGCAGTTGGATTCTGTATTTTTTATCGAAGATAAATTGTTTGGGCACCCGGTCATTTATTGCCTTCGTAATGGGGAACTCACTATTGAGTTCCTTAAGCAGCTCGGTGTGTTTGTGTGTCTGTCTTACTCCAGAGATTTGTAGCCTTTAGACGCACCGCCGCCATCGTTGCTTCCTGCTGTATGAACAGGTGGAGCGGTGGCAGCCCCAGCATGGCCTCGATCGCTGCAGTCGGAGTAGACCTCATGCAGCCCGTGGTCGCCATGCAGGCTAGTATTTGCATGCGCTGTAGTTTGTTGGTAGCTGTAACTAGCTTGGTGCGGGGCCACCAGACCACGGCCCCGTAGGTGATCATGGGGCGGATTACTGCAGTGTACAGCCATAGTATGATTTTGGGGGATAGGCCCCACTTCTTACCAATCATTTTCCTGCACTGCCAGAATGTGATGCAGGCCCTGTTTAGCTTGGTGTCCAAATGACTGCTCCAGTTTAGCTTACTGTCCAAAGTAACCCCGAGATACTTAACTTCATTGGCCAACTGAAGTTCCGTGTTGAACAGTTTCGGTAGGCAGAAAGGGCCTAATGCTCGTTTATGGGTGAACATGACTAGTTCATTTTGGTGGGGTTAACTGATAGCTCAAATTCCCTACACCATCTCTCTACGATACGTAGTGCTTGTTGTGTGAGGTTACAGATCGTTCCCGTCACCTTCCCCAAAACCAGAATTGCGAGATCGTCTGCATAACCTATTGTAAAGTAATGGTTGGCGTTGAGTTTGGTGATAAGATCATTAATCACCAGATTCCATAGGAGGGGGGACAGTACCCCTCCTTGGGGGCAGCCCTATTTCCGTTACAACTTGAATATATACAGGGCAAGTTTTTATCCAGTGCGCAAACTGTAACCATGAATTCAGTATATCATTCTAGAACCCCTACCGAAGAAATTTTTTGCCGGTTATAAAAATAAAAATCAGCTGTTTTAGAAAAGTGAGCGCGTAGGTATTGCACTTTTCTATGAAAGAGCTGATTTTTTTTGCATAACCGGCGAAAAATTTCTGCGCTAGGGGTTCTAGAATGATATGCTTAATTTATGGTTACAATTTGCGCACTGGATAAAAACTTACCCTGTATATACAAGAATTGCTTTTTTAAAGGTATTAGATATGTGACATCTACGGTCACTCCCTCTCACAGAGAGGAGGCCTGTGTCCCAGCAGTGGGAACGTTATAGGCTGATTATGATGACAAGTTAAGCTGCGCTTAAGGGGACACTTTTCGTGGGTTCGAACTCACTGGTGGGCCTGGCTAAAAATCACGCTGTCTCACCAGGTTTCGTATCCGACACAGAGATAGTATCAGCGATGAGCAGTTAGAAACTAGTCTACACGCACAACGTTATTGAGTGAGATGCAGGAGCATTTACAGCAAAACATTCGCGAAAAAATTAAGAAAAGTCTTTCGGAAGATCGGGTTTTATGAAAAAACCACTGCATAAATCAATGACCAATAAAGTTTATTGAACTTATCGATAATTGAACTTTGTCGGTTCCGACTTGTTTTTGGAGATTTTACACTTCTTTTATTACTTAAACACGTCCAAAGTTGGGTTAAATTAGCAAGAAAAACGAATCTTTGTTGGCTCATAACTTTTTAATGGCTTTTTATTTTAGTATTCTGTTTCCGTACCGACAATATTAATAATGAGACAAAACCATACAATGTTTAAGTTTTGATGTACATTGTCAAACAGTGGAGTAAAACCCTCCCGAAGTATGTATGGAAAAAATGTGAACTTGTTTCACCTTAAGGGGCATCGTATTACCCAGTAACTGGTCTGTGGAGTTCAGATAAGCAGTCGTACTATTTTAAATAACGACTGGTATTCAGCTGCATCCGGTTAGACTGGAAGCCGACCCCAACATAGTTGGGAAAAGGCTAGGCAGATGATGATGTAGGTAGAACACACCATATTTTGTAAAAGTATTTTTTACTGCTGTTTGAAGCGAATAAATAACATAATATTTAATACCGTTATAAGTATTTATTATAATTATAAAACTCCTATTTCAGTAACCATTATTTATAATAGTTGCATGCATCATTAATAATATGCAAACGTAATAATTACAAAAACGTGTAGGTATAGTAAATTTATTCAATCATGGTTCAATCTAACTTTTAATGTATTATTATGACATTAAAATATAAACAAAACGCTAAATGCAGAAAATGTCAGCCTGTCTTAGTTTGTTTTTAGTTTATTACAATTTACCATCGCAATTAGACTATAATTATTAAATATTGATTTAGTCATGCCAAAGAATCACCATTGAGATACAATGTGGCAATGCTGCCAGCCTTTTGGGCACTTTTCCTGTTGCATCACGTACCCTATGATTATTTTTATTTTTTCTATGCTAAAACATAACATCTTAGCTATTATCAGTGTGAAAACTTTTCCTTCGTGTATTTTTTTAATTCTTAAAACATTCGTTTTGTCTTATTTCGTGAGTTTTTCTTAATAGGTGCCCTGTATTCCTAAGGACCTTGACAAACAAACAGCTTTCCTCTTTATTGTAACAACAATTACATAATTAATGATCATTGAAGGCGATAATTGGCCACAACCCGGAGGCCTTGTAAGTTTCTTATCAATTAACTCAATTAGTGATATCCTTTTGTATCTAGTGTTTATTGATCCGTTTGTTAGACAAGCAGATGTGTGCCATCCTTGGCCTGGTTTTAAAAGGGAAATATTTAATCGATCCTCTGAAAATTTATTGACTTTCTGATTTACGGTTTCTTAAATAAATGGTCGGTTCTCTTAAAACTTTTTGTCTTCTAATGATGTACGATTTCTTAAATAAATGAGCTTTTAAAAACTTTTTAGTCTTCTAATAATGTATCAACGCTTTCATAAATAAATGAGTCCCTAAAACCTTTTTGGTCTTATAATGATGTACGCTTTTGTTAGCGCGGGGAACAAATAAAAGTGGACTACTTCGATTCCCAACACTATCTTAAATAAATGAGCCTCTGAAAGCTGTTTGGTCTTCTGATAAGATACCTACCTTTTTGTAAAAATAAATGATCTTTTTTTACTTACTGGCGTTTTCTTAAAGTTGGTCATAGTAATTATATGATATAGACTAAATGGATAAGTTTAGAACTATGAGCAACTGCTACATCCAGGATGGTCACGGTTACTTGTCTGTTTAGTATTTTAGGATACCTAAATTGAAAACAACTAGACTGTCTATTAATATTTTTTCGAAAATTGAAATGGGAATTATTTGGGATTAGATTAAATTCATGCCACTTTAAAATAATACTTCGCCTTAATGAGCTATTCAGAAATCGGAGTTTTTTTTCTATTTGGCAAGCGAATAGCCGCAAAAGTTCGCTTCCCACATCGGCTGTGTGCAAATGTGGCAAAAGTCACCAAACTTGCTTATTTACGGTCTGTTGATGCTTTCCTTCACCATAGGCCACAATACAAGTGGGTAAGATGGATGTTCTGCAAATTTCTGAGCAACCAATACTGATCCACTAATGTCTTGAATTTGTAAACATGTATTTGTCATTGTTAATCCTCGGCGAAGGTTTATTGTCATTTTCCACAAGGTTACCAAGCTTTGTACTGAAAGCAACAGGTTTCTCCATCCTTGAAGCGACGTGAATGTGTCAAGACCCTTTGTAGGGAAATCAGGTTCTTGTAATGATAAACCTGCCCTATTCTACTCGCAAAGTTGCTTCGAGGAAGTACTTACTGGACCGGTCACAAGGAACGCTTCGAGTCCTTTGACTCGGGCTCAAAATCCGACAGCGATCGAAAAGGGCCGAGGCACACCGAAGTTGCACGAAGCAGGCTGAAGTGCCCTTCTACAGTCTCGTGTTCAGATTAGTGTATTGGCACTTACCCTGTAAGATAAAGCCAACAAATGAATAGGAGTGAAGTAAAGTACGACACATCCCATGAGCTAGAGGTACATTTATACCTAGTATGCAAGTTTCTTACCTGTTGCGTACAATAAAATCATTTGGAAGACAAGCAAAACACGTGTGTACGCCACGAATGGTTTATTACGACTCTCTACTTAATACTAATACATGAATAATTGTACTTTAGCTACACATACATACTTATACACCACACCACAGGGGTTGGTGAAAAAAAAATAAAAATATAAAAGAGTTAAAAATGTTTTTTTTTTTTTCTTAAACTATGAATTACTAAGTATAGTGATTAAGAATATAAAATTAGTAATACATTTAGTAATACATTATTTTTTAAACAATTTAGTGCGGTTTTTGTGTACAATTTCTTCTTTATTGTTTTTCATAATTTTTACATTTGGTTCTTTATCTTCAATAACAATAAATGGACCATTATACAAAGTATCCAATTTATTTGCAGTTTCATTTTTTAACAATATTAAATCACCTTTGTCATATCGCACTTGGTTTACGTTTTTGTCATACATAGTTTTTCTCATCTCTTTACTTTTTAACAGATTATTTCGCGCATCTCTGTGTGCTACTTGTAAACGATATCTTAATTCTAAACTATAATTATCTGGATTATATAAAGGTTCTATACCACTACTTATTCTACTCGGAATTTCACTGGGTTTTCCAAAAACTAATTCATACGGGGCATATTTTGTAGAAGAATGTATAGTGTTATTAAAAGTAAAACACCAAAATGGTAGCCAATGGCTCCATGTTTCAGGAAAATTATCGCATTGTATTCTTAAGAATGAGCCTAAATGTTTATGCGTATTTTCGAGTGAACCAATTGATTCGTGGTGATATGAAGTTGAGTTTAATTTTTCAATTCCTAAAAGTGTACAGACTTCTGTCATAGTAGATGACATAAACTCTGTGCCTTTATCTGTGGCTATTATTTTTGGAATTCCGAACCTTAAAATAAATTGATTAACAAATGCCTTTGCAACGGTGACCGTTTCCTTATTTTGTAGAGGATAAGCCTCAACAAATTTACTTAATTCGCACTGCAACGTAAGTATATAATTATTACCATCTATATCTTTATCTAAGGGTCCAACTAGATCTAAAAACACTTTCTCGAAAGCATATGAAGCTGTGGTGGTTATTACCATCGGCTCCTTGGTTTTTCGCGAATATTTGGATTTTTGACATTTTTCGCATTTATTTACAAAGTCTTTGACGTCTGCTTCCATGCCTGGCCAGAAATATTTCCTCTTAATATTGTTCATCATTCTCCGCACGCCTGCGTGACCGCTGGTGGGTAGTAAGTGATAGTCATTAATAATAAATCTCTTATCTCTTTCATTATTTACTTTTTCTACTCCTCGTAAAATACATATCCGTGGACCGGTCCACTTTTCCTTATTTTGAATCTCTTCGATAAGTTCTTTTATGAATAACGCGTTACTTTTTCCTTTTATTATACATATTTCGTCGACATTTATATTTTTACTCAATTGACTTAATTTCTCAACAAAAACGGCTCGCGTGTATTGTTCCTTGAAATCAAGATTTATGTATAATACTTTTTTATTTTGGGAATATGCAAAACACTCGGTTTCTACATCTATATCCACTTGTTTTCTTATCCTATTTAACTCTTTTCCCTCTATTAAAATTATTTCTACTGCACTACTCGGCATTCGCAATAATTCTACGATTCTCGGTTGATCAGGCCGATCGTCTGTGTCATTATTGGTGATTGGAGTTGCATTTCTGTCTTTTGTCTCGTCTAATTTCCTTTTCTGTGCTCTAGTCATTACATTGATTATGTTCTCATTAATACGTTTTAATTCTTCGGAGTTTATTGGAATTCTAGACAACGCGTCTGCTACGGCGTTATCTTTTCCTTTTATGTATATAATGTCATAATCGTATTCTTCTAATGTTAATCGAAACTTTAATAATCTGCTTGATGGATCTCTCATTCCAAATAAATACAACAGTGGTTTGTGGTCTGTCATGATTGTAAATTTCTTACCTAGAAGATATGGCCTAAAATATTTTATTCCCCATACTATCGCAAGTAACTCCTTCTGTATAGTTGGGTAATTTTTCTCTGCTTTATTTAGTGGTCGACTCGCATAAGCGACTGGTAGCATGTCTTTATTACAAAGTACTGCTCCTACAGCAATACCTGAAGCATCAGTTTGTAAAATGAACTCGTTTTCATTTGAAAAGTCTGGGTATTGTAAAACGGGTGGTGATATTAACGCTTTTTTCATTAAATTAAATGAATTTTCGCACTGGTCAGACCATATAAATGGAACATCTTTACGACATAAGAAATTTAAAGGAATAGTTATTTCTGCAAAGTTTTTTATAAACTTTCTGTAATAATTACAAAATGCGACGAAGCGTTTTACTTCTTCTGTACTTTTTGGTGTTGGGTAATTTTCAACAACTTTTATTTTGGCTTTATCCGGACTTATTCCTTCTGCTGACACTGTGTGTCCTAAATACAAAAGTTCCTTTTTTAAAAAATTGCATTTATTGGGGTTCAATTTTAGATTAACTTTTCTAAGTCTCTCGAAAACATCTATTAAGTTTTTATTGTGACTTTCAAAATTACGTCCAAATATTACAAGGTCATCAAGGTATATGAAACACTTCTCATACGTTAAACCTGACATGGCAATAGTCATTACCCTTGAAAAAGAACTCGGACTGGTTTTAAGTCCCATTGGCATCCGTTTCATCTGGAATTGTCCAGTATTAGTTGTAAATGCAGTAAGTTTTCGTGACTCTGGGTTCAAGGTCACTTGGTAATATGATTGACTAAGGTCTAAATGGGTAAAATAAATGGCACCTGAAAGTGACTCTAGAATATCAGTAATATTCGGTAAGGGGAATTTGTCATCCTGTATAACTTCATTTAATTTACGGTAATCTATTACTAATCTCCATTTTTTGCTGTCGTCATTAGATTTTTTGGGCACGAGTAAAATTGGGCTAGACCACTCACTTTGAGCTTCCTCTATAATATCATCGACTAACATTTGTTTAATTTGCTTTATTTATTTCTGGTTTTTGACTGTTTGGCAACCTATACGGTTTTGTATAAACGGGACTAGTATTCGGTTTTAAATAAATATTATGTTCATAAGATTTAGTAGTTGTAAGCTTATCACCCGGTAGGTAAAAGATGTCATTGTACTTTGTACAAACTGCTTCTATCGTCCCACGCTCAGTTGGATGTAAGTGATCTAATTTTAGTAATCCTAACAAGGTATTAGCTCTCTCTGCGTTTGACTGACATTTTTTAAACTGACAGATTTGGTAATCGTCTAGGGAATGTATCTCTGGTTGAAAAGTTGGTACAGTAATTGATTCTTCTTTAGTATTTAATATTTTTATGGGGATTACGTTATTTACCGGCTTTACTATTAAAGCTGCTAAAAATAAATCTTCTTGTAATTGTTTTGGCAATACAACACAATCATTATTTAATTTATTATTCATTAGTTGTATATAATGAATGGACTCACTTCTTGCAGGAATCGTCAAGTAATTACGTGATATATTTGGTGACGCATAAAGTGGTATAATATTTTTACATTCGTTATGTAGTGTTATTGTATCATTTTCTAAGTTAATATGTGAATTAAATTTCGATAAAAAGTCTAATCCGAGAATTCCATCCGACTTGAACGGTAAATTATTGAACAAATAAAATTTGTGATTAAAAGTACTATTTTGAGTACGCAATGTAAGATTAACATAACCTTGCGAATAAGTTTTGCCACCGAAACCATTTATTACAATTCTATCTTCATACACAGGAATGTGTTCCGATAACACCTTCTTAGAAACAACGGAAATGGACGCGCCGGTGTCAAGTAACCATGAACACCTAGTATTGTTAATGTTAAAGTGTACGTACCTAACATTTTTATTACACGTTAAAATGTTATATGATTTAGGAACGAAAAAACTGATTTTCGTCCTCTGTTTTTACGTTTTCTGTTTGGGGGTCCTCGCTCGCTTGGGCTGAAAACATTCTTCGTGGATTATATCCACCTCGAGTACCTCTACCACGATAATATTTAGTTGGATTTTGGTTATTTCCAAAGTTTGAATAATTAGTACCTCTTCCGCGTGTATATGTATATCTACCTCTGGGGTTACCATTATACCTAGTCTGATAATTATTATTATTACTGTAACTTTGACTCGTATTATAATTTCCACGGTACCGCGAACCTTGATTATAATAATTATTTCGTCCTCCTCTGTTGAAATTAATATTTTTATTATTATACCTGTTATTCGGCTTTTCCCTTGCGCTGAAAATACCGTTGGAAGTTGTGGGTTGTCCCAGCTCCTCGTCTTCAGCTGCACGCACCGCATCCTTCAACTCTGAGTAGTTCCGTGCTGAAATGATAGTGCTTAAACGTTTATACCTTAATCCATCTGTAAATCTTTTAATCGCGTATTTCTCGTTTATAGGTCTCAGTATTTCTCTTGCCTTTTCGTTACCATCAGCTTGAGCAATGGTGAGGTCTATAAACAATTCTGTTATTTTATTTCCATATTCACTAATGGACATATTATTTTGACTGAAATTATTTAATTGACTAAGTATAGAGTTGGCTGACTTTTTCGTCAATAAATAAGTTTTGATATCCTGTATAAGGCTTGTAATATTTTCATATTCGCCTTTTAATTTTAACTTTGCTGTTTTAGACAGTCGTGTTTTCAAAACAAACGAAATTAACATTTTTGTTTGTTCGGGGTCCTTGAGACAGCTGTTGTATAATTCTACAGCGTCTATAATTTTTTCAATTGTAAGTTCTGATCCATCCATTTCTGGTATTAAAGATGTTGCTGTTTTTAGATCGAACTTCTCCATGTTTAATATATTTGTTTCTGCTTCACTTTCAAAATGATATGTCAGAATCTTATTGTAAACGGAATCTATTCTCTCCTTCAACACTTCGTAAATATATTCCGCTAATTCTAACGAGCTTTTTTGCTCGGTAAATATACTTATAATAGTTTTATAAAACGAATATAGCTCTTTAGCTTTTATTATTTTTTCTTCAACCTTTTCTTTATATTGAAACCGTCTACTTGGACCTAACTTCCTTAAATTAATTTGAATATCAGTTAATTCACTTAAAATGCTTTCTAAATCTTTTTCCATAGAATAGAATGAAATTAAAACATACTTACATTTGATTAATAAAATTAATAATGTACCTAGTAGGTTGGTCCATATGATTTAAATTTATATTTCCTATATATTTTGTTTTTCCCATGTGACATTCCGATATTATTAGGCTGTAAGTTGCTGTAAGACACAAAGTTACACTGTAATATAACAAAAGTATTAATTATAGGGGCTTATTACTAAACTTAATTGTTCATTTAAGGTTCTTCTTAAAGGGACTGCGAATGTTTTTTTTTTCCATAATGGGTGTTGTGAGACAGTTAGTTCATTTTTTATTATATATATTTTTTTTTTTCACTCTCTAAATACACTTTCACACTTTTCACTGCGCACTGATTTGATTTTTACACATTATTATCATTTCCTTCTTCACGTTCTCGCCTCCCCGACAACCGCAAACGCATTTTTCTTATTAATTCGGATTCAACTCGCTTTCCGATCCATTTCTTGTGTTTGTCCTTGACCTTTTTCCAAATAATTATGATTGCTGCAACGGCAATAATTGTCAAGGCCGACGCCTTATTATTTTGTAGAGGATAAGCCTCAACAAATTTACTTAATTCGCACTGCAACGTAAGTATATAATTATTACCATCTATATCTTTATCTAAGGGTCCAACTAGATCTAAAAACACTTTCTCGAAAGCATATGAAGCTGTGGTGGTTATTACCATCGGCTCCTTGGTTTTTCGCGAATATTTGGATTTTTGACATTTTTCGCATTTATTTACAAAGTCTTTGACGTCTGCTTCCATGCCTGGCCAGAAATATTTCCTCTTAATATTGTTCATCATTCTCCGCACGCCTGCGTGACCGCTGGTGGGTAGTAAGTGATAGTCATTAATAATAAATCTCTTATCTCTTTCATTATTTACTTTTTCTACTCCTCGTAAAATACATATCCGTGGACCGGTCCACTTTTCCTTATTTTGAATCTCTTCGATAAGTTCTTTTATGAATAACGCGTTACTTTTTCCTTTTATTATACATATTTCGTCGACATTTATATTTTTACTCAATTGACTTAATTTCTCAACAAAAACGGCTCGCGTGTATTGTTCCTTGAAATCAAGATTTATGTATAATACTTTTTTATTTTGGGAATATGCAAAACACTCGGTTTCTACATCTATATCCACTTGTTTTCTTATCCTATTTAACTCTTTTCCCTCTATTAAAATTATTTCTACTGCACTACTCGGCATTCGCAATAATTCTACGATTCTCGGTTGATCAGGCCGATCGTCTGTGTCATTATTGGTGATTGGAGTAGCATTTCTGTCTTTTGTCTCGTCTAATTTCCTTTTCTGTGCTCTAGTCATTACATTGATTATGTTCTCATTAATACGTTTTAATTCTTCGGAGTTTATTGGAATTCTAGACAACGCGTCTGCTACGGCGTTATCTTTTCCTTTTATGTATATAATGTCATAATCGTATTCTTCTAATGTTAATCGAAACTTTAATAATCTGCTTGATGGATCTTTCATTCCAAATAAATATAACAGTGGTTTGTGGTCTGTCATGATTGTAAATTTCTTACCTAGAAGATATGGCCTAAAATATTTTATTCCCCATACTATCGCAAGTAACTCCTTCTGTATAGTTGGGTAATTTTTCTCTGCTTTATTTAGTGGTCGACTCGCATAAGCGACTGGTAGCATGTCTTTATTACAAAGTACTGCTCCTACAGCAATACCTGAAGCATCAGTTTGTAAAATGAACTCGTTTTCATTTGAAAAGTCTGGGTATTGTAAAACGGGAGGTGATAATCGCGCAAAATGCATCGGGAGGAAGTAATACTACAGTTGAATCATACATTCAGATAAATAGCATTTTGTTGGCGTCGGCCTTGACAATTATTGCCGTTGCAGCAATCATCATTATTTTCAAATATTCCGTATATAACTCAAATAAGTACAACTGGATTTTATTATGAAAACTATGTAGATAGTAATGAGATCAAATTAAATTAACTAGTTAATTAGAAACCTATACATTGAGTTGAGCCAAAATCTCTTAACATTTCTCGTCTTTGTTTCCATTCTTTTTTAGGGAATTACGTAAAACACTGTTTAATACTGCTAATCGTGCCATATTAAACTCCTTTTACTTGTTTAAAACCACCTAAAATGCAAAACAATTTCAAAAAAGTTACACTTTTGCTATTGGAAAAATCACAATCTACAAACAATCCCAGCGTAATATTGATGCAATACACAGCTGTCAAAAAAACTCAAGAGTAGCGATTACCGCGCGCCAAGCCCGATCCCGATTTCATTTAGTTCTCCAAAAAGACACGCAATTTAAACACGATTTGGCGCTAGCGTCGAACTCAAGAGTACGAAAAGTCACAATTCCAATGTCGATCGATCGGAATTGAACTCAAGAGTAAGCACACAGGGCCGCGCCGGGAGGGACATTTCTCGCAGAACAGATGGCCGATGTAACGTGTGTTCTCGTGTGGCGACTGCGTACCGGGGTAGTCCGGAAGACGTAGCTTTAGATCGCCTCCCACAAGGTTAACCGATGACCTTGTAAAGGACGCGGTTGAAGTGGCATGTTTCGGGGAGGCCTATGTCCAGCAGTGGACGCCTTTCGGCTAAATTCATATTGCAGTGATTTCGGAAAGTATTGACTTAACAACATTGGATCATATCTCATCAACTTTAAAGATTTCATACCTCCGTTTTGTCAGTACAAAGTCAACTTAACCTTTGCATAAAAGGACGCTAACCAAATCTGTCATAGCAAACATATCCAAATCACAGTTGCGCATCTTGCAACGCATGTCAAGAGGCGTAGGCGCAATCTGTGTGGTGCAAACATTGCCCGAACGTGTTGCAAACCACGGTTTACAGTTAAAGTATTACTGTTTAGGCGATTTATATCGGAAATTAGTTCGTTATGGAACTGGATCGTCGAATTTGTTGAGTTTTTGACTCCAGCAGTGTCAAATGTCAGTAGAAAGTAGGATATTATATTGGGCATTATACTCCACCTTCCGTTTAATTGGCTTACTCCGTTGGCCTCGTTAATCTCGGTGGAGTAGAATGCCCAATAATATAAATTAAATCCTACACAGGGCAGTTAATTACTACTCGTAACTCGCTTTATTTCACTTTCAGACTTACACGTATCAGAAACACCTGTCTAAAATGAATCCAAAAAATTACAGTCCTCGATCGAAAATCAAATTCGTCTATTTTCGTTCACACATTATTGGGCGACCGCTCATTCACGAAAAAGATTGGTGATGGAAATGGTTTATGCAGGACTTTTTTTATTGTGGAAATTGTGTTAACGATTAAGTCGTGGGTTTTTCTTGTGGAGGTAGTATCGAAGATTAGAGATTCACAATGATCCGTGGTTACAACATGGTATAAACTTTCCTGAATGCTATTATTTAAATGCTGGTGAAGGAATAAAATATGTTGAGAAATCAATGGCCCAGAACGAGTGGATGTCAGAAAGAATAAAACTAGTTTAAAACTGAAGTACAACATCGTAGAGCCAACCGGACAATCGATTTATTTTATTGGCAATTAAGGCGGAGATTTCTTGAAAACGGTAAAAAAGGTGTTTATTGAAAGCAGTGTATCTCTTTAACCGTAAATAGTTTTGAAAGCAAAAAAAATATGCGATATTTTGAAGTACCAATTTTTTGCAAACAGTGATGGAACTCAAAACATAATTAAACATACTTTAATGCATCAAAAAAAAAAAAAACATCTAAGTCACCTCTTAATTATCTTTAAAAGCAGTTTATTCCTTCAATAACAATTATAATTATAATTAAAAATATACCATAAATTTTCAAATGCCAAACTGCGTTCAGTGATGGATTATTTACTATTAAATAGATAATATCTAATTAATATTTACATAATATCTAATTTTATACGATATTATTTTCATTTTTACGACATACGCTTGCTCATTTATTATTCGAATTTATTACAAGACATTTTAACCCGTATTGGATTGCAATTAGAACTATTATCGCTCATACTCGTAACAACACTATTTAATGTTACCACGGGCTTAAACGAGATTAAAAAAGTGGAGTAGCGCCCAAATCACACACAAAAATATTATTGAGCATTCTAAGTATTCTAACACAAAGTGGCTTTCATTACAAACAAGTAGGAAAACTGACTGATCATTTATCTACCAACTCTAATGGCAATTGTATGACCATGTGGTGTCTCCGCACATAAACCAGCGCGTCATGAGCGCCTTGCGTCAGGTAACCTCGAACTTGAATACCCACTGTAGCGTGTTGCCGCCGTGGTTGCACAACCACTTGACTGCCGATGCCGGTTGCTGCAAACTTGTTATGCTCGCTCACGAGTATGTTGTGAAAAAAAATTTGGAAATTTTTCTTGATATCATATACTTGTAGAGTATGTAGATAATACTAGTTTGAATAAGTTTTTTTTTTTAAGTTGGTACCTAACCTACAAAAAAAAAACTCATTTTCTTAATAATTCACAATATTATGATCAAGAAAATTGTGGACCTGTAAATGGGTAACAAAAACTATAAAGTGTTCATGTTGTGTCATTTTGAAAAGAGCTCGTTCGTGATTAAAAAGTAATTTTAAACTTTTTAGTGTTTTTTTTTTTAAATTATTATCTAATTATAGAATGGGCAAAATCATAAATCGATCAAACAAAAACCATGCTTATTGGGTGTACTGTTAATGAATGTGTATGTAAATGTACCTAAACGCAGATACTTCTAGATCTGCTGTGCGTAGGTACCTAGGTTGTTTGTTTGCAATGTATTTCTTATTGGGTCTTATCGCCGGTCTGACATATGAATGAATCCAGTGTTTGTTCATGTTACGACTAACATAACTTAGAATTTAGGTAAGTCTATTGTTTTGTACTTTGAGAAGTACATTGCTGAATCTCAGTAGCTCGTATCCCTAAAAATACGTTAAATTTCCAGCAACCACCAGTGGCCCTAGTGTGAGTTTTATTTAACCATCTCGATCAAACGAGCTCGACGCGTTTGATCGCGATTGATGATGGTTAAATGATACTCACACTTAGGCCTCTGTCCCCTTGACAACGGCCTCTTTTTGAGAGAAACATACCTCAATATATTCATACTTACATATACTCACGAATTCTTCCCATGGGGGTAGGCAGAAACTACAGAACGCTACTTCCTACGATCCTTACATACAGGGAGTATGTACGGATCGTGGCAAGTAGCATTCCCTCGTTTATGTTCATACATCTGTGGCTCTAGTGTGAGTTTCTTTTAACCATCCCGATCTAACGCATCGATCGCGTTTGGTGCTCCGATTGGCCCTGGATTGGTGAAGGACCAATCGGAGCATCGAACGCGATTGATGCGTTAGATCTGTCTATGGTGTTTGGGTATGCACGCACGCCGGTTGCGAGTACTACGCATCTGCATTGCTATTCTGTAACCATCTCACCGTGAAATCTAAGGTGAAGTGAGGTGGAAGTGAGCTGTCATTTCACCTAATGCCAATGATTGACACTATTAACTTCACCGAAGTTCTCACGGTGAGATTTTTACAGAATCGACATACCTACTGACCTTTCTGAAGAACACCAATAAGGTCATGTTCATACCAATTCCTACTTCTTCATACTTACGACGCAACGATTGAGCACTTCGAATCGAATGTCATTTGTTTAAGTGCGATAAGATAAGACGCAATCAACATAAGTTCAATAACCCACAAGGTACTTACTTGTTTTGTTACTCAACGCTAACGGGTTTTTTATTATTTTATAAAGTGTGCGCACACATTTTTGCTAACGGATCATCAGATAGTTTCAAAAAAAAAAAAACACCATTTGTCCCTTTTTTGTAGTGTATGGAAATAATTTGACTGTTAAATTACATTCTTCTTATTTCTTTTGGGAGACTTTTTCTGTTGTAGTCTGTAGGTACAGTCGCCAGCAGGTCAACCTATCCCAAACTGTCAAATTTTCCCAATCGAACATAAACCTTATTCCTTTGTAATAAAGTTGAAAAACTATTCAAAGAAATTTGACAGATTGGGGTAGCTTGATGTGCTGGCCTCTGTACTTCTGTTTGTAGTGGATGATTATAGTCAACCTAGGCTGAGAGTCAGTACGTGTTGAACAACCAAATTACATAAGACAGTTCCCCAGAAACGCCCGCTCTTCACCACTTCCGACTGCTTTTAGCGGGGAAGGAGTGACGCGACCAACTCCCCAGCAGCACAGCTGTCTGTTAGGTGAGAAGAACTAGATTTTTTACAATTGTTTTGTGTGGTGTCGCAGAATTCCGCATACTTATTTTAGTAGATATGTTTCAGGGACCGTTATTTTAAATTAATGTTTACAAACACACCCATTATGGAATTCTTTATTCATGACAAACCGGCAATATTTATATTTTTAATGTTATTTGCATAATCAGCCAGTTGGGGCAATGATCCGAACTTACCCAACTGCGCTGCGAAATAGGTGGTATAATTGCTTCACTGCTAATCTCAATGTCATTTGGTTGCGTTTGTGTTATTTTCGCGATTAATTATCTATATTTATTTTAAGATTTGAAATATTTACTGACTTGTGTCAAGGTTAACACGTGGGTTTAAAATTATGCTCAGAAAAACTGTTTGCAAAATATTAGTGCAACTGCATAAGTAGGTATTAAAAAAAAATTAAAAAAAAAAACACGCTTTAAAAACCAAACTAAAAAACAATTTAATTGTATTAAAATGCGTGGGGTGCTTTTTGAGGTGCTTTTATTATCAATTAATATCAAGCGCCCCACGCTTTTTAATAGAATTACATTATTTTCTATTTTCTAGTTCTGCTAACTACAAAATCGTGATTATGCAGTTTTCTGTTGAAATTATTGAATTGTCATCGGTCCTCGATAAGTCAACAATGTTTAAAAGAAATCTGACCGTTTGAAGTGGGTCAAAATCAAGTCCAAAGGAGTGGGTTACAAACAAACAAACATGCTTACAGGCTCGGCTCCCAGTTTAACCGGATTCAGCTGATTACCAGCCACCAAGAGTGAAGCCAAAAAACCAAATACTAAAGCGTCGCATTGTATATAATGCGAGGTTTTAGTATTTGCTTTTTGACTCTTGGGTGTTCCGCGCGATCTATCTGCCTTTGTTTTATATTCTAAACCAAAAACAAAACAAATACTAAAGCGTCGCATTGTATGTTACATAAAATGCGACGCTTTAGTATTTGGTTTTTTTTTTGCCTCACTCTTGGTGTTCCGCGCAGCCTATCTGCCTTTGTTTTATAATCTGAGATTACCAATATTTCACATGGATTGACTGCCTATCTGACTTCCACAACCCAGTTTCTAACAAGGCGTATCGCCCCTTGGTAAGACTAGTTGCCAGACTTTTGGGCTTCCGCGGGTAGTCAGAATCCCAGAAGTCTGACAAACAGTAACGATTCGACTGTCGAAGATCTCTTTCTCTTAGAGAAGTCTTTCTGCGTCGCTGTAGTCAAGTAAAGAGTAACTGTTACTGGTCATCGTTTTTCAATTTTAATGTTAGTGTTTGATTCTCAACTCCATAACATCACAGGAGGTAGGTAATATTTCAATGAAATAACGACAGACTTCCCTTAACATTCAACCTACCATTCAAAACTATAAATACATCAGTGATATGTAATTACATAAATTGCGTAGGTACTGCTAGGTAGCTATTCAAATATCACATAAGTACATCACAATAAAACCATTATTTCTTTGTTTCCCTGGGTAGTAGGTATATGTAATTTTCGTAATAACTGACGCGGAAAAACACATAAACTGGCCAGGAAAATTCAATTACGAGTACGTCAATAGTAAAATCAAACAAATTTTAAATCTGAGCCCGTCTGTTTTGTTCATGTTTAAAGCTCGTAAGACTGGTAGTTACAATTTCGGGCTTCTGACGACTCGTAACGACTGTCAAAGATCCACGTATGACAACTGGGACTAACGGTTTAACGTGCTCCCGGAGGCACGTAAGTGTCCTGGTATGTAAAGACAGGCAAGCGTAGCTCGACCCATGCGCATGTTATTTCTATTAGTCAACGACGACGAACGTTACATATGAACTAGCTGCTGCCCCCGACCCACCCCTTCGCATCGCATCGCCGCCGGTCGGCGGTGAAATAAGAATGTGGCTTTGAAATCAAAAAGAATTACTCAAACCCGTTTGGGTGTTCCTCATTTTAGCGCGTTCATTACGTCATACGTTCCGACGAAGACGCGGCTCTTCGACTATTTGTGAATGACTAGCCCACTACCTTTAAGCCTTACTGAAACCATGGCGATGACCTCAAATCTTTTCTATATAATATCTTCAACGAAACCTTCAAAATACGCCGGAAATTTATCGGAAGTAACATTTAGATAAGCTTTCTTTGATCGTTGAACCCGTAGACTAACAAGAACTCTTCTCCCCCAGGACCGACGAGCAAGGCATAGCAATGAAGGTGTACAACGGCATCGCGATGGCGCTGGAGATCCTGGTCCTGTACGTGAAGATGACGGCCACCCTCTTCCACTGCATCTACCAGTTCTTCGTGCCGCCGGAGCCTAAGAGCGTCAACGGGGAAATTGTACTGGTGTGTATTATTTGCTCCTTTTAATTAACCGTTTTAAGGGTACACTAGCCGCGGGCTCGAACTCGCTGGTGGGCCTGGCTAAAAAGCACGCTGTCTCACCAGGCTTCGAGTCCGACAGATGTAGTATCAGTGATGAGCAGTTAGACAATAGTCTACACGCACAACATTATTGAGTGAGCTGCAGGATCAGTTATAGTAAAAGAGGCGCGTAAAAAATTAAGAAAAGTCCTTCGGAAGATCGGGTTTTATGAAAAAACCACTGCATAAATCAATGACCAATTAATTTTATTGAACTTTTCGATAATTGAGCTTTGTTGGTACCTATTTAGTTTTGGAGATTTTACACTTCTTTTATTACATAAACATGTCCAAAGTTACGTTAAATTTTCAAGAAAAACGAATCTTTGTCGGCTCATAACTTTTTAATGGCTTTTTATTGTAGTATTCTGTTTCCGTACCGACAATATTAATAATGAGACAAAACCATACCATGTTTAAATTTTGATGTACAGTCGCCAGCAGGTCAAGCTATCCCAAACTGTCAAATTTTCCCAATTGAACATAAACCTTATTTCTTTGTCATAAAGTTGAAAAACGATCAAAGAAATTTGACAGATTGGGATAGCTTGATGTGCTGGCCTCTGTACATTGTCAAACAGTGGAGTAAAACCCTCCCGAGGTTTGTATGGAAAAAATGTGGACTTGTTTCACCTTAAGGATTGTGAAGTTTTTCGTGTTTAGGCGAACGGAACTACGGGCTACTTTGTAAAACCAATTATTTTTAGTGGAGCCGTGGAGTTTCTTGCCGGCTCTTCTCCATAGGAAACAACAAATTGCATTGAAAGAAAGAAAGAAAAAACGTTTATTTACGGTAAACATGACGCAAAAAGAAACAGGTGAGTACAAAAATAAGAAAAAGTTGAAGGGAACATGCGTCACATCCACGCAAAACGGCTATCGCTCAGCATTTTGCTGCGACCCTATGCGAGACAGAGCCCCAGCGCTGGTTTTCAGCGACAGCCGGCATTGGAAGCTAGGTGCACACCTAGCTTCTGACGCTTCATAAGTTCCCATGCAGGATTATGTGAAATAAAAGATTTTGATTTGATTGATGTCAATCATTTGTCGGTCAGTAGCCCATCAGACAAAACACCCATCTGATAGAATAATCCTTCCATTAATATGGAGAATAAGTGAACTTTTACACCCTGTTTCTCATACCTCTATAACTTCAATAAATTTGCAAATGGATGCCGCTGGCTATCGAACTGACTCCAAAATCACCAAACAGTTCAAAGCTTTAATAACATCTTCATTTCTTCCATATAAAACCTTCTTTTCTTCTTTTAGATAACAGGTGCAGGTCACGGCATGGGTCGAGAGACGGCGCTCCGGTTCGGCAAGCTGGGTGGTGTCATTATCTGCGTAGACATCAACCCCACCGGTAACCAGGAGACAGTAGACCTCATCAAGGAACAGAAGGGGAAGGCTCATCGATATGAGTAAGTAGCCAAAAAGGAGGTTTAAAGCGAACACTTTAAAGGAGAAGCGGTTAAGTGGCCCGCGAAATTCAAATTTTCTTTCGTTTTTAATGCGTTTCGTTAACCCCGACGCAAAAAGAGGGGTGTTATAAGTTTCACCGCTATGTGTGTGTCTGTCTGTGACAGTGTAGCGCTTAAACTGGTGAACCGATTTGGGTGCGGGTTTTTTTAAAGTAGGTTTTCTAGCGGTGGTTCTTAGACTTGACAAAATCGGTTCAGCCGTTCAAAGATTTTCAGCTCTTTTCTGATTGATGAAGGGATTTGTTGCAATTTGCAGTCAGCCAGTGTTAGGCTATATGTTGTTTAAAATATGATTTGCGACCGTCACTATTTTTTTGGAATCAACCGACATTATTGTGGAATAGACCGTCACTATTGTGGAATAGACCGTCACTAAAGGAACAGTCTAGAATGATATGCTGAATTCATGGTTATAGTTTGCGCACTGGTTGAATTTATCCTGTATTACGGTGCACCTCTGCGGTAACATATTTGTGATGTTATATTATGATAAACACATACAGCATACATAATAAATGCTCTAAATTATAGTGAAACTCGCATCAAAAACCATGGTGTAGTTCAAGAGAAATTAAGCGGCCTCACAATCATCTGATGGTGATGGCCTTATCGATTCTGAGTTTCGGGATCGATTCTCGCTAGCAACAAATACTTCTTTAGCAGCTGAGATTGAGAGAATATTGTGAGATTTGTGTCTTGTTCAGCATAGCACTGACGACGGTGGGTACCTACATAGAACATCAGCATAAAATCTATAATCATCACAATTGGCCTATAATGTTCCCCACTGCTGGGCCTCCTCTCTGCGAGAGAGAGTGGGCCGTATGGCCGTAATCCACCACGCGGGCCCATTGCGACTTGGTAAATTGTTGGTTCTAGGAAATTCTGGTTTCCTCATGACGCATGTTTTCCTTCACCGTTTTGCGAGCAGTGGTGACGAAATTAAATACACAAAGTAACGTGCCTGCCTGGATTCGAATTCACCAGCTACATACACATAAGTCGGGACTGGTACCACTGAGTCACCACTGCTCTATACATCGTAGTGATTGGCACCGGTATTTTTAGTATTCAAGTCTGTGATCATAAAAACAAACGATGTATTTAACACGTCTTTGTTATCCGCCCATCAAATGACTAAACAAATAGGTACCGAAACCAAAAATTGAGTTAATGACCGTACATAAATTACGCATTCCAAACTTTTTCATCACAATAGCCGGTTGGCACGTGTACCTACCGAATTCGTTACTCAATTCAATTGTTTTTTATTAAGTCTAAGCCACCCGTCCCACCGCTGCACCGCCCCGAGCGGAAGCGACGAGCTATAAAAGATTTTTTCGCTCAAGTAACGTACAGACGCCAGCACATCAAGCTACCCCAAACTGTCAAATTTTCCCAACTGAACACGAACCTTACCCTTAACTTATAAAGTTTAAAATCAAAGAAATTTGACAGATTGGGGTAGCATCAAGCTACCCCAATCTGTCAAATTTCTTTGACAGTTTTTCAACTTTATCACAAAGGAATAAGGTTTATGTTCAATTGGGAAAATTTGACAGTTTGGGATATAGCTTGACCTGCTGGCGTCTGTACTAGCCTACCGACGTAGTGAGCAGAACACTCGCTCGTCGCCGTCGTGCAGTCGCTGCTTGTTGATCGTCAACTCTTTTTTTAGTTGCTAGCTTTACTCGCTTCTCGTTAATCGCCAGCGGTGGGACAGGGCCTAATATGGCCTTCAATCAAATGTTTCTTTTTTTATCAGACAATACGAAATGTACCTACATATGAGTCATTTATTCATATGTGCAACTTATTTTTGTTGAAATCAAATTACTTTATTATCGTGGAAATAAATTAACGTTAACAAAAAAAAGACTAACAAATCATGAGCTAATTAGTCATGCGTAGCGCGAGTTTCTGAGATCTGACACGACTTTGATGCATCGTTATCAAACATAGTTGTTTGAGTTCGTGATTTTATTAATTTAATAGATATTTATTAGCAAACAAGTACCTACCTACCCACGATCGTTTGTTGTTCAATGAAACAGTATTTTTCAAGTAGTAGTAGTATTTCTACACAAAATCAAGCCTGAAATCCTTGAAGGGTTAGGCAGAGGTGAAGGAACACAGAAATTTCGCCAGTTATGTTTAAATCCCTACTAATATTATAAATGCGAAAGTAACTCTGTCTGTCTGTCGGTCTGTATGTCTGTCTGTCCCGCTTTCATGCCTAAACCGCTGAACCGATCGTCATGAAATTTGGCAGAGACATTGCCTGGAATATGGAGAAGGACATAGGCTACTTTTTTACGCGATAACCGACATCCACGCGGGCGGAGCCGCTGGCAAAAGCTAGTCAGATATAAAAGGGGCGAGTTTATTGCCATGCCTGGCACAAATCCAGACACCGGGCTGCTACTCGTATGAAGAAATTCGTGAATTCGAACGCAATATGTGTACATATTTCGATTCAACGAAACTCCTAGAAATACTTCGAATGCAAATTATACGCCAGCACATCGCAAGCTACCCCAAATCTGTCAATTTCTTTGATATATTTTCAACTTTATTGTAAAAGCATACGGTTCATGTTCGATCGGGAAAATTTGGCAGTTTGGGATAGCTTCATGTGCTGGCGTCTGTACCTACTTCTGATCACCCTTGAAATTCTTAAAGACAATACCTACACGTTGGCAATGGATGCACATACGATTTATCGTTCGAATATGTTTGCAAACACGGAAACTATAAGACAATTATTTATACATTATTATAATTAAAAATGTTTGATTATTATATAATTTTCTTAAGTTAATTTTATTTTCATTATTAAAAAATAATATTAATTCATTAAAATTAATTATATCTGAATTTATTGAAAAATTTATAAAAAATATATTATTAAAAAATATAAATTGGATTATTAAAAAAAAAAAATCTTAAAAAAATAAATATTTTTTGTATTAAAATTAAATAATCCAGCAACTGGGACCGGGTTCCAGTTAATTGCGGTCCCAGTCGCTGGAAGCTAATTAATGATGCACCTATCTACACGTTAGATAAATTATCTAATGCATTAGACGTTAAATAAATTTATATAGTATCTATACCTATACTTAGAACATAAATATTTATGAAACTTGATCAGTGATAGAAAATTTGTTGAGAGTAATAATTATTTAAACCTGCACCACCCAAATCTAGTTTACATTAAATAATTATTGATCATTTATCCCGTTGTGTCATTAAGGCGCGAGCCTTTTGCCATGAATTGGCCACAGAAGACGAAAGGGTTTGGTTCTAAAAATCTCATCATCATCACTTCTGTCCAGAAGCACCCATAGACTTAGGCTTCTAATTGTGTGTGTGTGTGTGTCTCTCCTAAAGACCTTTCCCGCAATTCTTACAATATCTCAACGCACTTTTGGTCGGCCCTAGTTTCTTTTGACTTACCTTGGCCACTTGATCTAGCTTTACTTCATCGGCTATCTCTGCATCTAGCCAGATGTCCTGCTGAATTAATAAACCTGCCCAAAGCCTTCTCTGCGGTCTATAAAAAAACACTTTCATTTTTAACCGATCTAAAAAAAAGAGGAGGTTTTAACGTCTCTATTCTAATCTCAAATTCAACTCCACAGATGCGACGTGACAAACCGAGAAGCTATAAACGCCTTAGCAGAAAAGATTCGTCGGGAAGTGGGCGAGGTGACTATGCTGGTCAACAACGCCGGGATCATGCCGTGCAAGCCGCTGCTGCAGACCTCCGAGAAGGAAATCCGGGGCGCGTTCGAAATTAACATCATCGCTCATTTATGGGTAAGTAGGTAGTCCTCGCAAAAAACAAAGTGAGAAAGCCTTGCAAGTTGGTGTAAGAGGCTTCTTTGTATTCCTCATCATCATCATCATCCATAGCCCAACAGGTCCCCATTGCTGGGCAGAAGTCTCTCTTTTCTTGTGTCAATCCCCACGCTTCTGTGCCAGCCTCGTCCAGGTTTTGCCCGCGATGATAACAATGTCTTCCGCCCATCTCACCACCGGACGACCGACATCTCGTCTTCCAGTTCTTGGTCGCCACTTTTTCACAGCCTTACTTCACCTGTCATCACTGCCAGGTGTCCTGCCCAACTCCATTTGAGTTCCGTAATATGCTTTCCGATATCGAAGACATTCGTATGTCTTCGTGTTTCGACGTTTAGAGCTCCGGCATATTAATTAGCCTTTATACCTAGTCAATAAAAACCATAGCTCACGCTTTCCTTTTTCCTAGTTCTTAACATCATCTCATGATCATTAATTTGAACTGCAAGGTTTTGTTTCTTATTTATTTTCTATTCTGTATTCGTCTAAGTACCTGGTACCTACTTATTGACAGGCCTGCACTGTCCTCCCATACATTTTATCTCTGAAAACATTGTTAAAACCAATCATTTTTTAAAGAGTAACCGTGGAGTATCTTGCCGGCTCTTCTCCATAGGAAACAACAATTTGGAACCGTGCACCTAGCTTCTGACGTTTCATAAGTGCCCATGCAGGTTTATATGAAACAAAAAAAAATAATTTTGATAAGTAAGTAGCTGCATCTACAACGCTACATGCAAACTACGCATCTCACTGACGGCTAAATCCTGCATCGTACAAGCAGAGTTTATCGCGCAACCACCAGTCTGGCAGTTGCCCACCAGACACGATTACCGTCTGGTCAGAGGATCCTCCCTTTCTATAGAAGTCTAGTGAACTTTAGATATATCCTGTCCCTTATACCTACCTCAATAAGTAAATCATGTAACAGGAAATTGTTGTCAGTTGAAATGTAGCCCATTGCTATTTGCACATACCTGAACCTATGATTTTGTAACAACGCTGATTTGAAAAATGTAGCTATAGGTAGTGCCCACCTACTATACTTTAGGTAAGTACCTAAGTTTCGTAAAACTAAACTTGAGATTTTTTTCCTAAACATAAGAACAACGGTCTGGTAGATCGTCAAGTCGTGATAAATGATTTTATTGTGTAGGTTTGTACAGACGTCAGCACGTCAAGCTACCCAGAACTGTCAAATTTTCCCAATTGATCATAACCATAAACTTATGGAATACAGTTGAAAATCTATCAAAGAAATTTGACAGATTGGTGTAGCTTGATGTGCTGGCGTTTTTAAACGTCATTTTTTTTTTTAAACTACATGAGGTCGGCGATTCCCAGCTAAACCCGAAACAAACTCCGAAATCATAGTCTCTTTTAAAGTCCAGACATGATCTTGATCAAATCATGTGAGGACAATGTAAATTAGTGCCTGAAATGGTCTTATGAAGAAAGAACACACAGGTTTGTGTGGACCAGTCTAATCAGTGCACGCCTTTATCAGTAATATGTAGCTCAATTCGGATATTGAGGAGCTCAATGACTACCCAACGTTTGTTTAGTTGTTCTACCACCAGCTATGTCAACATATTTCCCTCTTCAAGCTCCTCCAAGCCTTCTTACCCTCAATGATGGAGCGCAACCACGGCCACATCGTCGCCATGTCGTCCATGGCAGGAATAGTGGGTCTTCGGAACCTGGTGCCGTACTGCGCCACCAAGTTTGCAGTCCGAGGACTCATGGAGGCCCTACATGAAGAACTTAGAGAGGATAAGGAGAAAGACTATAGTGGGGTAAGTTGTGTTTGCATAGATTTTGAAATTAATTGTCTTTGGAGCTAATCTGTGAACAGGGGCTCGTGGTTAAGTTATAACAGCCTCACGGTACGATCTATCAGGTTTAGCCACGCTTGTCGGGGTTGGTGACCATCTTTATATAACTGAGAAACCTCTATGCCTCGAAATTCGTGGATCTTTGACAGTCGGTACGGGTCGTTAGAAACCTGTAAGTCTCACAACCAGCCTTACCAAAGAGATTGTATTACCTAGTCACTGGGTTGAGGAGGTCAGATAGGCAGTCGCTCCATGTGAAATACTGGTATTCAGTTTCATCCGGTTAGACTAGAAGCCGATCCCAACAGACAAAGTTGCGGGCGGCTAGGTAGATTTATTGATGCTAATCTCTGTTCCAGATCTTAAAGCACTTGGTAAACTGATAGAAAAGCGGTTAACACTTTGTAAATAACATTGTTCTTATGACCTGATTCGCAAACACCAGATAAGAGTTCACTGAGCTGAAAGATTATTCCCTACCGTAATATACCTAGTATAGCCTGACCGATACCGCTGTACCGCGCCTTAGGTATGCGCGGCGAGGCGGGGGACGGACGTTGTGAGTGGTGACGAATGAGTGACTTGACCTGTCGAATCAGAGGCCTGCACTGCTCCCCCGTCGCGCCGCGCCCATGCCTAAGGCGCGGTACAGCGGTATCGGTCAGGCTTATAGTAACTGGATGTTCAAATAAGAGTAAAATCAAATGAATGCAATTGATTTGAGTTTCATGTAGAGTTAAGAACATCACCCACGCGTCACAGCGACATGATTTTGCGTAGCGACGGACGTGCGTGTCGCTTGACGACATCGCTCGATGCTGTGAATGCCTTAGTCGACGATCACACGGACACATTGATTAGCGCTGACAGTTGAACATCGAACAGTGCGCTTTTTCGGCGAGCTGAGATGGGTCGGGGGCTTTTGGGACCGGGACCGCGGTCCCGGATGCCATCTTTAAATACAATAATAATTATTTAGTAGTCTTTTGGGACCACAAGAAAAAATAAGCAACAGTTAACAAAAAAACTGATATAACATTTTGATCAAATATTTTAAACAGTAGTAATTTAATTTTTAAATACTCAAGAGGCTGCCATTTTTGAAACAAAATATATATATATCGTTTTATGAAAATAGTTTTATTTGTATCATTTCAAAAAAAAAAAAATGGTTGACCGTACTTTACCAAGACATAACTTTGTTTATTTTATTTGTGGTCCCAAAAGAGTACTAAAATTAATTATTGTATATAAAGATGGCATCCAGGACCGCGGTCCCGGTCCCAAAAGCCCCGCGACCCGCTGAGATCCACTCTGTTGGATTCTCTATGCTCGCGCTCGGTCCAACACCAAGTTGAAAATCCATGAGAACGTCGACTCATAACCATTAGCAAGTTTTTATTCCTGAAATACTATTATTCCCTACTTTGTTTAATCGTCATCAACTGTCAGTATTGACTGTATGTATGGTCGCGAATGTCATCTTTGATTCAGGATGGTGTCATCACCAGAGGTCAAAATTCAAAGTGGCATATTTAGATACATACTTTATGACATTTTTCATTTGGGTATTGGAAAAACCGTTGTTTTTTTTTTTTTTTTTTTTTAAACAAATAGTAATCTGGGATCTGTATCTATCAGTGCTGACCTGTATCGACAAATTCTGACCGAAAAACCTGTGAAGTGTATAATTTTCCAAATATTTAATCAGACATTGGCTAATGACAATCAGTAAAAAAAAAATACCGTCATCTGTTCTCTTCCAGATAAAATTCACAGTAATCTGCCCGTACATCGTGGACACCGGTCTGTGCAAGAACCCCAAAATAAAGTTCCCCTCGCTGATGAAGATCCTCACGCCGCAGGAGGCGGCCGACAGCATCGTCGACGCCGTGAGGAGGAACTACCTGGAAATCACCATCCCCAGCTCGCTCTACTATATCAATATGGTGAGTTGGTACAGCATGTTTCAAAATTACTTAGTTCCGCAAACACAAAAATTATTTTAGGCAATAGTTAAGCAAATCATTGCTAAAAGATTACATTGTGGGCACATCCTTAGACTATAGAATAAGAGGTATGACATGGAATAAAATCAGAAATCGTGGTTAACAGATTTTGGATAATCTAACTACACATTTGAAAAAGTGATAAATAAAAACATAGACTGTAAGGGGGACTGCCCACAGAAGAGAAAACTTAAAATTGTAGTTAAAAAAAAATCGGTTGTCTGTAAAGTCGGTTTACTGACGATAGTTGAACGTGACAACGTCATAAGATAATACTATTGTTTATTATTGTATTATTGTATAGCAGCTGTCCACGCAGACACATCGCTTACTCAAGTAGGAGAGAGACTGATGTCGAACGCTGCTGAACGCGGAGGCCGATTGTGCTTCTTTGTCGCTCGTTCCGCGCTCTCGCTTGCACTTCATGCCTTAAATGGAACGCCTCAGAGCGAGGTAACGCCGCATGAGTCATGTTTTTTCGTGCGTGCAGCCGGCTCCATCGAATTATAAGACGTTGTCACGTCAAAAATAACGCATTACCATGCTCTCTTTCCACCTCTCTCTGTCTAGAGCTGTCAAGGACCCATCTTTAATTAAAGGAGTTAACACTTCCAAAATATACGTACTAGAATCGATATCTTTTACACCTGTCTCGATGCTGACCAAACTTTCTTAAACGATTAAAAAGATATTCATTAGGTGGCTTCTAAATAGCTTTGAAATATAAGATCTAATCAAATAAATAATAGCTCCGTGTGGTGCGAGACGTAAAAGAATAGCACCATCGTATCTCTTCCCGTGGGTGTCGTTTATGACGACTAGGGGTAAACTAACTAGAGAATGAGCAGCAGCATTCTCTATGCATTTTACCACCATACTATGATCGCCAATCCGCCTCCCAAGCGTGGCGATTATGGCGAAACCCTCCTTTTGCGGGAGGCCTATGTCCAGCAGTGGACGTCTTTCGGCTGAAATGATGATGATGAATCAAATTATACAACTTTGGCTAGGGTTAAGTTAAGGAACTCAGGAAGACGGGTCTCATCTTCTTTGAAATCCTTCCATAAAATAACCGGTTGCATTATAACTGGGTTCGTAAAAGCCTACTTGTTACATTCCTTATAGGTAATGGGTATAATGATAGCTAAGTCAGTACTTGAACTATGTAGGTACGATCAGGTCAATGCTGACGCACATGGACAGGTCTTAAACCTAATGGAACTACCTGTAGATACATATTTAACCACTTGCGTTATTATGTAGTTTTCTAGCTTTGTATCTAGGTCGAATGTGTGATAAAAAGTAGGTACGATTATTTTTTGTTTTTCTAATGATATTTCTGAACTTGTTAGAGGTAGAATGGCAGTATTTATTTGCACGATTACGATCATGCAAAAAAAAAAACGAATGATCTAATAATATAATAAAGATTATGTTAATAACAAACTAATCGTATTTACTAAAAATATTTATGTTCTAAAAAAAAATTCGACGGATTTGTTTTTTCCTACCCTAAGTTAAATAATAACTATTATTATTTTGAAAAATAAAACAAACATTTTTAATTTTCAGATCTGCAGAACTCTGCCGAGGTCAGTGCCCCTATACCTAAAGGACTTCCTGGATTCAGGATTAGAAGCTCATTCCTAAATGATAAAACAATATTTTTTCTAACTTCTGCTCCTTAAGGAAATAACACCCTGACAAAGTTAGGCAAAGATTAGGCTCAAGTCGCAAGGACCAAAAATTATTTTAGGCAATATTTAAGCAAATTATTGCTAAAAGCATTTCTAAAAAATGGGTCGTTAAAAAATATTGATATTTTTATACTGAATTAACTATAAAATAGATACCTATTATAAAAGGGTCCAATAAATAATAAAAAATACTGAGAAGTTACGAGTTTTGAGACAGAAAAATACCAATCATCCCCTATATTAATGTCCCCATAGTAAACTCCACAGTTTTTTATACAACCAAGAAAAAAAGTCTTATGTGATATTTGTAAGGGTTTGTATATTTTTCTTATATACTTGACACATACAACGTGTGTTTGCCGATAGATGTATAAATGTAAATAAAAGTTTCAATCAGGAAAATAATTGTAATATATTTTTGACGACTCTTGTCAAAATACTTTTTCATTTGTTTCCTATGCTAAAATTATTCACAGTTTTTTAGCTAAAGACAATTTGCTTTATGTATTACAATATCATTGCATATTTTATTAGGTTTACTGGGCAATTTTAATAGTACAATATCATAAACAATTATTAGGTGTAAATAAGTATAATAAAATGTACACTTTTTTTTTTTTTTTTTTTTGGGTGGGAAATCATCAAATAACTTCTCCCGCTCTGGGTAGAGCAGGAGGGCGTGTCAGACTTTTACTGACTAAAACCCACCCGTGTTCCTTCAGTAGCCCGTATGCCAGGGGCTGTGGTATCTCTTTCAAACAAACCCGCACCCCTGGCAGGCATCGGCCCTTGCGGGCCCCATCATTTTTTGTGCTGACATCTCTTTGAGGCGCGCGTGGAACACAACGCGCCGTCGACTTGGGCTTGGTCCTTACCGGACAGCGAGCTACCCATTACTCGCCGTCCGCAAGCCCATGCCTACGGTGGCCGGAAATCGGCCTGGGATTCCCGACGCCCAGGGCGTCTCCGTATCCTGCGGCGGCTGGGGTCGCGAGGGCGCATATGCTGCCTCTCCCTCACGTGCGCCGCCTCCCTCTTCGCGAGCATCACTGCTTCGCTGAAGGAGGTGACGGCTCCCCATGCCCTCTCGCTCCGTACCATGGCCTGGACCAGGGCCGGACGCGAGAGATCGCCGCCGCCGATCGCCTCCACGAGGACAAAATTTACACTTTCCTGTTTATAGAATTTAAAACGGACTAATCCTTGCTTTATTTCTCTCCATGGTGTCATCATAACCTGAAATTGCTCATTAGACCTTTTTTACTGAAATATGCTTCATTTTACAATAAGAGCATTCATTCCACGCGGGCTGGCAACAACGCATTTATAGTAGTTTTTCGTGATTATTTCATTAAATACAAACAAAAGTACATTTTTTTTTCATTCAAGCACTAGTTATTCTGTATTTATGATTATTTTTAACATTTACTCTTTAATAAAAATATATAATCATACTAAATAATGCAAACAGAAAATAATTGACGGTATGTCGATTATTGTAATTAAATAGCAAAATCACTGCAAAAAAAATAGCATACAAACAAGAAAATACCAATGATCTAGTGCATGGCTCAAAAACATGTTTACTTTTGTTTGTATTTAATGAAATAATCGCGAAAAACTGCTACAAATACGCCGTTGCCAACCCACGTGGAATGAATGCTCTTAATACCTTGTTTAACATTTTTGTATTAGATTAGGATATTATTTAAGTGTAAAAGTCAGACAATATGGAAATAAGTGATATGCAGTGCCTACATTGTACTAGTGTGAGTGAATTTATTATTTTAGAAATCTTGCCTTTTTAAACATATTCATCTAAAATATTTTATACTACGTATACTATTGTATGAATTAGTATATATGTAATATATTATATTAGGTTGTATACAAGTATAGTATTATTTTACATACCAACGTATAATAACTAATATCGTGTTATTAAATGTTTCTCATTATTATAGTTAAAAGTAATTTTGTGAAAGTATAATTTATTAATGACAAAACCTCTAATTACTTAAATATTGCAAAAGCTGTTTATTTTTTCAGGTTTTATTGCTAAATAATGTTTAGTATTGCATTAGTTTCGAGTAATTAACAATTATTGTTCACGTGTTACCGAATTTTTAAGTGCCATCATAAGTAAACTACAGTGGATTTAAAACATGATATTATGTATTTTTTCGTAAATACGGATATGGTTTGCCAACGTTGTGAATTAAAAAACTAACAATTGCTTGCTCAGGGCTGATTCACATATTTTGCAAAATCTATCAAACGAAAATTCGTTAAAATTTGCCCTAAATAATAAATTTCTTGCATGGAACCTTTTAACCGATACTTTTTAATATTTTTAATTAAAGTTGGCGACCATAGTCCATTGTTTTATATTTCTTTTTATCTGTTTTTGATGTGTTTACTGTGTGTTGATAATGTTTGTCAATTACCTAGTTTAAGTTTGTGATGCCAGTTGATTGTGATGTGTTTGAATGTGCTACTGAATACATGCAAAATAATTATAATAAAGGTAGTTTTTTTTTTCACACCAGTAGATTAAAAAAAATATCCAAATAAATTCTCGATCTATTTATTTCATGTTTACATGTTGATTATTCACATTTAAAATGTACAGTTTCTGCTACATACACATAAGTACTACTGACATTTTGGCGTATAATCACCTTATTTGGAACGATGCTAACTTTACCTTACCTATACGATTTAAAGCAATAAACAACAGATTTAAAAATAAAAGATTTGTAAAAAAGATTTTATTTTCATTTAAAATCGGGAACCAGTGCTCTGTAGGAACTAATTTTAAAACCTAGTGTTAATACAAATTTTAATTTTCTATATTTTGATCAAATGGAAGGTAGATTTTATTAGGTTGTTAGATAAAAATATTATAAAATTAAATAAATTAAAGAATTATGATATTAAACGTTATATTTTATACAATAATCTATATAAATACACACATGTTTAATGTTATTGCTTAATTTTCCTTAGTCTTGCAAAGCAAATTATAAATGTGCGCGTTTACTGTTGATTTGCATGTACTTTTTTCTATTAGTGTCTCTGTGTGTGGGTAAAAATATGACTATTTCTTTTTCGTTGAAACATCTGAATATAGAGTTGCATTTGAATATAAAAATGCAATTCAGCTGTTTACCTATAAGCAAGACATAAGTAAAATATTTATCTATTTTTTAAATGGTTCCTATGTATTCATACATTTAATATTCTCGCACATTTTTTTCACATTCACTTCTTTATTTTTATAAATATGCTTATAGTAGTACATACATTATGAAACACGAATTTTCTAAATTACCCGACTTGTCTAATTCAAAATCTACTCTTTCGAATAACAATGAATAACAGATACCTAAGACATACTGAGTAGCAAATAAATGATCAAACATATTTATATAATATCAACGTATTTCAGAGCATTAAATGCTCAATTTAACTATAACAATAATTTTTGATACAATACCTTCTTATATAAATATTTATTAAATATTATTTTTATTAATGAAACAAGTTACCTCTAACACAGTCCTAATAATAATAATCATTAAGATAGAAATCTCCAATATCTACACTGACGCCATGGGTAGGTACGTCAAAAGTCATTTTTAGAATAGTTAATGTCAATTTAGTTTTCTAAGCATCATTCGTGTACCAATAGAAATAATAACAAAAAGTATCTGTTATTTAAAAGGTAATATAAAACAATGTAAATTGATGTAAGTAATTAAAAAAAATATTGAAAATGTAGGTACTTGAGTTTGGTAGGTAATTTTTCATAAAAATTATACTCAGTAATGGTTAAATGAAAATTATACCAAGAAACGCAATCATAATTATACACAAAACCTATTTATTAAATTAATTAAATGTGCATTCGAAGTATTTTCACGTCGAAATAGTTGTCAAGCTAGGTATGTCATGCAAGTCGTCAAGTGGAAGTGTGCGAATAATTGCAACATGTTAGTTACACATACTTGCAAGCAATAACGTCTACACTTCTACAGTAATATTACAAGGTCTACCTACTACTAAACGCGAATGTTGTGCCAAAAAGGAAAATAACTCTTTTTGAATATTCTATTTTATGAATGTACTATCTGCGAGTTGCTTCATTGGTTGCCTTCGTGACTTGCCAAAACATAGAAATTTAAAAATAATCATAGGTAAATATGAAAGTTTAGTATTAATTTTGTATACACTGGTACCTTCAAAAACCGTTGCGTCATTTAGAAGGACGACACGGTCAAACACACTGACACGAAAAGTAAATTTAATTTATAATATACCTACATACACCGATAGTCATAAATGTACCTGAGCTTCTTGTCCTGAGCCATTGACATCAACTACAGAAAAATCGATTCATACAGTACACGAGCGATAAAAATGTTTTCGTAAGCAGTTTTTTTTTGTGTTTTGTGTAGCCCATTTTCCAACTATGTCCTATTATACTACTAATCCTGCAACTTTTCTATAATTTTACCAATCTTGCAACGGTTAGATCCGAGCTTGTGCTTGCAAATGCCTTCAATCAAATCCACTTGTGATTTTTTCAAATGATCCTTTATGGCACAACATGATAAATAGATAGGTACATTGACACAATTATTTACACCGCAATTTTAACTAATAATTGACTTCACCCTCTTGATACATCGGAAGCAAAGTTTAAAGAATCTCACAAAGATCACTCCTATTGTTATACAAATAACCTATAATGCAATTTAAATATTCTTAATGCCATTTTCCTTACATCATTTTAGTGCTGAGTTTTACTACACTTAAAATAACTTAGATTAACATAATAAATAACACACATCATACTTATTAAAAGCCACATTATATTTTTCCTAATCTTTGGTAATTATACATGCACTATACAGTTCAATTTGATTTATATTAGATAGTATTAATTTATGAGTAGATAACAATGAATGTATTTCCAATAGAAGATATATCGAGGCAATGACTTTCACGCCTAAAAATCATCATGATCATTTCCGCCGAAACCCGTCCATTACTGGCCTCCCTCAACCATCGCCACTTCGACCGGTGCTGAGCTTCTTACATCCAGTGAATTCCTGTGGAATTCATCTAGTCATCAGTCCACTACTTGGGAGCCCTTCCAACGCTACGTCTTCCGGTACGCGGTTGCTACTCAATGACCTTTCAGTCCCATCGGCCATCTGGGCCTAGAGACAAAACACGGAATGACACTCCCTGCGGAAAGGACACGACGTAATCAATCCGCAGGGAATGTCATTCCCATACATTTTGGCGTAGCGTTTGGCGTGAACGCTAACAGGTACCTATGTGTTTTGTCTAGACCTGCATTTCTGTTAGCAATGCGTCCTTCAAACTACTACGATACCTATAAGATGCAAAGTCCAAGTTATATCTTAACATGATTTAAGAAAATAAGTTGGTCCTTATGTCCGAAATAATTCTGGTTTAGCGGTTTTGATTGCTTTGCCCCATTTCAACATGGCTTGCACATTTAAAAATCATTTTGTCTCTGTCATCTTTAATCGCTTGACAGAAATATAAGGATGATTTAAATACCTATGTTAAGTGATTTTGCGGACTTAATTGTCTTGTTTAGTTAGTAACCTTTCTAACGCGTGATCTTTATGATCAAAGGACCAAAGAAGCTGATAAAAATATTGGTCCAGCCCCGATATCTCTCATTCCACCCTAACTTACAATCCTTACATAACTTCACCATGAAAATATTAATCTTTCTTAATAACTCCATTCCGTTCTGGTCCACTGCTTTATATTCTTATGTTATACTCCATTTCTTTGAGTCATTAATGTATTTACTTTAAATTCCAAACCCACGGTGCGCATTTATATCATTCTTATTTACATTTTTTCAAGGCTAACGCCTTAGATATAAATTAAACATTTTTTTTTAAACAGTTTGAAATATTTACCATACAATAAGATGAGATCCATAGGGGTCAGTAAATTATTAATTAATTATTTATTCATGTTGATTTCAAATACATTAATTATTATATTTATTAAAATTATACAAATAAAATTAGCCTCATTTGGACTGACAAGAATCAGCAATACAATACTTTTTAGCAGATGAGGCCATTTCCCAAATCATGGCCTGGCATTATCCAAAGCGAGGCCGTGTCACGATTCTATGTCGCGTCCGATCATTTGTTATGGAAAAACCTAATTATTGGAAATCCTGTAAATTATGCTTTGGCACTAAATTGTAGAGTAGCTTATTTTGCAACGATATAGCATAAATAATATACATATGAATGTTTTTCTTTGACCACATGAAGGATAAGATTTGTTAACTACTGGCATTTAATTAACTGTCCCATAATGCCTTTCCGTACATTGTGGAACAAGCCCTTACATTATATATTGGTAAAGAAAAAAATGATTGCTGTATTTTATAGTATTTTTCATTAATCATCAAGTTTGTACGTATAGAGTATGGGCAGAGTTAGAGGTAGGTAGATTAAAATATGTCAACGTCTTTCAAGTGTTGGTAGTTGCGGTCCCAGTAGCCGCCGTTGTACAGCCAGTCCTCTTGCTTGGTGTAGGGATTTGTGCCTTGACTGAACCACCTGGAATAAAGGTAGCCATGGTTTGAATGATTTAGTTTTTATTTTCGAGAAATTCGGAAATGTTTTCATGTGGTAAACCAACTAAAGTTGAAAAAATATATCCGATATCCAGCTGAAAAAAAAACAATCGACACTGATACCAAATCTAATAATGTACTTGGACAGTAAGCTGGGTTTTTTTTTCTCAATCATATCTATTATAATATATTAATAATATAATACAATGTTTATTTGTACTAATAGAAAAATATACATAAGTACACAAGGATTTAGGAAACATTGTACAATAGAGTCACATGAAAGGGCGAACTGGTGACTCCTAAACTAGGCGGAAGCCTGTGTTTTAGGAGTCAAGGTTCCTCCAGGTATAATGACACACAACTGGTATGAATTGTCATCTGTATTAAATATAACACTCATAATTTAGGCATAGGGATAGTCCACTGATCATTAAGATAGGCATAAGTTGACAGTAAAAGACTGTTGATTCGTATTTTATAAAACTTTGTGGAATTGGAAAAAAAAATTGTCCATGAACCAAAAAAAGCAATACCCGAGGTATTGCTTTTTTTACACAAATTTAATTTTTCACATTTGGACTGACAAGAATCAGCAATACAATACTTTTTAGTAGATGAGGCCATTTCCCAAATCATGGCCTAGTATTATCCAAAGCGAGGCCGTGTCACGATTCTATGTAGCGTCCGATTATTTGTTTTGGACAATCCAAAAAAACATAAACCAAAAAGCAATACCTCGGCTGCCAAGCCTCAGGAGACTTCTTTAGCAGTTTCCTAGCAGTCCTCTGCTTCTCCTCAAGCCTGGTCTTCTCAGTGGCTGCAGCATCAATGTCTCCTTGCTCTAGTAGCCTGACGTCAGGCCTCAGCCGGCTGTCCGTGGGGCAGAGCTGACCCTTCATGTCCCTTTCCATCTCGTTGAGGGACATCGCAAATTCGGTGAACTGGTAGTACTGGAAATTGAAGGAAGGCATTGTGAATGAATAAACCAGGCAGGATGATAGAGAAATGTAAACAAGACCTCTTCTTCTGTGACGGCACCCGAAAAGATATAATTGTTTTGAATGAAAACCTTTTTAAATATCACTTGTGTCACATTTCATTGCCATTCCCAGTTCACTTTTTTTTTGTCCTATATCCTAACTGTAGATATAACACAAAATTTACGAGGAAATAGAACCTGCTCATTGGGGGTGCTATGATAGCTCACGGCACCCCCGTTGAGCAGGTTCTGTTGCCTCGAATATGGAAGATGTGAACCACGAGTACCAAATAACTTTGGTTTTCTTCCTTATGGACTGCGGGAATGGCTTCCCATGTGGAAATATTCATTCCAGCAATGGCTTGCGAAGATGATCAACAAAGGTTTGACTTACCTGTGCGCTAGTAGTAGGCCGCGGCCTTGCCTCCCACAGCGTGACGGAGCCAGCGATCTCAATGTTATTGGTATCATCCGACTTCGGAACATCTTCGGAGTTCTCCGCATCGTCCGACTGGAAATCACATAGACATTTTGAGTTTGCGAAGTTATGACTTTATACACACTTGTTGGAGCAAAACACGCGCTTTTGTATGCGCTTTTTTAGGGTCACCAGTTAGCTAAGGTCCTACATGTCTGTGCTCACAGCTCATTTGTCGTGATAACGTGTTGGTTGATCTAACTAGGGACTACCTATCTATCCATGGAACCTATTAAAATTCACTTAGGTTCAAAAAAATGCTTCACTAAGGAAAGACAAACAGAGGGAAATTGTGTTCTATTAAATGTAAGGATGAAGAGGTAAACTGATATCCTGTATATACATGGACCGCAGACGTCAACCTTAAGGCTGTTTAAGTTAGCCAGCATAATCTTTATCGTGAGCGAGGACTCAAAGACTTCTTAATGCGTGTACGATGAGGTTGTCCTAAAAGACGTCTTAACTAGTAATTAATGAACTTGCTAAAAAGTAGATACTTACGTCCTGTATAGACATGGATCGCAGCGCGCCAACCTTGAAGCTGTTCAACTTAGCGAGCATCTTCTTAGGCGTGTGCGAGGGGGTCTGCGCGGACGCCTCCTCGCCACGCTCCTTGGCCCACTGTTCGTACGCCGCTGCGGTGCAGCATTTAATATATTCCGTCCACTTGCCATACAGGAACTTGACGCGTTTCTTACTGGAATGTAAGAAGAAATACGTGTGAAGGGATTTTTTATGGTAACGTACAGACATATAAGGTAAACGCAGCTATCAACGACCCATCGAAAATCTGTGGTTATTACCGACCTATAAAAGTAATTCGAAATCTTTACGTTTCCAGAACTATTCTAGCTATGGGTAGGCAAAGTTACACACGCGTTTATTCCTTGAGCATCGTATACTTTTACTTTAATGTGAGTAGCTGTGCAAAAAAGAGATAAAATACGTCAGTTAATGCAAGGCAGCGTGGACGCAGGAAGTGTCGTACTGTTCCCTTGTTCCTTCAAGTAAGTACGTGACTTTTCTATTTAAGACATTTATACAAACAAATGACATCCATACTTTATCTTATATTACTAAATGTATTCATTTAAGTGTCAACTCTTGATTTCATACGACATTTTATTAATAAAAAGTAATTTGAAACGATAAAACTTTAAATTAAAATGGGATGGTTGTTAGCTTCATCAGTTTTAGTCGTGGCAGCTATCAACGACCCATAAGTCGGCAATTGCAGCAACGTAACTTTTCGTTTTATTTTTCTTTTATGTTACTAAATCACACTAACACAAGATTTTTTATGGACCAGTTTAAATTTAAGCTATCAGTCTTTATAAAAATCTATTAGCGACTAAACTTTTTTGTCTAGTTTTTACCTTATATCGTTGTCAACTTAACCAAAGTTATGATATTTTTCGAGGATCGATATTGAATAGTTACAGTAATAAATAATTGTTTTTGTGTTTAAAACAGTGTGCATTTGTTGACATTTTTTGTGACATTAATCAATTATAATCTATTTTATAGTCCGAAGGTCAATTGAATTAAAATAACCATATTTTTATGAGTCGGTAATACAATTTTTGTTTATACTTACATACTTTATTACCGACCCATGAGGGTCGGCAATAGCCACTATAAGAAGCTATTACCGATCGTAGGGTGGGTGTACCAGTAACAAACCGATTAAGCGACATTTTGAAAGTAATTTTAATGTTGTGACTTAAATATTACAACAACCATTGCAAAAAAAGAATAACATACTTCTAGTCTACCGTAGAATCATATGGCTTATTCGGATTTTCTTAATAACTATTCGGTTTCTTTTCATTTAAAAATGAATGTGGAAAGTCGCAATGTGCCTAAGGTTGACCAGATTGTACCAGCAATAGACCAGACATTGTGCCAATAGTGAACCAGTAAATAAAACAATTGCTTTTAATGAAGAAAATTATTATTAGTTATACTAACAAGTTTTGTACTTAACAATCATCACAACTTTTCATCAGTCTACAAGTTTCAAGTAATACTTAAATGCTACAAGCCTCAAAACGAATTTAATTACTATATAATTATCAAGAGATTCATATCACTTACTCAAGTGTCATAATCATAACTTGCAATAAAATATTTATTAATTAACATGAATAAAAAATTATAAAACAAATCAAATAAAAAAAACAATGTAAGTACTTATAAAAAAACTAAAACTTATTAAATTTTTGGCATAAATTTATCCATTTCAGGAACTCTATAAAAACCTCGACTATTAGCCAAGGTTGGAACTGCGATCTTCTCTTCTATCGCATAAATACATCTTCCTCCTTATAATTGAAAAACGTTCTTTTCGGCGGCATTGTCTGTAAAAAAAATTTGGTGGTCAATTACTGGTACAAACTCGTAGTATAGATATTACCAGTAATAAACCACTGGTCTACAACAGGAACATTGTGGATATTTTGAGAGATTTTTATAATAATTTATTGCAATGTATTAGATAAATATAAATGTAGAAGAAAAAATAAACAAATTATCAAAAAGCTAAATCACCAGTTGTAGACCAAATGGAATATTACTGGAAAATCATAGAATTCGTGTTCCATTAGTTTACCAATGACAATTATTGATTTAAATTAGCATTTTCTGATTAAATAAGACGTAATTTTATTGCTTTACACATCGTATTACGCAGTTAATTGAAAAATAAGTATTATCAATTGTTATAAACTAAGATTTAAAAAGATTCAAAAAACTTACCGTCGACGTGTAGCTTACTAATATGGCCGCCCGGAACGAAGTGAACGATTGTCGTTTCGAATCATGCGTTTTTTATTGATGTAGATGGCGTGTTTATCGTTTTGATTTATTATTAAACGATTGATAGAAGTACGGCAATGCTACCAAACGTAAAAAAAATGGCGGGAAATTCGACAGAAGGTTAATATTTTGATGTGAAGTTAGAAATGGTGTACTACTGGTTCTTGGTGTGGCACTGGTGCACCCACCCTAGTTAGATTATTTAGTTTGTCACCTACTTTTATGACATAACAGGTACCTATTAATAAATGGCTTCTTGGCTAAAGCAACATAAAACATACAATTATATTTTTTTCCAGAAGTATGGAGCCACAAAAGCGGCAAAAAGCATACAGTGAAACACAACTCGCCGAAGCAAAAATGATTATATCTCAATAGCATAAGGAAATATCCTAGAGTTTGAAATCCTTATATTAAAATATATATTATGTGTATTAATAGTATTATGTTGATTAATTTAAAAGTTTATAAATATTCAGTTCATACGAGTAGGTAGGTATTACTAAGAAGTACTAATTTGTTTGATTAAAAATAACGATGATAAAAAAATACGAATAGGTAAGTATTTGCATTTTTATGTTGTTTTATTTTATTAAGATCGGTAATCATCATCATCACTAGCTTATATACATTCCATTGCTGAAAAAAGGCCTCCTTTTATACACGATCGGGAATAGCTGCATAAAAATCGTTAATAGCTTCACAGCCGTTTTTATGGATCGGTAATTGCAACAATCGACTAAGTCACATTGTAAATTATTTTTTCCAAGATAATCCTTTAATTAAATGTATTTTATTCAGTAAATAAATTTTTTATACATAACACTAGCATATAAAATGAAACTATTAAGCTTTAGAGGAACCAGTATACTAAAAAAATATGGTTGAAATTAAAATTGCCTTAGGGGGGTCGTTAATACCTGCGTTTACCTTACTAATGAGACAAAAGATGCACAAATGACAGAAGACCAAAACCCAAAAGACTTGTCAAATCATCAGTTTTATAAAACCGCAAGGCGAATAATATTGTAAAAATATCTTGAAATATGATTCTTCAAACCATCGCTAGATACTTTCAGGTTATTTGCCTAGAGAAATGCGCTATGTCAAATAATAAACATGAAAATGACATGGGAATTAATCAGCATAGTGTACCTAAAATATCGCCAACAACAAAATGTACTTACTTAGCATCAACAATAAACCCGTCCACTCGATGCAGGTCCCTGTTATTAAAGCCAGCTGGCTTGAACACCAGGTTCGCCTTCAACCCAGCCCCTCCGTGACAGGTCACCTCCATGGCTCCAAACTGCTCGATCCACAGCTTGCCCACGATCACGTTGTGGACGCAGCAGTTTACGTTGCTCCAGGTGTAGGCTTCGCCCCACCTGAGGAGGGGAAAGAAAACTAAGATGAGAAAATGTGTTGATGGCAGATTTGTGGAGTAAGGTACTCGTAAGTGTACAAAGTTATCCATTGAATCTTGAAAAGTCGTTGTTATTAACGCGCATTGTAAATTAAATTAAAATAAACACGTATTACTCAAGTATAGAAATCTTAAACAGTCGTTACGGGTCGTCAGAAACCCGGAAGTCTGACAAACAGTCTTACCAAAACGTATCGTGTTACCCAGTAACTGGGTTGTGGGGGTCAGATAGGCAGTCGCACCATGTGAAATCCAGGTATTCAGCTACATTCGATTACAATAGAATCCGACCCCAATCATTCTAGAACCCCTAGCGCAGAAATTTTTCGCCGGTTATACAAAAAATAGTATTAGTATTGCACTTTTCTATGAATTAATTGATTTTTTTTTGTACAACCGGCGAAAAATTTCTGCGCCAGGCGTTCTAGAATGATATGCTGAATTCATGGTTACAATTTGCGCACTGGATAACAACTTTTCCTGTATAGTTGGGAAGAGACAAGATAGATGATGATGAAGTGGGTACGCAAGTAATGATCTATGTATGTTTCAAAATCGTCTTTCGTTCGTTTAGAGACGAAGATTAATGAAAACAAGGAACTAAATGCAAAGGCTGAATGTACATTTTCATTGTATCCATTCATTCAAATACATGGTCTTCCTATCGACCCGAGTTCACGCTGTTGTTAGCAAAAAGGTTCCAAAAAGGTAGCTATAAATAAAAATCTAGATAGTCCCCAAGTGTAAACGCTGATGTTGGCTAAAAGGATGGCCAAACACACGGTTCCGGCCGGATGTGTGATCTGTTCAGCTGTTTCGAACTAATCACACGGTTTTTTTTTTAAACCTGTTCTGCTTGAAACCTTTTTCTGCCGAAATTCCATTAAATAGTTTATCTTTTTTATTCTACGATCCTACTAATATTATAATTTGGAAAATTTATTTGTTTAGATGTTTGTATATTAGGTCTTTACCTATGAAATTGCCGTTCTGCAGTACTGGCCATTTCAAATCAAAATAATTTTTGTTTGGCTAAGAATTCTAATTTCAAATTAATTTTATTTTAAAAACATGGATTTTTTTTTTCTAAAAGTAGTCATTTCTTTATTGATTAGTGTTACATTTTCATCGCATTTCAATCTTTTTCGTCATCATGGATACGTTAAAAATTCGAGTAATTATGGAATATGAGTACCGTCGTGGCAGCAACGCGGCACAAGCGGCACGCAACATCAACGACGTTTACGGAGCTAACACTACAAACCAACGCACCACCTGTTATTGGTTTGCTCGCTTCCGTTCTGGAAATTTCGACCTGAAAAATGAACCTCGCGGTCGTCCGAAGACTTTGGTCGACAATGACGAATTAAAGGCGATTGTGGAAGCTGATGATACACAATCTACGGCTGAATTAGCAGCAGCTTTCGACGTTAGCGTCAAAACAATATTGGTCCATTTGCGTCAAATTGGCAAGGTAAAAAAGCTTGACAAATGGGTGCCCCACGAACTCAATGATCGCCAGCGCGAAGTACGCGTCGAGACGTGCCTTGCACTGCTCAACAGACACACAAATGAAGGAATTTTGAACCGCATTGTTACCTGCGATGAAAAATGGATTCTGTTTGATAACCGTAAGCGCTCAGCAAGTTGGTTGGATCCTGGTTCAGCACCTAAACAATGCCCTAAACGAAAACTTACCCCTAGAAAAGTGATGGTCACTGTTTGGTGGTCTAGCGCCGGTGTGATTCATCACAGCTTCTTACCAAACGGGGTGAGCATTACTGCAGATGTGTACTGTGAAGAACTGAACACAATGATGGAGAAGCTGGCGCATCTCCAACCAGCATTGGTCAATCGCTCGTCTCCGCTGCTCCTGCACGACAACGCGCGACCTCATACTGCACAGCAGACGGTCTCCAAGTTGCAAGAACTGGGGTTGGAAGCTCTCCGTCATCCGCCCTACTCACCAGACCTTGCGCCTACAGACTACTACTTTTTCCAGAATTTGGATAACTTCTTGGCGGGAAAAAAATTTAATACCCGAGAGGCAGTACAAAATGCCTTTGAAGAATTTGTTGCCTCCCGTCCAGCTGATTTCTTTAAGAAGGGCATCAATAAACTGCCACTGCGATGGCAAAGATGCATTGATTGCATGGGTGATTACTTCGATTAATACAAATAAAAAATTCATGAAAAAAATTCGTTTAAATTTTTTCATACAAAACGGCAATTTCATAGGTAAAGACCTATTATTTGTTACTCAATCACGCAATAATGGCTTAACGGATTTAAATTAAATTTGGCACACTGATAGTTTATGACCTAGATTAACACATAATATACTTTTTATTCTAGTAATTCCATTTCGACGCGGACGAAGCAGCGGGCATATCTAGTATAATATATTTTACAACATCGCTGAGACTCCTTTTTAACCGACTTCCAAAAAAGGAGGAGGTTATATGTTACATTTTTATTTTATTTGAAAGAGTTGAGGTGGTCCCATTGGCACCAAGTCAGGATCTGATGATGGGATCCCAGGGAAATCGAGGCCAACCCTCAAATTTTATAGGTATTAACAATGTTTTTCATATATTTTCATTTTTTTAAAGCTATTGAGACATTTGCATATGGTCATCATCATCTCATGACGATGAGCTGATGAAGGAAGGTACAACTCTTTAACGGTTAGGAGTTAGGTGGAGGTTCGGGCATAACTCCGTCATAAGACCGATTTGCATTTTTTTTTTATTCGAAAGGGGTTTATTACGAAATAGTCCCATTTAAATTTCATATAGATTGGATGATACGTTTCGGAGACAGGCAACGGAACTCTTCGTAAAATGACAGCAAATTAACAGAGATAGCATAAATATGCATAGTTTTGACCCCAAAGATGATGAAATTTCGAATTGGTGTGGGGTAGGTACTATAACTAAAAAGTGAAAAATAAAACTTTTATAAAAAAAACCGACCTTTCTAGAGTTTTTTTGGAAGTCGGTTGTTTTTTTTTAAAGTTTTTGTAAAAGTTAATGTTTAAAAGGCTGAGTACTAGTGAAAAGAAGTCCAAAAGAAAATATTAAACGCGTTCCTTAATAATTTCGGCAGGGAAAGTCGTATTTGCTTGGCTATAGGATATCAATCTTTGTCAGTTATTAATGGTTCAGGGTTAATACTGTCAGGGAGTGTCAAATAAATTAGGAACCCAAATTATTCTATGAATTGGGGTCCTTTAGGTTTGAAGGTGATCAATCTTTATTACTAGATAATGTAACGAAATGTAGGCCTATCGATTATCCAATTTCAAGGGATGGAATTCATAATGCATATGGCCCGTCGTTGAATTTCAGAGAAGCGTTTTTCAACATTTATATTGTAACTAGCTTCTACCTGCGACATCGTCTGCGTGGAATTTCTAATTCCCCCGACTCACCCCGTCGCATTGAATCACCTGCTCGAGCTTATAAAGTCTTTCCGTTTAGGCCTCTTTCTTTTTTAATTTCATTTGGCTCATAACAGTCTTAGCGAGATCTTCTTAAGAATTGGGCTAGCAAACGCAATTAAAAAATCTTCTGGTACCAGAGATTAGCGCGTTCAAAGTCCTCATCTAGTTTAAAAAAATATGATTGACGTGTAAAAGTGTTTGTACATTCCTACTTACAGAAATAAAATCATTTATCATTAAAATAAACTGTTTTTAGTTTTAGCTTTATTGTTAGTAACTAGCACTTCGGTCACGACTTAGTCCACGTAGATGTCACATTTTCCCCGACAAGCTAAAACACCCCCTAATCTAACTAACTTTATGATTTACTTAGATTAGTATTCGTGCCAAGTTTCAAGTTTATTAACTCAAGGAATAAGAATTTTAATACAAACGAAATCCCCACATTTCACCCCCTTAAAAGTCAAATTCCAAAAACCCCTTGTCTCCCTACATTAAAACGGAAGCCAAGTGCAAAATCTTACGTTCCTAGTCCCAGTAGTTTCGGCTGTGCGTTCATGTAAGTCAGTCTGTTTTGTCTTGTATAAAATGGGATCCCACTCCCACTCTGTATATAGATATAATTTTGAAATAAAAATATCAAGCAGTTTATTATTGGTCGTTAAAACGTTGTAGTACAAAGAAAAATAAAGCGCAATGCCAAACTCAAATAATGGTCCAATCACACAGAAACGACTGTCGTTTGTAATCCGGCCGAGTGGCAATTTACTCTGCAAATATTTGCGTAATTTTTCAATTTAATATCTAGTCATAACACACAGGATTTATCTACGAATTTAAATCTGAAACACTCTACGCTAATCGAAGGATTTCAACCAGTGGAAAGAAAAAGTAAATTATAAAATAAATCTTCTGAAAAAGACTTCTGAAATATCACGCTCTAAAAAGTATGACACAAGAAAATGTTTTCCTCTGAAAGCCGAGGTCGTATGCCATTTTGCCCTTAAGTTTATGATCGCTTACTACATACTGTTAGAATGTATTTTTTTGTTAGGGCAGGTGGCATACTTTCGGATAGCAGGCATACTTTTTGTGTCGGGTAAAATTGAGACAAAGTTTTTTGCAGAAATGTTAAGAACCGTGCAGTGTAAATACTTTCACAGTGCAGTCCATTTTTTAGGCACATCATATTAGTATAATAAGGGTAAATAATGATAAATCTAATCCAAAATCAAACCAGCCTATGCATCATCTAACTACGCCAAACCGAGTGTCAAACTACTTATACTGTAAAAAAGTTAAAGACGTATACAGCAACTTAACGCGACATGGTATTTCTATTTACATAGGTATCTTTCCAGAACCTCCACTTACCTCGGCAACTCGACGGTGACATGTCCCTTAGGCTGTATCTCGACGCTTTTGCCGCAGAACTTCAGCTTAGGGTGCACCGAGCCATGAAACACGAAGTGGGGGCTGTCCGCGTGGAACGCAGACACTGGGGGGTGGTGTGACACCTAGAAATGAGAGAGTACTTAGGGTGAATTCCACCAATGAATGCGATCAGTATTTCTAAGCCGTGTTCTAGAGCTGTTAGTGTCAATATTCCACAGCAGTGAGGGTTTTCTGGCAGCACTGAGACGTCAGGTCCGGGCACCTGTCAAGTGTCAAAGCGCCTACAGACTGAATGGTGAACGAATGACATCAAATATTTTAAGTAAATTGTCGAACTGGAAGACCTCTTGTCACAGTGGCGCCAACCGGTAGCTTGAACATTCAAGAACACCCTCATTATGATAATGACCTGACAGCTTGAACGCAATTTAGATGTTCTGATCGCGGTTAGGTTTATTGATGAAATTCGCCCGTAGTTTATAGAGAAAGTTATAGATAAGGATGGCGTTTTGTCTGGTGGACTAAGATTGTTGTTCAGTGATATTTTCCTTCATCGGAAATATAAAATTGTGATTTAGCACAGTGCCTACATGTCTAAGTCTTTCAGCTAAATGGTAAGTCATGGATACTGTAAGAGTAAAGCAAAAGGTAAGTAGTATGCATAATAGGTAACATTGAGGAATACAGGGTGACTTTTAAAACAGTCGACGATATTTGGGTGGTACCCATAATCTTGAACAAACGAATCGCAACAAAAATGTAGACATTGTTATCATAATAAAAGTTGGTCATGTTGATGGGTAGAACAGTCAAGTCAGTTCAATTTTGTCGACTGTTTTCAAAGTCGATACATGTAATTTTGCTGGTTCAGCAATTTTCAAGGTTCATCAAACTAAAATATCTTTGGGTTCACCAATAACTTATTTCGAACTAGCAGTGTCTTCCAGCAGACTGAAAACGATCATTCACTTACGCGATTGTGACGCGAGTTTCTGACGTCATCTCGTCATAATATCCCGTATATCAGTCACACACAATACATGACACTATAACACTTCAGTTACTGAAAGAGCCTTTTTATTAGAAAGCTCTCGTTGTCCTTGCTCAGCGACGGATGCTCCACTCAGATGGGTGAATGTGGAGCACGTGAGATATTTAGATCAATTTTAAATGAGATGTCATTTTGTACCATTTATTTTAAATAATATTCATAAGTGGAGGGGTTTGTGGCTAATTAATATAAGCCGCACGGGTCGATCGTTCAGGTTAAGCTGCGCTTGTCGCGGTTGGTCCGTGGATGGGGAATACTCGTGCCTCGGAAAGCATGTTAACCCGTTGGTCACGACTGTCATTGGTGGATCTTTGACAGTCGTTATGGGTCGTCAAAAGCCCGAAAGTCTGACAACCAGTCTTATCAAGGGTATCGTATTACCCAGTAACTGGGTTGTGGAAGTCAGATAGGCAGTCGCTCCATGTGAAATGCTGGTATTCAGCTGCAATCGGTTAGGCTGGAAGCCAACCCCAGCATAGTTGGGAAAAAGGCTAGGCACATGATGACGCTGAGTCATAAAATTGCTAGTAGACACTTGTAGAGAGTTGGTCTTATTCCATTCGCTACTTTTACTTCCCAGATATACGAGTATAGGTAGATTTTAAACACTAAAACCCCTTATTGATGCGCTAAGGTTGCCCGCCAAATACAAATATTCTTACGTTTTTTGCAATTTGCGGGTCAGTGTCAGACTGCATTTTGAACAACATATGATTTGCGAACGTAACACGTATGGAACGTACCTTTATAGAATTATAATCCTTAAAATCATCAAAAAGACCCTCTAAGTTCAATTACTATAATCCCATTAGGTGCCTATTACATAAAAAAGTCAATAATTTAAAAGTAAATAATTACAACAATTAGCAACTACTAGTGTATCTTAATTATAACCATTAGCAGCTACTAGTGTATCTTAATTACAACCATTAGCAGCTACTAGTGTATCTTAATTACAACCATTAGCAGCTACTAGTGTATCTTAATGACAAACATTAGTAGCTACTAGTGTACCTATCTTAATTACAACTATTAGCAGCTACTAGTGTATCTTAATTACAACCATTAGCAGCTACTAGTGTATCTTAATTACAACCATTAGCAGCTACTAGTGTATCTTAATGACAAACATTAGTAGCTACTAGTGTACCTATCTTAATTACAACCATTAGCAGCTACTAGTGTATCTTAATAACAACCATTAGCAGCTACTAGTGTTTCTTAATTACAAACATTAGTAGCTACTAGTGTACCTATCTTAATTACAACCATTAGCAGCTACTAGTGTATCTTAATAACAACCATTAGCAGCTACTAGTGTATCTTAATAACAACCTTTAGCAGCTACTAGTGTATCTTAATTACAACCTTTATAATATTGATTCTCAGTTTCATTTAGAGAAATTATTTAGAATTTTCCTGCTTAACTAGGATTTATCTAAGTACAGTGCCCTAGTGTGAGTTTATTTGAATCATCTCAACACAAAGACCGTGTTCGGCACTACGATTGGCTCTGCACCAATCCAGGGCCTATCGGTGTGCCAAACGCGGTCTATGCGAAAAGTAGAGATGGTTAAAAGAAACTTACACTACTCTCGTGTCTGATTGTATAACTCAAAATCCAAATCAAAAGTCATTTATTTAAACTAGGCTGAGATTCAGAACTTCTTGAACGTCAAAATTACATACGACAATCCCCCAAACTTTCTAAAATATCCGCATTAACACCAGCTGCTTAGATAATCCTTAAACCTCTGTAAAGCCGACTACCACTAAAAGTTTAGTGACATATTGCTAACCTTTTAGAAACTATCTTACCTGTTCGCAAACGGCCCTGAACTCGGGTCGCTCAAGCTCGTACGTTTCTCCTAGCAGAGGGTTGAACGGCTTGCCCAGACGTTCCCAGTTTGATGCCAACGCACTCACGGCGAACGCTGGTAAAGAAATAAAATGATGAATTAATTTTAGTATTTAAGACCCGCTTAGAAGGTGCTTTAGTTTCAGTAAATAATTTCATCACCACTGCTCTCAAAACGGTAAATCATCATCATCATCATCATTCTCCTGCCCTTATCTCAATTTATTTGGGGTCGGCGCAACATGTCTTTTTCTTCCACACTTCTCTATTAGTCGTCATCTCCGTAGTCACACCCTTTCTAACCATATCATCATTCACACAATCCATCCATAAATATATAAATAAATATCATGAGAAAACCGGCATGGCCGAAAATTGACCATGTCGCCGATTCGAAGACATGTGACGTCTACCAACCCGCACTGGATCCGCGTGGTAGATTACACCCCACTCCTTTTCCAAGACATGGCTGATTAGACATAACAGAGCGGAAAAAAATTGCCCAATGAAGATTGTCTACCAAAACCACTTCAAATACTCAACAAGGCAAACAAACAACATTGTAATCCCATGAGATCAAATCAACAAGCGAAACACAAAGCTATCAGAAATGATTCCACACTAATATAGCCCGAAAAGCCGCCATAATTCAATTCAATACGACTACCCTTCATATACACAAAATAATCTCATTTATCTCAAATAATGGAAGAACGTGGTACAGTCAACCGGCCGTCCGTATACCAATTTGTTATTGACAACGTCTTTATTTGGTGACAGTTATCGTCGTTGTTTTCGTATGTTGCGAGTAACTTCTGCATGCTGTTGACTGTACAGTTGGGATAGTAAAATATAACAAGAGGGTTACGGTTTCATTGGTTAAATGTATTGGCTTATTGTAACAAAATATTGGTACAGGCCAAAATAGTTTTTGACAAAGGAGTTCGAAATTGTATTCTTCTGGTAGATAGATATAAGAAGACTGCCGCCTCGTTGGTCTACTGGTCTCAAGAGCTGCTGCCGACCATGAGGTCCTGGGTTCGATTCCCAGGTCAGGCAAAATGTTGTTGGGTTTTATATCTGGAATTTCGTCGTAACAGCCTGGGGTCTGGATTTGTGCCCAGTTGATGGTACTATTACATGGTACTTTAACGTAACTGTTGAAATACTATAGGTACAACCGTGCCCAACCCTTCGGTAAACAAGGCGTGATGTAAATAAGAAGATTGTCTACGGTTGCACGAAGTTTTTTGGAAGATAAATAAGAGGAGGCAGGTTCGATAACCTGTCTCCTCTGCATATTATTTGTATATGAAGATAAATATTTGGTGTCGCAATCGACTTAGCTAAATCCTGGACAAGCAACTATCGCGCTCCAAGATTATTTCGGCACATTGTCAAAATCGGAAATAATGCCGCCCCGTCTTGGTTTTTGATTTTCTTTTATTTATTTATTTATTCATTTCTGAGTATACGGTACATTAAGATCTTAATATTATTTAACACTTTCACATATACTACCGTTGCCGGTGTAGAAATATTATAGTACAATTATTAATGTCCCCATTGAAATAGATGTAAGTTAATTAGTTTAATGTAAAATGGGTACTTAATTATTTATTTTATACAATGTCAAGTTATATAAATTAAAACAAAAATAAAAAATGAATGAAATGTCAAATGCCTTAAGATTAAAAAGTCCATTCACACACTAAGTACATACTAATCAAATTTAATGTCAAAATTTATAATTAAAAAATTCTTGAACTGAATAAAAACAGTTGTCTAAAAGCAAAGCAAATATTATTCTCTTGAATTTACTAGTAGGCAGCACTCTGATGTGTGAAGGTAAATTGTTAAAAATTTTGATTGCCATGCAATTAGAGTTTCTGCTATACAAATGCAGTCTCTGACTAGGTGCAAGTAATTTATTTGGGCTTTTGCTATTGAGTCTTTTAGAAATGTGTTCATACACTGGGAACATGTGCGAATACCTTTTTATAAATAAACAAATTTCAAAAATGTAAAGGCAAGGAAGTGGAAGAATTTTTAGTGCCTTAAATAATGGCTTACAATGCTCTAAATATTCTGCTCCGTATACAGCCCTGACACATTTTTTTTGTGCAATAAATGCTCTGTTCACGTCTACTGAATTACCCCATATCACGAGGCCGTACCGCAGCACAGATGAGACATAGCCATGATATGCATTGAGGGCTGCTTCTTTACTCGCTATTCGTCTCAGTTTTCGAAGAGCAAAAACAAATTTGTCAAGTCTAGTACACACTTTTTTGACATGTCCCTTCCAATTCAATTTTTCGTCAATGACTATTCCCAAGAATAAGGTTGATGGTACTGGTTCCAAAATTGAACGATTTAAGTTTATTTGAGGTGGTTTCACTAAAGAATTGTATGTTTGGAATTGTACTAACTTTGTTTTTTCAATGTTTACACGTAAATTATTAGATTCCAGCCATTGCATTGCTTTTAGTAATTCATTGTTAGTGTCAGTTTCTAGGTCATTCTTATTTGAAGATTTTATTGTCAGAGTAGTGTCATCAGCAAATAGTGTATAATTATGTTTTAGGCTCTTGCAAAGGTCATTAATATATATAATAAATAGTGGAGGCCCTAATACGCTTCCCTGAGGAACACCACAACTATTTATTTTTAATTCTGAATGGTATGTTTTTTTGGTGTTATTGTCAATTTTTGATACAACTGTCCTTTGCTGGCGACTCGATAAATAACTTTTAAGCCAGTCATGCGCCTTGCCTCTTATGCCGTACTTCTCCATTTTGAAAAGCAAGCGAGTATGTGGGACAAAATCAAATGCTTTGCTCATATCTAAAAATACGGACAATACAGACATTTTGTTATTGAGGGCTTCAGATATCAGTTTGACCAAAGTAAAACAAGCAAGTGAAGTCGAACTATTCTTCCTAAAACCAAATTGGTTCTCAGTAAGAATGTTGTTTTTATTTAAAAAGCTGTTTATTTTTCCGTACATTGCCTTTTCAAAAATCTTTGCCATGACAGGTATCAATGTAATCGGTCTATAATTGGTCATATCCATGCGATTACCTTTTTTGTATAGCGGTTTAACTATGGATTGTTTTAATCTAGTAGGAAAGGTTCCTGTCTCAAATGACAGATTAATTATATAGCTAAGAGGTGCTGCTATGCTTTTACTACTTAACTTTATTATATTTGTGGATATTTCATCGTATCCAGTAGCATTAGTATCGTTTAAAGAGTTGATAAGTTTTATAATGTCTTGTTCATTTACTGGAGTCAAAAAGATACTGTCAGTGTTAGTGGTAATGTCAATGTTACTCACGTTATTATTATTGCTAAAGTTAAACTTTTGAGTCATTTCTATAAAATAGTTATTGAATTGATTACACATGTCATTAGGATCATTAATTATATTGCCATTTATTATTAACTCTTTGATGTCATTTTTATAATTATTGTCATTATTTATGTTGTTTTTTATAACAGACCATGTCGCTTTGCATTTATTTTTAGAATTATTTATATGCTTTTTGTTGTTTAAGAATTGTGATTTCGTAATACATGTTTTTAAAATTCTTGAATAGGTCAGGTATCTTTTTTTATGATACTTTTTGCTTAGGGCATCGTGTTGGTAATTATAATATAAAGTCCTCTTTTTTATGCACGATATTTTTATGCCTTTACTAATCCATTTATTTTTTATTTGTTTATTATATTTTTTTATTGTTATTTCGGGAAAACATAGTTTGTAGAACAGAATGTATAGGTCATGAAATATGTTAAATGCATTGTTGCAATCTATTTCTTCATATATTGCATTAAAACTTAAAGCCGATATACAATCAAGAATTTTTTTAATATTGTTTTTGTTGTAATCTCGTTTCACTTCATAAAAGAATGTAGTTTTCTTCGGCGTGTTATTAATAATAGGAAGAAAGAACGTTAATGATTGCCCCGTATCATGATCTGAGAGGGCTAGGTTATGTAAACTGCTTTTAGTGTCTAGGATCGAGATATTACTGGCTATTTGATCTATGCAGCTTTTTTTCCTAGTAGGCATTTTAATATGTGTCAACAAGTTGAAATTATTTAGAATAGATATCAATTCTCTTGTTTGTATAGTGTCTTTTAGCACATCAATATTCCAGTCTCCGCATATTACGATACGATTCCTACTTTTATGAGTTAATTTGTGTAATAAACATTCCAATTTTTTGAAAAATATCACAGTGTCTGAATCCGGGATTCTATAAACACATACTATTAATAAGTTGTAACTCGGAACTTCTATGCCGCAGCATTCAAAACAATAATCGCTAGACATTTCATTCGTTATTTGTAACGGGCTAAAAGCTCTTTAAATCTTCTTTCACCAATATGCACGTACCGCCCCGTTTTTTATTGGATCTTGAGTAATTCGCAGCTAACTTATAATTTGTAAATTTAAGATTACATTCATGACCGGATTGTATAAAAGTTTCACTGAGACATATAAAGTCTATGACACCTATTTCTTTCATCAACTCAGTAACTGTTATTTCAAAGAAATCTAATTTATTAAGTATTCCGGCTATATTCTGATGAAACAATGTAAATTGTTGTTTATCATTGCTGGCATCGTGGATAGATGGTGGGGCGAAAAAACTTATCTTTAACATGAGCTTTACTCGTCATCGATATTGGTGAATTTTCGTGGTCATAATCTATTGGGTAATTTTTTATGTCAATTTGTATGCGACTAAAAATACTGCCAAATATACATTTTATGCCTAGTCTATTAAGTTTGCCTGTTTTATATGAGAACATTTCCAAGGAGAGGTCACGATTCGTGTCAAAGAAATATGCATAATTGTAGTTTTGTATGTCCATATAAAGTAAATTATTAAACAATTCTACTCGATAATTATGAATAAGGGCTCCCCTTACATATGACGGAGAGCACACAATCACATTAGTATGGGTTATTTGTTCCAAGGATTCTCTAATTAGTCTGACAAGTTTAATGGCGTCTACATTTTCTTTAAAGTCCTTTTCACCAATCGTTACTATACAATAGTCGTCCATATTAAAGTCACGAACCTTTTCCGTAACATTTGCGAGTATATCGTTCATTCTACTATTAGGTGACACATAATGGCAATATTCAAATTGTTCGCTGAAAGTATCTTCTATAATTTCCACGGGCCGATTGTAGTTGCAGTTACTAAGAACACAAAGTTTTCTTTTTCTTTGCTTTTGTTTCAAAATGCAATGTCCTCGTTGGTTCCCCATTTGTATGATTTCTGCTTTATTTTTCGTTGAAATTGTTCCCTTGAATATTTTTGTGATTGTTTCAGTTTTTTTGTCCTCCTTTGGTTCGGTAATATTAGATGTAATAACTTTTGTTTTTTTAGTCGTTATTGGACTGTCATTTTTATTTAATATGTCCTCATTTATTCTCCGAAGATTCTTATTTTCTTGGGAAAGTGATTCGATTTCACGATGAGCGTTGTTGAGATCAATTATCAGTTGATCGATTCTTTCTTGTAATTTTAATACGTGTTGTTCATCGTTGTTATCAGACAGACTGTTTGTTTCGTCAAGGGTCTCATTCAATCTTCCACTACTATTGGACTCAGATTTCGTCCGCGTACGACGAAATGTAATGTTGTCCAGGAAGTTCATGTTAACAAGTTTTGTGAGGTTTACTGGTTGTTTTATAATAAATTATCGTCGTCGTAATATTTGTATTGATCTTTGCTTAAAGATAATGCTTAATATCTGTTTTAAAGATGTAGCTAGAACGCGCATACATATGCCTAAGATAACGTTAATGACAGGGTTTGGAAAATGGAACGCGCTCACTTTTTTTGGTGTGAGGGTAGGTGGTTAATGTTTTGAAAAATGACCTACCACTTTTTAATTTTTAGCGGTTTGAACACTATTATTGCAATTACTTCCACTGTTTATTAAGTTTTAAGTTCATAATCGTCTTACTTACATAGTGAAATGTTGTTCACAAAGGATTTTTAGTTATTTTATTGCTTATAGCAAGTCCTTCAGAAAAATCACTGAGACACACTTATCAATGTTTTTAATTATCACTGAGTTAGTATTTCGCTTTGCAAACGATATCACTGCACTATTAGATATTTATAACGTTAATTATGTAGTTGTTTAACAGAATCTCTTTCCATTAAAATTTAATTTCAGTTTAATACCAAAGACTGGCAAGAAATCGAACTGTTTACTTTGCGATCACAGCGCCTCCCCTCCTTCTTTTTTAATTTTTCAATTTAAACAAAATCTCCATAACATAAGCCACAATCTTCTAATATTATGGTCGGTCGGGAAATAGTGGAGTCCAATGGAGCAGTTGCCTATTGTCATTTTGCAAAAAAATTGCACAAATGATAAGCAACAACGCCTCCCTGACAACGTTATTCGACTTCCAAAAAGATTTTTGTAGCAGTGTTTTTGTAACCTACCCATAATTGCTCTACAATGAGAAATGGCGTTAAACTCTAACCTCAAAGGTCAAACCAAAGTTCAATATTAAATCCCCTGGCATCAAGCAACATAATTAACAAAAGAAAACAGCTCTGTTATGAAAACAAGCTTAGTTAATTAAGAAAGAGAAATTCAAAAGCGAAAATTCCCGCAACTTTTTGAAATAAAAACCATCTGTTTGCTTTCAGAACCACTTTAACACTTAGATCGTTATTTCCACTAGCATGTGGCAAGTTTTTTAGAATCGTGACTCTGCATCCAAGTGCTCTCCATAGCGAGGGATGTAGAGGAACCTAAGTGGCCACTTGTTAACTTGATTTAATTTCAATATATGTACTAGAAAATGGAGAGCGAAGATGAAACTATCTTGTTATTCGTTTTGCTGTGCTGGTGTTGGTTGCACATAAGTAAGTTACTGGATAAGTTCGTAGAAGTTTGAATAGAAATACTCTTCAGAATTACGGCCTCAAACATTTTGGTTATTGCTGATTTCCATTTTGATCCGCACAGAACGATTTTTTGAGTATATATCCACAATAATCATATTTTGGCTTGCCAAACAAACAAACTACTTGTAGTTTGTCAAATTTTTATTTTATAGGTCTGGTAAGCATGCCACAAAAGGAAGGAGGATGAGCGGGCTTGCGGACGGCGAGTAATGGGTAGCTCGCTGTCCGGTAAGGACCAAGCCCGGGTCGTGGCACACAGACAACTGAGGGAACACGGGTGGGTTTTAGTCAGTAAAAGTCTGACACGCCTTCCTGCTCCACCCAGAGCGGGAGAAGTTATTTGAAGACCACCATCAGAAAGAAGACTAATAGTAAAAGTGGGTAAAACAAGCCCTCCAGTGATGATGACGCTGTCTCTGACTTTTAATACTGTAAGAGAGATCTTGTGTATCAAAAATCTTGAATGATAATCTTCATTCTCCTGCCCTTAACCCAATTTATTACTGGCCGTCGCAACATGTCTTTTTCTTCCACACTTCTCTATTAGTCGTCATCTCCGTAGCCACCCCCTTTCTAACCATATCATCATTCACACAGTCCATCCATCTTTTCTTTGGGTCTTATAGCCATCGACATTCATACTCAAAACTTACCTCACGAAATTTTCTTCATTCCTCCGTATCACATGCCCATACCATGACAACCGATGTACAGAGGCCAGCACATCAAACTACCCCAATCTGTCAAATTTATTTGATGATTTTTCAACTTTATCACAAAGGAATAAGGTTTATGTTCAATTGGGAAAATTTGACAGTTTGGGATAGCTTGACCTGCTGGCTTGACACACAACTTTTCAATAACCAGTGCCACTTTCAGCATCATTATGTACGCATTTCTCAATCTATCCATTCGTATAACACCACACGTACGTCTAAATGCTGAATGATAACGGCTCGGACTTACAAGTTTTAGGTAGCAGGTTCTAACCCAGGCAGGCGCTTTAGTTTATGTTAATAATTTCAACACTGCTGCTCTTTAAGCGGTGAAGAACATCGTGAGAAAACCGGCATGTCATAGAACCAAAAATTCGAAGACATGTGATATCTACCAACCCGCACTGGGCCCGCGCGGTGGATTACGGACCACTCCCTCTCGAAGAGAGATGGCCTGTGCTGTTCCTTACCAGCAATATATTCCATCCTTGCCACAGGATCGGTCTGCTCTGAGGCCATCCGCAGCAGATGCGCGTACTCCAGATACTCCAGCATCCTCTGGAGGAAGGACAGCGGCTCGTTGAACACCACCGGCATGGTGATCTTCGACAGCTCCTTGCCAACGCAGTTCTTTAGCACAGACCACAGGGAGAAGTCGCCGCGGCTGAATTGAGCCACTGGGAGGGAGGTTCTGTGGACAAAACAGGACTTAAATGAGTGAAAAAATCACTTCTGGTAGGATAATATTTTAAAAACTAGTTTTTGCCAGTAGATTCGACCGCGAGGAGGTCGGAAATTATGCCACGGTAACGCTGCCGTCCGTAAACTAGACCGGCGGCGTTAAGCCTTAAAAGTTGTTTCCGAGAAAATGGCAAAAAACTCGCGAATCGTTATTTCTTAAAAACTGTGTGTGTAACTGTTACTGATTGTAGAAAACATCAATTGATATTTCTTTTTGTTTATCCCAAAGAATCCTTTCCAGTTAACGGCCGTCCAGCTCTCATATCTTGGGAACTATTTGAATTGTAAAAATGTTTGTTAGATAGATAGAGAATTGTGAACTCTCTTGGATTCTAATAAAAAGTAAAAAAATACCAAGTGAGGGTAAACTCCTTTCTAGTTAAAGGACGGCAGAACGTACTACCGGTTTAATAAGCATCCTATGTGTTAATCCGGGTTATACTTACTATAGCTGAAGTAGCAGTAGCAGCTGGGAGTCTGGATTTTACATCTGACGTAAACATAACTACTACGCGTTACTATAGTTACACACCTCTGCCTAACCCCACGGATACACAAGCGTAAACTTATGTCGTTGGAGTATCTGATTCTTTACATCTCGGTAACCAACCTACACGAAACGCGGTCGCGTATACCTACATAAAGTTACATATAGTCGATAGATATTCAAAACGCATTAACTGTTTAGTACCTATTAGCTTTTATTTGGGCGAAAATTGTTGTTAACTTGACGCTGTACTTCATATTCATATTCATTTATTTATTGTTTATCACAGATAAAAGGCAGTTCTTATAATTAGCTATTATTGTACGAGTATCTCTGTAACATACCCATAGGGTGTACAATATGTATAATAATGTGTGTGTCATTATTGTTAGCTAAATTTTAAATAAATTAATAATAAGACAAATTACACTCTTTGTTGTTAGCGGTTATAGTACCTACGTTGCATCGGTTGTTTTAGTCAACCTCATTTTACATTCATTATTATATGTAGATACATAACTATTACAGTCATTTAGGTTTTTTTTTTTTTTTTTTTTTTTTGGGTGGGAAGTCATCAAATAACTTCTCCCGCTCTGGGTGGAGCAGGAGGGCGTGTCAGACTTTTACTGACTAAAACCCACCCGTGTTCCTTCAGTAGCCCTTAAGCCAGGGGCTGTGGTGTCTCTTTCGAACAAACCCGCACCCCTGGCAGGCATCGACCCTTGCGGGTCCCATCACTTTTTGTGCTGACATCTCTTTGAGGCGCGCGTGGAACACAACGCGCCGTCGACTTGGGCTTGGTCCTTACCCGACAGCGAGCTACCCATTACTCGCCGTCCGCAAGCCCATGCCTACGGTGGCCGGAAATCGGCCTGGGATTCCCGACGCCCAGGGCGTCTCCGTATCCTGCGGCGGCTGGGGTCGCGAGGGCGCATATGCTGCCTCTCCCTCACGTGCGCCGCCTCCCTCTTCGCGAGCATCACTGCTTCGCTGAAGGAGGTGACGGCTCCCCATGCCCTCTCGCTCCGTACCATGGCCTGGACCAGGGCCGGACGCGAGAGATTGCCGCCGCCGATCGCCTCCACGAGGACACGGCGGTGCTCCGCCCAAGCCGGGCAGACCGCCACCGTGTGCTCCACCGTGTCCTCAGGGCGATCTTCGCAATGGAAACACCCGGGCGTTTCCTCCCGCCCTACAGTCATTTAGGTTACGTTTAAATACATACGTCAAAAAAAAAATATGAAATAAATTTAACATATCAATTCTAGTCGACCTCTAATAGACATAATTATTACGGTAATTTAAATTAAATAGGTCAAAACAATTTTAGTCAATAATTCGGTCATTAAGAAATTCGTTAATTGAATAATACGTTTTACATATAAATTAGTAGTAAGTACTTAGTCATTTTAATATGAACTTAGATTGAATATTTTAGTTGTCATTATAGGCTCTAATTAGCGGCGAAAAGAGCGAAAACTATAGTTAATTATTCTAGAGCTAGACCTTACCACTTGTGTAATGACTTTACCACTTTTAACATCACTTTGCTGACATCTCTTTCAGGTGCGCGTGGAACACAACGCGCCGTCGACTTGGGCTTGGTCCTTACCGGACAGCAAGCTACCCATTACTCGCCTTCCGCAAGCTCATGCCTACGGTGGCCGGAAATCGGCCTGGGATTCCCGACGCCCAGGGCGTCTCTGTATCCTGCGGCGGCTAGGGTCGCGAGGGCGCATATGCTGCCTCTCCCTCGCGTGTGCCGCCTCCCTCTTCGCGAGCATTACTGCTTCATTGAAGGAGGTGACGGCTACCCATGCACTCTCGCTCCGTACCATGGCCTGGACCAGGGCAGGGTGGTGAAGCTCTTACGAGATCGACGGTCGTCATCATAATTTCAACCGAAGGACGTCCACTTCCCCAAGTATCACCACTTTGACCTGCACTTCTCGCATCCAGAGGATTCCTGCGACCTTGACAAGGTCATCAATCCACCTTTGAGCATCCTTCCACGCTACGTCATCCAGTACGCGGTCACCATTCAAAACATTTCGGCCAAACCGGCCATCCGTTCTGCGAGATGTGCCCTACCCACTGCCACATTGCAAATTCTTAGGGCTACGTCGGTTACTTAGGTTTTCCTACGGATCTCTTCATTTTTGATTCGATTACGTAAGAAATCTAAAAAAATAACTTCACTGGTCAATAACTTTCACCTTAATATGTCATTGCGGTGACGTGAAGAAATTGCGTAGCTTAGAACGCTGCCCTGCCGAGTCGACTATATCTACTTATATCGCTGATATTATTAAGTCAGCTCGGAGGCTGCCACAGCGCTGGAAAATGGCCTATTACTCCTATTAGTATTCCTGCCTCGTCTGTAACGGCGGTCATAATTACGTTTCTTGTAAAAAAATAGCTTTGTTTGAACCGTGTTACAGTCTTCATAATGCGTTCTTGCTCATAAAACTTTACTGGATGAAAGTTGTTAGGGAGACGCGTTCGAGGTTTTCTTTAATGGGCTTTTTTATAGGTCAGCTGACGGTGCTAAAGACTGAACAATGGTGAGATGTTCCGCTGTTGTCGATAAGCATTTTTGGCTTTGTTATGAATCTTAATAAACAAGTGTGTGGAGAAGATTTTGTATTTATTTTCCGTTGGCCTTACTATACAATATTTTACTTGCCCACTTTTGTGACCTCGTTATGTGCTACCACTTTGGGCAAAAATATTCCTAGTAAGTTACAATTTCACTAAGATGAAAAATATATGATTGACTACTAGATCTTATCGTGTTCTGAAGTGCGAGTGACATTCATCCTTAAGTGGTGAAGTAATTACGAGGTCGACTATCTTGTTGTGTTAACAATTTGTTACGATTATGAACTTAACAGTCTAGAGGATGTTAAGTACAAATAATTCATTAATGTCGGCACATTCATGAATTATTAACATAGGTAGGTACCTATGCTATGTATTTAAGTGATGTTAGTGGCCATACGAATTTATTCTGCTAATCCGGCTTACCGGTGTGGTAGTGCTAAAACTGGCAGATGTATCTACCTAAAGAGATTAATTTCATGCGTCAGAGGCGAGCCGCTAGCTGGCTGTACAGCCCATGCTTTAACTAATTTATCATGAGGTATTATTTACGACATATTAGTTCAAAATGACAGCGGTAGGTTTGGCAAAATACACATTTTTTGAAAAAAAAAAGACCTATATTTTAATTTAGGTTTTTTTAAGTTTTTAGTTAACTTATAGGTTACTGAAATTGATGCAGCAATTAATTAGGAACAAACAACTTTAAGGTCTGTTTCACCTTGTATAACATTCCACTCCTAATAATCGCTTAAAACCTAGGTTCATATTGATAAAACAGTCTATCCATGGCATCTCCTCCAACTAAAACTTTTAATTAGTCGCTTAATAAATTGGGTTACTCTACTTAACTTTTGACAAGAACGAAGTTTTGTCTTAACAAAAGACTCGAACAAAAACTCTCGTCCATTATTTTCGTCAAAAAACATTACAATGACGTGACCAAAGTTCCTGAGGGCTTTCCATAATGTATTTTTATTAAAAACTTGTCGTTTCCAAAACAAAGTTGGCTTTGAATACCAAATTTAGCCGTGTAGGCTGAACTCATTAGTGAGGAGACGAACCACGAATTAGGTTAGTTCAGTTTTAATTAGGACTCTGTTGGAATAATGTGAACTGTACTTATGTAAGTACAGTGTGCTCAGAAAATGACTAAAACTTACTACGTAGTAAATTTTAGTCTTTTTCTGAGCACAATTTGGCTTGTGGCCAGTTACTAGGTAACACTGTTACCCTGGCTAAGAGTTTCGGGCTTCTACTGACCCATCATCATCATTTCAGCCGAAAGACGTCCACTGCTGGACACAGACCTACCCCAAAAGGGTGGTTTTGCCATAATCCCACGCCACGCTTGGCAGGCGGGTTGGCGATCGCAGTATGGTGGTAAAATGCATAGAGAACGCTGCTGCCCATTCTCTAGTAAGTCCCTTAGTCGCCTTCTACGACAGCCACGGGCAGAAATGGGATGGTGTTATTCTGTTACGTCCGGCACCACACGGAATGCTGACCCGTAACAACTATCATGGTGCGGCTACACTAACGAGAAACACCGTTGATTATCGCGATGTTGGACGTTAACCGTAGGTGTAGCCACAACTTATCGCGATAATTTTACAACGGCATTCACATTACCATTTGACGTTACAAAACGTGAGAATTATTGTGATAAAGCGGCCACACTAACGTTTGTCATTGTACACCGTGAGCATATTAGCCGATTCTTTACCGCGTTGTTTAACGCGATGTGGGGCATTGACGTTGACCGTAGTGTGGCCGCAGCATCAAACATCCATAAATGAAAGTCGTGACCAACGGCTTAACGTGGTTTTCGAGGCATGGAAGAAGTCTTTGTATGCAAATATGGCCATCCATCCACGGAGCAGCCACGGCAAACGTAGCTTAACCTGCACGTTCGACCCGTGGGGCTTATAGTACTTAGCCACAAGCCCCTCCAATTATGACTACCTATTATTTAAAATAAATTTTACAAATGATGTTTTATATAAAATTGATCTAAATTTCTCACGTGCACCACGTTCATCCATCTGAGCGGAGCATCCGTCCTATCGATCAAAAATCACCACCGACTTATTGCTTACGTCAACATATTTTTTATATAAAGTTGCTATGGTGCAAGGGATAATATAAAAGGTATCTACCTAAGTAAATGGTTAACCGTAATCGTGGAGACTTTAATAAATATCCCACGGACGGAACGTTTTACCAGGATAAAAAATATCGTTTGTATTAATCTTTGTAGTTTATAATCTATCTGTGTGCCAAATTTCATCCAAATTCGTCGAGCCGTTTTTGTGTGATTGAGTAACAAACATCTTAACATACAAACTTTCACATTTTTTATATTGGTTAGGTTATGAAGTCGGATTATTACAAGACAGGATCGAAATGATGTATTAACAGATATTCTTGTCTTCACACAGTTGAGTAGTGAACTGATGAGTACAAAGATTTCTGCCTAAACACATAAATCATAATGAAACCCCTTAGTCAGGTTTAATAACGCCCACGGGAAAACCTAAGCGCTATAAATTAACACAATACACGAACGCCGAAATTAGCAAAGTCATTCATAAAGCGAGCGTGTAATGTTTTGCTTCCCTTTTTAACTCACATACATCATATAGTTCCATCACACTCTTTGTTAAATGGACCTATGTTAACATTTAAGCATTTACTTAAACTCACGACTTATTCCCACGAGGGTAAGCAGAAAGTACACGCCACCTGCAACGATCCTTACATACTCCTTTTGTCTAGTTTTTGTTCTTAAATTAAGTCATACACGCACGCCGGTTGCGAGTAGTACACACCTGACTATTCTGAAGATCTTCACCAAGAAGGGTCACTTGCCCTCCTAGGGCGTCCTCTTCTGGCGTTTCCACTCACATCAGCCTTGTAAATACCTTTTGTTAACCTTCTTTCATCCTTACTCTTTAAGCATTTATTTAAAGCTAAATCTACATTCAAAACTTATTGACCGACTGCTCAAGAGTCGGCTGCTTAGCTAACCCCAAACCGGCGAGCAATAAATTGGTGGGTAATTTCGACCCACGAAACTGGGCCAAGGGCGGCTCAGCTCGAAGTCGGTAAACCCTTCGTTTGTTGCGTGCTGCTCTTAAAGCGGTCGGTGTGAAGCGAAAGCTCGGTGAATTAGAATTAAGTGTCGGCACGTGGCACGCAGAGGGTTACTCTAGCTATGGCTAAACCTTTTCCGGAAATTCTGTTAACAATGGAGGAAATGTAACCGTAAATCTTATTTAAAAACGGGGACTTCTTATTCTTTTACTTAAATATTAAATAGCAGATGAATTATAAGTAATAATATCCCAAAAAAACGTTTACTACTTTTTTTCTGCACTTATTGGTGGATTTAGTTTCAATTTCAAATGGGACTACCTTCAAAGTATACCCTTTCCATTAAAAAAATAACTATCAAAATCGGACTACTCAGTAAAAAGCTGTGCGTGTTTATACATAAAAAATATACACGTCGATATTAAAACCTCCTTTCTTTTTCGTAGGTATAAAATATTGGACATTCATCAAAATAATACCGATAAATGAAATGTAAAAACAAGGGAACAAAAGCAAGGGTGAAACAAAAGATGAAGCCAATCTTATCGAAGCCAAAAACTGCCAAACACGCAACAATGAATTATAAATGAAATCTTAAAGCAATTAAGACTTCCAAAGATGAAACTTAAGCGGCATACCAAAAATATAATTCGCATTAAATAAAATTGTTTCCCATTTTATCTTGCCGTCAAGGCAGTCACGATTATGGTAAGATAACGATGAAATATAGAAGTTTTGATCCCAACGTAAACCTTGGTCCTTCAACGAAGAACGAGTATAAAATAGGGTGTCCCCGCTTCCCAAGGTCGTCACGAGCGGATCAATATGGCGGGCCCGAACCCCAGCTGTTTGCATTCAAGAAACGGTTTGAAATATGGATATTTTATAATGGGCTTTAAATCTCTTGATTGCTATTTGATTGTTATACTTTTGTCATTAGTGTAGGAGGGAGGATTTTAGTTTTGGGGTTTTGGGAATTTTTTAGCTAAGAGCCTAAAATGTTTGAGAATCGGTTACTTCCCTAATAAGCCTATAATGTTCCCACTGCTGGGACACAGGCCTCCTCTCAATGAGAGGGAGTGGGCCGTAAACCATCATGTCGTCAGGTTGATGGATGTGATATGTCATCGAATCTTCGGATCAAGGACATGCCGTTTTCATCATAATGTTTTGGTCCACCGTTTTGAGAGCAGTAGATAATGAATGATTTATGATATTGTTTCTGTAAGTAAGTTTGTACAATCACTTTTACACTTCCGTCATATTTTTACACACTCTTATTCAACTTGCATTGTATGTTTTTTGCGGGTAGAATCTTGCAACTTTTTTATGTCTTCAACCGATCGAGTAGAAATTTTGTATACGTTTCGTTTGAATGAGAATGCTGTGTGATGTCATTCTAAATCCAACATGGCGGAACACCCAAGATGGCGGACTTGTTATTTATAATGCACTCCTACAATATGGGTATCAAATGAAAGGGCTTGCTGAGAATAACTCGAAAAGTAAATTGACGTCAATCTAAATGCAATATGGCGGACTTAGTTTTTATGCTTTCCTACAATATCAAAAGGCCAATTCTACTAATTAAAAACGTTCGCAGTGTCATCTCGGCGACAATCGAATTTCAAAAATTTGACAAAAATGTATAGGTATTTTTGACAGATTGACACTGAGATCAGACTGTGAACATTCTTAAAATTAGTAGAATTGCCCCTCAAATGAAAGGACTTGGACTGAGAAACCTTACCAGCGGTAACTAAAAAGTAAAAAAAAAAAAGTAAAAAAACTTTTTTAAAACAAGTTTATTTAAATGCGCCAAAGAGAATAAAATAAACTTTTCCTTAATTTTTTTATTTTCAACTTATAACGAAAGTACACAATTTATGTGATATAATAATGTCGTGAGATTTAAGTACTCGTATTTACTTAGTTTGAAAATTTTGTAAATTAAAATCAATCACATCAAATTATTACTTATTACTGCCTGGGGTCGAACTCACGACCGTACAACACGTAATTCGAGGCTGATACCACTGGGCAGTACTGCTCTCAACGGTCACTCACTGCAAGTTAATTAGGTACTGGTACAAAAGTAAGATTTTTACGGAAAAAAAATCCGTGACATGTTTTTGCCTCTATTTTGTTTTTTGGAACCCTTTCTTAAGGTATGTGTGACTGCTGACAAGGGTCGGCTTAAATAACATACAACAGTACCTTTCCAGGTGTTGGATTTAGACAGGTGTAGAGCACCAATCCCGAAGGGTTTTAAGCTAAGGAACTTACGTTTTCGTGTTCAAAATGTCGTCAGAAGCTTTTAAAATGTTACGTGCGTTTTTATTAGCTTAAACTTGATTATAAGGTGGTTTAACAATTGTTTTAGTGTTTTATGGTAGACTAACTTTTGGCAGCGGCTCTGTCCGCACGGATGTCGGTTATCGCGAAAAAAACAGTAGACTATGTCATTCTCCATATCCCAGGCTATATCTCTGCCAAATTTCATGGTGATCGGTTCAGTTGTTTAGGCGTGAAAGCGAGATAGACAGACAGAGTACTTTCGCATTTATACTATTAATAGAGATTTAAACCTAAATTGAGTTTTGGATAATGAAGGTTTCAGTAAAAGCATTTTCAAAAATAAATAGCTGAATGCATGATCTCCTCCTTCCCTTGAAGTTGGTTAAAAAGTGCCCTTGCAGTTTACAAAACCTCTTTGTTGAAGAAGATAATTAATAGCCGACAAAATTATAGAACAAGGAAATTGAAATACAGTTACTTGATTAGTTGTTGAGGACATACCATCTTAACATCACGCCGGAAGTCTCCGAAGGGTAAGGCAGAGGTGCACTGACATCACATTTCGTTCTATTAAGTTCTATTTAAGACCTAGCTATGTAATAGGGGGCGAGCTTATTGCCATCAGTCGGCCAAAAATATAGACACCGGGTTGGTACTCCAAACTCCGGGTTGGTACAGAAAAACCCCCGATAAAAAAACCCAATTACACTTCACCCGAACTGGGAATCGAACCCAAGACCTCATGGTCACCACTCAGCGGAAGCGCTTGCGACCCCGAGACAAACAAGGCGGCCATGCAAAAGATAAATAATTAGTATCCAACAAAATGATAGAACAAAGAAACTGAATTGCACGACTTGATAAGTTGTTCAATATTCATAAGGAAGGAAGAATCAAAGGATACAGATTGCAGCAATTGTTTATTTACGTTCATTTTAATTAGAAGAAACTTCAGACACGTGCCACTGCAACGTGCTCTGTTTTTAATTAAACAAAGTACAGTCTAGATCCTACGCTACGCTTACGCTTGGAGGTCAATTTATTAGTAACTAGCAGCGCTCCGCGGTTTCACCCGCGTAGTTCCCGTTCCCGCAGGAATTCGGGGATAAAATATAGACTATGTCACCCGGAGATAGTGTAGCTTCCCAGCAGTGAACGAATTTTTCAAATCGGTTCAGTAGTTTCGGAGCCTATTCAATGCAACCAAACAAACAATCAAATCTTGCCTCTTTATAGTATTAGTGCATATAAGTACATATCTAGCAAGAACTAGAAAAAAAATGCCATGCGTTTAATCAAACCTCTAGTAATTCCCATATTGCGCAATTAATGCGCAATGCGCGTTCACCACATGTAAATACCTACTTATATTTGGTGACCCCGGGTGTATCCACTACGAAGATCGCCCTGAGGACACGGTGGAGCATACGGTGGAGGTCTGCCCGGCTTGGGCGGAGAGCCGCCGTGTCCTCGTGGAGGCGATCGGCGGCAGCGATCTCTCGCGTCCGGCCCTGGTCCAGGCCATGGTACGAAGCGAGAGTGCATGGGTAGCCGTCACCTCCTTCTGCGAAGCAGTAATGCTCACGAAGAGGAGGAGGAGGCGCAAGTGAGGGAGAGGCATTATATGCGCCCTCACGTCCCTAGCCTCCGCAGGAGACGCCTTGGGCGCCGGGAATCCCAGGCTGATTCCCGGCCAACGTGGGCGTGGGCTTGCGGACGGCGAGTAATGGGTAGCTCGCTGTCCGGTTAGGACCAAGCCCCGGTCGACGGCGCGTTGTGTTCCACGTGCGCCTCAAAGAGATGTCAGCACAACCTGATGGGGCCCGCAAGGGCCGATGCCTGCCAGGGGTGCGGGTTTTTCGAAAGAGATACCGCCACTCCTGGCGCACAGGCTACTGAGGGAACACGGGTGGGTTTTAGTCAGTAAAATTCTGACATGCCCTCCTGCTCCATCCAGAGTGGGGGAAGTTATTTGATGATTTCCAACCCAAAAAAAAACATTGCTTCAGTACATTCTGAACTTCAAAAAGGGGTTTTCTTCTAACAACCAGCGAAAAATTTTAACGTACATTTTTACCTTTATGAATCAGCTTGCCTAACAGACCAGGGGGTGTTGTCAATGAAATTATCTTTATGCTTAAATCAACACCTTTAATTAAAAATCAGCAGAGAGCAGTGGAGGCCAAGTGGTAATTACTGCGACTTACGAGTTGTAGGTCGTGAGTTCGAACCCAGACAGGCGCCTTACTTTGTGTAAATTATTTCATCACCACTGCTCTCAAAACGGTGAAGGAAAACATCGTGAGGAAACCGGCATGTCCTAGAACCAAAAAATTCGAAGACATGTGACATCTACCAATCCGCACTGGGCCCGCGTGGTGGATTACGGCCCAATCTCTCTCACTGAGAGGAGGCCTGTGTCCCAGCAGTGGGAACAGTATAGGTTGATGATGATGATGATGATGATGAATTAAAAATTACATAGATGAAGTCCGTCACTCATAGAGAGTGGGGTAAACTCTCGAAACATATTCTAAAACAGTCGATTTTCTATATAAACGACATAAAAATTCTGTGCTATCATGAGCTGAATTCATGGTTACGGTACAAGTAGGTCGTTTATTGTACTTACAGTTTTGTACATCATGTATCCTAATTGCACCTCTTTTTGTGAACCTCGTATAATTCCTATTATGGGGTCCTACAAATACGAAATAAAGTGCCAAGTAACGAGAGAAGAGAAAATGTTGCTCCCAGTGCAATATTTTCACTTCGACCGGTCTTGTGCTTCCCACATCCACCCGCGGCCTTCACAAGGTCATCGGTCCACCTTGTGGGAGGCCTTCCCACTCCACATCAAGGAAGCGTCTAAAAAGATTTCCGAACAAATGTAATGGAAACTAATTTTATTCGTTTGTTATCAAGTTTCTGATTGTTCAAAACACATCAATTCACATATTATTGTATTATAAACGTCGAGCGTCCGAGGAAAGTGCAGCAGTATGGAGTGAATTAATGATGCTCTACTAAACATAGTCTGTAGAGGGATTCAAATTGTTTGTGTGGTAGTGTCAGTGGAGTTTCTTTCCCGTTCTTCTCCATAGAGAGCTACGTTTTGGAATGGGCAACTAAGCTTCAACTTTCCAACTGATCGACTTTTTGACAATTCAAAAGTGGCTGTAACAGATTAAACTGAAATGAATGCTTTGTTTTTTTTTAGGACTTTATTATTATTTAAGGGCAAATTACTAAAAAAAAACACCATAAAGTATTATTCTTTTTGCCATGGAAGTCTTTTCCAACTTAAAGCATCTCTATACCTAAGCACTTATAGACCTTTCAAATTACTTAAAAATAAACTCGACAATTCTTTAAACTACGTAGTTCTAAAGAAAGCTCCACTAAGAAATAAAATAAAGGAAACCACTGAAAACAATTAATAACTTCCAGCACAATTCAATTTCAAAGGCTTCAGAATAAAATATGAAACGTCAACACAAGAACTGTTGGTGTGAGGTACCTTCTATAATGTACCAAACAGCTGCCATAATTATTGTTAATTACTCACCAACAGTTCCTAAGTAATTACTTACACAAAAGACACTATTATTTACAGGTACAGTTAAGCGCACGTCCATGGCAACAATCTGCCATTGATAGCGGCATTATGCCGTAGCGGTTAGGGGGTTTTCAGAGTTTGTATGTTACCACAGCTAGGTGGTTAACTGTATCTAGAAAGCTGTACATAGAAGACCAATTCACCACTAGCGATGGTGGCTAAGTGTTATCGGGCCTCATTTTACGAGTACTTCATGTATTTAATTTCATCGCTACTGAAGGAAAACATGGTGTGGAAACCGGCATGTCCTAGAACCAAAAATTCGAAGATATGTGACATCTACCAACCCGCACTGGGCCCGCGTGGTGGATTATTGCCCTCACATTATAGGCTGATATAAAATGACACCACCATCTCATTTGCCTAGCCTTTTCACAACTACCGTTGGGGTCGGCTTCCAGTCTAACCGAATGCAGTTGATTACCAGTTTTATACATGAAGTGACTGCTCATCTAAATTCCACAACCCAGTTACTGGTTACTTAATACGATACCCAATGGTAAGACTGGTTATCAGTCGTAAGAGCTTCTGGCTACCTGTAACGAGCATTAAAGATCTATGGTTGACTAACGACTTAACGTGCTTTCCAGGAACGGACGGGTTTCGGTATGTAATTATCGGCCACCCATCCACGGATTGACCTCGGCAAGTAAAGCTCAACCATTGATCAACCGGCGCTGCTGTTATTACTAAGCCACGGGTACTACACAATACTGTCTTTTAACTCTTTAAACTAGACAGGCATTAAGCTCTAAAAGTTGTTTCCGAGAAAATGGCAAAGAACGCGCGAATCGTTATTTCTTAAAAACAATGATACTTGGGTCATTCTCAGGAGACTCATTATTTGGTTGAGTTCGGTGTCATTTTTGTTTTCTAATTTAGGCATGAAATATCAAATCTAGAGTTAACACTCTACTACTAACATTCTTTAAATTAACTCTAGATTTGATATTTCATATTAACAAGGCCTAAATTTAAAAAAAAAATTGACACCGAAGTCAACCAAATAATGAGTCTCCTGAGAATGACCCACTTACGTTATTTTATTGTAGAAAACATCAAATGATATTTCTTTCTGTTTATCCTAAATATTGAATATATAATTTGATTAGTTCGTTGATTGACCACACTTATATTATCTGTTGTGAATTGTATCTACAACTATATAGTCTATGGCTATTCTGAATCTGTGTGTATTTAACATTAATAAAGTGGAAACGTTTTTGTGCAAAAGAAAATCTCTTTTTCATTAATGAATCCCAAACTTTAATAGGTTATGGGCCCAGGGAATATCACGAAATTGAAGATCAAAGCAGAAAACAAAAACATTTCGTAGAAATATTTTATCACGAATATTGGTTGGTCATTGTCATAACCTCCGAAATGGACACGCGATCAATGAATGTTGAAAAATTCGATGGAAGTAATTTCCGGCAGTGGAAATTCCAAATCAAATGCGCTCTAAAAGCCAAAGGTATTGACATCAGTCAGCCGAAGCCAGAAGTAGACAGTTCTACATGGTTAAAAAACGATGGAATGGCAATGTTCATCTTAACATCCAACATGGACTTGAAGCAAATAACCTTAATAGAAATTTGTGAAACCGCCAATGAAATAATGTTGAAACTCGAATCAATTTACGAACAAAAAAGTGAATTAAATAAAATGATAATACAAGAAAGGTTTTATCAGTACAAAATGTCACCTAATGACACAATCGCTCAACATATTTCGAAAATTGAAAATATAGCCAAGCAATTGAAAGAAAGTGGCGAAATTGTGAGTGATACAGCCATCATGACAAAAATACTTGGTACTCTCCCCCCCAAGTATAGGACACTTCGCCAAGCGTGGTTGTCGTTAGATCCTTTAAAGCAAAACATGATAAATTTAACTGCTCGTTTATTAGATGAGGAAGCAAGCTTAACTTGTGAGGAAGAGCAAGAAACAGCATTGTTAGTGACTAATTCTAAAAGCAAAGGGCAACCTAAACAAAATGAACGCAGTGGTGATGGTCCAAAACAAAACATAAATATTAAACATCGCTTCGAGTGCTACAATTGTGGGAAAAGAGGACATTTCGCAAAGGAATGTCGTGCCCCAAAGAAAAATGCAAGAAAACCTAACAATAATATGCTTGCATTCAATATTGAAGACAAAGATGTATATACCGATGACAATATCTGGATTTTGGATAGTGGTGCCTCAGCACATATAACCTATAGAAGAGACATATTCATGGAACTAGAAGAATGCAATCACAAGTCGTTGACCCTGGGTAATGAACAATTGGTTGAAGTATGTGGAATTGGAAAAATAATGATAGAAAGGTATGTCAATGAACAATGGCATTCAAGTATTTTAAGTGACGTACTATATGTTCCAAGTTTACGAAGAAATTTATTTTCGGAGGGTGTTATAATGCGTAAAGGTTACTCACTTGTCAAGAAAGGAAATATTGCATTAATTTACTTGAACAAAGATGTGGTAATGAGTGCACAAATCAAGACAAATAATCTATATGAATTGAATATTAAAACTGTAGTTCCTGCAAAATGTAACCTAGTGCATGATAGTATTGACATCAAGAAATGGCATGAAAGACTAGGCCATATAAATTTGAAAGAAATTAAAAACATGAGCATGAGCAATGTGGTTGAAGGTTTGAAGATTAAAGGTAACACTGAAGAAAAATACACCTGTGAAGCATGCGCTTATGGTAAGCAGCATCGTCTATCATTTCAGAAATCTTCAAGAAGTGAAATACAGCCAGGTGATCTGGTGTACAGTGATGTATGCGGCCCGATGAGTCACACATCAGTGCGAGGTATGCGATATTTTCTATTGTTCAAAGATGCTAAGACAAGTTACAGGCATGTATATTTTATGAGGAATAAAAGTGATGTATTAGAATATTTTAAAATCTATAATGCTATGATCAAGAACAAATACATGCACAGTGTGAAGATTTTACACACTGATAATGGACGAGAATATATAAATACTGCATTTGAAGAGTATATCAAAAAGGAAGGTATAACGCATGAGTGCACAGCGCCCTACACTCCAGAACAAAACGGTCGTGCAGAGAGGGAGTTGCGAACCATAGTTGAGAGTGCTCGCTCGATGCTATATGCTAGAGATGTGCCATTATATTTGTGGGCTGAAGCTATTAATACAGCAGTGTATTTACTCAACAGGACCTCGTCAAGTCAATCTTCCGATAAAACACCTTTAGAATTATGGACAGGTGTGAAGCCGCAGTTAAGTCATGTGCGGGTGTTTGGTAGTGTAGGATATGTACATATTCCTGATCAATTAAGAAAGAAATTAGATAAGAAAAGTGAAATGATGATATTGGTGGGATATGATAATAACAATTATAGAATGTACAATACCAAAAATAAACAAATAAAAATATCAAGAAATGTGATTTTTGATGAGGATAAAACCCCAGAAATGAGGAAAAATATTTCAAAAATCTTCATAGACGAAGAAGGCACAGACACTGAAGGCAATGATACTAAGGAAAATAGACAAGAAAGTGAAAGAAATCACAGTGACAGTATATCAACGGAAGATTCAGCTGAAAGTCTGCACAGTTGTCAGGATGATGATGATTCCACCTTCAAACTTTCTCAGGAGATAGAAGAACCAGAAAAAAGACATATCAATCTAAGACCTCGACATAACAGAAATTATGAAGCAAACTTTGTGGAATTCACAGTACCATATACTTATGAAGAAGCGATGAAGGATCCTCAAAAGGATCAGTGGTCTAAAGCTGTGAGTGAAGAACTTGAAGCACATGAAGACAATAAGACCTGGACACCAGTAAAAAGAACTGGTCAAAGAACTATAACAACAAAATGGGTTTTTACATTAAAGAGAGATGAAAATGGAAAGGTCACAAGATACAAAGCTCGCTTATGTGCACGTGGATTCAAGCAAGTAAAAGGCGTAGATTATGAAGAAATATTTTCTCCAACTATACGATATGATTCCATAAGAATCATTCTTTCTCTTGCAGCTAAATACAATTATGAGATCCAACAATTTGATGTCAAAACAGCTTTTCTCAATGGTAATCTTGATGAAGACATATATCTAGAGGTGCCGGAGGGAGTGTCAGTGAGTAAAGATTATATCTTAAAATTAAATAAAGCCTTATACGGTCTGAAACAAGCCTCCAGATGTTGGAATAAAAAATTTACAAATTTTCTAAAAGAATATGGTTTTGTACAATGTCAGGCAGACAACTGTATTTATATGGGAGATTTCAATGGCATCAAAATTTACTTATTAATTTTTGTAGATGATTGTCTTGTGGTTTCCCCAAATAAGAATTTAATTAAAGAAATTATAATATATCTAAAACAAGCTTTCAAAATAAAAGAATTGAATTTAACTTACTTTGTGGGCATGCAAATAAAAAAGGAGAATAATTACATTTATTTATATACTCTTTATTGTACACCAGAAAATACATGACAAAAATAAAACATTAAACACTAAAAACATACAATGGGCGGCCTTATCGCTTTCTGCGATCTCTTCCAGGCAACCTTGGAATGGACAGTGATTGCGTGGACATAAAAATGGGGTTGATTTTGGTGCAAAAAATAGGTACATAGATATATTCATATATACTGTATAATAGATACTTAAATACATACATACTAACTATTTAAGCAAAGAAGATAAATGACGACTACAGATTAAAACAGCTACAACAAAATCACAACAACAAGTAATGCTCCTTCACGAGTCTCTTGAACACAGGTAAAGATTGCGCGCGTTTTATTTGAACTGGCAATGCATTCCACAAACGAGCGGCCTGAACAGAAAAGGATTTGTCGAAGAAAGTTGTGGAATGCATTGGCATTTTAAGCTTTAAGTTGTCTGATGACCTCAACAATTTTGTGTGGGAATCGCAAAGATACTGGAAACGTTTTTTAAGATAGAGAGGGGTGTAAGGGGAAAAGAGCACATTATATAAAAGGGAAAGAATATGGGCATTCCGGCGAAGGCGAATTGGTAACCACTTGAGCTTCACACGAAATTCGGAAACATGGTCATATTTGCGCAAACCGAATATGAACCTTATACAGACATTTTGAAGCCATTTTGTTATTCATCAAAGAGATTATATTGAGCAAATCATAGCAAAATTTAATATGAGTGATGCGAATCCTGTAAAAACCCCATCTGATGTAAATGTAATAATCTCAAAGAATTTAGATGAAGAAATTGTAAGCTTTCCGTATAGGGAACTAATAGGTTCACTGTTATTTTTATGTTCAGTCTCACGGCCAGATATTAGCTTTATAGTAAACTTATTAAGTAGATATGTAAACAGTCCGAAACAACAACATGTAAATGCTGCTAAACGAATAATAAGGTATTTGATTGATACAAAGGATTTATGTATTGTTTATAGTGAGAGCAGCAGTCTTACAGGATATTCTGATTCAGACTTTGCTAGTGATATAGACACAAGAAGGTCTACCACGGGATACATATTTTTGTTAAATGGAGGACCAATCACTTGGTCCAGTCAAAAACAAAAGACTATTGCCCTCTCTACTACTGAAGCAGAGTTTGTAGCTGCCAGTGAGTCTGCCAAAGAAATTATATGGTTGAGACAATTGTTATCAGACTTAGGTGAAGTGTATGATTCTGTTTTGTTACATGTAGATAACCAAAGTGCAATAAGGCTGATAAATAATCCCATCTTCCATAAAAGAACTAAACATATAGATGTAAAATATAACTTCATAAGAGAAAAGGTTGAGGAGGGCATAATAAAAATTAAATATATATCCAGTTCCAATCAGTTGGCAGATATCTTAACTAAGTCATTGCCAACTTAGATATTTATATTTTTAAGAGATCATTTGTTGTCTAAATAATAAGAAGATACAGGGTGTGGGAAATAAAATTATAGAGAGGGTATTGAATATATAATTTGATTAGTTCGTTGATTGACCACACTTATATTATCTGTTGTGAATTGTATCTACAACTATATAGTCTATGGCTATTCTGAATCTGTGTGTATTTAACATTAATAAAGTGGAAACGTTTTTGTGCAAAAGAAAATCTCTTTTTCATTAAAGAATCCCAAACTTTAATACTAAAGAATCCTTTCCAGTTAACGGCCTACAAACTCTCATTTCTCGGGAACTATTTGAATTGTAAAAATGTTTGTTAGACAGAAAGATAGAGAATTGTGAACTCTCTTAGATTCTATTAAAAAGTAAAAAATGACCAAGTGAGGGTAAACTCCTTTCTAGTCAAAGGACGGTAGAATATACCATCAGGCGTTAATTCGACACCCACTCTATACAATATACAACAGAGTGTATCCATAAATTAAAGTGGACGGGGGCTGACGAGGGTTTATCCGGATAAATTGGACCGGATACCGCTCGGAAAGGGACTGTACCGGCTTATCGGGAGAAATCATGGAGTTCTTACAGATAGATTTTTATTTTGATCCAAGCTACGGAACAAAGTAACTGTTTAGCATTTAGTGGGAACAAAACCGGAGGATTTCTAAAAGATCGATGTTTATTTTTGTTGGCTGTGGAGTACCCTATTGCTTCGGGATCATGACTCTTTTTGGGTGATTGTATTTCAAAGGTCTAAAATGCGTACATATGGTTGTAGAGCCCGTGGTTCAAATAACCTTCTTAGAGAACCACGCCCGCCAAACCATACTTCCCATTTTTTAAACAAATCTTGAAAACAGCATCTCTAATTAAATATCTCTGCCTTGCTTTTTCTTAACTACACGTTTACCGTTAGACTTTATTAATTCTGTAATTTTCCTTTTACCATTAAGCCATAAATTTCGCTCAAAATATTACACTGAAAAGACGATGTAATCCGGTAAAACCAGCCAGTGATGTGTAAATACCCGTTCGGATGATTCATAGCTACGACCTCGAGCCACGGTGCTCGAATGGCTCGATTGCTCGATGGCTCGACTGCTCGGTTGCTCGAAGGCTCGAAGGCGGCCGTGGCGATAAAATTAAATTTCAGAGCTCGCTGAGCCAATCTGAACGTTTAGAATTGATTTACATCAGGGTGTCGGAAATTAATATTAATATTGACGCTCAGTGGCGACGCGAAGGTTACTGCAATTTAATTATGTTCTGGCGTTTAAACAGCTTTTATAATTGTGACTGACTGATAGAGCTTTTAAGAGGCTTGTGGAGACGTACGAGTAATAACAGCAACATGAGTCGATAAATCAGGTTAAACTACACTTGCAGCGGTTGATCCTTGGATGGGTGACAACCTTTACATAGGTAGCAATGCCCCTCTGTGCCTCAGAAAGCACGCTAAGCCATTGGTCGTCAACGTGTGTAAATCTCGGTCTTATTTGGTTACAATATAAGATCCTTTTATCCGATTGATGTAACTAGATTTTAGTATACGTATATTGAGTCCGCCACTTCGACCAGTTCTGTGCTTCCCACATCCAGCGGACTCCTGCGGTCCTCACAAGGTCATCGGTCCACCTTGTGGGAGGCCTTCCAACTTTGCGTCTTCCGGTACGCGATCGCCACTCCAGAGCTTGGGGGAGGCCTATGTCCAACAGTGGACGTCTTTCGGCTGAAATGATGACGATGATGATATCAGTCCACTAGCAGTGGGCACAACTAATACCTTCCCGGACGCCGAAGTAAACGCAAATATTATGCTGTACATGATTGTGTTTGTTGGAAATTCGCCCGAGCGTCCATAATACAAAGACTCCCTAAGGTCGATATTAATAATTTACGTTACTGTTTGCCTGGGATAATGGGCACGGCATCAATTGAGACATCTAAGTATCTAAGTCATCTAGTTTGCAACAGCACTAGTCTTTGTTCTTTAATTTAAATACCCACATATAAAACTGTTAATTTTAAGATTACTGTTTAATAATAAAGGTATTTTGTTTGTAGTGACAGTTGCTTTTTTTTTTTACTGGAATTTCTCAACAGCAGCCCGGAGTTTGGATTTGTGCCCGGTTGATGGCAATAGGTTCGCCCCTTATTACATGGGACATGAACAAAACTTGCAATATGTGGGTGTACTATAGAGACTCCTAAGCTCTACCTTACCCTTCGGGGAAATAAGACGTGATGTTATGTTTCATTTATATAGTTGAAAATAAAGGATATTTTGAATTATATTGTTTTTTTTACCGTAATCACAAATTCAACATTATTTGTTAGCACGTGAAGTCACGGACCCATTTAAAAGAAAAGGACACGTGGAAGTGTAGATAGATATTCGCTATTCCTATCATATTAACAAACGTTTCAGTTTTTGATCATTTCTGTCATCCATTCGGTACCGCCACCAGCACCGGCACTGCCACTCGCAGTGAAAAGTCTCAATATCGAATGAATCAAAAGTGAAATCATTAGTAAATCGTCCCAACGATATCAAATTCCGGCACTCGTCATCTTTCACTTGCCTACCGAATAATCGGAAAATGAAATGGAAAGAGCAGATAAACACACGTTTGTGTTTGTAATATTGTCAGTCTCGTGTGCACGTGTAATGAAACAAAAATGAACATTCACTTGGATGAAGCGTTTGATAAATAGCTTTACATGTAGAAGGCTAATGGAATAATCAATACGTTTGTCAGAATAGCTAATGGCCTATGCTCTGTCGCATTCACGGAGTAGAGCACGAACAAAGATGTTACGTAAGTATCGTCAATTTTCAATCGGAAATATCTACTTCCTACATTTGTTTAATTTGAAGGGAAATAGAAATGCGCATGTAGTCAAAGATTTAAATCGCTAGATTCTCCCTACCGCATCAAAAGGTCGTCGCGTTTCTGTTTTAATTTGACATCTCTGAGACCATGGAAACGACATACCAGTATATTTCGTCATCAGTGAACTTACCCTCTCTCTCAATATTGTCACTCTTCACACGACACAAGTACGATACATCAGGAATGAAGAGATCCGCAGGAGAACCAAGGCAACCGACATAGCCCGAAGAATTGCCAAACTTAAACTTAATCAATTGGAGTGTTGGCGGATGACAACTGGCCAATTGGGAATTTCCCACTTAAATTAACTAAGTTGGTATAAGCTCAAATTATGCCCGAACAGAACTCACTTTGACCAAATAGAGATGTTTAATTCAGCCCAGTGCAATGTGGCAAGAATGAATAATGAATTATTTTACTTTATAATGCATGCTGGAAATATCCGTGCATCATGTTCTATTCTGCAGTCAGAAGTACTTACATAGTAAATATAGTTTTATTACATTGTTAGTACGTTTCCTTGAACTTTCCTAATTTTGCATTCTGAAACTGACATCCAGACTTCTAAACGAATATCATAACTAAGTAAATATCTCAGTCTTTATGTTTGTCTACACGCCCCCCTGCTCCACCCAGAGCAGGAGAAGTTATTTGGCGAAACCCCAACGTCAAAAAAAAAGGTTACCTTTTCACGCTTTACTTGCTGAATCGATAGGTACAAAGGTGGAACATTTTTTTGACGTTGGGGTTTCGCCAAATAACTTCTCCTGCTCTGGGTCGAGCAGGAGGGCGTGTCAGACTTTTACTGACTAAAACCCACCAGTATCCTGAATTAGGAATAAGTTACTTCTTATCCCGGTAGTACGGTTCTAAGATCCATGCGGTCGAAACCGCAGGCAAAAGCTAGTTTTTTTTTATTAATATATTGTTCAAAACTTATTAGAATTATTTGCATTTCATTTTTCATTTCTCCTTTCGCAGGTCTGCTGGAACTTTCTTAAGAAATAAGCAATAGGTACCTGTGTACTCAACACTAATATGTTGTATCGGTATCTATTTTACTGTGTGTAGGTACTTACTAATCAAATAGTTTGTTTTTTACGCTTTCATGCTAAAACGGCTGAGCTGGTTTGGATGAAATTTGGCACACAGATAGACCATGGCACGGCTAAGGAAAGAGGTTACTTTTAATCCTGGATTGCAGACAAAGTCGCGAGCAACAACTAGTAAATAATTAAATTTATACAGGCCTTTGAGGAAAATTGTAATTCAAAAGAAAAACGTAGTAGCATGAATAATGTATCAAGAACAATGGTTCTATTGGAAACTCATTCATATTAGATTGGATGGTAGTATACCTAGTTGGTTTTATTGTTATATTTTTCGGTATGTGGTGAAATAAAAATTTACTTCTCAAAAAAAATGTGTTTTGTGTTCAGCTGTATGGAATCAAGTTCTTCTAACTTAACAGACAGCTGTGCTGCTATGGAGTTTGTTACGCCACTTCTTCTTCCCAGCTAAAGTACAGAGGCCAGCACTTCAAGCTACCCCAATCTGTCAAATTTCTTTGATAGTTTTTCAACTTTATTACAAAAGAATAAGGTTTCTGTTCAATTGGGAAAATTTGACAGTTTGGAATAGCTTGACCTGCTGGCGACTGTACTAGGAAGTGGTGAAGGACGGGCATTTTTGGGGACTGTCTTACATAATTTTGACGTTTAAAAAGTGCTGACTCTCAGCCTAGCTTGAATGAATGGATTTTGATTTTGAAAATTGTGAGGGGACCAGCATATTCTAGAACCAAAACTTCCAAGACATGTGACATCTACGAATCCGCACTGGGCATGTGTGGTGGATTACGGTCCACTCCCTCTCAACGAGAGAAGGCCTGTGTCCCAGAAGTTTTCCTAAAACTGTTTGTGATTTTTGTTTCATAGTGAATAAGTCGTTGAAGTGCCATAACAATAAATAAATAAGAATGTGAGCTCGGCTGTAATTGTGCCGATAGTCGTATCAGCCAATGGACTGATGGCCGAAAGCCTCAATCAACATCTCTCGAGGCTCTCGTTGGGCGGTTGGATCAAAGGCCTGATTCAGAAGGCAGTACTCCTCGATACGGCTCGCATCGTGAGGAGGTTCCTGTCTCTGGAGCCCTAACCACCGGTAGCCTGGACCCTGCTCTTGTTACCGGCGGACCACTATTTTATATTTTTAAATGTTTTTTGATAAGTTTTTATAAAAATATTTAAAAATGTAGTAATAAGGACTGAAAACAAATAAAGGAATAAATAAATAAAATGAGCTTTACAAAAATTTGCTAATACTTTTCAAACAAATTGTCTGAACACTATCGATATTATTATCTATCTTTTACGTTGCAACTGCCATGTTTTGTCACTGCATCACCCTAAGGTGGACTGGTAGAAAATGCCAAAGTCATAAAGTCCACCTTTGTACCTATAGTATTAAATTTAATTGGCCATAAAGTTTTGGTAAAAATCTATATATATAAAAATGAATTGCTGTTCATTAGTCTCGCTAAAACTCGAGAACTGCTGAACCGATTTGGCTAATTTTGGTTTTGAAATATTTGTGGCAGTCTAGGGAAGGTTTAAACGGTGAGAAATTATGGAAAAATTGCATAGAAAATCAAAGTAGCAACAATTTTATGAATTCCTACCGAGTCATGACAACCTGGTACTTTGAAGGCATAATGTAGGTAGGGTAGGTAGGGTAGGTAGGGTAGGTAGGGTAGGTAGGGTAGGTAGGGTAGGTAGGGTAGGTAGGGTAGGTAGGGTAGGTAGGGTAGGTAGGGTAGGTAGGGTAGGTAGGGTAGGTAGGGTAGGTAGGGTAGGTAGGGTAGGTAGGGTAGGTAGGGTAGGTAGGGTAGGGATTTTGTATGAATGACTATTGGAAGGACAGGACAACGTCTGTCGGGTCAGCTAGTAAATAATTAACACGATTTTCTTTTACAATCCTTCATACTCACCAAAATCCATAAATGTCAATAAAAATAAACCTCGTATTATTATGTGGGCCTTTGTGAGAAAGCAAGAGACCCGTATCACCTTTGTCATAACTGTCAAGCAACAATAGGTACAGGCTATTTGCCACAATATTTGATTTATAACTTTCTGCACAATAGCCTGTTAAATGATACATGTTTTGTAAAGTGAAAATAAAACTATAATAAACTTGATGACATGCGCGGAGCATTTCAACTCTGACAAGAAAGAGCGATACAAACTCAGAGGTCAAAGTCTTTTTTTAAGTCCATCTAATCATGACATTGAAAGTACCAACGGCTGATCTTTGCGTTATGCTCGTGAACGGATGCTGCTTGTGGTGATTGGTCGTCTTGCTGACCATGATTTTGTTATTGTCGATGGTCCTAGTTTATCATTTGTGGCCTCGAGTTGTGACTCGGGTCGTAACAGCATTGCATATGTAAGCTATCACGCCCTTTATACCAGGAGGCTTTTATTTTGCTATTTTGCTTTATTTACATTTTGTCACAATAAAATACATTATCTGTATATATGTTTATCCTGTAAATATTCAGTGACAGAGTAATATATTGCTTAACACCCTTAACAAACACCTTTTTAACATAGGCGCCACAGACAGCCCGCTTTGCAGGGGCTGCCTTGACGCCGAGGAATCAGCCGCCCACGTCATCCTGGAATGCGAGGCCGTGGCTTCTCAACGTGAAGAAATCCTCGGAACAGTGAGGTCGCTCCGCGAAGCCTGTGAAGCTCCCAGGAAGCTTCTGTGCTTTTGGGCGGAGCTAGGCTGGCTTTGTTAGCCAGTATCCCCACGCACAACGGACCGAATGGGAGTCTACGTGTGGAAAAGGGAGTCCCATCATCATCATCATCATCAATATATTGCTTTTGAGTTTTTATATTGCTTTTGAATACATTTATATCACTTATCTCCAGAAGCGAATTGGGTAAAAGGTTATATATGCGTGGACCCACACATGATATACTTTTATTTAGTATATGCACTTGACGACTTCGGCGCGGTATTTACGAGTAGACCCTAACAAGAAAGAATTACACAAACTCAGAGGAAAAGTCTTTTTTTTAAGTCCATTCAATTCTGTTATTGAACCCCCCCCCCCCCCCCCCGAGTGGGTTCCCGCATTGTCGTTGCGGGGGGGCTCAGTAACCGTGGATTCCAGCCACGGTGAAGCCAAGAGGAACCCAAAGGTGGGGCCGCTCGTCAGGGCTTTTGCTTTCAAGCCATTGACGTAGCGGCCAAAAAGTAGGTTGCGGTGAGGTGCGCAACTGAGGTGGGCCGTGATGTCGAATGGGAGGCATCGCGGCTGAGGGTTACGGGCTGCGGTAGAGGAGGAGTGCCGGTGCTTCTTAGCAGCGCTCTTCCCTTCCGTGGCCTGGACGGGGCCGCCACCGTTTGATGGCGGACGCGGTGGGGCTGCAGGGGAAGAGGAGTATCGGTATAGCGTCAGCCGCTCTCCTTATCCCCTGCGGCCGAAAAGTGGTAGACGGGACGGCGCGTTGTGTTCCACACGCGCGCCGTCAAAGATGTCAGCAACCCCTGGTGGGGTCCGCAAGGGCCGATGCCTGCCAGGGGTGCCAGTTTGTTCGAAAGAGATACCACAGCCCGGGGGATCACGGGTGGGTTTTAGTCAGTAAAAGTCTGACACGCCCTCCTGCTCTACTTAGCAGGAGAAGTCATTTGATGATTCCCCACCCAAAAAAAAAAAACTGTCATTGAATGGACTTAAAAAGAGACTACGAATTAGAGACTAATAGGATCTGACTACTGTAATGATCAGATCATGTTAGGATCATATCATGTTAGGATCATTTACGTTAATGTGGTCTCTTGAGGAAAGCACCACACAGGTTTGAATGGACTTGTCTAGATAGCGCACGCATGTGTCAGTTATCGTGTAGCATATTGATTAATACGTTAGTGATAAAACCAGTACTGGCTCAAACGTATGGCGTTTACACGACATTTTACTAAAAAATCTTAATGAAAATACCTGCAAACGTAACTGCCTCCAACTCCTCATTACATGCATAATTTAAAGCTAGGCAAGCTTCAGAGAAGTTGGTACGGCGAGAGAGACGGTGGATCTAATTTGCGAACTAATCAAATGCCCTGGAAGCTGGAGGTGAACACGTACGTTAGAGGTAGTTACAGAATGTTATATAAGAGTCGAAATTACTGCTTCAGGAACATGTGTGGTTTTATAATCTTTATTTTAATTATTATTATCTAGACTAATATTATATAAAGACGAAAGATTTGATTGTTTGTTTGCATTGAATAAGCTCCGAAACTACTGAACCGATTTGAAAAATTATTTCACTGTTGGGAAGCTACACTATTCCCGGTCGTCATAGGCTATATTTTATCCCCGTATTCACACGCGAACGGGAACTACGCGGGTGAAACCGCGGAGCGCTGCTAGTCATGAGATAAAAGTTTTGTCAATACAATGTTGATTTAAAAAATTACTTTAATCAACCTATTCTAGGTTTTTAGGTTACAACCTCATACTTTAATAAATACAGTCAAAAACGAACACAACATGAACCCTGAATTTTCCGAAGAATTAGGCAGCATATTGTACACAAGTCGCCAGTTTTTTCTATGTAGTTCGCCTGTTTGTTACTTAAATTAATAATTATTTGTAAGAAAGAAAATACATTTATTTAGCACTACTAGACTAAAAAGGCACGTAATATACAGCAAAAAAAATTGGTACTTAGTTATTATTTGTACGCAAAACGACTAATAACAAAAAAAAAACTTGATTCATGCTTGAACATCGTTTTAAAATAGTCATAGGAGTAAGAGAGTAGAGAGTATTAAAACAAATATTACGTTAAGTTTCAAACTCCAGTTCAAACAACAAACAATATACGAGTATTTTGAGTCTAAATTGACCAAAAAGCCTAAAATACCTAAAAATTCAATCCATCACCTATAACTAAATAATCCGTTAAAAACCCTGTATGCCCGAACAGCTCTGAATAATATAACATCTTTTAATTGATACTAACATAACAGACCGTCCCTTTCAAGGGTACCTACAATATCGGGATCAATACGGTTGGACCGACCTTGAAAGCGGGACCTTTTGCTCCGAAATATAAGCTACCGACCTCGTTTTAAGGGTTCCGTAATATGCCAACGGGACCCTAATAATAAGACTCCGTAGTAGCTGTCCCCACGTCTGTCACAGTGCTTTATATTTTGTACCGTGAGAGGTAAAAATTTCTCAAAATTTCGACAGAGTGTGTACTACTATAGCCGCTATAATGATACAGTTAAAAATTAAAGAAGGTATCCTCATAACTATATGAAACGTGTTGTTTTTAATTCATTCAATATCTGCATTAACAATAACTTACATACAGTCTGCCAGAGTGCAACAGTTTGTCGGCAGTTGTTCTCGTCTAACCATAGATTACGATATTTGAAAGTAGTATGCTTGTGTTAATAACTTAATTAAGTCAAGAAAATAAAGAAAAAATCTTAAATTTTACAACTAGGCATTTTCACCAACGTGAGCTAGATTTGTTACAAACATAGGTATCTATGGACAAAAATCAAAATCAAAAGTCATTTCAAAATCAAAAGTCATTTCAAAATCAAAAGTCTAAACTAGGCTGAGAGTCAGCACTTTTTGAACGTCAAAATTACATAAGACAGTTCCCCAAAATGCCCGCCCTTCACCACTTCCTAGTGCTTTAGCATATTGGAAGATAAGGAATGTTTAAGTTACTCCTTAGATTTGACATGCGAGATCAGTTTTGGGGCTAGCTGTTTAGTAACGTTTACCAAAGGATTTGAACAAAAAAAAAATTGGAGGTATGAAACGGAATCCTTCGTGTACGACTCCGTCTCGCACTTGACCACTTTTTGGTATTGAAAAGGTAAAGGAGTTTTTAGCTCAACAAAAGATTGTATGATAGATCGAGAGCGTTGAGACACGGGAATTTCAGCAGGAATGTTTCAGAATATTTGTACGATGCGTGGGAGCCGTGAAAGGAACCCTGTTTTTCGGGGAGCATAAATGCCGCCTCAATTTTTTTTTTTGTATCTGACATGAGAAAATTGTGTACCGACTACGATGATTTACATTTTGATGCAATATGAAACTTTCGAAATGAAAATTCTATTTTAACCGTCAAAATTACATAAGACAGTCCCCCAAAAAGCCCGCCCTTCACTACTTCCTAGTGTAAAGCACTGCTCTGCTAAGAAGATCTGGTGCAACTATCTCCCCAGTGAAAAAACCTAAGTACCGGTAAAATATTTCACTGCTATTCAATAGGCTTTTTTGCTACTCTTCTCTCGGTTATTTGAAAATGATATAGCATAAATATAATTGGCTTAAAATCTTTCCACTGCCTCCTCTCGGTGAGAGGGTGTGGTGAGCCTTAATCCACCACGCGGGCCCGGTGCGGGTTGGTAGATGTCACATGTCTTCGAATGTATGGTTCTGGGATATGCCGGTTTCCTTACGATGTTTCCTTGACCGTTTTGAGAGCAGTGGTATGATGCAGAGAAAAAACATTAGAAGTGAGAGCGAGGAGACACTGGGTGAGACAATTATCCCATTTTCCCGTTTCCATTAGAAAATTTTCTTTCAAGAGAATATGAAGTAATAAACTTTTTATTTCGCACTATATTGCAATCAATCCCTATGGCTTGATAGGTTAGTAGGTAATTAAGGCAATATCCTGAAGATCGCGCGTTGAAGGTAATGGGTCTATTAGAGGGTCCATTAAATATAACGGGCATTGGAAAGTTACGCGCTGTCAGGATACGCCATATAGATAGGTAGACATTTGATACTGAAACCATATGTGGTTTCAGTATCAAATGTCTGAATGTTATGACATCACGCCTGTAATTTGACGGTTTTGGCAGAGGTGTACCTTAGCATACACACCCATGGGAAAGCCACGATTGCGGCGGTAAGTATCCTCTTTGAGGAGTGGTTGGAGAGGCGCCGTGGCGTCCTCACCTTCCGCCTGACTCAGGTCTTCACTGGACACGGGTGTTTCGAGAGGGTCCTGTTTCGGATAAGACGGGAGGTAACGCTCGCGTGTTTCCATTGCATAGATCGCCCTGCGGACATGGTGGAGCATACAGTGGAGGTCTGCCCGGCTTGAGCGGCGCACCGCCGTGTCCTCGTGGAGGCGATCGGCCACGGCGATCTCTCGCGTCCAGCCCTGGTCCAAGCCATGATTCGGAGTGAGAGTGCATGGGTAGCCGTCACCACCTTCAGCGAAGCAGTAATGCTCGCGAAGAGAGAGGCGGCGCACGTGAGGGAGAGGCAGCATATGCGCCCTCACAGCCCTAGCCTCCGCAGGAGACGTCATTGGCGTCGGGAATCCCAAGCGGATTCCCGGCCACCGTAGGCGCGGGCTTGCGGACGGCGAGTAATGGGTGGAGCTTTTTACCGAAGTTATACTTAGTCGAAATAACATTTTTTCGAAGTGTTTTGTTTCCGAATATTCATTATACGACTGTTTAGTTTAATTAATTATTTAAATGTAATGGTACGTAATAAAACAGTTGATTGTGAACAAAAGTGGTTGAACAAGGATGCTTGCGGTGGAGTTTCTTGCCCATTCTTCTCCATACGAAACTACATTTTGGAAGGGGCGACTACAATCAATTCTATTTTAATGTAAATTTTGACGTTCAAAAGTGCCTTTTAAGTGCCTAATTGAAATAAATGCTTTGACTTGACTTGACTTGACTTGCTTCAAGCATGCAAGCGGGCATGCAGCATGCAAACGGGCATGCATCGTGCAAGCAGGCATGGAGCATGCAAACAGGCATGCAGCGTGCAAGCAGGCATATAGCATGCAAACAGGCATGCAGTATGCAAGCAAGCATTGTTTCTTCCACAGCTCCGGCGCTGCAGGGTTTGACCGGCCCTACGCGACCTTATCGTCGCAGATGTTTTTGACGCTCACCACCGCTTGTTCGGCTTGCTAGGCTACCGGCTTCGCCGGCAGCCTCAGCTGCGGCGGCAGGCCTTCAAACCACCTGCTCCTCAGTTCGCGAGCCGCCCCACCCCGCCGCACCTACGCGGTCTTAAATTACACTCTAGGGGTAGGGCAGACAAGACTGCGTGAAGTCGGTTTTGCAGTGATTCGTTTCTCACAAAATTTTGTAGCACAACATATTGACTTTCTAGGACACTATTTTAATTTAATATTGAAAATGTTACCAAGTAACACAGCTATTATATTTGTGACCAAATAATATTCCGTTCAAAAAATGTTGTTTTAATGTGGTAAAAATATGGCAAGTGAAAAAGTACAAAAGAGGCTTCCATTAGCAAAAAGTTATTTTGTAAATCGGCGAAATATAGTTCGGTAAAATAATACCTACGACACATGATACTTGATGATATAAACATATGTTAAATAATGCATATAGCAAAAAAGACGACGGTCAATAGTTTTCGGTAAAATGAAATTCAAACAAAAAAAAAAAAAAAACGGAAAAGTGATCGGTTCCCGTCATTAACGTAGTTGAGCAGACAATTTTTTCGGGTGTGGTTTGTACACTAAGTGATACTAAAGAGCACGTTGTCACATCGGCAAAAGCCGCGGTACAGTAGCTAGCACCTACATACGTATATATTATGAGCAAAATCTATTTTATCTCATGATTGATGGTTCTGAATTTATCACACAAAGAAAATGTCTTTTCATCGTGTTCTGAAAATGTATTGAAAGTGTGTGAACAAAACGACCGTAGTAAAGCGTAAGCTACGCCGTAGCATCGCTGGTAGCTAAGGCGTAGCTTGACGCGTAGCACAGTTTTCTACCTTTTGCAGTCTTTACGAGAAGGTGTTATATTAACCTAGTCTTTTTAGTGTTGGGGTTGGCATCACGGGCGTAGCCAGGTTTTAGTTTCGGGGAGGGTTCGAGAAAATAAATCGACTAAAAGTAAGTACATAAAATAACACTTTTATAAGAAAAAGTGTTCAAGATGTGAAAAATACATACCTACAGACAAAATCTCCTTGAAGGAATTAGGGGAGTCCTTTTTGGAGCAGTGGGACAATACAAAATATAAGCTAAATAAAAAAATAATGTTCCAAAAATCCAAAACACTGTATATTTTAATGTAGGTATTAATAATAACTAGTAGTTAGTAATCAATGAGATATGCCGCACGCCTGTTTTTATTTTAATTCTATGAATGTCAATATCTGAACTTTTCGGGGGAGGGGGGGGGGGTTGAACCCCCAAAACCACCCCCTGGCTACGCCCGTGGTTGGCATCCAGTCAAACCGGATGCAGCTGAATACCAGTATTTCACATGGAGCCACTGCCTAACTGACCTCCACAACCCTGGGTAATAACTAGTTGTCAGATTTGCGGGCTTCGGACGAGCAATAACGACTCTCACACTCAGAATACAGAAATAACGTATTCTGAGCTCTCACAGACCCACGGAAGACAATTGGCCAACAAATGTGATGTTATGTGGGCTAAATAAATAAAAATAACTATGTTTATCGAAACTCAAAAGATGCCGAAAGAACTGCGTGAATTAATGTAAACAATTTATTGATCAAAATAATGATTATGATTAGAACAAACACAATTATTTTTCAAAAGCATGAGTCTGATTGTATCAGACAAAATGATGTTCCTAACAAATGGAGAGTTCCACCAGACACGTCGAAAAATAAGTAAGATAACATAAGACATCCTACGTACCAACTCATTATGTCTGAGATCTTCTTACATATATAGAACATCATTTCGTTCCTGTTTGTTAGTAAATTAAAGGAAAACACTCATAGAGTGTCTGCCCACATAAATTGTGTACTAAATTGAACGTTTTTCGTGTAGGCGTTATTTGGAATTCTTTTGAACCGTTACCTACTTTCGTCTACATTAAGTTTTTGTGAACATCTTTAGGATCATGTTAAAAGAATATACAGCCGTTTATTTTTTTCTATTTATTGAATTTAAAATGAGGATATATTTATTGCTCTGACCTCACAACATTCTTTTATATCACTTTTTAAAACCCTTTTGGAATACGATACGTCTGCCCACACCACAAGCCCAAGTACAGCCTATATCGATCGTAGATAAAAAAAACTGTGGCACTCCGGGAGTGCCGACAAAAGTGAAAACTTATACGAACTAATTATAAATATTTACATACAGAGGTGTCGGTAACGGTAACGGTAACAGTGTCGCGAGTTCAATTTTTTTTTTCCCATCTCAAACAATGCCCAACGCGCTTTTCACTTCAATATAGAAATGAATAGAGCAAACATTAAACCCGTCCATTGTATCTGTTCTGTAGCAAAACCCTGCCTATTGTTATCCGGAATAGGGAGGTAATTAGGCAAAACTGGATAGGCAAAGCGAAGGTTTTATCCTCCTAAGGGGGGCAAACGCATAATCAATCTATAATATTCCCAATGCTGAGTGAAACACGGCCTGTGTTTCACTCATCATTGGGAATCCTCTAAGGGAAAGGGAGTGGGTCATAATCCGACATGCGAGCCCACTAGGGGATGTTGGTTGTCACATGTTTTGGAATGTTTGATCCTATGTAGGAGGCGATAGTTTCCTGACGATGATTTTATTTCACCGTATAAAGAGCAGTGATCGTGAAACAATTGACATGAAGTAAAGTGTTCAATTTATTTGTCTTTATAGAAACCTGAGCAGTGTAGTATGTAGGTCGTAGGTTCGAACTCAGACAGGCGCTTTACTTTGTGTAAAATATTTCATCGCCACTGCTCTCAAAACAGTGAAGGAAAACATCGTGAGGAAACCAGCAGGTACTAGAACCAAAAATGCGAACATTTATGACATCTACCAACCCGCACTGGGCCCGCGTGGAGGATTACGGCCCAATCCCTCTCACGGAGAGGAGACCTGTGTCCCAGCAGTGGGAACGTTATAGGCTGATTATGATGATGATAGAAACCTGAGGAACAGGGTGAAAAGTTCACCTATCGTTCACAGAAAAGGGTGGATTTTCCAACTGGACGGTGTTGTGTCTGGTAGGCTACTTCCCGTCGATTGATGTCGCGACATTGTATATACCTACAAGATAAATTTTTAACCAGTGCGCAAACTGTAACCATGAATTCAGCATATCATTCTGGACCCATCATCATCATCATTTCAGCTGAAAGACGTCCACTGCTTGACATAGGCTTCCCCCAAGCTCCGCCACTTCGACCGGTTCTGTGCTTCCCGCATCCAACGGATTCCTGCGGCCCTCACAAGGTCATCGGTCCACCTTGTGGGAGACCTTCCAACTTTACGTCTTCCGGTACGCGGTCGCCACTCCAGAACTTTTCGGCCCCATCGGCCATCTGTTCTGCGAGCAATGCCCACTGCAACTTAAGTTTGGCAATTCTTCGGGCTATGTCGGTTACTTTGGTTCTCCTGCGGATCTCTTCATTCCTGATTCGATCACGCAGGGAAACTCGAAGCATAGCCCTCTCCATCGCCCTTTGGGTGACTTACGCCTTTTTATGAGGCCCATTGTGAGCGACCACGTTTCAGTTCCATATGTCATCACTGGCAACACGCACTTGTCAAAGACTTTCGTCTTGAGAAACTGCGGTATTTGGGACGAGAAGATATTGCGAAGCTTCCCGAACATTCTGGACCCCCCAGCGCTAAAATTTTTCGTCGGTTAAACAAAAATAAATCAGCTGTTCCATACATTGATCGCGTAGGTATTGCACTTTTCTAGGAAACAGCTATATACAGCTACTGATTTATGAATTGTGTAAAACGAAATAAACAGAGCGACGAGGATTAATTATTTAGCTTCATTTCAGAATTCGCATTGCGAGCGAAATTCTGCTTCATTTATGTATGTGGTTTGCAATTAAATGTCAGTTTCAAACGTGATGTGTGTGGATTATACGTTTAATAATTTGACATCCAAAATTGAGCTTATATCAACATCAATTTGTGTTATTTTGTCGTGAGTAATTGTGTATAATATGTATATAATCAGATGCTACTATGCATGCCTTTGTGAAAACTTCTCTGAGAATATACCTACTCTACTCATAGTGAAGTGAGTCAAAAACTCACACAACAAATAAACTACCTAGCACACTATGCGAAATGCGACTGCGAAAGCTCGACGATAAGACGCGAATTTGTCGCATACGACTATCATCAGATGCACGCGGGCACCGTGCGCCGCGACGTTGAGAGAGGATACGAGTAGCCTGGCCTTGCGACTATGCAACTCGACGCCAAGTGTGACATATAAAATTGTTGGCCGCAGCCTGTTATTGCGTTTAGTCGCCGAGATGTCGCAGTCGCATGTCGCACAGTGTGCGCCATGTCTAAAACCCTGATAAAATATGCCTAAAGCAGAGAATACATTGAAAGTGAATCGAGCAAAAAAATACACAGAGTAAATAACAGTAAGTAAGTAACTATTGTCACAATATTACGTGTAACGACAGTCCAAATATCGAGGGTATGGAGCTACTATTGCCTTTCTCGAATGTTCCAAAGCCTACAAACAAATACATTCTTTGTTTACCTATGAATTTCGATGTGTTTTCGTTTGTATGTAGGTATACCAAGTGAGCGCTCAGAATAAACATTGAATTTGATAACATAGGTACAGATGTGAATAATTAAATTCAGTATCTAGTTGATGTTACTAGAATGATAATAATATTGATGACTTAATTTGTATTTTCTTACTAGGTTCGCTTTAGTGATTATACAGGGTGACTTGTAATTTAACGTATTCCTTCCAGGACATGGTAGTGTGACCCATTTGCAACAATTAAGCCTAGGCAAAAATTCATGGAATTTAATAAACCTCATTCTGTATTACCTACCTGCAGTTAATATAAGCTCCTTTTCAGACTTAAAGGGACGAGTAATCAATCTTCAGTCTTTCTAATGATATTTGAAACTACAGTCGAAATTTATTTTCTTCGAAAAATTATAATTGACCAAAATAAGTATTTTTAAGAACCACAGTTTTGTATGCTTTTGACGATAAAAGATTGATTAATTTATTAATCATCATTATTTGCCCAGCCTTTTCCCAACTATTTTGGGGTCAGCTTCCAGTCTACCCGGATGCAGCTGAACACCAGTATTTTACACGGAGCTACTGCCTATCTGACCTCCACAACCCGGTTACTGGGTAACACCCATTAGTAAGTGAACTATTACTATAATGTTGCTATCAATACCCTCTTTGAACTGTAAGTAATAGCGAACCACAAGGTAGAAGGTCAATTTAAACTGCGGACGTTCCGACCATGGCCATTATTACCTACTAGCTATATAGCTTCTTAATTAAGTTATCAACTTCACTGGTTGCTAACTAATTTTGTACTTGCTAGAATATCTGAACAGGGAATTAATTTAATGAGCGCGCAACGAGCCATCTGGAAACGTTTGAAAAACGATTTGAAGCTCCAGACACACTGAGGCGGATTCAGTACGGGATGCGGGACGCAACTACACGCGTAGCATAATCAGACACATTCTTTCCCTCTGAGAGGGAGTGGGCTGACTCCACCACCACGCGAGCCCGGTGCGGGTTGGTAGATGTCAAATTTCTTCTAATATTTGGTTCTAGGATATGCCCGTCTCCTCAAGATATTTTCTTTCACTGTTTTGAGAGCCCGTGCCTTGGTTTGAGCCCACCCCCTACAGCTAGTCAGTCGAGGCAATTACCGCTGTAGGCTACAATTGCTCCAACTGGTCTTGGTACGTAAAGATGGTCACCCATCAACGGACCAACCGCGGCAAGCGTAGCTTAACCTGATCGATAGACCCGTGCAGCTATTGTTAATTAGTTATCATTTATTTATTAAACGTCGATTATTCTGCCGATATCGAGTGAAGGGCTTTGGCTTACTTCGCACTTATCAAGTCTTACCTTAGTATCTGTATAATATTTTTAATAGTCGTTATGAAAAACACGCACTAGAATCCAAGTTTGTATGTAGCAATGCAAAAATTGAACATGTGTCTTCTTTTTCCCTATCAGAATACCAGCGCTGCGACACTTTTTAAATGTCGCAGCATCGTGCCGAGATAGTGGCCTTTTGGCCTCGTATAGGATCTTGATTTTTTATTTTTACTTCCTTTATGTTTATATCCAATTTAAATTTTATTAACTACCTAGCGTAGCGTAGTAGCGTTTTAGTTTTTTAGTTATGTTTGTGATATTCCTGTGCGAGACCAATAAATACTTTTTCTTTCTTTCTTTATTTTTAGTGTCGCGTTTTTAATTGGGAAACTCTTTTCCTTGCAAACTTCGACACGTGTCTGCCAAGTTTGAACATTAATTACTGAAGGTACATCACAACAGTTTGGGATTCACCGTATTGCAGACAGTTCATTAAAATGCAACTCGATGACTTTCATCATTAGAGTAGACAACTGTCTATCCGTCTCCGTTTTGAATTGATACAGAAAATGTAGTCACGAAATTTAATCAGTGAATTTAGAGAATAAGGTCAACCAACAAAGGTGAAGAGGGCACCATGTTTAGGTACATAATGATACAAGGATATACTACACAATACTAATACCAAATATACTTTTTAAATATTTAATAAAATATATCGTCGTAATCGAATATGAACATATTCAATTCAACAATATCCACTCCTAGATACCAATAGGTTATAATAATTCACTAGGTTAGGGAGTTCAATGTGTAGTCTATAAGTCGTCTCGTACAAAATTCTAGAATCCAGATTTAATCTTACATCATAAATAAATTCACTTTAAATGCAAATGCAACGTTGTGGCGATGTACGTGGCCAATGAATGAAATATAAAACGTGCCACCGACTCGATACAAGAATGCACTTAATGCACATTCCTGGTAGAAAAAGAACCCACTTACCTATATTTACACTGCCTGTCAGTATTATCTTCCATCTTACACCTCCACTCCACTCGGCTGGCTTCGGCTTTGTCCGAACAGACCCGAAGTTACACGAGCGCTTCCGAAGAGACGAACGACGGTTTGAGTTTAAACACTGAACACTATTACTTATTATGTTTTATTGTTCTATTTCAACACTATTTGGTTTCCATAATTGTTTTAAAACACAGTCACTGATTGGTATAGTTTTTGTAATAAGTGTTTTGGTTAATTACTAGAAGAAAATATGAATTGAATTACACATGGTTGAAGGTGTCCATTTTTTTTTTGTTGAGATGTAACTGGTGATTGAAGTAAACTCAGTGATAATTTAGCCCATGCATGCTCATTTATTTTTTAATTATTCATCATGTTTGTACAGGTTGTGTTGAAAATGTATCATCTGCCTAGTCTTTTCTCAACTAAATTAGGGTTGGCTTCCAGTAAAACAGGATGCAGCTAAATTTAACAAAGAGTGACTGCCTATCTGACCTCCACATTCCAGTTGCTGGGTAATACGATACCCTTTGGAGAGACTGATTTTCAGATTTATGAGCCTCTAACAACTCGTAACGACTGTCAAAGATCCATGAATGACAGCCAGGTCTAACGGCTTAACGTGCTTTCAGTCACGGAGGGGTCTTGTTATCAGAAAGGTGTAATAAAATTTAAGGGTGTGTGGTACAGACCGTCAAACTGAACACCTTTCTCCATGGAACCAATATCGTAAACAAGAAAAAAATATCAGCTGTCCCATATAAAACTTCAATACCGACTCGACCTAAATGTATGGGACGGTTAATTATGTTCTCTCGATATACGTTGTTGATGGATAAATTGTCAAATTTTATGGTCATTACCACACCCTTTAATTTGACCACACTTTTCTGATGTACGCTGTATACGAATTAACTCAGATTCGTAGCGATACAAACATTTTACCAACAAACATTTATTTTGGGTGTTTGCAGCCCTAATTACTTACATGTACAAACATAATTATAGACCCACACTACTTCTTAGAACACACAATGATGAATTTCTAATTATACTAATGGACTTCTCCTCGTAAGAACTTAAGAAGGCTTACTAAGTAATCAGTTGATAACTAATTCATTAAGATAGAAAATGTCGCAGAATACGGAAGAAGTATTTGCCTGTTTAAGTTAATGTTCTGATTTGGGGTTTGGGGTACACTGGAAAATAACTGGTAATATTTAAGCATTTAATTTTCTCAATATGTCGTCTCAACTTGATGTTATAACATATGTATGCTTACTGTATTACCTGGACAATAAATTTTTTAGATTGCTTGGAAACTCAAGTCGTTCCTTATCAGGGATATGATATTATATGATATTAAGGGGTAAAAGTATAACATCTGCAGACATAATCAAGGAAAATAGACAGAAAACTGATCTCAGCGGAGACTATACGCCATCGATTATAGTGCACAAAAATGTGTGCAAACACAGGTGTAATCTCTCTTCCCGCACTCTCTCAGTAAATAATATAATATAATAAAATAAAGGTGATAGATAAATGTGCCGCTGATGACCTATGGCACAGAAACGTGGTCAGTCACAATGGGCCTTATCAGAAGGCTTAAAGTCACCCAAAGGGCAATGGAGAGGGCTATGCTCGGAGTTTCTCTACGCGATCGAATCAGAAATGAAGAGATCCGCAGGAGAACCAAGGTAACCGACATAGCCCGAAGAATTCCCAAACTTAAGTGGCAGTAGGCAGGGAACATTGCTCGCAGAACAGATGACCGATGGGGCCGAAAGGTTCTGGAGTGGCGACCGTGTCAGAATAATGGGGATATATACATTTATAAGTGTGTACATTTAAAACAAATATCAAGCTTTGAATATTAGAATGGTTACTGCTTATTTACTGTATATGCAGGTTCTTATGAATATGGTTTGTAGGGAAAGGATTTCATGAAGTAAAGCACAGAAAGACAAGACCAGACATTTATTTCAGTTAGGCTTGTCAATATTGAATCAGAAAGCTAGTCGTCCGTTCCAAAACTAGGTCTTCATGGAGAAGAAGGACAAGAAACTCCATGGAAACAGTATTGAAGTATTTCATCAACACATCTCTTACATTACTATGAATTATTATTTTCCTACATACATTTAATTTCAACTCTTGGACCATTGTCCAAGAGAACTTAGAATTATTATAACATTGCTATTACATTATTACAATAGCTAGGAATAGAACATGAATATGATTGTTATGATTTAAAACATTAGGAAAACCGACTATAATATAACTTGTACAACAACATTTTTATAATAAGCAATAATTATTATATAATATCAAATTACTTAACTTACATGACATCTGGTTGATTTATTCCACACAACAACGGCACTAGGACTAACCTCCTGAACATCTACCAAGCAACTGACCCCATAACGTTATTTTTAATCCTTTTTATAACTTCCGAATGTCAATTTACATTAAACAACTACCGCCATTTTGAACAAGCTACAGAACGTCACTCACTTGGCTTAACAACTTCTAACACAGATTAATAAACAAAGGTTATGTAGTAAAACCGTTAGAAAACATTTTATGGTAATTAAGCAATTTAATAAGAACTGATTCGTAATTTAAGACACTTAAAAGTATCAATATGAACTGCCAGTATTGTGCTAGTCAATTGAATCAGTCTATTTATTATTTTAAGTAATACTAGAAAACCCAAATTTATTACAAGTGTAATTAAATACTACGTAATCATTTATAGTAACAACATCCAAGTTATTTTCACAAATTGAGACCGTTATTTTTGTAAACTAGTCAAATTAGGTACTTCTGCACTTGTTCAAGGCTTCGTCAACGTGACAAATGACATTATCTACCAAACAATAATAGATTATCAAAATGAACAATCTAACACGGCCAGACTGACAAGTACTTCGTCCTCGAAGTACCTATGAATCCACCGTCTCACAAAAACAACAGCACTTGATAGTTGACCAGTTAAACTTACACATTATATAAAAGTATCAAATCAAAACCTAAGGTAAAGTATATTTAAACAGGTATTATTAAAAACTACTTAATCATTATAGATTTAAGTAATTTTTGCAAGTCAATACAGTTATTTCCTGTGAATACTATCTTGTCAAATTAGGTAGGTACCTCAAGGCCTCGTTAATGTGACCGATGTCATTATCCAACAAACAATACTTATTATAATATCAAAATGAATGATCGAACACGGCCAGACTGAAAATACTTCGTCCTCGAAGTACCTATTAATCCTCCTTCTCACTAAAACGACAGAACTTAATAGTGACCAATACAACAAAAATTTATACATTGTTTCTCATTTTATGTGCTCCGGGCATATAACAATTTATCTGTCTACATATTGATACAGTTTTTTTGTTTTTACCTCCCTAATGTCGTATAAACATTTAACAATTTTGTCATAACTATTAACGTAAGGGTATAATTAAGTTCACAAAAGAATTGTTCAGTAAGTCATTCATGTTTAACAGCTGCATCGCAGCACTGACCAGTGATCATGAAAATAATTCGAATAATTCATCGTTCGGTCAATCTGACAATATTATTGAACACTATTCAATAAACACATTTTCTATTAACAATTTCATACATTTTTGACATGGCCACTCCGAACAATACTTTTACATTGGAAGTAATAACTTTTAATAACACCTAACAAGAAACCAAAGTATAGTGAATTATTTCAAACAAGTTAATCTTAAGGAAAATCTTAGTTTTGTACATGGGTGGTACTCGGGTGGTGCCCTATATAATGTGAAGTAGCTCAATTTTGTATTATGTTAAATTTAATAGCTCAATTTTTTATAATTATTAATTTTACAAACATAGTTTTAAGTTTTGTTTTTTTACTAACAAGTTATGGAATGTAATAATGAATTCTGAATTAAAATAATTAATAGTAATAATAACCATGTGATGCTCACTACTTTGAAAAAATCACAATGAATTAGTTCTAGCAAAAGTGTGTTTTTAGATTGACTTCTACTTAATTGGCTGTCAGTATCACATACCATTCTTTATTTATTGTTTGTTTCAGCTGTAAGTCATCTATTGTTAATTAATAAATAAATAAAAGAAGCCACGCCCTCCAATAAATTTCAGCAAGTGGTGTTGGTGACTTTGGACCGGAGTAGATGGAGAATGACTGTCCGCTTATCCAGTGACCACGATCTTCAGTAATGAGGGACTCATTGAATTACCTTTACGACGATAAATAAAGTACCAACTATTTATTCCGTCTTTCTGCTAAGACTTGGTATATTTCGTTTTCGTTAAAATTATCTCCGAAATAATTTTGTAAACATCAGAACCTTACACAAGTACCCAATTTTAAATTACCGTGACCACTAAAATAGCATTTATATAATTCTCAAATAACATCGATTATAAATTACTTGTTACACTCACATTCAAAATATGTTCGTTACTTTAATTTATCTATTCTGTAATAATCTATACCAATAAGATTAATAAAGAGGAAAGATTTGATTGTTTATTTTTTGTTTGTTTGTTTGCATTGAATAGGGTCCGAAATTACTGAATCTATTTGAAAAATTATTTCACTGTTGGGAAGCTACACTATTCCTGGGTGATACAGGCTATTATAAAAATATTATCCCCGTATTCCCACGGGAACGGGAACTACGCGGGTGAAACCTCGGAGCGCTGCTAGTTCAACAATAATTTCCAATTTCACGATAGAATAGCTTTACAGATTCAGCATTTTATATTTGTTTGTAAAGTCAATTAGCGCAGAATTATATTCAGCCATCATTTGATATTTCAGACCGAATTAATAACGTGACACCGTAAGCGTCATTTGTTTTTAAATATTTTCTTTTTATTTCATAAAATAGCCAGGTTTTTGAAAATAAAAGATTTGGGTGATTTTAACTCGACAGTAAAGGTACGTACTATTTCGATTGGTGTTATGTAAATTAATAAATTTTCTTATGCGATAATCTGCTCAGTACCGTATTTTTAAGAGGTGTGATACATCTTGATTTGAAAAGAAAAGAATTTGTAAACTGAAGAAGAATAACAAATCACACCGTACCAAAAAAAAATATATAGTAAAAGCACATCCAAACCAATATTACAATTTAAATTCACTATACGTTGGTCTATTAAGATAAAAGAATTATCCATCATCCCAATATACAATCCATGTTCAATTTCGGTCAAACTGAAATGCACCAAAATCATCATCACAATGCCAATAAATCTGAAAATAACCTTTCACAGCCATGCTGAACTGTACTTGTCTCAAAAGCAATAAGGGGAATATTTATATTGTTCTCATTGGTCTATGACCCAAGTGATGTTAAGGCCCCACCTGCTGTACGTGAGTTAGTTAACACCAGGCCTGTGACCCCAGCAGCAATTATTCCATTAGTCTATGACCCAAGTGATGTTAAGGCCCCACCTGCTGTACGTGAGTTAGTTAACACCAGGCCTATGACCCCAGCAGCAATAATTCCATTGGTCTCTGACCCAAGTGATGTTAAGGCACCACCTGCTGTACGTGAGTTAGTTAACACCAGGCCTATGACCCCAGCAGCAATTATTCCATTAGTCTATGACCCAAGTGATGTTAAGGCCCCACCTGCTGTACGTGAGTTAGTTAACACCAGGCCTATGACCCCAGCAGCAATAATTCCATTGGTCTCTGACCCAAGTGATGTTAAGGCCCCACCTGCTGTACGTGAGTTAGTTAACACCAGGCCTGTGACCCCAGCAGCAATTATTCCATTGATTTCACAATAAAATCAACCTCTAAATTGCAACTTATCAAAGTCAAAGTCAACGTCAAAATCAAAGTCAAAGTCAAAGCATTTATTTCAAAGGCACTTAAAAGGCACTTTTGAACGTCAGTTGTACCATTTGCATTTTTTTAGTTGGTTCATTTCAGTTTAACCAAACTAAGTTATTAAATTTTTCTGTCTCTCAAGTCTCATCGCTGTGAGCATTGGAAATTGAAATCGAATATAACACAATTTCATAATTATGTCTTTCAATAAAAATCTTAAAAGCAAATTTTTAAAAATCATATAATAATACAAACGTCATGAGGAAATAGAAAGAAAATTGCATTAAGTACATACTCTACTAAAGTCATAAAAAAGTATAACTATAAATTCGGGGTATATTACCACATCCGAAAATATTTTTACCATTCATAATCCGTTATGCAATTATAAAAAAATAAAAAAAACTACCTTAGGCATACACAGCTGTTCATGACACGTTTCGAGGCTACTACTGAATAAGCTAGAAAGTATCAACAACTTTAAAATCCATAATAAATAATAAATCATTTATTTGCATAAAACATGGTATAAACTGTTCTTAAATATAATAGTTAATAGTTAGTTAGGTAGTTAGTTAGTTAGTTAATAGTTAGTTATAGTAGTTTATAATCAAATTGATTTTATTGCCACTTGAATTTCAGGTAAGTCGTGGCGCAATTTGAAATTTATCAAATCGAGTTTTACATGTAGGTACTAAGTATTTTTTTCTTTTTTTTTTACTTCTCATTTGTGGAAATTAATTAGCAAACGCAGATTAGATGGTTGTATATTTTTCTTTTTTATCATGACATGGAGAAAGACAAATTAAATTGCATTTAGCATCTTTAAACTTATGAAGTTAACTGATTTAATCAATTTATTTACCCGGTAACCTAATCAAGTGTTTATTGTACAAAGCAATTAGTTAGGTATGTATCACGGAAGAAAGTAACTTTGTTCTTGTATCATTTAAGAATGACAAAATTACTATTTTGCTTCCTCTCTCTTTCCTCTAACTATTGTATCCTCTGATTATCTTTTAAAGTAATTGGTTCAATGATACATAAGTAATTAACAGTAAAAACATACTAATAAATGCTCGATAAACAATAGAAATGATATAAAAGTATTTCGCAATACTTAATCTTTCAATTTATCATCGTATCCATTTGTAAATATTAAACAGCCTCTAAGGGCCTTACCAACTTAAGCTACTTCTTATTCCTGGAAAGCTTCCCGATACTTCTCACAGCAGCTGAGGTTCCAGTCTCGAAGCTCACATAGTAACTTGCAGCTCCGCAGCTCCGATGTCAGGGGCAGCGGGATGTCATCATTATGGTGCGAGTGAAGTCAGCGTCCCGCCAACGGTTTTCAAAATATCGTCAGCAGCTCGAACATTGATCATGAAAATAGCAAAATAAAATGCATTAGTAAGTGGTTTTAAAAGGCCAGAGAACCATCCCACTTCTGATGTCAGAATAATGGGGATATATACATTTATAAGTGTGTACATTTAAAACAAATATCAAGCTTTGAATATTAGAATGGTTACTGCTTATTTACTGTATATGCAGGTTCTTATGAATATGGTTTGTAGGGAAAGGATTTCATGAAGTAAAGCACAGAAAGACAAGACCAGACATTTATTTCAGTTAGGCTTGTCAATATTGAATCAGAAAGCTAGTCGTCCGTTCCAAAACTAGGTCTTCATGGAGAAGAAGGACAAGAAACTCCATGGAAACAGTATTGAAGTATTTCATCAACACATCTCTTACATTACTATGAATTATTATTTTCCTACATACATTTAATTTCAACTCTTGGACCATTGTCCAAGAGAACTTAGAATTATTATAACATTGCTATTACATTATTACAATAGCTAGGAATAGAACATGAATATGATTGTTATGATTTAAAACATTAGGAAAACCGACTATAATATAACTTGTACAACAACATTTTTATAATAAGCAATAATTATTATATAATATCAAATTACTTAACTTACATGACATCTGGTTGATTTATTCCACACAACAACGGCACTAGGACTAACCTCCTGAACATCTACCAAGCAACTGACCCCATAACGTTATTTTTAATCCTTTTTATAACTTCCGAATGTCAATTTACATTAAACAACTACCGCCATTTTGAACAAGCTACAGAACGTCACTCACTTGGCTTAACAACTTCTAACACAGATTAATAAACAAAGGTTATGTAGTAAAACCGTTAGAAAACATTTTATGGTAATTAAGCAATTTAATAAGAACTGATTCGTAATTTAAGACACTTAAAAGTATCAATATGAACTGCCAGTATTGTGCTAGTCAATTGAATCAGTCTATTTATTATTTTAAGTAATACTAGAAAACCCAAATTTATTACAAGTGTAATTAAATACTACGTAATCATTTATAGTAACAACATCCAAGTTATTTTCACAAATTGAGACCGTTATTTTTGTAAACTAGTCAAATTAGGTACTTCTGCACTTGTTCAAGGCTTCGTCAACGTGACAAATGACATTATCTACCAAACAATAATAGATTATCAAAATGAACAATCTAACAACCGCATACCGGAAGACGTAGAGTGGGAAGTCCTCCTACAAGGTGGACCGATGACCTTGTGAAGGCTGCGAGAATCCGCTGGATGTGGGTAGCACAAGACCGGTCGGAGTGGAGGAGCCTGGGGTGGGGGAGGCTGAAATGATAGATAAAACAACTACCAAAACACTCTATTTGCTCAAGTTCCTACGGACATTGTAAAATCATGGCGGGATTTTTCGCTCATTGGATCTTCATCGCTCTGCTTTGTGCCGAGAGTTGAAAATCGAACACTGTGTTTTTTCGACGCGCTGAGACTCACTCGCGCTGCAGTCTGTTGTATTTTCAATGTTCGGTTCAACACAGAGAGTCGAAAATACAATGCGCGAAAATAATCACGACGCGATGTTATTACGTACAAGTGAATGTCGACTTTGACCCCTAATATTAATCTCACTAACCTACGGTCATCCTTTTCATCCAATATTGCCGTAGGGAAATACATATTCCCAATATAGAAACGTTAACCTAACCGTATTACGTACGATAAGAAGTTACTTTCCCAACTGCTACGAAAACGCTACGCACGTAGCAACAGTATTTTCACAGCTACGACATCGCTACGGCGTAGCGGCTGGGGAAATGAAGTTCCTCAATGTCAACTGTATTGTTAACGACATTGAATGACACTTTTTCGTCGATGATGAAAGTGTTTCATTTCCCCGAACGCACGAACTGGGTTATTTTCTGAAGACAAAATATTTTTTTCTTTTTTTATTTCTAAGGAACTCGGTAAGTGTGTAATGCAGAGTGGCGCGTATTTTTGTCTTTCAGTCGAAACAACAACATAAAAAGAATCGTGTTGACATACAAAAGAATTAAGTACATTCGTCACAGCTCTCAATCTTTAGTTTTTTCAGTAAATTGTTTCCACCGTGCATAATATTTGTTGTGCGTGTTATTACTGTGGGTTGATTATACTGGATTTGATGAATATTTAATAAGGGTTCACAATACTTGATTTTATTTAGACAATATTTAAGGACGTGGCAGGGCGATGGTATGTAAGCGACTGGCGAGCCCGACGCGGGCGCTCCCGTACAATATCAAAAATGCAAATCAGCAATTGCATCGCTAGGGTCGCTACATATTTATTTGAGCTTACACATTAACCCCCTTATTTATAAACATTGCTTAAAGTTAAGTAATGATTAGTGTCTGTTTAATCATACCTACATTTTTGACGTTAAAACGTCTCTTGACTTTTATCAATCAGACTTAAATCACAGATCCAAAAAACAAAAAACATTGTGGACAGTCAAAACTTATCTTCAAAATTCTCACATTTTCAGTTGAACGTAATTTTCAGTCACATAATTTAACACAATGAGCACCAAAACAATTACATAAAATGTAGGTTATATACTTGTATACCTTTCACATCTACAATTACACCCAAAAACTCCTTTCCATTTACCTTTCAATATTCACCCTATTAACATTTTTCACGAACAGAGAGAGGAAAGTTATCACTCAAACGGGTTGAAAATTAAAATGCCTCATATTACCTCCACATTCTTTGACATCAGAAGTGCGAACACGCCTAAAAGGTGTGAACAATTATGTCAAGCTCAGGGAAAAAACTCTGTGACGCAGTGAATATTTCATATTTGCGACCGTGCTTCTGAAAAAGGCCGCATTTTTTAACTAGTTTTTCTGTAGGTTGAAAATGGAACTGCATTTAATAAAGGAGGATTTGATGAAAGGTTTGAACGTTTTGAAATGTTGTTTTTGGACCATTCAGTTTACAGTCACGGTCTGTGAAGCAGACACAATCAATTTTTTTACCGACTTCAAAATGAGGAGGTTATCAATTCGACATGGTTATCTACTAATATTATAAAGAGGAAAAATGTGATTGTTTGTTTGCATTAAATAGGCTCCGAAACTACCGAACCGATTTGAAAAAAAAAAAAAAAAAAAAAGTTTCTTTCTTACCTTCAGTTGTACAAAAAAACACTTATTTAAACACTATGCATCGTTACAACTAGGGGAAAGAGTGTTTTCGATGAACCCAATGTAAGATTTAACTAAAAAAAACACTGTTGGGAAGCTACACTATCCCCGGGTGACAGGCTATATTTTATCCCCGTACGGGAACTACGCGGGTGATATTGCAGAGCGCTGCTAGTATTTATATATTGTAATTTCGAATTGGTATGTGAGTTAGGTAGGTACTATAACTAAAAAAATCCACCCCCTATTTCACTCCTTTACGGGGGGGGGGGGGGGTTTCCTAAAACCCTTTCTTAGCTGACGTTTCCTACTCATAATCTACCTTGGTGCCAAATTTCATCTTCGTAGATCTAGTCGTTTTTGAGATTTCATGTTTAATCAGTGATTGAATGAATTTATGAATGAGTGAGTGACCTTTGCTTTTATATACATTTTATAATGTTATAATGTAGGATTGTTAGGATAATAGGATTATGGCAAGTCTTTTTGCTGTCGTTTAGACCAAAGGGCATATTCTAAATCACATCCCTCCGTTTCACAATGCCAGCGGGCAGGTAAGGTGGCCTATATTAACTATTACTTATTATGTACTTTGGGTGTTTAATTATTGTCTTAAGCAAAGTAAAACCTTTCAGTCTATACCAGAAGTTATTTCTAACATGATAAAAGTTAGTTCAAAGTAATCATTGTATTTTAACTTATTATAACTCTGAATACGCAAATTGGGCCAAACCACGTCGCCTAATAATTTGCGAGCTCATATTATGGAGGAAGCCATTTGCAAAAGCAGTGTGGGAGGTAAGGTAATAAATAAGTTGGGAAATTAATGTTTAGTAAGTTTAACCTTTACAAGTAATTTATTACACACGATCAGGTAAGTTAATCATAATTATATTAATTTAGCTTCTTATTTATCTTGCTTACACTAATTTTTGGGGATTTGTAATTGAAGTCTTTAATGACACCTCGTTGGTACCCGCCTAGTAGGCCCTTTTATTAAAGCTCATTTTCTGATTGTCTGCTAGTAATATCTAGTAAATATCTAAGTCAGAAGGTAACGGTAAGATGCTGAATACTTTAGATTGTTTTCGTGGCGCCATTATGATTAATTTTTTTCTAAACAACTATAAAAGCAAAACTGCAAGCTCTAAAAATTAGCACATTAATATTTTTTTCTCGTTTTATTTGATTTTATTTCTGTAAGTAGGTTTGTACAAACACTTTTACACGTCAATCATATTTTTTTTTAAATTAGATGAGGTCGGCGTTTCCTATCTGACTACTCTAATATAAAAGGCCGATACAAAATCAGAGGTCACAGTCCCTTTTAAAGTCCAGACATAATCTTGGTCAGATCATGTGAAGACCGGATGAATATTGATGTTTGAAATTGTGTTTTGAGAAAAGAGCCACACAAATTAAGTGTAATATAGAGCGTAGTAATTGTATGATTACTTGGGCTTAGGTATAACCTCCAATAGTCGCATATGAATACTGATGATACCATAATTCTACCTCCTGGCAAAAATCATTACTCCGGTAACAATTGATCGTAAAACTCAAAGGATAACTCCTAAAACAAAGCTGAACTACACTAAACAATCCTAGCGTTCATACGACCGTATCTCGCAAACAAACTGGTTCGCATCGATGCACAGATTACCATCCAGGTTTCCATCCCTCTGTCCATTTATTAAACTCGGGCAGCAAAAATAACAATTTCCAAATTTCCATTTTTATATCGTGTGTTTTGATATTTTTCGAGGTGTTATTAATCTTGTAATATTACGCTGTTTTAGGAGAGAATTTTGTTAGTAAATTATTTAAAGTCGAGTTAAGCCCTTTTCACACACGTCCGATTTTAGTAAAACCGTACTGTGACGGTTTAATCAAAGGGAATTAATATATGCTCCCACTCACTGGCGAACTGTCTCAGGAAAGGTTAAAGCTGTGGCGGATAGTGCTTCCCTACCAAACCCATTCAATCCACCTGCTGCTGAAAGTCTGGCAACGAATTTTACCAAGGGATATCGTATTATTCAGTAACTGGGTTTTGGAGGTCAGAAAGGCAGTCACTCCTCGTAAAATACTGGTGTTCAGCTATATCCGGTTAGACTGGAAGCCGACCCTAATAGTTGGGAACAGCCTAGGCAGATTGACGGTTGTGGCTGTAACCGCGGTTTGTAAACTACAAATAAATGCGGTTTAGGTATATGATAACGTTCACATGAATATGGACACGGCATTGTCTTCTCATAAACGGTAAAAAACATGCATGTGAAAAGGGCCCTGTTTTGCGAATGTGATAGGGTTCAAAATAGCAACATATTTTGTAAGCCTTTGTTTTCTATTGTATTAGTTAGTATAAATCACTGTTATTTTTTCGATTAAGTAATTAATTAATGAAGAGTACATTTTGAACAAATAGTTTTGTAATTAATAATTTTTGCCTTGATTAGAGTAATCGGTATTTCAAATTGTGTTAAGCTGATTAATTAAATAAATAATATTACTAAATCAATTTTGTAGAAACAATCATTTTGGCAACAACTTTAATTGGGATTACGGTGAAAAACTTCGCGGTAATAAAGGCTATTATTATTCGAATCACAGACATTAGCCAAATATCGAAATTTTATCATGTTTAAAAAGAATTCTCAATTCTAAAACGATATGCAGAAAATTGAGTTATGAGAATAAATTGAAATAAATCCTATATCGCGATGTATTGATCGGTGTACGTGCAGGGAATAACTCAGTATCGTTGGCGATACATCTGGCTATATTGTTATCTATTCATCTTTTTTGTTGTCTGGCATATAATGAACATGTATTTGAAAAAGCGGCCTAGTGCCAGTCGGTCTCGCACACGAATAGTTCCGTACCAACAAACAATATTTATCATTACATAATTTTATCATATGCCGAAAAAACAGGGGGACCTTTAATTTTTAACTCAATTGTTGTTGTTTTTTTTTAACCGACTTCAAAAAGGAGAAGTTTATGAATTCGGTATGTTCATACTTTGTTTTTCAATATTACATTTATTAAACAATTTCCTAAAACAAAATACTAAGTCTTTTTAGTTTCTTGAAGTTTCCTAGAATATTATTTATTCAGCTTCTAAGGAAACAATTATAAGAGAGATTTACACGCAGAAAACACAGCGAGGACTCGCAAAATTTCTACAAATTACCTCGCAAGACAAACGTTTCTTTGTAATGAATTTGAGGAACTGTAGTAGGAGAATTTATTCTTCCTTCATTTTGTACAGTACCTAACTTGTTTCGTGAATAAATTGTTGTTCTGCAATCTTGACGTGTTCACATATTTACCTACTTTTGGAGAATTAAATATTTCATACTATAAAGAGAGAGAAAATTTTGTTTGTTTGTTAGTTTGTATGTTGGGGTAATCTCTGGAAATACCACATGGATTAAAAAAAATCTTTTTGCAATTGAAAGCCCAATTTTCGAGGACGATTATAGGATATTTAACGTCAGGCTACGACATAAGGAACCGAGTAAAAAGAAAAAGTCAGAAAGAATACTAAGTAAGAGAAATTGAACTAATATGGCGCTTGCTTATGATCGTCTTGAAACTCCTGATAAATATTCTCCTGATAATATTCTAGTTAGTAAGTTTTGTCCATAAAAGAGCTTGTTTTGTTTTGTTTGTATGAAGAAGAATTTGTTTTGTTTTATCTGTTTTAGAAGATTCTATTTTATTTTAGTGTGTATTTTTGGAAGCTTGTAAATGGCAACTTTAAACACTATTTGTACATTATTTAAGTAGATTTTAGACTGTAAGATTTCTGAAGGATAAATATAAATGTATCAAGTTTTTGCGCACTACACATCTTAACCACAAGATCCACTCATTGTCTGCTAAGTAGATAAGCATTAAGACTAGATTCCTGTCCTTAACTGTCTTTATTTCTGAAACTAATACCCACACAACACGAACCACACAAACATATGGCGCTATTCGTGTCGCAGTCAGTGCAGCTTAATTGCCCTACTTTCGACCTCCCTTTTCTAGTTTCAATGTTGGCATCGCTTTATTCTTTTAGAAATTAATAAAGTTTCAACCCTGTTCACTAGGCCGCATTTTTGTTAAATACTTTATCGTATATTCGGAATGTTCGAAGTGTAAACAATTTTCTAAGAAAATAAATAAACAACTTGCTAAGCCTGTCTGGATTTTTCTCTCGTATCGCATCGTATACACGTGTCTTACCTATACATAAATAGTTCAATCTAATCGGGGTGAAAATATAATGGTGCTTGAAATAATCATCGCTATTTATGGAGGCTAACCTAACCTACAAACTAAATCAAAACAAAACCCCCAGATATAACTGCAGGATCAAATCACGTAAATCCGACATGTGTTTGAACCAGCCAATAGAATAGTTTTATTCTTAAATACACCAACCTGTCACCTTAAGCCCCTCATGGGAAGAACAAACAGTGATGACATAAGAGCCACTCCCCAAGGTAGAACAAACAAACTCCGTGGCTCTTCTACTGCAAAACGCTTTATAAATTCATGACCGTTCTTGTTTGCAGTATTAGCTGGAGTGCTGAACTTCAGGGGCCACCAAAGTGCATCAATATCAATAAAGGCCAGTGCATAGCGGCGGGGACGGGACACGGCATTGAGGTGGATTTGCCACCGGTTAGCGCACGAGTGGATGCTGCGGTATCATCATTTTAGCCGAAAGACGACCACTGCTGGACATTGGCTTCCTCCAAGCTCCAGCATTTCGACCTGTGCTTCCCGCATGCAGCGGATTTTGGTTGGATGCATTCCAACTTTACGTCTTCACTCCAGAATCTTTCGGCACCATCGGCTATCTGTTCTGCAAGCAATGTGCTCGACCGCAGTGAGTACTTAAATTTGGCAATTCTTCGGGCTTTGTCCATTACCTTGGTTCTCCACACAGAAATGAAAAGATCCGTACCTACTCTTCATTTCTGTGACGATCACGTAGGGAAACTCCAAGCATAGCCCTCTCCACTGTATAATTTTGGGTGACTTTTAGCCTTCTAATAAAGCCCATTGTGAGCAACCACGTTCCGCGGTATGCCACGGGGGAAATGCGGAGTGCGCAAACCATCTGTGATGCTGTGATCTGTGATGCTTTCGCATCCCGCCGCTGTATCGTCCACCATTCAATATGAACGAATTTACATCAGTAAACTTAACATTCCCTGCTCCGCCGTCCGCCGATGTGCACTTGCTTTAAAGGTTGCGTCACACGTAACTTGAAGTAAAGCCGAATTCGACTTAGTGCTCGTCAATCACGACTGCAAAGTCGTTAGGGTTCCCGTAGATAGAGTACTATAAGGTAGAAAAGTAGTGATTGATTATCCAACACCTCTTTGTTTGTATTAGTTAAGTTCAAGTTGTGCCACACCTGATAAAGCAATGATACAGTCGAGAGTATAATACGCCTGTCATCTGTGCATTTGATGATCTTATGACTGCTACAGTGAGCGGGGTTCACACAGATGAATTTTCGCCCAAAGATCTTTAAACTTTTTATCATCTAAGTATACGAAGAATAGATATAAGAAGATAGAGTAACCATACCACTTAATTAAAGACTCCCAAGGTTTGGATTTATACCTCCTTTACCCAGTACCATTTTATACATTTTATCATGCATTTATCAATAAAAAAATATTGATGAAAGTACGATGAAATCAATCAGCGACTCCATGTTAGGATTCGTCTTATTTTGTTGGTCAATATATATCTAGGTATTCTAGTAGAAAAACCATTCATAGACTTTAGGCTGGCATTAAGACGCTGCCGAAAAGTAGCACATTGTAAAATGCTCAGTTTTTTTATCGCACACCTACGCGTATTGGTAAATACTGCAAGACAGAAAAAAATTGAGCGTGTTGTCAAATAATCAAAGAAAAGACTCACTTAAAAATCCTACTTCCTACTAATTCTACTTTCAACGATATTAATCAATATTATAAATGTGGATGAAATTTGGCGCACAGATAGTTTATAATCCAGACTTACACGTACGGTACTTTTTATTTTTCTTAAAATAAAATAGTGTCATGATGAAACAATAGTAAGACAGAGCTCATAATAATATTTTTCGTGTCATTTCTCGGCGTAAACTACAATAAGGACATAACTTCTAATAAAGAATATCGACTAGACTAAAGAAATACCTAAAAAAATATTCCATAGAGCCATTGCATAAATTTTTGATTTCATTAAAACTGCAACATTAATTTTATTTTGTAGGTCATTCGATGCAACTAACATGAAACGCATCGCTGAGTCAAACTTTATTTGTTGCCGCAATACGCTATTGGCAAATACCAAAAAATTTGCTTTGTACCACGCCTTAATTGATTTTACACTTACAAGTCTCCTGTCAATTACTTACGAGAAACGCCGTTGATTATCCCGATGTTGGACGTTAACCGTAGGTGTAGCACAACTTATCGCGATAATTTTACAACGGCATTCACATTACCATTTGACATTACGAAACGTAAAAATTATTGCGTTATAGCGGCTATACTAACGTTTTTCATTGTCCACCGTGAGCATATAAGCCGATTCTTTACCGCGTTGTTTAACGCGATGTTAGGCATTGACGTTGACCGTAGTGTGGCCACTGAATTTATCGCGTTAACTATCGGAATCTTTACCGCGTTGTTTAACGCGATGTTGGGCATTGACGTTAACCGTAGTGTGGCCGCAGCATTAGAAATAACAATTAGTTACTGATGACCTTAGAAAGCGGACGCTTTAACAATCCTAATCTAATCAACCTTTGTTTAACCTGTTACCTATCCCTATTTAATTTACAGAATGAGCAACTTTAATTAATCAGTGTATTCTTGACACCCAAGCGACTAAATTCGACCTTCTATAAAATTATACTTACACATAACCTTATATGTAAGGGAAAAATAAGTTATTTCGAGATAAAAATCAAGTAATCATCTGGACAGCAAAAGGTGCATAAAAGAGGTTTCTTCAGTATATACCAAAATGCTATTCCAGTCATACAACCTCGAGCGATATAAGCCAACCCCTTAAGGTGGGAGGAACAAACATCGTTCAAGGCAAACGTTATAGTCAACAAAGTGGAGTACTTGACGCGAGTGTGTGTGATAGTTTCAAGGAATTGCCTTATTTTCTTCACTTGTGCCATTTACTCGTATGTAGTTTTATTTCCTAAGAACCCTCGCTTTGCTTATATGTACATAAACATTCTTTGTGGTTTTGAAAAGGTTTCTACGAATTGAAGAGCCGTAAAAAAGATGGAAGATTTTTTTGATTATGTTAATGTTGGAAAAACTTTATTCTTCTTTAATTTAAAAGCAGACTTGGTAATATTGACAGGTTTCGTAATATTAATGTCAATGGTTTAATTTGTTTTCCCCGAAATTCAGTGGAGCGACGTCGAGCGGGTCTGATGTGATTATATTCAGTCTTTCACTGGCACTTCATTCGGGAACACAATTTTGGGAAATGCTCGATCTTCCCTAATTTAATTATGGAGAACGACTAGCGAAATTATGATCCGTAACATATGCCTTACCGAAGTCAGGCTGCTGCCGAATTCAGTAACAAAATTGAGTTAATCTCCATTCACGTTTAACTCAATGATAATAATTAATTAACAAGACATTATGTTTGCCTTCCATATTATGATAATAATTGTGTGCTTAAAAGGGTTAACCCTTCAAATAAATAAAGGAGAGATTTGAGCTGAGCTCAACCATTGCTAAAACCCATAATCTGAATCGAAATAAATCACGCTGTTACTAAATAATTGCCAATGACAATCAAGCATAAGTAATAATTACCATAAATATCTAAGGACATCTATACATACTCAGAAACAAAGTAATTACCAAAAAATAAATAAACAAAACTGTAACAAATCCTTGCACCAGTCAGTCGATCAGCTGACCGTTTGGCAGGTCGCCAGTGCCGCCCGCCGGTCGATACAGCCGCGACGACCCGTCTAGTCTAGGCTACGTACCGACGACTGGTGTTTCGACCCTACTTGCGACCTCATTCGCTGTTTGTACCCCAGTTGGAGTTTATGGGTCGTTAAATATTTTATTGCATAGGTGGTAGGTGTTATCTATACGAATATTCATCTAAAATAAAGAAAGAAAAACGGACCATATTGGCAAACTTATTTGTTACATCATGTTCATTAATTCATGTTCTTCACGTTCCATGAAAAAATGAATGAACATGATGTTTATCTAGGACAATATGATAAACTTAAAAGCTAAAGCTAAGTGTTTGGTTTTCTGAGAACAAGGGATTAAAATCCAAATGGAACAAAATATGTAAATGACATACGAGTAACATAATGCCCAAAAGGATAGCCAGTACAACAACAACGAACAATACTACTTTTAATCGACCCTAAAAAAAATAGAAGTTTCTCAATTCGGCCGTTTTTTTTTTAAATGTTTCACTCACAACTCCATCATTTATACTCCATATTTAAACCGATTTGAGAAAATGTTTTCGTTGGATTGAAAGGGGATTTGATTTATACTTACCGAGTGGTCCCACATATGTTAAATTCTGATTAATTAGTGGTTTTTGAGTTAGCTTCAATAATACCAATCTTTCCGCATAGTTTATGTTGTTTATGTTATAATAATAACAATAATTTATTTAACTCTCAAAGTACAACAAAAACATAATTTATGAATTACAATTTTTATAATAATTTCCTGTCAGTGTAACTTACTTAGCAAATGAACGTATAGAAATTTGTGTGTGGTAGGTACCTACCACAATTAAAAAGTGAAAACTAAAAACATTGTTTAAAAATAACAACTGATTTCCGAAAAAAACACTACAAACTAAAAAAAAAAAACACTATTTTCGGAAGCCAGTGGCAAAAAAGCGAAAATACAAAACAACGACACCGACTTCCGAAATTAAAGTTGTTTTTCACTTTGTAGTGTTTTTTTATTATTATTTGGTAAATTTCTAGTCTTAATGAAAAAAAAACTGGTGTTTGAGCCTGAAATTTAAGGATTAAGTATATGAACTAAACTACATATCGATGTCTCGTTTGCGATCATGGCTAAAAATATTTCTCAGTGGTTTTTTAGGAATATGTTACCGTTTCACAATCCCGAACAGTTTTTAAATTTGCATTGGAATTGGCATTCACTCAACATGTTGGCACACCTTTTGGATGAAAACGTTTAGTATGAGTTTTTCAATTTTAACTTTTGACTGATCATTTCGCGAAAGCTACCGAAACTGATTATTTACGATGTACGTAACTAAATTGACGTCTATATTGAAGATAAAGACTGATGTTTTCAGTCCTAATCTATAATGTTCCCACTGTTGGGACACAGGCTTTCTCTCTGTGAGTGAGAGCGGGCCATAATCCACGACGCGGACCCAGAGCGAGTTAGCGGATGTCACACATCTTCGAATTATTGGTTCTAGGACATGCCGGTTTCCTCACGATTTTTTAATTTACCGTTGTAAGAGCAGTGTTGCTTGAAATCATTTACACAATGTAAAGCGCATGTCTGGGTATTGTGTGACACGCAAATATGTTATCTTGTTCATTTCGAAGGAAAACTTTATTTTTCGCAAAATGCAGGAGACAAAATACATGGTTTCAAGAATTTTTGCGATTACGTAACTACAGATAAAGAACCTACCTACATTACTTTTCTGAATATCGTTGTGTACAATATCATTAATGCTAAAACTATGAACAGACCTAGCCAGATGATAATTTCCTTACCCTTTTAAAACAGCGTCATGATATGGCCAGCTTTAACCAGCTAAGGCTCCTTCATAAGGCTCTTATGGTTATATAGAGGTATGAGGAACAGGGTGTAAAGTTCACTCATACTTATGATGGTAAAGGAGGATCCTCCGACCAGACGGGTATTGTGTCTGGTCCGGGCAACTGCCCGACAGTTGATGTCGGGATTTTGTATCTATCTGAGTGGCGTGGTAAACTCTGATTGCGCGATGTAGAATTGCTATGATAGTTCGCCTGTGGCATTGTAGATGGCGCCACTTTTCTTTTGCGTTTTTCGATATTTGTTGCGAAGTATTTATTTTTGTAGTGCCGCTACAGTTATTACAAACACAATACAAATACCCACGCAATACTAAAAGCATACGACCATTTGCTATTATCGTTACTAATCCAATACCTTAAGTTATTAGGAACGTTTGCTTCAGAAACTAATTTCAAAAGAATCCTAAGCTAGCCCACAAACATAAAAAAAATATCAATAGAATATCTCAAGGAGGTCTTCTTTTCTAGAAAAAAACAGCCAAGTGCGAGTGGGACTCGCATACAAAGTGTTTCGTATCACGATAGGAACAATATTTACTAAAAAACGCTGTTAAAACCTGTTACTTGTATGAGGTCCCCTTTATTATCTAATCTAACTGTATTGTAGGCCCGGGTCGACTGCGCGTTGAGTGCCACGCACGCCTCAAAGAGATGTCACCACCAACTTGTGGTGTCCGCAAGGGCCGATGCCTGCCAGGGTGCGGGTTGTTCGAAAGAGATACCGTGGCCCCTGGCACACAAGCAACTGATGGAACACGAGTGGGTTTCAGTCAGTAAAAGTCTGATACGCCCTTCCGCTCCGCCCAGAGCGGGAGAAGTTATTTGATGATTTCTCATAATAAAAATAAAAACAACTTTATTGTCCTACTGCAGGCCAAAGACTTCCTTCTCCCTTTTCCACAAAATTCTGTCGTTTTCTAGTGCTAGCCAGGCCTTTCGGTAGGACTCAAGTTGGTCCGACCATACTTCCCCTTTCATTTTGTAAATTGTTTTTATTATTAATTGTTGTTACAGCGACCATACATTCTGTGAGATTTCTTTATTTTATAACTGTTACAGTTCAAAAGAAACAGCCCTGCGATGGCAGGACGTACAGCGAAACCTTAGTAATAGGGTCCCCTTGGTACCGTTTGGGTACGGATCCTTAAAACCAGCCGGTTTATTTGCCTCAAGTTAATTTGTCCCAGCGATTGCCTAATGTATTTCGTACGCTGTATTTTCAATTTAAGAAATAAATAAGATTCTTAGACGTTTTACGACGCAGAAGGCAAGGTTATTTTTTTAAGCAAAGTAAGTATTTAATTATGCTTTAATATAGTGTTGTTACTTGAACTGTAACTTATTGTTATACCTACATTTTGGAATAAATAATGGAGCCGAAATATAGCATGGTAGTTGAACTCAACTACCATAACTATACACCGTGACATTTTAGTCATCTTACAACGGCAGCCCACTTCATATATATCCAATGACTGCAATATATTTAATATTTTTTTTTGCACTTTTATAAATAATTTAAAAAAGAAAATATTAACTAAGACGAATGACGTAGTTTGAAACACCCTGATATGGAGATGGAATGAATGATGGAATTTAATGGTATAGGTATCTTCTACCCTTTGATACGTAAACATTATAAACAACGTGTTTCATATCTCTAAAGCATTATTTATTATTCTTTGTACTTATTTATCTTAATAAATGGTAACAATTTTTTAATCGCGCCTAGAGGTATTTTATGTCGGATACATTGAGTGGAAAATGAGAAAAACTAATCGTCAGAATAATATTTCTTGTAACTTACACATATTAATTCGCCTGTATATAGAAAATCTGAACGTAATCTGTATGATTTTGATGATTTAAATGATGAAAACCTATTACACGATTGACGATTATCTTTAATGATGATTCACTAACTGATTGACATACGGCTACTCTGATTGACGTAATTATTGTGATTACACTTACTTTTTATTCCTATTTGACGTTATATAGTTTTGTTTTATCTTTTTTTATTGCTGTGACCATGCTGACATTTTTGATTTATAATTTTCTTACGTCTTCATACGGCTACTCTGATTGACGTAATTATTGTGATTACACTTACTTTTTATTCCTATTTGACGTTATATAGTTTTGTTTTATCTTTTTTTATTGCTGTGACCATGCTGACATTTTTGATTTATAATTTTCTTTTATTAATTTGAAATTACAATGATCTGCTACTTATTTTTGATTTTTTAATTAGAAATTGTAAAACTTGGCATGCCCATGTGATGATAAAATATGTAGAACTTAATTATAAAAACACTTATTTACTGTACCCATGTTTGCAAAGAAATAAATGATATGATCTTATATATTTTGAGCAATTGAACGGATTTCGATAAATTTTGGCAACGAGATAGATGGCATAATATCCTGGACAAAGAAATTTGTCCTGGTAGCACGTTTAAGTGGCATAATTTCCGACATAAACGTGTGCGAAGACGCGGGCAGAAGCAAGTTTGAAACAATTTCACAACAATTTGTAGTCCTACGTAAAATTGTTCTAACTTTAAGGCCATAACGAAATCACAGCATATTTAAGTGAATACCGTCCGCCATTTTGGCTTAAATGCGGCTCGTTTATGGTCGAGAATTACCTCTTAAACTTGCTGGAGGGCCGAAACAGGCTGTCAACATAGTTTAGTTAAGAGAACTTACTTGAGGAGTGGTGTAATTATTAGTAGTTTCAAGAGTCAGTCCTTTATTATGTAATCCTACTATACTACTAAAATTATAAATGAGAAAGTTTGTGCGTTTGTGACTCAGCCATGCAAAAAAGGCTAGATGAATTTGGATGAAATTTGGCATACAGATAGGTTATAACCTGGATTAACACATAATAAATAAATTAAAAAAGCCTTTCATTTCCTATAAGTTACAAAATAGGTTTTACCTAAATAAATAAGTGTTCTTTAATTTTCATGGGTAACAGGAACCCTCCTCCTCCTGAAGGCCTCTTCCAAAGATTGCCATTTTTTGACATCGTCATCCCATCGCGCGTAAGGTCTTCCTTTGTAGCAATTGCCCTGTGGGCCCTTTCATGATGTAGCCGTTTCGGTCTATCTGTGGTCTTTGAGACGCGCCACGTGACCAGCCCATTTAAATTTTAATTTTAAAGCGTGGTTTAGAGCATCTATCGTTTTTTCTTATCTCTTATTTTTTTGTGTCTTATCTTCTGCGTTCTGTTACTGCGTTCCATTCCTCTTTGGCATGTAATTATTTTATTCCTATTTCTTTTTTGTGAATTTCCATGTTTGACATGCGTACTTATGTCAAGTAAGGAATAAGACATGAGTCCATTACTTTCTGTTTCAGTTTTATGGGCATAGCGCTTTTGAATATTTCTTTACAACTCGAGTATTTGTTCCAGGTATTCTTGACTCGCCTCTCTACTTCTAGTTCATTCCTATTTTTGTAAAATCCAATCTGTTTAACACACTGGATTATAGCCTGACTTACGAGTATACCGCTATCCCGCGCCTTAGGAATGAGCGGCGAGGCGGGGGACGGAACGCCGTGAGCGGCTTGCAATGACGAATCAGCGGCTTGCACTGACGAATCAGCAGCCTGCTCTGCTCCCCTGTCTCGCCGCGCCCATACCTAAGGCGCGGTACAGCGGTATCTGTCAGGGTATAACACATATGTTACTTTTTATCCCGATAGTACATTCCCGTAGGATAATTTCCGACCTACACGCGGTCGGAGCCGCTGGCAAAACCTAGCTTGTTTATTAGGCATTTAACTTGATAGAATTTGTTTATTGAGAATAAGGAAGGGTTATCTTTGGGATAGTTTTTATATGGTTGCCATCAGGAAATTAGAAAAGGATGAAGTGTGTTTACTAAGGTATTGAACGGTTTCTACATAGTAAAGAATCCTTTGATAGACCGGCCTTTCTAATCTAACTGTATTGTAGGCCCAGGTCGGCGGCGCGTTGTGTTCCACGCGCGCCTCAAAGAAATGTCAGCACCAACTGGTGGGGTCCGAAGGGCCGATGCCTGCCAGGGGTGCGGGTTGTTCAAAAGATATACTGTGGCCCCTGGCACACAGGTAACTGTAGGAACAAGGGTGGGTTTTAGTCAGTAAAAATCTGACACGCCATCCTGCTCCACCCAGAGTGGGAGAAGTTATTTGATAATTTCCCACCCAACAAAAAAAATGTTGTAGTTTTCTATGAATAAAAACCTTTTCCAAAAAAAAATCACTTTTTTGTGGTTCACATGTGCTTACCCCTTCATAGTGTACCGGCGTGATGTTATGCTATGAACTGGTGTAAATAATAGACAGACATGAGATTTCAGCAATCCCAGTCCATTTGCTATCATTTATTGAGGAGTTCCGTTGCCTATCTCCGAAGTTCTACATCAGATCTTCACCAAATTGTAATGGGACAACTCCGAGAAAGTACTCTTCTAAAAACTACCCAAATCGCTTCAAGTGTGCCTTTAAAATTAGAAGAGTTCTCTCTATTTCTCCAGGATCCCGTCATCAGATTCTGACTTGATGATGAAACGAAAAAATTAAGTAAGTCATCCTCGAGTAATCGGGGAACATACATAAAAAAAAAAGTTCTGAATTGAGAACCTCCTCCTCTTTGAAGTCTGTTTAAAAAGCATATTTTTTGTAACCTGAGTTTATAACGATTGAAAAGTTTCTAGGGGTCTAAAATCATGTGCTGAAATCATGGTAACAGCTTGCGCGTCTATGTCCCTACTACCCTGTTTTAACATAATCACGGTAACCTTCATTTTTACTTAACCATTTCGCACACCTGTCGGTGTCATGGCGGCCGATTTTACGGTCGATGCATTAGGGTCGAGCGTGTGCCAGTGAAGACATAAAACTACGCATCCCTTAGCAGCCAGTGAGGGCGACGCCTAATGATGCGTGGAAGTGTGGAACGTCTTTTATAACTTGAAGTTATTTTATTCGGAATTACTTTAACAGACAGAGTTGGGCGTACTTGTACCTAGCTACTTTAGAAATTGAATTACCTAATTGTAATTCAATAACTTGTATTGGAAATTACGTTATTTGTATTTGTATAATTCTAACTAGTCTAAGTAATATTATTTATGCGAAAGTAAGTTTGTTACGCTGTCACGCTAAAACGGCTGAATGGATTTGGATGAAATTAAGAACACAGAGAGACAATATGACTTGGGTAAGGACATAGGCCACTTTCGCAAACACTATTTAGACGGTGCAACTATTATTGTTGTTCAAATTATAGACCGATGACCTTGTGAAGGCCGTAGGAAGTATATGCGCCCTCACTGCCTTGGTCGCCGCAGGAGACGCCCTGGGCGTCGGGAATCCCAGAATGTTTCCGGCCACCGTAGGCGTGGGCTTGCGGACGGCGAGTAATGGGTAGCTCGCTGTCCGGTAAAGACCAACCCCAGGTCGACGGCGCGTTGTGTTCCAAGCGCGCCTCAAAGAGATGTCAACACAAACCGATGGGGCCCGCAAGGGCCGATGCCTGCCAGGGGTGCGGGCTGTTCGAAAGAGATACCGCCGCCCCTGGCACACAGGCTACTGAGGGAACACGGGTGGGTTTTAGTCAGTAAAAGTCTGACACGCCCTCCTGCTCCACCCAGAGCGGGAGAAGTTATTTGATGAAATGATGATTTACCAACCAAAAAAAAAAAACCACAGGAATCCGCTGGATGCGGGAAGTAATTGTTACTTAATTACATATGAGTCCAACACTGATACATAGATGAACTATTAGCTTCCGAACAATAATATTTTTTAAACCCACAGATAACAGAGACTAATCAAAATATATGCTAAAATAATGCTTACTGTTCTCGAACAGTCTACGTAAATACTTATTTAGCAGGGAACAAAAACGAACTTGTATTTATCATAATCTCGTTAAATAACATCAGTCATTTTCAAACCGTTTCCAAGAATCTCCATCAAGTTTCAGAATGACAGGGATAAATAATTCTCAAAATTACTTACATCTCCGAACATTTCAAAAGTAATTCAAGTGAAAAGGATCTTTACGCAAAATTCCAGTTTCATACCTGAAAATTTATGAAAGGTAGGAAAAATATAATAGTTTTCCGACTACCGTGGGCCTAGCACGAACGAAGAACTAATAAGAACGATTTTTTAAAATCGAAAACACAACTATCCTATAGCATTTTGGTTCATTTTTGCGAAAAACTCAATTAGTATATCATACATGGATATTAATGAAATTAAAACTAAGTAACTAAATGTGATCAAGCACAAATTCAAAACATTTACTCATTTCAATTAAAGCATTTACAGGTGCCTCAAAGAGATGTCAAAACCAACTGATGGGATCCGCAAGAGCCGATGCCTGTCAGGGGTGCGGGTTGTTCAAAAGAGATACCGTGGCCCCTGATACACAGGCAACTGAAGGAAGACGGGTGGCTTTTAGTCAGTTAAGGTCTGACACGCCCTCCTGCTCCACCCAGAGCGGGAGAAGTTCTTTGATGATTTCCCACCCTCAAAAAAATGAAAATTTACAGGTACTTTTGAACTGTCAGAAAGATGAAGCAAGTTGCTCATTCCAAAGCGTAGTGGGTCCCTCTGGATCAGAATGTAAAGAAGTCCTTACTCCATACTTAGCCTATAATGTTCCCACTGCTGGGACACAAGCCTCCCCTCTGTGAAAGTGAGTGGGCCGTAATCCGTCACGCGGGCCCAGTGCGGGTTGGTAGATATCACAAGTCTTCGATTTTTGTCTCTATGACATGCTGGTTTCCTCACGATGTTTTCCTTCATTTTTTTGAGAGCAATGGTGGCAAATAATTTACACAAAATAAAGCATCTGTCTGGGTTCGAACATACGACCTATAACTCGTAAGTCGCGGCCGTTATCACTTGGCCACCTTAGTTACTTATTAAGTGCAAATCGAGTACTTTCAATTTGAACATTATCCGAAGTTGCGTTACATTTACTCCGCGTGTTCGAACTAGGCCCGCGGGTTACTCGTTTTCGAGTACCGTTCCAAACATTGACTGACAGTATTTTGTTCACAATAAGACAGTATTTCAAGTTCGAGAGATAGCACTAAACCACTTTGAACCTTTTCAAAGTAAAAGCCGTACTTTTGAACCGTTGTCAAACGTTGTCGATTCTCTCAATTGTGTTCACAACTGGTTTAAGTTCCAACTTATCCCCGTGTTTTATAAGTTTATTTGCATGTTGTGACTTGAATTTGTCGCCTAATTGGCAATTGAATAATTCTCGTAGATTAGAGGAATTATTTACTTTATTAGAATGGTGTGCCTAATTTGTTTGACCCTATGTCAAGAGTTCAATAATTAGAGGCTGTATGGAAAGCGATTGAACGAGAGGTCCTTCATTTGAATTTCACCTCATATAAACTAAATGTGTGTGTGTTTCATGTTTTTAATGCAGTGACTACTTACCTAAAAGGTTTCATAATACCACCTGGGTTTTAACTTAGCTAAGTGTTTTCCTACGCAAGATAATATCATAACGTAAACGTAGGTACATACGAGTGGTAGCCTGTTAAAATTAAAAGGAAATATAACTTCAACATACAAATTCAGTGCCACATTTAAGTTACATAATATGAGTCCAATAAAAAAAAAGTATTTTGAAGGTACGGACGAAAAACAAAATTTTGGATGGATTCGGTAAAAATATAACATTTCAACAAAGACAATTTAGGCAAGAAGGCCTTATTTCTCAATACTAAAAATTCGCTCAACGCTCGACAAAATTAGACCCGCTTCACTGTGCGTAAGTATGTGAAAAGCATTCACGTTCAGTCGTAGGCGATAGAAATTCATGCTACATACTACAAAGTGCTACGACGCTACGCCGTAGCAGCTACGAGCTACGCCCTTTACTTGTAAAGAAAATAGGTCAAGGGTGACGGTTGAATATAATGTGGGTTCTGCATGTACCCATTTGTTATCAGGAAATTGAATTAAACTTGTTTGTTAGATTAGATTGTTTCTGCGATTGTTTTTTATTTTTATTTAAATTTTATTCACGAAATGTTACATACAAAAAAATACATGAAACTTCTGCCAAACTGCTGTACAGTTTGTCGGCAGTATTCTCGTGGATACACTGTGATTTTTTACTTTAAAATACAATATACTTACACGTGGAAACAATAAGAAAAAGGAAAAGGGTACACACTAAATATCTAATGATGGGCTAACTTAGGTCATCTTGCCCACCAGGCTGGCATGAACAACGCATGCACACAACAAAAAAATAAAATAATAAAAAACGCCTCGGCCGCCGCCGGAGTGAGACAAGCAACCCAGCGCGAGCGAGACGCCCCGACCGCGCTCGAGCGACGACAATAACAACACACCGCGCGCGCACGCCAGACTGGCCATAACTAAACTAACAACTAACATAACTATACTATATTATACTCCATTTGAAATAAGATCAGACATTCAAACAGGGGGGTTTCCCTTACAATCCATTCATCCGATCCCGACCCCCATTCCGCAAGCTTATGGCATTGGCATTAAAAGCAAAGAAGTGGTTACAATACCAACTGTTTACTGCAGATGTCATTTATCATGCTGCCAGCGCAATAGAAGCCACAATGGGATGAACCGACCGCAAAAACACCTTCCTCAACTGACCAATCCCATCCCAAATGGAGCATAGATTCTAACGCTAAGGACATAAACCTAAATAGTGCTTACGCAGGACATTCTTTAAGGTATTTTTGTTTGTTGCTTCAGTTGTAATTTCTATAGGTAATTCATTAAGTAATGTTGGAATTAGCCATCGCTGCGTCCTTTGACCGAAATAATTATTAACTTTAACTTTAGGTTTGGTTTGAATACAGGTTGGATCTGATGTGACAAGGGCAGAGCATCGTCAATTGTCTGTTAATTAAAAGAGACCAATATAATTTCGTTAACTTATTAAATGAAGGTCCTAAATTAATTAGTCATTACAGTTTTTTTTTTTACATCATTTACCTGTGGCCTGAACGATCGGCGAATCGTTAAAAGCCTAAATAACCATTAAGCATATTTTTTTTAGTTACTGCAAATATCCCTTTTATTTTGCATTCTTATTGTATTATCATAATTATGTTTTCTTAGATAACTAGCTTTTGCCCGCTGTTCCACTCGCGTGGTTGTCGGTTATCACGTAAAAAAGTAGCCGATGTATTTTTCCATGTCCCAGGTTATATCTTCATCAAATTTCATCACCATTTCAGACACCAATCCACATGGTCTTCACATGATCTGACCAAGATTATGTCTGGACTTTAAAAGAGACTGTGACTTCTGAGTTTGTTTTGGCCTTTTTTCTCAGAGTAGTCGGATAGGAAACGCCGACCACATCTAGTTTAAAAAAAATATGATTGACGTGTAAAAGTGTTTGTACAAACCTACTTACAGAAATAAAATCATTTATCAAATAAATAAATAAAAGCCTTTTAGAAACGACCTGCAATGGTCTTCACAAAACCTAGCAACAAAAATGTAGTAACAAATTATTTTAGCATCAAAAGTACGCATTAACTAAATTTTAAAGTAGGCTATGAAGCATAAAAATGCAAATGTACCGCTTCGAGATATAATTCGAATGGCATTTTTATTGTAGCGTCGGCGTCGTTTCAGTTATTGCTCAGAGCTATATTGCTTAGGTTCTAGATATGAATACGTTTAAATGAAAACCTGTATTATTTTATTATAAACAGGCGGCCCGCCCCTACTTCTTGACGAAACGAAGACATTTCCTTATTATAATGTATTGTGAGTTTTATAATAATGTATTATCCTGCAAGGATTCCGTTTTTGCCGTCTAAGGTACGAAACCCAAAAAAAAAACAGTTTCAGACTTTTCGTGTTATTTTTTAAAAAATCAGAATCCGAAATGTATTTGCTATGAATTGTAGGTATAGGTATAAGATGTTGTACATAACTAATGAGATCGGCTACAGTCTACCTTACGGCGTGCAAATTATTAGGTACATAAATTAAACTATTAACACAATTACATAATGTCAGCAAAACAAAACAGAAATTAAAGTGAAGTCAATTAACATTATTATAGTCAGGTACATAATTCCCCCCCCCCCCAGTGGGTTCCCGCATTGTCGTAGCGGGGGGCTCAGTAGCCGTGGTCTTCCAGCCATGGTGAAGCGAAGTGGAACCCCAAGGTGGGGCCGCTCGTCAGGGCTTTTGCCTTCAAGCCAACGACGTAGCGGCCACAAAGTAGATTTCGGTGAGGTGCACCGCAACTAAGGCGGGCCGCGATGTCGAATGGGAGGCATCGCGGTTGAGAGTTATAGGCTGCGGCGGAGGAGGAGTGCTGGTACTTCTGAGTAGAGCTCTTCCCTTCCGTGGCCTGGACGGGGCCGCCACCGTTTGATAGCGGACGCGGTGGGGCCGCAGGGGAGGAGGAGTGTCGGTATAGCGTTGGCCGCTCTCCCTATCCCCTGCTGCCGGAGGCGGGACGGCGCGTTGTATTCCACGCGCGCCGTCAGAGATGTCAGCACCATCTGGTGGGGTCCGCAAGGGCCGATGCCTGCCAAGGGTGCGGGTTGTTTGAAAGAGATACCGTCGCCCTTGGCACACAAGCAACTGACGGAAAACGGGTGGGTTTTAGTCAGTAAAAGTCTGACACGCCCTCCTGCTCCACCCAGAGCGGGAGAAGTCATTTGATGATATCCCATTTATTATATATTTTTTATATTATAATTAATTATAACAATCATAATCAGGATAAATTTATATAATTTAGGTTGTCTTTCACTGAGTAATGACATTTGTCTAATAGTAGTGCAGTAAACTTAGATTTAAAAATGTTTACTGAATAATCATGTGCTTAGCTTAGAAACAGACATGCGGCCGGTTTCTTTCGAAATGAATTTCTGAAGGAAACCTACCGACCTTTAACTCCTTACCTGCCTATAAAATTGGGCGAAAAGGATTGGCAACGGTATTACAAATGGTCACAAGCACTCTAATCAATTACATTCACATACAATCAATCTGCTTAGCTTCTTCCCAACTATGTTGGGGTCGGCTTCCAGTCTAACCGGATGCAGCTGAATACCAGTATTTTACATGTAGCGACTGCTTATTAGTCCTCCACAACCCAGTTACTGGGTAACACGATATCCCTTGGTAAGGCTGGTTGTCAGACCTTCGGGCTTCTGACGACCCGGAACGACTGTCAAAGATCCACGAATGACCGACGGGACCAACGTTTTAAAGTACTTTCTGAGGCACGAAGGAATCTCTGTATGTAAACCCATCCACAGACCAAACCCGGCAAGCGTAGCTTAACCTGATGATCGACCCGTGCAGCTTCTTATTACTTAGCCACGAGCCACTCCATAACATTAACAAACATATTTAAAATACTCTTTTCAATGACCACGTGTTTAAACAGTTTGTAGCATATTTGGTTCTGGTACATCAACGACACAGCCATACAAACGACTCCATTCAAAATAATGACTATACTTCACTGTTAAATTAAATTCCTACCCTCACTCTTGCATAATCAAGTAAAAAGGAAGGGTGGACTATACAGGAGGATTTTTATTCCAACCCAGTTTGTATGTTATATGATATAATGATACCTACTTAATGATAAATGATTTTATTTCTGTAAGTAGTTTTGTACAAACAGTTGTACACGTCAATTATATTTTTTAAACTAAAAGAGGTACTTAGGCGTTTCTTATCTGTCTAATCTGAGAAGAAAGTCCGAAACGAACTAAGAATTCACAGTCTCTTTTACAATTCAGATATAATCTTAGACTCTTACCCCCTTATTTATAAACACTGCTTAAAGTTAAGTAATGATTAGCGACTGATTAACCATACATTTTTGACGTTTAAACACCTCTTAACTTTAATCATCGTTTATGAATATGCCCTATAGTCAGATCATGTTAATACCATGCAGATTGGTGTTTTAAATGGTCTTTTGATATAGAAACACACAGACTGAGTGGACCTGACCAGTCAGTCCACTCATTTATCGGTAATCATGCAGCTCAACTCTCAATTACACTGTTAGTTCTGAATTACACTTTTAAGCTGAGATCATGGTTCCTTTCAGCGTTTTTTCTATGACCTTAATTATAAACTTTGGTCATTGACGGGCGATCTGTGTGCGCATCTCCGAGACCAACATTCAAATTCCTTCGTTGCATAGATCCCCAGAAACCCCTCTGTGATAGACAGACAAAATAGATCGTATTAAGGTTTTTTTTATATTATCGGCAAACTTAAAAACATCCTATGTAGGTACGAAGTAATACTTATTTTCTTAAAAAACCGACAATCAATCTGTGGATAGCAATTGTATAATATTACTCGTGGTAAAGTTTGGGGGAATTCCACAAAATAAAGGATTTGGAATAGTGACTGATTTATAGGTGTTTTCAAACTTCCATGTTACCTTGAACGGATTAAAGTAGATTAAGCATTTAAGTAATGGTAGATTTCTACAAAAGGTTTTTCGGAAAAACGACTGGTCTAAGCTTTGCATGGGTGCTACGTATTTACATGGCGTACCACTGTAAGTTACCGCGGAAGCTGAAATTTCTCTAGTCATTTTAAATAAATCAGACAAACCCATATTACAATAGTACATTATGGTACAAGTGTGTAACGTTGGTGATTATCGCTGAGGCGCCATTGAGACCCGAGCCGTTAGGCGAGGGTCTTAAGAGAGCCGAGGACGATAATCATCAATACACACGTGTATCATACGACGTTTTTCAACACACTTGCGAAGAAAATAATACTAAACCATCATCATCATCATCATCCATCATCATCCATCGTCATCCATCGTCATCCATCATAATCCATCATCATCATCCATCATCATCCATCGTCATCCATCATCATCCATCGTCATCCATCATCATTCATCATCACCCATCATCATCCAGCATCATCCATCATCATCATCATCATCCATCATCATAAATCATCATCATCCATCATCATCCATCGTCATCCATCAGCATCCATCATCATCCATCATCATCATCCATCGTCATCCATCATCATCCATCATCATCATCCATCGTCATCCATCGTCATCCATCATCATCATCTATCAACATCCATCGTCATCCATCAGCATCCATCATCATCCATCATCATCATCCATCATAATTCATCATCATCCATCGTCATCCATCATCATCCATCATCATCATCCATCATCATCCAGCATCATCCATCATCATCCATCGTCACCCAGCATCATCCATAATCATCGTTTTTAAGAACAAAGCAACTCAAACAAAAAGCAACCTATAACTCACTAAGAACAAAGCAACTCAACCAATTCTATAACTCACTAGTGAATAATAGTAATGAAAAAGTCACAGTTTGATAATAGGTGTCATTATGTGCCTAACTGAAATTAGAGCCATTTTATGAGCAAGTGTGTTGAAAAAAATGAAATAACATTTCACAATGCAAAATAATAGAATAAAATATCAGTCACAGAATTGGAACTAAAATAAAACGTCAAATTTAAATCGCGTGCAGACCGGTAGCGAGTTCATTGTAGTCAGTGATTTTATTTTTTTATTGACCAATAGGTATCTACTAACACAAATTGCTCAAATTTTCTAATTGTATGAACACCTTCCTTCTTGTTTTACGTAGAGTTCAATTTGATCTATTAGTTCAAACCATATCTTCACACTAAACATAATATAAAAATTGCCAACTAAACAAGCGAACCAAGTTTCTAAACCATCATCCATCACCTTTCAAATGTTCAACAACTAATCCAACTTAGAAAAACTAATAAGTACCTTCCTATTCGAGTATCTCTCGTCTCACTCACTCCAACGGATCAAAATTGTCGAGAAACTGAGATAAAAGAGATTTACGGAGAAGAATGGACAAGTGCAAATAACAAACGTTTGATTATTCTATTTGTGAGTCTGTGTGCATTGCAAATTGATTTTTAAACTGAATACTGCTATTGTGTGAGTCCGGAAAATAGGATTGAATCTTGAGATTGCTTGAACGGTGATATTGTTGAACGATGAATTATTATCCTTTTGTGAATATGGGTATGAAGCAATGCATGCTGGAGGTGTCCAGCAATGGACATCTTTCTGCTGAAATGTGTGTCACGGAAATGATTCAAACTATAACAATAGATTTAAATAATTGTATCCAATAACTTTAAACGAGCAATTATTGTATATAATATAATCTGAATCTCGGAAACGGCTCTAATGATTTTCATGAAATTTAGTATTCATGAATATTAGATATCGATACCGGTCACGTCTGTAATGTAAAAAAAAAACTTGTAATTAAATTAAAATATTTTATTATGTTTAGATAGCGATACAATCACGTCTGCGGAGTTTTAGCAGCGAATTTAATTTGACCATGTATATAAGTACTTCGGCTCGCTACACTTATACCTACCCAAGGAATTATATAAATAGCTTTTCCCTTGGAACACTTTCGTGATATCCAAATCGCAGGTCTAATTTATTCATAACTCAGACGCTTCAAAGAAGTGACAGTACGCTTACTTAAACGGGCCCTAAATATTGAACAAGTTTAAAAGTGGGATTAAAATCGGCCTCGCCATCAAAAAATGTTGCCCAAAGTTTCCCAAATCTTGAGAATAAATTAAATACCCGTCATCTCCCACTGAAATTGTATAAAATGCGAATATTAAATTTATAAATCTTTCAGATGGTCTAGACATTTTACAAAATAAGCGACACCTCGGTACTTAATAAATACTATCCTTAATAACTTGAGGTATTGGCCGATTTCCAGACATGAAACGCAAAAATAGTATACCTATAAAATGTAACTTGTGGCATAAGTCCGTACATTAAGAAACGGTAATGGCATAGCACAAAGCTCACGAATTTTCCACGGAATATTTTCGGAAGTGATTCATGCACGCCTCATCAAGTTTACGACTAATATAAGCAGACTTATGGCATACGGTATAAGTGGACATTAAATGGGGGAAATAGAGGTGATTTTGCTGAAAATCTTCCAGTTTGTTTCACATGTTTTGCTTGTGGTACCAGGGGGCTTTGACGAATATTTGAGCTGCAAAAGCGATTGTTTTGGCGCAAAGGTGATAGTCGGATAGTTATTCTATTTGGCACTATTTGGGTACCTACCTAAAGTTCTACATAAACTTACTCTGCTTTGCACTGACAAATGCGTGTACTGAATGGACAGGTTCACTCAGTGTGGTACTTTTCTCAAAATACAATTCGAAAGATCAATCTACAGGGTTCTTCACATGATCTGACAAAGATTATGTCTGGACTGACCTCTGAATTTGTTTCTGCCTTTCTTCTCAAGAATAGTCAGATAGGAGACGCCGATCTTCTCTAGTTTTAACACATGATTGACGTGTAAAAGTGTTTGAACGAACCTTCTTACAGAAATTAAACAAGAAGCCGTTTCTTCTCTACGCAGAACGTCCGATTCGCAAATCTACTGGTAGAAAAGCATTTCGAACTGCAGTTCGAGAACGTAGAGAACGTGAGAACGAGAGAGAGTCTCGACGCAGAACATTAAAATTCATGTGAATCGGATCACATGAATTTTAACGTTCTGCGTCTAGACCGAAACTATGAAGTCCTCCTGTTTTGGAGTCGGCTAAAAAAATCAAAAACAAAGTATTCAAAATCGTAGGGCAAGTAGAATTTTATTACAGAATAATAAAATAAGAGTAGATAAGTTCGTAAAGTAAAACGTACATTTAAAGAAACTCTTTACATAACGTTGCGGCATGCCAAAAAAGTTCAGCAAAAAAAAATATGAAAACGAATATTTCGCTTTCAGTCCCGAACAGAACTCAGGATAAAAAAATGTCAGTGACGTCACAATGGGAGGCTTCCATTGTCTCTCTCAGGATGATATTTGTTACTGGAGAGTCGAGATAAATGCAGCGGGTGGAATAAATGATGCCGTTTCCTTTTGCCATCATTATTGTGGGGTGTATTATTTGTCTGTATGTGCCTGCAGAGAAACATACGAACAATGAACAAGGTTGTATAGCTAAGAGGCTGGCTATAAATATGAGAATTAACCTAGAACGAGAATTCGTTTTGACAGTTTAGTGCCTCATCTCATGTAAATAAGAGTGTAGTCTGCACCCAAAAGTGCGTTAAACCTTTTTTTCCCAATCCGAAAGATTTTGAACCAAATCTTTAAACTACTGCTTCACATGATTGAAAAAAATTCGTCTACTCGACATCGTAAATAACGCAATGAATTTGATTGAACTGTCTAAAAGCAAGACATTGCTGTAGTAAGTAATATTGTTACGTGATGCCAGGGGTGCGGGTTGTTCGAAAGAGATACCGTGGCCCCTGGCACACAGGCAACTGAATGAACACGGGTGTGTTGTAGTCAGTAAAAGTATGACACGCCCTGCCGCTCCACCCAGACCGGGAGAAGTTATAAGATGATTTCCCAATCGGAAAAAAAGTATGTTACGTAAGTACCCCGATTATTTTATAAAAAGACATAAAGAGTGATCGTTATACGCCGGCTCATACCCCTTGGTTACCGAAATCCTAATGAAATCTCTGATCTGCTTTTAAATCTGATGTTAGCCGTTGTGATTGGTTTAGTTATCCGATATAACAATAGGTAAACAAATTCTCTGACAAAGGATTTAATTAAATGGGGTTTTGAGAGACCGGCGGCATACTTAATTAACAAACATAAAATCGATCGCAAATTTGACAGTACGTACAGCAACGTTCATTGTATCATTTACGTTGCTGAGCAGACGAATTTTTCAGACCTGTGATTGAAGCAATGGTCATCAATGGTAAATTGCCATTTTACGTACAACGCAGTTACCCCGAAGGTGTTTATTTGTAGTATCTATGTGAATCTATCCGTGTGGTGCCGGACGTAAAGAATAGCACCATCCCATTTCTTCCCGTGGATGTCGTAGAAGGCGACAAGGGACTTACTAGAGAATGGGCAGCAGCGTCCTCTATGCATTTTACAACCATACTGCGATCGCCAACCCGCCTGCCAAGCGTGGCGATTATGGCTAAACCCCCCTTTTGGTGGAGGCCTATGTCTAGCAGTGGACGTCTTTCGGCTGAAATCATGATGATGTAAAACCATCATCATAATCAGCATATAATGTTCCCACTGCTGGGACAAAAGCCTCATCTCGGTTAGAGGGAGCGAGCCGTAATCCACCACGACGCAGGCCCAGTGGAGGTTGGTAGATGTCATGTCTTCGAATTTTTGGTTCTAGCGGACATTTCCTCACGATGTTTTCCTTCACTGTTTGCTCAAAGTAAAGCACCTGTCCGGGTTCGAACTTACGACCAAACACTCGTAAGTCGCGGCCGTTACCTCATGGCCACCACTGCTCATCTCTAAATTTATCAAATGACAGAGAAACTGGCGAAAAATATGTTACCCAACGAATTCATGATTCCGTGGAAAACTGTATCGCCCCGTAGCCTGTGGTATGATGTAACAAACACTTCTCACTATTGCTTGGAATCAACTAATGCAAAAGAACAATAAAAGAGATTATTGTACTAACCTACTTTACTTAGCTACCAATGGTAATGTAATGACGCACTCAATACAAATGGCGATAGACGATTTTATTTTATAGACGTGATTTTTATACCTTCTTCTTCTAGAAAGGTTTATTTTAAGAGAACTCATTTTATTTTATTTCATAATGTTATGTGAAAACTTCTCGATACTCATGAAATGTATCGAAGAGAGTCGAAACGACTTTGATCAAATTAATCCAATTAAAATATTTAAGAAGAAATTATGAAAACTGATAATGGGTAACATTATCAGTTTTAATAATTTCTTCTACCTATCTATTAAAGTTCTGTAATGTGCTGTTTACTTATTTGTCAAAAACATCACGATTTAATTAAAACAAGATCCAACTAACTGTAATCGATTGAATTGTTCATCTTGCTGAAAATCCAGACATTTTAGTATAAATCCAGGACAAATTAACATTTATGCAGCGAATATTTACTATGATGCAGAAAAGCAGAAAATATCTTGATGTACCTACATACTTAGCAACGAAAATATACGGAGTAGTTTGTCATCCCACAGAGACGAATATTGCAACGCAAAGCCGCCCGAGACTGTGTTTTCTTTGCACTCAAAATAAACCGAACTATCGAAGTGGAGCTTACTCCAATATTGCGTCATGGGTCGACCGCAGTGAGCAATATTGGTGTTGAAATGTACCTAAAATATAAATAAGTCGGGTTGTAAATTATACCACCTAAAAACTACCGTGGGTACCTATTAAATGTTAAAATAAATTCAAATAAAACATTTAAAGAATTTTAAATTGCATATCCATCTCTTTTACACGTCATTACTATGAAAAGAACAATGGCGAAATCATAGCTGAAATTTATTGGAGCGTCTAAAAGTGATTAATATACGAAGGCAGTTCTATTATTTTTCTACGTTTTTTCAAAGTATCACATTAACTAGTTAAAGCCGGATAAAAAAGATATTTGAAATAAAAAGTTATTTTTCTGCCAAGTGACAGCAAGTACAGCATTATTGTATTAAAATCAGTTTTTGTTTGTTATTATAATTAAATGGAGTAAATGAATTAACAATACTGTTTATTTCTAAGTGGAAGTGTTCTTTGCAGGGAAGTTAAAATGTTGTAGGTACTGTAAAAATATATAAATTACTTTCGATTAATGACGGGCAAAAAGACTATTATCCCAACAAAAAAAAAAAAAACTTGGTTTGACTTTGACAATGGTTTTACTCATGTCACAGACGCTTGCGCTTGTGCTTCGTGTGTATTTGTTCTCGATTGTTTTCCGTTTTCTTTAATTTTTACTGCTGATCGCAATAATGTTTTATGCTTCCCAACCCTGGAATATAGAGATTTGATTCTCTTCGCCCTGGGAACGTACCAAATAAGACAAGCTCGCTCATATTATGGCGAGCATGTACGTTTCCACGGCGGGTACAGAATTGAAGTTTCCAGTGAACACATTGATTCCTCTGAATACAATCTTAGAGGCATTAGCGAGACAACACTTATAAGAGGAAAAATTAAGTCACGTCACGTATCCAGGAAGCAATATTATGTGTATATTTTAATAGAAAATAATATTCCTGGTAGGACAGGAATCAGCGAGTATTGCTGTAATTGCTTAGTTGGTCGGCGCACAGTAGGATATTGCGCTCATGTCTTGATTTGGGATGGGCCAGACATCAGCAATATTTCAGCACCTGCAGAATTTCTGGATGAAATAATTATAAGAGAGGATGACGAAGAATAAAAATTACTTAATATAAAAAAAATCGTTTTATTGATTCTTTTGAACATACCTACTCAACATATTCCAGACGCATTCTAGGATTTTGTAAATTCTTATTTATCTGAATGTTAGCAAGTATTTATAAAATCCCAGAATACTATTATAATCCTATTGCTTCAATACCTAAAAAAATGCTGATGGTGACTGGCAGCCTCAGTCCTATAATTGTACATAGTCATGTAGTAGGTAAGTATATATACCTAAGATAAGGCCTACTAAAGAGTATTTATACCTTTTACAAGGCATTGCATGCTAAAATAACTGGGTAAGGAAAATACTAATGCAATATTGCCCTTTTAACTCCCTCGAATTTAAATTGCCATTGACATAACCTACAAAAGTTCACGACTGAATTTCTATTAACTCCGGCTTTCTCGAACAAAAATTCTTGCACCAACTAATTCAGAAGTTGACGCCGAGTTTAACTAGATATTATTCATTTAAAGACGCAAGAGTTTAATCTCAGCTAAATTAATGTATGGGTGGCTGCCATTGTTCTTTCCGTTCATACAATTTTAGGCAGATTTGTTTTCAGGGCACACACACTGGAATCCTATTTTGTGTTTCGTCGATTGAACAGCAATGTGCCCAACACAAAAAAAAAAACACTAATATCAGGTTAACTAACTCAGGGTTTATTTTTTTGTGGTGCAACGCGTAATAAGACTTAAAATGTTAATTACTTGACATCGAGCTTCGAAACCCTAGGTAGGTACATTTATTTATTCAACCCGACTAAAGGTGCAGCTACATATTTGTTTAAACCAGAACACAAGCAAAATTAAAATAAATTTCTAAAGCCATTATACGAAATGCTATTTACATATCGAATATTTTTTTTGTCAATAGAAGTGTCAAAATAGCAGAGATCAACTTTTGTCGCTGACCGTATATACTAGTGTTTCAGATGCACAAAGATTTGTACACAATCTTAATGCCGTAGAAGTACCTATGCCTACTTTAGGATGCATATCCGGTACGGCTTTCAAGCCTTCCACGGGGCACGTCTTCCCTACCATTACGGCGCCCCCGGTCTACTCCTTGATACGCAATGGTATCTGTAGCACCATGAAACAACGCTTCAGGGGCTAGTGCTAATCTAGGGGTTCATTCGATTAATCGAATCTGGTCAAACCACGCTAGGGTCGATGCAATTCATTCATTCAATTAATTTAATTGCCGTAAAAGTATCTGCCTATACGTGCCTAGGCTCTTCTGCCATTGAGATTTCCGATATTTTTTTTTTTATAATTTTGTTTCGCAAAGTATTAAATACAGGCTAACTCACAAATATAGAAGCACTTACCTTAAGACGATGTGAGATTGCTGAACTTGCACTAATAATCACAGTCTCCTTTCTCTGCACGATACGCTACAAAAGCTTTTAACTGCAATGTTGATAGCGCCTAATCTAATCTACTCCTCATCTATCTGTCGTTATCAAAAAATGGATGATATTAAACAGGCAAAATGACGTGTTTAATGGCGATTATTACGTTAATAATGAAGGCCGTACTATCCAAAAAACCTTTGTGAAATATATGCGTTTTTCCTTTTTATTAAATAAAATTCTTGCGTCAAGTATTTACAGGAGATTTGCCTGTCAACTTTGGATGAGCTAGAAATGCTTCAAATCAACGCAATTCCGGTTGTCCATCGAACAACCGCCCATGATCATCAAAACAGCACAATTAAAATTTCAAATTATTTCCTTTATCAAGTCAGACATAATACATTTTGAAGCTACGACACTGTGCAGACGGCAACTATCAAAATTGCATACACGTTTGACCAATACCGAGTTGATACCAACCTACCTGACCATATTATTATTTTTTTTTTTTTACGTTGGCCGAGTCTGTCTTTGTCACATTTCGACGGCGAAGTGCCAATAACTCCTAACTGACATTTTTCGAGAAAATCACTTTTTTATTAGTTTGAATTTAAAGGCGTTATTCGCATGTTTTACTGAAATCTCCTAAGTGTATTTTTAGTTGCAACAGCATTAAATTGAAATGGGGAATACCTAATAATTTACTTCTTAATGAAAAAAAGACCAAATGCATTAAGTTTACGCTACCTCACGTTAAGCAGGTGAAAACTAATGTGTTGATAAAGGGCGAAGAATTGAATCCTGAAAATAGCACTGTATTCTTGGGCTTAACTTTGGATGCCAAGCTTCAGTGGGGCCCACATATAGCCAAATTATCGAAAAAGCTAAGCTCTGCAGCATACGCTGTTAGAAAAATTCGTAATTTAACTGATATAGAGACAGCCCGCTTAGTGTACTTTAGCTATTTTCATAGTGTAATGTCGTATGGTATTCTATTGTGGGGAAATGCCGCCGACATTCAGACTATTTTTGTCTTGCAGAAAAGAGCTGTTCGATCAATTTATAAATTAAGTCCGAGACACTCTCTCAGAGATAAATTTAAGGAGATTAATGTAATGACTGTGCCTTCACAGTATATTTATGAAAATCTTTTATATGCCCATAAAAATATTAAATTGTTTAAAAAATACAGTGATATCCATAGTATAAATACTAGGAACAAACACAAATTTGTTGTACCATCAACAAGGCTCAAGAAAATAGGTGGGTCATTCAGATGTCAATGTATACGCTTCTGTAATAAACTTCCAAGCCATGTTCAAGATCTAAGTCTCAATAAATTTAAATCATTCATTAAACGTAAGTTGTGCCTGAAAGCCTTTTATACCGTTAAAGATTATATTGAGGACAAAAAAGCTTGGGATTGACCTGCTCCAATTTTGTATACAGTGTTTTTTTTTTTTTAATATTTTTATTTTGCTCTTTGACATTCGATTATTGTTATATACACTTTGACATTTGATTATTATTATATACACTTTGACATGAATATTTACTTTGAGAAGTATAATATTATTTTGCTTTAATTATTGTGAATGTGAGGACTATGTGGTATTTTTGTTTTTGTGTTTCATTTCTTTCTCAGTTCATTTTTAAAGTTAATCTGGCAGTTTGAGTACTTTATGTGGCCTACCTTAATGTCCTTTCTTTGGTATTGTTCGTCAAATCGTTGAGCTCCTCAAGTTCTGAGTTGAGCCGTATGATTACTGATACATGCGTGCACTGAATGGACAGGTCCACTCAACCTGTGTGGTTTCTTTCCTCAAAAGACCATTTCAGACACCAATCCACATGGTCTTCACATGATCTGACCAAGATTATGTCTGGACTTTAAAAGAGACTGTGACCTCTGAGTTTGTTTCGGCCTTTCTTCTCAGAGTAGTCAGTTAGGAAACGCCGACCTCACCTAGTTTAAAAAATATGATTGACGTGTAAAAGTGTTTGTACAAACCTACTTACAGAAATAAAATCATTTATCATTTATCATTTACCTCCCAACTTAACCAACGTGTCTATTTACCAACTACATACCTACCTAACCTACCTACCTACTACACTATCATAAAATATACGTTTTTAGCATAATGTATAAAGCATACTTTATTAATAATCTAAATTAATAAATGAATTAACAAATTTTTTACTTATCAAGAAATTAAACGTTTTTTTGAGTTTGTGTAAATTTTTGACTTTGTTAGTTAGGTGATATTGGCACTTCGCCGTCGATTTTTTATTCGGTCTGACAAATAAAGAAGATGGTTAAATGTCATTCTGCGGTATTGTGGAAACGCAGATTCTATCGTGCAATAAACAAACAAAAATGGTCCTTATTCTTACGAACATATTTGGCTGTGACTGAACAACAAAAGCTAGAAGCACAAGCTTATTTATATTTCCATAATTCTATAAAATAATTTCACGGTATAGATATTAGCCTGGCAGCGTGCGATCCGACTGTGGTCCACTGAGCCGAGCTAAGCCGCCAGCACAAAGCCGAAATAGCCGTAAAGCCTGCAGGCAAAGGCGCCTAGATTCTTGTCAGTGAAGGAACATAAAGTGTAGGTACCTATAATTGCGATTTACTGGACATTGCCAATTAGATTATGGGATATAGTACCTAAGCTATGCCGGTTATTATCCTACTATATAAAAAACGGGAAAAAAAATCATCTGGTCCCTACATTTTGACGAGTTATGCGAACATAAATGTAGGGAACAGCTGATTTCTTTTTCGCGATTTCAGGTTTGGTCCCATAGTAAAAATTGTTCATAATGATGAGTACAATCATGTGTTTAAATGTCGGTCACTAATTACCAGTCACCCTATATATTTATAAGTGTGAAAGTTTGAATATTTTGATGTTTGGATATTAGTTACTCAATCACGCAAAAACGGCTGAACGTATTTGAATGTTTGGCGCAGAGATCGTTTATAACCTGGATTATTATTTATTTAGTTTAGTAGTACTTACACATACATTGTTACACATTTAATTTGGTGCCAACATACACTCATTAGTTTTTTTTTTTTTTTATCGTGCACCAAGGTCATCGACTACATAATATTGGTTAAAACCACCTATGTAGGTAGTTAGCTTACAAACAAACAACAAATAAAGTTACTTCGCGTATAAAGATATAATATCTACATAACGCGAGACATCGAACATCGGTGACCAATCTGACCGTCCATTGCATCGTTAGAACAAAAGTGGTAGAACAAAACCATATAAGAAACTTTTCATGCAGGTGGTACAGAGGCCAGCACATCAAGCTATCCCAATCTGTCTTTCTTTGATAGTTTTTCAACTTTATTACAAAGGAATAAGGTTCATGTTCAATTGGGAAAATTTGACAGTTTGGGATAGCTTGACCTGCTGGCGTCTGTACGTTCGTAGATTTCGTAGATAAAGTCCAGACATAATGTTTGTCAGATCATGTGAAGACCATTAGTGTATAAAACGGCCATTACCTAGTTATGTTAGCGAAGTCATCAGAAAAATACGACAGTAAAAAAAAAAACTACTACCTAGAGCCCCTTTAGATTACAGAGAAAGAAAAAAAGTGGAGTAGGCATAAGTCTGTGTCTCCAGTTGGCACTAATTACATTTTATTTCAAACAAAAAGTGTGACTATTCAGGTGTTATCAATGCTGCTGAGTTCCCTTTGTCTCCAGGGACGGTAAGACCTTCAAACAGTATAATATTTCGACTATCTTCTTTGTCTCCTGATTAATTTGGTCCCGCCCTCGGATTTCAAAGGTTTAATGTCTCCCAAAGGACATCGGAGCTTTGATTTATTAGCGCCGATGTCGTTATGGATCGAGGCTCTCTGCTATTATTTTCACAGGTTTTTAGGAGCATTTGATTTAGACTTACTAATTACTGAGTTCATTCGTGATCATACCTACCACAATAATGAACCCAGGATTTTGTAACAGATACCTAAGATTTAATAAAGTTCATGAAGTTCTTTGCCGGTTCTACGTTCCGTACTAGATTCAACTTTCTGCCTAACTGACTGTAGGTGCAATAAAGTTTAATTGAAACAACTGGTCGCCCAGTGGTCGAAAGTTGACCATAATTCAATAATATTTTAATCAACAAAAATCAAAAATATTATATTTCTGCACCCCCTTCTCCACATAAACTTTAGCTGTGACGTAATTTTCATAAAAAGGGGTACAACATTTTTGCTTCCCGTATAAGTATATGGTTAAATGCTTTGAGATTAAATTTTATTCTGAATTTCCAGAAAGTGCAACAAACAAATTTGATTACAACGTCTGTTATGAAAAGGGCAACAGTCCCGCAGTATGATACTTATAACTTGAAAATAGATTCTCCTAAATCAGAAGTCTAATTACTACATGTCCCAAAAAGAATTCGTTGAAGACGGCATTACAGTCGATTAATATTTAACAGGGCACATTGCTCGCAGAACAGATGGCCGATGGGGCCGAAAAGTTCTGGAGTGGCGATCGCGCATCGGAATACGTAAAGTTGGAAGGCCTCCCACATGGTGGACCGATGACTTTGTGAAGGCAGGAGTCCGCTGGATGCGGGAAGCACAGAACCGGTCGAAGTGGCGTAGCTTGGGGGAGGCCTATGTCCAGCAGTGGACGTCTTTCGGCTGAAATGATGATGATGATGATGATGAATATTTAGCAGGAACAATTCCAACGAATGTCTACTCAGAATTTTAAAAGAACCGCACGTAACGGAATCAACCAATCACAACAGCCGACGACCTACTCTGTAAAACACACCATGAAAACTCAGGTAAAGTGAACATGAAGTGAGCTGTCGATAGTGTTAAGACATCACAAACAGTTAATTCCCATGAAATAGGGGGCGAGCCTATAAATTTCCATCATCATCTGCCTAGCCTTTTCCCAAGTATGTTAGAGTTGGCTTCCAGACTAACTAAGATCTAAGATGCATCTGAATACCAGTATTGTACATGGAGCGACTGTCTATGTGACCTCCACAACCCAGTTACTTTGTAATACGATACCCCTTGGTAAGACTGGCTATCAAACTTTCGGGCTTCTGAAGACCCGTAACTGGCAAAGATCTAGGAATGACAGGCGGGCCCACAGCTTAACGTGTTTTCGAGGCACGGAGGGGTCATAATATATAAAGATGGTGACACATCCACGGACCAACCGCGGCAAGCGTAGCTTAACCTGATCGCACGACCCGCACGGCTGTAAATACTTAGACACAAGCCCCTATTGCCATCAACCGGGCACAAATCCACACTAGGACCCTGTTGTTTGTAAGTACAAGTTACAACAGGTACCTACGTTAAACTCCTATCTTTAAAAATCCTTAAGGAAGCCACGGTTCACATAAAACGTAGACTATAAAATTCACACAGCCTTCTAAGTACCTACGGCCCTCATAGAGTCCTAGGAATCGTTCTAAGCTGTTCATAAAACGACAATTTAATCTCAGCAAGTCATCCCTTTTACGATCAAAATCGGTAATCGAATCGGTAAGGGGAAATCGATTTTGTCCAATCGAATAAGGTTTTGGTGTTAAACCGATTGATGTATCGATATGAATTTCTAGGGGTAACGAATAGGTTAGGCGTGTGAGATAAATGAGGGTGGGGACTGGTGACTGGAATTTCAAAATGAAAATTTTTCAGGCTTGGATGTTGGATAGAAAAGTGTAATGGATTTGTCATATCCAGTCTAGTTTGGAAAAAGCAATGAAACAAATCTATATTTATACTTGACAGTTTCATTAAAAAATAAACAGGCAGACCTGGGGACTGCCGATGAAAGTGAAAACTTAAAATTTTGAAAAAATAATAATATGTCACATTAGCATGTCGGTGACGCGGTCACATTAACAAGTTGGTGACCCATAAGTTTTGCTTCTACCAAAAATTGCTCAACGCTGTTATTTTCACTTCAAAAATAGGGTCATTGAAATCGGCCAGCGAGGAAAATAATTATTGCTGAACCTGCATACTTTAAAAAACCACGAATTGAGAACCTCCTCTTTCTTTGAAGTCTGTTAAAAATATAACGTACGCACTGCTGCGGCCGACCGCAATGCTTTGTGCTAATGTTTCAACGGATTCTTTTGTAGACTATGCTTCGTTAAGTTGCAATCGTGAGTCATAATCATAATACAAGCCAATAACGATATATAAGGTTGGTTGTAAAAAAGTGATGACGTATGTACGTGAGCACGACATCTAAACCAATCAATCAATTACCTAAAGTCGCCCTATGTAAACCCATTAGCAGCTGGCTGTGTCATAAAACTGTTAGAATGTTTGCTGATGAGTGCACATCTATCAGCTGTCAGATGTTGGAACAAAGGAAGAAGAGCCTTTATTAAAGAAAAAAAAATATATATGTCTGCATTGAGATTTTGTGCAAGTTATGCCAGAACATTCCAGATTATTGCAAGGCTATTCGTGCTTTGTAGACATACGTAGCCCCAGATCTGGCTTTCCGGACATTCGTGAAAATCCCATGCGTAAAATCTTGTTTTCGGGTTTCAATAACAAGAATATTGGCCAAACCTGTGGATTAAGGGTAGGTAAGCTAAGGTTATCTTAAAAGCTGTTATTTTTCACATCCAGGTACTTTTTTACTATTATAAAGGTCCTATGTATCTATCAGACTAGACCAAATAATAAATATCTTCTAAAAATCGAATCTATTGTTTTTTGTACAATTTTTAAAGTTAAATGGATTAGAACCTCCACAGTTAGTTAATAAAAAGGCAAGCTAAACTGCCAGGGTAAAAGTAAATATGTATCCGAAAACGAATTGAAGCCATAAAATCCGAAAAAAGAAAAAACTTTAAATGCAATACCTTGGTGAAGGCCCAGTAGATATTATTAAAGTCGTGGAACTAACTGAAAACTAAATAAAGTATCCTTTACTTTTAAATGATTGAGATAGGTCTACAAATTTACGATCTGACATTGAATGCAATCCGGCGTGACAGCCAATCGATGCAGGTTAGCGCGCAGTACATCTCAATAGCAAATATCATAGCAAAACATGTGCTAGACATAAGTAAGTAGGCATATAACATCAATAATAGGTAACAATTATGTAACCGCAGACCACTCACGATCAAACCGGTGTCTAGGTCATGTGTGGGCGAAGTGTGCACGGATCGCGGGCGCTATGCAGACGTGTGCGCGCGGCAAACGCTGCGGCGCAACTGGCAATTGAGAGCCGGACGAGACTGGGTGGCGCCCCCCACCCGCCGCACCTCACGCCCCGCGCCGCCGCAAAGGTACGTTGGCGCACAACTGGGACCTCGGACACTGTTGCGGCTACCCAAATGTTTGCATGTTTCCTTTGCTCTTTATGTTAACTAAATGAAATCATCGTAATAGAGTCCGGCCGAAAACAGTTTTTTTTGCCCTAAAGTAAAAATAAATTTGGCTGGATTTGTATTTTCGGTATGAAACTGAAACCAAAGAAAACATTTTTTTGCTATCGATATGTTTTTCTTCAGTTAAAGTAAAAGAGACACAGTGCCCCAGTTACTGGGTAACACAGTAACACTTCCTTTCTCAAAAACAGATTTATTATTATTCAAACAATCTTATGTTATATCAGCCTTTATGCGACAAAAACCTTATTTTTTTCTGCATTATCACATTTATGTGTGTATTTCTAACCGTAGATTTTCTTTGAACATATTGATTTGACGGCACATAGTGTTGTTCGGCCATGGCCGAAGATAACTAATTTTTTTCGGCAATAAACCGAAAACGAAAACCAATTCGGTCGGACTCTAGTCTAAAGTAACTTATTTAGAGATTTTTGTTTACTTTTTGTGGTTCGAAAAATAAATATTTTGATAACCGATTCGTGTGTTAAATGTTGTTAATTCCGTTTTAAACCTAACGAGAGAAATGTTTCAGTCGAAAAGTTTATAAGAATATTTGGTAAGTAGGTAGTAGGTACAGACGCCAGCACATCAAGCTACCCCAATCTGTCAAGTTTCTTTGATAGTTTTCCAACTTTATTTCAAAGGAATAAGATTTATGTTCAATTGGGAAAATTTTACAGTTTGGGATAGCTTGACCTGCTGGCGACTGTACATGTACAAAAGAATAACCATTTTATAGCTGCTGTAGGGAAAATAAACCTGTCTGTTATTCGGGTAGCCGTGAATTGAATACCAACATTTCGTAACAAACTACCCTACGGAAGTTATAGAATATGAATCGGGAATATTCAGCAAAAATGTTCTATTTTCGAATAAGTAGATTCAAAGGAAACAACCGAAGCACAAAATGATAAATTACCTTCATTTTTTCATCCTGCGTTATGGAAGCAGAAATACAAATAACATACAATCTCGTTTCGTAAATAATGCTTGGTTCGTAAGTATGATGTCGTTTATTTGAGGAGGAACATACGGGGAAATAAGCCTCGGCTGGGAAATAAGATCACCTCATGTCATGTCTTACGAAATTTACGAATAATTGTCGCAAGAAAACGACTAAAAGCCAGCATATCAAGCTACCTCAAACTGTAAAATTTTCCCAATGGAACATGAACCATAAACTTATGTTATAAAGTTGAAAATCTATTAAATAAATTTGACAGATTGGGGTAGCTTAATGTGCTGGCGTCTGTACCTATAGTACACCCTCATGTCGCCAGATATGTTTAAGTCCGATGTTAGGTATATGGGGCGAGCCTATTGCCATCGACTAGCTTATGGCACAAATCCAGACTCCGGGCTGAGACAACCTAGCCGTCGAGAGAATACGTTTCTGACGGTTTACTAATGTTTGCCATTATTTAAAATGCAATAATTTTATATACCATAGTTGGATTTGCCATAGTTTCATTAGAAATAACGCTCCAGTTGCCATAATCGTGAAATTATAATAAAATCATTTTCACTAATTTCAGTGGTCATAAATCATAATCGATCAAATGTCATATAAATTTTAATCTATGAATTTATTTGCTAAGTATATTTACTTTCATTTTCAATAATGTCGTTTTCCATAACATTTATTGACATAACAATGCTAGTTCAGTATTTCTACCATGTAGATAGATATGCATGCTTTGCAAAAGAGGAAATCTAGTGCTCGGCGGCCGCTGTGTGCCGCGTTGTGTGGTCACAGTTCTAACCTATCCTAACATGGCGTTTAGAAATTGACTAACTGTTTATTGTTTAAAGATTGTTTGCGGTAATAAATCATTTGATTACAGACCAAATGCCCTAATTACCTACATTATTTTTTGTACAAAACTATAAACGTTTCTAAATGTTGCTTATGTCAAGTATCGATTAGGTATGTAATGTGTTAGTTATAGAAACTAATGATTAAGTTAAAGAGAGTTATTGAACGAAATTTAAGCTAAGTAACACTGCAATGCTGTAGCAGCGACTGTTGTTTTCTTTTCTTTTTTTAATCACTTGTCTTTAGCACTTCTTTAAACCTTTAGTTAAACCGTGGACAATGGTGTGGGTTACATGTTTGTTAAATCTTAGTTTAAATAATTTATCTGTATTTTGTAGCATGTAACAGTTTTTTGTCCCTAATAAATAAATAAATAAATAAATAAAGCATGTTATTATGGAAACTTATTTTATGACAAATAAAAGTTATGAACTTATGACTAATAAGTTGATATGACAAGCGTTATTAGTTTAAATGATAATAGTTCAAGTAAATATTATGAGGCTTAACATAATGTGCATAAGCTTGACAAAAACGTAGTAACACACCTGCTTAAATACTAGAAAAGAAGATAAATGTTCCTCTAAAATGATCTACTATACAAGAAAAGTTTTTATCCAGTGCGCAAACTGTAACCATGAATTCAGCTTATCATTCTAGAACCCCATAGCGCAGAAATTTTTCGTCGGTTATACAAAAAACAAATCGGCTGTTCCATACATTTTGACCGCGTAGGTATTGCACTTTTCTGTGAAACAGCTGTTTTTTTTTGTACAACCGGCGAAAAATGTCTGCGCTGGAATGATATGCTGAATTCGTGGTTAAAGTTTGCGCACTGGATAAAAACTTATCCTGTATTATCATTTTACAACCACAAGTAGTGGTTGTAAAATGTTACTACCTGATATATGAAAGTCGTCCATGTACTTACGACTTGCGTCGTAAATAGTCAGTAGGTACATTCTACTTTGACATCTGTCATGGCGTGAATAACCCCGGCCTTTGATACGATCCTCTAGAGGGAGTAGTAATTTACACTCGGGAGACAACGTAATATACCTTTACTTCACAGTAGGTTAGCGACCCGACGATGTAATCACTCAGTCGTCTTTGACAACGCTCTTTGATGCAAGATATGAACTACGTGATTACGGGATGATCCTGCATGTATTGAGGAGTGGAGTGGATTGAACACATATCCACATTGCGTTATTAATGCCTTTGAAGATGTCATAAGTACATACAGGATAAGTTTTTAACCAGTGCGCAAACTGTAACCATGAATTCAGCATATCATTCCAGAGCAGGAATTTTTTGTCAGTTATGCAAAAAAAATCTGCTGTTTCATAGAAGTGTCAAATACCTACCCTACGCGGTCAAAATGTAGGTATGGCACAGCCGATTTGCTTTTTGTATAACCGACGGAAAATTTCTGCACTGTGGGGTCTAGAATGATATGCTGAATTCATGGTTACAGTTTGCGCACTGGTTAAAAACGTATCCTGTTTACATACATACTTACACACATAAAATCACGCCATCTTCCCGTAGACATAAACTACAGAACGCGGAACGCCACCTGCTACGATCCTTACATAAATATACACCCCTTGCCTCATTTACGTTCATCCATCTGGTCGTACACGCACGCCAGTTGCGAGTACCTACTATGCACCTAGATGTCATATCATATCTACTGATTATAGGTAGGTACCTATATCTTAAATTAATTAATTCATCACAGAGGTACGAGTAGTAGATGCAAGTTTGTATAAAACTTCGTCATTTTGCGCGGTGAGAAATCCCATCGAGCAAGTCTTAGGGGCAATTCTACTAATTTTAAGAACGTTCACAGTCTGATCTCAGTGTCAATCTGTCAAAAATACCTCGATTTTTCATACATTTTTGACATTTGCTTGTCGCTGAGATGACACTGCGACTAGATTTTGAACGGTTTTAATTACGAGAATTTGCCTTTATAAAACAAATAGGTACAACAAAAAACTTTTTTCAAAAAAATTACAACCGACTTCCAAAAACAACACTACAAAGCTCAAAATAACTTTAATTTCGGAAGTCGGTGACTTTGGATATGTATTTTAATTATTTGTCACCGCCTTCCGAAATTAAAGTTATTTTGAGCTTTGTAGTGTTGTTTTTGGAAGTCGGTTGTAATTTTTTTGAAAAAAGTTTTTATTTTTCACTTTTTAGTTACCTACCTCACACTAATTCGAAATTTCATCATCCTTGGGGTCAAAACAATGCATATTTATGCGATAGCAACATTCGCGGTTGATTTGCTGTAATTTTTTGAAGAGTTCCGTTGTCTGTCTCCGAAACGCATCATCAGATCTATATGAAATTTTAATGGGACCATTTCGGAGTAAAGCCCTTTTGAACAAAAAAAGAATTTTGCAAATCCGTCTATATACGACGGAGTTGTGCCCGAACATACATAAAAAATAAAAATAAAAAAAATATAAACATGTCGAATTGATAACCTCCTTCTTTTTGAAGTCGGTTAAATAGTGTCAAATACATAAGGGCCACTTACTTGAAAAAGCGCACTTTTTCTACGCACGTCTGAAAAGTGTGCTCGAATGGAACGAATGACAAGCGGCACCTAAATATATTTGTACGCACGAAGGCGTTTTATTAACGGCGCGTTGAAAAAGCGCTCGTGTTTTTCAGCACTCACTCTCGCCTCGTATGTAAAGCATCATTCATCATCATTTCAGCCGAAAGACGTCCACTGCTGGACATAGGCCTCCCCCAAAAGGGTGGTCTTGCCATAATCGCCACGCTTGGCAGGGGGTTTGGCGATCGCAGTATGGTGGTAAAATGCATAGAGAACGCTGCTGCCCATTCTCTAGTAAGTCCCTTAGTCGTCTTTTACGACACCCACGGGAAGTAATGGGATGGTGCTATTCTTTTACGTCTGGCATCACACGGAACGGAATGTACAGCAAAACATTTATATTCAGGTAGGTAAGTGTTTCTATATATATTTCTAACGTCAATGATTTCTTTAACATAATCGTATACCTACATAATCCTGCACAGGCCATACGCGACACGCTGGCCTCCTTTCTAGGTCATGCGAAGACGAGCACCCCGGGAATCGGCTAGGTCAAGATGTACCAAGCCTGGATTAACAAGACTTATGTATAATTTATACTAAACTTTCTGGGAGGAATGACGGAAGACGTGTGAAACATTAACGGATAAAATTTCATGATGTGAGTTGTGTAAAAAAATCCCGTCTGGCTAAAAAGTGAACTTTAATTAAAAAGATGGAAACAAGAAACTTGTTTTAAAATGATGACTCTTAGACTGAATACTATAAGTAATGTCATGCAGTCGGAGGCATCTTCTTAAATTTAACAATAAAGACATTTAATGCCTACCCTTTATGGCGCCAAAAATCGGCCATATTTTTTATATTCACAGTGTCAACTAACCAACGGCACCTCTCAAGCTGAAATCGATCAAGCCGTTTAGGCTACAGAACGTGCCAAAGAAATATACATACATACACTCGAAAAACATTACCCTCTTTCTACCGCAGTCTGGTAAAAACAGTAGAAGTTCATGGAATCATCGAGGTAATATATAACTTCAGTAAAATTAGAGTCAGTATTAAGTTCCTTAATTCTATGTTCGCAGGTATGTAAAATATCGCGGCGGAATTTTTTCGTCGCGCGCTGGATCTTCAGTGCACGGCTTAGCACCGAAAGTTCAAAATCGAAGTGTGTTTTTTCGACAAGTTGGGATGTACTCTTTGTGGATTCTGAATGCTCGGTTCAACACTGCGAGTTCAAAATCAAGTGCGGGATAAAATCTCGCCGTGATATTTTTACGTCTGTGCGAACGTGTTCCAATTTTTTTGAATTTTTGATATGGAAAAAACTATTAAACCCGCGACACTGTTACCGACACCACTGACAACACGAACGTACGAACGAACAACGTTGAATATAGGAACGTTGAACGTTGTTAAATCTGACGATTCAAAAAATATTTCCTTACGATTCAAAACATACACACGCAATTGCCGCCGCGGTCGGCCCAGAAAGCGGTGGCGAGATGACCTGGATGCGTACCGCAAGGATGGTTCGAATTGGCGCGGGAAAAGAGTTCCTGGAAGGATTTAGGGGAGGCCTTTGCCCAGCAGTGGGACAGTATAGGCTAAACAGAAAAGTTTTTTTTTTCAAGTTTTCACTTCTGTCGGCACTCCCGGAGTGCCACTGTGTTTTTTATCGCTGTGAAACCTCATTCCCCTTATTAAACGCGGAGTAAATTGATAACCAGGAATAATTTCAGACTATCTAGATCTACTTATGCGGGTGTTTTATAAGTACCTAGGTACACTTCCGCCTAACCCTTCGGGGAAACAAGGCGTGATGTTATTTTATCTATACATTTTTCAAGGTTTAACACAGCTTTATTCCGCATGTATTAATAAGTGTATTAGTAAATAATAAAAAAAAAAACTACAAAACAAATATTATAAAATAGTACATTTATTACTAAAAAACAAACACAGGTCAAATATTGAGCTTAAAATAATGTAAACTAAAATATTCTATCACAATTTCTTTGCACTTTATGCCAATAGTGTCAGGTACCATTTTAATAGGCAATACAAAATAAATAAAAAGTAATAAATACAATTTATCTCCGACTTTATTAATATAATTATTTATTAAAATTAAATAACTAAAATATGGCTTGATTTTTGGTTATAAGATTTGGTATTTTTTTTTTGTATTTTTAGGCACTATTATACATGCAGCTTAGTTTTATATCAAATGCCGTACCCCAAGAGCCCAGTTCATAAATTGACAAATAAATACCTTTAACAAATAGGGACGTGCATTGAAAAAAAAAAAAGAACTTAGGTTCTCAGTCGTATAAATACGACGAAAACTTTTGTCGTATTAATCCGACTGGCCCTGTGCAATAGGCTAATTAAGGTGGATGCGCTATGATAACTCGCGAAACTCAGATTCTTAAGTTTTTTTGCTATTACAGGTTAGTGTCAGGTTGTAACTATGTACCTATATATTAATACGAGCAGAAAAAGTTTGTACCCCTTTTTAAGAAAATTACGGGGACGGAGGAGAAGATGAAGATGAAATTTCGCACAGTTTAAGTTTATATATGGAGAAGAAGTGCAGAAAGCTAATTTATTTATATAATAATGCATTACAATAAATATTAAGTTTTAAATGAATTACAGTCGAATTTCGACCACTGGGCGACAACACTAGTGATTATAATTCTGTAACGCCGTACTTATTTGTTACGGTCGGAAATCATACTTGAATGAACATACAACCTGAAATCGACCTGGAAATTGCAAGAACCGTAACAAAATTTGGATTTAGCGGGCTACTTTAGCGCCACCTTAAAGGCGACAACACTAGTGATTATAATTCTGTAACGCCGTACTTATTTGTTACGGTCGGAAATCATACTTGAATGAACATACAACCTGAAATCGACCTGGAAATTGCAAGAACCGTAACAAAATTTGGATTTAGCGGGCTACTTTAGCGCCACCTTAAAGGGTAGGCACCATTTATAAAAAAACCCGATCGAAAATCAGTTGCCGAGTGTGATTCGGGCAGCGACAGTTATTATTTTTACTGCAGGCTTAGCATAACGCTTTCTATTTATACTCTACCGTAGAATAGAAAACGCTTGTCTACATGTCTCGATACAAAACTGTCAATTGTCTACATGGAAATGTCATTTTTGTCTACTCTTCCGTCGTCAAAACGCTCCTCTACGGTTCTTGTGCTAAGCCTGCTGCAGTTACCAATATCCCCCCCCCCCCCCCCATAGCGCGTTTACCAATATTACCAGGCACTTAGGAATGATTACGAAGTACAAACAACCAAACTATTGTTTAATTTCATAAACTTTTTATTTTCTGCACACTGTGCATCGTCTAAATCTAAGTGCGCTACTTGCGTTGATTTTGTGCAATTTGTCCATTTTGTGCTAATAAACTATGTGTTTGAAACCGTTCTATCTTTAGCTAGAGCTCAGCACGCTGAGGCAATACCTGAGTTTCCATACTGACCAGTAATATACTCTAAAGGGACCACTGAGAACTGAAACAAAAAGAAACAAATAAAATAAGAAAAATTAAATAAAACAAAATATTGTTTTGCTACAAAAAGGTTTAATTGAATTTGTTAAAAGGTTTTTACTAAAGGGTGTAAAAATGAATAAGAACGTAATCTTTATTCGATCGTATTTTGCAAAATGGGCCGATAAATCCTTTAAATTCAATATTGATGATGGCATTCTATCAATGAGGGGTTAAAGTAGCTTACATCCAGATCCGCCATCGATTTGTACCTAAATATAAGACTAACTCGATAGACGCGGAAAAATCAACACTTCACAGTTAAGGAAATAAACCAGTAAAATCATGACAAATAAACGTATTTTCTGTTAAAAAAAAATATCCCAACCATACACAATTTTCTTTTTTGAGTTGCATATTTTCGGCATAAAATAGTGGGGGCCGAATGCCGAAACATGCAATTTATACATATGTCAAAGAAATAAAAAAGAAACAATTATTTATGCATAACATGGAGTATGGACACCTATCGCTATTTTTGCAGACTTCTGAATAAATCGCGCGGTCGAAACAAATTCAAGGTAGCCTGGGTTTGCATGGGCTTCGCAATGTCAAAACTTCACTTTAAACATCCGGTGTCGGATGCCTTTTTCCGGCATTCGGAATGAAACCCGTGCTATAATTTAAATTGACAGCCACGACCATTTTCTGCAATTTTTAATGCAATTGGTGGAATGGTAACGTGTATTTTCATTGCTAGCTATCATTATTAGGAAAGGAAGTTTTATTTTTCCTGTTTTCGAATTAGTAGAAATGTTTAAATGTTAATTTGTTTGAAAGGAGATCAATCACATCTCATACTAAGTTGGGCCCAAATCTTAATTGACTAAATCCAAAGCCAGAGAAAAAAATGTGTTGCGGAAAAGTCCTCCTTGTTTTTTTTTTTACTATTTCGCCGAATCTCTACGACAACAAACCGGTTGTTTTTCGTTGGTTTTGTATTTTGGTCCCAATATGGCCTATCTCCTTCACGGATACCATATTTTATATTTTCGATACGTTACGCGCTGATTCTAGAAGCTAGATCAAGGCTCTGTCAGGAAATCTGCTGTCAAGTCAGATGACAGCTGTCAAATAAAACTAATCATAAAAAGTTGAAAGATTCAATTGAATAACCTTTAAAAAACCGGAGGTTAATCCGGTTTCACCTAACGACATTCTAACATTGCCTGAGGGAGTACTCCAAATAAATTGGGTTAGGCAAACTTGAACTTACCTACTTACTTCTTGGTAAGATTTTTTTCAAACACGCTAAAACTCTTGGGACGCGTCGGAAAACCCTTAATATAAAGTATTCGTCGAACTTAAATATTAACTTCATTTTTGTAATCGCCTCTAGCCTTTATATTATTAAAGAAAACTGTTAATAAAACTTTTAACGGTGTGTAGGCGATCCTAAAGTAATGGATTCTTACCTTTTTTCGTTCTTAAAAGTTACAGCCTATTACATAACACATTTTCTATTACAAGCCGAAGGATTGTGAAAGAAATTGATTATCCTTTGCTTCATTTGCTTGAAAAATCGTATGCTCGTCTATATGGATAACGCAATGAATGCTGTTGAACTATCAAAATGAAAGTAATTATAAGTGTGTACCTAATTACCCCGCTAGTCTAATATAGACATCCACGGGATCCCGGTAGCTCCTGACTTGGGTTAGGACCTTATATACCAAATAGGCAACTTAGTAGGTTTGGGTACGGGTACCTATTTCCTTTATTTGTTGTGTTAATTTATAATATACATACCTTGAAATACCAACATCCCTTGAGTTATCGCCGCATTTGTGACCGTTTGTGGTGGAAAAGATTACTTACTGTCGTAACAAGCCAAACAACTGTTAGACGATCCAAAAAGAAGGAAGACACTAGATTTCTCTCTAAAAAGGAACTAGCCTGTGCAATATACAAAAGGATGCCAAAAACTTTGATAGCTTACCGTGTCTGGCCATGGTCTTATTTCTACATACGTTGGACAAACCCCTAGTTTTTGAGCGACTTATATCGATGCGACTTATATGATCCTAAAATTCAACACTGTCTTCCCGGAAAGTGGCAATTGGTAGTCCCAATTTTTCGACGTGATTCTTTGGTTTCCCCCTACTCTTGTAGCCATCGACATTAATGCTCAAAATTTTCCTCTCGACATTTTGCTCATTCCTCCGTATCACATGCCATACCTACCATGATAACTTACCTTACAGGATTTTTAACCTTCAATCATCGTAATATTATGTTTTACATACCTTGGATGTGCAGACTTGCGATAAGGCCTGGCGTTCCGGTACACATGTCCTCCCTGAGAGACGAGTGTGCCTCGCGAGCTAGCCGCGCTGACGGCCGTGTGTAGTGATGTGGGCGAGCCGGGCGATCCAGATGAACCGGATAAACGCCGGATGTAACGCTCTTCTTTTTCCTCGTTTGTAGGCGTTCTGTCACCTAATGTGAAGATTATGGATGATTTTTTTAAATGAAAATTCAACCGACCCCGTAAAAAGTATGACGAACTGAAAAATATTTTAACTTAGCTTCTATCTTTTATTTATTTTACCAGCGGATGATTTTATCGTTCTCATTGCTTCTTTAGAATTTAATTAGGTACTAAATCATACACTTCAAATATAGAAATAAATATTGCATAATCGGCCTTACGATCTTGAGACCTTCAGAGACTTACCATCCAAACTGCCTATAGGAGTTCGTCTGGTCAGATCAGGACTGCTACCCCAAGGACTTAAAGCACCCAGTGGACTTGAAAGACCAGCCGTCACCAATGTGTCATCCTCATCTTCAGACTCTGTTTCAAACAAATAAACATAATTGTATGATCCTTGCTAGACCATACATTACTTTTAGACGACGAGTGAATGGAATGAAAGATATATCCGAAATTGCCTGTTTTAGAATCAACAATACATGGTCAAATTAGTGTATTTAGGCCCTGAAAAAAAAAATATGTCATAGATAGATCCTTGTTTGAGGGAAATTAAAGGTTCAAAACACGATAAATTGCAATTTGCTCGATGAAAAACAAATCCGAAACAGGGTCGATTTCGAACCCATTTTCCGTCTCATTTCCTAATAAAAAATAAAATAAAAATCGTTTATTTCAGACTATCAAATTGTCCATATTTTGTTAGCATAACATTATCTTAAAACTATGTTAGTCGTGACGAGTACTATTATATTTAAATTAAATTGAAAAAGGTTGATTAAAATGAAATTAAAATAAATTACAATTAAATTAAAATAAAATAAATTGTAATAAATTAAGATAACAGCACAAAATAATGTGGAAACTGCATGTACGATGAGGATATCGTATTTAGGAGGGAATTAAAAGGTTGAAAGCTCGCGCTCAGACTCCTGCGGGACGTCATCGAGGGTGGACCCTTGTCAAAATTTTCAAAAGCTCACCTTGCGCCTGCACAAAAAAGTCTAATAAAATAATAACATATTAAATTATGAAATTGCGATCAAAAAATATCTTGTAGTTATGTTAAAGTTTTAATTCATAAATTGTTTTCGAAAATATATTATTTCTAGGCAATATTATGACGTTTCATTGTCATCTTTAAATACTTTTGACACATTACAAATGATTATCGCTAAAATCATGGTCAAATGAGAGTCGTATATAATGTTTTATCGTCGTTTATGAAGAAGTTTGTACAAATCTAGTTTTCTAAGACTCTTTAAATCAGATTCATCCATATCAACTATGACATTTCCGCTCCACCGAACTGTCGTCGCTACTATTATATCCTACATTAATATGACATATTATACAATGTGTCTGGTTGTCGGTTGTATACTAATAATATAAATAACTTTTACTCTGATACGAGTGAAGATTCGCAAAAAAATTGCTGTTTCAAATAAAATGCTATTGGTACTAACACAACCAAAGACGTTAAAAACTGTAATTATGAACTCGAATCCGTGATTTTATCATATTTGCTTTGAGTGAACAACTGAAAGTTTTGAACACAAAAAGGCATTGTCACTACTGTTTACGATAAAATATAATAAACGTGCATGAAAAATAGCGCCATGTAAACGCAGTCTGGTTATGCGCTGTTAACTCGGTGCTCATGTTCCCAATCAAGATCGTCAATGACGTATCGTATCTATGCCATAGACTTGCATTTATGCCACTTTTGTTTTGGTAAATAGTCCAATGGTTCATGAAAAAAAAAATGATTTCCTAAAATAATAGATTCGATAAATTATAGCTGTAGCGGTAGGTAGGTCACTAGACAAAGTATGTCAATTCTTTCTTCATATTTAGCCCACAATATTTACGGTTCTTTATGAGCGATGGCAAACATCAAAAACAAAAGAATATGGTTACAGTACAAGTGAAGCAGTATGACAATTGTTAGCCCATTCTTCTTAATAAAAATCTAAAATTCGGGATCTTTGAAAATTTTGCCACTAAAGAAGTTAAATAGTGGAAGAAAATTTGTATGGAAATTAACCATTTTTGTCGAAGCGAAGAACTGTAGGGCACACCGCTGCACATTGCAGAGAAAAAATCTACATGTTTTTAATAAAATAAGTGATACCTACACATAATTTTAATACTAGAAACATGGACAAAATAGATCAACTATTTTTCAGATTAGCTAAAGTACATACATCTTTTATGGGGTACTGTGTTAAATGTTATAACAAAATACCTTGTGATATATTGCAATTAAACAAAAGAAAATTTTAAACTCATATTAAAAGTACACTTTGTAAACAAGTATATTCCAAATTAGAGGATTATATCCAAGATAAGAATGCTTGGAAACATGCTGGTCCTGCTCCTTAAGACAATTTAGAGTCAAGACAAAATCTAATTAATGCCTGCCAGGGGTGCGGGTTTGTTCGAAAGAGATACCACAGCCCCTGGCATACGGGCTACTGCAAGAGCACGGGTGGGTTTTAGTCAGTAAAAGTCTGATACGCCCTCCTGCTTCACCCAGAGCGGGAGAAGTTATTTTCCCATATAAAAAAAAAATTGTGTAATTATAATATTTATGATAATGATTTACACTCTGTAATTACTTTAACCTTTTCACCGCCACGGACTTCAATAGAAGTTCCAGATTTTCGTGCCACCAGCGCAGCGCCACGACTTCATTAGAAGCTCTTCATTTTAACTATCTTATAAAATTAAATTTACTGTAATATAGCACAGTCTAATACCCTGTTTCATATTTCCACACAAAAGAAGCCCTTATTTGTCTTAAAATCGTCAAAAACCAAAACTCCGAATATTTTTAATGTCCCCAGAACGCCTAGGACTTCATATATAGTCAGCCAGTGATGTGACGCGAAGGTTACAACTGTTTGATTTTGCCCAATTAAATATTTATAAATACTACTATCGAAAACAATTTGAGGTCATTAAAATATGAAATTAGTCAACTGCTTTATAACAAAGGGAAAATAGTCGAATTTCGACCGTCAGATGGGTGCCGATCCGGAATTAAATAGTTGTTAACAATCCTTGTCGATAATATAATTATATTCCCATCTCTACAAAACAATTGGTTGTCAGTGCCCCGGGCACCACGGACTAGTATAGAAGTCGTTATGTGACGTCATAAGCGTACGGCTGTCAAGTTCACTTTGGCATTGTGCAGCACTAATCGGGTGAGCGCGCACGCATCCTTCTTTTGCTTGTAATAATACCCGCTCCGATGTCGTCAAATCTCCTAAAGATCGGTTTAATAATAAAAAAAGTAGAAACAGTAAAAGAACAGAGACAAACCTTTAAAAACAGTGCCGTGATAGGTACACTGGTACCTAGGTGTTATCATATAAATATTTATATACTTTCTTTCCATTTCGAAAAAAACACGACGAGAAACCCTTTAAGTACAGTGAAACATTCTGCCGCTTAGATCCCTACGGTAAAAAACGTTGACTGAAGTAGTTAAAAAACACGGGAGTAGACAAATGAAGAAAGAAAGACTATAGACCACATCCCTAATCAGAATTGAATTTAAAGTGCTCTGAGCGCCAAGGACTTGAAATGAAATCAAAGACTGACGTCATGAAACAAATAGAGATGTACTTCATTTCCTACAGCTCTAATTGATTTATGTATTTGTTTCTTTGACACTTTTAATTGATACTGGTTTTTCTTACTAGGGATACTGTGAAATAAATCAACGAAGGAAATATTTAAATACTTTTTATTATATTCGTAAAATTATAAATAAAACTTAATTTGACGCGTATAAATCTCATTCATCGATATGACGATACCCTCATCACTACTGTTTGCTATATATTTCGTTATACATTTATAGCTTGGCGCTGGCGAGGCATCGTGTTCTGTGTTCGTTGGCGGTGAAAAGGTCACACACTGACTTATTACTTGTTAATATTCTAGAAAAAGCGTATACTTACTTTAACAATGTTTGTAAATATGTGAGCACTATGTTTCTATCATAAAATTAATTTATCTGTCATCGCTTCATTTAAATCCTTTTTTCCTATTTTGGTTTGGTATTCCTTTATTGAATGTATGTTTAAATATTGTACTTAAAACATTTTAAAAGAGTAACGGTGGAGTCTCTTGCCCATTCTTCTCCATACGAAACTATATTTTGGAAGGGACGACTAGAATCAATTCTATTTTTAATGTAAATGTTGACGTTCAAAAGTGTCTTTTAAGTGCCTATTTGAAATACCTAAATGAATAAATAAATAATAATCTTATTTTACACAAGAAAGTGGTTACAAAATAGTGTGAAGTCCCTGACTCTCGTGCTAGGTGATATACCTGTGTTACAAGAGCCAGTGCCCTCTCCCAGTAGGAAACATTACAGAATCTTATGCGGAAAGATTAACAAAAAATAAAAAGAATATGGTAACAAAATAAAAAATAAAATAAACTAAACGCGGTTAAAAGAAGCCTGTATTGAGAATGCGAGTGTTTGTAAGTATGTTTGTATCAAAAGCTTTGACTTTGAACACGCTATCTCTGGAACTACCAGCCACAGGCAAAAGCTAGTTTTGAATGAATGCTTTTGATTTATTAATGAAATTAGTAGATTACATCACATTAACAATTACATTAAATTATAGCACAGCATATTAGCAGATTCAGACACCGTCACGAAATCAGCGGTAAGATTTTCGCATACGTTTATTACTTACTAAACGCTTTTACAGTTTACAGTAGATTATTGTCATCTATGTCTTATGTCTTACCGTCTGATGGTCATCTATATTCACCAATATCCTCGGGCCGATAATAATTATATCGGTATCGAATCGGCAGGTATAGCTGCCAACATATCGGTATCGGGTTGATGTTGATATCCGATAATTTGAAAACGCCCTATCGGTACAGGACTTACCCTACACAGGGCATTTTAAGTAATAAATTTAGTTCTACCATAAAAATAAAGTACCAACTAACTGGGGAAAAAAATCGAACTTAAACAAAACTAATTCAGTTGATCAACTGCAATATGTTATACTGTGGGATGGATTTTCCGCTAAATGGTTGACAGTTCATCGTAAATAAATACGTCGCGCTGCATTTGGGGGAGGCGGAGGTAGTGTTTAAAAGGCCCACAGGCCCGAACAACCTAGCCTGAAAGTAAAATGAGCTTGATGGACTGGAACTGGACACTGATGGTGTGGAAATGAAGTGAGTGACTCGGCCCTTGTTGTTTGTAACGAGAACTCCTGGCTGAATTGATAGCCCAACGCGAACTGAGGCTGTAAGGTTGTCTGGTAGAAAATGCCTATGGCATTAAGTCCGCCTCTGTACATTTGTGTGCTTAAAGTGTTAAATAAATAAATAAACTGAACGAACTATTATGTGCTGAATTGAATTTAAGAACATAACAACACACACATACATTCATTTCAACATTTTAGCTGAAATTAATGTGTGGCGCTAACTGCTGAATTGCAGAATGTGCGGTTACACCCACTGATATACAAAATACCCAAGATGCAGTCTCGAACGAAAGTTACACTCAAAACTGTCCCCGATTACACGTCAGCGGTTATAGTTATGATAAAACACATGTCTTTTGCAAATTCAACCTTACACGCATGACTTAAAGTGGTTTTTACAAAGCAATGTCGAAAAAGACTGACTGAAAGATAACTGCCGATACTATTTGACACCTGCGCACATTGCGCTCTATTTATGCGGACGTTTTTGAGACGCTGATTGTGTATCTTGAATTTTTTATATATCAATGGTTGCACCGTACAATTATTATTCATCCACACTAATATGATAAATGCGAAAGCTTCTCTTTACACCTATCTGCTACCTTTCCACGCTTAAACCACTCAACTGCACCCTAATTTTGCAAAACACTTTCTCTGAATGATTTTGATTCAAGGATACTATTGTTAATCCATTGCTTTATATGTTCGACAAACATGTCTGCTCACCAACGTAAATAACGCAATGAATATTGTTGAACTGTCAAAGTTGAAGCCATTGCCGTTGTTAGTGTGGGTATGGAATTACCCCGCTGATGTACCTACTGAAATTTGTCAGATAATTAGCCAGGGACTGAAGAAGGATATAAGGCTACTTTTCATCCAGGATAAGTTTATTAAAAAAAAAAAACACAATCCTCAGAAGACAAAGTCGAGAGCATCAGCTAGTTTGAAATATTCTTGCGACACAAAATATTAGAAAGAAAAATGAGTCGAGAACCATACCGTCGAAAACGTCAAAGAAGTTTTCTTTGGAGTCGTTTAGTGTTGACGAAGACTTTGACTTTTTCTTTCTTTTGCTCTGAAACAAAAATAAATCGTCATACCAACTTATTAAAATTCCATTTTTTTGCCATTCTAATAAGGACTTAATAAACATGTGGTCAAGGTTCAAAATCTATACCTTAGTAAGCTCTTCTGCGACTGACATCTCCAACGCATGATGTGTTCTTGCTAACGCCGCCAGCGCTTCTTCTAACACGCGGTTACGTTCAATCTGTTGAAGATAACGTTGTTTAATTGCAAAGTTCCCTTAAAATACCTCTTCTTTTGCTAGTTTTATATTTTAAAAAAATATTTCATACAAAGGTTGAAAAATTGCACAACACGTGAATGAATAAGATAACTTTTGGAAAAACATCCCTTGAAAAAGTCCTAGTTTTTCTTTTAAAATAAATCCAAAAAGCATTTTTATTAATTAAAATAGCAAAATATATCATCACGTCTGTATTCCTTGAAGGGTTTGGCAGATATGAAAAGTATAACCAAATTTCTTTTTTGTTTTACGAAAACTCAATTTAAACCATCTTTGTCTTTTCAATACCTATATTTTTAAAGTTCTTATGTGCGATGTCACGGGTATGTTCTTATGTGAAGGCCGCGACAATCCGCTGGATGTGGTAAGCACAGGACCGGTCGAAGTGGAGGAGCTTGGGGGAGGCCTATGTCCAGCAGTGGACGTCTTTCGGCTGAAATGATGATGATGATGTGCGATGTCACTGTACTCCTCATATACAGCTGGTCCGATTTTGATGAAATTTGTTGCGTGTTTTAGAGGGTCGCTGGATGGTTTAGATTCACAATTGGACTATGTAGATGGCACAGCAATCGAGTTCTAGAAAACAGGAGAACGGCCGCGGCCGGTCCGGTCAGCATTTTTTTTAAATAGAATACATAGTTACCTCTCTATTGAGCTTGGCAGTGTCGGACTCCCTAGCTTGCGCGACCAAGGCGGCGCAGTGACGTAGAGCTGACAACGCTTCGGAGCCCGTGCCGCATGCGTGTTGAAACCGCTAAAGGACATAATATACAGTATATTTTATTATTATATTTTTTATGTCAAACCCTTCTTATCAAAGTCAAAACATTTATTTCAAATAGGCACCTAAAAGCCAGTTTTGAGCGTCAACATTTATTTACATTGAAATAGAATTGATTCTAGTCGCCCCTTTCAAAAGGTAGTTTTGTATTGAGAAGAATGGGCAAGAAACTCCACCGTTACTCTTTTTAAATGTTTTACATACATTAATTAAAATCCATTTGAAATAAGATTCGAAATTTAAATAAAACTTTTTATTGTCAATTCAACCTATTATGAATTCTATTCCGTAGGTATAAGGATGGCATTAAAAGCAAAAAAGTGGTTACAAGACCAACTTTTTACTGATGATGCCATTTATCATGCTACCAACGCAATAGAAGTCGAAATCAATTGAACGGAAAGTAGAAAATGTTAATTTAAATGTTGAATCTTATTTCAAATGGATTATACAATCAAAATACCAGTCGACACTAGGTAAAAAGAATGAAAAATTAAGCAAGACAGATAAAATGTTCCAATCATTAGAAATAAAATAAAAACCTTATTACATGAGGATATTTAATTGGAGTTGCGGCAAAGCGTATATTTAAAAGCGTAAGCTAATTGGCTACAAAATGACACTACACTACATTTTATAATCAATGAGAATCATCTTTAGCTAGACTGTATCATACGATCGAAATTGGTATAACGAAATAAGATCACACTTGGCTAGTACCGTTATAATTTAAGTTTTTGCGTGAAAGAGTAACAAACATCCATACATACAAACTTTCGCGTTTATAAAATTAGTAAGGATGCATACCATATAAGCAGAATGATGCAGTGAGTTCCCAACATTAACGCTTTTATCCAAAGCCGCAACAATGGCGGAACACTCGCGCAGTTGTGTGTCTAGTAGCGCCAGGCTATTCGTCGCCGCTGTCAGTGCGTCTTGCATTGATCCTACAATAAATCAATGTTATAATATCGTTTTAAAATATTTTGACCGATCCAATAAATGCGAGAAGCTCAGAACCGCACCTGCGTAGCACACATCGATCACAATTTGAATCATTTTGAAGTTTATTGCTTCATATGCTAGAAAAAATTTGTCTGCTCAACCACGCAATTGTACTGTAAAATAAAAGCCATTGCTAGTCTAAGACCGGCCATACACGGACTGATCGAACGGTTAGCCAGTGATCAACATACATGGACCGCTCTTGCAATTAGAGTCAACAACTTCAAATTGCTATTAATAACTGCTCGACAAGTCACAAAAAGAAGAGTCACAAATTAAGAGCGAAGGCGGAGACTGCGCGATAGTCGACAGGTCGAGCAGTCAGTGTATGCCTGGCGACTGTTTAACCGCACGATGAAAGTTCAGCAGTAGAAGCAGTCGCGACTGCTCGAGCGGTTCCATACATAGAAGACTGTAGGTTGCTATGCAGTCGCAGCTTGAAGCAGTCGATACTGGCTGCTTCAAGCAGTCCGTGTATGGCCAGCCTTAATGTGTTATACATTTACCGCGCGGTCGATGGTTGCAGGAGTCATATGGCCGGTAGTGGACGTCGTCCGTGTGAAATGATGATGATGATAATCCCGTTACTGAGATATCATTCTCAGTTGCTGGGTAACACGGTAAGACTGGTTGTCAGACTTTCGGGCTTCTGACGACCTGAAACGACTATCAAAGATCCACGAAAGACGGCCGGGACCAAGGGCTTAATGTGCATTCGGAGGCAAAGACGGGTCTAGGTATGTATCCGCGGACCAAACCAAGCTCAACCTGATCGATCGGCTCATGCGCCTGTTTTTACTTAGCCTCTCAATCCTTTCATGGTCATCGTTGTCAAATTCTGTCTATAGTTATTTACCTAGCGGTTTACATTCGTCGTCCAATTCCTCGGTGGCTTCTCGCGCAGAGTCAGGCGAGGCGCCCGCCCAGAGGTAGTGCCCGGAGTACGCTATGTGCTCGTTCAGGGCTGTCACCCATCGCTGTAACAACATGAAGGGATTGCAGGTACAACATGGCCAGAGAACGCACAGCACAGAGGCGTTTGGAAGGAAAAGGGGAGGCCTTTGTACAGCAGTGGGAAACAGTACAGGCGTATAAACAAAAAATGAGATTTAAAATTTTATTTCTTTTGATCTAAAGTCAGAGATAATAAAATCAGGTTAAAAAGAATAGCACACTTTGTGTTATCCTTTTTAAAAACGATTTAATCTGCCTACAGAACTACTTAAGTTATCTATCATTACCATTATCTGCTGCGCTATAAACCCGCTATCAATGTTATTTTTTACCAAAGACTACTTACCCATTTCTCTAGCATAAACAATTTGCACAGTCAACCACGAAACATGAAATCAAAATCAAACGTAGTTTATTTAAACTAAGCTGAGAGTCAGCACTTTTTGAACGTCAAAATTACGTAAGACTGTCCCCCAAAACGCCCGCCCTTCACCACTTCCTAGTGCGTTAGCTGGGAAGAAGAAGTGGCGCGACAAACTCCCCAGCAAAAATTAAAAGGGGCCTGGTTCAGTTCTGCTATGTTCCTACCTGCCTACAAGCAGCCAGGTCCTTCTCCCCCTGCACAGCCAGTCGATGAGTGTCGCCATCACTAAAGTGCAGCACTATGAGGGCTGGCTCCGTGTTGGCGGTGGTGAGCGTGGCAGCGTCCAGGTACTTCCGGCCGCGCCAGTGCGTGCCGCCGCGCGCGGCCTCGGCGCGCGACCCGTAGTACAGGAGCACGCCGCGCTGCAGGACGGCCTGCGGAGCCATTCATAAAAATGGTAATACTAAAATCTCGTCAGACCAGAAACGTTACCGGCTTTAAAAAAAAGAGGAAATCAATTCGACACATATTTTTTTTAATGTTTTTTTCCGTCATAACTCAGTCATATATAGACGGATTTGCAAAATCCTTTTTTGTTCGAAAGGGGTTTATTTCAAAATGGTCCCATTTAAATTTCATATAGATCTGACGATGCGTTTCGAAGACAGACAACGTAACTCTTCCAAAAATTATAGTAAATCAACCGCGATTGCTGCTATCGCATAAATATGCATTGTTTTGACCCCAAAGATGATAAAATTTCGAATTGGTGTGGCTGGTAGGTACTATAACTAAAAAGTGAAAAAATAAAACAACCGTGTTCCGGAAAAAACACTACAAAATCAAACATAACTTTAAATTCGGAAGTCAGTGACTTTGGATATGTATTTAAATTTTTTGTGACCGAATTCCGAAATTGAAGATATTTTTCACTTTATAGTGTTTTTCCGGAACACGGTTGTTTTGTCGGTTGTTTCTATCTGGCATTTCTCATAGCAGCCCAGAGTCTGGATTTGTACCATGTTGATGGAAATAGGCTCGCCCCTATGGAACTTAAAAATAATGGACGAAATGTGAGTGTACTATAGGTACACCTCTGCCCGAATCATCCGGAAAAACAAGGCGTGATTTCTATTTAAAATCAAACGTAAATGCTATAAAAACTTTATAAGACCACTAACAGAGAGACGGACATGCAAAGTAACGTATTTATAGTGATTAAAAGAGAAAAAAATACGAATTTTGACATAAGGTAGGAAATTAGTTTTTTTTTTTTAATATTTATAAATCAGTAAAGTTTCGGAAGGGCCGGGAATGTAATAATTTTAAATATTATATTGAAAATTGGGCTTTAGTCGCTTTTAAATAAATTTGAAATTCGTAATAAAAAACCACTTTATTCGATTTTTTATAAGGTTTTTTTACCCAAACAGGTCTCCAGCCCAAGAACCGCGACCTCTTCAGCAGTGGACCCTCAAACCTGGCAGCTGTTCTCTGTAACCTCTGCAACGGTCTTACGCTCAATACTTCGCGTATGTCCATGTCTTTAGCCAAATCAATTGCCAGCTGACCTGCAAGTTGAAAAACACGTATGAAGTTCAGACAGCATCATGTTTATCAAAACATCAACCTAAACCCACGTTCCTACGGACGAAAAATCGCAGCGGAATTTTTCCGGGCACAAGATCTGCCAATACACCGCTTAACGCCAAGAGTTGAAAAGCGATCACTGTGTTTTGTTGACGCGCTGAGACTTTCTCGCGCTGCACTATGTTGGATTCTTAAGTTAAATCTAGTTGGTATTTTTTTTCATACAAACTTCGGGGAGTGTATTATTATTGTGTATTACTCCACTGCTCGATAATGTTCATCAAAAATTAAACTTGGCATGGTTTTGTCTCATTATTAATCGGAAACTAAATCTATACAAATAAAAATAAAAGTCCTGACTGACTGACTGACTGACTCATCAACGCCCAGCCCAAACCCTTGGACCTAGAAAGCTGAAATTTTGCACAGAGGTTCCCTTTATAATGTAGACAAAGAGTAAGGAAGGATTTTTCGAAATTCAATCCCTAAGGGAGTTTAATAGGGGATGAAAGTCCCCCGCGGGCGAAGCTGCTGGCAAAAGCTATATAGTACTGAAATAAAAAGCCATTAAAAATTAGGAGCCAACAAAGATTCATTTTTCTTGCTAATTTAACCTAACTTTGGGCGTAGGAAGTGTAAAATTTCCAAAACCAAGTCGGTACCGACAAAGCTCAAATATCGAAAAGTTCAATCAACTTCATTGGTAATTGATTTATGCAGTGATTTTGTCATAAAACCCGATCTTCCGAAGGACTTTTCTTAATTGTTTACGCGCCTGTTTTACTATAAACGTTGTGCGTGTAGACTAGCGTCTAACTGCTCAACACAGATACTACCTCTGTCGCACACGATGCCTGGTGAGACAGCGTGCTTATCAGCCAGGCCCACCAGTGAGTTCGAGCCCGCGAATAGATTCCCCTTTATGCTGGATTCAACACCAAGCGTTGAAAATTACAGTGCGCGAAAAAGTCCCGCCGCCATTTTATTACGTCCGTATTAACGGCCTGGCCACGGGGATCGGCGGTGCGTACGGCGGTGCGGCACGCGGGGCGACAATTCGCGCGGCATCGTTTGCAGGCCACGGGGAGTCACGTTCGCCGCCGCGACCAGTAAGGAAGTCCGAGAGCGAAATGTTTTTATCAAAGTTATCTCGATATTGCTCAGAAAGTAATAGTTTTTTGGTTCAAGATATAATATTTTGAAGAGATTGTGGAGTATAAAGTTGAATAGGAATCGAGGTATAGATGGAGAATTCCACAAGAAGTACGAGAAAATCCGGAAATTTCATTTTAATTTCTTCCCACAATCACTTCACTATATGTTTATATTTATGCTATGGGTGTCCAGACTTCCAAATAGGTGGCTTTGCTAGTATTTCAGCTATAAAAGTCTCGGTGTTCATTATTCGCGGCGAAAACAACTAAACTCGTTTGATCGCTGCCCTAGTCGCCGCGACTGCCGCTTGACGCCGTGGCTCGCGCCGTACTGATTCATGTATTTGTTTCACTCGCCGGCCACGCCGCCGCCGGTCGCCCGTGCCATTCGCTTGGGACATTCCGCCGGTCGCCCCGCCCGCCGGTCGCCGCCCCGCGTGGCTTGATTAGTACATTTCTTTGCGTTTGTTTCAGTCGCTAGACGCCTCGGCGGTCGCACCGCGCGAATTTTCGCTATGGCGAATGTCCCGTGGCCAGGCCGTAACGTCGACTACCGAACTGACTGGCCCTATGCTAGCTTTGTCAGCACCTAGGCTGACAAAGCTAGCATAGGGCCAGTCAGTTCTATTCCAAGTCTCTACCTATTACGGTTCAAGAGATACATCTGCCGGGGGTGCGGGTTGTTCGAAAGAGTAACCGTGGCCCCTGGTACACAGGCAACTGAAGGAACACGGGTGGGTTTTAATCAGTAAAAGTATGACACGCCCATCCGCTCCACCCAGAGTGTGAGAAGTAATTTGATGATTTCCCATCTACAAAAAAAAAAAGAGATACATCCCTGTGACGGATGGATGGAAGGACCAACAGCGGAGCCTTAGTAATAGGGTCCAGTTGGCAACCTTTGGATACGGAACCCCAAAAAAAACTTTTTAATAAAAAAATAAACCGCCGAAAAACAGAAAAGTAAAAAATAATAAACTTGCTTTGTCCAACCCCAATAACTAAGTTCTGAAGGCGGTGACTTTGGATATGTATTTAATTATATGTCACCGCCTTCCGAACTTAGTTATTTTTTACTTTTCGGTTTTTCGGCGGTTTATTTTTTTTATTAAAAAGTTTTTATTTTATTGTTTTTTGTGGCTGTAATCTACTAATTACTGCATGCTTAATTTTTGATTACTTTTAGTAATACACAACTCAGTATTAAAATCTGTGAGTAAACAATCAATCATCCCCTGTTTTCTTACCCTTAGGGTTGGAATTTTTCTTCGAAATTTATATGGGACCAACTTCGGGGTATACCCATTTCAATAAAAAAAGAATTATCAAAATCGGACTACTCTGGAAAAAGCTTCATCATACATTAAAAAAAAAATACGCGTCGAGTTGAGTAACCTCCTCCGTTTTTTCGTCAGTTAAAAATAACAACATTGCGCATGATGATATAGTCGAAAATAAACATTTTGCCTCCGTCCGCTTTGATGCCCTCGCGCTCTGCTGCACTTTGCCAGATGAGAGACCCGGAAGATATTTAAATACATCCGGCGCTCTTGCTATCAAATTGCTGATAGGCGAATATTTTTAGTACTTTATGAAATAACTAGCTTCCGCCCGCGGCTGCGCCAGCGTGGAAGTCGGAAATTATCCCGCGGGAACGTAATACCTACCGCGTTAAAAAGTATCCTATGTGTTAATCTATTTGTGCGCCGAACTTCATCCAAATCCGTTCAGCCGTATTTGCGTGATTGAACAACAAACATCCAAACATCTTCACAAACTTTCACATTTATAATATAATAATAGTAAGATGACACCCATCAAAATGTTAAATTACTTATTTTATTTTATTTGTTTGTTTTATAATCATAATTGCTATCGATTTTAATAAATTTAAAGAAGTAAATGATTTTAAAACTGGTTGCGATTTAACTTGTGAATCTATTTTACAATTTGATTGAATTTATTTATGTTATTTAATCGTTGGTAACTAACATATTTTTTTAAGTATATCAACATAAATATGAATCACTGTGTCTGACAATGAATAAAATTAAATAGTCGACCTCGTAACTGCCGCTACCATTTTTGACAAAAATTCAAAAATTTACACTTCTTTAAAGTTGAAATTATCAACTTTTACATTTTTCTACAATCAAAATAGACCTTGATGTTTAATGATGTGCAAGAATGTAACCTTATTGGTTGGTAGACCGTAACATGAAATGTATCACAAGTAGTCAGTCCTAATTTATGCAATGTAACATGAAATGTAACACAACGACAAGGCGAATATGTTTCTACGTGTGTTGCTGTTCACTAATCTGTACCCGGGAATGGAGTTAGGTACTCCAATCCCGATCCAGAATAAGCCCAAATTAGCACGGGACGGCATTTTACCGAGAGAAATCCAACAGTGTGTTTTTGACGCTGGGCTTTATCTACATTTGTGTGAACGTGGGCTAAGACCTATTTGAGAACAGCTTGCGGAGAGAAGAACATCTCGACGGTCCCTAACTACAAATGACAAATTTCACAGGAGAGCGCTTCAAAGTTTCAAACACGTGTTTATCATGTTCTACTTAATTTAATGTCATGATGAATTGAAAGTGCATTTTGCCATCTTCGACTTATTTTTGTTTAACTAAACGATAGTATAGGCTGAGCTGAAGGTCAGGAAAACAAAACACGTAAATCACGTATATACCACTCAGGGGATTGTACGTAAGGACTGTCGATCTATATTTACATACCACTGTTATTCCTGAGTGTAGTATCAACTCCATTTTGTAGTAGCAACACGGCAAGTCTTGTGTGTCCTCTGTATGCAGCACAGTGTAGGCACGTGTTGCCTTGAGCGTCCACGCAGTTTATGTTCGGAGAGTTTGGACTGCTTAGCTGGAAAAGGGAAGAAATCATCGTGCATTGCCCGACGCAAAATTTACCAGAGTCACAAAAAAAAATATTTTCTATTTGATAACTGATCAAATCAGCGCAACGCAATGTAAGCGTATCTTTGAATTGTTCATTAATGAGAGTATGTTATGCCGGGTACAGATTGGTGAAACTAATTCTCCTAGTTGTTGTGTTACATATCATGTCGGATTGCTCATGTTAAGTTTCACTGTACCCAGCATTAGGGTGAAGTCTCATATAAACCCCATCGGTCACATAGGTACAATGGTACAGACGCCAGCACATCGAGCTACCCCAATCTGTTAATTTCTTTGATAGATTTTCAACTTTATTGCACAAGCATTTTTTATTTTTTATGGGGTGGGAAATCATCAAATGACTTCTCCTGCTGAGTAGAGCAGGAGGGCGTGTCAGACTTTTACTGACTAAAACCCACCCGTGTTCCCTCAGTAGCCCGTATGCCAGGGGCCGTGGTATCTCTTTCGAACAAACCCGCACCCCTGGCAGGCATCGGCCCTTGCGGACCCCACCAGTGGTTGCTGACATCTTTGACGGCGCGCGTGTGGCGCACAACGCGCCGTCCCGTCTACCACTTTTCGGCCGCAGGGGATAGGGAGAGCGGCTGGCGCTATACCGACACTCCTCTTCCCCTGCGGCCCCACCGCGTCCGCAATCAAACGGTGGCGGCCCCGTCCAGGCCACGGAAGGGAAGAGCGCTGCTCAGAAGCACCGGCACTCTTCCTCTACCGCAGCCCGTAACCCTCAGCCGCGATGCCTCCCATTCGACATCGCGGCCCACCTCAGTTGCGGTGCACCTCACCGCAACCTACTTTTTGGCCGCTACGTCAATGGCTTGGAGGCAAAAGCCCTGACGAGCGGCCCCACCTTTGGGGTCCTCTTGGCTTCACCGTGGCTGGAATCCACGGTTACTAAGCCCCCCCGCAACGACAATGCGGGAACCCACTCGGGGTCAAGCATAAGGTTCATGTTCAATTGGGAAAATTTTACAGTTTGGGGTAGATTAATGTGCTGGCGTCTGTACATTACATAATCAGCCAATGTTCCTACTACTGGAACACAGGTCTCCTCTCGGTGACGAGTGGGCCGTAATTCACCACGCGGACCCAGTACGGTTTGGTAGATGTCATATGTCTTCGGGTTCTAAGACATGCCGGTTTCCTCAAGATGTTTCCTTCACTGTTTTAAGAGCAAAGGCGATTAAATAATTTACACAAAGCACCTGTCTGGGTGTGAACCTATGACCTAGAACTCGTAAATCATTACCGTTACCACTGCGAACCCACTGCTCTACTCTCATCGGTCACATACAACACAAGATTGTTGCTATTCCATTTTTGGAATGTTCAGTACATTTTTGGAATGTACTGATGTAAACCATAAAGTTGTGACTTATGCCAATTAGACCAAATTATCGATAGTCTCGCTTCATGACATTGCTCTGATACAATAACAAAACGTCACACTGCATACTTGCCAATATAATCTATAACTTCATCATAACTTACCAACTCTTGTATATCATCAATCCTGCCATCTTTAGCGGCGGTTAGCAGTCTAAGCTCTCGTTGATGTCGCTCTGCTCTACCGGCCGCCTCTAATAGTCTTTGAACGTCTCTTGTCTTTGACATGTCACATGGTGTACGACCTTCGCCGTTCATTATGTTGACGTCGGCTTTGTGTTTGAGTAAGAGGATTACCAGTTCCTGTAGGAGAGAAAGGGATAGATATTGTAAAATATTGTCTGCAGTTGACAAAAAAAAATGAGCACCTGTGAGTGTGTAGTGAGAGTGAGTAAAACCTACTGGTAAATTTAAACCTTATAACAATAAAATTAAAGTAACAGGTCGGAAGTACACGGACGGAGGTAATAAAGTCGCGGAGGGATTATTTCGTGCACTGGATATTCAACTCACTGCTTAAGGCCGAGAGTAGAAAATCAAAACACTGTGTTTTTTCACCGCTGTAAGACTCATTCGCCCTGCACTCTATTGGATTCTCAATTCTCAGTTCAACACCGAGAGTTGCAAATCTGGTGCGCAATAAAACCACGTCGCGATTTTATTACGTTCGTTTGAACGTCTACTTACTACTACTTACTTGTAGTAGAGGCAATAGAGCGAGAGAACCATTTAGTATTTATTTTTTATTTTTTTCTAATAATATTTATTTATTTCAAAAGACATTGAACTTATTTAACAAATTTAAAATAAGCTAGTTTTGAATACAAATAAGATAAGATAAGCATCTGTAGCCGACCTAGACAAAACCTGTATTTCGACAATCAGCGCCAATCCCCTCGGATAATTTTACATAATATCGTAGCCATTAACATTAATTAAATGACTGCATATTTTTATGAGTATATCTTTCGTAAGTACCTGTTTGTATCACAGCCTGTTTGTATTAACTAGCCAGCTAGCCTATTGCGATTAACGAGGCACGAATCTAGACTCTAGGCTTCTACTGTGAATTTTCTAATTGAAAATCGAGGACTCCATGCTCAGCAGACGCCCTTACGACCATGAGACATCTTAGACCAATGAGGCAGATACACAATGATACCTTTAAAACTAACTTTTGCCAGTACTTTTTCTTTTTTTTACCCGATTGCGCCAGGAGGGTTATGTTTTTCGAGTGTGTATGTATGTATATTTCTTTGGCACGCTCTGTAGCCTAAACGGCTTGATTGATTTCAGCTTGAGAGGTGTCGTTAGATTTGTCTTAATTGTGAGAGGTTTACACTGGGTATATCAAAATTGAAAAAGAAATTAAGATGGCTGATTTTTGGCGACATATTGTGTCTTCAATTTTTTTTTTCTCAACACCAATTTAGTGGGGTATCAAAATAAAGGGTTTCACAAATAGGTCTCATTAACGTCAAAAATAATTATATAACTAAAAACTGTGAACACATTATTTTTTTTTACAAAATCGAAAAATCCGACTACCTAAAAAGTGAACTTTAATTATAAAGATGTAAACAAGGAACTTGTTTTAAAAGGATGGCTATTAGACTGAATACTATAAGCAATCTCATGCAGTCGAAGGCAATAAAGGTTTTTATTGTATTTAAGATTTCACCGTGTTTATTGATTTTGAGAATTATTATTTGATCTTACCTCATTCCCAATAAAAGAGGCTTTATGCAGTGCCGAATCACCGGTGTCATTAACCTCATCAATACTTGCCCCTGCTTCTAATAAAGCTTCCACTACATCTGTGTGACCAAAGTATGTAGCCAAGTGGAGTGGAGTCCAGCCTAGGTTGGTTTTACTTTTTCCTAGAAAAAAGAACAAGTAACACTAACAGAAGTATTGCGAAATAGTAAATGGTTTGATGATTTCAATTTCTAATGAAATAGAAGTACCTTTGTATGCTCTTTTATATTTATGATTTTATCTTTATAAAGGGTATTTTACTCTACAGGAAAAGTTTTAATCCAGTGCGCAAATTGTAACCATGAATTGAGCATATCATTATAGAACCCCTAGCGCAGAAATTTTTCGCAGGATATACAAAAAAAAATCAGCTGTTCCAAACATTTGGACCGCGTAGGTATTGCACTTTTCTATGAAACAGCAGATATTTTTTTTTATAACCGTCGAAAAATTTCTGCGCTAGGGGTTCTAGAATGATATGCTGAATTCATGGTTACAATTTGCGCACTGGATAAAAACATACCCTGTTTATGAGAAAAAATATAAAAATGTGTTATTGAGATAGCTTAGGCAAAAAGCAGTCGGAAAAATTAGTTTTAGTTCATGAAATAACAAAATCCATTTTAAAATTCAATTCAAAATTTCAGTTTTTTTTATCTGTTTTTGAACACCATGAAATAATAGGCGCCATGTTATTACGTCATACCGCTGAATAAACTAATCAACTGAACAACTTTGTACTTTTACTATTTTCGTAACCAAAGTAATTTTTATTGAAATAATATCTTACATTCAGGAACAGCAAACCAACGATAAGAAGAATAATAAATATATTTTTTAACTACAAACAATTATCATCGCGTCCACTGCGTCCAGCGTTTTCGTCAATATACGCGCGAAATTTGATAATGTAAAATTGAATGCATTTTTACGGCACTAATCGATTAAATAATAACGTTGTTTTTTTTTAGTTGTTTATTAGCACTTTAGAATCTAATTAGGACACTTTTCAAAAATGGGTGTAATACCCTATTGTCTCGTTGTATGTACAGTCGCCAGCAGGTCAAGCTATCCCAAACTGTCAAATTTTCCCAATTGATCATAAACCTTATTTCCCTGTAATAAAGTTGAAAAACTATCAAAGAAATTTGACAGATTGGGGTAGCTTGATGTGCTGACCTCTGTACTTATATAAATTAAGTAAGTCATTGTGAAATAATTATAGTGATAAAATGTTTGCCAACCTAACATTAGTCAAATGGGACCTAATCAGACAGAGTGCTAACATAATTACCTAATTATGACTAATGACTACATAACTAACAGGAAAAAAAATTGTTTTGTTAATTGAATGCATGACATGACTTATACTTAAACAATGACCCGCGGGATAATTGTGTAACACACTTACAGTAGCAATGGCTTTCATTTTGACAGTTCAACAACATTCATTGCCTTATTTAAGTTGCTGAGCAGAAAATTTTGTCGAACATATGTAGCAATGGAATAGCAATATAATTAATTATAATTATTTATTTATTTCAAAAAGTGTGATACATTCTGTTCCAATAAATATAATTGTATAATTTAGGGTCAAATCGAATAGAAAAAAGTAACATAATTGAATCTGGCGTCCTAGTTAGGTTACATGGTAACCTGTGTTAAGGTTCGCCAGCCCGGGTTTCCACAGGGGTACAAACATTTTAATACACTGCTTAGGACTTCATGGTACAAACGCATTTAAATTATGTAGGTGTAGGTGTGGTGTGTGTGTGTTTTGTGACTTAGCTGTGTATGTCTGTGATGTAGGTGTGGGGTGTGTGTAAACGGAAGTGAAAGAGGTTGAGTTTAGATACGGAGTATTAGAGATGTCATTACGATTGTGAAGTGAGCAGATATTCAGTTTCGTCGTAGTTTAAAGTGGTTTCAAAGTCTGTTATCTGTTTTTTACACATTTCGTAAGAGGATTGATGTAAAGGTCTCTTGTTTAAAAATGGGCCAAGGTAGTAAAAAAAACGTTTAGTAAAAGCAAAGCATTCATTCTTTCGCTTAAGTAAGGATTGAGTTTGTGTAAAAGGAGTTTGTGTGTGTTGTTATAATAAAGTGTTGAGAATTAATGTTTGCCGGACCATTAGAACTCTGCAATTTTTGTACAGTACAAAGATTGGGAAGAGCATTGGTCGGAAAGTAGCAACCTTAAGAATGGCTTGCTGTGGCACTTCCAGTCGTTTGAGTGTAGTTTTTGCAGCTAAACCCCAAATACTAACGCAGCACGAAATCACTGACCGACGCATGGCAAGATACATGGTGCGTATCACATAAATATTGGCAATGTGTCTGAGTGTTTAAAAAAAATATATATATGATATCTTCATATATATATTCAGATTATCCTTCAAAATTGAACAGACTGTGATTGTATGTGTGTTACACAATTAGGGTGCTGTTTGCATAGTTTCTGATTGGTTTTAATTTTTGTTTTACATGGAACTTAAACATTACTGGAGAAATGTGACAAAAAATTCAAATAAACTAAATACTTTTCTTGTGACTTATAGAATTAAGAGTAGCATCAAACAAAATCAAATCAAATCTCTTTATTGCATTCATGTGTGCATTTGGTTGTTTTATCAAACAAACAAATCAACCAACCAACCAATCCAACTAACCAACCAACCAATATATCTTGATAAAATATACAAGTAGGAGTACATACAAATAATATAGATCAAACTTCAATAATTCACCTGCTATTTCTAGTACTTAATCCATAAAAAATAACAATAGATGAATAATAGTACAATGACTCAGGTGATGACTTTAGTAATTAAAAATCTATGATAATAAACCTAACAACTGTTCAAAGTTTACTTTGATGACCTTCTTTATTTATTCTAGACTATAAGACTACCAAAGAGATGTATAGCCACGGAGAAGTTATTTGATGATTTCGCATGCAAAAAAATACCCCATAATTGATTTAGCACTTTTGACAACAATTCCTGAACAATTGAAGTTGATGGCAATAGGCCATTATTATTGAAGCATACCCTTAGCATGCTCCATTTGAAAATCACCTCAAATTATGTTTTCTAGAATAACTATGTGGATTGCCAAATTATAAGCCCCTAAGACGACCCACTGACCGACAAATCATCTCCAATGTAGGACTAGTAGCAATTTCTTAGATTATTTAGCAACAATTAATTGGTTTTTATACTAACTTAGGATTGCATAAGGTTACTTTAAGCCAAAATATTTTCAATATTACAATGTTAGTGGTTTTATTATTTAGGCATAGCAAGATATTCATGATCATTATACCTTTGCAATTGATATCCAAAGTAAGTTTTCCCTCATCCTTCGCTTCCAGCATTGCCTTGACCACCGACAATTCTCCATGTCTGGCAGAATACAACAGGGATTCTTGTGCCTCACTTCCAAAATTATTGTCCTTAGACATTCTGGTTTCTGGTACCGTACAGGATGCAATGCACTATTATGAAGTAATACAAGGTGTTTTGTCACCAATACAGCGTCACTTGTCGTTAACAACTACGTCAAAACACATCGTTTCGAGATTTTATTTTAAAATATTCACACTTTAAAGTCCGGTTTAGATCATTTGAATTTCGACTCTAACGCTTGCGACTATTCGCCCGATAAAAACAGTCACACATAAATTACGAGCGCTTTAGGAAAGTAATTCGATCTCGATTCAAGGACCTACCCACCTCAAGCCTTCCAATGAAATGTCAACACAATCACATGAATGTCAAACCAAATGTCACTGTCAAACCGTCAGATGGCTGGTCAATTGAACACTTTGGTTCCGTATAATGGAATTAAAAAAATAGCATTTATTGTGACTAAGCCAACTCGATGATTCGAGTACCTTACATAAGTGTTAGGTTCAAAAAGCTATAGATACTTAGATTAGATTACAAAACCCAAACGTTTAATAAAACGAGCTTTACTGCATTGTTTTGAACTTTTCTGACAAAGATAAAGATCATTTTATCTGTCAAAAGATGTGTATACATGCAAATTAAGCATGCAGGATGTCATAATATTAATATTTCGTGTATGTGTTTCACCTGTATGGCGTACAATTTTTTTTTTTTCAAAATAAAATAATAATTACAAAATAAAAACTAAATTAGTAAAGGCACTTCAATCCAAGTATGTACACAATGGTCAGTAAACAATAATTATGTCAGTAGAATTAATGAAGCATAAAATACCACAAAATTAAAGAAAATATAAAATTAAAAATAAAGAAAAGTTTAATTTAAAAGTCATTTAAAATATAACTAGCTGACGTGACAGACGTTGTCCTGTCCGTCCAATAGTCATTCATACAGAATCCCTACCCTACCTACTCTACCTACCCTACCTACCCTACCTACCCTACCTACCTACCTACCCTACCTACCCTACCTACCCTACGTACCCTACCTACCCTACCTACCCTAAGTCAAGAAGTCGAAAAACAAATACCGATTTTAAAACGGAATTTGGATTTTTGTCAGGCAAATCATATAGTCGTATCCGTTGGATTCGGGAAGCACAAGACCGGTCGAAATGAAGGAACCTGGGGAGGCCTATGTCCAGCAGTGGACGTCTTTCGGCTGAAATGATGATGATGATGATGATGATGATGATGATGATGATGATGATGAAGTCATATAGAACAGATGCTAAGATTTTTTTTTGGAGGAAATAATTTTAACGATGTGGCTCGGTGGGCAGGCCACCAGGATAATTATACATTCAAACGAGGAATGGAATGGAATGGAACAGGTTCTCAAATCAACAGGTACTTTTTAACATAACTTTTTACTAAGTAGTCCAATTTTGAAAACCAAATCTACCCTTAGGTGTACAAAAAGTTTATCCCAAAAAATTTAACCGATGAAAAAACGGAAAAGCAAGAAATAAACCTTGCTTAAATTAATTTAATGCGCATAAATGAATGTAAATAATGAATTTTGAGTCGGTAACAAGCAAACATATAGGCATCAAGTAAGATAATGGTGCCGATTCTGTTGTCACAAAATTCTCTAAACTAGACTAAAAATCACCAAAATTTAGTTTATTCCTGTCAAACGACGATTTCCTATTCTGAAATTGACAAAAGTGACACAACTTAACTATATTTTAGTTTGACAGCACTAAGATTGCACTGAATTGTTAGTTTAGTGAAAATGGTAATTTTCCTGTTCTGTTGTTGTCAATTTCATTATTGTATTCAACCTAAAATTTTGGTTGTCTAACTAAATCTGACTATTTTTAATCGCGATTAAATAGGTGTGGAATAAAATTAGTTGTCAAGAACTAAAATTCACACCGACACTCGACTTCTGGTGCAAAAATCTCTCTCTGTAGTCGGTCCCTCATATCTGAGGATCGTGGTCAGCTTCGGAGTTGCACCTGGAGCGGATGATCCGCCTCCACCGGTTTCTGTCCAGCGCATCCCTCACCACCGTGTAGAATTTAGAGGACGATGATTCCTTCACCTGATCGGTCCATCGTGTTGGTGATCGACCGCGCGATCGTTTGCCTTCGGTGTTCCCAACCACAATCAGTTTTTCCAAACTTTCATCACCTCTGCGGTGCAAAAATAGTACTGTATTTTTTTCTTTTCTTATGCTTATATCTCGAAAACGGTGTGTCCTGTCGCAAAAATAATGAAAATTTCGACCCCCTTTATAGAACCCGAAACACCCTTAAAACTCAACATGTGGATAATAATTTTTAAAATTTTCCATGAAAAAAGTGAATATTCTACATAAATCACGTCGAGGCTGCCGAACACGGCGCGCTGCTGGCTCTAAGAAAAACACGGGGTAGGGCAAACAAGTACCACTTTGCGAAGCCAAAACATACTACGTGCGAGTCGCGATTGTCAAATTCGATTTTAGTTGCGTCAAAATAGTTTTAAATTTAGAGATATTTTTTTGCAGAATAGCGTTTAGATTCTCATAGTAAAAAGTAAGGAATTTTAGTTATAGTTTAGTTAGTTTAGTTCGGTGTACAGAATCGGCACCATTGGCAGCCTATTTAATCTGCAGCGATTGTTTGTTAACTGATCGCCCCTTTTGTAAGTTTTTTTTTGGGTTTTCCCATCTTACTAGTTTTAACACATTCTAACGGAGCTCTAATTGCAACGCCTGATAGCTTACTCTTCGTTCATAAAAGTAAACAATGGAAACATTTTTGGCAATATTTTTTGACTGATGAAAGATGAATTCATATTTATTATTGAGTCACCGAGGAAACACTTTTTACAAACAATAAACAACTATTAAAGACGAGAAAAAATCCTTGAAAAAAAGATGTCTGATTTTGAACGAAATTCTTAAAGTCAACTTGCAATGTCTGCAGTGTTGCCAGCCTGTACGAGAATTATGGGGGCGGATGATAATTTGGCCAATGGTACGATGTACGATTTGCTGACAAAATAAAACGCAGAAAGTCAGCAAAATTTCGACGTCAACTGTCAAGTGTCAACATCAACATGTAAATGATGTCACATATGTGTACATAAATCCCATAAATAAATAAAGAATAAAAAATATAAAAAAAAACCTGTAAATGCGTAGACAGAGAATGCTATCTCTGTCTACGGCTTTAAATGTCTCTCTCTCTCTCTCTTTCGCTCACATTTTTTCACATGAAAATAATAACACTTGTTTCCATCCGACCGATGAGTACCAAGAGCACGATCAGACTCTCAAGAACCGTCGTCATCATCTTCCGTTGGAACAATGACAAAAAGGTGCCGAAAACCATTCGAAGATTTGGGAAGTAAACAGAAAAAGAGAAGATCTGATGATCATACAGGCGAAAACTCCAGTGAATTGGCATATGCAGCTGCAGCGCGTTTAAAAGAAGAAGGGCATGAGGATATCGCATCTGTGATCGAATACATGATGAATGATCCTGAATCAGCCGTAAAAATTAAAGAAACGCTTAAGAAACCAGTGAAAACAGTCATATTTACACCAGAGAAAGCGCTTGGATTGCTTCTTTCACTAAAACTGTCAAAGTGGCAATATATTACTTTGCGAGAGGCTGCCATTCGGGAAGGTGCTAAGGATATTTATCCATCCTACTATAAAGTGCAACAAACTAAGCTTGCTTGCTAACCTCCGAAGCAATCAGTGTCAGTTACGGATTCCTTGGCTAGGATTACACTTCAAGCTTTACTTGACATCACGGTGACGAGGATCCTTCAAAGTCTTTCTGACTATGCCGCTGTGCAAAATAAGCCGCTAAAGCTGATATCCAAGTGGGGATTTGATGGTGCTTCCAACCAAAGCCGATACAAGCAGAAAATGGAGGGTGAGCAAGATGATGCAAGTATTTTCATGACCTCCTTGGTGCCACTAAAACTGACAGATGGAGATAATACTGTATGGACGAACCCAAAACCATGCTCAACTTTGTATTGTCGTCCAGTTCAGTTTACTTTTGTAAACGAGAGCGAAGCAGTTGTCATTGGTCTCAAAAGACAAATGGATGATGAAATTGAGGCCCTTATCCCCATAGAGTGCAGTAATAATAACATGGTGACTGATCAACTAATGATGACAATGATCGACGCCAAAGTCTGCACGTACCTTTCTGAGGCCAGATCAAATGCATCGTGCTACCTGTGCTTAGCAAAACCTACGGAAATGAACCGCTTAGATGTTGTAACATCAAAGACTGTGTGTGCTGACATATACAAATTTGGCTTGTCATCCCTACACGCACGCATAAATTGTATGGAATGTCTGTTACATATTGCGTACAGGCTCGACTTCAAACGGTGGGCAGCGAGAAGCAATGAGGACAAAGAAATGTTGCAGAACAGAAAACAATGTATTCAAAATTAAGTCAAAGATCAGCTCAATCTGTTGATTGATATTGTGAAACAAGGCTCGGGAACTACCAATGACGGGAATAACGCAAGAAAGTTTTCGAGTTTCCCAATAAAACTGCAGCTATTACCGGGTTGGACGAAGATCTTATCAAAAGATTTGCTGTGATTTTGCAAGCGATAACATCTGGCGAGAAGATAGATAGGCGACGTAATAAGATTTAAAGATTTGCCCGCAAAACAGCAGAAAAGTACGTGAAATTATACGTCTGGTACTACATGTCGTCAACCGTACATAAATTATTAATATACGGGGCTGACATAATCGAAAAAATGATATTGTGCCGATTGAGACTCTCTCGGAAGAAGCCTCAGAGTCTCGAAACAAAGATTTTAGGAGGTTCCGGGAACATCATTCGCGGAAAAGAAGCAGGCAAAATCCTAATCAAGATATCTTAAATATGCTTATTGTTTCTTCGGATCCTTTCTTAAGTGCACAAAGGCCTAAGTTAGATGCCAAGAGAAAGCAGAGCTTTTTTGCTGAAAGTCTAGACCTAATTCAGTTTCAGGAAAGTGAGTTCGAGTTTTTAAATATATCAAATCTGGATTCTGACTCAGAATTGGAGTCCGACAACGACAAAGATAAGGAAAATGAATAATATTTGTTTTTTTTTTTTTATTTTTTTTTAAATATTTATCTCGTTTTATATATTCTTAATATTTGGGTCAGTAAAATTCTTCATAATTAAAAATGATCTTAATTTAGTCACTAAAAGGAACCGTTTCATATGTTAAAATAAATAAAAATATTTTGATGATTTAAAAAAAAATCATCAGCGATAACCGTTATATGACATATGTCAAAAAATCATAAATAATGAGTACTATAACCACCTGTGAGGATATTACGGTTTTCTTGGCTGTTTACGAGATGATTAACTTTTTCATACTAGCTTCATACAAATTTTTCGTAAAAAATTAAAATTCCTTCGTTTTTGTGCAGAATTAACTCGGGTCTCATTTTTGAATAAGGTAATAACTAATAGAAGCGATAACTGGCAAAAAATCCGGCACTTGCAAATTGAAATCCCTAAGTCTTCTAGAGGCGATTTTCGATCCACAGTGCGCCATGCGATAATTTCGACGTGGGAACTCGATAATTGGAGCTTTTCGAGTTGGCAACACTGAATATCTGTTAATCTGTTACATACTTCTGTCAAAATCAAAAATATTGAGGTTTGGTGGTGTATGTACTTGTTGCAAATAAATAAATGTAAATAAGCAAATACTGATAGTAATTGAAGAAAAATGTGTGATGATGTCCAAAACTGTTGCCGCATATGTTTGGACGTGGAGTCCGACCATGTCTCCATACTCGGGGACCCTACCATCAGCCTACAGATGAAAGCATGTCTCGCAATGACTATATCCTCAAATGATCATCTTCCAAAAACTGTTTGCTTGTCCTGTGTGTCATTATTGAACCAATTTTATAATTTCCAACTTAACTCTCGTTGTTCACAAGACTGGCTTGAATCGTCAGTGCAGGAGAAGACTAAGAAATCGAATGAAAATAAAATGGTGATACAACCGTTACCAGACTCTGAATACAACTCAGATTCGCTCCTAGAGTTTCTAAACAACACTGCGAACATTGAAGAGTACCTAAACAACCTTGGTAAGGAAGATATACCTTGTATTGTAAACATGTTGGATAAAAATGAACATTCTTTAGAAATAAGTAAGATGTACAATAAAACTATTAAAGTACCAAGTCCTATAAAGAAAGACATAGCAAAGAAATTTAAAACAGAGAGAGATATATTGGACACTGACTCCCAAATAGTAAAAGGTCTTTTAATGAAGGAAGCAGATCCTAAACCAAAAGCAAACCAAGCAAAGATAGAAACAAATGCCTTTATATGTTTTGGCTGTAAAATTAAATATGACACAGTGCAAAAATTGTTGCAACACTTAAGTGTTTGTGACTTAGCGCTCCGAACTTGCATACACTGTGACATGCTGTTTAATTCTAAGCAACAAATGCAACAGCATTCAATTTCACACAATACACTGGGTCTTTTTACTTGCAACTGTGGGGAAGAGTTTCCATCAAAGGAGAAACTGACACAACACCACAAAACGTGCCACACTGACTATGCAGCAACGATAGGATGTGTATACAGATGTAAAGAATGTGGAGATACATTTAAAGAGAGGTTTCAGTTATACAAACATGCTAAAGATCATATTATGAAGGCTGACGAGAGAGTGTGTGATATTTGCGGTCACACATTTCATGGCAGTGATGCGTTAACTAAACACAGAAAGGAGGAACACGAAAAACCTGAGAATGTTATGTACAGGTAAGAAGACTATTGACTAAATTATTATCATTATTAACCGTGCTTTTAGTGCTGGAAGAGTCTGCTATTCGATTTAGATGTGTTCTTGCAACTAGCGGGCAGATCGCGCGGCACTATAGCGGCGTAGTGTTGTGTTCGTGGTGGTGTCGTTGAGATATTTGTTTTTATTCGCGAACGAAATGTCTGAACAACAGCGACAACATCTTTCTGATTCAAATTTATTCCTAACGCTCGATTTACTGTGGGCAAAAGAAGAAGTGAATCCCGCGCGGTCGGTCACCGCTTGACTGGAATGCACCGCTCGTTGCCCGCCCCCGCGCCGCTGTTTTCGAGGGCCCGTCCAAATTTGATTTTACACATTAGATCCTGCCGCTCCCGCGCCGCCGCCGCCGCCGCCCCGCTGCCCGCAAGATTCGAAGCAGAAGCCCTTTATTTTCAGCCTGCATAGTGTGCTTCGCGTAGGCATTCTGATAATTTTGTCACTGTGTATTCCAGTTTTGCAGGGTCTCTTAAGGTTTATTGCGATAGGTGCCTATCTAGTAGGAAGGCAAGGAGAAGTTTGTATTCGGGCACATTAGTGCGCCGCGGGTTTCGCCTCGGTGCGGATTTCCTTTTTTTCTTGTTTTGAGGGTGGGAAATCATCGAATAACTTCTCCCGCTCTGGTCGGAGCAGGAGGGCGTGTCAGACTTTTACTAGATAAAACCCACCCGTGTTCCCTCAGTTGCCTATGTGCCAGGGGCCACGGTACCTCTTTCGAACAACCCGCACCTCCTGGCAGGCATCAGCCCTTTCGGAACCCACCAGTTGGTGCTGAAATCTCTTTGAGGCTTGCGCGCATGGAACACAACGCGCCGTTGACCCGGAATTGGTCCTTACCAGACAGCGAGTTACCCATAACTCGCTATCCGCAATCCTACGCCTACAGTGGCCGGGAATCAGCCTAGGTTTCGCGACACCCAGGGCGTCTTCTAGGGCGACTAGGGTCGTGAGAGCGTATACACTGCCTCTCCATCACGTGCGCCGCCTCCCTCTTTGCGAGCATTGCTGTTTGTGCGGGTTTCCTTGTGTCGTTAGTTAGTGTGAATCGAATTCTTCTACGTCCGATACGTGCCAGTTTATGATGACGTTTATAAGTTTTCATTTTGACATAGCTACGTTCGACCGATGTTAGCTCTGACCCTCGATGAGGACTAAACCCAGCCAAATCTGCATAAAAAGTTATTTCCTTGATTTTAAACTTTTCACGATTTTGATCTGATTGTTACAGATGCAAAATATGCAACAAAATATCAGCCGATCGCAATGAAATGTATCTCCATGTAAAGAAGCATACCGCGAGACCGGACACAACTCGTCATTTATGTGAGTCCTGTGGACGTAGCTTTGCAACGAGAACTTCTTTATTCCGCCACTCGTTGCTACACGGAAGTAATAAGACTGTCTGTCATATTTGCAACAGACAGGTAACGGACACAAAATTACTAGAGCAGCATATCAAGGAGCATATTGAGATGGCGATCTGTGACAAGTGCGGTCAAAGTGTGAACAGATATAAGCTGGGAATGCACAGTTGTGTGTAGGATGTTACGTAAGGATTGTTTTTTATTTTTCCTTATCCATTTCAAACAATAATGCGCGTATAAGAATTTTTGGCAAACAGTGTAATGTGTTAAACTAACCCCCTTATTTATAAACGCTGCTTAAAGTTAAGTAATGATTAGCGACTGATTAATCATAAATTTTTGACGTTTAAACACCTCTTAACTTTAATCATCGTTTATGAATATGCCCCCTTTGGTTTTATAGTAATATTTTTATCTAAGAAAATGTAGCAAGACACAAAGAAATATATAGATAGTTGTTAAATTAAAATGTTTTGACTAAGTCTTGTTGTGGACTCTAAAATTTAGAATTAAGCATTCCATAATGGTGTATGTTATGTAGCTGTTATGTATTTCAATAATAGATATATTTGTCCACCAGCTGACTAATTTTGTTAGTAAAGTAACTTATTCATAAATGTCCTTAATTAATTCTTTACAATTATGGGATCAGAACTGAATTTAATTCCAAAAAATCTGAATATCTTGTTTGTTATAAATAAAAATCAAATATGAAAAGTTCATGATTTATTCAAATCATACCTAAGCCCGGTTCAAATCATCATTGTAAAAAATCTACAAGGTGCATACTGTCTAGAATACATTACTGCTAAAAAACACGAGTATAAAAATAATACACAAGAACTTTGTTTATCAGGAAGTTCGAAACTTAAAACAATCCCTCACTTTGAGAAGGGTTTCCAACTTGAAATCGAATGACGTGAGACTAGCTTGCACTTCGATAGTACTCGAAATCGATCAATTATGAGCGCGTCAATTTACTGCCTTGATGCATCAAAATCTCGGAAAGACTATACATATGCCGTATAACCAGGCTTTTGATGAAGTATGACATGGCCTCGTATATATATAAACTAAGAACAATGCTGCCTCTACAGTTTTCAGACATCATACCTTAAGAGTCGTAAACATCAAACAGATTGTTTAGGATATGACAAAGAAACGCATATTCAAACTAAGCAGATAATAGCTGGAGTATCACAAGGGAGTGTACTTGGTCCAGCTCTGTAGTTACTACTTGCGGTATTTTTGAGCTAAAAATAATTTCATTGCAACCTCGCTGACTAATGGAGAGTAGTCACGAGAAATATGTAGAAAAGGTTCAAGTATCCATAAATCGTGTCTGTAATTGGACATGGCGAATCTAGTTAAATGAAAGCATACCTATCCATATTGACTTAATACCATACGCAAATACTTCAGAAAAGAGCAGAATAACTGATATTCGACACAAAAATATTTGTTGGCTACTTGGTTAGCAGTCGACATTGCCAATATCTAAAAATATGTTGTTAAATAAACAAGTTTTAAAGCCTGTATCTACCTACGTTATTCAGTTGTCGAGCTCCAAGAGTCGAAGCAATCGTCAAATCATACAACGTTCTCAAACAAAGTCTTTTTAAAGGACAACGCGGCCTGGTACAATAGAAACAGATACCTTCAACGGGATCTCTAAAAAAATAGGCAGAAGCTCATAAACACAGACTTCATCACGTGAATGTCTATGCGCTCCAACTCCTTGACAACACTGAATCAATGCGAAGGCTAAAAAGGGAACAACCTTTTGAGTTAGTTTAGTTCCGTTTGAGTGAAATGAAAATGCAATGAAAGTGCTAAATATAAATGATAAAGAACACGTGAATCAAGCGTCGAAAGACGTTATCGGACGATTTCTTAACTTGATAGTTACTTAACAGTTTAAGTTGTATTTAAATTGCTTTTAATTGCACTAACTGTGAAACTGTGTGAAAGATTAAACTTAGTCTTGAATCATTGATAGTGCGAAAGCCCATTATAAAATAAATAAAACAAATAAACCATTATCATCATCATCATCTTGTTCCAATTGTCGGCGCAACGCGTTTTCTTTTCCATTCTCCCCTTGCTAACCTCCACGCCATCATTTACTCCCGTTTCTTTCATATCGTTCCTCACACAATCCATCCAGCTCAATCCATTAACATTTATATTCATTGCTCTTTTAATTAAATGCGTTTCATCCCTCTTCATCACATGCCCATACGAGTAACTTAAAGCGTAAGCCTAAGTATCTTGAAACATAATTATTCGAACGACCATCGAATTTACAGTTTTTTTTTTAAATATATTAAATTTATCATACAAACTGTTTTTGTACATGTTTTTAATTACCCAAAAAAATATTAATGTGTTTTGTTTTAATCATAGTGAGAACCGTATAAATACAAAGTATTCGTGTCGAGTAGCCAATATGATATTTCTTACAGTGATGATTATAGTATATTTGGTTTATATTTTGTACTCATATACTTATTTTTTGTATTACATTGTTCTCATATAAAAAACCTTGAAAACGATACTTTATTAACGTGAATTCAATTTGATGGTCGTTAAAGAAATGATGTTTCCCGAAAATGGGTCTGACACTCTGCTTATGATTCGAGCTTATAGTTATTCGATATTTTGATGCATGGAGGCAGTAAACTGTCGCCTTCCGCGCTCATAATTTCTTCGATTTCAAGTCTGACTAAATATCGAGTTAACGTTGTCGAACAAATGTTATTCGATTTCAAGTAGAGACTGTAGAGAACCCAAAATAGGTAGGTACTATGTAGAATACCTTACATCTAAAAAAACACAAATACATATAAAAATCACAAGAATTTTGTATTAATTTCCAGTGAGAATCTTCGGAAGAAAAAATCGTTCCTTGAGAATATTATGTTCTAACTTCTCAGTGAGAATTCGCGTCTTGGCAATCATTTTATCAGCATCATTATAAATCGCTTGAAGTCAAATGCGATTTATAAACCTCAAGCGAAACGCACAACACCACTATTTTTATGATATACTTTTTGAACCTAAAATTCTGTCGCTGCAGTTGCTGATATTGAGTAATCATTCGCGCATATTCTCACCGTTACATTTATCATCGAATCGAACTTCTTGTTTTTAGGAATGCTTACTATTTTAAAGTTCTGAGCATTCCATCTCAGAAGTTTTAAGAGCATTTAAGCTCACGCTTATATCCGTATTAGATATTTAAGCTTAAAAAATGAGCCAAGAATCACTAACGATTCTCTCAGCAAAAACAAAACCATCCTCTGTGGTGGATGTTGAAGAAATCAGTAAAAATAACTCTTATCCTGTACGGCATAAGGTTGTTGAGATCAATCAGGAACTTCATGAATGAGGGTATGCTAATAATCCGATGGTTCTTGCGTACTCCTGAAAATTAAATTAAAGTAGAAGGTTAAATAGAAGTAGAAGCCCATATTGAATATCAAGAATAGACCCGTCTTGTGCGGGAGGAGCAATAGAGCGAGTATCTTCTGAGTAGAGCGTAACGAAGTTAAATTCTGCCACACCTTCCCACGGTGGAACCGCAACCTGCTACGATACATACGCCTTTTGTCTCGTTTTCGTTCATATAACCAGATGTATGACCAGTCATACACGCACGCTGGTTGCGAATACTACACACCTGACCTTCTTGAAGAACATCACCAATAAGGTAATATTTATGTACTGCGGTATATGTTCCGCCAATATTGTCGCGGTTTTGGGGTTACGAGCGTTTTGGTGTTTCTGACAGGAGGCATGGACCAGGGCCGGACGCGAGAGATCGCCTCCACGAGGACACGGCGGTGCTCCGCCCAAGCCGGGCAGACCTGCAGCGTATGCTCAACCGTGTCCCCAGGACGATTTTCGCAGTGGAGACACCCGGGCGTTTCCTCCCGTCTTATCTGAAACGGGAACCTCCCGAATTCTCCGAAGGATTGGCTCTCGTTTTAGGAATGGTTTTTCTCATTGAAGAGCAAAATTGCAGATAACGTCATCTATGAAAATATCAAAGGTACCTAATAAATTACAGTCATACAGATGGGTTTGTGGCTAAATAATAACAACCGCATAGGCAGATCGATCAGGTTAAACTACGCTTGCTTCAATAGGTCCGTGGATGGGTGACCATGTTTACGTACCAAAACCCCTCTGTGCCTCGGAAAGCACGTTAAGCCGTTGGTCCCAGCTGTCATTCGTGGATGTTAGACAGTCGTTACGGGTCATCAGAAGCCTGAACGTCTGGCAAACAATCTTACCAAGGTGTCCCAGTAACTGGGTTGTGGAGTTCATATAGGCTGGCTGTCCCTCCATATAAAATACTGGTATTCAGCTGCATCTGTTAGACTGGAAGCCAAGCTTGGGCTCGCCTTTTCCCCGCCTGTGTTGGCATAGTTGGGAAATGGCTAAGCAGATGATGATCGTTCACAGTCATACCTTCAATAATAGTCTTGGCAGCTTGTTTAGCGGTGATCTCTGTGTACCACGAGGTAAATCGATGAGACGGCATGGGGTACATCCCTGTGGCAACAGTTCCTAGGTATACAGAAGTGGTATGGATATTCTTGGTCCATGTATCCAGACGGAGCTCCTCTGTTATCGAGTCCATCAGTCCTGATAAATAAATTAAATTAAAACACTGATTTTAGGCAGAGAAAAATAACGTACGGCCCCTGAAATTCTTTGGCAGAAGTAGGTCCTGTTATTTCTACAGTTCTAACCTTCCTAGTGTTGTAGTAAACTGCTCTAGGATAGCTGAACATAGGCCAAAACAGGAGGTCTTTAGGTCTGTAGGCAGCGCTAATTTGTTGGATTCGTTTTCTGCTCCACCGATCGCTATCTCACCTGACAAAGTTTATTTCGTTTTTATGTATGTGTCTATGTATTAGTAGGTATTTATTCTTGTATTTTATAGTTATTTCCAAGCTATCTATCCCATATATTGCACCTGCCATGTTCTGTCTCTGCATCATACTTACTTTGAGTGATAGAAAATGCCTCAGGCATTAAGTCTGCCTTGTAGAGTATTTTATACTTGTGCTATTTTTTTTTAAACAAAAAACTAATGACGTTTCACACTGCGTGACCCTTAGTTTACCAGATTACTATGGCGACCACGATCCGATAGTAGTTCAAATAGTTCTGGTTGTCAAGTGGTTGGTAACTTTAGATAGGTTATTTTTACCTTTTAGTCCAAATTTTGCGGCACAATATGGAATCATGTCGGCACACGGCATTAGACCTGCACTCGAGTTGATTGCAATTATATGTCCATGCCGCCTCTCTATCATACTAGGCAAGAAAGCTTGGATGATCTGCCAAAAACATAACACATATTTTAAGTTGGCAAAAAATACATTCAATTGAAGACAGTCCGTAAATAAATCATTATCATTTCAGCCGGAATCGCCCACTGTTGGGTATATAGTATAACCTTGGCTATATGTATAACCTTGGGTATATAGTATAACCTTGGCTATATAGTATAACCTTGGCTATATAAACTACTCAAAACAAAATAGGGCCCACCATGTTTTTTGGCTGTCATTAAAAAGTATGTATGTTTATTTGTTTTTTATGAATAGTTGTGCATAGGATAGGGATTAAGAAACTGTTTAAGCATAATCAGTAATTAAAGTTGTTTATTTTAATAAAACAAAAAAACACTTTTTAGGGAAATTGCAGCAAAATAATGAGAAAAATAAACTTAACCTAACACTATTTTTCTGTGACTATTGTCTGAGCAATATTTTTCTCAGTAGCGAGTGGGGACTCCTCTACTTCGTATGCACTCTCTGAGCCTACCTGGTACACATTTAATCATATGGGTAACATTTTGCTCTGGTATTCCTTCCCAACAGAGTTTTAGTGCGTTTATAAGCTCTTGTCGACTATTCACCTGACTGTAGTTCTCTTTGAGGCTTCTTTTCAGTTGATCCCATAAATGTTCAATAGGATTGAGATCGGGGCTCATTACAGGCCACGGCAAAACTGTAATATTGGTATCAGAAAGTGCTCTTTGTGTGATACGGGCCGTATGGGGACGGGCATTATCTTGCATAAAAACAAAACCAGTACCCACTCTTTGTGAAAATGGAATGACATGAGGTTGGATTACTCGCTCAACGTAACTGGTAGCCATTACAGAACCCTCTTCCAAAATTACCAGCTCTGTTTTGCCCACCAAGCTAATTTCACCCCACACCATAACACTTGGACCCCCGAAACGGTCTGTTCGTTGCACGCATGGTTCTGTAAAACGTTCGCCTTGTCTTCTCCACATCCGTATTCGTTTGTCATCACTGAAAACCTTGACCTAACACTCGTCTGTAAAGAGTACCGTCCTCCAGTCATCCATGGTCCAGTCCAAATGTTCCCGAGCGTACCTTAAACGCGCTGCTCGGTGAGCCCTTGTCAATTTGAATCGAACAGCACGTACTCTGGAACGTTGGCCAACTTCATGGAATCGATTGCGAATGGTTTGATCACTGACTTGTGTGCCAGTCGATTGCCGCAGTCGGGTTTGTAAGGCCCGGGCGGTTACGGTACGCTCCCGACGTGCGCCTAAAGCGATATTTCGGTCTTCATGAGCAGTTGTGGCTCTATTTCTTCCTGTTCCAGGTCTTCTAGCTACACTCCCGGTTTCCTGGTAGCGCGTCCAAACGTTCCTGATAGCTCTTCGCGACACACCGACACGTATTGCTACAGATCTCTGGGACTCTCCCCCTCCTGAAGCAGGGCAACTGCTCTTGCTGCAGTTTCCAGGTTCATATGACGTCGAAAACTAGCCATAGTAATCACGATAAATACAAATACAAAAGTAGTCCAAGAAAGCAACGTCTGACCACAAAACTTAGAGTCACACTGAGAACACAAGTGACAAAATTAGTGCAAAGTTTCATTTTTTCAAGCACTTCACTTTTTCTGTCTATCCACTTGAATAAAACGCGTAAGTTGTCACTCGAAACATTATTAATGACTTATAAACATGTCAACTAAACAACTAAATGCTTCATTTTGCTAATCATTGCCTCTTGAGTAATTCAAAGACAAAAATTTAAAATAAATGATGGTGGGCCCTATTTTGTTTTGAATAGTTTAGTATAACCTTGGCTATATCATATAACCTTGGGTATATAGTATAACCTTGGGTATATAGTATAACTTTGGCTATATAGTATAACCTTGGGTATATAGTATAACCTTGGGTATATAGTATAACCTTGGCTATATAGTATAACCTTGGGTATATAGTATAACCTTGGCCATATAGTATAACCTTGGGGATATAGTATAAAAAAAGGTATAGGGACAAAAGCTGAACAGCGCTGAATAAGTGTGAAGTAGTCCCTTAATTCGAACGATTTTTGAAACGAACATAGAATCCCAAAGCAGTTTGGTTAAAATTTTTGCAACAAGCACAAATTAGTACCCGTCATACATAAGAATGAAGTTTTACCTAGTTCTAAGTAAATACTATAGGTATCTTTTAATTCTACGCGTAGGTATGTAACATTTTGAAATCGTTCGAATCGACTTAACATTTCCTACTCCGCACATTTGTGCCAGGCCTAAAGTGTTTCCCGCTACTTCGACGTCATCGAATGCATCGGTATCAAGAAATGTGCCGATAGTGAAAGCAGGCATAAAAAAGGAAAATTTGAGAAGGTATGATTTGGTTAAAGGTTAGGTACCCAAAAGTGTGCAAGCAGGTTGGTCTCAATAAGCTTCACGATGGCGTCTTGCCGCAGATGACTGATGGGTGCACAGGACAGGACTCCCGCGTTGCTCACTATCATGGACACGTCGGGGAGCTGCCGTCGCATGCGCGTCGCTATTCCTGCTACTTGTTCTTGAGCTGTGACGTCTATTGTGTAGCCGTAACTCTGAGAAGGCGAAATTATTTGAAGTTAGATAAGGAAGGCTACGTGCGTGAGCATGTTTTTTTTTAAATTGTTTACCTGGTTAGAAATTTAAAACTCGTCCAACGGTCATCTGGCAAAAATGATATTCCGCCTCAGAGGACGTTAAAAAAAGTATGTCAGCGAAACTATTGGTTAAAGTTACGTACTGGTCTTTCAATGATCAGCAGTACCTAATGATGCGGCCCTTTTTAGGTTTATACCTATCTGTTCCAATATGTATTTTGCCTTTTTACTAGGCGAGTGATACCTCTCCATCTTTAAGGCGTATTTCATCGACGACGGCGTTGTTTCGCCGAGAGTCGTTGTCCCAACAAATCACGGTGGCGCCGAGCTCTGCAAACTGGATGGCCAGCTCCCGTCCGATGCCGTGTCCTGCGCCCGTTATCTGTCCAAAAGGAAGTTTAAGGTGACACTTGTCCACATTTTTTCCATACAAACTTCGGGAGGGTTTTACTCCACTGTTTGACTATGTACATCAAAAATTAAACATGGTATGGTTTTGTCTCATTATTAATATTGTCTGTACGGAAACAGAATACTTAAAAAAAGCCATTAAAAAGTTATGAGCCAACAAAGATTCGTTTTTCTAGCTAATTTAACCTAACTTTGGGCGTGTTTAAGTAATAAAAGGAGTGTAAAATCTCGAAAACCAAGTCGGTACCGACAAAACTCAAATATCGAAAAGTTCAATAAACTTAATTGGTCATTGATTTATGCAGTAGTTTTTTTCAGAAAACCCGATCTTCCGAAGGACTTTTCTTAATTTTTACGCGCCTGCAGCTCACTCAATAATTTTGTGCGTGTAGACTAGCGTCTAACTGCTCATCATTGATACTACCACTGTTGGACACGAAGCCTGGTGAGACAGCGTGCTTTTTAGCCAGGCCCACCAGTGAGTTCGAGCCCGCGACTAGTGTACCCTTAAAGAGGCATACTTATCACTAGAATCAGCTCGATTATCTCTAGGGCTTTCCAAGTTTTGTTTTCGGTTCTGTAGGTGTTTGAACTTGTATTGGATCTTGCATAAACGTTTGTTAAAAGTAACACACCATCAGTAGGAATGGTTTTCTATTTAATAACTATAACTTAGTAGTTTAATTAATCAACTAGTTGCTGATCACTCATTGGCGTTTACTGTTACCTATTACACCCAATTTGTTATAGGCTTAGGTTGTAGATAGATAGAATATGCATTATTTTACATATTGTGAATGGGAGAACGTTGTAGGCCTTACAGACTGTAGATTTGTAGACGATTTTCTATTCTGGATTCGTCTAAGTACCTGGTACTTATTTACAGGCCTGCACTGTCCTCCCATACATTTTATATCTGAAAACATTGTTAAAGCCAATCATTTTTAAAAGAGTAACCGTGGAGTTTCTTGCCGGCTCTTCTCCATAGGAAACAACATTTTGGAACCGTGCACCTAGCTTCTGACGTTTCATAAGTGCCCATGCAGGTTTATATGAAATAAAAATATTTTGATTTGATTTGATTTGAATAAACATCGTAAATCACTCACCAAAACAGTCTCTCCATGCAGACTCTTCATCGCCGCCGGGATAAAAACCCTCGCAACAGCCACAGTACAAGTGGAAAACAGTTTGACAATCAGCACCAGTGTATCTAGGGTCCACAGGGGCACCGCCGCCAGCCCCCCACTCCCCCACCATGGCAGGATCCATACTTCTTGCAAAACCCTAAACTTCCTAGCCAAACTAGCTACCAAACCCACGAATATATTTTTCCTGTGCATAAAGGTAAAATAAACCTAAAAATATAGTGACAGTTAAGATTGAATTGACAAGACCGTTGTTGTTTTTGTGTGATAATAGCCAGTGTAGTTTGCCAGGAGTATATTAGGGTGACTGGTAATTAGTGACTGACATTTAACTCATCATTATGAACAATTTTTACTATGGGAGCACACCAGAAATCGCGAAAAAAAAAACATCGTCGAGTTATGCGAACATAAATGTAGGGAACAGCAGATTTTTTTTTTCGCGATTTCTGGTTTGGTTCCATAGTAAAAGTTGTTCATAATGATGAGTACAATCATGTGGTTAAATGTCGGTCACTAATTACCAGTCACACTATAGACTTAGAGCCTATAGAGGGCAAAATGTTATTAAAAATCTAGCTCAAAGAGTATAATAATGGGAGATCTAGCTTCTGCTATGGTCGATTTTAGATGTCACTTAGACTTGAGAGGAACCACAGAGTACTTTATGGTACCACATGGTTTATTTTCGTACGATGGAGGCTACAGTAAAATTCACATAAAACCTTTTTGTCACTTACTCTACCTATTTTCCCGTAGACAAAACGTCAGTCATTATTGTACCATTTAAAATTATCTATGATTAAATAAATCAAAGTCGACGTTGAGTCCAAACCGTTTCCAAAACACTACTTCTATAAATCCTATTGAATTATTATCAAAATGGCGAAACCTTTGCAAAAAGAGCGTGAGAACCGGTCTGCCGAGAAGAAAGACTTGAAGTTCCACCAGTACACTATATCCCCGGAGAGTGCACACACATCGATCGTATTGCTAGAGTCAGGGGAACCGGAGATACTATGCCAGGTAACGAGTTTTTGGTCAAAGAAACATACTATAATTCTCCTGTCTCTGGTCTCAATGGTAGGGGGTCAGTCGCCTATGGACATGCAAACGTCCAGATGCGTTGCCTTATCATACTAAGCTGTAATTTGTCATGTGTCTGTAGTTACATTTTAATTTAGACATAGGTACCTATGGGTTAGTACCTACTAAGGAGTGTAAAACATGAGAGCATCTGTAGTCGAACTAGGACAAGTCATGTATCTCGGTGTGCTGCCAGACCTCTCAAAACAGACTATTACATAATACCCCAAAATACATGTAAAAAGATTCATCAATGAATGATCACAAATAAGAAAAACTAATAAAATACAAGCACACAACACATAGGTACCAATTGTCCTTAATAACCGGAACACAGCAACGCTTCTTGATGCCAGTAATAGATGTGGTGGTCTTCCCAGAACAAGCTACCTTCACAAGTTCGACTTCTAAGTACCTACTACAAGTTTCTTTTGTCAGACTCTCAGGGCAATAACTAAATTCTCGGCACAAGATATGCAGAACCGCATCGTTCTCTTCGATCTCAATGCAATCAAGTACATTCTACTACACGTAGAACATCCGGAGATAAACATTCGAAGGTTTGCGCTGAAGGCCTTGGCACAACTCTGCCAGCTGCCGAGGGGACCAGAGCAAGTGCTCGAAAACTCACAGAATTTGAGGAAGATTGCCTTCATGCTTGTTAAGGTGGGTAATTTTCAATTCTTTCTCCATTTGTATCTTTACGAAAGTTGTACGTCGTATTGTTCTCTATGGTACAAGTTTTGATATTTTAAACGATTTTATAAGAGAGTAGAGGAGACATTACTTCAAACTTCTCTCCTACAGATGGAAGACGTCTTCGTTTTAGAATTTGCATCACTAGTCCTCTCAGAATTGACAAGAGAACCTCTGGGTTGCGAACAGCTGGTGTCTGCTAATATATTGAGCAGTTTGTTCGCCAGAATGAAGAACAGCTTGGATCCTGATGTCCAGAAGAATTGTCTTCAGGTGAGTTTTCTTGGTCTCCTTTTATCTTAACATACTTCACTGCGTACCTTCTAACAATGGGCCGCAAGACAGATACACAAAAAAAAAAAAACAATTTTATTTTTCTACTTGGTGTGTTATTTTTGTACCCTACGTGGTTTTCCCAGGACTTCTGGACGTCTATAATCCGGCGTTTTGATTTACTAAAAACAGAACCGAGTCTATAACCATCGAGCACCTAGACAAAACGATGAACACTTCCTATAAATCCATCCAGCTGTTAGGATGCTTTGAGGGTATGAAGAATCCCACATATAAAGATTCGCGTGTCCCTGCCTTTTCTGTCGCGCAGTTTAGTAGAAACCAAGGGCGCATACATCAAGTATTAGTAGTCGCACTGGCAGACTTTGTTACGACGCCTATCCAGTACTTACTTACATAATATAGTACGTTTGACCGTAAACCACAAATTGTTGTGCTCACAAACTTGTTTTCTACACAGACATTCGCATAAACTTTGATAATATAACAAACATTGCAACCATTATCATTTTAATTATGATTTAATAAACCTTCGCACCTCAAGACTCTCAGCAATCTTCTGGACGATCCAATATGTGCTGCGGAAGTGACAAAGAACTCCCAGTTCAGCTGGCCTTCCCTCCTGGCTTTGATGCAGAGCAAGTACCTAGCTATCCAACACGCGGCTCTGAGGACTGTGGATCAGTTGATCTGTAGGTATAAGGACATAGTTGTGCAGAAGACATTTAGAGCCTCAACTGGTGTTCTGGACCTTTGTGATATACTTGAGGTGAGTTGGCATATAATTAAGCTTTAAATATTTTTAGTTTTAAGGTCTATCAAATGTCGTATCGATGCATTGATGGTTTCAAATTGAAAATAAAATAAAATAATTGGTAAGTTTTAGATAAGCCATCAAGGAGCCTTGTTCTCTTATCGTATAGAGTAGGATCCATTATTTAGCCATCATAAACTTGGATAAGACTAGCACGGGATCGTGAAACCTGGCATGCTCCAAGAGAGGCCTATGCCCTGTAGCCGGAAAACTCAGATTTGTGGATGTTGATCATGAACGACTCATTAATAAACATAGGCGTAATTATATGATTGGTACTAAACTTGATTCTGACCTTCATTGATCAGGAAAAGTTTTAGTTAACTTTACACTCTTAAGGCCATGTTAACTTTAAATAGTGTTGTTATGAGCGATAATAGTTCTTATTGCAATCCGATACGGGTTAAAATCTCTAGTAATAAATTCGAATAATAAATGAGCAAGCGGCCCTATGTCGTAAAAATTTAAATAAAATCGTATAAAATTCTGTAATAACTATTTAATCTAATCTGTTTGTCATTTATTTTATGGTATATTATTAATTATAATTGTTATTGAAGAGATAAACTGCTTTTAAATATAATTAAGAGGTGAATTTGATGATTTTTTTGATGCATTAAAGTATGTTTAATTATGTTGGTTGAGTTCCATAACTGTATGCAAAAAAGACTTGTTTTTTTTTTGCATTCAAAATTATTTACGGTTAAAAAGAAAACTGCTTTAAAAACCACCTTTTTGACCGTTTTCAAGAAATCTCTGCGTTAATTTTTTTTAAAGCAAGCCTTCAAATATGTCTAACTCCCACAGTCTTACGAATTCCGGGACGTCCACACACTAGTACTGGGAGCCCTTCGCAACTACGTGGAAACAGATGAGAATGCTCACCATCTGTACCAGTCAGGGTGTATACTGCGGCTTATTGCTTACCTTGAGATGGCTCTGCCGGCTATGAAGTCGCACTGCCTGGCTGTGCTGACAAAAATGTCTTTCACTGCTAATGGGAGAGATGTGAGTGAAAATATTCCACTATTCCTATGTTATAAGTATTATAACACGATAGCTCAGTTTTCTACGTATATTTGTATCTCCTGCTGAAATGCACTGTTGCACTTGCCCGTTAACGCAGGTTTCAGAATACCTAGCTTTAAACGGATTGAGAGAAAGGTACGGTTTTCTTTCAATTCGGACCAGCCATATAGCCTTCAGAGAGCAGTGGTGGCCCAGTGGTTACGGCCGCGACTTACGAGTTTTAGGTCGTGAGTTCGAACCCAGACAGGCGCTTTACTTTGTGTAAATTATTTCATCACCATTGCTTTCAAAACGCTGAAGGAAAAAATCGTGAGGAAACCGGCATGTCCTAGAACCAAAAATTCGAAGACATGTGACATCTACCAACCCGCACTGGGCCCGCGTGGTGGATTACGACCCAATCCCTCTCACCTAGAGGATGCCTGTGTCCCAGCATTGGGAACATTATAGGCTGATGATGATGTTGATGATGATATAGCCTTTAACCTATATTGTTCCTGCTGGGATACAGGCCTCTCTGGGAACGAGCGAACTCTTCAAAAAATGACAGCAAACTAACCGAGATTGCTGCTATAGCATAAATATGCTTTGTTTTGACCCCAAGGATGATGAAATTTCAAATTGGTATGGGGTAGGTACTATCACTAAAAAGTGAGAAATAAAAACTTAAAAAAACAAAAACAATCGACTTATTCTAAGTTATTTTTCACTTTCTAGTGTTTTTTTGGAAGTTGGTTGCTTTTTTTTAAAAGGTTTTTTCACATTTGAGCACGAGTTTCATATCTATCACTAGTGTGGAGCGGACAGAATCCAGCCTTTAAAGAGGCAGGTGGAAATTTATAGATGACTATGCTCTGGATTGTAAATGTGGTCCTGTTCCACACACGGTAAAAGATCGTGTCCTATGTGTTCTATCGTCTATACGTAACAGGAACTGCCGCTACTGATGGGGCCACGAGCCGAATTCTGGGCTGACTCAATTCAGATTGCCAGCAACATGCTAAGAAGAAGAGGCACACCGTTCACAGTTTCTTAACCCACATATTCCAGGCATTATTCGCGACGGATACCGACCTGGTGTTCTGCCATCAACTCCTCAGCTCCAACGTGGAACTTCTAGCTGACGCTGCAATGGGCGTTGCTAACATGACAAAACTACTGCCTTCAGCTGTGCGCATGTCTGATACCAATATTATAGAAGCTCTGTGTGGTATGTATGCTTTATTTGTGCTGAATTAGTGATACGCCACACATGAATGTAAATGTAATTTTTTCTTCTAAGTTGGCTTAAAAAGCCAACTTAGATGAAAAAATTACATTAAAAAAAAAAAAATTAAATTATTAATTATTATTATTTACAAGTAGGTAATTATTATTATTTACAAGTAGGTAAATAATTAGTGGGATTGTCGTTTTCGCGAATTAAAAGTGTTCGATCAGCTAAATGGGAAGCCAAGTTGTAAATAGTTAGTTTTAACCTACTACGAAAAAACATGATGTTTTATTTTATTTTAGGAACAACAAACAGTTACATTATGTAATATTACAAAATAAATATGTTATTTAAGTAATAACGTAGCCCACAGCGCTGTTCACAGCTTACCATTAAGGGGAATCTAGTCGCGGGCTCGAACTCACTGGACGTTTTCTATCGTGTCAAAGTATTTGGCATGGAACGGGTTCCAGATGGATACAGCATATTCGAGCTGGCAACGGACTGGGGTTTTATATAGGCATGTACGAAGAGGTCCGTTTAAGGTGACACTTGTCCACATTTTTTCCATACAAATTTCGGGAGGGTTTTACTCCACTGTTTGACTATGTACATCAAAAATTAAACATGGTATGGTTTTGTCTCGTTATTATTATTGTCTGTACGGAAACAGAATACTAAAATAAAAAGCTATTAAAAAGTTATGAGCCAACAAAGATTCGTTTTTCTTGCTAATTTAACCTAACTTTGAGCGTATTTAAGTAGGTAATAGGTAATAGGTAAAACGGGCTGTTGTCCGCAACTCCACGTCAAAGCGCGTATTTTGCGTACGGGTGGGAGAATCGGTCATTCGATCCACCCCAGCTCCTCGAGAAAGGCCAGCAACGCCTTGGTGTTGCTGACAATCTCACGTAGGGTACCTGGGTTACCGAAGTATTTTGCTCTGTAATTAGCAACCGCCGGGCAGTTTAACAGCACATGAGCCGCTGTCTCGTCGTCCTCCATGCAGGCCCTGCACAGCGGACTGTCTGTTACTCCTATGACAAAGAGATGTTTATTAAATGACCCATGGCCAGTTACGGCTGCTGTATAACTGTACGCAGCTGTGGTTTTGTTAAACGGAGAACCTGTTTCGTGAGGCGGACATCGAACGCAGGAATCGCTTCCTTAGCCTGCCTGCACTCACTTAGGTCCATCCATATTTTGTGATGATGATCCCTGGTTCGTTTCCTTACCAGAGTGCGTAGATACCCGAAGGGAAGTGGCGCAATGGGTTCTGGTCCCACTGGTGTCATGCTCGACCCCCTCCTGGCAAGTTCATCGGCTGCATCGTTGCCTAGCGAACCGCTGTGTCCTTTGGTCCACTGAATGGTAATATTGTTGAGGCTACCTACCTCGTTGAGGCGCTGGTGGCACTCGTATATCAGCCCAGAGTCAACCGTGTGACTGTTCAGCGCTTGTAGAACAGCCATGCTGTCTGAGAGTATGCGAATCGAGTGGTCCTTAACTTCCCTGGCCATGATGAGCAGACGCGGCAAGGGAGATGCCCATGCATTCGGCCTGGAACACTGTGTTATGGACTCCCAGTGGTGTGGCTATGTGGATGTTGAGGTCCTCCGAGAAGACTCCAGCCCCTGTGCCACTACCTGTTTTTGATCCGTCCGTGAAGATACGGAGCTCTGCGGGGCGCAAGCCTTCGCATCGTCGATCCTCATGCAGTTGGATTCTGTATTTTTTATCGAAGATAAATTGTTTGGGTACCCGGTCATTTATTGCCTTCGTAATGTGGAACTCACTGTTGAGCTCCTTAAGCAGCCCGGTGTGTTGTGTGTCTTTCTTACTCCATAGATTTGTAGCCTTTAGACGCACCGCCGCCATCGTTGCTTCCTGCTGTATGAACAGGTGGAGCGGCGGCAGCCCCAGCATGGCCTCGATCGCTGCAGTCGGAGTAGTCCTCATGCAGCCCGTGGTCGCCATGCAGGCTAGTCTTTGCATGCGCTGTAGTTTGTTGGTAGCTGTAACTAGCTTGGTGCGGGGCCACCAGACCACGGCCCCGTAGGTGATCATGGGGCGGATTACTGCAGTGTACAGCCATAGTATAATTTTGGGGGATAGGCCCCACTTCTTACCAATCATTTTCCTGCACTGCCAGAATGTGATGCAGGCCCTGTTTAGCTTGGTGTCCAAATGACTGCTCCAGTTTAGCTTATTAAAGCGTATTTAAGTAATAAAAGGAGTGTAAAATCTCAAAAACCAAGACGGTACCGACAAAGTTCAATTAACATTAAGTTCAATAAACTTTATTGGTCATTGATTTATGCAGTGGTTTTTTCATAAAACCCGATCTTCTGAAGGACTTTTCTTAATTTTTTCGCGATTTTTTTGCCGAAATTGCTCCTGCATCTCACTCAGTAACGTTGTGCGTGTAGACTAGCGTCTAACTGATCACCACTGATACTATCTCTGTCGGATACGAAGCCTGGTGAGACAGCGTGATTTTTAGCCAGGCCCACCAGTGAGTTCGAGCCCGCGCAAAGTGTACCCTTAAAGTCATGAGTGGATCTCATTTTAAACCCGTCTTATAAGCTGACCTATATCTTATCTGCGCTTTATTTACAATTTGTTTGATATGCAAATCCAAGCAGAGTTTCGAGTCAAGCAATATGCCAAGATCGCGAACTCCGTAAACCTTATGCAATTACCTAAATTTTACCAAAAATGTATTTTTATTTTTGGTGAAATTTCGATAGTTGCACTTGGGAATGCTCATGTTATACCACGTTTTGGGCCTTTACCTGTCTTTTGCGACGTAAGTCCTAAACGTATGGACCAATTTGAATGCAGGGTTCCTATAGCATTAATTGGGATTTTAAATATCAGTTTTAATATGATTGCTACATAACAACTACCGTATGTTTCTAGCAATCCTGAGCGACGACGCGGCTGTCTGGTTCTACATAAGGATAAACGCGCTACGAGCACTAGCCGAGCTTTGCCGAATAATTCCGAAGGCTGCCTTCAGCCTCGTCGAGCCGAAAACGTTTTCAGCACTCAGGGCTATTAATAAGAAATGTAAGTAAATTGACAATTTATCTAAGAAGTACATAATATTCGTTGAAAATGCATAGACGCAAACAAAAACAAGAACAAGTTAGTGGAAAATATGCGTCACATCCACGCAATACGGCCATAGCTCAGGCTGTGATAAGCAGAGAGAAGAGTAGATGCTTAACAGCTAGTGTATCCAATAAAGCTGTGCGTAGATGCGTACTGGCTAGATCGGAGCAGAGATGTGTACTGGCTAGAGCTGAGCTGAGCCGCGTGCGGCTTTGGTTAGGTGAGCAGCGGGCACAGCGGGAGGGGGTGGGACGCGGGGTTCACATCTCGGTTTTGTTCAACAGTGTTCACTGAAGCTAAGCGGAAACGAGATATATAAAAAAAATCTATAAGAGGTACTTACAGGGTGAAAAGTTCACTCACCCGCCATAGAAACTGCTAGGGGTGCCGATTGTTCGAAAGAGATACCGTGGCCCCTGGCACACAGGCAACTGAAGGAACACGGGTAGGTTTTATTCAGTAAAAGTCTGACACCTGCTCCACCATGATCGGGAGAAGTTATTTGATGATTTCCCAGCCTCAAACAAATATATAAAAACCACCATAGAAGGAAGGATCTTCCCGCTACATGGGTGTCGTGTCTGGTGTGCCCGACGATTGCCGTCGGGACGTGGTATATATTCTAGTGTTACGGTAAACTCTGCTTTCGCGATGCAGGATTTTGTATTATGTCAGTGTGATGCGTAGTTGGCAGTGTAGATGTCGCTACAGGTTGTTTCCAACACATTTCTCCTCTCCGCTTTGGTGGAGCACGGGCCTGACAGCCTCTTTCTAAAGCTTGATGATTTGTTATTAACAGTCAAAGACATGCCGATCGAGGCTCAGAGGCTCGCAGTGCAATGCTACATCAACCTGCAGAACTACCACGTCAGCATGAAGGCCATGCTCAACGGAGATTTCATGGCTGAGCTGCTCAGTATCATGCAGGTAGGTGAAATCTCATTTATTTTACCTCTGACAGCAACCTAAGTAGGAACCCACCAGCAACCTTAAAGCAATGAGGGTCATGATCAATTTGATTTTGACAGTGACTTTTGTAAATTCAGTGGTATAGGTAGTAAAGGTAGAAAGGACTGTAAATAAAACGAGAGGCGAGCCTATTGCCATCAAACTGACACAAATTTTGACTCTATGCTGCTACTGAGAAATTCCTAGATGGAAAACCCCGTATCTCACCACTAGACCAGTATATTACAATACAGGGTAAGTTTATATCAAGTGCGCAAGTTTTTTTTTTGTATATCCGGCGAAAAATTTCTGCGCTAGGGGTTCTAGAATGATATGCTGAATTCATGGTTACAATTTTCGCACTGGATAAAAACTTTTCCTGTATTTTATGCTTGGACCTCAGATTATAAAACAAAGGCAGCTAGACCGCGCGGAACACCAAGAGTGAAGCCAAAAAACCAAATACTTATTCAAAACTCGAGTTAGTACCTACGCCACGATACGATTTATGTTTGTATAACTCAACAAAATGTAAGGAACATCTGATTTTTTTTTTCGCGATTTCAGTTTTGGTCCCATAGTAAAAGTTGATCATTATGATGAGTACAATGACCTCTTAAGAGGTTGTTGGTGTTTTTCCAATAACCCTGTAAAATAACAAACTCATACGAAAGAGTACATCGATTAATAAATATTCGATGAATCGTTCAGTCGAAGTAACGTTTGGCGATAAAACTAAAAGGTTGTTTCGCAATAAATTCCATTCGAACAATCGTTCAGTCGACTTTCCTTTCGAACATATGACACTCGAAGTTAAGTAACGGACCCCTCAGAGATGGCGAGCATTGGGTTTCCCACCGGTTTATGTATACTTTCTACCGTCTGCATCCAGCGTTAGCACCTAACACCTTACAAAATGATGGATTTTCCAGCGTATCGACATAAACCTGAAGATCATGACGTGCACTGTGCTGACCGGCCTCATGACCGAGGAGGTTGGCAGAGACTTGTTCACGGCCAAGAAAGGCGAAGAAGTTAGTATAACCATTGTTAATCATCATCGGTGTCATCGGCGCTGAAGTCCTAACCGCGTACACAAATGTTTCCTGTACACTGTATTCTGTATTACATTGAGTACCTACGTAAGCGCATACGGGTAAAAAAATAACCAGTGTGCAAACTCTAACCATGAATTGAGTCCTATACCATTGGACAGAGCATGGAAGTATGGAACAACAAGTTCCTTTTGAAACGTTTTTAAACTTAGACCCCCTTTTTACAAAACAAGGTTTATCTTTAGGTATGGTTTAAACCGTCGAGCCTGTTTTTGAAATAAGAACTTAGAACTGAAATAGAATTACAACTCCTTTTACAAAACTGACAATTTAGCACTGGACTAACTTGTCAGTTTTGTAAAAGGAGCTGTGAAGGGGGATTGGGTCTAGAATGAAATGCTGAATTCATGGTTACAGTTTCCGCACTGGATAAAAATTTATCCTGTACTCCAAATGCAAACAGCGTAGTTCAGTTTTTTTTATGCCTCTCACGCACCATGGTCCACTTGAAGGAGTAAATGCGGAAACCTAACCCAATATCTTAGAACTAATAAGTACGAATACCAACAAACACTGCAATCAACCAAACAAACAATAAAACCTAGTACATAGTACCTAGTCCGTAGAAGTTAATATTACCTAGTATAATATTTCCTGATCTTGCCGGTCTCGCCAAAAGAAACCCTTTTTTTTTTGGGTGGGAAATCATCAAATAACTTCTCCCGCTCTGGGTGGAGCAGGAGGGCGTGTCAGATTTTTACTGACTAAAACCCACCCGTGTTCCCTCAGTAACCTGTATGCCAGGAGCGGCGGTATCTCTTTCGAACGAACCCGCACCCCTGGCAGGTCGAGTAGGCCTTTAAAGGCACTTAAACGTTAAAGTTTACAACACAATCTTTCGAAAGGGGCGCCTAGAATCAATTTGTATACAAATTGATTCTAGGCGCCCCTTTCGAAAGATTGTGTTGTATGTTTCTAACAAACCCGCACCCCTGGCAGGCAAAAGAAACCTTTATCTCGCCATTATACCTAGCTTGGCCTAACACGGGCCAGTAAACAGTACCTATGTGTTGTTAAGGTGGTGTCCAACAACTTACTGATTGAGCATGTCGGCCTGCGCACGGCACTGTGCACGCTGATCGCAGCCAGCGTCAGCAATGAGGGAGGTGACGTGTATCTGGACCTTGGGACTATACACTAGTAAGTATCAACCATTTTTTTTAAATAACTCTGGGTGAGCAGTTGTTCTCAAAACGGTAAGGAAAACATTGGAAACCGGTATGTCCCAGAACCAAAAAGTCGAATACATATGACCAACCCGCACTGGGCTTGTGTGATGAATTAGAGCCCACTCGAAGAGAGGAGGCCTGTGTCCCAGTAGTGGGAGGATATTAAATATTTTCTATATTCAGTCAATTCAATTGCGAGTTACTGGGAAGTATGATATAAGTTACTTGCAAGCAAGCAATGGAAAGAACAGTAGGTTCGAACAAGAAACACAGGTTTAACCTGATTGATATCTGAGCACGGAACCCTGAACTATGGCGCAAAAAAGGGGAGGCCTAAACCCAGCAGTGGGGGGTGATTCCGGGCTGAGATGATGATGATGATGATGACATCTGAGCCTGCTCAGATTTGTGACTCCTGTCCTTAAAGTTCAATCCTGTTGTACAGTTTTAATATAGACACATGTCCATCACATATACATTCATACAAAAAAAAAAAAAATGCTATGGAACTTAGCGGTTTACCGCTGGTTATGAAATAGACTACGATTTCCTACCATGTTCGATGGAGGAGTTAACATCTAGATATAAAAGATAGAATAGTATATTAAAAAAGTTGAGGTATAGATTTTCGGCTTAAGAGTTAGGTAGGTACTACAAAGGCGAGAAGTTTCTTACTCTGTCTTATAAGGAAATAAATATGATTCAGATAATACAAGGTTATGACTGTTTCACAGTATGGTGGAGAACAAACAAGCGAGATATGTGGTTAGCGCTTGGGAGCCAGCTTTGGAAGCCATCTTCCGTCACCATCCGTCAGCAAAGCTAGCGTATACCGGCAGGCTGGACATCAACGATTTTACTCAGGTAACAAAATCCGAAAATATTGTTAGAACAGGCAACCCAAGGATCCAAACTCTTGTCGATCTTATGAACAAGAGTTCTATATTTTGCGCGGCCATGATCATAGCCGAATTTATAAAAAAAAAAGTGGCAACTGTGTTCATATAGTACGATCTGACTTCAGAGGAGTTATTTTGCCTTTATGCACCTGAAAACTTAACTACAAGCAAACAGACCACAAGAGAGGCAGACAAGTTTAACACTTGAGCAAAGTTGACCATCCCCCTCCAAAATGTTGGGCCGGGAATTAATCAAAGCAAAACCCGCTGCAGATTTTGTTTTTCGAAAAATTTGAAAATCTAACAAGTCTGTTTTTCTAGGACAATGCCTAATCCAATTTTCTAATGACCTAATTTTCCAGGAGGGTTTTTACTGTCTGAAGTGCCTGGGTAAGGGTTTCCCTAGCATGCAGACGGTAATGAAGAACATGGAGCGTCCTTACTCGCCCGTGTTTCTGTGCATGCTCCAGCAGTCGGCAACCGAAGGCTCTGGGGTCGACATAAAGAGTTCAAGTGAGTATAAAGTATTACACAATAGGCCTGGGAGTCAAGCCAATTAAACAGTCGTGTTCATTTAATGAGGGTGTTCTTGAATATTCAAGCCACTAGTTGGCGCCACTTTGACAAGACGTCTTCCAGTTCGACATAAAAATTATTTTTTTGATGTCATTCGTTTCATTCATTCGTTCATTATTCAGTCTGTAGGCGCTTTGACACTTGACAGGTACCGGACGTCTGAGGTCTGGGCAAACAATTACAGCCGTAAAGATTACTTAGACCTACAAACATACATATAAAGAGGTATGAGGAACAGGGTGTAAAGTACAACCCTACAGTTAAAGATTGTGGCTTAAAGCTATTCGTCGAGATTTAAAATTAATAAACAAATTTCGAGGTTATATCGCAGTACCTAATTTTGAAGAATGTGATTATGACGAAATAAGTACTTAAAGTTTATAATTCTTTTTCCATGTCAAATACTCGATTGAAAATATTGAAATCACCGAAAATAACGAAATAGTGGAATAAAACCAAACTCATTAATGAACAGGAAATGAAATTCATTAATGAAAATATGTCCGCAGGGTCCTAGCTTTTATCACACTTTGCCCGACCTTCGTCATCCATATACCTGCACTTTTGAGGATCTATTGATCTATATATTCTACGTTTATCATCTGTAACTTTTATGATGTAAAGACGCCAGCACATAAAGCTATTCTAAACTGTCAAATTTTTCCCAATAAAACATAAACCTTATGCTTTTGCAATAAAGTTGAAAATCTATCAAAGAAATTTGACAGGTTGGGGTAGCTTGATGTGCTGGCCTCTGCACATAATAACGGGTATCCTTACCCTGAAACCATCCATTCATCTTTTCTTTGGTCTTCCTCTCCCTCTCCATCCATCAACATTATATTCATCACTCTTTTAGTAAAATGCGTTTAATCAAAAAAGTACCATGACATGAAATAATGATTAAGTAAAGGCTGTCAAGCCTTTACTTAATCTTTATTTTATTAACAAGGGTTGTGAGCACGTTGTGAACATAAACACCCTTATAGGAAACCATTGTTTCTGGCAAAACTTATTACACAAGACCGTTGAAGATTTTCGTAGGTTATTAAAAAAAATGCTGTTCCATACTTACACTTTATTTCTATAAAACTAGAGATATTTTTTCATAGCTTACGAAATATTTCTACGCTAGGTCATTTGCTGAATTCATGGTAAAAGGTTGCGCGACGATGTCCCTGCCACCTTATATAAATTCCTAAATTAATATTGTTTAATCAACTTATTATTCTAGCGGACTTCAAAGTCTTGTAGCATTTTTTTTCACGTATAATTTCTCCCATCAGACATTTCTGAAACAAGGATGTCGGCGAATCCGTCCAGCAGAAGACGGTTCCCGTCGGTGCCGGATGACCACGATTTGCGGGATTATCTCCTGAAGATGAAGTTGTGGTTTGGTGATACGTTAGTAACCATACTTAGTTCCTAATAATATAAAAAAGTATTAATTCAGGTAAAACTGTTATATGAGTACAGAGGCACGCCCAAACAAATTTGACAGATTTGGGTAGCATATCATGCTACCCAAATCTGTCAAATTTTGTTTGATAGTGTTTCAACTTCATTACAAAAGCATAAGGTTCATGTTCAATTGGGAAATTTTGACAGTTTGATGTGCTAGCATCTGGACATAAAATAAAAATTCTCATTTTTTATAGAATAAAATAAAATGCGAGGTAGATAGGGGGGGGGGGGGACCGGGGTAGTTCGATACGAAAGTAATTCTGCCCGTCTGTCTGTCACCTTTTCAAGCCTTAACGGCTAAACTGACTAGATGGAGTGGCAAACAGATAGATCATGACTTGGGTTAGGACAAAATCCTTGGTACCTACAAACATTTTCGAATTCGCTACGCTTTGAGTGCAAAGCGTACGTTCTCGTAATTATTGAGTTTTTCTACAAATTAAACTAGTAACTCTTTTATCTGCATGAACGATCAAAAAACACAAAAATCCATCTTAACTGAAAAAGGGTGTCAATATTTTCGAGCGCGCTTCGCTCGTTCTTACATTATAAATAGATATGAAGCATTTACGCATAAATGGACAAAGTACCAACTAAGTATTTTCAAGAATAGACAAAACTAAACCCAACCTTTCCGAGGCGTGGTGCTATCGAGCTCGCTTCGCTCGCTCTTTTTACACAATAATTATTATCGCAATCCGGTAGGAAAGGGGCTGGTCGCCATGGGTATTGGCGACCACCCCGAAATCTAACCATGTGACCGCGTCTGTCTGCAAGCTGTGAAAGATCTTTCAGTTAATTAAAACATTTACGATCGCAGATTGCTCAGCAAGAACGTTTGAGCAATCTTGTTATACTATCAATTGAGTATGCCATTGAAACAAGTTTTGATGTTGACCACATTCATGACTAATTGGCCCCAGAAAAGGCCAGAAGAGTAAACTTTTCTGAGAGATTATCATGCATAATTGAACTCGTGTTGTATTTTTATAGTAAGAACTATTTTACTGCTTGAATGAATACATAACTTATATTACACTTTTAAAGTTATTGTGTCGATATTCTTCCTAAAAAAATAAATGTTGGAGGTAGAGAGACGCAAAATTCAAGTCTTGCTAGAAGCGCTCATTACTTTTAATTGCGTAACACACTATTTTTGATAGTTTAACAATATTCATTGCGTTATTTACGTTGTTGAGCAGACACATTTTTCTAACATATGAAGCAATGGTTTAGCAATCCGTTTCAAAACGAAACAGATTATGATTAATTGTGAGTTACGCAATTAGGGTGCTAGTCGAAGTCGCGAGTATTAAACAAACTTTCTTTCGTCAGATCCAAGTCCTTGCATTACTTTGAGATAGAAGACGCTCATTATGAAGTGAGGTAAGTCTTGGTTATCATATTATTTACATTACATCAAAAAAATTACTTTCAATATTTTGGTGTATACATACCAATTCACGCCTTCTTCCCTCGTTACAAATTTTGATATTTTGGTGCAATTTGAGTAAAAAAAAATTTTGAATAAAATCAGATCGATGGACTGATGAAGTGGCACGAGTCGTGGGAATCCGCTGGTAGAGACAAGCATAGAACTGGTCAATTTGTAGACGCTTTGGGCGAGTTGGAGGCCTTTGTCCAGCCGTGGACGTCATTCATAAACGACGAAGCTGATGAAGCTTAAATCATTCTCCAGGTACCGCGCAAAATGTGACGAAGTAACAACATCACTAAAGACACGAGCGCAGCTTCTGGCAGAGTTCGTCGCTGAACAAATGAGCGGACTTTCGCAAGAAAGAGACTGCTCCATACCTAGCGTCGACTTGTATCTGGCCGATCTAATGGTAAGTTGACGCAAGAAGTATTGTCATCGCTGGATCAGTGTAGCTTCATAACAGAGAACGTTGCTGAACAAATGAGCGGACATCGCAAGAAAGAGGCTCCTCCATACCTAGCGTCGACTTGCATCTGGCCGATCTAAAGGTAAGTTGACGCAAGAAGTATTGTCGTCGCTGGATCAGTGTAGCTTCATAACTGAGTTCGTTGTTGAACAAATGAGCGGACATCGCAAGAAAGAGGCTCCTCCATACCTAGCGTCGACTTGCATCTGACTGATCTAAAGGTAAGTTGCCGCAAGAAGTATTGTCGTCGCTGGATCAGTGCAGCTTCATAACAGAGAACGTTGCTGAACAAATGAGCGGACATCGCAAGAAAGAGGCTCGTCCATACCTAGCGTCGACTTGCATCTGGCTGATCTAATGGTAAGTTGACGCAAGAAATGTTGTCATCGCTGGATCAGTGTAGCTTCATAACCGAGAACGTTGCTGAACAAATGAGCGGACATCGCAAGAAAGAGGGTCCTCCATACCTAGCGTCGACTTGCATCTGGCTGATCTGATGGTAAGTTGATGCAAGAAGTATTTTCATTGAAGAAGTGTAGTATTTTTGCAGAGTTCGTCCCCGATAAAATGGCTTTTGACGAAGTCAGTTGTTTCATATAAAAATCTATTTATTTTTTACTTTTCCGTTGTGGTATCTTTACCCCACAAAATTTCGTATTCCTACCAATACTTGCTATATAAATAAGACAGGCAGTTATTATAACATCATCAATATACTTACACTAGACGAAAGTATAGACAGGGTGGTCCCATAAATTCTGCTAAGAGAAATTCTCTGAGGCATCCATTAAAATAACAGACAGCATCCTTTAAAAAGAAATCGTAATCGATTTACAATTGCTGAAGATATCGCACAACATTTATCTAACTTCCAAAAAAAAATACAGACGTATTGAGAACCGAGGAAGTTTTTGATGTCGGTTAGAAATAGGCATAAAAGTTACCCAAACCCCCAGATAGTTATAAACTAAAAACATAAAATCTCGATGATTTAGGAACAGATCTCATCAATTACCGTCCCCGATATGGTTTCCCAGTCCGCGCTGGCGTCCCCAGTGCTAGGCCTGGGCCAGGTGAAGTGCGGCGGGCCCCTGGAGCGCGCGCTGCTGTACAAGGTGCTGGCCGACCGCCTGGCGCTGCCCTGCGCACTGCACCGCGCCGCCAGCGCACACGCCTGGTGCGAGGTCGCGGTGCCGGAACTGGACCCGGTGCGTAATACAAAACGATGTCAAAGCCCATCTTATAGCCGGTACCTATAAGACATTCTGTCCATGAAACTTAGTAATTATGAGGAATTATTGCTAAGAAAGAGAGCAGTGGTGGCCCAGTGGTAACGGCCGTGACTTACGAGTTGTAGGTCGTGCTTTCGAAACCAGACAGGCTCATTACTTTGTTTAAATAATTTCATCACCACTGCTCTCAAACGATGAAGGAAAACATCGTGAGGAAACCGGCATGTCCTAGAACCAAAAGTTCGAAGACATGTGACATCTACCAACCCGCACTGGGCCCGCGTGGTAGATTACGGCCCACTCCCTTTCATGGAGAGGAGGCCTGTGTCGCAGCAGTGGGAACGTTATAGGCTGAGTATGTATTGCTAAGAAACGGATTTTATGCCTAGTGTATAAAACACCTGATTTCCGCCGTGCGAAATGTAACACACGCAAAATATTGTGCTTATGGAGGGGTGCATGCAGCATAACAAGGGTCCTGTATTATATAGCATTTAAAACTTGTTTTCGTGAAGAAATGAAAAAAAAATGCAATTTTGACCTTCATAATCTCTGTAACCAGTCATGGTTCAGTTATTCTTCCCAGTAATCACACAATAACGCCGGGAAGATGTAATAACTGTCGGCTTCATAAAGCGTATTTTTATACTTCACGCCCGTTAAGGTGAGGTGGGTGTGTACACCATACCTACACTGCACTGAACACGTATTGATGAAATTTTAACCTAAACAATTAGGCGATCTTTTTGCCTACGCTGACAAGTGTAAAGCCTGATTTACACGGTGCGATTAAATTGCTTGTGGCAAACCATAAGTTGGAGCAACAATAAAAGTTGTAGCGTATTGTTTAAAACATGTAAGTCTTTTGTTGCTTCAATTTGATTGCAAGCCATAGTTACGAAATTTGCATCTATTTGAAAGTTTACTTTTCACGCCGTCGGATTTCATGATTAAAAAAAATATTTTTGGGCTCTTTTTAGCAAATCAATCAGTTTAGTGGAACATAATTTACTTTCAATGCTAACAATTCTATAAAACATTTATACTCCACAGGGAGAAGATTTAGACAAGCCTCAGACCTTCCCCGCAGGCCTGCTCCGTACCAACTACGTAGTGGACCTAATACAGCAGCCAGGACGACTGATACCGCGCGGCGGGCGAGAGGCAAAGCTCATTTGTGGACCTGTGTGTTCACCGCCTTATACTGCGCGAGAGTTGCCTGACGTGTGTCGGTGCGAGAGACGGGCCTGATCAAGAGGTTGTTGATAGCTGCTTGAAGTTTTTAGGTGTGAGATATGGACTTTTTTACTAATACTTTTTGACTGTTTTTATAGCAGCAATGTCAATCGATCGATTCCAATAGATTACAAAGTAATCGTGGTCGCTCCGCGGCCGACGTGAACTAAGTGAACCTAAAGGCGCACGAGCGCCTTTAGGTTCACTCATGGTGGAGATTGTTGAGTAGGTATAATATGAACGTATAGTTGGTTGAGGAATGGATGAAGGGCGACTAACAAAAGGTATTCACAAGGCAGATGTGAGAGGGCACGGTGGCGGTCTGCCCGGCTTGGGCAGAGCACCGCCGTGTCCTCGTGGAGGCGATCGGCGGCGGCGATATCTCGCGTCCGGCCCAGGGTGCTTACTCTGGAATATAATTCCGATAGATCGACATTGGTCAAACGTCAGTTGGTTGAGTTAAACGTCAGGGATTGGCTAGACTCAGTCCCCCTTATTACAGAACAAGGTTTTTCTTTAGGTATGGTTTAAACTGTCGAGCCTGTTTTTTAAATAAGAACCTAACTGTATTTGATATACAGCTCCTTTTACAAAACTGACAAGTTAGTCCAGTGCTAAATTGTCAGTTTTGTAAAAGGAGCTGTAATTCTATTTCAGTTCTAAGTTCTTATTTCAAAAACAGGCTCGATGGTTTAAACCATACCTAAAGAAAAACCTTGTTTTGTAATAAGGGGGAGTGAGTCTAGCCAATCCCTGACGTTTGACTGATAATTCCAATGTCGATCTATCGGAATTATATTCGAAAGTAAGCACCCTGGTCCAGGCCATGGTACGGAGCGAGAGTGCATGGGTAGCCGTCGAAGAGCGAGAGGGAGGCGGCGCACGTGAGGGAGAGGCAGCATATACGCCCTCACGACCTTAGTCGCCGCAGGAGACGCCCTGGGCGTCGGGAAGTTTGTATGGAAAAAATGTCGAAAAAAAGATTCACCTTAAGGGTCACTCATGGCCTCAAAACCACAACAACTACACACGGCACGAATTTTAGAGAGATGAATTTTTCGATGTCGTATAATCAAACGAAAATGATTGGTGCTAATCTATGTAATCATGTAGTAAATGCTTTTATTGTAAATTACTTAATAAAAATAAAAAAAAACTAATTTCTAATCAATTATTCATTTTATTTCAACTTACGACACAGCATTATTCGTTCGGTGCTGAGAATACATTAATTCTATAATAAATATAATATTTTGTATCAAAATTCTTAAGACAAGGCACTAAGTAACACATTGCACATTAAGATGGACGGACAATTACGATCACAAACATTTATCCCTACAACTAATTATATTTAAAGGTGACACTGCTAGTTTTAATGTCTCAAAAGTAATGCAATTTAAGTTCAAAAACTAGAATTAATGAAACTTATAATAACCCTATTAAACGGAATGGCAATCGAATGTATGGTGGGATAATCGATATGTAGTTACTGAGCCTTTGTGTAAAATTTACATGGCATCTATGATACAAACAAAAAGTACTCTGTGTATAATAATGTCGTTATTATAATAATGTGTTAATAGTGTCAGAAATACATATTTTTTTTTCGAAGTTATAACGTTTTATTATCGCAAGTATAGTGTAAAATAAAATGACGCATAAATTATACTTCATATTATAATATAAAGTTGTGAAGAGTGTAGTATAAACCTTACATAATTACAAAATAAAATATGATTAATACAAAAATAAATTTATACCTTTTAGGTAACAAAATATTGCGCTGGTGATAAAACTTACCAGTTAATAATAAGAATTTGTTCACTTATTAACGAAAATATTCGTTGAAGTCATATTAATCTAATTGATTTGTTGTTTGTCACAAATAATATAATATAGTGTAATACACAACCTGTATATGTTAAATAAAAAGAATATGACTTAAAATAATTCAGTCTAAATAAAATGTGGAAATGGCATCTTATATAGAAAATATTTAGTTGCAAATAGATTGCTACAGTGATTTAAGATGAAAAATAACTTTAAGGGGCTAATGAAAATTTAGCGCTTGGTTGAGTCTAAAACTTGATCATGGAAGCGTGTAACGTTAATTCTCCTGTCAATTATTTCTTTTAGACAACCCTTGATAGTGGAATTCATGCAGTAAGCTTTACTAAGCTCTACCGTGTTGTGATTCTGTTATTTTATACGAAATCATTGAGTGGCTCACTTGAATTTAATCAGCCGACTATTTTACAGCTACATAATGTGTAGGTGTAATGGCAATGTGATAAAGGGAATAATATATATACATGATCCGGCTCGAAGGACCAAATGTATAGGCCCAAGTGGAAGTAAAGCAAGTGGACTGTATTTAAGGTTTATTAGGTGGTTCAAAATTATAGCAGAATCAAAGAGTATGTCCGAGCGCGGTCGTGTCAAACGTTGTAATGCTGCGAAGCTGGCGCGTTCCGGTCCCAGTCCCAGCGCCATGTCGCACCGCTTGTTTACAACGTCGTAGTGTTTTCGTGGGATTGTTGTATGTGTGTGTGAACAGTGCTTTTAGCAGCTAGTGAGACATTTTTCTTATAGGTATAAAAGCAAGTACGTAGTCTCAATAATCGGGCAGTATTAAAAACTAAGAGGTGCCAGATTATTGGAATGTTCGGATTTCTAGATTGTTTAGAAAAATCATATTAAATCAAATCAAGCACTTTAGCAGCGGAAGGTTTTTAACTGGAATGTCCTATTGTCTTATTAGTCCATAGTGATGCCGGAAGCGTTAGAGCGGAGGGAGGAGGAAGACGCAGGTGGAGGGTGCCGAATTAGTGAGACTTAAGGCTTATTTTTATACAATTTTAAAGCTGCAATCTCAAATGCTTAATCTAAAGTCTTTATAATAGTATCTTGAACATTACGGTGGTCAGAAATGTCAGAAATATTACTAAAATTACGAAGTATATACGTCATTTAACGAACTATACGTACTCTTCACATAATCGACTTACAAGTCTTTATATCTACGAACCACAGTAGACTTTATGATGGCTAAACAGTGGCTCATCTCCTTTGATAGCAATAGGCCTATAATACATTTATAACTGTATTTTCAGCACAAAATATCTAAACTGTTCCCTTAACCTGTGGTCTTTCTGTTTCCCGAGTAGCAATACCGCAGCTCGGGAGATATAAGCCGCCATTTTTAAAACACAACGGCAGTGTAATACCACTCCGATGACCAACTATTTAACGTTATTTACAGACTTGTATTATTTAAACCTGTAAAACGGTTAAGAGATCGATTCCAACGTATTGATAACTCAGTTCCTCATGTATCAAAACATAAATACAGACCCTTTAAAATATTGTCGGCTGCCACAGTTATAACTTACATCAGTATTACTAGCCTTAGGTAAAGTGTTTAGACAGTAGTCTGTGGGACTCCATGCACTATTTGCGTCCTAGATCTGGACCGCGGTAGAGGTTCAGGCACACGGGATACAGAACTTTCTTTGAGGGATAGCGCTGACCCGGTAGATGCTTCAGACGGTGGTCGGGTCGATTGAAGAATTGCTGGCTGACTTATCTGCAAAAAGGGAAGGAAATGGTTTTAACGTATACTTTGTGAAAGTGTTTGAATTTCAGTATAACCGCATGCAGCTAAATACGAGTATTTTACGAGTAAGAGTAACTGGGAAATACGATACCCCTGGGTATGAATGGTTGTCACACTTTCGGGCTTCTGACGACACCTAACGACGGCGAAAGATCTATGAATAAAATTTGGTATGACGATACTTTGTACCCTTGGGAAGGCAAAGGCTACTTCTTACAGACACGTTACCACACCAAGCCGTGGGCGGAAGCTATTACTCATCATAATTTTAGCCGAAAGACGTCCACTGCTGGACATAAGCCTCCCCCAAAAGGGGGGTTTTCCATAATCGCTACGCTTGGCAGGCGGGTTGGCGATCGCAGTATAGTGGCAAAAAGCATAGAGAACGCAGCTGTCCATTCTCTAGTAAGTTCCTTAGTCGCCTTCTACGACACTCACGCGAAGAAAACAAAAGCTAAAGCAAATTCAAGTACAGGCATAATGATGCGTTTTAGAGGCATTTTTGTGCAAAGAGATTTTATTATTACTTGTTTTTAATCACCGGGACTTTCAAGAAGTTGTATAATGAGTTACTTACAGTTCTACTAACAGGTTGCGGTGTATGAGGTTTCTTGATAGGCACGTCTCTATACTCATAGATATTATCTCTGGACCGCGTATTGTTGTCTATGCCGCTCTCCTCAACTTCTGGTACCATGAATACGTCTCCGTCGTAGTAACGGTCTTGTTCCCTGTAAAATTGTGTCATATTACAGTTAATAATGATACAGGCTGGCAGGGACATCGACGCGCAAACCGTAACCATGAATTAATGTAATTTTTGTTTGTTGGTTATCAAAATCAACAGTCATTTATTTAAACTAGGCTGAGAATCAGCAATTTATGATCATCAAAATTACATAAGACAGTTGCCCAAAACGCCCGCCTTTCATCATTAGTTCCTACTGCTTTATCTATACTTCTATATACTTATAATATATATGTATAATAATAAAGAGGAAAGATTTGATTGTTTGTTTGTTTGCAATGAATAGGCTCCGAAACTATTGAACCGATTTGAAAAAATTCTTTCACTGTTGGGAAGCTACACTATCCCCGGGTGACATAGGCTATATTTTATCCCCGTATTCGAACGGGAACTACGCGGGTGTAACCGCGGAGCGCTGCTAGTATAATTAATGTATAAAGAGGAAAGATTTGATTGTTTGTTTCTTTGCATTGAATAGGCTCCGAAACTACTGAACCGATTTGAAAAATGCTTTCACTATTGGGAAGCTACACTATCCCCGGGTGACACAGGCTATATATTATCCCCGTATTCCCACGGGAACGGGAACTACGCGGCTGAAACCGCGGAGCGCTGTTAGCTTGATAATTAAAAAAAACTGCTGTTTCATACAAAACCGAAATAAGTACATACGCGGTCAAAATGTATGGAAAAACTAATATTTTTATATAACCGAAGAAAATTTTCTACCCTAGTGTAGAAAATTTCCTTCGGGCTAGAATCACGTGCTGGATTCATGGAAACAGGTTGCGCTTCGATGTCCCTGCCATTCAGTATATGTATTAACGCTTACAGATTTTAAAGATAATAGTAAAGCATTACTTTAAGGTTCACCAGTGTTTAAAATTACGCCCAAAAACCCCTTTAGTTAGTTTGCCATACACCAAAACTAAAATAAATACAAAAAAACGCAAACGAGACAATTTCTACAAGCGTTAAATCTAAGCCAGTTCACAATATTGAAAACAATTTTTTTGCTGAAAAAATTAGAATGACCAGTTAATCCTACAGATAATTTATCTGACAGAGCATTTTAGAAGTAGTAAATATATTGCACACCTAGTAGATAATTACACACGGACACGCCCATCTACGCCAAATAGACTGAGTAAGTACTTTTTTTACAGAAAAGATGATCAAAGATTATACTGTAACGTTCAATTCAACGTTAATGTTTTTATATCAACTTATATTTTTACTAATTTATTTAAGATTCATATTTTTTTAATATCAGGACTAGATTTAAATATCTATTTACCTTGTGTAGACGTTCACCTTCTATTCTTCTAACCTTACATGTGGATTGTGGTGTAGGTAAATACTTTTTGTTATTGGTTATGTTAACCATTTAATTAATTTAAAAGAAAGTAGGTAATTTGTGCTCTGTCACAGCTGCCATACCATTGAAATTTGTCATACAATAAAACCATTTATTAAAATGGTTTTTCTATTTGTCTCGCGTTCTCGTATCAATTTATTGCATAAAATAAAAATGCAGTGAAGGCAATGGCTTCTATTACGCGACTACTCAAGCCTGAAAAGTTCGACGTGGATCCGGGGCCTCACACCGCCGAGATAAAATCTATCTGTGAGGAACCGGAGGAAGTCAAGATTCCAGATTGAACAAAGGTGAAAATTATTTTCAATAATGTGTCTCCTAACGTTCCCTCGTTCATTACAGAGACAAAAGAATATGCGAGAGTTTTACGCCTCTTAGGCAAAATTTACCTGAAAACGAAGAATGAAATCTACGCTCGGTATGCATGTCATGTACTCTCTTCAACCAAACAAAATCCTGAAGAAACACTGGCAACGAATTTACGCACGTTGTAACAGCTAGCGTTTGAGTGCTCTTTCAAATCTGTTACTGCCGAAGAATATTGAAACAAACATGTCTATGACACTTTCATTGAGGGCTTAAGTCCTTAAAAAAATCATCAACGGCTACTTTAACTTAAAGAAGAGCAGAAGAAACATGCAATCAGGAAATGTCGTTCGAAATGGCTGAATTCTAATTCTAATCTACCAAATCGAAAACATAGATGAATCGAGAAAATTCCAATCTGGATCCAGTCCCATCACGTAAATATTGCTTCTTCTGCGAGGGAAATCTCCATCAGATAATAAAATGTCCGGCTTTTAATATGTGTAATAATTCACCAGATTAATGGTGACACTCATTGACACACACATGACATTCGTTTTTTTCTTTTAATATAGGTCGCAGATTGAAAGCATATGCAACCTTATTATCTTCTCTCAATGAATACCTAATAATTTCAAAAGCTTCAACAGCCTTGGTCTTACTAATGCTTTTGTAAAAGTATCTGCTAGCTGATACAGTTGTAATCTTGCTTACATTTAGCTCTCTACTTGTTACCATCTCTCTGACAGTATCTACGTAATCCGGGTATGCTTAGTACGTTTGTGGTACTCCGGATTTTCAGCTAGTGTGATCGTAGCTTAATTACCTGCTCTCAGGATACACCCTTTAGTTATGTCAATCTCCAATGACTCTGGACAGCCAACAGGACTCTTGATTCCCGAGCGCCTTCATTGGAAGCTAGGACCTCTGTTTCAATGAAGAATTTGTATACGAGCCACATTCCTTTTCCAAACAAGTCCACATTTGCATAAGGGATTGGAGGGTTGTTTTCTACAAGTTTGCACTTCCAAGCCAAGTCGGTAGCTGTAGAAGTGGCATTATATTAGGAAATTAAGAGGGAAAAATGCTCTTTGCGCATTTCTGGTTCCAGCTATTAACTTAACCAGCTATTCCAGCTAACCTAACCACGTCCGCGAAGGCACTGAACGTTGGTGCAATTTCTTCAGCCCGCCTCCTATACATTGCATTGCATAAATTCAGGACACTAGGAGAGTAGACGAGATCCCTTTAATTTAATTTCTTTCTATTCGGATCCCTAAATTTGTAGGCTGCTATCATTGCTGTGAGAGGTCCGAGAGTCTGAGCCAAGGCTGATTGTCTTTCTGGTTTATAAGTGGCACCTTCCAAAAGGATGTGGTGTGATTGGGTCAATACTGAGATATGTCAACGTAATCAGTGGTCCTATCCCTTGTCTTTGTCTTCGGCATCAACCGCTCTTTTTTTTTTGCTCTCGCCTCTTTTGTGAATCTACCGCAATTTTTCTTTGGTTCAGTTATGCAATAAATAATCGTTTTTCGAAGAGTCTGTTTATACTTCCATTCTATTCTCACGGACTTTGAACAATATACTCGTACCAGGCTAGTGAACATACCGGCTTTCATTCACCCCGTACGAACCCACTTGACTACAAATGTTTAAATTTAGATTTGGGGGTTCAATATTGCCGGAGTATGGCAAAGCCAAAAAGAGGGTTTTTATTTTAACACGTATGTATGTGTGTTCATCCGTTCCCTCCATAAACTCCAAACTAGTTATCATAATTTGACAAAGTAATCTTCCGTTGCCGTTTGGTTACCGGCATCATAATTTGACAAATGAGGTAAGTAATCTTCCGTTGGTTACCGGTCATGTGATGTCGTATTAAATTGATAAAAGCGCCCTCTAGAAGACAAAGTCGTGTTGATATGCCACCTACCCTAACAAAACAATACATTCTAACAGTAATAACTAATAAGCGATCATAGGCTTTAGGGTAAATTGGCATACGAACACTCCTTTTAAGTGAGAATATTTTCTAGAGCGTGATTTTAAATTTTTCGGGTTTTAAATGATCTAGACACTGTGAAACAAGCACCTTAACTTGTTTTCCATATAAATATTGTGAACTGGCTCAAGTTTCTACAAGCTTAGATTAAATGTTAGTTTCACCTACTTCACCGGTACCATTTTCCATTTTGGTGGCAAAGCCCTGTTAAAAGGAATTTCAGATATTGTTAGTATATGGAAATATGATGTTCGTTAGCAGTGGAGTTATTAGTTTATGAACTTAAAAAATATTATTTGGTGTGTTGTAAAACTTTCGTAATAAATTAATAATTTAAATTTTTTTTTTACTACTTAGCAATATTATAGGATTCGTTATTTTGGATAAGAATCAATATCGATACAGGTACAACCTCGAAACGTTGGCACATCAATAAGCTTTTATTGACACTGAAACTTATTTATGTGGTTTGAAATTATATTGTTCTGCTCTATTCTAGTTTTAATGGATAATGAAGGTACCCAAATGTAACGGTTAATAATTGAATTCGGCTTGTAGGTACTAAGATTGTTAACCAAGAGTACATACCTCTTAGCGTTTCTCCACAACATACAACATACGACTAACAGCACGATGAGGACGAGACACGCACAGGACACCGACCAGAACGCTATCTGTAGAGGCTGCTTCGGTTCCCACCAATACTGGAAAATAAAATAAAACAATTTATGAGTTAATAGCAGGCGTACCTACGAAAACCAAAGACGTGAACGGAGGACTGCATGCGTCAAATAAATATACAGGGTTATTGAAAGGGGAAGAGGCAATTTTTTTTTTGTGGCTAAGTAACAAAAGCTGCACGGGTCGATCGATCAGGTTAAGCTACGCTTGCCGCGGTTGGTCCCTGGATGGGTGACCATATTTACATACCAAGACCACTCCGTGCCTCGGAAAGCACGTTAAGCCGTTGGTCCCGGCTGTAATTTGTGGATCTTTGACAGTCGTAACGGGTCGTCAGAAGCCCGAAAGTCTGACAACCAGTCTCAACAAGGGGTATCGTATTACCCAGTAACTGGGTTGTGGAGGTCAGATAGGCAGTCACTCCATGTAAAATACTGGTATTCAGCTGCATCCGGTTAGACTGAAAGCCGACCCCAACTTAGTTGAGGCTAGGCAGATGATGATGATGATACAGGGTTATTGGAAAAACACCAACAACCTCTTAGGAGGTCTTTGTACTAATCATTATGAACAACTTTTACGGAACCAAACCTAAAATCGCAAAAAAGAAACAGCTGTTCCCTGACAGCTGACTTTTATTTCGTGATCTAAAAGTTGATTTGTTGTATCGAAATAGTTCCAGATATTCCTAAACCGACCAATTACGACGACTTTAAAGTAATTAAAAATTATAACAGATAAAAATCACTTTGTCTGGTCAATCCTACTTCCGACTAATATTATTTTGTTACTCAATCACGGCTAAACGGATTTGGATGAAATCCAATTCATAACCTGGGTTAACACAGATGATACTTTTATCTCGGTAGTACGTTCCCGTGCGATTCTTTTCGAGGTCCACGCGGGCGAAGCTGCTGACAAAAGAATTGACTATCTGGTCACGAAGCCAAAAGGATTGTAAGGATCGTAGTAGGTGGCGTTCCGTAGTTTCTGACTACCCCATGGGATGAAGTGAATTTACATGAACACAGGAAAAACGTTCCAATAGGGTATTTTCCAATTTTTCAAAAACTATTTTATTTTGAAGATTGGGCCAAAATATGTAACAGAAAAATAAAATAAAAATGATTTATGTCCATTTTCTCAATTAAAAACAAATTTGTTTTTCGTTTGTTTCGTTCAAAAAGTGTCTTCACAAGTTATTACTTGAGAAATGTTACTATGCCCTGGATGACTATTTTAATGATAATACTATTTGATTAAATTCTGTAATTTTATAAATTTATATTATTAATGTTGACTTGGATGACTATTTTAATTTTGGATGACTATTTGATTACATTATTAAATTGATTATTTTAATGTATTTTGTTAACGTAAAATTTTGTTAACTTTGACGAACCTGACTTTAATATTTGTATGTCAACAATGACAAAGCATAGTGCAACACTTATCTATTTAAGACCTTGACATGTATGATTAATGTATATATGTTCTTCACCTATGTTTCACAAATAAATAATTCTGATTCTGATTCTGTTGTTTTGAATTTACCGCCAAAACGCTCCTTACGATGACTTTTTTATCACGTGACCACACGTGACGTCAGCTTTGTGTAAACTAAAGTAGTTGTAAGCAAGTGAATGTCGAGTTTTTACAATTAACAAGATTTTTAATGGATAGAAAGTGGTATTACAGGTGTGCGGTGCCTCTGTGCATAAATACTTCTACAAATGCGCCACGCAAAGTATAGTGGTCACATGATAAAAAAGGCATCGTAAGGAGCGTTTTGGCGGTAAATTCAAACAAGGAAAAATAAATGTGATTTTAATCGTTTTTAGTTGAGAAAATGGATATAAATCAATTTATTTTTCTGTTACTTATTTCGTCCCAATCTTCAAATGAAAATAGTTTAACTGAACGCGATCAGCACCTGTCAGTGTCAAATATTCCACAACAATGGTCAGACAGCTCTTGAACGTGATCCAGAGGCGCTGATCGCGTTCAGTTTCACCGGTGAACACCTTTACTGGTGTATTGGTGTGATTAGAGATATTGGGTTCTTTAACAGACCAAGTGTTTCAGGATTTGGCTATGAAATTTTAAAGTAATTTCTATTATATCTTACCTCAGTTATCGGCGGGTATGTAGGCACAAGTCGTCCGACAACGGTGGGTATATACATAGTCCAGAAGGAGAGTTCAGTCTGTCTGTAGTTCAATTGTATGGTGGAGTTGAAAGTGGTGTTCAAGTTGAGGTAGCGTAGCTGTCCAGCCTGTGCCACTTCGTAGTGGAGGCCTAGGATTTGGGAGCGAGTTGGGTTGCTAAAAAAAGACATTCAAAAAATAAAATTAGGATTTTAAAGAGCCAGAAATTATTTTCTTATGAACTTTCGGAAGAAAATATCAGAAAGTTCGTAGATATTTTCAACTCAAACTCAAAGAATTTATTTCAATTAAACCTTTTACAGGCACTTTTGAATTGTAAAACAAAAATCAAAGTTGAAGCTAGGTGCCCATTCCAAAACGTAGATCTCTATGGAGAAGAACGGGCAAGAAACTCCAAGGACACTCTTTTAACTCATGGGTATTACAAAATTTTGGAACATTAATCTTGGTGCTTCTTTTATGTGAGAACAATGTAAAAAAATATATAAGATTCAAAATAAGCCATGGCAGTTAGGACATGACCAGTCTCAACCGACGGCGCCAAACAACAAATTCTAGCATTAGTAAATTTTAAGAGGCTTATAATCTCGTCTCGTTTCTATTAAAAGCGAAACGTTTAATCAAGTTCTTAGCGCCAGAATAATCCATTGAATTTCCAATGGTCTCAGTACAAAAAGGACGAAATCACTTTAAAACCTTCTTTTTTGCATGATCGAGTTTCATCAAAATAATTCTTATTGAGTTGCTGAATATACAAAAATGATGCTTAGATAAAAAAATAAAAAATATGAATGCACATTGACAGACACTCACCCAAACCTAGCGAAATCAGCATAAGTCTTCATAAAGAAATGGCTCATATTTCGATCATTATTCGTCCACACTTGATTATCGATCCTTTGCTTCGTTGGAAAGAACTCTTGGTCCATGAAGGGTGCCCCCGTTAAAAAGTAATGTTCTGTGTCGTGGGAATATCGTCTCCACTCTGGCCATCTGAAGGCTTCTACAGTAGTATTTAGAATGTACATGTAGACTGGTACATTTTGTTCGAGGAGAAGTTTTACCATTTTATCTGTTGGTGCGCGGTAGAGGAAGTCTGAAAGGAGCTGTGAAAAGAGGTATTAGTCTCAAGATAGATTGTACATGAGTCGGTTGTGTCATGGGACGGTTGTAACATGGGTCACTTGTTATAAGGGACGGTTGTAACACTATCTAATATGATAATAACTCACATGTATGTACTGGTCTCTGATAGCGCTAACGTTGTGTGGGTCGGGGTGGTAGGTGTACATATAGTGGATAGCTTCGTATACTCCCCGCGGATTCAATGTGTAGTTGTACCTTTGTACCAATTCGAATACTTTTTCGTTGAACCAATTTTCAGTAATCTCGTAGTTAGGTGCTAGGGATTCGTTTGTATCTGCAATGAGATAATTGATAGGTTTATTTTTGTTGAAATCTGAAGAAAATATGAAGGACAGTTGACGCCTCGCATGTATGCGTACACACGGAAATCGCACACGCATGCGGCACGGCGGAGTGGCGTCGCGCAGCGCGGGCGCGACGACACCGGTCGTTATAGTAGTGTGTCGATAATTAATAACTTTACGAGCTCAATTTATTGTAATTTAAAGGTTCATTATACCTATTTAATATCATACTTGGAGTCTCATTATTAACTCCCAACACATCAGCGAGTCCACCCCTTCGCTGCCAGCATTTACACGTTCTACAAGGACTAAATCTACTTAAATCAATTCGGTGGTAAAAAACCACTAATTACCGTAACTAAGAAGCCAGTATTCATTAGAATGATAATACTGCAACGTTGCAGATTACATAAACAACATGTTTCAGGAAGGTGTGGTCATATTTAAGTGTGTGGTACACACCATCAAACTGAAGCATTATGAGCTTTTTAATAATAAAAGAAGGCCCACTATAAGTTACATCCAATAAAAGAAACAAAAAAAAAAGACTTCATCCACATCCATTGTGTCGCAGGATCAAAAATGGTCCTTATATACTATACTACTGTCAGAGGCTAAGTATTGCAATGAAAATTTATTTTCCAAATTGAATATAAACCTTATTTGTTTTGTAATAAAGTTGAAAAACTATCAAAGAAATTTGACAGATTTGGGTAGTTTGATGTGCTGGCCTCTGTACATTACCAGTCACAAAATTTCTTAAACACTCAATGTTACTCACACAAATAAAACGCCGCTTCTTGCGTAGTAACCCCCGTCATATACCTTAACGAAGGATTAAACTGCCTTCTCTTTATCATTTCTTCTGGCATTACGTTCAAGAAATGCCAGTCCCTTTCCCTCCAGCCATCGTACCATTCATCTCCCGGGAAGGTGAAGTTGTTCTCTAGGACTGGACCCCATGGCAAGAGGCCCACGTGTGGCTGTAGAGAAAAAGTTTAAACAAGTACTAATGACAGAAAAGAAGCCCAAATTCTTAAAAGTCAATGTATCCTACATAATATTATAAATGTGAAAGTTTGTATGTTTGGAATTTGGCACAAAGATAGTTGTAACCTGGATTAACACAAAGGATACTTTTATCCTGATAGAATGTTTCCGTAGGATTTTCAACTTCCACGCGGGTGAAGCCGCTGGCAGAAGCTACTATTGTAATAGAATGAGGATGTTCATGAATATTCAAGCCACCAGTTGGCGCCACTTTGACAAGAGGTGTTGATGGTGACCAGTTCGACAATGAACTTAAAATATTTGATGTCATTCGTTTCAATCTTTCGTTCACCATTCAGTCCGTAGGCGCTTTGACACTATTGACATGTGCCCGGACTTGACGTCTCAGTGCTGCCACCTAGCGAATGTTATTTCAGAACACCCTCATTAAATTGAATGTTACCGGACATCATTGGCGTTACAAGAAAACTAGCTTTTGCAAGCGGCTTCGCCCGCGGGGAACTTTCCTCCCCTATTTAACTCCATAGGGGTTGAATTTTGAAAAATCCTTCCTTATTCCTTGTCTACATTATAAAGGGAACCTCTGTGCAAAATTTCAGCTTTCTATGTCCAAGGGTTAGAGCTGGGCGTTGATGAGTCGGTCAGTCAGTCAGGACTTTTCTTTTTATTTATATTGATAAGGTTTTTTTACCTATGGTTTAAACCATCGAACTTGTTTTGCAAAAAGAACCATTTTTGCAATATACAGACCGTGTTAGGTTGTATATAGATTAAAATATGATTCGCGACGGTAACATTATGTTTTTACAGAATTTTTAACCTACCTATTTTAAACCCAGTCGGTCTCATTACAAAACAACACTTTTCTTTAGGCATGGTTTAAACCATCGAGCCTGTTGTTTTAAATAAGAACCTAACAGAAATCGAAATACAGTTCTTTTAACAAGTTTCTAATCTTTATTCTAGCAGAAACCGCACTTATTTAATTACCTTAGATTTCAAGCAGTTTCGTTTAATTTTAATAATTTATTCGGAAATATTTTATGATGGTACTGCGCCTTACCTCAAACTCAGCATTCCCCAGCTCATAGAAGCTCCTGCCTTGCCTCAGACAATTGACGAGCTTCCACGACGAGTCGATGGGACAGCCGAGCAAGCGCCCGAAGACTAACGAAGTGTTCTGTACCCTGAACTTGTCTTCGATTATCGCCCAGTCCGCTAAGGCGGAGCCACTCTGTAGAAAAATATAAATAATATTAATATAATAATGATTGCGTAGCTACTTGTCGAAAGTATCCTCATTATTTGGGGGAATATTATATTATAATATTAAAGGAGCATGAGTCAAAGATGGTAAGAATCACAATTTTGTCATACCATAAAGCGTTAGGCTATGGCCCCAGTAAATCTAGTTATCTGTTACGGAATTTAAGTGGTCATCGTCATCATGCATCGGGCACATCCATCTACATTGCCACACATGCGAACTACGCATCATACTGCAAAATCCTGCATCGCGCCAGTAGAGTTTACCGCACTACTAGCATATATCTAACGTCCAAACATTAATCGGCGGGCAGTTTCCTCACCAGACACAACACCAATCTGGTCGGTGGGTCCTCCCTTACGGAGGTCGAGTGAATTTTACACCTTGTTCCTCATACCTTTAGTAAAGAGAACTAAGAAACTTTTTTTAGAATGAAGGTTCTGACAAGAGTAAAATAACCAGAGATGGGCTTGAGGGTGGGAAATCGTCAAATAACTTGTCCCGCTCTGGGTGGAGCAGGAGGGCGTGACAGACTTTTACTGACTAAAATCCACCCGGGTTCCCTGAGTTGCGTGTGTGCCAGGGGCCGCGGTATCTCTTTCGAACAACCCGCATCCCTGGCAAGCATCGGCCCTTGCGAACCCCACCAGTTGGGTTCAAAAATGTTTACAAAGGGGCCCCCTTAGTAAACATTTTTGAACATAGGCCGTAGATGATTATGTTGCTATATATACCCTATAAAATTGCTTACCTGAGCTATGACCCTGGTGACAATATCCCTGGTTTGCGGCGCTATGGCCAGTAGACCAGCTGACGCAGCTCCAGCGCCCGGTCCAAACAGAGTGATAGAAGACCGGTCGCCGTTGAAAGGGGTAATGTTGTCGTATACCCAGCGAAGAGCCATCGCTTGGTCTAGGATGCCGTAGTTACCGGGGGAGTTCTCGTCACCGGTTGATAGGAAACCTGTGATGGTTGACATAATAATTACATGAAAGTAAAATCTCATCGCTTCGTTACAAAACGACTGCGGCAGGAAGACTGCCAGACTAAAATGGGATTGGACGGGTCACATCAGCCGCATGTAGGATGACCGCTGGGCACGTCTCCACACAATGGATTCCTGAAGATGGACGGCGCCGCTGCGGTCGGCCCAGAAAGCGGTGGCGAGGTGACTTGGACTTGTACAGCGAGGGTTGGTTCGAGGTGGCGCGAGAAAAGAGTTCCTGGAAGGAGTTGGGGGATGGTCGGCAGTTGAACAGTATAAACAACAAAAAAAGTCCCATTTACACGGTTCCATTGTTTTGCCTGTGCTGAATAATAAAATTATAGCAACAAATGACTTGCATCGAAACTCTGTTTAGACGGTGCAACTTATATTGTTTGGTTCTACTTAAGGTTTGCCACAAGAAATTGAATCGCACCGTGTAAGTCTGGTTCAACTTCAAACGATTTCTTGAAAGAAGAGTTACAGAATTCGGAGTTACCTGTTTGAATTTGAAGGCTTTTTTATGTATTTGATCACTAGAAGTAAAATATATGCGATTGTTTAAATGAGTAAGGATAATAAACGGAGTAAATGTTAAACATCACGGGTGTTTCCCTGGTTGGTAAATTATGGCTATTAAAATTGTAAAAAAGAAGTGAAAAAGCTGAAGTAGATAAGGTCTTCCCATTAATGATGAATTATTTTATTATTGTAACTAGGTTTGTATGTAGTTTGTACATTTTACAAGTCAATCATATTTTAAAAAAACCAGACGAGGACGGTGTTTCCTATATGACTAGTCTGAGAAGAAAGGTCGAAAGAAAACTTACAATTGTTTTTAAAGCCCAGACAAACTCTTGGTCAAAGCAAGTGAATACCATATAGATTGGTGTCTGAAATGGTCTTTCTATTCCATGGTCTACTAGTTAATGGGAACTTCAAACATGGTTATAATATTTGTCTTTTACAATCCCTATTTTGTGTCAACAATTGAGACAAAATAAAGGTTAAATACTTACCTAATGCACCGAGCCTATAATTGATAGAGACCACGATAACATTGTAGAAAGCCGCCAGCATGTGTGCAGGGAACAGGTTCGATGCTCCGGAGGTGTACTGTCCGCCGTGGATGTAGACCATTACTGGGTACCGCTGTGCCGTAGACCCTGCATCCGTCTGGTGGAAAACGGTAAAGGTTTATTTGATGTACCCTTTTCATTTCATTGCAGCTTAAGGGTACACAAGTCACGGGCTGTATCACCAGGCTTCGAGTACGACAGAGGTAGTATCAGTGATGAGCAGTTAGACGATAGTCTACACGCACAACATTATTGAGTGAGCTGCAGGATCAGTTATAGTAAAACAGTCCTTCGGAAGATCGGGATTTCTGAAAAAACCACTGCATAAACAATGACCAATTAAGTTTATATAACTTTTCTATAGTTGAAATTTGTCAGTACCGACTTAGTTTTGGAGATTTTACACGTCTTTTATTACTTAAACATGTCCAGAGTTGCGTTAAATTATCAAGAAAAATGAATCTTTGTTGGCTCATAACTTTTTAATGGCTTTTTATTTTAGTATTGTGTTTCCGTACCGACAATATTAATAATGAGACAAAACCATACCATGTATAAGTTTTGATGTACATTGTCAAACAGTGGAGTAAAACCCTCCCGCTCCCGAAGTTTGTATGGGAAAAATGTGGACTTGTTTCACCTTAAGTTGTGGTATCAGACATTAGAGTCAAAGTTTCTAAGTCGTAATGTTTTGTTACTTTTATTTGTTGTCTTGGATGGATGATCATTTTTCAAATTGTTAATTTGTGTTGTTATTCATCTCATAAGTCATTAACTATGTTTCTTTTTATTACATTTTCGTGTTATATTTTTTTATTTTGATATTTTTACATTGTCAAACTTAATGTACCTGGATAGGAAACCACATCATTTACTTGTAGTAAATGATGTGGTTTCCTATAATTAGAAGCGCACACTGTATTTGTCCCTGCTCTATGTATCCTTGCATGTAATTGCGTAGCCTCTGTTGGCGAATACACATGAGGACAAGTGTTTTTGAGGATCTGCTTTTCCATTGGCGTTACAAATATGTAAATTTTTGTGGTCATGAAAGAATTAAATAATGAGAAACGTGTAATTATTGAGTAAACAGTCAAACTCGATATTAGTTGAGTTTGACTATTCGCTCATTATTTACTCCGAGGTTTATTAAGCGATAGGGCGTTTTTCTTGCTAAAACTTTACTTCCATAACATAACATCACGTCATTTTTCCTCAAGGGTTGGGCAGAGGTGTACCGAGTACACCCACATTTCGCCAGTTATGTTTACATCCCATGGAATAGGGGGCGAGCCTATATTCAAAGCTTCTCTATTTCATTCCCCGTATCGAAGTTGAAAAAGTTTTACAATATTGTAAAACTTTTTCAACTTGAATATGGGGGCTTTTAGCCACTATGTATTTTGTGCATTTTATGTATCTTATTTTTATTTTTTTGTAATGTGCATTTTGTTTGTGCAGAATAAACATGTTTTTTCTTTCTTTAATTTTTTCTATTGCCATTAACCGGGCACTAATCCAGAATCCGGGCTGCTTATGAGAAATTCCACATAACACTTTACCCGACCTGGGAATCAAACCCAAGACCTCATGCTAAGCACCAGCGCTTGCGACCAATAGACCAGCGAGGCAATCCTATGTAATCTTGAAAGTTCACGGAGTTTTTTTGTTTAGAGCATTATTATTCAAGTAATGTTCATATATGTCAGTTTTTATGGGAACAAATTAAACTTTGTTCAATAGTTTAGTTCGTAGGCCGGTATTGTTGTTAGCATAAAGGTGCCTAATGAAGCAATGAGCCAGTTAATCAATTCAGGACAGCCAGCGGCGACATCAATAGTCAGTTCATTTGCTAATTGAAAGAGAAACTACATGGACACAGTTAAAGGACTTGCGAACGCAGTATTTTGGGCCGTTGGATTACTTAAAGCATTGTTTTAAATTAGCAAATAGTATGTAGATACTACTTTCTAATTTAAAACAATGCTATGTATTTTTTATTGCAACAATGCATTTTTTAGGATGGTGAAATAATAATTACATAGTAGCTATGTTATTATTATTTAACCTTCCAAAAAAATGTTCTCAAATAGTGATGTGTCCCTCATTTGAGGTACTCGTGATCGCAAATTGAAAGAGTTACTCGAATTTCAATATTGAACCACCTCATTCCTCATCACCCCTCACTTAAAAATTGACATTGACATTATTGACAAAAGGAAATCGAGGCAAGCGAGTTCGTGACTTGCGAGTACTCGCGAATGAGCATTGAGTGATGGAGTGAGCTCAATGAGCGAATGAACCGACTCAAAAATTATAAGGAGAATTGAGAATGAGTGAGGTGAGGTGTGATCTTGAAGTTTTGACAACACCGTGGCACAGTAAACATTATATATTTTTATTTCGGCTACGATTAATTATTATGAACTCTAAAAGCATTAGGATTAGATTGGTAATAAAGGGTCATTGATTCGTTTATTTTGGCAGTATAAAATTTATAAGCGAAAGAAAATTATGTGTGTAAGAGAGTGAGGAAGTGAACAATCGGATTATTGGAGAGTCGTGACTTGTGAGTACTCGTGACTCTGTGCACCCGCCCGCCTCGCTCACTAGGAGCTTCGTTTGAGTTCCGCTCGGGCTCGCGAGTCGTGAGGCGAATACGCCGTCGTACGATTCCTCACCTCAAATGAGGGGTCCCTCGTGAGGACCTCGCGAAGCAAATTGAGGGGCTCCCTCATCCTCACATAAAATTGATGAGTCACCCATCACTATCTCAAAGAAATTTAAGATACTAAAACAATTTAAATTATTTTATTTTCTGACACGGAGGGCTAAATAAGTTTACAAAACTTAAAAACGCTAAAACATCGCTCTGTTTCTGACTATCTCTTGGAGACGATAGAGACAGAATTATGTTTTATATTGTTTAGCGTCAAAAAACGCACTGTTTTTGGCCCATTCACCGCTTTTATCTTTGGTGGAAGCGGTGACCAGTCACATGATAACAGTTGCTCTAATACCTACGGAGCGTTCTTTGACCCCTTGGTGTCGAATACTGGTAATTTTTTTAGATTTTTCATTAACCGCAGTTCTAGAAAACCCTCGCTTATCCCGTCGGCTGTTAGGCAAGCGCATTGACTCTGATAAAAATAGAAAACTAATTCCCCCTTATTACAGAACAAGGTTTATCTTTAGGTATGGTTTAAACCTTCGAGCCTGTTTTTTAAATTAGAACTTAACTGAAATCGAAATACAGCTCCTTTTACAAAAATGACAAGTTAGTCCAGTGCTAAATTGTCTGTTTTGGAAAAGGAGCTGTAATTCTATTTCAGTTCTAAGTTCTCATTTCAAAAACAGGCTCGGTGGTTTAAACCATACCTAAAGATAAACCTTGTTTTGTAATAAGGAGGATTGTGTTTATTACTTGACACTTGGTTTTTGTGATTTGTGGAGCAAGCGGGCCTGGGGTGATAGTTCTGACGTCTTTCTAATCCTACTATAATCCCTACTAATATTGTAGATGCAAAAGTAACTCTGTCTGTTACGCTTTCACGCCTAAATCCCCGAACCGATCGTCATGAAATTTGAGAGAGATATAGCCTGGGATTTGGAGAAGGACAATAGGCTACTTTTTTACGCGACAACCGATATCCACGCGGGCGGAGCCACGGGCAAAAGCTAGTCCCTATAATATTATAAATGCGAAAGTCTGTCTGTCTGTTACGCTTTCACGCCTAAACCGCTGAGCCGATCGTCATGAAATTTCGCAGAGATATAATTTGGGATACGGAAAAGGACATAACGATAACTGACATCCACGTGGGCGGAGGCGCGGGTAGAAGCTAGTAATATTATAAATGTGAAAGTTTGGATGTTTGTTACTCAATCACGTATCAACGGCCGAACGGATTTGGATGAAATTTTACACAAAGGATACTGTTTATCCCAGTGGGATGTTGAGTAGGAAAATGTTTTCGTTGCATAACAACATTTTTAATTCTTACTGCGATCACAAACCATCCGCCAAGCCCAGCTTGGTTATGACGCTAAAGCACGCAATGGTGAAGTACAGTAATCTCTGAATTGACTTAATTCTGCCATACAAGGTTGAAGTGCCGCGCTTGCTAGCCGTAGCTTCTATTTCAAGAGAGATAAGGTTTATATTGTTGTATAAGCTCCGAGACAAATCGTACTAATTAGAACCGATTAGTCGGTAGTTAATGTAATTGTCGGTTGCCCTCTGTCATATAACTGGTGCTCTTGCAAATGGAAATGGCGTTCAGTGAACTTATAATATATGTGTTATGAAGGTAGATACTTGAGTACAGACGCCAGCACATCAACCTACCCTAAACTGTCAAATGTTCCCAATTGAACATGACCCTAATTCTGATGGAATAAAGTTGAAAATGTATCAAATAAATTTGATAGATTGGGGTAGCTTGATGAGCTGGCGTCTATACATAAAAATTAAACATGGTATGGTTTTATCTCATTATTAATATTGTCTGTGCGGAAACAGAATACTAAAAAAAAAATAAGCATTAAAAAGTTACGAGCCAACCCAGATTCGTTTTTCTTGCTAATTTAGCCTAACTTTGGGCGTGTTTAGGTAACAAAATAATTATAAAATCTCTAAAATCAAGTCGGTACAGACAAACCTCAAATATCGAAAAGTTTAATAAACTTATTAATTTATGCAGTGGTTTTTTTTTTATAAAACCCGATTTTCTGAATGACTTTTCAAAAAAAAAAAAAAAATACGCGCCTATTTTACTATAAATAATTCTGCATCTCACTCAATAACGTTTTGCGTGTAGACTAACGTCTAACTGCTCATCACTGATACTGCCTCCATCGGACACGATGCCTGGTGAGACAGCGCGCTTTTTTAGCCAGGCCCACCAGTAAGAAATTATTTTTTACCACATTTATCTGATCTCAATAAAATAAATTTAGTTAATTAATGTTAATGATATGATTATAAAAAATATAAAAAACTGTAATTTGTTTCAAATTTTTGATTTTTGTACTTTTTGCTGTGCCCTACAGGGTCCGTAATTGTACCGTAGCGTTAAGCCAATTGTAAGAACTTTCAACATTATGGAATGCAAATGAAGATATGAATATGAGTTGGAGCCTGCGACTAGATTCCCCTTAAGAGGAATAATGTGACAATTAGATAATTTCAACCTTAGTGAACTTAGGATTTATGTCGACTGCACACTTTCAATCACAATCTGAATCAATTTGAAGGAAACTGCTAATCCTATTGCTTTACCTAAATAACGCAATGAACGTCATTGACCTGTCAAATTTATTTTGCCATTCCTACTGATAATGTGTCACGCAATTACCCCGCAGGCGGCCTAAAGTGGAGCAATTCCGAATTGGTAGTTTAATTCTCACAAGCTTATAAATTGTGCGATGTGATCGAGGGAAGGTTCTGATACAGAGGCCAGCACATCAAGCTACCCCAATCTGTCAAATTTCTTTGATAGTTTTTCAACTTTATTGCAAAGGAATAAGGTTTATGTTCAATTGGGAAAATTTGACAGTTAGGGATAGCTTGACCTGCTGGCGACTGTACATTGAAAACAGAAGTAAATAGTTTTGAAGTGAATGGAACTAGGTGGTGGCCCAGTGGTAACTGACGTGACTTACGAGATGTAGGTCGTAGGTTTGAACTCAGACAGGCTCTTTACTTTGTGTAAAATATTTTATCACCACTGCTCTCAAAACGGTGAAGGAAAACATCGTGAGGAAACCGGCATGTCCCAGAACGAAAAATTCAAAGATATGTGACATCTACCATCCCGCACTGGACTCGCGTGGTGGATTACGGCCCACTCTCTCTCACAAAGAGGAGGCTTGTGTCCCAGCAGTGGGAACGTTTATATGCTGATTGACAATTCAAGCAACAATAATCGGGAACATTTATTTAAACATTAAGAGGGAAACGTCAGGGCAACACGCGTTTTAAGATTTCTTCCGTTTTCGCAATTTGGAGGATAGTGTCAGGCTGTATGTTGATTAAAATATGATTCGCGACCTTGGAGAATTATCATCATCATTCTGAGTGTTGCCAGATTTTAAAGAATAGCAGTATCCCATTTCTTATCGTGGGTGTCGTAGGAGGCTAAGAGACTTACTAGAGAATGGGCAGCAGCGTTCTCTATGCATTTGACCACCATACTGTGACCGCCAACCCGCCTGCCAAGCATGGCGTTTATGGCAAATCCTCCCCTTTTGGGGTAAGCTTATATCCAACAGTGGACGTCTTTCAGCTGATATGATGATGATGATGAAATCATCATTACAACTCTCTAAGTTCATTTAATCCCATATAATTACATTATTTATGAAATAGTCATTCAACAAGTTTGCAAAAGAACGGAAGACAATTTAGATTTCGCGGGGTACCTTAGTGCATCCACCTCAAAGGCGCGACGCGACACTTTTAGAACAATTTCCATGAAGTTTTATAGAAAGTGTTCTACGAGTGTCGCGACCCGGCCGTCGCGTCGTGTCGCGTTAGTCTGCACGAATCTTAAATTATAATTGAGGGAGGTCTGAGTAATTCTTTGTAATTTTTGCTTATTAATTTATTATGTTTTACATTTGTTATTTTGTGTATTTCGTTAGATACTGTGACTTATACCATCACCTTGGATAAGTCTGTAAACGTGTTATAATTGTATTTTAAACAAATAATAAATACATAGCGCCTAGATCAAACATGTAATTTTTATGAACTTCATCATTTGAATTAATACATAACTCATTAGGAGATACCAAATATCATGCATAGGTGTTTTGGGTTTATGATTGACCGAAATAGGGATGCTTCACAATAGATACTAAACAAATAGAATTACAAATTGATAATTACAATCCGACGTCAAATAACCCATTCAACATCATTGAGTATCGACCACATCGAAGACAATAGGCCCCGAATATGTAATGCAGCTATTGTAATAATTTAGAAGCTAAAACGGAACAATATTGATAATTATCATTTGTACAATGTGATGGTCGGTTGCAGATATCTATTGTCAGATTTGCGGTCGAGGGTTGATACGAACTGGATCGTGTTTCTTGAATGAATGCTGTCACTTGTTAGAGTTCCGCTTTTCCGTCAGACATTAGAGTAGATAATCGATTGACAACGTAGTGAAGCCGCTTCCAACCTCAGTAGGTTTTTATTATTTACTAGCTTTTGCTAGCGAGGTATACCTCGAAGCGCTACCATTTTGAGGCGCACCTAATGAGGCGCTCCTTTTTTATTCCTCGGAGCGCACCTTTTAGTAGCGCTCCCGATAGCAATCAAAAATATTAAAATTTTATTCCTTGAAGCGCACCCACGTTTAAAAATAGGGAAGAGCATGAAGTAAACGTAATAAATTATATTTTTAATAACTCATTTGTGCATCATCATCATCGAAGTTATGTAGCCAAAAGTACGAAATTGACAGAAAAATATGTTTTTGCTTTCGGCACTATAATGTGTATTCAAAGACCAATGTTATTGTGTATTCAAAGAGGATTAGGATACTAACTGAAACTATCGATAATAAGTAAAACACGTTTTTTTATACAATTTGTAAAAACTCTATACTCCTTGACCATAGATTGGTTTGGTGCGCTTCAAGGAATAACATTTTAATATTTTTAATTGCTATCAGGAGCGCTACTAAAAGGTGCGCTTCGAGGAATAAAAAAGGAGCGCCTCATTAGGTGCGCCTCAAAATGGTAGCGCTTCGAAGAATACCTCTTGCAAGCGGCTTCGCCCGCGTGGAGGTCGATAATTTTCCCACGGGAATGTACCTACTACCGGGATAAAAAGTATCCTATGTGTTAATTGAGGTAACAAACTATCGGTGTGCCAAATTCCATCCAAATCCGTTTAAGTAGTTTTTGCGTGAAAGAGTAACAAACATCAAAAGGTCATAGATAGCTCATCTTCACAAAGTTTTTCATTTTTAATATTAGTAGGATAGGATGTACACACGGCTACACATCAAGCTATACATTTCCAGTTTACGCTGATCTCGCACTGTACGGAAATCCTAAACAATGCGAGATCAGCTTATACTGGAAATGTATAGCTTGATGTGTAGCCGTGCGTACCTAACTCTATCCATATGTTACGTTTTTACTCCTAAACCAGTGAACGGATTTCGATAAAATTTGGCAAGGATAGACGGCATCCTGAGGACATAGTCTACTTTCGTGCCGATAGTACGTTACCGTGACATAATAATTTCCGAAGAAACAGGCAGAAACTAGTAGAAAAATAAATTAATAAATGTTTGCATAGCCAAACAATGAATATGTGATATTGGATAATGACTTAACCACTGAGAAGGGACTCCCTAGGTGGACATATAATGACCTTATTGGTGATGTTCTTCAGAAATTTCAGGTGCGAAGTAGGTACTCGCACGCGACGTGCGTACATGATCAGAAGGCCAATTCTCGTAATTAAGAACGTTCAAAATCTAGTCGCAGTCTCATCTCGGGGGCAATCAAATGCCAAAAATATATGGAAAATCGAGGTACTTTTTTATAGATTGAGACAAATCAAACTCATCTGACTGTGAACGTTCTTTAAATTACGAGAATTGCCCCTGTGATATATGAACGTAAACGAGACAAAACGAGTATGTACGGATCGTAATAGGTGGCGTTCTGTAGATTCTGCCGACCCCCATGGCAAGAAGGCGTGGTAGAAAGGAAACGCCTTCTATGTATGTGTGTTTTTACTTAAATCGCCTGCATTTTCCTATCTACGTATACGCTACAAGAATGACTGAATACCTACACATCGGTTACATCACAAAACAAGCCATTGTTCTATAAATAAATTACGTTCATAATCAGATGGGCCGGTTTTTCGCAACACTGCAACTGTTCGCCAGGGACAAAGACTATGTTTAGCAATGGCAATGCTATAATTATTCTATCATGTCACAGGACGACCACTTTTGTAGCAGCTTTTTGGTGCAAATGCAACGTGCGTGCAAATTGATGACAATGTAGGCCTTGTTTGCTGTGTTAATTTGTATCAGGATTGGAGATATTGTATGTGAATATCTGTACTTAAGGTGAACCTAGTCCACATTTTTCCGATATAAACTTCGGGAGTGTATTACTGCACTGTTTGAAAATGTAAATCAAAAATTAAACATGGCATGGTTTTGTTTTAATATCAATATTGTCTGTACGGAAACAGAATACTAAAATTTAAAATCATTAAAAAGTTAGAAGCCAACAAAGATTAGTTTTTCTTGCAAATTTAACTTAACTTTGGGCTTGTTTAAGTAATAAAAGTAGTGTAAAATCTCCCGAACTAAGTCGGTACCGACAAAGCTCAATTATCGAAAAGTTCAATTAACTTTATTGGTCATTGATTTATGCAGTGTTTTTTTCAGAAAACCCGATTTTCCGAAGGACTTTTCTTAATTTTTTACGCGCCTGTTTTACTATAACTGATCCTACAGCTCACTCAATAATGTTGTCCGTGTAGAATAGCGTCTAACTGCTCATCACGGGTACTACCTCTGTCGGACACGAAGCCTGGTGAGACAGCGTGATTTTTAGCCAGGCCCATCAGTGAGTTCGAGCCCGCGGCGAGGTTCCCGTTAGTGAAAATCTTGAATTAATTCAATAATTCACTAACAGACAAGGCACAGCCTATATACCTGGGTCTAGCAGGATTAAAAAAAAAAACGTTTGGAAGGTCGTAATTTTTTCCGATAGGACATGTCATATTCTCATCGGGCACATGGTTGGTTTCATCATACAATACAGAAAGATAAAATCTACTTACATTAGGCGAGAATACATTCAAGTAGAGGCAGTCTTCATCCATGTCCCTGATGCCTTTAGTCGCGCCCGTGTACTTCACGGGTTGGGGGCACGCGGGGCCCCAGTCCACTGCTTGCATCAACTGCCAGCCGGGGTGTTGTCTTGGAGGCTACAAATAATTACTTGAAGTAGTATGTAGATACCTAATACTGGTGATAGGAATTTGTAATAAAGCAGCTTGCTCTAATTCTTTCGTTAATGTAATTATTTTTGACGTTTATGAAATCCTTTATTTCGATACCAGACTCAATATGATTCGTGAAAAAAAAAAATTAAGGCTCAATAGGGCGCCAAAAATCGCCCATTTTTTTTCACAATTAAGAAGAATCTAACGGCACCTCTCAAGCTGAAATCGATCAAGCCGTTTAGGCTACAGGGCGTGACAAAGAAACGTACATACATACACTCGAAAAACATAACCCTCCTTCAGGCGCAGTCGGGTCAAATCCCTACATCACCCCCGTTTTGCCATTACGCGGGCACAAATCAAGAATCGAATCAGAATTTTACCAATATATGGAACTTTAGCTATTACTGAGAAATTGTAAGTCATCATCTTATCTAGCCTTTTCCCAGCTATATTGGTTTCGGCTTCCAGTCTAACCGGATGCAGCTGAGTACCAGCATTTAACAAGGAGCGACTGCCCAACTGACCTCCACAATCCGGTTACTGGGTAAAACCAGTACCAGTAGTGGACTTCTTGGTAAGTCTGATTGTCAGACTTTTGGGTTTCTGATAATTGTCAAAGACCCACGAATGACGAGGCTGTACATATTATTATGAATAGTTCTTTTACGTCTGACTCTCTGACAGCAAACCACCGGCAACCTTATTGCAATGACAGTAAAGATCACTTTGATTACGATAGTGATACAAAATCAAATTATGAAAGGTTCCATACTGTAAAAAAATGAGCTTGAAATAAAATCTCACCTTGAATCTACCTTCCAACACTGGTGGTCTAGCATACGGTATGCCCAAGAACACTGACACTTCTCCCTGTATTCTTTCCACTGGTGACAGCCAGGGTCGGTAGCCAGAATCTGGGTCTGGATTATCATACACATAGACCTGTTTGACAAAAATATTAATGTTATGGGTAAGTGTGGTATTGTGGGCTTACTGCAATAATAAATAAGTGAAATGTAAACGGATTTATGACATGAGACATGAATGTTATTGTGCTTTTTACTTTCACTCACCTTAAACCCTTGCACTTGTCCATAATTAGTGGTAACAAAGACATCTCTCTTCAGTTGCCGGGAGTCTCTTCTCTCCCTCCCTTGCAGGTCCTCCCTCCATCCTCCCAACACACCGGGGAATAGAGCATCAGGATTGTTTGGGTCCCGGTTCTAAAATAGGATAGAACATTAGTATGTCAGCTATTGACATTGTGAATAAGTCAAGACATTTTACTTTTGTAGGAGAGTTTTTCTCAGGGTAGGTATATTTAAATGATTGAGCAGTTAAAACTAATACTATTATAATTTTAAAACTTAGTATGGGCACAGACAGGTAAATATAAAATAATGAAGGTATCTTTTATAAGCGGGTTGCGAGCATGGCATACAAAGTCACAATTCTTTGCCCACTGTCGGTTAGTGGGGCACAGGCAAAGGATGTTGTCTCCCGTTGCCGCAATTAAGGGCAGGTTTGTGCACATATGTTAAGTATATGCTACACTTTTCAGTATTTCTCTTTTTAGAAATCATTTTACTTTTGTTAATTAACAAAAATGCCCTGTATTTGAAAAAAATCGTATTAATGACAAGGCTGGACAAAGTTCAGACAAGCAGCCAGAAAGCTGGACATGTTCTTTTCTGATTCTGACTAGAATCAATTCTATTTAAATGTAAATATTGACGTTCAAAAGTGCCTTTTAAGTGCCTAATTGAAATAAATGCTTTGACTTTGACTTTGTTCAGAAAAATTTGGACAAATGAGAACTGTACCCAATAAGTGAGTCACAACCAGAGGTTTCTAACTGTGTCTCATGAACTGGGGTTAGATAGGTTGTATACTGATAAAGGTTTGGAAAATAATTCTGATTGGATTCTTATTGAACTTCTCTACAACTCCTAATTAAATAATTGGCTAAAACAAGATTTTAATGTTCTTTGTGGCTTTAATAGTTGAATAACAGGTAGGCTAATATTGCATAATCAGTATTTCAGAAAGCTATGAACGGTTAAAATATTGAATGAGATGACTAACAAACAATGTTTACAAAACAGAATTTATTTAATCACTTGAAATCAAAACTGACTCATAGGAAGCTGTGAAACAACAGTAAGTAGGTAGCTAGACAGATAAAACTAAGTACTTAATGTATATTTTCCAATAGACTTAATTGAACAGAAGTTAATACTCACAATATTATACTTGAATTGGTCATCCAAAGGGTTTGTATTGATCGGATTGTATGGAAACCCTCCAGGCTGGTTTATATTAGGGTTGTACGGGTTATATCTTGCTGGATCTGTCCCGTATCTCCTGTTATTGTACACATACGTCCTGTAGTCAATGTCTCCCGGGCTGGGCAGTCTTGAAGACCGGGTACTTTGCTCTCGCGAATTGTAAAAATCACTATTAGCTTGTCCATTATACAGGTCCTTATTCGACTGACACTCAATACTGGTGTATAGAAACAAAGTTAATAAATACTTTTTGTACATTTTCACATCACAATACACACTATAAACTTATTAAAGTGTATGTTTCCGGATGAGTCACCATAATACACCTGTGTACGAATCTTCTCAGTTTAAATGCAATAAGAACAAACTTTATGAATTAAAACTAGTGTATTTATAAGTTAATTCACCGTGAATCTCAGTAATTAATTGTTACACACTGTGACGAAGAAGATATGTGGGAAAAATTGCGAGAACAAAATTTTCGTAAAACACAGTTGTCTACAAAGAATGTATCACATTTTTATCTTTGAAGCCCTAGTTTCGATTTAGTACAATGTCGCGAAGTACCACAGAACACTATTACTCCTCGAAGTACACGAGGGCTTATCTGTTTGTAATCAGTGACATATCGGTATCAAAAAGAACGGCAACGCCCATTTAATACAGTTTGTTTATTTCAACTTTTGTCGTGTGTGGTTGAGTTCAACCTGTTCAACTCAACTGATTTCGACATATTGGTTGCACTGATATTCTCAGCAAATTACTAAACGTGGAAATGTTTATGTTTTATAATTTCATAAGGCTTTTAAAAATAACATTCTTCGTAAATAGTAAATAACCGTAAATTACAGTAAATAAGTACTGTTTATCTTTTATTAAAGGCCAGTTATTGGAACAATTTAAAAAACAGATTGACTGTCTGTGGGTTGCCGAGAATATCAGCCATAACGTCATAAGGTCATTGACTTAAACATCGTTCGGAAATTGTTTGGTTTCACAATCTTTTGTATTATAATTAACCCTGCCTTTTGGGGTTTTTGGCGGGATCGCGTTGGAACATGTCGCACGAATTTTCATTTTCGTGAAATTTCGTGAAATAGCGAATTAAATTGTATAATTTTGGTAGTGAATTAAGCAATTTAGTTATGTGTGAGTGCACAAGTGTAGTGAAGGTGAAAATAAGTGACTAACGTGGACTTCTCGTGTTCCCACCAAAACTCTAGTTAGGTTGTTGTAAAGTTACTACCACTTTACAATAACTTTGACTTGACTGACTATGACATTTTTGTAACTTCGTGCCTATAACGGGCCATTTACTTGATCGAAAATTTAAAAATTACATAACATTGGCTAAATGCAAAAACGGTGCGAAGCCAAAATCCAAAAAAAAAAAAAAAAACCCCTGCCTTTTGCTAAACTTTTTTTTTGTCAAGTAAATAGGTGGGTAGTAAATAGGTAGAGAAAGGTGGGTGAGGTAGGAGAGTTTTTTTTTGCGTGGGAAATCGTCAAATAACTTCTCCCGCTCTGGGTGGAGCAGGAGGGCGTGTCAGACTTTTACTGACTAAAACCCACCCGTGTTCCCTCAGTAGCCTGTATGCCAGGGGCGGCGGTATCTCTTTCGAACGAACCCACACTCCTGGCAGGCATCGGCCCTCGCGGGCCCTATCACGTTTGTGCTGACATCTCTTTGAGGCGCGCGTGGAACACAACGCGCCATCGACCCGGGCTTGGTCCTTACCGGACAGCTAGCTACCCATTACTCGCCGTCTGCAAGCCTACGCCTACGGTGGTCGGGAATCAGCCTGAGATTTCCGGCGCCCTGGGCGTCTCCTGCGGCGACTAAGGCCGTGAGGGCGCATATACTGCTTCTCCCTCACATGCGCCGCCTCCCTCTTCGCGAGCATCACTGCTTCGCAGAATGAGGTGACGGCTACCCATGCACTCTCGCTCCGTACCATGGCCTGGACCAGGGCCGGACGCGAGAGATCGCCGCCGCCGATCGCCTCCACGAGGACACGGCGGTGTTCCGCCCAAGCCGGACAGACCTCCACCGTATGCTCCAAAGTGTCCTCAGGGCGATAAGAGGTAGGAGGGTTGTAGGAATGCTGCTACTAATTTAGAATAATAAGTTCCACTTATTACTCCAGTAGCTCCTTGTAAAACACTAATATTCAACTGCATCTGGTTAGACTGGAAGCCGACCCCAACATAGTTTGGGAAAACGCTCTTCAGAGGTATAGACAGTTTCACATAAAATTGCCGTGGGACTTATTTCGTGAGTTCACTCTAATCAAGCAGGGTGTGGATTGAAACGGTTTATTGACCACTGTTGGTTGTAAGTACCTATCGTTGACTGTACTTACTACGAGTGCTTTGGAGAATTGGGCCCTGATTTTGATATTTGGTAGCCAGATTGCTTAATTTTTCCTTCCTTACCTTCTCATACGTTTTTTTTTAAAGTTCTTACACACCTACTGTGGTACCACTAGGTACCTAGATAAATGTATAAAGATAAGTTTAAGTAACTACCTTGTTTGTTTTCTCCATTGTTCCTTAAACTGACTTCCACTTATTCCGAGGTGTTATTAGGTTGTTTCTAAAACTGTAGTTTTCAAGTATAAAACAACAATGTTTTGTCTAGATGCGGTTATTTGCTCGACCCAATTAAACTTATTTGCATTTCCATTACAAAGGGTTCAGCGGACAGGCAACGGTGACGGTAACCGGTATACAGCGGGAGTGTTTACATTCCTAAAATATATGAGTGTTTCTTTTCATCTCAATTTATATTTCAAACAGTTGGAAAAAAACGTTAATATTGAGGATCAATGAGGACTTAATCGTACCTAATTAACATAACCTAAAATAACATCACGCCTTTTTTCGTAGAAGGGTTCGTTGGGCAGAAGTGTACCTATAGTACCTACACCCATATTTCGCCAGTTATCTATACTAATATTATAAAGAGGAAAGATTTAATTGTTTGTTTGTTTGCATTGAATAGGCTCCGAAACTACTGAACCGATTTGAAAAATTCATTCACTGTTGGGAAGCTACACTATTCCCGGGTGACAGGCTATATTTTATCCCCGTGGAACGGCTACTCGGGTGAAACCGCGGAGCGCTGCTAGTATACATATTTATAAATCCCATGTGGGTAATAAGCTAATAAGGTACGAGCTATTTGCTATCATCTTCATCATTTCAGCCGAAAGACGACCACTGATGGACATAAGCCTTCCACAAAAGGGGGGTTTTGTCATAATCGTCACGCTTGGCAGGCGGGTGGGCGATCGCAGTATGGTGGTAAAATGCATAGATAACGCTGCTGCCCATTCTCTAGTAAGTCCCTATAGTCGCCTTCTACGACACCCACGGGAAAAAGCGGGGCTGGGACTTGGGCTGGTGCTATTCTTTTACATCCGGCACCACACGGAACAATTGCCATCCACCGGACATAAATCCAGAGTATGGGGTGCTACTGAGAAATTCTGGATGGAAAAACCCAATTACAATAATCGAATTGTTATTGGATTTCTTACTGTGAACAGTTTAAAAACAATTACGACAAATACAAAAGTGCGGTACTCATGATAAAAGCACGCCTGATCAATTAATCATAGCAATATCACTGATTGTATAAAAGACCTACCGACCACCGGGCGATCGCGTTCATCCAAATCCGTACAGCCGTTTTAGCGTGATTGAGTAACAAACATCTAAACATCCAAACATTTGTAATATTAGTAGGATACTTCTCAGCTTACAACGTTTCCACTGCTGTGACACGGGCCTCCTCTTCCTGTGAGAGGGAGTGGGCCAAGATCAACCAAGCGGGCCTAGTGCGGTTTGGTAGATGTCACATGTCTTCGAATTTTTGGTTCTAGGACTTGCCGGTTTCCTCACGATGTTTTCCTTTGCCGTTGTGAGAGCATTCATGATGAAATAATTTACGAAAAGTAAAGTGCCTTTTTGGGTTCGAATCCTCGACCTACACCTCGTACGTCGCCCCCGATACCTACTGTTCACGACATTTACCGCCATCTGGTGACGTGCGACGCAACGCGGCGCTCGCGCAGAGCAGCAGTCAACAACAGCGACATTCATGACTCACTAGTTCCAGAAAGACGGACGAGATGGCGCTGCCCCGCGCCTATATGAATCCCTGAGCGAAGTGCCCGGGGATGGTCATTAGCTATTAGCACTGCGTCTAGCCGTTCGCATCATTATTCTCACTATTATTTGAATACATTACGGTTTTTCAACAGTCAAAATGTAACGTTGTAATTAGAATCATTTTAAGAAATACATAGTCATATTACCAGGAAGAACGCTTTATTTTACCCTGAAGAACACAGAATCCAAACACCTACCAGTGGGCCACCACTTTTCCCATTGTTAATAACACTATAATAATTTATTATGCACCTACGTGTATAATTTTAGTTTCATCATCATCATCATCATATCAGCCGAAAGACGTTCACTGCTGGACATAGGCCTCCCCCAGGCTCCTCTACTTCGACCGGTCTTCTGCTTCCCACATCCAGCGGATACCCGCGGTCTTCGCAAGGTCATCGGTCCACCTTGTGGGAGCCTTCCCACTCTACGTCTTCCGGTACGCGGTCGCCACTCCAGAACCTTTCGGCCCCATCGGCCATCTGTTCTGCGAGCAATGTGCCCTGCCCACTGCCACTTAAGTTTGACAATTCTTCGGGCTATGTCGGTTACCTTGGTTCTCCTGCGGATCTCTTCATTTCTGATTCGATCACGTAGGGAAACTCCAAGCATAGCCCTCTCCATTGCCCTTTGGGTGACTTTAAACCTTCTGATAAGGCCCATTGTGAGCGACCACGTCTCTGTACCGTAGGTCATCACTGGCAACACACACTGGTCAAAGACTTTCGTCTTGAGACACTGTGGTATTTGGGACGAGAAGATATCGCGAAGCCTCCCGAACGCTGCCCAGCCGAGTCGGATTCGACGATTGACCTCTTTCTCGAAGTTGGACTTACCTAACTGGACAGTCTGTCCTAGGTAAACGTACTCGGCCACAACTTCGAGTGTACCGCCTCCGATCGTCATGGGAGTGGGTGTTACATGGGTATTCGACATGACCTTTGTCTTCTCCATGTTCATTTTAAGACCCACTCTTTCGGAAGCTCTACTGAGGTCATCGAGCATTGCACTGAGGTCCTCCATGGTCTCAGCCATGACGACTATGTCATCGGCAAACCGAAGGAGAGTGATGTACTCGCCATTGATGTTGATGCCAGCTCCTTTCCAGTCCAGAACCTTGAAGACATCCTCCAGTGCAGCGGTGAACAGTTTCGGAGAGATAACATCTCCCTGTCTCACACCTCGCTGCAGAAACCTATCCAGGTTTTGAAGTCCGGTCCTGGAATCGGACTGACATAGTGGCGTTTTCATACAGACACTTCAGCACCTCGATGTACCGATAGTCGATCTGGCACCGCTGAAGAGACTGCAGTACAGCCCATGTCTCGATCGAATCGAAGGCTTTTTCGTAGTCGCAGCGTATGTATGTGGTCTACGGTGCTAAAGCCTTAACGAAATCCGGCTTGTCCGGGAGGCTGGAACTCGTCAAACCTGCGCGCGAGTCGGTTGGGTGGCATGGCTCAGAAGTGAGATGGACCTATAATTCTTAAGAAGAATATTATCATGCCTGTGGCGTTTTGCCTTCGAGTATGACGGAATCAAACAGCTTCTGGAGGGCCTTAAGAACGGGTTTTCCGCCGGCCCTCAGGAGTTCGGCCGTGATTCCGTCATCACCTCGCCAGCCTTGTTGTTTTTTAGCCGCTTCAGAGCCATCCTAATCTCGTACAAGCTAACGTCCAAAATAAATCGTCGTAAATTTTAGTTTATTACTAATAAAATTGTCTTAGTCGCATAACCGTCGTGTTGCATTGTGTTTGGCCTTACTGCAGAGTTGTAGAAAATTAGGTATGTTGCACCTACAATTCAGTTAAAGATCACTAAGTTAAATACGGATTTACCTAAATTACATAAAGATTGAATTCAAAAAGACCCAATCAGCGAATTTCTACTCACGAAAAAGTCATCCGAAAATTCCACAGAGACTTTTGCTATTCGTATTTCAGTCACGTATTCTTTTGGTTACACTAAAAGCAGGCACCTGTGAAATTTTATCAAAATCGGTTGCAAATTGAAGGTCTTTCTAGGGATGGACGGATGGATTTAAAACATAATATTGAGTTTAGATACCATTGCAGTCCCAAACTCACGTAGTCCCGTACTTATCTAAACTAAATCATTAAATTTTGTACCTATATAGATAGTTTTGTTTGGTAAGCTCAGAAAGTAGTTTGAAGCAGGCATTTAAAAAGTACTAGCTCCGTTCGGTTTAAAACTTATACGCGGATAGCATGTTCACTTGATCTTTACCTTGAAGATAAAAGGAGTTTCAAGTACCAAGATTTTTTAATAGAGTAATAGGCAAGTACCTACGTAGAGTCGTAGCTGAAGTCGTAGCATGCCGTAGGCGAAGCGTAGCAAAGGCGTAGCTGGTAGCAAATCTATACTAATAACAAAGAGGAAAGATTTGATTGTTTGTTTGTATGTTTGTTTGCATTGAATAGGCTCCGAAACTACTAAAACGATTTGAAAAATTCTTTCACTGTTGTGAAGCTACACTATCCCCGGGTGACGTAGGCTATATATGATCCCCGTATTCCCACGGGAACGGGAACTAGGTCGTGGTTTTGAACCTAGGCAGTCACTTTGTGTAATTTATTTCATCACTACTGCTCGCACAACGGTGAAGGAAAACATCGTGAGGAAACCGGCATGTCCTAGAACCACAAATTCGAAGACATCTACCGACCCAACTAGGCACGCGTGGTCGATTTAGGCCATATACCTCTCGCAGAGAGGAGGCCTGTGTCCCAGCAGTGGGCTGAGTATGTCTATGTATACGTATATTTCTCAAAGATGTAGGTCAAAACAACCTACACGAACGCACGTATTGAAATTCGCTCCAATTTACTTAAGTGCACGTGTGCCCCAGTCACAATATTAACATGAAAGCAGGCAAAGGCACGAGTGTGTTCTGCCTCTGCCCACAGAGTGTTCAATCTCTTAATTACTCCCCGGTGATTGGATTATGGATAGTCTCGATAGCCAGCCTCGTTTATTTAATACCTAGTCGTAAGAGGCTTGGGATGTGTAAGGAAAAATGATTTGAGTGGAGTTATTATAAGGTCAGTTTTGCTGCAATCAATAATGGTTTATTCATTTGGGATTATCATTCGTTTAAAAAATAAATAAAAGCTTTACTCGGGCTTTTGGCATTACTGTTCTGAGTATTTTGTTTATGGTAACGTAAATGTCCTGCAGAGCTGGTAGCATGGTCGGGTCGTTGAGCTCCCTAAAATAGAGTTGAGCTATACGAGACTGGTGCATGCATGCATCTGTTGGGATACGAGTATGTCAGGTCAACTGTAATAGCTCTTTCTTCAAAAGGTTTTTCCAGACATGACACTGCACTGTTAGACTTACATAAAATCCTAATAATATAATGATTGGATCTTGAATGAAACCTTAACCTCTGAGTTTGTTTCGACATTTCTTTCCAGGGATCATTCAGCTGAGACATGCCCCGCGCCATTTAGTTTTAAATTATTGATAGGAAAATAATAAATAGAAAACAAGAGAATCGGCACCAATTGACGTGTAAAGTGCCTTATAAAGATTTATTTCCATAAATAAACAAAAAAAAAAACATTTCACTGTCAAGGAAGATTTTCCAGTGAAAGACAAGGCATACTTATTTCTGCTGCTTTTACACGCTTAAATCGAACGGGCTTATTCCACAAATCCCCCCTGAAAATCCCCCTTAGGGGGAAAAGTGGAATCTATAAAATGAAAGTGTCGAATTCCCCCCTGATAATCCCCCTTAGGGGGGAAAACTGGAATCGAAAAAAATACTTATTCCACAAATCCCCCCTGAAAGTGCCGTTGAGAGGAAAACTGGAATCTAAAAAAATAAAGTCTCGAATTCCCCCTTGATAATCCCCCTTAGGGGGGAAAACTGGACTCTGAAAAAATCAACGTCCTGAAATCCCCCTGACGTCCTTACACTTTAAGGACGCATAAAGAGTGCTTCTGCTACTACCAGCGCTGGGCACCGACTTGTTCGCCGGTGCTGGTTGCTCAAATATTTACCGCGGGCGCCAGCAGATATTTAACTTAGAATGCAAGAGCGAGCGAAGCGAGCTTGAACATAACTTTTAACCATTCAAACACGAATAGAAGCACCGCCAAGCGGGCCTTCGTCGACATCGTCAATAAAGCTAATATTAAAATGTACACCTACTGAATTATTTTATGTTATTCGAGTTTAAATACTTTAATAGGCAGTAATGTTGTTGTTCTTTATTTATTAATAACTAGTTGCGTCCCGAGGTTACACCCGCAGTCTCGCTCGATCCCGTAGGCATTAATAATCCTATGTTCTTATCCAGGTCATGGTTTACCCATGGCCCAATTTTATCCAAGTTCGTTCAGCCGTTTTAGAGTGAAAGCTTCAAAAAACTCACTTTCACATTTAAAATATTATTAAGGATTCTACTCTACAACTATAATATTATAAAGGCGAAACTGCGTTTGTTTGTTTCTTTGATTTGATTTCTCTTCACGCTGCCGCAACAATGGCTCAATCGATTGTTATGAAACTTGGTTTGGAGATTCGAAAACACATAGAATACTTATTGTTTTAAAATTTTAAACTACATGGATACTTTAAAATTCTCTAGGGAACGCAATATAACCGAAGTCACAAGCAACAACATTAATTAATTGAAAAACTTGATCATTGTTTTATATGAAACTGATGTTATTTAGGGAACTTTCACTTTTATGCTAAATAATTTAGTTTTCTAGGTAAGTTGTGTGTACTTTGTTCAAACTGTTTTAATTATTATTTTTACAAAAATCAACTGATTTCCCTCATCCCTGTTTGTTTGTGATTGTTTTTACTCTTCATAATATTTTATTTTAACAAAATTCTGTGAAAAAGAAAATACTGATTAATGCAAATATATTACATAGTAGTTTTTTTTTTGCTTATCACATTGTATCAGATAACAATTTTTTATTTATTTACTTTAAAAGCGTAGAAATAAAAAAAAAATCTGTAAAAAAAAGACTCATTAATGATTTTGTGTTTTGTTTTGCTTATCATATTGTATCTAATCGCTATTTTTTTATTTACTTACTTTACGAGCGCAGAAATTAAAACAAAATTCAGTGAAAAAAAAGGCTAATTCATGATTACATAATATTATAATGTCGTTTTTTTGTTTAATTACATTGTATCTGATCACAATTTTTTTAATTTAGTTTACGAGCTTAGAAATAAAAACAAAATTTTGTGAAAAAAAGAAGACTGATTAATGATTATTTATTATAATTACGTCTTTATGTTAGTTACATTTTATCTAAATCACATTTTTTTTTATTTACTCTAAGAGGGAAAAATGAGGGGGAAAAGTGGAATAATCCAAAATGAAAAGGGGGATTTCTGGACTTTTTTTATATTCGGGTTCAGTTTTCCCCCTTGAGAGAGATTCTCTCAGGGGGGAAAAGTGGAATAACTTAAAATGATAAGGGGGCTTTCTGGATTGATTTTTTATTAGAGTGCAGTTTTCCCCCCTAAGGGGGATTCTCTCAGGGGGGAATAGTGGAATAAGCCAATCGAACGATACCTTATAAAATAGATAGATTTCAGGAACCTTTGTCTTTTGTATCCAAAGTCTGAAATGCAACCAACGCGATAAGATGCGATGCGTTTCTTATGACACAGCACATGAGTTGCCCGTCAGCCAGTCAACATTGAATAAAAAAAAAAAAATCTCGTCGAATACAAAACCTCCTTTTTTAGGGATCCCGAAGTAAGTAAGTACCCGAAGGGTATCCGACGGGACCTTATTACTAAGCCTTCGCTGTCCGGTCGTCCGTCCGTTTGTCTGTCTGTCAGCGGGCTGTATCTCCATAATATCTATACTAATATTATAAAGCTGAAGAGTATGTTTGCTTGAACGCGCTAATCTCAGGAACTACTGGTCCGATTTGAAAAAATCTTTCAGTGTTAGATAGCCCATTTATCGAGGAAGGCTATAAGCTATATAACATCACGCTAAGGCCCTAAGACGCCGAGCAAAAATAAAACATCACGAATACGAAGTACTCGCACGGCCAGGCGATTCGATGCGACGACCTGGGTCAGGGAGCAAGAAATTTGTCGCAGACGAAGTTGCGGGCAGAAGCTAGTATATCAAAATAGGTAGACGGTTGAAATTTTCACAGAATATGTATTTCTGTTGCCGCTATAAAAAAAAAAAAAAACAAACAAAAAAAAAGTTTAAATTAAAGGGGTCGTTTTTTGCCTTGTGGTTCGGAAACCTTCGTGTGCGAGTCCGACTCGCTCTTCGCCGGTTTTTTTAAGATTATAAAAACCTCGATTGACGAAACATGCATTTGATAGCTCATCTCTGTCATATTTTAAGAGCAAAAGGGGACTGGGCATTATTTAAGAGGGTAATATTTATCAGCGAAAAATAAGCAAGTAAATAACAAGATAAACTAACAAAGAGCTTACTTAAGTAGTATAACTTCTAAGGGTTCGCTATAATGACATACAGGGTATAATATAAAAATGAAGAGAGGTAGAAGGTTCAGTTGGCGTATTCTGTAAAACTTACGATACAAATCAACTTAATTCTTTATGAACACCTTGATGAATGAATGGAACGCTGATACTATAACTACTTATCTATATAAATAAAAAGAAATGTCCTGACTGACTGACTGACTCCCAAACCCTTGGACCTAGAAAGCTGAAATTTTGCACAGAGGTTCCCTTTATAACGTAGACTAAGGAAGGATTTTTCGAAATTCAACCCCTAAGGGAGTTAAATACTACTTACTATTTTTTTTTAGGAGATGAAAGTTCCGCGCGGGCGAAGCCACTGGCATAAGCTAGGAACTTCATATAAATGATTTTGTTTCTGTAAGTAGGTTTGTACAAACACTTATACACACGTTAATCATATTTTAAACTAGATGAGGTCGGCGTTTCCTATCTGACTACTCTGAGAAGAAAGGCCGAAACAAACTCAGAGGTCACATTTTCTTTCAAAGTCCAGACATACTCTTGGTCAGATCATGTGAAGACCACGTAGATTGGTGTTTTCAATTGTCTTTTAAGAACGTTTGTTCTGAAAGTTGGCAACGTCGCAAATAGCTGTCAAATATTTACGTGAAATTACGTGTTTTGATTAATTTTTGCAATATTACTGTATGAAAATATGAAATATCGCTAACTAACTATCTAAAATATGAATAAGTAATGATTTGCAATTATAACACTGAATTAGATATTGTAACCGTTTTAGGTGTAAAAAAGGCATTTGGAAAGTTTCCAAGTTCTTTTTTTACATCTAAAACTAAATATTCGATGTTAAAACATTAATTATTGCATTTCATAATCTGTATTTTAGATAGTTAGTTAGCGATATATTATATTTTCATACTGTAATATTGCCAAATTAATCAAAACACGTAATTTCACGTAAATATTTGACAGCTATTTGCGACGTTGCCAACTTTCAGAACAAACGCTTTTAAGGAAAGAACCTCACAAGAACCTCACAGATTGAGTGGACCTGTCCAGTCAGTGCACGAATTAGTCAGTGATCGTGCAGCTCAACTTAGAAGGAACACAACTATTCGACTAACTATTCCAAAGAAAGGAAATCTAATATTAATTTACGTATAAAACGCTCTGTTTTATTTACGTTTACGTGTATAATGTTTTATGATAAGCGGGCTGATCGGTAAAGATCCTGTCTGAATCAAGCCTTCTGAGGTAAAGTCTTTGGTTTCGCAATAATTAATCCTAACTACTTCTTTGTTTGACGTTTATGTCAGTTTGCGGTCCATTTTAACTTGAATCGTCTTTTGAAGTAAACACTCTTTGAAAGGAGGTCTAGATATTCTGGTTCTTGATTTGTCAGGAATCTTTTGTATAATAATTAAGGAATATTGGAGCATAACGGAGTTATCAAACGATGCGATGGGCTTAATTATCAATATGAAAATCTGTTCTGTTTAGACACCGATCACTCATTGTTTCACCATTTAGATTGTGAATGTTTTGTAACTAATCGCTTAAGTTCCTGTTTTAATTGCGTTACTTTTCTATCGTTTAGTGTCCTATTCACAGAACTCAATAATGCAGTTATAAATGCGATATAATTAATTAAAAATAGGATTGATTACTTCTTCAAGATAAATACTTCGAAATGGGGCGGTATACCTATCTAAGTGCCATCATTTGCCCCGCACCATTTTGAAGTAATGTATTTTGAAGAAGTAATCTTTAGATCCTATCGAACTACTTTATTTCAAGTAAATTTGTTCTAAAAATTAAATAGTTTCCTAAATAGAAAAGACTTCCTGGACTAGAAAACGAATAGCTTGCCGCTTTGGCAATTAAATATGAATGAAACCAAAATCCATTATCCACTGTACCTACCTACCTACCTACCTACAGATAAAAAATACACATACGCCCTGAGTAACAAATTCGTTCAGATCAATGCTCAAGAATGGTTGTCGGGTGCGACATGAGGTACTAAATAACCTTCTATATTTAAAATAAGCCTCGGTTCTAGTCGCTAAGAAAAGTAAATAATTTTAAACGGAAACTTCGCGAGCTACACGGAAAAATACTAATTTGGAAAATGCATGCACAGCGAAATCCTCATTGCGGTGAAAATATTCAAAAGGGCAGAAAATGTTTTCATCTGATATTATCCATCAACGTTTGAGTGAATAGCAGTAGAAAAAAGGCTAAAAGAATTTGCAAGACTGGCACAAGGTATGCCGATGACCCTGGTGGCGGCCCTAGAAATCGCTTGATACGAGCGGCACAGAACCGGTCGAAGTGGCGAAGCTTGGGAGTGGCTTATACCCAGCAGTGCACATCTTTCGGCTGAAATTATGATTATGATTTGAAAGATCTCCCAGACTGTTGTTTGTTAGCGTTTCAAGGCCATTAAGTGGAATATGTAAATAAAATAAATTTGGTTTGACTGCAAGCTGACCCCAACATGCTTGGAAACATGCTGGTCCTGCTCCATAGGACAATCTAGAGTCTAAACAAAATCAAACTGGTTGCTAATTGAATTATGTAAATAATAATATTTATGACATTTATTTACACTCACACACTGACTTATTTCTTGTTAATATTCTAGGAAAATCGTATGCTTACCTACTCTTACAATGTTTGTAAATATGTGAGCACCATGTATCTATCATAGAATTAATTTATCTTTATTGCTTCAGTTGCATTTTGTTACCTTTTTTGGTATAGCAATTTTATTCTGGGTGCATCGTTTTCACATATAATTATATAATGAATGTACTATGATAAATTGTATGTAAAACATTTTTAAAGAGTAACGGTGGAATTTCTTGCCCGTTCTTCTCCATACGAAACTACATTTTGGAATGGGCGACTTGAATCAATTCCGTTATAATGTAAATGTGGACGTTCAAAAGTGCCTTTTAAGTGCCTAATTGAAATAAATGATTTGACTTTGATAGTTGAGAAAAGGCTAGGCAGCTGATGATTTTTTATTTATATTTATTTCGTTTATAACAGCTTAAACTATCATTACAGGGTTAACACTAATGCGACATTTAAGAAATTAAACTAATAACCTATATATATTATAAGCTATATCTATAGCATAAGTTATTAGTTTAAGCTATACTTACAATAACCAAATTAGAAAAACTAACAACAGTATTAAATTTTTAAACTATTAAACACAAAGCATAGTATAAACATAATTACTTACATAACATTGTACAAACATAAACACAAACATACTTTACTTACATTAAGAAAAAATCAGTAAGTTTTAATTTGCTTGTAGCATTATATAAATAGTAATTACCCTTGCAAATTCAGTCAAACAACGTGTAAACAATCAATCTGAGTTTGAAGGTCGTTGATGGTACGAATAGCTCTGGTAAGGGGTGCCTTGATGATGTGGAATAAATAAAATCATAAGGAAATCTAGTCGGAAGTAGGTAGGTACTGGTATTTGCTCCGTGGTAGGTACCTAAATCAAACACAATAAACAAGAATGACTCGCAAACATTATGTGGGTAGGCAGGTAGGTATGTACAGACGCCAGCACATCGAGCTACCCCATCTGTCAAATTTCTTTGATAGATTTTCAACTTTATCACATAATCATAAGGTTCATGTTCAATTGGAAAAAATTGACAGTTTGGGGTAGCTTGATGTGCTGGCGTCTGTACAAACATTGAAATGTATCTGTCATTCGCGATTCAATATCATTATCTGCCATATTTATTTAATATTTCTAGTCCATAGGGTAATAAAACACATATCTAATATTCAAATATTTTCATTAATTATATTTACGCAACTAAAACATGCATCGTTTATTTTATTGCCTCATTGATTATTCAAAACCAAATAAATTATTAATTTGGCGGTACTGGCATTCTACGCATTTCCATGATGAGTATCTACCTCGGTAGGATTGAATGTAAAAAAAAGAATAAGGCTGAATGAATAAAATGTGTGTGCGGATGGTGTGCGGCGCGAAATGTGTTCGATTCATTCTTTACCGTCGTCAAATTTTTATGATGTATTTTTTTTTTCTATAATTCTTCTTATAGGTGGAAAATTGTGCTTTTACACTTATATACCTACGCCTGTTCAGCAAATTCTTGTCCGAAAATGCGATTATATTGATGGTGGTTTAACCTTTAACCCCTCGGCCGTAACTGAATCTCCTAGAGATGTACGTCAAAAAGCGCTCACGTGTACAAACGCTCCAGGAGATTTCGTGGCTCGGGTCGGATTTAAAGCCTAATTTTGCCAGTCTAGAGTATACCTTTCCTACTCTAACTTAAACAGACTGTAGGAAAAAGAATAGGAAAGGCATATAACACCACATGCTAAACATCCAACAACAATTTGTTACGGAATGTTGCACTCAATTTAGTCTGTGGGAGACGCCTTGTTATTGTTTTTGTGAACGGACGCGACGCGTTATTGCAGCAGTTCTTTGAAGTGTAAAGTGTCGAGATAATTATACAACCATGGACAAATAAGTACTAAACAGTTTTTAATTGCTGTATTGTGTATTGGATAAAGATTTTGGACAAAATTCGTTATTTCACCAAACATAGTTTCGAAATTCACGCGCCATCCCGGTACATTTCTACTTGTTGTGAGAAGAAAATACACTAGTGACGGCAATATGTTGTTAGAAACATGATTTAGATGCATTACTACGTATGTATTAGGTATTTTATTAGTGAAATTCGATTACAAAATAGTGTAAATATTCAAATGTAAAAATGTAATCGAAAATCGCATCTCGAGGAGATTTTGTAACTTACAGGTAACTGACAGGCATTTGACGTTTATGACATCCAAGCCGCCATGTTTTTTGTGATTCGTACACAATATGGACAATGGTCAGTAAACCAATAAGTTCTGACCGACTTAGAAAAAAGCGAGGTAAAATTATTTTAATATTTTCATGGTTTTTTTTTCCTTTTTATTTATTTGGTGATTTGGTTTTGCATATCATCGTTACTTCTAAACCTGTTTTCTACACATGACCATGTGTTATATTTTATTGTTCAAGCGTAAAATGTCGAAAAAAGCCTAAAAACGAACAAAGGTCCCGTCCATAAATATATTTACAAATATTTATTACTTTGTATGTATCTAAACATTGGCAAATTGTAGGATTTTCATCTATTAGCGTGATATGCGTTTTTTTTTAAATATTTTTTTAAAGAAAAAATTAAGAACATTTCATTTTCATATTAAAAAAGTAATCCTACCCCTATTAGAAAATCGCGTCATATTCACATTTTATTTTTATTTTGTTGTTCAGATGTGACCTACTCGTTGTATCCTATATTGTGTACTTGGAATTCTTGTACTGAAATTGCTTGTTTTCTGTTTTTTATTTGTTGATTTTGCTAATGATTTTGCTAGGCTACATGCCTTTGTGTTGTGTTTTTCCATTAGTAAATATCATCATCATGTGGATTGTGAAATAAAATTTCAAATAAATGCAATAGTACTTGCTCTGCGATAAAAAATATGAAAGGGCCTTTCTTAGAGCTCTTTTTCAAGTGTTGGCATTGGGACTCATAGTTCGTAATTTAAACAATTCCAACAGCTAACACTTTGTCTGCGATAAGATTGTGTACCAAACTATCGAATAAGATGCTATAATTAGCCACTTGGCTTACAGAGTTCCCGAAATGAATGTGTAAACATACCCTTTCTTTTTTTCGTGGTAAAGGTCGGCTACCTGAGCCGAGTTTTTGTTTAGCTTGTAGTGTGCTAAATATGTATGGAGGTGTCTGTTCTTTTTCTTGATTCTTGTAAAATAATGTGTTAATATGTAAATTAAATAATAACTTTGGAAAAAAATGCTATTATTTTATTAATATGACGACTTTTGTACGAAAAACTGGGAAAAAGGAGCCCACCCTACTTTCAACTTCGAATCAACAATAGATTCCACGATAAAACTGTACTAAACTATAGATAATCAGATAGCTTATTTCATAACGATTTCAATGTCATAGGGTTTGTCGAGCTGCGAAGCGTAATTTCAGAGATATCGTAGTTTTAGTGAACGCGGAAGAATCGCACGATTTCGGCCGGGCGCGCTGGTACAAGTCTGCCGAGTGGCGCAATAGAGGCGTTACCGCGGAGGGGAAGCTTATAATTATTTTATTTTCTTAGTCAATGTTTTATCATAATTTAGGGTTTAAGCCTAAAGTTAAGTAACTACATAAACACTAGAGTAATTGAATGTAATGTAACATTCTTACGAATGGCACAATACAAGCCAAAGCTTTATTTAAAAACAAAAGTATTTGCATGTGATATAGGTAACGTTCCTGCGAATGCTTGAAAACTCACCTTAATAGGAATGTAACTCACGTACACTGTATTCCCAGTGCCAAAACTGTAAACAATGCCAAAATCTTCTACAGACCGATCATTGAAAATTCATTCAGAAACCGGCTCCGGGCCGCCATTCCTTGTCACACTACCCACATATCGGGTGATCCGGTAAATTATCAATGGGTCGGGTGCACCAAAGTCATTGGTTGGTGCATTCGGAATGTAAGCCATCTGGGCGCATACCGCTTGTATTGAGCATGCCGGGGACAGATGGCGATCAAACTGATCCAACATTGTTTTGGGACCGGGAGCTAGGAAGGAGAAGGAGAGGGTTTGGAGGCGAATTATGCGGAAGTCTGGTATTTGTTTTTCGATGATTTATCATCGTTTTCTTAAGTTTATTTTGAGTTCCTAACATTACCTACGAGGGATTTGATAGCGTTTTTAATAGACATATTTCGCTCGGTTTTTATGACTAGAGAATGAATCAAAATGTTTTTATTATTTGTTAATTTAATATTAAGAGGCTGTATACGACATTTTACAGACCCGCTTTTAGAGTTAAAATACTGCATCCATAAGTTTTAATGCACAAAATGAAAGATCGTTTCAGTTTTTATCTGTTGAATGTGATTGTTTTCGGAAAATTGATTGATTTTGAACTGAAGTTTATTTCTGTTGTTTTAATTTTATGAAGAACACTTCTTAAAGTAAAGGTAAATAATAATAAATAAATAATTCATGTTTTACAGATAAATTCACAAAACAGTCGCCGGTTTGTGTTCGATTACTCAAAATCAAATAATGAATTTAAAAAAATGTAGCTCATGAATCAGATCATAACTGAAATTATCTTTCGTACGGTGCAGTGTAGAAATATGTGTATTTTAGCTGTAATATAACGTCTATAGAATCAACTAAGTCAGCGAAATCAGAAAAAAAGTTATACACTCTCTTAAATCTCCCATATCTCTCAATAATAATGAAAACCGTATCGAAATCCGTTGTGCTGTTTAGAAGAACAACTACCTATTAATGCATACCATAACTTTAACGGATTTCATTTTTTACCGACTTCAAAAAGAAGTCGGTTGTTTTTTTTATTTGGAAAAAGTTTTTGTTTATCACGGTTCTTCATCATATACCCTGTAAATTGTGAGGTCTGGTTCTTATCATACAGACCTCCAAGTATCTACAAGACCTGGGGCTACACTGATGATTGTGACTTTAAGTAGAATATTATTATTATTAATTTATTATTAACGCAACCACACAGACAGATGGGAAAATCAAGTATAATTTAAAATATTATGTATTTATTGATATAAATATAGATGTAGCTATTACTTGGGCCTAGTCGGCCCATAGCCCATGGCCCGCGGTAATCGTGGCATCGATGGAGCTAGGATAGAATAAGCTTTTGTCGTAGATATTTTAATAAAGAAAATATAGATTTTAATTCATTCCATGGTAATAAAGTTCCGCTACATCCAAAGCCTCTTATATTGAATTCCATTACCTCGTGAAACCGAAAATATTTTAACACCGAAAAGTTTCCAATAAATGGTAATGAAATTAATGTGGCACGAGGAAATGGGATTTTCACCATCGTTATCAACTTATAAAATGTATAATGCACACTTTCACATTTTTGGAAAAGGGTGGGGTAGTTGATGATAATAGAAAAAACTACCACAGTAGGGAAACTTTGGTATATATTTAACAAACCTAAAATAATTCCCATTTTGTTCTTCTGTTAAAATGTTATTTAAAACTGTAATACAATGAATGTTCTTCTTTTTATGAATCTCAGTTAGTTCCTATTTTCGGGTCGCAAGCAGCGCCGAATTTTGATGTAGCAACCTCAGATCATAGCTTCTTTGTTCTGTGAGCACAACTCACTTCGCGCTGTGAACAAGGCTATGAGAAGCGCATTGCGTCATTAGAAGCGCAAAATAATTAAAAGTGTTCTTTAGAGAAGGTCATTAGAATTTTAGACGGTCAGTTTAATATTTCCCGTAAACTGCTTACATTAATTTCAAAATAAACGACTTATTACATGCTGATCTCAACACATAAATCTAATTCTAAATCAAGTTGCATGTTTGAAAATTGTTCCATAATACATACACGTCTGATTTGGCGGACTAAAATGTTATATGTTTCAAGCCGCCATATTTTCTGATACAGGGGTAAGAAACCTTTGATGGTACCTATACTCACGAATATTAAGAGTTTGTTTGAACGCGCTAATCTCTGAAACTACCCAATGGATTTGAAAAAATATGTTTGCATTTATTTATTTATTTATTTAAACTTCTCGCACACAAAAAGGTACAAAGGCGGACTTAATGCCTTAGGCATTCTCTACCAGTCAACCATGGGTGGTGAAGAGATTAGATGGCAGATGGAGATTAGATGCATTTGATAGCCCAATTTTTGAGAAAGGTTCATTTCTTTATTGAACATCACGCTGCGACCCTTATGAGCCATTAAAAGTCAGAAAGATAACTAAGCGAGAACGAAGTGGGTGTTATTATGGGCGATGCAACATTATTTTTACCCGACTGCGCCAGAAGGAGCGTTATGTTTTTCGAGTGTATGTATGTATGTATATTTCTTTGGCACGCTCTGTAGCCTAAACGGCTTGATTGATTTGAGCTTGAGAGGTGCCGTTAGATTCGTCTTAATTGTGAGGGTGACACTGAGTATATCAAAATTGAAAAGAAAAATGGTTCAGTTTTGGCGCCATCATGTATCATAAAAAATAAAAAAAAACTCAAAACCTATTGAGTGGGGTATCAAAATAATGGGCATAAATAGGTCTCATTGACGTCAAAAATAATAATATTAACTAAAAACTGTGAATAAAAAAAAAAAATACAAAATCAAACAACCCAACTGCCTTAAAAAGTGAAGTGAAGAGAGTCGCAGTCAATAAAGGTCTTTTTTATACCTATTGTTAAATTTAAGAAGAGGCGCGACTGCATAAGATTGTTTATAATAATATTCAGTATAATAGTCATCCTTTTAAAACAAGTTCATTATTTCCATTTTTTTAAATTGAAGTTCACTTTTTAGGCAGTCAGAATTTTTGATTATGAAAATAATAATAAAAAAAAAATTGCCTACACTGTCCCACTGCTGAGCAAAGACCTCCCCTAAATCCTTCCAAGCACCCTTTTCCAGGACCACCTCGGTCAAACCCTTGCGATACGCGTCTTGGTCATCTCGCCACCTCTTCTTGGGCCGGCCTCGGCGCAATACCATATTTTATGTTAAATCATTTTAGAACAAGAAACTTCACGAGGACAAGCTAGTAAGGTATAAGGGTAAATAAGTTTCACGTTATCAATGACAGATATCCTTCCCATAACATTGAAACTTGAAAGGTTCGACCTCTTTCTAACTCCTGAGTGAATAAACTTTTGATTTCGTAAAGTGATTCGAACAGTCCTGTTCGCATTCCGAATTCTGAACTAGGATATATTAGAAGTCGGTTAAAATATATTGAGACTAATCAGAATTTCCACTGTATTTGTTTTTATTCCTTTTAATGACATCAGAAAAGCCCTGCACCCTAATTGCGTAAGACTATTATGAAAGTTATTGCTAATCCATTGCTCCATATGTAAAAAAAATTGTCTGCTCAACAACATAGATACATATCGTAATGAATGTTGTTAAACTTTCAAAATGACAGCCATTCCAACTTCTTCTTAACTTCACCTTTAATTGCCGATTAACAGTACATGGAGCGTTAATGTATCTAAAATCGACAGTACATATCAAAACAATACGAAACGTCCTCTAATTTCTATTCGCGGTAGTACCTAAAGAATGCTTAATGGTCCCGCATGACGCCGCATCGCCCATTGAAATGACTACTTCAGATTTTCGTTTGTTCTAAGCTGCTTAGTTGTTAAAAGAGATAATACGCCATCTAAACAAAAATAATAGGTGTCAGTTGATACGAGCTTTAGCCAAATACTTAGTGCACCTCTTTATGATATGAAAATCTATCTTTCAATTTTACCCTCGCGACACAATCCTTCGTCGACCCGAGCGTAGAGAATCGAACAGAGTGCGTCCCCGCGAGGCTTGCTTTCCGAGGCACGGAGAGGATTTTCTGAACCATTTGTTGGTAGTTGGGGACTATGGTAAATATGAAACCATGTATGTTTGGATTTTTGGAAATTTGTTACACGCAAAAACGGCTCGACGGAAAAAATATTCAGCACACCGATAGATATATGCCTGAATAATTTTTATCCCGGTAGCAGTTTTCGTGGGATGATTTTCGACCTTCCGCGGGTGAAGCCGCTGGCAAAAGCTAGTATTCTATGGAAGCCTGTCGGATATGGACTACGTTTGTATTGGTACGACATCGCAGTGACCACGGAACAGTTTAAGATACATGTTGTTTGCAGTCGTGTTGAGTCGGCTTCAATGAAAGCGGCCAGACCGTTCCTCCGACGATATTTCGAATTGTATCTCTGCCGGTTTGTGTGAAGACTGGATTGGGAATATTTGGTGGGCAGTCCGATTGGATAGTTGGATAGACCTATATTTGCTGCTGGAATAGCGCGAATACCTATTGATATCATGTTGGATAATATCATCATCTGCCTAGCCTTTTCCCATCTATATTGGGGTCAGCTTCCAGTCTAACCGGATGCAGCTGAATACCATATTGGACAATATGTTCTCCATAAACGCTGTAACTTCTATTAAGAAGTGTGCTGTCGTAGGATGAACAGCGTTGGGACAAGCAAAATTGCTTCGTAAATGCACTTGCAACATTAAAGAGCTAAAACAAGGATCGATAATTTTAAGAGCTTAATTAAAATCTAAAGTTAGTCAGAAGAGATGATCACCAGTTGATCACCAGATGATCACCAAAAAAAAAAGAACACACTTTTATTTTATTCGGTCACAAAAAGTTATTTAATTAATAATTATAATTAGACGTTATATAACATAACGCTTTCAGTGTTTGATATAAAAAGCAAGTGGCTGGCTCCCAGTAGTAAGTTTTACGAATAATACAGGTTTAAGACAAACTTACATGAACTCAGTACCAAGTAAATATCCAGAACCGTCCGTATTCGAGGGGCTTAGCCGTAAACTGTAGTTAATGTTGCAAAAGCGATGATTTATTACTGCCCTCATAAGATCGTACTTAACCTATCAGATGCGATGTCACTCAAACTCCATATAGTGCCGCCTACGTGCTCACATCTACGTATTAATTTTCACTTCATAATAATATTTAGGTATGTATTTGTAATATCTACATTAATCATCTCTTTCGGTTGACGGGTTAAGTAGTGTGGGGTCAGTGAACTGTCGAAATATAGGTAGGGCACAGTGATTCATTTATTACCTTCGTTATCGTAGCAATTTGTTCGAAATAGATGGAACATTCTGAAACAATTTCGTATCTTGCCGCAAGATACGAAATTGTTTCAGAATGTTCTGGTCATCAAAAGTAAAAACACATCATGAACGAGTTAAAGGCAACCTGCGCGAAATATTAACATGGGTCAGTGGCAACGTGACTCTTCCATACCAACCTGTAGGCCTTGTACACTGTTGACACGAGACTTATTTTTACACAGAAAATCGTGCTGGTGTAGGTCACACGTGCTATAGAATATTATACGATACATGTGACTTCAGTAGTTCGTTATTACCGCGGCCACCCTCGCTACGCTTGGGCACTAATTTCATGCCGTGGAATAGAGAACTACTTAACACACTCGTATAGTAATGTACTATTAACAACATATATCTCAGCATGAAGCCAATATTACATGCCAATATTATGAACAAACCAACTGGCCAGTTCTCCCGTCTGATCAAACTAATATTTCCCTAAGCAAACATGCGAAGACGACGGGCGAACTAAGTTTCGAATATAAATACGTCTCCTGCAAGTCGGTATTACGAAGACATGCAGACAAAAGGGTACAATATGATAGATGTATCAAGTTTCGGATGTGGGTTGGATCTGATACCTATCATAAGGAATTTAATTACAGTTTATTGATGTTTCGGTTGATAGGAAAGGTCAGACCTTCGTTTACCATGAAATTTGTTGAACTCTTAGTGATGACTTTGGCAAAAAGGTGTATAGAAAACCGACTTACTCTATTTTAACTAGCAACTCGAATAGTATTTAAGTTCCTTCCACATCAAATAATTGCCTTTTGCATTCTGTCATTGGTAGGATATTAAGAAATTTTAACAAGAAATTCTCTCATCTTGATATATTTAACACCAAAAAAGGTGTATTCAGGAAAATTTTAGTGACTTCTGTATGCGATGAATTGACTAATAATTCTAAATAAAAATTAATAAAGTAATCCGTGACCATACACCATTACAACTCCTCACACACACTCCTACACACCCACCCACACTGCACACTTAGATATGCTTAGAAGGTGCTAGCATGACATCCTGTTTGTTTCTGATGCATAATTATGTACAGTTATTAAATTGTACCGTTATTGGCTGTAAGATTAGTTTATTTATTTTAAGTGAAATTGTTCAAGAGCTGTGGATTTTGTGAATAAATAAATAAATAACTGAAAATAGTAGTAGAAGGTGGGGCATAACGAGGATGCTTAGGAAATGTAACAATAAAACTATGTTAAATATACCTTAGTTATTTGTACAACACAGGTACTACTTTGTTTTTTAGATTTTTATCAAATTAATCTACTGTCTTTGGCGTGTTCATCAAGTTATTGACTTTTTTTTTTTTTTTTTGGGTGGGAAATCATCAAATGACTTCTCCTGCTGAGTGGAGCAGGAGGGCGTGTCAGACTATTACTGACTAAAACCCACCCGTGTTCCCTCAGTAGCCCGTATGCCAGGGGCCGTGGTATCTCTTTCGAACAAACCCGCACCCCTGGCAGGCATCGGCCCTTGCGGACCCCACCAGTGGTTACTGACATCTATGACGGCGCGCGTGAGGAACACAACGCGCCGTCCCGTCTACCACTTTTCGGCCGCAGAGGATAGGGAGAGCGGCTGACGCTATACCGACACTCCTCTTCCCCTGCGGCCTCACCGCGTCCGCCATCAAACGGTGGCGGCCCCGTCCAGGCCACGGAAGGGAAGAGCGCTGCTCAGAAGCACCGGCACTCCTCCTCTACCGCAGCCTGTAACCCTCAGCCGCGATGCCTCCCATTCGACATCGCGGCCCACCTCAGTTGCGGTGCACCTCACCGCAACCTACTTTTTGGCCGCTACGTCAATGGCTTGAAGGCAAAAGCCCTGACGAGCGGCCCCACCGTTGGGTTCCTCTTGGCTTCACCGTGGATGGGAGACCACGGTTACTAAGCCCCCCCGCAACGACAATGCGGGAACCCACTCGGGGGGGAAGTTATTGACTTAACAAACGCTTTTTTTTGTAACTCTTAGAGAACCGCATTATGCATCATACTGCACGTGAAAACTATTTTTGTCGTAAAAATAGACGCGTGCACTCTGAAATTCGGTGACAACCGCACTATCCTTTGATATAAAATGACCGTTTGTTATTAAATATAGGACATCGTTTGCATGTCTGCGTATGCGCAAGTGTGAGTGGCCCCGTCGTGCCCCACGTCCTCGTTACGCTCCACCTTCACCTAGTACTATTCAATTTCAGCTGATTGCAATTTTGTTATATTTTAGTCCAGTGACTAACCGATGACATGAAATCCATCGAATGCGAGAAGCAGAGAACTGGTCGAAGTGGCGATGCTTAGGGGAGACATGCCAACAGCAAACGTCTTTTTGCTGACATGATGATGATATCATCTGCCTAGCCTTTTCCCAATTCTGTGGTTGGGGTCAGCTTCCAATCTAACTGCAGCTAAGTACAGTATTTTACATGGAGCGACTGCTTATCTGACCTCTACAACCCAGTTACTGGGTAATACGATGCCCCTTGATAAGATTGGTTGTGAGATATTCGGACGCCTGATGAGCCGTAACGACTGTCAATGGTCACGCATATCAGCCAGGACCATCTGCTTGACGTGATTTTTGAGGCACGGGGGGGTCTTAGTATGTAAAGATGACCACCCATCCACTGACCAACCGCGACAAGCGTTGCTTAACCTGATCGATGGAACCGTGTGCCTGTTTTAGCCACAAGTTCCTTTGAAATGACGATGATGAATAACCTAAATATGAAACATGGGATTAATAACGTTACTACTAAGTTTAAACTCTATACATACCCTTTCTAGATAGCTAAATAAATTGAAACCTTAGCTAACAAACAAAGATTAATAACATATTCAACTACTAACTTTCCTATGAATCTTGACAGTTAATTTATAAGGATTCGTTACCAGATTTACACGAATTTCCTAACTTAATAAACTTCATAATATACCTAAATGCCGAAATAACATGGCTGAGAATGCAACTAAACTTGCATGTGACAATAAAGGAATTTATAATGGCTAGAGAAGAGAGAGCTAATGTAAGTTGCTAGTCAATAAGTTGTCATTTCACAACTTGAAGTAACCTTGCCTAAGTTATGGTGCTTAAGTTGAATTATTTGGCTCAATGTTATGAGAGCGTTTGTGGTTTGATGTATACCTGATAAATGTGGTCGTATAAAGTCATGGTTTGGTTTGAAAGCGCTATCCAGCTACCAAATGGCAGGTTAATTGTTGTGAGTGGTTTAAATGTTGATTATTAGTCGGATTAAGGTGCCGCCTAGGGTGGACCGTGAAATTCAAATCTTGTTCGATTTGTTCGGACGTTGCGTATGTGTGCGTAGAAGCTACTACGTGCTACTCTTGCTGGTGTGTAAGTACGCACTCTGGTAAGGAAACAAACCAGGGATCAACATCACAAAATATGGTTGAACCTAAGTGAGTGCAGGCAGGCTAAGGAAGCACTTCCTGCGTTCGATGTCCGCCTCACGAATCAATTTCTCCGCTTAACAAAACAACAGCTGCGTACAGTTACAGCAGCTGTAACTGGCCATGGGTCATTTAATAAACATCTCTTTGTCATAGGAGTAACAGACAGTCCGCTGTGCAGGGCCTGCATGGAGGACGACGAGACAGCGCCTCATGTGCTGTTAAACTCCCGGTGGTCGCTAATTACAGGGCAAAATACTTTGGTGACCCAGGTAGGTACCCTACGTGAGATTGTTGCCTTTCTCAAGGAGCTGGGGTGGATCGAATAACCGATTCTCCCACCCGTACGCAAAATACGCGCTTTGGCGTGGAGTTGCGGACAACAGCCCGTTTTACCTATTTTCTATTATTTAGTGTGTAAGTAAGCCGTCATAATTTGATCTACATTGCTATTCTGTAACCATCTCACCGCGTGTGGTGAGCGTGGAGTGAACTGTCAGTGTCATTTCACCTAATGCTTGGTCAATCCCTAGCATAAGTGGGATGACAGTGACAGGTCACTCCACGGAGCTTCACGCGGTGAGATGATTACAGAATTGCCATGTAGATGTGCCTCTAAATTTTTTAAACTTGCAAGTGTGAAAAGTTAGGTAAGGAAAAGTACACTAACTTTATTAAAAACCGTACCTAATACGTTTTTCTGGAAATGTCGATTCACCCACAAATGAATTAACTTAGTGCGAATCGACCAATGAGCCGGAAATTGTAATTCGCCATTAAAATCACATGGGATCTACACTTTTACCAAAAGAAATCAATGAAATCACTATACATAGTACCTAATCTATCTTTACATAAAACTCTAAACAAGACACCAGTCTTCAGTCAAAACGTGAAGGGCGCTTGTTTATTATTAAATTAACCCTTCAGTGCGGAGGGTAATCTTGGAAGTTGGTCGGAGGGCCCTCTGTTAATCTGTCAGGTTATTGTTTGAGCGCTGCCCTCCTGAGGGTTGACTTTCAAGCAAGTCTTGTTTGAACTTATATAGTTATGGTAACATAGCCTTTGATGGGGGAGTGACAAAGTTTATGGGACTTTTTTTACGCATTTGTGAGGCTGTGACCCTTTTTTTGGGTCGGATTTTTGAGGAGGAAGGGTAACATTATAGCTACATTGAAAAGATTTTTAAATAATATGGGAAAATAAGGGTTTTGTTCGTGGAGTCTGTAATAATGAAATCGTTTTTGGTATGTAATAGGTATAATTTTATCTCCTTTTGTTGCATAAAACTAGCTTAATTGTAACCCAAGTGGAGAAGTCACTGGCTCCTGAAATACAGGTACTTTAACTTAGTCTCGCATTTTTCTGTAACCTGTTTTTATGGCAATACAGTGTTCTTAAATTAATTATTTTAAGTGTGCCTACTTACTTAGGTGTTTGCATATTTTTAATTATAACTAGAAAATGGCCATCATGTACTGTGGTGTTTTCACTGGCCCATCTAATTCTTAGTTTCACAATGCTGTTTGTATCATTGCAAGGCCGTGCATTGTAAATGCTCAATAATAAATTAACATAAACTCCAACAGTTATTTTAATTGCTCATTTTACCGTTCAAGTACGAAACTCTCTTCAAAAACTATCAACTGGACAGCGGAGATATCCGTAAAGTACTCAGAACAAATTCCTTCACACGGAACTAATAACGTTTGCTCACATACTAGATGTTCTACCAGCCGGTGCTCGCCAGTCCAGGGCACTTCTAGCCACCACGGGGTCTGCCATACCGTACAAAATTTACTCAAACAGTATCTAAAATTTACGTATACATCGGTGTAAATTACAAACTTTGTTACTCTCAAGTTTGGTACAAGTTGAATTTTGTCGTTCTCTAATGTTGATATCAGATACTTCACTTTTTGAATGAAGTTATTTAACGCAGCTTGCGGTAGGAGAAATATTTTAGAAGTCATCGCGTAACGAAAACGTGTAATGCGACTTTAATATTTAAAATAGAATAAGGCACAAAGAGTGAGATAGGTTAAAAGCTGCTGATCCCAATAATGAGGTCAAAATGAAAGTCCAAAACGGCGGCAGCAAAAAAAATTCCTCTTGCGTGCCGTTTTCATGGTTTTCGAGGGTGCTGAAGCCGATAGTGAGGTCAAAATAGAGTAGTTTAAAGATACAGTAAACGACGTAATTCGGAGTTGAAGAAAAGGCGTAAAAAATTAATTCATTTGTGAACCGATCCAACGATGTTGGGTCTCCTTGGGCTCTGAGTGATGGAAAAATGAAATGAAATGAGCGAAATTCACCAAAAGAAAACATTTTATACTTAAATTAACTTTTCAATACTGTAAACTGTTTTTTTTTGGTGTGATATGAACGTTGTATATGAACGTGTACCGTGTGATGCCGGACGTAAAGAATAGCATCATCCCATCTCTTCCCGTGGGTGTCGTAGGAGGCAACTAAGGGACTTACTAGAGAATGGGCAGCAGCGTTCTCTATGCATTTTACCACCATACAGCGATCGCCAACCCGCCTGCCAAGCGTGGCGATTATGGAAAGCCCCCCCAAATTGAAAAAAAATTATAAAGATACAAAATTATTCAATCTGACCCAACTATATAAATATAATACATGCACATTAGTTAGAAAAATTCTTACAAAGGATATACACTCACAAATTACATTCACAAAAAAGATAGATTACCATAAACGCATGACAAGGCAGGCTAATAACCTGTGTTTAAGATCCCATAGAACGAACTACGGAAAAAAGAGTATTCTATATGATGGAGCCCAACACTACAATGAACTACCTAAGGATATAAAAGAAGCCAAATCTCTGTTTACATTCAAAAAATTATTAAAAACCCACATTTTAAAGGATTCTTCATTATTAAGCACTTAATATGGTTATTATTTTAACTTCCAATCAATTAATCATGTGAATATAATACATGTAGTACATTAATATTATACGCAAAACATACCTGATACACATTATCGTATAAACACAAAATACACATACACACTATTATATACCTACATACATACATGCAAGCACTATACAATAATCTGCATTATCAATAATAATACTATAAATATATTTACATCACACTAAAACTCTTCTCGCAATGCTATCGCTGTGTCACGGGCTTTAGTAAAAACATCTTGTCACTCACGCACACTAATCCGCTGCACAACGAACATAACGACGTCGCGCACTTTGTTTTTGTTATTTTTTTTTTGTATTTACCCGCAATAGGTTACTAATTTATTGCTAACTACTTTTTAACCATAATATAACTTTATCGTAATTTGTCATAGTACCAGCCCGCTACGCCATTCGGCATAATGTTTTGTTATTCTTACCTAGATATATAATTATATGTTCTCTATAAGTGATTTTGTAAATCTTTTGAGAATGAAATGTCTTAAACCGTAAATTGGGGGCGGCCTATGTCCAGCAGTGGACGTCTTCCGGCTGAAATGATGATGAACGTTGAATGGAACAAAAATGAGGCTTCAATCGAGCAAACCTTGAATTCACTCGTGTGAACCGTCTAATGCCAGCTATTTCATGTTCCAATACTTGACATAAAGTGAACAGACACACATGCACCAAGTTTTCTTAATAAATAGGTCAATGCTTCGTGTCACCCTGATATTGGCTGGCTGTGGTCTGAAGTTTGTAGCACTTTAATATCTGAGTACGATCTTACATAGCTTCTACATACAATATTAAAATGTTTACCTGTACGCAATAGGTAAAAGGTATTTTTGCAAGATGCATTTGAAAACATCTCTAGGTTAGCTTTGACAAATGAATACGTCTAAGAAGAGACTGTTTGAATGAACAGAATGAAATGCAATAGTCCGGTCAAATTGACTCTAAAAACTCTTGGTATGAATGTTCGGAACACCATTATAAATGCATGCCGAAAAGTCCCCATTGATCCCGTAAGTACCTGGAAAAAATATATTCAAAGTCATAGGTAGGTAGGTTTTTCGCGTTTTTCAGCAAAACCGTAAGTTTTATCATAAAATTATGTTCAACAAAAGGGAAGAAAAGTATTGAAACATTTTTAATAGATAATTTTTGTCTGACCTAATTTTATGATACAAGTTACTGTTTTGTTTAAAACCCATTTTTGAGACCTTTGACGTTGAATAAAAAACATCCAGATACGGGATCGATGGGAACTTTTTAGCATTCATTTATAATGGTGTTCCGAACGAAATTACTTTTATCTTCTAAAGATGTTTAACCTTTCCATTCCGTTAGTATGCTTAGTGTCAGAGTGGAACTATAAAATGTTTGATGGCCGACACTTGGCCCTTTTGTCAGCTCTACACATTTATGTGCGCAATCTCATTTCATAACAGAACCTTTATAATTTGCCTCCGTTCCTCTGTGACGATATTTATTTTATTGAGAGACTAGAAAATGTTGACATACGGGTAAGTATTGAAGCGTGGACGTCGCGATTTCTTACAAAATTTTAAAAATGAAATACTGCATTTATAGAGGTATGAGAAATAGGGTGTAAAGTCCACTCATGAGGGAGGATCCTCCGACTAGACGAGTGTTGTGTCTGGTGAGCAACTAACTGTCCGATAATTGATGTCGGGACGTTGTATAAACGCTAGTTGCGCGGTATACGATTTTGCGTGACATCATTGTGATGCGTAGTTAGCAAGTGGCGATCTAGATGTCGCTAACCATTAAGTTGGGAACGCTTAAGTATCCTGACCACTTAACTACTGGATACTTAAGCGTACAATAACACATGGGATTTCCACTTCTCTGTTCTATTCTCATGTCTTTCAGCTTCAAAATCATACCCCAAAAAGGAATAATTCATCACGTTACAAAGAATTTCTTTCTTTATTAGTGACAAGTTCGTAGTTTGCGGATAAGTATGCCTTCATCCAAGGGTGATGTAAATATGTCTTATTTCAAAGTAAAACCAAAATAACTTGGTTTTTATTTTTGCCTGTCTATCTGTGTAATAGTGTCAATCCCTAGCGTCAAGTGGAATGAGAAATCACCTCAAGCTCACTTCACTGAAGTTTTCACGGCGAAATTTTACACAGAATTTACCTGATGTTCACTATTCTTTATTGTCATTGAAAAGTTTACTTTAACACATTTGATTTAAAGTCGTCATGACAAGTTATTTGCTGTGTCGAAACGGTGCTGTCTTAATAAGTGAGATGACCTTAGGTACTCACCTTACAACGAGACAACTAAAATAATAAACTTATTATTTATCTATTCTGTAAGTGCGGTCCAGCATGTAAACTAAATCCGTATGTTCCAACCGGAAGATAATACAATGAGGCGACCCTTTGAAGGATTACAAAGGTATCCCATAGAAAGTAGGCGACTTAACAAAGTTATGTTAACTTTTAGCTCTGTTCCGACTTCATTATATTTTTATTTTTTATGAAGTTGGAATCGTGTTACGAAGTTCCCTAGGGCTGGTGTTTTTTGTTTTGTGTATTCTTTGTCTTAGTTTCCTTTACTGAGCTTATAGCTAGAACTTGAATTTTTAATATATTTGATTTCTTGTCTATAAAAGGGATAATTTAAAATAAAGTTAAGGGGAAGTGCCACGGTAGCCCGTAAGGAGAAATTTATCAGCTTTTGATAGATGATTTGAACCATTGACAAATCCTGGGATTTCGTCGCGAAGAAGTCGACTATTTTTGTTCTATTTTTGCATTGATTTTCGAGTTCCATTATTAAGAAGACTTCTTAAGTTAAAATTATTGTTAAATCGTATGACGCGGTTTCCAAATTCATTACTTTCCATGCATTTTTGTTACAAAAGATATTTTGTTACACACGTGTGATAATAAGTACTCGTATCAACGTAAGACACTTTATTTTCAAGCATTTCTACGTCTCCCAGATTTGCGAACAGAATTATACGGATTTTAATACGGTTGACGTTGAATTCCGGAGTCCAGGCATGTTAAGTTCTTTCATGTCATAGAACATAAAATAAGTCAGATGTGCTTAAGTTCTACATAGGGTTCATTTTTGGGATCTTTAGGGTGAGAACTGAGACTGGTTAAACGGCCCCCCGAGTGGGTTCCCGCATTGTCGTTGCGGGGGGGCTCAGTAACCGTGGATGCCGGCCACGGTGAAGCCAAGAGGAACCCAAAGGTGGGGCCGCTCGTCAGGGCTTTTGCCTCAAAGCCGACGACGTAGCGGCCAAAAAGTAGGTTGCAGTGAGGTGCACCGCAACTGAGGTGGGCCGCGATGTCGAATGGGAGGCATCGCGGCTGAGGGTTACGGGCTGCGGTAGAGGAGGAGTGCCGGTGCTTCTGAGCAGCGCTCTTCCCTTCCGTGGCCTGGACGGGGCCGCCACCGTTTGATGGCGGACGCGGTGGGGCCGCAGGGGAAGAGGAGTGTCGGTATAGCGTTAGCCGCTCTCCCTATCCTCTGCGGCCGAAAAGTGGTAGGCGGGACGGCGCGTTGTGTTCCACACGCGCGCCGTCAAAGATGTCAGCAACCACCGATGGGGTCCGCAAGGGCCGATGCCTGCCAGGGGTGCGGGTTTGTTCGAAAGAGACACCACAGCCCCTGGCATACGGGCTACTGAGGGAACACGGGTGGGTTTTAGTCAGTAAAAGTCTGACACGCCCTCCTGCTCTACTCAGCAGGAGAAGTCATTTGATGATTTCCCACCCAAAAAAAAAAAAAAAAAAAAAAGACTGGTTAAACGAGCAAAGTATTCAAAGTGTATGTGTAGAAAACTAAACTAGTGTTTTCGATAAAAGTGAGCCAAGAATAAATGTTGATCTTTTGTGCAGCAAAATTTTAGTTTGTAGTCTTGCTGGAACAATTACTGCAAACAAATATTAGGTACCGGTGGATCGGGGTTACATTGATTCGCGGGATGAGATTGATCAGAACTTCCATTTCATATCATCATCAGCCTATAATGTTCCCACTGCTGGGACACAAGCCTCCTCTCTGTGAGAGGGATTGGGCCGTAATCTACCACGCGGGCCCAGTGCGGGTTGGTAGATGTCACCGTTTTGAGAGCAGTGGTAATGTAATAATTTACACAAAGTAAAGCGCCTGTCTGGGTTCGAACTCACGATCTACAACTCGTAAGTCGCGGCCGTTACCACTTGGCCACCACTGCTCTCATATAAAATCGGTAATTGCGTAAAATGTAACGCAACATGGTAGTTTTTTTTTTTCTAGCTAAGCAACACTGAAGAACTGTGAAATCGTTTCCTGTGGAATTCACTAACAATTTTAATTAAAAAGTTAAGGTTTTGATTTTAGAAATTGTATTAAGTAAGTAAGTAGGTCGTTTATTTGCAAATATGGGTACAGTACATGGTAATAAATAGACAGGTTAACAGATAGGTTCAGCCATATTTTACCAATAGACATGCAAAAATTAGAGGTAGTTTGACGTTAAACTGTATTAAGGCAATTACAAGATAGTATACATTGAAATTTTAGTTTTAGCATTATTGGCATTATAATTGGGGTTACTTTGTAACTACGCAATAAAATATCGAAGTAGGGGGGGGGGGGAATCAAAGTAGCCCTGCATCTTACGTATAACTTTGATTAGTCAGTTTAATTTTTTTCTCATTTTTTTTTTTACATTTAGCCTACACTGTCCCACTGCTGAGCAAAAGCCTCCCCCAAATCCTTCCAGGCATCCTTTTCCAGGGCCTGCTCTCTTTAATTTTTTTCTCATTTTAAAGTATTATTTATTCACGTATTAACAGGAATCAAGAGTAAAAAATAGTAGATTTTACAACAAGTGCACAAAACAAACTATTTTATCCGAGACTTTTAGCAGCCCGAGCCGAAGGCGAGGGCTGATAGTAATGTCGATAATAAAAATGGTTTTGTGGACGAGTTATAAACTCTGCTTTTCACTTCGATTGCGAGGAAATAAAACAGTAGTATAACATAACATTTCTTTAATTAAAATTCAAAGTAAAATTAGAACAGTTTTGAATACTGAAGGAAATTGTTTTTTGTAATAATAATTTTCTTAAATCAACTAACCTACCGTACTTGAATTAAAATTTTAATATCTATTATATCTTAAAAAACACATAAGGCAAATAAATTAAAGTAAATATTATATAATAACAAATTCTATCTATGAACTTCTTATTGCATTTGGCTGTATGGCTCATTTTCTTTGCCTTAATATAATACATTTATGAGTAGATACGTTAATGCCCTTGTGCACAAAATTCGATTTTGTGCAGCCTATACCCTGCACAAAGAAGCACTTTCAGAGCATGAGAAGTGAAAAAACTATTATTGGGCACTTTGAAGGTTCATATCTCTTAAATTTGTGGTTATACCACAAATTTAAGAGATATGAACCTTTAAAATTGTGTATCTCTTAAATTTGTGGTTATACCACAAATTTAAGAGATATGAACCTTCAAAGTTCAATATTGATCAAAATAACCCCGGTTCACGGTACTAGCTTTTGAGGTCGGAAATTATCCCGCGGAAACCAACTCATCATCATCTGCCTAGCCTTTTCCGAACTATGTTGGGGTCGGCTTCCAGTCTAACCGGATGCAGCTGAATACCAGTATTTTACATGGAGCGACTGCCTGTCTGACCTCCACAACCCAGTTACTGGGTAATACGATACCCCATTGGTGAGACTGGTTGACTGGCTGGTCTGCTTTCGGGCTTCTGAGGACCCGTAACGACTGTCAAATATCCACAAATGACAGCCGGGACCAACGACTTAACGTGCTTTCCGAGGCACGGAGGGGCCTTGGTATGTAAAGATGGTCACCCATCCACGGACCAACCGCGGCAAGTGGAGCTTAACCTGATCGATCGACCCGTGCGGAAACCAACTACCGGGATAAAAAGTACCATATGCCATAAAAGTACCAGTCCAAGTTATAAACTATCTGTGTGCCACATGTTATTCAAATCCGCTCAGTATTTTTGCGTGAAACAGTAACAAACATCTATCCATCCATACTCACATACTTTCACATTTAAAATATTAATAGGATAAAAGTAAGATTATTTGTGCGAGGTGTCAAAGGTTACCTTGTTGTTTACCTTTTTGCACACATTGATTTTGTTTTTGACATTTTATTCCACACTTCCTTGTCTGTTCTCCTCTATTTCCATCATCTGTGGTCCAGACAACGTGCGAGGGATGTCGGATAGAAGAGTGTTGAACTCACTGAACTAAATACATAATCAATGGATAAGGTGTCCCTGTTTTTAAATCAATGCTTTTCCTTTAAGCTGTTTGAAATTCAGGACGGGAAGCGATTATGTATGATGTTGAAAGAAAATATTTTGTGGTGCGAAAATGGATGTGGGGTTCCGTACCTCAAAGAAAAAAAAACGGAACCCATAAAGGATCACTTCGTTGTCCGTCTGTCAGTCTGTCAAGACCCTTTTTGCCAGGAATGCGTGGAAGTATGAAGTCGAAATGAATCCTTACTTAATATCATAAATGCGAAAGTAACTCTGTGTGTCTGTCTGTTACGCTTTCACGCCTAAACCGCAGAACCGATCGCCATGAAATTTAGAAGAGATATAGCCTGGGATATGGAGAAGGACATAGGCTACTTTTTTATGCAATAACCGACGTTGACGCAGGCGGAGCCACGGGCAAAAGCTAGTATAATATAAAATAGATCTACGGTCCCATGGAGCTCTAAAAAATAGAGCTTCTAAGTCAACACAATAAAAAATTACGCCCATAATTAATTTAAGCGACATATTTGATACTCGCAAATAAATCGAAACCAGTACGTTTGATTTCTTGGTTTAGATGATTTTTTTGAACTGCCTTGCAAACAATGCGTGATGAACTTGGCCCATTAGTCTTGATGGGTTCGAATCGAGCCAAGACATGTGACTTTACAGGCCGAGATAAGATTATGGATAGAAATGACTACATTTAATAAGAAATTCTCTCGCAGTCAACAACTGAGTGTGAGGGATCAGGGACATATGTACATAACTATACACCATAAGGACTATTTTTGTTTGCAGCGCTCGGCAGTCGCGGTAGGGGGCGGTTAACAAATGTAGTCATCGTGTTCACGGGATTTTGTTTTTAAACTGTATACATATGAATTTCTTCCATAGTACACTCGGGTGCTGTTAAAAAAAGGTAATTTATATAAACGAACTAGCTTTTGCCAGTGGCTTTCACCCACGTGGAGGTCGGTGTATTATACATCAAAACTTTCCTCTTGAATCACTCTGTCTATTGATGAAAATCACGTTAAAAAGATCTAAGCATACAGACACGAATAGCGAATTTGTGTTAACCTACTTTTGTAGAGATAATAAGACTGAAGAGTTTGTTTAGTGGAACGCGCCAATTTCTGGGAAAAACAGTTGGGATTTAAAAAAAAACTATTTGGGTTTGATAGCCCAATTCATGAGGAAAGCTATAGGCTATTTAATATCGCGCTAGGCCTATTATTAACCGAGCAAATAGAAATAACGCTAAGTGAAAAAGAAGTACCGCGGACATGCGATGCTATGCGACAGGGTTTTGTTTTTGAGGGTGGGAAATCATCAAATAACTTCTCTTGCTCTGGGTGGAGCAGGAGGGCGTGGCAGACTTTTACTGACTACCACCCGTGTTCCTTCAGTAGCCCGTTTGCCAGGGGCTGTGGTATCTCTTTCGAACAAACCCGCACCCCTGGCAGGCATCGGCCCTTGCGGACCCTACCAGTTGGTGCTAAAATCTCTTTGAGGTGCGCGTGGAATACAACGTGCCGTCACCCCGAGATTGGACCTTACCGGACAGCGAGCTACCCATTACTCGCTATCAGCCGACAGGGTGGGTCGAAAACTTTTTGTTCCCAAACAAAAAGCTTTTCGCGGAGATCATGGGCAGAAGCGTATATGTAATACCATATGCCTGTTTAACCTTTTAAGACACAATATAAAGGATAAATGAACATAAACTTATGTAAAACTACTAACTTTACATTCACTTTAACTGAATACTAAGGGACAAAGAAAAAAGTCTAAAGTTAAGGCTCTTGTTGACTAGAGTGTAACATTAAATGACGAAAAAAACCTTGAGTTTTAGAGTTTGTAATTTGACACTAACCTGGGGAATCGAGATGTGATCCAAGACACTAACTTTTAAGAATTTAAAACTTGAACTCAAACTCAAAGCAGTTATTTCAAACTAGTTTTTGCCAGCGGCTTCGCCCGCGTCATCATCATCATCATTTCAGCCGAAAGACGTCCATTGCTGGACACAGGCCTCCCCTAAGCTCCGCCACTTCGACCAGTTCTGTGCTTCCCGCATCCAGCGGACTCCTGCGACCCTCACAAGGTTATCGGTCCGCCTTGTGGGAGGCCTTCCAACTTTTCGTCTTCCGATACGTGGTCACCACTCCAGAAATTTTCGGTCCCATCGGCCATCTGTTCTGCGAGCAATGTTATATTGGTTCTCCTGCGGATCTCTTCATTCCTGATTCGATCACGCAGGGAAACTCCAAGTATAGCCCTCTCGCCCGCGTTGGGCTCGAACATTATGGTAATTCCCACGGGAACGTACTACAATAATTAAAATATGTATCCTATACATGTGTTGATCCAGATTATAACTATATGTGTGCCAAATTTCAGTCAAATTCATTCGGCCAGTTTTGCGTGATTTAACTAACATTTAAACATACAACCTTTCACATTTAAAATATTAGTAGGATTAGGATAAATCAACAAGCACTTTTGAATTGTCAAGGGGTCGGTCTATAAAAAGATAAAGCTGGTTGCCCATTCCAAAGCGAAGTAGGAAGCTATGGTGAAGAACGGGCAAGAAACTCCACGGACTCTCTTCTAAATCAAAATTTGTTACAAAAATGTGTTACATCATTCATGTAGAAGTTTGGTCATGTTTTTTTTATGAAATCCAAAACGACCAAATTTCAGCTGTGCTGCTGGGGAGTTTATTGCGCCACTTCTTCTTTGCAGCTAAAGCTAAGTGGTGAAGGGTGGGCGTTTTGGGGGACAGTCTTATGTAATATTGACGTTCTTACATTTCTGACTCTCAGCCTAGTTTGAATTCATAACATTTAATTAGACTTTTCCCAATGATGTTGAGAGTGGCTTCCAGTGTAACAGGATGCTGCTGAGCTGAATACCAGTATTTTATATGGAGCGACTATCTTACCTCCATAACTCAGTTAGGTATTGGCTAATAGGATACCCCATTATTTTTTGGGTGGGACGTCATTAAATTACTTCTCCCGCTCTGGGCGGAGCGGGAAGGCGTGTCAGACTTTAACTGACTAAAACCCACCCGTGTTCCTTCAGTTGCCTGTGCCAAGGCCACGGTAACTCTTTCGAACCAATCTGCGACCCTGGCAGAATACGATACCCCTTGGAATCAGAAACGATATGAATCGGAAAAGAAAATTAGAGGAGTAAAAAGAGCAGTTTATTAACGTGTTCAGTAACTCTCAATACATTTATTGTATCGGATAGTTGCTCAAGTGCATTTCATGCTTGGCTACACCGTCTGATACGGTTCCCATGTGAGTCGCGACCCAGTCTTGTACAAAGATCCTTATAGGTGTATTAAATATATTAGTCTTCATATTTGTTAGAAACACTTTGTTCTAGTTTTAAAAGATAATTAACAACATATACTCCGAAGGGTTGTGCAGGTGTGTGTACACCCACATTTCGCCAGTTATGGTTAAGTCCCATGTAATAGGAGGCGAGCCTATTGCCATCAAAAGGGCTCAAATCTAGACTCCGAGCTGCTACTGACAAATTCCAGATAGATAAAACAAATAACACTTTGGCCGACACCGTCGAACCCAGGACCTCATGCTCAACAGCGCTAACGATCATTTTAGATCAACGAGACAGTCAGTCTATAATAATAATTAGGCTACAATAAACTGATGACGTAGCGCAGGATGTTCTCACAAATCTTAGTTGGTGAAGATCGCGTAGCGAGGCCTGCGTAGCAAGTGACTACGGCGTAGCCATTCACTACGGAACGGCTACGCTTGCGTGAATACAAGTTAATGTACAAAATCCTGAATGGCTTTACGCATATTGAATTTTCTTTCCATCCACATTGTGTACCAACCTTTACATAACATTAAGTCCCGCGGGTTTCACCGTATATTTAGTATTCAGCTCAAAAGAGCGGCCGGACAAAAAACTTTACAAGGGAAGAAGTTCCAAAAGAAACTCACGAAAGGATTAAAATAAAAATGGGACGAAAAATGTTTGAAGACACGATTGTCTTACGGAACAATCGGTTGGAATGAAGTTGTTGAAAATTTGGCCATTGTTGTTCTGAGAGCTTTAATATTTAGATATTGCGTAATTCAAGGATTGTTTCCAAGGGTTTAGAATATTTAGGTTCATTATAGCCTGGTTTCTGGAAAGGGGTATCGGGCAAAATGTTTATGTACAATTGTGGGTGAAGTCTTGTGGTTTTCTGTGAAATATGAATTAGGATTTGTCTCGGGTGTACGGTCACCAAAAGAGATAAGGAACCAGGGTCATTGTACAGTATGTAAGGTTTGTTTGTTTTTTTTTTTAATATCCCCCGGAAACATACTACTGGGATAAAAAGTGTCATATGTGTTAATATAGGTTATAATCTATCTGTGTGCCAAATTTCATCCAAATCAGTTCGGCCGTTTTTGAGTGAAAGAGTAACAAACATCCATACATACATCCATACTTTCACGTTTATAATATTACATAAATATAAAAATGAATCCCTATTTCAGTTGGTCACGGCATCACACGTGAACGGCTGGACCAATTTTGCTAATTATTTTTTTGTTGAAAATATTGCGCGTAATATTATATTCATATTTAAGACAGGACAACGTCTGTCGGGTCAGCTAGTAGAATATTATTTATTTATATATACTTTATTGTACACCATAAAAAATACATAACAAAAAAAACAAGGTACACTAAAAAATATACAATGGGCGGACTTATCGCTTTCCGCGATCTCTTCCAGGCAACCTTAGCATGGACAGCGATTGGTCTGGATATAAAATGGGGATGTTGTTGGCACAAATAATAAATATACAATATACTAAAATAGATACACAGATATATACATATCCTATCCTATATAATAAATACATGAATACATACATACTAAATATATAAGGAACGAAAATAAATGAAGACTTTACATCGAAAATTACAGTAAAGTATGAGAACCAGATTACAACGACAGGTAATGATCCTTGAAGAGTCTTTTAAACACATACAAAGATTGCGCGCGTTTAATTTCAACAGGCAATGCATATATGAATATATTATATAACACCAATTACGTCTGATTATGAAACACGTGTAGGTACATTCTCGTTACGGATAATAGTCCCAAAGCTAACTAGCACACGTAGGTGATGATGGAATCAGCTGTAGTGTCGAATAATTGAACCGGAAGCGACGACAGCCATTGCAACTCCATTAGGGAACACCAAAGAGGTCTTGTTTATGGATGTGACCTGTCCTACTGACAAAATAGTGCCACAAACAGCCTTTGCGAGTGATCATCAAGACATGCTTGTGTTGAAATATCTAGCATAACGTCAATGGAAATCTTGCCAAAAGGCGGATGATTTTGCTAGATTATTGTTGTATTAGAGAAAAATTTGAAGAAGAATAATAACCTATAATATTCCCACTGCTGGCACACAGGTCTTGTCTCGGTGAGAAGGAGTGGGCCGTAATCCACCACGCGGGGCCAGTGAAGGTTTTTGGTTCTAGACCATGCCAGCCAACTCACGATGTTTTCCTTCACCGTTCTGAGAACAGTGATTATGCAGCAAATTAAGTAAAGTAAAGCGCCTTTCTGGGTTCGAATCTACGACCTTACAACTCGTAAGTCACGACAGTTACTTCTGGGCCACCACTCCTCCAATTTTTCCTGTTCTGTTATATTTATTGAAAAAAACACAGCCACATCACATACATTCAACTTATGCTAGAAATAATTTGTGCCTTGTAATGCCTTGAAGTAAGACCCACGTGGCCTTTAGAGGTTCAAAAAGCGTCGTAGTTAAGTGTCAGTGAAGTGTGTCAATTGACTAAAAAACTACAAACGATGCCTACAATATATTCTTTACCTTTAAAACTACGCTCAAAATGGTAATTTCTGGTTCCAACCCAAACAGTCTCTTCTATATTCCCTAGTTCTTCATCCATCACTTCGACCCCGTCCACGCCAATTAGCCAGGAGGGCGAGTCGATAAAATAACCAAATTATATCGACGTTCGAACCATTACAATTTGCTACATTCACTTAAATTATGTGACAGAGCTTCCGGGCTCCGGAAATGATGGAGGCGATACTTTTCGTTAATAACAGAGGAAGATGAATGTAGAAAGTTTAAATACTGAATGTTACGTTCAGTTCATACATACCCTAAGGTGACACTTGTCCACTATTTTTCCGTACAAACTTCGGGAGGGTTTTACTCCACTGTTTGACTATGTACATCAAAAATTAAACATGGTATGCTTTTGTCTCATTATCAATATTGTCTGTACGGAAACAGAATATTAAAATAAAAAGCCATTAAAAGTTATGAGCCAACAAAGATTAGTTTTTCTTGCCAATTTAACCTAACTTTGTGCGTGTTTAAGTGATAAAAGAAGTGTTAAATCTCAATAACTAAGTCGGTACCGACAAAGCTCAGTTATAGGAAAGTTCAATAAACTTTATTGGTCATTCATTTATACAGTGTTTTTTTCAGAAAACCCGATCTTCCGAAGGACTTTTCTTAATTTTTTACGCGCCAGTTTTACCATAACTGATCCTGCAGCTCACTCGATAATGTTGTGCGTGTAGACTAGCGTCTAACTGCTCATCTCTGATACTACCTCTGTCAGACACGAAGCCTGGTGAGACAGCGTGCTTTTTAGCCTAGCTCACTAGTGAGTTCGAGCCCGCCACTAGTGTACCCTTAACTATTCATGATAGCACTTCTTTTATTGTTTTGGTACGACCAATAATAAAATATTAATTAGCTCATAGCAAAAAGCCCATAGTATTCCCACAGGTGGGACACAGCCTTTATCTCGGTGAGAGGGTGTGGGATTTACATCACGTGGGCAAAGTGTGGGTAGATGCGCAACATTTTCCTCAAGATGTTTATCTTCACCGTTTTGAGAACAGTGGTAATGAATTATACATCATTTACACAGTAAAGCGCCATCAGTGTTCGAATCTACGACCAACAAGACGGAACTCGTGGTCTCTATCAGTGTGATGCCATTCGTAAGAACGTTATACTTACGACTATTACATCTTTTTCAAATTAAGTTTATACTTTTACTGTACCACTCGTAAGAACGTTATATTACATGGAAATGATTTATTTTATGCTTACCTTACGATAAACAAATAAGTACTGCAACTTGTAACAACTTTGTTTTGAAAATAATATCGTGATCTTATCTTCTACTTCCCACGTAAAGCTGCAGGAACATTTAAAGCCACATACCTAAATATTGACTTATCAGTTATTCCACCACTACAGCCAGCTTTAACCAATTTCCTCTCACCTGACACACTATAACATCCACTATCAGCGTGTATTATCCCCATGCCAATATATAAAGAGCTCTTTCTATTCTAAACCATGTTTTCGTTCTCCGAACTAGCGCGATAATAGCGCTGGCGTCGCTCGCGAGGACGATAGCATCGCTGTAAGTGTGCAGTAAGGTTTATTTATGGTGGTACACAAATTTATAGGGGTAGATAAGTTTTAGTTCATGTATTCTGTGTTGTACTGGGTTTTTTTTTTGGGAGGCAATTAATACAAATACAAAATAGTTTATTGTGACAAATAGAAAGTTACAAAACATTTAAACGTGTTTGGAGCCATCTTTTAAGCAACAATGCCTGTATTAGAAGGCTCCGCTCTTTCACATCATAATCGTACACTTGTACTAACTTGAGTTAATATAGCGTACCTTAAGGGTAAATATGTGATGTAAGTACATTTTTCTGCATTTAGGCCATAATTAATCTAAAGTAAAGATTAAAAAAAAACAAAAAGTATATAAGTAAAGTTGCAATTTAAATTATAATAAGAAGTAAAATTAAAGCTTATAAAACTTATTCCCATGTAGTGCATGTGATGTAGTGTATAGTGTGATGTGTGTGTAGTGCGGTGTTGTGTGGTAGGTAAGTGGTGAGGCCGCGATATGGTGTGATGTATGGCTTGGTGCGTGGTGAGGTGTGTGGTATGGCGTGGTGTAGAGTGGTGTGGTGTGGTATGTTGTGTGTGTAAAAAGGTGTGTCGTGTGGTATGGTATGTGATATTTTAGTTAAGTTGCATACGTTTTATGTGATATATTTCGGATATTCAACGTGTTCCAGGAGTGCCTCAGTTTCCTCATGGGTAAGTGGTTTTATCCAGTCTATTATACTTTTTTTACACTCGTGGTAGTTTTTATTATATACATAGACATGTTTATTAATCGGAGATCATGCGGTATCCCCGGATCATCCGGATGGCCACCCTACGGGACGTCTTGAACCGGCGAGCTGGTTGGCGCCGCAATGGTTGTACTGGGGTTAGTAAATTTTCTGATCAGACAGGTTTGACTTGTGGGTAAATAAAAACAGCCGAACGGGTTGCTCGATCAGATTAAGTTACGATTACCACGGTTGGTCTGTGGATGGGTGACCATCTTTATATACCAAGACCCCTCCGTTAATGTGTTGGTCCCAGCTGACATTCTTGGATCTCTGACAGTCGTTAGGGGTTGTCAGAAGCCCAAAAGTCTGACCACCAGTCTTAACAAGGAGGTATCGTGTTACCCAGTAACTGGGTTGTGGAGGTCAGTTAGGCAGTCGCACCATGTAAAATACTGGTACTCAGCTGCAGCCGGTTAGACTGGATGTCGACCCCAACCTAGTTGGGAAAATGTTACGCAACTGATGACAGGTTTAAAGGTCTTCGAGTCATGTTTCAGGGTATCTTTTGGATCTTAGTGAGTCAGAATTTGTTTCTTCAGAAATATTTTGGATAAAACATGTCACAACAGAGGTCATCCTTTAGGAAAAAAAATAAAAATTGTGTTGTATTTTTCTTACACTGATCAACTGTGTATTTAATTACTGTAGGTAATTGTATGTCGTATAGTCATCATCTGCCTAGCCTTTTCCCAACTATGTTGGGGTCGGCTTCCAGCCTAACCGGATGCAGCTGAATACCAGTATTTTACATGGAGCGACTGCCTATCTGACCTCCACAACCCAGTTACTGGGTAATACGATACCCCTTGGTAAGACTGGTTGTCAGATTTTCGGGCTTCTGACGACCCGTAACGACTGTCAAAGATCCACAAATGACAGCCGGGACCAACGGCTTAACGTGCTTTCCGAGGCATGGAGGGGTCTTGGTATGTAAAGATGGTCACCCATCCACGGACCAACCGCGGCAAGCAACAATTCTTAATATTTATAAGACTAAAATGCATTATTATAGTAAAATCTTACACTTACGCACAAAATGTTTTCACGCAATATTACGATTGCAACTTTGCAACAATATAACATTTATTTCGTGATTTTACCTATTTTTAAACATCCCGATAATGTATTCACACGCCCATTCGCGAGCGCCTCTAGTATTCCGATAAAGAAGAATTCTCAGCGTCGTATACTAAGAACCAACTCATCTGTTCCTGTCGTTGTCAGTAACTTTGAAGAAACAAGCTAGACACGTTGGTTAAGTAAGCTTCAAGTCTTGTTACTTTCTACTGGCTGAGCTACCGAAAGACTTGGTTCAAGTTGCATTACGTACTTGATTTTAAGTCGCCGTTAAGTCTAATGCTTTCCTGGTCACTTTTAGCAAAATAAAAAGTGACGATTAAGCATTTGGAATTCTGAATATATTTATTGATTAACTGTGTATAATCTGAAGGCCAATTCTCGTAATTAAAAACGTTCAAAATCTAGTCGTAGTCTCATCTCAGCGACAATCAAATGTCAAAAACTTGTCAAAATGTACGAAAACTCGAGCCATTTTTGACAGACTGAGATCAGACTGTGAACATTCTTAAAATTAGGAGAATTGCCCCTCAGTTCTTGTTTTAAACATTACCTTTTTAGGCTCAATAGTCTAGATACCCATGTCGAATATGCAATAGTACATACAATAATATCACGCCTTGTATCTCCGAATGATTGGGCAGAGGTAATAGAACACCCATATTTCGCCAGTTGTCAGTCTTTTATTAAAAATTGAAATAAATTACATTCTTACATTATTTCAAATAAAAAATACCGCTTTTTGTGATCAATAGGGAAATTGCGATGATCAACACTTGACAGGCAAATTGGTTATGGTAACTAGTCATAACTAATTAATTAATAGTAGCATTTAATTCCTTTCCTCATGTCGTAATCATCCAGTCAAACGCATTGTCAAACACATTAATAGATCTATCATCACAAATACCCAGAAATCCAATTACCACAAACAGCATTGCAGTACCAATCAAAGTGACGTTACAATAATTGAAACTCGAAATTCGAAATTCAAATCATAAACCGTTCGATAGCAGGGCTGGCACGAAAGGGCTGGCAAAAATAAACAGGGCTGTACAAACACCGGTTCCAATCGACAGTTGTTTAATCTGTGCGGAGCACTTATTGATTTCACTGGTCCGTCCCTACCGTGCGCTTTATCTGTGGCCGCTGATCGGATAGTTTCGGTTTGGGGGTCCGTGGAGGTTATTAGTGTATGTTGTTGTTAAATAGATACAAAGAAATGTTATCATTGAAGTAGCATAATTTAACTGAGGATAATTTTGAAGAAATATGAATGGCCCTTTCGACACCTTGGATACTTTTAATATATCATCAACATCAATGACAATAACATTTTTTCTGTGGGAGTAAACCGTGTTATCACATGACACGACACGCTATCGAATGTTCCACCTATTAGCATGCACGAAAAATTGTACTGAAATGTTGATCAATTTTTCTTTTCTATAGCAGCTTATGGAGTCTTCTGCAAGCGAAGCGAACTTTTAGAGAGAATGAATGTTATCAATTACGGTACCATTTCTTTACAAAGGATTTTTTAGCCGGATGTATGTTATTCTGACCACTATTATTTATCTCATCATTCTTCGACCAGCAATTTGAATTGCATATACACTACCAGTAAGAAAGGCTTTTATTTTGACAGTTCGGATGATCTACACTAATATTATAAAGAAAAAAGATTTGTTTGTTTGTTTGTTTGCATTGAATAGGCTCCGAAACTACTGAACCGATTTGAAAAATTCTTTCACTGTTGGGAAGCTACACTATCCCTGGGTGAAATAGGCTATATTTTATCTCTGTATTCCTACGGTAACGAGAACTACGCGGGTGAAACCGCGGAGCGCTGCTAGTTTTAAATAAATATGGATCTGAACAGTTATGCAATCTTAATAATTTACAAGTCGCTTCCATACTATACACCTGACTAACTAATCAGCACCCGTCGCTTTATTTAACAAAAAATATATTACAAGAAGCTGCTGCCGTACTTTCATAACTAAAAATTAACTTTAGGTAAATATGCATCCGATTATCCGATCCCTAGTTATGTGTTGTTAAGCGGATAAATTTTAGAAGTTATGACGCAATAGAATAGCAATATTCTTTAAAATTATTTTGCTTGTGAAATACAGTGTCGCTAGCTTGTCTTTGACGTAATTACGGTGATGATCTGATGAATCCACCTACGGAACTCTCGCTCCACTCACAAACTATCTTGCCAGCTGTCCGTCCAGGCCGACCTCAATCCGCGACAGGTAATAAATGTTTCCCGCTGTCCGTCTGTTTGTAAGTCATCAGTTCTTGTTTGTGCCGCCTCAAATAGTTGAAACATTGCAATTGTCTGCCTTTACAGTTATTCAGTTTTTGCAAATTTGTTCAACATAATTATTGTATTCTAAATAGGTGGTGCTGGTGTAGTTTTTGAGAGATTAATCTTTTTTTTTTCTGTTGTAGTCATGAGTTTTGTCGAATTTTGATGCAAGTTGTGGTTATTTTCATTGGATGGATTCTGTTTTATGTTTTTAAAAGACAATTAATGCTATTGGAGTCAAAAAGTAGCGGAACCACTCTACTTTAACAGTCGGCGCTTTTTATGGTTTTGCTTTTTACAAGTTATAGAAGCATAAACTAAAGGAAATTCAAAAAAAACTAAAGAAATACCTACAAATATTCCTTTGAACCGTACATTTGTGAAACTGCAAAATTACATTTATTTTTTGGTGGTCATTTGATTCAATTAACTTCAAAGTCATCGCTGTTTTGAACCTTATTTGTTACCGCGATACAATTAGCTTCTTACCGCGCCTTTAAACTTTTTGCTTAATCGACCAGCTACTACAAACATTTCCTTTAGTACTCATACATTCCTGAACTGAACACTCCCATACCCTATAAACCTATCAGCTCTATATTAAACCGATTCTTTTAGATATTAAACTCAATAACTCAATGGTCGATGGCCGGAAGCTAGCCATCTATCTCTATAATTGCTTTATGTAACCGCTATTACCTGGTAATAACTGGTAACCTAACGCAATGTCTCTTGGGTTCCTAACACCAAGAACGGATCGTTTTTCTTACCGATCGTTAGTGACATTTTTACCTGCATTTGTTCATAATGAGTGTAGATTCGAATGGATCTTTTAGTCCGTAATGGTTTCGTTTAGTAAGACGTTCGGAGCTGGGTATTTTGCTTCTGTTAAAGAATTCTATAGTACTGAAATAGTTAGCGAATTCCATGTCATTTGGTCTTTGATATTGGTTACAGCAGCTCCACATGGTAAGCTGACTTTAATTTGCATCTAATTACACTACAAGCCAAACCCGATATAGTTATAAGAAGGTTGGGCCATGTACTCTGAAATACACAGATCAAAACAACATGTCTGTGTTATTCCACATTCAAGCCGTCTACCTTCAAAGAGAGAGTGAACAGGCATCTTCTGGGCATGCTTGCTGCATCACAGACCACGTCTATCGATTTCCATCACGTGATCGAGGTCAATAGTAGGCTTATTCAGCAACAACAAAACATCCTAACTTCACAATAATCAGAACAGCTCAGCTCCTAAACTGTCACTATTACTCACACTAAATCGTAAAGTTAGGAAAAATTCAAAAGGGTCTTATAAAACACGTTACTCACAGATTCTCCGCAATAATAAGGATAGATGAAGGTTTTTAGACCTTGCCCCGAGCTCTGACCCTATATTGAGTTATAGAGCATAATAAAGGAAAATAGGCGGGTAAAGAATCATCATTATTGAAAGGATCTAGGCTTTGGGTTCTGCTGTGTTGGCTTTGTAAGTCAGGGTATGTGAATGAGGCTTATAGCGAAGAATAATAATGGTGGTTCTAAGAATGAATTGTTTGAAGGCTTATAATTTGAGTTTGAAAAGCTTTGTGTAGGCTAACAAGGCGCGTGAAATTCCAGGTATGTGATATTCTTGAATTATTAAATAGTTAACTAAACATCTACAACAAATTGTGTTGGTAATATTATCAGAAAATTCAGGATGGGAAATCATCAAATAACTTCTCCCGCTCTGGGTGGAGCGGGTGTTAGACTTTTACTGTGTAACCCACCCGTGTTCCTTCACTTGCCTGTGTGCCAGGGGCCACGGTTTCTCTTTTAAACAACCCACAGCCCTGGCAGGTACCGGCCCTTGCAGACCCCACCAGTTGGTGATGACATCTCTTTGAGGCACGCGTGGAGCACAACGTGCCGTCGACCCGGGCTTGGTCCTTACCGGACCAAGAGCTACCCATTACTCGCCGGTGCCGCTCGTACGGTGGCCGGGAATCGGCCTGGGATTCCCGACGCCCAGGGCGTCTCCTGCCGCGAATAGGGCCGTGAGGGCGCATATATTGTCTCTCCCTCACGAGCGCCACCCTATCTTCGCGAGCATTACTGCTTCGCAGAAGGAGGTGACGGCTACCAATGCACTCTCGCTTCGTACCATGGCCTGGACTAGGGCTGGACGCGAGAGATCGCCGCCGCCGATCGTCTCCACGAGGGTACGGCGGTGCTCCGTCCAAGCCAGGCTGACTTCCACCATATGCTCCACAGTTTCCTCTGGGCGATCTAAGCAGTGGTAACACCCGGGCGTTTCCTCCTGCCTTTTCCGAAACAGGAACCTGCCGAAACAACCATGTCCGATGAGGACCTGCGTCACGCGGAAGGTGAGGACGCCGTGGCGCCTCTCAATACACTTCTCAAACATACTTCACAATTGCGGCGGTAAGTCCCCTCGACTTACCGCCGCAATTGTGGCGTGCCCAATCGCTGGCTTTATAATTATTTAAAAAATTGCTGATATTATATTCAACGGTTGAGCCTGTAAACATCTCACAAAAAGTAAGCATGTCATTCTATCTGCTACTAGGGATGGACACTTCGACATCTCACTTCAAGTTCACTTCACTTAAATTTTCACAGTGAGCTTCGCATAATATGCTGACTACTGAGGCTCGGTAAAAATACTGTAAAAATCTCACCGTGAAGATGAAGTGAGCTTGAAGTGATTTCATTTAATCAGATGCTAGACTGAGACTGTTGACAGCTCACTGAAGCAGCAGAAGAACGTAAAGACGTCATATTCTAGCTGTACCCAGTTGACAAAGGAACAGCATCCAGGAATATACGTGACACGTACCTAAACGTCACCAGTTAAGACGATGATTTGCGATCACGCTTCAAGTGCAAATTAGGTAGGCAGGTTTGTGAGAGGTTTAATTATCAAGTTGAGTCTGCTTGACCTTGAAGCATTGGCTTGGGTTTAGTAGGACAGGCCAATAGCTGTTTGAATAATCTGGACCAATCCATATGTGTGAAATGTGTGATGAAATTCTTTAACCGAAACTTATTGATGACTGTATAAATACTGAAAACTGAAATGAAAGTATACCAAAATTACAGGCTTGTATTGTATGATCAGCTATGATCAAGGTGATTATGGTCTTCTTAAAAAAATAGCTAGAAATGCATGCCATCCCAAAAATAAAAACCGATAATAAAAACGTGTGGGGTCGGGGGAGCGCGTGGTGACGCTTTTCCTTCAATTCTATCTATAAAATACTCAAACTTCAGTTTCCCACTATCGGCTTTAGCACCCTCGAAAACCTTGAAAACGACACCCAACAAGAAATTTTTCCAAATTTTCTACCGTTATCTTGGATTTTCATTTTGACCTCACAATTGGCTTCAGCACCGTGAAGATTTCTACAAGTTTACTCCTACCGCAAGTTGCGCTAAAGAACTACGTTTCGAAAATGAGGTCAGACAGTAACAAAATTGAATACAAAATCTAATTGCGGGACGTCAGAAGTGTTCTAAATATAACCCTGTCCCACTCGTTGGGTGATCTTAAGAACGTAATAATTACGCCATCAAAAGGGTCTCCCAGACCCCTTGATATCTCAAGTTACAGCGATGTAAATGCTTTTATTTTTCACTTTCCCTTTCTCCCACTTTCAGTGAAAATAAAGGGGGGCTAAACAAAGTCAATCTTCGTTTATAAAAGTAATGAACAGGAGTTTCGTTGGTAATGAACAAAATAAAAACGTCATCCAAACGTTATGAATTCGCAACGCGCTCCTTGAAATGCGTGATGCTTATTTCTTTTAGTTGGAAACGTACGGGATTGTATTGTGTGCGGTAACGTCGTTACAATTATTATATGTTTTGTTTTTGATTGTATAACTCGTGGCTTAGTTATAAAAGCCACACGAGTCGATCAAACAGGTTTTACAGATTTACATATCGAGACCCCTCTGTGGCTCGGAAAACACGTTAATTCGTAGACCTTTGGCAGTCGTTACGGGTCGTCAGAAGCCCGATAGTCTGACAAACCAGTCTTACAAAGGAGTGGCGTATTACCCAGATACTGGGTTGTGGAGGTCAAATAGGCAGTCACTCTATGTAAAATACTGGTATTCAGCTGCATATCCTTAGACTGAAAGTCGACCTCAACACAGTTGGGAAAAAACTAGGCAGATTGAATATCGTTTATGTGCGCTGTTCAACTATGAACAAGTAACAAAAAACTACATACAAAAGCAATTCAGATCTTTCCAAATGCGATTTAGGAAAAATAGTCGCATGATAAGTGAAAAGAGAATACGACACATATACCTCTCCTGTGTGCATGAAACAAAAAAAAAAAATTACGTTATGCGTTACTGAGTGGGAAGACCTCCCGCAAGGTGGACCGATGACTTTGTGAAGGCCGCGGGTATCCGCTGGATATGGGAAGCACAAGATCGGTCGAAGTAAAGGAGCCTGGGGGAGGCCTATGTCCAGCAGTGGACGTTTTTCGGCTGAAATGATGATGATGGTGATGCGTTACTGCTGAACATTTATTTACATACACACGCTACCATTACAGTGTGCCCAATTCGGTAGTGTAGTTAATTAACCAAACATGACGTCCTGGATTCGATTCTCAAGTCAGGCAAAGTGTTATTGGAATGTTCTACCTGGAATTTATCAGTAGCAGACCGGAGTCTGGATTTGTGTCTGATTGAATGAATTGAATAGGCTCGATCACTATTACATGGGACTAAACCTGCCCAACTCTTCGGAGAAATAAGGCGTGATGTTATTTTATTTCAGGCTAAGGTCAATGTTTTGGGCACACCACGATTGCGGCGGTAAATCCCCTCTTTGAGGAGTGGATTGAGAGGCACCACGGCGTCCTCACCTTCCGCTTGACGCAGGTTCTCACCGGATACGGAGGTTTCGGGAGGTTCCTGTTTCGGATATGGCGGGAGGAAACGCCCGGGTGTTTCCACTGCGTGAATTGCCCTGAGGACATGGTGGAGCATACGGTGGAGGTCTGCCCGGCTTGGTCCAACCAAGCCGAGCAGACCGCACTGCCGCCGTGTCCTTGTGGAGGAGATCGGCGGCGGCGATCACTCGCGTCCGGCCCTGGTTCAGGCCATGGTTCGGAGCGAGAGTGCATGGGTAGCCGTCACCTCCTTCTGCGAAACAGTAATGCTCACGAAGGGAGGCAGCGCACATGAGGGAGAGGCAATATATGCGCCCTCACGGCCTTAGTCGCCGCAGGCGACGCCCTGGGCGTCGGAGATCCCAGGCTTATTCCCGGCCACCGTAGCCGCTGGCTTGCGGACGGCGAGTAATGAATCGCTCCCTATCTGCTAAGGACCAAGCCCAGGTCGACGTCGCATTGTGTTCCACGCGCGCCTCAAACAGGTGTCAGCACTAACTGAAGGGCCCGCAGGGGCCGATGCCTGCCAGGGGTACGGGTTGTACGAAAAAGATACCGTGGCCCCTGGCACACAGGCAACTGAGGGAACACGGGTGGGTTTAATTCAGTAAAAGTCTGACACGCCCTTCTGCTCCACCCAGAGCGGGAGAAGTTATTTGATGATATCCCCACCCTAAAAAAGAAATTGGTCAAAATTTTTATATTTTGTTTCAATATTTTTTATTTATCTAATATTTTGTTAGTAGTTTGATGTTAGTAACAATAATGCAGATATAAAGAAAGTTAAAATATATATTTTTCAAAAATTATTTAGTTATAAGAAGAGATAAATAGAAATCCTCTTTGAAAATACTGTAAATGTATTACGATGTAGTAACACCATTCAAGTTTCTAGAGAGTGAAAATAATGTAGGTAACTATGAACCTATGACTGCACTTATATGTCGCCTAATTCAATGGTTAGAGCCTATTAACGTGTTAACTAAAGTTCAAAGAACAAGTTAATGGAACAGTTGGGATGTAGCCATGCATTTGATGACTAATGTAGCTATTACACACGTTTGATGGCACCCCTTGATGTGTCAAATATGAACGTCTTAAGTACGGTAGGTAAAAATGAAGCAGATATATAGGATGCAACCATGTGACGTTGGGCTTGTGATGATAATATTTTTTCTACGGATACTTTTTTTTACTAAAATAAAAAGTATTCGTAGTTTGCCCAAATCCGTTCAGCCATTAAAGGCGTGAAAAGGTAACAGACGTAGAGATAAGGTTACTTTCGCATTTATAATATTAATAATTAAAATAGTATGGAGTATGGATATGGATTTGTTTAAAAGTGGGTTGAAATTTATGCAGGTTACAGATTTTTAGTTGGATAGGTAAATACAAGATTTGCCGAGTCTCACCTTTACAAAATTACATTGAACGCAGTCCCGAGTGCTTCAAGAATCACATTAGTGTTTTTTCAATAATAGGTATAGCGTGGCGCGGGACATCGAAGCACATACTACAATCATGAATTCAGCACACGATCGTATGTAATTTTTTTAGTACTTCATAGAAAAGTGCAATAAGTAAAAAAACATATTTATAAAATGTTTTATTGTAAATTAATTATTCTGTTTTATTTTTTATTAAAAATCAATACCTACGCTGTCAAAATAGGAAGCAATATGGAGCAGTATTGTTTTTTTATAACGCTCGAAAAATTTCAACGCTAGGAGTTCTGAGTCATGTAGGTACTGAATCCTGGCCAGGCTGTGCATCGATGTCTGCCACCTTGTATAACTTATAGGTTCATAATTTACATCAATCTTATTAAAACAAGCCTATTACTGTCCCACTGCAGGGCCTCTTCTCATACACAGAAGGCATGAGCATTCAACATCAGCTTCATCCCATTACATCAGCTTTATTGTTGTAGAACAATAATAAAGCTGAACTCTAGAATCAAGCATTGCCGCGCACAATATATCCTCGTATACCACTCACCTATTTTATATCGCGCACCGAGCAACGTTTTACATCTGTCAAAAGTTGGGACGTGTTCACCATCTGTTGGTAAGTAGGCGCAGAATTTACGCGTGCCCTGTTCTGATTCATACGTAGAGGTATTTTATGTAGGTGTGTATGTAGGTACATGAGAGTGGAGTTTATTTATTTGGTAAAATCAATATTGTGTGACGAATCAATTGAGTTTTGTGGGAAGGCAAAACAAATGACGGTGGTGTTAGAGGATTTTTCGTCTACTTCAGTCTTTTTTATATTATATAAATTAAAGTCGCTTTTCGTATCCGTAACCGCAGAATACAATGTTAATAATGCCAAAAGGTCCTCAGCTCAGCATAATGTTAGATGGCAACACAGGGTGTACCACCGGACGCTGATTTTCAGCTGCAACCTACGAGTACCATACACTAGAATAATAAACACTTGTGTGTCCGTGATAATAAATTAATAGAGTAAAAATGAAAACTCAAATAATATTGTGGTATACTTGTGTGTGAGAGTGTGTGTTATGATTAATCAGAAACTAAAATAAATACTACTAAAATTACTAAAAAAACTAGTTACTGAAGTTGTAGCAATATTTTCTTATCCACTTTAAAATATTTTCTTATAAAACTGTAATTATTTTAGGGCTGATTTTTCAATATTGCGATTAGACAGCTTTTGAATAAAAAAATATGTCAAACTGTCATATTCCTCCAGATAGAAGATAACTCTATATAATCTATTGAAAAAATCATCCTTTTTTATTTACAACCTAAGCTGCTACCATCATATTATTCAAACCCAAAAACATCAATAATTATTGAGAAGTGGCACAGTTCCAATAAACAAATTATGCGCTGTCCATAGTTTTAATGAATCCCGAGTATTCCTGAGTTATTTGATCTGCGTCAGTATTGTTATTTTGTGAAATATTCTGTCAACAGCTTGCTCAGCATTAATTGTTAATAAATGCTATCCAGCGGATACCCGCTGGATGTGGGAAGCACAAGACTGGTCGAAGTGGAGGAACCTGAGGGAGGCCTATGTCCAGCAGTGGACGTCTTTCGGCTGAAATGATGATGATGATGATGATGATGAAATGCTATCGTTGAGCAATGAATTTTGATGCTCATTGTCTGCTTTCGTGATCCAAATAATAAATTAGGTACCTATTCGTTAAATAATAAATTTAAAAGTTGCACGAGTTTAATTTATTTGTGGGCGAATGAAAACATCCAGATAGACATATTACGCTATTGACACGTTTTGAATTTAATGCAATAAGGGTATACGAATAGGTCACTGCAAGTACAGACGCCAGCACATCAAGCTACCCCAATCTGTCAAATTTCTTTGATAGATTTTCATCTTTATAACATAATCATAAGGTTCATGTTCAATTGGGAAAATTTGACAGTTTGGAGTAGCTTGATATGCTTGCGTCTGTACATCCAATAAAATTCATACCCACACCCACATCTCGCCAGTTATATTTAAGTCCCATGTAATAGGGGGCGACCCTATTGTCATCTACCGGGCAGAAATCTAGACCAAGGGCTGCTACTGAGAGAAGTTTCATGTGTATAATTAAATCACACTTTGCTCGTCCCGGGAAACGAACCTAGGACACCATGATCAGCAGTAGTGCTCGCGACCACTCGTCGCTAAATTCTTCACTATAAATGAATATCAACAATCAAACTAAAATGAATGAACAGGTACCCTACTCGTATTGGCTCATAATAATATTTTAACTGAAAAATGCTTTCCATTACTTCTAGCTTGCTTAGAAAAAGTCCGACCAGTAGAGGCCGGAAGTGTCCCGGACACGATCCATCAATAAATGCTGTTAGTGTACCATCACACGACAGTTGTTGGGAACCTAATAATTTTACAGAATACAAGTAATATAAGTTTAAAATGGTCTGAAAAAAAAAACGGCCTTAAACGAGCATTAAAGGGCATTTTAGATAAAAAGCATATTTTAATCAGCATCACGTCTATCCCAATCCATATAATATTTTATTTAAAATTCTTTATGCCCGTTGGAGGCCTGTTTTGTTTTAGACAATGATAGATTTTTAATACTTGTATAACCGAAAAAAATAAACCTGTTTCCTGTAATAAAAGTACAATTCCTACGCAGTCAAAATGTATGGGAACAGCATTTTTTTATGTTCAGAATGATGTACTGGATCCATAGATCTTTGTGTTGGGGATGGTTGTTGCGCATCCTGTCCCTACCACCCTATATAACAGGGCGTGGAGTAATTCAAAGAAATCTGTAATCTTGTTACTTCACGAATTTTCTGTTTCGGTTACAGTCTCGAGACTGGTTTCAGATAGGTGCCTACCTAGGGGTGCCCGAACCACCGATTCCCATTTGATCAACTGATTGTTTGAATTGATTCAACAGGATGCGATTGTCGCCCGGATCGAATCGTATCCGCCTATAAATTGTATGAAAAAATCGTATCCCTCCCCCCACCAACAAAATTAAACGTTTGGATATTTTATTAAATAGGACACGGGTGGACAATGTAGATTGTGTTAACAGATTGTTAAAATGACAGGAAATACTACCAATAATAATAAATAACAAACGAAGTTACGATCCATGATCCAAAAGATCGATGCGAAGTAACAAATCGGGCATCCCTATGCCTACCCACTACTTTCATGTTAGAGGCGTGATCAAACCCAAGCAAGGACTAGTATCCTCGGTAAAAATACGTATTGGAAACGGGCACCATTGGTCTAGTACCTAATTCTGAACATAGGCAACTAAGTACTTTCCAGCCTTACTCTGAAACAATATGTAATATACAGTAATGAGAAAGTTTCCGTTTTCGTTGTTCACGTTTTCATGAAAGTTTCGTCATTGCGTTGTAACAGTTGTTACAATATCATGTAAAAGCAAAGTTTTTGTTCGGCAACTGGGACGGGTAGGTACAGAAAACCACATATCAGTTGTAACACTTGCTATGAAAATCTACGAAAATCACCCTTACTGCTGCTACATAAACGCTTGTCAATATAATTTTGAAACCACTGATGTGACTTGGTTGACTGTACCTTTCCTCTACATCTGATGTTGGAAAGGAAATAACTTACTTATTGGCGTGACTAGAATGCTTAAGCATTGGGACTCGAACTAGAAGGAAAACAATTTTGTAGTTCCCTTTTCCTGGTTGAAAAAGTAGTGTATTTATGTCGTAGGTACCTACAAGTTGTACGTCTCTGTTGAAAATCCTTAAATTCAGAGTAATAGTTTACCCAAAGAACAACACAGATGAGTTTTCTTTGGCGTTAAAAAAAAACAAGAGTATTCAAAATAAAGTGTGACCATGGAGGTTTTACTCAATCATCGCCGTACAAAATTACCTTTTTGGAGGGGCAACTAGGATCAATTCTATTTTATGTATATTTTAAAACTACAAAGTGTTTTTTATTGGCCTTGATGTATTTATTAAATAAAGCAAGTGAAAATTATTTGCGTTCATTTGTGTTGAAAGATTATCACATACTAAAGAGCCATAGAGTTGCGTTACTAGTGAAGTACATTTAGTAATATATCTCTATGGTAGTGATGTAATTGATAAAGAAAAAAGGTTTATTTTAATAATTGCAACACAAATAATAATGCAACAACAGGCCTCTTTTAAAAATGATTTGAGTTTTACATGTTTTTTGCAGTCCGAGCATTTTGTTGCTTTGTCTGCACAGTCAATTTTGTTGAAAAAAATATCTCATACATAAATATGCTAGTCTGTGAGTATTAAGGTATCAAATGTAATCACACTATTATACATGTGTTTCCACGTTTAATTGCCCAGAAAAAACAGTTTTACTAAGCCATCAAAATCAACTAAGAAAATCCAGTTTACGGAATTCTAAAACTGCTTGTTTCCACGACAATGGTTCCGCAGTGGGTGCTTACGACGTATGTTTACGATGCTCATTTTTTAGTTGTCGTCCACATTCATTTCAAGCTATTGTCGGTTTAATTCCGCATGAAAATCGGATCGCTAGTTTTCGCGATGTGAGTCAACATATTTGTAGAACGAAATGTGAGTAAATATTGTTGAGTTCAGAGAGCTTTTTTGGATTTTTTTTAGGTGTACGAAGGACAATCGTGTTGCGTTTGCAATTAGACAGATGGATAGAATACTCATTATACGTCGTAAAAAGGTAGGAAGTGTTAAAAAATGTCCTGAGAGAATATGTAAAAATCACTCAAACCTCAATCTCACAAAACAGGAACAAATTAAATCCCTACTTAATATTATAAATGCGAAAGTAACTCTGTCTGTCTGCCTGTCACGCTTTCAAGCCAAAACCGCTGAACCGATCGTCATTAAATTTGGCAGAGATATAGCCTGGAATATGGAGAAGGGAATAGGCTACTTTTTTATGTGATAACCGACATCCACGCGGGCGGAGCCGCTGGCAAAAGCTAGTACTTATCTATATTTAACTAGCAGCGCTCCGCGGTTTCACCAGCGTAGTTCCCATTCCCGGGGAATACAGGGATAAAATATAGCCTATATCACCCGGGGATAGTGTAGCTCCCCAACAGTGAAATAATTTTTCAAATCGGTTCAGTAGTTTCGGAGCCTATTCAATGCAAACAAACAAACAATAAAATCTTTCCTCTTTATAATGTTAGTATATAATTATGAGGAAAGGGCTATAAAAGTATAGATGAGTTCATAGATGATAGATGACAGCCACAATAAAATGACTTTTGAATTATTAGTTGTGTTTATGTGTTTTTTTTTAATACTTCATAATTAATTTTAGATTTTAAATGAAATGTTAGTGATTATTCAATTTTATTGTTACTGAATTATTGACATGTAATTATTTATTATAAATATAATATATTTTTAAATGCGTTATACATTTATGCTTAGTGTTTTTTTTATTTATTTATCAGAATTGTAACGTTTTCAACACAATGTATTTTATAATGGAATATTTGACTTCGGACTAAAATATTTGTCCAAAGGACATCTGACTTGAGACTACACCACAAAGAGGTTTCTACAGTTACAATACTTCCCAGTTTGTTACCCAATCCAAGTAAATACTGCTTTTCATCATATTGTCTTAAAGTTATTCTAGATTCACAATATCCTCATTCCAGCTTAAAGCTTCGAACACACCCTGTACATAATTTAACCTCCTACCTACCCTTAATGTTTACCCGTATAGATTTACGTGAAAAACATTACCCTCATTTTAGCTTCGGCGAAGTCAGGCAAAAACTCAGTCGACTTAGAAGATTTATGACTTAGAACCAAGATAAACATGCGGGTAGTATGTAAAGGAAAGTACACTATGTTTATTCAGTTCTTTTCAGAAATGTAAACAAAGGAGAGGTGTTTTTGAAGTGTGAATGTCCGTCGTTCTCTTGTTCTTTTCCTAATTTTATTTGGGATCGGCGAAAAATGTAATTTTCTTCCATACTTCTCTATTAGTCTTACTTTCGGAAGGTGGACCTTTCTAGCCATGTAATCTTCCACAGTTCATATCGTTCCTTTGGTCTTCTTCTACTCTTATAGCCATCGACATTTATACTTGAAGTGTACAGAGGCCAGCACATCAAGCTACCCCAATCTGTCAAATTTCTTTGATAGTTTTTCAACTTTAAGGTTCATGTTCAATTGGGAAAATTGTCTGTACAATGCGAAATGCAACAAAGTGTAGTGTGTGTAGTGTCACAATAAAAACGTTTCCTTTCTTTCTTTCTGTAGATAAGATACTATTGCAATCCGTACCACGTAGAACTTTTAATGCCAGAATTCCAGGTTTATCTTTTTCATTTTTTTTTTTTTCATTTAGCCTACAATGTCCCACTGCTGAGCAAAGGCCTCCCCCAAATCCTTCCAGGCATCCTTATCCAGGGCCTCCTCGGTCCAGCCCTTGCAATACGCGTCTCGGTCGTCACGCCACCTTTTCTTGGGCCGGCCTCGGCGGCGCCGTCCATCCTCAGGCACCCACTGTGTGGCGACAATTGCCCACCGGTCACTGTATATGTGACTAGTGTGACCTGCCCAGTCCCATTTTAACTTTTTCTAATTAACTTACTAAAAGTAAAAATTCTCGTTTTTGAAACTCATCATCATCATTAAAATGTTTACGCAGTTGGATATTAGCTGATTAAACATTACTATGTTAAAAGTATATGCAATTTAAATGTTTACCCGTTTAGTATAGAATCTGTGAGTCTGTCCAAACAGGAGTGTAGTTCAAATAAGATACGGCACGGAATTATTGATCAGTGTTGAGTACGTTTCAATTAGTAACGTTGCGTTGCGGAGTTAAGGCGAATACGAAAATAATAGTGATTGGGAATTAATTTGCGAAGAATTTCTTGTTTGTTTAGTCTATCATCATCTAGCCTAGCCTTTTTTCAACGAAATTGGGGTTAGCTTTTAGTCTAACCGGATTCAGGTGAATATTCGACCACAACCCGGTTACTGGGTAATGCGATACCCTTGATAAGGCTGGTTCTTTGTTTATGGATCAAAAATGTTTTACACTACGTAGTTATTAAAATTTAGTCTGTTTTACAGCATATAAGAAAAATACTAAAATAACCGCCAAACCGATCCACTAGAGCATTATTTTTGATACTTTTTCACTTATTATAAATCCTTGAACGTACATACTAACAGTATCGTTCAAGGTATTTTAAAAGCTATAAAGATAAACTTCCTATGATTGCTTCTAGTCTGTAAAATAATATTTTCTTACAGTCCAGACAACATACCATTGGATCGCTAAAACTTTTCTACTTGCCTAGATTTAAAACATGATCGAACATGATCGATTTTAACTCCCGGCTTAACTATAATTGCATCAGATTGAACACACGCCTTAACAACATGGCGATCCATTGGTTCCAAATTCAAATATTAGTTAGCTCTTTCACTACCGAGCTCTGACGAAGTTTCTCGAATATCCACGATATAGGGGATTGTCAAGAAACGTGCACTTCTTGAAAGTCGGCATGAATTAAAATTACGTAGTTAATATTTAATTTTGGTGGGTAATATAACTTTCACCTTTATTGGAGGGGAAGCCAGGCTGCAAAGTTATACTCCCAACTAGCTTTTACCAGCGGCTACGCCCGCGTGTAGATTGAAAATTATACCACAAGAATGTACTAGTGAGATGAAAAGTATGTGTTGATCTGTGTGGCAAATTTCATCCAAATCCATTCGGCAATTTTCACGTGTTTGAGTAACATACATTCAAAGATCTAAACATCATAAACATACAAATATTCACATTTATGGTCATCATCATCTTCTACCTAGCCTTTTCCCAACTGTGTTGGGGTCGGCTTCCAGTCTAACCGGATGCAGCTGTACCAATATTTTACATGGAGCGACTGCCTATCTGACCTCCATAACCCAGTTACTGGGTAATACGATACCACTTGGTAAGACTGGTTGGACTTTCGGTCTTCTGACGACCCGTAACGACTGTCAAAGATCCACAAATGACAGCCGGGACCAACGGCTTAACGTGCTTTCCGAGGCACGGAGGGGTCTTGGTATGTAAAGATGGTCACCCATCCACGGACCAACCGCGGCAAGCGTAGCTTAACCTGCAGACCCGTGCAGCTATTGTTATTGTTTCACATTTATAGTATTAGTAGGATAGTAGGATTAAGTAGGAAGTAGGATAGTTGAAGATAATAAATAATAGATACAGTTTCAGGCTCGAGTCGGAGACTTAAAAAAGGAAAACTGTTAATTTTCAAACTTAGGTTTTCCTTATTCCTTCGACTTCTAATTCCAGCACAAAATATTAAAAAGTAAAACAAAACATAAAGCCGAGAGTACATTATTGCTCCTGGGAAATCACCGTTCACCGCGCAATAACTACGAGGGGCTAGTTAACGTTGTCATGGCAACCGAGTTTGTACGCCACTGTAGAATTTCTCGATCTATTTAAGAACCGATGCTGGTTTTGATGTACAGTCACGAGCATTATCTTGTACACGCATAGCCAAATTCAAAAGCGATTTTCTCTTAAATCACGATTGCAACCTTGAGATAACATAGGCATTTCACTATAGTGTAGGTTCCAAAATATTACTTTCATAATAACATAAAATTACAATCAGAATAAGAGGAGAAAATAACTTTTAAAAGTTGGTATTGGTTGGTATTAGTGCTCGTGACTGTGCCGTGTAGGTGTATTTAATATCGTGGAGCAGACGAGTCTTGGAGTGTAAGCATAGTGTGGGACGCCCCGTCAACTAGATGGACCGACGGCCTCAAAAAGGTGGCTGGGACAGATGATGTTGAAGGTCAGGGTGATGTGACGCAGCATGGGAGAGGCCTATGTCCAGTTGTGTACTGTGAGAGGTTGAGCTGATTGATTTTATATCGATTACAACGGCTACACAAACTGTCGTTCCCTATTTAACTACCTTAGGAGGTGATTTTTTGAAAATCTCTCCTTACAGCTCGAAGTAACGAAGAAGTTTCGGAAAGTCAGCCTTTAAAAAAAAAATCTTCAGTTGAGCACAACTTTGAATAAATACGAACTCTTCTGTAAAAGAGTGTCTTCTGCTCACGGGAGTAGAGAAGGCTATCCGAAGACTGCTTCGCAGTGAAGATAACTTAAGTAATATTTATATCTTTGGGCAGTTAACACTGACTGGTTTGTAACTAATGACTGCGACAGTTATATGAGAATTCAGATTTCTGAGGCGTAGTGAAATTGTAACAAATATTTGAATGGACGAAAGTTCACACAGAACCCAATGTTAACATTGCCATGTTGTACACACAACCGAAATACCGACAATTCAATTTCACCTTACACGGGCAAAAACCGGGAAAAGGAACGTTTTTAATCAGCACTGTGTACCAATCAATACCGGTGTATCAATCAGTACACCGTGTATCAATCAGAACCGATGGAGAGATAACGCATTGATTAATGTATCTGACCTCAGTTTTCACAGTGAAAACAATGGTTGTAATGGTTGTAGTAGGGTGTAATGTCTAACCTCGGGGCAATTGAAACTGATGTGGATGGTATTTTGATTTTGTAGAATTTCTCTATTTGAACTTCTGAAGAAAAGAAATAGAAAAGATTACATTTTTCCGACTGCACGGCGCAAAGGTAGCTTGAACTACATGACAAGTTCTGTCAATTGTTTCTGGTACTTTCCTCAAAAGGCTAGTCTGGATGCTACCTTACATTTTGTTACAGAATATTTTTGATATCGAGTATTTGGATATTAAAAAATAAAGCATTGCTGCATTTACTCGTATTCTCAGGGTAAGGCTTTTCACGCCTAAAACTTATGTACAGAATAAAACAGGTAATTTACTTTTATTTAACTAAGTACTAGTACTAATTTATGAGTTACGAGTTATGGTTTTGTCTCTCGGTTAGTTTAAATTAAAAAACTTAAATTCTTCTGCTCCAACTAGTTTAGAACAGCTTCTTTCTTGAAAAATTATGATGTCCATCTAAAATTTTTAGCACACTATTTTTCATGTAGGTAGCATTTTGATATCTCTCTATTAACCTCTAACTTACGTGAACCAATTTACTGTTTTTTGAACAACCACCAGAATTCACGCTTAAAAAGAACATTAGCACAGAAAAGAAAAAAAGAAAACAAAAGAGTCAACCAAAACAGCTGCAAACTTTTTACAGAATTAAAAAAAATACAATGTGTAGGTAAGTACCACAGTTCGTGTAATACAAGTGCAAAAAAACACCTCATAAAATACCACATTACTGTCAAATAAGGGAACAGTATTGCAGGGTTATTTACATTTTTTATTCAGTCCCCAGTGCGACATAAGAATTGCGTTTTACGCAAGTTCCGACAAGCGAATTGTATATCTCGCCGTTCGATATAAAGTTTAGTCTGTGTAGTATGTTTGTTGTAGATCGCGGAAAGAAGGGAGATACGCAAAGGTTCGAGTTCTGAAGGAAACTTTTTGATATGTGACAATTGGTGGAGAAATCGGGAATGCTATGAAATCACTAACTCAGTGGGTAACTAAATGATAAGTGATTGTTCCTTCTCATCGTGAATTTTGCATCGCAATAAGTCCAACGTGACGCAACTAATTACCCACATACCACCCACAGTAACATACACACATCACCAACACCTACTTATACCCATATACATAGATAGGGTCACAGAGGTTTGAAACTTTCCGGGCACAAAAAAATATGTTCTTTCATACAATCTGACCGCGTAGGTATTGCACTGATCTAAGAAACAGCACATTTTTCTACCGACAAATTAGGTCTAGAATAGAGTGTTTTTTTTTTTTGGGTGGGAAATCATCAAATAACTTCTCCCGCTCTGGGTGGAGCAGGAGGGCGTGTCAGACTTTTACTGACTAAAACTCACCCGTGTTCCTTCAGTAGCCCGTATGCCAGTGGCTGTGGTGTCTCTTTCGAACAAACCCGCACCCCTGGCAGGCATCGACATCTCTTTGAGGCGCGCGTGGAATACAACGCGCCGTCGACTTGGGCTTGGTCCTTACCGGACAGCGAGCTACCCATTACTCGCCGTCCGCAAGCCCATGCCTACGGTGCCCGGAAATCGGCGTGGGATTCCCGACGCCCAGGGCGTCTCCGTATCCTGCGGCAGCTAGGGTCGCGAGGGTGCATAGACTGCCTCTCCCTCACGTGCGCTGCCTCCCTCTTCGCGAGCATCACTGCTTCGCTGAAGGAGGTGACGGCTCCCCATGCCCTCTCGCTCCGTACCATGGCCTGGACCAGGGCCGGACGCGAGAGATCGCCGCCGCCGATCGCCTCCACGAGGACACGGCGGTGCTCCACCCAAGCAGGGCAGACCGCCACCGTGTGCTCTACCGTGTCCACAGGCTTCGCAGTGGAAACACCCGGGCGTTTCCTCGCGCCCTATCCAAAACAGGAACCTCCTGAAACAACTGTCCGGTGAGGACCTGCGTCAGGCGGAAGGTGAGGACGCCATGCCGCCTCTCAAACCACTCCTCAAAGAGGGGACTTACCGCCGCAATCGTGGCGTGCCCAGCACTGGGTTGCGACAATCGCTCTCTCCATGTCACCATGAGATCCCGCCGAAGCTCTGTCCGCTGTGCCGCGATTTCCTGCGGCAGCGGAGTTACGCCCCGGCGTTTGGCCTCCTCGCGCCACTCCCATATTTGCGCGAGGACCTTTGCCTCCAGATCCCAGAATGGAGTGTTTCTATTCATGATTTCAATTTGCGCGTAGAAGTCTGTGGCCCCTCTCAGCTACACTATACACTGCATGATATATTTTATTCCTGTCTTAAAATGAACGTTGAAACGTTAAGCAAACTGTGCCTTTCCATAATGTCTCTGGATTGACAGGCATGTTTTAACATTAAAGTAAGTACAAATATGCATTTAGGCACTACCAAGGATACACTCATAGCACAAGCACAACTATAAACACAAAACAATAGCATCGATCGATAGTTTCGAAATTTAAGTTACCTAATTTCTAATAAACTACCACTGAAAGGTTTTGAACGTACGTACGAACCTATAATGTACCTAATTTATAATACCTTTAATTCTTATAATGTACCTAGTTCTGATTTGCATGTACCTTCGTTATTTAATATTTCTACACCAGCAATGGTAGTATGTGTGCAACAATGTTTATTGTAAAATCTCAGTGTCTCACAGCCATACACTGAGAAATAAATCTAATTCTAGCTCTTAGTCTGCAATCGGCAGAAGCTTATGCCCCTTTTGAGCATATCAAAACGACAAGCCCCGACTAATTTTAACCCTCTACATTGTACGTTCCACAATCTTCCATCCGATATAAAGTTTAGTCGTAGCCGATAAAGGGTCAACGCAAGGCTTGACCCTTTTCACGTTGATTGTACCGTGAGGCCCCGAATTGGTTTCAGAGCCTGTAACAATTGTAAGGATAAATACTTAAATTTTGTTAGCTACGCAACGTGTATTGTGTGGACTGGATTGGGTTCTACGTTTTATGGAGCATAGGTACAATGGATAAAGTGATAACGTTTGGGTGATAGAGAAATGGCCATTTTGTTATCATTGTGTTACTCTTCGAACGATGTAAAAGCCTTCTATTATTTGATGAAAGAAGTCAATAGAGGGCAAGTCTTTTCATGAGTCACAGAACGAAATATTCTTTATTTCTTCAAAAGAGTTCAGATTAAAAAGAGCCGCCAAAGGTTTGTTTCCATCATTTGCCTATCTTTTTCCCAACTATGTTAACAGCCTTGCAAGTCGATCGATCTGGTTAAGCAACGCTTGCCGCAGTTGGAGTTGGTGCTTGGATGGGTGACCCTCTTTACATGACAAAACCACTTTGTGTTTTGGAAAGGGTCCCGGCTGTTATTGGTGGACTATTGATCTTTGAAGGTCATTATGGCTGGTCAGAATCCCGAAAGTTTGACAAACCGTCTTAACAAGGGGTATTACGATTGGGGTAATTATTATATTACGATTTTTTGGGTGTGAATTCATCAAATAAATTCTCCTGGATGGAGCAGGAGGGCGTGTCAGACTTTTACTGACTAAAACCCACCCGTGCTCCCTCAGTTGCCTGTGTGCCACGGTATCTCTTTCGAACAACCCGCATCCCTGGCAGGCATCGGACCCTGTGGACTCTACACGATGCCCGTGTTAAGACGGGTAGTCAGACCGACGCGTTGGACAAAAAAACGCCCCATTTAAAATACTGGTATTCAGCTGCATTCGGATTGACTGCAAGCCGACTCCAACATATTCGGAAAAGGTGAGGCGGATGATGTTGGGATCAACTTCCAGTCTAACCTAATGGAGCTGAATGCGAGTATTTTACCTGGAACCATTGCCTTTTAGTTCAATCTAAAATTCAATCTAAAAAAAATAAGGTGACTATTACTGGCCAGTTTCTTTTGTAGGTTCCTAGTTTGTGTGGTGGCCCAGGTGTAGGATGGGTTCGAACGCGGCAGGCGCTTTTCTGTACATAATTTCTTGACCACTGTTCTCAAAACGGCGAAGGAAAACATTGTGATGAAACCGGCATGTCCAAAAACCGAACAATCGAAGCCCGCGTCCTAGAATAGCCCACTCTCTCTCACGGAGAGGAGGCCTGTGTCCGAGCAGTGGCAACATTATAGGCCGATAATGACTTAGTAACTAGACATAAATAAAATATGAGGGAATCAAACAAAGATTTCGTATCAAATATTCGTTCCATCTTTCACATTTAGCAACGATATTCTTACTACTTGAAATGATTAAGATATTGCTCGATTACTATTCAAGTATCTCTCTCAAACCTAACTTGACCCAGTCTTAATAATTCCACTCACTAAACAAAACCTTAATAAAATGAGATGAGTACTTACTCAGCAGTATGTAGATATGTGATCGACAGACCACCTACGAACCCTAATTCAATGAAGTCAACGACCCAATAATTTGAGGCTTTGCGCACTAAGCTTGGTAATTACAGGCCTTGTAATACTGTAATGTCTTGAAGGTTTACAAACCAGCTTTACTGCTAATAGGTTGCGGTCGTTGCGGGTTTGAAACCTGGAATCAATGAGTCTTTAATCTAATTTTATTATGTGTGTTTTCCAGATTAAACCAATTGACTGGTGAAGAAAAGGGCAGACATATAACCGGGCTGTCTTTCTGCAAAATCTCACCTCGAAAATTTAGGTGAAGTGAGCTTGAAGTGAACTGTCGTGGAATGACAGCTCACTTCCTGCCACGTATAATCCTGGAAGGTGATTCTAAATCTAGATAGGTGTTTAAGACTGGTTGCAACTAGAATAGGACGTGTATACATTTTTTTTCTGGTTAATTCTCGGTTAACTGCTGTTGCTTAAATACACCTGAGGGGCTTATGGCCAAGTATTAACAGCTGGGCGGGTGGATCGTTCAGGATAAACTATGCTTGCTGCGGCTGGTCCCTGTATGAGGTGACTATCTCTAAATACCAAAACCTGTCTATGCCTCGGAAAGTACGTTAATCCGCTGTCATTCGTGAATCTTGGACAGTCGTTACGGGTACTCAGAAGCCCGAAGTCTGACAATCGTAGTACCTAGTTATCAGGCCGTGGAGGTCAAATAGGCAGTCGCTCCATAGTAAGTACTGGTATTGAGGTATATCTTTTTAGACTGGAATCCAGCCCCGATATGAGCAAAGTTTCTACTGCATATGTGTTTTTGAAAGGTCTTCATGTTACTAGTTACGGATGGACTTAAGACCTTACACATTTGACAACCCTATCATCGCCTACATAGATGAGATTGAGGTCAAATACGAGTCAGGCCCTATGTCTTCCCGTGGGTGTCGTAAAAGACGACTAAGGGACTTACTAGAGAATGGGCAGCAGCGTTCTCTATGCATTTTACCACCATACTGCGATCGCCAACCCGCCTGCCAAGCGTGGCGATTATGGCAAAACCTCCCTTTTGAGGGAGGCCTATGTTCAGCAGTGGACGTTTTTCCGCTGAAATAATAATAAACGAGTCAAGCCCTGGCATATAAATTAGAAAAAAAACACTGTTCTCTACCTACCATTTCAAAATTTACGAGCGTTATACTTATTATACTGCTCCTACTAATTCGTCACTACATTTGCATAGAAATGGCTTTTTTAAAGCTTTTCCAACAGTTTAATGTAGGAGTGTGGTGTGCAGTAATTTATATTGACACGCACGCTATAGCGGGCTATTAGTAGGCTAGTAATCAAAGCTTCAGCTGTACTGTGATATGCGCGACGGCGAGTTCATAGGGAATTTGTAATTGGATGAACGTGTTAAGGTGACACTTGTCCAAATTTTTTCCATACAAACATCGGGAGGGTTTTACTCCACTGTTTGACTATGTACACCAAAAATTAAACATGTTATGGTTTTGTCTCATAATCAACATTGTCTGTACGGAAACAGAATAATAAAATAAAAAGCCATTAAAAAGTTATGAGCCAACAAAGATTCGTTTTTCTTGCTAATTTAACCTAACTTTGGGCGTGTTTAAGTAGCAAAAGCAGTGTAAAATCTTGAAAAACAAGTCAGTACCGACAAAGCTCAATTAACGAAAAGTTCAAAAACCTTAATTGGTCATTGATTTATGCAGTGGTTTTTTCAAAAAACCCGATCTTCCGGAGGACTTTTCTTAATTTTTTACGCACCTGTTTTACTATAATTGATCCTGCAGCTCATTAAATAATGTTGTGCGTGTAGACTAGCGTCTAACTGCTCATCACTGATACTACCTCTATCGGACACGAAGCCTGGTGAGACAGCGTGCTTTTTAGCCAGGCCCACCAGTGAGTTCGAGCCCGCGACTAGTGTACCCTTAAGATAGCTGAACGAACTGGATATTTACTCTTCTTCGTTGGTCTCGTCATTTCGACAACGACGACGCCATTTATTTCGGTATGCGCCATCTTCCGTAAGTTCCACGTCTTTTTAGTGCTTCGTTATCCATGTGGCTTGAGGTCTTCCTTTTCTCCTGTTCTTTGCAATCATGGGAAAGTACTTTTTGATAACATTGTCATCTGTACGTCGAAATACATGCCCAAACCATCTCAGTCTAGCCTTGAAGCTCTTTGATATGTTCGTTGCGTACCTTCTGAGTGTACCTCTTGCCCATTGGAGCACATGCATTTCTGTCTTGGGGAAGTTTTTGTTCGTGGTCCTACCTGGATATTTATTCATTACTGATAAGAGTCCTCATTTTATTATTCTCCATTTCTCGCATTGGTATAAACTATAACTGGTGTACATCATAATATAATAATGTGTATAAGCTTATAGTGGATTGACTGCCCAAGGTTGCGCCTGAAGAACATTGACCGAAGTATCGCATTACTTGATTTTTGAACTTACAACAACATCAGTATCATCAGAAAAGTACAGATCACGATTATGTTATATTTCGTGCACAAAGAGTTTCAAAAAGATAAATATTAAATAGGTATTTTAAAAAGTTAGCACTCAAATACCTACACAACAAGGCTTCCAGATGTAAAAAAGAACTTATTTTGCAAAGTATAAAATTACTGAAAACTTTCTTACTAACTCCGCACATTCAGTCGTCTACAGCAAACAGTCATGGCCGCAGAGGTCGTTGACCTCAATTCCCCGGCGATCCATTTCTAATCCTTTCATTGGCCCTCATTATGCTCTTACCGATATTATTGCATCCAATAATGTTTTAAGAAGCGGTTTATTTCCATAATAGCTGCCTTGAGGACGTTTTGGAGTAAGCCCAAGATTTGAAATGGTAGGGGATTATTTCTTTGAAATGCGGTGCTCACAAACTTTACCGTTAGACAGCCAATCTTTGGGCACGCCCTGATTGCGGCGGTAAGTCCCCTCTTTGAGGAGTGGCTTGAGAGGCGGCATGGCGTCCTCACCTTCCGCCTGACGCAGGTCCTCACCGGACACGGTTGTTTCGGGAGGTTCCTGTTTCGGATAGGGCGGGAGGAAACGCCCGGGTGTTTCCATTGCGAAGATCGCCCTGAGGACACGGTGGAGCACACGGTGGCGGTCTGCCCGGCTTGGGCGGAGCACCGCCGTGTCCTCGTGGAGGCGATCGGCGGCGGCGATCTCTCGCGTCCGGCCCTGGTCCAGGCCATGGTACGGAGCGAGAGGGCATGGGGAGCCGTCACCTCCTTCAGCGAAGCAGTGATGCTCGCGAAGAGGGAGGCGGCGCACGTGAGGGAGAGGCAGCATATGCGCCCTCGCGACCCCAGCCGCCGCAGGATACGGAGACGCCCTGGGCGTCGGGAATCCCAGGCCGATTTCCGGCCACCGTAGGCATGGGCTTGCGGACGGCGAGTAATGGGTAGCTCGCTGTCCGGTAAGGACCAAGCCCAAGTCGACGGCGCGTTGTGTTCCACGCGCGCCTCAAAGAGATGTCAGCACAAAAAATGATGGGGCCCGCAAGGGCCGATGCCTGCCAGGGGTGCGGGTTTGTTCGAAAGAGACACCACAGCCCCTGGCTTAAGGGCTACTGAAGGAACACGGGTGGGTTTTAGTCAGTAAAAGTCTGACACGCCCTCCTGCTCCACCCAGAGCGGGAGAAGTTATTTGATGATTTCCCACCCAAAAAAAAAAAAAAAAAAAAAGACAGCCAATCTTAGTCATAATGTTCATCTCATGGCAAGCTAAAATGAAAATATTTTTTTTCCCGTAGTTAAACCTACATGGGCATTTATGAAACGTCAGAAGCTAGGTGTACAATTATTTGTCGTTTCCCATGAAGAAGAAACGGCAAGAAACTCCTAGGTTCCAATTATTTTAAAAATAATTGGCTTTTACGATATTTCTAAATTAGTGTTAATAAGTGTGGGAGGACTTTGTAGGGTTGTCGACAAGTAACAGGTAGCTTACGTGCGACCCCAGAATTATAACAATTTTCTTTGTTTAATTCATATGTCATGTGACATCCGTTTCCTAAGGAGCTTATGGCACCGTCACTGCAGAAAAAACTGTCACAACTTGAATTCTAGTGACTGGTATGATACTCGCAATAGGCGTTTGGTTCGAGTCCATTGTACGTGTGCTTTATAAGAATTTACTGTAAAAGAGTTATTTTGAGGAAGGTCATCGTGTTCTGCATTTTTTTTTTTAATATCTGAGGATATTATATCTGAGCAGTGGTGGCCAAGTGGTAACAGCCGCGACTTACGAGTTGTAGGTCGTGAGTTCGAACCCAGCTCTTTACTTTGTGTAAATTATTTCATTACCACTGCTCTCATAACGGTGAAGGAAAACATTGTGAGGAAACCGGCATGTTCTAGAACAAAAAATCGAAGACATGTGACATCTACCAACTCGCACTGGGCCCGCGTGGTGGATTACGGCCCAATCCCTCTCACCGAGAGAAGGCCTGTGTCCCAGCAGTGGGAACATTATAGGCTGATGATGATGATGAGGATATTATATATTATATTCCGAGGCCAGTAGGAGATGGTGGTACGAAGTCGACCCTTTTCTAAAACTTTGACCACATACTCTAACAGATATGTATCTGTTGATATTATACAGTATTCTATCAATCTAGTAGTAGTTGTTCCGGGTCTGGCTGTTTGTGTATGTGAGTTTAAATGTTTATAAACGCACCCACAATACAGGAAAATTTCTTAGTGTGGGGCAACGTTAAAAAAAAAACGACGGTTTGCACTCCGGGAGTGCCGGCAGAAGTGAAAACTTGAATATTAACGTTGTGCATTTTTGATATTTTGGAATGGTTAGGGAATAATTTTGCACGAATTTTCTCATATCACTGCACATTGTTTACAAACATAAACACATTTTATAGTTCGACGAAATATACGTTTTTATGATGCTATTTGATGCAAATATTACCTAAAACGATGTAATAACAACTTCTAAATGAATATTTGTCCACTTATCGTCGAAAACACACAAATAATAATAAAAAACACTATAAAACTAGAGAGCATACCACGAAAAAGTACCGATGACCAACGAGTTCGGATAGTCACTTTTTTTTTGTGTTTCAGTTAATATTTTCCTTAAAGAACTAGTTCAAACAACTGTGTATGTATCTAGTATTACAGTAAAATTGTCGCAGACGATATAGAATTTTATTTATATTATGAAATAAAGCTCACACCAACATTCGCGCAAGCGCCCTGCGCCGCCTAAATGAAACAGCAGGCGCAGGCATACATTTTCGCCGCGCCGCACAGTGTGTAATTTTCACAATCTAGCTGGCCAATTTTATTTAGGCCTTGTACTATGAGTAAAATATGCTCTAAAATATTATAATAGTAATTTAAAGGCTCTGTCAAGGTTTAAAACATATATTTCGACATAAAGTAGGTACATATAAAAATATTTACATTCAAAATATTACAATTATATTTAAAATACAAAAGTTTAAAAACTAATAAGTAGAAAACACAAACTAAAACAAAGTACATATTCCGGATTACGGAAAAAAATATATATAACATAGACATATACAGAAAGTCTCAGTCAGAATCGCTATAATCATGCTCGACATCACTTTCTTCTGACTGGATATCATCAAATTCAATTCCTGGTGGTCTTATTTGTAGAAGTTGGCTTACCTCAGGAGTTATTTGTCCACGCTTAGTTTTTGGAGGAGCACGTAAGCTTGCTATGTATGGATCTGATGTTATTAACAATCGATGAATTAGATCTGTGTTTGTGTCAACTCTAGACGTCTTTCTTGTGAACAATTCTCTGAATTTTCTGTTGTCCTTATTTCTAGCTTCCTGTGCTTCTTCGGAAAGCTGACCAATTGGAAGGACACAAGAATCTATGATGTCTTTTCCATGAAAAAGTATTTTGTGTACACTTGCAGGCATCGAGTACCATGGATATTCTTTAAAGTATAATTTTCGCGTCACTTTCGTATATTCTTCAAATTTTTCGAGGTTGACTGGAAATCCACTGTTGATACACTCTAGTATGACATGGAAGCGTTTAATCAGCTCAACAGTAACTCCCGTAATTTCGGCGGACTTTTCAGAGTTCCGGAAAAACTTGCGGGCCGTATCCCCGTCATTTGTGTTACCTGTTTGCTGCTTAGGCATATCCACCAATAAACCTAGCTCACTTCTGAACTTCTCCTGTACAAGCTTCTTCTTTTCCGCTACTTTGGCTTTATTCTCAACCCCTCGAGCCTGCCAAGATTTTATATCTAAACGATAAGATATATGTAAAATGCATTCAAAAAATCTAATCGAAGCGTGCAGAGGTGAGAGGCCCAAGGAAATAAAGTTGCTGTTTACAGTCTTTTCCACGATAAGCCTTTCGTCGTTCATTTCACTGGGCTTAGCACCACACAAATAACAGCTCTGTGTGGATGTACATGCAGCTAAGGCATTACAAATTGCCATCGATCATGCACAAAATCATTGTTGGCTTGACTAAGACTTCTGTGTCCTTTACAATGATTTTAGTGGGTGCCAGTGATCTTGCTTACTGTTTTATTTTATCCACTTCACTTTTGAGAAGATCTGCTGTTTCCTTGGCAAATACGAACTTGATGGGTCGACAACATTTTGTAGAAGATGGGGAAACATTTTGCCATACGATTTGTTTAATGCTTTGGTCATTTTCTGAGTACATTTGAATAGGCACCATTGATATGCTAAATAAGCTTTCATCACTGCATTGTTCTTCTGAAAATTTCTGTTTATACCGAGTTTGCTCTGCTCCATCACAACCCCATTTGACAATTAAACTCAACGTTTTTAAATCAGTTACTGTACTTAGGACCTCTTCTTGAGCTTTGCACAATCTTTTTACTGTATAATCTATTAAAGACTGCAGTTTAATTTCAGCGTGCGTTTCGGTCACATTTATGTCGTCAGGGTAGCATAGCTGTTTTGCTTCTTTTACTTTATAATACGGTTCTTTGCTTGCTGGCGTATCACACTATATTGATGAGTCGTTAGATTCGCATCGACCATTAATGCTAGAGCTTGATCTACTGACAGTCCACCTTTGTTACGGCTTTCAATAGATTTTCGTGCTTTCTTTATAGAAGTACCTCTTCTGGGTGAAAAGAGACAGAGCTCTTTAACAATAGCTGCTGAATCTCTTTTTCCTTCCTTTCGTAGCGTAGCTTCAGATGCCATCGATATTTCTTCCTGACTCGATGTATCGAGCATTTGTTGGATGCGCCGCCTTTTTGTTCTATTGCTGCAGCTTGCGAAATCTTTTTGTGGTCTTCCAGCCCGATTACTTGTTGTAGGAAGTGAAACGCTTACGACAGCGCTTGTCACTATACCGGGCAGTGATATAATTTCTTCCAACCACGTTGAATTTGCGTTCAAAAATCGTTCCCGATGTCTTCCCGATTTCGACCATTTTTGTTCTATTTTTTGGCAAACACTTCGAATTGTGACTTTCACATTTTCATGTCTTCCGAAAGGGAAGGATCTCCCAGCTCTTGCAATATAAGATGTAGCAAAGCATCTATTCTGTTTTGTTTTGCGTTAGCAAACCAAACATCGAAACATTTTCGACGCGAAATTTGCGAAGCCATCCTAAAATTAAGAAAAACTTCTATGAGTGTCGCAATCATTCGCAAACAAACTGACATACGTAATAGAGCTAACAAGTAATACTTTCAGAAAAATACAATTTGAGTACTGTATAATGCGATATAATGTATTAAAACTCTAGTACAAAGTGATTGAGAGAATTATTGTAGTAAAAAATAAACATGATAAATTGTAATGGTGCTTGCAGTTAAATTAAATAACAAAGGAAAGTATAAGACATTGAAAACTTACCTCTAAGCCCACAAGAACACAATAACAACACACAACAACTACTAGCAACTGAAACACGAGCGTATTCATCGAATGAATTCAGACGAATGACGCGGTCCCTCGGTAAACCCGATCTGGAACGAACAGGTAGTCGGTTGTTCTGACCCTTTTTTCTATTGTTTGGCGTGATTCTTTGTAAAATAAATTCTATTTCTTGGAAGTGTGGTTCAACTACTTCAAGAATGTGCAACTGGTATTTTTCTGTAAGTACGTAGTTAAATGAGATTCTGGCCAGCTAGATTACGAAAATTACGCTCCCTTTGTTCCTACGGCGCGCCGTAGGAACAAAGGGGGATACTTCATCTCCTACGTCGCGCCGGCTGTCTACTCTCCATCCGTCTTACGAATTTTCGATCAGGTCACGTGTCCTGAAGCGAGTTTACGTCTTACGAATTTTCGATCAGGTCTCGTGTCTTGACGTGAGTTTAACATTTTTTATCCATTGCAAAAAAAGTGTACAACGCCGCTAAAGATGTTTTCACTTCAAAAATGCAGATAGAATACTCTTTACTATCGACATCATAACAATGACATATACCCATACATATAAGTAGACATTTTTACAGTGGGAAGGGGGAATAGAAATGATAAATGGATATGTGGAAGTATGAAATAAGCCTTCGTCCTGCAGCGGGAAAAAACAGCTGATAATAATAATCCACAGTGTCAGTTGATAACTGTCACATTGGGCACGTGTAATCGCCTCGTTAGGTGGTCAATATGCAACGTTTAATAACATTAACATAATATTTTATCCAATTTTAAATCCAATCAATGCCGGCAATATTTTTGACACGACAACGCCTACTTCAAACGTCACTGGTATTTATAAAATGTTATTTTGGTATGAAGTAAAGTATGTTGGTACCTACATCTTTCCAAAGAAATGTACCTATGCACTTCGGGATCATCGCCTATCTTCAGAAATTTCGAACGCGTTATGATGGGATGTAATTTACAACCATGCAATTACTTGCCCAATTTTTTACACAATGATTACAAAATGATAAAATACCAACTTTATGAAATTCCAAAAATCTTTTCAAAACTTTTGAGTAACAAATCAAGACCTGCCTCCGGAGTAGGCAATGACTACTGTAACGCGTTGAAAAGGAATTCAAGAAAAAGCAGACAGTTGAGTGGAGGATGCGGCGCTCGCGTCGAGCGGGTGCCGTGCTGCACTGAGTGCTGTAACGCGTTACAAGAACTCGCCACATTATAAACAAACGTTGCAATTTAGTGATAAATTTCATAAAATGTTGCACTGAAGTGTTTACTAGGAGCTGATGTACCTACCTCACAAATCCCTGACCCACCAACTACATATTATTTGTTGTTATTTCTTCGTACATCGGGGGCTCATTAATTCTACATGAAAAAATACGCCACCTACCATTAAAACACCTCTATACTATCAAGATTGACGCTCTCTTGTAATAAAATGGGTTAAGTAGCCCTGGGACTTAACCCAATTATAAGCAAACTGGTACATAAGGGACTTACCAGACATGCTACTTTTAGCATTGACGACCTTAGATTTCGTCGCTTTTCGAAACTCCATACAGTGACTGAACTCGAAAACTTCGCTTAAGCATTAGCATTCAGCGATTTCGAATCTTCACGAAAGCTCGATTATAGTCACCGACAGAAAAGCTACCGACGAAAATGCGCACCTTTCATACCGCGTTGAGCTCTTAATAAGCTTGTGTACTTTATGCATTAGCAATCACTTATTTAGTAGCTTTTCAGAAGTTCGAAACAGTGACTGATACACAATTTTGATAGCGCGCTCAAACGCACCATGTCGTTAAATAACGCATTGATGAAATCGCAAAATCGCCGCTTGCTAAAGCTAAAAGTAGCACGTTTGTTAAAACCCTTATTCCCACTTGGGGATGGCTAAATTGTATCGTAGGGATGTCCAAGTAAACACACGTATCTACCTGCTGTTATGGCATACCTTTTGGCTTTATAAGGGCATCCTGCTAATACTTATAGATTACGGCAGCCCTTGGGATTAGTTGAGTTTGTTGGTATTGTTATTAAGGTGCGCAAGACAATGGAGGTATGACTGGACAATGGCTATAAGAGTGTGATGTTAATTATTAATTATCATAGGAAAACATGACGCCTGTATTCATCGAAGAGTTAGGCAGAAGTGTGTCTGTAGTACATCCATTTTTCGCCAGTTATGTTTCAGTCCCGTGCCATCAACAGGGCTAAATCGACACTCAAGGTTACTGTTGAGAAATATCTAGTGGAAAACCCCGATAACACTTTCGGTCGGACTCGGGAAATGAACCCCGGGACCTTTTGATCAGCAGTTGCTCTTGCAACCAGTAGACCAACTTAGCAGTATGTTTTAACTAAGTATTATAATATAACAAAGCAGTATTTAAAACTAAGTTGTGCTGTATAAATTATCTTTGAAGCACTTTTACAAATTTATGTATTTCTATCGTAATTAAATCGGGACTACAAAGTGCTGAGATGCATTATTTTAATATTTCTACCCGAGGTAGTGAAGTTAACTGTATTTTCTTAAGTGCATAGAACATGACAGAAGGTATAACTTTGACAACAAACAGGAAATTGAATCAAAAGGTAAGAGCAAGGCATTCGACGCTATCTGAGAAGCGAAGTTTATCTCAGAAAATGGTAATAAGAAAATCTTGGTACTGTTTTTTTGAACATAGCTCGATTTGTAACGCACCTTTATATTAGCGAAAAACGTATTGATAAATCCATACTCTTAGGCTATTCTTACATACCTACTAATAATAATAATCTTTGAAACTCTTAATAGGATTCGAAAAAATCTTTTCGCATTTTAAAGCCCTTTTTTTGAGGAAGGATGCAGCCTGTTTAGCATCACGTTTAGACACTTAGGAGCTAAGCAAAAAGAAAAAGAGTCAGAAAGAACGCCAAGTGGAAACGAAGTGAATAAGGAGGGCCGGCGATGCGAGGCGACGCCGTGGGTCGGAGGGAACAAGAAATTTCAACGAAGTCGCAGGCTAGTAATAGATACACCTCTGCGCAACCCTTTGGGGAAAAGAGGCGTGACGTAATGTTTATTATGTAACTCTGTCTGTTTGTCAGCACCATTTGGTGGGGTTCGCTAGGGCCGATGCCTGCCAGCGGTGCGGGTTGTTCGAAAGAGATACCGCGGCTTCTGGCGCACAGGCAACTAAAGGAACACGGGTGGGTTTTAGTCAATAAAAGTCTGACATGCCCTCCCGCTCCACCCAGAGCGGGAGAAGTTATTTGAAGATTACACAAACTCAAAAAAAAAAACTTTGTCTGTTACGTTTTAACAGCTCAATGGATTTCGGCACTCAGATACAGCAATGACCTAGGTCCTAACTAGGTAAGACAGTTGTCAGACTTTCGGGTTTTTGACTACCCGTAACAACTCTCGAAGATCTAAGAATGATAGTAGGGATCAACGGTTTAACGTGCTTTCCGTATCATGGAGGACTTTTGGTATGTAAAGACGATCACCCATTCACGGACACACCGCGGTAAGCGTAGCTTAACCTGATTGATAAACCAATGCGGCTGTTAGTACTTAGATACAAGCCCTTTTGTCAGATTATAAAAAAATGAATTAAAAAAAAAAACGGTCCCTTGATTGATTAACCCAAAAAACATCGCCCGTCATTGACTACAAAAGATATGTCCACGCGTTTGTAGTACGTCTTTATGAATGTAGGTACATAACATAAGTTGACATGGTTCGTTAACTTGATGGCCAGCTAACGAACCGTGTCCATAGGTACGTGCTACAAGGATCTTTGCCGTTTGTTTGACATTGACAGGCGTTATTGGATAACTTTTGTTTTTTTCGAGCACTGAATATTTAACGCACCTTAGCGCCACTCCGGTCCTGGTCCAGGCCATGGCATGGAGCGAGAATGCATGGGTAGCCGTCACCTCCTTCTGCGAAGCAGTGATGCTCGCGAAGAGGGAGGTGGCGCACGTGAGGGAGAGGCAGTATATGCGCCCTCACGGCCTTAGTCGCCGCAGGAGACGCCCTGGGCGTCGGGAATACCAGGTTGATTCCTGGCCACCATAGGCGTGGGCTTGCAGACGGCGAGTAACAGGCAGCAAAGAGATGTCAGGGCAAACCGATGGGGCCCGCCAGGGCCGATGCCTGCCAGGGGTTTTTTTTTGTTGTTTATTTTTTTGAGAAATCATCATAAGGCTGGTTGTTCGAAAGAGGTACCGCCGCCCCTGGCGCACAGGCTACTGAGGGAACACGGGTGGGTTTTAGTCAGTAAAAGTCTAACACGCCCTTCTGCTCCACCTAGAGCGGGAGAAGTTATTTGATGATTTCCAAACCGAAAAAATAAACCTTAGCGCCACGAGTTGAAAATCGAACAGTGTTTTTCGACGTGGTGAGAAGTTGTTGGTTGTATTGTCAATGATTATGCTCGATTCAACATCGAGACATTGAAAAGCCAAATAAAAAAAAAAAATATCTTTATCTTTATTATTAAAAAAAACAAAATACCCGAAAGCCTAAAAAGTGAACTTTAGGTAACTAAAAAAGATGGAAACAAGAAACTTGTTTTAAAAGGATGACTGAATACTGTATGCAATCGCATGCAGTCGGAGGTATATTCTGAAATTTAACAATAGAGACCTTTATTGCCTCCGACTGCATGCGGTACCTAAGATTCAGTTTTTAGGCAGTCGGTTTTTTTTTTTGTAGTTTTCGTAGTTGTCTGCCATACACACTTAATATAATGAATGAATAATCATGTAGTTTATGTTGCAACGTTGACTATTTTGTTGATTTTTTATTATTTTAGCATTTTTCATTCTAAATTACATGTAAACATACAAGTTGCCTTAATTTTTGTAAGCTATTTATGAAACCCTGTATTTTGATACATTCAATAAGTTTTGAGAAAAAAAAAAAAAAAAACGAAAACACATTGTGGCGGCAAAAATCGCCCATTTTTTTTTCAATTTTGTTATACCCAGTGTCACTCTCACAATTAAGACGAATCTAATGGCACCTCTCAAGCTGAAATCGATCAAGCCGTTCAGGCTACAGAGCGTGCCAAAGAAATAAAAATGTATACATACATACATACACTCGATAAACATAACCCTCCTTCTGGCGCAGTCAGGTAAAAATCTCGCCATTTTTTAATAAATTCACTCTTGAACTAGTAGTTACAGATTACTTATAATAACTTCAAATGAAATACCTCGACCCAAAAAAACGCTCCAAAGGTGCAAAACTCCACTATTTCATGGTGTCAAGTCAGCTCGAGTAAAATTATGACCCGCCGTTCACATTTAACCCTACAACTGCGAACGGCCTACAAGTAAAACGGAAATTCCGAAGTGAGCTTTGATTTGCATGAACGCTATATGGGGCACTTTTGACCGGCGTAGCGTAGTTTTTCGTCCCTTTGACAAGTCAGCGCGCGTAGGGTTATTTGTGAGTGCTGTGAACGGGTGGCAAGAGAAAACGTAAAGGAAAAATGAAAGTTGAAAAATGGGATTTCTTTAAAAGTGATTGGAGAGTAAAGGCATGTTTGTGAAGCTTTGACAATTTCTGCATAGTATAAAAGGCCTGGTTTGTTCCTTAAACGATGATTAAAGTTACGAGATGTTTAAAAGTCAATACTGAATGGTTAATCAGTCGCTAATCATTACTTAACTTAAAAAAGGGGGCCAATGTTTATATCCAATTTATTTGTAATTTCTTCCGACGTTTTCCAGGAACAGTGGTGGCCTCGACTTACGAGTTGTAGGTCGCGAGTTTCAACCCAGGCAAGCACTTTATTTTGTGTATTCAGTTTCATCACCACTGGTCTCAGAACGGTGAAGGAAAACATTGTGAGGAAACCGGCATGTCTTAGAACAAACAATTTAAAAGCTGTGTGATATCTACCCATCCGTACTTAGTCCCCAGTCCCTCTAACAGAGAGGAGGTCTGTGTTCCAGCACAGGGGACATTATACTTGGGCTGATTATGTATGGCGTTTTCTACATCGTCAATCAGTTGCTCTGCAAGTGCTGTGCTCTCTGGTAATGTCAAGCTCATCATCATTCAAAACCTCTTCAGTTTAGTAGTTGCTGCATATGGAAAATGAGATGGCCTGTGTCTTGGGAGTAGAAAGATTATAGGCTAAGTATTATACAACGTGTAAAGGAAAGGGTATACATACCAAGGGCACGGCTTCTTTGGATGATTTCAAACGATATTGGAAGGGTTTTATAATCCTATCTCTACATGTTCGGAAGTTATGAGAATTTTTCATACATTGATACCGGAAACCGAACTTTTCAAATTGAAATAAACACATCACTCGGAAGAGATTTATATTTTATTTATAGAACTCCATGGTACGGTGACACGTTTGTTATGATTTGAATTTAAGAAACATGTGAAACCGAAAATTTGGTAACCGAAACGATAACCGTAACCGAAAATTAATTCTTAGAGTATTTTATTTTGAGCTGAAACTATGTATAGTGATTCTATACCAGCTGTTATCTTAAGTGCTTAAGGATAGCAATAGGGTTTCTGTTACACCCTGTATAAACAATTTATACGTCGTCAGAAAGCCATCATTTAATTATTATTATTTTTTTAATCAACAAACAAATAGGGAAATAGGTATTGGTAATCCTTTATAGGGACCGAAAACCTGGTGAAAGCCTCAGGGTGCAATCCACTGGATGCAATCCCCTGGATGCAATCCACTGGATGCAAGAAGCGCAGAACCGGTCCGAGGCTTATGCCTAGTAGTGGACGTTTCTAGGTTGAAATGATGATGGTGATTAATCCTTTTTGTAGTGAAAAAGGGCATTGTAAATTTCAAGATTATTTTTTTCTCAGTAAAAAGTCTTAGGGTTCAAAGTATCCCCATACCAAATTTCATCAAAAGCGGTCCAGCTGTTTCGGAGATTACCCGGAACAAACAGACAGACAAACAGACAAACAGACAAAAATGAAAAAAAAAAAAACTTTTTTGTTGTAAGTTCCACATACACTTTCATACATACTACTTTCATATCCATTGAGCAAAAAGCTGTTAATTTGACATTAAAAACAGACACTTACATTTTAATTATTTTTATGTGTATAAATTATTATGTTTAAATTATTTTATTGATTGCACTACTCGACTGAAATACATATATATACCACAGTATACCTCACAATTTCCTAGAAAAAAAAATGCTCATAAGTCTAGATTGCCCCAGGCTGCTTATATAAAACTTGTTAGTAAGCTTCATAAAGTCCTTTATGTTTGCATGTAAGAAACGGGCTATTTATTGGAGCATACCACTGATTTCCCATTGGGCTATACTATTCATTGCCCGTTCCAGGTAGCTACGTTACTTTTATTGTTGACGTGCGCTATCGAATTGCTTTTTTTATTAAACTGCGGTAGCTACGGTGAAAAATAGTTGTTAGGTGAAAGGTGGTGTGGGAACGTTTTTTCGGGATTTTGATCAAAAGTTTTGTGTGAATTTCGGGCCGGTACCGTGCCGTGAAAGCACGCGTTGTTTGAAGGAAAGTTTCTGTTTTGATTGATTTGTTTCTAAGTAGCCTTTTAACACACTGCATGACCGCTGACATCAATAATAATTATTATCATAAAACTCAATAATATACATACAAATAAATAAAATTGAAGTATCTGTATGTCATGTAACAATAACAGGTTTTTACGGTATATACGGTACTTATAACAAACAAAAAAACTTTTTTTTTAATTTTTATTCTTTCCGTTTATTCCGGATAATCTCTGAAACGGCTGGACCAATTCTGATCAAATTAATTATGGAGATACTTTGAACCCTGAGGAAGGAGAGAGGCTACTTTATCGACATACCACGTGGACGAAGCCGCTGACAGGAGCTAGTATTCATTAATATTGTATTTGTGATAGAGATTTTACATAGTGATGCACTGAGTTTTGTCATTTAAGTTGCCTTTTCGCCATCTAGCTGGTTTTCTGTTTATGCCCGCATTTTCAGACTCTGAACACAGACTCCGTACTTCCTTTTTCATTAGGTACGGAGGGAATTGCTTACCAAGAAGTGAAACATGATTTTATCAGAAACTAAATCAATATGCCTTGCCTTTTCCCAACTATGTTAGCTTCGTCTTCCAGTCTAATCGGATGCATCTGAACACCATTGTATCACGAAAAATCATTGACTTCTGATCAGGCCCTTCATAATTATGTAAGAAAATATTCTAAAATATTCAAAAGAGTCTGCGCTCACGCTAAATCTAAATTAATAAGTAACAAAATTAGTATCTCTAAAAATAAAATAAAAGCTGTGTGGCAGGTAATTAACAAAGAAACTGGAAACACAAAACAGCGAGATCAGAATGAGTTAGCTCTAAAAATTGATAATGAAATCATTTCAGATAAGTTACAAGTTGCTGAGACTCTAGAAAATTTCTTTACCAACATCCCAATAGAAGTTACGAAATCTCTCCCCTCATCATCTGTATTAGCTGAATCTCTTCTTAAAGAAAACTTCAGCAAGGACATTCCAAGTTTTGAATTCAAACCCATTTCTATTGGCACAATTAAAACAGCATTTAAAAGTCTTAACATAAAAAACACTGAAGACTTATGGGGGATTTCCGTTAAGGTTCTCGAAAATATCATTGACACAATTGCCCCTGTCCTAACAGGCATATTTAATCAATGTTTAGACAGCGGTACGTTTCCTGACTTAATGAAACATAGTAAAGTAGTACCAATTTTCAAATCAGGTAGTAAGAGTGATCCCTCTAATTATAGACCTATATCTGTGCTTCCAGCATTGAGCAAAATTTATGAAAAAATCATGCTAGACCAGATGTTGTCACATTTTAACTCAAATGGTATTTTACATAGTCGACAGTTTGGTTTCACGAAAGGTCGGTCGACGACTGACGCAGGAGTAAAACTCATCAGTCATATTTTGGAATCCTGGGAGAATTCCCAGGACGCGATTGGCATTTTCTGTGACCTCTCAAAAGCGTTTGACTGCGTTGACCACAATACACTTATCTGTAAATTACACCACTATGGAATTCGTGGACAGGCTGCTGATCTTGTACTTTCCTACTTATCAAACAGGCAGCAAAAAGTAAACGTTAATGGGGCGACGTCCTCGGGGTCTCTAGTTAAGATGGGCGTGCCTCAAGGTTCAATTCTTGGCCCTTTTTTATTTCTAGTTTATATTAATGACCTTCCTTACCTGATGGATAACTTCTCGGATATAATTTTATTCGCTGATGACACTTCTCTTATTTTTAGAATAAATAGAAAAGATACAGATGTCTTACATGTGAATGATAGTCTAGCTGTTCTTTCGAAATGGTTTGCCGCTAATAATCTTTTACTCAATGCGAACAAAACTAAATGTCTTAAGTTCTCGTTACCAAATGTACCCCAAGTAGGTCTAAACTTAAAACTTGATGGGAAGAAACTAGATGCTATCTCGGAAACTGTATTTTTGGGAATTACTTTAGATTCAAAATTGCAATGGGGTGCTCACATTAGAGCTCTTTCAAGTAGATTAAGCTCAGCTGCTTACGCAGTAAGAAAGATAAGGCAGTTGACGGATGTAGCCACAGCTAGGTTAGTTTACTTTGCTTATTTTCACAGTATTATGTCTTATGGCGTTCTGTTGTGGGGATCGGCAGCTGACGTAGATTCAATTTTCATTTTACAAAAGAGGGCAATCCGCGCAATCTATAAAATGGGGCCTCGCGAGTCTCTTAGAAACAAATTTAGCGAAATTGATATTCTAACTCTGCCGTCTCTTTATATCCTAGAAAATATCTTGTACGTTCGCAAAAACTTAGGCCTTTTCAAAAAACGTTGCGATTTCCATAATCTGAATACACGTAGTAAAGATGAAATTGTGATTCCAAAATTTAGATTGACTAAAACTAGCAAGTCATTTCTAATAAACAGTATCCGCTTCTATAACAAGTTGCCAAAGTCAGTTACAGAACTTAGCGATGGAAAGTTTAAAACGCACATCAAACGTATCCTTATCAAAAAAGCATATTATAAGATAAAAGACTACGTTGAAGACAGGGAAGTTTGGCATTAATTCCTTCTGCACATGTGGCTTCCCTGGTACCTCATTAACAGCATATCTATGTGAAAGTCTATTAACTGCTCTCAATGTTCTTTTTATTCTTTTTATTTTTACAATGCTGACATATTCTCGTCATTATTTGACATTATACATCAATTTTAATATCAACTATTTTTTAGTGATTGTCATGTTAATCATGTCACTATGTTTAATTAGGTTCATTTTATTTATGTAGATTATTTTACATATTGTGAATGGGAGAACGTTGTAGGCCTTACAGACTGTAGATTTGTAGACGATTTTCTATTCTGGATTCGTCTAAGTACCTGGTACTTATTTACAGGCCTGCACTGTCCTCCCATACATTTTATATCTGAAAACATTGTTAAAGCCAATCATTTTTAAAAGAGTAACCGTGGAGTTTCTTGCCGGCTCTTCTCCATAGGAAACAACATTTTGGAACCGTGCACCTAGCTTCTGACGTTTCATAAGTGCCCATGCAGGTTTATATGAAATAAAAATATTTTGATTTTGATTTTGATTTTGACCAGTATTTTACATGGAGCGACTGCCTATCTGACCTCTACAATCCAGTGTCTTTACAGGTCTCAGAGACAACGACGCGCAAACTGAATCTTGAATTCAGCGCATGATTCTAAAGCCCCTAGCGTAGAAATAAAAACTGCCGATTCATAGAAAAGTGCAATTCCTACGCGGTCAAAACGTATGGAATTTTTGTTTTAATTACCGACGAAAAATGTTAACCTCAGTGTTGAAATTTTTTGTCGTCCAGAATCAAGTAAGTACAGTATCCTTTGCAACATGTTGTGCGTTGTGCTCTGCCAACCTGTATACTGTCAACCAACAATGACCGCAAGCTATACTCAGATGAGTCTTTCATCCCAACTTCTCAAGTATAAACTGCATAAGATTAAATTCATCCCCTGGGTAGTAAACTAATTAATTCCCTCGCCCCTCCCCCATAATTACGAGACATTCGTCTTCATTAGAGGTCGTGGTGCCGTTTCATTAGTTTCTGAGCAAACAGGAGGTTCTGCCTTCCAAACTGTTGCTTGATGACTGTGTTGGTGACGAATGTTCATTATGTGTGTATGAGATTATTCAAGTACAATATTTGTATGATTAATAAAAAACGGACAGTCTTAAGAAAGATAGAAAAAATATTTGTATATAAGTAAATATTTTGACTTGCACAGGAATATCACAAACTTACTACAGTAGGCGAATAGGTTTGATTGTCAGTACAATAACCATTGTTATGACAAACAAACAAATGACTCAAAGGCAGGCGTATTATTAGTTAATTATTCTTTATTCCATTAAATATACATATAAATTACATTTTTAAATATTATTATAAAAATATAAAAACATTAAAAAATAGTAGCCCACCGGTATCGGGAACAAGGTCCAAGCTACCGGCGGTCAGGGCTCCAGAGAGAGGAACCTCCTAACGATGCGAGCCGTGTCCAGGAGTACCGCTTTCTGGATCAAGCCCTTGACCCAGCTGCCCAACGAGAGCCTCCTCAGATGTTGGTCGAGGCTCTTGGCTATCAAGCCATTGGCTGAAACGACTATCGGTACAATGATCGCTGAGTCCACATTCCACATGTCGACAACCTCGTGAGCCAAGTCAAGATACTTGATTTGTTTATCTTTCTCGGCTTTCACGAGGTTCCCGTCATGCGGGACCGTTATATCAACGATCATTGTACGCCGCTTAGTTAATTTATTTTTATGATTTTAGTTTAATTTAATGAATTTAAATTTTATTTATATCATTAAATTAATTATTTTTACTTATATTTATTATGATTATAATTATTTTTATATTAATTTTACTGCCTAAGTTATTGAAATATGTTCTAAAATGGATTGAAATAGATGAAATAATTGATGAATTTGAATTTTTGAATGAAACAATAACATGTAGGTACAAGTATTATTAACAAATATGCCCGCACCGTCATCACTTCATCTGTAAACTTGGAAGGCCTCTCACAAGGTGGACCGATGACCTTGTGAGGGCCGCAGGAGTCTGCTGGATGCGGGAAGCACAGAACTAGTCGAAGTGGCGGAGCTTAGGGGAGGCCTAAGTCCAGCAGTGGACGTCTTTCGGCCCGCACCGTAGACAACAGGAATTGTCCCCAAAAGGCTGGCATCATCGCCACGTTGTATGGCGATGCTGACTATTTGATCAAAAATCAAGCCAGCCCACTGGTCACGTGATGAGAGTAACCGCTTGACAATGTCTCGGAAAACTAAGGGAGCACTCCAAGTGCTCCCTTATGACCATAGAGTTTTTTATACATTGATTAACAGTTTTCTGATGAGATTAGGTTTTAATAAGGCTATTTACACTTTGAATCCGCTGGATGCGGGAAGCACAGAACCGGTCGAAGTGGCGGAGCTTGGGGGAGGCATATTTCCAGCAGTGTCCACTGCCCTGCACTGTCTTTCGGTTGAAATGATGATGATGATGAAGGCTGTTTTAATTGACACTTAAAATGCGTTGATTGTTTGTCTTTTGAAGTGTTTATTTAAATCATTGTTGCAGAAAATCGTTTATATTTTATCCGTCTTGAAGGGTTTTGAAATTATGGCTATTAGCAGAATTTATAAATAGACAAATTCAGTGGAATCCTCAGCAGAAATTCGGAGTTTTTATTTGTACATAGCTAGGCCATAGGCTCGTCCGCTGACTACATACGACCTAATTACTTAACTAAGGAAATATGGGAGTATTATCAAACCTCAGTATACTATTTCAGGGAATACCTACAGGCGTACCGTAAGCATGTTTTATGTTTAAAAAATAAACAGAAAGCTCGACTGGCTGTTGACAACGGTGTACTAGTTGGACACCTCTCTTCCTCTTCAATTTTCTTCTTTGGACGCTTGGTGTACACTTCCTACGTTTGTGTATGCAAGAGAATGTTGGGTGGTAAAAGGTGGCAAAAGAAGCATGAAAGTAGAACAAATGCTGTGGAAATGCGCTCCTTGTAAAGCATGTGTGCTGTGTAGTGAGAAGTTATATGATAAGGAAACAGTGCTCTTTAAAAGAATACGTAGTTATAAAAATTGTAAAGGGTCCTACTTTGTCTAGTCACGTTGAGAGGAATAATGAAAGGCGACTAACAAAACGTATTCAGGGTCACTGGGTGGCGACAGTCTTAGGTTTAAATAATTAATACATTTTGTGAAAACTAACAATACTAACCTATATTTCTAAGCACTATTGTTACCAACACCAAAATACCAACAAAAATATGGACCTCAGTCTGAAATAAAGTTTAATTTAATTTTAAATTTAATAGGCAGATCTGAGTGGAAAGCATAGTGGAGCTGTTATATGACCAGATTTTATATGAAAGTAGCCGACGAAAAATTTGTATTTATGTAAGGATCGTAGTAGATGGTGTTCTGTAGTTTCTGCCTTTCCCCGTAGGAAGGAGGCGTGAGTTTCTGTATGTATGTATCTAAAATAAACATGAAACCAGATTCCTAAAACCACTATGATGAAAACGAATCAAACCACGATGATAGACGAAGACGTAGGAACGATATTTTCCAACATTGTATCATGAGAGTTGCTTTGTAAGACACCGGTAGTAAACTATATTTCCAATATAACTGGCCGCGTGGGAAATTATAGAAGAAACGATGCCGCACTTTATGGTATCCGTATATCTGAGCCAATAGTGTACCTGGGCGAGTTTAGATTTCAAATAGTTTTATATTTTTAAAATCTGGTTTTTTCTACACTGACATATATTATGTTAAAGTATTTTGTTAGTAGACTCTAAAACCGCGCTTTTGAATGTTTTTTTTTATAAAAATGGATCTGATTTTGTTTCTTGCAAATAAACATTTGATTTGATACCTTCCAAAATGTAGTTTTGTATCGAGAAGGATGGGTAAGAAACTCTATTTAGTAAGTATTTTAGGAAGTTTTACAGCATATTGATAAGTAAATAAATACCTAATTATGTGAGGACGATGTACAGTAGCCCCCACTAATGGTGCCCCAATCTCAAAAAGCAATAGATTGACACTTCGCTTTAACTTACGACCTTCTTATAATAAGCAATTTCTATAGGCTATAATACTATAGACACACACACTCTCATACGTTTACAAATGAATGTATTTCCTAAATTCAACCGATATAGCAAATGGCATGATAGCTGAGCGGTTACCGCACTTGATTATCGCGTTTGAGCGCAGCGAGTCGCGGTTTCGAATCCCACTCGCTGTGTGATAGTCTTTTTATTGTTTTAAAAATCACTTTTGAGTATAGTTTCTTGTTCTGTTCGTCGTATTCACTAAACTCGTAAAACTTTATCATTATACCCACAGAAACCTAAATAAATTTAAATGATTTACGACTCATTCACCGCGACTTATAGAACGGTGTTGGTTGATATTGTGTGCTAGTGACGTGTGTTTCATCTATTAGCGTTCTTCTAATTCATTTTAAAATGTAAGCAAATTTAAATATAGAAATGAAAGCGAATATTATTGCGCTGCATAAAAGTGGACTTAATACCTATATCACAAATACCTATGTGATGAAACCGGACTGAGTGTGAGTATTATGATTTATATATTTTATTAAACATTTATTTAATTAAAGTATAACTGCTGATCCTTGTAGTTATTTTAAAACGTTTTATAAATATCATATAATGTCTAAATATAATAAAAATATAAAATTTCGATGTAAATTTATTTCCTAGATTATAGAACGATGAAAATAACATTCTGTGCCTCCTGTGATGAGTGATTTAAGTCGAGTTGTACCCTTTTTGTGATTTTTACATAGAAATACTCAGAAATTTTCACTGATTTTTTTGGTCTAACTCACGTTCTTCTATCTGCTATAGTTTTGGAGATAGTTTGGTGCAAAGTGATGCAACTGTCAAGATTTTGGCAAAAAAATCGTGAAAAAAGATATTTGTCAAGTTGTAACCCGTTTAAGTAATTGCTCTACACATTATTTTTCGTGCTTCGTGGTATAAGAGTGATTATATTAATTTTCACATGTCATTTTTCAGAATATTTATCGTGAATATTGATATATTTAAAGTTATATCACATTGAACCGATTTTTCTCAATAATTATTAGGGTACAAATCAACATACCTACAAATCCGAATCTAAATTTATGCCTAATTTGTGATAACTCGATACAATTTGACTATACACGATTTAAAAACAAACGGTTTATGTTACACTTGGCCGGAGTGTGAAGGGAATAGAGGAGCGAACGACATAGCTTCATGTCTATACGATTTTATCATAAATCAACTGCTGTATTTAAACCCAAACGCCAAGATGCTGATCATGTACTCTGATAGTGGTACGGGTCAAAACAAGAATTCGAGTCAAAACAAAGATTCGAAGAGTTGATGCTGGTTGCTAAACTATCTCGACACTTACAATCTTTTGAACATACATTTCTCGTACCCGATCATACTCACATACGGGGATGACACCGACAATGCGTTGATTGAGCGTAAGAAGAAGCACATGTGTATGGAGATTCACTTGCCAAAAGATTAGTACCAGCTAGTGCGTACAGCTTCAAACAAAACAACAAAGTTTACTGTTATTGAGATGACTCGTGATGTTTTACGATTTCAATATTTTTTTCAAAGCCTTCCTATTGGAAAAATCAATATAGCCAAATCGCACGTCGCGTCTTCCTATCAGAAAAACCAAAGAAAACATATCCCGTTTTTATACAAAAAGAATTCAAGAATGTTGAGTACATGACCATGGATTGTTCTAAACGGGGTAAAGCTTGCGATATGATTACAATACATACGGTACCGAAAGCCTACCACTCCAAGATTACTTTTTCAACCAAAAAGACTAAGGATCTATCAGATTTGCTGTGCTTTATTCAGAGCGCTCATGTGTTTTACAGAACTTTAACATCATTCTTGCAACTGTCTGAGTTGCAAGAATAATGTTAAAGACACTCCTCTGGATAATGATGATGATTCTGATGACGAGTAATTTCTAGTTCATCTAACTCCTAAGAATTGGGTATTCGATTTTTTTTTAATTTTTTTGTTATAACTACCTATGTTTTTGTTTGCTTTCTATTCTGGTATCTTTTTTTTTGTTGTCAACCTTTTTATTTTATTTTTTGTTTTTCTTGGACTTGCTGGAATGGATTATTGTGTATAACGCGTACTGTCCTATTTTCTATAAACACATCACTTTGATGGGGCACTGGTTTCTAAGATACAGGTACATAAACCTACTTTAGAAGTCAGGGTTTTTCTCTCGAGAATACTAACTTAAGCCATTTTTCTATCAAAATACTGTAAATTTATGGAGAAATAAAGATTATTATTATTGTTATAACGTTGGTCTACCTACTAGTCGGTATATTTTTTGAAGGTTTTATTTTGATTTAAGGACCTACTTACCTACTTTTTTGTTCTCTATTTTCATTTACGACGAACTGCCTATCTTATACTTAGAGTGCAAGGATTGGTTAACAGCTAGCTGTTAACTGTGCTGTGTAAGTTTTAACGTGTTATCAAATTTGTTATGTTTATTATTTATCTAGATTTTTTAAGATTTAGACAATGGTTGTGATACGATATTTTGTACTGAGCAGGTTCACATTGCTTATTGTGATACCTGCGTAATATTGATCTGTGACTTTTTTAGGATTTTAGTTTAAAACCACTTGCCTTTAAAAAGATCTCAATTTACCTCTCTTAAGAATTTTGATAAAACTGTGCCTTATTTCTAAGTGAATAAATGATTTGGAAGCAGATCAATAAACGTTAATTATTTTTCTTATATTTGTATTTATTTACACAATAAATATGTATTTTAATGAGAGGTATAACTTGACTTGTATCATTTAACACATATTTCAAAAGACTAGATTTTTTGCAAAGTGATACAATTCAGGTAAATTATGAAAATACCCCTGTTATAAGTAAAACAATATAATCTTTGGGGTGGTATTTTTATTATTTGTTAGAGCAACATTGAGCTAGGAACATATTCTAATGAGTTATTAGATTTGTTGACTTCTTGTATATCAGTTTACACCAAAGACAACTTATAAGTGCGTCATAATTTAACTGTATTTGTACCATTTATCACGTAATTTTAACACATTTTTGAAATAAAAAAGGTACAACTTACAGGTTTTTCATTAATTACTTTAAAACTATAATATTTAGCACAACAATTAAAATGCACAGTGACAGTGGATGTTTTTATCTACAAAAAAAGGTACTTATGTGTAACCTATCCTACTTAGTTCACGAATTAGATTTATTTTAATCTTGTTTTTGTTCTCCTGTAAAATGTTGATTTTTTACTTGTATCACTTATCACAGGAGGCACAGCATTATACTTAATATTTATGTGAAATTGCCCTTTTAAATAATTTTGTTTCTAAATAGTAGGTAATACATAAAGTGTGTATTTTGCTTAGTAGCCTAACAGTACCCTTTTTTTGTTTTAGTGAAATACTGTGAGTCGGTGGGTGAAAAGATACGAGGAAGGCGGTAGCCTTGCCCGTGGAAATCAAAGTGGAAGACCCCAGCTCCTATAACAGGCACACGTTCAGCGAATTTGAAACAAGTGGTTTCAAAACGACAAGACATTTTGTCGAATTATTCGACACATCTTTACGAACCGTGCGCCGTGCACTCAACGCAGAAGGTTCAAGGCATCATCGAAAACCAGCTCGAGAATCTGCTCAAAAAACATAGTAATATAGAAAAAACATTAACATTAATTTATAAATTACAAATATTTATTTATTTTAGTAATATACAAATAATATTTTGTCTTATCCGTAATCTGGATTATTTTGAGGTTTAGTTTCAATCTTCTTTTCGGAATGAAAATGAACACTTAAGCTATAACCTCTTTAAGTCCTATTAAATACGATTTGTTAACTTTGAGGTTTGAGTTAGAACGAACTCACTCGCAGTAGAATAAAAGTAGTACTACTGAGTCATTTAATTGTATTGTGACAACTTGTCTGCATTTGTTACTTTTACGTGGGTAGATTTTTGTAGAATATTGTGATTTATTTAGAGTACCGACACACAGTAGTAATCAGCACAATATTATTATATTACTAAGATACAATAGCCTGATTATCATAGTTCACCAACTAGCTTATTTACTTCAATAAATTGTTCTTTATGAGAAAATAAACTGTTTTAACAAGAAGTTATTATTAGTAATTTTTATACATTCTTCATGAAGTTATAACGAATAAACATTTTGTAATCATTTATTATTGTTAAACCTTTATTTAAATAACAATACGAGTAATAAATTTTTTTTTTTACATTATTATTCTGGTATATTAATAAATCGAATAATAAAAGAACAGATGAAGATGATTGTTGAAAAGAAAAATTAAAGCTTCATCGCGAGATTTGAACCCAGACCTATGAGTTTCTTAATCCAAGACGATACGCTGCACGCTACCGGAACCCTAATTATACAAGTTAATTTTAGCAATGGTATGAACCGACCAAGGTCATGTCTGTGCGTCGCCGACGGTATGTATAAAATACAGAACGCTTGTGTGTGAGTGCAGCGGTGAGCGTTCTGTGTTAATACATCACTTATACACACAGCTGTAGGTACGGCCTGGACCGCCACTTCATAGCAATATAGCCCTTAGTATGCGACTGCTATTGTGAATCTTGATTGTACCCGCCTGGAACAAAATAAGACTACTACAATGGGCAGATATTGATTATGTTGATAGAAAGGTGTTTACATTTTGCTAATAACTAAGATTTTTTTAAAAATATTTTAACAGTTAAGGAATCAGTTGGGGATTTAATGAAAAAATTACAGAATTCTGTATGTTGAATGAAAACATGCTAAGGACCATCAAAACAGCGGATTTCTACGACCTTCACTAAGTCTGAAATCGCCGAAACACCGCGAATAAGCGTGATGACGCTTGTGGCTAAATAACAATAGCTGCACGGGTCGATCGGCCAGGTTAAGCTACGCTTGCCGCGGTTGGTCCGTGGATGGGTGACCATCTTTACATACCAAGACTCCTCCGTGCCTCGGAAAGCCGTTGGTCCCGGCTGTCATTTGTAGATCTTTGACAGTCGTTACGGGTCGTCAGAAGCCCGAAAGTCTGACAACCAGTCTACCCAAGGGGTATCGTATGACCCAGTAACCGGGTTGTGGAGGTCAGATAGGCAGTCGCTCCATGTAAAATATTGGTATTTAGCTGCATCCAGTTAGACTGGATGATGACACAAGTGCAACAAACAGTGTCTACGCAAATGTCCAATAATAATAATAATAATTTTATTATCAGACAACTAAGGCCCATAGATAAAATACACAAAATAATCTTAAACAATAATAACAAACTAATACATATTAATTACCAGCTTAAAACTATAACTAGACTGACTGACTGGTTGACTCCTTAGAATACGGTTAACCTACCTGATGCAAGCATGCCGACTGTTGGTACAGGTCAGCTCAAAGCTGCAGTGGCTCTTTCTTCAAAAGTCTCTTTCAGACATGGCCTTGCATTCTTAGACTCACATAACATTTTTATAATATAATGTTTACACTGAAAACCCGAATAGGTTGAATTCCATAATGTTGATTTCATGTAAGTTGCGTTAACCTTATGTTTAAACAACTATTATATGACATTTATTTCTACAAAAATAAAATTGTTAAAAATTATTAGGTTAAACCAACCACTAAAAGAGGTTAAAACGACACAATATTCGAATCTAAGTAAGTCTAACTGATAATATAGTCAAGTCAACATATTAACGAAGTAGCGTCAACAAAATAACTAAGTTAAATATATATAATCAGTTTAAACCAAACTGAACACAGGTTAAATTTACCGTTATAGTTCAACTATTTTCATTTTGTTAATTCAACAAATCATGTCGGTAGGTGCTATATTAACCTAAAATAAATGTTGAAAAAGGGTTAAAACAACCTATTCGGTTTTTCAGTGTAGGCTTTAAAAGAGACTATGACCTCTGAATTTGTTTCAGCAGTTTTTCTTAGGGATCAGTCAGCTAGGAAACATAAGTAAATATTTCATTTCATTCAGCCAGAATACATCGATACTTGTAATTATAAATCCGCAATACACAAGAAGCCTGCATACTGAAATGGAACTCATAGTTTATTGTTTTATTCGAGACCACTCCAACAATTTTTCAGCTATTCTCTTTGCAAAATTATAAAATCCACCCGTTATCTATATAACAAAGTCACATGAATGATATTTTTGAAGCGCAAAGGCAACAAAGGGCTGCGAAACGAGCCGTATCTTATTTGAATAAGTCGCGGCATGAAAGCTAGCCCGCGCTCACTATGAAACTGGCGAGCCATAGTGCATAGATACACAGTAGGAATAGTGTTATTTTATCGAACTGTTAGACTGTTAGACTAGGAGGGCAGTGGTGGCCTTGTGGTAACGACCGCGACTTACGAGTCATAGGTCGTAGGTTCGAACCCAGACAGGCGCTTTACTTTGTATACGCTATTTCATCACCACTGCTCCCAAAACGGTGAAAGAAACCGCTATGTCTTAGCACCAAAAATTCGAAGACAGTCAGATCTCACATATCTAAAAACCCGCAAAGGGCCCGCGTGGTGGACTACGGTGCACTCCTTCTCACAGAGAACAGGCCTGTGTCCCAGCTGTGGGAACTGGCTTATAATTTATATAATTATATTATGTGTTCGACTAGTGGGCAAAAGTATCTTAGAGCACAAACTTCCACATCTCTCTGCATGAATTGAAGGCACCTGCTTCGACATCCAACTTCAGACACCCATTTATTGATTTTTGCGTGGGAGATCATCAAATATCTTCTCCCGCTCTGGGTGGAGTAGGATGATTATTTTTGTGAAGTAATACATACTTTTTCGCGCCTATCTACAACTGCATGTAAGTTCCAGTCTTATCTTGTATGACTTCTTTGTTTGGCATCCCTTGGTTAGTATTACCTGGGGATCGCTCCATCACTGTCAAAGTTTTTCCAAGGAATGTTCCTCTACCTTCTCAGGGTAGTTACAAAAAGCGGTAAAAGTCAAACATTTTACTTTCACTATATTGTTCTTCTCACTAAAAATGATGATTTCAGTTCTGCAGTTCGAAATATTAAAGAAAGCAAAAAGATTTTGATAAAAGAGTGTCTAGATCTTTACACAATAGAAGTTTGTAGTGGAGATTCATTCAAGAGTTTTCTCCCGCAACGCATAGAAGTCTCAGATTAAGTACCTACTTAAACTTTTTCACTTCTCTTTTCGTTTCACTTCAGAAATCAGAAATAATTTATTTGCCAATAATGTAGGTATACAGATAATGATGGTTATTTTTAACAGAGTCCCGATACATTTTGCCTTACGGCATGCAAAATTATTTGATGTTAAACATTTACTAGACAATAAAGTAAAACACAAAACACATACATACATAGCAAAAAAGACAAGAAAAGCATTCCTTTCCCTTAGCAACATAACTACTATAAGAATAAATTAAAACACATTGTAGGTATTATTAAACATTCGGAATTATGGAATTATGCACAAATGCCACTACTAATTTATAAAAAAAAAAAAAAATGTCAGGAAATTTAATTAAAAAACGTCAAAAAAAAAAATAGAATTGCAATAGAACTAAGGATAAAAATATCAGTAAATTAAATCACACACATCATTAACAGAAGGCTTTGTCATCAACAAAATCTTTAATTGCGTAGTAACACTTGTCCAGTAGCAGTTTCTTCTTAAGCTTACCTCATGTTTATATCTTGTGATAAGTAAACTTTGACGTTGAGGGGTGGAGAGGGAGAGGAAGACCACAGAAAACATGGATGGATTATAGGAATGATATGAAAGAGAAGGAAGTTGGCGGTGGAGTTGTGGAAGCCTGACGGCTGACAGGGGAGAATGGAAGAAGAAAACGTGTTGCGACGACCCCAAGTAACATGAAAGAATACCGTTGGAACAGAAAGAGGAGATGATGAGTATTAACACTCATAATCAGCCTATAAAGTTCCCACTGCTGGGACACAGGCCTGGTTGGTAGATGTCACATGTCTTCGATTTTTTGGTTCTAAGACATGCCGGTTTCCTCACGATGTTTTCCTTCACCATTTTGAGAGCAGTGGTGAAAGCGCCTGTCTGGGTTCCAACCAACGACCTTACAACTCATAAGTCGCAGCCATTATCACTGGGCCACCATTGCTCAGTAAACACTTAAAATCTGGAATCATATTTTATGCCAACATGGGAATGTTCAAACTTGCCCTACTGCATTCCCTCCACTACGTAGGTTCACAGTCGTTATTATGAATTTCATTTCACGCTGACCGGTCGTAGTCTTGTTTTTACATCACTCTGTGTGAGCCTCACCAAATAGGAACAAGTTATGAGAGAGCCGTTTGCCTTGTATTTAATCGAATGTCAAAGAGAAATGAGTTTCTTTGATACGGCTCTGATACTAGAATAGATTGGTTTTCGTTTAAATTAGTTTTATGTTACTTTGTTGATGGGCTATGGGTTTGCTTTGGGGTCGTGTTAACGGATATGTGGATGGATGTGATAACGGATTGTTTCTTTTTATCAGTTACTAGCTGACCCGGCGAACCTCGTACTGCCATATTTTATTTCTCCAGTCGCGACTGAGGAAATAAAACCCTTCCGGTAAAATCAATTCAGTTGGATTATTAATAATATCACCAATTTTTTTTTTATAAATGTTCTTAAATACAAACCTGGTCCTAATATTATGGAACACAAAAAAAAAGAATCATCCAATTTGGTGCAGTCGTTCGGAAGTTATGCGCGTACATACATTTCGGCGATTCATTTTATATGTATAGATAGATATAGGTTTGGTCAAAGAATTTATCTAAAACGGAATAATTGTATGTCGTATGTATTTTTCAGGAGGTGCCTTACTGAACGAACAATGTGTATGAGGCTGCAAAGGCTGTAAGCAATGTGGTTACGACTTTGTGTACTAAACATTTTGGACTGTGCGATGACCTCCACATTTTAGTATGATTACCTATCTATCTGATACAGATAAATCTGTTGTTCGCCAGTCTATAAAGCCAAAATTACGAATGTGATACAGTCTTACATACTATATCCTATTACCCCAACGATTCCAAAACTAAACCAATAAGGCAGTTTAATGTAACCCATTACTTTCAAAATTAACATTCCCATAGCGTAAGCATCCCATACTTAATAGCTATTAACGCAAAACTCCATACAATCCATTACAGGGTTGCCACAAAACAATTATTTACGCCGTAACGACTTACAATTTTAAATTAAAACAGAGTCGTTCGCAATAAGCGTGCCGTTTTCCATGCTAAGTTTAGTTTAGGGGTTAGGGTGTTGTCACATTTGGAGAGAATTTATTGCTAATATCTGCATATTTGATCATAAAAAATCAGCCACTGCTTATCGCAGTCCACGGCTTGACAAAAGCCTCTCCCAAGCTGCGCCACAACAGCATGTCCTCCACCTTTGCCACTAGTCTGTCCTAGACACCTTCTTAAGGCCGTGGGTCCATCGACAAACATGGCCAGTTTTATTGTGGTTTACGAAAAAATACATTTTTCATGAAAGCAGTAGTAGAGAAAAGTTCATCGTGTTGTCGCTCGAGCGTTAACGGCACTGCTGGTCTGCAATTGGGCTAGAGTGTCGTCTGTCCATCGGCCCGTAGCTGCAAACGATGTGTCGCTAGCTACGGTATTTCAAGAAATACATAGAAACCATTAGTGTTGCGGCGACACATCGCCTGCTGTTGTTGCGCATGGATACTCCACGTTTATTCTGTTCTATTCAAGTTCTCTATCGATACTTATAATCACTAGAACAAAAACGCTAGAGTAATGATGTCAGTAAATTAAATTACAAGTAGCAGCTAGTTTACTCACCAGTCTGCCGTCGCCCTTAGCAACGTAATTGATCGCCGGCTGTGCCAGTTTACGACAAAGTCCTAAATTAACATAATAATTTGGTTAGACTCTGTATTAGTGGAGGAGGGTTTGCATACGAAAATGCAAGTTTTGAACCGCAGGTAGAATTAGTAAAAATGGCGATACAAGGCGAAACACTTTTTCTGCTTTGAAACAGACAACCACCACAAGCTTAAAGTATAATTCCGATGTTTTTCTAGACAAAACAAAACTAAATAAAATACCTAAAACGTATAAGTAAATAACCTCGAGCAAAAACAAAACAATGAACGCTTTGGAAATATTATTTTAATCGTCGATTCAGAGAGAGTTCAGCTCTATAAGTTGCGAGTTGAGCTACACAATTACTGACAAATGTATGCATTGACTGGAACAGGTCCTCTCAATGAGTGTGGTCCTTTCCTCAAAAAACCAACCATATCTGCCACCAATCTACGTTTTCACGCCATGATTTGACCAAGATTATGTCTGGACTTTAAAAGAGAGGCTTTTGAGGTTGTTTCGCCCTTCCTCTCAGAGTAGTCAGATAGAAAACGCCGACCTCATCTAGTTTATAATATATGACTGGCGTGCTAAAGTGTTTGTACACCCTACTTTCAGAAGTAAAATCATTTTATCATACAGCCGGTTAAAATAATATATCCAAAGGGTTTCTCATTTTTATTTCCCGTTTTGACCGCAGCAAAAATAACTTTTTCGCATGCAGATTTCGCTCACGAATAATAGGCAATTTAGATATTACCAATCCTTATTTATGATTCCACCTTTCGCAGGATTAAAAGGGTACAGAATTAAGCTTCAAACCGACCATGTACTTAGGTTAAGAATTTTAGCTATCACGACACGACTACATCAGGTTTCTTAAGTGAAACCATAGTTATAATGATCTAAATGATGATGAATGATATGTAACTAATACTATAAGGATGACATTTGTGGCGAATTTTTTTTTTCGGCACAAACGTACGTTACGTACGTTATTCACCTATTTACTAACGACCCATCTCTGCTGCGCACGATACATACAATTGGACAAAACATGAAGATTTCTTTATTATGTGTGTGTTTATTATCTGTGTTTTATACATACAAACCTTCCGGATGAAATTCTCTGAATGATTTTGAAAACCGTATCAAAATCCGTTGCGTGATTTAGTTGAAGTCAGCGGCGAAACAGACAGACGAAAACAGTAAATTTATGCTACATATTTAGAGATAACCAACCCATACTAATTAAAATCGACAGAAACTCTAAAATTTCAAGGTACATCGTCGGTTATAAAGATCATTCAGAATTACGCATAGTAAACGCACGTGTTACGAATGCTAAGTTATTTTACAACTGCGTCGATATTTATTGCCGTTTCACGTTTTACAGTTTATTCAAATTGTTTGTTTTTCTAACAGGATTTTACTGTGAATCTGTTGAATTATGATTAAAGAAAATCTTAATAGATCCCACATATTTAAACATTGAATACATTCGTATTTGTGTACCTAGGTTGGGTGTTAAAATATGAAAATTTATTATTTAACAGTTAGCTAATAATAAAGTACATACCTACTTAATTTAGCTTTAATTACAAATAACATTATTTAAATTCACCTTTGAATTTTCTATAGATAACAAGCAGCGCTAACAACCGACCTATTTGCGAGTTGAAGTAAGTTGTCAGTTCGAACCCAGGCAGGCTTGTTAATTTTTGTAGTTTATTTCTTCACCACTGCTGTCAAAACGGTGAAGGAAAACATAATGAGGAAACGCCATATCCTAGAACAGAAAATTCATGTGACATCTACCAATCCGTACTGGTCTATTGTGACGGATAACACAATATGAGATAACACAATTAGCCCAATCCCTCTTACAGAGAGGAGGCCTGTGTCACAGAAATGCGAACACAGGCTGATCATGCTAACAACCACAATTTATATTAACAAAAAGTATTAATTAAACTGTCTATCTAATCCAAAATTAAGAAACTGTTCTCCGAGACAGACAGGCTGATAGACAGACAAAATAAGATGAAATAGTTTTTTTGTTATAAGTAAGTACCGTAAATACTTTTATACGCATGTAGTAAAAAGATATATTTTGACATTACAAACTGACACATTTTGTAATATCTTTGTAATAATATAGTATTAGTAAGTATGTAGTATAGTTTATGGTAGGTACTATAACTTGTCATATCTTGCTCTTTTATTAACAACAAGCAAAGTAATTCTTGTTGCTTTCCACAACTATCCAAGACTTTTCAAAATCCAAAAATCGGAGGAGGACCATTTTTTACAGCCTCACTAATACTACCGTCTCTTTCACTCCTGCTTCCATAAATTCCGGTAATGTAGTGTCAGGGCTTGATAACGAGATTTACACGTAGGTAACGTCTCGGCTGACAGGCGACATTATCGCTGAGCACGGCCCGTTATTTACGTGCCGTGTGAAGCGTCCTTACATTGACAGGTGTGATTTGTGTACTGTATTTGTTATGTGACTTGGGTTTTTGATGTGAAAACTTATTTAGGTGCGTTGGGCATTTTTTGAGATGTGATAAAACAATTGAACTCGCGACACTGTTACCGACACAACAAGAACGTACGAACGAACAACGTAGAACGTATGTTGAACGTTATTTAATCTGACGATTAAAAAAATATTTCCTGACCATAAAAAAAATACACACGTAATTGTTCAAGTTTTTACTTCTGTCGGCACTCCCGGAGTGCCACTTTTTTTGTCGTATTCACGGAAGAAGGAGCTTAGTCATTTTATTCAGAAAATGAAAAGCATTTGTCTGCCTCGTTTACATATGTGGTCGAAAGCGCTACTGTTCAACATAAGGCCCTGCGTTCAGTTCCCGGGTCGGGTGTAGTGTTATTGAGGTTTTCCATGTGGAATTTCGCAGGAGCAGCCTGTAGTCTGGATTTGTTGCACCCGATTGATGGGAATAGGCTCGCTCGCTATCACATGGGTAGCATAACTGGCGAAGGGTGTACTATAGGTATACCTCTGACTAATCCTTCACAGCATACATGCGTCATAGTATGTTATGTAATGTGAAAAGAATTTCGTTGTGAAGTAAATTGCCTCGTCCCTCTTTGAATAGCTAGCTACATTAAGGCGGAGATTTCATGAAAACGCTCAAAATTGAGTTTTTTTAAACTAGTGTATCTCTTTAACCGTAAATAATTTTGAAAGCAAAAAAATATACGATATTTTCAAGTTTTTTTTGCATACAGAGATGGTACTCAAAACATAATTAAACATACTTTAATGCATCAAAAAAATCATCAAAGTCACCTCTTAATTATCTTTAAAACCAGTTTATCCCTTCAATAATAATTATGCTCATTTATTTTCTTTCATACATATTTAGTACATTTTTAAATAATTTTACAAAAATCGTACAAAAATATTTAAACATATAAAAAAAAAACCGGTCAAGTGCGAGTTGGACTCGCGCACCGAGGGTTCCGTACAAACCTGTGGGTATATAAGTAAAAGTTCAAAATTGTCAAAAAAAATTTTTTTTATATGACGAAACTAAAAAAATTCGGTTTTCGTAATTTTTCCTATATCTGTACTATAAGACGTACCTTCGTACAAAATTTCAAGATTCTAAGTTCACGGGAAGTACCCTGTAGGTTTTGATTCCCGTGCGAGTTTCGAAAATTTGCGGAATTTTGCGGCCTAAATGGCTGTATCTTTTGATTGCGTTGACTTAGAAGGTTGATTTTTCTACAGCTTCCAGGGACAGTAGAACTAAGTATCATATAGAAATTTCAGTTTGCCTCCACGCGTTCCTGAGAAAAACGGTCTTGACAGACGGACTGACGGACGGACGGACGGACGGACAACAAAGTGATCTTATAAGGGTTACGTTTTTTCCTTTAGAGGTACGGAACCCTAAAAATGTGACAACAATAACAATTATTAATATACCATAAAATTCTAAATGCAATTAAAAATATACCATAAAATTCTAAATGCCAAACTGCATCCAGCACAAAGATGTAACGAAAAGAAATGTAGCTCCTAGAAATACAAATAAATTTAAACATGAGCTCTGTTTACCGCAATGTAGGCTCCAAGTGCATAAAAGGAACTCGTACATAAATGCTGTAAGGGTATATAACAAATTACCGGACGCCTTTAAGGATTTACCTTTTCCCATATTTAAAAAAAAGTTAACACAATGGTTAAAGGAAAAGTGTTTTTACGATCTCAATGAATACATGACAGATCGCAGAGAAGGAAACTGAAATGTAAATTGGTATATACCTAATGAATTTATAAAGTGTTTAATGTTGCAAACTTGACTCACTCAAAAGTTTGACATTACAATAAGTATGACATTAACAATCATATTTTATAATTATTGCGTTCTGACATTTTATTTATCTTTTTAACTGACACTCTCGTAGGTATAACTTTGACATCGATTAATTAATTTGTTCCTTAAAAATCCTAATGCATGTGTGTTTCGTTGTTGTCTGTTTTATTATCTATTATGATGATTATAAGTAATGTATACAATTTAAGACATATTTGCACACCATATGTGATGGTAGAATGTAAAGGGGCCATTATAGTTATAAGATCATACACTGTCACAGTTGTAAACCTATATTCTGGCAAATAAATGAATTTGAATTTGAATTATAATACCGATGTATGTATTTCCGATTATGTGGCACATTCCACAGAATCTAAAATACATAAACTGCCGTGCAAAACTCGTTTATTCTCTGTTACTTCCGCAATTTGTCAAGGATTACGGAAGCTATACATTTTTGGTTGATTCCTGATCAAAGACCGCCCGCTGCCACATTGTGTTTGAATTCCTTTGATGCCTATCGTTTAATATTCTGCCGCGGATCGCCAAATAAAAGGTGATGTGCTAAGTAATTTTGTTCTTCTTTGCCACCTACTCATTATTTTCATTCTCTTGCCCTCATGAAAATGCGCAATATGTCTTTTTTAACCTACTTCAAAAGAAGGAGGTCATCAATTCGACAGGTTTATATGTTTTTTTTTTCTGTTATGTACGTTCGGGCATAACCCCGTCATATACTTATTGTGTTTTTCCAGAAGTCAGATGTAATTTTTTTTGAAAAAGGTTTTCTTCCATACTTCTCTATTAGTCGTCCCTTCTTCGTCCCCTTTTTTTTTTTTTTTTTTTGGTTGGGAAATCATCAAATAACTTCTCCCGCTCTGGGTGGAGCAGGAGGGTGTGTCAGACTTTTACTGACTAAAACCCACCCGTGTTCCTTCAGTAGCCCTTAAGCCAGGGGCTGTGGTGTCTCTTTCGAACAAACCCGCACCCCTGGCAGGCATCGACCCTTGCGGGTCCCATCATTTTTTTGTGCTGACATCTCTTTGAGGCGCGCGTGGAACACAACGCGCCGTCGACTTGGGCTTGGTCCTTACCGGACAGCGAGCTACCCATTACTCGCCGTCCGCAAGCCCATGCCTACGGTGGCCGGAAATCGGCCTGGGATTCCCGACGCCCAGGGCGTCTCCGTATCCTGCGGCGGCTGGGGTCGCGAGGGCGCATATGCTGCCTCTCCCTCACGTGCGCCGCCTCCCTCTTCGCGAGCATCACTGCTTCGCTGAAGGAGGTGACGGCTCCCCATGCCCTCTCGCTCCGTACCATGGCCTGGACCAGGGCCGGACGCGAGAGATCGCCGCCGCCGATCGCCTCCACGAGGGCACGGCGGTGCTCCGCCCAAGCAGGGCAGACCGCCACCGTGTGCTCCACCGTGTCCTCAGGGCGATCTTCGCAGTGGAAACACCCGGGCGTTTCCTCCCGCCCTATCCGAAACAGGAACCTCCCGAAACAACCGTGTCCGGTGAGGACCTGCGTCAGGCGGAAGGTGAGGACGCCATGCCGCCTCTCAAACCACTCCTCAAAGAGGGGACTTACCGCCGCAATCGTGGCGTGCCCAGCACTGGGTTGCGACAATCGCTCTCTCCATGTCACCATGAGATCCCGCCGGAGCTCTGTCCGCTGTGGCAGCGGAGTTACGCCCCGGCGTTTGGCCTCCTCGCGCCACTCCCAGATTTGCGCGAGGACCTTTGCCTCCAGATCCCATGGCGGTAATCCGGCAAGGAGGCCCGCCGCCTCGCTGGAGATCGTGCGATATCCTCGGATCATTCTGATCGCCATGACCCTATGGGACGCCCTCAGCTTGCGAGCTGGCTGGCGCCTCAATGTAGGCGCCCACACCGGCGCCCCGTATAGGGCCATGGACCGCACGATCCCCGCGTAGAGCCTCCGACAGGAGGCGTTTGGCCCCCCTAGATTGGGCAAGAGCCGCTTCAGCGCAGCCCCGGCCCGCTCCAGTCTGGGAGCCAAACGGCGGAAATGCTCCGCGAAGTTCCACCGGCTGTCGAGGACGAGTCCCAGGTACTTCATCGTCGACTCGACGCCGATGTGAACCCCTCCCACCGTTATCTGGGAACCCGTCGGTGGCGCATTCCGAGGACCATGAAACCACATGGCCTCGGACTTGTGCAATGCCACCTCGAGTCCCAGTTGCCGGATCCTATCCACGATTGTCGCAACCCCTTGTGTCGCTAAGTCGGCCGCCGCCTGGTACGACCTCCCTTGCGCCAGGACCAGCGTGTCGTCAGCGTAGCAGACTACACTGACGCCGCCAGGGAGGTCGGCGCGCAGCACCCAGTCGTACCCGATGTCCCACAGATACGGCCCCAGGACCGATCCCTGTGGGACACCGCACGACATCTCTCGCCGGTTCCACTCTCCGAGGTGACCGGGGTAGATGACGGCCCTGTCCGTCAAATAGGCCTCGACCACACGACAGAGGTAGGTCGGCATCCGGTGATACCGGAGTGCCTCCCTTATGCAACTCCAGGGCAGGGTGTTGAAGGCATTGGCGATGTCTAGAGACACCGCCAAGACGACCCCACCCCGGGCTACAGCATCCCCCGTCGTGAGGGCTCGCACGCGCATGATGGCATCCACCGTGGAGCGCCCCCTGCGGAAACCAAACTGGCTCTCCGCCAAATCCGGCCCCACCCGCACCAGCCGCCCGACGAGGCGGTCTGCAATTACTCTCTCAAAGAGCTTGCCCACCTCGTCGAGCAGCACAATGGGCCGGTAAGCGGACGGAGAGTCCGCTGGGCGCCCCGGCTTCTTAATGAGGACCAGTTTCCCCGTCTTCCAGCGAAGTGGGAACTGGCCCTCCTCCAAGCATGCGCTTAGGAGCCCTCTTAGTCGAGGCCCGAGAGCCTGCAAGGCCAGGACCCAGGCTTTGCCGGGCAAGCCGTTGGGTCCTGGGGCGGTATTCTTGGCCCTCAGCCTACGTACCGCCACTCTCAGGTCTACCTCGGTCCCCACGGGTCTCTGTTCAGAGTCTCCAGCGACTCCTCGCGGGCCACTACTCTGGCCCGCAGGATCTCGTCTCGCAGGGCGGTCTTCGCCACTCTGTACCCCTCGTACAGCTCCGCCTCAATGGCTACCGTATCCGGAGGGCGGATACGGAGCCTGCGGTGCCTGGAGTAAAGGTGTCGCGCAGCAACACACGCCTCGCGCAGTGCTGTCAACTGCGGCGACCACCAGTACACCTGGCGTGAAGCACGACCTGGCTGGACCCGGGGCATTGCCACGTCACATACGTCGGACATGGTCTCCCGGAACCACTCGGCCTCGTCGTTTATGTCGGCAGGCCTGTCCGGTGATGACACCCAGGCCTGCACGATCGAGGCTTCCAGGAGAAGCTCCCGGTCCAGCTGCTTCAACGCCCAACGCGGACCACACGGGGCCTGTCGGACCGGCGCGCTCGAGGTCTGGGCGGAGACGTCAAACCGGATGTACCGGTGGTCGGAATACGTCTCCACCCCCTCCATGACGCGCCAGTCGATGACACGCGGCGACAGAGCGGGGCTGGCGAACGAAATGTCCACCACCGACTCACCCCGCATCCGCACACACGTGGCTACAGAACCCCGGTTTAGGACGACCAGGTCTGCTTCCAGAGCCCAGTCCTCCACCATCCTGCCCCGCACGTTCGTCAGCCGGGAACCCCAAGCCAAGCTCTTGGCATTGAAGTCCCCGAGGACGAGCACGGGGAGGGAACGAAACCCGACGACGACGTCTCTCATCTCCGCATTCTTCGTCCCCTTAGGGTGAAGATTGTGTGAAAACACAGTCGATCCATCGTTTCTCGAGTCTTATAGCCATCCACATTCATACTCAAATTTTCCTCACGACATTTTTCACATTTCTCCGCATCACTAAGAGCAGAGCTAGCCAAGAGGTAACAGCGACGATCATGGGTTCGAAACCGGGCAGGCACTTTACTTTGTGTTAATAATTTCATCACCACTGCTCTCAAAATGGTGAAGGAAAACGTGAGATAACCAGTAAGTCCTAGAATCAAAAATTTTAAGACGACATATGTCTCACGTCTTAAAAAAAAATACCAACCCAATACCCAAATGATATCAACCCGCCCTGGACCTGCATGGTACATTACGGCCTACTCTTTGTCGAAGAGAGAACGCCTGTGTCCTAAGCATTAGGAACAATTTGATCAATTATTCGGGGTTTATCGGTTACCGTGGTTCTTCTGCCGATCTTTTGATTTCTGATTCGATCACGTAGGGATACTTGGAACTCCAAGCATAGCCCTCTTCATTGCCCTTTGGGTGACTTTGAGGCCCATCATTCACATATTTTTTTACGTGAATTGTCAAAAAAAAATTGTTAATTTTTTATGTGTTTTCTCAATTGTACTAGTTTTCGAACTGATGTTCGAAAACAAGTGGAATTGAGAAAACAAGACGCCATTACAAAGATGTAATAGCCATTTTCCACAGTAGCCATGAGCTACGGTTTGGCTCTGGCACCTTATCCTCCCTATTTCTATGATCGAAGTATTTCGTGCCATTGATAGATCCTTTGTTTCAGCAAGAATTGGGATTTTTGTGGAGTGAAACAAAAGGCTATCGTAATATTGTCTCGGGAACATCATTAGCGGTGATATTTCATCTACGTAGTGTCCGTACTCTGACTACTGTAGTATTGGTAGTTATTATCCAATTTTTATTGCGATAATGGTTTTATTAAAATTACCAAGTGTACGTTTGAATAGCTTTTAGACAAGTCTGTGTTATGATGAAATTGACAGTTTCTAGATGTTTTTGAAGGACGTAGTGGAAGCACTTTGACGTGCTACCGGGACAGAACTGATTAAATCGCGTTGTTTTTATGTAAATACCGCATTGATTACCTGACTTGACTGACGTCGTCCAATAATTGATAGAAAAAAGGACGTTTAGTTTTTCCGAAACTTTTTACTTGAACTTGATTTGGACTTTTTCAAACAAAAAAAGCCAAAGCCAACCGTTTTCAAGTGATGCACTTACCAACAAACAACATTTCACTTTTAGTCATATAGATAATGGGTATAGGAAATCGGGCACAACGTCCTTGCCAGCAAAGTACCTTTGTAAATAGCCTAATGAATATTTCAAAGACGTAACTTGCCGATGTTTTCATTCAATTTTCCTACCCAAAATATATTTCACCGTTATCAGAACCTCAATATTTAAATTAAACAAAATCATATTGATTTAATATGAAACTCATATAACAGAGCGAAGAGGTTCGGAGCAAATATTATGTTTGATAAGTTAGTGTGAGTTGGAGCTCGGTCGCCACCCGTCGGATTGCTCTACATTGGTTTATCTGAACAATTGATCGACAACCTTAGTGCTAGGGTTGACAGAAACCTGCTTACCAGACTCATGTTTTTAGATGTTGGTAGGATTCCAATGTTACCAGGATTTGATGGGCAATGACAACTTTCTGTATGATTTGAATGTACAAAACACTAGCTTTAGCCTGCCGTATCGTCCGCGTCGTGGGCGAAGTTATCCCACGGGAATGTACTACTGGGATATAAAGTATTCTATGCGTTAATTCAGGCCATAAGCTATCTGTCTGCATCCCATTGTGTTTTTGTACTTGGAATTTCTCAGTAGCAACCGGAGTCTGCATTTGCCCGGTTGATGGCAATAAGCTCTCTCATGAGACTTAGACAGAACCGGTGACATATGGTATAGATACTATACTATATATCACTACACCTCTGCCCAACCCCAAAGCTAAACAAGGCGTGATTGTTGGAGTTTTTTGTTTAGTTTATGAAAATAGACTATAACACGCATAATAAAATAAAAAAAACACATTACCAAAATTACGAAATAAATAGGGCAACCCTACAAATAATATCTCTAGGGCTGACGCGTAACGATAACATAAAATAATTTATTAGTCTTTCCATCGTCGATCGAGTTCTCAATGAATGCTCGATAACAGAATAATACGTTCAAAGTGAGATTTAACAATAGATTAAATTTTAGCGATAAATCGAATCACTTTAGTAATCATTTTAAATCGATTTCATTGCTCCTGTAATGTTATAAAATGACGTTAAAGTAGAACATTATGTAAATGAGGTCGATAAATTATATATTATCGAGCAGTGACCGGATTGTATTTTCTCTGTAAAGTCTTGGAACTAGGTCATCTGATAGAGACGTGTGATTACGAAGTCTGATAAGCTTTTGTTATACTGAATGTGTGTATTATTAACCTAATGATAATCAAAATAATGGATTAGATATCAGTAATGTTGTTGCAGTTGTTATCAATTAAATAATCAATTTTGTATGGACAGTAGATTAGTATGAAACAATCACGAAGACATATATCATCTACCAACTTGCACTGGGCGTTGTGGATTATGGCTGAGCATGTGTCCCAGCTACAACATTAGAGGCTGATATAATTATGTATATTGATGTGAAATAAAATACAGGGTAAGTTTTTATCCAGTGCGCAAATAGTAACCTTGAATTCAGCATATCATTCTAGAACCCCTAGATCAGAAATTTTTCGACGGTTAACAAAAAAAAAAATAATCAGCTGTTTCTTAGAAAAGTGCAATACCTACGCGGTCAAAATGTATGGAACAGCTGTTTATTTTTTGTATATCAGAATAATATGCTGAATTCACAATTTACAATTTGCGCACTGGATAAAAACTTTTCCTGTATTTTGATTTTGAGTCCACAAATAAGTACTCCCACATAATATCTTCAATTATGTATTTAGCCCTGCCCACCGAGTCACATCCTACGTATAAATACTCTAGTATTTATCACTTATTCAATATTCTTAAAGTGAAGTCATAATCTTTACAACTCACCTCCCACAGTACTGTGTGGGTATCATTGAGTTTCTTTACTCTTGGGGTTTGGGCTATTTATGCCTTCACAATATAAATTACCCAACACATGAATAAATATTAACTCATTCCCTGCAGTAGGGTACCTATTCTAAATTAAACTTCATATCATTTGGGGCTTGTAGATAAGTAATAACAGCTGCACGTGTCGATCAGGTTAAGCTACGTTTGCCGCGGTTGGTACGCGGATGGGTGACCATATTTTCATACCAAGACGATGCCGTCGTTGTCATTCGTAGATCTTTGACCGTCGTTACGGATTAACAGGACGCCGAAAGTTTGACAACCAGTTTTACCACGGGGTATCGTATTACCCAATTAGGTATTGGGTTGTGGAGGTCAGATAAGCAGTCGCTTCATATAAAATACTGGTATTGTGCTGCATCAGGTTAAACAGGAAGCCAACCCCAACGTAGTTGGGAAAAGGCTAGGCAGATGTTGACTTTAAGATTAGGTACACCAGCCGATCTCTCCGCGAAAAAGGAGCTGTTGTGGGCGTTTTAAAGCCCTGGCCGTAATTTATTAAGGCAACCTGCAAGTCCGCTTAAGCAGCCTACAACCTACTAGATTGACCTGCCAGATGCAATAGTCAAACACAAAAAAACGTAGGTGATGTGAGCTGTTTGCTGAATAGTGTCTTCCCAATCAATAGGTGGTATGCCTGCTCACCTCAAGCTACAGAATAGACCAGCAGTTGTCAGTCTTTCAGACTGAGTACTTTGGGGTACATGTTTCGGATACAGAAAGTTGGTACCGGTATTTGTTGGGTGGAGTATTGGTATTTGTTAGGAGTACCGGTATCAGTCTAGAACCATTACCCAAGTAGCTAAATGGCAAAAACCGTTAGTTACCAAATCAAATTATTTTATTTCATATAAACCTGCAGGGGCACTTATGAAACGTCAGACGCTAGGTTCACGGTTCCAAATTGTCGCTTCCTGTGGAGAAGAGCCGGCAAGAAACTCCACGGTTACTCTTTTAAAAATAATTTAGCTTTAACAATGTTTTCAAATTACAGTGATAATAGGTATGGGAGGACAGTGCAGGCCTGTCAATAAGTACCCGTACAGTACCTGTAATTTTGGTACCGGTTGCAAGCCCAGAATTAATGAAGATGAATAACATTACACTAATAAATTTAACTGTAACCACCTATCAACAACTATCTTTATATCATCTTGTATTACAGTGTTCCAAGTGAGCCGGGGGACCTCATCTTAATTGGCAAGCAAATATTAGTTCTTCCTCTGTTTGTCTGTAGTACAGTTTGTTTGTTTTCTATAAATACGAAACTCGTAAGTACACAGGTAGTAGGGAACGGTTCTCGCTCCCCTAGAGACAGTTGTCGGAAATTCAGTCCATTGAAACATCGTGTTTTCTTATATAGGAAGTTCAGTGAATGGGCTTAAGTATATTTATTTTGTACTATTTTTATCCAAAGGTTACTTATATTTAGCAACACATCAGAGGGGTGTCATGCGTATTTTTAAGAATGTTCGCATCTTATTATTTTTTTGCGTTCGCATCGAATTTCTCCTGTATTGTGGGTGCGTTTACAAACATTTAAACTCACATACACAAACGGCCAGACCCGGAACAACTACTTGTAGGTCATACAAATATTTGTTCCGTGCGGGAATCGAACCCGCGACACGCAGCGCAGCAGTCAATCGCTTAACCACTGCGCCAACCGTGCCGTCTGTTGCCGTATTGAGATCCGAGGGGCAATTCTACTAATTTTAAGAACGTTCACAGTCTGATCTCAGTGTCAATCTGTCAAAAATACCTCGATTTTTCAAACATTTTTGACATTTGCTTGCCGCTGAGATGACACTGCGACTAGATTTTGAACGGTTTTAATTACGAGAATTGGCCTTCTGTCGAAAAATCTTCAATTTATAACCTAATTTTCATAACTGTCAACGCCAAAATATTGACATAATGGCTGCATTGGTGGCATCAGTAACAGCATTTTAAACGAGAATAATAGTGCAGACGACACGGCGGGCGTCGAGGTTCAATCTTGGCAAAAAGAGGGTTTTACCATAATCGCCACGCTTGGCAGACGGGTTGGCGAGATAAGCTGTATAGCCAACGACACCTATTTCGTTAGATTCAGTAGAAACATCACTAAGTACTTGTTTATTTTATCCAAATAGTTAAATTGTACTATTTTTAGATTATTCATCATCATCATTGTCATTTTAGCCGAAAGATGTCCACCGCTGAACATCGGCTGCCCTAAATGGGGAAGATTATTCACGGAGTAGGTAATAATAAAAAAATCTGTAATTACCTTTAAAAATAAAATAAAATTCGTTTATTTCAGACTATCAAATTGTCCATATTTTGTTAGTCTAACATTATCTTAAAACTATGTTAGTCGTGACGAGATTTATTATATTTAAATTAAATTGAAAAAGGTTAATTAACATTAAATTCAAATGAATTGAAATAAAATAAAATAAAATGAATTGTTATAAATTTAGATAAAATTGAAATCGTTAGTCGAAGGGAAAAAAAATTTGAAATACATCACTAAATTTAAATATAAAACAAATAATCAGGTAACATGCAGCCTGATCAGCCTTCCCACAGCCGCCGATATTGGTCTGTCTGCAATCATCCTTAGGATTCTGTTGCCGCTCCTTCGCATTCGGCGAATGAGTGAGGCTGACTTTTTGCGCATTATAGCGTAAAAGTCATCCACCCTCGCGTCGGCAAACATGGCCGAGGCACTGCGAAATCGAGGTAGTCGCATCAGAATCCTAAAGACGTTGTTATACTGAACTCTGAGAGCATTGTAGGCCCGCTGCGTGTAGTTGGTCCACAGTGCACTGGAGTAAAAACTTTGGCAGTAGGCTCTGAACAAAGCTATCTTTACCTGTGCTGTGCACTTTGCAAACCTATGTACCAACATGTTAGCGCGCACCGACAATGCTCTACTTGTCACATTTAGTTCTTTATTTTCTGTTGCTTCCTGTGATTGATATATACGAGATTAATCTAAATAGATAAAAAATTAAAAGTTGTTCCTACTTAGATAACGAGACAACGTAAGCTAATGTACAATCATTATAGCTTCATATAATGCAGGTAAATAATATACAGCTAGCCTGGTCGTTAATATTCCAAGTTTAGCTAAATTAGTAGCGATTAGCCGGCGGTAAACTAAAGACGATGTAATGGATGCATGCCAGATAATCCCGGATTAAGGGCTTGATCGTACAGGAGATTTTTGGTTAGACTAGCTTAGAGTTTAGAAGGAGGTAGTAAATACGGAAGCATAGGTACCAGGATTATTTAACTACTTCATATTGATAGTATCTATACATCATATATCATCTAGGTTTAAAGAATCTTTATTCTTATGACATACAGTTCACGTAAATGAGACTTAAATTTTAACATTAATAAGTAATCGTCGTCTAAAGACGAAGCATGCAGGTGTAGAATAAATAAAATAACAATAACAACGTATGAGATCAGCAGCAAACAAAACAAAAGTGTAGGCAGTCTATACTAACATTATAAAGAGGAAAGATTTGATTGTTTGTTTGTTTGCATTAAATAGGCTCCGAAACTACTGAACTGATTTGAAAAATTATTTCACTGTTGGGAAGCTACACTATCCCCGGGTGACATGGGCTATATTTTATCCCCGTATTCCTACGGGAACGGGAACTACGCGGGTTAAACCGCGAAGCGCTGCTAGTAACATATAAAACAAGTTAATAGCTGGCCAATTTGGTACCAAGGTACCCCATAAGTACTGATTCATTTTGTGAGGAACGCAAATAACGATTAACAAGCGAACTACTCTATGAATGTCTTTGTGTGTGCTAGCATAGTGCGCGCACGTGTTTATTTGCTTGTACAAGTATAATCTCGGAGACCGATCATCATCATCATCATTTCAGCCGAAAGACGTCCACTGCTGGACATAGGCCTCCTCCAGGCTCCTCCACTTGGACCGGTCTTGTGCTTCCCACATCCAGCGGATGCCCGCGGATGCGGAGACCGATGATCATCTATAATTTTCATTTTATAATATCTATATCTATATCTATATCTATTCTATCTATATCTATACATATAATAAATCTGTAAACGAACTTTTTCTGTACATTTAAAATATTTCGAAAATAATTGTTTGGGGTGGTAAGGGATAATCAACAGATGACATTTTAACCCTTATCAAAATTTTTGTCTGTAGCTCGGTTTTTCCGTTTAGATGTTGAATAGATCAAGTATCACGTCAAAAGAACGAAACTAATATGGTTATCTTGCATACTCAAATATTTTTTATAACTCAGAGTTTAAATTAGTCTTTGTTTCATCGCAATCGCTTCGGTCAATCTATCTAAAGATATAATTAATTTAAAGTGTTCAAGAAGAATTTATTTACGTAATGTTGAAACACTTAGCGACATCTATTGGCGTGAAACGGTACTAACGAATACTTAATAATAACACGTCATTCTCATTTAAGTTACTTACTGTGTCTGTTATTTCAAAAAGTAATGATACTGATTACTAAAATCGCTTTCCGTTGGTGGTTGATTCCCACGAATCAAAAAAGCTAAAAGAATTTCGAATAAAAAGTAGTGATAATAATAATTGACGTGGTGTTCTGAGTCATAAAGAATGCAATGTTAGATAAATATTTATTAGTTAGATCAATCAAATTAATACAAATAGAGGGGAAGAAATCTCATTTTTAATTGTGATAAAAGTCTTAGTAGCGCCATCTAGCATAATATAGCAAAATTAGAGCGCCTAGGGGAACATCTCCATAGAAAATTTTAATCTCTAGCGTCAGTAACGCCATCTAGGTTTGAATAGCAAACATGCAAAGAACAACTTGATTTTGCCTGTTTTATTGATTTTCTATCGAAAATACGTAATATCCGATGTCCAAAATCCGTAGATCTGAATAAACCCGTAAATCCGTAGGTCTGGCAATGCGGGGTACATAACGCTAGGTAGAAACTAGAAGCCTGTGGTAGGAATGTTACCATTTGGATTTATGGTAGTATCGTTATTATTGTTAACTTTCTACGCAGTCGTTTTTTTTTAATTGTTCGACCAGTGTTTCCGAAGTATAAGTCTGCTTTTTTAAACTACTTCGAACAATATTTTGACGAAGCAGATGGAAGCTAATAGGGTAGGTATTTTACTACATATACATCTAAAAATGTATTATTATGATAGCTTAGGCATAAATCAGTCGGAACATGTTGGTTTTAGTTCATGAAATAACAAAATAAATTTGAAAATTTAATTCAAAGATTTCAGTTATTTAAGTAGGTACCATAAACTGTTCTTGAACACCATGAAATAATATCCGACATGTTATTACGTCATACCGCTGTTACTAATCAACTGAATAACTTTGTAGGTACTTTTATTATTTTCGTAGGTAACCAAAGTATTTTTTATTGAAATAATAGCTTACATTCAGGAACAGCAAACCAACGATATGTAGAATAATAACGAATTTTTAAATCTATACATATAATAAATCTGTAAAGGAACTTTTTCTGTACATTTGAAATATTTCGAAAATAATTGCTTGGGGTGGTAAGGGATAATCAACAGATGACATTTTAACCCTTATCAAAATTTTTGTCTGTAGCTCGGTTTTTCAGTTTCTATGTTGAATAGATCAAGTATCACGTCACAAGAACGAAACTAATATGGTTATCTTTCATACTCAAATATTGTTTATAACTCAGAGTTTATATTAGTCTTTGTTTCATCGCAATCGCTTCGGTCAACCTATCTAAATAATTTAAAGTGTTCAAGAAGAATTTATTTACGTAATGTTGAAACACTTAGCGACATCTATTGGCGTGAAACGGTACTAACGAATACTTAATAATAACACGTCATTCTCATTTAAGTTACTTACTGTGTCTGTTATTTCAAAAAGTAATGATACTGATTACTAAAATCGCTTTCCGTTGGTGGTTGATTCCCACGAATCAAAAAAGCTAAAAGAATTTCAAATAAAAAGTTGTGATAATATTAACTGACGTGGTGTTCTGAGTCATATACCTAGAATGCAATGTTAGATAAATATTTACTAGTTTTATCAATCAAAATAATACAAATAGAGGGGAAGAAATCTCAGTTTTAATTGTGATAAAAGTCTTAGTAGCGCCATCTAGCATAATGTAGCAAAATTAGAGCGGCTAGAGGAACATCTCCATAGAAATTCTTAATCTCTAGCGTCAGTAACGCCATCTAGGTTTGAATAGCAAACATGCAAAGACAACAACTTGATTTCGCGCGAAATTTGATAATGTTAAATTTAAATGCGTGTTTACAGCATTACTCGATTCAAATAATGGGAGTTTTGGGAGTAAAGAGTTGTAAATACTTATGTGCTAATTTTCGTGATGTTAGTTTTCGAGGTGGGGAGGGGTTCAAGCGAGGTCGGATGGTGAAAGTCAGGAAAAAAAATCCAAAATTGCGACCATAACTACTGGTGGATTTGAGTAAATAGATAGGTTTTCACACGGGCAACTGTAGTTATGTCGATGCTCTTCCGAGCAACATCGCTTACAGAGAAGCATTTTCTTAGTTAAAACAAGTTTAAAAATGTATTTATTTATCCATTTGGCATCTCCAACAAAGGATACATTACCTACACAGGAACAATAGAAATCACAATAGTAAAATATTGACAATTTTAAAGTCGCTTCTATAAATAATAGGTCTTTACCTATGAAATTGCCGTTTTGTATGAAAAAATTTAAACGAATTTTTTTCATGAATTTTTTATTTGTATTAATCGAAGTAATCACCCATGCAATCAATGCATCTTTGCCATTGCAGTGGCAGTTTATTGATGCCCTTCTTAAAGAAATCAGCTGGACGGGAGGCAACAAATTCTTCAAAGGCATTTTGTACTGCCTCTCGGGTATTAAATTTTTTTCCCGCCAAGAAGTTATCCAAATTCTGGAAAAAGTAGTAGTCTGTAGGCGCAAGGTCTGGTGAGTAGGGCGGATGACGGAGAGCTTCCAACCCCAGTTCTTGCAACTTGGAGACCGTCTGCTGTGCAGTATGAGGTCGCGCGTTGTCGTGCAGGAGCAGCGGAGACGAGCGATTGACCAATGCTGGTTGGAGATGCGCCAGCTTCTCCATCATTGTGTTCAGTTCTTCACAGTACACATCTGCAGTAATGCTCACCCCGTTTGGTAAGAAGCTGTGATGAATCACACCGGCGCTAGACCACCAAACAGTGACCATCACTTTTCTAGGGGTAAGTTTTCGTTTAGGGCATTGTTTAGGTGCTGAACCAGGATCCAACCAACTTGCTGAGCGCTTACGGTTATCAAACAGAATCCATTTTTCATCGCAGGTAACAATGCGGTTCAAAATTCCTTCATTTGTGTGTCTGTTGAGCAGTGCAAGGCACGTCTCGACGCGTACTTCGCGCTGGCGATCATCGAGTTCGTGGGGCACCCATTTGTCAAGCTTTTTTACCTTGCCAATTTGACGCAAATGGACCAATATTGTTTTGACGCTAACGTCGAAAGCTGCTGCTAATTCAGCCGTAGATTGTGTATCATCAGCTTCCACAATCGCCTTTAATTCGTCATTGTCGACCAAAGTCTTCGGACGACCGCGAGGTTCATTTTTCAGGTCGAAATTTCCAGAACGGAAGCGAGCAAACCAATAACAGGTGGTGCGTTGGTTTGTAGTGTTAGCTCCGTAAACGTCGTTGATGTTGCGTGCCGCTTGTGCCGCGTTGCTGCCACGACGGTACTCATATTCCATAATTACTCGAATTTTTAACGTATCCATGATGACGAAAAAGATTGAAATGCGATGAAAATGCAACACTAATCAATAAAGAAATGACTACTTTTAGAAAAAAAAATCCATGTTTTTAAAATAAAATTAATTTGAAATTAGAATTCTTAGCCAAACAAAAATTATTTTGATTTGAAATGGCCAGTACTGCAGAACGGCAATTTCATAGGTAAAGACTAATATAATTATTTATTGGTCTACAAATAAATGTATGGCTGAACAAAAGAAACACTGAAACATTTTTGATTACAATTTACAATAAAAAGGCATCGCAACTGAGAGTCGCGGAGGATCGCTCTGTTACGTCCATTATCCTCGGGATCGGGCTCTCTCTCTTCCTGCTGCCTGCGTCAGCAGCGGGGAGAGAGGTGGGGGCGCGCGCGGTATGGCACTACGTAGCAACAACGACGTACTTACTATGTTCATAGTAAACCCGTGCTATACAATTAAATAGTTTTTTTTTGCCTGGTTTGGTTTTTTTTTCAACAGCGCTTTTAATGTGGATAATGACCGACGTTACGGGGCGTAGGTAATGGTAACATTCGCAGCGAGCATGTCTTTACGCCGTGTGCTAAAATCAGTGTTGCTCGCTCGCATGTTTTGCCGTAGGTACTACTGACTGCACGAATACTTGCTTGGTAACATATTAGGTGCATTTTGACCCGTGACGCCGGTCAGTATCCACCTTTACAGCGTGATCTTTCTTCATCGTGATAACGCCATGGTCCCACGGGCCGTTAACTGACAGGTGGCGTCAGGTGTTACTGCACTGCTACCTGTCGAGGCCTATCGCAGTCCGTGCAGAGCATTCCCACTGCTGTGGTTTTATTCAGTGGTCAACGTTTGATAAACAAAGCTAAAAGACACGCGCCTGTACGGGCCGAGATAGGCGCCCGCCCCCGCGTGGAATAATGCTTCAGCACACTCAACCAGACGCGCAGTCGATTTATTGAGAAAGTACAGTAAAAGCTCCTTATTCGTGCTTCCTTCATTCGCGTTTTCACTATTCGCGGATTAAAAAAATGCGACCCAATTCCTATATCCGCGGCTAAAGATTTATTTATTTGCGGGTCTAATCGGTACATCGGTACATACATATTAACAAATAACAAAAAGGATTCCAATAGGTATCCAACCCAATATCCTTTGTAAACGCGTCGTCAGATGGACTATAAAAAAGTGAAATAGACCTTATTACAACTTCGCCTAAAGTACATTATCAAATGATATCGCCGCTGTATTGGTTCGGCCTTTGACATCTACAATAGCCGCCTTCGCCGCGGTCGGTGTTTTTAACCGACTTCAAAAAGAAGGAGGTTATCAATTCGACATGTTTATATTTTTAATGTATGTTCAGGCATAACTCCGTCGTATATAGACGGATTTGCAAAATTATTATTTTTTTCGAAAGGGGTTTACTCCGAAATGGTCCCATAGGGTATTTTCCAATTTTTCAAAAACTATTCTAATTTGAAGATTGGAACGGGATATTCAACAGAAAAATAAAAATAAATTTATTTCTATCCATCTTCTCAATTAAAAACGATTTAAACCAAATTTATTTTTAGTTGTTTTGAATTTACCGCCAAAACGCTTCTTACGATGACTTTTTATCACGTGACGTCAACTTTGTGTAAACTAAAGTAGTTAGCAAGTAAATAAGTGAATGTCGAGTTTATAATTAACAAGATTTTTAATGGAAATAAAGTGATATTACTAGTGTGCGGTGCCTCTGTGCAAAAATACTTCTAAAACGGCGCCAAACTGAGTATTTGTACCGGTGCCGTATAAACAAAGTTGACGTCACATCTCACGTGATAAAAAGTCATCACAAGGAGCGTTTTGGCGGTAAATTCAAAACAACGAAAAATAAATTTGATTTTAATCGTTTTTAATGGTGAAAATGGATATAAGTAAATTTACTTTTATTTTTCTGTTAAATATATCGTCCCAATCTTCAAATTAAAATAGTTTTTATGAAATCGGAAAATACCCTATTGAAATTTCATATAGACAGGGCCCGATCTAGCTATTTAGCCGCTCCGGGCAAAAATAACATTCGCCGCCCTTTGCACTAACACCATCAAAGATGGTATGACCATAATTATGTGATATTCTTTTAACTATATAATATTCACATACGTTAGTCTACTACGGCTTCTGAACAAGTATACAAAAATTCATGAGAGTAGGTATGTTTGTAAGTATACATTTTGCCGCCGCTCATTTTTGCCGCTCTGAGCATTTGCCCGGCTTGCCCCCCCTTAGATTGGGCCCTGCATATAGATCTGATGATGCGTTTCGGAAACAGACAACGGAACTCTTCAAAAAATTACAGCAAATCAACCGCGAATGTTGCTATCACATAAATAAGTATGCATTGTTTTGACCCAAAGGATGATGAAATTTCGAATTGGTGTATGGTAGGTAACAAAAAAGTGAAAAATAAAAACTTTTTTCAAAAAAATAACAACCGGCTTCCAAAAAACACTACAAAGTGCAAAATAACTTTAATTTCGGAAGGCGGTGACAAATAATTAAAATACACATCCAACGTCACCGACTTCCGAAATTAAAGTTATTTTGCACTTTGTAGTGTTTTTTGGAAGTCGGTTGGTATTTTTTTGAAAAAAGTTTTTTGAGAATGTAAACAAACATAATGATACCAACCTCATCACCATAAAGTATATTTATATATCATCATCATCATCATTTCAGCTGAAAGACGTCCACTGCTGGACATAGGCCTCCCCCACATTTATAAATGCTGCGACTTAATAGACATTCCATCCTTTGGTACGAGCCGCTTTGCGTGTTTTACCTATTGTTTCATCTTTCCATTTATTGCAAAATGTTGAAATTTTTTTTTTACTTAAAAACGATTTTCGACGCGAAAAAATCTGTTTAACGCATAGAAATGCTTGATCGTTTACGCCTTGGAGAGTCGCTTGCATCCATATCACGCTCATACAATTAATCAATATGGTCAAAAACTTCAATTAAATTGTTTTTTTTTTTGTCACTTAGGAACGTATCCCCTATAATCCCATATAAATTACCATTCCATAGTCACGGTTTCTGTATTCGCGGTAGGTATTTTACGGAACGTATACCTCGCGAATAAAGAGCTTTTACTGTACCTACGGCAGGTGCACATTTATTATAAAATGAGCCTCGACCAGACGCTTTGATCTATATTTATTCTTAAAAATCTGAGTGAGACTTCGTCGCAATATCATTATAACCCCTAAAGACGCCTGCAGGCCTAGACAAAACACCTTTCTGTTAACGTTCACGCTAAACTCTACGCCAGAATATATGGGAATGACATTACCGTGTCCTTTCCGCAGGTAATGTCATTCCCATACATTTTGGCGTACCGTTTAGCGTGAACGCCAAGAGTAATGTGTTTTGTCTCTAGGCTCTGGACTGCATTCGAAAGCTGTGGTAGATTCCTACCAGGATAGATCGGAAGATCGGAGGAGTGGTACCTACACCGTCAAAGCGACACATTATTGTTTTCCGACATGCACGCGAACGAAGTCGCGGGCACAGCTAGTACAGAATAAGTTTCTAACCAGTGCGCAAATCTTAGCCATGAATCATCATCATCTGCCTAGCCTTTTCCCAACTATGTTGGGGTCGGCTTCCAGTCAAACCGGATGCAGCTGGATACCAGTATTTTACATGGAGCGACTGCCTATCTGACCTCCACAACCCAGTTACTGGGAAATACGATACCCCTTGGTAACACTGGTTGTCAGACTTTCGGGCTTCTGACGACCCGTAACGACTGTCAAAGATCCACAAATGACAGCCGGGACCAACGGCTTAACGTGCTTTCCGAGGCACGGAGGGGTCTTGGTATGTAAAGATGGTCAGCCATCCACGGACCAACCGCGGCAAGCGCAGCTTAACCTGGTCGATCGACCCGTGCAGCTATTGTTATTTAGCCACAAGCCAAACCTTAGCCACGAATCCAGCATATTATCCCAGACCCAACTTCTCCCCTTAAATCCCGGAAGGGTTAGTCAAAATGTGAGATAGGCAATCGCTCCATGTAAAATAGGCTAGTATTCAGCTTAATCTGGTAAGAATGGAAGACGACTCCAACAGAGTTGGGAAAAACCTACGCAGATTGATTGAGTTCAAGTTCTGTTCTAGTACACTGCTTAAAGAATAGTCTAACGCAATGGTTGAGTACTTCCATTTTTCCTAATTATTTAGATAAGTACCTATAATCAATTAAATATGTATCATAATTAAAATGTCATGAAATAATATAAAAATATGATAATATATATGAAATATGCCTCTCAACCAGCGTCCATGTAAGAACAGATCTATGAACGTAAGCGAAGCAATAGGAGGATGTAAGGTTCGTAGCGGGTAGATGGCGTTACAGAACGGCGTTTCTGCTTACCCTCACGGGAAAAAGGCGTGATTTTAGGTGTGTATGAATGACTTTTTATAACATGCAAACGTTTATGTTACTCGTACTTAAACATTTAAATAAAAATCACAAACCACTTAGAGCGATCCTATTATATTAATTTAATTATTTAATCCTACTTCCTATTAGTCCTATCTATCCTACTTCCAACTATCCTACTAATATTATAAACTAGCTGTGCCCGCGACTTCGTTCGCGTGCATGTCGGAAAACAATAATGTGTCGCTTAGGCAGTGTAGGTACCACTCCTCCATTAAAAAGGAAGAATCTTCCGATCTATCCTGGTAGGAACCTAACCTACCACAGCTTTCGAATGCAGTCACTGCGTCTTTAGGGTTTATAATGATAGTGCGAAGTCTCACTAAGATTTTTGAGAATAAATATAAATCAAAGCGCCGCCTGGTTGAGGCACATTTTACAATATTTGTACACCTGCCGCAGGTACTCAATAAATCGACTGCGCGTCTGGTTGAGTGTCCTGAAGCATTATTCCACGATCCCAGGGCCCGCTTTCTCACAGGCCAGACCGCGTCAAGCCAGGCCGACAGGCCGTGGGAACATCCGATGCCGATGAGGTCTCTGATGGCCAGTCGTCGCCGGCGCGGCGTGGCGCATAACGGGGGCGGGCGCCTAAATCGGCCCGTCTTTTAGCTTTATTTATCAAATGTTGACCACTGAATAAAACCACAGCAGTGGGAATGCTCGGCACGGACTGCGACAGGCCTCAACAGGTAGGAGTGCAATAACACCTGGCGCCACCTGTAGTTAACGGCCCGTGGGATCGTGGCGTTATCACGATGAAGAAAGATCACGCTGTAAAGGTGGATACTGACCGGCATCACGGGTCAAAATGCACATAACATGTTACCAAGTGAGCATACGTGCAGTCAGTACGGCAAAACATGCGAGCGAGCAACACTGATTTTAGCACACGGCGTAAAGACATGCTCGCTGCGAATGGTACATTAGGTACCCCGTAACGTGGTCATTACCCACCAAATGAGCGCTGTTGAAAAAAATACAAACCAGGCAAAAAACTTTTTAAATGTCAATATTTTACTATTGTGATTTCTATTGTTCCTATGTATCTGTTTTTAAACTTGTTTTAACTAAGAAAATGCTTCTCGTAAGCGATGTTGCTCGAAAGAGCACCGACATACCTACAGTTGCCCGTTTGAAAACCAACCTATTTACTCAGATCCACCAGTAGTTATGGCCGCAATTTTGGATTTTTATTTCCTGTTTTTCGCCACCCGATCTCCCTCAAATCCCTCCCCCCCACCTCGAAAACTAACATCACGAAAATAGCACATATTTACAACTCTTTACTCCCAAAACTCCCAATAAATTATACCCTACTTCAGGATGAATACTACTTATACATATGTATGGCCGCTCTCAAAACGGTGAAGGAAAACATCGTGAGGAAACCGGCATGTCCTAGAACCAAAAATTCGAAGACATCTGACATCTACCAACCCGCAGTGGGCCCGCGTGGTGGATTACGGCCCAATCCCTCTCACCGAGAGGAGGCCTGTGTCCCAGCAGTGGGAACATTATAAGGCTGATGATGATGTATCCATAATAGGGTTTTTTTTTTTTGGTGGGAAATCATCAAATAACTTCTCCCGCTCTGGGTGGAGCAGGAGGGCGTGTCAGACTTTTACTGACTAAAACCCACCCGTGTTCCTTCAGTAGCCCTTAAGCCAGGGGCTGTGGTGTCTCTTTCGAACAAACCCGCACCCCTGGCAGGCATCGACCCTTGCGGGTCCCATCACTGTTTGTGCTGACATCTCTTTGAGGCGCGCGTGGAACACAACGCGCCGTCGACTTGGGCTTGGTCCTTACCGGACAGCGAGCTACCCATTACTCGCCGTCCGCAAGCCCATGCCTACGGTGGCCGGAAATCGGCCTGGGATTCCCGACGCCCAGGGCGTCTCCGTATCCTGCGGCGGCTGGGGTCGCGAGGGCGCATATGCTGCCTCTCCCTCACGTGCGCCGCCTCCCTCTTCGCGAGCATCACTGCTTCGCTGAAGGAGGTGACGGCTCCCCATGCCCTCTCGCTCCGTACCATGGCCTGGACCAGGGCAGGACGCGAGAGATCGCCGCCGCCGATCGCCTCCACGAGGACACGGCGGTGCTCCGCCCAAGCAGGGCAGACCGCCACCGTGTGCTCCACCGTGTCCTCAGGGCGATCTTCGCAGTGGAAACACCCGGGCGTTTCCTCCCGCCCTATCCGAAACAGGAACCTCCCGAAACAACCGTGTCCGGTGAGGACCTGCGTCAGGCGGAAGGTGAGGACGCCATGCCGCCTCTCAAACCACTCCTCAAAGAGGGGACTTACCGCCGCAATCGTGGCGTGCCCATCCATAATAGGGTATTACACCCGTTTTTGAAAAGTGTCTTAGTTAGATTCTAAAATGCTAATAAACCACTAAAAAAAATAACCGTCCTTCTGGCGCATTCGGGTTAAAAAAAATGCATTTTAATTTTACATTTTCATACTTCGCGCGTAATTTTACGAAAATGCTGGACGCAGTGGATGCCATTATATTATTATTGCTCTGTAGGTTTATTGTGTTAATAATTTCGGAAGTCGGTGACTTTGGATTCCTATGTATTTTATTAATTTCTTGTCACCGTCTTCCGAAATTTAAAGTTATTTTTCACTTTGTAGTGATTTTCCGGAAGTCGGTTGTTTTTTTTTTTTTTGAAAAATTGATTTTCCCTTTTAGTGGTTCACACGTGCTTACCCCTTCACAGCGTACCGGCGTGATGTTATGTTATGAACTGGTGTAAACAATAGACAGACTTGTGATTTCAGCAATCCCAGTCTATTTGCTATCATTTATTGAGGAGTTCCGTTGCCTATCTCCGAAGTTCTGCATCAGATATTCACCAAATTGAAATGGGAGCACTCCGAGAAAGTACTCTTCCAAAAACTACCCAAATCGCTTCAAGTGTGCCTATCAAATTTCTCCCGGATGCCATCATCGAATCCTGACTTGATGATCATGGAACCACCTAGGAAGTATAGCCTTTCAAACAAAAAAAGAAAAAACCAAATCGGTCCAGCCATCTTCGAGTAATCGGGGTCGAGTAATTGAGAACCTCCTCCTTTTTGAAGTCGGTTAAAAACAGCGGTATGACGTAATAACATAACGGCTATTATTTCATGGTAGATTTAAAAAACTGAAATAAAAATGTAAAATACCCTATTGACATCCATCTGCTTTGTCAAACAAAATACTGGTCGAACAATTAAAAAAAACAGATAAAAACAGATATAGAGAATAGAAAAAAACAGAAACAACAGAAAGTGAACAATATTATCGATACCTACCATATATCCAAATGGTAACATACCTACCAAAGGCTTCTAATTTCTACCTAGCGTCACCACGCATTGCGGGACCTACGGATTTTACTTTAAATTGATCATATCTTTAGACTGACCGAAGCGATTGCGATGAAACAAAGACTAATATATACTCCGAGTTATAAACAATATTTGAGTATGAAAGATAACCATATTAGTTTCGTTCTTTTGACGTGATACTTGATCTATTCAACATAGAAACGGAAAAACCGAGAAACAGACAAAAATTTTGATAAGGGTTAAAATGTCATCTGTTGATTATCCCTTACCACCCCAAACAATTATTTTCGAAATATTTTAAATGTACAGAAAAAGTTCATTTACAGATTTATTATATGTAATATAATATAATATAATATATAGATGAGAAAGTTTGGATGTATGGATGGATGGATGGATGTTTGTTACTCTTTCACGCAAAAACTACTAAACGGATTTGGATGAAATTTGGCACACGGATAGATTTTAACCTAGATTAACACATAGGAAGCCGCTGCTAAAAGCTAGTTTATCATATTTATAAATGTTTTCCATTCCATTCCGAGTCTGAAATTCATTCGTTCATTCATTAATTATTGAAAAAGATAGTTCCCTAGAAATCTTACCTACATTAAAACCAACTAACTTTCAAGACACAAAGATTGCTTAGCCATCCACTCCAATCTTCACCAAGCCGAACTACACAAAAACAAAACCCAATCTATCGAGCACTCCAAGAATTAGGCCTCTTCATTATTTCATTAGCCATCTCCATCAGTCAGAAACTTCCTGTACCTCGGAGGCATACAAAACAGCCCTGAACAAATACAATTATGTTCGAATCTACGGAACCCTTCTATTTGGGATACTTTAGCTAATTCGCGAACATTTATTTTTTCTCTTCGCTTTTGTTACTGGCCAGTGTCTTGTTTTTAAAGGTTATTTGCAGTTAATTAAATCGTTATGGTACGTAAGTTTGTGTTGGAATTTTCACCTTGTATACCTACAGAAATTCTCTTACTAATAAACACAGAATAAACTTATTCCAAGTTTAAAGCCATGAAAATGTATGATTATTCCTTTGTTATTCTCAAACACGCCCAAAGTTAGGTTACCTAAATTAGCAAGAAAAACGAATCTTTGTTGGCTCATAACTTTTTAGTGGCTTTTTATTTTTGTATTCTGTTTCCGTACAGACAATATTAATAATGAGACAAAACCATGCCATGTTTAATTTTTGATGTACAGAGACCAGCACATTAAGCTACCTCAATCTGTCAAATTTCTTTGATCGTTTTTCAACTTTATTTAAAAGGAATAAGGTTTATTTTCCTGTTCAATTGGGAAAACAGTTTGGGGTAGCTTGACCTGCTGGCGACTGCACATAGTCAAACCCTCCCGAAGTTTGTATGGACAAAATGTGGACAAGTGTCACCCGATTTTTTTTTTTTTCATTTTTTGTGATTCGCATATCAGTGTCGAGTTGTGTGATGATTAAAATTTGATTCACGACCTGTCAAATAAGTATGGTTTTATTGAATTATAATCTATAAACATCAAGATAAAATAATCCCATTGAATTATAATAAAATATAATAAGAATATGAGAGAACATCTCATATTAACAAACACAGTACAAAGTCAAGGTAACACTTAATAGAGACGGGTGTCTGTAGTAGGTAAAACTTGTATTACAGATCACCAGGCTTACCCTCCCTAGGACAACTCACCTATGACTGTTTAAAAACATACAGGTTGTACATAATAAAACACTATTACAAATTAATAATAAGAAAAGTAAAATAAAATGGAAAATTAAAACTAAAGTAAAACAATTCTGATGGCAAAAGTGGCATAATATTAATTTGGAGTGTGTAAGTGTGTGTGTCTGTGAGAGTGTAGGTGATGTGGTGGGTATGTGTGTATTCATTGTATTTCGTTTAATACCATAAAATTACTTTTATTTCAAATAATCATTCAATGGGATAAGATAAACTTAAAGATGTTAAATAGATATAAATATGGAGATTTAATGATTATAATTCTGTGAATTCATATTTGTTACGATCACGAATCATATTTTGATGAACTTGCAACTTGACACTGCAAGTGCACATGTGAATTAGAAAAAAAGGTAGCAAAATATGATTTTCGGTGGCTACCCTGCCGCGTCCCACGTATACCTGTAAAAAACTAGGTACACCTATCCTAACATTAATACCCGCAATAACTACTGAATGGTCGATTAAGAAAGTCAAGACGTTACTAGCTTCCAAATGAAAGTCATTAAAATAATATTCTGAAGCAAGAGGGAGGAATAAAATGTAGGAGAGCGGTTAGTGGATTTTTAATTATTCAACTTTCTAATTGAAAATTTGATCTTTAAAGCAGCTGTTGCAGGGTATCTTCTGTACTTTTAATTACTAGGGAAGGCTTCTGACTTCTTCAATGTACTCAATGTCCTCTTCGAAGGCTTCTGGAATGTACTCAATGTACTGCTGATCCATTCCGTAAAAATATCATAGTGAAGAGATAAATGATTTTATATCTGTAAGAAGTTTTACTTTCACACGTCAATCGTATGTTATAAGCTAGATGAGGTCGGCATTTCTCTGCCAATTCTGAAAAAAAAAAACTGTCTTTTTATTCTAGACATAATCTTGTTCAGATAATACGAAGAACATGTAGATTGGTGTTTGAAATGGTCTTTTGAAGACGAACCACACAGGTCGACCTGTCCAGTCAGTGCAAGCAGTAATCGTGCAGCTCAACTCAAGGAGCTCAACGATTCAATGAACAATACCAAAAAAGGTATTGTCCATTGAATACATTGGGGCAGGCCGCATAAAATACTCAAACTGGCAGGTTATCATGAAATCTAACAGAGACTAAAAACAACCACATTTTCCTCAAAAAAATAAAAATATGTGAGTACTTAATACTTCTCAAAGTAAATATTCATGCTCATTACCGATCAATTCTGTCAAAATCTCACCGTGATTGCTTATGTGAAGTGACGTCATCCGACCCGAGTCTAGGAAATCCATACATTTTGAATGCGTAGGTATTGCACTTTTCTATGAAACGGCTGATATTTTTTTGCATAACCGGGGTGTCTAGAATGACATGATGAATTCATGGTTACACTTTGCGTACTGGTTAAAAACTTACCGTGTGGATATGTAGGCTAGGTTTAATTTAATTAAAATCATTAGTCATTCGGTTTAAAACATTACTAACGTCATCATCATCTGCCTAGCCTTTTCCCAACTATGTTGGGGTTAGCTTACAGTCTGACCGGACGCAGCTGAATACCAGTATTTTACATGGAGCGACTGCCTATCTGACCTACACAACCCAATTACTGGGTAATATGATGCCTACCCCTTGTCAGACTTTCGGGCTTCATGGCATGAGACTTTATGGCTTAACGTGCTTTCCGAGGCACGGAGGGGTCTTGGTATGTAAAGATGGTCACCCATCCATGGACCAACCGCGGCAAGCGTAGCTTAAATGATGGATGGACCCGTGCGGATAATATTAATTAGCCACAAGCCCTTTGGTTTAAAACATTACTGTATTACTACTTAATTTGAACCTTTATTTTCCACGGTTTTTTTTTACATTTCTTCATATCTGGCGCTTTTCCTGCGATCTGAAACATTTTACAGTATCTTTTCAATTCATGAAGCAATTTTGATCTAAGCAGCCTTAAAAAATAACATAAAGTTTGATTTTCAGCTCGCATGGAAGTAGATTTAACAAACTAGGAAGTAGCGGCGACAGTCAACATATCCGTGACCGAGTTTCAGCTTGTTTATTTTAAGGATCAACAACCCTGCCCGCTGCCTGGATTTAGGGGTGGCACGAACTAACTTTTTTGTTGGAGATTATTTTACTTGAAGATTGTAATGACATTTACATAGTGGTGGATTTCACCAATGATCAAACTGAAAGCGTAATTGTTGTGCCCGAGTTGAACATTGTAACCATGATTAAGATTTCTTACACACTTGATCATCTTCCTTGCCTTTTCTCAAACATTTAGAGGTCGACTTTCAATCTAACCGGATGCAGCTGAATACCAGTATCTTTTTTACATGGAGCGACTGCCTATCTGACCTCCACAACCCAGTAACTAGGTGTTATGGTGAGACTGGTTATCATACTTTCGGGCTTCTGACGACCTGTAACGACTGTCAAAGATCCACCGCTGGGCAAAGGTGACTCCAAGCCCATGATATCCAACTCTTTCGATCCCGGGCTAAAGTGGACCATCGGTCGTGTGTTTTCTCCAGCTCGTCCCGCCACCTTCTGTGGGGGACTCAGATAACATTTATTTATTAAAAATAATCCTAGTTGCTCGTATATTATTATCATTAAACAAGCTTGAAAGACATGTCCCGGCTTCTTTGTGACATGTGCCACAAACTTTGTGTCAGATTTCTAACATAAACTGTGACATATCTCTTAAATTGCCACGCTAACGACTACTCTATCTGAAGTTTATTTTCGGTATCATATTTTCCTACGAAATTCAAAATGATATTATAGGTTTTCTATTTAAATTATAAAACAGAATCGCTTTTTGTGTCGGTCTGTGTGACTTCGTTGTTCTTCTAAAATACGCAACGGTGATTGTTGCGGTTTTCACCATCATTTCGAGAACTTTATCCGGAAGGATCATTTTAAAATGAATTTAAACAAAGACATCTCGATGTTTTGTCAAATGAAAAAACCGTGTGATTCAGGGGCGGGTCGCTAGTCCTACCAATATATATAGTCCTCCAGACCGTATTTTGGCCATGGCGGCCAATCTTAACGGAGACTAGCCTCCGGCGCGGGAGATATTATAGTGCACAATAGTGTGTGCGCAGACACAAGTCCTGAGCGAGTCAAAAAGAAAAAACCAAAACTACAGATGTGAAAGTGTATGTATGGATGTTTGTAACTCAATCATGCAATTACTGCCGAACGAATTTGGTTATAAGGGACATACCTATAATTTAGAAATTTGCCTGGATATACCCATAGGATAGGAATATTATGATTTTATTTTTATTTTATTTGATACTTGTTATCCCGGCAGTACGTCCCGTGTGATAATTTGCGACCTCACCGCGGGTTAAGCCGCTGGCAAAAGCTAGTCTACAATAAAGTGATGTTACAGCTATAATAAAAGGCTTCGATTCCCGATACCCTCAATCAGATTAAACTTTGAAATCACGCATAAAATGGAACAGAAAATTCTTACAGGCAGGAATATCGTTTTCATTGAATTTATATTTCTTCTCAGTATTCACAACACAGTACTTTATGCTGATATAATTTGTGAGTTAGGAGAACTGTTGAACGGTTGTTGCAGATTGAATACGTATTCAATTGATTGAATATATTTATATTTTGCCTTCAAGTGAGTGCAATAAAAAGGAAGATGAAAAGCCACTATTTTATGAATAACAAGTAAATTATGAAAAACTAAAAGTTCAAAATTGAGTAGGTAGCACTAAAAATTCCCATAGAAGATCACAATAAATTACAAAAAATAAACTATCACGCATGGTTTCCACGAAGGTTTGGACAGCAGTGTACGGTCACCAAACGTGATAAGAAATCAGAGTCGTCGGATCCAGTTGAAGTTTAGTGAGAAACCGAAGATATTCGAAGAAAATTTAATTTGTTAATTAGAAAATAAACAGTTTATTCACTAAATACATTTTATTCGAAAACATCCATCAGTTTCTTACTAAATTTCAACTATATCCGACGACCCTAGTTACCTTTTTTGTTAGTCACCTCCTAGTTACCGACGACACCGCTCCTACCTCTTTTCGCTCACATTTTGCCAGTCATAATGAGCAAGGAAATAAAGTTTCTAAAATTCTTTTCCAATAAACCGCCGAAAAACCGAAAAGTAAAATATAATAAACTAGCTTTGTCCAACCCCAATAACTAAGTTCGGAAGGCGGTGACATATAATTAAATTCATATTCAAAGTCACCGCCTTCCGAACTTAGTTATTGGGGTTGGACAAAGCTAGTTTATTATTTTTTACTTTTCGGTTTTTCGGCGGTTTAATTTTTTTATTAAAAAGATTTTATTTTATAATTTTTTGTGGCTAATAATCTACTAATTACTACATGCTTAATTTTTGATTTAATACACAACTCAGTATTAAAATCTGTGAGTAAACAATCAATCATCCCCTGTTTTCTTACCCTTAGGGTTGGAATTTTTCTTCGAAATTTATATGGGACCAACTTCGAGGTATACCCTTTCCAATAAAAAAAGAATGATCAAAATCGGACTACTCTGGAAAAAGTTATGCGTGGTCATACATAAAAAAAAAAAAAAAAAAATATACGCGTCGAATTGAGTAACCTCCTCCGTTTTTTCGTCGGTTCAAAAAATCAAAGCTTCAGCAATACGCGTCTGGCAACCCTGAACACACAGTTGTGACAGCCAGGGCTGCCACATACGAGTATTTTCACAATTTTTGACAGACGTTTTTGTGACGTATTTTTTGTTCTATTTTCTTTCACAGCCCACTGATATTTGGACAATAGATGCTTGAACGGCCTCCGTATTAACTCAGCGATAAATGACGCTTTTGCGACTTGTGCCGTGGGTACGTTCGCGATAAATCGCTCAGTGTGAATGGAACGCAATGGTGAATGAATGCGTTAGTGAACGGACTGTGACCGGGCAAGCAAATGTAAAACTGTGTGTACCTGGGGTTCTTTTTTTGACATTCATTTCATTTCATTCACATGCTACGGTAGCGGTTGTAGGTCCTACAATACACCTATGAAATTTATCGGATAGTTATGCAACGATGGTACAGTTAGTCTCTCAATCCTTGTTCTGACTTTGGGTAGTACAAGTAAAATAAGCGTAGAAGATGAAATGAAGAAAATATTGGAAAAACATTATGTCGATAATAACGTGGACGCTAAACTTATAATTTATGCTCGTATTTTCCACTGAAAGGTGACCTTTTGTATTGATAAAACTAAATAAAAGTATGATTTAAACTGATTAAAATAAATAGAATAATGTAACACAGTTTACTATTTACGCTAGGCACATGACTAACTGACTATACAAATAAAAAATACAAAAACAAAAGAAGACTTCGGCTTCGATACTTCAAAATTAATTCCTAATCCAACTCGCAAACTATCACAACTTTTACCCAGTCTTCCAACAGCTTCATTCCAATATCTCTCAAAATCCTATTACAAAAGAGGATTTAATTAAAAAAAAAAAAAAAATGTGGTGTTATCTTTTTTGAAGCGTCGCCTATCGCTGCAATGTAAATCCAGCTGTTGAGGGTAGCACGAAATTGGATTTAGAAATGGGAATCGAATGGCGAACCTCGTTCAAGTCTGGCAATAATAGAGGAAGGCTGTTGAGTTATTCTATCCCGATTGTAGGCTGGGAGCTGGGAATGTGATAATGGATTAATTATTAAACAAACATTTTGTTTCTTAATCTATTAATTCGATAACACATCCCCAGCTCCTTTATATACATGTACATGTAATCATTTGTAAACTGTTTGCTGAGTTTTATTTTGTATAAATTACTTGATGAAAATTAAAAATTTATAAAAATGAAATACGCGTCGACTTTGAGAACCTTCTGTTTTTTCGTCGGTTAATAAAATATGAGCATTGTGTAAATTATACTTAACTAATAAACCTACTCATAACTAACTATTTTCACATTAAAAATAAAATCTTTCTAGATGAGAACACATGAAGCAGGCAATAGAAGACTCTTCGTTTTTCCAAATACTATTTTTAGAATAAGTATGTACAATGACTGATTGAAATCTTCTCTTAAACATACTCATTTTTTGTTTGGAGTTCCATTTGTATCTATATCAAACTGAAAGACTTATTGATCTAGAATAAATTCGATTATTGGTCTAGAATGAATAATCAAGCATTAGATACCTACTGATATTATAATTTGTTACCTACTCATAACATTTCATAGGTAGGTATAATAATTTAGTTTAGATGAAAGATATGATAATGATGTGGTCCAGTAGGTAAGTAGATCAGATTTTGGCACGAATTAAACAGATAAAAATTAAGGTGTTATCGTTTTCACTATAATCGAAACTTGTGAGATTGTTTAGATCTAGAAACAACATCTTTATACATTACACGGGAGAAAACATCTTTCTGCCTCCTGATGTATAAATCCATATAAAAAATCGAAATTATGGGTAGTGAAAAAACAAAGCAAGACATTTTTAAGAGCCAACCTCCCGTTCTATTTTACAATGTAGAACTATCAGAGGCTTCACAGAGTCACCTATAGATATTGACCCACTGCACAACGCCGTACCTATCCGAACGAAGTGTGAAAGCTTTACCTACCCTACTACTACTACATTTGAATAATGGCGTGATGATTTCACTTTAATGCCAGTGGTTTTGGGTTAAAGCCAAGAGGATTGAATCTACAAGTAAGAATGGCAGTCATTTTGACACCTCAACAACATTCACACACACACACACATAATACAGAACGGAAATTATATCAAGTTTGATCTTTTATAATTAAATTTCATTTATAAGAATTGTTTTTTTTTTTACCTGAATTCGTTTAGTTTTGTAATTTTAGTTTTGCAGCCACGAAGACGCTAACTACTAGTTTAACGGTCGCTAATTTCAACTTTTGTATAAAAATAACCAAAATACATTTTGTGTGTGCCCAAGACACAGGCTGTTTCTAGTTTGGAATCAATCCTACCTGAAAATTGTAACTTTAGTGTTGAAATAAACGATTTCTACCTTACATTTAACTATTTACGTTGTTGAGCAGACAAGTTTTGTTTACATCTAAGGCAATGGATTAGCAAAATAATGGCCATTTTTTTTAAATGATTCAGGTTCTGATCAATAGAGTGTCATGCAATTAGGGTGGTGACCAAAGTGGAGACAATTGCCAATGGATACTGGAAAAGTCAAAGCATTTATTTCAATGAGGCACTTAAAAGGCACTTTTGAACGTCAACATTTGCATTAAAATAGAATTGATTCTAGTCGCCCATTCCAAAATGTAGTTTCGTATGGAGAAGAATGGGCAAGTAACAACAAATCATTGAAGGATTCAAAATAGTTTTGTCACTAGGTATTAGCGCGGAAAAGATTACAAAAAAGTATAATAAAGTCACAGATACCTGGTTTACGTCCTACGTACCACTTGCAAACATCACTTTGAAGCGCCTTTATGTGGAAAAATTCTACTCTATTACTTGTTTACTGCTCAATGTTTATAGTCTGCATGCTCTAATAGGTTGCTGTATATCCGACAGTGCTGTTTTAATCCGATTTTCACCAATTGGATTGAAGCGCACTGACCTCTGGGCTATCCATCAGTTAGCTGTTGTTAAAATTAAGGCAGTTTGTCTGACTATTTGATTAATTAAGTTGGTTCAAACTCAAAAAGTCGGCCGACTAATAATTTAAAATGAATGTTCCAACGGTCAAGATTAAATGGCGGGACGAATTTGACGCTTATATGAGGGAGTGGTCCATATTGGCTTAGGATCGAGTTGAATGGAAAAAAACGAAAGGGAGGACATTACTCTGCAGTTGGACAGTACAGAATGATTATATGAATGATCAAATAGGAAACTGTATATAAGAATAAGGGTTCTTTGGATAAGTAATTAATTAATAACCCTCGCTTTGGAGATGGATTGGCTATCGCATTTCATTGTGATTACGAGACATAAGTAGGTGGCTAATTATATAATCTCATCGAATCCGTTGGACATTAATGGAAAATCAATGTCTAGTTTAGTTTATGTTTATTTATGTAAGTAAATATTTTACGTATCAATATTTAGTCGGTCAATATTTTTAAACTAGATGGCGCCGGCGCGGCGCTAAGATCGGCATTTCACCGTGCAAATAATACGTATGCATGACATTGACTTAATGAAAATTAGAGACAAGAAGAAAAAAACCGGTCAAGTGCGAGTTGGACTCGCGCACCGAGGGTTCCGTACAAACCTGTGGGTATATAAGTAAAAGTTCAAAATTGTCAAAAATATTTTTTTTTATATGACGAAACTAAAAAATTTCGGTTTTCGTAATTTTTCCTATATCTGTACTATAAGACGTGACTTCGTACAAAATTTCAAGATTCTAAGTTCACGGCAAGTACCCTGTAGGTTTTGATTCCCGTGCGAGTTTCGAAAATTTGCGGAATTTTGCGGCCTAAATAACTGTATCTTTTGATTGCGTTGACTTAGAAGGTTGATTTTTCTACAGCTTCCAGGGACAGTAGAACTAAGTATCATATAGAAATTTCAGTTTGATACCTCCACGCGTTCCTGAGAAAAACGGTCTTGACAGACGGACGGACGGACGGACGGACAACAAAGTGATCTTATAAGGGTTCCGTTTTTTCCTTTAGAGGTACGGAACCCTAAAAATAAAATGTGTGTCCAGTAAACCTAAATCTAGAACACTACAAAAAACTTAACACTTAGAGCTACACTTATCCTACATTACACATCAACTTAGCTTACGAATCACCTCAGCCCATAAATTACAAACCTCAGACCGTCTTGCGGCTCCACAGGCTCGTCCAACATCCAACATGTGCAACATAGTTCCACATAGTTGAACAGGTGCTAGGCCACAGGCTGGCAGGAATGTAGAGATGACACCGCAACTTGTGTTGGAATGTTGACGTGTGTCTTGGTACGTTTGTAGAGATAGACGTGGCTTATGTCAGTGTTATTATATGGCTATGAATATCCTTACTACGAGCTCAGTTAGCTGTTTTTCAAAGGTGTTCTTTTACCCTTTGAACGTGGATCCACGCGAGACACAATGGCTTTTTAATTGTTTCTGTAATTACGACATTCTAGCGGTTATTGTTTTCAGTACCAAAATGAATATATTGGTGATTATTAAAAATGACAAAGGTTCAAATGATAGAAAACCAAAGGCGTTGTTTGTTGAAACGAAAAATTCTGAACATCTTATCATGCTCTTGAGCCATTAATCCAAGTAATAAGATAGAGAAGAGAACAGTGTGTCTCCCTTTTTAACACTTAGATCTGTAAATCTTTGTTTATTATTTAACTAATGACTTGTAGTCTAGAATTCTGAATTTGCTTTCATTCACTTGAAGCGAGAGATGATAGTTATGATGATGTCCATGTCCAGTAGGTAAATCGATCATCTTTTAGAATCAATAGTGTTATAATTTTAGCCATCTTGAATACTTTATTCGAAACATGCAAATTATTCTAAATAGTAAGATAGAATGGAGAGCAGTGTTTCTTCTTAACCCTTAGAAATGACAAGACTACAAGTCGTATACCTAATGGAAGATAAATATCGTCATTCCTAATTCTATGACCCTCAAACAATAATAACACATAAGTAGCTAAAACAAGTATCACAGCAAAACAATTTAATTTAAATATTTTCTATCACTTGCCTCCAGTAACAGCAATATAATTTAAAAAGAACCCTTGGCCAAATTACAGCCAGCAGGATGCAAAACATAATAAGACAAACTGAAGGGTTTAATAAACGCTCTATCTGTCCCCCTCTATCATCATCCTAAGGAGAACGAGTGAAAGAGAAGACTTTGGCTATTCGCGTAGGGAATTCATATGTGTCGGTGCAAAGTACTCGTTATTATTTGTGATTACAAAGGTTCTTGTTTCTGTACATTTTAAACTAACGTTTGGCTCATGTTGTAGGAGCATCTTCGACACATCTATGCAAACTAATAAAACGTGTGTTTGAAATATCAAAAATAAAAGCTTTTTAATTAAATGCATAATATGAAAGTATTAAATAGGGTTCTTATTAAAACAATTTTAAAATTATTATCTCTGTCTGTCTGTTTGTTCTGGGTAATCTCCGAAACGGCTGGTCCTATTTTGATGACACTTTCAATTCCCGATAGCTGATGTTATAAGGAGTACTTTTTGCCCCGCTAGCACAATCATGTCGTGGGATAATTGCTGATAACCACGCGCACGAAACCGCGGCCAGCAGCAAGATCTTTACTTGTTAATCATATAAATATCGGTTATCATTATTTTAAGACAACGTTTGTGTTCTCTCACCAGAATTAGCTTACCTACTGACAGGTTATATGAGTTACTCCATATCATTGTTTATTTTATTTGACTGTATAAACTTCATTTTATGGATTTTGACTAATGAAATTTTCATTTTTTGTTGAATACTAATAATAGGTAACTATTATTGTATAGAATCAAGTTCTTCCAACTTAACAGACAGCTGTGCTGCTGGGGAGTTTGTTGCGCCACTTCTTCTTCCCAGCACTAGGAAGAAAATTACATAGGACAGTCCCCCAAAACGCCCGCCCTTCACGGCGGGCGTTTTGGGGGACTGTCTTATGTAATTTTGACGATCAGAAAGTGGTGACTCTCAGCCTAGTTTGATTCATTGATTTTAGATTTTTAGAAATCAGCTTTTTTTTTTTTAAATCTATAACCCTCGTTCTTGAAGAATTAGTGTAACTGTCACTGACTTCAAATTGACCCTTTAAGGATCCAATTTTCAAAACTATACCTGTCTCTCTGTGCAATGAGATAACAATTCAAAGTAAAGGCTAAATCCGTTTAAACCACTAACATGCTCTTTTGAACTTTCGAGTCAACAGGCTTCGAAAGGGAATAACCAACCTAAATAGTAGGTATGATTATAGACTTAACAACAAAGAAGCACTCAAGAGAAGTTTGTTTAACATCATCATAAAGTTTATATAAAACTCTACAATTTTATCCCTTGAACCACACCATGGACGATACAGATTCTGCCGAGCGTATGTTTAATCAGCACCCTGTGGATATTGCCTAAGCAATAAAACATGCTGTATAAGCCCTTGTAGAGTATTCCATGTTAGGAACATTAAAATTATTTGATAAATAATTGAGTGACAGAGATATTTGAATGTTGTTCGGTGAATCCTACTAGTCCTAAATAAGGTATAGGTTTGTTACTCAATCACGCAAAAACGACTAAACGGATTTGAATGGAATTTGGCACACAGATAGATTACAGCCTAGATTAATACATAGAATACTTTTTATCCTGGTGGTACTTTCCTGTGGGATAATTTTCGACCTATAAGTGGGCGAAGCCGCTGCACTGGCACAAGCCAGTACCAAATAATAATTGGTAATATTCTCGAAGACGGTAAAGGAAAACATCTTGAGGAAACCGGCATGTACTAGAGAAAAAAATTCAAAGACATGTGACATCTCCCAACCTGCACAGGACCTGCGTGCTGGATAACGGTCCACTCCCTCTCACACAGAGAAAGCCTGTGTCCCAGCAGTGGGAACAATATAGGCTGATTATGATGATTCTTGAAGATATTACACCTACCTGTTTACTTAGATAAGTTAAAATACTAAATAGACAGGTAGTTGTAATGTGTTAATAAGGAGTTTCTAACCGACTAATAAATGTAGACAATCCCGAACAAACAGAAGTATTGTAAAGCTAGGGAGAATCTCATCATCATCTCAACCTGTAATCACCCACAACTAGGTATAGGCCTCCCCCTTTTTTCCGCCGTACTTCTCGGTTCCGTGCGTCTCTCATCCATGTGTTTCCCGCGACTTTAACGATGTCATCAACCCAACGCGCTTCTGGACGGCCCTGGTTTCTTTGGCCTGGCCTTGGCCACCATACGGTCACAGCTTTACTCCATCGGCCATCTCCTCGTCTGTATAAATATATAACACGAAGAAGTAGAAAAAAACGTTTATATATATAGGTATTCATTTTATGTTACGAAGTAAGTGCGGGTTGTGGAGTTCAGATAGGCTGTCATTCCATGCAAAATACTGGTATTCTGTTGCATCTGGTTAGACTGGAAGTCAACTCCAATATGGATATGAAAAGGATAGTCAGATGATGATGACCAAGTTACCTTAGCGCATCCACTTTAAATAAAAGGAGATTTATTTACCGTCTTGTAAGCCCGCAACCGAACCGGGCCGCAATGCGTCAGGCTCAAAGCAACCTGTCAATTATAACTAGCAACCTTTATTTATTGGCGCACGACTAACAGTTAGTAATTGGACCACGTTTGCTGAATATTAACAAGTCCTAGCTGTGGGTTACGTGCGGAATGATCTGCGAGGTCAACGGGTACGAGTAATGGTCAGGGGCTGATGGGTGACTGGTTTATAACAGCTTGAAAATTTGCTGTAAATCTGTAATGATGCCAGTTACAACTTTTACTGGCATTTGCTAGCGTAGAGTTTTGTCCGCGTAGAGGTCGAAAATTATACCACGGGAATGTAAGGACGCCAGCACATCAAGCTACCCCAAACTTTCCATTTTTCCCAATTAAACGTGAACCTTAAACCTATGTCATAAAGTTGATAATCTATCAAAGAAATTTGACAGATTGGGGTAGCTTGATGTGCTGGCGTCTGTACTATCGGGATAAAAGTATTCTATGTGTTAATCCAGGTCATAAACTATCTATATATGAGGAGGCCTGTGTCCCAGCAGTGGGAACAATGAAGGCTGATAATGTAAAGGCACAACTCTGTCTTTTAAGGTGTACGAGAACGCTGGTGTTGTGTGAATTGAGGATCCTGGCAATAATAAAGAACAATATATTATATAGACGGTTATCGATTAGTCAGTAGAAGTGGAACTTTTCCCTCCACTTTCCTTGGACTAAAGATTTCCAGAAGAGAAAGACGGAACTTTACTACGGTGATTTGTGAGCAAAAGAAAAACATAGAATAAACAGGCATCAGCTGTTCTTACTTGTGAAACTCGGCCAAGACGAAGGGTTATTGTTGTTAGTACTCAAGTAGATTGGCTATAAATTGGTCACCTTCAGTGCCATTTTATTTTGTTCACAAAACGTGTAGAACGTTATGGAAATCTTTAAAGGCGAATTTTATAACTTGAAAATTATAATCACCGTGTGCCCGATGGGATTAATCATTAGCAGAAAAATACGAAAGTGCATTACGTACAGACGCCAGCACATCAAGCTACTTCAAACTGTCAAATTTTACCAATTGAACATGAACCTTATGCTGATGTATTAAAGGAGAAAATCTATCAAAGAAATTCATAGATTGGGGTAGCTTGATGTGGTGGCGTCTGTACACATACTTAAGCCCTTTATGGAGCCCCCCCGAGTGGGTTCCCGCATTGTCGTTGCGGGGGGGCTCAGTAACCGTGGATTCCGGCCACGGTGAAGCCAAGAGGAACCCAAAGGTGGGGCCGCTCGTCAGGGCTTTTGCCTCACAGCCGACGACGTAGCGGCCAAAAAGTAGGTTGCGGTGAGGTGCACCGCAACTGAGGTGGGCCGCGATGTCGAATGGGAGGCATCGCGGCTGAGGGTTACGGGCTGTGGTAGAGGAGGAGTGCCGGTGGTTCTGAGCAGCGCTCTTCCCTTCCGTGGCCTGGAAGGGGCCGCCACCGTTTGATGGCGGACGCGGTGGGGCCGCAGGGGAAGAGGAGTGTCGGTATAGCGTTAGCCGCTCTCCCTATCCCCTGCGGCCGAAAAGTGGTAGACGGGACGGCGCGTTGTGTCCCACACGCGCGCCGTCAAAGGTGTCAGCGACCACTGGTGGGGTCCGCAAGGTCCGATGCCTGCCAGGGGTGCGGCGGTTTGTTCGAAAGAGATACCACAGCCCCTGGCATACGGGCTACTGAGGGAACACGGGTGGGTTTTAGTCAGTAAAAGTCTGACACGCCCTCCTGCTCTACTCAGCAGGAGAAGTCATTTGATGATTTCCCACCCAAAAAAAAAAAGCCATTTATGGAGGAAGCGCAGGGTAGCCCGAGAAATTGAAATTTTCTTAAGTTTTTGCAATTTCCAGGTCAGTGTCAAGCTGTATGTGAAACAAAATAATATTTTGTCGCGAATCATATTATGATTCGCGACTGTAACACGTATGTATTCATAGAATTATAATAATTGAAATCGTCAAAAACCTTTTATTTTTTCGAATAAATTCTCCCGGTCTAGGGTGGAGCGTGTCAGACTTTTACACACTAAATCCCACCCGTGTGTGTTCCTTCAGTTGCCTCTTTGCCAGGGGCCACGGTATTTCTTTCGTTGCAGAATAATAAACCATGCGCTGGGATTCGAACTAGCTTACTATTACGTCTCAGTCACCGCTTGACGAATGCCACCACGGACGCTTTTTGAACCGACGAAAAAACGGAGGAGGTTACTCAATTCGACGCGTATATTTTTTTTTTTTTTTTTTATGTATGACCACGTATAACTTTTTCCAGAGTCGTCTGATTTTGATAATTATTTTTTTATTGGAAAGGGTATACTTCGAAGTTGGTCCCGTATAAATTTCGAAGAAAAATTCCAACCCTAAGGGTAAGAAAACAGGGGATGATTGATTGTTTACTCACAGATTTTAATACTGAGTTGTGTATTAAATAAATCAAAAATTAAGCATGTAGTAATTAGTAGATTATAGCCACAAAAAATTGTAAAATAAAAACTTTTTAATAAAAAAATTAAACCGCCGAAAAACCGAAAAGTCAAAAATAATAAACTTGCTTTGTCCAACCCCAATAACTAAGTTCGGAAGTCGGTGACTTTGGATATGTATTTAATTTTATGTCACCGCCGCCTTCCGAACTTAGTTATTGGGGTTGGACAAAGCAAGTTTATTATTTTTGACTTTTCGGTTTTTCGGCGGTTTAATTTTTTTATTAAAAAGTTTTTTTCTAAGTATGTAGTTACTAATACAGCTTGACGCAGAAAAAATGTCATTGAGATTACCTATACATTTAGGTATTAGGTAGGATTTTTTCTGGATACTATACATCACTCCAAGACATTTAGCAGTGCTCCTAAGGGCACAGAAAAATAAAAACAAAAAATGCTACCCGAAAACAAAGTGCGGAAGTGCAAACAAAGCGCGCGCAGGCAATGCGATACAACGGCGTGGATTGGGGAGCAAGAAAAAGTAATAAAGACGAAATCGCAGCCAGAAGCTAGTAATAAAATCATCATCTGCGTAGCCTTTTCCCCAACTACATTGGGGTTGGCTTCCAATCTTACCGGATGCAGCTGACTACCAGTATTTTACATGGACCGACTGCCTATCTGACCTCCACAACCAAGTTACTGGGTAATAGAATACCCCTTGGTAAGACTGGTTGTCAAACTTTCGAGCTTCTGACGACCCGTAACGACTGTCAAAGATCCACGAATGACAGCCGGGACCAACGGCTTTACGTGCTTTCCGAGGAACGGAGGCGGTCTTGTAATGTAAAGATGGTCACCCATCCACGGACCAACCGCGGCAAGCGTAGCTTAACATGATCGATCGACCCGTGTGGCTGGTATTACTTAGCCACAAGCCCATTAAGAGCGTTTATTCTGTTAATGGGCAACGTCGCAAATAGCTGTCAAATAATTCACTGTTTTATTAATTTGGCAATATTACTGTATGGTAATATGAAATATCGCTAACTAGTGACCTAAAATATTGATTATGACATGCAATAATTAATATCTTAACTCCGAATATTTAGTTTTAGATGCAAAAACAGAGCTTGGAAACTTTCCAAATGGCCTTTTTACGCCTAAAATGGTTCCAACACCAAATTCAGTGTTATAATTGCAAATCATTATTCATATTTTAGGTCACTAGTTAGCGATATTTCATATTTCAATAACTAATATTAAGAAATTATTAAAAACAGGTAAATATTTGACAGCTATTTGCGACGTTTCCAACTTTTAGAATAAACGCTCTTAAGCTAGTAATAAAATAAACATACAAATAATAATTATGATGTCAACGTACAATGTCAAAACATTTCGTCATAACACGCAATCCTGCACATCTACTGCATGGTTTTATAATCTAATCTTCATTAATTCCTCCAGTCTAGGCGTTTCCATACAAATCGGGATTAAAACATTAACGACTTAGTATTAAAATGCACATTCATTAGACAAACATCTGACGATTTAAATGCGTCACTGGATTAACAAAAGATAATATGGTTATTTTCTAGAAAAATATAGAGGTCAAAGTAACATAATTGATAACAACTATAGTGCTTCAACAACTTCCAGTACCTACATGGCTCATTCATCAAATTATAATCACCTCCAGTCAACTCAAGTCTAAAGAGGAGGCCTATGGGCTTGAGGTGAAAAATCAAATAACTTGATATGCAAATAGGAACAACAGGATTTAACACCATGTAATTTACACAAATTTTTCTTATTTCTTAAACTGACAGCTGTCTTCCGTCAACTCAGCCTTTCGCAGCCCACTGTTAGACATAGGACTCTTCCAAGCTGCGCCACATCGGTCTATCGTCGTTCTTCTCCATAGTGATCTACGTTTTGGAATGGGCACCTAGCTTCAACTTCGAAAATTCAAAAGTGCCTGTAAAAAGTTTAATTGAAATAAATGCTTTGAGTTGAGTTATCTAGCTGGGGGGCGTCCCACGCTACGCTTGCCGATACGCGGTCTCTGCTCCAGGACTCGGCTGCTCCATTGGGCATCGGTCCTTTGAAAGACAAGGCCACCGCTTATGTCGGTATGCTCTCGTTATGCTCTCTTCCATGTATCTGAAACATAATTTTTGAGGGGGGTGCGCTAAGGTAGCCCCTGAAATTAAAATTTCTTTACGTTTTTTGCAATTTCCAAGTCGTTGTTGATCAAAATATGATTTGTGACCGTCACAAATCTTTGAGGTGTAGATTAAGAGTCGCCACGGCGTTCTCATCTTCCGCCTGACGCAGATCCTCACCGGACACAGTTGTTTCGGGAGGTTTCTGTTTCGGATAGGGCGGGAGGAAATCATCATCATCGTTTCAGTCGGTAGACGTCCACTGCTGGACATAGGCCTCCCACAAGCTCCACCACTTCGACCGATTCTGTACTTCTCACATCCAGAGGACTCCCGCGGCCCTCACAAGGTCATCTGTCCACCTTGTGGGAGGCCTTCCAACTTTACGTCTTCCGGTACGCGGTCGCCACTCCAGAACTTTACGGGGCCATCGGCCATCTGTTCTGCGAAGGCGGTGCACGTGAGGGAGAGGCAACAATTTCCATGAAGTTTTCATAAAAATTGTTCTACGAGTGTCTCGACGGACTAATCCGCACGAGCCTTTAAGAGAGTTCTGTTTATGATTATAATTCTATAAGTACGTATTTAATACGGCTGTGAATCATATTTAGATCAACATAATACGACACTGATCTGTAAATTGCAAAAACACGTGAAATAACCTTTCATTTCTCGAGCTGTCCTGATGCTTTCACAACATTTGGAAATGCTAAAGCATAATAAGCTGCTGAATACCCTCATTGCTTAGACGCCGGATGTTGACATATTTGTGTATAGCAGTAAATCTATGTTACATGTTTGCGTGAAGTTTTGGAGTTAAATATGATGTTGTTGGCTTGCTTTGGTGTTTACTGTAAGTGCAGCAAGAAATTGATATAAATAATTAAATAATGTTTGTCATACTCTTTTAATTTAGAAGGCTTGGGAGGCTTTTTTGAAAGTAACTCCCGATAATCCGATTCTAGAACATTTTTCTCGAAAAAACAAGTTCAATAAAATCAGATTTCGTTACAAAATAATATTATTGATCACATACTCGTACTTAAGTCGATATAGTTACAAAGCTGAGATTAGCACAAAAATAGTAATCTTATCTGTAACTTATTATTTCGCTCGGCCATCTTGATATTGTTTCATATAAATACCCTGAATTGCATTTCGAAATCACAGTTTGACAAAAAGAACCAAATACAACCACTGTTTTTTGAGAGACAACACGTAAATCGCAATCAGTGGTAAGTTCTAAAATATTATTTTGAGCATTAACAAAATTAAATTATAATTTATTTTTTCGCCTGCAATAAAGTATAGTTTTAGTTGGCATCATAAATCAGATTAAGTAAAATTGCAATTCCAAATATAATGCTTTAACTTTATTCTTTTTATTACTAAATGAGCCTTCTCTTGATTTCGATCACACCCGATGGAAAGCGATGATCATCGTTTTGATGATGTCTGCCAGTACAATTTTTTTGAAGAAATTTTTTCACTCACTCTTTCTTTGCCATTCCTTATTACAATTTTGTGGAAATCCAGAAGATTATTTTAACTAAAACTAATTCTTCCCATTCTCTTACAGCAAAATGAAATTCGTGCTCATTTTCGCATCTGCTGTGGCGTTGGCCGTCGCCAGTCCACACCACCGTGGCTTAGTAGACCCTGGCGTACCTGGACCAGCTCCTGCCCCAGAGTTCGAGCCCATTGCCATAGGACCAGCTGTTTTGGACTTCGAGCCTATTGCCGTTGGGCCTGAAATTGTGGACTTGGAACACCCTGTCATTCCTGCTCCAGCTCCTGTGTTACCTGAAGAAATAAGTCCTCCTATTGCACCAGTACCCATTGAAAACCCTCTTGTCCAGATCATTATAAATATCAACGGTCAGCAGGTCTCAGTGCCTGGTATCGTGGCTCCTCAACCCCCCGTTGAGGTGGCACCAGCGGACCCTGTTCACGTTGTTGATACTGCTCCAGAACCAGTAGAAATTGGGCCTGCTATAATTCCGGAGCCTGTGGCTATTGGAGTACCTATTGTGCCCAATCCTGCAGTGATCCTGCCTGAAGAATTGAACTGAATGATGACTTGACTGTTCAGGTCGTGTGCGTTAATTTCAAGATCTAGAATAAGTTTTAAGATGTGATATGTAAATAAAGGAATCTTTTTTTTTTAAACGTACTGTTTTCTTGTTACTTACCTTTGTTGCCATTTAATTACAAAGACTACAGGCCAGAATATAGTTAAGATGTAAATTTGGCTTCTTCAATCAAAATCAAATCATTTATTTAACAAAACATAAAACCAATTTGATAGTAATTACACATCACAGACTAGTGTTATGATATGTAATTAATATCAAATTGGCAATCTTACTAGATATCCTACTATCCTACTTATATAATAAATGTGAAAGTTTGGATGTTTGAATGTTTGTTACTCAATCACGCAAAAACGGCCCAACGGATTTGGGATGTTTGGCAAACAGATGAATGATTTGATTTGATTTATTAGTTTTTGACCTGAATTTACACATAGCATACTTTTTATCCCGGTAATAAGTTCCCGTTACTTAGTTTTAGAACTCCACGCGGGCGAAACCGCTGGCAAAAACTATTAATTACTAATAATGACAAAATAATCAATAATAGTGTCAAAATCATTCACAAAATGTCGAAATTACCAGTAAAAACGTTAAAACTTCCATAAATAACGCCAAAATCATTAGTAATAAAAATAATAAACACGGAACATAATGAAAGATCTCTTAAAGTTTACTGCACATTTAAAAACACGTGGTTAAACACTGCATTTATAACCAGGTTTTTTATATATAATTTTATTTTATTTGAAAAATAAGCTGCCCCAAACATTTTAGACCAGGTGGTGACCCGGTGGTATCTTCGGGGCTTTGACTTACGAAGTCATGAGTTCAAACCCAGGCAGGTACTTCATTTTGTGTGTTTAATTTCATCACCACTGCTCTCAAAAAAACATCGTGAGGAGACCGGCATGTCCTAGAACCAAAACAATTTAAGACATAGTGACGTTCACCAATCCGCACTGGGCCTGCGTGGTGGATTATTGCCCATTTGCTCTCACAGATGACGCCCGTGTCTCAGTAGTCGGAACATTTTGTAGGCTGATTACGAATAAGCAGCTGCACATGGATTATCATCTCTAGGCCATCAAGTTTGTTTCAATTCAAAAATAGACAGATGATAGACAATCGTTATAGTATTCAAATCATCTTGATGTAGACCTCGTTCTTAAGATGATTATGAACTCTTAATATTTATAGAAGTTGTAATTCCTCGTAAAGTTTTTACTTTTCACGTCATATTTATCTGTGCAATTTATGATAACACATAACTATTTATAGTGACTGCTAAAAACAAAGCCAGAGCATCAATTTAAGTGTATCTATTTACAGGCACTTTAGAATTATGTCAAGGGGTCCGACCTGGTACGATTCTTTCAGAACGACCACTCTGCAACTCCACAAAACAAACCGTAGCACGACTGATGACCTGCCACTCAAAGCCAACATAATTCCTTATGACCCATAATTGGCTCAGAAAGACCAACTATAAAAAAATCAGTTCAGTTAGTCAGAAGGTTGAAGCCCTTCCAAAATATACGGGGTGACAGGGGAGATATTAACACGCAACATGTCACCATTTATCCAGGATATGATTCTGAACCCCATACGTTGAAAATTTTCGTGGATTATTAAAACAAACAAAAAATCCCTGCAAAATTTTACCGCATGGTTATTGCACTTTTCCATGAACCAGCAGATTTTTTTCTTGATGACTGAAGAAAAAATTATACGCTAAGGGGTCTAGATTCATGTGTAACAAGTTGCGTGCCGATATCCTTCCTGCCGCCATGTAGATCTCTTTCCATGTTGGTTTAGGGTTCGCAAGAGGGTTCTGGGTTAAGATCCTCTGGACAGAGTTGTTATTGAGTTTCTCACCTGATCGCATTTCTGTTCGGTTGAGTGCAACGATTTCGTCCACGTATCTTAAACAAAAGCATTGAAATGCTACTGAACTTCCTAGGAATACGCCATATACATTTTACAATTTTCACGTGGCAATTTCAAATCTGAACAAATAAGTTTGTACTAAACCTTTGAACAACAGCACTCTATGAAGGTATTTGTGTACACACTTAAAATCACAATCTGAATAATTTTTAAAGCATTTTGCTAATCCATTGCTTCATAGATTAAGAAAGTTTGTTGGCTCATCAACGTAAATAACGCAATGAATATTGTTGAACTGTCAAAATAAGAACCATTGCTAACGTTAGTGTGTCACACAATTACTTCGCTGATTCTATTTATTCATACGTTACACTGAACAATGCTGCCCTCAATAGCATACAGTAAGTCGGATATTTGTCAAAAATGAGTTAGATATACAGCCGTGATCACTATAACGAGATCTACATTTTGATCTTGCCCATTCATTTGAATCGCTTTTTAAACCAAAAGTAACAATTAAAAAAAATTACATCACAAAGCATGATTACAGTGAGTACACTTACTGCAGAAGTTCTTAATCAGAGTCTCTCATTCGAATCGATAAATTTATGTTTTGTTTTTTTTTTTGGGTGGGAAATCATCAAATAACTTCTCCCGCTTTGTGTGGTGGAGCAGGAGGGCTTGTCAGACTTTTACTGACTAAAACCCACCCGTGTTCCCTCAGTAGCCCGTATGCCTGAGGTGTCTCTTTCGAACGAAACTGCACCCCTGGGAGGCATCGGCCATTGCGGGCCCCATCACGTTTGTGCTGACATCTCTTTGAGGCGCGCGTGGAACACAACGCGCCGTCAACCTGGGCTTGGTCCTTACCGGACAGTGAGCTACCCATTACTCGTCGTCCGCAAGCCCACGCCTACGGTGGTCGGAAATCAGCCTGGAATTCCCGACGCCCAGGGCGTCTCCTGCGGTGGTTAGGGCCGTGAGGGCGCATAGACTGCCTCTCCCTCACGTGCGCCGCCTCCCGCTTCGCGAGCATTACTACTTCGCTGAAGGAGGTGACGGCTACCCATGCACTCTCGCTCCGTACCATGACCTGAATCAGGGCCAGACGCGAGAGATCGCCGCCGCCGATCGTCTCCACGAGGACACGGCGGTGCTCCACCCAAGCCGGGCAGACCACCACCGTGTGCTCCACCGTGTCCTCAGGGCGATCTTCGCAATGGAAGCACCCGGGCGTTTCCTCCCGCCTTTTCCGAAACAGGAACCTCCCGAAACAACCGTGTCCGGTGAGGACCTGCGTCAGGCGGAAGGTGAGGATGCCAAAATTTATATGGTTACATAGCTTAAATACAGTAAAAAACACACTGTGTTTTTACTAAGTGTTACCTATCAGAGAACCTCAATCAAGTGTCGGAGACACCAAGTAAAACTAAGATAATGAATTTATTTTGTCTCTCAATTACCTACTCAGTATTGATTTTCAAATAAGTAGTAGATAGCTGCTGCGGTCCTCTTTCATTTAAGGTATCAACCATCATGATCTGATTACAAACAAAGGTTTTTATAGAAGATTTTGTCATTAAAACTTTAACTGCGTTTTTCTCGAAACCGTTTAGAGCGTACTTACTGCAACTATTCTATTGACGGCAGAATGACTGACGTCACTGAACGTAGAATAAATTATCACTTCGAAGAACTGATACGTTTGACGTCATCGGTTGTTTGCATGTTGTGCATCCTATGAATGTTTGGAACTTTGGACTTAATATCGAGGTTATGCCAATTATATAAGCAATAGATATCTATTCACTTAGATGGGAGTCCTGACAAATACTACGTTGATGGCAACACAACTAACTAACATATCGGGATTAAGAAATTAACGACTTACATAGTACTAATATGCACATTCATTAGGCAAACATCCGGCGGGCGATTTAAATGCGTCACTGGATTAATAGATTATACGCTTAATTTCTAGAAAAATACAGAGGTCAAAGTAACTTATTTGATAACCATAGTGTTTGAGCAACTTCAAATACTACGAAGATGATGTTGATGGCAGCACAACTAATTAACATATCGGGATTAAGACATTAATGACTTAGTACTAATATGCACATTCATTAGGCAAACATCCGGCGGGCGATTTAAATGCGTCACTGGATTAATAGATTATACGCTTAATTTCTAGAAAAATACAGAGGTCAAAGTAACTTATTTGATAACCATAGTGTTTGAGCAACTTCAAATACTACGGAGATGATGTTGATGGCAGCACAACTAACTAACATATCGGGATTAAGACATTAACGACTTAGTACTAATATGCACATTCATTAGGCAAACATCCGGCGGGCGATTTAAATGCGTCACTGGATTAATAGATTATACGCTTAATTTCTAGAAAAATACAGAGGTCAAAGTAACTTATTTGATAACCATAGTGTTTGAGCAACTTCAAATACTACGGAGATGATGTTGATTGCAACACAACTGACTAGCAAATCGGGACTTAGAGTACTAATATGCGCATTCATTTGGCAAACATCCGGCGATTTAATTGCGTCACTGGATTAAAAGATTAAACGGTTAATTTCTAGACACATGTAGAGGTCAAACTAACGCTTAGGAAAGCTTGAGGAATTGATGATGGTGACGTCACGCTGAAGTAGTTGCACGAAAGCTGCGCTCACGTTCATTCTCGGGGTCACCCCCTATTTATGTAAACACCTATGTTTCACAAATAAACTGATTGATTGAGATACGGCTGTTGAGTCTGGTGGGTTACTGCCCGTCTGTCGATGTCGGGATGTTGTATTTATACGAGTCGCGAAGTAAACTCTGCTTGCGCGATGTAGGAATTGTGTGACGTCAAGTTTTTGATGCGCAGTTCGCATGTGCTGTTGTAGATGCCGCCACATACTTGTTTGTCAGTAAATAAATTTTGTGTTTGTTTTTTTTGGATTGTCACATTGGAAAACATAGGATATAACACCATGCCTTAAGATGGTAATTTTTATTTTTATGATTCCGTCACCAAAGGATACCAGCGGAACATTATTACTAAGCCTCCGTTGTCCGTTCATCTGTCTGCCAGCAGGCTGTATGTCATGTATGTCGTGCACTTAGCTTCTGACGTTTCTTAAGTGCCCATGCAGGTTTATGTGAAATAAAATATTTTGATTTGATTTTTATTTGAACTGTTATAGATAGTTGATATTTGCACACAGTGTGTATTTCAATTGCCGTTAAAACAAACGAACATAAAAATTATGATTGAAATATCGCAAATTCATGCAAGCCTAATACTTTTTGCTAGGTTACGGCTCAAAATTGTGTTTGTACAACGTATCGTGATTATCGTTTTGTATGCAATGTACTACCAAGATCAAAACATCCTTTGTCCTAACCTAGATTTTGGTCTACCCATGTGCTCAATTGCGTCTAAATCCTTTTAGCTGTTTTAGCGTAATAGCGTAACAAATAAACAAACAAACTCACTTTCGCATTTATAATAATATTTATTAGATAGGATAAAAATATTTTAAATTTATTTATTAAAACTTAATGCACAAGTAAAAAATACTGTACAAAGGCGGACTTAATGCCTGAGGCATTTTCTACCAGTCAACCTTAGGGTGATGCAGAGAGAAAACATGGCAGGTGCAACATTAGGGATAGGTTACTCGAAAATAATACATACTAATACATAGATACATACATATAACGAACATAAAACTTTGTCTTGAGAAATAACGATAGGTAGAGGAGAAAACGAATCTAGCAAATCAGCGCTGGGATGATTCTGCCAACTTCTTACGAATATGCTCACGAGCCTTCACTTTAAACGATAACCGACTGGTTGCCATCCTGACAGTCAGAGGGAGCGCATTCCAAAGAAACACCGCCTGGACAAAGAAAGAAGATTGAATGAAACCAGAGCGGTGAGAGGGACATCGTAGAAGACGATTATTGGTGGAACGAAGGTTTTTGCTATGCGCAGCACACAAGTATTGAACCTGGGATGTCAGGTAAGAAGGAGAAGTGGGTTTGTCGAGAATGGAAAACAACATTGACAGAGCCCTCAACTCTCTGCGCTGACGGATGGGTAGCCATTTTAAAAGCAACCGGTGCGCGGAGACATGATCATACTTACGAAGATTGAAAACGAATCGAATGCAGTTATTTAGAAGGCGGTCAAGTTTATTGAGGAGATCTGCATTCAGGTCATAGTAACACACATCGCCATAGTCAATTATGGGAAAGATAAGGGACTGTACAAGCATTGCCTTTATGTGTGATGGGAGAAGATTTTTCAACCGATAGAGTGACCGCAACGTTCCGGTGACTTTTTTACTAACAGTCGTGACCTGCTTTCGCCAGTCCAGACAAGTGTCGACACATAGGCCAAGATCTTTAACATCGGAGCTAAACGGGATGACTGAGTTGTCAAACATTACAGGTGGCACAGTTAAGCCATTCATCTTCCTCGTACTGTGGGGGCTCCCTACAATGATAGCCTGACACATGGCAGGGTTAACGCCCACCCCAAACCGATCAGACCAGTTCTTAACCACTACTAAATTACGGTTTAGCTCCTCAATCGCATCTGCTATGTTGTCAACACTTGCCTGGCAGTAAAGCTGCAAATCGTCCGCATAAAGATGATACGCAGTTCGAAGCTCGGTGGTAATGAGATTAATAAAAATGGAGAATAAAAGAGGAGATAATATACCGCCTTGAGGGACGCCAGCTGCAAGATGACAGAAACTCGATGAAGAGTCTCCAGCACGAACAGACTGCTGACGCCCCTGAAGATAAGAGGCAAACCATTCCAATACCTCCGGAGAGACCATAAGAAAGGATAGAATGGATAAAAGGAGTTCGTGACTGACGGTATTAAACGCATTGGAGAAGTCTACTAACACTAAGACTGTAACTTTAGTGTCTTCCATACCACGCCTTATATCGTCAGTCACTTTGAGGAGAGCAGAAATGGTACTGTGCCCGGGTCTGAAACCGGATTGAAGTGGACTGATGAGGGAGTTGCGGTGAATAAAGTGTGAGAATTTTTTATGGACACTGGCCTCGAGCACTTTAGATAGAAAGGGAAGGATGGAAATTGGGCGAAAGTGACTTGGTAGAGAGGGATTGGGTATCTTAGGTAGGGGCCGGACAAGGGCTTTACGCCACAGGGAAGGAAAAACACCGGTGTAAAGGGAGAAGTTTATGATGTGGGAGATTGCAGGAAGGAGTTGATCAATAGCTGCCACAATCATATGGCGGCTGATATCATCGCAACCCACGGCTTTGGATTTAATGGAAAGGATAATCTTTTTGATCTCTCCCGGGTCGACTGGGGTGAAAATAAAGGGGTTAATATTGGGACGCGTCAGACCAGCAAGGTAGTCGAGTGTTTGACATTTGGTTAGACTATCTAGAGTAGGAACAGTGGCGAAATGGCGATTAAGGTCGTCCAAACCAATTGTGTGAGGAAGGTCCGAATGCCGCGATTTGCCGATACCCAAAGTTCCAAGGAACTTCCAAATATCGGCAGGAGAAGAAGAAGTGATATTATTTAGAATGTGACGGCGTTTAGCGTTGCGTATCATCTGATCGCAGCGATTCCTAGCAGACTTAAAAAAGGCCCAATTGTCGTCCGAGCGATCCTTTTTAAACTTCCGAAACGCACGGTCCCTCCGTCGCATGGCCATCCGAACTCCCGTGTTCATCCAAGGTGCAGGGGCACGCTTCAACTTTACTTTCTTGATTGGAGCATGGGCATCATATAGCTTGACCACGACATCGTTGAAGAATCTTACTTTTTCGTCAACTGAGGCAGCTGCTTCCAGGGGTGACCAGTCTATATTAGACGCATCTTGTTGAAGCCTCTCGCTATTCATACGTGCAAAGGAACGCCTGTACTGGAACTTTGGTTTTGGTTTAGGGGGTTTCAGGACATAGGATAGGAAAATAAGATCGTGATGGGAAAATCCAGGAGCATCATGTTGCCCATGCGAGGAAACTAGGGAAGGATTAGAGGTGAGGATCAAGTCAAGCCAAGTGTCATCACTGACTACATTATGATGAGTGGGTTGGAGAGGTAAAACATGTAGACTGGCTGACTCGATTAGATGCAGGAGTTTACGGGACCGAAGGGAGTTGTGGGCGAGGAGGTTGGTATTAAAATCCCCCATAACAATGTGATGTGCATACTCTGAACCCAAAGATTCAAGTACCGATTCGAATTCAGTGAAATAATCAATAGAAGGGGGGCAATAGACGACACCAAGGACGGTTTTAGCTCCTTTGAAGCAAACCTCAATGAAAAGAAACTCTGCTAAACCGTTGGGAGAAGAAGAGGCTAGAATTTTGAAAGGGAAATTATCTCGAAGGTAGATGGCTACACCACCTCCCCTCCTACCGATACGGTCATTCCGAAGAAGAACAAAACCGGGGAGTGAGTAAGTGGTTGAAAGCAGATTCGGATTGAGCCAAGTCTCTGAAATCAGGACGGCGTGTACATTGTTTTCGGCAAACGTGTCGTACAGTTCGTTGTAGTGACTAGGTATGCTCTGAGCATTTAGGTGGCATACGTTAAATAAACGTCCCGAATTTTGACTGAAATTTTGGCGTAACAAAACACCTAAGGTGTCTGTAAGAGAAGTAAAACTTTCATCGCTTGAAGAGGCCGTAGATTCCCTGGCAGAATAAAATGATCCATTATCTGATGTCATGATTATTAATAAATTAAATAACTAAGTATAATATATAATTTTAAATAATGCTAAAAGCACTACACAAGGGACAGGTACGACGTTTGCATCTCTGCACCACCCGCCAGCTCACAACATCATCTAAATCTAAACACAGGTTATACTACTAAATGTATTTTTTATTTGATTATGTATCCTAAGGATTTGTGTACTCTATAATATGTAAGCTGTGGGTACCTGTTATCGAGTGTACATTACAGGATAGCGAAAGTTTTAAATTGTAAAAGTTTTTTGTAATGTATCTTGTTGAAATAAATAAGTGTTTTTTCATCATTGGATAACCTAACTCAAATTATTTTGTGGGGCCAGTGGGAATTAAAAATAAAACAATAAATTATTCCCCTTCGTCTCACTAACAATATCAGTGGGACGAACGGGAATCAATATAACATTATTAAATTCCCGTTCGTCCCACAAGTGGGACGGCTGTGGGACGACCCGGAATACACGGGAAATCCAAATTTACTAGACATATTTAGGTTAGAACGCTTGGGAGGCTTCGTCGAAAGTAATTAACTCCAATCTGATTCTAGAACATTTATTCTAAAAGGTTTATCAAGTTTCATTCAAGCCAGTTTTCGCTTCAAAATAATATTATTGTGGATCACTTAAGTCATAAAGCAGAGATTAGCACAAAATAGTAATCTTATCTGTTAGGTACTCATTATCTTGGTCAGTCATCTTGATAATATTGCTTATAAATACGCTAAATTGCATTTCGAAATCACAGTTTGACAACAACACCCAACAAAAATTGTTTTTTGAAAATAACACGTAAATCAAACAGTGGTAAGTTCTAAATTAATATGTAACAAAAAAACGATTACAATAAGTTTATTTTCTACTGCAATGAAGTATAATTTTTATTGGCTCGATGGCTTGATTAAATTATTATATTTTTAAATACAGGAAAAGTTTTTATCCAGTGCGCAAATTGTAACCATGAATTCAGCATATCATTCTAGACCCCCTAGCGTAGAAATTTTTCGCCGGAAACAAAAATCAACTGTTCCATACATTTTGACCGCGTAGGTATTGCACTTTTCTATGAAACAGCTGATTTTTTTTTCTACAACCGGCGAAAAATTTCTGTTCTAGGGGTTCTAGAATGATATGCTGAATTCATGGTTACAATTTGCGCACTGGATAAAAACTTACCCTGTATAATATATTCCTAATTTATTACGTTCCTTCAAATTTGTGCGAATTTACCAAACCGAATTCTTCACCTTCTCTTACAGCAAAATGAAATTCATGCTAATTTTCGCATCTGCCGTGGCTTTGGCCGTCGCCAGTCCCCACCACCGTAGCTTGGTTGATCCTGGCGCAGTTGGACCAGCTCCTGCCCCGGAGTTCGAGCCCATTGCCATAGGACCAGCTATCTTGGACTTCGAGCCTATTGCCGTTGGGCCTGAAATTGTGGACTTAGAACAGCCTGTCATTCCTGCTCCAGCTCCTGTGTTGCCTGAAGACATAAGTCCTCCTATTGCACCAGTACCCGTTGAAAGCCCTGTTGTCCAGATCATTATAAACATCAACGGACAGCAGATCTCAGTGCCTGGTATCGTGGCTCCTCAACCCCCCGTTGAAGTGGTACCAGCGGACCCTGTTCACGTAGTTGATACTGCTCCTGAACCAGTAGAAATTGGGCCTGCTATAGTTCCGGAGCCTGTGGCTATTGGAGTACCTATTGTGCCCAATCCTGCTGTGATCCTGCCTGAAGAATTGAACTGAATGATTGCTAGATTGTTAAAGGTGATGATCGTTAATGTTAAGATCTAGGTTAAGTTTTAAGATGTGATATGTAAATAAAGGAATCTTTTTTTACACGAACTATTTTCTTGCCAACCTTTTTACTGTTTATTTACACAACTACAGGCCAGACTATCTTATGGTTGAAATTTAAATCAAAGTCGAAGTCAAAGCATTTATTTCAAATAGGCACATATAAGGCACTTTTGAACGTCAAAATTAATATTAAAAAAGAATAGATTCTAGTCGCTGCTTCCAAAATGTATTTTCTGATGTACAATCAACAAACTTTAAGCATGCTCACTTAAGAAAATATTTCTGCGGCAGCGTAGCTAGTGATAAACCACACCCCTTCCAGAAGGCCAATTCTTGTAATTAAATCCGTTCAAAATCTAGTCACAGTGTCATCTCAGCGACAAGCAAATGTAAAAAAATGTATGAAAAACCGAGGTATTTTTGACAAATTGACACTGAGATCAGACTGTGAATGTTCTTAAAATTAGTAGAATTGTCCCTCTGGTTTCGCCCAATTAGAGACAATAGGTATGTATTTGTGTGAGTATATTCACACAAATCCATATTGTCTTACTGTGTTTGTTACACGCCATGCAGGTCTAACAAAAACATTTAGCCAGCAGCAATTTGCATCTCGCTAAATGCTATCGCTTCCCATTTCTATCGAAAACGATGCACCTAGAATAAAATTACCACACCAAAATAGGTAAAAATAATGAAATTGAAGCAATACAGATAAATTAATTTTATGATAGATACATGGTGCTCACGTATTAACAAACATCAGCTTTTTGATAAACATGCAACATACTTCTGACATAGTTTGCAAACTGAAGTGGCCGGTGGGCTGGCCATGTTTGTCGAAGGACCGATGGCCGGTGGAGCAGAAGAGTCCTACAGGGCAGACCACGTACCAGCAAACCCACCGTGGGACGCCCCGCAGTTAGATGGACCGACGACCTTCAGAATGTGTCTAGGACAGACTGGATGTGGAAGACGGAAGGTAGGATGTTGTGCCGCAGCTTGGGAGATAGCAGTGGACCGCGATATGCTGTGTTGATAATGTTGTAACGGCCCTTTTATAACCAGTCTTTCAGAGCTGCAGTTTTTTTTATTGTGTCTGAAAAATAAGCAGCTGCAGCTTGAACTTGACCTCTTTGAGAGTCTAATACTTGTTGAAATTTTCGAATTGAGTTTAAATATCTCAAAATATGTAAAAAAAAATATTCCATTTGTGCTCGTTTGAGTATTTGATTGATTTGATTTGATTTGTGCTTCGCCCCGTGTCCTATAGTGAAATGCTGCTTAACACTTCGCAAATATGCTTAATACATAGTAGTTCACGTCATTTTCATGTGTACACGGCCATTACAAGCTAATCAAATAAGTTTGTGCAAAACCTTTGAATAACAGCACCCTAATTGGAGATGACCCTCCACCCGGATTGATTGATTTCCCATTTTCTACTTCAATACGGAGCTTTTGACTATTTTGTATGTGTGCTTTTTATGTATGTGGTGGCATTTACAACGCCGCAAGCGAAATACGCAACAAATACTTGACGTCACACAAATCCTACATCGCGCAATCCGAGTTTACCGCGTGACTCGTATATATACAACAGCCCGACATCAACCGTCGTGCATTTGCCCACCAGACACCACAGCCGTCTGGTCGAAGGATCCTCCCTTTTCCATAGAGTATGAGTGAACTTGACACCCTGTTCCTCATACCTCTATAAATAAGTATCTTCTTTTGTAATGTGCGTTTTGCAGACTTAATAATTTTTCTTTATTTTGTAATTATTTATGGTCTAATTGAGTAATACACTTATAAAATCAAAATTTGAAGAATTTTGTAGGATATTGCTACTATATTGCTTCATATGCTCGAAAAATGTATCTGCTCAACAACGTAAATACCGCTCCCACTCTTTCGTTTATATCCCGCTTCTACATACCTAAGCATACGTTAAATTGAGCATTGGCTGATGTTGCGGAAATGATCATTTCAAAGAACTGATAAGTTTCCCGTAGACCAATGTTAACATGTTGTGCATTCTATAAATGTCTGAACTTAATATTAATAACAAGGTATTGTACGGCATGGGTCTATTTAAGGATTAGATTGGAGTCCTGACAAACACTACGTATATAATGTTGACGGCAAGACAAAAACATTTAGTAGTTGCTGTACCTATTCTTCCGTCGATATTGTGTTATTAACAATGAATTTATGACAAAAATACGACTGATTAGAAATTGCTTGTGTTAACTGTCAGGCGTTGGGCTATATGACATGAATACCTACCTACAGTTGTGGAAAAAGTTGTTTGCAAAAAGAAAATGCAGCTAAATTTGCAGTTTTTTTTTACTGGCATGCAATTTTATTTGAATTGCTTTTATGAAACAGCCAATGAGTAAATTGAATGAAAAAAAATGTGCTTTTTCAGGCTGAATTGCACTCCATGTCCCAGGACTAAGATTAAAAACACCTCAAAAACTAAAATTCAGAACCTTTATTTGCCAGTTAGTTTACAAAAGCCTAAGCTTTAATGATCACAATACGCACTTATGACCTAGATTTTCGACTTTAATGGCAAAATCTAGATAAATGATTTTTGCTAAGTGGTGGGACAGGTACAGGGGGATATTAATTAATGGTATTAGAAGTAAACGAATAATATCATTATTATTATCATTGGGGAAAACAGCCCCGTAGTTGCAATGTCCACGATTTATATAGCGGCTGTTAAAAGGTATGAATATAAAAAAAAAAGAAAAACTGGAACTGATTTTGTATAATTAACTCATAAAATGTACAAAATAATTGGTCGAGTAGATGTTACCACAGGTGCGCAGTTCCTCTAGAATCGTTTAGTTTAGTTCGGGTAACACGACAACGGGGGTGGGGAGTTGGGGTGTACCGATAGCAACAGGCTCAGGGATCACTTCAGGGGCCACGGGCACGGGGAGAACGGGAGTTCCGATAGGAGCAGGAGCAACTTCAACGACTTGGACGGGTTCAGGGGAAGCTTCAACAACTTGGACGGGTTCAGGGGCAGCCTCCACGACATGCACGGGCTCAGCAACGATGGAGTCAACGACGGGAGCGACGCTGATGGGAGCATCAATGACGTGAGAGACACCGTTGATGTTCAAGATGATCTGGACTAGGGAAGTGCCAGTGGGAACGTTCACGGCCTCTTCGACAACTTGGACGGGGCTGACAGCGATGGGCTCACCCTCGATGATTGCGGGTCCAACGGAGATAGGGTGGGTCTCGATGAAAGCGGGTCCAACAGAGATAGGTTCAGTTTCGATGAAAGCGGGTCCAACGGAGATAGGCTCAGTCTCGATGAAAGCGGGTCCAACGGAGATAGGGTTGGTCTCGATGAATGCGGGTCCAACAGAAATTGGGTGGGTCTCGACCATAGCGGGGCCAACGGCAATGGGCTCGAAGTCCAATATAGCCGGGCCAGCTACGATGCCACGGTGGGTGGGGCTGGCAACAGCCAGGGCGACGAAGGAGGCGATAATGAGCAGAGATTTCATTTTTGCTGGAAGGAAAACAAATATTTACTAACTCAAGTATCATACAAGGTCGGAATTTTGAACAGTTTTAGTAATAATTCTTTTTCTATAGCGCAGAATCGAAATATAGAAGGTCCATTCATCCCATTGAGAAAAGTTTAGCAAGTCATTACTTAAGAGCTAGAATCGTAGTAACTCATGCAAATGATTTTGAGTGAAAATCAAATACTTTGGTTAAAGTTTTGGAAAATCGATTACTTATTTATTTATGTATACTAAATACACTAGAAATAATTTTCATGTGATATAATTATTAACACAAAAAAAAAAACACTATAAAACATACAATGGCTTTCTGCGATCTCTTCCAGGCAACATTGAGGTAGACAGTGATTGCGTGGCGAGTATTAATTGTTTAAAAATAAATCGTTTTCGTTTTGTCAGAATATATCGCTTAAAATAATCAATGATAATTTATCTTACAAAAGAAGTAATTTTCTTACCTGCTTTGTGTTTGCTAGGTGTTACACAAACTATGCTCTCCGAGAATTTTTTAAACGTTTTTATACAAAACTGTATCTTTTGCGCGATTCTATCGATAAATTAGTGATAAAGTTTTATTGTTGCTAATCTCGTTATTAAGATACAATAGTGATAAACATTTGTTTGGATTACTTTGTGTGATTGATCGTACTATCAAGTACTATCACGTAAAATACTTTAAGATAGTGCTAAACCATTAAGTAATCTTTACTTATTATCTATAGGATGTTCGATGTTTGTTCGCAAAGAGCATGTTTAGTGCGTCTATTAAGATAGCTTCTAAGCGTAAAAATAACGATATTTTTGAAACCAACAGTCACGTTCTATGAGACGATTCGAACCTGCGTCCCACAGAGCACAAATAAGCAATCAACTACTTAAAAATAAAAAAAAGCCTTTATTCTACCATCCTTTAAAAACGACATCAAGATGCACTTAAAAATATAATAATTGAAAAATAAAAATATTCTCTCAATTTCACAATTAACTAACATACCTACATCTATTTAACATTCTCATAATAAATTAAATGAAACTCATGAATCTGCGGAATCACATTAACACGTCACATAAAAAAAGCTTGATCTCTGAGAAGAAATGGCGAAACAAAAACGGATGTCATAGTCTTTTTTAAAGTCCGGACATTGACATGCTCAAGTGAGGACATAATTGTTTAAATTTGACAGCACGGTTGGCGCAATGGTTAAGCGATTGACTGCTGCGCTGCGTGTCGCGGGTTCGATTCCCGCACGGAACAAATATTTGTATGACCTACAAGTAGTTTTTCCGGGTCTGGGTGTTTGTGTACATGTGAGTTTAAATGTTTGTAAACGCACCCACAATACAGGAGACATTCCTAGTGGGGGGCAACGTTTAATATAAATAAAAAAATAAGACATGTTAAATTCAATTAAAAATAAACCTTTTCTTAACATATACCTACCTTCATTAATGTTGTCGAATACATTATTAGAAAAGCAATTGCATTATTGAAAAAGTTGATAATAATGTATTGCATTGGCAGATAAAAGAGCACATAGCCAAGTATTATTTTTCTCCTGATGGTAAATTACCTTGAATGGCCTCACGTCAGAAGACTTCCACATAAATTCCAACGAAATGTCGAATTATTCGCCGAATCGAAATCTAGCTCAGCGCGGTCAATTCTCACTGTGAGATTGTGCATTAAATGTGACGATTTATGTACTGTGGGTGTACTTGCTTCTACCATATCGTCCGAAATTGAATTCATTCTATACCTAACCGACTTCAAAAAAGGAGAATGTTAGATCTTCAGCGGTACTTATGTTTTTTTTTTTGATACGTATAAAAAATACATAAGTACAGCCGAACATTCAACCTTCTCCTTTTTTGAAGTCGGTTAAAAACTGTCTTAAAAGATATACTTAAAAAAAAAACATTTCATGTCATTTCATTACGGTGAAGCAAAAAGGCGGGTAATGATTTTGACCGGTATGTACAGACGCCAGCACATCAGGCTACCCCAATCTGTCAAATTTCTTTGATAGATTTTCATCTTTATTACATTAGCTTAAGGTTCATGTTCAATTGGGTAAATTTGACAGTTTGGGGTAGCTGGATGTTCTGGCGTCTGTACATATGATGTATGTGTGTGGGTATGTACATATGTATGCTCATCTACACCCTTACAACATCTAAACTAATTAACATAATTGTTGGATGCGTCTTGAATGTCCGCTGGTTATAGGCTATGTGACGTCACATTACAGTGAATATGGCACCCTCTGGAAGACATTATAGAGATGAAAACAAAATCGGATATGTAGGTAGATATCAGTATAAGCTTGGTACATTACTTGGTTGTGTGAATTAAAAAAAAAAACGATCCGAACCCACATGGATCGATGACTTTATATTATCATCAAACTAAATTAGATTCTCTATCGAAGGTGAAAATTATCTTTATGATATTTGAAAAGAGTTAATAATTTATTTTATGATATAACAGCTACTGTAGTTACTAAAGTACTTAGATATCAGCTGCTTCCTAAGATTATAACATTGTTATCCTTTATTTATATGTATAGATTATATAACAGTAATCTTTTATTTACTTCATGAATTTAAATCAGCTTAACATTCAAGAGGCAGCAACAAAGAGTAGTTTTCTTATTATGGGTTTAAAGAACTTTATTTCTCATAGTTCGCTTTGAGATACTTAAAATTAGTTATAACTGGTACTTACTATTAATATTAGTCACCTCTAGGGTGTTGGATTTTTTAAATTAGCAGTATGTTATTTCAAATGTTGTGATGTATTTGTCTTAATCTATGTTTGAATTTGTTTACACTGTCACACGTTTTTATGTCTTCCGGTAAACTATTGAACAGACGTGCTCCTTCAACCAATATTGTGTTGTTGCCATAATTAGTTTTAGCGTACGCTGGTTTTAACTGGATTTTGTTTTTACTCCGTTGTATGTTATATTTTTTTTGTGTAGGTGTATATTTATGTTTATTATGTCAATGTAATACATACATACATAAATCAGCCTATAGGTAATGTTCGTACCGCTGCACTGCTGGGATACAGGAGTCCTTCCAGTGAGAAGAAGTCCGCCTGTTTACGGCGCACATCCATTTTTTTGGGAGTGGAGCTAAATTTTGAAATTGGAACGTACCTATTTTGACTTACAAATTATCATATTTTCAAAATAGATTATAACTGGCCAGTCTCTGATACATAAAAACTTTTTCAACACACTTGCTCATAAAATGGCTCTAATTTCACCGCAATTAGGCACATAATGACACCTATTATCAAACTGTGACTTTTTCATTACTATTATTCATTAGTGAGTTATAGCTTTTTTTTTATTGGTTGAGTTGCTTTGTTCTTAAAAAGTTTCGGAACAAAAAAGGTCGTGCTCAATAGTACAAATAGATTAATATACCTATTGCTTGCTCATTTCATGCAACTTCGTAATTAAATAGATAATTTCAACTTGTACGTTTTTAATAAATAAAACTTTCACCCAAATATAACTTTTGTTTTTTCTGTAATAAAGAAAACTTTGGATTCCCCATTTTGTACGTGGCTAAAGCCCTATCCGCGAAAAAAAAAACTCACATCGAATCTTTAGTTAATTTAGATTTATTTGAAATGGTGCTACTATCTAAGAAGAAAAAAATGTGTGGTGTATACAAGTTTAATATGGTGAATATATGTTTTAACGTTGAGTGAACACTTTTATCGCGATCACGAGCGTTCCCTATTGATGACAAAAATTACGGTTCTTAGCTGTCAGAATCGTGATATCTAACTCGGAACGCAAAATATCGATGTGAGCGCTCACAGCGTTATTTTTCTAATTCGGAATGCGGCCTTAGTATAAGGCCGATCGCCATTGTTAGATGCGCGCGCATTGGAAAACTGATTACCTTTTCCCGCCATTGGCAAAAAAAAATCTCAACTCGTTTTCATTGTTGAAATTATAGTTATTTATTCATTAAAATGACTACAAGTACTAGTTATGAAGAATAGTTATTTGTGCAACAAGAGAGCAAAGTCGTTTTTTGCTGCGAGTGCTGATTTTGAATCTTGAGCAAGCGAAGGATTTAACGATTGAATCACGAGCGTAGCGAGTGATTCTAAAGTTGAATCATGAGTGTGGCGAGGGATTCAAAGGCACGAGATGCAAAAAACTTTGCTCTCGTGTAACACACATAACTTTTCACTTCAGCAGCGAGAACACTTTAGGAGATAAAATAATAAACAGGAATAGATTGAAATAACTGTTTATTGTGAATCTAAATAATTAACATTGTAGGTAGAGGTACGTACCAATTCAATAAAATGGAACGTTGTAAAAGTTAAAACTTATTCAACTCTTTACGCTAGCCGCGAAATTTTATTCCCGCTCTTTTATCTTTTATTAAGGCGTGTTCGGAAATAGCACCCATGATATTTTATTATTCAAAATATAATACGTAACATTATTGAAACTAGAAATAAATATTTACAGGTTAAATATCAGTTTTATTTGCAGTAAATACTTATTTTCGTTTAAATACAACAATTAATTAAAAATTCAATAAATTACACTATAAGACATATTTTTTTTTTGCAAAATTTCTTTAGTTAGTACGAAATTCCGAACGTGTTTGTCTTTGAGGTTGAATTCAAAATCGGAACTTCGAAGGGGCTGGTCTTTGTCTCTCTCTCTCTTTATAATGGCGGGAAAGAGATAGAGTGTGAATGTTTCGAATTGTATGATTAACCCAAGGCTGAATAAGATATTTCTTTCAGCTTTCTGAAAACAAAAATTAAAAACTTACTTTGTCTCACTCAGTGAGCAAAATCGCATATTGCTCACTGATTTTAGGCAGCAAAACCTACATGTTTGAGCTACTGAAGTGAAAAATTATTTATGTTGTAACACCGCCCGATGTAAGATGTGAAGCCCTTAACGTTATAGAAAGTTTACTACCTAAAAACTCCAAAGGACAAAATGATTTTTAGTATTATTTTCTTCACAAGTGTGTTGAAAAACGTCGTATGATACACGAGTCTATTGATGATTACCGTCCTCGGCTCTCTTAAGACCCTCGCCTTACGGCTCGGGTCTCAATGGCGCCTCAGCGGTAATCACCAACCTTATACACTAGTACCATAATGTACTATTTTTCACAATACTTTCTGAGTGACCTGGTAGTAATGAAAATATCAATTACGATTTTTTAAGTCCGTAATCAACCACACGGGCTCAGTGCGGGCTGGTAGACGTCACACATCTTCGCATTTTTGTTCTGCACATGACATTTTCCTCACGCTAATTTTTCCTTTTCTTTCTTTCACCGAATTGAGAGCGGTGGTGATCGAATAATTTACACAAATAAAGCGTGTGTCTGGGTTCGAATCTACGACCTACAACCCGTCAGTACCACTACTACTGGGGTAACACTGCGTTCAAATGATAATGAGGTTGTCGCCAGTTTGCCTTGAAAATATCGAAACATAAGAAAACAGTTCTTCTGAACTCATACTTCAAGAAATATCACTAACAGCGGTCGTTGACTTCCCAAAAAAAAAAATACCACCAAAACAACGTATTCAGATATCGAAACCTATTGAGACTGCTGAGTTTATCAGGCTAATTTAAAATAACATTTCCGTTCTATTTCCAATAATATTTAATTTCATCATCATCATGGTGCTAAAATCCATAGAGAACGCTGCTGCCCATTCTCTAGTAAGTCCCTTAGTCGCCTTCTACGACACCCGTGGGATGAAACGGGAAGGTGCTATTCTTTACGTCTGGCATCACACGGAATATTTAATTTAATAAAAGTTTATTGGTTTATCAGGGCTTACTTCTGGACGTTGACCTGCTAGTTCCCCGTAAGCGGATCCTAAGCCAGGGTAACAATAATTCTAGCAACTCTTAATTAGGTTAAAAGATGCATAGAGTCGTTACCCGGCATGGTAAAAAGTATGAATACTAAATAGGCACAATAGCAGCGTAATATAGCCGGCAGTGCAAGCTGGCGCAAGCCGCCTCTGCACGCCTCGCTCGTACGGACATAGAGTAACCAATGTATTAATTAAAACAGATGTGAAAATGGTTAAACTACACTCAAGTAAATTCTGTAAACCAGGCATCACCGCGCGGAATAAAACGTAACGTACATTCGAACAATTTTGAAAATACATTTTATCTACTCTCATAATTATCGTAACATTCGAATTCTAAACCTCAAAACGAATATCTATTGACATACTTTATTAACACAATACTGAAAATAAAAATCGTATTTTTAGTTTTTCTGTAACAAAATACTCGTAAATATCCTATTATTTATAAACGCTGCTTAAAGGTAAAAGATTTTTAAATGTCCAAAATTTATGGTTAAACAATTGCTAATAATTACTTAACTTTAATCAACGTTTATAAATAAGGGGAGAGCAGTGGTGGCCAAGTGGTAACGGCCGCGACTTACGAGTTGTAGGTCGTGAGTTCGAACCCAGCCAGGCGCTTTACTTTGTGTAAATGATTTCATCACCACTGCTCTCAAAACGGTGAAGGAAAACATCGTGAGGAAACCGGCATGTCCTAGAACCAAAAATTCGAAGACATGTGACATCTACCAACCAGCACTGGGCCCGCGTCGTGGATTACGGCCCACTCCCTCTATCCGAGAGGAGGCCTGTGTCCCAACAGTGGGAACATTATAGGCTGACGATGATGAAATAAGGGGATAATGTTAAATGGATGTATAGTTCGTTTTTTAATCCCAAAGACTTTATCTGACATGTCAAGTCTTTTGTGTTTGGTTTTAGTATAGGAGTTTGACATGAGTTTGACATTACACCTGTCAGATTAGTATCAGGGTTTAAAAAACGCACTTTAGAAGGGTCGGAGCGGCGAAGGTTCTAATTTTAATTTACTACAAAATATTGGTAGCAAACGTGTGAAAAAAAATGGCTCCTTAATCCATACGGACACTCTTTTGTTTGTTTCATATAAATAGAAAAATACAGATATCAAACATCAGAATGTCGACGTTGGGCGTATCCCGAAATAAATTGTAATCAATCAAAATCAAAATCAAATCAAAATCAAAATATTTTTATTTCATATAAACCTGCATGGGCACTTATGAAACGTCAGAAGCTAGGTGCACGGTTCCAAATTGTTGTTTCCTATGGAGAAGAGCCGGCAAGAAACTCCACGGTTACTCTTTTAAAAATAATTGGCTTTAACAATATTTTCAAATTACAGATATTAAATGTATGGGAGGACAGCGCAGGCCTATCAATAAGTACCAGGTACTTAGACGAATACAGAATAGAAAATCGTCTACAAATCTACAGTCTGTAAGGCCTACAACGTTCTCTCATTCACAATATGTAAAATAATCTACATAAATAAAATGAACCTAAATAAAATTGATGTATAATGTCAATTAATGACGAGAATATGTCAGCATTGTAAAAATAAAAAGAATTAAAAAGAACTTTGTATTTGAGAGCAGTTAATAGACTTTCACATAGTTATGCTGTTAATGAGGTACCAGGGAAGCCACATGTGCAGAAGGAATTAATGCCAAACTTCCCTGTCTTCAACGTAGTCTTTTATCTTATAATATGCTTTTTTGATAAGGACACGTTTGATGTGCGTTTTAAACTTTCCATCGCTAAGTTCTGTAACCGACTTTGGCAACTGTAATAACACCCTTCCCACGACTTTTCCCTTCCAATAAGTGACAAAATAATCGTTATTATCTTACGTGGTCAACATGGCGTATCTAATAAGAGGACGCGATGGTCGTGGGTTGCAGCCCTCGTATGAGGACGTAACGTTTTTCGCCCCGTTAGTTTTTATTAGCCATTCGAACAAATTATGATATGGAAGGTATTTCGTGCGTTTTGGTAGTTGGTGCGTTCTTGAGGAGGTGTAAATCACTTTGAAGCTTTTTATTTTTCGTTGTTTTAGAGCTAATTTTACAATAGTCAGATAAATTCTATCCGAAGAATAAATCTGACAGTTTGGCATATTTTCTGTACAAAAGCTGTCAACCCGACACATTATTCCTTAGTTAAGAGTTATTTGAATATGGAAAAATCTGCCCTTAATGATGTTATGTTTTATGAAGGAACCTTTTTGAGCGACTTTTATTATATTTTGTTACAAACGCTCGGTATGTTATAAACAGTTATTTATTAACTAACTTATACCAGCGGCAGTGCCAGCGTGGAGGTCGGAGAAAATTCCATGGGAACGCACTACCTGGATGATGATGGATGGATTTTGTGTGTTAATCTAGGTTATGAAGTATGTTTGTGTCATCATCATTTCAGCTGAAAGACGTCCACTGCTGGACATAGGCCTCCTCCAAGCTCCTCCACTTCGACCGGTTTTATGCTTCCCGCATCCAGCGGATTCCTGCGGCCTTGACAAGGTCATCGGTCCACCTTGTGGGAGGCCTTCCAACTCTACGCCTCATAATCCAAGTCAACAAAAATGTGATATAAAAATATTCCTACTAACCAATTGTTTAAGAATGCTCAATCCTAACATTAACTTTACTAATTTAATCATTTAACTTTATGTTTTAATCGATATTTAAATGCTCAATCTTACATGTTAAATTGTTATTAATTTTTTCTATATTTTCTCTAATCTCATCATATTTTTTTTTTGTCATTTATCATTGTTTTCTTCGTGTTTATCGTGTTTACACTTAGTCATATTACGTGCATGCTGTGGTCTCCTGTAATTGAAGGAGCACACGTAAAAGAACCTTGTTATTACTTAAATTTATAATGTATATGTGTATCCTTTGTTGGAGATCCTAAATAAATAAAAAAAAAATAAAAAAAAAAACATTCGTAGTATTAAAATACCTTTAAGTATTCAACATCATTATATAGCAACTGTACATAAGAAAATACTTTCTGCAGATTATCTTTCAATAATTCACAGAATATTTGTTATTTAACAACCAAATTGTCTCATCTGCAGCTGAATAATCTGTGGAAGGTTGTGGCAAGTCGTAGCGTGGATTAAATCGCACGCAAGCGAATGCACCGATGAGCTAATTGCTCACATAGACACATTGACAAACGTTTTCGTTATTTCAGTAGGTTTTACTGCCTAACTGAAATGTATTCCGATGCACCTCAGCTCTTGCTGAAGATAGAGTCATCATCATCAGCCTATAATGTTCCCACTGCTGGGACACAGGCCTCCTCTCGGTGAGAGGGAGTGGACCGTAATCTACCACGCGAGCCCAGTGCGGGTTGGTAGATGTCACATGTCTTCGAATTTTTGGTTCTAGGACATGCCGGTTTCCTCACGATGTTTTCCTTCACCGTTTTGAGAGCAGTGGCGATTAAATTTTTTTACACAAAGTAAAGCGCCTGGCTGGATTCGAACTCACGACCTACAACTCGTAAGTCGCGGCCGGTACCACTCGGCCACCACTGCTCTAGAGTGAGATAGAGTGATACATGGTAACCAATCTACAAGATTCGTGTTTCCAGCATAAATTAATTAAACTATCTGGTAGAACTTGGCAATTATATATGTCGTCCCATCACGTATTAGAAGTTTTGCTAGCTTTTTTAACCAACTTCAAAAAGAAGGAGGTTATCAATTCGACATGTTTATGTTTTTCTTTATGTATGTTCGGGCATAACTCTGTCATATATAGACGGATTTGCAAAAATCTTTGTTCGAAAGGGGTTTACATGGTGGCGGTGACAAAAAATTTAAATACATATCCAAAGTCAAAGACTTCCCCCCTGAGTGGGTTCCCGCATTGTCGTTGCGGGGGGCTCAGTAACCGTGGATTCCGGTTGCGGTGAGGTGCACCGCAACTGAGGTGGGCCGCGATGTCGAATGGGAGGCATCGCGGCTGAGGGTTACGGGCTGCGGTAGAGGAGAAGTGCCGGTGCTTCTGAACAGCGCTCTTCCCTTCCGTGGCCTGGACGGGGCCGCCACCGTTTGATGGCGGACGCGGTGTGGCCGCAGGGGAAGAGGAGTGTCGGTATAGCGTCAGCCGCTCTCCCTATCCCCTGCGGCCGAAAAGTGATAGACGGGACGGCGCGTTGTGTTCCACACGCGCACCGTCAAAGATGTCAGCAACCACTGGTGGGGTCCGCAAGGGCCGATGCCTGCCAGGGGTGCGGGTTTGTTCGAAAGAGATACCACAGCCCCTGGCATACGGGCTACTGAGGGAGCACGGGTGGATTTTAGTCAGTAAAAGTCTGACACGCCCTCCTGCTCTACTCAGCAGAAGTCATTTGATGATTTCCCACCCAAAAAAAAAAAATGTCAAAGACTTCGAAAATAAAGTAATTTTTCACTTTGTAGTGTTTTTCCGGAAGTCGGTTGTTTTTTTTTGGATAAAGTTTTCCTCCATCCATTTTCCTATTTGCGTGGCTATAATAGCATTATCCTCTTTGTTATTTGAAAGCTTCAGCCTGTAACTTCACTTGCTAAATTATACTCAACATGTCGTATACGAGTTTTTGGTTTTTATTAGCATTTGAGGGCCTATTCTGTCATCTTATTTAGCGGATATCATTACCGTGAAGTCGAACGGGGTTGCGGCTAAGCAATCAGCCGCACGGGTGTATCAATTAAGTTAAGCTGTAAGCTAAACTTGCCACGGTTGGTCAGTGGATGGGTGACCATTTTTACATACCAAGACCCTTCGTGCCTCGGTAAGCACCTTGAGCTATCGACCCAGCCATCAAAATGTGGATATTTGACAGTAGTTACCGAGTCGTGAGAAGCCCGAAAGTCTAAGAAAAAATCTTACTAATGGGTATCCTATTGCCTACTAACTAGGTTATGGAGGTCAGATAGGCAGTCTATCCATGTAAAATACTGGTATTCAGCTGCATCCGGTTAGACTGGAAGCCGACCCCAACATAGTTGGCAAAAGGCTAGGCAGTTGATGATTACAATGAAGCTGGAGACCTGTAATCTTCTAGCTAGTGAAGTGTAGTTACAACAATGCGCTATTATTATCCAGAGTAGGCCCACTTCTTCAATTAATCATTGTTCACAGTGGGTGTGTAATTACGATGTCTGTAAATATCAACTTAAGCTACCTACCTAGTTCATTTTTGAATCTCAGATCTGACATTAATTCCAGTCTTTGGTATTTGCTTTTTTAGTATATGAGTTTGACATTACACCTGTCAAATTAATATCTGGGTTTAGAAGAAAGTTTATTTAAAAAAATGACAGACTCCCAAAACAAACATTACAAAGTGAAAAATAACTTTAATTTCGGAAGTCCGTGTTTTTGATTTTGTATATTTATTGTTTTGCTACTGACTTCAGATATTACAGTATTTTTTTACTTTAAAGTTGTGCCACCTAGCCTTCACAAATTCGTATAACTGCACTTGCTAAGCAAAAAATTAAAATAATCGTGACAGGAAATTAGTATGATAATAATATCACCTCTACATACACCAACCCGAACGTCCCTTGCTCATTGATGTGCCAGCCCGCGCCGCAGCTGAGCCTGTAGAGTTAAATTCCCCGATTGTTAATAATAATGAAAATATGTTGATCCAGCCTGTCCCCACTTGCTGCTCCCCCTCCCGCCCCCGCCAGTGACGCCCTGAGCCGAGGTCCGTACCCCACAGGGGGTGCCCTCAGCGTGCAGTCGCTTTAGTTTAAGTAGGTTTTATGCCCTGGCTGGAGGCTTTTATTTTACTAAAAAATGCCTTCACAGGAATGTCCGGTTGAGCAGTCACGGCCTCTCAAGGTCAACTGCGAGATGCCATACAAAAAAAAACATACACCAAGTGGAAAAAAATCGAATTATTGAAGCTTACTTAAAAACCACTAATCAAAACTTGACCTTTATATGGGACCACGTGGTATATAGCCTTTCAAACTAACGAATAATTTTTCAAACTATTTAATAAATGATGGAGTTCTGAGCTAAAAACATTTAAAAACTAATAAAGTACGTCCTCCTTTTTTGAAGTCGGTTAAAAATAAACTTTAACTAGCTACAAGCCGTGAGAACTACTTTTGAATAACATATAATATAATTATAATATTCTATCGCCTATTAGTCCCGATTCAGTATTATGATCTCAAAAACACTCTTCAAGAAACTTGATTGTATGTACCAATCTTCAACAGTTTAGACCATGCTAAGATAAGGAGCAGAAACTGAGAAGAAGAGAATTCCTAATAAATTAGCCAATAGAACATCCAATCCAAACTTCTAAAATCCATTCCATATTTGTTGCGTACAACTGAACTATAGAAACAACTCATAAATCGTATGCATTTCGAAACCGCAATGCCATTCAGAATCCGAAATCTTTCTCAACTGTACTCAGTTCTATCACCAAATAAATGGCCACAATTCCAGATATAAATCTAGGAACTGGAAAGTACTGGAAACTAAGGGGTGATATGCACATGTTCGGGTCGGTACATTCGATTCGGCAGTATTTGTTAAACAACACAGCCGACCCGAAGCAATTACAACACATATTCGTCTCTTGCCGATCAGTAAACTTTGTTCGGCGAGGGCAGATCACTTAAATTCGTGTTCGGGTCGCGGGCTAAGCCGAGCGGCTTTTCTCGAACATTTATTTACATACTCCTACTAGTACAGCTTCATTCGCGAAGTGGTATGATATCACGGGAACGTATTGTTGGGATAAAATCCGTTTTTTCGTGATTTGGTAACAAACAATTTATTATGTTTGGGTACAATCTTTCACATTTATTTGTACAATTTGCTGCTACCACGAAGGGGGAAGAAGGCGTGATGGTATGATACGTTGGTTGGTATGTTCTTTGGAATGGGCAACTAGAACAACATCTTTCTGAGTGATCTACTCCTTGACAATTCGAAAGTGCCTGTTATTGGTTTATCCTATTTCTTACTTAGTATTATAAATGTGAAGGTTTGGATGTTTGTTACTCAATCACGCAAAAAAAGCGGAACGGATTTGGATGACATTTGGCACACAGATAGATTATAACTTGGATTAACACTTATGATATTTTTTATCCTGGTAATAAGTTCCCATAGGATAATCAAATTTTCGACCTCCACGCGGGCAAAGCCGCCGATAAAAGCTAGTTTGAAATAAATTAGTTTAGTTTATTTAGTTAAGTTTTTTTATTGGCTCATTAAAAAGTGTTACAATATTGAGGTGGGACAGTGGATCTCGCACTAGAATACCCTGTGTCACAGGATCCAGACTCTTTCGACATATTATATGAAATTATGAAAGATACAAGAGCATCGGTAAAATAATTAAGTAATGCTCTAAAACTATGACTAAATAATTCACTAAAACTAATAAGAGGTAACCAAAAATATGTGCGCATGATGTACGACAATGTGACGAGTGTTAACTTGTATATGTGGAGAGTGTGTGGGTGTGTGTGATGAGTGTGTTTGTGATGAGTGTGTGTGTGTGATGATGAATACTTTAAAAGTTGAAAGATAGGAGGTTGCTTTGAGATTGAGTTGATTTACCACCCGGCCGTGCCGAATCATGCCGACCCGAACATGTGAGCAGCACCCTTAAACGGAAATGCTTAAAAGCATCCTTTCCTGATTGATGTTGGTGGAACTCGGAACAACCATAACCGCTTTGCAGGACAGTTACAAACTCGCCAAGTTTCATCATTTGAACAACTTTAGTCGCGGCCGCCATTTGTTTTTGTTGTGCAGTCTTTCTGTTGGTACTTGGTAATGGGAGAGCTTTTGGATTGCGACGGTTGAGGTTCTGCTATGTATTTGGAATAAGGTTTTTATGAGAATAAGTCACAGTCTATATACTAGATGGTATTTTAAAGTAGAAGTTAAAAGATTAATGAGACGAAATATAAGAGTACACGGTCATCAGTCAAAGATACAAAAAAATATTTTTCAAGTGAAGGTAGGGCCTTATTTTCCTCACTGTTAATTTAGGTAGACTGTTTAGCAAGACACTCCTCCATAGATTTCCATAAAGAGTTATTAATCTGAGCTACAAGTAACAAATGGCTACACGAGATAAAATACTAACATCGGCAAAATAAAAAATATTTGGATTTGAGACTTACTGGCTACATATTATACCAGTTTGTCCGTCCAGTTGCTTCCACCCAATGCTCTGCATTCCAGAATTTTCCTCCCTAATAATAATAAGACATGAATACCCACAAAAAAAATCGCTATTCGTCTAGTCACCACACATCACAGAAAAATGATTAACAAAGTACCTTCTTCAACTACAAAAACATAAAGTTTCTAGTAAAGTGCAGGCGAGGCAGCATCGTTCGCTGCAGCTGCGTCTAACTTAAAGTCGCTGCTCCGTGAACAAGTCACGACTCACACCTATAGCTACGGTAGAACGACAAGCGAAATTATTTAGTTTTGTTCTGTAGTTGATGGTTACTATTTCTTAAAGTTGTTCGTAAGCGAAAATGGCGTTTCAATATAGAAAAATAAGGTAAGTTATCGGGTAGCATCCTAATCACGTAAAACGCTATGTATCTATCAGAGTCTGAATAATTTCTAAGAATATTGGTAACACATTGCTTCCTATGTTGAAAAAATTTGCCTGCTCGTGCTCGTGCTCGTTGCTGCAACGTGAAATAATCATTTTTTTTATGTAACATCACTACAAACACCTATAATTTCCGAAGGGCCCAACTCTTCGGAGATTATAGGTGTGTGTAGTGTAGAGGTGTACCTAAAATACACTCATATTTCGCCAGTTATGTTTAAACCCCTTCTAATAGGAGCGAGCCTATTCCCATTAACCGGACACTAATCCGGACACCGGGCTGGTACTGACAAATTCCGTACGGAAAACCCAATAATACTTTGCCTGACCTGAGAATTGAACCCAAGACCTCATGGTCAGCAGGAGCCTTTGCGCCCACTAGACCAACGAGGCATCTATGTAAAACAATCGACACTAAGTCCCGTATTACAGAACCTCACTCAAGACTCAAGCATTACTTAAAACTAGTTTCAACCAATCAAATAGCTCTAAACTCGTTTTCAGTAATGTTTGAGTCTTGAGTGAGGTTCTGTAATACGGGCCTTATTATTGTAAATCTATCTGCAACTGGTTTTTTTTTTTTTTTCAAAACTTTGCCCCACACTAGGAATTTCTCCTGTATTGTGGGTACGTTTACAAACATATAAACTCACATACATAAACGGCCAGACCCGGAACAACTACTTGTAGGTCATACAAATATTGATATGTCCTTTTGAATGAATTTTTCAAACACAATCTGAAGCAATGGATTTAATAATCATCATCTGCCTAGCCTTTTCCCAACTATGTTGGGGTTGGCTTCCAGTCTAACCGGATGCAGCTAAATACCAGTATTTTACATGAAGCGACTGCCTATCTGACCTCCACAACCCAGTTACTGGGGTAACACGATACCCAATGGTAAGACTGGTTGTCAAACTTTCGGGCTTTTGACGACCCGTAACGAGTCTTGGTTTGTGAAAATGGTCACCTATCCACGAACCAACCGCGGCAAGCGTAGCTTAACCTGATCGATCGACCCGTGCTGCTGTTATTACTTAGCCACAAGCCCCTCTTAATAATAAAGTCAAAGTCAAAGAATTTATTTCAAATAGGCACTTATAGGGCACTTTTGAACGTCAACATTAAAAATTAAAAAATAGAATTGATTCTAGTCGCCCCTTCCAAAATGTAGTTTCATATGGAGGAGAATGGGCAAGAAAGTACACTGTTCCTATTTTAAAATGTTTTAAGTACAATATTTAATATACATCTATACGTATAAATAAAAAGAAAAGTCCTGAATGACTGACTGACTCATCAACGCCCAGCCCTTGGACCCAGAAAGCTGAAATTTTGCACAGAGGCTCGCTTAAAATGTAGACAAGGAATAAAGAAGGATTTTTCGAAATTCAACCCCTAAGGGCGTTAATAGGGGATAAAACTTCCGCGCGGGCGAAATGCTGCCAAAAGCTAGTTCATCATATAATTATGTGTGAAAATGATGCACCCAGAATAAAATTACCATACCAAAATAGGTAAAAGGAATGAAATTGAATATTCTTTAAAACGCTTCAGATTCAGATAGTGTTGTTGCCTGTTCTTGTCTTTGTGTTACACAATTAAGGCCAAGCATGGGTTAATAACAATTAACCATTGCTTAATAGTTAAACATAAACAAATCATCAATATCTGGATGACCGATTTTTTTTTTTGTTTGACGTTTTCTAAAAACGAAACCTACCAAACCTGCATACCAAATTTCATGAAAATCGTTGGAGCCGTTTCCGAGATTCAACTTCGATTTTTTTGACAATTCAAAAGTGCCTGTAAAAGGTTTAATTGAAATAAATGCTTTGAGTTTGAGTTTGATATATATAAGAATTGCTCGTTTAAAGGTATTAGATAAGTCTTACTTGTTATACGATTAATTAGATAATATTTTTTCCATAAGAATTTTTACCATGTTAGATATGAAATCAGTAATACAGATTGTGAAAAATAAAACATGTACAACCAGTAACTGGAATAGATAGCGTAGTTTATTGTGCATAGAACGATATACTATTCATAGAAAACTTCAAATATTTATGTACTACACAATAACATTTTCAGTGGGACTCGTAACAAGAGCGAGTCAGTTCAAGTGTGCGAATAGCGTCTAATTTTGTAAAGCGCTGAAGCGGCTTATTGGGCCACTTCACGCGTTTTCACAGAAATTCCAACTACATAGCTTCTAAAATTAATATATTTTGTTAGTGCAGAAATGTTTTGTCGAAGTTCTCTTGTGTCTGTTTGGTTTTGGCCTGTAACCAAAATATAACATGAACTGGGTACACTTGACAATAGCGTTTCGTATTTCTGCAACAACTTTTTAACATCATTAACAATAGCTTTTCAGTAGCAATATATGGATGAATTTTTGACGTTTTCATCATCGTCATCGCTGTTAGAATGCCACTTTATCAAAATAGCTACATTACAGCCAAGAGTCACTAATTCTTCCAAAGTTGACATTTTGGACATAGGTATTAGTACTAAATAAATCTTCTTGTTATTGTTGTAATGGGGTCTGGGAACCATGATCATTTTTGATCTATGAACTTGAACTGTACTATGCTTAGGTTTTTTTTTTTTTTGATGTTGGGAAATTATCAAATAACTTCTCCCGCACTGGGTGGAGCAGGACAGGTGTCAGACTTTAACTGACTAAAACTCACCCGTGTTCCTTCAGTTGCCTGTGTGCCAGTTGCCGCGGTAACGCTTTCGAACAACCCGCACTCCTGGCAGTGGTTATGGTTTTGAGGGACTTTAGATATTAGTTGATTTATCGTTGGTTTAATGGTCGTAAGCGCTTCTGCTGAACATATTAGCTCTGCCTAGCCTTTTTTCAACGAAGTTCCCAACCAGTCTAACCGCATACAGCTCAGTACCAAAACTTTACATAGAGCCACTGCCTATGTAAAGTATTGGTACTATTTGGTACCTCCACAATCCCGTAACTGAAACCTATCTGGCGAAATATGCGAGTACTATATACAGGATAGGATCCACATAAACCACTACATATACTGTAACCATGAATTCAGCATATCATTTTAGACCTGCCAGCATATACATTTTACGTTGATTATACAAAAAAAAAAAACAGCTATTCCATACATTTTGACCGCGCAGATATTGCACTTTTCTATGAAACAGCTGTTTTTTTTAAGTATAAACGACAAAAAAATTCTATGCTAGGGGGTCTAGAATGATATGCTGAATTTATGGTTACAGTTTGCGCACTGGTTAAAATTTTGCACTGTATGGTATACCTATACCTCTACCTACCCCTTCGGGGTAAAACAGGCGTGATATTTATGTTTATTGCCAAACTTGAGAATTTAAGTTCCCTCTTGTAGCTGTTTATCCTCAAACTGCATTTGAGAGACAAGCGATTGATGCTCAGCTCGTTGCTTGGAATTCCCGCGAGAATTAGATGCTTCAAGTCTCGGCACTCGATGAATCCACGTTGCGTAAGTAAAGATAATAGGTGCCGTTATTTGTACAATTTTATACCTTTCCTATAAGAACATCACTGTTTTGTATGTACAGCTATGGAAACGTATTGTTCAACAAATTGACTAACAAATTAAATTGTGCGTATGCACAATTTTTACCCGATTCAGGTGAGTTGTAATTACAACTCACCCGAATCGGGTGAATAGTCACTTAAATTTTAAATAATATGATATTTACCATAGGCGACTCACACGAAATTAATTTATTAGTGGGCGAATCGACATCAATACGTATGAGGCAAATGGCACGACTAACAAGCCGAAATAACAAGTTTCATTCTTTTACTCTCATATACACACTCCTAGATACATACACAATCAAAATCTTTCACTCCATTTACTGTTAACAAAACCTGTATATCAACTGAAAAGTCAAGGTTGTATTGTTGTTGTATGTCCGACTCCTAAGAGACAGGTGTGCGTACCTAGTTTAGGAGCCCGGAAAATTGACTATAATTTCAAACTTGGTACAACCCACTGTATATGGATACAGTGGGTTTGTTCTACCAAGTTTAAAAAACACAGTACATAGCATATAGATGCTATGAAGGTACTGTGTTTTTGTTTTATGTACTAATAAACTTTTATATATATACACGGTGAAATTTTTATCACCGTTTTGCTCTTAAGGGGTCATTGTACTCATCATTTTGAACAACTTTTACTATGAGACCAAACCTGAAATCGTGAAAAAAATCAGCTGTTCCCCACATTTATGTTCACATCACTCGACAAACTGTAGGAAAAAGCTGTTTTTTTTTTTCACGATTTCAGGTTTGGTCCAATAGTAAAAGTTGTTCACAATGATGGTACAATGACCCGTTAAGAGAAAAACGTTGATTAAAATTACCCGCTGTATTTATATAAACATATTATGGAATGGCATTGACACGCTCAATAATTATATCTTGTGTCAACCTGCACCTTATTTTTGTAACGCAACATAAATCTGAATAATTTTAAAGGATATTGCTAATCCATCGCACCGTATGCTCAAAAATTTGTCTGCTTAATAACGTAAATAGCACAATGACCGTTGTGGAACTGTCAAATTGAAAACCATTCCCATTAGTGTGTTACACAATTACCCCTCTGCTTAGCAATTTTATTTTCCGTTACTGTAGGTACATACTATCCTACTAATATTATAAATGTGGAAGATTGTGAAGATGTTTGGATGTTTGTTACTCAATCACGCAAAAAAGGCTGAACGGATTTGGATGAAATTTGGCACACAGATAGATTATAACTTATACACTTTTTATTCCGGTAGTACGTTTCCGTGGAATAATTCCCGAACTCCACGCGAGCGAAACCGCGGGCAGCAACTATTACGCCATATTTGAGATATTGAGTTTTACTGTTACCATAATTTTGTTACTTTAATTCGAATTTATTTGAGGTCGGCGCCACGTCTTTTTATTCCATATTTCTCTATTAGTAACTGTCATCTTAGATAGCGGCAATTTTGATCAATATCCGTCTTATTACAAAACGCGACCTAACTTTAGTTCTAGCCTATAGCTGTCAGTCAGTTTTGGCATTACCAACTTTTATTCTATTTGGGTAAAGTTCTTAGTAAAAAAATGACAATTTAGCACTGGACTAACTTGTCAGTTTTGTAAAAGCTGTATTTCGATTTCAGTTAGGTTCTTATTTTAAAAACAGGCTCGATGGTTTAAACCATACCCAAAGAAAAACCTTCTTTTGTAATATGGAGGTATGAGTTTCAATCATAATTTCATCAGGACCGGACCCACGTACAAGTTTGTGCTTGCATCGATCTGATTGCTAAGCAACAGCAAACAAAAACATAGAAAACAATATACCACGAGCTTTCCTAAAATCCTGGCTAACGGATCCAAATCCGAAGCGTCATGGTAACAACTCTTAATCAAGTCGAAAGTTTAGCTGTGCTTACTGTTGGCCGGGACTGTACCTACTGCCCGTAAACACTAACAACTGTACCTAACTGTACTGTAGTTAGCCTCTACCCTTTCTGTGTTTTGTTTTCTAGGTAGGTCGGTAACCTCCGTTCACAGTTTAGTTTCCAAACATGTAAATAAATGGCTCATTAGTAAATTCGCATGAATTTACTCGCCCAAATTGGGTGAATCGACCCATTTGAATAATTTACAATTTCTGTAGATGGGCACGTCGATTTAATTTATTTGTGGATGAATCGAAAACCCCAGAAATACATATTAGGCAACTGGTACGTGTAGCTTTTTTTTTGCAATATAATTATGAACGAAAACCGTACATGTAATAAACTGTATCAAATTCAAAACGAGCCAATTACCTAATACGTATTTCTACAGTTGTATCCTATGTACTAATCCAGGTCATGAGCTACTAGAGTGCAAAATTTGTTTAGAGAATCATAAGCACTAAGCAATTACTACTTAGACAGCAATACCTACTCAACAAACATTAAACAAAAAGTATGTTTGAAGATATCAGCCCTCATTATAACGTCAAAAATAATCAATTAAAATCCAAATACCGGAAAAAACCAGTACACCCATTAGTTACGCGCCAGAAATTGAAATCCCTCCTGTTTCATTTCAAACCCGATTTTTTTTTCATTGTGTTTTCGGTAAATCTTTTTAACGGCCAGCACTTTTTGGTTATCCCTTATTAGATAGAGGTTATCTGCTTTTCGTTTTGTGTTTTCCGTAATAAATGTCCGTTCCGAAATCCTCTGAGGCCCTTCCGTTTTTATGAAATCCGCGATATCAAAGGTCTATTTGGCTTTTGAATGTTTTGCGGATAAACAATATGGGTCTGATTTTAATCTAGGAATGTCAGAAAATACTGTGATAATGTATTGTTGTTTTGCGGATAGTTTATTATAAATAAGTAAGCCCGACATACATTATCCGATTAAAATTTTAACACAAAAGAAAGCGTTTTTCCGAATTTAAAAGTTATCCGGTAATCTTTTGTTGGACATTCGCTCCGAACTTACTAAAAATTAGCAAAAGTAGTGTTAGTGACAAAGGTTCTCCTTAAAAAGCTCTTCCCAAAAGTGTAAGTCGCTGTGTTGGGCGCCGAAAACGCCTTAACTTTGGTGCCCAAGTTGCCACCTATTTAGGTCATTAATTCCGAACTGACTAACAATTAGCAGAGTCGTGATAGTAGCAATGGTTCTATTTGAAAAGCTCTTTTAATTGGTACATCTTATGGTTATTAGTGACTTTCGAATATGAATTCATGATCAACCTATAACGTACCCACTGTGAGAGGGAGTGAGCCGTGGTACACGGGCCCAGTGCGGGTTGGTAAGTGTCACATATCTTCAAAACTGGTTCTAGGACACACCGGTTTCCTCGAAATAATTTACACAAAGTAAAGCACCTGCCTGGGTTCGAACCTACGACCTACGTCTCTGAAGTCGCGTCAGTTACTGCTGGGCCAGCACTGCTCGAATATAAATTATTGTCATTTATTAAAGAGGATAAATTTATCAGTACCGGTCGACAGCGAACCGCAAGAATTTTTTGACGACATATTTTAATTTGTTAATTATTTTAGTTAGGATCAGTTATTACTATATTTTTATTTTAATAGTTTGTAAGTTAATTTGGTATAAGAAATTTATCCAGTGTATATTATTATTATTATCCTCGAAAGAAAATTATTTTCCTTGAAAACTTAATTCGGCCTATAGTGAACATTACAAAATATATTGCCAAATCGGTCTAGTTGTTCTCAAGTACACTTACCAACTAAGAGCAATCAGTTTTAGTTGAATAGTGAAATATCGAAATACATAAAGAAGAGGGAAATGAAAGCAGAAAAATAAATTACACGGAAACTGAATTTTAATTTAAGATCAAGTTTTTGTTAGGTATAATTTTATCTGTCTCATTCCTTTGGCTTCTATGAATTATTACGAACCAACTCGGGAGAAAAGTTTTGAGGCCACTTTTTAAATCGTAGAAGGAGGAATTATTTCACTGTGTCTAAGTTAAATTGGTTACGTTTACAGCTTATCAAAGTTTCGGAGATGTTCGTGCTACCGGGTACTTCAATGGAGTTGGAATGAAAAACAGGTAAGTAGGTACTTTGGTATTTTTTCGGGTGGGAAATCATCAAATAACTTTTCCCGCTCTGGGTGGAGCAGGAGGGCGTGTCAGACTTTTACTGTCTAAAACCCACCCGTGTTCCCTCAGTAGCCCGTATGCCAAGGGCTGTGGTATCTCTTTCGAACAAACCCGCACCCCTGGCATGCATCGGCCCTTGCGGGCCCCATCATTTTGTGCTGACATCTTTTTGAGGCGCGCGTGGAACACAACGCGCCGTCGACTTGGGCTTGGTCCTTACCGGACAGCGAGCTACCCATTACTCGCCGTCTGCAAGCCCATGCCTCCAGTGCTACCTAAATTTGTGAACCTTGGTATGGGTAGGTTTACAAATTTAGGTAAACTGGTGCCAATGATAAATGATAAATAATCCTACTTCCAACTATAGGTACTATATCATCATTTGCCTAGCCTTTTCCCAACTATATTGGGGTCGACTTCCAGTCTAAGCAGATGCAGCTGAAGATCAGTGTTTTACATGGAGCGACCTCCACAACCCAGTTACTGGGTAATACGATACCCCTTGGTAAGACTGGTTGTCAGTCTTTCGGGCTTCTGATGACCCGTAACGACTGTCAAAGATCCACGAATGACAGCTGGGACCAACAGCTTAACGTGCTTTCCGAGGTACTTTAAACTATACCATAATATTTGTACGTTGGGTGTATGAATTTTTTGATGTTGGGATGTTTGTTACTCGATCACGCAAAAACGGCTGAGCGGATTCGATGATATTTGGCACACATATAGTTTATAACCGGGATTAACACATACGATACTTTTTATTCCGGTAATACGTACCCGTGGAATAATTTCCGACCTCTACGCGGGCGAACCTGCTGGCAAAATCTGGTGGCTAATCTTATATTTACAAAGGAAATGTAAATTTACATGGATAATTTAAAATATAATGTTGTTTTGCTGTACGCTCTGGTGTAAACTGGAAATATTGAGCTTTCTAGACTTTCCGGCTCCGTCATATTATAATGGTGACCTGTAATGCAGGTTTTTTCATGAACCTACCCCAGGCACCGCAGTCTCTTACAAAGTTTGTACATTTAAATAAAAAAAAAAAAAATCAATAAAGAATTGTAAGTAACAAATATGTATGGCCTTACATAAATAGTTTGATGTTGACATTGATATAGTTAGGCGTGCAATTATTATGTTATTGTTCTCTTTCAGTTGTTTGTACGAACTGCTGTTGATGCGCCAGAAATAAATAAATAAAATATAATGACCACCATGAACCCATGCGTTTTTGTCACATATCAGTGACAAAAACGCTCTGCATTTGTGACTGTTCATCGCTTTATTAGGAAACCAAAACTGCTTGCTGCACGCAAGGGAATTAATGATAAATGATTTTATTTCTGTAAGTAGGTTTGAACAAACACTTTTACACGTCAACCATTTTTTTTTTAAACTAGATGTGGTCGGCGTTTCCTATCTGACTACTTTGAGAAGAAAGGCCGAAACAAACTCAGAGGTCACAGTCTCTTTTAAAGTCCAGACATAATCTTGGTCAGATCATGTGAAGACCATGTGGATTGATGTCTGAAATGGTCTTTAGAGGAAAGAACCACACGGATTGAGTGGACTTGTCCATAAAAAAATTAAATTAAAAATTTATAAAACCCCCGACCCAAACATAAACTCTAAAAAGTAAAAATATATATTTTATTTGGCCTTTTAAGTTGAAGATATTATTTTGATTAAGGCATTGTCAAGTCGGGGGACGGCTAATGAAAATGCTAGGCCTCTGTTTGTCGTTTTCATTGACCGTCCCCCGTCTTGACAATGCCTTGATCAAAATAATATCTTCAACTTAAAAGGCCAAATAAAATATATATTTTTTACTTTTTAAAGATTTTGTTTGGGTCGGGGGTTTAAAAAAAAATGATTTTTATTTCCTGCTTTTTAAACTTAATGTCTCGCTTAAATCTGCGCAGCATTGCGTATTTTTCCCACAATGAAGTTTGTTACTAATTTATCCTCATTACTCGTCCTGATCACCATTTATCTATAATCTATTCATTGAGACCTTTTCAATGAGCCCAAACACGATACTTCTGCTGTATGTTGGTGAGTAACTTGGATATCCTGTAATTACCAGGTGTTGCTCCAGCATCAGTTCCAGGTTACTTTGTTCGTCTAGCAATAGAATACCAAATTTCAAGTTGATCAGACCCGTGGAAGATGCTCAAATCCCTTCATCAACCAAAAAAGAACTGATAATCATCAAACGGCTGAACCGATTTTGATGAAAGATGTCTAAGAACACTCCCGACTAATTCACCTTTCAAACAAAAAAAAAAACAAAATCAAATTCAGTTCATCCGTTCGGGAGCTACGTTGCCTCAGACAGACACACACACACAGATACGTCAAACTTATAACACCCCGTCGTTTTTGCGTCGGGGGTTAATAAAAGGACACAGTAAAAAGTAAGTACATATTATTTCCTATAGTGTCTATTGACTTACGTAGTCATAAATTAAGTTAAAAAAAAAAAGATTTTCAGCTGTTCATTATTATTTAATGCACCAACAAATTTGTCAAACAATAATTAAAAAGTAAAATACTTAGCCTGAATTATTCAAAGTTAAAAATAAATAACCCAAATTTCCCACAATCCCCAAATTAAATAACAACAAATATAAAGTCCCGGTCATTCCATGAATAATAGTGTTCTTTATATTCCCCAGTTTCCACATTTTTGCCACAATAAATCTGGGATTCTTAAGTTTTTCGTGAAAAAAGTGTCTAAAAGCTAAATGAGCGGCTTAAGTGCCTAAACAAAGTCATTTAGCATCAAACAAACTCGAGTGTACACGTAATCCCGGACGGTATAAATTTTCGCTATGAATTTCTTTATTTGGCCGGATAAAGTGAAAACTTTATACAATTTTTGTGCGGCCAATGTGAGAAATACCTAAAGTTTTTCTGTTAATTTACGTTGTTTATGAGGTCATATTTAAAAAAAATGGGGTGTATTAGGTCTGTCCAATACTAAGGGTAATCTAGAGAAAAAATAAGCGAATACTTTTCTTAATAAATTACAGTCGTTTGAGAAGTGAGATGGGATACTTAATTGAACATCATCTAATAATGTTCACACCATCTGGGGAATTATTTAGAGGAGTATTTCAAGGGAGAAGTTAATTCTTACTAGCGGATATTATTTCAGTGAAATAATAGAAGGAAAAAATATATTTTAGACGCTAAGATAGTTGTTAACTTAAAAACATTTTTTTTTTGTTGTGGGAATGAAGTCTCGCAGGTCAACCTCAGAGGTTGTCGGATGCTTAACCGGGCTTGTCTGTGGTATCCTTTATAAATTAAGGCTGCCAGGGCTCTTTTTTTTTTGGGTGGGAAATTATCAAATAACTTCTCCCGCTCTGGGTGGAGCAGGAGGGCGTGTCAGACTTTTACTGACTAAAACCCACCCGTGTTCCTTCAGTAGCCCGTATGCCAGGGGCTGTGGTGTCTCTTTCGAAGAAACCCGCACCCCTGGCAGGCATCGACCCTTGCGGGTCCATCATTTTTTGTGCTGACATCTCTTTGAGGCGCGCGTGGAACACAACGCGCCGTCGACTTGGGCTTGGTCCTTACCGGACAGCGAGCTACCCATTACTCGCCGTCCGCAAGCCCATGCCTACGGTGGCCGGAAATCGGCCTGGGATTCCCGACGCCCAGGGCGTCTCCGTATCCTGCGGCGGCTAGGGTCGCGAGGGCGCATATGCTGCTTCTCCCTCACGTGCGCCGCCTCCCTCTTCGCGAGCATCACTGCTTCGCTGAAGGAGGTGACGGCTCCCCATGCCCTCTCGCTCCGTACCATGGCCTGGACCAGAGCCGGACGCGAGAGATCGCCGCCGCCGATCGCCTCCACGAGGACACGCCGGTGCTCCGCCCAAGCAGGGCAGACCGCCACCGTGTCCTCCACCGTGTCCTCAGGGCGATCTTCGCAGTGGAAACACCCGGGCGTTTCCTCCCGCCCTATACGAAACAGAGGCTGCCAGGGCTTAAGAACTTAAAATATAGCGACTACTCGTTATGGGCATCCCCTTTGGGGTACGGACTTCGGCTTAGGGCATTGCTGTAAGGCAGTATGGGTCAGACTGGATCGCAATGAATAAAATTGTATTAATAATGAGATTCCTTACATTTTACAAAACATACATTGCTTAGTCGTACTACCTCTGCCTTCTAACTACAATATTAAATGAACCAATCACAGTAAAGCGCTAAAACGATCGCGCCTGGCATTCATCGAGTGCAATATCAAAATTGTTCTTTCTTAGGGATCTTCGTCTCAGAGACCTGGCTAGAGGACGTTATTTATTAACGCCATTATTATTGAGCAACTCGTTCTTCTTAGCATCAACACTTTTTCAATCAAAATCAAAAGTCATTTATTCAAATTAGGCTGAGGATCAGCACTTTTCGCACGTCAAAATTACATAAGGCAGTCCCCCAACAACGCCCGCCGTACCCCCAGAACTAAGTACAGTGTACGGTACGGTGGATGGTACCTACTCCTCGTAAGTAGGAACGGTGAGGACAAATCTAACGATTTCAATCTTTGGTACCTCATTTCTTTGGCTCACTTAATAAGGGTTAACAAGAAATGTTTAATTCCAGCCGGTCTATTCTGTAAAACCCGCACCGTGAAATAAATGATAAATGATAAATGATTTTATTTCTGTAAGTAGGTTTGTACAAACACTTTTACACGTCAATCATATTTTTTAAACTAGATGAGGTCGGCGTTTCCTATCGGACTACTCTGAGAAGAAAGGCCGAAACAAACTCAGAGGTCACAGTCTCTTTTAAAGTCCAGACATAATCTTGGTCAGATCATGTGAAGACCATGTGGATTGGTGTCTGAAATGGTCTTTTGAGGAAAGAACCACACAGGTTGAGTGGACCTGTCCATTCAGTGCACGCATGTATCAGTAATCATACGGCTCAACTCAGAACTTGAGTAGATGTGGATCGTGGCACTGATATATTACCTTTAGATGCGTTAACGGCGCTGAATATTGACAAGATAAATGCAAGGTCGGTTGCCTGTCGTATTATTTATCACGTACCGTCCAGTGACACTGCGACACATTAGTGACGTTACTAAATTTGTTTGTCTATTTCTTTGTAACAACAGGAATCGGTATGGGTCTTTCCTGATCGCCACGCTCGGATTACAATCATTGTACTAGTAGGTAGCTACATTCACTGTTTATATTGTTAAGGCTGGGAAATCAGTGCTTTCATGTTCGTGTATGACGCATCTATTTATAATACGTCATTGACTGGTGGTGATAGATGTGGGAGTTAGTTTCAAGTGAGCCGTATTTCCACCTGATGGTACGCATTGACACTATCAGGTTACTTCACCTAAGTTTTCGGTGTGAGATTTTTCAGAATGGGTCGGCTGTTCTATTTTTAAACAAAGATTAAGATTACACAATTGTCTGTTCAGTGTTCACAGATCAAATCCCAAAAGAATAGTACAATCAAGATAGTGCCGTAATATCACCCAAACAACATTTATCAAGTTTCAAACGGAAACGACTCTGTCTCTCACAAATCCGTAGCTTTTCTACAAACTAACTGTGTCCTGACTTCAAACCGTCATTACTCTTGGATCGTAGTTTTTAGGGTTCTGTTCCTAAACCAACGGGACCTTATTACTAATTTAAGGCCCTGTGGTCCGTCCGTTCGTCCATCTGTCACAGGGCTGTAGAAATTATAGGGGTTTCCCTTTAATTCAATATCTATTATTCATTTCAGCCTAAAGACGTCCACTACTGGACATAGGCCTCCTTCAAAAGGAGGTGGTTTGCCATAATCGCCACGCTTGGCAGGTTGGGTTATATATATCGCATTATCCCTTAGTCGCCTTCTACGACAGCAACAACGGGAAGAAATGGGATGGTGCTATTCTTTACGTCCGGCACCACACGGAACTATATTTATTAAGTATGTTTATTATTATTATTAGCTATTAATGTCCCACAGCTGGGCTAAGGCTTCCCCACTCTCTTTCCACTCCCCTCCGTCCAAAGCTGCCAAGGACCAATTTTTATTAACGGACTCCAGCAGATCCCGCCATCTCCGTCTTGGCCTGCCGCGATATCGTTTGCCATTAAGTGGGACCCACTGGGTCGTAAGTTTGGCCCATTGATCGTCTGTCATACGGCAGATGTGTCCAGCTTAGTCCCATTTAAGCGTAGTAGCTTTCCGAGTGACATCAGTTATTCTAGTAATGGAACGGATTGTTGCATTCTTAACCCAGTCCACAAGTTTAATACCCGGAATACCTACTCCGTTCCATAGCTCATAACATTGGGATTTAAATTATGTAGTGTTAAAATATTTTACGGTGGTACGGACCCCTTCGTGTACGAGGGCGTCTCGCACTTGGCCGCTTCTTAGTACATTGAAAATCTCGGAATAAGACTTGAAGATAAACGATGTCTCGATTTTTGCTCTATACATTTTTTAAGCAATTATGTATTTGAGAGTTTTGATCTCGTAATGATCTGTAGATAGGAGTTTCAGTCAGTGGGTTATTGATGTATTTTTATTAGATTTTCATCAGCACTGTATTGACACCATCTTTGACATAGGTGTTTCAATGACCGATCTTGTAAATGACTAGCAGCGGTCCGCGGTTTCACCCGCGTAGTCCCGTTCCCGTGGGAATACGGGGATAAAATATAGCCTATGTCACCCGGGGACAGTGTAGCTCCCCTAGAGTGAAATAATTTTTCAAATAGTTTCAGTAGTTTCGGAGTCCATTCAATGCAAACAAACAAACAACAGTCAAGTCTTTACTTTTTATGATATTAATATAGATAAATTATATACATAATAACAATTAGTAGATTATTATAGACAATCGAGAATTTCGTGTTATCATTCACTAGCTTTTGCCAGCGGCTTCACCCGCGTGGAGGTCGAAAATTATCCCACGGGAATGTACTATCGGGATAAAAAGTATTTTATGTATTAATTCCGGTTACAAACTTTCTGAGTGCCAAATTTTATCCAAATCCGTTCAGCTGTTTTTGCGTGATTGAGTAACAAACATCCAAATTGTCACATTTATGATATTAGTAGGATAGGATTAACATTCTTCTGCCCTTATTTTATTTGTTTGTGATCGGCGCAACATCTTTTTTTGGCACGTAAAATGTACTATAAGTACACTTCTGCCAAACCCTTCGGGGATTACAGGCGTGACGTTACGTGGATGAATGATTTATGCGAACATTTATTTATTTTATTATTTATGTATACACAGTAGAATGCATAGGGATGCAATATAATTACGTACACAGCTACTGCTTATTTTCTAAGAAATTTCTTCCAGCAGAACTACGAAAGTACAAATGAAAGAGAAATTCAAACAATAGTGTGTGAGAAGAAGAAGAGAAGATATGAATATTGTGAACTCTCAAACTAAAATATACTTGCACTACACTGGTCAAGTCTCCAGAATCAGTAAGTAGATCTCTACTGTTGAATCTTATGTTATGTTTTGTCAAGCCTACCCATCTCAACATCGACAACGGTAGTGAAAGAGGGGTGCAGGGATAGCGACTCGTCAGCCGAACGACGGCCGGGTGCGGGCCCCCGCGCCACACCAGTCAGTTGTTTCACGCCTCCACGTACGACTGCGCTTGCGCCTTATTTAAAGTTCATGTCTTGTTTCCATTATAAACCGACTATTTTAACCGCTTGTAATTTCATAATCATTATACATTTTATACTATATTTTCATTTTGGTCCACCATGACCTATCGTCGCGATTACTTTTGTGATACGTCTGACGACATCAAATAAGTATAACTATGGAAGGAGAACACAACATCACGCCTTGTTTCCTTATAGAGTAGGGCAGAGGTGTACTTCTGGAATAATATGAACCAATAATTGTAGAATCTTTCAGTAAATCTGTTTTACTTTTGTTGTTTTTTAAACCTTATTATAAATAGTAATCTAAATAACTACCACACCATAAAATTTTAAAGCCAGCTCAACGAAATCCATCTAAATATTCAGTTAATCTGACCTTTGGGCCAACCACAATAGTTTTGATCGACCACATGTTCCGAACTTTTCAGAAGTTACCCGAGGAGGACCCGAGTCAAAATGTGACAAATCCAATCGTGAGGCAGCGAAGGGTTAGTCGACAATAATGGAAATAATTTTGAAACTTTCCTAGTTTTTACTGGACTGGTTTGTACTGTTTTACTTGTAGTTGGATGGCTCATGAATGCAGAAGAAATGTTTCATATCTCAGTCCCATAAAAATTACCGCGGCTGTCACATGCTGAACTGTAATCTTCATAGTCTTGTACCTAGTTGATGAATCTGGTAAACTTATAGAGGTATGAGGAACAGTCTGGTCGGAGGACCCTCCCTTTTCCATACACTGAAAAACCGAATAGGTTGTTTTAACCTTTTTTCAACCTTTATTTTAGGACTACCGACATGATTTGTTGAATTAACAAAATAAAAATAGTTGCTGATTATATATATTTAACTTAGTTATTTTGTTGACTCTACTTCGTTAATATGTTGATTTGACTATATTAACACTTAGACTTACTTTTAGATTCGATTATTGTGTCGTTTTAACCTCTTTTAGTGGTTGGTTTAACCTATTAATTTTTAACAATTTTATTTTTGTAGAAATAAATGTCATATAATAGTTGTTTAAACATAATATTAGGTTAACGCAACTTACATGAAATCAACATTATGGAATTCAACCTATTCGGTTTTTCAGTGTAGAAAAAGGAGGATTCTCCGACCAGACGGGTGTTGTGTCTGGCGAGCAACTGCCCGACAGTTGATGTCGGGGTGTTGAATATAACGAGTCGCGCGGTAAACTCTGATTGCGCGATAGGTATAGGATTTGTGTGACGTCAAGTCTTTGATGCGTAGTTCGCATGTGGCGTTGTAGATGCCGCCAAAAAATTTAGTGGTAGATATATTTTCAACAAACATTCTATTTAAACTGCCCTTTATTTATAATTAAATGTATTTTTTTTATTAGCCAATAATGTCCCACTTGGTGGTCAAAGGCCTTCTTACTGTCTGTCCAGAGCTGCCACGGACCATTCTTTATTAAAGGAGTTTAGCTCACATGTATATGAAGGTATTTTTCTTCATGTCGCAAAAAGGAAAGTAGGAATTAATCGCAGATATTTTCATTTTCCTCTCATTATTTTCTCAAAATCATTTTTTTCATAATTTCCATTTTCCAACTATGTTAGGATGGGTCAGAGCCCATTCGTCCCCTAAAATTCGTCCCCCAGCATAAAAAATGTAGATTCGGCCCCTATATAGGTGCCCATTGGTCTCCTGGTAGGGGACCAATTAATATTTTAATAAAAAATATTATTTTTAAGGTACCCATTCGTCCCCTCTAATATATATACAATATAAGTTAAATATTCGGCACCTGTTCAGGTGCCTATTGGTCCCCTGAGATAAAATTAGCTATATTTTACATAAGAAACGGTTAACATAGTACACTTGTGAACAGTTTATTAACGGAATTAACTTAATAAATCATAACAGATCATTGAAAAAAGAGCTATGATGAATGATAATCCGTCATGATAATAATATAATCTGCCGATAGGCTTACGATGTAAAATTGTCTCACTACGAATGGCTTGTTAAAAAAACGGGTTACAAATAATAGATAAGGTGTTTAAAACTGGTAAGTACTCTCCAGATGTGCGCGGGGTGTGGAATGCCGAAGCGGGAGGGGTAATCTTAGCCAGAGTATCTGCGCGCGAGCAAATAACAAAGGCGTAGCCCAAAACAATACACGCTCGATGAAAGGACTTGCACCTGATTGGCTAACACCAGTACTAGACAACTTCGGCGTATTTTTTATTTTAGCCTTTTCTGCGCGACTGTACCAGGACTACCAAGCTGCAGTATACACATATACATGTACTTATATTAGAAGAATGAATAAAAATAAATATTCTTCAGGGGACGAATGGGCCCCTCAAAAGTTCCAGGGGACGAGTGGGCACAGGGTGCGAATCTTAGGGGACGAATGGGCTCGGACCCGTTAGGATCGACTTCCAGCCAACCGGATGCAGCTGATTACCAGTTTTTTTACATGGAGTGACTGCCTATCTGACCTCCACAATCTGGTTACTGGGTAAGATAATTATATAATAGTTTCATTTATATAAGTAGATTATTTTACATATTGTGAATGAGAGAACGTTGTAGGCCTTACAGACTAGATTTTTAGACGATTTTCTATTCTTTATTTTCATTCCTCTAAGTACCTGGTACTTATTGACAGGCCTGTATTGTCCTCCCATATCTATTATCACTGTAATTTGAAAACATTGTTAAAGCCAATTATTTAAAAAAACTAACTAAAGTTTCTTGCCGGCTCTTCTCCATAGGAAGCGACAATTTGGAACCGTGCACCTAGCTTCTGACGTTTCATAAGGTTTATGTGAAATAAAATAATTTGATTTGATTTGAATACCTTTGATGAGACTGGTTGCCACACTTTCGGGCTTCCAACTACCCGTAACAAATGCCTTAGATCTACGAATGAAAGCCTCCTCCTATTATTTTCTATTGTTCTATATCGCTGCCACAAACCTCAAAGTTATAAGTGCTAAAATGAAAAGGCATCTAAAACAAACTCCATATTGCATTTATTCTCGTTTCCAAGTCGAAACATGTAACTTTTTCGCATTTAATATCAGAAGTAAGTGAGCGCGGACTTTGGCGAGGGATCACTACATAATTGTACAAGTTGCTGGTTCCAAACATACGGTACGTTTGAGTGGAGCGTGGACGCGCGTTTTCTCAAACAAGAACAATCTGACTCTTGTTTATTGTTAAAAATTAAATTAAAAATTTAAAAAACCCCCGACCCAAACACAAAAACTCAAAAAAGTAAAAAATAATATTTATAGGCCTTTTAATTTTAACGTAATATTTTGATCAGGGCATTGTCAAGTCGGGGGACGGCTAGGCCTCTGTTTGGCATTTTCATTGACCGTCCCCCGACTTGACAATGCCCTGATCAAAATATTACGTTAAAATTAAAAGGCCTATAAATATTATTTTTTACTTTTTTGAGTTTTGTGTTTGGGTCGGGGGTTTTTTAAATTTTTAATTTAATTTTTATTTCTTGCTTTTTAAACTTAATGTCTCCCTTAAATCACCATTTTATCTATAATCTATTCATTGAGACCTTTTCAATGAGCCCAAACACGATACTTCTGCTGTTTTTTGGTGAATAACTTGGGTTTCCTGGAAATTCCAGGTGTTGCTCCAGCATCAGTTCAAGGTTATTTTATTCGTCTAATATCATTGAAGTAATAGAATCCCAAATTTTGAGTTGATCAGAGGCTAAAATCCGTTTTTCAACCAGAAAAGAGCTGATAATCTTCAAACGGCTGAACCGATTTTGATGAAAGATGTCTAAGAACACTCCCGACTAATACATCTTTCAAACAAAAAAAACTAAATCAAAATCGGTTCATCCGTTCGGGAGCTACGTTGCCTCAGACACACACACACACACACACACACACACACACACAGACACGTCAAACTTATAACACCCCGTCGTTTTTGCGTCGGGGGTTAATAAAACAAAAACTCCAAAAAGTTAAAAATAATATTTATAGGCCTTTTAATTTTAACGTAATATTTTGATCAGGGCATTGTCAAGTCGGGGGACGGCTAGGCCTCTGTTTGGCGTTTTCATTGACCGTCCCCCGACTTGACAATGCCCTGATGAAAATATTACGTTAAAATTAAAAGGCCTATAAATATTATTTTTAACTTTTTGGAGTTTTTGTGTGGGTCGGGGGTTTTTTAAATTTTTAATTTAATTTTTATTTCTTGCTTTTTAAACTTAATGTCTCCCTTACATCACCATTTATCTATAATCTATTCATTGAGACCTTTTCAATGAGCCCAAACACGATACTTCTGCTGTTTGTTGGTGAGTAACTTGGGTTTCCTGGAAATTCCAGGTGTTGCTCCAGCATCAGTTCAAGGTTATTTTATTCGTCTAATATCATTGAAGTAATAGAATCCCAAATTTTGAGTTGATCAGAGGCTAAAATCCCTTTTTCAACCAGAAAAGAGCTGATAATCTTCAAACGGCTGAACCGATTTTGATGAAACATGTCTAAGAACACTCCCGACGAATACACCTTTCAAACAAAAAAAACTAAATCAAAATCGGTTCATCCGTTCGGGAGCTACGTTGCCTCAGACACACACACACACACACACACACACACACACACAGACACGTCAAACTTATAACACCCCGTCGTTTTTGCGTCGGGGGTTAAAAAAAACCCGGCCAATTGCGAATCGGACTCGCGCACGATGGGTTCCGTACCATTATCTATAAAACGACAAAAAAATCATGTCTGAAAGGGGTAGTAAGTTTAAAATTATTAAAAATATTATTATTAGATGATATAACTAAAAATTTATGCTTTTCGCAATTTTTACTTTATCTGTGCCTGTGTGTATAAGACGTTGCTTCGTACCAAATTTCAAGATTCTGAGTTCACGGGAAGTATCCTGTAGGTTTTGATTCCCTTGAGAGTGTCGAAAATTTGCGGCATAAACGGCTGTATCTTTTGATTGCGTTGACTTAGAAGTTTGATTTTTCACAGCTCCAAGAGGCAGTAGACTTGTTATGAATTTCAGTATGATACCTTCACGCGTTCCTGAGAAAAAGGGTCTTGACAGACATACAGACAGATGGACAACAAAGTGATCGTATAAGGGTTCCGTTTTTTCCTTTTGAGGTACGGAACCCTAATGATACATTTCAGTTTGTATTATATATGTTTTCTTTAATCCGATGATCAAATACACCTGAACAAAATATTATGTATGGTCAACAAAATTGATAAGTAACCAGGGTCGTTGGACATAGTTGAAGTTAAGTAAGTAACCGATGGATGTTGTAGGTACATTGAGGGCATTGTATCTGTGTTATTAGCTAGTTTTTAAATATTTTAATTGTAATCTGTGGAGAACGTAGTGGGTAGCATAATTGCTTAAAACTTAATATTCTGCTACTGTTTGTTTTTCCTTAAATAAATAAGTAAGACGGGTTGTCAGACTTTCGGGCTTCTGACGACCCGTATCAACCGCCAAAGATTAACTAATGACAGTCAGGACCAACGGCTTAACGTGCTTTCTAGGGGGTCTTGGTATGTAAAGTTGATCACCCATCCACGGGTCAACCGCGGCAAGCGTAGCTTAATCTGACCGATCGACCCGTGTGGCAATTATTACCTAGCCAAAAGGTAGTTAAATATCGAAAAACTGAAATCTGTGCCCGCACGTTTTCTTGTCCCGTATATTCCACCAGAAGTTGTACCGCTCTTGTTTTGTGGGTCGCTTACAAGGAAAACGCCTTTGTAAGCCCCAAATATTGAGTATTATATAGATTTATTGTACAGCAAAGCTCATTTCTTTTGTTTCGTGTTGGTTATAAGAAATATATCGTTAAGCTCCGTAACGTTATTAATTGACTATTAACGTCATGTTCGATTATGAGGCTTTACAAGTACATTAAGTATTGAGTAATGATGGTTTTTGTATCTAATTTTCAAGTATTTTTACACGAATAGTAATATCATTATATCACGCCTAGTTTACCTCTGAAGGGATGGGTAGAGATGTAGCTAGAATACACCGACATTTCGCCGGTTATGTTTGTCCGATGTAGATAATAGGGGTCGAGCCTATAGTCATCAACTGGGCACAAATCGACACTCCAGGCTGCTGAGAAGTTTCATATAAAAATTCAATTACACTTCCCGACTTGGGAATCGAATCCAGAACCTCATGTTTAACAGTAGCGCTTGTAACCATTAGACCAACGGAGCAGTCGAGGAAAGACTTCAGTGTTCTTAGAAATACAAGTTAATATTATTATTATCATAATAATTGATAATAGTAAAACGGTAAGTTCCAGTACACATCTATGTAGATAAATATTTCCATTGAAACCGTGTCAGCAGAGTGCTTCTGAGCAGCGCTCTTCCCTTCCGTGGCCTGGACGGGGCCGCCACCGTTTGATGGCGGACGCGGTGGGGCCGCAGGGGAAGAGGAGTGTCGGTATAGCGTTGGCCGCTCTCCCTATCCCCTGCGGCCGAAAAGTTGTAGGCGGGACGGCGCGTTGTGTTCCACGCGCGCCGTCAGAGATGTCAGCAATAACTGCCAGGGGTGCGGGTTGTTCGAAAGACACACCGTCGCCCCTGGCACACGGGCAACTGAAGGAACACGGGTGGGTTTTAGTCAGTAAAAGTCTGACACGCCCTCCTGCTCTCTACCCAGAGCGGGAGAAGTCATTTGATGAATTCCCAACATCCACAAAAAAAAAAACACCTTGTCAGCAGCTCTAAGTTATGCTTTTCGTACATCTCTCGCTTAGCTTCAACTTAGATTCTAAGTCATGAATTTCAGTTACTGTAGAAACATGTACTACATAATTATACAAAAATACGTAAACTCACAACTTCTTTCTAAGCAAGCAAAAACTACAGAACATTTTAGACGCCTTTCATTCACAGTCAAAGTGAAAGTCAAAGTTATTTATTTGCAGTAAATGCGGTACAAAATAACCAAAGCATCTAACTATGCATACTCTTTTCGGGTTTAATAATACCAAGTAAAATTACTAGTAATATAAGTAAGGTTCTCCTAAATGTGTATATTTTGCATTCGAGCTTAAAACAAGTTTTGGCGTAATATCTACCACTAATATTGTAATTGTATGATTTATTTATCATGGGATCTCGCGAAGAAACGGCTGATTCCATGACCTATGTGTGTGACTTGCTGAACATAGAAGTTTATGGGCCGGACAGTGCCACATTTTCTATTACCCAAATCCCGAAATAGATCATTGATAGAGCTAGTCTGTACATAAAAAAAAAGTGTCTGTCTGTAATGTCAAAATAATAGCTTTTTTTCTAAATGCTTATTAAAGTATATGTTACTATTAGTGAAAAATATGTTTTGAAATTTTTGTCTGTCTCTTTATTCCGGCTGATCTTCGAAAGAGTTGGTCCGATTTTGACGAGACTTTTACTAGCCGATAGCTGATGATATACGGACGAACACTAGTACTTTTTGTCCCGGTAGTACGCTCCCGTAGGATATTATTGAAACAGCGTCCAACCAAGATAAATCAGTTTGAAATACCAAAAACCTCTAAAGTCCGGAAGGGCACGCATGCGCACACAATAGAAAATGAATTGTGTCTCATTAGCAGGGATCTAAAAATAAACTATAAATTTCTGAAAAACATAAAAAAGTCGGAAAGAACGCTAAGCAAAAAGAGAGGAAACGCGCGGGTGTGCGATGCGATGCTACGCGGTGAGTGTGGGGTCTGAGGGCGGCCGTGGGATCAAACAATAAATTTTACCAGGATGCAGTCCCGGGTAGAAAGAAGCTAGACTGGAGTAATTGAAGTCCCCCAAGCTTCATTCAACCAAGGCAACATAGTTTTAAACACTAAAATCAAACTGCAAATACCAGGGCGACATGACCAAAAAGAGGTTCGCTCTACCCCGCTCATTTCTCGCTTATTATTCAGTAGATGTACACCATTAACATGCAAATCAGCTCGTTAACGTCGCATGGTGAGACAAAAGATCCCGTCGACGGTACTATTATGTTTGAGTAACGTCTTTTATAATAGGAATTTTGTATCAGGGTTATGGGACGTCTTTGCTATGTGGATGTTAAGATTTATGTAATAATGAGTGAATGTTGGGAAGTTCTGTAGCTCCTCTTGTTTTGCCTGAAGGCCATTGAATTTAAAAGTGAAATGTTGAATATTGTTCACACTGCCAATTATGAATTAGGGAAACTTATTCAAAACATGAGGTTGTAATTGAAATGTAGCAAATTGGTACAAACTCAAACCATTTATTTCAAATAAACCATTTACAGGCACTTTTGAATTGCCAGAAAGCTGGTACGTACAAAAAGAGAGAAATCTAAAGCTTCTAAAATGCACTGCTCAGTGCGTTTATTTCATGGTAAAAGTCTTTGCTTAGCAAAACGACTATGACAATAACAGCTTTTCTTATCTTATTCGGGGGTCTACTTTAAATTTTGCTATTGCATTGCAGAACAATAGATCACAGCAACAAAGTCTTAACTGGATAATGCTTGTTAAGTTTTGGGTAATGATGCTGTGAGTCTGACCGTAGTGTCGATGCCCAGACGCTTATATACCACTAAAACCAATCTCCCTTGCTTACTGACGACACTAGTCACTACCACTGCTAATTAAGGACTAAATAAAGACCACTAAAATTAATATGAACACAACATTTAACAGAAACCAGGCATTGGTGATAATTCTTTGCACCAACTTAATCTACGCTATTGCTATCTTTTTCGTTCTACTGAAACAAGAAAAAGACGGCAATAAACACGAGCTGTCAAATTTAGTTGAACTATTATTTTCTTCGACGCAGCTACGACGAACTAAATTCATTACGCTAAAATCTCGACAAATTCAAGGCAATCGAGACGTTATTTAGATTGACAGTTCTAAAGCTTCACTGGTGTTTTCTTTCGCGGTCTGTCAGTAAGAGATAGCAATACTCTACTCTTCTCTTAATTTAGTTTAGTTGGTGAAGGAAATACGACGACCTCTAGAAAGTGGCTGGGACAAACTGGATGCGGAAAGCGGAGGACAGGGTATTGTGGCGCAACTTAGGAGACTATGTCCAGCAGTGGACTACGATAGGCTGAGTTGATTAGTAATCAACAAAATCGTCACTATTTGACAAAAAGTTAAGTGACAGGTGGTTTCGTACCATGTGCGGTGCAACTACTTATTAAGTGACTCGTTGCCTTGCCCGGCACTTAAACTACCCTGCAAGTGATTACAATATGGACACTGTACATAAATGAAACAAGCCATAGACACTGAGTAACCCGCACGCTATTATTCGTGCAAGCTGCCATCGAGTTTGATATTAAATTGCCGATTGATTGATAGTTTCCTTAGAGCTACCCTGGCCGTGGATGGTGGAATGTGTTATGCGGTAACGCCATATTTACAAGTTTGTGGTTTGTACATGGTTTTTATAAAGTTACGTTCAACATTCGCCTTAACATTTTCATTAAATAAAATATTTCAATTCTCTACCAAATTAAGTATAACTCAATTTTTTTTTATTGAGCCCTGTTTATCAAACTGGAAAAGCGAGAACTTGGAGAAGGGAAAACAATTACATAATGAACATTTTGTTAAATAAGGCAATATATCAATTTCCATCTCTCGGCTAGGTACCTCTATGAAAAATAAGTTTAAAAATTAATACCTAAACAAACAACTCTTTATTTATAAAAGTTGCTTAAAGAGAAGAGCCGTTTAAACGTCAAAAATGTATTGTTAAACAGTCGTTTATCATTATTTAACTTTACGCAACGTCTACAAATAAACCACTAAATTACTTCGTATAATGTAACTTACTTACTTGCTTCTAACCTACATCAGAAATAATATCAGAACGCCATTTATGTAACTTGGCAGAAACTCCCGGAAACATGTGAATTTGTTAGCAGTCAGTTTTCCTTGTTAGTTTTACAGTTTGGCTCAGTTTTTACGGCTCTTCCACAAATGGTTCGTCTCGCTGATATAAATTTCAGTGGAATCTGAAATATTAAGGGCATTTTTGTGACGCCCTCAAAGTTAGTTGTTAACTAGTTCATGCAGTAATAATTTTTCAGTTTTCAAACGATATTAAGGTGGCGTTGGATGTTTCTGCAGGAAAAGTTTTTATCCAGTGCGCAAATTTTAACCATGAATTCAGCTTATCATTCCAGACCGAAGAAAGAAAGAAAAAAAATCAGCTGTTCCATACATTTTGGCCGCGTAGGTATTGCACTTTTCTATGAAACAGCTGTTTTTTTTTGTATAACCGGCGAAAAATTTCAATTCTCTACCAAATAAGTATAACTCATTTTTTTTTACTGAGCCCTGTTTATCAAACTGGAAAAGCGAGAACTTGGAGAAGGGAAAACAATTACCTAATTAACATTTTGTTAAATAAGGCAAAATATCAATTTCCATCTCTCAGCTAGGTACCTCTATGAAAAATAAGTTTAAAAATTAATACCTAAACAAACATCTCTTTATTTATAAAAGTTGCTTAAAGAGAAGAGCCGTTTAAACGTCAAAAATGTATTGTTAAACAGTCGTTTATCATTATTTAACTTTACGCAACGTCTACAAATAAACCAGGAAATTACTTCGTATATGTAACTTTCTTGCTTCTAACCTACATCAGAAATAATATCAGAACGCCATTTATGTAACTTGGCAGAAACTCCCGGAAACATGTGAATTTGTTAGCAGTCAGTTTTCCTTGTTAGTTTTACAGTTTGGCTCGGTTTTTACTGCTCGTCCACAAATGGTTCGTCTCGCTGATATAAATTTCAGTGGAATCTGAAATATTAAGGGCATTTTTGTGACGCCCTCAAAGTTAGCCGTTAACTAGTTCATGCAGTAATAATTTTTCAGTTTTCAAACGATATTAAGGTGGCGTTGGATGTTTCTGCAGGAAAAGTTTTTATCCAGTGCGCAAATTTTAACCATGAATTCAGCATATCATTCCAGACCTACCGCAGAATTTTTTCGCCGGTTATACATAAAAAAATCAGCTGTTCCATACATTTTGGCCGCGTAGTGTTTGCACTTTTCTATGAAACAGCTGTTTTTTTTTTGTATAACCGGCGAAAAATTTCTGCGGTAAGGAGTCTAGAATGATATGCTGAATTTATGGTTAAAATTTGCGCACTGGATAAAAACTTATACTGTATAAATAAATCTCTCTCTTCTGTAACCCTTGGCCACCCAATGCTGAGTGTAGGTCTCTTCCAAATCTCTTCACTTTTGGCGGTTTTTTGTCATGCTCATCCAGTTTCTTCCAGTCACTTTAATGAGATCGTCTGTTCACCTAGCCGGTTGTCTTCCCACACTGCTCCGTCTCGTCCGTGGTAATCCAGCACTTTCTTCCCCCATTTTCCATTCAGTCTACGGCATATATGGCCCGTCCACTTCCACTTTCTTGTTGCTATTACTTCCGCTATGTCCGTGAGTCTCGGTCGTCTCCGTATTTCGGTATTTTTCACCCGGTCATAGAGGGAGTTGCCCAACATCGGCTCGTTCCATAGTCCTCTGGGTGACTTGCATGCGGTAGATAGCGTGTTGTTGAGCGTCCAAGTCTCAGCCCCGTACGTCATGAGTTCATGACTACTCAATACGTTTATTGCATTCCACAATGTGTGAACTACTAGGAGGACACACGCTAAATAAATAAATCAGACAAATTCTTTCTCTGCTATATTTATAATAAACAGATTTGAAAGTGATTGAAATTCATGCGTAGTTGGAAGCAATAAAATCAACATTAGTTATTGGACTTCTTAGTACCACCACCTACCCTACCCACTGCAAATATTTTCTTTGTTAAGAAATACCAACTCTTTGTAAATTAAGGTAATATTGTTTTAAAACCCTCTTACTAATAAACAAGGAATAAAGTTATATCAAGAATAACAAAGGACCGTACGTTTTCATAGCTTAAAAGTTGGAATAATTTCAAATATATTTATTAATAAAAGGGTTAGAATTTGAACATGATTTTATTTGGGTTTCAAACTTTATCGAGTAACATTGATAAGTAATATATTATTGAAATATTGAGCACCACATCCAATCCTCCATAGTTGTACTTTTTACGATTAACATATCCACATCACAGGGGCAATCAATCACTATCGTCGGCAAGTTTAGAGAGTTCGCAGTATAGATTAAATAAATATTCTTAAATTGAGAATATTTAATTATTAATTTGGTGGAATATGTGCGCCGTGTGCCGATGGATAGGTATTAGGTAATCCTAGTCCTATTATCCTACTTAATATTTTAGATGTTAAAGTTTGTACGTTAAGATGTTTGGATGTTTGTTACTCGATCACGCAGAAACGGTTGAGCGGATTTGGATGAAATTTGGCAGACAGATAGTTAATAACTTGAATTTTAACACGTAGGACTTCTCCGGTAGTACGTTCACGTGGGATAATTTCTAACCGCTACGCGGGCGAAACCGCTGAAAATATCTAGTTACCTATAATAATGAGATAAGTAACTAATTAAGTGTAGCAGTGGTGGTTTGAACCAAGACAGGCGCCTTACTTTGTGCAAATTATTTCATCACTACTCTCAAAACAGTGAAGAAAAAAATTGTTAGTAAACCTGTATGTCCTAGAACCCAAAATTTGAAGACATTTGTGACATCCAGCAACCCGCAATGGCCACACGGGGTGAATTACGGCCCACTCCCTCTCACTGAGAAGAGGCCTGTGTCCCAGCAGTGAGGAAATTATAAGCTGATCACCTAATTAACTTTTTCTATTTGGCATTAGACAAGCTTCATTTTGCAGTAGATGTAGGTAGGTGGAGAAATTATCCAATGACAGTTTTTCTAATCTGAAAAGTCGTTTGTTTTAATAGAATGTTGTTCAGTCTTGCAGACTCAAACAGCAAGACAGAACAATATTTTTACAAAAAAAATAACCGACTAAAAAGAAACACTTCAATGGGAAAAATTACTTTGAAGTCGGTTAAAAACAACGTACAATCCTTACAACACATTTTGCACTTTTAATTAAACTTCTATTTTATTTTTATACGCAGAATATGATGTCACCTGCCTTTTAGTCTGTGCTAAATTTCTTTCTTTATTTTCCATGACATGAGCTGTGTTTTGACTCCATATTTGGCATTCGATCACTTTCATGTGACCTTGGAGACAGTCACAAAATATGCACTCAAGTTTTAACAAAAGTAATGCGTGGTAAAAAAAAAAATCGACAATCCAATATTTATCATCACAAAATTCTACCATCCCAAATTTCGACAACGATTGAATCTACAACGTACACTGGTGCACAGCAGTGCCATGTAAGTAAGCCGTTACAGTCGCGAGCATTGCCCGTCCATCACCTCAAAACGTTCCAACAACATAGTTAGATATTGTATACACGGCGACTCAATTTGGTGTGCAGGAACACAGTTATCATATTGTGTGCAAAAGTTATTCTACTATTTATGGCAAGCAAAGCTGATGTCGATCGTTCTGCCAATGTCTAAAGTTAATTAAAAAAGCAAGTTAAATTCTACGATTCGGTTTTTTTATTCATTTGAACACAATGCAGATCTTGTGTGTGGGATGACTTGTACCTATATACTTAACTACTTAGTAGCACACTGTGGGGAAAGTTTGATTGCTTCAATTTGAATATGAAATAAAAGCTACAGAATTAAGGTCGAACGAAAGCCAGTGAAAATTGACAGATAATGTTGCTAGTGATTAACATTTTATGACTACAATTTGGGTTGCACACACACAACTCAGATAGAGCAACAAATATTAATCTCATTCTCACTAGAGTCACGGAGTTTCACTTCAGTTATTATGATTATGGTTTGTCCTACCGGGCGGCACCTATTATTTAGGGTCATATTTTATACCTGCACACCTATCTCTTTTGTCGACGGTACCCAGCACAATAGTACAGTCATGCACAGTACTGCGCTGGTACAATCGCGTGCATCGGTCCATCGGCGCACGGTACGAGTTTCTCTGATTTATCACTGGTTTACGTGGTTCAATGTAATTTTCGTGCATTTACAGTTTCATACGTGCGCCGTGCGGTCGTACGCTGCCATTGTGTTAAATTTTATAGCGAGAAAACGCAATTTTGGTGAGATTTCGAAGAATTTATAAGACTTAAACATGATTGAACTACTATTTTTTAAACGGGCCTGTGGTTATGTAATAACAGTTGCACTGGTCGATCTTTAAGATTAAGCAATTTTTGCCACGGTCGACTTGTGGATGGGTTACCATCCATTACGTCAAGACCTCTTCGTGCGTCTTAAAACACGTTAAGCAATTGGTCCTTTTCGTTCGTAGATCTTTGACAGTTGTTACGGGTACTCATCGGGACCTCAAAAGGCTGACAAATAGTCTTATCAAGGGGTATCGTGTTACCCAATTAATGGGTTGTGGAGGTGATATAGGCGGTCGCTTCGATGTAAAATACTGGCATTCAGCTGCATCTGGATAGCCTAAAAGTCGACCCCAACATAGTTGGAAAAAGGCCAGGAGGATTTTTTTTTTTTTTGGGTGGGAAATCATCAAATAACTTCTCCCGCTCTGGGTGGAGCAGGAGGGCGTGTCAGACTTTTACTGACTAAAACCCACCCGTGTTCCTTAATTAGCCCGTATGCCAGGGGCTGTGGTATCTCTTTCAAACGAACCCGCACCCCTGACAGGCATCGGCCCTTGCGGGCCCCATCATTTTTGTGCTGACATCTCTTTGAGGCGCGCGTGGAACACAACGCGCCGTCGACTTGGGCTTGGTCCTTACCGGACAGCGAGCTACCCATTACTCGCCGTCCGCAAGCCCATGCCTACGGTGGCCGGAAATCGGCCTGGGATTCCTGACGCCCAGGGCGTCTCCGTATCCTGCGGCGGCTAGGGTCGCGAGGGCGCATATGCTGCCTCTCCCTCACGTGCGCCGCCTCCCTCTTCGCGAGCATCACTGCTTCGCTGAAGGAGGTGACGGCTCCCCATGCCCTCTCGCTCCGTACCATGGCCTGGACCAGGGCCGGACGCGAGAGATCGCCGCCGCCGATCGCCTCCACGAGGACACGGCGGTGCTCCGCCCAAGCAGGGCAGACCGCCACCGTGTGCTCCACCGTGTCCTCAGGGCGATCTTCGCAGTGGAAACACCCGGGCGTTTCCTCCCGCCCTATCCGAAACAGGAACCTCCCGAAACAACCGTTTCCGGTGAGGACCTGCGTCAGGCGGAAGGTGAGGACGCCATGCCGCCTCTCAAGCCACTCCTCAAAGAGGGGACTTACCGCCGCAATCGTGGCGTGCCCAACCCAATGAATGGGTTGTGGAGGTAATAAAGGCAGTCGCTACGATGTAAAATACTGGTATTCGGCTGCATCTGGATAGCCTAAAACCCGACCCCAACGTAATTGGGAAAAAGCCAGGAGGATTGATTGGTTTTAAATTATTCCCTTCTAAAACATAACTCAACAATTGTTGAAGGACTACTTAACCTCCATAGTTATCTATGTAGGTCTTTTGGCAAGTTATAACGCAAAAACGATTAGTTTTAATTCCAATTTTGTTCTACTAAGAAAAACAGAAAACCGCAGCTCCACTTACAAGATAATTGAGTTTACATTTCTCAGCATAGTAAGTAAACAGAATCTAGTTAAAAATCTTCTCCACATATTCTGCTAAACAGTAGCTCCCTGTAAACAGAGCTAGCGATTTAAAAACGTCAGTGGGAAACTGTTCCAACTTGTGCTTAAATGAAATTCTGTGGCCACTGTTCGAGCATGAGCTTTGAATAAATAGTTAAATTTTTGCTGACATCGTTTTTAGGGTTCCGTATTCAAGGGGTGCCTTATTGCTAAGGCATCGCTGTCCTTTCGTCCGTCCTTCCTTCCATCCACCGTCTGTCACAGGGATGTAGCTTTTGAACTATAATAGGTAGACATATGAAATTTTCACAGATAATATATTAACTATGTACTGTGGTGGAAATAACAAATAGAACGAAACGTGTGGATTTGGGAGAACCTCCAACAGGAATGAAGTACTTTACGATTTTTCTTCAACTTCGAATGTAACGTCGGGTCTTTAAGTCTATCTTTTAAATACTTTGTTTTAACCTCAGTATCGTGTGGTGCCGGACGTAAAGAATAGCATCATCTTATCTCTTCCCGTAGATGTCGTAGGAAGCGACTAAGGGATTTACTAGAGAATAGGCAGCAGCGTTCTCTTTGGATTTTACCACCATTACAGCGATCGCCAACCCGCCTGCCAAGCGTGGCGATTATGGCAAGCCCCTCCCACGGTGGACGTCTTTCGGCTGAAATGATGATGATGAACTTCAGTATTTGCTTGAGCACCCTCATAAACCGTGAAAACGACACCCTTGATAAAAACTTTTAAATTATCGCAGCCGCCTATTTTTCCTTTAATTTAGACCTCACTATCGACTTTAAAACTCTCGTTACGTGACGATTTCTACAATTTTACTTCTATGGCAAGCTGCGATAAAAAACTTTGTTCCAATAAGCGAAAGTTAAAAATTATATGGTGCATACATACAAGAAACGTGCTCTTTACTAAATGATTAAAAAAAAAACAAACATTATTCGATGGTATGAAACCCTTCGTGTGCGAGTATGACTCGGTCCTTGGCTGCTTTTTTACCATTGATGGAGAAGTGGCACGATAAGTGAAATATACGTGAAGCATTCCCCCCCCCCCCCAGTGGGTACCCGCATTGTCGTTGCGGGGGGGCTCAGTAGCCGTGGTCTCCCAGCCACGGTGAAGCAAAGAGGAACCGTAGATTCCGGCCACGGTGAAGCCAAGAGGAACCCAAAGGTGGGGCCGCTCGTCAGGGCTTTTGCTTCAAAGCCGACGACGTAGCGGCCAAAAAATAGGTTGCGGTGAGGTGCACCGCAACTGAGGTGAGCCGCGATGTCGGATGGGAGGCATTGCGGCTAAGGGTTACAGGCTGCGGCGGAGGAGGAGTGTCGGTACTACTGAGTAGCGCTCTTCCTTTTTGTGGCCTGGACGGTATAGCGTTGGCCACTCTCCGTATCCCCTGCGGCCGAAAGTGGTAGGCGGTGAGGCCACTGTGCTGACCCGTCGCAGGGGTACCACTCACTTCACTCGCTCGGCTCGCGCGTGATTTGTCGTATTTCTAACGGAACCTAACCTATTACCTACCTGATGAGCCTTGTCGACGAAGAGTCCTGTCGGCGAAGTGGCTTATCGGCGAAGAGTCCCGTTGAAGTAAAGTCTTGTCGGTGTTCAGTCTGTCGGCGTAGTGTCTGTCGCCGTTTAGTCGTACAATGACCTAAAATTAATATTTTGGTACAATAAGGTGCGTAGTACTTTAGGGGACGAGAGAAAACTAAAAACTTGTCTGGAAAACAAAATTCACTCTCGACCTACAAGGGTCGAGAATAAACTATAGTCAGGGGTCCAGTGGACACATTAATTATTATTGGGGGTCGAGGGACCAAGAGTGGGCTAAACGCACTTTGACTGAGTTGCTACAGTGGATATTTAAATCCGGAATTAATATAATAATTAAAGAAAAAAAACAAAGAAATCACGGCACTACTAAACTGTGACCAAATCATCGAAGGCCAAAAATGTAACTAAAAAGTCACAAACTTTTATAATCAAGATAATCTTGCCATCTTAATTTCGACTTTGTGATTAAAAGGCATATTTGAAGGGACGGAATAAATTATAAGCCGTCAATCTTGTGACGTCACAAGATGGCGTCCACAATTAAGTCATGTCAAAGGTTTTTAATGCGCTTTGGAAACTTTCAAGAGGAGTTTATAAGTACAGAGAGGATTCTGTGTGGGAACGACAACTTTTGGGTTTCATAAAATATATTCTATCCAATTTTCGCTCCTGCTTTTGTTGTAAAATAAATATAAATGTAGAAGAGATATTAATAAAAATAAACATAGGTGCATTTTATGTGTTTTTCTTTTGTTCTAGACATAGACCAGGAACGTTAACTGTCTGAACTTTGGTTTTGGGAGGTTACCTAAGTAGCCTAGGCTAGAATCTAGCCTTTTTTCTAGTGTTAACGTAGGCGTAACGTTAGAGATTTTAGTTAATTGGTGATTGCATGCAACCTCCGCCGAAAAGCTATCCGCTGACAGTTATTGGCAAGAACAGATGAGACAAACATTGATTTAATTTAAGAAAAAACACCCAAACGATTTAACTGATGGTCCAAGGAAGCAAGGAATAATTATAGCAGTTAACTGGAAAATCCTCTTGTTCGATTTATTATTCGACCTGGCATCGGCACGGAGAGCTCACAAGAATTCTTAGAGTATGTAAGATTACATCAAGTAAGGCCACCTAGATAGGTGGCCTCTACATTGACTACAGAACAATAGTGGCCCATCGGCATCAGAAGCAGGATCCAAGATGCCGGTGGTCAGGGGTCTAGAGAAAGGAACCTCCTGACTATGCGTGCCATGTCTAGGAGTACTGCTTTCTGAATCACGCCCTTGATCCAGCCGCGCAATGAGAGCCTCTTGAGATGTTGGTCGAGGCTCTTCGCTATTAGGCCATTTACTGTTATGATTATCGGTACAATGATTGCCGAGTCCACGTCCCACATGTCGACAACCTCTTGAGCTAAGTCAAGATATTGCAGGAATTTCAGTGTTTTGTTACGAAAACTGTTTCGTGAAAACCCTACTTTATACAGCTGCAGGATCTAAAATCAAACAAAATTCATGTTTCTACTAAAAGTCAAAAAGACTTTCGTCTTTGCGTGTCTCAGTTTGTATAATTTCGTTTCCGTCCTTCGGGAATATTCGCTTTTCCGAATTATACCGAGCTCCGTTCGAATTACGGTGGATTTTAATTCTTTTAAACTAGATTTTAATTCACCGTTCGAAGCGTGAATAACAAATTGAAATCCGACAATTTAAACCGTTTTAAATTCACGTTCATTGTGGGTACTATTAAAATAATAGATGGTCTCTAGAAAGTGGGATTTACTTGACCATCCTACTTCCTACTAATATTGTAAATGTAAAAGTTTGTATGTTTGGATGTTTGTTACGCAATTACGCAGAAACGGCTAAACGGATTTTGATGTTTGGCATGCATACATTATAACTTGGATCAACATATTGGATAATTTTTATCCCGGTAGTACGTTCCCGTGTGGTAAGTTTAGACCTCCACGTGGGCGAAGCCGCTTTAAGAAGCTAGTTTTAAATAATATTTTTATTAAAAAACGTCATAAAATGAGTTCATTACTGTTTGTGGGTTTTAAGAACACAGCTTTTGTTTATTATTATACTAGCGACTCGTCTCTGCTTCGCACAGTCTTTATACTTGACACAACAAGACACCGCCGTCTTCATCACAATGGCTGAAGTAACAATATACTTGTGATGACTATACTATAAAGTAATTAAACTAAAGTCACTCAATTCAAACTATAAAAAAAAAACTAGATTCAAATTCAATTTAAAAAAAAAAAAAACATAATTGCATTTTTCATTATTACTCTCTAACGAAATCTCAAAGGAACTGGGCAGTAATGAAACTGCACAGAATGAAAGATGAAAATGGAACAAAAACGTAATGATAGCACAAAGGCTACACAGTGACTAGACTAGCTGTAAAATAAAGGTAGAAAGGAGAATAAAGACATACGTATCTAATGCACTTTTATGACTCCTTTCATTAATATTCTACAAAATGCTACAAATTTTAAAATTAAACGTACGTGAATGGAAAGAAGTTTCGTAATATGGAACATGTAACATTATTGTGTTAAAAACTCCTTATTTGTAGGAAGCTTCTTGTAGAATCTTCTTGATCGTGTATTTAAGCTGATTATATCACTACGCTGGGTCATCGATACACCAAGCCTTTTTTCCACTTTCAACTCTCTTGTTTGTTTGAAAGAGACACCACAGCCCCTGGCATACGGGCTACTGAAGGAACACGTGGGTTTTAGTCAGTAAAAGTCTGACACGCCCTCCTGCTCCACCCAGAGCGGGAGAAGTTATTTGATGATTTCCCACCCATAAAAAAAATAAAAATACTCTCTCTCGCCATTCGTGGTGAACTGACAGTTGACATTAGTGGCAGTTTACAGCTACGTCACTACTGATGTGCCTGAGATAGTGTTTACATAACTTTAAGATAGATACACTACATTTCTAGAGATCTAATTCATTTTTGAGAACTGGAAAAACAATATTTGAATACGACAGTGCGACACGCAGCACTCAAACGTGTGTGGCATGTTAATTTTCTTTTTCTTTTATAAATAAGTAGGCATTCTAGCATCAATAATAACTGTAAAAAATACCATAAAGTATATAAAGCCTCATGTTTCATTTGCATAAAAAAGGTTGGTTACTTTGTAGATAAAGAACTCAAACATTTCAAATATAAATTCAATTTAATAACGCGTTCCAGGAATGTTCCATGTTCAAAACACCAAAGCATTGACTAAACCTTTAATAGCTAGTAGAGTGCGCAGCTCATAAAACTTAATAACATCGACTGTGCCGTTGTATTTTCCTTTTCATAAAAGGGTAATTCCATTTTTCCGACATAATCGAGTTTTCCTTCTAGGAAGTAGCGGTTAAAATAAAAAATAAGAAACCATTTTTCTTTTCACATCGTATTATGGGCTAGTGCGTCTTAAGGATTTTATTTTATAGTAAATTGTAATTTTATTTTTTTACGCTACCTTTCCTTTCTATGAAGAAATTTCTTGTTTCTTTATCTTTTAAGGGGAATATCTGTTTCATAAATATCAATCAGTGATGATTTTAATAATTAAAATTTTGTAACCACACTTGTTACGGTTGTGAATCGATGCCTAAATATTGCAGGTTGGATTTTCAACTTTAGAGTCTGAGCCGAGCGTTGAAAATCTAACAGTACGCTTTTGTTTAGACATTATATTAGAGGTGTCGCCTAATGGTTGTAAAAACGTTCATTAATGTCTTATGACTGATAAGAAAAATAAATCAAGAGAGGCTCTTATATAGGCTTGATATAATCTACTCGTTGATAAGACCTGTACGGTGGGTATATTTTCGTTTTGCAGTTCACAAACAAGTCTATTATCATCTGTCTATAGGGTGGCGGGGACATCAACACGCAAACTGAAACCATGAATGCATCACATGATTGTTTTTTTTTTCATTTTTTCGCAAAAAAGCGAACAGACAAAACGCGAAAGAGAAGTTACATCGTGGGCGATATGATACGACGCGGTAAGTCGGGGGCTTTAATACAAATAACTGCTTAGATTGAAACTACAGTTCCAAGTGGCAGTCAATGACCAGGCTAACCTCGAGTGTCCACCAAAGTTCAATAGCATTCACGTCGTAAAAGCCCGTGTCTGGCGTACCCTAGTTAATTTTTACGGGTCTTTTTAATGTTTCAAGTTCAGATATAAAATTATGAATATAATATGGTGATGTCAGTTAAAATTTACAAACTGGTGGTATATTACTTGTAGCAAAATGTTATTATAGACCAGTCTGAAGACTGGTAACAGTTGCGACTAGATGCAAACTGAAAAGTATGCTAAATGTCAAGAAAACCATTAGGTTTAGACGTTTCCCTAACTAAGCTACAACACTTGATCTTACGTCTACAAATCCGCGTAGGTGGACGTAAAAGATACCAGCGGGGTATTTGCATAAAACACTACCTATCATTATTGACCTTGTGAGGGCAGCAGGAGTCCGCTGGATGCGGGAAGCACAGAACCGGTCGAAGTGGCGGAGCTTAGGGAAGGCCTATGTCCAGCAGTGGACGTCTTTCTGCTGAAATGATGACGATGATGATGACTATCATTAGCAATCGCTTTCATATTGACAGTTCAACAACGTTCATTGTATTATTCACGTTGTTATGCAGACAAAATTTCGAACTTAAGAAGCAATGGTCTAGCAATGTTCTTCAATATTATTCAGATTGTGATAGTGTTACGTATTTCGGGTGTAGATAGCTTAGCTATAATATGGTAATAACATATTTATGCTTACTAATATTATAAACGCGAAAGTTTTTATGTATGGATGTATTGATGGATGTATGGATGTTTGTTACTGTTTCACGCAAAAACGGTCGAACGGATTTGGATTAAATTTGGCATACTGAAGGCCAATTCTACTAATTAAAAACGTTCGCAGTGTCATCGCGGCGACAATCGAATTTCAAAAATTTGACAAAAATGTATAGGATTTTTTGACAGATTGACACTGAGATCAGACTGTGAACGTTCTTAAAATTACCAGAATTGCCCCTCAGATAGATTATATGATGATACAGATAGATGATAACCAAAATTAACACATATGATACTTTTAATCCCGGTAGTACGTTCCCGGTGAATAATAGTTTAAAATATAGAAACAAATAAGAAATGTTTTCTTCAATAAGTAGATCTTTTGTAAATTGGTATTCTGAACGAAGTACCAGGTTGTCATAACTTGGTAAGAGCTCACCTAACATAGTTGTGTCAGCTAGAAAACGCTTTATGCCTTCGAAGTACCAAGTCGGCAAATATCGGTAGGAGCACACGTAACATAATTGTGTCAGCTAGAAAACGATTAATGCCTTCGAAGTACTAGGTTGTCATGACTCAATAGGAGCACACTTAACATAGTTATGTCAGCTAGAAAACGCTTTAAGCCTTCGAAGTATTTTAGTAATTTTCGACTTCCGCGCGGGCGAAGCCGCTGGCAAAAGCTAGTTACTGAATAAATGATAGAGGGCTGGTTCGAGGTGGCGCGGGAAAAGAGTTCCTGGGGGGACTTGGCGGCTTTTTCCTAACAGTGGGACAGTATTGGCTAAACAAAAAGAAAAATAGAGAGGGGTTCGTGGCTAAGTCACAGCCCCACGTTTTAATCTATCAAAGTTAAGCTACGCATACCGAGGTCGGTCCGTGGATGGGGAACCATTTATTTAATACAGAACCCCTCCATGTCTTGGAAAGCACGTTGAGCCTTAGGTCCCAGCTATTTGCTTAGGTACTCTTAGATTTTGGACAGTTGTTTATGGGTAGTCACAAGGCCGAAAGTTTGACCAACAATCTTTTCAAGTAGTGTTTCCCTGATGGGTTTTGGTGGTCAGAAAAACGTTTAACGTATTTTTTTTAGCTAGTTTAGTTTAGCTAGTCACTCAATGTAAAATACTGGTTTTCCGCTGCATCCAGTCCTCCTGGAACCCGACGCGAACATAGTTTGGCCAAAGGCCATACAGTTGATGAAATTACAAAGAGCTTTTATATGATTGAAATGTAATGGCAGTGTTTTAATGCGCAACTAATGTTAATATAATATAATAACGACTTAATATTTTATCAAGCTGCCTTTAATGAACGTATTAGCAACGTTACTAATGACACTCACGGAGTAACCGACAACGTGGTGAACTATTTACTTTGCTAATTAATCATTATTAACATAATTTATTCTTGACAATGGATGGATGCGTGTTTAAAGTTTAATACAATATAGCTTCATCACGTTACCTACTTGATACCTTGTTTCCAAGTTCTCTCATAGTTTTCCATTCAAACTCCATTATTAATATTGTAAATGCGAGTTACGTTTTCACGCTTAAACGTCTGAACGGATTTCAATAGCACACACAGATCATGACATTGGTTCGGATGAAGGATACTTTTATCGCGGTAGTACATTCTTGTGAGAAAATTTCCCATAAATACGCGGGCGAAACCACTTTTATAATATAGCCATCTATCTAACTTTAATTTTATCAAATACCCTACTTTTATATAATATCATAGGTTACAAGTTGAATGAATACATTGGCTCTAACGACTTTACACACGATGAAATACCAGCCCAACTACCAGGCGAACAGAACCACGAAGAGTTCCTTGCTTTTACTTAAGTTCTAAAACAGAAAGCGCAATTCAGCCGCTGAAGTTAGCGCAGAGTTTTCGCAAGCTGACGCCCAAACGTTCTGGCGTTGAGTTTTATATTAAAGCGCTTATTTTACTTGTTTATATGTGTGTTAAATAAAAGAGATTCTAGGAGTGAGTTGTCTCTTAATTTATTGTTTACTGAAATAGGGACCGGAAAGATTAAAGCCATTCTGGGTGAGATTAAAAAATTACCTAACCCCATTCTTTCCGCACTTTTAAGAGTATCAAGTGTTGAACTGGTGCGTGAAAAAAAAAATCACTGACCTGATTTTGAAAAATTCACTCTTGATTTTTAATTGGAAAGGCTCACGATGCTCATGTTTGCTGGTTAATGAAGGTGATATTAAGTAAAGGGCTTATTACACTTGGCTGAATTTAGTCATCTAACTAGTCGTCTAAATTCAGAAGCAACATTAAAAGCTATGGAAGCTAGCATGCTAATTGCGATTACACTTGACTAAATTCAGTAACGACTGAATTTAGATGACTAAATTCAGCCAAGTGTAATAAGCGCTTAAGTAAGTAAGTAATGCTTTATTTGCTAAAGTGTAGGTGTACAAAGTCGTATGTTGTTATTATTAATGTGGCGGTGGTGGTGTGGTGTGGTTGTGTGTGTGGTGTGGTGTAGTGTGGTGTGGTGTGGAATTAAAAATAAAATGCCGTGGGGAGCAGTGCTTTATTTGTGTTTTTAATTTCATCACCACAATTCTCTCAAAACGGTGAATGAAAACATCTTCAGGAAACGGATATGTCCTAGAACCAAAAATTCGAAGACATATGACATCCAGCAACTCGCACTGGGCTCTCGTGGTGGATTATGGTCTACTCCCTCTCACAGAGAGGAGGCCTGTGTCCCAGCAATGGGAACATAGCCATTACCAAAAATAGTCTCCTGTTACAGATAAAATAATGATTCTTTAAAAACTAGGGTACATTATTTCCAATGCCAGCAAAACCTTAACACAACCAAAGTCTATGCGATACGAAAATTTTCTCTACATTTATTATCTACTTCCATAAAAGTGCAAAATTCTTTTGAAGACTTAAGTCCTAAGCTCACAAAGTTAGGTCCTCATTCCAGGCACAGTTCCCGATAATGAGCCCATCTAATAAGGGAGCGCCGTCCAAATATTAATTAGTAGCTTTTGTCGAGAACTGTCATCGAGAAGACTTCGAAAAAGGGACATTTTAAGAAAATGGGCTGTAAATGCGATCGGATACGGTGCTAACTTATTTTGCAGTTTCATTTGTGGTTTTTGCTACTTTAGTAATTTCTTTGTCTTTGAATCGTGTTGTGTTTTTGCAGTTAGATTATTATTTTATTGTTAACTTTTCCCTATCAAAAATCACTGCCTTCGCGTTGACCTATTCTTTACTGAGCGACGACTCGTGATGTTCAATGCAATTTGTGTCTATTTCAATCAAGATCTGTTCTTTATTTCTTCTGTCCAGGTACCAAGCTTATTCTATGTTGTGTTTCACGCTAGGATCTTTGGAACGGAATTCGAATTCATAGTATCAGCGTAAATTATTTTGATTTTTTTTAATCAGTTGCCTTCGTAAATAAATTCATCTTTTAAATCATAATCTGCTTATAATGTTCCGACTACTGGGACACAGGCCTCCTCTTTGTCTTCGAATTTTTGGTTCTAAGAAGGACATGCCGGTTTCCTCACGATATTTTCATTCACCGTTTTGAGAGCAGTGGTGATGAAATAATGTACACAAAGTAAAGCGTTTGTATGGCTTTTATCGACGACTTAGAACTCGTAAGTCAGGTTATCGGCCCTGACTTATGAGTTCCTGTTGAGAGTGTGGTCTGAAGAATCAGGTTTCTAAATAAATATGTGGAAATAGGAGAAAGAAAACTCAGTAAACGTTGTTAGACGGTTGCTATTGAAACTTCAAGTGACGAGAGCAGTATTTTAACATTGGAACGTCTTTTTATCTTCATTACAAATGGCATATAAAACTTAACAAAAAGTAGGTTTTACAACATCCGCCCTTAATGGAAATAAAAAGTTAAAGTAGTAATGCTAAACACAATAGAAAAGAATAAAACATTACTACCAGACTATACAGAAATACAAAACATAAACCGACGAAAAATAAATAAATAGAAAATTATTCTACCTATTTATCTCTAAACCCATATTAACAACGCACCTATGATGAGCTATGCACCTTAAGGGCTTGGTTAAAACATCGGCTGTCATTTTATCCGTAGGTGTAAACTTTATATCTATAAAACCCTCAGTAACCTTTTCACGAATAAAATGATATCTCGTATCAATGTGTTTTGTTCTATTATGGTGGATCGGATTTAGCACAAGTTTCTGTGCACTTTGACTATCGTTGTATAGCAACACCCTGTCAGCAAAACCAGTAACGTCACACACTAACCGTCTGAGGAAAATAGCCTCCTTTGCAGCACTTGTTAAGGACATATACTCAGCTTCTGTAGACGACAAGGCTACCGTCGGCTGCTTCTTACACTCCCAACTAATAGGTCCACCTGCTAGCGTGAAGTAGTAACCAGTGTACGACCGACGGTCATGTACACAGTTTGCCCAGTCAGCATCCGTGTATCCACACACACGTCTACCAACTTTCCTGTAAGTAATACAGTAATTCATAGTACCTTTCAAATACTGTAACACTCTTTTAGCGGCCAACCAATGCCTCTTATCATAACAGTTATTAAACTGACTTAAATAGCTTGTGGCATAGGCTATATCGGGTCTCGTATTTACAGCTAGGTACATGAGGCATCCTATCAAGTTTTGGTAAGGATATTCACCAAGAGATGTTGGATTACCTTTCTCCAACTTGTTATTCTCCAAAGGTGTGGACATCTCCTTGCAATCTCGCATATTAAACCGCTCCAACACTGCCTGGATATAGGTCTTCTGACTGACCATGATTTTACCGTCAACACGGTTAATATTTAAGCCTAAACAATACGACAATGCACCCAAATCTTTTAGCGAGAAAAAATTTTCTAAGTCATTTTTGACAGAGTCAAATGAACTTTTTTCTTTGTAAAAGACAATTAGATCGTCAACATACACTGCAAGTATTATGGTTTCATTACCAAACTTTTTCAAGTAAACACATGATTCCGAAGATGTTCGTGTAAAACCAGTTTTCGATAGAATTTCATGCAATTTGATATTCCAGGCTCGAGCTGCCTGCTTCAAACCATAAATGGATTTTCTGAGCAAACAGACTTTACCTTCTGCCCCGTGCTCAGCGAATCCCTCAGGCTGCTGCATGTACACCTCCTCGTCTAAGTCCCCATTGAGGAATGCGGTATCGACATCAATGTGTTGGATCTTTAAATCCATTTCTGCTGCCAACGCTATAAGGGTACGCAGAGATGAATTTCGAACCACAGGGGCAAAAGTCTCGTTATAGTCAGTCCCCCAAACTTGACTAAAACCTTTTGCAACTAGTCGCGCCTTATACTTGACTATTGCACCGTTCACATCCCTCTTTATCTTGAACACCCATTTACATGGAATAATCTTTTTATTTGGTTTATCCACTAATGTCCAAGTCTGCTTATTCAATAAGGCATTGTACTCATCCTTCATTGCGGAGATCCAATTATCTTTGTCATCGCTATTAATAGCTTCACGATAACTTTTCGGATCATCATACAACAAATCAACACCGTGAGTGCCGTATGAATAATAATCTGGAGGTTTACGTACTCTTTCAGGATACCTTCTTTGAGGACATACATCGTTGGGTTCATCTGAAGGAACCAGGGACAGAACACGTTGTTCACCCGAATGTAGAGACTCCGTGTCACCAACCCCACCAGCTTCATCAGTCGCGTCCACAAAATCGTCAACTTGCTCTACCTCCATGTTCACACCTTCTGAAGTACGTGAAGAAGTAGAAGCAGATGAGATAGAAATCTCCTGTGGCGATGCTGTATCTGCAGAAGTTTGTGAAAAGAGATTAATGACATTAGTGCTCACAACAGCTTCAGGCTGAACAGATTTATCCTTCAATCCTGAAAAAATATTTTCAAAAAACGTAATATCCCGTGACTTAATCAACCTCCGAGGGTTTTCAGCGCTACGGAAATAATAACTTCTTCGATCATCTGAATATCCAACGAAGATATGTTCAGAAGTTTTTATGTCTAGCTTAGTTCTCTGGCATGAAGGCACGTGAACTAAAGCTCGGCAACCAAATACCCTTAAATGAGACAGGTCAGGTTTACTACCATACCACATTTCATATGGCGTCTTACCATCAAGTGCACGATGGGGTGACCTATTCTTTAAATAAACACTGGTCTCAACAGCATCTTGCCAAAAAACTTTCGACAAAGAGCTCTGTGCCAGCAAAGAACGGGTCTTCTCCACAATACTACGAATGCAACGTTCACTTATCCCATTTTGTTGGGGGCTGTATGGTACAGACGTTTCATGTCGAATCCCTTGAGCCTGCAAATAGTCTGTCAGCTCCTTGTTGACATACTCAGTACCATTGTCTGACCGAAGGGTTCGAATCTTATTGCCAGTCTGCCTCTCAACAAGTGCTTGGAAAGCACAAAAATACTTCTGAACTTCTGTCTTAGATGACATACAATAAAGGGATATAAAACGTGTATAGTCATCTACAAAAATAATAAAATATTTGTTACCTTTAAAAGATTCAGTGGTCAGGGGACCACAAACGTCCGTATGGACTAATTCTAATGGTGACGAAGCCTTCTTATACTTTATCCTTTTGAAAGGCTTCCTGGACTGTTTACCCTCTACACAAGGTACGCATGGTTCTTTGTCAATCTCAGTATACTCCACACCAACAGCTAGACCTTTTTTGAGTAGATCCATACCAATACGGCAGAGATGTCCTAGACGCTTATGCCAAAGCTGAAACTGGGACAAATCAGTGTGAACATTATAAGCTGAAACACCTTTTGGTTTTACTGTACAATCTAAAGTGTACAATCCACCATAAGTAGAACCATGTAAAACAGGATCATTTATCAAAGAAACATCATTAGAATTATAAAAATTACAGCCATTCGTATCAAAAACAATCGAGAAACCTTTCTCTACTGCCTTTTTGACTGAGAGTAAATTACAATCTAGTCCAGGAACATGTACAACATTACAAATCTTCTTGAAATCGGTTTTTGTGTCAATAGCGACATCTCCTAAACCCACAGCCGGCAAACTTTTACCATTTGCTACAGTTATCTTCCCATCACAGGGTCGGTAACTCTTAAACCATTCAGCATGTGGAGTCATGTGGGTAGACGCACCAGAGTCGATAATCCACTTCTCAGACATCTGAACACTAGGTGCAGACAAAGCCAGTCCTGTGACACCATCCAAAACCAATTCCGTGATACACGCATCCATATTCCCTGAACTAGAAACAGTCAGTCCCTTATCTTCACAACAACTTTCTGCTGAGCACCTTGCCTTTGCCTTTTTCTCCTTCTTTTTGAGAGGACAATTAGGACTCTTGTGCCCTGGCTTCCTACATCGAAAGCAAATAACCTGCTTGTTAGTATGCAATGCAGCCACATCATCTTTAGTCTCCTTCGTCATTTCACTCAACAACTTAGTCCTCACCAAATCTGTTGTGACTTCAACGCTCCCATTCTCAAGCGCCATTATCATGGGCTCATAGCGAGAGGTTAGACCACCCAATATGATAGCTGCTAAAGAACTATCTTCTATGGTTTTGCCAATATCGGCCAGGTCTAGTGCTGTTGTGGTTATTGCCGTTAAGTAAGCTTCTAAATCAGAAAAATCAGATAAGGAGTACCTGTATAACTTCCGTTCCAACGACAGTTTACGACCCAAACTTCGATCCACGTAGGATTTCATAAGAGCATCCCACGCTTCCTTTGCGGTCTTAGCTGGTCGAACAATCGAAATAGCAGCGCCATCCACAGTAAGGCATATTTTAGATAGAGCCTTTTCATCCTTTCGTACATCGTCGGGCGTCTTATTCCCTTCGAGAACTACTCCGCTTACGGTTTCCCACAATCCTTCATGCATTAATAACATTTGCATTTTAAATTTCCACACAGTGTATCCTTCTTTATTATAAAGTATCGGAATACCATTTAGTGACATACCAGAAACTGCAGACGACATGTTATCTACGTATTTACTATTTCACTAATAATGTAGATAAAATATACAGAGCTTCGTGCTGATAACGTGTTGAGAGTGTGGTCTGAAGAATCAGGTTTCTAAATAAATATGTGGAAATAGGAGAAAGAAAACTCAGTAAACGTTGTTAGACGGTTGCTATTGAAACTTCAAGTGACGAGAGCAGTATTTTAACATTGGAACGTCTTTTTATCTTCATTACAAATGGCATATAAAACTTAACAAAAAGTAGGTTTTACAACAGTTCCACTGGCCCACAACTGCCGCAACCTTTTAAATAAGTAACGGATATTGGACTCTAAAGCTCGTCTGGATGCCAATATAATTTCGTTCACTTACGAGTAAGTACATACAAAGCAGAAAATAGTCATCAACAATAAGTCGAGTGTTATTGAAGCAGACATCTTGACAGGAATTCTGCACATCGTCGATAAAATTCAAGAGGACGATCTCAAGCCAATCGGTGTAAAGGCTATGTCATACTAGGCTGTGGTAAGCGATTTGACGGGATGTTTTATAGCCTATCTGTCATTTTGGTCTAAAATAATCTAGAATATGAATGCTGAGCATGGTGTTTTGGATCCCCGGACATTTTAGACACAACTGTTGTAATCCACACACGTACACCGACATACCCTATTTTACTGTCAATTTTTATTTTGTATTACTTTAAATTTTATTTCTATCCCAAAATTACCATCTATTAGTAGAGGATGTTTGTAAAAGGGGCTTGTGGCTAATAACAGACGCAATCGGTCAGGTTAAACTACGATTGCCGGGGTTGATCCGTGCCTCGGAAAGCACGTTAAGCCGTTATGCCGGCTGTGATTCGTGGATTCTTGACAGTTGTTACGGATTATCAGAAGGCTGAAAATCTGCCAACTAGCCTTACCAAGGGGTAGATATCATAATAGGTCTTTACCTATGAAATTGCCGTTTTGTATGAAAAAATTTAAACGAATTTTTTTCATGAATTTTTTATTTGTATTAATCGAAGTAATCACCCATGCAATCAATGCATCTTTGCCATCGCAGTGGCAGTTTATTGATGCCCTTCTTAAAGAAATCAGCTGGACGGGAGGCAACAAATTCTTCAAAGGCATTTTGTACTGCCTCTCGGGTATTAAATTTTTTTTTCCCGCCAAGAAGTTATCCAAATTCTGGAAAAAGTAGTAGTCTGTAGGCGCAAGGTCTGGTGAGTAGGGCGGATGACGGAGAGCTTCCAACCCCAGTTCTTGCAACTTGGAGACCGTCTGCTGTGCAGTATGAGGTCGCGCGTTGTCGTGCAGGAGCAGCGGAGACGAGCGATTGACCAATGCTGGTTGGAGATGCGCCAGCTTCTCCATCATTGTGTTCAGTTCTTCACAGTACACATCTGCAGTAATGCTCACCCCGTTTGGTAAGAAGCTGTGATGAATCACACCGGCGCTAGACCACCAAACAGTGACCATCACTTTTCTAGGGGTAAGTTTTCGTTTAGGGCATTGTTTAGGTGCTGAACCAGGATCCAACCAACTTGCTGAGCGCTTACGGTTATCAAACAGAATCCATTTTTCATCGCAGGTAACAATGCGGTTCAAAATTCCTTCATTTGTGTGTCTGTTGAGCAGTGCAAGGCACGTCTCGACGCGTACTTCGCGCTGGCGATCATTGAGTTCGTGGGGCACCCATTTGTCAAGCTTTTTTACCTTGCCAATTTGACGCAAATGGACCAATATTGTTTTGACGCTAACGTCGAAAGCTGCTGCTAATTCAGCCGTAGATTGTGTATCATCAGCTTCCACAATCGCCTTTAATTCGTCATTGTCGACCAAAGTCTTCGGACGACCGCGAGGTTCATTTTTCAGGTCGAAATTTCCAGAACGGAAGCGAGCAAACCAATAACAGGTGGTGCGTTGGTTTGTAGTGTTAGCTCCGTAAACGTCGTTGATGTTGCGTGCCGCTTGTGCCGCGTTGCTGCCACGACGGTACTCATATTCCATAATTACTCGAATTTTTAACGTATCCATGATGACGAAAAAGATTGAAATGCGATGAAAATGTAACACTAATCAATAAAGAAATGACTACTTTTAGAAAAAAAAATCCATGTTTTTAAAATAAAATTAATTTGAAATTAGAATTCTTAGCCAAACAAAAATTATTTTCATTTGAAATGGCCAGTACTGCAGAACGGCAATTTCATAGGTAAAGACCTAATATTACCCAGTAACTGGATTTTGGAGGTCAGATAGGCAGTCGCTCCATGTAGAGTACTGGTATTCGGCTGCATCAGGTTTGACTAGAAGCCTACCACAACATAATTGGGAAAACGTTAGGCAGATCTTATCTCACCATATCTTGCCATCAGCTTGGGTGCGCTTATCGCCATGAACGTCCACATTACACCAATAATATTAAAAGTCCAATACAGGTCACATGGGTCTTTTAACATAGCTGCCTACCCATTCTGAGCAAGCAAGCGTGATGGATCAGTGTATGCTAGCTAATAACCACTGCTTGATATCCATGGAAATGCTGCATGTCCGTTGCAATAACTCGGAATGTCCATCAATCAAATCCAGGGACTAGATGGATGGGTAGACATCTATCACAACAGATCCATATTTTTGCCTGGTAAAAGGAATTTGGGAAAAAGCTTTTTGTAAAATTGAGCACTGTAAAGTATTTTCAAATCAAGACTAGAGTAATTCTATAAGACAAACGTTTGATAAACTACACACCTATTTAGCTTTCGTAATTTAGCTTCTGAACATGTGTTTTTAGAAGCACAACGACTAAAACCACATACAAAGGTCACTTTACGTTAAATACATCTTTTATTTTGTATACTTTTCAATAGCACTAGATATTCTAAAATAAACCTTATAACAGCTGCATTAAATCTGATATTTGTTTAGCTGGTAATAACATCAATAGAAAACAAGAATTTGTAGATTCCAAAACTGAGTTTGTTAAAAATACATGGTCGAAGTAATTTTTCATTGTATTTCTTTTGGTTGGAGACTTCAGTTACTGTTTTCCAAATTACTGTTTCTGTAAATGTATTAACAACGGTGAAAAATGAAAAAAATCTCGTCTAAAATAATAATCAACGTAATAATAATTTGTTCCTACCTAGCTGTTACAGTATAAAAACTTTAAAAAAACAACCGACTTCCAAAAAAAACACTACAAAGTAAAAAATAACTTTAATTTCGGAATATTTTTCACTTTTTAGCAAACCAATTCGAAATTTCATCGTCCTTGTGGTCAAAACAATGCATATTTATGCGATAGTAGCATTCGCGGTTGATTTGCTGTAATTTTTCAAAGAGTGGGTTGTCTGTCTCCGAAAGGCATCATCAGATCTATATGAAATTTAAATGGGACCATTTCGAAATAAATCTTTTTCGAACAAAACAGAATTTTGCAAATCCGTCTTTTTTATGACGGAGTTATGCCCGAACATACATAAAATAAAATAAAAAAATTAAACATGTCGAATTGATAACGTCCTTCTTTTTGAAGTCAGTTATAAATAGACCGAACCGTTAAAAAAGATGTATAAATAAACCCAGGATCCCATAATGTTCGCACCTCACCACGGTTCGTCGGATTCTGGTCGATTCTCATTTGCCTTTCCGCTCCTCTCATTTTTGTTTTCACTGAAACGGGACACAGAAGCGCTTGTCGTATTTTCTCTATTCTTTTATTAATATTTGTTTATTCGAATTATTATTCTGCTTCCTCTCTTTTATTGCTTTTGCTATTTGTCAAAGGCCAAATTGACGACTGTGAATAAACTTAGGATCATAATTTGCTGTCAGTCACAACTTTACTTTGTTCATTTCCATTCTTAATTTGAAGAGCTACTGACTGTTGAATTTGTACCTATGTAGTGTGTTACAAAATTGGCAATCCTACATTGTATACATTACTTAACATCGTATTTCATTTTTGTTATATTATTGTAAGGTAATTTTATGTTTCTGTGTCTAAAAGGTGCCAACGGAACCCGTCTTTTTATCCGTCTGTATCACGAGCTGTATCTTATGAACCGTATTAGGTAGACAATTGGTAATTTCAATCACAAAGTGACTATTGGTACGGAGGTGTGCGTCTTCGTGTACGAGTTTGAATCGCACTTACTTACAATTTAGTTGAACATTACATTGTTTTTGTCTGATCGTTGACCTCAACCTAAGCAGGGCTTGCGATCTTGGGGAATTGAGTCAGTCTTGAAGTAACAAAATGATATATTTTGCTTCTAGGTTCTACCATCACAATCTAAGGGTAACATGTCTTCCATTACCCCTTATGGACCACACCCTCACCTTTACATACAACCAACTCACTCTATACTCTTATCTTAACTCAAACTTGCTAGTTTGAAACTGCAATCTAAAAGTGCTTCAAGTGGCACCTGCTCTCCTAGTACTAGTTGTTACTTCTGAATCTTGTTAAACAAAAAGGAGTGTTCGTGAGTGAACTTTAGAATTTCTTTGAATTGAGTGTTCGCTTTGGGAGTGGTTTTGGACGTAGGGCAAGTTTTTTGGGAATGGTGCAATGGCTCAATGGTGAAAGTACCCAATGCTGTTTTTCAAATGATTTACTTACTTTCTAAAATAATTTTGGACATGACTGATAAGAAGGAAAATGATTAAAGTAATTTATATCGTGAGTAATGTGAAGGTATTTTAATTTTAGGATCAATGCAGATATTCACAATATTCGTAAATATTGTTTAATACATTTAAACAACTACTGATACATGTTAAATTATGGGCGAGGACGCTGGCACCATAAACACAAGTTAAATCTTAAATTGGGTGCCACAGTTCATCAAAAACACTCGTTTCCTTAGTTGTAACGTTGCATAGTGTGTTTTTTGTACAACTGAAGGTAGTATTTTTTTATTTTATTTTATTGAATTGCTGCACAACCTCTATTTGCAAGACTATGGCGACGCAAAAAGGAGAGTTATGATTTTGTTTGGCGGCATCTTTAATGCCACATGCGAACTACGCATCAAAGACTCAGGCAAATCCTTCATCGCGCAAGCCGAGTTTACCGCGCGGCTCGTATATATACAACATCCTGACATCAACCTTCGGGCAGTTACCCACCAGACACAACAGCCGTCTGGTAGGAGGATCCTCGCTTTTCCATAGAGTATGAGTTAACTTTACACCCTGTTCTGTGTGAAAAATTACTCTAATTTTACTGTAAGGTCGTATGCAATCTAAACAATACATTATAACAGTAGTAAGCGATCATCAGGTATAGGGTAAAGTGGCATACGACCACCGCATTCAGATAATAATATTTTCTTATTTCATACTTTTTAGAGCGTGATCTTTCAAGAGCCTGGTTTTAGTTTAAGAACTTTACTACTTACTACTACTTTTACTTAATACTTTACCATCAGTAGGTACTTATGATTTATTATGACAAACATTGAAATTTAAACATCAGTTGTTGTAGTTCATAAATGCTGTACCCAAATATGCGATTCTCAAATAACCGAAACAAAAAATGCCAGTCCCAACAAATTAAATGAAATATTTACGAAATGAAATGTTTATTTATGTAAGTAGATCTTACATAATTTAGTCCCCGTAATGTCTTGCAGGCTACCGTGTGCTGATCAAAACCTCTTCTCACCTCTAATGAGTTAAAACCCAACGTCCCTAAAAGATAGTTGGTAGGGTACATAAAGGGAAAGAAATGATAATAATAGACCTTTGGAACAGGATTCTTAGGAAAGTTTTCTGTACCTTTTCCAGCATCAGTGTTTGGATCGAAAGTCACTCCCAAGTCTTTTATGATGGTGATTTTGTAGGTCAATATTTTAATAAATAGATGTCGCCGGCATTTCCTAGCTGACTTTCTTGCCCGTTCTTCTCCATAGGTACGGTCGCGGTCAAGAGTCCATTCTCATGCTAAGGATTATATTGCTATGACTAGCGGTCCAGGCCGTACCTACAGCTGTGTGTATAAGTGTATGTAACCAGGCCGCACACCACTGTCGTCGAAAGATACAAAAAACATACCGTCGCACAGAGTACTCTGTCTCTGTCTGTACTGTGTTACGTAGTAACTACATATGACCTTGGTCGGTTCATACGATCGCTAAAATTCACGTTCTAATATCATGTCTCGGTAGCTCGCAGCGTATTGTCATTGATTAAGAAACACATATGTCTGGGTTCAAATCTCCTGATGAGACTTTTATTTTTCTTTTCAACAATAATATTCATCAGTTCTTTTATTATTCGTTATACGAGAATGTTTTTTTTAAATTACTTATATTATTATTTAAACAAAGGATTAAGAATATTATGTGATTACAAAATGTTTATTCGTTATAATTTTATGAAGTAGGTATAAAAATAACTACTAATAACTTCTTGTTAACAGTTTATTTTCTCATAAAGAACAATTTATTGAAGTAAAGTAGCTAATTGGTGAACCATGATAATCAGGCTATTGTATCTTAGTAATATAATAATATTGTGCTGTAATTACTACTATGTGCGGTACTCTAAAGAAATCACATTTTTCTACGCAAATCTACCCACATAAAAATAACAAATGCAGACAAGTTGTCACAATACAATTAAATGACTCAGTAGTACTACTACTGGAATAAATCTACTGCGAGTGAGTTAGTTCTCTCAAACCTCAAAGTTAACAAATCGTATTTAATAGGACTTATCGAAGTTATAGCTTAAGTAATCATTTTCATTACGAAAAGAAGATTGAAACTAAACCTCGAAATAATCCATATTACGGATATGACACAATATTATGTGAATATTACTAAAATCAATAAAAGTCAATAATAATAAATATTTCTAATTTATATCTTAATGTTAATGTTTATGTTTTTTGAGCTGGTTTTCAATGCTGGCTGCAAACCTTCTGCGTGGAGTGCACGGCGCACGGTTTGGAAATATGTGTCGAATAATTTGGCAAAATGTCTTGTCTTTTTGAAACCACTTGTGCTGTCGCTTTCTTTTATAAGCTGGGGTCTTCCCTTTGCTTTCGACGGGCAAGGCTACCCCCTTCCTCATATCTTTTCATCCACTGACTCACAGTATTTCACTAAAACAAAAAAGGGGTACTGTTAGGCTACTAAACAAAATACATACTAATATGTATTACTATTTAGAAACAAAATTATTTGAAATATAAATTTCACATAAATATTTAATCTAGGAAATAAATTTACTTTGAAATTTTATATTTTTCTTCTATTTAGACGTTTTGATATTTATAAAACGTTTAAAAAATAACTACAAGGATCAGCAGTTATACTTTAATTAAATAAGTGCTTAATAAAATAATTAAATCATAATACTCACACTCAGGCCGGTTTCATCAGATATTTGTGATATTTAAGTCCGCTTTTATGCAGCGCAATAATATTCGCTTTCATTTCTATTATTAAATTTGCTTACATTTTAAAATGAACTAGAAGACCGCTAATAGATTAAACACACGTCACTAGCACACAATAACAACCAACACCGTTCTATATGTCACGTCGAATGATTCGTAAGTTAACTATCATTTAAATTTATTTAGGTTTCTGTGGGTATATTGATAAAGTTTTACGAGTTTAGTGAACAAGGCGAACAGAACAAGAAACTATAGTCAAAAGCGATTTTTAAAACAATAAAAAGGCTAGCACACCGCGCGTGGGATTCGAACCCGAGACTCGTTGCGCACGAGGGCGCTAATCCAAGTACAGTAACCACTAAGCTATCACGTCATTTACTTCAACGGTTGAATTTATGAAATACAATCATTTGTAGACGTATGAGAGTGTGTGTGTCTACAGTATAGAAATTACTCAATATAAGAAGGTCGTAAGTTAAACCGTAGTGTCAATCTATTACTTTTTGAGATTGGTACTCCGCTTTTGGATCCTACTGTACCTACGCTTTGGAATGGGCAACTAGCTTCATCTTTCTAACTCACCGACCTTGACAATTCAAAAGTGCCTGTAATTGGTTTATTTGAAATAAATGCTTTGAGTTTGAGTTTGACTATTCCCTGAGAAGAAAAGCCGAAACAAACTCAGAGGTCATGGTCTCTTTTAAAGTCCAAACATTATATAATTTGAATTTTATGTGAGTCTAACAATACAGGGCAATGTCTGGAGGGGCCTTTTGAAGGGCCATTGCAGCTTTAAGCTGACCTGTCCCAACAGACGACATTTATGTATCAGTCACTGTTTAGCTCAACCCTATTTTAGGGAGCTCAACAACCCGTCGCAATACGCTATCAGATCTGCAGGACATTTACGTAGGCTACTTACAAAATACTCAAAACCACCAGAAGAGTTATATAGTCATGTGTTCAATCTAGCCTGAAAACCCAATCACCAAATAAAATCCGTCACCAATCAATTTATCGGAAAAATCTTATCGCATCGCTTTCACTGTACCCAAACCAGCCAAGCACAGATCCGACAACAGATTTATATTTCAGCCTGGCATCGGTCCAGCGGCTAGCAACAAGTTACTGTATTTTAATGCCTACATGAACGCTAAACGGCTCTTAAACACTGCCACATTTACTTTACAAGCTCGTTATGTGAGCCTGGTACTTCAACATTGATCGGTTATTAAATTGATATTAATTGGATAGCTTTTTTTTGGTTTAGGAAGAAAAAATGAGTCTGGGTTGTGGAAGTCAGAAAGCAGTCGCTCCTTGTAAAATACTGGTTCGATTAACCAGGTTAAGCTACGCTTGCCGCAGTTGGTTCTTGGATGGGTGCTCATCTTTACATACCTAGACCCTTTTTTTTAAGGGTGGCAAATCTTCAAATAACTTCTCCCGCCCTGGGTGGAGCAGGAGGGCGTGTCTGACTTTTACTGGCAGAGACCCCTTCGTGCCTGGGAAAGCACGTTAAGCGGTTGGTCCCGGCTGTCATTTGTAAATCTTTGACGGTCGGTACCAAACGTCCGAAGCCCAAAAGTCTGAAAACCAGTCTTACCAAGGGTATGGTATTACCCAGTAACTGGGTTGTGGAGTACTTCAGCCTTGATCGGTTGTTAAAAGGATATTAATTGGAAAGTTTTTTTGTTATAGGGAGAATGAATGTTGGTCTGGGTTGTGGAGGTAAGATAGGCAGTCGCTCCATGCAAAATACTGATATTCAGCAGCATCTGTTTAGACTAGAAGCTGACCCCAACGGAACTGAGAAAAAGCTAGGCAGATGATAATGAATGTTGATCTGTATTTATGTGAATTGTTTTTCTAGGTTATGAAGATTTTTAATGTAAATACTAATTCCATACATTAATTGCAGAAACAAAATCTTTCGATTCAAGTCGATTTTGAAGGAAAACGAAAATACATTGCTTCTTGTTTGAAAACTTCGTCTGCGACAACGCAAACCAAGCTATGAATGTGGTTGAATTGTCAAAATGAAACGCACTGCTAATAGATGATAGTGTGATAAGCAATTGGGTACCCAGCAGGATTTACCATCTGTAATAAAATCACCTGTTATTTTTTCATTTTATGAAACAGTATTCCAATCGATTTCATAATTTAATAGTAAGAAAAACACACAACTCTATTCGTCCTCAACTCACTTTTGCCCTAAATATGCCCCTTCTTCAACTTCTTAAACTTACGATCCCCTGAACATAATTTAACAGGAAAACATTATTAATTTGTTCCGCACTACAATTCATATTTTCTCTCTTTTTCACACCCAACAAACAATATTTCCATCTCTGTTTCCCACGATCGTTCCGAAGACATTACAAGCATAATCCTACCTTATTCAATATTTAAATGAAGTATGATAAAATACAGAAAGGTTTTAATATCCGAACAGGTGCACCTGAACACAAAATAGATAGTTACAGAAGATCGGCTTCATACAATGCGAAAATTTCACGCACACATAGACACGTCTTACATACAGTCATCATCATCTGTAGTTTTTCCCAAATTTATTTGGTTGGATTCCAGTCTAACCGGATGCAGCTGAATTCCACTATTTCGTCGATCGATAGCCTATCTGACCTGCACAACCCAGTTACAGGGTAACACGATGCCCCTTGGTAAGATTGGTTCTCTAATTTTTGCGCCTTGCATAGGTAGGCAGTCAGAAAAAAAAATTAAAGCATTTTTTTTCTGAAATGACTATTACAACTTTGTAACAAGACCTATTTTACAATAGTATGGTTTCGAAAAAAACGATGTTCGTAACAACATACAATTTATAACAATAATAAGAAAATCTTGAATCTTCCATAACTATTAATTGTTGCCTTTAGTTGTACAGCGAGTGCAAGCGCACTCGTTACTAGCATTTGATTGAGATCGCCGTACGTAGGTGTGTGTATGTCATTTTCTGCTCGTTGTATGAAGCTGGCCTTCTGTAACTATTTATTTTGTGACCAGGGTATTATTAAAGCGCCGGAGAAGCAATATTGTGCTCTAAAGGTATCTTTAATATCTCTCTAGTCAGTTGAAGATATCACTCCGGGAAAGAATTTTGAGCTTGAGCGATATTTTTTTTCAATTACGACAAAGGCTTTGGTTTTGTCTTTATATGGAAAATGGTTTGTCATGAAGAATCTTTTTTTCTGGTTTATTAAAAGAATACCCCTGCACAAAAGCATCATGTAAAAATTTGAAGGTATTTTATAGAGTTCTAGACGTACCCACTAATGTTAACAGGAATCATAATAGTGAAAAGAAAGATATTTAAGCACTTTCCGTTAGAGGACATTTAGACTTATTATTCCAATTATTTAATAATTTATCACATTTAATTTATAATTTAACTTTAAATAATTATTTTCCTGCAGTTTCAAAATAGTAATTCATTAATTATTCAGACATTAAAAATCATGTTGATGCTTGGTTTTATTGCATATTGTAAATCCTTTATAAAAGCATATATTATGTATTTGTTTTGTTTTTTTCAAGTATTCTTAATTTAATTGTTATGTATCCAGCGCATGTGTACTTGATAATTTGTAAACTGTGGTTACGTGTAATTGAGTGTAATAAATAATCCAATCCCTACACATAACCACTTACACGACACCATTAACATAAATTAAAAAGGCTCTCCCACACATAAAAAACAGTACGTTCTACATAACGTAGATAAACGTGCGATAACTGAGCAAAAATTTATCATTTCAATTAAGAATATGAGCATCCCACATTATCTGAAACATATCGGAATTCATGGCGGGTTTACTATGGACGAGGATTTTTAATATCTCTTCAAAATATGTTTAACGGGTAAAGGAATTTTGTTATTTTATTTTCAGTATTTGGCAGTGATTTTTCAATCTAATAAATTAATACTTAGAGATCAAAAATCATTAATGTCCAACAGAGATTGACAGTGTTTTGCCTCAATGTCTTCACAAAACGTAATCTTCTACAAACAGATAATATTAGGTACTGTTACTGTTGCCGCATCATCCCACTGTTGGGTAATTGGCACACATACAGTTTATAACCTGGATTAATGCATAGGATACTTTTTATCCCGGTATTACGTTCCCACGGTTCAGTGGATTTGCAAATTGTCAAGAATATTGTTATACTACGAAGATTGTTTTAAAACCAGTTTATCATAGTATAAATTCATTTGTTTTTCTATCTCTTAGCTAAGTGTTCATGTTGTTTTAGTTTTTACTGTAACACATTTCGACGCAATGTAAAAATTATTAATAAAATAAATTAATAAAATAAAATGCTATAATTTTCGACCTCCAGGTGAGCGAAGCCGCTCGTAAAAGCTAGTTACAAATATTCCTATTCAATTTTACAACGCTTCTCAATTCTGACCAGTGACTACGGCGCTATATCGGCACAACCCTTGCGGTCCAATAACCCGAGTAGGTATTCTTGTCACGTGGCCATTACGTCACTAATGAACCCTCCCACCAGCTTTTTAATAGCACCCTTCAGCGTGTGAAAAATAAGTTTTTTAGAAAATGGAGGTACAAAGTTTTACAGCCAGGAGGAGTTTTAATACTGGCGGCACGTGAGTTTCAACTTTCAGCCGATTATCAGGCATACGTGGTTTTTGGAAAATGATTTTATCGGATTTTCCTGTTACAAAAATGTTTTTGCGCCATAGTCTATATTCCATACATTCTGATAATTATAAATTAACTAGCGACGCGTCGCGTCGCATGATTGTTGTTGCGACTTGCCAAAACAGCGAGATTTTTCTGTGATAAAGTTTGGTAGGGACATCGACATGCTGTCGTTTTTAGGAAACATCTACCTCCTTATTCATAAACGCTGGTTAAAGTTAAATAGTGATTAGCGTCTGTTTAACCATACATTTTTGATGTTTAAACATCATTTAACTTTAATCATCGTTTATGAATATGGCCACTAATGTTTTTTTTTTAATTTCATCGCAGGGTCCAAAATGTACTGAATCTATGGTAATAGGTTGTGTGCCGATGTCCCTGCTGCGCTGAATTATGGAAGTCTAATATGACTATTTTTACACACAAACCTTAACCCTACATTACTTACTACTCATGTTGCGACGTACAAAGAAACTACTCATACGCCCGCGAGGTGCATCATATTGACTAATAAATGATTTTATTCAAAACCTATAACTATGATTGATATGTTTTGATTGTTTATATAATTGTGTATATTACTAAAGAGAGAAAAACACAATTATAAATAATATTTTTATATTTTTTATTATAAAATCTTTAGGTAATCAAATAAATCTTAGGAACAAATTTTAGAAACTTAGGCAATTAAACAGTCTTCTCATTTAAAATAAAATAACTTAAGATATACACTTCTCTAAAATAGTAAATTATGAAGTAATTAACAAAAAAAAAACTAAAGTATAAAAAGATATATTTTAGATGCATTCGATACATGATACATACAACTTGATGTTCGCCGCAGATAGATTTTTGACACTTGGCGCACGTCATTTTGGACATTCTCTTCTTTTTAGATGTACAATAAGAGTAATATCTTCTTTTTTTTTGCGGTGGTGGACCCTCATTTACTACAGAAGAGTCATCGGAAGGTTTTTTCAGGATGACTTCGATAATATCCCGGATATTGCGTTTTACTGTTATGATCGCTTTCTTCTTGCCAATTAGCTATTATATCATCCGTAACTCTTATAATACTAGTCATGATGTTGAAATTTCAAAACGTAAACACACCGGTAGTAACTAATAATGCAAAAATACTTACAAAATAATTTGATTAATAGCGCAAAACTCACATACAAGATACGTCTTTGGAACGCCAAGGGTAGTAATATCAAAAAAACTAGCACACTTACCGTAACGGAACCACCATCCTGCGACACGTGCTGGCGGTGACTGAGATGTCCTTGAACGTGAATGCCATAAACGCGAAGGATAAAAAACGAGAAGCAATAATCCAAAACGCGGGCGCCTCTGCGACGTAGAGTAGTAATGTAGGGTTAATATAGATATATAATAAATTATGTCATTCATGGAAGATTCGGATGAAAATGAATAAATTACAAGAACAAGGCGGTCAGACAAAGAGACAAGTGACTTAAATATAAAATGTAGGCATATGTATATATGTGTAGATAGATAGGATAACCAGTAAAGCACTCCATTGCAATTTGGAAATAAGGTACATCCACCTCGTATCTTGTAGGTACCTATGACATTCTTGAAATTCAAATAATATTTCAATATTCCTGCAACGGCCAATCGATATTGGCTAAATATAACACGATTGAATCACCGACATGCTCAAAGATTTTTCAAATTCGTTGCGTTTTTGTATTTGCTAAAGACTGGTTTTATGCACCGTTTTTATTTATTTTTATTACTAAATGGGCCTGCTCTTGACCTCGATCACGCCTGATGGAAAGCGATTGATGAGGTATATGACGGAATTAGCATGCCCAGAAAATGCCTGTTCACTCTTGTTTTGAAGATAGACGGGATAAATGTGCAAGAGAAGCCAGTATAGCCAAACAGCTAGAAACTTAAAACAAGTTGGCGAGCAATGAGCATTGGGCGATCACTTGCTGGCAGACTCGCTTTTGGTACGTAAGCACATCAGCGAGTGCTCTGCCCGCCAAGCGAGCGTCGCTTAGCGAGTCCTCTCTTTGATAGGTCTTGTCGCTGCGACAAACGAGTACTCCTCGGCAGTGTTAACAGTCAGCAATCAACTAATAATATGTCTCTCTTTTACATACATGGAATTTACAATTTTTGTAAGTTTCTTGAGCGAGAAAATCGTTGATAGCTAGTTTCTTCCTCGCTGGTGGTAGGACGAGTTGAGGCTAGTTCAATACGATTCGTTTCCGGCCATGTCAGCCAGCCACCCTATTTTTCCCTCCTCACTTTGTACCCAGTCAGTGGAAATTCATAATATTTTTTGTTCGAGCACACCAGTGATTAATAATATTCTATTGTATCTTTGTTTAGTGTCCTGATTTATATGTCCCTTTGTGTTTTTTTATACACTTTGTAACAATAAAACCTTTTGGTGTAACATGAGTATCGTAACTTTGAATTAGGGTTTTTAAAAAATCAACCTGAAGTTGTATTTCTGAACAGCTACACTGTGGAGAAGACAATTCGACTATAAATAAAAATACTGGCTATAATAACGCATAAGAGTATGTAATTTGAAAATACTTAAAACCTGATACCAACATTTAAAAAAATGATTTTCTCAAGCCGATAAGTGACTAGATATAGTGACTAAACTAGTAGGGACTGGGAACTAATTAGATAATTTAAACAGTTTAATTTCTTGTTGTACATACTAGCATTTTCGCTCGCATGAAGGTCGGAAATTATCCCACGAGAACAATGCCGGGATAAAAGTATTCTATGTGTTAATCCTGGTTATAAAAAAAAATTGTAGGATCATTTTTGCATATCAATGAACAGGATAGTAAGATTGTCGTCTCCTCCTTGAATATATAATTATAATAAAAAGCGACAAAGAAAATGATTATGAGCACGTAGTAAACCAAACATTAAATACGATAAAACAATGGTTAACCGAAAATAATCTAAAATAAATATGGACAAAACGAAAATAATACACTTTCACCAGAGAACTCAGCTGACAAATATAAACGTTAGTTACCAAGGCAAAATAGTACATCCTGTCACAGATACAAAGTTTCTAGGAATTATCATTGACAATAAACTGACATGGAAAACACATTTAGATTATGTCTGCAAAAGAATTAATAAATCCTCATTTGCTCTGTACAAACAAACTCTCAAAAATTGTCAATAAAGAAGCCTTATTAGCTGCTTATCACGAACTTGTTGCACCTGTCCTAAGATATGGTATTATATCTTGGGGCAACTCAGTCGATAAGGAATATGCATTTAAAGCTCAAAAGAAATGCATTAGAGCATTATGTAATCTAAACAACACTACCAGCTGTCAATCGTACTTTAAAAGCTTAAAAAATCTGACACTGCCTTTGTTATACTTAATGTTTTTGTCAAATTAAATCCTAATATAAATAAGACTGCTTTTAAAGCTACTATAGACAATTACGTGACAAAAAAAGATTAGAAATTGATATACCTTATGGGAAAACGGCACTTATCAATAAAAGTATTATTTGTATGGCATCATTGATTTACAATAAGTTGCCTGATGATGTCAAAACGTTATCTATCGAAAAACGGTATATATATCTAAATATGCATGATCGTAAAAACAATGGAGGTTTCAGGTAAAAATATCATGTAAAATAGCCGATGCATGACGTGATGTGAGAGTCGGATGCTTCAACAATAAAAACTGATTGTAATCGATGTCGCATTTCTACGTGATATGCAAGCAAACATGTAGGTAATGTTTTCATATTTAAAAACTTGGACATGGGGTTACATGATTCATAAATACGCAGGGCAATCAAGGGTTTTTTTTTTTTTTTGAGGGTGGGAAATCATCAAATAACTGTTCCCGCTCTGGGTAAGTAAGTGGCAAGACTGACAGGGACAAAGGAAAGACAGGTTACAGGTGTGTGTCCAAGAATGGATGACTTTTCGGTAGAAATGACCATGATGATTGATACCAACAGTGATTGGCTTTTCCAGGCAAAATGCGGTATTTCTTCCCGCAGATTGCTAAGAAACACCGCATAGACTTACACAAACACGGCATAGAAGAAGACACCGCGGAGGAGGCTCTCAATTCGACCATATTTATATTTGACTAGCTTTTGCCCGCGGCTTTGCCCGCGCGGAACTTTCATCCCCTATTTAACTCCCTTAGGGGTTGAATTTCGAAAAACCCTTCCTTATTCCTGGTCTATATTATAAAGGGAACCTCTGTGCAAAATTTCAGCCTTCTAGGTCCAAGGGTTTGGGCTGGGCGTTGATGAGTCAGTCAGTCAGGACTTCTCTTTTTATTTATATAGATAAACTTTGCTTTGGGATTTTTTGCCGTTAGCCACGATAGTACACTATTTATTCCACTATATGTGTTAAATACGATGTTTTAATACAGGAAGTATTAGTCTTCCTTTCAGTGTGTTTTACATACAAAGTGAAAAAAACTTTAATTTCGGAAGTCGGTGATAAAAACAAAACAATATAGATCCAAAGACTAATCAATAATAATAAAATATACATAATTTTGTAGTAGATTTTTTGGAAGCCGATTGTTTATTTTTGTAAACAAGCCTTTTAAAGCTATTCTGGCTTGGAAGAATGTCTGAGCCTAAAAAATATGAAAGATATAAAACAAAACGCATTTATTTGCGGTGAAGATATTAGCCAGAAAAGTTGGTAGTCATTAGTCCACTCAGTTGAGCTGCCTTTTTTTGTTTTGGGTGGGAAATCATCAAATAACTTCTCCCGCTCTGGGTAGAGCAGGAGGGCGTGTTAGACTTTTACTGACTAAAACCCACCCGTGTATGCCAGGGGCGGCGCTATCTCTTTCGAACGAACCCGTACCCCTGGCAGGCATCGGCCCTTGCGGGCCCCGTCATTTTGTGCTGACATCTCTTTGAGGCACGCGTGGAACACAACGCGCCGTCGATCTGGGCTTGGTCTTTACCGGACAGCGAGCTACCCATTACTCGCCGTCCGCAAGCCCACGCCTACGGTGGCCGGAAATCAGCCTGGGAGTTGAGCTGCCTTGAGTGCACAATACGTAACGAAGTATCGAATCGACACTCAAGCATCTGATACAACCATTAATTTAACATAATCATATTATTATTTAAAACCGCGGCCATCACCTACATTACGCTTATTTCAAATCACGCTATAAATCAAGCGAAACAAAATAACTTCATTACAGTAACACGGATACGGCATTAACAGGCGTTATCACAAACTGACATTAAACCAATACTGGGTGGCGATTTATCTGAACATTTTCATTTTCTGCCCTATCCCAGAGGGATCTGTTGTAATTTTGTTATGGACAGAGTATAAATTATTTTATGGGAATGTCATTTTGTTGTTATTAGGTCGTGGGGATATTTTATTTTGAAGGTGGCGAGTAATTCAACAAATACGTATATATACCTACGTAATTTAATTTATTCATTTCAGGTACCTGGTCAACACATTGTAACTATAATCATGGTAGTTGCTGTGGTGGTTCAGTAGTAGCGACTTACGAGCTGTACGTCGTATAGGTTCTAACCCCGACAGGCGCTGGACTTTGTGTAAATTATTTCATCACCACTGCTCTCAAAACGGCGAAGGAATACATGGTGAGGGAGGAAACTGGCATGTACTAGAACCGAAAATTCGAAGACATGTGACATCAGCCAACCCGCACTGGGGTCGCATGGTGGATTAAGGCACTCTAACTCTGACAGAGAGGAAGCCTGTGTCCCAGCAGTGGGAACGTTAAAGTCTGATTGTGTATTGTACGAGTATGTATCGTGAGAATGATTTCAGGCAAATCTAGACCCGGGATATACTAATAAGCCCTTCAAATATGTTTCGTTGTGGATATCAATCAAACCAGCGAGTCTTAATGCAAACAAGTCAATCACCATTTCGCCAAGCACTTGAACTCTGGAATCTCAATCAATTGAGACAAAATTGTAATTTTATCTTTTAGCGAAAGGTAGGCTGGTATATACATATTGGTAGGTTCTCTGTGGTTTCCAGTTCTTCTTCATATTGGTGCCATCATGTACTAAAACTCTTTGAAAAAAATATGTCCTCTGCTAAACAGTAGACTAAACAAGCGGAAAGTTATTCTTCAATGGCAGACCCAATTCATTTAATGAGCCGTTCGATAGAGTTGTCTACCATGACCTAGCTAGACTTTGTGTCAGCTGACGATGTGTTAACGTATAAGGTACTAGTTTTTGTTTGCGACATCGTTCGCATCAAATTTGTTGCTCCCCTGACCCACCCCGTCGCTCCGAATTGCCTGCCCGGGCGAGTACTTCGTATTCGGGACTTTCTTCTTTTTGCTCGGCTTCTAAGGGTCCTACCGTGATGTTCTATAGCTTATAGCTTTCCTCGATAAATGGGCTATTTGACAGTAAAATATTTTTTCTATTCTAACCAGTAGTTCCTGAGATTAGCGCGTTCAACCAGACAAACAAACTCTTCAGCTTTATAATATTTAAAATATTAGTATAGATAGTATGATTATTTATAATATGATGTGAGCTTGTGGCTAAGTAACAATAGCTGCACGGATCGAGCGACCAGGTTAAGCTACCCTTGTCGCGGTTGGTCCGTGGATGGGTGACCATCTTTACATACCAAGACCCGCGCCTCGTTAAGCACGTTAAGCCGTTGGTCCCGGCTGTCATTTGTGGATCTTTGACAATCGTTACGGGTTATCAGAAGCCCGAAAGTCTGACAACCAGTCTTGCCAAGGGCTATCGTATTACCCAGTAACTGGGTTGTGGAGGTCAGATAAGCAGTCGCTCCATGTAAAATACTGGTATTCAGCTGCATCCGGTTAGACTGGAAGCCGACCCCAACATAGTTGGGAAAAGGCTTGGCAGATGATGATGATAGTATAGATAATAATTACCATGCGGGCCCAGTGCTAGTTGGCAGAAGTCTTCGAATTTTTGGTTCTAGGACGTTTTCCTCACGATGTTTTTCCTTCACAGGAGAGCAGTGGTAATGAAATAATTTACACAAAGTAAATCGCCAGTCTGGTTTTGAACCTCAGCTCGCAAGTCACGTCCGTTACCACTGGGCCACTACTGCTCACAATGACACATAATGTTGCATATTGCCTGCACATTTTGTGGGTTGTGAACGTCAGATAGGCTGTCCCCTTATGTGAAACACTGGTATTCAATTGATCTGTTTGTACTAGAAATTGAGCCCGAAATAGTTGGGAAAAGACTAGTCATGATCATTGACTGAACAAAAAGTGTTAATTTTTCAAAGAACTTTTCTGACAATATCTTAAAAACATTTCACAATATCCTTTGAATAACAAGTAAAACTTGGTACCGACTAGCGATCCGTCTTTACCTGTCACCGTACGATGACAAAGTGCAGTAATTCCTCCTCTCTTAGCCGGTAACTGGGACAAACTAATTTGGGAATCACCTCACAAACAAACTATTGGGAAGGAACAGGGAGTGTGTTTAAGTGGCGTATTTGTTTCCACTTACTTAAGAAAAGTTAGGCTATTGAGAGTATAGGGAAACATAATATATTAGTATAACTTATTGGTACAGTTGGAACGAAACTGGGAAGGGAGTTTGATTCTTAAGTAGCGCAACATGTTTTTGTGATAAAATCCAAAACTAGGTACATACAGCTTTGGGTATAAGTGAAAAACTTTTTCCAAAAAAGAAACAACCAACTTCTTTGTTCTTTCTTTTTATTTTTCACTTTTTAGTTATAGTACCTACCCACACCAATTCGAAATTTCATCATCCTTGGGGTCAAAACAATGCATATTTATGCAATAACAGCAATCGCGGTAGATTTTCTGTCATGTTTTGAAGAATTCCGTTGTTTGTCTCCGAAACGCATCAGCAAATCTGTATGAAATTTAAATGGGACTATTTCGAAATAAACCCCTTTCGGACAATAGAATTTTGAAAATCCGTCTATATGTGGCGGCTTTTATGCCCGAATATTCACATAAAAATTAACAGTTGGAAAGGCTTCATTGTGACAGTTCAACAAGATTCATAAAAATGGTCGTTTTCGTAGCTTTTTTTGTACGCCCAAACGTGTCAAGTAAAAAATTGAAAACTATTTTTAATTCTAGCCCTGAACACACAGCCCATCTGCTAGAGCGTCCCAAATGCCCGTTCACATACACCCTTGATGATCTGAATAAGGCCTCTGATGCTGCAATAAATATGGCCATCATCATTTCAGCCGAAAGATGTCCATTGCTGGACATAAGCCTTCCCAAAAGGGGGGTTTTGCCATAACCGCCACGCTTGGCAGGCGGTTTGGCGATCGCATTATTAAGTAAGTCGCTTAGTCGCCTTCTACGACACCCATGGGAAGAAATGGGATGGTGCTATTCTTTACGTCCGGCATCACACGGAACAATATGGCCATCGAATGAACCCAAATAATTTTAGATGTGCCGTTGTAGGGAAAAGACGAAGATTTCTATAGCTTCAACAGTCATCTAATTGACTTGTTGCGAATGAAGATTAAAAATCATAATCAAAAGTCATTTATTCAAACTAGGCTAAGAATCAGCACTTTTTGAAAGTCAAAAGTACATAAAACAGTGCCCCATAACGCCCGCCCTTTGCAATTTCCTAGTGTTTTAGCTGAGAAAAAGAAGTGGAGCAACAAACTCCGCAGCAGCACAACTGTCTGATAAAGTTAGAAGAACTTGATTGTTTATTGTAAATTCGAATCAATCAAACTGAAATATCAACAAGGTTTATGTCAAGCCGATATTTCTACCACTAATTTCGTCACCACATAATCAGCTACGGATCGTTAGCTTAATATTCTCAGTATATAACATACAACAAAGCTATATATGTATGGAACATACATGAAATTGTACGTACACAATTTCCGCATTAAGTCCTCTGCGCAACGTATTTCTGTGCGAATTATTAATGATCTTGCTTGGCTAGTATTTTCCTTCATTTTAGTGGTGTTACTGGCCCATTTTCACTGAGTGACGGGAAAATTATAAATATAACAATCTTCCTGACCCTTACACGTTTATAACTATTCCAAGACAGTTTAAATGATTGTGTTTATTTTGGTCTAATTTAACATAAAAGTAATACACAATAGAGAAGTTTTGTAAATTTTATTGTTTTTGAGAAGGGGACATATATGTCCCTATATGCGTAAAGGGAAACATTTTTTAATGTATCGTAACAAAAACACTTGAACGTTTTTATTGTAAAATAAACACAAATTTTGGTAGAAAATAAAAGTTGTTTAATGTAAAAACTTATTTATAACACAAAATATAAAATTTAATGAAATGCAACAAAACAATTACGTTCTGACGTGTAACATAAATGAACATTACATGTAGAGAATGTGTTATTTGTGCGATTCTCAACACGACTTTTTGCACACTGTACACATCTTTTACTGTTACTCACTTTTACCATCACATGTAAAGGTATTCCGTGTTTTTGTATGAGAGAGATTCGCTTTTTCGTCAGAACAACTGACGACAAAGCTCTTTATCGTGACGAAAAACTGCCAATAATTGAACGAGCTACTTACCTGTCGAAATTCTAGGTTTGAAAGCAGAGTTCCTTCAACACGTTTTGCTTCGTGCAGCTTGCAATAAATAACATAGCTAGTTATTCATTGCAATATCAAGCAAGTCAAAAAATAATCTCAAGTATTATTTTATTTTTGCCTTTCGATCCACTTCATAAGATTCTTTTCTTTGGTCCATGAGATCGACCCCTCCCATATTTTGGTTGTATTTTACAACAACTTCAGGGCATGTTACATTCATCTTATTACCACTACCTTGTTCTCGCCTCTTCACTGTCGTTGTTGGTATGGGTGATAAGTAATTTGTCAATAAAAACACAGCTTTATTATCCATCCATTTTATAAAAGATATTCCGTTGCTGCTGGTCGCGAAAATGTCTCCACGATTCATATTTTTATCAGTTGGTACATTTTTTGGCAATTTTTTTCTGTTTGAGCGTACTGTTCCAAAAGCTTTTATATTCATATTCGCCAAGGTATACTGAAGATTAGGGGAATTGAAAAAATTGTCAAAGTATATTTCACAACCTATACCCTTCAAACCTTCACACAATTGCAACACAACTGATTCACCCAATCCAGTTTCAGTGCCACAATTTTTTTTTTCCCTGACAAATCAAATGGAAATAGATAGCCAGTAGAAGAGTCTGCCCTGCACCACAATTTGAATCCCCATTTTATTGGTTTGTTTTTGCCTTAATGCCTCATTATGTTGTGGCCTTTGAACTTAATCATATGTTCGTCTGTTGCCTGGGTTTTAATACTGCCTGCCCAGCGTGGTGATTATGGCAAAACCCTCCATATTGGGGGAGGCCTATGTCCAGGAGTGGACATCTTTCGGCTGAAATGATGATGATATAAACGGAATGAACGTTGATCAATCGTGTTTGTGATTTCGGACAACCCTTCCTCATCGTAGGTCAGTGTTGTTCTTTTAATCCTACTAATATTATAAATGTGAAAGTTTGTATGTTTAGATGTTTGGATATTTGTTACTCAATCACGCAAAAACGGCTGAACAGTTTTGGATGAAATTGAGCACACAGATAGATTACCTGTATTAACTCGAGGATACTTTTTATTCCAGTAGTACGTTCTCGTCGGATAATTTCCGACATCCGCGCGGGCGAAGCCGCTGGCAAAAGCTAGTTTTATTATAAAGTTGTCCCAATGCTGAGCGAAAGCCTCCACCATATCCTCCAGGCATCCTTTTCTAAAACCACCTCGATCCAATATTTTCGGTACGCGCTCAGGTCGTCTCGCCACCTATTCCTGGGTCAGCCTCGGCGACACCGTCCATATTCAGGCACTCTCCGAGTGGAGACAACTTCTCAGCGTTCACAGTGCAGCCGGTAGACGTGACTCGTCCATTTCAGTGTGGTTTAAGACTTACAAAATGTAACTTCATTTCTAAAGTAGAATTGTATATTTACAGTTTCCGCAAACCCACAGCACATCACGACTTAGGTACTGCGAGGGCTCTTGCTATCTCTCAGAGAACCGGGATTAATTTACCAAAAAACCATTTATAGCTATAGGTTCATTCCAAGCAAACGTGTTACAATAACATCAACCCGCCAATATTTTCACTTTCTTTTCGAAACTAAAAACCAATTAGAATTTAATTGAAAATTTATTCTAAAAACGCTTGAATGTTCGAATGCAACTAAAGTTATTTTGTTGCCAGCCAGCCAGCCATCATAAGGTCGACTTTTGCGTTCTAGCATACAACCTTTACAGAGCCTATTATCCTTTAAACTGACTTTTATTCTTCCTGGACTCCAGTAGGAACTTATTTTCCATTTTATGCAGTAGGTTATGCTAAACTCTGACTGCTGACTACTGACTGCCTAGTTGTTTGTGTCCTTGGTTCGAAACAAAGGTTGAGCTGGTGCTAATGCATTTTTTACCTGTCATTCATCATTTCAGCCGAAAGACGTCCACTGCTGGACATAAGCCTCACCCAAATGGGGAGATTCGCCATAATCGCCACGCTTGGCAGGCAGGTTGGCGATCGCAGTATGGTGGTAAAATGCATAGAGAACGCTGCTGCCCATTCTCTAGTAAGTTCTACGACACCCACGAGAAGAAATGGGATGGTGCTATTCTTTTACGTCCGGCACCACACGGAACACATTCTACCTGTAATATCACATTACCCGCCCGGAATCTCCATTTATGCCCAGTTGATAGCAATAATCTCGCTACCTATTACATGAGACTCACACATTTTGCGAACTGTGGGTTTACCATAGGTACACCTCGGCCCAGCCCTGCGGGGAAACAAGGCGTGCGTGATGTCCAATGTTTGTAATGCAAAACTGTACGAACTACTTCAATATAACATTGTTGACTAGTACAACAATGAGATTAAGTCACAATAGGTAATAATTAAATATAAATTATTTATTTCCAAAACACTTAGCAAGTGTTTTTAGCCACACAACGAAAACCTCTCAGGGTTTCTCTGTGTAATGGCGAGCCGCTCATTTCAGTTTAAAACATTAACGACAAACAGTACTAACTAACATTACAATATATATACATAACACACTTACATTTTATTTACTTATTTTTGGAACACTTATTTACCCTTACATACATTAACAGAAATGTTGTGTGAGGAAATGTTTTGATTTATACTTATCACTTTTAGAACTAGTATTATGAAGCGTTTGCAAGTCCTCTAGAAGTTTATTTTGATAAAAGGTACTAGATATTCTGCAACCCTCACACCGAACCTTAATCATAAATTTACAAAAACATTGCCAAAACTATCATGTGTACACACTAAACTGGAAAAGAATAGCTCGATGTGCCAGTTTACGCCGATCTCGCACTGTACGGAAACCCTATACAATGCGAAATCAGCTTATACTGGACATATATAGCTTGATGTGTAGCCGTGTGTACATGATTACCTTTTGGTAGGGTGAATTTATTTTAAACTGGTATCGGTTTCAGAAAGTCAGGTATTGTTTGTTCTCTTAGCAGCTCAGATGTTAGGCATCATGAAGGATGCTGCTCCCAAAACCTGGGTATAAGACGCATTGTTTCCTATGGTGTTGTCTACTCATAAGGAAAACCCATAAACATGTCTAAATGACGTCTTAAACCTCCTTCTCCTTATGATGATGGCGCCTAAGGGTTCCTATGGACGTAGTCTTCCATGATGGTAAGTGGCATCGTAACATAACGTAAATTATGGTAACTACCGGTTGTGTGGCAACTGTGCAATCGTTAGGATGATGTTGGGCTGTATGTTAAAGTGTATATGAATTATTTCCGTAAGGAAATGGTGTGGTTTACCGTATGTGGATTTAAAACGGGTTTAAAGTGCTAATCTTATGCTTTGGTAGAGTTATCTGAATACAACTGATTTCAGCTGAAAATACAGTACCAAGTGTTTAAATTGTCAATAAAATAGTAGTACTTTTACTGTCTGCAATTGTTTTGTGATACTGAAGTATGTAGGGGCTTGTTGTTTTATAACTAATTAAGGGGGCTGGTTTCAAAACCTAGCTGTTTTTATCTAGCATTAAATCAAGTGTACCTACAGATGGTATCATTATTTTTTTTAACATTTTTATTTGATGAAATCCTACCTAATATAATTTACATGACTGTATTTACTATTTATTTATTTATTTCTCTCAAAAAGGTACAAGTTCGGTACATGGCATTTAGGTTACAGGTAGTTAGTATTGTATCTTCATTCAGACTTATTACTAAAAACCGAATATATTTGTACAACAATTTCATTGGTAGGACATAGAGCCCGACTAAAATGTAAACACACTATAATGTAATACCTGTGTTCACAAATAAATATTGATTGATTAGATGTTTGGATGTTTGCTACTCAATTACGCAAAAACGGCAGAACGGATCTGGTAAAACGGGCACACAGATGGTTTGTAACCTGGAATAACATATAGGATACTTTTTATCCCGATAGTACATTCCCGTGGATCATTTTCGACCTCTTCGCGAGCGAAGCCGCTGACAAAAGCTAGTACAGTAATAGAATCTCACTAATCCGGCACTTCAATAGACCGATACGTCCAATAATCCGGCACCCTCCGCCCACGCAAGGTTTTCAAAAAAGAACTACAAGTTGCAAAAAAACAGACCTTAATCAAGGATTCTTTTAAAACTATATAGGTAATTATTTAGTTGTGAGATATGTTCCGTCAAAAAAAGACGTTTAGAACATTAAAACAAATATATCATATTCTCTTTTTGAAATTATTTATTATGATTTTTTATCGATAATATAATAACCAGAACATTCCAATAATCTGGCACCCTCTGGTTTTTAATAGTGCCGGATTAGTGAGATTCTTCTGTAATTTTATAAGTATTTTGAAAAATTTGTCAGCTCCAAAATGCAATGAATATTGTTGAACTGTTAAGATACAAGGCATTGCCATTCTATAAGCATGTCTAGCAATCTAAAGCTCTATTTACATGGACTAGGGAAAAAGAACAAGAAGACCCATAATGAATACATACCTACCTGGGGCGGAAAATAAAACTTGCGATGAAAAAGTACTAGATACCATTCAAACTCAGATATCAGGAAACCCAAGGTACCCACTTGATTTGATTTGATTGGCGGACAATCTGTGTCCGCTAATCAAATCAAATCAAGTCAAAACATTTTATTTCACATAAACCTGCATGGACACTTATGAAGCGTCGGAAGCTAGGTGCACGGTTCCAATTTGTCGCTTCCTACGGAAAAGAGCCGGCAAGAAACTCCACGGTTCCATACTCAGCCTATTACGTTCCCACTGCTGGGACACAGGCCTCTTTTCCGTGAGAGGGATTGGGCCGTAATCCACCACGCGGGCTCTATGCGGGTTGGTAGATGTCACATGTCTTCGATTTTTTTGTTCTAGGACATGCCGGTTTCCTCACGATTTTTCCTTCACCGTTTGAGAGCAGTGGTGATGAAATTATTTACACAAAGTAGTGCCTGGCTGGGTTCGAACGCACGACCAACAACTCGTAAGTCGTGGCCGTTAAGAAACTCCACGGTAAATCTTTTAAAAATAATTGTCTTTTATAATGTTTTCAAATTACAGTGATAATTGGTATAGGAGGACAGTGCAGGCCTGTTAATAAGTAGGTACTTTAATAAATGAAAAATAAAAATAGAAAATCGTCGCAAGCGAGCTAGTTGCAACACTATTCTACTTAGTACCTATAACACATTTCCGAAGTGAGGAGTTACTTATTCCAAGCCCACCCTTCCGAGATCAGTTGGCACAGATTATGACTCCGAGCTTAGCACCTTTAGTACCATCTGCAGGGTCATTCTAAGTGTAGATCGCATTTACACAGAGGTTCCAGTAGGTACTAGTAAGCATACTCGTATATACTCCTTGCACTATTATGTTCAATATCCATATATCGGACACTTGCCCCGAGCAACTCAGAATAACTAGACTACCAATATCTATAAACCAAAGGTTATTGGGTATGAAATATGCAAGCATTTTCCATTTTATTCTTTGTCTTTGCAGTGAATCTTTGAAAGAAAATTGCAATTTTTAAGAATTTGGTACAAATGCTGTCTAAAATTGAAAGAACTCTGTGAACTGAGTCTTAGAAATGGTAATCCTGTACTGTGAACTTAAAATCGCAAATATTAGAATTAAACAATTTCTGGGACTTTTCAATTGTCAAGAACTTGGCTAGGGAGAAAGATGAGATGCTTATGGAGATGAACGGGCAAGAAACTTCATGGACATTCTTTGAAATCAAAATATTACTACAAAACGTTGTTACCAGCATATATGTAGAAATTATTCATAGTATGCAAGAACGATGACAGTATGTAGTACACGTGAAAAGCGCTCAAAGTAAAAAAAAAGTTGTAAAAAAAATTGAATAATTAAAATAAGCCGTGACACCTAAGACATGACCAGTCCCTACCGACGGCGATTGTCTACACCTAAGCTGTAACATACTTGTGCTACGCCAAGGACCAACAAACCCCCCGAATTCCATGAAGTCCCACCGAGGGTCCAAACAATAGTGCAAAAGGTTCCGAAATGCTGCCGTTTATCTTTCAATTTTTGACAAACTCAATTTCATAGTAATCAGTTGAACGCCCATAACTATTTTAGAATTAAAATCAATGCATTCACGGGTCAATTAGGTCAATACTATATGGCAAATAACACCTTCCCTTCCCTAAAAACTATCTAAATGCATTGGATGGGTGTATCTCTCTTAAATTTATTGATTTACGTAAAATTGATAATTTTGATGACATTCAAAGAGAAACCTGACTGTGAATGTGAGTACCATGCAGGCTAGATTGAACACATGACTTTATTACGGTCTGGTGGTTTCGAGTGTTTTGTTTATGGCGTACCCAAATAACCCGCAAATACGGTAGCGTCTTATGACGGATCGTTGAGCTCCCTAAAATAGGGTTGGTTGCTACACGATGACTGATCCATACATGCCGTCAGTTCGGACAGGTCATCTCAAAGCTGCAATAGATCTTTCTTCAAATGGCCCTCCAAGACATGGCTCCGTATTGTTAGACTCACATAAAATTCTAATAATATAATAATTGGACTTTAAAAGAGACCATGATAGCTGAGTTTGTTTCAGAATTTCTTTTCAGGGATCAGTTAGCTAGGAAATGCCGCCGCCATCTTGTTTTTAAAATATTGACGTGTAAAAGTGTATTAAAAGATTTAGTTAGGTATTGATTTAAACATTTAATTTCAGTATCGTAATTGGCACAGTCGAGATTGTGACAAATTAGAATCATTTTTATCCTGTGTAATTTTTGAGAGTAAAGTATTTTTTTAAACTAAATGAAAAATCCCCATTTTTAGAACATTAAAGTGACAAAGCCCACACAAGAAGAACAACCATTAATGATTTTGCAAAACATAAAACCGTCATCATACAAACACGAGTCTTTGCAAAAACCGTAAAATTTCAAACATAACGCCCTTTTTGTTGAAACCTTTAATAGCTTGGAATCCAATCAATCATCCCTTAACTGAGTCTGACGGCCACGTTTTTATCTCGTTTAGAATTCAACAAACTCGTGCAGAATCTCTCTACATTCACTTTAAAATGTTACATTTTTAAACAGTTTTTTTATGCTGGCAATGATTGCTGTATACATGCATAGTTTATTTGTAGGCCTGGGGAAAGCAAAGGCCTGGATTTGTGCCCGGTTGATGACAATAGGGTCGCACCTGTTACAAGGCACTTAAGAGCGTTTATTCTGAAAATGGGCAACGTCGCAAATAGCTGTCAAATATTTCACTGTTTTAATTAGTTTGGCAATATTACTGTATGGAAATATGAAAGATCGCTAACTAGTGTGATTTGATTGATTAATTAAGAATATTATAAAAAAACTACCGAATTACAATAATATGCACCGTGGCAGCACTGTTAAAGCACAAATAACTTAAATTGTAATAACCTTTTAAATATGTTTTCATTATGACAAGTCGGGCAATTGAATGTATTATTCTACTTTGGCAACACTTATAAATAACGGTTATATTACTATCGTTATTTAGAGTTAGAGACAAAAGTGCGAGTTTAGTGGTTGTTGTATTATGAAAGAGTACCTACAATTGTGTAATTAAAAAAGTATTTGCAAGGATAGGAGGTGTTTTATTCATAACTAGCTTTTGCCCGCGGCTCCGCCCGCGTGGATGTCGGTTATCGCGTAAAAAAGTAGCCTATGTCCTTACCCATATCCCAGGCTATATCTCGGCCAAATTTCATGACGATCGGTTCAGCGGTTAAGGCGTGAAAGCGTAACAGACAGACAGACAGACAGACAGAGTTACTTTCGCATTTATAATATTATATAGTAGGGATTGATTGTTTTACCAGGGCTTTAGTTGGTAGTTTGTTTTATATGTTCTAAGTGTGACATTAAATGTTTTATTGGTCTATATCAGAATGTCCCATTTCCTGTTGCAGCTTGTGCTCCATCGTTCAATTTCAACTCTGCATAGTTTTAAATTTTATTAAACCTTACCTTACCTAACTGTAGTGAGTCAGGTATGTTCGCTGATGTGTACACTGACGACTAGGTACTTTGCGATAATGCGGAAGAAAGTTGCCTCAGTAATATCCCAAGTGAGGGGAAGCAGCAACAGCATTCTGAGGGTGTTTGCAGAGAGGACAAGGATGGGCCTTCAATGGGGAGGTTTATCAAGCTCATGTATCTTTGATAACAAAGCCTGTTAAACCGGTAGGTTGATGATAGTTTCTTTTTTTTCTTTTTAGTGTTTTTGCATGTTACTAATATAGTTTCTAAGTAAGATGTAATATTACCACCTTGATATTAATATTAATGGTCCTTGATGCCTGACAATAAAATATTTTTAAATTTTTTCATCAATTTTTCTGCTTTTATCTATTTGTGTTATAAAAAATACCAACAGCGGCACATAGAAGGTTCCACGAGGTGTACTGCTAGCCTCGTGTAAGTGAATCCGCTGAATGCGAGAAGCACAGACCCGATGTGGTAATGCTTGGGATCCATGTCCTGTGGACGTCTTTCGGCTGAATGATGAGGTTGAAGTATTCTTTCATCCTTCCCATTTCTGCTGATGCAGTTAGCATCGCATCAGAATAAAGCCACATGTGACTGGAGATTTCGCTGATTTTCTCTGAGTCACATCAAACGTCGTGAGGAAACCTGGACTTTAAAGTTAATCATCATCATTTCAGCCGAAAGACGTCCACTGCTGGGCATAGGCCTCCCCGAAGCAACTCCACTTCGACCGGTTCTGTGCTTCTTAGCACCCCTTGCCTCACTGTAGCCTCGGCCACCACCGTAGCCAAGAGTAGGTGGGCCGCCGGACACGGGTCCGTTTTTCTGGGTGCTTGTCATTATTAAGGGGTTTGCCATAGCCACCAACCTTGGCAGGCGGGTTGGCGATCGTAGTATGGTGGTAAAATGCATAGAGAACGCTGCTGCCCATTCTGTATGAAGTCCCTTTTTTTTTTTGGTGGGAAATCATCAAATAACTTCTCCCGCTCTGGGTGGAGCAGGAGGACGTGTCAGACTTTTACTGACTAAAACCCACCCGTGTTCCTTCAGCAGCCCGTATGCCAGGGGCTGTGGTATCTCTTTCAAACAAACCCGCACCCCTGGCAGGCATCGGCCCTTGCGGGCCCCATCATTTTTTGTGCTGACATCTCTTTGAGGCGCGCGTGGAACACAACGCGCCGTCGACTTGGGCTTGGTCCTTACCGGACAGCGAGCTACCCATTACTCGCCGTCCGCAAGCTCATGCCTACGGTGGCCGGAAATCGGCCTGGGATTCCCGACGCCCAGGGCGTCTCCGTATCCTACGGTCGCGGCTGGGGTCGCGAGGGCGCATATGCTGCCTCTCCCTCACGTGCGTCGTCTCCCTCTTCGCGAGCATCACCGCTTCGCTGAAGGAGGTGACGGCTCCCCATGTCCTCTCGCTCCGTACCATGGCGTGGACCAGGACCGGACACGAGAGATCGCCGCCGCCGATCGCCTCCACGAGAACACGGCGGTGCTCCACCCAAGCTGGGCAGACCGCCACGTATTAAGTCTATTAGACGCCTTCTACGACACCCACGGGAAAAAATGGGATGGTGCTATTCTTTACATCAAGTACCACACGGAGCCTGAATTCGACAAACTGTCATGAGCAACGCTCATTTTTACAATGTATGAAGGGAGGCCATAATAGGCCGGTGTCATGTATTTATTTATAATGATTTCTTGCGGCACTTAAAGTAAGCACTGTAGAAGCAAGTAAGCGTACAGTTTACAATAAACCATTTAAGCATAGTTATCCATATAATTTACTAGCTTCTGCCCGCAACTTCGTCTGCGTAAGATTTTTTGCTCCCCGACCCACCCCGTCGCATCCAATCGCCTGGCCATGTTAGTACTTCGTATTTGTGACTTTTTTAGTTTTGATCAGCTCCTAGGGACCGCAGCGTGATGTTATATGCCTATAGCCTTCCTCGATAAATGGGCTATCTAACACTAAAATAATTTTTCAAATCGGGCCAGTAGTTCCTGAGATTAGCGCATTCAAGCAAACAAACAAACTCTTCAGATTTATAATTAGTATTAGATTAGTTTAGATATACTCAGTGTCTGAGTGGTAAGCGCAGTGTAGGCACGTAGGAAGTAAATATAGAAAATGATAAAGGCGTTTATTCGTTAAATAGACATACAAAGTTGTTATGAACAATTTAGACACATCCGCCACTCACAGTGAGTTACAAATATTCACATCTATTAATAATCCCTTACTTCACTAAACAGACACTGATACATTAGGTACTATCAAGATTCACTAATGCAGTCGCATACTAAGGGCTATATTGCTATGAAGTGGCGGTCCAGGCCGTACCTACAGCTGTGTGTATAAGTGATGTATTAACACAAAACTCACCGCTCTACTCACACACTGGCGTTACTCTTTGTATTTTATACATACCGTCGGCGACGACAGACATGACCTTGGTCGGTTCATACCATTGCTAAAATTTACTTTTATAATTTGAGTTCCGGTAGCGTGCAGCGTATCGTCTTGGATTAAGAAACTCATAGGTCTGGGTTCAAATCTCGCGATGAAGCTTTAATTTTTCTTTTCAACAATCATCTTCATCTGTTCTTTTATTATTCAATCAAAAAATCAAAAAAATCAAAATATTTTTATTTCATATAAACCTGCATGGGCACTTATGAAACGTCAGAAGCTAGGTGCACGGTTCCAAATTGTTGTTTCCTATGGAGAAGAGCCGGCAAGAAACTCCACGGTTACTCTTTTAAAAATAATTGGCTTTAACAATATTTTCAAATTACAGAGATTAAATGTATGGGAGGACAGCGCAGGCCTATCAAAAAGTACCAGGTACTTAGACGAATACAGAATAGAAAATCGTCTACAAATCTACAGTCAGTAAGGCCTACAACGTTCTCTCATTCACAATATGTAAAATAATCTACATAAATAAAATGAACCTAAATAAAATTGATGTATAATGTCAATTAATGACGAGAATATGTCAGCATTGTAAAAATAAAAAGAATTAAAAAGAACTTTGTATTTGAGAGCAGTTAATAGACTTTCACATAGTTATGCTGTTAATGAGGTACCAGGGAAGCCACATGTGCAGAAGGAATTAATGCCAAACTTCCCTGTCTTCAACGTAGTCTTTTATCTTATAATATGCTTTTTTGATAAGGACACGTTTGATGTGGGTTTTAAACTTTCCATCGCTAAGTTCTGTAACCGACTTTGGCAACTTGTTATAGAAGCGGATACTGTTTATTAGAAATGACTTGCTAGTTTTAGTCAATCTAAATTTTGGAATCACAATTTCATCTTTACTACGTGTATTCAGATTATGGAAATCGCATCGTTTTTTGATAAGGCCTAAGTTTTTGCGAACATACAAGATATTTTCTAGGATGTAAAGAGAAGGCAGAGTTAATATATCAATTTCGCTGAATTTGTTTCTAAGAGACTCGCGAGGCCCCATTTTATAGATTGCGCGGATTGCCCTCTTTTGTAAAATGAAAATTGAATCTACGTCAGCTGCCGATCCCCACAGCAGAACGCCATAAGACATAATACTGTGAAAATAAGCAAAGTAAACTAACCTAGATGTGGCTACATCAGTCAACTGCCTTATCTTTCTTACTGCGTAAGCAGCTGAGCTTAATCTACTTGAAAGAGCTCTAATGTGAGCACCCCATTGCAATTTCGAATCTAAAGTAATTCCCAAAAATACAGTTTCCGAAATAGCATCCAGTTTCTTGCCATCAAGTTTTAAGTTTAGACCTACTTGGGGTACATTTGGTAACGAGAACTTAAGACATTTAGTTTTGTTCGCATTGAGTAAAAGATTATTAGCAGCAAACCATTTCGAAAGAACAGCTAGACTATCATTGACATGTAAGACATCCGTATCTTTCCTATCTATTCTAAAAATAAGAGAAGTGTCATCAGCAAATAAAATTATATCCGAGAATTTAGCCATCAGGTAAGGAAGGTCATTAATATAAACTAGAAATAAAAAAGGGCCAAGAATTGAACCTTGAGGCACGCCCATCTTAACTAGAGACCCCGAGGACGTCGCCCCATTAACGTTTACTTTTTGCTGCCTGTTTGATAAATAGGAAAGTACAAGATCAGCAGCTTGTCCACGAATTCCGTAGTGGTGTAATTTACAGATCAGTGTATTGTGGTCAACGCAGTCAAACGCTTTTGAGAGGTCACAGAAAATGCCAATGGCGTCCTGGGAATTCTCCCAGGATTCCAAAATGTGACTGATGAGTTTTACTCCCGCGTCAGTCGTCGACCTACCTTTCGTGAAACCAAACTGTCGACTATGTAAAATCCCATTCGAGTTAAAGTGTGATAACATCTGGTCCAGCATGATTTTTTCATAAATTTTGCTCAATGCTGGAAGCACAGATATAGGTCTATAATTAGAGGGATCGCTCTTACTACCCGATTTGAAAATTGGTACTACCTTACTATGTTTCATTAAGTCAGGAAACGTACCGCTGTCTAAACATTGATTAAATATGCCTGTTAGGACAGGGGCAATTGTGTCAATGATATTTTCGAGAACTTTAACGGAAATCCCCCATAAGTCTTCAGTGTTTTTTATGTTAAGACTTTTAAATGCTGTTTTAATTGTGGCAATAGAGATGGGTTTGAATTCAAAACTTGGAATGTCCTTGCTGAAGTTTTCTTTAAGAAGAGATTCAGCTAATACAGATGATGAGGGGAGAGATTTCGTAACTTCTATTGGGATGTTGGTAAAGAAATTTTCTAGAGTCTTAGCAACTTGTAACTTATCTGAAATGGTTTCATTATCAATTTTTAGAGCTAACTCATTCTGATCTCGCTGTTTTGTGTTTCCAGTTTCTTTGTTAATTACCTGCCACACAGCTTTTATTTTATTTTTAGAGATACTAATTTTGTTACTTATTAATTTAGATTTAGCGTGAGCGCAGACTCTTTTGAATATCTTAGAATAGTTTCTTACATAATTATGAAGGGCCTGATCAGAAGTCAATGATTTTTCGTGATACAAATTATATAAAATATCTCTGCTTTTTCTAATGCCAGCAGTGGCCCATTCGCTAAATTTTGGTTTAGTAGCTATCGTAACTTTTTTTACAGGACATGCTTTATTGAATTCCTTGCATACTGTAGAAAAAAATGTGCCATAGTTTATATTGGGGTCTTGTGAATCAAAGCTCGCTGTTGAGAGCTTGCTAAGAACATTATTATTAAAAGATTTCAATTTATTTTTAGTCAGAGGTCTCAATTCAATGGTTTTATCTAGATGTAACTTTTGATCTAAGTCAAACAATACAAGCTGACCAGTATGGTCTGACCTGACGCCACTAATTAAGGAGGAGTCCTTTATTTTGCAATTAGTAAATACGTTGTCTATGCATGAAGCTGTGGTTGCTGTTATTCTAGTCGCTTCATTAAATATACATTTAAATTCGATTTATTAATATACCAGAATAATAATGTAACAAATTTGTTTTATTACTCGTATTGTTATTTAAATAAAGGTTTAACAATAATAAATGATTACAAAATGTTTATTCGTTATAACTTCATGAAGAATGTATAAAAATAACTAATAATAACTTCTTGTTAAAACAGTTTATTTTCTCATAAAGAACAATTTTTTGAAGTAAATAAGCTAGTTGGTGAACTATGATAATCAGGCTATTGTATCTTAGTAATATAATAATATTGTGCTGATTACTACTGTGTGTCGGTACTCTAAATAAATCACAATATTCTACAAAAATCTACCCACGTAAAAGTAACAAATGCAGACAAGTTGTCACAATACAATTAAATGACTCAGTAGTACTACTTTTATTCTACTGCGAGTGAGTTCGTTTTAACTCAAACCTCAAAGTTAACAAATCGTATTTAATAGGACTTAAAGAGGTTATAGCTTAAGTGTTCATTTTCATTCCGAAAAGAAGATTGAAACTAAACCTCAAAATAATCCAGATTACGGATAAGACAAAATATTATTTGAATATTACTAAAATAAATAAATATTTGTAATTTATAACTTAATGTTAATGTTTTTTCCGTTAACTATGTTTTTTAAGCTGATTCTCGAGCTGGTTTTCCATGATGCCTTGTTTGCCATGAACCTTCTGCGTGGAGTGCACGGCGCACGGTTCGTAAAGATGTGTCGAATAATTCGGCAAAATGTCTTGTCGTTTTGAAACCACTTGTTTCATATTCGCTGAACGTGTGCCTGTTATAGGAGCTGGGGTCTTCCACTTTGCTTTCCACGGGCAAGGCTACCGCCTTCCTCATATCTTTTCACCCACCGACTCACAGTATTTCACTAAAACAAAAAAAGGGGTACTGTTAGGCTACTAAGCAAAATACACACTTTATGTATTACCTACTATTTAGAAACAAAATTATTTAAAAGGGCAATTTCACATAGATATTAAGTTTATTGTTATTTTCATCGTTCTATAATCTAGGAAATAAATTTACATTGAAATTTTATATTTTTATTCTATTTAGACATTGTGATATTTATAAAACGTTTAAAAATAACTACAAGGATCAGCAGTTACACTTTAATTAAATAAATGTTTAATATTTATATTTAAATCTTATTACTCACACTCAATCCGGTTTCATCACATAGGTATTTGTGATATAGGTATTAAGTCCACTTTTATGCAGCGCAATAATATTCGCTTTCATTTCTATATTTAAATTTGCTTACATTTTAAAATGAATTAGAAGGACGCTAATAGATGAAACACACGTCACTAGCACACAATTATCAACCAACACCGTTCTATAAGTCGCGGTGAATGAGTCGTAAATCATTTAAATTTATTTAGGTTTCTGTGGGTATAATGATAAAGTTTTACGAGTTTAGTGAATAAGAAGAACAGAACAAGAAACTATACTCAAAAGTGATTTTTAAAACAATAAAAAGACTATCACACAGCGAGTGGGATTCGAAACCGCGACTCGCTGCGCTCAAACGCGATAATCAAGTGCAGTAACCGCTCAGCTATCATGCCATTTGTTTTAACGGTTGAATTTAGGAAATACATTCATTCATAAACGTATGAGAGTGTGTGTGTATATAGTATTATAGCCTATAGAAATTGCTTATTATAAGAAGGTCGTAAGTTAAAGCGAAGTGTCAATCTATTGCTTTTTGAGATTGGGGCACCATTAGTGAGGGCTACTGTACGTTGAATTACACATTTATTACATTGATCGAAAATTATGGGTGACAACATACCTACTTATACATTATTATGTTTTGTATCAAAATGTACACACCTCTTAATTATATAAGTAGAATGGTCTTTGGAAAGGAAAATTTAGTTTGAACCCACAACCATAGTTTTGTAAAAAATATTCCAATATCTCAAATATAATATTCTAGATAGCCAGAAAGGTGTACAAAAAACTGGCACAGCTTTTCAAACTGTTGCCGGAACATCAGTGTCGCAATTAAATTAAGATTGACAATTTAGGTGAGGTAATTTGAGTAACTGACGTCACCACAATGATATAAAGCTATCATAAAGTCTTTGCAAAACTCGTAAGCACCGACTTTAGATACAAAAAGATAGTTTTTCAACTATCTTTTTGTATCTAAAGTCAATAACGTATGGCATATTGACTTTACTTACAACTATTTTTTTCAATGCTTATGCGCTTTTTAGAAGGCATTTTGAAAATTATTCCAAATAGTTCTTTATTTATTAAATATTTGTTGAATATATGCACCGATTTTGTATTAATAAATTATTTTTTAACAATATTTACATTTCTAACAGACTCAAAATAATAATATGTACTTGTATATTATTACAACAGAGAAAATAATCAATATGCATAAAAAAAATTGCCTTATTTTAATATTTTTTTAACACAACCTGTGAACAATCTAATTACGTAGTTTTATAATATTGAAATATGGACTACCATCTTAGAGTTTAAATTAGATGTACTAGTAATGATCACATATTTTGATTGGACACACTTATTTAAAACTTTTGGAAAAACTATTATTATCATAAATAATTTTCTATATGATTCATGTTATGATCGAAAATGACGGTTATAAAAAACATGTCATAGGTTTTACAGCAAAGTGACAGCAGAATAATTAAATGTAAAGATAATCAAAGTTTTGTTAATGAACTATACCGCCGCAAACATTACAGGTCATATTCATAAACGATGGTTAAAGTTACGAGGTGTTTAAACGTCAAAAATGTATGGTTAATCAGTCGCTAATCATTACTTAACTTTAAGCAGCGTTTATAAATAAGGGGGTACAAGTCTAGCCCTGGCTTATGGCTTTGCAGCCATAAGTCAGCAAACTTAACTAGCGAGGGTCTGTAAAATCTGTATTTTTCAGACACTCGCTAACTGATTTTGTATTCTAACTAATCAATCAGACGGATACTAGATAAAAAAAATAAAAACCGAGAATTCGAAAATATATTATTGTTTAGTTAGTTGATTTAAAAATCTATCCTATCGCAACTTACCTTCAACGTGTCACTTTCCGCCAATGTCCTTTATTTGTAATTTTGGCCCCTGTTTAGTCCGGCAGTCTTTCTATAATCCGACATGCTTCAGCATATACAAATAAACTTTGTACTTTGTACATGCTTAAAGCAAAACCGACGGGGTTCAAAATTTCTTAAGTTTTCTGCAATGTGCAGGTCCTGACACTGACCTGTATTGCAAGTTGATCTAAATAGAATTTTTGGCTAATTCGAGGAAATTACATAAGGATCTATGCAATAACCGCTTGCATTTTATTATTTAAATTTTTTTCTTTGTTTGTATTTGCTTTTTTATTTGTTTGTTTGCCATATTTAATATCCGCTTGCGATTTCTGTTTGCAAAGCAAACAGTACTACTGCACTGTTTACCTTTGCCATCAGTACATAATATGTACTATTATATATTTAATTTGTGAGATTACTAGAAAGGTACAAACAGTACCTACTCCTTTTCAAAAAAGTGCTGGCTACAAGGTAGGGGTCGCCAGGGGCAACACGCCATATTCTGACAAATTCGATCATCCAAATGCAAACTTATGCATTAGGTATCGATAATTAGGAATGTTACTATTTAGGTATCATTCAAAGACAAAAGTATATTCCGTTTATAATAAGTATCATAATATTATTAATTATCTATCCCATTTAGGGTTCTATCGTCTTTATAATCTATCCCATTTTGCTAAGAGAACACATTTTTGTTCTTCATTACAAACTTCTAATAATTCACGGTTTACACAAACATCCGAAGACAAATGCAGAATTATTGAAATATGAATATTCAGAAAATTCTATATAAATTTATAAGGTCCATCTATTCATACACGAAATATCTGAAGGGGTCATTGTACTCATTATGTATCATTATGAACAACTTTTACCATGGGACAAATCCTGAAATCGCGAAAAAAAAAAAATCTGCTGTTCCCTACATTTATGTTCGCATAACTCGTCAAAATGTAGGGAACAGCTAATTTTTTAGTAAAAGTTGTTCATAATGATGAGTACAATGACCCCTTCAGATATTTAGTGTATGAATAGACCATATATTATAAGTTAAATTCGTACAGCTTACGTTAGTATTACCATATCCTTAACATGTGTTTAAACACGACTGTGTTATTATAGTACCCTTCCTGTAGACTGAAAAATTATTTCTAACAGTCTGAATATAAATAAAATAATACTTTACACCAAAATAAACCTTATCGATAATAACATATCGGAACAGAGTGAAGTCAGAGCTCAGACTACTAAATAAAATACACTAATAATTATTACTTACTCACACAAATAAACAAGAATCTGCGCATAAACCGGAAACTGTACGGTGCCTGTAATCTCTTAAAATATGAGAGCAAAGCAATTATTTTATTCTAACTTGCCGTGCACGCACTCCCCACTCATTGCACACAGGCGCCATCGCCGGGCGGCGGCGGCGTCACCAAACCATACTAAGCTACGACGACCGATACATCAAGATACTTTTCTCGAAAAGAAAACTCAGCAGGAAATACTTTGTAGCTTTTGTTAGAGTGACTGTTGAATTGGCTATGATACGGCGTCAAACTTTGGCTTGTCGCTGTATAGAGCAGCGCTCATGACAATAAATTCCGTGTTCACAGCACACCACAACCATTTTACGGAATCACGTAAATGTAAATAAATGGAGGATGCGCTTTCTACTTGCTTTTCTGTCGCAGCTTGCGTCCTGTGGGGCACTGTTTAGTCTCGTGTCTCCTGGCGTGGTCTGCGCGCGAGAAGTATTTATTGCAATAGCGGCAAGGGTATGATTTGCTAACAGTATGCTTTGTGTGCGTTCTCTTGTGCTTATTAAAGTTTTTCTTGTTGGTGAAGACCTTATTGCAAATCGGGAAATCGCAAGAGTACACGTTTTTGTGGTCAATTTCAAACGATTTGTGCAAGTTCACGACCGTCTTCTCGTGCGGCAGTGGCACTAGGTTCGGTGGCTCCTGTGGTAAAATACTAGTCATTTGCGGTGAAATACTAATCGGTTGTGGTGACAGCGCAATAATTTGTGGTGATTGATAAGTCATTTGTGGTGAAATACCAGTCATTTGTGGTATTAGCAATATGTTCATAGATGTCTCTCCCGGTGACATACCAGTGGGATCACTCAGTGGCACACCCGTCAAAGTGTAGATTCTGTAGGTGGTAGTGGGAGTCAGCGATGGCAGCGAGGTCGGTGGTGAGGGTGGTACCACCCTCACCTCCTCCTGGGGAATATCGTTAAATTCGGGGGGTTTCTGGGGCAAATCACCACATTCGCCAGATTCCTTCTTGGGCGAATTACCACGCTCAGGTGGCTCTTCCTGGGGCGAATCACCACGCTCAGGTGGCTCGTCCTGGGGCGAATCACCACGCTCAGATGGTTCTTCCTGGCAAGAATCAGCACACTCGTGCAGCTCTTTTTGAGGAAAATCGCCACTCTTGTTGGGTTCTTCCTGGCAAAATTCGCCAAACTCAGGCGGCTCCTCCCGAAAGTACGTTGTCATTTCATGTTGTGTCTGTTGCCAAGAATCACCTATGGACTGGTCATCGAAGTAGCCCGTGTCGGCGAATTCCACCAATTCGCTGAATAAGTTACCGCTTGGTAGTAAGTCATACGTATATTTACGGTCCATCGTGTTATCGATCGATTGCAGAATAACGCACCGCGCGACGTGCCCCTACAGCGGCTAGCGAGAGACTAAACGTGGGATGACTCTCTACCGACATAAATATCCTTAATTCAGTTCATTCATTCATACCTATATAATTTTGCCGTGTAATAGTCATTTTTTTAACACTAACATAGAAAAGCGGTTATGATATGAATTAATTAATAACTACAAATATTAAAAATAGTTATGTATCCTCTTGTTGTCACATTTATCTAAACCAATATTATAAAGAGTAAATATTTGATTTATGGAAAGTGTGTTTATTACTTTAATCCATTCAGCCATTTTAGTCTTTTCACGTAAAAACGGCTGACCGGATTTGGGTGAAATGTGGCACATAGGTTAACTATAATCTGGATTAGGAAATTGGTTACATTTTATGCCTATATTTATCCGGGATCAAGACTGATGTGGGTGAAACCGCAGGACGAATTAATCATTTTGACTTAATGAAAATGTATCTTTAAGTATTAATTTACAGGTTCATACGTCAATATAAATATTCTATGACAAAAATTCTAAAGGTAATAATATCAATTGAAAAATTTACCATTCATGTTCATGTCGTAGCTTTTGGCTAGGTAGAGAAAAATAGCCATTCAGGATAAGTTTTTAACCAGTGCGCAAACTGTAACCATGAATTCAGCATATCATTGTAGACTTCCCAACGCAGAAATTTTTCGTCGGTTTTACAAAAAAAACTGTGCTGTTTCATACAAAATTGCAATACCTACGCGGTCAAAATGTATGCAACAGCAGATTTTTTTCAAACTTTCAGATCAAAAATAAAAGTTCAATTTTTTTTGCCCATAGTTATTTATTTTCATATACAGAATATATAGACTACGACGATTGTACGTGCACTGTTATATAACGAAAACCTAGGAAAACACAGGGTCGTTAACTAATGGAACATAAAAATACATCATTCGATGGCCGATAGTCTATGCCCGTAAGCGATCAGCTGGTTTTGTAATTTCTCGTGGAACATAGATTTTTTTACGAATTTTCAAAAACAACAACATAACAATCGTTCGATTCCCTTAATGTATATGTGTGTGTCATTTAATTTATTTAGTACATAGTGCATTTAGTGAACAAAGCTGGAAATATGTTTTTTATTATTTTTATATCATTTGTTTCGTGATCGATACACGTGAGGAAAGTATTGCCAGCTAATTTAATATGACCCTGTATACAGACATTATAAGTACGTCATACATTTCGCGACAAAGTTCCGCGTATTGGAATACTGAATACTGGTTGAGTTATTCCTGACATTATCTGTATTGAAACCAATTCAAACAGTTGAATGCTACCGTCATATGTGTAGTTAGGGTTGGCACTCCTTGATTGAAGACCTTTGTCTTCAAACATTACGGTTTTGGCGATGAGAAGACTTGAAGAAGTTTCCCAAACGCATGCCATCCCAACTGGATCATTCTGTCGGTTTCTTTCTCGAAGTTGCGTCTACTGCATCGAAGGGTCGTTCGAAAAATGACCATTCGATGTGGATTGGACTTGGCAACACATGCGAATTGTACATGATTTTCATCTTGTCTAAATTAGTGCCGAGGCCAACCCACCGAGAGGCTTCATTTAGGCTATGCAGCATCTGGTCTAACTGTTAGACCAGATGCTGCATAGCCTAAATGGAGAATTTCTGCCATTATGACAATGTCTTTGACAAGCCGAATGAGTTAGATGTACTCGCCGTGTGCGTTGATAACGTGCTCCAGCGCATTGGTGAACAGTTCGGGGAGAGCACAGCTCCCTGTATTCCCCCCCTGAGCAGTTGGATGGCAATGGTTTTCCTATCCTGGATCTGGACAGTCAAAGTGGTAGGCTTCGATGTATTGCCAGTCAATTAGACACCTTTGCAGAGAGGCCAGAACTGCCCAAATTTCGATCGAGTCGAAAGGTCTACCCGCACTATTACTTCGTTTTCGATAAGCGTTCTTTCTTTTTTGCTGAGATCCTAATGGTTCTAGCGTGATGTTAAATAACCAATAGCCTTCCTTAATAATTGAGCTAGGAAATAAAAAATAGAACAATCAAATCCGACTAATAGTTCCAAAGCACGTTCAAACACAAACTCTTCAGCTTTATTTTAGAAGATTTCTGCGAAAACTTAATTATTTCAGTACCTACTATCAACCCTACAGCAATTGAAATGTCTATCGCTCTCGCATCATAGTTTTGAACGCATGAATGTTATATGGCGGCCACGACGATAATTGTCGGGAAATCGGATGCGTTGGCGTTACGTTCACACCTGCATATCATATGCATATGCATTTCATACGCATGTTACATATGACGTGTTAACTGAAGTGTGGTGTGTGTACTCTTGTATTGTGATTTTCTGGTAAAGTGTATTTGTTCATTTTGTATTGGGTGTCTGGATAGGCATTTGTGAGGCTGTTGTTAGGGTTTGACATTTAATTATAAATTACGTTATGTACTGCGCCCGGAAATTGAAAAGTAAAGTCTTAATTTTTTTTTATTATTAATCTTCTATACATACAAAAATAGTTAGACAGTATGTACAAGTTTAAATAAAGTAAAAAAGGGATGAGCACACTGTGCATTTAATAATTCGTCTGCATCGCTGTCAGTGGGAAAAGTGCCCAAAAGGCTGGCAGCGTTTGCCACGTTGGATGGCAATGCTGATTCTTTGACCTAAGAATAGGCCAACCCTTTGGTTAATTGAAGAGTCGAACAGCCGCTTGGCGTGTCCCATTTTAGTCTTTATTTATAATTAGATTTTTATGTGTTGGTAGCATCAAATTAAACACTAAAGGGGTTTGTGGTTTTAAGGCAAGTTTTAAATAATTTATTGAACATTTTTTAAACGTATTTATTTTTTAAGAAAGACCGCCTATTTCGATAAATGAACAATGATTTTATTCCTGTAAGTAGGTTTTCACAAAAACTATTACACGGCAATCATATTTCAAAAACTAGAGATGAGGCGTTTCCTATTTGACTACTCTGAGAAGAAAGGCCGAAATAAACTCAGAGGTTACAGTCTCTTTTAAAGTCCTGTCACAATTTGGTCAGATCATGTGAAGACCATAATTCATCAATGTATATTATACATTGACGTCTGAAATGGTCTTTTGAGGAAAGAACCACAAAGATTGAGTGGACCTGTTCAGTCAGTCCACGCATTGGTCAGTGATCGTGCAGCTCAACGTAGCTCAAAGATTCGAAGAGCAATACCAAAGAAACGACATTTGGGTATCAACAAGATACCATGAGAAATATTTCTGAGCAAACCTAAAAACTTATCATCACATCGATGGAGGCTCTGTTGGTAAATCTGCACTCTCATTGCATCACAAACTTTTAGTTATAGTCTAAAGGATTTTAAAGGAAATTCCTTAAACATTGTTTCATATGTTTGAACAAATCGTCTGCTCGACAACGTAGATACCGCAATGAATATTATTTATCTGTCATAACTATTTGTATTGGCATCGTACATATATACTCAGCCTATAAACGTTCCCACTGCTGGGACACAGGCCTCCTCTCCATGAGAGGAAGTGGGCCGTAATCTACAACGCGGACCCAGTGCGGGTTGGTAGATGCCACATGTCTTCGAATTTTTGGTTCTAGGACACGCCGGTTTCCTCACGATGTTTTCCTTCAACGTTTGAGAGCAGTGGTGATGAAATTATTTACACAAAGTAATGCGCCTGGCTGGGTTCGAATGCACGACCTACAACTCGTAAGTCGCGGCCGTTACCACTGGGCCACCACAGCTCTTCGTATCGTAAGTGTGTGCAATTACCCCATTAGTCTCATCTCACATATTGAACTTTAATCTTTTAGCTATGTCCTTTAAAAATAACAGTAGCTTTTGCAAATAAATCGTCACCGAAAGTGAGAAAACGTGATAATTCTCGTCGGTCCGTTTCAATGCAAAGGACACTGTTATTGAAAGCTAATGGTCTGCCTAATGTCTCCGGTCGGAACCGCGCCGTCTGATGGATCGTTCAAATTTTTAAAACACGATTAATGTACTGTCCATGGGTAAATATTTATCTTTTGTGCGAATTAGGATGACGTTAGGATGGGGAATGAAAACGGCAAATGTTTATGGTATTAAATGTCATGTTACAAACATGACACAAAGAGGTGATATATAGTACTCCTACATTAATTCGCCAGTAATGTTTAAATTCCACGTAATAAGTAGTTTAAATTCCACCGCCTCTGCTACTGAAGATTAGATAAGATACCCAAGTCCTTATTTGTTTTTTTTTTTTGCTTTTGGCTTTTGTCATTTTAATCTTATATTTGCTTGAAAAATTTCATATTAAGTTTTTAGGAAAATGCTTATCCCAATGAGGTAGAAAAATATGAAAACAATATTATATTAAACTAGCTAAGCATAGCTTATTAGATGGTGTAATAATAGGTCTTTACCTATGAAATTGCCGTTTTGTATGAAAAAATTTAAACGAATTTTTTTCATGAATTTTTTATTTGTATTAATCGAAGTAATCACCCATGCAATCAATGCATCTTTGCCATCGCAGTGGCAGTTTATTGATGCCCTTCTTAAAGAAATCAGCTGAACGGGAGGCAACAAATTCTTCAAAGGCATTTTGTACTGCCTCTCGGGTATTAAATTTTTTTCCCGCCAAGAAGTTATCCAAATTCTGGAAAAAGTAGTAGTCTGTAGGCGCAAGGTCTGGTGAGTAGGGCGGATGACGGAGAGCTTCCAACCCCAGTTCTTGCAACTTGGAGACCGTCTGCTGTGCAGTATGAGGTCGCGCGTTGTCGTGCAGGAGCAGCGGAGACGAGCGATTGACCAATGCTGGTTGGAGATGCGCCAGCTTCTCCATCATTGTGTTCAGTTCTTCACAGTACACATCTGCAGTAATGCTCACCCCGTTTGGTAAGAAGCTGTGATGAATCACACCGGCGCTAGACCACCAAACAGTGACCATCACTTTTCTAGGGGTAAGTTTTCGTTTAGGGCATTGTTTAGGTGCTGAACCAGGATCCAACCAACTTGCTGAGCGCTTACGGTTATCAAACAGAATCCATTTTTCATCGCAGGTAACAATGCGGTTCAAAATTCCTTCATTTGTGTGTCTGTTGAGCAGTGCAAGGCAGGTCTCGACGCGTACTTCGCGCTGGCGATCATTGAGTTCGTGGGGCACCCATTTGTCAAGCTTTTTTACCTTGCCAATTTGACGCAAATGGACCAATATTGTTTTGACGCTAACGTCGAAAGCTGCTGCTAATTCAGCCGTAGATTGTGTATCATCAGCTTCCACAATCGCCTTTAATTCGTCATTGTCGACCAAAGTCTTCGGACGACCGCGAGGTTCATTTTTCAGGTCGAAATTTCCAGAACGGAAGCGAGCAAACCAATAACAGGTGGTGCGTTGGTTTGTAGTGTTAGCTCCGTAAACGTCGTTGATGTTGCGTGCCGCTTGTGCCGCGTTGCTGCCACGACGGTACTCATATTCCATAATTACTCGAATTTTTAACGTATCCATGATGACGAAAAAGATTGAAATGCGATGAAAATGTAACACTAATCAATAAAGAAATGACTACTTTTAGAAAAAAAATCCATGTTTTTAAAATAAAATTAATTTGAAATTAGAATTCTTAGCCAAACAAAAATTATTTTGATTTGAAATGGTCAGTACTGCAGAACGGCAATTTCATAGGTAAAGACCTAATATCATGATGAAGATTTTCTTTCTATAATTGCTGATTATTTATTTATCAATAGAGAGGTTTCTGCGTCAAAAAGATGGACAAGTCCAAGACGTCCTTTTGTGTGATAAAATCTTCAAAATAAGAGAATTTAGATGTTCTAGCGATTAACATTGACATCGCAGTAGCTTGGTCCATGCCGAAGCGTTAAATGAACAGTTCAGCAAAAAGACTAATTTTAAGTTATTATTTCAGCCAACAGTATGTAGATATAGCAAAATCGCTTATACGTGAAAAAGGTTGATGGCATTAACTGCGGTATTACATAGTAAATCCAATAGAATACGGTAGACCGATCACTCTTTGCTCCCCACCTAAACCACAATGCATGTCGAGATATCGTTCATTATATTTTTTAAACCCACGAAAGCGACTGAAATTCTTTGTGACAACGTCGTGAAAGTAGTCATTATTTCATCATCATCGTCATCATTTCAGCCGGAAGACGTCCACTACTGTACATAGGCGTCCCCCAATTTGGGGGGGCTCACCATAATCGCCACGCTTGGCAGGCAGGTTGGTGATCGCCGTATGGTGGTAAAATGCATAGAGAATGCTACTGCCCATTCTCTTGTAAGTCCTTTAGTCGCCTCCTACGACACCCACGGGAAGAGATGGGATGGTGCTATTCTTTACATCCGGCACCACACGGCATCCGGCTCGTGTAAGTGTACCTTTAAGGTGCGCTTACACGAGCAGTCATTGTTTAATCCAGAATAATAATCATCACCTAACTGGTTAAGGAGCCAGTTTATTATTTCAAAGAGTGTCCTTAAAGTTTCTTGCCCGTTCTTCTCCATCGAAACCTATTACGCTTAGCGGATCTAGCTTCATCTTTTTGACCGATCGACCTCTTGACAATTCAAAAATGCCTGTAATTGGTTAACCTAATTTAAATTTTATTGAAATACTTTGAGTTTGCGCATTCTATTAATTATACAAGTTGAATATTATAATTTTTTGTTCCGCTTGTAAGCGCATCTGCTATCTTTTTACGTTCATAGTCTCGTATCGATCTCAACAAAATAATTTCATACAAAAAGATACCTATCATTGGTAAGTTACTAACAATACTGTTTTTTAACTAAGTTTCAGCAAGCTGAAGTATCAATCACCATATTAGCCGTATAACCGATGGAGACTGCGAATCGGCAAACGTACCGTACGTTCTCGAGATAGGTGGATTTGAGTGACGATTTTCGCAAGGTGTAGAGGTTGGATGAGAGTTACCGAGAATCGAGCTGAATGACGTGCAATTGGAGAGACCCAGGTCCAGCAGTGGACTGCTGTACAGTGAAGATTAACTACATTTTTAGATATTTTTTGTGTGAACTCAAACTGGGTGAAATAAATTTTGGTATTTCTTTACTGATGTAGGCAACAAATTCTGTCAAGTTTATTCGGAGCTTGCCCAAAACGATAGGTAGTTTTCCTTTGTATGACAATGAGACCGAAGGCTTAACTTGCTCCCACAGGATCGCAATATTTCCCAGTCACTCGTCCAATAAAGGTATTTCCATGAGATAACAAACCCTCGAATCACAACTCAGAAGCATATAATAATTATTTTTAATCGCCGATTCCAGGATTACAAAGGTCCATTGTGAAAGTGTCACCCTTTAGGATTAGCGTTATTTATATAATGATACGAGGGTCGTTTTGTTTATGAATAGTGCGATAGGGTAAGCGGTATTTATGTAGGTCAGTAATTGGAATGGTTTCGCGAATATCCTCGCGATTATGTTTAGATTATGGTGAGATAAGATTTGTGAAGATGTTCATAATGAGTTTGGCTCATAAACGGTTATTTGTGATCGCCTTATCTAGACCAAATAATATTATTATTGTTATGTTGTGTTGTTTGTGTGTTCTTGTCTAGCTAGAGGCATGGTGCTGTATAATTTGAATCAAGAAGTGTAATGCTTTAATGTAAAAATTGATCAACCCCTTATATTTGTCATTAGAAATAGTAAAGGCCGGTGATTAAGTAAACGTTCCCTAATTACTAATGTTTAAAAATACTAAGTAAAGAGCTAATACTATTAGTACCCTGGGCCTTAGTTCCAAATATGTGAATCAATCACGTTACAGGGGTACAAGACCATTGTTTGACAATGTGTGCCTTCTTGTCAGTCACGGCGAGCAGCTGTCATCTATTTCTGCACCCTAATTGTGTAACACACGTTCAATCACAATCTGAATGATTTTGAAAGATATTACTAATCAATTGCTTCATACGTTCGAAAAATGAGTATTATAAGCAACGTAAATGACGCAATGAATGTTGTAGAACTATCAAAATAAGTCATTCCTACTGTTAGCGTGGTACGCAATTACCCTACTGTTCTGTGCTCGTGACAATAGATAGCATGTTAAACGTTGGCGAACGAGACCTATGAAAGGTTAGTATATGCGCCCTCACGGCTCTAGCCTCCGCAGGAGACGCCCTGGGCGTCGGGAATACCAGGCTGATTCCCGGCCACCGTATGCACGGGCTTGCGGACGGCGAGTAATGGGTAACTCGCTGTCCGGTAAGGACCAAGCTCGCGTCGACGACACGTTGTGTTGCACGCGCGCCTGAAACAGATGTCAGCACAAAATGATGGGGCCTGCCAGGGTGCGGGTTGTTCGAAAGAGATACCGTGGCCCCTGGCACACAGGCAACTGAGGGAACATGGGCGGGTTTTAGTCAGTAAAAGTCCGACACGCCCTCCTGCTCCACCCAGAGCGGGAGAAGTCCATCCTCAAAAAAACCCAGTTACTGGGTTGTAGAGGCCAGATAGGCAGTCGCTCCATGTAAAATACTGGTATTCAGCTGCATCCGGTTAGAATGGAAGCCGACCGACATAGTTGGGAAAAGCCTAGGCAGATTTTTGACTCCCAAATGTTGTTAATTTATTTGATTTTGCCTATTATTTAATACCTACATAGGTAATAATGTACAACGAAAGGAACTTTGTTCCGAATCACGAACTTGTTCTTCATTAAACGATTATAGTTATATTTTCAAGATTTAAACATTAAGACATTTAAACCTTTCTTTCTTAAAAACAAAGCCAATATACAATATGATCAAACAATAATTGCTCTACACTGCCTCTGGTATATTTTCTTACGTTCTACGAATTCCCATTCAAAATAAAACAATAAATAAACAAGAAAGCCCAGCTGTTGTCCGCTCACGTTTATTTTCATCTCGACGTTGACAAATACATTTAATTTGCCACTCAAAGGCGCTTAAGATTTAATACTCTCAATCATCAATCATTTTTTTTAAAGGACCAAATTAATTGTTGGGTATTTTGTATTTTCGTCTCTATACCCAATTTATTATTCATTGAATGATAAATAAATAATTGAGTGTTATTTTTAGACTTTTATATTTGGTCCCGTGGTATTTATAGAACCAAAAATATATGTAGTGATATTGTTTTATTCTATTTAATCTAAATAACGCCTGTAACCATGAAGGGTTAGGCACAGGTGTACCGATAGGACACCTATATTTAGCCAGTTATGTTGAAGTCCCATGTAATAGGCACGAGCCTATTGCCATCAACAAGGCACAAATCCAGTCCCGCTTGTGACCACTAGACCAAGGAGACAGTCACCATTAAGTTTGGTCTGTTATATTTTTAACTAGCTTCTGCCCGCAGCTTCGCCCGCGTTTGTGTCAGAAATTATCTACGGGAACTTATGTTAAATTATACTATCAACTATCTGCCAGTGTCTGCTAAGTCTCGTCAAATCGTTCCCAGCAGGAACGATTTTTCGGAGATTAAATAGTGTTTTTTTTTATAAGTACCGTGTGCTTTGAAAAGCTATTTTTCTACGATCCAAACAAACACTTCCATTTTATGTAAGAGTGTATGTGAGTCATATCTTAGAACCAAAAAATCGAAGACATATGACGTCTACCAACCCGCACTGGGCCCGCGTGGTGGATTACGGCCCACTTCTTCTCACGGAGACGAGGTCTGTGTCACAACAAAGCTGCAATGGCTCTTTCTTCAAAAGGACCTTCTAGACATTGCCCTACATTGTTAAGACTCATATTAAGAGCATTTATCCCACGTGGGTTGGCAACGGCGTATTTATAGCAGTTTTTCGCGATTATTTCATTAAATACAAACAAAAGTAAACATGTTTTTCAGCCAGCACTAGATAATTGGTATTTTCTTGTTTGTATGCTATTTTTTTACAGTGATTTTGCTATTTAATTACAAAAATCGACATACCGTCAATTATTTTCTGTTTGCATTATTTAGTATGATTAAATATTTTTATTAAAGAGTAAATGTTAAAAATAATCATAAATACAGAATATCTAGTGCTTGGCTGAATAAAAATTGTACTTTTGTTTGTATTTAATGAAATAATCACGAAAAACTACTATAAATGCGTTGTTGCCAGCTCGCGTGGAATGAATGCTCTTAAGAGCGTTTATTCTGAAAGTTGGCAACGTCGCAAATAGCTGTCAAATATTTACCTGTTTTGATTAATTTGTTAGTATCACTGTATAGAAATATGAAATATCGCTAACTAGTGACCTTAAATATTAATAATTATTTGCAATTATATCACTAAATAAGATGTTGTAACCGTTTTAGGTGTAAAAAGTCATTTTGAAAGTTTCTAAGTTCTTTTTTTACATCTAAAACTAAGTATTCGGTGTTAATATATTAATTATTGCATTTCTTATTTAATATTTCAGGTCACTAGTTAGCGAAATTTCATATTTCCATACAGTAATATTAACAAATTAAGCAAAAAAGGTAAATATTTGACAGCTGTTTGCGACGTTGCCAACTTTTTGAATAAACGCTCTTAAATTCAAATAATGTAATGTTTTAACTTTAAAAGAGACCTTTAAAAGAGAGGTCATGACCTCTGAGTTTGTTTCGGTTTTTCTTCTCTGAGAACAGTCAGCTAGGAAATTTTGGCGCCATCTAGTTTTAAAAATATTGTTCAACAAAAATTGATGACTTACAGGATCTATTTACATAAACAAACCATTCATTTCAATTTCATTTCAACAGCGGTAACAATAAATGTGTATGTGTATTATTAGTATGGAGTATATACCATACATAATGTGGACAGACATTTAAAAGAGCTTTGTTTTCATAGCTATGGGAGCCTTTCTTTTGATGGCTCCCATTAAGGGTTATTACAAAAGGGTAAGTTGCAGGGTCCTCATAATAACAAATGGGATTACTAATCCGTTTGGGAAGTGAGGTAGTTATGGCAATCTCCCACTGTTACGGTCATTAAGGACTTAAAGATGGATGCTGACCAAATATATATGGTTTTGTGACAAGATTACGTTATTGGTTGCAAGTCTACTGCTAAGCACGAGGTCTTGGGTTCAATTCCGAGGTCGAGTGTAAAAGGGTTTTTAATCAGGAATTTCTTCGTTGCAGCCTGGAGCCTAGATTTGTGGCAATAAGCGCGCTCCCTTTTACAAGGGCCTCAAACATAACTATCAAAATCTGTCTCACCTCTGCCTAGCCCTTCGGAGATCACCGCCATGATGTGACGTCGTGTAGTAGGTTAAACACAGTTGAGGATGGTACCTGAAAATTTAAATCGTTTACTCGCACAGACAAATACAAATACCAGGTCCCATATTTTTAGCACAAAACAAAGGTTCAAACTAAACAACTGCAAAGTTTCAAGCACTTAAGTACTCACAGATAAAGTACTTAGTAAATAACAAACAGAACGCTTGAGAAACGAACATACTTAAGGCAGATACACATTATTGTGAAGAAGTGCCTGTGAATATATTGTTGAGCTGTTAAGGTAGAGATACATTATAGTGAGGAAGTGTGAGCTGTCGGTGGTAACAGGTGCAGCTCAACGAGCCTCAAATGAAACTGGTTTTAGATATTTGAATATTTGGATGTGGTAATTTTGTTCAGACGCCAATATTAAATGTTAGAGTGGATGTGTGTGTGTGTGTGTGTGTGAATGTGAGCGTGTGTTATGAGTGTGTGATCTGAAATCTCACCAGCTGGCAATTGATTAGCGCTGCTTATAAACGCTGGCAAACCCTAGGAACTATACTATTTAGATACATGTATATAGGGTAAATGGGCAGGGCATGTAGCAAGACTGTCAGACGAGAGGTGGACCATAAGGGCGATACGGTGGAGAGGCCCAAGTTTGAAACGCCACAGAGGAAGACCGCTTACGAGATGGGCGGATGACATCAGTAAAACGGCTGGCACAAACTGGTTGCAAATAGCCCAACATAGAGAGGGCTGGAATTCTTTCGAGGAGGCCTTCGCCTGCGGAGGGGTTGTTGCAAATTAATAACTTTTACAGGATTAAATACAAATTAGTACATTTTGTTATTGCATGAAATAAAAGGCTGTTTTATTTTATTTTATCATATAGGGAAAAACCAGGATAGTTGCCCCGATTGTAATTACTCTAGTTTCGCGGATGAATCGAATACTGTTTTTTTAATCTATCGCAAGATTCTCTAACTACTACTAAGGAGGATAACAATGGATAAGCTTATTTATTTATATCTATTTTTATTTTTAATTACGTCACACGTTGAGGGGGTGGGAGGGGTCACAAAACCATAAAATTCGACGTAATTTATGGATGGCTCCGGATGACTTACAACTAAAACAAACAGATTAAAAAATAATATGTGAGACTGACAGCCAATTAAAAGTCTTTACTTCTAAAAACTGATTGAAAAAAAAAAGAGTGTGAACAGCACAACACAGCCACCGAAATGGAACAGAAAAAAAAAATAACATTCAAGCTGAAACTAAATTCACATTTCATATTAAATACAAGCATAAAAACCTCAACATACAAAATCTTAATTAATAAAACCAAGGCTCAGGCACTTTCTGGCCGAGGACACACCTGTTGTGAAAGGATCAAAATCATGTCGTTTTTTAACCGACTTCAAAAAGAAGGAGGTTATCATCAATTCGACATGTTTATATTTTTATTTTTTTTATGTATTTTCGGGCATAACTCCGCCGTATATAGACGGATTTGCAAAATTCTTTTTTGTTCGAAAGATGTTTATTCCGAAATGGTCCCATATAAATTTAATATAGATCTGATGATGCGTTTCGAAGACAGACAACGGAACTCTTCAAAAAATCACAGCAAATCAACCGCGAATGCTGCTATCGCATAAATATGCATTGTTTTGACCCCAAGAATGATGAGATTTCGAACTGATATGGGGTAGGTAACTAAAAAGTTAAAATAAAAACTTTTTCAAAAAAAAATAACAACCGACTTCCAAAAAAACACTATAAAGTGCAAAATAACTTTAATTTCGGAAGGCGGTGACAAAGAATTAAAATACCTACACATCCAAAGTCACCGCCTTCCGAAATTAAAGTTATTTTGCACTTTATAGTGTTTTTTTGGAAGTCGGTTGTTATTTTTTTGAAAAAAGTTTTTATTATTATAAAAATTAAAATAGATCCATATTCTGATTGATAGTGTGTTACTCTATTAAGGTGCTGCTCAACTTCAAAGCCAGCAAAAAACGCAAAAATATATTTTAACTATTTATCCAAATGTCAAAGAATTATCGCCAGTAGAATTCGGTAGTATTTTTTTCACACATAAGATTGATTATCCCAGTAGGACTTGTCCTACGTTTTATTTTATTCAATCCTAATCTGCAAAAAAGGACTTTTTTACCCAAAATCAATACAGTAAACTCATCAATCTCCACCGATATGTAGAACTGGGGATAGAACGCAAAAAAGTCAAAGTTACCATTTTTAGGATTCCGTAGTACTGCAGGGGTATTTTTTTTTATTGCCTGTGTGCCAATGGCTACGGTATCTTTTTCGAACAACCCGCACCCCTGGCAGACATAGGGCCTTGCGGACCCCACCAGAGTCCTGCAGGGTATCTTCCGCACGTGGTGATACCCCGACAAGTCGCACTCTCCTCCACATTTTTTTTTTGTCAAGTTGGGACGTATGTCAGTCTGCTCGTCCATCCGAGTGTTACACAGCCATTGTATTCGTAAACTATTTGCACTATAAATTGTGTATTTTGAGCACCGCTAAACAAAGGTGAAATGACGAAAAAAGCAGTTAGGGGTGGCTTTACCACGGGAGGTAATAATGAAATTCAATGCACATAAGCGTGTGGAGTATCATCCCATTCCATAGAAAATTACAAAGATGATGTTTGGAACTGACTTTTTTTGAGACGTGGGATTTTTATAGGAAACTAATTATTTTTGCGGTCGCTAAAATCTTAAATATTTATTTCAACTACGGAACCCTTCATTTGAAATCGGCTACCACGTACTTAACCATTTTTTCATGGAAAAGTAATTGCCAACATTACAATGATCATTTTTACTTGTCGGTTGCCTGCCCGACTATTTCCTTCGACCATCTGTATCTCGATATCCGTTTCCGTGACTGGGCTAAGAATCGTTTGGGACCGACGCAAGAAATATTTCCGGTTGCCTGTTTATGAATAAATTCACCGCTTTTATGTATTATTATTATATTGTTTCTCAAATGTGTCGGTTCTTTGCTTCAAATGTTGAATGATGGATCGTATCTTCGCTATTTTTATTATTAAAAATGCTTTGAACAAGGAATTATGTTGAGAGACTTGGAATTCGTCCGCCTTGAAGAAAATGAAACTCCGGTTCTATACATTTAAGTGCTAAAAGTGTTAAAAAATAAGAAAATTAAAAACTACACACACACACATTAGCTATATTGGGTATTACAGACAATTCAAATCATTCGGTGCGTGGTAAGACGATAGCAATGACGTTAACAAGTAATGCTACGGCTTAGCACATGAGTGCTATGGCGTAGCACATGAGTGCTATGGCGTAGCACATGAGTGCTATGGCGTAACACATTATTGCTACGGCGTAACCCAGCAGTGCTACGGCGTAGGCTACGCTTGCAATGAACAAAAAAATGCTCGAGGTGTTTGAACATTTTAGCTATTATTATCATTATTAAATCATTAGAATTATTAATATCCTTGTAACTTATTTTAAGTAGAAATGCATTTACGATACTGCCGCCACGTTTAGCTGAAGTGTGGGTGAAAACAATCTGCCTTTGTTTTGTGTCTCACAAAGTTTAATAAAAATTAAACAGATTTTTCTTTTACCTAAGGCATCCAAACAAGATACAATAAACATGACTAATCTTTAGTAAAACCTATCCCGAAGACTAAACATATTAATGAACTAAAAGACTTGCGGCCAATAAGTATCCTACCTGTTCTTTCAAAAGTTATCGAGAGAGTAGTCGAAAAGCAACTGAAAGCATATCTAGAGGCCAACTCCATTCTACCCCAATACCAGTCGGGTTTCCGTCCAGGTCATGGTACAGCTACGACCTTGGCACATGTCACCGATGATATACTGTCTGAGTCAGATGCTGGTAACTGCTCAATGCTGGTACTATTAGATTTTTCGAGGGCGTTCGATTGTATTAACCGAGAACTACTACTCGCCAAACTTTCTCACTACGGAATTTCGAAGGATAGCTGCAAATGGTTCAGATCTTTCCTTACGAACCGACACCAACAAGTCGTTACAGATGATGAAAAAGGAAATATAATTGAATCAAAAAGGATGCTCGTTGAAAGAGGTGTCCCACAGGGCTCTATTTTAAGTCCCATTTTATTTATTATTTTTACTGCCGATCTACCAGGTATTCTCAAACACTGTAAGGTTCACCTGTATGCGGATGACACACAAATTTATAAATCATTTAAGCCAGTTGAAACCAGTCAGGCTATGGAAACTATATTGAAGGACATTGAGCAAATCCTCGACTGGTCTCAAAAAAATACGCTCGTGCTAAATCCATCTAAAACTAAATGCATGATATTGGGCACGAAATACCAAATAAAAGTGGCCGACAATTTGTATGAGCCAATGATTGTTAACGGAGAACCGTTGGAAAGGGTGAAAGTTGCAAAAAATTTGGGGCTGATTATGGATGATGAGCTTAGATTTGCAGAACACATTAATGGCCGGATTCAGAATGCCTTTTATAGGTTGAAAGTTCTCTATGGAATCCGTGAGTACCTTTCCGAAGATATTAGGAAACTCTTATCAGACCTGCTAGTACTTTCGCCATTTAACTATTGTGATGTCGTGTATGGACCCAGACTCTTTCAAAAGACCAAACAGTGCATACAGAGAGTCCAGAACGCATGCATACGCTTCTGTTATAAAGTCCCAAGAAGATCGCACATCTCTCCTATTATAACTGAGAAGGGACAACATAATATGGAATCTCGACGTAATGTACATCTGTTGTGTTTCACACACAGGATTATTGCAAGTGAAAACCCCCCATACCTGCTCAATAAATTATCTTGGTGCAAGGACGCACACAGCCTGTATACCCGATCGAAAGTGAATGGAACGCTAATGATTCCGAGACATAGAACAAAAGGGTATAAGGGAAGTTTCAAATATGCAGCATCAAAGATCTGGAACAATATACCGCCTCCCTTCCGAAGCATTAAAAACGCAGAAAATTTCAAACAAAAATGTAAAATTTTCGTTTTTGAATTTCAAAAAACTAACACTAAATTACTATGAAACATGCCCGTTAGCCGTTCAGTAATGTTCCATCTGTAGTTTTATTCTCTTTTTTTATTTTTTATTTTAATATCCATGAAATCCTATTTTATCCATGAACATGGATAAAATAGCCAGTCGTGTCCACAAACTGTTTTAAACCACTCACTATCTTGTTTTCTTAATCAAATTTATTAATGTATGATCATCTTTTATTAAAATGTGTTTTTTTTCCCTTTTTTTTTGTTAAATTTTTATTATTTTATGTGTTGTTGCTCAATTTAACTTTATTTTTTTTGTAAACGGGAGTCAAGGGTTTAAGCTGAAAACCAGCGCTTAGTAACCCGCTAGGGGGACCGAAGCATAATGCTGACGCTTAAACCTTTTGCTTCCAGTATTATAGTTTTTTGTATAAGTGTAACTACTACTACTAGCTGTAATACTGGAGACAATAAACGTTATTCTATTCTATTCTATTCTATTCTAATCAAAGATTATTCATGTATTATGACAAATTTTTAAGCCAGTATTTTTTAATCACATTAAAATATCTTCCCTAGTCTACCACCAATACCGAGTGACGTCACTACGTTTTTTCTAGACACACGTACAACTCTCGCCCACTGTATTCTCTCATTACAGCCCCCTGTGTATTGTTTGACCGGAATCCTAAGCAGTAATGAGCCTCCTTGAAATCACTGCGAACGTGGTTCGTTTATAAATCTACAATAATCTGGTCCTTTGGTATTTATTTGGTGAATTTTGTGGAATATCCTTATTTAATTAATGTAGCTTAGATTAGGCTGGTAGCTTAGCAATTACAGCTGCACGGGTCGATCGGTCAGGTTAAGCTACGCTTGACGCGGTTGGTCCGTAGATGGGTGACCATCTTTACATACCAAGACCCCGAAAGGACGTTAAGCCGTTGGTCCCGGCTGTCATTCGTGGATCTTTGACAGACGTTACGGGTCGTCAGAAGCCCGATGGTTTGACAACCAGTCTTACCTATGAGTATTGTGTTACCTAGAACTGGGTTGTGGAGGTCAGATAGGCAGTCGCTACATGTAAAATACTGGTATTCAGCTGCATCCGGTTAGACTGGAAGCTGACCCCAACATAGTAAACGATGTTGGGATCAGCTTCCAGTCTAACCGAAAGGGCTAGGCAGATTGTTTTTTTTTTTAGCCTAAACTGTACTGATTAACTAAAATTGACATATCACATCACCACTGTACAAAGAATTAAAGCTTGCTTTAAGAACTACCGAATGGACATTTAATCAGACGCGGGCAGAAGCGAGGTCAATATATCTTTGCCATTCCATCATCGTTATGCTGATGGACAGTCAAACATATATTGGACTAACTTCCAATAGCGGCTTCTCCCGCGTGGTAAGTCGATAAAAGTAGCTTCAGTCCTTCCTTCGGATTCAAAATATTCCCATACCAAATTTGATCAAAATCGGTCTAGCCGTTTCGGATATTAGCTGGAACAGTCAGAGAGGCAAACAAAATTTTTAAAATTGTTTTCTTTTTGTTATGATTATTATCTTCTTTTGTACATATTAGGTATATTTTTAAATATTTTTACAAAAAAAAAAAACATTTAAAAATAAAAATAAAATGTGGCCCATCGGCATCAGGAGCAGGGGCCAAGATGCCGGTGGTCAGGGCTCTAGAGAAAGGAACTTGTTATGATTATAAATACCGTATGCAATTCCATATTATTATGTATTTAGTAAAAAGCTGTTATTTTGACATCACAAACATACACTTCAATTTTGTTTATTTGTTTAAAGTGACATAAACTAATTTCAATCGACAGTCGAGAGTTGTCACAGTCGTTGGAGAAATATTAAACTCAGTTAATACAATTTCCACTTGTCTAAATAAAAAGAAAATGCGGCTTCGTAAAATGGCATACTTAAAAATGAATAGCGTTGTTCTTTCAATATTCGATCGCTTCGCTTTATGGTTTTTGAAAAAAGTATACATAGGTAAGATCATATTCTTTTTCAGATACATCCTAGTACGAAAATTTAAATAACTTCCAAAGAAGCACTCACTCCAATGCCCATTTCTCTTAATAATTACTACGACAGTCATTGTTCCCTATTTAACTCAAAATTTTTGCATCAACGATTTCGGCTACGGTTACTTAGCACAAACCCAGCGACCGAAGGCGTGACAAGTTACATTTCAATAGCCCAACCCCATAACAATGTCAAGAAACTCTCGGATAACACGAAAACTGCCAAACATGCCTCCTCCATTAGGACAGCGCACATCAGCGAACACAAAGACACAAGATAAACAGATACAGAAGTATAGCTCCATACAGCGTGCGTAAAAACACGCACACATGGACATTGCTTCAGGTACAGCGAGTGCAAGCGCACTCGCGACTGGCATTTATTTGAGATTGCCACGCGCCGTATCTACGTGTCTGTGTGCGTGCGCCTAATATCCCTCATTGTATGGAGCTATGGGGCTCGTGGCTCAATAAAAACAGTTGCATGGGTCAGTCAAACAGTAAGTTTATGCTTGTCACAGTCCGTTCCTTGTTGTGTCATCCACGAACACATATCGGAACCACGCGTACTTCGGAAAGCACGTTAAGCCGTTGGTCCCGGCTGTCATTTGTGTTGACAGTCGTTACGGATAGCCAGAATCCCGAAAGTCTAACAAACAGTGTTACCAAGGTGTAACATGTTACGCAGTCACTGGATTGTGGAGTTCAGTTAGGCAAGCGCTCTATGAAGGACACAGCAGCTGCATCTGGTTTTGAAATTTGTGTATTTATAAAAAGGTATTCGCAACATGAGAGCAGAGGTGGCCTAGTGGTAACGGCCGCGACTTACGAGTTGTAGGTCGTGAGTTCGAACCCAGCCAGGCGCTTTACTTTGTGTAAATTATTTCATTACCACTGCTCTCAAAACGGTGAAGGAAAACATCGTGAGGAAACTGGCATGTTCTAGAACAAAAATTCGGAAGACATGTGACATCTACCAACCCGCACTGGGCTCGCGTGGTGAATTACGGCCCAATCCCTGTCACAGAGAGGAGGCCGGACTCCCAGCAGTGGGAACATTATAGGCTGATGATGATGATGATTCGCAACATGTTCCCATTGTATGAACACATTTCTAAAAGAGTCAATAGCAGAAGCCCAAATAGATAACTTGCACCTGGCCAGAGACTGCATTTGCGCAGCAGGAATTCCAATTGCATGGCAATAAAAATTTTCAACAATTCACTTTCACGCATCAGAGTGCTACCTACTAATAATTTCAAGAAAACAATATTTCCCTAGCTTTTAGACAACTGTTTTTATTCAACGCACGAATTTTTATAAAAAAAATTGACATTACAAGTTATCAGTATGCACTTAGTGTGTGTGGATTGATTTTTTAATTTTAAAGGACATTTGACATTTCATTCAGAAACGTACAAAGTTGAGAAAAGGCTAGGCAGATTGGCATTATGGAGCCGAACTTCTGTATGTATATACTGTGTACAAAGACTAATGATTCAAGTTTTCCGTCGTGTGTAACAAGGATTTGTCAAGGTCTGTCTACACTTAATCTCGGCTTCAAATACCGTACCCTGGGAATGAGCAAACATAAATAGTGCTTGAAATTAACGTGTGAGTTAGAATTGCTTGATATTAAAATGTTGCGCTGTTAATGAAGTGGGCTTTGTTTCGTAGTTGGTTTTGACGGGACTTTGCACGAGTTTTTAATATGAAAAGTTATTTATTTATTTGTGCTTTAACAAATAACAAAAATAAAACATTAATCACTAAAAATATAAAAAGGACGTGGACCTGGGAAAAAATTAGTTATTTTCGATTTTGTGCTGTAAACCACAGTGACAATTGGCGGTACGAAAGTAAGACAAAAAATAGTTTAGGTTTAAGAGAGTAAGAAACAGACGCTCGGTTCAATCGATCATGTTAAGCTACGCTTGCCGCGGTTGGTCAATGGATGGGTGATCATCTATACATACCAAGACCCCTCCGTGCTTCGGTAAGCACGTTAAGCCGTTGGTCCCGGCTGTCATTCGTAGATCTTTGACAGTGCTTAGCAGAAGCCCGAAAGTCTGACAACCAGTCTTACCAAAGGGTATCGTATTACCACGTAACTGGGTTGTGGAGATCGGATAGGCAGTCGTTCTATATAGAATCCTGGTGTTCAGCTGCATCTAGTTAAACTGGAAGACGACTCGAGCATAGTTGGGAAAAGGCTAAGCAGATAATGATGAGTTTGAGAAACAAAATAGATTATGGTTGTCATGAGTAGCGGCAGACTTATTTATTGGAAGTATCCGGAGAACAATTTTCGAAAGCGAGTTATAGAAAATTGTTGGTTGTCACGTTATTTAATTCGAACAGAACACTTAGTGAGTCACGTACTTGCGAGGCATTTCATGCGAACAATGATTCCGCATGAGATGCCTCAGTACAGGAGCTCTCGGGTCCTCAGCCACGACTAAGGATGCTATTGCTATTTAGATAAAGCCATTGTAAATTATCTCCCTTCTGATCACAGCGGTCAAACCGTTACTTTTGAGTCCAACACACCAATTCAAAAAGTACAGAGACAAACTAGACCAATAACATCGGGTAATTTAAATAAGTTTAATAGCGCTTTAATTAGCAAGTTAAGTGTTCAGGGACTAAATGTGAATAATGGTAATATTTTGTACAAAGAATTATTTTCATCAGTACAAACAGAGTTCAATAATTATTTTAGGCAAAAATCTAAAACTGTTTGCCCTAAATTTTTATTTAGTGACTGGGCAACTAAAGGCATCAGGAAAAGTAGAGAAAGATTATTTGAACTGTATGGCCTTAAGCCGTATATTAACACAGAATCTTTTACTAAGTATGTTGCCACTTACTCTAAAACTTTTAAAAATATCTGCAAAGTAGCTAAAGCTTCATTCATTAGCCACAAGGTCAAATCAGCAGATAATAAAATTAAGGCAGTTTGGAAAATTATAAACAATGAAACGAACAGAAGCAAAAGGCTTAATACCGATTACACACTGGACACTTCCCGCGGTCTCATTAGCGATAACATCGATGTTGCTCAGGAATTTGCAACTTTCTTTACCAATATTCCTATTAAAACTACAGAAACTTTAAATTCTTCGCCCGCACTTGCTATTGATTTATTAAGAGCGAATGTTTCAACCTGTCCTGTGGAATTTAAATTTAAACATATAAACCCTGTGGTCGTTGTAAAGACATATAAGCAACTTAAGATCAAAATTACGGAAGATCTGTGGGGCATGTCTACTAAAGTATGTCAATCCATTATTGAGACAGTTGCACCCTATTTGGCGTTAATATTTAATTTGTGTGTAGATCAAGGGGTGTTCCCAGATTTAATGAAGTACAGTAAAGTTATTCCACTCTTCAAATCTGGCGACAGCAAAGATATGAATAATTATAGACCCGTATCGGTTTTGCCAGTTTTCAGCAAGGTGTTTGAAAAAGTTATGTTAAATCAAATGCTCAATCATTTTAATCGTAATAACATCCTACACGATCAACAGTATGGTTTCACAAGAGGACGTTGCACAACTGACGCCGGTGTCACCTTATTAAAACACATCTTTACAGCATGGGAAGAGGCGCAAGATGCAATAGGTATCTTTTGCGACCTATCCAAGGCGTTTGATTGCGTGAATCACGAAACACTTCTCTTGAAACTTGAGCATTACGGACTGGGTGAACTTGCGCTTACCTTGGTAAAATCGTACTTGAATGATAGACTGCAGCAAGTTCAAATAAACGGTGTGAATTCCTTGGGCTTAAAAGTCAAAATGGGAGTACCGCAAGGTTCAATATTGGGTCCGTTCCTCTTTTTAGTATATATAAATGATTTACCTCATTTACTAAAAAACCAACCACAAATGGTGTTATTTGCTGATGACACATCACTGATTTTTAAAGTTAAGAGACACGCACAGGAGCTTGACGTGGTAAATAGCGCTATAGTTAAGGTCCATAATTGGTTTACTGTAAATAATTTGGTATTAAATGGAAAGAAAACTAAATGCATAAGATTCACGTTGCCGAATGTCAGAAGTAGTGAATGTCACGTTGTATTGAATAAGGAGATAATAGAATTCGTCGAACAAACGGTTTTCCTGGGGATCACGCTTGACTCAAAGCTACAGTGGGGTCCTCACTTAACATCACTTGCAGGGCGCCTAAGTTCTGCCGCTTACGCTGTTTGGAAGATCCGCCAATTAACAGACGTGGATACCGCGCGACTTGTTTATTTTAGTTACTTTCATAGCATCATGTCTTACGGTATTTTGCTATGGGGACGGGCTGCGGATGTTGAGTCGATCTTTATTCTGCAAAAGAGGGCTGTCAGAGCCATTTACAACCTCCGCAGACGCGAATCTCTAAGGGAACTGTTCAAAACAATTAACATCATGACGGTACCTTCTCAATATATTTATGAGAACATTATGTATGTTCGGAAAAATCTACATCTTTTTAGTAAGATAAGTGACAGGCATAATTTTAACACTAGAAATAGGAACAAATTAGATCAACCACGTTTCAGATTGTCTAAAGTACATACTTCTTTTATGGGGTACTGTGTAAAATGTTATAATAAACTACCAGTCGATATTCTTGAAAGTGAAAATAAATTTAAGTCATGCATTAAACGCACACTATGTAGACAAGCATATTATAAGTTAGATGATTATATCTTAGATAAAAATGCCTGGCTTAATGCTGGTCCTGCTCCACAGCCACCTGGGCTTACTAATTAACATTTTAATATTTGGAAGAGATGCTTCCCCTTTTTTTTATGTTTTCTGACATTACGAACACTTCTGTTCCTATTATTATTATTTTTCTGACATTGCGAACATTTCTGTTCCTATTTTTATTAATTTTGTGACATTACGATTTTGTTTTTGATTTTACTGAACCAAGTATTATTTATTAAAATTTCAATAGATACTTATTATATATTTTTCTTTCTTTTTGGAAGTCAAATTTTATGAATTTCTCAAATAGGATTGAAACTATAGTTTTGTATAATTTAGAAGCATTTTGTCAAACTTTTGTAAATGTGAGTACCATGCATCCTTATAATATGTTATTTTAATGTACGTCGACTTGAAAAAACGTGGTAGTTGAGAGTATGTCATGCTCACTTAAATGTCTCACTGATGGTGGCGTGTGTGTTGGATCATTCGGTTCCCTAGAAAATGGTTGAGCTGGATGGTGCTGATCCATGCGTCAAGTTCGTGAACGGGCGCCGTCGGTTGAGACTGGTCATCTCTTATCTGCCATGGCTTATTTTGAATCTTATTTTTTTTAATTTATTTTATTACATTTTTTTACATTGTTCTCACATATAGAAGCACCAAGAATAATGTTCCCACACACACAAATTTTGTAATACCCACGATTTAAAAGAGTGTCCTTGGAGTTTCTTGCCCGTTCTTCTCCAGAGAGATCTACGTTTTTGGAATGGGCACCTAGCTTCAACTTCGATTTTTGTTTGACAATTCAAAAGTGCCTGTGAAAGGTCTAATTGAAATAAATGCTTTGAGTTTGAGTTTGAGTTTGAGTTTGAGCACTGGGCCCGCGTGGTGGATTATGGCCCAATCCCTCTCACCGAGAGGAGGGTTAAGTCCCAGCAGTGGGAACATTATAGGCTGATGATGATGACTCAAAATTAATCACAAAACATAATCACAAAACACCATGCTCCCTTAAGTTAATCCTCACAAATATAATAAATGCGAAAGTAAGTTTCTTTTTTACCTTTCCACGCCTACGCCACAGAACTGATCATCCTGAAATTTTGCGTATACGTTGTCAGGTGTACAGACACGGAGATAAAAGAAAGACATGCATCATACCGAAAAAAAGTACTGTTTCCGAGGAAACCAACAATAACGTTCTTATGATGATATATGGCGCGACGTGTCTATCGAACCATGATAAATAATTATATTATCACAATCAGAGCACAGAACCGGTCGAAGTGGCGGAGTTTGGGGGAGGACTATGTCCAGCGGTGCACGTGTTTCGGCTGAAATGATGATGATGATGAATCAGAGTACAACCTGAATTGATTGTAAATTTCTAAATTGACGCGAGCGAAGCTAGTCAGATTATAAACGACAAAAAAGTAAGCAAAATCTCACATCCCGTAAAAAAATATAAAAATGCTCTCGCCAATTCCTGAGACTAAGTTTTCTCAAAGGCTACATTCCTATACTTTATTCGACACTCGACTACGGTGGTCCATTTTGCACGAAAATCGCTAGAACTATGCACTCGCGACCCGGTCGAAGAGAATTTATATAGCACAATGCACTTTCTGAAATTCGTTTTAAGCCTGGTCGTGGTTATTTATGGAGGCATGTGACGCTTCTGTTTGATGTCAATGTCAGCCGCGTGAGAATTGGGATGTTCACCCTATTTTTGAAATGCATTTTTAATATTGAGGCATTTTACAAGGTTCGCCAAAGACTGAGGGCTATGAACGCAGAAGAAATTTATTTTATAGCTCCAAATTATGGCTAAAAACTGAGGGTTTTTTCTTTATTTTGACTGTCATCAAAGTAAATTACTAACTTTACTTTATCTATATATTTACCTCAGAGTGCAGTAATATAATTTAAAAAAAAAGATTCTTATTTATAACTAGCTGTGCCCTCGACTTCGTTCGCGTGCATGTCGGAAAACAATAATGTGTCGCTTTGACGGTGTAGGTACCAGTCCTCCGATCTTCCGATCTATCCTGGTAGGAATCTACCACAGCTTTCGAATGCAGTCCAGAGCCTAGAGACAAAACACATTACTCTTGGCGTTCACGCTAAACGGTACGCCAAAATGTATGGGAATGACATTACCTGCGGAAAGGACACGGTAATGTCATTCCCATATATTCTGGCGTAGAGTTTAGCGTGAACGTTAACAGAAAGGTGTTTTGTCTAGGCCTGCAGGCGTCTTTAGGGGTTATAATGATATTGCGACGAAGTCTCACTCAGATTTTAAAGAATAAATATAGATCAAAGCGCCTGGTCGAGGCTCATTTTATAATAAATGTGCACCTGCCGTAGGTACAGTAAAAGCTCTTTATTCGCGAGGTATACGTTCCGTAAAATACCTACCGCGAATACAGAAACCGTGACTATGGAATGGTAATTTATATGGGATTATAGGGGATACGTTCCTAAGTGACAAAAAAAAAAACAATTTAATTGAAGTTTTTGACCATATTGATTAATTGTATGAGCGTGATATGGATGCAAGCGACTCTCCAAGGCGTAAACGATCAAGCATTTCTATGCGTTAAACAGATTTTTTCGCGTCGAAAATCGTTTTTAAGTAAAAAAAAAATTTCAAAATTTTGCAATAAATGGAAAGATGAAACAATAGGTAAAACACGCAAAGCGGCTCGTACCAAAGGATGGAATGTCTATTAAGTCGCAGCATTTATAAATGTGGGGGAGGCCTATGTCCAGCAGTGGACGTCTTTCAGCTGAAATGATGATGATGATGATATATAAATATACTTTATGGTGATGAGGTTGGTTTCATTATGTTTGTTTACATTCTCAAAAAACTTTTTTCAAAAAAATACCAACCGGCTTCGGAAGTCGGTTGATATTTTTTTGAAAAAAGTTTTTATTTTTCACTTTTTTGTTACCTTCCATACACCAATTCGAAATTTCATCATCCTTTGGGTCAAAACAATGCATACTTATTTATGTGATAGCAACATTCGCGGTTGATTTGCTGTAATTTTTTGAAGAGTTCCGTTGTCTGTTTCCGAAACCCATCATCAGATCTATATGCAGGGCCCAATCTAAGCCGGGCAAATGCTCAGAGCGGCAAAAATGAGCGGCGGCAAAATGTATACTTACAAACATACCTACTCTCATGAATTTTTGTATACTTGTTCAGAAGCCGTAGTAGACTAACGTATGTGAATATTATATAGTTAAAAGAATATCACATAATTATGGTCATACCATCTTTGATGGTGTTAGTGCAAAGGGCGGCGAATGTTATTTTTGCCCGGAGCGGCTAAATAGCTAGATCGGGCCCTGTCTATATGAAATTTCAATGGGACCATTTCGGAGTAAACCCCTTTCGAAAAAAAAAAAGAATTTTGCAAATCCGTCTATATACGACGGAGTTATGCCTGAACATACATTAAAAATATAAACATGTCGAATTGATAACCTCCTTCTTTTTGAAGTCGGTTAAAAACGCCGACCGCGGCGAAGGCGGCTATTGTAGATGTCAAAGGCCGAACCAATACAGCGGCGATATCATTTGACAATGTACTTTAGGCGAAGTTGTAATAAGGTCTATTTCACTTTTTTATAGTCCATCTGACGACGCGTTTACAAAGGATATTGGGTTGGATACCTATTGGAATCCTTTTTGTTATTTGTTAATATGTATGTACCGATGTACCGATTAGACCCGCAAATAAATAAATCTTTAGCCGCGGATATAGGAATTGGGTCGCATTTTTTTAATCCGCGAATAGTGAAAACGCGATTGAAGGAAGCACGAATAAGGAGCTTTTACTGTACTTACTCAATAAATCCACTGCGCGTCTGGTTGAGTGTGCTGAAGCATTATTCCACGCGGGGGCAGGCGCCTATCTCGGCCCGTACAGGCGCGTGTCTTTTAGCTTTGTTTATCAAACGTTGACCACTGAATAAAACCACAGCAGTGGGAATGCTCTGCACGGACTGCGATAGGCCTCGACAGGTAGCAGTGCAGTAACACCTGACGCCACTTGTCAGTTAACGGCCCGTGGGACCATGGCGTTATCACGATGAAGAAAGATCACGCTGTAAAGGTGGATACTGACCGGCGTCACGGGTCAAAATGCACCTAATATGTTACCAAGCAAGTATTCGTGCAGTCAGTAGTACCTACGGCAAAACATGCGAGCGAGCAACACTGATTTTAGCACACGGCGTAAAGACATGCTCGCTGCGAATGTTACCATTACCTACGCCCCGTAACGTCGGTCATTATCCACATTAAAAGCGCTGTTGAAAAAAACCAAACCAGGCAAAAAAAACTATTTAATTGTATAGCACGGGTTTTCTATGAACATAGTAAGTACGATGTTGTTGCTACGTAGTGCCATACCGCGCGCGCCCCCACCTCTCTCCCCGCTGCTGACGCATGCAGCAGGAAGAGAGAGAGCCCGATCCCGAGGATAATGGACGTAACAGAGCGATCCTCCGCGACTCTCAGTTGCGATGCCTTTTTATTGTAAATTGTAATCAAAAATGTTTCAGTGTTTCTTTTGTTCAGCCATACATTTATTTGTAGACCAATAAATAATTATATTTAAAGAAGCGACTTTAAAATTGTCAATATTTTACTATTGTGATTTCTATTGTTCCTGTGTAGGTAATGTATCCTTTGTTGGAGATGCCAAATGGATAAATAAATACATTTTTAAACTTGTTTTAACTAAGAAAATGCTTCTCTGTAAGCGATGTTGCTCGGAAGAGCATCGACATAACTACAGTTGCCCGTGTGAAAACCTATCTATTTACTCAAATCCACCAGTAGTTATGGTCGCAATTTTGGATTTTTTTTCCTGACTTTCACCATCCGACCTCGCTTGAACCCCTCCCTACCTCAAAAACTAACATCACGAAAATTAGCACATAAGTATTTACAACTCTTTACTCCCAAAACTCCCATTATTTGAATCGAGTACACTGAAAAAAAAAATCGGTAATACCAACCGATTTTTCGGTAATATTCACCGTTTTGGTCAGTAAAAATGGAGCCTATTGTCCAAATAAGTAAAATTAACTGAAAAAAAACAGTTGAGTTATGACAGTAGATTTTACTGTGCATCTGCTACTGTTTTCTGGCCGGTTATTCTTACTGTTTGTAAAACAGTAAGTAAAACAGTAAAAGGAAAATTCAGATTTTCCTTCTCCTTCCTCCAGACAGTAAAAAAACAGTAGGTATAACTGAACTATGATAGTACCTATAACTGTCATACAACTTTAAGCAAACAGTTGATTTTACTGTGCATGCACAGTAGCGGGTAATGAATTTCACAGTTACATGTGATGTGAAGGACAGTACTTTTCAATGTGCATGCACAGTAGCGGGTAATTAATTTCACAGTTACATGTAATGTGAAGGTCAGTACTTTTTAATGTGCATGCACAGTAGCGGGTAATGAATTTCACAGTTACATGTAACGTGAAGGACAGTACTTTTTAATGTGCATGCACAGTAGCGAGTAATGAATTTCACAGTTACAGGTAATGTGAAGGACAGTACTTTTTAATGTGCATGCACAGTAGCGGGTAATTAATTTCACAGTTACATGTAATGTGAAGGACAGTACTTTTCAATGTGCATGCACAGTAGCGGGTAATTAATTTCACAGTTACATGTAATGTGAAGGACAGTACTTTTCAATGTGCATGCACAGTAGCGGGTAATTAATTTCACAGTTACATGTAATGTGAAGGACAGTACTTTTTAATGTGCATGCACAGTAGCGGGTAATGAATTTCACAGTTACATGTAACGTGAAGGACAGTACTTTTTAATGTGCATGCACAGTAGCGAGTAATGAATTTCACAGTTACAGGTAATGTGAAGGACAGTACTTTTTAATGTGCATGCACAGTAGCGGGTAATTAATTTCACAGTTACATGTAATGTGAAGGACAGTACTTTTCAATGTGCATGCACAGTAGCGGGTAATTAATTTCACAGTTACATGTAATGTGAAGGACAGTACTTTTTAATGTGCATGAACAGTAGCGGGTAATGTATTTCACAGTTACATGTAATGTGAAGGACAGTACTTTTCAATGTGCATGCACAGTAGCGGGTAATTAATTTCACAGTTACATGTAATGTGAAGGACAGTACTTTTTAATGTGCATGAACAGTAGCGGGTAATGTATTTCACAGTTACATGTAATGTGAAGGACAGTACTTTTTAATGTGCATGAACAGTAGCGGGTAATGTATTTCACAGTTACATGTGATGTGAAGGACAGTACTTTTTAATGTGCTTGCACAGTAGCAGGTAATTAATTTCACAGTTACATGTAACGTGAAGGACAGTACTTTTTAATGTGCATGCACAGTAGCGGGTAATTAATTTCACAGTTACATGTAATGTGAAGGACAGTACTTTTTAATGTGCTTGCACAGTAGCAGGTAATTAATTTCACAGTTACATGTAACGTGAAGGACAGTACTTTTTAATGTGCATGCACAGTAGCGGGTAATGTATTTCACAGTTACAAGTAATGTGAAGGACAGTACTTTTTAATGTGCATGCACAGTAGCGGGTAATGTATTTCACAGTTACATGTAATGTGAAGGACAGTACTTTTTAATGTGCATGCACAGTAGCGGGTAATGTATTTCACAGTTACATGTAATGTGAAGGACAGTACTTTTTAATGTGCATGCACAGTAGCGGGTAATGTATTTCACAGTTACATGTAATGTGAAGGACAGTACTTTTTAATGTGCATGCACAGTAGCGGGTAATGTATTTCACAGTTACATGTAATGTGAAGGACAGTACTTTTCAATGTTCATGCACAGTAGCGGGTAATGCATTTCACAGTTACATGTAATGTGAAGGACAGTACTTTTCAATGTGCATGCACAGTAGCGGGTAATTGATTTCACAGTTACATGTAATGTGAAGGACAGTACTTTTTAATATGCATGCACATTAAAAAGTACTATTATTCACGTTACTTGTAACTGGGCACTAACCATACCCGCAACTGAGCATACACATAAAAATATTATCCTTCACATTACCTGTAACTGTGCAGGTACAGTAGCGAGTATTGTACGTGTACAGTAGCAGGTGGCGTGAAATAAAAAATATTTTCTTTGAGACGTTTATTTATTCTAAAATAATCATATGTATTAAACTTATATTTTTTTAAATATTTAGGTACTGCAAAATAAATGGGAAACAATCTAAAATATTTACACTTAGATAATTTAAAGATACATATTATCAATAACAGAACAACTTATACTAGGGGACCAAACCCTGAATCGCGAAAAAAAATCAGCTGTTCCCTACAATATGTTCGCATTAACTCGTCAAAATGTATGGAACAGCTGATTTTTTTTCGCGATTCAGGCTTTGGTCCCACAGTAAAAGTTGATTATAATGATGAGTACAATGACCCCTTAAGAGATTTCGTGTATGAACAGATAGACCTTATATGCACATAGTGAATTCAGTCCAAAATTTAAGTACAATATTTATAATTAAGTAGGTACAATACCCAAACAATATAATATCTAAAATATTTAGAATTAAGTAAATTAAAACAAGGTTCGAGGCAAGGGTAATTGCTACTGAAATTAGTCTGAAAATAATCACTTTTAAACTAAATCACATACCTAGCTGAAATTTTTTTCAGAGGGCCTGCAACTATTATGTATGGCTGAATTGTTAACCCTAGATCGAAGTACTTTTCCTGGCGCGTTTGCTGCTGTTCTTGAAGCTCTTGCTCTTCTTCAATATGAAGGATGAAGTTATCGCGCAGTTCTACCGCTGACCTTTTCTTTTTCTTTATATAAGTAGGTCCAAGCAAATGCGGAATTAGCAGAAGAACCGCAAGATTGCTCGTTTCAGGATCTGGGTCTGAAAAATAAATCATTTATAAATAAAGTAATTAAAAATATGTTCGAAAAATTGTTCTATTATTTTGTACTTGATCGACTCGAAACATCTCAGATTCTTACTCTGATACCAAAATAGCTGGAATAATAAAATGTATTTATGGTTACAAATACGAGTAGTTACTACCAATATAACAACTCGAAAAAACTGGAATTTGATATGGAGACAACTTAGACCTGTTGGATTGACACAGGCTACTTTTATTCCCGGTAAGCTCGATTAACACCGCGGGGTGCAGCTAGTCCAGTAATAAAATAAAAATTACACAAAAACAACTCACCACAAGCGAGTTGTTTCAACTCTGCCAGGTATGTGTTCTTTCTTGAGATCTTGTCAAATGCCGCAAGCAACTTTACTTTAAGCAGAGGGAATTTGTCATCGAATGAGGTTTCGTTTCCTGGGTACCAAGCATGGAAGTCGTCAATTAGCTGAAACCAAAATACTGTGATAATAGGATCCTATGTTATTATTATATTAAGATTTTTAGTACCTATACTAATGCATAATTTTATGTAGGTCATGGCCCTCGTGGATCTTGATTAACTTTATCTTAATTTGTTCGGGCGATTTGGTTTAACGAGGTGACAAACATAAACAGACACAAACTTTTGCGTTTTTATTATTAATATGATAATGATACATACCAAGGTATAGCCCCAAGAGCGTCGAATGCAGGGAAATTCCTGGATGTATGATACGTTTTCATTTGATAAAATGCGTTTTAGTCGTTCCTTATTAGTTTTATTCCATTTTTCTGCACATGAACCGTAATTATGAACATTGCTTTTTAGCCATTCTATCATTTCCTGTATCTCCTCGTTAGTGTCATCATCATTGTCAGCAGCAATCAAGTCATCGAAATGAGTTGTAGACCTCTCGCTAGATGAACTGGTAGATGGTTTCGGTGTTAATGTTTTTTCAAGTGAACGACGTGCCCTTGGTTCAAAGACTTTGTTGCGGCGATATTTTGCCTTTAAATTGGTAATGGCATCAAAGAGTCGACCGTGAGCTCGTCCCAATGACCCATTGGGTTTTGTATAATAAATGCTGCTATTCTCTTTTGGAAACACTTTCTCTGTAAGTAAAACAAGTACATAATTAAAAAATGTGCGAAAATAGGAGTCGCTACTTGTTATAATTGTCGATATTTAATATGGTTTCACAAACTGATTTACTGATTTGACGCATGAAATGAACCTATGTACATATTATGTGTGCTGGTAATTAACAGGTAAGTAATTTAAACTTACTTATTTCTTTTATCCAAGTAATATATGTTTCAGCTGTTACAGGGTCTTCGGATTTGCTCAAAGTGTGTGTGTAGCTATTTCTCGAACTAGTACCTTACGGTTATGTTCTCCCAATGGTTGTTGCCTTTCTTTTAGAAGCTGTAGGCCATCGGGAGTCTTTTCGAGCAGCGTTGTGAGACTCTGAAAACAGGGAAGATTGTTAATGTATAGGTATGAGAGTATAGTCTTAGACTTACAAAAGACCTTATTAAGACCTAGTTAAGAATTAGTTTAGTCTTAGTTTAAACTTAGTTCAGTTTTAGTTTTAGACCGCCTCATTGGCCTAGTGTTTAGTTTAGTTTAAAATATTTATTGATAACGCAGCTAGTAATCAAATAAAATTGTTATCGTGTTACCCAGGGGATGTATTTAATAGCACTTTAAATTTGACAAAAACAGCTATAAAATTGAATATCAACACTTTAAAATAATAATAGGTACATAATCAATAATACAAATCTATAATTTAATAATTCGATAATTGATAGATAACTTACATCGAGGGACATGGATTTGCATGACGATGAGGTGCTTGGTGATGATAATGCCGAACTTCTTGGTGAATTTGTAAGTCCACCAATATTCTCTCCGTACACTTCCACAAGGTTTTCAAGATTGTCATAAATCTGTAAAAAAATATTTACCTATGTTCACAAAAAATCGATGCCAAGGCATGCCTACATTTTTACGAGTATAGATAATTTATTGGTTGCTTACTTTACTACACTCAGTTACATCGGAATTTAGCTTAGAAGCATTCCACTTCAGAAGCGCTCTTTTAAATTTGGCTTGTGGGCCAATAGCTGGTATTAGCACCCGGATTTGCTCATCATCGAGCAAAGACAGCGCCTCTAAGTCAACTTCATGTTCTGAAATAACAAAGATTTATAATACCTAATTAGTCTTGCATACAGATACAGACAGCGGCATCAGACAGCATTCTCAACACAGACGTTCATTAGCAAAATTTATTACTTAGTACAGACAGTAGAAACTCGATTAATCGGACTAATTGTTGTCGTCAGGCATTCGGATTATCGAAAATCCAGATAATCGAATGTATGAAGAATAGCGGGTTTTGTATACCTCTACCTACATAATGTTATGTGTTCATTAAAAATAACAAATAAGTATATTATATTAACGAAAATCAATGTTTATTAAGAAATTATTAAGAGATACATCCAACATACGTTGTACCTACCATTAAAATAATTTTACCTTAATAATGAAATTAAATATTTATGTACCTACCTACCTACGTTTGTAGGTACGATTTCTCAACAATTATGTATTGCGATCGGTAGTCTGGATAATCGCGAATCCGTACTTATAACTGAGGGCCAGATAATGGAGTTTCTACTGTATAGGTAGGTAGTTTATTTTACGTTACGCCCCCGACAGTCTACCTACTGGGCAGTCAGTAGCTCGCAACACAATATAAACAGTTTAAGCTACTGACCTGCACGATTAGGTAGGTACACGATGCAAACAGTTTTTACCCGACTGCGTAGCGTACCTACATCTTAGGCTACGTCCGGACAGAGATAAGCGCCTTGCTTAGCGACTAGAGCCTAGTAGTTGGCGCTCTGACTACATGCTAGGATACACGGTGGCCGCACTGCAGCCAAATTCCACAGAGGTTCTCTTTTAAAAACTGATGCAATTAATAAATTCATCCATTTTTTTCTTTTAAAATGCCTCGCGCTTCGTGACAAAAAACCAACACGTTTGTTTACTTTGATACACGCTAAGCGACTAGCTAGGCACCAAGCGCGCAGTGCAGCCGGTCGCGAACATTCTAGAACGTTCGTTTTATTAAGCTACTCGCTAGGTGACTCGCTAGGCTCTAGGCGCTAAGCAAGCCGGACGTAACCTTAAAGTATAAACCATAAAGCCATAGACCGTACATACATATGAAACATAACAAACGCCACAGAGGTGCAATGGTACAAGCAATCCCATCCCCAACATTTATAGGAAGATTCATGTAATACCGTGTCCACGGGACACACACACATACGAGTACTATCAATTTAGGTAGATCCTACTTCAAACAAAAAGCGTACCTAGGTACCTAGGTACTAGGGTTAAGTAAATTATCTGACTAAGCCTGCCCCGACACGGCGTAACGTGAATCTTCACAAGGTGAAAAATAACATACAGCATTCCTAATAATGTGTAGGTTATTTATTATTACCATTAAACTCTCTTAGACGTGAATGGACTCCAACAAGACGTCATGTCTGAAACATAAAATCTTATTCAATTTGGCACTAAATTGGTAAGGAACGTACGCTGCAAAGTAGGTAAGTACTTACCTAAGTTACTTACCAATAAATTTGTCGAGATATTTCTCAAAGCCCCATTCTATTAAAAGAGATTCCATATTGGTTCCTTTTCTTTTATATTAATAACTTACACAAGCGGATTTCACGGAACACGCACAGACTTGGTAAACTGCTTTGTCAAACTATGCGAAACACGGCTGTACCACACAGCAGAAACAAACTGACTGATGGATAGCGCGGCGCGCAGAAAGAAACTTTCCTTGTGCCCCGCTAGGGATGTGTAAACTAAACATTATCGATTTTATAATTGTAAGGGCAAGGTAATAAATAACTACTTATAAACAAACCGAATTCAAATTCCTGTTGCGCGATATCTAATTAAAATTCGAGTCTAATTTAGTTTGATCACACATGGTCCATGTTAGGTCCACAATGTGAGTTTAGGTGGTAAACATGTAGGCTTAATAGCTAAGTACAATATGGACCCTGTAGGGCACAGCAAAATCAAAATAAAATAATTTTAAAAATAAATTAATGAGATCACATATCATAATCAAGAACAATGATATTTTTAACATAATAATATAGTATATTTTGCTTATAAGCAAAACTAGCGTTTTTGTATTGAAAATTACAATGAACAAATCTGTGGTGTCAAAGTAAAAGGGTAGTAGTACTAGTAGTAAAGTAGTAGTAGGTAGTAAGTGCAAGTGCTTGCACTTTTTAAGACTGTTTTGTTTAAATGTATTTTCTGTGTACAATAAAGAATAAGAATAAGTAGTCATAAATATTGAAAAATGAGTTATTTGCATGATTCGGTATTAAAAATTATTATCTATTATAGTCAAAAGCACAGGAGACAGGAGTCAGTATTTGTGTCAGAATTTCGTAAAACTCAAATTTCAAATCGAGTCTAGTTAGAATTAGAAACAACAAAATACAAAAGAAGAAAAAAGAAGTAAAATGCGCCTGGTGAAAAATTGGGTTTTTTGACTTATCCCTTTTACTTTGACACCACAGAAATATCATTTCAATAACACTTCACATTAAATTAAAATAGTTAATATTAGCATTAAATTATTCATTACAAGCATTCATTCATAAAATAAAATTAAATCATTAATTATTCATTAATTATTTATCTATTGGAAGTCATATTTCCCCATTGCAATAGATTATATAGGTGTTTTAACATTATAATATTCATCAGTGGTAATTAGGATTAGTTCCCTTGGGTTATTTCTGTCTAAAATTCTAGACACACGACCACTATTTAAAAAAAACGTGTTCAAGTTTTGGGAACCATAGCATTGCCGTGAAAATAGGTACCTACCTAAATTAATAGTTGTCAAGAATGTCATAATCATCGAAACTTGAGTTGAGGTGGATACATCACTATCGTGATGCAACGTGCGTTCACGCCCCGCGCCCCGCGCCCCGCGCCCCGCTCGCTCCTTTCCCAATCACGCCACGTTAGACAGTTATTTTAAATGTTTTGCTAGGTTAATGCTACTAAATGTTTTAAACATGGCGAAAGGCCATAAAATTACTTTTCTTTTGTTTAGGTGGCTACTTTAGTTAGGCAGAGATGCAAAATTGCTCTTGTTAAAGAGCAGGGTCTGATATATGTACCTATTTAACCTATAGGTATGTAGCTTTGATTATATAATCAAAGGTATGTAGGTACTAACCTAGCAGTCTGATAATCTGGAGTACTTAGATGCATCGGGTAGGTACCTAGGTAGGTAATATCAGTGCTCCGCTCCGCCGTCACCCGCGCTCACTTTTGAGTTAGGTAATAGGTATTATACAAAATTGTATGTTATTTATTAGGTACTTAATACATATAGTTAGGTACTATATATAGTTTTCTTACCCCCAATTTGCAAGCTGACAACAGCTAACTACCTGGTTACTTATCTTCCAAAAATAATAAAAAAATAAATCGAACGTCGGGTCGTATCGAGAATACCGGGAAGAGTTCCTGGTCCATAAAGGAGCAAATGAAGTGCGACCTTCCACTTTACACTAAAACGCCAACTCATTAACATGTGTACCTACCTATATGACATCTATACATATAATAAATCTGTAGAAGGGTCAATTCTGTACATTGAAAATATTGAAAAAATAAATAGCGGGGGGTGTTGCTGGATCGATACCAAACCCAAATATGTGATTAAAATTTTTTTTGTCTGTTTGTCTGTCTGTTTGTCTGTCTGCCTGTATATGCTCGCTCTGTAAACAACAGATCGCATGATATCCCGGCAATGTGTTCACTTTTTGTGATTTGTTTTTTTTTTTGATTCTGTGATATTTTAATTTTTTATTTTTGGTTTGACATAGTAGTCTATATTCCTAATTTTCTCTTTTTTTCTTGAAATATTTGTACAAAATATAATACAAAAGTACGGAAGATGAAGACATGCTGCGCCGACCCCAAATAAATTGGGCTAAGGGCAAGAGAATGATGATGATGATTTCTTCAAAATCTAATAAGTAGTATTAGGGGGCAGATTCTGTTATGTACCTATACATGTTCTTGCTGAAGTTTAAGTATTTTTCTTTATCTATTTGCAAATGAGCGTCTTTTTTAAGTTTTGTTGGGTTTGGGACCCAGGATAGATCACGAGTTGCATGTATTAAAATTTGCTTTCGTTCATAAACTTCTTCTTAGCGTGCCGATGGTAATCTAAATTGATTCCCCCAGAAATTGACTTCATAGTCGAGTTCCTTTAATACCTACTTAAAGCAAAGATATACTAACAGGTTTTAGTTTAAATTAACAGTAAGTCAGTTAATTAGTATATTATTTTTAGAGGATCTTAGGAATATACTCACTCTTAATTCACGTCCCCATGTAATGTAGGTACCCTGACAATACCAAAAGAATACGCGGTCACGTGAGCGAAGCCGCGGGCACAGCTAGTGGTCAATATGAGTGAAGCATAGAAGTCCAAGCTCAAGATTTTCCAAAGGGCGATGGAGCGAGCATACTTACTAGGCTTCAAACGAATTGACTGAGTGCCCAACATCTTGTTAGGCTAGCCGCACACACTCAATAATATTGTCAATAAAGTACGTATTGTCAATAATATTGTATGTGTGCGGCCTGTATTGCGGTATTGTTTAATAATATTGTAGATTATCCAGAAATTCTGATTTTGTCACGTCAATATCGGGGGGAGGCAGGGGTATTGTCAATCATATTGACGTGTGCGGGCGCGCGGCAATATTTTAGTTGAGGAAAAGATTTCAAGGCAGGCGGACGCTCGTGTTATTTGTTCAAAATGGAAGACGAAAACAGTATCCAAAGCGAAAATAGTATTGATACTGTTGATGGTAGTACCCGTACGGAAAAACACTATTTGACAGTGTTTATTAAAACATGGGAAACTTATCCAGAATTATGGAATACATCCTGCAAAGCATTATTTTTAAAATTGCACTATGCAATTGCAAATTGCGCAATGCTCAATATTTATAAAAAAATTAAAACAAATAGTACAAGAGAAATTAAAGATAATAGTTTTTGAAAGCTGCTATCTTTCATTCTCATGTAATTTTTAAAATCATTTTCTTCTGTAACTCGTAGTTCATTTATTAGATTAAAGTGATTAAACTCAGCTTTTTTTCTCATCCAGTCCTTAATCCATCGTTTCTTTCTTGATTGCCTTTTTTTAGTTAGTAAAATTAATGCAATACTCAATGCAACGAGTTTTTTCTTTCTTTCCATTATGTTAAACGTGCGCACATGAACCTAGCTGCGGAGCGACTGAGTCAGATTGTACCATGAAAAATTGTCAATAATATTGTGTAGTGTGCGGGGATCATTTTATTGATGAAGATTTTGACAATCTTGCATTGACAATATTATTGAGTGTGTGCGGCTAGCCTACGCTCACTAACAACAGGCATTGCCGATGTAGGAGAGAAGACCGCCAGGTTAAAGTGGGATTGGGCTTGCCATGTCAGTCGTATGCAACCCGGAGAGATCAACATCTACCTACCTTATTAATTACTTGTAATTAATTAATTAATTGTAGGTACCTACTTGTCTCGTGTTATTTTTTAGGGTTCCGTACACAAGGGTAAAACGGGACCCTATTACTGAGACTCCGCTGTCCGTCCGTCTGTCTGTCCGTCTGTCCGTCCGTCTGTCCGTCTGTCACCAGGCTGTATCTGATTAACCGTGATAGTTGGACAGTTGAAATTTTCACAGATCATGTATTTCTGTTGCCGCTACAATAACAAATACTAAAAACCAGAATAAAATAAATATTTAAGGGGGCTCCCATACAACAAACGTGATTTTTTTGCCGTTTTTAAAGATAATGGTACCTAAGGAACCCTTCGTGCGCGAGTCCGACTCGCACTTGGCCGGTTTTTTGTAATGTTCTTTATCTGGTGTACAATAAAGCGATTTTGTATTGTATTGTAGTTAAGTACCTACTTATCTTAAGTCCTAGATTAAGATTTATTGTTATACCTAGGGTTGCCATCTCTAAAATTTGGCAACGAGGACAAGATGCGTGAAAACCTTGGATTTTAGAGCCTAGAACCTGGATATGTTAACAGGTTTTTTTAAACATATTCATAAGGCGGCCCCCCGCCTTATGAATATGTTTACAGTGATTTACAGAGTCGGTTCTACGGTTGATCGCGGCTTGCGGGCACAGTGCGTGAGTCGCAGGCGGCCCAAGAATAAATTTTTAAGCCCGGCCAGCACGCTCCCCGGATGCCCTCTAAACTAAGATAAATCCGGGGAAACCCGCCCGGACCGATGGCAAATATAGGTACGCAATAAAAATACCTACTGATTACTGAGATGGGCCAATGCTATAATATAACTCCTTGGCATACAGAAGATGAGAGACGACGACGAGGTCGGCCTCGTAAAAGGTGGCGGGACGATCTTACGGCCGGGAGTGTTGGCAATCTGCGAAAGACCGGGATTCTTGGAAGTTTTCAGCGGAGGCGTAGGTATGTCCAGCAGTGGGAGGATATAGGCTATTATATTAAAAATATGTTCAAACAATTTGTAGTATTAACTGTTTAAATCCTTACTGTATGCTACAGAAACTGTTCAGAAGCAGTAAAAATAACTGTTACGATAACAGTAAAGTCTAAACACGGCAATACTTAAAAGAAACTGCTTGTATCAGTAAACGCTAATGTTCAAACAGTTGATATTAACTGTTTAAATCCTTACTGTATACTACAGAAACTGTTCAGAAGCAGTAAAAATAACTGTTACGATAACAGTAAAGTCTAAACACGGCAATACTTAAAAGTAACTGCTTGTATCAGTAAACGTTAATGTTCAAACAGTTGATATTAACTGTTTAAATCCTTACTGTATGCTACAGAAACTGTTCAGAAGCAGTAAAAATAACTGTTACTATAACAGTAAAGTCTAAACACGGCAATACTTAAAAGTAACTGCTTGTATGTATCAGTAAACGCTAATGTTCAAACAGTTGATATTAACTGTTTAAATCCTTACTGTATGCTACAGAAACTGTTCAGAAGCAGTAAAAATAACTGTTACGATAACAGTAAAGTCTAAACACGGCAATACTTAAAAGAAACTGCTTGTATCAGTAAACGTTAATGTTCAATCAGTTGATATTAACTGTTTAAATCCTTACTGTATGCTACAGAAACTGTTCAGAAGCAGTAAAAATAACTGTTACGATAACAGTAAAGTCTAAACACGGCAATACTTAAAAGAAACTGCTTGTATCAGTAAACGTTAATGTTCAATCAGTTGATATTAACTGTTTAAATCCTTACTGTATGCTACAGAAACTGTTCAGAAGCAGTAAAAATAACTGTTACGATAACAGTAAAGTCTAAACACGGCAATACTTAAAAGAAACTGCTTGTATCAGTAAACGTTAATGTTCAATCAGTTGATATTAACTGTTTAAATCCTTACTGTAAGCTACAGAAACTGTTCAGAAGCAGTAAAAATAACTGTTACGATATCAGTAAAGTCTAAACACGGCAATACTTAAAAGTAACTGCTTGTATCAGTAAACGCTAATGTTCAAACAGTTGATATTAACTGTTTAAATCCTTACTGTATACTACAGAAACTGTTCAGAAGCAGTAAAAATAACTGTTACGATAACAGTAAAGTCTAAACACGGCAATACTTAAAAGTAACTGCTTGTATCAGTAAACGTTAATGTTCAAACAGTTGATATTAACTGTTTAAATCCTTACTGTATGCTACAGAAACTGTTCAGAAGCAGTAAAAATAACTGTTACGATAACAGTAAAGTCTAAACACGGCAATACTTAAAAGAAACTGCTTGTATCAGTAAACGCTAATGTTCAAACAGTTGATATTAACTGTTTAAATCCTTACTGTATGCTACAGAAACTGTTCAGAAGCAGTAAAAATAACTGTTACGATAACAGTAAAGTCTAAACACGGCAATACTTAAAAGAAACTGCTTGTATCAGTAAACGTTAATGTTCAATCAGTTGATATTAACTGTTTAAATCCTTACTGTAAGCTACAGAAACTGTTCAGAAGCAGTAAAAATAACTGTTACGATATCAGTAAAGTCTAAACACGGCAATACTTGAAAGTAACTGCTTGTATCAGTAAACGCTAATGTTCAAACAGTTGATATTAACTGTTTAAATCCTTACTGTATACTACAGAAACTGTTCAGAAGCAGTAAAAATAACTGTTACTATAACAGTAAAGTCTAAACACGGCAATACTTAAAAGTAACTGCTTGTATCAGTAAACGCTAATGTTCAAACAGTTGATATTAACTGTTTAAATCCTTACTGTATGCTACAGAAACTGTTCAGAAGCAGTAAAAATGACTGTTACGATAACAGTAAAGTCTAAACACGGCAATACTTAAAAGAAACTGCTTGTATCAGTAAACGTTAATGTTCAATCAGTTGATATTAACTGTTTAAATCCTTACTGTAAGCTACAGAAACTGTTCAGAAGCAGTAAAAATAACTGTTACGATATCAGTAAAGTCTAAACACGGCAATACTTAAAAGTAACTGCTTGTATCAGTAAACGCTAATGTTCAAACAGTTGATATTAACTGTTTAAATCCTTACTGTATACTACAGAAACTGTTCAGAAGCAGTAAAAATAACTGTTACGATAACAGTAAAGTCTAAACACGGCAATACTTAAAAGTAACTGCTTGTATCAGTAAACGTTAATGTTCAAACAGTTGATATTAACTGTTTAAATCCTTACTGTATGCTACAGAAACTGTTCAGAAGCAGTAAAAATAACTGTTACTATAACAGTAAAGTCTAAACACGGCAATACTTAAAAGTAACTGCTTGTATCAGTAAACGCTAATGTTCAAACAGTTGATATTAACTGTTTAAATCCTTACTGTATGCTACAGAAACTGTTCAGAAACAGTAAAAATAACTGTTACGATAACAGTAAAGTCTAAACACGGCAATACTTAAAAGAAACTGCTTGTATCAGTAAACGTTAATGTTCAATCAGTTGATATTAACTGTTTAAATCCTTACTGTAAGCTACAGAAACTGTTCAGAAGCAGTAAAAATAACTGTTACGATATCAGTAAAGTCTAAACACGGCAATACTTAAAAGTAACTGCTTGTATCAGTAAACGCTAATGTTCAAACAGTTGATATTAACTGTTTAAATCCTTACTGTATACTACAGAAACTGTTCAGAAGCAGTAAAAATAACTGTTACGATAACAGTAAAGTCTAAACACGGCAATACTTAAAAGTAACTGCTTGTATCAGTAAACGCTAATGTTCAAACAGTTGATATTAACTGTTTAAATCCTTACTGTATGCTACAGAAACTGTTCAGAAGCAGTAAAAATAACTGTTACTATAACAGTAAAGTCTAAACACGGCAATACTTAAAAGTAACTGCTTGTATCAGTAAACGCTAATGTTCAAACAGTTGATATTAACTGTTTAAATCCTTACTGTATGCTACAGAAACTGTTCAGAAGCAGTAAAAATAACTGTTACGATAACAGTAAAGTCTAAACACGGCAATACTTAAAAGAAACTGCTTGTATCAGTAAACGTTAATGTTCAATCAGTTGATATTAACTGTTTAAATCCTTACTGTAAGCTACAGAAACTGTTCAGAAGCAGTAAAAATAACTGTTACGATATCAGTAAAGTCTAAACACGGCAATACTTAAAAGTAACTGCTTGTATCAGTAAACGCTAATGTTCAAACAGTTGATATTAACTGTTTAAATCCTTACTGTATACTACAGAAACTGTTCAGAAGCAGTAAAAATAACTGTTACGATAACAGTAAAGTCTAAACACGGCAATACTTAAAAGTAACTGCTTGTATCAGTAAACGTTAATGTTCAAACAGTTGATATTAACTGTTTAAATCCTTACTGTAAGCTACAGAAACTGTTCAGAAGCAGTAAAAATAACTGTTACGATATCAGTAAAGTCTAAACACGGCAATACTTAAAAGAAACTGCTTGTATCAGTAAACGTTAATGTTGTTGTTGATATTAACTGTTTAACTCCTTAATGTATGCTACAAAAACTGTTCAAAAGCAGTAAAAATAACTGCTACAATATCATTTAAGCCTGAAAACGGCAATACTTAAAAAAAAAACTGCTTGTTATAGTTAACGTTAATGTTCAAACAATTGAAATAACTGTTTGGCTCTTTACTGTATGCTACAACAACTGTTCTAAAGCAGTAAAAATAACTGCTACGATATCAGTAAAGCTCTGAAAACGGCAATACTTAAAAGGAACTGTTTGTTTCAGTAAACTTTAATGTTCATTCAATTGAAATAACTGTTTAGCTCTTTACTGTTTTTGCCCATTTCAGTGCACTGTCAGTAATCAATTATTTTAACGTAAAAATAAGTTTCCGGAACCGTTTTTTTTTTTACTGTACAAGAACAGTAGAAAGTCTCGTTTTATTTTTTTCAGTGTAATGCTGTAAACACGCATTTAAATTTAACATTATCAAATTTCGCGCGAAATCAAGTTGTTGTCTTTGCATGTTTGCTATTCAAACCTAGATGGCGTTACTGACGCTAGAGATTAAGAATTTCTATGGAGATGTTCCTCTAGCCGCTCTAATTTTGCTATATTATGCTAGATGGCGCTACTAAGACTTTTATCACAATTAAAAATGAGATTTCTTCCCCTTTATTTGTATTAATTTGATTGATAAAACTAATAAATATTTATCTAACATTGCATTCTAGGTATATGACTCAGAACACCACGTCAGTTAATATTATCACAACTTTTTATTTGAAATTCTTTTAGCTTTTTTGATTCGTGGGAATCAGCCACCAACGGAAAGCGATTTTAGTAATCAGTATCATTACTTTTTGAAATAACACAGACACAGTAAGTAACTTAAATGAGAATGACGTGTGTTAATATTAAGTATTCGTTAGTACCGTTTCACGCCAATAGATGTCGCTAAGTGTTTCAACATTACGTAAATAAATTCTTCTTGAACACTTGAAATTATTTAGATAGGTTGACCGAAGCGATTGCGATGAAACAAAGACTTATATAAACTCTGAGTTATAAACAATATTTGAGTATGAAAGATAACCATATTAGTTTCGTTCTTTTGACGTGATACTTGATCTATTCAACATAGAAACTGAAAAACCGAGCTCCAGACAAAAATTTTGATAAGGGTTAAAATGTCATCTGTTGATTATCCCTTACCACCCCAAGCAATTATTTTCGAAATATTTTAAATGTACAGAAAAAGTTCCTTTACAGATTTATTATATGTATAGATAGAAGATATAGATATAGATATAGATTGTAACTAAATGTTATAAACTATTTTGTACGCCGAATATGGCACAACATGTTGAACCTACAATTTTAAACAAATTTCCATCCATATGTGCATATGCATGTATCATGTTACACATGTTTATACAAATAAATACAGATTTATCTTTAACAGAGTCAGTATTTAAGAAAACTACAGTCGTTGTAAATAATGTATGATCTTCATTAAAAAAATAGAAAAAAAACAAGACTGGACAAGCACTTTTAAAATTAAAATTCCAAGTACAACACACAATTAAAATTTCCAAGTACATTTGAATTGTCAAAAAGTGGGTCAGTTAGACAGTTGAAGCCAAAACCAAACCCCAAAACCAAAACCCAGATTTCTAAAAGGAATAATGGGCAGAAAACTCCAAGGACACTCTTTTAAATCAAGATGTAACCATGATGATCCCGGGTACGTTATTCATAAAAAATGAAGAAATATTTCAAATATAAGATTAAATTAAGCCCTTGCAGATCTAAAATGACTAGTCTCAATTGACGGCACCCGTTCACGAACATGACGCGTAGTTGAGCACCACCCAGTTCAACCATTTTGTAGGGAACCAAATGATCCAACACACGCGCCATCAGTGAGACATTTAAGTGAGCATGACATACTCTTAGCTGCCATGCTCTTTTAAGTCAACGTATATCTTAATAACTTACTCGTAAACGCATACATGGGACGCACATTAAATAAAAACTGCTTCTACATTAAAAATAGGTACGGACTTACTGGTTTGTAAAGTTAAATAAATCGTTCAAAATACCATTATGATTTAATTTATTACCTTGTTCCCTTTCGGACAGCGTATAAACCATTTGCAAAATATTTAAAATATCTTTATTGCTTAGTAAACCTGCTCAGGACCTTGATTACACCTGATGGAAAGCGAATTCATCATCATCATCATCATTTCAGCCAGAAGACTATCACTGCTGGACATAGGCCTCCCCCAATTTAGGGGGGGGGCTTGCCATAATCGCCACGCTTGGCAGGCGAGTTGGTGGTCGCAGTATGGTGGTAAAATGCTTAGAGAACGCTGCTGCCCATTCTCTAATAGTTTATATTTTATCATTCCCTTAGTCGCCTCCTACGACACCCACGGGAAGAGATGGGATGATGCTATTCTTTACGTCCGGCATCACACGATACGAAAGCGAATTATATTATTTATATTCTTTACTTGCTTGCTTTGTATGTTAAAGTGGTTTGCGAGGAATGGCAGATTCTCAGTATGGAAAGATGGTTAACTATATACTGACTAAACCCGGCAAGCATATCTTTATACGGCTGTTATTGCTTACCTACGAGCCCCACATATACCCACAATAGTACGCTAATGTATACGTTGGAGTCAAATATACCAGTTAAAACATCAAGATGCTTTATCACCTAATTCCCTTGCGGACAGCACAGTGGGCTACACATTAGTCTGGCAGCTTATGCGTGTGCCGTCATTTGTCACCTCTCCTCAGGTAAGTATCATGTTGTGGGTCACAGGCGGTATAGTGTCTATTGAGCGACCTTGTGGTCTAGTTCACATCAACGCTACAGTCGTTGTAAATAAGAATGTTTTCCATATTAATAGTAAGCTAGCGGTAGCCACCAATACTGAGAGCAGTGGGGGCCCAGTGTTAACTGACGCGACTTACGAGATGTAAGTCGTAGATTCGAACCCAGACAGGCGCCTTACTTTGTGTAAAATATTTCATCATCACTGCTCTCAAAACGGTGAAGGAAAACTTCGGGAGCAAAACCGGCATGTCCTAGATCCAAAAAATCGAATAATATATGACCCAAAAATCGAATAATATGTGTACCAACACGCACTGGGCTGGCGTGGTGGAATACGGCCCACTCCCTCTTACAAAGAGGAGGCCTGAGTCCCAGCAGTGGGAACGTTATAGGCTGAGTATGACGATGATCAGTATTTTCTTCCAAATTCATAATTATAATTCCCACTAGCTATTGCCAGCGGCCCCACCCATGTGTATGTCGGTTATCACGTAAAAAATAGCTTATGTCCTTCTCCATATCCCAGGCTATATTTCTGCCAAATTTCATGACGATCGGTTCAGCGGTTTAGGTATTGAAGTGTAACTGACAGACAGTTACTTTCGCATTTATAATATTAGTTGGGATATAATGATCGTACGTAAAGAAACACATTTATCCCTTAATACTTATAGTACTTATATATACGAGTATGTAGATATAGTATTAAGGTAGGAAAGTATAAATCGTAAAATAAATGTTCAAAGCTACATTTTAATTAGAGAGGCCGTGACTTTTTTGTTAATAGATAAGATAACGTAGCTACTAAAGACACAAACATTAATTTTAGCATACAAAAACGTAATTCAAATGTTCTTTATTTATTTTTAACCTTGTGCCACAGAAAGCGTGTTAAACCGGTGGATCCGGCTGCCAAAAGTGGATCTTTATAAATGATAAATGATTTATTTCTGTAAGTAGGTTTGTACAAACACTTTTACACGTCAATTTCTTCGTCTTTGACAGTCGTTACGGGTTTTCAGAAGCCTGAAAGTCTGACAACCTGTCTTACCAAAGGGTATAGTTTTACCCAATAACTAGGTTATGGAGGTCAGATAGGCAGTCGTTTCATGTAAAATACTCGTTCTTAGCTGTTTCCAGTTAGACTGGAACCTAAAACATCAAGATGTGTTGTCAACTAATTCCCTTGCGGAGACATCAGTCTCGCAGTTTACGAGTGTGCCTTCATTTGTCACCTTCTCAGGTAAGTATCATGTTGTGGGTCACAGGCGTTATAGCGTCTGACAAGTTTGTGGTTCAGTTAGTTGAAGGATTGTGTTTATAGTTGGGTTTGTGAGTGTTACAAAGTAGGTACTAGCTATTCTCCGAACTGTATATTAGAGTCTAACTTTTGCTGCAATTTCATCCGCCTGTTTTAACGTAAACCATCCTATGACACTTGGTGATAGTGGAAATTTCTGACCTTTGTATAAAATAAAACTCAGATTTATTCCTTTATACTTATAATACTTACATATATGTAGGTATAGTATAAAGATAGGAAAGTATATCGTAAAATAAAAGTTCTAAGCTACATTTCAATTAGAGAAGTTGTGACTTTTTTGTTGATAGATAAGATAACGTAGCTGGGGCTGTGGGCTTGTGGCTAAATAACAATAGCTGCACGGATCGATCGACCAGGTTAAGCTACGCTTGCCGCGGTTGGTCCGTGGATGGGTGACCATCTTTACATACCAAGACCCCTCCGTGCCTCGGAAAGCACGTTAAGCCGTTGGTCCCGGCTGTCATTTGTGGATCTTTGACAGTCGTTACGGGTCGTCAGAAGCCCGAAAGTCTGACAACCAGTCTTACCAAGGGGTATCGTATTACCCAGTAACTGGGTTGTGGAGGTCAGATAGGCAGTCGCTCCATGTAAAATATTGGTATTCAGCTGCATCCGGTTAGACTGGAAGCCGACCCCAACATAGTTGGGAAAAGGCTAGGCAGAGGAGATAAGATAACGTAGCTACTAAATACCTATACATGAACTTTAGTACACAGAAACGTAATTAAAATGTTTTTTATTTATTTTTTGCCTTAGTACAGTTTTTTCGTTACTTCTAGGAATGTATTTCGATCTAAAACTTCAAATGGAGTTTTAACATGGACTGGACTGTATGCGATTAAAATTCACCCAAAAAACTTTCGTTAGGTTTTTTTTTGGGTGGGAAATCATCAAATAACTTCTTTCGCTCTGGGTGCAGCAGTAGTGCGTGTCAGACTTTTACTGACTAAAGCCCACCCGTGTTCCCTCAGTAGCCTGAATGCCAGGGGCGGCGGTATCTCTTTCGAACAAACCCGCATCCCTGCCAGGCATCGGCCCTTGCGATCCCCATCACTTTGTGCTGACATCTCTTTGAGGCGCGCGTGGAACACAACGCGACCTGGGCTTGGTCCTTACCGGATAGCAAGCCACCCATTACTCGCCGTCCGCAAGCCCACGCCTAGGGTGGCCGGAAATCAGCCTGGGATTCCCGACGCTCAGGGCGTCTCCTGCAGCGGTTAGGGCCATGAGGGCGCATATACTGCCTCTCCCTCACGTGCGCCACCTCCCTCTTCGCGAGCATTACTGCTTCACTGAAGGAGGTGACGGCTACCCATGCACTCTCGCTCCGTGCCATGGCCTGGACCAGGGCCGGACGCGAGAGATCGCCGCCTCCAATCGACCATGAGGACACGGCGGTGCTCCGCCCAAGCCGGGCAGACCGCCACCGTGTGCTCCATCATGTCCTCAGGGTAATCTTCGCAACTTTCCCTAGGTAAAGCGAATCGAAATCACGAAAGCAACTATCTTCTGAGCCAATAAGACGATTACTTATTTTTCCCTGTCAACAAAAATTTTGTCTCTTTACGAAAACAATAAATCTTCTCAAGCTGGATAAAAATCAAAGCTATTGTTACTATCATTTTCTGTCTCAAACAAGCACAATAGGTACCTTTTGATGTTGAAATAAATAACAAAACGGTACTCGAACAATGCTGGACAATTTATCATCGAATTATTTTGAACGAAAGCGATTCGCCATCTTGGGCGACATCCAAAACTTTGTTTGTCCCGGCCAGATTTATTGGCGGGGTTATTGTCACTAAAAAGATTAATGAGAAAAGGGTAACTTACAAGGCAATTAGAATCATCTATGATGCACGACGCCTACTAGGTAAGCTCTATTCTTAAATAGTCAAGGTAAACATATTTAAGGTTTTCAAACACTCAGTAAGTTTTTCTGTGTGCATGAATAGGTAAGTATAAACTTTTTAAGAGCATTCAACGTCTCCAAAAGTGGGTAGAATATTGAATGCTCTGCAAAATTACAACATTTTAAACCGCTTAATAGTGTCCACGTATGTATTGTTCAGCAGCGGTAAGGTGTCAATTTCCTAAGAGAGAAACCGAAGCGAAGTCGACTTCACTTCGATTTTTCTTCTATCATTCTAAAATTAATATAGTAATGTTAAGAATTAAATAGGTGTCTACAGTAAAATTGAACAGCTGAAAACCAAATAACATGTGCAATATTCCTCCATCTCGTTCTCGCTGATGCATTTTGGTATATCTGTCTCTGTCTTAACCCGATATACAGCGGCTTCCTCTCGACCATATCAAGCCGCGCCACGTGACCTAAAGTGACATCATTACGGGATCGCTGTTGTATGAATTTTTAGCAACTGTCTATCTGACCAACGTAGTTGCTAGGTAACACGATACCCCTTGGTAAGACTGGTTGTCAGACTTTCAGGCTTTTGACGACCCGTAACAACTGTCAAAGAACCACGAATGACCGCCGGAACCAAAGCCTTAACGTGCTTGCCTAATACCTTTTAAAAGATAAACAAGTATAAAATACATTTGTACTATACCAGTATACCATAAAAGTATTCTTGGTGTTTATGTTTTGAACTTTTACTTTCGAACCTTCTGCGTCTGCCTCCCTATTTGTGGTCAATGCGTCACGTGATGACGGATCGTTGCAAACTATGGGCTATTTGTGGTGACCATAGATATCCGTGCGGTTCCCGAACAGACGTTATTACTTCCCTATCGAGTTTCAAGAGGTGATTAAGAAATGGTAACAGAAGTTTGGACAATATTAGTGTATATTGATTTTCAGATCTTGAATTTGAATTGTACGTGGTAGCTATACCTACCTAATGGAACATTCTTTTTATTAAAGAAAGAAGAAAGGAAGAAAATAGCGTATGTAGTATTCAGCCTTGGCTAGATTAGTACCTGAGATGAATGTGTCTCAGACGTGAGCGTGAGTACATACTTAATTTATATCACTTCAAGAAGCTAATTTAATCTGTTCTAAATTTACTACTGTTTAGATAACATATTGAATTAAAAAAAAATGTGCTTAACGTTTCCTTAAAGTCTACTTTAGTAGCTAGATTTACAAAAAACAAAAAAAAGATAAGATGCATAGGAATCATTTTGCTTATGAACTACATACTAGGTCGGGTTCGTCTTGTGGAGAATGGTACAAAAAATACAAATACAAAAAGTTTTATTGGCAAAAAGGAAAAGGTGATGGTTGACAGACAGTTATCTATACATGTAACATAAAACACAGGTAAGTTAGAACATCACAATAATGGTTAAGCGTTGACCCCCAAACTAAGCAGGGCTTGTATCTTGGGGGGCAGAGTGCGAATGAGCGGAAGATAATATGTCGACTTACAGGGCTAGTTCAGTAAACCGTATCATGTTGTGTGTGTGTGTGCGTGTGCGTGTGTGTGTGTGTGTGTGTGTGTGTGTGTGTGTGTGTGTGTGTGTGTGTGTGTGTGTGTATGTTTGTTTGGGTGAGTGACTTTGCTGGCACTTTGTCTTGTCGGCAAATGTTAGAGAAAAGATTCGGTTTCGGAATAAGATAGCTCCAGAAGCCATTTCTTTAGGGCAGTTTTTAGGCGAGTGGTAAGCAGGTGTTTGATGTCCAGTACTTTGCAGACCTTGTTGAATGTGTGTAGGTGAGAGTAAGCTGGACTCCGTCTGGCCAAAAGGGACTTTGCTGGCGGAGTAGGGATTCTGAACACTCGCTTTGTCAGGAGTTCTCTATAGTCAGCTCTTTTGGGGAGGGTCTTGTGAGTGCGGACGATTGCAGTGACGATAAAAAGTTGCCTCACGCGGAGGACTTGGATCTCTCTATAGAGCTTGTCAGTTGAGAATCGGAATGGTTTCCTAAATGTAACTTTCAGGAGTGCCCTCTGGGCTCTCTCAACGTAGATCATGTGGCTTTTCCCGGCACTTCCCCATACAGAGACGCAGTACTGTACTATGGGCTGACAGATAGCTAAATATACCTTTCTTAAGAGACTTGGGGGCAGACAGTCCCGAAGAGTCTTCATTATGTAAATTAGTTTCCTTAACCTGCCAGCCAAAGCGGCGATGTGTGGCCAGAAAGAAAGCCTTGAGTCTATAGTGACGCCCAAGTAATTTACCATCGAGGTGCGTTCAATCGGGCGGCATGTGCAATTTGCAGGTATCGGGTCTGACAAGGAAGGGCAGGAGTGTATTGTCAGTTGGAGGTCGTTAGAAGGAGTAGAGGATGAGGTTTTCGAGAAGGCGATGTATTGCGTTTTTTCAGTGTTAAGTGAGAGTAAGTTATTATCGAGTGCCTCTGTAACAATAGACATACCCCCCCCTGCGCGACTGAACACGAGGTCCCACGACTTGTCATGAAATAGAATCACTGTGTCATCCGCGTAGGTTATTATTTCGGCGTTATCCAGTACTAAGTTAGAGATGTCGTTTATGTAAAGCGTGAAAAGCGTGGGACCCAGAATACTGCCCTGAGGGACTCCATAACTAATAGGAAGCTGTTGGCTAGAATGGTTATCTATTTTTATAAATTGCGCGCGGTTTGTGAGATAGCTTTTGAACCAGTCGTAAGATACTCCTCGGATTCCTAGTGTCTCCAGTTTTCTCAGGAGTAAATCCACCGACACCGCATCGAGCGCCTTTGCCAGGTCCAGAAAGACCGCAATGCACTTATCTCTGTTATCCGTGTGAGACGCTATTTCATTAACCAGCAGTGTTACGGCATCCTCGGTGGACTTACCCCTACGAAACCCGAACTGTCTGTCTGAGACCAGTCGATACTTTTCTAGAAAGTTAACTAGACGAGTGTTAACGACCTTTTCCAGTACCTTAGATAAGGTGTTAAGCAGAGCAATAGGCCTATAATTTTCTGGATTCTTTTTGGCTCCGCTTTTGTAAATTGGGGTTACGGCCGCTACTTTCCAGCATTCAGGGAAAGTGCCTGTCTCTAAGCTCAGGTTGAAAATATGCGTTAGCGGTACAGCTATGGAGTCGAGGGTTTTCTTGATCAGAGGAACAGTAAGTGAGTCCGGGCCTGGAGAGCTGTCATCCTTGAGCTGATTGATAATATTCATAATTTCATGAGGGTCAGTAGGATGAAGAAAAAACGTGTGTTCTACCGTGTTATGCGGCTGGTATTTATGTACTATAGATTCTTGTGTCTCTGATGTTTTAAGAAGTATTTTATCGGTATCGGTGGTATTACCACATAATGAAAATCCATAGCGGCACATAAAAAGACCTATAATTTCGAATTAATTGACACATTATCTGTACTTAAAACAGTGATATTAAAATAACAAAGTTGGTAAAATAATATTTTTAATCTTATTGTGTGCACACCTTCAGTCTGATGCAGGTCCCCATCGGACACGGTTGTTTCGCGAGGTTCCTCTTTCGGATAAGGCGTGAGGAAACGCCCGAGTGTTGCTACTGCGTAGATCGCCTGGAGGACACAGTGGAGCATACGGTGGAGATATACCCGGCTTGGGCGGAGCATCGCCGTGTCCTCGTGGAGGTGATCGGCGGCGGCGATCTCTTGTGTCCGGCCCTGGTCGAGGCCATGGTATGGAGCGAGAGTACATGGGAAGCCGTCACCTCCTTCTGCGAAGCAGTAATGTTCGCGAAGAGGGAGGCGGCGTACGTGAGGGATAAGCATTCTGCGCCCTCACGGGCTTAGTCACCGCAGGAGACGCCCTAGGCGTCGGGAATCCCAGGCTGATTGCCGGCCACCGTAGGCACGGGCTTGTGGCCGGCGAGTAATGGGTAGCTCGCTGTCCGGTAAGGACCAAGCCCGGGTCGACGGTGTGTTATGTTCACGCCTTAAAAAGATGTCAGCACCAACTGGTGGGCTCCGCAAGGGCCGGTGCCTGCCAGGGGTGTGGGTTGTTCAAAAGAGATATCGTGGCCCGTGGCACACAGGCAACTGAAGGAACACGGGTGGGTTTTAGTCAATAAAACTCTGACACGCCCTCCCACTCCACCCAGAGCGGGAGAAGTTATTTAATGATTTCCCATACTAGAAAAAAACCTGTGCAACTAACTAACTCCTTCATTCATAAACGTTGCTTAAAGTTAAATAAGGATTAGCGACTGCTTAACTTAAATTTTTACTATGTTAAATGCTGTTGTTTTATATGACAGTGGAAAGGTTTAAAAATAAGTTACAGACAATAAGCTCGAAATGTTACCCTTCCCAAAAGAAAAATACCACGAACATTTTGGGAAAATAAGACGTCTTGTCACGTGGCACCTTTTAACATTAATTTTTCCATTTAATATGACGGTGCAACAGCAGGTCGTTAGATTATATCGTAGTTGTTAATGTTACTGTTAAAATTAACTTTGACGAAAACTATAACGTAGCTCGTGGTGCAACTTACTCTAAATTTTGGTTAACTTTAAGCAACGTTTATAAATAAAGCCCTATATATGCAAAATGTATTTCTCTTTTTAAGAAACTTCGGCATTGTCTAGAGCTTGAATAACTCACATCGAATATGACTCAATCAGCCCAAAACGACGTCTTAATAAGATTACTTCATAAATCTTTAATTCTGCACGCCTAGCATTTTTACAAAAGGCTTGAAAATCCCGAAAAGTAAGATTCGATCAATATAAAGCGCTAAGTAATGTGAAAATTGCGTCTTATTTCAAAGGAAGGTGATTTTTCTCACTAACTTAGCATTTTTTCCCTTCTAAACTCTTCAGAGATCCGGAATTTATATTTTACGCGGATTTTGGTATAAAAAGGGTTATATAGAGCTTAAGTTGATCACGCTTGCTGTTCTATTTTATGCTGTTTTTTTAGGTGTTGCTAAGTACAATTCGCGTTACAAATAATAATCCTGGTGGAGTTGGGTTTTTGAGGTAAAACAGAAAAATTAGAAGTGAAATTTTATTAGCCTCTAAAGTTAAATGGGGCAGAGTTCAAAACAATGTTGGCAATGATTATGAAATATCTTGTATTTTAAGAATTTTGTGAATTTTGAATTTAGAAACGTTGAATTTGAAGTTTTAATCTGATGAAAATAACAGAACAGATACTAGATAAGTTAGATTCATTGTTTTAGTTTTTCTGATGTTTTTTTTTTTTGTTTTAATTTTCTAAAGTAACTTACGGTAAGTTTCTTTTAGTTGTACTTATTGCCCGTACATACGGAGCGACGACGTGATAATTAAATGCTAATATACGGAGTTTTTTTTAAATGATAACATCAGCAATGGAATTAATCAGAAAACAACCAGAGTACAGACATCGTTTGCAGAGTAAGCAAACTGATTTGGCGGTGGGCTGGCCATGTATATTTATTTATTTATTTACTACTTCACGCACAGAAATGTACAGAGGCGGACTTAATGCCAAAGGCGTTTTCTATCAGTCGACCTTTGGGTGATGCAGAGACAAACAGTGGTAGGTGCAATTACTTAAGTTTTAAATATTTATTCAAATATAAGTAGGTAAATACAGGAAAAGTTTTTATCCAGTGCGCAAATTGTAACCATGAATTCAGTATATCATTCTAGACCCTTTTGCACTTTTCTATGAAACAGCTGATATTTTTTATACAAAAGGCGAAAAATTTCTGCGCTAGGGGTTCTAGAATGATATGCTGAATTCATGGTTACAATTTGCGCACTGGATACAAACTTACCCTGTATACACATAATATTATTATACCTAAAAACTATAAATATGATATAAATACCCATGTTTGTGGAAGGACCGATGCCCAGTGGAGCAAACAAGTCCTGAAGTAGGGAACGTGTTTCGACAAGCGTAGCGTGGGACGCCTCCCAGCTAGATAGATCCTTAAGAAAGTGGCTGGGACAGACTGGATGCGGAATGTGGACGACATTGTGGCGCAAGCTTTGTCCAGCAGTGACCTGCGATCGTCTGAGTTGATTGAGTTATTGTCTCATTGTTAGTACGACTTATTTTTAAACCGACTCAAAGTAGCATACTGAATGATTCTGCTTACCATATCTTCACACAAAAAGCTGTGACCAATACACAAAAAACTGCAGCGAACACTACGCTTTACAGACACAGAAGCAACATCAAAAACGTCAGCATCCCGTCCCCCGAGATATGTCGCGTTGTATAAATTCAATTTTTATTTGATAGCCATAACGAGCTTCGTAAAATTTAACTGTTTCACTCGCGTATCGGTGGAGCAGGCACGCGGTGTATGCAAAACAGGCTGTTACCGTGCCGTACTGGTGTTGGGTGGAGAATGATAAGAGATATGGATTTCTGGTTTTTTAATTAGCTTAAACAGTAGGTAGCTAATAGGTAATAATGTAGACTAAGAAATTGTCTACTTCCCGCGGTTGACCCCTCCGTGCCTCGGAAAGCACGTTAAGGCGTTGGTCCCGGCTGTCATTTGTGGATCTTTGACAATCGTTACGGGTCGTCAGAAGTCTGCCAACCAGTCTTACCAAGGAGTATTGTGTTACCAGTTACTGGGACACCCCAGAACAACCAGAACCAGAGAATTACTGGTATTCAGCTGCATCCAGTTGGACTGGGAGCCGACCCTAACATGGTTGGGAAAAGGCTAAGCAGATGATGATGATGTAGACTAAGAGATTATGCACCTTAGGTCTTAGGCAGAGAATTTCTCCCTTCAGGGAATAAAAGCTTTAAGAGGAATGTTGTGTTTTGAGTTAAAAGATTATTTTTAGTTGACGTGACGTGTTTTGGCCCTTTCAATAAGTAAGAATCTTTATTTACATAGAGTGTGGTAATTATAAATGATTTTATTTGAAGTGTAACATTGTTATCGCCCTGTGGAACCCCGTCAATTTAAGCTGTATAGATGAAAGAATATTTCAAATCTTTAAATTCTGCAGACTCTGGTACTAACGAAATTCCTTTTGGAAGTTTTTTGATCATATTTTTGTATGAAAAAGTAACAGCTTCAGACCTCACTTAGGCCAGCCTACTTGGGGCTTACAAGATGAGTAAAACAAACCTCTGCGATACAACGAACCTAAAAAGTCATCAAAAGCTCACGAAAACCTTTTTCGGAAAACAATATCCTCTTTTCTGTACCCAAAAATTATCCTAAATAAAGAACAAACACCATATAAAATTAAGTAAATATTTCCTCACTAATTAAGCTACATTCCTAGCTAAAGCTACTTAAATTCTTCCCCAGTATTAAGTTTAAGCGGTACAGTGAAGCGGCTCCGATGGCATTACTGTCGGTTCTCGATTAGTATAGAACTTCTTATCGGTTGTATTATCTCATTTACATGATCTGCAGGAAATCCAGGTGAAATAAAGTAGATAAATACATGTTATATTTGGAAGGCCTCCCACAAGGTGGACCGATGACCTTGTGAGGGCCGCAGGAGTCCGCTGGATGCGGGAAGCACAGAACCGGTCGAAGTGGTGGAGCTTGGGGGAGGCCTATGTCCAGCAGTGGACATCTATCGGCTGAAATAATGATGGTGATATGGTTATACTGTCTACAAGTTTAAGTATTATGTAAGTTGGCACACATAAGGAAGGACGTCTTCAGGCTAGGTGGAGCGACAATCAACGTAGGTTGGTTGGTAGCAGCTTGAATGAGAGTAGGCGGTAGTCGAAAGGAAACTGCTTGCGATTGAAGATGTCCATGTCCAGCAGTGGACTGCTGTAGCCTGATGATGATTAATATGCTGTTACTAAGTAAATACTGTTAGGATTTGAATTTCCATTCGCTGAGTGTTAAAATTGAATAATAGCTGTGGATGTAATACTAACCTGAGAAAAGGCTTTCTCATACATAATTTAACTCTGATCAGACTGTATGCTGATGGTGGAGGACTGAGTGTCGTGGCGCAACATGGGAGAGGCCTATGTCCAGCAGTGGACTGCGATGAGCCTATCGCAATCAATCAATCATGTCAGCCGACTTGATTGATTGATTGATATATAATCTGTACGAGTATTCGTCGAAACATAACACAACACTTGAAAAGTTGTCCATTGCACCAACGAACTAAATATAAAGACGGCACCCTACACAACCAGATCAAAAGATGATAAGTATCATAATGAAAAGGTCATTTATAAATATTCAGAACTATTAAAAGTACCTTTTTCTTATTTAAATGTCTTTGACATATTTCAGGACTCTAGGGTCCCGGTAACTTACCGAAGGCGAAAGAGGGCCGAAGCCAACTTAATAAATTCCATTAAAAGCATTTAACAGGCCTATGCGAATAGGCCCGTTAAATGCTTTTAATGGAATTTATTATAAGTAAGTAAGTCGTTTATTTGCAAATATGGGTACAGTACATGGTAATAAATAGACAGGTTAACAGATAGGTTCAGCCATATTTTACCAATAGGCATGCAAAAATTAGAGATAGTTTGACGTTAAACAGTATTAAGGCAATTACAAGATAGTATACATTGAAGTTTTAGTTTTAAATCACAACATAAATAGATCACTAAGTACCACACAATTTATCCATACAACGTATACTTACGTTTATTTATTTTTATACTTATAGATTTGAACAAAATTGTGGTGTCGGGAGCAGGGTCCAAGCTATCTGTGGTTAGGGCTTCAGAGGCAGGAACCTCCTCACGATGTGAGCCGTATCGAGGAGTACTGCCTTCAGAACCAGATTGTTGATCTACCCGCCTAACGAGAATCTCGAGAGATGCCTGTGATATTCCACTGCAGGCTTCTATACTCGCTTTCCACTTCTTTTATTTGCTAAGGACCTTATTTTCAATCACACTGAAACTTTATTAACGACCAAAACATGGCATAGTCTTAACAATTTAAGTTTTTCTTCACAAACTTAGTAAGAACTTTGAGCTTTAAAACACGTATTTTAAAACGACGTCTCGGGTTATAGCAGTCATTGGCTCGCACCTGTGGCTCGCTGATTTTACGCCGACTTGTTCCAACTTATATAAAGTACCGAAACGACTTCAAAGCCGTTCGGAAACGACTTCGAAGTCGGCTACTTATGTTGTCAAAATGTTATGCATTAAAATGTTTATTGTTAGTAATATTTTTGGTGAAAGTGTAGGAATTTCTGCGTAATGTTGTTTTTAGGGTTCCGTACCTCTAAAGGAAAAAACGGAACCCTTATAAGATCACTTTGTTGTCCGTCCGTCCGTCCGTCCGTCCGTCCGTCTGTCAAGACCGTTTTTCTCAGGAACGCGTGGAGGTATCAAACTGAAATTTCTATATGAGACTTAGTTCTACTGTCCCTGGAAGCTGTAGAAAAATCAACCTTCTAAGTCAACGCAATCAAAAGATACAGCCATTTAGGCCGCAAAATTCCGCAAATTTTCGAAACTCGCACGGGAATCAAAACCTACAGGGTACTTCCCGTGAACTTAGAATCTTGAAATTTTGTACGAAGTCACGTCTTATAGTACAGATATAGGAAAAATTACGAAAACCGTAAATTTTTAGTTTCGTCATATAAAAAAAATTTTTTTTGACAATTTTGAACTTTTACTTATATACCCACAGGTTTGTACGGAACCCTCGGTGCGCGAGTCCAACTCGCACTTGACCGGTTTTTTTTTTATTATCTGTTTAGACACACTACAGTTAAAAAGATGATGCGTGTGTAACAAATAGCTTGGAAATATTTAGTCTGCCCAGTCAATTGTTGAAGCAGTTCAGTGTGGGAGCCGCCACAACATATTTAATGCAACAACACATAAAAATTCGGTTAAACAATAATTGTTACCAAGGCTTTTTGTTTGATGAATTTTCCTATAACTTAAAGAAATGCCCACGCAAATATTTGTTGGTGTTATGTGTGGAATACCTACCGGTGATGCGACTGGCAAATATTTATAATTATATACATACATATACTTAAGTAAGAAGACAATCGAGAATAACATTTATCTTAGTTTAGTCTTATTTATTTAACCATTTATGAACACACTATATAAACAGACAAGAAGATTAGAACAGAAAAATAGACACAGAGGTGACGTATATTTCTAAAGAAATCTCTTCTAGCATACCTGCGATAGAAGAAAAGATATAGATAGAATAACTAAGTTCGGAAGGCGGTGACTTATAATTAAATCCATATCCAAAGTCACCGACTTCCGAACTTAGTTATTGGGGTTGGACAAAGCAAGTTTATTATTTTTAACTTTTCGGTTTTTCGGCGGTTTTTTTTTTTTTTATAAAATGTTTTTATTTTATAATTTTTTTGTGGCTATAATCTACTAATTACTACATGCTTAATTTTTGATTACTTTTTGTAATACACAACTCAGTATTAAAATCTGTGAGTTAACAATCAATCATCCCCTGTTTTCTTACCCTTAAGGTTGGAATTTTTCTTCGAAATTTATATGGGACCAACTTTGGGGTATACCCTTTCCAATAAAAAAGAATTGTCAAAATCGGACTACTCTGAAAAAAGTTATGCGTGGTCATACATAAAAAAAAAAAAAAATATACGCGTCGAATTGAGTAACCTCCTCCGTTTTTTCGTCGGTTAAAAAAAGCAAGCTGCGGCAATAAGCTGGCCATGTTTTTCGAAGGACCAATGTCCGGTTGAGCAGACCAGTCCTGGAGTTTAGACTGCATATCAGCAAGCGTAGTTTGTGATGCCGCCCATCTAACTGGACCGACCTTAAAGAGGTGGACAGACCGGATGCGGAAGGCGGAGGATAGAGTATTGTGGCGCAGCCTGGGAGAGGCCTATATCCAGCTCTGGACTGCGGTAGGCCTCCGTTTGTTGCGTCGTTTATAATACGTTAAACTTCAAACTTAATAATGCATCATTAAATATACCGATAAAGTGCGTTTTACTGAAGGTATTTCTATCAAACCATGATTGTGAGTTTGGCACATACCGTATGACATTTTCATACGGTATGTGCCAAACTATTACATTACTATAACAGCTCCAAAAATAGATAACATATAGTACAGACGCCAGCACATCAGGCTACCCCAATCTGGAAAATTTCTTTAATAGATTTTCATCTTATTTATAAGCGTAAGTTTCATGTTCAATTGAAAAAAATTGATAGTTTGGGGTAGCTTGATGTGCTGGCGTCTGTACATATTATGTAACACTATCAAGAAAAAAGTCCCAAGTGGTTCAAAAAAACAATTGATGAAGCTACATAACATGTTTCACTTACCTGCTAACACTACAGCTACCTTTGCAGCGTCATAGTAGCAGAAATTCGCCCTCTTACATTTCACAAAATCCTTTACTTCAAACAGCAGAACCACAATTTCCTGCTTCAATGAAATCAGCCAGAAAATCCAGCTACATCTGAAAATAACATTGTCTCAGGTATTAATACGGACACAAATGAGATAAATACAGCAGGTCAGCTCCTTACAACAAGCGAAAACAGGCGCAAACGCACATAGACGCGTACGTACCTAATTGTGGTAAAAAAACACTTCCTCTCTTCTTATCTTCATCGTTATCTATAGGTCTTTCATCTGGTTTCATGATTATTATTGTGAATGTATACGTATATAGATAATACATGCTTAATGTATTTATTGTATGTGTATATGGTACTCGTACACCTAAGACAACCTCTAGTATTGTCTCTGCTTCTCTTTTTAAATACATCCAAAGGCTGTCGTTAAAAAGATCGCTATTAGCGATAAAACCCCCCATTGTGTAATTTACCATTTGTAGTTTTTTACATTTATATCAGTAATTCGTATGGTACTATACGAGTTTGAGATATAAATATAGAAATTTGACAAAAAATATATATTTATAGAAATTATTATATTCTACTATTCGGTCAGCAATCTCAACTGCTAGTGCAAAAAACGGTATTTTTTCTTTCTTTCTTTTGAGTGTAAGCGCTTGCTCTAGCTGAATATGAAGCATGTCTATGTCTCAGTTTTTATTCGTTGTATGAAACCGACCTTCTGTATCATTTTATTCCGTGGTACCATCTTTTCAGACCAAGTCTAATTTAATAAAGAAATTAATTAACAAAGGTCTGTTTAAAACAGTATTAAAACATGTTTAAATTTTCAAATGGTTGAGTAGTTGTGGGTGTCTTGTTATAGTATTAAGGGGCACAATTATTGTAGGGTGAAGGGATTCAATTCTGTTTAGTTATGTTGAATAGAATTTTGATTTGTTAGGTATTTCAAATTGTCGGTTTTAGAGAATTAGATTTATTTATTTGTTTACTGGCTAACCCGTGCTTACTTCGGTTGGCGATAAACATTTTTACTTGTGATAAAATTATGAGTGTGGTTCGGTTAGTACTGAGTTTGTGACATAAATATAAAAGTAAGGCATATGCTGTCACTAACTTTTTGTAGGCATTATCAAGCTCTACAACTTTTCTCTGGAACTCAATCATTTCGCTCACGTTCACGCTCATCGTTAAGTCTTAAGTAATTTATTTCATAACAACATAATACCTACGTCACTAATTTATAAGCGGGTCCTAATATTCTCTGTGCATTTCCAAGCAAGTCCACACAAAAACTAAAACATTATCTTAAAACACACTCCATTAACTTAATATTCCATTCTTTACATAAAAACAACATCCCATTACTATAGTTTATAGCCAATACAAGGATCTTCTCATAATTGCCGACTACAAAATTACAAAACATGGAATATTTATGGGATAATAACTCTCAATGGATTCCGGTTTTGTATTGTGGAGAAGCAAATAATTTGTTGGTTGTAAGGAAACTATTCAAATGAATCTAGGAGCCATTTATCAGGGTGTAACTGTGTCCTGTGGAGTGTTGTTGGATTATCTTGGTGTTGATGTTTTGAGTTGATTTATTTAAAACGTCTTCACATTATGCCAATTTTAAAGCTCAAGGCGAAATTATTTGACCAGTGCGTGTTGCCAGTGATGACAAAAGGTAATGAAACGTGATCGCTCACAATGGGCCTCATAAGAAAGTTGAAAGTTACCCAAAGGGCAATGGAGAGGGCTATGCTTGGAGTTTCCCTACGCGATCGAATCAGAAATGAAGAGATCCGTAGGAGAACCAAGATAACCGACATAGCCCGAAGCATTGCCAAACTTAAGTAGCAGTAGGCAGGGCACATTGCTCGCAGAACAGATGGCCGATGAGGCCGAAAGATTCTGGAGTGGCGACCGCGTACCAGAAGACGTAAAGTTGGAAGGCCTCCCACAAGGTGGGGCGATAACCTTGCGAGGGCCGCAGGAGTCCACTGTATGCGGGAAGTACAGAACTTGTCGAAGTGGCGGACCTTGGGGGAGGCCTATGTCCAGCAATGGGCGTCTTTCAGCTGAAGTGATGACCTACTTAACATAGCAGAACATAACATCACGCATATTTTCTCCAAAGGATTAGGCAGAGGTGGTGGTGGTAGGTGCACCCACATTTCGCTAATTATGCTTAAGTTTCATGTAACAGCGGACGAGCCTTTTAGCATCTCAAGCGGGCACAAATCCAGGCTTCGAGCTGTTTATGAAAAATTCTAAAAGGAATAACCGAATAAAACTTTGCGCGGCCTGGAATTCGAACCATTAGACCAATCAGGCAATTTTCTAAGCAAGTAATTGTCTAAATGAAATAAATGACTGGTCCATCAAGTTCTGACTGAAGTAAATCTTGCCAAAAACTAGTACAACACACTAGGATATATTGTTGTACCAGTTTTTGGCATGATTTACCCTTGTCAAAAACTTGTACTTTCTGATCAATTATCGCCGTCGGCAATTTACGTCATCATGTCAAAATACCCATATCACACTACGGATAACTTAAAATTTCAGCTGCGGTACATGTAGGTATATACTTCACATAACTAAGCTCTTTCTAACCCATGTATTAGAAAGTTGTGGTTATATTTTAGGGTCTGGTCCCATGAAAACATCAAGACCTACTCAGACGATGGGATGGCTGATTATTTTTTCGCGGTTACAAAGTTGGTTCCATGGAGAAAGTTGTTCAGTTTTATTGGTCTGTATCGTACCCATAAACGCTTTGGATTATGCATGCATAATCAACCTATAATGTTCCCACTGCTGGGACCCAGGCTTCGTCTCTGTGATATATAGTAGGCCATTGTCCACCAAGCGGGCCCAATGCATATTGGCGGATGTCACGTGTCTCTAAATTCCTTCTTCACGATGCTTTCCTTCACCGTTTTCAGAGCAGTGATTAAATTTGTAAAATTGATAAGAATAATGTAAGTATTTTTCTCATTTTGTGCGAAGAAAACACATAAAAAGATCAAGGCTGCATCAGATAGACATCAAGGCAATCCCATTACTATACCGTTCAGCTTTCAATACAAAGAACTACAAATAAACAAACAAATAATTGCAGGCGCAACGCAATATCCGTAATGCAAGTAAAACGCGAAAACGATCATGAAAGGTTTAATTTTACAGAAATTGCATTCAAATTAAATATCCGCGCTGAAAATTTTTCATGCTTCAGATGGTATCGAAAATCGTTCCGTTTTTATGGTTCAAAATAAAAATAATGACTAGTTTCATGGCCGGTAAATACGTGGAATGGTTGGTCTGGGTTATGGTACGACTTGAATGAAAATGGTTTTATGATAATGGTTTTATGATAATGGTTTTGGAAGTAGTGTTTTGCTTAATTCATCTTTTGTTGTTGAGGGATTTTTTTTTATGCACTTAAAAGAAAGAAAGAAAGAAAAATGTATTTATTTGTCACAGAAACACGCGCATATAAAAAGATGAAATAACATATTAAAAAAAACATGATAACAACACAAATATTTTTAAACATAGGCATACAGAACATAAATAGTCGGCAGCTGCACGCCGTGACTGAGACAAGAAGGCTTCCACTCAGCATGGTGCTGTGCTATGGGACCCACAGCACAGCGCTGATTTTCAGTGGTCACCCGAAAACAACGTACGAAAATCAAGCCACGATTTTTACAAATAAGATAAAACAAGTAACAAAGTAAGTAAAGTAGAAGATCTCATCAAATCTAAACCAAACAGTATTACAACCTATGAGAGGCTAAACAATAACACAACGCGCCGTCCCGTCTACCACTTTTCGGCCGCAGGGGATAGGGAGAGCGGCTGACGCTATACCGACACTCCTCTTCCCCTGCGGCCCCACCGCGTCCGCCATCAAATGGTGGCGGCCCCGTCCAGGCCACGGAAGGGAAGAGCGCTGCTCAGAAGCACCGGCACTCCTCCTCTACCGCAGCCCGTAACCCTCAGCCGCGATGCCTCCCATTCGACATCGCGGCCCACCTCAGTTGCGGTGCACCTCACCGCAACCTACTTTTTGGCCGCTACGTCGTCGGCTTTGAGGCAAAAGCCCTGACGAGCGGCCCCACCTTTGGGTTCCTCTTGGCTTCACCGTGGCCGGAATCCACGGTTACTGAGCCCCCCCGCAACGACAATGCGGGAACCCACTCGGGGGGGATGCTTGATAGGTGGCGCCGTGAATAGTTAACCATCTTTACATACCAAGACCCGTTAAGCCGTTGGTCACGACAGTCATTTGTGGATCTTTGACAGTTACGGGTCGTCAGAAGCCTGAAAGTCTGACAACTATAGTCTAACTAAGGGGTATCGTATTACCACGTAACTGGGTTGTGGAGATCAGACAGGAAGTCGCTCCATATATAATACTGGTGTTCATGTGCATCTGCATCATGACTGGACGCTGACCCCAACATAGGTACAGGTATTTGGGAAACGGTTGGCAGATATAGAAAGTTTGACATATTATCCTACTCATGAGTAATAGAAATTGTGAATCAAGTGAAGCATGTAGACATTGATCAGTGCCTATGCAATGTAAAGGACTACTTACTTTAATATTTATTTACTGTATTTTCATAACGAATACCGCTGCCTTGTGGTCTTAGTCTTACAGCTCCTGAAATATAAACCTACGATTTATTTTTTGTGTTTTTGCTTGTTCAAATCTGGATTTCACAAAAATCTTCAGACGTCTGCGATGCTTTTTCAGCGAGATATCGGCGGCGATAGCGTGTTTTTCACCGTTTGCATGGCGCGGCCATGGGGTTATAGTCTTACAGCTCCTACAATCTTGACATAGTTTTTTTTTTTTTTTCAATCCCAATCTATCATTTTTCTAAATTTTAGCCTACATCGATTTGGATTGGGCAACTAGCTTCATGTTTCTGACCGACTCCCTGGCAATTAAAATGTGTCCGTAGGTAGATAGTGTAATAGTACTAAATACTTTGAAGTTTGAGTCTACAGCTAAAGTAACCTACCAAGTATCCTAAACTCCTACTCTGCAAGATAATACCACAACTTTGTAAGAAAATCTAGCAGGATATTAGAGCATCCTTAGAACTGACTATTGCAGGAATCACGTTCTTGTATGATACCGGATCACATCGCCGCCGCACATACCGATCGCCTGTTATTACTCTATTGCATGGCCCTATTCCAATAAAAATTCTAATAAATTCTCCTTCTTGTTCATAGGAATGAATGAAAGTGAGGGAATATCGTGTTAAAGTCGATTTATAAGTTTCTATAAATCCATGAACTTCGACAAAAAAAAAAAAAATACGTAAATATTTAATGCAATTTTAATAATTGTGCTAAATGATAACAGCCGCACGGGTCAATCAATCAGATTAAGGTACGCTTGCCGCAGTTGGTCTGTGGATGGGTGACCATCTTTACACATCTACACCCCTCCGTGCCGCAGAAACCACGTTAAGGCGTTGATCCCGACTGTCATTCGAAGATCTTTGACTGTCTTCAAACTGTCAGAAATTGTCAGAAGCTCAAAAGTCTGACAACTAGTCTTACCAAGAAATATTGTGAAATAAGCAATCGCTCCATGTAAAATACTGCTATTCAGCTGTATCCGTTTAGACTGGAAAACAATCCCAACATAGTTAGGAAACGGCTAGGCATTAATGATGATAATCAAGCCGTTAGAATGTACTGTGAGCAATAATATGTTTGTAAAAAAAATTGTTTATAGGTAAACCTATCACCACCACTTTCCACTTACCGTAAAAGCGCAACAACGTGAAGGTAGCTAGTAAATAGATTGCTCAGAATACAGCCGCGAGACGTGACCAGAGTAGACAAGTTTAAACTTCGAATGCATCTGACGTTTCGTTATTTGCTTTCAATAAACAGATCGCATTGAAGACGTAGATCGGATGGGGTTAACTCTGGGTCGTAATGTTGGAATGCATTGATGAATTTGTCGGATTTAGTACGTATACCGTTAGGTTTAAAGTGACTGGATGAGTGACTGTACAGGATGTTAAAGACAGAACGTTTTTGAACGGGAATTTAAGATGAAATGAGAAGATTAGAGATTATTTTATGCATGAGAACGTTGAAGGCCTTGTAGACTGTAGATTTTTACACCATTTTCTATTTATTTAGAACCTGGTACTAGTTTACAGGCCTACCTATTGACGCTGTTATTTGAAAACATGGTAAAAGCCAATAACTTTTGAGGGAGTAACTGTGGAGATTCTCGCCGACGCTTCTCCACAAGAAACAATGAATTGGAAGTTTGGAACCGTGCACCTAGCTTTTGACGTTTTATAACTGCCCATGTAGGTTTATGTGTAATAACATATTTTGATTATGAGCTCCCTTTTGAGCCATGCTTCCTTGATCTGTGTGATTCCTCGCCATCTACTTTCTAGAGTGTATATTCCTATAAACCAGTAATAGTCACTCCAGAACAAAATAATAGGACTAGCTTTTGCCAGCGGCTTCGCCCGAGAAATTATCCCAAGATAACATCCTTCCGGGATAAAAAATATCCTATGGGTTAATACAGGTTTTAAACTATCTGTGTGACAAATTTCATACACATAAGTTCTGCCATTTTTTCGTGATTGAGTAACGAACATTTATATATCCAAATATACAAACTTTCACATTTATAATATTATGTAGGATAAATAGTTATACTACAAAACGTACAGTGGGTGGCCTCATATATATTTTTTAAGAACAATTCCTGTTTTTATCTTAGTAACCGAATTCAATCCTTAAACACCAGACACGCGTAAGCGATCCCTTAATCCAGAAATACCCAAAAACAAAAGAGCTTCCAGAAAACTGTGTAGAAAATCTTTTACAGCATTTTGCCTTATCCTTACCAATATGAACCGGATCCACTTGTACCGTTCGCAACAAAGTCGGTTAATACACGAGTGTCTGAAGGGTCCATGTAAACGGATAAACGGCTGGATCCCGTCCCTGTTGGGACTTGGGACATATCAATAAAATGCTTACTTTTTCGAAGGCTGTACTTACCGATTTTTTATGGTTTATGAAGTTGCAGTTCTTTTTAGGGTTCCGTATCCAAATTTTAGCAACGGAACTATTAATAAAACTTCACTGTCTGTGCATATGTTGGTCCGTCTGTTACATTACACGGGTGTATCATTTGAACCGAAATAGGTGGACAATTGAAATCACAGCTTTACTACTATGGCTGCTATAACAACAAATAATAAAAATAAAATAGAATGGAAAATTAAGGGGTGTTTTTTCCGTCGCTTTTTTGCTACGAGTAGATTGTGTAAAGCTAAAAAAACGGTTTGTATTTTTTTCATGTGCCATTCCGACTCGCACTTTTTAGCTTTTTTTTTTTTTTTGAATATCGAACATTACGAATGTGGTGTACTTGTGGTCGGGTGTGGTTTATTGATATAGTACGGTGGCATCTTAAGCAGGAATGGCTTCCCTTTTCACTTTGGAATAAGTGCAAGGAACAACGCCTTTTAAGTCACGATACAACGTGAAGGAGGTTTCTAATTCCCACTGAACGCTATTGCTCAGAGTAATTAAAATCGATTACAGTCCATCTCGGATAAAAGATCAATCGTTAACAACAATCAAAACACAAAATATGCTACGTAATCAGTAAAAATGTTCACCTACAACCTATTTACCTTTTAAAACACCTCTTGTGAAATAACGTCAACTCTTGTCAAAAATAAAATAAATACCCTAATTTTGTCGTAGAACTAAAAGTTAAAAAAGTTCGATAAACGAAATGTCACCTTGGCCCTAATATGAACTTTTGTAAAAGATTGCAGCAATCTAGAACATTAAACTTCATAGTTCAAATCGATTTCACACGACCCATCTCATGTGTCGAACGTAATAGATACCGATTTACTTAAAAACGTGGAGGAGTGAGCCTAATGGAGTGTTTATTGCATCATAGACTAAAATAACAAATGTTGTGCGTGACAAAACATCGTACTGGTAATGATGTTTGAATCATAATTTTTACGTTTTTTAAATGTATGACACACAATAACATATTTCATTATTGTATTTGGGTGGCTTTCAGCTAATAATAAAAATATTAATGGGAAAGAAAACAATTTCGAGCCATCGACATGCCTTCACAGATAGCGAAAGAGTTAACACTTATACAACGTGAATTTTTAATCACCGTTTAAATTTTTCAGGGGCCTCTGCCCCGGAACATGGGTCAAAATATTAAAAAAAAATCAAACCTCCCATACAAAATCGATCAGCTGTCTATTGATTTTGCATGGGCGGTCCGATTCTTTTTTTTTTTCATATTTCGACCAATGTTCCTTGGAAAAAGTTGTTCAATTTCACGGGTACTATCACTCTGAAATTTTGTAACGGTGACTAAAAATTCACCTTGTATATTTATATACACGGCTAATTTTAGGTCGTTCTGGAACCGAAAGCCATGAACTCGATCATTATTTTAAATAAACAACAAAAAAAAAAAACACGAATCATTAAATTTATTGTTTTCTTGAGTGAAATAATGAGAACTCGAAGTAACGCTTCCTTGCGATCAATGTATACGTGCGTATAAAACGTATCGACAAACGGCAACACATGCGAACGATATCCATTGAAAAATCCATTCATCGATCAGACAGCATGATCCGTTAGCCACGCCCCCGACCCCCGTCTAGCCGACCGCCCGCCCTTCCTTGTTCCGAATTCCTTCCCAGTATTGTGTCGCGTTTCGCTGTATTAGGTCACGTACACCGCACGCGCAACCTAATTACGCGCCAAAAATGAGTGCAATCTGTGTGTGAAATGTGGATTTTTATGGGATTGCGAACCATAACTTGGAAGAGGCTAGAGGATTGTAAGCTCAGCCGGAATACCTGAACTCACTGCGCGCACGTGGAATCAACGACCCTCAAGTTCCCTTCACCTCCACCATTCTGGCCGCAACTCAGCGCCTCCTCGATCATGGACAGTTTCGAGCGCCCGCACACGTGCAACGCGGACCGCGTTAGAGGAAGATATACTGGAGTAGGTAGGTACTTCGAACGCTAGGTACCCACGTCGTAGTACCACAATGGCGGCCAGGCGATTCAATGTTAGCCAATAGTCATCATTTCAGCCGAAAGACGTTCACTGCTGGACATAAGCCTCCCCCAAAAGGGGGGGTTTTGCCATAATCGCCACGCTTGGCAGGCGGGTTGGCGATCGCAGTGAGGTGATCAAATGCATAGAGAACGCTGCTGCCCATTCTCTAGTAGATCCCTTAGTCGCCTTCTACGACACCCACGGGAAGAAATGGGATGGTGCTATTCTTATACGCCCGGCAACACACACGGGACCAATTAGCCAATAGTAAATATGGAAAATGAATTCGAATGGATTAAATTACATCCATAGGTACGTGTTTCTAAACCTATGGCTGCCGTTTTACTATGTCTATTTATTTAACCGTAGGTACCTAGTTCACAGATGACAGAGTTCGCTGATCGCCGCTACCTTTGCCTACGCGCCGACTTTTTTTTAAATAAATACGCAATCGTTAAATAGGTACACAAATAAAATAAGATAAGCGAATTTAGACTTTATTTCATAACCGTTAACGGGGAAAAATAGAAATTTCACCAAACTAGGTTAGTAGGTCCGCAGTTTACTAAAAATATTCTGAGAAATCTATTGTCTCGTGTCCGACCGGGCTGTACAAGGGTTCAAGGTTCACAACCGAATTACGCGGTTAAAGTTATTTAAATAAGGTCTTAATTCGGTTCAATGTTTTCATAGTAAGGGACACCTCCAACTAATAATGAACTCTATGCAACTCACTAAACGATTCATTTTTCTGTTTGAATTGCCTGCCTTTGTAGAAGCCGCCGCAAGCATTGTCGCAAAAAAATGTTTTAGGCAGTATTATGGTAGGTAGGTACTCGTATGTTTATTAAGTACCTATTAGCTCGATTGGTCGACACTCGATTCAAGGCCTTAAATGCAACTCCCAAGCGTACTCGTCGTGTCTAGTTGACGGGTAGTACACACGGCTACACATCAAGCTATACATTTCCAGTATAAGCTGATCTCGCATTGTAAACGATTTTCGTACAGCACGAGATCAGCGTAAACTGGAAATGTATCGCTTGATGTGTAGCCTTGTGTACTAGGTGATATCGTGATGCGAGAGGGGTGAGTTAAATGTCAATTAATTTCTCTCGTTTACGAGGAGACTGTAAATCCCGTGCTTCCGATACAATGAGAGATGATGGAGGTAAATGAACTTACACCAACCAACGATTGAGGTTTGTGTAGGTAGTGTAGGTACTTACTTGCAGCTGGTTTTTCGTCCGACGTCTATTGACCCACCGCGAGTAGGTACCTACGCAATCAACTGATTCGCACACGCACAGCTGTGCCGCGCTACGTCATCACCGAGCGGATCGCGTACGATCTTGCGTTTATGAATGAAATAGTGAAAGTGCTACTAAAATTTTACTCGTATGACAGAAAAAAAGTGATAAATTTCTAACTTCTTTATTAGACGTCTTAAAAATATAATAACAATGCCAATAGTAACTATTACTCATTTGGAGTTACTGTGTTTCGGCTCCAGAACGATCTAAAATTAACCGTGTATAATTTATTAGCCTACGCTATCCTACTCCTGAGCGTCCCTGCGCTCCTTTCATCTTTCGCGAGCCTGCGTGCCCTTCTTCCAGTTTTGATGGAACTTATCAACACATATAAGCTATTTATTTCATCTTTAGTATTCAACTTACTATCGAGCCAATGTGTTCGGATTGTGGTAGCTGTGGTTAGTCTAAAGTGTACGTTTCTCTGCATTAAAACTCCGTTTACTCACTACTCAGTGGCAGTAGACTCTTTAGTCAATCATGACATTCCGAAACTTATTTGGACGTAATCACATTGTTTGTTCGTGAGGTAGGCAGACTTCTTGGTATTATGATATTGTTTACCTGCCAGACATACTATTTGGTTTTATTGCATTTATAGGAATCTAGAACTGTGATAATATTTCTTTAGTTGGGCTCTGTTATGAGCTACGTTCTTAGCAACTAAGTAGTATTTTTATAAATAATATAATCATAATCAGGTTATAGAGTGGGGGGAGGGGCTCATTTCCCAGGCGGGCCCTTTGCGGGTTGGTAGATGGCGCATGTCTTTTTATTTTATTATTTTCGAATTTTTATTTTATTTATTTTCTTAAATGGCCAACCAACAATTGGTTACACCGTTACAATTTTATGATAATATTTAACTTATATCTAAAGTTATGTGTACTATTTCTTATAGGTTAGCACAGCATGCCCCATAAACGTAATGATCGTGCACAAGCACAATGAAATTAAGAACCGACTAAGTATAAAAAAGAACAAGTTAAAACTATTGTGACATAATAAGAATAATAATAACATCAAAATACAAATGAAATAAAAATTGTTCTGAGACACAAATCATATATACTTAAAAATTAACACAAAAATATTATAAATATATATAATAATAAATATTATTAAACGCTATACTGTAGAACTTGAAACGTGGTTTTTGGTTCTAGAACATGCCGGTTTCCACACGACGATTCATATTATACGTACGCAATTGGAAAATAATGTTTTTCTTTTAATTCCGGATTCAATTATATTATTTATATTTATGTTATCTCAGGTCGGATGAAGTGTTATCGGGTTTTTCTAAAAGGAATTCCTCTTTAGCACTCCGCAGTCTGAATTTGTGCCCAGTTGATGGCAATAGGCTCGCTCCCTATTACATAAGGCTGGCGAAATGTGGGCTACCATAGGAACACCTCTGCCTTACCCTCGGGGATTATAAGCGTGATGTAATGTTTTGGCGACAACTGGACGCGGGCAGTAATTAGTCCATACGAAACAAAAGGGAGGCTGCGTGTTCTCAGCACTGTGTGGAATGGACTGCCAATAATGATGATGACGACCATGGAACCGACTATTTTTGATTGATTGGTATCAAATACAATTAATAGTGTACCGTGTGGTGCCGGACGTAAAGGTACCGTGTAGTGCCGGACGTAAAGAATAGCATCATCCCATCTTCTCCCGTGGGTGTCGTAGGGGGCGACTAAGGGACTTACCAAAATGAAAAATTGAGGCAGGCCTATGTCCAGCAGTGGACGTCTTCCGGCTGAAATGATGATGATGAAAATTAATAGTATGGTTCTGTTCTTACGTATCTTGTGTAGCCCATATTATGAGCCGAGCTATGACAATATTCTATACAAATCCATCAAATTAGAACAAGATGATTTTAAAGTTGATAAAAGGCCATTATGTACACACGTCTACACATCAAGCTATACATTTCCATTATAAGCTGATCTCGCATTGTATAGGATTTCGGCGAGATCGAGATCAGCGTAAATTGGATATTGGGTATAACTTGATATTATGTAGCCCTGTGTACATACCTATCGTTTTGCAAGCTCTTAAAATAATGTTATTTATTTATATATTTACCAAATATCACTTGACATTTGTTATTTAGAGGTGGGAACAATGTAGTCGCCAATTTCTAGACTCAAAGTTGTCACCCAAAAACCAATTAAATACCATCAGCAACGAAATTTAAATATTTTATCCACATTTATAAAAATTCGGCCTAAATGCGATTTGTTTTTCTTAAACATAGAAATAAAATTGATTTCATATTCTCCTTACTTAAAATAAATCTTTCAAAGCAAACAAGGAATGTGTTGACTGGTTTCCTTCAGAATAAATCTTCGGTACCGATACTTCACGGCTTTGCATCGGGGGCGGCTGTCTAAACAACACTGCAGTCTTACAAGCTTGTTGAATTGAAATTGTGCTTTCAATGTGTTGTGGGCAAAAACAACCGACTTTAAAAAAAAGCGCTATACTTAGGTAAAGTGAAAAATAACTGTAATTTTAGAAGTCGGTGTCTTTGGTTTTGTATTTACATTTTTCTCCGGCTCCTTTTTTTAAGTCGACTAAAAAGGGGTGTATTCTTTGTATATTGATTAGAATAATGCTGTGTTTGTTGTTTTGAAAGGGTGGAAAGTGGAAACTGCTGTCTAAAATAATTTTGTAGTCATTTTCTATATAAGTATTCTTAATATTATATATATATCTATTATTATTCTAATATTCTTAATATTATTACATCGTCATTATTTGACATTATACATCAATTTTAATATCAACTTATTTTTTAGTGATTGTCATGTTAATCATGTCACTATCCCCCCGAGTGGGTTCCCGCATTGTCGTTGCGGGGGGGCTTAGTAACCGTGGTCTCCCATCCACGGTGAAGCCAAGAGGAACCCAACGGTGGGGCCGCTCGTCAGGGCTTTTGCCTTCAAGCCATTGACGTAGCGGCCAAAAAGTAGGTTGCGGTGAGGTGCACCGCAACTGAGGTGGGCCGCGATGTCGAATGGGAGGCATCGCGGCTGAGGGTTACAGGCTGCGGTAGAGGAGGAGTGCCGGTGCTTCTGAGCAGCGCTCTTCCCTTCCGTGGCCTGGACGGGGCCGCCACCGTTTGATGGCGGACGCGGTGGGGCCGCAGGGGAAGAGGAGTGTCGGTATAGCGTCAGCCGCTCTCCCTATCCTCTGCGGCCGAAAAGTGGTAGACGGGACGGCGCGTTGTGTTCCTCACGCGCGCCGTCAAAGATGTCAGCAACCACTGGTGGGGTCCGCAAGGGCCGATGCCTGCCAGGGGTGCGGGTTTGTTCGAAGGAGATACCACGGCCCCTGGCATACGGGCTACTGAGGGAACACGGGTGGGTTTTAGTCAGTAAAAGTCTGACACGCCCTCCTGCTCTACTCAGCAGGAGAAGTCATTTGATGATTTCCCACCCAAAAAAAAAAAAAAAAAAAAAAATCATGTCACTATGTTTAATTAGGTTCATTTTATTTATGTAGATTATTTTACATATTGTGAATGGGAGAACGTTGTAGGCCTTACAGACTGTAGATTTGTAGACGATTTTCTATTCTGTATTCGTCTAAGTACCTGGTACTTATTGACAGGCCTGCACTGTCCTCCCATACATTTTATCTCTGAAAACATTGTTAAAAAGCCAATCATTTTTAAAAGAGTAACCGTGGAGTTTCTTGCCGGCTCTTCCCCATAGGAAACAACAATTTGGAACCGTGCACCTAGCTTCTGACGTTTCATAAGTGCCCATGCAGGTTTATATGAAATAAAAATATTTTGATTTTGATTTTGATTTTGAATAATTAAAACGTTCAAGTATGCAAAAATCCATTTCATGTTAAGTCAGGAATATATATATATTTGTTAAACAAATTGACTCAAATTATTTTTTATAAAAAAGCTTTAACATGACAAATTAACGTAGTCTGTGTATGTGTTGTATGGCTCTAACTGTACCTACTTTCTGCGAATACGTGGCAGAGTAAAACAATCGAAAATACATGAAAAGTTTTTGTCCAGTGCGCAAACTGTAACCATGAATTCAGCATATCATTCTAGGCCCCCCAGCGCAGAATTTTTTCACCAATAACACAAAAAAAAAAACACCTGTTCCATACATTTTGACCGCGTAGGTATTGCACTTTTCTATGAAACAGTTGATTATTTTTTCTATAACTGGCGAAAAATTTCTGAGGTAGGGGGTCTAAAATGATATGCTAAATTCATGGACACAGTTTGCGCACTGGTTAAAAATTATCCTGTATAAAACCATTACTCAAGAAAAAAAAACAACAATTCAAACTGCAAGTAATCAAAAACAAAAGAACATATTAATTTGCCCCCAGCAGAACTATTGACTGGCATTACCAATCACCCAACTTCGCCCCAGCCAATCACATTCCCGAGACCTGACAAGCTATTCCTGCATCGAATGCTATTCGCCAAATCAAATGCAGACATGCATGATGCAAAGGAGAACGTCTGCAATACTTGGTTTACATGCAGCGTCCCATTTGCAATATAAAATAGTAAGACGTGTAATGTTTTCGACGTAAAACGTAACTAAATATCTAAGGATTCGATCTTCGGAATGGAAGAGTATTTGTAGGGTGGATAGGCTATGGTATTCAGTTGGGATATTAAATAAGAAACCAGTCCATTTGATTGATGTGACTTCCAATTTTTATTTTTTTTTGTTTTCATCATGTGTTTATATTTATTCACTCGGTCCACATCTATGTACAGACGCTAGCACATCGAGCTATCCCAAACTGTATTTTTTTCCAATTGAACATGAACCTTATCCTTTTGTAATAAAGTTAAAAAACTATCAAAGAAATTTGTGCTGACGTCCGTGCATTCGGGACTTTATTCCAAAATCTTATAAATATACTAGCACTTCGCCCACGAGTTCGTCCGCTTGAAATTGAACGCTCATGATACTCCGGAAAAATGTAGCTTTCCATAGTTGTAAGAATGTTTTAAATCCGTTCAGTAGTTTTTTAGTTTATCGAATCCTTCCTCTTTACATTACTAATGTAGACATCGAGGCTACAAAATTTGCAGCTTTCGCAGTTAATTTTATATTTTATCGGTCTATATTAATGAAAAGAAAAGTCCTGACTGACTGACTCATCAACGCCCAGCCCAAACCCTTGGACTTAGTCAGCTGAAGTTTTAAACAGAAGTTTCCTTTAGAATACAGACAAGGAATAAGAAAGGATTTTTCGAAATTCAACCCTTAAGGGAGTTAAATAGGGGATGAAAGTTCCGCGCGGGCAAAGGCGCTGGCAAAAGCTAGTCTTTAATATTTATATAGAAACTGCCTTGTATTCACACTCATTATACACATAATCACACAATTATTCACCCTCCACAATCGTCCAACATTTTACAAACGACACAGTTCCTAAAAATACCTCACATGAAAAGTAAAAAAATATACCACAACACACTAAAAAAACTTGTTCCCGCTAACTACCACTACGACAAACCACCCACGATTAACGTCACACACAGCACAGGTACACAGGTAGCTAGCTGTAAATGTGACGTTGGCACAAATTTTCCGCACGCATAGACACCCTACATTCGCATCGTGTAGCGAAACACTGAGATGTGTCCCGTTTCTCATAAATCACGAGGGCATCCTACATAACGACTCTGCGAGTTGGGGCAGCTAAAATGTTTGTGCGGTGTTTCGATGATTAGCTTGGTCCTAATGTAGCTGTTTTAAAGAGCATAACGGCTACTTTTACATAAAAATACAATAACAGATTTCTAAGAGTATGGAAATAAAACCCCTGGTATTGAGGCGTCAAGCTCAAATGAATTGATTAAATTATAGTTTTTCGGCAAAATCTACAACTGCGGGATAATTTCAATGCACACTTTCAATATTAATGACTTTCAATGTTGATGGTTTATAAAACAAAGGCAGATTGACCGCGCGGAACACCAAGAGTGAAGCCAAAAAACCAAACACTAAAGCGGTGATGAAATATTTTACACAAAGTAAAGCGCCTGTCTGGGTTCAAACCTCACGTTCAGACGTAACTTACGAGATGTAGGTCGTAACCTACATCTCGTAAGTTACGTCAGATACCAATGGACCACCATTGCTCTCAGGCGCATAGGTGCTCATAGGCGCTTCACTTTATGTAAATTCACCTGCTCACCTGCACACTGCATCACCACTGCTTTCAAAACAGTGAAGAAAACATCGCGAAGAAACTGGCATGTCTTAGAACCAATAATTTGAAGACATGTGAGATCTATCAACCCGCGCTGAGCCCGCGTGGTGGATTATGACCCGCTCCCTCCACAGAGAGGAGACCTGTGTCCCAGCAGTGGGAACATTTTTTTTTTTGCTTATGCTACTCTAGACTTAATTAATAGAGTGAATACAGCATAACAGTCTGTCTTTAATGAATTGATAGACTGTATTTAATACTTCAATGTATTTTACTTATGCCGTAAATAAAATTTACAAAAGGATTTTGTGACTTCCAGAAATATTGATCAAGTATAGCGACATCAAAATTACTAGAAATCTATGATAGCTTATTTGTCCAGCACGACACGTGTTCCATAAAAAAAAATATGATGATAACCTAATGAAATCCAGCGAACGTCATAATCTCATTCGTCACTAAGCGTCATCTTAGGCCACCCGAACTCTTGTGACTTTATTTGACTTTCCTCTGTACATAAATTTCCCCAGACATTTTGTGAATTAAAAAGCTTAATTTAAGTGGTCCGTCAGTTTCTGAATTAACGCCCTTTGAGATGCTACAACGAGACCTCGCTAATTTCTTGAGAACTTGCTCATATATTTCAGTTAAACCGCAGTAAATAATTGTTTAATTTTGTTTTGTACTTCAGTCTTAGTAAATTAGAGAAAGAGGAGATGAAGATCCCTTCTTACTTTACTTCTTAAGACATAATTTATGACCTGTTAAAAATGTGCTTCTCTACAAATTTATCATTTATAAGGAAAGGATGGCGAAAATATAAAATTATACAAAATGACCACATCTCTGTACTAACACAATTATAATAGCCATACCCTAAAAATCTATATATCATAAATTAGATCTTCCCTTATAAATCACGCCAAACAAAAACACCACTTCCTTATCGCGTATCTACGACCCAAACAGTCCATATTTATATGGCACTTAAATTCTCATTTCTTCACTCTTAGGCCATAAATGTGCCGATTCCGGCCGAAAGCCCAAATGCGTTCGGGTGAATATTTCATGTGTTATAGTCACAATGTCGCTCTCGTGTCGCTGTCGTGCAGTTATGGTGTCGTTGTGTCGTGATTTAGATAAGTACTTATTGTTTATAGTGTGGGAAGCATGGTGTTTGTGAATGGGTTTCTTCTTCGTATTGAGTTGGTGAATTTTTATTGTCCCTATTACTTTTTAGATGCTTAGAGCTTGAATTAAGAGGGAAAGGGGGCAACAATTCTTAAATGACAAATTTAATACAACTGTTAGACGCAATAGGGTTTGTCTGATCTATATGTGACTAGCTTTTGCCAGCGGCTTCGCTCGCGCAGAACTTTCATCCCCTATTTAACTCCCTTAGGGGTTGAATTTCGAAAAATCCTTCCTTATTCCTTGTCTACATTATGAAGGGAACCTCTGTGCAAAATTTCAGCTTTCTAGGTCCAAGGATTTGGGCTGGGCGTTGATGAGTCAGTCAGTCAGTCAGGACTTCTCTTTTTATTTATATAGATGAGGTGATCGGGTCAGATTTTCATCCCACCAAACTATGAGAGTTAAGCAAGTGTACCTGTGTTACATACGTACATTTGTGCACTAATATATAATTAACTCTTTACGCACCTGGCTAAACTCTGTTGAGATTGACTGCAGTGACCGAAATTCGGTCAGAAGGATAGTAAATCAAAAACATTCTGAGAGAAAATAACTAAACTTATTACTTTTAAACTGTCGGTGACATTTTTCGGGAACCTGGGGTCTCGCACCTTTGGAAGGCATACAAGGGTCCGAAGCCAACTCGTAAAGGCAGTAAATTTAAAAAAAAAAATGCTTATCTGTAGAAACAATTATGGTGTTAACCTAATCGGCTATTCTAATGTCACACAATTCACTTATATAGGTATAGGTCCCTACAACACTCTATTAGCACACTCCCAGCCTACTAACACACTAATTCACCCCAGATCACAGCGTCATTATCAACACAATCACGGTCCATATTTCGCCGTGAGCGGACACATTTCGGTAACACGCCACATTAGGGCAAAGCGACAGATCTCGGCAACACGCCACATTAGGGCAACACCAACGTTCCCTGTGATCGTTAGCGAGCCGGGCGATTTGCTGATGTGATCGTTGCTTAGTAGGAATAGGTTTGTCGACGTAAATGAATAAATAACTGTGTTCAAAATTGATTGTAATAAAGCTTCTAGAGCTAACGTACAATAAGGGAGCGTTTATTTAGTGTCAGTTTCCTGTGCACTGGATAACCTACAACTGCGTGGTCCGACACGGCACCCGCGAAAACCGTACTCCATACGTTAGTTATCCAGCGCCAAGGGTCCCATATTATTATCAAATTAATGAGGAGCTCACTATAGGTTGGGACAGAATCCTGAGAATGAGGGAATAGCTACTTACAGCTTGCTAAGCAAACGGAGATGTTCAAATGGACGAGTGTTCTTAGAAAATTAGTGTTGTTCCATGATTCTAGTGACGTGCTCAGCAACTTACTAATTGTGGGATAATTAGTATTACTCGAGTATTTACTGTTGAGACCCCTCACAACTTTACTGTAGGATTTTTTTGCTGTGTGCTGTTTATACTGATGAAAATAATCGTAAACTGGTAGTAGCAGCTTATATAGCAACAGCTGGAGAGCAAAAATAAACTGAAAAACATGTCCGATACTTGAGCCGTCGGCCTACTATCGACGTTGCGACAACATAATCCACTAGTCAGGCATTGAGCTATTCTCGTTTAGCTTGAATCAACACGACTAAAACAAAGATGAAATTTTAAAGTCTGATAGTCTAGAATCACGTTCAGGACGAAAATATACAATGTGTAACTGAACTATGAAAGTATGTAGTTAGTTCAGAACCGTTTACTGAATTTATTTCTGTCATTTTTAATGAAGGATTTTTATCCCAAGTACAATTAAAAGTAGGTAGGTACCTACTTAAATTGCAGTCAATTCCGGTGTACACTCAAAAGAAACAAAAGTTGATAAAGTACTTACAACTCTATACCGTTATACGTGTGCGACTATATGCGTTCGTAGATTTGTAATATGACTAGAAATTTTTCCCACAGTCAGTATAACTAATTTAATAAAATAAAATAAAAATGTTTCATACGTATCAGTATACATTCAATGCATGTACTATGATTATAACATATTTTCCTAAAAGGGGTGCTTGATGTTACGCGTCAATTTCGAAACATGTTGTATATGTCACCGTAAGATTGTGAACACCGTTGGTTTATAACCTATTTCGTGAGATTATTAAACTGTCGATAAATTGTGAACTCTTTGAAAAAAAGTTCACCTAAAAATTTTACCAATTCGTGTCACCACGCAGTTTGCTGTATTCCAGTTTTGAAGGGCACGTGTGGCGGTTAAATTGCACGCACGTTTTCCATTTTGTTTCTGTGGGACGAGTGCAGTGCAATAACACTCAAGGCACGATCAAAATGGATGTCACGTATGAAATAAAATTCAAGATAGAAATAAAAAACGGGTGTTATTTTATAATCTGGTGAACTTTTGTCCTATTTCATCAGTAAATAATTAATCGTTATTATTCCAGCCAAAGTTTGCAACTGCTGGGTCTCATCTGTGAAAAATTGCCAAAGAGACACTAAATAAATGAAAAACATAAATTACGGGCCTTATCAAAAGAAAGAAATAAAAATGCGTTTATTGCCAATAAATACATTTTTCTATTTTGATTTGCAAACGACTCAGCTATTTAGTTATTCGCTATTTAGTCCATAAATGAATCCTAGAACTATCATCAACTACATACTTCCCTAAAACTACGTGTGAAGTCACAAGATTACGTGAAAGGGGTTTCACGGGTCAGTGTTTCGACACCATAATTGTTATGTCTCTGGTTGCACATAAAGTTTGTTCTAAAAACGGTTCAGCGGACAGACTTAAGAGGTTCTCCGTAAACCTTTACTGCACGTAAACGTTAACAAGCTCTAAAAAGCTAACCTGTTTCCTTTAAAATTTCAGTCTAGATTTTTTTATCTATTTCTCAAAGAACAAGCAATCTTGAAATCTAGACAAAGTTCCGTCAAACACCAGGTGGGTGGACGTTTTCTCATTCCATCATTTTCGCTTATTTAAGCGATTTTTTTTTATTCGCAAAAGAGCGGAATCAGCTTGAAACTGATTTAAGCGTAATGACTGTGCGCTCAAGTATTCAGTCAATTTCACAAATCGGACCCACCCTAATTGGAGTGAGGTCATAGTGAGAACATTTGAAGGCCACGAAGAACGAGGAAAAAGTAAGCGAAATCTTTGAAAAATTTGTTGGAAACTGTCTTATCTAGAATTTTTTCGTGGTTTGTTATAAAGGGTGACTGGTAATTAGTGACCAACATTTAAACACATGATTGTACTCATCATTATGAACAACTTTTACTATGGGACCAAACCTGAAACCGCGAAAAAAAATCAGCTGTTCCCTACATTTATGTTCGCATAACTCGTCAAAATGTAGGGAACAGATGATTTTTTTTTTCGCGATTTCGAGTTTGGTCCCGTAGTAAAAGTTGTTCATAATGTTGAGTACAATCATGTGTTTAAATGTCGGTCACTAATTACCAGTCACCCTATATAATTAAATGCAACGTCTCTTTGTTTGTCTTGATTTGAACTTCTTTTTTTTAATGCATATAAGTGTTTGACCAGTTTGTTGTTAGGTTAGTAAAATCTGCAATACCCGTATCTGTATCATAGAAAACAATGTCTATGCTAATTTTGTGAATTTTCAACGAGCATAAACCTATTAAATAAATACATTAAAAACAACTTTTAACATCAACCTACTATGAAAAAACTACGAAATAAAACGTTGTACCAATTTGGCTCACAAACTGGGTTTCACTTACGTAGGTATCTGGTCACAAGCTTTGGTGACAAAGATATTCTGGCTCTGTGCCAATTCGTGAAATATATCGCGTAGTCTTTTGAAAGTCTGCTATTGCAGTTGCCATAGGCACTGAGGTGACAACTTGTTACTTTTGGCGCCATGTGATTTAATATAATCGAGTAGGAAGCAAGTTTAGGAAAGAGAAGAAGTGGAGCGCTAGGATAAAATTGGCACTCGAAAAAGAAGAGTTATCTCAACAGGAGTTGATACCAGATAAGAATGGTGTCAATGATATTATAAGGACAGATTGAGACTGAGATCAGACCAGGAACGTGCTTGAAATTACGAGAATTACCCCTCAGGTCCCTTAATTTTAAATGTTGCAGCGTCATGCTGAGATTCCTAGGAGCTTTTGGCCTGATACAGGACCTTCTGTTATTTAACTTTCTTTTTATATATATATTTTTTTGCTTCTTTTTAGTTTGGTTTTTGATCTTCCTGTGCGAGTCAAAATATTTTTATTGCTTTTCTTTACTTGAAAAAGAAAATTTATCCTAACTTATGAATTGAATGTTGTCAGTCATGAGGTGAGTTTTATAGTACACATATATTAACTACAATAACCTAGCTACAGTATACAAACTAACACAATTATAAATATATATCATGTACAAATACATAAAGGAAAAAGATTAAAAGCTCACTGTGCATCAAAGAATTCTTCCGCATAGTTGTCAATGGGAAAAGTGCCCAAAAGGCTGGCAGCGTTGCCACGTTGGATGGCGATGCTGCGTTTTGTAGTATTGCTATTTGAGCAATGTTATCCATTTTTTTAAACAAAAGCAGTGGGAACATAAAAGGCGAAATGCTTTGGCCCGTGATCTTAAGATGATAATAATGAAACTACGTTTTTCACCTTGTCCGCGGTTCTAGTAGCTTAAAATAAAATTCAGGAAAGTTCCGGACAATCCAATTGGTGGGTACAGGGAAAAATAAAGGGGGCCAACGTCCAGGGTTTAATCAATTAAGAAATAAATAAGCATCCAGCTAATGCAAAGAATTTTGGCTACTAGCTTGTTTTTGTATAAGTGTTTTGTCAGTTTTATGTGGACTGCTCGTGCCAAAAAGTATGGGAGTCGTTTTTTGTGAGAAATTATTTTACACGCAAGTAGTTTGTCAAAATAAATATATGGATAAGTGTTTAAATTGATAATTTTATGAAAAAATAACAGAATTCTTGCATTCTTGAGATGATATTGCAAAAATTTGAAAATAAGGTAAGTACTGTAGAAGCGAGATGGGCCGCCCGCACCAATTCCTGTGTGTTGCGGGACGTAGCAGAATTAATACACTGATCGCTTTAAAAATATTAAGTTCATTTCATTATTTCGTGTTAACAGTCACGCGCCTGGCACGATACCAATATATTACTATACTCTATGCATGATACTCCTGCCACATGAGTAAAGTTACTCATGTGCTCATGCTTTTCGAAACAAAATTCGTATTCAAATTCATTTGAAAGCTTATTCTTCAGATATTCGAATGTTATTAAATAATTATTTTATCACCAGCCAGTACAACTTAAGGTTCTTTTTTGCAGACAACCTTTACAATAAATTATTCCTACAATCTTAATAGGTAATATATATTAATCGTTCAACTCGACTTAAATTATTGAAGAAATCTTTTACAGTTTTGATCATTTCTTTACCTGATTGGTGTCGTGTAAAACAAAAAAAAAAAAAAAATATTTTTAAAGAAACCATTTATGATTTTAAATAAGTAGTTTAGTCATTTCTGTCTAATTTATAACTAGAGTTCTTGTCAAGACGAATTAAACGAGCCCAAACTCCATGAGGTTGCGTCGTTTTATAGACACCATCCCGTTCCATCATCAGAATAGCGTCATAATAAAAAAAAAACATTATCATTCGATTTACAAAATCATTACTATGCATGCAAAATTTCAGCTCAATCGAAAACCGGTAACTGGGTCAAATTTAACTGGCAAGATTTGATTACATACCAGGTGGCCAATTCTCGTAACTAAAAAAACAAAATCTAGTCGCATTGTCATCTCGGCGACAAGCAAATGTCAAAAACTTGTCAAAAATCTGTGGAAACTCAAGGTATTTTTGACAGATTGAGACTGAGGTCAGACTGAATTTTCTTAAAATTACGAGAATTGCCCCTCAGGGCGGTTGAAAAGTCCCACCACAGCACAGAGTATGTGCCAGTCACATAAAGAGAAGGAATCTTAAAATTGGTACAAAACACAAGGGTTTCTACCCCTCTCGTTATCGACCCTTAATAGACCGAGCAAATTAAATTCCTTTGCCGGATTATGTGAGATATACCTTTTTAGGGCCATCTGTTTTAGCTGTCTGCTTTGTTAAGGAATGGTTTACTCTTGAGCTTGTTTATGCTTTTAATAACACAGTTGTAATATTGTATATTTTTTAATGTGGGCTATGCTTTATCGGCATTCTTATTGCGTTACTGGATAATTTTGAAGGTTTTTTGCAAATCCATTGTTTCATAGGTTCGAAATCAATATCAATTAAAATCAAAACATTTTATGTCACATAAACCAGCACTTATAAAACGTCTGAAGCTAAGTGCACGGTTCCTATGGAGAAGAGCCGGCAAGAAATTCCACGGAAACTCTTTTAAAATTATTGGCTTTTATGTTCGAATTTACCTGTTCAACAACATTCATTTGCTACCGTTAGTGTGTTATCCAACTACCCGCTGCTTTCAGTATGGTTTATTAACTAAAATAAGCTGCTTGCTGGTAAAACGCTAACAGTGGTATTGTGAAAAATTTGTGATGCAAATGGCTTTTAAATATTAAGCTCTAGGCTAGACTCTCTCACTTTGGTTGATATGAATTTAGAGGGTTATATTGGTGATTTTAATGCAGTAAATACATACGTGATAGGGTCTCGAATAATATTATATTTTTGTTCAACATACAGCCTGACGCAGACCTGCAAGTTGCGAAAAACGCAAGGAAATTTAAGTTTCGCGGGCGATTCCCCTTTAAATGCGTCACTAAATATTAAAACAAAAATAAGTTTCGCGGGCGATTCCCCTTTAAATGCGTCACTAAATATTAAAAAAAATAATAGTTTCGCGGGCGATTCCCCATTAAATGCGTCACTGAATATTTTAAAAAATAATACAGTACGTTCCTAGTTTATAATGGTTTTATTTATGGCCGTCGTAAACATTTTACAGCCTTTTCTGCGGTCAGTACACCCATTTCCTAGACGAAATTATTTTATATCGGTTGTCACCGGAGGAGTTAACAAATAATTAACTTTCACTTGCTAAGTAAATACGAGTAACAGTGAAAGGATTTTTTTTGCAAAACAACGAATAATTAAAGTAGAAGTGTCTGTTTGTAATGTCAAAGTAACAGCATTTAAATATGCATACGTAAGCATATACAGTAGATACTTATAACAATTATAATATTTATACTACTACTCTTAACAATTTTTGACCTCGTATCGGACTTTGTTTTTTATTTTACTTTTTTTTTAATTTTAATTTATATTTGATTAAGAATGCGAGTGTATTAAATACTTTTTCTTTGTTTCTAATTTATGTTTTCGTTTTGTCTGTTTGTTCAGGCTAATCTCTAAAACAACTAGACCAATATTAACGGGATTTTTACTGGCAGATAGCTGATGTTATAAACTGTAATACATAGAATATTTTTGTCGCGGTAGTACGTTCCCGTGGGATAATTCCCGATATCCCCGCGAGCGAAGCCGCGGTCAGCAGCTAGTCATCAATATGAACTAAGTGGAAAAAATACGTATTATTAAAGTAAATTTTAAAACCACTAATAGGAACTAGACCATTTTTTATGGAACGACTACGCTTTAAAACAAAAGACGATTTTTTCAAATCGGTTCATAAATGACGAAGTTCTTAGGTAATAAATATACAAACAAAAAAAAAACACCGAATTGAGAACCTCCACAGTTTTGTGAATTCGGTTAAAAAGACGAAAGAAACTCTTCAACATAAATTCAACCAGACATGATACAATGGTCTCATACCGTCCTATTACAATACAGCCTAAGAAACACCAATCTCCAAAAACCGACCCTCTCAAGCAAAAAACGCGCAATATTTTGCCATATTATGACGTTTTATATACGACAAGAGGCGTTCGCAAGTCATAATACCGCCTAATCCCCATCACTTGCACGCCGGGGTAAGCCAGGGGTAAATCAGGTCGAGGGTGTTGCCACAGAATAGAAACGTACAGAAAACCAGATCCATATAACAAGGGAAATCAGGTGCAAACATAGATGCGCACAGTCAAACAAAGAGATGGTGTACAATAAAGCGTATTTAAATAAATAAATAACGACTTATAATCAATATTGTAAGAGTGCCGAGTAGTTAACTGTTTTTGACACTTAATTTTAAATACCAAACACAGAAGAGAGGCCTATACTCAGCAGTGAGTGGAACAAAGCTGCCAATGACGATGATGATCACACACAATAAAAAAAATAAAAAAAATATTGGCAGGGGAATGAAATTGTTTTGTTTGACTTTCACTTTGACCTATTATTCGGATTCTGTATCATTTTGAAGACCAACGCAATGCTTCATATTATTTTCGAATAAATTGTCTGCTCAACAACGAACGTTGTTGTTGTTGAACTGTCAAAATGACAGCCATTCCAACTGTTTTTTTTTTTTTTTTTTGAGTTTGGGATATCATCAAACAACTTATCCCGCTCTGGGTGGAGCAGGAGGGCATGTCAGACTTTTAATGACTAAAACCTACCCGTGTTCCCTCAGTTGCCTGTGGGCCAGGGGTCACGGTATCTCTTTCGAACAACCAGTACCCCTGGCAGACATCGGCCCTTGCGGACCCCGTCAGATGGGGTTGACATCTTTTTGAGGCGCGCGTGGAGCACAACACGCCGTCGACCCGGACTTGGTCTCGGACAGCGAGCTACCCATTACTCGCCGTCCGCAACCCCACGCCAGTCAGAATGAAAATTAAAACACGCGTTCTTCGGATTGATAATGTAGTTCACGAGTCAGATAAAAACATACAACACTATCTTTTGAAAGGGGCGCCTAGAATCAATTCCCTTTTCTTGTAAACTTTGACGTTTCAGTACCTTTTAAAGGTCTATTCGAAATAAAGTATTTGAAACACTACGACTTGCATGTTTGCGATTCATGACAAAAATTACTAGTTTCTCTTATAATTTCACCTCCAGTTTTAGACTACCTAGAATTTTCAGGGTGAAAATGCCTGGAAAACTTCTCGCAAAATATTTCAAGTTGGCACCAACCTCTAAAATACCGTTCGCCAATCAATACCGAAATTCTAAGGCTGGAATTTTGAAACTCTCCCAGCGGAAAATATACGAAACAAACTTTCAACTGTAATTAACCTATTTCCGTAACTTGTTGCTCCGAGTTAGGCTGTTGACACATTTACAACTAGTTACTGGTTAAAGTACCTGCCTGCCCTTTTTTGTGTAAAAACTGACGACTTTTTCGGGCGCGCTGAGTGAGATTTTCCGCATTATGTGAATTTTACGCAGGCGGTGGCAAACGCGCCAGTTTTTTTCAACGCTCTGCGTTTTTTGGACATGAAGACACTGATAGTGATAATGATGCAAAACGTTTAATATTTTCTTTGTCGCGCCTTCTGAAGTAAGTTTCACGTCAATAAGCATGAACTCTGGGCATAACACGCGAAGCTTTCATGCTTGTTGATCCTAAAACTTCTCCATATTGTGGAGATGCTTCAGGGCCTGAATTCACTATGACCACTTAACGATTCCTTACTTCAAAACCACGTCAATTCCTTACATCACAAACGAAATATATCGTTTTAATAATATCGACAAACTGTCTTAGCACATACAGAATACGACATTTCGATTTCTTATCTTACATTGCTTTCTAGAAAACACGATATTGACATAGTTCGAACGTAGTAGATTCTGAGGGAAATCATTGTACAAGTAACCATACAGAATTGGGGCCCTGGTGATTCTAAGTAACACTTATTGATGATCATTGCGCAGTCTTCTCTTACAACCTTTGGGTGAGACCAGTACGCGGTTATGCTACTATCATAACATAATATAACATCACGCTGGTATTCCCCGAAGGTTGATGCAGGAGAAATGTGGGTGCACCCACATTTTACAAAGAAAGAAAGAAAAACTATTTATTAGACTCGCACAGGAATATCACAAACTTAATTACACAATATGCACGACAAAATATTAATAAAAAAAATAAAAAAACAAATTCATATACAAGGCCAAAATCTCAGCATGATGCTGCGACATTTAAAAGAGTGTCGCAGCGCTGGTATTCTGATAGGGTGATGTGATGTCACGGACAGATACAATGGAATCAGAATACCAGCACTGTGACACTTTTTTAAAGTCACTTTAGCCAATTGTCATTAAACGGGTACATACAAATCCACCATCCAGCTACTACTACTGAGAAATTCCAGATAGATAAACCAAATAATTGGATTTATTTACTAAGTAATAATAAGGAAGTAAAAAAAGTTTGAATAATTGTTTTTTTTTTTTTTGATGCATAAACTTTTTTTCTCTCTTTTGTATTGTATTTTTTGACTGTGCGATCATTCATTTGCGTATTTCTCGTCGCTGTTTTCGTGTATTTGTTGATATTACTCAAATTAATCGTCAATGGAAGCTTGTAATTGGCCATCGTTTACACATTGTACTAGATATCTCATCTCATCTCGTCTATCACAATCACATTCACTCATATACACTTAAAACACTGACCTACGGCACTGGCACACAACTATTATTGCATAAACACATTACATAATTCACGTAATTTGGCCATTTTGTAATTTCTTACATCAATTTTATGACGCACACGCACATTAACTCTATGGATGACGCTTCGAAATGTTGCCACTACATAAAGAGTAAAAGTTTATTGAGGATGATATTCTCGTAGCATGTTTGTCTATTTCTTTTTTTTATTTTGTTTTATAAATTTTTTATATTCTTGTTTAGTTCTATCATATTTATATTTTAATTTTTTTTTTATAAGTTCGTTGTACCAGTTCAGTGTCCTATTAATTGTTTGAGGCACCGGGCGACGTCAATACGTCAAAGCCGGCTGTCACTGAAAACCAGCGCTGGGGCTCTGTCTTGCATAGGGTCGCAGCATAATGCTGAGCGATAGCCGTTTTGCGTGGATGTGACGCATGTTTCCCTCAACCTTTTCTTATTTTTGTATTCCTGTTCTTTTTGCGTCATGTTTACCGCAAATAAACGTTTTTTCTTTCTTTCTTTCTATATTTACTTTCCTAAAATTAATACAAAATAAAATGCCGCCGGGCGTAAAAGAAGAGCACCATCCCATTTCTTCCAGTAGGTGTCGTAGAAGGCGACTAAGGGACTTACTAGAGAATGAGCAGCAGCGTTCTCTATGCATTTTACCACCATACTGCGATCGCCAACCCGCCTGCCAAGCGTGGCGTTTGTGCCAAAACCCCCCCAAGGGGGAGGCCTATGTCCAGCAGTGGATGGCTTTCGGCTGAAATGATGATGATGATGATGATGAAAATAAAACCTAAATAGGGAGACTTATTCGCCCTCTTGAGTCACCCTCCCTTATCATCTTTATGATCGCTGAAAGTAGATTTTTTGCACATATAGTAGGTAGGTATATATTGTCTACACAAAATACGATATGGATTGCACACTGTATTGTTTGCTGAGAAAGACATAACAACACAATATCATGAGGAGCCCAATTAAGATGGCAACGTTTCTCTTTTATTTTAAGGACAATCACACATACCTTGACATATACCTTGTTTGTATATTTTCCTTGAGGAAATCCTCACGGTAACTGTCTAGGGAAAACGGAGAGTTATGTCAGATGTCACTCCCTCCACTACCATGACCACCCCCCACTACCCGACTACATGATCGGGGGCCCGGGAAATACTGTATATGCGCCGCTCCCCCAATTGAATTCATCATATACCTATACATTTTTGTATTGCTGATTTCTAGTTAGTTCCAGTAAAATTAAAGATATATTACATAAAAAATTGGTCGTTTGGTTGTAGAATATAAACTAGTTGGCCATTTCAAGCTTGTAATCTGCGGGCATAACACTGACTTAAGAAAATAGAGAATTTAAAGTTGAAAGTAGCCTTGTTTAATACTTGGTAGGCGTCGCTAAGGTTTCCTTTCCAATTAAGTTAATACTTAATCCGTTTTGATGAGAGTAAAGGATCGTTTACTTTTAATAACATCTTTATGGCATACTTGAGTTTTAAGCTTAATCGGGGAAATGATCACGATTCTTACTGTGTTCAGACATTGGTTTTAGTAAGTAGGCTCTTTTTATGGCTTATTACTATTTGCTATAGTTTTGTAAGCATAGGTGTAATGGAGTAAGCGTAGCGTGGGACGCCTCACAGTTAACTGGACTGACGACATTAGAAAGTGGCTGGGACAGACTAGGTGGCGCAGCCTGGGTAAGGCCTCCGTCCAACAGTGGACTGCGATAAGCTGATAGTAAAGTAGTGACGGACCTGTACTGAACGGAGTGGGCTGTATCCACCGCGCGATGGATACAGCCCACTCCTCATCGATGGTAGGTCATCTGTGTCCCAGTAGTCAAGGATTTTTTTGTTTTGTGTTGATAATCATCAAATAACTTCGTCGGTTTTAGTCAGTAAAAGTCTGACACAGTCCTGCTTCACCCAGAGCGGGAGAAGATATTTGATGATTTCCCATCCTCAAAAAAGAAAGAAAAGAAAAAAGAAGAAAAGAAAAAAAGAAAAACGGTAGACGGTGAAAGGAAGAGAAAAATATAGATGCCTATTTTGCCGACCCTAAGTAACATGGGGCAAGGGCATGAAGAAGAGGCAGACAGAGGAGTAATAGGCTGGCCCTTATCCCATACATAACACATAACATAACGCTAGGAAATTCCAAGTAGAAAAAAACAATAACATGGAGTTGTCTGTCAGTGAATTTAAGATTTTAATTAATTAGAATGAAATTTTTGTCAACTCTTATTATGAGATGTTTTCTTGCGTTTGCGCTAGTCTGACTAAACACAGTCTTGAAAGTTCAGTCTGTACAAATCCTAATCGTTTTATGTTTGTATATAATATTGAAGTCAATATCAAGATTGAATTTGAATAACAGTTGAAAGTTTTATTAATAAGAAGAGTTGAGTCCGTAATTACGACTCTCACTTATATGAAGGTATACTGAGTGAAGTAAATGTTCTATATACTGCACTACATATTAATAATATATACAAGTATATAAAAAGAAAATTATCATAAGGCATCAAAAAGTTCGTCCGCATCGTTGTCAACGGGAGAAGTGGCCAACAGGCTGGCAGTATTGACACGTTGTATGGCAATTCTGATTCTTTGGCCAGAAAATAAGACAGCGTGACCAGAGGGTCACGTTAAGAGTTGCTTGGCAATGTCTCGGAAAACTACGTGAGCACTCGGACTCCATGGCCCTAGAGTTTCCACCCCAACTGCATAAATAAGTATGTAGTTTCAAATAATGTGATCACCACCTGAGTCGTGATCAAAATACAAAATTTTTTTTCGCGATTTCAGGTTTGGTCCCATAGTAAAAGTTGTTCATAATGATGCAAACAATGACCCCTTAAGAGGTTGTGCGTTATTTACGTGACACCTTGTATATTTATATTGCTTACTGCATGAGGCGCGGTCGAAAGCTTGCATAGAAAGGAGCCCATGCACGCGAAATCACAACCACTCTTTTTTTCCAATTTCCCCGATATCAAAATCAAACTGGAATCCATATTAAAAAGAGAAGCCGAAACCTTTACAACGAATTCTCTTTTCGCCAAACGAAAATAAAAAGTATTTTTTACACTGCCAGTGCTCAAATAGTGAATGCAGTTAGCTAGAGGCAAACGCACCGCCTTGCTGCCTGGCTGTTTCTGTAGAACCTTTGACATGTGAAAACGATGCCTTAAGCGGTTTACAGCGCTGCAAATGGTGCGATTTATTTGTAAAATCTTGCGACTTTTTTAATGACATTACATAACGTCACGCCTATGGCTGATAAATGAGGCAGAGGTGTATAAAAACAGTTATCTTTAAGTCCCTTAAAGAAAACTGTTTTTATACTTACTTATTAGAATAGCGATTTTGAGATAGGGAGCGCGCCTATTGCCATCATCCCAGCACGAATCCAAACTCCGGGCTGCTTCAACGAAGATTCAAGCCAAACAATCTTCATTTATATGATGTAGGAGCCTCTTTTTTATTTATTTATTTATTTATATATACTTTATTGTACACCACAAAAAATACATTACAAAAAAACAAGGTACACTACAAAATATACAATGGGCGGCCTTATCGCTTTCCGCGATCTCTTCCAGGCAACCTTGGCATGGACAGCGATTGGTCTGGATCTAAAATGGGGATGTTGTTGGCGCAACTAATAAATATACAATATACTAAAATAGATATAAACATATCCTATCCTATATAATAGATACATACATACTAAATATATAAGGAACGAAAATAAATGAAGAATTTACATCGAAAATTACAGTAAAGTATGAGAACTATATTATTATTTTTTATTTTTTTTGGGTGGGAAATTATCAAATAACTTCTCCCGCTCTGGGTGAAGCAGGAGGGCGTGTCAGACTTTTACTGACTAAAACCCACCCGTGTTCCCTCAGTAGCCCGTATGCCAGGGGCTATGGTATCTCTATCGAATAAACCCGCACCAGTAACAGATTGAGTAATAAAACACATTTGTTGTGCAACTTTGATCGTAATTATTCCTAGAAAATCATTCAATTAATCTTCTCTCTTCGTTTGTCAGCCAAATCTGCCTCCCGCCTACTGTTTTTTCTGCTTTTCCTTTTCCAAATAACTTTGACTGTTCGAATGTGATTAAAGTTATTTTATCGCTAAGCTATAACAACAAAGTAGTGGAGCAGTGTTAGCCTGGGTCATTGCCCCGACTTACGAGTTGTAGGTCGAAGGCTCGGACCCAGGTAAGCGCTTTACTTTAAGTATATAATTTTATAATTACTCCTCTCAAAATGGTGGAGGAGCACATCGTGAGGAAACCGGCGTGTCCTAAAATAAAAAATAAAAAAATCATGCGGCAATTACCAACCCGCACTGGGTTCGCGGTGGATTACGGCCCACCCCTCAAAGAGAAGGCCCGTGTCCTAGCAGTGGGAACGTAATAGGCTGATTATGCGTATGCTGTACAATATAAGGTCCTCTTTTTCAAACACCACTTCACAGTTCCTATTTTTTCAATCTATCTATGACCCGACCAACTTTACAAACATGTTAATCTTTCTGCCACAGTATTACAATTGTCATTAAACCGCTTACCAACATAACAAAAGATACGTATTGTCTCTAATCTCTCTCTCGCATTTCACTGCCCTGATTTTCTTTCCCATTAATTCTCCATAAAAGAAAACCAATTAACTAATGATGCTTCTTGGATGTTCGAGGAAAACATTCTAATTATCTAAAGCGTCTGCCGATCGCTTCGTGGCATCTTCAAGTTTTGTGATGGAACAGTCACAGATCGAGAAGGTTGAGCATAACTAAAACAAAAAAAAAAATGCCGTGAGTAAAACAACATAGCCCGGATACGTAAAAATTGACATAATAATGCCAAAAAATTTAATTCTTTGACTGAACATGGGTACTATGGCCAGGCCTTACCTTTTTCCAACTATTATTCAGCTGGATCCGGTTAGACTGCAAGCCGCCCCGGCTTGCAGTCTAACCGAATCCAGCTGAATTTTACATGGAGCGGCTGCCCATCTGAGGACCCGTAAAGACTGTCAAAGATTCACGAATGACAGGCGGAACCACCGGCTTAACGTGCTTTCCGAGGCAAGTTTTATTATGAAAAGATGGTCAGCTATTGGACCTACTGCGGCAAACGTAGCTTAATATGATCGATCGACGCGTGTGGCTATATATTACTTAGCCACCAGCCCCTCCCTGAGCATAATTAGAACATGATCTCTTTTTTTAAGATTTTCAATAAGTTTAGCAGTAAGTAAAAGAAGCTTGCCCAGTGCAAGTCAAAATTGACATAATATTATTGCCTAACACTTTCATTCTTCGATTGAATATGTGTAATACGTTTACGTACGTATAAAACGTACCTACTTACTTATATTTTGAGTACAATGCGATATTGATGGTTTTGTTAGGATAGAGGATTTCTGTGTCTAGTTCGCTTAATGTCCCGAATGATTCCGAATAATAAATGCGTGCTTTTATTTTCTGTTGTTTCGGCTAAGAATGGGGCACCCTTTTATGAGCCGGTAAAAGGAAAAATATGTACCTACAGCAGAATCCTCGGTTTGTTAATAACAACGAAACTGTGAACTCTGATCTGTCGGCGAAATTCAGAATTTGTGAATATGGAATCCTTTGACTGTTTATTTTAGGATATATCGCCAACCGGTCCCTGGTTCGCACAATTTTTACAACTTGACAAGACATCCAGAAATTATATGTCTATCTTCTATCTATCTATATAAATAAAAAGAAAAGTCCTGACTGACTGACTGATTGACTGACTCATCAACGCCCAGCCCAAACACTTGCACCTAGAAAGCTGAAACTTTGCACAGTGGTTCCCTTTATAATTTAGACAAGGAATAAGAAAGGATTCGAAATTCAACCCCTAAGGGAGTTAAATAGGGGATGAAAGTTCCGCGCGGGCGAAGCCGCTGGTAAAAGCTAGTTTATCTATATAAATAAAACGAAAAGTCCTGACTGACTGATTGACTGACTCATCAACGCCCAGCCCAAACACTTGCACCTAGAAAGCTGAAACTTTGCATAGTGGTTCCCTTTATAATTTAGACAAGGAATAAGAAAGGATTCGAAATTCAACCCCTAAGGGAGTTAAATAGGGCATGAAAGTTCCGCGCGGGTGAAGTCGCTGGCAAAAGCTAGGTTATTATATGTAACATTAACATCAATGTAATATACACATAAACCTTCTGGAATAAATTCCCTAAATTATGGTGGAAACAATATCAAACTCCGCAGCGCAGTTTAGAAGAACAATATAGTCACACAGACAGACACGAAGTTGAACTTGAATCTATACATACAAGTAAATAAAATTAAAATATCTGCTTGTAATGTCAAAATATCAGCTTTTTACTGAATGCATATAAAATTTTACATTTAGGTACGCTACTTATAACAAAAAATCATTTCTTGAAATGTTTGTCTGTCTGTATATATTATTATGTTGTTGGTTCCGGTTGAACACCGAAACGGCTGGACCGATTTCGACGAGAGTTACACTGGCAGATAGCTGATGTTAGAATAAAAGATGTAACTTATGATATTTTTTCTCGTTAGCACGTTCTCGTGAGATAACTTCTGACATCCACGCGAGCGAAGCCGCGGGAAGCTACTAGGTACTTTATAATAATTATGTATAGATTAAAATTAATTAATTGCACTGTATTTAAATAATGTAATTTTTTAATAATCATTTACTTTTATTTTGCCATAATATACCCGAGTAATGCTACTCTAGTGGCATTTTTTACCTAATTTTAATATTGTTAACATGCGGATAATGTAGTGGGCTTCAATATTGTTAAAACTATATTTATTTTTGTTATTTGTAAACATTTTATATTGTAGCTGTATAATGTCCCATAATAAATAAAATAAAATAAAACAAACCCCTATTAGCATTAGACTTATTTAGTTTGTTATGATAATTAATAATTAAGTGAAATGTAATACCATTAAGGGGAGCGTCAGATCGGTTATCGTTCTTTTAAACTACACCTATGTTGACTAAGGAAACGACATAATAATCTAATAAACTTTAACGATGCTTGCACATCGATTAGCGATTAAATGGCTTCTTAATAGACCATCCATTACATAGCGACACCCCTTCGGGCCTCAAAAAGCAAGTTAAGACGTTGGTCCAGACTGTCATTCGTAGATCGTTGACGGGGAAAGTCTGAGAACCAGTCTTGTCACAGGGTATTTTGTTACCCAGTAACTGGGTTGTGGAGGTCAGATAGGCAGACGCTCCATAAAAAAACACAGCAACTCAGTTGCATCCGGTTAAACAGGAAGCCCCATTTTATTCTGGGTGCATAGTCTTAACACATAATTACGAGTATTTATTGAATGCATGTTAAATATTGTACTTAAAACATTTTAAAAGAGTAACGCCGGAGTTTCTTGCCCATTCTTCTCGATACGAAACTATATTTTGGAAGGGGCGACTAGAAACAATTCTATTTTAATGTAAATGTTGACGTTCAAAGGCGCCTTTAAGTGCCTATTTGAAATAAATGCTTTAACTTTGACTGCTGAAAATACAGCCGCGAGACGCGACTGAAATAGACGTCTTTAAACTTCGAATGCATCTGTTTCGTTACTTTACTTTCTACAAACACAAAAGGTAAATTAATCGTGACAAAATATCCTGCCAGGGGTGCGGGTTTGTTCGACAAAAATACCGCAGCCTCTGGCATAAGGGCTACCGAGGGAACACGGGTGGGTTTTAGTCAGTAAAAGTCTGACACGCCCTCCTGCTCCAACCAGAGCGGGAGAAGTTATTTGATGATTTCCCAACCAAAAAAATAATAATAAGAAATCGTGACAAAAACTAAGGAAGAAAATTATTTTCCGTTACTAGGTGTTTTATATTCGTGCTGTAAATTTTTATATTCACGAAAAAAAATATAAATCAAATTACAAACAATCTAAATCAATCTTCCAACATTTTTAATCAAGACTAGGATTGTCTTAAAACCCCAGATATCTATCTATAATTAAAAAATACATTACAAAAAAGACACGATAAAAGGTGTTTATGGATAACTTTATCAGAGGAACTAAGAAAGACTTACATGGATGATGATGAAAATATCCAATTCAAGAATTATTTCCTGGAAGAAGTTGTAAGTACAACTGGAGTCACACAACCTATAATAAATGAGGGTATATCTGAAGAATCACTGTCAAGAATCCTAGAAAAAATTGCAAATATGAATCCACAATTACCGAAGCAGACTAATTTAAAAAAAATCTCAGACAAATTTGTAATTGAAAAATTCACCAGTAAAAACACAAATGTAACTCAATGGATGGCCATTTTTGAAAAAGAATGTGCTCGATTCGAAATAGTTGAGGATGAAAGAAAAATTGAGATATTTAGACTGTTTTTGGATAAATCATGTTTGAATTGGTACAGTTCTATGCTAATAAGACTTACACTTAGTTCAGAATGGAAACAATGGAAGGAAGATTTTTGTGATACTTATGAGAATAAAGGTTGGACACCAATAAGATATGCAATAGAATTTAAATACAAAACAGGATCACTATTAGAATATGCAATAAGAAAAGAGAAAATATTGTTAGAAATGGACAGTACAATAAACAAAAGTACTCTAATTGATCTGATTGCAGTAGGTCTACCTAGTTTCATAACAGACAGAATTGATAGAAAGAAAATAAATGAGACTAAAGATCTTTTTAATGAAGTGAAAAGCTTGGAACATTTAGTTAACAAAAAAAGTTTTGATAAAAGGAAAATAACAAATTCTGCAGTGAAAACAAAAGAGGTTAAAGAACCATGCAAGATTTGTAGAAAACTAAATAAAGGAAATAGATATCACCCAGAAGACTCATGCTGGTTTAAAACGTATGAAGGTATTAAAGAAAAAGAAAATGTTATCAATTTTGTTAACAATTCAGAAGTAGAAACAGAATTAAATAATATGGATCAAAAAAACTAGTAGTGCCACCATTAATTAAAGTCAAATTAACATTAAATAACACGTTTGATGCATACGGAATATATGATTCCGGTTCAAATATCTCATTAATTAATTCAAAATTGCTGAAGTTAAGAGATGAAGAAATAAATAATGCACAGACTGTGAAGTTAAATACGATTAATGGTGTGAAAAAAACAAATGGAATAGTAAAATTGAAAATAAAAATCTATGAAATAGAAGAAGAAGTGAATGTGTTTGTAATTAACAAGAATTTTGATTATGACTTTTTAATTGGATTGGATATGATAAAACAGTTTAAATTGATCCAAAATGAAAAGCTAGAAATTACACAAAAAACACAAGAAATAAATAGAAATGCAGAAATGGATGGAGGGAGAGATAAAACAATAAGCTGTGACAAGTTTACAGTAAACTTTAACGAAGACGTTGATGAAACAAAATATAAAATTACAATAAACCAGCTTGAATATAAACAAGAAGTAGAAATAAATGAACTAATTGAAAAATACAAATCCATCTTCGCAAAAGACAAATATGATATTGGAACAGTCAGGGATTATGAAGCCAGAATTGATTTAATGGTCGATAAATATTGCAGTAAAAGACCTTATAGATGTAATATTGAGGATAAGAAAGAAATCAAATCAAATCAAATCAAATCATTTATTTGCTTGGAAATGGGTAGTTACATGAGGTGATATATACAATAATAAAAGTGCTGATGACCATATCCTACCTAAATAGGTGTGCAAATATCTATTGTACTAAATTATACACATTATTAAAAAACACATTATTATAAATTAAATTAAAAAGCACGCATTACTCCCATGGAGGTAGGCAAAAACTACAGACCGTCATCACCACCAGTTCCGATCCTTACATACTACTTTTGCCTCGTTTACGCTCACACGTCCGGTCACAAACGCAGCCCAGACGGCGACGGTTGCGTGAAATATTTTACATTAATCCTTCTACAAACATTAATTTAAACAAATATTATTATATGAGCATTTATTGGACAGTTATTAATTGCATAATTTTAATAACCTTACTCAATTAAAAATTTAATACTAACTAATTACATTTATCATTTAAATAATCATTAACATTATAATATGCTTTATTTAATAAATAAAACTTTAACCTATTTTTAAACGCCCTAAGATTCGTTGCTTCCTTTACATGATTAGGTAATTTATTATATATTTTAGGCCCCATACAGAATGCACTCTTATCAAACATAGCCGTTCTATGGCGTATTGCTCGAAGTGTACTGGCAAGCCTGGTACTTTTTAACGTTTCATATTTATATAAGTTATTTCTAATGTCTAATGCTAGTTCATAAATATACAATGATGGGAATGTCAATATTTTCAAATTTATAAAATGTGGTTTACAAGTATCCGTCGGTTTTAATCCACAGATTGCCCTGATACACTTCTTTTGGGCTTTGAAAACTGTTTCTCTATCAGTGGCATTCCCCCAAAACATTATTCCATACCTCAGTGTTGAACCAACGTAAGCGTGGTAAGCAGATAGTAATGCAGTTTGATTTACCACTTTACGAAGCATATAGATGGCATACGAATACCGACTCAGTTTTGTACATACTTGTTCAATATGTGTCTTCCATGTCATATCCGAGTCTATGTGTAGTCCAAGAAATTTGGTAGTATTTATTTTTTCTATGTCTATGTCTTCATAACTTATTTTGAATGTCCTTAATTTAGAATTCTTATTTTTGAAAGTCATTACAGATGTTTTACGTAGGTTTATTTTAAGTTCGTTTAAGTTTAGCCACTTAACTATAGATGATAGTGTATTGTTAATTTCATGTTCATGTGTTATTGGGTCTTCAGATACAACTATCGCAGTACTATCGTCAGCATACAGTACCATGGACGATTAGAAATAGAGAGTCAAGTATCAAAATTATTGGAGAAAAGTCTAATTGAGGAATCATACAGTCCATTTGCTGCTCCCGTAACGTTGGCATACAAAAAGGAAGACAATAGAAGATCAAGACTTTGTATTGACTTTCGCGATTTGAATAAACTTATTATCCCACAGTCGCAACCTTTTCCGCTTATTGAAGATCTGATGGTAAAAACAAGAAATTGCAAATATTTTTCTACACTGGATTTAAATTCCGCATTTTGGTCTATACCATTACGAATCGAAGACCGAAGAAAAACAGCTTTTGTAACGCAAGACAGCCATTTTCAGTGGACCTGTTTACCATTTGGACTAAAAACATCACCAGCAATATTTCAAAGAATATTGAGTAATATTATAAGAAAACACAAACTTACAGAATTTACAGTAAATTACATAGATGATATATTGGTTTTCTCAAAATCCTTTACGGAACACATGAGCCATTTAACAAAATTATTAGAAGCAATAAAGAAGGAAGGCTTTAGACTGAAATTTTTTAAATGCACATTCGCATCGGATACAGTGAAATATTTAGGGCATATTATTCATAATAATTCAGTACGCCCAATAAAAGATAATCTAATATCAATAAAAAAATTCCCAGTACCACAAAATCAAAAAAATGTGAGACAGTTCTTGGGAAAAATAAATTTCTTCAACGAATACATACCAAATATTGCAATAACATTGGATCCATTACACAACTTACTAAGAAAGAATCAAAAATTCATCTGGACAGAAGAATGTCAAAAGTCCTTTGAAAAAATGAAACAACTGCTATGTTCTGAACCTATTTTAGAGATATTTGACCCAGACCTACCTATACTAATTTACACAGATGCAAGTATACTAGGCGTAGGAGCAGTATTGAAACAGAGACAACAAAACACAAAAGAAAAACCAGTTGCATATTTTTCCAAGAAACTAAATGAAGTACAGAAAAGGAAAAAAGCAATTTATTTAGAATGTCTAGCAATCAAAGAAGCAGTTAAATATTGGCAGCACTGGCTCATAGGTAAACGATTTATAGTTTTTTCTGATCATAAACCACTGGAAAAAATGAACATTAAATCAAGCACAGATGAAGAACTCGGAGACTTGACCTATTACCTTTCTCAATATGACTTTGAGATAAAATATTCACCAGGAAAAAATAATCTTGAAGCTGACTGTCTAAGTAGGAATCCTGTATTAGAAGCACATGAAAATGAAGAGGAACAATTAAAAGTAGTCAATTGGATACAACTGGAAGATATTATTGTTGATCAAGAAAATAATGAAGATGTACAAAAAGAAAAAAACAGATTAATATTAAAGCATTCCATATACTACAGGAAAATCAAGAATAAAAATAAAATTGTCTTATCAGAAGACTTCAGTATAAGTTTCATCAAACAAATACATAAAGAATACTGTCACATTGGGATTAAACAAATGCAAAATAAAATAACACCGTATTACACGGCTAAGAATTTAAGACAGAATATAAAGAAAACATGTAAAAGATGTGAGGACTAATGTCTCATCTAGGACCAGCCACACATCCTTTTGAAATAATGTCCATTGATACAATTGGTGGATTCGGAGGCTCAAGATCAACAAAGAAATACATGCACCTCTTAGTGGATCTTTTTACCAGATTTGCATACATTGTCAATTCAAAAACACAGAATTCAAATGACTTTATAAAACTTATCAAAAATGTGACAGAAGATAATAATATTGGTATGATCTTAACAGATCAGTACCCAGGAATAAATTCAAAGGATTTTAAAATTTTCCTAGAAAAAAATAATATTCCAATTATTTTCACAGCAGTAAATGCACCTTTTTCAAATGGAATGAATGAAAGACTTAACCAAACCCTGGTCAATAAAATAAGGTGCAAAATAAATGAAGAAAATAAAAAATAGCATGGACAACGATAGCACATAAATGCGTGGAAAAGTACAATGAAACTGACACACTGTTACAGGATTTGCACCTGTGTACTTGTTACAAGGAAAAGATATTACATTAACACCAAGAGAACTAAAAGAAGAGAGAACAGAAAATGAATTATTGAGAGATAGAAAATTGGCACTGAAAAACAGTATAAAATCACACAACTACAATAAAAATCTATCTGATAGAAATAGAAAATATTATGAGTTTAATGTAGGAGACATGGTATATGCAGAAAATGGCAATAACTTAAACAGAAGAAAACTGGATGAGTTGAAGATAGGACCTTATGAAATAATAGAGAAACTTTCCAACTCAATATACAGAATAAATACAGGACATAGAAAATCAGAATCAAATCTCTTCCACATCAAAATCAATCAAAATCAAAATATTTTTATTTCATATAAACCTGCATGGGCACTTATGAAACGTCAGAAGCTAGGTGCACGGTTCCAAATTGTTGTTTCCTATGGAGAAGAGCCGGCAAGAAACTCCACGGTTACTCTTTTAAAAATAATTGGCTTTAACAATATTTTCAAATTACAGATATTAAATGTATGGGAGGACAGCGCAGGCCTATCAATAAGTACCAGGTACTTAGACGAATACAGAATAGAAAATCGTCTACAAATCTACAGTCTGTAAGGCCTATAACGTTCTCTCATTCACAATATGTAAAATAATCTACATAAATAAAATGAACCTAAATAAAATTGATGTATAATGTCAATTAATGACGAGAATATGTCAGCATTGTAAAAATAAAAAGAATTAAAAAGAACTTTGTATTTGAGAGCAGTTAATAGACTTTCACATAGTTATGCTGTTAATGAGGTACCAGGGAAACACCACCACCAAACTTGTCCCAGCTCCCGCATTTGAAGACGACAGCTTAAAGAACATTTAGTGAGGTTTTGTGATACAATTCTCTCCCCGAAGGGGGGGGGGGGGATGTAAGGAAATGACACATACCTATCATTTCTCTAATTTGAGTGACCGAGTGAGAACTGACGTGTGACAATGACAATGTGGTGCATGTCATTCGGATTGTGAGGTTAAGAAAAACCTATGAAATAGAAAATACCACAAGGATGTAAAGGAGACGATATTCGTGAATATAATAGCTTTGAATGTTGTTTCTTTATTACAGGTAAATTAATATTTTGTAAAGCAAGTAAGTTCTTACCTACTTTATGAAAACAACTTTTTGTTAACAATAAAATGACTTTATTACAGAAACGCAATTTAGTTATTTTACGGACGTCGGACCTTAAGATATCTCATATATATAAAAGGAGAAACTGACTGACTAATCAATCAACGCACAGCCGAAACTACTAGGACTAGGAACGTGAAATTTTGCACACGGCTTCCTTTTATAATGTAGGGGAGCATTAAGAAGGGGTTTTTGGAAATTCGACCTTTAAGGGGGTGAAAAGGGGGGATTTTGTTTGCATGAAAAATCTTATTCCTTGAGTTAATAAACTTGAAACTTGGCACAAATACTAAGTTAAGTAAATTATGAGGTTGGCCATTTATTGTTTTTCTAAACTGTTTTTAAGAAAAGAACAAAATATCTATGGAAAATAAAATGTGCCGAAAATCAACGCCTCAAAAACCATAACCATAAAATATCTTAGATTATATTTTTAAATAAGACTAGAGCGTGAATTGATACTGAAACACGATTGATCTACGAAATCTGATCTGTTGATTGTCTGATTTGTTGAGAAAACCGTAGCACTTTGTTTTGTGTTCATTGATTTTTTTGTAGATTTTCCAATTTGCCCTAGACATTGTTTTATTACATTTACCTATTTTCGACTTTCTACTATTGTATGCTGCCGGACGTAAAGAATAGCACCATCCCATTTCTTGCCGTGGGTTTCGTAGAAGGCGACTCAGGGACTTACTAGAGTATGGGCAGCAGCGTTCTCTAATTTTACCACTATACCAACCCGCCTGCCAAGCGTGGCGATTATGGCACCCCTTTTGGGGGAGGCCTATGTCCAGCAGTGGATGTCTTTCGGTTGAAATGATGATATATACTACTAGCTTCCGCCCGTGGCTTCGCCCGCGTGGAAGTCGGAAATTATCCCGCGGGAACGTACTACCGGGATAAAAAGTATCCAACGTGGTTTCGAGTTAATCAGACAGCGCGTTAAAATTCTTCCATACAAACTTTGAGACCCCCCAATCCCCATTTAGGGGGTAGTTTAGAAAAACAATAAAAAACCAACTTTATAATTTACTTAGATAATTATTTGTGCCAAGTTTCAAGTTTATTAACTCAAGGAATAAGATTTTTAATACAAACAAAATCCCCCGTTTTCACCCCCTTAAAGGTCGAATTTCCAAAAACCCCTTCTTAGTGCTCCCCTACATTATAAAAGGAAGCCGTGTGCAAAATTTCACGTTCCTAGTCCTAGTGGTTTCGGCTGTGCGTTGATTGATCAGTCAGTCAGTTTCTCCTTTTATCCGGCGAAATGGGATTTGCCGGTCCACGGCGGATAAAAAATCGCAGTTGATTGCTATGTGCCGTGGCACGGCACGTAATCTGTGGGAGCCGGTGGGAGCGGTTTTTTACGTTTCTCTATGAAATTAAGCAACCTATCTCTTTCGTTCTTGTATAAAAATGATCAGGATAGACAAGGCTAGATATGTTTCTTGGATTGATGCCAACTTCATAGTGCAAATTTTCGCGGTATTCATCGCAGAACATAGTACTTTGACAGTACTATGGCGCGGATCCGTGCTACTCGTTTTATCGATTGTGCTGAGTGTTTTTGAAGTGAAAGTGCATATTTCAAGCATGAATACGTATGTAAAGTTAATCAACTTTCTATTTATGTGTTAGTTAAAAGCAGTATAATATATTTACGCATATATTTTACTGAAAAAATTCCACGAGGTGAAAAAATGGCCGCCATATAAAATCATAAAATATTTGCGCTGACTTTTCGTGTGCGTATTTTGTATGAAATGGCTAAAATACTGCTAAAATGGTAAGAAAATTTCATAAACTATCCATAAATATACGATGTTGTGTATGAAAATTCAGATAAAGTAGTCAAAATTGCAATTTTAACATGTCATTCCTCCGTTGCTATGCAGCAGTCCGACCTGTTGCTAAGGGCCGAATTACGTCATCGCCCGATTCTCGAAAAAAATACATAATTATTAAAAATAATTAAAACTTTGCTATAACACTTAAATAGGAGGTAATTTAATGTAGTTTCTGGAATAGTTTTCACATTTGCAATCGATTAAGCAATTCATAAGAAAAAACCCGAACACGTGACGCATACAGCGTCACGTGTTCTTAAGTTTTTGTAAACAATAGACTTTTTTTATGGATTAATTTACGAACTCCTTTCATTGTGAACACTTGCGAGTATTTATTTATAGTTAGCAACAGTCTTGAACTGATTAAGTACATAAACATTTGTCAAACTGCGACATGTTTACGACTGCTAAAAAAAAATGAATGAGTGTCGAGTTACGTAACAGTTATAAGTGGCCACTTGTGTCGCGTGAAGATAAGATAAGATTAACGTCCTTTTTTATATGTTTTGGCTGCCTGGTGGTAATATGTTTATTATGTAATCGTTATTGTAGTGTAATTAGTGATTACTATGAAATGGTTTATTATTAAAATATGTATTTTGCTTCTATTTCTGGGGCCTTGAATGATAAAGTGGGAGACAAATAACAGCACTCGTTTTTAACTTGAAACCTACTCATTTTATTGTAAACTCAATTTCACATAAGTCATACACTGAATAAAAAATGATGTACTAATTCCGAAAAAGTTACAGTTTCATATGAGTTTCATAGTAAAATAGCGAGAAATCGGGGTTTTAACCCAAGGGACCTAAAGGGACGTGACCTAATCGACGCCATCTTGGAGTCAGCTACACCAGGTCATTTTTTTTTTTTTTTGACATTTCACTTTAAGGGAACGTTCCTAGTCCTAGTGGTTTCGGCTGTGCGTTGATTGATCAGTCAGTCAGTTTCTCCTTTTATATAGATAGATATGCCAAATTAGACAGATACAATTACAGCTTAAATCACTAAATACGTTAAACACTAACCGTATTAAGAACATTGTTTTGTTTCTGTCAATTGTTTGGAGATGACAGAGACCGAATGATATTTTAAATATGTTGTATTTATGTTGTTGTTGTGTGTTTGTAATCTAATAGTTTGTTCGTTATTTTGGTATATGAAGCAGTGCATATATTTTCATCCTCTTCTAAATGAATAAATATGATTAATGGATATGTTTACAACCTACATACTTCAGACACAAATATACAGAGGCGGATTTATTCTATTAGAATTTTCTAGCGGTCAACATATGGGCGATGGAAACAAACAGTAGTAGTATTTTGTTAAATTGGAACTTCTGACCATTTAATCCAACATCAAGATAGTAACAAAATCTTTAGGGACTTGCGAGAGATATTACTTTCTGTTTCCCCCTTACTTTTTTTAATTTAAATAGCTTTTCTCATTTGAATCTGTCACTTTGACCGTCTTTTAACGAACTTGAAAAAGGATGGTTACGGAATTATCTTTGATCTTCCGTTTTTTTAATTCGTGTTTTTGGTTCTCTAAAAGATGTAAGGTTTTGAGTTTGATTCACGGAAGTATTTTTTAATATTTTTAATGAGGTTAGTTTACATAATTGGTGGCCCAATTAGTGACTTATAAGATCAATTTATTTATCTAATGACGAGGCAGTAAAGCAAAATCTTTAGCTGTACCTACAATTACAGAAAATAACATTTTACATCGACCTGTCTGTTTAAATGCTTAAGAATAGATTAAGACCTTCCTAAGATCCAGGTGCCTATTCTATAGAGCGAGTTAAATACTTCCAGTTGCATGTTTAAAATATTAAAAGAAAGGCTATAACCTAGTTTTTGGAACGAAGTTTTTTAACGCGATTTACGGTAGGAGTAAACTGGTAGGAATAGTCACTAATCAGCTCAACAAGTTTGAAGGGAGCTAAATTACCCAACACACATGCCTCCATCAGCGAGACGTTTGAGTAAGCATGGCATACGCTCATCCATCAGGGCAATATTCAAGTCCATGAAAAACGTACCCAGTAAATGGTAGGTTTATAGTAGGTACACAAAACAATACAGTTACTAAATTAGCTGTGACCCCTACATAACCAGGATCGTGTAACATTATAACTTGTTGCTGCCTCGGCGAGTTTGCCAAATTTCGCTAACTGAGGTCAGGGGTTCAGACTTCAGACCCTGGACGGTTTCATATTTTATGAGATGTGCTAGCTATTTCGATAATTTTAACCTTATGTTGAAGATCTTAGTTGTCACCTAGACTAGACTAGGCAGATGATGATAACTTAGATCTGAATCCGATACCTAACAACTTTGGTGGTACTTCAGAAAGAACACACGACTTTACCACTATTAAAGAGATTGACCGCCGTTTCAAAATCCGTCGTACTGCACACTTATTAGGTCGGAATGTGAAGTAACTACTTATAGACTAAAATTAGAAAAACGAAAATAACCACAAAAATCTATATTCTTTTCCCAACTTTATGTTGGGGTCGTCTTCCAGTGTATTTTACACGGACCAACTGCCTATCAGACCTCCACCATCCAGTTACTGGGTAACACGATACGCCTCGGTAAGACTCTGGTTGTCAGAATTTCGGGCTTCTGACGCCCCGTAACGACTGTCAAAGATCCACGAGTGAAAGCCGGGACCAAGGACTTAACGTGCTTTCCGAAGCACGGAGGGATCTTGGTATGAAAGAAAACATGGTCACACATCCACATACGGCTATTATTACTTTGCATCTAACGACCTTTATATTTTTTTCGGTGGGAAATCATCAAATAACTTCTCCCGCTCTGGATGGAGCAGGAGGGCGTGTCAGATTTTTACTGACTAATACCCACCCGTGTTCCCTCAGTAGCCTGTATGCCAGGGGCGGCAGTATCTCTTTCGAACGAACCAGCACCCCTGGCAGGCATCGGCCCTTGCGGGCCCCATCACATTGTGCTGACATCTCTTTGAAGCGCGCGTGGAACACAACGCGCCGTCGACCTGGGCTTGGTCCTTACCGGACAGCGAGCTACCCATTACTCGCCGTCCGCAAGCCCACGCCTACGGTGGCCGGAAATCAGCCAGAGATTCCCGACGCCCAGGGCGTCGGGAATCTCTGGCTGATTAAAATCTGGCTGGCGCATATACTGCCTCTCCCTCACGTGCGCTGCCTATCTAATGACCTTATGAATCTTGCGTGAGTTACACATAATATGAAAATCCCAGACACTAATCTGAATAGGATCTTATCAAGACAATGCCTGGACTTTAAAAGAGACTGTGGCTTCTGACCTTGTTTCGGAGTTTTTTCTCAGAGTTGTCGGATAGTAAACACTGAGCAATTTAGTTATAAAATATATTTTGTACGTGTTAGCTAAAACCAATTTACAGATTTATCTAAATATAATTTATCACTTGTATTAACTCGAAATTCTCGTTAAATAATGGTAAGTGTAATATTAAATTAACCCTAATCAATTGATGCTCATGAAACGTCACCGCAAACCTTCGGGTTTTCGACCTATATTCAAGTAGGTACATATAGGTACTCATAAACAGTAGGTACAGCCTGTCTGTACACATGTCTTACGTTATCAGTAGCAGTTATCTTGAGATGGGCACGACAGCTCCCTTTTCATGTTGACACATAACAGCTAACACCGAATATGTGTGCTTTTGTTAGCTTTGAGATTTTTCACTTCAATATTTTGAAGGATTACGTCAAGAAGTCCATGATAGCTCAGCATTATTTTTATTATTTTTGAAGCTATCAGTACTACCTGTAGGTATAAAAGGCTAAGCGCGCACTACGTATTTTAATCGTTGCGATAAATAATCGCCAATCTGTGAACAAAACCAATATATTTACTAGTGAACGCGCACTACAGTAAAAAATCGCCTGAGAATCTGCTTGAAAAATTATTATGTGTTTGCGACTTTATTTCGCATGAACACGCGATTTATTAAAAACGCATCGCAGTGCGCGCTCTGTCTAACTAGCACCAACTGTTAGCAGTATTTGCACCACTTGCAGTGCAGCACATCATCATCATCATCATTTCAGCCGAAAGACGTCCACTGCTGGACATAGGCCTCCTCCAAAAGGGGGGTTTTGCCACAATCGCCACGCTTGGCAGGCTAATTGGCTATTGCAGAATAGTGGTATACTGCATAGAGAACGCTGCTGCCCATTTTCTGGTAAGTCCCTTAGTCGCCTTCTACAACACCCACGGGAGGAAATGGGATGGTGCTATTCTTATACGTCCGGCACGACACGGAACTGTGCAGCACATATTGACTCAATTTTGTTTGATTTTATACCATCATGTACCACTACCTTATACCTACATGTACCAATAAATAAAGTTTGAACTTGATATTACAAGTAGAAACAGGTTACCAACGTAACATATCTTTAAAAAATTTCTTCGTCTGTATGTGATGTCCTATTGTACGTCTTATCAATGAAAGTCAGGGAAATTAATTATTTCGCTCATAGACTTAAATTAAACGTAAATTCATAAACTCATGACTTCATTCAACATGAACTCACTAAATATTCGTTCTTGTAATAAAACGTAATAGTGATAAAAACAGTGTCATAGATTGGTCAAAGACCTTGAATGAATCACCTGGCGTAGGCCCGAGTCTTAACAGACCGCAGCACGTTTTTAACCGACTTCAAAAAAAGGAGGAGGTTATATGTTGCCGAACGTTTTTTTATTTTTTATGTATGTTCCCCGATTTCTCCCTCATTTGAGGATCGATTTTCAAAATTATTTTTTATTTGAAAGAGTATACTCCTGAGGTGGTCCCATTGGCACCAAATCAGGATCTGATGATGGAATCCCATGGAAATCGAGGGCAACCCTCAAAATTTGTAAGTATTAACAATGTTTTTCATATGTTTTCTAAAGCTATTTGCGTATGGTCATCATCATCTCATGACGCTGAGCTGATGAAGGAAGGTTGTATTTGTATTTGTATTTAACGATTAGGAGTTAGGTGAAGGTTCGGGCATAACTCCGTCATAATAGGCCGATTTGCATAATTTGCATATTCAATGTACCAAAAAAAGTTTAAACACCTACATAAATGAATACTACAAAACAATTAACAATTTTGAGGAGAGAGCGATTGTCGCAACCCAGTGCTGGGCACGCCACGATTGCGGCGGTAAGTCCCCTCTTTGAGGAGTGGTTCGAGAGGCGGCATGGCGTCCTCACCTTCCGCCTGACGCAGGTCCTCACCGGACACGGTGGTTTCGGGAGGTTCCTGTTTCGGATAGGGCGGGAGGAAACGCCCGGGTGTTTCCACTGCGAAGATCGCCCTGAGGACACGGTGGAGCACACGGTGGCGGTCTGCCCTGCTTGGGCGGAGCACCGCCGTGTCCTCGTGGAGGCGATCGGCGGCGGAGATCTCTCGCGTCCGGCCCTGGTCCAGGCCATGGTACGGAGCGAGAGGGCATGGGGAGCCGTCACCTCCTTCAGCGAAGCAGTGATGCTCGCGAAGAGGGAGGCGGCGCACGTGAGGGAGAGGCAGCATATGCGCCCTCGCGACCCCAGCCGCCGCAGGATACGGAGACGCCCTGGGCGTCGGGAATCCCAGGCCGATTTCCGGCCACCGTAGGCATGGGCTTGCGGACGGCGAGTAATGGGTAGCTCGCTGTCCGGTAAGGACCAAGCCCAAGTCGACGGCGCGTTGTGTTCCACGCGCGCCTCCAAGAGATGTCAGCACAAAAAATGATGGGACCCGCAAGGGTCGATGCCTGCCAGGGGTGCGGGTTTGTTCCAAAGAGTCACCACAGCCCCTGGCTTAAGGGCTACTGAAGGAACACGGGTGGGTTTTAGTCAGTAAAAGTCTGACACGCCCTCCTGCTCCACCCAGAGCGGGAGAAGTTATTTGATGATTTCCCACCCAAAAAAAAAAAAAAAAAAAACCTCTGCAGCGGCGCTCTCTCTCCCGCATTTGTACGATAGGGAGTTGTAGCAAACAGTGGATAAGAGTTAAGCTACGCTTACCGCGGTTGGTCCGTGGATGGGTGACTATCTTTACATTTCAAGACCCCTCTGTATCTCGGAAAGCACGTTAAACCGTTAGTCCCGGCTGTCATTCGTGTATCTTTGACAGTCATCAAAGGTCGTCAGAAGCCCAAAATTCTGACAACCAGTATCACCAAGGGGATCGTATTACCCAGTTACTGGGTTGTGAAGGTCAGATAGGCAGTCGCTCCATGTAAAATACTGGTACTCAGCTGCATCCGGTTAGACTGGAAGCCGACCCCACTGTTGGGAAAAGGCTAGGCAGATGTTGATGATTTGTACACATAGAAGAACATACATAAGTACATAAAGATTAGGGAAAAATCGTACAATAATCACATTAAAGCGCGAACTGATGCCATTAGAAACGAGAGAACAATATATGCTATGATCTTTACCTACCTACTCTTCATGCTAAACATAATTATTCAGTTCATTACTTACAAGAACAGCCTCATATGGTAATTTCAATGTAAAGCAAATAAAATGGAAATTGGGGAGAAAATTAAGCTAATATTGCCCAACGGGAAAGTTCTATTAATTATGAAATGTTACATTAACAAACTTCAAGATATTATACTCCTCTTCTTAGAAAAGCCATATTATAATGTTACAAACATAATATTGTGGTCTCCTGTCTCCTGGCTAAAAGTGAATAGGGTCTTCTCCTAGGGCTTTAGAAATAGCAAGTGAATTGAAGAAAATGTTGTTATTAAAAGTCGGTGACAAAAATTTGAAGGCCAATCAATCTTATCAATGATATAAGGGAACTGGTAGAACACCTACGCTTTTTGCGGACTCACGCCGTCAGTTATTCGTTACTAGTCTTCTCTTTTGTTTCTCTTAAAAAAAGAGGTTAACATTCTCACATGTTTTTTTTTTTAATGCATGTTCGGACCTAACTCCGTCATATTTAGAAGGATTTGCAAAATTCTTTTTTAGGTTATTCCGAAATGATACCATTTAAATTAGATTTGATGATACGTTTCGGAGATAGACAACGGAACTCTTCAAAAAATGGCAGCAAATCAACCGTGATTGCTGCTATTGCATAAGTATGCATTGTTTTCATAGGCACTTAACAATTATATAAAAAAACAAAAACATATCCAAAGTCACCGACTTCTTTGTAGTGTTTTTCCGGAAGTCGGTTGTTTTTTTTTAATGTTCCCACTGCTGGGACACCTGCCCCCACTTTACGCATTCATCACGCGGGTCCAGTGGACGTTGGTGGATGTCACACAACACATAACATCACGCCTTGTTTACCCGAAGGGGTGGGCAGTGATGTACCTATTAATACTACACGCACATTTAGTAAGTAGCCAGTTAAGTATTTTTATGTCCCATGTAATAGGGAGCGAGCCTATCACCATCAACCAGCACAAATTCAGACTCCGCTGCTAAACACATGTGTTTGATTTTTTTGTTTTAGGAAATGCCTGTATTCTCACGATGTTCTCCTTCACCGAGAGCAGTGATGATGAAATGAAATGCACAAAGTTAGGTGCCTTTATAGGTTCGAACTCACGACCTACAGCTCGTTAGTCGAAGCCGATACTGCTGGGCTACCACTGCATTTTTATTCTAAGGTTATTTGCCATATCAGTGTGCAGTCCACCGCAAATCGAGGGTTTTTTTTTTTTTTTGAGAGTGAGAAATCATCAAATAACTTCTCCCGCTCTGGGTGGAGCAGGAGAGCGTGTCAGACTTTTACTGACTAAAACCCACCCGTGTTCCTACAGTTGCCTGTGTGCTAGGAGCTAGGGTATCTCTTTCAAACAACCTGCACCCCTAGCAGGCATCGGCCCTTGCGGACGCCCCCAGTTGATGCTGATATCCCTCTTAGGCGCGCGTGGAACGCAACGCGCCGTCGACCAGGCGAGCTACTCGTTACTCGCCGTCCGCAAGCCTAGGATTCCCGACGCCCAGGGCGTCTCCTGCGGAGGCTAGGGGCGTGATGGTGCATATACTCCCTCTCCCAACACTAGACTTTAAGGCGGTCTAACCTAGTATGTAGTTTCAATACAGTAAGCGTTCGGCTTATCAGTATAAGCCGGTATATCGGTAGTGAAAAGCTCGAAAGTCCAGTGACTTTCGAGCTTTTCACTACCGATATCTAACAACTTACGTCGTACGTCAAAAAAACACACGAATTTTCCACAGAGTGACCGCCGTTTCAAGATCGGTCGTACTGCACAGTTGTTAGGTCGTAGCAAGCCAAAACAAAGAGTATTATAATGTAAAGTAACTACAAACTGATATTAGAAATACGAAAATTACTAGAAAAAACGAAACCACATACATCTGCAAAGCTTCTTGACAAATATGTTGGGGTTCCAATGAATACCAGCATTTTATATGACACGACGGTCCTATCTAGCCTCCACAACCCAGAAACAAGTGTTGTGATTTTCAAAAACGAAACCACACTATATAATTTAAAATCAATGCTCTAAATATTATCTTTACAACTCTTAAACACAACTTATGCGCTTATACCAAAAAATAAGACAAATCTTATCATTCAGCGAATATTTTCGAAGGTTGTAGACAAGAGAGGGTGACACGCTCTCCCTGGGCGTTGCCATAGCAACCGGCGGGGCTCATGCCCGGTCGACGGCCCACGCGCCACGCGTGACCTTGAGGCCAAACGTGGGCTAAACCAAGGTTGACTAATCTAATTGAAATGTTTTTCAATTGTTTCTATGTCTCAAATTGCAGAGATGTGCTTGAAAATACTTAAATTGAGATCGAAAAACACATTTGCTGGAATAAAATGACCGCAGCGGTTGACCTTTTGTCAACATGACAGTTATGCTATAATGACGGCTGTCATTTTGATCCAGCAAATCAGAGTATAGGGAGGGACATGAGTATATTATGTTGACGATGTGGAAATAAAGAGCCATTTTTAGGCAGTAGTGACCATAGGTAGTTAGCAATGCGACTTATTATGAAAGACAATAATGAGATGTATAAGTAGTTGACCTTGTAATCTGTGATTTGGAACAGTTAGAAATTACCTTAATGAACTTGTCAATTCAGTGGGAATGTTCTTATAAATGATAAATCAATATATTACCAGGTTGAATATACATACAGGACCTAATTAAAGTGTACCTACCTACTAAAATTTAATAAGAAGCTAACTTACAGTAAACTTGTATAGGTACTATTCATTGACAAAGCCTGCAGTAATTATCAAAGTCAAAGTATTTATTAGTGTGATTTCTAGTGATATAGTAGGTTTTATAGTTATGTTGTGGTAACTGAATAAACTACCCTTTGTACACTCTTTAAAAGTTTAAGAATTTAAAATCGATATTACATACAAATTAATTAATTAATGATAGTAACATTAAAGATAGTTCAATAATATCAGTAAAAATATATCTTTGACCGCAAGTGTCATTCCCCTTAACCTCATTTATCTAGCATGGGTCGGCACTTAATTTCTTAACAAAAGAAAATCTGAAACTTAATATACTTATTTTTGTAAAACTTCTAAGAAAGATAAACATAACGGCAGTTTGAAACTGCGATAAAGTTTAATAAATCTTCTACGACCCTGTTTAAGAAATAAACATTGTTAGAACTTTACCCATTTTATCTAATGCTTAATACATTTTCAATAGCTATGTCACCGTAAGATTGTGAACACCGTTAGTTTAAAGTCTATCTTGCGAGATTATAACCTGTCGATAAATTGTGAATTGCAACATACTGCTTACCGACCGAATAGGTTAGGTTAGGTTAAAAACTGCGACCCAACGCGAGCGAGCCGAGCGAGCGAAGCAAGCGGTGCGACAGCAGCGGCCGGCGAGCGCTACTTCCAAGTTAGTGGCAGTTAGTTACTTGACTATTTAGTAATAGCGCAAGGTCTTGATATCAACAGATCGCAATTTTATTAACAAATTATAAGCTATAGAAAAATAGTGCGTTAAATTGTAAATGGTTTTCGCAGTTCACAATTTATCGACAGTTTATAATTTCGCGAGTCGGATTATAAACTGACGTTGTTTGTAATGTTACGGTGACAGCTACTTCATGAAAGTGGTGCAGGTGGTACACAGGTTAACTGGCTACTTATGCTCCAGGTTGCACCATTTACGCATGCGTTATAATTGCGTAACGGAGATTAAAAGAAATAAAAAACATAACTAAGTTTAAAGATGCATATAAAGTATGCAAAACACAAAAATGGCGATGGACAGGACATATGCTAAGAGAGGAAAAAGAGAAATGGACCAAATTAATAACAGAGTGGTACCCAAGGGATGGAAAAAGGAGCAGAGGACGACAAGCGAAAAGATGGGAAGACGATGTCAAAAGAGTGGCTGGTCCGGAGTGGATTCGGCGGACGAGAGACAGAGAAAGATGGAAATCTTTAGAGAAGGCCTTTGTCGAAAGACAAGCGGTTTAAAGAAGAGTGCACCGAACGCCGATACTTTAAGAAAATAATTGTAGAACCAGCAATAAAGGCTTATTTTATATTTTATTTTATTTTTATTTTATTTTATTTATTTTTTATAATTGCGTAACACACTTAAAGTCGGAATGACTGTCGTTTTGACAGTTCTACAACATTCATTGAATCTTTTCCGTTATTGAGTAGACAAATTTCTCGAACATAATATGAAACAATGGACTATCAATAACCTATAAAATGATTGAGATTAGGATTAATAGTGTGTACCTATTAGGGTACTGGGGCTGACGGGGGTCCTCATCGGACACGGCTGTTAATACAAATGGAGGGAGGAAACGCCCGGGTGTTTCCACAGCGAAGATCGCCCTGAGGACACGGTGAAGCATACGGTGGAGGTTTGCCCGGCTTGGGCGGAGCACCGCCGTGTCCTCGTGGAGGCGACCGGCGGCAGCGATCTCTCGCGACCGGCCCTGGTTCAGGCCATGGTACTGAGCGAGAGTGCATGGGTAGCCGTCACCTCCTTCTGCGAAGCAGCGATGCTCGTGAAGAGGGAGGCGGCGCACGTGAGAGAGAGGCAGTGATGCTAAGGCCGTGAGGGTTACGGCCTTAGTCGCCGCAGGAGACGCCCTTGGCGTCGGAAATCCCAGGCTTATTTCCGGCGTGGGCTTGCGGACGGCGAGTAATGGTTAGCTCACTGTCCGGTAAGGACCAAGCCCAGGTCGACGGCGCGTTGTGTTCTACGCGCGCCTCATAGAGATGTCAGCACAACCTAATGGGGGCCGCAAGGGCCGATGCCTGCCAGGGGTGCGTGTTGTTCGAAAGAGATACCGCCGTCCCTGGCACACAGGCTACTGAGGGAACACGGGTGGGTTTTAGTCAGTAAAAGTCTGATACGGCCTCCTGCTCCACCCAGAGCGGGAGAAGTTATTTGATGAATCCCACCAAAAAGAAAATAAGCCTATACGATGATAACAATGTTAAATACGTTTTTAAAGGCATCAGCAATGGACATCCGTTTAAATACGTTTTTAAAGGAATCAGCAATGGACATCCTTATAAAGGTATATTATTATTCAGTTTTTAAAACGATAGCTCACCAATAATGTATTATTTTAAAAACATATAAGAAATGACCAATTCATTGGAACATCATTCACCGCAGACAATGAACTCTCGTTGTGAACATTAAACGAATGAGTAAACGAGAACGAATGGAAGTTTATTCACACAATCGTTCAGTTCTGTATAATTAAAATGTAATCCTTTATAATCCGAATATCAGTATCATGAATCATTTCGACGCTTAACACGATATTTGGGACGTAAAATTATTATTTTGTTCGTGTTTTTATTTTAATGATGGCCGATCCTCGATACTGCGGTTCTGGAATTGCACGGCTTCGAAACAGTTGTCGAGGATTTGCATTAGAGTTTTAGGAAAACTAATTCATAAAACTAGGTATATCGCTTATTTTCTGACTATAAAATATGTTCAGTGGTTTGTTTTTGTTATTAACTATATCCAACGGAAACGTACTACCGGGATGAAAAGTATTATATATGTTTATCCTGGTAGAAACAAGGATCCAAACATCTAAAGAAGTAGGATTAGTCGGATTACTATCCTACTAAAATTATAAACTAGCTTTCGTCGGAAATTATGCCCTGGGAACTTACTACCGGGATAAAAAGTATCCTATGTGTTAATCTAGGTTACAATCTGCACGGTTGGCGCAGTGGTTAAGCGATTGACTGCTGCGCTGCGTGTCGCGGGTTCGATTCCCGCACGGAACAAATATTTTTATGACCTACGAGTAGTTGTTCCGGGTCTGGGTGTTTGTATTTGTGACTTTAAATGTTTGTAAACGCATCCACAATACAGGAGAAATTCCTAGTGTGCGGCAACGTTTAAAAAAAAAAAACTATCTGTGTGCCAAATTTCATCGAAATCCATTCAGTAGTTTTTGCGTGAAAGAGTTACAAATATCTATACATACACACATGCAAACTTTCGCGTTTACAATATTAGTACGGATGTCAAAGTTTGCATGTTTGGATATTTTTTGCAGACTAGTATAAAATCAAAAGGCCACTGTTTCTCTCTAGCATTTGGAATTAAAGTAGATGCGCTAAAATAGCCCACGAAATCCTAATATTCGTATGTTTTTTTTTTTTTTTTTGCAATTTTCACGTTCTATGTTGATTAATTATGTTCCGTGTGGTGCCGGGCGTAAAAGAATAGCACCATCCCATTTCTTCCCGTAGGTGTCGTAGAAGGCGACTAAGGGAATTACTAGAGACTGGGCAGCAGCGTTCTCTACGCATTTTACCACCACACTGCGATCGCCAAACCGCCTGCCAAGCGTGGCGATTATGGCAAATCCCCCCGTCTTGGGGGAGGCTTATGTCCAGCAGTGGACGTCTTTCGGCTGATATAGGTAATGATGATGATGATTTTGATTAAAATATGAATAGCGACCGTAAAAAATATACAGAGTTATAAGCAATAATTATTTATCATCAATAAAACCTCACTCACAACAGCTCACTGAATCCTATTAAATAAAAAACTCGACAATTTTTAAAGGTCATTTGTTAATAATAATAAACATTAACCTGCAAACAGCAAAAATCTTAAGAAAAATCGTATTTCACGTACTACACTGCCGCTTCCACCTAAATTGACCATTTAGTTAAACTATGTACTCTCTAATTTCTTAGCTAATAATCTTAGCAATTAATTAAGCCATGAAAAACCTCATAAAAGGGCTTTTCGCTGCTTATAAAGTAACATTTATGACGAAACCGACCATAACATTGTGTGGTTTAATTAACTTTGACTACCAGCCAAAAGTGGTTTCAATCGGCGCACTACAAACAGATACCACTTTATTTCGCTGATGAATTTTGCCCGTATTATTTTACTTAGTATCTTTATAACACACTTTATTTATTACATTCCTAGTAAACATTATTAAATACTCACAAATTTCGAGTGACTTTTGAATAATTATGTATTGAGACGCCTTTAAAAAAAAATTGTGACACTCCAGGAGTGCCGGCAGAAATTAACACTTGAACAATTAATTACATGTGTATTTTTTTAAGTTTTTTCCATTTCAAACAATGCCCAACGCACATAAAGAAGTTTTCATTTCAAATTAGTAGGTACTGAGATGTCGGTAACGGTAAATGTAACAATGTCGCGAGTTCAATGTTTTTTCCCAAATCAAAAAACGCTAACATGCATGTGTATCTATGTACGTACATATATATGTACATATTTATATACAGAGGTGTCGGTAACGGTAACGGTAACAGTGTCGAGAGTTCAATTGTTTTTTCCCATCTCAAAAAAAGCCCAACGCGCTTTTCACTTCAAAAATATTAGAAAAAACATTGAGGTTCAAAGACTTAACATCACACCTGTTTTTGCCTAATAGTTATGCAGAGGTATACCTATAGTTCACTCACATTCCGCCAGTTATGTTTAGTCTTATGTATGTATATGTCCTATTGCCATCAATCAGGTACAAAACCAGACTCCGGGCTATTATTAGAACTGTGCACCTTGCTTCTGACGTTTTACAAGTGCCCATGCAGGTTTATATGAAATAAAATATTTTGATTCGATTTGATTTATTGAAAAATAAAACAGAACGTATTTAACCAAATTTATTTTAGAGGCGAATTTTCGCTCGGTCCCGAATATGGTAGTGTCATCTACTGAAACAAAGTTATCTATTCATTAAATAACACAATCAGTCATTCAGTTCACTCGTTCACTTCTATCTCCCTAACGCACTCACACCAACACAGGTATACGTGTTCATATGATTGCAACGCGGCCTTAATTCCCGCGTCGGCGGCTGCGAAATAAACGGCCGATGACCTGTCAGTCTGTCAGGTTGATATAAAACTATTTCATAGTCATAGCGACTGAATGTGTAAGTCCATGACTACAGTGAATCATAACACTGGCTGACAGGATTTGTCAAAAAAAGTGGATGAAGTGTAGGGTTAGTATGAGGATCGTGGAAAAATTTGAGATTTGGAAGGAACTTATTTTTCGCTTGTATTGGCCCCATCCACCATCTATGTACAAGGAAGAGCTTATGCTCTGGTCAAAATAGTAACTAGTCAGTCAGGTAGTAGGGTTAATTTACCACCGGTCTGTTCCATAGATTCATGAAAAGGTCGTGGAAGCTACATACTGCTCCCCGTGTGGAGCAAAAAATACGAGAGCGGTCGGCAGACTCCCGTCAGGAACAAAGTTCCTTACGCGATACTAGAAAGAAACAGTGAAGAAAGAGAACAGCTTGAGCGTTTGCAGAACATCTGTTTTCGTTTTGTCTTTAATCTTAAGAAGTATGATCATGTTTCCAACTTTCGCAAGAGACTCAAATGGCTCCCTATTCGCCTTCGCTGGAACTCTCGGATATTGTGTTTGCTGTTCAACCTTCTTCACAATCCTAAAACCCCTTCCTATCTGCGGGACCGTTTTTCCTACGCCCGTCCTTCAGATGCGCCTTGCAGGTGGCATCTTCGAAACCTCCTTAAGTCCCCTCCCCACTCCACTGACTTCTACTCCTACTCCTTCACAGTGCACGCGGTGAGGTTGTGGAATGCACTTCCACCCGACATTAGGGACTGCCAAACTGTTGCAGTTTTTAAAAGAAGAGTGAAAGAACATTATCTGTCCACATCGTCATAATTGTGTATGTATTATTTTATTTACAGCATTATAGTGATACTCGTATTTATTTCAGGTGTATGTATGTATGCAAGTATGTATGGTCCAAGTATGTATGTTAGTATATTATTATTTGTTTAATTAATTTAGTTAATTATTGGTTTTGGTTATAAATGTAGTTTATTTTCCCTTTTACTCTTACACACGTTGTCTACATCTCTTAATGTTTTCTCCTATCTCAGGTATGCTGGAAGAGATTTCTTTAGAAATAAGCATCACCTCTGTACCTATTTTTCTGTTCTAATCTTCTTGTCTGTTTATTTAGTGTGTACATAAATGGTTAAATAAATAAATAACAGGAAACACAATTGATAATATTTATCGTAACTCAGCCTTCTCGAAAATAAATTGTTCTCGGATTCTAGTCTAATCTGATGCAGCTGCACTGTGTGATCGGTGACTCAAGGAAGTGATAACCAATGGTGTTAGAAGTACCCATGTGACATGAACGAAATCATGATGACGAGGATAGTGTCAATTCTCTAGACGAAGCTATTAATTCACTAGTATAAGATGTTTCGTGTGGTGCCGGATGTTTAGAATAGAACCCTCCCATCTCTTCCCGTGGGTGTCGTAGAAGGCGACTAAGGGACTTACTAGAAAATGGGCAGCAGCGTTCTCTATGCATTTTACCACCATGCTGCGATCGCCAACCCGCCTGCCAAGCGTGGCGATTATGGCACCCCCCCCCCCCACTAGGCCTATGTCCAGCACTGGACTTCTTTCGGCTGAAATGATGATAAGATGAGTCTAAGATGTAACATGGAACGTTGCAAAATTACATCGTACAATACTATTTCTGAAGCAGCTAGGTGATTCGATATTGTTTGCCATACGTATTTCATATACATCTATCAAGCTTTGTTCAAGATTGATTAATTTATGCACACAGCGTTGTCAACAAATCTTCAATGGGAACCGTTGAACTATTTGAGATGACGTGTGACATTATACATGTATGATATTGAATGTATAGAAAGCTAAAGATAATGGTGGACGAGCAAACATAGGATTACTAGTGAATTAAAACGAGCTGAACGTGCAATTTACTAACTAGGTGCTAGAGTTTCTCTGAGAGATTTTTTCAAGATATTGGTATTCTCACGGTGGTGGTGGTGGTGGTTCACTTGTACACTAAAAAAAGTGATATTCATAATATTAATACTAGAAATAAGGACAAACTACGTGGTCCCTTTCACCGGCTTCATAAAGTTCATAACATATTTGTTGGGCTTGGTATAATCTTTTATAACAAGCTTCACTCTTCTTTGCTAGATTTACATTTTAATGCGTTTAAAGCTAAAGTAAAATCAAATCTTTGTTCTAAAGCATACTATGCTATTAACGATAAGAATTGTTGATCGCTGTGATTAACTCAAGACAACTTTTGTGTTCTTTCACCAGAATTAGTTTACCTACTGATAGGTCATATCGTCGCTGGCATGACTGACTGTCCTATCTCCATATTGTCAATTGGGCAGGAAAAGCGTTTTGCGGTGTTACGACATTTCTAACTAAGATAAAATTATAATCTATCGGCAATTCTGAATATTTAATTCTATTTATTCGTAAAGAGTATTTATAGTATGTACTTTATTTTTACGATATAGCTACGTATTTATTTTCAATATTAGTATTTATATTTATTTTTTATTATGAAAACAGGACACTTTGTGAAAAGTTTATTTCAAATCAGCTAAAAATGAGATAGGACCTTTAGTCATGCGAGCGACGATATGAGTTACTCCATATCATTGTTTTTGTTAATTTGACTGTTGAAACCATTTTTTTTTTAAATTATTGATGAAATCTTCATTTTTTGTTGAATACTTACTTATTATTGTATAGAATCAAGTTCTTCCAACTTAACAGACAGCTGTGCTGCTGGAGAGTTTGTTGCGCCACTTCTTCTTCCCAGCTAAAGCACTAGGAAGTGGTGAAGGGCGGGCGTTTTTGGGGACTGTCTTATGTAATTTTGACGTTCAAAAAGTCAAAAGTCATTTATTCAAACTAGGCTAAGAGTCAGGACTCTCAGCCTAGTTTGAATAAATGACTTTTGATTTTGATTTTTTGATTGGTTGATTGATTGCCTATTTTGTTACAACTTGTGTGCTCGAAGCTCTGCTTGGATTTTGTGTTTACAAAACTAAAACGAAAAAAAAAAAGGACAATCATAATCATTTTAGATTAACATATGATCACATATGATTAGTCAATGGTTCCATCACATTCTGCAAAGTGTGGCGTGAAAATATCAGGACATACATTGATTATAATTGATTGCATAATAGAGTTTTTTTTTTTTTGTTTACGTTGCTCCACACTAGGAATTTCTCCTGTATTTTGGGTGCGCCATGTCTCATATTATAATACGGGCACTACCAATATTTAATAAAGGCTCCTCAATTCGGACGTCTGAATCGTCACAAGTCTTCAAAATTTTTAAGGTTTTTACTACAAATGTCAGTATCAGGCATACAAAATAGGCTAATTTACTACTAGATATTGTTGGTACCCGCGTTTAAAATAATTATGAGACATGGGTCCTCAACTGACACGGACACGCCATTTTTATTCAAATAGGTAGGTACTTCTAAACCAATTTAAAAATTATTCAATAAGAATGCTAAAATATGAGTTGGGATCGTTTTATTTTTCTTGACGAGTATTAATAACGGCACAGCTGCTAGCTCCGAACATCTGAGCCTCGATATCAGACAAAATGTTAGTATTCGCAGAAAATAAACAAAAACATTAACTAATGCAAATGTCTAGACTTGTTTGAATATTAAGTGAATTGGCAAAAGCAAACAAAAGTTGAATAAGAAGTGTCAAATACGGACAAATTATAAGGTGTAAGTTTTTATCAACTCTGAAAGCGAAGTGAATGTAAAACAATCGTGTGGGGTCGGGGTACTTCGTCAAGAACCTAGCTCCTTACACTTTCTCTTCAGCTTGGAATGTAACGTCGTTGTTTACTTTACCTTTAAAATATACAAACTTTATTTTGGCCTCACTATCGGCTTCCGCGTCCTCGAAAATCTTGAATACGACACCCAAGATAAAAAGTAGTCCGCAACCGCCATCTCGGATTTTCATTTTGACTTCAGTATTGGTTTCAGCACTCTCGAAAACCATTAAAACACCGCAACCTGCGTTAAACAACTTCGTTTTAAAAATTAATGAAAGTAAGTCGGGACATGAGAAAGGAAATCAGCCACATTAACACCGATGGCTTTTCAAATAAAGTATAATTTGAAACTGCTTGTAGTTTTGATTTTATTAATTTGCTTCCGTAATATGTATTTTGGAAATTACTTGATATACACTATCTGCAAAGTATCGCTTATGAAAGTCAAATCCTAAACAAAGCTTCCGCCTACTTGATTGCCTAAAGTTTAAATTGCTAACCTGAATCATGACAATAAATTATATACGTACCTTTCTACCTATAATATCCACTACACAGGAACACTATCAGGCTCCTCCAAAATCAAAACAATTTAAACTTATAATTCGGTGTGGTGACCCTACTCACATAGCTACCCACACCACTTACATGATACCCTATTTTTTACAAAACAAACCTTATTCAGTTATGATAAAGTTCATGTGACCCGCATACATAAGTTGGTCGTACCATACATGACACGAAAACTCATGAATAGATATTGCAATGACAAAACCGCGGAAAATTGGACTTTGGTATGACGTAGAATTATTGTTTTATTCGCGTTTAGAGGTGCGTTTAGAACAAACGGCTATCCCGGGAACGGGAATGTGCAAATACGATTATGTTACGGGATGGTACGTACAGTCGTAAATGTGAAGATAAAAAAGGAAGGTGTATGTAGATATGACTATATTTATGTAATACGTACATAATACGTAATCGTAGATGAAATTTAAAGAAAGCTGAATATATTATATTGAATGCTCCATTATACAATAGGCCTATAGAAATGATATTTTTGACTCTTTCATATAATGAAGATCTCGTCCATTATACTTAAGCCTACAACATCACTTAAAAACATTGTTTTGAGACAATATAAATCCATCTATAGATCCGTTTGTTTGCTATGGCGTAGCTGATGAAGGCTACGGCGTAGCAGACTTGGGCTACGACGTAGCTACGGTGTGATGATTGACAGCTAATTTATTATGTTGCAAACTTGTAGAAAATCATGGCTCACACTTGCATCACGCCAGTTTTTCTACAAGGGGTTAGGCAGAGGTATGCATATAGCACACTAAATTTTCGCCATTAATTTTTAAGTCCCATGTTTTAGGGGGCAAGTCTATTACAATCAGTCGGTCACAAATCCAGACTCCAGAAATGATGGAAAACCCGAAAACACTTTGCCCGACCCTGGAATCGAACCGCGCTAGGGACCACTAGACGAACCAGGCAGATTCTTATAAATAATGTTTATTTTTTAAAAGAAGATTGATCATTTCTAAAGACTATAATAAAGTCTAGTTACTTCAGGTCCACTTTCTTCCAATAAGTCCAAGGGATACTAAAATCTCTCGCCCATAGTGTAACTTGAAACAAACTTTAATAAACGACTGCTCAGGGATCCGCACTATGACGACATGTAATTGCATTTTATATTCACTTAAATTGATCCCGGAGGAAAGGTGTTCCTTAATCGGAAGCTATGCTGTAAACTGTGACTACATTATTTTATTGATGAGACGTTTGAAATTTATATCGATCTACATAAATAAAAAGAAAAGTCCTGACTGACTGACTCATCAACGCCCAGCCCAAACCCTTGGACCTAGAAAGCTGAAATTTTGCGCAGAGGTTCCCTTTATAATGTAAACAAGGCAAAAGGAAGGATTTTTTTAAATTCAACCCCTAAGGGAGTTAAATAGGGGATGAAAGTTCCGCGCGGGCGAAGCCGATGGCAAAAGCTAGTTGACAATATTAAACTATTTCAACAGAGGTAAAATATGGGTACAATTTATTTAACCTAAATAAAAACACAATGTTCAAAGAACAATGGCGAGGATATTGTTGATTGATGTTATTGTTGTTGTAATTATTAGGCGTCTACTTATTATGAAAGCAGTGGTGATCCAGTAGAAACGACTGCGACTTACAAGTTGGAGGTCGTAGATTCGAACCCAGATAGGCACTTTCATCCTCAGCCTATAATGTTCCCACTGCTGGGCCACAGGCCTCCTCTCGGTGAGAGGGAGTGGGCCGTAATCCACCACGCGGGCCCAGTGCGGGTTGGTAGATGTCACATGTCTTCGAATTTTTTGTTCTAGGACATGCCGGTTTCCTCACGATGTTTTCCTTCACCGTTTTGAGAGCAGTGGCGATTAAATAATTTACACAAAGTAAAGCGCCTGGCTGGGTTCGAACTCACGACCTAAAACTCGTAAGTCGCGGCCGGTACCACTTGACCACCACTGCTCTCTGCCGCTGCAGATAGGCACTTTACTTTGTGTAAATGATTTCATCACCACTGCTCCCAAAATGGTGAAGGAAAACTTCGTGAGGAAACTGGCATGTTTTAAAACCGAAAATTCTAAGACATGTGACATCTACCAATCTGCACTGGGCCCGCATGGTTGATTGCGGCTCACTTACGGCTGTATTAGAGAAAGGAGGCCTGTGTCCCAGCAATGGGAACACTATAGGCTAGCCATACTTATTATCTGGTGGGCTGCCTGATATTTACCACCCAGAAAAATATTACTCCAATAGCCTTCTATCACTACAAAGTCATAAATATTCCCGACTCCACATCATCCATGCAGTGTACGTAACACGGTGGAACAGTGTCCTTGTCGCCACGCTCGCAATAAGTAGGTACGTGTCGCGAATGTGCCACAAATCTTAGGATATATAAATAAGTTATTTAGATTCGAAACCTCGCACTGGTTGCAAAGATATTGGCGTTTACAATAGAAAAGTTATTTAATTATTATGTGTGTAGATAATTTATTTATTTAGTACTCACTTTAAGGTCACAGAGGCGAACTTAATGCCATATGCTTTTTCTACGAGTCAACTTTTGATGTAGAAGCAAACAGTTTTGGCATTTCGGTGACCTTACATTCTTTGGTTTTCAAGAAAATCAATAATTATAGCGACTGCAACTTATTTTGAAATAGGATTTTATGATTTAGGTAACTACTAACGAAATTTAATGGCTGTTGCTAATGTCCAACATTGGTCTTCAAGAACAACCACAACGTCATAAAAAGAAATAAAAGGCTGAACCTTTTTGGCGCAGGCGTTCAGCATAATTCCAAACAACTAGAGACTGTCACTGGTTTTCAACTGGACCCTATGTTACGAGAATGTACTGCAAATGTAAATCAGTTTTACGAGTATAATATGTGTAAATATTTTAATGAAAATAGATAGATAATGTGATAGATATTATTATAGATATATAATAATCCAACATTGGTATTTGAAGCGATCTTCTTCTAAATCGGTTTTATGCATATCGTTCGTTAAAAAAAAAAAATCTTTGATCTCACTTTTCAAAGGTGTCATTAAAAATATGAGAAAAATAGTTTAAATTTAAACTATTGAATTTAATTACATTAAAGTTAATATTCTAGTGATATTTATTTTAGAAGTATATTTGCATGTAAGTACATTCTCACATTATTTGTTTTATTTTATTATGTAAATGGTTTTTGATCTTAAATATTTTACTAGCAGCGCTCCGCAGTTTCACCCGCGTAGTTGCCGCTCCCGTGGAAATACGGGTATAAAATATAGCATAGGTCATCCGGGGATAGTGTAGCTTCGCAACAGTGAAATATTTTTTTAAATCGGTTCAGTAGTTTCGGAGACTATTCAATGCAAACAAACAATCAAATCTTTCCTCTTTATAATATTGGTATAGATTTTCACTTTTACTCTTACATACGTTGTCTACATTTCTTTATCTTCTTCCCTATATCAGTAGATATGCTGGAAGAGATTTCTTTAGATATAAGCCTCACATTTGTAGCTATTTTACTGCTGTTTTCTTCTTGTCTGTTTACATTTATTTATTATTTATTTATTCATTTACACATACAATTATTTTTACAGGCAGGACCCAATGTAATAAAAGTAGTCATACAGACAAGTAAAATATACAGAAAAGTAGACACCCAGAGACGCCACTCAAAACCTGAACACACACACCAGTCCCAAGTAACGGCTCCGTGTGCCGGCTCAAGTTACATGGAGGACAACACACTAACTGTCACTCTCTGGAATTCCGCCAATGAGCAGAAAATTTGTCTGTAAGTACATGAATGGTAAAATAAACGAATAAATTAACACCAAAAGTAAACAAATACTAATATTTTAGATAAAGACGAAACAGTTCAAACATATATCCTCATCACAGCGATGCAGTTTTGCTGATAATCCGTTACATAAGGAAAACTTTAGTACACCCTACACAAGATAAAAACAAAAATCTATCAACAAAGAAAATATTGCAAACAGTTTTTTCCTTTTGACCGAGAAGCTTAATGAAAATAAAAATAAAAACAGAGCCGTAGATATTGATTTCCAGATTGTGAAGAGATTTTTTGTAAACTGTTTTGGTTGCGGCATTTTTTCGCTTAATATTTACAAACTTGACTTTATTCTGGACCCATTTTACTTTACGTTAAGAAGGATGGTTATAGAATATTGCCCTTTTGGTTTTATGTAGTAGGTAAATTTCGTTAATGCTGTTAAGTAAAAAGGAAAATTTAAATTGCAATTATGAGTGTACGACTAAACGCCGACAGACTGAACACCGACAAGACTTTACTTCGACGAGACTCTTTTCCGACAGGACTCTTCGCTGACAGGGCTCATCCTTGCGCTATTATTAAATAGTCAAGTAACTGCCACTAACATGGAAGTAGCGCTCGCTGGCCGCTGCCGCGGTTGGTCGCAACTCTAACATAACCTAACCTATTACCTACCTGATGAACCCTGTCGCCAAAGAGTCCTGTCGGCGAAGTGTCCTGTTGGTGAAGAGTCTCGTCGAAGTAAAGTCTTGTCGGTGTTCAGTCTGTCGGCATTTAGTCGTACGGGGGGTTGCATCAATTGGGTACCCCAGTTGAAATAAATTTTAATACAACTGATATACCCATTTGATGCAGCCCACTGTACACTGTAAATTATCAACACTAAACGAAGATTATGAAACCCCAGAAGGACGTAGATATAGTGGCCTCATAGGTGATTTTGTCCAGAAAGGTCAAGTGCGTAGTACTCGCAACCGGCAGCGCGAACAACACCCTAATTTCGTAACACACTAAGTATCAATCGGAATCTGAATCATTTTTTAGGATTTTAATAATCCATTGATTCATATATTGTTATGTTCGGAACTTTAGAAGAAGACGTAAAGTTTGAAGGCCTCCCACAAAGTGGACCGATAGCCTTGTGAAGGCCACAGGAGTCCGCTGGATGCGTGAAGCACAGAACCAGTCGAAGTGGCGGAGCTTGCGGAGGCCTATACATATATTCAGCAGTGAACGTCTTTCGGCTGAAATGATGATGATGTTCGAAAAATTTGTCCGCTCAACGACGTCAATAACGCAATAATTTTTTTTTAATTGTCAAAATGATAAGCTTTTTGTCAGAATAGTCATGTCAGGGTTTACGCAATAACCCTGCTGATGTATAAACATAAACAACGTAAAACATATGAAAGAATGAATTAGCAGTAAAACTCTTCAAAATAATTCGATTCTGATTAATAGTGTGTTACACAATTAAGATTCAGGTACTCATGGCTTCAGATTTGATAAAACTGCAGCCTCTTTACTGTAAAAACGAAACATCCAGCGACAGCACCGCTTTCAGCACTAATCAACATGAATAAAGCGCTCAAGATTTATCAAACTCAACCCGTATTTAAATTGTATGCACGTTTTAAGCTCAAGCAACAGAAATTGCTTGTGAAGGCTGACGACATAATTCATAAATTCTCAAAACGCGACCACGGTTCATCAAGTCGACCTGAATTAGTTATGTCAGTACCTCGAGCGAAGGTCCAATGTCGCGTGAATATATTAACACGAGCTATGCGGCACAAGGGCGGAAAGACCAGAAATGCAATGTTTAATAGGCTTTACTAGACTAAAAAAACTTTTTTCAAAAAAATAACAACCGACTTCCAAAAAAACACTACAAACTGCAAAATAACTTTAATTTCGGAAGTCGGTGACTTTGGATGTGTATTTTAATTATTTGTCACCGCCTTCCGAAATTAAAGTTATTTTGCAGTTTGTAGTGTTTTTTTGGAAGTCGGTTGTTATTTTTTTGAAAACAGTTTTCATTTTTCACTTTTTTCCACCAATTCGAAATGTCATCATCCTTGGCGTCAAAACAATGCATATTAATGCGATAGCAACATTCGCGGTTGATTTGCTGTAATTTTTTGAAGAGTTCCGTTATCTGTCTCCGAAACGCATCATCAGATCTATATGAAATTTCAATGGGACCATTTCGGAGTAAACTCCTTTCGATCAAAAAAAGAATTTTGTAAACCCGTCTATATACGACGGAGTTATGCCCGAACATACATAAAAAAATACATATATAAACATGTCGAATTGATAACCTCCTTCTTTTTGAAGTCGGTTAATAACCTCTTTTTTTTTTGAAGTCGGTTAAAAAGAACATTTTACCCAATTTTGTTCTATTAATTTAACCTTGTGAAGGCCGCAGGAATCTGCTGGAAGCAGGAAGCACTGAACCGGCTGAAGTGGTGGTGCTTGGGAGAGGACTATGTCCAGTAGGGGACCTTTCCAGTGTCAACGCGCGAACTGCTAACATAAATTCAGGAAATGATTCTAGACCAGCTATCGTTAAAAACTGTCGTCGGTTATCAAAAAAAAAACGTGCAGTTTCGTTATAAAAGTGGAATATTTGCGCGGTCAAAATGCATGGAATAGCTTTTTTTTTTTTAAATAACCAACGTAACATTTCAACGCAGAGGCGCTTGGAATCGTGTACTGAATGTATGGTAAGCGATTGCGCGTTGATGTCCCTGTCACACTATACAACGTGTAACGGAAAGGGTATATACATACCAAGGGCACAGCTTCCTTGGATGATATCAAATGATATTGGAAGGGTTTTTTTATCCTATCTCTACATGTTCGGAAATTATGAGAATTTTTAATATAATATGTATCTACAGTGATACCAGAAACCGAACTTTTCAAATTGAAATAAACACATCACTTGGAAGAGATTTATCGTGATATTGGCGTGACCTATTTAGTGCGGTGACACGTTTGTTATGATTTGAAACTAAGAAACATATGAAACCGAAAATTTGGTATAAATTCTTAGAGTATCTTATTTTGAGCAGACACTATATAACGTGATTCTATACCAGCTGTTATCTTCAGTGCATAAGGATAGCAATACGGTTTCTGTTACACCCTGTATATTTAAACTGACAAGAAGAACAAAATAGAAAAATATGTACAAGTGAAGCCACTCGCAAACTGTCAAATTTTCCCGATTGAACATGAACCTTAAACTTTTGTAATAAAGTTGAAAATCTATCAAAGAAATTTGACAGATTGGGGTAGCTTGATGTGCTGGCGTCTGTACAAAGGTAATGCTTATTTCTAATGAAATTTCCTTTAGCATACTAGCGGTAGGAAGTTTTTCTTATAGAAATCAACCACTTGGTTTTGAAAATGTCACTTCTCATGTTAGCGGTGTGATTAGTTAAATAAATATTTGACCTGTTTCACTTGTTTTATTATGTACAGCCTTTGATTGTAAAATACTGGTTTATTCGATATTAACACATTGACACTACACTACACACTACACACACACACACACTCACACATTACACTTGTGCCTTCCCAGTAAGATTGTTATTTTTGTTTCTTTGATCTCTTCTTAAGGCTGAAAATCATTAATCAATTCTCGATTGCGAATTTGTTAAGTATTACTTGTAAACTACCGGCCTTTTATGCCCTAAAGATTGAACAAAAATCTCTGCGACATTGAACGTGTTAAGGGTACCCAAGTCGCTATAAAGTGTTGAATTGATGTTCTCAAAGCAAAGTTTTCTGAGAGATTTTTCAGCCAGTAAACAAAGTATGGGTTAAAAAGAGATTACGTAAGGGTGTTTGGGGTTTTTTAGGGTCACATATTTCAAGGGTAAATTTGGAGGAAAGGACCGCCACGAAAGTTGTGGGACAAGGATGCTTACTATAATATTCCTTGTTATGTATCAAGCTTTTGCCGCTCATTGAATACAGAATTTACGAAAATGTTTCTGTATTCTGTTTCTGGATTTTTCGGAAATTGACGTATATAATGCTTCGTACCGCTACATATACGCATATATTCGCTGCTTGTGGTGACTGGTCGTCTTGCTGACCATGGTTTTGTTACTGTTAATAGTTTTAACTGTTTTTTTATTTTACTCCGAAGGTCCTAGTTTAATATTTGTTACATCTAGCTACTATGTGAACATAATGCCGCATGGCATACGTAACGGACACGCCTTTTATGCCTGGAGGCCTTAATTTCGGATTTGAGTTTTTTTATGTTTTTGTTTTTATAAGGCCTTAATTTTGTAAAACATAGACGAATAACCAATGCTTCATGCCAACATATTTTCAATCCTAAGCGTGGAAAAAAAAATCCGTCTGTCGAAATAATTCTCTTTGGTATTTGAAACAGATAAGCAACATTTCAATCTGATTACACAATACAAAAGGTTCGACCAGGGACCCTCTTTTCTTAAGGCTAGTACCCTATTCCCGTGTTATCAACAAGCACGGCGAAATCTTTTATTCACTACTACACAACTCTATTTTGTATGGCACGTATTGAATTCTGGTAGCTTTATTCTTGGTGATTTTTTGACTTTTGGTCAGTTTAAAATTGGTTCTTACGTTCAATTATAGAATTCTTCAGAGGTATTTCAGTTGAAACCAGATAATAGGTACTGTAAGGGTTGTCAGCAAGATACAACCTTAGGCTGGCTATAAAATTATTTCAATTATATTTGAACTGTCAAGCTAATCCGAATATCTTACTAAATAATATTATAAATGTGCACGTTAGTATGTTTAAATGTTTGTTACACAATCCCGCAAAAACGGCTTAACTGATTTGGATGAAATTTGATACACAGATATATTACAATCTGGATACAACCATTATATTTTTTATCCCCCCGTAGTACGTTCCCGTGGGATCATTTTCGACCACCACACGGGCGAAGCCACTGGCAAAAGCAAGTTTAGAATAAGTCTTCGAATAAATTAGCATAGGTTTTTTTGTTTGCGGATTTGATGTTGTGTCGTTTTTGAAAAACTAGCTATATTGCGTTGCTGTAAACACGAAAGCGTGGAATAAATTAAATATTTATACTCACTCGAAGACGTGTTTCATTGTTCGACTCGGTACAGGGACCCCTGAGATCTATCTGAAGATGGCACAATACCTAATGGAGCCTTAGATTTTTCATTTTGTAACAAAATGCTGTCATCCAATCCTGCAGTCCTTATTTTTTTCAGTACCTATTTATGTCGTCTATGTGTCTAGGTACCTATATGTATGTGTCTCACTATGGAGAAAAAGATGAGGCAGATTTTCCCAAGCTAGCACTAGCTGCTCCATGTTTAATACTGCAGCAACTCGCTAGATGCATATTTCAAAATTACGCTTAATGAGAAGTGGCAAGCTGTTAGCGCCGCGCCTAATAGCATAACACCGTAATATCACCTTACCATTGGTAGCTCTTATATAAGTTGGAAGGACATGGTAGCAATACACTATAATATACCCCATCGCTACCACTAGTGCTTTACGGTAGGTAACAATGAACAAAAAAAAAACTCAAAACTCAAAGCATTTATTTCAATTAGACCTTTCACAGGCACTTTTGAATTGTCAAACAAAAATCGAAGTTGAAGCTAGGTGCCCATTCCAAAAACGTAGATCTCTCTGGAGAAGAACGGGCAAGAAACTCCAAGGACACTCTTTTAAATCGTGGGTATTACAAAATTTGTGTGTGTGGGAACATTATTCTTGGTGCTTCTATATGTGAGAACAATGTAAAAAAATGTAATAAAATAAATTAAAAAAAAATAAGATACAAAATAAGCCATGGCAGATAAGAGATGACCAGTCTCAACCGACGGCGCCCGTTCACGAACTTGACGCATGGATCAGCACCATCCAGCTCAACCATTTTCTAGGGAACCGAATGATCCAACACACACGCCACCATCAGTGAGACATTTAAGTGAGCATGACATACTCTCAACTACCACGTTTTTTCAAGTCGACGTACATTAAAACAACATATTATAAGGATGCATGGTACTCACATTTACAAAAATTTGACAAAATGCTTCTAAATTATACAAAACTATAGTTTCAATCCTATTTGAGAAATTCATAAAATTTGACTTCCAAAAAGAAAGAAAAATATATAATAAGTATCTATTGAAATTTTAATAAATAATACTTCGTTCAGTAAAATCAAAAACAAAATCGTAATGTCACAAAATTAATAAAAATAGGAACAGAAATGTTCGTAATGTCAGAAAACATAAAAAAAAAGGGGAAGCATCTCTTCCAAATATTAAAATGTTAATTAGTAAGCCCAGGTGGCTGTGGAGCAGGACCAGCATTAAGCCAGGCATTTTTATCTAAGATATAATCATCTAACTTATAATATGCTTGTCTACATAGTGTGCGTTTAATGCATGACTTAAATTTATTTTCACTTAGTTCAAGAATATCGACTGGTAGTTTATTATAACATTTTACACAGTACCCCATAAAAGAAGTATGTACTTTAGACAATCTGAAACGTGGTTGATCTAATTTGTTCCTATTTCTAGTGTTAAAATTATGCCTGTCACTTATCTTACTAAAAAGATGTAGATTTTTCCGAACATACATAATGTTCTCATAAATATATTGAGAAGGTACCGTCATGATGTTAATTGTTTTGAACAGTTCCCTTAGAGATTCGCGTCTGCGGAGGTTGTAAATGGCTCTGACAGCCCTCTTTTGCAGAATAAAGATCGACTCAACATCCGCAGCCCGTCCCCATAGCAAAATACCGTAAGACATGATGCTATGAAAGTAACTAAAATAAACAAGTCGCGCGGTATCCACGTCTGTTAATTGGCGGATCTTCCAAACAGCGTAAGCGGCAGAACTTAGCCGCCCTGCAAGTGATGTTAAGTGAGGACCCCACTGTAGCTTTGAGTCAAGCGTGATCCCCAGGAAAACCGTTTGTTCGACGTATTCTATTATCTCCTTATTCAATACAACGTGACATTCACTACTTCTGACATTCGGCAACGTGAATCTTATGCATTTAGTTTTCTTTCCATTTAATACCAAATTATTTACAGTAAACCAATTATGGACCTTAACTATAGCGCTATTTACCTCGTCAAGCTCCTGTGCGTGTCTCTTAACTTTAAAAATCAGTGATGTGTCATCAGCAAATAACACCATTTGTGGTTGGTTTTTTAGTAAATGAGGTAAATCATTTATATATACTAAAAAGAGGAACGGACCCAATATTGAACCTTGCGGTACTCCCATTTTGACTTTTAAGCCCAAGGAATTCACACCGTTTATTTGAACTTGCTGCAGTCTATCATTCAAGTACGATTTTACCAAGCTAAGCGCAAGTTCACCCAGTCCGTAATGCTCAAGTTTCAAGAGAAGTGTTTCGTGATTCACGCAATCAAACGCCTTGGATAGGTCGCAAAAGATACCTATTGCATCTTGCGCCTCTTCCCATGCTGTAAAGATGTGTTTTAATAAGGTGACACCGGCGTCAGTTGTGCAACGTCCTCTTGTGAAACCATACTGTTGATCGTGTAGGATGTTATTACGATTAAAATGATTGAGCATTTGATTTAACATAACTTTTTCAAACACCTTGCTGAAAACTGGCAAAACCGATACGGGTCTATAATTATTCATATCTTTGCTGTCGCCAGATTTGAAGAGTGGAATAACTTTACTGTACTTCATTAAATCTGGGAACACCCCTTGATCTACACACAAATTAAATATTAACGCCAAATAGGGTGCAACTGTCTCAATAATGGATTGACATACTTTAGTAGACATGCCCCACAGATCTTCCGTAATTTTGATCTTAAGTTGCTTATATGTCTTTACAACGACCACAGGGTTTATATGTTTAAATTTAAATTCCACAGGACAGGTTGAAACATTCGCTCTTAATAAATCAATAGCAAGTGCGGGCGAAGAATTTAAAGTTTCTGTAGTTTTAATAGGAATATTGGTAAAGAAAGTTGCAAATTCCTGAGCAACATCGATGTTATCGCTAATGAGACCGCGGGAAGTGTCCAGTGTGTAATCGGTATTAAGCCTTTTGCTTCTGTTCGTTTCATTGTTTATAATTTTCCAAACTGCCTTAATTTTATTATCTGCTGATTTGACCTTGTGGCTAATGAATGAAGCTTTAGCTACTTTGCAGATATTTTTAAAAGTTTTAGAGTAAGTGGCAACATACTTAGTAAAAGATTCTGTGTTAATATACGGCTTAAGGCCATACAGTTCAAATAATCTTTCTCTACTTTTCCTGATGCCTTTAGTTGCCCAGTCACTAAATAAAAATTTAGGGCAAAAAGTTTTAGATTTTTGCCTAAAATAATTATTGAACTCTGTTTGTACTGATGAAAATAATTCTTTGTACAAAATATTACCATTATTCACATTTAGTCCCTGAACACTTAACTTGCTAATTAAAGCGCTATTAAACTTATTTAAATTACCCGATGTTATTGGTCTAGTTTGTCTCTGTACTTTTTGAATTGGTGTGTTGGACTCAAAAGTAACGGTTTGACCGCTGTGATCAGAAGGGAGATAATTTACAATGGCTTTATCTAAATAGTCGCAGTCACAAAAAACATTATCAATACATGTAGCAGTAGCCGTAGTTATTCGCGTTGGTTCCAAAAACACATTTGAAAGATTGAATGATTTAAAGAGGCTTAACAATCTGCTACTATTTGAATTATTTTCCAAAATATTAATATTAAAGTCCCCACAAATAATTACTGACTTATTACCAGTTGCAAGTTTTGCCAAAACATCTTCCATTACTGACTCAAATATAGAGTAGTTTTGGTAATTAGGAGGCCTGTAAACGCACACTATACAAAGCTTATCTAGCTCAACACACGACAGTTCAATGCTATGTTCCACTGATAGTTTAACTATGTCTGTACGAGTCTTCGATTTTAGACAATTTTTAATTAAGATAAGCGAACCTCCACGAAGCATGGAATGTCGGTTAAAGCAACTGCCCACACTATAGTTCTCATAATTAATTAACATTTCATAATCTTTCAACCAGTGTTCAGTTATACAAATAATATCAAACATTGTTTTTTCTAAAAATAATTCAATTTCTAATTGTTTTGAAGAAAACCCTTGAATATTTTGATGAAACAATGTCAAGGAATTCTGCTTAGCCCCTTTTTTACATTTAGGTAATTGAATGCTAGAAGATACCTTGTTGATGGTGAGCTTAAAAACATTATTACTGGTACCTTCTGTTGTCTTACTGACTAGTTTAAATTATTATCACTAACCACCTTAATATTAGTATCAATACTAATTTTTGTGGTACTAATTACAGTAGACTTCGACATACTACTTATGTCTGAGTTTATATTAAAAGCTAATAGCCGTGCTATTTGACGTCTAAAACTAATAGGCAGATACGCAGTATCCCTAGTCGATTTTAATCTCTCAACAAAAGTGTTGGTGTCAAAAAATATAAGTTTGTCACTATAGCAATTAGCTAATAAATGCATATGGTTATTTAGCATATGTATATTATGATTTTGCCTACTTGACAAGTGCTGAAAGTATGGAAAAGCACATAATATTATTTTCTGGCACTTAGTCTTCATGATTTCAGTGACACTATCAGTGATGTCATCTTGTTTTACATTAGTACTATTACCCACTAATACAGAAATAATTGCCTTTGGATTATATTTATTCCCAATTACTGATGACATTATCTCTTTGTAGGATTTTCCTGGCATACAATAATTAACAGCAGATTGACTCAGGTTGTTACTCAATAATTTACCTAACCCTCTCCCTAAACTATCTGAAAACATAACAGAACAATAACAAACTTTACTAGAACAGGCGAGGCCACAAGTCTCTGTCTGTGCTACTAGAGACGAACCTTGTACAACCTGTGGTGTCTCTTGAATGGTAAAACAGTCTCGAGCCCCCCCAGACCGGGACGGGTCCTCCGTTGCCTCAGGTTGGAGGGTCTCAAGGTTGGATTCCATTTGACAAGGACACAGAGTAGAGCCCAGAGTCTTTGGGTCCACTCTAGCTGGGTCATCCTTACACATTTTCACTAACTCATTTGCAGCAAGGATGTGTTCATTTATTTGTTTTTGAGAGCTCACATATTTAGTATAAAGTGAATGTATTGCCTCTTCAAGTACCTCAATTTCAGACTGTAATCTTTGAGTGTCAAATTGATATATGTTTTTACTATTTTCTAATTTAATTTCAAAGTTTTTCAATTTATTTACTAGAAAACCACGTTCTTTCCTTAGTTTAATATTATTGGAACTGTGTTTTTGCTGTTTCTTGAATTTATTGCATCTATTTATGATTTTATTTAGTTTTGCATATTTTTTAATTTTATTTTGACTTACTTTATAGCTACTAATATTTATTTTCAATATAGAATCTTCAGTTAGGTCTATTGTTACTAAGGAATGAGGGTTACAATTAGTTTTAAATAGTTCATGATATAAGTTATTGGTTTCCTTAGCCTGAGTACATTCTTTTTGCTGCTTTAACTTATTAATTCAAACATTTGCATGAATTAATTCTTCTTCTAGATCCCTAACCTTACACAAAGCCTCCTCATACAAGTTACTGCAGTTATTGAAACCATCTGTGACCAATCGCAGATTGTCCCGTTCATCAACAACATCCAGATATTTTTGATGTAGGTCTACTAGCTCCTGTTTCAAGCTTGTATTTTTGAAAACGATCTTCTCGACTTCCTTCTCACTATCATCTATTTCCTGTAGCAGCTGATCACATTTACTGTTTGAAGCCTTAAGATCTCGAAGGGTCGTTCTTAATTTAAGCTCCAACTCTTGAGCCGCAGCCTTACGGGTCATCACAGGCATGGTTTCAGGAATAAGTACTGAAAGTAGAATGAAAGAAACGGTGAGAACTATTTAGACAGCTAAACAAAAGGGTAAGCTAGAAATGAAAGGAAAAATGAGAGAAGTTAGTGTTGTTTTTAGGTAAATGAGGTAAGGTGGTGAATCTAATTGAAATGCAACTGATATTATACGATTAAGGACAAAGTTTAATTAATTCTGTCGTTTTATAATGTTACTTTTTCTTATGTGGGTAGGATACATGGGAAAAAAAAAAAATTAATAAAAATCATGTACTTATTTCCTAAAGATTGCAATTAAAAATGAAAACAATTGTCAACGTTACTGTTGTTATCTACAATATAACACCATTATAATTGCAGTATTTTGATAATTCACGACATTAAGTTTTGTTGATCTATGTAAAGAAAGTGACTAACACCCAATGCAGGGTGCCAATTTAACCAAAATTTGTGATACTAAGTTTCAATGAATATGTTAATGAGCCTAAGTTACGATTGTGTGCTAATTAAATAATAAAAATAAACAATACTCCCCCTTTAAATCCGCAGCTATTAATCAGCTGCTCGTAGGTTATAGGTTACCGGTAACGGTGAGTTACCAAACACTGTGTTTACTTCGTATTTTTGCAGGAAAACAATAATCCTCAATATTTATTTAGATATTTTTCATTACGTTACAATATTACACCATAATTACACTTAAAAATTAAATAAAACTATTTTAAAATACGGAACAAAATTTTGACATGTCACTCCAAAACCGAGGTAGTGTGATGATTTATATAGTCAAAAGTTAGTTAAAGCTTCAGACTTTGGCTTTCGGATGGCGAGTAATGGGTAGCTCGCTGTTTGGTAAGGACCAAACCCGGATCACACCGGGTTTCACGCGCGCCTCTAAGAGATGTCAGCACGAACTGGTGGGGTCCGCAAGGGCCGATGCCTGCCAGGGGTGCGGGTTGTTCGAATGACATATCGTAGCCCCTGGCACACAGGGAACTGAAGGAACACGGGTGGGCTTTAGTCAGTTACAGACTGACACGTCCTCCTGCTCCACCCAGAGCGGAAGAGGTTATTTGATAATTTTCCAACCTCAAAAAAAAAGCTTCAGTCTTTGTAAGGCAGTCAACTCAAAACTTCTATATCGCGTTTATGACTTGGAAAGGTAAAGGACTTTTGTTTTTTTCAAAGAGTGGTCTTTATTTTTCAATGAAGTAACTAAGCAAACTTTCTTAAGTTTTTTGGTAATTTTCAATTCACTGCAAGGTTGTATGTTGATTAAAATATGATTCGCAACCGTAACATTTACTACAGATATCACCATCACCCTACTATGTTGCGGTCAGCTTCTAGTCTAACTGACTGCAGCTGAATACCAGTATTTTAAATGGAGAAATTGCCTATCTGACCTCCACAACCCAGTAACTGAATAATACGATACCCCTTGGTAAGGACTGGTTGTCAGACTTTCGGGCTTCTGACGACCCGTAACCGTCAAAGATCCACAAATGACAGCCGGGACCAACGGCTTAGCGGGCTTTCCGATGCACGGAGGGGTCTTGGTATATAAAGATGTTCACCCATCCGTGGCAAGCGTAGCTTAACCTAATTGATCGACCCGTGCGGCTAATATTACCTCCTATATTTACAGAATTATAATAATTAAATACATCAATACAACCCACTAAGACCATTTAATTCCATTGAACGACTATTTCATGAAAATGAATGAATAGAATGAATGAAAGAAAGAATGAAATAGAAATGTTGTTTAGATGACATTTGTATGTTTCATCATCATCATCATCATCATATCAGCCGAAAGACGTCCACTGCTGGACATAAGCCTTCCCCAAAAGGGGAGCATTTGTCATAATCGGCACGCTTGGCAGGCGGGTTGGCGATCGCAGTCTGTTGGTAAAATGCACAGAGAACGCTGCTGCCCATTCTCTAGTAAGTCCCTTAGTCGCCTTCTTTCACACCCACGGGAAGAAATGGGATGGTGCCATTCTTTTACGTCTGGCATCACACGGACCACCTTGCTAATTATTTAATATTTTCTTTTCATTTCACTACCATGCGTGCCTGAAAATATCTACCGTACAATACACGAAAACATTTCTAAAGATACGAACAGAACAAGTAAATAACACGCGAGCCCAGTGAACGATAAAACATTAATATTCCGCACCGCGTCTTCGATATTTCACCAAGTTTAGGGCAACCAGGAGAAAATACGTTCCGGGAAATTCCCGTTTAATAATGGTCCCGCGAATTGTATGGAATTCTTTTATTACTGTGCTTACGGGTCGTGTCGAATCATGGTGGTATTCTTTATGTATGAGTGTGTAAAACATGCATTGAGGAAGCAGTTTGAAAGGACAAGTGAAGCCATGAGTCTTTATGGTAATTACAGATAGTGTTGTTAAAGCTACCAAAAAAAAAAAACACTACAAAGTGACTAACAAAAGTTAACTTAATTCGCCAGTCGGTGTAAAAAATGAAAACTCAAAACCAAATACACCGCAAGTGCCAAGTAAATAACAGTAATAGGAAGTTATTATTATAATTACTTATAACTATAATATTTATAAATTAATACATTAAAATTTGATCATATTTGTACGCTTCGCAGCAAAACATAAAGAATCTCAACTAATATTGTCACACAAACCGAGTAACTACCTATGTTTACAAATAAGATTATTATTCTAAAAAAATACGTATTGTAGAAGACTCTCAAAACAGCCTTCAAAAAAACGAAAAAAATTAATCATATCGGTTTTAGATGACGAAGTTCTGAGCTAACAAACATTTTATTAAATACAACCGAATTGAGGACCGCCTCCTTTCCATTCCTTAATATTCTATACTATTCTATTCTATTCCAGAAGTCACATTAAAAAGTAATTATTTAAAAGAATGACACACGTGACTGGATTGTTTGACACCAAGTGGCCTGATTTAGGAAAACTGTTATTAGATTTGTTCAAAATGATTGAAAACCTAACAAACACCAAACATAACATACACGTGCAGTCCAGCATCTGAAAGAAAGCTTGTTCCTAAAATAATAAAAACCGGCGACCACTACACTCGAAATATCGAAAAATATGTTCTAACAATAAATGTCAAATCCAACCGCAAACTTTTATACCGACAACAAAATGGCTTATATTCAAATAACCTCAAACATATTCACTAACATACCTACCAGCTATCCGAAAACTAAATTAAACAAAAATAGTTTTTCATTTTTATCACACAAACATTCAGTAAGCGCTCACAGAATACTTTTAGACTTTATGACATTCGGAATTCGAGAAATTTCGGTATTTCGCCGGACATTTTCACGGCAGTCCGGTAAAATCCTGGATAGGTACGTGGCCCCACTGAATATTTACTGGTATATTGTTTGTGGTCGGGCCATTAATATGGTCCCGTTGTCAGCTCAATGAATCGAAATTAAACATAAAAACTTTTATTGCCAGTTTTGAAGCCGATAATGCGTTCAACTCCAATTCGGATTGTGTCAGAAACAACTTTTGCACTTAAAACGGTGAAAAATATTGATTTTCGGTCGCATCTGGTTCAACTAGATTTTGGTCATAAATTTAGTTGAAAAAAGGTTACACCAATGTAAAATAAATGTCAGTGAAAAAACATGGAACGAAGATTAACAAAGATTCATTACCTACCTAGCCTTTTCCCAACTATGTTGGGGTTGGATCCCAGTCTAACCGGATGCAGCTGAGTACCAGCATTTTACATGGAGCGACGGCCTACCTGACCTCTAAAATGGGTTATACGGTACCCGGTGGTAAGGCTGGGGGTCAGACTTTCCTGCTTCTGACGACCCGAAACGACTGTCAAAGATCTACGTATGACAGCCGGAAAGGCAGTAAATAAATAAGGTATGTCCTAAAATATTGTGTTACTGGCAGCTCTCCACGGTTTCACCTGCGTTGTTCCCGTTCCCATGGGAATACGGGGATATAATATAGCCTATGTCACCCGATACACCTTGGTAAGACTGGTTTTCAGTCATTCGGGATTCTGAAGACCCGTAATGACTGTCAAAGATCTGCGAATGACAGCCAAACGGCTTGAAGTGCTTTTCGAGGCACGGAGAAATCTTGGTAGGTATATAAAAATGGTTAGCCATTCACAGACCGGTTGGTCTGTGAATGGCTGTTTTTTTCGCTTTTTTTAAATTTTTTCGGCAAGTAACATAGACTGTTTTAAATTTAAACAAAGACTTTTACTTCCTTTAAAAATAATCTATAAAATGGTAATAAAACGTATGTGCCTAATTGACGCGACGTTAACAGCAGTTTGTTTACATTCTCGACAGAATTATTTTTCTCAAGTACAATTTTCAAATATTAAGAGATACTTCCTATTAACGTAAATAGTGCCCCTTCAGCAGGATAGGTGCTTAAATTAATTCAAGTTATGCCGGACGGACGCCCGCTGCTCAAGGACTTGTCATCTCCAGATAGCCCGGATGGTTGGACGTGACAATCCTAACTCCAGTCCGGACACTTACTGCCATTTCTTGTCCGGATTTCCTCATTACTGATTATGTCCGGAGTTTTGAAGCCCTTTCTTGTAAGGTTTAAATTTAATACGCGAGATTTGAAGTTGTGAAGTCGTTATGGAGATTTATGAAAGTGCGGGTGGAAGCACCAATTTTTGGGCGAAATTCTCCGGATTGTGTGGTGACGTTTAAAATTGTAGAAAAAAATATGTCGACCTCAAATCATCTAAAGTAGGTACGTGCTTTTTAAAAAGATATTAATTTCAGATTTCATCGCAAATCTAATTTTGATATCTATGACATTTTTTGACTGAACAAAAATTGTGAATATTTCACATTTTCAAGATTATTAGGCAGGCAATAACTTTAGCTCAAACGATGATAATTTTACTCAAATAACCGTGTGAAGGTGACTGACTGAATACTGGTATTAACGTAAATTAAAAGTAGGAACCATACATAGTTGGGATAAGTCTTAGGAAGATGAATTAATCTATGTGAAGTTTTCAATATTATCACAGTGGCTTCTCAAAAGCAGTGGTAGCCAAAGACGGCTCCGAGTTGTAGGGCTTTGATTCAAACCCAGACAGACGGTTTGCTTTGTGTTAATAATTACATCACCACTGCTTTCAAAACGGCGCAGGAAAACATCGTGAGAAAACCAACACGACATAGAACCAAAAATTCTAAGACATGTCATATGCACCAACCCGCACGGGGCCCACGTTATAGATTATAGCCCACTCCTTCTCTAGGAGAGGGGGCCTGTGTCCCTGCAGTGGGAACATTATAGGCTCATTAAAAATGCTATTTTTTCGATAAATCGAAATATCTTAAATCTTAAGTGCAAAGTACATCTTAGTGCACTTAAGAAAACACTTCCAATCAATGGAAGTAGAGGCGTGAGTAGTTTGTTTTAAAAGTTTTATTACACCCTGCAGACTCGGGGAAAGATCGAACTTACTTACTTAAACTTTGCACTCCTTTTTTAAACGGTATTAGCTTAGCTTGCAATTCAATCCAATCTATAGTCACGTTATCGAACTTACGTATACGTTTTAGAGATTTTAGATAAAACGACAATTCATTGTCGAGGATTGAATAAAATGCGAAAATATTTCGCAACGAAATGTGGGTTTATGATAGGTTACACCTCTGCCTAACCCTTCGGGGAATATAAGTGTGATGTAGTGTGGGAATAAAAAGACGTGTGATGTCCATGAAATTGGCATAATTGTAATGGCATTTCGTTTTTTATTCTTAAATCATCAATTAATCGGCAATGGTATTTTCATTGCAGGATTATGCAACCATTAACATTATTATAAACATAATGAATCTACCGGATTCTCCAAAATAAAGGCTGACAAAAATGAACACAACAAAAACATTTCAGCCTAATAATCTATTTAACACACAGAACATCTTACAGAATCTTGTCACAACAACATAACAGTAAACACTAATGTCCATATAAACACGTGACCTCTTCACTTCGTCACTTCATATTCAGCTGTCCTCACATAAAATTGTCACGTCAATGCCAAAGGAACGTCGTAAAAAAGAAAAAATAAACCCGTTGACGTCAAGCCAACTTGTTGCTGTCGTGTCAGCCGTGTCGTCACGTCGCGTCATGATTGTCAACGTCAGCTGCGCGGTTTTCAATTTTTCAACCGTGCTTTGTTTTTCGATAATCTGTTTGTTACAAGTTTTAAATGTGATAGGTGAGATCTTAAATAAATAATAAGTGAGATGGCTGTTGGCGCAGTAAATAAATAAATAATGTCCCAAAACATTGTTTTATAATTTTAACCGACTTCAAAGGAGGTTTTCAATTCGACATTTCTTTTTATGTATGTTCGGGCAACTCCGTCATATAACGACCGACTTATAAAATTCCATTTTTGTTCGAAAGGGGTTTATTCCGAAATGGTCTCATTTAAATTTCAAATAGATCTGATGATGAATTTGGGAGACAGACAACGGAACTCTTGAAAAAAATATAGCAAATCAACCGCGATTGCTGCTATCGCATAAATATGCTTTGTTTTGACCCCAAGGCTGGTGAAATTTCGAATTGGTGTGGGGTAAGTACTATAGCGAAAAATAACTTTAATTTCGGAAGGCGGTGACCAAAAATTAAAAATACATAGGTATTCAGTCACCGACTTCCGAAATTAAAGTTATTTTTCACTTTCTAGTGTTTTTCCGGAAGTTGTTTCTTTTTTTAATTGGTACACAACTTTCATATGCTACTATTACTACTTATCTGCCTAGCCTTTTCCGATCTGTGTTGGGGTCGGCTTCCAGTCTAACCGGATGCAATTGAGTATCAGCATAATACATCAGGAGTGACTGCCTATCTGACTTCAACAACCTAGTTTATGGGTCACACGATACCCCTTGATAAGACTGGTTAGTGGTCTTTCGGGATTCTGACAGCTGGGACCAACGGCTTAACGTATGTACCGACCGTGGCAAGCATAGCTTAACCTGATTGACCCCGTGACCCCCTTATTACTACTACAACACAAATGTAAAAAATAGTTCAGCACAGTTCCACGTACATAATCAGCTTGGAACAAAACTAAAGCATACTACACTGTTAATTAGAAATTCAGGTTGATATTCAAAAGAGATACAAAATCCTGCAATTTATTGCTATTTTTATCCTGGTACTCTTTGCTGCAGGTCACCAAGCTATTGGAGAAAGGAAGGAATTTAATCCTTTTATAACGTAGATATTATCTGTAGTTAAAAATAATCCTGAATACCAGGTACTGAGTATTGAACGCGACAAAAGTTATGATCATTTCGGATTTTAATAATTAAAGATAGTGAAAAGAAGCTTGTTGTCAAAGTATTCCTTTCTCTGCAGTAAGTTGTTTACTAGGGCAATAATAAATAAGTACAAGCTATTAATAAATGGAAGGTTAATGAGAAAAACACAGAGTGGCGTGGAAATAGGAGACACTTTTGCACAGCCATGAAACCTAAAAAACCATCTTAGAAGATGAAAAAAAAACAGTAGATTGGTAATTTGCTCAAGCAAACAAAATAAAATAGCCTGTGCCCAGCCTACAGAGGGTGATGTTCAATTCATAAGCAACCGGTCCAGTTCTCACTGGCCACTCTGTCAGTACTGCACCGTAATCCACATCTCGGGCCCAGTACGGGTTGGTAGATGTCACATATCTTCGAATTTATGGTTCTAGGACGTGCTGGTCTCTTCAAAATATTATCCTTGACCGATTTGAGATTAGTGGTGATAAAATAATTTAGACTAAGTACAGGGCCTGTCTCGGTTAGAACCGTCGCCCACAACTCGTGAGTCGCGACCTTTACCAAAGGGCCACCGCTACTAACGTTACTACTAAGTTTTAAAACCAAGACAAATGCTATTTCATCAATAAGTCAACAACACGAATTATTCTCAAATGGTCCATTCATTCACATTGTTCCATGCATGGTGAGACGCACACACTTCACTTTACTAATTTAGCTCCCTAACGGGGAAGGTACATCTGAATGATCACCCATCCATGTATGATGATAGTCAGTTATATTTGATTGTACAAACGCCAGCACATCAAGCTACTCCAATCTGTCAAATTTATTTGATAGATTTTCAACTTTATACCGTAAGCATAAGGTTCATGTTCAATTGGGAAAATTTGACAGTTTGGAGTAGGTTGACCTGCTGGCGTCTGTACTATACATAGCTGGTTCGAAGTAAAAGGGGCTTATTACAATATTGCAATCATAAGCGGCTTAGTTATTGTTAGCGAGACGATTCTTTTGCAAAAGACTTATGTGAAACGGAATGGAATACGTATTTGTATTTATGTTACATCATTCTAGGACTAGTTTAATTATTTATTTCGTTTCTAAATAAATAATATTTATTTATACTAAAATTGCTCTAAAAAATGTAAAACTATTCGGAAAAAATATCATGAAAGTATTAGTGACACTGAAAGAGACTCAACATAAAAGTATATTTTGCCAAAAAGCCAACGACACGTGGTATTCCCAGGCGGTCACCCATCCAAGTACTAACCACGCCCGATGTTGCTTAACTTCGGTGATCGGAACGAGAACCGGTGTATTCAACATGGTATGGACGTTGGCGAGAGTGAAGCCGAAATAGCACTTTACTTTCAGTGCATGTTGGCAGATTTCCGATTGTGATTGATTTCTGTAATTAGATTCATTGAACTGTCTACACTAACAATTATGTCATGTACTCGCTACTAAGTCTGCATTTACACGAGTGGCACGCCTCAACGTCAGAGGCAACTGCAGCAGTCAACACATGTCAACAGCGGGTGACACTCGTGTGTATGAACACATGCCCCGTCATCAAGTCGTCAGGTAGGCTGTCAAAATGGCGGTGAAAGCCCGTCTGATTCCCGCCTGATGCACCGATGATGAATTCATATATGATAGTCGATGGGGTCAAAAGTCTGAAGTGGCGGTCGTGAGTCGAAAGGTGCAGCGTGTATGTACTGGGACGTAGTCGGGGTCTGCGGCCGTCATAGGTCTCATGGATAACAAGGTGGACCGATGACCTGGTAAAGTTTGTTAGTCTGTAAGGCTTCTTTAAAATAAAATAAATAAAGGTCGCACGAATCCGTTGGATATACAAGGAGAATAAAACGAGATTTTATTGCGATATTTGGGAAGATCATCTTCAATACTGACAATGATGATGCCATAAAAACTATCAATCATTCAATTTCTAATCTATATAAATAAAAAAACAAGTCCTGACTGACTGACTCATCAACGCCCAGCCCAAAACCTTGGACCTAGAAAGCTGAAATTTTGCACACAGGTTGCCTTTATAGTGCAGACACGGAATAAGGAAGGAATTTTCGAAATTCAACCCCTAAAGGAGTTATAGGGGATGAAAGTTCCGCGCGGGCGAAGCCGCTGGCAAAAGCTAGTATAATAATAATTGAATAAATACATTGCCATAGCGAGTCCTCATAAAAGTTGCGTTGACTCAGATCAAGTATTCTTTACAAACTAACCAAAATAATATTTAACAAAAAGCCAACGTCACGCGGTATTCCCAGGCGGTCACCCATCCAAGTACTAACTGCGCCCGATGTTGCTTAACTTCGGTGATCGGAACGAGAACCGGTGTTTTCAACATGGTATGGACGTTGGCAGCGGTGCAGATGAAAGTACTCTTGACTACAAAAACAAGTGGGCAACTTTCCAACCTCGATTTATTTCTGTAATTAGATTCATTGATCCGTCGCATCGAATATGTCTAAAGCTGCTTTTCCACAAGAGATGCAGCTATGCTGTGAAGATGTGAAAGCTGTTATGGAACTATGCGACTGTTTACTCTGACGTTATGCTATATGGACCAATGAATATATGAAATTAAATTAAATTAAATGTTTACTTATGTAGGTAGAGCTTTTAGGACACTTCTACACGTCAATATTTTGTAAGGCAATAAAACTAGATGGTGCCGGATTTCCTAGCTGACTGTTCCCTGAGAAAAAAAGCCGAAACAAACTCAGAGGTCTCTTTTAAAGTCCAAACATTAAATTATTTAAATTTTCTGTGAGTCTAACAATGCAGGGCAATATCTGGAATGGCCTTTGAAGAAAGAGCCATTGCAGCTTTAAGCTGACCTATCCCAACAGACGGCATGTATGTATCAGTCACCGTGTAGCTCAAGCCTATTTTAGGGAGCTCAACGACCCGTCACAAGACGCTACCAGATCTGCAGGACATTTGCGTAGGCCATTTACAAAATATTCAAAACCAGTTCAAAACGAGTTATAAAGTCATGTGTTCAATCTAGCCTGCATAGTAATCACATTTACTGTTCATTTTCTTTTTATAATTGGTGGATATAAAAAGCATCCTTAGCAACGTATCGTATAGCACATCTGTGGCGAAAAAGCAGCCTTAATGTGTTGCTAGTTATGGCAGTGACTCTTCGTAGAAACATCTTCCATCATCTAGGCTCTCAGAAGCTATGAATAGTTCATTCTCACCCAATGCGTACTATGAAATGACCCTAATTCTGGCTACCTTGGGCGGAGTAACAGAATAATCCTTGTATCATTTAGTCAGGTGCATCTCATATAAGTGAGGTATGGTGTGGTTTGTCTCTTTCTAAATTGCGATGGGCGATGCATTGCTCACAGAACGGGTAGACAATGACGACGAAAACTACTAAAGTAGCGACTGAATATCAAAGGGTGCAGCGTGGGTCGACTTTATACGTATCTGGTTAAAAGGGAGGAAATCTTAATCTTCTAACATTATGTTTTTTTAGTTCGAAAAAATCTCTCAAAATGTTTTTCATTGACCACCAGTCAAAGGAACTCTTAACAATTATTAAAACAAAATTGATTTTATCAAAAAGCCAACGACACGTGGTATTCCCAGGCGGTCACCCATCCAAGTACTAACCACGCCCGATGTTGCTTAACTTCGGTGATCGGAACGAGAACCAGTGTGCTCAACATGGTATGGACGTTGGCGACAGTGCAGCTGAAATTACTTTTCACTATTAGTGCATTTTGGCACCTTTCCAACTAAGATATAATTTTATAATTAAATTCATCGAACTGTCGCTATCAATACAGCTATATTTGCAATATTTGTGCCCACAACAGCATCTAGGATAGGATCATCTGCGCAGTCTTCGCTTAGTTGAACGTCATCAGAAACGCATCTGTATCTCGTCATCATCGTGTTATCCGGAATACCTTCAGTGTTGGACATCGGCCTCTCTCGAGGCTTGCCATAGTGGCCAATCAGCGCAGTTATGCATTATCTGCATCCAGCGGATTTCATCTTCATGAATCTTAAGTTGATGGAATTCTTGCAAAGAATCTTGTGACCAGCGCTGTTCTCATCTCATGTCATGGATGATAAAATTGTCTTTCATATTTTGCCAACAACAAGCAAATCAAAATTCCCTTCAAATATTTTACTGATTCCGCCATCAGCAACCGTTTAAAAAAATAAAATTGCCAACGTCACACAAGGTAATCTTCAGGTTCACCCGTCCAAGAACAACTTCTGGCTGATGATAAACAATGATAGGTAGTAATATCATAAAGAACATTAAAATAATCACAAATTTCTCGCTATGGAGCCTTCACTCAAATCAAAAATTCTTTACAAACCAAACAAAAGATATTTTGTCAAAAAGCCAACGTCACGCGGTATTCCGAGGCGGTCACCCATCCAAGTACTAACTGCGCCCGATCTTGCTTAATTTCGGTGATCGAAACGAGAACCGGTGTACTCAACATGGTATGGACGTTGGCGAGAGTGCACCTGAAATTATTTGTCGGTATCAATGCAAATGGGCAACTTTCCAACTACGATTTATTTCTGTAATTAGATTCATTGAACTATCTATACAACTATTGCTACCAATGTGTCCACGATTCCATCTAGGTCCTCTAGGATGTCATCCATCACTATGTTGTCTAGTCAATGCACGTTCGATTCCCGCCTACACCTATGAAGAAAACTTACTTTAAACTGAGCTCGACAAATGTGAAGAATTCTTGAAAGAGATAGAGCGTCGGTAAGGTAAGTAGAGATCCGTAGGATAACGAAGGTAACCGACATAGCCCGAAGAATTGCCGAACTTAAGTGGCAGTGGGCAGGACACAATTCTCGCAGAATAGATGGTCGGTGTGGTCGATAGGTTCTGGAATGGTGACCGCGTACTAGAAAATGTAGCTTTGGAAGGTCTCTCTCCCACAAAATGGACCGATGACCTGGTGAAGGCCGTAGGAATCCACTGGATGCGAGAAGCACAGCACCGGTCGAGGTGGCGGTGCTTGATGGTGAACTATGTCCAGCAGTGGACGTCTTTCAGTTCAAGTTATGATGATGAGGTAAAGTGTGGTATATCTCTGTTAAAGTGGTAATAGGTGAGACATATTGCTCTTAAAATGAATGGACAGTGGGGCTGAAAATTGCTAGACTCGCGAGTGCGTACCAAAAGGCACAGCGTGGTTAATCCCCCATAAAGTGGGCCAACTACCTGGTTAAATTAAAATATATTTTTTATCTTAATATAGAAAATAGAATAGATAAAATTGCAAGAAAAATACCTCTCAAAATGTTTGTCACTGACTAATACAATACTAATACTAATAAAATAAAAGACGTTTTATCAAAAAGCCAACGTCACGCGGTATTCCCAGGCGGTCACCCATCCAAGTACTAACTGCGCCCGATGTTGCTTAACTTCGGTGATCGGAACGAGAACCGGTGTTTTCAACATGGTATGGACGTTGGCAACAGTGCATCTGAAATTACTCTTCATTATCACTGCATGTTGGCAGTTCTCCAACCACTATTTATTTATATCTTAATTCATTGTTCATTGATCAATTACAACCAATACAATTTGCATTCGGAATAATATAGTTGTGTCCGTGACCATGAACGTCATCCGTCAATTAGGCTATCGGAATTCAACTGACAGTTCGATTTCCCACCGTGCACTATGAGGTCACAGTGGGTAATATTATCATCACAGTTCTGGTACCATGTGATGACAATATTTTGAATAATTATGCAGAATGGAATGGAAAAGAAAAAATAAAAAAAAAAATTGATTGACTGCGTGAAAGATTCATCATCATCATCAGCATTTCAACCGAAAGACGTCCACTGCTGGACATAGGCCTCCCCCAGCTCCTCCACTTCGACCGGTCTTGTGCTTCCCACATCCAGCGAATACCCGCGGCCTTCACAAGGTCATCGGTCCACCTTGTGGGAGGCCTTCCCACTCTACGTCTTCCGGTACGCGGTCGCCACTCCAGAACCTTTCAGCCCCATCGGCCATCTGTTCTGCGAGCAATGTACCCTGCCCACTGCCACTTAAGTTAGACAATTCTTCGGGCTATGTCGGTTGCCTTGGTTCTCCTCATGAAAGATTATATGGCGAGAAAGGGACTCTCCCATTCTACTGAAATTATGACGGAAGAAGAAGACATGTTACACTCACCCTAGATAAATTAGGATTGAGGCAAGAGAATGATATTGATAAGTATAAAAGTTATATCATTAATTACATATTGTGTTTAAAATCCTTAATTTATAGGATTAACAATAATTATTAAATGTTAAATGATTTTATTTCTGTAAGTAGATTTGTATAAACACTTTTTTACACGTCAATCATATTTGTTTAAACTAGTTGAGGTCGGCCTTTCCTATCTGACTACTCTGAGAAGAAAGGCCGAAACAAACTTAGAGGTCACAGTCTCTTCAATGTGTCAAAAATCATGTGAAGACCATGTGGATTGGTCTCTGAAATGGTCTTTTGAGGAAAGAACCACACAGATTGAGTGAACCTGTCCATTCAGTGCACGCATTTATCAGTAATCATACAGCTCAACACAGATTAAATTTATATTTTTAATAACATATTTTTTAACAATCTCATTCTTTTGAGATCATGGCAGAAGCAGAAATGTTGCCTTTTTTTCTAATATTTTAAAACTAAATCACAATTTATTGGCAAACCACCTCGAAGATAAACCAATCGGTCTCCCATTAAATCGGAACTATATTCATTGGAGCATTAATTTTTCCTTTCGATCTAATTCAATGTGATCGCTACTGGCTATTATAAATGAGAAGCGGAGTATAAATAATTTGTTGTACAGGATCGTCGGAGCAGAAGTTATGGACGTATTTTATGAAGAAAGGCTTTCTTGGGATGTTCGTGGCCATTTCTTGGATGCTTTATGACATCTGAGTACTGGCCTAGTTAGGAATAACCCGGTACCAGTCTTTATATAAAAAAAAAAATAAGTTATTAAATTTAATTTTTTATGTTTTTAATTGTAAGGTTGAAAAGAAATGGCATGTTCTGATGACGTTTAAATTGCCTTTTATGTGCATATTTGAAATAATAATTTGACTTTGAAATACAGCTGACCTCAACAAAGACGTACATTCATCATCTGCCTAGCCTTTTCCCAACTATGTTGGGGTCCTTCCAGTCTAACCGGATGCAGCTGAATACGAGTATTTTACATGAAGCGACTGCCTATCTGACCAACCCAGTTACTGGGTAATACGATACCCCTTGATAAGACTGATTGTCAGACTTTCGGGCTTCTGACGACCCGTAACGACTGTCAAAGATCCACAAATGACAGCCGGGACCAACGGCTTAACGTGTTTTCCGAGCCACGGAGGGGTCTTGCTTGGTATGTAAAGATGGTCACCCATCCACGGACCAACCGCGGCAAGCGTAGCTTAACCTGGTCGATCGACCCGTGCAGCTATTGTTATTTAGCCACAAGCCCCTCAACATATACGTACATAATCGATAATAGTGATGATTATGAAGTAGTGTGTATTAAATCCATGTTTTGTCAGCACATTTGTACCTATACAGTTAACGCAAGAAATTCTTCATCAATTCTTGGCAGATTTCAACGTCGTCTGAACACTGTTGTATTTACATATACTACCTAGTTTCTAGAAGTGTGACTAACTCGATATCGGACTAGTTAGGAACACTACTGTCCAGTGACCAGCCTACACTGAAGGTAAAGCTATATGCAAACAAGATGCACATGGGAATACAATTTGGCGGAGGCGTCAGGCAACGTGGAACGGAGTGCTTGAATTTCAGGCTGGCATCTTAATGATTGACAATTGGTTTAAATGCTTTCTTGTAACACAACTACACTAGAGTAATTTACTAAAGAGCTTAGGTTTGGAGCTATTAAAATGTAATTTACTTCGAAATTAAGCTTCACTATTAAAGAAAAACAAAAAATAAACTCACTGACTGTTAACTCATAGCCTAAACTGCTAATTCTAGAAGCATGAAATTTAATACTAGAGTTCATTTCATTACGAAAGTGAGCAATAAGGAAGGGCAAATATGCCCCTATAGGGGATAAATAGGGAAAAAATCCGATTGAGAGTTCGTAATTTTTGCCAATGTGAAATAGGTACCATCGGGCGCAAGCCTTGTAAGAATTGAAGCGTGAAAGTCTAGAGATCTAAGGTTAACGGGTCCGCTTCATCAGAAGCTCTAGGTTGCGAGTTATCTTGGCATGTATTAATTCAACTATTTACGTCTCCAATTTGCTTTCGAGGTGAATCTTGGACAGCAATATCTACTGACGGTTAAGTTAAATATAGTGGGAAAATGTGGGTTCAAATTGAACCGCAAGCAGTAAGAAAATTCAGATAGGTACTACAATTGAGGACAGTTGAAATTTCACTAAATGGGAATGTTTGTATGTATGTTTGAAGTCTATTAACTGCTCCCAAATTACAATGTTATTCTTTTTATTTTTTACAATGTCTGACATATTCTCGTCATTATTTGAAAATAAACATCAATTTTAATATCGACTATTTTTTTAGTGTTTATCATGGAAATCATGTCACTTTGTTTCAATAGGTTCATTTTATTTAGGTAGATTCTTTTACATATTCTGAATGAGAGAACGTTGTAGGCCTTACAGACTGTAGATTAGTAGACGATTTTCTATTCTGTATTTTCATTCCTCTAAGTACCTGGTACTTATTGACAGGCCTGCACTGCCCTACCATACCTATTATCACTATAATTTGAAAACATTGTTAGTCAATTATTTATAAAAGAGTAACCGTGGAGTTTCTTGCCGGCTCTTCCCCATAGGAAGCGACAATTTGGAACCGTGCATCTAGCTTCTGACGTTTCATAAGTGCCCATGCAGGTTTATATGAAATATTTTGATTTGATTGATTGATTTGATTTTGATGTTTGTTACTAAGTCACGCAAAAAAGCCGAACGGATTTGGACGAACATAGATAGTATAAACGTACAAGTAATACCGAGATAAAAAGTATCCCATGTAATAACCTAATAACCCAGGTTTTATTAAGAAATAGGATACTTTTTATCCGGGTATTACGTACCATCAGTGGCATTTTGAATCATGCATGAATTTTTTCTTTACTTGCGCTGTGAGACTTTGCTTTTTGCCAAATTTCGTGATTCTAGGTCAACGGGAACTACCATATAGGTTTTCGACCCAAAACCTATAGGGTTCTCTGCGGTGACATAGAATTGTCAATTTTGGTTAAAAGCAAGGTCTTATAGCACAAATTAAGGGAAAATTCCGAAAAATAAAAAGTTGAAAATTAAGGTAAATTTTGGTGTACTTACAAGTTTTCGTGATAATCTAAATTTGCCCATATCTTTTCATCGTGTTGATTCAGGGCCATGATTGTTATACATCTAATAGGGATTATGTATCTCATTATCTGGTATACATTTCAACTTGCTAGGTCCACCCGTTCCTGAGAAAATCGGTGGTGACACACGGACGGACAGACGGATAAGAGAGTGATCTTATACGGGTTCCTTTTCTTACCTTTTGAGGTACGGAACCCTAAAAATGCGGTTTTATTTTAGGGTGCGAATCCTAGTGGGGCAGAATCCAACAAAATTTTAGAATCATGGAATCTTCCCCACCAGATCGAATTAGTGGGACAGATCCCATAGCAAACTTTAAGGTATTCCAATTTGCCCCACCAGTATGGCGGCTCGGTGGAGCAAAGTTAAATAATTCATAATTTCTAAACTCCGTGCGGGCGAAGCCGCAGCCGCATTAGCTAAGTTTTTGTTTTTATTCATTTTATTTTCGTCATGCCTGCGATCGTTATGAAATCGGTAGTACCCACAGTAAAGAAACCTGCAACTTAAAAACTCAAAATATAACCTATGTCCGACTCAAAGAAGCTAACTGATAATTTTCAGTTTACCGTTAAAGACCAAAATTACTTAGCTTTTAACCAATTTGTTAAGAAAAAAACGTTTCACTATGTGATTCACAAACAAATTGTTGGAAATTGAGAGAACGATGCTAACGAGCAGCGTCGGGGGAAATGGTGACATTATAATAATTTGGAAGTTTGTCTCTACTTTTTGTTACTTGATTTTTATTATAGCTTGAAGATATATCATTTGCGAGTTCCTCCGGTATGATGGATTGCTTCACTCTTGATTTGAAAGTAAAGTTGTCGATTGAAAAATAAATATTGGTACAACGTAGGTATAAATAATATTTGAAGGAAAAATTAAAAGTAAAAAGTATAATTTCATTGGAAGATACTACGAATATTATATCTAAGTGTATTAATATTGTGAGAGCAGTGGTGGTCCAGCAGTAACGGTCCTGACTTCGTGGATTCAAATCCAGTCAGGCGGGTAACTTTGTGCATTTCATTTAATGTTCTCAAAACCGTGAGAAAACCAGCAGGTCCTAGAATTACAAAAAAAAAACATGCAAAAGAATTATTTGGATCTAAGACCGATCCAAAAAATTGATGACATGTGACATCTGCTAATGCACAATGGGCCCGTATGGTGGATTGCGGCCCACTCCCTTTCAAAAAAATAAAGGAGGCCAGCAATGTAGTCCCAGCAGTGGAAAAAATTACTGGCTGATTCTTTCATATTATTGTGTTGGTTAATAAAATAAAATCATACCACAAGCCTCTTCAGAAACCAAAATATTTTGCTGTTTTTCTATTTCCAACATTTTATTTCAGTTACTGCGTGTCTGTTTACAGGATTTTCACTTTTCGTTGAGTTCCAACTCTGGTAATTAAGTAAAGACTGAGTCATCCACTGAGTCGTTTAGTAATGCAGTAAGAATGTGCCGAATCATCAAGGCTCGTCCATTAGGGCCACTTCTGTAGAACACTTGACCCAAATCTTGATTATAGCTAAAGTTAAGCCGTAAAATCATGGTTCATCTCTAAATTCTAGCTAGGATAGATTACTCTATAAATTCCTAGTCAATTTGCATTGCCCTTTTGTTAGTTTATTCCAGCAACAAATTATGACTGATAAATGGCTCTATCAGGTTATTTACATTTCAATAGCATTAAATTCGTCTCTACTTATAAGTACTGTCACCAAAATTTATTTATTTTATTCTAATAAAAAGCTAACAAATTAAATGTTTTTCGTAGGCAGGACAATTTGCAAAATTACAAGCTTCCACATACAAGAGATAAATAACCATAATAATAAATGTAGTTGAAGTTTAGTTAGAAACCAATGGATGTTTTCGAACAAAATTCCAATAAATTAATAAAAAAACAAACAGTTAATTTATCAAATTCAACATTCGAATACACCCATCTTACTTGGATATCTCTTTTGCTGATTTCTTTATGTTCTTGAATCATCAGCAGCCTTTTCCCAAATATTTTGGGGTTGGCTTCCAGTCCAACCGGATGCAGCTGAATACCAGTATTTTAAATGGAGCGACTGCTTATTTGTCTGCTTATAGCATTAATTAAATATTTATGGAGAACAAGCTTTATTAAGGAACTGTAATCAAAATACAGAATGAAGGCTCCTGCAAACGCGACGCGACTCACGTAAAACAATTACTATGAAAACTTCATGGAAATTGTTTTATAAGTCCTGTCTGAAGAAATCTTTAAACCTTGCTAGTCACAAGCGAGGAAATAAACCTTATCTTCATCCCGTGATAATAACCCGATTTTGTTTGGTCCTTTCTCCCATTTCTCGTACAAAAATACCAGCACACTTCTCAACAAACACCGAAGAAAAACCCAGACATATTGCTAACATTTGCCTTATACCCACCAGATACAAAACCTTACCTGTTATAATAAATCTTCGCGCATAACTCATTCGCAGGTGCACTGGACTTGACTATAAAGGTTATGGCTCTAGGGATGAGCAGAACAATATTTTACGTGACTTCGCCATTTGTTGGTAGCGACTTCATTTACCTACTCCCAAGTTATTATCATATTTTGTTAGGTGTGTGCGGAAGGGCATTTATTAGAGATACGGGAGTTTTTCTGTCCGTGTGAACGTTTTGTTTGTAAACATTTTAGTAATGTGGTGGCCTAAATCACAACTAACGCCGGCCATCTCGTCTTTTGAATACATTTTGCAAGACAATTTTCTTCCCCAATGGGAAGGTCGGGCAAAGCTAATTGTACATGGCGTGGTCATAGCTAGGTCCTTTCGTCCCTTCATTCCGTTCATTCATTCCTTTTCATGTTCATTCATGAGTTTTGTTGTCTTTCAATAATTCGTTATTTTTGGTGATTTAAATATTTTAAATCAAGTATTTGCGATGGGAAGTGTCAACATTTTAAAGCATATATATTTTCTCGTAATTACTTTCTTTAAAATGTTTGCGACTTATCCTAGAAATCTGTTTAGTAAAAAACTACTCTACAAATAGCTATAAGGCACAATCTTCTAATTTTAGGGTCTATCGGAAGATCTCTGAGACTCTCGGAGACTCTCGTTACGAAGTATTTAGGAACTCAAAAATAAAACCACCTCACGGTTTGATAATTTGACAGTTGCCTTCCGCATTGCACAACGGTTTACCAATAGTAGAATAGTACCCCCAGCGCGTGAAATTCATCAGAGCGCCAATAGATAATTGAAGACATGAGTGGATGTAGGTGATATGTCGCATTTTCGGATTTTCGCTCTTCTACGAGTTATTTAATTTCTCTCTTATTATAAAACATATTAAACGGGTTACGCCTCTAGACGAAAACCGAATAGCAGTGTACCTTTCATTTTACGATGTATTTTTTCTTTGTTTTGTTTGCTCAAACTGTTTACATTATTCAAATTCAGTATTGTATTGTTGTATGTTAGCGTGATTATTACGCTTGATTTAACATAATTATTTGAATTCCCATATCGTTGTTATGCAAAATAAAATAATTTACATTGTACGGTTATTAGCATTTAAACTAACGAGTGTGATCAAACAGTTTTTAGGTCTTTACCTATGAAATTGCCGTTCTGCAGTACTGGCCATTTCAAATCAAAATAATTTTTGTTTGGCTAAGAATTCTAATTTCAAATTAATTTTATTTTAAAAACATGGATTTTTTTTTCTAAAAGTAGTCATTTCTTTATTGATTAGTGTTACATTTTCATCGCATTTCAATCTTTTTCGTCATCATGGATACGTTAAAAATTCGAGTAATTATGGAATATGAGTACCGTCGTGGCAGCAACGCGGCACAAGCGGCACGCAACATCAACGACGTTTACGGAGCTAACACTACAAACCAACGCACCACCTGTTATTGGTTTGCTCGCTTCCGTTCTGGAAATTTCGACCTGAAAAATGAACCTCGCGGTCGTGACGACAATGACGAATTAAAGGCGATTGTGGAAGCTGATGATACACAATCTACGGCTGAATTAGCAGCAGCTTTCGACGTTAGCGTCAAAACAATATTGGTCCATTTGCGTCAAATTGGCAAGGTAAAAAAGCTTGACAAATGGGTGCCCCACGAACTCAATGATCGCCAGCGCGAAGTACGCGTCGAGACGTGCCTTGCACTGCTCAACAGACACACAAATGAAGGAATTTTGAACCGCATTGTTACCTGCGATGAAAAATGGATTCTGTTTGATAACCGTAAGCGCTCAGCAAGTTGGTTGGATCCTGGTTCAGCACCTAAACAATGCCCTAAACGAAAACTTACCCCTAGAAAAGTGATGGTCACTGTTTGGTGGTCTAGCGCCGGTGTGATTCATCACAGCTTCTTACCAAACGGGGTGAGCATTACTGCAGATGTGTACTGTGAAGAACTGAACACAATGATGGAGAAGCTGGCGCATCTCCAACCAGCATTGGTCAATCGCTCGTCTCCGCTGCTCCTGCACGACAACGCGCGACCTCATACTGCACAGCAGACGGTCTCCAAGTTGCAAGAACTGGGGTTGGAAGCTCTCCGTCATCCGCCCTACTCACCAGACCTTGCGCCTACAGACTACTACTTTTTCCAGAATTTGGATAACTTCTTGGCGGGAAAAAAATTTAATACCCGAGAGGCAGTACAAAATGCCTTTGAAGAATTTGTTGCCTCCCGTCCAGCTGATTTCTTTAAGAAGGGCATCAATAAACTGCCACTGCGATGGCAAAGATGCATTGATTGCATGGGTGATTACTTCGATTAATACAAATAAAAAATTCATGAAAAAAATTCGTTTAAATTTTTTCATACAAAACGGCAATTTCATAGGTTTTGTTTTAGTTGGGATTTCATATTGTTTTAAATGGTATTTCTATTTTGAAATTCCAATTGTGTAGTTATCGATTCATCTATACAGGAAAAGTATTTATCCAGTGCGCAAATTTTAACCATGAATTCAGCATATTCGCGAAAAATGTCTGCGATTTTTCGGAATTCAACCCCTAAGGGAGTTAAATAGGGGATACATTTCAGCGCGGGCGAAGCCGCTGGCCGAAGCTAGTATTACATAATTATGCTGTTCGCCAGTACAAAATGTTTGTTGCTTTTTTTGTAATTTTCTAAAACTACGGTCTTTTTTTATCTTTCGGGCATATCATTATGTTATTTTATTTCGAGCTAAATATTTACAGTTTTACTGCTACAAAGCAAAGATCACAGTGAGCGAAAATGAGCAGGAAAAAGTGGTGTTCAATGGTCGTTACTGCTTAATATAAGTGGCACGGCCTGTATCGTGTAGTGGTAGATACTAGCTAATAACGTTACATCACTTATTACGTTACCCGACACATCTTTTGTTTTATCTTATTTCCACTCCCAACAATAATATTTATTTCTTTCCCTATTCTAACATTAATAAAATCATAACACTTCACATTTTCAAAAGCAGGTATTTTACATCATATAATCTTTATATGAAAGTACTTCCTAAGTACTGAAGCTCGTGAATTTCACTTGTTAAGACCTGATCGCGAAGTTTCGTGAGGGAGAACCTTGCAAATGACTTTAGGTTCGCACCCGAATAGAGCAAGTCATAAAAATGTCGGCTGAGTTAATTTGTTCTTACTTTTACGCTTTCTGGTGCAGAGTGCGTAGAAAGTTAGCTGTATTGAATATGATATTCAGTCTATAAATTATGATGATTATGATATGTGTATTTATAAATTAGATTAGGTATAATTTGTGCTATTATGTTTTCCCTTCTATTATTATTACACGCGTTGTCTATATCTCTGTTATCTTCTCTCCTATCGCAGGTGTGCTGGAAGAGATTTCTGTAGAAATAAGCATTACCTTTGTACGTATTTTTCTGTTCCTTTATTCTTGTCTGTTTATATGTGTGTGCATAAATGGTTAAATAAATAATGAAATTAATGCTGTTTTTTCTCTAAGTCGATCTTTTAAGACACTACACGTCAGTTTTTTGGGTCAATATTTTAAAAGTAGACGGTGCCGTCATTTTCTATTCGACGCTTTCTACGCGTCGATATTATTTGAATTTCAAGTGAGTCTCAAAAAATATATCAGAAAATCAAAATCAAAAGTCATTTATTCAAACTAGGCTGAGAGTCAGCACTTTATGAACGTAAAAATTACAAAAGACAGTCCCCCAAAAACGCCCGCCCTTCACCACTTCCTAGTGTTTTAGCTGGGAAGAAGAAGTGGCGCAACAAACTCCCCAGCGTCACAGCTGTCTGTTAAGTTGGAAGAACTTGATTTTATACAATAAATAGGTCCGTAATTAACATTCAACAAAAAAAAAAAATTAAATCAATAAAAATTAAAAAAAGGTTTATACAGTCAAATAAAATAAATAATAAAATAGATAAACTCATATGACCTCTCAGTGGGTAAGCTAATTCTGGTGAAAGAACAGCGACCGACAATTCTTATCTAAAAACGCAGACTCATTCTATTCTAGTCTAACAACGCAGACTCATTCTAATAGGGAATTTCGAAGACACAGAAGACAGAATCATTGCAGCTTTGAATAAACGGGCTTGCATGCAAATGTTAAAAAGGTTTGAGCTACAGAATGACTGATGCATCTGCATCGTATAGCTCAATCCTACTTTAGGGACCTCAAAAATCAGTCACACGACGCTACCAGATCTTCAGGACATTTGCGTATGCCACACAGAAATACTCAAACTGACAGACAGTTTTGTAATGTGGACCTGTCGACCTAATAGTTAACAAATTATGGAGCAATTTTCTGTACTTATTTTTCACTGTAAGTACAAAGATTGCGTGGCTGATGAGCAGACAGAGGGCCTAAATAAAGTGACATTTTATTAGTAATAAAGATATCAAAAAAGTGAACAATATATTGAATTCACATAAGCTAGGTACCGATTCTTTTTTTTCAATCTTTTTGGAATTCGTCGATGAAATACGAAACTCTTTGAAAGCGATTGCGACTTGTCTAGGCCCTTAGGTTTCTTCTAGAATACTTACTAACTGATTAATGTATAAATTAATTGAAATCTTATTGCCTCTGTATGTTGTGTCCATTTTAAACATAACTGGCGAAATCCTTTAGAGAATACAGGCGTGATGTTGTGTTCCCTCATAGGGAATAAGATTTTAATTCATTCTTGCGCTCATTTTTCATTCTTGTTGTTCACCAAAATTACACCATTAAATATTTGTCATTTCCAACATGACAACTAATTCACACACACCCAATTCGATTTTAAACCAAAAACAAAACTGAAATACCCATCAATATTCCATTTTACAACGCACACACAGATCGAAAGTTACAAATTGATCGATCCTTAATCCGAAGTACGTAACAAATGTCATACGATCCACAGATTTAGGTGAAAAAGTCCCACATGTACCAATCGACAGACATGTTGGAACATTTTCAATTTCCGGCCATCTAGTGACATCATTTGAGGGACCTTGTTGACGAATATTTTGATCTCGTTCTTGGCAATTTTCTTTAGCAAATGTCTTCCTGTTTGTGGATGGAAATTGTTATTTCGTTATTATATCAGTTCTGGGTCTGTTTGGTTTTGTTGGGAAATGGCAATGGTATATTTTGTCTTTTTTTTTTTTTTTGAGCAGCAGCGTTCAAAAATCTTTAGCGAAAGCACTAAGAAGTGGTGAAGAGCGAGCGTTTTGTAATTTTGACGTTCAAAAAGTGCTTACTCTCAGCCTAGTTTGAATAAATGACTTTTGAGTTTGAGTTTTAAATTGTGCCTATTTTGTACGCCAGAATTCTCATTTATGTCGCAGGAAAACTAGAATTGGAGATAACATTGATTATACAAGTGGTAAGGTAAACAATTTAGAAAGCAGTTGAAAAATACGTAGGTTTAATAGAAATTTCTAACCACCCAGAAGGCCAATTGTCGTAGTTAAAAACTTTCTAGTTAAAATCATCTCATAACAACGACAATGTAAGTCAAAAACTTGTTTGTTTGAAACATTAGGACGGAGATAGAAAGAAGAAAAAGAAACGTTGTATATTCTGCAAACAAAACACACATAACATAAACCATAATATACTTACGTCCTTAGTAGGCCAAACGCCTCGTATCCAATCAATTAAAGTTTACATTGCTTGATGTCAGGATCGGGGACCAAAGACAATAAACATTGCGTAAATGTTACGACACTGCTATTAACAACAACAAAAAACACGTTCTTTAAAATCTGGGTTTGTTTTAATTTAAAAACGACCGTTACCGTAAGGTGTAGGTTAGCACTAAACCCATATCATTTGCACCAAAATATTATTTTAACACCTGCATCATGAGTTAGTACCAAGAAAACTTGTCGTGCTTTTAAAATAACTCCTTTCCTAAGTTTCCTAGAATTTTAGAAGGAACTTGAGTGTTGTGTAATCCAGGTAAATCCCATACAACTGTCTTTGCAAAGAAATCCGAGCCCCGGCTACTTTATCCTCAGTAGTTCTTTCCATGTAACAATCTTATAAAGTTTTATACTGTAAAGTAAATATTGGTGCCGATTCTGTTGTCACAAAATTCTCTAAACTAGACTAAAAATCACCAAAATTTAGTTTATTCCTGTCAAACGACGATTTCCCATTCAGAAATTGACTAAAGTGACACAACTTAACTATATAACTTAACTATATAGTTTAGTGAAAAAAGCCATTTTGCTATTGTTGCTGTTGTTGTCAATTTCATTACCGTATTCAACCTAAAATTTTGGTTGTCTAACTAAATCTGACTATTTTTAATCGCGATTAAATAGGTGTGGATTAAAATTAGTTGTCAAGAACTAAAATTCACACCGTCACCTCGACTTCTGGTGCAAAAATAGTACTGTTTTTTTCTTTCTTTTCTTTTGCTTATATTTCGAAAATGGTGCGTCCTATCGCAAAAATAATGAAAATTTCAACCTTCTTTATAAAACACCAATACACATCTAAAACTCAACATGTGGGTAATAATTTTTAATATTTTCCATAATTAAGTGAAAATTCCATATAAATCACGTCGAGGCTGCCGCCCCTGCGCGCCTCTGGCTCTAAAAAAAATCACGGGGTAGGGCACACAAGTACCACGTTGCGAAGCCAAAACACATACCACGTGCGAGTCGTGATTGTCAAATTCGATTTTAGTTGTGTCAAAATTGTTGTTAAATTTAGAGATTTTTTTTTGTTGCAGAATAGCCTTTAAATTCTCATAGTCAAAAGTAAGGAATTTTAGTTTTAATTTAGTTCGGTGTACAACAGAATCGGTACCATTATCCGGCTTTCGATGCTAAGTTTTTAATCAATTTATCTTCTATCTTACTGCCCTTGTACAAGGGCAGTAAGATAGATGTACCCAGCTACTAAGAAGGGTTACGTAAATTTAAAGCCAAAACATGTTTTTTTCTTTCTTTAATATTTTTGTTTCTTTAAAAGGTTTTCTAAATACCGCATCGCCGTTCTCAAACTATTAAGTTACGGCATTTATAAGAAATGAAAAAGACTAAATGAGCTACCAAACTCAAATTAAAAAATATAAACATTTATAAGGTTTATTTAAATCTATGTTTAGTCGTTTATTTTCTATGCTTTTTTTTCTAACCTTGCTCCTGATTTAATTAATTAGAATGAATTAAAGTCAGAATTGTACATTTTTTCTGTAACGAATGCGACGATGATGATGATGAGGATGTGTTATTTTATGCCAATAAAATAGTTTGTTTCTAATACCGTATTTTAAATAAGGTATTTAAGAAATTACAAAACATTTTCAAGGAAAATCTCTAGTATCAGTACAATTGATCAAAGTTTTTTTTTCTTTGTAATCCTTAATTATTATTTTCTTCACCAACTTGCCTCGTACTAAAGCAGACTATCAAAAATTAGCCACATCAGCTCAAAAAAAAAACTCTCAAAAACACTTGGTCTAGCGCATTAATCTTGATAAGTGTGATGCGAAAAAACTTTCCAAAAGAGGCAACTTGTGTCCCAGCAAAGCGGAAAACTTTTCAATCGGTTATGGAGGAATCCATTAAGATAAATCGTTGAATTTTCAGTTTTCTATCAGACCACAACTTTATCTGCCAAGTTTTCGAAAGAATATGCAAATGTTTTAAGCATCGGGTGGGTTAAGAGTGGAGGGTGTAGTTGCATAAATACATAATGTCTGTTCAAAAACTATGTTACTAAAATGTAAACAAATGGGTCAAAAAACATGCCTGTAGATACCAATTCGGAGGGCCGCTTACAAATCGAGTGCGTTGATTTGCCATTCAATGTAAGTAAATGAAAAGGTCATTTAATGTTATTTAATGAACTTGGAAATTGATGATTTATTAATGGTTATTATTCTGTAATGTCATATCTGTTACGGCCGCGAATAGTACTTTAATCAAAATACAACCTGACACTGATTTTTGCGAAGCAGTAATGCTCGCCAAGAAAGCGGCGGCGCACGTGGTGGAGGGGCAGTATATGCGCCCTCACGGCCCTAGTCGCCGCAGGAGATGCCGTGGGCATCGAGAATCTCAGGCTGCTTCCCCGCCACCGCAGGCGCGGGCTTGCGGATGGCGAATAATGGGTAGCTCGCTGTCTGGTAAGGACCAAGCCCGGGTCGACGGCGCGTTGTGTTCCACGCGCGCCTCAAAGAGATGTCAGCACCAACTGGTGGGGTCCGCAAGGGCCGATGCCTACCAGGGGTGCGGGTTGTTCGAAAGAGATACCGTGGCCCCTGGCACACAGGCAACTGAGGGAACACGGGTGGGTTTTAGTCAGTAAGTCCAGGTCCTCCTGCTCCACGCAGAGCGGAGAAGTTATTTGATGATTTCCCAACCTCAAAAAAGAAACCTCACACTGACTTGCAAATTGCAATAAACCTAAGATTTGAAAGCAGCACATCTTTGAGGAGGACTTTAGCGCAACCTCCTCAAAATGTTATTAATTTGACAACTTAGGATTATTTTATACCCAAAATTTTCGTCGATGATTTTTTTAGTACAATTTAAAATGTTAAATAAACAATACTATTTGGAAATAGAACTGCGATATAACACTAAAACCTTTAAAATACAGATTAAGGTCAAAAAAAAAATTTTTTGTGGGTGTTCACTTTCATGAGTGATTGTGTAAGGACTTAAACCTGCACCCTAATTGTGTAACTCACGATTGATCATAATCGGTTTCATTTTGACACTTAAACAATATGCATTGCGTTATTTACGTTGTTGAGAAGAACACATTTTTCTAAATGAAGCAATGGTTCAACAATTTTTTTTTTCAAAACGAAACAGATTACGATTTATCGTGAGTTACGCAATTAGGGAGCTGAACAGATTTTATTTGCACTTATTTAAGTAACGAAATTCTTATACTAACGTAATACTCATTAATAAAAAATATAGTTAAGTTATTAGTATAAGTATAAAGTAATTTTTAATTTTGTAGTGTTTTTCCGGAAGTCGGTTGTGTTTTTTTTTTTTTTTTGGTCATCATCATCATCAGCCTTATAATGTTCCCACTGCTGGGACACAGGCCTCCTCTCGGTGAGAGGGATTGGGCCGTAATCCACCACGCGGGCCCAGTGCGGGTTGGTAGATGTCACATGTCTTCGAATTTTTGGTTCTAGGACATGCCGGTTTCCTCACGATGTTTTCCGTCACCTTTTTGAGAGCAGTGGTGATGAAATAATTTACTCAAAGTAAAGCGCCTGTCTGGGTTCGAACTCACGATCTACAACTCGTAAGTCGCGGCCGTTACGACTTGGCCACCACTGCTCCTTTTTTTTTGGTAAAAGTTTTTATTTCTTCAAAGAACACAGTTACTTAAAGTCGTCATAATATTTGTAAATATAAAATCGTTCATCAATACATTATAACTTCATCCAAAAACATTATTACTAGGTAACTACATGAATTAAACACCTTAATTAAAAACTAAACCAGCACTTGGGCGTGCACGCAACGCATATAAATGAGGAACAAACAAAATTGTACACAATTAGAGAACCAAATGAACCCCGAGTGAAATGCTAATGCCTCCCGAAACTCATACTGTTTCGGTACAAAGCAAATATGCGCTGTAGTTCCTGGAATCTTTGTAGAGATGTATTAGTTTGGTTTGCATGGTGTGAATAACGTGGAGAAATTGGTGGCTACAAGCAGTTTATTTATTTAAGTGCACATGCACAACATAACCTACAGAATATAGACGTCCAAGACAGCAATTTACAAACTAAAATCCTAATCTATATAAATACAAAGAAAAGTCCTGACTGACTGACTGACTCATCAACGCCCAGCCCAAACCCTTGGACCTAGAAAGCTGAAATTTTGCACAGAGCTACCCTTTTTTACAAGGGATAAGGAAGGATTTTTCGAAATTCAACCCCTAAGGGAGTTAAATAGGGGATGAAAGTTCCGCGCGGGCGAAGCCGCTGGCAAAAGCTAGTAATATAATAAATGTGATAGTTCGTATGTTTCAATGTTTGAATGTCTGTTACTCAATCACGCAACAACGGCTCAACGGATATCGATGAAATTTAGCACACAGTTAGATTATAACCTAAATCAAAATCAAAATCAAAAGTCATTTATTCAAATTAGGCTGAGGATCAGCACTTTTCGAACGTCAAAATACATAAGACAGTCCCCAAAATACCCACCCTTCGACAATTCCTAGTGCTTTAGCTGGGAAGAAGAAGTGGCGCAACAAACTCCCCAGCAGCACAGCTGTCTGTTTAGTCGGATGGACTTGATTCTATACATACATATGCAAGGTAATAAACAATAACGCTGTTTAATATTGTCAATGTCAACGTCATGTCATAGTTGTCAAACTAAATATGAACTTGACAGATGGCTGTCTATTCCCTTCTAACTTCAACCCGAACAGAGCGCACACGCCTCTTACTAATATTAATCAAATAAAATGGTAAAAATGTAATATAACCTTGTGTGTAGGTACAACAGTGTAAACAGTGTTCTGAATAAAGATTATTAAACAAGAAGTGGATTTTAATCAAGATCCCAAACATTCTGGTCCTTCGAGAGCCGACGTTCAAGGATCGCCATCTTTTTTTCTGCGCGTCGTTTGGTGGAGGCGAAGAAAACGCAGCATACATAGCTCGTACGCACCACGAGAACGCAGGAGTTTGGGCGGCGAACCAGCAGCGAGCAGCGACAACAGTCGAACCAATTCAAATAGGTATTCAATCAATCAATTAATTATTAGTCAGACGCTGTATTGTACCTACAGTCAAAAATCGATACCAAAGCGACATCTACATTCGCAAAAAGGCAACAGCCACATATTTTATACATCCGGCATCACTAATTGGCCAATCAGCGAACAGGAAAAACCGTCATCTACAGGACGCCAATCAAAATTTTCGATCGTGGAGTCGAGAACGTTCGGAACTTCCGCTTCACGCCACGCGGTCAGCCACCACGACGCACCGCACTGCAAAAAATTTCTCTATACACGCAACAGCGAAACACATGAAAATTATTTACAATGTCTCAAAATGAAGAAGATATCGAAATCAACCTACAAACCCTCAAACAGAAGAGAAGTGCAATCAAAGGCAAACTTACTAGGATGGAAAAATACTTACAAAACTTCGACGCAGATCGACACTCCATGATTGAAATCAAAGTCCGACAAGGTGATCTAGAACAATTGTTTCGACAATTCGAGAAACTACAGCTACAAATCGAATCATTCGAAGACGCCGCGGACAGACAAGACATTCACGAAGTGGAGCGAAGCACCTTCGAGGACAGATTCTATGGACTCAAGGCATGCATGATGAACGCCTTATCGGCAAGATCGCCAGTACACGCATCGACGGCATCACCTTCACGCCACGCGGATCAATTTAACTGTACGCACTACGACCACACCAAACCACGTGTCAAGCTGCCACAACTAGAACTCCCTAAGTTCGATGGGGACATCCGACAATGGCCAGCGTTCAAGAACATCTTCTACGCGTCCGTGGACAGCACCGACCTGCCCGTGGTGAACAAGCTGCAGTACCTGAAGACGGCGCTGACGGGGGAGGCTGCAGGCCTCATAGCTTCACTGCTCATCATAGAGGAGAACTATTCCAAAGCTCTCGAAATCCTAGCTAAGAGGTATGAAAATCAAACTATAATTGTAAACTTTCATTTAAAAAGTATCACTAGCTTTAGTACTATCACTCGAAATAACCTCAAAGAGTACTTGGTTCTGCTACAGCAAAGTCTAGACTCCCTGAGAGCCATCCAGCTCCCTGTAGAGCACTGGGATGCATTGTTGGTTTTTCTAATAACACAAAAGTTAGACAATTCACTCCGAGCCGCTTGGGAGATCAACCGCAAAGAAAATACTATTGCTGCGCTGAGTGAACTGCTTGATTTTCTAAATCAACGCAGAACAGCCTTCGAGTTAATGTATGATGTCAAATCTAATGATAAAATTCAAACTGTTAAAGTCTCTCATGTAGCTTCTACAACAATCAGAGAAACTTGTATTCTATGTGATAGCAATCATGCTTTGCATAAATGCCCTACATATCTTGAGCTTACAACTCAGAAGCGTATTGAACTGATCAAATCTAAATCACTGTGTTATAACTGTTTACAGCCCTACAAATTCAGGCATAAATGCTCCAAATTTCACTGCCTAAAATGCAAAGGTAAACATCACACATCTATTCACGAGGACAGGCCTCAACCACAGGTTAATCATATTACATCTACACACAGCCAACAGGCATACAATGCTCCACAAAGCCAACAGGCAGTCGATTCCATACTTGCAACAGCAGACACTATGCCAACAGGTACACAAGCACATATACAAGGTTCTATACAGCCAACACACACTCAATTTTCAAACACATTCACTACACCATCTACAGTACTAGTGACAAACACTAACAGATATCAAATGTTGCTTTCCACAGCTCTGGTACGGGTTCAACATGCTTCCGGCCGGTGGATCACTGCCCGAGCACTACTGGACACAGGAAGTGAAGTCAATGTTGCTACCCACAGACTTGCAACTCAACTGAAGCTAAAGGTCAATCAGCAATCATGCCTTATAATGGGTGTAGGCAATAGCCAAGAGCGTACTCAAGTAAGTGTCAACACGAATGTTGCATCTCGGTACAACACCTATCAAAGCAATCAAACTTTTTTGGTTATGGACAGCATTTCAGTGCCACTACCTCACACGCATGTACATACACAAACATGGCATATACCAGACAAACAAGCTCAATCACTCGCTGACCCCACATTCTTCATACCAGGTTCTATTGACTTATTGCTTAATGCTGAAGTTTTCTATGCTACACTGCAAACTGGGCGCATACAGCTTGGTTCACGCCTACCTTTCCTAATTGAAACACTATTTGGATGGGTTGTTTCTGGTTCCTACCTACCTGATATTCACCTACATGCACCAAAATGCACTCTGCACGCTAGCATGTTTTCTACACCTACATCAACAGATGACATACTACAATCCTTCTGGGAGCAAGAAGAGCTGCTTCCTAAAAAGCTACTCTCACCGGAGGACAAACACTGCGAAGAGTTATACATGTCTACAACTACACAGGACAGCTCTGGCAGATACACAGTGGACCTACCACTACAGGCTGATAGAATAGAGGATCTAGGTAATTCCTTCAACACAGCTTATAGATGCTTGCTAACACTTGAATCTAAAATGCAAAGAGATGCAAATCTCTACACACAGTATAAAGCGTTCATACACGAGTTTATACAGTTAGGACATGCTCACTATATAGAGGATGCCTCACCCACAGATAGACACGCTTACTACATGCCACATCTAGCAGTCATAAAGCCCGACAGTATCACAACAAAATTACGTACAGTCTTCAATGCTAGTGCAAAGACATCTACTGGTCTATCACTCAATGATATAATGTATGAAGGTCCAAACATATACAATGATCTATTACAAATTATCTTCAGATTTAGAATTTACAAATATGCTTTCTCTTGTGACATAGTCAAGATGTTTAGAGCTATAAAAATAAATTCACAACAGACATCTTTACAAAGGGTCCTATGGAGAGACTCCAGATCTGAACCACTCAAGTGTCTAGAGATCAACAGAGTCTGCTATGGTACAAAGTGTGCCCCATACTTAGCTTGCCGCACAATGATACATTTAGCTGACACACACTCAGATACACACCCGCAGGCAGCTGACTGTATTAAAAGCTCTGGGTACATGGATGACTACCTGTATGGATCTCAAACTCTAGAACAATGTAAACTAGTATGTTCTGAACTTATAGACTTATTGAGCAAGGCAGGTTTTGAACTACATAAGTGGTCATCTAATCACACTGAAATTCTAACACATGTAGGCACAAGTTCTACAGAAAACACAAAACATATACAATTTTTACATGACAATGTAGACTCAACTACACAAGAAACATACAATTTTACATCAGCTTCCGTCAAAACGCTTGGCTTACAATGGCTACCTACAAAAGACACACTTCAGGTCAGTATACCTGACAACAATGCTGATCCTTACACTAAAAGGAACATACTCTCACAAATAGCTCAGATATTTGATCCTATAGGTATCCTAGCGCCTACTACTATACTAGCTAAGATATTGATGCAAGACATATGGAAACAAAGTATTGACTGGGATTCTTTGATCTCAAAGGACTCGCTAGTCATCTGGCAGAGCTATGTTCAACAATTAAACTGCTTGAAAGATATACACATACCTAGATATTATTTTACAGATATACCTACACAAATAATATTATTAGGATTCTGTGATGCTTCACACAAAGCTTATGGTGCTTGCTTATACTTAAGAGCAACCTACCTTAACAAACCTACAACCTGCACTCTAGTCGCAGCTAAATCAAAGGTTGCACCTATCAAAAAACAACAATCTATACCGCGCTTAGAGCTGTGTGGATCTCTCTTGCTAGCCCAATTAGCAAAAAGATTCATAAACGCTATATACAACAAAATTAACATTGAGAGAATGTATCTATTTACAGACTCATCTATTGTACTGCACTGGATCAAAGCTCCGTACAAGCACAAACACGACACATATGTCACACATCGGCTCATGCAGGTCATTGACACCACCAGTAATGATGACTGGTACCACATAAACACAAAACAAAACCCAGCTGATCTGATCACCCGGGGAGTCATGCCTAAAGATCTTCAATCTTGTACACTATGGTGGCAAGGTCCTACATGGTTGACTCAAGATCAATCACAATGGCCATCTACAATGACACATATACCTAAAGTAGACATTAATACATCACACAATCAAACCTCACAAGTCAAAGTAGTCAATTTCTGCACTGACTCACTCATCAATCATTTATTCTTCTTTGATAAATTAACAGAACACTCCCAATTTTCCTAAGCTCATTAGAATTGTCGCATACATACTTAGATTTGTACAAAATATAAAGAATAAACATGACAAACATACATCACATTTGACAGTTACTGAACTGAAACATGCTCACAATTTTATAGTATACACAACACAAAGTCATTCCTTCTCAAAGGAAATGCATGAACTACAATCTATAAAAAGTAATACTAACTCGCAGACTTCACATAAACAAAAGATTTACACATTCACATCCAGCCCACTAAGGAAACTGAATCCATTCTTAGATGGAGATGGCATACTAAGAGTTGGTGGTCGCATACAACACTCAGACATTCCATACAATCAAGCACATCCTATCATACTTCCTGCTAAAAACCACATCACACAGATTTTGATACAGCATTATCACCTCAAGCTGCTGCACTCAGGTGTACAGAACACACTCTGTAACATAAGACTGAAATACTGGCCTATCAATGGTAGAGGTGAAGTAAAGAAATGCATAATATATTCCTGTGTTAGATGCACTAGGTATAGAGGCAAGGTCTGTGGGCAGCGGATGGCAGATCTTCCTGCTCCCAGAGTCACGTTGACCCGTGCCTTTACTCATGTGGGGATAGATTTTAGTGGTGCTATAGCTATAAGAAGTTGAATGACCCGAAATTGTAGATACTCTAAGGGTTATATAATATATGCCTATTTGTTTGCCTAGCTACTCGAGCTATTCATTTAGAATTAGTAACTGACCTATCTGCACATGCCTTTATTTATGCTCTTAAAAGATTTATTTCTAGGAGAGGAATACCTACTTGCTTATATTCAGACAATGCAACTAATTTTAAAGGTTCCAAAACAGAGTTACATAAGCTCTATAAAATGTTCAAAAATGATACTAGTTATAGTGAAATTGTTGACTTATGTACTATGAATTCCATAGAATACAAGTTTACCTGCCCTCTTGCAAGCCACATGGGGGGATATATGAAGCAGGGATTAAAGCTGTGAAATCTCTCCTCAAGAGACACCTATTTAACACTAAATTAACATATGAGTTGTTATATACTATTCTGGTTCAAATTGAAGGAATACTTAATTCCAGACCATTGTATCCTATTACTGATTTACCTAATGACTTGACTTGTCCGACACCTGCTCATTTCATTATAGGTACTGCTATAACTGACATACCTGAACCAAATGTTCTAGATGTTAGTGAATCTAGACTGAATGTTTACCAAAAAATAATACAATTTAAACAAAGATTTTGGAAACAATTCTATTACAGTTATTTATCTGAATTACAAACTAGAAATAAGTGGCTACAACTGCAAAATAACTTAAGTATAGGGGACCTAGTTTTAATTAAAGATGAAACTTGTCCACCCACTTCATGGGCTTTAGGTCGAATAACCTCTGTAAACACTAACAAGACTGATGGTCTATGTAGATCTGTAAAGATTCGAACTAGTAAAGGAGAATTTACTAGACCTGTAAATAAGGTAATATTGCTACCAAGCAAAGATTGAAACTACTTAATAATAATCTTAATATTGTGTATTTTTACTTGTGTTAACTCACCTATGTGTAACTTACTTACCTATATTATACACTTAAGTGTGTGTATTTCATTATTGTATTAGACTTAGATTAAGATTCACCTACTATGTTTGTTTATCCTATTTTTTTATGTTCTCAAGAATGTTAGATTTACTATACTGATTTGTTTATTTTTATGTTTACCAAACTTATCTATAAAACTATTAATACTTTTGTAATTTATCTGCTAAGTAAATACTAAATACTGTTGTATCTAATATGGGAAATAAGACCTATGTTAACTACTATACTATAATTTTAAGATGCTTCTAACAGGATGTTCCTAACTATATTTGCTATTATGCATAATTATTATATACCTGCTTTCTACCAATAGTAAGGTTCAAAACTACGTAAATGAAACTCATGTTCTATTTAAATTCAATAATTGTATTTATTATTGTGTAAACTCAGCTATGTACTTACCGAGGCTTTCCTTTCTTTGGAGGCCCGAGAATGTTTATTATTGTCAATGTCAACGTCATGTCATAGTTGTCAAACTAAATATGAACTTGACAGATGGCTGTCTATTGCCTTCTAACTTCAACCCGAACAGAGCGCACACGCCTCTTACTAATATTAATCAAATAAAATGGTAAAAATGTAATATAACCTTGTGTGTAGGTACAACAGTGTAAACAGTGTTCTGAATAAAGATTATTAAACAAGAAGTGGATTTTAATCAAGATCCCAAACAAACGCATAATACCAAAAATAAAAGTCTCCTGGTATAAAGGGCTCTAAAGCTTACATATGCAATGCTGGATTATTGTTAGATCAGAGAAAAAAAAAAAGTATTTAACTAAATAATTATATGAACCCATATAACCTGTCACTAGGTACGCTAATTCTGGAGAAAGAACATAAACATTGTCTTGTGTTAATCACAGCGACCAACTATTCTTGTCATTTAAATAGTCGTTAATGGAATAGTAAGCCTTTAAACAAAGGATGGATTTTACTTGAGCTTTAAACGCATCAAAAGGCAAATCTAGCAAAGAAGTGGGAAGCTTGTTATAAAAGGTTATACCAAGCCCAACAAATGAGTTATGAACCTTATGAAGCCGGTGAAAGGGAGCACGTAGTTTGTCCTTATTTCTAGTGTTAACGGTGTGAATATCACTGTTTTTAGTGTACAAGTGTATATGTTGCCTAATAAATACGATGTTAGCTAATATGAATTGTGATGCCACTGTGAGAATACCAATATCTTTAAAAAAGTCCCTCAAGGAAAATCTGCCACCTAGCTGGTAAATTGCACGAACAGCACGTTTTTGAAGGACAAAAATATTTTGAATATCAGCGGCTTTGCCCCACAGCAGAATACCATAGGACATAACGCTGTGAAAATAACTAAAGTATACTAATCGAGCTGTATCGACGTCAGTGTATTGTCTTACTTTTCTGACGGCGTAGGCAGCTGAACTGAGCCTCCCTGCTAGGGTTGATATGTGTGATCCCCACTGAAGTTTGGCATCTACTGTTATGCCCAGAAAAACTGCCGAGTCTTTGGTTTCAAGCACCTCTTTATCTAAGACGATATTGGGACCTAGATTTCTAACATTCGGTAAGGCGAACTTTACACATTTCGTTTTTTTGGCATTGAGAACAAGGTTATTTGCCGTAAACCAATCAGTAACCATTGAGAGTGCACTGTTAACGTCGTCAAAGTCTTGTCTATTCCTGTCTACATTTAAAAATAAGAGAAGTATCATCTGCAAACAGTACAACATCACAAATACCCTTTAAATAGAACGGTAAGTCATTAATATATACTAAAAACAAAAATGGGCCGAGTATTGAGCCTTGAGGCACACCTAACTGAACTGGCAGCCCGGAAGATTTTTTACCATTAATTTCTACACATTGAACCCTATTTTGTAAATAAGAATTTATTACGTTTAGAGCATCGTTATGGACACCGTAATAACGAAGTTTACGCAAAAGCGTCTCATGATGCACGCAATCAAAGGCTTTGGAGAGATCACAAAAAACTCCAATAGCATTTTGCGAGTTCTCCCATGCGTCAAATATGTGTTTCAGCAGAGCAACACCCGCGTCTGTAGTCGAACGACCTTTTGTAAAGCCATATTGCTCATTATGAAGGAGGCTATTTAAATTAAAATTTTTTAGCAACTGCTTGAGTATTAACTTTTCAAATATTTTGCTAAATGCAGGTAAGATAGAAATAGGCCTGAAATTACGTATGTCATTTTTATTACCTGATTTAAATAATGGTATGACTTTACTACTCTTCATAAGGTCAGGAAAAGTTCCTGAATCAACACATTTATTAAAAGTGACAGCTAGATAGGGGGCTACCTAGATTAACACATAGGATACTTTTTATCGCGGTAGTACGTTCCAGTGGGAAAATTTCCGAACTCCACACGGGTGAATCCGCTGGCAAAAGCTGGTAAATACATAACATACATGTATTATACATGTGATGTATATGCATACGTAAAGAGATTAGGTCATAATTCAAATATATAGATTTAAACACAAGGAGATAATAAATTAAAGTAATAAAAAAAATTACTTGTAAAAACTTTTTCACACAAAAAAACCTTGTATGATTTAGTTTGTTTTTCAGTAAAATGTCATTCAGTTAATCTAATCGTGTCGCTAGATGAGGTATATGTCTTTGAAAAGCTGGGATGAACAATAAAAAGATAACTACTTGGGTGCTGACAAAAAAAGCTACGAGGAAGAAAGGGGTGCCACACTTGCCGCGGTTAGTCCGTGTTTTTTTTTTTTTTTTTTTTTTTGTGTATGGCATCTCGCAGTTGACCTTGAGAGGCCGTGACTGCTCAACCGGACTTTCCTGTGAAGGTTTTTAGGATTCTAGCTACTGGCTCAGCTGCGGCGCGGGCTGGCGCATCAACGAGCAAGGGACGGTCGATAGTCCGTGAATAGGTACCACCGTCTTTATACAGTCTTTATCTTTATACGGTCCCGTATGTGTCGCCGGGCGTAAAAGAATAGCACCATCCCATTTCTTCCCGTGGGTTTCGTAGGAGGCTACGAAGGGACTTACTAGAGAATGGGCAGCAGCGTTCTCTATGCATTTTACCACCATACTGCGATCGCCAACCCGCCTGCCAAGCGTGGCGATTATGGCAAAACACCCCATTCTGGGGGAAGCCTATGTCCAGCAGTGGACGTCTTTCGGCTGAAATGATGATGATCTTTATACATACCAAGACCCGACGTGCCTCGGAAATCACGTTAAGTCGTTGGTCCCGGCTGTCATTCGTGGATCTTTAACAGTCGTTACGGGTCGTCAGAAGCCGTCTCAAAGTCTGACAACTAGTCTTACAATGGGGTATCGTATTGACTAGTAACTGGGTTGTGGAGGTCTAATAGGCAGTCGCTCCATTTAAAACACTAGTATTCAACTGCATCTGGATAAACTGGAAGCTAACTTTAACATAGTTGGGTAAAGGCTAGGCCGGTGACATATTTATTGTATATATTACAGCCATACAATCTCTTTGATTCACCACTTCGATTTTCAAAGGCGTTGAGACGAATTTCCTAGGCTATATACTATTTTTGAGGAAGTTTTTTGATTCGTTAGAGTGCTATCAAAAACCAAAAATCAAATACCTTCCCCAAAAAAAGTAGGTATATCGCCTGGGAAATTCGTCTCAACGCCTTTGAAAATCGATGTGGTAAATAAAAGAGTTAGCCAAGGACACTCCACATCAAAGGTGGATGGGCACTCGTCGTACTCGGGATTCGTCAGTAGAAAAGCCGATTGTTGCCGAATAATTACGACTGTTGGTTTTGAATTTCGAGTTTGTGAGATATTCTTTTGTTGTCTTTACACAACTTACTCCAATCAATTTATCTATTTTGACTTAATGGTTTGATAGCTTAATATGACAATGACGACTTTTTTTGCTATCGCAAAAAAAGAAGTTTAGTTTCAAGTAGCAACACCTCTTATCAAGCGGACAAGCCCTAGGTTAGGTGGGCTATACCTGCAGATTCTTAAGTATCTAAGAATACCTACAAAATATTCAGTCTAAGAACCAAAATGGACTAAATATTCGTTTTCTTCCAATTATATCGTACTTCGTACGGTTTCTACGACTAAACAAAACAGAGATTTCTTTATTATATGCTTATTAAATATTAATAAATAGAGTGGTAGGGACATCAACGCACAAGCTACTACCATAGATACCAGCGCTGCGACACTTTTAAATGTCGCAGCATCATGCTGAGATAGTGGCCTTTTGGCTTCGTACAGGACTTTATTTTTTATTTTACTTTTTTGTTTTTGTATAATGTTAATTTTAATAGTAGTGTAGCATAGTAGTGTTTTAGTGTTTTGTCTTTTATGTGTTTAATTATCGTATTATACTGTAGCAAGTTTGTAAGATTCCTGTGCAAGTCCAATAAATAATTTTTCTTTCTTTCTAGATACAGCATGATGCTAGACCCGCTTTGTTGAATTTTTTGTTGGTTCATTATCATCATCATCATCTGCCTAGCCTTTTCCCAATCACGTTGGGGTCGGCTTTTGTTGGTTATTAAAAAAAAAACTGCTATTTTCTACAAAAGTGCAAGACCTAATCTGCGGTCAACATTTATGGAATAGCTATTTTATTTTGAACTAGCAGCGCTCTGCGGTTTCAGCCGCGTAGTTCCCGTTCCCATGGGAATATGCGGATAAAATATAGCCTATGTCACCCGGGGATAGTGTAGCTTCCCAAGAGTGAAATAATTTTTCAAATCGGTTTAGTAGTTTCGGAGCCTATTCAATGCAAAGAAACAAAACTTTCCTCTTTATAACATCAGTAGATTAGTATAGAGAACCGCCGAAAATTTTCAACGCAGGGGATTCTCTTCAGGATGGAGAAAAGCGCATCAAAATCCGCTATGTAGATTTAAAGAACAAAGTGACAGACATGAAAAGCGACTTCAATTTACAAAATGGTATAGAATACATTCCGTAAACTAGGTACTTATATTGAAAATGTAAACAGTTTTTCCAGGTTATTTTTAAAACGATTTTTGGTAAAAAGCTTTTTATACCTATTGTGTACACCTATTACCCCGTTTAAAGAAAACTTTCTTACAATTTGAGCTCACAGCCTGTAGTGGTAGATACTTAAAAGTAACTTTCTTTCAAACTACCTTGTACCAGCAGTTCTTAAATGAAACTTCCCTAAAGACATGTAAGTCCGAGACGGCTTGGGAAACTTTTATCTTCCGACAAGGATTGAGACTGTGTCCCACCGTGTAACGCATATTACTAATTTTACTGTTAACCTTTCTAACTAACCAAAGTTAACGAAACTCCAAACCTTAGTACTTGAAACTTGTGAACTCTAACTTAAGTAAAGCGTTTGTATTTATACTGTAGTGTGAAGTTCAACAGAACGAAATGTTACCCACTGTATGCACAAATTTGTAGATTAAAGTCACTTTTTTGGACTTAATACCGGCCTACCTTCAAAAGAAAAGGGAACAGGCATCTTCTGGGCATTCTCGTTTCATCATAGAACTCATTAATTGATTTCCATCAGGCGTGATCGAGGTGAACAGCAGGTACATTCAGAAATATAAAATAAAATTGAATGCTGCTTAATGGGAATTAGTTTCTGTAAATGCGTGTGTGTGTGTGCAAAGGGCCCACTCTCATATTTTCCATTTTAATCTCATTTTCATCATCAACATCATCATCATCATATCAGCCGAAAATCGTCCACTGTTGGCCAAACACCGCCACGTCAACCGGTTCTGTGTATTCCGCATCCAGCGGATTGCTGCAGCCTTCACAAGGTCATCGGGAAATTTACGAATAATCTGATGCTTAGCTTTATCTTTGCAAGCTGGTGAAAAATAAATTAGGAATTTGAGAATGTTCGGTAATGTACGGCACGGTTGGCGCAGTGGTTAAGCGATTGACTGCTGCGCTGCGTCTCGCGGGTTCGATTCCCGCACGGAACAAATATTTGTATGACCTACAAGTAGTTGTTCCGGGTCTGGCCTTTTGTGTGAGTTAAAATGTTTGTAAACGCACCCACAATACAGGAGAAATTCCTAGTGCAGGCAACGTATAAAAAAAAAGAGTTGTATTACTTGAAAAGCGTAATTATTCGCAGATCATATTCATATTGTGCTCATTTGGTGGATACTAACTGACACAAGCTGTCACTCCTCGCAATATGTAGCAGTATTCACTCACTGGAGACCTATTTATTGTGAAATAATTTAATGACTATGGAAAACTGTGGTCCTTTCTCCTGAGACAAATCTATACTAATATTATAAAACTGAAGAGTTTGTTTGGCTGAACGCGCTAATCTCAGGAACTACTAGTTAGAATTGAAAATTTATTTTAGAGTCGGATAGCCCATTTATCGAGGAAGACTATAGGGCTATATAAAATTGCGCTAGGGCCCGTAGAAGCCTTGCAAAAAGAAAAAAGAATCACGAATACGAAGTACTCGCACGGCCAGGCCATTCGATGCGACGGCGTGGGTCGGGTTAGTAAGAAATTTGACGCAGACAAAGTTGCGGGCAGAAGTTAGTATTAAGATAAATGTAATTTATTATCATCTGCCTAGCCTTTTCCCAACTATGTTGGGGTCGGCTTCCAGTCTAACCGAGTGCAGTTGAGTACCAGTATTTTGCATTTTGCAACAACTCGATTATACCATTATCAAAGGTGCCTTAGTTACGAGGTGGATCTTAGCCAATATTATTACATCACAGAATAAAGTCAATAGAAGTGTGGAGCCACTTTTTACGAACCAAAACTAAAATTGTAACACAGCTTTGTAAAAGAAGAAAATCAAGTAAGGAGCAAAGTTTGGTCCTCGACCACCTAATTATCGAACGTCAAGTTTCTTTTGAGCGAACTGCATGCTGAAAAGCAAAGTTGAGAAAGTAAATTACCTTCCGAATGAAAACACGTTGAAGGTAACATGTCTAGAAAATTACTCAAAACTTTATAAGGACTATTCACGAGACGCTCCTCGCCTCGCACATTGTGAAGATTGAGAGCGACTTCGCTTTGATTCAAACTCGTTGTAAGTTTAGTGAATTAACGAGAGTTCTGTTTGCTAGTGTACTTTGAAATAAAGATGCATTGTTATGCAACAAATTATGTCAAATCTATTGTGTAAACGTTGAAATTAAAGATAATAAATTATAGGATTTTGCGATCCATTTCCACTGTACATACCAAGACCTCTCCGTATCTCGGAAAGGACGATAAGCCGTTGGTCCCGGTTGTCATTCGTGGATTTTTGACACCTCGAAAGTCTGACAACTATTCTTACAGAGGTGTATCGTATTACTTAATAACTAGGTTGTGGAGGTCAGATATGCAGTCGCTCCATGAAAAATACTGAAATTCAGCTACATCTGGTTCAAATCAAATCAAATCAATCAAATCAAAATATTTTTATTTCATATAAACCTACATGGGCACTTATGAAACGTCAGAAGCTAGGTGCACGGTTCCAAATTGTTGTTTCCTATGGAGAAGAGCCGGCAAGAAACTCCACGGTTACTCTTTTAAAAATAATTGGCTTTAAACAATATTTTCAAATTACAGAGATTAAATGTATGGGAGGACAGCGCAGGCCTGTCAATAAGTACCAGGTACTTAGACGAATACAGAATAGAAAATCGTCTACAAATCTACAGTCAGTAAGGCCTACAACGTTCTCTCATTCACAATATGTAAAATAATCTACATAAATAAAATGAACCTAAATAAAATTGATGTATAATGTCAATTAATGACGAGATTATGTCAGCATTGTAAAAATAAAAAGAATAAAAAAGAACATTGTATTTGAGAGCAGTTAATAGACTTTCACATAGTTATGCTGTTAATGAGGTACCAGGGAAGCCACATGTGCAGAAGGAATTAATGCCAAACTTCCCTGTCTTCAACGTAGTATTTTATCTTATAATATGCTTTTTTGATAAGGACACGTTTGATGTGCGTTTTAAACTTTCCATCGCTAAGTTCTGTAACCGACTTTGGCAACTTGTTATAGAAGCGGATACTGTTTATTAGAAATGACTTGCTAGTTTTAGTCAGTCTAAATTTTGGAATCACAATTTCATCTTTACTACGTGTATTCAGATTATGGAAATCGCATCGTTTTTTGAAAAGGCCTAAGTTTTTGCGAACATATAAGATATTTTCTAGGATATAAAGAGAAGGCAGAGTTAATATATCAATTTCGCTGAATTTGTTTCTAAGAGACTCGCGAGGCCCCATTTTATAGATTGCGCGGATTGCCCTCTTTTGTAAAATGAAAATTGAATCTACGTCAGCTGCCGATCCCCACAGCAGAACGCCATAAGACATAATACTGTGAAAATAAGCAAAGTAAACTAACCTAGCTGTGGCTACATCAGTCAACTGCCTTATCTTTCTTACTGCGTAAGCAGCTGAGCTTAATCTACTTGAAAGAGCTCTAATGTGAGCACCCCATTGCAATTTTGAATCTAAAGTAATTCCCAAAAATACAGTTTCCGAAATAGCATCCAGTTTCTTGCCATCAAGTTTTAAGTTTAGACCTACTTGGGGTACATTTGGTAACGAGAACTTAAGACATTTAGTTTTGTTCGCATTGAGTAAAAGATTATTAGCAGCAAACCATTTCGAAAGAACAGCTAGACTATCATTGACATGTAAGACATCCGTATCTTTTCTATCTATTCTAAAAATAAGAGAAGCGTCATCAGCGAATAAAATGATATCCGAGAATTTAGCCATCAGGTAAGGAAGGTCATTTATATAAACTAGAAATAAAAAAGGGCCAAGAATTGAACCTTGAGGCACGCCCATCTTAACTAGAGACCCCGAGGACGTCGCCCCATTAACGTTTACTTTTTGCTGCCTGTTTGATAAATAGGAAAGTACAAGATCAGCAGCTTGTCCACGAATTCCGTATTGGTGTAATTTACAGATCAGTGTATTGTGGTCAACGCAGTCAAACGCTTTTGAGAGGTCACAGAAAATGCCAATGGCGTCCTGGGAATTCTCCCAGGATTCCAAAATGTGACTGATGAGTTTTACTCCTGCGTCAGTCGTCGACCTACCTTTCGTGAAACCAAACTGTCGACTATGTAAAATCCCATTCGAGTTAAAGTGTGACAACATCTGGTCAAGCATGATTTTTTCATAAATTTTGCTCAATGCTGGAAGCACAGATATAGGTCTATAATTAGAGGGATCACTCTTACTACCCGATTTGAAAATTGGTACTACTTTATTAAGTTTCATTAAGTCAGGAAACGTACCGCTGTCTAAACATTGATTAAATATGCCTGTTAGGACAGGGGCAATTGTGTCAATTATATTTTCGAGAACCTTAACGGAAATCCCCCATAAGTCTTCAGTGTTTTTTATGTTAAGACTTTTAAATGCTGTTTTAATTGTGGCAATAGAGATGGGTTTGAATTCAAAAGTTGGTATGTCCTTGCTGAAGTTTTCTTTAAGAAGAGATTCAGCTAATACAGATGATGAGGGGAGAGATTTCGTAACTTCTATTGGGATGTTGGTAAAGAAATTTTCTAGAGTCTCAGCAACTTGTAACTTATCTGAAATGGTTTCATTATCAATTTTTAGAGCGAACTCATTCTGATCTCGCTGTTTTGTGTTTCCAGTTTCTTTGTTAATTACCTGCCACACAGCTTTTATTTTATTTTTAGAGATACTAATTTTGTTACTTATTAATTTAGATTTAGCGTGAGCGCAGACTCTTTTGAATATCTTAGAATAGTTTCTTACATAATTATGAAGGGCCTGATCAGAAGTCAATGATTTTTCGTGATACAAATTATATAAAATATCTCTGCTTTTTCGAATGCCAGCAGTGGCCCATTCGCTAAATTTTGGTTTAGTAGCTATAGTAACTTTTTTTACAGGACATGCTTTATTGAATTCTTTGCATACTGTAGAAAAAAATGTGCCATAGTTTATATTGGGGTCTTGTGAATCAAAACTCGCTGTTGAGAGCTTGCTAAGAACATTATTATTAAAAGATTTCAATTTATTTTTAGTCAGAGGTCTCAATTCAATGGTTTTATCTAGATGTAACTTTTGATCTAAGTCAAACAATACAAGCTGACCAGTATGGTCTGACCTGACGCCACTAATTAAGGATGAGTCCTTTATTTTGCAATTAGTAAATACGTTGTCTATGCATGAAGCTGTGGTTGCTGTTATTCTAGTCGCTTCATTAAATATACATTTTAAATTGAATGATTTAAACAAAGAGATAAGCTTACTTTTTTCTGGTGAATTAACTAATAAATCAATATTTAGGTCACCACACACAAAAACTAATTTATTATCTTTGAAAAGTTTACCTAATATTTCTTCCATAACTATCAAAAATGATGACAAATTCGTGGCTGGTGGTCTATACACAGATAAGAAAGTATGGCCCTCAACCTCCGCACATGCTACCTCACATAAGCGATCAACAGAGCAAGCGGTGATATCCTTTCTTTCCTTATATCTAAAACAACTATTACACAATATCAAAGTACCACCCCCTATCGAAGACCTATTGTACGCACTGGCAACTGAATAATTATTTACATTAAACAACATCCTATCCGGTTTTAACCAAGTTTCAGTAAAACATAAGATATCCATATGATATTTATCTATTAACATTTCCACGTCTAGAATTTTGCCAGAGAAGCGATTAATATTTTGGTGATACAGTAAAATACACTTATTATGCTTCTCTTTTGTCGCGTCTAAAAGTTTAAAGAATTAATTACAGTATTATTAGAAGTACTAGATAATACTGTTTCGTCACTTAACCTAGTCTCAGTTAAATTATCAATAACTGCGTGTATATTGTAAGCTAACAAAGTAGCTAATACATGTCGACTAGTCTTGGGAAGAAACATATGTTCCCGAACTAGTACAAAATCTCTAACAAAATTGTTAGTATCAAAATACAATAAACGGTCACTATGACGACATGTCAAAATATGCATTAAATTATTTAGGCTAAAAATGTAATCATTTTCTTCATAATTCAAATGATTTGAATATGGCAAAGCACATAATATTATTTTACCTAATTTTAATTTAAGTAGGGTGTCAATACCATTAACTATGTCCCTTTTAGTTAAGCTCAGACTGTTACCAATTAAAAGAACTACCGTTGTCTGCTCATTCAATTTTGTATGTTTTATTTTATGAACAAGCTCATTAAAATGCAGGTTATGGTAACAACAATTAGTTATAGTAAGTTTAGAGCGGTTATTTAACAATGGTCCAAAACCTGTTCCTAATCTATCAGAATATACCAAAACATTACTTTGAGTGGGATAGACACTGTCTAGTGTATGAGGTAAAATGGGTGAAGCGGCAGAAACAACATGCTGTGACATGAGAGGTGGCGGAGTGGGAGCACAACTACAGGTGAGATTGTTTGTCAGTGACTCATACCTCTCTGCATTGTACTTAACCAGGTCCACCAACTCACAGGCCTCCTGCAAACGTTCGCTTAACATTTGTTGACTAAACTCATACTTACAGGATATTTCTTTAAGTTTTCCCTGCTCAGTAATTCCTTTTGAAGGTTTTGTATGTCAACATTATACATGAATCTACTTGTTTCCAACTTATTATTACATTCATTTAGTTGGCTTTGTAAGTTGACACGTTCTTTCCTAAGATTTAGGTTAAATTTGTAAACACTTTGTGTCTTCAAAAGTTTCTTATACTTTTTAATATTCTTACTAATTTTAATATATTTCTTAATTTTATTATGACTACTTAGAGTTGGACATCTAGTTATGGTATCGTCCCCAGTCAGGTCTATGGCAACGGTGGGCTTCACATACTCCAGTCTGGATATACTACCAACCAGCTCATCGAAATGGTTACTGGTGTTGGCAACCTGTTCGCTGGCTTTCAGAGAGTTGATGGTGGAAATCTTGTTGTTGGCCTTGCATAATTCCGCTTCAAGGCCTGATATCCGTTTCAGTGCCTGGTCATGAGTGTCACTGCAATGTTGGAAGTCTGACACTAGTTGACGAAGATGGCGATGCTGGTCAAGTATGTCCATGTGCTGAGTGTGAAGTTCAACAAGCTGGCTCTTGAGTTGAGTGTTTTTGTCAATTATCTTCTTCACTTCAATCTCACTGTCCTCTCTTTCCTGTAGCAGCTGGTCACATTCTTTTCTTGATGCCTCCAGCTCCTTCAGTGCTGCTTTCAGCTTGTCACTCATGTCACGAACAGTGGCTCCGCGGGTCATCATGTTTAAAAATTACCCCAAGTGGCACCTGGAATGTGACAAGAAACAGCTAAGTGTATGAGGAAGCTAGATAAGTTTAGAACTTGGGAAGATAATTATGAGAGTAAAATTGGAAGAAATAGGTAGGTAATTAAAAATAAATAAAAATAACAGACAAAAGATGAAGTTTAAGAATAGATTCTAAAAAATAAAATAAAAATGGAGGTACTTATAAGAAAAAGGAAGCTATTCAATTTGTTCTGGGGCTTATCACAATTTTAACTGTTTACAGGAAAACATTTATTATCGTTTAGTATAATAACTGGACTAGCTAATTTCCACAGAGAGAGAGAGTAATGTAATAATGTAGGTATTTGGACATGAGATTAGTACATAACAAATTACCATTCAATTAAATAAAAGTCAATCAATTAGGGATAAATATGTGTGAAGTAAAGTTTGTAGTGTAGGTTTTATGTCTGGGGCAAGTGTTTTCGTCTTCGATTTTGCTTCCACAATAATTGTCAAGCGAAAGGAGACAAACGGTGCCAGTGTGTACTGGACGTTGCTCAGCTAGCCCTGAGCAGTGTTTTCAGATGTTGTATTGAGTAAACATTAATAAAACAATGAATAATATAAAACAAAATACTCCCCGGGTTTGATGATTCAAATCCGTAGGTAGTCCAAAGTTTCAAAAGTTGACAGCCGGTAGATGATTTTTCGGAGTGTCGAATATTATGAATAATCACGACAAAAACACGGCACAAACACTTTGTGAAACACTATATACTTAGATTCTAAGATAAACAATAGTTTTAACATAAATTAAACACAATTTTTAAACTAATTTAGTAATATTTAACTAAGAGGTCGTTTTTTCACGACCTGTCACCAGTGTTGCCAGCGCAAAAAAAAAAAAGAAGGTTAGACTGGAAGGCGACCCCTACATAGATGGGAAATGGCTAGGCAGTTCTATCCTCTGTCCACCCCGAGCCAAGTGCAATAGCCTGGTAATGATTAGGAATAATTCGTGAATTGTTAAATGAATATCGACAAAGGTCAATTGAGCATTCTGTGATGATAATAACATATGTTAATTAGCACAAACAGACCAGTGTTGTTCTATAGTTAGTATGCAGACACGTGTTTGCCACTTGACCTTCGAGGATATAGATTTCGAGCTCTAATTAGTCCGTTCACGCCAACCGTTACAGATATCAGACCGTATGTAGCATAATAGTTGGCCAAGGAAAGTGATAAATTTAGTGCGTGTGTTTTTGCTTATGTTTTTTAGTATTTTGAACACCTGACATGTTTTGTCTTTGCATCACCCTAATAATTAATTAATAATAATAAAAGTCCGTCGTCTGTAATTAATGGCCAAAAAATCTCATATTGCTATCCAAGAGAAACCTAATTAGCTTATTCGTGTAGCTTATTTTATAATGCATTGTAATTGAATAAACAAACGTCTCATAACATCTGGTTATATGAGCGATTCGTCCTAAATTGTTAAAATCGAGCATATATGCAACAGTTTTTCTATTTGCATGTCCCACGGCTGAATGTCATTTACGGGAGGAAGCAGACGTTACGCTGTCGAATGCCCATCACACCTGCAATCAGAATCTGAATATAGAACTGTAATAAACAGTTCGTTAATATACAGTACAGTTTATTGAACTGTGTCATACTGTGTCGTACAGTTCAGTGTGGATTCAGTTCCTTTTACTGTTGCGTCAAATTCGGTCACCAATATCATTCGTAAATTCATGTCTAGTCGCTGTTAATCATAATTTGTTTCAATTTAATAGTTCAACAATATTCATTGCGTTATTTACGTTGTTGAACAGACACATTTTTCGAACATATGAAGCAATGGTTTAACAATATCTTTCAAAACGAAACAGATTATGATTAATCGTGAGTTACGCAATTAGGGTGCAGGAACTCACTTGTAGAAGGATGAGTAGAAATTAATAACATTATAATGTTGGTTTCTATCAACCACAGCGTCATAAAACTACAAACGATAGCCTGAAAAACCACCAGGAACACAAGGGCATATATTTCAAGAGATTTAACGCCTTTCGTTTCAGTGATACCTATCTTTAATAGTGTAAAATCATCACATGAATGTCATTAATTATTTCATTATTTGCTGTCTTATGGCTGTTGTAGAGGAAAACTGCAACAACTTTAGCTGTACTTTGTAGGTACCTATATTTCATAGAACAACCTGCGTCATTCACAATTCAGTGGCCGTCATAATTTATGTCTAGTATCTGGAATTTTTCACTTATGATTCATTGAGGGGCAATTCTGCTAATTTTAAGAAAGTTCACAGTCTGATCTCGGTGTCAATCTGTCAAAAATTCCTCGAGTTTCCATACATTTCTGACAAATTTTTGAATTTCGATTGTCGCTGAGATGACACTGCGAACGTTTTTAATTACGAGAATTGGCCTTCTGATATTCTGCAATATAATAACAGTAATGCGTATTTTTGTGTATTTTTTTAAACGTATTAAAAAAAATACGCATTACTAACTCAAAAACCACTAATCAGAATTTGACCAGATTTTTTATGGGACCACTCGATAAGTATGAGTAGTAACCTTTCAAGCAAAAGAAGAGTTTTTCAAATTGGTTTCTATATAACGGAGTTTAGAGGTAACAAACCTCTTTTTTAAGTCGTTTAAAAATAAATTGGTATGCAAACACTACAGGAAAACTAGTATACTATTCAGAGTTTCCATTCAGCCATATCTGTCACGAAACTAACACACAAAAGCTCTCAGCTTTTCAGTCACTATAACGAGTGGCAGCAAAATCTAAAAAAATCGACTAGGTACTCGTTTATTTGTTTACTAACTAGTTTGCAGAAAGTAAATTTTCATCAGAATGTAGCACAAAACATGCCTCAAAGAGATGTCAGCACAAAGTGACGGGGCCCGCAAGGGCCGATGCCTGGCAGGGGTGCGGGATTGTTCGACAGAGATACCGCAGCCCCTGGCATACGGGCTACTGAGGGAACACGGGTGGGTTTTAGTCAGTAAAAGTCTGACACGCCCTCCTGCTCCACCCAGAGCGGGAGAAGTTATTTAATGATTTCCCACCCAGCAAAAATAAAAAATAGCACAAAACATGATCAAATTTCAAGTATTGTGTACCTACATAAATACAGGGCTGCCAGGCACTTATTTAAAATTATAATATGAGTATCGTGTATGTAGAGAGAGGGTAGCCTACTTTATGTGAGTCTAAAAGTACAGGGACATATGTATTTGACATATGAGCCTTTTGAGAAAGAACCATAACAAGTTTTAGTTGGCCTTTCCCAATAGAGGGCATGCTTGCATCAGTCATCGTGTAGCTCAACCTTATTACACAGAGCTCAACAACCCGTCACATGACGCTATGAAATCAGCAGGACATGTTGCGAGACGGATATTTTTATCGAAATATAGAAATACCTACTAAAAGTAAACATTTTACTTACTTATTTCTGTACGTTTTCTATCTTGGAAGATATCTCTTAAGTTCATCATCATCTCTAGCCCAACTTCACCCATAGTACTGCTGGGCACAGCTGGGCTTAGGCCTCTCCCTTCATGTGTCGATCCCCACTCACCTTTGCCAGCCTCGTCCAGGTTTAGCCCGCGATGGCAACAATGTCGTCCGCCCATCTCGTCGCCGGACGACCGACACCTCGTCTTCCAGTCCTTGGACGCCACTTGGTCACAACCTTACTCCACCGGTCATTACTGCACCTTGCCAGGTGTCCTACCCAACTCTACTTATGATATCGAAGACCTTCATACTTCTTCGTATCTCGACGTTTGGAACTCGGCCTATTAGGCGGATGCCAAGCATGCACGCTCCTTTGCTCTCGGTGCAACTCTCAGCCTGCCACAGCAACCTGTGTGTACAGGTTGGTCCTTCTTCTTTTAGTTATTATAGAGATATTGGTTTTAGTAGAATCAGCTTGAAAAATGCTTACTGCTAGGACACAGAACTCCTGTTTGAGAAATAAAGTAGCCTGTTATCCAACACGCGGGCCCAGATGTCACATTTTTCGAATTGTTAGGCATGCCGGTTTCCTCACGATGTTTTCATTCACCATTTTTAGAGCAGTGGTGATGAAATTAAATACACAAAGTAAAATGCTCTGCCTGGGGAGGAACTCACGACCTTGTAACTCGTAAATCGCGGCCGATACCACTGGGCCACCACTGCTCCCATATTGGTTTTACGTTGAAATAAATATGATTAATTTCAAAATCCATTCAACATTACCTCATTTCATTCTAGTTATTTTAACGTGAGACAAGTCTATTTACATAAAAAAGCAACACAAATGCGGTTTATCAGAATAATACGATACCTTCAAACAGCATAGCTAACAAAATTGGCTTCGGAAGCATTGCACTGGCGGAAACGCAATCCCGGGTGTCATATTTATGAATGAGAAATTTAAATTTCATCTAGAATTCGAGAATACCCGTGTGCACAGGATACAGGATATAAAATAGGGTTGCCATACAAAGAGTACTCAATTTTCTATTGACACCATATAATTATCTAAGGAAGCGAGCTTTTGGGTTCTTTTCAGTAAAATCATTTTCGTAGGTACCTACCTGACTATTAGCTAAATTATATGAGCGTGGAAACACTAGAAAATAAAAGTAGCAACAAAAAAAATGCAAAAAGAAAAACAAGCGAATTCCGGAAAAAACACTAGAAAGTGAAAAATAACTTTAATTTCGGAAGGCGGTGACAAAAATTAAAATACATATCCAAAGTCACCGACTTCCGAAATTAAAGTAATATTTCACGTTGTAGTGTTTTATCGGTTTTATTTTGGAAAAAGTTTTCTAAGCTGTTACTTTTATCTTGTAGTGTTTTTTTTTTTTTTTTTGGAAAACATTTTTGTTTTCACTTTTTAGTACCAATTCGTAATTTCATCATCCTTGGGGTCAAAAAAATGCATATTTATGCGATAGCAGCAATCGTGGTTGATTTGCTGTAATTTTTTGAAGAGTTCCGTTGTCTGTCCGAAACTTATCATTAGATCTATATTAAAGTCAAATGGCACCATTTCGGAAAAAACTCCTTTCGAACAAAATAAGAATTCTGCAAATCCATCTTCTGAACCTACATAAATATATATGAATAAATATGTTCAATTGATAACCTCCTTCTTTTTGAAGTCGGTTAAAAAATAAAACTCCTTACGTAGGCCCCTATTATTGTATGACTTAAAAGTTCCACAAACACTGTGCTCGACTGCATCGTTGGTCTGGTGGTCGCAAGCGCGACTGCTGAGCAAGAGGTCCTAGGTTCGATTCCCAGGTCGGGCAAAGTGTAATTAGGTTTTTCTATCTGGAATTTCTCAGAACAGCCGGAAGTCTCAATTTGTGTCCGGCTGATGGCAAAAGGCTCCTCCACTATTACATGTGACTTAAACTTAACTGTCGAAATGTAGGTGTACTATAGCTACGCCTCTGCACAGCCCTTCCGGGAAATAAGGCGTGATGTTATGTTATCTTCTACAAAAAAAGGACTAATTTACATGTTCTTCTATAATTTGACCCGCTATCAAAACAATTTAACCGACAACACTATTACATTCACCCAGTATTACATTTACGAATCTCAACGTTAAAAACTCAATTTCGCCAGCCCTGCACTCATGTAGCCTTCAATTACATAACGCGGAAGGATTGTTAATTGAGTTGCGACAGCACATGACGCGTGTGACGCGCTGTGACGTCATCGCTCGTTCCAATCACGTCACACTTGTTTTTCCTTGACGGACTGGATAGGAATTAGCTCCTGAAGGTATATGTTGGAATATGGATAGAGACACATAGTCAAACAGTGGAGTAAAACCCTCCCGAATTTTGTATGGAAAAAATGTGGGCAAGTGTCACCTTAAGGGTCCTACACCTAGACCCAATCGTACGTTTACTTGCTTGGGATCTGAATAAAAGTCTTAACTTCTGTAGTGCCTAAAACCCGCCTTTTCAACCAATGACCTACGGTGCCGAGACATGGACGCTCACAAAATGCTAGGCATAACTCTTCTACACGGAGAGCGTAACACTGAAATCCGTCGTCGGTCGAAAGTCGTCGACGTCGGGGACAGGGCGAAGCGCCTCAAGTGGAGTTGAGCAGGACATCTAGTTAGACGAAGAGATGGCCGATGGAGTAAAGCTGTGACCGAATGGTAGCCAAGATCACGCAACAGAAACCAGGGCCGTCGAAAAGCGAGTTGGGTTGATGATATCGTCACATGGATCAGAGACGCACGGAACCCAGAAGTATGGCGCAAAAAGGGGGAGGCCTATACTCAGCTGTGAGTGATTCCAGGCTGAGATGATGATGATGAATTTTGTAGCTACGATTTCTACACATTCCAACTTCGAACAGCTTTTCAATTCACCACAAATCTTCGCCACAAAGACCGGACACCCCGACCGAAATCTAAGCCTAATAGAATAAAATCCCTTTTAAAACACCATAAATCCGAGGTACCCATTGATAGGGACGCTCCTCAATTGCTTATAAATCCAGTGAAATGGTTATTGGGTGAAAAATGGGCGAAATTGTTAGATGCCTCGGTTAATTTAACATTTGGGTTACGGGATGATATCTCTGTGGATTATATCAGGGATCGTATTTTGAAAGGGTGGGTGTGTAATGGAAAATGTCGCGTTTTTTGTTGTTGTTTGAAATTGTGTTTTATGGTGGAATTGTATTTTTACTTTTTTTATTCATTGTAGAACAATATACTTGATTGTACTGTACATACAATGTATACATTAGGGTGTCCCAAAAAAATGAATGTCCTATAACTTGTCACATAAACAGGAATATAATAAATAAACATAAGATTAGGACGAAAATGCTTGTGTCCTCACATCATTGGAAAAAAAAGGATCTACCCGCAACAAAAAGAATCTTGTAATTTATTTTTCATTTTTGTCATTAATCTTAAGTCATCACCATCATTTCAGCCAAAAGACGTCCACTGCTGGACAAGGCCTCCCCCACCTCCGCCACTTCGACCGGTTCTGTGCTTCCCGCATCCAGTAATTAATTAATCTCATTAATCTTAAGTATTTTGCCATAATTGCTAAAATAAAGAGCCTTTACTTTCTTTATTCCATTAAATACATATCAATTACATTTTTAAATATTATAGTAGAAAAACATTTAAAATATTAAAAAAATGTAACCCACCGGTATCGGGAACAAGGTCCAAGCTACCGGCGGTCAGGGCTCCAGAGAGAGGAACCTCCTAACAATGCGAGCCATGTCCAGGAGTATCGCTTTCTGGATCAAGCCCTTGATCACGCTGCCCAACGAGAGCCTCCTTAGGTGTTAGTCTAACTTAACATCACGCCTTGTTACCCCGAATAGTTTGGCAGAGGTGTATATAGTACACCCACATATCGCCAGTTATTTTTAAGTCCCATGTAGGTAATAGGGGGCGAGCCTATTGCGAACAACCGGGCACAAAACCAGACTCCAGGCTGTTACTGCGAAATTACAGATTGAAAAACCCCATAAAACACTTTGCCTAACCTGGGAATCGAACCCAAGACCTCATGTTCAGCAATAGCGCTTGCGCTCGCTTGCTTATTTTACTATACAAATAAGTTGTTGGTGTACCCTTTACATCAAAAAAAAAAATACGTTTGGAAGTAACGAAATAACAACTGATACAAAAGGTCTATAAAAGTTACACAACCTGCACCCTAATTGCGTAACTCACGATTCATCATAATCTGTATCGTTTTGAAACGTATTGTTAAACCATTGCTTCATATGTTCGAAAAATGTGTCTGTTGAACAACGTAAATAACGCAATGAATATTGTTGAACTGTGAAAACGAAACCAATTATAATTAATCGTGAGTTACGCAATTAGAGTGCGGGTTTAAAGACGACTGCTTTGTTTGTAATAAAATTTTGTTTTTCTTCTTCCTAATTAACTTTATCTTGGATTGCAGTATTATCATTAGCGCAATTATTGGCAGACCTGCACCCTAATTGCGTAACTCACGATTCATCATAATCTGTATCGTTTTGAAACGGATTGTTAAACCATTGCTTCATATGTTCGAAAAATGTGACTGTTCGACAACATAAATAACGCAATGAATATTTTTTAACTGTGAAGACGAAACCAATTATGATCAATCGTGAGTTACGCAATTAGGGAGCAGGTCACACTGTCACTCGCACAAGGCGTTGTACAAATCAGACATGCACGAGAACTCTCGCTTCACGGTCATCGCATACATGCTTAGATGGCCAATTAATTGAATTCACGTAGGGAATACATGCAAGGGTTATTTAGAGAGGCTTCCAATTAGTACGTTGATGTACTAGCGCATTCATGTGATTTATTTTAATAACCTTGTTGCGTTTAATTATGACAACAGCGTCGTACTCTCTGGTTATAATGAAGAAAGAAAGAAAAGAAAGAGGGAAAAATAGATGAATTATAATGGTTGATGATGATGGAATTAGAAACGAATGCTAGACCGTCTGTTAAACGTGGTGATTGGATTATTATAAGCTTTGTACAAAAAATTCGATGACATGTGACATCTACCAACCCGCACTGTGTCCGCGTGGTGGATTATAGTCCACTCCCTCTCACAGAGACAAGGCCTGTGTCCCAGCAGTGGGAACATTATAGGTCTAATATGTATGGTTGTACCCGATGGAATATCCTATCAGCAATCCTACCAGCTATGGAATCGTTAGTATGGCAATATTAACGATTCCATAGCTGGACATAAGCCTCCCCCAAAATGGGGGGGTTTAACAATAACCGCTACGCTTGGTAGGCGGGTTGGCGATAGCAGTATGGTGGTAAAATGCATAGAGAACGCTGCGGCCCATTCTCTAGTAAGTCCCTTAGTCGCCCTCTACGACACCCACGGGAAGAAATGGGATAGTGCTATTCTTTTACGTCCGGCACCACACGGAATCATCATTACGATTACCTACTTATTATTTAAACTAGGGTGTATTTTCAAAAATATTATTTTTTATACAAGATACTTCAACAAGACTGGGAGTCGACCCCAAAATAGTTGGGAAAAGTCTAGGCAAATGATGATGACTTCAACAAGAATTGCGCGAAATTTCGTGATTTTAGATCCCTATAATTCGTAGATCTAAAATAGGTACAGGAAATTAGAAGCCTAAAACTCTGACAACCAGTCCTACCAGTACATACAACGTGTTGTTTTGCATCCTCGTCAAATTCAAGGAGGTAACTATGCTAATGATTCTCAATACGAATCAATAATAAAATAAGTAGTTTTTTTTTTCATATTTTCGGAAATCGGCGTTTGGCATTTTTTTTTTTCGGACACGCATGTTAAAACGCGGCCCATGTGATACCGCACTGTAACACACACCGATATAGTCGTGCAACACTGCCTACCGCATACGGAACGGGGCGATTATATACTTTGAAAGAGGTGTTTTCTGAAATACTGTTAAACTTAAATAACTTAAAAAACAAGTATGTATTCATTAGTGAGCAAGTATCGTAATTTTATTTGATTATTTTTGTCTTTCATAATAGCCTCCTGAAATTTGACGAGGATGCAAAACAACACGTTGTATGTGTTGCCCAGTATCTGGGTAATGGAGGTATGCATGAATTGTACTCCAAGTAAAATACTGGTATTCAGCAGCATCAGGTTAGATTGAAAACCAAACCGTCCCCGACATAGTTACTGCCAGGGGTGCGAGTTGTTCGAAAGAGATACCATGGCCCGTGGCACACAGGCAATTGAAGGAACACGGGTGGGTTTTAGTTATTAAAAGTTTGACACGCCCTCCTGCTCCACCCAGAGCGGGAGAAGTTATTTGATGATTTCCTACCCTCAAAAAAAAACCCCGTCTTAGTTGGGAAAGGCTAGACCTCAGAATACAGAAAGAACCAGAAGCCACGTTCAACTGATATTGCAAGCTGCAGGCTGTGTCCAAAAACAAAACAAGTGACCCCCGCTCGCCTCACTTCCCACCCGCGTTATATTGCTAGCTCAGACATTATTTGCCCATTTTTGGGGTAAATGTTGAGAGTATTGGGGGTACGAAAATAATAAAATCAAAATGATAATGTCCTTTTCTATGTATTAATACATACGGTTTGCTTTGATAACATAATTTTTTCAAGTCGTTTAAAATGTTTTTTTAAGTAGTTTTATACATTTTACAATGAATAAAAGCCCTCAGTCGGTAATAAAAAGAAGGGAAATCAAAACGATGGACCCATTATTCACGATGACAATTACAAATGAACAAATTATTCAATAACTAAATAAGACAATAACTGAATGCGCTACTTGCACATGAAATGTGACCTGTTTTTTTTTTAGCACCGCTGAATTTTTAGAGGTAGGAACGACACAAGACGGCATTATTTAAATAAATTGAACACCGGTAAAACACGTCGCGCGATACGACAGTCACAGAGTGACTGATCGGCTGCGCGTCAAACTACTCTATTTAAGAGTAGTTTTTGTGGCTTCAGTATTAGGCGCTCTCACGGCTTCTGGTTCTTTCTGTATTCTGAAGGCTAGGCAATTTTGTTGATTGCAGCAATGTTACTCTTGGTGTTTGCAGGTATCTTCAGGCAACGGCAGCCATTTTCCTTGCACGTCAGCCAATTTAAACTTACAAAAATAAAAACAAAATAATATAACTCTTTTACGCTGACTACAAGACTACAATATCCTACAGCACAAAGCTGTACAGGTCTCAACTCGTACTACATCTAATAGAATGACGTCACTCCATTGTCCAAACACAATGTAGTCTAATTCCACGTGATTGTATACGTGGACGTACCTTTATCTTGATCGGGATCTCGTATTGTATTGAAAACGTACGATTTTGGGACGAATAAGGGTAAGGTTTTGGACTTAAAGTAATTCAGGTTTTTTCTTAGAATTCATATTGATAGATTCCCGTACAACCTGTATCTTTAAGATCCTCATTTGGTAACATCGGAATTCTGCTAAGCCAAGTAGCTTACGTACTATGCAGAAGTAATTTTCATCATCATCATCATCATCATTTCAGCCGAAAGACGTCCACTGCTGGATATATGGCAAAACCCCCCATAGGCCTCCCCCAGAATGGGGGGTTTTGCCATAATCGCCACGCTTGGCAGGCGGGTTGGCGATCGCAGTATGGTGGTAAAATGCATAGAGAACGCTGCTGCCCTTCTCTAGTAAGTCCCTTAGTCGCCTTCTACGACACCCACTGGAAGAAATGGGATGGTGCTATTCTTTTACCCCCGGCGACACATATGGGACCGCCCGGCGACACATACAGGACAATCTAAATCTGAATTTTTATCACCTTAAGAAAACTATTTAAAAGTAAGAATGTGTGTTTATTGTTTTGTTACTCTATCACACTGAAACAGCTGACCTATGGAGGATTACGATAACACATTAACAGCTATTATGACTTTCGTTGTGACAGTTCAACGACATTCTTTTTTTTTTTTTTTACTAAACAGTCTATTTTTTTTTTTGGTTTTAGGTACATTTTTGCTCGCCAAACTTTGCAGTTTGATGGCGAGAAGCGCTTGTTCTTTATTACATTTTTAATGTTATCTGAGACTTTTAAGGAGCTAACCATAAATAAAATACTAACTAATTAATACTAAGCAATAAAACTAAGTATAAGGTTCGAAGTGAGTTCATTTCTCGACAGTGGCTGAATCCTCGCTATCGAGAAATAAACTCCTTAGTCTCGATTTTAGGACACCTTTACTAAATTTAGGGGTTTTTCTTAACATATTTATTTTATTAAATACTTTCATTGCATTATTTACCTTGTTGGGTAGACAATTTTTTCGCATATAAGCAGGAAGAGGAGAAAGGAGTAAGATTGTAGGTGGTAGTGTGTTACGCTATTAGCGTGCTGAAGGCCTACATATTATTATGGCAATGGCTTTTAAAGCCTTTCATATTTTTACAATGATTTTGATGAAACGGGATTGACATGAGCTTTACGGTAACTTGTGCCAGTCTTATGCATTGTTGCCTCCATCATCGTGTTCAAAATCAAAAATCAAAATATTTATTTCACATAAACCTGCATGGGTACTTATAAAACGTAAGAAGCTAGGTGCACGGTTTCAATTTGTCGCTTCCTATGGAGAAGAGCCGGCAAGAAATTCCACGGTTACTCTTTTAAAAATAACTGGCTATAACAATGTTTTCAAATTACAGTGAAGGGAGGACAGTGCAGGCCTGTCAATAAGTACCAGATACTTAGAGGAATGAAAATAAAGAATAGAAAATCGTCTACAAATCTACAGTCTGTAGATTTGTAGACGATTTTCTATTTTCTAGATTTTGTCTAGTTCGCTGATAGAAGATTAGTTTGTCTAGGCCCTCAGTTATAGTATTGCATTGGAATAATGGAACTTAGGAACAGTTATTTGTTCATCCCTATGTAAATTACTAATCCTAATTTAGAGGAAATTAACACAAAGATTATTCTACCAATGTGCTACACGCTACCCAGAAATGCCTACCACAAAATACTCTCCTTTAATCCCAGTAACAGATTTCTCAAGCCTCTAAAAGATAAGCAAAGCCCTCGTAATTTTTATCTCCCTTCCCTAACGTTACAAATTCAAATTCAACCACCAAGTCACAGATGCTAACACAGCAAATTATTTCACCTGTCAAAGAGGCGGCGGTACATGTACCCCAAAGTCGTGGCGAAACGTGACTCCGGTACCAAGTGGTAGAGCGGCCGTGACAGACGCGCCACGAATTGAGTAGTAGGACTGTAGTAGAACAGTGCTATCTGAGTTTGGTAGGCTACTGGGCTTAAACGTGATGTTTTGAAATGAAACTAGCTTTTGCCTACTTCTTCGTCCTCCCGCTTTATTACCTCATTTTCTAGCATTCTTTCGGACTTTATATCTTTTTGCTCAGTTCTTAAGGGTTGTAGCGTGATCGTCTCGAACTTTCCTGAAGAATTCACCATCATCATCACCATCATCCGCCTAGCCTTTTCCCAACTTTATGTTGAAGTCGGTTTCCAGTCTAACCAGAAGCAGGTGAATACCAGTATTTTACATGGACCGCCTATCTGACCTCCCCAACCCAGAAACTGGGTAATACGATACCCCTTGGTAAGACTGGTTGTCAGAATTTCGGGCTTCTGACGACCCGTAACGACTGTCAAAGATCCGCAAATGACAGCCGGGACCAACGGCTTGACGTGCTTTTCGAGGCACGGAGGGGTCTTGGTATTAATAAATGGTCACCCATCCACCAACTAACCGCGGCAAGCGTGGCTTAACCTGATCGATCGACTCTTGCGACTAATATTGCTGAGCCACAAGCTGGGGGGCGTGGGGCTAGGTAATTCCTCAAGAATTATGCTATGCCATCAAAAACATAAATTGTAAAAAAAAAAAACAAGTCTCGCAACTCAGTTCTTCTATCGTAAAAAGTAGTGAGATCCATATAATACCAAGTCGGTCAATTTAATCAGTTCCTACTTAAAGATCCTTCTGTCTTAAGTTATTACGTAATTAGCTAACCTAACAACATCTTATAGTGACCATATCAATATTAAAAATCTTTTATGTTTTAAATAAATAGACTTGGCCATCACATGAAAACACAATGTATCTTTTTTTATTAAAAACACAATGTATCTCACAAGTAATAATACTTAGTATATAAAATTAGATTGTTTAGTGCGATTGCCAAGTCAATTTATTTATTTAAAACATAAAAGATTTTTAATATTGATATGGTCACTATAAGATGTCCCCAGATTAAATGATAAAAATAATTTTCCAAATCAGACTGGTAGTTCCGCTAAGGTTAAGTGAGACTACATCGGACTAGTATGCCGTATGCCAGATTAGAAACGTGCCTAAAGAACCACTAAATGGGTCCCATCAAACACAAGATGACAACGCGGCACGCCATGGCGAAGATGATGGGATGATCTTGGTCCAGCCGTATCGGGGATTTGCCGGAACATACAGACTGAAAAAAATTACATAATTTGTTTTGTATATTTTCATAAGCATTTAGTAAAAAAACTGCTATTTTGAAATCACAAACAAATCATTCAATTTAATTATTTTTAAGTATGTGTATAACAAATGAAGATATTAAACTGGAAAAGAATAGACGCGAAAAACGCACCTATGTGTATCTCAATACACCATTCAACTCAGTCCTTATAAAGTCACAAAGCATGAAAATGCTCATTTATAACACCTGTATCTCCTAACCCAACCTTCGCCGTGTGAACCTTTTCATGCCTCTGCAAATCTCTGAGTACCATTGTGAGTTTTGAAGGACGAAGACCCTTGACAGGATCTTGATATAAACTAATTAGGGACGCACGCTAAGAGGTACAGACCTCCTTCTCCATTCATGGCACCAAAAGTTTACAGGAGGATATTATGGCGAAGACTATTCAAGATACGTCCATTGGGAGTTGTATTTTACATGTTGTACTTCTAACCACGTAAACATATCTTTGAAAACCTTAACCTACGTTTTCAACTGCCTACAGAAGTGTAAGTATGTATTCAAATCAAATCATTTATTTTTTTGCCAACATGGGTAGGGGTATAGATGTTACAATGTTTTTATAATGTTCTCCATGCTCTGCCTTCACATGGGCATGCAAAATTTACACATAAATTAAAATATTACTTTCAAAATACTTAAAAATTATTTTAACAAAATCATTAAATTGGAAAATCATTTTAATCGTATTTTCAATGTCAAGGAGTATTTAGTATTCATTGGTGCCGATTCTGTTGTCACAAAATTCTCTAAACTAGACTAAAAATCACCAAAATTTAGTTTATTCCTGTCAAACGACGATTTCCTATTCTGAAATTGACTAAACTGACACAACTTAACTATATTTTAGTTTGACGGCACTAAGATTGTACTGAATTATTAGTTTAGTGAAAATGGTAATTTTGCTATTCTGTTGTTGTCAATTTCATTATTGTATTCAACCTTAAATTTTGGTTGTCTAACTAAATCTGACTATTTTTAATCGCGATTAAATAGGTGTGGAATAAAATTAGTTGTCAAGAACTAAAATTCACACCGACACCTCGACTTCTGGTGCCAAAATATTAGGTCTTTACCTATGAAATTGCCGTTCTGCAGTACTGGCCATTTCAAATCAAAATAATTTTTGTTTGGCTAAGAATTCTAATTTCAAATTAATTTTATTTTAAAAACATGGATTTTTTTTTCTAAAAGTAGTCATTTCTTTATTGATTAGTGTTACATTTTCATCGCATTTCAATCTTTTTCGTCATCATGGATACGTTAAAAATTCGAGTAATTATGGAATATGAGTACCGTCGTGGCAGCAACGCGGCACAAGCGGCACGCAACATCAACGACGTTTACGGAGCTAACACTACAAACCAACGCACCACCTGTTATTGGTTTGCTCGCTTCCGTTCTGGAAATTTCGACCTGAAAAATAAACCTCGCGGTCGTCCGAAGACTTTGGTCGACAATGACGAATTAAAGGCGATTGTGGAAGCTGATGATACACAATCTACGGCTGAATTAGCAGCAGCTTTCGACGTTAGCGTCAAAACAATATTGGTCCATTTGCGTCAAATTGGCAAGGTAAAAAAGCTTGACAAATGGGTGCCCCACGAACTCAATGATCGCCAGCGCGAAGTACGCGTCGAGACGTGCCTTGCACTGCTCAACAGACACACAAATGAAGGAATTTTGAACCGCATTGTTACCTGCGATGAAAAATGGATTCTGTTTGATAACCGTAAGCGCTCAGCAAGTTGGTTGGATCCTGGTTCAGCACCTAAACAATGCCCTAAACGAAAACTTACCCCTAGAAAAGTGATGGTCACTGTTTGGTGGTCTAGCGCCGGTGTGATTCATCACAGCTTCTTACCAAACGGGGTGAGCATTACTGCAGATGTGTACTGTGAAGAACTGAACACAATGATGGAGAAGCTGGCGCATCTCCAACCAGCATTGGTCAATCGCTCGTCTCCGCTGCTCCTGCACGACAACGCGCGACCTCATACTGCACAGCAGACGGTCTCCAAGTTGCAAGAACTGGGGTTGGAAGCTCTCCGTCATCCGCCCTACTCACCAGACCTTGCGCCTACAGACTACTACTTTTTCCAGAATTTGGATAACTTCTTGGCGGGAAAAAAATTTAATACCCGAGAGGCAGTACAAAATGCCTTTGAAGAATTTGTTGCCTCCCGTCCAGCTGATTTCTTTAAGAAGGGCATCAATAAACTGCCACTGCGATGGCAAAGATGCATTGATTGCATGGGTGATTACTTCGATTAATACAAATAAAAAATTCATGAAAAAAATTCGTTTAAATTTTTTCATACAAAACGGCAATTTCATAGGTAAAGACCTATTAGTACTGTAAAATGTTTTCTTTTCTTTTGCTTATATCTCGAAAACGGTGTGTCCTATCGCAAAAATAATGAAAATTTCGACCCCCTTTATAATACTCCAAACACCTCTAAAACTCAACATGTGGATAATAATTTTTCATATTTTCCATGAAAAAAGTGAAAATTCCATATAAATCACGTCGAGGCTGCCGAACCCGGCGCGCTGCTGCCTCTAAAAAAAAACACGGGGTAGGGCAAACAAGTACCACGTTGCGAAGCCAGAACATACCACGTGCGAGTCGCGATTGTCAAATTCGATTTTAGTTGTGTCAAAATATTTTTTAAATTTAGAGATATTTTTTTGCAGAATAGCGTTTAGATTCTCATAGTAAAAAGTAAGGAATTTTAGTTATAGTTTAGTTAGTTTAGTTCGGTGTACAACAGAATCGGCACCATTAGGTAATTAAATAAATGTCAGAGTAAATAATGGATAAATAAATAAAAGTCCATACATTATTGGCCATAAGGATTCCCTTTTAGATATTCCTTCACACTGTAATACACTTTATCAGTTAGAAATTCCTTTAGCTTCCGCTTAAATATATTATGTGTGAGTTGTCAATATCTGTAATACAAAATGGCAATTTATTATAAATCTTAGATGTCATGCAATATACACTGGATTCCATTTAATGAGTTTTGCAGGGTAGTCTGAACTTTATTTCTGTATCCAGTTCTTCGGAATTTTTCATACATATGCATAATTATTACTTTGACAATATTACTTTTATATTATACTATTTGCACATTTAGTTTTTTCCTGATGCTATCGCAACGTAATCACACACAATCAAATCTGTGTAGCCTTTTTCCGACTATGTTGAGTTTGACTTCCAGTCTAACTGGATAAAGCTATTAAAATACCAATATTAAACAAGGAAAAACTGCCTCTCTGAGCTCCATAACCTAGTTACTGGGTAATACGATAGCCTTCGAAAAGACTAGCTGTCAGGCTTTCGGGCTTCTGATGACCCGTAACGACTGCCAAAGATCCACGAATGACAGCCGGTACCAACGACTTAACATGCTTTCTGAGGCACGGAGGCATCTTGGTATTTGAAGATGGATGGAAGATCCACGGACCTACCGCGGCAAACGTAGCTTAACGTGGTCCATCGACCCGTCGGGCAACTTAAAAACACACGTAGAATAGTATATTTTACAGGTATCGTAATTGTCCTAGCTTTTTTCTTATCTGATCATATTTTGGGTGAACAAGATTTGAAAAACTGTCGGACCAGCTACATGAAGAAGATGGTAGATTAACATATACCGGGTTTTTCTTCTTCTCCTTATCTTCGAGAGCGATTATCATAAACGATGACGTTATGCATTGCTTATTACAAATCGACCTGACTGATTCGTAAAAAAGGCCCATCACTTCGAATACCATTTTTTTTTTCAAGGACATTGCTTCGAAACTTGTTGTTTGAAAGCCCAAACTTAAATGATAGAAGTTTCATAGCAATAAAAAGCGTGGAAGAGCTGCTACAACGTAATCACGCGTGCCAAAGTGCAGTAAAAAGTAAAAGGGTCCCTTTATCGGCCGTAAACATGTGTCGTGGGTTTGTTCAGCTTAAGACCGGATAGCGGAGCCTAATGCTGGAGAAAATGTTGCTGAAATTTAATGAGTATCACTGGAAAGAAATTACAGAAGTGTTTGTCGTGAGTTCAAGTAAACTATTCATAGGTATTACTTCAAATGGTTCTATTAACTACTGAACTTTCGTTTTTATCCTAACCAATGTTATAAATGCAAAAGTGAGTTATGTGGTTTGTAACGCTTTCCTGCTAAAACTGCTGAATGGATTTGGATAAAATTTTGATAGACCACATGGGTAGTCTATGATCTGGAGAAAGACATAGGCTTTCCATCCTGAATCAAAGACGAAGTCGCGAGCAACAGCCAGTATTTCTATAACTGGCTGAAACGCTATTTAAAAAAAAACTCTAAGAAATGTGAACCAACTGTAGCTGTAGATTGTCATTTCTCAATGGCAATATTGTTACAGGTTTACAGAAGTTTATAGACCGACTTTGGAGTCGAATAGCGTCACTACAAGTGTATTTATTATAAAATAGGAAAATCAGCCTACGTTTCTCTAGTTACTATTTACTTTATTTATGGACCTTTAGCCCAAACTTCAAACTCCGTGTCTTCCTTACTGTTAAAAAGTAATACTACAAAAGATTGAGCCGTTAGCACGTAGATGGCATACGAATTTACGATCGGGGGACCGTCGATCCGAACTTTGACTTTCTGATGAATACGGCCTTAGAATTTATGGAGGAGACATGCCCATTAGGAAGGGGCTTAGCCATACATACGAAAACATTCCGCTTTTTTTCAACTTTCTGCGGCTTTTTCTTATTTATTACTTGCTTTCGAGCGCTTCTGCCGCGAGATTCCCATAATATAGAGAATATTGACTGGAACGCATAGTAAAATATAACTGTGGTAATACATCTTATACATTCTCAAATATAAAAATGGCAAATATTATAATACTTACTCGAAAGTATTCAAATAACTTGACTCTGGGCTTAGCCTTAAGCATGCATTCAGTAATGGGTTTCATAAGAGAATTTGGGCATATTTCTCAAACTGACTGCATTTGTACTCGTGTTTGGATACAGACTGTTTTTATTATTAACTAGATTGAGCAATGCGCTCCGCGGTTTCACCCGCATGTCTTGATCCGGTGGGAATATCGGGTTAATAGCTATTTTATGTCCTACTCCAGGTCATAGTTTGCTGATCTGCCAAATATCAATAAAATCAGTTAAACCGTTTTAGCGCAAAAGCGTTTCAAACAAAAAAAAATAACAAATCTATTAACTTTATAATACTTATCAATAGCTGTGCCCGCTGTTTCGCCCGCATGGACGTCGGAAATTATCCCATGGTAGCGTGCTATCGGATAAAGCAACCTATGTTCACTATATCTTATAACATCAGCTATCTGCCAGTAGAAATCGTCAAAATCAGTTCAGCTGTTTCGGAGTTTAGTCGGAACAACCCGGCAAATAGACAGTCAAAACTAAAAAAAAAAATATAACTGCTGGATAAACTTTCATATGAATTTAATGTAAAGCTGTTATTTTGCAAACAGACACTTAAATTTAATTTGTTTAGATTTATTAGTTTAGATTATTCCGGGCCTTACAATTCTGCTCGTAAAATTAATCTGGTCTTTATTAACAGGACCCAAGTAGACCGTAACATGTCAAGACACGACGTCGGATCTGCGTCGCGACTTGTTTCAACTAGTTCGACTTTTACGCGACAATTACTTGACGCAAGTTCTTTGTTTTGTAAAATAAGACCCAACAAGATTCCAGGAATTAACTTGAATATTTAACGTTAAACGGTAGACATGTTTTAAGTAATATGAAGTTTACAGCTTAAATGAAGCACTTTGTAGACGCTGTTTAGCCATTAAGAAAGCTTGCTTGAAAGCAGAATTTCAAAATGAGACTGAAATTCTACGATACGTTCTAATAAAGGATACCTTTTGGCACACACAGTTTCCGGTAAGCGTGCCTTGCCAATAATGTAAAGGGCGCGCATTTTAGGGGATGTCTTTGTAACATTTGACGTCTTAAAAAGATTGCTGGTAGCTTTATTAGAATAAAGCGATTCTTGGTTTAATTGTAGAAGAAATCATCAAATCATCTGCCTAGCCTTTTCCCAACTATGTTTTGGTCGGCTTCCAGTCTAACCGGATGCAGCTGAATAGGTAGGTACCAGTATTTTACATGGAGCGACTGACTGTCTATCTGACCTCCACAACCCAGTTACTGAGTAATACTATACCCCTTGGTAAGACTGGTTGTCAGACTTTTGGGCTTCTGAAGATCCGTAACGACGGTCAAAGATCCACAAATTTTTGAGAAATGGCACATCGCCCATGACATTATTTTGTTTATTTTTTAAACTGCTTCGTTGGCCTCGTGGTCGTAGGAGCGACTGGTGAGCGTCAGGTCCTGTGTGCGATTCCCAGGTTGGGCTAATTGTTATTGGGTTTTATTCCCATAAGGCTTTTCTCAGAATCAGCTCAGAGCCTGAAAGTTGGTAGTGTGATAGACACGGGCGAGGCACGGTAGTGTAAAGGAATAGATATTGCACCTGTGTTGGCGCATACACTTGTGCACTTATAATATCTCCCACGTATCTGGATTATCTCCGTTAAGATTGGTCACCGTGATCAAGATAGGTCGGGAGGACATCATCATCATCATTTCAGCCGAAAGACGTCCACTGCTGGACATAGGTCCATAGAGCTTAGTGGAGGCCTATGTCCAGCGGAACGAAATTGTTTTATGCAAATATACAACGTGTTGTTTTGCATCCTCGTCAAATTCAAGGAGGTAATTATGCTAATGATTCTCGACACGAATCAATAATAAAATAAGTAGGTTTTTTTTTTCATATTTTCGGAAATCGGAATTTGGCAATTTTTTTTTTCGGACTCGCATGTTAAAACGCGGCCCATGTGATACCGCACTGTAACACACAGCGATATAGTCGTGCGACACTGCCTACCGCATACGGAACGGCGCGATTTTGTTCTTTGAAAGAGGTGTTTTCTGAAATACTGTTAAATTTAAATAACGAAAAAACAAGTATGTATTCATTAGTAAGCAGGTATCGTAATTTTATTTGATTATTTATGTCTTTCATAACAGCCTCCTGAAATTTGACGAGGATGCAAATCAACACGTTGTATATTTTGAGTTCAGACTGTTATTTTCCTCTTTAACTAAAACCAAGCAATGCTGTTTTTTTTAGTTTATTCAATTTTGTTTATCATTTGTCATCCCAATTGTCATCTGAAATGCGGCAAATGACAAATGGCCGAGAGCGACCGATTGGGTCCCACTAAATGCACGATGCCATCGCGGCACGCCGAGACGAAGAGGTCGGTACGAGCTTGACTCCTATCGAAAGAACTGACAGCCACTAGCAAGAGACAGAATCATGTGGATAATGGAGAGGGAGGCCTTTAGTGGGATAATACAGGCTAATTAAGATTAGATTCGATTTCAATCTTAACTGTTTCGCGCTCAATAGAAACATAGTACAACCACCGCATTTATGAAGTTTTTGAATCGCGGCTGCAATACAGGATACAATTTTAACCAGTGCGCAAACTATAACCATGATTTCAGCATATAATTTTAGACGATAATACAAAAAAAAAACAGCTGTCCCATACATTTTGACCGCATAGGTACTGCACTATTCTATGAAACGGCTGATCTTTTTTGTGTAACCGACGAAAAATGTCTACCCTAGAATGATATGCTGAATTCATGGATACAGTTCGCGCACTGAAAAAAAAAAATACAAAAAAAAAAATTCCCTGTATGTGTATAGTCATAATATGCAGCATAAAGTGTCTGGCAGCTCACAACCAGCATCTAACGTGCGCTAACTAAGTTTGTACTACGGTCCCGGAGCAACTGAAATCGGTTTACTGAATGCGTGGAAACTAAGGTGTGGGAGCTAGCGGGCAATCGTACCTATCTGTATACTTCTTATACCTGAACAGCATTTGTCTGGACCATGGTGTTCATCATCATCATCAGCCTATAATGTTCCCACTGCTGGGACACAGGCCTCCTCTCGGTGAGAGGGATTGTGCCGTAATCCATCACGCGGGCCCAGTGCGGTTTTTCCTCCCTTGCGTCGTTCCTCCGGTTGTAGTTGTCACCAATAGTGCTGCACCACGCTCCACTAGCTGCTCCCTGCTCCAACCAATTCATGGTCCTTCGAGCTGGGATGGTTGGGAGTGTTTTTGGTGGTCTCCGGTGGTGGTAGAGATTACCACCCTTCGCGTCATTACTGGGCAGTTGATCGCTGTCCAGAGCATCCCCTTCAAGTGGGGTACTCCAGGTGAGAGGTGCCAGAAGCTTGGAGGTGGAACCGGTTGGAGCAGGGAGCAGCCAGTGGAGCGTGGTGCAGCGGCGGACCATGGTATTAATATTTAAATAAAATATTTGCACGGTAAAATTTATAATTATTCAGACTATAATAGATTATTCTTGTATCTGAGACACATAGTCTATTTTCTTAAGTATTGTGATATACCTTATCCTCCTCTCACCCCTACGAAAAATACACGCTTTGACGTGGAGTTGCGGACAACAGCCCGTACTACCTATTACCTTATTCTCACATGTCTAACTGTGGTCAGAGAAAGTCCAGCACCCTAATTGCGTAACTCACGATTCATCATAATCTGTTTCGTTTTGAAACGGATTGTTAAACCACTGCTTCATAGGTTCGAAAAATGTGTCTGCTCAACAACGTAAATAACGCAATGAATATTGCTGAACTGTCAAAACGAAATCGCTTATGTTTTTTTTTTTGTTTTTTGGGTGGGAAATCATCAAATAACTTCTCCCGCTCTGGGTGGAGCAGTAGAGCGTGTCAGACTTTTACTGACTAAAACCCACCCGTGTTCCTTCAGTAGCCCGTATGCCAGGGGCTGTGGTGTCTCTTTCGACCAAACCCTCACCCCTGGCAGGCATCGGCCCTTGCGGGCCCCATCACGTTTATGCTGACATCTCTAATCGTAAGTTATGCAATTAGGGTGCAGTTTTTACATAATCATACATTCTTGGTCCAATTTTAATCATATCTTTAATATTATTGTCCTCATTTTTCCTCCACTTTTGGGTTTTTTCTTGCAAGATTCAGTTCAGTTTAACAACATTGAACATGTCTTAATTTCTGAGTTGAGTTGCATGATTACTGATGAAATAATGTGTGCACTGACTGGACAGGCCTACTCAATCTGTATGGTTCCGTCCTCAAAATACCACATGTTCTGACCAAGATTATGTCTGGACTTTAAAAGAGGCTGCAGCCTCTGAGTTTGTTTCGGCCTATCTACGAGTAGTTTGAAAAATATGATTGACGAGTGTTTTGTACAAACCTACTTACAGAGTTAAAACCATTTATGATTCAATTGGAAACAACATTTTAAATAAGAAAGTCTTTTCGCTAACAAAACGCTACCGCCTCTAACTTGCACAGAACACAGTATGTGTCAAGCGTACGACTTTGCACTCAACTTTGCTTATTAGATTGTTTTGTTTCCTGCCTTGTTAATTAAAACAAGGCACACACCTAGTTTTGGTAATACCGCCTTAATTTCACAAGTTTATTACCAAACTGTGCATTGTTGGAACCGATCGTGTTTGGCAAGTTTTTCTTTACGACAATGTCAGTAAGTTGGTTGGCTTTAATCAGTGAGTGCTGTGCTGCATAGGGTAAATTTAATCAGCGAGTGCTGTGCTGCATAGGGTAAATTTGATACTGTTCAGTCACGAGTATATTTTAGGGTTTATATTGGAGTTTGTCTTGCAGACAAGCTTCTTGATGTGTTAGCTTAAGTTAGATAAGAACCACCTTCATCACAAACGTGTTGAAGGTTAGTTATATACCTGGCAAAGATTTGCATAGATATTCATCATATTATTACCCACCTAGGTTTGAAAACATAAGTGTCTTTTAGTAAGAACTATGAACCCGAGAACTGTCTCACAAACGTGAAATTGTCCGTAAGGAAGTTCAACTGAATACGACAAAAAAAAATTACATCACAGAGGCGGTTTCTAGACACTTCACATGACGAGATAAACCAGACATAAACATTTGGAAATCTCGTGTTTTCATATAATCAATTAAATGAAATTAATAAGTAGGTAAGCGCTACTTGCATAAGCATGAGGTCCCAGGTTCGCTTACTTCGTCGAACAAAGTGCTGAATTGTTTTTATCCCATCAGGAATTTCTCAGAATCAGCCCGGAGTTTGGATTTGTGTTCGATTGATGGCAATAGACTCGACCCTTATTACATGGGACGTAAACATAACTGGCGTAATGTGGTTGTAGGTACTAAGTTATACCTCGCAATTCAATTTTTTTTAAACTGTAAGGAGTCGAAATTTCCTATCTGACAACTCCTGAGAAAAAATAGCGAAATAAACTCAGGAGTCAAAGTTAAAAATTAAACTACTTTTCACCCCAGTGTTTAACCACATTAAAAAAAAACATACTTCAAACGTTTACCACAAATTCATTAATAAAACCGACTCAGACAGCTCAATTCCAGCCAGCACTTACGTAAGTGCTTACAGCTAAGCTGCTGGGGCGACTAATCGCAAGCTGTGTTAGTGGCGACACAATTAAATGTACAGGGTGTGCGCTAAATGTGTTGCGGTTAAGTACTCTTTAGTGTGGTTGTGTGACAAATGTAGTAAAAGGGACGATGTTTTCAGAACTGTAGTGAGTTATGATTTCTAGCCTCTTTTAGACAATTCTGCATCATATGTAGATGTTTTATAAAATTGATGAAGGAACCTACCTACCTAAAGTTGCCTCTGTCACAATTGCAATACCATTAGGATCATTATGGCAAGATTCATCATCATCGTCATCTAAGCCTTAGATGACATCTCTACCCTTGCGGACTCCAACAGTTGATGCTGAAAACTCTTTGAGGCGCGCGTGGAACACAATGCGCCGTCGACTTGGGCTTGGTCCTTACTAGACAGCGAGCTACCTATTACTTGCCGTCCGCAAGCCCGCGCCTGCGGTGGCTGGGAATCAGCCTGGGATTTCCGACGCCCACGGCGTCTCTTGCGGAGGCTAGGGCCGTGGGGGCGCATTTACTGCCTCTCCCTCCCGTGCGCTGCCATCTTCTTCGCGAGCATCACTGCTTCGCAGAAGCCTTCTTCTACGACGGGTACCAATGCTATCTCGCTCCGTACCATGCAGGGCCGGATGCGAGAGATTGCCACCACCGATCGCCTCCACAAGGACACGGCGGTGCTCCACCCAGGCCGGGCAGACCTGCACCGTATGCTCTACCGTGTCCTCAAGGCGATCTTCGCAGTGGAAACACCCGGGCGTTTCCTCCCGCCTTAACCGTGGCTCTGGCACAGGCAACTGAAAGAACATGGGTTGGTTTTAGTCAGTAAAATTCTGACACGTCCTCCGAGAAGTCATTTCATGATATCCCATCCAAAAAAAATCCTTTACAAATTTCGTCATAGTGACCTATTTCCGGCTTTTTCTCTCCAATTTCTCACTCCAGCAGTTCTTAAATCTTGGTCTACGCCATCCAACCATCTGAGCTTGGGTCGCCCTCGACATCTCCGGCCATCCGGTTTACTATCCAGTAAACATTTGGATGCTCTGGCGACATGTCCTGCCCTTCGAAGACGTCCTATTTCAATTGCAATTTTATGACAAGACACAAATGCCTGTATTTTTTACAGTTTGTATATGACAGCATTAACAAGAGGTTTTTAGGGATCAGAAAACCAATTTATTTTTCTTATAAAAAGTACAAATTGGTCTTCTGAGCACTAAAAACCTCTTGTTACTGCTTATCACATCTGTCATCTGCAAACCGATGACAGATTAACACTGATGCGGACTCTTTCGTACTTAGGTAGTTACTTATCCAATATCCGATAGAAACACTATCAGCATTACAAAATTCAATTAGAGGGAGCTTCAGAAGCAGTGGTGATGGTGGCCTAGATAGAGGTAACGCCCGCGGCTGACGCAGTCAGGCGCTTTACTTTGTGAAAATTATTTCATCACCACTGCTGTCAAAACGGTGATAACATGCAAGCTACAACTGGTAAGTCGCGGCCGTTACCACTTGGCCACCACTGTTCCTACTTGGGGTGGTTAAGTAAGAGCACTGGTGGCCGACTGCTCTTACTAAATACTGAATTACAGATTACTATACTGTTTACATAGTGACCCAGTGGTGGCTCAGTGGTAACAGCTGCAACTTACATGTAGGTCGTACGTTTGAACTCAGACAGGCGCTTTACTTTGTGTAAATTATTTCATCACCACTGCTCTCAAAACGGTGAAGGAAAACATCGTGAGGAAACCGGCATGTCCTAAAACCAAAAAATTCGAAAACGTGACATTTACCAACCCGCACTGGGCCCGCGTGGTGAATTACGGCCCACTCCCACTCAGTCAGCAGTGGGAACGTTATAGGCTGAGTATGTATGTAGTGTGTATAATAACACAATGGGTGGTCTCAGATGCAAGGACGGATTAGATAGGAAATAATCATCAAAATACCACGAACATTACAATTAAGTTAATTGAAACTATCTACATTCATCTCTCATACATATTTAATAAACCAAACACAGTCCAAAGGCCAAAACAACCACCACACAATAGAACCACGATAGCTGAATAATGTAAATAATGACGCACATAAATACAAAATGCTGGGTTACGATATTAAAGCTGATAAGCGCTAGCTGTCACTTGTTGGACGGTATAGTGAAGTGATTGTGTATTTGTGATGCCAAATATCGTACTGCTGGTGCCAACTTGGTCTAGCAGGTAGGTTACTTTCGGGAGAAATAGATTTCTTCTTAATTTGTTTAATGTCGTTGTAGTTCTCTTACCGTCCCTATGATACTCGTAGATGAGTAGTGGCATCATTTTTCATCATCATCATTTCGGCCGAAAGAGATCCACTGCTGTACATAGCCTCCCCAAAAGCACCGCCACTTCGACTTCTGTGGATTCCTGCGACGATCACCAGGTCATCGGTCCACCTTGTGGGAGGTCTTCGAGTACGCAATCGCAACTCCAGAACGTTTCAGCCCAAACGGCCATCTGTCCTGTGAGCAAGCCCTGCCCACTGCAACTTAAGTTTGGCAATTCTTCGGGCTACGTCGCTAACTTTTGTTCTCCTACGGATCTCTTCATTTCTGATTCGATCGCGTAGGGAAACTACAAGCATAGCCAGAGGGCTATGCTTGTAATGGAGAGCCATTGCCCTTTGGGTGACTTTCAGCTATCCTATGAGGCCTATTTGTATGCCCATTTGTGTGATATGTGAATATTGAAGGGTGGGCGTTTTTGGGGACTGTCTTATGAATTTTGACGTTCGAAAAGTGCTGATTCTCAGCCTAATTTGAATAAATGACTTTCGATCTTTGTTAGCTATGCACGCTTTAATCCGTGCGTCATATTTTGAAGGTTCACGACCAACGGCACCCTAATTGCGTAACTCACGATTGATCATAATTGGTTTCGTCTTCACAGTTAAACAATATTCATTGCGTTATTTATGTTGTCGAACAACAACACATTTTTCGAACATATGAAGCAATGGTTTAACAATCCGTTTCAAAACGATACAGATTATGATGAATCGTGAGTTACGCAATTAGGGTGCTGATCAACTGTCTTACTCGCACTACTCTCGCTTTGTATAACCGAGACAACAGATGTCCTTGATTCACTACAGTCGTATCTGGACAACGCTGAGAACAGCCAACCAAGAACGGACCAATGCTGTGGATTTCAGCCACGTAGAAAAAAAAAGAAACAGAACCCATTTAGAATCACTTCGTGGTCCGTCTGTCAGTCAAGACCCTTTTGCTCAGGAACGCACGGAGTTAGCAGACTATGGTCCTTTAGAGCTATAAAATATCAAGATTATAAAGTCGCAATAAAAAATATTCTGTAGGAGCCAATGGTTGTAGGCACAGTCACTATTACTTTGTTAATGTTGATGTAGTAGTAGTATTAGTTTAAAGTTATTTTAAAATGTAGAAAGTTAACAAGTTAAAGTGGTAGCGATTCTTTCTTTTGACCAGTGGTTAATTCCACAGTTGTTGTCTGACATCGAGTCAGACAACAACTGTGCGCCTTGCGTAAAACGTTCTAATTACATCTTATTATTTACGACGCGCGACATCCAAGTGGGTTGCTGCGTTCGCAAAATAAATGTACGGTTGATGAGACCGTACATATACGGACATTTAAGCGAAAATTTTTGATACTCACAAATAAACCAAAATCGTTAACTTATTGTTCTAAAATCGTGAAATTTTGCAAGAAGCAAGGGCTCACAGCACAATTAAAGAAAAATGTACGAAAATTGTTAGCTTATAGTTGCTCTCAAAACGGTGTAGAAAAACATCGTGAGGAAACCAGCATGTGCTAGAACTAAAAAATCGAAGCATAATATGACGCACAATTTACATAAGATTACGTACCCATACGTGGGGTTGGATTACGGCCCACGCTCTATCACAAAGAAGAGGCCTGTGTTCCAGCAGTGAGAATATTATAGGCTGATTATGTATTTAGGTAGATAATGTACCAAACAGTTCTCAGAAACACTCGATACTATTAAACCTAACCCGTTACTCCCCATGAGTGTCGTAAAGCGATTAATAGATTTTCGGAATGGGATGGGTTGCCATGAATGGGTAATGCCGTCTATTTGTGAATCAATAACAACATGTGTACCGCTTATCGTTAATCTGACTGTGTTTAATAAGGGGGTTGTCTTTAAGATAAATGTTTATCTGTATTTGTAAATGAACATAATTTCTACGTCGCAATTCGCACGAACTTATTCACCTGCGATGGGCGAATCGACTCAATCGAAAGTCTGTGAATCGAATTTGAATTTTATGCAATAAAGTTAAGTGTAATGTTTTCTTAACTTTAAAGTATAAAATTCAAAACGTGCCAATTGTGTAATACGCATTTCTGGAGTTTCATTTCGCCTACAAATAAATTAACTTCATGCGAGTTGCCTATAGAAAATAATGTATTATTAAAAACATTCTTTACATTTCAACCAAGCGTGTAAACCGTAACGCCGTTCTTCACAAACGCAACGAAAACGTAAAGGTTAACGTTAAAGTAACCTTTCCAATCCCGACTCAACAGATGTTACGTGTGTTATCAAATGTAGCTGTCCCCAATTATTTAGGTACCGACAGATGTAGATACGTACAGAAGGTCGGCTCTATACAAGGTGTAACAGAAAGAAATACCTAAAGTTGTTTGTTCCTAATTGACTACTAAATCTATTACAGTAACTTTTAATACCAGTATTTTTTTCAAAAATTATCTATTTTGCCATACCTACCGCCGATTGAGCCAAAGAAAATTCTATCTTAGTTCAAGGAAATAAGACTCAATTAAAAAAACATAAAGTCATACTAGAGTCGACACATTTTTCATAACAATAAAAGTTAGCATTAAAAAAATAATGGTCATTGTGTTATACTTTTAACTCAATACTCTAATTGGGGTCTATGAGGTCTTAGTTAATTGTGTCTCACGTTGTATACACCAGGCAAAATGGAAATAAAATCTGCAACGCAGCAACGCTGCGCAGATTTAAGCGAGACCGAAATGAAAGTTAAATTAAAATTTAAAAATCTCCGGAATAAAAAAAACTCTAAAAAGTAAAAAATTACATATTTATTGGCAACCTACAACTTAAAAGGCCAATTTTTTTTGTGAGTGTCAACAAAACCTTTTTAGACAAAATACAATATTTACGCATACACTAACTGCCGGGAATTAGTAACAAATTCATTTATATTTTTCTAAATTCTATTTGAAACCTTCTGGTTTCAAATTTTATAACTTACCAAGTTTTCCAATAAATATTGCTTGCATCACATTAGAAATTGTAATGAAAAGGAGATCAGTCACGTTTCATACATAGATGGGCCCAAAAACCACAGCCAAGGTAAAAAAGGTCACTCTTCCTTTATTTACGCCAATCGGTAGTTTTCTAAATATTGTTTTAAAACGTTTCCCCACACTACGAATTTCACCTGTATTGTGGGTGCGTTTACAAACTTTTAAACTCACTCACACAAACAACCAGACCCGGAACAACTACTCGTAGGTCATACAAATATTTGCGTATAATAATAGTAATATTTGATTCCCGTGCGGGAATCGCACACCCGACACGCAGCGCAGCAGTCAATCGCTTAACCACTGCGCCACCGTGTCGTCGCTGCCAACACAACTGTGCCCATGCGGTGGTGTCTGACATTTGTTTGTAATCGCCGTACGCGTGCATCTGTGTGTGCGTGCGCCTGACTTCGGTCGTTGTATCGAGCCAGCCTTCTGTACCCATCTATACTGTGGCAGAATCTGTCCGCCCTGAGCGTTCTGCTTCATTGGGGCAACGTGACTGCGACGGGGTCTGACCGTTTTGTCCCAACTATAAAACGTGGGGTGAACTGAACAAAAGGTGTGTTTTTTTTATTATTTAATAGTTTTGTTGCTGGGTAAGGATTTTGATGGTTCTATTTATATGGCGTAATGTAACGGTGTTGTATATTTATTAAAGAAGATAAAAATATATTGGCTGGGTAAACATTAGAGACTAACAATTTAAACAAAAAAAAAAGTCCTAACCTAACTAAAAGTATTAAGAAACTAAAATATGGCGTCGAAAATGTCTCTGCATCGCTATACACTGGTAACATACCCAAGAGACTGGTAGCATTGCCAGGTTGTAATGCACTACTTAGCCTCTGGCCACGATAAAAGCCAGCCTTTAGGTTGTTGGAAATATCAACCAACCGTTTGGAAATTTCGTTGAACAAACCATGAGCCCGAGGGTTTAAACCGCAAACGGCTCAAAAATATAATTACCGATAAGATTATTATACTTTCGCCGCTTCAGATTTTCTGCAGCTTCAGCAGCAGCACCAGCACAGCACGCCGAGCCAAGAAGATGAGATGGCGCAAGAGTATCGACACACGTTATGCCCCACACTAAAAGCCTACCCGACTTCCTTGAAGATAAAAACATATATGCCGTATGGTCTCTTGCCATCGTCACGGGCCAGGCCATTGGGTTCTAATTCTGATAGAACTAAAAACGCTGATGATGAACAAAAAGGTACTCTTATTTATCTTAGAATACTCCTATGATAAAGCCGTTTCATATTTTAAGCAGTGTATATTTTAATATTTAAACAATTTTAAAACTATCTCTAAACTTTTGAACAGTTACATTTAGTATTTAGTACGAAACTTTTGTACAATATCTGGTAATAGTTCGTAGATTTACGCTTGTCGAAATCTGTCAGAACCACGAAGTCGTAAAGTTGTTGAGCAGTCTAGTCACGTTGCTCTCTGTTATTATAGAATTAGAAGGAGAGAACTATTGAGGAGAATTTAAAATAATTTACGTCGTTATTTTATAGACAGAAGAAATCATAGGGTTATTTATGGTTGAAGTTCCAGGGTAGCCCATGAAATTCTTTTTTTTTTCTTTTTAGCAATTGGTAGGTCAGTATAAGGCTGTATGTTGGTGCGGGTTGTTGGCCCCTGGCACACAAGCAACTGAGGGAATACGGGTGGGTTTAAGTCAGTAAAAGTCACGCCCTAGCTCCGGAGAAGTTATTTGATGATTGCCCACGCAAAAAAAGGCTGTATGTTGAACAAAATAGACCGTAACAAATATGAGTTTACATAAACATAACACAAGCCACAACAGCAGTAAAGCGCTTAGGCATCCGGAACTACAGCATTAAATTCCTATCCGACAGCCTATCTGCGCTCAAAGCTTTAGAAAACAAACAAACGAACAAACAAACTAATTTTTTTGAGTTCCATCTAGCCCTGGAGAGTTTATCGACGTCCAATCGTATTGCCCTCCAGTGGATCAAAGAGCACAGTGGATCTTTAGGCAATGACGCCGCAGATGAACTTGCGAAGAGTGGCTCTGATATGAAAGTGCTAGGCCCGTACCCACTTCTCCCTCAGTCTTTCTTACAATTTCGTGCGTGGATTCGCCAAAGGTCGACCGAAGTCCATAACAACAGATGGTCACAGGCAACAGACTGTAGACAGTCAAAATTGGCTTTACCAATTGTACACCCGCGATTAACCAAAAAACATCTCAGCCTGAGTAGAAATAATCTTAGAATAATAATAGGAACAATTACGGGCCTTAACCCCCTTTAGAAACACCTTTTTAACATAGGCGCCACAGACAGCCCGCTTTGCTGCCTTGACGCTGAGGAATCAGCCGCCCGCGTCATCCTGGAATGCGAGGCCGTGGCTTCTCAATGTGAAGAAATCCACGGAACAGAGAGATCGGTCCGCGAGGCTTGTGAAGCTCCCAGGAAGCTTCTGTACTTTTGGGCGGAGTTAGGCTGGGTTTCTTAGCCATGCAGTATCCCCACGCACAACGGACCGGATGGAAGTCTACGTGCGGAAAAGGGAGTCCCATCATCATGGCTTTACATAATTATATAAATTTAAATCACCAATACATCCCTCTTACTTCATAAAATTCTGTAAATACTTACGTGATACGTTCGCGAATCATAATAATATTTTAATTAAACTACAGCTTGACACTGATCTGCAAATCGCAATAAACGTAAGATCATTTTAATGTCGTATCCTGAAGGTTTATTTCTATACTTTAAATGAAATCCGTTTTAGCTGCCGTTGCAATTTTGACAACATGACATCCACAACAATGGTATTTAAGTATTTATTTCTTATACCCTTATATCGATCATTCCAATATAAGGAAAATATTAATGGTAGTTTGACAGTTTCCTAACAAGGCAATCTGTCATACAGTCACATTTATAAGTGGCTGTCAACCGAAAATGCCTCAATATATTTCAATTGAATAATTAAATTAAATAACAAAGAATTCTGTTCAAATGATCACTAAATGAATATTCATTAAACGCAATTACCGTCTATTCGGAGCTTATATTCATTAAGTTTAATCTAGCACAAAGTAGCTTCTCAGTTGATTTTTAACGGGAAAACTTTTCCCGTTTGCATGGACGGCACGTCGGGCAATAAGCTACTTCCTAATAGAAAGAAAAATATGTTTACATTTTGTCGCTAACTTTTATAGTTTCTAGAGATAGGAAAATATTTAAATATAAGAGTTACGCAAGCAGGAAATATACCTCTTTGCTGCGTGAGCAATGTTTATGCGGAAGCAATAACGTTTTAAATTTATTCAATCTACATAATAATATATTTGCATTTCAAATTGTCATTATGCTATACATGCTTCAGAGCATAATATAAATGTGCTTGTGTGAAGAATGATACTGGGAATTTGAATAATAAAGATCCTAGGATTTAGTAGTAGACTTAAAACAATAGTAGAACGGATCTGGGAATTTCCTAAACAAATGTAAACTTTTCCCTTAAAGTTGTGGTACTCAGTTCTCACAGACCATCAGCCAGATCTCAAAAAGTTTATAAAAAAATAGTTTTTGTGACTACAGACATTATGTAAAGAATTTGTAAAGTAATTCACTAAATAACAGACCACAAAACATTCAAGATATATAACGACTAAACTGTGGTCCCTCTGTCCACACAACAAATATTTTACTGAATATTACCGAATTAAATCAATAAAACCGTTCAATGTCTAAATAAAGTTTTAGTAAAAATCTCAAAACGGTTAAAGAAATGGAGCAAAAATATTTACGAAGGACCACACTTTAAGCGCTGAAGTTTTCTACACATTTGTTAACAAATTCCCAGATTCATTCTACAATTGCTTTAAGTCTACAAATAAATCCTAGGATTTTAATTTTGCGAATGTGGTCCTCGAGTTTACACGCACATTGCTAGAATACCATAAAATTCTAAAATTGGTCTTTCTTGGAACGAACCAAGTCAACAAACAAAGAAAATGCCATTAAATATGGAGGCTCTGTCTAGCTAACTCAAGACCTCTGACTAACCCTTCAGCGATTACAAGCGTAATATTATGCTTTATGATGTTGTGTTACATGATGACCTACTCCTCGTTCTTCAGATTCAATTCCTTTATAAAATTGCATTGAGATCAGCTATTCGTAGCTTAATTAAAGTCATTCATTCAAACCCAAACAAAAAATCTTCCATAAAATGTTAAAAAACGTCGACAGTAACACATTTCGAAGAAATCTAAATTAGCTGTTCCACAACTGAAAACTTTGTGAAAGAAATACAATCGACTTTCTTTCCTTAATTAAGAGTTCTTTTCATTCGCTGTTACGAAACATTTTCGGATATTTTCCTGCTAATGCCTTGGTGCGTGTTCTTAAGAATATAGACAAAAGAAATGATATTCAATAGCGATCTCTGTTTGTGTTTTGTTTTGTTACTAAATGGTTGGGAACGGCGCAAAAATAAATGGTTCTTAAATGAGAAAATGGCACAAAGTTCTGAAACTGTTTTATTAATTCTTTGGAAGAAACATCTCAAGAAACATCTCAACTCTGCAGTTTCCGCAAAAGGATTGTTAGTGCATCTTTTCAGCATTTGAGTTTGCGTTTTAAACCTAAAAACAATGTGTGTTAGAGTTTGGAATGAAACTAGGAAATTAATACGAATTGTTACTATCATGGACTTCCACGAACCCACAATATGGCCCGATTAGAGAGAAGGCCTGTGTTCTAACAGTGGCATAAGAGGCTGAAACATATTCACACGAAAACTCACCACAGGGCATGAATGAAATCATTGCGAAACAAGTTCTAAGGAAAACAGTGTGATTTAAACTTCAATGCGCCCGGAAATCTGTCAAAGGTTGGCCCAATTAAAGAATAAAGAATATATAGCGGTCGCGTAATCTGGGACCTTTGTGGCATAGATTGATTCAGCGAGGTTGAATTCGTGAATAATTTAAAAAACCGAGCTGAATTGTACGGTTCCTTCGCCAGGCGGCTAAATAAAAAATATACACGCATTGTCTTTGGCGTACGTTGTGTTGGTTTTAGCGGGAAAACATATGGCAATGATGCGTTGTCTTTGGGCAGATTTCATATTTGATTTGTATGGATATCTGTTGGCTTTTTTTTTTCATTTTTCAAATAGAAGGTCAATGTTTTTATTTTCACAACGTAAATGAGGTCACGCGATGCACGTCAAGAGTTTTGGTAAACGTCCTACCTACAAATGAAAGCTGCTTTAGAAAGTAGGGCTGGGTATCGGAATGGATTATTAGGTGGCCATCGAGGTAAAGCAGTTCAAATAATTCGAATGTAATACTTGCAGCAAAGCATTCGAATAATTTTTCCGAGAAATATATGCTTAAATTATGTAAAAACTCATTGGGTATAAAAAAATCGTGGTCATCGGTGCCAATGGGAAGAGTGTCTGAAAGGCTGGCAACATTGCTACTGTGACTGTTCCTAAATGACCCCAGGCTGATAAAATTTTCGTTTTTCCTAATTATGTTAATATTAGTTCTTGGGTCGGTTCCCCCTAAGGGGGAAGGGCCGCACTCCTCCCCGTACGGCCCTGTAGAGCTCGTCACCGGACTGGTCGCTCTCCCACCGGTTTACTTTATATGAATTCCAAATAGCTTTAAATTATACTTAAGAATTCATATATGAAAACACATTGGATGTGTTTTTAGAAAGCTGAAAGTAGCAGAGAGATTCTAAGTCAACACTTCCATAAAGTGACGCAAAGCTGAGATGACTAAATAATAGAGTTAGAAATCTAGATTCAATTTTTAGTACTAAGTAGATAAGGATAGAGAATCAAAACCTAAGAATAATTATTTAGATAGAGTTGTGGATCAACTCTCATAAAAGTCTATATAGACAGCCCCAAAGAGCCCACCCGTCACCACTTCCTAGTGTTCGAGCTGGGGAGAAGAAGTGGCGCAACAAACTCCCCACCAACACGTATCTGTCTAGTTAGTTATAAGAACTTTAATAATACTCTCAACCTAAGATAACTACATATTGCTCACTCAGTCATACCAACAAATACACATAATTCTCCTCCCTCACAGGTGAAGTCTAATATCTGCAATAAAGTCTTAATTATGTGGTGGGGTGAAGGGATCGTTGCGCTTGCGCTTAAATTCATTATTTAAAGCTACGTTAATTTATCTATTTATTATTTACCCACTTCAGTGAGACGGGGAACCGTTTTACAACGTTTGTCTCATTGTACGTGCTCTGTTAGACCTAACGCATAGAACCTCTGAGGACACTATACGATTCTAATAGAACACGCTCCCTAAGCAGCAATTAAATGTCTTACTCAATCCTAAGACAGCGTACTGCGAAGTTCAACTGTTATTGAGGAAGACAAGTTTTGAGTAGTTTTAAACACGTACTCATGTGAACGTCACCCTTGTGACTGCTTATCCCCTTTCTAAGATATCACAAAACTCGCACAAGCGAACCGTAGACTCAGTCTCTAGCAGAACTCATTGCGATCGTAATTGGTGCGTGCCGAAGTGGAATATCGTCACTTCAGATCTCGTTAATCTTCCCCATTTAGAGGATGCAGTGCATCCAGATTTCGTGTCTCGCTAAATAGTGACGATTTAGTAATAGGCGTACAATCTGCCGGGTGTAGAGTTTTAACGAGACACGGTCCCTAGCGTTCTTAGAACGGCTACCAATATATTTTAGTGAACGTGTGTGATGCCTAACCCCTCTTCCAGAGACCTGCACGCCACAATCCTCACGCAACATGTTCTGTGGCGAGACCTTTTTGGAAACAGAAATCATCACAAACGTTTGGTCAGTTTATAATGCAATAATAGCTCGACTTTATAGTCTAGTTTACTCGAAAGGAGTTATTTACGGTTCTGCCTTCCCAATGTGATGAGTCAAGTCAACAGTGGTCAAAGTCAGAGCTTTACGCTCAAAGTCAAGTTTGGCGGGAGGCCTTCCCCGATTCCCTATAACCAACTGTAAGTGACAAATATCTGCCGAGGTACGGAATAGGAAGTAGACACGCAAGAGAGAAGATAACATGAATTATAAATTCGGTTAACACATAAAAGTAGTTACGCCATACTGAAAGGAATGATCATTAATAGCTCCACTGCGATATCACCAATCTATTATGTAGAAATGATCATTATGTAATAGCTCCACTGCGATATCACCAATCTGTTATGTACAAATGATCATTAAAGCTCCACTGCGATATCACCAATCTATTATGTATAATTCACAATATACAGTCAACCTGCGAGAACCATAAAACCAGGTCTCAGTTATTACAATGCACACACTATTACTAAAGATTGAAGTGGTCGCTTACCAGGTAATTCCTTGAATTAGAATACAAATCACTTACGAAATACTGCGTCTATTACCAGTTACTCCCTGCACCATCCCTCACAGCTCGCAACACTATTTTATCTCGCTGAGTATATCTCGCCTAACTTTACTAGTCTGGACTCTCAACTCTGTCCGTCATCTTTCGCCGTCCAAAACCAACCCGTTCACAAACTCGCTTTCTGGGATTCACGCGCCTTGCACGCTGCTTACGCTCATTCTAGACTAATATAGCCTAGTCTAACCTGCACATTTATCAAGTACTTAACGAATTATACAAACTCTCATTGAGACATAGTCTCCAAGCCTAGCCTCTATCGACCGTCTCCTACCGAGCTCTCAAACTAACTGTCCCGACTTAAAACATCCTTTCCCCATCCTAGAACCACCACGCCTGGGTTGCGCGTCACTCTCTCAGAATCGTTTCTTTGTCCAATTTCTCAATTATTGTTTCTAAGGGTTCGTTTGGGTTTGATGGTAACCAGATGTGGCTAATTCGTCCGTTGTTCTTGGAATTTGTAAGAATATTGCATCTTTAAATGACGTAATATATTGCTTTTGACCGATAACTGGCATAAGTGCGCATACAATATAAATGAAATGGGTTTCTAAGGAGTTCAATATTGTTTTAGGATTTTAAAGAACTAAGATACTTCGTTATTTATTAGGGCCCCCTGTCGGGCTGTCTGATCATAAAGTTCACACTTAATGTGTTTTCTAAGAGGCCCGGAACCGTGTGACAATTTTAAAATTAAATATAATGTTTTGCTATTAAATAGATGACAGACAGTCACACTACATTGGGTGGCAATACTGATTGTTTGGTCTTAAAATAGGCCCGCCCTTTGGTCACGTGAACAGTCGATCTCTTATTCATTCTTTGTCCATTAATACATATTACGTACAAAAGATACTTAAATGACCATTGGGCAATAAAAAAATATTATAGTACCCAACAGCAAATGATTCCTCTTATTTCAGGTTCATGAGAAGTATTTCCTAATATTTGTGCTTAAAATCACAAATACAAATACATTTTCATAATTAAAATACCTATCACACATTCGATTCCAAATCCAATTACACTAATTAATTAATTCAGTTTAAGGCAGACACGTTACAAAGGCGAAATTGTCAGAATTACATTATCATCGCAAATTAATTTCGAGGACAGGAATGCAATCCAATGGATGAGCTCTCCCGGGGCTATAGATAGACCCTGTCAAAACACGCTGGGCTGAAATAGGTCAAATTCCTTTCGAGGTTTTATTAACCGCAAAGAATTAGCCAATGACGTTGGTATTCGGGTATTACACACATAATGTTACATAAAAACCATACCAGTCTACTTACATAAAAATAAATAATCTTGGTCATTTATTTGTAAGGGGCTCGTGGTTTTCTTTCTTTTTTTTTTTTTGGGTGGGATTTCATCAAATTACTTCTCCCGCTGAGTAGAGCAGAAGGGCGTGTCAGACTTTTACTGACTAAAACCCACCCGTGTTCCTCAGTTGCCCGTGTGCCAGGGGCGGCGGTAACTCTTTCAAACAACCCGCTCCCCTGGCAGGCATCGGCCCTTGCGGGCCCCATAATTTTTTGTGCTGACATCTCTTCGAGGCGCGCGTGGAACACAACGCGCCGTCGACTTGGGCTTGGTCCTTACCGGACAGCGAGCTACCCATTACTCGCCGTCCGCAAGCCCATGCCTACGGTGGCTGGAAATCGGCCTGGGATTCCCGACGCCCAGGGCGTCTCCGTATCCTGCGGCGGCTGGGGTCGCGAGGGCGCATATGCTGCCTCTCCCTCACGTGCGCCGCCTCCCTCTTCGCGAGCATCACTGCTTCGCTGAAGGAGGTGACGGCTCCCCATGCCCTCTCGCTCCGTACCATGGCCTGGACCAGGGCCGGACGCGAGAGATCGCCGCCGCCGATCGCCTCCACGAGGACACGGCGGTGCTCCACCCAAGCTGGGCAGACCGCCACCGTGTGCTCCACCGTGTCCTCAGGGCGATCTTCGCAGTGGAAACACCCGGGCGTTTCCTCCCGCCCTATCCGAAACCGGAACCTCCCGAAACAACCGTGTCCGGTGAGGACCTGCGTCAGGCGGAAGGTGAGGACGCCATGCCGCCTCTCAAACCACTCCTCAAAGAGGGGACTTACCGCCGCAATCGTGGCGTTCCCAGCACTGGGTTGCGACAATCGCTCTCTCCATGTCACCATGAGATCACGCCGGAGCTCTGTCCGCTGTGCCGCGATTTCCCGCGGCAGCGGAGTTACACCCCGGCGTTTGGCCTCCTCGCGCCACTCCCATATTTGCACGAGGACCTTTGCCTCCAGATCCCATGGCGGTAAAAGGTGAAATTCAAACAACATAGCTGGGTATTTTTATAAATTCGTTATTCAAACACGATCCCATTGTCATTTTGCTAAAAGTTCGTAAGCTGCTAAATTCATAATGGTCGTCCGTGGTCCATCAGTGGTCCGTCAATGGTCTCATAATAGAATTGTGTTATAATGGCATTGTTGTATTGCCATTATTATAAAACTCGTTATTAGAAATGATTTTGCAGGAGGGCGTGTCAGACTTTTACTGACTAAAACCCACCCGTGTTCCCTCAGTAGCCCGTATGCCAGGGGCATATCTCTTTCGAACAAACCCGCACCCCTGGCAGGCATCGGCCCTTGCGGACCCCACCAGTGGTTGCTGACATCTCTGACGGCGCGCGTGGAACACAACGCGCCGTCTCGCCTACCACTTTTCGGCCGCAGGGGATAGGGAGAGAGGCCAACGCTATACCGACACTCCTCTTCCCCTGCGGCCCCACGGCGTCCGCCATCAAACGGTGGCGGCCCCGTCCAGGCCACGGAAGGGAGGAGCGCTGCTCAGAAGCACCGGCACTCCCGCTCTGCCGCAGCCCGTAACCCTCAGCCGCGATGCCTCCCATTCGACATCGCGGCCACCTCAGTTGCGGTGCACCTCACCGCAACCTACTTTTTGGCCGCTACGTCATTGGCTTGAAGGTAAAAGCCCTGACGAGCGGCCCCACCTTTGGGTTCCTCTTGGCTTCATCGTGGTTGGCAAACCACGGTTACTGAGCCCCCCCGCAACGGCAATGCGGAATAACAGCACCTACGGCCAATCGATCAGGTTAACCTACGCTTGCTGCGGTTGGTTCATGGATGGGTGACCATCTTTACATAACAAGACCTATGCCTCGGGAAGCACGTTAAGCTGTTGGTGCTGGATGTCATACGTGGATATTTATTTCAGTCACGACAGTAGTTATAGGTCGTCAGAAGCCCGAATGTCTGACAACCAAGGGGTATCGTTATACCCAGTAACTGGGGTGTGAAGGTTGAATAGGCAGTTGCTCCATGTAAAATACTGGTATTCAGCTGCATCCGGTTAGACTGGAAGCCGACCCCAAAATAGTTGGGAAAAGGCTAAGCAGATGATGATTTGGTTACATAATATTTCTCATTCTTTTTTTGTTTTATTTTTGTTTTTCATAGTGTTCATAGTGTACAGTATTTTAATAGTCAAGCCCTTTCATTCGATATCCTTATTTGAAGGGGTTGTGAAAAAATATGTAATCCGCCATTTTGTAGCAGCGGCCAGCTTGGGCTTACAATGATACTGATTAGATTAAATTGTATTGAAACAAAACTAAAGGTGTGTACCAAATATCAGAGGGGCAATTCTACTAATTTTAAGAACGTTCACAGTCTGATCTCAGTGTCAATCTGTCAAAAATTCCTATACATTTTTGTCAAATTTTTGAAATTCGATTGTCGCCGAGATGACACTGCGAACGTTTTTAATTAGTAGAATTGGCCTTCTGATCAATCTGCCAACAGGAAGGGGGTGAAATTTCAAGGAATAAATTTGACCCAAAAAACGAACAGGGCAAGCTAAATAAAACCGTTTAAAAACTATATAGTTTATAGCATATTCCTAGATGAGCCTCGCACAGACCAGGGAAGCATGGCACAAAAGGGAGGAGGAATATCCTCGGCAGTGGGTGCAACAAGACTTCTGATGATGATGGTGATGATTAGTATAGAATATGACTTAAATTCTGGCAAAACAAGTGAGGACTTCCTTACAGAGTAGTCTAATATTATGAAGGGAAAATATTTGATGTTTTGCATGTTTGCTTGTGACGCTTTCACGCTAAAATGGAGGAACAAATTTTGATGTAATTTGACACATTATGTAGACCATGACCTGGATTAGTACAAAAGATACTTTTTATTCTAATATTCCACGGGATCGAAAATTATGTGGGTGCAACCGCGGGGCGCAGCTAGTTCAAAATATAAGGTCGACAGGCATAACGTCAATAGTTAGGTAATAATGTGTAGTGTAGTTTGAAACCCGTTGGAAATTAATGCAATCGTAGAAATCGATACACGTGCTCGCCTCCTGTCTACGAGTAGCTCAACACTGTTGCCAGGGACGGAGCGCGGGAATTAATATTATAATTTTGCTTTTATTTCTGCCAAAGCTCTGCAAAACCGTCTAACCAACTGCTGAACTTTTCGGTAGAAAGAGGTTTCAGCTAACTATGGAAACCGACGAAACGTCGCCATAAGGAGAATCCCATTCCATTTTAGCTTAATTTCTCTTTAAGCGAATATGGGATGATATAGAAGTTATTAATTAATCAGTCAGTCATCACCAGTGTATAGGGTAAAGAACTAATTACTACTGTATACAGGGTGGCAAGGACGCGCAAACTGTAACCATGAATTCAGCATTTGATTGGACTCCGCCCCCCCAACGGCTTATTTTTTTTAAATAAATAACTACGTATATACGTAACAATTTTTCGTCGATTATACATAGTACTTCATTTTGATTTTTTTTCATAGAAAAGTACAATAGCACTTTTCTCTCTTTCCTTTTCCGTTATGAAATCCTGATCCGGAAAACTCTTATAAACAAAGAAAAATATATAAAAAAACCGAACACGAACACTCGTAAAAGAAAAGAAGAATTGGGTGGGACTTTACACTTTCAAACCATGTTTACTTTTTCTTTTTTACATGTGTTTTCCTCTCTCTGATATTCGTTCCACCACCACACAAGGACTAAGTAATCCGATTTCCTAGAATATTACTCTAAACTTAGTATGTTGTGCCCACAGCTAATTTGAATTACATTCACTGTTTATTTCTACTATGCTTATTAAAATCACTATTTGCAGTAAAAATAACAATATCCAACTCTTTTCACACATCGCTAGGATTTAATTTGTAATGTATGAATATTGAATTCGTATTGGTATAATATTAGAAAAGTTAATATGGTCGCTAAGTTTTCTTAAATGTTATGCGCAACTTTTTTTTTTTTTTTTCTTTCTTATGTACCTTCTCCTGACAATAACAAACACTACAAAAAAAGAATTAGCAAAATTAGTCCAGCCCTTCACGTGTGATGCCGTGCCCAGGGGAAATCGGAATTAATTTTTATATTTGTTTATTTAAAAAACACACGTTTTGTACACACACTATTAGACCTCTGGGGTCTGTCTTAGCATGCCATGGTCTGGAATTACTCAACGCGCTACTGTGAAATTAAGGTAAAATGGAGTTGTAATATTCTTTGAGCTTGCGTTTTGCGTTTTTCCTGTTCATTGAGTCGCGAATGTCTAAAGGTATTTGGTTTAGTAAGACGGGTATTGTGAAAGATGCAGTGCGCCTGCCATAATAGTTTTTTTTTTTTTGCACTTCACCGTAAAATTGTGAACACCCGTTATTTTCCGTTTATAATCTATTTCAAAAGATTGTAAACTGTCGATAAATTGTGAACTGCAAAAACCATTTACAATTTAGCGCACAATTTTTCGATTTATAATCTGTCCGTCAAATTGTGAACTGTATCGAGACGAATAGTGCCATGCGCTATTACTGATTAGTCAAGTAACTGCCACTAATTTGGAAGTAGCGCTCGCCGGCCGGCCGCTGCCGAATGACAGTAATTTTGCTGAATATTTGTATTAAATTCATTAATATCTGGATGACCGAGCTTTGCTCGATTTTTTTATTTAATTTGACTTTTTCTAAAAATGAAACCTAGCTTGATCGATTTATCGCCCCCGTAACCCCATGCATATTAAATTTCATGAAAATAGTTGGACCCGTTTCCGAGTTTCAGACTATATTTATGCAAGAACTGCTCGTTTAAAGGTATTAGATGGATTCATCATCATCATCATTTCAGCCGAAAGACGTCCACTGCTGGACATAGGCCTCCTCCAAAAGGGGGTTTTGCCATAATTGCTACGCTTGGCAGGCGGGTTGGCGATCGCAGTATGGTGGTAAAATGCATAAAGAACGCTGCTGCCCATTCTCTAGTAAGTCCCTTAGTCGCCTTCTACGACACCCACGGGAATAAATGGGATGGTGCTATTCTTTTACGTCCAGCGCCACACGGGACATTAGATAGATTATTGACATTTAATTCTGACATAACTATAATTTCTCAATATAATAGTACCTACTAATATAAACTAAAATAATTAAGTAATAAAATTGTTTCATGCATACTAGTTTAGGATGCTATGGGCAGGCGAATAATAATTATTGCAATGCTTGTAAAATGTTGCTAAGTCATAAGTACTAACACAAGATAACACCAACATTATTGTACACTTAGTACGCAATAAACGTTTTGGCGAACCAATTATCATCAACCGGACTGAGAAATTCCAGATAGAAAAACTCAATAACACTTTGTCTGACCTAAGAATCGAATCCAGGATGTTTAGCAGTAGAGCTTGCGACCTCTAGACCAACGAGGCATGGGCTTCGAAAATGTATCTAAATACTTACAACATTGTGAATTCTCCTCAGTCTATACGCTCCTTTCTTTTTCAAAGAAACAACTCACAAACCAAGTCTAATTCATAATAACAAAACTTTATCAAAATTGCCAACTCAACAGGGAAACAAAAACAGAATCGCTCACTCAACTGGCTACAGAGGTAAATATATCTTGAGATATAGCAGATATCTTCAGATATGTCCCGAGGGTCGCTGTCGCAGTGAGAAGGGGACAAAATAAGGCCCAAGGTGCACTTGACGGAATGATTAAGAATGTCGGTCAAGCGTGTCTTATGCCTAACGTGTTTCCCGGTGAGGAGTGACGATTTTGTAAGTCCCTGATAAATTGATGCGTGATAAATGGATACGTTTTTGTGTGCGTTTGTGGGCAGTGTTTTTGAGATATATTTTTGGTAAGACAATATTTATTTAATCAAAGGAATCCAAGAGCCACTGCTACGGTACAAAAGGTTAATTATTACTTTTCTTGAGCTCACAGATAACCAGCTTTAAAAACCGAAACTTAGAGAGTAATGTTTGCCCTACAACAGCACATCATAAATCATCGTCATCATAATCTTACTCCCACTGCTGGGCCAAGCCCCATATCTATGAGAGGGTTAGAGCAGTAGTGATGAAAATATTTACATAAGTAAATCACCAGTCTGAGTTTGAACCTACGACCTGTACAACTTGTGTGTCGGGGCCATTACTACTAGGCCTGTTCTCGCAACAGCACACGTGGCCTTATTTTAACAAATAACTTATGAAAAGCTAAGTTATGAGTTTTAAACCAACATAAACAAAGTATCAAAATCCTTTATTCCAAGTATCAAGATCCGACTCTGCGGCACACGGGTACCAATTCATTGATTTACACAAATTTAGAACGGAGCCACCCTTACACCCATGCCATGGCAGGATCAATAGACACCTATACATAGCCACCTATACATAGCCACCTTCACAGTGCTGTACATTTGTTTAGCTCTGACAATGCCTTGAGGATATAATGGTAATATTACAATACATTGGCCCCGATTCTTTGAAAGATATTAGCTGAAAATACTGGTATTTTTTTATTTGCAACTTATTTTACAAAAAGATTTATAAAATTTCATTTTCATAAATTTAATGGACTTAGTATCTGTGGACTTTAAAAATGCATAGTCAAAAGATTACAGTTAATCAGTGTTTTAAATGGGCTACCACCTGCTGGGCTCAAACGAAGAAGAGTACCATCAACACGAAAAGGTGAAGAAGAATTTGTGTTTTCTTAGACTGTTAAGTGTCAAGTAATTAACACATTTACTTTTCTATTGTTATCAGATTCAATGAGTCTGCCTAACAGACGAGGGCATAAATAACTATTTAATTGAAACGGTAGGGGAGGTCAGCCCAAAACGGGTAAGATAGGGTTGATGATTAAAAAAAACAGTTTTTAGATACAAATTGAACGTTTATTTGTACATTTTGAAATATTTAGTTATCAAGGACCATAAAATAAATGACATATTTATTAGTTTTGTACATTAAGAATACAAAAATAACAAAAAACTTTACCATTCGAATTACCCGTTTTACCCGTAGGGGGGGCCTAAAGCAGGTAGGGCTTTTGGGCAAAGCGGGTAGGTACGGCGCAGACTAACTTCCGAATGACCCATCTTGAATCCTGACGCAGGTCCTCACCGAACACGGTTGTTTCGGGAGGTTCCTGTTTCGGATAAGGCGGGAGGAAACGCCCGGGTGTTTCCATTGCGAAAATCGCCCTGAGGACACGGTGGAGCATACGGTGGAGGTCTGCCCGGCTTGGGCGGAGCACCTCCGTTTCCTTGTGGAGGCGATCTCTCGCGTCCGGCCCTGGTCCAGGCCGTGGTACGGAGCGAGAGTGCATGGGTAGCCGTCGCTTCGTTCTGCAAAGCAGTGATGCTCGCGAAGAGGGAGGCGGCGCACGTGAGGGAGAGCCCTATAAGCGCCCTCAAGGCCGCAATCTCCGCAAGAGACGCCCTGGGCCTCGGCAATCCCAGGCTGATTCCCGGTCACCGTAGGCGTGGGCTTGTGGACGGTGAGAAATGGGTAGCTCGCTGTCCGTTAAGGACCAAAAGCGGGGCGATGGCGCGTTGTGTTCCACGCACGCCTCAAAGAGATCTCAGCACAAACTGATGGGGCCCGCAAGGGCCGATGCCTGCCAGGGGTGCGGGTTGTTCGAAATAGATACCGTGGCACCTGGTACACAGGCTACTGAGGGAACACGGTTGGGTTTTAGTCAGTAAAAGTCTGATATGCACTCCTGCTCCACCCAGAGTGGGAGAAGTTATTTGATGATTTCCCAAGCTCTAATTCTTGAGCTGCTGTAAAAACTGTTGTGAATCTTCCTAGTTTTTTTTGGACAACCTTTTTCCATGTCTCTGTAGTGCCGAAAGGTTGATGCCATACTTTTTGGCTGCACCATTGACGGATGTTTTGAAACCTAGTTCTATTGAAAGCTTCTTATCTTCCTCATCCCACGACGCATTTGCAGTCTTTCTTTTAATATTTAGGTAACCATCTATAAAAGTAAAAGAATTAGTAAACACTCAATAAAACTATAAAGGGCAAATCGGGTATGGGCAAAACGGGTACCTGCTTTACCCCTACCCTTTTTGCCCACAAGCATGTTTTTTTTTCAATGGACTCATATCTTTAAAACCGAAATAATAAACACCAACCTATTGCACAAATAAAACGTCCATTAATTGCAAAAAAATAACACAAACCTTGTAAAAACATATTGTAGACCATTTTCGAGTATTCAAAAGTAATGTAACTCAATTTTTTTTAGTGGAAATAGCAAAAAACTTTGTTCTTGTCTTACCGTGGACTCATGTTTGCCAGAGAAGCGCGCCGACTGCCTGTGATTGGCGAGCGGCAGGCACCGCGCCCTGCACGTACACATTCTCAATAGCACTAACGGCGCGCAATTTAAAACGCATACCCGTTTTAGGCGGGCTACCCGTTTTGGGCTTACCTCCCTACTACTCAGAAAGCAGATTCAATATAACAAGCATTTTATGAATACTAGCGACCCGTCCCTGCTTCGCAAGGTTTTCACCTTGAGTTTTCTTTACTTTTGTTTTCGTTTAATGTTATTGCTTTATACGCATAAACCTCTCGAAACCAATTCTGTAAACGATACTAAAACTGCATCACAATCAATAGGGTATTTTTCAATTTGATAAAAACTATTTTAATTTGAAGATTGGGACGATATATTAAACAGAAAAATAAAAATAAATTTATTTCTATCAATTTTCTCCATTAAAAACTGTTAAAACCAAATTTATTTTTCGTTGTTTTGAATTTACCTCCAAAACGCTCCTTACGATGACTTTTTATCACGTGACACCGTGACGTCAGCTTTGTGTAAACAGCACCAGTACAAATACTTAGTTTCTCGCAGTTTAAGAAGTATTTGTGCACAAAGGCACCGCACACCAGTGATTTCACTTTCTGTCCATAAAAATCTTGTTAATTATAAACACGACACTCACTTGTTTACTTACTAACTACTTTAGTTTACACAAAGTTGACGTCACGTGATAAAAAGTCATCGTAAGGAGCGTTTTGGCGGTAAAATCAAAACAACGAAAAATAAATTTGGTTTAAATCGTTTTTAATTGAGAATATGGATATAAATCAATTTACTTTTATTTTTCTGTTACATATTTCGTCCCAATCTTCAAATTAGAATAGTTTTTTATAAATTGGAAAATACCCTATTGTGTAATTTACAAGGACAAAGCGGTCACACAGACAGACACCGAAAAGTGACTTTATAATACAGATATTGTGAGTAATTCCGATAAATCAACAAACATACTGTTGTGATCAATTCTCGCCAAGGATATTGAGTGGTATATAGAACTTTTCTTGAATAACTTATTGATTGGCAATTCTCGATTCTTCGATTCGAGTTCTCTCTAGGAAAAGACTGTGAGCTTTATGCGTGTTATACAAACATATGTTGTTGTTGTTGTTCGCGCTACAATTATAAAAATAATGAATATAAAACAACAGAAGGAACAAGTTGGGTTATGTCGATTGAATGAATTGAATTATCTTTAATGCTTTTTGTATTGTATGTAAAATATATTTATGTAAGTAATAAGTTATTTAATTTCTTGTGGCTAAGTAATAACAGCAGCATGGTCGATCGATGAGGTTAAGTCACGCTTACCACGGTTGGTCCGTGGATGGGTGACCATCTTCACATACCAAGACCCCTCCGTGCCTTGGTCGCGGCTGACATTCATGGATCTTTGACAGTCGTTACAGGTCGTCAGAAGCCCGAAAGTCTGACAACCAGTCATACCAAAAGGTACGATACCCCTTGGTAAGACTGGTTGTCACAGTCACTAGGCTGTGGAGATCAGATGCCCATCTGATCTTCAGAACCCAGTTACTGGAACACTAGTTTTGTAAGTGTGCAAATTAATAACATGAGATGCGAGAAAATGAATAATTAGTGATATCTATATATTAAATAAATAAGTGGGAACATTGACAGAAAAGTCATAAGTGAAAAAATCTGAACTATTTTCTTCGCTCTGATACATAATCATCATCATTATCATCATTTCAGCCGAAATACGTCCACTGCTGGACATAAGCCTCCCCCAAAAGGGGGATTTTGCCAAAATCGCCACGCTTGGCAGACGGGTTGGCGATCGCAGGATGGTGGTAAAATGCATAGAGAACGCTGCTGCCCATTCTCTAGTAACTCCCTTAGTCGCCTCCTACGACACCCACGGGAAGAGATGGGATGATGCTATTCTTTCTGTCCGGCACCACACGGTACATACATAATAGCTCAATTTAATAAAAAGCGCAGTGGTTTTAATGGATTCTATGCCAAGTTTAGCGGATGTACGGTGTGGGAATGCCGTAAACCTGTCTAGGTACGTGCAGTCGTGCAAGTTTTACCAATGGACTTCAAACTAGGTTAGTGGGTGTGAACCTGGGTTTACAGTCTTTAAAACAGTTTTATTTTAAAAATGGAATGAAGAGGTGAAAATGATTTGCTATCCGGGGAAAATGTGCTGTGGATCGCTCAATAGATAGTAGTATTCTCCATTTCGTCTCCAAACCGATTGATGATTTCATTTCAAATAAGGAATTAAAAATTAGGCATCCATGCATGTGCCCCGCATTTGGGTATAGTAATTTTTAAAACGTCTTTTACAGCTATGTGGTAAATAAGTTTAATTATTCATCACGGAGACGCCCTGGGCGTCGGGAATCCCAAGCCGATTTCCGCCACCGTAGGCATGGGCTTGCGGATGGCAAGTAATGGGTAGCTCGCTGTCCGGTAAGGACCAAGCCCAAGTCGACGGCGCGTTGTGTTCCACGCGCGCCTCGAAGAGATGTCAGCACAAAAAATTATGGGGCCCGCAAGGGCCGATGCCTGCCAGGGGTGCGGATTTGTTCGAAAGAGATACCACCGCCCCTGGCATACGGGCTACTGAGGGAACACGGGTGGGTTTTAGTCAGTAAAAGTTTGACACGCCCTCCTGCTCCACCCAGAGCGGGAGAAGTTATTTGATGATTTCCCACCCAAAAAAAAAAACATCATTTCAGCCGAAAGACGTACACTGCTGGACATAAGCCTCCCCCAATTTAATTTAGGGATTTTGCGATAATTGCCACGCTTGGCAGGTGGGATGGCGATCGCAATATGGTGGTAAAATACATAGAGAACGCTGCTGCCCATTCTCTAGTAAGTCCCTTAGTCGCCTTCTACGACACCCATGGGAAGAGATGGGATGGTGTTATTCTTTACGTCCGGCACCATTATAGTTAGAATTATTTTTCGTGTTCAAGCAGTTGTGGCCTAGTGGTAATGGCAGTGACTTACGAGTTGTATGTCGTAGGTTCGAACCCAAACAGGCGCTTTACTTTGTGAAAATTATTTTATCACCACTGCTTTTAAAATTAAGGAGAACATTGTGAACGGCATGTCTTAGATCCAAAAAATCGAAGACATGTCGCATCTACCAACTCGCACTCGGCCCGCGTGGTGGAAAACGGCCCGCTCACCGATAACAGGCCTGTGTCCCAGCAGTGCGATCACTATAAGCTGATTATGATAATTTTAATAAGGTATTAAAATCTTCATCAGTTGTACTACATTGCAGTATTCCTAAGTGTAATAAAACCACCGCCACTATACTTAAGAATAAAAAAACCGTCTATAAAATATTTCAATCAAGTTTATCAAAGCTTACTTTACAAAGAGGTAGTACTGTGACATTCTATTAAGGCATCCATAAAACACAAAGGGGCTGCACTAAGATGGAATGGATTGCTAATCCAGGATCTACCTCCGTTGGAATACTATTGCAGGATTTTATCCCCTGCAGTTACAAGGTATTTAATTGAACTTACAGTTCTAATAGCATTACTTATTGTTGCAAGGAATAATAGTATGATGTTTTTTAGCAATTACATTTCATCTTCATCTTCTTGGTGTATTCGATGGCGAAAAATTTCAAACATCTTTGGCCCTAAATTTGGATGCGTGAGCTCCGCTCGCTGACGCGGTCATAAGATCGTCAAATGTACAAGTAACAGGGCATGCGGCGCAGGAAAGAAGGTGAACTATTGTCTGTGGGGAGGTGCCGCAAACGCACTTGAGATCTGAACCATCTGTGAACCCCCATCTATGGAGATTGTCTTTGCTCCGGCCAACTTGGGTTCGAAGTCAATTTAGAGATTTCCAAGTCGGCCACGGTAACGCGTGCCCATGCGGAAGGCTCTCAAATGGTTCGATAAACTTCATAACTGACTATGGTATAATTTAGTGGATTTGTGTCTTTCAGAATTCAAGAGAGAAACAATGGATGGAGTATGTGAAAGATAAAATGGCTAGAAAAGTAACCACTGTGGTGACGACTAATTTAGACGTACTTATGGAATAAAAATACATGAGGCGCTGAGCCCAAAAAAAATCACACTTTCAGAATGTTACTTACTTGATAATAATCATACAAAGTTTTGTTTGTAATTTAGAGCATTTTGTGGATAAACACACCGTGACCAATTGAAAACACACATATTTTTTACCTGGATTCCTTTATCTTACTTACTACTATCCTATCCTACATAGTTAGTAATTAATTTATTGAGTTCTTTCTATTCATCATCAGCCTATAATGTTCCCAATGCTGGGACACAGGCCTCCTATCGGTGAGAGGGATTGGGTCGTAATCCACCAAGCGGGCCCAGTGCGGGTTGGTAGATGTCTCAAGTCTTCGATTTTTTTGTTCTAGCACATGTCGGTTTCCTCACGATGTTTTCCTCCACCGCTTTGAGAGCAGTGGAAATGAAATAATTTACACAAAGTAAACCGCCTGTCTGGGTTCGAACCTACGACCTACAACTCGTAAGTCGCGGCCGTTACCACTTGGCCCACTCACTGCTTTCTATTCAGTGCAAATTTATAATATAGTCTTTTATTTCTACTTTTTTGTAACTTACAACAACGTTTTTGTGTGCATGCAGAGTTTACCTATAAAAGATTGTTACACTATATTCTGATTTGTTGCTTTTGTTTCATTTACTTATACCATTGTATACAATTGTTGGCAAACAAATAAACAGTAATAACAAAAATGTAAAAATTTGGATGTTTGTTACTCAATCACGCAAAAACGGCTTAACGGATTTGGATAAAATTTGGCACACATTTATTTTTTAACCTGGATTAACACATTTCCCGGTTCCCGTGGGATAATTTTCGACCACCACGCGGGCGAAGCCGCTGGCAAAAGCCAAGCGAAGCCAAGCCGAGGTCAAAAGTTTAACCTTTTGACCTCAACAGTCATGTATAGATGACAAACTAAAATGTGCCCAGTACGCCACGGTTACGACTACATGACAAACTTATACGTAAATAAAGCCACTTGGCGCCAGGTCTCATTTTTGCTTTTTTGACGTGGCGGTCAAAAGGTTAAAAATATATCGAATGTTGCGGAGAGAATCTTTATCAAACTGAAACTAATTATTCACATACATACATTCAAAAACTCTCGCTTTATTGCCATTGGGGTAAATAGAAACTATAGAAAGCACCTGCTACCGAACACCAGGCTGCAGGCAGTCTAGGGAAGCAATGCCATCCTTGGATGGCAGGCTGACCAGACGTCTGTTACGCCTGGACAGAAAAGATCTACTTCTGGTGACTGGACCCATCACAGGACACTGCCCGCTAAACAAACACTTCTACACAATAGGCATAACGGACAGCCCCTTGTCTGCACAAGGGGCTGTCCGTTAGCCCTGCGGCTTGCATGGAGGCTGAGGAAACCGTTGTGCATGTGCTTTTCGAATGCACAGGCGTAGCCCAGATTAGAACAGAAACCCTCGGGGCACCCAAATTTTACACGGATATTCTCAACAGACCAGGAGTAATACAACTTCTGGAGGGAGATTGGCTGGCTGGAATAATACCAAAAGGCCGCCATGGCTCACGCACAATGGTCCACTTGAAGGACTAAGTGCGGAAACCAAACCCATAACATAGAACATAGATGCACCTGCTACAATCCTTACATACTCCTTTTGCTTTGTTCACTTTCACACATCTAATAACAACATCATTACCAGCATCTTCCACATCCCGACTAGGTGTTGGCTCCGTTTTTTTGTGCCAGTTCCCACTCTACTATGCCAGCCTCATGCAGATTTTGCCCGCGATGGCAACAATCACGTCCGCCCATCTCGCCCGACATCTCGTCTTCCAGTCCTTGGACGCCACTCTACCACAGCCTTACTCCACTTGTTATCATTTTGCCTTACCAGGTATCCTGCCCAACTTTATTTAAGTTCCACAATACGCTTTCCGATTTACTTGAAAAAATCCAAAAACTCTTTTCAACATTACTTGAAAAACTAATCTACTTGAAATAAACTGTCATAACAAAGCATTCCTTCTTCACTTTACTGCATAACTAAGCTTCAAACAGCGACTCCGGACCTACCTATATAGTTTTGATAAAGGAATCATTCCAATTAGCCGGAGCAAATACCTAGAATTGAATACAGATTTACGCGGCGTGCTTGTGTCAGTGGGTGGAGAAGAACAAAAGGTCAACTCGTAAATATATAATATATAAATATATATTAATATAATCTTACGATATCATAGATTAATGTCATCATCATCATTTCAGCCAAAAGACGTCCCCTGTTGGGCTATAGGCCTCTCCCAAAAGAAGGTGGTTTGCCATAATCTCCACACTTGGCAGGCGGGTTGGCGATCGCAGTATGGTGGTAAAATGCATAGAGAAAGCTGCTGCCCGTTCTATAGTAAGTCCATTAGTCGCCTTCTACGACCCCCACGGAAAGAAATGGGATGGTGCTATTCTTTACGTCCGGCAACACACGGATTAATTAGTACCTATGGTCAAAACCTCACATACCTGCGATATGCTAATGCCCTCTTTCATTAGAACTAGGCAACGTATGCGTATGTGCGTTAATGCAGTAACTTTTTTTTTTGCTCGTTTTATCGTACTGCTGGATAAAAGCTGACGACAATTTTCCTTGACCGTTCTAAGTGCAGTGGTAATTAAATTATTTATACAAAGTAAAATAACCTGTCTGAGTTCGAACCTACAACCTACAAATCGTAAATCGGTTAAAATTGGTTGAAGAGCTTATTTGCTTAATGAAGCAAATAAGCTCTTCAACCAATTTTAACCGATTAAAGCAATTAATGAATTGCTTTCATTTCTTGAAGTGGTCCTACTATACTTACCTCTAGTACGTTTGCACTGAATCTCCACCGTCGAATGTCGCACTGACCTCCAATTATAATTGTTTGGTATAACTATCTATTGTTACGACGAGCTGAGGTGAATTGTAAACCGATAGATTGTAGCTTCGGAGGTCAGATTGGAGTTATTAGAGCTTAAAGCAATAGTTGTCAAGTACGTACTTTGTAACTTTGACTGAATTCAAGATGGATTATTTGTAGATCAAGAATTACAAGTTTGCTACGCCGTAGCCGGTGGTGCTACGCGGCGCGGTCGTAGCAGTTCTATATAATTGGAAATGATTGAAAACTGGCTTTTTTCCAATAATAAAATGTATTCCCTCCCTAAAGAAGTTAAATAGGGGATGAAAGATTGTTTAAAAATTCTTAAGTTTTTGTCAAGGTTTCGCTCGTCACAAGGCTTAGTTATACTCATAGGTATACACATACCAGTGACTCAAAAATATAAATACCAGGAATTAATAAAGCATCTGGATTCATCGACTAAAATATGAACGCTCCATGTCAAACACAATTCCTTGAACAAACACACCTATATGTACGTTATATCCCGACCGCATTGTACCAGGACCGCAGTAACGCGAGGAGATCTATTATTCCAAATTTCAATAGAGACAAAGTTCGGCACGTGACCGATGTCCGTTGGGAGACTCGCGTGGTACCCGTTAGTTAGGGAGGACATCCACTGGTGCGGACGGCAATTGAATTGATACTGGGGATCCTTTAACAAAGGGGTATAGGTGGATCTTAGCTCACAGTATCTCATTGCAAATTATGACGGCATCTGGCTCTGGAAAAATTGTCTAAACGTTTAGACAACTTTTTCACTCATATGGGTATGTTTCCGTCACATGAATGGATCTTTATTCCAATTCTACAGCAGTTCAAGTGTTTACTTTATTTAATTTCACAGCCGTGATCACACATTCCTGTTTGTTTTTAGTTTTGCTAAATATGTTGCATCAGTTTTGTGCCCTGTACAGTCTGTACGAAATAAATTGATTTAACTTTCCTTTTTTTTAATTTTCACTGGAATTAATTACTTCATTTAACCTCAAAAGTCTATTTCATTCTAATTAGTAAATTTATAAATTTTCGTTAGCTGCCAAACACATAAATTCATCCAAAATTCCGATTGCTTCGAAAGCAAATACGTTTATCAGTATTATTCCAAAACATTTCAGTACATCATAAGCCTAGTAGGCACTGTTTAGTCAAATAGTTTACCTAATTACCGATACAGGTATGCTTTGAGGGCGTACAGCAATGAACACATAGTATTTATGATACATGGAATTACATAGAAATTTCTCTGAAAGTAGCGATATCTGTTTATGTTTATAAACACACATTCCACCTAGCAGTAGGTATACTCTCATCGGCTTCAGTAAGCTTTAAGAATTTCTCTTGTCACAAGATTCCATTATAGGTAATAGGTGTCGAGAGGATACTACCAGCGAGCATTAAGAATCTTCTGAAGTACACTATTAATAGTAGGTAGCAACGTAGCAAAAGGTTTACTCAAGCTTTAAGAAACGCTGACACCGTCGAATTTCTATAGTAACGATAAACTGCAGTCAATAGTTTTGTATTATATCATTAATATTTACTGGTTCTTTATGTTGACTGTAGGTAAGTTATCAGGAAAAGTTTTTATCCAGTGCGCAAATTGTTACCATGAATTCAGCATATCATTCTAGACCCCCCAGCGCAGAATTTTTTCGCAGGATATATAAAAAAAATCAGCTGTTCCATAAATTTTGACCGTGTAGGTATTGCACTTTTCTATGAAACAGCTAATTTGTTTTTTTGTATAACCGGCGAAAAATTTCTGCGCTAGGGGTTCTAGAATGATATGCTGAACTCATGGTTACAGTTTGCGCACTGGATAAAAACTTTCCCTGTATTAATACATTTATTGTGAACACCTTGAATTTCATAAAATACTTATTACCTAATTGTTCCAGCCAAAACATTGTTACATCTATTTGTATTCAAATCGCATAATTCAATATCTTTAAGGCAAGCATGCTTAATTACGACCGCAACATCACGTTATATCTGAGGACATGGTGGAGCATACGGTGGAATTCTGCCCGGCTTGGGCGGAGCATCGCCGTGTTCTCCTCCTCCCTCCTCCTAACCGCAAGCTGTGTTAAAGAAATTCGAACCAAACCCAGAATCCGTAAGCAAAAAACAGTGCACCAAAACTGCTAAAACTTGCAATACTGTGGCTGCAGCCTTACAATATCTAGTACCAAAACACGCCAAGGATTAGGAGCTTAAGCACAAGATTACCGAGCAGGCAGGCGATCGAGCGATTAGAACGGTTTCAACTATCATTTACTTAACGGTTAGGGGACTCATCAATAGTTATAAATGCATGTGGCTATTAAAAGTTTTAGGGTTCTGTGTGGATTTAGGAAAATAGATTATTCAGGCTGCTATCATTCGAGCCAGGGGCAATGGCCTCTTTTCATACAACGCAGGATCGATGTTTGATCACCATGCTTGGTTATCTGGGTTCAATTTACAATATTTCCTTATAGTACATTCACATTTAATTATCTCTGATTTTGCATCACTGTCTAAATCACAGTGATCTTTATACTTCTTGTGATAAGGTTGCTGTGCGGTTGCTGCCACTGGCATATCTGTCAAAATCTCACTTACTTTTATCTAGTTATTAGAATGTTGCTATTGGGTTGCTGCTATCAAGACTGTGAAAAGACTGTAGTTAATCTAGATAAGGCTAAAGAGTTTTTATGTTATTCTCATGCTGATTTAGGCCACAGTGACTATTTCTCCTTTGACGGCTATTGGTTATGAGCTATCTTGGCTGGGGCGGTACTTGCACAATGCGAAAACGTTAGAATACCATTTAAGTAGCGGTTGCATGTTGGAGGGTCTTACGATGGTTTCCCTGGCTGTCGGCTTCACTCTTCCGCTGACTAAAGAGTAACTATGCTGTGTCCTGTAGCGTCTAACCTAACCTAACGTTGTCTTTTTCAATCAAAACTCAGCGTGATACGATGATCTCCAGAACGGATTCGTTTGATTGGCCAATCCTATATAATAACACGCCAGGTAAGTCAAGTAGTAATCTATTACAAGATCTTATCGCGACAGCTTCACTCAGATAAATTTTAATTACAAGGCAAAAATTCTTTGAACTCACAAACTTCATTGTACTCTAAATACGTCATGAATTAAAAGGCCCACATTTCTATCTCACCTAGTCGTAATTCCCACCACTCTGGCCGCATTTCATAGCAAAAATGTAAGCCTTTCCACGTTTCCCAAATTAATTTTTGGTCTTTCACAAAACACATCAAAGGATTGCTCGAAAGTTTAATTGTAAGAAATGTGCCGACTTCGCGAACCTTATTTTCGCTCGGAATTAATTTAGTTGATAATGAACAATTATTAACAACTTTACCTAAGAAATTTGCGGGAGAAAGTTGTTTCTGTCTTTTTGTATTTTGGATTTTGTTTAGGGTAATATTGTGAAGATATCATCATCACCATTTCATCGGAAAGATGACCACTACTGGACATAGGCCTCCCTCAAAAGGGGGTTTTGCCATAATCGCCACGCTTGCCAGGAGGGTTGGCGATCGCAGTAAGGTGGTAAAATGCATAAGGAACGCTGCTGCCCATTTTTAACCGACTTCAAAAAGAAGGAGGTTATCAATTCGACATGTTTATATATTTTTTTTTATGTATGTTCGGGCATAACTCCGTCGTATATAGACGGATTTGCAAAATTATTTTTTTGTTCGAAAGGGGTTTACTTCGAAATGGTCCCATTGAAATTTCATATAGATCTGATGATGCGTTTCGGAGACAGACAACGGAACTCTTCAAAAAAATACAGCAAATCAACCGCGAATATTGCTATCGCATAAATATGCATTGTTTTGACGCCAAGGATGATGAAATTTCGAATTGGTGTGAGGTAGGTAACTAAAAAGTGAAAAATAAAAACTTTTTTCAAAAAAATAACAACCGACTTCCAAAAAAACACTACAAAGTGCAAAATAACTTTAATTGCGGAAGGCGGTGACGAATAATTAAAATACACATCCAAAGTCACCGACTTCCGAAATTAAAGTTATTTTGCACTTTGTAGTGTTTTTTTGGAAGTCGGTTGTTATTTTTTTGAAAAAAGTTTTTATAGTAAGTCCATTAGTCGCCTTATACGACACCCACGGGAAGAAATGGGATGGTGCTATTCTTTTACGTCCGGCACCACACGGAACTTTTCGGTATTGCTTATAGAAAACTGTCGAAATGTTAATGTTGTGCTTTTTCTTTTTGTATTAGGTAAACCTTGACACAAACATACGAGTACCTAACCAAGGAATTTATTTTAGTCCGCAATAAATTATCGAAAAATTACAAGTAACAACTGTCCAGTATAACGCATACATACACTCAGGCCTTCTCCCATGGGGGTTGACAGAAACCACCAACTGCTACGATCCTTATTACACACTTGCTTTCCTTCGTTTTTTTTTTCACGCCTGATGGAAACCCATGGATGAGGTTTGTTATGGAACAAGCGTACCCAAAAGATGCAAGTTCACTCTATTTACAAAGAATTATAGGTTTATTTGCCTTTGAAAAACGTGCAAAGAAAAAGAAAAAAAGAAATTACTGTTTAATGTTATCTCATTTTGAGTTTAGTACATTCTAGCCGTTAGCTGTATGAATACAATCTGTGACAAAAAATCTTTACGATGTATTACCTCTGCTAATAAAGGAAACTCCTGCTACACGTTTTATGGGACTTAAAATTATGACTGTAGTACTAACGTAAGTTAATTATATTATTAATGTCATAACTTTTACTGCTTTGCTCGTAAAGTAAATATTACGATAGCGGAATCCATAATCCGACTGGCAGAGGATGATAAGTAGAAGCGTAGCCATTTTGTTTTATTGCCAGAACGGTTTCAATTTTCCTCGCAAACGGGTGACACGTTATTGAAAGGATTGCTTCGTCATACTCAGTAAGCTACATATGGTGATAGGTGATCTTTCGAATGATCACAAACACTTCTTATTTTTATCGACTTCAAAAAAGGAGGAAGTTTTTTGATGTTATAGTAACTTCTTGGCACTGTTATTTACTTCGAAAGTGATGGTTTACGAATTTGTGTGGAGTAGGTAGCACAACAAAATAGTGAAAAAAAAAATGAAAAAAACAACAGGCTTCAAAAAGTGAAAAAAATTACTTTATTTTTGGAAGTGGCACTGGCTATAAAACAATCATCAATTAGTTTGAGATAATTTTTTTGTTCTCTTTTTGTCGGCAATTTCTCTCTTTTAAAACTCCGTGTTCCAGTGATTATTGTTAGGACAAAAAAAAATGACTCAATAGAACTATTAGCATCTTTCAAAAAAACGGCTAAACAAGATTGTGTGCTGTATCGTGGAAACAACCAGAAAGATCAAAAACAGTTGTACCAAGAACCGGTTCCCGTCTAACATTTGTTGCGTCCGGCCATCACATCTGAAACCCAATGGTCCAGAAATCCTTTTGATCCGTGACTAAACCTTCTATCCAATGTCCTTTGTTACCTACTGTTGGACATATCGTCTCCATTCATGTGGTACACCAGTTCAAATACCTTATACATCTTGGTGTTGACGACGTTAAGGACAATGCTGATGTTGAGCGGGAACGCAAGGCATTGGCGGTGCAGGCAAATACGCTGGTCCGACAAGTTCGCACGATGTACTATCAAGATTCACTAATGCAGTCGCATACTAAGGGCTATATTGCTATGAAGTGGCGGTCCAGGCCGTACCTACAGCTGTGTGTATAAGTGATGTATTAACACAAAACTCACCGCTCTACTCACACACTGGCGTTACTCTTTGTATTTTATACATACCGTCGGCGACGACAGACATGACCTTGGTCGGTTCATACCATTGCTAAAATTTACTTTTATAATTTGAGTTCCGGTAGCGTGCAGCGTATCGTCTTGGATTAAGAAACTCATAGGTCTTGGTTCAAATCTCGCGATGAAGCTTTAATTTTTCTTTTCAACAATCATCTTCATCTGTTCTTTTATTATTCGATTTATTAATATACCAGAATAATAATGTAACAAATTTGTTTTATTACTCGTATTGTTATTTAAATAAAGGTTTAACAATAATAAATGATTACAAAATGTTTATTCGTTATAACTTCATGAAGAATGTATAAAAATAACTAATAATAACTTCTTGTTAAAACAGTTTATTTTCTCATAAAGAACAATTTATTGAAGTAAATAAGCTAGTTGGTGAACTATGATAATCAGGCTATTGTATCTTAGTAATATAATAATATTGTGCTGATTACTACTGTGTGTCGGTACTCTAAATAAATCACAATATTCTACAAAAATCTACCCACGTAAAAGTAACAAATGCAGACAAGTTGTCACAATACAATTAAATGACTCAGTAGTACTACTTTTATTCTACTGCGAGTGAGTTCGTTTTAACTCAAACCTCAAAGTTAACAAATCGTATTTAATAGGACTTAAAGAGGTTATAGCTTAAGTGTTCATTTTCATTCCGAAAAGAAGATTGAAACTAAACCTCAAAATAATCCAGATTACGGATAAGACAAAATATTATTTGAATATTACTAAAATAAATAAATATTTGTAATTTATAACTTAATGTTAATGTTTTTTCCGTTAACTATGTTTTTTAAGCTGATTCTCGAGCTGGTTTTCCATGATGCCTTGTTTGCCATGAACCTTCTGCGTGGAGTGCACGGCGCACGGTTCGTAAAGATGTGTCGAATAATTCGGCAAAATGTCTTGTCGTTTTGAAACCACTTGTTTCATATTCGCTGAACGTGTGCCTGTTATAGGAGCTGGGGTCTTCCACTTTGCTTTCCACGGGCAAGGCTACCGCCTTCCTCATATCTTTTCACCCACCGACTCACAGTATTTCACTAAAACAAAAAAGGGGTACTGTTAGGCTACTAAGCAAAATACACACTTTATGTATTACCTACTATTTAGAAACAAAATTATTTAAAAGGGCAATTTCACATAGATATTAAGTTTATTGTTATTTTCATCGTTCTATAATCTAGGAAATAAATTTACATTGAAATTTTATATTTTTATTATATTTAGACATTGTGATATTTATAAAACGTTTAAAAATAACTACAAGGATCAGCAGTTACACTTTAATTAAATAAATGTTTAATATTTATATTTAAATCATAATACTCACACTCAGTCCGGTTTCATCACATAGGTATTTGTGATATAGGTATTAAGTCCACTTTTATGCAGCGCAATAATATTCGCTTTCATTTCTATATTTAAATTTGCTTACATTTTAAAATGAATTAGAAGGACGCTAATAGATGAAACACACGTCACTAGCACACAATTATCAACCAACACCGTTCTTTAAGTCGCGGTGAATGAGTCGTAAATCATTTAAATTTATTTAGGTTTCTGTGGGTATAATGATAAAGTTTTACGAGTTTAGTGAATAAGAAGAACAGAACAAGAAACTATACTCAAAAGTGATTTTAAAACAATAAAAAGACTATCACACAGCGAGTGGGATTCGAAACCGCGACTCGCTGCGCTCAAACGCGACAATCAAGTGCAGTAACCGCTCAGCTATCATGCCATTTGCTTTAACGGTTGAATTTAGGAAATACATTCATTCGTAAACGTTTGAGAGTGTGTGTGTATATAGTATTATAGCCTATAGAAATTGCTTATTATAAGAAGGTCGTAAGTTAAAGCGAAGTGTCAATCTATTGCTTTTTGAGATTGGGGCACCATTAGTGAGGGCTACTGTACAGATTTGGTCAAAATCTAGCTTTACACATTAGACGTGCAGCCAATGTGTTGGATATTCAATACAACAACTCTTGTGGGGTACTGCTGTGGCTGCCACGTTGTTGCAGTGCATCAGTAATGTTTTCTCAAGCCCTTTGACTTCGGCACAGTAGCAAGATTAGCAGCTTTTAGAAAGTTATTGGTAATACGCATGATGATACCTCCATCATCGCTGTTCATCAGGCGTGATGAGGCATCTTGCGTATAAACATCACCCTGTCTGTAATAGAATTTTAAGTGCTATCATCCCCACTCATCAACACTATAATATCATAATTTGAAAGTCACGCTGCCTGTATGACCCTTTTCATGCCACCACTGAATGGATTAAATTTGGCAAGGAGATAGATGGTATCCTAGGAAAGGACATAGACTGGTCCCGGTAGAACACACATGTAGGGTAATATCCTACATCCACTGACAGAGCAGTAGCTAGTAGAACATAAATTTAATTGTATACTATGTAGGCACTACAAATAAAAATGCTTCGCAACAAAATCGAAAAACGCAAAAAGAAAAGTGGCGCCATCTACAATGCCACAGGCGAACTATTCCTAGAAATTCTATATCGCGCAATCAGAGTTTACCACAACACTCGAATAGATAAAATATCCCGACATCAACTGACGGGCATTTGCCCACCAGACATAATACCCGTCTGGTCGGAGGATCCTCCTTTACCATCATAAGTATGAGTGAGCTTTACACCCTGTTCCTCATACATCTATAACTAATATAGGATTTTTTGTTATTGGATGTGGTATGGTGTCCGATAAAAAAAAATTCTAATCAAATCTTTTATTTGCACATTACAGGTTCAGAGGGTGTTACAATAGGTTAACCTTAAAACGATTCAATAATGATCGCATTGCAACTGTCTTAAAATAAAAACCAGAAAGAAACGGGACAGTTATCCGCACGGTAAAAACAGCTCTGCAATCATTATTTACAGCAGTAAATTAAATAAAAAACATAATCAATTGCATGCAATAAAGAAACGTCTGAATGCTAAAATCTCAACAATAAAACAGCATTAAGGTGAGTTTAAACTTGCCACTGGCAAGGATGAGTTATAGAGGGGAGGTCAGGCAAGAAAAACCGGGCAAACGCTGCGGCAGAACCGGGCAACTTCCCATCTAACCACTTAAAAAGTTTTATTGAAAATACAGAATATGACGCATTAAGCATTAAAAAGGGGTGTCACAAAATGTGTACAGCACGGTTGGCGCTGTGGTTTAAGCTATTGACTCCTGCACTGCGTGTCGCGGGTTCGATTCCCGCCGGAACAAATATTTGTATGACCTACAAGTAGTTGTTCCGAGTCTAGTTGTTTGTGTATGTGAGTTTAAATGTTTGTAAACGCACCCACAATACAGGAGAAATGCCTAGTAACGTTTTAAAAAAAATGAGATCTAGAGACAAAACAAATTCAAAATATTTAAGCCTACATGGACACTTATGAAACGTCAGAAGCTAAGTGCACGTTTCCAACTGGTCGTTTCCTGTGGAGATGAGCCAGCGAAAATAATTAGCCTTAACAATATTTTCAAATTAGGTACAATAGTTATGGGGAGGCAGTGGCTCAGTGGCTCTACATAGCTGAAACTCGATCTGCAATATTCACGTTGAGCTCCTTAAGTTTGACTTTAGCTGCACGATTACTAAAATAATAATAGTAATTTTGTGGAAGCTTAGGAAGGTAAAAAAATCAAGTATCTTGACTTAGCACATGAGGTTGTTGACATATTGTGGGACATGGACTTTGCAATCATTGTACTGATAATAATCGTCACAGTAAATGGTTAAATAGCTGAGTGCCTAAAAATGTATCTAATATGTAGAAGATTGATAACGAGATAATAATGATATCCTGACAGGAAGTGCTCAATCTAATAAAAAGAAAACTCACCACCAAGGGTCACCAGGCATTAGGCCATTACTGACAAATGTTTACAGTGACTGGAAAGGTCCACTCAAATCTGTGTGCTTCTTTCCTCAAAAGACCATTTTAAACACCAATCTACATGGTCATCAAACGATCTGACCAAGATTTTTTCCGAATCTTGTGCAACCTTTCTTCTCAGAGTAATCGGATAGGAAGCGCCAACTGCATCTAGATTTCAAATTTATTGATTTATCTATTCTTTACACCACAAAAATACATTACAAAATAAAATAAGCAACATGATTTACATGTTAAAGTGTCTGTGCAAACCTACTTTTTTTACTAGTATACGCTGTCCCACACCTGGGCAAAGGCCCTCTACTCCTTCCATTTTTCATGAGACCGCACGTCCTCCTTCCAATTTTGATGTTGTCTGCCGCGACCCCGCCTTACTTCTCAGGGCACCAATTCTGTACTATTTGGGCTCACAGTTTGTCCCGGCATGCGGCAGATATGTCCTGCCCAGTACCATTTAAGCTGGGCAGGAAATATAAGGTTTTTGAGAAACTAGAGAAATGTATCACGGCCGGGTACTGCTAAAAAGTACTCAAATCTTGTAAGTTATGAATTCTTAATGCATCAAACCAACATTAAAAGAACTTGAAGGTGTCAAATCTTTAAAACTCAATTTAAAAATTCAGGTTAAGGTGAAAGGATTTGACGGTCCCTTAAGTGGTTGCTGTTAAGAAGATTTTTGAGTAAACAATCTTTTATAATGTTCTTCTACTTATTTTGTCACTCAGTCTTGGTGAAGTTTGATGCAGCGATTTTTGGTTGAATAAGAGCAATGAGTGAACCGTTAATTTATTTACCTCTGTTTTCATTTATTTGAATTTCTACGGGCTTTCGAACCATAAAACGAATACCTTCAAAAACAGAGTGGAGAATAGGCTTTTTCTAGACACGCTCGATGCATCATAGACCTTAACAATCGCTTTTCATCAGGCGTGATCGACGTCAAGAGCAGGCCCTTTTAGTGCCTAAAAAAACATCATAATCGCGTATAGTAAGGAGGTTCCTTTCTCAGCAGCCCTGACTACCGTGCACCGGTAGCTTGGATCCTGTTCTCGATACCAGTGGGGTACGATTTTTTTATTGTTTTGATATATATACCTTTTTATATTCGAATATTAAAAAATGTAATTTACATGTATATTTCAACGAATTAAAGAAAATAATAATCTCATAGAAAATCGTGCAGCGCATTAGTTTGTTTAAGGCGCAGACAGCCGACTTTTAAGGACTTTTTATTGAAGATCACGTCTAAACGGCTTGTCTTATGTATTTGAAAAAATTATATGTGAAACTAGATAATTTTCTTCATCATTTGATATGTGAATATTTTAAATAATATATTTATAACATAATGTAATTAATTGGTAAAGTAATGTCTATCGCGGACATAAAAACGATAATCACGCAAAAACTATCGGGTGTATTTCCATGAAACTTTCACCATATAAAAGACAATTTAATCACCCATAATTTAGTATACGGTTTTTCTTTTAATTGTGTTTGATAAATCAACATGGGTTGTTTTTCGAAAAACTTGATGCGCGTTGAGGCGGGGTCTCTTGCGAGCGACAGGCGGCACACAGTGGGTCGAAACTATGATTTTAGTGACTTAGGGATCAATTTTGTTTTTTTACTTTTTTCTTTATGCGGATGGATAGAGCTCATAACCCTCAATAATAATGGTCCTGATGTTTTTTTTCCTAAACTTTATACTTTGGGTAGAAAAATCAGTTTTGTTATTTTTTTGTATGGAGCGGATCAAATTAAGTCAAATTCCTGCTAAGTAGCGTGTGATCCCGCTTTAAAACTTTATTTTTCTTATACCTTGTCTAGTCTTATATAATTTGATGCTATGAACATCTGCATAAAGCTGCCACTCTGCCAAATAAATGGACCGAAAAAAAATGAAAAATACATTGAATAAAAAGCTTCTTTTAAGTTAAATTTGATATGGAATAGTATGTAAAAGCACGTAATAATACACATAATTATTTAACAACTAACAACAATACATTTAAAAGGTCCCTAATTAGCTTAAATTTACTAATTTATTACATTAAGTATTTAAAAATGTTGATCTATGAATTTCTATTTGTGTGTTTAATGACTAATTAGTTTATAAAGTTCAATTAAATACGGGATAGTAAGTAAAGAAACATACAAACAGATACGAATTAGTAAAGATAAAATAACTTACTACTAACACAAGTAAACTAAAAAACTAACTCTATACAACACCATACTTTACTATTTCCTTTCAAATATGACATACAAACTAGTAAAAGAGAAACAAGAAACTTACAATCTACCAAAAATCTTATTCACTATCGCTATGTCTATCTTGCAAATTATCTACATCAATAAAATCTATATCGGATTCTGTGGGAAAACTCAGCAGAAGCTCTTTAACTTTTGGAGAGAGAACCATTACATTTTGTTTCACCATTCGAGGTCTTAAACTTGTGATCTTTGGATCAGAAGACAAAAGAAGATTGTGTAAAATATCCTCATTTGTCGCCGTTCTACTTACCTTTCTAGAATGACTCTCTCTATATTTCCGGAAATCTTTATTGCGAGCTTCCGCTGCCTCTTCCGACAGTTTACCTATAGGTATGGCACCAAAGTGCTTAATTATATCACTCCCATGTACAAACAATTTATGTATACTGGAAGGCATATAATACCAAGGATATAAGTTTACATACAATTCTGCAGTATCTCTAAAAAATTCGGAAAACTTAGAAAAGTCCACGCGCTCTCCAGATGCAATAGTCTGAAGAATCACGTAAAACCATCGGTCTTTCGATGAATATGACCAGTCCATTACCAATTCAGCTTGCTTAATCTGTAAGCTTATCTTGCCGTCCGTCTGTGCTAAATCTTACCGACTTGAACGTATCTGGTTCCCTTTAGATGAGTGAAAGGACTATGGAAATTTCGAATTATATTTTGTCTATACTGTGTTGTAATAGTTACCAGGCTGAAATGTCTTTCAAGTATGTCATATCTCCTGTATCTGCATAAAAACGACGGTTATAGCTTATGTCATAGGAACAGAATTAACAGGGTGATAAAGTTGGTAGCAGAGCTAACTGATCGGGGTACACCTTTACATTGGATTATCGATTCTGATAGAGGGATGATAGTTCAACACAAATATTGAAGACAAAAAGAATTAATGTTACTAACACTAGTTTGTAAGTCTACCTTGTTAATAACAAATATGGAAGTGATTCTGAAAATAAATGTTTATTTATTTAATTATTGTTATCAATCGGGCACAAATCCGGACTCCGGAGAAAAATCCCATAACACTTTGCACGACCTGGGAATGGAAGCCAGAACCTCATGCTCGGCAGTAGTGCTTGCCACAACTATACCAACAGAGGTAAGCAGTTTTTTGTGTGTTTGGAAAACCAATAATCAACTGCAAAAGTGTTGATAAAACTGCCTCGCCACAAAATAAAACATCGAAATCGCAACGAAATAAAATACCAAAAACATGAAATTTAATATGAAGCCACTGCAATATGCATTCAATAAACACGTTTCGCTTACCAAATAGTGTAAATTCTTTTGAGTTCACCAGAAATTTTGATATTCATGTTGATATTTTTGACGGGGTGATTGGAAAATTGAATGTCAAATGAAATCTTTCAGTATCGGCGGAATGGAATTTAAAAATGTTATCGTGTCTTTGGCAGGTAGCCGTATAGGTTTTAGTGGTGGATTATTGTCTGTTGACAATTTGACGCGATCGAGTTTTAACAACTCCCAGCTGTCGATTTTTCTTTCTGTTTTTTTGACAACGTTAAGGTCGGTTTAGACCAAACGAACGAATGGGCATTCTCTATCAAATTATTTTTGTCTAAACAGGAACCGAGCATTTTTTCGTTGGACTCATCATCTGCCTAGCCTTTTCCCAACTATGTTGGGGTCAGCTTCCAGTCTAACCGGATGCAGCTGAATACCAGTATTTTACATGGGGCGACTGCCTATCTGACCTCCACAACCCACTTACTGGGTAATACGATACCCCTTGGTAAGACTGGTTGTCAGACCTTCGGGCTTCTGACGACCCGTAACGACTGTCAAAGATCCACAAATGACAGCCGGGACCAACGGCTTAACGTGCTTTCCGAGGCACGGAGGGGTTTTTCGTTGGACTATCCACACCAAAATGATCGGAACATAAACAAATAATGGTCTGGCTCTCGGTCTCATTCTATGTTAGTTGGGTCTAAAGTAGTCTAAACCGACTTTAAGGCGACGATAGATGACAGCTACCTACTGCGATGCACTGCCGCACAGTGGGTCGAAACTATGATTTTAGTGACTTAGGGATCAATTTTGTTTTTTTACTTTTTTCTTTATGCGGATGGATAGAGCTCATAACCCTCAATAATAATTGTCCTGATGTTTTTTTTCCTAAACTTTATACTTTGGGTAGAAAAATCAGTTTTGTTATTTTTTTGTATGGAGCGGATCAAATGAAGTCAAATTCCTGCTAAGTAGCGTGTGATCCCGCTTTAAAACTTTATTTTTCTTATACCTTGTCTAGTCTTATATAATTTGATGCTATGAACATCTGCTTAGAGCTGCCACTCTGCCAAATAAATGCCGAATAAATGACTAATTAGCTTATCCTTTTACTTTATAAAAAACAATGTTTTTCACTTTTAGCCATTACGGTAAAGTTAATGAGGATAATTATTTAATGAGGGTAGTAGAAAAAATTGTAAAGGTTTGTTTGTCACTGGAACTATAAAATGACCATATTTAATAAATATTACCTAGTGTTCGTTTATTCGTACTACTACTAACATGTCGTGATTGTGATCGTCCCTTTTTCGTTATAATGGAGAGTTTAGTTAACAATTTAAATTTATTTATGATTTTAAGAAAGCAGCTGAAGTCGCTGTCGGATAGTAAAAAACTTTTTCAATTTCTACAAGATAAAATAAACGTGACCGAAGAGAACAGTGTTGAGCTCCAAAAATTCTGTACGCGCTTTTGTTCAAATATAAGTGCAAGATGGGAACGAAGTAATCGCACGTTAGCACAGTTTATAAGAAAAAATGGTGATTGGTTAGAACATGCAATAAATTGGCCCGAAGGAATGATACGTGAAGCTGTGAACACTGAACAGGAAAGGCTCGAGATTTTTAATACTGAAGATGTTGAAAATCTACCACCATCTACTTCAGAAGCTTCGACATCTACATTTACACCTCGAAAACCTTTCGAAGAATTGGGCTCCAGGCAAAAACGAAGACGCAATGAACAAATTAACCAATCGCTTTCGTTATCCCCAGATGAACTGAAAGCTACTACAATTGCTAGTTTAAAAAACACTGGAAATGAGGACGTAGGAAAAATCATGAACCATTTGCTAAATCACCCCGAAGATCTAGAAAAAGTTAAGGAGTGTTTAAGTACAAGTAAAGCGAAAAGTAGTACCTATTCACCCGATAAGGCACTGTCTTTATTAGTTTCACTTAAATTAAGTAAGTGGCTGTATATAAGCCTAAGAGAAGTAGCAAGTGAAAATGGGTCTGATTTATACCCTTCTTATTATAAAATTAAAAAAGCAAAGTTAAAATGTTATCCAGGGAAAGAAGACATAATTATTACTGAAGAAGGAGGTGCTATTAAACTGCAAGCTTTACTCAACTTGACGGTATCTAGGCTTTTAGATGTGATTGCTTTTGATTTGGACTCGGCAACAGAGTTACTGCTTATAAGCAAATGGGGTTTTGATGGAGCCTCAGGTCAAAGTAATTACAAACAAAAGACTGAAACAGAGTTTGATGATTCATCTATTTTCATGGCCAGTCTAGTTCCTATAAGGCTTCAACAATGTGATGGAACAATTGTTTGGGAAAACGACCGACCTTCATCAACTTTCTATTGCCGTCCGATAATGTTCAAATTTACCAAAGAAACGCAGTCAACAGTGGCAACTATAAAAGCTAGCATAACACAAGAAAGAGATAGACTTCAGCCGTCAAGAATCAATCAAGTTGAAGTTAAGCATCAATTGCACTTGACGATGATAGACGGCAAAATAACGTCATATTTGTCAGACACATCTTCAGCTGTCTGTGATATTTGCAAAGCAAAACCGTCAGAGATGAACAATTTAGAGTCACTTGCTCAAAGAGAAAGCAATGAAGAAATGTTCCAGTATGGAATGTCATCTTTACATGCCTGGATAAGATGCATGGAGTGCTTACTTCATATCGGTAAATATAATCTTAAAACTTTATAATTTTTTTCATGGTAGTTTCCTGTGAAATTATTTTTAAGTGACATTTCTTTTTGTTTGCAGCTTATCGTTTGGACTTCAAAAAATGGAGTTGCAGGGGCGATGATAAAGAAAAAATGTCAATCAGAAAGAGCGCTATACAGCAAGCGTTTAAGAAGGAATGCGGTTTACTTATCGATATAGTCAAGCAAGGAGTAAGCACAACCAATGATGGCAATACTGCCAGAAGATTTTTCAGGGATGCAGAAACAACAGCTCGCATAACAGGAATAAGTAAAGATTTAATAGAAAGGTTTTACGTGATTCTTCAGACTATTGCATCTGGAGAGCGCGTGGACTTTTCTAAGTTTTCCGAATTTTTTAGAGATACTGCAGAATTGTATGTAAACTTATATCCTTGGTATTATATGCCTTCCAGTATACATAAATTGTTTGTACATGGGAGTGATATAATTAAGCACTTTGGTGCCATACCTATAGGTAAACTGTCGGAAGAGGCAGCGGAAGCTCGCAATAAAGATTTCCGGAAATATAGAGAGAGTCATTCTAGAAAGGTAAGTAGAACGGCGACAAATGAGGATATTTTACACAATCTTCTTTTGTCTTCTGATCCAAAGATCACAAGTTTAAGACCTCGAATGGTGAAACAAAATGTAATGGTTCTCTCTCCAAAAGTTAAAGAGCTTCTGCTGAGTTTTCCCACAGAATCCGATATAGATTTTATTGATGTAGATAATTTGCAAGATAGACATAGCGATAGTGAATAAGATTTTTGGTAGATTGTAAGTTTCTTGTTTCTCTTTTACTAGTTTGTATGTCATATTTGAAAGGAAATAGTAAAGTATGGTGTTGTATAGAGTTAGTTTTTTAGTTTACTTGTGTTAGTAGTAAGTTATTTTATCTTTACTAATTCGTATCTGTTTGTATGTTTCTTTACTTACTATCCCGTATTTAATTGAACTTTATAAACTAATTAAAGTCATTAAACAAACAAATAGAAATTCATAGATCAACATTTTTAAATACTTAATGTAATAAATTAGTAAATTTAAGCTAATTAGGGACCTTTTAAATGTATTGTTGTTAGTTGTTAAGTAATTATGTGTATTATTACGTGCTTTTACATACTATTCCATATCAAATTTAACTTAAAAGAAGCTTTTTATTCAATGTATTTTTCATTTTTTTTCGGTCCATTTATTTGGCAGAGTGGCAGCTCTAAGCAGATGTTCATAGCATCAAATTATATAAGACTAGACAAGGTATAAGAAAAATAAAGTTTTAAAGCGGGATCACACGCTACTTAGCAGGAATTTGACTTCATTTGATCCGCTCCATACAAAAAAATAACAAAACTGATTTTTCTACCCAAAGTATAAAGTTTAGGAAAAAAAACATCAGGACAATTATTATTGAGGGTTATGAGCTCTATCCATCCGCATAAAGAAAAAAGTAAAAAAACAAAATTGATCCCTAAGTCACTAAAATCATAGTTTCGACCCACTGTGCGGCAGTGCATCGCAGTAGGTAGCTGTCATCTATCGTCGCCTTAAAGTCGGTTTAGACTACTTTAGACCCAACTAACATAGAATGAGACCGAGAGCCAGACCATTATTTGTTTATGTTCCGATCATTTTGGTGTGGATAGTCCAACGAAAAACCCCTCCGTGCCTCGGAAAGCACGTTAAGCCGTTGGTCCCGGCTGTCATTTGTGGATCTTTGACAGTCGTTACGGGTCGTCAGAAGCCCGAAGGTCTGACAACCAGTCTTACCAAGGGGTATCGTATTACCCAGTAAGTGGGTTGTGGAGGTCAGATAGGCAGTCGCCCCATGTAAAATACTGGTATTCAGCTGCATCCGGTTAGACTGGAAGCTGACCCCAACATAGTTGGGAAAAGGCTAGGCAGATGATGAGTCCAACGAAAAAATGCTCGGTTCCTGTTTAGACAAAAATAATTTGATAGAGAATGCCCATTCGTTCGTTTGGTCTAAACCGACCTTAACGTTGTCAAAAAAACAGAAAGAAAAATCGACAGCTGGGAGTTGTTAAAACTCGATCGCGTCAAATTGTCAACAGACAATAATCCACCACTAAAACCTATACGGCTACCTGCCAAAGACACGATAACATTTTTAAATTCCATTCCGCCGATACTGAAAGATTTCATTTGACATTCAATTTTCCAATCACCCCGTCAAAAATATCAACATGAATATCAAAATTTCTGGTGAACTCAAAAGAATTTACACTATTTGGTAAGCGAAACGTGTTTATTGAATGCATATTGCAGTGGCTTCATATTAAATTTCATGTTTTTGGTATTTTATTTCGTTGCGATTTCGATGTTTTATTTTGTGGCGAGGCAGTTTTATCAACACTTTTGCAGTTGATTATTGGTTTTCCAGGGACCGAAAACCTTTATAAATTACGGTACAGGTATTGAAGAATTTCGGTTACCTCTACGACTTACGGTTACCGTTATCTGGGTAACCAAGAAAAATAAAACCGGTTACCTCTATTTAGGTTACCGTTTTTATATCGGTTACCGAAAAATGTCCTTGATTACGAGAAAGAAACGAAATATCGCACTGCCGACAATTCGTTGCATTAGAAAACACTCTACATTACTAGACGAATCGTCGTGCTGCTGTGTACCTACGTTTATTTGGTTCGCCTTTTTGTGGAGTGTTTGAGTTAAAGTAAAAAAAAGGAAATGAGCAAATGATAATATTACATGAATACATTGTAAACTGGTAGAATGCCATTTGTTTATCTTTTTCTCTCGCCAAACTGCCATAGAAATCAACTCGGTAATTTGGGTTTGTTTAATTTGCGGAGAATCGTACGCCCGTTTTTCTCATAGAGGGCATCATTTCCTTGTAAACAAAGCGCATAAACTTAAGCTTGCATTTTGTTTGAGCGTGCTAACAGCGCATAGATACCGGGCTCTGGAGCAAAAATCGTCTCTGATTGCTAGTTTGGTAGGTTTTTTTTTTGGGTGGGAAATCCTCAAATAACTTCTCCCGCTCTGGGTGGAGCAGGAGGGCGTGTCAGACTTTTACTGACTAAAACCCACCCGTGTTCCTTCAGTAGCCCGTATGCCAGGGGCTGTGGTATCTCTTTCGAACAAACCTGCACCCCTGGCAGGCATTGGCCCTTGCGGGCCCCATCAAATTAGGCTGACATCTCTTTAAGGCGCGCGTGGAACACAACGCGCCGTCGACTTGGGCTTGGTCCTTACCAGTCAGCGAGTTACCCATTACTCGCCGTCCGCAAGATCATGCCTACTGTGGCCGGAAATCGGCCTGGGATTCCCGACGCCCAGGGCGTCTCCGTATCCTGCGGCGGCTAGGGTCGCGAGGGCGCATAGACTGCCTCTCCCTCACGTGCGCCGCCTCCCTCTTCACGAGCATTACTGCTTCTCTGAAAGAGGTGACGGCTACCCATACACTCTCGCTCCGTACCATGACCTGGACCAGGGCCGGACGCGAGAGATTGCCGCCACCGATCGCCTACACGAGGACACGGCGGTGTTCCACCCAAGCCGGGCAGACCGCCACCGTGTGCTCCACCGTGTCCTCAGGGCGATCTTCGCAGTGGAAACACCCGGGCGTTTCCCCCCGGCCTTTCTGAAACAGGAACCTCCCGAAACAACCGTGTCCGGTGAGGACCTGCGTCAGGCGGAAGGTGAGGACGCCATGCCGCCTCAAGCCACTCCTCAAAGAGGGGACTTACCGCCGCAATCGTGGCGTGCCCAGCACTGGGTTGCGATAATCGCACTCTCTATGTCGCCATGAGATCCCGCCGGAGCTCTGTCCTCTGTACAGCGCGATTTCCCGCGGCAGCGGAGTTACACCCCGGCATTTGTCCTCCTCACGCCATTGCCAAATGTGCGCGAGGACCTTTGCCTCCAAATCCCATGGCGTAGTTTGGTAGGGTTAGTTTAAACTTTTCAGGTCGCACGTGAACGAGCCCAGCTTCTTCCATGAACATTTCCGTCATCCGGAATAACGCTATGCCTTTTACATTCTCATAGCCCAGTAAATATTGTTGTCCTTGGTGATGTATGGTATGCCAAACATTTGTTCTTTACTCATAAGTCTATGCCAGCGGAAAATTGAAACGTTGCAAAGACATGACGTTCTTTCAAATTGCCTACTAAAAAGAACAGTTGTCAAAAAAAAACGCCAACTAAAAAGGCATTGGTCCACCTATAAACAAAACATCATAACCAAATATCGTGTCCCCCGACCCTACCACGATGAAGTACTAGCCCGCGCCTTAGGTGAGCCCTTGGCATACCCTGATAATAATAATTGTCCAGTTCAGATCCAGCCTGTCCCATTATGCAGTCGTAGTCCCACCGACGCCCTAAGCCGAGGTTCGTTAGTATACCACACAGGGTGTCCTTAGCGTGCAGCCCCTTATTAATGTAATAAGTTCGCCCTGCCACCAACCGCTAACTCAATGCCCCAGCGCATTGAGTTAGCGGTTGGTAACTCCGGAGGTACTGATATAAAGTTCCTAGTTCCAAACGCGGATACGTGAACCTTATTTATTCCTCACAATCCTTACCGGCACCGCGGTGCCAAAACATTCCTGGAGCGCCACCGAGCGCGCATTCACTATCGTTCACTCGCTCACTCGTAACGCGTCGTAGATACGACACCGCCGCAAAGTGTCTGTCGATAAGCGCCCTTGGAGTTATGATATTAAAGTTAAAATTGTTTGGGTTCTTCCATGAAAGTGATGCAATGATGAACATAATCAGTAGAGCTTGTATTTATATTTGTTAAAAGAATTAAATATGGATTGATTGAGTTCAATAAATTTTTGCTGGGACTCCCCAAATGTCAACCTCACCTGCGCGCGATACACCCTGCCACTGACAGACGAGGCGCTGGCGACCGACAGATGCCAGTATAACCATCCAACTAGCCAATCTAAATTCTACAGAGCGATGACGGGCAGCAGCGTCATCGAATCGTCTGCGAAAGGACTGCCTCTGCGGTCACCAACCCGCATGCCCAGCATGGTGAATATGGGCATCAAACCTCCCATAGATAAAGTGCCAAAACTACGGCTCCCTGTTCCCGGTGGTCCCGCTATTCCTAGCTAAGATAGCGGTTACGGTAACGGCGGGCGGGATGGGGGTGCGAAGAATCTCCGGGTTACGACAGGCCATCGACAACTACATCTGGCTACGTACAATGGACTTTCGATGAGGCTGGACCATCACCTCGCTGAACTTGAGGTAGAGTTAGGTCGCATTAACTGACATATACTGGGATTATCTCAAGTCCGAAGACAGGGGAAGGATACGATAACCCTGGAGTCAGGCGACCTATTCTATTTCCGCGAGGGTGATCAGGTGTCCCAAGGCGGTGTCGGCTTCCTGGTCAACAAAGAACTCACTAGCAGCGTTGTGGAAATCAGTAGTGTGTCGACACGAGTAGCATACCTTGTACTAAAGCTCACTGACAGGTACTACCTGAAAGTGATACAGGTATATGCGCCAACTTCGACATGCTCTGACGAAACAGCCGAGACCTTGTACGAGGACATTGCCAAAGCAAGGCACTTTAAATATAAATTTTCGGGCTGAGAGAATCCGCATGATGAGGCCTACCCTCTGACCTACGCAGCTCCAAACTGCACTAATCCGAAAAGTTCCACTGGAACTTCAAAATCGTTTCTCTCTGCTGGAAACCACAGGCACGGTTGACGAAAAAAGCCAACGAGGTGGTCAAAGCACTACGTGACGTGTCCCGCAAACTTTGCTCGTCGCAGCGAAAAAGTACGGTGTCCAAACTTTCCTCGGAGAGTTTCGGACTTATGATGGAAAGACGAGAGAAGAGGGCCTTAAATCTAAAAATAAGAAAGCTGATGCGACGCGACCTTCGGTGCTCCAACATCTGCGACATTAAAGTCGCGATTGAGCAAAACCGAGGGTCGAAAGTGTTCGCTCAGCGATTAGGGAGGTCCCATCTGACGAAACTAAGAACTGCGGATGGCAGAATCATAACTTCAAAGTCCGAGATACTCCAGGAAGTCGAGGATTTTTACGAGCAACTTTACTCAACGCGGACGGAAAAACTAGCGGAGGATAGTGCAGGTGACCACCGAGCCGATATAATGCGCCACTACACGGAGGACATCTCCGATGTTGACCAGTGCGAGATTAGGGTGGCTCTCGAGCATCTTAAGAACAACAAGGCACCGAGTGATGACGGAAAAACGACAGAGGTCCTTAAAGCGGGCGGGGCTCCAGTCCTAAGAGAGCTAGCGAGTCTCTGCAACTCCGTCATCCAAGAACGTACAACGCCCGAGGCGTGGAGCAGAGGTGTGGTGGTTCTGTTCTTCAAAAATGGTGACAAAACCTTGCTGAAGAACTGTAGACCCATCTCACTTCGAAGCCACGTCTACAAGCTATTCTCGAGGGTCGTCACGAATCGTCTCGCTAGAAGACTTGACGAGTTCCAGCCACCAGAACAAGCCAGTTTTCGAAAAGGCTTCAGTACCGTAGACCACATCCATACTGTTCGGCAAATTGTACAGTAGACTGAAGAGTACAACCAATCTCTGTGTATGGCATTTGTGGACTACGACAAAGCCTTCGACTCCATCGAAATATGGGCAGTTCTGGCCTCTCTGCAACGATGTCGAATTGACTGGCGCTATATCGAGGTGTTGTATGACGCTACTACGATGACTGTCCAGATCCAGGATAAGGAAACAAGCTCCATCCAACTGCTCAGAGGGATGCGACAGGGGGATGTTATAACCCCGAAACTGTTCGCCAACGCGTTGGAGGACATCTTTAAGACATTGGACTGGACAAGGTATCAATATTAACGGCGAATACATCTCACACCTTCGGTTTGCCGATGACATCGTCATAATGGCAGAGACTCTAAAACAGTTAGACCAGATACTGCACAGCCTAAACGGAGCCTCTCGGCAGGATGGCCTCGACATGAATTTGGAAAAGACGAAAATCATGTGCAATACTCCCGTCATCCCGAGGCCAATCCACATCAAAGGGTCGCTTCTCGAAGTTATGAAGGAGTAGGTCTACCTAGGGCAAGTCATCCAGCTCAGTAGACATAACTTTGAGAAAGAAGCTGACAGGAGGGGAGGATCCGGTTGGGTTGGGCAGCGTTTGGAATACCACGTCAAGTCTTTTCGTCGCCTATTGTGCAATGCTTGAAGACTAAGGTCTTTAACCAGTGCGTGCCGAAACGTGGACACTGACAGTTGGGGTGGTCCACAAATTTAAGGTCACTCAGCGCGCTATGGAGCGGGCTATGCTCGGAGTTTCTTTTAAGGATAAAATCAGGAATGAAATCATCCGGAAAAAACCGGAGTCACTGACATAGCTTGTAGAGTGAGCAAGCTGAAGTGGCAGTGGGCTGGCCATGTTTGTCGAAGGACCGGTGGGGCAGACGGGTCCTGGAGTGGAGACCGCGTATCGGCAAACGTAGTGTGGCACGTCCCCCAGCTAGATGGAGCGACGACCTTAAAAAGGTGGCTGGGATAGATTGGATGCAGAAGGCGGAGGATAGTGTTGTGGCGCAGCCTGGGAGAGGCCTATGTCCAGCAATGGGCTGTGATAGGCTGAGTTGATTGAGTTAAAAATGGTCATTTAAGCTGTCCGCAATTTAAATCGTGTTTACTTCACTATGCATAAAATGATGTATTGTTCCAATCAAAATGTGTCAAATGACCCAGTGAACGGAATGAATATAATGTTTTAGGGGAACCGCGGAACCAAAATGAGCGAATGAGTGCCAAAGGAATAACTAAGGTGAACCGGTACCGGACCCGGTTTAAATAAGTGAATCAATTCACTTTCCGGAATAAGATTATCCAGCTTTCTGCGCTTCCAATTAGAGATAGAGATGACGGGTGCAAATCGAATTCGAATTAGATATTGACTTCTGGGAGGTTACGACTATGTCAGCTGTTTATTCGTTGTCTACCTACCCATTCACTAGTAGGTTCTTTTAAAAAAAGTTCTTATTCGTATGTTTACTTCCATTACTAATCAAGCTTATGATTATTTTCATGCAGTTCAGGTTTGAATCAGTTCAGGATAAAAAATTCGTAAGCTTGACTTTTAGCTGTCGCACACCGTGTTCGTATTATGGACAATAAGAAAACATACAAACGTGAAGTCGCGCCCGTATTCTCCAAAGGGGTTTTAATAAGTAGGTATAACCCAAGCAACAGTCAAACAACTTAAATCAACACGTGAATGAAGCTCGAAGACGTCGGAAGTATCTAGATGCAATTCTACTTCGTATAATTTATGAAATAAAAATAATCATGCGGATCAGCGGATGCATATTTTTTAGTAACGATTGGTGAGCTGTTTGACTACCTTCATCAGCTCGAAAGCATAAATTGCAAATAAAGAAACATGTCAGCCACAGTGATGACGACATGAGTGATAAAACATAGGCGACACCATAAGGGATATTATTTTATAAGGAAAATCTTCAACCAGATAGCTTATTTTACTTATGCTCCTATAATAAAATATAAATCCACATAGGTACCTTTATTAAATAGTAATAAATGGTCTGTCTATCTATTTACGAAGCCAACCAAACAATCCAACATTCGCTAGCAAATTAAGAAGCATGCAGTGTGGCGGCGCCGATCAAACGATCGGCTCCGCCTGCGCGCGGGTCGACTCGACTCTGGCACACACAAACGCGATACGCGCCCTTTGACTAATGCCGACGGCACGTGTAAGATAGAGGTAATTATTATTTCGGTAACCGGTATTAATACTGGTTGTATGAAATTGAAGAATTTAGGTAACCTTTAAAAATACCGGTTAAAAAAATAAAGGTTGTAACCGAAAAATACCGGTATTTTTCATACCGGTTTCGGTCCCTGTTCCAAACACACAAAAAACTGCTTACCTCTGTTGGTATAGTTGTGGCAAGCACTACTGCCGAGCATGAGGTTCTGGCTTCCATTCCCAGGTCGTGCAAAGTGTTATGGGATTTTTCTCCGGAGTCCGGATTTGTGCCCGATTGATAACAATAATTAAATAAATAAACATTTATTTTCAGAATCACTTCCATATTTGTTATTAACAAGGTAGACTTACAAACTAGTGTTAGTAACATTAATTCTTTTTGTCTTCAATATTTGTGTTGAACTATCATCCCTCTATCAGAATCGATAATCCAATGTAAAGGTGTACCCCGATCAGTTAGCTCTGCTACCAACTTTATCACCCTGTTAATTCTGTTCCTATGACATAAGCTATAACCGTCGTTTTTATGCAGATACAGGAGATATGACATACTTGAAAGACATTTCAGCCTGGTAACTATTACAACACAGTATAGACAAAATATAATTCGAAATTTCCATAGTCCTTTCACTCATCTAAAGGGAACCAGATACGTTCAAGTCGGTAAGATTTAGCACAGACGGACGGCAAGATAAGCTTACAGATTAAGCAAGCTGAATTGGTAATGGACTGGTCATATTCATCGAAAGACCGATGGTCGGTGGAGCAGATGAGTCCTGGGCCTAGAGACAAAACACATTTCTGTTAGCGTTCACGCCAAACCGCAACGCAAAAACGTATGGAAATGACATTACCTGCGAAAAGACGACGTAACCTTTCCGTAGGTAATGTCATTCCCATAAATTTTGGCGTAGCGTTTGGCGTGAACGCAAACAGAAATGTGTTTTGTCTAGGCCTGCTGGAGTAGAGACCGCGTATCAGCAAGCGTAGTATGGGACCCCTCCAGCTAGATGGACTGACGACCTGAAGAAGTTGGCTGAGAATACTGAATCGGGAAGGCGGAGGACGTAACCTGGGAGATGCCTATGTCCAGCAGTGGACTACGATAAGCTGAGTTGACAACATTGATTACACATATTTTGCCGCCCAGCTATACAAGTCATGCCGACCCGAACGTGTGTATAGCACGTCTCACTTGCCATACAAACGCAGCATTAACAATTTACTTTTCCAGTTTCAAAGGAAACGAAACCAGACAGAAAAAATGCCAAAGCCCAGTGATCCGGACCCAGGGCTACCCAAACCAGAACACGATCAAGTTGGCGACAGTGCGCATCGCTCCTAACTTGAAGCTCCTGTCCTTTCGAGTCTCGAAGAACTTCCTGTACTTCAGCTTCGCAACACCTGGCACCGACCTATTAGAGTTCAATGAACTTTGCAAAGAGGAGACTTAGGTTTTTTTGATGGTGATGTTGTAGTGCCAAAGTTTTTTTTTTTTGCAGCTTTTGCAGACGACTAGCAAGCTCTTGTGACTGATCGTTTTTGCTGTGATACCAAGGCACTTAAGACCTTTTGTTAAAGATTCATGGGATTAAGAATTCTAAATGTACTAAAGTGCATAAAATGGAAAAATTTTAGATTTAAAAATCACCATAATAGAACCTTATATTTACCATAATTAAAATCATGGATCCTTTTATCCTTTCACCCATAATTTTAGCAATAAAGCTCATACATTTTTATATAACCACGTATTGTTACCATTTGCTAAAACTTCAATAATTACTTGACGAGAGTTTGATAGTAACTTGAGCTTCCTTTGTCACTATAACATCACTAATCATTTGTTTATTAATGGTATTAATAAGTTTAATGTTTGTGTCTGTATAAAGTCCATGTAATCGTCTTGTTTGTCTTTTAAATATTAATCAACAAAGAATATAAATATGTGTTCATGTAATGTCTCGTCCGTGTTTAAAAGTCCGTATTGTGTTGTTAACGTAAGTGTATTATTGTAATGTCGCAAAAATAAATAATTGGAAAAAAATACATGTTTTCATTTTAGGTAGATAATAAAATTCCCGTGAGGTTTTTATTCAGCACAGGTACTTTTCAGGCAAAACATAAGGCACACAATTGAAAAAGAAACTCTGGCACATTTACACGATAGTATACTAATTAACTGTAAAACTAGCTCAATATGAGACAATATTTAACTAGAATGACGCACAAAGACTATATTATTTTGCTAGGATGACACACACAAAACTATAAGAGAACCTACGTCCAGCAACTGACTTTCGATCCAATAATGAAGTTCTATCAGCCTATTGTCACACATGTATTAGACATCATCTGCTCATGTTGTGTCTTACACATGTTTGCCAGATTGCCTGGTAATCCCTTCCGTGTTACCGATTTGATGTCTAAATGTAGATATAAGGATATACACGGACCTTATTGGTGATGCTCTTCAGAAAAGTCAGTCTTTGCACCCGGCGTGGATGTATGACCCAGATGTATTAACGTAAACAAAGCAAAAGGAGTATGTATGGATCCTCGTGGAAAAAGTGTGGGTTTAATTATGTACAAAAAATGTAAATATGTGTAACTTAAGTAAGAATACGGAATTAAATTGTGCGTCATGAGTTACCCCTTCTTAAATTTCAAAACTGTGTCGCTATGGTCCAAATATCTCTTTACTTTGATACTGCACAATCTCCTTCCAGTTTTTTATTTTGCAATATGCTTCAGAACTATGAAAATACTAGTACTGGTTTTAAGGTAGGGTTTCTCAAAATACGCTTAAACGTATGCTTAGCGTATTAACATTTTTCGTACATAATTTTACAAAAAATAAAACTTTTTAACTTACCTGGTTTATTTTGTAATGCTCCTTTTTCTTATCAAATTGTAAAACGGGAATTTAAATATTAAGCTTTCTGGCTCTACTGTACATTTATTATTATGTGAATGCAAATAAGGGTGGGCGCTGATACTTAAATTACAAGATATTACAGCAACTGTACCATGTAAAATAAAGCAACTACCTTTCGACCTATTTTATTGTAAACCTGTTTCTTTATGTTAATTTTGAAGACGCAATTTTTTTTTTTAATTATTGTAACTAGCTTCCGCCCGCAGCTTCGCCCGCGTGGAAGTCGGAAATTAGCCCGCAGAAACGTACTACCGGGATAAAAGTACCCTACGTGTTAATTTAGCCTATATTCTATCTGTGTGTCAAATTTCATTCAAATGCTTTCAGTCGTTTTTTGCGTGAAAGAGTCAAATCAAAATATTTTATTTCACATAAACCTGCATGGGCACTTATGAAACGTCAGAAGCTAGGTGCATGGTTCCAAATTGTTGTTTCCTATGGAGAAGAGCTGGCAAGAAAATCCACGGTTACTCTTTTAAAAATAATTGACTTTAACAATGTTTTCAAATTACAGAGATAAAATGTATGGGAGAACAGTGCAGGCCTGTCAATAAGTACCAGGTACTTGGACGAATACATAATAGAAAATCGTCTACAAATCTACAGTCTGTAAGGCCTACAACGTTCTCTCATTCACAGTATGTAAAATAATCTACATAAATAAAATAAACATCCATACATACAATCTTTCGCGTTTATAATATTAATAAGACTTAAACAACGACTTTTTCCCACGAGGGTTCTAAGACCACTTTTGCTCAGCCTCCCTTCCCCAGCAACAAACATAAATAGTACCTATTGTACTCAAATACCACCCAGTAATGCACTCAACAGTTATATCGGCTCATTAATCATAAAACACCATGCACAATATCCTCATTCGGCCAGGCTTTGCTCATAACAATGCAACTGTACACAACCATTGTACATACACAAGTTAAATTCTAACTTGGAAGTAGGACCTGACGGTGCAAATAATGGTGGCTACACTACGCATATAAATCTTAGGGCTTTAGCATTAATGCTACATTCATCAATCGTGAATAGCTATTTAGTCTTGGGAGATCGATACAGATACAAAACGCTATAGTCTGTTCCGAAGGATCATGACATGTAAACCAATGGATCAGAAAACGTACCTACCTGTCAATACCAATGTGTAGTGGCAATTACACATTGATTGCTTTGACTGGGTTATTTGAATACTTGATGTGGTTCATTTGACAATGCAGGTCAGTTTTATAACCTGAATTTCGTAGATGATTTTTCACATTGACATTCTACAATAATTTGAAAACGTTGAGATATGTGGCTGAAAATGTGTTGCTAATTAATTCCATTTAGTGAGTAATTGCGTAAGAATTTAAACCAAACAGAATTTGTTTACACATTTGGCAGATACTTTTGCACCACGTACACATTCGGATGACAGTTGGATACAACTGTCATAATGCATAATTTTGTCATCGCCCTCAAATACTGCGAGTGGGCAAAACGACATGTAACATCGAAGTAATCGCAGAACCGTGCGAATTTGCTAACGACCGAATGTAGGGCTTCTAAAACGCAAGGCAGCTTTGATGACATCGAGGATTCAGTGATCTCCGATGCTGAAAGTGCAATATCTGCTAAGGTCCTTCTATGTTCTATGTTATGGGGTTTGGTTTTCGCACTTAGTCCTTCAAGTGTACCATTGTGCGTGAGCCATGGCGGCCTTTTGGTATTATTCCAGCCAGCCCACCTCCCTCCAGAAGTTGGCTATGACTCCTGGTTTGTTCAGAATATCCGTGTAACATTTGGGTGCCCCGAGGGTTTCTGTTCTAATCTGTGCTACGCCTGTGCATACGAAAAGCACATGCGCAACGGTTTCCTCAGCCTCCATGCAGGCCCTGCACAAGGGGCTGTCCGTTATGCTAAGGTCCTTAGCGCTTTGTCGATTCTTAGAGATACTCGGCTTAAAACCTACAGTATACAAAACTACGTAAGGTTCTTAAGGAAAAAGCTAGTTATTTATTAAAGTATTAGCTCCGTGCTTTGTTGCTTTTAGTAAGTACAGTTACCTTGTGAGTGTTCTTTTGTATTTTTACTCTGTAGCCTTGGATTTTTTATTTGTTCATTTTGCCTTTATGTATACGCTTTTATCGTAAATGAAGATATATATTATATTTCGGAGTATGTGTCACATACTACCCACGAATACATCATTGGTTTATATTACTTTGTCATATTTCTATATAAGACTACGCTATGGTCATAGCGTATTTCCCTTTTAGAAATGTGTGATTTAAAAAGGGTCTTTCTGTCTTCAATGCAGTTTTATCTTTACCGACTTTGTGAAAACAAAAACTGCGACAAACCTTTTTCTCAGCGATTCAGATGGCAGAATATGAACGTTTCCGTGCTATCGTTATGACAGAAAATTATATATTAAGGAATTATGACAGCTGTCAACTATGAACGAAAGCGGCAAAATTTTTAGCGTATTTGTTTGCCATGCCAAAAAATTGACTAGAACAGAATAAAAGCTTTTATTTAAAACTAGCTTTCGCAAGGGACTTCGCCCGCGCGGAACTTTCATCCCCCTCCATTTAACTCCCTTAGGGGTTGAATTTCAAAAAATCCTTACTTATTCCTTGTCTACATTATAAAGGGAACCTCTGTGTTAAATTTCAGGTTTCTAGGTCCAAGGGTTTGGGCTGGGCGTTGATGAGCCAGTCAATCAGTTAGGACTTTTCTTTTTATAGATTCAAAGATAATGCACGTAGTGAATACTTCCTTATTTTATACCGTAAAATTAAATAGTCAAGCCACACTTTGCAAGTATGTTTAGTTATAACAGGGGTCGAGCCTTTTACCCTTAACCGGACACAAATCCAAGCTCTGTGCTGAGAAATTCCTAATGGAACAACCCAATTAAACTTTACCTGACCCTAAGGTCAAGCTTAAGACCCCATCCCTACTAATATTATAAATGCGAAAGTAACTCTGTCTGTCTGTCTGTCTGTCTGTTACGCTTTCACGCCTTAACCGCTGAACCGATCGTCATGAAATTTGGCCGAGATATAGCCTGGGATATGGGTAAGGACATAGGCTACTTTTTTACGCGATAACCGACATCCACGCGGGCGGAGCCGCGGGCAAAAGCTAGTACTTATTAATCGCGCTTACGTAGATGAAAAAGACATACCTATGAATAAAACTGAGAAACCTCACATGATAGGGGCTTCGTAATAACTGCTATGGGCGGTGTTTGATATCTCGCTTCAACCCTTAGGGGCGAGTAAAAAAAAAAAGTAGTAAGATAGAATGGGCAGGCGCAGGCGGTGCGATGCAACGGAGTGAGTCGGGAGAAACTATAAATTTCACGAAGCTATACTTAACAAACGTTCGAAAAGAAAAACCACAAAAGAGCTTAAAACTATCCCAACTTTAATATTTTAACGAACAGATTTAAAGGCTCATTTTCCATGAAACTAGATACTCTTTTTTAGTTTTCGACATTAATTGCTTATGAATTATGCAAAAACTTAAGTGCGCCGACAAAGTCCGCGTTCGTTAGGTAAAGTTTCCACTGATATGTAACTTTATAGTGCCGCGTTGATGTTGGATGCAACTATGTGGATAGACCGCATAATTTTTCCAACTAATTTGCCTAATCTCTTTTTTTTATTTTAACGCTGTACGGTTTAACGGTCGCTTCAGTTGAGGTGTGGTTGTAATGGACGATTAATTTAACCCTTCCGAAACAGTTTCTTACTTTGTTTATACCCAGAGATCAGCTCCGTAGAGTCAGCCTTCGAAGATAAACAAGATACATAGAGAATTAATTTTCAAACTCAAACTCAAACTCAAACTCAAAGCATTTATTTCAAATAAACCAATTACAGGCACTTTTGAATTGTCAAGGTCGGTGAGTTAGAAAGATGAAGCTAGTTGCCCATTCCAAAGCGTAGGTACCTATGGAGAAGAACGGGCAAGAAACTCCATGGACACTCTTTTAAAATCAAGATTTTGTTACAAAAAGTTGGTTACATCATTATGTTGAAATTATTTTAACTTGTGGAACAGCCGATTGTCATGTCAAAGCCTCTAAACCCAAAGGAAACCTCGTATTTTATTTCTTTATTCAGTTTAATGTCTCTGTATTCTGTCCCGTATGTGTCGCCGGGCGCAAAAGAATAGCACCATCCCATTTCTTCCAGTGGGTGTCGTAGAAGGCGACTAAGGGACTTACTAGAGAATGGGCAGCAGCGTCCTCTATGCATTTTACCACCATACTGCGATCGCCAACCCGCCTGCCAAACGTGGCGATTATGACAAAACCCTAAGCCCAGGAGGCCTATGTCCAGCAGTGGACGTCTTTCGGCTGAAATGATGATTCAGTTTAATAATTTCAGTCTCCATGTGGCCTAAGGCCATCAACCGTTTTGATCACACGCGTGATCTAACACAATCGAAATAATTTTAATATGTAAGCTACAGACGATCAATATCGTATTCTTTGTCAATCGCCACAGTGGATAGAAAAGGAAATAAGAAGAGGAAGAAAATACATTTCTTAAACACAGACTAAGTCACACACGAGATATCACAAGAAAGAAAAAGACAGTAGGTAAGGTTTATTTTTCACAGACATTTAGAGCATGTGAGACATAATTGCTTATTCTTACCTTACATTTTTAATAAAATACCACGCCACATCCACTGCATGTCATCAGCATATTACTGTTAACTCAAGTCTCAAGCTGCAAGCGTTGCTCGCCCGGAGACAATTTCATAATTAAACTTGTGTTGGCAAATACGTTCGTATGTAGACGCTAGGGAAATTATTTGCTCTTGAACATTTTGTTTTATTTTGGAATACGAAGAAAAATTAGCTAAGCAGTCTTCGTATTCTTTGAAATATTGCAAATTTTTGAGTGAGTGTTAAAAATATGGCATGAATCTCTCAATCATCATAATCATCATCATTTCAGCCGGAACACGTCCACTGCTGGACATAGGCCTCCCCAAAATTGGGGAGGGTTGGTAAAATGCATAGAGAACGCTGCTGCCCATTCTCTAGTATGTCTCTTAGTCGCCTCCTACGACACCCACGGGAAGAGATGGGATAGTCCTATTCTTTACGTTCGGCATCTCATGGAACCGAATCTCTCAATAATTGATTACAATAGCAATGGAGTTTGAACAGGCTTCGGGATGCTTTCCCCATTCCTTTCCTTTTCCTCCCTATTTAAATTTACCGCTACTTGCACTCACCGATTGCTGTGAGCGCGCCAAGGACGACGTACCGCTCCTGCCATCTGACGGAGTGAAAAAATATCAGTTCGAACTCAACGAAAAGATCGGCCGGCTGCAAGACCGCGCGCGCGGCAACAAAAACACAAAAATATCGTGAAATATAACTGCTAGTGATACAGTGTGGTGATCTCCTGGTTCCCAGCCTCCCGTGAGTACCTGACCTCTTTCAATTTACATTCCTTTAGCCTGTTTCTGAGTAGGAAACTTCAAAAGCGTCCTTGGCTATACGCGATACTCAATCATATTTGTGGTCCTTCGAGCCGGATACCTGTAGATTACAGTTTTTTCAGGCATTCTCAGGTTCAATTTCAATAGAAAACTCTGAGATTTGCTAGATTTTCGCATTTTAAAAGTATTATCCTACAAAATTGTGTTGGTCATACTCGCAGTGTAACTTATGCGGATTCAGAGGTCATCTTAATTTAGTCGGGTTATATCACAATTGTTCATAGAAATAACGTAATATATTGTTTGTAATCTTATTAACCATAACTATTCACGGTATTTATACACTAACAAACATTATTACACAACTATTTCACCTAAAGGTATTGATTTACACCTAATATATCTCAACTTAGGTTCGTATTTTCATACCTACTAACATTATTTTACGTTCGCAACAAAATGGAGGTGGATAAACTTAAACTTCTTCAATCTCAACGCGAATATGTTTATCGTGATATTCAAATCCTTTACGACTTATCAAAATCTATGATTCAAGATTGTTCAAAGGTATCGTCGTTCAAGGCGAGATATACTCGAATACATTCAATTCGCGAAGAATTTGTTGCGTTATGTAGTAAAATACAAACTGTGGAGTTAGCCATGAATCCTGATGCAAAAGTGTGTCAAAAGTCTTTAAGTTCGTTTGATGATTTGTACTATGCCGTAATCAGTGCAGCGGCTGACTTGCAGATCGCTGTTAAGAAAGGAAACGTCGACGGGACGTCGCAGGCGACGGCGCCGCCCCCGTGGGCGGGGGCGTCCGACTCCATTCAAACGGGATGTAACGTGCGGCTACCAAAACTTGAGTTACCTAAATTCGATGGTAAAATAGAAAACTGGCAAACGTTTTACGATATTTACAAAACTTTGATTCACGACAATAATTCGATTTCGCAAATAGAAAAATATCATTATTTAGCGTCTTGTTTACAAGGCCCGGCTTTGTCTATGGTCAAAGGGCTTCCGATGACCGCCGATAATTACGAAGTAGTTTTTAATAGTTTGTTCGAGCGTTATCAAAACAAGCGTATTTTAGCTTTAACATATCTAGACAAATTCTTTAACCAGCCAGTTTTAAAATCGGGTAACTTCCAAGATCTACAAACTTTTATAAACGTAATTTATGAGGCTTAACATGCACTCCAAGCTTTAAAAATTGAAAATTTAGGTGAGTTTATCTTATTTTGTTTAACTTCGCGCGCGTTGGACTTGGACACGCGTAATCGTTTCGAATCTCAGAAAAACATTTCACAAATACCTACTTTTTGTGAACCGTTAAAGTTTCTTCAAGATTATGTTAAAATCTTAGAAACTAGTCATTTATCTTCTAAATCTAATATCAATAACAATCCTAACCCTCGTAACCTTGAAGGGAAAAAATCTTCGCCCGCGTTTAGTAGGCAAAATAGCAGCGGATCCAAACGCTCATCTTATCTCGCAAAATCTAACCCACCTGCAAATGTGGCTTGTGCTCATTGCAGTGATTCGCACCTGATTTATCGGTGCCCTACCTTTCAATCCTTAGATTCTCGTGCTAGACTCGCGTTAGTACAAGGTAAAAATAATATGTGTACAAATTGCTTACGTACAAATCACGTCATAGAAAAATGTGTATCTAAAATGTCTTGTACGGTGTGTGGATTACGTCATCATACTCTATTGCATATTGACCCAGCGCCATCCAGCGCCGGCGCAACCACTGGAGCGAACGTTACAGCTCATTCTCACATCGCCCGTGCCGTTCCGAACCGCGATATGGTTTTACTAGGGACATGTCAGGTGCGCGCGTTTAACACCGCCGCCGGCACCCAATGTACCGTGCGTGCACTCGTGGACAGTGGGGCGCAGGATTGTTTCATCACAGCTGCGTGCGCGCGAACACTAGGGTTAAAACTACGCCGGTGCAACCTTAGCATAGCCGGACTAGGACAAAACTCAGTCACGCAAGTAAGGGGGGTGACGGAATGCACTATACGACCTGTACATGGTGATACTCCATACTTTAATATCAAGCCAGTCGTATTAGATAATATCACTGCTCTAATACCAAGCGTTAAAGTACCATCAGTCGTTCGAGAACGTTGCAACCATCTAATGTTAGCCGATCGCGACTACGATGTTCCCAACAAAATCGATTTATTGATTGGGGCGGAGCTATTCCACGATATCTATGACGGCCAACGTATCAATCTGGGGCCCGGTTTACCTGCCGCTCTGCATAGCGTTTTCGGGTGGATTTTGTCAGGGGCAGTAAACTTTAATTCTGCACCTTTAAACACCGCGTGTTCTTTAGTGGCCACCACATTTAAATTAGATGAGCAGATTCAAAAATTTTGGGAAGTGGAGGAACCACCGCGCACTGTTATCACCGCACCCGAGAATAATATCTGTGAGCACATGTACACTGAGTTAACTTATCGCGAACCTGACGGACGATACGTCGTACCTATCCTCTTAAAGGATGGCGATCGTCCTTTGGGTGAATCTTACAATAGTACCTTGTCGCGTTTGACTCATCTTGAAAAGAAACTTAATCGTCAGACTGAACTTAAATCCGATTATGTTAATTTTATGCGCGAGTACGAGAATTTAAATCATATGTATCCCGTACCTAACCTTGTGGTACCTACTCTCAATCGTTATCTTATCCCTCACAGTTGTGTCGTTCGCCCAGAGAGCACGACCACTAAATTGAGAGTAGTTTTCGATGCTAGTTCTAGAACTACTAACGGTCTATCTTTAAATGATATTGTATTCACTGGCCCTAAGCTTCAAGTGGATATTGTAGATATTATAACCCTTTTCAGATTACACACAGTAGTTTTAACTTGTGACATATCGAAGATGTATAGAGGAATCTTGATTAGACCGGAGGATCGGAACTTACAACACATACTATGGCGAGAATCTCCCAGTGATCCAGTTAAAGAGTACGAACTTGCGACTGTCACCTACGGAGTTAGTAGTTCCCCTTATCTGGCCATCCGCACCCTCCACCAATTAGCAGCCGATCATGGCACCGCGTATCCACGCGCAGCTGAAGCTCTTCTTCATGAGACATATGTCGATGATATTACGACCGGCGCGCCCTCTGTACGCGAAGCCATAGAATTGAAAGATCAACTTGTCAGTTTATTAGGTTGTGCTCAACTCGAGCTCCGAAAATGGAGTAGCAATTCACAATCCTTTCTTGAAACTTTGCCTGTAGAGCACTGTCAATCACCTAAACGTTTCTCTGAAGAAAGTAATAAATCTATTTTAAAAATCTTAGGAGTCCAATATGATCCTGTGCGTGACAATTTTAGTTACTCACAGTCCCCAATCGAGGACAATAAATGTACCAAGCGTTCCATCTTATCTAGCATCGCGCGTATCTTCGATCCTCTTGGGTGGCTCACACCTTGTATCTTAAAAGCCAAATTGCTCCTTCAAGATTTGTGGCATCTTAATCTTTCATGGGACGAACCTGTGCCCAAAGACATAGCTCTAGAATGGCAGGGTTTTATAGCGGATCTTCATAACTTAAGATTAATAGAAACCCCCCGTAGGATGATACCTTCTCAGTCTAAGGAATTTCAACTCATCGGATTTTGTGATGGTTCCACTAAAGCATACGGATGTTGTGTTTATCTTCGTGTCGTTACCTCTCACGACGTACAAGTTTATCTTTTAATTGCTAAGTCTAAAGTAGCACCTCTAAAAGTGTTGACTGTCAACCGCTTAGAGCTTTGCAGTGCTGTATTACTGTCCAAAGTAATAATTCGCTTTCATTCCTTGCTTAGTTCAAAAATCATAATGAATAAATCTATCTTGTTCACAGACAGCTCGACTGTATTGTCATGGTTGAATACTGAGCCACACAAGCTTAAGACCTTCGTTGCCCACAGAGTAGTCCTAATTAATGACACTCCTGTGCCAACGGAGTGGCGACATGTGTCCACCCATGACAACCCAGCCGACATCTGTAGTCGTGGCTTATCATGCTTATCTTTATCTTCTTCTCAAATCTGGTGGTATGGTCCTCAGTGGCTGTCCAAAGAACCCTGCAACTGGCCTGTTTCAGCAGTTGAAGTATCCGATAACGTGCCAGAACTTAAGCCCGCATCACGCGCGTCTCATACTGGTGTGACACGTGAATCTGACTTGCTTGGTTCCATCATGGAACGCCACTCCTCTCTTTCCCGCGTGGAAAAAGTGGTTGGATTTTTTTTTTTTTTTTTTTTTTGGGTGGGAAATCATCAAATAACTTCTCCCGCTCTGGGTGGAGCAGGAGGGCGTGTCAGACTTTTACTGACTAAAACCCACCCGTGTTCCTTCAGTAGCCCTTAAGCCAGGGGCTGTGGTGTCTCTTTCGAACAAACCCGCACCCCTGGCAGGCATCGACCCTTGCGGGTCCCATCACTTTTTGTGCTGACATCTCTTTGAGGCGCGCGTGGAACACAACGCGCCGTCGACTTGGGCTTGGTCCTTACCGGACAGCGAGCTACCCATTACTCGCCGTCCGCAAGCCCACGCCTACGGTGGCCGGAAATCGGCCTGGGATTCCCGACGCCCAGGGCGTCTCCGTATCCTGCGACGGCTGGGGTCGCGAGGGCGCATATGCTGCCTCTCCCTCACGTGCGCCGCCTCCCTCTTCGCGAGCATCACTGCTTCGCTGAAGGAGGTGACGGCTCCCCATGCCCTCTCGCTCCGTACCATGGCCTGGACCAGGGCCGGACGCGAGAGATCGCCGCCGCCGATCGCCTCCACGAGGACACGGCGGTGCTCCGCCCAAGCAGGGCAGACCGCCACCGTGTGCTCCACCGTGTCCTCAGGGCGATCTTCGCAGTGGAAACACCCGGGCGTTTCCTCCCGCCCTATCCGAAACAGGAACCTCCCGAAACAACCGTGTCCGGTGAGGACCTGCGTCAGGCGGAAGGTGAGGACGCCATGCCGCCTCTCAAACCACTCCTCAAAGAGGGGACTTACCGCCGCAATCGTGGCGTGCCCAAAAAGTGGTTGGATGGATCTATCGTTTCATCAACAACGCGAAAGCTACACGTTCTGAGCGTAACTTATTACCTTATCTGACAGCCACTGAACTACTCCAATCTTTAGATCATTTAACAAAATATGTTCAACATCAAAGTTTTGATGATGTCATATCTTTAATAGCATCCAAGAAACCTTTACCCAAACATTTATCTAAACTCTCTCCTTTTCTTGACACTCGCGGAATCTTGCGAGTGGGGGGACGTCTCAAGCACGCGTCATTACCAGGTCGCGTCAAACATCCATACCTCATACCTAAGATTTCTCAATTGAGTTCTCTTCTTATTGACCACTATCATACAACTTATCTTCATTGTGGGCCTCGCCTACTCCAATCTTTAGTAATGCGTCGATTTTGGATACTCGGCATTAGAAATCTTATCAGATCGCGGTTATCTAAATGCGTGACCTGTTTCAAAATCAAACCTATTCCACTTCAACCTTTACAAGGTGATCTTCCATCTTCCCGACTACAACCGGGTCAGTGTTTTCAAACAATCGGTATCGACTTCGGAGGTCCTTTTATGATAAAAGAAAGTAGACGTCGTAACGCTAAAACTTATAAAGCGTATCTTTGCCTCATAGTCTGCCACGCGACCAAGGCCGTTCATCTCGAGCTGGTTACTGAGCTCACATCTGAAGCATTTATAGCGGCCTTAGATCGTTTTGTATCGCGGAGAGGACTTTGTCACTCCATAGTCACAGATGGTGGTACTAACTTCGCGGGTGCCAGGCGTTACTTGTCGGAAGTTAGCGAAATGCTCAACCGCGAAAGCGATAGTATTTCCAGTCACCTCGCTTCTCGAGGAATCACGTGGAAGCTTAATCCTCCTTCCGGTCCTCATTTCGGAGGCATTTTTGAGAGCGGTATAAAATCGACAAAATACCATCTTAAACGTATTATTGGATCCCAAACTCTTACCTTTGAAGAATTTTATACTATCTTAACGAAAGTGGAAGCCATGTTAAACTCTAGACCCTTAGTAGAATTGTCTTCCGATCCCGGCGAGGTTGACGCTCTTACAGCTGGTCACTTCCTCGTCGGTCGACCTTTAGTATCTCTGCCTGAACCGATGTATACCGAAAACGAGACATTACGTACTCGTTGGCAGCTATTACAGCGCCTATCACAGAGCTTTTGGCGCACTTGGCAAAGGGACTATTTGCATACCTTACAACAGCGAATGAAATGGTTAAAACACGGCAACCGTCAGCCAAAACTGAACGATCTTGTCACCATTTATGAACCTAATTTACCTGCTAACGAATGGAGGTTGGGTCGCGTTGTACAGCTCCATCCGGGTAAAGATGACATTACTCGTGTTGTGACACTCAAAACATCTAAAGGCTTACTTGTAAGACCTGCTGTCAAAATTTGTCCTCTTCCAATTGAACAAAATAACTAACCTATCAATGTATCTACATTATATTTCTATACTTATAATTTAACGTACTTATAACAATTAAACATTTTTAAGTATCTATACATATATCAAACTTATATATTAACCTTAAACTTAAAATCTTATCAGCATGGATGACAAATGAATCCGCATAGGCCGTAAGTCTCGAACTTCATCTATCTTATCTTATGAAATCCCTGGTCGATTTCAAGTGGGGGGATATGAACAGGCTTCGGGATGCTTTCCCCATTCCTTTCCTTTTCCTCCCTATTTAAATTTACCGCTACTTGCACTCACCGATTGCTGTGAGCGCGCCAAGGACGACGTACCGCTCCTGCCATCTGACGGAGTGAAAAAATATCAGTTCGAACTCAACGAAAAGATCGGCCGGCTGCAAGACCGCGCGCGCGGCAACAAAAACACAAAAATATCGTGAAATATAACTGCTAGTGATACAGTGTGGTGATCTCCTGGTTCCCAGCCTCCCGTGAGTACCTGACCTCTTTCAATTTACATTCCTTTAGCCTGTTTCTGAGTAGGAAACTTCAAAAGCGTCCTTGGCTATACGCGATACTCAATCATATTTGTGGTCCTTCGAGCCGGATACCTGTAGATTACAGTTTTTTCAGGCATTCTCAGGTTCAATTTCAATAGAAAACTCTGAGATTTGCTAGATTTTCGCATTTTAAAAGTATTATCCTACAAAATTGTGTTGGTCATACTCGCAGTGTAACTTATGCGGATTCAGAGGTCATCTTAATTTAGTCGGGTTATATCACAATTGTTCATAGAAATAACGTAATATATTGTTTGTAATCTTATTAACCATAACTATTCACGGTATTTATACACTAACAAACATTATTACACAACTATTTCACCTAAAGGTATTGATTTACACCTAATATATCTCAACTTAGGTTCGTATTTTCATACCTACTAACATTATTTTACGTTCGCAACAAAATGGAGGTGGATAAACTTAAACTTCTTCAATCTCAACGCGAATATGTTTATCGTGATATTCAAATCCTTTACGACTTATCAAAATCTATGATTCAAGATTGTTCAAAGGTATCGTCGTTCAAGGCGAGATATACTCGAATACATTCAATTCGCGAAGAATTTGTTGCGTTATGTAGTAAAATACAAACTGTGGAGTTAGCCATGAATCCTGATGCAAAAGTGTGTCAAAAGTCTTTAAGTTCGTTTGATGATTTGTACTATGCCGTAATCAGTGCAGCGGCTGACTTGCAGATCGCTGTTAAGAAAGGAAACGTCGACGGGACGTCGCAGGCGACGGCGCCGCCCCCGTGGGCGGGGGCGTCCGACTCCATTCAAACGGGATGTAACGTGCGGCTACCAAAACTTGAGTTACCTAAATTCGATGGTAAAATAGAAAACTGGCAAACGTTTTACGATATTTACAAAACTTTGAATGATGCAATGGATTAGTATTTTCACACAATTAGGGTGCTGGACATGTCAAGTCAAAGCACGAGCTAATTAACGTTTTTAGTTCTTAGCGTACTGCCTGGTTTCCATAGCAAAAATTTTTTTCCAAAGAAAAAAACAACCGCCCGAAAAGTTTTTATTTTCCTCTTTTCAGTTTTAGTTCAAAATTTATCATCCTTAGGGTCAAAATAATGCATATTTATGCGATAGCAGCAATCGCAGTTGATTTGCCGTAATTTTTTGAAGACTTTCGTTGTCTGTCACCAAACCCATCATCAGATCTATATGAAATTGAAATGGGACCATTTAGGAATAAACCCCTTTCGAAAAAAATTACAATTTTGCAAATTCGTCTATACGGGAAAAGTTTTTATCCAGTACGCAAACTGTAACCAATAATTCAGCGTATCATTCTAGACCCCCTAACGCAGAAATTTTTCGCCGGTTATAACCGGCGAAAAATTTTGTATACAAAAAACCTACGCGGTCAAAATGTATTTGTAGTCGAATTGATAACCTCCTTCTTTTTGAAGTCGGCTAAAAATAAACTAATGTGCCATATTAGGAGTCACGCAATTTGATTTAAAAAACAACTGACTTCCAAATAAACTTGTTTTATTGATTTAAAAAAACTAATAAAAATCTAATTTTTGGCTAGTCAATGTGATACTGGTACCTACTGGATACTTTATAAACTAAATACCTTCCCTATGTCACCACAACATCTCACCCTCCGTCTTCCCACACTACCCGGTCAAGGTTGAGTTACAACCTTGACTTGCACACAACTATACCCGGATTTCGGAATCAATTTATCAAGCAGACATAGTCGACTCCCGAAGCCGGTTGACTACCCGGTTGAATAATAAACCGCGGTTAACCGCGCCTCCGGGTGCGTTCCGTTTATCACCAGTCACCACTTTACAAGTTATGGCTGCTTTCAAAATTTTAACTTTATATCATCTTTACTTGGATCGTGGAAAGTAGGGAGATGTGCTGTCACAGCAGCGTTGAAAATGCATGGAATTAGTAAGTACTGAAAACGTAATGCTAGAAGGCTGCCAAATGTGTCAAATAAGATCGGGCGGGTCACATCACGTATGCAGGATAACCGCTGTGTAAAAGTCTCCACCCAATGGGTGCCTCCGCAGCAGGAGACGCCCTGGTCGTCGGGAATCCTAGGCTATCCCGGCCACCGTAGGCGCGGGCTTGCGGACAGCGAGTAATGGATAGCTCGCTGTCCGGTAAGGACTAAGGCCGGGTCGACGGCGCGTGGTAACCCACGCGCGCCTCAAAGAGATATCAGCACCAACTGATGGGGCCCGCGAGGGCCGATGCCTGCCGGGGGTGCGGGTTGTTCGAAAGACATACCGTGGCGCCTGGCACACAGGCAACTGAAGGACCACGGGTGGGTTTTAGTCAGTAAAAGTGTGACACACCCTCCAGCTCCACCCAGGGCGGGAGGAGTTATTGGATGATTTCCCACCGAAAAAAAACCTGAAGATGGACGGTGCCAACGCGGTTGGTCCTGAAAGTGGGGGCGGGATGGCCTGCACGTATACCAATAGTGCTGGCTCGAGGAGGTGCTGGAAAAAAATCCTAGAACGACGTTGAGGAGGTCTTTAGCCAGCAGTAGGACAATAAAGGCTAAACAAAAAAAAAAGAAGGTAGGATGCGTAAAGTTAAGCGACTTTTACTCGGATTAGAAAACTGGTAACATTCAAACGAGCATCTATCCAAGAGCTGCTTTTCCACTCGCATAGGTATCAAAAGGTATCAATATTTTTAAGTGCCTGCTTAAAACGATCTGAACCTAAGAACCTAGTGCGTATGTAAGTTTACTACAAACGCATTATAGAGAGTAAACAGCAATGTTCAATTGGCAAATAACAATATCTAAGCATGTTCATTCTCACAACAGCAAAAAACACTACTTTCGTACAACATGCAGATCTCAGCATTATGAAAGAAAACACATCAAAAGATCTCTATGCCTAGTTTTCAGAGCAAAACGCGTATTTGTGGCTTGTCTGCATTCCTTCTGCATTCCCAGCTTTCTATACTTAAAGAGTCGATATCCTTAAAACATTTAATGTTCAGTCATAACCGTGTATTATGCTACCTTTGTAAGTCCAAGCAATTATAAATATCTTTATTAAGATCTTGAAATTATTACTACTATAAAAGTTAAGTATAAATATAAAACTTTGATGGTGCGATGGTCCTTTTTCTGGAGTCCTTTTTTATGCAAAAGGAGAAATTATACGTAGGCATCAACCTAATAAATGTCTTGGTGACAGATTTCTTTCAAGGAAGTTAGTAAGAATGGGAAAGAAAGTAAGTAAACTTATTTTTTGACCTTTCATTTGTAAGATTAAGTTTTACCTTAATGATAAATGAAATTTACTTCTGTAAGTAGGTTTGTACAAACACTTTCAAACGTCAGTCATATTTTTTTAAACTAGATGAGGTCGGCGTTTCCTATCTGACTACTCTGAGAAGAAAGGACGAAACAAACTCAGAGGATTTAAAGTCCAGACATAATCTTGTTTTTTTTTTTTTTTTTTGGTTGGGAAATCATCGAATAACTTCTCCCGCTCTGGGTGGAGCAGGAGGGCGTGTCAGACTTTTACTGACTAAAACCCACCCGTGTTCCTTCAGTAGCCCGTATGCCAGGGGCTGTGGTATCTCTTTCAAACAAACCCGCACCCCTGGCAGGCATCGGCCCTTGCGGGCCCCATCATTTTATGTGCTGACATCTCTTTGAGGCGCGCGTGGAACACAACGCACCGTCGACTTGGGCTTGGTCCTTACCGGACAGCGAGCTACCCATTACTCGCCGTCCGCAAGCCCATGCCTACGGTGGCCGGAAATCGGCCTGGACATAATCTTGGTCAGACCATATGAAGATCATGTGGATTGGTGTCTGAAATGTTCTTCTGAGGAAAGAATCACACAGATTGAGTGGACCTGTTTATTCAGTGTGTGTCGTCGATGGACGGTCCATTACATACTGAGTCCCCCTAGTGCTTTTGAAAGCACGTTACTTCATTGGTCCTCGCTATAATTTGTAGATCTACATTTACAGTCGTTACGGATGCCAGAAGCTAAAAAATCAGACAGCCAAGAGGTATCGTGGTACCCCGTAGAGGGAGATTTAAAAACTTATGGTTTCAAATACAAGGTCTATTTAAGATTTAGTTTAGTTGACAGCGTAGTCACTGGCTTTCCAAGAGCCTCGTGTATTCCAAGAGCCTCGTGTGCGTTACTTAGCTAAGACTTCTCGCTGACGTTTTCCTTGAACTGTCTTCAAATGTATTCGTACCCTTACGAGGCTATTGGTAGACCAAAAGCGAACCTGTGTCTGAAACCACAAGTCGTAAATCTTCCTCTCACTTTATTGACATGAAAACGAAAAAGACAGTTAACATTTCAATACTTGCCGTTAAATAAAACCAAGAAATATAACTTGGCGCATACCTCAGTCTATATACTCACATGCTCCTTTCATTCAAGGAGACAGTTTAAATTTATTAGAGCAAGTAGATCTTAAAGCTCATGAAACCAGAACTAAGCCGTGGTTTGGAAAGTCGCCAGTAAACTGAGTATCAAAACCACTTGGACTAAACACCCTCTAACGACACGGTCGTGAAGATACAGCTTAAAGACTACACTAGCTGTAAGGTATTGTATGCGCTAAGTTTATTGGTATGGATTCTATTCAGAGGTACTTGTATGGTTTATGTGAACGGTGAATGCAGCGTAAGTATTTTATAGTTGTACTTAATTGTCTGTCATTTGGGGATCTTTGACAGTCGTTACGGGTCGTCAGAAGCCCGAAAGTCTGACAACCAGCCTTACCAAGGGGTATCGTATTACCCAGTAACTGGGCTGTGGAGGTCAGATAGGCAGTCGCTCCATGTAAAATACTGGTATTGAGCTGCATCCGGTTAGACTGGAAGCCGACCCCAGCATACTTGGGAAAAGGCTAGGCAGATGATGATGACTCAATTACTTCATTCTAGTAAAGAGATCTAACCCCGCCAGTAGCAAAATTTGCTACCCAGTACGTACCTACTGGGTAACTTCCATAGAATATAGTATAATCACCCTGTAATTTACTGCTGGGACAAAGGCTACTGTGAGAGGGAGTGGGCCATAATCCACCACGCGAGCCCATTGCGGGTTGGTATATGTCACATGTGTTAAGATATTGGGTATTAAGTCCCCTCGCCCACGGTGACTTTTTGTAGCGTTGCTGTCACGCATGTGTACCGATACAACCGCGATGCTGTCGCTGGCTGTGTACCTTCGCCCAGATTCTGTATCGCTACTATCGCTATGCTATCGCGCTTCAGTCGCGATCTTATTAGGCTTCATTCTTCTTTCGGCTGTTTTTATCGATGTTTTGATGCCGCGCGTTTGCATAGTTTCTTTCGCACGTTGCAAACGCGACTGATGCGCGATCGTAGCGATGCAAAAGCGCGTTTACAAAATGCGCAACAGCATCGCTACAAAAAGTTTCTGTGGGCGACATGCCGATTTCCTCACGATATTTTCCTCGATGATGTGTCTGGTGGGCTACTGCCCGGTTTTGGTCGGGTAGAAACGCGGTTGATTAGGATTCATTTCTGTATACGCCAATAGCGCGGAAAGCTCTTCTTGCGCAATTTAGAATTTTCGTGACGTCTGTGTGAAATGTAGTTTTCAAGTGGCATAATACTTAGATTGGAAATATACCATCAGAACTAAGTGACGAAACTAAGAACGATGTACGATGAAGCCAACAGACATTGCCTATGGGCGTTATTATATTTTCTAACTTAACTATAATTATTGTGGACATCCAGGGCATTACGTCAAGTTTACTCATGGAAGTAAAATGTTTGGATGTGTGTAGAAACGCTTTTTCTTCCGTCTCTGCTAACTTTACAAACGTGCTTTATTTCATACGTTAAAATTAGTAGGTATATACGTTTAAATTCAAATATCACTGTAAGGAGATACTCGTAAACTAATGCAGTATACTACTCATTCAGGTTGAAATCAAACCAAATCGTTGACTAAGCTCGCGTGATTACTAGCATTCAGTATAGACTACAAACTTAGTTACCGTTTCAACTAAATGTTATTGCCGCAACAAAGTGCAACTAAACGATAAAATAGACTGAATGACGATTTGAATTCACGACTTTTAGTCTATAGTTAGTTACCATTGAAAATGTCAATTTAAACGCTCAATTTGTGTCGTAATCAATCATGTAGTTTTAGTCTAGTTTCGGCCTGCATGAATTAATTATTAATTGTATTGGTTTCAGCATTTAACTAACAATCAAAAATCAAAAAACAGATTCAGGATTAGCTACTTGGTCTTAATTATACTGAAACGGAAACCCTTCTATCTTTCAACTGTTAAAGTTCTTATTATCACGCACACATCTCATCCACATACTCACATCATACATACACTCATCACACAGACACACTAACACTCATCGCACTGTACACTCATCACCGTAAAAATACTTTTGGTTTCCTCTTATTAGTTATGGCAAATTATTATTTAGCATTCGTTTTATTGAATTATTATTTAGTATTAGTTTTAGTAAGTTATTTAGCCTTAGTTTTAGTGGATTTACTTTATTATTTAAACCGTTGCTCTTGTATACTTTACCTATAATAATTTCATACAATCTGTCGAAAGAGACTGGATCCTGCGACACATGGTATCCTAGTGCGGGATCCAGTGTCACACCTATACTTACTGTAACACTTTTTAATGAGCCATAAATAAATAAAATAAATAAAAAGTTGCATAATCAAGGATATCGTATTAATGAAGCCTCGGTGAAAACTATAACTTGTCTTGGACTTCTACAGTATTTCTTCCCTTTTAAAAGATAGCGATGATTATCCAGTGGTGATAACTGCGGGAGGGTTTCCCTGGTCGCATTAGTTAGTAGCAACCCGGAGATTTGTGCCCGGTTGATGGCAATAATCATCCGCAATCCGAGTCCGCATTCTCATTATCAACAATTCCAGAGTGGCTGGGGATCCTAGCCAGAGCAATCTCTAAGCCTAAGCAGTGGCATCTTTACAGGAGTTGTTTAATCTTTAGGATAGGGGGAAAATTGTGACGAGAGCGAAAAGGTGATTTTGTTAAATCCTGTAGACAGCTAAATAATAATTTGCTCACCATTTATGGTTAAGTCTGCTTGTGGTGACTGGTCGTCTTGCTGACCATGGTTTTGTCATTGTTAATTGTGATAACTGTTTATGAATTTAATTTCAAAGGTCTTAGTATAACTTTTGTTCGTTCAAGTTATAGCTGTATTTACATAATGTGGAATTGCATGTGTAACCAGGCACGCCCTTTATACCTGGAGGCTTTTATTTAGGTTGTAAGTTATATTTACGTTTTTTCTTTTATTATTTATTTCTGCTTGAGTACCCATAGTTTTCAATGCTGTGTTGGTATATTGGCGTGTGCTAGCTGACATATGGCAAATTTAATGTTTCTTGTGTTTCGTAATGTTATTTACTTACCTACTATGTTATAGAATCCAGTTCTTCTAACTTAACAAACAGCTGTGCTGCAGGAGAGTTTGTTGCGTCACTTCTTCTTCCCAGCTAAAGCACTAGGAAATGGTGAAGGGCGGGTGTTTTTGGTGGACTGTTTTATGTAATTTTGAAGTCCAAAAAGCTCTCAGCCTAGTTTGAATAAATGACTTTTGACTAAGAACTTCCAGGGACCTGGGAATCCCTCCCACGCCTGCGCACACTAGACAATTGTCGCACTCTGATATGGATCACATGGGACTTAAACGTAACTGGTGAAATGTGGGTGTACTTTAGGTACACCTATGCTTAACCTTCCGGGAAAACAAGGCCTACAACAGAACTGTAATCTATACATAAATTAAATACTACGGGACTTACTAGAGAATGGGCAGCAACGCTCTGTATGCATTTGACCACCGTACTGCGATCGCCAACCCACCTGCCAAAAGTGGCGATTATGGCGAATCCCCCTTTTGGGGGAAGCTTACGTCCAGCAGTGGACGTCTTTCGGCTATGATGATGATGACAAAATAAAATAGTAACAGAACTCAAAACTGTAAATTTCGTATTTTGAAAAATAAATTGCCACGAGGTAAATGGGGAACTGATCTGATGGCGATAATTTCGTTTTTAGAATATTTGTCCGATTGCCTGTTGATCTGTTTGTATGTTCCGGATTGGAGCAAAAACAGCTGAACTGATTTGGATGAAATTTGGCACACAGATAGCTTACTACCTGAATTAACACAAAGGGTACTTTAAGTCCCGGTATTACGTTCCCATGGGATATTTTCTGAGATCACCGCGGCAGAAGCCACGGGCAAAATTATGTGTAATAGACGTTAGTCTGGTTGCTTTAATTATATCGATTTCAGCAATAGGTAAACAGTTCTTTAAATAAGATATTTTTTGTATGTTTAGACGCTTTACTTACACATACAACTTTTACACATCGTCTAAGGCATGTTAAGATGATACAAGTCAATTTTTCCTCTGAATTTTATTGTATGCTATGCTACAATTAGGAAACTTGCATGGGGCTTTACGTTCTGTGGTTAACTTACCTTACATATACGTGCCAAGTGTTTAATGCATTACATCAAGTGGTCGAGCAGCTGCATCTGCTCTAAAATGTACTAAAACTTTTCAACATACAACAAAAACCACATTGTATATAATGATATTCTGCAGCTAAACGCTAGGAGTGGCGGCCATTGCTGCGAATTTTAAACGATGTTGCAAGTTTACACAAATAAGTAATGTTTGTCTAGAGACCGTGTGGAGTTGCCAGATCTTTTCGGCAATTGAAATGTTTGGAAAAATATGTTCCTTTTTCTTCTATAAAAGTTGAAAAGGTCAAATTCCTCGTGATTGAGTAAAAAATCGGTTGTCTGTAAAGTCGGTTTACTGACGATAGTTGAACGTGACAACGTCATAAGATAATACTATTGTTTAGTATTGTATTATTGTATAGCAGCTGTCCACGCAGACGCATCGCTTACTCAAGTAGGAGAGAGACTGATGTCGAACGCTGCTGAACGCGGAGACCGATTGTGCCTCTTTGTCGCTCGTTCCGCGCTCTCGCTTGCACTTCAAGCCTTAAATGGAACGCCTCAGAGCGAGGTAACGCCGCATGAGTCATGTTTTTTCATGCGTGCTGCCGGCTCCATCGAATTATAAGACGTTGTCACGTCAAAAAAGTTAAAACACTAGATTTTTTTAACTCCCAACTCAAAAACGACGGGGTGTTATAAGTTTGACGTGTCTGTCTGTGTGTGTGTGTCTGTCTGAGGCATCGTAGCTCCCGATTTGTTTGAAAGGTGAATTAGTCGGCAGTGTTCTTAGACCTGTTTCATCAAAATCGGTCCAGCCGTTTGAAAATTATCAGCTCTTTTCTGGCTTATGAAGGGATTTGAGCATCTTCCACGGGTCTGAGCAAGTCGAAATTTCGTATTCTATTATTTCAATGATATTAGACGAACAAAGTAACCTTGAACTGATGCTGGAGTAACACCTGGAATTTCTAGGATACCCAAGTTACTCGCCAACAAACAGCCCGACTTGACAATGCCTTGATCAAAATATTACCCATAACTTAAAAGGCTAATATATATATATATTTTTTTTACTTTTTGGAGTTTTTATTTGGGGCCGGGGTTTTTTAATTTTTTTATTTAACTTTTTTTTGTAACTTAAAACACTCACTGGATTTTTTGGCCTCTGGACAAGATGTACCTATATTCTGAAATAGGATACTTTTACTACAAACAGCAATGCTGCTTATTCTCTTGACATCCCTGTATAGCTTTCCACCTATCCTTTCAACCCGGTGGAAAGGAAGGAGGAACCGTAACACGGCGGGTAGCCACCGAATGAGTAGAAATTATCGAAATGTAACACTCAAAGACTGTCAATGCCACAGAGGCCTAAAAGCCGCAAACATATTCCTGGGTGTGTTAGTCCAACCAATGCAATCCCTACATAGGAAGATGTGATCTTTGGCAATAACTGCTTAAACTCCTGATTTTTTCATTGATCTATCAAAGGGCCTCCCATCCGGGCACAATTTCCAGTGGCAAAAAATGTTTCATTGATTGATTGAAAAGCTTAAATAGATTTCGTATCCAGGTAGGCCGCAACAAGGACAACTTCCACAAGTGCGAGTTCATGGACGCCTCAGACCTCTGGTGTGTATGCGGCGTCTCTCCACAGACAATAGCCCACCTCCCATCTTGCACCACATGCCCTGTCATTTGCACGGGTGAGGACTTAATGGCTGCGTCAGCAAAAAGTATTCCCAATACTGAATTTTGGGCCAAACAAATTTGAAAGAATTTCATTAATTTTTTCGCGTTATTTTTGCCATCGACACGCTAAAAAGAAAAATACCTCGAAGCAGAAAAACTTTAAGACTGTTAAAATTCTTCCAAAAAAAAAATATTCACACTCTCAACTGCCTCTTGAACCTGGCACCACAGCCTAATAAAATACATTGTAAGAACAATATACGATGCTAATACGACGTCATAACGTTTCAATTTGCTGGCACATTTCCTAAATATTCCCGCGACGGTGAATTTATATGAGAGGCTGTGACGCAGCTGTGCTTCAACGCGCATGTATAAGACGATATTTGCTTTTTGACAATGTGGTTGTTATTTTGTTATTGTTTTCGTTGATATTAACTTTTAATGTTCTTTGGTAGTTTTGTTTTGTTTTTAGTCTCGTCCCCTGTTACATGGGTCTTAAGACATAACTAGCGAAATGTGAGAGTACTACCAACTCTGTGTGGGTTACACAAAGTTGTTCAAGGATGACAGACGTTATGTTCTGATCTAATAAGTTTTTTAATATGGCAATCCGAATCGGCAAATGAAAATCCGAAATTGACCATTGTGCCAATCATCATCATCATCATTTTTGTATCTTTGTTTGTTTTTTATCTTGTTTTCGTGCTTTTATTTTTTGTATCTCTTCGACTTGCCCAAATGGATTATTGTGTGTAACGTGTACTGTCCTAATTTCTTTATTCACATCACTTTGAAGGGACACTGAAGATACAGGTACATAAACCTAGTTTAGAAGTCAGGGTTTTCCTCTCGCGAAGACTAATTTAATCCATTTTTAAATCAAAGTACTGTAAATGTATTTATGGAGAAATAAAGATTATATCCCTACTAATATTATAAATGCGAAAGTAACTCTGTCTGTCTGTCTGTCTGTCTGTTACGCTTTCACGCCTTAACCGCTGAACCGATCGTCATGAAATTTGGCCGAGATATAGCCTGGGATATGGGTAAGGACATAGGCTACTTTTTTACGCGATAACCGACATCCACGCGGGCGGAGCCGCGGGCAAAAGCTAGTTATATTATATATTATCATCATTTCAACCGAAAGACGTCCACTGCTGGATAAGGGCCTCCCCCAGGCTCCTACACTTCGACCAGTCTTGTGCTTCCCATATCCAGCGGATACCCGCGGCCTTCACAAGGTCATCGCTCCACCTTGTGGGAGGCCTTCCCACTCTACGTCTTCCAGTACGCGGTCGCCACTCCAGAACCTTTCGGCCAATGTCTGAAGTGAATTGAAAAAGTAAGTGTGCGTAGTTTTAAATTTAAAAATGATAAATATAATGATATTAAAAATGTTCGATGATACAGTTGGACTTAATGTTGAACTTGTGGGGTAGACGTAATGACAAGTGTGTTTCAATTGGTTTTTATCAGAACTCAATAACTTCATCTGTATTTCAAAAACTTCTTTGCTAACTTATATATTATTTTGTTAAGAAGGCTAGATGATACGAATGGAGTAACTACAATAACACTTATTTAATCTACGTTACACAACGTAGATTAAATAAGTGTATTAGCGACCTTGTGAGGGCTGCCGGAGTCCTCTGGATGTGGGAAACACAGAACTGGTCGAAGTGGTCGAGCTTGGGGGAGGCCTATGTCCAGCAGTGGACGTCTTTCGGCTGAAATGATGATGATGAAATGATGTGTATGTTGGCGATGTTATAAAACTTCCAGCCACTGTTATTAACACAGCAAATACGAATTTGTGTCAGTTTTTTATATTGAATTAATAAAAAACTGACACAAATTCACAAAAATTAAAATGTACTCGTCCCAAGAACTGTTTACATCTTCAAGACAAGTAAAGCAGTTAAAACATTTTTGCACCAACATTAAAAGCATGAATACGATCTCTTGTAAGACTTTACTTCACACTATCCTAACAAAAACCCCACAAGTACTGCCAGTTCATCCACAGATAACATAAAGGCACAAATTCCCAACACAATGGTATCAGCAGAGTCCTTTTATATTTTAAACTCTCCATTGTCAGTGCGGGACATTTCTTTGCGCTTCCATGTTCACGTCACACTTTGTTACAACAGTAGTAGCAGCAGCAGTAAGTTGTTCAAGAAGTATTGTGATGTATTAGATCTGGTGATTTATTGTGGAGCGTTTAATGTAGCAGAATAGTCGTGGTGAATCTAGTTCACATTTTTCCCATACAAACTTCGGGAGTGTATTACTCCACTGTTCGACAATGTACTTCAAAAATTAAACATGGTATGGTTTTGTCTTTATTATTAATATTGTCTATTCGGAAACAGAACACTAAAATTAAAAACCATTAAAAAGTTAGGAGCCAACAAGGTTTTTCTTGCTAATTTAACCTAAGGCGTGTTTAAGAGGGCTATTACAAATCGAAGTGCTCAATTTTAGGAAACTTATACGGCGCGTCGTAGCCGATTGCGGGTGTGTGTCTAGTGCAGTACGCTACGCACATATGCTATCCGCTATGCGTTGGACGCCCAGGAACAAACCAGCGCAGCGCGGACTAAAAGCTAAATCCCGCATGTCCCGAGTTTTATTACTGGTTTACAGCGTTGCATTCAACAATTGCTTAAACATATTAGTTTTAGTTTTAAATAAACATATTATTTTTCTAGCAAGCTGACTTAGTAACCTTAGTTATAAAATACTTTAGAACACAGGGAGTGTTCTAAGGCATTTTAGACCAATAATGAAATTTTCTAGAACATATTTTTGTTTTGAATTTTTGGCTATATCTAAACCATAATCACTCACCAAATACCGAGTAAAACATTCAAATTGAAGCAAAAATGTGATAGCGCCCTTAAGTAATAAAAGGGGTGTAAAATCTACAAAACTAAGTCAATACCGACAAAGCATAATTAACGAAAAAGTCAATAAACATTATTGGTCATTGATTTATGCAGTGGTTTATTCACAAACCCAATATTCCCAAGGACTTTTTTTTTTACTTTTTTATGCACCTGTTTTACTATAACTGATCCTGCAGCTCACTCTATAAAGTTGTGCGTGTAGACTAGCGTCTAACTGCTCATCACGGGTCTATCTCTGTGGGACACGGTGCCTGGTGAGACAGCCTGCTTTTCAACCAGGCCCACCAGTGAGTTCGAGCGCGCGACTAGGTAAGTAGTGGTTAAACCTTTTGTGCAAGACCTCGGCTATGGACATACTAACACCATAATAATTTCTGTCGACAAGCACTGATACCACGTAACATAGGCAGATAGACCGCGCGGAATAGTGTCGCATTGTATATAATGCGAGGCTTTAGTATTTGTTTTTTTGACTCTTGGGTGTTCCGCGCGATCTATCTGCCTTTGTTTTATAATTTAAACCAAAAAAAAAACATATGTCACATAAATGCGACGCTTTAGTATTTGGTTTTTTGGCCTCACTCTTGGTGTTCCGCGCGGTCTAACTGCCTTTGTTTTATAATCTGAGGTAACATACTACTGATCAGAAGTTAAATAATTTTGAAGGATATTTTGTTAATAAATTGCTTCATCATCATCATCATCAGTTCAGCCGAAAGACGTAGCTGGACCTGGAGCCTGCTGGACCTAGGCCTCCCCCAAAATTGGAGAGGGCTGCCATAATCACCACGCTTGGCAGACGGGTTGGCGATCGCAGTATGGTGGTAGAATGCATAGAGAACGCTGCTGCCCATTCTCTAGGAAGACCCTTAGTCGCCTTCTACACCCACGGTAAGTAATGGGATGGTGCTATTCTTTACGTCCGACACGTGTCTAAATTGATTAATATGTTCGAATGTGACTGCTTAAAAACTTAAATAACGCAGTGAGTAATATTCTTTTCAAAGAGAATGAAGTTTAAAGGAGGAGGGAGTTTAAATTCAAGAGGGTCTGGGCCATAATCCACCATGTGGGCCAAATGCGGGTTGGTAGGCCTACTGATAGTGTGTTACACATTACTCTGGTTTGAAGAGTACGATGTAGGCAATCACAGGCACGTGAGACATTGCAGATCTGGTTTGAAAATGCACCTGGGTTATCTCTAGAATAGCATACTCGTATATCCACGGATAATGATCACATAGATATCAAAAACATACATGAGATGAGATTTCTAGTTTGTCTGTGTAATACTAACAGTTTATCAGTTTATCTGTTATTCAATAAACAAAGATAAATAACGAGTAGTTTAAAGCCTAAAATATTAACTACAATACTTCTAATCCATTTCTACAACTGTATGATTAAGACTAAGCGGTCCAGCATAACTAAAGTTGATAAACGCAAGCGCCGCACGCGATTCTTTGTCCCTCGCAGCGATCTATCACCGGTTCGTGGGCGTTTGTTCAGCGTCGTATTGTATTGTTACCAAGATTCTTTTTATCGTTTTGCTAAGAGGCGTTTTTGAGGTTTTTAAACGTGGTGTGACGTATTTGTACCAGTTGAACTGTACAAAATATAACCTTACTTCTATTAAATATTAATGCAATGGCACACAGCGGCTAGCGAGTGAGATCTGATTATTGACGCTATTTGCCAAAGGTTGGTCGAATCTAGTTTGGTTAATCAAATAGCTAAGGTTATACAGGGTGGCTGGCATATCGAGGCACACCTTTTTACAATGGATTCTGAACACGATTCTGAAAATTATTTATTTAGTTAAGAAGATGGAGGACTTACAGTAATTAAAAACAGATAAAGAAGGAAACTATAGTCACCAGAAAACCAGTTACAAATCCTGACGTATAGACGTATTATAATAATAGTTTATGGTGTGAACACAAAAACAAAGAAAAATAAACACATCGCCTTAGTAAATAGAGAAGTAATTTGAATGGTAAGTTTTGCACTTATATGACTAAAACAACCGTTTTTTTTTTTTTTTAACAAATATAAAAAACCTACCGCTACTTGAAGAATGTAACGTTTAAGCACCTAAATTATTTGCTCTACCATACATTTTGACAATACCAACACGGTATTGCACTTTTCTATGAGACAGTTGTAAATTCTGTCTAAAATCATGTGATGTTCAATGTTTAAGTTTGCATGTCGCATGTTTGCATCCCTACCACCCTGCATATCCCAGGCGTAATTAGAAAACTACTAGGTGGGAGTTCTGCAAATAATTCGCTTTTCTAACTGAGTAGAATTTGAAGGAATATCATTGATCCATTTAGACTATTTTGGTGGCTAGACTCATTGCCTCATGGGCCGCATAATGGTACCTATAATAGGTATTTTAGAAAATGGAAACTTTAATCGTTTCCAAACTCGTGCTACGAAGTAATTCAAGTAGGTATGTTAGTTTTCAACTCTAAGATATAACTTATAACCGCCACTAAACCTCACATATTCCCTGCGGAGCGACTTTCACGAACGTATGTAGTTAGTCTAGAAAACTCAAACTAATTATATCCTAACTACTTACAGGAACAATTTGTGAACTGGGCTGGCTATATTGAAATTCTTAATGCACTTTCAAAGATTATTTTATTACTTTAATTCATGTGGTTGTACTTAGCAAGTTTAATTTTACATCGTGTACGTTTACTAATATATAAATAAAAATAAAAGTCCTGACTTACTGACTGACTCATCGACACCCAGCCCAAACCCTTGGAACTAGAAAGCCGAAATTTTGCACAGATGTTCCCTTTATAATGTAGACAAGGAATAATGAAGGATTTTTTCAAATTAAACCCTGAAGGGAGTTTAATAGGGGATGAAAGTTCCGCACGGGCGAAGCCGCTGGGAAGTCTAGTCGTTTAATAAGTATCAATCAATATTTTTAAATTACACATAAATTATTTCGTTGTTATAAATGATAATTAAATAAATAAATAAAGCTGATTTCGTGTCCCTGTCTGATCGTATTCATTTTCTTAAGTATGCAACGAATTGTGATGCAGTCCTCACCATAATTCAGAGAAGGAGGTTTATGTATAAAACATTTACATTAAACTAAATTATAAAGAAATCTAAACTTGTTGTCAAGTCGTAAAAACCGGACGAAGAAGGTAGTCTGTGAAGAAAATAAATCTAAGTTATATTCTTTCGGTAGGTAATTATTTCACACATACTATGGAAGAAATCCGTATATACAGTTTGAAAACAAAAACACGATGACCACATCTGTTAACTGCTCCGTACCGCCCCTGCCGAGCACTGCAAGCAAAAATAGTTCTTAAGGTGTATATGTACGGATGTCCACGACATACACTCATACCTTTTTCCCATGGGGATAGGTAGAAACTACAGAACACCACTGGCTATGATCCTTACATACTCCTTTTGCCTCGTTTACGTTCATAGATCTGGTCATACACGTACCATGGTTGCGAGTACTACGCATACTACTACGAGTATTCAACAATTTAAGTTTCAGTTTTGCCAGAGTTTTGCCAACTTCACACTGTGTGGGTGTTATTGAATTGTTCGATGAATGATTACGTTTTTGAATGTAGAAGATTAAAATAATGCAATAATTTGTATTTTTATATTTCTTAACGACTATCATTGCAGGGTTTTTCTTGCGCATATTTATGTCGTGGCCATATCGTAGATTTGCTCACTTCATTAAATGTGCGAGAATTTTTTCTCGAGAAGGCGGTCTACGTCAGGGGCAACCCGAGGGTCGGTTTGGTTAGGTTTCTTTAAACCCTGCAGACAGAAATAGGAGCCCCACGCAGTGGGGCTCCGTCAAACTGACGTCGACCGTCTTGTTCTGTAATATAAGAACCAGAAGAAGACGAGAATTTCATGAAATGCTACCATTTCATGAAATTCTCGAGCATTTCATGAAGTGAACAAAACTACGATTTGGCCACATATACTCGTACAATATATTATGTAGTGAGTTAACCAACCAAGGTTCACTCGATTGGGTATATACCAAAAACCGCTTCAATACAAACAGCAGCAAGCTACACAGTTTCTATATGAAAGGCTATTAATAGGCTATTACAACTGTACCCTTCTCGAGCTCACATGAAAGTCTCTGATGAAAAATTAATTGAGCTTAGTCCCGACACATTCTACTGAGGACTGACGTCACAGCTGTTCGAAGTAAAAGCACTCTTAAGATACTAGGTGCAGCATTTATATTTAGTCATTATTTTTTTGCATTAGTCATATTGTAATTATAATTTATATAATTGTAAATTTTAATTTATAATAATATTCCTCATAGTTTTAAGGATTATTCTGCATACATTTTTAAATGTAAGGTAATTACACTACTTTTAAGCAAATGTTATTACTCGGTGAAAGACTTTCTAAATGATATGAATATAACCTGATTATGATTGTAAAAATTAATTGTACATTTGGCCATTTATGACTTATGTACCTGACTATAATAATATTAACTGACTTCATTTTAATTTTTGTTTTGCTGACATTATTTCATTTGTATTAATATTTTAATTTATGTAATAATTTGCACGCCGTCAGGTAGAATGTAGCTGATTTCATTAATTTATGTGCGGCATCTTATACCTTTACCTACATTCAGAGCAAATAAAGTTCTGATTCTGATTCTGATCGATCTTAAAATAATCGATTAACGATATGCGAAGTGATTAAGCAACGCAAGGTAATAGAAGGCTCTGAGTGTCTTCTTTTGAAAATAAACAGCTACTTATTAACATTATATTATATTATATTATATTAAGCCTAGCATGTTGGTTACAACTTAATACTGTACATAGTGAATAGTGGTGGAAGTTCCAAAGTTAGGGCCACGTATGGCGACATCTTTGTTTAAATAATTCAGTAAAAACATTTTGTAGTATAAAATATGATAGCTGAAATTGTGTGTCCATCACGCAACAATATGTTTAATGACAAATTCTAATAGTGATTTTAAAATGTAAGTAATTTTATCTACTCATAAATCTTAATATTCGAATTATAAACTTCAAAATCACTTCATATTGAAATCCTTTACACACACAATTCTAAAATTAAATAATTGACTCGTATTTTAAACACTTTTTCTAGTTTTTGGCGGGATCGCGTTCGAACATGTCGCATGAATTTTCATTTTCATGAAATTTCGTGAAATAGCGAATTAAATTGTATAATTTTGGTAGTGAATTATTCAATTTAGTTATGTTAGTGCACAATTGTAGTGAAGGTGGAAATAAGTGACTAACGTGGACTTTTCGTGTTCCCCCCAAAAACTTTTAATAGGTTGTTGTAAAGTTACTACCGCTTTACAATAACTTTGACTTGACTGACTATGACTACTCGTATTTGTAACTTCGTGCCTGATATCGGGCCATTTACTTGATTGAAAAGTAAAATTACTTGACACTGACTAAATGCACAGACCGTGCGAATCCAAAACCTAAAAAAAAAACACTTTTTCTATAACAAAATAATGTTGTTGGTACAAAATTTTTTTTTACCTAAACGATACAGGGCAAAACCAAGAAGTTAAAATCACCAAGGAGTTTCCACTATTTTTTTATGATGAAACGCATAATCAGCTCGCGTCATTTTTAAGAAACTAAAAACTATATCTTTCTCTTTTAACTATGGTGTTTTCTTTAGTAGGTTCAATCCCAAAGTATGAAAGTAGTTTATGGAAATGCACGATGCACATAGGTAGGTATTTTACAACAGTTGCATAAACTAATATTATTTTGGGGCGATCGCTTCAACTCGGTCTTGATAAGGATTACCATTTACTTACTAAGCAGCCTTGCTTAGTAAAGAAATGCTAATCCTCCTCAAGACCTTCACCAACAACATATTTACAAAGATAGCAACATTCTTATTAAAAGTGACTAAATATTCGATAACATTTTTAAATTATTAGAAATGAGGTTAAAATATAATAAAAAATAAAAATAATAGATTTCGTCACATTACACTTTACTTCCATAAAAATTAAAACATTTTCAAACATAGGTGAGGTAACAAAACTAACAATTGAATGAAATATCATAAAGATAAATCATATTAATGATAAAATAAAATACAAATATTGAACTTAAGTCTAATTCAAGTAAATTAAAATAAAATACTAAGTATTTAATTTTAACACATTATCAAATTAAAAATCAATGCAATCAAATTTTATATTTATATTAAACTAAAATAAGTATGAGTAATGAGGGCTGAGTACAGGTGAATCCAAGAAAATATCATAATTATGACATCATCTTGTTCATACTGTATCTAATTTCTGTTACGTCATGTTCATACTGTACTTAATGTCTGTTATACATAGAAGCACCTAAGAGATTATAATAAGAAGATGGGCCGCGTATGTTTCTGTGTTTTTGTCTTAAATTCCGGTCAAGGTTTGGGAGCTTTTTAGGAGATTGCAATCAAGCAAGAGACACGCGGCATGTTTTCTTTACGCGTCGTCAAATACACAGGATAATGTAGATAAGAGTGTTTATTCTCAGTAAAATGTATCATTTTTGTTATCTTACGCAAGTATCACCATCGAGATATAAGTTATTCAAAACGAAAAAAATACGTTTTTGTGTCAAATCAAATCAAAATATTTTTATTTCATATAAACCTACATGGGCACTTATGAAACGTCAGAAGCTAGGTGCACGGTTCCAAATTGTTGTTTCCTATGGAGAAGAGCCGGCAAGAAACTCCACGGTTACTCTTTTAAAAATGATTGGTTTTAACAATGTTTTCAGAGATAAAATGTATGGGAGGACAGTGCAGGCCTGTCAATAAGTACCAGGTACTTAGACGAATACAGAATAGAAAATCGTCTACAAATATACAGTCTGCAAGGCCTACAACGTAGCAAAGCAAGCCGGAAATCAGGGTGACCATTGTAATATCCTACTTCCCTATTAATATTATAAATGTGAAAGTTTGTATGTTTGGATGTTTTACTCAATTACGCAACAACGGCTGAACGGAATTGGCTGAAATTAGGCACACAGATAGATTTTAAGGCGCAGACAGCCGACTTTTTAGGACTTTGTACTGAAGATCACGTCTAAACGGCTTGTCTTATGTATTTGAAAAAAATATATGTGAAATAAGACAATTTTCTTCGTCATTTGATATGTGAATATTTTAAATAATATTTTTTAACATAATGTAAATAATTCATAAAGTAAGGTCTATCGCGGACATAAAAACGATAATCACGCAAAAACTATCAGATGTATTTCCATGAAACTTTCACCATCTAAAAGGCAATTTAATCACCCAAAATTTAGTATACGGGTTTTCTTTGAATTGTGTTTGATAAATCAACTTGGGTTGTTTTTCGAAAAATTTGATGCGCGTTGAGGCGGGGTCTCTTGCGGGCGACGGGCGGCAGTGCATCGCTGTAGGTAGCTGTCAGCTGTCGTCGCCTTAACATAGATTAACACATAAAATACTTTTTTTCCCGTTAATACATTTCCGTAGGATATTTTTCGACGCCAACACGGGCGAAGCCGCGGGCAAAATCCAGTGTGTAATAAATTCTGACTGAGGCTCTTTGCTGTTATTTTGAATCATTGTTTGTACCACTTTGAAATTCCGATAGTTCGACATGTCATACTTTCAAACCAAACTATTGTTATGCCATGCATTTGGTTATGGCCAGCAGAAATCAAACACATGCTTACTCCGATCGAACAGCAGGTAACATACAACTACCTACTACAACAACTTCCCCGTTTGCTTTCAATTTGGCAAGATAATGGACAACCCTGCCATGTCAGCTGGAAGCCTTCCCCCGCTGAACAAGCGGGGAGATTTGCATAACTGCCAGTAGGATTTGTTACTGCAGACTGATAGCCATTTACTGGTGATTTGCGACTGATAAATGTTACTGGACATCCCTAATTGGTTGATTTGAATGTCTGGCGAAACTTGGTTTGAATAGGATTAATGGAATTAGGAGATTCCTTTGTGACAAGAAGTCTCTTGAAAAAATGTGAAGTGAGTTTTATTGCTTTTTAGTAGTCACTAAGAAGCAATAAAACTCACTTCACATTTTTTATTCATGAGGAAGCCGGCATGTCCTAAAACCAAAAAAATCGGAGACATGTGATCTACCAACCCGCACTGGGCCCGCGTGGTGAATTACGGCCCACTCCCTCTCACTGAGAGGAGGCCTGTGTCCCAGCAGTGGGAATGCTATAGGCTGATTATGATGTTATGATGAATAAAACTCACGTCCGCTTAAAAGTTTCTTAAGGACAATTCAAAGCAATACTATGGCATGAAAGCCGTTATAGATTAAAGCAACAGAAATGTAGTTTTTAACTTATTTAAGTGCCAAGATCAGGTACAGTGAACTGTGACATCTTTACTTTCCATAGCAACATATCATTTCTTTCGATAACTACAAATTTGTTGGAGCCATTTAGTATCGAAGCGATACATCAGTAGAATAATTTACAATTTCTAACAAATTTTTAGTAATCGAGAGAGACTTTAACACAGTTCTCATTGGTAAAGTTGCTCATAGAAAGTAAAGATGTCACAGTTGACAGTACCCAGTAAGCATTTTTTTTTTTTTAATTCAAAATCAATGTTGATTTATTTATTTGTGTTCAGTGTTCATGTTTTTTATGTGATCATATTTTTTTTTGTGTGCACGTGTTCTGTGACAAATAAATCAATATTTTTTCTTTTCTTTCATGATGGTTTTTTTTTATTTTTTGGGTGGGAAATCATCAAATGACTTCTCCTGCTAAGTAGAGCAGGGTGTCAGACTTTTACTGACTAAAACCCACCCGTGTTCCCTCAGTAGCCCATATGCCAGGGGCTGTGATACCTATTTCGAACAAACTCGCACCCCTGGCAGGCATCGGCCCTTGCGGACCCCACCTGTGGTTGCTGACATCTTTGACGGCGCGCTTGTGGAACACAACGCGCCGTCCCGTCTACCACTTTTCGGCCGCAGGGGATAGGGAGAGCGGCTGACGCTATACCGACACTCCTATTCCCCTGCGGCCCCACCGCGTCCGCCATCAAACGGTGGCGGCCCCGTCCAGGCCACGGAAGGGAAGAGCGTTGCTCAGAAGCACCGGCACTCCTCCTCTACCGCAGCCCGTAACCCTCAGCCGCGATGCCTCCCATTCGACATCGCGGCCCACCTCAGTTGCGGTTCACCTCACCGCAACCTACTTTTTGGCCGCTACGTCGTCGGCTTTGAGGCAAAAGCCCTGACGAGCGGCCCCACCTTTGGGTTCCTCTTGGCTTCACCGTGGCCGGAATCCACGGTTACTGAGCCCCCCCGCAACGACAATGCGGGAACCCACTTTCATGATGGTTTGGACCGGTTTTGTTCCTAGTAAGCGAAATAGTTACAATATAAATAGTAAGTATACAGAAGATCAAGATTGTATACAAACTTATTTACTAAAGACATACCTACATACGTACTACTTTCTACATCAAGATCAACCTAAAACGTTTTCCGACTGTATTACATTTTATTTAGGTCTCAGTGCGAGATAAGATAATGAAAAACAATACTTTTGCCGGCAATAAAACAGGCAAACAGGCAGAAAGCGGCGTTTATCGTCGAAAGTGGGGCGAGGCACACCACGGCATAAACAGGACGTAAAGGCCGGTTGATATCGGAATAAGGCTCGATGTATCTTGTGTTTTTTTTTTTGGTGATACGTAAGAAAAAATAGTTGTGATGAAAAGTAGGATAACTTATATAGGTTATAGTAGGTACATTTATACATAACAAAACCCTACATTTCGCCAATTATGTTGAAGTCCCATGTATTCCCAATTATGTGTAGTCCCAATTATGGCTCGCCCCTATGAGCCTATTTCCATCAACTGGGCACTAGTCCAGACTCCAGGTTGCTACTAAGAAATTCAGATATTTAAATATATATAGCTAGCTTTTGCCAGCGGCTTCGCCCGCGCGGAAATTTCATCCCATATTTAACTTCCTTAGGAGTTGCTTTTCGAAAAAATCCTTCCTTTTTCCTTGTCTACATTATAAAGGGAACCTCTGTGCAAAATTTCAGCTTTCTAAGTCCAAGGGTTTGACCTGGAGGTTGATGACTCAGTCAGTCAGGACTTTTCTGTTTATTTATATAGATAGATAATACTTTGCCCGACTTGGAAATAGATCCCAGGTCCCAGGTCATCCGTAGCGCTTGCAATACCTAGACCAACAACATAGTTATATGTAGTTATATAGTGTACGCCGTAAATGTTGTATTTTACTCTAATGACAGTAAGATTTAAACGATTATTACGCGTGCCATGGTGTCAAGATTAGCCAGCCAGCCGGTGAATTTTTGCAGCTGATCGTTTCAACTCAAAACTTGTAGACACTGTTTTAATGGATCTTACAATCCATTAATCTTCCAGTCTTACTAAATAAAGCTGAATACCAGTATTTTACATGGAGCAACTGCTTACCTGAACCAGGTACTAGTAACTGGGTTGTGGAGTTCAAGTGGGCAGTTGTAACACGAGATACCCCTTGGTAAGACTGGTTTGCAGACTTTTGGGCCTCTGACTACCCGTAACGACTTTCAAAGATGTATTCATGGCAGCCAGGGCCAACAGCTTTACGTGCTTTCCGAGGCACGGAGGGTTTTTTTTTTTTGAGGGTGTGAAATCTTCACATAACTTCTCCCGCTCTGGGTGGAGCAGGACACGAGGAAGACTTTTACGGACTAAAACCCACGCGTGTTCTTAAAGTTCCCTGTGTGCCACGATATCTCTTTTGAACAACCCGCACCCCTGGCAGACATCAGCCCTTGCGGACCTCACCAGTTGGCGCTGACATCTCTTTGAGGCAGGCACGGAGGGGTCATGCTATGTAATGAACGGTCACCCATCCACGAACTAGCTGCGGCAAGTGTAGCTTAACCATCGATCGACCCATGCGACTGTAACCATCAATCCACGAGCCCACACATTATTAAAACATCATGGGCGTCATAATGGGGGATCACAAACATGCCATGAATTTTGCTCGTACCGATTAGAAGAAAGACTATGAATATACTAGTAGAACATCTGGCTTTCATCACAAAACTATAACTAAAATAACAAACGGTTCAAGTGTCGATACCGGTTAAAGTTAAATTACCGCTAAAAGTTTGAGATGAGTTACCGCGTGAGTGCGGCAAAACAAAAATGAAGATAGAAAAATATTCGCAAACTCTGCGGGTGGAGTTGTCGGAAGCTGTTGCTATTATTTTCACACTAGCATTTACTCGTGGCTCCGGTTGCTTTGAATAAACAGTTTAATATCTCATTGCTTATGGCTTCCCTCGCGTGAACTATTTCGTGCAAAAACATAGCCAAAGGATACTATAATTGTCTATCAAATTAAAAAGTCACATATAGCAGATAAGACTAATTCCGCAAAAGAACCATCGTAACCGACATAGCCCGAAAAATTGCCAAACTTAAGTGGCAGTGGGCAGATTACATTGCTCGAAGAACAGTTGACCGATGGGGCCGATTGGTTCTTGAGTGGCGACCGCATACCAGAAGACATAGCGTTGGAAGTCCCACAACGTGGACCGATAACCATGTTAATCCGCTGGGTGTGGAAAGAACAGAACCAGTCAAAGTGACGGAACTTGGGAGAGGCCTATGTCCAGCATTGGATGTATTTTGGCTGAAATGATGATAATAATGGACCCGATCAATTTTTAAGGAAATCTAAGAATATTCGTCTATGAATATTCGTTTTTATACAGATCCAGTAGCATCTGGTTACGTTTCTAAAAATATTTGCCACAATTACAACATAATCTCCTAAACAAATGTTAAAATAAGCGTTTTAACTAATAAAACCGTGGCGTAACGATCCGGCACGACCACATAATACGTCTGTAATGGTCTACATCGAAAACCACACACCATGAACTTTTGAATGTACCAGTGGGTTAGAGAGAGAAGGCGCATTCCATTTGATATCCGTCCTGCTCTACTGGCGTAATGGTTGTGGTTTCATAATTTTGCTGGATGATATTATTAAGCTTGTTATAATATTTTCACTGCAAAGCTTCCCTCTATATGATGAGAAAGCAAAAACATTAATGGATGAATGCAAAGTACAGTTTTCATGGAGCGTTTGCTTTATCAAGAAGTCTGATTTCCTCAAGATATATTATTTGCCTCTGCAAGTGCATTTGACTTCGAAAAACTATTATTATCGCCAACATAACATGATTTTAATCACGCCTTGTTTTTTGTTTGTTTTTTTCGGGCAGAGCTGTATCTATAGGTAGTACACACATTCCGTTAATTATGTTTAAGTCCCATCTAATAGAGGCGAGCCTATACACCGTGACATTTTAATCGTCTTACAACGGCAGCCCACTTCTTGTATCCAATGACTACAATACATTTAAATTATATTTTTTTTAAGACATGAATAATAACAAAAAAAAACACTAAGACGCATGACGTAGTTTGAAACACCCTGAGATGGAGATTGAATGAATGATGGAATGTAATGGTATAAATATCTTCTACACTTTGATACGCAAACATTATTAACAAAGTGTTTCATAATTCTAAGGCATTATTTGTACCTATCGTCTTAATTACTGGTAACAATTTTTGTATCGCGCCTAGATGTATTTTATGTCGGATACATTGAGTGAACCATTTTTGTAAGACGACTAAATTATCACGGTGTATATTATTGACAAGTTTAATAATAAATCTCTTGTCCAAAATATTTTCACAATATTCTTTATTACGTATCTCATCTATAATATTGTCAGTCTTAGCTATAACATAATAATTCCATCGACAAACTTAAAACAGGAACATCCTACCAGCCATTACATTACTTTTCGACGTTCAAATCAAAACGAAATCATAGCACCAAACTTCGCACCACAGTCCCATCCATTTTAATAAACAAGCATGTAATAATTAAATGTCAATCACGTTGAACGCCAACACCCAGGGTGCAGTCATTGCATATGCTCTGTGACTGCAGCCTATCGCGTTAAATTCGATTAATATATTATGAAACCTCAATGATTGGTTTGGTACGGGAGGTATTGGTTTATCGAAAATCGTTTGAGGTAATTGGTGGTATACCTTACCCATGTGGACCTAGGTTTCGAGCGATAATTGGATTTTCTGGAGGATTTTTCTATCCTAATAATCCTTACTTAATATTATAAATGCGAAAGTAACTCTGTCTGTCTGTCTGTCACGCCTAACCCGCTGAACCGATCGTCATGAAATTTGGCAGAGATGTAGCCTGGGATATTGAAAAGGATATAGGCTCCTTTTTTCGCGATAAACGACATCCACGCGGGCGGAGCCGCTGGCAAAAGCTTGTATTATTTTATAAAGAGGCAAAATTTGTTTGTTTGTATCTCTGGAACTAACAGTTTGGTCCAAAAAAAATGCATTTAAAAACCCAATTCTCATGGAAGTTAAAATCTAAAGTTAATATGGTATAATTTTGAACGACTATCTTTACTAATATTTTATAGGGATAAAATGTGTGTGTTTAAAAAACAAACAAACAACAACAACAACATTTTTTTTATTTTTCTATTTGATTTTATGCCAGAATGGTTATTCTGGCATAAAATCAAAAAAAAAATTGACGATTTTTTCAAGACCGACTGGTTAGTCGGTCTTGAAAAAATCTTTTTGCATTTGAAGGCTCAATTGTTGTGGTGGTGTGTTATCGACTTAACATCACGAGCAAAAATAAAATAAAAATGTAAAGGTGAAAACGAAGTACTAGCGGGTGGGCAATAGGATGCGACGCAGAGGGTTGGGGCCAATCCACGCGGGCGATGTCACAGGCGTAGTACTAGTATTCAATAACGTTATTGCATGAATATACTCATTAGCAGAGGACTGGCCTATTCTTTGGCTAAAGAATCAGCATCGCCATACAACATGGCAATGCTGCCAGCCTTTTGGGCACTTTTCCTATTGACAGCGATGTGGGCGAATTTTGATGCTCAGTGATTCTTTTCTCTCTGTTTTTGTAGTATGATACATGTACATACTATTAATATTAATTTTAAGTGCTGAAAATAAACTAATTGCTTCAACCCTGATACATAGCTTTTCTAAAGAACATCACTTGCTTAGTTTGTGAATCGCTAATTAATAATTTAACGATAATGAACACTTAGTAGCTAATACTGAGTGCCCACCTATGCACCAGTCAGTAATTTTCGGGTAATAATGTTCACGCTCAAAAATCGAATTAAAACGAAAATATTACAAAGTAAGTGAAGTGGTGAGTAAGTAGCTCTACAGAATATAGCGTGATATTCAATTAAATAAAAGTACTTACCTTGTAGTGTCAACATTAAAGAATGCAGCTATGCGTCAAAAAACACAAAGAAAAGTACTATTGCAGCCTATCTTAAATGTACAACTACTAAATTCTCGATGGTGAATTTACATTGGATGCATTTTTTATTCTCGCCGTGGAATAGGAAGACATTTCGAGTCCAACTAGAACCACAGTATAGATTCAAATCGATTATTTATTCGAGTCTCGAGTTTGATCTTCGGAATTATTTACGCGTAGCCGCTAGTAAGCTTGCGTATTTAAATAATGTGATGACAATGTCTCTGTTCCAGTAATATAAAATGAAGTATCGACGCGTCCATATTTATGAAGAAGTTTTGATGGCAATATCGCACAGATTTTTCTTTGTTCGGTTTGGAGTGTCTTAATATGAAATGAGTATGTTTTGTTTATGAGTTGGCAGTTTGTTTTTTGAATACACGCTTCCAACATCTACATAATATATATAACACAACAATATACCGGTTTGCCCCGAAGGGTTCTGTTTAAGTCCATGTTATGAGGGGTGAGCCTAATACCATCAACCGGACACAAACAGATGGATAAATCCTATAAAACTTTGCCCGACCAGGGCATCGAACCCTATCTCATGTTCAGCAGTGGTTTGCAACTACTATACCGACGAGGGAGTACTATATACGCCTTTAACAAATCTTTAATTATATTCTCAAACACATATGGTTCCGAAATAGGTTTTCCAACAATAAACGCCATAATTGATCGCTTGTAGCGTTTGATCTTAGAAAATCAATTACACAATCACTCAATTAACACTTCAGTGCGTGATATCCGATAATATATATATATAATAATTTTCACTGCCAATATCGACAAACATTACAACATCGAAATCAATCCGAAGCCATGTCGTTTCAAACCAATATTTGAACAAAACAATTTAAAAACATGACGTGATTTTTCATTCAAAACATCAAAAGCGTGTCGCCTTTACATCTCAATCAAAACAACATATTGGTCGTTATATCCACAACAATGTTACACAAAAAACTCAATCATAACTCGAGTACTCTTGTGGGGGCACAATAAAACGGTATATATGTACTCACTTAGAAAATTCTTCGTGCCAACGTCGTTGAAAATCCTACTTAATCTATATGGTAATAAGATTAAAATTTGGAAGGCAAGCAGCTCTTGAGAGATCTCGGGGCGTTATTAACAAAATACAGCAGGTCGGTATGCTTAATACAAAAATATATTCCTTTGTCTACAGTTTTCGGTGAACTTGCAAGATTATGTGGCTTCGCTTGTCTCTGATACATATTGTTTTGTTCAGTTTAATTAAAAGCTTTTCGTTTTATAATAATTGAATGTAAAAGGTGCAGCATATTCCATGCTACTGATGAACTATATTTTTTATATCTTGGGTATGAAAGTGATTACTTATCTGGTGTTTTTGCATTGTCTAGTGTGGCTCAAGTTTAGCGGGTAAAACTTATGGAATTATAGATACTTGTATTGCGATACAGGTCTGACCTAGGTGGCGCAAAAAAGCAATGCAGAAAAGGCCACGTTTTTTTACCTAAAGACCTAAACCCAGCATAAGACGTATAAGGATCAAAAATAAATTAAATCTACATAAAGCTTTTATTGAAGAATGCATATGGTGGTTTGGCTTATTTGCACACATGCTATCAAAACACAATTTTATTCCTCAGTTAAAAAAATTCTGAAGATTAGTCCTTAGATTTATTATGCACAGTCCAGCAGTGGGCCCAGGGCCTCTCCTGTGCCAGCCAAATCCAGGTTTGACCTGCGACGCCAACAATGCCGTCCGCTCATCTCACCACCGGAAGACCGAAATGTCGTCTTCTAGTCCTTGGACGCCACTCTGTCACAGCCTTACTCCACTTGTCATCACTAAAACTTGACAGGTGTCCTTTCCAACTTTCCATAATATGCTTTCCGATATCGAAGACCTCCGTACGTCTTTGTATCTCGACGTTTGAGACTCGGTCTATTAGCCTGATCCTAAGCATACTTTTAGAATATAACTGGATGATCGCTTGTCAAATATTTCCTTCGACTACAAAAATTAACCCGTCACTTCTTTGTCATCCTTTTCCTTAAACATTTTTGCCTAAATTTTCTCCGCAATTCGGAACAGACAAACAAACTTAATCGCACAGTTCCTTTGTCTCTGGCTTCATATTATATATTCTCCGAATAAATGTAAATGCTCCCCTACATATTTGCAAGAGTTCTCGCGAATTCTGCTCTTTAATTCCACTGCCTTCGCTCTCCGCTGTATAAAAATTTCGTATGTTAAAATAGTGCGTGGGAGTGGTGCTTTGAATAGAAATCGGTAGGAGGCTTTGACGTTTGAATGAAAGTTGTAAAAAGGTGATGTCTTAGGCTTTTTAAAAATGTGTCACTTTTGTACATGAAGGTTGCAGGATAATTTACTTTTGCTACGTTCCCTTAGGGTGTGTCCAGACCTGGCGAATTCGACGCTCGCGAGCCGGCCGTCAACGGCTCGCGAGCCGCCCGCGAGCCGCGCGCGTGCCGCTCGCGTGCTGTTACAGCCTACGTTTGGCACTAGAGCGGCGCCCCAAACGTAGGCTGCAATTGCACGCGAGCAACACGCGCGCAGTTCGCAAGCGGCTCGCGAGCGGCGCATTCGCCAGGTCTGGACACACCCATAAACAAACAGGAATCATTTGCTTACCAATGGTTGTATTTTTTATTGCTAAACTGGGCACATAAATAGATTCGTAACCTTATTTTACCTGTGCTAGCTACTTCAAATGGGAGGGTCTATTATGCAAAACGATGAAGTCTCAACTTCATTACTGATAAAGTACAACAGTTATAATTTTAACCAATAACGCTCCGTAAATTAAAGGAATCGGCCATTAAGGAGTGGATGGTTAAATTTCTATTTTGGAGGGTTTCCGCATACCTGTATAAATAATAATATTATGGGGTTCCGCATACCTGTGTAAATAATAATATTATGGCCAACTATGCTTATTACATCAATCTATTCTCGAGACCTTTCTTTGCATTTTTTTTTTGCCTCTTACTGCAGCTATGCATTTGGTTAGTATATCTACTTACATTTTAAAATTAACCATGTCAGAGTTATTTTTATTAAAAGTAACATTAATCTCACAACAAAAACCATGCACATGCCAAGTCTCTGTTTCAAAATCATGAAACAGCCTGAAATTTCACCCAAAAAACCTTCAAAGCCAAAACACATAAACATAACACTTGGGCATACTGCTAACATTAAGCCAGCTAAGTAAGGGCGGAAGTAACTTCGTAACAGAGTACTTACTAAGTACGTTCCCTTGGGAGCGACACTGAACTACACGTGATTGTGCGAACAAAGACGAAACAAGCTTTTGTCACTTACTTACATAACATTATGCTTATTAGAGGTAAAGGGGTTAGCTAAGTTATAAGTGTCAAAGCTTAAACAGGAACTACGATCTTTGTTCGTAGAAGGCTACGCCGTAGGCGTGCTACGGCGTAGGTGTGCTACGGCGTAGACGTTCTACGGCACAGTAAATTATGTATCTACCTTTAAATTACAGCTTATTTCGCAATTTTATGTTGAGCCTATTGCAATAGTAGAGTACTATTTATATGTAGGTAACGCTATACGAAATTGTACCTTCTATTGTAATAACAAGTCACTTTCATTGTCCCCCAATTTCAGAACTTCTTTAACTTAATAAATCATTTTTATGGTTGTGCTATCACTAACTGATACCTATAAAATATTTTTATGACTTGGTAACTCGTCGTAAAACATGATTTAAGTAAAACCGCGAACAAATGTTCTTTGTTGCTCATTTTAAAGACTGTTAAATAGGAATTTATTTTAAAATGTATTTTAATTACACGTGATAGCTTTTTGTCTTACACCTTATATATTTTTGACTTCGAAAAGTGCTGACTTTCATGCTATTTTGAATAAATATTTTTTGAATTTGTAACGATGGATGGAGTGTATGAAAGACGATATAACTAAAAAGGGTGTATAACGAGATAATGATTAATAGACATTTTAAGAAAGAAAGAAAAACGGATTTCTTTGTCACAGAAACACGAGCGTGTCAGAATAAGTGGCTATATGAATCTATAAGTGTGTCTTTATAAAACATAGTCAAGCTTTAAATATCAGAATGGTTACTGCTTATTTACTGTGTATTAAGGTTCTTATGAATATGGTTTCTGGGAAAGGGTTTCATGAAGTAAAGCACAGAAAGACAAGACTAGGCATTTATTTCAATTAGGCTTGTCATTATTTAATAAGAAAGCTAGTCGTCCATTCCAAAGCTAGGTCTTCATAGAGAAGAAGGACAAGAAACTCCATGGAAACAGTATTGATATATTCCATCAACACATCTCTTACATTGCTATACATTTAATTACAACTCTTGGACGTTTGTCCAAGATAACTCGGCATTATTACAATATTGTTATAATAAGCAACAATTACGGTATAATATTAAATAACATAACTTACATGACATCTGGTCGATCTATTCCACACAACAACAGCACTAGGACTATCCCACTGAACGTAGATGACATTATTCACCAAACAATATCAAAATAAATAATCTAACAAGCGCATAAAAAGATGAAATAACATTTTTTTTAAACATGATAACAACACATATATTTTTATACATTAGCATACAGAACATAAATGGTCGGCAGCTGCATGCCGTGACTGTGACAAGAAGGCTTCCACTCAGCATGATGCTGTGTTATGAGACCTACAGCACAGCGCTGATTTTCAGTGGTCACCCGATTTTAGTGCGGGGAGCAATAAAAGAGTGAACTGTGTATATCGACAATGGTTTATTGCCGTGCTTATTACAAAGGGCAAACTTTCCCGGACAGAGGATTAAAAATCAGGTACGAAAGGAGATTCGTCCGTCACGGTGGAGTCCGTGGAAGCGAGTGCTCGCTGGGCCGAGCCATGTTGCCATCGCGCCGCGCTTCGGCGTGCCGATGATGACACGTTGAAAACGACGCCTTCGCGTGCAGATGGTGCACAAGGTGGTGTATTGGGTTCGATTCCCTAGAGAAGTATGGAAGAAACGACATATTACTACCTCGAATACATTTTCATAAGGGCAAGAGAGTGCTGACCTCGCCCGCACAACATTATTTATGGTCTTATTAATAAAAACAATAAAAAACTTCAACAAAACGTGACAAAAAAACATACACGCCGATATTAAAAACTTTTAAAACTTTTAAAAAATTTTCCTCGCTCAGTGACGTGTCCCCTGAGTGTGATACGTGAAGTTCAGCTCTTTATATCAACCATTACATAGATTTATATTCTGTAATGAGAAAAAAAGACACGAGTAATAAAATAGAAACATAACTGGTAAAAAATTACAATTGGTAACATATCATTTGAGCTTCGTCTCCATATTAATAACTGGCACTTCGCCCGTGACTTCGTCGCGTAGATTTTGTAGCTCATGTTACTCCGCAATAATGTAGCTTTCCATCGGTGAGAGAATTTTTTAAATCGGTTAAGCAGTTTTTTGAGTTTATTCATTACAAACAATTGTGCAAACTTACAAACAAGTTTTATATACTTACAAACAATCATATCTTTTCTCTTTATGATATTAGTGTAGACAGCTTCTTCACGCGACAAAAATATCCTATGACACTAGACGATACTGCAGCTTCTCATGCATGAAATAATTTTTGGAATGGGATTAGTCGTTCCAAAAATTACCCCCCTACGTACAAACACACTACCTCTGTAGTATATTAATGCAGATATCAAAATCTTACAGAAATACAATCTTTTATCATTTCACCCCTGCCAAATGAAAAACATTTCACAAACTAGGAATGGAACCAACAACAAACGTGCCTTATCGATTGCCGCCACGGCATATAAGAATTTAATTTCGTAAAGATTGGCGATGGATCTTTTCCAACAAGGAAAACTTAACAAGATGTCCAGGTTCCTGATGGATAGCCCAAGTATGTGATACTCACAGTACGTTTATTCCAAAATTGTCGCTGTATAATATGGCAACCACCTTGAAGAAACGGGCACCGTAGATCCCAAAGAGCATCATTAGCAAATATAAATCTGCCTAGCGCTTTAATAACTATGTTTAGGTCAGCTTCCAGTCCAACGGGATGCAGCTTTGTATCCAAGCATTGTACATGGAGCGACTGCCTATCTGTAACACTTTAATTACCCCTTAGTAAAACTGGTTCCATTTAGTCATCATATCATACTCAGCCTATTACGTTCCCACTGCTGGGACTCAGGCCTCCCCTCCGTGAGAGGGAGTGGGCCGTAATCCACCACGCGGGCCCAGTGCGGGTTGGTAGATGTCACATGTCTTCGAATTTTTTGTTCTAGGACATGCCGGTTCCCTCACGATGTTTTCCTTCACCGTTTGAGAGCAGTGGTGATGAAATTATTTACACAAAGTAATGCGCCTGGTTGGGTTCGAACGCACATCCTACAACTCGTAAGTCGTGGCCGTTACCACTGGGCCACCACTGCATGTTCCGTGTAGTGCCGGACGTAAAAGAATAGCACCATCCCATTTCTTCCCGTGGGTGTCGTAGAAGGCGACTAAGGGACTTACTAGAGAATGGGCAGCAGCGTTCTCTATGCATTTTTACCACCATATTGCGATCGTCAACCCGCTGGCCAAACGTGGCGATTATGGCAGCCCTTCCCAATTTTGGGGGACGCCTATGTCCAGCAGTGGACGTCTTTCGGCTGAACTGATGATGATGAAGCAATTTAGTAACAAAATATCCTTCAAAATTATTTAAATTCTGATCAGTAGTATGTTACTTGGTAGGTAGTGCTTGTCGACAGAAATTATTATGGTGTTAGTATGTCCATAGTCGAGGTCCTGCACAAAAGGTTTTACCACTACTTAAGGGGAACCGCGGTAAGCGTAGATTTATTCTTCGATTGACCCGTGCAGCTGTTACCGTTTAACCACGAGCCCCTCTTAAGAAAACAAAAACAATAACACCGTTATTTCAATCCGACATTAAAATTGCTCGATGCCGAACGCCTTAAAAAATACCTCGCTTCTTTTCAACAAAAAACGTAAAACTGCAACCACAAAATACAGAGGGTACAGAAGGCAATCTACATACAAAGTGCGCTCGAGCAACGCACACATAGACACTGCTCACGGACACGATATCTCGGACCGGTTGGGACCAGTGAGAGCACGAGTGCCATTCCCTGAGACTGAGACACGCGTCTGTGAAATGCAAAAATGGAGCAACAAAAAAAGTTACTACAACTGTTCAGTGGACGGTTGTTTAAATTCAACATTAAACTGTGAATTGTCCTTTTTTAAGCTACCAATTGTTGAGTTGACCAGAGAGGTGAGTACCTAGGTATTTTCTCGTGTTTCGATGGTTCGTTTTAACGTAACACAGAATACCTAGTTAGTTGTGGGTAAGCGAAAATGACTTTGTGGGCTTGTAATATTTTTACAATTTATATTAGGTATTTATTGTAATACTTATAAGCTAATAGAGTTGAGATTAATTGTGATCATGGCAAATACCTAAATACGAGTGCCACTACCACGATAGTTTTTTGTGCATAAGCCAAAGTTGAAAACCCTAGCGCGACCGCCGAGCGTAGGTATGAAAATCGAAGTACATACATGTGATTGCCTTCTGTACTCTCTTTATTTTGTGCTGCATCGAATCGTTTTCCCAGAACCAAGACGTTTCTTAATACAAAATCAATAGCCTCGATATTGGAGTGGAGAACAAACACGAACCACTTAACTTAGTATTATTATTGTTTATTTATTTCAATCAACATTGGATCATACAATTAAACTAGATTAAATAAGTTACAAAATTACATTTAAAATTGAAAATTATACATTAATATATAAACAAAATTAAAACAATGTCTTAACATTAGTCAGTACGTGAATCATGCAGCAGTGGTTCACGTACTGACAGTCAAAATGTTCAGCAAAAGTATTCAGTATTACTTGATGATTATGATGATAATAATAAAGTTTGTTTATTTGAACGCGGTAATCTCTGGAACCACCTGTCGGATTTGGAACATTCTTTTTGCATTTGATAGGCTAATTTTTAGGAAGGGTTTTTTTGGAAGACCACACTACCATCCTAAAGAGCCAAAAAATAATTGACACGAATACCCAACAATAACTATGTATAGGACAGATAGACTGCTATAGGATAATTTATTTGCTGAGGAGCTTGTTACGCCACTTTTTCTTCCCAGCAAAGCACTCAGAAGTGGTGAAGGGCGGCCGTTACTGGGGGACTATCTTCTGTTATTTTGAGGTTCAAGTGCAGACTTTTAACCTACTTTGAATAAATGACTTTTGATTTTGAATCAAAAATTCCATACGGACCAAGTCGGGTGTAGCAGCTAACAATATAACAGCCAATTAGCCAGTTTAATATTTTAGAGTACATGGCAATAATTTGAAAGGCTTATAATAGTTGATATACGGCTGTTTGTGCGTGGTTTCATGTTATTGTGGAGGATTAATGTAAATGCATTCGATATTGTGAGGTACATTCCAATTTTACGTTTTAAATTGGATCTTATTGTAAGTTTCATAAATTGAAGTGCATCTACTGTAACTTAAGTTTATAACATAACATTGCGGTTGTATTCACCGAAAGGATAGACAGAGGTGCCCATATTTTGCTAATTATGTTCCAGTCCCATGTAATAGGGGCGAGCCTATTCCCATCAACAGGGCACAAATTCAGTCTCCAGGCTGCTACTAAGAAATTAAAAAAGGAAAAATTCAATAACACATTGACCGACCCAGGAATCGAACCCAAATAACCATGCTCAGAAGTAGCGATTGCGACCACTAAACCAAAAAGGCATTAAGCAAGTATTGAATTAGAAAAGAGTTTTTACGCTACTTAAAAAAATCAAAATCAATAGTCATGTATTCAAATCAGCCTGAGAATCAACACTTTCCGAACGCCAAAATACATAAGACAGTCCCCTAAAACGCCCACCCTTCACCACTTCCTAGTGCTTAAGCTGGGAAGAAGAAGTGGCGCAACAAACTCCGCAGCAGCACAGCTGTCTGTTTAGTCGGATAGACTTGATTCTATACATACATAGACAAAGTAATAAATATTAGGAGACACAGAAGATTAATTTAAAAAAGCTTAATAAACATTTCTTGTTGTTATTAAGAAAGTTAGTAGATTGCCTACACATTGACATTTTTTTTGACATCCAAAAGGTCACCACCTACGTTCTAGTCTTAAAAACAACATTGCAGGAGACATTAAATAATTATTAGCTCAAAGTTTTTTTTTTTTTTTTCTTTTTTCATTTAGCCTACTCTGTCCCACTGCTGAGCAAAGGTATCCCCCAAATCCTTCCAAGCATCCTTATCCAGGGCATCTTCGATCCAGCCTTGCAATACGCGTCTAAGTCGTCACGCCACCTTTTCTAGGGCCGGCCTCGGCGGCGCCGTCCATGCAAGAAATACATAACTTGTAAAATTAGCTCTATAATAATGGCCACACGGGTCGCTTGCCGCGGTCGCTTCGTAGATGAGTAACCATCCGTGCCTCAGAAAGCACGTTAAACCATTTGGTCTCGGCTGTCATTTGTGGAGCTTTGACAGTCGTTACGGGTCGTCAGAAGCCCAAGTCTGACAACCAGTCTTACCAAGGGGTTTCGTGTTACCCAGTAACTGGGCTGTGGAGGTCACATAGGCAGTCACTCCATGTACAGCACTGGTTCTCAGCTGCATCCAGTTAGACTGGACGCTGACCCAATATAGCTGGGATTTATTGAACTTGTAATACGTATTCTAGATAGACTATCGTATCTAGATAACAGCCAACCGCTCGACAGTGGTATCATTTGAACTACGACAACCGCCCTTAGTGCAACGACATAAAGTTTCTTTTCTTACAGTTCTGATACTGGCTGAAATGCTACAGATATTTCCGACTAGCTACCCTCAAGGAGCTATAGGTAGCCGAAAACGTACAAGTACTGCGTTAAGCCAATGCACTGCCCAGGGGTGCGGGTTGTTTGAAAGAGAAACCGTGGCCCCTGGCACACGGGCAACTGAAGGAACACAAGTTGGTTTTAGTCAGTAAAAATCTGATACGCCCTCCCTCTCCGCCCAGAGCGGGAGAAGTTATTTGATGATTTTCCTCCCTCAAACACTACCTATCTCCTACATCCTTCAATGCGCTAACTGTAACCATGGATACAGTACATCAATCTGAACAGGTTATTAAAAAAACACAACTGTTCCACATATTTTGACCGTGTAGGTATTACTTGTAGGTATAATTCACCTCCTTATTTATAAACGTTGTTTAAAGTTAAAAAATGTATTAGCGACTGATTAACTATACATTTTTGACGTTTAAACATCTATTTACTTTAACCAACGTTTATTTATTTTATGTATGGGTTTTTTTTTTTTTTTTTGGGTGGGAAATCATCACATAACTTCTCCCGCTCTGGGTGGAGCAGGAGGGCGTGTCAGACTTTTACTGACTAAAACCCACCCGTGTTCCTTCAGTAGCCCTTAAGCCAGGGGCTGTGGTGTCTCTTTCGAACAAACCCGCACCCCTGGCAGGCATCGACCCTTGCGGGTCCCATCACTTTTTGTGCTGACATCTCTTTGAGGCGCGCGTGGAACACAACGCGCCGTCGACTTGGGCTTGGTCCTTACCGGACAGCGAGCTACCCATTACTCGCCGTCCGCAAGCCCATGCCTACGGTGGCCGGAAATCGGCCTGGGATTCCCGACGCCCAGGGCGTCTCCGTATCCTGCGGCGGCTGGGGTCACGAGGGCGCATATGCTGCCTCTCCCTCACGTGCGCCGCCTCCCTCTTCGCGAGCATCACTGCTTCGCTGAAGGAGGTGACGGCTCCCCATGCCCTCTCGCTCCGTACCATGGCCTGGACCAGGGCCGGATGCGAGAGATCGCCGCCGCCGATCGCCTCCACGAGGACACGGCGGTGCTCCGCCCAAGCAGGGCAGACCGCCACCGTGTGCTCCACCGTGTCCTCAGGGCGATCTTCGCAGTGGAAACACCCGGGCGTTTCCTCCCGCCCTATCCGAAACAGGAACCTCCCGAAACAACCGTGTCCGGTGAGGACCTGCGTCAGGCGGAAGGTGAGGACGCCATGCCGCCTCTCAAACCACTCCTCAAAGAGGGGACTTACCGCCGCAATCGTGGCGTGCCCAGCACTGGGTTGCGACAATCGCTCTCTCCATGTCACCATGAGATCCCGCCGGAGCTCTGTCCGCTGTGCCGCGATTTCCCGCGGCAGCGGACTTACGCCCCGGCGTTTGGCCTCCTCGCGCCACTCCCACATTTGCGCGAGGACCTTTGCCTCCAGATCCCATGGCGGTAATCCGGCAAGGAGGCCCGCCGCCTCGCCGGAGATCGTGCGATATCCCCGGATCATCCTGATCGCCATGACCCAATGGGACGCCCTCAACTTGCAAGCTGGTTGGCGCCTCAATGTAGGCGCCCACACCGGCGCCCCGTATAGGGCCATGGACCGCACGATCCCCGCGTAGAGCCTCCGGCAGGAGGCGTTTGGCCCCCCTAGATTGGGCAAGAGCCGCTTCAACGCAGCCCCGGCCCGCTCCAGTCTGGGAGCCAAACGGCGGAAATGCTCCGCGAAGTTCCACCGGCTGTCGAGGACGAGTCCCAAGTACTTCATCGTCGACTCGACGCCGATGTGAACCCCTCCCACCGTTATCTGGGAACCCGTCGGTGGCGCATTCCGAGGACCATGAAACCACATGGCCTCGGACTTGTGCAATGCCACCTCGAGTCCCAGTTGCCGGATCCTATCGACGATTGTCGCAACCCCTTGTGTCGCTAAGTCGGCCGCCGCCTGGTACGACCTCCCTTGCGCCAGGACCAGCGTGTCGTCAGCGTAGCAAACTACACTGACGCCGCTGGGGAGGTCGGCGCGCAGCACCCAGTTGTACCCGATGTCCCACAGATGCGGCCCCAGGACCGATCCCTGTAGGACACCGCACGACATTTTTATGTATGGGTTAATAATACTTTTCTATGAAAAAGCTGATTATTTTTAAATTGCTAATGAAACGTTTCTCCAGGGGTTAATTACACATGTGCTAAATTACACATGTATGTACACACTACAGTTTCCAAGAAATTTCAATAAGTTCTACAATCAATCTCAATACGGAATCCAAGAAATGTTATACATGAGACAGTCAAAGACATATCCCGCCAATACACTGTTTAGCATAAATACGAGTAATTCCACTTTGCCCCACCAAGCCCGCCACCCTGGTGTGGCAAAGTGGACTGCCTAAAATTTTGCAGTGGAATATGCCCCACTATTCTGATTTGATGGGGCGGATAACACTAGCATAAACACTTTGTGGATTCTGCCCCACTAGGGTTGGCACCTCAGGATTTGTTTTTACATTTGTTTGTAAAAAAAAAAAATGTAACCACTGACGTTAGGATTTGACAAGTCTGAGACAAGCAAACGTAAATCTAAATACATCAAAATGGTTATTTAAACAGTGTATTAAGGTTCTACTTTTGTAAAAAACTGTCACATATTAAATCTTCCTGGATTTAAATAAATACATTATATAGTTTTGCTGTATTTATTCAATTTAGTCTGACATAGCTGTGACATTTGCTATTTGTATTCCATTTACGTTCCGATCCATCCGTTGCAAACATTAAATGATTTAAAAATATATTTAGATGTTTGCCCAGAAATTGATACATTATCACTGTTGATAACTATTAAATAACAAAAAACGAAGAATAATGTACGAGAACACTATTACTAAAGGGATAATTTAAATAATAATTATTAAAAGAAATCGTAAATACTATATTACTAGTATCGAAACGTAACGTAACCACAGATTGTGAAAGAATGCGTTCAGAAACGCTTTATGAGAGTTATAGTTTTATGTTAATTTATTAAGTCTAGTTATTAAGTCTTGTGATATGTACTTGTATTATTGTCATATTATTATTTTTTATCTTTGAATAAATCAAATACTTATTAAATAATAAAAAAATGCGTTGAAATGCATTCGAAAGTAATAAAAATATCGGAAGGATTTAAGTTTAAAAAAAAATCTATATCATTTTATCCCGGCTTCGAAAAAGTAAATAAATACTTGTAATTATAAGCTCATAAAATTAGCTACGAGTCGTATGGTCACATCACTAATTACGCCGCGAACACAAATGTCAAAATAGGTCTATTATTTTGAGGTCCTTTACGTACAAACATCATGGCTTCATTTGTTTGTTAGTATTTTTTTATTTAATCTGAGATTAAAACATGCTGTTGGAGTAAAAATGACTAAACCGGTTATGGTTCACCACTGCCTCGCCCACCGCGACTTATCGGTTGTCCTTGTCTGACATTTTTTGTTTCATTCTGTTTGTTTACAAAATAGACGGACATTTGCATTTGTGGAGTGGTGGTGAGTGGTATTGAGTTTATTGTAAGTATTTTCGTATTTATTTTTCATGGATGCTGATGATTTGTGTAGATTTTTTTTAATAAGATATTTTTTGTGTTTTTCAGCTTTACAAAAATGGCAGAAGACTCTGTAGCAGGAAGTTCTAGTGGGCAAACTGGCCTTGAATTTATAAATGATGGAAAATGTATTATTAGAGCTGGGCATCAATACTATTTCAAAAGAAAGTACAAAAATGCATCTGAAATTTGGGAATGCAAAAACAGAAGGAGACAAAAGTGCAATGGGTCGATTGTAGTGAAAGTAAGTCCCTACTTATTAGTAATTCTTTTTACTGACTCACTTTTAGTAATACGGGTCTAATACAATTTAAAATAATAATAATACATATACATATAATATTACTTGAAGTTGTGCTATGTTATAAATATTTTCTAATACCTACATTTTTTTGTTTTCAGGGAAATATACTTTTAAACGAAAAACCTCACCAATGTCAACCTGATTTTGACCGAAACAAAGTGACAAAATTAATGCAGAAAATAAAGAGAGACATCACTTCAGCAGACGTACCAAGCATTCCAGCAACATACGACAAAAATGTAGCTTCCTTATATTTAGAAAGTAGCAACAGCAATATTGTGAGTAAAATTCCTCCATTTTGTAAAGTAAAGTCTGCATTGTATAAATACAGAAACAAAGATGCTAATGTAAAAAAAAAAAATTACAATACATTATCAGAAATAGAAGTTCCTGAAAAATTTCATTCTTTTTTACTTGCCAAGTATATTGACGAAGATATTTCTATTTTAATATTTTGTTCAGAGCAAGCTAAGAATTTGATGAAAACCTGCAAACATTTTTTTGGCGATGGCACTTTTAAAAGTTGCCCACAACCGTTCATACAATTGTATTCGTTGCATGCTGATTTGGGTAGCTCCCAACAAACAACAAATATTGTGCCATTAGTATATGCTCTTATGAGTACTAAATCAACCAAAGCTTACACCGCTCTCTTTTCTGTAATAAAATCACAGATTCCGGATTGGCAACCACATAGTTTTCAGTCGGATTTTGAGGCAGCGGCTATGACTGGTTTTAAAAATGTCTTTAAATCAGCATCAATCAAAGGGTGCTTTTTTCATTTTTGTAAAGCAATTTGGAAAAAGGGGAAAGGGTTAGGGTTGACAAAATCTAAATATTTGCGAAAACAAGTAGCGCTTAGCGCAGTCTTACCCTTATTACCAGAAGAAAAGATTTTTGAAGGTTGGTTTTACATAGCCGCACAAAGCCCAGATGACGAAAAAAGTAATGAATTTAGAAAATATATGCTGCGCAATTGGCTGAAAGATAACTTTTTAAAAGTGTGGTGCGTATTTGGGGCAAAACACCGCACAACTAATGCCCTCGAAAGTTGGCATAATAAACTTAACAAAAAAATTCTTAAAAAAAGCCCCAGTTTATTAAGACTTCTTAATGTCTTATACGAAGACATAACGCTTTCAATAGTTAAATCTATGCAGAACCAACCTTCCAAGCTACGCCTTGATAAATATATACAAAACGATCAGAATATACAAGATGTCCAAATGGAGCTCATAAACGACGACATTACGGTTGGACATTTTTTGGAAAAACTAAGATAGTTTTTCCAAGAAATCTATTTTAGTTTTTCCAAAAAATGTGAACTAAACAAATACAAAATCTATGATTTTAGATGATTTTAATTCTTATAAATAGTCAGTACTCAAACTAATATAGTGGCTGTTTGTTATGATAATTATTTTGTCAACAGTCAGTATTTACCTACTTTCGTTAGGATGTTTCTTATTTGTATTAATAAGACTTTTTGCTATGTAAAATTTTATCATTCTATAATTTTAGTTTTTGTTTTTTAGCCGGAAGTAATTTCGTGGCTGTTTTTTTTGCATATAAATTGTTTTTATTCATAAGGTAATACATAAGACTGTTTTATACCATGTCGATCAATCTGTGATTCTATAATCTGTGACTCTATAATCTGTGATTCTATTTTTTGTAACAAGTAATTTAGTGGCTGTTTGTATGTATATAGTTTAAATTTATTTTTATTATTTATAACGTAATCAGTAAGAAAATACCTATATCTACACAAACCATACAAAATGATGACGAATCTGTGATTTTGAATAGTTATGTAGTAAATATGTTTCGTTTTAAGAACATATCATAAGAACAAATCATTGTTTAATTTGTGATTATCAAGATTTATCTTAGTTAGTAAGATTTTATTTGTAAAAGGTATACCAAATGATGAAGAATCTGTGATTTTGAATAGTTATGTAGTAAATATGTTTCGTTTTAAGAACATATCATAAGAACAAATCATTGTTTAATTTGTGATTATCAAGATTTATCTTAGTTAGTAAAATTTTATTTGTAAAAGGTAATTAATCTGTGATTTATAAACCGATTCCTTCCAGAAATAAATAGTACATTAAAATTATTTATTTATTTTTTACTTTTATTTAAACCACTTCGCTACGTATTAAATCTAAGCTTCCAGCACTAATAACGTTTTACTTACAGATATAGGTATACATTTATTTTTTTTACAAACAAATGTAAAAATACATGTTAACCTTCATACACAAATCCTGAGGTGCCAACCCTAGTGGGGCAGAATCCACAAAGTGTTTATGCTAGTGTTATCCGCCCCATCAAATCAGAATAGTGGGGCATATTCCACTGCAAAATTTTAGGCAGTCCACTTTGCCACACCAGGGTGGCGGGCTTGGTGGGGCAAAGTGGAATTACTCATAAATACAGCGTGTATTAGAAATGTGTGGTCATATTTTAACGAGTGTGGTAGTAGTACAGACCATCAAGCTGAACCACTTTCTCCATGGGACCAAAATCGTAATAGCGTAAAAATAATCAGAGTAGCAATTCCTGTTATTTTAAGAACGTTCGCATTCTAATTTCAATCTCATAATTATCATAATTAGCTTATAATGTTCCCACTGCTGGGACACAGGCTTCCTCTCGGTGCGAGGGAGAAGGCCGTAATCCACAACGCTGGCCCAGGGCGTGTTGGTATATGTCACATCACATGTCTTCAAATTTTCGGTTCTAGGAAATGCCGGTTTCCTCACGATGTTTTCCTTCACCGTTTTGATAACAGTGGTAATGAAAATAAGCTCAGTTTCAATATGTCAAAAATATCTCTATTTTCACATTTTACTCCCTACATACATATTTGGCAATTTTTTGACATTGATTTTCCCTAAGATTACATTGCGACTACATTTTGAAAAGTTTTTAATTCCGGGACTTGGTCTTCAGCTGCCCAATACATTTGGATTAAGTATGTAGGTATTAAAGTGGCTGGGACAGACTGGATAAGGAATGCGGAGGACTTGGCGGTCGTGGCGCAGCATGGGAGAGTCCTATTTTCAGCAATGGATTGCGATAGGCTGATTTGACTGATTGATTCAAGTATTGAAGTTTGGTATGACACAGCTGATTATATTTTCGCGAGAACGATTTTTTAGTCTCATAGAGAATGTTGCTTATTCACCCTTAAATCATCATAATTACAGCCGAACGACGTCCACTGCTGGACATAGGCCTCCTCCAGGCTCCTTCACTTCGACAGGTCTTGTGCTTCTCACATTCAGCGGATTCACAAGGTCATCGGTCCACCCTGTGGGAGGCCCTCTAGGTCTTTCGGTAGATATGCGGTTGCCACTTCAGAACCTTTTGACCCCAACGGCCATCTGTTCTGAGAGAAATGTGCACTGCCCATTGCCACTTAAGTTTGGCAATTCTTCGGGCTATGTCGGTTGCCTTCACCCATAAATATGACCAAGTAATTCTGAAACACGCTGTATATACAACAAGTTTCAATTAAATGTATCCCCAATTGTTTGTAGACGCCTTTGAGACTGTACACTCGTTGAGACACTTGATCACAAAGTATTGGCATTTTAATTATAAAGCTGTTTTGTAAACGGATTTTCCCTAAAGGAACTCTTAAGAATTAAAATAACGGGTTGTAAAAAGGTTTTTTTTTTGTGGAATCTTAGAGGAGTATTTAGTTAGGAGTAATATTGCTGGTGTTTAAATATTAATTAAAGAAAATTTCGACGTTGGGTAACAACAAAAACCGGCCAAGTGCGAGTCGGACTCGCGCACCGAGGGTTCCGTGCAAACCTATTAGATATTACTTAACTTATTAAATATTAAAAATATTTTTATTATATGATGTAACTAAAGATAAGTTGCGGTTTACGATTTACGACGTATAAAAAAAAATACTAACTAGATCTCGATCAAACCAATTTTTGGTGGAAGATTACACGGTTTTTTTTTTCGGTGGGAAATCATTAAATAACTATTCCCGCTCTGGGTGGAGCAGGAGGTCGTGTCAGACTTTTCTGACTAAAACCCACCCGTGTTCCCTCAGTAGCCCGTATGCCAGGGGCTGTGGTATCTCTTTCGAACAAACCCGCACCCCTGGCAGGCATTGGCCCTTGCGGGCCCCATCATTTTGTGCTGACATGAGGCGCGCGTGGAACACAACGCGCCGTCGACTTGGGCTTGGTCCTTACCGAACAGCGAGCTACCCATTACTCGCCGTCCGAAAGCTCATGCCTACGGTGGCCGGAAATCGGCCTGGGATTCCCGACGCCCAGGGCGAAGTTTACATGGTAGTGTACATGATATTTTTTTTAGTTCTATCATTCTCTTATTTTAGAAGTTACAGGCACACACACAGACACATTTTACCACTTTGGAAGTGTCTCTCGCGAAAACTATTCAGTTTAGAAAAAAATGAAAGTAGAAACCTCAATGTCATTTTTGAAGACCTATCAAAATTTATAGTTTTTGTTCTATTTTTAACCCCCGACGCAAAAACGACGGGGTGTTATAAGTTTGACGTGTCTGTGTGTGTGTGTGTGTGTGTGTGTGTGTGTGTGTGTGTCTGTCTGAGGCAACGTAGCTCCCGAACGGATGAACCGATTTTGATTAAGTTTTTTTTGTTTGAAAGGTGTATTAGTCGGGAGTGTTCTTAGACATGTTTCATCAAAATCGGTTCAGCCGTTTGAAGATTATCAGCTCTTTTCTGGTTGAAAAACGGATTTTAGCCTCCGATCAACTCAAAATTTGGGATTCTATTACTTCAATGATATTAGACGAATAAAATAACCTTGAACTGATGCTGGAGCAACACCTGGAATTTCCAGGAAACCCAAGTTATTCACCAACAAACAGCAGAAGTATCGTGTTTGGGCTCATTGAAAAGGTCTCAATGAATAGATTATAGATAAATGTGATTTAAGGGAGACATTAAGTTTAAAAAGCAAGAAATAAAAATTAAATTTAAAATTTAAAAACCCCCGACCCAAACAAAAACTCAAAAAAGTAAAAAATAATATTTATAGGCCTTTTAATTTTAACGTAATATTTTGATCAGGGCATTGTCAAGTCGGGGGACGGTCAATGAAAACGCCAAACAGAGGCCTAGCCGTCCCCCGACTTGACAATGCCCTGATCAAAATATTACGTTAAAATTAAAAGGCCTATAAATATTATTTTTTACTTTTTTGAGTTTTTGTTTGGGTCGGGGGTTTTTTAAATTTTAAATTTAATTTTTTTGTGTGAAAATCTTAGTGCGGTTCACAGACATCTACTTACCAAGTTTCAACAGCATAGTTTTTATAGTTTCGGAAAATAGTGGCTGTGACATACGGACGGACAGACAGACAGACGTGACGAATCCATAAGGGTTCCGTTATTTGCCATTTCACTATGAAACCCTAAAAATCAATAAACTTTAGCATACAATAAAAATACTATTGCTTTGCTCACTTTAATTATTACGATTAACTCTTCAGATTTCTAAATCTTAATTTTTGAAAACAATATTTGTTTCACCTCAGAACAGAAACAAAAATTTAAAGAATCTTCTTAAACTTAGAAAGCTGAAAAGCCAACTATTAAATCATCTATGTATCAATCTAGATATTGTGTAAAAGTAGCTTAAGTTCGTGGATGAGCGACCATCTTTACATACCAAGACCCTTACATGCCTCGTCAAGCCGTAAGTACCAGCTGTCATTTGTGGATCTTTAACAGTCGTTACAGGTCGTCAGAAACTCGAAAGTCTGCCAACCAGTCTTACACAAAGGGGTATCGTATTATCCAGTAACTGAGTTGTGGAGGTCAGACAGGCAGTGTCCTAATGTTAGATTGGAAGCTAGCCCCAACATAGTTGAGTAAAGAGTAGGCAGGTTTTAATTTTTTGCATAAATAGCAATATTTTATCGACTCTTGTTGTTACCAATGCTATCTATTCCAATATATACTTCTATATCTTCTATTTTGTACTATTTCTAAAAATACTAAAAAAACATGATATTTAAGGTACAAGTCCAAAAGCGACATGTGTTAAATTTAATGCTAGTTAACACACAAACCGCGGGTACGCTAAATATGCAGCAAGAGTTAACTTGATCCGGTGATTGTGCCAACGTTAGTCTATCGGAAAAGCCAACGCTTGGTACAAATTATTTTGATGGTGCTGGCTGCAGAAATACTGGTAATCCTAACTAATATGATGAATACGAAAACAAGTTGCTTTGCTTGTTTGTTACGCTTTCATGCTAAAACGGCTGAACGGATATAGATGAATTTTGGCACACATACTCCTTTTGATTCTGGATTGCCGACAAAGTGAAGAGCAACAGCTCGTCTAGGATATAACTAAAATCGGAGGTTTTAAAACGATCAGATTATATACATAATATTAAATGTATTGTAATATGTTTTTCTAGATCAGCCAGTTAAAATATAATAAGCTAAAACTAGGTGACCTAGAGATTTGAATAATTTGTACTAAACTAGCGACGTGCCCCTGCTTTGCACGAAGTTTACGACTTGACAAAACATCGAGATTTCTGTACTAATGTTTTGTTAACAATGTATTCCTATCCAATAAACTTCAATTCTATCACCAACTAAATTGTTTCAGTCAGCCATTTTCATCACAAAAGAGGGAACGAATCATTCAACAACACTTGAACTCTCTCAAGGTATTAATTCAAGCGCTGCCATCAAAGGTGTTTGAATATGCAACGCTGTGTGGTTCAACCTAGCTTTAAATTAAACTAGAGCTGAGCAAAAAACACAGAATCATGAACCACCTCAAACGGACCTGAAATTGTATTGCGCGGCACAAAAATGGAAGAGTTTTGAGGTAGTAAAATGTTTTACGACTAGCAGCTAGAAAGAGATTTGGCTCGGTTTCAATACCTTACTTGGTAAAATTATTTTTTGACAGGTTTTGACACACACAGTCACACATAAATTTTGGGTATTTTCAGAGATCGCAAGTCTTTGCAATTGTGATCCTTGAAGTGAGTGTGTAGGTAGTTATTTCATTTCAGTCAAATTAACCACCATCTCAAGCAACAGTTATAAAGTTTTTAGCTTTCTGCTTTTTTGCATGGTATCAAAATTTAGGAGTGACACTTTTAAGTCTATACCGCTTACTAACACCTGGAATAGCTTGAACGATTTTGAAGGATCTTCCTTCTTCTTAGCATGTATATACACGAGCTGGGCACTTTCAGTTGTAAACATGCAACATCAGGACACTATATTAAGTTCCTCATTGTCTTGGGAGAGCACATTTACACTCCAGGATGGAGTCATTAGCTCGCCGTCCAGTAAGGACCAAGTTTATCACGCGCGTCTCAAAGAGATGTCAGCACCAACTGATGGGGTCTGCAAGGGCCGATGCCTGCCAGGGGTGCGGGTTGTTTGAAAGAGATACCGTGGCACCTGGCACACAGGCAACTGAGAGAAAATGGGTGGGTTTTAGTCAGTAAAAGTCTGACACGCCTGCTCCACCCAGAGCGAGAGAAGTTATTTGATTTACCCTCAAAAAATTAAAAAGCGTGGAGTCATCTATGAGTCTCAGAGCAGGCTTAAAGAAAGATAATACTAATTCATTGCTTCATAGGTTCGAAAACATAAATACAACTCACCAACGTGAATAATGGAATTCATCTTGTTGAATTGTCAAACTGGAAGCCAATGCTACTGTTAAGTGTATTATGTAATTACCCCGGTGGTACTTTAACAAAGCAAGTCTTAACAAACTAACTGGTCATAACATTGTTACTTTCAATCGCAAAGGACTTAGTTATACGTGTGTAGTAACTACCGAGTAATGGCTGGAATCGACAGTTTAATATCGTTTAACAGACGTTCTACACTAATACCCAGGATTAAATGATGGCTGTGTGCGTTTCAGGTTGTTGCGGTCTCTCTCACTCATAAGGAGGTGAACTGTGTGGAAATGAGAAGGGTCTTTGTGAAGAGGACCAGCTGTAGGGATCTGTTTTATAGTTAAACTTTATATTCTTTCTAAGACTACAGATTGTATAATTTTTAATCTTTTAAAGGGGTGCAACAAACTTGTAGGGGTTGGCACATTCGATTTGGCAGTATAGTTTTTAACAAAAAGCCGACCCGAAGCAATTGCAGCACTCAATCGACTTTCATGCGGCTTTAGCTAGACTTCAAACCTCAAAAGCATCTACCATCTCTGAATCAAAATTTTATTTCTTAAACATAAAAGCGGACCCGAAGCAATAAACAGATAATCGGGCGTTATTCGGCTCGTGTCAAGTGGCAAACTCCTGTTGATATTTACCCTCGCGGAATCATCTTTCCCAACCGATATCACCAACCCGCAAGACATGTCGCATATTCCACTCGGCCCGCAGTGTCCCAGCAGTGGGTACATTATAGGCTGTTTGTGCTGTATCATGTTCGGGACAGCTCAGCATAATTCCAGCTTAGCCGGGCAGATTTTTCTCGAATGAAAATCTCCATACATTCGATTTTGCCACCCAGGTGAACCGAATCATGCCGAGAGTAGATCAAACAACAATCGATGAAAGTTCTCGTCCAGAAATACTTACACCTTCAGAACGAGTTATGAAAAGTTATTCTATCTACATTGTAACGCAGCTGGCAATCTTATCACGGAAGAATACAATAGAGAATCAGTCTTCTGATCTAATAAATAAAGTTTAAATTCTACCATGTTCTGTTCTCGCCTACTTCTTCTTAGCGTATCGATGTTAAAAATAATACAATAGAATATAATATTCAGCTTTTTTGTTTGGCCCAAAATTCAACAACGCAAATACCGTTTGCTGAAGCTGCCACTAGGTCCTTACGTGGGCAGATGATAGATCATGTGATGCAAGATAAGACACCTCCTATCTTGCATCGCATGCTCTGTCATATGAGTGTGTATGCGTCGTCGTATCTGTGGCGTAACGTCACATACACACCGGAGGTCTGAGCCGCCAATGTTCCCCCACTTGTGGAGGTTGTCCTTGCTCGCCTACTTACTTCAAACCATCCCAATTAAGAAGCATATAAAAATCCGTTTTTTCATCAACACAAAGACAGAATTAATGTAATTGCATAGACAGAACTCTATTTGTGACACTACTGGCAAGCTTCAAACTGCAAAATAATAAAAAACCTTAAAAATTCCAGGTATGCAACACCTCGAAAAAAAACCCTCGATTCGCCAACCACTTTACACCGCTGAAACTCGGGAACCGGGTCGAGTGGCAAAACTAGCGGCACTACGTAAAATATTAAATTTAATGACCAGCTTTTGTCACCCAGAGTCATAGCAAGCCCTCAGAGGCCTGTTTTACTTTTAATTATTTAAACACTAATTTTGTCGTAGGATGACCCCTAAATTTTGAGTACTTGACTCTTTGGTGTCACGAAGATTTTGTTTTGAAGTTTGTGTAAAGCTTCCGGGATAGGCTTTATCTTGTGATTGATGGTTGAATAAACTGTGAATTAAGTTGGTTGTTGTGGTATCTTTGTACAAAAAGAGGACTGAGTTTTCCACCTCAGAAATTCGCATTTCACAAATCGTTTGAAAAAATATATTGTATATATAAGGGTCTACGTGATGAGACGTTTCACTTATAGGAAAATTTTGAGTCGGATTCGGACACCAAGAGTTCTGTACTATCATCTTCCTAGCTTTTTCTCAAGTATGTTGGGGTTGGCTTCCTGTCTAACCGGATGTAGTTGAATATCAGTATTTTACATGGAGCGACTGCCTATCTGACCTTCACAACCCAGTTACTGGGTAACATGATGGGTACCATACCACCGATCAATATTATTTATTTAAAAACATGTTTCTTGGATGGGTCGCCCTTTAATTTTTAACTTTATTTTATTTTTATTATAGCGGAGGCACCCTTTGATACGGAACCCAATAAATTCACAAATAGTGAAGCTTCTGATAAATATCTGGTTTACCTTTGTACCATAATAGAAAAGTTATAAGCTAAAGAAAAAATATTTTATATAATTAACATTCAAAGACTGCCCGTGCGAGCAAATCTTTCTCTTCAGAAACAATTGCGTGCACTCCATCGAAGTCTATGTCCTATATTAACAAAGCCATTGTTCTCGTGAATGAGCCTGTCTTCTCTTTGAGAATATCTATACTTTGTTTTACATAAGCACTTTTTTTTTGTTATGCTTTCACGCTAAAACGGCTAAACGTATGTGAATATGGTTCACAAGGACTAGGATATAAGGTAATTTTCGGTATCGGATTAGTATCTGATTCCGAAAATTCTTTCGTTCCCAAAAAGCTACACTATAGTTAAGTGCCATATGGTATTTTTTATTCTTTAATAATAATTGGCTTTCTCGCGAACAAAACGCGGGCTCGTAGTCTATAAATTGAATTCAGCGCATAGACGATCATCATGAACATCTTTTCGATTAAAAACTCGCGATTCGACCAACCTTCGACGCTACACTTACTTCACATAGTATGTTCTTAGATGGGTAAATATTTTTGGTCATCAGGCTTATGATTTACATTGATGGATTTTACTCATTAAAAGTCGTTTCGTTTAATACTATCGACAAAAGAAAAATAGATTTAAAAAAAATACAACCACTGATCGTTACCAGGTTCTAAATACGGGACACAGGAAGCTAAACACTACGACACCCATATTGATGTACTCACGTATCTTGTAACTCAAACCCAATTTACAAAACGTACCCGGCACTACCGGGTTCCGGCACTCTATAAATAATTCATACACCAACTTTGGGAGATGTTGTAGTTTAAAGGACAAGTGACTTGCAATTCATAGTATGGTTTAGATTTCACCGATGTACAGTCGAAAGTTTAGTTTAGGTACAGAATATGCTATTACTAAGAATGGTCATGACTTCGCTCGCGTTGATTTTATTACGCGCTAACTTAATTCGTAACGAGATCAAAGTCAACTATTTATTACAAACAAAAAATAGATTAATCTAACAGATAATTTTCTCTTTACCTATTTTGGTATGGTATTTAGTTTTATTCTGGATGCATCGTTTTCGCAAATAATTAGAAGTATTAATGAATGTATGTTAAATGTTATACTTAAAACATTTAAAAAATGTAACGGTGGAGTTTTTTGCCCATGCTTCTCCATACGAAACTACATTTTGGAAGGGGCGACTAGAATCAATGCTATTTAAATGTAAATGTTGACGTTCAAAATTGCCTTTTAAGTGCCTATTTGTACATCGACCGCAGTTAGCGTAGACACATGAAATATCGTATTTTTTTTGTAAACTTAACAGATTTGACTACTATCGATATCTAATACACGATAAAGCATAAGGAAACTCTCTTCTCAACTCATACTTCAAGTAATAACAGTACCAGTGGTCTTTAACCCCCCAAAAAACATCATTTTTTTTTTAAAGTCGTCGTGTTTATGTATTGAAACCTATCACGTCTGAAGGTGTACCGGTCCGGTTTACCCTATATCATCATCTTCTTCATGCCCTTGTCAAATGTTACTTGAGGTCGGTGGAACACGTTTTGTTCCTCCATTCACTCCTGTCAACCGCAACGCTATCCTTCACTCCCGTCTTTTGTACTCCACTTTTTTACGCACTAGTAGTATATCGCGAAATTAAAATTTTCTAACGTTTTTGTTTTTTGAAATTTTCTGATCAGTGCCCAAATTTTAATAATTAAAGTCATCAAAAAAACCTTTTATTTAATTTAATCCCATCGAAAGACTAATGCATGAAATGATCACAGAAAATCTGACAGAACAAGGTGCAAATAAAATCGGCGCCTCGATTTTCAGACTGGGATTGACGTGTTGGTAAAAATTTATATTTCTGGGAAATGTACGTAGGTACATTTCAGAAATTTGACATTTTAAATCCATTCGACAATTAAAAAAATTCTAGGAACCGGACATTTTGGAAATAGTGCGATCGGAACCAACGCACGGCTGGTTACTACGGTTTCTCTTTTAAACAGTTCCAACTAATAAACGGTGTTTTCTGATAATTTGATAGACTATCTTCACTTTAACTGACTAGAAGGCCTATTGCCGTATTTAAAAACATTCAAAATCTAGTAAAAAAAATATCAGTTTTTTTGAAAAATTTAGACTAGGATCGTGAGCTCTTATAGATTCATACTTCACGAAATCCATCGTCACCGTCCATCACACGTATACGTGCACGATAGAACGTTCTCATGGAAATTTAAAAGTATATTCATAATATATTTCCATACGTTTCCGTTTCTATATTTCAGTAGACGAACACGATAATATCATCACGCTAACAGTTATAAAAATACATAATTAATATGCGAACATTCTTAAAAATACGGGAAATCGCTCGTGTTTGAGTGACACTCAATCAATTTACCTAGCCTTTTCTCAACTATATTGGGGTTGGCTTCCAGTCTAACCGGTTAAAGTTGAATACCAGTATTTTACATGAACCGACTACCTATCTGTCATCCACAACCCAGATACTCCTCGGTATTTGGTTGTCAGACGTTCGGATCTGCGTGGGTGGAGCACCGCCGTGTCCTCGTGGAGGCGATCGGCGGCGGCGATCTCTCGCGTCCGGCCTTGGTCCAGGCCATGGTACGGAGCGAGAGGGCATGGGTAGCCGTCACCTCCTTCAGCGAAGCAGTGATGCTCGCGAAGAGGGAGGCGGCGCACGTGAGGGAGAGGCAGTCTATGCGCCCTCGCGACCCTAGCCGCAGGATACGGAGACGCCCAGGGCGTCGGGAATCCCAGGGCGTCGGGAGCTTGCGGACGGCGAGTAATGGGTAGCTCGCTGTCCGGTAAGGACCAAGCCCAAGTCGACAGCGCGTTGTGTTCCACGCGCGCCTCAAACAGATGTCAGCACAAACCGAAGGGCCGATGCCTGCCAGGGGTGCGGGTTTGTTCGAAAGAGATACCACAGCCCCTGGCATACGTGCTACTGAGGGAACACGGGTGGGTTTTAGTCAGTAAAAGTCTGACACGCCCTCCTGCTCCACCCAGAGCGGGAGAAGTTATTTGATAGTTTCCCACCCAAAAAAAAAAAAGACGTTCGGATTTCAGACTACAATACAATAAGTTTAATTGACATAAAAGTAAACACAAGTTCGAATCTTCTGGTCCCTAAACTAACGCGTCGAAACGACTGTTAAAGATCCATGAATGACAGAAACCAAAGGCACATCGAGCTTTCCGAGGCACCGAGTGGTTTCGGTATGTAAAGATGAGTGATGAGTAGACTAGGCTAATAACAAAGAATACAGTAGAGACGTAGGTAGAGGGTTTGGAGATTGTAGATTATTCATGCTTACACAAAAACACCACACTAATAAACATTATGCTTTTATCCTTTATCTAACTGCTATATTAGAAATCATTTCCGCTGTTACCCATCCTCAACCAAGTCAGAGAACCACAAAAAGCACTAAATTGATGCTCCAACTAAACCGTAATAGAATCGGAATGCCACTAAGAACACTATTTATTACTGAATCCAATCTTGGCATAGCTCGACTGCAAGACTTACGATCGAATCGAGTTCCAATCGAGTTTGTCTCGAGTTACGAGGTTAGCGATTCCTACCAATTCCTCCCCATTTTTGCCCAGTTCTGGTGTGCGACTTTCATAGCCTTTTTTCGCGGCTTCAGTTCGGTAACCCGCGTTGCAGGAACAAAAAATTAGCCGCCAGTTTACTCCCCCAAACTAGCTGAAATGGAGGGTTTTGCTGTTTAGTTTTGTTCGAACCGACGCTAAAAAGTAAGTGGCTTCACGCTTGGCGAGTGTTTGGTATAAATGTTTTCACGGCGGTCGTCGGCTTCATTATAGGGTTAATAAATTAGGCAACCAAACTTGTTTCGTGGCTTTTTCGGTACTAGGAATTGATTTTATTTGTACGAAGTTAATATGTTAGGTTATTGAACGTGCATGTTCATTTTCTTAATGTATGTAATCCCATTGGTCTACTTCTACAATAATATTATAAAGACGAAAGATTCGATTGATTGTAAAATTGTTTGTAATGAATAAACGCGAAAACTCCTTTACCGATTTTGAAAAAATATTTCACCTGTAGAAAGCTACATAATTTCGGAATAACAGGAGCTATGATGGAGTGTCGTAAAAGGCGACTAAGGGGGCTTACTAGAGAATGGGCAGCAGCGTTCTCTATGAATTTTACCACCATACTGCGATCGCCAACCCGCTTGCCAAGCGTGGCGATTATGGCAATCCCCTCCCGGTTTGGAGGAGGCCTATGTCCAGCAGTGGACGTCTTTCAGCTGTCATCAGCTCATGCTAGCACGTTTCAATTTGCTACTAGCTACACAATAAAGACTGGTGCCATGTTCAATCTTACCTAAACAGTGGACTAATACGTTTGCCAATAGTTACCTACCAGATTTCGATTCAATTCCACATAGACAAAACCCGAGCGAATAGAGATATTTAGGTAAAATATTAACTTTTACTACTAACGTGCTTTCCGAGGCATGGAGTGGTAAATCACTTCGAGCACGTATACTCTGAGAGCACGTTAAGGTTTTGGTATCGGCTGTCATTCATAGATCTTTGTCGTTCGTTACTTTCTACAAGTAACGAACGACAAAGATCGAAATTCTGACAGCCAGTATTGCCAACGGGTATCATGTTACCCAGTAACTGGGTTGGGAAATTCAGACAGGCAGTCGCTCCATGTAAAAGTATTCAACCTCATCCGGTTAGACTCGAAGCCGGGCACCAACAAAGTTGCAATAAGGCAGCAGATTGAATAATACTTTGCAACAGAATTTCTAAAAACAACATTCACTCCTAAATACAAAACCCAAGAATGAAAGATCAACCAATCATCGATTCGTCATCCCGAATCCATCTTCCCGCCAAGAATTCATAACCTCATCAGTGGCGGCACTTTAGTGTTTTTCGCACAATTTCCCCCAAGTTATTACCGTCGATATGTTAGTGGAACTAATGTTAGAGGAGCAGAGAGAAGAGAGGGCGTTGCTCTGAAAAATTACAAGTTTCCATTTCGTTTCACTGAGTTATTGCAGCGGTTGCGCTTGTGAACGAGTATTCAAAATCATCTTAATATTTTTTTCAATGTGAAATTTTTTATGTTCAGACGATTGGATTTTTTGCTACAATCACGCAAAACGGCTGAATTAATTTGGAGTTTTTTTTATGTCCGGTTGTTTGTTACTAAATCAGGCATAACCGACTGCACAGATGTGGACAAAATTTAGCACGCAGATGGTTTATAACCTGATTTAACACATATGATACTTTTTATCACGGTAGTACGTTCACGTGAAATAATTTTCGGGCTCCACGCGGGCGGCACCACTGGCAAAAGCTAGTATTTCTAAGTTTGTATTTAAAATGTTTAAAAATAACAAATAATGAGAAAGTTATTCTGCCTAAACGTAATTTTTTAAACCGACTTCTCAATTAGTCAAAAATACCATGTTTACCTGCATTTTCGACAAGTTTTTGACGTTCTCTGTCTCTCAGATGACGAAAATCTGAACGTTTTTATTTACGGAACTTGAGCTTCACGAAATAAGCAGATCATACATAAATAATTATTTTTAACATATAAATAAAATGTTCTCGTATGATTCGGGCGTGTTAACAGTCTGTGCTTACACTTCAAGAACTAATAGGTACATTCCCCTACAGCACGACCATCACTTAATGATCCACTAAACGGATTGTCAATTAAACTAATTACTTGCGAGGCTCAGCGGCACCTCGTTACATTATACCCAAGGGTAGAATATAGACGAAACCGCACTCAACGTACCTTTGAATCGGAGAAACTGTTTTACGAAGTCACGAATATTATAATATGCTACAATTGTTTCATTACGGGTCAAGCATCTCTTCCCATTAGGGCAAATTTTCAGCATTTCAACACACTTGCTGATTACGTGTTGGTGATTTAAGAAACAGCGTTGGAACGTGTAATAATCCTTACGCTTCCTTCTAAGTGACAATGTTTTCCTTCACGGTAAGCAAAGCGAATGTAGCGTGTGTCAGAATCGGGGGGATATATACATTTACAAGTGTGTACATTTAAAACAAATATCAAGCTTTGAATATCAGAATGGTTACTGCTTATTTACTGTATATGAAGGTTCTTATGAATATGGTTTATAGGGAAAGGATTTCATGAAGTAAAGCACAGAAAGACAAGACCAGACATTTATTTCAGTTAGGCTTGTCAGTGTTTAATCAGAAAGCTAGTCGTCCGTTCCAAAACTAGGTCTTCATGGAGAAGAAGGACAAGAAACTCCATGGAAACAGTATTGAAGTATTTCATCAACACATCTATTACATTACTATGAATTATTATTATCCTAAATATATTTAATTTCAACTCTTGGACCATTGTCCAAGAGAACTTAGAATTATTACAACATTACTATTACATTATTACAATAGCTAGGAATAGAACATGAATATGATTGTTATGATTTAAAACATTAGGAAAACTGACTATAATATAACTTATACAACAACATTTTTATAATAAACAATATTATTACATAATATCAAATTACTTAACTTACATGACATCTGGTTGTTTTATTCCACACAACAACGGCACTAGGACTCACCAACAGAACGTGTACCAAGCAACTGACCCGATAACGTTATTTTTAATCCTTTTTATAACTTCCCAATGTCAATTTACATTAAACAACTACCGCCATTTTGAAAAAGCTACAGAACGTCACTCATTTGGCTTAATAACTCCTAACACAGAATAATAAACAAAGGTTATGTAGTGAAACCGATAGAAAACATTTTATGGTAATGAAGCAATTTAATAAGAATTGATTCGTAATTTAAGACACTTAAAAGTATCAAAATGAACTGCCAGTATTGTGCTAGTCAGTTGAAATAGTCTATTATATTAAGTAACACTAGAAAACCCAAATATATTACAAGTGTAATTAAATACTACGTAATCATTTATAGTAACAACATCCAAGTTATTTTCACAAGTTGAGACCGTTATTTTTGTAAACTGTAGTCAAATTAGGTACTTCTGCACTTGTTCAAGGCTTCGTCAATGTGACAAATGACATTATCTACCAAACAATATTATGTTATCAAAATGAACAATCTAACACGCGCCTACCGAAAATCACGCAACGTAATTTCTGCCTCATTATTGTGTCAAAGCGGTTTACACGCCGAAATTACGTCGCAGAATTTCGGTTGATGTGTTGCTTTACTAAGTTAGTGTTTCTAAATTAATTATGAAAGTAAAAATAACGCTAACAAATTCATATTGGTACCTGTAATACTTATAATGTATTTCATAAGTCTAACACTTGTGGAAAGGTCGGCCCAGAAAACGGTGACGAGAAGACCCGGACGCGCAATGCGAGGGCTTGTTCAAGGTGGCACAATAAAAGAATTTCAGGAAGGACTTCGATGAGGCCTTTGCTCTGATGTGGGTAACCAAAGGCTATACAAAAAAAAAAAATTATGGAGAGAAAAGGGTTAACAGTCTTAACAAAGGTTTTCAAATACCTTAGATATTTATAGTAATTAGACTAAGTACATGGTCAATTTTTTGAAACTCCTGACAGCCAAACTTTGACCAACTATCTAAAAGCAAGGTTATTCTGAAAAGTATAAAAAAAAACCGACCCACCTCAATAGATACACATTCAGCAATAAACAAATATTTGTTCATGCAGGATTGAAAACGCAGCGTGTATCGCTAAAAAATCGAAACGTTGCAAAAATCTAGAAGTCAATATTATGACTACACATCTATGATTGAAATAAAAAAGGTACTGTTGAATATATATCTGTTCTTATTTTCGAACCGACGAAAAAACGAAGGAGGTTACTCAATTCGACGCGTATATTTTTTTTTTTTTTTATGTATGACCACGCATAACTTTTTCCAGAGTAGTCCGATTTTGATAATTCTTTTTTTATTGGAAAGGGTATACCTCGAAGTTGGTCCCATATAAATTTCGAAGAAAAATTCCAACCCTAAGGGTAAGAAAACAGGGGATGATTGATTGTTTACTCACAGATTTTAATACTGAGTCGTGTATTAAATCAAAAATTAAGCATGTAGTAATTAGTAGATTATAGCCACAAAAAATTATAAAATAAAAACTTTTTAATAAAAAAATTAAACCGCCGAAAAACCGAAAAATAAAAAATAATAAACTAGCTTTGTCCAACTCCAATAAATAAGTTCGGAAGTCGGTGACTTTGGATATGTATTTAATTATATGTCACCGCCTTCCGAACTTAGTTGTTGGGGTTGGACAAAGCTAGTTTATTATTTTTTATTTTTCGGTTTTTCGGCGGTTTAATTTTTTATTAAAAAGTTTTTTTACTAACGTTATTTGTGAAAAAGATTGAACCAATCCGTTTCGAGCCTATCTGACCTCTACAACCCGGTTACTGGGTAATGCGATAACTCTTGGTAAGACTAGTTGTCAGACTTTCCAGCTTCTGACGACCCGTAATGACTGTCAAAGATCCACGAACGATAGCCGGGACCAAAGGGTTAACGTGTTTTCAGAGGCACTGTTTCTTGGTATGTAAAAATGGTCACCGATCCACAGTCCAACCACGGGAGGCGTACCTTAACCTGATCGATCGATCTGTTTGGCTGTAATTATTTGGCCTCAAGCCCCACTCAAACCATAGCCATAAACAACTGTGTTCTGTAATACCTGCAAAGTTTCCAATCAAATTGATTACCTTCTACCTCTACTATCCTATATTGGCCCCGTGGGAAGGTTCACAAAAACGCTATGACAAAGTTGTGTGAGCTCAGTGGAAGTGGCGGCTTTACCTTATTAGGCCCCGGTGTGTTGTTTATATTTTATGCCACTTGGCGGCCTTTTGCGAGGCTTTCAATGACAAGAATTTGTTTATAAAGTTGTAGGTGCAATGTGAGGTAACTTTTGTGAGGGGCTTATGTACAAGTAGTGGTTTTGCACGTGTGGTGCATAATAGGAAGTTTCCAACAAAATGATGTTAAAAAAATTAAATATAATTTTTGTAGTAGTTTTATACATGTTCGTCCCTTTTGTTTAATGTGGCACACAATAGTGTTAAAGACATGAAAAAGAAATGTGTGGTGTCGAGAGTATATCCATCCGTGGGCTTAGCACGAGCACCGATCTGTTAACGAAAGAATAGACATGACTATTAACTAAATTAAGTACATACAATAGGAGAAAGAAGCTATGTTTTTCTATTAATTATCACAGTTATGCGTTCTAAACGAATCATGATTTTGTAGATAATCGTATATTCTTTGTGGCCGTCGAATAGAAAGTTTGTTGTCAATGTGATTTTGACAGTTTGGGAAGAAATATTCTTCTAAAATAGTCTACATTTATAAGGACCTAGACAAAGATCGTTAGAACCGAAAGACAAAATGATAGATTGTAGAAGGATATATAATGCGATGTCAAAAATAGAGAAACGAAATGTCACTTTGTATTGAAATAGCACTGTCTATTCTTCGTTCATGCTAAGCCTGCAGGAATGACGTTCCTCACGTTTTTTCTTCGACTCCAAATGTAATTCGATATACTGTCAAGTGTCAAGTAATTGACACAATTACTTTTCTATTGTTATCAGACTCAATGAGTCTGCTTATCAGACGACTACACCCGTGAACATTTTCGCAGCCGCAAACTCCGATTTTAATTTTGAATTATCTGTTGGTTTCAACATCCTCAAAATCCACGAAAACTATCCCTCTTTCACTCTGACTCGCTCTATTATTACATTTAAAAACGCATGAAAAAATGCTATTTCGTAACGTGACGATTTATATAAAAAGGCGATCAGTTACTAGCTTTAGCTTATAACAATCCAGGGCAAATACATATATTACAAAGCTTACAACTTAATAAAGTCCCAAGAGTGAGGCCTATCTGCCTTTGTTTTATAATCTGAGTGACAGCCACTAAATCTAAAGACTCCCGCAGACAGGCACAACGCTACACCGCGACGCGACGCGCCGATCAGCGAGAGCTTTCGACTCAAAACTCAAAGACGTTACAACCTACGCCTGCGGCTCCAAATTCAAAAGATAAAACACAAAACAAACAAAAGACGAACGCCGAAACACAAAAAACATACATTATCCAAATTGGTTTAAGTTTAACAAAATAATCCCGTCGACCCATCCGAAGCGCGGGCCTGTGCTCCCAAGAAAGTCATTAAAGACTTCGCAACTAAGTGAAAAAGTTCACGACACTTGTTTTCTGAAAGTGCCAAAACATTTTTCTTGTAATGCTATAACAGGACCTTTGGTGCTGTTACTGAGATTTTTTGCTGGTACCTTTATAAAGGTAATATTTCCTTTTTAGGGAAGTTTAAACGGAATAAGGTAAGGCCGTTGCAGGCAGACAGTTGGCCTTTAAATCAGTGGAGTCAGAATAAGTTAAACGTGTAATTCCCAAAGTGGTCTAGGTGGACCCCCAGGGGTCCACGGGAGACACGACGAGGGTCTACATTAGCGTGAAAAATGCCTTTTTATGGCATGTTTTTTTTTACGAATTTTGAGAATATGGTAAAAATGAAGCAACAAGTCCACCGAAAACAGTAAAAATTTTGAAAGGGGTCTACGAGAAAAGAACTTTTAGTTAAACGGTTGCCGAGTGGTAATGGCCGCGACTTACTACTTGTAGGTCGTGAGTTCGAACCCAAGTAGGCAGTTTACTTTGTGTAACTTACTTCATCACCACGGGCAAAACGGTGGAAGAAAACATCGTGAGGAAACCGGCATGTTCTAGAACCAAAAATTCGAAGATCTGGTGACATCCATCAACCCACACTGGGCCCGCGTGGCGGATACTGGCCCACTCCAACTCATAGAAAGGAGGCTTGTATCCCAGCAGTGGGAACATAATTGGCTGATTATGCTTATACTATGATATTGATTCCAACCACACTTCAAACTGCTACTGAGAAATTCCTGATGACGAAACCCAATAATACTTTGCCCGTCTTAGGGATGGAACCCTGGACATCATACTCAACCGAAGCGCTTGCGGCCACTAGACCACTAGACCTACGAGGCTGTCAAACTAACGAAAACAGATAAAAGTGCCATCTTACAGTCACAATTACTGTCCTTGAGCTTGAACTTGTCTTGAAATCTGAAGATGTTACTGATAAGCCAGTGAGGGTTTTCTAAATGACGTTCTGTAGGTGGCAGCACTGAGACCTCAGGTCCGGCCACCTATCAAAAGTGACAAAACGCCTACGGACTGAATGGTGAATGAATGACATCAAATATTTTAAGTTCATTGTCGAACTGGAAGACATCTTGTCAAAGTGGCGCCAACTGGTGGCTTGAATATGAAAGAAAACCCTCATTCCTTACGTCACAGACCATGTATCCCCCCAGTGGGTTCATTGTCGTTGCGGCCAACCAACTGGTGGAGTCCGCAAGGGCCGATGCCTGCCAGGGATGCGGGTTGTTCGAAAGAGATACCGTCGCCCTTGACACACAGGATACTGACGGAAAACGGGTGGGTTTTAGTCAGTAAAAGTCTGACACGCCCTCCTGCAAAATCATTTCTAATAACGAGTTTTATAATAATGGCAATACAACAATGCCATTATAACACAATTCTATTATGAGACCATTGACGGACCACTGATGGACCACGGACGACCATTATGAATTTAGCAGCTTACGAACTTTTAGCAAAATGACAAACACGATCGTGTTGGAATAACGAATTTATAAAAATACCCAGCTATGTTGTTTGAATTTCAAAGAATAATGGTATGAGGGGGTCACACAAAAACCTAAAACTCGAAATTCGAAGTTATTTTTATCGATATGCATAAATCAATATTTTAACTTTTTTAAACGAAATGTTACGTACTCAAAAATGTTTTATGTAATATTCTTTTCTATAGATAATAATTGTCTGTATTTCATCCCATTTACATGTTTTTTTTTTTTTTTGTTTTGGCTTCGCTCGGTTTGTGCATTTAGCCAATGTCAAGTTTAGTACATGTTATTTATTTTTCGACACACTTGCTCATAAAATGGCTCTAATTTCACCGCAATTATGCACATAATGACACCTATTATGAAACTGTGACTTTTTCATTACTATTATTCACTAGTGAGATATAGGTTTTTTTATTGGTTGAGTTTCTTTGTTCTTAAAAAGTTTCGATACCAAAAAGGTCGTATTCAGTTCACAAAAAAAAAAATGTACCTATTGCTTGCTCATTTCATGCAACTTCGTATTTAAATAGATAATTTCAACTTGTACGTTTTTAATAAATAAAACTTTCACTCAAAACTTTGAATTCCCCATTTTGTACGTGGCTAAAACCCTATCGGCGAAAAGCCAAAAAAAGAAACCTAATTCTTTTAGGCCACGTTCCGAATTACAATAATATCGATTATCGCTTTGAGCGCGCTCACACCCGTTTCGAATTGGCGTGAGCGTGATAACGACGTCCCGCGAATCGTCATAGAGGACGTCATGACAAGCGCCATCTTGCGATAACGCCGACCATGCGTTATACTAATATCACATTTATTTGAAATAGTGCTACTATCTAAGAAGAAGAAATGTGTGGTGCACCTAGTTCCGTATTGATGACAAAAACGCAAAATATCGCTGTGAGCACTCACAGCGCTATTTTTCTAATTCGGAATGCGGCCTTAGTCTATGGTCGATTGCCATTAGATGCGCGCGCATTGGAAAACTGATTATTTTTTCCCGCCATTGGCAAAAACAACCACAACTCGTTTTCACTGCTGAAATTATAGTTATTTATTCATTAAAATTACTACAAGTACTTGTTATCAAGAAAATGATTTATTTTGTAACACCGCCCGATATAAGATGTGAAGCCCTCAACGTTATGGAAAGTTTACTACCTAAAAACTCCAAGGGAAAAATGATTTTTTCGTATTATTTTCTTCACAAGTGTGTTGAAAAACGTCGTATGATACACGTGTGTATTGATGATTACCGGCCTCGGCTCAATCGCGCCTCGGCGATGATCACCAACGTTACACATTTATACCATAATGTACTATAATAGTAACTGTCAAAGAAATATGAACGTACAGAGGCCAGCACATCAAGCTACCCCAATCTGTCAAATTACTTTGATGGTTTTTCAACTTTATTACAAAGGAATAAGGTTTATGTTGAATTGAGGAAACTTGACAGTTTGGGATTGCTTGACCTGCTGGCGATTGTACATAAATGTTACCAGATTAATAATTCGTTAGTAACAAATTATTTTTTTCTTTTTGAACCTACTTATAAGTACAAATAAACATGATTAATTAATTGGAAAAATGGATTTATATTATTTATTCTTATTTATCACAAGCACAAAGAAAAAATGAAAAAAAGGCCATTTTTTTTTTCAATTATAACTGTGGTGGGTGTATGTTCAACAAAAACTATATTATACAAACAGTAGAGGAAGAAAGGGATCAGTCGGGAGCCAATGAAGTGCGCATCTACACAGATGGCTCAAAAACACAAAACGGTTCAGGTGCTGGCACACACTCCCTTGACCTCAACATCAACTTTCACATACCGCTAGGCACACACAGTTCAATCTTTCAGTGTGAATGTGTTGCCTTAACACAAGCCGCTACAGCAGTAAAGCGCTTAGGCATCCAGAACTACGGCATTAAATTCCTATCCGACAGCCTATCTGTGCTCAAAGCTTTAGAAAACAAACAAACTAACAACAAACTAATTTTTGAGTGCCATCTTGCCCTGGAGAGTTTATCGACGTCCAATCGTATTGCACTCCAGTGGATCAAAAGGCACAGTGGATCTTTAGGCAATGATGCCGCAGATGAACTTGCGAAGAGAGGCTCTGATATGAAAGTGCTAGGCCCGTACCCACTTCTCCCCCTGCCTTTCTCACAATTTCGTGCGTGGATTCGCCAAAGGTCGACCGAACTCCATAACATCAGATGGTCACGGGCAACAGACTGTAGACAGTCAAAATTGGCTTTACCAACTGTACACCCGCGATTAACCAAAAAACTTCTCAGCCTGAGCAGAAATAACCTTAGAATAATAATAGGAACAATTACGGGCCATAACACCCTTAACAAACACCTTTTTAACATAGGCGCCACAGACAGCCCGCTTTGCAGGGGCTGCCTTGACGCCGAGGAATCAGTCGCCCACGTCATCCTGGAATGCGAGGCCGTGGCTTCTCAACGCGAAGAAATTCTCGGAACAGTGAGGTCGCTCCGCGAAGCCTGTGAAGCTCCCAGGAAGCTTCTGTGCTTTTGGGCGGAGCTAGGCTGGCTCTGCTAGCCAGCATCCCCACGCACAACGGACCGAATGGGAGTCTACGTGCGGAAAAGGGAGTCCCATCATCATCATCATCATCATCATGTGGTGGGTGGATAAAATGGCATCAAAAAAATTTGGGAAAGTATTCACTTAAGTAGTTAGGTACCTGTCTGATCGCCAACGAGGATGCGACGAGCTATCAACGATTTCCTCGCTCAGTACAGACAAGTATCGTGACAACAAGAGCCATCAATGAGCGTACTCGCTCAGCGAAGCTCGCTTAGCAGGCAGAACTCTCGCTGAGAGTCACGCTTGGTACGTACGCATACCAGCTAGTAATCGCTTGTCGCCGTCGTGCACTCGCTGCTCGTTTCTCGTCAACTCTTTTTAATTGCTAGCTGTACAGGCTTCTCATTAATCACTAGCGGTGGTGCAGGTGCCTTAGAGATGAGCACCAGTCTTAGAAATTAAAGTATAGTTTCATCATCATAATCGACATTGACAGCCCGACTTAACCTACTGCTAGCCATAGGCCTCTATTTTCTTGTGCCAATCGCCATGCCTCGTACAGGTTTTGCCCGAGATGGTAATGATTTCGTCTGCTCGTCTCTGCGCCCGACGACCGGATATACTCGTAGTTATACATTTCCTAACTTGTTTCTAACGCCCGATCTTTGCACGTGTTTTGGTAAAGAAGTACTTAGAAATTATGAATAGGCAATATTATACAGAGACCGACTGTATAAAATATCAAAGGCAGGCAAAGTTTCAAGGAAATTGAAATTAGCATTAAAAATACGTTCCTGTTTTTTTTTTTTTAGTTGCCAACTCATTTGTAGGATTTTAGATACGTGTAGAATAACGTTTAGATAGGTAGGTATAGGTACTCGGACCAATTACATAAGAAACTTCTGATTCAAGAACTGTCACTGTCAATATTCCTTATCAATTATGACAGTGACAGCAGTTTTTTTTTTTTGGATTTTGGTTTCGCACGGTTTGTGCATTTAGCCAGTGTCAAGTAATTTTTAAATTTTCGATCAAGTAAATGGCCCGATATAGGCACGAAGTTACAAAAATGTCATAGTCAGTCAAGGCAAAGTAATTGTAAAGTGGTAGTAACTTTACAACAACCTATTAACTAGGAGTTTTGGTGGGAACACGAAATGTCCACATTAGTCACTTATTTTCACCTTCACTACACTTGTGCACTCACACGTAGGTAACTAAATTGCATAATTCACTACCAAAATTATACAATTTAATTCGCTATTTCACGAAATTTCATGAAAATGAAAATTCGTGCGACATGTTCCAACGCGATCCCGCCAAAAACTCCCAGTGACAGCTGTTGAACACAGTTTAGACGTGCTGATCGCGTTCAGTTGGTGAAGTTAGCACTTAGGCAAATTCGTAAGTGAATTCGAAATTGTGAACTTGACAAAGGTTCTACTACGATTTTCTACTTCTGTAAAACAACTGCATTCTGTAGTACTATTAGAAAAACATCGTGCCATAGAAATAACTACTATTGGAAAACATCGTGAGGAAAGCGGCATGTCTTAGAACCAAAACTTCTAAGACATGTGCTTTCTGCATGTACTATGCACTGGGCCCACGTGGTGGATTGTTGCCCACTCTCTCTCATAGAGAGGTGGCATATGTCCCAGTAGTGGGAAAATTATAGACTGATTATGCATTCAATATGTGTAGGTACACAATCGTATTACGAGTATAGCTCGAAACGTTTTATATTTTTTTATTATATATGTCTGCTGTACTAAGCATTTTTGCTGAGTTACCTAGTTTCAGATCCAATGGAAACCTTTAAACATGAGTTGCTCACACGCCGAGGTTCAGCGTTCATTCAAAAAGTTCTTATACCTAAAAATATCCTCAACCATAATTTAACCTGAAAAATATAGTTCTGTGTGTAATTTTGTGGCTTTCCCAATTATGTTGGTTGGGGTCGGCTCCCAGTCAAACAGGATTCAGCTGAGTCCCAGTTTTTAACATGGAATGACTGCCTATCTGACCTCCACAACTCAGATACTGAGCTACACAATACCCCTTGGTAAGGACAGGTTGTCAAACTTTTGTGCTTTTGACGACCCGTAACGACTGTCAAAGATCTAGAAATGAAAATGCATTTTGTTGCTTTGATAAAAGAAAAATCTAGTACTAGTAACTTCAATAACAGTTAACAAAGGGGTTGCAAGAAATAATTCCGTTTTACAATCGAACATACTTCCATTCAAATATACATTGTGTCCAAATCAGCACAACAAACCTGCAACATACAACCTGCAAATCCGAGTAAAGTTTATTTTTGCAGTTAAAGCGAGGTCGTATTCCGAATCTAGGCCAGAATAAGCCATAGTACTTATAATCCGCTTAACTCGTAATATCGGCAGCGCTTTTTGCTATCACAGTCGGCTTTGCATAATTCTAACGTTGGACAAGAACGTTGCTTGGACGGCAAATTGACAGCTTGATAGCTTAATATAGCGCTGCCTTTGCTGGAAGGTTTAAAATGTTTGGCTTCTTGTTTTGTTTTGGTATTATGCAATGCAGAAAGTCTATCAACATAATCATCATTTCAGCCGAAAGACGTCCACTGCTGGACACAAGCCTCCCCCGAAAAGGGGTTTTGCCATAATCGCCACACTTGGCAGGCGGGTTTAGCGATCGCAGTATGGTGGTAAAATGCATAGAGAACGCTGCTGCCCAATCTCTAGTAAGTCCCTTAGTCGCCTTCTAGGACACCCACTGGAAGAAATGGGATGGTGCTATTCTTTTACGTCCAGCCGGTAAAGTCTATCAGTCAGATGTATTCTAAAAAAACAAAAAACCCGACAGCCTAAAAGGGAACTTTAATTGAAAAAGATGGAAACAAGAAACTGTTTTTAAAAGGACCACTATTAGACTAAATACCTACTTTATGCAATCTCATGCAGTCGGAGGCATCATCTTAAATTTAACAATAAAGACCTTTATTGCCTCCGACTGCATGAGATTGCTTATAGTATTCAGTCTAATAGTGGTCCTTTTAAAAACAGTTTCTTGTTTCCATCTTTTAAAATTAAAGTTCACTTTTTAGGCAGTCGGGTTTTTTGATTTTGTAAATTATTATTTTATTTCACAGTTTTTAGATAATAGTATAATTATTGTTGACGTTAATGAGACCTATTTATGAAACCCTTTATTTTGATACCCCACTCAATGCGGTTCGAGGAAAAAAAAATTTTTTTAAGACACTGTATTGCGCCAAAAAACAGACTTTTTTTCAATTTTGGTGTACCCAGTGTCACTCTCACAATTAAGACTAATCTAACGGCACCTCTCAAGCTGAAATCGATCAAGCCGTTTAGGCTACAGAGCGTGCCAAAGAAACAAGAAACAGTATACCTACATACATACATACATACACTCGAAAAACATAACCCTCCTTCTGGCGCAGTCGGGTAAATAGGCCGGATATATACACTTACCATACCTACATAGTTTCTTTTATAATTAGCGTGGGCTAACTATTAAAGAAACTAAGTAGGTATGGTATCCCTCACGACCCAAGTGTGCTGACATTTGAAGAAGAAGGCAATGATGTCCAGCAAATATTCTTTCACGTGATATATCAGGTCGAGTAGAAGTCCGGAACATGTAGAAGAAGAACAAAACAGAATTTGATTACCGATTCGATACGGTGAATAAGATTTTATTTGTGCAATGGCTTGACAACAGTGTTTGTAACATGGGTACAAACTATGAGTTTGTTCATCCTTTGGGCAACGTAGAAAGATGGAGCTCTCCGGAAGGAAGGAAGGTAGATGTGGACATCCCTTTTGTGTTCCAGAATTATAACAAAGGCATGGGCAGAGTTGATCAAGCTGATCAATCAATCGCAGTATGAACTATACGAGGAAAAAATCATGGTGGGTTCTATTTACCTACATGTACGATTTGGCTATTGCTAATGCTTGGCGTCTTCACATCCTGGCCGCTGAAGATAAAATGAATAATAAATATACCCTTACCATACCTACTTAGTTTCTTTAATAGCCCACGTACACACACACGTACGTAAAAATATCGCGGAAAGAAATTATCGCGCATTGAATTTTCAACCCTCGGTATTGACCCGAGCGTTGAGAATTTAACAGAGTGCATCCTACCGCGTCGACAAACCACTGTTGGATTTTCAACTCTCGATGCTAAGCAGAAGGTTCAAAATCCAGTGTGCGAAAGAAACTCGCTTTTGGAAAATCTCTTGCATGAATTGGCTATCATCAAACAAGAATAGGCTGTTATATTTACCAGCCTATTATTGTCCTACGGAAAGGCAAAGACCTCTTCTCATACGGAAAAAGCACGAGCATTGATCACCACGCTTGCTCAAGACGGGTTGACGATTTCAAACGTAAGTATTTTAACTAAATGTCCAGGTTTCCTCACAAAACATTCCTTCACTGATGTCATCAATGATAAACCCAGCAAGTAATAAATGAAACATATACGAATTGAAAAAGTCACATTGGTACTAGCCCAAATTTTAATCCACAAAGTAGCAAATCTAAGGTTCAATTCACATACTTTACACACATTAGTATCCTCAAAAGTATATCGCACCTTTAAATAAACACAATCATATTGTGGTGATGACAAAAAGTGTCTAAACTGAATTTCCTTTAAATTTTGATACAAATAATTTCCCGTAAACAACATTACCTACCCACAAAACCTTTTCAAAATCCAAACACACTTTCAAACGCAAATATTTAATTCACAAAAACCCTTAACATTTCAATACACCTCTAATACTTTAAACACCTGTGATAATTGAAGGCATTGGCAAAGATTTCTAAAATTCCGTGTCAGTGAGGGTCCCCTTGGGGTTCGCACCACCCTCCCCGACCCCCTTTGAACCCCCGTCGGCTGTCAGATAAGCAATAACCTGGCACCTGCCGCCTGTCACGTCAAAAGTTGCGCAAATACCGGGAGTGTTGGAGTGTATGTAGTGGTAAAGTGAAGGGAAATCGGCTCAGTTTTGAAAACTGCGGAGATTTACGAGTATAAAGAGAAGGGTATCTTTTTGACGACAATTTTTGTGCAATAGATAATGTGTTATTGTTTTTTGTTGCGTGCAGTTTAAACAAGACCGCAAATTATTAGTCGACGTTCACACGTGACGTAATAAAATCGTGGCGGAATTTTAGTGCACTGGATTTTGACTTCTCGGTATTAAACTGAGCATCAAGAATCCAGCAGCGTGCATTTTTCAGTGTCTAAAATGTATTTTACAGTTCCATGTTTTTACGCTCTTACTGATTTCTTACGTGACGACATTATTATGGACTACCACAACATCACGATAGCACAGGGATGTATATGAAAATACTTTAAAATTTCCGTCCGCGACTGAGACGGTGCCTGTTTGTATGCCTGTACATTCAATATAGTTTTAACTTCCTTCCTTTATTGATATACAAACAGCTGTAAAATAAACAAATATTTAGATATTGTAAAGCCCTCTTTTTTAATTTCAAGGTATGAGGTAACACCACAAATGAGTTCCCCAACTCAATGGCGTCAAAGGAAAATTTAAGAACCCACCTGTCGTACCAATATTAATCTTATCGGTTCTTGACAGATTCTCTCTTAAAGATTTCTTCTTTTTTTATAAATATTTGAATCCATTTAATTCATAAAGGAGCTACACAAAATGAGATTGTGAATTTATTGATGATAAAAGAAAATTGATGTTGCCACAGAGTAGCTGATATTGTTTTTTATTTGGTGAATTAGCATGTTTTACATAACCAGTGATTGAAGTGATAGTAATACAATTTTACTGTTTATACTTGCCTTCTCATACCCAGAAGTACATTCACCGTGATAATTCTCCTGTCCTTTTCCCAATTTATTTGAGGTCGTCGCAACATGACATGTCTTTTCTTCTGTATTTAGTCGGCATCTCGTAGTCGGTAGTCATAGCCAGAAGAACGTTGTCGTTGCCAATTCACCTAGATCGTTGACTCATTTGTTTTTTAGTAACGTTTTCTTTTACATTTCAATGATTTAAATATTTCAGAATACCTCGTTCAGAGTGTTTCAATAAAATTGCAAATGGATTAATATCCTGCACACAGTCCACAACCATAATTAAAAAAAAAAACGAAATAATAATAATAACACATTTATTTCAGACGTAGTCCATATACTGTTAGTAACACAAAAACCTTATAAAACTATTGTTAGTACATACAAAAAACAAAGAAACTGAAATCAAAAAGTGGCACCGCACAGGAATGCCAGTTTATGCCAAGCCCTGGACGCGACCACCCGCAGTGTGTAGTCGCATCCAGTGCTGCAAATCTATTTGGTATTGACTACATTCAGCGAACAGATAGTTTGATGAGGTTCCCAGTTATTTCAAAATTCGCGACTAAATTGAAATGTTTAATTGAAACAGTATACGAATAAATATCTATTCATATTTGTTCTATGTAGAAATATATGAAGTGCAATGGATTCATTTGATGACTGACACAATGGATTTTTTTGTGGGTACCTATTTAAACTGTCAATTATAGGATGTTCAAATAAAACGACAAGAATATTATAAATCAGATTGCTTTAATTTATTTTAGTTTTATACAAATCGAATACTACTTACGATAGTCAATTTTAACGAATAAACATTTTACCCGTTGTATTTATTTTTACAAATTTACCTTTGTATTTTATTATTTATTATTTTTCATCTATTATAAAAACCTCCATAGGGGCTTTTCATTATAAACTTACATTACACTCGGCTGTATTTATTCAACTTACTGCAGTCGTATATTTTTTTTATTTTAATTTTAATTAATTATTTCGACTATGGGTAAGCCACAGGAACACAGTGTGGATTATGTGTGATTTAGGAAAATAAATGTCGAGCTATGTATGTGAAGCTCTATAGTTGAAAATAAGTTTGGTCGATGTTTTGTTACGTGTTTCTTAACGTGCGTGGGTTTAGCTCTTCATCCGCCATTTTGTTTTCATTCAAGAATAATACAATTATTTCATTACAAATTAAGTTTGCCGATAAAAATACGTTTTACTTGAGACAGACATTCGTAGGCGTTTCCGTGAACTTGAATAATATAGTGAAATTCTCTTTTAGATCATTTTTTTTTTAAGTTATACATACATACGTCTTTTTAATCATTTATGCTGCTGATAACAAGATCTTATAAAATGTTTTTTATTTAAATTTTATAATTCAGATGAACTCTTAATCACTTTTATTTTCACTATTAAAAAAAACTGCAATCCTGTGGTTTGAAGAGCCAAACTCAACACGGATATGAAAATGTGTGAGAGAAATGGTAATAAGTGACTAATTTATATATATTATAATAACGTTGTTGCATACATAAGTTGGTGTTTGAGTAAGCGAGCAACCACCAGGTGTAATGTTAATAGATGAAATAGCGATCAAATGAAACACAGATTTACATTTGTTGGCCTAAGAACATAAGAACCACTTTTTGAACTGTTAAAATATACTATATTTCTTTTAAATATGTTTTATAAGAAATAGAGAATTGAAAACCGCAGTGCTGTTGCCATTTAAAAGTTTATAATTGAAACGCCCCTTTTGAGTATTATTACCATGCCCTATTATTTAATAAGAACTAACAAATTCGTGTTCATTATCATACTGGCCACTTTGAAAAGTTTCGAAATTCGAAATTGTGAGCTATATTCTGACACCAAACTTATTTCAAGTTTATTTCTTCATCCTCGCTTTTATGCTATCTGCAAAGAGTAGAGTAGTGTACTAAGTTACAGACGCGACATGTGTCAATAGCGTTCGACTCGTATCGAGTTTGAAGATCGCACAAGCACGACTTGCGGGAATGGTGTAAGGGTAAACAAGCTGTCACTATGTGCCCTCGTTCACAAGTTACGTGAAAAGGTACGCTATATTTCTCGGTCTTAGAAAAGCGAGCAAGCCCGGTATCGTATCCTAAAATTGACTTTTCTTTGTGTGTTCTCTCAAAGTGCGAGTTTGTAACCGAAATTCAATCGAGTTTGAGTCCGCGTTAAGCAAAAGTTAAACAAGACGGGTCGGTAAATATTTTGGGAAATTAAAGAAGACACATAAAGTATTATAAAATTCAGTTGTTTTATTTCTTATCATTCCCTTAACTTTCATTTACAAAGTAAACATTCTTGGGTCGATAAAACGAATCCATAACTTGGTAGGTTCTTAGGTCCTTGGCAACAACATTTTGTTAAACAAGTTTTTTTTTCCATACCGCTGTAAATTTTCCTTACCGCTATAACTAATAAACGACACAAGAGTAGGTGAGACTTGAAATAGTTAAAATCTTAGTTTACAGCGTCAGAAGTAGAATATACATGGAAATCCAAAATACCTGTTTCACGATTAAAGCATTTTGTTTCTGTTGTGCAGTATGCAGAGCAGTCTGTATGACATATGAATAAATATTTTTAATAATATTAATTTAAATAATAAATATAATTTAAAAAATAAAAATACAATATGTAAAAGTATTGTTTTACAACGAACTTTACCTTCTAAACAGAGTAAAAGTAATAAAATATTATATAAAAATTTAATTTACTTGTATACATACATACGTACCTACTGTAGCGTAAAATCGCTACGGTTAAAACCTCTTCCAATCCTAATCCAAACTTTTCAACAAAATTTTTCTTCATAGCTGTTATTCTCATTTGAACCAGGAATCCGGAAAAATTCGTCGGTTGTTTCCTTTCAAACGATGTCATTGCTTTTTTGGGACCCGATACGTAATGGTCGAGCTTATCTTTTTTTGTGTTTAATATTGGAAATTATCATGTGTTGGTAAAGGTTTTACTGTTGGTGCAAACCTAATAATATAAAGTATCTTAGCACAAGTATAACAGTGACCCTGTGATTTTCTGGTTAATTTGGTACGTATTGTCGTTTTTTTTTCTTTTCGATCTATTTATTTCACTTTAGATTCATAATTAATCAAAGATTCAGCTTGTATCGGTGGTCTGAAGTTTCTTTTTTGTTTAGATCCCGTTACAAGCCGATTTTTGGCTCCACCCTACGGCCAAGCGACGTCAGTTATCGACGACGGAGGTCGGGACACTCTCGCCCGTAATCCAAACACCTCACGTGCCGAGACGACTATCTACAAGGATTGAGACGTGTTCGAGTTAGAGGCGGGCGCCGCAGTTCTGTGGTTCCCTGATTTCTACATTTCACCCGACAGACGTGTTCAGCAGTCCAGCAATTATCCGTGTTTTTCGCAGCAAGAGACCTATTTTAAAGTGCAGCCGATTTATATAATTTTTATCAAAAATTCTCATGTCAAAAAATAACAACTTTCTGACTTAAGGCCTATCAACACGCGTTGGATTCTCTTAGTGTTTTTCGCGATTAAAATTACTTATATTGCTTACTCCCCTAACTTTAACCGATTGCAATCGATTTTTTGTTAGGTCAGATTTAAAATATTTGCATAATACTCTCAATAATATTTTTTCTTTTGCCACTAAGCAAACCCACCTCGACGCATTAAGGTCCCAAAAGAAAAAAAATCTTTTTTTTTTTGAAATAGATAATTTAACTTTTTTTATATTTTAATCACTTGTTTTGTACCTTTTTTTAAAAAAATCAAAATTAAACGTATTAAGTAGCGGTTTGTGTTTCTCTCACACTTTTTTTTTTTTTTACGCTACAATATGGCGCCCGAATTAAAGTAAGTATTTACATTCATTATTACTGAAATACCTATTTTTTTGTTATCTCGTGTGTGGTTGCTCTTGAGAGCAATCTTTAATTTTCATCTTTCTTATTGTGAGTTTCAGGTTTTAGAATTGGTCAGATACCCGTGTGGAAATTAAAAGGATTACCTGTCTTGAATGTTTCCCCGATTCATACGACTGGACTACGGAACTGCTAATAGAATTTATGTTCTTTGCTTAATTGTGTGATGTTTGTGAAATACAATTTTAAAGATTAACTTTGTAACTATACCCAATTTCCAATTCTTTTATTTTCTCCCGAAAAAATACATATTTCCCGAGTTTTATTTGATCCCTGTAGGTAGTTGTAGTCAGTTTCCCGTATTGTGTGTTTGATGTGTGGATGGTTAGGCGTCGTGACCAAAGGTAAGCTTTTTGAACGGTCGTGTGCTAGTGTCTACCTTTTTTTTGATTCTTAGCCCAACTGTTTGCTTTCCTGTTGTTTGCTAGTATCTATTATTTTTTGATACTTAGCGCAATCGGTTCCTTTGCCGTCGTAATGCCGCACCAATTCCCCCTATCAGCCGCATTACTCAATTTGGTCACTTTCCAACTACATACTAGCAGACAGCAGTCTTGTGTATTCTTTGGAATCGTCTGTTGTGAATGTGTTTTCTAACATGGCAGATGAACCCAGGGACCGCTGTTCCGCATCAGAAGTGCCAATAAATGGTACGCCTTTTATCGAACGACGAACCTCTGTTTCACTTTCATAATTCAACATTAAAGTTTTAGAACATAAACTCAGTAAATATAGTTCGGTATAATTTCCCTCTACAATTTGCTAACCGACTTAAAAAAGTGAGGTTCTCAGTTTGACCTGTGTTGGTATGTTTGTCCGCGATTTTCTCGCGTTTGGCTGAACCGATTTTGATACGGTTTTCCAACAACTTATACACACCTTGTCCGATTTTTATTTGGTTTCATCTGGAATGTTAGTTTTATATAATATTTTATTCCCTTTATTTAGCAAAAAATATTTACCTAAGCTTACAGCTTATTTGAAATATTTTTACGTATTTTACTTTAGGCGGATCCAAAATAGCGACATCTAGTTGCTACGAAGGAAACTATTTATTAGCCGACAATTTTTGGTTATTGTCTGTTTTTTGCTTACGCACACAGATGGCGTTATTTGTAACTTTAGTGTTGGGACTTTGTTCATAGACTCTTGGCGATGATGAAATTTTTCCTCTTGGCGATGATGGAAATTTTTATCACTAATTATTGTGTTACCAAACTTCTCTTTTATTTGTTGTCAACACTGAACAGATCTCCCTCTTCTGTTTTTTGTAAAGTTTTTATATTCTTTTGAAGAAGCGTTCTTCATTTCTTCAAGTACCTAATGTAAATAAAAGTACGGTACTCCTTAGATTTAAAAAATAACTTTTTCTTTTCAAATATGAAGTTTAATTCATATTTTAGTTTAGCCTCTCGGTTAAACACACAACCTCTTTGTTTGATAGGGAAGACCTTATGGATTCTTCCGGGTGCTATGGTCAGACTCTAAGCATCTATTTGGCTGAAAGTCGGACTTTACTCGTGTCGAATTCGTCCTCCCTTGGCATAAACCCTCATATTTAATACGTGTTTTGAAGGGTCAGACTCTAAGCATCTATTTAGCTGAAAGTCGACTTAATTAAGCACGTGTTGAAATATGCTTAAACAATGGTCTATTGCTTGACTGAGGTCGCATATTTTTTTGACTGACGTCTCACATTCCCTTTTGACTGCGTGTCTACTTTTTTGACTGCATGTCTACTTGTTTGACTGCTAGTCTCCTGTTTGACTGCACGTCCTCTTTTTGACTGCACGTCCTCTTTTTGACTGCACGTCCTCTTTTTTGACTGCATGTCCTCCTTTTTTGACTGCATGTCCTTTGTCTGGTCTTCTTTTGACTTGTCCATTTGTGACTTGTCTTCTTTGACTTAAGCCCCTTTTTTACTTAAGTCCTGTCCTTGTCTTTGACTTCAAGTCGTGTGTTTGACTTCAAGTCGTTTGTTTGACTTCAAGTCGTTTGTTTGACTTCAAGTCGTTTGTTTGACTTCAAGTCGTTTGTTTGACTTCGAGTCTTTGTTTGACTTCGAGTCTTTGTTTGACTTCGAGTCTTTGTTTGACTTCGAGTCTTTGTTTGACTTCGAGTCTTTGTTTGACTTCGAGTCTTTGTTTGACTTCGAGTCTTTGTTTGACTTCGAGTCTTTGTTTGACTTCGAGTCTTTGTTTGACTTCGAGTCTTTGTTTGACTTCGACTCTTTGTTTGACTTCGACTCTTTGTTTGACTTCGACTCTTTGTTTGACTTCGAGTCTTTGTTTGACTTCGAGTCTTTGTTTGACTTCGAGTCTTTGTTTGACTTGTATTTTTATTCGAGTTACATTATAGATGCCAAGTCGTTTCTTTGACTTGTTGTTTAGTAGTATTTGTGCTTGTAAATACTTATGGGATTCTTAGTTCTCATGTCGTTTGTTCTTCTAGTTCTTAGATAACTCGTAGGTCTAAGAGACGCATCTGAAGCTCGCACTGATAACGTCTAAACTGAAGGCCGACTTTCAATTTTATTCAGTATCAGCTGCACTTCGATGTTGTTGATTTGATCTATTTAGTTTAAGGTTAGTTAGGCTAGTTTATTTAGTTTGTTTAAGGTTATCATCACTCTTTTATAGGGTTGATTCTATTCCTATTGTGTTGTCGATCTGTTCTAGTGTTGTCAATCTGGTTGATACTTTCAGTTGGGTTGGTCACTCGCCTTTCTTTTAGGGATGGTCTCTAACCTTTCTTTTAGGGTTGTCACTCACCTTTCTTTTAGGGTCATCACTCACCTTTCTTTTAGGGTTGCCATTCACCTTTCAATAGTGTTGCAACTCTCATATTTTTTTTTTACTGGAAATGGGGTACTGTAGCGTAAAATCGCTACGGTTAAAACCTCTTCCAATCCTAATCCAAACTTTTCAACAAAATTTTTCTTCATAGCTGTTATTCTCATTTGAACCAGGAATCCGGAAAAATTCGTCGGTTGTTTCCTTTCAAACGATGTCATTGCTTTTTTGGGACCCGATACGTAATGGTCGAGCTTATCTTTTTTTGTGTTTAATATTGGAAATTATCATGTGTTGGTAAAGGTTTTACTGTTGGTGCAAACCTAATAATATAAAGTATCTTAGCACAAGTATAACAGTGACCCTGTGATTTTCTGGTTAATTTGGTACGTATTGTCGTTTTTTTTTCTTTTCGATCTATTTATTTCACTTTAGATTCATAATTAATCAAAGATTCAGCTTGTATCGGTGGTCTGAAGTTTCTTTTTTGTTTAGATCCCGTTACAAGCCGATTTTTGGCTCCACCCTACGGCCAAGCGACGTCAGTTATCGACGACGGAGGTCGGGACACTCTCGCCCGTAATCCAAACACCTCACGTGCCGAGACGACTATCTACAAGGATTGAGACGTGTTCGAGTTAGAGGCGGGCGCCGCAGTTCTGTGGTTCCCTGATTTCTACATTTCACCCGACAGACGTGTTCAGCAGTCCAGCAATTATCCGTGTTTTTCGCAGCAAGAGACCTATTTTAAAGTGCAGCCGATTTATATAATTTTTATCAAAAATTCTCATGTCAAAAAATAACAACTTTCTGACTTAAGGCCTATCAACACGCGTTGGATTCTCTTAGTGTTTTTCGCGATTAAAATTACTTATATTGCTTACTCCCCTAACTTTAACCGATTGCAATCGATTTTTTGTTAGGTCAGATTTAAAATATTTGCATAATACTCTCAATAATATTTTTTCTTTTGCCACTAAGCAAACCCACCTCGACGCATTAAGGTCCCAAAAGAAAAAAAATCTTTTTTTTTTTGAAATAGATAATTTAACTTTTTTTATATTTTAATCACTTGTTTTGTACCTTTTTTTAAAAAAATCAAAATTAAACGTATTAAGTAGCGGTTTGTGTTTCTCTCACACTTTTTTTTTTTTTTACGCTACACTACCTTAAAAGTTTTACTTTATAATATGGTTAAAATAATAAAAAGCCATGAAGATATTTAACGACATAATAATTATAAATTATGTAATTATAAATATTTATAAAATATTTTCATTATAATAATTATGTGTCATATGCCATACAAACATTAAAATTATATATAGATGTATACATATATGTAGTAGTGTAGACATAGACGATAGTGTGTAAACTGGTTCCTCAGTGTTAAGTGAAATTCGGAAATAGATTAGAGTTAAAATTTACAAAATATTTGAGGAAACTTACGCAACTGATAAGATAATACATTTTCGAAGTACAATTTTACAGAAATGTATTTTAAACTTTAGCTGATAGATATTAGAAAGTTAGAATTGTTAATATTATTTTTATAAATATAAGGTTTTAAATATGTTGAATCTTTTGACTGTCCAAAATCTTTGATAATAAAATTAAGTAAAGACAACAGTTTTATTGAATTAAATATTTTGTCAGTTTCCGTAGTTTCCCCAAACAGTTTGCATTGTTTCTGGAAGTGTGAACAAATTGTCAAAATTATCAGAAGATTAGCTATACCGACATTGTAAAAGTGAGGGAATAAAACAATAGACACTGCTTGTAAAATGTGTATGCATCGCATATGAAGTGGTTACGTCAGTTCATTTGTACGTTTATATTCTAACCCGGTCCCATGCAGGCGTTTTATTATTCATTTTTATTAAATCGTAGATCGTTTCTACTCGTTTTTTAATTTATCAATATTTTTTAATATAATTTATCATTGAACCGCTACCACGGGCCTTACATTCGATTTCACAACCTCTCATTTATTTTTTTGAAAGAAAATAAGTTTAAAATTGGCTGAACACCCGTAGCCGCGGCCCAATACAAACATTAACCAGTTAAATTACATGTTAACAAAGACCCTAGTTCGTTTTTTTATTTATTCTTTACAATAATCTTCTCAACTTCATCGTTTATACCTAAAACCAACTTAACTTCAATATTTATAAACCCTATTTTTGGCACTAACAAATCTAATTAAATATATTAATTAATTTTACAAATTTTCATTTTTTGATCATCACTCTCGAATTGAAATATACACAATCAAATATAACAATAGGGTTTATGAAATTTAAAATTATATTTAACAATTTTAATACGAATTATAAAAAAACTGACATTTGATATTTTTCAGCACCACACTGTTGAAAATAAATTCTGCGAAACGACAACGTTTATAATCTCAGGAATGGTTAACATAATTAAGTTTTAATAATACAATTCTGGGAAATACAATTTATGAACACCCTATACCTTTTTCTTGAGACGCTAATTTCCCTGACCCTTTTACACTCAGAATTTTTCCTCAAGATTGCGAGAAAAAAGTACATCTCAAAAAAAACATATTGCATGTTTATTCGTTACCGAAAAAAATAAAAATGAAACAATACGCGAAAACACTCAGATTGCATAAATTTTATATCTAGTTTTAGTGAGCTTCCTTATTCATAGTTATTCCATTATAAGTTTAGCTTAAATCAAGGGACACGACATTCACTAGGCTATCACGACATCTATAAGAGCGAAATTGAGGAACGGACATAGATAAAGACTTTAAATTGTTTATTTTTAAAATAATACGACTATTATATAGATGCTACAGTATGTGCTAAAAGGTTCTAATCGAGTAGACACTTGACGAATTTGAATCGATAACAACCAATTTCAATCAAAAAACTTTTTCAATTGAATATCCGTCAAAGCGGCACGTTGACGTCTTATTGGGCGCAAAAACTTCGGATCGCCTCCAATCGATCTACGTTTGAAATTAATCAGATAATACTTTACTTATCGAGATGATATCAATATAAAGACAGTATCTAGTACTTACGAGTAATAGTGTACTATTCCTGCCCAATAAGACTGGTTGTTATAATACTAGAGTGAAAAATGCGATATTTTAGTCTTTTTGCCGATTTTTCTAAAATTTATATACAAATACATACACACTGCATTATTCTGTATGTACACTTTATCAATATGGTTACGTGGTGGTTAGTGATATTAACAGCATTGTAATATTTCCAATAAGCATAACATTAACACAATCCCATTACTAATCAGTTACTATTACTGATGCTAAGAACTTACTCTCATATCGATAGGTATACTAACAATATAATAATTTTACATTATCGATAGTTTAGTGAGCATTTATCGATACGAGAGATCAACGATTAGGATTTCCGTTTTATCGAAAAAGGTTTAAAAACTAAAAATTCATTTTTTCCCTTTTATATCGGTTCTAATTTAATTTTTATTCAACCCCCTGATGCTAGACCTATTCTATCTTTGGTTCCGTATTAATTGTTGAATCCTTATCAATTCCATAACTGTTTAACAATTCCTGGATTTAATCTTCGTAGTACATTCATTTAATAATTACAAATTTACTTCCATACCCTTCACTAATGTTCCGATCTATCTATATTTATACATATCGATTCAAATCGATATGTATCGATATAAATGTAGCGATTATCGCTAATCGAATTTTAATATCGAATGGAATAATCTTAAATCGTTAAGCTATTCTTGACTCTACCGATATTTGATCCATTATGTACATTACTTAATACCCTAAGGTTTTATGTCAGCGTCTGTGATCCCTCATTACATGTAAAAAGGATACCGATTCAAACCTAATTTCTCAAAGGACCTCCTTTCCCTTCAATTTACGAGAATTTTAATTTAAGCATTCGCGTAGAACTCAACTTTCTGTTTTAAAAACTTTTTTGATCAAACCTCACTTTTCACCCAAAGAGTTCAATTTCCAGATTAACTTTTTCTTAATTCCTTTTTCCAAATAAATGCAACTCTGTGCCATATAAGCATTCTTCCGTTAAATCAACCCTCATTAGTATTTCGTTTATAAATATCGTTTAGTTATAATAATTAATATTGTATTTTTTACAAATTATACACGTCAACATTTATCTGTATTACATCCTAGTCAACATCACATTTTTTTAATATTTGCTAATGGAAATTTCAGTCTGCGCTTAAAGATTACCAAAAATGTTATAGTTCGAAAAAGTAAACCATATGAAATACGTTTTCTTAGAACTGTTAAATAATTATTTATATCTCATTACAATCTACATAAATGAGAATCAAAATAATTCAACAGACCTTTACTACAAAATTCCTAAAATCAGCTAAAATTTCCACTAACATTCGACTTAACTACAATATGTAAATTTAATGTCTTAAGACTTTGTTATGGAGACGTGTGCGTTTCATCCACGTATTTAATTTCATTACATTATCAATTATAATTACAAATCGGCAATCTAATAATTAGTTCTCTCATACTTGTGCCGTCTCTCTGGAGGCACCTAGTAGTTGTCTCATTGCACGATGATATGCGGTGCCGATAAAAGGACAGCCACTGTCGCGATGATTGTGAAAAGTGTGAACACGAACAGGCAAAACCTGGGGACAAAAGTAACATTTCAGAACCATAAACATGTGTGTTAGTAATAGAGTTGGCCACAAGATGAAACCTTGTGAACCCTACAGCCGAATTAGAAAGATTTTTGAAGATTAAACAAGAATTATTTGATTTAGAACACAAAAGTAAAACATTTTCATTCAAGTGTCTGTTAGTCTGCAAAAAGTTGTTTTAGGGCACACATACACATTACGCATTATAACACTTAAATGTCGCCTTTCAAGTCAAATGCTTAGGACTAAACTGCTGTTCCTAACAATATGACAAAGCAGAACTTTTACATTCAGACTTTCAAAAAGTGCTCGTTACTCTATTTTTCTTCACCATTTATAACTGCTCGTTTTAAATTCAAAATGTATACCCGTGTGTCGGATTTCATGCATTTTCGTTTGCATTCTAAAATAAAGACTGAACTAAATTGAATTTCCGATAAAACCCCAACTGTGTACAAAATGTCATGAGTTTTAAACAACGCATGAGGCTTTGCAGCCAAGCGTTTTATCGTATCCGGCGGGTACAGCCAGACAGCATTAGCTGATTTTGTAATCGTATCACCGTACCTCGACATTTTGTCCGCACACTAGCATACAAGAATGAAACAGGGGCTAAACGGGAGGATAGCCCTGTAACGTCACAGTGACATGTTTCCATTTTTCATTCTTCTCGTATAAATTGTTCCACATATGCAGCTAACATATATAAACTGCTGTAGGTAGTTACTCAGATCGTGGAGAGGTTGTTAGTCGACCATAAAACTGCCAGGTTACGAGCTTTTTCGCTGCTAATTAAATTTTGTGCGGCTTCTAGAGCCATTTCATTAAGTTTACTATTTTATGAAGTTCATTATTTATTGCAATACTGTCAACCAATACCCGTTCAACCAATCACTTTAAGTAGTTCTCTGGCTCTTATAATTCTGGCTTTTATTACAATAATTGGTGTTCTTTCGTCAATATCTTAGTGCAGTTTCCTTCTTTCGTGTCTTTTCTGATATCTTTAAATTCAAAATGACGTGGATATACTACTTTGCTACATGTACAGCATTTCCGTCGACTTTACTTCATGTATCTCTGAAGTGCTGTGACTTTGCCGTAGGCGATAAACTCAACGCTTTTTATATCCTGCCCCAGGACACAACACATGAATAATTTAAATGAGGTATGGGCCATGAGGTTATTAATGGAAACATGTGCTACAAATTTAAACTAAAGTCTTTATTTAAAAATTGTAGTAAGATTCTTAAAAAAACTTCAAATTGTTAACTTTTATCTTTACTTTTATGCATAACATGCTTACTAGAGTGGAACAACTTATGCAGTTTTTTTTAAATAGTTTCTCCCTGCCTCCTCTTGTTCCATTATTTACAATATTAATCTGATTCACCACAATCAACGATAACAATGAATGCGTTGTTTATCACAAACGTATTCGCTACAAAAAAAGGTTTTGTTTCATACGGAAATGAAATACCAAAATCTCTCATTAAAGTAGGAACAAAAGCCCGATGCCAGTTAATCCCCTTTTATTGTGAAAACAATACAGTCATAAATCAATGAATGTAGTTTTACCATATTCATTCATCAATTCGCTGGCGCTTTTCGGATTTGGGTGGCGCTTTCCAAATTGAATCGAATAATTTCTTTATCCTCGAAATTATAGTCACTGCTTGTTCTGTTGTTTCATATATTATGTATGGTCACGTTCTATTTACTGTGGTAACTTCACCCCGTGCGTCTCCTTCATATACGGTGAGTTTAAATCGTTTAACGCAAGAGTGTTATGTTTAAAGATTGTACTGTAAAATCATTGGCAGTTGAATATTAAGAACGACGCAACCTTAAATTTTCAACTACCCTAATTTTAATCATCGAACTATTCTCTAAAGTATATTTCCTCTTACTAGTACCTGTCAACAACCATCGCAGCGAATTTCCAATCACTGATCAGCTCAGCCTCCTCATCTGCCTTCTTCATCCTTGCTGTTATGAACTGCAGTTCCCTCAGGATGAGATGAAGTTCTCTGTGGTGGCCACCCAGCCCGCCGCCCACGTCCTCCATAGTGGACGGACGGACGAACGACCGACGGAAATCCGAGCGGAATATTGAGCACCTACATCGATATAGTGAGATTGGAAAAAGTGTATTAGCATAGAAATGTTTAATGAGATGTAAAGTGAAGTACTTTACATCGATTTGAAAAACTGATTCAATGTTCTAGCATTCTTATCAGATGCAGTAGTGACTTTTTATTCAAAGCGTTTATTTCAAATAGGCACATAAAAGGCACTTTTGAATGTCAACAATGATAAAAGAAGAGTATTGCAATATGAAATTTTAATCAAATGAATAAAATATAAACAAATAATAATATTCAGGGACCACCTGATTGTTAAAATGTTAACCATGTAATGTTTTTGCTCACCCTGGCCCCAAATTCCCAGTCGACGCTGTACTATTTGGAGGTGGAGGGCCATGCCTGAAGTCATCATCTATGTCTAGCACATTTGCCAGAAGTGACTTGGATGACCGCTCCTTAAGCTCTAGCTCCCTCATTCTTGTATTCATCATTATAGTCTTTCTTGTTATTTTCTTCCCTGGCCTCGACATTCGTAGAATCCATGGCAACCATTGCAGGAACACTGATTTTATCTGCCAATCAAAATAGCTTATAGACCTTCAGTGCATCATTAAGCGTTATCAAATTACTGACAAGTAGACCCTGAACAATTGGGTCAGCATGTATTTCATGTTATATATCTTCATTATGTAAAACTTAAATGATTTCCTAAAGGATGAAACTATTGGATTTACTTATGGCTTTCTATCAGATACTCACCCACTGTGGCATCTCATGTATGTCTGCTGTTCGATGATGGTAATTGAGTACGACTACTGTCAGTACCACCGAAGACGCTACCATAAACATGATGCAGTTGAAGTATGTCCCTGTTACATAGAATATCTAGTTTTAAACGTTGCGTAGTATACAAGTATATAATCATTATTATGTTGTTGAGAGGATACTGTACTTTACAAATGGAGATAAGGTTTTACTTGCTAATCTATGATAGATTCAAAATACTTTACTTGCTTAGTTACTTAGAGTTCTTAAAATTATTTTGTATTACTGATATAATAATTGGGAAAGGTTTTCAGATTCTATTGCATGTATTTTTGCAGTTAATATCTCCAAAGACTTGACCAAAGGGATTTCCAGTGCAAATAGTATTTACATTGTCTTAAACTTAAGGTGACAAACAAACACGAGAAATAAATGAAAACGGTAAGGAGAAAATTAAGTACTTCAACGAATTTATCTTACAGTTTTATAATTACATTTTAATTGCAATATCTCGTGGTTCAAAGCTACATATATGTAATATCTAATTAACAATGACACAGAAAGCCACATTCATGCATTTTAATTGTACATGCGATGTTCTAATCTACATTTAGATGAGGTTTAGCTTTTACGCGTTACATTGACGCTTTAATGAGTCAACGTTTTATGATATTCTGTCGTGTCTATCAACAAAAAATAATCTTTTTTAATTCAAAGTATAATAAACACGACAAATAATGGCTCCTATTTTCTTAATCACCTATTTTAATTAGTTTATTCCAAATAAAGTGCCTGCCACTTGATTACTTAAAGCATTCAATTGAAAATTATCTTTTCTGGACAAGCACTTTCAGTTTATTATTCAGCATCCCTTGTAACGATGTTGAGTAGTTGATCTCAAAATTATTAACATATTTTTAAATTGTAACTAACGTTACGAGAGACGCAACTTTGACAAAGGAATTTATTATTAGTAATTCCATTTTGAGAACGTTTTAAAATGAAATAAAGAACATCTAGATGTAAAATAGAGTCAAATTGTAACTTTTTTGTGTAACTACTACGACTAAGTAAATTAACAGACTGGTGAAAGTTTTATCTCAACAAATACCTTTGTCAAAGGTTTCAATAAGTTTTATCATTTTGTCAATTACAAGGATAGTAACAGACCCGACAAAGTTGAGACTCGAAGTTCACGAGATACTTGGAGGCTGGACCCTCACTACCCGCATCCACTTTGTTGCTTTAAACTGTTGTTTAACTTTAAATCCTGCTTTTAAACTACAAGCAATTACGTATTTAGAAGCTCGTTTAGATAAGGAGAGTTGTACGGTAATTTTCGCCGTCTGAATTGTTCAACCATTTGAAAATCATGCTCGAAGCTGACGTCTGTAGTCACGTGTCTGACGGCTGTCTACAGAAAGGCCAATATAAATTAAAACAAAGAAATTAAAATAGATTCGAAAATGAAATTTTAATGAATGGACCAAGAAGTAATGTTAGTAGATTATTTTAATACATTACAAGAAGATCGAGTGCCAGTATATTCAAGAAATTACCTTTAGATAGACTCAGCTTAACTACTTATTTCAACAGCACGAATGTAAAGTGCAATAACTCTATTTCAAGTGTCGAGAGAGAGCCGCAAGAGCGCTGTAAAAGCATAGATTAGTCTCCACATACGGTGAGACTCTAAAATGCAAGTACAAAACAGAAAAATTTAAGAAACTATACGCTCTCCTTCAGAATTCAAGCAAAAATATCTATTTAGATCTTTGTTAAGTTGGTGTTTCACGAATGAGCAGAGAGACATTTTAGGTTCAACACCCTAAAATATTCCTCAAGCTGCATTATTTTTAGGAAAAAAAAACTATTCATCATTATTTTTATTTCAGTTATTTAGGAAAAAAATATAACAAACGCGTGGCACTTTTCTCACCTATTAGGGGGATCGCCTCAGAGGTTTTTGTGATGACGTGTCCCACCAATAGAGAGAAAACAGTTTGCGACAGGAGGATTGTAACACCTGCAAAGATCAATATAAACTATGAAACAAAATAAAATCAAAATGTTCTATTTACTATAGTTAAACCTATACCATCCAGTCTATACGTAGTCGGTTAGATCTCGTCCTGTTTGTGTGCTGAGTCGGTATCAGGGGCTCAAGTGAAATCATAAACGAAACATAAGGATAGTCATGCAAACACTATTATAGAGGGTTTTATCACTGGCGTTTTATCATTATTATTTTATTTTCTTTTATTTGAGGAGAAGGGTTTTTATTCGAAGTTTTCGCTAAAGTTATACCACCCTCCAAGTATCCAGAGACCGCGGCTTTAAGCCTATGGATATAAAATAGTTCCAAAAAACAGAAACATTAAGAAAAACACCCATAAAAAATCGTACACCATGGAATCGATTACGTAAACAGCGAATTCACATAAATACTTGAAGATAATAAAAATACGAATGTAAACATTTAGAATAAAAATATCGTAACTTACCTTCAGCATCCATTAAAATTTAAAAGCTCTCGTAAAAGTTATAATCACATGCCATGCCACTTAAATCGGAAAGTCAGTTCGTTACAGAAGTGTATCGACCAAATAAACAAAACAAAAGAGTAATCAAATAGCTGAAGCGAAGAATCACGGAATCGATTCCAAGATTTTAACCGAAGTCATTATAATAAAATACGTTAAAGAAAAATACCTTCACAATAACTCTTGTTAGACTATAACAATTTACTTTTCAATAGAACGAATTATCGAATTAATCATTTTAGGCAAAAGCGTTTTAACGTTTACGTCTTGTAAGTAATCGACGTCATTTATCGACAGACAATAAAATGAAAGCTTCAAACCACTTAATAGCAACCTTAAGCTCACAAGAATTTAAATTAACTTCAAACGTACATAATTTACTCCTTGTAATGTTTTAAAATAATTATTAATTGTTCATTTTAATAACAAAAACAAATGAGAGCTGAAATAAAATTAAAAATAGAATGAAAGATGAAATAAAAGTACCAGGACAACATGAATATTAAGAGAAAATAAATGTGGGAGACAAGCGGGATGGACAAACGGTGTGGGTTAGGTTTGGGTAGTGTACCTAACAGGGGGATAGCGTCGGAGACCTGTGGCAGGGTCTCGGCTACCAGGTTGAGAAACACCGTCAGCGAGAGAAGAATAGTGACTCCTGCAATCAAACACATGGTTAACACCCTGACGTTGATATTGTTACGAGCTAGGGGTTCGTGACAATTAAAAACTGCCGATATGAATTACCAAAAATAACACTTTAATTAAACTCACTAATAACACAACACAATAGCACTACGGATCACTCTTAAGTCCCACTTGAAGATCGCTTTAGATGTTCTCGCATGTATCGCTTCCAATGAACTACCCCGAGACGCGCTCCGTTCCCGCTTATATAGGGCCCTCGGATAGTTCCAGAACCTTCTACCGTAGAAGCATCTAGAATGTTCGAGTACATATCGGCCCTGACCGAACACATGTCGATAGTTCCAGAAAGTTCTAGCATCGAACTTTCTAGAAAGCTCCTGACCATTAATTCCGCTACTCGATAAGAGATGGCGCTAGTGGCAACCAAACATTAATTGTGCGGCGCAACACTGCCCCCACCTAAGAAATGCTCGTCCCGAGCATTATCGGCCCCATAATAACGCGCCAGTCGATCCACATGGACTATCTTAGGAGTACCTCTTGCACCTTTCTGTATCCGGTAGGTAACGTCATTGATCTTTGTCACAATCCGGTACGGTCCGTCCCAGTTAGCTTGAAGCTTAGGAGATTTCCCTTTGCTGCGAACGGGATTGTGCAACCACACTAGTGAACCTTCGTCAAACTCTTTATTGTTCATTTTGCGGTCATAACGGGTTTTCATCTTTTCAGACATTTGCTGGCCTGATTGTCTGACGTGCTCATAAATGTCATTCATCTTGTTCCGCAAGTCATTCGCATAATCGGTTATACTGCGTGGGGCATCAGGTGGTATTCCGGTGAGCAGGTCTGCAGGCAGCCGTAATTCCCTTCCAAAGTTTGCGAAAGCTGGTGTCACCGATGTACTTTCATGAACAGCGCTTCGATATGACAACAAAAACGGTTGGATGTGCTTGTCCCAATCTCGTTGCCGATTTTCCACAACTTTTGCTAGGTACCTCTCTAATGTCTGATTAAATCGTTCTACCATTCCGTCCGATTGTGGGTGGTAAGAAGTTGTTCTTGTTTTATGAGTACCCATAACTCGACAAGTTTCCTGGAATATTTGGGACTCAAAATTCCTTCCTTGATCACTGTGAATCTCTAAAGGTACTCCAAAACGACAGAAAACTTCATGAACTAATTTATCTGCAACTGTCGAAGCTTCTTGATTTGGAATGGCGAAGACTCCCGGCCACTTAGTGAAGTAATCCATCACAACCATGAAATACTTGTTACCACTTTCACTTTCCGGAAACGGCCCCGCAACGTCAAGGGCTATCCTCTCCCATGGAGCACCGACATTGTACAATTTCAATGCACCTCTGCTACGCGTCTGAGGTCCCTTTACAGCTGCACAACTTGTACATTTGCGACACCAGTCCTCGACATCGTCCCGACAGTGGACCCAGTAAAACCGTTCTCGTATCTTCAGTAGAGTTCGTTTTACTCCCAGGTGACTTCCTGAACAACCATTATGGTACAGCTGCAGGACATCCGGTACTTGAGATTTAGGGACAACCATTTGCAAGTGACAGCTGTTTCCCCGAGCATTTTCCCATTTACGGCACAGGACTCCATCCTGAATCACCAAGCTGTCCCATTGGGCCCAATAGCTCTTTGTGATCGAACTCATTGCTGAGACGTCGCTCCACCTGGGCTTAGGAGCTCTGACCTTCATCCACTCCAGAATCGGCTTGATGTCCGAATCTTCCTGCTGTGCACGTTGTAGGCTTTCCCTCCACTCGTTGCCGAGGTCTGTCCTGAGCATCCTCACAGGTACCACTTCCTTACTCTCTTGCCTAGTACAATGCTTGCAGTCTTCAGGACAAGGTCTTCTTGACAATGCATCTGCGTTGCCATGAGATTTCCCGCTGCGATGTTCGACCACAAAGTCGTATTCCTGCAGTAGCTCAATCCATCTCGCAACTTGTCCTTCTGGATTTTTGAACTGCAATAGCCATTTCAGTGCAGCATGGTCGGTTCGTAAGTGGAATTTCCGACCCAGAAGATATTTGCTAAAATGCTGCAAGGACTTTACCATAGCAAGCAATTCCCGTCTCGTGACACAATAGTTCCTCTCCGGCTTTGACAACGACTTGCTGAAGTACGCTATCACAACCTCTTGATCACCATTCCGTTGAGACAACACACCACCAAGTCCTATGTCACTTGCGTCTGTGTCAACTATAAATTCCTTGCCTGCATCAGGGTACCCCAAAATAGGTGTTTTGCATAGTCGGTCCTTTAACTCCTGGAATGCGATATCGCAACTTTCATCCCAGCAGTAATGTCGCTTCTCCTCGGTTAGCTTATGCAGGGGTTTGGCAATATCCGCAAAGTTCTTAACAAATCGCCGATAGTAAGAGCACAACCCCAAAAACGCTCTGACCTGCGTCTTGTCTTTTGGAACTGGCCAATCTTTGACAGCGGCGATTTTCTCTGGATCCATGCGGATACCTTCTTCCGACACTACATATCCCAAAAAGCTAACTTGCCGTTTGAATAGTGAACATTTCTTCGGACTCAACTTGAGGTTGGCACTCTGGATCTTCTTGAGCACGCGTTCCAGATTTTGAAGATGTTCTTCAAACGTACGGCCAACGATGATGATGTCATCCAAGTAGACCAGACAGGCATCGCCAATCAACTTAGTCAGTACAAGTTCCATCAACCTTTCAAACGTTGCCGGAGCGTTGCACAATCCAAACGGCATAACTTTAAATTGCCATAGACCCTTTCCTGTCGAGAATGCTGTTTTCTCCTTGTCCTTGGGGTCAATTTCCACTTGCCAGTAGCCACTTTTCAGGTCCAGCGTGCTAAACCACTTTACTCCAGTGAGCATGTCTAACGTGTCATCAATTCTTGGCAAAGGGTAGCTGTCCTTCTTCGTAACGTCATTCAGACGACGATAGTCAACACAAAACCGCATGCTGCCGTCCTTCTTCCTTACCAGCACTACAGGTGAACACCATGGACTAGATGAAGGTTCAATAACACCATCCTTCACCATTCCCTCAATCATGGTTTCTACTTCCTTTTCACGCGCTACCGGCAATCTCCTTGGCCGCTGACGGATAGGCAACTCGTCGCCTGTATTTATTTTGTGTTGAACTAAGCCAGTCTTCCCAATGTCACTATCGTTTAGGGAGAAAACTTCGGCGTACTTCAGTAACATCTTCTTCGCCTTGCCCATCTCATTTTGAGACAGAGCGCTGCGACACTCTTCTAAAAGTGTGGTCACTCTCGTTTGTGCATCCTTGCTGGGGGTCCCAGTCGATAGATATTGGCATTGACGCAGCCAATCCACTTCCTCGCAAGTACCAATCAGTGTGCCTTTTTCAATAGTCTGTTCCTGATCACAAAGGTTCAGCACACGTACCCCTGAGATGTCGGTGGCTCTGACCAAAGTTCGTGCCACTTTCCATGGAAGGTCATTGTCTACCCTTTCCACGAGTACACAACGGTGAGTTTGCCCAGGATTCCGAGGAAGACTAACCGGCACAATCGTTTCTGATCTCGGAGGAAGAACAATTTCCTTAAGGCTGTACACATTCCCTGGTAACGCCCCTTCCATAAAAAGTTCCTCTCGTCCACATTTCATAACTCCCTGCTTGACGTCAATCTCGCAAAAATTCTTCCTCATAAAGTCAAGACCCAGGATGCAATCGTCCATTATATCAGCCACGATGACATTATGCAGGTAGGTCCTGTTGCCTAGCTTCAACTTCATCTCCTTCTCTCCACGGACAGGTATGCGCTGACCGGTGGCTGTCACCAAATTAATACGTTCTCGGTTGTATGCAGAGTCCCCAAGGGGCCGACTCATAACTTGGGAACTGACAACTGTACGAGAGGCTCCAGTATCTATGGTCAACTTACAAGGCGTTCCGTTGACCTCGCCCTTGATGATTAAACTGTTCCCGTCATGGGTTTGTGTGATCGAAATCCTTGGGGCTCTTTGAACATCAGCCAGCACCCGCCCCGCAGTCCTGGCTATTACTCGTTTCCCTGCTGCTGCTGCTGGGCAGTGCTATTAGCCGCACCACCCTCTGGAGACCGCCTATCTTCCCCTTCTGCAGTTCGCTTAGGGCAACTGGATCGAAGGTGGCCCCTTTCCCCACAGCCGTAGCACCTAGGGCTGTATCCTTTACGATCGCGAACTGTAGCCGCTACAACCTCCCTGACGCGATAGGAACGATGATCCTGCCGCACAGCTTCCACCTCCAGTGCATGGGCCAAGGCGTCCTTAAGCGTCCCGTGGGGACCGAGTCTCACAGCAGCTCTAACTTCAAGGTCCCGGATGCCGTCGACGAATGCCTGCACTAGGTTCCCATCAATAAATGCAGGTACGGACTGGTACGCTTTTCGAACCAGCTTCTCCACTTCAAGGGCCCACTGCTGCAGGTTTTCGTTACTGCGTTGCACACGATCCTTGAGCTGCGCACGAAACACGTGTTCCAGGTGAGCGTCGCCATATCTAGCCTCCAATGCCTCGAGGAGCTGCTCGTAAGTCACTTCCTTACCGAGAGCTTCCAGCACATTTAAAGCCTGGTCGCGCAGGCCTAGGGTGAGGGCAGTCATGGCCTGACTTTTATTCCACCCGTTCGCCTTCATGACAGCCGCAAACTGAATTTTGTAGGCCGACCAGGAAGAAGTCCCGTCGTACGGCGGCAATTTGAATCCACGTAGCCAAGGTGTTGTAGCTACGGGAGCTGCGATTCCATCCCCAAGTTTGAGGTTACCCAACTCTTGCTTCACATCAGCAATGACGCCACTAAACTTGCTGATCTGAGTTTCAGCTTCTGACAAGCGGTTGTCATGCTGGGCAACCTTCTCCTTCACCTCCTTCATGTCTTTCCTGAAGGTTGCATGAAGGTCCTTTATGAGGAGCATCTGCTCTTCCTGTCGGTGCACCTGCTCCTCCTGTCGGCGGGCCTGCTCCTCTTTATCCCGTTTGAGCTGTTCTTCCAAACGGCGGGCCTGTTCCTCCTGTCGGCGGGCCTGCTCCTGCAACATCATCATCAGAGCAGAAAAATCTGGTGCTGGTGATGCTGGAGCAGCTGTGGACGGGCCGGCCTCTGTGGTTGGTAGCTGGCCCTCCGACGCCTGTGGCATTGCTCCACCAAATCGTCTCTGGTCCGTCTCCTGCTGGCGTTGACTCCGGGTACGGATACCCTCCGTGTCGTCTTTAGGTAAAATCGGCATGATTTTAATCCTTGCTTCTGACACCAATTGTTATGAGCTAGGGGTTCGTGACAATTAAAAACTGCCGATATGAATTACCAAAAATAACACTTTAATTGAACTCACTAATAACACAACACAATAGCACTACGGATCACTCTTAAGTCCCACTTGAAGATCGCTTTAGATGTTCTCGCATGTATCGCTTCCAATGAACTACCCCGAGACGCGCTCCGTTCCCGCTTATATAGGGCCCTCGGATAGTTCCAGAACCTTCTACCGTAGAAGCATCTAGAATGTTCGAGTACATATCGGCCCTGACCGAACACATGTCGATAGTTCCAGAAAGTTCTAGCATCGAACTTTCTAGAAAGCTCCTGACCATTAATTCCGCTACTCGATAAGAGATGGCGCTAGTGGCAACCAAACATTAATTGTGCGGCGCAACAATATCATTTGTTAACCCTTCAAAATTTTCACATCGACCGCAGTATAAGCCAACGTAATATGTCATTTCCTAAGCCATATAGTAACGGATGATAACAATGCCGAAATGATATCTACACTAATAAACACTTACCGTGTCTCATCTTTATGTGTCTGGATCTTTGCGGGAAACTAACACAGACACAAACAGTCATACCACATTCTATACAATCTAATATTCATTTCAGTGCACGCTGCTTCCGAACGGCTCTTAAAAGTTTTATTACCCCTTTGGTACGTTCAACAAGCTGTACAGCGTGAATTCTTGGCTTTTACGGTACACGTTTATTATTTCTGATTAATTCTCGCCTCCACAGTGTAATATTAAATGGTTCTTGTTGCTTTTATCATAGGTTTGGGATGAATATTAAATGCGTTTGCAATTCTTGTTAGATTTTTATATTTTGAAATGGTTTTCTTGGGATTGCTTGTTATGTAAGTTTGATTAATATCACGAAAGTTGTTGATAATGGTTTTCAAAAGAAATTCTCTGATTTGATGGTGCTGGTACTTTTGCTACTCTAGTCAGCTCCTCTTTATTAGATTAACACTTACTTTATATTTTGTTATTACTTAATACAATAAAGACAATAGTGTGCCATTCGTGCTAGATAAAAAATAAAACTTAAGACATACGCGACAAGATTTGATGCCAAACTCACTCAAGCCGCACAATCATTTCTCATCGCTCAATAAGAAAATACGCTGTCCTAATATACTCCCTTGAGGAACCCCCTTAGTCATCACGTTCAAAATAACGATAGCAGCGTGCACATATCCACCAGCTTTATATCCTACAGTTCGGTACCTATTAGTGGCACTGCATCAGACGTAGACGGCATCTTTTCTGCGACCAGGTTCAGAAACACGGTTAGTGACAACAAGATTGTCACACCTGCCAACCCGCGAATGAATGGATAAAAAGTTACTTCTAACATTATACCACCTGAATAAAGAGGTAGAACAAGATTGAAAGCACTCGATTATCTCAAGCACTAAATGCTTGATAGCATTGAAATAAAAACATTCTATTGTTTTTCTGCGTGGTCGTTATCTCGAATAGCTAGCAAATTTTCACTCAAATCATCATTAGTATCGCATTATTTGAAGTAGGTTTCATGAGCTGCAATTGTTAAAACACACGATACAGCAATTTAATTTACCAAATGAAACATAACTCACCATACCAAAATTCAAAGCACAATTTGAGTTTAACTCCATACCATCACGCAAACATAATCAAGAACTCGAACAGTTTATTAAACATTCCCTAACATTTGGAAGGAACTCAACCGTGAATAATACTTCAAATCTGACTCTCAGAACAAGGCCAATTTTCTAGTCTGTGCAATAATAATTCTGACGCCTCCTTCAAACGTTCCCCATTAACTTTAAGTACGTTCTTAGTTCCAGTAGAGCTGATTTTAAATACTCAAGTCTCATCGCTTATAATTAAATTGTAAAACTGTCTTTTATGGACCATGAAAGATCTTCAGTTACAAATTATTGAAGCACGCTGCTTGTCAGAATGCTTCTTGCTTGTTATTTTTCATTGGATGATCCATCGATTTTGGCGTTGGAGACAAACACACATCTTAGTCTGGCTTGATCGACTAGTAAGCTAACTTGAAATTCACTTTAGTAACATTTCTTGAATCATTTTCCACTATTACTACTATGACACCATTTGTTGTCTTTAGCAGGGCAATTTCAATTATAAAACGCTAACCTACTTACAGACTCCCTCCTCTGCTGACACATATAAAATTTACTGCAAACTCGAACGTACATACATCAGCACTTGTGCCATATACACGAGTGCGATACGAATATGCACATTGTGGCCTTTTCAAGATAAGAAAATGGAACACGATTTCGCTCCGTTCTTCCGTACCTCTTTTGCTTACTATACGTCCGCGTTATTCACTTGTCAACAAAGCAGATTTTCTTCGAAGAATGCTGAATATTTTAGTGCTAGTGAATTATCTAGTTTCGTAGAAGACAGTGTTTGGTTTGGTTGACTGTCTCTTTATACGAGTGGTCACAATCCCGACTGCTGGGCCTAGGTCGCAGGACCTAGATTCAATCTCCAGGTACTCCAAATATATCTTGCTGAATGTATTTTCTAGAAATTGAAGAGCTCAGAATCTGGATTTTTCCCCTGTTAATGGTTATAGGCTCGTACCCTATTACAAAGAACTTAAGAATAACAGACGAAGTGTGCCCACCTGTACTACTTTACAGCTATATAGTAAAGGACACCATACTGACCGAGAGTAAGCTTTTCTCCGGAGTCAGGTGGTAGTGTGAACCCGAGGAGTGCCATCGATGAGATCAGCACACACGGGACTATGAGGTTGAAGAAGTAGTACAGGGTTCTTCTCCTGATCATGATGGTGAACGTCACATCGACGTAGGGCTCCGGACAACACGCGTACGTTATCGTGTTCTTTTTGCCCGGCATTCCTGTGGGTTGGCAAGTCGATAGAAATCTGGTAAGTTGTTACAATTTGGTTTATATGAAAAGTGTGTTGAAATGTTAAATGAATAACAAAATTAAATTTCCGTTACAAGGGATTTTATATTAATGATAAATCGGTCAAACATGTTCAAAGTAACGAAGTTTGTTATAAAAATAAAATAAACAATGAGAGTTTGTGAGAAAAAAAAAACAATGAAAAGGGATATTCCTGTTTCTAACAATACGTCGCAAGTAACCAAAGAACATAATATGTAACAATACTATTACCTACATATAACTCACCTATTAGATACCACTCCCCATTTGTTATGAAGTCCGACAGATCACCGCCTGCTTCATCTTTTAGCACCAGATCCAACTGTCAGGGCGAATCACGGTGTAGTTTCACACATTCAACAAGATGCACTAATACCCTAACTCATACAAGGAAACATGCCAATTGTACCCAGATAGCAGGACCAAATACCGAAGGACGAAAGTCCCCCATTATTCGCCACACAATACCGACTTGTTGAAGCAATATGATTGCTGCTAAGGAAGCAATTTTGTAATGAAATGGTACGTCATTTCTTTCGTCCTTTTCTTTCCTTCCTTTTACATACTTTACTGGATATAAAACTCCAGCAGATTTTACAAGTTATAAACGTCTTGAAGCCTATTATTCGGTAGCGGCTTAAAATTTGCTGACTTACTTAGTCTCTGGAATCATTTGATCCTGCCATCTTAAGGTTTTCGAAGTTTCTTATAAAATAATTTAGACCTTGGACCGAAAGGGAAATGTGAGAACCTCTAAATGCAAGACAAGGAAGGGGATGCAAGAGCATGCTTTAAACAATTGAAAATATCGCCGCCATACGGAATTTTGTTGATAGAAATCTAAAAGTTTATGTACAAGGAGTTGTAACAAATAAGCAGATAGGAATAAACTTATAAAAAGGTACTACTGATAAGGAAGAAAAACTACTACAAAATAATATCAATTAGAATCTAGATGAAAGAAACAAGTGTAATTCAAAGGCAGCTAAAAATATAGCATTTACGATATGAAAACCTTAAATGCTTTTTGGCTTGGAAAAAGAGCAGAACCCCAAACGATACCCAAAGTAAAAGTTAGCGTCACTCAAAGCCACACACTGCCAGTAATTAAGCTAATCCAGTTTCCTCAATCCACGTCAGACTACAAATTCTAAAACTACTCATTATAATGAAAGTTAAAATAATACGAGGACACAAAGGCAAAGTTAGATTAAGTCTAAAACTAACACGTGGTGCGAAACTGGAGTAATGAGGTTTGAGGCGCGCCCTAACTCCGGGACACTACGGAATTATTCAAGAAGTTATCACTCAACGTACACGATATTTATGACAGCTTTTGTATTATATTTTACTTAAGTTTTTACACTGAAGAGTACACTTTGTAAAGAAATTTGAAAGGCAACAAAGCAATACTTTTTTTTTAAAACACTTACGAATACTTTCACACGTATGACGCAAAAAAATGAATGTTAAAATAGATTTTTAAAAGCTATTCGCTAATAAAAATATATAACTTGACCAACTCGACAATTGACAAAAGCGTGTGATTTCGGCGCAGTGGTCATTTGTAAACAAAACGGCACTACTCCGGTCAATCGGTTCGAAACTGTACCTATACTGACGCTTCGACATTTGTACCCATCAAACGAATCGCTATACGAACAGAAATCAATCGGGTGACAGAACTGAAATACATTAATTTTCACAAACGTCGTTTTTTATTTACAGACTATGTATTTATTTACACAACAGAATTTCAGACGATGTATTTATTTATGCAACAGAATTTGTTCAGTAAAATCACAAGCAGACAACGTGAGTGAACTCTTGATCTAAAATCAATACTACATTCTAAAACTGTCATAAATTTCGATGAGAGCTACGAATAAATACATCTACAAATAATTGCGAATTCTTTATAACCTTCAACGTCTAAAGAAATGAAGAAAACGTGCTATACTTTTGTTCTATAAAACGACATTTTTAAAAGAAATGGCTAAGTGCATAAATAAAATGACATTAATTTAGGCTATAGACTAGAAAACGGTTTGAAACGTTTGAATGTATGCTAAATTATTCGAAACATTCCAATTTCAAATATTGCTATAAAAGTACCTTCATTATGAGTCACACGTCTAGAGGTGACTGTTTTGGTAGCGTTTCAAATGTGTGGAAAAGTATATTCACCTTTTTAAATAGTTTAATTAAATTATTTCAAACGCAGCATTAATTTCGGTGACATCATTTCATCTTAAGTTAAGGCTATAATTGGATCTTATTGGGGATTGATGAGAATTTATAAAACAGTTTTCAGTACTCTTTTCAGCCATTAGGTAAAACCTCCTTTACCAAAATCTGGGCCTTGCTCGGAGAATTTTTTCTGCTTTTTATGCATTTTAGAGTTATAACAAGTCAAGAGTAATTTTGTCATCAGATAATCCGGTAAGTCTATCAACAAATACCCCAAATATAATTATTTACATTTACAAGCTTAAGTCGTAAAATTACAATCCGAAATTAGTTTATTGTTTTTACAACGAAGGTTTATTGTTGTTGTATTTCCTGTAATATAATAAAGCTTTTCATGACTTTCGGAACATTTATAATTATAATTTTCCGATAAACTGGAATACAATGGCATGTAATTTATGAAATAATTTACCATTTTGTTACGGTATTAGTTTAATATTCATTGTCACACATTATATTTATATTAAATTGGAGTATGTTATTAAAACAATAGGTTTTGCATGGCCTATAAAATGCTCTACTATTTTTGTGTAATAGAAATTGAGATTGATTTATTTTGTGTCATTTATTCCAACCGTTTTATGTTGTTATTATATTAACTTCTTTGACCAGGATTATTTAAATCCATACATACTAAAGTCAAAGAGAAACGTGTCTTCGAATAATTTAGCAGACTACAACATCAATTATTATTAAATTTAATAAAGATGCAATAAAACTTTAAATATATACATCGTATGTGCATTTCCACGCTCACACAACGTGTATATTTAACATATAAATGTTTACACACTCACACGCACACATTGTAAAATTATACGTACACATAAATAGTGCGTACACTTTACAGTTTATCCTGTAAAGTGTTTAACACATACATTTTAATTAACACAAGTGATTACTATACATTATAACGGATTAAATCGTGCTTCCTTAACACAACTATGTTAGAAGCCTAAATTACTAAATTATGTTGTTATGTAGTATATCTTACAAGTAAAAAAACTATTTTTTCTACCATTCAACTTTTATATAAAATGCTAATCATTAGTGCCAATTATAATGTAAATAAATAGGTTTAATAAAATACATATATACACAAATATTGTACAGAATTTTCCGTATGGCGGTTGGTAATCATTTTGTTAATTAGTGACTTTCTTCCATATTTATGTACAGTGCTTATTTTTTGCATCATGCAAAATAGTACATACAAAACTGGATATGGAAATATCCTAGGTTTCTCACATGGTTCCCTTAGATTTCTCCCTAACCTAACTTAATCCTAAGTTATCTACCTTATTCTTAGCTTGAATCTAACCTGTACTTTATCCTAATGAGATTAATTCGCGCGATCTTTTAATTTAATTATTCCAGCCACGGCTCTTATTTGTAATGTTATTGTGTAATTAAATCTCGTTAATTTAACAGTAATTAATTGTAATGAGGCTGGAGTTATCTGCTTTGTTAATGAAAAGATGTTTGTTTTACTTTGAGACTTCTGAAAGTAGTCGAGCTGTGAATCGGTTAACTTTTTAACAGTTACTGAATCACTTGTCTTGCCTATAAGCACATATCGTTCGGTTTATTTTATCCATAATACCGATACAGATAGCGGTCGTGCCCTCTGTAGGAGTAACTTTGACCATTAATCCGTCAGTAATTTCTAAAGCACGATGAAGACCATATTTTATGTATGGTTTATGACAATTAGGTTATAATAACTTTCCAAATACAAACGTAACATCTTCTACATAAGGCCTAATATGAATTTCGTTGAACAAGTTTCATATTAATTACCCTTCCTTTAAATAAAACAGAGCTCGAAGCTAAGTCAACATTAGATCCGTAAATACCGCTCGAGGGTACACGTGCAGGCAAATCTTCAGCTAAAATTTAAAACAGGCAGGTGAATTCGTAACGTGTGTTTAACTAAACTTCGTTCAGATATTTACCTAAGAAACAAGCAGATTTAAAGCTTTACCACGATACATTAGAAGTTACTAACGGCTATACTAACCTAATCAGAAGAGATTTTCAAACCGCGAGTGAAAAAGAACGCGACTTAATCGAAATTCAAAATTCAACTATTCTTTTTTTAAGAGCCACATAAACTAGTCAAAGAGATCGTGAGTAGAGACAAATTATATAAGATCTTTAACGTTCTAAGTTTCTACCTGATTGCCATCATATGTCCAGCTACCAAACTTCATATCACAGTGTTGGTCGTCGAAGGGAAACCACGTGATGTCTATCTTGCATGTGCTCTTGAATATGCCAGGAGGCACGTACAGGCAACTGCCGTTGTTTCTGACCACCACGTTGGTCTGGTATGTCCCGTCAAAACCCTCGTCAGCACTAGTATCAATACAAATTGTTCCATCAACTAACTGTATACTTTACACAAGTTTTTTGGTAACGTTTTTGTCAAAAATATCATCATCATCAAATAGTATTCGTTATATATATTTGGCTACCATACCACATCAAATGGTCAGATACAAACATTTTTAAAGTCACTTCCTTAAATATATTTTTTTTGTTACACTTTAATGTTTGTGGATGTCCCACTCATTTACTAATATTTAATGAAGGAACACTGTTATAAATAAATGATTTACAAAGTTGTACAGAAATAAATTAGATGAACCAACTGACCCTCATCAAGCAATTGAAAACGAATGCTGCTTACTAAGAGCATTCTTTGATCAGGTTTTGTAATGTAATTAAAATTTTCCTTTGAACACATTGCATTTAAAAATCCTTTTTTTCATTCATAGAGATTTACTTATCATTTAAATAATCTAAGTTAAAAATGTACATTTTTGTTAGCAAAGCGCCAGTGAAGTCGCATGAAAATAAGAATCAATATCAAAGAAAGTAGTTTTTCTAAAAATGAAAACGACAAGTTTATTTTAATTAAAATATGAGTTTTAATCAGATAAGTACAGATAGTTTTATTTACTTTTTATTAAAGCTATGTCTAAAGCGAAATGTGCCTTTATAATAAAGCGTTTATTATTTAAATTATTTATTTGTCAGTGCTTCGGATTCATCTGGGACGCTATTTATTTAAAACTGTGCTGTCATTGACAAAGGTGAAATTAGAATAGATTTCATCATTGACTGCACTAACATCATCCTCTCGCTCACCAGATTTAGAAAAAAAAAAGCTCTTTTGTCGATGAAAAAGTGTTGCAAAAGGAAGAGTTGCAAGATACAAAAAAAATATCTGACAAGCGAGACAATGACAGTGGTGTCTCAAATCAGCGACTAGCGTGCCATGTACGTTTATTTTATTTTTATTTGTGGCAGCACCGAGTAGGAGCTTTCAACCACGCGAACGATCGTTACTTTTAAAATAAAATAAAAAATATATAATAAGGGGTCAAGTACCGATCGTCACACTCGGGACTATCTCCTACTGTGCTGTCACAATTCTGAAAATTATGTAGTTAAATATATTAATTTTAATAATAGGAAATAAAGGTACACGAAAAATAAATGTTAATAAAGGTCATCTTAGAGCTAAGCAATAGAAAATAGGCAGAATGAAACAAAATGCTTGGTTGATGCATTTCAACTTACGCATTAGCAGTTAAAATAAATGTTTATTTTGCTTATTCTATTCGCTTGCTGTACAAGTTTATAACAAACCTCCCGCAGGTACACACGCCTCCACAAAGGCTTTTATGGGCTAAATAAAGAACACGAGCCTTATCGCTCACGTTCATTTATCAACGTGCCCACAATCTGATCATTAGTATTTTTCATTCAACTCCCCCTTAATGAACACCATTCTAATCGGATTTATTATCTGGCATCAAAGTAAATGTTAGCTTTGGTAGATTTGGGTTTTCTTTTATAACATCTGGGTCAGATATAAAACCAGCCTTCTTGTGTACTTTTCGTGTCTGATTTACAAATAGATCCATTATTATGCCAATTTTTAATTTTTTTCGTAATGTGCCAGAAGAATGGGAATGTCTACTACGCAAGATGCTTTTATTCGTTTTTATCTTTCGTAGTGTTGCTCTTTGCTCTCAAAGAAGACTAACGAGAGTTTAAACCTCCCATCCCATTGCATGTTGAAGTAAACTCGATACTAAACTGACCATATACATAGGTTCATCGAAAAGATTAACAGATATACTGATTAAATCACTTGAAAAAATCCTCCTTTAATTCCTCCAAGCAGCATACGTTCTCAACACATTAACTTTCGCATTAGAACACGTTGAAACCAAGATACTGGTTTATACTTGTTTACACCGCTTCGTACTGGTCGTAACTAGTTTAAACTAACTTTTGACCGTGAGTAAAGTTAATTTTAATTCGCTCTTAGGATTTATTGAGTATTTTTATGTTTAAGAATTAATTTACTGTTTACTGTAATGTTAACACGTTGGAACTGAGTTTAGTGTTTGGCGTTCCACACCGATAGCTTTTGTAGTAATATTTAGTTAGTAAATTAAGTAACGCTTTATTTAATTCGATTTTTAATTACTCAAGCACATTGAAATATTTCAAAATTTCGGTATAAATATTTCAAAAAGATCTTTTTGGAATAGCTAATGTGACTAGGTGTCAATCTTGGGACATTTAAAATGATACATCGGTTGCACCAAATATTATTTATTTCTCTTAAAAAAAAATGTACCTATAACTGCATCCCGGACCCGAAAAAAAACACGATAAAATTCTCAGATAGTGAATAGCCCCCAAACATCCGTGGGCGTTCACTACAACAAAAGTGCTGTCATGCTTGCATGTAGTATTCATGGACGTCGGACGTGTGGTGTGTAACCACTCCGTTAGTTGGCGGCCCGCCAGCAAATCCGTATTAACGGGGACCTCGTGTCAAACAGTAGTGTAATTCAGTGGATTGAATAAAACATGCGATTGCTGGGAATGGGCGAATGGACAATTTTCTTTTGTCATGTTTTATTGGGTGTTTTTTGGTTGTATCCTTTGTGGATTGTGTCTAAGTGAGAAATCTCTGCAACGTTTTATGCTTCCAACTTAGCTGTATCGTTTACTATCAATTGTGGTTATGTAAACTGTAGTCTTGCGCTCTAAAAGTCTGTTGTCTCTAAATTTCAGAAACCTCCTTTAAGACCACAGGGTCCCCAGATACAGGCTTGCTGTCTTCTTTACCTTATCACAGACTCCGAAAAACAAAAAAGGAATACCCTCACACATTTTCAAATGACACTGCGGTGTGACATACGCCCTCTGCCTACAACAGCCAGTCACGAAGACGGTAAACAAGGTGCCACCACGGGTGCCACCATCACACAGAACCGTAAGTGATTTAAAATCTCCCATAATCGAATGTTGGGCCACTGTCCCACTGGCCCAATGCCAACAGGCGCCAATATTCGCGATGTATAGCCAATATCGTAAATGGGTGAAATTTGTTGTTTTGTTAATATGTTTGAAGTGTTGGCTGAAATATATGGTTCCGTCGACGTTGATTTGCAAAGTGCAATGTGAGTAATGGGATTGTTTAATTAATCATTGGATGTATTTGATTACATTTCGGCTGTGTACACACTTTAGGGAAGAGTAGTAGTCATGTTTACTTTGAGGTATGTAGCATATTTTATGCGTAATAAAGCGCAGTTCGTTTAAGTAAATGATGAAGGAAATATCACATTTAAAACTTATAAAAGAAAAGATGAAACTAGCTACTCTATTTCAAATTTTATACTAGTAAAATTGAGGCTATCAGCGCAAAAGTGGTATAACCCCAGACCACTTCATTAGGAGATTACACCACTCTTGCTTTATCGTTTTGCTTTAATATGCCCCGTGCAAAAACAATGTTTGTCAGCGCCATCTGTTGATGGCTACTAATAGGTCCCGTATGTGTCGCCGGGCGTAAAAGAATAGCACTATCCCATTTCTTCCAGTGGGTGTCGTAAAAGGCGACTAAGGGACTTTCTGGAGAATGGGCAGCAGCGTTCTCTATGCATTTTACCACCATACTGCGATCGTCAACCCGCCTGCCAAGCGTGGCGATTATGGCAAAACCCCCCATTCTGGGGGAGGCCTATGTCCAGCAGTGGACGTCTTTCGGCTAAAATGATGATGATGATGATGCGAATAGGTGCTTACGCCACTATTGTATTGAAAATCATAATTTAACGAATGTATTTTACACCAAAACCGTTTTAACTGCGTAACCAACAAAATTGTGGGTTACACCACTTTTGCGTTGATAGCCTCAATTCTAGTCGAGAACTATATACCAGTTAACTATCGCTTAGGTTTCCTAGAACATGACATTTACTAGGCACCTTATGTAGGACTCTTCGAAGGTGTGCTAAACGGATTAACTAAGTTAGTAATCTGATGTGATTCGACTAACTTAGTCTGCTTTGGTTTGCGATGCAGCCACAGACTACAGCGTAGAGACGAGAAGTTAACTATTATAGTTTGGATCGCAAACTACATAGTGACGAAAATTAAGTAATTAAAGATAGATATAGAACAAAGAAAAAGAGGTTTTTATTGGTGGGAAGGAAAACAGGGAAAAAAAATGGAAGCCCACCATAACCAAAACCGCGGAGTTTCTTGCCGGCTCTTATCCATAGGAAACGACCATTAGAAGATATTAGGACATCTATCTATAATTCCATGATGTGATGGGTTATCTAGCAACCCGCACCGGGTGCGCGTAGCTCACTGTAGCTCACTCCCTCTCAGATAGAAGGCCTGTGTCCCAGCAGTGGGAAAATTATCTAATACCTTTAAACGAGCAATTCTTGTATACCTATATAATTTGAATCTCGGAAAAGGCTCCAACGATTTTCATGAAATTTAGTATGCAGGGGGTTTCGGGGGCGCTAAATCGATCTAACTAGGTTTCATTTTTAGAAAACGTCAAACAAAAAAACAACGAGCAAAGCTCATCTAGATATTAGGCTGATAATTTAGGCCACCTCTATGCATAGTTTCACTTAACATGTTAAACGAATTTTATTTTAAAATGGATTGTAATGTAAGTCAACGGCTGGTAAGCACACAATTTCCTGGCTAGTACAATCATTGTACCGTTTCGTGCCAAATTTTCCCGCTTTACTTAAGCCCCAGTGTCAGTATGTATGTTAATAGGACGTAAAGTGTCGAATAAGCAAACACTTACTTGCAAGACAAATTCTTTTGTAAGAGGCGAATTATATGAATGTACACGATTTGCATAAATCAAAGTACTTTTTTCTCGTACGATTGTGAATACTTTTAATTTCTTTTGACTGGAATAACTTACAGTCAGTAAGACCATTTACATATTTTTTACTATATAAGCGTTCGACTTGTTCATCTAAATCACTCATAATTTGCTTTACTAATTAGTCTCTGATATGTTTGATTTTTCAAAATATTTCACAGCAAATTTATCGCAAGGTCCATTTACATGTCATGTTATCATACCCAGCCATCTTTTCCTTAAACAGTTATTCTCCCGACGTGTACATTTACTCAATCTTCCCAAGACTATATTTTAATTACGTTGCCTCCAATTGAAATTGTGAAAAACCCCCTACCTACGACCCCTGGAGAAAATGAGCGCGGAGAATGGGCAATCCTTTTTAGATATATTTTGTACACATCGCATAAAATGTGAATAAAATATTCACGGATTTTGGCGTAGACGAAAATAAAAAATATAATGTTCGTCAATTATTGTTCCGATTTGATTTAATTTGATGGATCTTCTTTTGATTTCATATTTATAGGTAGGTATTTTAATTCATTTCGGCATATATTTCACTCCGTTTTTTGTGTTTTCTTTTACACGGTGTGCTTTTACACTCTGTACTTAATTTAGCATCCCATAAATAAACCCATACCAAGTAAAGCATACCATAAAAACACCCATAAATTCCGTACATTTAAAACATTCTATTAGCAGATTGCAAGCCATTTCCCCGTAATCGCATCAACAAATCACAAATAAAAGTTTTATTTACAAAAAGGATAGTTGACTGGCGAACTTCCAAGCTTAGTTCCCAACTCAGTTTCACCATTTAAATCTGTTTTACTGTTCAAACTTAAAAGTCTGGAAATGTTGAAAACCGGCCAGTCGCTAACACCGATGGAGCGGTTATGTCCTCATTACACGAGCCGAGTCTGCAACTCTGCAATTTACCCGACCTTTATTTTAATTCGGATGCCTATTCAAATCTCGCTTAAAAATCTTGGGAGTTTCGGAAGGTTAATGTTCGTGTAAAAGCAACAGATAAATTATAATGTAGCCGTAATGTATTACCGTTAATGTAATTTTGGTTAATGTCGCAGATTTTCCTTGTATCATTAAGTGATATTTATAGGCGCTTCTCTGTGTTTAAGGCCCCATTAAATCATGAAAGAACATCCAGAAGAAAATCAAATTATAGAAAGTTGCAAATAAAGGAGAGCACCATTCAAAGTAAGAGAGGTCATGTACCTCCCTCTCTAGAAAATCTATTCCAAGGGGCATTCGCACAATAAATAAAGGAGATAGTGACTAAAGAAAAAAACTAGCAGAACAGTAAATCTGCTATCTTCTCCATAATATCTTGTATTCTATGGCATCGTTAAACTAGTAGTGTTGCCATAACTGCTTATCCATGGATGTTCGTAAAAGTTATCGGCCTGAGATATACGTCTATAAACGTCTGGCTTCCGGCCAGGTAAGTGCCGATAAACATGGAACACACTTAACATTAAATCATGTGACACTAGGTGTATATCATTTGCTCCTTAACGGTGTAATGAATAACATGTTTGGCGCTCCGCCAGATGGCGCCACTTTCCGCGGACGTCTGTTTGCCGAGAAAATTTGTTTAACGTTAACGATGTTTGAACGACGCGACTGCATTTGAATTTGAGAATAAATTGTATGATTATATTACTGTGTTCTGGGTCTGCAAATTGCATGTTGCAGAGTCGATGTCGTGGATTGGGGTCGTTATTTCGACATTTGTCGCAGATGGCTTTAATTTAAAGAGAACAGTTTGGACAAATTAGAAATACTAAGCCGAAAACGCTCGCCAGTATTCGGCTATAATTAAAATCTTCTGGTTTTGAAATGTAAAGTAGTCTGGTATAATATTTCTCACCCCAAACGTTGGGACGAACATTAACGAAATTTATAATTATTTTGTCCGCATATTTCAGTAAGTTGGACTTTCTAGTGAGGTTAGAGCCCTGTAATTACTTACGGTCACTTTAAAATAATTTTCGCTATCCTATAAAGTAATAAGAACTAAAATATGGCAGACACGTTTCCGTAGTTTACTAGATTTCAACAAAATATTACTCTGTTCGAATATCACTGAAATGTTTTGAGTTTCTTTGTAAGAAAATACCTTAACCCAAAAAAAAAAACATTATTTACTGAGATACTTTTTGGAAAGATAAATATTATACGTTCATCCGAATAATTCTTTGTGAATGTTGAATATAATTATCCCGTTGTTTCTTTCGTCGGGATAATAAAACCGAACTCTTTATTTGCCCAAGGCCCTTTAATAATTAACGCTGCTTTGTTGCCAAAAATTACACAACATTATAAAAATTGCTATCCCTATTAAAATCTCTCCCAGATGAAATTTAAATTTGACTCAAAATACCAGAGGGGCCTTTCCCGTACTGTTAAGAACGTTCCATTCTAATCTCATTCTATAACCATCAAAATATCTGTATTATACCAAAAAATTTATCATCACAAGTTTTTGACATCTGCATCGTCTAGATTTTGAACAATTTTAAACACCCGGGAATGGGCGTTCAGTAAGCACTGCTTTTGATAGTCCGAAATTACGGTAGGTATTTATAGCAAAAAAAGCCATTTACAGTCTCTGAAATTGAAAGCTCCTTATAAATGAAATTAAAATAATAAGTAGGTATCATACCCGTTTGTCGTACTCTCACCTATTATACATAAGCACGTCCGGTTTCCACAGCTTGTTGGGCGTGATTCTGAGGTCCTTGACCCCTCCATATTCGCTGTCGTTCCACCTCAAGTTGTAGTCATTCCACTCCTGCACATCATCAATACAATCAGAAATATCGACGTCATCAGAAACACAGGAGCGAGCAAAAATATTGGAGCATTTCTGAATTCAAAAATTGAATGCAAGAAAAACAGGGCGTGTTCTCATTTCAAAAGAGTATGTGACAAAATGGAAGCATAACTGTTTAAAAAAAAGGAATGTGATGATACTTGGTTTAAAAAAAGTAATAAAAAGGTTGAAGTAAGAAAGTGATGTTTTTAATCAGGCAAACGTTAATACTGTAATGAAAAGGTGCTAGACACCTCGAGAGGTTCAAGAACAACTTTTCAATGTCAACAGAGCAGTTACAAAGTGCGGTGCTGTGAACTGTGAATGATAATTTGTGTTAAAATAGCGTTCTTAAGTACTGATAACGGTATTACGAGGCACAATTTAGTAGTATCATAAATGTCATTTAATATAGAGATTTTGTTGATAGCATGAAATTATAGCCTGTAATTGTGTAATTCAATAGTAATGCCATCTGTATTCTGAAAAGCAGTTAGTATTTGTAGTATTTACTGTGCAATATAACGTCGGTACCACGTTATACAAATTCAAAGTTTTAACAATCTCGTCCTCAGTAACATCGCAGAAAACTACAACAATTCGAAACGCCAAAATGTAACTTTGTCACGGGGCTTCGACTCAAAGAATGGAATTTTACAATGTCATATAAAAATACATATCAAAAATATTCCAGTTATTCTGCTCGCCAGTGCACGGAACAATGGTGGGTGTCGTTTTTATGGTCGATCTCAACGTAAAGATTTCCTTTGACACAATTTTGTATAGTGTTTCTACACAGTGTACAAATAAAGAACCAAGATTCCATTAAAAGCTCTATTTAATTCATTTTACTGACTGTTTATAACTTATTAGACTATATCATCATCTGCCTAATCTTCCCCAAGCAATGTCGGGGTCGGCTTCCAGTCTAACCGGATGCAGCTGAATACCAGTATTTTTCACGAAACGACTGCACAAATGACTGTATCTTTAATAAAGTGCCAGCCATCGTTTTTGATCGCGTTTGCATCAAACATAATCATATAGAGTAAGACGTTATCTTAATAATCTTATTAAGTTTAAGTAAGTCCTGTCTATGGTTTTTACAAGTTACCAGTAAACACCAAGATTTCCATGAATCGATAAACTAAGAACAAACGTACTCATTATTCGTGTGCTACCTACTGTTAATAATTCACACTGTATTTCTAAGGTATATCAATATTTGTATAGAATCTATTACGATGGCAGAATGCGAATAATATAGCTTTCATCAATACATATACCCACGTATTGAGAACATGTTGGCTCTTGCTACCTACAGTATAGCTACAGAAGGTATCTTACTCCCCGAGGCTGGTTTCAACTTGTTGCTATGTATATGTTCATATTTTATGTGTTCCACGGTATCGTATGTACTTCTGAGATGATATTGGCTTTTATGTGCTCTCTCTTGTCCTATCTTTCAACACAGTTAATTCCATACGTTTGTTTATTGTTTAGTTAAACAAAGAACTATAGTGCGTATCTACAAAGACTATGGCATTTGAGATTACTTTTCCTACTTTAGTAGTCGTAGCCATACTTATTACTTCTACTCGGACTCAATACTAAATTAATAAGGTTTCAAAATGGAATTAATTAATCAATCGATTTTTTGCGCAAGATTGATATGTGTGTTGCAACACTGTTTAATGTACTTTTTCTTTATATGAACACATTACTAAATAAAAGAAACACATTACAAAAAATATGCCAATAATTAACATTAACATTAACTCTCCGTGATGAAATCGACCGTCAATGTCACAGAACAGAAATGGGATAAGTGTAATTTCAGAATGACGAACAAAAAAACTTTGAGTACCAATATTGGAAATACACAGCTACTTATCCCAAAATCCTGAAGTATTCACGGATAAAATCCAAACAAAAAAACGGGATCCCGGATTTCCAATATTGTCGTCCATGATCACTTCCACACTGGCTATCATCTCACTATCAACGGTAACAACTACCCGCTCAGAACCAGCAAAACAAAGCGAGCCCTTCAAACTTCACCCTCTCCTCTAATATTACAAAAGTTAGAGCCACAACTTAGCAATATACCTCTAGATACCCACGTATATTTTGTACAGTATCATATTAGATTCCGACCAGCCCGAGGCACCATCACTTACAAATAGGGTCATAACTCCAAAACTACTTTACTGTTTTTCGCCAAATATACGTCTAAATGTAGCTGGGTAAACGGGCAATATTTAGTGTTCAATTGGGTTCAATAAGACTAGTGGTATTTGAGATTTTTGTGAAGATTTAGGCGGAGCTTTGAGGAGCTTATCCAATTTGGGTCATTTGCCGGTGTGGGAGCGAGATAGACGTGTAAGTAATGCTCTCTCCTGAAGGGTTTGTGTATCAATTAGATAGTTTAATGGCTTTATTGTTTTCAGGCAGACGGTGTAGTATGTGGCAACTCGTAACTTAAGGGTAACTTAAGTGCTTAAAGGATAAACGTGTGTTGAAATTCCAACAGTTGGGAATTGACACGAGATTTACGTGATTATTACTTTGTTGCTTAACTTGCGCAAAACATGACATCTATTTTATTGATTAGTCATAAGAATAGAAAAATAACTTTTTTTTTAAATGTCAGTGACTTCTAAACAACCACTAAGTACTTAGTTATTTTTGATACAACTAAAACCTTTTAATGAATTTATAAACTTTCAAGAGAGAACACCAACTTTGAAATTGGTAAAAGAACATGGTAACTTTACAAATTGGTCGTTAAATTCAAGAACTTTGAAATATAAACTTTATCTCAAACTTCTTGAAGTTTATTTTGAAGTGTACAGAGCAATGTACAATGAACTATAATGAAAATGTAGAAAACTCTGTAAGAAATATTAAATTATGATAATGACAACAGAATTTTTTGTGTATTTCTATGAAAAGCTCTTGAAACTTATGCAATATGTAATACAAAGAACAACGAGTTATGTATGTAGATGACTTTGTAAACAACACTTTAGTTGATTGTACATTTCGCAATCCTGTTATTCAGAAATTAAATAGATGGACAGATACAAGTACACACGACACAACACAAACACGATATACCTACAATATAATAAATGTATACAAGAATTACGATAGATAAAAAGATAATTAATTATACATTATAAACATCACCTCTAAAAAGCTATAAAACGTGCAATGGGAAACATGCTATACCTAATGTATAAAACATAACTCCATATATACAGCACATTTTGTTCCTAAAAAGCTCGACATTTCTAATTTCCTTGCAAGAATACATAAGTCTATATAGACCTGTCTGTCGATACCAAGACCAAGGGATTGGGGAACACTACTGTTTCTGTAACTAAGCTGCCGTATTGGTAAATGCTAAAATAATTAGTTTTAATAGCTTAACTACATACCTTTATTGCTGGAAAAGTAAAAATAAAATACATTTTTTCTATAAGAAAGTATTTAATACATAAATAAATATAATCGTTTCTGTAATATACCAAGACAATACAACCAACATCAAAAGTATGTAAAATTAAGCGTTATCGTTTAAATTTTGTATTAAAAAAAAAAAATAACTTATAAAAACAAAATTTCGTCGTTAAAATCGGGAACTGAAGCACAATTTTTTTTTTTTTCATCAAAATAAAATAAAACCAAACGGGTCTATAACAATTTATTTTAAAAGTGTGTACATTTAATGTCAATTATGTACACAATATTTTAAAATTTTGCTTTTTATGACGCAAACAGGTACCAAGACAAAAACATTTCAAAGAAGAAGAAAGAATTTATAATACTTTTTTAGAAAAATACTTTTAAATAATCGAAAACGTCGTCCCAATGAGTTTTAACTCTGCAGGCAAACTAGATTCGAGCATGGTAACCACACTTCAATTTGATCGAGAATATATTTCCCATAATAAACATTCCATGGCCATGCATAGTATGAAAAATACTACAATTTCTTGTAGCGAAAACAAAACAAAATCAACAGCGGGTACCCAGGATGTGCATAATCAATTTACAGTGTACATAAAACACATTTCATCTCAATAACAATATTTGTGCATATCAATATACATAAATCTTCACCAATATGTCACTTCCAATTGACCTAACGAGACCCACTTTAACACATCGTTTAAGTTATTTTTCAATTGAGAAATATGTATAATTTTATGTTAGTATAAATTATTACGTCACACTTAACGTCAACCATTAGTACATATTGTTAAATGCATTGCGGCTTACACGGCAGTTGTCGCTGATATACACAAATGTCACAAATGTATATACATTTATGTTAAGAACGATACTCACCCTTAAAAGATGTATACAATCGTACAGTACCGACTATACTGACTACGTTAAGTTGAATAGTACTAAGTAGCTAAGTTATGACAGTTTGTATGAAGGGATGCATGATAGGGTCTACTGGCTAGTCTACAGCACGAGCCGGGGTCAGCGATGACGAGGAACTGGACATGTCAAGCAACTCCCATACAAATATCATAAACAGGTAAATACAAAAAAGACTGCCGCATATTCCACAATGCTATGCAATTTTCATAACAGTCATAGATTAGAAGAATAACCCAAACAGATAGACAGAACGAAGGTATAATATACAAAAAAAGAAATAAATAAAAAAAAGAGTTGAAACGAAAATAATGATTAGAAATTTTAGTGTTAATTTTAGGTTTGTCTTTTATTCACACTTACCAACGACAGCCATATATTGGTTATAAGTAGTTGATTCTTCTCGTCCTATTGGGTTAGACGATGTCAACAAAAACAGAAAGGGCGCAGTCAGTATGATGATCTAAACAAACTGTTCCACTCCGCCGGACACAATACTTAGGGGCTGGGGCGGCAGGCGAAAATTTCACTTATCATGCGTTTCTTTAAAGCTATTTTCGCGCGCCGCCGGACACACAATCTAAATAGATATTATATGCGTAGTTTACAACAATTTAACACTGACTCCATGCGACAGATCTGCCGCGAAGGCGGCGCCCTCTGTCCGCGCCCGCCTCCTGTAACCTTTCCTTCGAAGTGCTTTAAATGGTGAATTAAAAAAGTGCGGTAAAATAGTGCTGATTGAAAGTGGAAAAGTACGGTAGTTATCGCTTGTTACCCGGTAGTGTTGGGATTGCGGGGGGCGGGAGGGCGAAGGCGCCATACCCGGCTCCTACCACTTACCAAATTGAGCCAGACGTTTGTGGTCAGGATTTGATTTTTCTCATCCTTATTTTGTAAAAGGTACGCACGCCGACGCAAAAAAGGAACGAAAAAATATGGTGAACAACAGTACCGTGTAGGGGTCTAAGCTTTTACCTCTTAATTTGAATTTAGCTGAGTTCACGTGCATTAAAAATTATACAATTTGGCGAAAATAGATGACATTATTATTTCTGGTTTCGACTTTTTCAACAAAAGCGGCGAATTGTATAACAAAGATAAAGCAACATTGTTTAGTATTCTTTGAAGTCAGCTAAATATCAATCTAAAAACACAGATGAACCACAAAGTCGTTTTAATCTCTTACCCTCAATTTAAGTGTTGGATAATCCACTTTTGCTGGGGCTAGTCGTTAAGAAGAAGCAATTAAATATTCCAGTGTATAACAGAGAGCAGTTGGGTGATGAGTAATGCGTTTTACGATTCCACTCGACGGTTGTTTTATACGGCCATTTGTAAAATATGACAGATTTTATTGTGACTAAGTTGAAATATTTGACGGAGACAGATTTCATTTTGGGGTTTTATGTTGTGATTCTGTATTTTGATGCTGCAGTTTAAGTTGAAATTCAAATTTGCTTGGTAGCATCTTTGATATGGATATTAGGATCATCTAGGCTGGTTTCGACTAACTAGCAGCAATGGTTCAGAAGCAATGTATAATTTAAATCAGTACATCCACGGTTAAGCAAGCCAGTTTCAGTTTCTAGATACATTTAAGCTTACTTATACTTGGAACTTACTCTTATGAACTCAAGTGAGCGTGCCTAAGAGCTATATCTTTGTACTGATATATCGATATATTTTGATCTCAGTGGAAACTAGCTTACTACGCGAGAAATATTATAGTGCAGAAGTGTTTGCGCAGACATAGGTGCACTCTCTTTCCCCTCACTCTCATTGTCTTATGGGACAGCACACATATCCGACACGACCGGAGAGAGATCAGACGTAGGACCAGCAGATTAACGTGCTTTCCGGGGCACGGATCACACCGTTAACTTCTAAACTCCGGACGGTCACTAATCAATTCCCAATGGAAACCCCGACAACACTTTGCCCGACCTGGGAATCTAACCCAAAACTCAGCAGTCATGCATGCAACCACGAGACCAACGAAACAATGTAATAAATTTATATCTTCTCAAATTCAATGTGACAAATCATTCTTTATACGACCCATTCACTATATCACTTTAACTCGTATAAATAAATTTAACAGTAACAAAACCCTAAATGGTCCAACATACTCCCAGGACCCAAATTCTATGAAATGTTTATACCTAACTTTCAGGAAGGACATAAACAGCGATCTACAGAGGCCAATAAACTTAAGATGGCATCTGATAAAAGTTTATGACACTAAGATTTATGTACCGGAGGGACGGGTCGATTGATTGATTGCGTGGATAGCTCCTTTTATGAATCTGTCATATTATGTAATAACAATATTTTTGGAGAAATTGCTAATTCTGCAGATGAGGTAGTTCCTGATTAAGTAATTGGTGGGGAGTATTGTGCTAGTGAAGGGAAAAGTGATACGTATGAAGTTATAGAAGAAACTAATATTGGTACACCTAATATAATGTTCAGGTAACCGTATGTACCAAATACTTTGATACTGGGCTAAATGAGAACTATCATAAAAGTTAGATTGTACTGATAACTCAATAAATTGTAATATTTACAATAAAAATATTTTAGTAAGAAGCAAAATATCGTCGACCGTAGGTTCAATTGGGGTAAGGGACAAAATATCCAAAAAAATGTTGAGTATACAGTTTTGTTCAGAATTTTTCGCTCTTTCGAATGGTGTATATGGAAAAATTCTAGCTCAAGGAAAATGTCCCTTACGCTACTGGTTTTTGGATCCAAATTTCGAATCAGCCCTATAAAAACAATGTATCTGAAAAACTATGGAATATAGCAACTCGAAATGGTGTAATTACCGCCGCCAATCCACTTCAAATAAGGTAAGGGTCTTCCTGATCAACGAATTATCATTACATGGTTTATTTTTGAAGAAACCATAATAAAACTGGCCTTACACTAATGCCTTTATTATCTCAAAAAATAAATATTTGACATAGTTGACCCTTACCACAATTTGAGAAATTGACTATTACAATGTACAAACATTGAATGTAAGCGAAACATAAAAAACACACACGGTTCTAATACTTTTCATGTCTCATAAATGATTTTATAACGATTTCCAAGTTTAAGAAATTCGTACGTCAAAAGTGTGTACTTCATTTACTGTCAATAATCTCTTTACACTGTATTTTTTTCATACATTTTTTCAACGAGTCCTTTACACTATTTTGTCATTAATAGATTGGATCCAACGTAGAGGTCAATTTAATGTAAGGGACGGGGCTACAAGATATTTGGTCAGTAAGGGACATTATTAACAAAATACGTTGGTGTAAGGGACGTCTATTTTCTTAAATTGCTAACTTATTCAAATAAATTTTAAACATGTAAATAGAGCATTAAATTACAAGATTATTTGTGAAATCAGATCCGAAAAAGGTTAATCTAAAAAAAGTTATGGGTGATTTAGTCCGAAAAAAAACTTTGTCGGCCTCTCCTGAAATTTCGTATTTTGTCCCTTAGGTCATTTGAACCTACGGTCGACGATATATAGGTACCCTAAAAATTTAAGTTTTCTGACATAATTATTCTAGACGACTATTCATCCAAGCCATCCATAACTTCAGCATTAAGATGTTGAACATAAAATGGTGAGAAACGCTGGGACAGCTATATTTTATGATCCAGTAACTCGACTGTCCCCCGACACTTGCCACTTCTCTTTAAACGATCCTGATGCTAGTGTGGAGTGTATGATAAATGCCGCTATTAATATTTACCTAACTGCAGCAAATGTTAGAGACGGATACTTAAATGTAAATTCACTTTGATTTAAATGTTTAACGTCTTAGTACCGCATTTTGATCGTAGAAACTTTTGGAAGATTAACTACTTTCAGTTACAAAGCCTACTAAGAGAACGCCAAAAATTGTAGACTATAACATTCATAATTATGCATCGTAGTTTTTTGTGATTAGTTTTATATTATGTGTCATTAGCATTTTCTTAAAAATTTAAAAGAAAACTCAACAATTATTTTAACTAAACTTAAAAAAGAAGTTATCCATTTTTCTGGCCCGAATAACCATCAACCCAAACATGGAAAGTCCTTGGGCACGCCACGATTGCGGCGGTAAGTCCCCTCTTTGAGGAGTGGTTTGAGAGGCGGCATGGCGTCCTCACCTTCCGCCTGACACACAGGTCCTCACCGGACACGGTTGTTTCGGGAGGTTCCTGTTTCGGATAGGGCGGGAGGAAACGCCCGGGTGTTTCCACTGCGAAGATCGCCCTGAGGACACTGAGTCTGCCCAGCTTGGGTGGAGCACCACCGTGTCCTCGTCGAGGCGATCGGCGGCGGCGATCTCTCGCGTCCGGCCCTGGTCCAGGCCATGGTACGGAGCGAGAGGGCATGGGGAGCCGTCACCTCCTTCAGCGAAGCAGTGATGCTCGCGAAGAGAGAAGCGGCGCACGTGAGGGAGAGGCAGCATATGCGACCTCGCGACCCTAGCCGCCGCAGGATACGGAGACGCCCTGGGCGTCGGGAATCCCAGGCCGATTTCCGGCCACCGTAGGCATGAGCTTGCGGACGGCGAGTAATGGGTAGCTCGCTGTCCGGTAAGGACCAAGCCCAAGTCGACGGCGCGTTGTGTTCCACGCGCGCCTCAAAGAGATGTCAGCACAAATGTGATGGGGCCGATGCCTGCCAGGGGTGCGGGTTTGTTCGTAAGAGATACCACAGCCCCTGGCATACGGGCTACTGAAGGAACACGGGTGGGTTTTAGTCAGTAAAAGTCTGACACGCCCTCCTGCTCAGCCCAGAGCGGAAGAAGTTATTTGATGATGTCCCACCCAAAAAAAAAAAACATGGAAAGTTCTACATCCTTTATCACCATCATCATCCTCATTTCAGCCAAAAGACGTCCACTGCTGGACATAGGCCTCCGCCAAAAGGGGGGTTTAGCCAAAATCGCCACGCTTGGCAAGCGGATTGGCGATCGCAGTATGGTGGTAAAATGCAAAGAGAACGCTGCTGCCCATTCTCTGGTTAGTCCCTTAGTCGCCTTCTACGACACCCACGAGAAGAAATGGGATGGTACTATTCTTTTACGTCCTTTATATAACCGTTTAATTCTATTAGAAAGACGTAAAACTGTAAAACTTCAACAGCTCTCAATCATACTACCACAGAGCGCTTCAATATGGAAATGCGGAATTATTCAATACAGCACTTAAGGCGACAAGGGCCGTTGCAAAGAACGCGTCGCTGTGAACTTGAGTTGCTGTAGGCACTTTTGGTTTTTGTCCTGCAGCGCTACAGCGCTTGAATTTTGTTTTTTTTTTAAAGTTTTATGTTCGGTTTTCAGAAATTCTGATGAGTGAAATTGTTTTAAATATTTCGTACTCGTGTGAATATGTGGCTAATTAATTACAACCGCAAAGGTTTGATCGATCAGGTTAAACAACGCTGGCCGTGGTTGGTCCTTGGATGTGTGACCGTCTTAACATAGCAAGACCTCTTCGTGCCTCGGAAAACACGTTAAGAAGTTGGTCTTCTGATCATCATTCTTCTAACTGTATCCCAATTTAATTTGGGCTGGTTCTACACTGTCTGTCTTTGTTTTCATATTTTTCCAATAGCCATCATTCTTTCACTTCCTTCTGAGCCATATTATCTTTCAGAAAATCCATTAATCTTATTCGTTTGGACAACCTGTTTAACATATAACATGCGTCTTACTATTGTGTCGACCATTTAAAAGTATACATTCAAAACTCATTGCCAAATGCCTTTATTCTTTTGAAAGGTTATTCAAAATTTTCCACCCTTACATTTAAATATTTGAGTAGTATTATTTTCGTTGATCTGCATTCAAACTCAGCATCTCTCACAACGTACATTCATAATCAGATGCAATCTCTTAACGTGCTCACGCCTGCTTCGTAAATCGTATCCTGAGAGAAATGGTAGCTCCTGTAGTGAAACAGTCTTCTTGTTTATAATCTCCTAGTATCCTTTATTTATAATATGTATGATATGTTCTATATTTGATATTCTAAAAATTAAAAAATATAAAACATGGTATCATAATTGTATTAAGAAATTGTCTCTGCCTATAACAGCGTTGTTGCATAAATCTTGTGTATCCAGATATAAATATACTTTCTTTTGCCTTTTAGTGTGCAGCTTTTGTGGTGCTTCTATTCTACTTTTGCGTTACGCTACATCATTTATTATAGACTACCTTATAGGTCTAGAGGTCGCAAGCGCTATAGCTGAGCTTAGGTCTTGGGTTCGATTCCCGGATCAGGTAAGTATGGGTTTTCATCAGGAATTTATCAGTAGCAGGTCGGAGTCTGGATTCGTGTCCCAATGACAAAATGCTCATCCTATTACACTAGAGTGAAAGAACTGACAGAATGTGGGTGTACTAGATGGAATATGCACCTCAGCCTAAGCCTTCACGGAATACGCGCGTAATGTTAAGTTAATGTGTATTGAGTCTTTCTGAATAAACACTTCCACTATCTTTCTTTCTACAAGAGAGAAAGCCTCGTTTACTCCTTATAGATACAATCAATCTGCCTAGCCTTTTCTCAACTATTTTGGGGTCGGCTTCCAGTCTAACTGATTGCAGCTGAATACCAGCGTTTTACATAAAGCGACTGCCTATGTGTCCTCCACAACCAAGTCACCGGGTAACAAGATACCCCTTAGTAAGACTGGTTGTCAGACTTTCGGGCTGCTGACGACCCGTGACGACTGTCAAAGAACCTCAAATGACAGCTGGAACCCACGGCTTAATATCTTTGCGAGCCACGGAGCAACTGCAACAAGCGTAGTTTAACACTGATAGATATTTACACCATACATCCACGATCTTCCAAAAGGAAACATATCTTTCTCTATGAGTCCGCGACCTATCAATCCCTTCCTTAGCAACAAATAACCCATTACACCTCTTCCTATATTACCAAAAGTTTCACTCTACACAGTCAAAGGACATCCAGACAGACAGGTAACTATAGATTTTGCCATGCTACTCAATGTTTTCAGCCGACATTTTTTAGCGTTCAACACGAATTCAACTGTTCAACTTACGTGACGAGGTTTTATATAGAATTGACTTGTTGAATCCTAATTGAATTGTTTGCAGAAATAACAAGTGTTTTAAGGTCTCGAGTTTTGTGTGTTGTTTTAGAATTTTATAGTTTTTTTGTATGAAAAGTTAAAAATTTAGTTTCGTTTGAACGGCACAATTTCAGTATAGCTATGATCCGGTTGCAAATAGAAAATTAAAAGTAACTTAACACAATATAAAATCGATATTCAATAATACGGATCGAATAATTGTATTTCCTCGTATTCATTTCAGTAATCACATGATTAAAATAATCTTATATATAAAAATTAATCCCCATTTCCCTTCGTCACGGCATCACACATGAACGGCTGGGCCAATTTTGCGTTTTTTTTTTTTTGCTGTGGTTGTTATTGTCAGGAGGTTCTTATGAAAGAAAAATATAAGAAAGTTGCGCGTAACGTATATATATAAATATAATTCGAATTTAATATTCATAGTTAAGACAGGACAAAGTCTGTCGGGTCAGCTAGAAGTTTGTAAAAGATTATAATTACCTATTATTATTATACGCCCTTATGTCAAGAATTCATAGTAATGGTCAAACAATCTTCCTAGACTTTACGCAACTATGTTGAGGTTGGCTGCTAGTCTAACCGAATGCCACTGAATACCAGTATTATACACAGAGCGACTGCTTTTCTGACCTCCATAACCCAGTTACTAGGTGACAATTACGCCTTCGTAACACTGCTTGTCATAATTTTAGGTTACTGAGCATCCGTAACTAGAGATGAAGTATATCTTTTCGCTTAACGAAGTACTCCACTCATTTACTTCAGTACTTCATTTACTTTAGCAAATTAGAAGGAGTCTTTAACATAAGACGACAGCAGTGATGACAAGTTACGACAAATGATGCACTTCACTAGTTCAGTTTTATACGTATGTTGATTTTCCTTCAGACTCTAAACAGGCTTAGGACTGTCAACCTAGAAAATTTGAAATATGAATTTTAGCAAAACTATTTTTGTTAAGCAGCTTTTTTTATTTTTTTAACTGATACATACAGTTTGTACGAGCGAAAAGAAAGACTGAACTAAGTGAAGTAGAGACACATTTGAATGTCTACTGATTGAATGATAAGTTTATTTTGTGATATGAAGTAGTTATTTTCTTTCAATCGTTCGCGAACTACCCATGTCTACCCGTAACTACCGTCAAAGATCGACGTTATTACAGCCGGGACCAAGTGCTTAAAGGGTAACCCATGAAATTAAAATATTCTTACGTATTTTTTTTTTCATTTTGCAGGTCAGTTTCAAGCTATACATTGTACAAAATTGGTTTCGCGACCGTAACATTTATGTATTTACAGAATTGTAAATCATTAAAATCGTCATAACCACCCTCTTAAGTTCATTTGATTCCTTTAAATGACTATTTCGTGAAAAACTTGCTTTCCGAAGCACGGAGGGGTGATACTAATAGTACTGCTAAGTAATTAACTTAATTACTAAACAAAGCGAATTAACTTATTGAAACTATGCGTACCTGATTAATGAGATTACCGACCAACGGAAAAGCCAGCATCCCGGATAATCACAAGTTTATACGAACATATAAACACATACGTTTAATTTGTTATAATGGAATTCATTACCACCAGCGGCGTATTAAAATAAGTTAATGGAGCAAATGAGAATGTTCCTGTGAGCGTGTTAATATTTTCGAAACAGGCATATTTTAATTGGAATAAATTTAATGTTATTGAAATAATTAAATAAACCCCAAAATAGTTAGAAAAAGGCTAACATGTAATTTGATGGGAATATTCCGTCATCAACATAGCATCTTCCCAACCATGTTGGGGTCGGCTTCCAGTCTAATCAGATGCAGATGAATACCAGTATTTTACATGGAACGACTGCCTATCTGACCTCCACACCCTAGTAACTAGATAACATGATACCCGTTGGAAATACTGCCCCCACTGGAATATTCCGTCATACCTAGAATATTATGTACGTAGGCATTATATCTAGACCGTCTTTTGATAAGGTTATTGAACCCACAACTCCACAGACAAACAAAACACTACTCCTTCAAAACACCACGAAAATAAAAGGAAATAACGTAGGCAACAAGATTTATTGACACTCAACCTACATTTATGGGTTTCCGTAATTAAACAAAGAAACATTAATAGTATATACTAGATACCTCCTCGGTAATAACTTGAGTTGCCAGTAAGTACACACGGCCACACATCAAGCTATACAATTCCAGTATAAGCTGATCTCGCGTTGTATAGGATTTCCGTACAGTGCGAGATCAGCGTAAACTGGAAATACATAGCTTGATGTGTAGCCCTACGTACGAGAAGTTAATCAACCGTGGTAGTTAGTAACTAGACACATAACAACCCTTTATAGGCTTCTAACGACTTGTACTCAAACTTAGGTAAGCCATAATCTTTGTCTTGACAAATATCATAAATGCATAAACTTCCACTGAAATTGAGACCTTGTCGTGTATATTGAAGTGAGAAATGTATAAGTATTTTTATGCACCTAATCAAACCAATATTCTTAATGTAATACGTGTAAAAAAATCAAAGATTTTCTCCTAAATTATCAACTAAATGTACCTAAACTGTAATTTTTAATTTGCTAGAGTAAAATGACGGGTGCGATCGATATTTGTTGTCAACGTGACAGCTCAGCGAATGTAGTAGCTGTAATTTAGGTCTAGTAACTTTAAAATTAATAACTTATTTTTATCGATAGGCTCAACAACACAGACGATCAATCTGCTGAACGCTCTGATTGCTCAGAGGTCGGATGTTGACATATTTGGATATTGCCGTAAATCTATGTTAAATTTTTGGGAAAAGTTTTTTAGTTAAATGTTATATTGTCGACTTGCTGCGCGCTTTGGTGCTTACTATGAGTGCAGCAAGCAATTGTTATTTTAAATAAAAATTAAAATCAGAGTCTTTAGCGAGAAACAGAATCTGTATGCTAATGTCATTTACTTAAAAAAACAAATGGTAAACTGTACATTTTGGTGTTAACAAAAACTTGTATCAAGTTAAAATATTTAGTTTCTCTTTCATGTTTTTCCGACACAGATATTAACATTCAACTCTTCTTTTGCTATTCAACACTCTGAAAACAGCACACGCGATAAATTCAACATATTTTTCTTTACGTATTCTCTTTTGCTAAAAATACCGATTCGGATGTTAAAAAGAGGCATAGCAAAATTGGCAGCTTTGATGTTTTGAGCTTCAACAAAAAATTTCGGATCAAAAGTTTTGCGAGCATAGCTGTAAATACGTAATAAAATACATATGCCTATCTACTAGTAGGTGTTAATTAAGAGATGTGAATGTGCACGAAAATGTTCCAACATTTTAGTATCGAAACATTATTCAAATTAATACGAAAATCTGAAACTATTTTTGAAAGTTGACATTCCACAACTGCTACAGCGATTTCAAACTCTATAGGGTACGATCGGTATCGGTACCTTCAAACCTATTCGTTTATAACATGACATTGAATCTGAAACCTATTTTAATTTTAAAAAGGAAATACAGTTACGAAGTTATATTGGAAAGTAAACTGTAAAGGCTGATTAAAATTTGCACTAGTTGCATTTGCACTAATCCTGACTTGATTTTCGTACGTCGTTTTCGGGTGACCACTGAAAATCAAAGCTATGCTGTGGGTCCCATAGCACAGCATAATGCATGCAGCACAACTAAAGGCTTCCACTGAGGGAAGCCTTCTTGTCACAGTCACGGCGTGCAGTTGCCGACTATTTATAAACTGTATGTTCGTAAGTATAAATCTGTTTTGTTTTCATGTTTTTTTCGTCTAACTTTTGGTCACATGACTTGCTACTTGAACTAAATTCGTTATATAACTGTTACAAATGAATATTAGCCATAAGAAGTCAGTTAGTATACATCGCGTCAAACTTTATGGCGGCTCTGAAGTGAGCTACACGCTGCGCAGTACCCCACCCCTCAACCCCGCTGATCCATGAATTTGTTACTGCGCAGCGACTCGCGTCGTGTTCCGAGCCGCCATAAAGTTTGAATCGAGCTGTATTAGTAGTTATTCGAGGGACTTGTGGATTACTTATCCACATAGAACTGCCGCATGGATCGAGTGATTAGGTTAACCTACCGCCGCAGTTGGTTGACATCATCAACCAACTGCGGCAAGAGTAGGTTAACCTAATGAGTGAGCTTTTTTTATCAGTTACATACCAAGAGCCCCCAGTCCCACGGAAAGCACGTTAAGTTGCAGGTCCTGGCTGTCATTTGTAGATCTTTGACAGTTGTTACTGTCTGTCATCCAGTCTTATCAGAGAATACCCCCTGGTAAGAATGAATGCATTACCCAGTAACTGGGTTGTGGAGTTCAGATAGGCAGTCGCTCCATACAAAATAATTAATAGGTAATAAGTATTCAGCTCCACCCAGATAGACCTGAAGCTGACCCTAACATAGTTAGAAAAAGGCTAGACAGACAATGAGTCATTCAGACATCAGATAGTCATAAAAAGATTAGGCAGATAGCAATAACAGTCGCGGGGACAGCATACTTAGTGTGCACTCAAACAACAATATCGTGGAGTCCTTGTAAATGCGACCAACAGCCAATATTAATCCTATACAAGACATATAACGCTCAACATTATCACCCAAAAACAATGTACCTTAATTACTAAGTCCATAATGAGCCAACGGTTTCTTGAACACAAACTGCCAAATTCCAAGTGCCATTTTAGTCATCGGCTCAGCATAAAATCTAATCGTTTCCTCATGTTACGATGTTTGTAATACCGACCGGCCGTTATTGAGAATGAGCTAGAGAAATTAACCCCAAACAAGTATCCAATTACATGTTTCCCTAATAATGGTAATCGGGCATTATTTCTTGTGACCTAATGTCACAAGGTCATTGAACTTAGGTATGATTAGGTTCTCTGCGTCAGATATTTTGCTCCATTAAGTCCCTTAAAAAGGTCACGCTAAAATTAGTCGGTAATTATTAAAAGAGAAATAACCTTTACATAAAAGCTTTATACTTAATATTATAAAGCTGAAGAATTTGTTTGTTTGTTCGCTTGAACGCGCTAATCTCAGGAACTACTGGTTCGAATTTAAAAAATATTTTAGAGTTGGATAGCCCATCTATCGAGGAAAGCTATAGGCTATATAACATCACGCTAGGGCCCTTAGGAGTCGAGCAGAAAGAAAAAGGAGTCACGAATATGAAGTACTCGCACGGCCAAGCGATTCGAGGAGACGGGGTGGGTCGGGGAGCAAGAAATTTGACGCAGACGAAGTTGCGGGCAGAAGCTAGTTAGTTATATATAAATACAGTGTAAAATAATAAGACCTAGAGAAACTACGAAAGTCAATTTGACTCTTCGGCGTGGTCTATTTTAGGCCAGAAAATCGTGTTAATGCTGCCAGCCTTTTGGGCAATTTTTCTGTTGAAACTTTTTGATGGCTAATTAGCCTTTATCTTATCATATACATATATATTATATATATATATATACCATATATAGAACATAGTATTGTTACGAGCTTGGGGTTCGCGACAATTAAAAACTGCCGATATGATATGATTACCAAAAATAACACTTTAATTAAACACACTATAACACAACACAATAGCACTACGGATCACTCTTAAGTCGCACTTGAAGATCGCTTTAGATGTTCTCGCATGTATCGCTTCCAATAAACTACCCCGAGACGCGCTCCGTTCCCGCTTATATAGGGCCCTCGGATAGTTCCAGAACCTTCTACCGTAGAAGCATCTAGAATGTTCGAGTACATATCGGCCCTGACCGAACACATGTCGATAGTTCCAGAAAGTTCTAGCATCGAACTTTCTAGAAAGCTCCTGACCATTAATTCCGCTATTCGATAAGAGATGGCGCTAGTGGCAACCAAACATTAATTGTGCGGCGCAACACTGCCCCCACCTAAGAGATGCTCGTCCCGAGCATTATCGGCCCCATAATAACGCGCCAGTCGATCCACGTGGACTATCTTAGGAGTACCTCTTGCACCTTTCTGTATCCGGTAGGTAACGTCATTGATCTTTGTCACAATCCGGTACGGTCCGTCCCAGTTAGCTTGAAGCTTAGGAGATTTCCCTTTGCTGCGGACGGGATTGTGCAACCACACTAGTGAACCTTCGTCAAACCCTTTATTGTTCATTTTGCGGTCATAACGGGTTTTCATCTTTTCAGACATTTGCTGGCCTGAGTGTCTGACGTGCTCATAAATGTCATTCATCTTGTTCCGCAAGTCATTCGCATAATCGGTTGTACTGCGTGGGGCATCAGGTGGTATTCCAGTGATCAGGTCTGCAGGCAGCCGTAATTCCCTTCCAAAGTTTGCGAAAGCTGGTGTCACCGATGTGCTTTCGTGAACAGCGCTTCGATATGACAACAAAAACGGTTGTATGTGCTTGTCCCAATCTCGTTGCCGATTTTCCACAACTTTTGCTAGGTACCTCTCTAATGTCTGATTGAATCGTTCCACCATTCCATCCGATTGTGGGTGGTAAGAAGTTGTTCTTGTTTTATGAGTACCCATCACTCGACAAGTTTCCTGGAATATTTGGGACTCAAAATTCCTTCCTTGATCACTGTGAATCTCTAAAGGTACTCCAAAACGACAGAAGACTTCATGAACTAATTTATCTGCAACTGTTGAAGCTTCTTGATTTGGAATGGCGAAGACTTCCGGCCACTTAGTGAAATAATCCATCACAACCATGAAATACTTGTTACCACTTTCACTTTCCGGAAACGGCCCCGCAACGTCAAGGGCTATCCTCTCCCATGGTGCACCAACATTGTACAATTTCAATGAACCTCTGCTACGCGTCTGAGGTCCTTTTACAGCTGCACAACTTGTACATTTGCGACACCAGTCCTCGACATCGTCCCGACAGTGGACCCAGTAAAACCGTTCTCGTATCTTCCGTAGAGTCCGTTTTACTCCCAGGTGACCTCCTGAACAACCATTATGGTACAGCTGCAGGACATCCGGTACTTGAGATTTAGGGACAACCATTTGCAAGTGACAGCTGTTTCCCCGAGCATTTTCCCATTTACGGCACAGGACTCCATCCTGAATCACCAAGCTGTCCCATTGGGCCCAATAGCTCTTTGTGACCGAACTCATTGCTGAGACGTCGCTCCACTTGGGCTTAGGAGCTCTGGCCTTCATCCACTCCAGAATCGGCCTGATTTCCGAATCTTCCTGCTGTGCACGTTGTAGGCTTTCCTTCCACTCGTTGCTGAGGTCCGTCCTGAGCATCCTCACAGGTGCCACTTCCTTACTCTCTTGCCTAGTACAATGCTTGCAGTCTTCAGGACAAGGTCTTCTTGACAATGCATCTGCGTTGCCATGAGATTTCCCGCTGCGATGTTCGACCACAAAGTCGTATTCCTGCAGTAGCTCAATCCATCTCGCAACTTGTCCTTCTGGATTTTTGAACTGCAATAGCCATTTCAGTGCAGCATGGTCGGTTCGTAAGTGGAATTTCCGACCCAGAAGATATTTGCTAAAATGCTGCAAGGACTTTACCATAGCAAGCAATTCCCGTCTCGTGACACAATAGTTCCTCTCCGGCTTTGACAACGACTTGCTGAAGTACGCTATCACAACTTCTTGATCACCATCCCGTTGAGACAACACACCACCAAGTCCTATGTCACTTGCATCTGTGTCAACTATAAATTCCTTGCCTGCATCAGGGTACCCCAAAATAGGTGTTTTGCATAGTCGGTCCTTTAACTCCTGGAATGCGATATCACAACTTTCATCCCAGCAGAAATGTCGCTTCTCCTCGGTTAGCTTATGCAGGGGTTTGGCAATATCCGCAAAGTTCTTAACAAATCGCCGATAGTAAGAGCACAACCCCAAAAATGCTCTGACCTGCGTCTTGTGTTTTGGAACTGGCCAATCCTTGACAGCGGCGATTTTCTCTGGATCCGTGCGGATACCTTCTTCCGACACTACATATCCCAAAAAACTAACTTGCCGTTTGAATAGTGAACATTTCTTCGGACTCAACTTGAGGTTGGCACTCTGGATCTTCATGAGCACGCGTTCCAGGTTTTGAAGATGTTCTTCAAACGTACGGCCTACGATGATGATGTCATCCAAGTAGACCAGACAGGCATCGCCAATCAACTTAGTTAGTACAAGTTCCATCAACCTTTCAAACGTTGCCGGAGCGTTGCACAATCCAAACGGCATGACTTTAAATTGCCACAGACCCTTTCCTGTCGAGAATGCTGTTTTCTCCTTGTCCTTGGGGTCAATTTCCACTTGCCAGTAGCCACTTTTCAGGTCCAGCGTGCTAAACCACTTTACTCCAGTGAGCATGTCCAACGTGTCATCAATTCTTGGCAAAGGGTAGCTGTCCTTCTTCGTAACGTCATTCAGACGACGATAGTCAACACAAAACCGCATGCTGCCGTCCTTCTTCCTTACCAGCACTACAGGTGAACACCATGGACTAGATGAAGGTTCAATAACACCATCCTTCACCATTCCCTCAATCATGGTTTCTACTTCCTTTTCACGCGCTACCGGCAATCTCCTTGGCCGCTGACGGATAGGCAACTGGTCGCCTGTATTTATTTTGTGTTGAACTAAGCCAGTCTTCCCAATGTCACTATCGTTTAGGGAGAAAACTTCGGCGTACTTCAGTAACATCTTCTTCGCCTTGCCCATCTCTTTTTGAGACAGAGCGCTGCGACACTCTTCTAAAAGTGTGGTCACTCTCGTTTGTGCATCCTTGCTGGGGGTACCAGTCGATAGATATTGGCATTGACGCAGCCAATTCACTTCCTCGCAAGTACCAATCAGTGTGCCTTTTTCAATAGTCTGTTCCTGATCACAAAGGTTCAGCACACGTACCCCTGAGATGTCGGTGGCTCTGACCAAAGTTCGTGCCACTTTCCATGGAAGGTCATTGTCTACCCTTTCCACGAGTACACAACGATGAGTTTGCCCAGGATTCCGAGGAAGACTAACCGGCACAATCGTTTCTGATCTCGGAGGAAGAACAATTTCCTTAAGGCTGTACACATTCCCTGGTAACGCCCCTTCCATAAAAAGTTCCTCTCGTCCACATTTCATAACTCCCTGCTTGACGTCAATCTCGCAAAAATTCTTCCTCATAAAGTCAAGACCCAGGATGCAATCGTCCATTATATCAGCCACGATGACATTATGCAGGTAGGTCCTGTTGCCTAGCTTCAACTCCATCTCCTTCTCTCCACGGACGGGTATGCGCTGACCGGTGGCTGTCACCAAATTAATGCGTTCCCGGTTGTATGCGGAGTCCCCAAGGAGCCGACTCATAACTTTGGAACTGACGACCGTACGAGAGGCTCCCGTGTCTATGGTCAGCTTACAAGGCATTCCGTTGATCTCACCCTTGATGATTAAGGCGTTCCCGTCATGGGTTTGTGTGATCGAAATCCTTGGGGCTCTTTGAACATCAGCCAGCACCCGCCCCGCAGTCCTGGCTATTACTCGTTTCCCTGCTGCTGCTGGGTAGTGCTGTTAGCCGCGCTACCCTCTGGAGACCGGCCATCTTCCCTTTCTGCAGTTCGCTTAGGGCAACTGGATCGAAGGTGGCCCCTTTCCCCACAGCCGTAGCACCTAGGGCTGTATCCTTTACGATCGCGAACTGTAGCTGCTACAACCTCCCTGACGCGATGGGAACGATGATCCTGCCGCACAGCTTCCACCTCTAGTGCATGGGCCAAGGCGTCCTTAAGCGTCCCGTGGTGACCGAGTCTCACAGCAGCTCTAACTTCAAGGTCCCGGATGCCGTCGATGAATGCCTGCACCAGGTTCCCATCAATAAGCGCAGGTACGGACTGGTACGCTTTTCGAACCAGCTTCTCTACTTCACCAGGTTTTCGTTACTGCGTTGCACACGATCCTTGAGCTGCGCACGAAACACGTGTTCCAGGTGAGCGTCGCCATATCTAGCCTCCAATGCCTCGAGGAGCTGCTCGTAAGTCACTTCCTTACCGAGAGCTTCTAGCACATTTAAAGCCTGGTCGCGCAGGCCTAGGGTGAGGGCAGTCATGGCCTGACTTTTATTCCACCCGTTCGCCTTCATGACAGCCGCAAACTGAATTTTGTAGACCGACCAGGAAGAAGTCCCATCGTACGGCGGCACTTTGAATCCACGTAGCGAAGGTGTTGTAGCTACGGGAGCTGCGATTCCATCCCCAAGTTTGAGGTTACCCAACTCTTGCTTCACATCAGCAATGACGTCACTAAACTTGCTGATCTGAGTTTCAGCTTCTGACAAGCGGTTGTCATGCTGGGCAACCTTCTCCTTCACCTCCTTCATGTCTTTCCCGAAGGTTGCGTGAAGGTCCTTTATGAGGAGCATCTGCTCTTCCTGGCGGTGCACCTGCTCCTCCTTATCCATGCTCTTCCAAACGGCGGGCCTGTTCCTCCTGTCGGCGAGCCTGTTCCTCCTGTCGGCGGGCCTGTTCCTCCTGTCGGCGGGCCTGTTCCTCCTGTCGGCGGGCCTGCTCCTGCAACATCATCATCAGAGCAGCAAAATCTGGTGCTGGTGATGCTGGAGCAGCTGTGGACGGGCCGGCCTCTGTGGTTGGTAGCTGGCCCTCCGACGCCTGTGGCATTTTTCCACCAAATCGCCTCTGGTCCGTCTCCTGCTGGCGTTGACTCTGGGTACGGATACCCTCCGTGTCGTCTTTAGGTAAAATCGGCATGATTTTAATCCCACTTCTGACACCAATTGTTACGAGCTTGGGGTTCGTGACAATTAAAAACTGCCGATATGAATTACCAAAAATAACACTTTAATTAAACACACTATAACACAACACAATAGCACTACGGATCACTCTTAAGTCGCACTTGAAGATCGCTTTAGATGTTCTCGCATGTATCGCTTCCAATAAACTACCCCGAGACGCGCCCCGTTCCCGCTTATATAGGGCCCTCGGATAGTTCCAGAACCTTCTACCGTAGAAGCATCTAGAATGTTCGAGTACATATCGGCCCTGACCGAACACATGTCGATAGTTCCAGAAAGTTCTAGCATCGAACTTTCTAGAAAGCTCCTGACCATTAATTCCGCTATTCGATAAGAGATGGCGCTAGTGGCAACCAAACATTAATTGTGCGGCGCAACAGTATATACAGGGTAGTTAGGGAGTAGATACGCAAACTGTAAAAATGTGTGATTTTCACACATGCTTCTAGACCCCCTAGCGTAGAAAGGTTTTTTTTTTTTTCAGGGTGGGAAAACATCAAATAACTTCTCTCGCTCTGGACGGAGCGGGAGGGCGTATCAGACTTTTGCTGACTAAATCCCACCCGTGTTCCTTCAGTTGCCAGGGCCACGGTATCTCATTCGAACAACCCGCACCCCTAACAGAGCGTAGAAAGGTTTCGTTGGTTGTAAAAGAAATCACCTGTTTCATAAAAAAGTGAATACTTATGCGGTCAAAATGTATGGAACAACATTTTTTTGTTAATAATTATCGATATACCTATTTCAAAATTAAAAAGGTTGAGAATCACATACTGAACCCCTGATAACAGGTAACGCGTCGATGTCATGCCACCCTGTATATTCTTGGGTTAGCTTGTACATTGTATTTAAAACTCTGACGTTTGTTTGTGTCACAGGTATTCGACTGTGATGTCCACATTCACGCTTCTCAGAAATATGCTGTTATTCCTCATCACATAAGATTTGACAACAGATTAACTTGAATGGGCTTTTCCCAACAAGGGGTGAATCCAAATCAACCCCGAGCAGCTAAAGTTTTGCTCTTTACAAATTCAGTATGATATTCCATCTGCTTGTAATTCAGCGAATTCAAACAAAGGGAAATAATATTATTTATCCAAAATTTGCAAATGTATTATAATATTATGCTTCCCAAAACTTTGGATCTACGCAAATAAGGTTGGTTTACTCAAAATTGTGCTCACAGAAGCAAAATGGCCACCTGTTCTGTTATTAACTGGAATATTTCACTAATAAAAATTTTGACTGAATTTTTACCACATAAACACATATTCAAGGCGGGGAAATTTTATTACAAATGGCTGAGGAAATATGATTATTTTACTAGCCATCTCTAATTTACAATCGGCCTATGAAAACCTTGACTAAACTTAGAACCTTGTCATATAATACGATGCAAATGACAACGTCAAAATGGATGATAGTCAGTAAAATAAGAAACTACTAACCTCCTACTTTTTTTAAGTCAGTTAGAGAGAAAGCTACAGACAGGTATCGAGTTCACAGTCCAAGGTGGTCAACGTTTTCATAAGACAATTGTAGTAATCATAACACTTAAAATAGGTTTTAAGGCTTAAATATTAGGTCACATCAATTATGTTAGTTTCTGTTGTGCTGAGGATTCTAAGGGTCAAACTTAAAGTCTAAAGTTTCTAACTTAATCTATGTAATCGTGTAGGTTACCTAAACAGTTTTGAAGAACCTATATAAACACATCGCGGTATTGTACTTAAGTTAATGCACGTGTACTTTCAAGTTAAACAGAGCTCTTATGCCCAAGCCCTAGGCCATTCTTATATAAAGTGTACTCAGAAAACTGTACTTACGTTCTAAGTTGTAAGTAAGTTACGTAAAGTGGTAAGCCTCCATTTATTACAACTTTTATTGCAATAAGTATGTTCTATCTAGTCGACTAATATTTTATTACTGAAAAGTTGACTTAGCATCGTTTAATACACTACGCGAGGATAGTGCTGGTTTTTTTTTTTTTTTTTTTTTTTGGGTGGGAAATCATCAAATAACTTCTCCCGCTCTGGGTGGAGCAGGAGGGCGTGTCAGACTTTTACTGACTAAAACCCACCCGTGTTCCTTCAGTAGCCCTTAAGCCAGGGGCTGTGGTGTCTCTTTCGAACAAACCCGCACCCCTGGCAGGCATCGACCCTTGCGGGTCCCATCACTATTTGTGCTGACATCTCTTTGAGGCGCGCGTGGAACACAACGCGCCGTCGACTTGGGCTTGGTCCTTACCGGACAGCGAGCTACCCATTACTCGCCGTCCGCAAGCCCATGCCTACGGTGGCCGGAAATCGGCCTGGGATTCCCGACGCCCAGGGCGTCTCCGTATCCTGCGGCGGCTGGGGTCGCGAGGGCGCATATGCTGCCTCTCCCTCACGTGCGCCGCCTCCCTCTTCGCGAGCATCACTGCTTCGCTGAAGGAGGTGACGGCTCCCCATGCCCTCTCGCTCCGTACCATGGCCTGGACCAGGGCCGGACGCGAGAGATCGCCGCCGCCGATCGCCTCCACGAGGACACGGCGGTGCTCCGCCCAAGCAGGGCAGACCGCCACCGTGTGCTCCACCGTGTCCTCAGGGCGATCTTCGCAGTGGAAACACCCGGGCGTTTCCTCCCGCCCTATCCGAAACAGGAACCTCCCGAAACAACCGTGTCCGGTGAGGACCTGCGTCAGGCGGAAGGTGAGGACGCCATGCCGCCTCTCAAACCACTCCTCAAAGAGGGGACTTACCGCCGCAATCGTGGCGTGCCCAAGGATAGTGCTGGTTGGTAGTTGTCACATGTTTCCGAATTTTTGATCGAATTACTATCTTTGAATTGTGCTATTCACTCAGGGACAAAGTCGGAAGTTCTTCACTTAGTTTATCCGGTACCTATATTTCATTCTATGTTATTATCACTGGCGAAAATACTCAAACGATATATTCTATGATTTTGTAAGTATATATGATCCCTACTATACACACTTTTTTGAACCATTTCCTCTTATAAAAACTGTCACCCTTCTCTACCGATCGAAACACATTAAATTCAGAAAAGAGCTCCAAATATTCGATCAAAAATGGTCATTTAAAAACTTCAGAACCTTCAATTTGTGACACGGTAACCGAAAACTGTCACCGCCCGTCAAACGAGCGCGGTGAAAAGTCCCTTCGACACTTTAATCCCCGTATAAAAGTGCTATTTCGCAGAGAAATAGCGGTTTTATACAAGAGTTATAATAGCGAGATCGCTCAAGCGAATCGCGCCGGTCCTTATATTAAAATTATGAATGAAACTACCCATTCATTTTTGTAGGATGGAGATAATACTATCCTGCTCTCAGGCTGTTCTTTGTTGAAAATATTGCGACGTGTTTGCTGTCGTGTTAGTAAACATAATTTTAGTTCTAGAGTAGTAAACAGATCTATAAAACTGAGAGTTCTGTGGGTTCTCGATAATAAACTCGAGTTTCACAAAAGAATTTCTTCTGATAGGGAAAAGTCAACATTTTTTAAAATCAACAAATTAGATATTCAATTTTTCCTTCGGCTTATTAATATCTATCTGCCATTAAGTTTTATTAAACCATTCTGTGATTTTACAGATATAAAACGTCATTTCGACTTTTAAGAGATAGAAGAAAAAGATTATGAGATACACCGCAATACTAGACGCGATTTTAGAAGGACCATTTCTATGAAAACTTAATGGAAAATTATTTTACAAGGGCCGCGTCGTGCTGTGTCATCGCTCCTTTCTACGGGAGCTTTAATATAGTGATATATCTCTTAACACATGGTCGTAGTATGTATTAATTACTCATTCGCATTCTGCGAACCAGCCAACACATTTTAAATTCTAACACGATAAAGCAAGATGACAGTACCTTTGGAAATGTGTGTGTGAAATTCACATGAGTTACTATTAATGTATGGGATACCTTTGAGAAAACACAATAGTTTTTAGCTAATTGAATATTTTTCAGATTATCAAGTCCTAATTATTCCATTAGGCTATCTACATTTCAAACTGCCCACACAAATGTCAGCCAATAGAAACTTATCCTCTGTCATCTCAATGTCATACAGTCTATTAGGGATTAATTATCTTCCTCAACACAACAGAAGCCATCTAATCACAAACAGACTCACCACATCAATGATCTGCTGCAGCGTGAGGCCGAACCTCACTTCGAGCGGCTCGCTCTCGTTGGCGACCGGCCGCTCCAGCGTGTTGTAGTTAGCGAGCAGAGCGTTCAGGAGACGCTTCTCATGAGGACCTTGCTCCGATACTGTGGGTGTAGAAGATTGTATCACATTAGTTTAAAAAATAAACTTTATTGGTAGAACAGTTTCTTACATTTCTGTTCAGGATAGTGGAGTGGATCTTGATGAGGAAGAGGTTGAATATTTTGATCCGGATACAAAAATAGAAATGTGGTGGTACCTACGTAAGGGGGACAAAAAGGACATCAACGTGCAAATTGAAACCAATAATTCAGCACATGATTCTAGATCTTAGAGCGTAGAAATTTTTCGTCGGCTAATGACGCGGTCAAATGTATGGCAAAGACTATTTTTTTTTAATAAAAGAAGAAAAATTTCAACCCTCTTCAGAATCATGGACTGAACACATGGAAACGGGTTGCGCGTGGATATCCCCACCACCTTGTATAATGTATGAACTGGATTGATTCTGAGCATCAAGTTTGAATCACAAATTCTACTCCTAATGTGAATCAGAATGAAAAAGCAGATCTTTACTTCAAAGCAAACATAAACTCTAAAGGAATGTATTAATATATAAAGAAACATCAAAGGAGTTTAAAGTATTAATGCGAAAAGGAATTAACTAAGGATCGGGTATTTTTGTAAATGAACACTAATTATGATTGACTTAAAGTATTTTCAAGTAGAAATGTTCACAGAAACACGATCAAATGGAATCAAAACATCAAATAAAGTGAGCCTTCAATTTAATAACGTTTAACATTAAAGAGTAAATCCGTTGGTGAGAGCTGAGGTGTTGTTACCGTAATTTTAACCTTAAATTCTTCGTTTTAGAACTTACTTTCAATCACACGTAGCTGGAAAAGAACAAACATTGAAACATAAGTCCAATAATACGTCTAAATATTCCTGTAACTGAGATACAAATATGTTTAAGGAGATTTCTGTGGGAAAAATATTCAGGACATGTATCGACATAAATATGTATCAGGAATACGTCAACAATTCCTACATTAGTTGTATCACAATCCCGAAAATACTTCTTATTTCCCATCAATATACGACACCACTGCTTCCTGTAATACAATTGTATACAGAAGGATACGAGAAACTTGTATTTATTGGGAGAAATAATCCTATATCTCCATATTGATCTGAACAAAGCAAAGAAATAAAAAGAAACTGCAGAGCGATACCATAGATAAAGCTCATTACAATAAATCCAACTGTTAGGAGAACACAATGAAAGGAAGAATTCTAAAAGCTATTGACTTTTCAACACATTCATCTAGCTTTCACAGTAAATGAAAAGAGCTACAACAAATCTTTGAAACAAAGGTACTCTATAACTTACGAGAAGAAAAGAATTAAGAGCAAACAGACTATAATTTTTCACAACAAATTGGACAAATCCCCATAGTTCAGCGGACGAGAACTCCGTACATCTGCCACAAGAATAACGACTGGATAAGCCTGTCTACGCACCTGAACCTTTTAAAACCACAAAGGCACATTAATATCAAGGGCATAAAGTCCATATTCGTAAAACAGACAGATTTCACAAGAGTCCGGCTCGAAGGATCAGCAATAAACACTCATTTTAGGGGCTTACAATGCTCTTATACCTACGTGATGTATGAAAGCCAGAGTGTGACAAGTATAACGCGCTCTTACGCCCGGATTAGTGAGTTAGAAAAGGATAGATGTAAGTGCTCGGTTTCGCGCAAAATCAGGTAATTTATTTTCTTTGGTATCTCCAGGTCTCAGGAGGATTTCAGTATGGTCTAATAGTTTTTTGACCAGTATATATCTTGTTCGTTCTCACATTAGTTTGTTCTCGATTGGGGATGCTCACTTCAATGGATCCTTTTTAGTTGGTACTTTGTTTAGTAGGTAGTTTACTAAAAGCATATTTATAATTTCCTGTCATAAATGAATAGAAAATCTATCCTGGGAACTCAAAAAATGGCATTTCTTAACATCAGCGTTTGCTGTAATAAAATTTAAGCAAGGGTAAGATATGAAACTGTAAATAATGAAATAATTGTATTAATTATGAAGTATCACAATAATTAACACATTGCAACAAGCCGACTATATAATTAGGTTAATGAATAAAATTCAACCGAATATTATGCACCTAATTACTGCAGTTATGATGTTCAAAAAAAATTAAAAAGGTTGCTCAATATGTGGTTTTATTCTCATTTACTTTCGACTGAACATATTTTTACAGCATACACACTTGGATTGCGCACCATTAAAAAAGGATAAGGCGCAGACAGCCGACTTTTAAGGACTTTTATTGAAGATCACGTCTAAACGGCTTGTATTATGTATTTGAAAAAATTCTATGTGGAACTAGACAATTTTCTTCGTCATTTGATATGTGAATATTTTTATAACATACTGTAATTAATTGGTAAAGTAATGTCTATCGCGGACATAAAAACGATAATCACGCAAAAACTATCGGGTGTATTTCCATGAAACTTTCACAATCTAAAAGACAATTTAATCACCAAAAATTTAGTATACGGTTTTTCTATGAATTGGTTGATAAATCAACATAGGTTGTTTTTCGAAAAATTTGATGCGCGTTGAGGCGGGGTCTCTTGCGAGCGACGGGCGGCAGTGCATCGCTGTAGGAAGCTGTCATCTATCGTCGCCATAATATCAAAAAGCTTACTGTATTTATTACCAATATAATAAACCTTAATTTCTCAACGACTAAAAGCATAAGTTACATCTTCCATTACCACGAATTCTGCATGTAAGAAAATGATACGTGAACTCACACATCTTCTAAGTAAATCCCGACTCTAAATTATTCCTCTAATTTGTGTTGCAAACTAACTATGTTATACCCAGCCTCAGAGATTACATCACTAACGGTTTGTTTGGCACGAGAGTTATACTGTTATGGGGGTATGATTAAATTAGAATTTGGAGTATCATACGAGCTTCAAATTAAAACAGCTTCTACAAAGCGATGCTTAAACATTCGGAGTCGCATCCAGAGCAGTCTGCCCGCCAACCCATTGTTGAATTCGATAATATGATTTATCTGTTTATTGTGAACTAGCTTTTGTCAGCAGCTTCGCCCGCGTGGAGGTCGGAGATCATCCCATGGGACCGTATTACCGGGATAAAATGTACCGTATATGTTAATCCAGGTTATAAGCTGTTTTGCGTGACTGGGTAACAAACATCGAAACATACAAACTTTCACATTTATAATAAAGAAGAAGAAGATATAGGATAGGAATAGGAAGATAGGATAGGATTAAAACAGTACAACACCAATTACATTAATAAACATAGAATTCATAAGGTTGACAATAATTATGTTAGGATATAAATTACCTAAATTAAAAACTAACATAGAACAGTGGACTCCCTTGCATACTTTCCTTCACAGAAAACCAGACATATACGCATAATTTATTCCATTCATACACAAACATGTCACATTCAGGTTTGGCAGTCAGAAGGGCATTTAGTATCTTAAGAGTACGACATACTGGGGATTCTGCTCTAGTTACAATTTTAGATGGCAGGTGCGCAAAGAGATAGTGCTGGCGGCAGCTCTGACGGTGACTGATGTATTTTTCGGGCACAAATAATCGACAGACAAGACCATGGCCATTGTTACCACGCCATATAACAGCTACATAAGTTGAAGGTAAAGCTACACTTGCTAAGATCAGTCCATGGATAGGTGACCACCTCCACCACACCACCACATATCGAGACCCCTCTGTGCTTCAAAAAGCACGTTAAATCTTTTCTGCCAGATGTCATTTTTAATAGTAATTACGGGTCTTCAGAAACCCGAAAGTCCGACAATCATTCTTACTAAGAGGTATCGTGTTACATAAATAATACTCGGTTGTGTAGGCTAGATAGGCAGTCACTCCTCATATGGTCAGACTGGAAATCGACACAAATAGGCGGAAAAACTTAAAACTATGTTAGTATTTAAAATCTGAATTTAATTTAAGTATTTGCCGCCCTTGGGCACACACCCTTGTGCTTGAACCCAGTGCCCCAGAAGGGGGCTGTCCAGCTTGTGGCTAAGCACGTTCAGGATGGTGTTGGCGCTCCCACGCGTGCGGAACATGAGCGACGCGATACGGCGCCACAGCACAGTGTGAAAGCCGTCTGTGTGTGCGTGCGCAAACATCGCAGACGCACTACATATTAAATTTCATCATTATAAATTATTCTCAAATAAATTACTACCCTGTTAAGGCAAGCTTGTGGTGAATTATCGAATTCCAATTAATATCTGTAATAACAATTTAATCCAAATTAGGATTTTTAATTTGTTAAGGTAAACAAATACTACATTATAATATCCAAATCGTTTTAATCCATCAAATCCATTGCCCGGTTTATAATATTCCTGATAATACGTCAAAGTAAACGAAGTGATTTTAATAAATACAATAAAAAGTAAATCCTAACAAATTCAATCTACAAACCACACAATACACTACTTACAGACACCAAAAACTTACCAACAAAAAGTGGTAGCACAAAACTGAAATCCCCACTTCAGGCTTAAAACAAGAACGTAAGCAGCTAAAATCTCCATCCACGCACGTGGCACCCGCCGTGCGGTTAGGGACGAGCCATGAGATAGATAGGCCAGAAGGTTCAGCAGGCTTAGCTAACATGACGCTTTCTATTTCTACTCTACCGTAGAATAGAGATCGCTTGTCTACATTTCTCGGTACAAAGCTGTCAACTGTTTACACGGAAACGTCATTTTTGTCTATTCTTCCGTCGACAAAACGGTTCTCGTGCTAAGGCTGCATTTCAAGACGTAATAGGAAGTCTAGGCACGAAGCATAATTCGCCTATAATGTTTTCACTGCTAGGAAACAGGTCTCCTTTCTATGCGAGGGAGTGCGAGCTTAGCGTGGGTTGGTAGATGTAACATGGCTTCGGATTTATTCCTGGTAGACAAACGCAGGACCGATATCTACAAACCTTGTCTTCTTATAGGAGATCGCTCATCCTTCAGAAATTACTTAAGCATAATTGGAATAGTTGTTTTCACTCTAAATTGTGTCACAGCATTCATAGTATTGGCTTATCAGTAGCCGTTCATGTATCAGTGCACACAAGACATTGTGATACATTTCTGAAACGTGAGCACATTGTGTCGCTTCCAGCTCAACGTCAAGGCTTATCCCGAGTTCACCGCACACTAAACATTCTGTTCATCACCTTACTTACGTAGTGGCGGTACCTAATCCATTCAGGGATTAGCGCTTCCAGCCGCCCTCGTAATCTTACCACGGTTTACCTCGCCAGTATTGAATGAATACTTGCTGAATTATAGCTGGACTGACGGCCATATTGATGGTGGGCACCTTTTTGAGATTATGAGCGATTTGTGAGGGAGAACGTTAGAAGCTGGTTATTGTTTTGTGTGCCGTTTCGTGAATATTTGATATCTACAGCACTGTGTGTATAGGTCGTAGGACAATTTTCGGCGTATAAAAATTGTTTTAGAAATTGTTTTTTTTTTTGGGCGAAAGCCGTCATTGATCGGTTTTCCCGGGAATATCTTGAATCTTAATCAAATTGAATTAAAATCACAATAAACCTCTTTTCAATTCAATAAATTATTATGTTCTTTATTTTGTTGGAAAAATGTCAACGTTTACGTGAACCATCGATCCGCTCCTAATTTATATTTTTTTACGCAGCGCCAATTTCACATTTTACGCTCCGTCGTATATTGTATTACGCATTTTATTATTCAATTGCCAAGTTTTGTTGGGGTTGGCAACTGACAGAGTGGTGTTAAGTACATTCGGGCAATATAAATGTCAGCCGCGAGGTGAAATTTTTGAATAATTTCATAAATATGACTGTGAAAAGCTGCAATGTAAATATACATGTGGAAATGGAAATGTGAACCTTTTTGTCGCAAATGCTTTATGGGTAATGGCTCCGCAATCTTGGTAGAACAATTTTTTGGAAGTTTCCTTAGAAATTGGAGACGCACTCGCAGTTGCGTCGCGCCTGTCTGCGGGCGCCTTAAGTTAGGTAGGCTATTTCTTTTCTGAGTAGGTACCTAGACATATTTAAACTTAAAATTAACTCAACAATTATTATATCCAACCTCATTAATCACAAAAAAAATCCGAAAAACAAGATGGCCACCTGTCAAACACCCATTTCCCGCCAAAACTCATTATTCCCCAAATAATCACGTTACACAGCTAGTTAGCAGCGGGGCTGTAACTAGAAACTCTGTTGGCAATCATCGTAATCTAATCCCTTCAGGAACAAAGGCATTGTCTGCGCAATTTATTTGCACCCGACCCTCGGAATTACTTGAAATTTTGAAGACAGTAATAAGATGTCTGTACTGTCGTGTGAATGGAGGGTGTATGTTGTGAATAGTAGCGATAAAGCTTAGGAATGTAACTCTGTTTTGTAGAGTAGATAATACTCGTATAGTTCATGATTTTCCTTTGTCAGGCGCGTATATCCTAGTAAGCTGTTGTTTGATACTTGTTCTAGTTTATTTTTGTGATGATGTTTGAACAAGTATTCCTCCCACACCTTGTTGACTTTGGCTAGTGTTGAGATAAATAGGTATAATGGACCTTATTTCTTGTCGCAGTACAAAGCACTAACACAACTTCCAAACATGTATGTCATCTTGGAAAAAGCCTAGGATTAGTAAAATAAATGAATAACCTCTAGTGGCCAATATAACTGAGCACACTACAGTTCAGTGAAAAGTTCAATGAAGCCACATTCATCGTCAGTCAACAAAGGATTACTCCAAGACTTTTCGACCATCAAAGCCCGCTATTCATCCCCTCGAATCAAAGAGTAATATAGGCTCTTAATCCTGATACGGTAAGTACCTGGCAACTTGCCCACGAGTACCATATAGCCCCGTTCCCCCAGTTGTCTCTTATCCTCCACTCGCGGACACTCGCGAATGCTTGAGCTACTCGCATGAAGTTTGTTGAGCTAAAGTGAGCTCTTTGCGTTCTTCTCAAGGACTTTGGACTGAAGAATTGCAGCGCAATCGAATGAATCGAATGCTTGCGGTAGAGATAGGTCTAGTTGAGGGCGTCAGCTAGTTAAACTGTTAAGATATATACAATATGCAGTTTTTGCCCGAGGTCTCACCCGCGTGGTGATAGAAAATGATCCCACCCAAAATCTACAGTCGTAAACTAGTAAGTTTACGAGTTACGACATAGAATACTTTAAATTTTGATTAGATTGCCACACAGGTAGACCTTGGCCTAACCCAGGTCAGGGTCTACTAATGTGCCAATAAAATCAAAATTTCGTCCAAATCCAGATAGTGTAACTTTCGCATTAAAAATAAATTAAAACAGGAAGTAAAAATAGGTACCTAATAAGTAAGGAATATGGATGTATTTGAAAGTGGAGTAGGTACCTTTCACATTACTTGAGTATTGAGTGGATTCCTTGACGTACACCCACCTACAAATTACATTAAAGAAGTAATATCAACTTAGATAAAGGCCAGCTTTGGTCATTTATATCCAGAATGTTCTTAACCAATCCTTAAAGTAACAAGACCATTATATAGTTATTATTATATAATTTTGTACCATTTAAAGACAAGACCCAAAAACAACTCACGAAATCGACAGTAAATTGATGAATTTAATTGCACATTTTTAGACAGGCACTTCAATTCGTCACTTGAAAAAACACAGTAATAGTCAAACTCCAGATTTCACCTCTGAATATACCATCAAAACAAATATTCCTGAATCACAGAACACGTAAATAATTCCACTACCGTACAGTGACCTCAAAGCCTTAAAGCAAATAACGCACTTAAAAGGCAGGCTTCGGTGCTCTAAGCCAATCTGACGTGGCTCCGATAAGTCACGGCACGTCGACTTGGCTCCCGGCGCCCTAACACGACCGCGCGACGTATATTGGGACGATTTTTTAATAGAAAATACAACTATAGCGCTATCTTTTGGCGCGTGGCAAAAAATGCGACTAACGCCGCCATCTAGTTTTTTGAATACATTTAAAATGACATTTCAAAAAACAATTGCACAAATGTTTACCAGCAACGCCCCGCTGTCAATATAATTGAGGTGCCTACAGATCCTGGTAGCACTCTGTCTTACAGCATATTGGTTTAAATTTTGGCGACAAGCTCAATTTGTATCACCCATTAGATAGAGAAAAACTCTACAAACTTGGTTAGTTTTATGTGCGAAACGATTATTTTTAACGTTTTAAACTTTACTCCGCGCGTTCGTGCAAGGCCTACCGGGCGGCCTGCCCGCGGCGTCGCTCGCATTGTGTGCTATAATCGATGTTGTTCCTATCAACCACTGCGAGTGGTAGTGATTCTAAGTTGAAATAATCTAAAAACGTGAGTAAATGGATTCTCCGTGGCTTTATTCACATGTCACGGCGAATTTTCGTAACATTTGGAAAATGGTTCCAGCGAAAACAGACTTGTAAAAGAATTTACGACGTATTTTTATGGGACTTGTAAACCATAGCCGTTTGAATGCCTATTTATTGTTCATCGCCATGTTTTAACCGTGGAAAAATTGGATGAAAACATTAAAGATTGTTTACATTTCCATCCCATAAAAAGGAGAGCTCGCATCTTAAATGGAGATTTCATATCCTTTTAAACGTTAAAACTCACAAGCAGCTTAGAACATTTTGATGCAACATTTTACGAAAAAGCGGGCATCTTCAAAGTACAATAAGTTGAAGCTTACCCGCTATTGCTTACATTAGGCGCAATAAAGTAGCATCAGACCGCTAATCTACACCCGCTGTGGCGCTGCACCGCTTGCAGTGCTGATATTAATGCTAGTATGGATTAATTTAAGCGCTGTTTTCGCTTTATCGACGTTGCTTTATGGTACGTGTGAAGTTTTTTGTAGCATTTTGGTTAAAAAATTGCGGACTATCGCTGATATCGGTAACAACGGTTAATTTTTTAATGGTTTTTCTTTTTATATTATCCAACATAGAAAGTTGCGAGTTAGAATATTGCATATAGTTCGACAGCCAGTGTCTTAAATGACGTTATTATTTAAAAATAACATGAAGTACAATTTCAACTTTATCTCAAGAAAACATGAGTTTTCAGATCATTTGTTCCCAGGGCCGAATTCCTACCTTCAAACAACAACAGACGACAACAGATCGACTGCAATCGCCACATCTTTTCAATTCACATAAGCCAAAAAAACATTGAATGTCACCCAGCCGTAAGTGGAACACATACTCTTCGATGTCACTACGAATACGAAACACATAAACGTACATAATGCGTAAGAAAACACGTAAAAACATAGATTTATATCTTTGTTTACTATCACTAGTTCAGAAAGTTGAAGCATTTGGGTGTAACGCATTTTTGTATACTGTTGCGTTCTGTTAGAGTACCTAATAGTAATAAAGTAATGCATGAGTATAAACGTCTAAAATATGTACTTGCTATAAATGTTTTTATGAATTGTCATATTGGATGACATTTCTTTTCGTATAACCCATATTTATTTGTACAAAACAAGATTGTACGAAAGCGGACGAGTATATTAACAACTAGCTTTTGCCAGCGGCTTCGCCCGCGCGGAATTTTCATCCCCTATTTAACTCCCTCAGGGGTTGAATTTCGAAAAATGCTTCCTTATTCCTTGTCTACATTATAAAGGGAACCTCTGTGCAAAATTTCAGCTTTCTAGGTCCAAGAGTTTGGGCTGGGCGTTTATGAGTCAGTCAGTCAGTCAGGACTTTTCTTTTTATTTATATAGAAGATAGAAATAAGAAAAAAAAACTATCCAACTTGTCGTTTAGGTAATTGATTAGTGGCATTTTCAAGTAAAATTTAAGAACTCCATAAATGCTAAGATCTGATCATTAAAAAATGTAAAGTAAATGTACACAATTATTAGAATAATTGTGTACATTTACTTTACATATTTGATGAGGACATATCCGCCCCACACCTTCAAATAGAGTGAATAGGGATACAACTGAAAAATGGATTTTAACATCGAAATAATATAATTTGATGTCAAAAAGGACTAGTGAGTTTAGTGTATGCCCGCGTGTTTGTCGGGAAGTATCTCATGGGAACGGCACTACCGTGATAAAAGTATCCAGCGTGTTAGGTTATCCAGGTTACAAATTATCTGTGTGACATATTTCATCCAAATCCATTCTGCTACTTTTGCATGATCGATTAACAAACAACCCAACATCTAAATGTCCAAACATCTAAACATACAAACTTTCACATAAAATTTATAATATTAAGTGACCTTGTTGGCAACAAACGATATTATTACAACATTAAAATCCATTTTAAAGTTTTGCCCCGATTCACCCCTGCATCCCTTTTCACCCGACTGTTTCTCTATTTCATCTAATAGACAAGGAAATATTAAGCTCCATGTCAACTAAAATAAACAAGTAATAATTCACAAAATCGGCTGTACGTCTACCAAAACAGAACCAATAATAATTTATTCACTTACCGATAATAGAATACATAATGATAAAAATGGCTGACAGCAAGGGAAAAATATCGGAAATTATTGTACGTCGCAGACATTGCTAATCTATTGTGGCAGGTGTCGAATTGACGGATTAAAACGGTTTATCATGGAATTATTTTCCTCGTGGACTGTTCATAATGGAAAAATTTATAATCAGAACAGCGGTTTTCTTTGAGGTTATAAACGAACGCATTCTCTTTTTATCTGACTACGGCGAAGCAAAAAGGAGGGTTATCATTTTGGCCAGTGTGTATGTATGTATGTGGGTATGTATGTGTGTATGTTCATATATTCCCTCATAACTTCTAAACTGCTATTTTATAACTAAGCAAATAAGGTGTCATTGGAAACGTCTTGGTATTTCGCTGGTGACGTCCCATTAAATTACTTAATGTGACCTCTAGAGGACATATAGTGATGAACGTAAAAGAAATGTCTATGTTGCCGTGTTGGGTATCAAATTAAAGGGCTTAATTAGCACACTAAAAAAATTTAGTTCAAAAACTAAAACCCGACTACTGAAAAATCACACTCTTAAATGAAAGATGAAGAAAGAAAGTATTCTCATCTAAAAGCCACTTAAACAATACATTGTAACAGTAACGAAAAGATCCTTGTAGTGTCACACATGGCTTTGCCTACATACATACATACTCAGCCTATAAACGTTCCCACTGCTGGGACACGGCCTCCTCTCCGTGAGAGGGAGTGGGCCGTAATCCACCACGCGGGCCCAGTGCGGGTTGGTAGATGTCACATGTCTTCGATTTTTTTGGTTCTAGGACATGTCGGTTTCCTCACGATGTTTTCCTTCACCGTTTTGAGAGCAGTGGTAATGAAATTATTTACACAAAGTAATGCGCCTGACTGGGTTCGAACGCACGACCTACAACTCGTAAGTCGCCACCACTGCTCTGCTCTTTGCCTAAGACATTACAATTAATGCCGCCAGTAGTTATGATAATGTCTCTATCTAATCTTTTATTTACGGTTGTATACACTCTGAGGTATATTCATAAACGTTGCTTAAAGTGAAGAGATGTTTAAACGTCAAAAATATATCGTTAACAGTCGCTAATCGTTATTTAACTCTAAGCAATGTTTACTTGTCACTTTACTTTGTGTAAATTATTTCATCACTACTGCTCTCAAAACGGTGAAGGAAAAAATCGTGAGGAAACCGGCATGTCCTAGAACCAAAAATTCGAAGACATGTGACATTTACCAACCCGCAATGGGCCCGCGTGGTGGATTATGGCCCAATCCCTCTCACCGAGAGGAGGCCTGTGTCCCAGCAGTGGGAACATTATAGGCTGATGATGATGAAGCAATGTTTATAAAAAAGGGAATGAATGTTTAAAAGCACTTTCATGATTTTTGATCTCATGAAGCCCTATTCTAGCACATTCAAACGCTAATAGCTCCGGAATATGATGTCAATAAATGATTGCTTCAATACAAAATCGATTCACTCCTTTCCCACTACCGCTCAAACAGCCAGGCAATCTTAAAACCTGCTCAAATATTCGTCTAACCCCCAAACGCTTCAATATTGGGCTCCACTAAATCAACAACACAACACGCAATAGTGGTTGAACAGGCGGGGTACATTCGACCTAGCTAACATGGACTAGAAAGGGTTAATTAAAACGTCCGCCACCGCTTTCTAAACTGTTAACAGTGTTAACTGAAGCAAGGGCTGAATACAGGGACGGCTTTTGATTTAAGTGGGCCCCGAATGGTACAAAAAAACATGAGAAAGTTCAAGCCAGTTTGAACTCGTCTAAATTAATTTTGGTTCCCTTTTAATTACTGCTCATTAGACCGATCTGTCAGTAAGGTTTAGTAAATTAAGTTAGAAGCTTGCTGAGCCAGAAGTCGTAATTTTTTTGATCTGACTGGATTTAGTGTAATATTTAATACATTCGGTATCCCACCTACTTCTAAGACTAACAACACATAAAACTGTCCTGTAAGTAAAATAAAAAGTTAGTAAGAAAATAATTGTAATATTATGAAAGAAGGCGAAACAACTACAGTTACCATCCCAAAATTTAAATTATTATTTGGCTTCTGATACGTTTATTAAAAATTTACACTTGTTTATTTCCTCATACAAAACCATAGCACCTTTTACTTTAATTGAGACAAACAAATGCTACCTTTTCTACGAGTACGGCCCTGTATTTCAGTTGTCAAATAAGTTGGAGACAAGTTAGCAGTGGAGTGCACCTGTACCCGGCGGGGTACGGCGGTACCCCACGGTAAATAGTTTTTAGATTAGTTGCTATTGTTTCACGTGTACCGCTAGTATTGGTATTGGAGCTCTAGAGTATTTGTTGGTACATAGGAAATGGTTGGTTGTGGGTTTCTTTTTAGATAAATAGTTGTGTTCTCCTGTAATAAAGATTTGTCCTTGGCAGCTCTGGACAGATAAAAGTGGAAAGAGAGCAGGGCGACCCCTGCCCAGGAGTAGGACATTAATGGCTATTAATAAATAATAGTTGTGTTTTTCAGAAAAGTTTAACGAAGAAACGGTGTAGGTACATATTTAATGGTCGTGCTTCACAATGTGACTAGCAAGGAAGGAACGCTGATACCTGAGATATAGAACATGTCTTAGTTTGGATGTGAGAAGCGTTCCAAAATTGAGCATATGCTTTACCTAATTTCTTTAAGGATCTAAGTTACTTATGCAACGCATTGTTAACACTTTTCTCTCCTTATGTAGAAGGCTTGTGAAATAAATTATTATTTATATTATTAAATTCAGTGGATCAGTTGAGAATACTGAAATGCTTGATGTGATCACACTCTTTTTTTATGAATATTGCAATCTGTTTATTGAAATTCAAGTTGCATGATTGACAGAAATATTTACAACTATCAGAGTGCCGCGGTTTCACCCGCGTAGTTCCCGTGCCCGTGGAGATACGGGATAAAATATAGCCTATGTCACCCGGGGATAGTGTAGCTTCCCAACAGTAAAATATTTTTTCAAATCGGTTCAGTAGTTTCGGAGCCTATTCAATGCAAACAAACAAACAATCAAATCTTTCCTCTTTATAATATTAAGTATAGATGATTTCAATTAATGTAATTATGATTTAAGGGATGGATTTTTCGAACAAAATTTAATTAAATGAAAGGAAAATAAACACTTTATTTAGCAAATTAAACGTTCGAAAACATCCATCAGTTTCCGACGACCCTTCTTCTTTCGCTTTTGGTAACTGTACATTTATTAAAAAAACTATTTTTAGTCAAATATTTTTTAAAGCTATATTATCGAATTAATTCTCAAACATTCTTTGATTAAAATAAACCGTCCTTACACGCGATCTATTCTGCCTCCGTAACACGCCATATTTGCCGATACTTCTACTACATATTGAGCGCCTATCTCGATAATTACAACACACTGTTGGACTCTCGTAGGCGTCGCGTCGGCTTGAAACAGAGGGGGAACGGGGAGGGCAAGAGGGGAGGGAAAAAGGACGTGTCGCCAGACGTTTGAATGTTCGCCGGACATCCCGATTTTCGTCCTACTAAGCTCCGGGGAATATAAACGGACATGAGACAAATGTACAATGGTTTGCTGTTACTTCGCTTTTGTTAGTTGAATAGAGGTTCAAGAGAGTTAGGTTTATTTACAGAAAGAAGCACTGGAGTTAACAGATTGTAGAAAGTATAGTTTTGTACAATATATAACTTACAAACAAAACACCATCATTTTCATTAGTTCTGCAGAATCTTTTCCTCGAACACATCCAACAATGATATTATTAACAAACTGTCCTATATGAAGCCTCCCGCCTGGCTATATTATCGATCTTTTTAGTTAGAGAGAGGTTAGAGGTTAGAGGGAGGGACATGGGCCATGAATGGCCTACAACCATGGGCCGCCGGTACAAGTCGCACGCACGTCTGCCCAGGCCGCACCACGTCGGGCCGCACTGAGTTGTTATTTTTAATGGGCTCTTTACTGTGGGTTTTAGTAAAAATAACTGTTGAAGGTGTGATAATATTGCTTTTACTTTTATTTTCCCACAATATGAGTAGGACTTTACGGTTAGTATTGATGTAGTGACGAGCTACAAAATAAGTCTATCGAAGAGTTTTTTGGAATAATAAATACTGAATTTTCAAAGCAAATTGAATTGGTCATAATAACTGTCTAAATTTTTGTACAACATTTAAAATAACCATTTCTTGAAATGACTGGCTTACTGTGTTGCTTTTGACATGCAGAAAGACACAGCCCCATTTTGGGAGCAAAATATATGGTTTTCGACAACGCAATAACGAAACTACCAGGTAGATAAGAATCCCAGCGAACGATTTTCAAAATAGATTCTGTTGCATAAATTCTATTCAGCTCCATTCAGTGTTAAAAAATGCGCATATCTTTGCTTCGCTTTCCCTCACAAATCGTTGCCCAAGCAAATAGACTTAAGGCGATTTCTTCAACGTAGCTCGCGGTATTCAAATTTTCTTTTTTTTTTTCGCAAATTGCAACACTATTTTAATTATTTATCATTTATATTGTATGTTTTAAATTAAGTCAGCTTCACAAAGATGACCTCAATTTAATGTGTACAAAAAATGTCCTAGCTGTATGCCATCCTTGTGAGAGACTGGTGCCTGATATAGTTTTTTGGAAAAAACCAAAGTACAGGTAACCAAGCGAAAATTTTACATAATTAAAAATTAAAAAAAATATAAGCGATTGTTATGATAAAATATATTAACTAACTAATAATCATAAACAAAGTCCCGGAAATTATATTTGAAGAAAATCGTCATAAATTCACGAAATAGTAATTATTTCCCATTTAAATAATTGCGAGACCTAAATTTTTTAAAACCGTTTACGATTAATAATAATTGAAGCATCCCCCTTAAATGCAAAATTCAAACTTCCTTACTTGTATTACTCTTGTGTGTGTTGCCAACATCAACTTGTGGGGTGGTCACTTGTTAACTTAGGACCTTTCCATCGATGGGCAATATAATTAAGTCGTAAATTGGGTAACCAATAAATATTGGGATGACGTCATAAATTAACAATGTGGTGGAGTTGGTTACTGGCTGTGTCGATGTGAATTGTTTACATTAATTATTGTTGTTTTGTCGTAATATTTTGGGAGAACGAGCAAAAAGCTGGACACTGTTCGTTATTTAGTAGTATCGTTGTAGATTTATGAAATGCCCAGTAGAAGCCGACGCAGACTACACAACTAGACACAGACATTGTGACCAAGTACTAGTATGGTCACAATGTCTGTGTCTAGTGTCTAGATTTATTATCTGTATAGTTAGTTTTTTTTAATCCCAGAGACTAATCTAATATTTCAAATTTTTGTGTTTTTCTAGTTTAAGCTTTCGACATTAGTTTGACATTACACCTGTCAAATTAGTTACTGGGTGTAAAAAGCTAACTTTACTATGAAATTACATTAATTCTAAAAATAAGTTGGATATTGATCATATCCCAGAGCCTAGACAAAATCAAACTGGTTGCTAATTGAATTGTATAAATAATTATATTTATGACATTGATTTACATTCAGTGATTACTTTAACTCACACACTGACTTATTACTTGTTAATATTCTAGAGAAATCGTATACTTACTCTTACAATGTTTGTAAATATGTGAGCACCATGCATCTATCGCAAGATGATTTATCTCTATTGCTTCAATTGCATTCTTTTTACCTATTTTGGTATAGTAATTTGATTCTGGGTGCATCGTTTTCACACATAATTATATAATGAATGTACTACGTTAAATATTGTACTTAAAACATTTTAAAAGAGTAACGGTGGAGTTTCTTGCCCATTCTTCTCCATACGAAACTACATTTTGGAAGGGGCGACGAGAATCAATTATATTTTAATGTAAATGTTGGCGTTCAAAAGTACCTTTTACGTGCCTAATTGAAATGAATGCTTTAACTTTGACTTCCGCACATAAAATTAAAATAAGTTTTCTAGTACATTGTGTGTTGGAAGGAACACCTAATTTTAACCAAGCAAAATCACATTAACCAACACGTCATTCACTAAACAACTCCTACATTCCACCGTCAAACCAAATCTCCTACTATACAATACCTACTAAACTAAGAGCAAAATCTGTCGGCAGAAGCAACAGCCAAGGGGGGCGTTGTCATGGCAACCGCTCGGGCGAGCCACCTCAATTTTTGCCCTAGTTACTGCCCGGCGAACGATTTTGATACAAAGCTGAGTAAAGCGAAGGGCACACCAGTCAGACTGCATCGATTGGACGTCCTTACGTCTTATCTGACGGATTTTGATAGAGGCATTATGTACACTGGTGTGCTTTAAAAATTGGTATTTATTTTTTACTGAAAGTATAGTGTTCAATAGAGTAAAGTATGTGCCTATTGGTCGTTTTGCAATAATTTAAAAAAATGTAAGTAAGTCAAACTAGTGCTGTTCATGAATTATTTTTAAAGTAATATTATTTTCTGGGCTTGACTCTAGTATCGTTTGGCAGGAGTTAGGGGGTAAAAATTGTTAAAACTGGTAGGGCTTGGGTCCTCTATTATAACGCTACCACTCTTATTAAAAGGTTGTGCATATTTTTCGAGAAGATTACAAAATAAGTTTCTAACCTCAAATCAAATAAAAGCGAAAACGGAACGTTAAAATGGGTGATTGACAACCAAATCTGACACAACATATTGTCTGTTGTGTAAAATTTCGTGCAAAATCCTTAAAACGGAACGGAAATTTTTAAAAAAATACGCCCATTTGTGTCAAAATAATGTCACTGTCATCCGATTTCGATCATTCCGTAATTCCGTTTCTCCTAGAGTTGCGTGAACGTGTTCTACTCCTACATATTGTATGTGTATAAACGGCAGTTACAACTGTTACGAGGAATACTTAGGATGCAAGAGCGAGGTTAGGTTAGGGTTATTTTATTTTTTAGATCCTTGAGCCAATTTTAACCATTTTCTGGAACAACATTAAAAATAGTTGGTTTTTCTATAGTGTATGGGACAGTATAGAAAAACAAACTGTTTTTTAAAGACGGCTTAACAAAGTCACTATCGGCTCGGACAAAGGTCAAATGTGGGAATATTTTATATATATATAATGTTTCAGACGTTTGGTTCAAACCCTAAGAGACACTTGAATTTTAATATTAAAACAAAAATATTAATATCAAAAGAATGACCTACAATCCTACACAGTCTCACAACGGTTCATTGAGCCGAGATACAGAATATCTTCTTCAAGATTAATGTATAAAAGAAAGTAATTAATCTAATTACCGATAGAGCCAGAGATTCGTCCATTATGAAGAATGAAAACGACTAAGTGCCAAGGATTTATCAATAACTTGGGAAATTAATTATGGCTAATTACCGGCTTAAATTTTTGAACAAAAACTTTCTAAGCTTGGGGATAAATTATGTCTTTTTCACTATCTATTTTTATTTTAGAACGTTTTCTGAAACAAACGGTTTTCTCTCTGCTAAAAATGTGTTTATATATGAAATTAATACCCGTAGGCAACTTGAAAAAACGTTTTAGTATAAGTGTTGCAATGACAACCCACTTTACCCATAGAAACACACGTTACATAAAAATTACTCTCTAATCATAAAATAAAATGTTTAGATATAGCGTTTTCCTCAAAAACACGTAATTAAAAAACGCAAAAGTAAATGAGCCCAAAGTTAAAAGAAAACGACCTAGTAAAATAACAACTTAAACTCAACTCCACAAAACCGTTCAAAATTCACAGCTAATTTCCGAAACTACTACGTTTATACGTACAAAGGAACATAGCATCATAACAGAAAAGCCTTGCTCAAGGAAACGGCCCGAAACTCCACAGAATATGACTCGAAGTAATCCTCCATACGCTAACCTCTACCACCATTCTGCTATTAACATGTCATCTAAACGATTATCGTTCCATTCGGGATCCAAAGCTGCACAAATGCAACCCAAACTTGAATGTTCCCAACAAAACCCGCAACGTACACCAATCTCTGCTATATAATCGTGTTTGAGAATAACTAAGCTTAGTGGTAGAAATAAAATTTAATTAGTAAAACTCGGTTTTCGTGTTCAGTTCAGGTTTTAATGTCGTTAGTAGTGTGTATAAGTTGATATTGTTCGTTGTTCAACAAACTCGTCCGAATCATTCTAGGAAGTTTGGCAGCGCACCAATCCACGTTTAATATGTGTTTTACTCGATGCTAGTATTTGCTTTGCTTTTAGAACTAAATGGATTCATTTGAGCTTATGTTTGACTTATTTTTGAGCTTTAGACATTGATCAATGATTTAAAGTTAATGTTTCAATTTGTAAACCGCTGTTTTGGCTGCAATTCAGCTTAAATCTCTATACATATGTCACCGTAAGATTGTGAACACCGTTAGTTTATAATCTATCTAGCGAGATTATAAACTGTCGATAAATTTTGAACTGCACCATACTGCTTACCGACCGAATAGGTTATGTTAGGTTAGAACTGCGACCGACCGTGCGCGAGCCGAGCGAGCGAAGCGGGAGGTACCGCGGCAGCGGCCGACGAGCGCTACCTCCCAAGTAAGTGGCAGTTACTTGACTATTTAGTAATAGCGCAAGGTACCGAAAAATATTGCTTTAAATTGTAAATGGTTTTACAGTTCACAATTTTTCGACAGTTTATAACCTTGCGAGATAGATTTATAACCCAACGGTGTTCACAATCATACGGTGACTAATATATATACTAATAGTAAACCTGAAAAGTTTGTTTGTTTGAACGTGCTAATCTCTGAAACAAACAGTCGGCTTAAAAAAAATGCATTTAGTAGCTCAGTTTTTGAGAAAGGTTATTTAACATTACGCTACAACTCTTAGGAACTGAGCATAAAGAAAACAAACTCACAATATAAAGTAATAGCGCCAGCGGGTTATATGATGTGACGCGGTGGGTCGTGGCCAAAACTTCACGCGTATGAGTTCGCGCGCAGAAGCTAGTTCTAATTTATCACTCCACAAATCACGCTGTACTACGAGATACTACGCCGTAGCATTGACATCTACGCCGTAGCTGCTACGAGATCTCAGGGGCAATTCTACCAATTTTAAGAACGTTCACAGTCAGGTGGCCAATTCTCGTAATTAAATCTAGTAGCAGTGTCATCTCGGCGACAAGCAAATGTCAAAAACTTGTCAAAAATGTATGGAAACTAGAGGAATTTTGGACAGATTGACACTGAGATCAGACTGTGAACGTTCTTAAAATTAGTAGAATTACCCCTCTGATCTCAGTGTCAATCTGTCAAAAATACCTCGATTTTTCATACATTTTTGACACTTGCTTGTCGCTGAGATGACACTGCTACTATATTTTGAAGGGTTTTAATTACGAGAATTGGCCTTCGAAACAATCATTGAACGTCAAGAATTAATTTTGATAAAACAGAGCATCTGTGTGCTAACGAGGGGGGCTGAAGTGGAAAGGAGAGAGGAAAACGGTTTTAATTAATTAATTTTACTATGGCACTGATGTAGCTGATGCACGGCTGTGCTTAATGAAACTCTGTGTTGGTTTAAAGCCATTTATGACATTACAGACAAAGTTGATTTATTTAAGAGCTTTAAAAAATAGATGAACTCTGCTGTTAAGATAAGATAAGAGAGAAGAAGACCTCCATCAAAAGCACGAATACATTTCACTGAACACTAACATGGAATTTCAAATCGTCAGTGAAACATAAAAAAGAAAAGTAGAATAAAAAATGCAACCCTTTGACGCAAACGCAATGTTACTTTTCAAAACACGTGCCACGAAACATGCGAAAGCAAAACTAACAAACACAATTATAAATCCTCAAAGCGAAAAAACTTCAAACAATCCGAAACAGAACAATAGAAACTAAATCCTACAGAACACAGAAATCGCTTGCTACGAACGCAATCAACAAAATAGTGGAACACGCAGGGATGTCAGTTTCGAGCAACATTCAAAAAACTAATCAACGTTAAAAGGCAACGTTGACATCCCTGACCGCGCTTGAAAAATGTAGCGATTATACCTGCCCACGTAGTGCGTAGGCCGTAGCAGATTGCTACGGCGTAGCTACGTAGATGCTACGGCGTAGCAATTTGAGTGTCAGTATTGGATTTTGTGAGGTAAATGCGTTTTTTCGAGTAAATAGAGGTGCAATGTAATGGAAGAGGCGTTGGTTTTCATGCGGCCATATTATATTGAACGACAATACAATCCTTCATTTTCATACTTATGTAAAAAATTACATGAGTAAGTATTCCTGCGCATCAATACTAAAATGCTAAATATCAGTGTCTTGAAAATAAACTTACATTTAAACAGTAAATGCAGAACACAATCCCACTTTATTACCACATCACCTTACTTAGAAATGGCTCTGAAAAACAAGCATCAAGAGACAAAAGCCAGTTATCGCACAATCGTAGTACAACGCTACGTTGCTACAGAGCTACGGCGTAGGTTAAACTAAAAGTGTAATCTACAGAATGAAATCGAACTGTAAAATTTTCCCAATTGAACATGAACCTTAAACTTATGTTATAAAGTTGAAAATCTAACAAAGAAGTTTGACAGTTTGGGGTAGCTTGATGTGCTGGCGTCTGTACACAAAAAATAGGAAAAAAGACATTTAAATTTTGTGAATTACTTAGAAGTTAACTTGTAGGAATTCAAATCAAATGAGAAATTCAATTATAATTTTACATCGGACTAACTTCTGAAAAAAAAAATTAAATATTGAGAGAGATTTCGATTCATTTTACTAACGGTGGCCTTAAAAAATGTATTTGGTATATTTATTATTAAATTGTTTAAATATGAAGACGCGGTTCATCCTAATGTCTAAAATTTAAATCTTAAAATCTCATCTTCTTTCTACAAATGACCAAAACCTTTGATGAAACAAAACTTTATATTTTTATGTCCCGGGTACACAAATGAAGTATGTGGAGTCCTACCGCTGGTGTATGATGTGTGCCGGGAATTCTAATGTCAAATGTGGAAGAAAAAACCGGCGTGTGTATTCACCAAGCAGCTTTATTGAACTCAAGTAAAAAGTATGTGCGCATGTAATATTGTATAACGGTTAGTACATGAGATCGCGGGCGTCAGCATAAATTGTCGAGTGTGCTCGTACAGAAGACAAAGAAAAATTACAACCAAAAATATCTATTTTATACAAAGCAAAATGACATTCTACAAAGAAACTAATGATTTATGCAAAGCAAGGATTTAAATGCAAATTAATTGCGCTCGGAATAATAGTGGAGGTAAAACTTAGGTCACAATATCGGCAATTATATTCAGTTGGTATCTCATAATAGTAGTCTATAATTTTCAACCTTAATGGAAAATGTGTAAGTTTCATAATTGCTTGTGAACATAATCCACTGAATATATTATAGGGACTTACTGTGCAAACTGTTTTATTGTCGTCGTCAGAGATGTTGAAAGATAAGTGTTTGAGTTATTTTAATGAGCGCAAAAACGAAGAGACGACTGACAGACCAAAAATAAGACAAAGATTTTACCCGTCTGCCTGAAAGCAAGAGTTAACAGGCATCTTTTGGGTACGCTCTTTTCATCATGGACCTCGTTTTCCATCAGGAGCATGATCGAGGTCAAGAGCAGGCCCAATCAGAATTAAAAAGAGTTAAAACAGAAGCAAGTAATTAGTAATATTTTCCTACTTTGAATTTAGTTATTCCTATTTAATAAAAAGTCTGACACATCACTCATTGTTTGTATCACCTTATTTAAAATTTCAAGAAATTTTGTATAAATCTTAATAATGGATTGGATATAAATACTACTACTAGTAGTACATTTTCCAGTGTTTTTGATTCAACATCATTCGGGATCAAACACACAAAAATTCGCTCCAATTAATCTTTTCAGTCTCAAAAAGCCCGCTATCGACATGTTCCCCACAACGCGACAAGTAACAAACGCGACACGCTCGCGTCAGCGTGCTCCGCTGGAAAACGTTAGAACATGTTGGAACGTGGCTCTTTTTTGCACGGACAAGTTAACACGCTTTTTAATAAAAGATAGCTGCGTTACTTTGTGTTATGGGAGAGCGTATGGTGGGAGATGTTTAAAAGTTGTTTTTATACATAAACTCACATTTCAAGCCCTATAGGGATAACCAGAAAGCCATGTTTTTTATTGTTTTTAATCACCTTTATTGTCACGACGACCAAACAATATACGTTGACAGTTTCGGTGACTACTACAGTCTGAACGTTTCTTTTAAAGATTTTAAACAGTTAACATTCAAAACATCTACTTATCATGCCGAAAACATTGTCACTGAAAAAAGTAGTGTTTCTTCGCGTAATTTGCACAGAAAACACTAAATCATTACCAACATGTGAAACAACATTAAATTACAAGAGAAAAACTTAGTTTAACGCGTCGATAGCTCCCTTTTGTGGCAGGTCTTTTATATTCATTCTCATTCATCGCTAACTAAGATTAATGCGAAGCAATCTGTCTCGCCGATAACTATCTATGACACAGATTATAATCGTAAGAGATGGGTGGTCCGCAGCCATTTTTCATAGAATAGAAAGGCGAGAAATGTTACAGAACACTGGAGAAAATTATGGCAGAAAAAAATGACTGAGGCTGTGGGAAAATTCATCTTTAGTTATGTTATTTTTATGCGATATAAATTGGTGGTAGATGAGAGAAGACTTACACAATTTTATTGCAAGGGAATAACACTGAAGTATTAATATTATAGATGTGAAAGTTTTTATGTTTAGATGTTTGACTCAATCACGCAAAAACAGCTGAACGGATTTTGCACACAAATGACATGTTCCAGTGGGATTCGTTTTTACCATCATGTGGGCGAAGCTATTGGTAAAAGCTAGCAGAATAATAAATGCAATACCTTCTCAGAATTCAAAGAAGTTTTCAAGCACTTCTCTTTTTCTAATAAAACCCTGACAACATCAAAGCAACAAATTAATATAAGAACAAAAAAGAAAATTATTTTTTCAAGAAAAACGCAATTCATAACGTGATTCTTCTCCTCAGAATTATTATTACCACAGAATAAACTTCTCAAATAAAGATCTCATCATGAGAAATCGTCTATAAAATTAATAATATGAAAGGAAATAAACTTCTATTGAAAGTTACCCATTCAGAACATACTTCAATAATGTGCCAAGAGATTCAATATCTTTGGTTATTGGTATAAGTATCCAACATTTGAATTCAATTTCGTATCCATCTCGATAACGTTTACATAAACAGTTTTCTTTATTTGCCTCTTTGCATATTAATGTTTCGTCACCGAATTTCACGGTTGTTAGATATGCAATTGTATTATGTTTCTTTGAAGTTACTAATCGATCATATTGAGGGGATTATTATGACTTTATTTACCTTCCAGCAATCATTGCGCTAAGTGAGAAAATATCACTAACGTTTTTGTAGATATTTGATTAAAGTCAACGGTGAAGGGAATCTTCGTTAGAAAAACGGCATGTCTTAGAACCAAACATTCGAAGATATGTGACATGTGACTTGATGCCGTGACACTGCATGGCATATGAAATAACAAATTTGACTAAGTTGACCTTACAAACAAATTGTGTTACAAGGTACCCAGAAGTGTCATTCGAAGGGGGTTGCGCGTGCCTCAACTGTTCCATACAGACATACGCAGGATTAACGCTGGGGAAACTGCACCAGTTCGTCGCCTTGTTGATTCTTACAACACGCATTTAATAAAACTGGATATAATATTTTGTCTATCTAAGCAATTATTTATGAAAATGGCTCTGGATATTATTATTTAGCGAGTAATTCAGCGAGTTGTTTAAGTTAAATTAAGCTAAGTAACACAGCAATATTGTGGCAGCGACCATTGTTTTATATTCTTTTTTTAACCACTTGTCTTCAGCAGTTCTTTTAACCTTTAGTTAAATCGTGGACAATGGTGTGGCTAAACATGTAATGTTTGTTAAATCTTAGTTTTAAGAATTTCTCTGTATTTTGTAGCATGTAACTGTTTTTTGTCCCTAATAAATGAATAAATAGACATTTGCCAACCCACATTTAACCCGCGTGGTGGATCACGGCCCGCTTCCTCTTACAAGGAGTAGGCCTGTGTCCCAGCAGTGGGAACTTTACAGGCTGATTATGCTTTATGCTATGTTAATATCCGGATTCTGAAACTATTCTTACTAATCAAGAACAATTAAATACAGAAACAAAATGCTTGGTTGATGGCAGAAGCTTGCTCTCTATTACATGACAATTAAACATAACTGGCATGATGATGGAGTAGGTACTATATACAGGAACGCTTCTACCTAACACTTTGAAAAAATCAGATGTGATGTAAAAAAATGTTAACTATCACAACCAATGATCATTATTATCATTGTATTAAAATTCCAGCAGCGGGACTACCCCTAACCTATTATAACTGAAAACCAATCTAGACATCTTATTTAAAAATCTCACCAAAACAAGTGTATCCGAACATGTTGAAAAAAGTCTCTAGTCTTATTCAAGTATTAACCAAAACATATTAAAAAAAATTAAATGAATTTTATCAAAAATTATATAACCCAATCTAATTCAATTTTATTTAATGCATGTCATTTGATTTACTTATTATTTTATTTTATCCTAATATTTTGTTATCAATTTAGCTTTTAATAGTATTTTGTTTTTTCGTACCGTGTGGTGCCGGACGTAAAGAATAGCATCATCCCATCTCTTCCCGTGGGTGTCGTAGGAGGCGACTAAGGGACTTACTAGAGAATGGGCAGCAGCGTTCTCTATGCATTTTACCACCATACTGCGATCGCCAACCCGCCTGCCAAGCGTGGCGATTACGGCAAAACCCCCCTTTTGGGGGAGGCCTATGTCCAGCAGTGGACGTCTTTCGGCTGAAATGATGATGATGATGATGAAATGAGTATAATTTTAGTTTTTTCAATTTATATTACTTGTTTCAATTAATTTATTGTGTTATTATATCTGCGCATAATGTAGTGCATGCGGTGCTTTTCTGTAAGTAATGAGGCGCTTAGACTTAAGTTTGTAATGTTTAAACTATAAAGTACAAGTGTACTCATTGTTGAGAAGCCTAATAAATAAGTAAATAAATAAATGACAACCCAAAGCACTCAAGCATTTGATCCTTCCAAAAATTCATTGTAAAACCCATTTGTGTAGCAGCCATACATCATTTGTGACATTAATTATTTCGCAATATTCTTAAGAGCCAGGCCTGAGAGCCTCGCGTCAAACACGGCACAGGTCCGACAAATTTTACAATTAAGTCTTTAAATAAGTACATAATTAATGACTTTGGGGCTTTGTAATGAAAAGGGGTCTACAAATCCAGGGATGAAATAGGTTTCTTTGTATGTAATACAGAATAAGGGTGTGTTGAGTAAGTTGAAAACCTTCTCGTCAAGATGATTTTGTGTATGATTTTCCAACCAATCCTTAGTTAAATGGATACTGTTTCCTAGTCCGTTTGGTAAGTTTGGACGGTTAAACTAACAAGCAGTTTTACGGAGCAGCGAGGTAGCTTTATAAAATGAAAATAACACAATGCTATGCATGTGGTGCCGGACGTAAAAGAATAACACCATCCCTTTTTTCCCGTGGGTGTCGTAGAAGGCGACTAAGGGACTTACTAAAGAATGGGCAGCAGCGTTCTCTATCCATTTTACCACCATACTGCGATCGCCAACCCACCTGCCAAGCGTGGCAATTATGGCAAAACCCCCTTTTGGGGGAGGCCTATGTCCAGCAGTGGACATCTTTCGGCTGAAATGATGATGATGATGATGATGGTGCAAAGAAGTATGTTATTGGAGTAAGACTTCAGAGCCTCAGATCTCAAGTGCAGTTAAGGAGCCTCCCCACAGACAATAATAGCCCACCTTCCATCCTGTGCTGCATGCCCTTTCACCTGTGCATTTGGTGATTTTATGACTGCGTGAGTAAGCGGACTTTACGCAGCTGAATTTTGGGCAAAACATGTTTGAGCTTTTTTCCATCGATACGCTAAGAAGAATATTGACGTAAGATGTTCTACCAAAGACTGTGGTTTAGTAAGATGTTTTGTCGCGCGATTAAATAATAAAAATATCATTCTGTCACTAACACCTTATATTTATACAACAATATCTAGGTCAGTTCAAAAAGATTTTAAATAAAGATCCATAAACTTATTCAGTTTACAAACAGACAAAATATGTCTTTTAATATAGAGAGTAATAATATAATACAGAGAGGAACAACCCACCTTACACGTTAAGGTGGCGCCACCTAACGCAATTCTCTTGGCATTACACGCTTAGAATTTATTATAAGACGTGTTAGTTTCCGAGCTATTTTCTTCAGCATTTCAAGGTAATAAAGTACGAATGGAAAGGTTGAAAAATGCACCGGTACTTTGAGAATGTGATGAGATTTCAGCTGGAAAGATGATTACTGCATTTAGCCGAGGTGAAACAATATGAACGAAATCGGTTGAAAGAAGAAAACTTTATCGTACAGTCATTGAATTCTGCTACAATTTGATTGAATAAAAGTAGATTGGCACACTCCTCATTGTATCGATACGTAAGTGGCACTTGAATAAAGACTCACGACTTTATTGTGGCCAGCATTTATTTGTGGCTATTGCAACTGCCTGGCAACATTCAAAGTCTGATGCCCTCCTGCTCTACCCAGAGTAGAAGAAGTTATTTGATGATTTCGTACCCTCAAAAAAAATAACCATGACAATCAAGAACTCCTAAAGTTAATATACAAGAAAGTCAATCTGTCTCTGATCCATGGCTTATCGACGAATTATAAACAGCTAGCATAAATAAAATACGAGTAAGATCAACAAAGCAATTAGGTAAATCCCGGGACAAGCCCCAATGGCGACGGGATTTGAGAGTTTTCGAACAATACTTAAACAGAAAGGAATAGGTTTTATGTCACTGTTATAACTTTATAAGATATCGATTTGTATTTTGTAGAGGGAGATAAGATTCAATTTCAGCTGTAACGCTGACACAGATCCACAAAATACTAGTATTTCTTCATACGCTTAAGGGTTGGGCATGCCACAATTGCGGCAGTAATTACTCTCTTTGAGGAGTGGATTGAGAGGCGCCACGTCGTCCTCACCTTCCGCCTGTTGCAGGTATTCACTGGACACGGTTGTTTCGGGAGGTTCCTGTTTCGGATAAGGCGGGAGAAAACGCCCGGGTGTTACCACTGCGTAGACCGCCTGGAGGACACGGTGGAGCAAACAGTGAAGGTCTGTCCGGCTTGGTGGAGCACCGCTGTGTCCTCGTGGAGGCGATCGGTGGCGACGATATCTCGCGTCCAGCCCTGGTCCAGGTCATGGTACGGAGCGAGATTGCATGGGTAACCGTCACCTCCTTTTGCAAAGCAGTAATGCTCGCGAAGAGGGAGATGCGGCGCACGTGAGGGAGAGGCAATAAATGCGCCTTGACGGCCCTAGTCGCCGCAGGAGACGCCCTGGGTGTCGGAACTCCCAGGCTGATCAGCGGCCACCGTAGGCTTGCGGATGGCGGATAATGGGTAGCTTGCCGTCCGGTAAGGACCAAGCCGGTCCACTCCAACCAGAGCGCGAGAAGTTATTTGATGATTTCCCATCCTCAAAATATAAATTAAAAACGCTTAATGGTTAGAAAATAATACTAGTGAAAAGCGTGATTTGAAACCAAGAAACCCGTGTTATGATGCTACTGATTTTTCTACCAAAGAAAGAAATATTCACCCTAAAAATACTGTATAAGCATAAGAAATAACCTTTCACCTCGCTTCAATATAACATCACAACCTTTATCCACGTCAAATCCATTCGTAGTAAACCAAAAACAACACACACATTAACAACAATATCCTACTCACAAAGTAATAAAAAATAACATAGGTCGTAATATCAAAGACCTTTGCCCGTTTACCTCAGACGTACGACCATAGACACGGGACACTTTATGACCAATAACTGGCAAGATGGCGGCGCGCGGGAAAATATTTTCGGCGTCGAATTTGCGAGTTGAAGTGGCCGAGATTTATCGTGTAGTGTTTGTCTTCAAGGAAATCGGCGACACTTGTCCCCGATGTAAGTTGGGAAAGTATTTATTTATGTTTTGCGAAGTTTCCTGGCGACGAAAGCAATATTCGTACTTAACCTCACTTTGTCACGGCTGGTCGTTGCTACGTCCTTGTGATAATGTTTTCGCGTTTATTGCTTGTTTTTGATGTTTTTATAGCCTATCACCATTGGGAATAACAATAAGGGCTAGGAATATTTCACGATAGGTGATCTTGACAACATTTGAATGACCATTTCCGATCGCTAATTATTCTTTACTCAGCATAAAAGGACTGAAAAGATGAAGACAGCAAAGTTTTAACATAAGTATTTCGGAATCAATTCAAAAGAAATAAGTAACAGAAGTTTAAAACTTCTGTTACAAAAACAGCCATCTCAAGAATACAGCGTAGGTAAGATCGCTTAAAATAACCAAACTTTCAATAAGAACACGACTTCTTAAAATAAACTTCCCGATCGAACGGAGGCAAGAGACGTCGATGCTTAATAATAAAGAATAGATAAACTTGGCCGATATTCTAGAAAAAGGCAAAAGTATGCCATTGTTAAAGTATCTAAAGATTTCAAACCTCTTTATTAAGTTGTACATCATTTGCGTCTATATTCAGGCTGTAGATGGTTTTAATTTTTACAAAACAGTTGTTAAATGTCTATAGTTAAATTATCTTTAAAGGAAGACGTAGAGATTATTATATAGGAATCCTGCTTCCTACTAATATAATAAAACTTAAAACTAATTTAATAAAAATGAGAAAGTTTGTATTTTTTGTCTGTTACTCAATCACGCGAAAACGGCTGAACGGATTTGGATCAAAATTAGCACACAGATAGTTTATAACCGGGATTAATACATAGGATCTTAATACTACGTTCCCGTGGGATAATTATCGATCTCCATGCGGACAAAGCCACTGGCAATGGCTAGTTAGAGATGAAGTTTTCAGCCAATGCAAATATATAGAAAACCTTTAATAAGTTGTATTAAATAAAATACTTACGAATACATTTTAAGCAATATAAAAGCAGTTTCTGTAATATCTGCCTACCCCATGGAAAAAGACGTGAGTTTAAATACGTATAAAAAAACCTTCCTCTGTGACATTCTACCTCATGTGATATAATTTTTATAACAATAGACTTCGACTTAGAATATGCATTGGCATAAGCACGCTCTCAACTAACATTCATTAAGATATCCAGCAATCCATTTTCACGTACCTCCATCATAAAACTAATTAACATTAAGTGCCTAAACATAACAATTTACTTCCAACTACGTACATCTAATTTCAGGCCCTGAAGACTTCATACACTGGCGATTAAATTAAGTCATAATTCAATCTAACTTATACGTGGAGGTATACATAGTGAGGTCATTATACAGGGCGTATCCCTTTCTAATTTTATCGAGAGTAATTAGAGCAACCCAGCTCGACCTTCCCTTCCTTTCGATTCCGCTTTCCATAGCTGTTTGTGGGTTTAATCAAGAGATTTATAGTGTCAAAACAGGATTTGAAAAATACATGCAGTTGTTGCCATGAATTGTAATCGTTTTTATCATGCTTTTAGGCGCTTCACCTCATCCATGTAACGGAATGTTTGAACACGATTTTCACCTACTCCAAAACGTTAACTTGAAATTTAAATTTAGCACACTTATCAAGGACCGATGACAATACAATGATGTAATGAGTTTGTTCCATTATCCTGAAGATCTTGGTTTTTTTTTTTTTGGAGACGCAGCCTGAAAATCGGCTATCAAATCTAAAGAAGGCAGCAGTCGCGCAAATTACCCACTCCCGGCTGTTCTAACAAAAAACCCACTTTAACTATAAATCGAACTTAGTATATTTTTTTCTACTATGTATTACAAATAAAACACCTTGCCATATTTACTGTCTCACCTTTCTTGTCAAACTCAAACTTAATTTGTCTAAAACCAAAACATTAATTCATCCTCCACTGCAAGCGCTGACATCAAACACATTCCAACATCATTTCACCCTTCAACACAAAACCCTCAAAATACATACACACAATAAAATTATGCAGCGTCTCAACCCAATTGCCAGGCAAGCATATAGAATCACTTCCCCCATAGCTACCCTCATATACATACATATTTGTTGAACCAAAGACCCTTTATAAGAGCGGAGTCAACAAAAGACGGTGTTTCGGATAAGAGGGGAATTTTTCCGGGAAAATGTTCCGGAGGTCGTATCTTAAGATACGGCTTTTTGGTCCTATGGTCCTTTAGTCGTATCGTGGCAGGTGATCTGGCGAAGGTGTTGGAGCAAGCGTTGATGGGCATTAGACTTGGTAGTGGTTCGGACAGATGACCTTGTAACGGACAGGTGGCGGATTTGGGTTTAGATGTCCTATTTTGAGGTAGTGAGCTTAAAGTTTTGATGGCGAAAGATATAATCCTACAAATATTTTAAATGAACGAGTTTGTATGTTTGTTTCTCAATTACGCAAATATGGTTAAACGGATTAGTATGAAATATTAACACAGGATACTTTTATCCTGATTGTCCCACGGGACCGAGACGTATGCGGATGAAACCGCACGTCGCTGCTAGTTAATTATAAATTGATAATTTCAACCCAAAGACGTCCACTGCTGGACATAGACCTCCCCCAAAAGGGGGGTTTGAATTATACATTAATTCTTCTTCCTCTTCTTCTTTCTTCTTTTTAAAAAAACTTTGCCCCACACTAGGAATTTCGTCTGTATTGTGGGTGCGTTGACAAACATTTAAACTCACATACACATACGGCCAGATCCGGAACAACTACTTATACAGGGTAAGTTTTTATCCAGTGCGCAAAATTTAACCATGAATTTAGCATATCATTCTAGACTGCAGAAAATTTTCGCCGGTTATACAAAAAAATCGGCTGTTTCATAGAAAAGTGCAATACCTACGCGGTTAAAATGTATGGAACAGCTGATTTTTTTTGTATAACCGGCGAAAAAATTCTGCGGTCTAGAATGATATGCTAAATTCATGGTTAAATTTTGCGCACTGGATAAAAACTTTTCCTGTAGGTCGTACAAATATTTGTTCCGCGCGGGAATCGCGACCCGCGACACGCGGCGCAGCAGTCAATCGCTTAACCACTGCGCCGACCGTGTCGCCAAATTCAAGAAAATGTTTGTAGATATTCGATATCTTAAAGTCTTCATTTAACTTTTCATAGAAAAGTGCAATACCTACGCGGTTAAAATGTATGGAACAGCTGATTTTTTTTGTATAACCGGCGAAAAAATTCTGCGGTCTAGAATGATATGCTAAATTCATGGTTAAATTTTGCGCACTGGATAAAAACTTTTCCTGTAGGTCGTACAAATATTTGTTCCGCGCGGGAATCGCGACCCGCGACACGCGGCGCAGCAGTCAATCGCTTAACCACTGCGCCGACCGTGTCGCCAAATTCAAGAAAATGTTTGTAGATATTCGATATCTTAAAGTCTTCATTTAACTTTTCAGATTTTTCAGGACGAAATGTGAGTGAACTATAGCACCCCTGCCTAACCAGAGAACCAAGGAAACAGACGTGACGTGAAGAATATCTATCGTAATATTTATTTTTCTTATCTCTGCAAAAGATATAAAAATGTATTATGTTTACGTAGACGGAGTTTTATTTAACAAAACAAGACAAAAGTAGATATCCACCGCTCAAAACCTGCAGGCGCAAAAACACAAAGAAGAATAAAAAACAAGAACCTTTATGAACTTAAAAATAATTCAATGAAGTCTTTAACAACGAAGTCGTGATTACCCCGAGGGTGCCTCGTCACGGTTACTTGCGATTTTACACGATTCAGCCCTAATTTATTAAAGTTCCGACGTCCAGGTAAAAGGAATTGGCTTAGACTTGACAGGAAACCCTTTTTGCCCTTTTCCTGGTTCACGATTTTAATTAAATGAAGAATCGTTGTTGTGTTCCTGTGTTTTTATGTGCATTTTAATAAAGTGCGATGCTGTACGAAAGCGCAGAAAAATTTATTCTGAATATGAAAAATTCCAAGATCTTGATTATACAGCACCGACATCAGAAACATTAACTTTCCTCTTTTTATTACGTCTTTTTCCGTACATAGCAACGTAAAATATTATATCAGTGACTGCTCGAAATATCATTCGTTTTAACCATTTTTTTAAATTGTACAACTTATAAAAACTTGTTAAAAATCTCGAACATCAATGAATCACGAAGAATCAATACCACCGAACCACTATTCAAATCTTATCACAACCATAACCACTCCAGCCGTCCAATCGCACAATTATTCACCTCCACCATCTTATAAATAAGCCGAGACATCGTAGCCAGGCTTATATAAACAAAAGCACGTCATGCAAAATGCATGCCTTCCCCGAATGAATTATTTATACAGGTTAGCAGTCACTGCATTTCTGTACCTTGGATTTATTTAGCAGTGCATATCTCGGTTGGGTCTATTTATTTTGCACTGCACTGCATCGGATTTCTGTGTCATGCCGCATAAACTACTCCTTGCAGTTTCCTTTTTGCTATCGTGGCCGTATTTTACACTTACGTGCATAATTATGGAGTTTGATAAGGTTCAGCTTAATTTCCTTTGGCTGGCTTTTAGTAGGACAGTTTAGTTTTATATTGCAGGTATTCGTGTTTATGATAAAAATTACGTTAAATACGATACACAGTTTTAAATAACTTTTGATTACTTTTTATACCAGTAATGAGTATTTAAATCACTAATCAAATAAACTATGCTGTTGCTAAAAATGAGATTACGTCAATGGAGTAACGGGCGTTCCGACATTTCTTTGTTTTTAAATAAGATTTCATGTCCTGTTTTCAATAGAAAAAAAAATACTTTGTGACCGGACTTCTCTATTTTACGTTCACGTTAAAAATATGTTTCTATCATTCTGACAAGACAAAACTCACTAGTAATGCTGCTTGAAAGAATCATTACCCTTTTATATTAAAATAAGATGAGTATCTTCATTTTCAGGCAAAATTAATTCCGACAATATTTTTGAAGACATGAATATTTTCAAAAGTACTGTCAGAAAATATTTCTCCTCTGAAAATGTAAAATTCTAGATACATGTAAGTGTGTAGAAAAAACCTGAGAACTATTCCGGTACTAAACGTCATAGTATATTTCCAACCTGTTGTTCGTAAGGTCTGCGTACGTAGAAAACGTCTTATTTCTTTTATTTTTGAGCGAATAACTTTTCTGTTCTTGACTGTACAAGTGTACTGACTTCTATATTCAGTAGAACTCTTTGAAGTCAGTCTAGATTAAATTCTGTTTCACTCTACCGTTGAATTGAAAGTGTATTTCAGGTTGTTTTTTTTTTTTGCAGATTTCGTGAATGTTCTCCAACACGCACTTTAGATTATTTTTGCGTTTTAAGAATTTATCGATGTACATAACTTTCCTAACAGCAATTAAAGCGGTCATCTGAATTTGCCATACGTCTTACAAATTGGACTAAAACATCTTCATCATTTCAGCCGAAAGACGTCCACTGCTGGACATAGGCCTCCCCCAAGCTGCGCTACTTCAACTGCTTCTGTGCTTCCATATCCATAACATATACATATTTTCCTAAAAATAATGTACCTTATACAACAAAACCTTCTTAAATATCTCTTTTGTCACATACAATTCAAATAAATCCCCATTCACACTATCAAAGACTCTCAACAATAAACTTTCTAGCACATCATTCTATATTCAAATTCGCTATCATTCTTACCACTTGTAAAGCAAATTGGCCCACAATATCCCACCACTTGCCAGCTACGTGGGTCCAATGGGTTCCATCGTCCCCTTAAAAGCCCGCCACAGTAAGAGCTATTGTGTCCCGATCGATTCTATCACCCCCCCCCCCTTCATACCCCTGCGGGTAGCGGGGGTATGAAGGGGGGGCAACAATGTTTTTAAATTGAAAATAGTTGTTCAGAGAATATTTATGCTTGAGACAATACTGTCTGGTCGAGATACCCTTTATTTAGCTTGGAGTTTATTAATTTGAGTTGCCAATCATTTTGAATAGGGATTTGTGTTTGATGGGTCGATATTGTGAGGAGAAAGTGTATTTGTGGAGTTTATTTTCTTCTAGAAATTGTGGAGGTTAGAGGGTATCAAAGTATTTATAAAACTGAGCCCGGCGTTAAGTGAAAATAGTCAAGCCTGATATACGTGACGCAAATAAAGTTACACGTCACTGCATCTTTTTTTAACCTTTCGAGTTTCCAAGCACGGTCACTCGTGATAATAAAGACTTCTCTAAATCCTAAGTAAGTCAAATCAAAATGGTACAGTGCGTCTAGAACAAGTTCTGCAAGCACTATTTCATGCACCTGTTTCTTTACCATAACTTATTCCCAATAAACTTAGAATTATAACTTCATGATTAACTAAACACAAAGACAGCAACAAAGACACTCTCCATAGATTTTTCTCGGATAGTTCCGATTTTCAATGTATATGCGGCGTCTCCACGCAGACCCTGGCCCACCTTGTAAATTGCGACGCATATCCTGCCACCTGCTGCTTAGTTCTGACCCAAACAGGAAATGTAAATTATATTCGCCATCGACAAGTAATAACAGACTCACAGTTGGAATCTGATTAAGCTACGCTTGTTGCGGTTGGTCCGTGGATGGGTGACCATCTTTACATACTAGGTACAGCATACCATACCTTTCCTTGCCCAAAAGCCATTAAGTTAATGGTTGTCATTCGTGTATCCTTGACAGTTGGTACGGATCGTCAGAAACCCGAAAGTCTGACAACCAAAAAATCAAAAAAAAATCAAAATCTTTTATTTGCATAAATAAGGTACAGAAAGTTCTTAAAATATTACTTGATCGCTTATTATGCCATTAATGTCGGCGTGCAAATTTACATGTCTAAATACTATTCTAAGAAATGACTGATTAAAGTTGAATCATGCATGCGATTAGTAAATTATAATATTTATAATTCAATTCAATTAAATTCCGATAAATTATTAAATTAAATTAAATTCGGACACAATTATTATTAAATGCCCTATTCACAATTACATTAAATACACACAACTCACAACAATACTCACAATAACTAAAATTTTAATATTTATAATTCAATTCAATTAAATTCCGATAAATTATTAAATTAAATTAAATTCGGACACAATTATTATTAAATGCCCTATTCATAACTTACATTAAATGCACACAACTCACAACAATACTCACAATAACTAAAAATACATACCATTCACAACTTATAATCTAAAAATTCAAGTACACTATAGAAGCATTTATCATTCAGCATTTTTGTTATGCTATTCTTAAATTTTAAAAATGGAAGTGTTTTTATGTTGCTTGGTATTTTGTTAAACAATTTGATGCACATGATATAACTATTGTTGGACGTCAACCAGTCTTATCAAGGGATATCGTATTACGAATAACTGGGTTGTGGAGGACAGATAAGCGGTCACTCCATATAAAATTCATTAAAATTCAGATGCATGTAGTTTGACCAACATACTCGTAATTGGGAAAAGGCTAGATAGCAGATGATGATGACACGCTAAGAAGTCTTCTTCTTACTAAAGACAATTTTTTGGAGCCCATACATTCTATAATATAAAACCTCAACATCTTGACTCTCAAACAAAAATGTTCCAGACTCGTTAAACTCAAATCAAATCGAATAAAGCGAGTAGGTACTTGCTGCAAATCTGAAGTACCTTCAAGCAACATTCAACAAAGAATGCTCAGAGCTCGAATCAAATTCATATGTAAACTTAGCAGGGAAAAGTTGAACTTAGCTAAATTCATTTTCATATTTGTGTGTGGAAGCTTTGGTTTCCGTGTGCGAGATAAAACTGTATTTCAACTAAAATAGAATTTAGATTTGGATGTTACTGGACTGAATTTTTATTGGTTATTATTTTACAAATGGCCGACCGATGATCTTGTGAAGGCGACAGGAATCCACTGGTTGCGGGAAGCACAGAACCGGTCAAAGTGTTGGAACTTGGGGGAGGCCTATGTCCAGCAGTGGACGTCTTTTGGATGAAATGATGATTATTTTATTGTTTGTTTTGTATGGCCTTTCATACACTTGGGTATCTTAAAATGGTAACTGGATGATTATTTATAACTTCTTTAGGCACATTGAACGATTTTTGCTATAGGAAAAGCTTATGGGTTCGCGTCACCGACATGCGAATGCTAACAGTATATGTACCTATCTGTAGCTATGAGTATGACGTTAAATTGTGTGCACATGTGCTCAGAGTGCTGATAGATATGAAAACCAGACTAATGTTGTAAAAAAAAAATGGTAAAAAATTATGATATTTGAATTTTTTACACAATTTATATGAACATTCAAACACACGACAGTTATTTCATAAGTTTTCACTTTTGTTGGCAGTCCATATTCATGACTGTATGTAGTTTAATTTATTATTTTTATTTTACGTACAAAGGTCACAATAAGGCATTCAAAATGAGTAAATGTGGTATTTTTATAGATTATGTTTGAGAAATGGCCAGAAGCACCTGTTTTTTTATTCTAATTCATTCAAACTATAAAAATAGCTCTGTACGTGAAAAAAATATCAGCTAGCTAAAAAAGTGGTAGCGGGTTTAAATGTCTAGGTTGCACCAAACGTTTATTTTTAATCAATGCCACCACATCGTGGATGCTATTTTAAACCAACCAAACAATATATTTCTGAACTCTTACATTATTGAGAGGACCATATGCAACGCTAGTTTTAGTTTAAGCGAAACCCGAAATACGGGTCTAGTATTTTTAAGTAAAGAATCTATGTTCAAAATTTCAAAACTGTGTCATGAATAGTCACAAAGGTATAAGCTTGTTATGTTACCTAGTTGTCTACACAAACATGGCTACACTGCGCCGCCAGCGTCGTATTGTGCTCATTGATAATAATTAGGCAGTAGGTACCTCACCATACGGCGATTGTATTGTTATTAAAACTCATCACACTTACAATGTTTTTTTTTTTTTTTTGAGAAAACATATGTATAACATCGTTTAAAAAATATTAGGATCGATTCAGCTACTTGTTCTAAACAAACTATATTTAGGCTTCGCATATACTAAAAATAATGTTGTATATCTCTTCCGTAACACAACATGTACCAGAAACGGGTGGTCATGTTTAAATATGTGGTATAAACCATATAACTGAACAACTTTCTCCATCGGGCCAACATCGTAATCGAAAAAAAAAACAACTGTCTCGTTAAAACTTGAACAGTCCCATACAAAAATTCAACTCGAGCTAAATGTATGGGAAGGCTGAATTATTTATTTTACCACACCTCTTTGATACATGCTTTATACAGTGAAGTTAAAAATGAATAAACATACCGATACACATCTACTGTCCTCTTTAGGGAATACACGGATGATGTTAGTTTATGTTCTGTTATATTCAGCATAATAATTTGTTAATGATCTACATACCTACACGTTGCAACGTTTAGCTACCGTGTTTATTTTGCAATATATGTCGACGTACATGAACGCTAATAGCCAATCAGATGCCAACTGTTTCCGTTTATGTATGCACAAAATAAATTGTGAATAGGTTGATTGGCAAGTAGACACTGAAATTGTTACTGAAAAGCAAGAATTATGCTAATAGTTAAAAAGACATGGCCGGAATTTGTAGAGAGCTTAGCCCTTACAAAAATATGCATGTACATTAAAATTCAGTTCTACTAAAGCTTACAGGTATGTCTTTAACATCGTTTAAGTTTTATGATCTGAGAAGAAGCGAGAGATACTGTAAATAGGATTTTTTATAAAGTGCCTAGATATTTTGAATAGCAATGATCATTTCATTGCTGTTCAAAATATCATTCATATTATAGGAAGCAAAAAAAAATGGCCTTCAATAAGTAAGCATTAAGTTTCCCGAATAAAAGAAGATACATTACAGTCGCTTTTCGTATCTGTCTATGTGACTGTGTTGTTCTTCTAAACTACACAGCGGATTTTAATAAAAAAATTACCATCATTTAGATAATTTATTCCAAACTTTGACATAGCATAGAAATCTCTATGTTTTGACATGTTGCCACATCATTACATTGTGCCCGTGAAAAGGATGGGCTGGTCACACTAACTTTTAATATATAGACAACAACAAACACAATTTAAATTTAAATGTTATTCGTTGGTAAGCAGATCACTTGAAGACGGCTACATATATTATTTGACAATGTTTTGTTTTATAATGTTCGTAATAGGTCAAATTAGGTTTTTACTGACCGCAGAACAGTTTCCGTTTAAATGTTCGAATTCGGGAAGAACGGAACGTTCTCTTTTCTACGGGATTTTTGTTTGAATTATAGAAAATTGGACAGGACAACGTCTATCTGTTGGGTCAGCATTAATACATTATTTTATTATTTGATGCGTGTTCTAATGGTGCTTAATGGTAAGTTGTTTTAAATACACAACCTAACGATAAGACCCCACCAGACGTTTAAATTTTTATAGGAATCAAGCTTTGTGGCGAGCCGTAAAAAATCGTATTAATTATTTACAAAGCTCACCAGTTTAAAAGCTCTAGCATATTGGCCATAAAAATAGTTAACGGACCTGTAAAATAACATTTATTATGCAAGGTAATCACGGACGTTATAAAATATTAGCTTGATTAAAAAAAGTATTTAAGAAACAGTGAATGATAAATCACGAGCGGCCATTTTTATTAAGTACCTACTTTAAAGTTTATCAAAGAAGATACCATAAATATTATAAGTTTGTTACAACTATCGTGTTGCCCGCCGCTAGGGCATCCAATTTCCAATACTCTGGGATTACGGGATTTTAAAGTTAGCAGTGTCTCAAGAGTGGCAAGGAATCTTTTGGTAACGAAAATATTATAGCTTAGTGTCGTTTTCATTAAAGCTACTTACTTATTACTTAAAAAACAAACTAAGCAATTTTTCAGTTTGAACGTAAATTCATTTCTTTTCGTCGTAACGCTAAGATTTTATGGAATCATAATTATTTTGATTGGGTCCCACTGAACGCACGACGACATCTTGGTAGGCCAAGACGAAGCGGCACGAGCTTGACTCCTACTGAAGGGACTGGCCAGCACTTGCAAAGATCTTTGCCCCGCAGTGGGACAGTACAGGCTAGTTACGAGTAGATTAGAAAATTATTTTAAGTACTGGGTATTTTGTCTTTCCCAAAGGAAATTTTAAGTATCGCATTTAAAAGTTCTGGGTCAGTTAAATTTTTTTTTTTTTGTCTTTAGGTACATTTTTCGATATCAGTTTTACCCTCCATATTATAATATTACACGGTTATTGCCGTTGAACTTTCAGCACCAATAAATTTACTTTATATAAAGAGGTCACACAACCAAGTGATGTATGGCGTAAATAAAACATGACGGGATTATAAAATATATCAGCCGGTGACAGTTTATAACGCCATCGCTCACGACCGCCATGGTCGGCCATTTTATTCAAGCGACTTTATTCCACGGGATGAGGGATAGTTATTTCAATACTCCTATTGACATAGCTGTTTATGGGATAGCGTTGATAGATATACAAAAATGTGGGTATAGATGTTTGAAGTGGTTAATTAATTACGTACCAACTGAAATCGCGAAATATCTCAAACTAAACTAATATTTAAAAAAAGAGAGACGATTTGATTTTTGTGTTTGAATGTTTGTTTGTTACGCTATCATGTTATAACAGCTGAACGGATTTGGATAACATTTTACATATGGGTAGACGATGACCTGGATTAGAACATAGAATACTTTTTATATCGATATAGCCACGGAATCGAGACTTACGCGGGAGAAACAAATGGGGTGCAGCTAGTTTAAAATATAGTTCCATTTTATTATAATACTAGCGTATGCCAGCAGCTTCACCCACGTGGAGGTTGAAAATTATCCCACGGGAATGTACTACCAGGATGAAAAGTATTGTATATGTTAATCCAGGTTATAAAATATATGGGTGCCAAATTTTATCCAAATCCGTTCTGCTGTTTCTGCGTGATTGAGTAACAAACATCCAAATATCTAAATATCCAAACTTTCACATTTATAATATTATTAGGGGATAGTAAGACTAGTAGGATTTTGTATAAGAAAGAGATAAAGGAAACGTGAATTCGTACCTTCCGCGTTTTGTTATTTCTGCTTACCCGGCGTACCCCCATAGGAATAAAGCATGAGAATATATGTATGTGGTTTATCCCAACATCATCGGCAAACAGAGATCTGTGAAGGGTTCCAAAAAGATAGAAATCTCCTAAAATATTTGTTTTAATAAAAAAATATGTACCCTTCCATACAGTTTCGAGCCCATAAAATTCCAGAATAGGATCAGATACCAGTAAAAAAATCCCGCCAATATCGGGAAAATTCCGGGACCGGGATTATAGAATACGGGATTAATTGAAACCTTTTGTTACATAACACGGAAAAAGCCTTTTTTATATCAATGTGTTCTATTCTCTGTTAATATTAGAGAGAGATAACTCGTTTTGGGAATAAAGGGATGAGACAATAATTTATCGGCCATTTGGCTGTTCCACTCCGGGAATAATTCGACATACGATTAGTCGTTATTATTTGTACATTGTTATATTTCTTAAGCCTAACAGCATCTTATTACTGAGAATCCTGAATCAAGTACAACGAGGATCAGTGAGGTCAAGCGATTCAATAGAACTTCTGCGAAGTAGGTAAGCAGCACCTTTAATCTATTGATAAAGAAAACATAACCTAAAGTGCCTCCGCAGACAGCCGCGACGCGATAGTATGACGCGTTTTTGGTAGAATAATTTCCATTAAGTTTTGATAGAAATTATTCGACTATAGAAGGGCGCACTGCCACGTCGCGTCGCGCTTGTCAGCGGAGGCACTTAAGGTTATGTTTTTGCTATCAATAGATTAAAGGTACTAGGTTAACGTACTTCGCAGTCATCATCATCATCAACATAATTTCTGCCGAAAAACGTCCACTGCTGTAATAGGCCCCAAAAAATCTTAGCACCTCTTGCTTCACCGTAACCTTGGCCGCTACCGTAGCCAAGGGTAGGCGGGCTGCCGGGTACTAGGGGCCGTTTTGCAGGGCTGCTTGTCATTTTTGGGGGTTTTGCCATAATCGCCACGCTTGGCAGGCGGATTGGCGATCGTAGTATAGTGGTAAAATGCATAGAGATCGCCGCTGCCCATTCTCTGGTAAGTCCCTTAGTCGCCTTCTAGGATACTCACGGGAAGAAATGGGATGGTGCTATTCTTTTTACGTGCGGCACCACACGCACGTACTTCGCAGTAGTTCTATTGAATTGCTTGACCTCACTGATCCTCGTTTAACTCCTTCATTCCCCGAAGGGTTTGGCAGAGCTGTATCCTATAGTAGTACACTTACATTTTACCAATTATGTTTAAGGCCCTGAAATAAAGGGAGAGCCTATTCCTACAAACCGAGCACAAATCCATCCTTCGTGCTGCTCCTCAGACATTTCTGATGGCCAAACCAAATTTCTTTGCCCGACATGGGAATAGAAACGAGGACCTCATACTCAGAAGTAGTGGTTTCGACCACTAGACCAACAAGGCAGTCGAACTATTGCTAACGAACACAGTTTTTTTATAAAAGTGCCAGATACAGTCCTGTTCAGCTTGCTTAGTCCTTGAGCTTGAATCCTTTTATTTAAATCTGAACTAGGTACTGATAAGACAATTGCTTACGTCATAGACCTTATATATCTTTCAAAAGCTGTTATTATTGCAAAGAAATTGTTTCTGTTTCCAACACTACAAGGTGATCCAACACACAAGAGCCATAAACCAAGCAATTTTTCTTTGACAACATCAAATAAATTGAATTCCACCCTATCTACTCCTTGGAACGATCTCAGAGACAAACAACCAACTTTAAGCCATAAACAATAAGGAAATCCCTTACAGATCGCGGTAAAAATTATTTTGTGCCAAAACTGTGACAATGTCTCTATTGGTGTGTTATACCTAGAAGTAGGGCTGCCAAACAAACGATTTAAGATGTTTCTAAAGGTGAACAAAGGTCGTATATAACCGAAAATGCGAAATTAAATGAAGCATATATAATAATAGAGCTCTCTAGATTTTTTATGTTGATGATGAATTATTTTTATTCTGTAAGTAGGTTTGTACAAACACTTTTATATGTCAATCATATTTTTTTAAACTCGGTTAAGGTCGGATAAAAGAAAGTTATCGTATTTATTCATGTTAAAGACTGCAGGAGGTTATAGCAAAGAGATTTAAATATCAATTTCATTAAATTGACATTCAATGGGTGTAGTTGTTTAATATGCATATAAGTAAGGATAGTGACATATTGTGTAAATTAACGATTTGTGCTGCCGCACATTGATAACAATTTGTCGTAGCAAGTTATTTTCAAAGTACAAGTGTTACTTTTGATGTGCTGTTGACTGTACCTACTAAATACTAATGAATTAGTTTAAATACCTAATTTACAAATCTATAGGTACCAGGAAATGAAATTTATCACTTTTTTAAATAAATTAAATGAAACAGATATTTTTCCTGAAATGTAGTTTAAATAAAACATTTTTTGTAATGGTTTATTATTTTTCAAGGAACAATTTATTTTGATGGTTTTATTCCTGCCAACCCTATTACATACCCCACCGTCACCACCATAAAATGCACGTGGCAGAGTAAACGGTAATATAAACCTTATATTACGACGATGTGGGACATTATTACATTTCTTTATTTTACTACCCCCATTGTGTCGAATAAAATGCTTCAATGAATATTTTTACGTTATAATTTTTTTACGTTAGCCGAAAAAAATTATAACGTAAAAATATTCATTGAAGCATTTTGTCAAAAAAATCGCGAGTTTCCATACATTTTTGACAACTTTTTGACGTTTGATTGTCGCTGAGATGAGACTGCGACTAGATTGTGAACGTTTTTAATTACGAGAATTGGGCTTCAGATAAATAGACAAATGCTGTCGCGAAACAATTGAATATAACACATTAGCATTGCATACGTCTAGCATAAAAAGTTTGAATTATCATATTAAACTACATGCAAATATTAATACTGTTGATAACTCGTGCTCGCGAACAATACTGAAGTTTTCCTCCGCTTCGATTCAATACACACAATGACACATATTCACTACGTAATACCGATTTGCAACGAACTGAACTGTTCACCCTTCAATATCTACATTTCCACTTAAAGCGAAACAACTGCATTTATATGAAAATACGCGGTACAACATCGAAAGTTTATAATCTATAGACAATAAATACTTATATCTCTTTGCAATCTTTAACGTTTGAATAAATATGATAACTTTCTTTTTATGTCGAATATACCAACAAACAAATTGGTTTATCTTCCATATATTTCTTGAATGCTACATTAAATAGAATAACCCATTACACATTTCATGTAAAAATCTTCAGCCATATATTTTATCACGAAATACATCATCAACATAAAAGAATCTAGAGAGCTCGATTAAATTTAATTGTGCAGAAAAAAAATGAATATTTTAAGCTATATTTGAATAACAAAGACAAAGTGACATTGTGTTGCCAATCATTGAAAAGGCTTTAAGAACAATTCAAGTTTATATTCATTGCTACTCTTCTAAACTGACAGTATCCCGGATAATGTTCGACAACATTTAATTTAAATTGGCGAGAAGGAAACCCCCGAAAATAAAGAATCCACTTCTTATATATCTTCGCACAGATGCAATTTTGAGGCTATTTACGCTCCATAAACTCTTCTTCTCATAATGAAAACCCTAACTCCACTTTATTTAACATAATGCATCTTAACATTACAATTTCTAAAGAACCTAATTATTACACGCCAACACAAAAATCCAGCAACAAAGCCGGCACCCCAGGACAGCGCCATCACTATTATCTACCGACAGTCCCGGCTAACGACCGAAAGGATCCAGCTGAAGTGTTCAACAATATCCCGGATCCCGGGCTAAAGTATCCCGCTATACTACGGCACTAACCGTAGTCTGTAGCGTAGTATGTGTGTGTGTGTATATATACTTTGGACTATCTAGCTCAGCTTATAATAAAAAATAATGTTCCGTTCTCGATTCTTCAAGACCAATGGCGAGTTATGGCCGACCCTTGTATACAGGTGGTCAGGTTTCGGAACTTATCATAAAATATATTTTACGAGCGCCTAGCGTCCTTTGAGGTAAATACAGCGGGTTTTGTTTGGTCGAAACACAAATGTTTTGGGACAAAAATGACTGGTAAAGATTGTATCGTGTCGTTGGTGCTTTTCGTTCTGGATATTTGGAACCAGCTGGCATGAAATGTTTTGGAATTTGGATCGAGTATGATAGTTAGTTAAGTACTTATGCTGCGTCTGGTGAGATTGGAGAGTTCTTGCGTCATCCTGTACACCTCGCTTTAATGCTTATCAGAGATGTACTGGAACAGTTTAACGTGATTAGAACATAACCAATGATAAAAACTTCAAGAAGTTTCCTACGCCTTTTCTTCAACTCTGAATGTAACATCGTTTACTCTATCTTTTAAGTACTTAAACTTTATTTTGCCTATAAACTGCAGCACCCTCGAAAACCAAGAAAACGACAACTATGATGATTTTAACCGCCATCTTGGATTTTCGTTTTGGTCTCACTATTGGTTTCAGTCAGAAGCCTCAAAAACAAAAAAAACTATCTCACTCTCTTTCTATATTTTTCTATTTGTATGATAAAAAGTCGCATGAAGGGGGCATAACGTTTTTTTTGTTAAGTAAAGCTTTTCTTGTAACATTGACGATTTTTACAATTTTCCTCTTATTCCAAACTGCGTTAAAGAACTTCGTTCCAAAAACGGGTAGGTATTATAACAAAATTGAAAGGAGGAAAAAGTAGCCAATCAAAGTTAAGTGTCGAAGTAGTCGCACAAAGACTGAACATATCCCAACTGACTGCTACTTGTAAGTTAGGACGTCTACACCTCTAACACTCAAAAAACATAATCCACATTATAACTCACCTCCAACAAAAAACTCCAAACAAGCACAACCTCACTCCGTTATGAAACCGACTAACAAAAACAATAAACACAACAAAATTCCAACTTTAAATTGCTCGATACTGCTCTTAAAGTGTTTGTAGCAAGACAAATTGCCCAACAAAAAGTACGAGAGACTTGTAGCAATCGTGGACGTAAAAAAACGGATCCCAAACGACCAATATTGAAACAAGAAGAAGGATCTTTGGAAGAAATAAGTATGGAAGTCGCAATTGCTGTGTTATGGGCCGGAGTTGGCAAGGTAGCCGAATTTAGACAATCCCTAGTCTATGACTGTTCGTTTTCCATTGTGTGTAGGTACAAGTTGTACTAATATTGTAAAGAGGAAAGTTTTGTTTGTTTGTTTGTTACGCATGGTAGGAGGATAGTAAGAAGTCGCTTGATTGTCTCTGATTGATAGAAAAGATTTTTGTATCAGTTATCGCTGGATAGGCTTCATCTCTATGAAAGGGAAAATAAATGTACTATTTCCGTTTATTGGGAAACCCCCTTAATGTTACGAAAGGCCTGTAAACAGAAGATGACTGCGATAAATGGAGGCGACTACTACAGTTTATGGAATGTATTTTTGTATTCGCATTCGTGGCAGCTATGTAACTCTAACAATAAAAAAAGCTTAAGTTAAATAGTTACCATATCCATTCCTGAACGAAGTCGTCCTTTCAAACATACATTCAAAAAAACAGTATGATCTGTCATCTATTATAGCATATAATACAATACACAATTATGGTTATTCCTCACGCCAAGCAAGCAAATACTCAATTTACAAGATTATTTAAACAACAAACATATCTGTATGAGGCAGCGTTTCAAAACGGAATATAATTTTAATTTAATCAATGGCTCAACAAACAAAATACATGAGAATGGAATAAAGAGTTTAAGAACTCAAAAGTAGCGTTTGATTTTAGAACTGTCATTTGTTTAAAACCATATAATGTCAAAAACGTGTTGAGTTTACTCTGCGATCGTCGTGCGGCCTCCGTCCGGTAAGTGTAGGTACATAAAACCTCTTTTTTGAATCGGTTTGAGGTAAATTTTTTATAAGTAGCCTTCTTTGTTTCGTTTCACGGTTCATGTAAACACAAAACACACTTATGTTATGACGATGGACAGTTTTCTTAATATTCAGCGGCAACAAATTCGGTTAGCAAAAGAGGTGATTACAGGTTATTCAATAGTGTACCCAGTCTATTAGAAAGGACATGTTCTGTACTAAACATTTATGAGCTGATGTGCTGAACTCAATCCCAATAATGAAATGAATATGTGTTCCATCCCACGCGAGTTACAAGAGTGAACTTAAGTAAATGGGTCAAAGTAGGTCTTAAGTGTCGACTCAGTAAAGTGCGACAATTTATGTGTACTATGTTCTTTACAAGAACGTTTTCTATTGTTATTAGGGGAGATGTTTGGAAACTGTGAAGTGCAAGGCAAACTTCTTTTCTGAAGGACTTTACGTTTGGCCAAAAAAAGGACATCATTAGGTTTAGAACATTTTTTACCCGAAAATTAAGTACAGCTATAAACACCCACAACATTTTTTACTATTACTATGAGAGTATACAATTAAACCCTTCCTCTGCCAGTTATGTGTAAATATAAATATACATTTTTATACTTATAAAAAAATATTACATGTTCATAATAGTAACAATATGTCCGTGTCCATTTGACCATGAGCTATAACTGTTTGCATCTTTAAACGGATTTGTAAGACATTGTTGGCAAATATATGATTTTTGGCACTTTAAACTCAAATAGCAGCGTGGGGATTAATTGTATACCTTCAAAAATGTTTAAGATGTGATTTTCCATAAGAAAACAGCATTTTTTTTACTTGTATTTTTGGGTACGAAATCCTTTACCGTAAACTAAGAAAAACTTAATTTCTAAACCCAAAAGTCCGCATAATAGAAGCAAAACCTATAAAATATTAACAACATCTAATAGCTTTACCAACAACCTTTTCAATATTACATCTAAAAGCAAATCACTTATTCAACCGAAAACAAGATGGCGGCGACGAACGCAAATCCATAATATTCCACTTTTAAAATATTTTGAAATATACCACGATTTCGTAAGCATACTTAATAGGGACGTCCCTTAGAAAACCCATCTCATCTGTCAGTCCTTGGTAGATAGGGCACAATTTGCATGAAACACTCAATATACCACGAATAGGTACGAATACGTATATTTCATATTCTATTAATGTTGCCGACTTCAAAGCGATCTTCGTGTACATAGGACGAGCGTGTGATGAGCATATATTGTAAGTTGTCTTAGATATCCCCGAGGGGAATTGAGCGAATTAGAACGTAAGTGGTGCAATGTGTTTGCTCTCGGAACTAATAACAGAGATTCGATTGGTTTAGTATTGCTAAGGCAATGATCTTGTCTAGACTCCAACTTAATATGTAGGTTTGACCTCCTGGGTAATTAAATAGTGCAGTTCACAGTTCCTGATGTTAGAAATATTCATTATCAAAAGAGAAAGAAAACTTTTAGCAGTAGTAATCATGCACACTTTTTTTTAAATAACTGAGCCTATTTTTAACTTTCTAACCATTTCTCAAAGTTGGTAATCAGGTTAATAACTAAGCTAGAATACCCCGAGCAAACGTTTTTTTTTTTTACTGACTAAAACCCACCAGTTATCTCTTTCGAACAACCTGCACCCCTGGCAGGAGCCAACGGGTGAGGTTAGGTTGTATCAATCGCGAACCACGCGCGACTCGAGCGAGCGAAGCGAGCGGTGCCGCATCAGCGGCCGGCGAGCATACATTACATCCACAATCAATACATCCCAATTAGCATACATTACATCCCAATTGGTCACAATTTACTTTGCAAAGAGATGCACTCATTATATTAGAGTGTTCAGAATATTTTTAGGAGCATGTATTGAATCGAAACTCATTAAAATTTCGATTCAATACATGCTCGTAGAATATTTTAACCAAATTGAATTTATATACTCAAGAACTTCAAATGAATTATTACGTCTCAGACACTAAGCCATCGTGTACAATAAATCAAATAGGTTCGAAATAATTCTTCCAAATACGGACGAGGCACTCCATCTTTAAAACGGACGTATTTTTTCTAGATGCGGCCTCAGTGGGCGTATGATTGTTCTTTGTGTAGGCGGTATAAGGATTGGGTACATAAGTACCCGTAATAGGTACGGGTTTGCTCTTTTTTATGCCCTATTTAGTTAAGCAGAAAAATACATAGAATTCGTAATGCGGAGAGGTATTCTTTTATGAAGGATTTATCTTTGAAAAATGTAATTTTTTTAAGAGTGACTTTGCTAAAACTCATTCTAGTAGTGAGGTAACTTAATATAAGTGTTAAGTTACCTCCCTACTAGAATGAGTTTTTAGAGAGTGTTAATAATTCTCATCCAACATATCGATGTCCAGGTTTCAAAATTCTCCATTTCTATAACTAGTAACTAGTTGTAGGTAAGGTGCGCATAATTATGTATTGCCTGGTATGGCTTCAGCTAGCAAGCGTTTTTCATTAAAAAATAACATGAACCACTTTGTCTAATAAACCAAAATAAGCAATAATAACACAAACACTTCAGTCAGAGCACGACACGTTGAAGACGTGGACAGATTAATTAAGAAAAACAGAGAACCGAATTACTTAGCAAGGAATAAATTGCTGAAGGTACTCTGTGGACGGGAATTTATTCTCTGACGGATTAACCGTTGTGACGTCACGTGTATGAATGTAATTACATCGCGGAATTAGGGATGTTAGAAGAGGTAGGAAATATATCTGATTAACTTGTTCTGAACTAAGATAATTGGTCTTTTATCGTTGTTAAATTGAAGTGGTAGGTAGATTTTCGTTTTTATGTTGGTAAAACATGAGTGTAGGTACTTTTACTATGACAATACCTAGCCTTTTCCCAAATATGTTGGGATTGGGTTCCAGTCTACTCGGATGCAGCTAAAGACCAGTATTTTACATGGAACGACTGCTTAGCTAACCTTCCCCTACCCAGTAACTGGGTAACATGATACCTCGAGACAAGCTGTTTGTCAGACTTTTGGGCGTCTGACGACCCGTAACGATTGTGAAAGATCCAGGGAGGGACGACTTCAAATATGACAAAACTCATAATAGATTCGGTTCGTTATTAAACGATTCAGCTGGGGCTGATTGAGTGAAAATACATTTTGCACTGTGCATCGAACTATTCTTTAACTCAATCACAATCCACCCAACTTCAGCGGTTGAGGCAGTGTGGAAAACCGAAACTATTGTCGAAACTAAACGACCTATAGTCTGGCAAAAGCAACGATTTCACGAAACGAAGGTTTGATGAAAACTCACGAAATGTTCCCAAAACCGGGCCCGATTGAAACAAAAGAAAGAAACAAAAACGTAAAACCGCCGACGGAATATTAAACTTAGTGGCTTCACTCATTCGGTCCCAAGAGAACCATTCATTCACTCACTCTTTACTGTGAATGCCAAGCTAAATTCAAGATTAACAATTCACTTTGTCGTTCCTCTTTTGTTTTAATTTGTTAATATAATCTTGATACTAGAAATGGATGTTAGAATAATAATTTACGCTTGTACTAACAAGATGGTCGCCGGATATCGTAGTGAGTCAGAGAAAGGGTAGGTTTGCTGCCATATTCAAATCGACTGCAAAATCATCCACTTTAGAAACCCTTGATGTATGAATTCAGACGCATTTTCAAGAACCAATTAAAAGTGAGAGCTACAATTATTTTAATGCGTGAGAGATATATTTGGTTGCATAGCACCATTTTTTTATGCAACCGATTATTGATAACTTAATGTCTACAATATGGCCCGTTTTTGCCGTTAAATAATTTACATACTAAGACCCCTCCGTGCCTCGGAAAGAATGTTAACCCGTTTGGCATATAATTTGAAGATCTTTGACAATCGTTACGAGTCGTCAAAAGCTCAGAAATCTGACCACCAGTCTTAACAAAAGGTTTCGTATCACCCAATAACTGAGTTGAGGAGGTCAGATAGAAAGTCGCTCCTAGAATATGCTGGTATTCAGTTGCATCAGGATAGACTGGGAGTCGACCCCAACATAACGATACAATCCGACATTATCAAAATTATATTTTTCCCGACGCAGAGCACACTTTACACCGCACGTTATACCTACATACGCGTGTATCCTACACCTACACACATGCCTACACACTCTACTCCCGCCAACACCCCTATGACCTAATAACAGCCAGTAGGTAGGTACGCCACAAAGTCCCCAGTTAACACTAATCAGGGCAGTTTTAAAGTTAGACCAGTCAAACGATACAGCTTAACTTTGAGGTGACGTGTCATGTTGACTAATGAGTACTTACGTCTCGGTTAGAAGTGCTACAACTTGGGATAATTGAACTTTTTTGTATAAACACCCCTTGACATAGTCACTGCACCATGAAAAACAACAGTGAGTTTAAAAATTATTAGAATGTTGTGATTTTACGTTGAAATTAGCTTCACCGCTTCGTCAAAGCGTTCGTTCCACGCGTGTTCGAACAACGCATAATAGTTTTTCGTGATTTTTTCATTAACTACAAACAAAAGTAATCATTTTTTTTCAGCAAAGCACTAGATTGTTGTTATTTATAATTATTATTAACATTTACTCTTTAATAAAAACATTTAATCGAACTTAGTAATGCAAATAGAAGTAAATACCAAAATAAATGTAAAAAAATAGCATATAAACTTGAAAATACTAACGATCTAGTCCATGGCTGAAAAAGTGTTTACTTTTATTTGTATTTAATGAAGTAATCACTAAAACCGCCATTAATACGCCGTTGCCAGCGCGACGGGAAAACGTTCTTTAAAAAAACTTTTCTAGTTATTAAACTTAAATTCAAAGCAAAAAATCTCTTCTAATTAAATGTACTTAAAACTTAAATAATAATAACACTTAAACTTATCTCAAATAAACCAATAAACTAAACCAAATTACAGGCACTTTTGGATTGTCAAAGTCGGTGAGTTAGAAAGATGAAGCTAGTTGCCCATTCCAATTATATTTCAAACAAAATCTTACAGTAAATGGAACACAAACCAAACGTATAGGGCGTTTGATTTGTGTTCCATTTACTGTTAGGTCGATTTTTTTCTATCGGGGTCTAGAATGATATGCTGAATTCCTGGTTACAGTTTACGCACAAGTTAAAAACTTATCCTGTATATCGAAACAGAACTCATCTTGAATTTTCCTTGCATGATCTGTCAGAGGCCTATGTACAGCAGTGGACGTCTTTCGGCTGAAATGATGATGATGATGATGATGATGATCTGTCAAAAAATGAGCAGTGGTGGCCCCAGTGGTAATGGCCATGACTTACGGTCGCAGGTTCAAACCCAGACAGGTGCTTTACTTTGTGTTAATTATTTCGTCAACACTGCTCTACAAAATTCGAAGACATGTGATATCCACTAACCCGCACTGGGCTCCCGTGGTGGATTATGGTCCACCCACTCTCACAAAGAGAACGCCTGAATCCCAGCAGTTGGGTCATTATAGGCAGATTTTTATGATCATGCGTACCTACTGCACCCTTAGCCATGCATGATTAACATTTATGAGGTCTTATTCAACCCGTTGATTACAATATTGTATCGCCCTTTATTGCCCATAAAAGCCATTAATTCTAAAGCATAGTTCCCCTCTTAATATAAAATAGCTAAACGACATATTAACCTAATTTCTACCCCCTTTTCCTCTTCTCCCGTACATTTATGAACGAGCCTCTAATTCTCACTTTAATTAATTTAGAAGCGGCCTTTCACTGAGCCAACACGTTCACCTGTGTCGTGCGCTAATTTATTATGAAATTTAGTCATTGTTATTGTTTATGAGGGAAATATGGAGTTCACGAGAATGTGGGGCTTAAAATAGAATATTATGGAGAATTTAAACAGTACCTATAGTGGTACAGTCATGTACCTATCCTTCTTCCTGCTCCCTACTTCCAATCCCTATTTCCTACTATATTTTAAATGGAAAAGTTTGGATGTTTTGATAATTATAATGATTATGTTTATTTTCCAAACAGTGCTTTACATTTCCTTATGATCTATATTATAATAACTAAGTTCACATAAAGAAAAATAATAAGACGTAAAGGAAGCGTTTTGCTTTTGAACTCCACACTAGGTCGAGCCTGTCTCGTGGAGTCCATGGGTGGTATTACCGTATGATGAAGTGCGCATACCATGAAAGTGATGGCTTGTTATATTCGAGAAGCACATAAAATAGTGTTATTACTGTAAAACAATTAAAAACATTAAACATTGTCTAAATTTAGAACACTGAAATTAAAACTAATTAGTTTAGAAAAATATATTGATAGCAATGTGTGATTTGATTTGATTTGTGCACTATATGTAAGTGTGTGTGTGTGTGTGTGTGAGAGAGAGAGAGAGAGTTTGTCTACTCAGTCACACAAAAACAGCCGAACGAATTTTCGAAGCCGCGGGTAACAGCTAGTGTGTTATAATAAGACTCATCGAAATACAAAAGTATTCTTATTTTCTCTATAACTTTCATCGTTTTAAAGTTGACAGTACATGAAAGATACACGTGTTTCAAATTGGGGACTTTTTTGTAGGAAAAACGTTTGAGGAAAAACATTTTCGGTAGGAAAAAAATTATTTGAGTTCTTATTGTAAGCGATTAACTAATTTGGTTGTTGTTCTTTGGTAAACGAGTTTTATCTTACTTCCTACTTGTATATATATATACTATTAATAAAGAGGAAAGATTTGATTGTTTTTTTGCATTGAATAGGCTCCGAAACTACTGAACCGATTTGAACACTTTCACTGTTGTGAAGCTACACTAGCCTCGGGTGACACAGGCTATATTTTATCCCAGTATTCCCACGGGAACGAAAACTACGCAGGTGATACCGCGGAGCGCTGCTAGTATACTGTATATATGTAGGATTTTCATTGTTATAAAATATGTATTAAGTGTTTCTAAACGGATTAAAGTGATAATTTTATGACCGAAGGATTGAGTGAAAGTGTATGAGAGAGTGAAGCGTGAACGGATTAGGAACTAAGCTAAGATGTAAGATGGACGACGGACGTAACAACTGCTCGAGCGGCCAAGCGAATTAAATTAAATACCGTAAAGCGGCCACGATGACGTCATCGCACCCATTTGCATCGTGGGTGGTGGCCGCTCAAGGGGCTAAGAGCGAGCTAATTAAGGTAAAAATTATAATAAAAGAAGAAGTAACAATTAGAAGAAACGTTTTATTTCATTTAGACCATTTCCTACATAATTATGGTATTAAAAATGTGAAAGTTTGTATATTTAGATGCCTGGATGTTTGTTAGTCAATCACGCTAAAACGGCTCAATGGAAATGGATGGCATTTGGCACAAAGATAGCTTATAACCTGGATTAACACATAGGATACTTTTTATCTCGATAGTACGTTCCCGTGGGATAACATTAAACCTCCACGCGGGTGAAGCCCCTGGCAAAAGCTACCTACTACTTTGGGGGCATCCATTAATTACGTGAGGCAATTTTGACGATTTTTCGACCCCCACCCCCGCTCCAGAGCGCCATCTCACCAGTGAGATGTCGTGAAATTTGGCTCGACCCTACCCCCTTCCTATAATCTCACGTGAGATATTTCAAAATACGTATTTTGAGTTAAAAACGTTAGTCTGTGCTTATTTGCTTTCGATTTATGCGTTGCGTTGGCTGGCTCGACTGGCTTGTGGCAGCTTAACAATCGAGTAGCTAATGTGCGCTACTTTGTGGCGTTCGCATAACCGCGATAAATATTATTTTATAAGATTTAGCCATATTGGTGGATAAACATGTATTACTTAATTTAACCCAGTTTTCTCGTAATTTTCAAAAAATATATCAATTACGTGATATTTCCAAGACCCTTCTCTCCCCCACGTGAGATTGGGTGAGATTCTACTCGAGCACCTCCCCCCCCCCCCTAAACGCCTCACGTAATTAATGGACGCCCCCTTTTGAAGAAAAAATTAAATTAAAAATTTAAAAAACCCCCGACCCAAACAAAAACTCAAAAAAGTAAAAAATAATATTTATAGGCCTTTTAATTTTAACGTAATATTTTGATCAGGGCATTGTCAAGTCGGGGGACGGCTAGGCCTCTGTTTGGCGTTTTCATTGACCGCCCCCCGACTTGACAATGCCCTGATCAAAATATTACGTTAAAATTAAAAGGCCTATAAATATTATTTTTTACTTTTTTGAGTTTTTGTTTGGGTCGGGGGTTTTTTAAATTTTTAATTTAATTTTTATTTCTTGCTTTTTAAACTTAATGTCTCCCTTAAATCACCATTTATCTATAATCTATTCATTGAGACCTTTTCAATGAACCCAAACACGATACTTCTGCTGTTTGTTGGTGAATAACTTGGGTTTCCTGGAAATTCCAGGTGTTGCTCCAGCATCAGTTCAAGGTTATTTTATTCGTCTAATATCATTGAAGTAATAGAATCCCAAATTTTGAGTTGATCAGAGGCTAAAATCCGTTTTTCAACCAGAAAAGAGCTGATAATCTTCAAACGGCTGAACCGATTTTGATGAAACATATCTAAGAACACTCCCGACTAATACACCTTTCAAACAAAAAAAACTAAATCAAAATCGGTTCATCCGTTCGGGAGCTACGTTGCCTCAGACAGACACACACACACACACACACACACACACACACACACAGACACGTCAAACTTATAACACCCCGTCGTTTTTGCGTCGGGGGTTAATAAAAACAAAACAATCAAATAAAAAATTAACCCCTTTTTATTACATCCAAATCTCAATAAAAAAAAACTACAAACGAACCGAAAAACAATCTACAGCGAAGCCACCCTTCCGTGCGACGGCAAAAAAATACCGCAAAAGGGAAGAAATCTCGCTCATCATTGTACCGAGCAACTCACTGAAGGGAAAGCAAAACTTTCTCAGAGGAATCATCGAAACCGCTACGATCCTCGACAAAACAATAACGTATTTTTTCTTTTCGATATTCATAAAAAGGTATGAAAGCCTTGAAAATAAACAATAAAACGGCATGGAAACAGTTTAGTACCATTTTTCTTGAAAGGATGTACAGAGGCCAGCACATCAAGCTACCCCAATCTGTCAGATTTCTTTGATAGATTTTCAACTTTGTAACAAAAATATAAGGTTCATGTTCAATTTGAAAAAAATGACAGTTTGGGATAGCTTGATGTACTGACGAATGTACTTATGTATATCCTTAACAACGACCTGACAAATTTTGAACCAAATTATAAAGTGGTGGAATCTACGTTCGGTACGAAAAATAACTACGAGTACATCACGCTTGTCATACTTTGGGAAAAGAATTAATCTACTCTTGCAGAACATTTATTATCTATATGTACAGGTTGTGGCGTAAATAGTGGTCCACCGTTAAGGATTCGATATAACAAATAATTTACTATAACATATTAAAACAATTGCCATTTTTACCCAAAGATTCCGAAAATATTTAACTTTTTGTTTTATAAGAATTTAAGAAATTTCTACCTTCTAACCAATGAAAAAAAATGTTTTTTGTTGAAATTACAATTGTAATTTCAATTATTATTTTAAAAAGAAAGATTTTTAAGGTCGAAATTTCGTAAATACTTATAAAACAAAAATATAAATATGAATCCTTGGGTAAAAATGTTTTTTTTTTTTTAATATGTTATAGTAAATTATCTGGTATATCGAATCCTTAACGGTGGACCACTATTTACGCCACACCCTGTATATAAAGCCTGCCAGGGGTGCGGGTTTGTTCGAAAGGGATACCACAGCCCCTGGCATACGGGCTACTGAAGGAACACGGGTGGGTTTTAGTCAGTAAAAGTCTGGCACGCCCTCCTGCGGGAGAAGTTATTTGATGACGTCCCACCCAAAAAAAAAAATCGGTTGTCTGTAAAGTCGGTTTACTGACGATAGTTGAACGTGACAACGTCATAAGATAATACTATTGTTTATTATTGTATTATTGTATAGCAGCTGTCCACGCAGACGCATCGCTTACTCAAGTAGGAGAGAGACTGATGTCGAACGCTGCTGAACGCGGAGGCCGATTGTGCCTCTTTGTCGCTCGTTCCGCGCTCTCGCTTGCACTTCAAGCCTTAAATGGAACGCCTCAGAGAGAGGTAACGCCGTATGAGTCATGTTTTTTCGTGCGTGCAGCCGGCTCCATCGAATTATAAGACGTTGTCACGTCAAAAAAAAAAACCCTGTATATAAAAATGAATCGCCGAAATGTATGTACTGCACCAAATTGGATGATTCTTTCTTTTATGTGTTCCGTAATGTCAGGACAAGGTTTGTATAGCTTATGCCAATTCAATATTCATAGTTAAGACAGGATAACGTCTGTCGGCTAGTTTAAATTAATGGCAAATGTACCAGTCTCCAGGAAAAAGATATGCACGTTACAAAAAAAACTCAGTGCTAAGGGGAACAGCAATGCTCAAAGGCAAAGGGCAGGCTATTATAAGTTATGCATTGCAATCATGCTGTGTGCTCCCCGGCGAGCGAGCCTTACATACTTGGCTAATGAAAAGTAAGTGAAAACACGATGTGTGTAGTATACTTAGATATTAATCACGGGTAATGGACTTTAATAAGTTGGTTACATTATTTTTATAGCTCTAGCTTATGCCGGCAGTTTTGAAGTGAACTTGGGTGTACACTTCGAAATGCGGTAGTTATGATCAATGATACACGAGTCAAGGTAAGTAGAAGAATATATTAATTTCAATTAGCACGGCTTATATAGGTATGCAAAAATATTTAATAATAATAATCGATCACGCCACCTTTCTACAAACGGTTCTGACTTGACCGTGTCCTAATGAGGGGGCGTTAACCTAATACAAAGGATTAGTGTCGGCCATCTTGCGCGCGCGCCGCTCGTACAAAGGATGACGATGAGGAGGCGTGGCCTAATTCGTTATCTCTCTTGGTCACCTCATGTGACGTAGGCGGTCATACGATCCTATGCTGCGTTGAGTCGTGTGCGAGTACTTGCCTACTCGCCACAGTTTCGCCCGCGTGGAGATCTCGGACGTCGAAAGTTATTCCACGGGACCGTACTACCGGGATAAAAAGTACATAACCTATGTGTTATTCCATCCTGGATGAACATAAACTACATCATCATCATCAGCCTATAATGTTCCCACTGCTGGGACACAGGCCTCCTCTCGGTGAGAGAGATTGGGCCATAATCTACCACGCGGGCCCAGTTGGTAGATGTCACATGTCTTGGAATTTTTGGTTCTAGGACATGCCGGTTACCTCACGATGTTTTCACAAACTACATAAACTACATGTGTGCCAAATTTCTTCCAACTCGGTTCAGCCGTTTTTGCATAATTAAGTAAAAAAAGTTAGCGATACTGCTGAGCACGAGATCCTGGTTCCCAAGTCGGGCTGTGTTATCGAGTTTTCCTATCTGGAATTTTTCAGTAGCAGCCCGAGTCTGGAATTTTGCCCTGTTAATAGCTATAGGCTCGCCCTCTATTACTTGAGACTAAAACATAACTAGCGAAATGTGATTGTACAGACGCCAGCACATCAATCTACACCAATCTCTTAAATTTCTTTGATAGATTTTCAACATTATAACATAAGTTTATGGTTCATGTTAAATTGGGAAAATCTGACAGTTTACGGTAGCTTGACGTGCTGACGTCTGTACCCACGGTACACGTCGACAAACCCTTCGGAGACACAAAGCATGTTGTTATGTTATAGAAGTAATACAATCATAACTTATTACTTAACTACATAACTTGATTAAGAACCATTCAATCTTCGTCTATGTCTCACCTACTTTCTCCCAAACATATTAAGTCTTACGCATATCATTGAGCCGCGCTGATTGCTTCAATCTCACGGCCCAAGGCATAGTAAACCACTGCTAGTTTACAGTTTGCAAATGAGGCCACATTAAGTGAACTAATCATAATAATCTGTGAACACAACTGGTGTATACTGTGTATAGAGTTTGGAACTTAGTGAAGTTGAGAGAAAGAGGTCATGTCTACATTTAGCTGGGAATCGAGTCATATTTGACACTTGGTTCTCTTAATGAATGAACTAGAGATCTGCCCCTGCTTTGCACGGGTCAAATGACGACATTTCATGTCATAACAATGAGATTTCCATGCTATCTCTTTTTAAATTAAATGGTTAAATCTTAATGTTTTATACATGTAAACCTTCGGATTAAAATTTTCTAAACGATAATGAAAACCGCATCAAAATCCGTTGCCTGGTTTAGAAGAACCACGCAGCCACATAGACAGACACGAAAAGCGACTTTAATTTATAATATGTATAAAGATGTGGATGGTAGTTAGTTAGTTACTAGAAAAATCTGTTTAGGGCTTAAAAATGTTTCCCGGGTACTTTTCCAGCACTATCATGAAAACACTGAATAAAATAAAGAAAGAAAAAGTATTTATTGGAGTCGCACAGGAATATCACAAACTTAATACAATTAAGGAACACAAAAAAAAACTAAAACACACGCTACACTGCTTAATAAAATTAAAATAAGATTTAAACAAAAACAAAGTAAAATAAAAAACGAAGCCAAAAGGCCACTATCTCAGCATGATGCTGCGACATTTAAAAAGTGTCACAGTGCTAAAATAAAGATAAATGTCTTAAGATATCCTACAGAGGAATATTATCCACATGTGGTAAGATCTAAAACCGTTTCAAAAAAGTAATTCCACCACCTCAATGCAAGATAATCCCTAATCAATGTTTGTTTACCCTTTTTAATCTTGTTTATTTTAAGATAAAGTGCACAAAACAATAGCCAAACGAAATGAGGCCCGAAAATATCAATTGTAAGTAAATTTAACGCCATACGCCAGCCAAAAACTTTTAGCAATTCTCTACACCGATCACAATACTTTTAATGTCATATGGGGCCATTCAAAAACTTGTTTCCAAATCTGTGTTCTGGTTGACAATGCACTAAAAGTAATGATGGAAAATGGTCCATAAACTTTACCAAAATGCCCTAAGTTTATATGAGCAGGGGGACAGTAAAAGTCTGTATATGACTGTATCCATAGACAATTGCTGTAAAGTTAAGGTTTTAAAATGTTTTTATTGTTGTTAACAACTTAAAATTATTAAAACGTTGCTTTCTTTGCTGTTCTTTTGGCTACCATCCAGAGAGTTTTGCTTTTAGTAAAAAGTCTTTGTTCCTTATTAGTTTACTATCTTTATGCCTTCCTTCTTTATTTCTTTCTTTCTTTAAATATGAAATTAATGCTCTCAGTGCGTTTTAAGTTTTATTATTATTTTGTAGCAATTTCATGATGGTTTGGGGTCAGCTTCCAATGTTACCAAAAAAGCACCGGTATTCAGCTACATTTGGTTAGACTGGAAGCCGGTAACAAAGTTGGGAAAAGACTTGGCAGAAGATGATGTAGTATTTTGATAGCAAAACAATAGTTTGACACCTGGAGAAGGACGAAAGGTACTTCTCATATTGTCGGTATTATAGTAACGGGGCTTTTTGCTAAATAATAACTGCCGCCGTCGATCGATCAGGACCTATGATTACCGCAGTTAGGCTGTGGGTGGGTGACCATCCTTTCATACCCGTACGCCGCCGTTGATCCCGGCTATCATTCGTGGATCTTTGACAGTCGTTACGAGTCGTCAGAAGCTCGAAAGTCTGACAACCGGTCTTACCAAGCAGTAGAGACTGAAATCCTTTGAATGCACTCATTTTCTCTATCTGACAGGTAGGTAGTTATTTTGAAACATTTGTTGGGTCTTCGTTCCAGTCTTAAAACCAGCATTGCCAAGGCGTGTTACCCAGTAACTGGGTTGTGGAGGTCAGATCGGCAATCGCTTCATATAAAATGCTGGTATTCATCTGCATCCAGTTAGACCGGAAGCCATCATTATAGTTGGGAAAAAGCTAGACAAGACGATGATGATGAAACTACCATGTACAGACGCCAGCACATCAAGCTACCCCAAACTGTCAAATTTTCCCAATTGAACATGAACCTTATAAGTTTTGAAATAAAGTTCCAAATCTATCAAAGAAATTTGACAGATTGGAGTAGCTTGATGTGCTGGCCTCTGTACTAAAGAAATCCCGGTGTTTTGTCATGTCGTCGTAAAAACTATGCAAAGCAAAGCCGGATCGCTAGTTATTCCTACAACAGACTATAACAAAAGAAACTCGTCCCCAAACCTCACAAACAAGCCTTGTTTATCTCACATAAAACATATCTGTTTTCCAATAGAAATAAAACAGAGATTTATCACTACAAACACGAGAATATATCTCGTATGAGATGTAAGGAGAATGCTAATAAATAAATGATATATGTTTTTGTTCCGATATCCATTAGCATTGATTGATTGAGCCTGAATATGATTGTTCACAGGTTAAGCCCCAATTTCCCTTTTATGGCCTTTTTCTTGGTTTGAAGGCGATTTGTCTTTGATTTTATACCAGTTGTACCTCTTGATTTATATTATTTTATGTCTTGTAGTTCATAATTTGTTTCTAAATCTCTTATCATTTATTTATTTATTTAACCATTTATGTACACACTAAATAAACAGACAAGAAGATTAGAACAGAAAAATAGGTACAGAGGTGATGCTTATTTCTAAAGAAATCTCTTCCAGCATACCTGCGATAGGAGAAAACATTAAGAGATGTAGACAACGTGTGTAAGAGTAAAAGGGAAAATAAACTACATTTATAACCAAAACCAATTACCCGAAGGCTTAGGTAGAGGTGTCAGCACCAACTATGGGATCCGCAAGGGCCGTTGCCTGCCGGGGTGCGGGTTGTTCGAAAGAGATGCCGTGGCCCCTGGCACACAGGCAACTGAAGGAACACGGGTGGGTTTTACTCAGTAAAAGTCTGACACGCCCTCCCGCTCCACCCAGAGCGGGAGTAGTTATTTGATGATGTCCTACCCTCAAAAAAAATCTGTGAGTTTAGCTAATGCACTGTGCGATTTAATCAGGTAAAATATGCCTTTGTAATTCAAACTATTCACGGAATCACCATCTGCCTAGCCTTTTCCCAACTATTTTGTGTTCGGCTTCCAGTCTAACCGGATGCAGCTAAATACCAGTATTTTACATGGAGTGACTGCTTATCTGACTTTCATAACCCAGATACTGGGTAATAAGATACCCCTTGGCAAGAATTGTTGTCAGATTTCGAGCTACGGACGAAAACGAGTTAAAGATGCACGAAAAAGCTGGGACCAACGGCTTGACGTCATAATATCTACCTGTTAGGCAAAAAAAAGTAGTGTACTCAAAAGATTTCAGTCAGAATTTTTAAGAACCTCGAGCACATTTTTAGCTGCTGGCTACCACGACGTTATCTGTTGGTCGATTGATCTAGTCATCACAAGAGAAGACTTTGTGACGTCTAAATTAAATCATCATGTACATAGCTTTTTCCCAAGTATAATGGGGTCGGCTGCCAGTCTTACCGGATGCAGTTAAGTACCAGTATTATACATGGAGGGACTTCCTTTCTACCACCACAACCCAGGTTTTTGGGTAATAAGTATGTTACCCCTTGATAAAACTTGAAGTATAAATGAATTGATGGTTAAAAACAAAACATAGCTTTTAAACATGTCACGACCGAGACAAGTCGCTGCACATCTCATGTTTTAAAATCCATGGAGCCATTTCGATGCTTCGAGGGTATAAAGAATGCCACAAACATTGATACCTTCTCTTTGCTGTCACGCGGTCGGGTAATAACTGAAACACCCTAAAAAGCATGTACGAGAAAGAGCGAAACCACTTACGTTATTGCACTAAGTAATTTACAACTGAAACATTCAACTGAAGGTCAAAACCTTACAGAACGATACTAACGCGAGTACATACAAATATGAAATACCATTTTATACGCACCAGATAAGGGTCATAAGGCGATTGTACCGAAATCGCAGCGAAAGATCCCTTTTTCCTATACAAAAGTAAATAAATTGCTAGTGGCCTAAATACGGACCTTTCAAAAATACAGAGAACCTCTGAAATATTCATAGGTCCACGCTTTCTGCTTTACCTTGTTTCTTTACTTTCCAAGAAGTGATATTGGTGAAGTAATACGATCAGAGGTAGGTACTGGTTAGTACACTAGATAGATAGATTTGTATGAATTGCTTGCTTTCAAGCTAGCGGTCAAAATTTATGGAACATTTTTTATAATCACCGACGAAAAATTTCAGCTCAGGAGCGTTTACAACCCATGACTATTGAACTAATGTACTGAATTCATGGTAGTAGATGCGCGTCGATGGCCCTGTCGACTTGGGCATCTTTAACATCTCTACATATATGACAGGTAAAAGTTATTTAACTAAAAAATACCCGAACTTTTACAGTTATACAGAGGTTCCAGTGTCGTCACAGTGAGTAAGTTCCTAGCTTGTACCAAAATTCGTCAATTTCCATTATCATACTCGTAATATTATACGTGTATCCGGTACCGTATGGTGCCGGACGTAAAGAATAGCACCATCCCATTTCTTCCCGTGGGTGTCGTAGAAGGCGACTAAGGAACCTACTAGAGAATGGGCAGCAGCGTTCTCTATGCATTTTACCACCATACTGCGTTTGCCAACCCGCCTGCCAAGCGTGGTGATTATGGTAAAACCCCCCTTTTGAGGAAGGCCTATTTCCAGCAGTGGACGTCTTTCAGCTGAAATGATGATGATGATGATGAATATTATAAGTAAATACACTAATGTTATATGTCAGTGGGTCTGACATTTATTGCGAGTGTCTCTAGCTAATACCTATCAGTGTTAACAGCTGGGTAATTAGTGTCGCCATTTCTGTCTGTCTACAGAACCTAGCAGTAATTCTTGTGGATTTTTTTTTTGTATCTTGTAGCTCATTATGTGTTCTCTTATTTATAAGGATTGAAATGTTGATAAAACCATTTTTTTAAGTTTTTACTTTTTCCTAGAATCGCGTCTTACTGGAAAAAAGTGGTAAAAAATTACCTACTTTCAGATTTTTCAGTGTATAAAGAAATAAAAATTCCTTGCTTTCTAAACATTAAGTTTCTTATTGATAGTCCGTAAGACCTATTACTCAATCAATCAGTCTACCTAGCCTTTTCCCAACTAACGAGAGACTGCCTATCTGATCTCCACAACCCAGTTACTGGGTAATACACTACCCTTTTTCTTCAGTAAGGCAAGACTGGTTGTCAGACATTTGAGCTTCTGACAACCCGCACCGACTGCCAAAGATCCACGATTTAAAAGGAGACACGGAAGAGTCTTAGTATGGAAAGATTGTCACCCACCCATGGACCAACCGCGGCAAACGTAGCTTAACCTGATCAGCGACCCGTGCACCAGTTATTACTTAGCCATGAGCCCTGTAAGGTTTTTTACCATCCTGGAGAAAATATTTGGGCATTTATCAAACAATATAGGCTATACGCAAGTACCTAAGTATTTATTTAATGTCCAAATCAAAAACAGAAATAAAACTTGTGTATCTGTTCGTAATAGATTGCCAGTGATTTATGTTAAGCAATATTCTGTTTAACTTCTCCCAGACGAGGCTATTATCATAAAAATCTAATACTTCGGCGATACGCGAACGATACACGATCCTAATAAGATTTTGCGGAACGGTTTATCACACTTCCAGCCATAACTTATGATTTAGGTCTTTGATGTGTTTTTTTATAGTGCGGATTACTTATGTTATGTTATTTTGTTGCAACATATAGGTACTAAACTTACCTATACTTTAAATTTTGCAAGTAAAATGTGGGAATTCTTACTGGCCATATTTTATACCTCGTTCGAAATCTGAATCGAGCCGCTTTACATCTTTTTGAATGAAGAACTTTATAGATGTTATTGAATTCAAATTTCGAACAATGATGGCCATTATGTCCGCTTCAAAACTGCATAGGACCTTTTTTATTCATAATTATTTTGTTGTTTATGTTGTGGTCTGCGGTAGCCTGAATTGATCGATTGATGTATCAAACGAAGGTAAAGGGAATTTTTCAAATTTTCCTACATTGATTATGGATATGTTTGTACTGGATGATATAACAGTTGCATTTAAACAAATTTAATAAATATATACATAACATGACGCCTGTAATTCCCGAAGGGTGATCCTACTATCCTAATACTATAAATGTGAAAATTTGGATGTTTGTAGCTCAATCATGCAAAAACGGCTGGCGCACCGATAGTTTATAACCGGGATTAATCCAAAGGATACTTTCAGTACGTTCTTGTCGTATAATTTTCGACCCCCCGGGCGTAGTCACTGGTAAAAGCTAGGAATTAACTTCAAAAATTAAATTTAAATTGGTTCTATTAGGTCCATTGGAGTATTGTTTAGTTACGAAATTAGTCTCCAATCCGCAAAATAACAAGCTCAAATCTTTGTTCCTTCCAAAATATCTACCTAACATCGTTCAGAGTATATATCTGGCAATTTTTTCGAGCGAACGTGACGGGCAGGCGTGGATGACTTCATCTGCTTGACCAAACTTCTATATTTGGAGGCAGATATTATTAACAACGGCTTCGTATGGTTATAGAACCTTCCAACAGAATGTGAAGCTTTTAAAAGTGCTTCCTAAACATGAAAATTCGAGCACGTACTATGAAAGGTATGATGAGACATTTTTTTTTACTTTATTTTACGTATTCTATTAAATTTATTAATATTTACGTATTCTATTAAATTTATTAATATTTACGTATTCTATTAAATTTATTATTACTTTATTTAAAGAGCTCTTACATCAAGAGGCGCTTAAATATATCATTTAAATGAAATAAAGATCGACTAAAATTATACAACTACAACAAGATTAAGAGCATTATTTGTAAGAAAATCGAAATCGTGATATTTTTTTACAGAAATATAAATAATTAGCTTCCGCCCGCAACTTCGCCCGCGTGGAAGTCGGAAATTATTCCGCGGAAACGTACTATCGGGATAAAAAGTATTCTATCTGTCTGTGTGTCAAATTTCATCCAAATCCGTGTAGCCGTTTTTGCGTGATTGAATAACAAACATCCAATCATCTTCAAAAACTTTCACATTTCTAATTTCACGGAGTACCCTTTTTTCCTTGTAGGGGTAGATTTTCGAGAAATCCTGATACACGTTATTCTTTATTTTTGGTTTAAGGTATAAATACTGAGTTTTGAGTTAATCAGACCGCGCGTTAAAATTCTTCCTTAAAAACTTTGACACCCCCAATCCCCCGAATCCTTTAGGGGGTAGTTTAGAAAAACAATAAATTGCCAACCTTATAATTTACTTAGTATTTGTGCCTAGTTTCAAGTTTATTAACTCAAGGAAAAAGTTTTTCATGCAAACAAAATCCCCCCTTTTCACCCCCTTACAGGTTGAATTTTCAAAAACCCCTTCTTAAAGCTCCCCTACATTATAAAAGGAAGCCGTGTGCAAAATTTCACGTTCCTAGTCCTAGTAGTTTCGGCTGTGCGTTGATTGATCAGTCAGTCAGTTTCTCCTTTTAATTGCACCACCTGTAATTTGCGAGTTTTAGTCTTAACGAGTATTTGAATGAAAATTGTATGCAGAATGTGCTTTATGCGTGTTTTAGACCAAACGAGTGAATACTCGTTAAGACTAAAACTCACAAATTACAGGTGGTGCAATTTAATTGACAACCCGATGTAGGTATCTTTTATTTCCAGTAATCACCGTTCAAAGTCTAGCCGCATTTTGCGACAATCAACTGTCAAAAACTTGTCAAAATTGTATGGAAAGTCAAGGTAATTTTGACAGATCGAGACTGAGATCAGACCGTAAACGTTATTAAAATTACGTTAATTGTCACTCAGATCAGAGAAAGCATCTACACACGACCACAGCAGTCCATCAAGTGGTAGGAACACAAATACTTGTAGCTACACGATCTAGAGTTAAGTATGAAATTTGTTTCGCGGAGACTAAATGTTGAACAAAGCTCGACGCGGAAGCTAAGAGCTGTTACTTGTTTATGTTTAACTAGAAGACAAAATGTTAGTTGCATTTGTTTGGTGCTTGAGCATTTTCGTGAAGAGGATTCAGGTTAGCAATTAAGAAAATAAATAGGTCTTATTCAGTCAACAACCAACCAAGAAGGATGAACAGGATAAAACTTTAACCAGTGCGCAAATGCGCTAGTGCGTAAGAGCGCAGTGTGTAAATCCCTACTAATATTATAAATGCGAAAGTAACTGTCTGTCTGATACGCTTTCACGCCTAAACCGCTTAACCGATCGTCATGAAATTTGGCAGAGATATAGCCTGGGATATGAAGAAGGACATAGACTACTTTTTTATGCGATATCCAACAAGCACGCGGCCGAAGCCGCTGGCAAAAGCTAGTTTTAACTAAATTGCTTTCCATATATTTTGAGCGCATAGATATAGCACTTTTCCATGAAAAAGCAGTTTTTTTTTTTGCCGCCGAAAAATTTCTACTCATGGGGATCAAGAAACACATAAATATTGAATTTTTGGTCACAGTTTACAAACTGATTAAAATTATATTCGGTAATATTAGTGAGGTTCTTCAGGTCAGGTGCGTAGTACTCGCAACAACTAGATGTAAGAACGTAAACGAAGCAAAAGGAATTTGCGAAGATCCCCATTGAAAGATAGCTTATGTTTATGTATGTAAGTATCTACTTACATACATAAACATAAGCTATCTTTCTATAGAGAGATATTATATATGGTTTCTTTTCACTAGGCACTTTCAATAACTAAAAAAACATATGATATGATGCTTTATATTTGTTTAATCATTGGAAACTTACCCGCAGGGTTTCACGGTAAAAAGTACCCCTCCATCTCTTTGTCATAAAGCATCCGTGTGTCAAACGACGAACCATTGAGGCGTGAAAACATAACAAACAAAAAAATACACTCGCATTTATAATATTTACTGTAGGTATATATTAAGAAGGGTTGAAAGTAACACTAGAACATCACTGTTTAAGTTCGTTTTATTCTAGGTTTCTGATAGGCTGATCTTGTCTCTGATCACAAAATCTCAGCTTCGTGATTGGTTGAGAGAAAAAAACAACTGCCAATCAAATTATTTCACAACAGATAAAATAGAAAAGGCTTACAAAACCAAGACCGTCTTGTTGCAAAAGACAATTTATTTTCAGACCTAGGTTTTTAATGTCATAGCACGGAGCCATTTTAAAATTTCGATTGTTATTCCGTCTACGGTAAATTACAAAACTAACAACTTAGTACCAAAATAAGTTGTCAGATTTGTATCAAGAACTGTATTTCTATCACATGTAGATTCTTATTTAGAGAAAAACTCCATGGTTTAAACCATATAGGAATAAAATTAAACCCTGATATTTATAAAACCGAGAAACTTTTAACGATCTTCACTTGTCTGCAGATTCTCAAGGTGAATAAAAAAATGAACGTCGCCATACTTCTATTTACGTTAATCATACCGTTTATGTATTGCTTAATCAATCACATGCCAGCTTTACCTACTGGTGTGTAGTACCTACTTATAATAACAATGGCCGCCGCTGAGAGGCGCCCTTCATGCCCTGAAGCCTGTCTGCTCCACATCGCAAGGACAACTCGGCCCTGCCTTGTATTATGACACATAATCTGTGTTACATTGTAGTTTAGCAGTTGTAGTGTTGTTTATAACGAGAATTTGTAGTAGAATGGTGTATCGTCTACTTTAGACTGTGTATCTACAAAAAATACGTTTAAGTCAAAATGAAATTATTGTAATTTCCGTCGACTTGAAAATATTGGAGTTAGAAGATCAAAGCATAATTTAATTTTGGGTTTCCACATCCAAAAATTGAACATAAAACAAAGAAACATCAAAATAAAGTTCTTTTTTCAAATTGAACAAATTACAGCCAACCGCAATGTCAATTTATAAAGCAGAAACGTCACGTCCGCAACTAAGCCACTCGAACAAAGCGCCAAATTAAAACGTTCCCCCACAAATTAATTCAAAGCACATTACTTGAACAAGCGTCTTAATTTACCGTAAATATCAATTAAAATTTAAACAACAACCGACATTTAAAACAAGACCACGGTCACTGGAATGTTCCACGAAACAATTGTCGAACGAAACGGCTGTAATTACAAGAACCCAAAGCCTACAATTCCGTTGTCGGGTAAGCATTTCCACATGAGATGAAACTTTGTGGGTAATGGCTGAAAACTGACGAGTATTATTAGCTCTGAACCTTATGCGGGCGCTTCACTCGTGCTAGAAGAATACAACTCATGAATAATTCGTTTCTTGAACAGGGACGTCAAGGAGTATGGAATATTATGAGGCCCCGGCAAAGCACCTACATATTTGCTTTTGGACTTAATTTTTAATATGAATAAGAGATAAGCGCTGCTGAAATATAAAACTATTTTGAAATTCTGGGCTCGGTTTCACAGCAACATTATTATTTAAATTCTCACAGATATAAGTAAAATTACAATATCAGCACGTGTGACCCATTTATGTGAATGCGTCCATTCCACATCAGCAGGACATATTTGTCGTATTGTAAACCAAGCTTAATTGCGAAATGTGGCAAAGCCCGTATTTTGGCGCGAATCTCGGTGAAAAGTGAATCCGCGCTAATTGAAATTCTCACACCACGAAACCTCGGACGCTGCCAAAGGCCTCTGGTTCGTTGCCGAAAACTTGTATCGTAGAACAAGAATTTAAAAAAAAACGAAATCGACTAATTGGCGCATCTAGGCTAGTGTGGAAGTTGATTTGAAAAAGGAACGGCCTTTAAACAAATTATTCTTATTTTATTGGAGTTTATGGCAATTTGCGCGCCATCTTTTATTTTTATTCCACGGTATGGTCATAGTGCTATATGAGGATATAGTTTTAAATCAAAACAAGGTTAAAGCTTTCGCGTAAACATCGTAAAAGAGAATGAAGCGGAAAATAATTCTACAACTTTCCTCTGTTTTATATTCATTAATTGATTCCTACGCTTCGCTGTTCATAATTTATTCGAGTGTTTTTATTTGTGATGCCTTCACCGTTTTACATAGGAACATCATAAAATGGTCACGTTATTCTATAAACACTTTTTGTAACAGCGCGACGGATTAATAAAGCTTTTATAAGTATATTTTCCATGTTAGATAAAAGTTGAACGGAACGTAAATGAAAACTATCGTATATTTCTTGTACCTTTTTTGGTACACGCTCTGTATCGATAGCGATACTTAGGAAGGTACTACTTATGATCGAGTGAATGGTGCCAATATGAAGCGTTAGTGGTGATTCCCACTAAGCCGACAATTTAATCCGACAACAGACCGAAACATTACTGCGATATTTAATCTAATCGTCAACTTAGTTCAGTAGCACAGTAGTGCTTATGATTGAAAAGGAAAGTGCAATGAAGAGTCTATTAACTTAACGGCGCTTTTCAAACAAGCATTTTCTCGTGAAACGAACTCTAAGGAAATTACTATCCACAGTCTACAGAACTAGGGGCACAACAATCTCCATAAATATTACCTAAGTAAATACCTTCGTATCAGTAGATTGCAATTTCAGTATTATATTCGCTACGTGTTGGTGCAAAAGCCACATGAGATGATCATAATCATCATCATCTGCCTAGCTTATCTCAACTGTATTTGGGTTGGCTTCCAGTCTAACCGAATGCAGCTGAATACCAGTATTTTACATGGAGCGACTGCCTATCTGACTTCCAGAACATTAATTACCTACTAGGTCACACGATACACTGATGATAAGACTGGTTTTTAGACTTTTAGGCATCAGAGATATATAATAATAATTTCAGCGAGCAGATGTCCACTGCTGGACATAGGCCTCTCCCAATTTGTGGGGCTTGCCAAATATAATAACATCTAGTAAATAATTAAAATGATATCTATAATGAATGAAAGAAGTTCTGAAAATCAAATGTTTGAAACTCCGATTTTAATTTTTCAGTAATCAATTTACTTGACACCTCTCACGACAAGGACCAACCAAAACCACGTGCAGGTTCAAAAAAAAAAAACACGACACAGCTTTTCGTTGGGACAAAATTTTTGTTTGAACAGTCGCAGCGTCTCTGTGACGAAAAACCCCTTAGGTGCTTGTTACTTGGCAACCAGGCACCACGTTGTACACAATTCAACGAGCCGCGATTTCCACTGTGGTCCCCAGTGGGCACTCTTTGAGTTCATTCAGATTGGCGAATGGTTATTTGTTTGTTTGTGTTTAAATTTTGAGCCGTCATAAGCCGATTTTCGTATTTGCTGAGTTAACTTTTTGGGTCTGAGTCTGGTTGAGTTGGCAATCGATTCTATTTTGGTTGTTTGGGATTTTGTTTTAGGGGTACAAGGGTAGGAATTAATTGATTCTTGTGAAGATTAGATTAGATGTGGGAAGCACAAGACCGGTCGAAGCGGATGAGCCTGGGGGAGGCCTATGTCCAGCAGTGGACGTCTTTCTGCTGATATGATGATGATGATGATGTGAAGATTAAACGTTAATGTGGATAAGTAGTAGGTATATTAGAGAGCTGTGGTGGCCCAGTGGTAACACCACCAGTTTTAGGTCGCGGGTTCGAACCCAAGCAGGCGCTTTACTTTGTGTAAATAATTTCACTACCATTACTCTCAAAACGGTGAAGGAAAACATCATGCGGAAACCGACATGTCCTAGAACGTCAGATCAGAAGAACTTCAATAATATGTGGCAGCTACCAACCCGAACTGGGTAAGCGTGATATATCACAGCCCACTCCCTCTCACAGAGAGGAGGCCTGTGTCCCAGCATTGGGAACAAAGGCAGGTAATGATTATGCTAGTAGGTATACTTTTCCTTCCGATCAAATCGTTCCTAAGGACCAGTTCAAAGAACCAAACAATAATAAGTTTCACAAAGCTATCAGGACCATAGCTCGCAATAATGCTCCGAGCCACAACTCAAAGCTTTGGCAATAGTTATCACCTAGTACACCAGTAAGATATAAAGTAACAATAACGGTCTAAAAACAGAACATGATAATCCAGAACTACAAACTACCTCAGAAACTTAGAGCTCTCTACATCACTTCAAAAGGAACCGCTGCGGTTACCAACTTCTAATAACCATTTAGACGGTAATGTACAACATAAACTTTTCCGCAATTTTCACTGGAACGCTTTTCATCCTATTCGCTTTGAAAGTAGAAAAAAATATGGTGTTCTTGTCGTCTCACGAAAGGATATAAATTTTTGAGATTAAAGCTAAGAGGAACGACTAAATCTATAGTTATTGCGCTATTTGATATGTAGCCACACTAACAACGTGTGCCCATGAATCAGTATGAAGCCTTTATGCCCGTGAACTTTGTGCCATCGTCATCACATACAAAAACCACACTGCAACATCAACTCAATACATTGAAATAAATAGTGTAACAAGTGTAATCTTTGTAAGATGATCAAACACAGCTTTTATTTCAAATAAACCAATTACAGGCACTTTTCATTTGTCAAGGGGTCGATCAATCAAAAAGACCAATGCAGTAGGCCACACACTATAAGAATGCTGCAAATCAATAAGGACCAGAATAGCATACGCTATATTATGTACCTTATGAATGCATACGAATTACAGATATAATTGTAGACATTTTGTAAAGGGTGACACATTAGGCGGTCTTATAATATCAATTATGGTTAGTTTTAATTATCGTTGGGATAAAAAATACTAAAATTAAAATACCAGATATCGAGTCAGTAAACGATTCTGATTAACTACTTTCATAATGTGCATTAATACAGTTACACATAGTATCAAGAATTCTAAAATAGGAACCTTAGTGAAACAGATATCCATAGCGTTCTATCCCTAAGCCATAACAATGAACCGCAAGGGGGTCGTTACCATAGTTCGTAACTCTGCAGATTTCAATAAACCAATACCGCGAGCAGACATGCATAATAGATTAGAACCCTCACATTAATCTGATCGATTCAAAACTTTGCTAGTTACTGAACTAGGATTTGAACCTTTGTTCATTAGTTGGCCAAGTATGAAAGTAAAGGGGAACAGCTTAAAAGCAATCAGGGTAAATCAAATTCTTTTTTGCGTGTAATCGGTAAAATTACCTTTAGGTACCCACTCATCCAAACGATGACACAGCTCGAATAGAGCACGTAGATACGAAAATTGGTCGAAAAACAATCCTTTTTTTTTTAGGACAGTTTAGTTAGGCAAATGTTTAAATAACAATCGTCCATCACAGCGATCTATCAAACCCATGTTCAGCGAAAATCATCCCTACAAATAAGTGATAAAACCACAAAACACCGTTTCCCTCTCAACATCCAAATTAACACAAAAAGAAAGAAAGAGAATAATGATAATTAAAATCATTTACCCAGCTCAGAATATACAGCCGTCCTAATGGCGTACACATTAAACGTATACCTACTGACATAGCAATATATTCTGCGAACCGCTCTACCCACAGAGTTGCCATATTGCAAAAATGAGATTCTCCGGCCGAATTGCTTTAATAGCAAGCCCTGATCCCACGACTGGGTAAATTTAAATAATAAATATGGTAATTATTTGTTAGGATAATTAAGTAACTCTGCTCTTTTTGTGTCCCATCAAAGGGTTTTTTGAATACCGGAGTTTTTAAGGTGTCAAAGTGTATCTATCAAAGTAAAGGGTAAATATTTGCTTTTCGGGTAAAGTTCAAGTCTCGTTTTAGCACGAAATTTCGTCACTGAATCAACATCTTTACAAAAAACTAAGATTCTAAAGAGGTAGAAACCAAGTTTCACATTTTGCTTTTGCAAAAGACTGAAAACACAGCAACACAGGGTCTTACAGTGGGATCATAAACACGTAAACTTGCTATAATAAAACACCTGAATCATAAGCAGGGTGTTTCTCACGACTGTTATAATTACTAAACTTTTTTTATTGACATGACATAATTTCCATAGTTTTATTTTTTCTCTTTTGACATTTGTATCGTTGGAATTGATTGATTGAGATTGTTTTAAAACCTGTCACTCATCCTTTCCGTTTTGCTTTCAGTTAGTGTCTTCATGTTGTTTTAGTTTTGACTGTAATACATTTCAACGCAGTGCAATAATTGAAAATGAAATAAATAAAACACCAGCCAAATCACAACACAACCGTATTTTTTTGTTCACCAAACAAATATTTCGTTTTGCTTATAAATTACAAAAAATAAACAACACGAAGATACAATCACTCATTCTTTTCACAAACTGTCGAACTCACGCCACACAATCGGGCAATTTCAAACTGGCAACACTCGCGAAAATGCTTAACAAAACAGAAAACATAAATCCGTGTCAATACCAATTAACTGTAGGCCACAGAGGAAACACAAAAACACTGGGAATAAATCAACTGACGTACACAAAATGTTACTTTATTGGTAATGCGTATTATATTATCTGTGGTAATGCTGTGTTAATTTTGTGGTTTTTGTGGAGTAGCCAAATGTAGTTTGACAAACGATTGCAACTGACTGATGGAAAGTTTGTGAAAATTGTTTGATAGATATGGCTAAAATGGCTGGCAAAAGTTACATTTTCACTAGACTGTATGAAAAACCAACTTTTTGCAGAATAAAGCTAGCTATGACTTCAGTTTTGCTATATAGTAGGAACGTGCTGGATTTTACACACATTTTTAAAGTTAATACACAAAACAAAAAAATTACTAACTTTGTATCCTGACAAAAATATGGATTATTTTAGCAATTTAAGACAAAGAGAAAGACCGTACTTACTTATCATTTTAGTTAAACGTTTCGACCATACTTATGATAAAAAAATCTACCCAACGTTCACTTTTTAGACCTGCAATTTAATATTTAAACACGCACGTCCTACTCATAAAAAGCTGTGAATATGATTATTATGTAAATATTATGAATATGATTGATTTTAGTTAGAATTACGATCGATCGATGCAGTGATGGAAAAAGTCTATCTGATTGACGTCTTGCCTCCAAGTAACGGTTGCACATGCACTGAGGGTTTTTTGAAATGACGTTCACTAAGTGGCAGCACTGAGACGTCAGATCCAGGCACCTGTCAAAAGTGTCAAAGCGCCTACGGAATGAATAGTGAACGAATGAATGAAACGAATGACATCAAATATTTTAAGTTCATTGTCGAACTCGAAGACCTCTTGTCAAAGTGGCGCCAACTGGTGGCTTGAACATTTTTAAACACCCTCATTTCAATAGTTCTCACAGATTCTTTTAAAATCACACTACACATTATGTAAAAGTAAGAAGAAAATTATCCACTGGATGTGAGAAGCACAAGACCTGTCGAAGTGGAGGAGCATGGGGGAGGCCTATGTCCAGCAGTGGACGTCTTTCGGCTGACATGATGATGATGCTGAAGAAGAAAATTGCTATGAAACTGCCACAAAACACTTCAGTTAGTTATTCTAAAATCATAAAATTGATAGTTCGAGAGCTTGGTCCTTCAGGGTATATACCTAGATAGTCAAAATGATATGTTATGTGTGTGTTTTGAGAGCATAGATTTAAATAGCTACATCGCCCAAATTTGCCCTTCAAAAACGACCCACAACAAAGAACATACCATAAATCGCGACACACTTCCGTGCCCAACTTTTCTAACCGACTAAACCGATACAGCATTATCAGGATAAATGACGTAACGTCAGCGAAATGCTGGGAACAGCGCCGAGCCACTGAGCTCGCGATCTAAGCCCGTGACGGTAATGGCATGAAAATGATAGATCGACACACTGCACTACACTACACTGTAAATCTTGCCATTCACGGAGCAAGCAGAGTTTAAAGCTACTGTAGGCCGTTAAAATTGATGTTTGATACACAGGCAGTGGTAATTAGAAAACGTTGGTATAGCGATTGGAAACTTGGATTCTTCGTCGGGGTCTTTTATTATCGAAAAACCATGTTCATGTCAAATGATGTGATCAGTTATGTCTGCCAATCACAACCATTGACATGTGTCTTGAGAGCAGAAGCTCAATTTACGTAATTTAAATCGTTTAAAAGCTAGTCGCAGTCTCATCAAACTCAAAGCATTTATTTCAAATAAACCAATTACAGGTACTTTTTGAATTGTCAAGGGTCGGTCAGTTAGAAAGATGAAGCTAGCTGCCCATTCCATTTCAGCCAAATTGCGAAATTATAGTTACTTCTGGCAGATTGAAACTAAGATTTAAATGCGAACTTATCATAACAAGACGCGACCCTATTGCCAGATCTTAAAAATACGTAATTTCCGTGGACATCTTCAGCCTCTAGTTTCGGTAACGCACACAAAATTGCCCCTCTGGTTTGACCAGGCTCCCAAAAACCGAAAGGAAATTAGCACTGCTAAAACTGTTCACGTCGGAAAATTGTGTGAAAAATACGGTCATACTATTAAAACAACACACTCAAAAGCACTATTATACACAACCATATTATAAATCTAATAACCAATTATTCCCTAACGAAACAACTACAGCATATTTCCTATTCTAAACTATATTTCTCTCATTCCGTTTTTTCCTCGTTTTCTCCGCCCGACCGTAATGGCATGAAAATGATAGATGGTCACACACTGCACTACAGAGCTCGCTGTAAATCTCCTTTCCATTTGTACTCTGAGTAGAGTAAGCAATATCGACACGTTCTAGACATTTCAGGCTTTAGCTTTCAATAAGAGCTCTTCTTGGATAGTCAGTTAGGTTTTTAAATGGTGTTTGTACAAAAGCTGTTGAGGGGCTTGTGGCTAAGTAACAATAGCTGCGCGGGTCGATCTATCAGGTTAAGCTACGCTTGCCGCGGTTGGTCCGTGGATGGGTGACCATCTTTACATACCAAGACCCCTCCGTGCCTCGGAAAGCACGTTAAGCCGTTGGTCGCGGCTGTCATTTGTGGATCTTTGACAGTCGTTACGGGTCGTCAGAAGCCCGAAAGTCTGACAACCAGTCTTACCAAGGGGTATCGTATTACCCAGTCACTGGGTTGTGGAGGTCAGATAGGCAGTCGCTCCATGTAAAATACTGGTATTCAGCTGTATCTGGTTAGACTGGAAGCCGACCCCAACATAGTTGGGAAAAGGCTGGGCAGAGTTTTTTTTGTACAAAAACTGTTGGTTGAAATTGAAAACTCGAAGTTTTTGTAGAACATACTTGTATGACTTCACGCCTTATTTCCCCGAAGGGCTGGGCCGAGGTGTGTCTGTAGTATACCCACTTCATCGGTTACGGTTAAGTTCCATGTAATAGCCTATTGCCATCAACTAGACAGAAATCCAGACACCTGGCTGCTACTGCGAAATTTCAGATAGAAAAACCCAATAACACTGCCTAACCTGATAATCTAAACCAGAACCCCATGCTCAACAGTAGTGCTTACGACCACTAGACAAACGAGGCAGTAAAATTAGTTTCAATTTTAAGTTCGAAGTACTAACGGTCATTTTCACCAATAGAACTGAACGCAATCAGCACATCTAAGCCTCTTTCAAGAGCTGTCAGTGCCATCATTGTTGTGGTTGTAGAATAGGTACTGATTATTTAACCAAATTAATTTGTCAAGCCACTTTCGAATAAGGGATTTTTTACCCGTATAGTCATTAAATGGTTTTCAGAAATGCTCAGTTTTTTTCAAACCACTAAAGATTCGCATTATTAAAAATCATCAATAACATCGACACATTGCCAAAAGGAACAAAGTGGTCCGTTCTTGGCCACGTCTGAAATATCAGAATATATGTTGTAACTTTAACCAAACGTTCGGGAACACAGCTCCTGGTTATAATGGCGTCAGCTGATATATTTCCACGCGTTGCACTCAATGACCAAGCCAAAATATGCTTGTGGGTTTCACTACTTTACTGCCAATTTTAGTTCTTGCATGCATCCGAGATAAATTTTTTAAATGTGTAATGTGAACACTAACAACTTAGCCTATAAATAAATTGATAACGCTAACAAAAAATTGGCCAAATATCCTTCACTAGGTACCCAGGTACTGCGCAAAAATATTTTATACATTAATTCGTAAAAATCTCTTACCCAACTTAACAATCTCCCCTTAATTGCGAGAATAGCCATGTCGATTCAAAGATAAGACAAAACAAATTAAAACTTGAGACCTTAATTTCGTTCATAGAGCCAGAAACAGATTCCGTCGACGAGAAAAAGTTTTAGAACTACTTAAAGCCGACCATAAGTAAGTAGGTAGTCTGTGGCCAGTTTTAAGCGGCAATCATTTACCGAAATGAGTTTGCTATTTGTTTAATTAAAAGGCCCTCGCACACGAACTAGCTCTTTAGTCTATCCGATCCGAACGTGATCCGAACAAACCAATTCGCTCTGTGGCCTTTGTCCAGTAAGCAGAAATCACAGAAAACATGTGATTTTAGTCTATGGATTCGTTTGTTTTATCTGTGCTCATTAAACGACTCGTTCTCTGTCTGTGACCAATAAAATCAGTGGAGTAAAGATAAAGATATTTGCTTGTGAGTCCAATGTCTCTCACAGCGTTGCGATAAGAATTGATTTCAGCTCTATAATAGAACTAAATTCTCATTGAAATCAGTTGAAAGGGAGAATCACACGTGAAAATAATAGACCAGCGGCAAGGGCATTGACTACCAATTCAAGGGCCGTAGAACAATGCTTTGACGGCATCAAATCTCACCCCATTGAACTATTCAAAGACGTCTTTATAGCAAGTAAGCATAATATATTTGCATAGGTAATTTACAACGGTACTATAAGAAACCTTATAAAATTACAGTATGAGATCTTGGTTACGGATATGTCATTCATCCGGTCGCTTGGGTCCATGGCTGCTATATGGCACCTAGCCAATTATATTCCTCGGAAACGCTGTAACGTTTACCTTTTCCCAAATCACATTATCCTGCCAACCTGATGGTCTCACGGGAGACCAAATCTTCCGAGCAAAAAATCCTAATTTCATGCCGTTTAACCTGCTTCTAAAGCATTACGTGTGTATCCATTAAGCTTTATTTCATATGTCCCATATTATCCTCATCTGTAATAAGACTAATAAGAATTCCCCTGCCCCTCGCTAGCTACTTTTGACAAAACAAAGAATCACTAATTATTGCTTTAGATTTTATCTCAGAGCTTTCATCAAAATTCCTTTGAATTTAAATCTTTCATCAACTTTTTCGTGTAATCAAGCGAGAACTTGAAATGAAAATGAAAGAGGATTAGACGAAAAAGGTATGCAGGTAGAAAATGTTGCTAGAGTATAATATATGGCTATCTTTGAGAGAGATAACGTAATATAACCTTTCGAGCTGTCCGTCGGGCGCAGTTTCACGGTGCTACGTTGTGTGCATATTTTATCGGGAAAAATGAACGAACGCCATTCTTTCGTTTTCATAGAATTTGATCCTCATTACGGGTATATATTGTGGGAATCTAGGTTGTGGGGTAAACAAGAATAACTTCTCACGTATTGATTGGAAAGTGGATTGCTTGAGAGAAACACTAGATGAAGTAATTTACCTATAAAAGGCACAAGTCGAACCACCATATCCCAGTGTTAGAAAACAACGTGAACCCAACACGTTCAAAGGGTTGATCGATATCTTTTTGCCTATTTCTTTCGGTACCTATACAAGTAAATCCGTTTTAAAACTGGTATTACTTTGCGTCAAAACACTTTACCGTTTAGTTTGACCTTATATTTGAGTAAACCTGGACACATTGTGAGTAATACGTTATACTGGCTTTTTCAATTAACAGCCACTCATTTGCCAACGCGCTACACAGGTAAAAGCAATGGGTATAGTCTGAAACGAAAATGGGCAAGTTAAAAGGGAAATATAGCCCCTGGACCCTCCCCGAATGAACAACTGACCCTTTTAGCTATCCCACACCGGGCTCAACTTTGAACCCATAACTAGTTCATCCATAGTCTCTTTGTCTAATAAATACCTTACATTCTCTTGAAAATTTACTGTGAATGTGAAGAGCTTTAGATTCCTACCCAGAGTAACAAAACCACGATCTAGCACTTGTGCCAACCCAAATATTTAAATAGTATCCTTTACGTACCATGTTTCTGGCAAATAAAGACATTCATTCATTCAAGACGATGAGCTTCTTTCGATCCAAAATGGTCTTCGTCTTTCTTACTACAGTTCCTTTTGATGGGTAATCTGCTGAATTTTCGTCCTTAAAATATACCTACTTTCAGTTTCGTCAGTCCGTAATTTAGGATACTACGCTCCTATACGATAATGTACAAGATTTTAACTGAGTTACAGGGCGAAAGAGAGGCGAGATTGTAACCTGTTGGCAAGTCAACAGGGGCTGTAGTCCCGGGAGACTTTCCAAGTGCTCATGAATTTATTCAACGCGATACCTACCTCTGGGACGACTCCTGCTTTTTAGGACTTAATTAACTTTAGACGCGAGATGTGATTTTTTACTTTCGATTTTCATGTGCGTAGGCGATTTAAGAGGAAATGAAAAGGTTTTTTTGGGTCGTTTGCGTTATTTGAGAAACCTTAATTCTGTGAAGAAATAATTTTAGGGTAAAAGAAGAATATGTTGAGTCCTTTTCTTCCAAAAACCTCAAAGTACCAAAGAAAATACGCCTTATTTTGAACAGAACAATTCGACACATAAAACACGAATACCTACTTCCATAAAAACCATTTCCCCGACCGAATTCCTTGCGAAAAATAGTCTTAAAAAGGAAAGACCTCAAATTCAGCGACGAGAACCATAAAGTTGGCACCTCGGCTACGAGCCGCGGTAACCAAATCATTACCATCACTGTAACTACGTACAGATTCACTCGTAAAACCTGAATTTTTGCGTTTTATTACCTCGTATACCGACCCGACCTGCTGAATGGAAACATAGCACAACACGTGCCCCGAACAACTTTATAAACATAAAACAGACCAACCGTCTGCGAATGAGTTCCGAATGTCTTCCAAATTCAGAATTTTCTTGCGGAGACCTATTTTACCTGGCCGAATTTTGAACCTGATATTCCGGGCGGCATCCAAGCCGCGTTACCTCCGTCAGCCGTGATCCCGGCTCAGCTCATGGTATCTATCACACACAACACCTCAGCTCTCACCATCACGCCAATCGATCCCCACAGGGGTAAACAAACGCGGGGGCGCGGCGAACGCCTGTTGCGTCGCTCACGAGGCGGACACTCACCGGGCAGCAAAGCCAGCAGCGCCAAGGCCACCAACATAGGGCCCATAGCGGCGACGCGCGGGCATACCACACCCGCGCACGCTGCGCTAGCACGCCGGCGCGCTCATGCGGCCTGAAACAACGTGCGGCCGGCCCGAGCGGCGCCCGGCGCGGGACTGGGCGCGCCCGCCCCCGGAGCCCCACTCCCCGCGCCCCGCGCGCCCCCTGCGCCCCTCGCCCGCGTCCCGCTGCGCAGCCGCCAGGACAGGTGCGCGCGGCACCCCGCCGACCTGAGCCTTCCATGCAAAAGCCTCTATTATCATCTCGAGAATAAAATAATCACTCAGTAGTAAGCACCATCTAAACATTGTACAACGTACGGCGCTTCCTGAAAATCATACGAGCGATAAAAATGAAGGGCGTTAAGTAGGGCAAGGGCCCAAGGTCGGTGCAGCCCGGGCGGGTGACGCTCCGGCGACTCGCGCCCAATCTTTATGCGCCCTTGGAGCGTTTAGGGCACATCCCTACGTGCCAATAAAATATTAAAGAGGAGCGCGCCGCAAGATAGACTATTCATTATCAATTCGTTAAATCTCCTTTATCTTTGATGTATGGTAACGTTCGGAGGTAAAGATAACGAGCTCAAGAAAGTAGGCGCGACTATAGAAACAAGGCCGCTATTAAAACCTCTTATGTAGACCAAATCTTGATAGTAAACCAATAGTAGGAATAAACAACTTCTCGTTTCCGTTTTTTAACTACTTCACTTTTTTCAAAATACATCCTTAAATCGTCAAAAAGTTAGACTAAACATAAAATTGCGGCAGTAGCACTTCTTTGTCACAATTCTGTCTATTTACCTGAAGATTAACCTTGGGGGGAAAGATGGCTATCCGCCGAGAAGTAAGGGGGAAATGCAACTATTGACCTATTGAGGCAATCCGGTTATCTGGGAAGTGGGCGTGTATAAATGACTAAAAAAAGCAGCTGTAGCATCCTTGAGCCAAACGCTTTTTTCCTTTGGCCAACACAACTTTTAATCATTTGATTTAGACATTGACCGTCTATTATATCGGTCGATCTAAAAAGGGTAATTAAAACTGGTCAAGTGCGAGTCGGACTCGCACACGAAGGGTTCCGTACCACTGTACAAGATTTAACACAACATCTTTTTTTAAACACATTTCGTGTAAGCAAATAAATAAAAAAGTTACAAATTAAAGCGATCCCCATATAGGTTTGTTTTCATTTTATTATTTGTTGTCATAGCGGAAATAGAAATACCATACATAAGATACAGCTCACTAACAGGTAAAAAGGTACTGTCTTTTTTTTTTTTTTCATTGTTATTTTTTTATTTTGCTTCGGCTTTGCGCCCATGTGTGTATTATAAAGTAGTCATAAAGTGCTTGGATATCACAAAAGTGTATCCACGAGAACACTGCCGACAAACTGTACAGCAGTTTGGCAGAAGATACCTATATGTATTTTGCTATATAACCTTTCGTGAATAAATGAAATGAATAAACGAGCGGACGGACGGACAGTAGAGAGGCTTAGTAATAGAGGACCCTTCGGGTCATCATCATCATTTCAGCCGAAAGACGTCCACTGCTGGACATAGGCCTCTTCCAAAAGGGGGGTTTTGCCATAATCTCCACGCTTGGTAGGCGTATTGGCGATCGCAGTATGGTGATAAAATGCATAGAGAACGCTGCTGCCCATTCTCTAGTCCCTTAGTCGCCTTCTACGACACCCACGGGAAGAAATGGGATGGTGCTATTCTTTTACGTCCGGCACCACACGGAACCCTAAAACGTACACAATCAATCTATCTACCCCAACTATGTTAGGGTAGGCTTCCAGTCTAACGGATACAGCTGAACACCACTATTTTACATGGCTGCCTCCAGCCCGCAACCCAGTTACTGGGTAACACTTTACCCCTTGATAAGACTGGTCAGAATGGCGGGTGTACTGTTGCAGAAATAAATTATGCTGATTTTTTTATTCAATACTAGCAGTACTCCGCGGTTTCACCCGCGTAGTTCCCGTTCCCGTAGGAATACGGGGATAAAATATATCTTATGTCACCCGGGGATAGTGTAGCTTCTCAACAGTGAAAGAATTTTTCAAATCGGTTCAGTAGTTTCAGAGCCTATTCAAATGCAAACAAACAATCAAATCTTTCCTCTTTATAATATTAGTTTAGATAACTTCAAAAATGTAATATCTAAAACATAGCATTTTCTTAACATGTACTTAATATCGTTCAAAGTTACCTTCAACATGTTGGGGTTACTTCGTACCTGTCCTCCGGCCAGTCAACTTGAGAAATTACGTCACCCTTTGTTATGGCATTTTTTCTTGATAAAACAATTTTATTAACAAAAGTGTTTTGTGAAGCTTATCCCTTCAAAATACCCACCCATTGACTATGAAAAATACTGTAAAAACAAAAAATAATGTTTTTGTACTTGTCAAACTTATTGTACCTACTTACCAAGTGAATGATGCGGGCTCTTATGGCAGCCCTGTTTTTTGTAAGCACCGCACCGGTTGGTAGATGTCACGTGTTTTCGAATTTTTGGTTTGAGGATATGCCAATTTCCTCACGATGATTTCCATCACCGTTTTGAAAGCAGTGAAAATGTTTTTTTTTTACACAATGTATTAAAGGGCCTGTTTGGGAGCGCCCACGACCATACAACTCGTAATGTAGGACCACCCCTGCACTATTTTTGTTAGATAGTTTATAACCTGTATCAAAATCAAATCAAATCATAACACATAAGATACTTTTTATCCCGGTAGTACTTTCCTGTGGGTATGGGATAATTTCCGAACTCAACGCGGTTGAAGCCGCTGGCAAAAGCTAGTGCATAAATAAATAAGTTAAATCGATTCTTTAGGTTTCGTCTCCAGAGTTGATGTCTGAGTAACATACGTGTTGGAAAATCGATAGTCCTGATTAACATTTTGCTAAACTGAATTCATATAGTTACTGAGACCCCTGCAGATATTAAACCGTCCATAGACAAAAGTGCTGGCTGAAACCAGCCGTTCTAGAACAATCTTCTAAGCTTAATATTTAAGCTTAGAAGATCAGCTTAAGCTCTTTATATTTCCATCGAATAGTTCTCAGTAAAAACGAGCCGAATATTAGCTATTTAAACAGAACCTTTTGAAAGTCCCAATATCTATATTTGTTGAGCACGTTACGTTCGACACAGGCCACTTAATATTCTTCGCAGAGAATGCTCGTTTTTCAACCCTGCCTCGTCCATAAATATGACTAAGATCGCCGATGAAAATTGATAAAAATCGACACTCAGCCACGCCTCTACCGAGATTGATATTTTTGTAAGCGAACTTTTCAGGTTTTTGTAAGATATCTGTGCTTACACTGAACGCTTTGTGTGCCAAAAAGTTAAGATGAAAATCGACAAATGTAGGTAAGTGGCTTTTAGAGAAATTAGGTTCTCTACGAGATTTTTTTTGTTTGCTGAACTGATATGTATACCACTGAGTATGCTTAATTTATTAAACAATGCATTCATGAAATTATTAATTTTGAAAACATTGTCAAAAAGTAAGCAAAGATATTTTCAATCTCTGACTACAGTAAGCCTCTACAAATCTCGTTGTTTGTTCCTTGGTCACACCTCGACCGAGTCAATGAACCTTGATAAATGTTTTGCTCGAAGAAAATATTAGGTCAAGGAAAAATATATAGACTACTTTCTATCTTGACTGACCACATAGAGATAGTGTCTTGCTCCGGTACTGAAGATGGAGCATCGCTGTTCAGTGTATTTTTACGAAAAGAAAATACATTTTACCACCTCTGAACAAAGACAAAAGTCGACATGGTTTTTTTGTTGTTGTGGGGAATCATCAAATAACTTCTCCCGCTCTGGGTGGAGCAGGAGGGCGTGTCAGACTTTTACTGACTAAAACCCACCCGTGTTCCCTCAGTTACCTGAGTGCCAGAGGGCGACGGTATCTCTTTCGGACGGCAGGCAAATCGACACGGTTCGTATACCTATAAAAACAGTAATTATTACCATAAACAAAAGTAAATTCAAAACAAGAACGGGATGAATGGCCGTCTGCCCTCTGTGATAAAATTTTAGCTAGAGCCCCTATTGCGTAACACACTTTTATTAACAATCTGTTTCATTTTAAAGGACATTGGTAATACATTGCTATACAACGTGTGATGAAAAGGGTATAAACATACCAAGGGCACGGCTTCTTTCGATGATATTAAACGATATTGGAAGGGTTTTTTTAATCCTATCTCTACATATTCGGATTTTATGAGAATTTTTAATCCATTGATACCAGAAACCAAACTTTTCAAATTGAAATAAACACATGAAGTACTCGGAAGAGATTTATCGTGATATTGGCAAGTAACGTGGAAAGTTATTGCCCTACGTAGTGCGGTGACACGTTTGTTATGATTTGAACTGATTTTAGGAATTAAATTAATGAATAATCAAAAGTTAACAAAGAAAGTCTTTTTAATCAAAAAAATTAAGTTACAAACATTTGAGTAGTATTCATTAAGTGAACCGATAGGGAACAGTAAAGTGCGCGCCGCCGGGTTTAGGAATGCATCGGTGGTCACGCTGCGCACGGTCTTATATGGACTCGATCACATGGTCCGGGCTGGCCGGAGGAGTGTAGGTTGGAGATGCAGCTAACACGTTAAGAAACATTATGAAACCGAAAATTTGATATCAATTTTTAGAGTATTTCATTTTGAGCTGATACTATGTATAGTGATTCTATACCAGCTGTTATCTTTAGTGCTTAAGGATAGCAATGGGTTTTATGTTACACCCGGTATATTCGAAAAAAATGTCTGCTACAACAACAATCCAATTAATATTTTTGTTGAATTGACAAAATGAAACCCATTGTTACTGTTAGTGTCTTATACCGGATTACCTCGCAGGACTTCGTGTGATTTGTGTGCCCAGCGTGAATTTGCAGCGACCAGGCTCGCACTGATGTCACACAAATATATCTCAGCCGAGCCGTACCGCGCGTTAAGAGGTAAGTAGGTATGGTATTGCTTATTGGATACGTGTGACAATTATACGAAATTGATAAATCCCTGTTTATAGTAATCATTTATTCATTCCATTGCCCTTTGGGTGACTTTTGGCAAACTTAAGTGGCAGTGGGCAGGGCACATTGCTCGCAGAACAGATGGCCGATGGGGCCGAAAAGTTCTGGAGTGGCGCCGCGTACCGGTTGGTTGACTTAAAGTTAGAAGGCTTCCCACAAGGTGAACCGATTACCTTTTGAGGGCCGCAGGAGTCCGCTGGATACGGGAAGCACAGAACCGGTCGAAATGGCGGAGCTAGGGGGAGGCCTATGTCCAGCAGTGGACGTCTTTCGGCTGAAATGATAATGATGATGATTTATTCATTTACGATCCTTCTGTACTGCTCAAAGATTTCTAACGCGTGAAACGTATTTCATCTGCCTAGTCTTTTCCCAACTATGTAGTGTTGGCTTCCAGTCTAACCGGATGCAAGTGACTGCCTAACTGACACCATAACCCAGTTACTGGGTAATACGATAGTCTTTGGTAAGACTGGTTGTCAGACTTTCGGGCTGCTGACGACCTGTAACGAATGCCTAAGATTCACTAATGACAGCTGGGACCAACTGCTTAGCGTGGTTTCCGAGATACTGTAAAGATGGTCACCCATCCTGCTAGATCAACCGCCGCAAGCAAAGTTCAACCTTATCGAACGACCCGTGCGGCTGCTGGGGAGCTTGTTGCGCCACTTCTTCTTCCCAGCTAAAGCACTAGGAAGTGTCGAAGGGTGGGCGTTTTTGGGGAACTGTCTTTTGTAATTTTTGACGTTCAAAAAGTGCTGACACCAGCCTAGTTTGAATAAATGACTTTTGATTTGATTTGATTTGATTTATTATGACTTAGCCCCTAAACTGTATATTTAATATATTACTATATTCAGTGAAAATGTAAATATGAGCACACTTTATGCAAGTTTTAGGCATTCCAGTTTCTTATATTTACTTAATTTCATCTTGTAATAAGCATAAAAAAGTAATATTCAAATTACATGAATACGTAATGCTAAGCCTAGTCGCAAAGGAAAATAATTTTGAACGAAGATACATTTTTACGGCTGTTACATTTCATTTGCAGTTATTTAAAAGAAACAGATACAGTTGTTAATCTCGATTATGTTTTTTTAATATTCATCAGAGAAGTACCTGACGTAGACATAACTATATTTTGCCAAGTAGAGTGGTATTTCTGTTCTGAAGTAAGAAAAACTAGAAAGAGACCACATGGCCATGGCTGAATATAAAAAAAACCCTTAGTAACAATTTAAAAACACGATAAGACGATTCCATTTCCAACTCGCTCAAACATTGTAAGCGCGAGACTAAAGCTTGGTGCACATTATGCCTGCCGGGGCACAGTGCTGCACTAATCCTACATATTTCCATACACGGCGGCGAAGCTCCGCCGCGTTTGTGCCTCGTATAAAACGCAGGTAAACGATCCAGATGGATTTTCATGATGCGCGCTCAGGCAGTTACGTGTGGCATCTTCTAAAGTGAAAAATTGCGTCTTCAACATGTAAAATGCAATAATAATAGATGAAATTTGTCTACATTTTTCTAACAGTCTTTTCAATTGGTTTTGTGGAATTCTCGTGTAATAATAATACGTTTACGTTATAATGCTGGCCGCTGGCCTGTCCTTTCTCTCTTTTTTCTTCTTAGTAATTTGCAAACTGACCGAAATTATTGAACGCAATTTGTACTACATGAATGCTACGACGTAGCTGACAGTGCTACGACGAGACTGACAGAACTACGACGTAGCCGAGTGCTGCGCTAGCTACGCCGTTGTAACGTACTGGTACGCAAGCACGTGACGCAAGCATTGATCCAATTTGAACTTTGACGTATTTTATCTGTAGCTGCATTTAGTACCTACAATATTATGTAGTAAAATTAACTAATTTGCTTTTTTATGATTACTAATACTATTTATTTAAAAATATGTTACATAAAGTGCGTAGTTTTTTATAATATTTTAAGCATTTTTTACACAATGTCACATATCACACCTTTCAACGAAATTACCTTTGCCTTCGTGATCAATCATCTCTAAACCCGCTCCCATCAGCATTAAAGAGCCATAACAATAATGAAACAATAGTCAGTTTACAAATGCGATCATTGCCTAGCTATGGGTATCGTCAAAGACGGCTCAGGCACCTACTGTCTTATCGCCAACGAAGAAGGGACTATCTATCAATGATTTTCTCGCTAACAAAACCTTCACAAGGTTGTAAGACCTATGTTAGTAAAAGAGACACAAATAGGTACAAATGTAGTAAAATGAAATGTTTACTTATGTAAGTAGATTTTTTGAGACACTTTTACTCGTCAATATTTTGTTGGTCATTATTTTAAAACTAGATGGCGCTAGCGGATCAGTCAGCTAGAAAATCCAAGCTTATTATTAATCTTATGCGAGTCTAAAAATGCAGGATGCCTGCCCTGTCTGGCAGGGCCATTTTGAAGAAAGAGCCAACAGCTTTGAGCTGACCTGTCCCAATAGACGGCATTTAGATTATTAATTGTTCGCTTACACATCGCCGTCGTGTACTAGTTTGTAACCGTGGCAAGAGCTATGAAAAGGAGAACTCGTTCAGCGATGCTCGCTTGGAAGGCAGAACAGTCGCTGGGAGACCCACTTGGTGCACAGACATACGCATAGCAGCGAGTAATCGCTCGTCATGCACTCGCTGTTCGTTGCTCACAAACTCGTTTTTAGTTGCTAACTCTACTCGCTTCTCGATAATTGCCGACGCAGTGTTGGGACAAAGGCATAAGAGATTAAACCTGAAGATCTGGCTGCCCGTAATCGCTAACTGCCAATTAACTGGGATGGTTATTACCTTTATAGCACGCGTACTGACATAAGAAGAGAATGTGTTACGTGGTTCGCGTTTGTAGGTGGATATGCTGAGCCGACTTCCTTTCTCCTCCATCCTAGGTTCAATTCCCAGGTCGGACAAAGTGTTATTGAGGTTTTCCATCAGCAACTTCTCTGTAGAAGCCCAGTCTGAATTTGTGGGTGGTTGATGGCGATAGGATCACCTCCTATTAACTTAAAAATAACTGGCGAAATGTGCTTGGGTGTACACTGTACCATAGTTACACCTCAGTTTAAACCTTAGGGAATTAAAGGCGTATTATGTATGTATGATGAACTATTCTACCGGTTTTTGAGGATGGCGAAGTTTATTCCTTTTCCGTTTCATATCGCCTTTTTCATATCCAAGGACAGACCACACTGAAATAACTATAATATCTATATCTATATCTATATCTATATCTATATCTATATCTATTCTATATTCTATATCTATACATAAAATCTGTAAAGGAACTTTTTCTGTACATTTAAAATATTTCGAAAATAATTGCTTGGGGTGGTAAGGGATAATCAACAGATGACATTTTAACCCTTATCAAAATTTTTGTCTGTAGCTCGGTTTTTCAGTTTCTATGTTGAATAGATCAAGTATCACGTCAAAAGAACGAAACTAATATGGTTATCTTTCATACTCAAATATTGTTTATAACTCAGAGTTTATATTAGTCTTTGTTTCATCGCAATCGCTTCGGTCAACCTATCTAAATAATTTAAAGTGTTCAAGAAGAATTTATTTTCGTAATGTTGAAACACTTAGCGACATCTATTGGCGTGAAACGGTACTAACGAATACTTAATATTAACACGTCATTCTCATTTAAGTTACTTACTGTGTCTGTGTTATTTCAAAAAGTAATGATACTGATTACTAAAATCGCTTTCCGTTGGTGGTCGATTCCCACGAATCAAAAAAGCTAAAAGAATTTCAAATAAAAAGTTGTGATAATATTAACTGACGTGGTGTTCTGAGTCATATAAACCTAGAATGCAATGTTAGATAAATATTTATTAGTTTTATCAATCAAATTAATACAAATAGAGGGGAAGAAATCTCATTTTTAATTGTGATAAAAGTCTTAGTAGCGCCATCTAGCATAATATAGCAAAATTAGAGCGGCTAGAGGAACATCTCCATAGAAATTCTTAATCTCTAGCGTCAGTAACGCCATCTAGGTTTGAATAGCAAACATGCAAAGACAACAACTTGATTTCGCGCGAAATTTGATAATGTTAAATTTAAATGCGTGTTTACAGCATTACTCGATTCAAATAATGGGAGTTTTGGGAGTAAAGAGTTGTAAATACTTATGTGCTAATTTTCGTGATGTTAGTTTTCGAGGTGGGGAGGGGTTCAAGCGAGGTCGGATGGTGAAAGTCAGGAAAAAAAATCCAAAATTGCGACCATAACTACTGGTGGATTTGAGTAAATAGATAGGTTTTCACACGGGCAAGTAGTATGTAGTTATGTCGATGCTCTTCCGAGCAACATCGCTTACAGAGAAGCATTTTCTTAGTTAAAACAAGTTTAAAAATGTATTTATTTATCCATTTGGCGTCTCCAACAAAGGATACATTACCTACACAGGAACAATAGAAATCACAATAGTAAAATATTGACAATTTTAAAGTCGCTTCTTTAAATATAATTATTTATTGGTCCACAAATAAATGTATGGCTGAACAAAAGAAACACTGAAACATTTTTGATTACAATTTACAATAAAAAGGCATCGCAACTGAGAGTCGCGGAGGATCGCTCTGTTAAGTCCATTATCCTCGGGATCGGGCTCTCTCTCTTCCTGCTGCCTGCGTCAGCAGCGGGGAGAGAGGTGGGGGCGCGCGCGGTATGGCACTACGTAGCAACAACATCGTACTTACTATGTTCATAGAAAACCCGTGCTATACAATTAAATAGTTTTTTTTGCCTGGTTTGGTTTTTTTTTCAACAGCGCTTTTAATGTGGATAACGACGTTACGGGGCGTAGGTAATGGTAACATTCGCAGCGAGCATGTCTTTACGCCGTGTGCTAAAATCAGTGTTGCTCGCTCGCATGTTTTGCCGTAGGTACTACTGACTGCACGAATACTTGCTTGGTAACATATTAGGTGCATTTTGACCCGTGACGCCGGTCAGTATCCACCTTTACAGCGTGATCTTTCTTCATCGTGATAACGCAATGGTCCCACGGGCCGTTAACTGACAGGTGGCGTCAGGTGTTACTGCACTGCTACCTGTCGAGGCCTATCGCAGTCCGTGCAGAGCATTCCCACTGCTGTGGTTTTATTCGGTGGTCAACGTTTGATAAACAAAGCTAAAAGACACGCGCCTGTACGGGCCGAGATAGGCGCCCGCCCCCGCGTGGAATAATGCTTCAGCACACTCAACCAGACGCGCAGTCAATTTATTGAGTAAGTACAGTAAAAGCTCCTTATTCGTGCTTCCTTCATTCATCCCATTGAAATTTCATATAGAAAGGGCCCGATCTAGCTATTTAGCCGCTCCGGGCAAAAATAACATTCGCCGCCCTTTGCACTAACACCATCAAAGATGGTATGACCATAATTATGTGATATTCTTTTAACTATATAATATTCACATACGTTAGTCTACTACGGCTTCTGAACAAGTATACAAAAATTCATGAGAGTAGGTATGTTTGTAAGTATACATTTTGCCGCCGCTCATTTTTGCCGCTCTGAGCATTTGCCCGGCTTGCCCCCCCTTAGATTGGGCCCTGCATATAGATCTGATGATGCGTTTCGGAAACAGACAACGGAACTCTTCAAAAAATTACAGCAAATCAACCGCGAATGTTGCTACTTATCACATAAATAAGTATGCATTGTTTTGACCCAAAGGATGATGAAATTTCGAATTGGTGTATGGTAGGTAACAAAAAAGTTAAAAATAAAAAGTTTTTTGAGAATGTAAACAAACATAATGAAACCCACCTCATCACCATAAAGTATATTTATATATCATCATCATCATCATTTCAGCTGAAAGACGTCCACTGCTGGACATAGGCCTCCCCCACATTTATAAATGTTGCGACTTAATAGACATTCCATCCTTTGGTACGAGCCGCTTTGCGTGTTTTACCTATTGTTTCATCTTTCCATTTATTGCAAAATGTTGAAATTTTTTTTTACTTAAAAACGATTTTCGACGCGAAAAAATCTGTTTAACGCATAGAAATGCTTGATCGTTTACGCCTTGGAGAGTCGCTTGCATCCATATCACGCTCATACAATTAATCAATATGGTCAAAAACTTCAATTAATTTTTTTTTTTTTGTCACTTAGGAACGTATCCCCTATAATCCCATATAAATTACCATTCCATAGTCACGGTTTCTGTATTCGCGGTAGGTATTTTACGGAACGTATACCTCGCGAATAAAGAGCTTTTACTGTACCTACGGCAGGTGCACATTTATTATAAAATGAGCCTCGACCAGGCGCTTTGATCTATATTTATTCTTAAAAATCTGAGTGAGACTTCGTCGCAATATCATTATAACCTCTAAAGACGCCTGCAGGCCTAGACAAAACACCTTTCTGTTAACGTTCACGCTAAACTCTACGCCAGAATATATGGGAATGACATTACCGTGTCCTTTCCGCAGGTAATGTCATTCCCATACATTTTGGCGTACCGTTTAGCGTGAACGCCAAAAGTAATGGAAAGCTGTGGTAGATTCCTACCAGGATAGATCGGAAGATCGGAGGAGTGGTACCTACACCGTCAAAGCGACACATTATTGTTTTCCGACATGCACGCGAACGAAGTCGCGGGCACAGCTAGTTAAGAATAATTCAGTAATTTAGGACGTTCACGTTCGTTCATAGAAAATGTTACTACTACATACAAACATAAACTCACGCGTTGTGTCGGGTCGACAGTGCGTTGTGTTCCACACGCGCCTCAAAGAGATGTCATCACCAACTGAAGGGGCTGCAAGGGCCGATGCCTGCCAGGGGTGCGGGTTGTTCGAAAGATATACCGTGGCATACAGGCAACTGAGGGAACACGGGTGGGTTTTAGTCAGTAAAAGTCTGACACGCTCCACCCAGAGCAGAAGAATTTATTTGATGATTTCCCACCCTCAAAAAAAACGCCTACTTCCCATGGGGGTAGGCAGAAACTATAGAACGCCACCTGCTACAATCCTAACATACTCCTTATGCGTCGTTAACGTTCATACATCTGGTCATACACGCACGCTGGTAGTACTATGCACCTGCCCTTTCTGAAGAACATCACCAATAACGTCACTATATGTCCTTCTAGAGCGTCGCCTACCGGGGCGTTTCCACTAACGTCTGCCTTGTAAAACAGTTACTAATAAACACAAAATTCAAACACGCTGAATTGACCTAGGATTATTTTTTTATTGTTTATAAATGTTCTGCAGCATACAACAGCTAGAGACCGTGATGACCCCATTGTAACCCCACGTCAGAGCCGTCTGTCTGTCAAACAATTGTTACGTGCCACTCAGGTAACTAATATTCCCCATACATATCTACCTACCTAAAATAAGGGTTAATATTTGAGGGTTGAGCAGAATCATAATAAGGTTGAAAATTTATTAAATTATGGACAAGGAAACGTTTTATTCATAACGGAATCTGTCAGTTATTTCAGGGAGTCGAGTGGACAAACTTGAAAACTTACTCATTCTTAGTTCATAGCTCATATCATATTTTTATTCATCCTAATAATACAATGTTGTTACCAATAACTTGTATTGTCGAATTTTGTTTAAGGGTTCCATGTCCAAAGAGTGCCAACGTAACCTATTGTTAAGCCTCTACTGTTCGTCTGTCAATTCTTCTCCGTCAGCGGGCTGTTTCTCATGATCCTATTACCGCCATAACATTCAATATAGTTAATAAAAAATAAAGCAGGTCTCTAAAAAGTGTATATCCGAACAAGAAGCGTTTTTTTTTCGGCGTTGTTTGCCTTGTGGTGCGGAACCCTTCTTGTGCGAGTCCGAATCGCACTTAGCCGGGTTTTTCTTCCGTATCTACCATTACCTCTACGGTCATCTGACTTGATGAGACGGCCCGAGAATGAAATAGGGCTTTTTTAAAAGAGTAACCGTGGAGTTTCTTGCCGGCTCTTCTCCATAGGAAACAACATTTTGGAACCGTGCACCTAGCTTCTGACGTTTCATAAGTGCCCATGCAGGTTTATATGAAATAAAAATATTTTGATTTGATATTTTGATTTGATTTGATTTGCTTCTTGTTAATAAGTGTACCCATTGAGTATTTCCAATTCAACATAAACTAGTATAAAGTTTTCCGATATTCATCGGAAAAATAAAGTACGTAGCTAGTAATAAAGTAGGTACGTAGCTCTAGATACAAGTGAACAGTCGGGGAAAGTTGAGCGACAAATATCATATTTTTCACTTTCATTCGACACTTTTATTTGCTTGGGACAGTGTCGGTATGGCTACACAGGTGTGCATTAAAGCTTAAGAAATATAAGCTTCAGTAGCTGCAGTGGTGGCTCAAACTGTTTGTATAAACATTTCACTATCTAAAATGAAAAATACCTCTTGCGTTTTATGTAGTTATTGAATTAACTATCTAATCTACGGAAGCACAGACGGATACCCATATAATATCGATGATTTGCATTAATACTATTGATGAGAAAGAATTTGTACTTTTACTTTAATTAAAACGACCAATTAAAATAATTAAAGACACACATCTATATCACATTATCTGTCTAGCCTTTTCCCAACTATGTTGAGGAACAACAAAGTTACTGAGATACGATACCTGGACCCTTGGTAAGACACCAAGGGGTATCGTGTCAGACTTTCGGACTTCTGCGGGCTTAGCATGACGCTCTGTATTTCTACGAAGAATAGACAGTGCTTTTTCAATACAAAGTGACATTTCGTTCCTACATTTTTGATATCGCACCGTAGATATCCTTCTATAATCTGTCATTGTGTCTTTCGTTTCTAACGATCTGTGTCTAGGTCCTTATAAACGTAGACTATTTCAGGAGAATATTTCTTCCCAAACTGTCAAAATCTCACCGACAACAAACTTTCTACTCGACGGCCACAAAGTATATACGATTATCTATAAAATCATGATTCGTTTAGAACGCATAACTGTGATAATGAATAGAAAAACATAGCTATCTTCTCCTATTGTACAGACGCCAGCACATCAAGCTACTCCAATCTGTCAAATTTATTTGATAGATTTTCAACTTTATACCGTAAGCGTAAGGTTCATGTTCAATTGGGAAAATTTGACAGTTTGAGTAGGTTGACCTGCTGGCGTCTGTACATCATTTAGTTAATAATCATGTCTATTCTTCCGTCGATAAATCGGTGCTCGTGCTAAGCCTGCTCCTGGCCCGTGTAGACCGCCAAAGATCCACGAATGACAGCCGGGACCAACGGCTTAACGTACCTACTTTCTGAGGCACAATTTAAAAGACATAAAAAGAAAAAGAAATAGAAAAACCTATAAAAGTAATAAAAAAGTATTTATAGAAACTGACGATAAAATTGATTTTATGAATAGGTAAATAAACGATCAACGCAATTGCCAAGATTGGTAGCAACAGACATTACGTACTTGAAAGTATTACTTACCTACTTGCTATATTTGAGCGTTTAGGTACTTGAGAGTAAAATATAACCAGTGCTTACGTGGTTCTGTCATTTATTTTAACTTGCTTCCTTTGGTAACTCTACAAGAATAGGTACCTACCTACAAGCCACCAAATGTCGAATATAATTCGGATCCTGTCGAAAAAGTTGTGAATCGAATCAAAAGCGAATCTAAACTTTTGGGCGACAGCAACGTTAATAAAACCGGCTGACAATCCTCGTAACTTTAACAATGCGTATTTGTCGTTATTGTGAGCGAGTTAGCCTAGAATTTTAAATGCGTTTGCTAAAATACAACGCTCGACGAGCTTGGGAAAATATAAAAAGTTCAGTGTTGCCCAATAAAGTGTTTTATTAGCATGTCAAACAAAAGGAACATGGCCGATACCGAAGAATGAGACTAACTGCCAATTTTACCAATAAAAAAGAATGCGACCAAATTATGTAGATAGCTGTCAGTGTCAATATTCCACAACAACGATGAAACTGACTACTCTTGCACGCAGTTTAGATGTGCTGATCGCATCAGTTTCATTGGTGAAATCCGCTCTATGAAGTTAATATCTTTTCAAAACCAAACACCTTGCTAGACAGAATCTAGTAGAATCTATATTAGAGAGTGTTTGATCTGAATCTTTTGGTTATTTGGGAAAAAGAGAGAGGGCAGGCATACAGACTAGGACTACACAATGGTGACACTTCATTCGTTTTTGTCGGAACCACCTGCCTAAAATATATAACTTTAGTTAGATACCTACTTAAACAGAAGCAAAATATAACATTAATAAAAATAAAGGCACACGACTGTCTGACACTCATTCGTAGGTAATCACAAACGCAAGCATAGGCTCATGTGAGATTAACACAAGAGAATAGACACCGAATACATACATGAATAATAAACCCTACCTACCCTACAGTACCTACCCTAAGTACTAGCCTCTGACCGCGACTTCATTCACGTGTTTCTTGTTCTACCCTCCCCCCGTCTCCCACCACCACGTCATGTCGCATCGCCTGCCCGCGCTATCCCATCGTTTTCGCTTAGTTCGCGTTCTTTCTGACTTTTTTTCTATTTGCTCGGCTCCCATGGGATGTAGCGAGATGTTAAATAGCTGGCAACCTTCGTCAATACTTGGGCTATTATACATCGCGTCAAACTTAATGGCGGCTCTGAAGTGAGCTACACCCTGCGCAGTACCCCACCCCTCAACCCCGCTGACCCATGAATTTGTTACTGCGCATCGACTCGCCTCGTGTTCCGAGCCGCCATAAAGTTTGAATCGAGCTGTACATGCAAAAAGAATTTATCGAATCCGAGCGGCAGTTCCAGAGATTCGGTTCAAATAAACAAGCTATTCCGCTTTATAATCTACTTACGAGTATAATAACCAGTCCGCAAACTGTAGCCATGAATTCAGCTTATGAGTCTAGACCCCATTTCTCATGCACAGCTCATGCACTTTTCGCCGATTTACAAAACATATTTTACTGTTCCATACATTTTAACCGCGTGGAAATGCGCAAACACACGCGTTGTTGTTCAATACGCAGTGTTGTTAAGAGGGAGGGCCTGCGAGGAATTTGAAAAATTGTTATTTGAAGAAACTATTGCCGTCGCGCTGTCAGTAAGTCACAGTGTGACAGGGACAGCGCTGCAACTAAGATTGATAATAGGTCTTTACCTATGAAATTGCCGTTTTGTATGAAAAAATTGAAACGAATTTTTTTCATGAATTTTTTATTTGTATTAATCGAAGTAATCACCCATGCAATCAATGCATCTTTGCCATCGCAGTGGCAGTTTATTGATGCCCTTCTTAAAGAAATCAGCTGGACGGGAGGCAACAAATTCTTCAAAGGCATTTTGTACTGCCTCTCGGGTATTAAATTTTTTTCCCGCCAAGAAGTTATCCAAATTCTGGAAAAAGTAGTAGTCTGTAGGCGCAAGGTCTGGTGAGTAGGGCGGATGACGGAGAGCTTCCAACCCCAGTTCTTGCAACTTGGAGACCGTCTGCTGTGCAGTATGAGGTCGCGCGTTGTCGTGCAGGAGCAGCGGAGACGAGCGATTGACCAATGCTGGTTGGAGATGCGCCAGCTTCTCCATCATTGTGTTCAGTTCTTCACAGTACACATCTGCAGTAATGCTCACCCCGTTTGGTAAGAAGCTGTGATGAATCACACCGGCGCTAGACCACCAAACAGTGACCATCACTTTTCTAGGGGTAAGTTTTCGTTTAGGGCATTGTTTAGGTGCTGAACCAGGATCCAACCAACTTGCTGAGCGCTTACGGTTATCAAACAGAATCCATTTTTCATCGCAGGTAACAATGCGGTTCAAAATTCCTTCATTTGTGTGTCTGTTGAGCAGTGCAAGGCACGTCTCGACGCGTACTTCGCGCTGGCGATCATTGAGTTCGTGGGGCACCCATTTGTCAAGCTTTTTTACCTTGCCAATTTGACGCAAATGGACCAATATTGTTTTGACGCTAACGTCGAAAGCTGCTGCTAATTCAGCCGTAGATTGTGTATCATCAGCTTCCACAATCGCCTTTAATTCGTCATTGTCGACCAAAGTCTTCGGACGACCGCGAGGTTCATTTTTCAGGTCGAAATTTCCAGAACGGAAGCGAGCAAACCAATAACAGGTGGTGCGTTGGTTTGTAGTGTTAGCTCCGTAAACGTCGTTGATGTTGCGTGCCGCTTGTGCCGCGTTGCTGCCACGACGGTACTCATATTCCATAATTACTCGAATTTTTTACGTATCCATGATGACGAAAAAGATTGAAATGCGATGAAAATGTAACACTAATCAATAAAGAAATGCCAACTTTTAGAAAAAAAAATCCATGTTTTTAAAATAAAATTAATTTGAAATTAGAATTCTTAGCCAAACAAAAATTATTTTGATTTGAAATGGCCAGTACTGCAGAACGGCAATTTCATAGGTAAAGACCTAATATTATCAAAAAAATTGGCCGAGATCGACGTTTCCTATTCCACTTTTTATACTTTTGAACATATACCTACCCATTGTTTTCATATACCTAACTCTACTGGTTTACGTGGCGCACGCCAGTCAAGAGTCGGCATGATTTTTGGCGACATCTTAAACAATCATCGTCATATTTCAGCCAAAACATAATCACATTAAACGTGTGTTAAGTTATTTGCCAACAGTTTTCTTTTTTTCTGTGGGTAGTATGTTTTCCGTACTTTCCTTCATATTTTTTTTTTCTTGTTTTGGCTTCGCACGGTTTGTGCATTTAGCCAGTGTCAAATAATTTTACTTTTCAATCAAGTATATGGCCCGATATCAGACACGAAGTTACAAAAAAGTCATAGTCAGTCAAGTCAAAGTTATTGTAAAGCGGTAGGAACTTTACAACAACCTATTAGGAGTTTTTGGGGGAACACGAAAAGTCCACGTTAGTCACTTATTTTCACCTTCACTACATTTGTGCACTCACACGTAACTAAATTGAATAATTCACTACCAAAATTATACAATATAATTCGCTATTTCACGAAATTTCATGAAAATGAAAATTCGTGCGACATGTTCCAACGCGATCTCGCCAAAAACTCCCTTCATAATTTTACTACAAGCTTTATTCTTTTTTTTTATCTGTAGTACCACTTCTTCCTTTACCTGTAGTTGCATAAACACAAGTAAAAGATTTTTTTTAAGTTATGGAAGAGTGGAATCTCCTAACACAGGTTTTTATAGCAGGCTCAAATCATTAGTTGTTGAGCATTTTTCAGTTTTATTTTACAATTTTCCAGACTTATCACTCGATCTATGAGCTACTTATTGCTGCAATTTGGCATTTCGCATTCGTTACTCCAAGCTGCGTTTGGTACTCGCAATGCAACGGGAAAAGTTTTGACTAACCCCAAAGAAGGCACAATATTTTCATCAAATCAACCTTCATTTATGACCTTAGATTCTGTTCCTGAACCCTAATTGCTTAACTCACGATTAATCATAATCGGTTTCGTTTTGACAATTCAACAACATTCATTACGTTATTTACGTTGTTGAGCAGACACATTTTTCGAACATATGAAGCAATGGTTTAACAATCCGTTTCAAAACGAAACAGATTATGATGAATCGTGAGTAGGGTGCTGGTTGCTGTATGGTGCTGCTCCCTCGTTTTGAAGTTCCATTTTATGTAGGTAGATGAGAAACAGCGACAAACATTGAATGACCGCCTGACCACAGATGGCACTGTCTAAACATGCATTGACATAAACCTATTAAATGAACATTAGTGAAACATATAGGTAGGGAAAAATATGTTCTAATCGTGTGTCCATAGAAGCACAAATAGAATCTAAAGATTTCGTTTTTTTAATAGTACTTTTATTCTATTTCGTTTTTCCTCAATGGCAATAGGGTATTTTCCGATTTGATAAAAACTATTTTAATTTGAAGATTGGGACGATATATATTTTCGCAAGATGGCGAATGTCATGACGTCATCTATGACGTTTCGCGAGAAATCGTTATCGCGCTCACGCCAATTCGGAACGGGTGTGAGCGCGCTCAAATCGATATTATCGTATCTCGGAACGTAGGGTATGCGATATTTGCCGCGTTCCGAAATTCAACAAAAGTGATATTATCGCGAAGCCAACCAAAATAAAAATCAGTACCAATGATCTGATAGCTCTTAAATTTTTTGACTATTCAATTTTGTCGGGTTCGCGATATTATCACTTTTGTTGAATTTCGGAATGCGACAATTGTCAAATTGACATTGACAAATGACAATGAAGATTGCATTGCATGCAGAGAACCGTAGAATGTTGTGCTGATAGTGTCATCAAAATATACGAATTCTGCCTCGCATTATTTCATTTCTGTATCGTGAACAGATTTAAACATTCTTCAAGATGAATAATACTACTATAAACGTGGATCAATTGAACTCTGCTTTAGGTTCGCTCCGAGTACTGCGATCTAGTGTCAGTCACGTCTTCGAAACACTTTCCAATGGATTGCGCGCCGACCACGGTGAAGACGGGAAAGATAAGTTCCTTTTAGAGCTTCAAGAACTGTTAAACAGCGTGAACATTAACTTGCGAGACTTGGAACAAACTGTAAATGGACTCCCGATACCGACAGCGCCCTTTAACTTGGGCACCACGACATACCTGAGCCAGGAAACGACACAAGACCGGCAAGCGCTTTATACCCAACTTGTAAACAGCTACAAATGGACTGATAAGATTCACGAGTACAGCTCCTTTGCACACACACTGCTGAGCCAAAACTCTCTCAAACGCTCGTACATAAACTCTGGGAGTACAAAACGACGAGGGAAACTGCAGAGCAACCACAACGTGGCGCCTCTACAAGTCGACAGTGTTATCAATAGCATTGCTAGGACATACAATGACATGAAGATAACAATATCTCGCCCATTTGCAAGCAATGCAGTTGTGCAGATAAACCTTTGCAATGTGTTGAAAGCAGTTGTAGCCTTCAAAGGACTGCTTATGGAATGGGTCATGATTAAAGGTTATGGTGAGTCATTGGATCTCTGGTCGGAATCAAGACATCATGTGTTCAGAAAAGTAACAGAGAATGCTCATGCTGCTATGTTACATTTCTATTCTCCAACGTTACCAGAGCTGGCTGTGCGTTCATTCATAACATGGTTGCACAGCTACATGACTCTCTTTAGCGACCTATGCAAGAGGTGTGGTACCCACCTCCACCACACATCGTTACTGCCTCCTGCATGGCGAGATTTCCGTACCTTGGAGCCATTTCACGATGAATGTAAACAATAGTCAATGTGGTATTGATCGGGAGAGTCCCCCGATTTTTTGGGGGACTCTTCCTTTCAATAAAAATTAAAAGTACAATGGACATTAGTAGATAATTGTAAGTTCATAATAACCTAGAGAGAATGTGATTTGTTGTGTGTATCTTATTTTCTGAGTTTTAGTTTGTAAGTTGCTCTATAACTTGTATTGAATGTTATTAGAAAGTTAAAAGGGACCCTTGTTGATGTAACGGTTAATTATAATATTCATAGTTTATAGTTAGACATTCATGAGAATGACATGATTTTGAGCTCATGCTCAGTAGACATAATAGAATACTGCTATGGAAATGGAACTGTCAACTACTAGCAGCGTGGTTGTGTAGATTTATACTATCCATTCAGTAAAATATCATATCCATTTTTCTTTTACAAATCTGTGCATAAATTGATGAAACAGTGCATCATTTCAGTTTTAAAGTTACTGTAAGATAAAACAAAGATTTCCAATTCTGGTTTATATAAACTCTAGCTAGATATTATGTGTATTCTCTATGTACTGTAATCACTTCAAATAAAACAACATAGGATAACTAATAACATATTTATTAACTAACTGTCTTAAAATATGAATACATTATGTAAAAGGTTTGCAAACAGCCACAGAATGATCTACACTGCATATTATCTTTAATATATGTCCACCAATGGATACTTTTAACGGAAAATGTTGGTCTTTACTCGAGCCTAGACCAAGGCAGCCTTGTCTATTCCTGCCCCAAGTGTACAAATGTCCGTCATTAGTTACAGCTGCTAAATGTCCTATGCCACATGCTACTTTTTCTACACAAGCCTCTGTATTAAATTCGTTGCGTCCAAACAACGGAGCTGGTATCTGTTTCGGACTTTTGGAGTGTTCCACGTTGGGCCCAAGCCCCAGCAAGCCGTATCCCCAAACGAACGCGTCGCCTGCCTCTGCAGAACAAATAAAAAAAAAGATAAATATTGTTTACTCCATTATTCAACAATCATTTCTATTTATTAAATAATTCACCATTAACAATCAAACAGAACGATCCTCCGGCTGCTATGTCGGTGATCTTGCCCAAGCCGCGTGTCAATTCGCGTAAAGAATACGACATGTTAACTTGTTGCGTCCCGGACGCCATCGGTATCTGTCCGTACTCCGAGTTTCCCCAACCGAAAAGTTCGCCTTGATCTGTGGAAAACATGTTTAGATAATACTTTTTAGGATACTACTAAACGCCCCCAGATGTTATACCTACCAACAAAACTTCTATTGTGTGTTGTTAAGTGTTCTTCAACTGATTAATTAGTAAAAGATTACCATTTACTTAAAACTTTATTTCATAACATTCAATATTTTGTAAGTAACTTTTTTATTCAATCGTATTTATTTATTTTTTCAAAAATTTGGTGTTTATAGCGTCTTTTATTTATTTATGCAATAGCGACCCGCCCCAGCTTAGCACGATTATCACGACTTCGGAAAACATCGAGATTTCTTTTGTTTATATGTTTCAGTTTATGAAATACTAGCAGCGCTCCGCGGTTTCACCCGCGTAGTTCCCGTTCCCGTGGGGATACGGGGATAAAATATAGCCTATGTCACCCGGAGATAGTGTAGCTTCCCAACAGTGAAATATTTTTTCTAATCGGTTCAGTAGTTTCGGAGCCTATTCAATGCAAACAAACAAACAATGAAATCATAACCCTTTTGGAACAAATTATCGAAATAACCTTATGTTTAAATGTGTTTAATATCCTGGCACAAAATTGGGTATCACGTGTGAGTCTAAAAAAATAATGTGTCAATTTTATTACTTTTCTGAATACCAACCATTTAACGCTAACACACAATCGCCCGTAGAAGCGACTTTCACAATTTTCTCTGTAGTAATATCTCCCTTCACAGCGGCAGGTATAGCCTGGTTCTCGAAAGTACCGAGCCCGGTCTGACCGTCCGCACCCCAGCCGCAAGCGAACACCTTGCCACCCTCTGTTACAAATAAGCTGAAACGGGATTTATAGTATTTAACGATTCGACAATAAATTAAAGTTCGTATTTCTAACGACACGGCGACGTTTCTATTATGCATTCAAGAAATCAACCAAAATTCAATGCTAGTCAAAGATTGGCAAAACCCATTTACGCGGGGGTTTTGCCACCAACTAAATAGTAGTGATAGGACTATCACTACTATTTAGTTTGTGTTAAAAGACACAAAATCTGACGAATTGAGAACCTCCTCCTTTTTGAAGTCAGTTAAAAATACTTTTTAATTTCAGTGTTAGGATTTATTTGATAGTTTCAAAATATACGTATGCATTGGTATTGCAAGTATTTTTATATCTTGTCGTATTGTTGTCTCCACATTGTATACCTACATAATAATATCTGGATGAGGTGTTTTTTTTGTTTGACGTTTTCTAAAAATGAAACCTAGCTAGATCGATTTATCGCCCCCTCATGAAAATCGTTGGATATATACAAGAATTGTTCGTTTAAACGTATTAGATTAATAGGGTATTTTCCAATTTGATAAAAACATTTTAATTTGAAAATTGGGACGATACATCTAACAGAAAAATATATTTATTTATATCCCTTTTCTCCAAATGATTGAAATCAAATTTCTTTTTCGTTGTTTTAATTTACCGCCAAAACGCTCCTTACGATCACTTATCACTTGACTTCGTGTCGTCAGCTTTGTGTAAACAGCACCAGTACATATACTTAGTTTGGCGCAGTTTTAGAAGTTATTTGTGCACAGAAGCACCGCACACCAGTGATTTCACTTTCTATCCATTAAAAAAACACGACACTCACTAGTTTACTTACTACTTTAGTTTACACAAAGTTGACGTCACGTGATAAAAAGTCATCGTAAGGAGCGTTTTGGCGGTAAATTCAAAACAACGAAAAATAAATTTGGTTTAAATAGTTTTTAATTGAGAAATTGGATATAAATCAATTTACTTTTATTTTTCTGTTACATATTTCGTCCCAATGTTCAAATTAGAATCGTTTTTAACAAATTGGAAAATCCTATTATGCTAACAAAATAAGTTTTCAGGTCTAGACTGGATAAATGATAGAGATGTTATTGGATCAAAAGGGTTAAATATCGTAAAATATTGAAGAATTTAGTGTAGAGTAAGTAAGCATGGTTCTTGGTGCACTTCTAGTCTTTTTTTTTTTTTTTTGTTGCAATAAGCTTGGAATTTTGACCAATATCAGCATATTTTTGAAACAACATACTTACGTATGATCCTGTCCGCAGCACACGCTGACGATCTTCTCCTTGCCCAACCTCTTGATATTGTAAGACACCATACTCCCTTTGTACTCCTCATTTGGTATTATCTTCCGTCCACACTGGCCGTACGCGTTGTTGCCTAGTGTGAATACGCCCTCATAGTCTGTCAGTATCGCAGTGTGGGCGCGACCCGCGTCAATGCCGGTAATCTGTGTGAACGAGATTTTTTTAATAGTATGTATGTACAGTACGATCCAAAAGCGGAGTACCAATCTCAAAAAGTAATAGATTGACAATACGGTTTAACTTACGACCTTCTTATATTAAGTAATTTCTATACTGTAGACACACACACTCTCATATGTCTACAAATGATTGTATTTCATAAATTCATCCGTTAAAGTAAATGACGTGATAGCTTAGTGGTTCCTGTACTTGGATTAGCGCCCTCGTGCGCAAAGAGTCTCGGGTTCGAATCCCACGCGCGGTTTGCTAGCCTTTTTATTGTTTTAAAAATCGCTTTTGACTATAGTTTCTTGTTCTATTCGTCTTGTTCACTAAACTCGTAAAACTTTATCAATATACCCACAGAAACCGAAATAAATTTAAATGATAGTTAACTTACGACTCATTCGACGTGACATATAGAACGGTGTTGGTTGTTATTGTGTGCTAGTGACGTGTCTTTAATCTATTAGCGGTCTTCTAGTTCATTTTAAAATGTAAGCAAATTTATTAATAGAAATCAAAGCGAATATTATTGCGCTGCATAAAAGCGGACTTAAATATCACAAATATCTGATGAAACTGGCCTGAGTGTGAGTATTATGATTTAATTATTTTATTAAGCACTTATTTAATTAAAGTATAACTGCTGATCCTTGTAGTAATTTTTAAACGTTTTATAAATATCATAACGTCTAAATAGAAGAAAAATATAAAAATTTCAAAGTAAATTTATTTCCTAGATTAAAAATTTATGTGAAATTTATATTTCAAATAATTTTGTTTCTAAATAGTAATACATATTAGTATGTATTTTGTTTAGTAGCCTAACAGTACCCCCTTTTTGTTTTAGTGAAATACTGTGAGTCAGTGGATGAAAAGATATGAGGAAGGGGGTAGCCTTGCCCGTCGAAAGCAAAGTGGAAGACCCATCTATAAAAGAAAGCGACAGCACAAGTGGTTTCAAAAAGACAAGACATTTTGCCAAATTATTCATAGTGCGCCGTGCACTCCACGCAGAAGGTTTGCATCATCGAAAACCAGCTCGAAAACCAGCTCAAAAAACATAAACATTAACATTAAGATATAAATTAGAAATATTTATTATTATTGACTTTTATTGATTTTAGTAATATTCAGATAATATTGTGTCATATCCGTAATATGGATTATTTTGAAGTTTAGTAACAATGTTCTTTTCGTAATGAAAATGATTACTTAAGCTATAACTTCAATAAGTCCTATTAAATACGATTTGTTAACTTTGAGGTTTGAGAGAACTAACTCACTCGCAGTAGATTTATTCCAGTAGTAGTACTACTGAGTCATTTAATTGTATTGTGACAACTTGTCTGCATTTGTTATTTTTACGTGGGTAGATTTGCGTAGAAAAATATGATTTCTTTAGAGTACCGCACATAGTAGTAATTACAGCACAATATTATTATATTACTAAGATACAATAGCCTGATTATCATGGTTCACCAATTAGCTACTTTACTTCAATAAATTGTTCTTTATGAGAAAATAAACTGTTAACAAGAAGTTATTAGTAGTTATTTTTAAACCTACTTCATAAAATTATAACGAATAAACATTTTGTAATCACATAATATTCTTAATCCTTTGTTTAAATATTAATATAAGTAATTTTAAAAAAACATTCTCGTATAACGAATAATAAAAGAACTGATGAAGATTATTGTTGAAAAGAAAAATAAAAGTCTCTTCGGGAGATTTGAACCCAGACTTATGTGTTTCTTAATCAATGACAATACGCTGCGAGCTACCGAGACTTGATATTAGAACGTGAATTTTAGCGATGGTATGAACCGAACAGGGTCATACGTAGTTACTACGTAACACAGTACAGACAGAGACAGAGTACTCTGTGCGACGGTATGTTTTTTGTATCTTTCGACGACAGTGGTGTGTGAGTACCTACTGTGGTGTGCGGTCTGGTTACTTATACACACAGCTGTAGGCGGCTGGACCGCGAGTCATAGCAATATAACCCTTAGCATGAGAATGGACTCTTGACCGCGACCGTACAATTTTGATAGTTGATACACAATTATTATTGTTTGGAAGAAACAATGTTTCAAGTTCTTACTCTAAACACTGTTTCTTCTGTAATACAATAAATCTCTTAATTTAGCCCTGTATTACAGAACTTCACTCACGACTCCAACATTAAGTAGTTTACAGCTATTTGTTCCGTTGAAACTATTTTAAGTAATGCTTGAGTCTCGATTTCTTATGTTAGGTTCTGTAATACGGTCCTTAGACTTAAAATATTGATGTTCTGATTACCTTCGTTTCTAGAGACTTGTAAGGCAGGAATATTGGTGCTGGACTCAGCAGCAACTCAAGTGGGTGACCAATGCGTGGTGCATGATAGCCTATTTGCGAGTCTGTGTTGATGCCTGTGCCAAACACTTTATGTTGCTCTTCTGTCCTTATAGAAGCTACTGTGAATCCATAGCCTGCAGCTATGTGTTCAACCTGGAATTATAAGACAGAATTTAGAATAATAAAGCCATTACAAGAAGTTTTACTTAAGACACTGATTCAAACAATTTTGAACTATATTCCAACAAAGTCAAAGTTCTACATACAAAACTGATTTTATAAAAAAAAGTTAGATATTTTGTATTATGAACTTTACCATAGTTGGAATAAGATAACTAGCTAGTAGATATAAGCTTGCAATTGCATGAAAATTTGATTAATGAGACAATACAGTATTTGTAGTGTATTTTGACTCAGTTTAATTCATAATTAGAGCTTTTAACACTTACATCAAATCTCTCTGCAAAGCTGGACCTCATAGGGTACCAGCAGAGTGAGAAGTTATTCCTATACTGCTTCTTGCCTTTATTGCCTCTTGGCATGTGAATGCCTAGTGCGCCGGTTTCCGCAAGACCCCATGCATACATGTTCCGGTCTGAGGACTTACTTGTGGGGTACTGGAAAACTTAAGTAGAGAGAGAGTATTAGTAATGTTTATGTAGGTAATTCTCTGATTTATTCAGTTTTACTTCCTATACTAGTAGTCGCCAGCAGGTCAAGCTATCCCAAACTGTCAAATTAAGTTGAAAAACTATCAAAGAAATTTGACAGATAGGGGTAGCTTGATGTGCTGGCCTCGGTACATAGCCGTGCACCACCCCACTGGTAAATTATAAGCTCTTTGCCACTAACTTTATTATGACTTTGAGGTTACAAAATGATGAAAACCCTAAGACGACCCACTGACCAAAAACATGCCAAATCATTTAAAAAAAACATGTTTTTAAGTTATAATTGGCTAGTTTAGCTTTACATATATTTCATCAATAATTAAATGGTGTAGCAATTACACAATATAATAGGATAATTACTTGGAAGTGACTCCTCTTCATCAAGATCCGGAATTTTCTTCTTTGTGGTTGCATAGTAGCGGTTCGCTAATACAGTTAGACTTCTATTTTGTAACAGCACTTTAACTGTATTCATTTTTGTTAATATTTAGAACATTTTTTTGCCGAAACTTCAATATTTTGAGGTTATGTCAAAAAATAACAATCAACTTTTGTTTTGACTTTTTGACGTTTCATGGCCTGGTTACAGAGACCTTTTAGCCAATTTTGACGTTTCTGTTATCTTTCTTCTTTTAGTGACGTTAACGTTCCTCTTTACGTAGCACTGCAATACTACAAGCAATTTTAGAACAAAAAGTCGTAGAAATAATACCTACAAGGCAAGGATAGTGGATAATTTGAAGACGAAATATTATGTACAGAGGCCAGCACATCAAGCTACCCCAATCTGTCGAATTTCTTTGATAATTTTTCAACTTTATACAAAGGAATAAGGTTTATTTTCAATTGGGAAAATTTGACAGTTTGGGATAGCTTGACCTGCTGGCTACTGTACAGACGCCAGCACATCAAGCTACCTCAATCTGTTACATTTCTTTGATAGATTTTCAACTTTACCACATAAGCATAGGGTTCATGAATGTTCAATGGGAAAATTTGATAGTTTGGGGTAACTTGATATGCTAGTGTCTGTAGCTGTACCTCCACCGACCACTTCCAATTTTTTTAATTCCTGTGACCACACACGCATAAAGTCTGACTCATATTGAATATCATAAGATATTGAAGTATATCATTTTAGCGGAAAGACATCGAGATTCTACAGAGGTTCTCCAGTCTTCGCCTTACAGCTTACCACACAATATCATCGAAAACCGAACGTGAGTGATATACTCACCATTGATGTTGATGCCAAAACCTTTCCAGTCCAGAACCTTGAAGACATCCTACAGTGCAGCGATGAACAGATTCGGAGAGCTAGCGTCTCTCTGTCTCACACCTTGCTGCAGAAGAATAAGTTTCGAGGTCCGGTTCTGGACCGACATAGTGGCGTACAGACTCATCAGCACTTCGATGTACCGATCATAGATCTGGCATCTGCCGTTGAAGAGACTGCAGTACAGCTACAGAATATATTATGTACCCGAGCAGAATGAAACTTCCTCAGAGCTCAAAACTCTTACCTACTTTTATTGGGCTGTCACTCGGTTAGTGCAAATAAAAACCGGGCAAGTGCGAGTCGAGGCTCGACAATGAAAACTGACAGAAGGACGGACGGACAGACAGTGTGACTAAGGTAATCCCATAAGTATTCGGTTTTCCAGTTATGTTGTAGCGGCACTACAAAAATAAATACTTAACAACAAATATTGAAAAACGCAAAAAGAAAAGTGGCGCCATCTACAATGCCACCGGCGAACTATTCTCAGAAATTCTACATCGCGCCGTCAGAGTTTACCACGACACTCGAACATATATAAAATCCCGACATCAACTCGGGCACCAAGTCGGGCAGTTGCCCACCAGACACAATACCCGTCTGGTCGGAGGATCCTCCTTTTCAATAGAGGATGAGCGAACTTTACACCCTGTTCCTCATACCCCTATACTGGTGACCCCGAGAGAGAACGTCAGCGCAGCCTTCGTGCAACACTTCGGCGTGACGTCATCATTATCACATCAAGACCACTTCCTCAAGCTTTCGAACGGCGAGTCACACAGCCAGCCAGCACCCACGGCTTCAACGGGTATCCTAACCACCTGCATGCAGCGAACCGCATGCCTGGTCATCACCCACAGCTTCATCCGCAACAAGCGACCACGGCACTACTGCTCTTCGGCCGGTCGAAAGCTCAATCTCCCGGTCGACAACAGCAGTCAGCCACAACGCGGCGCTGTCCCACGACGCACCGTAGCAGCGCCAGCCCCGACTCACTGGGGTTCGCACCACCGCAGGCAGTTCCGACTCACCACGAACTATGCGACGCGCGGTTCCGACTCACTGGAACCACAGCTGGCACTGGCAAGCATCATAATATGCACTGACTCAGCCCACTATCGACCTCCGGTCTCCGGAAGGGAGTGATGTAGCGGCGGCACTACAAAAATAAATACTTCACAACAAATACGAACGACGAACATGAAAAATAGTGTAGCTTTGAAAGACGAAATGGTTGAAAATACATAATTCTGGATTATAAAATATTGTATCATAAAATTACGATCTAAATAGCAGTCTTCAATTGGCATATCAACCGATTTGTACACGAGCGGCCGCCGGTGCTCGCACCCCGCACCTTGTCGGTGACACGTCACGCACACATAGCTGTGCGTGTAGTTGTGTACCTACGCACGTCGTTAGGATGAAGCTTTATTTCTGCTTGGATATATAATCTGTGGTACGGCCCATGTCTCGATCGAATCAAAGGCTTTGTAATCCACATACGCTCAGCAGAGGCGCAGAGGCAGAGAGGCAGGTTTTACTCTTCGGTATAGGAGGATCAATCAAATAATATTAAATTGGACAAAAGAAAGAGTTGGAGAAAATAAAAAACCAGACAAAAAAGAGATAAAAATCACTTGTTTAAGTAACAAAGTATCGAAACAACTGAATACAGATAATGTACTGCTATGCTTCTGTTAACATTTATTTGGATAATTTATGTTTTACAATTTAACTTATTCAAGTATTCGTGAGTAACATCAACTATTATAGAAATGTTCAAAATCGTAACATAAAACAATGACACATTTAACACCATATTATGATAGAGATACTGACGTCAAACACTGAGAATTATTTATATTTTACTTTATTTTGGATAATAGGTTGGCACGCATCTGCGTATTTTGGAAGAGGGCTTTGATCAGGCTTCGGAGCTCTTCATGTCTGAAGTGTAGGGCTAAGGGGCCGGTGCCGTCGTTCCAGTGGTTCTCTATGTCCTTGAGGGACCCGCCTAGTATGTAGATCAGCTCTTGGAGTTTGATCCAGGATTGCACGTATTGATCTATTTCTTTTGGGTCCTGGAATATACAACATAAAATGTTTATTCTCTCTACACAAGTTACGGACCTCATGCTAAAATTTGACCGTAGTGGACGAAAAAGGAGCTAACTTTGTGATAGACTGGTGCCTGAGGTGGGTTTATATAAAAACCTGTACTGTCGCCAGGGCCCTCCTACGTGTGCGCGCCTGCACCATTTACGTAGTTTTGCCAACAGTAATTAATAATAAAGCAAACAAATAAAAACATGTCCTGACAATTCCGCCTTCTCGCCGGGCGTCTCGAATTTGCGCCTAGGAGCCGAAAGCGTAGTCACGAACATTACCGATGTCACCCGAACTCAACCGAAAGCAAAGACCAGCACCCTAATTGCGTAACACATAATTAATCATAATCGGTTTCATTTTGACAGTTCAACAATATTCATTGCGTTATTTACGTTGTTGAGCAGACACATTTTTCGAACATATGAAGCAATGGTTCAGCAATCTGTTTCAAAACGAAACAGATTATGATTAATTGTGAGTTACGCAATAGGGTATTTTCCGATTTCATAAAAACTATTTTAATTTGAAGATTGGGACTATATATTTAACAGAAAAATAAAATTAAATTTATTAATACACATTTTCTCACTTAAAAACGATTAAAATCTAATTTATTTTTCGTTGTTTTGAATTTACCGCCAAAACGCTCCTTACGATGACTTTTTATCACGTGACATGTGACGTCAACTTTGTTTATACGGCACCGGTACAAATACTTAGTATGGCGCCGTTTTAGAAGTATTTTTGCACAGAGGCACCGTACACCAGTAATATCACTTTATATCCATTAAAAATCTTGTTAATTATAAACTCGACATTCACTTATTTACTTGCAAACTACTTTAGTTTACACAAAGTTGACGTCACGTAATAAAAAGTCATCGTAAGAAGCGTTTTGGCGGTAAATTCAAAACAACTAAAAATAAATTTAGTTTAAATCGTTTTTAATTGAGAAAATGGATATAAATCAATTTATTTTTATTTTTCTGTTAAATATCTCGTTCCAATCTTCAAATTAGAATAGTTTTTGAAAAATTGGAAAATACCCTATTAGGGTGCGGCTTGGCCGACTAGACGGCCGATTAGGCGGCCATTTTGCAGCCGACTATAATCGGCCGAAGTCCAATCGCAAATGTGCTCCTATTTATTAACCGACAGATCACTATGTCAAACAATTAACTATGTCAAGCAATTTACTAAATAAAACAGAGATAGTGAGGTATCCTACCTCTGCCTAACCCTTTTAGAAAAACAGGCGTTACGTTGTGTTATTCCAAAAAGGTGTATGTTTGGAATAGAGGTAAGACACTCGTAGATTTACCTGGAAGAGCAGTGGAGCTTTCTGCACAACAATGGTATACATTTCGGTGAGCTGTGTTGCCATCTCAATGGAGATGTCCTCCACGGTGCACACGCGGTGGATCAACTCGTCCAGAAACATATTGACTAGGGTTGCCATAAGTCTGAGGAAAAGGAATAAAATATATTTTTATGTTGGAGACACATTTATTATAATTAAAGGGGTGAGTTATTTTAATGATTCGATGACAAAAACTAATATCACTATCATAAAAACTGTATACGTGAGTGATAATTAAATGACAACTTTGACTGCCACGTTCGCAAGGACGTAACAAAATCGCGGCGGGATTAAATCGCGTGCTGGACTTTATCGCGTGCTGGATTTTATCGTGTGCTGGACTTTATCGCGTGCTGGATTTTATCGCGTGCTGGATTTTATCGCGTGCTGGATTTTATCGCGTACTGGATTTTATCGCGTGCTGGATTTTATCCCGTGCGGAAATTTCAACTCTCGATATTGAACCGATTGTTAAGAATCCAACAGAGTGCACTGAGCGAAAAAACACACCTCATCTAGTTTAAAAAAATATGATTGACGTTGTAAAGTGTTTGTACAAATCTACTTAGAGAGAAATAATATAATTTATTACGAACTCCCGGCGCTAGACATTACGTTGCACATCCAGTACCCGAATTATTCCCGCCGCGTTATTATGACGTCGTGTAAACGTCGACACAGCGACTGCACCTATTGTAAACTCGCGTGTCTAATAATACGTACGTACGGTAAGTAGTTTTCTGCCTGATCCGTAAATAGGCAATTTATAAAGCATTAAAAGCATATTTTGACTAGTACTGTCTTTCGAGAACTGCGCAAGTCAACATCTGCTTAAACTTTTACCAAATATATTGGGATCGGCTTCCAATCTAACCAGTTGCAGCGAAATACCGGTATTTTAACGGGTAACACAATAGCCCTTGGTAGGAGTGGTTGTCAGACTTTCGGGCTTCTGACGACCCGTAACGACGGTCAAAGATCCACGATTAAAAGCCGGGACCAATGACTTAATGTGCTTTCAGAGGCACGGAGGGGTCTCGGTATCTAACGATGGTCACCCATCCACGGACCGACCGTGACAAGCACATCTTAACCTGATCCTGAAAAAATCTAGACAATAATCTTCAAGAGGTTTTACCTTGTAAAGACATTCTGAGGAAAGACTCCAATCCAGACGTTCTTCAATAAATGCAGCTGTCGCAGGCACTGCCGGACGGCCGACTCCGCGTTGTCGCTCAACACGTCTTTCACGACTATGCAGTTGAGATCTGTAACAAAATATGAGGTTTGTGGATAGTTTTCATTTGTATAAAAAACCTCTCTTCTGTGCTTATAGAGACAAACTTAGGTAGTTATATGAGGAAGACAGTACTTCATCAGTCTGCATCAATTCCTTCAGTGTCATGGCCCTTTCATTTTGACAAAAAGAACTAGCAGTCAAGCAGACGACTTTTTCAAACATTATACATTACTGCCACGTTAGGCAGAGGCCATCAGGTACTGGGTTCGATTCCCAGGCCAGGATAAGTGTACCTGGATTTTTCCACGTGAACTTTCCCAATAGCAGCCCGGAGTCCGGTACTCTGGATTTGTGACCAGTCGATGGTAATATGCTCGCTCCATGTTAAATGGGACTAACTGGCGAAATTTGTGTGTACTATAGGTACTTCTACCTAACCCTTTGTGGAATACAGGCATGATGATGAGCAGGTAACAAATATATTATGAAGGTTATGAGTAGCTACGCAATCAGGTGCAATTTTATCTTTCTGGATTCCTCGTTTTTAGGGTTTCGTAGTCTACAAAGAACCCTTATTATTATTTACTATATAGCTTTTGCTTGCGGCTTCGCCTGTGTTAACCAATTTAAACAAAACCTTAACAAACAATATACCTAAACCTTCCTCCCACCCAGTGGGTATTACAGTTAGTATTATATTTACCACCTAAGTACAATATTTACCACCTAAGTACACATTGTGGAATGCAAATAAAATTTGAGTATTGAGTATTGGGTTCCCGCATTGTCGTTGCTGGGGGGCTCAGTAGCCGTGGTCTCCCAGCCACGGTGAAACGAAGAGGAACCCCAAGGTGAGGTCGAATGGGAGGAATCGCGGCTGAGGGTTACAGGCTGCGGCGCCGCTGCGGCGGAGGAAGAGTGCCGGTACTTCTGAGTATCGCTCTTCCCTTCCGTGGCCTGGACGGGGCCGCCACCGTTTGATCGGGGACGCGGTGGGACCGCAGAGGAGGAGGAGTGTCGGTATAGCGTTGGCCGCTCTCCCTATCCCCTGCAGCCGAAAGTGGTGGGCGGGGCCACAGTGCTGACACGTCGCAGGGGGACCAAGGGTGCCAGACACGGGGTCGTCTGGGGCCCTTATGCTATTTGGTTCCTGGGGTGGTCACGGCGTGCCATGTGTTCTGGTGCGCTGGTGATAGGGGTTATTTCCCTCTGAGGAGGGTCCAGTGTCGGACAACCGCGGCGGGTTCGCGGATGGCTTGCGCGTTTCGGTGTTCCCGCCTCAAGCGGCAATTTCTTATTATTTTTTATAGTTTCGCCAGGTCCGTCCGTTCGTCTCTCCGCAGCTTAAAATTGAGAGAGTCTTAGATCTAGAAAACTGTTATTTGCCATAGACGTACCTATACATGAGTCACGCCGACGAAGTGGTAAAATATAATCTAAGGATAACTTCATCCTAACTACGGAACCCTTCATTGTGCGTGATCCGACACGGATTGGGCCAGTTTTTGTAATATTAGGTCTTTACCTATGAAATTGCCGTTCTGCAGTACTGGCCATTTCAAATCAAAATAATTTTTGTTTGGCTAAGAATTCTAATTTCAAATTAATTTTATTTTAAAAACATGGATTTTTTTTTTCTAAAAGTAGTCATTTCTTTATTGATTAGTGTTACATTTTCATCGCATTTCAATCTTTTTCGTCATCATGGATACGTTAAAAATTCGAGTAATTATGGAATATGAGTACCGTCGTGGCAGCAACGCGGCACAAGCGGCACGCAACATCAACGACGTTTACGGAGCTAACACTACAAACCAACGCACCACCTGTTATTGGTTTGCTCGCTTCCGTTCTGGAAATTTCGACCTGAAAAATGAACCTCGCGGTCGTCCGAAGACTTTGGTCGACAATGACGAATTAAAGGCGATTGTGGAAGCTGATGATATACAATCTACGGCTGAATTAGCAGCAGCTTTCGACGTTAGCGTCAAAACAATATTGGTCCATTTGCGTCAAATTGGCAAGGTAAAAAAGCTTGACAAATGGGTGCCCCACGAACTCAATGATCGCCAGCGCGAAGTACGCGTCGAGACGTGCCTTGCACTGCTCAACAGACACACAAATGAAGGAATTTTGAACCGCATTGTTACCTGCGATGAAAAATGGATTCTGTTTGATAACCGTAAGCGCTCAGCAAGTTGGTTGGATCCTGGTTCAGCACCTAAACAATGCCCTAAACGAAAACTTACCCCTAGAAAAGTGATGGTCACTGTTTGGTGGTCTAGCGCCGGTGTGATTCATCACAGCTTCTTACCAAACGGGGTGAGCATTACTGCAGATGTGTACTGTGAAGAACTGAACACAATGATGGAGAAGCTGGCGCATCTCCAACCAGCATTGGTCAATCGCTCGTCTCCGCTGCTCCTGCACGACAACGCGCGACCTCATACTGCACAGCAGACGGTCTCCAAGTTGCAAGAACTGGGGTTGGAAGCTCTCCGTCATCCGCCCTACTCACCAGACCTTGCGCCTACAGACTACTACTTTTTCCAGAATTTGGATAACTTCTTGGCGGGAAAAAAATTTAATACCCGAGAGGCAGTACAAAATGCCTTTGAAGAATTTGTTGCCTCCCGTCCAGCTGATTTCTTTAAGAAGGGCATCAATAAACTGCCACTGCGATGGCAAAGATGCATTGATTGCATGGGTGATTACTTCGATTAATACAAATAAAAAATTCATGAAAAAAATTCGTTTAAATTTTTTCATACAAAACGGCAATTTCATAGGTAAAGACCTATTATTATCCGTTGAAGTACACTGAACGAGACACGCTTGCAGTTTTATTATTATTTCACATAGGGGAGTTTGTGAGAGCAGTGGTGGCCAAGTGGTAACGGCCGCGACTTACGAGTCGTAGGTCGTAGGTTCGAACCCAGACAGGCGCTTTACTTTGTGTAAATTATTTCATTACCACTGCTCTCAAAACGGTGAAGGAAAACATCGTGAGGAAACCGGCATGTCCAAGAACCAAAAATTCGAAGACATGTGACATCTACCAACCCGCACTGGGCCCGCGTCGTGGATTACGGCCCAATCCCTCTCACCGAGAGGAGGCCTGTGTCCCAGCAGTGGGAACATTATAGGCTGATGATGATGATGGGAGTTTGTGTCCCTCAAAGCGTAAAGGGAGAACAACTATTAGTCAGTCACTTGCTCAGTGAAATCAAGCTAATTATTACATTAATTAATATTTTCCAATTGTTACCTATATTTAGTACATCATATTAAAAAAAAAACATAAATGTAGAAGTCTAGAAGAAAGTAAATTAATAACTGTGTAAATATTTATTCAACAATGGAAGTTAAAAAAATACATTAAACCGCACGGCAATGCCAGCGATGCGTTACGAAATTAAATAATGTAAGTGAAATCACTAGTTATTCGAATATTTGAAGGCCATGTTTATTAACGTTTCATAATGAAAACTATTTTCTATTACCTACATTTTCCTCAAGCATTTAGGGTGCCTTGAGAAAGCGCCCATGAAGTGTCGATACTCAAATACGTCTGGGGCACTTTAGGTACCTTGCTGAATTTTTTCGACAGCATAAACTCATCCCCACATTACTATCGTTGTATGAACCCTAGTAAAAACAAGTTGAGTATTTAAGAATTGTGCAGATTTACTTGGTAGTTCAATCAAAGCTGAGATAATTCCACATATGTCATTAGCTACAGCCAAACCAAGCTGCTGTAAATCTAAGCAAATCCATTGCATACAAAGCTAAGTTGTGTCATGAAAATTAAGTAGGTAGTACCCGTTGTTACCTCTGAAAGATTAGTTATGCGGAATCATTCAGAACTTACTTACCCAGATACACTCAAATACTAAAATTAATTAATTTATGAATAAACTAGCTTCTGCCCGCGACTTCGTTCGCTTGAAGTTTTTGCCCCCGAGCCGTCGCGCAATTACTTCGTATAATACACTTAGCGTTCTTTCCAACTTCGTTCATAATGCTCGGCTGCTAAGGATCGTACGGTGATGTTAAATAGCCTATAAGCTTCCTCAAGAATTGTGCTATCAAATGCAAAAAAAAAACATATTCAAATCCAACAGTTCCAGAGATTACTTCCTACAAACAAACTGACGAACTTTACCTCGTTATAAAATTAGTGCAGATAAACATATTTTACTAACCTGAAGACCTAATATTATCCAGTATCTGCTTCCTTTGTTGCTGCATATGTATAGTGAGATGTTTGTAGCCAAGATCGCGCATTTTCTGCACCAAGTCCACGAAACCAATTGGATAATCTAGATCCCGACCTTCCATGAGGATGAGCCACTTGTCCCCAAATATCTGGAGGTTGTGTGCTAGGAACATACAGTTGTTGTGGAACAAGGCTGGAAATAGAGAGAAAATGATTAGGTGAAGTGGAGAACATTCACCAAGTAACGATAAAGACGTGCTAGTGTAATCGGCCTTTAATGTTCCCAAAACTGAGCCTCCTCTCTTCGAGAGGGCTACAATCTACCACCGGGCCAAGTGCGGTTTTGTAGATGTCACATGTTTTCGGACTTTTGGTTCTAGAATATTCCTTCACCGTTTTGAGAGCAGTGCTGATGAAATTATTTACACAAAGTGCGCCTATTTAGGTTCAAACTCACGACCTATACAACTCGTAAATAGGAGCCGATACCACTAGGCCACAACTGCTCTCAAGCCAGCTTTTTCAAAATAATTTAAAAACTAAACTTGAGGTTGTGTTGCATAAAGTTTAATTCGTCGTCATTATCATACTGTTGTGCTTAATGGGACTTCATCATCAATAAAACTTCTCAAATACAAAAAAATAACTCAAACTCAAACTCAAACTCAAAGCATTTATTTCAATTAGACCTTTCACAGGCACTTTTGAATTGTCAAACAAAAATCGAAGTTGAAGCTAGGTGCCCATTCCAAAAACGTAGATCTCTCTGGAGAAGAACGGGCAAGAAACTCCAAGGACACTCTTTTAAATCGTGGGTATTACAAAATTTGTGAGTGTGGGAACATTATTCTTGGTGCTTCTATATGTGAGAACAATGTAAAAAAATGTAATAAAATAAATTAAAAAAAATAAGATTCAAAATAAGCCATGGCAGATAAGAGATGACCAGTCTCAACCGACGGCGCCCGTTCACGAACTTGACGCATGGATCAGCACCATCCAGCTCAACCATTTTCTAGGGAACCGAATGATCCAACACACACGCCACCATCAGTGAGACATTTAAGTGAGCATGACATACTCTCAACTACCACGTTTTTTCAAGTCGACGTACATTAAAACAACATATTATAAGGATGCATGGTACTCACATTTACAAAAATTTGACAAAATGCTTCTAAATTATACAAAACTATAGTTTCAATCCTATTTGAGAAATTCATAAAATTTGACTTCCAAAAAGAAAGAAAAATATATAATAAGTATCTATTGAAATTTTAATAAATAATACTTGGTTCAGTAAAATCAAAAACAAAATCGTAATGTCACAAAATTAATAAAAATAGGAACAGAAATGTTCGCAATGTCAGAAAAATAATAATAATAGGAACAGAAGTGTTCGTAATGTCAGAAAACATAAAAAAAAAAAAGGGGAAGCATCTCTTCCAAATATTAAAATGTTAATTAGTAAGCCCAGGTGGCTGTGGAGCAGGACCAGCATTAAGCCAGGCATTTTTATCTAAGATATAATCATCTAACTTATAATATGCTTGACTACATAGTGTGCGTTTAATGCATGACTTAAATTTATTTTCACTTAGTTCAAGAATATCGACTGGTAGTTTATTATAACATTTTACACAGTACCCCATAAAAGAAGTATGTACTTTAGACAATCTGAAACGTGGTTGATCTAATTTGTTCCTATTTCTAGTGTTAAAATTATGCCTGTCACTTATCTTACTAAAAAGATGTAGATTTTTCCGAACATACATAATGTTCTCATAAATATATTGAGAAGGTACCGTCATGATGTTAATTGTTTTGAACAGTTCCCTTAGAGATTCGCGTCTGCGGAGGTTGTAAATGGCTCTGACAGCCCTCTTTTGCAGAATAAAGATCGACTCAACATCCGCAGCCCGTCCCCATAGCAAAATACCGTAAGACATGATGCTATGAAAGTAACTAAAATAAACAAGTCGCGCGGTATCCACGTCTGTTAATTGGCGGATCTTCCAAACAGCGTAAGCGGCAGAACTTAGCCGCCCTGCAAGTGATGTTAAGTGAGGACCCCACTGTAGCTTTGAGTCAAGCGTGATCCCCAGGAAAACCGTTTGTTCGACGAATTCTATTATCTCCTTATTCAATACAACGTGACATTCACTACTTCTGACATTCGGCAACGTGAATCTTATGCATTTAGTTTTCTTTCCATTTAATACCAAATTATTTACAGTAAACCAATTATGGACCTTAACTATAGCGCTATTTACCTCGTCAAGCTCCTGTGCGTGTCTCTTAACTTTAAAAATCAGTGATGTGTCATCAGCAAATAACACCATTTGTGGTTGGTTTTTTAGTAAATGAGGTAAATCATTTATATATACTAAAAAGAGGAACGGACCCAATATTGAACCTTGCGGTACTCCCATTTTGACTTTTAAGCCCAAGGAATTCACACCGTTTATTTGAACATATTTGAAAATAATATATATATTTATAAAGCTTACCAACATATTGTGGAATCGTTTGCAGGTAGTTCTCATGGTGATATGGTACCACAGCATCATACAGTTCGAACACCATCCGAGCGGTGTTATACATTTTCTTGCATACCACATCTTCACACTGAACTGCTTGCTCCATAATCCCATAAACCAGGTCCAATAGCTCTTGTGCTGTTTTCGATATCATGCACCTCGGGAAGAAGTACATACTCTTTGGGATTGTTTTATCAAGAATGTCTAAAGCTTCAGCACCTTCTTGCTCAGGATTTATTGGAAGCTCTCTGTTTGGGACATGTTCTACACCAATAGACATTGTAACACTCAAATCCTTGAGCATGATAGCCCTTGCATTCTCCAAAAAATGCTGGCTCGACTTATTTGCAAATAGCACATCAAGATTGTTTAGGTAATCCAATATGGAGAAGTCCTCAGCAGCGAACTTATGCATTATTAGGAACTTCTGGAAAGAATTAATTTCTGCTGTTATTTCTCCATAAGTCTGTAAATCATTTAAGTTATTCGGTATGGTATGAATCAGGCAATCTTTGATCAGTATATCTTTGAATGTTTCACTGATCTCTTTGCCAATCATTCTCATTATAGTACTGTCTCTCCTGAAGTCAAGATTAAGCGTATTACTCAAGAAATGGATGAGTGTTCTCAGGTTACCTAAGACAGTTTTATACGGTGGCTTAAAATTCTGCCTTTGTGTTATAGTAATATTTAACACTTGATCATTTTCACCATACACAGACACATCACCATTTATTATGGGTATAAGAACATCTTTTAATATAAATTGAGAAAACTCAGACACTTTTTCAGTCAATTTCCCACTCCTATCCATAGCATTGAGGACATCAACAACGACGAGAGGTTCATCAAATTTTAGATTTAGTGTAATCATAGTTTTTCGAGAGCTAGACTTAATACACCAATTTATCATTATGCTGCATTCTCTGCACATATCGTAATGCAGTCTTTCTGTTATTGCTGTAGCTGTCTGCTTGATGTTGTTGTACAACTCTAAACTCTGGAATCCTTCAGCTGCAGTGTCAGCATGGTCTATGAGGTCATACACAGCTTCCACAGACCTAGAATAGCTCATAGCTTCCCTGCCATCATCAAACTCACTAATAAATTCCCCACAACGCACAGCATCATCAACAATATTAATCGCAAAATTGATAGATTGCATCTCTTTTTTTAGTTGTTCACGATTAGCTAAAGATTTGAGTACGTCAGCCATAGTCTCCTGCTCTATTTCCAGCTTACACAGTTCCATGTCCTCGGCTAGGTTTTGGGTTTCAGCGCATAACGCTGCACTCTCCTGCAGTATTGTGGACATATCATATTCAGTTGAGCTCAAAAATAATTTGAAGTCATTTTTTAATTGTTCTATTTCTTTGGATATAAGAGGAATCTTCTCAGAAGATTTCCAGTTTGTTTCATTGACATCAAAGATAGTTTTCAATACACTATCTACATTATATTCTTCCATTTTAATGTTTTCTTTTGGATCTGTCTTTTTTAATTGAAGGTTCTGAGTGTTTTTCACGGCTGGGAGATTTGTGCGAATGTCGGCGTTGTCTTGAGTGGTACTTATTGGAGGTTACAGCATTCCGTAATGTGTTCACTAAAAAACGCTTATTTGTTTTGTTTTGAGGGGCTTTGATCCAACCAGAGGGCCCTACTATTTCAGCTCTTGCAGCTCCTTGAACTGCTTCCCGCAATAACTCTTCAACGGCTAGCCTGAAATACAAGAATATTTCAAAAAGGGTTAACACAATGAATACCATAAATATACTCCAAAGTTGGTAGCATGATTTATGTATTTTATATAAATAAATCGTGTGTGTTCTCTCACTGCAAGACAAAGTCCTCCTTTTCCTACAGAACACGTTCATGCGCCAGTATGGACCAATCCCGCCTATAAACGTAAGTTCCTAAATGTAAAAACAGAGTTAGAATAATCAGACAAAAATCACGCAATTGATTGAAAATGAATGAGGACAATGTTTGAAATTATTACGCCGGGTATTCTTTAGCACAATTTTAATAATATAATATTTAGAAAGTAGTAAGTCATAACACAATACTACATTTTGAAATAACATTCATGTAGTTTTCAACGTTTTTCTCTGAAGCTATCATGAAATACTCACTTTTCTAGGGCTTCGTCATCTAATGGTTCTTTTTCGGGTTGATTGGTAGCATCTTCTTTCTCTGTCATAGTTTAAATTACTACTAGTTTGTAAAATACCACTACACTAATGTATAATTAAACAATAATTAACAATCTATTTCGAATTTCCGCAGAAATCCATTTTCACTAAAATCCTCAACCTATGAGAAAACAAACACGTATTTTTGACAGTTGTTGCATAAAATGCATTCATGTTTCATTTTCCTATTTTTGTTATTTTACTTTTTCATTACTCGATTTATTGATTTTCATTATTTCAACAACCGCAAGTTTAGTTTGTAATCGCAATTTAATAAAGTGAAATCAATGCATACAAAGTATTTGAAAAGAATAAACACAAAGAAATCGTTACAATCAAACAATGAACGCAACAATAACTGTAATTTGTATTTATACATGGCAAGCATATTGACTGCGTGGAGTGAAACGTCAGCCACGTACGAGCGACTGTCACTCTGTCACCGATCGTCTTTGCAGCGTTAACCAAATTTGCCTTTAGTTGTTTAATAATAAGCGTAAAATAAGGTAAGTGAAACTAGTTTTACTTTAAAAATGAAAAACATTGTAATTGCCATCTATTCCTGACCCATATAAACAAAGATCGAGCGGTTTTCATTCAAAATTATCGAATAGGAATACCTTCCATCTGCAACCTATTTTGGTGCTAAAACTCGTCTCTATTTTCAATTTCCAGACAAAATGAGTGCCAAGCTGCTATCCCTGATCCTCATTATCGCTACTGCGGTGACCGCAGAAGATGAGCCAGCGATTGCGAAGTTACTTGTTTCGAAACAAGTGCTGAACAAATATTTAGTTGAAAATATGGATATTCTGGTGAAATACACGCTGTTCAACGTCGGCACTGCGCCCGCTGTGGACGTGAAGCTGGTGGACAACGGTTTCCACCCGGAAGTGTTCCAAGTAGTTGGTGGCCAGTTGACGGCGCAGATCGACAGGATACCTCCCCAGACCAACGTGTCGCACGTCGTGACTGTCAGGTCCAGCAGATTCGGCTACTTCAACTTCTCATCTGCTGAAGTTTCATACAAAGCCAGTGAAGATGCCACTGAGGTGAGACTATTTACTTTCACTTTGCCAAATGTTCTAAATATGAAGCAGTTTCAAGCTACCTGGCATATGGTTAAAGTTGTCATAACAGTACTGTAGCAAAGCAAAACCATTTAAATCAGTGTACCTACTTTCTCTTTCAAATGTACAATTTTATAACAATCTCCACTCAATATGGGTCCATTTCTACCAACATCTAACAAGAATCATTATTCAAGTTTGATTAAATATATTTTATATCACCTTAAGATTTACCATGTTTGATAACTGGGTCTAAATTTGAATTTGAAGATCTGAATAACAAGTGAATACACAAAAAAAAAAAAACATTTAAGCAGCACCAATAGTTTGATTTGTATGTTTATTAATGACATGAAACAGAACATTTAGAATTAATTCTAACATAGAAAGAATTAACTAGGTATCCATTGTAATGGTTAGGTTAGGTTATGGTTAGATTAGGGACGCAATCAATAAGTTAAAACAATTCCATTATAAAAAGTTGGGCACAAGACTGTTAATTAATGAAGTTAATCTTTCATAGAGTCCATTAATTAAGTACCTACTATTTCTCAAAAGGAAACAGTGCGCAGCTAAAAACACATTCTAGACTCTATTTTATCTCTATGATTATTATTATGGACTCTAATGATCTCTCTTCGTTTAATGTCCTGCCTAAATTTCCATAGCGCATACAAGCATTTCTCTGTAAGTAAAACTAACACAACAACATATAAAATGCAATTTCTATCACAAGGTAACAATGGCTAACTTCCTTTAAATCTTTTGAAATGTAAATGCTTTAACGTTAAATGGAGTTGACTTTTTTAGCAACGTATTAGCAATTAACATTGTGTAACAATTAGATTAACAGTGCCCAGCTTTGAATGTATTAAGTCATTATTTTATGACATAATTGCATTAAGATCATAATACTGAGATAATACTACTGGTATGATAACTAATAGAGAAGCATGGAAGATCAAAATCAAAAGTCATTCATTCAAACTAGGCTGAGGGTCAGCTCTTTTTGAACATCAAAATTACATAAGACAGTTCCCCTAAAACGCCCGCCCTTCATCACTTCCTAGTGCTTTAGCTGGGAAGAAGAAGTGGCACAACAAACTCCCCAGCAGCACAGCTGTCTGTTAAGTTAGAAGAACTTGATTATATACAATAGTAGGTAATTAACATTACGAAACAGAAAAAACATTAAATGTCAGCTAGAAGAAGAAGATTAGTAGACATCAACCCCACCTACACCCCACTAACCACTAAACTAAAGTAGTTGTAAACAAGTGAATTTCGAGTTTATAAATATCAAGATTTTTAATGGATAGAAATTACTGGTGTGTGGTGCCATTGTCTGTGCACAAATACTTTTAAAACTGTACCACACAAAGTATTTGTACCGGTGCCGTTTACATAAAGCTGACGTCACGTGTGATCAAATGATAAAAATCTCATCATAAGGAGCGTTTTGGCGGTAAATTCGGAACAATAAAAAAATTAACATATGTTTTTAATTGAGAAAATGGATACAAATAAATTCATTTTATTTTGCTGTTACATATTTCGTCCCAATCTTCAAATTAAAATAGTCTTAGATAAATTGGAAAATATCCGATTCCGATGTGTCGAAACATTGAGAAAACTTCGTTTTTCGTTGAACAAGAGTAGATCCCTGTGGTCTAAGACTTTAATAATGATTGTAAAAACCGCATCAAAAATCAATTTGTAGTTCACTCTACCCTTCCTAATTATTTTTACTTTTTGGTTTTGTTTTTATTAAAGCAAGTTTTAAGTTTTTGAAAGTATTATTTAGATAATAATGTAAACAGGGCGACAGGCACATCCACGCGCAAACTGCAACCATGAAAGGCAGACTTTAAAAAAAAGCTGTTTCATAGAAAACTGCAATACCTATGTGGTCCAAATGTATGTATGATGTGTTAGAATTATGGACTGAATCCATGATAACAGGTTGTGTGTGCTTCTATGTGCCTGCCACGCTGTCTGTAATTTATGTGTGTTTTATAAATATTATTACAAAATAAACTAACAACAGATTATCTCATTTCAGTACCAGCAGTCAATCAGCAGCTCCCCTGGTGAGGGTGCTATCGTGGCCTTCAAAGACTACGACCGCAAATTCTCCTCACACATTCTCGACTGGGCCGCCTTCGCTGTCATGACCCTGCCCTCCCTCGCCATCCCCTTCGGCCTCTGGTATTCTTCCAAGAGCAAATATGAGAAACTAGCAAAGCCGAAAAAGGCCCATTAGTTTGTAATTAGGTAATTAGGTGACTGCTAATGTTTTGTGGGTAGTTAGAGTAGTATGTGACATGACTGATCTTTTTTTTTATGTTGCATCTGTATTTATGGTTCATGCTGTGTGGTAGGAGGTACTGCATTCCTGGTAAATGGTTGTAAGCTGTTGAAATAATTTTCAAATGAAATAAAGAAATACCTTAATTACTATTACTGTCGCTCAAATCATAATTTATTTAGACGTAAAATGTCAATTTTTTGTTTTGCAGTTGAATGATTTACTTTATTTAATTGAATAATTATGCATTTATCATTAGCAGTGATCTATCTCACTCCATTAGTTATGTACATCAACATCTTGTTAATATTAATTTATATGAACAATAAAAAGTTTTTTATAAGTCAGTCCCAGTTTTTGTGTTGACCTCTGACTGATTCTAGATGACATTAATTAGACCTAATCTGTAATCATACGTTCTATGAACACCAACGCAGACATCAAACTGATTCTCGCTGCTTTTGAGGGTTGGAACTTCTGCCGCTCTGGGTGGAGCAGGAAGGCGTGTCAGACTTTTACTGACTAAAACCCATCCGTGTTTCTTCAGTTGCCTGTGTGCCAGGGGTCACGGTATCTCTTTCGAAGAACCCGCACCTCTGGCAGATATGGAAAACATTAATTGAAAGAACATTTGGGGACATAGGTGGAAGGTATTTCTACCTGCCTCCTCTCACGCGTAGGTATTGAAGGTAAAGTTAGGGTCGAAGAGCGGAAGTGAAACTCTAACTTGTAGATATTAAAAATGTACCTGCCACACATTTTATAGTTTAGAATTAGATATACTATTATGCTCAGTCATTTAACTAGTGACAAAATAAACTAAATTGCATATAACACTATCCAATTTGTAGAATCTCTAATTAGGAAATTGGAAGCTAGTGATCACACCGGAACTAAATCGGACAGATGACTCTTAAGGGGAATCCAGTCCCGGGCTCGAACTCACTGATGTGCCTGGCTAAAAAACACGCTGTCTCACCAGGCTTCGCGTCTGACAGAGGTAGTATCAGAGATGAGCAGTCAGACGCTAGTCTAGACGCACAACGTTATTGAGTGAGATGCAGGATCTTTTATAGTAAAAAAGGAGCGTAAAAAAATAAGAAAAGTCCTTCAGAAGATCAGGTTTTATGAAAAAACCACTCGTAAATCAATGACCTGTGGCGTTACGGCGTCGTCGGCGTCGCCTACACTATTTTTAGTTTCTAAAAGTTTTTGTGTTAGTTTGTTAAGTGGCAACACTAAGCTACGATTCGGGGCGCTACCCATAGCGTCCCTCTCTCTTGGTTGTCAACCGTCACGAGATAGAAATTAGTTTTATGATTGTGTACGTATTCTAATTCTAAACTTTAAGACGTGTGTTTGACAAATATAATCCCGTTCTCAACCAGATAGAGTTTCACTTCTGCTCTTCGACCACTACCTGACCTCTAAACAATGTGAGAGGACACAGGTAGAACACCTCCCACCTACGTCCCCAAAGACCAATAAAGTTTATTGAACTTTTTGATATTTGAGCTTCGTCGGTACCGACTCGGTTTCGTCTGTACATTGTCAAACAGTGGAGTAATACATTCCCGAAGTTTGTATGGAAAAAATGTCGACTATATTCACCTTAAGCGCTTATAAAGTAGAACTACATTGGGATACAACAATTTAGTAAAAGTAGTGCGATCGGGACCTTCCAATTTCACTAAATCTGATCCAACTGTTCTAACTTTGATTACATCTTTCGATTTCCTAAAAAATGGATAATGTAATACACACTTAATTTAGTCCGTGTTCCGGACCGGTTGACAAGCACACAGAACAAAATTAATATAGGTACTCAACAAGAGGGACGCGTGCGTGACGTATGGGTAGGTAGCGCCCCGTGATGCTAAAATAACTTATTTTTAAACTAAACTTAATGCAAGAGCCTGGCGACGACTTTCAGTATAGTATAAAGTACAGACGCCAGCACATCCAGCTACCCCAACTTGCAAATTTTCCCAATTGAAAATGAACCTTATCCTTACGTGGTAAAGATGACATTCGATCACAGAAATTTGACAGATTAGGGTAGCTTGATGTGCTGGCGTCTGTACTCTGTGGCGACGACGCAACGCCACGTAAACTAAGCATTTATGATAATTGCACAATACGTGAAGCCACAAACACCTCCCTCAAAAATGTAACATTTTATTAAAACCTCTATTCATTGCTGAGTTTTGAAATGGAGATCGTTGTGCCTCCCTATAAATAACTTTACTCTTTGGTTGTGCTGTCACGTCTACCCTATATAAAAATGTACTCTGTGGTCACGTCTCGCGTCATCACAACTACCTACTGCACGATCGTTGTAATCGAAGAGCTGTATCGACATACCGCTAGATGGCGCTAGCATTAAGAGTTAACAAACTTCATGGTAGAGAAGATAAAGCCAAGGCCGACCCGCAATGTTATGAATTAACTGAACATTGCAATTAATAGTACATAAAATCTTAACAAATATGCAAGAAATGTTTCACGTATAAAATCTAAAGTAATTGAGAGTCTTCCCTGGGATCGTAAGTGCGTAATTATTTGCGGGTAAGCAGTGGTGCAGTGCAATGGCCCCGTCATCTGTTTACTGTGACACTCTGCAACCAACGTAACTTTAATTCCATTGGAGTCGGAATTCATGATTAAACTGTATGACTCATTGCGAGTGCTCAAACTTTATTTAAGTGCTTATCAAGGTTCAATCTCACGATTCGAAATCTAGCGAAGGACTAAAGATAGTTAGGCAAGCTACCTATCTATTCGACAGAAAGTACCTAACTCCTTCAGTCTGGCTACTTCACACCTAAATCTAGATAGGCAACTACCAAGATAAACATCACACGAGAAAGTAAAGCAAGGCTGGTCACTTTGTTATTTCAATACGTTGCCGAAAAAAATATACTAAACCAACCACATTCTTATGTAATTCTGAGCTGGAATTGACCTTACTAGTCATCTACATAAAACATAATTATGAATTTAGGAATGTTTATTTCTCTAGACGGCGACGTATACTAATTAATTACTGACGCCACTCACGCCAGCACATCAAGCTACCCCAAACTGTCAAATCACAATTGAACATGAACCCTATCATAAGTGATAAAGTTGAAAATCTACCAAAGAAATTTGACAGATTCGGGTAGCTTGGTATGCTGGCGTCTGTACATATTTGAGCCCGTAGTCTCCCCCCCCCCCCCAGTGGGTTCCCGCATTATCGTTGCGGGGGGGCTCTGTAGCCGTGGTCACTGTCCCACGGTAAAGCGAAGAGAAACCCCAAGATCAGGCCGCTCGTCAGGCTTTTGCCTCCAAGCCGATGACGTAGCGGCCAAAAAGTAAGTTGCGGTGAGGTCGAATGGGAGTTATCGCGGCTGAGGATTACGGGCTGCGGCGGAGGAGGAGTGCCGGTACTTTTGAGAAGCGCTCTTCCCTTCCGTGGCCTGGACAGGGCCGCTACCGTTTGATGGCGGACGCAGTGGGTCCGCAGGAGAGGAGTGTCGGTATAGCGTAGGGCGCTCTCCCTATCCCCTGCGGCCGAAAAGGGGTACGCGGCAGGGGCACTGTGCTGAACCGTCGCAGGGGGACCAAGGGTGCCAGACACGGGGTTGTCTGATGCTATTTGGTTCCTGGGTTGGTCACGGTAGGTCCTGGTGCGCCTGTGATAGGAGTTATTCCCCTCCGAGGAGGATCCGGTGACGGACAGCCGCGGCGGGTTCGCGGATGGCTTGCGCGTTTCCGTCCCAATAAGCACAAAACTGCATTATACGATGTCACAAAGGTAACATCGGTAACTTTAGCATTTAAGAAGACTTATTGTAGTACAGTCGCCAGCAGGTCAAGCTATCCCAAACTGTTAAATTTTCCCAATTGAACATAAACTTGTGATAAAGTTGAAAAACTATCAAAGAAATTTGACAGATTGGGGTAACTTGATGTGCTGGCCTCTGTACACTCCAACTGCAATAGCTGAAAATTACGCTTTCGCCTGTATAATAACGCTATTATGCGTCACAGAGACAACACTGTGTTGTTGCAAGCATTAATATAGGTAGGTATACAGTTCAGTATTAAACAGTTTTTAGCAATCAACAGTCCTATAAGCTGCTATTAAGCATATTTATGGACTTAAATTAATGCTATTTTCTGAATTGAAAACCACAAGTGTACCCTTAGATCGCTTGCATTTTAAGAAAGAACATGTGAGCTACTATAATTCAATCAGTAATTCTGTGATTTCAATTAACAATGATATAATGCGTCTTGCTGCACACAGGTGAACTTTAATAGTGTTAATCAGCTTGTTACACGCAATCTTATAATAGCACTTATATAGCCCGCATGATCACTATGGGTGAGCTTATATGATGCTAAATTACAACCAACTGCTATAAATTAGCTCACATGTAACCCATGATCCCGGTGCTGGTGCTGAATACTTATACTAGCGTCGGCAAATTTTTCAGCGCCCCGTAAGTATTATCAGTTAATTGCCGTTAATTGCCGCATTACGATATTGCCATATCTAGAAATATAAACGAAGAACTGACGACATACGCCGAAAAATGTAAGCAGAATACTTGAGAATTCTAAACAGAGATAAAATTACACCACAAGCTAGCCTTTTGCGAATAATGGTTCAAGAGCGAATGAAATTTTAGAATGGGTGGGTTCCCTATCCGGAAATATTGGTGTTGTCCATCTAATTCTGCACGCTGCAGTTATAGATGGATGAAACTCTGCAAGTATACAGCGAATGTTAAAGATAGTAGTTACGTATCGTGCAGTAATGACACTGAATATAGATCTAACGATTTTGCAAGTTCAGACGGTGACATTGTGTGTAGTGATTATAATAAAAAGAAGAAATTTCGTGAAAATATAAGAAAATGGGCTATTGAAAAAAATACACACATAGCTTTAGAAGATTTGTCAAAAAATATCAATTAACTAATTCCAAATACATTATCTAATGACCCCAGGACTATTTTAGCTACACCCAGACAAATCACGTTAAAAATAATCGATGGAGGTAATACCTACCTTTGTAAAAAATATTGCTTTGTTGAGAAGAGGCTCCAGAAACAATTCCGTTAAATTTAAATATAGATGGTTTACCAATTTTCAAAAGTAAAAAAAAAAGATTTGACCTATACTTTGCAACGTATTCGATAATCCTTGCTTCAGGCCACTTGTTATTGGCATTTATTTTGGAAGAGGGAAACTGAAAAATTGAACACTTATTTGGAAGATTTTATTATTGAAATGGAAACACTCAAACTCATTTATTTCAATTAAACCATTTACAGGCACTTTTGAACTGTCAAAAAGTCGATCAGTTGGAAAGTTGACGCTAGGAGCATTGCTTCGGGACGTTATTTACGCTACAGTTATCTTTGTCGTAGTCAGTATCCGTATTTTGCTCCATTTCAAATGATTATTTGTTCGCTTCTACGTAAGGATATAATTTATTTTCAGCATGTAAATGAGTTTCTATCCTGGCCCTAGTCTTTAATTTCCGTCTTCTATTAATTTTGACACAAATTAACCGGTTTTTGGTGGCCAGCGGACAATTCCTTTCGATTACCACAGCGTTGGAACGACGGTCAGCTTTGGTACTTACATCGTACTCAATAGTTTATACTATTTGAAAAGCCATTTCTCTGGAAATCAAAATAATTGAAAATTGAGTTAAAAATTTAATCAGACGTATAATTGTGTAAAATAAATCCACGGATCCCTGAAACTCATGCAGAGAGTTTAGTGGTCCACTGATGATTACCTACAATATTTGCGTACACGTTACCCACTATCAAGCTTTACATGAATCTGTGGCTGACTTGTTTCACACAAAGACTACACGTACCAGCTCGTTACTGATTTATGTACCACGAGTGGGTAATTAAACAGCCCATACCATTTAATTGTGATTAATACTGTGCATATTGCTTGTCTGCTATTTTTAGCTTCCAACCTAATTTAATACATATATTAGCAATTTATCTTTGTTTAATCAACGAAAATAACAACTGGATTTTACTAGAAAATCTATTGATTTTGTATAAAGTCATTAGAACAGCTTATTGTCAAATTAAAAATGAAAAATGAAAAGATTTATTTTCTCAAAATATATCACCAACCTATTTTACACTATAAATTTTAAGTAAACAGTGAAATTTTGCGAGCGCGTGAAAATTTTCGTTTATATTTAGATAGTATTTGACAATAAACTCTCTTTCCCATTCGAATTTTACGCACATGGACGAACAAGCAAGGTTTTACTTACTGATAACAATATTTGCCAAATTCACAAAAAACAAAATGGTTCACACAAACAACATTTCAAAATCGTAATTATGAAGGCCTAGGATAAAATTTATTTACGATTAGGTATGTCACTTGTGAATTTTCAACTCCATAGAAGCGTTAAAAATATCCTAATGTGTACTTTGTGCTGAATAATAGGTAACAAGGACTCTATTAATCGGCAATTGTGCTGCATAAAAGGAAACACCTACTCTAATAATCAGTCAATGTTCAGCTCTTAGGGCGACAGTTACCTCTAATAATGCTCAAATAATGCTGATATAACGCAATTAGTTACAATTATTCAGCTATCCGCTGTTTAATTTGTGCCCAAATCAGAGTTATATAAGCTGAGACAGCGCCTCTAATGCTCTTATTCAGCAGGCTTGCACAGCTTAGAATTCTATTGTGGACAGTGATTCAGCTTATATACAGCGCTTTTGTGTTACTTGGGGTGTTCCCGCCTCAAGCGGCACTGGAGGACACCGTGGAGTTTTATTGGGTTACAGTCCCACATAACTGCGCTGTCTCCCCGTGGTAGCGCAGTAGGCATTTCTCCACGTTAAAAAAAATGCCCGGGTCGACGGCGCGTTGTATTCCACGCGCGCCGTCAGAGATGTCAGCAACATCTGGTGGAGGCCGATGCCTGCCAGGGGTGCGGGTTGTTCGAAAGAGATACTATCGCCCCTGGTACACAGGCAACTGAGGGAACACGGGTGGGTTTTAGTCAGTAAAAGTCTGACACGCCCTCCTGCTCCACCCAGCGGGAGAAGTCATTTGATGATTTCCCACCGTCAAAAAAAAGCCTGTAGTCTGTACCCACCTGCTTAAAATATTAAAAACGTGAAAGTAAATCATCTATCTGTCTATTACGTTTTCACGCCTTAAGGGCTACCCATCCTATCAGATAGACCATGGCCTGGGGGACATAGGATACTTTTATTCTGTAGGTAGTTAGTTCCCGTGAGATAAATTTCGACCTCCACACGGGCGACGCTGCGGGCAAAAGTTAGTAGCTTACATATGTATAATTATTCATCCCATCTCTTCCCGTAGGTGTCGTAGGAGGCGACAAAGGGACTTACTTACTACAGAATGGGCAGCAGCGTTCTCTATGCATTTTATCACCATACTGCGATCGCCAACCCGCCTGTCAAGCGTGGCGATTATGGACCACGGCCGGACGCGAGAGATCGCCGCCTCCGATCGCGTCCACGAGGACACGGCGGTGCTCCACCCAAGCCGGGCAGACCGCCACCGTGTGCTCCACCGTGTCCTCAGGGCGATCTTCGCAGTGGAAACACCCGGGCGTTTCCTCCTGCCCTATCCGAAACAGGAACCTCCCAAAACAATCGTGTCAGGTGAGGACCTGCGTCAGGCGAAAGGTGAGGACGCCGCGCCGCCTCTCAAGCCACTCCTCAAAGAGGGGGCTTACCGCCGCAATCCCGGTGTGCCCAACAGTTTGGGGTAGCTTGATGTGCGTCTGTACTTCTCTCTTTTTAACTAATACAACTATACGACAAAAGGAAAGAGCTTTTGACGATGTAACAGGGTGTAACAGTAACAGTTTTTTCCACACACTTGCTCATAAAATGGCTCTAATTTCACCGCAATTAGGCACTTAATGACACCTATTTTCAAACTGACTTTTTCACTACTATTATTCATAAGTGAGCTATAGGTTTTTTTTATTGGTTGAGTTGCTTTGTTCTTAAAAAGTTTCGATATTAAAAAGATCGTGTTCAATAGCAAATAAATTACGGTCTTATTCATAAACGCCTTGTAACTTTTAATCAATTGGTAACTAACTGATTAGCAAAATTCTTATTTAAAAACGCTATTTAGCGCTATAGGTCGCTAAGCAAATGATTTGTAGCTGTCATATTTAAACACCACCGGTGCCCTGTTTAACTTGCTAAGAGGCAACATGGCGGATTTTATTTTAATCAGCTGATCGATTCAAAATGATTTTTAGTGTACTTCAAGGTTATTTTGTTCTTAAATATGGAATTATCATTAGTAAATGTGGATTTCGATCATATTTTACGGGATTTCAGAACGACACCGAAGAATTAAATAGTTTTGAAACGCCGCGGGCGCCTATTGTTAGTAAATGGAGGAAGACCTACAAGACTCGTTCAAATCCGCTACGAAAAAAACATATTCCTCATTCTAAGTACACGTGATGATAGGATTTATAGGGTAGTTCAATCAGTAGGAGGTTCAGTCAGTTCGTGAGGAAGCTCATCGGAGATAGTGATTATCCATTGTTATCCCATGTACCCCTCGTTTTATGACGCAGAGAGTACTTTATACGATACTGACAGAGTTGCCACCCGTCCCGATTTTGCCGGGACAGTCCCGATTTCGAAGAAATTGTCCCGCGTCCCGACGGCCTATCGGTTTTGTCCCGATTTTTGACAATATGCGACAGGCTCAATCAATTCATTCACTGGTACCCAACACAGTCACGCCGGTCACGCGCCACCGCGTCATCTACCGCGCGCCGCATGTACAGACGCCAGCAGCTCAATCTACCCCAAACTGTCAAATTTTCCCAATTGAACATGAACCTTATGCTTACGGTATAAAGTTGAAAATCTATCAAATAAATTTGACAGATTGGAGTAGCTTGATGTGCTGGCGTCTGTACCGCGTTCGTTTTCGCCACCTCCAGCGCGCGCAGTAATCTGTGGACTCTGTGGTTGTACTTTGCGGCGAGTTTCTTTCTTCGTTGAGTTGAGTGAAAAAATTAAATTCGTTGGAGTGTCTAATTTCTTTGAATATGCACATGTTTTGTTTAGACTTCATAAATAAATACAAAAATGATATAGAATTACTAAAAGCGGCTCGTAACAATAAGAAATACACATGGAAAAAATAATTATATAAAATAAATACAAATTTAAACACAAAATAAAGTTTCATTTTCCTTTGACTGTCTCATGGGTAATTTTTTTTTTTCACCGAACTCCGAACCTCTCTTATGGATGCCCGATCGTCCCGTTTTTCTTTCCCCTAAAGGTGGCAACCCTGGATACTGATGACGCCTTCTAGGGCCCAGAACTAAAGAAATGCCACGTTATGGCAGTCATGCATAATAAAACAAGATACTTTTTATAAAAACCAATTTATTTCGATACGCAATAAAGCCATATTTGTGTTATAATTTCATTATTTTTGATTTCCAATTCTTCTTTGTCCAAAGACGGGTGCATTTATTTTCTCATGCCACTCTCATTCCTCATCTTTTTCACTTAGCATGGTAACCCCCGTTGCCACCTTTGCAAGGTTGAATAGTAATGGTGCTAACTGCTAAGTAGTGGCTTTCATAGCAGCAGTCAAAATTGTAACTATAAACAAGAATAATAATTGTTATTTAAAGACACTGAAACCCCAATGCAAAAGCAATAGGAAGTTGTATAGAATAGGCACAAGTACCTACATATGTTTCTCAAAGAGAATATCCATGTTAACAAGTTTAAAGAACATGTAAATACATAGCTGTATCGGCTACTGTGTTATCATTCATTTGGTCATTTTACAATAGAAAGTAAATAGGTACAAATTCAGAGATACATTACCTTTTCCTGTTAACTCCTTTCTTGGGAGCATATTATTATCATTGCTCATCTTTTTCACGTAGCATCATCTCCATCGTTGCCATCTCAAGATTGAATAGTATTGGTGCTACGTGCTAGTAGCTTTCATAGCAGCAGTCAAAATTGTAACTGTAAACAAGTATAATTTTATTGTTATTAAAATACACTGAAACCCTGCAAAAGCACTAGGAATTTTCATAGAATATACATACATATATACGCATATGTTTTTAAAAGATAATATCCATGTAAATAAACGTAAAGAACTTGTAAATACATAGTTATTATCAGCTAATACGATAGCATTAAATTGGGTCACTTTACAATAGAAACTAGATAAAAATTCAGACGATACATTACCTTTTCCTGTTTACTCCAATCATGGGAGCGTACTATTTTCATTGCTGATTTGCTTCCATCGTAAACACAATAAAATAAACACAATTAATTATTTTATTCAAATACAAATAAATCAATGAAATTTTTGACATAGGTCTGTCGAAGTCACGACAGATACAAAAATCATGCATTTGACAACTTGATTCTTAAAATCCTGTTCTTTAGGCGACTATTTTGATTATAATCTGTGCTGAACGCATAATTTCACCTCTATTTCGTTTCGCTACTAATCACCTGCAAACTAGCGTTTATAAATAAAGAAAAGTTAATCAATGATTAGGAGGTAACCAATTGATAAGCTAAACAGTGGCTAGTGAGTGATTGGCGAGTTTTTTATAACTAAGGCTGCTAATGTACAGAGGCCAGCACATCAAGCTACCCTAATCTGTTTATGTTCAATTGGGAAAATTTGACATTTTGGGATAGCTTGACCTGCTGGCGACTGTACCTACTGCTTGCTCATTTTATGCAACTTCGTATGATGGCGAGCATAAATCGTAGGGGGTACAAAACAGGTTAAATAGATAATTTCAACTTTAATAAATAAAACTTTCACTCAAATATAACTTTCGTTTTCTCTGTAATAAAAGAAAACTTTGAATTCCCCATTTTGTCATTTTGTACGTGGCTAAAACCCTATCCCCAAAAAGCAAAAAAAAAAGAAACCTCACTCTTTTAGGCCACGGTCCGAGTTACAATAATTTCGATTTGAGCGCGCTCACACCCGTCACGAACGTTCCGTATTGATGCCAAAAATGACGGTTCTTAGCTGTCAGAATCGTGATCTAACTCGGAACGCAGAATATCGATGTGAGCGCTTACAGCGCTATTTTACTAATTCGGAATGCGGCCTTAGTCTGTGGCCGAATGGCCGATCGCCATTATTAGATGTGCGCGCATTAGAATACTTCACGACTTGTTTTAATTTTCACTGTTGAAATTATATTCATTTATTCATTAAAAATGACTACAAGTACTAGTTATTTACTACCTAAAAACTCCAAGGACAAAATGATTTTTGGAACGAGTTCCTTATCGCGCGTTGTGAAAGGGGGCTAGACGGAAAAAATTCATACGAAAAGTTGTATAGACACTTTTTGCTATAGTAAGCTATTGTAAGCCGTGCGGCGTGCGCATGTTTCTCTGTCTGTCTCTCCCTCTCTCTTATAGAAAGCAATAACGATGCTGACGATGGTGACGACGATGACGATGATGATGATGGGCTTTAAAACCCTGAAAACGCGAAGTTCTTTATCGCGCGATCGCGCGTTACGAAAGGGGGCTAGACGGAAAAAATTAAGACCGACATGACACCTCTCAAGTTTTTTTGTATTATTTTCTTCACAAACAAGTGTGTTGAAAAACATCGTATGATACACGTGTGAACTGATGATTACCGTCCTCGGCTCTCCGCCTGACTAATCACCAACGTTACACACTTGTACCATAATGTAGGTACTATTATCTTATTCTAAGGTAAGTTCTGTCTGTAAATCTTGGGACTGTCGCGAGTAAGTGATTTCATTATTTCGAGGAACAGTAGGTAACTGTTTTTTTTGTCACAGTTACAGTCTATTATCATCAGATACCAGCCATTTAACTGTTACGATAAATACACCTCACGCCTACACTCACGCTAAATATTAAAACTCTAACATTATAAAACAATAAAAATTACATTAAATACAAAATTACACAATACAATGCACAGAGTACATTTATATACAATGTTTCTGAAGTAATAATAATAACACTCTATATTACTAACTTTTGAAGACTTTGTGGCATCACGTATTTTGCATTTGTGTGCGTACCTTATTACGTGGGGTCGCACGTCGCCTGCACTATGTATTTAGTTTGTATAAGTTTTTGGTGGCAACACTAAGCTACGATCCGGGACGCTACCCTTAGCGTTCCACGGGTTCCTCCCTCTTGGTTGTCAACCGTCACGGGGTACAGTCAATATTTTAAGTCATTCGTTTATTCCGTCCCTACTAGTCAATTAGTTAAATGACTGTATTGTAATTCTAAGCTATAAGACGTGTGTGTGACAAACATAATCCTGTCATCAACAAGTTGCGAGTTTCACTTCCGCTCTTCGACCACAACCTCATCTCCAAGCATCGTAACAGGACACAGGTAGAATACCTTCCACCTACGTCCCTAAAACGTATTCTTGAAATATCAATGGGATTAAATGAACTGGGAGGGTGTATGGATAATTTTAATGATTACATTTAATTCTTTATGGCGATATTTGTTAGATACGGTCGTGAATACAAAATAAAACCTGACACGGCTGACACTGACCTGTAACTTGGAAAAAAAACGAAAGAAAATTAGAATTTCGCGGGCTACGTCCATAAGTTGAAGTGAAAATATAATGGGATTAGGAGTGAGGCGTATTTATCGTAACAGATATAAATAACAGATATTTAAAAATAACAAATAACAACTGTTACTACCACTATCACTTATCTGTTACTTTTATAACAGACCCTCAGACTGTTACAACGGCTGTTACTGATATTTCAATATATCGGTCGCCACACAGTAACAGACTGTTACCACGGCTGTTACTTTCATACGCACTCACGCACACAAAGGAAGAAAAATATCTAGGGCTCTCTCTTCCTCATTAAGGAATGACCCTTGTTAAAAAGAGACACACCTATTATTTTTATTTACTAGGCAATATGTTTACTTCTCACTCTTACTAAAGTGGTTAAACTACGCTAAAAAGACAAGCACCTAGTATTTATAATCCGTAAAATACAGTTGGTTGTCTGATAAGAACCAACATTTTGTAAAAAGTGACTCCTAAATTTGATCGTGTTACTTATCTGTTACTGTCCAGTGACCATTACAAAGAAACCTAAAATTTATTATATTTTTCTTTATGGCAATTTGTCTGAATGCCTATATTATCTTTGGTTTCACGGAATTCATCGCAAAATATTTCAGGTTTATACGTTTGATAACCCAACAAAGATGAAACCAATTTTATTAAGAGTAATTTGCCAGGTTTGAAATAAAAAATAATTTAAATATTTAATACTTTGGAAAAAGATGCAACCAAAAAAAAAATACAGTGATCGTCTACGGACGCCTTTGATCTACATTGTCTTTGGTTTGACGTTTGACGGGATTGGTCGCAAAATGTTCCATGTATGTACGACCTTATTGTTTTATCAATAAAGATAATATTCAATTGAAAGTAATTTGGCTGATTTGTTTGTTGACATTTTATAAATTTCGTATTTTTGTAATTTTAATTTTGCTTTCGAAAGAAAACACTTTTCGTAAGAAATTACGAAAGGTGAACTGGTGAATAGTAATTGCAATTTTTTCGAAAGTGTTTGTGTTTACGGCGTATTAGTGTTTATATTCAATGTATGTATTAGTACAGTTTTTTAGTTTGGGTTATTCGTTTTATAATTAGCTAGATAGGTAGTTCTAGTTCGCTTACGGTCTTATTCATAAACGCCTTGTAACTTTTAATCAATTGCTAACTAACTGATTAGCAAAATTCTTATTTATAAATGCTATTTAGCGCTATAAGGTCGCTAAGCAAATGATTTGTAGCTGTCATATTTAAACACCACCGGTGCCCTGTTTAACTTGCTAAGAGGCAACATGGCGGATTTTATTTTAATCAGCTGATCGATTCAAAATGATTTTTAGTGTACTTCAAGGTTATTTTGTTCTTAAATATGGAATTATCATTAGTAAATGTGGATTTCGACAATATTTTACGGGATTTCAGAACGACACCGAAGAATTAAATAGTTTTGAAACGCCGCGGGCGCCTATTGTTAGTAAACGGAGGAAGACCTACAAGACTCGGTTCAAATCCGCTACGAAAAAAACATATTCCTCATTCTAAGTGCACGTGATGATAGGATTTATAGGGTAGTTCAATCAGTAGGAGGTTCAGTCAGTTCGTGAGGAAGCTCATCGGAGATAGTGATTATCCATTGTTATCCCATGTACCCCTCGTTTTATGACGCAGAGAGTACTTTATACGATACTGATGACGCCTTCTAGGGCCCAGAACGCAAGAAATGCCACGTTATGGCAGTCATGCACAATAAAACAAGATACTTTTTATAAAAACCAATTTATTTCGATACGCAATAAAGCCATATTTGTGTTATAATTTCATTATTTTTGATTTCCAATTCTTCTTTGTCCAAAGACGGGTGCACTTATTTTCTCATGCCACTCTCATTCCTCATCTTTTTCACTTAGCATGGTGAACCCCGTTGCCATCTTTGCAAGGTTGAATAGTAATGGTGCTAACTGCTAAGTAGTGGCTTTCATAGCAGCAGTCAAAATTGTAACTGTAAACAAGAATAATAATTGTTATTTAAAGACACTGAAACCCCAATGCAAAAGCAATAGGAAGTTATGTAGAATAGGCACAAGTACCTACAAATGTTTCTCAAAGAGAATATCCATGTTAACAAGTTAAGAACATGTAAATACATAGCTGTATCGGCTACTGTGTTATCATTCATTTGGTCACTTTACAATAGAAAGTAAATAGGTACAAATTCAGAGATACATTACCTTTTCCTGTTAACTCCATTCTTGGGAGCATATTATTATCATTGCTCATCTTTTTCACGTACCTAGCATCGTTGCCATCTCAAGATTGAATAGTATTGGTGCTACGTGCTAGTAGCTTTCATAGCAGCAGTCAAAATTGTAACTGTAAACAAGTATAATTTTATTGTTATTAAAATACACTGAAACCCTTCAAAAGCACTAGGAATTTTCATAGAATATACATACATATGTATACGCATATGTTTTTAAAAGATAATATCCATATAAATAAACGTAAAGAACGTGTAAATACATAGTTATTATCAGCTAATACGATAGCATTAAATTGAGTCACTTTACAATAGAAACTAGATAAAAATTCATACGATACATTACCTTTTCCTGTTTACTCCAATCATGGGAGCGTATTATTTTCATTGCTGATTTGCTTCCATCGTAAACACAATAAATTATTTTATTCAAATACAAATAAATCAATGAAATTTTTGACATAAGTCTGTCGAAGTCACGACAGATACAAAAATCATGCATTTGACAACTTGATTCTTAAAATCCTGTTTTTTAGGCGACTATTTTGATTATAATCTGTGCTGAACGTAAAATTTCACCTCTATTTCGTTTCGCTACTAATCACCTGCAAACTAGCGTTTATAAATAAAGAAAAGTTAATCAATGATTAGGAGGTAACCAATTGATAAGCTAAACAGTGGCTAGTGAGTGATTAGCGAGTTTTTTATAACTAAGGCTGTTAGTAGTTAGCTCGTTGTAGGTTGTAGCAGTAACATATTCTTTAAATTTGGTATCTAGTTAGTTCGTGAATAATAAAACGTTTGAAAAACAATTACCATTTCGTGGATATAGGTGGTCACGTACGTTGTCAATCAAAACCAATCTGAGAGCCTAGCCTTGTACAACTAAATTGGGTTTGGCTTCCAGACTAACCGGATGTCTAAGTCTAAAAAGAAAATAAATAAACGTGATTGTATGATTTCTCATTACCCCGTCATTCTTTACTAGTCAATACTTAGGATACTGTCCCGTGTGGTAGCCGGGCGTAAAAGAATAGCACCATTCCATATCTTCCAGTGGGTGTCGTATGAAGCGACTAAGGAGCTTACTAGACAATGGGCAGCAGCGTTCTCTATGCATTTTTACCACCATACTGCGATCGCCAACCCGCCTGCCAAGCGTGGCAATTGTGGCAACCCTCCCCCCCCCCCCCCCCCCAAATGACGATGACCTCTTGAGGGCCGCAGGAATCCGCTGGATGCGGGAAGCACAGAACCGGTCGAAGTGGCGGAGCTTGGGGGCCTATGTCCAGCAGTGGACGTCTTTCGGCTGAAATGATGATGATGATGAATACTTAGGAAACGATTTTCGACTTACAATGAATCGAAATAAAGAAGATATTCAGTTGAGATTTTAATACTTATGATACGTGCGTACAAAAATAACAGGCTGTTATTTAATAACAGATATTTGGATCTGTTATTTTTGAGTAACAGTAACAGTGATAACAGATATCGTGTTTAGCCTGTTACAACCCATCTCTAAATGGGATTATGATGAGTGCGAGTTACGAATTAGGTAGGTACTTACAAGAAAATTTCTTGTAAATACCTACCTACATACCTATTTAAAACTCTAGTAAGCCGAAATGAAGAATTGAATGGGGAAAAAAGAAAAAACAATAATAATCATCTACTAATGAAACTTCCAATCTCGTTGCGGATTATGATAAAAACAAGTGGCTAGGTTGGTATGTAGGTACGTACTTATGTAATTTAACGATAAAAAATAATAGAAAACAAATAAACGACGACATTTACCACATCTAGTTATGCAAACAACCTAAACGCAGTAGAAATGTCAATGTCCTAATGTCCCCAGTAGATAATCGGAAGAGATTTTGGCATCGACTGGTGGATGATAGTGACAAAAACTGCGTTCGCAGTATTTTACCTCTGACTGCAGTATCCATAATGAAACGACAACTACTTAATACCTCTTTGACAGTCTTGTGAGTGGCAGTAACCTAAAAGCAACCTTAAAGTAACGGGACAAAGATCGCGTTGATTTTGACAGTGACTCAAAATCAGAGGTAAAATAAGTGTGAACGGACTATTTATTGATCTTTTGACGCCTAAATGACATTGACAGTAGTCTGGCGTTGTAAATGTGAAATTTTTGTCGAAAGAAATTTTATTAAAACAAGTAATAAGAAAAACACCTTTCTCAGTGGTATAAATATTTATGCATTTAACAGCCTTAGTTATAAAAAACTCGCTAATCACTGATTAGCCACTGTTCAGCTTATCAATTGGTTACCTCCTAATCATTGAATAACTTTTCTTTATTTATAAACGCTAGTTTGCAGGTGATTAGTAGCGAAACGAAATAGAGGTGAAATTATGCGTTCAGCACAGATTATAATCAAAATATTCGCCTAAAAAACAGGATTTTAAGAATCAAGTTGTCAAATGCATGATTTTTGTATCTGTGGTGACTTCGACAGACTTATGTCAAAAATTTCATTGATTTATTTGTATTTGAATAAAATAATTTATTATGTTTATTTTATTGTGTTTGCGATGGAAGCAAATTAGAAATGAAAATAATACGATCCCATGATTGGAGTAAACAGGAAAAGGTAATGACGTATCCTCTGAATTTTTATCTAGTTTCTATTGCAAAGTGACCGAATTAATGCTATCGTATTACCCATGTATTTACATGTTCTTTACGCTTGTTTACATGGATATTCTCTTACAAAAACATATGCGTAAATATGTATGTATATTGTATAAAACTTCCTATTGCTTTTGCAGGGTTTCAGTGTATTTTAATAGCAATAAAATTATACTTGTTTACAGTTACAATTTTGACTGCTGCTATGAAAGCTACTAGCACGTAGCACCATACTATTCAACCTTGAGACGGCAACGAAGGAGATGATGCTACGTGAAAAAGATGAGCAATGAAAATAATTTGCTCCCATGAATGGAGTTAACAGGAAAAGGTAATGAATCTCTGAATGTTTATCTACTTTCTATTGTAAAGTGACCAAATGAATGATAATTGATAACACAGTAGCCGATATTGCTTTGTATTTACATGTTCTTTTAACTTGTTAACATGGGTATTCTCTTTAAGAAACATATGTAAGTACTTGTGCCTATTCTATATAACTTCCTATTGCTTTTGCACTGGGGTTTCAATGTCTTTTAATAACAATTATTATTCTTGTTTACAGTTACAATTTTGCCTGCTGCTAAGAAAGCCACTACTTAGCATGGAGCACCATTACTATTCAACCTTGCAAAGATAGCAACGGAGGATACATGCTAAGTGAAAAAGATGAGGAATGGGAGTGGCATGAGAAAACAATGGCACCCGTCTTTGGACAAAGAAGAATAGGAAATCAAAAATAATGAAATTATAACATATGGCTTTATTGCGTATCAAAATAAATTGGTTTTTACTAAACGTATCTTGTTTTATTGTGCATGACTGCCATAATAACGTGGCATTTCTTTAGTTCTGGGCCCTAAAAGGCGTTATCAGTATCGTATAAAGTACCCTCTGGGCGTCATAAAACGAGGGGTACATGGGATAACATTGGATAATCACTATCTCCGATGAGCTTCTGCACGAACTAACTGAACCTCCTACTGATTGAACTTCCCTATAAATCCTATCATCGCGTGTACACACGGCTACACATCAAGCTATACATTTCCAGTTTACGCCGATCTCGCTTTGTACGAAAATCTTATACAATGCGAGATCAGCTTATATTGGAAATGTATAGCTTGATGTGTAGCCGTGCGTACTTAGAATGAGGAATATGTTTTCTCGTAGCGAATTTAAACGAGTCTTGTAGGTCTTCCTCCGTTTACAAACAATAGGCGCGCGCAGCGTTTCAAAACGATTTAATTCTTCAGTGTCGTTCTGAAATCCCGTAAAATAATGTCGAAATCTACATTTACTAAGGCATAATTCGTTATTAGGAACAAAATAACCTTGAAGTACACAAAAATCACATTGAATCGATCAGCTGATTCAAATAAAATCCGCCATGTTGCCTCTTAGCAAGCTTTAAACAGGGCACCGCTGGTGTTTAAATATGACAGCTACAAATCAATTGCTTAGCGACCCCATAGCGCTAAATAGCGTTTATAAATAAGAATTTTGCTAATCAGTTAGTTAGCAATTGATTAAAAGTTACAAGGCGTTTATGAATAAGACCGTTAAACTCTTACCCACATACAAACCAGTCGAGTCGGACCCCGGCGAAACCGGTGCCGCCCAAGCCCAAGAAGGGCGGGGTGGCTGCTCAGTTGGCTACGCCCCCAGCCGTGGTGCCAGGACGGTCGGCCCCGCCTCCCCCATCTCCCGCGGCTGACGCCGAATGGGAAGTAGCCGGGGAGAAAAAGAAGGCGGGCAAGGCAGCGAGGTCTGCCAAAAGGAAGGAGAGGCGGCAGCGGCGCAAAAAGCGTAGCGCCGCGGCTAGGTTACGCGCCCCGAAGTCCGCCGCTGTAGTGATAACACTACAGCCGGAAGCGGAGAAGAAGGGCGTGTCCTACCGCGACGTGCTTTCGAAAGCAAGGGCGGCGGTGAACCTCGCGGAGCTGGGTGTCTCCAACGGCATGCGGATGAGGGTGACTGCGACCGGAGCCCGCATGCTGGAGATCCCTGGTGCGGCCAGTGGCCCGACCGCTGACGCCTTGGCCGAAAGGCTCAGGGCGTCCCTAGACGCGGACGAGGTTCGAGTGTCCAGGCCCACCAAGTGCGCTGACATGCGCATCTTGGGCCTGGACGACTCCGTGACGGAGGGCGAGGTTGTGGCCGCCATAGTCAGGACTGGGGAATGCTCTGCCGAGCAGGTGAAGGCAGGCACCATCCGTCCTGACAACACGGGGATGCGAACCGTAACGGTGAGCTGCCCCGTGTCGGCGGCCAGAAAGATAACGGAGGAGGGTCGAAGGCTCCTGGTGGGCTGGGTTTCAGCGCAGGTGAAGCTGCTGGAACCCAGACCTCTGAGGTGCTTCCGCTGCCAGGTGGGCCACCACGTGGGAGTCCAATGCACCTCGGAGGTGGACCGCAGCAGCCACTGCTTCCGCTGCGGTCAGCCCGGTCACAAGGCCGGCTCGTGCATCGCCAAGCCGCACTGTTACCTATGTGCGGCAGCTGGCAAGCCGGCCGAACACCGGGCTGGGAGCAAAGCCTGCGCTCCACCCGCTGAAGCCAGGGGCCGAGGCAGGGCCAAGCCCTCCGCCACCGCCGTCACCGCCGCAACCGCCGCCACTGCCGCCGCCGCTGCCGCCTCCACCGCCGTTGTTGCCGCCGCCGTTGCGGCTGGGCCTGCCCAGGGGGCCCCGGAGGAGGGTAATATGGAGTGTACGTAACGGCTCCATTACGCCTCCTCCAGGCGAATATCAACCACTGCGCCGCCGCTCAGGATCTGTTGATCCAGAGCATGGCGCAGTGGTCGATTAACATCGCCGTGGTCGCTGAGCCGTACTTTGTCCCGCCCAGGGATGACTGGGTGGAGGACCTGAGCGGCTCAGTGACCCTCATTTCGTCGGCCGCCGCCGGTACCCCGACCCTCGAGAGTGTCAAGAGGGGACGGGGTTGCGTTGCAGCACGGTTCGGGGAGATTGTCGTGGTAGGGGTGTACTTCTCCCCGAGCCGAACTCTCGCCGAGTTCCACAACTCCCTTGCGGAGTTGAGAGACGTCGTCGTCGGGTTTCGTTCCCTCCCCGTGCTCGTCCTCGGGGACTTCAATGCCAAGAGCTTGGCTTGGGGTTCCCGTTTGACGAATGTGCGGGGCAGGATGGTGGAGGACTGGGCTCTGGAAGCAGACCTGGTCGTCCTAAACCGGGGTTCTGTCGCCACGTGTGTGCGGATGCGGGGTGAGTCGGTGGTGGACATTTCGTTCGCCAGCCCCGCTCTGTCGCCGCGTGTCATCGACTGGCGCGTCATGGAGGGGGTGGAGACGTATTCCGACCACCGGTACATCCGGTTTGACGTCTCCGCCCAGACCTCGAGCGCGCCGGTCCGACAGGCCCCGTGTGGTCCGCGGTGGGCGTTGAAGCAGCTGGACCGGGAGCTTCTCCTGGAAGCCTCGATCGTGCAGGCCTGGGTGTCATCACCGGACAGGCCTGCCGACATAAACGACGAGGCCGAGTGGTTCCGGGAGACCATGTCCGAGATATGTGACGTGGCAATGCCCCGGGTCCAGCCAGGTCGTGCTTCACGCCAGGTGTACTGGTGGTCGCCGCAGTTGACAGCACTGCGCGAGGCGTGTGTTGCTGCGCGACACCTTTACTCCAGGCACCGCAGGCTCCGTATTCGCCCTCCGGATACGGAAGCCATTGAGGCGGAGCTGTACGAGGGGTACAGAGTGGCGAAGACCGCCCTCCGGGATGAGATCCTGCGGGCCAGAGTTGTGGCCCGCGAGGAGTCGCTGGAGACTCTGAACAGAGACCCGTGGGGACGCCCCTACAAAACGGTGCGTGATAAAATCCGCCCGTGGGCTCCCCCGCTGACGCAGAGTCTCCGGCCTCATCTCGTGCAGGACGTGGTGAGCGCTCTGTTCCCCTCACGAGGGGAGCACGCTCCCCCGCCTATGGCTCCGCCTCCTGCGGTGCCCGATGCGGACCACACCGACGACGACGACGACTCTCCAGAGGTGACCGAGGTAGACCTGAGAGTGGCGGTACTTAGGCTGAATGCCAAGAATACCGCCCCAGGACCCGACGGCTTGCCCGGCAAAGCCTGGGTCCTGGCCTTGCAGGCTCTCGGGCCTCGACTAAGAGGGCTCCTAAGCGCATGCTTGGGGGAGGGCCAGTTCCCACTTCGCTGGAAGACGGGGAAACTGGTCCTCATCAAGAAGCCGGGGCGCCCAGCGGACTCTCCGTCCGCTTACCGGCCCATTGTGCTGCTCGACGAGGTGGGCAAGCTCTTTGAGAGAGTAATTGCAGACCGCCTCGTCGGGCGGCTGGTGCGGGTGGGGCCGGATTTGGCGGAGAGCCAGTTTGGTTTCCGCAGGGGGCGCTCCACGGTGGACGCCATCATGCGCGTGCGAGCCCTCACGACGGGGGATGCTGTGGCCCGGGGTGGGGTCGTCTTGGCGGTGTCATTAGACATCGCCAATGCCTTCAACACCCTGCCCTGGAGTTGCATAAGGGAGGCACTCCGGTATCACCGGATGCCGACCTACCTCTGTCGTGTGGTCGAGGCCTATCTGACGGACAGGGCCGTCATCTACCCCGGTCACCTCGGAGAGTGGAACCGGCGAGAGATGTCGTGCGGTGTCCCACAGGGATCGGTCCTGGGGCCGTATCTGTGGGACATCGGGTACGACTGGGTGCTGCGCGCCGACCTCCCTAGCGGCGTCAGTGTAGTCTGCTACGCTGACGACACGCTGGTCCTGGCGCAAGGGAGGTCGTACCAGGCGGCGGCCGACTTAGGGACACAAGGGGTTGCGACAATCGTCGATAGGATCCGGCAACTGGGACTCGAGGTGGCATTGCACAAGTCCGAGGCCATGTGGTTTCATGGTCCTCGGAATGCGCCACCGACGGGTTCCCAGATAACGGTGGGAGGGGTTCACATCGGCGTCGAGTCGACGATGAAGTACCTGGGACTCGTCCTCGACAGCCGGTGGAACTTCGCGGAGCATTTCCGCCGTTTGGCTCCCAGACTGGAGCGGGCCGGGGCTGCGTTGAAGCGGCTCTTGCCCAATCTAGGGGGGCCAAACGCCTCCTGCCGGAGGCTCTACGCGGGGATCGTGCGGTCCATGGCCCTATACGGGGCGCCGGTGTGGGCGCCTACATTGAGGCGCCAACCAGCTCGCAAGCTGAGGGCGTCCCATAGGGTCATGGCGATCAGGATGATCCGAGGATATCGCACGATCTCCGGCGAGGCGGCGGGCCTCCTTGCCGGATTACCGCCATGGGATCTGGAGGCAAAGGTCCTCGCGCAGATATGGGAGTGGCGCGAGGAGGCCAAACGCCGGGGCGTAACTCCGCTGCCGCGGGAAATCGCGGCACAGCGGACAGAGCTCCGGCGGGATCTCATGGTGACATGGAGAGAGCGATTGTCGCAACCCAGTGCTGGGCACGCCACGATTGCGGTCCCCTCTTTGAGGAGTGGTTTGAGAGGCGGCATGGCGTCCTCACCTTCCGCCTGACGCAGGTCCTCACCGGACACGGTTGTTTCGGGAGGTTCCTGTTTCGGATAGGGCGGGAGGAAACGCCCGGGTGTTTCCACTGCGAAGATCGCCCTGAGGACACGGTGGAGCACACGGTGGCGGTCTGCCCTGCTTGGGCGGAGCACCGCCGTGTCCTCGTGGAGGCGATCGGCGGCGGCGATCTCTCGCGTCCGGCCCTGGTCCAAGCCATGGTACGGAGCGAGAGGGCATGGGGAGCCGTCACCTCCTTCAGCGAAGCAGTAATGCTCGCGAAGAGGGAGGCGGCGCACGTGAGGGAGAGGCAGCATATGCGCCCTCGCGACCCCAGCCGCCGCAGGATACGGAGACGCCCTGGGCGTCGGGAATCCCAGGCCGATTTCCGGCCACCGTAGGCATGGGCTTGCGGACGGCGAGTAATGGGTAGCTCGCTGTCCGGTAAGGACCAAGCCCAAGTCGACGGCGCGTTGTGTTCCACGCGCGCCTCAAAGAGATGTCAGCACAAAAAGTGATGGGACCCGCAAGGGTCGATGCCTGCCAGGGGTGCGGGTTTGTTCGAAAGAGACACCACAGCCCCTGGCTTAAGGGCTACTGAAGGAACACGGGTGGGTTTTAGTCAGTAAAAGTCTGACACGCCCTCCTGCTCCACCCAGAGCGGGAGAAGTTATTTGATGATTTCCCACCCAAAAAAAAAAAAAAAAAAAAACCCACATACAAACCAGTAAGTACATATGAAACTCTTGAACTAGGTATTCACCATAATAACAATTTAAACTTCTTGAGACAACCTTCACACTTCGAAGCTAGCAGAGAAGTTCAGAGAACTAACTTAGCAAACTAGGCGATTTCCCCAACATCCTATTTCCATTTCGTTCCTTTTTATCAAACCAGTACTTTTTCGAGAACTGTCAAATGAGATACTCTTTAAAACGGATACAATATCCTTTGAGGGAAAATCAGGGAAAATAGATACTTTCAATTTGATAAATATTATTTAAAATCTTTACAAATCTTATTATTATTTGGAAATCATGACACAAGATGGCGGTGTTACTTTCAATTTTGGCCACGCGACAAAATAAGCTTGTGGCGCTAAATGAGTGCCATTCATTGAAGAACCCGAGGCGTACCTACCAAATGAAAGAAAAATACATATTTAACACCTCTCTTTATGCCTCCAGCACCCTAATTTCATAACATTAAATCAATCACAATCTGAATCATTTCGAAGCTTATTGGCTAATCCATTACTTCTCATTATCGAAAATTGAGTTTACTCAACAACGTAAATAACGCAAAGAATTTTGTTGAACTGTCAAAATGAAAGCCTTTGATGATTATCTAATATAATCTTAAAAATTCTCATTTCCCTATATAATATTATGAGTGGGTACAAAAAAACAAGTCATATTAAAAAACAACATAAAATTTAATATCTAAATTTTTACAAACTCAGCAGCATGACTGTTCTTTATTAGTGATCGATGATGACTAAGTATAAAAGTAATTAATATTTAGGTACAAAGACACTAAAAATCATTTACTTTTGTTTCGGTATTAATTGTTGATATTATTTATTAAACATAGAATACATAATATAAACTAAAGATTAATAATCAAACTCGAACAAAGCTGTTTATCTATGTATTAAACAAAGCGAATAACTCGCACATGTAAACACGGCTACACATCAAGCTAAACACTTCCAGTATAAGCTGATCTCACATTGTATAGGATTTCCGTACAGCGCGAGATCAGCGTAAACTGGAAACCTACCTATGCCAATAAATTCGTACAACATGATACCGACATACGTATGTACCGTGTTGCGTTGCAGTTAGCAGCAGTAGGCTACTTTTATGTCGAGGTTATTATCATACTTCAACAACTGTTGATCCTTTCGTTCTAGATTTTTATAGAAGGCGTCACGTATTGTGCATAAATTTATGTACGCACCTTATTACGTGGTGTCACTTGTACTATGTTTAGTTTGTACGTTTATAAGTTTTTGTGTTAGTTTGCTAAGTGGCAACACTTAGCTACGATCCTGGGCGCTACCCTAGCGTCCCGTCCTTCTCTTGGTGGTCAACCGTCACGGGACACGGATTATTCTATTGTTCCAACTAGTTTAATTAGTTTTAATAACTGGATAAAGTTTTTTTTTTTTTTGTTTGACGTTTTCTAAAACTGAAACCTAGCTAGATCGATTTATCGCCCCCGAAACCCCCTCATCCTAAATTTCATGAAAATCGTTGGAGCCGTGTCTGATATTAAGATTATATTTTACCATAGACATATAAATCAATGTATTTTACACATAAATACAAGAATTGCTCATTTAAAGGTATTAGATAACTGGTCAACGCAGTTATAAAACGCTCTTCGGCCACAACCTCACCTCCAAACAAAATAAGAGGACACAGAAAGAATACCTTCCACCTACTTACGTCCCCAAAAAGCTTTCAATAATCATTATGTTCGTGTAAATTCCGCCACCATTGGCAGAAGCCCAACCCAGTAAAATGATGACCTCACAAAGATGCATGTCATAGGTACCTATCTACTCTATGACGCTATGAACAGCTGCGGAGATTACCGGAACAGTCTAGCATAAATAAACAATAAAGTATAGGTAAGGCCGATACAAAATAAGCGTTCAGTGAAATATCCAATATCGTTTATTTCCGCTTTTGTGAACGTCATTATAATGTAAACACGCAATAATCTTCTCGCATAGTACATAAATGGGAGTTTAATTTATCAGTTGCACTTGTAATTCGTTTTCAAGCACTTAAAGTGCTTAGTTACCTACTTTAGAAATAAGCGCTAAAAATAATATGATTCACCTCAGATTGTAAAACAAAGGCAGATAGACCGCGCGGAACACCAAGAGTGAGGCCAAAAAACCAAATACTAAAACGTCGCATTTTATGTAACATACAATGCGATGCTTTAGTATTTTTTTTTTTTTTTTGTTTACATTATAAAACAAAGGCAGATAGATCGCGCGGAACACACAAGAGTCAAAAAAACCAATACTAAAGCCTCGAATTATATACAATGCGACGCTTTAGTATTTGGTTTTTTGGCCACACTTTTGGTGTTCCGCGCGGTCTATCTGCCTTTGTTTTATAATCTGACTGTTTCACAATCAAATTATTTACTTAGATGTTTTTGAATGCATATTATGGTGCAACATGGTTGCGGAAATGCTACTTTGTTGTCTATGTGAACACTGATCTTTAGGAGCCAACGAACTGGCTTTGATATCGAGTCTAGCCAGTCTGACCGTTTCGAGTCTGCTCGAAAAGTGCTATTAGATAGCCCAGCATCTACATCTACTTATATCCGGTTCTTTAATAGCCTAGTCTAGCGGATGTTTAGGAATATGATTATACTTCTAAAGGAAATAAATTAAAAAGCAAGTGATTCACAAACGAAATACCTGAATCTTTAAAAGAGTAGGAAATGAGAATGGAAATGAGTGATAGTATTGATGAATTGAAACTGACGATTTTTATCAATGTTGAGTTACGGATAGAAAATAGGGCCCAACGCCGAAGTGTATGAGGGGCGTTGCCAATAAAGGGGTGCAGGTAAAAGAAGCAAGGAAAATAAAGACAGTCTTTCTGCCTGTCTGATGCACTGCGAATAGGTAAGGTCTACTTGTCAATCAGTGTTGATAAATGGACGAATGACCTCACACAAAATACTTCCACACCAACGGCGATGGCGCTTCTGATAACATCAGTTTATGGTTCGCGTATTATCGGTACAACACCAGAATATACGATAATGGGAAAAACAAATAGCGTGATAATTTTAATACGCTGAAGTCGTATTTAGCATTAATTTTGCTGTAGCGTTAAAACCCATTGCTATCGCGTCCAATAAGAAAGATATATTTGTCTGCTCTATCTATATATTTGGAAATATCGAATAGTACCTACATTAGCCTGTCATTCATATAATCGTTGCTATACGATTAGAAAATCTATATGTTAGGACTTGACCGAATCGCCCAAATCAATGCTTACGCTAAACGCTAGTACCTATTGGCTAGCCATTTTGGACTTAGGCCCGTATTACAGAACTTCACTCAAAACTCAAGCATTACTTAAAACTAGTTTAGAGCTATTTGATTGGTTCAAGACTCATGCTTGAGTCTTGAGTGAGGTTCTGTAATACGTCAGGCCCGTATTAGAGAACGTCACTCAATACTTAAGCATTAGGTACTTAAAACTAGATTCAAGCCATTTGATTGGTTGAAACTAGTTTTAAGTAATTCTTGAGTATTGAGTGACGTTCTGTAATACGGGACTAGTCTGCTGGTCATTGATTCATACAGCGAAGGTCGGTGCCTGATTAGGTAAAAAGTATGCAGAGCCGATCTGAAACGTCATTCAGTACCAACTGTCAGACTATTTTCGAGACAGAACTCGATAAAATGATTACGTGTCGGCACAAATAGCTATGTTTGCTCAACTGTTATGATAAATAGGTAGGTAATTCGGTTTGGGGCAGGTAAAGAAACGTGACTTGTTCATAACGATAATGAAATTGCTATCAATTCTATGAACTTGATAATATTATAATTAGTCAGATATGAAGGCTGACTAAGACAAAAATACCTACTCTTTTTATATGCGCTTTGTGGTAAATCTACGTGGGCGCAATGGCAATATCATTTTATTTGATAGACTATCGTGGAGCGGCTTTGTATTGAGACATTCACTAATCTCAAGTTCAATAAGCCGGCTTTGTTGGCTAGCTCCACGGAATAAGGAAAGAAGGCTAGCTCTAACAGACTACCACAACGCAAATATGCCGATTTATTCAGTTCAATATTCACCAAGACCAACGGTTCAAACGACATTTAGACTGCGATAGTTCCAGCTGCTTGACTACATAAAGAAATGTAAGATACATGTAGTAAGTTTTTCTACCGTGTCCACCTCAATATGGAAAATGAACAAGAACAAGTTTAGTTACCTACCTAATTTAAAACCAAACCCACCGAGTAAAACTTGTATTTTAAATGTCATTCCAACTTTATGCATTAGTTAGGCAATCGAGTTTCATGGGAATTTCTAGCATGGTGAAGATGTAATTTTTAATTTTTGATGCCATTGTCCTCTCAATTTATATACGCTGATCTAAGGATAATCTTTGTACATTAACATCAATAAATTGATAAGAAAGAAAAAACAAGCGCCTTAAGATTAGATGATGTACCTATAATATTTAAATTGTTCCATCGGTTAGCTCATTAAGTCATTAAGGCATAAGAAGTTGCTTCTATTAGAGTAGACTTGGTGATACGGAACGCACTTTAGCTCCAGTTTTCAGTGGGTTTAACTGGGTTACCTGTTAGGTAGGTACCTATGTTTATAAAGGGTCACGAGTTCACGACCTCGCAGATCGATACTGCGATGTCGGACTATCCCTAAAGCCATTACTCACTAAATAAACTTTCTTTCAGTCGAAAGCTTTCTAGGTGTGGAATAAGTTTTACTTTAAAACTGAAAAGAGTTTGATCTAATCTATCTTATCGGACTTGGCAGGTTTCTTTAATACCAACGCCATTAGCTGATTAGTTCGCTTCATTAAGCGAAAATCGCCAGAAATAATAAAAATAGCTAACCTCTACTTTTGTTTTCTATATGACGTCACTCAGGAAGCCATATTGCCTTACGGATGTATCATCACTTGCCCTTGTAAAATAAACTCATGACATAAAACGCGGCTGATCTATGAATAGACTCGTGTAATTCTCACAGCAATGTGAAAACAGTCGCAGGTTCATAGTTCACAGCTAAATAGCACATAACAATATGTGCTTACGATAAGCTGACACACTGATTTGTTGTCAAGAAAATAGGCAAGGAACATAAAGATATTTCATAGGTAGGGTCGTTGCGCCGGTTGGCGGCCTTTTAGTCGCCTTCCCAACTTTGCTCCTTGAAATTAGTGTGATAAGTCTATAATTCAGGTTCTAGTTGTTTCTGTAGGCGTAGCAGATATCATCAAGTTATTTTTCGAAGTAAGTATTGGAGTAATATTGTAACAGTTTTTTTTTTAATAAATAATTACATAAAATTTACTCAAAATGCCAGTTGACGGCCACTTTTTTCAGTTCGCGGCCACCCTAGAGTTAGTTCGCGGCCGCCAGTTTTATGTATAAAATATTCGTACACTTTTCACCATTTATTGATCCTATTATAAATTTCCACATAGGGCATATGATCGCGATTGTCACTTAAATGCTTTTACTCTTAAAAAGCACGTTCTCTTCATTATTCGTCTCTTTCTTGTGCTCTAACTTAACCTTACCTTACACTATTCTAACGTCTCTTATTTCCGCAGGATTTGTTCATCTAATCTAGGGTCACGAAGTACAATCTCATCATTCAGGCATTCTAATCTCTTCAGCATTTTACCTTCTTCTCCCAACTCACCTTAATCTTTAATTTCTGCAATTATTCTTCCCTCTGTCCTTTCTTCTTTCCTTCCTCTATTTTCCCTCCTTTCTTTCCTTACTCGAAACTCTTAACCTCTAATGCATTTATTCTTCTTCCATACTTTTTACATAATACACTTTAATTCATCTATACTGCAGTTATTTTTCTCGTTGTTAAACACATTACATTACTATCTCTATAAATAATGAAATAAAACACAACGTTTTATGATCAATTTATAAAGTTTGGTTAACATATTTTTTTATTATAATTGAGTAATACTCCATAATTTGAGCGTATTAGACTAGTATTTTAAATAATCAACATTTATATGTATTAATTAACTTGTTAACAGTAACTATTAGTAATCAGTCTTCAACAATTTCTATAACGAGTAATCAGTAAGTGTCTAATGTAATAATGTATAATTTACTTATCAAAAATATATAAAGTGTAAAACAGTCTTTAATTAAGTACCTACTTGGTACGAGATCAAAATAATCAACTAAAACAACGAGTTATAAGAATAAAAAAACTATTCCTTGTCAATAATGCACATTAAACGGTTTATCTTTAACATCATCATAAGATAAGATAAGATAAGATAAGATAAGATAATTTTTTATTTGTCCAAAACATGAGTATACACACATAGCATGCAAGATGTAATCATAAGTCAGTCCTATGAAATCAGTGCTTGCTTTCTAGCTTCTTTAGCTTTTTCTTTCTCCTCATTCTTTTCTTGTTTAGCTTTTTCTTTTAGTAGATGGTATTCTCGCCATTTTTTCCCCGATATCGCCGACGGAATACGAACTTTCGATATGTTTTGTTTTGACTTTTCTAGAGGTTGGGGTATAAACAGATGTTGCTCGAAGACTGCGTTTGGATCTATTGTAATTTTGTTGTTGGCGGATGCGGACGTAATTGTGGATGATGATTTCTTTGACAGAACTTCATGATAATCTGAATGTTCTGTTTTCTCTTCCGATTTTTCGGTGGTAGTAACAGTACATAATGGCAAGGTGCCTTTTAAAGTTGGCACTTGAGATAACGTTGCTGAGTCGGTGTCACGATTTTCAGATCCCAGTTGCTCTTTTGGTCTTTTGGTATGTGGAACTACTTCGGAGCAAATTTCCAAACTTCCAGGTTCATCTGTAATCTGGATTTGGTGTATCTGTTCCGTGAATAGAGGGACGTTATTCGAGTCCGGTTTTGAAGATGGAGAGATTTCATTAGGAACTAGAGATTTGGGGCTTAGTTTTCGGTTCTTGGGTGTGCTGGTTTGGAACGGTATGACCAGAATATCGTCTAATGAAACCACTGTTCCCAACTCAAGGCCGCTAAAATCAGATGTAACTAAATTCGACAAGCCATAATTTGGAATACTCTCAGAAGTACGTTCGGGAACTTCAGCCGCAATAACAAGAGTCAGTGGGGCAGGATCATGTATATGCGACGGAGCGAGATCGGTAACATTTGCAGATGTAACATCGGAAACATGCGACGGGTTTGGATCGGAAACGTGCGGCGGAACGAGATTGGAAGCATTCGCAGATGCATGAGCCTAGGATTTGACATTGACATAAGATTAGGAATGCTCGACACTTCGAGTGTTGAGTTTGTATTGTCTTCGGATCCGGTAATATATTGAGGTTCTCTGGGTTCAGATTTTCTTAGCTTTTTGATTTCCTTTAGGATGAATTTTGTGTCAATTTTCTTCTCTCTTAGGACTGGTCTCAAAAGACGAATCACTTTGCGGGTAGCGATGAGGTCTTCATTCGTTATTCCCGAGTTCTCACGCGAACCATTCGCTCGACTAAATTGTTCCAATGTGTTTTGGACACATTTCGTATAGTCGACTGCGTTCGGATCATACGGGAAAAGACCACATCGCCTGAATCCATTAACGATATTGATTTTCATTTGTGGATTTTCGATTATGTCTTTAAAAAGAAGACAAAAATTTGTTTTTGTTACAGCTTTGTTCAAATTTTCTGGCTTTGCAAGGAATTTTCTGACGTGACTCCTCCACTGGGCTTTTAATGGAGCAAACACGCTGACATCAGCAGGCTGCAGCATGTGCGTAGTGTTTGGGGGAAGAGCATATAAAATAATACCAAGTTCTTCGCAGATAGAGCTCAACATTAAAGACATATGCGACTTATGTCCATCGACTAGCAGTAGAACTGGCTTCTTGATATTTTTTTCTGTTATCCAATTATTGAAATCATTAGTGATGTATTCGAAGAATACGTCTCCATTCATCCACCCAGATTCGCTTCTTCCTAGGCTCCAGTGTTGTGGCATGCTGTCTGTTAAACTTTTTGGTGGTCTAATATATGGAAAAACCACCAATGGCGGGCACATCTCACCAGTAGCGTTGTATGTTGCGAGTACTGTTAGGTTATCTTTTTCGTTGCCGGCTTTAATTTGGTAGAGATTGCGATAACCTTTGGGCCCAAGAACTTTTCCTGTTTTTGGGCAAAGTGAAAAACCACTTTCATCTCCATTGAATATCCTTTCGGGTTCTGTAAATATATCCAAGTGTCCCTCTTGTGCTAAAAACATTTCCAGTTCGTGGAACCACAGTCGAATCAATTCTTCGGTCACCCTAGCGCGAGCTTTGTTGATTCCTTCTGCTGATCTTACTGATATTTCAGGGTGTCGTTTTAAAAAGTTTCGGTACCATGTCTGGCCAGGACGATCATCCTTAAAAGGATTCGGCTTTTTTAAATCTTTGAAATTTTTTTGAACGGTATCTAATAGCTCTTGCTTCTTCACAGGAAAACCACATTTGGCTATCTTTATAAGCCACTCTACAATGTTTTTTTCTCCTTGTTTCCCCAGCACTGGCTCGGGTCCCTGTTTTTTAGTTCGTCAGTCCTTCTGCCACTTAATCGATCTTGAATTGTACATCTCGGAATACCAAATTTACGTGATGCTTCCCTGATTGGGATTTGTGCTTCGCGAATTTCTTGTAATGCCTTCTGTAAAGTTTCAGGAGTGTAAGTCACGGTTTTTTTTTTGTATTTTTTCGTCATCGAAGTCGACATCTGTAATAACAAAAATTGTCTAAAAACCAACCAAAACAGTCTGTGTGAAAGAAGTGGCCGTAAACTGACACCTCTATTTTCAAATAGTCAGATAACGGCCGTCTATTTTTCATATGATTTTCAGACGGCCGCGAACCAGATTTGTTTTGTTAGCATGTGTTAGTTTGCGGCCCATCATAGCTATAAATCCGTATAAAATTATATTTTGGCGGCCGTGAACTAACCATATCATTTAAACCAACCCCAACTATAAAAAAAATGTTGCACAAAGCGAAGCTTTATTTACATTAATAATAGGAAAGACAGCAAACTTATTTATTCAGTGAGCTAGTGCCGCGGCCACCCGGCCGTATACCAACTTTACTAAAAATGTATTGTGTTGGTTGGCGGCCACCAAATAAAACTGGTATTAAAGTAATTTACTCCCAAAATAAATGCAAAATTACATGAAACAAACAACTATGATCACTCAAAAACAATCACACTAGTAATAAGTAATCGTAAACTTGAAATACTTACTTTTGAAGCGGGACCTGTTCGCTATTTTTTACGCAGCTTTGCGTACGTGTGTGCGCTGAGAGCGCGGCTGGCAAAATGGACGATTTATTTCCAGCACATAGATTAGGTTAACCGACCAATTTGAATGGGCATTACATTCTGCAACTATCCTAGTTTTTTAAGTGCCACAACGCGTTGCTAAGAATGAGATAGAATTCTTATTATTGCAATATTTATACGGTTGGTCCTTTAAGAGGCCGCGAAACAACGCAGGGCCGCGATCCAGCGTAATGACCCTACTTCACACGGTCAACAAACCGAGCGAAAAGTGAACACAGAGTTATGAACTAAATTGTTTTACTACGCACTATCCCAAATGATTCGCTCATTGGATCATTTACAGCGTGACTAATGCCGGAGGATCGTTAATCGTTATCAACGAACCGTTAATGACAGTCGCAAGGCTTCAATACAGCCTATTAGTATGTATAATGTGTTCACGTGCACTTGAGTAGCCCTGTTTTGATTCAAACGTGTCCGTCACGCACAATTACAATCATGGGCCGTTCATGGACTTTATCGGAAACTTCTCTGAATAAAATCGATTTAGCTTTTGTATTAGCTGCCGTAGCTGCTAATTCTTTCGTCTACCTACCTACTAAACTAAATATTATCAGTAGTCAGAAGATGGACAATAATATGAGTACGTGGACGAGATATTGAGTCTGAAGCTGAGAATGGAATGGCAACATAATAAAAGACACCTGAAATTGCGTTGGTTTATTCTTGAGCTGCCAATTATATATCACCCAAGGTAAACTATACCTACTACCTAGTAGGTAAGGGAAAACTACAGCTCCTTACCGCTTTACAATAAGTAATAGAAATACTTAGGAAATTACCTACATAACGTACCTATAATTCTTCAAATAAACGCCTAAGAACAAGATCTGACCAAGAAACCTTGACACACCGAATGTGCTCGAGTCCACGTTGTATCGCATTACACACTGGTGCTGTCTTCGTAGACTACGAACCGGTTGCTATTTCAAAATCAGTGTAATAAACTCGTACTTCTTGCGCGTTTATTAGAACTAGCACGAAGAACACACGAAATTAATGACCAAGTCGACGTAATTCGAGTAATTTCCACGGCGTAAAAAATATTTTTCCAAGTGTTGAATTAAAGTTTTTCTTAGCACGATGTTACATGCGGTCGTGAACTTTCGAGTGTCTCCGTCCAAGGACTTTTAAAATGTTAGTCAACATTTACACAAAACAGTGAAACTATAGATGAACAAAAGGTGACTATGTATTCGTTATAAATACTGGCATTTAAATGTGTACATGACATAACAGTATCATTATTAGAAGCAAATTACGCCAGCAAGAAGTCCAATAAGCTCTAATAATAATAATTGTCGCGCCTGTTTTGTATTTTTATTACCATGAAAATGGCATTGGTATCAACTTTTAAGTGTTCCATTTTCATTTCTGATACGATAGCCAAGCAGTAAAACTCGCTTTTGCATGACTATTTTTATACGCATAATCGAGAATCAACCTAGTCTAGACATAAAAATATGCAGACACAACCAAAATGACATACATAAAAATCGTTTTAGCAAAAGTATTAGTATTTCGATAGGCAATTCATAAAAACGTACCTATACTAGGTAGTGACGTAAGTGACGTATATGTATATGGTAGGTACCGTAGGTAGGTGTTTCAGGGGAGTGTGTTAAAGGAAAAATAGGTGTTACTTCAGTGTTTATTTGACAATGAGGATGTTATTTACCTAAAAATAACACGAAAGATCTCGTTACATTATGTACAAAAATAAAGCATAATTATTAATGTCTAATAAGTTACTAAGAATTAGGGAATATAAAAATGACAGCCATAAAACAATCACAAAATTAAGAGAGTTCTGATATCTTATGTTCTGGTTCTGCAGAGTTGTCTCAGGCATAGCGGGAAAAGATTACGGCGAATCTAAGACGTTATCGTTACTTTTGCCTCTACTAGGCGTATCCAATTAGGGACCAAATATGATCCATCATATTAAATCCATTAATTACTCTAGTCTAAACCTAACAACAAATACAGTGCTTGTAGAAGCGTGATCTACCACTCAAATGTTTATACACGAAAAAAAAAAACTTTCGTAAAAAGTGATTCGTGTAAAGCAGTAAAAGGTAAAATATTTATAATAATCGCTTGTGGGTCAATGGATTACTTAACTTTAGTTAGCCAAACTAAATAACGAAAACTAAAATTAAGATCCGAACATAAGATTTCAGGCGACTACCTCTATAACTAGGTACTTCAATATATAAAAATATTGCATTGGTTATTTACATTGATACAAAATTCTAATCCTCTCCTTTATCGTAAACAACGAGATACCCAACCACGTTTATCGTTTATCACTGATATGAGCGGACCGCAAGTTAAGGCAAATTACTTGATAAGGAGACATTCGCTAATTATCAAATTATATATTTATTGGACCGGGGCTATAAGAGTGCGTCGTTACAGGTGACGAAGCACCGTAATCCGGAGTCGTAGGTGTTGAACGAGGTGGGGAATCAATGGGTTTCGTCAGCGCAGGCGCCACGTACTCCGGGAATCGAACACTAGACTCCTCCTGCAGCGGAGCCGGTGGCGTGCAGCTCGGGAACGGACTTAGCAGCAAAAACGTCCCGAAAGCAACTATCGATGCCATAATCAGAATAATAGTTCTAGCTTCGAACCCTGCCCTTAGACCAGCCCAAGCGGCCATATTGACGAGTAGGAGTAGGACCGAAACTCGAATCAGTCTGACAGCGGTCGCGTGGATCCTCCCACCTCCGACACCGCTCATGTCGCTCGGACCGTAAGCGAAGAACAGATTATGTTTATCGCCCACGTGTTTTAGCATCATGTACATTAAGCCGAACGGCGAAATCAACGGACAAGCGAGGCTATAAACCATCGTTATCGAGAAGATTGCTATGCTCCAAGCATAATGTACTCCAAATGGAAACTCGTAAAGAATTGCTCGCTTTACGTAGCTCTTCTCCGCCTTTGATTTTGACTGCAGCAAATACCATACATAGAGGAACAGCTCCGGGAAGCGGATCAGTTCTAACGCCGTACCAATTAGGCCAGAGGTGATAACGTAATTGACGAAGAATGCGCCTTTGTCAGGCAAAAATACACAATCCCAACGCATGCTATTGTTGTGATCTATTGTCCATCTGAGAAATGCTTCAGCACTAGCAAGACCCAAAGAAGGTAGGATTAGTGTCATTAACAATAAGAAAGATACAGTTTTAGTCATAATAGAGTAGTTCTGCTGTGACTTGGTCCAATGAGAGAGGAATTTATCAGAGAATGCTACAATGGCAGGCATGACTGCAGCCATGGTCCATAGAAGCAGTGTGGGGAGGAATTCAAAGATCACAGTACTAATTTTTCCTAGAGAATCTGGTTTAGATACTGTTATATTAAAAAGATTGACAATAATTGCAGGGGTCGTTAAGAAGAATAGAACAATAAATAAGAAAAAGTTGACCAAAATAGCCTTGAGGTACCATACACCAGGTTGCACACTCAGATTTTCCCAAATAATGTCAGAGGGATTTGTGGCATGAGACAAAACCCAACCATAATGCAGACTAAAGTTACTTATGACATGTTCAGCAAGCTGGTAAGATGGTAAAGTCAAGAATGCTATGCCTAAAGGATCATTGAGTACCATAGCTCGGCATCTCTTTGCTTCATCTTTCAACTTCTTCTCTTCATTGCTGTAGAACTCCAGGGCATCAAGTTCAGGACCACACCATGTTGGCTTCACAGTAATACGCTTCCCCGACTTCTTGAAATATGAGTCAGTGTAAATGAGAGCTTCAGTTACCATGTCTTTCTTCTCCTGAACTTCATTCAACATTTTGATGTTGTAGGCAAGGCGGAGATCCACTATTTGAATGTGAGGGAAGTTGCTGGCAAAATAAGCCCTTATAGTAGATTCATTTCTGTCAGCTTTTGATATGTTAGTGATCATAATAGTGCCTGTCATCGATGTTGGCGCTGGTTTACGTCCAGTACACCTCCTCATTATCAACACAGATATTGGTAGGAAGGCGATGCTTATCAGAGTATGCACCCACAGCCAGCTTGATCGTCCAGTGAGGTTTGACAAAGTGGTTCTACTAAATGTGCTGGAATCTACATTTAAATTAGTGCCTTGAAAATTTATAGGCAGTATCAAGCCAATAGATACTAGTGTCACAATGAACATCAATGTTATTGCATGTCTTTGGAAGGAGAGGTAGTGGACAGCATCAGGGCCGCACTTGGCCAGTACCTGCTCGCGTGTCAGACGGAATACAGCTGGCAGCCACGTAAAGAACCCTTCGTCTATGTTGTGTACGTCATCGGCGCTGCGTCTTCTGTTCACTAAGGCATCGCCGTCGCCGGCACGGTAGAACAAGTTGGTCCACCGACTCTTTGTGCGTTGCACGAGTGCCATTCTGCCATAGTTCCATGCCGTTCGCCGCAGCACAGTGAACAAAGCGATGAGGAATGTCCACGACACCAAGTTAAGTATTAAAGTTTGTGGAATACCGTTGTACGCACCTGTTATTATCACATTTTGCGTAGTGTTCACCAACATACAACCTTCATCATCGGTACCGTTCGAGCTGTTCGAAACTAAAGAATATGACACTATGTTTGTAAAAGCACTCATTTTCGATGTCGCAACACGGGCAGTCATGCGATAAAAGAGAAAGTATTTACATAATTAAAGTTCCACAAAACCACAAAATGCACTGACTCTTCACTAAAAACTTGGTACACCTGTGTACTCGAATTTCAATAACATCTGGAAATTCTATTGTTGTCAGATAAATTGGATCAAAAGATAACAAAATAAATGACGTTTCTCCGTAAAGCTGCTGTTGTTGAAGTCACAGTAAAATGACAGTACGATGACAGCATCGCCAGTCGCCACTTCATCTGTCAGTTTTGCGAATAGGTACTGCAAATTTCAAAACCGTTCCAACTACTCTCACGTTTATGTTCTTGCTCTTTTACACACCGGACGATGCTCATGAGATAAAAAGAGATAGTTGTGATAGAACAAAATGTTCTAAAACAATCACAGAATAGAGACAACTTTTACATAAGCGCTTATTCTCTGGAGAAAACGTTATAGCAGTTACTGGTAGTAACACGTTATAATAAAAAATGCGTTTTATTAATTTGTTGCAAAATGGCATCCCAACTCCGCAATATAAAAGAAACAGCTGTCCCTTTAAGATAGTGCAAAATGCACATAGGTAGGATGTATTGAAACAACTGAAAATCATAAAACGAGTACATACATTAGAATGCAAGTTAGTGGTAACATGGCGCGGGAATCCGCTGGATGTGGGAAGCACAGGACCGGTTGAAGAGGAGGAGCCTGGGGGACGCCTATGTCCAGCAGTGGATGTCTTTCGGCTGAAATGATGATGATGATGATTGGTGGTATCAAATTCAGTGCTATATCGCATTCTATTGAAAGTTCGTGATACGTCACCTTAGCACAAGCACAAGGTCAAAGTTTAACCACATACGTGCAGTCCTCTGTACTCATAATTGATGAACTTTTACTGTGAGACCCTGCCTGCTGTTGGGTTATGTGAACTATAGTAAGGGTCCTAGCTGTCATTCGTATATCTTGACATTTGTGTCAGAAGCCCAAAATTCTTACAGACTGTCTAACCAAGAGGTATAGTACTATCCAGTATCTAGGTTGTAGAGGTCAGATAGGCAAAATTGCACAAACAGCCTATAACATCCAACTGCTGGAACACAGGCCTCCTCTTCATGTGAGAGAATGAGCTATAATGTATCACGCGGCCCCAGTTTGGATTGGTGGATGTCACATGTCTTCAATTTTTTTTTTTCTAATATATGCCGGTTTCATCACAATGATTTCCTTCACCGTTTTGATAGCAGTGGTGATAAAATTATGTACACAAAGTACAGTGCCTGTGTTCCGGCTGTAGCCGCTGTTGTGTCGTTTTAAGGTTCTTCGATGTAAATGATGGACTGTATTGCTGGTTAAAATATCTTATTTATTCTCGATGTAAGGTTCTGGTTTGTTCTGATGATTCTTATGAAAGGATTCTGCTTCGTACGTCTGCTTTTAATGAATAAGTGGTTTTTGCTACGACCCCCAGCGCCCCTAGCGGTGCGAAGAGGAAACGCCGGCGCTGCGGCATGGCTGCGCGCAGACACGGCGATAGTAAGTCCTGCCGTGCGCCATCTGGCGGCGGCGGGGCCGTAACAGCCTGTCTAGATCGGAAATTCGGAACTCACAACGTATTTGTAAGTCTAGGCCAATACCACTGGGGATACCTACCAGATAGGTAGTCACTCCATGTAAAATACACCCACTGACAGTATCCGACTAGGCCGACCCTAAATAGTTGGGAAAACGCTATGCAGATGATGAATGCCATCATTAGTAGTTATGTACAGTGGCCAGCACATCAAGCTACCCCAATCTGTCAAATTTCTTTGATAGTTTTTCAACTTTATTGCAAAGGAATAAGGTTTATGTTCAATTAGGAAAATTTGCCAGTTATACACAGGGATAGCTTGACCTGCTGGCGACTGTACAATGACCCGTCTTCAGGTTTTCTGTTATTTCAGTTTCATCTTGTAGAACAGCTATTTTTAGGGTTCAGTACTTAAATGGCGAAAATTGCGCTTAATTGGCGCAGATGAAGCTGTGTCAGACATACGTCATTTATGTGTCTGTCTGGCATAGCTGCTTATCACATTTCAAGCAATATACTTGAAATTTGTAATACAAAAGTATAAACGAGGCTTATCTACTTATATAGTTAGTGAATTTATTATATTGATTTTACAATTGCAATGTGAGCCGAAACAAAATCATTTCCGATTTTATTTCATGGAGGTTTACGTAAATATTACACAACTTTAAAACGAGGACTCTTACTAACACAGTGTTTTCGTAATCAGATAGCTCCCGTTACAAGCAAACTTTTACTTTTAAAATTGAAAAAGATTGTCTATCAAGGGACGGAACCTTCGGTACTTAGAGACCAGCCATTCATTCAAAATTGTGAAACCAATTTAGTTATATCGGTTACTTTACCACAGGAGCGGTCGCAGCTAAAAACTTTGGGGTCATAGACAAAGATTACATATTAAAAAAAAAGAAGAAAATTGATGCAAGCTAAGCCGTAGCCACTATTTAATCCGATCGTTGCGTTAGGTTTGGTATTCGTTATGTGTGAAATCAGAAGTCACAACCAGTCTCAACTCTACTACTGTCAGTTTTCAACTTTTGAAATATTTAATTTTACGTTTCGTTTTATGTTGTAATAGTTAATATTTTATTAAAATTATCCAATTATTTAAAGTGATAAAGTCGTGGTGACTATCATTATACATCTCATTTAATATTTTGCAGTTTATTTCTTCATTGTTTTGCAATATACAGTTACTTTTTGTCTTTACATTGCGGCAATTTATTTCTTCTTACAGTTAATTCTATCCATTATTACTTTCTGTAATGAAAAGCCCTAAGAAAGAGACAACAATAAACAATAATGTATCGAGTAAATGAGATGGATGCACCTTACTTGAAATATAGATGAAACAGAATGAATTTCTGAAATTCGTAACAAGTTCGATCGTTCGATTAACTTGTTTTGTGATAATTATTTTAATTTGATGACTCCTATCATCACAATAAACAAAAAATTATGGCAGACTTCGACTGGAATAATTATTTGGAAGTGAATAAAAATGTCGCTGTTCCTGAAGAATTGTTTTCTCATGTAAGTTTCAATTATTTTTTACATGATGTATTTTTTTTTGATGTATTTTTCTTTTCTTTACTTAGTTGTTTAACTATTGTTTAGAAATAAAACTACGGTTTTCCAACCTTATTATGTTGAGAAAAACATGTTTCAAATTGAAAAACATACATTATTATAGGAAAGTATAAAAATTATTTGTGTATCACCTTAGTTTATTTCTATTTCTAGACCATGAATATTTTAACATTATTGTTGCTTTGTTTAGATATTAATGCACCTCGTCGGTTACAGATTTTGTTCTGTAGGTAATAATAATATAGGATGATGTTGTACCTAATACAATAAAAAAATATGAAACCAAAAACCATATGGTCATGACCTGTCACCAAATTTGATTTCCTTATTAATTTATCATTACATTTACTCAACAAAACAACTCTTTGTAAATTATAGCAAGTAGTTATGAAAGTATCAAAATGCTGACACAATTTATTTTTAGAATCCTAATTGGATTCTAAAAATAAATGGTTTAAATTCAAGGAAAAAGTAACAACTGTTGAAATTCAAGGAAAAAGTAACAATTTACACTTAACAATGTGGGATGCCCATGGAGAGACTTGGTCATATAAATAATTATGCCAATATGTGTGAGATTGTTGACAATGTAATGTAATCATAATAAAAGTAATCTTAAAAAAAGAAGAATATTCTTAGTGATGAAATCTATGGAAGTACTGTCTCCACACACGTATACACACCTCTAATAATTCATCTGACCCTGATAATACCTACCATAAAAACTTTCTTGAAAAAAATTGTTAATTATAAATATCCCACATATAATGGTGTTTGTGGGCAACTGTAATCTGATAATCTGATAATATTTTATTTATTAGGGATTCAATAACTTCCATATTTTGTGTTTCCTCATCTAAATTATGGATCATATTTCACAATAATTTATTCTTTGTTGCACTTCATTTAAGTTCTAATTTCAATTGACCCTATCCAGAAAATATATACAGAAATCTTTTCCTGTCTGTTCTTCTTTCATACAGGCTTCAAAATCAAGGCTTTTTAGAACTTTAAAAATATTTCCAATGACACCTATTTCTGTTGTCTCAGGTGGAAACTAGTCTCTACAATGGCATCAAACAGGGCATGCTGCTGGAAGTGTGTCACAAGAACAATCCCGATATCTACTGGATAGCAGAGATCACCATGGTCTGCGGACACCTCCTCCGCATCAAGTTCATCGGTGCAGATAATGACTTCTGGTGCGACATATCCACTACAAAGGTCCACCCATTGGGCTGGTGTGGAAAATATGACGAGCTTATAGAACCTCCAGATGAGATTAATGAGAAGTATGGAGATACAATCATAGAAATTATGAAAAAAGCCTTATTAGATGGTCAGTCGGTATCTATGGAGGCTTTAAATAATAAGGGATTGTCCCCAATAGATAGAATTAAAGTTGGAATGAAAGTGGAGGTGCAGAATATTATTGATCCTTACAGATACTGGATTGCTACGGTAAGTTTGCACCACTGTTATTTTATTTTCATTTGATTTATTTGGAAGAACAAATAATTATATTTTACAATTATCTCAGACTTATAGCACTAGCAATTTGATGTCACATAGAAACCTATATCTATTTTCAATATCAACAATAAGGTATTATTATTATGCTTAAGACAACTAAGCTTGACAATCCTTGTTATACAAAACTTGTGGTACAGTAATATAGTTTTATTATTAGTTAACTCTCTGATAGGAATACTAGGCAAAATAATGAGATTGCAGTTGGTATAATATGTTATTCTAGCCATACTAGGGCCAATAGTTGAAACCTCACACATAACATCAAGTTATTATGTCATACATTTTAGGCCCAAACTGAATGGTTCGATATTTTCTCGCATGTGGCGCGGGGCGTCCGGAAAATCTCCGGAACAAGATTTTGTTGGTAAAAAGACTTTTCCAAAAAAAAAAACAACTGACTTCCGGAAAACACTACAAAGTGAAAAATGACTTTAATTTCGGAAGTCGGTGACTTTGGCTATGTATTTTATTGATTTATTGTAACCGCCTCCCGAAATTAAAGTTGTAGTACCTACCCCACACCAATTCGAAATTTCATCATCCTTGGGGTCAAAACAATGCATATTATGCGATAGCAGCAATCGCGGTTGATTTGTTGCCATTTTTTTAAAAGTTCCGTTGTCTGTCACTAAAACGCATCATCAGATACATATATGACGGAGTTATGCCCGAACCTGCACCCAACTCCTAACCGTTAAAGAGTTGTACCTTCCTTCATCAGCTCAGCGTCATGAGACGATGATGACCATACGCAAATGTCTCAATAGCTTTAGAAAATATATGAAAAACATTGTTAATACCTGTAACATTTGAGGGTTGCCCTCGATTTCCCTGGGATTCCATCTACAGATACTGACTTGGTGCCAATGGGACCACCTCAGGAGTATCATCATCAGCCTGTAATGTTCCCACTGCTGGGACACAGGCCTCCTCTCAGTGAGAGGGAGTGGGCCGTAATCCACCACGCGGGCCCAGTGCGGGTTGGTAGATGTCACATGTCTTCGAATTTTTGGTTCTAAGACAAGCCGGTTTCCTCACGATGTTTTCCTTCACCGTTTTGAGAGCAGTGGTGATGAAATAATTTACACAAAGTAAAGCGCCTGTCTGGGTTCGAACTCACGACCTACTTACTCGTAAGTCTCGGCCTGCCTCAGGAGTACTTATACTCTTTCAAATAAAATAAAAAAAAATTAGAATCGGTCTACAAATGAGGGATAAATCGATGAACACATAAAAAAAGAACTGCATACAGTCGAACATAACCGTCTCCTTTTTGGAGGCGGTCGGCGGCGGCGATCTCTCGCGTCCGGCCCTGGTCCAGGCCATGGTACGGAGCGAGAGGGCATGGGGAGCCGTCACCTCCTTCAGCGAAGCAGTGATGCTCGCGAAGAGGGAGGCGGTGCACGTGAGGGAGAGGCAGCATATGCGCCCTCGCGACCCTAGCCGCCGCAGGATACGGAGACGCCCTGGGCGTCGGGAATCCCAGGCAAAAAAAAAACCGTCTCCTTTTCGGATATTGGTTAAAAACGGAAAGCGAATGAGCGGCAGGAATGCAGTTCACAAATCACAATTGCCAGCGCAGACAGTCAAAAATGTATTTTGCTAGCATTTTTGGAAATTTTAAGCTAAAAATAGTGCTAAAAAAACTTTTTTCAAAAAAATAACAACCGACTTCCAAAGAAACACTACAAAGTGCAAAATAACTTTAATTTGGGAAGTCGGTGACTTTTGATGTGTATTTTAATTGTTTGTCACCGCCTTCCGAAATTAAAGTTATTTTGCACTTTGTAGTGTTTCTTTGGAAGTCGGTTGTTATTTTTTTGAAAAAAGTTTTTATTTTTCACTTTTTAGTTATCTACCCCACACCAATTCGAAATTTCATCATCCTTGAGGTCAAAACAATACACATTTATGCGAACGCAACATTCGCGGTTGATTTGCTGTAATTTTTTGAAGAGTTCTGTTGTCTGTCTCCGAAACGCATCATCAGATCTATATGAAATTTCAATGGGACCATTTCGGAGTAAACCCCTTTCGAACAAAAAAAGAATTTTGCAAATCCGTCTATATACGACGGAGTTATGCCCAAACATACATAAAAAAAAAATATATAAACATGTTGAATTGATAACCTCCTTCTTTTTGAAGTCGGTTAAAAACCCAACCACATGCGGAAATGAGAAAATTCGCGTCACGATTTCGGTTTTCTAAGCAGTTTTGTACCTGACGGATTAAGAATCCTACGACCGAAGCTCGCAACTAGGATTCGCGCGGAGACAATATTTCGTCCGAATATTGCTATCGTTGCGCTAGTGTTAGTACCTGTCGAGGATACATACCTACAGTGAGCAGTACGATCACACACACATTGACAATGCCTTGACGCGATAGCACTACTAGCTACTGACCATTTATGATGAATTTGGATGTGTTCCGTAATACCAAAAATGATGAATGAAAACTTATTGTATTTTAATATTTTTTTCGACATTTTACAACTTGATAATATGAGCTATGCTTCTGAGACAACAATATTACGGAAATTGTTGGTTATAATACCAAAAAAACAGTGAGAAAACATGTCATTTACGCTGTAAAAATGTGCGAAATGCAATTCGCTTAAACTTCATTTGAGGTAAGTATTTTGGAAAAAAAAACCCCTACGAGCCTAGATAAATACTGTCTGAATCCGAATATCATCATAATATGGTGGAAATATACTCAAGTTGCAAATGATTTAGGTATTACGTATGTATGGACAGTTCATTGTACGTAGGCCTCTTAAGATTTGAAAAAATAATTGACCCGTGTAAAATATTTTTTATTTAAACAAATTCCCGTGGTGATTTAAATGTTTTTATTACGGCGACTTTATATAATTTCGTGAAACGATAAAACGTGATGATTACATTATGAGCAAGTTATCAATCATTCATAAAATAGTCAAATATGGTATAGTTACGGAAATCGCACCTTTTTAGAAGCCAAGGTTTTATCTATCGTCTATACTATTAATAAAGAGGAAAGATTTTATTGTTTGGTTGCATTGAATAGGCTCCGATACTACTGACCCGATTAGAAATTTATTTCGCTTTTGAGAAGCTACACTATCCCCGGGTGACATAGGCTATATTTCATCCCCGTATTCCCACGGGAACGGGAACTACGCAGGTGAAACCGCGCAGCGCTGCTAGTTTTGTTATAAATATACAGACGAAACTCAAAGCTGGACTTCTACGAATCGTACTTGAATTAAAGTTCTCAGGAATATTTAATTATTCCGAAATGATTTTCCGACCCTGAAGCAAAGTTCTGAAAAGGAGGCCTTAGCAGCGGCTATGAATAGATTGCCCTGTCGGCTGTCACTCGCGGTGTGGGTGGTGCTAAAGGGCAGTAAGGAATCATCAGCCGGAAATCTCTACGGCTTTGTTAGTAAGTAGGTAATAGCAATAGCTGTAAATTAACTTGTCTTACTTCGTTCGCAAGTGTAGAACCATCAACCAATTATCTGCCTAGCCTTTTTCGAACTGCATATATGTTGGGGCCTTGGGGGTCGACTTCCAGTCTAACGGGATGCAACTGAGTAAGAGTATTTTAAATGGAGCTACTGCCTATCTGACCTCTACAGCCCAGTGCCTACCTGGGTAATACGATACCCCTTGGTAAGACTGGTTGTCCGAATTTCGGGATTTCGGCCGCGACTTACGAGTTGTAGGTCGTGAGTTCGAACTTAGGCAGGCACTTTACTATGCGTAAGTATTTAATTTCATCACCACTGCTCACAAAACGGTGAAGGAAAACATCGCGAGGAAACCGATTCAAAAACATGTGACATCCAACAATCTGCACTGAGCCCGCGTGGTAGATTATGGCTCACTCCCACTCAGGCCTGTGTCCCAGCAATGGGAACATTACAAGTTACTGGGTAATAGATCGACCGACCTGTGCAGCTGTCGTTACTTAGCCAAAAACCCCATGTAGACCCCCTCCAGCAGATGTAGAACCGATCTAATTTTAGTTCTAGCTTAAAACTCTAAGTCAGGTAATTGCATTATCGACTTTTCTTCTATTTGGGTAAAGTTCTTAATACAATAAAAACTTTTTAACAAAAAAAATTAACTGGCGAAAAAAACTGAAAAGCAAAAAATTTTCGGCGGTTAATTTTTTTTTTTTGTTAAAATGTTTAAAAAAAATTGAGGCTATTATCTACTAATTACTACATGATGAATTTTTGATTACTTTTTGCATAATACACCACTTAGCATTAAAATCTGTGATTGAACAATAAATCGCCCCTATTTTCCCAACCTTAAGGAAGGTTTTTTTTTTTCAAATTTATATGGGACCAATTTCGCGGTATTCATTATCCAATAAAATAAGAATGATTAAAATCGGAGTACTCTGTAAGCAGTTATGCGTCGTTTTACATTACAATCAGTGAGCGAACAATCAACCATCCCTGTTTTCCTACCCTTAGGGTTAGATTTTTTTTTCCAAATTTATATGGGACAAACTTCGGGGTATACACTTTCCAGTAAAAAAAGAATTATCAAAATCGAACTACTCTGTAAAAAGATATGCGTGGTCATACATAAAAAATAAGATCGTCCTCCGTTTTTTCGTCGGTAAAAAATGACAATTATCACTGGACTAAGTTGCCAGTATTTCGATTTCAGCTAAGTTCTTATTTCAAAAACAGGCTCGATGGTTTAAACCATGCCTAAAGAAAAACCTCGTTTTGTAATAAGGGGGAGAATCTTTATTCCGGCCCTCAGAATGTCTTGGAGGGGGAAGGGAAAGGGAAAGGTTTAGGTGTTGTTTATTACACTCAAATTACATTAGCCTTGTCATTTTATTAAAAGGCCCATAAAACGAAGCGCGATATCAAAATACCTACTTCTGTATATTATATTATTATTATTTTTAATTACGTGCACGTAATTAAAAATAATTTAAAACCTAAATTTTCTTGTATATCAATCTGTACAAGACTCTATTTATGACGTACAAACTCATTTCTATTGGGTGATAACTTGTAACGATATGTAGGTATTTTGTTTCGGCTAATTAACTAGCTTTCCGGAAAGCCCGGCTTGTATTCGTTAGTACTGTATTTCTTTAGTACTAGAATAACTCAAGTAAAGCAAGAGAGTAAGATATATTTTAAACCTTAATGAATCACCTGCTATTCACATTCACAGGTTTTCGAAAGGCTATCGTATCGAAAATAACACATTTCTATAACCTGATTTGCCTTGCCCCCGACAGCAAACAGCTGTCGGATGAATAGCGGTCGTCTATTTGATTTAAAGTGATAAAACTGGTTTTGGATTTGTGAACAGCGCAGCGTTTAGAGGACTCCTACGATAAGTTTGATGGATGTTCCATTCGGTACGGAAGCGTATTGAATGGTTGTGAGTACTATGTTGGGCTGACTATCCTAAATCCTCACGTAGGGACCTACAAGTATGGCCACTCGCATAGGCTGTTTTTTGTGCAAGCTTCTTACAGCAACGTCTTTCTCCAGGTATGTGAGAACGTCGGCGGTCGTCTTCTAGTCCGATATGACGGCGCTGATGAAGACCTGACTCATTTCTGGATCTTCTTCTCGAACCCTCGACTGAGTAGCTTCGGTTACGTTACCAATAAGGTAAGTCAATTTCATTACAATCGATATTTCTTTGTCCAATCGTTTTTTTAGCTTGGACACCCCGACCAAACGGGTTTTTCCTTTTTTTTAAACCAAACGGGTTAGGTTAGATTTGTGACCAACTGCGCGCGGGCCGAGCGAGCTAAGCGAGCGGTGTTAGCGACGGACGGTGAGCGCTACATCCAAGTTGGTATTTAGCATTTTTAGGATAAAATGTATTAATTATTTGAAGTTCACAAAAAGAGGCGCTTTCAATATATATTAGAGTGTTCATTAATATTTTTAGGAAAGTAAGACGGGAAATATTAGAGATTTGATTTGAAACATGCCATTTTGAAGTGGGTGTTGTCCGCGTTTTCTAACAAGAACTTCTTCATAAAAAGTATAAGAGAACTGGATGAAGTGTGCCCAGATGTCAATCCAGGCTATAACCTGAAAGTCACACAGACTATAGTCTACCTATACAGGAAACTTTGTGTGTCTTTCATCCAAATCCGTTCAGCGGTTAAAACGTGATTGTGTAACAAACATCGAAACTTTCTCATTTATTGTGGTAGTAATGCGTCATACTGCCAAGTACTGTGCTGACCCATTTGGAGGAGGATATATTTTGTGCTATTTTTATTTAGTCTCATTTTACAAAACCTCAAGGTTAGCTGATAAGACGGTGTATAATTTGTTTAGAAATACTTATGTGAATAGGTGATCAATATCCTGATACTCGTAATTATTGTGATAAAATTTTCCTATGAGACGAGCTTTCCAATTAAGACCGTATTCGGAATATTTCCGATTTCGCTGCTTTACGTGGTTTTACAGAAAAAAGCTGTATTTCTATAAGTTTTAAAGCACAACGTGAAGATATAAAAATAGATAGATCATTAATTAGAAAATAATTAAAACGTTCTATCATGTTGTGAATTAAAAATTATACGTATAGTATTTTAACTGTAAAAGTACGTCGGTAAAATAAAGTAAATCAGCGAAATCGACAACATTTCGAATACAGGTGGTCCTTAAAAGACCATTTCGGACACCAATCTACATAGCCTTTATATGATCTGACCAAGATTATGTCTGGACTGTTAAAGAGACTGACCTCTGAATTTGTTCTCTAGAGTCGTCAGATAGGTAACGCCGACCTCATCTTTATGATTGACGTGTAAAAAGTATTTGTACAAATCTACATAATATAGAAATAAATAATTTGTGTAATCGTCCGTTTTTCCGTATACTTTGGTACCTACAATTCCTTCGTGAAACGATCCTGCTTCACTGGTCTTATATTTAGAAAGCGATCAATAAAATAATTCCTTCGAAGTTCGCCCCCGCCTGCCTGCGTCTGGTCTGATTTCCAAGTATTTTGGTGCAATAATAATGGAAGCTCTTGCATTATTGAGTGACTCATGCAAACTATCCACGTGTACCCGTCTTGAAATAGAGGTTTTGTAAAGTCATGGTTTATAGGTAAGATACAATAAATACCAGTGTCCTAGGTTTAACTTAGATTGGTGGTAGATTTTTAATTTAACTAGTACACGTTCACACAGACGTAAAAATATCGCGGAGGATTTTTTCGCGTACTGGATCTCTGAACGGAAGCACTGCTTACCCAAGTAGCAAAATTTGGTCATGTAATTATCCTAGGCGCATGTATTTTTTTGACCTATTGAAATCCTACAAACGTTTATGAAGCCCCATTTGGGCGCAGTTTATAGGACCATTACGCCCAATACTCATCTTTTAAGAGTCCGGTAAAGTGCAATTCTATTTTATAATTATCTTATTAGGTGTTTCTACGAGATATATTTGTCCTATAAAGATCTGCTAAAAGCAATGAATAAGCGCGATTAGTCCTCTAACGATCTGACGAGTGCCGCTAGTATCGTAATTGAGCCAACAGTTGGCAGCGCGATGCCATTACTAGAGGATTCATTCTATCATCTTTTTGTAATGATGAAGATCTTAAGAAAAATAAAATATTTTCAAAGGAACATTCTAATATCTATTTGCAATTTGTCTTTTGACTGTTGTGTATAGAATGCCTACTCAACTTGCGAAATTAATTTTATTGATAAAGTGCTCGATGCTAAGAAACATATCGTCATGCCCCTTCAAAACTAAACATATTTGTTATTAATTTTATTCGATAATAACTAACAAATACTTAAACCGCCATGGGATTGGATCCCGTGTCATAATATTGCATTATCAAAACGCTTCACGTCCAAGGGTTTGAGCTGGGCGTTGATGAGTCAGTCAGTCAGTCAGGACTTTTCTTTTTATCTATATAGATTACAAAAAGTTCAGCTAAGGCTGAATGTGTTATATTATTTTTAATAGCCCACTGTTTTCCATTCACCCGGAATAAATTTTTTTCCAAGTCAATATTGTTCTCATCATTAAATTCACTATCACTGCTTCCGCTATTATTTTAATTATCTTCTCAATTAAGTATAACAAATATCAGACGAATTATCTTCGCAGTCTTCCAGGTCTATTTCGATTTTACGTTGTACGGAACCATCACAAACTTAACCAGACTCACTTTTATTCAACAAGAGTAGTGACCGGTAATCTGAACCCGATTTTATGTCAAGGTACTTTTTCGAAACTCTTCTTCTAAAACTTCCATTACGCTTAAATCTCTTTAATTTGTTTAAATCCATTTCTATATTCCCTTGTTGTTTTCGTGATTTGTTTGACAAAATGGATGATTACTCTAGTAATAGCAAATTTAGGACACATATAAGTTGAATCTTACCTATAAAAATCGGAGGGCATGCTAGTTTAGTGGAAACAATCCATTAGAAGTCACGACTACGACAAATCGATCCTATAATATGGTTGACCTATAGCAGTTATATCTAAGACTTTATAGAAGTGCATGTCTTATAGAAGAATGAAACAAGATGTCAACAAGAGCAAACAATCATATTAAATGCGTTTATAGGACGAAAAGCGACACTTTCCTAACCCGTATCATCCTAGTGATCCATTTTTGGATCGTTTTTTTTTTTCTAAGACTAAACGCAGCCGTGATTTTTTCTTTATAATGGTAGCACTGACAGTTCTGGTGGTAACATCAATGTGTCAGATTTTCATTTGGGCGCGAAATTTGTGCAATTTTACGTGCTAATTTTTATTAAAAGTCGTGAAAAAAATGTCTCGTCGGCAAATGTAAGTATTTATAATTTCTTATATGTTAATAGCTTATATTATACAGTGTTTTTGTCGGCCATAGATTGAGATAGCATATAATAATACAATGAAATGTAAATTGAGCGGATTTGCATTTGATTTTTACATTTGCATGTACCGATCCATTATTGGATCACTAGGATAATATGGAGATGGTACATTATATGAAGTTATGTAATTGTTATTTACTATTTTTCTTTTTTTTTGTTGTAGATTGTCGGTAAATGAGATCATCTTGAAGAAGAAGATGATGGTTTTTTGTTTTGGGTGGGAAATCATCAAATAACTTCTCCCGCTCTGGGTGGAGCAGGAGGGCGTGTCAGACTTTTACTGACTAAAACCCACCCGTGTTCCCTCAGTAGCCCGTATGCCAGGAGCTGTGGTATCTCTTTCGAAAAAACCCGCACCCCTGGCAGACATCGGCACTTGCGGGCCCCATCATTTTATGCTGACATCTCTTTGAGGCGGGCGTGGAACACAACGCGCCGTCGACCTGGGCTTGTTCCTTACCGGACAGCGAGGTACCCATTACTTGCCGTCCGCAAGCCCATGCCTACGGTGGCCGGAAATCGGCCTGGGATTCCCGACGCCCGGGGCGTCTCCGTATCCTGCGGCGGCTAGGGTCGCGAGGGCGCATAGACTGCCTATCCCTCACGTGCGCCGCCTCCCTCTTCGCGAGCATCACTGCTTCGCTGAAGGAGGTGACGGCTACCCATGCCCTCTCACTCCGTACCATGGCCTGGACCAGGGCCGGACGCGAGAAGATAATGATGGTTTGTTTGCGGATATTTACATAACACCCCCAGATAATTACGACAAGAGTGATGAAGATAGCGGAGATGAGAAGTCTTCGAGTATAAATCATCTATCCGGGCATCAGCTCTTAGCACAGGCTCCTGCTTTTCGCACTAAGTAATTTTTATAATGACCGTACTTCATATTTATAAAACATATGTTTTCGTTTGTATAATAAATAAGATTCTGTATAAAAATCTTTCATTATTTACAATCATCTTCCTAAGTAGTACGCAATTAATACAATGGCATATTTTCCTACTGTTCCATTTTTGGATCGGTACTGTAACTGAAAGACCGAAGGCTGATTTTTTTTTTTCAGATACATACTATTGTTCAGTAGGATACTAACATGTATTATTATAAGTTTCATTCAAATCGGTTCAGCCTTGAGGTGCTTGGGGTGATACGGGCTAATGAGATCTATAACATGTTCTTATAAGACTGCATGTTCTAGTAAGAATCGTATAAAGTAATCCTGTAAACGTTTCTAAAACTTGTTATAGGATCATAATGTACTTGTAGCGTAAATCACCTTGTAAATTCTGTTGTAAAATCAATGTCTTAAAGCGTGTATTCGATTCTTATATGACGTTTATTCTTATAGGTCGATTACTATAAGAGAATTTTGCTGCTTGAGTAGCGACGAAGTGTTCAGAATGGAAAAGTGTGTTTTTTCGACATGCTGGGATTGTACTCTGTTGGATTATCTTATCAATGTCGGTTTAAAAGCGAGGGTGAAAATTTTACGTCCAAACGAACGAGGTCAAAGGCGGTTTTGTTTTTAGCTTATTCTTCTTGTGGGGTTAGTAAGAAGGTTTAGTAGGAAGGTTTTGCGTGCCCGTTGTCTAAGTATGCATGTGGCTTGACGGAGCTCCAATTCTGTATGGTTATAATGTTTCCCCGCGGAATCTTTCCACGTTCATGCATCCTTATAATATGTTATTTTGATGTACAGAGGCCAGCACATCAAGCTACTCCAATCTGTCAAATTTCTTTGATAGTTTTTCAACTTTATTACAAAGGAATAAGGTTTATGTTCAATTGGGAAAAATTGACAGTTTGGGATAGCTTGACCTGCTGGCGACTGTACGTTGACTTTGATGTGAACTCCTTGTTTACTTAGAAGATTTTATGATAGATTGTCATACTCTATGTTTGTCACTACCGTCTGTTATTTTCTCATGCTGTATTTTAATGTTGAATAAAGCCAATATTCCTTTTGGTTTTGTCTTTAGCATGTATCAATTTATTCAACATTAATTTTTGTGTTTTTCCGTGTCAAATATGCTCACTACCGAAAAAGAAAAATGTTCATCGATGTCGCGATACCTACGTCCTGAACGTTTTGACGTAGAACCTTCCATGGCTGGCTCGGACTTGAAGTGGGCTCACTGGAAGTATTCATTCGAGAACTTTATCGCGCTAGAAGCTTCCTCGGCAGGAGATTCCCTTAAGTATAAATTTCTTGTCAACCATATATCGCCATCGATATTTAACTATATCCGCGCCTGCGCTACGTACGATGATGCAATTACTACTCTGAACACCGCTTACGAAAAGAGGCAAAATATTATTCTTAGTCGCCACCGCTTGAATACCAGAAAACAACAGTCTGGCGAATCGTTGGCAGAGTACTCGAGAGATCTTAATATAATCGCTCGTGACTGCCTTTTTAAAGATGTGACTGCCAATGAACACCAAAATGAAACTGTGCGCGATGTATTTATTGCCGGAATATCATCAAAAAAAAATTAAAGAAAGACTTTTAGAGAAATCCACTATGACTCTCGAAGAAACCTTGAACTTGGCTATAGCTTTAGAAACTGCTGAAAATACCTCTCAACTATTATCAGCGCCTAGTCATTTGCCTATATCATTTGCTCCTGTCAATGCAGTCACTGAAATTCAAGAAACATCAATGCGGCAAAATCTAGCAGCCTCCAACACTCAAAACAATCTTCAACATAGCCGCCCTATACGAAATAGCCGTCGATGCTTTTTCTGCGGCGGTAATATCCATCAAAGACTCAAATGTCCTGCTAGAAACGCTGACTGTCAGCTTTGCTCCAAAAAAGGACATTTCGCTAACGTATGTCGTAGCATCGGACAAAGCCAACGCGCCGCAAACGCTATTAGTACGAACGACGATAACTCACAATCTGAAGCCCTTGGCTCTCATCTGTCAACGATATCTGCTGCTGCTCCAACAAGCCTGCAGAAAGCGACTATCAATATCACTTTAAATAACTTACGTGTGGATGCTCTACTCGATACCGGAAGCTCTCTCAGCTTTATCGATAAGAATCTTGCCCAAACTATGAGACTAAGACGCAAGCCCTGCAAACAAGCAATAACTCTAGCATCTATAAGCAACATTTCATACGTAGAGGGACTATGTTTCGCTAACATTCAAATTGGTGAGCACAAATATCAACGTCGACCTCTACTCATTATTGCTAATCTGTGTGCTGACGTAATTATCGGGCATGATATACTGAAAACACACTCGTCGGTTGAACTCCAGTTCGGGGGAGATAAACAACCCCTGAAAATTTGCAACGTAATGGAGGCTTCTGTCCCGGCAGCATCAGTTTTTACTAACCTTGCGCCAAATATCAGGCCTATAGCAATCCGTTCGAGAAGGCATTCTCAAGAAGACCAAGAATTCATATCTAATGAGATAAAGGATTTACTTAAAGATAAAATCATTGAACCCAGTGTTTCACCTTGGCGAGCTCAAGTACTCGTTGCCGGAGGGGGCCATCATCGGAAGCGCCTTGTAATCGATTATTCACAAACAATCAACAGATTCACAGAACTAGACGCATATCCTCTCCCGAGCATTGACTCTATCATAACGCAAGTAGCTAAATATAACGTCTTTAGCGAAATTGATCTCAAAAGCGCTTATCATCAAGTGCCCATTCTCTCTAGAGAAAAAAAATACACCGCCTTTGAAGCATGCGGTAACCTCTATCAATTCACTCGAATACCGTTTGGGGTCACGAATGGTGTAGCGGCGTTTCAGCGAACTCTGCAATATATTATTGATTCTGAAAATCTAAAAGGCACATATGCTTATCTTGATGATGTAACCGTTTGTGGAAAAGATAAGGAAGATCACGATAGAAACCTTCATAAATTCATGGAAGCTGCTAAGAAATACAAACTCACTTTGAATACTAGCAAATGCACTTTTGAAACAGACTCGATCAATCTTCTTGGTTACACCATCCATCGTAACATCATCAAACCTGACAAATCTCGTTTGGAACCACTTATGAATCTTCCAATCCCAAACGATACTGCTACTTTGAAAAGATCACTTGGGCTATTTGCCCACTACTCAAAGTGGATCTACAACTTTTCTTCTAAAATAAGAACACTGATTGAAGCTACTCTGCCGTTAACCGAAGACGCTATCAATTCATTCAACAATCTTAAAACTGATATTTGCGAAGCTACCTTGGCTGGAATAGACGATAACGAGACATTTTCCGTTGAAACCGACGCTTCCGACTTCGCAATCGCAGCGACATTGTCACAGAAAGGACGTCCTGTAGCGTTCTTTTCGCGATCTCTTAACGATTCTGAAAAGCGACAACCCACAATTGAAAAGGAAGCAAGTGCAATTGTCGAAGCTTTACGCAAATGGAGACATTTCCTAATCGGAAGATACTTTCTATTAATTACTGACCAACAGTCAGTTTCGTTTATGTTCAACCAAACGCATTCAAATAAAATTAAAAATGAAAAAATAGAAAGATGGCGCCTAGAATTGTCATGTTTTAGATACGATATTGTTTATCGACCTGGTAAACAAAACTTAGTCGCAGACGCACTCTCGCGAGTATGTATGCAGATAAACACTGCGACCTCTCACTCCAGACTCGTCGAACTCCATCGTTCTCTCTGCCACCCAGGCATCACTCGTATGGTTCACTGGGTCAGATCGAAAAATTTGCCATACTCGATTGAAGAAGTAAAGAGAATTACGGCAGCATGCCCAATCTGTGCCGAAATTAAACCACGTTATGTTGGTCATCAAGGACACCTCATAAAAGCAACTGCACCGTTCGAAAGATTGAACTTAGACTTCAAGGGGCCAATCCCTTCAAACACTCAAAACCGATATATCCTCACGATTATCGATGAGTATAGCAGGTTCCCCTTTGCTTATGCCTGCAAAGATATGACCTCCGAAACTGTAATTAGATGTCTGAAAGACCTATTCTCAACGTTCGGCACTCCAGCTTACATTCATTCGGACAGAGGGACCTCATTCTTATCTGACGAATTAAGACAATTCTTAACTTCACTAGGTACATCTTGTAGTCGCACAACGCCCTACAATCCTCGAGGAAATGGCTTGGTAGAGCGCTTAAATGGTACACTGTGGCGCACAATCCAATTACATCTCAGATCCAATAACGAAGATATCGCAAACTGGGAGAAAGCTATACTACCGGCGCTACACTCCATTAGATCTCTTTTGTGTACAGGAACCAATGCGACCCCGCATGAGCGTATGTTCAACCATCCTCGCCGCTCGATAAATGGCCAATCTTTACCATCATGGCTTCATTCGCCTGGAGCTGTTTATATGAAGAAAAACGTAAGGACCTCTAAATACGACCCAGCTGTAGAAGAAGTTCAGTTACTACAGAGCAATCCTGAATACTCCTTTGTTCGTTTACCAGATGGTCGTGAAACGACGGTCTCTAACAGGTCTCTAGCACCACTGCCAAGGACCTTTAACGATGATTCATCGGATGAAGAGGAGCCTGAGCAGCCTATTACGGGTACAGACCCGCCTGATAACCTGGAAGCGAGTGGCTCTCAAGTGCGCCACTCTACACGCGAACGTAGACCTCCGGGCTACCTTCAGGACTACTGTCTTTCTTCTTAGAGGGGGTGAATGATGTGAACTCCTTGTTTACTTAGAAGATTTTATGATAGATTGTCATACTCTATGTTTGTCACTACCGTCTGTTATTTTCTCATGCTGTATTTTAATGTTGAATAAAGCCAATATTCCTTTTGGTTTTGTCTTTAGCATGTATCAGACTTGAAAAAGCGTGGTAGTTGAGAGTATGTCATGCTCACTAAATGTCTCACTGATGGTGGCGCGTGTGTTGGATCATTCGGTTCCCTAGAAAATGGTTGAGCTGGATGGTGCTGATCCACGCGTCAAGTTCGGGAACGGGCGCCTTCGGTTGAGACTGGTTATCTCCTAACTGCCATGGCTTATTTTGAATCAATTTTTTTGTTAATTTTTTGCATTGTTCTCACATAATTATAGAAGCACCAAGAATAATGTCTCAAGATTTTGTAATACCCATGATTTAAAAGTGTCCTTGGAGTTTCTTGCCCGTTCTTCTCCATAGAGATCTACGTTTTGGAATGGGCACCTAGCTTCAACGTCGATTTTTTTTTGACCATTCAAAACTGCCCCCTGTAAAAGGTTTACCTTATTGAAATAAATGCTTTGAGTTTTTTTTTTTTTGAGTTCAAACTAAGTCAATATCTATCGTGTTTTTTAGAAACCAATGTAACGGTAAGGAATCGAAATGTCATATTCTGTATGTTCCAAGACGATTTGTCGATATTATTAATACGATATTAGGAGACTTCGTGTGTGATTGACGTGGTTACGAGTAAGAAATCGTTAAGTGGTCAGGTCATAGTGAATTCAGGCCCTGGGCTGACTTGGGCTCTCATGAAACTAACTACAGTGATTTCGCAGTTACTTAACCTCCGATTTGGCATCACTCAAAATCACAGTGATCTTTATTTTCGATACAATAAGGCCGCTATTGGATTGCCGATACTGACAAGTCTGTCAAAATAACAGTGAACTTTATTCTCATTTAAATAAGTTTGATGTTTGTTAGCTACTGTCTGAGGTAAAAGAACTACACGACCTTTTACACTTTGCCCTTTGAATATGAAATTCTAATTCGAGCCCGGGCTTCCACCCGCAACTTACGAACTTAGTTTAGCTTTAATGAAAGGTCATTCGTTCGATAAATAATTAATTTAATTCTCCTCAAATACGAGTCGTTTTGTTTATCTTCAAAGAAATAAATTACAACATCTTGAGTTATTGAAATACCTATATGATCACTATTTTCTGCTTATAAGTAAGTAGGTATCTACGTAAGAATTTTGATTTTCAACTTAAAGTACGAGGTGCATTCAATAAGTACCTAGCCTCATCGCCAGAGGGCGCTGTAGTTTCAAAAGAGTTTTACCACAGTGTAGCACATTCTTTTTAACCGACTTCAAAAAGAAGGAGACATGTTTATATTTTTTTTTTATGTATGTTCGGGCATAACTCCGTCATATGTAGACAGATTTGCAAAATTCTTTTTTTGTTCGAAAGGTGTTTATTCCGAAATGGTCCCATTCAAATTTCATATAGATCTGATGATGCGTTTCGGAGACAGACAACGGAACTCTTCAAAAAATTATAGCAAATCAACCGCGAATGATGCTATCGCATAAATATGCATTGTTTTGACCCCAAGGACGATGAAATTTCGAATTGGTGTGGGGTAGGTAACTAAAAAGTGAATAATAAAAACTTTTTTCAAAAAAATAACAACCGACTTCCAAAAAACACTACAAAGTGCAAAATAACTTTAATTTCGGAAGGCGGTGACAAATAATTAAAATACACATCCAAAGTCACCGCCTTCCGAAATTAAAGTTATTTTGCACTTTGTAGTGTTTTTTGGAAGTCGGTTGTTATTTTTTTGAAAAAAGTTTTTTTAATTCTTTTTTCAAATTTTCATTCCAATCCCTTCATTTGTTTTAATTTGACAACTTATGGAAGCGAACGTGTCGATCGGTTTTACAAAAATGGAAAAAGAGCAATATCGTTCGGTGATTCGATTCCTATTTTTGGAAGGGAAAACGCGCATCGAAATCAAAGAGCGCTTGGATGCTGTGTACGGTGACTCCTCTCCATCGATGGCCACCGTCAAGAATTGGTTCAACGAGTTTGCACGTGGCCGTACGTCGGTTTTTGATGAACCACGTCCTTTAAAAAATCCATGATCTCGTATTGGCAGATCGCCGATTGAAGGTTCGGGAGCTAGCTGAGACTGTAGGCATTTCAGAAGGAACAGTGCATCATATTCTTCACGAGGAACTCGGCATGAGAAAGCTGTCGGCGCGATGGGTGCCGCGTTTACTCACACCATAAAACAAGCGCAACCGTGAGACCACATCGGAGACGTGTTTGGCGCTGTTTAAGCGGAATCCAGCGGAGTTTTTGCGTCGTTTTGTGACCGTCGATGAAACCTGGATCCACTGGTACACACCAGAGATCAAGGAGCAATCAAAACAATGGATCCAGACCGGGGAACGTGCTCCAAAGAAGGCGAAAACTGTAAAATCGGCCGGAAAAGTTATGGCCACCGTTTTCTGGGATTCACAAGGTGTGATCTACATCGATTACCTCGAGAAGGGTAAAACAATTACAGGGCTTTACTATGCCGATTTTTTGGGCCGATTCGCCGCCGAATTAAAGAAAAAACGACCCCATCTGGCGAAGAAAAAAGTGCTGTTTCACCACGACAACGCACCGGTTCACACGTCTGCCGTTGCCATGGCCAAATTGGTCGAATTACGCTACGAATTGCTGCCCCATCCACCGTATTCTCCAGATTTGGCCCCTTGTGACTTCTTTGTTTCCTAATCTGAAAAAATCACTCGCCGGGAATAGATATGGATCGAATGAGGAGGTCATCGCCGCCACGGAGGCCTATTTTGCAGAGTTTGACAAAAACTACTTTTCGGACGGGTTAAAAAAGTTGGAGCATCGCTGGGCTAAGTGTATCGAACTAAAAGGAGACTATGTTGAAAAATAAATTGCCACTTTTCCAAAATTTTCGTTTACTTTTTGTAGGCTAAGTATTTATTGAATGACCCTCGTATACTGCACCAATAATCATCTTGAAAGATATTGTTTCTCCATTGCTTCTTGGTGTTCGAAAAATTTGCCTGCTCAACAACGTAAAAACGCAATGAATATTGTTGAACTGCCAAAATGAAAGTTATGAGATAAAAAGCGCAAAGATATTCTAATATATTCATCTCTCTCATTATTTTGCCGTAAAATTAAGAACCTACCAAGAGCTTGTGCGAATAAAAAACATTTTAACTGAGTAAAATGGGTTAGCAAAAATCGGATTACTTGAGGTTTTTATTTTTTTACTCGTTTTTTTTAGTATGAAACTAACAAGTATTGTACCATTTTACAATCCTGATTAAATGCGCCAACTTTTAATGGCACTTTTTTTTTTACTCGCTGTAGCACATTTTTTTAAAGGGCCCTCCTTTAAAAAAATGTGCCTTTCAAAAAAGTCGACAACTTTTGAAAATTTTAAATTCACAGTTTAACAAAGTCTTAATTCTAGGAAACTTAGGGCAATTGTGTCATTATTTTTGACTGTGATTCTTAGAAATGATATTTAGGGTTACGGTTCCAAAGTTTAAATGAACAAAAATAATAAAAATTAACTACAATAACCGAAAAATGGTTACAGTTTGACAAAATTTTTAGGTTTTTCTTAAATACCCATAATTTTCAAACTACATGGGATAGATGTTTTTTCTGATTTTTCTCATGATGTTTACAATCAATCCTGTCGCCCCGTTTCGGCTTGACGTTGAGTTCTGGGACATCCTGTATATATAGTGTGACCGATCCATCTAATTTCTACGACAAGAAAAAGCCATGTAGTATTAGATGATGTGCTTCATATAAAATTAAAATCGCTATCGACTATCAACTCCATCCCCATCGCGTCGGGTCCTAGCCTAGATTCGAAGTAATTTTAGCTCCAATCAAAGCTCCATTGTTACATTATTTATCGTTATTCCGTACTACGTAACAATGTAGGTCGGCAAACATATGAAACCGTAATTCTCGTCACTTGTACTGATCGGTTTGATTGACCTCGATACTAATTGCAGTCTTTAACCGGTAATGTGTTAATAATTTGTTCTAGGGGAAGCAGTACGATCGGAAATATTTAAATTGATAGTAATTTTACCATTACCTCACGCCTTGTTACCCCGAAAGTTTGGGCAGAGCTGTACCTTACCTATAAGTACACCCATATTTCGTCAGTTATGTTTATGTCCCATGTAATAAGGGGCGAACGTATTGCCATACTCGGGGCTGAGACTGAGAAATTCCAGATATAAACAGCTAAAATAACACTTTGGGAATCGAACCCGTGACCTCATGAGCAGTAGCGCTTGCGGCCACTAGACCAACGAGGCATTGTTAATTTTGTACTTGGTAATACATGAGAATTATCCAAAGTTTCACGAAAACCTGCATCTGTAAATTGTTGCCTTCGCAGCTTGAACCTAGATGAGATTGGCGCAGGTAGGACTCGAACGGTTTTATTACAAACCAAGGTTTTCTTGAGGTATGGTTTAAACCACTGAGCCAGTTATTGAATTAAGAATCCAATATGTACCTATACAGGGAAAGTTTTTATCCAGTGCGCAAATTGTAACCATGAATTCAGCATATCATTCTAGAACCCCCAGTGCAGAAATTTTTCGCCGGTTGTGCAAAAAAAAATCAGCTGTTTCATAAAAAAGTGCAATACCTACGCGGTTAAAATGTATGGAACAGCTGATTTTTTTTTGTGTATCCGGCGAAAAATTTCTGCGCTAGTGGGTCTATAATGATGTGCTGAATTCATGGTTACAATTTGCGCACTGGATAAAAACTTTTCCTGTAGAAATGCAGTTGTTTTTACAAAAGTGAAAACTTAGTCCGGCGCTAAGTTGCCATGTTTGTATTAAGAACTTTACCCAAATCGAAATAAAGTTGGAACTGACTGACTCAGGGGTAGTGTCGGCGCACCACATATGCGCGTGATCAACGGCGGCAAGGCGCGGGGTGTCGGGGTACCGAACCCGGAGAAGACGACCGCTGCGCGCGCTCCACATCACTCAGCTCACAGACGCGCTCCACTACGGGCATTTCATTGTTTATTTCTAATCGTTATAAGTACATTGTTAATTATGGTATTACACCTATTTTAATACAGTCCACTTCTTCTTTTATTACTAAGCCCAGTTGAGCCCATTCAGGTAGAACTAAAGTTAGACCGCGTCACAGGTGGACTAGCAAGACCTCAACAGGACTGAAGTCTGGCTGATAATGGTATACCTAATGTCGAGTGATTATTATGTTCGCAGGGTTCTCCGTGGCAGTTCAAGTACCCCGGCAAAGTGAACAAGTTCTCGTGCAAGAACAAATTGAGTACACAACTGCGTCAGAGCGCCGAGGAGGCTATCTCGGAGCCTACGCCCGCAGACCTGTTCCAAGTAAGTTCATATTATCAGCAAGTATACCTATTTTCAATTTTTTTTTGTCGAGGCAAAAGTAGTAAGCATACCAAGCATGTAAGGTGGCGTAGTTTCTGCCTACCCTCATAGGAAGAAGGCGTGAGTGATATGTATGTTTTATGTGTATATCTATTTTATTTTATTAATATAGGTATCTGTTTACTTTTTCAAGTTTGAAAACAGCTTGCGCTAGGTATTCAGCTGCATCCGGTCAGACTGGAAGCCGACTCCAACGTAGTTGAGAAAAGGCTAGGCAGATTGATTGATTGGTTAACAGTTTGTGCAAGTGGAAATAATGGTTAAAGGCTTCCTCAAACAGGTGCGGTGCGACGCGACACTTGTACAATTATTTCTACGAAAACTTCATGGAGTTGTTCAAGAAGTGTCGTGTCACACTGCCCAGTCGCGTTTATTTGAAGAAGCCTCAAAGGTAGAAATAACAACAGCCAATCAAAACACTTCAACTGTAATTTTGAAGAAAAAAGAGGTGCTGGCTCTAAGCCTAGTTTAATTAAATTACTTTTGATGTTTACTACAGACAAAATAAAAGGGGTTTTCTAAAACCGAGATAGTTGAAACGCGTTGCAGGAAAAAGAAGCATTTCCATCTGCTCTGCCGTCTTCTATATTTTGGGTTAAACCTTGCTTTGCTTGTTTTGTTTTAAAACTTCGTGTGTTATTTTCCTGTTTGTGATGAGCATCGTCAGGGGTAATGTTCTATACATCACGGCGATTGTTTTTTCCTTCGCTGTCAACAAATATTACGCCATCGATACCTAAATTGCTGGGACTTTTTTAATTTAAGACTAATTACCTATTATATGACGAAATTTAGGCCTACTTCTTCTTCGTCGACAGCATTTTTTATTTTATTTTTATTAAAAAGAAAGAAAAAATTGATTTTTTCGTCACAGAAACACGTGCATCCAAAAATGATAAGATCATATAAAAAAAAAACATGAAAAGGAAAACAAAATAGATTTATACATAAATAGTCGGCAGCTGCACGCCGTGACTGTGACAAGCAGGCTTCCAGTCAACAAGATGCTGTGTGTGTACCTACAGTACTACTAACCCTTTGGGGATATAGGAGTGGTGTTATGTTGTAATTGTTGTATAATACCGGTGTTTAAATAACGTATGCACCTATCCGACAAATTTCAGCCTAGGGGATGTCCAGAATCATGTACCCACTGAATCCATGGTCAAAGGTTGTGGGTCGATCCTTACCGCACTGTTTTTCAAAATATGAACATCGCGCCTTACTTACTTGAAGGGCCCTACCCTTCAAGTAGAGATGTACCTACCTATAAATAGTACAAAATATAGTTGGCCACTAATACAGTTTCAGCATGCAATTCCGTTTAAAATTAGCGCTTAAATATATATTTGCTAACTTCATGCTTGAAGAAGACTGCCATTTGTAATCGTATGCCTCTCTTCCACAGTCAAACCAAACCCTGGAATCTCACAACTTTGTGAGCGGCATGAAGGTAGAAGCTTTAAGTCCACAGGACATGCGCACCGTCCGCCCGGCGACCGTCACCAAAGTGTTCAACAATCTACATTTCCTTGTAGTCATTGACGACCACGTGGAAGACTACGAGGACTCCAAGATGGCGTGGCTCTGCGACTCCATGCACCCATACATATACCCCATCGGATGGGCACAGAAAAATGGCCTAGTTTTCAAGACTCCCAAAATCTGGAAAGAAGGAGCTTTCGATTGGGACGAGTATCTGACAATGACGTCATCAGTACCAGCTCCTGATTACTGCTTCGGGAACAAAATACCGCTAAAAGGCGTCGAAATCAATATGAAATTAGAAGCTGTTAATCCGCAGAATCATGAAGAAATACACGTGGCGAATGTAGATAGTATTGTGGAACACATGTTGTGTGTGGAGCTGCTGCCTATAGGCGAGAAGTACTGGTATTCACAAGACAGCGACTTGCTGTTCCCTGTTGGTTGGTGCGATAGCAACGATTACGCTTTACACATTCCCGACACTACGATTGAGAAGGAGCCACCGAAGCCGGTAGAAGAGAAGGCTGCCAAAGAAGATGTGAAGTGTTCAGACGAATGGTGCGACAGGATATTTTTTAACTACAAATGTTACGCGGGACCATCGATAAGTAGGAACAAATTGTCTCAGTTGCCAAAGCACGTAGGTCCGGGCCCGTTGTCGCTGGTGCTAAAGGAGGTGCTCAATAAGATAATCTCGGCGTCGTACAAGCCTGCTAAGCTGCTCAAGGATTGGGAGACTGAAGGCCCCCCGGAAGAGGGCATGAGGCTCGAGATGTTGAGAGCAAAGTGAGTATATGACAGAGATTTTTTTTAGAATTTATATACTGCCAAATCTTTGGTTAGCCCCTGGATGGGTAACCTCTATGCCTCTAGTTAGGCCGTTAGTTTTAGCTGTGATTTGTGGATTTTTAACAGTCGCCAGAAGCCCCAAAAGTCTATCAACCAGTCTTACCGAGGGGCATCGTATTACCCAGTAACTGGGTTGTGGAGGTCAGAAAGGCTGTCGCTCCAAGTAAAATACTGGTATTCAGCTGCAGCCGGTTAGACTAGAAGCCAACCCCAATATACTTGTGAAAAGGCTAGGCAGATTATGATAAACAGCCAAATCATTTACTTTATCTTCTCTTTTAAAATTTTGTAGAAATCCTTTATTTTATTCAGTCAGGGCACATATCTTTTGAAGCTACGATACTACTCAGACTATTGCATAGAAAAACACTATGTTTTATAGATTATCTATCTTTTAAATTTCATCCAAATCCGTTCGGGCGTTTTGCGTGATTCAGTAACAAACATCGAAACTTTCACTTTTACACTCGATAAGATTAGTAGGATAAGAACTATCAGAATAGAATACACCTTTGATCAATTTCAAATAAAATGACATAAATAAAATATTGTTTGACTCTGTCAGTGTCACATTTTTGATTTTTGTTTGTGTGACATGTAAATAAAATTGCTGAATGTCATTCAACGGAATTGACATTACGACGAAATATTCTGAGTCGGTAAAGCAGGTTCTGTCGTGAAATAAGCAGACAAACGTAGCCCTTAGCCATAAGGTGACGAACTTAATTTTAGCTGTACAATTTTTGTTTCTAAGAAATACTAAAAGCACCTAGTTGAGTGAATAAAATACAATCTTATTGTAACTATTCTCAATTTCAGACTAAAGTCCAGCACTTACCACGCGTACGTGCCGATAGCGCGCTCAGCGGAGCAGGTCCCTTCGTTCTGCCGCGACGTGTGCGTGAAGCTGCAGGCGTGCCCGTGCCTGTTCGGGCCCGAGGAGACCGTCACGTGCCCCAACGACTGCCAACACGTCGACAAATCTACCTTCCGTAAGTACGGCTGTAACATGATACACGTCACGACAAACATACAGTGGTGGTGGCAATTAAGAACGCTGATTTAAAGGGAAGATTTAAAAAACTAACAGGTATAAATGATTTTTTTTTTTGTATTTCTCTCGGTATCACAAATCTTTTCCATACTAGCGGTACATTCGTTGATTCATATGATTGGCAAAAAAATAAATAGAAAAATAAAAAATAAAAATACTTTATACATTCGATCTGAACCTAGTATTACTACTTACTGGCTGGTCACATAATTAAGAACGTTGAGTAGTTCATTTTTTTATTCAAATTTAAATAGAGAACACTGTGGCTTTGTGGTTGTAGGTCACTATTTGTATAATTTTGGCGCCATATATTAGTGCTGTAAAAGTCTTAAAGGTGATTGCTTCGGTCTGCGAGCATGAAGGTTAACTTCATGCAGCCTTCTCCTCACAGTTTGGTCACTCACAAGCAACTGGTGCTCTGACTGGAACCTCTGAACCACCTGCATGGTCGTAACATTTGGTTGTCTTCTCGCGGCAACTTGCTAAAATCGGTCTTGTCGTTGAGTTATGCGCGTGTCTTTCAGCCACTTCACCAGTAGCACGATATCGTGACCATAACCTTGATATCACATTTTGCCTTGTTCCAATCTCCTCAGCAAGTAGCCTCAACTTGGAGCATGCCTAACGTGACCATTTATTCTTTGACTCAAAACGGGACATTGGTTTAGGTATTTAGGTTAAATAACAGGTAGTCAATTTAAAAAAAAAAAAAACACTTTTTAAAAGTTCTGTACCTACGATACTTTTCGCATCTGACATCTGAGGGAGTAGGTATTTATTTGCTTGATAAACGAATATTTCGCTTGTAAGTTAACATTGAACGGACACTTGTGTTTCGGCATCTTAACTTATGACTCCAAAACAAAAGTAGAAGTAGTAGAAGTAGAGGTAAAAGAAAACACGAACATCAAACAACAAAATAAATATCGAGAAGTGGGCGAACGAAAAATCTGTCAAACAATAGGGTATTTCTAATTTATTAAAAACTATTTTAACCTCTTGAAGATTGGGACGAGATATTTAACAGAAAATTAAAAATTAATTGATTTATATCCATTTTCTCAATTAAAAACGATTATGATAAAATTTATTTTTCGTTGTTTTGAATTTACTGCCAAAAAAAACGCTCCTTCCGATGACATTTTTATCACGTGACCAGACGTGACGTCAGATTTCAGATTTGTGTAAACGGCACTGGTAAAAATAATTTATGTGGCGCAGTTTTAGAAGTATTTTTGCACAGAGGCACCGCACACCAGTAACACCATTTTCCATCTATTAACAAGCTTGTTAATTATAAACTCGACATTCCCTTGTTTTACAACTACTTTAGTTCACACAAAGGTGACGTCACATGTGTTTTTTTTTTTTGGATGGGAAATCGTCAAATAACTTCTCCCGCTCTGGGTGGAGCAAGAGGGCGTGTCAGACTTTTACTGACTAAAACCCAGCCGTGTTCCCAAAGTAGCCTGTGTGCCAGGGGCGGCGGTATCTCTTTCGAACAACCCGCCAAGTGATAAAAATGTCATATTAAGGAGCGTTTTGGCGGTAAATTCAAAACAACGAAAAATGTGTTTGATTTAAATCGTTTGTAATTGAGAAAATGGATTTAAATCAATTAATTTTTCTGTTACATATATTTCGTCCCAATCTTCAAATTAAAATACTTTTTAATAAATTGGAAAATACCCTATTAGTCAACAAAGCGCAAGCGATGACGTCTTGGCCACTGTCGGCTATCGTCGTGTCGACCGACGACGCGGTCTCCCTCTTGCACACCGTTCGCGTCCGGCCGGCTCGACTACTCAAATTTTCGCGCGGTTTCAGAAAACGGGACATTTTTGCGTCCCAGAGTCCATTTCGGGGACACCGGGACTCTTTATTATAAAATGGGACAGTCCCGTTCAAAACGGGACGTCTGGTCACGTTAAGCATGCCTACTGCCCATAACATTTCCTCTCTCGTTAAATGGCGCCACTGCGTGATGCACACAATAACATGAATTCGAAATTAACCGATAACTTGTTATAAAACTTAAAGGATATTGGGCAAGATACACCCAGCTCCGCCAGCCATGTGTTAAATATGACTCGAAACGTCTCACAATTGTAATAATGTTTAATTACGATGCATTAAAAAGTATCCCCGAGGTCATTACATAAAACCGTATGTACCAAAACTGAGTGAAATATTTTTACTAGTGGGTATCGTTATTTAATATTATTATTGACAATAATGACGTGATTTTTAGCAAAAGATATGGGCCAGAGACACAGCAAAGGCTGGCTGATCATAGAATCTCCTGCGCTCGTACTTACCCCCACCCATGGACCGTTTTCAAAACGGTTAGCTGGGTCGGCCGCGCGGTCGTTTTACCTCAGTCCGATCTAGCCTGTCCTACGAGCGATGCCCTAAACTGAGGTACGTGCCCTTAGCCCTGGCTGGAAGCCTTAATTCATTAACATTTCCTTCGCTGACCCAAAGGGAACTAATTATTTTTGCTCTGGGTACATATCAACTTAAATTGGCAAAAAGTTATTATAGTGAGCATATTTGGGGGGACGGGCACTTCAGTATTTCGCTTTACCGAGAACCCGAGCAACTCGTTACCGAGCTCAATGACACTGGCATTGAAGGAACAAACTTGTGGCTTTTGAGACCAAAGATACACCCTAGGTACACCAGGTCGAAGTTTTATTACACAAATGTGTTAATAAACGATGATGAGAGCAGATTGAATGCACTAAATCATTATTATTGTTCATGCAAAAAAGGGAACCGTACCATGGGTTGCTGCGCCCACGTAATGGTTGTATTATGGTTTTTGAGGCTGGTAAGATATGAAGAGAATATCCACAGACCGGCTCTCTTCTTGGACTCAATAATAATAGATCACGATAATAATTAAACACTGTTTAATTTATTCATGCTCAGTAAGTTAAACCTATTCGACTCAAAATATAAAGAGAACCCTCGGACAGAATTTGATGCACATTGTCACGGTGAGACATGGCTGTGATACCTTTCAAACAAATGTAGTCTGAGCTGTGGCGGACGTGGGTGTGCCGTCCAAACATTTTTGCCCACTATCCTTTGACACAAAAAAATTGCCAAAAACGACTGTAGGTAAATGAAACCCCCGGACTTCGCTACCATTATACCGCGTAAATCTTTTGATCTTAACACTAGAGTGCACGCGCCCATAAATACTCCTTAAGCGCACGCGTGGGCTACAGGTGTAGGCCACTTATTAGTCAATTATTTCTCTGAATAAGGCAAAAAAAATAGTAAAGCACAGCATATAATTACTAAACATATTTATTTTTATCAAAATGGTTCATAAAATCAACAAAATTTAGATCCTTTATTATAATTTGAAACTTAAACATAAACTTCTTAAAAATCAACAAATATTTGGAAGGTTTGAGTTCTCTTAGTCTTATTTTCATTTAGGAACGTAATATTTATCACAAAAGGCGTTTATTTTAATCTAATTTAATCTATTATCAAAGTAACGGGTAATAAATCTGTCTTTTGGCATACATTCCGGACACACGACTGCCTGATGTTTGCTACAAATACGCCTCATACATTTGCTGCATTGCTTGCGCGTGCTACGGTCGCGAGCCCTACTGCAAAAAGCACACCGACCAACTCCTCCCCGAATAGGCATATTTTGTTGCAGGGGTTGTTCTGCCAATCCTAGAAGTAGTCTGCCTTTCAGTTTCAGTTTTTATGATATCAATATAAATATTTGTTGAATCCACAAGCACGTTCCAAATATCAGCGTCAAAAAACAGCAGGAATGATAGGAGACCCGTTTTAGCGTCTTTTGCTACACAACTGGGCCTGGTGGACGGACTAAAATGTTGTGAGATCTGGTTCTTGAAGTGGGCGGTGCAATCTTGCTCCATTTTGTACCATTACGAGACTGATAGGAAGCCAAAGTCGATAGAGGCACGTCTTCATCTTCGTCCTCGTCTTCCTCGCCATCTTGTTCCGTATCAGAATGGTGAGGAGATCCAAGCGAGCCACTTTGTTCCGCGGATTCTCCGCCTTCCTCACTTTCGCTCGAAATGTCGTCGTCTTCATTATCCTCCAGCAGCTATCTTTGTATTTGGTCGCACAATCTGTTCGAGTTACCCGCCATCTAAAAAGTGAACAAAACAGAATAAAGATACATGAAAAACCCATAAATACAAACAACAAACACTTAAAAATTAATTAACAGTACGTTTTGTAGTAATACTGCAACAAATGTTTCATATTTACCTCAATTTCACCAGTTGCACACCAAACACTTAATTTCCTCCAACGCTCGCGCGGGCTACATGCGTAGCCCACCAACTACAAGGGCGATTTTTGCAGACGTCCGTGAGCCGCGGGCGTCGGCACGCTACTGGCGGGAGCGGGGGGTAATGCTTGAGGAATACATTAGAAGATTGCGCTGTAGCGCGGCAAACAAAAATTATATACGACAATATTACACGCTGGGTTACATAAATGTAGCCTGCGCGTGCACTCTAGTGTTAATTTATTTTTATAAATTCAAATTTAGAATCGTTCAAAAAGGTTTTTAAAAATAAGCTTTCTTCCTAAGAATTTAAAACTCGCCAGTATTTTTTGAGTTGAAGAACTTTATACAATATATCCCTAGACGGTGAAAAGAAATCGAAATACAGCTACTTTTACAAAACTGACAACTTAGTCCAACTTTACGCAAATAGAAGAAAAGTTGGTAATGCAAAAACTAACTTACAGTTTCAGGCTAGAACTAAAGTAAGATCGCGTTTTGTAATAAGACGGAATAAGTCTAGCACTAGAGTAATATCTATTGTATCTATATTGGTTGGACACTTCTCGATAAGTCTAGAGAAGTGTCTAACCAATATAGACAGGGCTGTTTAAAATACGCAACTTGACAATAGTAGGAAATGCTTCAAAGATCCAAAGCTACGATTATTTATAAACAATGGCTCTGCCAAGTTATCTATCCACTACCCTTCGATTGGTACGAAAAGTCTAACACGAGGGACACGCGTCAACAGCAGTTGGAACTGCAGCCGTCGATACTAAGTCCGCTTTTGTACTTTTATTGTGCCCAAAGTTTAATAAATATTACAAATTCCAGATAACAACACCGAACGGCGCGGAAGACCAAAAGGCAGCGTCAATGGTCGAAGGAAAAAGAAAAGGGCTGCCCCAGAGAAGAAGGAAAAAGAGCTGCAGCCGCAGGAGACCGAGAGCAACAAGGACGTGGAGTCTGTGGAGAGTTCGCACAGTGCGGGCTCCACGCCGCCCTCGGAGCCCGGCACGCGGCCCGGCACGCCGCTCGGCACGCGGCCCGGCACGCGGCCCGGCACGCCGCTCGGCACGCGGCCCGGCACGCCGCTCGGCACGCGGCCCGACTCGCCCGACGCGGCCCGGCGTGCCAGGCGGGCCCGCCACCACTACCCAAAGCTGGAGATGAAGACCCGCGGCGCCAAGCTACCCAACTTCGCCCTCCAGATGAAAGAGGCCCACTGGAACAAAAAAGAAGTTTACAGAAATACCTGCGTCAAGAAACAAGACAGCGACTCCGAGAACGAGACCAACGAGAGCAGTTCCAACTCTAGAGACGCCAAAAATATTTCCGATGTCTCGGATTCCGAGGAACCAGAACTGAAAAAGTTGAAATTCAACACTTACGATCCTCTGCCGTCCGATAACAAAATGTTCGAGAAAGACATGGCGATGTCCTGGATGAAGGGCAAACTGAAGCTGTCTCCGAACCCTTTAGACTGGTCCGTCGATGACGTATACGCGTACTTACGCAGCACTGACGACTGCAAACTTATTGCAGAGAAGATGAAGCAAGAAGAGATCGATGGCCAAGCCTTCGTTATGCTAGATCTGCCCGTCATTAGGGAATTTTTGCACATGAAGAAGGAATTCGCGCTCCAACTTAGTAAACATATAGCTATGATGAGGTGGTACATAATTAATTTTGAAGAATGTGGTGTATCCTGATTTTGTTCCTTGTTCTATTCTTTGTCTAGTCCACAATAAAGTATTTGTTGAATAATTATGAGTGCATTTATTCTATCGAAAATGTTAATAGCACCAACCTCACAATAAGTTACAAAAGGGTACGAAGTGTATTTTGTTGCCAAGATATAATGTTTAAGGATAGCAAAATTAGGATACAATAAAGGTTCTAAAACAAAAAATTGAGGTTGCAGATGCTAGATCTCCTTACTATTCTGCTCAATGTCCTTGTCCTCGATGAGCAAATGGTGGTGATTTCGCTGGATGCGAGAAGCGCAGAACCGTTTCTTTGGTATTGGTCGTCGAATCGTTGAGCTCGTAAAATTCCGAGTTGAGCTGCACGATGAATGACAAATGCGTGTACTGCCTAGACAGGTATACTCAATCTGTGTGGTTGTTCCTCAAAAGATCATCTCAGACACCAATCTACATAGTCGTTACATGATCTGAGTGGCAATTCTACTAATTTTAAGAACGTTCACAGTCTGATCTCAGTGACAATCTGTCAAAAATACCTCGATTTTTCATACATTTTTGACATTTGCTTGTCGCTGAGATGATACTGCGACTACAATTTGAACAGTTTTAATTACGAGAATTGGCCTTCTGACCAAGATTATGTTTGAACTTTAAAAGAAACTGACTTCCAAGTTTGTTTTGGCCTTTCTTCTCAGAGGAAACTCCGACCTCAAGTTGTTTTGAAAATATGATTGACGTTGAAATGTGTTTGTACAGATGCCAGCACATCAAGCTACCCCAATCTGTCAAATTTCTTTGATAGATTTTCAACTTTATGAGAATAATGTTCATGTTCAATTTGGTTGATTTCCCACCATTAAAAAATAAATTTAAAAAATAAATAAAAGCCGATCCAACGATGTTGGATTTAGACACTCCACTCACGAATTGAATGTTAAAAAAATAAACGTCTGAATACGAGGTAATTTTGCACGACTCTGGTGTTGCCGTTCTATGACGAAAACATGCATAATTGGATCGTCAAAATGACCGTTTTTCTACTGGCACCTGACCTGTAAGCTCGGCAGCCAGCAACAATTTATCAAAATACTAGCTTTTGCTAGCGGCTTCGCCCGCATGGAGGTCGGTGTATCATACAAATAAACCTGTCTATTGATGAAAACTGCATTAAAATCTGTAAGCTCGGCAGCCAGCAACAATTTATCAAAATACTAGCTTTTGCTAGCGGCTTCGCCCGCATGGAGGTCGGTGTATCATACAAATAAACCTGTCTATTGATGAAAACTGCATTAAAATCTGTTGCATAGTTCAAAAGACCTAAGCGCACAGACAGGAAAAGCGACTTTGTTTTATACTATGTAGAGATGAAGATGATTGTAGTATGTCCAGGCATCTTCTTCCACTGATTCCCATGCAACAAGTAAACTGTTGCTTAGAAGACATTTCTCCTGGAATGCCATGGTTGCGGTTGCAGCCAGTAGCGTGGGTTTTTCTTAGTTTTTTTTTCCCAGTTCATCAGTAAAAACATTTATTTCAAATTAGCACTTAAAAGGCACTTTTGACATCAACAATATGGAGCTAGCATCAATTAAACGGTCACAAATTAAAAGAATTCCGACGCAGACAGCTTCATTGGAAGACATATTCCGGTAAATTAGTAAATGTAGGTACGTACGTTCATTTCCGTTTTATTTTTAAAATTCGTGTGATGTGCGAAATTAAAGAAATATGAATTCACTTGAGTGAAGCGCCTGATACACTACACGTAACATTTATGAAGAAGGAATTTGCAAAACTTAGTAAACATAATAGCCATGGTATAAAACTAACTAACCAAGTTTGGAAAATGTGGTGAGAAGTGATTTTGTACATTATTCTATTCTATGTCTAGTCCACAATAAAGTATTCAATAATTATGGACGTACATATATTTTCAAAACATGTTTATTACGTTGACCTTAATTAGTTTTACGGAACTTCCTGCACAAAAAGTTACAAAGCTTAGCTATAAATGATTTTTCAGTATCACGCTCTTGGGAAAAGTCCTCATTGAGATATATATTCTTCTTCGCGTAGGAAACTTTTACAGGTATTTCCCTATCAGGCACGTTAGCATCGTGATCTTGCTCAACATACTTCTCCAACTCCATCTTCTTGGCAGCAAGCCTCTCCATGTTCTCTGCGGACGCAACATGTTTACCACTGACTGGCTCTTTGATTAGCTCCTTTATATTAATTTCAGATAACAGGTTACGCTCATTTATTTTAATTTGCACACATGGATTCCCACTTAGAAGAAAAATGTTGAATATTTCATCCTTATTAGCAGAAGGAGTTTTGGATTTTGAGGGATTATCGTCTAAAGTAGAGTCCGTAAGATAATTGTCATTTTTGTAAGCTTCGAATACCGAATGTAAATTATCGGCTGCTGAGTTGTTTGTATCGTAACTTGAATAGTCGTCAAAGTTGCTAACATTTGTTTGTTTATCTTTGAATGACAACGAAGCTATATCAGTGGATTTCCCACAGTCAGTGTCGTTCAATATATCTTTGTCTCTGATTGATGACGCTTGATCATTGGATTTCCTGCCTTCAATCGACTTATCTCCTTTATCTCTGCATGACAAAGACACATTGCCCTTCCAGCCATCACTAGAAATTAAAGTCTCAGAAGACATTATATGCTGTATCATATCTTTTATGAAGTCTTCCATGTCACCAAGAGCATCTTCTTTATTTTTTTCAAGAATCTCGTTAAACCTTTTTTTATAAAGCTCAAAGTCGCGCATGCTAGCATAAAAGTTATCAAATATCTGTAGAACAGTCGTTTTGAAAAATTTTATATTTGACTCCAAACTACTTTTCGAGTTATCCTCGTCAGTTTGAAGTTCTTGTGACATGTTTTTAAATATTTTGGATTCCAATTTATCGAGTTCGGAATTAGTTAAAGATCCTTTGTCTCGTAAACTTGGAACGTTTTTTTTATTATTTGAATCTTTAACAGGTATTTCATCGTGCTCATATTTCTTATAGTACTCTCCGAGGCCTTTGAAGGAGGTGTGAACATCGAAGTCGCGTTTTTGTGAGTTGTTCGTCTCTAAATCATCTTTTGGGGGGACAACATTAACCTCTGATTTGCAAATGTTTTTGGCGTGTCCTGAAGGCTTGGATGCTTGGATGCTGAAGCTGAGCCTCGGTCTTAACGTATGGTCGAGCTGGTCATCTGTAAATGGTAAGAGGTAATTTAATATTTAATCATAAGAATAATGACTCAGTGGCTTCGGATCGTGAGGTTTCTGCTTAGAATCCCATTCGGGCAAAAATAAGATTTTGAGTTTTTCGACCAAGGAAGTTTCTGTAGTTACTCGTAATTTACATTCTGTGATGAACAGGACAAGTTTTCAACCAGTGCGCAAATTATATAACCATGAATTTAGCATATCATTTTAGACACCCCGCGCAGAAATTTTTCGTCGGTTATACAGAAAAAGCAGCTGTTTCATAGAAAAGTGCAATACCTACGCGGTCAAAATGTGGAACAGCTGATTTTTTGCGCTGGGGATCTAGAACAGGGGTCGGCAACCTGCGGCTCACGAGCCACATGCGGCTCTTTGGATGTGACGCTGCGGCTCTTATGTTCCATACACAAATAGGTACTATTTATTTCCCCTTCATCTGGCGAGCCATCAAATAAAAAAAATGGCGAGTTTGCAAATGGCGTCGATTAGGCCACGCCCCTTTTCGGTCACCTTGCGTTTAAACTCCGAGTTCACGCAATTTTGCCATGAAATCAATAATAACTATGACTTGTTTCGTAATCTATATGATATTTTAAACTTTTGTGGTTCAATAAAAACTTAAAAAATTTATAAATTGTAATTTTCGACTCTTCCAACACAAAGGTTGCCGACTCCTGCACCCTCATTGCGTAACTCACGATATATTTTTTAATTTTTTTTAGTTTTGTTTTCGCACAGTTTGTGCATTATGCCAGTGTCAAGTAGTTTTTCTTTTCGATCAAGGAAATGGCCCGTTATCAGGCACGAAGTTACAAAAAGTCATTCTTCTTTAGTCAGTCAGGTCAAAGTTCAGCCAAAGTTATTGTAAAGCGGTAGGTACAGGTAGGTAGTAACTTCACAACAACCTATTACGAGTTTTTTTGGGGGAACACGAAAGTCCACGTTAGTCACTGATTTTCACCTTCACTACACTTGTGCACTCACACGTAGTTAACTAAATTTAATGATTCACTACCAAAATTATACAATTTAATTTGCTACCTATTTCACAAAATTCCATGAAAATGAAGTTTCGTGCGACATGTTCCAACGCGATCCCGCAAAAAACCCCGTAACTCACGATTAATCATAATCCGTTTCAATTTGACAGGACAGTTCAACAATATTCATTGCGTTATTTACGTTGTTGAGCAGACAAATTTTTCGAACATAAATGAAGCAATCTGTTTCAAAACGAAACGGATTATGATTAATCGTGAGTTACCTACTCAATTAGGGTGCTGGTCTAGAGAATGATATGTTGAATTCATGGTTACAGTTTGCGCACTGGTTAAAAATGTATCCTGTATACAGGGTTACTGGTAACTCGACGTATTCCTTGCAGGACGTCATAGTAGGGTTAAAATGCAACAAATTAAGCCACCAAATGTTCTACCGAAATTCAGTAGTTTTTGAATTAGTTAGAGTTTTAGTTTTTTATGAAAAATCCCAGATTAAATCATTTGAAACCAATTTAAAAATGATTTACGGCGCGACTGTACTGAAATTTAAGTTATTAACATAGTTGACGCCGTAGCAGACCTTTGTTAATAATTAAAAGTTCAATAATGCCTAAAACTTTGGCAAATATCACTAACCAACACATTCAATTTTTTGCAATTTTTGCTATTACTTCATAAAAAATGTAGTCTAGTGCAAAAAAAAAATGCTACACCTGGTGTACAAATTACTAAGAAAATATCCTTGTCTTATCAGCTATCCAAAAAGGTATGAAAGTTAATACAAAATCATGGACTACATTATGAAAATCGTTTTTGATTTAGTACAGGCGTGCGTTTCACAAAAAGGTGATTATTCGAAAAATCAAAAACAAAATCGTGAACATTATTATTCTTTTTAATCAATATTAAAAACTTTAATTACACACATTTCACACGTCTTGTTCGATGTGCTGCCCTCGGTTTCGAATACATGTTCTTATTCGCTTCCTTACTTCGGTTTTTGTTATTCTTGATGTTATTGTTGCCCTCATCTGGTCCGCCGCATTTGTAATTCTCTCCCTTAGTTCTTCAATTGAATTTACTGGGGTCACATAAACTAGATCTTTCATATGACCCCAGACGTAAAAGTCTAGCGGCGTCAGATCAGGGCTTCGTGCAGGCCAAGGAATCGGCCCACCGCGCCCTATCCATCGGTTTGGATAGTTTTCATCCAGCAATTGTCGAATTGTGATTCGGAAGTGGGCTGGACATCCGTCATGTTGGTAAATCATGTTTGCTCTTCTTTCTTCCGGTACATCCGTGAGCAGTGCTGATAAATGATTTCTGAGGAAATCTTCATAAAGTTCCCCATTTAGTGTTCGGGGTAAAAAATGTGGGCCAATTAATTTGTCGTCAATAATACCCATCCAAACATTAAGCGAGAACCTTCGCTGGGATGCGGTTGGTTTCAGTTTTTTAGGGTTTGCTTCTGCTTTCGGTGCCCAGTAATGTAAGTTGTGGTAATTTGTGATACCATCACGATCAAAACATGACTCATCGGTCCACATAATGTTTTTTAAAAAGTTTTCGCTGTCGGCGTCGGCACTTAGCATAAAACGACAAAATTCAAGCCGTCTCGGCGGATCTCCTTCTTCTAATGACTGGACTGGTTGGTAATGGTATGGATGTCGGCCTGACAAGTCTTTGTGAACTACAGACCAGACTTTCCACTGTGACATACCAAGCTCACGCGCTATTATGTTTGTCGATGTGTTAGGATCGTCAATAAAACGTTGAAGAAAAAGCTCCTCGTCCTCAGCCGTGTATCTCCGGGAACGACCAGTGTCAACTTGCCTGCTTCTTTGGACGCTGCCAGTTTCAGATAAGTCGATCCGAAGACACTAACGTGGGGGAGTCGGCGGTTGGGAAAGCGAAGTTGATATTCTCGCCGCGCCTCAGCAGCGTTACCGTCACAAAGTCCGTAACAGTACATTATGTCAGCGTATTTAGGATTAGAATATGCAGCCATAGTCAGCGCTTATGAAGGCACAGCACAGCACAAGAGCAAGATACGCAGCAACAGTTAGGGAAATAGCCAGTAACAAAACACGAGCTTGCGCGACGTAGAGTTTGAAACTGAAACTAACTAACAAAGAGTCTAACTAACGCTGACGACCAAATTTTGCAAAATCGCACCCCCTGTCATGCCGAGAGAACAATAGCGACCAATCACAAAGCTCCCCGAGTGTTTGGAGTTCAAGCGCAGGTAAAAACTACGAATAATACGAATACGAAACAATAGGTTGACCGTCTCGCAATTTTACCTGCCCCCCATAAAACTCTTCTCTTCCCTGGCACACATGCAAAAGTATTGACAATCATACCTTTCTGAATAACTGATAAGACAAGGATATTTTCCTAGCAATTTGTACACCAGGTGTAGCATTTTTTTTTGCACTAGACTACATTTTTTATGAAGTAATAGCAAAAATTACTAAAAATTAAATGTTTGGTTAGTGATATTTGCCAAAGTTTTAGACATTATTGAACTTTTAATTACTAACAAAGGTCTGCTACGGCGTCAACTATGATAATAACTTAAATTTCAGTACAGTCGCGCCGTAAATCATTTTTAAATTGGTTTCAAATGATTTAATCTGGGATTTTTCATAAAAAAACTAAAACTCTAACTAATTCAAAAACTACTGAATTTCGGTAGAACATTTGGTGGCTTAATTTGTTGCATTTTAACCCTACTATGACGTCCTGCAAGGAATACGTCGAGTTACCAGTAACCCTGTATATACCTACAATAGCAATTGATTTAACATAATTATGTACAGTCGCCAGCAGGTCAAGCTATCCCAAACTGTCAAATTTTCCCAATTGAACATAAACCTTATTTCCTTTGAAATAAAGTTGAAAAACTATCAAATAAATTTGACAGATTGGGGTAGCTTTAGCTTGTTGTGCTGGCCTCTGTACTATCATGGATTTATTATTTAGATACCGACCAACTATTAATTACCCACCTAAAATTATTGGATATTGAAGAAACCATGTTTCAGTGAGGTCATCTAAGACACGATACGGTGATACATACGGTGGAGATCTGCAGGGCTTGGGCGGAGTACCCTCGTGTCCTAGTGGAGGCCATCGGCGGCGGCGATCTCGCGCCGACCCTGGTCCAGGCCATGGTACGGGGCGAGAATGCATGAGAAGCCGTCGATACTAGCTTCTGCCCGCGACTACACACTCGTGTTTTTTTTTTTGTTCCCCCGACCCAGCCCGTCGCATTACATTGCCTGCTCGCGCTGCATTCTTTGTGACTTTGTTTTTTTCGCACGACTCCTAAGGGTCCATGCGTGATGGAAAACTGCATATAGCCTCCTCGAAATGGGCTATCACATGCAAAAGAAATCATACCCGGCCGGTATGCGGTAGTTCCAGAGATTAGCGCGTTCCAAACAAACAAACAAAGACACGAAATACTTACTTACCTAAGTAGGTAAATTTTAAAGTTCGAACTGTTTTGTTTTTCTAAACTACCATCGGAAGGAAGTTTGGAGGGTTTGTATGGAAGAATTTTAACGCGCAGTCTGATTAACTCGAAACTCAGTATTTATACCTACTCTACTTATGACAAATAATAAAGAGTTAAATTTTTCAGGGTTTTTCGATAATCTACCCTTATCGGGGGGAAAAGGGGTACTTAGTGAATTTTACACAGGAAGATTTTACCTACTGCGTGGCTTGATTAACTCGTATGACACGAGACGAGACCAATCTTCGCCTAGAGACAAAATACATTTCTATTAGCGTTCACGCCAAACGCTACGCCACAATGTATGGGAATGACATTACCTGCGGATAGATAGGTTACGTCGTGTCCTTTCCGCAAGTAATGTCATTCCCATACATTTTGGCGTAGCGTTTGGCGTGAACGCTAACAGAAATGTGTTTTGTCTAGGCCTGCTAGACTGAGCAACTGTTGGTTAGGTACCTACCTATTGCTAGAAGATTACGATACTATTTTGTTCGCTTTGTCCCGTCGATCGTAAATATATTGAAACATAAATATTTACCCATTATTATCAAGTCCGGAAATCAGGAATGTAAGACGCGAAGAGAGAATAATTTATTCTTAGTCCTGATGGTTCTGAGGGACCTTTTATATATTCTATGTTTAAAGTATGGACAAACGTTAAATAAAAAATACTATAATTTTTTAAGTTTTCTGAAAAATAAACTCATGATTGCTTCAAACGTCAGATTTTAGTCAAAACCAAGTCAAAAATAACACATCATGGTTTGATACCATAGATATTAAGGTGGAATCTTCAGGGTAGCCCGCTAGATTACATCCTGGCAACGGAGTAATGAAAGAAGCTGGCTCTGACCTGCAACTTGCAAAAAAACGCAAAATTTGAATTTCGCCGGCTGTGGATAAGAACAATAATTTTATCAAGATCATGCAGATAAAATCTAAGTTATACATACTCAAGGGTGTGGGTAGGCCAGAGTTAAACTCTATCTATAGAAGACATCAAAATCTTGATCACAGCTAGAGCAAGGAAAAAAATCAAATTTTCTTACGTTTGTTGCAGGTCATTGTCCTGGCCCTTATAAAAAAAAAGCCTGATGTATGTCGTATTCATAAAAAAACACTAAGAGGTTTGTATTGGAAGTGGCACTCCGAGAGTGCAAACTGAAGTGAAAACTTGAACAATTACGTGTGTTTCTTTTAACAGTGTCGCGAGTTCAATTGTTTATTCCCATCTCAAAAATGCGCAATGCGCCTAAAGAAGTTTTCACTTCAAAAATATACAGTCGCAAATAATACTTTGTTCAGCTTATAAAGTCTGACTGTAACCTGCAAAATGCAAAAAATGTAAGGACATTTGAATTTCGCGGGCTTACCTGCCGCTTCCACCTTAAACTATTGTACTATTTGATACTCTGTACTTTTTGATAAGATTCGTGAGTAGAAAAAATAAATGTTCCATAATCAAATTTCACGGAATAAAGTAGCCGTTCCTGATTCCAGTCCACTGTAACAATATTGTCGGTGACTGATAATTAAGTTTCGTTATTTTATATAAATCATTAAATAAATACATACCTACTACTATATTCATATTACTAAGTTTTTTATTTATCAACGCAACGTAGAATGAATTTATTTTCAAAATGAAAAGAATACAGAAAAAAATACATCCAAACTAAAAAAGCGTTACGATCGTTGACAGAAAATGCTAAAGATACGTTTATTTTTGAGACAAAATAATTGTACAGACGCCAGCAGGTCAAGCTATCCCAAACTGTCAAATTTGCCCAATTGAACATGAACCTTATTCGTTTGTGATAAAGTTGAAAAACTATCAAAGAAATTTGACAGATTGGGGTTGCTTGATGTGCTGGCCTCTGTACATACAACTTTGCGTTGTAAAATAATAAAAACCCCTGGGTCAAAAAAACATTTTTCAAATGGACCTCAAGAAATATCTACATCATTTCTAAACGTTCAACAAAACTTCTCTTGTCTATGATCGCGTAAAAAAGAAAGAGATGTTTACCTTGCTTCCAAGCGCAAAAGAGATAGCAATTAAAACGGTCATGGACATAGAAAATAATCTTTGTCTATGCCCAGCCAGTCATTGAACCGTCAATTGCTGAACGAACGAACGACAGCGAATCTCAGAGGCCCCGCCTTTAAATCCGTAATTTTATTATTTCAGTTGGTTTTCGCGATGATAATATTATAAAAACGAGCATTTAGGTAATAACTTGAACTAGTTTTTATGTTTAAATGTAATCTATGTTAAGAAATAATCGAGTTAGCATTATCGGAATGCAATTATTGATTTGCCGTGTACGGCAACAAATTGTGAGTTTGTGCGGGTTTTCTAGCGTTAGCCTGTTGTGAAACCGTGCAACTTTATGGGCTAAGGGAATTGCGGTACTTTTTAAGTTTGCGTAACAAGTTTTTGTGTTATATGAGGTCGTCAATTTAGTGTATTTGATGTTGCTATTTTTAGTGGGTGTTGTCATTGTCGTCCAAGCTTTATTCGGATTAGGTCATCGAGTGCTGTGAACATGTGTGCCGGAGAAATGTGTTTTAATAAGTTTTAAAGTGATTTATTTGATTTCTTGTTAGATACACGAGTACTACGAAGTAGGAGACCTGTAAAGATGGGTACAACAAGAATACTATGTTTCATCGCGTTATTATCATGTGCGGCGGCTTTATGTGAGTATTATTTACATATTTTTTTCGGTTAATTTCCCTCCCTCTAGTAATATCACTTATTTAACGCATTACTAGCCATAGTTCATTCAAGATTTTTCAGTGGCTCTATCCCCAGGGATATAATTAAGTTAAGAAACAGACTTGTTGATATATGTACAACTCTCTCTTCCAACTGTTGTAAATATGTATCTACATCAAGCATACTTGATGTTATGATTTAGATTTTAATGCAATTCAGTTTTCTTGTGCTCGTAACAACCAAAATACTAGCACAAGCCATTTTTACTATAATATAAATCTGGCCTACAATCCCACTTTCATTAAAACACATAAAAAATAAACAAAAGTATTGGTACTCCTCAAATTCTTTGATGACTTGTATGGTGGTATTACTCACGGGCATCATATCTTAATTTAGTAGTCTACATGCCAGATTTGTAATTGACAACATTGTTTTGTCCTTGCTCATGCTGTGATCAAGATTTTGATGTCATAAATTGAATTTAACTCTGGGCTACCCACACCTTTATGTATGTATAACTTGGATTTTATCTGCCATTGTTTTAAGGGCACCACAATCTTGATTTAAATTGTTGATCTGAGAGGGTGTGTCATATTTTACTTAAAGCAGCACATTAACATACCATGTAATGTGTCTCCCTCTCCAGGGTTTGTAACTCTTCTTACAAGCCCTGGAGTGATCGGGGATGTAAGAAAAATATTATGATTTGATTAACAAACAATCTGCCTAGCCTATAGCCAATTTTTAGCCTACTATGTTGGGGTTGGCTTCCAGTCTGAATGGATGTAGATGAATGACAGTATTTTTTGTGGAGTGATTGCCCATCTAAACTCCATATACCAGTTAATGGGAAAACTATACCCTTTGGTAAGACTGGTTTGTCAGAGGTTCAGGCTTCTGACAACCCGTAACAACTGTCTGAGATCCATAAATGATGGCCAGTACCAAAGATTTAACATGCATGATGATTTGATTATACATGGGTAGAAAATGTAGTGTCATCTAGGGTGGGTGTACCAGTAACAAACCGATTAAGCGACATTTTGAAAGTAATTTTAATGTTGTGACTTAAATATTACAACAACCATTGCAAAAAAAGAATAACATACTTCTAGTCTACCGTAGAATCATATGGCTTATTCGGATTTTCTTAATAACTATTAGGTTTCTTTTCATTTAAAAATGAATGTGGAAAGTCGCAATGTGCCTAAGGTTGACCAGATTGTACCAGCAATAGACCAGACATTGTGCCAATAGTGAACCAGTAAATAAAACAATTGCTTTTAATGAAGAAAATTATTATTAGTTATACTAACAAGTTTTGTACTTAACAATCATCACAACTTTTCATCAGTCTACAAGTTTCAAGTAATACTTAAATGCTACAAGCCTCAAAACGAATTTAATTACTATATAATTATCAAGAGATTCATATCACTTACTCAAGTGTCATAATCATAACTTGCAATAAAATATTTATTAATTAACATGAATAAAAAATTATAAAACAAATCAAATAAAAAAAACAATGTAAGTACTTATAAAAAAACTAAAACTTATTAAATTTTTGGCATAAATTTATCCATTTCAGGAACTCTATAAAAACCTCGACTATTAGCCAAGGTTGGAACTGCGATCTTCTCTTCTATCGCATAAATACATCTTCCTCCTTATAATTGAAAAACGTTCTTTTCGGCGGCATTGTCTGTAAAAAAAATTTGGTGGTCAATTACTGGTACAAACTCGTAGTATAGATATTACCAGTAATAAACCACTGGTCTACAACAGGAACATTGTGGATATTTTGAGAGATTTTTATAATAATTTATTGCAATGTATTAGATAAATATAAATGTAGAAGAAAAAATAAACAAATGATCAAAAAGCTAAATCACCAGTTGTAGACCAAATGGAATATTACTGGAAAATCATAGAATTCGTGTTCCATTAGTTTACCAATGACAATTATTGATTTAAATTAGCATTTTCTGATTAAATAAGACGTAATTTTATTGCTTTACACATCGTATTACGCAGTTAATTGAAAAATAAGTAACATCGATTGTTATAAACTAAGATTTAAAAAGATTCAAAAAACTTACCGTCGACGTGTAGCTTACTAATATGGCCGCCCGGAACGAAGTGAACGATTGTTGTTTCGAATCATGCGTTTTTTATTGATGTAAATGGCGTGTTTATCGTTTTGATTTATTATTAAACGATTTATAGAAGTACGGCAATGCTACCAAACGTAAAAAAAATGGCGGGAAATTCGAGAGAAGGTTAATATTTTGATGTGAAGTTAGAAATGGTGTACTACTGGTTCTTGGTGTGGCACTGGTGCACCCACCCTAGTTTATTCATTTGGATGAACTCATAAGTTTTTGGCAAATAAAATTTCTATGCTTATTTATTTATTAAAACTTAATGCACAAGAAAAAAATACTGTATAAAGGTGGACCTAATGCCTGAGGCATTTTCTACCAGTCAACCTTAGGGTGATGCAGAGAGAAAACATAGCAGGTGCAACATAAGGAATAGGTAACTTGAAAAATACACAACAAACATAGCTTATCAATCCTAATTATTATCTTTATTTACCATCAATCCCCTGCTGAGTATACCTACTAACTAAATTTTAATTTGGGACTGTAAAATTAAAGAAGTTAAACCAAAAAAGTAAAATCAATAACGGGCATCCATAAGCCAGTAATTGATTGATCTGAAATCTTAATCCAGCATTGATTGCTTGTTCATCATCATCATCTGCCTAGCATTTTCCCAATCACATTGGGGTTGGCTTCCAGTCTAACCGGATGCAGCTGAATACCAGTATTTGATTGATTGCTTATTATTCAGACTTATTAACAGACGGGAATCAGCTCGATGTGGGAAGCACAAGGCCGGTCGAAGTGGAGGAGCTTGGGGGAGGCCTATGTCCAGCAGTGGACGTCTTTCGCCTGAAATGATGATTCAGACTTAAATCGAGCCACAATGCGGATTTCCTAAAAAGCTCTGCAACTTATTATATGGTCATGAATTTAAATTTGGAACTTAGATGACACTAAAATGGTGGCTACTATATTGGCTTCGTACACTTTTTGATGTTTTAGGCCTTTATACCTTAAGTGAAAATGCAAGTTGGCTCGATTTAGGAGTCCGGGAGTATATTTTGGTCTAGAATCTGTCAAGATTTCCTTTTACTCACACCTTGGCAGTGTTCAACGTTTAAACATAAGTCTAGACATTTTAGAAGCATACAACACAAAGAAGACATGTTATTGTATGCAAAGCTTGACTTGGAAATTAGCATAATTTTTCATTTTGTATGTGTTGTTGACATTTTGTTCTTGTTACTATTGGCAGCTAGAGGCCCTATGCCTCTATTCTATCAAAGATTGGCATGTCATGTGTAGGGCTTTGATTGGAGTATGTATCAGTGCCAACTAGATCATAATGCAATCAAGATACCTTCACTGCATATTCCAATACATTCTTGTAACTGTCTATAGTTTAAAACTATTTTTGATACAAAGTTTATTTGATTCAATTTAGAAATAAAATAACAGCACTCCTGTCATCCCCGAAGGGCTAGGCAGAGATTTACCTATTATAGTATACCCACATTTTGCCAGTTAAGTTTATGTTCCATACAATAGGGATTGAGGCTATTGCCATCAACTGGGCACAATTGTAAACTCCTGTTGATGTTGTTGCCACTGATATATATATAATACCTGAATCTTGGAAACGGCTCCAACGATTTTCATGAAATTTAGTATGCACGAGGTTTCGGGGGCGATAAATAGATCTAGCTAGGTTTCATTTTTAGAAAACGTCAACCGAGCAAAGCTCAGGCATCCAGATATTCTACATGAATACTATGAAAGATTGATATCAAAAACAATATATTTCTAAAGATTTAAGAACAGAGCCTTGTCAAGTCTTATTGCCAAATGTATGAGACCATAAAAATGTATGCAGTGGGAGTAAACTGACACTGAAACACTGACCTAACTCAATGTTATGTATGTATGTGTTATGTGCCTTGACATTTGAGAATGGCTGAGAAAAGTACCTATTTATTGTTTCAAAGGTGAGCAGTATGACAAGATACTTGTTGTTTGCGTACTTTGTATATTTTATTATAAATAAATTATAAATCTATACTAATATTATAAAGAGGAAAAATTTGATTGTTTGTTTGTTTGCATTGAATAGGCTCCGAAACTACAAACCTTTTAAAAATTATTTCACTGTTGAGAAGCTACACTATCCCAGGGTGACATAGACTATATTTTATCCCCGTATTCCCACGGGAAAGGGAACTACGCGGGTGAAACCGCGGAGCGCTGCTAGTTATTTTATAAACCTTTTCAAAATTGAAACAACAACAAAAAAAATACAATTTAATTTCTTACCATATTTAACTCAAATCTAGAGTCTGTTGCAAACACACTCAATGTTAAAGAAATAAAATGGGCATTTTTAGATAAAAACATCAGGTTTAAGGTCAGCAAGAAAAGATAGTCTAAAATTAGAGCTTACACATTTGTTTTTCTTAAGCAAAGAGATTATTTGTCATGCCAGTGTTAAGACTTAATGAGACCTAGTAGTAAAATAGTAATAAATAAATAAATCATTTCGCATGGAGTGCCTCCCTATCTGAACTCAGTCAGAAAAAGAAAAAAAAAAGTCATTTATTCAAATTAGGTTGGCCAAGTTGGTTAACGAATCAGCATTATCATACCTACAACTCGGCGATGCTCCCAGCCTTTTGGGCACATTTCACACCTGCTGACAACGATGCGGACGAAAATTTTGACGCCCTATGACTCACATACTTGTAGGTACATATTTTTTTAAGACTTGACTTTTAAATTATGTAAATAGTTAGGCTGAGAATAAGCAAGACAGTCACACTGAAAAATACAAAATACAGTCCCCGAAACCACCCGCTCTTCAACTTCAACACTTTCTAGTGCTTTTAGCTGGGAATAAGAAGTGGCGCAAAAAACTCAACACTTAAATCCAAATAATTCGTAGTCGGACCCATCATTAAGAACTCGTCATAACATAAACATTTATCCTCAGTAACGTCCCCGCCGAAAATCGTCAAGCAGCCGACACAAGAGGAGATTCTGTTCCAAGTGGCGCAGCCCGGCGAAGTGGACAAGCCGTTCATCATAGAGTGCGAGGCTGAAGGCGAACCGGCTCCTAAGTACGTCACCTTGTTTTACTAGAATAGTTTTACTTAGAATCTAAGCGCAAAGTCAGATGTTCCGAGTCTTACATCATTATTGCTAAGTTCCGATGACGAAGCGAGTATAATAATAATAGATAAACTCTATGAGTGATGCTGATGACACTAGTACAGTCAACACATCAGTGGTGCACTTGCACTGTAACAATCTTCCTTAACAACGACATAAAAGCGCTGTCAGTGCCAGAATATATTGATATCCCTGATGAGCGACTGACTGTACGTTTGACGCGCCCTGCTTCTTTGGCAGTCAGCTCCTTAAGCGTCATTTCCTACTGTATAATCAGTTGATTATACAAAAAACTTTTTCCAAAAAAACACAAGCAATTCCGGAAGTCAGTTGTTTTTTTTGGAAAATGTTTTATTGTTCACTTTTATTTACAGTACCTACCCTACACCATTTGGGGGGCGCGTGTAAAATACGTTTCCTCGATGTTGAAAGAGCGTAACGGACATTAATAAAAGTAATGTACGTTAAAAAAAAATAGAACCGTCTTCCAAAAAAACACTAGAAAGTTAAAAATAACTTTAATTTCGGAAGTCGGTGACTTTTGATATGTACTCGTATGTTATTATTTTATTAATTTCTGGTCACCGCCTTCCGAAATTAAAGTTATTTTTCACTTGTTCGGTTGTTGTCGTTTTGAAGTACATTACTTTTATTAATGTCTTTATCACTTTTTAGATAAGGTACCCCACACCAATTCGAAATTTCATCATCCTTGGGGTCAAAACAATGCATATTTATGTGATAGCAGCAATCGCGGTTGATTTGCTGTCATTTTTTGAAGAGTCCCGTTGTCTGTTTCCGAAACGCAACGTCAGATCTAAATGAAATTTAAATGGGAACATTGACGAATAAACCCCTTTCGAAAAAAAAAGAAGAATTTTACAAATCGGTCTATACAGGAAAAGTTTTTATTCAGTGCCCAAACTTTAATCGGAGTTATGCCCGAACCTTCACCTAACTCCTAACCGTTAAAGAGTTGTACGGTGTACCTTCCTTCATCGGCTCAGCGTCATGAAATGATGATGGCCATACGCAAATGTCTCAATAGCTTTAGAAAATATATGAAAAACATTGTTAATACCTATAACATTTGAGGATTGCCCTCGATTTCCCTGGGATTCTATCATCAGATCCTGACTTGGTGCCAATGGGACTATCTCAGGAGTATACTCTTTCAAATAAACAAAGAATTTTGTGAATCCACAAAAGGGGGAAAAATCGGTGAACATACATAAAAAATAATATGTACAGTACAGTCAGTATGTACAGTCGAACATAGGACCTCCTCCTTTTTTGAAGTCGGTTAAAAATGATATACATAAGATTGCTCGCGATGTCCATCTTCATCTGCTGATTTAAAATGAAATAGACGTTTCGTCATTCTGGTAAGAAAAAAAAAACTACCTTAGGAATCGAGAACACAAATAAACCCTGATTATTGCGTTTCATAAGTAATGAAAAATTACTTAAAATCACGCAGCTTCAGTAAAATAATTGTCATAAAGGCGTCCTTTTATAACATGTATTTCATCGGGCTTTGATTCTGGCTGTGGAAAGATGAAAATATAGTGATCATATTATTCCCTTTACCATTTCAATATGTCAAACTTCATGGTCTGCTGGCCGGCCATCGTGGCAGGCAGCCCAGCAAATTACAGTTACGTTTATTGCTGGTCTGTCGTAGTGGCGCCATTCATAGAGAATTCTTCAGATAAATGTATAAATATGATGATTCACACATTTAAAGCATTGTTATTGTGTCTTTTCGCAACATGAGAATTTGAAATAATGTAACTGTTCTGCTGAATACCGAGAAATGACTTCAATATTTCTTAGAACAAGCACTACGCCTAAAGATTTTATTATTGTTGAGCGACAGATACTTCTAATTTCCCCCATTGCAAAAACTTTGGTTGGTCTACGATAAATGCTTACCGTCGGTTTTTCATGCTGAGCTAGCACTGTTTAGCTGATAGTTTCTTGTCTCCATTTCGACAACTTTTTGACAAACAATATACCTGAGAAAGAAGTGGCAAAAGAATACGACGTCTATGTCCCCAAAAAACCGCGGACAAGAAGTGTTTCAGACCGACACACATACATAATTAATATGATTTTAATTCACGGCGTTATGAATGAAAGATGGCTGCCGACACTAAACATTTTTATTAATTCCTCAATGGAAGTGAGCACGCTAGCAAAAAATTCATCATGCTGTTTATAATACCGTGTCGTAGTTTAACTGCTTATTTAGATGGTAAATAGTTATAATAGTTATAGTTCTCCAACGAAAATTGGGCTGCAGATTAATTAAAGTAGTAGGATAGTAATTATGTTTCGTGTGTTGGTCCAAGACGTCGTTTTCAATTTTTAACTTGTAGTAGCGTTATCGCGTCGCCATTATCCACGTATTTCACAGTTATTTCAGAAAAAAAGGCTTTTTCTGAACGTTTTGGAACTGAACGCACCCTTTGCTTGCTTGCATTGCGTTATCTGTCACCTGTCATGTCATTAACGTTTTCGTGCGCGCCAAAGAACCACGGAATATATCTTCAGAAATTAAAATGGGTAAGGATAAACGAAGAGACAGGGATTATGACGATGTCTTGTATAAACAAATAAAGAAACTGAAGAAATCCCTGAAGAAAAGACGCAGAATAGCAGGTGAGTAAATTGTGGATCGTGTCTAGGTACCTACACGAACAAGAAAATTTTCTACCCGCCAACGGTTTATAATCTGGTGCTATAAGTAATCTGAAATCTAAAGCAAAATTTAGCAAATATCTTGAGAATTTGTTCCGTGTGGTGAACTAACCACCCGTGAGACTTATTTCTTGATAATTTTAAAACGTTTGAGAATAAACTCGTGTATTATTACTGACGTACTGAAAGTAGGTACGTCGAGGTTTATTCCAAGCTGAAACATAATATGAGAATATACTCGATGAGGTATATTTCGTATACATTGTTAATGCTCAGTAAATGACAAAATTGTCATTTTTTCAGAACATTCCCCTGAAATAATCACTGTACCAGAACAAATTGCGGATCCGGGTTTAGAAAAAACTGTCGAGCCTGGGGCCGAGCACATGGAAGTTGAACCAGTACTCGAGCACTCAACTGAAACTGAGCCAGACGAAATTATTGATGAAGTCTTGGGAGATGACCCCACTAAAACAAATAAATACGGGGCCAACATTCACAAAGACATAGCATCCCGCTGGGAACACATCACTAAGGAAGGTTTACAAAAAGACACCAAGTCAGATCTTTTAAAGACGGCTCTCATCCCAGAAAATTGTAATTTTTTAGAAGCTCCGGTAAAAAACCCAGAAATAGTAGCAGCCATATCTGACACTGTACTTAAAAGGGACAATGCGTTAGCTGCTCAGCAAAACTTGTTGGGTCAAGCCACTGCCTGCATAGCAGTAGCCCTTAATAATATGCTAAAAGATAACAGTAACATCGAACACACAAAAACAATAAGCAATGCAGGCCGCATGCTGTGCGAACTGTTCCACATGCATAGCAGCGCCAGACGCTCCCTAATACAATTTGCACTAAACAAAGAAACAAAATGCATTGTACAACATACTAAAATTGGAACACAGCTGTTTGGTGACAACCTTGGTGAGGCTTTAAGAGCAGGAAAAGCCATTACAAAAACTGGCTCAGAAATAAGGTATTCAAAACCTCCACCTAACAAGCCACACACAAGTCAAAACCAGTCTTTAAACTACCGGGGCCCGCCTCGCAAAACACAGCAACAGCGACCACCACAACCGAGTGCGGGCAGAGCAACCAACACCAAACAAGCCAACAAACATGTTCCGCGGGGCCCTCCACCGCAGAGGACACAGCGCTACAGGAGGTAGAGGTACAGTGTGCTGGAAGACTTCCTTATTTTTATGATAATTGGTGTTCTATTACCAACGATAGAACTGTTTTATCCTGGATTAAGGGATACCGTATTCCATTATCTGGATTACCCTTCCAATCCAATGAATCACTAAACATAAAGCTTTCAAATTCACATGAAAAAGAGACTCATAATGCAATAACACACCTATTAACAATTGGTGCAATCACAGAATGTCAACCAATTGGCAGCCAATTCTTGTCTCCTATATTTCTAACACCAAAACCCAATGGGGATTTCAGATTTATACTCAATTTAAAAACATTTAACAAATTTGTGACTACATCACACTTTAAGCTTGAAGACATTAGAACTGCTATGAAATTGATATCACCCCATTACTTTATGGCTAAGATTGATCTAAAAGATGCATACTTTGCAATAAACATAGACAACAACTCGAGACAATTTTTGAGATTTAGATGGCAGGGGAAAATATATGAATTTAAAGTATTACCTTTCGGCCTTAATACAGCACCCTATGTTTTTACAAAAATAATGAAACCCGTCATAGAACACCTTCGTTCTATGGGAATTCTATGTACTATTTATTTAGATGATGCACTTCTTATTTCTAAGTCATACCAGGACCTAATTAAAATAATTGATATCACAATCAATCTACTAGAATCATTAGGATTCATAATAAATTATGACAAAAGTGTACTGACCCCTTCACATACGTGCCAGTTCCTAGGTTTTGTTCTCAATTCATCAGATATGACAATAGAACTACCACAAGAGAAACGCCTAAGAATAAAAATGGAGATAGTTCAATTTTCAAAATTAAAGTGCTGCAAAATAAGACAGTTCGCACATTTTCTCGGCCTTCTTACATCTGCATGCCCAGCTATTAAGTATGGGTGGTTATACACTAAATTATTCGAGAGAGCAAAATATCTTAATTTAATTGACAATGACAATTATAACAAAGTAATGTTCCTACAAAAATCACTTCAACCAGACTTTAATTGGTGGTTAGAACACATTGAAAACTCGAGTAATCACATCCGATCAGACTCGTACACCAAAGAAATCTTTACAGACGCCTCCTTAACTGGCTGGGGCGCGGCTTGCAACTCTCATTCTCTGGGTGGAAATTGGTCCCAAACAGAATGCGAGAAACATATAAATTATTTGGAATTACTTGCAGCTTTTATGGGTCTGAAAGCTTATGCTACACACTGTTCCAACTGTCAAATTCTTCTAAGAATTGATAACACCACTGCCATCTCATACATCAACCGCATGGGTGGTGTCCAATATCCTCATCTAAATGAAATTACTCGAAACATATGGCAATGGTGTGAAGCAAGAAATATTTATTTATTTGCATCCTACATACAATCTAAAGATAATTTCATAGCTGATAAAGAATCAAGAAGAGATCACTCTAATATAGAATTTGAGCTGGCTGATTATGCTTTCAAACACATCGTATCATTGCTGGGTCAACCAGAGATAGACCTTTTCGCAACAAACGAAAATAAAAAATGTGAAAATTACGTCTCATGGAAAAGCGATCCTAACGCTATTTCAATAGATGCTTTTACAATACCATGGACCAAGTATTTTTTCTATGCCTTCCCTCCATTCTCATTATTACTTAAAACTATCAAAAAGATAGAAAATGAAAATTCTAGGGGCATTTTAGTCGCCCCCTACTGGCCGACACAACCCTGGTACCCTATGTTCGTAAATCTTCTTGATTCTGAACCAGTTTTCTTTTCACCTAACAGATTGTTACTCACATCAATCAACGGCCAGCCACACCCACTATATCCCAATCTTACCCTGGTGGCAGGGATCTTATGCGGCAAGCACTGATATCCCGGGGAGCCCCAGGAAGATCAACCGATATCATGATTTCTTCAATTACAGATAACACTTTTACTCAATATAATACTTATTTTAAACAATGGTGGGAACATTGCTTATATACAAATATTAATCCTCTGGCTGCAACACCATCAGATATAATAAATTTTCTGACAATACTTTACAACAAGGGTTTAAAGTATGGCAGCCTTAACTCATGCCGTTCGGCATTATCTCTTTTGCTAGGACCGCATATTGGAACCCATGAAATGGTCAAACGATTTTTAAAAGGTGTGTCTAAACTAAAACCAAATGCTCCTAGATATAATATCACATGGGATCCCAGTATTGTAATAAATCATCTTAGCACATTTTTTCCCAATGTACAAATACCTCAAAAAATGCTAGGGAAAAAAGTGGTTACCCTACTAGCCTTAATAACAGCACATAGAGTACAAACCCTTAGTCTAGTTAAACTGGAAAACATAATTTATCAGGATAGTAAAATCATTATTAAAATTACAGATTCTGTTAAGACAACCAGAGAGGGCACACCCCAGCCTGTACTAGTGATCCCATTCTTCTTTAATAAGCCTGAGATTTGCCCGGCTCAAGCACTTTTAGATTACATAAAAGTGACAGAAAGAGTCAGGCCCTTGCAAACAGGTAACTTATTCATTAGTTTTAGAAAACCTTATAGTGCTGTTGGATCAGAGTCAATCAGTCGTTGGATTAAGGAAACCATGACTGAAAGTGGTATTGACACCAACATTTTTTCCTCACATAGCACTAGACATGCTTCCTCCTCTAAAGCAAAGTCTAGTGGGCTAAATATTGACCTAATTAGAAAGACTGCAGGCTGGAGTGAGTCTTCATCTGTGTTTGCCCGTTTCTATAATAGACCAATACTGGATTCATCTGAATTATTTGCAAGAACAATTCTTGATAGTAATTAAAGAAGTAATAAGTATAATTGTGATATAGGATTAAAAGGATTAAGATATATACTTTTGAAACAACAGATTTCAATTAAAATTTGAGCATGGTTATGTTATCATTTTGATTTATAGTAGGTACTTATTATTTTAATTTTTGTGTAACATGTTATTAACACAACAGTAAAAGATTTAATGTTAAAGTCAAAATCGATGAGACTGATTAAACATACATTAATTTTATAAGAAATATCATTGTTTTCTTTTCAAAATTCATGACCAAAATTTCACGATACTTTGAACATCCTACAAGTTAAAAATTGAAAACGACGTCTTGGACCAACACACGAAACATAATTACAAATCAAACGAACTTACCTGTGAGTGAAGTTCGATGTTAATTATGTGAGAGTGTTGGTCCAAGACGTCTTGGATCCCACCCAAATTAACCCATTATTTGTTTACAAATACCCTAAGTTTCAGACCGTGAAATTTGGTAAGTATCTTCAAACTAAATGACATGACAGGTGACAGATAACGCAATGCAAGCAAGCAAAGGGTGCGTTCAGTTCCAAAACGTTCAGAAAAAGCCTTTTTTTCTGAAATAACTGTGAAATACGTGGATAATGGCGACGCGATAACGCTACTACAAGTTAAAAATTGAAAACGACGTCTTGGACCAACACTCTCACATAATTAACATCGAACTTCACTCACAGGTAAGTTCGTTTGATTTGTAATTATTTACGACTGACCAGCAGCTCTGTATGTGTCGAACTTAATAAGTAATGTTAATATATGTTTACAAAAACCTTCAGTAGAGTTTTCTCTATTTCATTTCATTTCGAGAAAAATATAATAACGCGGTCATATCGGTCATCATTGATCCACGGCTATACGCGCAAAACAAATTGGCTACCTTTCCTAAGCCATGTGAAAATTACAACCCACTTGAAAACCTTGTGAAACATTCTCGCTAAACCCGGAGGATTACACAATACACCATCCTTTGCAAGAAGTTTTTGTCCGATTGTACAGAGGCCAGCACATCAAGCTACCCCAATCTGTCAAATTTCTTTGATAGTTTTTCAACTTTATTCCAAAGGAATAAGATGTATGTTCAATTGGGAAAATTTGACAGTTTGGGATAGCTTGACTTGCTGGCGACTGTACTAAGACGCTATTAGTAAACAGATGCGAATTGGACATTCACAGAGATCCCTGAAGCGCATAGGAGTATAGGGACTTGTTTCTCCCAAGCCGGGGATTTCCACAGACAAGTACTACTAACCTAGATTTCCCAGGGGAACTACAGTTTCATTCGAGATAGCATCTAGTGCATATACCTACCGTGACGCCAGTTTCCTGTATGCTTTAAACCTCATCCGCTGCACTATGATTGAGTGACAAACAGATTGACTCACGTTTTTATTAATAGTTCGAATTATCATGGCGTTTTATGCACATCACTTCATAGCTAAACTATTTAGCCTTTGGCCTTTGTAATGTTCTTTATTATCTGAAACTTGAGTCTAGGTTTTATGAATATGATTTTCTTGGCTGTAACTTTGTTGCCCAAGACTGACGTTATCATTGGATGACCTCTTTTGTTTTCATAATTTGAAGTTTCGATAAATCTCTCTTAATTGGTGTCTCTTATCAACATTGTGGTAGTTTTTGGTTCTAATTTGAAGAACTTTGTCGAGAATTTATTGTATTTAAGTTTGATTAATAAAAACCCGTCCGTAAACAACAGCAGGATCTTTTTCCAATCGTATTGCGTTCGTTACGAGGTTTTTGTCTATGAGAATGAAAGTAAATACTCGTAAATTATTCTTCGCACGGCGTATGTAAAACGTAGACGCCAATCCTTTTAAATGCTCAGCAGGGCTTAAATCACTTCCTTGTCTTCAACAATTTTCTTGCGCCCTATGACTAAGAAGCACTGAGCAATTAAGTTGTTACTAAGCTCTGAAGGGTGACTGAATCTTTTCTAGAAGCTCAATATCAAGTAGGTATCAACAAATCAATTAATTAACTGGAATGTAAAATACATAAATTTAATATTTAATAACGGAAATATATAATATTTATCTGCTTTTGTTTAGGGTAACACCAGGATAGTTGCCCTGATTGTAATTACTCTAGTTTCGCGGATGAATTGCATGCTATTTTATTTATCTATCGAAAGATTCTCCAAATACCACTTAGTTGACCGAGTCGCATGTCTCTGTGCGATTGCATTGGAAGGCAAAATACGATCAAAGTTTTTGCGGCCATCCTAGAAACGTAATTTATATGGATAAGGCAACTAACTATCCCCTATGTGGGATAGATATCTCAAAATATAAAGGTCCACAAAAATCGCTAATACTCAGGAAATATTTAAGATAATATTTTTTACTTTTCATTTTGGTGATACAAAACCAAAGTCTCGGCCAGTTTTTCAAATAAAGTATTTTGCTTTTTGTACTGAGAGTTAAGGTGACACTTGTCCACATGTTTTCCATACAAACTTCGGGAGGGTTTTACTCCACTGTTTGACTATGTGCATCTAAAATTAAACATGGTATGGTTTTTTCTCATTATTAATATTGTCTGTACGGAAACAGAATACTAAAATTAAAAGCCATTAAAAAGTTATGAGCCAACAAAGATTCGTTTTTCTTGCTAATTTAACCTTAGTTTGGGCGTGTTTAAGTAATAAAAGGAGTGTAAAATCTCGAAAACTAAGTCGGTACCGACAAAGCTCAATTATCGAAAAGTTCAACATTGATTTATGCAGTGGTTTTTTCAGAAAACCCGATCTTCCGAAGGACTTTTCTTAATTTTTTACGCGCCTGTTTTACTATAACTGATCCTGCAGCTCACTCAATAATGTTGTGCGTGTAGACTAGCGTCTATCTCCTCATCACAGATACTACCTCTGTCGGACACGAAGCCTGGTGAGGCAGCGTGATTTTTACCCAGGCCCACCAGTGAGTTCGAGCCCGCGACTAGTGTACCCTTAAAAAGTGATTTCAAAAAGTGTGGCAACTATTCTGCTTTTACCATAATTATCGGAATTCGGAATGTTATCTGTTGGTGGCAATATACGAAACTCATTTCATTACGTAGCCTTTTCCCAACTATGTTGGGGTCGGCTACTAGTCTAACCATATGCAGCAGAATAGCATTTTATTTGGAGCGACTATCTGACCCCCACAATCCAGTTACTAGGTAATCGATACCCCTTGGTAAACTGGTTGTCAGACTTTCAGACTTCTGACGACCCGTAATGGCTGTCAAAGATCCACGAATGATAGCCGAGACCAACAGTTTAACGTGCGTTCCGAATCACAGAGGGGTCTAATCTTGGTATGTAAAGATGGTCACCCATCTACGGGCCAACCGCGGCAAGCGTAGCTTAACCTGACCGAACGATCCGTGTGGTTGTTTTACTAAGTCACAAGCCCCTGCCAATCAATCCTGGAAATCTATAAAACTACTGAACCATTATTGTGTAGTTTTTGCTGCCTCGATCACAAACGTCTATGATGACCTAGCATTTCTATGCACGTTCGTTTATTCTCTTACAATATTTCGTTCACTAGCTGTTACTATAAATACCGTACTCCGAAGGTCCATGCTATTTCATATAAAATAATGAAGATAGTTACCATGATTTGTGTCGGATGAAATCAATGACCTGCGGCAGATAACGGTGTTATTGATTATAGTGTTCATATCAATTAACTTGACTTACACTTGAAGTGAATTGACCTCGAAAGCTGTTTTAAAGAAACAGCTTTTTTTAAAGACTGTTCTCCAGTATATATAATATTTGAGAATAAATGTTGGATGTAAACGTAAACTCTTGTACTCTTCAAAGAATGCTCAAGAATTCTCTGAACGATACCAGTCGTAAAAGGGATTGCAGCATTTATGTATTCATCAGCAGGAAGAGAATGAAACGTCTTCGCAAGAAGTTTTAATGTTCTTAGAGAATGTTGCGGTTTTTACCTGAAAAGTACCTAACTTCTTTGGTATGGAATAAACTGCATCATTTAAATGTAGATAAAAAAAGCCTTCGATGAAATCAGAAATACCTAATTCAATTATATATGATGTAGTAGAAAAAAAATAGTAAACCAACAATAGCATGTTACTTATCCAGTAATTATAATTAACAAATAGCAAAAAATACCTTGTATGTACCTACATTGACATTATATCCTTTGTCAACCGACATGACCAACAACTACCCACAATTATAATTAAAAGCCTTTATTATTAAATTACCAATAAACATACAAAACCGCAATAAACAGGGATCATTCATCGAAGTATAGTTAAATTAGTAGTAAATAAATGCGACACATGAATAATGTATGGCGTGAGTCAGCCTTGGTTCAAATGCAGTCATCTCGAGGCGAGGAGCGTCGACACACTCGGAAATATTATGTCATGTATGAATAACGCTTATTCGCTCAAAATAAAAATAATCATGACGGTTATGAACCTGTTTTTCTCTTTTTGTAAAGGTGTTCTTGGTGTTGATCTCACTGCCCTAGAGCTTTTATCGACTGTGTCGTATCTGGCGGGGATACTCGTTATTTGAAGTTGATCAGTAACAGTGATTTAGAGCAGTGGTAGCTTACGAGCTTACAGGCGCTTTACTTTGTGTAAATTATTTCATCACCACTCTGCTCTCGGTGAAGGAAAACATCGTGAGGAAACCGGCATGATTTAGAACCATAAATTCGAATACATGTGACATCTACCAACCCGCACCGGGTCCTGGTGGATTGCAGCCCACCTCTCATCGATAGGAGGCCGGTGTAACAGCTGGGAACATCATAGGCTGAATTCCAAAAGTATTTTCAATTAATCAACTCAGCCTAACACAGTACACTGCTGGACATAGCCTTCTCCCAGGCTGCACCATAACACCATGTCCTACGCCTTCCGCATCCAGTCAGCAGTATTTAAGTAAAGATGCAATTGACATGCCATAAGATCTAAGTATAAGGACACCTTATTGGTATTTCTTATTGCCTCAAATACGTGCAATTATTTTACAAATGATCTGTGAAGCCAATGACTAGTGTCTAGCAGTAATCTTAACTCAGTCCATCCTAGAAAATAGCCTCTCCGAAGTTATCTGTACTTCTCGATTCTCTTTCTCGAGTTCTTCTGTTGTCGGCTTCTCCGTCTATCGACAACCAGTCTTCTATAAATCCACATCAATCTGTAGTCATTTCCCATGATAGGCTACCTAATAAAGCCATTCCACATCACCTGAGTTTTCGCCCGCCTGATGTGTTATGTCCCCACCAAGCTAATGTGTTTCCGCTAGAAGTGGGTTAACTACTGTACCTAGTTCCCTTTATGACTTGCAAACAGGAAAGGTCGTTCACCTTGCTGTATCTGGAAAATCAATCGCATCTTACCTCCTTGTTTATGAAAACTGCATGTTTTTAATTGAAATTCATGATTTAAGAGGACCTCCAAACACGAAACCTTTATAAAATGGGGTGTAAAAGAGCTGAAAGAACATATTTTTTTTTTGGTGGTTTCCTTTAAACCAAACGAATAGTTTCGCTTACCAGTGGTAGCTTTTTATTGCCAAACTGGGCATGTAAAAAGATTCTTAAGCTAATTTTACCTGTGTTGTTCTACTTCCATATGGGAGGGTCTACTACGCAAACCTATGAAGGTCTTTGCTTCATTATTGGTTTTGACCAAAAACGGTCCGTAAATTATAGGAATCGCTAATAATAGTGGTAAAACATACCTACTGTGACTAAGGGAAATGTATGTTTTAAAAGGGTACTCAATGAATAATATCCAAATGTGTATTGTTTTAATAATAAATTGTTTAATGTTATGGCAGGAAAACCGCGGATATATTGTTAAATAATCCGAAATGTAATTACTTACCGTTTGTTATAAAATTAACGACTTGTTTGTGTCTTTGAATCCATTGCACTCATTTCATGAAAGCTTTCTTTGATATTTTATAAGCTGATTACTTTAAACACCCTTCGTATTGCGTCACGTCTATGGTTTGAACACTGACGGCTGTAAATAGTACTAGGTTTATGCGTGAACCTGCGGCCAGACGCGCGAACCCTCCACCACTTAACTTGATAATTTGTCGCATCAAAGTCTTTGACCTTGGAAAAGCTGAATTTTAATAGCGTTTGAGTTGGCTTTCAGGAAGATTTTACAGTAAAGTTTTAGTGTGAAATTTACTCTCCCGGACACCTGAATGGAGCCACCCTGCATATTTTTGTTTGAGGGGGATGCGTTAAAGTAGCCCGCCAAATTAGAATTTTCTAAAAAAAAGTTGATTTTGTAAGTTGCAAAAACAGTAGAAAATTTGATTTTCCCAGCTTACGCTGGCGCTACCCCCTTAAAGGTCTCCTTGTTGAATAGTGGCGACATATCAAGCTATACATTTCCAGTATAAGCTGTCTTTTCATTGTACGATAAGCCAATACAATGCGAGATCAGCTAAAACTAAAAATATATAGCTATATACATAATATGTCACCGTGTGTACAAAGAAAGAAAATACGTGGTTTTGAAGCTTTCACTCACTATCTGTCTCACTCACCGTTTGTTATTGTTCCAAATTTGGAATCGGAATACTAAAAAAACAGTTTAATTGCAATAAGTTGTCTTTTCGTGTTTTTAGGAGCAGAAGTAAACCAACCTCGTCATTGCTTTACCACTAAAGTTAAATGTCGCTTGCACATTATCAAAATACAAGGTCTATTTGTCTATGTGACGATTGCATAATTTGAACCTTAGTAAAGTTTTAATTTACAGGATTTTTTTGTCAAAAGGGAAAAATCAATTGTAAGGTCGACTTTACCCTTCTATTAATATTCAGGAAACCTAGTTTACAGTGTTTCATGTACTGTAGGTAGTCATTTAACAAAACAGGCTTTAAAATATACCTGTTCAGTGCGATATCGTTATCATAGTCTCTAAGGACGTGAAAACCGCATATGCGCACGATCCATTAAATAATTTATTTATTTATTGTGCCTGTCTTTGTTACCTAACTTATCATTTAATTGTTGTATTAAAACAATGCTTTGGTAAATATATTTCCTTACTTTATAAAGAGTTTGTTGAGGACAACCTCACTAAACCATAAACAAATGTAAGTGTGGCATAATTTCACCATAAAGAGGACAAAGTTTGTTTTTTGCAGGAATATTTGTATGGTATTGTAATGATTATGAGAGTGCATCGGTTTACGAAAACCGCACTGCCTACGTATTTTATTATATTAGTTTATTTTAAGATTTCACTTATTAATGTCACAATTTTTTGTCCAAACAGGTACAGATGGATCAAAAACGGCAAACCCTTCGAATACACGAGTTACGATAACCGTATCTCCCAACAATCTGGACGCGGTACACTCGTGGTCAGTCAGCCGCGCGATGAGGACCTCGGACAGTACCAGTGCTTTGCATACAATGAATGGGGTACTGCCGCATCCAACAGCGTCTTCGTACGACGAGCTGAACTCAACTCCTTCAAAGAAACCGACAGCCAACAAGTCATCAGGGCAGAGGAAGGGAAACCTTTCAAACTCACTTGCGAACCGCCGGACGGTCACCCCAAACCCAAAGTCTACTGGATGTTGCAAGGCGACCAGGGGCAGCTGAAAACAATCAACAACTCTCGCATGACTTTAGACCCTGAAGGAAACCTCTGGTTCTCGAACGTAACTCGTTACGACGCGAGTGAAGACTTCGCATACATTTGCACAGCTAATTCCATCTTCAGGAATGAGTACAAATTTGGCAATAAGATATATTTGCAAGTGACGCAGACAGGTATTGCGCCTACCTTAAATAAGCATGAGCCGGTGCGTCAGTACACTACCAGAAAGGTCGAGAAAGCGCTGAAGGGGAAGAGAGTGGAGCTGTACTGTATTTATGGTGGAACGTGAGTACCTTTGATTCTTCTGTTCAGTTAGTTTGAGAGAAGGACTAGAACAATGTTGAACTTATCGTGTCGTGTCTGCAAGAGACTAATCGATAACCACGTCGTTCGTCGTTGGTAGGCACGCAAAGTTTAGGGTTACGCATTTTTGAGATTTACAAAACATAATGTTTGATGGCTAGGTCATCATGGTAGGTGTTAGTGCTAAGGAGCTACCAATCTGCAAACACAATTTACCTTGGAAACAGTGAATATATCTGTTGTGAGTTTATAGGATTATCGAACGCAACATAATACACATTCAGTACGTTGCCCTGTGTTCTGCGAAGCGAAAAAGTTATATATTCTACATAGGTGCGAGTAATTGACGGAAACACTAAAGGGGTGACCAGACTTCTAACCAGAGTGCATAGAACTAACTTTGGTACCAACATTGGGACTGGAATTTATTAAGACCGCCTCGCCGTCAACTGGCTGGCCCATTTACCAGTAACTGACCAGCTGTTCATACGATGATACATAGAATGATTTCATTCATGCCCAAACCAGTAGGCGTCTAGCATTCTAGATGTGTAACCCGAGATTTTAGGTTAGACGCGTCGATTCTGCGCTTGCGACAATGTCATTAGGGTTGCATCCATCTTTAACTGGATACATTAGATGTTTTTTTAATGATAAAACTAGGAATTTAATGGTAAAAATACCATTTTGATGTCTTGTCCCTGAACTCACACACTGGGAAAATTTTGTCAAAGAAAATACGAACTAAATATCCTGTTACAAAAGCCTTATCCATCATACGTTTTCGCGCTGGTAGCCCTGTCGTATCCAGTGCAGGTACTGACCTATTGCGCCCCCGCTACGCGTGCATGAGTGGCCGCTGTGGGCTTTTCTCTCCGCGATCGGGTTTCATACATGCCGCTAATTCACCGCATGTTATTTGGCCTAGCTACGGTATTTATAAAGGGATTGTGGCTATATTTAGAATTGTAAAAAAATATGATTTTAGCCTATTACTGTCCTACTGTAGGGCAAAGGCCTCTTCTTTTAGACAAGAGCATTGATCAATCATGCCGATTTTGGCTATGGTGACTGTTTTCTGTTTTCCACAACTATAGGCTACAAGAGCATTGGTCACCACGCTTGCTTAAAGGGTGGCAATTAACCGATGTGTAAAACAGAATTCTAAAATATGGTCATTTAGGAGCATATTAAATGTTATAGGAGCAAAAATACTATCCTGCCTATTACATGAGTGGAATGAAGATGTAGCGAAATGTTCGTCTTTTGGGCGCTGGCTTGGTTGGTCCATGAAGAGTAGGTCTTATACCAAATAGGTGAGGTAGACGTGTAATGAAATGGGATAGACTAGAATAGTGTTTTTTTGCCTACAATTAGGCAAAAAAAAAAAAAAACTATTCTAGTCTTTGCTCTGATTATCTGAAGTTTTAGGCCCGGTTGCACCACAAATCACGAAACGCATTTATGACATCTGTCTGTCTTTGCCATTGTGTCGCAAGTGCGCATTCGTATTAAAATGTCATACTATTACTATATTTTAAACCGTCATCATTTCTCCAGGCCTTTACCGCAAATTGTTTGGAAGAAGAACGGCCGAAGCATCCTATCTTCTCAAGGCATCACTCAGGACAACTACGGAAAGACGCTGGTGATCAGGTACCCGACCTACGAGGACCAGGGCACGTATACCTGTGAAGTCAGCAACGGTGTCGGATCTGCTCAATCTTACTCCATCATGCTCAATATTGAAGGTGAGTGTCATACTATTTTGGTGTTAAGTAATGTTTCCAGGTCATCAAACACTAAAGTTTAGTGGATTATGTTATAAATCTTCTGAGTTATTCTGTTAAAATTTTAGTCTTTTCAATGCAAAAAGAACGCGTCTTGCCAGGGCGTCTATTCTCTAAGTCCGTAAACGCAGATACGGGCCCGTCCGAGTGTCTGAACTGAATCCTACAACCGATAAATTAGCTTTTTTCGATGGGCATACACACTTTGTGACTACTGTCAAATCGTGTTGTCATTCATTCTTAGTTAGGGGTCCGAACTTATCTTATTTTCGTAAGTGATACGGAGTAGGAAGCGCCCGTAGCTTCGGTCGTCGTAACTAAGGACTTCGTTCTTAGGGGCTAGGCCCCCTGATTCGAAGATCGCGAAAGGGTCGTTTTGAAACTAGACAAAAAAACAATTATGATATTTATTCTTATTATAGTTTTAACGTTTACTTTACTACTTATACTGAAGTTTTCCGTACGGTAGACTTGAATATTACATAAAAGAAAGCTCTCTTATAGAACCTAACCTGAGTACGCTTCAGAGCGGTGCCGGCTCGGTTTTATTAAATTTTGTCCGAGCTCAGTCAGATCGTTTCATAAGTCATATATGTCGCTTGATTTTCCTTGAAACATAGGTTGAAATTAATATAGAAACACAAAAGGCTAAGCCTTTTCACACAAAATATAAACTGACATTTTAGTAGGGTACGATATGATTTGAGACGGCAGTGTCGGCAGTACACGTAAACAATGCCGAGCATACAAATAAACCTATCGTGCTGCTATATAAAAGTTCCATACTTAAACATTATTTTATGGCCACATGGTTACCATTTTTGTCATAAAGGAAATGCCCTAAATCTTCTATTTTAATGTTCCTTTGTTGCCAAACCGCGGTTTCATCTCGGTTCCATAAATAAAATCAAGGCAGCAAAACACGCTTCATTTTAAGTTGTCTTTAAGGCTTTACCTTCACACTAATGATTTGGTCGCGTTCAAGAAATATTAAAAGCGACATTTGCACTAAAGAGAAAAATTCACAATTCACCCCCCGGAAGTGAGAAAAACAGCACCCCCAGATCTCTTTACAAGACGCGTCTTTAAAAATGGTGTCACAGAGGCCGGCTCCTAATTATTCTGATGTCGTCCAACAAACAATACAGACAGCGTGCCAAATAAAGCCGTCCCTACAAACAGACTACGCCATTTCCGCAGTGCTGATTGTAAATGTAACTTTGCAAGGGCCCGGTGCCATAATGATGCTAATAATCGTGCCAGCGTCATTTCCGCTTTCCTCTATAAAGTTTGGCTGCGTTCGTAGTTAATATGTAATTGTTTATGGTTCGACTAAAATAGAAGTCATTATAGCCGCGTTTGAAGGCTTTGCGGCGAATTATGCAAATGTAATTATCCTCTAAAATATTCTAAATAAATTAATGTGGTGTTTAAAAGGATGTGCTATAAGGCTATACATATTCTCAGTTCATCAAAATATTAGATCTAGAACTAGCTTTTGCCAGCGGGTTCGCCCGAGTGGAGATCGGAAATTATCCCTCGGGAACGTACTTCCGGGATAAGTAAGTATTCTATGTGTTAATCCAGGTTATAAACTATCTGTGCGTCAAATTTCATCCAAATCCGTTCACCCGTTTTTGTGTCATTGAATTACAAACTTCCAAACATCTTCACAGACTTTCACATCTATAATATTAGTAGGAATATTATATAGAGTCGATCTGCTATGATCTTCATTTTGCAAAACATCTGAATAAAAACTGATATTGTGTATTTCATTTACAAACTATAAAAGATATTATATCTTTTGATCGGTAAATGGTAGGTTGCAAAGCTAAAAGAAGAGACCGTGTTGTATTGTACTGATGATAAATTCATTTGGTAATAATTTCTGTTCCTTGTAAATAATAAATGAATGGAACAATAATGACGGTACCTTTTTTACGCGAATATGCCACGAAATTCACGGCGCGAATTTATGAAATTCTTTTTTGGATAAAATAGGGCGTGATATAGGTTGACATATTTCAATCTAATATTCTATTGGATTATTCAAAATGTGTTGTTTCCATTTCATGTGACATTCACATACACGTGGGTTACATTTCTTTTTGATCAGTTGAGAGGAATCGCGCATCTATCGCTTTTCATAAAGCATGGATTTTTTATAAAAAAAAACCTTTTGTCATCGATAGCAGAAACAGTCAAAAGTGTTCATACATATTTCTCTGACCTGTGTTCACATATCAAACTCGTACTTGACATAATTCCTAATATTTGGCCTATGACATCATCGTTAAAGTCATAATGTGAGAAAGCATATGGCACACACATGATATTAGCCGAAAATATTTTAATTCCCCACATAACGTCTCTTGAGGGAGCCATTAAAACATAACGACTGCGCAAACATGGCCACAAATGTTGGCTGAAGACAATCATTGTGATTGTGACCTTTCGCTTCCTTCCGCAGTGACTTGTGTCAAGGAAGGCGGGAATCGAAGGCTTCCCTTTGTCGATGAGGAACCTTGTTAGTTTCCTGAGTTTGATTGCAGTATAATAACATATTTTCTACTGATGGACCAAATGCCTCTTCATACGGGCAAGGCACGGGCATTAATCAACACAATTGCACATTGTTGGCGGTATGTTATAAATCCTTATTAGTTTGGGATTCATCTTGATGGCTTCCTTCACCGTATGTCAATGGACAAAATTGATAAACTTTTTCCACTTGAGCACTGTGCTTTTGGCTACTTTGAATGTGTGCATTTTATGTAACTAGCTTTTTTTTTGTAATGTCCGTTTTGATTGTGCAGAATGAACAAATGTTCTTCTTTCTTTCTTTTGATGTCCAGCTTAAACATTAAAAAAATGTCACAATTATACTTTCCATGTTTCTAACCTGCTCCTTGTTCTTGAAAAACGGTCCTCTTTTAGATCCGTCTTTGCGACATATCAATTCCAAAAGGATCTCCCACATCTTACTTCAGCAAACGATAGGGGAACTAACATTAAGTCGTAACCATGAATAACTGATATGCATGTGAAGTTATTAGGTAACAGGTGTCCTCCCATCTCCCTGGTAATCCCTCAATCGCCTCTTACGGCACGTCCGTGGTATAAGATAGGGTGATAAATTCCGACTATACGATAAACTCCCCGCAGCCATCCGCAGTCAATCTCTTGCCACCCTCTAAGGGTTTTCCGGACTTTTCGCTGAGTCAGCTTTATTTTGGATAGATATCATTTTGTTTTACTTGTTCAATGAAAAGGTACACTTTTGGGGGTTTATTTGTAAAAAACAATGAAACTTTGTAATCTTTTTGAAATCGTTTGAAGATTAATCTTTACTAAACTTTAAGCAACGTTTATAATTAATAATCCCTGAGGTGTTCCTTGTAAAATTGGCAAAGAAAAATAGCATCGCATGTATTTTTATATGAACTAAATAAATAATGCATTTCAAATTTGTGATCGCAAAAAATGCATTTTTTCTCACATGTCTCTATAAATTGACCAACTACTACATTTTGGTCGGCACCAACACGCATGTCGATGACGTAATCACTTGTCATGCACGCAAATAACTCGGTAACCCGGTTCCCGTACTGCTGGATAAACGGCTGGCCCTTTTTATTACGTCGTGACTGAGGTTTGGAGGCCGGCCTTATAATAGAACGGTTTGTGATTCTTATTACAATCTGTCTTCATACACATCTTCTACTTAATACAGGATTTTTAAAAATACCAGTGCACAAACTGTAACCATGAATTCAGCATACGATTTTAGACCCTAGGGGATCTAGAATCGTAAGCTGAATTCATTAAAGCACAGAAACTTTTCGTCTGTTAAACAAACAAAAAATTGGCTGTTCCATACATTTTGGTCGCGTAGGTATTGCACATTCCTATGAAAGCGCCGATTTTTTTTTTAATAAGCAATGAAAAATTTCAACGTTCGGGGGTAAGCAATCATAAGCTGAATTCCTCGTCACAGTTTGCGCACTGGTTAAACTTTTAACACTGACAGACAACGCACGGCCCAAAACAGTGGGTCTAGAAGCTTGAATTTTTGCAGAAGTGTTGTTCCTTTTATTAAGAAAATGAGCAACTAAAGAAGGATTTTTGAAAATTAAAATAGGTTGGGGGTAATTTTTACGATTGTGAATTCCATCCTATAGCTACGGCTTGTTTTATTTGTATTTGATTTATTAGTTTTTTACTGAGAGGAAAGTTGAGATATCCCAAAAATAAAGAGAGTTCTTAAAGCACCATTTCAAGAAGATCTCTTCAATGCTACTAAAGAGCTATTTTACTCACGTATCAAAGGGATGTAATATGAACGGTTTTGTAGCAAGCGGATGAAAATGTTAATTTGTGGGCGACAGAATGCATTGAGAGAACCGTCAGTTTTTGCCAGCCAACCCTTGCTTTAATAAAAAAGTTTATTAGATAAAAAGGTTATATCCGGAATCTCATCTTGTCGGACTACCTCGGACAAAATTTCCTGATTTGATTTCTGGACCGTGCCTCCGTCGTGCCAGTAGGTAGGCTCTACCGGAATTAGGGATTTATCAGTCGTATATTGATGATCGTTGCTTGGAAATGTAGATTGATAGAGATTATGTTTTAGCTCCACGACCTGATCCCACCATCGCCCTTTTACTACCGGTTTACCAGACGCACTACAGGGTACCATCCGTACTTGGTTGATATCCAGACGAGTCGTACTCAGCGCTTCTCTACATTTATTATGCGCACAGCGAAAGTGTGGAACTCTGCCTGCGTCTGTGATCCCCTCCACATTTAACCCGTCTACCTTCAAAACAAGAGTGAACAGGCATTTTCTGGGCACGCTCGACCCATCACAGACCTCATCAATCGCTTTCCATCAGGCGTGATCGAGGTCAAGAGCAGGCTCATGTAGTATTAAAAATTATACGTAACAGTATAAAAGTCCTGGAAGTAGATTATTCATAATTGACTACGGAATCGATTTCAGTAACTTTTAATAGGGTGGTTTTTTTTCTCACTACTAATGTGTTTTGCCAAACCTTCTACCGCCAACTCAGCTAAAAATTCTATGTTATTTGAAGGCCATATGACAAAATTTGAAATGCATAAAGTAATGCTAGGGTCAATACGGTTTTTTTTTTTTTGACTTTCGTAAAAAAAAAGTTTTGTTCATTGTATTATGCTTTTAACTCAATACTCTAATTGAGGCGTATGGGTCTTACATTAATTATGTTGCATGTGTATAATCTTAACATAAAGGCAGAGGCCTTAATGTTAAGATTATACAACATTTTGTTTGACCTCTGTCAAAAAAGATAAATTATAGATAATATAAGTAATATAGACTTTTCCATTTGTTATGATATCTTTTTTTTACCACTACCTATATTAATTGTTCATGCAAAGTAAAGCAGAAACATATTCTTTCTTTAAAAGTTTCGCAAACTTGTCTAAGGCAAGCATATGAAAGCCCGAGGCTTGCTTACATCTGTAGTTCTTCTCCATTTTGTTTCGTCAACAATTCTTCGAGATTGCGAGCACTTGAGTGTGGCATGCAGTCAGCCGTAATCGCCGCGAGCATTGTCGTACTCTGTCGTTCGAGTACTGTAATTTTAAAATGCGATACACAATAGAAAATGGAAGAAAAGTCTGTGGACAGAATTCACAATACGTCTGTGCGGTTAGTTTTGCTTGTTTGACTGTATATTGTGGGTAGTTATGATGGATAGGTAAATGTGGAAGGATCAAAATATGCTTATTCAAAACACATCAAAGCATATAACTGATGATCTATCATAAATTAAAGAATGTTATACGTAATTAAGCAGTCGTAAAGTTAATTACAGATGTGAAGTCCATATGCATAAACACAGCTCTTTGTTCTTAAATTCGTCATAAACGTAAACCCTTACGTATTTTTCTTAAATATAATGTGTATTTATACGGTTGAAGCCGTACCTTAATAAACATTAATTTATTGGAATTAAATGTCAGTAAATATACCTAAAAGGCCATATACTTGGCCTCTGACATCATCTATTCTCCATTCTATACAATAATACGTAATATGGGAGAAGTCTATGTTCAACTATGTTAAGCTTGACCTGCTTGTATGAGAAATGGACAATTTATGGCACCGACCCAAGATTCTATTCAGAAGATCCCATTAAGTTAATTTTTAAAAGTCTCTCTATCGACGATGGAAACTTACTTATTTAATGCGATGAATCGGTAAATAATTACCAGAATAATGTCTACGTATTATGAAAAACAAATTAGGTTGGCATAAGAAATATGAACAAACTTTAGATACCAGGGAAATAGAGGATCACGAGGCATCAATACGACATTATGTCATTGTAAATTATGCTAATTTCGTGCCTCCCAAACGTGCAGGCTTATTTGTTAGTGTAATTTGTTACAAACATTAAATAAGTCACCAGATATTGCTAGCAAAATTGTGGTATGATGAATTATGTCATGCGAATAGTCTTTCTCAGAAATTAGTTCATTAATAAACTTGTACTAATTCTCAATCTCTTTGACCCCTAGCCGCGCCATTCTTCACGGTGGAGCCCGAGTTCCAAAACTTAGCAGAAGGCGAGTCAGCTGAGATCAAGTGCGAAGCCGACGGTACTCCCTCGCCCAAGATCACATGGATCCACAATGGCAAGCCCATAGAACAGGCCGATCCCAACCCTAGGAGACAAGTGACTTCCAACACCATAACCATCACCAATCTGGTGAAGAAGGATACTGGAAACTACGGTTGTAACGCCACCAGCTCCATCGGATACGTGTATAAGGATGTCTACATCAATGTTCAATGTGAGTATTTTGTTATAATATCTTATTGTGGATTTTGTTTTAATTTTCAGGAATAGGATTAGTTATGGGAGAGTTACGTTGATCGTCGATAGCCGTAACTTTGATGTCAATAGTAACGCCTTCAGCACACCGCAGCGAAAGCGAACCGAAGTGAATTGGAGTTCAATTGTTTCTGATATGTCTTTCACTGCCGCTTCACACGCGAAACGGAAGCTAAACTAACACAGACTTTAGTTTCGGTTCGTTGCTGTTTCATTTTCGCTGTGATGTAATACTAAATACGTTACTAAGCTGTTCGCACTCTTTTACTGAGTTGAGATGCACGATTAGTGACAAATGCGTATACCGACTGGACGGATCCACTCCACCTGTGTGGTTATTTCATCAAAAGACCATTTTGTCACAAATTTATGTACTCTTCATGTGGTCTGACTAAAATTATGGCTAGACTTTAAAAGAGATTGTGACTTCTGAGTTTGTTTCAGCCTTTCTTGACAGAGTAGTCTTAAAAATATGAAAGTGTAAAAGTTTTTGCAGAAATTAAATCATTTGTCATTTATTTATCATCGTCTTCCAGGAAAAAGAAGTTGTACCCGTATTTTACTGATGTCTATTAGTTGTCAGCAATGAAACTAGTTACAAGATAAACTTGTTAATCGTCCAAACTAAGTCACACATCGAAAGCTAATCCTTTAACTGTAACTCTCTCACATTTCTAGTTATTACACTAGTAGCGTCCCACTTGCAGTGTTCCACTTACTAAAGTCTACAGAAGAAACATGAAATACATAATTTTAAATGTATGTATGTGCTTTCTTCCTGCCTTGACGCGACAATGGCGCCGCGACGCCCCAGATTTTATACTTCACTTTACTTCAAGCATTGTTTTAATGTTCTTTTATTAACTGAAGATATTAAAGTTGATTTTGCTTTCAAAGTCGCATAAAACAATCAATTGAGTAAAACAGTTTTAAATAGAGCGGCTTTTACTATCGATAAATAATCAACATCTATAACAATTATTATATACGGACGGAAGAAGAATAATGATTTTTATATCGTATGGTTTTGTGTTCTAATCTGAAATATGGATAATGTTTGTTGAATAAGTAATATTAAATCTTTGAACTACTCGGCGCTCTAACTCATTCAGTAACTGCAAAACGTGGAAGTTTCACGCGTTCTGTTGCCGATTTAATATAATGGATCTTCAGTTTCCGACCAGCCAACATCAGTTCATACAACTTAAAGAAACAAGTTCAATAAAACCACCATTTTATTGCATTCCGTTTCCTTTATAACAAGTTATGTTCTCTAACTTTTATAAGGAAACGACAAAGCGCAGCCACCATAAACTGTCACTCATAGATAATTAAGACCCTAATGTAAGCACATAAACTTCAACATACAACCTAAATTGAGTCTTGTGCTGCAAAAATATAGTTGAGATTTATTGTTGAACAATTCGGCTACTTGGCATTCGCCCCAGTCTTTTCTAGATGAACTCATAAATACTGGGAATAAATCTTTATTGTTTGGATGAAAAGTTGCTCTCGAAACGTCACAGTTCGTCTGCGATGTATAATATGGCGGGATCGATATCCCCATTGAAAGAAATAAATATTAGGTCTTTACCTATGAAATTGCCGTTCTGCAGTACTGGCCATTTCAAATCAAAATAATTTTTGTTTGGCTAAGAATTCTAATTTCAAATTAATTTTATTTTAAATCCATGGTTTTTTTTTTCTAAAAGTAGTCATTTCTTTATTGATTAGTGTTACATTTTCATCGCATTTCAATCTTTTTCGTCATCATGGATACGTTAAAAATTCGAGTAATTATGGAATATGAGTACCGTCGTGGCAGCAACGCGGCACAAGCGGCACGCAACATCAACGACGTTTACGGAGCTAACACTACAAACCAACGCACCACCTGTTATTGGTTTGCTCGCTTCCGTTCTGGAAATTTCGACCTGAAAAATGAACCTCGCGGTCGTCCGAAGACTTTGGTCGACAATGACGAATTAAAGGCGATTGTGGAAGCTGATGATACACAATCTACGGCTGAATTAGCAGCAGCTTTCGACGTTAGCGTCAAAACAATATTGGTCCATTTGCGTCAAATTGGCAAGGTAAAAAAGCTTGACAAATGGGTGCCCCACGAACTCAATGATCGCCAGCGCGAAGTACGCGTCGAGACGTGCCTTGCACTGCTCAACAGACACACAAATGAAGGAATTTTGAACCGCATTGTTACCTGCGATGAAAAATGGATTCTGTTTGATAACCGTAAGCGCTCAGCAAGTTGGTTGGATCCTGGTTCAGCACCTAAACAATGCCCTAAACGAAAACTTACCCCTAGAAAAGTGATGGTCACTGTTTGGTGGTCTAGCGCCGGTGTGATTCATCACAGCTTCTTACCAAACGGGGTGAGCATTACTGCAGATGTGTACTGTGAAGAACTGAACACAATGATGGAGAAGCTGGCGCATCTCCAACCAGCATTGGTCAATCGCTCGTCTCCGCTGCTCCTGCACGACAACGCGCGACCTCATACTGCACAGCAGACGGTCTCCAAGTTGCAAGAACTGGGGTTGGAAGCTCTCCGTCATCCGCCCTACTCACCAGACCTTGCGCCTACAGACTACTACTTTTTCCAGAATTTGGATAACTTCTTGGCGGGAAAAAAATTTAATACCTGTTGGCGTGCCTGATAATATTGCCATAGCAGCAACTCACGTTCTGTCACACGAGCTGCTAATTAGCGCCAGTATGTTTGTACCTATGTGTTTTGTATGTATCGACATTGTTTTATCTTCACTTGCTGTACTTAACTCGATAAGTTAACATCGTTTTTCGTAAATTATATTTCTTGTACTGAGCATCTCTGCAGTCATTATTCCACTAAACCCCCATGTCCGTACATGGTCCGAAACGAGCCGGATGTGTGATATATAAGAAGATCAGCGGTTATAATCGAAGATATAAGGAAATAAGGATTATAATTTTCCAATGTCATTTGGAGGTTACTTGCCGGTGGATTGGACTGAGCTCGAACAAGTTAGTTTAACGGTGTATAGTAATTCTATAACTGATATCGTCACCCAACACTCAGGTAGTATATTTGATAAATAAACGTAAAGGTCAGTATTGTGTTTATTGTACTACTTATTTTATTGTGTTAGATTGATCATTCGATTCATTAGGTACTTTGTTGCAATGTGATTAGTATTTTATTTATCAGCTTATCTTAGGTTTAAAATCATACTCACTGTAGTATAGTTAGCTTATTTGCTACGTTATTTAAACTTAATTTATATAAAGCTTTAACTAATTCACATGATTAACGACCTACCAAGTAGTCGTTAATGTTAGCAGGTATCTTGACATAATATGAATAATTTGAGTGTTTGATATTAGTGCAAGTCATTGTTAAAAATCTTAAAGTTATTAGTATTTAGAATCATTTTTATGTATTCAATAAGGATTAGTATTTAGTTGTGCTTAATTTTATTAGTTAGTTTGCGTTGAAGTTTTACAACATTAAAAATTGTAGGTGTTTTAACAAGTGAAATTTTAGTCTGATTGTTGTTACATACTTGTTAATTATTGTAGTTTCTGTATTGTTTTGCAATAGCATTTAGGCAGTTTATAAAACACAGTTAGGTGTGTATAAATCATATTGTTTGCTGGTATTAATTGTATTCCTGTATCAATTCCAGGTTGACGACACTCATCTCCCAGTATGTCGGAGGAAAAAGATTTAATTAAAAAGCGAGGCAGTTTTAAGGGTCGTCTAACTTATTTCGTCACCTTCCTGGACTCGCTCAAGGACAAAGTATTAAATAGTTCGGATGTGTCAGAGTTGCAGTTGCGCATGGGTAAGATGGAGTCGTTGTACGAACAATATGATGAGGTACAGCTGCGTCTGGAGTGCATTGTAGAAGATATAAAACTACAATATTCTGAGCGTTCTGATTTCGAGTCTCTTTATTATAAATCCTTGTCCAGAGCGCAAACTATTCTCAGTGACGGTAATAGGGATAACAAGGCTATGGAAAGCTGTAAAATCACAATTGCCAGCATACACAAGCCAGTAAAATTGCCAACGATACAACTACCAAAGTTTAGCGGTTCATATTGCAATTGGCTAGAATTTCGTGACACCTTTACTAGCCTAATTCACTGTAATGATGAAATTGATGAAGTCAACAAGTTCCACTACTTAAGAGCCTCTCTTGAGGGAACTGCTGCCCTAGTAATCAAATCCATTGAGTTTTCTTCGAGCAATTACGCTGTGGCATGGAAGTTGTTACTTGATCGATTTGACAACAAAAGGTTACTGGTGCACAATCATGTTTCCGCATTATATAACATTGAGACGATTTCCAAGGAATCGTCTGGTGCACTGAAAGGTTTGATCGATCAATTAAATAAGGACTTGCGAGCATTAGAGTCGTTAGGTGAGCCAGTTAAGCACTGGGACACACTTTTGATACACCACGTTACTCAAAAGATTGATCAAAGGACCTATCGTGAGTGGGAGGAGTGCAAAGGTAGGATAGACAAGGAAAGTTCCATTACATTTGACATTTTTATGCAATTCCTATGTAATCGAGCCGATCTGATCGAAACCTTAGAACGTCCTCGAAACAATCATTCCCAAACGGCAGGTAAATCAGGCGCTAAGATTAAATCGATGGTAGCTAATCAGCTCAATAATAGTTCCAGCACCGAATCAGCTACTAAAGTATGTCCTAAATGTAATAACAATGATCACACTTTAAATAATTGTCCACAGTTCCTCGCACTGAGTAATGAGGCTCGGCTGAAATTACTACCCAGCTATAGACTTTGTTTTAACTGCTTTCGTTCGGGTCACTACGCTAACAAATGTAAAAAAACCGGTTGTAAACTATGCAAACGTAAGCATAACACACTAATTCACACAGATTCTAAGGATACTGTTGCGAATACACTGAGTGGTAATTCGTCTAATAACTTTTCTGTGTCGTCGTCTGTACCGTCTATTACCACAGAAACAAATAACGTCACGTTATCAGCACATATTGCATCTCCCCGAGGTCACAAGCAGCGTGATGTTTTGTTATCGACCGCCTTGATCAAATTACGGGATCATACTGGTTGTGTGCATCTCGTTCGCGCGGTGCTTGATAGCGGTAGTACTTCGTCATTCATAACGGATCGGTTATGTCGAAAACTAAATTTAATAACTAGCCAGGTAAATAGATCTATACTTGGCATAAACAATGTTACTTCGCACGTAGGCAAAACATGTCGTGTTAAGATGACGTCATTAGATGATAGTTTTGTATTCGAACTTCATTGTTTTGTTTTGCCATTTATTACAAGTGACGTGCCGTGCCGTGAAATTAATATTTCTGATTTCGACCTACCGTCGAATATTACTTTAGCTGACCCTACTTTTTATAAACCAGCTGATGTCGATTTATTAATCGGTGCTGACCTCTTTTGGGAATTGTTAGGATCGCAAAGGCTAAAGTTAGGTACCGGAAAACCAATGTTATATGAAACCCGTTTAGGTTGGATAGTTTCCGGTCCAATTACTCAAAATAATATTTCATTACTCACGAATGATTTAAAGTGTAATTTTTCTAAAACTGTTTCCGATTGTGATAGTAACTGGGAAAAACTTAGAACCGATTTGACAAGGTTTTGGCTATTAGAGGAAGTAAACGTGAAATCTTCTAATTCATACATGCCAGAAGAAAAATCGTGTGAGGATCACTTTGTTAAAAATACGACACGGTTGTCTGATGGTCGTTTTTCTGTTCGTATACCCCTTAAGAAAGATCCTTCGGTTCTAGGAGATTCGTATAAGAAAGCTACACATTGTTTAAACTCATTGGAGCGTAGATTGAAGATTAAGCCTCAATTTGGTCAAATGTATCGTGATTTTATGTTAGAATACGAGTCACTTGGTCATATGACTAAAATTAATAAACCTAATTTGTTGTCAGGTTACTTTATTCCGCATCACGGGATATTACGCGAGTCGAGCAGCACGACCAAGCTTCGTGTTGTTTTTAACGCAAGTAGTCCTACTTTGACGGGAGTGTCCTCTAATGACCTACAGATGGTTGGGCCAACTGTACAGGACGACCTATTGTCTATACTTCTTCGGTTCAGATTCCACAAGTATGTCTTATCTGCAGATGTGGAAAAGATGTATAGGCAAATAGTTGTTCACCCGTCAGATAGACATTTGCAACAGGTTGTTTGGCGTCACGATATCAGTGAGCCTATTAATGTTTATCAATTAAACACTGTCACATACGGTACATCTAGTGCTCCGTTTCTTGCGACGCGATGTATTAAACAAATAGGACTCGATTGCAGTAATTCTAAAATATCTGAAATCATTAGACATGATTTTTATGTCGACGATTTATTAACGGGTTGTAATGACTTAGACGAAGTGAAATTCATCCGCACTGAAGTCACCAAAGCTCTTGCGTCAGCATGTATGCCATTGAGAAAATGGAAGTCGAATCATCCTCAATTGGTGTTGGATGCTGTTCCTGCCTCAAGCAGCTCACCTACCTCAAATAGCTTACCTGTCTCGTTTGACTTAGATATTGCATCTAATGAGCCCGACAAGTTGCTTGGTCTCGGTTGGTATGTCGCTTCCGATGAGTTAGGGTTTCCTATTAGTGTGACTAAGTCGTCGGCTGGGCACACTAAACGTGATTTGTTGTCCGTGATTGCCAGAATTTTCGACCCCTTAGGTTTGTTGTGTCCTATAGTTGTCACCATGAAGATATTGTTACAGAAAATGTGGTTAGATAAATTGTCATGGGACCAACCACTGCCTGGTGAGATTAAAAACCACTGGGATACTGTAGTTAAATCATTGCCGCTTTTACCTCATCTCCGTATTCCGCGAATTGTAGTTTGCAATTCTTATCGTGAGTTAGAACTACATATCTTCTCAGATGCGTCTGAGTCAGCATACGGCGCTTGCATCTACGTTCGCACCGTTAATGATGAGGGTAACTGTTCGGTTTGTTTATTAATGGCCAAGAGTCGAGTGGCTCCCATGAAGCCCACAACAATTCCGCGGCTGGAGTTATGCGGTGCGGTAGTTGGCTCTCGTCTTTATGAGAAGGTAATGAGCTCACTCCGAGTGGAGGTCAGTCGGGTCTATTGTTGGACCGATTCAACCATCGTCCTAGGATGGTTACAGATGATGCCTGCCAAACTTCAGCCCTTTGTGCGCAACCGCGTTGCTGAAGTTTTGGATAAGGCAGGTAACTGTACCTGGAGGCACGTTCCAACAGACAAAAACCCAGCAGACCTAATATCTCGTGGTGTGGATATTAGTGTTCTGCCGGGTTTGGATCTGTGGTGGTCTGGACCAGATTTTTTAAAACTTGACTCGTCAGAGTGGCCTTCTAAAGTCAAATGTTCAGGATTAGAGACGTTACCGGAGACTCGACCTAACGTTGTTTTAAATGCTGTTATTAACGATCCCAAAAGTGACGCATTCATTGATTTTAGTCGTTATTCTAATTACTCACGGCTTGTACGTTCCGTAGCTTATATGTTGAGATTTATTAAATCATGTAGGAAACATTATCCAGTTTCTAATTTTTTGTCACAAGATGAGTTACAAGATGCACTCAACGTAATTATTATTAAAAGTCAGTTTGAATCATTTTCTGAGTATGAATTACTTTTAAACAAAAAGAGTTTACCTAAAAAGAGCGCCCTTCTAAAGTTCAATGTTTATTTGGATGATAATAATATAATGCGGGTAGGAGGACGACTCGATAATTCTAATTTTATTTTTAGTAAAAAGCACCCTATTTTATTACAGTCCACACATTATTTTACAAAATTATTATTTAATTCCGAGCATAAAAGATTGATGCACGCTGGTCCACAATTATTATTAGCTTCCATTAGGGAATCTTATTGGCCAATAGGAGGTCGCAACTTGGCGAAGGCTTGTTATCACAAGTGTGTCCTATGCCACCGTATGAAGGGAAAGGTTGTTGCTCCTATAATGGGCAACTTACCACCAGAACGGCTTCGTCCAGGTTATCCATTTGAAAGCACGGGCGTTGATTACGCCGGGCCTATTATGTGTGCTAGTCGCCAAGGTCGCGGATGCAGGCTAGTAAAGGTGTATGTCGCAATTTTTATATGTTTTACGACTAAAGCCATCCATTTGGAGCTCGTTGGAGATTTAACTAGTAATAGTTACTTACTGGCTTTGTATCGTTTATTGCTCGGAGAGGTAAACCCGTTGACATTTTTTCCGACAACGGTACCTCATTTGTCGGTGCGTACAACGATCTTTCAAAGTTTTTAAAGGTTAATAGTTTGTCCTTGGGTGAAAGTGCAGCTAACGATGGAATTAGGTTCCATTTTATACCTGCGTACACTCCACATTTCGGTGGCCTCTGGGAGGCGGGTGTCAAGTCAACAAAGTACCACCTTCGAAGAGTGTTGGGAAATTGTAATTTGACCTTTGAGGAGCTGTACACCACACTAACTAAGATTGAAGCCATATTAAACTCTCGTCCACTGACGCCGTTATCTTCAGATCCTGCTGATTATACACCGCTTACACCGAGTCATTTCCTTATTGGGCGCCCCCTTACTTCCTTGCCGCAACCTGATTATCAAGATCGCTCTGACAACCATCTGTCTCGCTTCCAAAGGATAGAACAACTCCGCCAACATTTCTGGAGCAGATGGAGCAAGGAGTATGTAGCAGAGTTGCAGCTGCGGACCAAATGGCGTTCCTGCAAGGATGGTTTGAAGCTGAACTCCTTAGTTGTGATTAAGGAGGATAATCTTCCTCCGTTGAAGTGGAAACTTGGACGAGTTGTGGCTGTTCACCCAGGAACTGATGGCATCGCTCGTGTAGCAGACATCCAGACGTCCACTGGAGTCGTGCGGAGGGCATTCAACCGAATCTGTCCATTGCCTGTGACTTCGAAGACTGGTTGAAATCGTCGCTTTCAACGCCCGGGGGCATGTTGGCGTGCCTGATAATATTGCCATAGCAGCAACTCACGTTCTGTCACACGAGCTGCTAATTAGCGCCAGTATGTTTGTACCTATGTGTTTTGTATGTATCGACATTGTTTTATCTTCACTTGCTGTACTTAACTCGATAAGTTAACATCGTTTTTCGTAAATTATATTTCTTGTACTGAGCATCTCTGCAGTCATTATTCCACTAAACCCCCATGTCCGTACAATACCCGAGAGGCAGTTCAAAATGCCTTTGAAGAATTTGTTGCCTCCCGTCCAGCTGATTTCTTTAAGAAGGGCATCAATAAACTGCCACTGCGATGGCAAAGATGCATTGATTGCATGGGTGATTACTTCGATTAATACAAATAAAAAATTCATGAAAAAAATTCGTTTAAATTTTTTCATACAAAACGGCAATTTCATAGGTAAAGACCTATTATTTACCGAACCAACCACTCAGCCTGCGGCAGTTCGCAGTCGAATGATTCTTTATAAATGTATAATAGAATTAAGCAAATATGAATATAACGAACGAGAGACTGAAAGTTTTTGCTTCACTATAATTTGTAAGAAAACTTCGTGGAAGTTTTTCCTTTTAGAAATTTTGCACCATTATTTGTTGTATTATTTACTTCTTCAGCCTCCATGGGCGGATCTATCCTTGTTGTTACTTATATCTAGCTGTACCTTTATCGCGTTATCGATTCGCTAGACAAGTGGTTTGTGTAGGGGAGAGCTAAATCGATTCCCATTTACAATACTTGTTTAGGGTCCTGTTCCTGTCTTTATTTTGGGGTTCCTAACTCAATAGCTTGGGACTTTGGGTCATTCCCTCAAAGCAAACCCCAGGATTGGTTTTGCATTGAAATTGTTTATGTTGATAGGAGAACTCTCAACGAGTGTTTATTTTAAAACAACCTTTATGATAATGCTAGAGTAGTTTAAAGGACATAGAAAGGTTAACATTTGACAAACACAATTTGACAATTTGAAAAACATATGACAATTTGATAATATTGCACACTACGACCCAGTGAAAAACATTCGAAAAAAAATTATTGCTCACAGAGGCCATTTCAATTACTAGACCTCACAGATAGCAAAAGAATGAGCTCTAGTTATATAATTTCTTAATTATCTCAGCTTATAACGTGATGTCACGGTCGCAGTCACATTCATTTGAGTCCCAAGTATGGTGATGACACTCGATAAAGAAACCTAAGTATGCGCCGTCCGTTATAAGTGTCCGACTTTCAACTTGAGCGTTAATGTGACCCTGGCTGTTCAGATGAATCTTGATAGACCTATTAGTCTTTATGAAAGTGCCTTCGAACTGATTACTTCGTGCCTGTCTTGTTTATCAATTTCGCTTTTACCAAGCCGATTAACGAAACAATATTCTCGGTGTTTACGATGCAAATTAAATTTGGCGCTTAAGTGGTTTTTAAGTCAATTATTTTGACTTAGAAGTTAGAACAGCCCAGTCCACGGCGACGTTATGACGAAAAATAAGTGAGTTAAAACACAATACTTCAAAATGAAATATCCTAATACTCTGAAAGCTAATACTTGGACATTCGGTTGCGTGACTCGCCTGCGAATGTAAAAGGGCTTAATTAATTAGATTTACATAATAAATCTTATCGATGAATTATTTTACACTACTCATTTATACAGCGAGGCTTATTTAATTCATATTGTTGGAGAGCTGTTTACGATTTTCGTGAAATAATAAAGTGATGTAGGTACTACTCTTTGTGTTCTTATTTGTTTATACGAACTTCTGCGTCAGCGAATGGTGTTCTGGTACACACTAGGAACAGGAGGAACACACTGGACATGCTTAGAAGAAGAACATACGAACTTTACAGAATTTCGCCTAGTGTATAAAGAATTTGTCTGGCTTCATATTATGCTATCTACAGTATTAGAAACTAAGACACCTCTTCCTTCTACCAAGAGGGGGTGGCTATCATTCGATTCTCATTCCGTGAGAGAAGGTTAGACAACACGTCCCTAGTAGAAAACTCTCATACGCAAAGTTGCAGCAAGATAGAGCACGCAATTCGAAAAGATCCTTATTCAGCCTTGGAGGCTACAAGCCAAGATGACTTTTTGCTTTCTACAAATACGGCAACGAATCGATTTTTGAATGTTTTGGTTCTCTTATTGGAATGAAAAGGATGCCGTTTGTATTTCTACAGTGTAATACTAAAACCACCGCCTGTATTTCATTCAACAAGCAAACCTGATTACGATCAACATGTATTTCAAACAGCCATTTGAATGCTCTCATAACACAAATGACAATAATATGAATAAACCATCTCTGCATACAAAATATAGATTTGACGCGTTGCAAGTTCCCGGGATTACGCAGGCATCAGCCATGACCTAAATCCCGGGATGCCTCGACCCAACCGCGGCGAGTATTGACATTGTAGAGAACTGGGGAACCCACACCGGAGTGTCTTCGTAATTTAGAGAAATTGCTGCAGTTTGTATTGTTTTAACATTATTGCTCCACCTGTTGGCTTGAGTTGTGATTTTTAGAGAATTGGTTCTTAATTTGCTATCTTATTTATTTTAAGTTTGATAACTTTTTAACCCAAAATGGCCTTTTTAAATCTCTGGTGATAGTAATGCAAGGTGACTTGTCCGTTAAATCCGGCGCGTATAATTTGCTATCTTTGCACCAACAATCAATAAAATCTTTGAGCATAAATTCAATATAATGGACTGAGGAGGAGTGCATAGCGTGTATGTATGACTTGCAGCAAACGGAAAATGTTTGCACAGCGATTTTATCAGTTTTGACATGACAGGACGATTACTGTACTTGTGCTTGATATAAGTCCTCAGTCATCGGAAAAAAACGGCGTGGCCCTTCCTTCGCGGAACACCATGGCATGATTAATTTAAATGCTAAACTATACTTTCGTTCTTGACAACAGATCGTAATGTATTCAGTAAAAAGTAATGGTTTAAACTGTGTGAGCTCAACTCTTAAACGGTAGGACGGGTTTTGCAGAGATGCAATTTGGAATGTTTTATGAGACAAAAGGAATTTGTATTTTATTTATTTATACAATGTGCATTATGCCGACATATTATGTTCCCAAGAACAAATCTTTGTATTAATCATTGTGCTTTTTAGTCCCATCCAAACTTGAAAGGTGTTTTCGGCTTCTTCCAGTCTCAGCAGTTATATTATGGGCTCCTTTGGATATCCTGACAACGAAAGGCCCTCGAATGAGATTTTGCTTGTCATTCCTATCTCGAAAGCCATGCGCCGAACTCCAAACTTATCTAACTCGATACGAAACGTGTCCGAAGCATCCCAGACGGTACTTGGCTTATCTGCAGTACGATTTAATATCAAGAGGTACAAATTAATTATCGAACTGTTTAAAACATAGCAAAGTCACGTTCGACCTCACGGTTTAATTGGAGCGAACCAAATATGAGACGGATTTGTAACAAATATGTATCAAAGTAGCGACTTACAGAGAATTATGTTTCGAAGATCTGGTCTATAGACGAATAGATGATGCATCATGCGGGGTTTAACGGAAGCCCTAAGAATATACGAGCATCGCAACACAGCCAAGGCCTGACATCTTTTGTGTTACTCTCGGTAAAAAATATTCTGATTGGTTCCTCAAATCTTCTTCATTTCTACAATGATCCTTTGGCACACCTTTTACAACGACGCATTACAGCCCGACTACTGACTTTCTGGGTTTAGGTAGAGTTCGTGTTCACTCAGCATTACTCCCTATCGCTCGCTGTTGAAGTATGTCTGCTGTACCTTCGTACTTTACGGCTGTATGCAGCTGCACCCCATTAATTGCTAAATAGCGTGAGCTTATGACGTAACTCATGCCCTTTGGGGTTGAAAAAATATCTGCCTCGGATTTACTTGATAAACTGTTTTGGTTTAATTTTATTTTCCGGATTTATTTTGCAAGTATTGTTAACGATTAGCTTTGCTTATGTTAACGATAACCTTAAAATATTATTGAGCAGATAATGTTTATGTTTGGAGCTGATCGAATTGTGTAGATTAGTTATGTAGGTATAGGGAGCTGCGTTTGAGACACATTTTGGTTAAAAAAATATCGCACAAAGGTACCCATGTTCCTTTTCATTCGTACAAAAATGGCCCCGTATACTAGCAGCTGTCAGTCAGAATCCGCAAAATACAAGAATAACTTTTTCTTCGTTCGATACGTATCAAAAACTTGTAAAGAAACGGTAAAAAGTGCAATCTCCTTGAACCCGTATCGCGGTCGTTATCTATACCCATTCACGCGCAATACGGTGTTGTAAATTACAGTAGCAACTAGCACCCCAGTATACCTGTGAACGTTTGAGTTTAACCCCCAACTACAAAGATGGGTGCGTCAGAGGGTGTGGATGGATTAATACCCGATTTTTTTTCCTCCAGGCGAGTTCGATAACCTATTGTGTCTGAGTCATCCCCAAAATCCACAATAATGAATACAGAGGATTGTGGCATCGGAAATTCCTATTACGTCGTATTGTCCGCCCCTATTCCCTCCTCATATTGTATTCTATAGGTCTATTAAATACTTTCATGATAAAGTTATGCGATTCGATCATTTTCGATGGTATGGGATGGGAAATAAATTGACGTTAATGCGGAGTTATATTTGGATATTTGCGAAAACAATTCACGAGTACCCTACGCTCTGATCTGTCAGAATGTTGGGACACGAATTTTGTAAAGGAACGTTACTATCATTCTTTATTAACGTTAAAAAAAACCGGTCAAGTGCGAGTTGGACTCGCGCACCGAGGGTTCCGTACAAACCTGTGGGTATATTAGGTCTTTACCTATGAAATTGCCGTTCTGCAGTACTGGCCATTTCAAATCAAAATAATTTTTGTTTGGCTAAGAATTCTAATTTCAAATTAATTTTATTTTAAAAACATGGATTTTTTTTTCTAAAAGTAGTCATTTCTTTATTGATTAGTGTTACATTTTCATCGCATTTCAATCTTTTTCGTCATCATGGATACGTTAAAAATTCGAGTAATTATGGAATATGAGTACCGTCGTGGCAGCAACGCGGCACAAGCGGCACGCAACATCAACGACGTTTACGGAGCTAACACTACAAACCAACGCACCACCTGTTATTGGTTTGCTCGCTTCCGTTCTGGAAATTTCGACCTGAGAAATGAACCTCGCGGTCGTCCGAAGACTTTGGTCGACAATGACGAATTAAAGGCGATTGTGGAAGCTGATGATACACAATCTACGGCTGAATTAGCAGCAGCTTTCGACGTTAGCGTCAAAACAATATTGGTCCATTTGCGTCAAATTGGCAAGGTAAAAAAGCTTGACAAATGGGTGCCCCACGAACTCAATGATCGCCAGCGCGAAGTACGCGTCGAGACGTGCCTTGCACTGCTCAACAGACACACAAATGAAGGAATTTTGAACCGCATTGTTACCTGCGATGAAAAATGGATTCTGTTTGATAACCGTAAGCGCTCAGCAAGTTGGTTGGATCCTGGTTCAGCACCTAAACAATGCCCTAAACGAAAACTTACCCCTAGAAAAGTGATGGTCACTGTTTGGTGGTCTAGCGCCGGTGTGATTCATCACAGCTTCTTACCAAACGGGGTGAGCATTACTGCAGATGTGTACTGTGAAGAACTGAACACAATGATGGAGAAGCTGGCGCATCTCCAACCAGCATTGGTCAATCGCTCGTCTCCGCTGCTCCTGCACGACAACGCGCGACCTCATACTGCACAGCAGACGGTCTCCAAGTTGCAAGAACTGGGGTTGGAAGCTCTCCGTCATCCGCCCTACTCACCAGACCTTGCGCCTACAGACTACTACTTTTTCCAGAATTTGGATAACTTCTTGGCGGGAAAAAAATTTAATACCCGAGAGGCAGTACAAAATGCCTTTGAAGAATTTGTTGCCTCCCGTCCAGCTGATTTCTTTAAGAAGGGCATCAATAAACTGCCACTGCGATGGCAAAGATGCATTGATTGCATGGGTGATTACTTCGATTAATACAAATAAAAAATTCATGAAAAAAATTCGTTTAAATTTTTTCATACAAAACGGCAATTTCATAGGTAAAGACCTATTATAAGTAAAAGTTCAAAATTGTCAAAAATATTTTTTTTTATATGACGAAACTAAAAATTTTCGGTTTTCGTAATTTTTCCTATATCTGTACTATAAGACGTGACTTCGTACAAAATTTCAAGATTCTAAGTTCACGGGAAGTACCCTGTAGGTTTTGATTCCCGTGCGAGTTTCGAAAATTTGGGGAATTTTGCGGCCTAAATGGCTGTATCTTTTGATTGCGTTGACTTAGAAGGTTGATTTTTCTACAGCTTCCAGGGACAGTAGAACTAAGTATCATATAGAAATTTCAGTTTGATACCTCCACGCGTTCCTGAGAAAAACGGTATTGACAGACGGACGGACGGACGGACGGACGGACGGACAACAAAGTGATCTTATAAGGGTTCCGTTTTTTCCTTTAGAGGTACGGAACCCTAAAAATCATGAATTAGAATTTCTTGTGAGATTTTGGTACTATTCAATACGGGAACTTTTCAGAACCAAAGAAAATTTGGCTCTGAAGACTTACGTTGTCTTCCCAATTTCAAACTCAATTAATTACGGGCTTTTAGGCTCACGTTAAAGTATCATCTGGCAAGACGATGTTGCTAAGCACCTTACGTCTTCGTTAAATTCAACGCTTAATAGAATGAATGAAGCGAATGAAGAGGACAAAGTAGGAAGTACAGTCCTTTGAGATTAAGATGGACAGTTGCAAAGTACGGGGAATACTACGTTATGTACCACCGGTGTATATCAAGCGCGTCCATTCAGATAAGCCAGACAAAGCCAATGCTGTTAACAATGTTTGTGCAATATGCTTGCTGTACGCATGTCACACCAATGTTTGCTCAAATATTAGGTCTTTACCTATGAAATTGCCGTTCTGCAGTACTGGCCATTTCAAATCAAAATAATTTTTGTTTGGCTAAGAATTCTAATTTCAAATTAATTTTATTTTAAAAACATGGATTTTTTTTTCTAAAAGTAGTCATTTCTTTATTGATTAGTGTTACATTTTCATCGCATTTCAATCTTTTTCGTCATCATGGATACGTTAAAAATTCGAGTAATTATGGAATATGAGTACCGTCGTGGCAGCAACGCGGCACAAGCGGCACGCAACATCAACGACGTTTACGGAGCTAACACTACAAACCAACGCACCACCTGTTATTGGTTTGCTCGCTTCCGTTCTGGAAATTTCGACCTGAAAAATGAACCTCGCGGTCGTCCGAAGACTTTGGTCGACAATGACGAATTAAAGGCGATTGTGGAAGCTGATGATACACAATCTACGGCTGAATTAGCAGCAGCTTTCGACGTTAGCGTCAAAACAATATTGGTCCATTTGCGTCAAATTGGCAAGGTAAAAAAGCTTGACAAATGGGTGCCCCACGAACTCAATGATCGCCAGCGCGAAGTACGCGTCGAGACGTGCCTTGCACTGCTCAACAGACACACAAATGAAGGAATTTTGAACCGCATTGTTACCTGCGATGAAAAATGGATTCTGTTTGATAACCGTAAGCGCTCAGCAAGTTGGTTGGATCCTGGTTCAGCACCTAAACAATGCCCTAAACGAAAACTTACCCCTAGAAAAGTGATGGTCACTGTTTGGTGGTCTAGCGCCGGTGTGATTCATCACAGCTTCTTACCAAACGGGGTGAGCATTACTGCAGATGTGTACTGTGAAGAACTGAACACAATGATGGAGAAGCTGGCGCATCTCCAACCAGCATTGGTCAATCGCTCGTCTCCGCTGCTCCTGCACGACAACGCGCGACCTCATACTGCACAGCAGACGGTCTCCAAGTTGCAAGAACTGGGGTTGGAAGCTCTCCGTCATCCGCCCTACTCACCAGACCTTGCGCCTACAGACTACTACTTTTTCCAGAATTTGGATAACTTCTTGGCGGGAAAAAAATTTAATACCCGAGAGGCAGTACAAAATGCCTTTGAAGAATTTGTTGCCTCCCGTCCAGCTGATTTCTTTAAGAAGGGCATCAATAAACTGCCACTGCGATGGCAAAGATGTTTTGATTGCATGGGTGATTACTTCGATTAATACAAATAAAAAATTCATGAAAAAAATTCGTTTAAATTTTTTCATACAAAACGGCAATTTCATAGGTAAAGACCTATTATTTTTACCGGCAAGGACGTTTAGGTCGCAGGTAGTAATATTTTTGCGTCTTTATAGAATATCACATTCATAGAATTTTAAATGAACTGTTTACTGTAGGCGCGGTTCAATATTCATACGTAAAGTGATGTTTTTATATTGATCGTCTTCTAACATATCAGGTGTATACATAATTAGTGGCCTGTACCTACATACCTACATGAAGGACTCGATAAAACTAACTTTTAGTACAGGTTATCTGGAAGTTAGTTGTTACGAATATTTTTTATATGCATATAGTCCAATGTGCTTGTTGCAACAAAGAAGCAAAATTATCATCTGACAAAATATTAGTTGCACACGCAGACAAAACTTCAAAGATAATTTAACAAACAAACCTTCGGTTTTCTCTATAACATTACCCCAGTGCCGCTAATGCGGTAATCATAACATGTCGTCATCGTTGTATCCCGATGAAACGTTCGGGCGTATGAAAATAACAGATTTATTTCGGTAATACAATGTTTATTAAGATAATTTGGGTATCCAGCCTGATTTCCCTTTTAATAATATTGAGCTTATTATACTTGAAGATTATATTTTATCGTCTTCACTCTCCCCCTATTTTGTTTTACCTTGTTTACGGGTGTCGATATGATAAAAGATGCAACAAAATTTGATTTGTATACCACCCTGTTTTTTTTTTTTTTTGGATGTGAAATCATCAAATAACTTCTCCCGCTCTGGGTGGAGCAGGAGGGCGTGTCAGACTTTTACTGACTAAAACCCACCCGTGTTCCTTCAGTAGCCCGTATGCCAGGGGCTGTGGTGTCTCTTTCGAACAAACCCGCACCCCTGGCAGGCATCGACCCTTGCGGGTCCCATCACTTTTGTGCTGACATCCCTTTGAGGCGCGCGTGGAACACAATGCGCCGTCGACTTGAGCTTGGTTCTTACCGGACAGCGAGCTACCCATTACTCGCCGTCCGCAAGCCCATGCCTACGGTGGCCGGAAATCGGCCTGGGATTCCCGACGCCCAGGGCGTCTCCGTATCCTGCGGCGGCTAGGGTCGCGCGGGCGCATATGCTGCCTCTCCCTCACGTGCGCCGCCTCCCTCTTCGCGAGCATCACTGCTTCGCTGAAGGAGGTGACGGCTCCCCATGCCCTCTCGCTCCGTACCATGGCTTGGACCAGGGCCGGACGCGAGAGATCGCCGCCGCCGATCGCCTCCACGAGGACACGGCGGTGCTCCGCCCAAGCAGGGCAGACCGCCACCGTGTGCTCCACCGTGTCCTCAGGGCGATCTTCGCAGTGGAAACACCTGGGCGTTTCCTCCCGCCCTATCCGAAACAGGAACCTCCCGAAACAACCGTGTCCGGTGAGGACCTGCGCCAGGCGGAAGGTGAGGACGCCATGCCGCCTCTCAAACCACTCCTCAAAGAGGGGACTTACCGCCGCAATCGTGGCGTGCCCAATACCACCCTGATTGGTTCTGTGTTTTCAGCGAATTTTGCATTGACGAATACCGATGTATCGATTTTCCGAGTTCTATGTCAACATCACACAGAATTAGGCAATATTCGGCGAATTCTGACTCGCCACTGAATTTGTCGAACTACATTTATTTGATAACCGAAAGGTTCACTGTAGATATTTGTTAAGCTATTATTTTAATTGGTTATAATCATGTTTTTGTCGAAAACTTTTCAGACTATTTGTTATCCTTTTTTAAATGACATGATCGAAATTACATTGTTTGTAAAGATTTAGAATTGTCTGTTCAATATTCCATAATATACTATGTTTATTGTATCAGTACAGTTGTTACCTACTGTTGGTAGAATCCATATTTCTATTTCGATGACGTCAAATGGGACTAAAGCGTATGATGTTTCCAAAAGACAGGTCAAGCGTAAAACACACTTATCTATTCATCAAGAGCCCCAAATAATACAGTCTGTGCTCACAATTTACGAATTCGTGTGCATATGTATGTATATATATAACGAGATCGTCTCTAGTAGCGTCTATTGGACACATCCTCACGACACACATTCACACGCCCACCCGCGATCCGCGAGAAATATAGCCCACGGATATTATTATGCACTTAGCATCTTGTATATTGTGATTTATGTACCTGTTTGTTAGTCCACGTTGTGGGGAAAACAGTCCATTTATACACTCTTTTAACAAAATAGACGAGAACTTTGTTGCAGTATACGTGTATAATATTTAGACAAGGAAACATTAGTAATCGTTTGCGCATTTTGGGTTTTGGGGAGATCTTGATAGCACAATGTTGACTAATAGCGCAAAAACGAGAGGAAGAACGTGACCAATTAATCAAAAGAGGGATCTCGAAATTGCCGGGTGATGATTTTCTGAATATTCCATCCTTCGACGCTGTGTAATTGATCCCTTAAGTACTTAAAGCCCTAATTTTCTCCGTAAATGAATTCAAATGAAGCCTACATTTTCCTTCTTCAGTCTACGTTTGTTAATTTGCGTTAAAATACTTGAACTGACTAAGCGAAGTGGAATACTGCAGAAGAAATACAGCTTTAACCTTTTAAACATTGACTATAACTATGTATTTCTAATTCATGTGTTTTTGTGCAGCAATTCCGCCAGAAATCAAGGAAGGACCGGAGAACCTCACCCGGGTGGATGGTTCCGAAGCTGTGCTTAAGTGCAGAGTGTTCGGAGCGCCGAAACCCATCGTCAAATGGATGAAGGATGATGTTGACGTTACTGGTGGGAAGTAAGTACTTATAGCATATTATTCTCTTACTAGTTTACCTTGCCTAGTGAAATAAAATTAATTGGCGAACTTCACTGCTGGATACAGAGTAAACAGTCGCTGGTATTGTATTTAATTGAAGTGATAAGTTTTTTATTTTTAGGTAATTATTTACAAGTACCATCTCGTCTGGTAATTTGATAATTTAATTTGACTTTTCATCATCAAAATGTCAATAAGTAAGGTTCATGCATGGTACATAGACCTCCTTAAAAACACTTTTAATACACAGTTGTCGAAGATTAGGCGATAGTCACACCCATAATGAATTAGATTTGGTACTTATTTATTGGTATCGATTTTAAATTCCTACATGTCAATTACAATTCATACGTAGTCATCAAGCATTTATGGCTGACGAAGTTTGATTTATTGGAGCATGTAAACAACTTAGTTTTTATTATATTTATATGGAATATTATTTTCATATGAGAACCTTCCATTCCTTTTTCCGTGATACAAATAACCGCACCCGCTGCAAAATTTCCCACACTAAACAAACACTCAAGATTACAGCTCCTAAGAATCGAATATCAAAACATCCCTAAGACGTTTTTGCCCTGGAAAATATTATCGGATTTCACTCCCCCGGCGAGGGTTTTTCCAGTTGATTTTACTACTTATCAAAATCGGACTATAGGTACATTAAAAACTTATGGCACATGAAAAACATATATACAAGGTTTACAGAATAAAACGCCAGACCTGGAGGTCCAAAAACACCAAATTAAGCGATTCATTTCCTCAGTTCCGTTATGATTCTGCCATTTCGCATTTAACTTCAACAAAGCAATTCATATTTTGTGAACCTTCTTACGAATTTCCATACAAAACTGTCAAACAAATGAAATTGCGGGAAATTGCGTGGGCTCAGATACTATAATGAATTGTCAGTTTGTGACTATTTTACGATTGTAAATATGATTAATTAAATTATCCTATTATGATTCTGCCAAAGCGGCCCTTTTAGACCCCCTGAAAATAGTTTGTTCCTTATTGACTACTAAATCGATTTCACATCGTATCGACTATTTACGTCAGAAAGGGATCGATCAAGTTTCCTTGAAGGGTATTTTTATGCTCGTAAGCAAGTTAATTAATTTGTAATACAACTATTGATCGATCACGACTAGTCTGATTAGTTTCCACTAAGTTTTCTTGATCTTGTTACTGAACTAATCTCTTATGTTTTGGCCCTTAAGGGCAGAGGTTAATCTGTAAATAATTATATCGTGTTCAGATATAAAAGGTTAGGTTTATTTATTTATAAGTAAGGGAAGCTTTTGAGAAAGGTCGAAAAGTGTAATGTTATAACATCTTTTTCCTTGTGTTATACAGGGTAAGTTTAATCCAGTGCGCAAATTGTAACCATGAATTCAGAATATCATTCTAGAACCTCTAGCGCAGAAATTTTTCGCCGGTTATGCAAAAAAATATCAGCTGTTTCATAGAAAAGTGCAATACCTACGCGGACAAAATGTATGGAACAGCAGATTTTTTTTTGTATATCCGGCGAAAAATTTCTGCGCTAGGGGTTCTAGAATGATATGCTGAATTCATAGTTACAATTTGCGCACTGGATAAAAACTTTTCCTGTATTGTGTTACGGAATTTTAATAGATAGTGTGACACTTATTCGTCTGCCTGACGGCCTTTCGAGTATTATTTATAAATCCATCTTGGGTATTTGTATTCGTCAACTGAATTGCTTAGTTATATCTTTTGCTCTCGATTTATGGCATTATATTGGAGGCTGGGTTATTCATTAATCGTTGAGTCATATGATTCTTGCACTAACTAATGAAATTAGGTGCCTTTGAAAGAGGCTCTCCTTGTATTGAAAATAACTGGCAAAATACGGGAAATGATTTCCACTGCTTACCACAGCATTTCCTAACTTCTCTTCATCATCTTCTTAGCTTTGGAGTAGGCTTCCAGTATAACTGGATGTAGCTGAACACCAGAATTTTATATAGAGTGATTGCCTATCTGATCTCCACATGCCAGTTGGTGGGTAGCGCCATACCTTTACGTTTTTTACCTTAACTGTCTCGTTGGTGGTCGTAAACGGTGTGCATGAGGTCATTTCCGGGCCGGGCAATATGTTATTGTTTTTTTTATATCTATAATTTCTCAATAGCAGCTCGGAGTCTCGATTTGTCTCCGGTTGATGGCAATACGCTCGCCCCCTATAACATGGGACTGAAACGTAACTGGCCGATTGTGGGTGTTACTATAGGAGCAGTTCTGCTTTACCTTCGGGGCTTACAGGCGTGATGTTATGTTATTGTACGATACCTCTTGGCAAGATCGGACTGGACTCTTATTAACAATTTCATGTTGTTTCACCTAGATACAACATAACTACGGACGGCGACCTGGTGATCCGCGACGTGTCGTATACGGACGTGGGAACGTACCAGTGTTACGCCAAGAACAAGTTCGGAGAGAAGTCCGCTTTCGGCTCCCTTGATGTTAAGAGTAAGTACTTTTATTGGTTCTATTATTGCTTTTGCCAGCGGATGCCCGCATTGAGGTCGGAAATCATCCCACGAGAACGTACCACCGGGACACAAAGTATCCTATGTGCTGATCCGTGTAACAAACTATAAATTTTCAAACAAATCCGTTTAGCTGTTTTTGCGTGATCGAGTTACAAACATTACATTTTTATATTTATAATATTAGCAGGAAGTAGATAAAATAAACAGCAATTAAACAAAGCTTTGTGTCTTTATTATTGTATTGATGTTTTGTTGCATCTGTCGCTGCGATAGATGCATCATCATAATAAGTGAGCTAGTGCGATACAATTATCTCACAACCGACCCCAGATACGGAACTAGCTTTCAAAAACCTGCAGGCAGTGTAAAGCCGTGTGGATGCCTCACAAACACCCGTGGTTACTACACTATCCTAATGATTCCAAGTCATTCATTAAACAATTTTCCAAATATTTATTTTGACTACATTACATCCAATACAAACAACTCAGCATATACCTACCACCTGTACCCCAGAGCGCACAGTGATCACCGACAAGCCGGAGCACTACGAGGTGGCGGCGGGCTCGTCGGCCACATTCCGCTGCAACGCGAACGCGGACGACTCCCTCAAGCTGCAGATCATCTGGCTCAACGACGGCCAACAGATAGACTTCGAGAACCAGCCGCGGTTCCGCATGACCAACGACTACTCGCTGCTCATCTCTGATACTACTGAGTTGGATTCTGGAGAGTATACCTGTATTGCGAAGACGGCGATTGATGAAGCTAGGGCGCAGGCTACACTTACTGTGCAAGGTGAGTCATATTTTGCAACATTCTTATGTACCATTGAAACGATCAGGACCACTAGCAGGGCAAATTAAGTGCAGGGTCGGCTAAGTTGACAGTAATGGTTGCAACGCGCATGGTCCAAAATCGCTTGGCAAATTGCGTGACAGTTCACGCTATGTCAAACACTGAGCTGTTTTCTGTCAAATATTGAGTGTACGGTAACTCTTGTGATCGTCTGGATACCACGCGAGCCCAGTGCGGGTTGGTACATGTCATTATGTCTTCGAATTTTTGGTTCTTGATTTTAGCTGCTTTCTCGCGATGTTTTTCTTGACCGTTTTGAGAGCAGTGGTGATGAAAGTATAGTGCCTGGTACAACTCATACCTATATCATGGCCGTTACCACTGTGCTACCACCGATACTATTTTGAACATACTGTCGATGAAATACGAAAAAGTAGGTTTATATTATAAGGTAAAACTGACGGCTGGGTTATGCATAACCAGCAATTGATGCATATTCATCTGCTATACGATAGGGATAGTTGGGGCTCGTCCATTCATTAGCCTGTATGTGTAAGCTCTCTTGCAAGTTTTCCGAGAACACTAGTACTTGCCAGTAAAACCTCACATTTCATCTTACTAAATTAACCTTAATCACTGGGGAATAAATAACATAATTGTTTGCACATAACATTCCACTGCAAACCACAGGTTACCCTTGATTTTCCAAGCTGCAACATTTGGTGCTATGAATAAATTTCTAAGTACCTAATCTGTAAAGTGCCATCAACTCTGTAGTCAGGATGATGACATTAAAACCCCGACGGGCACACAAAAGTTTATGATGTGTCGTAATGTGAAACTGCACAATTCCGGACTCTACTGAACTATTTGGAGGATTGCCAAAACTAACTCGGTTATGATTGCTGTAATATGTTCAATGTAGGTAACTTTGTAGTTTAATTCCCTGTTTGTTCAAAATAGCGAGTTAAAATGTCCTGGCGTTTCCCATGAACCTAGCTAGCGAAACCTCGACTTTAGCCCGCGAAATTAAAATTTTCTTATGAGTACTAGTGTAAAGTTCTCTCATCCTACATAGAAAAGGGAAAATCCTCGAACTGCCCCACGATTGATTTTGGGACGTTGCATATACAGGATATCCTGTATAGTATAGTCCAGTAACGCGTTAAACAGCTTGCGCGATGCAGATTTTGCGTAACGTCAGTTTGATGCGTAGTTCGCATGTTGCGTTGTAGATGTCGCTACAAAGGTACCCATAAGATTTCACGTCCTCGTTTGTAAACTTCCGTGTCGACTTGATGGCTGCTTATCTTATACCCATTCCGCCCAGACAAGCCCAACCCGCCCGAGCTGCAGGGCCTGGAGTGCCACGAGCGCACGGCCACGCTGCGCTGGCGCTCCATGGGCGACAACCGCGCGCCCATCCTGCGCTACTCCATACAGTACAACACCAGCTTCACGCCCGACACCTGGGACCTCACCAGCGACAATGTGCCGGCTATTGATACCTCGTGGACGGTGCAGCTCAGTCCTTGGGCTAACTACACCTTCAGGTAACTGTTATACCATATCTACATACGTAAACTCACGCCTTTATCTTATGGGGGTAGGCAGAAACTACAGAACGCCACCAGCTACGATCCTGAAATACTCCTTTTGTCGCGTTAACGTTCATACATCTGAGGACTTGGTGCGAGTTTAATTTTACCATCTCGATCTAACGCATTGATCGCGTTTGGCGCTCCGATTGGCCCTGGATTAGTGACGGATCAATCGGAGAGCGGAACACGCTCGATGCGTTTGATCGAGATGGTTAAATGAAACTCAAACTAGGGCCACTGGTCATACAGGTACCTTTGGTTGCAAGTACTACGCACCTGATCTTTCTGAAGAATATCACCAATAAGGTACCATTCCAAGACAGTTTTTTTTGTAATTACTACGGTTAAGGTACCTGCCGTTACCTCCTCGTCTCTAAAATCGACCCTTTATCATGACATGCCTTACAACTGAGTCCTGGCCTGTGATAATGTTCCAAATATTGATACGTCGTGGACAGTGCAGCTCAGTTCTTAGGCTAACTGTATCTTCAGGTAAGGTCAAGTCTACACCTATAGTCCAGAGAAATAAGCCCGCGAGATTCGTGGGCTTAAATGAAGGCGTATTACTGCATGTTTGTCCAAAATAAATTATTTATTATCATCATCCTTTAGTAGTATCGCCACTTCGACTTGATCCGGCGAGATGATGCATAATTTATTAGAAACGTTTCCACATTGCAGGGTGGCCGCGTGGAACAAGATCGGGCCGTCCAGCCCGTCGCGCCACTCGGAGGTGTGCACGACGCAGCCCGACGTGCCGTACAAGAACCCCGACAACGTGGTGGGAGAGGGGTCCGATCCTACCAACATGGTCATCTCTTGGTCGGTCAGTATCTACACTTTGATTTAATTATTGTTTTCTAATCAAATAATTTATTTGCATGAAAACGGGTAAGTGATACATATTTACAACAAAAGTTCTATAAACCATATCCTACCTTAATGGGTGTGCAAATATCCACAGGATAAGTTTTTAACCAGTGCGCAAACTGTAACCATGAATTCAGCATAATTATCATTCTAGACCCCCTTGCGCAAAAAAATCTGCTATTTCATAGAAAAGTATAATAAAGATATACATATACCTCATCATCATGCCTCTTTCCCATGAGCTTGCGATAAGAGTTGACAGGTAAACATCGTCACGTAATCAAAAATCGTTATGCCCCTCCATGCTTTCTCTCTCTGTACGATTGTGTGTGCGAGTATCGCAATATCGAATGTCGTTCCTGACCACACACGTTATATTTTCGCAATTAGGTTATCCGATTTCTGTGAGTAGATATTGATGTGTCTTACGTCTCCAAAAGACTCGAATAAATGTGCTCTGGTTGGCTGAATATAATAAAGACAGCCAATTAAATGTCTTGACTTGAGTTTGACCGCTTTTACGTACTTGCATTTATCGGCCTTAGTAAGTAAGGGTTTTATGATCAAATTTTATGTCATGTTGGCCATGTGTATTAATAATGTAATGACTCAGAAATGTCGCTCATATATCCTAATTGTTAGGGACCTAACTAAGGACTAAACCAAAAGACAGGTTCACTGAAGAATGGATATAATCCGTATATAGGTACAATATTTGATGTTGGTAAACTTAAGGAGTGCGCGCGCGTGCCGTCGTTGGAGACCGGTAGCGAAGTGCTTTGACGACCCACGTCCTGCACGCCGCTCCTCTCGTCGCCGCCACCTCCAGCCGCCTTCCGCTGTCTCACGACAGCAGCCGATGATTGCCGAGGTCGGACGCGCCCGAACATCCTCCCCGGGTTGAAGTATTCAAGTGAGAGGAAGTGGGCAGACGTTGTTGTAGGCCCGCACAACCGTTCCTCTCTTCGTCTTCAACTGCACTACCCGTGTGGTCCCGTCGCAGCCAGGGAAGACCTTGATGACACGGCCCAGTGGCCACACCAAGGGCGGTTGGCCTTTCTCTTTAATGAGAACCAGTGCTCCCACTGAAAGTTGACCTGTTGCCGCTGTCCATTTGGTTTTTAACTGCAGCAGAGAAACATATTCTAATTGAAAGCGGTTCCAAAAATGTTGCTTGATGTGCTCCACTCTTTGGTAGCGCTCCAGTCGCCCGATGTTGAGATCAGTAACCTGTGGATGTGGAACAGATATTAGTGGTCGTCCAATTATGAAGTGTCCAGGAGTGAGAGCAGAAAAATCTAGAGGATCAGTGGAAAGAGGTGTAAGTGGACGGGAGTTTAAGACGGCCTCTATTTGAGTCAAGCACGTGGCCATCTCCTCGTATGTTAAGTGCGTTAAGCCTAAAAGTCTCTTTAAATGATGTTTCGTAGACTTGACGGCGGCTTCAGCAATGCCATTGAAGTGGGGCGAGTATGGAGGCGCAAAAGAAAACTTAATGCCTTGTTGAGCAACTTCAGACACGAGATTCGAGTCTTGTAAGAACTTACGTAGCTCATTGCAAGTACCTATAAAGTTGGTCCCCTTGTCGGACAAGATGCTTTCGGGTTTGCCACGACGAGCCACGAAACGGTTCAAAGCAGCCATGTAGGCTTCTTTCGTAAGGTCTGTAACAAGCTCAATGTGAACAGCCTTAACGGCAAGGCAAACAAAAATACACAGGTACGCCTTTATAAGCCTGCACCCTCGCCCTTTGCGGTCAGCTATCAGCACTGGCCCAGCATAATCCACACTACAATTTAAAAATGGGTGTTCTAAATGTGTCCTTGCAGAGGGCAACTGACCCATTGTAGGTTGCACAATTTGACACTTGAATTTAAAGCATTTGATGCATTTTTTTTACTACACATTTGGAGAGGTTTCTACCACCAAGAGGCCAATACATTTGACGTATATTTGCCAAGAGCAGCTGAGGGCCGGCGTGTAAGCCGTCGAGATGATATTTATGAAATATTATTTTTGTTATATGGTGCTTACCACATAATAATACGGGGTGCTTGACATTATAGTCATAAGGTGAGTTGTCAAGTCTCCCTCCCACGCGTATGAGACCATTGGAATCTGTAAAGGGACTCAAAGAAATAAGCCTGTTTTTGTTTGGTAACGACTTTCCTGATTGCAATAAATTATACTCATTAGGAAACATATCCATTTGAGCGTGACGTAAAATTAAATTTGTAGAATTTGTAAGTTCTTCACAGGAAAAGGAACCAAGGAATTTTGTATGTTTATGTTTTAGATTGTAAACAAATCTTAACATGTAAGCGACGATTCTCTTTAAGTGATCATAATTGGAATATTTGTGAATGAGTGTTTTCATGAATGAATGATTATTATTATGATGTGACAAATGATTTGAGAATAAATTGTTGTATGATTGATGATTGGATGAGTGATCAGTGAAGTGTGATGATACAACTTCAGGTAGATCTTGTTTCAAGTTCTCATTGGGCATTTTTGGCCAATATGTTTCATCATTTAACAAAAACTGAGGACCTGACCACCACAAAGAACACTCGCTGATAAGGTCAGCCTTCAGCCCGCGAGAAACAAGATCCGCCGGATTTTCCTTCGACGGCACGTAGCTCCACGTGTGCCCTGTAGTGCATTCTTGTGTTTCATTGATACGATTACGGACAAAAGGTTTTAATAAATTTGGTGTCATGGAAAGCCAACTTAACACTATTGTCGAATCGCACCAAAAGTAACATTTACTAACGGGTTTGGTGAAGGAATTCCGTACATTAACACACAGTCTTGCTCCTAATAAAGCCCCACATAACTCAAGTCTAGGGATGGTTGTTGGCTTGATTGGTGCAACACGATTTTTAGATACCAACAGCTGTACACTTACCAACCCATTCTTAGTGCTAGACTTTACATAAATACATGCACCGTAGGCCTTTTCGGATGCATCTGTAAACACATGAATCTCATTTACAGTTGAATTGTCACATGAAATCCACCGGGGTATTTTAAGGGTATTTAAACATGGCAGACTATTCACGAACATTAACCAGGAGGTATGTATTTCATCTGGTACTTGCTCGTCCCAGTCACACTTAGACGTCCATAGACTGGATGATAATTTTAGCCTCGATAATGCAAGGACCTACCAGACCTAATGGGTCAAATATTTGACTTATCACTGATAAAATGTGGCGCTTTGTGATTGGTTTGCTGGTATCCACCGAAATTGAAAACTCGAGAGAATCAGATTTACATAACCAATATAGGCCTAACGTTTTTGAGGACACGTTTCTATCCTCAGACAAGTTCAACCTACTAGAATGCCCTGAACCACCGGCTATTTCTGTTAAAATCTCTAAACTATTAGATTGCCACTTTCTCAAATGAAAGTTAGCTGACGCTAAAATGGATGCAACTTCTTTACCCATCTTGACCACCTCGGAAACCGAGTCGCCACCACTCAGATAATCGTCGACATAAAAATCTCGTTCAATGGACGATTTTACAATGTCATTAGAGGCGGTTGTTGCTAGACTGACTAAGGTCTTTGTAGCTAAATAAGGGGCAGAAGCTGTGCCATAAGTAACAGTATTAAGACTGTACGTTTGAAGTGGTAGCTTAGGATCAGCACGAAAGATTATTTGTTGTAAACAACGTTGTGATGGTGTTACCTGAATGGCCCTATACATCTTTTCTATATCACCAGAAATAACGAACTTGTGCTGACGGAAACGCAGCAATATAGAAAAGAGATCGTCTTGAACAGTGGGCCCCACCATTTGGATGTCATTAAACGACATTCCAGAAGTCGTCGCTGCTGATGCATCGAAGACCACCCTGAGCTTAGTTGTGGTACTGGATTCTCGGATGACGCCATGATGTGGCAAAAAATACTCAATTCTGTTACCTGAATGAGGTTTCTTTGTTGAGTTATTCACAGTCATATGCCCTAAGCTCACGTACTCTTCGATGAATGCAACATATCTTTCCTTAAAAGCAGGATCACGTTGGAAACGACGTTCCAAAGATAAAAATCGGCGTTTAGCCATTTCATAAGACTCGCCTAACTCACTGGGATCATGTTTAAGAGGCATTGTAACTATGAATTGCCCGTTTTGATCACGCACAGTGTTAACACGAAAACTATCTTCGCAAGCTCGTTCTTCCTGTGACAAGGAATGCTCAGAAGGAACGGAATCGAGCTCCCAAAACTTATTTAGACTGTTATTTAAATCGTTCATGGAAATATTGCAAAAATGTGAATGTATATTTTTGGATGGATGTCTTGGAAGAGCCACAGAGCCTGATACTATCCATCCAAGCCTTGTCTCATGTAACTTGGGCTGATTTTTGCCTAAATTAATAGATGCACCGCCTAGAATATTCCAAAATATTTCAGCACCAACTAGTATGTCAATCTCTGATGGAACATTGAATGACGGATCGGCCAGATTTAAATCTAATGGAATGGGTATATTACTTATGTCCACTAAAGTAGACGGAAGTAATTTGGTAATTGTGGGTAATATGAAACAATCTAAATCTGTCTTATAGCTGCCGCTGCATGATTCAATGGTTAGTTTGCATGACCGTGTACTTAATGTAGTATGACTGTTAATACCTGTCACCGTGGAACTCGTGCTACGTCGGGGAAGTCCTAGCTTATCACATAGTTTCTGCGTAATAAAATTAGCTGTGCTACCATTATCGAGCAGGATCCTGGCGTCACTCCTGATGCCTCGGTGATTCACCGCTCTCACCAGCGCTGTGGACAGGAAAATATGAGAGGTAGTATGCTGCGACTGAGCGTCACTCGACATGGCGATATTTTCTGAAGTGCCGTTATGTGGAGCGGCACCGCCAGAAACACCAGTGGGCAATGCTACGCTATTGGGCATAGGATCTTGGAAATTAGTAGACTGTTCCACATGTAAAAGTGTATTATGTCTACCTTTACAATATTTACAAGGAGCTAATCTACATCGTTTTGTTAAGTGACCACTACGTAAGCAGTTAAAACAAACTTTAAATTCTTTAACCTTTAATATGCGTTGTTCTACGTTCAGTTTTCGAAAGCCTTCACAAGTGTATAACAGATGATTTTGAGTACATAAGGGACATTTTGTTTTGTATTTTTGATTTGAATTATCGCTTTGATTAGTTGCTATTATTAATGATTTATGTTTATTTTCTACTTGATTGTTATTAGTGTTAGTATTATTTTCTATATTAAGTGTGATTTTGTTATGTTCTAATGTCTCCAATAAATCAGCTTTTTTGCTAATAAACGAACAAAATTGAGTGACCGTCGGTTTTGTTGGTATGCTGTTACGATGAGCTTCCCATTCCCTGCTAGTGATAGGATCTAATTTAATTGCCATCATATAAATAATTAACGTATCCCAACTGTCCGTGGGCTCGTTCATTGTATTAAGGGCTCTAATATTTTTATTAATAAGATCTATTAAACGACGCAAAGAAGTGGATGATTCTTGTGTAATACAATCTACATTAAACAAAGCCTTAACATGGGTATCTACCAAAAGCCTACTATTATCAAAGCGGTCGCTTAGTAACTTCCACGCCATTTCATAATTATCACCTTTAAAATCTATATTTTTTATTATTTCTAAAGCATCGCCTTTAAGGGACGCACGGAGGTAGTGGAACTTACTAATGGCATCTATGCAACTACTATTATGAATTAGTGACAAATATGTATCTCTATATTCAAGCCAGTACTGATAACCACCATCAAAATTTGGCAAATCAATTTTAGGTAAGCGTATAAAGTTACGTTGTTGAAACGATGCACCTGAATGTTTGTTCACCGAGCCTGTTACAGACCCGCCATCACCGCTCACATTACTGGCAAGCAGGCCGTGCGCCTGCGCTGCGAGCGCGTGGTAACGGTCCTCGAACTTTGCTCTCTCTGCATACGCCTCGTCAGGATCATCCGAAAGCACCTCGATGTCCACCTGTAAATTGTCGAAATCATCGTATGTAGCTTCAAATTTTTTTAAACGGCTCTCCAACTCTAAGTGTTGAATGTCGGAAATAACCTTGCAACTAAGAAGCACATTCAAGTAATTGGTGAAATTTGTAAGCTTTGCCTTAATAGCACTTCGCTTTCTCACCAATAAGTCTAAAGAGGCCATAGCGTAATCTAGGAAGAAAAGTAAAAGGGAATATTAACACTAATTGAGGCGAAGCAAAGTTTCGTAAAGAAGTTGGCAGTTAAGCTTGAACAAAACACATAAAAAATGTGAATGAATAGCCGCGTGACCTTGATGAATGTCACGGGAGCCAGCGAGCTACACCGGTCAGCTGTTATAATATTATAATCCGCACACAGCTGATCATGCAAGTAACGGTAAATAGCTATCAATTGAGAAATGCACAAGAGTAAGCAGTGCAGTGCATAGGAGTGAAAGAGATAACTAGAATGTTAACACGTATTGACTCAAATATGATCGTGAAACGGAAACTAATTTAAATTGAACAGAACAAAAACACTTTAAATTTGTTTGAAAAGGATATAGAAGGAATAAATTGGAACGAACTCACGTAATACCGAATCCTTATCCACAAGAAACCTTTCCAAATATCTTCCAAGCGATGACTCGGCGTAAATCGTCCAATCCAGTCGATAATAAGCGCCGGCGTCGTTATCAAGACTTGGAGAATTATTGTAGTATCTTCCAGTTCTTTTTCTTCTTTTTTCAATTGACTTCGGTTGAATAAAAACCGTTGCTCCGGTGACGCAGCGAATTTAATAAAAAGTTCAAAGTACACCAACGTCGAAACGTAATGCCAGTGGCCGACGAAATTGGATTTACCAAAACGCGACTATTAAGAGGCTCGAAGGACCATTTGTTAGGGACCTAACTAAGGACTAAACCAAAAGACAGGTTCACTGAAGAATGGATATAATCCGTATATAGGTACAATATTTGATGTTGGTAAACTTAAGGAGTGCGCGCGCGTGCCGTCGTTGGAGACCGGTAGCGAAGTGCTTTGACGACCCACGTCCTGCACGCCGCTCCTCTCGTCGCCGCCACCTCCAGCCGCCTTCCGCTGTCTCACGACAGCAGCCGATGATTGCCGAGGTCGGACGCGCCCGAACATAATAATAAAGCTAAAGAGTTTGTTTTTTGTTTTGTTTGTTTAATCTCTGGAACGAACAGTCGGACTTGAAAATATTTTTTTTTTTCTGATTGCACTATTCTTGAGAAAGATTATTTAACATCACGCTACGACCTAGGAGCCGAGCAAAAAGAAAAAAAAAAACTCGAAAGAACGCTAAGCGAAAATGAAGTAACAGCGCGGGCAGGTGATGGGACGTGACGTGGTGGGTTGGGGCCAAGAAGCTTATAGACAAAAAAAGTGGAGGCTACATTCGAAATAAAAAAGTGAAGACGAGACAGTGATATGTGTTTTCTCTCTCTTATGTATGTATTTAGAAAGAGAGCGTTAGCCCACAGTCGTCTTCACTTAGATATTTAGAGTGTTGTCTCCAGTTTTATCTCTAAGCTTCTTGGTTGGTGCCCAAAATTTCTCGCGGAAAAATTCGCATGCAGAAGCTAGTCATGAATAAAAATTGATAACCAACTTGGTGTACAGACACCGCACATCAAGGTATCCCAAACTGTCGAATTATCCCAATTAAACATGAACCTTATAACTTTTGAAATAAAGTTGAAAATCTATTTAAAAAAATTACAGATTTGAGTAGCTAGATGTGCAATACAGCACATTCTATCTGTCTTATCGAGATTTATCTATATCAACCGATCGTAACCTTTTGTTTCCTTACAGAAAATGCCTCAAATCGAGCACAACGGCCCCGGCTTCTACTACCTGGTAACCTGGCGACGCAACATCACTGGACAGCCGTGGAACGAGGAGCAAGTGCGCGACTGGCAACAGACTGAGTACATCGTACCGAACACGCCCACCTTCGTGCCCTACAAACTCAAGGTAACTAGATCATTTAGCACTGTTCTCTGATGGACATTTATCAGTAAATAGTAGTTTATGAAACTTCATACCTAGTTATGTGCAGTTTCATATACTACTTCATCTCCCTTATACATTGGGATTGAACCTACTAAATAAAAGATTAAAGTTTGAATGAGTAAGAAATAGGAAAAAAATAAGTGTTGGTAACTCCTTTGTGTTATTAATAATTAACTTCTTGGATTTGCCCTATATCATATTAGTAAAAAAATATGTTTCACAACATTATTCTGCTAGAGAAAATGTGTTGAATTTAGGTCAATAAAAAGTCGTCTTAAAGTTTATAGTGCGAATTGTACGCTATGAGAGAAGATAAATAAACCCTGGAGCACTTCTTGTCATACTGATTAATTTGCCACTAAAGTGCAGCTAGTAAAGATCACAATGAAGATTTATCAGAAGTCCAGTTATTTATGTCTGTTGATTAAACTAGTTGAATAATGCTAATGCCAAAGTCACAATAGCTTGTAAGCAAACTTTTTGAGGCTGTCGAAAACGTTAACCTTCACTATGATAAATTAAACAATTAATTAGACATTACTATGCCACTAACAGGTAACCGCAGTCAACTACAAGGGAACATCGAACGTGACGCCCGTAGAAGTCATCGGCTGGTCCGGAGAAGACATTCCCCTGCAAGCTCCTCAGAACTTCACGCTTGTACAAGTCACCACAGGCACCACAGCACTCCTAAACTGGAACCCAGTTCCACCAGAATCAGTCCGAGGACACTTTAAAGGATACAAGATCCAAACCTGGGTAGATGGCGAAGAGGACAGGCTCAAAGAAATCCTAGTCAAAGCTGACGCGTCCAGCGCTTTAGTTAGTAAATTCAAGCCGTACAAGAAGAACAATGCCAGGATCTTGGTTTACAACGGCCGTTTCAATGGTCCTCCTAGCGACACCCTTAGCTTCCACACCCCTGAAGGCAAACCTGGTAGCGTCAAATCCTTCGAAGTTTACCCCATCGGTTCCTCAGCCATGCTCCTGAAATGGGACAAGCCTGTAGACGAAAACGGAGTCCTTACCGGCTATAAAATCTATTACCAGAAGGTCACCGGAACAGATCTAGGGCTGATCCAAGAACGCAAGAAGGAGATCGATCCCAAGTTCGATCGCGCAAAGTTGGCTGGTCTTGAACCCAACACGAAGTACCGCATTGAAATCAGAGCGAAGACTAAGGCTGGTGAAGGAGACAAGTACTACGTGGAACAGTCTACTAAAACAGTTGTGACAGCTAAGCCTGAAATTCCTCTATTTGAGACGAGTACGTTGCCGGCTAAGGAAGGAACTGCTCATATTCTTGTCCGTTGGATTCCATCTTTAGATGGACATGCCGGCACTCACTTCGTCGCATGGTACAAGCTGAAGGGGCATCCTGACTGGACGAAGACAAATGAAGTGACTGACGATGATTACGTGATCCTGACGGGATTGGAGCCAGGTCAGGTGTATGAAGTGAAGCTGACGGCTCATGACGGAGAGTACTTCAGTGCCAGCGAGATCAAGGATGTTGATACTACCATTGGTAAGTGTTGGTACTACGAAAATGAGAGTTGTTAGATTTTAAAATAGTACTGTCGTTTCACTTCTGTCTTTTTGTTTCTCTGTACTTATAGCCAAAAATAAAAGTCAAAGATGAAGACTGAAACGGTCACTATACAAAAGGGTTATTTCGTTACATATATATTTTTGTTACTGGTTTAAATAAATCATTGAAGTTTTTGTTTGAGTTTCTTTATTACAAGAGGTTAATCAAAATAATAAACAAATCCTCTGATAAAAATTCTCGTCACGAGAAGTTATCTGCATACCTAGAGCTCAAACTTTTATTTATTTTAGTTCAAGGTTATCAATATACTTAAACAAAAGGTCAAAGGTCAATGATAACAAAAATATTTGCTATCAACGTGATTTGCGACAATTTTTTACCTCTGGCAATAATGAATGTATTGAAGCAAAACGTACAGTAAGTAACCAAAAAAAAAGTCGTCAAATAATAGACAATTCTTTCTTTTTAAGTATTTAGCCATGTCAACTTTTTGGGTGTTGCTATTATATTAGCAACAGATCAATTGTCTATGGTATAAGTGCTAAATGATGCTTGTTTAATTGATAACACGCATGACATCAACGACCTTAGCAGTACATTTTTTAATACAGAAACGTGGGCTTTCATAATGCTGTTAAATGTTTTCTAGTCCATTGCTGCATGTTAATCGCCTTTTTTTTTGGTGAGAAATCATCAAATAACTTCTCCCTCTCTGGGTGGAGCAGGAGGGCGTGCCAGACTTTTACTGACTAAAACCCACCCGTGTTCCCTTCCCTCAGTTCCCTGTGTGCCAGGGGCGGCGGAATCTCTTTCGAACAACCCGTACCCCTGGCAGCATGGTAAATGCATTACAATTATTGTATTTTACAGTTCGGAAACAAAATCGCGATTCTAAACAGGACGTATCAAAATATAAGTTTATAATTGTGGGCCTCTTAATTTTACAGCTAAGAAAAACAGTAGAATAGAATTCTGTAATCAATATCAATGCTCGCACCTTGTATGAAAAGAGGCGTTTGCTCTGCAATAAACCAGTAATTGGCTTGTATTATCATAATAACAAAAATAGGTAATATATCTACGTTTTTCATTCAACTCTCCTGACGCAGATCTAATGAAAGAAATCTGTAATCTCTAAATAGTATAAAGTCGCTGTTTTCGTCTATATGTTTCCCCCTTCAATTCTAAAGTTTGCAACGGATTTTGATTCTTCCGGATGGTTTAAATGTGTAATTCATGTATATTATAGTATAAAAAAGCCAAGATTTCAAAAAGTTGTAATGAACTCGTAGAAAATATAGTTTTGGGCGCTTACATTGCTAACGCTGCCCAAAGCTTACGAGACAAATCAAAATAATGTTCTACAGAAATGTATATCTCAAAAAAGTCTTCAGAAAAATCCTCGATGTCAGTATGTCTATCTCCTAAGGAAAGCTCACAGTAAACAATCTTATCTTTTACATATTCCTAAAAAATAATCGAGTATTTACGAAGCTATTTAAACAATACAGTATTAAACCTTATCCAGTTGAATACGTTAGGTACGTTGTACATTTAATGTTAATTAAAATGACCCTTTACAGTATAAAATTAATAGATAAAAGATATCATAGATTTAAAATTATTAGTCGCTCGCAGCGAATCAGGCGGTCGGCCGGCATGCCCCGTTGCCGTCCACGCCGCGGTATGACATTCTATAGTAACACGACCTTCGTCACATACACTGTACACCCGTGCAAAGCCGAGGCACCCTAGCTACTTTCTTTTAAAATAAGCAGTACCTTTGTGCTCTTCTATCTTTATGTATTTTGCTCTACAAATATATTTATCCTACCATTTCTCCACAGACGGCCCAATAGTAAAGCCAGACGAAGACAAGACAGCGACCGCAGGCTGGTTCATCGGCGTGATGCTGGCGCTGGCCTTCCTGCTGCTGGTGTTGGTGCTGGTGTGCGTGGTGCGGCGCAACCGCGGCGGCAAGTACGACGTGCACGACCGCGAGCTGGCGCACGGTCGCCGGGACTACGCCGACGGTGGCTTCCACGAGTACACGCATCCGTGAGTACAGGCTGCGCTCTATACAACCGCGGCAGTACGACGTGCACGACCGCGAGCTGGCGCACGGTCGCCGGGACTACGCCGACGGTGGCTTCCACGAGTACACGCATCCGTGAGTACAGGCTGCGCTCTATACAACCGCGGCAGTACGACGTGCACGACCGCGAGCTGGCGCACGGTCGCCGGGACTACGCCGACGGTGGCTTCCACGAGTACACGCATCCGTGAGTACAGGCTGCGCTCTATACAACCGCGGCAGTACGACGTGCACGACCGCGAGCTGGCGCACGGTCGCCGGGACTACGCCGACGGTGGCTTCCACGAGTACACGCATCCGTGAGTACAGGCTGCGCTCTATACAACCGCGGCAGTACGACGTGCACGACCGCGAGCTGGCGCACGGCGGCCGGGACTACGCCGACGGTGGCTTCCACGAGTACACGCATCCGTGAGTACAGGCTGCGCTCTATACAACCGCGGCAGTACGACGTGCACGACCGCGAGCTGGCGCACGGCCGCCGGGACTACGCCGACGGTGGCTTCCACGAGTACACGCATCCGTGAGTACAGGCTGCGCTCTATACAACCGCGGCAGTACGACGTGCACGACCGCGAGCTGGCGCACGGTCGCCGGGACTACGCCGACGGTGGCTTCCACGAGTACACGCATCCGTGAGTACAGGCTGCGCTCTATACAACCGCGGCAGTACGACGTGCACGACCGCGAGCTGGCGCACGGCCGCCGGGACTACGCCGACGGTGGCTTCCACGAGTACACGCATCCGTGAGTACAGGCTGCGCTCTATACAACCGCGGCAGTACGACGTGCACGACCGCGAGCTGGCGCACGGTCGCCGGGACTACGCCGACGGTGGCTTCCACGAGTACACGCATCCGTGAGTACAGGCTGCGCTCTATACAACCGCGGCAGTACGACGTGCACGACCGCGAGCTGGCGCACGGCCGCCGGGACTACGCCGACGGTGGCTTCCACGAGTACACGCATCCGTGAGTACAGGCTGCGCTCTATACAACCGCGGCAGTACGACGTGCACGACCGCGAGCTGGCGCACGGTCGCCGGGACTACGCCGACGGTGGCTTCCACGAGTACACGCATCCGTGAGTACAGGCTGCGCTCTATACAACCGCGGCAGTACGACGTGCACGACCGCGAGCTGGCGCACGGCGGCCGGGACTACGCCGACGGTGGCTTCCACGAGTACACGCATCCGTGAGTACAGGCTGCGCTCTATACAACCGCGGCAGTACGACGTGCACGACCGCGAGCTGGCGCACGGCCGCCGGGACTACGCCGACGGTGGCTTCCACGAGTACACGCATCCGTGAGTACAGGCTGCGCTCTATACAACCGCGGCAGTACGACGTGCACGACCGCGAGCTGGCGCACGGTCGCCGGGACTACGCCGACGGTGGCTTCCACGAGTACACGCATCCGTGAGTACAGGCTGCGCTCTATACAACCGCGGCAGTACGACGTGCACGACCGCGAGCTGGCGCACGGCCGCCGGGACTACGCCGACGGTGGCTTCCACGAGTACACGCATCCGTGAGTACAGGCTGCGCTCTATACAACCGCGGCAGTACGACGTGCACGACCGCGAGCTGGCGCACGGTCGCCGGGACTACGCCGACGGTGGCTTCCACGAGTACACGCATCCGTGAGTACAGGCTGCGCTCTATACAACCGCGGCAGTACGACGTGCACGACCGCGAGCTGGCGCACGGCGGCCGGGACTACGCCGACGGTGGCTTCCACGAGTACACGCATCCGTGAGTACAGGCTGCGCTCTATACAACCGCGGCAGTACGACGTGCACGACCGCGAGCTGGCGCACGGCCGCCGGGACTACGCCGACGGTGGCTTCCACGAGTACACGCATCCGTGAGTACAGGCTGCGCTCTATACAACCGCGGCAGTACGACGTGCACGACCGCGAGCTGGCGCACGGCCGCCGGGACTACGCCGACGGTGGCTTCCACGAGTACACGCATCCGTGAGTACAGGCTGCGCTCTATACAACCGCGGCAGTACGACGTGCACGACCGCGAGCTGGCGCACGGCCGCCGGGACTACGCCGACGGTGGCTTCCACGAGTACACGCATCCGTGAGTACAGGCTGCGCTCTATACAACCGCGGCAGTACGACGTGCACGACCGCGAGCTGGCGCACGGCCGCCGGGACTACGCCGACGGTGGCTTCCACGAGTACACGCATCCGTGAGTACAGGCTGCGCTCTATACAACCGCGGCAGTACGACGTGCACGACCGCGAGCTGGCGCACGGCCGCCGGGACTACGCCGACGGTGGCTTCCACGAGTACACGCATCCGTGAGTACAGGCTGCGCTCTATACAACCGCGGCAGTACGACGTGCACGACCGCGAGCTGGCGCACGGCCGCCGGGACTACGCCGACGGTGGCTTCCACGAGTACACGCATCCGTGAGTACAGGCTGCGCTCTATACAACCGCGGCAGTACGACGTGCACGACCGCGAGCTGGCGCACGGCCGCCGGGACTACGCCGACGGTGGCTTCCACGAGTACACGCATCCGTGAGTACAGGCTGCGCTCTATACAACCGCGGCAGTACGACGTGCACGACCGCGAGCTGGCGCACGGCCGCCGGGACTACGCCGACGGTGGCTTCCACGAGTACACGCATCCGTGAGTACAGGCTGCGCTCTATACAACCGCGGCAGTACGACGTGCACGACCGCGAGCTGGCGCACGGCCGCCGGGACTACGCCGACGGTGGCTTCCACGAGTACACGCATCCGTGAGTACAGGCTGCGCTCTATACAACCGCGGCAGTACGACGTGCACGACCGCGAGCTGGCGCACGGCCGCCGGGACTACGCCGACGGTGGCTTCCACGAGTACACGCATCCGTGAGTACAGGCTGCGCTCTATACAACCGCGGCAGTACGACGTGCACGACCGCGAGCTGGCGCACGGCCGCCGGGACTACGCCGACGGTGGCTTCCACGAGTACACGCATCCGTGAGTACAGGCTGCGCTCTATACAACCGCGGCAGTACGACGTGCACGACCGCGAGCTGGCGCACGGCCGCCGGGACTACGCCGACGGTGGCTTCCACGAGTACACGCATCCGTGAGTACAGGCTGCGCTCTATACAACCGCGGCAGTACGACGTGCACGACCGCGAGCTGGCGCACGGCCGCCGGGACTACGCCGACGGTGGCTTCCACGAGTACACGCATCCGTGAGTACAGGCTGCGCTCTATACAACCGCGGCAGTACGACGTGCACGACCGCGAGCTGGCGCACGGCCGCCGGGACTACGCCGACGGTGGCTTCCACGAGTACACGCATCCGTGAGTACAGGCTGCGCTCTATACAACCGCGGCAGTACGACGTGCACGACCGCGAGCTGGCGCACGGCCGCCGGGACTACGCCGACGGTGGCTTCCACGAGTACACGCATCCGTGAGTACAGGCTGCGCTCTATACAACCGCGGCAGTACGACGTGCACGACCGCGAGCTGGCGCACGGCCGCCGGGACTACGCCGACGGTGGCTTCCACGAGTACACGCATCCGTGAGTACAGGCTGCGCTCTATACAACCGCGGCAGTACGACGTGCACGACCGCGAGCTGGCGCACGGCCGCCGGGACTACGCCGACGGTGGCTTCCACGAGTACACGCATCCGTGAGTACAGGCTGCGCTCTATACAACCGCGGCAGTACGACGTGCACGACCGCGAGCTGGCGCACGGCCGCCGGGACTACGCCGACGGTGGCTTCCACGAGTACACGCATCCGTGAGTACAGGCTGCGCTCTATACAACCGCGGCAGTACGACGTGCACGACCGCGAGCTGGCGCACGGCCGCCGGGACTACGCCGACGGTGGCATCCACGAGTACACGCATCCGTGAGTACAGGCTGCGCTCTATACAACCGCGGCAGTACGACGTGCACGACCGCGAGCTGGCGCACGGCCGCCGGGACTACGCCGACGGTGGCTTCCACGAGTACACGCATCCGTGAGTACAGGCTGCGCTCTATACAACCGCGGCAGTACGACGTGCACGACCGCGAGCTGGCGCACGGCCGCCGGGACTACGCCGACGGTGGCTTCCACGAGTACACGCATCCGTGAGTACAGGCTGCGCTCTATACAACCGCGGCAGTACGACGTGCACGACCGCGAGCTGGCGCACGGCCGCCGGGACTACGCCGACGGTGGCTTCCACGAGTACACGCATCCGTGAGTACAGGCTGCGCTCTATACAAACGTCTTGTTAATATATATAATAGTTTTACTTGGTTATACTCTTTCGGGGTTGAAAATCTTTGTTAAGTAGATTCATTTAGCATTTAATACTACATGTATGTGTCTGTTTGTTTTTTTGTGTGTAATTAGTGATCTGCGGTGCAAGCGGCGTGTCTAGAAATTCCTACCTGAAATAAAAGTGCTAAATTTCCCGAGGTCTCAAATCAGGGGGCTACTCCCTAAGCACGAAAGGCTTAGTTTCCGATCGAAGTTACGGGCATTTTCGCCGTATCACTAACGGACATCTGAGGGGCAATTCTCGTAATTTTAAGAACGTTGACAGTCTGATTTAAAGACTAAAATCAGACTGTCAACGTTTTACATTTAACGTTTTTTTCAAAAGTACCTCTAGCTTCGAAACATTTTTGACAAGTTTTTGACATTTGATTGTCGCCGAGGTGAGACTGCGACTAGTATTTTCGTTGACGGATTGTAGAACCCCTCACTAGTTACTAAAGATCTGGCAGACCACTCCAGGTCTACTCTCTAACTATTATGATTTTGACAGCAGGTATTGCAATGTTTAATAAGTTCTTCTTCAGAACATTAGCCAGCTTGCGTTATTACGACCTCCTCAGAATAAGTAACGTTATTCTACCTGCCAACAATCTCTGTTCCAGTCTTGACAACAAGTCTCGCCACTCAATGAGCAGCGGCACGAAGCCCGGCCCTGAAAGTGATACTGACTCCATGGCAGAGTACGGCGAAGGAGAAACAGGTACGTTTGTTGTGTAGATACTGTTGTGTGGCTGTCTACCGCCCCCGGCGCCCCTGTACACGATGGCTGACAAATGCTGCATAATCAACTCTGCCTATCGCAGTCCACTGCTGGACATGGCCTGCATAATCAACCTATAATTTTCCCACTGTTGGGACACAGGCTTCAGTGGCCTGTAAACCAAGTGAGCCCAGTGCGGCTTGGCGGATGTCACGTCTGCAAAATTTTGGTTCTAGGACATGCCGGTTTCCTCACGATGTTTTTCTTCACCGTTTTGAGAGCAGTGGTGATGAAATAATTTACAGAAGTAAAGTGCTTGGGTTCGGACCCACGACCTCCAAGTCGTAAGTCACGTTACTACTGGACCACCACTGCTCTCGCAATGCTGATGAGAATAAAATACAGTTAAAAAAGTACAGTCCTTAGGACCTCAAATAAAAATCCAAATAGCTTTTTTTTGTTATCGTGTATTCTTTTAATTAGTGGAAGCCACTGTTTTATTAGTATTTGGATTTATGTATATTCCTTTTGTAATGCTAAGTAAAAAGGTTTGTGAATTTAGCGTTGAGTCACTTTGGTCAGTCAGCGTGTGGATTGTTTGCCAAACTTTTTATTTCTTGCTTTGTTTTTGACTAGAGTTAAGCTTGTCATATAAAATCATTGTTTTTTTTTTAATAATTAATTTATTTTGACTTTATTGTTAATGTTATTAGTTAAATTGCCTTCATTAAACTGCACGCATTTTTAAGTTTTACTTTGATTGCACGATAGCTACCAAAAACCATTATTATTTCACTGATCAAAAAACGGTTTGCACATTTCACAAATAAAACAGTAGAGTTACACATCATCTCTATTTTTTAGTTTAAAATAGGCTTCTTGACTACGGCTAATTAAAAAACGGTGCAACACATTTTATGATCAGTGTAAACCCCCCCAATTTTGACGTCGCATGTGTGTCGTCGTGGCTTTAAAAGCATAAAGCATGTGTTTCCAGCGGGTATGAACGAGGACGGCTCCTTCATCGGTCAGTACGGGCGCAAGCGACGGCCCCCGACCACAGGACAGACTGATTCCGCCTCACAGGCCTTCGCCACCCTCGTCTAACCCCTTTACCTCTCCCTCTACCTTGCACCTTTTTATTGAAGCTTGTGTATATTGAGATGGTGCTTTAAGTCCCAAGAATTTGTATTATCCAAGACTCTGATTTTGAATGTCTTCAATGCAATTAGATTTTAATTCGCCATCTGCTTTAAAAGTTTTGTTTAGAAAGATTCGTCTATCTCAGTAAACACTAAGCTCGAGCCTTTGCAAAATAAGTGCGCTCCAAATATAGCTACGTTCTTGTAAGCTTGATATGTAACGTAGTGCCATTGCATCACAATAAATATGCAAAATAAAACAGTCCGGTACTGGTAGCCAATCGCCGTAGACAACTCCCTTGTTCTTCGTTCTGATTGGTCGACAATTGACGGTGCTTCGCCCGCCAACATTTTGTTCTCTATTACGTTTTGATCTGTGAATAATGTTGTGAATCTTTTTTATAGATCTGGGCAGTATACTGCTAGTTTAGGCAAGTTTTTCACGTACTCGACAGAAATAAGTAAAATATAAGTTTTGTCTTGTGCATGAAAAGAGTAGTTTTAAAATTTAAACAAGGGCGTCCAGTCTTTATTGCACTATTTCAGAAATAGTTTAAAATAAGGCTTTATCACTGAGTATTCATTACCCTTCGCAAGTAATTTTTGCAGCTTAGGTTAGGTTATAAGTACAGAATAATTTGTTTGTAAGTAACTTTAGGTTGTAAAGAAACAAATGATATTATTTGGAGTGAATATTTCCTACTTAAATGTTTATTAGCGTGCTTTGTTATAAGTTTTGCATTTGTTTTAATGTTGATATTATTTCCTCGTTCCGTCCCATTCCTCTTTTTCTTTGCCTGCACGAGCGCCGTTTTTGTTTCGTTTTGTAAGGTATGATTTTTTTTTTCGTTTTGCCTTCTATTTTGCCAATGATTTTTATTTGGTGACACACATTTTTTTTCTACAGAACCGAATACTTATGCCGTGTTCCGAAATGCAACATAAGTGATAATATCGCGAACCCGACCAAATTGAATAGTCAAAAAATTTAAGAGCTATCAGATCATTAGTACTGATTTTTATTTTGGTTGGCTTCGCGATATTATTACTATTTGTCTAATACGGAATGCGCCCTTACTGTGTTTTTTTTGTATGTTGGCGACTGTGTAGGCATCATAATGGGTAATAAGCCCATGCTCAGTTGCAATTTAATAGGATATGGGTCTATGGATATTCGTTCAATTAATGATGGATCTTATAATAGATTTCCTAAGACCCAAAAACGTTTTTCTTTTCTTCATGCTATTTCATCGCAGGTCAATCTAGAAGATTGTGCATAAACGCGAGCGACACGCGTCAACGACATAGGCAACTGCAGCCGTCGACAACGTGCCGTTCGTGGATTTAAGCTGCTCAAAAACACGAGCGGCACGTCATCGACGGCTGCCTCTACCGTTGTTGAGTGCCACTTATGTGTACGTACACTAACCGGGCTTCCCTTGGGTAACCTTATCCATGAGGCCTCCAGCTAGCCACCCCAAATATGTAGTATCGAGTGAAGGTTAATTAACAATGTGTCCCACTGCAGGTCGGTTCACGGAGGACGGCTCGTTCATCGGCCAGTACGTGCCCGGCGCGCGCGTGCTGCCCCCGCCGCCCGCGCCGCCCACCTACGTGTAGGCGGCGCGGGGCGGCGCGGTACGCGCACTTCTAATGATCAAGTGTGTATGTGCCACGGCGCGGGAAATGGTAAAAAAAATAAACATTTTAAATTGGAAGGCACATCTAGAAGTGATGAACCTCATTTTCCGCGCTGTTGCATATATCTGTAAGTGCGTTCAGTAGCTCTGTCCCTTTCACACTCATTCGAAATGAGAAAGTGTGAAAGAGCAGAGCGAAATTCTGTCGTGTTAGACTTAACGTCACTATTTCTCAGTGTCTTGCACGCGTCGAGAATTTTATTTAGAATTCTAATTTCGCAATATTGTGTTGTAAAAAGTATTAACATACTTTACTAGGTTTCACGATGTCATTATGTGACTTTTGTTGAAATGCCGAATGTTTATATCGATAGCTACGACCATCTCGATGTCACAAGCTTAACGGCTTATTAATATTCTTTTGAGACGCGAAGGTAATAATAATATCTATGATCTAGAACTGCACTGCCATTATTCTTACATGTTTTAGATTGTCGAAAAATAGATGGCACTCACGCGAGTCACTTTAGAAAATGGTCAATTATTGCCACCATGCAGAAACAAGTGAACATCTGTGCCTTTAACGCAATGAAGAAGTATTTTCAGTAATGATTTCCTACAGTGAAACTCTCGCGTGAGTCTCAACTATCCCTAACGCTTGAAATTAATCAGTGAACTATCGGCAGTATAATTGACAGTGACTGTATTTAGTTGAAATTTATTAGCGTGTAAGCATTTAGTGTAAGCTGATAACGAAGCCTACCTTTCTGTTTCGGCCGGCTGTTAGCGTCAATAGACACGGCTATAAGGTTTTATTGACTATATTCCCTGAGATCGCAGCGATCGTCTCTAAGTCTGTTGAACATTTCGTTATTTATGAGACTGATTTTAAGTAATGAGAAATAGTCAAACTGGCACTAACGTTTGGGTTTTGGGGGCTCTTCTTCTCGCTCAATATTTTAAGATCATTATCATAAACTTAGATCCTGTAGTATCGTGTATTCTCACTTGCATGATCTAGAGTTGCATACCTTCCTAGATTCCTTGGGTCATTCAATTTTCGCCCACTAAAGGTTTCTAGTACGTTCAAAAAACACTTGAACCTTCCTTCAGGCCTAAAAAGAGGTCATGTCAACTCAAAAAGATAATCTAAAATAGACCCGCGCAGCTTTCCAAAACCTGGACGTTAATATCTCGGCTTGTGTTAGTAAGTAGGCGATGTTACAGCTCGATATCAATTACGTGTAGTTTACCATACGGTAGCTGGTCAAGACTTGAGATAAGAAAAGCTATTTTTGTCACAAAAATAAGGTAATTAGCTCTGGACTCCGGTGGTCATGTGCGCGCGTTGCGGACTCATCAGGCTTCGTAGATTTGGCTTAAGGAATTAAAAGGATAAGTAAGTTATAAGGTTGGTTCAACATGCAACGGGTTCTATCGGGTTGGAGTATACGTGTGATGTAGCATGGCAGCCAATGGTCAGTTCGCAAGCCAAAATTCATGTATCGTTTATTTTTATATCAAATGCATATCTTTCTAAATAACTCTTTGAAACACGCTATGGACCATAAATATTTTTATTTTACGAATCACACCTATGACTGTTATTAAAATTCAAATATATCTTCGTCATTCTAAAAATAGATACATTTAAGCGTTGACCAAGCTTGTTCAATTAATATATGTTGTCTTCCGTTGCCGTGTTGTACAATATTGCAGATGTGCTTGGGAAATCTATTTAATATTTAGTTACACCATTAAGAACTCTTCTATAAGTTGTACTTTCTAAAACTATATTCTCTTATGTGTCGAGTATATCTGCAAAATTTTAAAACACACAAGTAATGGTTACGACAAACGAGTATCTAAAGAAAACTATATTTTATTAAGAGAAATTGAGTAAAATATTTTTATATAACTGCGCAGTTTGACCACCGGGGCATATTGTGGTGCTTTGCAGAGTTAAAGAGAGGCGTGGTTCGGTGTTGTGATCGTCTATTGTAGTGTGGAGACTTCGATGGTTTCCTGTCCCTTCCCTATCCTCCTTACGTCACTTTATCCCACCTTGGTGTCAGTTCACGCAACTAAACGCATTGTGGTCTTTGAACGAAAACGGATTCGGTAAACAAAACGCTAGGATGAAGTTTTTGAAGTAACAACGCTATTGAAAGAAGACTTTAGTATGGAGTCCAATTGAAAGAGACGTAGTTCAAATCTCACTTTACATTTTACCATAGTTATAGCATATATAAACACATATAGATGTAGATCATCAATATTATCAACTTGTATAAAAGCTGCTTGAAATGTGTGCGTGTTGTGTGCTGACATGTCTGACTGTAACATACTAGGCGTAATGATATATTCGGAAAGAATCTCGATTATTAGGAGTTACAAAAATCTCAATTTATCCCTCAAAACTTTTTTTAATCCATCGATCATCGATACACTAGTATCGATTGTTATCGATAAAGTTAATTGTATAGAACGTTTATCACTCTCATATTATAGTCATCCGTGACCATACACTGTGGTACGTCTCGCAAATCTCGAATGAATTTAAAGTACGGGGCGACCCGTCAGTAAAATGTCTCTCTTACGTAGTAATAAGTCCTCTTTATAGGCTTCTTTCGTATTTGAATTTCTCATATTTGACTATTATTAAAGTTTGCACCGATCACATTGAATTTAATGCCCAAGTTAATGTTTCTGATTTTGGACAATTGCGGGCTCGAGATCATTGCTTCCAGATACCAGTGTTGCACAACGCCAAAAAGTATAATTCGACGTATTGATGATCGTTAGCAATCGTCTCGAGTCGCATGAAACAATATCTCAATTGTATCGTGTCTAGATTAAGGCTAGGGAGTCGTGTTAACTAATGTTAGGTAGCTAACGCGTTCGCTTACTGCATCTGTACATGTATATTTATTCTTTGCCTTATCTGTACCTATTGTATCCAGTTTTAATTCGTACACTGGCGGACATTATTGTGTGAACACATGCACTTAGAACCGTCGATTTATATTATTATATAATTTATTTGTGTATACTTATTTCTCCGCCTGAAAGGTGTCGGGTCTTAATTGAGTACATTCCAGACGGTCTAACCATGTTGATTTTTCAAATCTTTTAATTTAAAGTCTCCCCAAATGATGCGTCGGTCAGATGTAATCTGAACTGTGTTTATAAAACTTTGGACCGGCAGCTGAGACAAGGAACATAATTTATTAATTATTTAAACAATTAAACCGTCACACATTTTTATTTCCCTTCGTTATTATGTATAGTTTCACAAAGGTAACATATTTGAATGCCAACATTTTGATCGTTCTCATTTAGAGCTTATACTGTAACTATTGGTACCTTATACATTGCATATTTATATTTGATGGCACTGTTATTGTATCCCCTTTAAGTTATTTGTTAAGGAGTCTTTATCATGTCTATTGTCTAGTAAGAATTTAATATATATCTATTAATATTAATTGATTATAGTAGGAGCCTTGTTCTATTCGCGTCTGTTTTTGTCGCTTTTTATACCCGTTAACGATTTGAAAGTTCTGTCTAAACGTAAAAAAAAATTACTTGTTACGGTTCGAAATGACAATTTTGATATTAGATTGTTAGCCACCGGCTTACGGTGGATATTCTCACTGCCTTCCCTTCTAAATTACACTGTGTTAATTTTATTTAACACGTACCTAGTAAAGAATACTTGCCTTACGTAAAATTATGAATGAAAATGTGATTTTCATCGATACAGATTCGACCTGACAGCACAATGTCTGCATTTATTTAGTGTCACAATATTTACCGTGAATTATATCGATGTAGGTCCCCAATATTAATCGGAGATCGCCGTACCCAGTAAAAGTTGATGTTAGCAGTTGAATGTAATTGTTGTGGAACTTTATTCGGTCGCAAGTGTAACGAACTTCTGAAACATTTTGGATATAATTATAATTTATGGAAATGTAATAGACCTAATGTTAGTAGAAGCTGTCATATTGAAAGTATTCATAGCTAAAAACACCTGAGAAAGCAGTGTTCATAGAATAAAAAAAAAACATTACATCTTCGAGCCTTTGCCATTTAATTCTCCCAGCCTATTGGCAGGATCTTTATAATCGAAGGTACGAACAGTTTTATAATAATCATGCTTTCAATATGTTTCGCTCACTGAATATTTAGTAATAGCCGAAGTAATCGCTAAATACGAACTGGTAGATTGTAATTGTTGTGAGGTACATTCAGTGTTATCTATAATGTTGACGATGCTTAGGTTTCACCATTCGTTTGACAGGAACCTTCATTCATGACAGCTTGTGAGTTCATATAAAAGAGTCCAGACGTTTCACCATTGTTAATAAACAGAATGGAGAAAATTAAGCATCAATAACGGTTTAATTGTATTTGCTAAGCAAGCTTTTTTATCTACATTGGACTATTTTGTTGGTTAGATAATAGTTTGCATTTATTATATATATAAAATGTTTAAAAATCATGACAAAGTGTAGGTAAAGACTTTGAAAAAAATTCTGATCTGACCGTACGATTATGTTCACGAATTATCGTAAATTACATTTTAGTTCGCATTAAGTAACTGTAATTTATTGTAACTATGATGAATATTTTTTTATGTTGCATAGAAAATAAATATTAAGAAATTAAATTGGTGATTTTTGTTTTCATACTTCACACGTGCTTACTAGATGCTAGCCAATGATATTATAAGTGAATTTTACACTTATAATATCATTGATGCCAGCACCCTGGTTGCGTAACACACTACCAATCGGATTGTGAATCATTTTGAAGGATATTGCTAAGCCATTGCTTCATGTTCGAAAAATGTATCCACTCAACAACGTAAATAACGCAATGAATGTTGTTGAACTGCCAAAAATCATTAGTTAGTGTGTTACGCAATTACGCCTCCAGAGATCACAGCTGTTTAAAGATCATTTAGGTAAGAATCTCTAATGACATTTAACGCATGATTCCATACATTTTCACAATGGTGAAAAGATTTTTCTGGAACCATTAAACGCAAAATGCTATAGGCCGCACACAAGCTGTGTTCTTGAACACTCGACTTCACACAAGATAACCCAATTATTTTGTTGTGCCCGACAGGGTCCATATTTATGATCTAATTATAAGTTTACCACCTAAGAATACCTACATGTGGAATGCAATAAAAGAATAGAATAGAATAGAAAACAATTCGACACAAACACAACACAACAGCAACAAACACACAAACACATTAAAAAAGTAGTAAGTATTGAGGTGAATTCAAAAGAATTTATTTGCAGTTCTTCTCACTAACCTGAAGAAGGTACTAAGAACAAGACTAGTACTTATAAGGCTCCGGGTGCTGTAATGATGCCAACAGACTTCACAGCGTCAACGAGCAGTCATCGCCTTTGTCGACGGAGAGTTCAGTTCAACATGAATCAATGCTGGAACACCAACTGGGCAGCATTCACGATATCCTTGGTAACAAATCAATTTAAAGGTAGACTAATATTTCCCTATTTTATTTAAGGTGGATGGATGTCTTGGTATCCAGCGAAGTTCACATTATTATTTTTTCATGAAATAGTCATTGATTGATGATTTTAATGGTTATAATTCTGTAAATAAATACGTGTTACGGTCGTGAAACATTTATTAATCAACATACAACCTTGCACTGACCTGCTATTTGAATTTTGCGGGGTACCAGAGTGGATAATACCTCCCTCTAAAATTCCAGAATCAGTCCTGATGTTGTCATCCTAAGATTTAAGAAATGACTAAATATTAATCGCACTTAAGAATACTGGGATTACAAAATTCGTAACAAATTATTATTTCGAAAAATGTATTATTACTCGGGGATTTCAGAAGACGGTATTTAACCCTGTTATCTGGGTGGCTTTACACAAGAATGATTTCGTGTTTATGGTGATGGATGACGCTTCATACATGAACTAGCTTTTGCCCACGGCTTCGCCCGCGTGGAAGTCGGAAAATATCCCACGCGTTCCCGTGCTACCGGGATTAAATGTACCCTATGTGTTAAACACCACACTGTGACTTTGGTTGATATGTATTTTATTAATTTCTTGTCACCGCCTTCCAAAATTAAAGTTATTTTTCACTTTGTAGTGTTCTCAGGTTTTTTTTTTGTGAAGAGCATCAGTTCGATTTTTGTGGGGTTTACTGATAGTTGTTGCACCAGTCTTCGACTATTTTCAATAGGCTCATGAGGTTGCATAGTGTTTTCATGATTTCCATTTATTATTATGGTCAAATCATCGGCGTAGCCTACGGTGAAGTAACCTTTGTCATTTAGTGTTTTGATCAAGCTGTCTACGACAGGTTCATCGAAGCGGCGAGACGACGCCCCTTTGCGAGCAGCCTTTTGCCACTATTGCCCTTGTAGTTGTAGTGTCGTTCATGGTGACTTGTGTAGCTCTCAGTTTGAGCATATTGGTGATCCTCCACTCAAGGTCGTGTCCATGTTGTCTGTCGAGGGCCATGTTAATGCTTCAATAGCATTAACATGGCCCTCGACAGACATGGTCTTGTCAAAGGCGCCCTCGATGTCGATAAAAGTAGCCTGAGCATCTGTGCTCCACTGTGTATTCAATTTTGCATACCACGCTATGGAATGCGGATTCTGTTGATCTGCCTGTGGAATATGCGTGCTGTTGTTTGTGAAGTGGTTTTATCCGGAGAGGTCCGTCTCGGGTATGTCTATCACAGTCTCTCGAGGGTTTTCAGTAGGAAGGACATTTAATAACTTTCGATCTCTTAGTGTAACTTTTAAGCAAATTATAATACGATGTAGAAAATCGTCATCACCATACGCATGAGGTCATCACCGCTCATTATTTGTAAACGGTGATGATGCCTATGGTGATGACGATTAGGGCGCTACGTCGATTTTTTTACAAAAGTAATAAAAATAGTTAAAAAAAACAAACACGTTGTACATTATACAGTCAGTGGCGTCTCCTTTTAAGCATATACCTAGATGCCTGTGCCAGGAGGCAACGCTCTTTTAAATTTTACGATTAGTGCAACATGTAACTAAACAAAAGTTTATGAGTTAATAATTCTTATTGATTGTCATTAGTCTATTGGTGTGTGTGCGTGTGTTTATGTGTGCGTGCGTGCATGTATGTGTGTGGTTATTTTATCCAGAGCCGTTTTTACCTTATATTAATAGAGGATTCTCTACTTCATCGTAGCATAACTTGTTTATCCACGACTTGCTTTCTTTAAACGGTTTAGTATGTATATGTTTATTTATTTTATCATATAAGAAAGACAAGCGTTTCTCGTACTGAATATTTGCAAATTCTGTTTTTACAAAAGGGGTGGAAGCAATATTGTATTTCCTTCTTCTAGCTAATACATTAGGATCTAAGGGTAGGTTTTATATATTTTTAATGGTGTCCCCTTGTTTTGCAGACAGAAATTTCATAGAATTTCGTTTCCCAGAAAATGCTTCATATAGTATTTGGTCCTTGTATTTTTATATAAAATTGTATTGTTTCAAAGACTATTTATTTGAATGAATCATATTTCACAGAAACACAATTCAATGAATTTTTTATTGAATAATGTTTGTTCGGTGTATTTTTCCATAGTATTTTATTATGTTAGTGGCAGAAACGAATCGCTGCAAAACCGACTAGCGACTCCACGTAGTCTTGTCTGCCTTACCCCTAGAGTATAATTTAAACCCGCGTAGGCGCGGAGGGGCGAGGCAGCCCGCGAGCTGAGGAGCAAGTGGATTTAACGCTCGCCGCCGTGGCTGAGGCTGGCCGGCAAAGCGTGAATACCATCTACGACGAAAAGCTCGCGTGGGACCGCCGGAAAGCCGCAGCGGCGGAGCCGTGACAGAAACCATGCCTGTTGCATGCTTGCTTGCATGCTGCATGCTCGCTTGAATTGAAACGTTTAGAAACTGTCATTTGATAAAATATTATTCTTGGTTATAGTTTTATGTTAAATAAACAATCTATCTATATAAAAGGTGAAACTGACTGACAAATCTCCGCATAGACGAAACTACTAGGACTAGGAACGTGAAATGCACACGGCTTCCTTTTATTATGTAGGGACATAGGGAGCACTAAGGAGGGGTTTTTGGAAATACGATCTTTAAGAGGGTGAAAAGGGGGATTTTGACTGTATGAAAAATCTTCTTCCTTGAGTTAATAAAATTAAAACTTGCACAAATACTTATCTAAGTAAATTGTAAATTTGGTTATTTATTGTTTTTCTAAACTACCCCCTTTTTTTTGGGTGGGAAATCATCAAATAACTTCTCCCGCTCTGGGTGGACCAGGAGGGCGTGTCAGACTTTTACTGACTAAAACCCACCCATGTTCCCTTAGTAGCCCGTATGCCAAGGGCTGTGGTATCTCTTTCGAACAAACCCGCACCCCTGGCAGGCATCGGCCCTTGCGGGCCCCATCAAATTGTGCTGACATCTCTTTGAGGCGCGCGTGGAACACAACGCGCCGTCGACTTGGGCTTGGTCCTTACCGGACAGCGAGCTACCCATTACTCGCCGTCCGCAAGCTCATGCCTACGGTGGCCGGAAATCGGCCTGGGACTTCCGTCGCCCAGGGCGTCTCCATATCCTGCGGCGGCTAGGGTCGCGAGGGCGCATAGACTGCCTCTCCCTCACGTGCGCCGCCTCCCTTTTCGCGAGCAACACTGGTTCGCTGAAGGAGGTGACGGCTCCCCATGCCCTCTTGCTCCGTACCATGGCCTGGACCAGGGCCGGACGCGAGAGATCGCCGTCGCCGATCGCCTCCACGAGGACATGGCGGTGCTCCACCCAAGCTAGGCAGACCGCCACCGTGTACTCCACCGTGTCCTCAGGGCGATCTTCGCAGTGGAAACACCCGGGCGTTTCCTCCCGCCCTATCCGAAACAGGAACCTCCCGAAACAACCATGTCCGGTGAGGACCTGCGTCAGGCGGAAGGTGAGGACGCCATGCCGCCTCTCAAACCACTCCTCAAAGAGGGGACTTACCGCCGCAATCCTGGCGTGCCCAATATTTTCCTAGGTCTTGGAACTATGTGTCGAACTATGTGAAACTATGTTTCAAAAATCCAAATAAATTTTCGTATATGTATTAGGACAGGCTTTGGTCCAACATTATACCTAAGTACTTGACGTGGTAACTTTACTGATGGTTGGCCAATTGCCGTCGTAATCAATCGTCCTCCTACACTCATGTATTTTAATTTTGAAATTAGGTTCGGGTTGGACATTTTTGTATATTGAGAAGCAGATATAAAATAAATTTTTCTCGTATTTAACGTAAAGAGATTTGTTTTCAGCCAATAAGCCACTTTCAACATACCTTTTTCTGTGTTGGTTTTGGTTTCAGCCTATTTCAGCCCAGGTGGAGCTAGTGAAAGTGATTGCAGTGTGGTCGGCGGCATACGAAAATATTTTTGCTTTCTTGATTGTCATATTACATTAGTCGTTTAAATATATTAAAAATAGGGTAGGACCCAAAACGTTTCCCTGAGGTACGCCGCCGTTACATTAACATCCTCGCTGAGGAAATTATCTTGCTTAACCTTCTGTTTTCTGTTTGTCAAGTAATCAGTATAAATGGATAGTTGTGTATATCTCTAATACCATTTTTGTCTACTCTGTGGACAAGGATGGGGTTTTATTATTATAAAGCTATTGTCATTGAGGATGTTTGGGTTAAAGCGCTGTATAGAACAAGTATGTTGCCTGTAATAATAAGCCTGTAAATGTAAAAAAGTTACGATACTCGAGTACCTAATATTTGTTTTATGCCTTCAACGTGATAGTTCGACAACATTATAAATCCACCCATCTATACTCCTGCCAGGGGTGCGGGTTTGTTCGAAAGAGATACCACAGCCCCTGGCATACGGGCTACTGAGGGAACACGGGTGGGCTTTAGTCAGTAAAAGTCTGACACGCCCTCCTGCTCCACCCAGAGCGGGAGAAGTTATGTGATGATTCCCCACCCAAAAAAAAAAAAAACCCATCTATACTCTATGTTACTTACCTACTGCCTTGAAATTTAGGCAAATATTCTCTACCTATTCCCGATAACCGATTGTAAGTAAAGTAGTTTAAATTAGTGATGTACCTAGATAGAAGTAAAAGGTAGAGTAGAATAGTGTAATTGAAGTATTTTATCCTTGTTGCGTTCCAGGACCCTATCTACGTGTGTAAGGACACTCTGGAAATAATACTAGGACTGTATGATGAATACCAGTATAATAATTAAAATATTAAAAGTGACAACTAGGTAGGTCGCGACGCGGACAATGCTCGTGTGTTCGACCGTCGTTCTCTCGGATCGTCTCGATCGGTGCGTCGGCGCCGCTCGTCCCCTTGGCCGCCCCTCCTCCTTCGTCTGCTTCGTACCCCTCCGTCGTCCGGCCGGTTAATACCAAACAATCCTCATAATAGATAGGTAGACTGAAAGCAGGTTTTCCCTCATCATCATCATCATCATCAGCCTTTAATGTTCCCACTCCTGGGACACAGGCCTCCTCTCGGTGAGAGGGATTGGGCCGTAATCCACCACGCGGGCCCAGTGCGGTTTGATAGATGTCAAATGTCTTCGAATTTTTGGTTCTAGGACATGCCGGTTTCCTCACGATGTTTTCCTTCACCGTTTGAGAGCAGTGCTGATGAAATAATTTACACAAAGTAAAGCGCCTGTCTGGGTTCGAACTCACGACTTACAACTCGTAAGTCGCAGCCGTTACCACTTGGCCCCCACAGGTTTTCCCTGGAGACAACAAAATACCTTTGAGGATGTTTATAATAGGTATAGGATATTGCTATAACTAATAAATTATTTCCTGCATTACTAAAAAAACACTAAAAAACACGCTCTAAAAACGTGTTTTATTATCTATTATTTATTTTTAATTCTTTTACATCTGCTAACTACAAAAGCGTGATTTTTCAGTTTTTTTTTTTTTAATTATTTTTTAACATTATGGAACGAATTTATGAAATTATTGAATTGTCATCGGGCTTCGATAAGTCTACAACGTTTAAATGAAATCTGACCGTTTGAAGTGGGTAAACGGAAAACTGGGCAAACGGGACGATGATAAGCTGAGAGTGGGGCAATTTGGAGTTGGACGTCGGAACCGCCGGGGTCACTTGCTGGCCAGTTTTATGGAGAAGAAAAGCCTCATTATGATGAAATCCTTCTTCAGAAAACGTGAGCACAGAAAGTGGACCTGGCAAAGCCCGGATGGTTCAACTAAAAAAAGAGATTGACTTCATTATGTCGACGAAGAAGCAAATGTTCAATGATGTCTCTGTGATCAACGCGTTGAAAACCGGAAGCGATCACCGCATGGTAAGAGGCACATTGAATATCAACATCAAGCTGGAAAGTGTCGCCTAATGAAGTCTACGTTCCGTCCAGCACCGCTCCAAGTCCAAAACCCCGAGAGCTTTCAGCTCAAACTCCAGAAACGTTTCGAGTGCCTAGGGAGCTCCGTGGACGATTATAATGATGGGTTCGTGAAAACTGTCCATACGATCGGGTCTAAGGTCTTCCAAACTTGTCTTACTAATGGCAAAAATAAAGTCACTGATCCTACTCTGCAGCTACTGGAGGAGGCCCTCCAGAAGCTGTTTAATTCCGTCATACTCGAGGGCAAAACGCCGCAGGCATGGAACAAAGGTGTGGTGGTACTTTTCTTTAAGAGGGGTGACAATACCTTTCTTAAGAATTATAGGCCCATCTCACATCTGAGCCATGCCTACAAGCTGTTTTCGAGAATCATCACGAACCGTCTCGCGCGCAAGTTAGGCGACTTCCAGCCTCCCGAACAAGCTGAATTCCGAAAAGGCTTTATCACCGTAGACCACATACACACGCTGCGGCAGGAGTATAACCTGCCTCTCTGCTTAGCGTTTGTGGACTACGACAAAGCCTCGATTCGATCGAGACATGGGCTGTATGACTATCGGACATCGAGGTCTTGATGTGTATGTATGAAAACGCCACTATGTCAATCCGACTCCGAGACCAGACCGTGAAACCTATCTTTCTGCAGCGAGCTGTGAGACAGGGAGGTGTTATCTCTCCGAAACTGTTCACCGCTGCACTGGAGGCTATCTTCAAGGGTCTGGACTGGAAAGGGGCTGGCATCAACATCAATGGCGAGTACATCACTTACCTTCGGTTGGCTGATGATATAGTTGTTATGGCTGAGACCATGAAGGACCTCAATGCAATGTTCGATGGCCTCAGTAGAGCTTCCGAAAGAGTGGGTCTTAACATGAACATTGACAAGACAAAGGTCATGTCGAATGCCCATGAAACACCCACTCTCATGATGGTTGAAGGCGCTACACTCGAAGTTGTGGACGAGTGCGTTTACCTATGACAAACTGTCCAGTTAGGTAGGTTCAACTTCGAGAAAGAGGTCTATCGTCGAATCTGCCTCGGCTGGGTAGCGTTCGAGAGGCATCGCAATATCTTGTCGTCCCAAATACCACAGTGTCTCAAGACAAAATTCTTTGACCAGTGTGTGATGACCTATGGTACAGAAACGTGGGCACGCAAACACAATGGGCCTTATCAGAAGGCTTAAAGTCACCCGAAGAGCAATGGAGAGGGTTATGCTCGGAGTTTCCCTACGCGATCGAATCAGAAATGAAGAGATCCGCAGGAGAACCAAGGCAACCTAGATAGCCAAAAGAATTGCCAAACTTAAGTGACTGTGGGCAGGGCACATTGCTCGCAGAACATGGCTGATGGGCCCAAAAGGTTCTGTAGTGGCGACCGCGTACCGGAAGACGTAGAGTGGGAAGGCCTCCCACAAGGTGGACCGATGACCTTTTAAAGGGAAGCACAAGACCGGTCCAAGTGGAGGAGCCTGAGGGAGGCCTATGTCCAGCAGTGGACGTCTTTCTTTCGGCTGAGATGATGAAGTGGGTCAAAATCAAGTCCAAAGGAGTTTGTTACAGACATGCTTGCAAACATGCAGGTGAAGCTAATAAAAGTGTGTTAAAAACATACATTATTTTGATCAATATAAAACATATTTAGGTAATCTGACCGTGCCTTGGAAAGCACGTTAAGCTGTTGGCTGTCATTCGTAGATCTTTGAAAAACGTTACGGGTCTTTAGAAGCCCGAAAATCTGAAAACCAGTCTTACCAAGCGGTATCATATCACCCAATAACTGGGTTGGGTGGGTCAGATAGGTAGTCGCTCCATGTAATATACTAGTACTTACCTACGCCGCTAGCTGCATCCGCTTAGACTGGAAGTCGACACCAACATTATGTAGTATGGAAAAGGCTGTGCAGACAACGATTCTACGACTAGCTTCAACTTTCCTACTGATGGACTTTTTGACAGTTTAAAAGTGCCTGTAAATGGTAATTGAATTTAAATAAATGCTTTGAGTTTGAGTTTGATTTAGGTAGTCTGACCTAAATATTTCCTGCTTCCTGCCGATAAATCATTTACAATACAAAGGTCTTATTCTCTAAATCCAAAAGAGCCAATATCCGAATACCGTCATATTAACGCAGTCGGGAACCGTGTTTAACTTATTTATTGTGGTGTACAGATTTCGCTAGTAGTAAATTATGTTGCGTACAGACCAAACAATGAGTCAATGGCAGGTAAAATATAAACCTCGGTAATACGCACCCATTCATTCATAAGGCGCTAACAAAAACAACCTGTGGCTTTATGAACGCAAAACCTTTTGACTTCTAAAGGAGCTTACGATTATACCTACATCAACTAAGAATTATGATGAATATTCAAACTCGCGATGAAACTTTTTGCTCCTCGACCCATAATTTACAATCTTATGTCGCTTTTGCATGTGCTAATCCAGTCAGCGTCGACAAGATTTATTGATAAAACAGCGCCATTAACTTTGAGCAGCCGTTAATCTAATCAGCAGATTCTAAATTTGACCGGCCATAACATTGTATGTGAGCTGATTGTAAAGCATCCCACGTCTCCCGGATGATTTGCTGTCAATGGAAACATGCAAAATGTTAATCGTAAATTATATCGATGAGATGTCAGACGAGCCATATGGGGCTGGCTGCGTCACCTCTATTTTATGAAAAGTTAAGTCCAAAATCCTTTGTGGTGTAACTTTTTGAAACGCAAAACAAAGCTGTGTATTGAGTAAAGAGCCAGTATGTAGGCAGTCAGTCTGTGTCCGACCGTCGACAGGGCGGGACATCATCGAGCGATTTGTATTTGTTGTCAAACGAGACGACTAAGTTCGCGAGTTGTGAAGTGACTTAAAATTATGAACGTGCGTGCTGCAATATAATTTTAATAGGAACACGCCGTTAATTACAGGTAAGATAAAACCGTTCTCATAATCTGTATCATATCGCGAAATCCATCCAGGATGACAGAGGTCGGTAAATAAAAGATCGTTGATCCCACTTAAAACTTAATTGTTTAATCGATTCGGAATTCGAGTGGCCATCGTCTTTATTAATTACCCACGTATGAACAAATGTTGACTGATTACTGTATTCCTAATTACTTACCTACCGAATTGAATGTGAGTTGAGTTTAATCACTGAATTACTAAGAATTGAAAACTCACGAACATTGTTAAAAAAGGCGCGTTGAAAAAACAAGAGATTAAAGAAAGCATAAAAAAGTAAACATTGCTATCTGGCAAATGTAAACATCACGGGGTGTTATTAATAGAGGCCTAACTATGGGATCATATGTTAGGAGTACACTGCACATGCCCGGTGCACCACGAGCCGAGCTAAGGCTGCCTATAGACATCGCTACTAGTCGAGCGTAATTTATTAAGATAATATTTAAATTATCCCTCTCACCGAGAGGAGGCCTGTGTCCCAGCAATGGGAACATTATAGGCTGATGATGATGATGATGAATATTTAAAACCGGCTTTATGAATTTATGATGTATCTGATCTGACAACGTTGTACTTTTTAAAGGAAATGGATACACGTTTTTAATAGTCCTGCCACTTACTCGACAACTGTTTGCGATTTATTCCCTCGTCTTTTTGCATCAGCTCGGTTCGAACTTAACGATGTTTTAATCGTTATTTTGTTTATACCCAATAGGGTATTACACCCATTATTCAAAAGTGTCCTAATTCGATTCTAAAGTGCTAATAAACCATTAAAAAAACCAAACTTATTATTTAATCGATTAGTGCCGTAAAAATGCATTTAATTTTCAAATTTTGCCAAATTGCTCTGTGGGTATGACGTCAGTTTGCTATACAGGATAGTTTTTTAACCAGTGCGCAAACTGTAACCCTAAATTCAGCATATCATTCAAGACCCCTCAGCGCAGATTTTTTTTTTGTAGGTATAACTGACGAAAAATTTCGTACCGATGAGAAGTTTCTGCGCTCTAGAATGATATGCCGAATTCATGGTTAAAAACTTATCCTGCACCCTAATTGCGTAACTCACGATTCATCATAATCTGTATCGTTTTGAAACGGATTGTTAAACCATTGCTTCTTATGTTCGAAAAATGTGTCTGTTCAACAACATAAATAACGCAATGAATATTGTATAACTGTGAACACGAAACCAATTATGATCAATCGTAAGTTACGCAATTAGGGTGCAGTTTATACAAATGCGCTGATATTATATTTATATGATAATAATCTACTATTTAAAAATAAGTCGGGTTTTCCTTCCTGACGCTATAACTCCAGAACGCACTAACCGATTTCCACGGTTTTGCATTCGTTGGAAAGGTCTCGGGCTCCGTGAGGTTTATAGCGTAGGTAGGGTAGGTAGGGTAGGTAGGGTAGGTAGGGTACGTAGGGTAGGTAGGGTAGGTAGGGATTCTGTATGAATGACTATTGGACGGACAGGACAACGTCTGTCAGGTCAGCTAGTCTATACTAATATTATAAAAAGGAAAGATTTGATTGTTTGTTTGTTTTGAACTACTGAACAGACTTGAAAAAATCTTTCACTGTTGGGAAGCTACACCATCCCCGGATGACATAGACTATTTTATCCCCGTATTCCCTCGGGAACGGCAACTACGCCGAGTGAAACCGCGGAACGCTGCTGTTGTTTATGGTAAAATAAAAATATATTATTCTACTTATCATTGGTTTGCTGTTCCTGAATGCCAAATATTATTTAAATAAAAAAATAAAAAACTTTTGTTACGTGGTGTCCAAACACAGATTAAAAAAACTGAAATCTTTGAATTGAAGTTTAATTTTTTAAGTAACATTTACCGCCTACATTTTGCCTAAGCTAACTCAATAATATATTTTTTAGATATTTTCTCGTATACAGTAAAATGCCCTATTACTTCCAGCATTATCTAAATCTTCTTATCTAATCGCAGTGGAATTTTTAATTTGCATCTAAAGACTGTGCTCAAAAAATGCCCAAAATGTAAAAGTTCTTACTTTTAAATGTCCTTCTAGTTCGAACATGATATCACCAAATATTTACTGAACTAATTTCAACGGCGTAATCATGATCATCACGATTTAACTTATTTGTGTACAGTACAAATTAGCAAAAGAAACCTACATCAATAAGGCACAGATTCCCGAGACATACGTATGGTAACCCTTTGCGTTTTAAGACAATTTTATGTGTTTTTAGCGTCATGAACAGCAGGCCTTACTCCGCGGCCGGACGGGGGCGGCCGCGAACCGACAGCCGGACTTTATTTTTTTTCTTTTTACGCTGTTACCTGTTCCCTGAACGGGTATCGTATCGACTGGCCCGCTGTCCGCTGCCCGCTGGTTAGCTTAACAAGTGAACCCGCCAGAGGTGCCCTATCTTTGGACAATACTCTTTTATTACACCACTTAATTTTATTAATGAGATCGGGTGCTTGTTTATTTTTCGTACGACTCTTCGTACCTACGAAAAACCGAATCCGTGCCTCTGCACGGATTCGGTTTAAAATTAAACAAGACACACGTTACTTTCGAAATAAGTTTTTTTTTTACCAAAAAGGTTTCCGCACTGCCTTTCAAGCCAGACCAAGTGCCATAGTTATGGCAATATTCGAAATGATTCAGACAAAAAATTATAAAATCAGCCACACAGACACCCAAAAAATATAGGTATTTAGACACGAAAGGGAAAATTGTTGGTACACAAAAAGTTCCTACGTACCAAAATCGAAATGTCCGAATTTTAAAGTTAAAGTTATATTCTACTCTGCAAAAAAAACTCAGATTGTAAATTCTACATTCGGGTGTTTCGCGAACATCCACGGTCATTCGCACGTCTTATCACAGGATGCATCCGTCTCATTCACTGAAACTGACAGTCGGAACTAAAATATTACCCTTTTAGCGTTATTTTTATACCAGATTGAGGACCCAGGATGAATTCAATTAGCTCCAAATTAAAATGGACCTAACCAAACATACCAGTCCGTTCGCATGTTTTTAATCTTATTCTAGTTGTACATGGAAACCTATTAGTAGCTGTAATAACCTGTAACCCATACTTTAATACACATACTCTTTATGTATTTCTTTTTATTTTATCGCTACCCTGATGGGTATGCACAGCTGTAGAGTTTTGCTAGGTAATTTAATTTGACCCTGTATAATGAACAAAAATTGTTCTGTCCTAGTTCAGTAAATAGGTATTCTATCTACATTCCCCTCTATAAAATACTCAATGCCGAGTTGAGATGCTGAGGAACAATAACAGTAACTTGTAGTTATGTTAATCAATAAATTAAAATCTTGACAGTAATGGTCACTGTACAATAATAGTCAGTACATAAGCGTACACGCTCTTGGCTATTATGATGGTCTAAAATGACCTAAATGTCTGACAATTTGTTAGGCACTCGAGTCACTAATAAAATGCCACTTGAGGTTAATTTTATCTGATTGGTACACCGCAAAAAACCTATTAGGTCTCATTCAAATCAAATCGAAATACTGTATTTCATATAACCCTACACGGGTGCACGGTTCCAATAGGGTAGGTATTTTACACTTTATAAGAAAAAATCTAAAAATATATTATTGAGATACTCGTAGCTTAGGCAAAAAGCAGTCGGAAATTTTAGTTTTATAGTTCATGAAATAACAAAATAAATTTTAAAATTCAATTCAAAGATTTCAGTATTTTTAAGTTTTTGAATAGGTACCATGAATTAGCAGCCGCCATTTTATTACGTCATACCGCTGTATAAACTAATCAACTGAACCCCTTTGTACAGACGCCAGCACATCAAGCTACCCCAAACTGTCACTATACTTTTGTTATTTGCGTAACCAAAGTATTTTTTAATTGAAATAATATCTTACATTCAGGAACAGCAAACCAACGATAAGTAGAATAATAACAATTTTTTTTAATTATAAACAATTAGCATACAAAATATCAGCGTATTTGTTTACACAACAAACTGACGAGTGACGACATACCCACAGAGCAATATGGCGTCCACTGCGTCCAACGTTTTCAACAAATTACGCGCGAAATATGCAAATGTTAATTTTTATGTATTTTTATGGTACTAACCGATTCATATATTTTTTTAAATGTATATTAGATTCTAAAGAATCTAATTATCACACTAGAATCTAATTGACACTATTCAAAAATGGGTGTAATACCCTATTGGCCGTTTCTTATGCAGAACAGCCAGCAAGAAACTCCACTGGTTACTCAATTGTTTTTTACAATGTTTTAATTGCAATAGGACAATATAAATAAGAGTACCTATTTTTCCTCACGTCTTTTCTGGGAAGTTTCGAGTATGAATGAATTTTGATGGCTATAAGATTAGGAGAAAACAAAAGAAACGATGGACGTAATGTGTGTAAGAAGATATTGTTAGAAAGGGGGTGATTGCCGAGACAACGGCTAATAAGTAAGTAGAGAAAAATACATGTTACGCGGACCCCAAATAAATTGGGATAAGGGCTTAGATAAACTTAAAAGCGAATAAGGGTAAGAGAATGATATATTCTCTAATCATAATCATATTATTTTTGTACCAAATATATTTAATGTTATATATTTAACCTACAATTTTTTTTTTGTGTAGGTACTATCTAAAGGTACCTACGTACAAATAAATAAAATTGAAGTGTCTCTCTTTTTACTAAATGCATGTGAAAGTTTATACGGTACTTATTTTTTTTTCATTGTCTCTCTGTCTGTCTGTTGGTCCAGCCAGTCTTCAAAACGGCTAGACCGATAACTGATGTTATAAGGAGGTATTTTTGTCCCGGTAGCACGTTCCTATGTGATAATTTCCGACATTCACGCGGGCAAAGCCGCAGGCAAAGCTTGTACTTAAATTATATGGTCTGTTTAAATTTAAATTAAGTGTCTATTTGTCAAATTTATGTCAAAATGACAGTTTTTTACTGAATACGTTGTATGTTTTCCCGCTATGCCTGTAGTGCTATGTTGTTTAGTTCATAGATTAACTGCTCTTTATGCACAGACATGCACTGTGTCAAACAAGACAAATATTTGAAGTGCTTTTGGTTTGCGAAAGCTAGCTCAGTCGTTAAGTTTATTTACTGTTATTCCTTTTAACCGTGGGAAAGACCAGGAAATAATTATATTTGACTTATTATTTGAATCAATTTATGAAATTAGATTTTATGTTCCCTATTCTTTAATGACTTAAGAGAATTTCCGCCTGCTTTAAGTTTTCACTTCTGTAGGTTTAATCCTTGTGTCCAAAAAAGTTATAACATTATTAAATTTAAGCAGTGTGTAATAAACGTACTGCGTTGACTGTAAGTCCCAGATCCACAGATTACATGTTAAGTCTAACTTAATTTTCTATTAGGTACAATTCATAAATTGGCCGAGTATAATTCTATAAACAGCACGTAAACAAGAGATCCATTTTAATCGCAAACGGATACCAACTATGTAGATAAGGAAAGTGCAGCACTTTCTGTAGATAACAGATCATTACCTAAGTAACGTCTATGTATCAAATGTTGCACCACGTCATAATAACTGACCTGCACCATGCTCAGCACGTGGCATGTCATACTGCAAACTGTAATTAAGTATGTAATTAATTAAGTTCAATTATTTATAAATTATATTATGATGGTCTATTTAAGGTACCGCGCGCTAATTCGGGGTTATCACGCAAATATAAATTGTAGTTTTGTTGCAACACATTAAGATAAATGGCGCCCGAAATATTAGGTTTTTTTTATTTATAACAATTTGTAAACAATTATGTGACCTTCTGATAAAGATGCTCTATTTAATATGTATGTAGGTAAATGCGCATTTTTCTAGAACACGTAATTTATAGAATTGTTTGGTAAACTTTTTACTATTAGTTGGGTGATAAAAAGATTAATATCTAGCCTAAGTTACAATAGGTCATTGTATACCCCATAATGAGATTTGATGCAACAACCTGTCCTATTAAAAAAATAAAACAAAATTACATAGGCCATCTGATATGACCTTTACCTTGTTTTGGTTGTGATAATAATAACAAAATAGACGTTTTGCTCTACTGAAAGTAAAGGAAGTTATTAATTCCGTGTACGGTCACCAAAAGATATGAGTCACCAGGATCGTCAGATATAGTTGAAGTTTAGTAAGAAACCGATGGATTTTTTCTAATAAAATATTTTTAAATAATAGAAAACAAACATTTCATTTATCAAATTAAATTCCATTCGAAAACATCTATCAGTGACTGTACACGTGATAATTTTGTAGCCAATTTTTTTGCATGATAGCGTGCTGTGCCTGTTGATTTATTTAAACCCAGCATATAGGTTCTTACCTATATGCTGGGTCTTCTTAGTCTAGTGCAAGTTGCGTAGATATTCAACCCTTTCGACCGAGGTAAGTAACTAGCCGTGTCCGTTATCTTTCTGTATCTTTTGTGCGTATTCTAAATCTTGATAATATCCTTAGGCAATAAATAGTTGCCCGGAATGTAATCTAACGAGAGCTGCAATTGTAGCAGTAAAGTGGCTTTCCAATTTTATAGTCTACAATTATTTACAGACGCATTTTCAAAAACGTTATGATCCCCGTTCGGTACGACCTGGCTAGACCTAAGAAAACGTTCAATTAAAACTGCATATAATAGACTTACTTTTGTTTTTTTCGGGGCAGGTCTAGCAAGTTTAATAACTCCACAAATGATAACATTACGTAGACAAAATTGTTGTGCACCCCTACTCCTAGAGCTATTGGAGTCTTCTTTTTTGTTAACACCTTTTGTACGTATAATTTGACACCGGGAGCGAGTAAAAAAACTAGTAGACATTACTTTTGACAGGGGATATTTAATGAAGTTGTAGCTTTTTTACTTTCGTCGGGCGTTTCTCACGATAATACCATTGTAGGAGCACGTCCCAAACGGTCTCAATCAATTATGTTAACTGTGATAATTTTGTTTTTCTTTGGTTTTTTTCTCTGTGGACGAGGAGAGGTTTTGTACGGTCGACAAACAAATTATACGCCACTTACACGCTTATTATTGGTCGGCGTTGGAACGTTTTAATGGAATTATGACATATTTTAGGTGATAGCCCGTCTGACTGTTAATTGGACACTCGGGAACGATTCGGTTTTAACGTTGGAACCGGACTCATCCAGAGTTTACGACTCAACGTTTTTTATTGAGTTTTAATCGAGATGATGAAATACGATAACATGTTGAGTTCATCTTTTATTTTATTGTATTCAAGTTAGAGTAAATCAGGATTTGAACTTTTAAAGACATGATGTCATAAAATCGATGTAGCTATTATATCAAATTAAGAGGTGTAGTCTAGTACAAGAAAATTCAGTTTCAGTATCGGGTCTAATCTATTTGTTTACTTCAAATTCAAGCTAGAGATAAATCCCACGACCGCTAACTTATATTCACTATACGCTAATTAGCATAGCGATATTCCAAACGGAATTCCCAATTATTATTTCACGACACATCTTTTATTTACACAATCGTGCATAAAAAGTCTGAATCCTATCGTAGAAGTAATAGTCTACTATATATTGCGGTGGAGTAGGTACCCATCGAAGGCAGTGCAAGCGCTCCTGATTGGTACAAAACCTGCAACTTGGCCAAAAAACCGTCAACCGAGTTCGAAAACAGCAGGTCACTATCATCGGTAAGAAAACGTCTCAGCCGAGATAACCAGCTTAAAAAAAGTATATTATATTTATGATTAAAAACCTGTGATTTCCAACTGCACGGCAAAGGCCTCTCTTTCCTCCTTCCACTTCTCTCTGTTTATAAAGCTACTAAAGGACCTATTCTTGTTGAAGGAGTCGAGCTCATCGCGCATCTCCGTGTGGGCCTACCACGATGTCCCATTGGGTCGTAAGTTTTACCCTTTGGTCGTCTGACATGCGGCTCATGAAAAAGTATATCCCATAGGAACAAAAAATTGCCGAATGGGCCGATAGGTAGAAGAAAATAGTTATTCGCCTAACACCTAAGTAAATAAATCTTGTGCTGTAATTTCACTGTTCGGTACTCATGATACAAAACTTTTCAGAAAAAGTTCATCCTATACGAAGTCAGTTCGCCAAACTTCTACCACACCTAACATTCCAGTACTATCTCCCCAGCATGTGGCGATCGGCTTCGATGGGCGCTCGGCTGTGTGCCGGGCTGGCGCTGGCGATGTCGCTGGCACTCGGCGCCGGTCGCCGCGACTACAAGGACCCCGAGGCGCGGCACCACTCCGACCTGTCGCTGTGGATCGACGAGCGACAAGTGAGGATGTTCAGCGGTGAGATTTTCGAACAAAAAGCCTCTTTCTTCTTCTCGGCGTCAGTGACTCAATTTTAATCCGATCAATACAAATATGGCAGCCTGGACAGCTCTGTAGCTTGCCTGGGAGACTGAGGCCAGGACTATTACCAAACGCGAGAGTCGCGTCGCGCCGGTCTCGGGAGCCTAAATGTTGCATAGTGAGTCTAGTAGCATGAACTTTCATAGAAAAGGTTTTAGAGTCGTGTCGCGCCTGTTTACAGGAGCCTTTACTGGTGAAATGTTCAAGTAATTTGTTAACAGTTACGGTACAATTAACTAAATGTTAACTTTTATATGGGTACGTAAGTAGGTAGGTCACCTACTTACCCAATTTAGAAGTCTGAAACAAGTTGCGGTAAAATTAATATTAGGCATTTTATTATTCAATCAAAACTTACTGGAATTATATTTTGTATCCTCAATGTTTTGTAAGTAATTGGGTCATTCGCTATACATAGGTAATATGGTAAATGAGATCATGTGCGTAATAGAAAATTCCCAATTAGTGAAATTATTTATATTAATTGTTATTTACCGACTGCCTTGACGTCGGCACTTTCCCCCTAGTTTTAAACCTACTATTATATCCTACACTCTACCTACTCGACCGTCAAACTATAGTCACCATTCATAATAAATGACGTAATTTTCGTACTTGCAATTTATGTATGTAACTAACCAATTAAATTATATTTTTACAGGTATTTCAATGCAAGTTTTCGCAATAATAAACGGTCACGTATCGCCATATGTGTTAGACCCCAACTTCTCCAACAAACTGCCAGTCATACCTTCAGAGGTCGGTTATGTGAACTTCACGTGGAAGTCGAAGAAGAGGTACTACTATGACTTCGATATTCTGACGTCATCAGACCTGACTATACTGAAGCCGCCTGTTCTGTCAATAAAGACGAGAGGACGGGTGCCTAAAACATCTAAAGGTAATTTTGATAAATTTATAAATATCAATTTTGAAAAAATATCTGCCGCGATCGGTCCGTGGATGGATGATCAACCTTTCTTACCAAGACCCCTCCGTGCCTCGGAAAGCACGCTAAGCCGTTGGTCCAGGCTGTCATTCCTGGATTTGTATCAGTCGTTACTGGTCGCTGAAAGTCTGACAACCACACTTACCAAGTGGTATCCCAAAACCCCAACACGAAACTGGCAGACAAGTCTACATACTCAGCTTATTACGTTCCCACTGCTGGGACACAGGCCTCAGTCAGGCTTACAGTGAGACTGTGAGAAGGAGTGGGCCATAATCGGGCCCAGTGCGGTTTGGTAGATGTCACATGTCGTCGAATTTTTGGTTCTTGGACATGCCGGTTTCCTCACGATGTTTTCCTTCACTTCACCGTTTGAGAGCAGTGGTGATGAAATTTTTACACAAAGTAATGCGCCCGGTTGGGTTCGAACGCACGACCTACAACTCGTAAGTCGCGGCCGTTACCACTTGGCCACCACTGCGCTCACAAGTCTACAACGAACCAAAATGTTCCACCATTAGGTCATACAAATATTAGGTCTTTACCTATGAAATTGCCGTTCTGCAGTACTGGCCATTTCAAATCAAAATAATTTTTGTTTGGCTAAGAATTCTAATTTCAAATTAATTTTATTTTAAAAACATGGATTTTTTTTTCTAAAAGTAGTCATTTCTTTATTGATTAGTGTTACATTTTCATCGCATTTCAATCTTTTTCGTCATCATGGATACGTTAAAAATTCGAGTAATTATGGAATATGAGTACCGTCGTGGCAGCAACGCGGCACAAGCGGCACGCAACATCAACGACGTTTACGGAGCTAACACTACAAACCAACGCACCACCTGTTATTGGTTTGCTCGCTTCCGTTCTGGAAATTTCGACCTGAAAAATGAACCTCGCGGTCGTCCGAAGACTTTGGTCGACAATGACGAATTAAAGGCGATTGTGGAAGCTGATGATACACAATCTACGGCTGAATTAGCAGCAGCTTTCGACGTTAGCGTCAAAACAATATTGGTCCATTTGCGTCAAATTGGCAAGGTAAAAAAGCTTGACAAATGGGTGCCCCACGAACTCAATGATCGCCAGCGCGAAGTACGCGTCGAGACGTGCCTTGCACTGCTCAACAGACACACAAATGAAGGAATTTTGAACCGCATTGTTACCTGCGATGAAAAATGGATTCTGTTTGATAACCGTAAGCGCTCAGCAAGTTGGTTGGATCCTGGTTCAGCACCTAAACAATGCCCTAAACGAAAACTTACCCCTAGAAAAGTGATGGTCACTGTTTGGTGGTCTAGCGCCGGTGTGATTCATCACAGCTTCTTACCAAACGGGGTGAGCATTACTGCAGATGTGTACTGTGAAGAACTGAACACAATGATGGAGAAGCTGGCGCATCTCCAACCAGCATTGGTCAATCGCTCGTCTCCGCTGCTCCTGCACGACAACGCGCGACCTCATACTGCACAGCAGACGGTCTCCAAGTTGCAAGAACTGGGGTTGGAAGCTCTCCGTCATCCGCCCTACTCACCAGACCTTGCGCCTACAGACTACTACTTTTTCCAGAATTTGGATAACTTCTTGGCGGGAAAAAAATTTAATACCCGAGAGGCAGTACAAAATGCCTTTGAAGAATTTGTTGCCTCCCGTCCAGCTGATTTCTTTAAGAAGGGCATCAATAAACTGCCACTGCGATGGCAAAGATGCATTGATTGCATGGGTGATTACTTCGATTAATACAAATAAAAAATTCATGAAAAAAATTCGTTTAAATTTTTTCATACAAAACGGCAATTTCATAGGTAAAGACCTATTATAATTGTCGGTCATAAATTATTTGGCCAGGAAATGTTTCATTTACCTTTTTCGTAACAGCACTATCCGGTCCTCAAATAGGTAAATATTGTGTCTAAAAATAAATAACGAGTTTGTTCCACAGAATTCAGTATAATTCTGCCATGTGTCGGCAACAACAGCGGTGTGGCCACATTTGAGATAGGGCTTGTGCTAAAAAATGGCCGCGGCCTGCCGCTAAAAGGCACCCCATTAAGATTACACCTAAAGAAGGAATGCGCACAGAGAGGTGTGTATTTAGAAAGGACAGGTATTGTATCGCCAACGCATTTTTAACACTTAAACGCCTGTGTTCTTGTGGCTGTCTTGCGTTCGGCACGTGTTTGATTGATACTTACCCAACTATTAATTAACTTGAGTCGTTGCTGAATTATTCAGAAAATTAACAAATCCAAAAACACAGGCGTAACGCTTATAACTTGGTTTAAAAATAACTTATAGTTACTTCTATCCGAACACTGCAAAAGATCTATTAGAGCCCCTCAGCTTATTAATTCAATTTCTCATGCTTAGCGTTCGAAAAAACGAAGTGTAGCGAACTTGAGTACCAGAACCGAAGTACTAAACATTGCATTTCATCTATTTTGAGCTCATATATTGTTATGCTTACGCTACTAATAATACATTTATGGGTAGCGGGTATGAACGAACGCCGTACGTCCATCTATTAGCGTACCGTTCACAGCATACATCACCTCAGTGTTTGTGCCCATACGTTCGGCCAGAACAATACAGTGATTGACATTTTTTATTAGCGTTTTGTATTCGGTTTTATGATGGTTTATTGTATTTGTGTGCAAAAACAATCGATAATTTAGAGGAAAACAGTTGTAGGTTTCTTTCGTTTGGTAATAATTTAGATTTAATAATGGTCCTCTATCAAGTCAAACTATGAGTCAGTTTTGCGGTGAAAAATTAAACACCAATTTTATTACTATTATTCGTACAAACCTACTCAGCATGTGTACTGACGAAAATATGTTGCACAATCATATTAATCATGGTTTTATTCCTCGACGGTGTAGAGCTGTACCTATGTACTAGGTATATATCGAAATACCTACTTGTATAATCAGTATTACGGGCGTGCCTATTTCCATTATTAACCTGGCTCAAATTTAGATGCCGTGTTGCTACACATGTCCTACTGGAAAATTCAATAAATCGAACTGGGGATCAAATCTAAGACCCCAGGAAAGCAGTTGTGCTAAGTTGCGACCACCACACTAACGAGGCTCTTGACCAAATAATTTCTATTCAATTTTTTCATTACTAGTCTGTCTCGTTGGTCGTGGCCGCCAGCGCTACTGCGGAGCATGTGGTCCTGGATTCAATTTCCAGGTCGGGCAAAGAGTTATCGACTTTCTTGTAAGGAGTTTCTCAGTAGCAGCCCTTGCGTCTGGATTTGTGCCTGGTTGATGCCAATAGGGTCGCTCCCATTACACGGGACTTAAACGTAACTGGTGAAATGTGGGTAAGTTCACTATAGGTCCGCCTCTGCCGAACCCTTCAGGTACAGACGACGCCAGCACATCAAGCTACCCCAAACTGTCAAATTTTCGCAATTGAACGTGAACCTTATTCCTTTGTTTTAAAGTTGAAAATATATCAAAGAAATTTGACAGATTGGGGTAGCTTGATGTGCTGGCCTCGTACAACAGGCGTGATATATTGTGATATGTACTCAATCACTCGCTGTACTGTTTAGCGCTCACCCACTCATTACTAATGTAAGCTCAGTGTGTTTGTCTGTGAAGCCTGCGAGACACGCGCCGGGCCATATTAACCGAATGCATTATTTTCCGGGATCCGCCGAGTGCGTCGGTCGGCTGATTACGGTGCCTCTGCTCACGGCATTAGCGTTTTTTAGGTTCGTATCATATGCTTGCTTTCTCACTAATACATATAAAAAGGTATAATTTTAAAATTAATATTTTAAAGTGACGTGTGCATCAGCAAATCATCATCATTGTACGCATTCATTCTGTTGCCTTTCACTAATGTTAAAAGCCCACTTAAACATTCCATTTTAAAGTCGACAACGACATTTGCGTGGAAGTCGGTGTAGGCCTAAATAATCCCAAAAGCAGTTTGTGCAGACTAAAAATGCAATGTATAAAAGGGCACCCTCCCAAATATGCCTAGTTTCTATTCTACTTTTAAAATTAATTTAGAATTATATTCTTTATTTTTTTATAGCTTTTGAGTTCTCTCACCATAACCCATCTTCCCTACAGGTCCAGACCCAGAATGTGACAAAAAATGTGCGAACCAAGGATGGTGCAATAACGAGAAGATATGCCAATGTCCTGAAGGGTACATGGGACAGGACTGTAGAACTGCGCTATGTTACCCACAGTGTATGAACGGAGGGAATTGTACCGCGCCCGGGGTGTGTTCATGTCCGACTGGGTACCAGGGACGGAACTGTGAAGGAGGTGGGTTCACATTATTTTGTTATATTATTCTACATTAATACACCTACATGACAATGTCCTGAAGGATATATGGGACAGGACTTTAGGACTGCGCTATGTTACGCGCAGCGTATGAACGAAGGGAATTGTACCGCGGTTCACACTATTTAGATTAGATTGGTCAACATTAAAAAATTTTGACACACCATTATGGACTAAAGATCGATCTAAAGTACGCATGGGTCTGTAGGAACCATTTTTTTTTTTTTAAACATAAAAAACATTTTTTTAAAACGCGCCCCCTTGCCCTTGCCCCCCGCAAGGGCAAGGGGGCGTGTCTGTGTCTGCGCAACATGCTCGAACTGTTCATGTCACAGGCAAATGGACGTCTCCGTGAACCAGTGCGTTTTCAACCGTGATCGTGATAAATTGTAAGAATCAAAAACTTTATTAATCATGGAATCACTTGCGCTATGTAATTACAATTATTGTCTTTAAAATCATGAAAAATAACAAACCGTAAAATATTTCTTGTCTTTACTACGTTATTTTTGTATTCAAATATCACAGCGACTGTTTTATTTTTGCAGTAAAAGCATTGCTCCTTAACCACTTCTTAAGTGTATCGCTAAGTGACTGGACCAGCAATGTAAAATTCACATAACGATACTATTTTTTTAGAACAAGAATAAATGTAAGAATCGAAAATCTATCGATTCTTAGTCAATCACTAGCGTATATGTAAAATAAATGGCTTTTGCACAGCACCACGATAGCGGCCAATGTTTTTGTGTGAGTAAGTTGTACGGTGCCTGGTAAATGCACGCTGTGAGTGATACTGACGAGATAAGGTTTAAAATTGATTGTGTATAGTGCGTTCAAATTTACGAATTGCTGTTGTGTGCGCGACTTTGTATCTATTGCTTTTACTGAACTGCATGTGTAGTAGTGGCATGTGGAAGGGCCGAACTGGAGGAACGGGTTCCGATACATTTTTAACTACCGGGCATATCTCCGTCTTTCTTATATCTATGGTAGGAACTATATCAGGGACACTTAACCTACCCACCCATTTCTAAGTTGTGTAAAAAAACAAAGTAAATATTTATATTAGCGTATTATTCAGCCTATAACGTTCCTACTGCTCTGTAAAATATTTACAATTAAACGTTATTACAATTATACATTTTTGGCCTGCTTATAGTTCTTATAGGAATCTTCAATGATTTTGAAACTTGTGTTTTAGCATCTTGGAACCACGCCAGGTATAAACGAAACAATTGGTAATTAATGAGTAGATTAATTAGCGATAAAAACAATAACTGTATTTAATACACAATTTATTCATTTAACAAAAATAAAGGTACAATGGTAGAGAGGGATAAAAATAATCTAAGTTTTGTGAAAATACTAGACTATTTCCTGATATTTGGTCGGTAGGTAACTATAACAATGGCTAATGAAATGATAATACTTTTCGTTGTGTCTATTCTAGTTGGTGTTTTAATAAATGCTATATCAAACACGCTTTTCCCGTAATTCCGATTATTTTCAAAGTTTTTTGTTCTGATTTACACAGTAAGAGATTACTGGCCTACATTGTACTAAACTAAATACTATCCTATCAAGAGAAGACACTTGCTTTCAAGTGCCATGTCACGTCACTGTTTATGTAATTACGGTCAGCAATGAAAATTGGTTAACAAAGAAATTTGTATTTATTATCTAACAAAAAATATTCGATACTCTGCCATTCAGTATTATTTAAGTTCAAGAATTTGGGTCAGGATCGCTAGCTAATGACAACCATTCGATCAATGTTATCGACGGAGTCATCTAAACGCTGTTCACAAATCCGAACCCGGAAAATTGTGATGGTTTAAATGAAACAGACGAACGCTATTCTTTTGAAAACTATTCGTTTTTAGGAAAAGGCAAATCAATGTAACAGAAAATGTGTCATTTTCAACACGGCATCCTGTCGAGCGGTTGTGATGAAGTGTTACCGGATTTTCTTGCTGACTGTAACTTACGGTAACTTAAACTATTCTGACGACATTATTAACCAAGTTCTGTTGAACTAGCAAAAGTCATGATGGTAGTTAAGTAGTTACTGGTGATCTAAACTATCTAGCAGTTCGGGCTCTGAGCAAACATTAGGGCCGTTTGCATCACAAATCATTCATAACAATTAGTGCTGAGTTTAAAGCATTGTTCAATTTCTGTAAATCGTTTGAAGATTACAGGAACAGAATGATTATTTAAATACGTTTAGAGAGTTAAATGAATTAAGTGATTTGTGATGCAAGTGCTCTTAAAGACTCCTGTCTACAAAAGATCACGTTTTAGTTGCAGGAATAAATTTTCTAAGGGCTGTTTTTTCATTAATCAGATAACTTAACCCGCATTCCGAATTAGAAAAATAGCGCTGTGAGCACTCACATCGATATTTTGCGTTCAAAGTTAGATATCACGTCTGACAGCTAAGAACCGTCATTTTTGGCAACAACACGGAACGCTAGTGATCGCACATTTCTTCTTCTTAGATAGAAGCACTATTTCAAATAAATCTAAGTTAGCTAAAGATACGATGCGACTCAAAACAACTCAGCACAACTGTCATTGTTTTTTGACAGCGCTCACGGTGTTAATAGTATAACGCATGGTCGGCGTTACCGCAAGATGGCGCATGTCATGACGTCATCTATGACGATTCGCGGGACATCGTTCTTGCGAACGCCAATTCGGAACGGGTGTGAGCGCGCTCAATTCGACATTATCGCAACTCGGAACGTGGCCTTATTATATGCGAAGAATAAATATGACACTTTGACATAAATTCTATACAAAAGCTGTCAAACCACAATATTTATTCCTCAAATAAAATTATCAAGCGTAAATCCTTTTTGTGACATTCATTCATTAGATACGTGTTAGTACTCACGTGCATTATTTTCGAAGATATTAAATTCATAATGCAGTTAAAATATTCATCTTTTAACATCACTTCATATACAGGAGCTTTAACTTCATTCATCTTCTTCTATATAAAACCTCTATAGACTAAACCTGCTTTGAAATTGCAATGGCAGCTTTACATCCAGCCTTTATAACTTCAGTCATGGCTTTGTAGAACGGTGCCTGTTCTGCTCCATGGTCTATTCCCGTGTCGTGGTGTTCCTGCTCCTCATTTCGGAATTTGGTGATGGTTTCCAGGATTTCCTTGTCTATGTTAGGGTCCTCCATGAGGATTCGGAGCTGGTCGTTGTAGTGGTCCACTATGACAGTCTCTACGGCCACAGTGCAGGCCATTGCTGCTTCTTTTCCTAGGAGAGCTGTGCCTGTAATTGATAAAATAGAATTAGTGTTCCATTTTGTGCTTGACTCGGTGTTTTTAGACTGGTTCTAAAGCCTATGTTTATTTTAGCGCTAAGTAATAATAATAAGTTTAGTTTTCCACAACAAAAAGCCCCGAAATACAGTCTCATTTGGTTTACTTTACTATATACAGGGTGTTTGGTAGAACGTTGAACATACGAAAATGGTGGATAGGTCGGGTCATCTGCTACTTACTCAGCCCTAATTTATTTGGCCCTGGCCGGCTGTTTTTTTTTTTAAATGCACGTTGTAATTAAGATTTAAGTATTTTTTACATCCTTCTGTAAGTTTGAGGACTCATAACTTTTTTTCTAGCCAACATCTGAATAAAGCAATAATTTTATAAGAATTTGCCAACATTAAAGATTAAAAAAGATTAAAACAAAAATTGCCTGTTTTACACATTTTTAATAAAAATTACACTTTAGAGTTAAGAAAGTGGTGAAACTAGAAGAAAGCAAAAAATAAATATCCAGGGGTCCAGGGCCAAATAAATTAGGGCTGAGTAAGAAACAGGTGACCCCACCTATGCACCGTTTTCGTATGTTCAACGTTCTGCCAAACGCCCTGTATATCCAACCACTAGCGTTTGTCCGCGACTTCACCCGGGTGGTGGTCTCGGAAATTATCCCAAAGGAACGTACTACCGGGATAAAAGTATGCAATGTGTTAATCCAGGTTAAAAACTATCTGGGTGCCAAATTTCATCCAAATCCGATCAAGAGTGTTTGCGTGAAAGAGAACATCCATTCATCCACCCTCATAAACTTTCACATTCCTACTAATATTATAAATCCGAAAGTAACTGTCTGCCTGTCTATCTGTCACGCTTTCACGCCTAAACCGCTTAACCGATCGTCATGAAATTTAGCAGAGATATAGCCTGGGATATGCAGAAGGACATAGGCTACTTTTAACGGCGATAACCGACATCCACGCCGGCGGAGCCGTAGGCAAAAGCTGTTTGTATATTTGGATGTTTGTTACTCACGCAACAACGGCTGAAGATATTTGGATGCAATTTGGCAAACAGATAGTTTGTAACCTGGATTAACGTATAGGATACTTTTAATCTTGGAAATACGTTCTCGCGGGATAATTTTCTACCACCACGCGGACGAAGCCGCTAACGAAAGCTATTTAATAATATTAGTAGGATGTAGGATTAGCATATCGAAATATCTTATGCTACTGCCACTGCCATTAATTCTAAAATGATTCCTGAACCGGCCCCTGAATTTGAGTCAGCTGTTTTCTAACTGCATTCAAAAATTATATACAGGACAAGTTAAAAAAAAAATCTGCTGTTCCATACATTGACATACAACTGACGAAAAATTTCTGCAATGGGGTCTAGAATGATATACTGAATTCATGGGTACAGTTTAGGCACTGGTAAAAAACTTATCCTGTGTTTAGGCCATTTTGAAAATCAAAGAGAAGTAATGTTACATTCTATATCGGCGTCAGTGCCGTGGGCCGGATCCTGTCCTCGTTGATGAGCACCTGAAACTTGGCACGATGCTTCTTCTCTTGGTCTCACATGTGTTGGAATGTCGAAACATGGGCCTTATGAATAAATAACAGGGCCTTCGACACTTACCAGCTCCCAACATAAATCCAGCTACGTTCCATATCGGCGTTAACGCAGTCGGCCGGACCCTGTACTCGTTAATCAGCTCCTCAAACTTGGCGCGATGCTTCTTCTCCTGGTCCCACATGTGCTGGATGAGCGGGCCCTCTGCGGTGCGGCCCAGCACGGCCATCTGACCAGCATAGATGCGGTCCGCGCCCAGCTCGCCAGCATGGTCCACGCGGATGATTGAGTCTAACTGGAATGGGTATTGAGTTGTGTTTAAAATGTGCTTGCAATTAAGGAAGGTTTATTTATAATCTATAAAACATATGTAAAACATCTTACCATATTGTATTCTCCTAATTTTTAGCGAATGCGAAACTAGGTGTTCATCGTTTGCTATAGAAGGTTTCAATATTATATTCCTATCATATCGTGGGTTGCAAATCAATAGTACCACTATTTTTTGGTTTCACTATTTATCATCATTTGCCTATCCTTTTCCCAACAATGTTGGGGTCGTGGCTTCCAGTCAATCCGGATGCAGCTGAATACCAGTATTTTACATGGAGCGAATGCCTATCAGTGGCCCTAGTGTGAGTTTCATTTAACAGTCTCGATCTAACGCATTGAGCGCGTCCGGCGCTCCGATTGGTCAATCACCAATCCAAGACCAATCGGAGCGCCGAACACGCTCGATGCGTTGACCTCCGCAACCCAGTTATTGCATAATACGATACCCCTTGGTAAGACAGGTTGTCAGACTTTCGGGCTTCTGACGATCCGTAACGTAGTCGTTACGGATCTTTGATAGTTCAAAGATCCACAAATGACCGCGGGGACCAACGGTTTAAAGTGCTTGGGTGCACCTTTATCAAATAAATGTCCGACTTGCTAGAGCAGGTGTGCTAAATAGCATGTGGGATTCCAAATAAAAACACGCATATTATCTGCCTACTTACATGAAGATTCTTCTTCCAATACGGCCTGCTACTTGAAGATACTGTGCTGTGGGCGTAGCGTATCTGTTGCAGCAACGGTGTTCGCAGCATCTTGCTTCACTTCTGCAACTGATTAATAGGTACAAGGTTATGTTACAAGAGTATCTTTGTTACAGGTATATGTGCACAAAAATGTTTAAATGGAGGCAAGTGTATACAGAAGGACACCTGCGAATGTCCCAAAGGATATTATGGATTACGCTGTGAATTTTGTAAGTATTCCTTCCCAAGTTTTCTACTTTAGGTTACAACACAGAGTACTTTATTATAGGTTACAATAAGAAGAATGATAGATCCTCTTTTAACCTAAATCAATTTTACCACACAATCTAATCTGAACCCCACTGTAATTTGCATTTCCTCCTAATTGACTGTCTGTTTCCCTTATATGAAAACACAGTTAATCAAGTCTATCCTTTCCAGCAAAATGCGTGATCCCCTGCCTGAACGGGGGTCGTTGTAAAGGCGTGAACAAGTGCCGCTGCCCGGTCGGCCTCGGCGGCAACCACTGCGAGGTGGGGCGCCGGGTCGGGGATTGCACGTGTCGGGGCGAGTCGTGCTCCGGGCCTCACACGTGTCGGCACGGCTTCTGTGTGGCGGGCGCTTGTGTGTGTGAGGCGGGATGGCGGGGACGCTGGTGCCATAGGTCCACAGGTATGTGGACCAGTACCTATCCATGTCTATAGAGGAGCAAACTGCAAGTGTTCATTTTTAAACCCCTATAAAAAATTGTATGGATAATGATACATTATTTTACATTAAAAGAGTTCTTCGTTTTCGTTAAAAGAGAGGAAGCCTATGTCCTAGCAGTATTAGTTTTTCTGCCGTTATAGGCTGAATATGTATTTATTTATTATTTTCTCACTGGTACACACAAAGTATGAAAGAAAAAACATGTTGCGACCCCAAATAAATTGGGATGAGTGAAAGCGAATGATGATGACATATAGGTCTCTATTTTTGTGGCTGGTAATCAATGGTCTTTAATATATCTTTACACCATTGCAATATTTCCTCCAATCATTAACACTACTTTAAAATTACGATGCTAAGCTTAACTATGATTTACTTTTTTTCCAGGATCATCAGAAGAATCTGGTGAATACAAAAGGCCACGATGAAACAAAAACAGACAGTTGACGAAACTACTTAATAATGATGTGATTTCTTTAATTTTATACAAAATAAAATATAAATACTTTGTAACATTGATAAATTAGTCATTTAGATGTTAAGTTCTACGCCACCTAGTTTATGTATTTAGTATTATGAAATAATATAAAATATTCTTAGAGATATACATTTAACTTGTTTTTTTTATTTATTAAAATTCCCTTACAGGGAACCACAAAATATTTCAATGTCCTATCAGGTACAATAACCTGAACAGCACTTAAATGTACCTTTCTACAGAAGCTTGGAAGCTATGATTTTCAGATAATTTCGAGTCAAATAAAATCAATTTTATGCTAGTGTAAATAAAGTTGATTTTAGAACTACTAGTACTAATAATAGAAAAGTCTAGAATAAGAGGCAAGAAGGTATGTCTGGAAACTAAATTGTGAATGCAGATTATCTATCCTCAGCCCAGCTTACCCAGAGAGGATATGAAATCTCGTAACTATCAATGGGTTGAATAGTAGGTAATATATTGCATGAGGTTCTGTACAAGGGAGTCAAGGAGCAAAGATACCATCCTTACCGTCAAATTGAATGAAACAGTATGCCTGAGAATACTTGTCAAATTAGCCATATATTTGTATTAAGGGTACACTAGTCGCGGGCTTGAACTCACTGGTGGGTCTGGCTAAAAAGCACGCTGTCTCACCAGGCGTCGTGTCCGATAGAGGTAGTATCAGTGATGAGCAGTTAGACGCTAGTCTACACGCACAACATTATTGAGTGCGCTGCAGGATCAGTTATAGTAAAACAGGTGCGTAAAAAATTAAGAAAAGTCCTACGGAAGATTGGGTTTTCTGAAAAAACCACTGCATAAATCAATGACCACTTAAGTTTATAGAACTTTTCGATAATTGAATTTTGTCGGTACCGACTTGGTTTTCGAGATTTTACACTCCTTTTATTACATAAAACACGCCCAAAGTTAGGTTAAATTAGCAAGAAAAACGAATCTTTGTTAGCTCATAACTTTTTAATGGCTTTTTAGTTTAGTATTCTGTTTCCGTACATACAATATTAATAATGAGACAAAACCATACCATGTTTAATTTTTGATGTACAGACGCCAGCAGGTCAACCTATCCTAAACTGTCAATTTCTCCCAATTGAACATGAACCTTATTTCTTTGTGATAAAGTTGAAAAACTATCAAAGAAATTTGACAGATTGTGGTAACTTGATGTGCTGGCGTCTGTACATAGTCAAACAGTGGAGTAAAACCCTCCCGAAGTTTGTATGGAAAATATGTAGACAAGTGTCACTACATCACAAACTAGACCTGATATTCAGGTGTATTGTAGTATCATGCTTGCTAAGTAATAATATTGCTTTGCTTGATAAAAATTATTACTAAAATTATTTTTAGATTAGCAGATGGGTTTTAATAGGTTTGTACAGGTGTAGCCAGAAATCGTACGCTACAGAAAAGTTTACAAGGGCCTAAGCCTGCTCTCTGGCTTAGGCCCATCAGTTGGAACTGATTGAATGTAAGCTATTAATTAAAACGAGAAAATTATTATATTTTGTTTACTTAACCTATTTGTTTAAATTTAACAGATGACATGGAAATTAAAATAATATTTTTAAACAAAGGGAATATTTTATAGGGCCAAACTAAAACGTTGATGAATGCCTGACTGACTGAAAATTACCAAATAGTTTTTTATTTAATACTAGTTTTATCGTTTTTTTTTACAGTTACGGAAAGGATAATGTCAAGTAACCTCAAACATCTAAATTATTTCTAATAATCATAAGAAATATAACCACTCACCTTATCTATTTTAAAATCTACGGAAATATGTTACGCAATCTTCAAATATTATGAAAATAACAAAATCAACACGCGAATTCACCAAACTTGTTTACAATCTTGAAACGTCAAATATAGTTACTGAAAAACTCACTAGATGGCACTACAGTATGACGTGAAATGATCAATTTCTAAAATAAACTAGGGATTTTTCCTGAACATCATACAACATAGACGTCAGAATAAATAAATAGCAATATTTGGGTGCCAAAATTGGTGAGTATCTTTCACAAAATAAGCTTTTATTTACTTACAAAACTACGAATCCTTTCCCCCCTCAGGCAGAGGGGTGATTTCCCTTTCCATGCGAAAACTACACCGCGCAGACTCGTACAAAATGGCGACCCCTAGATACGAAGTTTATACGGTCCACATACCGCGCTTACCGATCGATACTAATGGAGGACTCGAATTTTTCGGGGACTCTCGTGCACTCCGTAAATTTTGTGAATTCAGTGTCTGGCCGAGTGCAAATGTATTAAAAAGTGTTGTTTTGGACGGGTTACATCACAGCAAGTTTGCAAGACTTCTAATTGGATTGCAAAATGTGCTTCAAATCACGCAGGTGCGTACGCAGCCGTAGTTTCACCATTCTGTCTGAGCCTGCTCGAACGCGCGGCTCCCCTTCATGATGGCCATTCATTTTGGCTTATCCTTTACGCCGCCGCAAAGAGCTTGCGCCATGTCATGCGTCTTCGAAACTGACCTGTCGCGGGGCACCATGCACCGTATAAACAAAACATCAAACAAAATGCGTCATAGGTGTATGCGACTGCGTTAATTCGCGCGTAAAAGGCAGAAAATTGTAAGTTGCAGTTAAAATTATGCACCTGTAAATGAAGATTGATTCCTGAAAACATGAATTGGTGCATTAGAGGTTTATTCTTCCCTGTTCGGGACGTAGTTCGTCTAGTTAGTTATTTGGTCGGGTGGTTGTGAGAAGCTCGAGTATTGATTTTTCTCAGCTAGGTGCCTTCACAATAGAATAGTCCAACATTTGTACTCTGCTTTGCTATTTGAGTACATTCGGGGTCACCAAACGATCATTCCGCTCTATATTGTGGGTAAAAAAGCAGTTTTTCTAACATATTTGACATAAATTCTGCTTAGTTAGCAAAATTTCTAATAGGAAAATTTATTCAGACTCCATTCCGAAAAGTATAATACGAAAAGCAAAGGCGACATTTTCCATAAGCTTTGCTCATCCAAAATGAACATTGACTATATGGAAAAATAGTAATTTCCCATTTTATAAAATGTTAGGTACAAAATCAATACTACAGATTGACCATGTACCTAAATGAATAAGTAGTAAGATTATTTTAATCCTGACAGACTAGGCTAGAGTTAAGGTCAGGGTTGGCTTATAAAATATTGAGGACAGATTGTAGGCTTCCTAATTGGGCTACATAAAACTGGGGATATGAAATTTGTGTCAAGAGGGAAGTCCATTGACCTCTATTGATTTTCCAGAGCAACCACTAGTTATGTGAGCATTGTTATTAGTGTTACTTGAATATTTAATGGATAGACTTATTGGATGGCCTAGACACACTGCTAGAGTAGAATTGCTGATTTCAAAAGTTTCCTTTAACAGATAAGTTTTTTTATTATCATATAGGATGAAATAGATACAGCTCTAATGAACAGAAGCAGTGTTATCTGGGTCTACCATGACCTAATGTTGGGAATAAATTAATGAAATAAATGTTAGTTTATCATTCTGATTTATTAACATAATAATTTTTAATTCTTGTAATATTCAACACAGACACTTCCATAATTGGGAAAAAAAAACATTAATTGGAATGTTTTTATACTTAAATTATTAGGGTAAAATTCTAAAGGTTTTAAAGGAGCTCAGATTTGGTAGAAATTACTTAATAAAACAAAATAATTCTAAATCTGATTGTTTTTGTACTAAAATCGAAGCAACTAACAGACAGCAGTAAGGACTGTAACTGTAGTTTCTTGCTGCGCTCATGGGAAGCAACTAAATCCTCCAAGAATACACAAATGTTATGTAAAAACATGAAAATGAACAACAAACCCAGTATTGATCTTGTTACAGCTACAACTTACAAGGTCATGCCCTTTAGTATATCTATGTGGAGAATGGTAAGACAATTAACATAGCATTCTTGAGGAAAAACATAATATTCTAAACTTAACTACATACTAACTTAATCATTCACTATTTATTTACACATTTTACTTACTGCTGACATAGATTGAAATCCCCATAAATAAGACCTGCAATACATATAAAAAAATAAAAATATTACCTATCTACATATCTCCTGCATGGACAAAAGTTTAAAACTATGCAGAGTGCATGAGCAATCTCATAACTTAATCATTTATTTTCAAGGCAACTACATTATAATAAAACAATGAAATACCTATAGTAAAATTAATTTCTCTTTATATTATATTCTTATTGGAACCAAAGTCTGTAGGCTTACAGAAGCCAATAACATTAGAAGTTCAATGACTGCTGCTTTTTTAGAAGTTAACCACTTATATTAGTACTACAATATTCATATATTGACAGGTTGATAATATGTAAAACAATCCAACAATACAACCTTATTCAGAAACAATGGCAGTAATAGGTCAGTTGGTATATGGAGGACTGCAATATAAATTGCTTTTAACTTGGCAAAGACAAGCATCATTCAATTTCACTACAAATATTACGCTATTTTAATATGGCTCAAACTATACTGACGAGGAAGAGATCCTTTGACTCCCAGGTCGCGTAACGCTTTTAGTTGACAGTCAAGTCGTAACTCGACCTGATAGTCAGAAAACTGCTCTATTAACATTAAAATAACGTCAAAAACATTGTCACTCAGGTCATAAAGCTCATCAGTTGAGGAGCACCGACCGCATCGCAGTAGCAAGCCGCGACAAGTGAGCAACCCAATGGTTCGTCATCTAGGCAGGCAGGACGAAGGCGACCCAGACTACGTCATGAATTCAGCCGTCAGCACTGAATCCATGGATATGGAGGGAGAGGTAAGATAGTAGAGATAAGATGACGATTTTTCAGCGTAATAATTTACTCGTGGGCAGTTGAATCATCTGCCTTCGACTCGCTCGACGGTTTTTTATTTAGCAGACACGCCTGCCACTGAAGTTGACTTAGAGGAAAATTACTTCTGGAGCGTCACCGTCTGCCATAAGGTGACGCGGCAGGACACGTAGAACATCCCACGATTAGCTCGACAAAACGGAGGGCCTACTCTCTTAAGTTCGTCACCGAAGATACGGGCCCGTCCGAGAGTAGTTCGAAACTCATTAGTATTGGACTGAAATAGCTGGAAATCATGGGAAGCCTTGGCCCAGCTGCTGGAAGATTTAGGCTGGAAGTAACTAGTATAAAAAAGGACATAATAGTTATCTAATTTTTAGCTGTGCTTGTTACCACCCTTAACTTGCTTTAAAAGAAAACCGTCGGCGGGTAAACCACTACAATTCAAGGCCAAACCAATAGGGGTCTTTTGGAGCGTCCTTGGAAAAATCCTTGGAGTTAGCTCGTCTCTTGCCTATGTACATTGTACAGTAGTAAGAAAATCGATAGCTAAGATTACACTTCCGCAACTACTCGCGGACTATCTACTTCTCAAATCGGATTCAAATATGGCTTCAAGTCCCAGCAGCAACTTTATTCGAAACGTATAAAGTTAAGAGTTACGTAGAACTTATCATAGTTTCACAAACTGGACACAAAATATCCCGAAATTATAATACTGCGCTATAGTCGTTCGTACGTAGTAGGTACGTGCGACAAAAGTTCAACATTACGTAATATCACTGGTATTGATTGTGACTCCAGAGCAGAAACTCGGATAAACGTGTCTCCTGAAGAAAACTAGTTTAATAATAATTGGAACTTGGAACGACTCTTCTTTATTTCCCTAATTCCGACATGTACATAATTTACCTAATATGTATTGTATATTCAACAACAATTTAGAATTATGCAGTCCCCCAGCAAACTATCTACAATAACCTAATTTAGTGTTGTTCCGAATCTCGTGAGGACGAGACTTCCCACAGACAGACTCAACGTAACGTCTGGCTGCTGGAGTTCAATAAACGTAGGTAGTGTACGGCACGAATCCGCGGAATACTGTTTCCACGAATTTGTGCACAAGTTTGTACGCTCAGGGGTATATTTTGTAAACATCCTTATGCCTGATGTGATACCATGGTGCAACAACGAATAATTAAGTTATGTTATTATTTATTTAGAAAATAATCATGTCCTCTAATTTCTCTGTTTATTCGTGTGTACAGTCACCAGCAATAACTTCAAAAGCGATTTTCTTTTAAATAGCGATTGCAGCCTTGAGATAACTTAGATAATAGGTCTTTACCTATGAAATTGCCGTTTTGTATGAAAAAATTTAAACGAATTTTTTTCATGAATTTTTTATTTGTATTAATCGAAGTAATCACCCATGCAATCAATGCATCTTTGCCATCGCAGTGGCAGTTTATTGATGCCCTTCTTAAAGAAATCAGCTGGACGGGAGGCAACACATTCTTCAAAGGCATTTTGTACTGCCTCTCGGGTATTAAATTTTTTTCCCGCCAAGAAGTTATCCAAATTCTGGAAAAAGTAGTAGTCTGTAGGCGCAAGGTCTGGTGAGTAGGGCGGATGACGGAGAGCTTCCAACCCCAGTTCTTGCAACTTGGAGACCGTCTGCTGTGCAGTATGAGGTCGCGCGTTGTCGTGCAGGAGCAGCGGAGACGAGCGATTGACCAATGCTGGTTGGAGATGCGCCAGCTTCTCCATCATTGTGTTCAGTTCTTCACAGTACACATCTGCAGTAATGCTCACCCCGTTTGGTAAGAAGCTGTGATGAATCACACCGGCGCTAGACCACCAAACAGTGACCATCACTTTTCTAGGGGTAAGTTTTCGTTTAGGGCATTGTTTAGGTGCTGAACCAGGATCCAACCAACTTGCTGAGCGCTTACGGTTATCAAACAGAATCCATTTTTCATCGCAGGTAACAATGCGGTTCAAAATTCCTTCATTTGTGTGTCTGTTGAGCAGTGCAAGGCACGTCTCGACGCGTACTTCGCGCTGGCGATCATTGAGTTCGTGGGGCACCCATTTGTCAAGCTTTTTTACCTTGCCAATTTGATGCAAATGGACCAATATTGTTTTGACGCTAACGTCGAAAGCTGCTGCTAATTCAGCCGTAGATTGTGTATCATCAGCTTCCACAATCGCCTTTAATTCGTCATTGTCGACCAAAGTCTTCGGACGACCGCGAGGTTCATTTTTCAGGTCGAAATTTCCAGAACGGAAGCGAGCAAACCAATAACAGGTGGTGCGTTGGTTTGTAGTGTTAGCTCCGTAAACGTCGTTGATGTTGCGTGCCGCTTGTGCCGCGTTGCTGCCACGACGGTACTCATATTCCATAATTACTCGAATTTTTAACGTATCCATGATGACGAAAAAGATTGAAATGCGATGAAAATGTAACACTAATCAATAAAGAAATGACTACTTTTAGAAAAAAAAATCCATGTTTTTAAAATAAAATTAATTTGAAATTAGAATTCTTAGCCAAACAAAAATTATTTTGATTTGAAATGGCCAGTACTGCAGAACGGCAATTTCATAGGTAAAGACCTAATATTTCATTACAGTGTGGGTTCCAAAATATTATTTTCATAATAAAATAAGATTACAATTAGTAAAAGTGGAGAAAATTACTTTTAAAAGTTGGTAAGTGTATACATATTATTGCTCGTGACTGTACATAAACTGTTAAATAAATTAACTTAATAATATACTTGGATTAAATTCGATAACTTGACGGCACGGTTAGCGCAGTGGTTGAAATATTTGCTGATGCTCCTACTGGTGGCGCGGTTCGATCCCGCACGATGACAATGTTTGTATTATAGGTCCTTGACGAATGCGCGCTTTGTCATGGAGTTGCGGATAATATTATAAATGCGAAAGTAACTCTGTCTGTCTGTCACACTTTCACGCCTAAACCGCTGAACCGATCGTCATGAAATTTGGCAGAGATATAGCCCGGGATATGGAGAAGGCCATAAGCTACTTTTTTACGCGATAACCGACATCCACACGGGCGGAGCCGCTGGCAAAAGCTAGTCTATCTATAAATCCCACTACTCTGGGTAAAAAACATAACATATGGTCACGCCCGCATTTCGCGAAGGGTTTGGCAGAGGTGTACACACACACACACACTCACTCACTCATATTTCGCCAGTTAAGTCCCTGGAAATTAGAAGATAATTAATAAGAGTAAATACTACTTACTCTGTCAAGAAAGTTCCGAGAAAGGATCAATAATACACAAAATGTTAGTTACCTATTCATTCCAGTTTATTTTATCGCCTTCATCAAAGTATGCTCCTTCAGAAACGAAGCACTTACGCCAACGAATAATCCAAACATCAAAACATTTTTTGAACGTTTCTTCCGGAATTGAGTTCAGTTCTCGCCGCGAATTCTCCTTTATGTCTTCTACCGAATGAAAACGGGTGCCACGAAGTGGTCATTTGAGTATAGGAAAAAAAAAGAAATCGGCTGGAGCCAAATCTGGTGAATAAGGCTCGATGGTATTTGATGTGTTTTTGGTAAAAAATTCGTTCGCATTATCGTGGTGCAAAATCCAAGAATTTCCCTTCCACAAATCTGGCCTTTTCGTCGAATTTGCTCTCTTAAACGCCACATAATAATCAAATAATATTCTTTATTTACCGTTTGACCTTCCGGCAAGAATTCCGAGTGCACAACACCGCGATAGTCAAAGAAAACAGTCAACATGATTTTGGCTTTTGATCGACTTTGGTGTGTTTTTTCGGTTCAGGTGGATGGCGCCACTCCTAAGCTTACTAGTTTGCATGTCAAACCCGTAAACCCATGTCTCATCGCCAGTAACAATGCTCTTCATGAATGTTGGGTCGGAATTGACTCATTCTAGCATGTCCTTGTCCTCCAGCGATTAAAGATTTTCTCCAAAAACTCAATCGCATATGAGTCATATGCGATGCAGTTTTTGGAGAAAATCTTTTGGGACTAGCCGAGCTTGGCTCATCTGGGTATGAAACATGTTCCCATGTTTCATACCCAGATGATTATTTAAAATGGTAAGGATTGACTCGTAAGACACAGAAAATTCAGCGGCCAACTCTCTCAAACTTGAATGAGGATTTTCAGTCACTATTTCCAAAAAAATTGCGATCTTAACTTCAGTTGAAGACGCTGATGGCCTACCAGAGCGAGGCAAATCTTCCATCACATCTCGACCGCTTTTGAACGCTTTGTACCACTCATAAGCACGAGTTTTTACTGGGAACATTTTCTGGGACTCCGAACACGAAATTCCATTCGCGATGCAAAATTTAATTTTTCGCATTCGCAGTACACACGAGTGTAATGTAAATTCGCAGTGCACACGAGATACACACGCAGTACACATGATCTAACTAAAAACAGCACTGTATTCTTCTTAGCGTGTCGATAGCAATCTAAATACAATCAGCACAGAATTTGGCTACGATTTTAGCACTTTCAGCAGCGTCCATTAGCTCCTGTATTTAATTTTAATAACAGATTCAACTCAAACTCCGCGCCAAAATGGAAAACAGTTGTACCAACTTTACAACAAAAAATAATAATTTCGAACCATAAACTAATCATCCAATCCCGATACTTTTTTGACTGGTTGTAAACAAACAATAACTGTTCAGGAATAAATCTTATTTGCAGTTCCGCTTTGTCGTCAGTTTCTTCGTCTCGACAAATCAACATAACCCCTAACATACATATACCCCTTTATTCATAAACGTTGCTTAAAGTTAAGTAATGATTAGCGTCTATTTAACCATACATTTTTGACGTTTAAACATCATTTAACTTTAATCATCGTTTATCAATATGGCCAATAATTCGCAGGACATGTCACAAGTAGACGGATGCGGGCTCAGCGGGGCCTCGGACGACGAAGACGACTGTGCGTCTTCGCCGGCCGGCTCCAATTACGATGACAGCGCCGATCTCATCAAGAACGCCATGAGCGATGAAGTTACCAAACAGTTGGCTGCCGCTGGTGAGTTTTGTTTGTGGTACCATGCCTACAGGGCCCTGGATTTGGCATCAATCCCAACGCCGCAGAAGCGACAAGCTATCAATTATGTTCTCGCTAAAGAAAGTCAGAACTAAAAGAGGTACATTATTATATTGATAGTTGATCGCTGGTTGTTCACACATGCTAGCGAGAACTATCTCCGTTGTACAGACGCCAGCACATCAAGCTACTCCAATCTGTCAAATTTCTTTGATCGATTTTCATCTTTGCATAAGGTTCATGTTCAACTGGGAAAATTTGACAGTTTGGTGTAGCTTGATTAGTGATGTGCCGTTCCCGGGAATGTTCCCAAAAGAATCTTTCCAGTGCCCGGGAATATTCCCAATTGCTGGGAACGTGTCGGTGGAACCACATAGAATTATAATAAAACTAAAAATATAATAATAACATACAAAGTTACTGGTAAGATTTAGTAAGTAAGTAGATTTGACATGTAATGAGTACTCATTTAGTAACTTGTCGTTCATTGTATTAATTTTAGAAAGAGGTAAATAAAAATTTCGAATGTAGGAGACTAGGAGGTTTAGAGATTTATCATCATCATCATCGTCATTTCAGCCGAAAGACGTACACTGCTGGACATAGGCCTCCCGCAAGCTCTGCCACATCGACCGGCTCTGTGCTTCCCGCATCCAGCGGACTCCTGCGGCCCTCACAAGGTCATAGGTCCACCTTGTGGGAGGCCTTCCAACTTTACGTCTTCCGGTACGCGGTCGCCACTGCAGAACTTTTCAGCCCCATCGGCCATCTGTTCTGCGAGCAATGTGCCCTGGCCACTGCCACATAAGTTTGGCAATTCTTCGGACTAAGTCGGTTACTTTGGTTCTCCTGCGGATCTCTTCATTCCTGATTCGATCTCGCAGGGAAACTCCAAGCATAGCCCTCTCCATCGCCCTTTAGGTGACTTTAAGCCTTTTATGAGGCCCATTGTGAGCGACCACGTTTCGGTTTCATATGTCATCACTGGCAACACGCACTGGTCAAAGACTTTCGTGTTGAGACATTGCGGTATGTGGGACGAGAAGATATTGCGAAGCTTCCCGAACGCTGCCCAGCCGAGTCGGATTCGACGATTGACCTCTTTCTCGAAGTTGGACCTACCTAACTGGACAGTTTGTCCTAGGTAAACGTACTCGTCCACAACTTTTAGTGCAGCTCCTCCGACCGTTACGAGAGTGGGTGTTACATGGGCATTGGAAATGACCTTTGTCTTGTCCATGTTCATCCTCCATGGTCTCAGCCATGACAACTATATCATCGGCAAACAGAAGGTGAGTGATGTATGTGAGTTGATGCCAGCCCCTTTTCAGTCCAAAACCTTGAAGACATCCTCCAGTGCAGCGGTGAAGAGTTTCGGAGAGATAACGTCTCCCTGTCTTACACCTCGCTGCAGAAGGATAGGTTTCGAGGTCCGGTCCTGGAGTCGGACTGACATGGTGGCGTTTACGTACAGACACTTCAACGCGCCTTGTTTTTTTTAGTGTTTTATCTTGCAATCAGTTTTTAAAAACTATGAGCAGATGAGTTGTAGGAAGGTCTGGCAGGGAAGAGTTATTCCTCATCAGGAGCAACTTTCATATGAATAACGAAGCTCTCTCCAAGTTATCCAATTGTAGAATGTTGCGTCTTTTAAGTCTGCTGACACAAGCTGGTATTGTGAGTTGAGCGGCCAATTTGTTGGGATGTCTCTACAGTCTGGATTGTTTGTTACGCCGACCCGGTTAGTTGGAGCCATAAATCATGCACAAAGGATAAGTAAATAAAATTTCTTAAAATTAGCATCACACCTGCACAGTTAAAAGGATAGTTTTTTGTTATCAGTTTAACTCTCCAACTACATCAATTAACTGCCGAAAATTCTCAATAACACATTGTGGGTGTAAAAGATATGCATTTATTTTCTATCTTTTATTATTTTAAACATGCAATAAGAAACCTAATCTAAAAAGTTAAAAAAAGAACAATCTTTAACTTTTGTGTTAGTGTTCCCACTAACTGGGAATGTTCCCGGGCACATGGGAACATTCCCGTTGGGAAGTTACTGGGAACGGGAATGTTCCCACGGCACATCACTAAGCTTGATGTGCTGGCGTATGTACGTATCTTGAGCGATAAAATAGTCGAAAGTACGTCGCTTCCTCGTATGCGGTAGGACAGGTGCCTTTGAGACACTAAATATTGATCAAATGTAACAAGGATGCCTTCGAATGTACCACTGGTTTATGTCGCGTTGGCACTGCATAGTTGTTGCTGACACGTAGTTAAACCCCGTTCGCACGGAAGTAAAAATATCGTTGCGGTATTGTATAGAGCACTACATTTTCAACTGTCTGTGGTGAATCGAGCATTGCGCATCTAAGATAGTGCATCCCAGCGCGTCAAAAAACGCAGTGCTTAATTTTGAAGTCCAGTGCGCGAAAAAATCCTGCCGTGATTTTTTGACGTCCGTGGTAAAGTGAACTTAGTGTTACCTAGCAGTATATAGGACCTACAAAAAGTGCCTTGGTATGCAAGACCTTACTCGCATTATATGCGGTATTCGGGATTACGAATTAAACTCTAATATGATTCACGACTTTGTCGTGGGGTGCTCGTCATAATGGGCTCCGGTTGAATCATAAACTAGTCGATAAAATCCACGTGAGTAAAGCCATACTGAAGAAGTTACCTAAGTGTCGGTCGCCCTTGATAAATCAGACTTCTACACACGCCACTATGAAATGTAAAAATATATTTTTATTTCATGGTAGCGTGTTTAAGTTTTGCTCATACGTTTTGACGTTTTTTGTCTGATTCGGGGGTCGATCGTAGTACTAAATTCGGAGTGGCGACACTACGTGGCCAACCTATTAAACACATTTGATAATATTCCACTTTTTCACTGGACTTGTAACGTGTTTTCCAAGATTTCCAAATGCCGTCAACCAACAGGTCCGGTCGGCATGGCCGCAGCTGCCGCTATAGCGTCCTCAAAGAAACGCAAGCGGCCGCACTCGTTCGAGACCAACCCCTCCGTCAGGAAGAGACATCAGAATAGATTACTTAGGAAACTCAGAGTAAGTCACGATTATTTACTAAGAACTGTTATGGACTTTACACCGATTTTGACGATGTTTTTAGTGTACCCTAGACCGTCTCTTAAGCTTGTAATTTTATCCGTCAAACTGTAGCACAGCAATACGGCTTGGTAACACAAAATACTTTTAAAGACGAAGACCCATACAAGGATTTCATCATCATCATCCTACTAGACAACTGCTGGACCTCGGCCTCACCATAGGCCTCTTCAATGCTCGCCGACAACCACTAATTTAATAAATAGTAGGCACTACTGGGACTTTGATGAGCAGTGCTGGCCCAGTGGTAACGGCCGCGACGTACAAGTAGGTCGTAGGTTCGAACCCAGATTGGCGCTTTACTTTATTTGAATTATTTTAACACCATTGCACTCAAAATGGTAAGGAAAACATCTTGAACAAACCAGCATGTCCTAGGAAAAAAAAGGATGTCACAAGACTTCTAAGTCATGTGACATCCTTGCAGTATCCCAGCAGAGGGAACATGTAGGTAAGGCTGAGTATGTATTACTGTAAAGGTTATTTACTACACAACCATCAATCGTCCACCAACAGCAAACCATCGAAGAGTTCGCGACACGGGTAGGCCAGCAGGCCGTGGTCCTAGTAGCAACGCCCGGCAAGCCGAACACGTCGTACCGTGTGTTCGGCGCCAAGCCACTGGAAGACGTGGTGCGGAACCTGCGCTGCATGATCATGGAGGAACTGGAGAACGCGCTCGCCCAGCAGGTAAGTCGGTTTCAATATTTATGTCACGGGTTTTTGATTTTGTGGGAGTCCCTTGTTCTTCTTTTGTTGTGTGGCCGTGGACTGACAAATTTGTACTGTTCAGAAAACGATCACTCCGCTATAAAAACAATATAGATTCACAAATATTTTTGTCAGTTAAACCTTCCGTTGCGTTGTAAAGTTGAAAGTCACAAAGAGTTAAAATGGCCCATTCGAAAATGAAGTTTCCTTTAAAAAGAAATGGACAGAAGAACCTGTACGAGTATGCCTACACGTGTCGTATCTGTGGAGGCTGCTACAATGCAAAACTATTCTCATGAATTTATTCAAGAAGAACAATTTTACCATCTCTACATATTTTTTTCCTTTCTTAACGCTTATTTAGCAAATTATAAATATCAGTATAAATAACAGTGAAATACATTCATATACCTAAGGATTTACCACAAAATATGTCTTTCAATTTTTATTAAAAAAGAAAAAAAAATACTATGTTTAGTTTGTAACATGATCTGTTTGGGCTTCAGTGAGTCGCCATATTGGGCCCAAAACTCGACCTAGGTACCAGTGAAAAAAATGGTTGGGGAAGTCCTCCCAATTTTTTTTACTACGGGGCCGTTTGGCCCAAAATGGTCGTCAAGATTTCTCTACGACCATTTTGGCGCTTGGGTTTTGGGCCCAACTTTGTCAAAATATATATTAGAGAAGCAATTTTTAGTGTAGCACACTAACTAAAGGAAGTACAAAAAATAAAAATAAACTTACTATTAAACTCACTGGAGCTATTTCAATGTTTATTTCTTTTCTACAAAAGCTTGTTATGAATGTTGTGTTTCCTCCCTCTATGACTCATTTAAAACATCGCCAAGTCAAAACACACTCTTTTGGCGTTCTAATTTACGCTGGATAGTTTAAATGTGAATTGAATTGTTTACCATGAACCGTGGCGTGTAAAGCTTTCCGCCCAAACGGTCGCGGATCAAACGATATTGCGATTGTGGACTCAATAAATTTTGAATGTTTTTCGTTAGTAAAATATCTATTCGTCAAGTAATTTACGCGGTGATCTAAATGAGGCTAAAACATACACGTTGACTTTTTAAAGTTTTTATTCGTCTTACAAACGCCGTGAACCTACTCCGTGTATATAATTTCTACGAGGTCAGTACATAGAGGATTTTTTCAACTTTCGATTAGTTTCAACAAAATTCGTATGTTTCAAAGTAAACTCAAAAGGTAAACGTGTATGTCGCACACCAAAATAGTTGCTGCATTTCACGAGCGCTCGTCAATCGTACATAGAATAGTCAGCCAGAAAATGTATGCACTTCGGTAGTCTTCGCGTTCAGAATTGGCACGAATGTCGCACCACAGAGTAATCCCCCACGGAGGCAACGCTTATAAGTTTTGTTGCTGCCGCGTTTTTGCTAATGGACCTAGCATTGCGCGTTTTTTTATTGGTTTACCTACACAGAGGTTCCAGCCTGAGTTTTTTTAATCATCTCAATTTTAAGCATCGACCGCGTTCAACGCTCGGATTGGGCCTTCGTGAATTCAGGGCTAATCGGAGCGGCGAATGCGGTTTGGTTTCAGATCCTTACTTGTCACCCAAAAGTTTTGGAAGTAAAACTGTTAATAATATATAACTTTGTAATGTAAACATGGTAATGTAAATTAGACTAGTTTTTCCATGGTTGTCACAGCTTTAGAATAGATCCCGTCATTGCGCCATCTTATTTTCTGATGATAGACCATGACTTCCGAAACGCATACTTTTCATTGGAAAGCTATAATTAAATGAAATCTGTCTGCCTACCCTTATCTCAACGTCGAGGTCACGATCCATGATGGACACCCATGTTAGTTAGAGAGGGTGTTCATCGTAATCGAGATGGTCGCGCGCTCGTGTATGCGCGTAGCGCTAGTGCGCGGCGTGCGGCTATGAAGTACATAACGAGTCAGTTCGGGCTGGGCGGCGCGCCGCAGACGCCGGCCGCGCCGCAGGACGACCCGTCGCTGTTCGAGCTGCCGCCGCTCATCATCGACGGCATCCCCACGCCCGTCGAGAAGATGACGCAGGCGCAGCTCCGGGCCTTCATCCCGCTCATGCTCAAGTACTCCATGGGTGAGTCGCCACGCTCGCGTATCGACGTGTCCATAATCCATCATCCTAACTGAAACGTTGTGCTCAGATTGCAACAGACTAATTAAAAAGACAAAATGAGGCCACAATCCACCCATAATAATTCTAATTTGTTATTGTGTGTACAGTTACCCAAAACGCACAGCATGCTAGATTTAACTATACCACCAAACCACTGCCAACTATCGTGTGAGTTGGTAGTATAATGTTATGTGTGCGTTTTGATGGTAGGATGGTGATTCATTCAACCATAAGACGTTCACTGCTGGATATAGGCCTTCTTTCTACAAGCATCGCCAAAACGACCGGTCGTGTGCTTCCCGCATCTAAACGTTTCCAGGAACATTCACTAGGTTGACTATATTTCTATTAGAAAAAGTCTCAAAAAATCCTGTATAACGATACTTTAAATGATGTTGCTAAAATGTCTCCTCCATTAATATGATTCCAAAGCGATGAATTCCGCAACATTTGAACCATAGCGTGTGTCGGCAGTGCGCGGCAAGCCGGGCTGGGGCCGCGAGTCCACGCGGCCCCCGTGGTGGCCCAAGGACCTGCCGTGGGCCAACGTGCGCATGGACGCGCGCACGGAGGACGAGAAGCAAAAGGTAAAGGTAACACTCGCATTAATACTTACACACTCTTACTTTTATACATTTCCTTTTTCAGGGTTTTTGTTTTGCCAAATATTTTGCTTTTTAAAGTTATAATTTATCACACAGAACTTTTCCACATTCATGATTGCAGCAGGTTAATATTTTTAATACTTCAAGGCCAGATCGAGAAAAGACGAGAACACATCAAACCCCATCTTTTCGCAGTATGTATTCCAATTGAGAGTTAAGACCAGTGGTAGACTTAATGGTAAAGACGACGAGAGTTGTAGGTAGACACTTTACTTTGTCTATTTAATTTAATTGCCACTGCTCTCAAAACAGTGAAGGAAAACATCGTGAGGAGACCGGGATGTCTATGAACTAAAAATTCGAAGATATGCGACTTCCACCAACCCTCACTGGGCCCGCGTAGCGGATTATGGGCCACTCCCTCTCATAAAAGAGGCGATCTGAATCCCACCAGTGGGAACATTATAGGCAAATTTGAAAAAAAACATACCGTTTTTCCACACATTCTGGCAACACACATAGAATAAATGTCCTATCCTGCCGGAGTTTGCCGAAATAAATTTGACATATTACCGTCTGGGTTATATGCTAGCCTAACAATAGTCGGTTGGTAAATTTCGTACTAATTAATTGTGTAATGTTTGCAGATGTCGTGGACGCACGCGCTGCGTCAGATCGTGATCAACTGCTACAAGTACCACGGCCGAGAGGACCTGCTGCCCGCATTCACTGAGGAGGATGAGAAGGGACCTCCAACAATGTCTGTAAGTCACTTTGACCTAGCCTACAAGGTCACAAAGATGTGCTTAAAACGTTCAAGATATATTGTGTCGAAAACAAAAACTAGACGTCATAGTAATTTTATAACACCTTCTAGCACGCATACCAACCACCCGATTTACGTGATTTTACAATTAAAATTAACGATTAAATAATAAGTCAAATCTGTATTTCTATAAGTTTTAATGCACAACATGAAATATCATTACAATAATGAATGAGCTACTATTTATATTCGTCTTTAAAACCCATTGATATACAAAAAGCACAAGATACACAATCAGCGTCACAAAAACGTCCGCATAAATAGGGCACAATGTGCGCAGGTGTCAAATAGTATCGTCAGTCATCTTTCTGTCAGTATTTTTGGACATTGCTTTGTAAAAACCACTTTAAGTCATGCGTGTAAGGTTGAATTTGCAAAAAAAAAAATTAATAGAACTAAAACCACTGACATATATATAATTGGGGACAATTGTGAGTGTATTACTTTTATTCGAGAATTTGCATCTTGAGTTTTTTGTATATCAATGGTAAAACCAAGTAAATCAGCGAAATGGGAAAAAATTCGATCAACGATCTCTTAATTTTGGTAGCTACTGAATACGAATTATGATGTTCGAAAAGGTGTAATCAATCAAAAACGATTTTTTTCGTCCACATTCCGGTAAATATTTTAAGCCAGTCATAATCCTAAATGAATTGCTCCTTAAAGCAATAAACATACAAACAATACAATAAATCGATATCGCTAAATTAATACATTATTAAAATTATTGTGTGCGTCAAGCAGATTGTACAATTTACGTCACCAGGAGTCGGATTGACGACCTCGTGTTCCTTGTATACTAAAGCATTCAAGGCTATCGGCTAACATGCACAAAAGTTCAAAACTGACATAGTTGGAACTTATTTAGGTCATAAAAAATTTTTCGTTAAAGAAACCCGAGTCATTGCTCCCTGAGGGCACGAAAGTGCGTCACTGTGACATTACGGTCGTCAAATAATAAGTTACGCCCACGCTAATAATTCTGATAAACTTATTAGTGGGTTGTGACGTTCTGCCGTTTTTATTTCATGTTTTGCTACAGAACATTTACGTTTGTTGGAGCTTAAATATTACATAAAATAATGTCACTCTTTTAATCCTCGAATGCTACAGTAGAAGTGTATCAATCGTAACACAAATCATAATACATTAAAAACGAAAAATATGTACCTATATGGTGGCAGAAACAGACGCGCGAACTGTAACTATGAATTCAGCACATGACTGCCTGGCGTAGAAATTTTTCATCAATTTTTTATCAGAACAAATGAGACTATAGACTAGACACCCTACTGACAAAACTTTTAATTACCCTGTTTCTGCAATAGTTGTTTATACTTTTGGAATTGTATCTAAATTACATTTACTGTTTATTAATGCTGTCCCACATGGAATGCTGCCTGGATATGGTAACCCCTTTTATTTTAACACGTTCTTCACTAAAACCGACAAATCAAAAACTTGAGTGACTTGCAACGTTCTCCCTTCTATAACCTACAAAACGAAAAATTTCTGTAATGAATGTTATTTATATGAAAACCTCGTCGCCCGACACCGCACCACCCGACACGGCGCAGGTGGCGGCGTGCCTGCCTGCCGCCAGCCCGTCGGCCAGCTCGTCGGGCGCCGGCCGTAGCCAGCAACAGGCCGTGCTCACGTCACAGCAAGTGTGCATCGACCAGATGACGCTCGCTGATGTCGATGTACGGAGTTATAAGACGCTGTGTGATTTCTCATCGGCAAAAATTACGAGCTTCCATACAAACTTTCATCCCCTATTTGGCTCCTTGAGGGGACGGATTTTCAAAAATCCTTTTACTTTCGTCATACATAGAACTCTGTGTAAAATTGTATGGTTTTACACCCACTCTTGGCTGCACATGTCTGTTAATCATTCGATGACATTAAAATTTATATTTAGCACATTTCAACCAGTTCTGTGGCTTGAAGATGATAAAATTATAACTTTTAAAGTAAAACAGTTTTACTGTACAGAGGCCAACACATCAAGCTACCCCAATCTGTCAAATTTCTTTGATAGTTTTTCAACTTTATAACAAAGGAATAAGGTTTATATTCAATTGGGAAAATTTGACAGTTTGGGATAGCTTGACCTGCTGGCGACTGTACATACAATTTAATTGATAAAGATTTCAAATGTCTTCTTATTCACAGTTTTGTTAACTAACTAAAGCAATAACTAATACCACGTGACACATTAAAAGAATGCTTGCAAACAGTGCATTTAATGTAAATTGACATCCTATTTCAGTGAAATGCTAAAATGTCTTCCTCCAGTGAATTATGCATACAAACTCGGTGACTACAAGCACTAAATTACGATGTTGCACTAAGTTGTGCAATTAGTGGGCGAAACCATTTATGGAATCAAGTATCTTCTTTATTTTTACTAAAAAAATTATCAACTACCTTAGAACTAAGCAAGGATGTGCTGTCTTTTGTATCTGTTTACTTTCATAAAGTCAAAAGTGTTTATAACTAAAAATACTATCTACTACACCATACAGATGTCACAGTACGCGCCAGCTGTCCTCCAGACCATCACAAACCCGGACGGCAGCGTGTCTCTAATCCAAGTGGACCCCAACAACCCCATCATCACGCTGCCAGACGGCACCACTGCGCAGGTGGTACGTACCATGGTAATATGCATTCTTATATGGCATCACCACCCACTGGGCGAGAGTAGCTTGTGGTAACGGTATTAGATAAACTGGTGGATGTACCCTGGTAATATGCATTGTTATACAGTATTCCCACCAACTGGTCGAGAAGCCGAGAATGGCTCGTACTGCTCGTAGTGTCAATATAAGCTAGCCAACTAGATATGTGGACTTTGCAGATTGTATATGGCAAAAATAAGATACATTTATTATGCACTAAACATACAACACAAGAAAAAACAAAAAGAAACCGGGTGAAAATATGCGTCACATCCATGCAAAACGGCCATACCTCAGCCGGCCATTACCATGGTAATATTCATTGTTATGTGGGATCATATCATGATGCCATGGTCATATTGGTCAACCTGCAAGGTAGGGTAAGTAAACCTTGGGCACCAGACCTCTGGATGTTGATTGGCTAGACATGTAGGCTACGATACATAAATTATAAGAGTTGTGCTTATCCACTTGGTAAAAAGATATGGGGAAGTTTATATTCCAAGATTTTCTGAAATATTAATATGTTAATATTTTTACTATATTAACTGCAGTCAAGCATGCCATTTATTTTACATAAATTTCGGTTTTTTCGTTGAGTCCCAACTCTTCTGTAATCTTATTAGGTTGTTTTGGGAGATGCGTTAAGGTAGCCCGCAAAATTCAAATTTTCTTCCGTTTTTGACAATTTGCAGTTTGGAACGAGATTGTATGTTGAGCAAAATACGAACCGCGACCGTATGATGATGGGACTCTCTTTTCCGCACGTAGGCTCCCATTCGGTCCGTTGTGCGTAACCGCGACCGTAACAAATATGTATTTACAGAATAAGAAACATTAGGATCATCAAAACAAATTTCTCAGTTAGAATGGGGATAAAAACTGCCACTTGTTCACTTCAGGAGTCGCTACTATACCTTGTCCAAAAATTTAATAGTGACACTATCCAGATTGTTTTTGTAAACATACGGAATAATCATTTTACGCATACTTAATTCATTTGCCCCGTTGTGCAACTATTAACTGCAAAAATACGGCGAACCATTTATTTGTCAAAGATTTTAAAAGACCAAAACTGTAGGACAAAGCTCCGAAAAAATATTTTAACCTAATAATTGTAAATGACGTAAGACATTTTTGATTTCCCGGTCGCCAGGATAGGTCAAGAAGTTCCCATTGAATGACTATGAAAGTCGTATTTCATTAAATGAATTTAGACAGTTGTATTGATTTTAATGATTATACTCGTAATTCTGTAAAGCCAATTGCAAAAAAATTAAGAAAATTGATAATTTCATGGGCTCTATTAGCGCGCCCACCCCTAGATAACGTGCACTGCCCCGCAGATCCACAGTGGCGAGGGCGGCGCGCACCTGTCGGCGCTGGACGGCGACGGCGCCGTGTCCGTGGACCTCAACGCGGTGGCCGAGGCCACGCTCAACCACGACGGGCAGATCATACTCACCGGCGAGGACGGCCACAGTACGTGCTCATGTTCATGCTTGTTTCATCAACATTCACCACTACAGCCACTGCTGGATATAGGTCGCCTCCAAGCTTCGCCACATTGACCAGTTCTGTGCTTTTAGCATCCAACGCATTCAACCTTCTGGCAGGCCAAAAATACATCCAAAAAGTTTTTGATTCACTGTGCATACATGTACGAGGAAGTCACTGCAGTCAGTGATTCTTGGAGTTTTCAAATCTCAAGTTAGTCAACTTACGGTTAGACACGCGTGCACCATTGTCGAACTCTTACCATTATGTAAAGATAGTGGTCAAACGTGAACTTTGAACTATTTGATTTTAGATGAACAGTGCGTCTTTGTTGACTAACCACTTCTTTCAACTACTTTTGGACTGTGGTTGGTAACTTATTTACTTTATTTAAGTGATCAACAGCAATTCATTTATTCATTATGTTACAGAATGTTCAACTAGGATAATATAAAATATGTCAACTTAATATTGTACTTTGTGACATTCCAGCCTACCCAGTGTCAGTGTCCGGAGTGATCACAGTGCCAGTGAGCGCGTCCGTGTACCAGTCCATGATGACGTCCATGCAGGCACAGGACGGCAGCGTGTGCATGGCGCCGCTGGTGCAGGTGCGGCCCAAGGCAGAGCCCGTCGAGCGCGGTGACGTCACCGCCTAGCGCTCGTGCTAGCCTACTACTTGTGACGCGTCCTACAATTTTTGTTTACTTATACTGCCTACATTTGCTTGCTACGCTAAAACAAGGAAACTTGAGCGAATTTCACCACTGCAGTGGTGAAAGTGACTAAACGCGAACAGGATAATCTACACCACGTTGAAGAGCTGACAGTGACAATTTTTTTTTTTAAATATTGGCACCCACAGCTTTGAATCGCAGTTTAGATGTGCTGATCGCGTAAAGCTTCATTGGTGGGGCCCAAGCTCGATCCTATCGACAATTACGATGTCACCGCCTAGCTATATGCTAACCTAGTACTTGTGACACGTCCTAGCGCTAATGAAACACGTTTTTAAGTTGCGTATATCGCCTACCTTTGCTTACTACGCTGAAATAGGTTACTTACGAGTACTACAAGGATATTTTGGCTCTTAAATGACAATACGACGTTGTTGGTAAACGTTTGTGAAATTGTATTGATTAAAAACATGGCGATTTTAGCTCCTATTTTTGCCACGCGCCAAAATAACTTTGCAGCTTTGTACAAGCTATGACAATTTTGTGTTTGTTTTTACCGCTCCAAACTAACTTTTAAGTTTTCGGTACCTATGCACTTCATTATCCTAGTTTCTTGCACAGTGAATAGTGCGGTAAAAAACTAGACTTTTCTTTTTGTATTTCTGGCCGTATTTGATAGCAACAACTTGCGTGGAATGCTCTAATTATATCATTCCTAAAACCATGTAATTAGCTATGACCAAGAATGTTATCAGTTTCCATTTCCTGTAGTTGTTGATATCTTATGTAGGTAGAATAACCAACCCTAAGACGACCCACTGACCCAAAAAATTTATAGGTAGAATAACTAAACAGTTATTTAGTTCCACATTTACAAGTAAACTTGGAAGAAGGTAAAAAACTTGACTTCTTCTGAAAAATTTGCTCCAAGGAACTTGATAGTAAGGTTTCAATAATAATTTCTTAGTCTAAATGTAAATAGACATAATAAGAGAAAGAACTTTATCCTGCAACATAACTGTTCAAAAAAACTTTAGATGTTAAAATATACAAAAGAAAAAATAATTTAATAAATTATTAACTCTAAGATAGATGAACTCCAAAAATTCGTCCAAACGTGCAATTTAATAAAACAACCTGCCAAAATATAATATTAACCCAAAGAAAGAGTACTATAAGTATAAAATACATAAATAAATAATATATAAATAAATAAATATCGGAACTTAGTTCGAGAACGCGTGCCATTTGGGTTTCGTTGATAAATGTCCTTGTGACTTGTGATATTTTTGTATATAAAGAGTAAAGAGAGAAAGAAGAAAGAGGATCTCGGAATGCTTAAAAGCTTTTATTTGTTTATAGTTTAGTTCAATTATTTTCTGAAGGAATGTTTTTAGAAAAATGGACTGAAAGCAGTCCTTTTCAGTAACAATAATTATATACTGTTAATTATGTGGCCTTTCATTCAGCTGGTGCCAAACCTTTATGGTAGAAGTTATAGGGTAACCCGTGAAAATCAAATTTTCTTAAGGTTTTTTTTTGCCATTTGCAAGTAATTGCTAGGTTATATGTTGATTAAACGTAACATCGGTATTTACATAATTATAATCATTAAAACCATCAATACAACTCATAAGTTCATTCAATAAAAATATATTATGGAGATAGCTTAGGCAAAATGCAGTCAGGAAATTTTAGTTTTAGTTCATGAAGTAACAAAATAATTTTAAAAATTAAATACATATTTCAATTTTTTTCATCAGTTTTTAAACACCATGAAATAGTAGCAGCCATGTTATAACGTCATAGGGCGTGTCAATTGAACGACTTTGTACTTTTTTTATTCGTAACTTAAATATTTTTATATAAATAATATTTTGCATTCAAGAACAGCAAACCATAAGTAGAATAATAACTCATTTTTAAAATTATAAACAATTATTATAATAAAATATCAGCGCATTTGGCTACGCAGCAAACTGACGTCCTATCCACAGAGCAATATGGAGGCCACTGCGTCCAGCGTTTTCGTCAAATTACGCGCGTTTGAAAATGTCAATTTTAAATGCATTTTCACGGCACTAATCGATTAAATAAAAACGTCGTTTTTTTTAGTGGCTTATTAGCACTTTAGAATCGAATAAGGACACTTCAAAAATGGGTACAATACCCTATTGAATGATTATTTCATGAAAAAGTCAGTCAATGGAATTAAATGAACTTATCGGGTTGTATTAATCAATTTTATGATCATATTATGTAAAGCCATATTTGGGCTTATTACGGGCTTCATTGACAAATGCAAGTACAAAATGTTCTTTTGAATATTCGATAAAGTATTTTGTCAATTTTCTGACGAATTATGATAGACTCTAAATTGCTTGTTACTTTATGACAATATTTTATTAAGTATTATTTTGCGAGGCTTAGATCTTGCTTATTTTAAACATTTTTATTATTTAAATTGACAAGTAGACAAATTATATGTGTTAAATTTGTTACCAAAGTGTAATGTTTAGTGAGCTAGTTACTGCCAAATATGCATGATTTTCGTGTAATTGTGTATTTATTTATCCCCTGATTGTAGTTGGTAAATACGCTTTCAAAAACTGCCAAGTATTAATACTAATATTTTGTTACGAACATAGTGCAGACGCCAGCACATCAAGCTACTCCAATCTGTTAAATTTTCCCAATTGAACATGAATCTTAAGCTTATGGAATAAGAATGAAAATGTATCAAAGAAATTTGACACATTGGGGTAGCTTGATGTGCTGGCGTCTGTACATAACGCCAGCATCCTGATTGTTACCCAATCCCAGTATTAGTCAGAATCTGAATAATTTTGAAGATTATATTGCTAGTCCATTGCTTCACGAGTTCGTAAAATTTGTCTCTCAACAACGTTAATAACGCAATGAAAGCTGTTGAACTGACTAATTTAAGACAATTTCTACTCTTAGTGTGTTTTACAATATCCCGACATATTTGTATTAGTCCCGGGCGAGCCTATTGAGTACAGCTAATATAAAAATTGTATAAACCCCAGTGAATTTGAAAGGATATTTTACCAACTATGAAACCAGGTCTAGTATTAATTTAGTCACATATTTTTCTTTGCACATAGTGCTCGTTTTATGCTGACGTTCAAAATATGTCAACAATTTGCAACGTGTGAGATTTGTAAAGTTTCCACTCAGGCCGAGATCTAGAAACATTTCTTAGTAATATGTAAGCGTTACTCCTATCACCGTCGCACAACTGTGAAGTTAAGAGTGCAAAATAGAGACAGGAACGTCCGAACATGACAACGTCAAAACATGAGCTAAGCAACGTTTATAGATGTTGATCTGAGTGTAAAGTTGAGCTAGTCTGTTGCTAGTAAAATTGTTTAAAAACAACATTACGGCAATTTAGATAAACATGGAAATATTTTCATCATCACTACACAGGGTGAAATTCAATTAGCTGGAAATACTTTATCCATATGTTGGGTATCAATATCAAAAATTAATAACACAAAAAAATTACTTCTTTGTTGAAAACTTTAAATGACACTGACATGTACAGACGCCAGCACATCAAGCTACTCCAAACTGTCAAATTTTTCCAATTGAACATGAACCTTATGGTTATGTAATAAAGATGCATTTATCAAAGAAATTTTATAGATTGGGTAGCTTGATATGCTGGCGTTTGTACATTAATCGCTCAAGATCGGCTAATGAGACAAATTGATTTTCTATTGTAATGGAGCCCCAAGGCTCCGCGCCGATGTCAACCGATTAAGGTAACCAAACGACTGTTACGCTGACGTTTTTGAAAATTCGTAAAAAAAAATCTTAAGTTCCACAAAAAATTACAGAAACGGCTGATCTATTGCGGGCATTGATTTCTGCCCCTCGAGTGATAATTTATTTTTGTTTCATCCGTTTTCAAAGTTGATACCCAACCCGCGTGTAAAGTATCGCCAGCTAATTCATTTTAACCCTGTATATTTTCATATTATATGGAATAATTCGTTTTACGCTGTGCATGATTTTAAAAAGTCAAATATTTACATAGAGAGAATAATTATGCTTGTTTGTACAGCCAAATGTATATCGAGTTATCGACGTTGACTACCGTTAAAAAGTTTGACTGTATCTTATGACTGAAGATATATCTTGTAGCCTTATTAAATGTGAATTTATTGCAACTTGCCATATTACTGCCATTATAATAGCGTGCTAAAGACTACGCAATTTACTTTAGAACATTGTAAAATTTCTAATAGGCCCTAAAAGGCACTTTTGAACGTCATAATTTACTAATAAATCGAATTGATTCTAGTCGCCCCCTCCAAAAGACCGTTTCGTATGGAGAAGAATGGGCTAGAAAATCCACCGTTACTTTTACTTTATCTTTTCATAATGGTTTACAATATTTTGTATACATTAATTATACCATATAGGTTTAGGTAGTTAAATAAAGGTAAAAAAAAACACGTGACTCATAGATGCAAAACCTTTTATTTCAAATGTAATTTATCTTGTTCGTTTCGTTGCATCATCAATTATATTTATTTTATTAAGGGCGAATTTCACCAAAGTTTTATACTTAGAATAAGTCTTATCCTGAGAATAAATTTTGAATTTTTGACAGATCTTCCATAGTAATTATTGTCAGACGTAAATTTTACTCTACGGATAAAAGATATCTGACTTTAGTAAAATCAGCCCTTAACCGACTAAACGTAATATCTGCCAGTTCTTTTGCTATACTACATCACAGTTATACTTTTCAATTCAGCACCGTTATCTAATCCGTTGTATTTTCTAAAAGGTTTTGGGGAACCTGTCTACAAAATATTATCTAATATATAACATTTCCATGTCACAATGTTAGTTACCGTACTCCTCCGAAACGGCTTTACTGATTTTTACCAAATTTTATATGCATATTCAGTAGGTCTGAGAATCGGCTACTATCTATTTTTCATACCCCTAAGTGATAAGGGTTGTTCACTAGAAATTACCTGCAAAACAACGTTTGCCGGGTCAGCTAGTATTATTATAATAAATCTAATCGAATATTTTAAGAATAAAGTTTAAAACACATTAATAAAACAAAACTGTCGTATAAATCGAAAATAAATTTAATTTTGTCAAACAAGAAAGTGTCAGCTATAAAATACCCTTTTTACGTTTTTTTTTTTTACCTTTATTTAAATACCTTATCACAATAGGTTAAAATAAATTTAACAAAAGCAATGATACGTACATTAATTATGTGATAGATAAATGGTGCTCACATATTTACAAATATTGGTGTCGATTCTCATGTACACCGAACTAAACTATCACTTAAATTCCTTACTTTTGGTTATGAGAAATAAAAAAGTCTAAACCAAATGATGAACTATTCAATTAAATTAGCAACCAGTTTGATTTTATCTAAACTGTAGCTAGATTGTCCTATAGATTAGGACCAGGAGGTTTCCAAACATTCGTATCTTGAATATAATCCTCTCATTTGTAATATGCTTACTTACAAAGTGTACATAGAATATGAGTTAATGTTTTTTCATTTGGTTGCAACGTATTGTAAGATGCATGTACCTACTTCATATGTTCTAAAGTAATTGCGTATTGAAATTACACGTTACTCTGAGTTCATATATTATTATTTTGTTATGTTTTGTGCCTCAGAATATGTTTACATTGGCTTTTACCTCGTGTAAGTTTTTGGATAGGGTGATAATATACAGTTGTATATTTACAAAAATTACAATTTCTGAGGCACGCTTTGTACATTTTATTTTAAACGTTTTATTTTCAGTTGAAGCTCGTTATGTTTTGTGTTGTAGTATTGTTATAGTGTACTCTAATGTAACACCGATTAAGTCATAATTTATCCGATCCAGTATTAAAAATATACTAAAGGTCCAAGGCCTCGCGGCAGTTGCGGTCACAAAACGTGGGAGCAGGATGACGAATATCGAGTAAGGGATTTATAAACATTCTACAACTAGTCGTCTTTTTGTCTCACTCCCACGTTTTCTGACTAGGACTGTCTCTGCGAATTTTGGCGTTTAGTATAATCTGTGTTACATCAGAGTAGGAATGCTTTTATTTTTTATTTACGTGTGCGAGTGCTGCCGTAATAAATACGTGAATGTATCGTGTTGTTTTATTTGCACGAGGCCAGGCTTGATCACTGTGTGTCTGCATGACAGGTGTGTAGTTTTTTATTTTATTTTTTTATTTGCTGCTTGATTTACTTGTTAGGGACAGCGCAGATACAGCGACATCTGCTCGACCTAAATTGGAGCGTATTCTTGAGGATCCGCGCGCATTCCGCACGGAAATATATTTTATACGCTATTTTCAACTCTTTTCAGTTGCATTTGAGTATATTTTTTTGAGGAAAAAACATCTTGCTGCTCTATCTGCGCTGATCTTTACGCGATGGACATTCAATTATTTTTTTACGATCATAGCGTCATCTTATTATTCACAAAATCATCAGTCAGTTAATTTATTAATCTTCTTACATTTATGTTTGCCTCCCAATGTGTGAAATACAAGGTTTAATTAAATGAAGCCGGCAGTGCTTCACCCAAATGTTGAGTATCGATTTCGAATACTTATTATACATGTAATCATCATTCAAACTTTGTCATATTTAACTGCAGTGTGACATGTACAATACGTTAACCAAACGTCTGTTATGGTAAGGTTATAGAAATTCGGAAAAAATATCTAAGTTCCACGAAAAGTTACAAAAACAGCTGAGCGATCTACGCGCGTCCGGCTGACGCGGTTCGCTGACCGATTAGAGACTGCCCGTGGAATGATCAAAGAAAAATTTGGTTGTCATATTTTTTGTTCCAAGTTTTCGTTATTTATCAATTCCTCAACAGGGCTAAAGCATTGCCAGCTAATTTAATTTGACCCTGTGTATTAATATACTCTCGCTCTTTGTTTTATTTTGAATCGTATGTAAGCTATTAGAACACAAATATTAAGCCAGATCACCATTTACCGGTTACTGTGGTATGTCATGGTTTATCATTAGTTCGTAGAGGCTGCCAGGGCCGGCGCTGATCAAGCTATTCCGGCAGTGCGTTTTCAAAGCCAAGCAAATATCAACTTTTTGTCTTTTGATATAGATACCCGTAGTAGTAGTTTATTTAATTTCGATTAAATAAACTACTACTACGGGTACTAGATTCTAATCGGATGCAGTGCGTAAACGCATTCTGATACAAAAGGGGCAATTCCCGTATTTCTAAGAACGTTCTAATTCTAATCTCAGTCTTTATCTGTCGGTAGTAAGTACTTAAAATAATTTTACCCATACATTTTGTCTATGTTTAGACCGAGTTTCGTCAAATTCCGTTATTTATACAGGTTGAAATTGAAAACATGCGACAAACCGAAATGGGAGATTGTACTCATCATTATGAACAACTTTTATTGAGAGACCAAAAATGCGACCGAGAAAAAAAAACAGCTGTTCCCTACATTTTGACGAGTTATGCAAACATAAATGTAGGGAATAGCTGTTTGCGATTTCAGGTGTGGTCCAGTAAAAGTTGTTAATAATAAAAACAACGATTTTGTATAGACTCCATTCAGCTTTCCGCGGGTGAATGGATGCGTACGCATCTTATACAAAATCGTTGTTTTCTATGGAAAAAAGCTGAATAAGTGTGAGTAGTCCCCTAAAGGGTAGTGAATAATATCGATCGTAATCATCGTACCTACATCATACATGCATATGGTGAATCCTCGAAGCGTATGATTGTATTGTCACTTCGGGAAATGTAATCCAAATTGTAGTTTTTGTCAAGAGTTGCCAAGGGTAAACTTTGAATTTGCAAAATTTCTAGTTATGACAATAAATGTCAATTGATATACAAGACATGACGCACAATCTGTTACCATGGATTCAGTGCAAGATTCTGAACCCCCATGAGGCATGATTCTGATCCCCATGACTGACCTCCAAAGGTTTAAATTCAATAAACGTTTATCAAGAATGAAAATTGGCCCTAAATTCTGCACCGGCCCTTACGTGTCACCGATGGTAAACCATTAACTCAGTGGGTAAACCATACCGTTCTAGCACCAGTTTTAATTTTTTTTAATTTACAAAATTGTAACCAAGTTTTCTTAGAAACAATCAATGAATACAAAGCGCTGTGTAATGTACGATAAAGTTTCAACACCAGGTGGAGCAGAATGGCGAGGGGCTGGAGACGATCTCGATGGGCGGCGGCGTGGCGCAGGTCATGCTGCAGGGCGGGGGCGAGGCGCAGGTGCTGCAGGTGCTCAGTCTCAAGGACGCAACCGCGCTCAGCAAGGCTATGGTCAGTACTACACACACACACCTCTTGTGCTCTAGCGGCGTGGCGCAGGTCATGCTGCAGGGCGGGTGCGAGGCACTGGTGCCACAGGTGCTGTCTCAAGGACGCAACCGCGGTCAGCAAGGCTATGGTCAGAACAGCGTCTTTATAAATTATTCTTTATGCCAAAACCGACAAGTTGCCAGTACCCACGCCAGCCAATTTATTGTCAAAAAATCTGACCGTGTCAACTTAGATTATGTCAGTTATCTTGAAGTGAGCTGACACTCCACCTGATACTAGTGATTGACACCATCGAAAAGCTCTCCTACATTACCTCACCTACATTTTAACGCTAAAAATGCGGCTGGTTTTTACTTATACAGTCAGGGTTAAAATCTACGCAGACACTAAGAGGATGCAAACCGCACTTTGCGCGCCGTAGTCTTGGACGCATAAATTGCCTTAACGTGTGCGGTGGGGGAATTCCCGTCAACGTATTCCTTACCCAATACTCTTACGCACACACACACTCGTATATAATAGAAAGCGAGAGAAGGTCGCATGGAGGGGGCATAACGCTTTTCCTTGCATGACGATTTCTACCAGTCAACCCCTAAATACCGCAAGTCGCGTTAAGGAACTTCGTTCCATAAAAATATCAGAACTACCATAATTATGACAGTTATCAGTTTTGAGACAATCCATAAGACATTACTTTTGTCGTTTCATAGAGTACCTACTTATTTGTAAGTGATGCTAGTTACTCAATTGTGTATTCTGGTTTATCTATATTTATCTAGTAAATAATCATAATTTATTATCAAATAACCAGGCCATGCGTGTGCTATACGGTACCTACTCAAATACTGGAGTACTGTCCCTACATAATCATTCACGTTATCATTACCGATAAATACTTATCTGAAGTATTAGCGCGACCTTATTCTGTAACTTATTATTTTGTTGTACCAACAGGTTAAAGCCGAACGTGATGCGGTCGCCACAGATTCCTAGCTAATAACACTGGTGGCGACCAGCCCGCCACCTGACGAAGCCCCGGACTGTCCCGAACTATGAGCGACGTAGCATAACCCCGACAACACACCCCACCACCTAACCAATGCGTCTATAACAAGTATTTGACTTCACACGCAGATCCAAATGCGTTTTATAATAAATCCAAAAGTTACTCATTAATAAACGCACCAAAGGTGGCGCCTCGAATGCACCACGCGACTCGAGAGGCGAGGCGTACTCTCAACTGTTATTGTTATTCTTCTAGAATTATTGGCTCTAGTGTCAGTGAAGTCAAACAAAAAATAAATTAACTAAAGTCGCCTTTGGCGCATCTACCGCGCGTTACATTCACTGCGCTTCAAATAGGACGTTACGAGTAAGTGTGTGTGTGGACCGGCCGGAACCCGGAACACCAAGTTAACGTATAGCAATCATGTCCAGTGATTTCGGAGTGACTTTGAATTCTAGAAATAAATTTACCATTATTAGGCTTAAAATTTTGCCATGAAATGGGATTTAAATTATTTTAATTATTTCGATGTATGTAACTTATTTATTTATTGATATGAAAAATAAGACTAATTTATTTTATATGCAAATCTGTGATAGGTGGAGATTGGAACAGATTTTTGCAATATATACCAGTCGCGTTTATTTTGTATAGATAATTTCTTGTGCGGTAGAAGTACCTATCCAAGGCGCAGGCGCAAGGAGTTTCATATAAATAATGCGTAATATAATAATCTTATACATTCCTGTAATTTTATTGATGCAAGTTTGTTGTGTACATTTGTTGTTTATGTTTAATTTATCTTATGTTTGTTACACCAACCTATTTATTTATTCTAGTCTAAACCAAGTCAAAGGAAACTATTCTAGTCCGAGTGAAATATATTTAAGAACTTTGCAGAAACTTTTCTAAATGTAAGTTTTGTAAAAATAAATGTAATTTAACTTGTCCTCTGTAATGTAAATTCGTTCCTGCGCAGGGTTACTACATAGATGACGACCTTAGTATTTATCGGTGTTTAAAATCTTAGAAATGTAAAGACTTATTTCGGTTTTGTCATGTCTAATACGAATCTAGCACCTGCGCTCATTGCGTAACACACTAACACTAGGAATAGCTTTCATTTTGACAGTTCAACAACATTCATTGCGTTATTTACGTTGTTATGTAGACAATTTTTTCGAACATAATATATGAAGTAATGGATTAGCAATATCATAGGGTATTTTCTAATTTTTCAAAAACTATTTTATTTTGAAGATTGGGCCGAAATATGTAACAGAAAAATAAAATAAAATTTATTTATGTCCATTTTCTCGATTAAAAACGATTAAAATCAAATTTGTTTTTCGTTGTTTTGAATTTACCGCCAAAACGCTCCTTACGATGACTTTTTTATCACGTGACCACACGTGACGTCAGCTATGAGTAAACTAAAGCAAGTGAATGTCGAGTTTTTACAATTAACAAGATTTTGAATGGATAGAAAGTGGTATCACTGGTGTGCGGTGCCTCTGTGCACAAATACTTCTAAAAATGCGCCACGCAAAGTATTCGTACCGGTGCTGTTTACACAAAGCTGACGTCACGTGTGGTCACATGATAAAAAAGGCATCGTAAGGAGCGTTTTGGCGGTAAATTCAAAACAAGGAAAAATAAATGTGTTTTTAAATCGTTTTTAGTTGAGAAAATGGATATAAATCAATTTATTTTTATTTTTCTGTTACTTATTTCGTCCCAATCTTCAAATTAAAGTTTTTTTTTAATATAAATTTGAAAATACCCTATTCAAAATGAATCGTATCGTGATGAATGTGTTACGCAATTACGATGAGGATTTCTGAAAGGCTATAAAATACTATAATTTAAAAAAAATGCTACATTACCATCAAAATTGATACTTAATTATACTTAGGCCTGAGTTTTACTGTGCGTTTGGGCGGACCGGCCACTACGCCGCGTTGTTCGGCAGTAATAATTCGTAGGCAACGAATCGTTGTGAAGAACCTCACAGCAGAGCGACCGAGCCGCCTAGCACGGACAATACCTACAATACCAGCCTTAGAGAGTTCTTCGACATTCACACGGACGTAATAAAATCGCGGCGGGATGATTTCGCGCACTTGATTTTCAACTCTCTGTATTGAACCGACCATTGAGAATCCAACAGACTGCAGCGCGAGTGAGTCCCGGTGCGTCGAAAAAACAGTGTTCGATTTTCAACGCGCTAAGCAGGGTGTTGAAGATCAAGTGCGCGGAAAGATCACGCCGCGATTTTATTACGTCCGGGGGAACGTGGGCCTAGCCCTCGTACGCACGGACGATTTTAACACGTCGACTTTTATTGCCGACTGGATTTTCAACTCTCGGTATCTGCCGTCCACAAGCTATAATGCCGTTAACTCGATTTTAGTTTTTTTATGGCATCGTAATCAGAAAAAAAATCTCCATCTTTCTGTCTGAGCAGTATTTTTCTACTATTTATGGATGCTGAAAAAAAGACGTCGTTAACTTGCCTTGTTTGATATGTTCTAAAACGCAGGTAAGCAACATTACTAAACTAAAAAGCAACTAAAGGCTTACAATATACATTTTTACTAGAATTTTTACCAGCCATTGCAAAACATTGCATTGGCCTGTGTCCCAGCAGTGGGAACATTATAGGCTGATGATGATGATGATGCATAACTAAATAGCATGCATTTCATATTTATCTAGGTTTGTTTTTTCTTCATAAGGCTCTAAATTTGATTTTGTTGGCTAACGGCATTATTGCTTGTGGACGGCAGGTAATTAGCCGCGCATTGAGAAATAGCGCACTGTTGGATTTTTAAATGTCTCGGCGCTAAGCAGCGTGTTGAAAATCTAGTACGCTAAAAAATAATATCGTCTCGTTAAAAACAAGCCATTAGCATTTTTTAAGGTCTTAGTATCCTCTCAGAAACTTCTTGTAAATGTAGTGTTTCATAGTCAATATCGTTCAACATTCAACATCGGGTATTCTTTTCAATATGCCTGTACACAGGCTTTCCAATTTAATTCAAGTTAAATGTTAAGATTTATAGTCGGGACTATTAAGTAAGGTAGAGGTCATAGAAAAGTACAAAGGAACTATTTATGATGTGCGGAATGAAATACTTTTAAGACACGAGCGAATAGAACCTATATAGCTAGATTTGTTTGATTTTGTCCATATTTTATTTTTGTTTAATTTACCTAAGAACGTTTATGTTTTGTCCTCTATGATAGCATGAAATAGCACAATTTTGTTGTTAAGTACAATTTGTGATTGTAAATAATGGTATGACTGTGTGAATATGGCAATCATTAAACTATTTACGTACATTTTCTAGTTTTTATTTGTAAACTTACCTAGGTGCTGGACACGTGGTACCCACCTATGCACTATTAACCGCGATGGATACAATAGGGTATTTACCGATTTGATAAAAACTATATTAATTTGGAGATTGGGACGATATATTAAATAGAAAAATAAATTTATTAATACACATTTTCTCAATTAAAATGTAACTTATTTTTCGTTGTTTTGGCACCGGTACAAATACTTAGTTTGGCGCCGTTTTAGAAGTATTTGTGCACAGAGGTACCGCACACCAGTAATATCACTATCTATCCATTAAAAATCTTGTTAATTATAAACTACATTCACTTATTTACTTACTACTACTTTAGTTTACACAAAGTTGGCGTCACGTGATAAAAAGTCATCGTAAGAAGCGTTTTGGCGGTAAATTCAAAACAACTAAAAATAAATTTCGTTGAGAAATTGGATAGGTATCAATTTATTTTTCTGTTAAATATCTCGTTCCAATCTTCAAATTGAATAGTTTTTGAAAAATTTGAAAATACCCTATTCATTGTTAAAATACTTTGCCAGTAAACATTTCATTCGAAAACTTTTAACAAAAATATTTACCGCCGAAAAAACTGAAAAGAAAACAATAAACCTGCTTTGTTTAACCTTAATAATTAAGTTCAGAAGTATATTATTAAGGTTAAACAAAGCAGGTTTATAATTTTTTGCTTTTCTGTTTTTTCGGTGGTTTATTTTTTTTGTTAAAAAGTTTTTATTTTTATAATTATTTGTGGCTATAATCTACTCTGCCTAGCCTTTTCCCGACTATGTTGGCGTCGGCTTCCAGTCTAACTGGATGCAGATTAAGATTAAAGATTATTTATTTCGTAATCAACAGGTTTAACAAGTTAGTTGTAGAGGCCTTCTTTTAAGTATGGAGATACCTGTAACAGAAGACCTCCCTCTTCTACAACTATACGAACAAAATACAAAGCCTGTTAATAATATAAATTTAACATAGTAGGTAGGTATATTAGCAAAACTAAAGCTAGAGAATCAAAAAAGATAAATTAAATTAAGTTAGATACTTGAAATCGCAATCTCAGACAATTTATATTTCATCCGCCACTCAACTGTCTCAGCATAAGGCATAATCGGTTTGTTTTTGAAATGGGACAGTCGACTTGTGACAAAAAGTAGGTAGTAAAGATTTGATGATTAGATGCAGCTGAAGACAAGTATTTTACATGAAGCGACTGCCTATCTGACCTCCACAACCCAGTTACTGGGTAATACGATACCCCTTTTTTTTGGGTGAGAAATCATCAAATAACTTCTCCCGCTCTGGGTGGAGCAGGAGGGCGTGTCAGACTTTTACTGACTAAAACCCACCCGTGATCCTTCAGTAGCCCGTATGCCAGGGGCTGTGGTATCTCTTTCGAACAAACCCGCACCCCTGGCAGGCATCGGCCCTTGCGGGCCCCATCACGTTTGTGCTGACATCTCTTTGAGGCGCGCGTGGAACACAACGCGCCGTCGACTTGGGCTTGCTCCTTACCGGACAGCGAGCTACCCATTACTCGCCGTCCGCAAGCTCGTGCCTACGGTGGCCGGAAATCGGCCTGGGATTCCCGACGCCCAGGGCGTCTCCGTATCCTGCGGCGGCTAGGGTCGCGAGGGCGCATAGACTGCCGCTCCCTCACGTGCGCCGCCTCCCTCTTCGCGAGCATCACTGCTTCGCTGAAGGAGGTGACGGCGTAAGGCGGAAAGTGAGGACGCCATGCCGCCTCTCAAGCCACTCCTCTAAGAGGGGACATACCGCCGCAATCGTGGCGTGCCCAGCACTGGGTTGCGACAATCGCACACTCCATGACGCCATGAGATCCCGCCGGAGCTCTGTCCGCTGTGCCGCGATTTCCCGCGGCAGCGGAGTTACGCCCCGGCGTTTGGCCTCCTCGCGCCACTCCCACATTTATACGATACCCCTTGGTAAGACTGGTTGTTAGACTTTCGGGCTTCTGACGACTGTCAAAGATCAGAACGACTGTCAAAGATCCACAAATGACAGCCGGGACCAACGGCTTAACGTGCTTTCCGAGGCACGGAGGGGTCTTGGTATGTACAGATGGTCACCCATCCACGGACCAACCGCGGCAAGCGTAGCTTAACCTGGTCGATCGACCCGTGCAGCTATTGTTATTTAGCCACAAGCCCCTCTATAATCTACTAATTACTACTACATACTTAATATTTGATTACTTTTTGTAATACACAACTCAATATTAAAATCTGTGAGTAAACAATCAATCATCCCCTGTTTTCCTACCCTTAGGCTTGGATTTTCTTTTTCGAAATTTATGTGGGACCAGCTACAGGGTATAGCCTTTCCAATAAAAAATAATTATCAAAATCGGACTATTCTGAAAAAGTTACGCGTGGCCATACATAAAAAAATATTAAAATAAATGTACGCGTTGACTTAAGAACCTCCTCCGTTTTTTCGTCGGTTAAAAATACCATAAATGTCCATGGCCATCAAATGTGAACAAGTCTTTCAAACGAATATGAACTTTAACTCTATCTCTCTCTTTACCTAGTCATAATATCCCATTTCAATTGGGGTCGGCTCTCCTCGTCATTCTTCGCCAGTCGTTTCGGTTCTGGGTCGTCGAGTCATTTACTTGGGCTTGCTTCAGGTCGTTGTTGATAACAGACATCCAAGTGAGAAGAGGTCTACCTTGCCTTTTTGGACCTGGATTCAAGTGGAGGACTTGCTTAGTCATGTGTTCCTTGGGCCTTCTCATTACATGGCCATACCACCTCAGGCGCGCTTCAGACAGTTTTTCTTCGATTGGGCGGATCTTAAAACTTCCCCGGATGTGCTCGTTTCTTACTCTGTCCTTAAGAGTGACACCTCCTGCCCATCTCAGCATCCTCATCTCGGTCGTGTGTACTGTGTTTTGTCTCTATAGGCTCTGGTCGGACTGCAGTTTTGTACACCTTTGCTTTAACATGTACTGGCATTCTGCTATAGCATAACACCATCGATCACTAATAAAGAACTAGATACACAATCCCAAGCAAAAGTTCTCTTAAAACTGTCACCAAATTGTGTTTAGGTAATGCTAGTTGAAATAAATATACAGTAATGTAAATTCAACCTTAAACGTAATGCTTAAAGTTTATTTCACAAAGCTATGTACAAAAAGCAATAAATTTTTACGACCGATACTCACTGGTCAACGTAAATTTTAAAAAATCAACCTTACACGCATGTCTTAAAGTTTGAATTGAAAAGTGCCAATAAACAGCAATAAAGTTTTACGATCCAGGCTCTCCGCTAGGACAAGGAATGAGTGGAGTCGAACTGTCCAATATTTTTTGTTTGTACTGTAATAATAAATGGCCTTTTTTAATTTCGTGGATAATGTATTATGTACCTACATAAATTTTATTATATTCTATGGTGTATATGTGTAATGATTATAGTTTACTTGAAAGTAAATGTTTTTGGATAGGGCACCACATTTATTTATTAACTAGCTTCCGCCCGCGGCTTCGCCCGCGATTTCGCCCGTGGCTTCGCCCGCGTGGAAGTCGGAAATTATCCCGCGGGTACGTACCACCGGGATAAAAAGTATTGTATGTATTAATCTAGGTTATATTCTATCTGTGTGCCAAATTTCATCCAAATCCGCTCAATCGTTTTTTCGTGATTGAGTAACAGACATCCAAACATCTTCACAAACATTCACATTTATAATATTAGTAGGATAAATATTTCTCTTCTGACATCAACAAAAGTGATGTGATCACTATCCTTCACACAAAACCACCACAGCAAGTTTCAGGTTTATATTAATATGGCTCAGGTATGTGTATATTATTTACTTTTCCACAGAAAACTCTTCAAACAAACTATATCCCCCTTTTCACCCTCAAAGGGGTATTTTTTTTAAAGTCTTTTGTTTGTTTTACATTATTTGACTTATAGGTTATTTATACCAATTTTTCAGTTAATCATGACACGCAGTAAAATCATCCCTTGTAAAATTAACTACCCTTTTTTACCCCTTCAGGGGTAGATTTTCCAAAAACCCTGATACACGTTATCCTTTATTTTTGGTTTTAGGTTTGACTGAGTTTCGAGTTAATCAGATGGCGCGTTAGAATTCTTCCATACAAACTTTGATACCCCCCAACCCCCCTTTAGGAACATAGTCAAAATTAAATCCATAAAATGTTACCATAATATTGACAGAAACAGCCAAGTACTCTCATTAAACAAAAAAAAAAAACAATAATTCTTTACATAATAACAAAATTTAAAAAACAATAGCGTCTCCAACAAATGGAACAGAATCAACGCACATAACCCGAATAATTTAAGTGGGCATGCTATAGCATGGTTAATACGTTTAGTATGAGTCTTTAGAATTGAGATGCTTTATAATGCCTGCTGTTTAAAACGATTTATTTAAAAAATGTTTTTACGATGATTTCTTGACAAAATATCAGCATTTATAATACAGTGGTAACAATTATGTAATGATAATATTAATACTTACCGAAAATATCAAACTCCATACTTTTTTAGCGTCCTAGATGTGTGATTTTAATATTTTTAAACGAGCACCGAGACACGTTTACCGTCGGAGCGTTCGAATGCTACTAAATGAAAAGCGCACCCAAATGTTCAAGTGGGTGCTCATTCGGTGAGGACATTTTTTGCCGCTGATTGTGTATCTAGTTCTTTATTAGTGATCGATGCATAACACGCCTGAGAGCTGTCGCCACTTCATCCATCCAGTGTTTATACGGTGGGTTACGTCGGCGTCGTTGTTAAAGATCACACAGCCAAGGTATTTGAAATGGTCGACTTCTTTTAGCTGGTGGCTCTGAATTTTTACAATGGGTTGCTGGTCAGTTGTCGTATAGCAACACCGCATGTAGGTATTCTGTCTTATGCCGACTGGTCTTTAATCCAGCAGACTCCAATACGCATCTCCAGTTTTCGAGTGCTTCTTCTATCTCCACCGGGTTATCTCTAATAAGAACAATATCATCCGCATAAAGTAGATCTCAGGGTGTTTCGTTCTGTATACTTGCAATAAGGTAATCCATGACAATGTTGAAAAGAAGAGGGCTTTTTTTTTTTGGGTGGGAAATCATCAAATGACTTCTCCTGCTGAGTAGAGCAGGAGGGCGTGTCAGACTTTTACTGACTAAAACCCACCCGTGTTCCCTCAGTAGCCCGTATGCCTGGGGCTGTGGTATCTCTTTCGAACAAACCCGCACCCCTGGCAGACATCGGCCCTTGCGGACCCCACCAGTGGTTGCTGACATCTTAACCGGCGCCCGTGTGGAGCACAACGCGCCGTCCCGTCTACCACTTTTCGGCCGCAGGGGATAGGGAGAGCGGCTGACGCTATACCGACACTCCTCTTCCCCTGCGGCCCCACCGCGTCCGCCATCAAACGGTGGCGGCCCCGTCCAGGCCACGGAAGGGAAGAGCGTTGCTCAGAAGCACCGGCACTCCTCCTCTACCGCAGCCCGTAACCCTCAGCCGCGATGCCTCCCATTCGACATCGCGGCCCACCTCAGTTGCGGTGCACCTCACCGCAACCTACTTTTTGGCCGCTACGTCAATGGCTTGAAGGCAAAAGCCCTGACGAGCGGCCCCACCTTTGGGTTCCTCTTGGCTTCACCGTGGCTGGAATCCACGGTTACTGAGCCCCCCCGCAACGACAATGCGGGAACCCACTCGGGGGGGAAAACAAGAGGGCTTTTTTTTTTTTTTTTTTTTGGGTGGGAAATCATCAAATAACTTCTCCCGCTCTGGGTGGAGCAGGAGGGCGTGTCAGACTTTTACTGACTAAAACCCACCCGTGTTCCTTCAGTAGCCCTTAAGCCAGGGGCTGTGGTGTCTCTTTCGAACAAACCCGCACCCCTGGCAGGCATCGACCCTTGCGGGTCCCATCACTATTTGTGCTGACATCTCTTTGAGGCGCGCGTGGAACACAACGCGCCGTCGACTTGGGCTTGGTCCTTACCGGACAGCGAGCTACCCATTACTCGCCGTCCGCAAGCCCATGCCTACGGTGGCCGGAAATCGGCCTGGGATTCCCGACGCCCAGGGCGTCTCCGTATCCTGCGGCGGCTGGGGTCGCGAGGGCGCATATGCTGCCTCTCCCTCACGTGCGCCGCCTCCCTCTTCGCGAGCATCACTGCTTCGCTGAAGGAGGTGACGGCTCCCCATGCCCTCTCGCTCCGTACCATGGCCTGGACCAGGGCCGGACGCGAGAGATCGCCGCCGCCGATCGCCTCCACGAGGACACGGCGGTGCTCCGCCCAAGCAGGGCAGACCGCCACCGTGTGCTCCACCGTGTCCTCAGGGCGATCTTCGCAGTGGAAACACCCGGGCGTTTCCTCCCGCCCTATCCGAAACAGGAACCTCCCGAAACAACCGTGTCCGGTGAGGACCTGCGTCAGGCGGAAGGTGAGGACGCCATGCCGCCTCTCAAACCACTCTTCAAAGAGGGGACTTACCGCCGCAATCGTGGCGTGCCCAGCACTGGGTTGCGACAATCGCTCTCTCCATGTCACCATGAGATCCCGCCGGAGCTCTGTCCGCTGTGCCGCGATTTCCTGCGGCAGCGGACTAACGCCCCGGCGTTTGGCCTCCTCGCGCCACTCCCATATATGCGCGAGGACCTTTGCCTCCAGATCCCATGGCGGTAATCCGGCAAGGAGGCCCGCCGCCTCGCCGGAGATAAAACAAGAGGGCTTAGGGCCGATCCCTGGTGTACACCTACTCCTACCTCGAATATGAACGAAAATGAAATGATGAATATGAACTTTAACTGTATAACAATAATGTTCATATTCGTATATGGCACGGCACTAACAGGGTGAAATCAAAGTGCCTGGTAATCTCACCGGCCGGTTATTGTTGTTCAAGGGTAAAGTGTTTCTACTGACTTGCCCGTGCGCTATCATACCGCCCATCATCGTTGCCAGGAGTTTGTTCAGGAAGGTTGTTTGTGTTTCTCAATACGCCGATTCCCGCTTATTGAAAACAAGACGCTGAAATGTTGCAATCGGGGTGATGATGTTTAAAAAAAACTTATCTGTATTATACTGGATTGGCTGTCATTCTATTGAGAGTTACGAGTTAGTAGTCTCTTCTCTCTCCTCATCACGTTGCAACTTATATAACAATATTGTTAATATACTATGTCAGGCTTCAGCAAACAGTCGCAGTCTTTTACCTAGGAAGCCGACTAATGTTAAGTGTGTTCATGGTTGGAATAAGCATGTCAGAGATGCCCACAGGCAGGCTAGACTAGACCATCAATTGTATGTCTTAGGTGGTAAACCAGTTAGTGGATCTTTGTATGAAAAAATGTGTGAAAGTCGACGAGTTTTCAAGTCACGCTTAAAGTACTGTCAGAACAACCAGGAACAAATAAAAATGGATATACTTGCCTCACAACATTCTGCTAAGAAATTCAATAAGTTCTGGAAGGGCACTAAGCGTTTAAATGGTAAGGCTAGTCTGCCTGTGTGCGTTGATGGTATAAGTGACGCTAAAATGATTGCAAATTCATTTAAGGATCATTTTCAAGTGAGATCGTCCGTGCTGTCGGTGTCTGATACTGAATGTTGCCCAGTAGAAAAGCCTATTGGATTTTCAAGTAAGGATGTGGCTGACATGATTATAAATATGAAAAGAGGGAAGTCACCAGGTCATGAGGGACTCAGTGTCGAGCACTTGCAGCATGGGGGAGAACACCTGTATAGGGTGTTAGCCATGTTTTACACTTTCTGTATACGGCACTCATATTTACCATCTAATCTTATGAGAACAGTAGTTGTGCCAATAGTGAAAAATGTCACTGCTGATATCTCTGATAGAAGTAACTATAGACCGATTTCTTTAGCTACTATAATCGCAAAAGTGTTTGACGGGTTATTAGACAGAAAACTTGATCGTTTTGTAACATTACAAGATACACAGTTCGGTTTCAGAGAGGGGTTGTCAACTGAAAGTGCAATACTGTCTCTGAAACACACTGTTGATTATTATGTTAAAAGGCAAACTCCAGTATATGCATGCTTCTTGGATTTGTCCAAAGCTTTGGATCTGGTGTCATATAATAAGCTTTGGACAAAATTAAGAATGGCGGGTGTCCCTGCCGATCTTGTGAATATCCTCGCCTACTGGTACAGTGAGCAACTTAATATAGTAAGGTGGGGAAATGTATACTCAGATGAATATTCTTTAGAGTGTGGCGTCAGGCAGGGGGGACTGACTTCGCCAAGACTCTTTAATATGTATGTTAACCATCTGATTGAGGAGCTCAGCAGCATGCATGTTGGATGCCATATTGATGACATATGTGTCAATAATCTGAGTTATGCCGATGATATGGTGCTGCTGAGCCCCTCAATTGGAGGTCTCAGACAGCTGCTAAAGGTGTGTGAGGCTTATGCTGTGGAACATGGCCTGAGGTACAACGAAAGTAAAAGTGAGTTCATGTTATTTAAATGTAAAAATAAAAACAATATCTTCATACCACCTATATTACTTAATGGTGTACCTCTGGGTCGTGTTGCCCAGTTTAAATATCTGGGACACATTGTAACTGAGAATTTGAGTGACGAATTAGACATTGAGCGGGAGCGCAGGGCATTGTCGGTGCGCGGTAATATGTTGGCACACAGGTTCGCTCGGTGTACTGCTCCTGTTAAAATAACAATGTTCAAGGCATTCTGCCAGACATTCTACACGAGCGGCCTGTGGGCAAACTTTACACAAAAAGCCTACAGTGCCTTGCGCGTCCAGTATAATAATGTGTTTAGGGCTCTGTTTCGGCTCCCTCGATATTGCAGCGCATCTGGCATGTTTGCTGACGCCAGCGTAGATGATTTCTACGCAATTATGCGTAAAAAAGTTGCGTCGGTGGTGCGACGAGTACGGGGGAGCCCGAATAGCGTCCTAAGGATGGTTGGCGAGAGAACCGATACAGTTCTGCTCAGTAGGTTCACTGAACTCCATGTGTTGCGAGACCGGTGAGCCTGCTGTGCAGGGGTGTCAATTTTCTTCTTACTTTTAAATTACTAATACTAGATATAAGCAAAATTCTTGTTACTAACAACCTTGTCTTGCCTATGGACTTCTTGGTCTGAAATAAATGATTTTTATTTTTTTTATTTTTTTTTATTAATCAGAATAATTTTAATCAGCACGGTTGGCGCAGTGGTTAAGCGATTGACTGCTGCTCTGCGTGTTGCGGGTTCGATTCCCGCACGGAACAAATATTTGCATGATTTACAAGTAGTTGTTCCGGGTCTGGTATCAGTATCCACCCTGACTAATCAGCACTATGGGCGAGAAACGTTCTCATCTCACTGTATGGCGAAATGAGCAAATCGCTTATATTCATTTTATCTACCTATCTGTGTTAAACACCATTTCGGCAAAGATCTGCTTCCGTAGTCTTCCATTCTTCCCTGGGTGCTGCCTTTTCTGACCTAATCTCATGATGTCTTCAAACCATCACGCCAGCGTTCCCTAGGCCTCACTCGGCAAGCGACCTTAGAGTATTCCAGTCGAGTCTAGCAATCCGGCGCCGGACTGGACTGGATATCGCCTACCTCGTCAGTAGGTATTTCGATAAATTTTAATTAGTAAAAAATTATGTACGCAGACCGCACGTCGTTACTGGACTGGGTCTCAGACTGGATTCAGTGCTTGCCAGTGAGTGACGGTTTCGATTATGCCTCTTGCCATCAAGCACTAGATTGGGGTCGTTGAATGCTACTGGGATAATGAAAACCGGGCAATGCTAAGTACTTTTTCGGCCGAAAAACGGCCACTGCTGGACATGACCACAAGCATCGCCACTTAGATCCGTTTTGTGCTTCTCGCATCCAGCCAATTCCTGCGGCCTTCACCAAGTCAATGGTTCTGGAGTGGCGACCGAGTACCGAAAGACTTGGCGTTGGAGGGCCTCGCATAAGATGGACCGAATGTAAGTATTCGTTAAAGTAATAAGAGACATCGGTCAGCCAGATTGGCGATGTAATTGTTCTACAATCAAACCGAGTGACGTTTATAAATGTTTAAGCAATGCAAAAGTGTACTCTAGCTACCTACATGGAATGTGAGTCTGCGCCTTCATTATCATTTCAGCCGAAAGACGTCCACAGATAGACATAGGCCTCCCCCAATTGGGAGGATTTGCCATAATCGCCACGCTTGGCAGGCGGGTTGGCGATCGCAGTATGATGGTAAAATGCATAGAGAACGCTGCTGCCCATTTTCTAGCCTGCGCCTTTCGTATTTATATGCCTCCTGCTATTTATCCAAATTGATTTTGTTGTTAAATTATAAAAATTAACTGATACAAACAAGTAAAAAAAAAATCCTCATCTAGTTTATTCATAAAATACTATGCACTTACAAAAAGAAAGTTATGTAATGCTATAATATTTTTATTGATAATACTAATAAGTACATGTACTACGAATAGACAAGGAATTGTATAAAAGGGACAACAGATGACAGAAAAATGAAACAACGTTCATTATTATATCATATCATATTCTTCTAATGTTTACACATTAGATAAGCATGTCGGTTTTTTGAATGATGGCCCAAGAATGTTTCTAATTGAAGACGCAGCTTCCCACAGTTAAAAGTTAAATAAAAACTCGACAACAAAACTATTATACAAATTTTCTACAGCTTAATTTGATATTTAACGGTGACCTTACATGTCATAAACATTCTCTAAAGCTAGTTCTGGTTTGTCGTAGCCAAGCTCCTCTGGTGTCTCAATGCCAAGTTCACATAATGTGGGTTTAATTTCCTGGATGATGTAGGGGTAGATTTCGTTGACTTTAGGTCCGCACTTGTCTTTGCAGGCCTCAATGAACCTGACAGCGAGCGCATAGTCATTGACTCTCCTGCAAGCATGCAACGCTGCCCTGATGATCCTTGGGTCAGGGACAAGGTCCATACCGCACAGGTCATTCATGCCCTTGCGGATTTCCCATCCGTCAATGTCTTTCCTGTTGAAGAAGCACTCATATCTGAAAGCAAAAAAAAAGGAATGTTAATTGTTTTTCTTTGTCTTTAAAATAATAAGGAATCTGAAGATAAATGAGATAATATGCTTTATTGGTGCATATAAAGGAAAGCTTCAAAAGGGACATTAAAAGCTTGGAGTCAATCCTTTTGCTAGAATATCCTTCTGATTTTAGAAATACTATTAGTAGATACTTTGAAATTGAATACTTCTTAGTACCTCCAGCTTACTAGGGTTATGGTCATTAGATCAAGTTTTACTTTCACTATCCATGTTGTCATGGCAAGTATCATTCGTTTTTTTTGCTGATACTAAAACTGATGAGACTTACATGACAACATGAATAATCAAGTAAACAATTGATCTAATGACCACCACACTAGTAAACTACCTATTAGCAAATTATATGGAGAGTTCCCCCTCAGTTTGAGGAGCAAAAGGAAGTTTTCTGATATGCATGTAATATGACTAATGATGTGACAATTTTTACAAAACACTGTCACACTGGTTGAATGGTTGATTGCACATTCCAATTAGAAATATTTCAAACGATCCAGTGCCACACTATTGGCAGATGTAAATGCTTAGAGTCTTCAGTGCTAACTATTCCCATTAATTAAATTAAAGGAAAACTGTCCAATGCCACCTTCAAGTTATCACATCTTCATAACTTGGTTCAACATACAAAAAATGTAAGTATCAAAGAAATAAATAAATGTTTATACTGGTCTAATTAAATAGAACTGATTATGTCATAACAATTATTTTATTAATAGTTTTACAACATAGAATCAGAAGAGAATACCTGCCCTTATGTTAAAAAATCATATTTTAATTATCAAGTATTAAGATAATATTATCATCCCCAAAACATAACCTGTCTGGGATTATAAGAAAGATTTAAATCAGTTAATATAACTTAAATAAATTGGACAGGGTGAAAAATATTCATTGAAAGGACCACGATACAACAGTGGTGATGTGGCCTAGTTGGCAAAAATCTATATTCAGACATTATTTTCTTAGTAAATATCCAAAGTGTTAAGCAAATCTATTCGACGCAACACTTGAATAAAAAAACAAGGAAAACAATGATTGAAGGTTATAAAATGACTCACGATCATTTCACATACCACCCATTATGAAAATCTATCGGCAATTTACTATTGTAGATGCAAAAAATAACACCAAGACAGACGTACAATGGAACATCACTGAAACATGCTGAAAACTGTAAATCACCGACAAGATTACCACAATTTTCAGTTACATAACGTCAAAAGTTTCGACAAGGGACTAACTTGCTATCAAATTCCTCATCGGATTCGACGACCAAGTGCGACCGCCGCAGGGGCACAGCGCTGACCCTTGCCGCCGGCACCAGGGTCTTTCTCAAGACATTGACCAGTGCACCAGAAGTTGATTTCAGCATTTTGATCAGACGTTACACGGAGACTTTGGCAAGGATAACAAATGGCTGCTCAACTATAGACTAAAAAACCTGAGTGCCAGTCGCGGACAGCCGATCGTGGACGCAGAATTTGACGTTTTTAGTGATGCGCGAAACTATTGATTTTAGTAAATTTCATAGACATTTCATAGATTATTGTCAATGCATAAATATTTAAATAAATTACGCGCAAAGTACTTACTATTTCTAAGTTTATAAACTTAGAAATAGTGGTTGTAGTTTCCTGTATTTATACAAGAAACTTTTCTAAGCGTGACATTGGCTAAATGTACGAACCGTGCGAAGCCAAAACAAAAAAAAAACTTTTACTGTATCAATACATGTTGTACGCACGGCTACACATCAAGCTATTATTACCAGTATAAGCTGATCTCGAATTGTATAGGATTTCCTTGCTGTGCGACATCAGCGTAAACTGGAACTGTATGGCTTGATGTGTAGCCGTGTGTACAGACGCCAGCACATCAAGGTACTCCGAATAAGATTCCGAACTGTAAAATTTTCCCAATTGAACATGAACCTTACGCTTTTTTTTTTGTGGGAAATCATCAAATAACTTCTGCTGAGTAGAGCAGGAGGGCGTGTCAGACTTTTACTGACTAAAACCCACCCATGTTCCCTCAGTTGCCCTTGTGCCAGGGCCAGCAGTAACTCTTTCGAACAACCCGGTCCCCTGGCAGGCATCGGCCCTTGCGGACCCCACCAGTGGTTGCTGACATCTCTGACGGCGCGCGTGTGGAACACAACGCGCCGTCCCGTCCACAACTTTTCGACCGCAGGGGATAGGGAGAGCGGCCAACGCTATACCGACAGTCCTCTTCCCCTGCGGCCCCACCGCGTCCGCCATCAAACGGTGGCGGCTCCGTCCAGGCCACGGAAGGGAAGAGCGCTGGTCAGAAGCACCGGCACTCCTCCTCTGCCGCCGTCCGTAACCCTCAGCCGCGATGTCTCCCATTCGACATCGCGGCCCACCTCAGTTGCGGTGCACCTCACCGCAACCTACTTTTTGGCCGCATTGGCTTGAAGGCAAAAGCCCTGACGAGCGGTCCCACCTTTGGGTTCCTCTTGGCTTCACCGTGGGTGGCAGTCCACGGTTACTGAGCCCCCCCGCAACGACAATGCGGGAACCCACTCGGGGGGCATGAACCTTACGCTTATACAATACAAAAAAAAAAAAAAAGATTAAAATCTATCAAAGAAATTTGACAAATTAGGGTAACTAGATGTGCTGGCGTCTGTACCTACATGATTTGATTTTAAAGAAATCTACGCAAATTCGTAGAGAGATAGCTACGTACAGTCACCAGCAGGTCAAGCTATCACAAAGTGTCAAATTTTCCCAATTGAACATAAACCAATCTGTGCAATAAAGTTGAAAAACGATCAAAGAACTTTGATAGATTGGGGTAGCTTGATGTGCTGGCCTCTGTACACTCGAAGAGACATAGCTAGGGAGCGTACTCATAGGGAGGTAGCTACTTACACTCAAGAGAGTTAGCTACGTACACTTCATACGTACACATGTAAAGAGGTAGCGAATGTACACTTGTACACACGGCTACACATCAAGCTATACATTTCCAGTTTACGCTGATGTCGCACTGCAAGGAAATCTTATACAATGCGAGATCAGCTTATACTGGAAATGTATAGCTTGATGTGTAGCCGTGCATACAAGGGTAGTTAGTTACGTATGTACAGACGCCAGCACATCAAGCTACTCCAATCTGTCAAATTTATTTGATAGATTTTCAACTTTATACCGTAAGCATAAGGTTCATGTTCAATTGGGAAAATTTGACAGTTTGGGGTAGGTTGACCTGCTGGTGACTGTACGTACATACGTAATTAACTACCCTTGTAGCTACGTAGCTACATATGTGTCTAGAATAGTGTTGCCAAGCGTCCGGATAAAGCTGGACACAGTTCGGCTTTTTGGTTGCGTGTCCGGCCAAATTATATGGTGTCCGGCCTGTCCGGCTTTTGTAATTTGACAATTTTTTACATTTGCCATGATTTGGTTTCCGGTCCGCCCACCTAACCTCGTATCGCTAGCGCAAACGAGCGGTGTAGCACTGTCCATAATAAACAAGACTAATTCATTACATTTTGTTGTTTTTCATTAGAATTGAAGGTTTGATGGTAAATGATAAAAAACCTTGTTTTACTTTTTTTATTTAATTGTAGTGTTATTGTTCGGGCGCCACCGACCAGTCGGCAATCTTCGGCTGCTGTCGTGCGACAGCGGAAGGTGGCTGGAGGTGGCGGTGACGAGAGGAGCGTCGTGCAGGACGCGGGCCGTCGAGCCACTTCGCTACCGAGCTCCAACGATGGCACGCGCGCGCACTCCATACGTTTCCAACATCAAAAATTGTACCCATACGGATTATATCCATTTTTAACTACAGTGAACCTGTCTCTTGGTTTAGTCCTTAGTTAGGTCCCTAACAAATGGTCCTTCGAGCCGGATACTATCCATCCAAGCCTTGTCTCATGTAACTTGGGCTGATTTTTACTTAATAGTGCACCGCTTAGAATTTTCCAAAATGTTGCAGCACCAATTAGTATGTCAATCTCTGATGGAACGTTGAATGACGGATTGGCCGATGTAAATCTAATGGAATGGGTATGTTACTTATGTCGACTAAAGTAGAGGGCAGTAATATGAAACAATCTATTGGATTTACATCTGGCCGATCCGTCATTCAACATTCCATCAGAGATTGACATACTAGTTGGTGCTGAAATATTTTGGAATATTCTAGGCAGTGCATCTATTAATTTTGGCAAAAATCAGCCCAAGTTACATGAGACAAGGCTTGGATGGATAGTATCCGGCTCGAAGGACCATTTGTTAGGTTAGGTTAGGTTCACTGTAGTTTAAAATGGATATAATCCGTATAGGTACAATTTTTGATGTTGGTAAACGTATGGAGTGCGCGCGCGTGCCGTTGTCGGAGATCGGTAGCGAAGTGGCTCGACGGCCCGCGTCCTGCACGCCGCTCCTCTCGTCGCCGCCACCTCCAGCCGCGTTCCGCTGTCTCACGACAGCAGCCGAAGATTGCCGACTGGTCGGTGGCTCCCGAGCATCTGCTCGGGAGCCAGTAGTAGTATTAGTATCTACTAAGACTAAAAAATGAAGGGAATTCGGTCTTTTTACCCAAATGTCCGGCTAAACAAACTGGTCTGTCCGGCTTTTCAGTTTTAAGACCTGGCAATCCTAGTTTAGAAACAGCCAAGTACACTCGTAGAGAGTTAGCTAACATTCACTTGTAGAAAGAGTTAGAAAGCTACGTACATTTCTAGAGGATTGCGTTGATAGTATAAGTTTTTGCGTAATATGACTGAAACTGAATTAAGACGATGGTTGTTGAAGAGGTCGCAAAAATCGTACCTACTGGGAGTGTCATTGCCGTGCGCCGTGTAGGTAAAACAATGCAACAGACTTACCTATATGAAAACAATGCAATGGAATCGTTCCTCCTGAAATATCTACAAGATTACTAAGAGCGAAAAGCTAGAAAATGCTTTCAAACAATTTTTTTGATTTAAGCCATTTTTTGGGGTGCCCAATTATTTACGTACCTATCTTAATTAAATCAGACCATCGTTTTCTGCATTTTGTTTTGATTATATCGTCCCTATCCCGAACAATAGGGTATTTTTCAATTTAATAAAAACTATTTTAATTTGAAGATTGGAACGTTATATTTAACAGAAAAATAAAAATAAATTTATTTCAATCCATTTTCTCAATTAAAAACAAATTTTGTTTTCGTTGTTTTGAATTTACCGCCAAAACACTCCTTACGATGACTTTTTATCACGTGACATCGTGACGCCAGCTTTGTGTAAACGGCACCGGTACAAATACTTAGTTTGGCGCAGTTTTAGAAGTATTAACCAGTAATTCCACTTTCTATTCATTAAAAATCTTGTTAATTATTAACTCGACATTCACTTGTTTACTTACTAACTACTTTGGTTTACACAAAGTTGACGTCACGTGATAAAAAGTCATCGACAGTCAAAAGTTAGTCGAGCGTTTTGGCGGTAAATGCAAAACAACGAAAAGTAAAGATTTATCGTTTTTAATTGAGGAAATGGTTATATATCAATTTACTTTTATTTTTCTGTTACATATTTCGTCCCAATCTTCAATTTAGAATAATTTTCAATAAATTGGAAAATACTGTATTGAAATCAGTAATCAAATTTATATGTTTGTTACTCAAACACGTAAACGGAACGGATTTTGGATGAAAATAGGCACACATAGTTCATAATCTGGATTAATTTATAGGATTTTTACCGACATCCGGCAAATTTTCAATTCAATAAAACTGTTGAAATATCAGATAATACTTTATTCATAAAGCATTGTGTTGTCAGTTAACAAAAGAAATATACTGTTCACTATGAAAACAACAAGTTAGAAAATTCATTAGTTATTTATTATGTCTAGTAATACAAAACAGGCTTATACTTATGATATAAATTTCTATTTGATATTACCTCTTTATGAATCTTGGTATTCATGATTATCTATGTTAGATATAAGGCGCTTTGGTCCTTTTTACATTTTTCTTCGTCTCTTTTTCTTGTGGGCAGTAATGCTTTCCTGCCCGCTATCTTCTTCAGAGCTGTCTGATGAACTGCTATCACTATCGCTGCTGGAAGAACTACTATTAGATGAGCTGTCCGAAGCTACACCAGTGCCTTGGGTTAAGTCCATGCCACTAGCGATCTGGTACAGCTCAGGTTCTTTGGTCTCCAATACTTTGATCCACTTTTTGGAGAGTTTAGGGCGGCCGCGCACTGTTTTGTGCCAGACCACCGGGAAGTTGGTACGGCTGCAGAAGTTTTGAGTGACAGCCACCGTGAAGTCCAAATTGAGGACGACATGCCACCAGCCTCCGGGCACGAACACGGTTTCGCCCGGTTTCTGCAGGATCTCCACCTGTAAGAGAAATTTAACATCATGAATAACTTTACATAACATAATATCACGCGTTTTTTTCCCGAAGGATTGGGCAGAAGTGTTACTATAGTACGCCCACATTTCGCCAGTATGTTTAAGTCCCATGTTATAGGGGAGAGCCTATTGCCATCAATTGGGCACAAATCCAGACTCCAGGCTGCCACTGACAAATTACAGATGGAAAAACCGAATAGCTCTTTGCCCGAGGCAGTGCTAATAATAATAATCAACAACATTATCATCATCATCATCATCATTTCAGGCGAAAGACGTCCACTGCTGGACATAAACCTCCCCCAGGCACTTCGACCGGTCGTGTGCTTCCCACATCCAGCAGATACCCGCTAATAATAATGCAGTATTATTATTTTTATTTCTGGTAAAATAACTATCCAGATCCCTCTCACCGAGAGGAGGCCTGTGTCCCAGCAGTTCATCATCAGCCTCAGAGATAATAATTTCAAGGTTAAATGTTAACTAATAATAAGAGAGCTATACCTTTTAAAGTTTGATTAAGATACAATGTAATTGGATTTTGTTACTGAGATTTCATGTATTCAATGCCAAAACAGAATAAAATTTTAAAGAAAAATTCAATACATACTGGTTTAAATTCTTTGGGCCATGTTTCTAATTGAGTCTTAGGATAAATAAGTTTGAACCACGTGACAGCTTCGTCTCTCTGTTTTCCGCCCATTGCTCCAGTCACCTTGATCAGTTCTCTAGGAGTCTGGGTTGGGAATAAGCACCATCTTTTATGACCAAAAACCAAAGCGTTCCAAGCACTTGTCCCTAGAGGGTCTATGTGTATGCCAGTCCCAGAACGCTGTGGCCCCATCACAAACCAGCGGTAAGGCGGTCTCCTTTCCTCACCACAAAACTTGAACAAATCATCCCTAAAATACAAAGGGGCTTCATAATCATCCAAAATTTTCTTTCTCCTCACATGCTCACCAAAACTGCTATCAAAAATATAAAGTGGACTGTCATCAGTCGTTGTCCTCATGTATTCTACATAATACTTCATTTTCATCTTAACACTGTAACCCTCATTGTCTTCACCACATTTAAATTTCTGGTTCCTATACTTTTTGGCAAGTCTCTCTATAGTCCATTTATGATGAGCCTTCCAATTTGTCTGTACATTAGTTATAACTACAGGTTTGTATATTTTTTCATATTTCTCTATAAATTCATCAGGTGTTACTTCATTTTCACTTATTCTGTCAACATTGTCGTTACATTTGAGAAATTCGTCAAAGTTTGTTACATATTTCAAGGCTGTCCATTGATACTTGTCTGCTAATTCTGTAACAAAAAGTGAGTTTGACATAGTATTTTATTTGTTTTGTTGAATTATCCTAAAACTATTAATTCAACAAAACTGTACCACTGCTGGCTCTCGTTTAGGCTGTATATTAAAATGTAAAAAAAATATATTGGAAAGTTCTTGCTTTATATAAAATGCTGAACTAATAGAGAAAGTTTACTAAGCTATAATCCTTATTTTGAAGTACTGTTTGCTGCATGCAGTGTGCATGATACTTTTACGAGGTTTATCTAGGATCAGCTCGTAAATCTTTGGTATATCAGGTAATACAATTTTGGCAAATGTAAAACTATCATGATTTTGTGCTTATCACATCATAATTAATCATGTTAATCTTTTATAAAACATAAAATACCTACAGCAGTGGCCATAATATGAAGAGATATTAATTTTGTGGTGCATGTACTGTAAACTTTAATAATCATTTGGCATCTAGTTTGTAGAACTCGGTTTTCGACTCATAAGTCATAACTGACCAATTGAAGTTATCAAATCAATGTCTTTATTTGCAGGAAGTTCAATAGTTCCTGGAAATAAAGGCATACAAGTACCATTGAACCATGAAGTCAGAGAATTGGAAGATCCAAGCCTATGCACGTAACAACATGAAACTATACAAATTTAATTGGAATTAAATTATTATAACTTCTGTAGAACTTACACTTGTGTCATTATATTTATTCATCATTGTCATAGAATCTTCTATGACAATGATGAATAATAAGCTAGAACAGTTTGATTTACAAGAACAGGTAAATTATTAATCATGCATGCAAGTTCATTCCTTACACTTCCCGAGGTTTGATAATTACTCAATTAAGTTTTAGTTGAGTTTTAAATAACCTAGTAGGTAGATAATGCTTTATTTTTTGGTTAAGTTTAATATTAAGACAAGTAGACAATTTCTGACATTATACTACAATCCTATCCTACTAATTATCAATGGGAAAGTTTGGATGTTTGTTATTTAATCACGTAACAACGGCTGAACAGATTTAGATGAAATTCGGAACACAGATTGATTATAACCTGGATTTACACATAGGACACTTTTATCCCAGTTATACGTTCCCATTGGATAATAACATTTACGACCTCCACGCGGGCGAAGCCGCTGGCAAAAGCTAGTAGCAACGAAATCGTGATGCTATTTAAATTAAAAAAATTATTAGCATCAAGGCTACAAACTCGAAAGCCATCGTCATAACCGAATGCCACGCTAACGAAGATTATTCTAGAATTCAGATTTTGTCGCCTTTTGATACTTAGAGCCCCAACTGGCTCTCGAGTTTTACTCATTGTAGGAAAGAATCCTCAGCAATACAAAGATTTTAAATAAAAATGCTGCTCGCCGAAAGTGTGCCAATTACCATGAAGCCTATAGTACCGTTCACTTACCGGGTCTCGCTTTCCTTTTAACTTCCTTGATACGCTTTTTGGCTTTATGAGACAATTTGGGCTCACTGTCCATTCTATAAATAATAAACTGTAGATAAATCTATCAGGTAGGATACCTAAATTGATAAAATAAACTATTGAATTGAACAGCGTTGAATCAAATTGACAAATTGATTGACAGGCAGCTGATGCTGAAGCTGAAACAGCAAAATTCTGTTGTCTATGTTTCTAGCTAGTGATGTGGCCAAGTAGTCGTTATTGACAATTTTTTTTTACGGATTTTTAATTTCTCAGTTTCACCCCGTCGTAAAATGATCAATAACCTGAAATAATTGAATAATGCGTCCTCAAAATGATATGAACAAATTCAGGAAGATGGCATGTTTTTTTTTATTTGGAAAACTAAAACTGTTTAGCTTTTTTTTTACAGCTGGCAATGAAACATTTTGGTTTCGACGCATTGGCAAACTCACAAACTGATAATTTTAGAATTTCGCGTTTATAACCGAAATAATTTGAACATTTCTGGTTTTTCTGTTTTTACTCACTTTATACATTTACAATTTTCAAATCAATCGCGTTCTTTTAAAAACTAATAATATAAAGTGATTGATTTGACTCTTGTAGTGAAACAAATTTCAAACGTTCCAGTCTGAAGTGTGTAGCTAGCTCGATATAACTGTCAATCTGGGTGTAGAAATTTATTTTGTAATTTTCACCGGTTCTCATGTGTAATTTCTCAATGTGTTAGACTATTTTTGAACAAAGGTTCTTTGAGAAATAATGTTATTTAGTGTATGTGGTGCTTAAATTTGTGCGAAAATGGATGACGGTACAGTGAAGATTCAGTCCGGAATTAACATCAACATAAAAAGAACAGATGGTAAGTGCTAACGTACTTAGAATATCTCCAATTGGTGTGTATTTTCACATAATTCGTTGATGAAGTTGCATTTGTCCGCGGTGCATTATGTTGCGGTCGATGACTTGAGGGTATCCTATGATTCATTTGATGGACTTGAGAGCTGCTTTTCCCTGAAGGTATTGGCATTAAAATGATTTGGTATACTTATCCGTTTTATCTTTTAGGCCAATTACCTGGTACAATATTACTCATGAAAGTGAAAACGATTTGTTTGGGTTACTTTCTAACCAATTTTGAAAACTTGGTTGTTTTACAATAAGAATTTCGCAAACTCGTAAGTTGTAATAGTAGATTAATAAGAAGAATAATATGAATCATCATCACTTGCCCTAGTCATAATCTCAGTTTTTTTTTAAGTGACATCCATGACCTAGTCTTGTTATCAAATTATTTAAAAAGTTGTGCGAAACTCTTTAGAAGGAATTATTTATAAAAGCATATTTAATCTTACCTTAATCGGTCAAATACCTTTAATGAGACACAATACGTTTTCTATTGTTATGGAACGAATTGGATCCAGGTGACGCTAAACCGATTAATACTAAAACTTACATTTTCTCTTTTTATTCTCTTTAGATTATATCAAACGTTATGATATTCATGAAATGCAAGTAACCTTATCACTTAGTGCTAAGTCATTCCTGTAGCAACTTGTTTATTCATCAGTATTAATATTAATTTTGACAATAATCTCGACAGGATGAGGTAGACTATGATTTGATTGCCCATCACATTAGGTACTAGAAAAGCAAGATGTACAAAAAATGGGCGAGGTGGAAGGAAAAATAAGAACTTTTAAATAGTATGCGGTCTATGCAGTTCATAACATACCAATAATTCGAGCCTTTATTGTTTCACTGTGGGGCAAACGCTTCTTCTCTCATATCTCATGAGCATTGATCATCAAGCTTGCTCAAGGTGGATTGTCAATTTCAGACTTATATTACAGTCCAGGTTTGCCTTCATCAATGTCAGTGATGTCCAAGATTAACTTAGAACGTAAACAATACAAAATGGCGATCCTACTCCCTTTTGCGAACTTTTCCCGTTTATAGCAATGCGGACGAATTTTTGATGCCCTATGATTCTCTCTCATTTAATTATTATTTTCATTCTGATATTATATAAATATTATCTTCTTTGAAAATAAAATACTTATTTAATCTTTGAAAGTTATAAAAAAAATATGTTTGTCTTTTAGCATGAATAGACAAACAAGAAAAATTATAGATGGGGATAGTCACAATAACGTTTAACTACAAAGAAAATTATTTCTGCGGCAACACATCCTGAAGATTGGAGGATGATGAGTCCTTCAAAGGTGCTATTTACTAGGCTTTAAGCTGCTTTTACAGATATTAATCTTATTTTTCAATGGAACTGAACTCCAATTTCCTAGCTCAAACACTTACAACAAGGAAATAATTTACAAAAAATATTGAAATATTCATAATATCAGAAATAACCATTCTATGAATATATAATCTCGATACAAATTGCAATGATGCAATAAATTACTATTCAAACCTTGCAATATGTTTTTTTTACTTATATATGTTTTTTTAAATTGATCAAGATATGTCATGTTTACTCTATCAATAAAAAAAGCCAAAATATCATTCAATCAAGTTTGGTTGACCAGGTAGGTGCATAAATAAGATTTAAAAAAAACCATTCCCTATTATTAACTTTTGTAACAATTTTTCAAACTACAAGAATCTTTCTGAATTCTCATGCCTGGCGCAAAAACCTTGGCAATTACCATCATCTACTCATAAAACAATTTCCGCACTTGAATCCCAAATTCCTTTTAAAAACTTCCTTCTTAAAAACCAAGACTAGTTGAGGAGTTGAAAATAATTTTAAATACAATGATGGCGTTGGGGCGGCGACTGTTCGGCCTTGCTGCGTACCGCCAGCTCCATATACGGCATGACCAGCGCACGCGCCGAGCGCAACGACAGCGCGGGACGTTTGTGATGCCATTAATTGCTTACTACGAGTTCAATTTAAAAATAATAGTTACTTATTTCAAATACTATGAAATCATTGAAAAATAAATTATTTTCGTGCCGGTTGAGTCGTCGGATTCCGACTGTGTGAATAAATATCGAAAATAATTGATTTCCCTGGCAATGCCTTACTTATTTTTTTAGCAAACTTATTTGTTAATTTGCCGCGGTTCGAAGATCACTTAATCCGTAACGGGAATCTACCAAACTCTTAAAAAACTTCTTACTTGAATAATGTAGGTTAAATAAATGTTGTTATTCAATGACCAATCCTAGATGTGGGCGTAAGCGCCGACCGCCATTTCTTGTCTTCCATTTTGGTAGGTTTAGAAACGATTTATTGTATTAATTTGTGTCTTTGACACACAGAATAATTTAGTTGTCTTTATTGTTGTTGAGTTATGGCTTACACAGAGTAACCGTCACTTGAATTATTCTATTTACTTCTTAGTAACATAGATGTATCGTCGGAACGTAAAGTAGACTTCAGAGAAGTATAATCTGTTTTCACGGCCTAAATAGCAGGGAACATAAAAAGCCGGAGGCGGGTTCATCATCAGCCTAACAGTCCATTGCTGGACATAGACCTCTCCAATCGCACGCCATTTTCAATCTTCGGGAACTCCCATAAGCTGCTACTGGCCCCCAGCAAAGATCGTCTTCCCATATAACCAGAAGTGTGAAGTCGTCCCTTACTTTGTTCGTTCCTGCTCACTAAATTCAAAATGGGTGCTACAAAGTTATATCACGTAAAATCAGCAATACTGTTGAGTCCAATGCGGCGAGCACACTGGACCACAGGAAGCTATCAATATTGCCCGTGTGCCACGCATGGCAATAAATAGGCAAGGTTACGACCAACTAGACCAAATGGCATTTTGAACCAATTTTTGATGGTGATTTTGCACTCTTTAGGTTGAACATGCAAGATCGAAAGTGATATCTTAAGTGGGATAAAGTTCGCAATGGCTAGCATTATCTGCAGGATTCGTTGTGTGGTAGAATGTAACTGATATAACAAGTACTGCAATGCTGCAACTACAATATAATCAGACACAGTCTACAGATATCTTTATGATGCAATCGGTCTTCATAACTTCGATTAAGATACGAATTGAGTCGATATTATTTGTGATTGTGACTTTTGCATTCGAACATTTTTTAGTATGCCTTTCCGCTATTACAAAATTTTCAACCGAAAATCTAGACTTTTTCAAAATTGATATTAAAGGAAACAATCATACAGTAACAGTTCATGACTGAACATGTTCATTTCATGCTCACGAACGTGTCAGGCCATTTCCTGGTCGCCCACGAGCTTGTCCAAGGTTGCGCCATTGATCTGAGGGCCTCTGTCCTCTACAAATAAATGACTATCTGATACTGTTTGTGTTTTTTATGTATTTTGGAACTATACAAAAATTACCGAACCGTTTTGTTAGAGTTGATTAAAAGTGTTTTGTTCTAAGTCCAATACATACCGCGTAAAGTTTTCTAATTCGATTCCTTTAGCCAAATGAGCTTCTGATATTTATAATTTGTTTGCTGCTTTCTGCGGTCCATAAAACATGAAGGACTCAAGAAACCATAGTTAAAGCTCATTAATATTCCTCTTTGTTGAGTATTTCAATCTCGTCCGAGAAAGCAATCGTCTGTGTAAATTAGTAAGAGCCAGGAGACTCGTCAATTCTCAGTTTGAACGTTCTTTGTCACGATGTTTCATTGAAACGGTAGACTTTACTTGCACTTCAAACTGGAAAGCAGTGACCTGTGCTTTTACAGCCTTCTTTAAAAAAGTTTTGATAAAGTCAATCAATTTTTTGAAATGAAAATCTGAATCTGAGTTTTCTTGAACAAACTTGATGGGGCTTGCGGCTAAGTAATAACAGCCGCGCGGGTCGATCGATCAGGATAAGCTACGCTTGACGCGGTTGATTCGTGGATGTGTGACCATTTTTACGTACCAAGACCCCTCCGTGTCTCAGAAAGCACGCTAGCCGTTTATCCCGGCTGTCATTTGTGGATCTTTGACAGTCGTTACTGGTCGTCAGAAGTCCGAAATGTGCCCGAAAGTCCAACAGCCAGTCTTACCAAGGGGTATCGTATTACCCAGTAACTGGGTTGTGGAGATCAGATAGGCAGTCGCTCCATGTAAAATACTGGTATTCAGATGCATCCGGTTAGACTGGATGCCGACCCCAACATAGTTGGGAAAAGGCTAGACCGAATTATGATTTGATGTGACGCTTCCAAAAACCCCTTAATAACATCAAAGCTTACATCTTTAAATATTCATTACGTCATGTAATATTATTGCTGTGTTTTTATCATCATATATCGGCAACAAAATAATACATCAAGGTCCCCGAATGGTACGCGTGGCAACGTTGCGAACAAGTAGTGAGTCACTACACAACGGCTTCCCTCGCTCGGCGGCTGACCGACATACGAAATGAGAAACCCGACGTAACAGTACTATCGACGTTTTTATACTTTAATCATAGACATTGATATTATAAGTCACAATTGAACTTGTACCATCCTATGACCTAATTTTCTTGAAAGGTGCTTTTCGGATTTCCTGCCAGGTTTCCTGTAAGATTCTTGCTTGGCACCGATCTTGGGACTAAGTTACAACTCAGCTTGTGTTGGGATTTTCGCAATCAGATATATAAAACATTCGCTTGTTTCCTTTCTACCAGGATTGATTTCTTCATTTCAGTGACAGTAATGAATAAGGAGCTTCACGAATCAAGACAGCTATTGATAAAATTGAATAACACGTTATGGGTATTCACTACAAGAATATATTCGCTTTGTTTTATACGTGGGTGTCTAAGTATCATATTCTAGTCCTGTTGTTATAATGCTATGCGCCGACGCCATTCAATCTATTCACGAATCAAATTTTATAGGGTCGTTTCGCCGGTATCGCGACCACCTTCAGTAGGCGACCATTTGACGGACTAAGTTTCTTTAAATCAAGATAATAGTACTTGTAGAGGTAAAATAAAGAAAAAATAAATGTAAGGTGCTTTATAAATAATTATGAAATAAGAATTTACACAGTTTGAAACAAATACCGAAAACCAGACCCGAAAAAAAATTGCTCAATGTGCGTCTTGATTCAGGGGTGAGTGGACGTACCGCGAGTTGGAAAAAAAATAACACGGCGCGCGGCGCTCAAAGGTAAGTTTTGTTACTTATTTCATGTTTTACATATAAGTTAGATGTTAAATTGTACAATCGATAAGTTTTGGTTATTATTTAGTTGTATTTTTCTATTTTAAAACGTATTATTAAGATAAAATCAAGTGGTCGGTAATCGAAATGCTTATTTAACGAAAACGTTAGATAGCGACCACATGGTCGCAAACCGACGACAACCGATTTTTTTTGTTTTGATTAATATGATCATAATGCTTCATACAGGACTGTTACAATTTTGAATGTAGCATTGGAAAAGTTTTTCTTTGTAGTTCTTTAGTAAGCGACCACCAGTTTCTTTGAAAGAACTTTGTTTAATTTACGTACAAAATTGGTGCTGAATAGGTGGTCGTAAACCAAAATAATCGAAATAAAGACATTGGTTTCCGGCCACCATCATTTAGTATGAGAAAAATAACGGCCGCTAACAGAAATAAGTATGAAATTTAATTGAGTATGCGACCACGTCTGATTTTTTAAATTTGTTTGATTATTGAAATGTCCGTTTAATAATGATTTTAGCAAGCAACCATGTAGTTGTACCTAATCTGTCGAAAACTAAATATTAGTAGTTTTCAGTTTAAAACAAAATTAGTCATAAAAACAACAATTAATTATTTTATATTACTTATTTTTAGATGGAGCTCCCAAATAATTCAGAGTCAATAAAAAAAAGAAAAAGACTGTCCAGTACACTGCAGAAGCCCTGAAAAAGCTCTCGATGATATCCGAAAAGAAGGTTAATTATTATTATTTAAGAAAACATTACACCAAATGATTAGGTACCATATTTGTTTTTAATAAGAGGCAAAAATTAAAATATTTTTAAACCGATTATAATCATTTTAATGCCATATTTTTATATTAAAATAGCGGTCGCAAACCAGCACACTGGTGGTCGTAAACTGATAAAAATGGTCGTAAACCGACGTTTTCGCTATATTTTCACTTTTTCAGCATTTTCTAAATATTTTTGTATTAATGTATTTTATTTTATGTTTTGTATCCAAACTAGATTATATTTGGGACAAATTCCCATTAAAATATAATATTTTGCGCGTAGACATCATTTTTATTTTCTCATCTTAAGTGGGCAACCCAGCTAACTGGTCGCTAACCGGCGCAATGACCCTACTAGGTGACTTGTTGACTGTTGTGACTGCGTTTAATATTGCTTCACCGCTTGTGAAGGATTGGGAGAATAATTCTTTCGCATTTGGTCCCAATATTATTACCTATGACAGGAATAAAATTGATCTATACCAGCGAAATATCAGGGTGTGCTAATGTCATTCGACGATTTACCGTCTGACCTCGCAGATGACTCTGATTGCTTTTTCTACTTCACTGCACGGCGGTCTACGTATCTCCCAAATGTGTGGATTACGCGGCAATAACATTTCTCCAATGTTTGGTACCTACTTTAGGATGAGATTCGATGCCTGTATCTACATCTTCATGAATTAGTTTGGACTCATTGACATGTTCATCTGAACTAGTTGGTCCAGTAACCTTACATTATGTTGCGTCAATAGTCAATACGTGGGTGATATTGTCCTATGCTCCAATCAGCTGCTCGTAGCGAATTGATTGCGCACGGTAATTCACGAATTGGATATAATTAAGCGAACTTCGGCTGACGATGCTGACCTAATTGGTAAAGTACTTTTTATTCGTTAATCATCTCTCTAATTACTAGATTCTAGAATAGCAACGGTAATTCATTTATGGGGTTTGTTTCGTCTTGGTCTTGAAATAGAGGCGAATATTTTTTTGATCGTTGATGAAAAAGTCAACAAAAAGTTAACGCTTGGTCGATTTGTCTCTACAGACTGTTAACTTATTACGGCAATTATGATCATTCATTGAACAAGCACTGGGTTTCCAGGGACCACTGGCTCAAGTCGCATGTTAGCCGATCAGCTGGTAATTACGGAGCGTTTCATTCCGTTAATTGCAACCACTGATTCAAATAGAGATAAAAACCCACTTTCGATTGTACTGATGTCATCAGTAACTCATGTAGGCGTAGTTACTATTACCGGATTGGTTTAATAAGCGGTATTCTTACACCTAGTGGCCTAGACACGTCCAAGTTATTATAAATGACTAAAAAAACTGTGAGACTAAACATTGCTTGTTTTTTTTTTTTTGAACATTGGGAACGAGGTAGAATCTATCTCGGAAGATCTTAATTTGTCACGAAAGCGTTAGAGCCAATTAGCGGATTAATTAAGGAAACGATGTCAGAGACAGATAGTAAAAATAACGAGATGGCCAAACAAATCCGAAGCTCTTTTAGAAAGTAGCCCATCACATACTTTTACCTGTAATCGATAAGCAATTGGGGGTGGGCAATTTAGGGCGGGTCTATTTCAGGTCAATAGGAAACCACCTTAGAAATGAAGCTAAAGTGTAATGAATTACTTAATGATGAACTTATTTTTACCAAATTACGTTTATGTGTAAACTAGTTCAACAACCATCAAATGTCATTGTTCTATTTGTGGAACAGAACCAAACTTTATTCTAATGAAACTTTGTCAATCACTTTTGAATTTTTGTTTGAGACTAGTTAGTAATTGTTGTTATTGGCAGACTGTGGCCCGCCCATTTATATCATGAAATGGCTGACCCGACAAACGTTTTCCTGTTCAAACTGCAATACCAAAATTCCGTAGAAAAAAGGACGTTCAGTTTTGCCGAATTTGAAAATCGGCAAAACTGAACGGGATAAAAAAAAAAATACATATTTCCCTACCTAACCTAATGCGGACTATTACGAACGTTTTAAATTTTAAGTTTTTAGTAATTCCCAAGTGATGCGCTTACCATCATTGAGTCTTGGGCACGCCACGATTGCGGCGGTAAGTCCCCTCTTTGAGGAGTGGTTTGAGAGGCGGCATGGCGTCCTCACCTTCCGCCTGACGCAGGTCCTCACCGGACACGGTTGTTTCGGGAGGTTCCTGTTTCGAATAGGGCGGGAGGAAACGCCCGGGTGTTTCCACTGCGAAGATCGCCCTGAGGACACGGTGGAGCACACGGTGGCGGTCTGCCCAGCTTGGGTGGAGCACCGCCATGTCCTCGTGGAGGCGATCGGCGGCGGCGATCTCTCGCGTCCGGCCCTGGTCCAGGCCATGGTACGGAGCGAGAGGGCATGGGGAGCCATCACCTCCTTCAGCGAAGCAGTGATGCTCGCGAAGAGGGAGGCGGCGCACGTGAGGGAGAATATGCGCCCTCGCGACCCTAGCCGCCGCAGGATACGGAGACGCCCTGGGCGTCGGGAATCCCAGGCCGATTTCCGGCCACCGTAGGCATGAGCTTGCGGACGGCGAGTAATGGGTAGCTCGATGTCCGGTAAGGACCAAGCCCAAGTCGACGGCGCGTTGTGTTCCACGCGCGCCTCAAAGAGATGTCAGCACAAAAATGATGGGGCCTGCAAGGGCGATGCCTGTAAGGGGTTCGGGTTAGTTTGAAAGAGATACCACAGCCCCTGGCATACGGGCTAATGAAGGAACACGGGTGGGTTTTAGTCAGTAAAAGTCTGACACGCCCTCCTGCTCCACCCAGAGCGGGAGAAGTTATTTGATGATTTCCCACCCAAAAAAAAAAACCATCATTGAGTCTTAGGAGCACTTGGCTAAAGTGAGATATACCAACAAAAGATGGAGCCTAGACGCTCGTCTACAATATAAAGGCAACTTCTTTCTCTTAAACATTGTCATAATACTAGTTATATTGGATAAAAAAATATCCAACACGTAGAGCGGTTTGTGGTAATAACTCGGTATTTATTAGATCTACTATCTTGTAACTTGCGGCTTTCTTCCAACTATCTGTTATTCGATATCTTGTTTCTATTCGAGCATCGTATGGAGTTTTATTGGCAATGTTATTTGTATTCTCGAGAAAACCTTCCCAATTATTCGTCCCAATTTCAGCTTGTAAGCAGATGTTCAGATTCTCATGTTCTGGATGACTTAACTTGATATACTCTTGACTATTTTTTACGTCTTTGTAACTAGCCTTCAACACCCACGTTCTAAGATGTTGCGACGGTTATTCTATGGTCACCGGAGAACAGTACTTTGCTGGCATTACGTTAATATGGTCCCGAACTTTCGATTATTTCATGTGGTGCAACGATTTCTTCTATCAGTTTTCGCATTACTATGGAGATTTGGTAAGATTAAACCAATTTATTTCCAATAATATGTTCAAAAGTGTATTGTTCTCATTAAAAAAGTAAAGTTGTAATAAATATAGAATTGTATGTACCGTATGAATCGTAACTGACCTACAAGGTCGAGAAGACCGATCGTTTGCTATGACGATGTATAAATGGCATTCAGTCATTTGAAATGTTGACTGCCTTTATCTTAAATGGCAGTCGTCATATTCAAATATTAGCCGATGAACTCATGCGTTCCAATGATTAATTCAACTTTTTAATGTACTAAGACAAATTTTCTTTGATCTTTTTCCAGCTTGATTAAGAATTAGCATGAATTGTGTTACGATTTACCCTTTACCCATGTTTGGATAAACTGGGAGGGAATCATGGTAATTTGATCGTTTTGAATCTCTTAATGTTAAAATCATATTATTACTCATTCTTATTTATACATTCCCTGGTCTAGATTTGCGAGAGTAAGCTTGTTTCAATCATGATCTAATATTAAATCTTAGTTTCTAACACATGTGTGACGTATGTAGACTTCAGTTCATCGACACAAGTCGTTATCCTCAATTGGCTGAAGTCGTTTGCAGGATCAATTATCATCTTGTGGAGTTGTGTCGTCCTATTTATTGGTGTTGAATCATCGTTTTTCGTCTTGTTAGCAAGATTTATTTGTCTCTTAATACATTCTGGTTCTACCACTTCGCGTGTTTCTTTTTTGTCACATTGCGACGAGATGTTTCATGACTACATATTTATGTTATAAAATCTCTTTAGAAACGTTTGCATTGGCTTTGGATTTTCCAACAATGTATCTTACGATTTATTACAATAATTGATTAAAGCTTATTGAATGGCGTTGGATTTATCAATTTCTTAATTAACTATCAAGTTATTGCAATTCTCAGTCAATTCACATCAGTTTCCTTTGTAATTGCAGTTTGTGTTTTCTGAGCTTTTGTTGGACACTAAAGTTAATCACAAATAGGGATCAGTTTTCTGATCGTGATTATGGTGTTGTGAATTCCTTTTGCTTCTATTTAACAGTCAATGTATAATGTTATGGCTGTTTAATACTTCATCTGTATCTTACTAAAAGGTGGGTTTGTCTTAATGAATATTCACACTATGCTGTGCAGTGTAATCTATCAACAATACCCAATTCAGCATTAAACTTTACTAGCTTGACTTAAATCGGAATATTTGTAAGGCGCTGTATTTCATGGATTCTAAATAGTTCCTTGGCTACTTCTTTTGTATTACTCAAAGCTCGCGCCATCACTTGAGCCAGTCGACCATCTGAGCCAGGGTTTCGCAAGGCTCTCGCGTCGTGGGCGGCGTGTGGGTCGCGAAGTAGTTCCGTCTACTGATGTCATCGAGCGGCCTCTCGATTGCAGGACTTGATGCCCATAACTCGCGGTTGACGTTTAATTTAAACCTCTTTATTTATTTTTTGAGATAATTGTTGTATTGGTACTTGTAGTCTGTGATTACATTTTGGCGCGGTTCTGAACAAAACCAGCATAGCTCAATCTCTTTTAAACTCTGTTGAGCGTGTTTTTGCTTGAATAACCTCTAGAATCTACATTGTTTCTTATTATGGAATTGTATGAATAGTCATTGAAAGCAGCCGAACTCATAAGTCACGAACTTATCGAGTATTTCCACATTTTTATCTCGTCCTCGGAGAAGTAAAATCAAACAACTCTTTGGATTCGGTCCAATCCAATGGCTTCAGATATTGCTTTTAACGCGGGATTTTGTGTACCTACCACGTCAGGATAATTTGGAGAGAAACATCGGCAACTTGGTGCGGTTGATTTGATTTTATTGAATTTATTTAAACTTTTTGGCTTCAGTACAACGTTGCTCTCCCAAAAACGTCATTCGTGATGGTAACATTGAACACTATGGGATGGAATTCTTTATATTGTATTTATTGTAGATATCAGGCGGATTTCTTCGGTATCAATTTTATTAATAATACCTTTTATATTATTAGCACTAGTCTGCCCAGAAAGTGGACATCATGCAATTAACTATTGGAACGTACAAACTAAGTCGTTTCGAAAGCTCCAAGATCTTTAGATTTCATCATGTTTGGAATGATTTGTTTTTGCTTATTCGGATAAATGTGTTGTCTCGAACTACTGAAATCGTTGTGATTTGCAAATTAACTTGTTGTTGGCCTTATGTGTTGGATTTACTGCGACGTTGATAGTTGATACATGTATCTATTGCTTATGTAATTGGAACTATCCGTATATTATGTAGTTTTTCTTCGAATGACATCCTGCGTTCGTAATACACGATTGGTTCATGGCTATTGAAGACAGTTTAAGGTGTAGGCTGGATACTGTGTTAAATTTGACCAATTCAATAGAATTGCGTGCTCCTACTATCACCATACCTTGTAGAAGTATTAATAAACAATTATTGTCAAATCTATTTTCCCCTTATCCAGTGCCACTAGTTTCAATTTCATTTCTATTTGTGGGCCTACTATATGACGTGGCCTATAAGCCGCCTGATATCTTAAGACTATTTGTTTTATTGCTTTTCTAAAGGGGTCCGATGTCTGGGCCTTTACGATGCTATTGACATTCCGACCTTGTGTCAATAATTCATGTTTTATTACCTACATTTTGCTTATCTAGCCCAACATATCAATCTTTGTTACTATCTCTACGTGTATATCATATGTTTGCTGTAAATTAATGTGCATAATATTCTGTGTCATGGTCAGAAGAAAAATTATACGTTATTCACTATTTACCTAGATTGTAATTGCAGATCTTTTTACACTGTTTGTTTATCGTCATAGCTCTTTTTATTGCGGTGTGAGTGAGATCTCCGAGTCTCAATACAGGATTACTGTTACTCGATGTGACTATAGAATTAATAATGGATGTTTAGTTGGACATTGCATCTAGTATTTAAACTACATAACGGACACTTGACTTCTATTGGCAGCATTTCTACGTAGCTATTGATTAATTGATGGATTTCTGACTACTTGAATTGAGTCAACAGTCCTCTCCATTCATCAAATGAGGATGCGGTGATAGCTCGTCCTATTGTCTTCAAAAGACATGACAAGGAACTGTTTAGTGTTTACTGTTGTTCTCGATACCTGCGTGAGAAATAAACAAGTGATCCATTTCTTTGCAGTCTCCAAAACATTGGAAACAATAGAATCTTTACTTACCCGCTTGTGAAGCTTGTGAACGCCTATTTTAATACTGAATTACTGATGCTTCCTCTAAGTAACTTGTAACGCGCTGGTTTATATGGCCCAGAAAATTATGCCAATCTCATGATTTATGGTCTGTTGAGTTAGTTATCGTTCGTATGCGACCTTCACAGGTAAAAATTAAAAAGATTTTCGGGACTGTTCTCTTGAAGAACTCCTCAACTTAAGTTGGATAAAGTTCAACGAAATAAAATAAGTTTTACGTTTTGCGTATTTAGTAGATGGCATATTTTATTATATGGTCATTCACTAATGTTAAGATGGTCTTAGTCATAAAATATAAGTTATTTACGAGATTGACGCAATGTTGCCACTTTTTTGCTGAAGTGAGAATTGTATGAGAAATCACATTGTTTTGGAATTATTATTGCCTATGATGATGCCTCTAATTCAATGTTACGTCAGGCAGGTGAGGCAGGCCTTAATCATATTGATGACCATGTTGATTCTAGAGTAGATTTTGTGTAAGAATTAAATAAGGATTGATGTGTTGCGTTACATTAGTGTACCTTTAAAATGAGACCTACATTTAGGGTTGCCAACTTTTTATAGAAGAAGTAGGTACCTAGAGTATTTCCGAATTCAGAGAGAGTAAATAAAGAGTACAGATTAATAAAATAGAGTACAGACAGCTCCACAGAAAACTCATCCCCTACAAAGGCATGTCGCCTTTGTAGGGGATGAGTTTTCTGTGGAACTGTCTGTACCATTTATTCCTTTCTCTTTATGTATTTAAGCACTTCTTGCTGTACACGTTTTTTTTACAAGAATTGTAGGACTCGAAACATCCTGCGTTAATATAAGATCAGGAGCTCATTTCAATCAATATTTATAAAGCCCTGTTCATCTCTTCTCGCCGCTTCACATTCATGACCGACAAATAGTCCAGTTTCACAGCGAAAAATATAGAAACACCGCAGTAAAACTAAATTACTTGCCTCAAACAAGTTAGTTTATGAAAAAAGAGTATTTCGGCATACTCTATTCGTGTTACAGATTATATACAGGGTAAGTTTTTATCCCGTGCGCATACTGTAACCATGAATTCAGCATATCATTCTAGACGCCCAACCGCAGAAATTTTGACCGCGTAGGTATTGTACTTTTCTATGAAACAGCTGATTTTTATTTTTATAGCCGGCGAAAAATTTCTGCGGTAGGGGGTCTAGAATGATATGCTGAATTCATGGTTACAGTTTGCGCACTGAATAAAAACTTTTCCAAGTACACCCATAAGAAAAAGAGTACAATACTCTATTAGAGTACGGTTGGCAAGTTGGCAACCCTACCTACCTATCTTAATAAAAAATGAAATAAGTTGCATCTAAGTAAAAAGTAAGTAGCATCGAACTTATCTATACTAATTAGTGATGTACCGACTAGTCGGCCCATTTTTTTACTTGTATAAATATGCTTAAAAATTTAAAAGACGGTGATTGAAATGAAATTGAAATCTTTACTGTTGATTTTTTTTATTAAAGAATCAGTTTTACAATTTACTTTCAGTGCCATCAGGAAAGTAGGAGAGTAAGGAATAGGAACCCTTAGTTTGGTCCATTTATTAATTGGAATTAGATCCAGAAATTAAATACCGAAAGTAAAATTAATTTCTGCTAACAAAAAAGAAGAAACTATAGCAAACAATTGGCAATAAGTAGGGTTACCATTTTGAACATAGCCGATGTCACCCGAACTCAACCGAAATCAATGATCGGCTGGTCGGCCAATGTCATAGTAGGCGCTGGTAGCAGGTTTGTTTGGTAAAACCGATTTGAAAAATTCTTTCACTGTTGGGAAGCTACACTATCCTCGGATGACATAAGCTATATTTATACCCGTGTATACCCACGGTAACGGGAACTACGCGGATGAAACCGCGGAGCACTGCCAGTTATCGATAAAGAAAAATTGAAGCAATTAATCTCAAGATACAATTAATTTTCAACCGTCATCATGACCGTATTGTCATGACCGAGATTAATGAGAAGAAACATTTTAGAATAACTAAGTAATTTTTGGAATGTGGTCCTCATTTTGCATCTCCAGCTAAAATTAATTTATTCTAGATTTTGTTCAATGAACTTGCTCTAGTTATACTAAACCGAGTATTGCTGTCTGTCATTCATTATGATTTCTGAGAAAATAAATCAACAATTTGCACATTGGATATTTTAATTAAAGCGTTGTTTTTTATATTAATGGTAAGGTCAGATCAAAGCTGCAATGGCTCTTTCTTAAAAAGGCTTTTTCAGACATGGCCATGCATTATACTAAAAAAACCGGTCAAGTGCGAGTTGGACTCGCGCACCGAGGGTTCCGTACAAACCTGTGGGTATATAAGTAAAAGTTCAAAATTGTCAAAAATATTTTTTTTTATATGACGAAACTAAAAATTTTCGGTTTTCGTAATTTTTCCTATATCTGTACTATAAGACGTGACTTCGTACAAAATTTCAAGATTCTAAGTTCACGGGAAGTACCCTGTAGGTTTTGATTCCCGTGCGAGTTTCGAAAATTTGCGGAATTTTGCGGCCTAAATGGCTGTATCTTTTGATTGCGTTGACTTAGAAGGTTGATTTTTCTACAGCTTCCAGGGACAGTAGAACTAAGTATCATATAGAAATTTCAGTTTGATACCTCCACGCGTTCCTGAGAAAAACGGTCTTGACAGACGGACGGACGGACGGACAACAAAGTGATCTTATAAGGGTTCCGTTTTTTCCTTTAGAGGTACGGAACCCTAAAAATATGTTTGGACTTTAAAAGAGATCATGTCATGAGTTTGTTTCGGCATTTCTTCTCGGAGATAACTCAGTTAAGAAATGCCGGTGCCGTCTAGTTTTAAAATATTGACCCACAAAATACGGACGTGTACGTGTATGTGGGTCTTTATGATCTACTAATCTACTTTAATAAATGTGCATTTCATTTCAATGAGTTTTTGCTAGCCTTTTAAATCGGTTAGTAAATAACCGAATATAGCATCAGATAAATTATCACCAGCTTCCCTCTTCCAAACACTTCAAATCACAAGATCTGCAGTTTCCAGGAAACCGTAATAAGATTGATCATTATGTCTAAAGTAAATTAACCTATAAAGTGACGTGTTTATTTTAAGTCTTGACTTTTATTTATTAGCTGCGCTTCAACATCAGCAATCTGTGCAGTCAGTGGGCTTGCGCGGGCGCCGGCCGTCTAGCCGGTTTACGCCGGATCGTCTGACTCACCAAGACACTATGCAATTACCAAGTATACTTAAGGTGCAGTACATGCAATATCAGTGGCTAAATAAAAATTGCGGAAATGAATACTATCATGTATCAATGTGGGACAGAGATGGAGCAATACATGACAAATACTACCATCTCATTCGCAACGGATCAATGATGACTTTGACAGCAAAAATCATCCGTCAGATGTGCTTGTAATCTTGTTATCGTATCTTCATATTCTCTACCGACAGTACCTTCTAACGAGCTTGCAAATTGATAACTAAAATATATTATGTGCTATAGATTTGCAACAAGTTTTTGTTGCATTTATGAAATAGTTCACGTAAGAATGGATAAACATTGTCTTGAGTGCACCGTCTGTGCGATTTGTAGGTATGACTAACTAATGAAGTGTTAAAACTTGAAGCGATAAATGTGCTGTAAACTTTTATCTTACTGATTACTTAAGCTAATTGAAGTGTAAACAGACTTCTAATTAGTTATCTTCACGCGGAAATTAACTTTTTGATTCCTATCAAAATTCAAAAGACCCACTTTAACCCCCCATATTTGTAAACATTGTTTAAAGTTAAGTAATGATTAGCGTCTGTTTAACGATACATTTTTGACGTTTAAACATCGCTTCAGTGCATTGTTTATAAATAAGGGGGTAAGTGCATACAATCGTTTTAGAATCTACGTACGAAATATACTACGTATATTTACGTCGTATATCTCTAGATAAACTATAGTACGTACTCTTATTCAAAATTTGGTTACTATGAAAATTGAGCTGTTCCGTTCTTGCGTATAATTTAATCCAGCGTAACAGGAGTCTTCCCAGTTCCACCCACCCTCGGCTCATATAGCAGTCGGACTGGACACGAGGTCTTTGAACCCCCTGGCATTCGTCAGGGAACCTATAGCTATAGTCATAGACTAGGTACCAATTTATGGGAAGCTTGCGTCTACATCTTTGTTTTAAGGAAGTTTTAGCTGCTTGCCTTGGAAAAATATTAGATTGCATATTATGCATATTAGTCACGTTGTGTGCATTTGTCAAACAAGACTCGTATATCTGATGTTTGTTTATGGATTATCTGCCGTACTTGTATTCGTAGGTCGTTTAAGATTTGTATCTTATATCATTGCACAAGTTATGTTGGATGACACCTAGCGTTAAGTAACGTGCCATTTACTTATTCCTTTTTTCTTGAACTGTAGTTCAACTTCCACTTAAAGCCGGGCCTATATAAAGTACTTTAGATACAGCCAGGCTATATACATTTTCTAGGACCTAAACAAACAAAAAGACCAACCGCCAAAAAATCACGGCTTCTCACTAACTATTGTTTATTAAAAGAAGAAAAAACGCCGTGAAATACCGAGGCGTTTAATGAAGCATCAAAGATTTATATTGTTCACTTTAGAGCGAAAGTTTATAGCAGAGCGGAACGTTTGTCTGTGAATAATGATGTATTAAACATCGTCTTCCACTATGTGGGCCACGGTCGACTCGCGAAATTACCGCTGAACTCATTACCGCTATAGCCGTGATTGTACTTTTACTTTAGTGTTAAACTCGGGTGTAGACTGGCTACTTCAAAGAATGTAATGTGGTGTGACAATCCTCATAAATAACTAGCCCGCTGAAAGGTCGAAAATTATCCCACGGGAACTTACTACCGGGATTAAAAAGTATCCCATGTATTAATCTGTATATCTATAAGTGTGCCAAATTCCATCCAATTCCATTCGGCCGTTATTGCGTGATTGAGTAGCAAACATCTAAACATACAAACTTTCACATGACTACCTATAAATATTATTGTAGGATAGGATTTCAAGCTCCCAAAGGTGTTTTGGACACTCACATAGTTTTAAAGTATAGTACGTATCTCGTTCATGCGGCATGCATGCACCATTTTCCAAGTCAGACATTATTTTACTTCTCTTCTCTACCTCTTAATTTGTTTTGTTCAAAACCTACTTCGAACAAATCTATGCTACTTAAAATATTTGGTTACACAAATAATCTGCCTTTATTTGAGTAACCGAATCTCGGTAAGTACTTCGAGTCCCGTGATAACAAGATAAATACTCCTAATTAATAACGTAAAACGAGAAGCTCTCAGCATTAAATAAAGTCGTTAGTAAGACACTGAAGGATCGCCTTGGAATACAAGACTTTGCTAGGGGATGTTCTGGGGCAATCACCAACTTGAAGAAACTCGGTTCTATCTCAACTTTCCTCTAAGTAATGGGCGCTCTATCAAGTTTTGCAGCACTTTGTTGTTACTTGTTGTTGTACTAAACACAGGAAAGTCTTCGATTCGGTGTTCTGAATTTATTTGACTCAATATAGTTATGTTTACACAAGGGTAACGGTATTGGCTTGCCGCCATTGCTTCTGATTAAACAAGCCGGCTAAACAAACTAAACATAGCTTCTAAAACTTAGTAACATTGTTTATAGGCAAAGTCGGATGTTATAAATAGTTTTCATGACAATAAACAACTAAGTACAGTGGTTTTCATCGCAGGCACTGATAAATTATTTCTCAAAGATTTTTTCAATTGCTACATTCACGGTTTTTCCGATGCTAGCTGTGGAGTTATGTGTTTATTTTGCGGAGAAAGACCCGACTAATAAGGAAAAAATTAAACATTCTCACATTTAGGTAACACATGTCAGTATCTTCTAATGAACATAAAGTTGTAAAAATATATCCAAATCTCCTCAATATTTTATCCTTATATTGGAAGGAACCGCATGTTCCAGTTAAAGCGGCCCTGATTACGATATTCTCAAATCTCGTGAACTCATTTCCTTGTATTAGGTTTTGATGCCCCAGTTCTGTCTTTCAGTAACATAAACCAAAACCACTAATGTTTTAATCTCCCATCTAAAGTGGAGCTTCACAGAACTTTTAACTTTGACCTCATTTTAATTCGTATTCTGAAATCGATCCTGAACCATCTAGATTCTGGTTCAAATTTATCGAATTATCTTCAGACGCAAAATCAAAAGTCATTTATTCAAGCTAGGCTGAGAGTCAGCACTTTTTGAACGTCAAATTATAAGTCCCCCAAAAACGCCCGCCCTTCACCACTTCCTATGGCAGCAGTATGGCATACTGTTCTTTTTCGATACAGAATACTTCCTAAATACTCCAGTTTTCAAAGTTTACCTCAATGCTAACATTTCAATTGCTCCAGAAATTTTTATGTGGAAGTGTTGCGGCGAACGTCGCTATTGACCCTAGGGCTAGGAGCTGTATATAGTCCGCCCATAAACAGAGTAGCTTTGTCTACTGTCGCCAAGATCTTTGACCTGTGTCGTCGGTCCATCGCTAGCTTGATGCTAATACCTCGTTTGTTTAGCTTGTTAGATCTCGTAAGCGAAATATTTGTTGGTTTGCATTCAAATGATTGGTGTCCGAATATTTGATTGATAAATAAGACGAGATAGGAGAATTATCGTTGATTTTCGACGTGATGGTAACATTTCGGGAGTCTACGCACTTCTCTTATCGACCCAGATTCATCGACACCGAGCTTAGATTTTAATATATCGCGGGACAGCCCTCTCGTTTTATAGCTTTGGCTTCATGTGTTCATAAAAGTTGAAGTGAAATCATTCGACCCTCTCCAAGAAGAGTAAATAATTAGTCAAAGCTCTGAAACTCAACACTTGAGTCACGACTACCGACTATAATTTCGCTACACGAAGAAATTTCTTAGCCTTCCAAGTAAAGACGCCACGATTGTTCATTGAAACTCAATCTAATAACATTATACATATGAATGATTGCATTCACGCTTCTCTAGTAATTGCGCGCCGCTTTGCCTTCTCTCCCTTGTTGCAATCTTGACCGTGGGAATACGTACCGCGAGCTGGTTTCTTTTCTACTTTTACCTGTCATGTAATTATAGGTTAGAATGTTACATCGTGCTGCTCTGTGAGTTTGATACTGGCAGTTTGTTTAAATTGAGTTTTGTTAACATCAAGCTTGATTGTGATAGAAAAATTTATATTTCAAAATACCATTGTCTCCTTAAGTTTATGCTTTCTTTCTTATACTTATCTCCATATGACTTCCCAGTCGGCATGATGATGATAATGAGGACTCCCTTTTCCGCACTAAGACTCTCATTCGGTCTGTTGTTCGGCATAAACCTGTTCCTCTTCCTTCTTCTGAGATCATTTTGCTGTTCATAGATTCAAACACAAGTAAGTATGTGACTTGCTTCTGTGTTTATGATTAGTCACAGTTTTATTAGTCTCGCGATAAGCATATTTTCCACGCGCTAATTTAGATCTTGGGCTTGATTCTTTGGAATTCACTTGGACGTTGCCAAATGTTTCATTGCTGAAGTCTCGTCATATGCCACAGTGATTTGCAAAAGCATTTACTCTGCGCATTTCTTCCGGTTTATCCATTAAGATTTTAATTACTTTCGGTAATAAATGTGATGTATTCTGTTGCTGATTAGTCCGACTTCAGGAAATGCTTTCACTTGTAAGCAAATTCATAACATGCTCCATCAAATATGCCTCTAATTTTACATTCCATAAAAACTAATCCTGGCATGGATTTTACGAGCATGTTAATAAGCCGAGTGGTGGGCTAAGCAGAAAAGCAGAAACTAAAACGAAATATGCTCACATAAGGAAACTCACCCGATTTATAATTAGCTAAGCGATGTGTTAACGGGTCAATGACACGCGGCCTGATGCCATACGAAATCGTCACTGGTCATGCGACCAGCGTATAATGATCTCTCATTTCCTCATACAGACGAACAAAGAAAGTTTTTAATAATATGGACAAAGGTACGCTTTTGGCACTACGCCACGTATTCCATGGTTCAGCTGGTGTTTCCTAGGATTTATTTAAAGATCGATAGCTGATCATGGATCCTGGACTACCGTAACGTACTTAAGCATTCAGTGCGTTTAGGTAATGTTACTATGTAAACGAGGACTAGTGATTACAAACCATATCTGAAACTTCGTTTTTCATCAAAATGATGATCCTGCCAGAATCGTAACTCTACAATGGCGGTTTTCAGTCTGCATTTACAATTTTACATATCAACCTAACAAAAGTAATTCTTACTCATCGTGTACCTAATGACCTATTAATTAGTATGATTAGTAATATCACGTACGTCATGTGAAACGTCACGCGTTTTGCGTTCGAAGCAATAAACGGTTCTGAACACATGGCACTCGTAACGGATACAGCTTTTTTGGGCTCTTTTTTTACAGTCCACTGCTTCTCTATCATTCTAATTATATTGGCTATTAAATGCTTGTTACCTCAATTACATCATTAATTAAAAGTAGCAGGTTTTGATGAGTGAATTCTATTGTGGGATGATCACTGAATTTTTATTGTAGATTATCTAATTCTTTTCTGAATGCGATACATCATTCTCATTGTATTAATTAATAATATTATGATTACGGATTATAGTTGTAGTAGCAGTGGTAGCCAAGTCGTAACGACCGCGACGAACGTGTTGTAGGTCATAGATTCGTACCCTACCCAGACAGGCGTTTCAGTTTGTGTAAATTATTTTATCACCACTACTCTCAAAACGATGTAGGCAAACATCGTCCTAGAACCGAAAAGTTCGAAGACATGTGACATCTATCAACCCGCACTAGGTCCTCGTGGTGGTTTACGGCGGCCTGTGTCCCAACAGTGGGAACATCATAGGATGATTATGCCTTAGATTAAAGTGTGAATTCTTCAAGACTGGAACCTCATAGGCTTTATCAGTAAAAAGGTCTCTAACCGTCAACCGATGCTTTAGTTAGATCATCGATTTTAACTTCTGTCCTCATTATTTATTTATTTCGTTGTGGAATATTTTGATTCTTACCCAAACAATCATGCATAGCTATGACGCGGATACGACGCAAATCCTCGCGTGACTCACAATCTTACGAGCTATCACAATTTCTATAACGTCAAACCCAGCTACGGCAGAGCTCATTTTTTTCTAACACGGCACAGCGTTAACGATTTCTTCTTGAAGAGTTTACGCGACAGGTGCAGAAGGAACAATAGCGCTGTATTAATTACTGTCATCTCTGAACCGAATGCTTTCAGTTAGCGACGACGTGTTGCGTGCACCGTCTCATGCGATTTGTAGTCATAATATCGAGTTTTTGCAATTTCTTTGGCGTGTGATTTACGTGTTCTAGTGATTTTTGCACAATTGGTTTATATAATAGGTCATGTGCTGTCCATACTTCTGTCAGTAAATTAATTTCTGACTTCAATGTCCATTTGTAATCTTCATGTGAAATATGTGATTTTGGCTGTGTATCGATTGCCTCTATCGGCCCAGCATCCAATGTATGTACAGACAGCTCCACAGAAAACTCATCCCCTACAAAGGCATGTCGCCTTTGTAGGGGATGAGTTTTCTGTGGAGCTGTGTGTACCTATTTTCTGCGTCATCCGTTATGTGCTTAAGTGTCTAGACTTTTACCAAAGTTGCAACCAATACAGCATTAAACTTGCCAATATCAGCTAATGGACAGACAAAACAAACAGCACGTCCAGATGCCATCCATGAAATATAAAACAATCGCCCTTGACCCAATAATCTGGTAACGGTCATTCTTCATTTGGGTCAGATTCAAGCCTGTGATAAATTTAAACTACACGCCCTCCATCATTCGTTTTTTTTATACGGTTGGATATCCTCAAATAACTTCTCCCGCTCTGGGTGGAGCGGGAGGGCGTGTCAGACCTTTACTGACTGAATCCCACCCGTGTTCCTTCAGTTGCCTGTGTGCCAGGGACTACGGTATCTCTTTCGAACAACCCGCACCCCTGGCAAAAATAGGCCCTTGCAGACCCCACCAGTTGATGCTGACATCTCTTTGAAGCGCTCGTGGAGCACAACGCGCCATCCACCCTCCACCATTCGACAATTACATTGATTATAGGCATATTAATTAGCAAGTTTACACCGTTCCTGTACATTCATTCTGATAGCAATTTTATTAAGTAGATATTTATTACACGAGAGCATCGTGTACTTATTTATCGCTGTAGGAAGTGAAAATCGATTAATGATGCGTATTATATCTGGTTCTTCGATATTATAAAGACCATTTATATTCATGCAATGCCTTATCGCTTTAGATAAACTTCAATTATTATTATAGCTATGAATAAAATTACTTGCGGTTTCTTATCCATTAATGCTGTGTAACGGCTTTCAGTTCTGTTCCCAATAACTGATATACGATGTATGTACTTAATTTCAGGACTAACATTTTTCATGTTATCGTGATAGCCATGCATGCATAATCAGCCTATAATGTTCCCACTGCTGGGACACAGGCCTCCTCTCTGTGAGAGGGAGTGGGTCATAATCTACCACGCGGGCCCAGTGCTGGTTGGTGGAAGTCAGATGTCTTCGAATTTTCGGTTCTAGTACAATTTTCGGTTTCCTCACGATGTTTTTCTTCACCGTTTTGAGAGCAGTGGTGATGAAATAATTGACAGAAAGTATAATGCCTGCTTGGGTTCGAACTCACGACCCAAAGCTCGTAAGTCGCGGCCGTTGCCACTGGGCCACCACTGCTTCGTGATAGCCATACACGAAATTAATGCGATACTTGACGATATCATGAATATTGTCTGTTCTTCTAATGCTAGTCTGGCTGAGGCGTATGAAATTGCAAGCGTTTCTCTCCAAGCGTTCTCCTGGCTCTTTGCCAGGTTCCCTTTTGCTAAGCAAAGAGGATGCAAGCATACGACAACTTCCTTAATTAAAGATATGGCTGATTTTACGCGAAATTGTTAACGGTTTTAATTAGTGTCTTTAGATATTTGCCGGTTTACAGCTATTGTTTAGTTTTGTACACCGTTGTCTATCAATATCCTGTCTTGTATTACAACAACGTTCTCATGACATTCGCTGTTTAACATGTAAAAAAATATATAATATTTTGATTTGAAATACCACTGTTTCTTTTCATTGAGAAAAGTAGCTTTTGTTAACAATAGTAGCTTTATTTTCACACAGATACAGACAGATCTGAAAAGCCGTATCAGTATCCCCCAGCGCCAGCAAGACAGGCGTCGAGTTTCCTGCTCAATGCAGAATAAAAGACGCGATACATATTTATCTCGAGATTCATCTTCATTAAAACATCGATATCATTTAAACGTTCTGATTTATAGACAGCGATTGTTCAGTTTTTTCTCGTATCGATGTCCTGTCATTGCATCGCGATGGCACGTCGCCTGCGCCGGTATGAAAGTCGCTGATATCCGGATGTTCGCACTTTCGCAGTTCTTCGATGAGCGTCGATTCGAACTAGTTTTTACAGTTGCTTTTTTCATCGTTTTATTCATTACCAACGTTTAAGATTAAGCCAATTAGGCTTCCGAAAAACTAACTTTGTTTTTATTAGACTTGGTTCTTTTAGTTTTGGCGCACTAGGTTTCAATCGACGACTATTTAATCTATTTATATTATCATGATTTAAAATGGTGCATTAAGTTCTTTGGTTTACATTATTCTTAGAATATTATCCACAGTTACTCAGTTATTAAAAACGCCTTTCGGTACTCCAAATAATGTTTGTAATGTTAGTACCCATAGCTATTGAATAAGTTTCCTTAAATCGTTCCTGCCTGTTTCTAACAATTAAAGGGTTTGTTCCCTGCAGGCCAGGCCTAGCACGAGAACCGTAGAGAAGCGTTATGTCGACGGAAGAGTAGACAAAAATTACGTTTCCGTGTAGATAATTTACACTTTTATACCGAGAAATGTAGACAAGCGATATATATTCTACGGTAGAGTAGAAATAGAAAGTATCATGCTGCTACACTGTCCTTCGATAATATTCCTTTGAAGTAAACACGTGTACCTTATATTAGCGTGCACAAGACAAAACAGTAATTTGGAGCTTCATTCTCGAGGCCAATTTTCGCAAGGCACCCCAAAATTGTTAGCCGTTTTGCAACATAACCCATTTGTGCAAAACGGAGGTGTTGCTGTTGGCTAATATTTGCATAATTACACCCACTTAATTTAGTTATTACAGTGTTTGCGAACTAATGTCTACATCCCTGATGTTTTGTTTAGGACTTTGTATAAGTGTAATTAGTCTATGGCGTTCCCACTGCTGGGACACAGCAGCCTCCTCTTTGTGAAAGGGATAGGGCCATATAATCCACCATGTCGGCCCAGTGAGGGTTGGTGGATGAACCTTGTGTATTATTTGCATATTGGACAATTTAAGGTGTCGTGACGATATACATTCAAAGCGTGACTATGATTATAATTAATCATGGTCTAACGGTGAATAAAACATGACAGCGGCAATACAGAATGACAAAGCCAAGCGTGTATAGTGACTGGTGGCGCCACCTGTGACAGTAGATGTGAAGTTTACTTTTGTTTACTTATCTTCTATAATTTCATATTATCTGTCGAAAAAGACTGCATCCTGGAACACAGGATATCCTAGTGCGGGATCCAGTGTCAGACCTCAATATTGTAACACATTTTTTATGAGCCAATAAACTAAACCAAACTAAACAAACTGCACTAAGGATCTTTGGTAGCGTAATATAAATTTTTATATACTTTTACAATATACAAATTATAAATGAAATTGAAGTGTCTGTTAGTAATATACATATACTTTTTCATAAATACTTCCCTGGCGGATAACTGATGTTAAAAGGAGTAACATAGCCTAATTTTGTCCCGGTAGCACATTCTCGTGGGATAATAGTGCCCGGCCGCGTGACCGAAGCCGCACGCACAGCTAGTTCGATATATGTATCTACCAGTGCTAAATAGTCCACATGATTCTAGTACCTACTTGAATGAAACACAACGAGAGCCATCACAATATTTAACGTTTAATTAGTGGAATTGAAAAAGTCATCCTATTCGTTACAAGACTAATCAGCGTTTAATACATTAATCAAGCTGTATATCAGATCGGACATCGCACAAATCACGCCACGCTAATAAAATAATGATTGATTTAACGCAACAAATGAAATTATCGGGTGAGAGTGAAATCAGTCGTTGTTCGAACTTCTGACGTCATTGATAACTGCGGTTATCATTTAGGCACGTTTTAAGGGAAAATACGAACACCATAAACAATGAACAGCAGGCTTAGCACGAGAACCGTAGAGAAGCGTTTTGTCGACGGAAAAGTAGACAAAAATTACGTTTCTGGGTAGACAATTGATAGTTTTGTACCGAGAAATGAAGACAAGCGATTTCTATTCTACGGTAGAGTAGAAATGGAAAGCTTCTTGCTAAGCCTGCAGAGGGGAAATTCTCGTAATTTTAAGAACGTTCAGTCTGATCTAGCCTCATTATCATTCTCCTGCCTTTATCCCAATTTATTTGCTGTCGGCGCAATGTCTTTTTTTTGAACCGACGAAAAAACGGAGGAGGTTACTCAATTCGACGCGTATATATTTTTTTTTTAATGTATGACCACGCATAACTTTTTCCAGAGTAGTCCGATTTTGATAATTCTTTTTTTATTGGAAAGGGTATACCTAACGTGACCATTTATTTTTTGACTCAAAACGGGACATTGGTTTATTTAGGTTAAATTACAGGTAGTCAATAAAAAAAAACACTTTTTTAAAGTTCTGTTTTAAACCTACGATACTTTTCGCATCTGATATCTGACGGAGTGGGTATTGGGCACGCCACGATTGTGGCGGTAAGTCCCCTCTTTGAGGAGTGGCTTGAGAGGCGGCATGGCGTCCTCACCTTCCGCCTCACGCAGGTCCTCAACGGACACGGTTGTTTCGGGAGGTTCCTGTTTCGGATAGGACGGGAGGAAACGCCCGGGTGTTTCCACTGCAAAGATCGCCCTGAGGACACGGTGGAGCACACGGTGGCGGTCTGCCCGGCTTGGGCGGAGCACCGCCGTGTCCTCGTGGAGGCGATCGACGGCGGCGATCTCTCGCGTCCGGCCCTGGTCCAGGCCATGATACGGAGCGAGAGGGCATGGGTAGCCGTCACCTCCTTCAGCGAAGCAGTAATGCTTGCGAAGAGGGAGGCGGCGCACGTGAGGGAGAGGCAGCATATGCGTCCTCGCGACCCTAGCCGCCGCAGGATACGGAGACGCCCTGGGCGTCGGGAATCCCAGGCCGATTTCCGGCCACCGTAGGCATGGGCTTGCGGACGGCGAGTAATGGGTAGCTCGCTGTCCGGTAAGGACCAAGCCCAAGTCGGTGGCGCGTTGTGTTCCACGCGCGCCTCAAAGAGATGTCAGCACAAAAAATGATGGGGCCCGCAAGGGCCAATGCCTGACAGGGGTGCGGGTTTGTTTGAAAGAGATACCACAGCCCCTGGCATACGGGCTAATGAAGGAACACGGGTGGGTTTGAGTCAGTAAAAGTCTGACACGCCCTCCTGCTCCACCCAGAGCGGGAGAAGTTATTTGATGATTTCCAAAACAAAAAAAAAGGAGTAGGTATTTATTTGCTTGATAAACGAATATTTTGGTTGTAAGTTAACATTGAAGGGACACTTGTGTTTCGGCATCTTAACTTATGGTTCCAAAACACGAACATCAAACAGCAACAAAATATATATCCAGAAGTGGGCTAACGAAAAATCTGTCAAACAATAGGGTTTTTGTAATTTATTAAAAACTTAGATTTTTGTTTAAAACAAAAGAGTTTGTGTGGAACTGTCAAAATGTTAGCAGATTACCGCGCAAGTCAGTCATTCTTTTGTCATTATGTACGAGATTACCAATAAATGCCATTTCTTTCAATGGAGTGTCAGTGGCTGACCATTGGAAAGTCATAATGACGCCATTATATTGGTAGATTACCAAACTTGTCAAAATCAACATTTATGAAATCAATGATAGACCATTCTGACACTATTGTAATAGCAGACTTGAGGCAGCAGATTTCAGATTTGGGTTAACGGCACTGGTAAAAATAATTTATGTGGCGCAGTTTTAGAAATATTTGTGCACAGAGGCACCGCACACCAGTAATACCATTTTCTATCCATTAACAAGCTTGTTAATTATAAACTCGACATTCCCTCGTTTTACAACTACTTTAGTTTACACAAAGTTAACGTCACATGTGTTTTTTTTTTGGGTGTGAAATCGTCAAATAAGTTCTCCCGCTCTGGGTGGAGCAAGAGGGCGTGTCAGACTTTTACTGACTAAAAATATACGCGTCGAATTGAGTAACCTCCTCCGTTTTTTCGTCGGTTCAAAAACCCACCCGTGTTCCCTCAGTAGCCTGTGTGCCAGGTGCGGCGGTATCTCTTTCGAATAACCCGACAAGTGATAAAAAGTCATCTTAAGGAGCGTTTTGGCGGTAAATTCTAAACAACGAAAAATATTTTTCTGTTACATATTTCGTCCCAATCTTCAAATTAAAATACTTTTTAATAAATTGGAAAATACCCTAGTCAACAAAGCGCGAGTGAAGACGTCTTGGCCACTCTTGGCTATCGTCGTGTCGGCCGACGACGCGGTCTCGCTCTTGCACAAAGCTCACGTCCTGCCGGCTCAACTACTCAAATTTTCGCGCGGTTTCAGAAAACGGGACAATTTTGCGTCCCAGAGTTCATTTCGGGGACACCGGGACTCGTTATTATAAAAAGGGACAGTCCCGTTCAAAACGGGACGTCTGGTCACGTTAGGTATACCCCGAAGTTGGTCCCATATAAATTTTGAAGAAAAAATCCAACCCTAAGGGTAAGAAAACAGGGGATGATTGATTGTTTACTCACATATTTTAATACTGAGTTGTGTAGTAATTAGTAGATTATAGCCACAAAAAATTGAAAAATAAAAACTTTTTAATTAAAAAAAATTACCGCCGAAAAACCGAAAAGTAAAAAATAATAAACCTGCTTTGTCCAACCCCAATAACTAAGTTCGGAAGTCGGTGACTTTGGATATGTATTTAATTATATGTCACCGCCTTCCGAACTTAGTTATTGGGGTTGGACAAAGCAGGTTTATTATTTTTTACTTTTCGGTTTTTCGGCGGTTAATTTTTTTTATTAAAAAGTTTTTTTCTTTCACACTCTACGTCTCTTTCTCTATTAGTCGTCATATCCGTAATGACACCCTTTCTAATCATATAATCATTCCCACAGTCCATCCATCGTTTCTTTGGTCTCCCCTACTCTTATAGCCATCGACATTCATACTCAAAACTTTCCTCACGACATTTTCCTCATTCCTCCGTATCACATGCCCATACCATGACAACCGAATTCCACACAACTCTACAGTTATTAGGCTCAATCTGTCAACCTCGAGTTTCCATACATTTTTGACATTAAAATTTGATTGTCGCCGAGATGAGACTGCGACTAGATTTTTAACGTTTTTAATTACGAGAATTGACCTTCAGAAGTCTTACTTTGAACAACAGAGGGGTAAATTGGATGGCATTATGTTGCGGATTCAAACGTTTCGTATGCTTTGGTAATGAGAATGTTTCGACCGTCTCTACGTACAATCCCCTAAGTGGTAGATACGGGATGTGCATGTTTTGTTTTCGTGACCTTTCAGGCCAGCCTATACCATCGTTTAGTTTAGCAAAAATAAGACTAAGATGGCAAAATGCACTTTAAATCTATCATGACATTACATTAACTAGAACATGATGTACACGTGTTTGAAACTCTGAAGGTGTAGTTAGGGGATTATACGTAGGGACCGTCGCTCGTCGTTTTGATACCATACCATGGAGCGTTATTCTTGAAACCTCAAACACTAAACTAATGTTGAATGAAGAGTGCTCAATCTCCACCTGGGCTCCAATTCTGTATGGTTATAATGATTCCTCGCGGAATCTTACTACGTTCAAATTACGTCAATATCGTGTTTTTTTAGAAACTAATGTCGAAATATCATATTCTATATGTTCCAATTTGGCGATATTATAAATACGGTATTAGCAGATTTCGTGTGTGATTGACGTGGTTTCAAGTAAGGAATTTTTTTTTTTTTTTTTGGGTGGGAATTCATCTAATGACTTCTCCTGCTGAGTAGAGCAGGAGGGCGTGTCAGACTTTTACTGACTAAAACCCACCCGTGTTCCCTCAGTAGCCCGTATGCCAGGGGCTGTGGTATCTCTTTCGAACAAACCCGCACCCCTGGCAGGCATCGGCCCTTGCGGACCCCACCAGTGGTTGCTGACATCTTTGACGGCGCGCGTGTGGAACACAACGCGCCGTCCCGTCTACCACTTTTCGGCCGCAGGGGATAGGGAGAGCGGCTGACGCTATACCGACACTCCTCTTCCCCTGCGGCCCCACCGCGTCCGCCATCAAACGGTGGCGGCCCCGTCCAGGCCACGGAAGGGAAGAGCGCTGCTCAGAAGCACCGGCACTCCTCCTCTACCGCAGCCCGTAACCCTCAGCCGCGATGCCTCCCATTCGACATCGCGGCCCACCTCAGTTGCGGTGCACCTCACCGCAACCTACTTTTTGGCCGCTACGTCAATGGCTTGAAGGCAAAAGCCCTGACGAGCGGCCCCACCTTTGGGTTCTTCTTGGCTTCACCGTGGCTGGAATCCACGGCTACTGAGCAGCGACAATGCGGGAACACACTCGGAGAAGAGTAAGGAATGGTTAAGAGGTGATAGTGAATTCAGGCCCTGGAACAATAAGAGATCAATGGGACCCCAAAAACGCCGAAAAACACATAATCATAGCTGAACTAAGAGGACGTAGAGCTTCTGTTCAAACCATAATTGAATCCGTTGAACAATAGGTCCAATGCACAGTCAATGTTTGTTGTACAAACGTGACTAGTGGACGTATCGCAAAGCATATTTCCAATAACGGTGTTTTTTGCTTGCTTTATTTCGGCGATTCGTTCCACTTTCGTTGGGTCCGCCGAGCGTAACCATGGTGACGGTAGTGTGTTCAATATCTGAAGCTACTTACTGCGAAATGGGGAAGTGAATGAGGAATGTTTTTTAAGTATTTATATAGGAGGCGTCTAATTTTGCTTTAGGCGTGTCAGCTGTCAGTCAACTGCTGATCACAATCTTTATTTCGAAGACAGACGAAGAAACTGTCTTGATTTATCTTTTCGCTGACATTTAGATACTTTTGCATTTCTGTTTCTTCAAAGATGATAAGCAATGACTTTATTTTTGTCTACATAATGGTGCCGATTCTGTTGTACACCGAACTAAACTATAACTAAAATTCCTTACTTTTGACTGTGAGAATCTTAACGCTATTTTGCAAAAAAATATCTCTAAATTTAAAAACAATTTTGACACAACTAAAATCGAATTTTAACAATCGCGACTCGCACGTGGTATGTTTTGGCTTCGCAACGTGGTACTTGTTTGCCCTACCCTCTGATTTTTTTTAGAGCCAGAGGCGCGCAGGGGCTGCAGCCTCGACGAGATTTATATGGAATTAAAATACCAATAGCAAAAATAGGCATCAGAAGTCGAGGTGTCGTCGGTGAGAATTTTAGTTCTTGACAACTAATTTTATTCCACACCTATTTAATCGCGACTAAAAATAGTCAGATTTAGTTAGACAACCAAAATTTTAGGTTGAATAGAATAATGAAATTGACAACAACAGAATAGCAAAATTGCCATTTTTCACTAAACTAATAACTCAGTGCAATCTTAGTGCTGTCAAACTAAAACATAGTTAAGTTGTGTCACTTTAGTCAATTTCAGAATGGGAAATCGTCCTTTGACAGGAATAAACTAAATTTTGGTGATTTTTAGTCTAGTTTAGAGAATTTTGTGACAACAGAATCGGCACCAATATCAGTTAGTTAATACAAGAGTAGAACGTGTTTGTCGTCTGTGGCACGTGCTTTTTGTTTATTGTCTTAATTAACATAACTAGCCGCGTTATAGTTTTGCGTAGTAATGAATGGGTATTCAATACAAAATATTTTGGGTATTTTTCTTTGTTTTTAATTGATACATAATTTGAATATGTAAAGGTAATGTTCATCTTGAAAGCCCTAAAATATTTGTTAGTTCCTCATACCACACCTTAAGTCCATATTTTGAGTGAGGAGTTTGAATCTGGGACCTGGGGTGTAATTGCGTAGGCAATATACTATCAGTAGGAATCGCTTTCATTTTGACAGTTCCACAAAATCAAAATCAAAATCAAAAGTCATTTATTCAAATTAGGCTGAGAATCAGCACTTTTCGAACGTCAAAATACATAAGACAGTCCCCCAAAAACGCCCACCCTTCGACACTTCCTAGTGCTTTAGCTGGGAAGAAGAAGTGGCGCAACAAACTCCCCAGCAGCACAGCTGTCTGTTTAGTCGGATGGACTTGATTCTATACATACATAGGCAAAGTAATAAACAATAACGCATATTACCAAAAATAAAAGTTTCCTGGTATAAAGGGCTATATATGTCAATAACTAATGACTTATTAGATAGATAATAAGAAAACACTTGGTCAATAAAATTAAAAAAAAAAGTATTTAACTAAATAAATATATGAACCCATATAACCTGTCACTAGGTACGCTAATTCTGGAGAAAGAACATAAACATTGTCTTGTGTTAATCACAGCGACCAACTATTCTTGTCATTTAAATAGTCGTTAATGGAATAGTAAGCCTTTAAACAAAGGATGGATTTTACTTGAACTTTAAAAGCATCAAAAGGCAAATCTAGCAAAGAAGTGGGAAGCTTGTTATAAAAAGTTATACCAAGCCCAACAAATGAGTTATGAACCTTATGAAGCCGGTGAAAGGGAGCACGTAGTTTGTCCTTGTTTCTAGTGTTAACGGTATGAATATCACTGTTTTTAGTGTACAAGTGTATATCATCATCATCATCATCATATCAGCCGAAAGACGTCCACTGCTGGACATAGGCAAGTGTATATGTTGCCTAATAAATAAGATGTTAGCTAATATGAATTGTGATGCCACTGTGAGAATACCAATATCTTTAAAAAAGTCCCTCAAGGAAAATCTGCCACCTAACTGGTAAATTGCACGAACAGCACGTTTTTGAAGGACAAAAATATTTTGAATATCAGCGGCTTTGCCCCACAGCAGAATACCGTAGGACATAACGCTGTGAAAATAACTAAAGTATACTAATCGAGCTGTATCGACGTCAGTGTATTGTCTTACTTTTCTGACGGCGTAGGCGGCTGAACTGAGCCTCCCTGCTAGTGTTGATATGTGTGATCCCCACTGAAGTTTGGCATCTACTGTTATGCCCAGAAATACTGCAGTGTCTACGGTTTCAAGCACCTCTTTATCTAAGACGATATTGGGACCTAGATTTCTAACATTCGGTAAGGCGAACTTTACACATTTCGTTTTTTTGGCATTGAGAACAAGGTTATTTGCCGTAAACCAATCCGTAACCATTGAGAGTGCACTGTTTACGTCGTCAAAGTCTTGTCTATTCCTATCTACTTTAAAAATAAGAGAAGTATCATCTGCAAACAGTACAACATCACAAATACCCTTTAAATAGAACGGTAAGTCATTAATATATACTAAAAACAAGAATGGGCCGAGTATTGAGCCTTGAGGCACACCTAACTGAACTGGCAGCCCGGAAGATTTTTTACCATTAATTTCTACACATTGAACCCTATTTTGCAAATAAGAATTTATTACGTTTAGAGCATCGTTATGGACACCGTAATAACGAAGTTTACATAAAAGCGTCTCATGGTGCACGCAATCAAAGGCTTTTGAGAGATCACAAAAAACTCCAATAGCATCTTGCGAGTTCTCCCATGCGTTAAATATGTGTTTCAACAGAGCAACACCCGCATCAGTAGTCGAACGACCTTTTGTAAAGCCATATTGCTCATTATGAAGGAGGCTATTTAAATTAAAATGTTTTAGCAACTGCTTGAGTATTAACTTTTCAAATATTTTGCTAAATGCAGGTAAGATAGAAATAGGCCTGAAATTACGAATGTCATTTTTATTACCTGATTTAAATAATGGTATTACTTTACTACTCTTCATGAGGTCAGGAAAAGTTCCTGAATCAACACATTTATTAAAAGTGACAGCTAGATAGGGGGCTACAATTTCTATAATATTACTTAAAAGTTTAATGGAAATGCCCCAGAAATCACCAGTGTTTTTAGACTTCAGTGTGTTAAAAACATTAACTACGTCACGAGGCGTTACATGTTCGAAACTGAATAGGTCACTACATTTAGGCACACTACTATGCAAAAGGTATTCTGCTTTAGACGGGGATGAATCTAAGGAGCGAGTCGTAGTTACAGGTATGTTGGCAAAAAACTCATTAAATGCCTCCGCTACTTCAGCTTCTGTAATAATTAATTTGTCGTCGACCATAATCTCAAGTTGATTGTCTTGTTTAACAGACTTGCCCGTTTCATTATTAATTATTTTCCAAGTGGTTTTAACTTTATTGTTAGAATTTTTAATTGTGTCACTTAAAAATTTCGATTTTGCAAAAGCACTAATCTTTTTAAATAATTTTGAATAGTTTTTGACATACTCTAGGAAAGGAGTATCAAACCTGTATTTTTTCAACAACATTAATTGTCATTGTTACGTTGTTGAGCAAACGAATTATACAAACATATAAAGCAATGGATTAAGCTTCGCAATGATTCACGCAATTATGGTGCAGTAAGAGATACAATTTCATTGCCAATCTATTTGCGTGGTCTAGTTACCTGGTTCACCATCATCAGCCCAGCTGAACTGCAGCTGCCTTTTAGGACCCGCTTTCCTATTCTGAGCTTCTCTGATCCAGGTTTTACCCGTTAATGGACCTAAAAATGTAAATATCCAATTGCAGCGCAGAGTCAACACAAACGACACTAAAAATCGTAATGCCTATGTTGCCTCCACATAAAATGCCTATGTGAAAGCATGAATTATTACGATGACAGTGTGGCTGCAGTACGTCTGCGGCATCCCGCTCGGATAATTTATTACTGGCTCAGTGGATGCGTACGACCTTATCACAATGGTCTGCGAATACAATGTAAGCATAATCTGTTCTGCGTACGTCGCTTTTGTTCGATTTTCATACAAAAAATCGCTTTCTAGATTCGTTTACGAGGTGACGATTGGTTTTGTCATCAATGTAGAGTTGTTGTAGTGAATCACGCTCAATTCTGGCAGGTTGAAAATGGTGTCACAAAATAAGATCTTATTATTCCTTAAATTAATCATCGACAATCAATAAGCGTGCAAACGTAACGAGAGCTTTTAGCGCTCATCGAACTACTCTGAGGTTTTCCACTGGCAATTAAGTATTACAGGATAAGATTTTAATCAGTGCGCAATCTGTAACCATGAATTCAACATATCATTCTAGACCCTACATCACATGATTAATTAATCTGTGGCTAAGCATTATCGACTGGATACTTAAATCCACCATATGTATGGTTTATTCTTGTAGCTGCCCTTTTGTTCTTTCTCTTTTTATCTAATCCAAACTTTCCATCATTTAGATCAGCTCAATATTCAGTGAACTATATCTCATTCGTCAATCCAATGCACGAAACGTGTTGATTGTGTCGGTCTCGTCAGGTCGGTAGCCTTGACCCGATAATATTTCAGCGTTTACATCATTCTGGTCGTTGGCCTATTATAAAATAATACCTTGTTTACCTTTGAGCGAACTGTTTTGACTTTCAACGGTTTCTTGCTGTTTTTATTTACATGAGTTTTCATGCCATTGGCTCAAGATTCCACCGTTATTCTCCCTGTTTCTCTGTCATTTTAGTGAACATCTGAAGACAAGCGTTCTTATATGTGTGTTAATATTATATTACTCGCAATTGGCTGCTGCTGCTGAGGTCTTCAACTACCACTTGCCTTATCCTCAATACTCGATGACTCACATCAATCGAATAAGGCAATAATTCGATGCAAAGCGCTTGGAAATTACCATAAACGATCTGATAGATAAGAAATAGCTAGACAAACTCAACAATCATGCAGACACTTGTATCAAGGCGTTCGTATAGGCTACATCTTGTTATCTGCCACTTGAATACCCATTGCATACTGCTGCAAAATATAACAGATGAGAAACCTTCAGACTACCAGGAGGTGATCACAAACACAGGTGACCATTACAAAGCCAACAATGAATGAAAACCACTTGATTCTGAACAAGGTCGGGAAACGAAATTAAAACTCTCCATTGTTTTACGTGATACGTTTTCAAATTGTTGGTCGTTTTGTTTAACATTACTTACTCTAATAAAGGGGCGCGTCGGGACCACAGAGAACTGGGGAAGGTCGGCGACCTTGTCACGACTCTATAATTAGCTCTTTGCTTTGACCTCACTGTCATTATTGTCCGTGATCTTTGTAAGAATTGATGAGGATTCTGGAAGGACTATAAGAACTCTATTCTAACTTATCCTTTTTCCGGAAACGTAAAATGCCTTCTATCCTAGCTATATTGCATAATACGGTGGTAGTGACTTTGACGCCCGTCCTGTTAACATGAACACACCACATGATTCTAGACCCCTAGGAGTAGTAATTTTCCGTCGTTTTTGAAAATAAAAAAAGTGCAGAAAAGTGCAATACCTAAGCGGTCAAAATGTATGGACGAACAATTTTTTTCTACTTTTTTGAACGGAAAATTTCTACGCAGGACGGTTTAGGAATTATGTTCTGAATATTTGGTAAAAAGTTGCGTTTTGAACTTTTGATCTTCATGGCATCCTGTATATATAATGTTCGCAGAATCTCTTATCTTTGCCAGCTAGAAGAAATGCGTCTATCAAATTATGTACATACGTTCATTCGCGTTTTATGTTCAGTTATGATGTGCCAAAATCCGCAGCGGTGACTGACAGTCACGCCAATATTAACTTTCGTTGCTTGGATTTACTCTATGAATAATTTGTTTTTTTGTGTGGTTACTATTTTCAAAGAAAATGTTGGATTCTTACAAGTTATTGCGTCTGTAGTATTCGCTACATCTACAGTGTTTATAATAACAATTCTTCACCAAATATATTGACAGATCCTGCATCCATTGCAGACCGGCTATAAAGCGGATATTTATTCAGTAAACATAGACTGAAATCATATTAGAAAAACAACAACTTCCTACGTTTTTATAAACCGTGCAGCCAAACAAGGCAGTTTGTTTAATGCGTCTAGTCACCCCCCTTTAGTCGCAGACGATCATGTCCCCCCTGTCAGCATATACACAGATGTAGGTACCTTCATGCCACTGTGTTTAATTAGACTGTGACTTAACTGTTACCTTATCACGTAGCCTTGGTATACGTATATTGTGAAATAGAATGGAATATTGTTCTATAAGCCCGTCTCTTACTAATAATTGGTTTAAAATGCGACAGTTCGGTAGTAGGAAGCGGATGGCAAATATTTTCAACTTGAAAACTAATGTGTGTTGCTTTGGACTATCTTCCTCAAACAATAATAATTAAATTTAAGACAAGATACTGAAGTAGTTACACAAGACATCCTATCCTTGCATGTCCAAAACTGATTACAAACTTCTCAAGCAGGAGGATGCTCATAATTTATCGTCGGACTTTGCACCATAGCTGTGGCGCCAGCAATTTTCATACTGGTTTTGGCATCATATTTTAGGTAGTCATGGCTGACGAGTCCATATTTCACCCTCCCATTTTGATGAACTTGTTTTTGCCAATTTATCCTAGACTTTATAGTTGTTTTCGAAGCAAAATCTTTCCATGGTTTTATATACATATACACATATTACAGCAGCTGTTTAAAACCTTGTCAATGGCTTTGTACTCATTATACATACAACTGTTTGAACAGCCTTTTCAAGAGGTCATTACTATGCTGTCTTTTATATATTGTGATTTTAATCCTTTGTACCTAAGTGTTGAGAATGTTTCAACTTTTAAATTGGTTGAAGCACAGGCTTGTTTTTATTCTAAAGCAAACATGCATAATGCTGTTTGTATGTTATTCCAACAGAAATAATTTTAGAATTATTATAATTTGTTACAGAAAAATCTCGACTTCCTTGAAGGACTGACTACGTCTAAAGGACCTTGCAATAATTGTAAAATTTTACCATTTCCAGGCAGGATCCATTCGGCAATCGTCTCCGGGGTCAACTTGGAGACGAGGTCGGTCACAGTGGAATGGTACGAGCGTGGCGAGACCAAGGGCAAGGAGGTGGAGATTGACGCCATCATGGCCCTCAACCCGGAGCTCGCAGTCGGACCCACCAGGCACCACACACCACACCTACAGCCGATGCCCAACAAACTCGCCAGGGTAAGGGAAACACCTCTTCAGAACTTATGCGCTAGTACTTCGAAAAGAAGTAGTTCTATGTTAGAGGTCGTTTTATTGTTTCCTTTTTCGTCAAGCGAGATCGATTAGTGGAAAACGTTTGCTTGCATTAGGGTGTTTTATAACACCTCTTTGTAATTCATACATGCCTAGTCTTAGTCGTATGATTTTACTTGTTTTAGTTTAAAAAAATCGTCAAGCGTGATCGACTAGTAAACTATAGTAACGATGCTTGAATTAATGCTGGTAGAAACAGCTCTTTAAACCAATGCGTGCCTAGTACTCACTTCATTTAGAAATTAAAGGTTAGTCTTTTTCAGTCGATTCATTTGTACGCAAATCGTGTTAGATTAGTTCCATGCTTGAATTTGCTATGTGTTACTAATAGTATCATCTAAGTCGGTGATATAACAAAACGATTACATTCATTCATACACGTTGGATGTACTAATCTGTAATTAACACACATTGCAGCATGACTGTTTTGAAATTAATATTTATAGCAATGAGCACATTATTATACGTAGGTGATGCAGGAACGTGGCAGCCTTGCTTTCAATACAGTCCAATTTATTTTAGCCCCGTTAACTGTATTATAAACGTCAGTGCAATAAATTCTAGTTGTTAAGGTCTGCTCATATTGCTTGGCACGGGCCGGCGACTTCAAGTTGCAAAATAACATAGCCTATTTATTGTGAAGGTGATTCTAATCTTCCGAACCGCAGTAGATTCACAACATCGTGAAAATTATTATCCAATATTGTTGTGTACTGAATTATTGTTCAATTGAATTTCTATGTACACATAGAGTAAGTGGAAAGTAGAAATACGGTTTATTTAAAAAAGCGTAAAAGAAACGCAACGTGCGGAATTGCGATGTGACCAGACCTTAAAGCATTTCCTCAGGGCAACAATAAAGGTCAAATCGACCTAATTTTTGCTGAAAGCCTGCAGTCGCCATTCGCTTGCTTTCGCCTACAGTTTGCGCCTCTAATCGATTGTTAACTTTAGCGATAAAGCTAAATGAAAGCTTTAGTTAGTTTTATCGATTAGTAAGGGCGTCCGAATCGCGTACCAAGCCGCGATCACTCTCATTGTTTGGGTTTTAGGAAAACAGTTGCTAATAGACGCCACACCACAGTTGTGCTGACATATCCGCGTAAGGCGAAGGTGCTCTCTGCCCATGACGCCACGACACCTGTCCCATCTAATTATTATAATATTCATTATGAACATTTCTAAATCGCTCATTTAGCAAAGCCTCCTTTTGTTGGGTGTGCACTGTGCAGTGTCGAAATAAACGAAATTCTGTCAATGGTTGACAAAACTTGCATCGGTGTCACGGATGTCGCACAACCGCTGGAGAAAATGTAGAAATGTTCCCATACATCTACAGTTTGCAGGTGATTATTTGCAGCTAGCACGGTAACGATCATCGCTTGGCGAAATGTTTTTCTTTTTGTAAGATGCACTGTTGCCAATAAGGCGACGCAGTTTGTTAGAGCACGCCGCTGTGTAATCACGATAAGCTCGAACACTGTTTAGATATAGGTACAGCGGTAGTTAAGTGACATGTATCTAGGTAGATAATATCGATGTTTACGAAAACACCGGCTGATGGTCGCGTGCTAAGTAGTGGCCGGCTGTCGGTCCCACGATGATTGATGGTTAGACGTACCCACGACCTTCCAACTAGTATGGGGTACCTACGTTTGACGCATGCCGGACACCGGTCGCATCGATTTTCCACAAGCCGTGCAAGCATTTCAGTTTCACTTTCAACTCGAAGCTAGTCCACTAGGGACGCACCTCGTTTGTGATTCTTGTTTAAAATAAATGACGCAGGCGGAGGGCGAAGCGCCGGAGCGTTCAGTAAGTTGTTGCACCGTGTTTTGTCATGTATCATTGGCACGTGTATGTTTGACATGGCCGCGAAGGACCCGTCTGGCTCGTCGTCGGACGATGGCGGATTCCTGCGAGAGGGCGCCGAGGGCGACGCCGCGGCAGACTCCGGACACACGCTGCCCGTGCGCAACTCACGATCGGTACAGTTTACGCACTTACTAAACGCATCATTCGCACGCTGGAGCTCAACGCGCACGCACATCGTGCTGCGCTACTCCGATACCACCTTATTTTTTATTTTCACTCTTTTTTCGATTACGTTGCTCCACGATCTATGATTTGCACACGAACGGCTTGTTATGGTGTTTTGTTTGACTGTAATGGATTGTGCTTTTGTCACGCCTGTTATAACACAGTCGACAATGCGATACGGTTTGCGTAGCGGCTTCGGCGTAACAAAAACTCAGTCCAATCGTTGAAATGTAGTTTGTATAATGTCAATGTACTGTATATTTATTGCACTCATTCATTGGACTACTAGCCCGACTCGGATTAATTTTGTAAAAAGTTGAACTAGAAATCCAGTTTTCAATCTCTGTGTATTGCAGAGATACAAAAATAGTGTTTGTGGCTTATTTATCAGGTGTTTACAATAAGGCTAATTTGGTCATCGTCAATGACATCAACGGATGATTCATCTTTCCACACCGCTCTGAGTTGTGTTATCGGCTCTTAACAGAAATTTCTTACGTATTGTATATTGTAAATAACGACCAATTACATTCGCCTGTTTCGGCGTAATAGGATCAGCTTAAGCTTTTTGGTTTTTATGTTTGAGAGCTACTACAAAAACTAAATGGTTTGGACTTGCGAAATACTCTTAATTCGGTGGCTTGAATGTTTCTCATTTTAACATATTTTGTTTGATCTTTCTTTAAGTTTTGTGCTGTAATGTGATTATGTATGAGAACAATTTTATTTTGAGTAAAATTTATAATTTGAAGTCTGATTCCTTAATTAGCTATGACTTAAATGGAAGACTCCACTGAACGACGAAAAACTACATGTAGGTAGTACCATTAATTATTTTAACAAAACTTTGTATAGAGACTGATCTACTACCACAACTACGCAATATAGTAGAAATCTTCCACTTGCACTTTTCGAATGAAAAACAAATTAATAGGCACCCACATAACGCTACTGACATTGAAGAAAGTCGTACCTTGCTAAGAGAATACGTAATGAATGACCAAGCTGACACTTATTACGGATTCCTTGCCAGGTTGGCACAGATGGAAAACACATCACGAATAATATTAATTAGGAATCTTCTATACTTGATGCTACTTACGAGGGCGGGTCAATAAGTCCGTGACTTTTGGAATAAAACACAGATTTTTTGATAAATTAATCATTTTATTTTTCAACGTAGTCTCCCTTGAGCTCTATACACTTTGTCCAACGCTTCTCCAATTTTTTTATCCCTTCCAAAAAATGTGATTTGTAGAGGTCCTCATCAAATAGGCCTTTGTTTGCGAGATGACTTCATCATTGGAGTCAAATCTTTTTCCACCAAGCCATTTCTTCAGGTTTGGGAACAAGAAGTAGTCACTCGGAGCCAAATCTGGAGAATAGGGCGGATGAGGGAGCAATTCATAGCCCAATTCATGGATTTTTGCCATGGCAACTGCAAATGTGTGCACCCTTGCATTGTCTTGGTGGAAAAGAACTTTTTTCTTGGCCAAATGAGGTCGGTTTTTTTCAAATCGTCATTGAAGCGGTCCAATAAGTTGGCATAATATTCCCCATTGATTGTTCTTCATTGATTGTTCTTTTGAAGGTAGTCAATGTGGATTATCCCACGTGCATCCCAAAAAACAGTCGCCATAACTTTATTGGCTGACAAACCCACCTTGGCCTTCTTTGGCGCCGATTCACTCCTAGAAACCCACTGTTTTGACTGTTGTTTGGACTCTGGTGTGTTGTGATGGATCCATGTTTCGTCCACGGTTACAAAACGGCGCAAAAACTCCTCCATATTGCGATTAAACAACGCCAAACCTTCCTGTGAAGTTGTTACACGATTGCGTTTGTGGTCGACTGTGAGCAAACGCGGCACCCATCTTGCGGAAAGCTTTCTCATGCCCAAGTGATCATTCAAAATTGAAACCACTGAGCCATGCGAGATCCCTAAGGCTTCCACAATCTCTTGCACTTTCAATCTTCGGTCGGCCAACACCATATCGTGAATTTTTTCGATTGTTTCGGGTGTAGAGACCTCAACTGGGCGTCCAGGACGTTCGGCATCTTCAGTGCTTGTACGGCCACAACGAAATTCAGTAAACCACTTTTTTACCATTGAAATCGATGGTGCAGAGTCCCCATAGTATTTATCAAGCTTAGCCTTGGTCTCGGTAATGGTTTTTTTTTTTTTTCGCAAAAAGTAATGCTTAATAAGCACACAAAATTCACTTTTTACCATTTATTCCTCAAATTACTGGGTAGTCTGATAAAGATAGCTGTCAAACACAAACTAACTGACGCAGCAAGATCAAATTTTCCTAGGAGTCAACTGACAGATGCCTGTTGACAGGAGTAGTGTTGCTTTTTCAGTAAAGAGGTCAGAAATTCAAAAAGTCACGGACTTATTGACCCGCCCTCGTATTATGAATTTTACGAGAGTGTTAGCAAATATCCCAATTTCTAAACTGCAGCACTCCTTTATGACGCTTTACTGATCGAACTGTATAATGAGAGGTGTTACCAACCCCTAATATCTATGGTGACTGGGTTAAGCGTGTGCCCATTCACCGTCCTCCGATGAATAATCTTTTCTGGATAATGGCTAGCTGGATTGATTCATCAAACAGATGACAGCAAAATAATGAAACATCTATAGTCATGTTATAATTAAGTAAAAAATATTTGTTTGTAAGTTTGTATGTACTTGCTAATCTCGGGAAGTACCAGTCAGATTTAAAACAAAATTATAACAGTGCAATTTTTGAGGAACGTATAGTCTGAACATCAAGCTATGACCATGACGCTCCGAGTTAAAAGACAAAAAAGGCAGAAAGAACGCTAGACCGCAGTCTTATCACGGGCAGGGTTGCGATCGGGATTCGGATGTACATATACCATACATATTATGTTAAAACAAAAAAAAAAACACGCTGAAGTCCCGGGCAAAAGCCAGTATAAATAATAACCGTATACAACGTACCTATTTCAGACTTTAGTAAATGACTAATCTACAATTCGGGTAGCTACAATTTGTGTCACAATAATAAATGAAAGTGACATGGATATTTATAAAGGCATCATACGAAATGATGACGTAGGCAATAAAGAACTAGTTCGAATGTGAATCAGAATATATCTACTGAAAAATCAATAGTCAATCGAGAGGATGTTTAATGGCCTGGGACGCTGGTTTCCTATGAGTTTTCTACACTATAAGCATTTTATGGCGCAAAAGTGTGGGTATATTGCTTCATTGCAGGTTTATGTATAATCTTTTTTTTTGTTAATGGGTTTCCTGAGACGAAACGTTGCAGAATGGTTATAACAGTCAAGAAATATAAACATTTGCTAAAATAATAACATATCCAAATAGCGGCTCTATACATGAATAGCACATAATATGAGTGTGTAGCAGTACTTATACTTATCCATTAATAAACTGCAATACTAAGATTAAGGATATAAAACTGTCCACGTGTAGCTCCTACACGTGCAGACATTACTATTCATTGTTCGTAGCAATTGTAACAGACATCTAGTTGTTACTGTAATCATTTTAATTTGCTTGCGTCCCAGTACTCAAGCAATACGGATAAGATGACGACGGATTTTGTACTGAGATCCCACGAAGAGTTGATCCTCTTTGTAGTTTGATGAACATCGTATCATTGTTTCGTTAATCTAACTGTGGACTTGTGGAGCAAACGAAACGAATTTCTCACAGAAATGAGTAATGTATCGAGAGCTGACAGATTCTTCTGAGATTTATAATTGTAGTGACGATGTAGTTTCCTCTAATTATTTAACATTGCAAATAAAAAAATATGAATGTGAATTCGGTCCACGGTGGACCGATGACCTTGTGAAGGCCGCAGGAATCCGTTGGATGCGGGAAACACAGAACCAGTCGAAGTGGCAGAGCTAGGGGGAGGCCTATGTCCAGATGTGGACGTCTTCAGCTGAAATGATGATGACTAATGTGAATTAAACAATATCTACAGAAGAATGTTAGCTATGTAATCCATTGATGGCACTTTTCTAAAGACTAAACTAACCACGCAAACTATAAACATGATGCCCGGGTTAGAAGTGAAATGTTTATAGACCATGGTGCATCTAAAGAATGCAGACAGTATTCTTTATAGGTGAATGTTTGTTCGTCTCCTCTGAATACCTAGTTTTATGGTAGTGTTGGTATTGGTTCACAGTTTATGTGGCTATAATATTTGATGGTCGTACCAACATTTCCAGCCATTTCAAGCCATGTGAAAGAACGATTTGACTGAATCTCTTCATATAAACCATTTCAAAACCTAAGCTCAATAATATAGAGCTGAAGTTCTGGCTTATGCTTAATATGAAGATTATAATGTAATTCATGATAGAATGTCGGAAAACTCTGGAGACAAACAAAATGTTTAAAGCAATGTTGATATAATGTTATGAAATTATTAAAATTAATGAATATCTTACCAATAAGAAGCGTGCAGCACGCTTTTTATTGATAAGATATTAATTTATATAAGATAACGTATGTTCCGGTATTAATCAATTCAGGTGATCTGGTGTTTAAATTAGAAACACCGAAGTCACTGAAAAGATAAAACCTATTTGATTATCAGAAGATATTTGGAAAACATACTGGCAGGAGACCAAATACATATTGGCAAATACCAAAGGACTTATGTGTTCCATTTTAACATATCGTAAAATAAATCAAAAGATAGTGAATTATAGTACTTACCATTAAAGGATTTCAGTGATAGTCCAATATTATTATTCCAAGGGTAAATCGTTATTGAAGTTGGCCAAAGACTCGTAAGGCAGAGATTCGCGCAAACTGCGCTTAAATTCGGATGATTATATTTGCGAATATCTTCAAATTTAGGAAGTTGTAAAATGAAATGTATGTGTGTGTGTATGTGTTTTGGTACTGTTGTAAGAAATGAAAGAAAATGTTGTGATAAGAAAAAGTACCGGCCATTGTAATAATAAGCCCAAGGAGGCTATACTTCGGAAGTTTTAACACAAATATGAATAACTTTTGGGACTTCGAGCTTGATTCTTCAAGCGTTAGTAAATCGTGATTTATCCTAGATTAAATAAAATCCTTTTTCCACTTCCATCCACATTTTTACTTAACGCTTTAACTATTTAGTGGTCTTCCGTCGTCTGGGAAATTGCACGTGGAATCCACTCCGCTGGAAGATATTAGCGTCCTGGCGTTACTGCGGTACCGCGTTGGGCGCCATTCATTGCCTCGCCTCCCGACCGTTATAAATTGCTTCCCGCTACCCGCTAATTGCTTCGTACTTATTTCCGAAATGGAGATAAGTTATCTGTTTTCGAATTCAAAGACGTTTAGGTAATCGTTAGTAGGTTTGGCAGGCAAGGTAGAACATAATTTTAATGGAATAAAATAATTAACGATATCTGGATTAAAGCTTTTTAACCAAAATAGGAACTGCTATGTTAATTTTGTCTATACTCTATAGTCTTTCATAGAATTTCTGTGGGTATTCAAAGTTTTGCCATCTTCTTATTCTATGTTCTTCGTATTTTTTCGAGAACCGACAGTAATCTTGTGTAATTTCTTTATGCCTATTACCTACTCGGCGATTAAAATTCTTGATTGACACTTCTGTCGTGCTCTGGGAAAGATGTCGTTATTTTTTATTTATTTATCTTGCAGACTATAGTAACGAGGTACCCGTTTTCGATCCCAAATCCGACCCAATCAAACATTTGATGGTCCACAAAATAAATATTAGCTTTCACCTGTCACGACTTAAATCTGAAGTTTTTCTTTAAAAGAGATTTGCTGTTATTAATTGCCAGAAATTAATGGAACTGAGCTTATTTGATTCATAGAACGTCTGGTTTATGTCATACATCTGTCATACTTCTCGGAAGTCTAAACACATAAATAAGAGCAAATAAAGATACAAATCTGCGCTGCAGTCCGATAAACAGGAAAAGAGCCATCAAAGTGGGTTTATATTGCATTTCGCGAAGGAAGCGCTCGTCAGGTGCTGTGAATAAGGAAGTACGGAGCATCGTACCTTTGGCCTGAATACATTTCTAGGCTCGGTTTGTATGGCCTCGAGGTCCCGATGGGTCAAAATACTGAAGATAAAAATATCCTTTTAGATAGCAGCTGATAGGGATTTGTTGCGGTTAGGTTAGTTCTTGATAAGAATGTTCAAGTATTTATCGTTTAAATTATGGTGAATGTATCTGATCTAGAGTGAATTAGTCCTTCTTTGATTTAAAAAATAAATAAAACTTCAATTTCTTATAGAATTAGTTGAGTTTCTCTCTTAGTTGGTAACTATATAAGACATCGCATGCCCTATTTCTTATTTTGAGGGAAACCGTAATGCCACTGGAAAAGCATTGCACGAAAAACCTTGTATTGATAAATAAACATTACAATTAAATAAAACGTTGCTTCTAATTGCTAGCATGTGGGTAATCACGACGAAAGCATCAAACGATGAATGTTTGCTTTTTGTCGTGTCACATAGTATCCCTTTCAGTAGCAGGCGATGGGTGTTGGTCGATACTCGACATTACAAAGTTAGACACTTTGCTTTGGCTTGTAACTCGGTTGAGTGAAAACTCGGTTAGTAGGCCACGAATTAGCATTAATCAGGGGTAGTTTGTGGAGTTATTAACTGATTGAGAATTTTGTAAAGTACCATTAATACAAGGTCAAATTAAATTAGCGAAGCTCCGCAAAGGTTATGGATTTCGATATATTACGTGTTAAAATGAAAATAAAATATTTTTAACACTTTTTTTTGGCGTCCTGGACCGCAGTTTGTGTTGTCACTTGAAATATCAGTTTTTTTTTTGTGTAAACTTGACAGAAGTGTTGAGTATTGATATCGAAACGCGACAAAACAAGAGAAAACCGATTTTCTCAACTCGTACTTCAAGTAACAACATTACCAGCGGTCGTTACTCTACAAAAAAAAAAACCATCAAATCATTTCTATTTTCATTTTGTCGTGTTTAGACATACCCATCACGTATACAGTTTCGCCAGTTAATTTAATTTGGCAGAGTACATTAAAATACACTTAGGTGTCTGGGACAGTTGGAAACCAAGTTTGCAGATACTAGATTTTGCGTAGATTCTTTCCCTAGTATAAAAGACATCATGGCAGATTTAGGTAGAGTTAATCTTCTTCGAAATAAACCAAGATTAATCGTTTTGCAACTAATGAATTATATGTAAGAAGCATACACCCAGGATATGGATGATTACTTATAAGGTTCACTGTGCATTTACCGGAAGCATAGGAAATGTGTCTGATTTGATGGCAGTATTGGATTTTAGTCGAAAAGCAATTATTTTTTCTGTGCCACCGTATCAGAATACACATCGTAGTTCGATATAATTTCCTATCGATTCGTGGCCTTTCATGGCTGCCATGTGTGCCAACAAAGTTTAAAAGGACCATTTATAAAGGTGTCAGCACCAGTATTAAAAGGGCGTGGCTACGTCCCCTTTTCCCAAGAAGCAAAAACAATTTGTTCTATGTAATTGTAATGACGGCCGCACCGGTTGGTCTGTGGATGTGTGACTATCTTTACATACCAAGATCCTTCTGTGCCTCGGAAAGCACGTTAAGCCGTTGGTTCCGGCTGTCATTCGTAAATCTTTGACATTCTGTACTGGTCGTCGTAAGGAACAAAAAAACCGGTCAAGTGCGAGTTGGACTCGCGCACCGAGGGTTCCGTACAAACCTGTGGGTATATAAGTAAAAGTTCAAAATTGTCAAAAATATTTTTTTTTATATGACGAAACTAAAAATTTTCGGTTTTCATAATTTTTCCTATATCTGTACTATAAGACGTGACTTCGTACAAAATTTCAAGATTCTAAGTTCACGGGAAGTACCCTGTAGGTTTTGATTCCCGTGCGAGTTTCGAAAATTTGCGGAATTTTGCGGCCTAAATGGCTGTATCTTTTGATTGCGTTGACTTAGAAGGTTGATTTTTCTACAGCTTCCAGGGACAGTAGAACTAAGTATCATATAGAAATTTCAGTTTGATACCTCCACGCGTTCCTGAGAAAAACGGTCTTGACAGACGGACGGACGGACGGACGGACAACAAAGTGATCTTATAAGGGTTCCGTTTTTTCCTTTAGAGGTACGGAACCCTAAAAATGGAGTAAACAGGTGACAGTCTGGTACCCGAGAGATGGGTTTAGAAGCCGAGGTCGCAAAGTGAGGAGATGGGAGGACGAACTAAAAATGACTTTGGGCCCCCTTTGGTTAAGAGTGCGGCTGATAGGAATCAGTGGAAGGCGTTGGAGGAGGCCTATGCTGTAAGGCACACCGAACGAAGAGACATTCTGTGAATATATTATTTTAGTATTTAAGTCAAACTATGTAGAAGTTCGGATTAAATGGCTTTATTATTATTATACTGGTCGTCAGAAACCTTAAGTCTTCTCAAGGGTATCGTAATACCCAGTAATTAGCCAGTTACTCGAGCGACTGCCTATCTGACCTCCATAACCCTTGTGGAGGTCAGTTAGGCAGTGGCTCCATGTAAATTACTAGTACTCAGCTGCATTCAGTTAAACTCTGGAAACCGACCCCAACACAGTTGTGAAAAAGCAAAGCAGTTTGAATTTGTTCTATGTCATTATTACTCTTGGAAATGAATTACAGATAATCAGAAATGCCCGCATAAACGAATACTATTCGAGATTACGAAAGGCTTTTTCGAAAGCTGCCTTTTTTGTATCACCAAATGAAAATGTAATGTCAATGCGGGTGGGTATAGGAAACTATAACACTATCTTATAAGTCATTACAGCTGTTGTTATATTTTGAGAGCTTGGAATGGAATTTTCGTTTTTATTTTCTTCATCGTGTGTTTTCGAGGTGTCTTTATGTTGTACTTACTAAGTAGTAAGTGAGTACTTATTACTAGCTTGTTTTTTTTGGAGTCTGAATTTTTGCACGGTTCATGGCAATAGGCTTGCCCCCTATTACATAGGACTTAAACACAACTGACAAAAAGTTGTTGTAGTATAGGTACATCTCTGCCCATGTAATGTAATGTTATGTACTAGTTACTAACCGCGACTTCAATTCGCGTGGAAGTCGTAAAACACCACAAAATACTAAAGTCACATTTGTACATAATTTTCCTGTATACTACGCTTGTTATATTTTGGTTACTTACAGAAACCAAAATATACAAACTCAGGATAATTGACGCGGCAGCAAGCGACGCCCGGTTGTCTGTGTAAGAAGCAGCTCGCAATAAGGCTCCCGAAGACGGGCGTGACACAACTCAAGTAGATTTTACATGAAGTTTTCATAAAATTTGTTCTATTAAAATCGTTTCGCGCCTGTCTGCAGGAGCCTTTATGATTGTTATTCCATGCGTTCATTTAATAGCCAGATGATATTAAATTTAAAGGCAGACGATAGTTGACGTAATTTTCTTTCTGATTATTCTTGAATTGTGAATATTTTCCCAAATCTTTCACACTCTTTGGATTCAGGGCTGCAAATTACTTTGTAAATATACAGTACCTTTTATTTTTTGTTCCTGTCCTGTAGCTTTTTATTTTAATTTTGCGAGTAAACACAATTTACTGTAAAGATGATTAATGTGCTGTTTCTGTTTTAGGATATGACGCGGCAATCCATACCAGTGGCGACAAAAGGTGAGTCTAAATTATTGTCTTGATAAATTCAACACCGACAATGCAGCTTACCAGAAGGAAATGAGTAATTAGTGATAGAATGTGTGATTTATAAACATTGTTTTAAAATCGATTTCCTTGACCACAAAATTGTGACATTTTGTCATTTACTTACAAAGAAAGGTCTTTTAGGCCCTTAGCGTAATCAGCCTATAATGTTCCCACTGCTGAGACACAGGCTTCCACTCTCGGTGAGAGGAAGTGGGCCGTGATCCACCACGCGGGCCCATTTCGGATGGGCCCCTTTAGGCCCTTGTTACTGCAAAATTCTCTTGCAAGGCTTGTCTGGCATACCCACTGTTCTGTCTTTGCATTAACAGTTTAAGTAATGACTTCATCCAAAAGGATATTATTATCTAATCTTGCAAATAACTCTCTTATTTCAAAACAAACAATGAGTCTTTGTTAAAATAATGTTTATAATGTAACAAACCCGTGTTTACTGGTTTTGCAATACCTTTACCAAAAGGAAGAACAAATCTTGTTTATGTTTAGTCATACAAATGTTTTGATGCCTGTGAATCATACTGCAATATGTGCAATATTTCCTTTATACAGTGAAACCTGGTTAAGTGGGACCTGGATAAGTGAGAAACCTCTATTATTGAGAACTACAATGAGGTCCCGGCACTTTTTCATCGAATTACCTCTGTTAATGGGACTTTTCGAACTTGGTTAAATGAGATTTGATTTCTAGGATTTTTCGAACCGACGAAAAAACGGAGGAGGTTACTCAATTCGACGCGTATTTTTTTTTTTTTTTTTTTTTTATGTATGACCACGCATAACTTTTTCCAGAGTAGTCCGATTTTGATAATTCTTTTTTTATTGGAAAGGGTATACCTCGAAGTTGGTCCCATATAAATTTCGAAGAAAAATTCCAACCCTAAGGGTAAGAAAACAGGGGATGATTGATTGTTTACTCACAGATTTTAATACTGAGTCGTGTATGAAATCAAAAATTAAGCATGTAGTAATTAGTAGATTATAGCCACAAAAAATAATAAAATAAAAACTTTTTAATAAAAAAATTGAACCGCCGAAAAACCGAAAAATAAAAAATAATAAACTAGCTTTGTCCAACCCCAATAAATAAGTTCGGAAGTCGGTGACTTTGGATATGTATTTGATTATAATGTCACCGCCTTCCGAACTTAGTTATTGGGGTTGGACAAAGCTAGTTTATTATTTTTTATTTTTCGGTTTTTCGGCGGTTCAATTTTTTTATTAAAAAGTTTTTTTCGATGTTTACCTCTATAATTGGGACTCTGGAGCTCAATTCCCTTTATAAGTGAGACAATTTATCAGGTTGGGACAGGTTACGACACGATTGTTTATAAACATTTGAATTTCTTTCACAAAATTTCCACCTTTATAATGGAATAACGGTACATTTCGACCTCTATAAGCGGGCCCTCTGTAAATGAGACAACTAAATTTTAAACCTGTCTAATTGGAAAACTGGATAAATGAAAACCTCTTTAAATGGTACAAAATCGTTGGTCCCTTGAGATCCCAATTAACCAGGTTTCACTGTACTATGTATATCTCTAATATAGACCACGTGTTGTCTAAGGATTTGACCCAATCAGAACAAAGGACTTATGAACTGTTAAAATACATTGAAATATCTTACTCGTCCATTTACAATAAACGCTGATTAATGCTGCAAACGGAACTTTGACGTCGGTATTATAGATATTTAATATCAATAATATCTATTCTATCTGTTTCGCAAAGCCGAAGTTTACTGACCTTGAAGTAACGGAAAATAATTAAAGTAATTAATTCACCCAAAGAAGGATTCCCCAAAATCGTATACAATGACATCACACTTGCGTAAACCTCCTTTTAAAGTGGCATGAAAAAAAATAAAGTCTTCAAGAAGAAGTAAAGACGTTCTAATGAGGCGACGTTGCCCTAACGGTCGTTTCAATCTTAATAGCGATCTTGAACTGGCATAACGTGTCTCGCTCGACTTTATAACATATTTCAGTTCCATTTTAGCTGATGATTAGTTCGTGGCTTTCTTTGTGACTACTCCTGGAATACAATATTGTATTTTTAGATCAAGTGTTGACTTCTCGCGTGGTGTGTGACTAGGTGTAGGAATTTTGTAACGTTTCCGTTTTGAAACTACTGAAATTTTTAAAAGAATAGCACCATCCCATTATTTCCCGTGGGTGTCGTAGAAAGCGACTAAGGGCTTACATGAGAATGGGCAGCAGCGTTCTCTATGCATTTTACCACCATACTGCGATCGCCCGCCTGCCCTGCGTGGCGATTATGGCAATGCCCTCCCCGTTTAGAGGAGGTCTATATCCAGCAGTGGACGTCTTCGGCTGAAGTGATGATGACGATGAAGGTAATTTTTGTTGAGGTCAGATTTAGTATTCTAAGAAGCTAAATTAAGTTTTCGGTCTATTTTAAATGACGTAGCTCTGAAAAAGGACATGTTTGAATGTGTTATAAACATGCAGAACGTTGCTCTAAATACAATTTTACCTCAAAATTTTCCTCGTAAACATTCATTACAATAATAAGTCCACAAATATTGGTAAGTAATGCATTGCAATGAGGTTGGAGCACCGGCATCGTTCACGTCACGCCATGATTCAATACATCGTTATCTACTGCATAACGTTAACCCAGAGAATTCCTGACTGCTGCCTAAATCGTTGTTATAGTTCTTGTAGCTAGAGTGACGTACTTAATAGAAAACTGCCTCGTTGGTCTTGTGGTCATAAAAGTTACTGCTGGGCATGAGGTCCTGGGTTCGATTCCCGGGTCGTGTAAAGTGTTATTGATTTTTCCATCTGCAGTTTATCAGTAGCAGCCCTGAGACTGGACTTGTGCCGGGTTGATGGTAATAGCGCGCCGCGGGACTTAAGGGGAATCTAGTCGCTGGGCTCGAACTCACTGGTGTGCCTGGCTAAAAAGCACGCTGTCTCGCCAAGCATCGTGTCCGACAGAGGGATTATCAGCGATGAGCGGTTAGACGCACGCACAACGTTATTGAGTGAGATGCAGGATCATTTATAGTAAAACAGACGCGTAAAAAAATAAGAAAAGTCCCTCTGAAGATCGAGTTTTATGAAAAAAGCCGCTGCATAAATCTATGAGCAATAAAGTTTTTTGAAGTTTTCGATATTTGAGCTTTGTCGGTACTTACTTGGTTTTGGAGATTTTACACGTCTTTTATTACATAAATACGCCCAAAGTTAGGTTAAATTAGCAAGAAAGACGAATCTTTATTGGCTCCTAACTTTTTAATGGCTTTTTATTACAGTATTCTGTTTCCGCGCAGACAATATTAATAATGAGACAAAACCATATAATGTTTAATTATGGATGTACATTGTCGAACAGTGGAGTAATAGGTACACTCCAGAAGTATGTTTTTTTTTGACTAAATTTACCTTAAATATAACTGGTGAAATGTGTGTGTCGTATATTTACATAGCTGCCTGGCCTTTCTGGGAATACACGCGTGATGTTCTCTTATGTATATTTTTAGAATTCTTAGAAAGCAACCTATGATCAGAAGAAATCCATACCTTGTTATCCTCTTCCTCCTTTGTGCCTTTTCGGCCAATCTCACAATTTTTTTAATTTCAACAAATTTATGTTATTCACAAATTTATAGCAACTCTTTACAAAAACTATCTTGTCTTTTATTCTAAGAATCAGCATTGCCATACAACGTGGCAATGCTGCCAGCCTTTTGGGCACTTTTCCCATTGACAACGATGCGGATATTTTTTTTGATGCCTTATGATATTTTCTTTTTATATACCTGTACATATTATAATTTAAAGTGTTACTTGTAGTTTTTAAACAGAATTATCTCACAATTAAGACGAATCTAACGACACCTCTCAAGCTGAAATCGATCAAGCCGTTTAGGCTACAAAGCGTGCCAAAGAAATGTACATACATACACACACTCGAAAAATAATAGTTTAAAAAAACTAAAAAAACACGCTTTTATTGCTGACCGAACTAAAAAGTAGAAAATAATTTTTAATTACAAAGAGTTTATGTTACAGTAGTAGGAAGTCAATAATTCAATTCAGAGTAAAAAGCGTGGGGTGCATTTTCCTATATTTTCATGACTCTCCTCTCATAGATGGTTGCCAATAGAATAGTTGTAATAATGAAAATATCAAGCACCCCACGCTTTTTACTCTGAATTGAATTATTGACTTCCTACTACTGTAACATAAACTCTTTGTAATTAAAAATTATTTTCTACTTTTTAGTTCGGTCAGCAATAAAAGCGTGTTTTTTTAGTTTTTTTTAAACTATTATTTATTTTCCATTTTTTAGTTCGATCAATTTTTTATCGGGTTTTTTTTTTTTTTTAATTAATTAGTTTTTTTGAAATTTTTTATCGAGTTATTGCATTGTCATCGGCCCTTAAGACGTGTGCAAAGTTTCAAGTTGATCAGACGTCTAGAAACCAGTGAAAATTAGGCTCAAAGATTCCGTTACATACATAGATACATACATACATACAACCCGAGCTAATAAAAGCGTTATAAAAACATAACCTTCCTTCTGGCGCAGTCGGGTACAAAATGATGCCACGAATAGTGAATTGGCCGAATACCGAATACCGAATATTCGGCAACGCTGTCGGCCGAAGCGCCGAATATTCGGCCGCCGAATGCTTGGTGGGGGCGCGTTAGCTGGAATGAGACAAGTCACAACCTGTTTTTCTCGTTGCGTTCGCGCGGCAGGCGACGACGGAGCGCGCGCGGGGCGGAGTGCAAGCAAACATTGTTTGTATTTGTTTCAATTGCGAATACGGTCGCGTCACGGAGCGCTTTGTTAGTTTATAAATAATACGTTATGTGAAACTTAATTACTATTTTGCTAAGAAGTTTGTTCCTTAGTTCATTTTCAATTGTTTTTTCGTCAAATGGCTTATAAAATGACACCGGTTAATAAAAAATCGCCCATATGGGAATATTATGAGATTTGTAGTGAAAATAATAAACTGGCCCAGTGTTTGTTATGTAGCATCAATATCTCAAGAGGCGGAGAAGGAAAGAAAGCAAGTAAGTAAAACGTATTTAAATTTCTGTTATGTTTTATTGTTTTTGTTGAAGTGAATAAAGTTTAGACAACGTTGTTGTTATATAAATATTATAAAAAGTAAAACGTTAGGTTAATTTAATAGTTTCGAAAGAGGTTTATTCACTTAATAAGTTTACGTAGGTAGGTGGTTGTTTGTTAACTGGTTCTGTCTTAAACTACGTACCTACTTACCTTGTTGTTGTACTGTACCTATTTGTAGATACCTACTTACAAAAGAAAGGAGATCGATTTGCCCTAGTTGTTTCGGAATAAAGTTTTATGAGAAATTATTTATATGTAGCGGCACTACAAATAAAAAAATGCTTCGCAACAAAATCGAAAAACACGCGAACTATATGAGCAATTCTGCATCGCGCAATCAGAGTTTTCGACGGCACTCGAACGTATACAAAAATCCCGACATCAACTGTTGGGCAGTTGCCCGGACCAGACACAATACCCGTCTGGTCGGAGGATCCTCCTTTTCAATAGAGGATGGGCGAACTTTACACCCTGTTCCTCATACCTCTATACTGGTGACCCCGTGAAAGAACGTCAGCGCAGCCTTCGTGCAACACTTCGGCGTGACGTCATCATCAACATCAAGATCACTTCCTCAAGCTTTCGAGCGGCGAGTCACACAGCCAGCCAGCACCCTACGGCTTCAACGGGTATCCTGACCACCTGCATGCAGCGAACCGCATGCCTGGTCATCACCCACAGCCTCATCAGCAGCCATGGCCCAGCACACTGCACTTTCGGCCGGTCGAGAGCCCAATCTCCCGGTCGACGCCAGCAGTCAGCCTCAACCTCTCAACCCAGCGCTGTACCAGATCCGACTCACTGGAGCATAACGCAGCGCAACCCCGACTCACTGGGGAATCGTCGCAGACAGTTCCGACTCACCGCGAACTATGTGACACCCGGTTCCGACTCACTGGAACCACAACTGGCACTGGCAAGCATGCATAACATGCACTGACTCAGCCTACTATCGACCTCCGGTCTCCGGGGGGGAGTGATGTAGCGGCACTACAAATAAAAAAATGCTTCGCAACAAAATCGAAAAACACGCGAACTATATGAGCAATTCTGCATCGCGCAATCAGAGTTTTCGACGGCACTCGAACGTATACAAAAATCCCGACATCAACTGTTGGGCAGTTGCCCGGACCAGACACAATACCCGTCTGGTCGGAGGATCCTCCTTTTCAATAGAGGTATGAGCGGACTTTACTCCCTGTTCCTCATACCTCTATAATATACCTATATTTATTTGATTTTCTATAAGATAGATGAGGGAAATAAAATAACATATTTAATTACAATTAATTTCATTTTCTTTTATTTACAGCTACAACCTCTTTAAAAAACCATCTTAAAAGCAAACATGCTGACCAATACGCTGCTTTAATTAATGTTCCATCGACAAGTGGCAGCAATATGGGCGGTACTTCTACTTCTACCGATGCCAAGATGCCAGCAGAACCTGGAACGTCCAGATCAAAAGAACGGCAGCTCACCCTGAAGGAAACATCAGAAAGGAAATTGCTCTGGGACATTAATGATCCGAAATCAATAAAATATCATTACTTGATTGGCGAAATGATTGCTTTGGACAACGAACCATTGTCACTTGTGGAACGAGTTGGATTTCAGAGACTTATGGCAAACGCTTTGCCCCATTATAAAGTACCTGGTCGCACTTACATGACCGAGAAAATTGTTCCGGATATATACAACAGAGTTTGTGCTAAAATAGAAGCCAGTATTTCACAGGCAGCAGCATTATCAGTGACATCTGATATATGGACATGCCAGCACAATAACGAGAGCTTTCTGAGCTTCACTGCGCACTGGATATCTCCAGAGTTCATTCTGGAACATGGCGTTTTAGCTATGAAATCATTTCCTGGCTCACATTCTGGTATCAATATTGCAAAAGAACTCAATGCTATTACAGAAAGATGGAATATTCCTCAATCCAAGCTCCATTTACTTGTCCATGATAGTGGCTCTAATATGATAAAAGGTGTGCGAGATGCAGGATATGATTCAGGCAGGTGCTTTATTCATTCACTACAACGAGCTATAGATCATTCGCTAAAATCTCAACCAGAAGTACAACAGATGATAGCTGCTGCGAGACGAATTGTTACCCATTTTAATCATTCTGGCTTAGCAGAGCAGAAACTTAAATCTATTCAACAAGAACTTAACTTGCCAAACCACCAACTAGTACAAGATGTGAGCACACGCTGGAATTCTACCTATTATTTAATGGAGCGATTATTAGAACAAAAGCGAGCTGTCTCCTTGTACATAACAGATCATGAAACTTTAATAAATCTGACACATACTCAATGGGAACTATTGGAACAGTGTATCAAACTCCTCAAACCATTCGAAGAAATAACAAAAATAACTAGCTCAGGTATCTCTTGCATCTCTGAAGTGATTCCACATGCAGTAACTTTATTAAAATATCTGGGAAAAGCAGAGACAACTGAGAAAGTACCTAATTTAGTCACGATGAGATCTTCACTGCAGGCCGAGCTAGAAAGGCGATTCAGCTTCGATGATAAAAACAAATATCTGGTTGCTACTTTTCTGGATCCTCGATTTAAAACGAGTTTTCTAGGATTGGTTCAAGCAGAAAGAGCAAGACAAAATATTCTTCTAGAAGCTCTAAAAAAAAGTTGTGATGAACTAAGTAGTACCGATGACGATTCTTCTCCAGCGCGTAAGAAAAGAAACTTGAATGAAAATGATAGGACTGTTGAAATTGAAATACACGACAGTTTCTGGAACTGCTTTGAAGAAGTCGCTACAGATAATATGGGAAATGTTAATGATGAGGAGGACGTGGAGAAGAATGCTGTCGCAAACGAGTTAGATTTTTATTTGAAAACAGTTCGCCTAGATCGGAAGGCCGATCCTTACAAGTGGTGGTCAGCAAACGAAAAACAATACCCGAACCTTTCGAAATTTGCAAAAGTTTATCTTTCTTCGCCTGGAAGTAGCGTTTATAGTGAGAGATTATTTTCTGAGGCTGGTAACGTTTACGATGAAAAGCGCAATCGTTTGCTACCAAAAAATGCTGAAAAGCTCGTTTTTATCCATCACAACTTACCACTGATTAATTTTAAGTACTAAAATGTTATCATTTTGAAATAAATACATAATTTTGAGTAAAATAACGTGTCTTTTTTTACATGATTTGCTATTCGGTATTCGGCCGAATAGTACGCACTATTCGGCCACATACCGAATAGCAAAAAAGTGGCCGAATAGGCCGAATACCGAATAGTTGCCGAATATTCGTGGCATCTCACAAAGTAAGAGATCTTCAGCTAATGACAAAGAAACGCGGTTTTACTTGTGTTGGAAGTAAACATGTTGACGTGAGTTATCTTTGATAGCTTATCTCTGTCAGAGCAGCTGCGCTGGGGCTAAAGGTAAAGCTGGGGTAAAGGTCTAACAGACGAAATGCTTGAAAATACTCTAAAGTAGTAAAACAAATATGTTTAAAGCTGGTCCTCGCCCATTCTTTTATACACGCTCACGGACGAAATTACTTCTCTTGAGATCGGTGGACACCCAGGTTTAAAATGTTGGAAACTTTAACACAAATCTCCGCTAGCGCAACGATCACCTTTCTAAACAATCAAATCAATCTGTTTATCCTTTTCCCTACTGTTTTGGGATCGGCTTCCAATCTATAAGACAGATTGTCAGAGTTTCGGGCTTCTGACGACCCGTCATCATCATTTCAGCCGAAAGACGTCCACTGCCGCAAGCCGCTTGTGACGCCCCGTAACTACTGTCAAAGATCCATGAATGACGGTCGGGACCAACGGCTTAACGTTCTTTCCGAGGCACGAAGGGGTCTTGGTATGTAAAGATTGTCACCCATCCCCGGACCAAACACTGCAAGAGTAGCATAACTTGATCGATCAAACCGTGCGCCTGTTTTTACTTAGCCACAAGCCTATCGACGATTGCCTATTTTAAACACTTACAGAAAATTGTTAAGTCCTTCTGGGCGTAATTTTTTCTCTGATGTTTTTCATCGCTGTCCATAGCAAAAAACTAAGTATCAGTTTTATGTACTCATACGTTCTTATCACGTGAGAGTGAGACACAACTAGTTTGACGTTTGATTCGTTGTGCATGAGCGTCGCTGCGTCTGGCTGGCGGGTTCAACGGTCGCGGGTCATTTGTTACAGGTGGGGCACGCGAAATTATTGTCACAAAGGTTCTTTTCCAGGTGTTTCTCTTTTAAAAAAGAGGGTTGTTTCATATTCTGAACACGCGCGAATAAAGATACACAAGGTCAAATTACCTAGCGAAACTTATCTATCGTTACTAGTCATAGAAACTAGGGTACCGATATTTGAACTTAAATAGTTTTTTTCTGGGGTCATCGACCTCAGTAAGCGTGGTCACTTACAATTTTTTTTTTTGTAAATGTCACTTAAGTGATGGGTATCGATATCTTAGTACGATAAAACAAAGGGAAACAAATGTTTTCTACGAATACTTCAAGTAATAACACTACTAGCGGTAGTACCCAGAAAACAATCTACTGGATCTTTTTTATGTTTATTTTATACAAAGTTTCGCTAGCTAATTTCATTTGACCCCGTATCCTACTATCTTACTAATATTTTAAATGTGAAAGTTTGTATGTTTAGATGTGTGTTATTCAATCACGCAAAAACAGCTGAACAGATTTGAATGAAATTTGACACGCAGATAGTTTCTAACCTGTAATAACACTTAGGATACTTTTTTCCGATAGTCTTCGATAGCATCCATCGGGAACGTACGTTCCCGATGGATAATTTTCGAACACCACTCGGGCGAAGCCGCTGGCAAAAGCTAGTAGACGTATATACTTCCGCACTCTGTACCATTTCTTCTACGCGTTTCCGTCTGCCACTTCGAATGGCCATAAATGTAATTTCACCCCAGATAAATCTTCTGATTGCTACCTACAAAACCTATAGAAAAGTTATACGGACACAGCCTCGGTTAAACCCTTATGGGCCACCACGGTCCCAAGCTTATCACTATTTATTGGTTACGACTCTAAGCCCAAGCCTCAGTATTGCACTTTTGAAATTTATAGACCCCGAGTGGGCTGTATACTAGGGTTACAACACGTTGAGGAGACAGCAGGAATTCAGTCTTGAGCGAATAAAATCAAATGAGATCGTAGTCTCAGAAATGAATCCAACTAATTAAATGAATTAAAAGAATTGGCACAGGAAAGAGAAGCTTGTAAAAATTCAGGAGCAAATTCCAGGAGAGTTGTAAACTTTCATGTACGTGACTTCTTATCCGCAGTTCCGCACGTATTCAGTTGAATTCCACTTGAAGTCATTTTATAGTCTTTTGGAAATTTTTAACGTCTGAAGGAGCAATGTCAGTACTTATATTCTGAATATGACGTAGTTTCGTAGCAGAGCAAAAATAAACAGTATGTCTAAAAGATAACATTTATTTATCTAAGTCCCATATATCTAGGTTAATTTCAGCAGTTCTATCAATATTTACCCAATCTTCTTTGTTCTTAATAGTCACAGTGTCATTGAACTGATAATTGTGTCACCTGCGCCGCGGGCGCACTCATTTTTGTTATTAAACATTCATATAAGCTTTAGTGGGACAGAGTGTTAAACTAATATGTCTGCTTTGTAATTATTTGTCCTATGACAATGTAGTATTTGGGAAAGTCGTATGTTTTTTTTTTTTCATATACTGAAATTTTCATCCAATATTTGTTACAGTAAGTTGTATAGGTTAGTGAAAAGATCTTTGTATGTTGATGATGCAGATGACCCACAGCGGCCACACCCATTGCTAATAGCCAGCTGCCAGCTGGTGGTAGCCATTGCTTAACATAATAATTAGTATCATTCAATTAAGCGTAAGAAGCCTCGTGCAATCCTATACTTACCTGTTATCATTGATATCTAAATGACGTATTTCCATCTATATCCTCACTATCAACACTTGCGTTTGCCATCGGCTTTACCCGCTTGTAGTTCGAAAATTATCCCAGGGGGGGGGAGACACGTACTACCGGGATACAAAGTATCCTATGTGTTAATCCAGGTTGTGGACGAACCTGTGTGCCAAATTTCATCCCAATCCATCTAGTCGTTTTTGCGTGAAAGAGTACCTAACAAACATCCATCTATCCATCCTCACAAACATTCACATTTTTTATATTAGTAGGATAATCCCTATACCTTTCACTACATTGACGTAATGCATCTTATCTGTGTTTAAACCAAGCGTGCTTGTGCTCATATATATTTAAACTTCTCGCACACAAAAAAGGTAGGTACAAAGGCGGACTTAATGCCTCAGGCATTCTCTACCAGTCAACCAAGGGTGGTGAAGAGATTAGATGGCAGGTGCTTTAGGTTGAGAGGAAATATGATTTAAAAAACAATACAAATTATATTAATGCTCTTAATGTACGTAATAAAGTTATAGTGTCAGTATAAATATTATAGTATACACGGTAATTTTAGCCCTTTCACCATTACGTAGGTCTACAAGGGTGACTATATCCACATTTTTCACTAATGAGGGCAGAGTAACTTTGAATTTCGGTCCCGAGAGTTTCGTATTCCGGTCTCGTTCAAAATTCACTTGTCCTTAGAGACCCCTGAGGGTTAGTTGGATCCCCTCTGCTTTAGAAGCATCCTTAGTCGCCCCTTGGCCCAAGGCTGCTGACGTTTCGTAATTGTTGCATTTCGAGTAGAGACAGGACGCTAAGTTTACTTAGACATACCATTGATACCAGCTGTAACATCTATCTAATTACATTGTCTTAAAACATTACAATAGAAGTGGAATATTCAGTACCTGTCTTCTTGATTAATTAATTGAAAAACATGTAATATATGACGCAGGAACTTCGACCTTCGATAGACTTCATTCCATATGCGGCGCGTCCTTGTCCGAACCTGACCTACACTCACCACCTAGAACCTATTACCATAGCATGAAATATTAAGTTCATTGGCCGTCTAATAAGCTTCCAATTACCACTTTTTAATATTGGTCACCCCAATCGCATGCCAGCTCAGGTCCCCGCGTTGCATCAACCGATTGCGCAAGATTTATTTGGCAGCTAAGCTGATGACTGTCCCACTTGAGAAATGGTCACTGCAATTTTATCATATTGTTAATTTGTTTTGTCTGGATAGAGATTATATTTCTGTTATATCCTCCAACGGACGATGAGTAAATATGAGCAAGGGGCTCATTTTCCTTTCCATAACTGGTTGACGAGGAGTCATTTTTCCTTTTCCATTGGCTCAATTTGTGAATATTCGACGGCCTCAGAATCTCTACCTAGTATTGGCTCGGTATAGGAAGTGTAGTTTCCAAAGTAATCTGAACCACCTTGCTGTATTTTCAATCCAATATTTTTTAACAAACCATTATCCGAACTTGCATCATTTACTTTGCTGGTTCATCATATGGCACTACACTATCAGTTTTAGGTACATTTATAACTTTTGATTGTAATTATCCTTAATTAAACCTTTATTAAAATAAACTGAACCAGGTAGGGTCATTGTCAAAACGTTACCGCTCTTGACATTGTGCTCCCGCGAAGGTCGTTAGTGTAATTGTAACGCGTCGTTGACCGACTTTGTGTACCAGCCTCGTAATCATGCAGATTGGATCATTCCCATTCAGCTTTGATTGAAGTTTGCCATTAAAAACTACTTAGGTATTCATACTTTTGAATTTCATGATTGTGTGAGTGATAGGAATACAAGTTTTTTGAGCGTTGTTTTACGTTTAGTAATGACGTATAGAGACAACTTAAAAGGGAGTCAAATAAATCTAAGAATACCTATACTGTCCAGTTCATAATAATGTCCCAACGTGTTATTGCCGCCTTGGGTAATGAATAATGCACTAAAGTGACACATTGCTAGGCCTGTCGTCCTTCCGCTGTTACCAACTTGACTTGCGAGATGCCACAGCAATAAATACGACTGCCGACACTGAAACATTAGAGGTTTTTGTCTTGGGTTACTGGCCGGCCAGCTTCATCGGATACATCTTTTTTTTTATTGCCTTTAGTCATGTATTGATTTAACCTTACTAGGCTTTGTAGTTTTTAAATGTACAGTAGCCCCCACTAATGGTGCCCCAATCTCAAAAAGCAATAGATTGACACTTCGCTTTAACTTACGACCTTCTTATAATAAGCAATTTCTATAGGCTATAATACTATAGACACACACACTCTCATACGTTTACAAATGAATGTATTTCCTAAATTCAACGTTAAAGCAAATGGCATGATAGCTGAGCGGTTACCGCACTTGATTATCGCGTTTGAGCGCAGCGAGTCGCGGTTTCGAATCCCACTCGCTGTGTGATAGTCTTTTTATTGTTTTAAAAATCACTTTTGAGTATAGTTTCTTGTTCTGTTCGTCGTATTCACTAAACTCGTAAAACTTTATCATTATACCCACAGAAACCTAAATAAATTTAAATGATTTACGACTCATTCACCGCGACTTATAGAACGGTGTTGGTTGATATTGTGTGCTAGTGACGTGTGTTTCATCTATTAGCGTTCTTCTAATTCATTTTGAAATGTAAGCAAATTTAAATATAGAAATGAAAGCGAATATTATTGCGCTGCATAAAAGTGGACTTAATACCTATATCACAAATATTACCTATGTGATGAAACCGGACTGAGTGTGAGTATTATGATTTAAATATTTTATTAAACATTTATTTAATTAAAGTATAACTGCTGATCCTTGTAGTTATTTTAAAACGTTTTATAAATATCATAATGTCTAAATAGAATAAAAATATAAAATTTCGATGTAAATTTATTTCCTAGATTATAGGACGATGAAAATAACATTATACTTAATATTTATGTGAAATTGCCCTTTTAAATAATTTTGTTTCTAAATAGTAGGTAATACATAAAGTGTGTATTTTGCTTAGTAGCCTAACAGTACCCCTTTTTTGTTTTAGTGAAATACTGTGAGTCGGTGGGTGAAAAGATACGAGGAAGGCGGTAGCCTTGCCCGTGGAAAGCAAAGTGGAAGACCCCAGCTCCTATAACAGGCACACGTTCAGCGAATTTGAAACAAGTGGTTTCAAAACGACAAGACATTTTGCCCAATTATTCGACACATCTTTACGAACCGTGCGCCGTGCACTCAACGCAGAAGGTTCAAGGCATCATCGAAAACCAGCTTGAGAATCTGCTCAAAAAACATAGTAATATAGAAAAAACATTAACATTAAGTTATAAATTACAAATATTTATTTATTTTAGTAATATTCAAATAATATTTTGTCTTATCCGTAATCTGGATTATTTTGAGGTTTAGTTTCAATCTTCTTTTCGGAATGAAAATGAACACTTAAGCTATAACCTCTTTAAGTCCTATTAAATACGATTTGTTAACTTTGAGGTTTGAGTTAGAACGAACTCACTCGCAGTAGAATAAAAGTAGTACTACTGAGTCATTTAATTGTATTGTGACAACTTGTCTGCATTTGTTACTTTTACGTGGGTAGATTTTTGTAGAATATTGTGATTTATTTAGAGTACCGACACACAGTAGTAATCAGCACAATATTATTATATTACTAAGATACAATAGCCTGATTATCATAGTTCACCAACTAGCTTATTTACTTCAATAAATTGTTCTTTATGAGAAAATAAACTGTTTTAACAAGAAGTTATTATTAGTTATTTTTTACATTCTTCATGAAGTTATAACGAATAAACATTTTGTAATCATTTATTATTGTTAAACCTTTATTTAAATAACAATACGAGTAAAAAAAAAAATTGTTACATTATTATTCTGGTATATTAATAAATCGAATAATAAAAGAACAGATGAAGATGATTGTTGAAAAGAAAAATTAAAGCTTCATCGCGAGATTTGAACCCAGACCTATGAGTTTCTTAATCCAAGACGATACGCTGCACGCTACCGGAACCCAAATTTTATAAAATTAGGGTTCCGGTAGGTTATAAGTTAATTTTAGCAATGGTATGAACCGACCAAGGTCATGTCTGTGCGTCGCCGACGGTATGTATAAAATACAGAACGTTTGTGTGTGAGTGCAGCGGTGAGCGTTCTGTGTTAATACATCACTTATACACACAGCTGTAGGTACGGCCTGGACCGCCACTTCATAGCAATATAGCCCTTAGTATGCGACTGCTATTGTGAATCTTGATAGTACGCGTGACATCGACATTATTTTGAAGAATTATGTGGTTGGAAATCTCCGTGAATGTGTAGCAGTAAGAATGTACATTATCCTTGCTGGTCTGATTCTCGTCTTATACACATAAGTATTTTCATGTTATGAGGCAAATCCTAGCCATCATTGTATTGCATAATGCATTACTTTCTTTAGATCAAAAAGAAAACACGATTTTATTCATCCGATACACCATCAATCACAGCAGTGTGATGGATCTCGGAAGCAACTCTCAACAGCCAAATTGCATGCAAATGCTCCATTATTGACGTGCATCTGCCATTCACTGGTAGCAAATTATCTGACAATCTCGAAATCTTCACGATTTCGTGACCATTTATAAAAAGTCGTGTTGTATATAAAATAGAGCTGCCATTCATCCAAATCCGAGAATTCTTCGTTAATTAATTTCACAATTAGCGTCAGCCAGTACAATGGCGTGCTATGCCTATGCAGTTATGTCGGGCGCCGGTGGTGGTTCGCACAATTAGTGGACGTGTTATAGGTAATATATATATCGTTCCCACCTCGCATGAGAATGAAACTGACAAGTGCATTGCACTGGCTTTTAATGATTTTGTAGATACGGTTTGGTGTCATTGTACGACTAGCTTGTTTAGGCTTAGTATGTTTGTGTATGTAGCATGTTATGTCTGTATATAACTGACAAAAGCTGTTTGATGCTAACCACCCCTTCCGAATTTTATTCGTCAGCAATATTGGTTTAGAGTTTTAGAGGAATATCTTGCTACGTTTCCAAAGATCCAATAATGTTCAGACTGCGCAATAATTGTATGTTGGGAAATTGAACAACAGTATTTTTGGTCACAAAGTAAAAGTGTACATCCGGCCCGATCAATATTGAGTAAGCATAACTGCATAAATAAAAGAAAATATTAAAATATGATTTCAAAACTTTCTAATCCAATTTTCCACATGGATTACCAAATGCTGACCTTGCATTAAGAAGGCTCTTAGAATTCGACGCGCACTAAAATAGCTGCCTGATGAAATTCGAAGCACGTCTCGAGCCTTAAGTAAACCCTTTTATAGCTGAAAGCTCTCTATTCTACAGATTTAGAGCATCTAGATATCACCCAAGAACGTGAGGGTAATGTTGCAAAGGTCATCTTAACTTTATGTCATACAAAGCTATTCTGGACTTGACCTTTGTCTTTATCTTGCTATTTCCCTAGTTTCTTCCGCCGCAGGAAGTTCAGACCTAACATATGGCTTCCTAAAGCGACGTATATAGCATTTTTCTTTGTTTATCTTCATAATAACACATGGTGGTGGCGTGTTGCTATTAAGCCGCTTTATTTTGGGGTTGTATGAATTTTACATGGGGCGGTCAACGTGACTCCGTTAGTTCCATCGCTATAAGTGTGGGCCGGAGCACTGGCGCGCGGACAGTGCGCGACCGGCCGTGTACCACAACACTGGCTGGCACCGGTGTTCTAAATTCAAATTTAACCAATCACACAAATGGATTACACACATTAGTGCTGTTAACCTGACCTTGGGTTGGAAATTCAACTATTTTTGTTATATTTTTCATCGATATGCCAGTGTTGTACGAGCGATGCGTTCAGCCGAATCTACAGGCGCGGCGGGCGACCGTTGGCCGTAAGTTCAACCCCCTTGTCTGTCTGTGATGGTGTTTGTGCAATACTAATCCTAAATGCATTGTGTTAAGGTTGTATTTGGTTGTGAAGTGAGGAGGGTATCCCGGGAATTGATTCTGAGCTGCAAGTGTCGCATACTGATGGTGCTAGACGGAAAGTTTCCCTTTTCGGAAAGTCGGGACTGGAGTATTATTATGTTAATCATTGAAGCAGTTGACATTACCAAGTTTGGTTTCTGATCGACCTTCTGGGGGATAAAGGCTGAGCTATAAATAAACTTTACCTTTTTCATGTCGATCGATTTAAGTAAATAAGCTGATTAATAAATGAACTCACCTACTTCCGATGTGTTGATGTGACGACCACTCTCCAAATAACTTAACAATTTCGATGCACAGCCTGATATGGATCATTAGCTACAAAATAACTTTCTTTTGAACTGATCCAATAAAAAACGTACTCTCTTTTGATATAATAGAAGTTTCGTTCTTCAAAGTTTGAATATCCTTAAACTTTTATCATTTTAATATCCTGAGGCTCTGTGTGTACATAAAGCCCACCCTGCTCATTAGGGGTTCAATGAAAACTTCTCAGATGTCAATTTTGGTATTTGTATCTTTGTAACCATATCCCGGAGAAGTTTTCTCACTCGAAATTTTTTGTGTTACAAAACTCTAATTTAAAATTCGTTCATGTCTAAAGGCAGTTGGTTTGCCAAGAGTTAAGATTGGAACTCTCGTAGTTTAACAGAAGAAATAGAAGTATTTACTTCAGCAACTTCAGAAGTACACGCTATAAACCAAAAAGTTTTTCTGAACTTCTTTTTCTTCCACAAATCAAAACTTCCTAATTGAATCTATAAACGCAATTGACAATAAAGTTCATTGATCACCGAATCTTTTTATTCCTCATCCCACGTGCAATGAGTTCTTTACAAGATACTTTGTTTATGATGTTATTATAAATTAAAGGATAAGGCACCATGATTCATTTGCGTAGGCGCTGGGTAACGACCCGCGAGACGGTGTCGCGACCCCTGCTATGTCGGGTATATTAATATTTTATTGACTTTTAATATACGTGGAAATTGTCTTTGACTTGTTGTTTCCCTGCTTCACTGAATAACAAAGTTGAGAGCTGAAATAACGACGCTATCGTGGCAGGCCGAGACGAAGTTTGCGGGACGAGCTTGACTCCTATCGAAAGGACGTCCAGCACTAGCGAAAGAAAGAATTCTGTGGAAAAGAGAGAGGAAGGGTTTGCTCTGCAGTGGGACAATATAGGCTAGTTAGATAGAGCTGAAGCTTCGATGTATTCAAGGTATAACTTAGACGGATGTAATCTAGGCAAGGCAACCTGTTTACCCGTGGTCTTGGTGTACCATCAGACGAAAAATGTATTATGCCAGTAAGTTCCTTTTATAAACCAACAATTTCCTTAGTGACGAGGGACGGTTTACCATTTAGGGGATTTTTTAGTGATTGTCATGTTAATCATGTCACTATGTTTAATTAGGTTCATTTTATTTATGTAGATTCTTTTACATATTGTGAATGGGAGAACGTTGTAGGCCTCACAGACTGTAGATTTGTAGACGATTTTCTATTCTGTATTCGTCTAAGTACCTGGTACTTATTGACAGGCCTGCACTGTCCTCCCATACATTTTATCTCTGAAAACATTGTTAAAGCCAATAATTTTTAAAAGAGTAACCGTGGAGTTTCTTGCCGGCTCTTCTCCATAGGAAACAACATTTTGGAACCGTGCACCTAGCTTCTGACGTTTCATAAGTGCCCATGCAGGTTTATATGAAATAAAAATATTTTGATTTTGATTGAGGGGAATTGCGGCGTCTAAAAATATCACCTAAACAATGCTTACATCAGTATAGCAGAAGGAGAGAAAACTCTGACCCGGACTTATTTCACCTAAATTAAAAATCGTTTAACTTACGGCAAGTGTGAACAATTTGTAAGAAGGTACGGTCACAAAGGTCGTGTGATCCGTCATTGGGTTAATCAAAATTTTGCATGCTCAGTCATTCTCTAATGCGATTCGTTGCACCCAGTCTTCATGTTGTCAGGTCATTACAATTATGTAGTTTATAACTCGTTTAGGAGCAATTGAACAATGAGGCTTGACGTGATGGTAATTGGCAAATATTAATTATGTTGCAAGTGGCTCGTAAGCGTCTCTGAACACTTCAACCCTTCTTGAGAAGCTGTTGTTTATGGTCTTCGTAAGTTTTTTTAAGTCTGGATGATGCTTATGAAACAAAATTGGGTAAAACATTTGGCTTTCCAAATTATGACAAGCCTCCTTGAGTACGATTTGTAATGTTTTTATTCATTGAGAGAGTTTCAATTTGAAACAGCAGTGTTGCGGAGACCACATTTCTGTCCCTAATATCGTTCTAGCCGAACTAGGACTGAAGCTTTTGGATGTATAAGCACTGGTACCTTACCAATCATCACATCACTCTGGTAAAATGTAATTTCCCAATAGTAGCGGTTTCTAGAAAACTCCACTCGTCTGCGGCCATTGACATGCTGTCATGTTACTAAGCAGTTTCCACTAATGACGTTTACTAACTTCCGTTCTTCCGCAAGTCATTACATAAGGCGTCTTCACGTTTCATGTAGAAAAACATTACATACGTTGCTTAGTTATCGAACGTAGTATCAAGCACGCGTGGCCGATAAACTCGGTCGATAACGTAAACAACGCTGTAGACTAGGAAATCCCGATTATTTAAAAGGAAAGGGGTGTAAAGCTGCTTTATAAAAGGATCGATTGGTGCTGAATAGAAAATTAATATTGGCAGTCTTGGATCTGGATGTCACACTTGCGTCAACGTGGCACGCACATGACACGTTGATGTAAGTTTGAAATCCAAGTTTGACTAATACACCTCATCCTGTGTTCGAATTGTTTCGGAAACTTTTTGAACTTTTATTACCATGGACGCAGTATCGATTTAGTTAGTGCTTTTATATACTTCTTTCTTTTTCTATTAATAGGTATCATGTTTTAGTTGTATAGCAGCGTTTAACGTCTGTATTAGGTACTGTTCACAAAACTACATAAAATTACAGTAAGAAGCTCTCATATGAAAACAAACACACACTTTTGGGCGAAAATTACTACTATAATTGTAAAAGTTCGTGTTGATAGCAACTTTTATGGTCAGCTGCCGTGAACATTGCGCGTGCTGGCTCGTAAACTAGTAACTACAGGTTAAATCGTCTGATCCTAATATCTAAAATTTTAGTAAACACCAGATTAAATAATATTGGAAATATTGCGCAATGGAACATGCTCCATTCCCTGCACTCTAATTGCGTAACTTACGATTAATCATAATCGGTTTCGTTTTCACAGTTCAACAATATTCATTGCGTTATTTACGTTGTTGTGCAGACAGTTTTTTCGAACATATGAAGCAATGGTTTAACAATCCGTTTCAAAACGATACAGATTATGATCAATCGGGAGTTACGCAATTAGGGTGCTGTTCGTTGGATGATAAAAACAGTGTCTCGCTTAGATATGGTTGGAGGGTGAAAGAGATTCCTCATTTTCTTATCAAGAGTTTTTCTCGTGACAATAGTGTTTGAAGCCCTTCCACGTTTTAAGAGTTCACTCCGTTCTAAAAGATCTATGTTTAGTGCATAATCATCTAGTCTAATACCGTTCTCCTCTGAGTTTCGAGGTTTAAATGCAGCAAAAATAGCTGATCTTGATATACTTTTCAAAATGTCACATTGCTAGCTAGCGAACTGACCGCGATACACAGCCTCAAAATCTAGTCGTGCGAATTTGTTGGCAACTGCTGGCTGCAAAATATGCAACGTGGAAGCGTATACCAATTGATCAATGTAACGGCCCGTTGTCAAGAGAACCGTTGTTATGCACCAGTGTTTTTTTATTTCTCCTTCTCCCTATTCAGGCAAAGGCACAATAATCTACAGGTTAGGGCATGTGACAGTTGACGTTATGCCGTTGTTAGGCGACCGTATTGTTATGTTAACAGCTGTGCGACTGCAAAATTTTCAAGTCTTTGGCAAAAACACAATTTACGGAATTCGTATGTGTGTGGAAAGAGGGAATGTATCCTATGACTGAGTGAAGGTAATGAAACATGATGTAGAGGGTAGTTTCCGAAAGTAGTTTGATGAAGATCTAAACAAGGAGGTAAACTGCTAACAGGTTATGCGAATCGATGACCCAGATCATAATATTGATGTACGAAATGTTAGTGAATCAGTTGGGTTTCAGAACGTGGTAAGAGTGCATGGTAGTTAAGCAGTGTTTAGTAAAAGTAAAGAAAGGTTTCAGGGTGTTCAAAGTCATAAAAACAAAAATTCAAAATTATAACATTTTAATTATGCAGGCTACATTTTTGGAAAACGTGTAGTATTAGGCCGAAGTCACGAAGAATATTTTTTAAGAAAATTATGTAAATAAGTAATCTGTATCATATGCAAAATGTGAAGTTTATGCAAACGTGTAAGGAATTGCTTCGTGTTTTGTATTTGTTGCGTTTTTGGTTCAATTCGCGTGTCCTAATAGTTCAGAAAAAAATACCCAGGTGGGCTTTTAGATTGGATTGGTTCATCTGATGTTTACGGCTAATAACAGTCGGTTTTGCTAAATTACTATTCGTAGTTAGGCGTTACGTTCAACTAATTGGTATCGTGGGTAGTTATATAATTTAGAAAACATGTGACAGCATACGATATTAGCTTGTATTGAAAATAATATTATTTTACTTTCGAAGCGTTTCATTGGGCGTCTGTCCTGTTTATTCGCTGTCCCTTTGGCGCCCAACTAAGGGAAAGCGCACAGCTGAGGCAAACAAAATTTCAAGTTCAACCCTGAATATTTTCGTAATTACGGAACTTATGCACCCTTCCCTTCTAACACCCCACTGCCAGTGCCAAGTTCAAAACCCTTAACTGTCACAGGTCACAACTATCGATTAGCCACACAAAGCTTGACGTCACTACACAGTAAATGTTTCATTAGTCGTGGGGACAATAATGGGGCCTATTATCTTCCAATTTTAGTCGATTGTCCAATGGGAGTAATCGATCTGTTGGTATCGAGGAGTTTTTCATGCCAGTATACTGTAAGCCGTTGGCTTGTTTGCTTAGGTTTTTCTGCCATAATAGGTGGCTGGTCGCCTAGTTCTTGAGTATTAACAGTAAATTGGTTTTTGTTGTGGCTGCTTGTTTATGATAATCGCGGGAAATATTTTGTTTGAAAGTTTGCCGTTACTTTGAAGATTTGCGGTATTGTATTTGTCTTCGTTGCGAGATAAGTTCAAATTCTTTCTCATTCTCTAGTGGATATTTCTAAGCTATTGTGGTATTTGTTGTAGACTAGACATTATCGCATCTGTAAATTTGTCACTGTAAGAAAATATTAACTTTTGTGTTTATTGGAAGATCACTTCCAATTTATATATATCAGTACATAAATGTGACAGTCATTCATAACACCATTTAATAAAAATTGCATCAGTGCTTAGTTTTTGAACGGACGATACGCTGCATTCAAATGAAACAACTCTGCGCGCCCTTCATTTCTCACTGGGTCACGGATTACGACCACTTTTGATGCAGATGTCAATTTTAGTATGTGAACTATTTCGTTTACCAATAAGGTGGATATGTGTTTTCACCTTCACGCACGGCCGTGCCGGGCGCATGCGTCACGGTTCATTGCCTTGACTACGGAAAGAGATCCTAATATGGCGGGCGGCGCAGGATTGCCTTGCGCCAACGCAAACTGAACTCATTCCGAGCAATCAGTCTATCAGAGCAGCACATATCATGTAACAATAAACGAATGAGATAAACAAACAAACAAAATATCGCCAAAAATGTGCTGTTCGTGGTTGAGATGTCGAAGGCGCGTCGCCGATTCGACTGAAAACAATGAACCGATGGAAGCTTTTGAGAAATCTGAAACGCTCGCTGAAGAGGCGTCGGAAGAGGAACAAAAGACGAAGTCACGTAAGGCCTGTTCATATCGCACCTCTATTGCGTTCCTAGTTCTCATAACGTTTCGCTTTTTGCACATTTTTGGACATTTTCTTTTCCTCCGTTCTCGCCTAGATTTTAGTATTACGTCAGTATGATTCACAGACATGTTAGGCATTGTATGGACGAATATAGACAAAGTAATGTCTTTGCATGACGAGTGTTTTTGCTTACGATGTTTTAGTCAGAAATTGCGTGACTTCAAATTTTTATGAGCAACATTTAAGGCTTCAGATATTGCCTGTTAATAGCGTTGTTAAATATTAAAGCTTAAGCGTATCCGAAATATAAAATTTTGGACCAGTTTCTGATATATTTAGCGTAGAGCCTTGTAGAATATTATGACACAAGGTCTTCTTGCGTATAATCCCTCACTTAACATCGAAACAGGCTAAGGATTAACACACATTTCTATAGTTTTGCATATCACTAGCCATTTGTATTGTATGCGAAATATCTGCATACCATTTATGAATATGTGGGCGAAAATACCATTAACGCAATATTTCGAGCCTTAAATTAAAGCGAGGCTCTTTTAAGGACTGTCAACCTGCAGCATTATTAAAAGCGTGCTGAGAAAACTAAAGTATTCATGTAGTGAAATCTTAGATGTCAACGTAGAACTTATTTATACTAGAGTTCTTTGTTAGCAGAAGACGTCATTTTGAGCTTACGATACTCTAAATCCTGGTTTTAAAATAAGGTCAGATCTTTAGCAGCATTTCGTTAGAATCTTCTATGTGATTAGTTAGCATGTGCATTACTTCAGAATCTTTATGCTGGATTGAGCTTGCTCTACTTTTACCTTAAAACACATAAAATGGCAATCGATCGACTTCATAGGTTTGAAAAATTCGCCTGCTCTGCTTTGTCAAAAGGAAAGGCATTGCCATCGTTGGCAATCTATGTGTGTTGGTATATTAACAGGGCTTCCTAAGATTCGTACTCAACTATTTCGTCAAATTCCATTTCATTTTCAACAGCGCCGTCCCGGGTGACACGCAACAACCAGATGCGGTTGTCGAACGCTCCCGGCGCTTACACGAACGGGCACGGCGGCGACACGACCGGCCGGCGCGGCGCCGAGAACGTGCCGCCGCCGGTTCAGCCGCCACAGGCCACGGTTACCAACACTAGGATTACGCAACAGGTGAGAGGACACAGCTTCATGTACGCTAGGACAAACACCACCTATCTTGTAACAAACCAGGAGAATTCCTGCCGGTCTGAAGCCGAAGCCAAGGCTTTGCTTATACCCAGGGAATTGCAACCAAGGGAATTCACATCTCAAGGAGTTTTAGCTTACGTTAAAAGACCAAAATAGGAAGCAGATATCGTTTTCCTCATTTAACCATTTCTATATTCAGTCTTGCGCCATCCTGCTTCTCATAATAACGAATCCTAAGGTCGAAAAAACATAGTACACAATATTGTAGGTCACCAGATTAATTTTCTGCGGCTCTGGTATTTAGTATAACTTTTGCGTTTACTGTAAAATAAGGAATATCCTTGTTTACTAGTGATGGTAACGTCCCTCATCATCATCGGTCGGCTTCTAGTCTTACTAGATGCAGCTATGTAGGTACTGTATACCAGTATTTAACTCGAAGCGACTGCCTATCTGGCCTCCACAAGTCAGCTATTGGGTAAAACGATACGCCTTGGTAAGAGTGGTTGTCAGACTTTCAGGCTCCTGACTAGCAGTAGTAGCAGGACCTTTAATGATCCACGAATGACACTGGGACCAGCGGTTTGATGGTAACGTCCCTGTCATCTGTTAAATTAAAATCTTGTTGGCTTTTGATAACCTTCAATTTACAGTAGACCCATACCATACCTATCCATTGCCCTAACTCCTCTCCTTGCCACGCTACCATCACTTCCAGCCGCCCCCGTCAGGCGGCCGGTCGCGCGCCGGCAGTACGCCGAGCGCTGCGTCAGTACCGCAGGGGCTGCAGCAGCAGTCGCCCTACATGCCTCATCAGCAGCGGAGGATGCATAATGTTAAAGAGGTTCCTTTTGTCCTTTCCTATACACCTCCACATATAAAGGGTTTTTCAATAGGGGCCGGGCGCCCATATTTGAATTGAAATAACGCCTTGATTGTTTACAAGTAGATTATATTTTCTTTTTTGGACGGTTTACTTTTTGGCATTATGTATATATAGAATGAAATGATAAGGATCATTTAAATGACCACCTCGGCTTCGTATGGTAGCGTGAATACGAGAGGTCCAATTTTCCATCACCAGGTCTTTGACATTTCATGGCTTGTTCACATTCACCAGTGATTTTACATAACCCCAAAAAAATCAAGAAGCGTTAAATCACATGATCTTGAAGGCCATGTCTTAACCCTGAATCTTGAGAACAGAAATCCGTTGAATTTCCTTTAATTGCGTATGACAGGTGGCACCGTCCTGTTAAAACCTATCTGTCAGATCTCATCTTGATATATGCTGAACATTGAATTACTCATCTGTCAAAAATTATTGCCAATAGACAATCTAATATGGCCGCCATCAGCAGTCAACGATACCTTGTCCCTATTGAAAAACACTATACTTATCCCTTCTTTCATCTTGGTATTGTAGTTCGGGCATAGTATCCACCTCTGAGTCCTTTACTAACAAATGGATTTCTGAAATAAAATGATTTTTATTACAAAAAGGTGTGTGTGGCAAACTGCAGTGAAAAGGTTCAAGCAGTCTCCAGAAAGGAAATGGATGCTTTCGCAAAGGGCACAAGTTACCCGTACTATTTTTTTTTTTATGTTTTGTCCTAAAGGTATTGTTAATGGAATAATGGGTACAGGAACTAACAGGGCCTGAATTTACTATGACCACTTAACGATTCCTTACTCGTAACCACGTCAATCACACAGGAAATCTGCTAATATTGTGTTAATAATATCGACAAATTGTCTTGGAACATACAGAATGTGACATTTCGATTCCTTACCGTTACATTGTTTTCTAAAAAAACACGATATTGACGTAGTTTGACCGTAGTAAGATTCCGCGGGAAATCATTATAACTATACAGAATTGGGGCCCAGGAATATCGCTAGATTGAGAAATTGTTGCGGTTGTGGAACTGATTTATATTTGTAAAGTACACCTTGTTAACACTTAAAAAAATCAAACGTCAAAATGAGATCTTTACCTCCAAATAGATATATCGGCAACGTGGCACAATCCTCCAGATACAGTTCAATGGCGCGCCTTCACTATGACGAAATCAATAAATAAATGACTTCATATCAGTTTCCATAGATTTTTTAAAGCTAATTTAAACTAAGGGGTTTAGGGAATAATGTCTTCAGCCACAATTTTCACATTCTGTAACCTAATCTTCTTCATCTCCCCTCCTTCCTATCTTTGTCCCATGTTACATGTGGTCGGCGTAACATATATTTTCCGTTCTCGCCTCTCAGCCGGCACGCTATCATTTACTTTTTCTTCTTCTTCTTACTACTCTTCCATATCATTCGTCACACGATTCATCCATCTTTTCTTTGGCCTTCCTCTCATTTTCCATCCATCAACATTTATATTCATCACTCTTTTATTCACATGCGTTTCTTGCCTTATCATCACATGCTCATACCAAGCCAAACTATTTATTTCCAACTTTTTTGTCACTGGCGTCACTATCAAACTTTCCCTTACATAATTTCTAACCTAATCCAATTTCGACACTCCACACAACCCTCTCAACATTGTCATCTCCGCTGTATGCAATCTCTTTTAATCCGTTTTCTTCACTGCCCAGCATTCTGATCCTTATAGAACGACAAGCCCTATCATTGACTTCCCTTTTACATTAGGGGCGGGCACGCGTGGGTCGCAAGTTGTTCCTGTGACCTGTCTCCATTTCATCCATCCTAAATTGATCCGGCGTGTTACGTGCCATAACACCTACTGTACAAAGCAAAGACCTTTGCTAGACCAATATTAACGTTGTCGAGATGACTAAATTCTGGTCGAAGCTTATATAAAACCATAGAAGCAGCATTTATCCCACCTTCTCTGGCAGTTCACAGCGAACAGCGTGGCAGGCAGCGGCGGCACGGCGCGGCCGGCCGGCGTGTCCAGCACGGTGTCGGTGCCGCACGCCGTAGCGTCGGGTGCCGTGCGACGCTCCAACGTCGTCAAGGAGGTGGAGCGGCTCAAGGAGAACCGCGAGAAGAGGCGGCAGAGGCAGGCCGAGCTTAAAGAGGAGAAGGTAACAAATAACATCTATTTCATAACTATTCTTAAATTCACTGATGCACAGCCTAAACCACTGGTTCTAAAGAATGAATTTATGCCAATAGGGGATGAAACTGTGTATGGTGTTCGTCACGTTTGCCGATGGGAAATCGCATCAGGCGCACACGGCTTGTACAATATAAAATTCTAACTATTGAATATTATATGTATTTTGTGAAAAAAGGCACTTCATGTTAAAACAGGTGTTCCTATTTTTAATACGGGTCAAAGGCAGATTTTTTTTAAACGCAGGAACGGGCTTGGAAACAGTCCTGGTAGGTATTAAGTGGGATGAGACAGGTCCCGAGTTCCCGTACACTCGGAACTTGAAATTGGGATGATGCGGTTTTAATAAACTGCCCAATTTTTGAGATTTTTATCAATTTTTTTTTTTCTGGTCAAGTAAACAACCTTGTTTAGATGTCACAATAGAAGAATTTACAATACTGATTCAGGATTCTCCATAATATCTTATTAGATAGTCATATTATTGTAAAATGTTTTTATTAGGGTAAGGATGCCGAAAATGAGATACCAATTTATTTTTGGCCGTTAAATATAAATTACTGCACTAATCACTATGAAAATTGCAACATTCGATAGGGTATTTAATGAACTTTATTTATGAGAGACCGTTTCAAGGCTGCCTTTTATTTCTTAGGACATGTATCGTAAAATTCATGAAATGATTGATACAATGACTGTAAATTAAAAGCATTTAGTGTTAATTAATACAGTTGTAGTATACCTTGTAAACATTTGATGACAAAAATTTGGTTTTGGGGTTTCGTGAAAACCCGCGCGTACACAACCTAATTTCGCCTTGGACTGGGAAGCACTAACGCACGTTTCGATCTTTTGCCACGTGGCTTCCAGCGACAGTAGCGTCAAATGGCTGCGACTATTAGTTTCCCCAAAACCCAACTATCTCATATTCGGCATCCTTACCCTACATATTCAGAATCTAGAGACGTCTGCTAGTTTTTATTTTATTTATATTAAAGTCATTCAAAGCATACATTTAAATACGTGAAATATTAAGAAAACAACGTCTTTTTCCCTGTAAACTTAGACATTTCGAATTACTATTTTATTCGGAGGGGTTAGAATAGAATAAAATAAAATAGAATAAAGTTTATTTGCAAATATGAGTAATACATAGGTAGTTATAGGTATCACAATACAGAGTTTGAGAGTTTTTGATATGTTTAATCTGTAAATAGCTTCAAGACCATTAATTAACTCGAATGTTATCTTTCAACTCCAGGAAGCCCTAATGAACATGGACCCCGGCAACCCCAACTGGGAGTTCCTAGCGATGATCCGCGAGTACCAGAACAGCATCGAGTTCCGGCCACTCGTCGGCAACGAGCCCGTGGAAGACCATCAGATCACCGTGTGCGTGAGGAAGAGGCCGCTTAATAAGAAGGAGAATGGGAAGAAGGAGGTTAGTGTCTATAATTACGTCAATAGCTACATTAAACATGGGCAGGATATGCAAAAATGAAGAAATAATAATATTTATGTAACAATGGGGGGGGGGGGGGGGAACTGAAGGTACGTAACACACAGTAGGAATAGCTTTTATTTTGACAGTCTACAAGATTCATTGCATTGTTTACCTTGTTGAGCAGAAAAATTTCTCGAACATAATTATGAAGCAACAATTTTACCCTGGTGACCTGTAATACAAGTTTTTAAATAAACCTATCTCAGGCACCAGTCTCTTACAAAGTTAGCTCCTTTTTCGTCGAAGTTTATCATTCAGTTCCTAATTTGTGTAGAGAGAGAATGAACATTTTATAATAGTATTTTATTTAATAAATTGGCAATATCCTTCATAATGATTCAGATTCTGATTAATAGTGTATAACGCAATTCATGAAACACGAATTACAAAAAAAAGGTGAAATACTTTAAAAACTGTGTCTCATGGCTGCGCCAAAAAGGTCCAGTTCGGCAGTAAGGCCAGACAGATGCTTTCTAGCGCTGGTTTTCTAGTAAACCTTTCAACCCCTGCTAAATGTTATCTATTCAGAATATTTTCTGTGTATAAAGCTGTCCTTGCAGCCCGTTTAGTTTGAAACACTCTCAAATGGTGAATAAATCGGGACAATTCATTTGTAATAATCTGGTAGTTTTACCACTACTAGGTTTAGTCGCTCTTATGACCTATCAGTTTGCACGTCAAACTCAGGAAGTCTCTTCACACGCTCATTTCTCGAAACCAGTCTGAAACCAGAGATCAAAATCATGTATTTAAACTAGGCAGAGAATCAGCACTTTTTGCACATCAAATCTATGTAAGACAGTTCCCCAAAATTGAAGCTGGGACGAAGAAGTGGCGCAACAATCTCCCCAGTACCGCAGCTGTCTGTTCAGTTAGAAGAACTTGATTCTTTACAATATTAAGTAATTAAAAAAAAAAAAACATCTGCTTAGCCTTTTCCCAACTATGTTCGGGTCGGCTTCCAGTCTAACCGGATGCAGCTGAATACCAGCATTTAACATGGAGCGACTGCCTATCTGACCTCCACAACCTAATTACTGGGTAATACGATACCCCTTGATAAGACTAGTTGTCAGACTTTCTGGCTTCTGACGACCCGTAACGACTATCAAAAATCAACAAATGACAGCCGGGGCCAACGGCTTAACGTGCTTTCTGAGGCACGGAGGAGTCTTGGTATGTAAAGATGTTCACCCATCCACGGACCAACCGCGGCAAGCGCAGCTTAACCTGAACGATCGATCCGTGCGGCTTATATAACTTAGCCACAAGCTCTTTAAAAAACAAATTGCCCATATATTATATATTTGGCCAATATACCAAAACAAACTCAGAATACGGAAAGAACCAGAAACCACGTTCAACTGATATTGCAAGCTGCAGGCTGGGTCCAAAAACAAAACAAGTGACCCCCGCTCGCCTCACTTCCCACCCGCGTTATATTGCTAGCTCAGACATAATTTGCCCATTTCTGGGGTAAATGTTGAGAGTATTGGGGGTACGAAAATAACAAAATTTTACTGTCCTTTTCTGTACATGCATTATTACATATGGTTTGCTTTGATAACATTATTTTTTCAAGTCGTTAAAAATATTTTTCAAGTAGTTTTAATACATACTACAATGAATAAAATCCCTCAGTAGGTAATAAAAAGAAGGGAAAACAAAACTCTAAAATTGGCAACACGTACAAGATGGACCCATTCTTCACGATGACAATTACAAATTGAACAAATTATTCAATAGTTAACTATGACAATAACTGAATGCGCTACTTGCACATGAAATGTGATCCCATCCTATTATTTTTTTAGTCCAGCTGAATTTTTAGAGGTAGGAACGACACAAGACGGCATAATTTAAATAAATTGAACACCGGTAAAACACGTCACGCGGTCAAACTACTGCGCATCAAACTACTCTATTTAAGAGTAGTTTTTGTGGCTTCAGTATTAGGCGCTCTTACGGCTTTTGGTTCTTTTTGTATTCTGAGCCAACAAACACATGAAAGTTAGTGATTTGGTAATGAAAATGTATGACTGTAAAACCTTTTTTTCTTTGTTAAATAACTATATTCTCTCCGTACATTCCAGGTGGACGTAATCAGCGTGCCCACAAAGGACCAGATGATAGTGCACGAACCGAAGAACAAGGTGGACCTCACAAAGTACCTCGAGAACCAAAAGTTCCGCTTCGACTACGCCTTTGACGACACCTGCACCAACGAAGTTGTTTACAAGTTAGTATTACAGCTTCGTGCAACTAGAAAGAAACATACATACATAGACTCACGTCTTTAGCCCATGGAGGTACGCAGAAACTACAGAACGCCACCTGCTACGATCCTTACATACTCCTTTTGCTTCGTTTATGTTCACTATGTACTCCTGCACCCTAATTGCGTAACTCACGATTAATCATAATCGATTTCGTTTTGACAGTTCAGTAATATTCATTGCGTTATTTACGTTGCTGAGCAGACACATTTTTCGAACATATGAAGCAATGGTTTAACAATCCGTTTCAAAACGAAACAGATTATGATGAATCGTGAGTTACGCAATTAGGGTGCTGGTCATATTCGCACTCCATTTTACATGGTGCGACTACCTCTGACCTTCACAACCCAGTTACTGGGTAATACGATATCCCTTGGTAAGACTGGTTGTCAGACTTTCGGGCTTCTGACTACCAGTAACGACTGTCAAATATCCACAAATGACAGCCGGGACTAACTGCTTAACGTGCTTTCCGAGGCACGGAGGGCTCTTGATATGTAAATATGGTCACCCATCCACGGACCAACCGCGGCAAGCATAGCTTAACCTGATCGATCGACCCGCGCAGCTATTATAACTTAGCAATAAAAAACAAAACCAAACCAAATAAAACTACATAGTATGATACAAAAATAAAAATAACTGTATAGTAAAATTAAAGTACTGTGTACTTAGCATTTTTGTCCCACGAAAGAAACACGTGTTTGCGTGTTATACGCTGATGCTACTCGTGTTCACGCACACATTCACAGCGTGTTTGTACACTTAATGACCACAAGTAAAGTAAGCAGCGGAGCAGGCTATTGCACTGAATGGATATTAAATTATTGATAATATTTGCAGATACACGGCAAAGCCATTAGTGCAGACGATATTCGAAGGTGGCATGGCGACGTGCTTCGCGTACGGACAGACCGGCTCCGGCAAGACGCATACCATGGGTGGCGACTTCCAGGTAAAAAATATTACGATGCTTCAGAATCCAGGTTCAGAATTTTGTCGATTTACAAAAGAAGCTTTGCCTCTGTTAATGACAACGTGCTTACATTGTCATATTGTGTTCCAGGGCAAAACTCAAGACTGCAAGAAGGGTATCTACGCGATGGCGGCGCGGGATGTGTTCGCGTTCCTCAAGTCGCCAAAGTACAAGCCACTCAACCTTATCGTGTCCGCGTCCTTCTTCGAAATATACTCCGGCAAGGTAAACACAGCTGGTCATCTATACACATTAATAAAATTTAAGTGTCTGTTTATGTCAAAATAACGGCTTTTCCTGAATGCTTTTGATAGTATTTTATTACTTACAAAAAAAAAAAAACATTTTTTTTTGTCTGTCCGTTTGTCTGTCTGTCTGTTCCGGGTAATCTTCGTCCATCTTCAAGCACCCATTGTGTGGAGAATCACATCAGCAGAAATCTCTAGTTTCTACACAATGAGTGCCTGTTAGATATTTGTTTTATTTGTATAGCATAAGTTGTCTTTTTCGTACATGTTGCTTTGACAAAATAAACGTTTTATCTTTCTTCCTTTCTTCTACTGTATATATTAACCTATATTTTCCCGTTGCGTCCAGGTGTTTGACCTGCTAGCGGACAAGGCGAAGCTGCGCGTGTTAGAGGACGGCAAGCAGCAGGTGCAGATCGTGGGCCTCACGGAGAAGGTCGTGGACAACGTGGACGAGGTGCTCAAGCTCATACAGCACGGGAACGCGGCCAGGACGTCGGGGCAGGTACGGACATGTTGGGCCAAGTAATCATTGAGCTATTTGTTTCGTGTTCAATGCCAGTGTCGTGTATAATAGCTTTTTTCACTTTGGTTAGTATTAAGAGTGCATTTCTCGGTCCATCTATCGTCAACACTGGCATGATAAACAAGCTTGTTGTTTCATCCAATGCAATGTAAGCGAGTGAGAACGAAATAACATTGAACGAAAACGAAAATTGACGCGCGGAGATTTCAGATACCTTGATCCAATAAATACGTGTTTTTGAAAACGTTTTACAAGTTTTTGGAAAAATTTTTCGCCATTTAGAAACTGTAATGGTACATGTGTGATGAAAGTTGAATCGAAATCTAGAACTCATTGAATACAGACGCTCTCGTGATTTTACACGATTTGTTCGCGCCACTAGCTTCAACCCAGTTTTGAAAATCAGCTATAATCGGCTACGCGTCGCGTCATTACGATATTTTGTATCCCTCCTTCATTGTATTTCTGCCATATTGGTTATCTATAACATTGCCCACAGTCGTTTATTGAGTCAGTATTTTTCTAATAATGTATGTCCGTTCCAGACGTCTGCGAACTCCAACTCGTCTCGCTCGCACGCCGTGTTCCAGATAGTGGTGCGGTCGCCCGGCATGCACCGCGTGCACGGCAAGTTCTCGCTCATCGACCTCGCCGGCAACGAGCGCGGGGCAGACACCTCGTCCGCTAACCGGCAGACGCGTACGTATCACAATCATGACTAATTTTTTCAAATTAGGCCACTCAGCACTTTTCGAACGACAACATGACACAAGACAGTCCCCAGCACGCCCGCCCTTCACCACTTCCCAGAGCTTGTGCTCCGCAGCAGCACGGCTGTCTGTTCACTTAGATAAACTTGATAAAATGATAAAAGATTTTCTTTTTGTAAGTAGATTTGTGCAAACACTTTTACACGTCAATTATATTTTTGAAACTAGCTGAGGTCGGCGTTTCTTATCTCACTATTCTGCGAAGAAAGGCCGGAACAAACCCAGAGGTTATAGTCTCTTTTAAAGTCCAGATATAATCCTGGTTAGATAATGTGAAGATCATGTGGATGGGTATCTGAAATGGTCTTTTGAGGAAAGAACCTTTGTCTCTCAAACCACAGATTGAGAGGACTTGTCCAATCAATGCACGCATTTATCAGTAACCATGCAGCTTAACTCAGAACTTGAGGAGGTCAACGATTCGACGAACAACCGCAAAGAAATTATATCTTGGTAGGCCGCATAAAATACTCAAACTGCCAGATAATCCCTCGTGGTGGGGCTTGCGCGCTTCTGCACTCTTGGTCGGTACTGGTAGAGTTTACTTTGCCTTAAAAGGTCTAGGGTGAGGAGCCAGACCAAGAGAGATACAGAAACCCGTAGGCCAGCTGTTGGACAGTAGCGACCCCACGGACCCTATCTCCCGGTAGAAGTCTTGTTGCTCACCTCTGGCTTGCCTTGATTGGCCGGCTGGAGTGAACAATGACTAGAAACTGAGCTCCCAACTCATTCTTGCATTTATTGGCCGGCTTGAGTGGACATTCGCAAGAGCAATCGTGCTCGGAGGTAGGAATTACTCCAGTAAGTTGGTGGCAGGGATCTTGACCGTATTTCCGGAATTGTCCTGATAGCCGTGGAATAAATACCTTTCCACTCCACAAGCACCTCACCTCTGAAAGTGTTGCCCCTTTGTTGCTACGTCACTACATGCTAAGTACTGTTTAAAGTGGCCCAGAGTGTGCAAGTCAGCCCCTGCCATTTTAATCCGTGTATCATATAACATTGATCAGGCAGGAGAAATAGTCCTCCCATAGTTTTAGGTTACCAAACCACTATAACAACCCAAACCCATAGCATAATATATTTTGTTTCCAATTTCTGCAATAGTCCTGCGCCAACCGAGAGTTGTCCTTGGGTGTACTGGCATAGTGCATACATGGATAATCGTCGATAGGTGCCTCCTCATCCTTTAAAATTGTGCAAGGGGCCTCTGCCAGCTGGCTTTGGCTCCTGGTACGCCTTCCAAAGGTCCGGGACCCCAGGGATCCGAGATGACAAAAAATAATAACAATATCAAAGTAAATATTCATGTCAATGTGCATATAATAAATCATCAAATGTCAAAGAGTAAAGGTTTGCAAAACAAAAAAAACGACATTCAGTATGCAGACATCGGAGCAGCTTAATCCCAAGGTTTTTTTGTCCTCAATATAATCTTTTTCAACACATTTGCTCAAAAACTGTATTTACGAAGCCTGTATACATGGTTCGAAAGTTAAAAATTACGCACTAATACAATGGAACGTGCGGTAAAATAGGTACTCTCACCTAAGTACCTATTTTACCGCATACCTCGTTGTATGGCACCGTGCGTATTCTTTACGGTTTTTTTTTAATTTCCATAAAATATTATAAGAATCTCGTCCAAGGAGTTTCACATTACGAGAATAAATAAGCTGACTGATCGAACCTCCTTGGAAGCGATTTTGCTCAATACGTTTGTCTCACTTTAATAATAAAGAGTAAATGAGATGAAAGATGTAGTTCTAATTTTCACCACGGGCATGTGGCGCCATTTATAAATTCGCGCCATTTTCATATTAGAAACGTCAATAATTTTTGCGAGTTTCCGACTGATATAATATAAACAAACTTTTATTATGAGTTTAAGCGAAGAAACTGATATTAATATGGAATCTACTCCACCTGATATTTTGAATGAGGCGCAAATTGCAGGGAACGGTCTCTTGCCGCCAAAATTGGAGAGCGCTATTTAATGATGTATAAGTTTGTTTAATTACATATTGTACTGTTTTCTCGCAAATGTGTTGAAAAACATTGTATGACACACGTGCAGAAATTGGTTTTTACAAACTCGTGAGTATGGTTTGTCTACTCGTTTGTAAAAACCAACTTACCTAGTATCATAAATAACTATAACAGTATAAAAGGCACAACTTACGTTTAATGAATGATTTGAATTTTTCTTGAGCCTTGTTGATGGTACAACAGTGTTTGTTCCTAGTATTTATACTATGGATATCAGTGTACATTTTAAGCAATTTAATATTTCATGAGCATAAAAAAGATTTTCAAAAATATACTGTGAAGGCACTGTTCTTTACATTAATCTCCTTAAATTTCACTCTGAGAAAGTGTGTCGAAAATAATTTATAAATTGATCGGCCAGCTCTTTTCTGCAAAACAAAGATAGTGTCGGCGGCGGCATATCCCCACATAAGATAACTATACGACATTACGCTATGAAAATAGCTAAAGTGCACTAAATGGGCTGTTTATATGTCAGGTAAATTAAGAATTTTTATGACAGCATATGCTGTGGAGCTTAGCTTTTTCGACAATTTATCTATATGTGGACCCCACAGAAGCTTGGCATCCAAAGTTAAACCCAAGAATATAGTGCTATCATCAGGATTCAATTCTCTGCCCTTTATCAACACATTATTTTTCACCTGCCTAACGTGAGGTAGCGTAAACTTAATGCATTTGGTTTATTTTTCATTAAGAAGTAAATTTGTTACATTTAACCAGTGAACTAGTTTTGAGATAGACCTATTCACATCGTCAGTAACCAGCTGTGGACGTTTAAACAAAAGTGAAGGGTCATCCGCAAACAACACTATATCATGATTATCCTTAATAAGGCAAGGCAAGTCATTATAAATAAGAAATTAGAAAGGACCAAGAATTGAGCCCTGTAGGACTCCAATCCATACTATAGATCCGGGAGATCTTTTCCATGTAGGTCAACACACTAATCCTATCACTCAAGTATGAAGTAAGAAGATCCAGAGCGATGTTCCGGATCCCGTAGTAGCGGAGTTTCACGATTACAGTTTCATGAACAACGCAATTGAATGCTTTTGATAAATCACAAAAGATGCCCAAGGCATCGTATTTATCTTCCCATGCCAAATTAACGTTCCCAATAAACCAAATTAACTTTTCTTTGTTTTGAATTTACGCTAAAACGCTCTTTTCGGTGACTTTTTACCACGTGATCACGTAAAGGCGTGGTGCGTTCCGAATTGTAATAATATAGAATTCACGTCTGAATTGGCGTGAGCGCGATAAAGTTGTCCCGTGAATCGTCGTAGATGACGTCATGAAATGCCATCTTGGGATAACGCCGACTGTGCGTTTTAATAATATCACCGCGAGCGCTGTCAAAAATGACAAAATGACAGTTGTGCTGTTTTGTTTTGAGTCGCATCATATCTTTAGCTAACTTAGATTTATTTGAAATGGTGCTTCAATCTAAGAAAAATAAATGTATACAAGTTTAATATGGTGAAAATATGTTTAAACTTGTAGTGAACACTGTTAACGCGTTCACGAGCGTTCCGTATTGTTAACAAAAAAGTGAAATCTATAGGCCGACCGTCTAACTGTGTCCTCGCCTGCGCGGTACAGAGGCGCGGGGATATGTCGACCAAGGGGACTGAGACAGGTGCGGGCGGTGGGGGCGCTTAGTAAGATACATACGAGATGAAATGCGCCAAGATAGTTCCTAAGATATGTGACGTCATAGGAAAGAAATAGTGATTTATTTAATGAAAAACAATTAATTAATGAAGATACAAAATTTTAATGAACTTTGTACGTAAATAAAATATTTGGTAATAAACTATTGTACTATTTATTATATAGAATAATCATGAAAATAAATCAATCAGACAGGTCCATATCAATGTCGGTAAATGATAAATGATTTATTTCTGTAAGTAGGTTTGTACAAACACTTTTACACGTCAATCATATTTTTTTTTAAACTAGATGAGGTCGGCGTTTCCTATCTGACTACTCTGAGACGAAAGGCTTCAACAAACTCAGAGGTCGCAGTCTCTTTTAAAGTCCAGACATAATCTTGGTCAGATCATGTGGATTGGTGTCTGAAATGGTCTTTTGAGGAAATAACCACACAGATTGAGTGGACCTGTCCATTCAGTGCACGCATGTATCAGTAATCATACGGCTCAACTCCGAACTTGAGGAGCTCAGCGATTTGACGAACAATACCAAAGAAAAGACATTTGGGTAGGCCGCATAAAGTACTCAAACTGCCAGATTAACTTTAAAAATGAACTGAGAAAGAGATGAAACACAAAAACAAAAATACCACATAGTCCTCACATTCACAATAATTAAAGCAAAAATAATATTATACTTCTCAAAGTAAATATTCATGTCAAAGTGTATACAATAATAATCGAATGTCAAAGAGCAAAACAAAAATAAAAACAAGATTCAGTATACAAAATTGGAGCAGGTCAATCCCAAGCTTTTTTGTCCTCAATATATCTGGAACTTGATTCTTCACTTTCGACGGTCTCATCATCGGATTCATCAGAGTCGCCCTGAGTGTTAATAATAAAATCAACAGCATCATCCCGAATTCCATCATGTTTGCAGTACTCATCCTCGATATTAATAACATGGTTAACACAATGCTCCCATTTCTGTACGGAATATTCAGCAAATAATCCCTCAACGTAGTTTGTTTTGGTCTAAATTAGAGTCCACACTTTTTAGTGCTAATTGTCCCTTAATGTCACCCCAGACCAACTCAATAGGGTTCAGGTCTGGGTGGTATGGAGACAAACGCAACACTTCATGTCCGCTTCTTTTCAATAACTCGTCAATTTTATAAATATCTTCAGTGTCTGTCCTTTTAATCAATTTAAATAAATCGTCCTTTCTAAGCTTATTATCAAAAAAAACCACGTCATGTCTTCGTAACCATGTTTGCATTACTGTCTTGGTAGAAGCCATAGTCGGCTTTTTTTCTTCTCGAACCGAATGGTAAGCTTTTTTTTTTTTTTTTTTTTTTGGGTGGGAAATCATCAAATAACTTCTCCCGCTCTGGGTGGAGCAGGAGGGCGTGTCAGACTTTTACTGACTAAAACCCACCCGTGTTCCTTCAGTAGCCCTTAAGCCAGGGGCTGTGGTGTCTCTTTCGAACAAACCCGCACCCGTGGCAGGCATCGGCCCTTGCGGGTCCCATCACTGTTTGTGCTGACATCTCTTTGAGGCGCGCGTGGAACACAACGCGCCGTCGACTTGGGCTTGGTCCTTACCGGACAGCGAGCTACCCATTACTCGCCGTCCGCAAGCCCATGCCTACGGTGGCCGGAAATCGGCCTGGGATTCCCGACGCCCAGGGCGTCTCCGTATCCTGCGGCGGCTGGGGTCGCGAGGGCGCATATGCTGCCTCTCCCTCACGTGCGCCGCCTCCCTCTTCGCGAGCATCACTGCTTCGCTGAAGGAGGTGACGGCTCCCCATGCCCTCTCGCTCCGTACCATGGCCTGGACCAGGGCCGGACGCGAGAGATCGCCGCCGCCGATCGCCTCCACGAGGACACGGCGGTGCTCCGCCCAAGCAGGGCAGACCGCCACCGTGTGCTCCACCGTGTCCTCAGGGCGATCTTCGCAGTGGAAACACCCGGGCGTTTCCTCCCGCCCTATCCGAAACAGGAACCTCCCGAAACAACCGTGTCCGGTGAGGACCTGCGTCAGGCGGAAGGTGAGGACGCCATGCCGCCTCTCAAACCACTCCTCAAAGAGGGGACTTACCGCCGCAATCGTGGCGTGCCCAGCACTGGGTTGCGACAATCGCTCTCTCCATGTCACCATGAGATCCCGCCGGAGCTCTGTCCGCTGTGCCGCGATTTCCTGCGGCAGCGGACTTACGCCCCGGCGTTTGGCCTCCTCGCGCCACTCCCATATTTGCGCTATTCACTTTATGTCCGAATATCTTTCGATTCATCTTGAGATTGTTATTACATGTGTACTTCTCACAAGGCGTCCGCAACAATTAACACGTGCGATCGCTACCCGTGTAGCGATCGAAATGAGCTATTACAAAAATTCACCCACCGCCCGCACCTGTCTCAGTCCCCTTGGTCGTCATACCCCCGCGCCCCTGTACCGCGCAGGCGAGGACTCAGTTAGACGGTCGGCCTATCGGAACGCAAATGATTGATAAGAGCGCTGTGAGCGATAATGTCTAAAGTAGTTGCTATCAAGTGAATGTTGAGTTTATAATTAAAAAGATTTGTAATGAATAGAAAATGGTATTACTGGTGTACGGTGCCTCTGTGTACAAATACTTCTAAAACTGCGCCGCGCATAGTATTTGTACCGGTGCCGTTTACACAAAGCTGACGTCACATGTGATCACGTGATAAAAAAGCCATCGTAAAGAGTTTTTAGCGGTAAATTCAAAACAACAAAAAGTAAAGGAGAATGCCCACGGCACTATGGACAAATGTACTAATTTCAACATTTGCGTGCCTTCATCAAATCATCTTCGACATGTATAAATACTTCCTCAAAAAATTCAACGCAATCTACCTCGGCATTTCGGAGATATTTACAAAAATAAAATGACTATTTTGAGGTTATGTTGGAACGCAAAATTAACTGAAAAAAGCTATTTGAAAGGGTCTAAATGGGTTTCGAGTGAGCCTTGTGCCTTTAAAACACATTTGTGTAAAATCTGTAGCAGTTTACTTATGTTTAGGTGGCCAGTTACTGGTGACCACCTCACTTAGTCTTACTGTTTTAAATTTTGAGTATCTTTGTGCCTCAAAATCTTATTCCCGCGTTTCATTAAAACGTAACGCATGGAAGTAAACATTATATTATATAACATAACATCACACCTGTATTCCCCGAAGGATTAGGCAGAGGTGTACCTATGTGTAGTACACGCACGTTTCGCAAGTTATGTTTAAGTTCGATGTAATAGGGGGCGAGCCTATTGCTATCAAGCGGACACAAATCCAGACTCCAGGCTTCTAAAGAGCAATTCCAGATGGAAACACCCAACTAGACTGCCCGACCTGGAAATCGAACCCAGGACCTCATGCTCAGTAGTAGCGCTTGCAACCACTAGACTAACGAGGCAGTCAATATTATATTATATTAGTTACGTAATTCTTTAATTATATAATATAATATAAAGTAATATACTACTAGTATATACTTTTAATAGTTTTACTTGATGGCCCCGTACGCGAAATACGCGCTTTGACGTGGAGTTGCGGACAACAGCAAATACGTGACCTTAAGTGATAGAATAACGGGATCGCTGGATCCCGTTATGATGTCACCGCTTGATATGGACGAGAGTAAGCCACTGTACATCGGGTTATGACAGAGACAGATATAGAAAAATGCGTCCGCGAGAACGAAGATGGTGGAATATTGCAGATTTTATTTGGTTTTCAGCTGTTCAATTTTATTGTATTTTATTATTTACATTCCTATATTAATTTTAGAATGATAGTAAGTATCCTTTATTGATAGTCAGTAAGTTAAAGCCGATTTTGCTTCGGCTTCTCTCTTAAAAACGTACACCTCGCTGCTCCTTTTCCCTTTTTAAGGTGACACTTGTCCACATTTTTTCCATACAAACTTCGGGAGGGTTTTACTCCACTGTTTGACTATGTACATCAAAAATTAAACATGGTATGGTTTTGTCTCGTTATTATTATTGTCTGTACGGAAACAGAATACTAAAATAAAAAGCCATTAAAAAGTTATGAGCCAATAAAGATTCGTTTTTCTTGCTAATTTTACCTAACTTTGAGCGTGTTTAAAACTTGCCGATTTCTACACGGTGCGTGTGGTAGGCCTATTACAATATAAAAAGAGTGTACGATTACCATCGACACGAAAAGAAGAAGAAGCTATCACATTTATTTTTTTGAATTACTGATTTAAATCTCTCTCCTACAGGCATGGAAAGCGCAGAAATCAACAAATCCTTGCTCGCACTAAAAGAATGTATCCGGGCGCTCGGCATGAAGGGTCAAAACCACCTACCGTTCCGAGTGTCCAAACTGACGCAAGTCCTGCGCGACAGCTTCATCGGCGACAAGTCCCGCACGTGCATGATCGCCATGATCTCGCCCGCCATGTCGTCGTGCGAGCACTCGCTGAACACGCTGCGCTACGCCGACCGCGTGAAGGAGCTGGGCACGGCCGACCCGCAGCGCCGGCCCGAGTCGCCGCTGGCCGACGTGGACATGGAGCCGGCGCACGACCTGGCGCAGCTGCGCTCGCTCAATGTGAGTACTGTGTACTGTGTACTGTGGCTCTGTGTACGCCGACCGCGTCAAGGAGCTGGGCACGGCCGACCCGCAGCGCCGGCCCGAGTCGCCGCTGGCCGACGTGGACATGGAGCCGGCGCACGACCTGGCGCAGCTGCGCTCGCTCAATGTGAGTACTGTGTACTGTGTACTGTGGCTCTGTGTACGCCGACCGCGTCAAGGAGCTGGGCACGGCCGACCCGCAGCGCCGGCCCGAGTCGCCGCTGGCCGACGTGGACATGGAGCCGGCGCACGACCTGGCGCAGCTGCGCTCGCTCAATGTGAGTACTGTGTACTGTGTACTGTGGCTCTGTGTACGCCGACCGCGTCAAGGAGCTGGGCACGGCCGACCCGCAGCGCCGGCCCGAGTCGCCGCTGGCCGACGTGGACATGGAGCCGGCGCACGACCTGGCGCAGCTGCGCTCGCTCAATGTGAGTACTGTGTACTGTGTACTGTGGCTCTGTGTACGCCGACCGCGTCAAGGAGCTGGGCACGGCCGACCCGCAGCGCCGGCCCGAGTCGCCGCTGGCCGACGTGGACATGGAGCCGGCGCACGACCTGGCGCAGCTGCGCTCGCTCAATGTGAGTACTGTGTACTGTGTACTGTGGCTCTGTGTACGCCGACCGCGTCAAGGAGCTGGGCACGGCCGACCCGCAGCGCCGGCCCGAGTCGCCGCTGGCCGACGTGGACATGGAGCCGGCGCACGACCTGGCGCAGCTGCGCTCGCTCAATGTGAGTACTGTGTACTGTGTACTGTGGCTCTGTGTACGCCGACCGCGTGAAGGAGCTGGGCACGGCCGACCCGCAGCGCCGGCCCGAGTCGCCGCTGGCCGACGTGGACATGGAGCCGGCGCACGACCTGGCGCAGCTGCGCTCGCTCAATGTGAGTACTGTGTACTGTGTACTGTGGCTCTGTGTACGCCGACCGCGTCAAGGAGCTGGGCACGGCCGACCCGCAGCGCCGGCCCGAGTCGCCGCTGGCCGACGTGGACATGGAGCCGGCGCACGACCTGGCGCAGCTGCGCTCGCTCAATGTGAGTACTGTGTACTGTGTACTGTGGCTCTGTGTACGCCGACCGCGTCAAGGAGCTGGGCACGGCCGACCCGCAGCGCCGGCCCGAGTCGCCGCTGGCCGACGTGGACATGGAGCCGGCGCACGACCTGGCGCAGCTGCGCTCGCTCAATGTGAGTACTGTGTACTGTGTACTGTGGCTCTGTGTACGCCGACCGCGTGAAGGAGCTGGGCACGGCCGACCCGCAGCGCCGGCCCGAGTCGCCGCTGGCCGACGTGGACATGGAGCCGGCGCACGACCTGGCGCAGCTGCGCTCGCTCAATGTGAGTACTGTGTACTGTGTACTGTGGCTCTGTGTACGCCGACCGCGTGAAGGAGCTGGGCACGGCCGACCCGCAGCGCCGGCCCGAGTCGCCGCTGGCCGACGTGGACATGGAGCCGGCGCACGACCTGGCGCAGCTGCGCTCGCTCAATGTGAGTACTGTGTACTGTGTACTGTGGCTCTGTGTACGCCGACCGCGTCAAGGAGCTGGGCACGGCCGACCCGCAGCGCCGGCCCGAGTCGCCGCTGGCCGACGTGGACATGGAGCCGGCGCACGACCTGGCGCAGCTGCGCTCGCTCAATGTGAGTACTGTGTACTGTGTACTGTGGCTCTGTGTACGCCGACCGCGTCAAGGAGCTGGGCACGGCCGACCCGCAGCGCCGGCCCGAGTCGCCGCTGGCCGACGTGGACATGGAGCCGGCGCACGACCTGGCGCAGCTGCGCTCGCTCAATGTGAGTACTGTGTACTGTGTACTGTGGCTCTGTGTACGCCGACCGCGTCAAGGAGCTGGGCACGGCCGACCCGCAGCGCCGGCCCGAGTCGCCGCTGGCCGACGTGGACATGGAGCCGGCGCACGACCTGGCGCAGCTGCGCTCGCTCAATGTGAGTACTGTGTACTGTGTACTGTGGCTCTGTGTACGCCGACCGCGTCAAGGAGCTGGGCACGGCCGACCCGCAGCGCCGGCCCGAGTCGCCGCTGGCCGACGTGGACATGGAGCCGGCGCACGACCTGGCGCAGCTGCGCTCGCTCAATGTGAGTACTGTGTACTGTGTACTGTGGCTCTGTGTACGCCGACCGCGTCAAGGAGCTGGGCACGGCCGACCCGCAGCGCCGGCCCGAGTCGCCGCTGGCCGACGTGGACATGGAGCCGGCGCACGACCTGGCGCAGCTGCGCTCGCTCAATGTGAGTACTGTGTACTGTGTACTGTGGCTCTGTGTACGCCGACCGCGTCAAGGAGCTGGGCACGGCCGACCCGCAGCGCCGGCCCGAGTCGCCGCTGGCCGACGTGGACATGGAGCCGGCGCACGACCTGGCGCAGCTGCGCTCGCTCAATGTGAGTACTGTGTACTGTGTACTGTGGCTCTGTGTACGCCGACCGCGTCAAGGAGCCGGCGCACGACCTGGCGCAGCTACGCTCGCTCAATGTGAGTACTGTGGGTCTGTGAGTAGCGCACGTGGCGCGGGCTTTGTTTTCACTGCTTACAAACCGTTTTGTGACGTAGCACAGCTATAAGATTGATCCGATGCTTAAAAGGAATGTTGCTTATCGTCATAACTCCAAACAATCTTGGCTTCCAACACGTCATTTGGTTACTGGAGTTGTAATTTTTCTCCGAATAGGCTCGCAGAAGACAAAAAACCGGCGAGCCTTACAGTACTCGCATGTGATGCGTAACATCTGACATCTCACCTTGGTAATAATCAATATTATATCCTGAAAAATAAAAAACAGGTAATATTTGAAATGTTTTTTTGTAACCCGAGAGAAGATATAAGCAAAATTGTATAAGAAAAATGTGAAAACTTGTGTTAAAGGTAATGTTCTAGAAACGTTGTTCTCCTTCTCTATTTCGTTTTTTTTCCTCATCACAGACACGCTCACACTGTTGGCTGACAGTACCAACCTCTCGGAAAATGCATTGGTACTGTTGTTTTTTTTTTTTTTTTTTGGGTGGGAAGTCATCAAATAACTTCTCCCGCGATAGGGTGGAGCAGGAGGGCGTGTCAGACTTTTACTGACTAAAACCCACCCGTGTTCCTTCAGTAGCCCGTATGCCAGGGGCTGTGGTGTCTCTTTCGAACAAACCCGCACCCCTGGCAGGCATCGGCCCATCACTTTTTGTGCTGACATCTCTTTGAGGCGCGCGTGGAACACAACGTGCCGTCGACTTGGGCTTGGTTCTTACCGGACAGCGAGCTACCCATTACTCGCCGTCCGCAAGCCCATGCCTACGGTGGCCGGAAATCGGCCTGGGATTCCCGACGCCCAGGGCGTCTCCGTATCCTGCGGCGGCTGGGGTCGCGAGGGCGCATATGCTGCCTCTCCCTCACGTGCGCCGCCTTCGCGAGCATCACTGCTTCGCTGAAGGAGGTGACGGCTCCCCATGCCCTCTCGCTACGTACCATGGCCTGGACCAGGGCCGGACGCGAGAGATCGCCGCCGCCGATCGCCTCCACGAGGACACGGCGGTGCTCCGCCCAAGCTGGGCAGACTGCCACCGTGTGCTCCACCGTGTCCTCAGGGCGATCTTCGCAGTGGAAACACCCGGGCGTTTCCTCCCGCCCTATCCGAAACAGGAACCTCCCGAAACAACCGTGTCCGGTGAGGACCTGCGTCAGGCGGAAGGTGAGGACGCCATGCCGCCTCTCAAACCACTCCTCAAAGAGGGGACTTACCGCCGCAATCGTGGCGTGCCCAGCACTGGGTTGCGACAATCGCTCTCTCCATGTCACCATGAGATCCCGCCGGAGCTCTGTCCGCTGTGCCGCGATTTCCTGCGGCAGCGGACTAACGCCCCGGCGTTTGGCCTCCTCGCGCCACTCCCATATATGCGCGAGGACCTTTGCCTCCAGATCCCATGGCGGTAATCCGGCAAGGAGGCCCGCCGCCTCGCCGGAGATCGTGCGATATCCCCGGATCATTCTGATTGCATTGGTACTGTTGCGCGCCACAATAATTAATGTCTGTGACATGGTAATATTAGTTATCCCTAGCGCCAGCTAGTATCGAGTAGCAGTATTAATAGAGTCATGATCTTTCTAGAAATTTCGATGCTAGAACTTTCTACGTCTGGTCAATCGGGGTCGGTATGTACTCGAAAATTCTAGATGCTTCTACGATAGAAGATTCTGGAACTATCCGAGGGCCCTATAAAAGACCGGAAAGGATCGCGAGTTCGCGACCCAGGCACTGCCTGGCAGGCAGCATTTGACAAGTGATCTTCAAGTGCGACTTAGAGTGATCAAGAAGTGCAATTGTGTTTTGTAATTAGTGTGTTTGAGTTTTTCTTAGGTTGTTTAATTAAAGTGTCATTTTTGATCATTTATATTGGCGGTTTTTAACTGTCACGAACCCCAAGGTCGTAACAGTACCATCTGACGGCCAAATCTAGAACTGCGTGCATTCATTGGTCAAATCAATAGCGCGCGCTTCTCGGGCTTCCTTTTACACATCAGAAAACATTCTGAGATGCTATAACCAACTTCTCTATTGAAATGTTCAACTTATTTACCAGGAGGGTGACATGTCAGCTGAGATGTACACGTTCCACGAAGCGATCGACGAGATGCAGCGCGCGGAAGAGGAAGTACTCGACAACCACAAAGCAATCTCCGACTACCTGCAACACGCGCTGCAACGCTGTAACCAGCTGCTAGGCATCACACGCGACGTGGACTACGACCAGGACGGTGAGTTGTTGCATGTATACTAACTTATTAATAAGTGTTGTAACGTACATCCAGTTGCTATAACGAAGCAATGATCAGTGTATGCCAACTGTACTGTATGCTTCAGAGGTGACGATATAGGCTGCTCTGAAGGCTTTTATGCGCAGCAATATGGTGTTCTTTTGTCAATCAATCCCTATAACTGTCTTGTCTATCTATACTTAATATTATAAAGAGGAAAGATTTGATTGTTTGTTTGTTTACATAGAAATAGGCTCCGAAATTGCTGAACCGATTTGAAAAATTCTTTCACCGTTGGGAAGCTACACTATCCCCGGGTGACATAGGCTATATTTTATCCCTGTATTCCCACGGGAACGGGAACTACGCGGGTGAAACCGCGGAGCGCTGCTAGTATTATATAAAAGAGAAACTGTCTGTATGACTGACATATCAACGCACAGCTGAAACTACTGGGACCCGTCCCGAAACCGTGTTCAAAATTTCACGAAATTTTACGCTTCCTCTTATAACGGGGAACACTAAGAAGGGGTTTTAGGAAGTTCGGCTTTAAGCGGGTGAAAAGAGGGGGATTTCGTTAGGATGAAAAAATCATATTCCCTGAGTCAATAAACTTGGAACTTGGCACGAATACTTATCTAAGTAAATCGTAAAGTTAATATTTTTCGAAAAGGACAATTAGGGGGTGTTCAAGTTTGTAGGGGATAATACGAAATCTACGCGAACGAAGTCGCAAAAGCTAGTAAAACTAACAAACATTCAAAAAGTCAAACAAAATGAAATGTGTATTTTTAACCGTCGAAAAAACGGACGAGATTCTCAAGTCGACGCGTATATTTTATCTTAGTTAAATCTTGGCTAGTTTAGCATGTTTATGCTAAACTAGCGTATACGAACATGTTTTTTGCTTATTTATCGCTTGTACGCTGTATGCAGGTGTGCGTGTTGCATTAATGTTTGTCGATGTGTGTCCCATGGATGTGTGGTGTATGTTACTTAGCATGTATTATCAGCGGCAGAAACATGGGGACGTTCGAAAAAGGGAACAACTAAGAAAATTAAACTTTTAAGTCAAACTCGAAGGGTGTTTCACATCGTAGACGACAATCATTGTCATTCTAACAAGATTTTTAACCACTTTACACAAAGTTCATTGTTTTTATTTGTTCCGATAATTTGAACGGTCCGTTTATCCCGATATTTTTGATACTGACTGTATGTCAGTGTGTTTGCACGCTTGCTTGAGTGTTACATTACATGCATGTATGTTCGGGTGTATGCCTCGCATGCATGTAACATTACATGTTGGTCGGTGTGTCTGCATACGCTACGTGTTGCAGGCGCATCAAGCGACTCCGCTTCCTGCCGAGCGTCGGCGTTGGCACGCGACGACCGCGCCGACTGTTAGGTTTGAGTTGCAACCAACGTTGCATTATTGTCATGTTACTGTAACACTGGTAAAGGTCACGTTGCATTGTTTAAAATTTTAAGGTCCGTCCAATGGTTTCTAAATACACTCATGAATAAAATATAATAATAAAAGATTATCAAGATATCCTCTGTATTAAAAAAACATTTCAATAATAAAAATAAATGCAACATACTGCTGAAGGCACAACATTGAAAATGCAGATACTAATTTTTTTTTTTTTGTGCACAATAATTTTCATTAAAGTTTTAGGAAAAGGGCTTTTAGTCCACTATCACTCGCTGCCGTAAACACTGCAATTTGAGCTTTTTTTTATGTCTGTCTTTTAAAAAATCAATTCGTGATATACTCGTAATGTGGACGAGACCATGAACAAAAAGCTAGTTTCATTGTTAACAACCGCGTCGATCATCATGCTGCCAATGCTGACGCTCATAGGACTAATTGATTTAAATTTTATGCTTCTAAAAAAAACATTGACAAAAGTCTATATTTATGTTTTTAAAAATAACAATCTGGCAGGTAACAAAAAAAAAAAATTGCTTTACGCTGTTTTATAATAATAATACTAAAATTCAACAAAACAACACGGCTTATTAAATCTTCATTTATCAAACCTAAGGCTGGATTTAGTTCTCAACCGATGGTCAGCGCTGACATCGGTCACATACCGACTCATCGTTGATTGTCGGTGCTACACATGGTGTAAGGGACAGCCCTCTGCAAACTGTGAGGGTGCATTCAACTCCTCATTTTGAACCATATTATTATTAATTTTTGTATCGTTTTTTCAGTTACTTTTAGATTATTTCAATGAAGCAATAAAACAAATCAGGTTTATTGGATTCCCATAACGATCCTGAAATAATTTAATGTACCGGTCATCTTAGTATGTTATACTGAATTCACCCCATCAGTCTGCGGAGGGCTGTCCCTTACACTCTTTATACGTCCATTTGTTGTCAGCGTGTTGGTACGTGTGACCGATGCCGACTGTACCCGACGACTTCAGAGTAACACTAAATCCAGCCCAACTCAATGTATCCATAAAACCTATACTTCAATCTATACTGTTGCCTTTCCAGCATACGCGACCCAATGGGAGGAGCTACTCAACGAGCAACTGGCAGTGCTAGCCCAGTCGCGCGACTTAGTCGCAGAGTTCCGTTCCAAAATGCAGCAAGAAGAGCACATCTCGCGCCGCATACAGCCTCCCCGACACCACTAGTGTACCTCGCCCGCACCCAACGTAGCGTCGATATAACATCACACGAACATGGTTAGATAACGTACTTTTACCTTTTAAATGGACGAAAAGTAACAAGAAACATGACTTTTGGTCCAAAAGTCATGTTTTAATAGTGTTGTGACTTTGTTCAGAACTTTTTATCGTCATTGATGGTTGCATACTGTAAGTTATGTTTCATATTTCAACAGAATATAAAACTTAAAAAGAAGCAGGATCCTTAGCACGAATGTTTGGACCTGACCTATGTATTTTTTTAAAGCAAACTTCGTAGTACTCATACTAGTAAAAATAAGTTTGTCAAGTCCTTAATACTTTTTTTTTTTCTAAATATTGCTTCCATAGTGCTGTAACAATTTATGTAGGAAGTTTGTCCATGACGATAATATGATAACTGTGACAGTATATGTTGCTATATGTCCACGCTAAGGGCACTCTCTGAGCTAGTAAGCTCAGATAGACGAAATAAAAGGTACCTTTTAACAGTTAGTAATTTAAGTTTGTATTGGAGGGTAAGGTACCTTCCGTCAGCATGTACGAAAAACCACAGACTGACCACTAGTCGTTCGAATGTTCGCCTTAATTACGATAAAACGTTAATTGTATTTGTGAGGTGTATCAAAGAGTAGAAGTCTTGTACGCTCCGGTTAGAAATGTACAAAAATGGATCATTTTGAAAGTCAGTATAAAAATAGGATTTTTGAGGGCGGAGCTTAGAGACGAATGTAATGTGACAATTTTAAACTTTGATAAGTAATTAAGAAAATAAGAATCTCGATGTTCGGTTGTTAGAAACCGAATGCTATTCCCTTCATCGTATCGACGTTGCGTGGTGCGCGCGGCGTGTGTGCAACGTGGCGCTGCAACACGTCACAACGACTGCTGACACAGAAATTACAGTGTATAAAGTAATCAGTATTGAGACAAATTGATTGTTTGGTGACCGTGTGTAGCTGGCCTACTGTATAATCGCTTCAATTTTGATTTGCCTGCGTTTCGGAAAGCTGAGCGAGTTGTGACCATTTTGTTCGATATTATTGTAAAGCTTAGTATACTGAGGTATGTGCCGTCGTGTTGAAAACGAGAGACTGTTTATTAGTAGTGTTTGAAGCACAAAGGGGGGCCGTGCGGCCGGCAACTGTCCCACATGACTCGTTGACGCGCTATTTTGGCGTGTATTTTTAACACAATAACGTCCAAAACAGCCTGTCGGTTTCAGTCGTGTTGCCGAGTGCGATGCGGTGTGAGACAAAACGTGCTATTACGAGTATCGATAGTAGATGTACCTTTAGTTTCTGTAATAGTTTATACAGTACTGAAGTCTATGAAGGTCTGAGTTCACTTATTGGCATTATACGTAATTTGTTTTGAGATTTTGCCCTAATACTTAGCTGATACTGTCCATGCGATGGTCAGTAAGTGAATTCACTCCTTTACTCATGCTGAAGATATAAAACTACGTGTTAGACATCGGTAGATACGTTTATCGATCGATACCTAACTTGTAATCGAATCATGTAATTGTAAGGTGCGCGACATTACCCTATTAACTTTAAGTCACTTATTCTGGATGCATTTAACTTTCGCTAAAGGCCTATCGTCGAACTGTAGATATTTTTATATACCGGGAGATTTGGAAGTACAAACGTGACAGTGAGGCGGTCCCAGTGATTGTGTAGTAGTTCCTCATTGGCGTAACTAGATGGCAGTAGCGGGAATGTGCCGGCCAGGATCTGAGGCTAGCTTGAGAATTAACGCTTCAACTCATCTGCTTGAAAGTTTATATCCTTGATTTTAGACTAGAGTCGTAAATCTAACTTCAATTTATTGTGTTAGGGGTCGTTTTTTAGACCAAAGCCACATTTGTCTTGTAAAACTGTTATGTACGTGTCGAAGGGCGCAGCCCTAGTTCGTTTTGTTCAATGCCCTAGTTGCGCCAATGTCTATAAATGTGAATGACGTGTCTGTCAAAATTCTATCCTATGTTTACATCTATAACTTAGCACCTTTATTTACATACTTGGCCATGCTTGATCTAAGCCAAGTCCGGTCAAGTATTGTTATCATTATTATGTCGAGCTTTTTAGGATGGTTTCAGTGTAACTTGGCCACTTGCCCAATTAGCCAAGCTTGACAGTTTTGAAGGATAAATAGTGTGCTGCTGTGATTTGTTCTCATGACAAAATTGTTTATAATAATGTTTTTGGCATAACGAAGTACTCGGAATGTTGTGAAATAGTTGTTTTTAAATTAGATGTTTTGAATGTGAACTGCGTTTTAAAATACTTTGCGCTCTGAAGGAAGATTACTTTTGTCTTGGCCTCAATTTGCACCATATTATATAACAAATAAATAATTGTAGTTTTTCACTGTTGTAAAAAATATCTTCTTTAGTTGACTTTATTTTCTCTTAACTTCTCTATTAAAAGTAAAAAAAACGGACCAAGACAAAAGTAATCCTTTTAAATAATAAACTAAAAAGAAACAAAGTATTGATTGAAAATGTATAAATGTTGAGTATCATGTGATCGATTAACATATCTGTTGCATATAAAATCGCTTGTTATTCTCTCGTTGTAAACGTAACTATTGACCCGATTTCCTATGTTGATGACAATACAAGGGCTTCAAGTGTGCGTATTTACGATGGAAAATGTACGTTAATACACAAATCTACGTATTTTTAGAAGTAAACTAAAATCAATTACCTATCCATGTGTATTTTTATTCCAAGTTCCTCCCCCAAGGCTTCAAGAGTGAGAGAGAGCGAGAGGAGTTCAAGGCTTGACCCTCGTCTTTTTATTATTTTCTCTTATTTTTCACGGTTGCTTTCACTCTCGGCTGTCATTCGTAGACCCTTGACAGTCGTAACGAGTAGTCAGAAGCCCGAAAGTCTGACAACCAGTCGTACCAAGGGGTATTGTGTTGCACAGTAAGTGGGTTATGTAGGTCAGATAGGTAATCGCTACATGATAAACGTGGTTTTTAACTGCATCTGGTTAGACTGGAAGCTGACCCAAACATAACTGGAATACGAGCCCAACATAACTAGGTTGATGATGATGGTAATTATCTGTTCTATAGACATAAATCCATAAAAGATAAAAAAAAAGAAACATTTAACAACCGCGGTAAATGGGCACACATGAAGCTCAAATTATTTATTGTTCATTTATCACGTAAATGTTTGAGTATTTGGCTAGATAGTTCGGCTAGATATGTAAAAGATGGTTGTTGTAAGTCGTCATATTGGACCGCTGTAGGGACTGTGTCAAGAGCTGAAAACATTCCATGTCGTGAGATTAGACAAGGGAATTTCCTATTTTAATCGATCAAAGAACAATTTTGAACTTTAAAAATTAAAAACAGTTTTGATTACTGGTAGCATTTACCATGTCTTGATATATTCCTTAAAGCTTTCCGTTATCGTCCACTATGTAATAGCCGTAACGTTAGTAAAACTATTTCGTTGATTTTCTGACTTCAAACATTGGCGTGACAAAAGTGCTAAGTGAAAAATTATCAAGTTATATCATGTCTTGACAAAAACGAATACCTATTTGATTTTTAATCCCTATTTCTCAACAATTAACTGATAATTCCTACCAATGGTGCTTGAATTCGTTACGCCTTCAAAACTTGATCATGGTATAACTCGATACGTGATTTTCTAGTTTGTTGGACAGTTCTAGAGTTCTAGTGCCGCAAATTTTCGCTGTATTATTGTGAAAGGACATGAAAACATCTCTTCCTGCTTATGTTAATGCTTATTTTAAATAACTAAGCAGGAGTACTACCCATATGCAATGCAGTGACGTGACTTTGAATATAAAGTGGGCGGGAGCAAAGCTCTTCCCCATATATTTAAACGCCTCCTTTTCACATGTTTTTGCGTTGCTGCGGGAAATTAGAACTTAACGGCTTGCAATGTGATTTTGGATAAGTTCGTGATGCCATTTTTTTTTTTTGTCTAATTTACCGCAGGAATGCGGATCTGTGTTTTAATTATGACGACTGCCAGTGCTAAGGGCTGGTGAGATAAATTTCTATACACAGATATTTACTCCTACCATAAATATTGTAATTTATTAAAAAAAAAAAAACATCGTCATGTCTTAAAAATCGTAAAAAAAACTCATTTTTTTTTGTGTATTGTTAATTAATAAAAATTGTAAAACTACTTAAAGACTATGTAAGTTTTTCAAGTCAGTACATTATAATATTGTTTCATTTCTTTTGTATGGGACTTATTTATTATGTTGTGATAGTATGTGCATATACCTAGTGTTTGTGTTCCTGTGCGTCTCACAGTTGGAGCCGGAGACGACACGTCACCTATCTTCCATTCTGCAATGGACTCGTTGGTGGAAAAACGTTACATGCAATGTACCTTAGAATGGAATATAGACCGTTATCCGCTCTATAAATATGCGTAAATTTTTCGTTTGTAACTTAATAACCACAATTATAATGTCTGCGAAATAATAAATAAATAAAATAACCCGAACGTGTTTTGTGGTTTAATATCTGCTCATCTGGTGCTAGGTCTAGACTCTGCTTTTAACCCTTACCTCTAGGGTCTGAAGGATCGACAAATATTCGCTTTTATTTCAAGTAAATAACGTTAATTTTGATTTATTTTGGTCGTAAATCGTGGGAAATGTGGTATGAACTGCTAGACGGGATCACTCGAGTATTCGCACAAAGTAAACCTGAACAGTTATGTCAGTTGGAGCTAGTTACACTTACTATAGAAAATTGTATTTTGTGGCTAAAGGCTTACTTGTTTAAAATTACAAGTGATATTTGTGCTCTGCCATCTGTATTGTTTGTGTCGTTCCCTGTGTGAATATGCGAGTGCATCGCCACGCTCCCGCGGTTGCGACCCAGCCCGAGGTAACTATGTATACTGTAGCTTACATTATTAGATAGCGCTTATTAATAAATAATTAAAACAAAACGAATCGGCCCTCTGTATCAGAGGCTGCTGCGCCGATGTTTGATCGTACTGAACAAAATCTCTCTTATTATAATTATTATAAGTTTTTTTAAATATTTGTATTATTATCGAGATAGAAACCGCGTTCGAATGAATTAGTTTTTGTATAGAAGCGTTTGAGTAAATGAACAAGTGTTGAATGCTGGTGCGGCGCATTCCCGCTCGAGTTATCTAGTAAAATGCTTTATTATAAACTTTATTTTAACATCGCACATTATAATAAATTAATCAAAATTGTTTTGATGTTTTATTGTTGGTGAACCACTCCGATCGAAATTACTCTTTTGATGAGTTAGGTAGTTCCCACCCAAAAAAAAATATTATGTTAGATATTGTTCAGTTTGTTACTCAATATTACGTTTTAAGGTACTTCGCACTTAATGCAACCTTTGCTTGCGACCTAGCCGTGTTAGGGTTAGTACAGACAGAACGGAGAAATGCCTTAGCAATTTACACTGGCACCATTGAAAATAGGATCTTATTACCATAGCCTTAAGTAGAAAATTGTATGAATATGGATAAGGTCGCGCGTGTGAATTGTGACCAGAGAAGGTTACGAGCCTGTGGTAGGGTTTTTCTATTCTGTCTGAACCGACCATAACTTTTAATATTAACCTATTCAGCTGGTTTCCACTACCTAGCACAACTGCTAGGTAGTGGAGAGAGTGGACATTTGCAAAACCCTAGCCGGCACAGTAGAATCTTTGATTGTTACATTATCGGCGTATCCTCCCGTAAGGGACCACCTTTAAATCTGCCACGCTCCTAAAATGACATCAGTGAAGAATATTTGTACAAAAATCTGCAGGAACAAACAAATGGTTCAAAAGTAAATAAAACAAATTAAAATAGTATTCAAAGTACTTTGCATTTATATTTAAGAACAAGTTTGTACTGGTATCATGGAAATGCAAATAAATAGTCGCACATAAATACTGGAAGACAACACAAACTAGTCTAAGTACATAATCAACTCCATAAAGTTAAGTTTAAATTTATTCATGGTGGTTTAAAAAATAAATGGGATTTATTTACCAGACTACAAAAGTAAAGGCATCCCATGTATTTCCATAGGAAAATCCGTACTCGGCATAATAAAATTTGTGTAAATAAAATATGAAAATACAATTTCATAACATAATTTTCGACGTCATTTTTAATAAGTAAATGTTCAATTTATAATTATGGCAAAGAACAATGATAAAATATAATTTAATTTTAAGAATCACTGAAAATAGCACACTCGTGTTTCAACTCTGAGTTGAAATAATTTCTAATTAATTACTAATATTCTACATCTATACAAAACAAACTATCAATCTTTAATATACTACCTCCTCCCCGAAAGTTTGTGCAATACTAATTAGAAATAATAAATTATCAAATATCACAGTAAAATCCTTGTGATGTCTTATGAACACTCATATTTTAATTTTAATCATTTTAAACCAGTTTTCCTGTAAATGTCTTATTGTGTTACGTTTCTTTGCGTGAGTTGAGTTAGTTATGTGAATACGAAAATGTAATATGCGATCGAAAGAAACGGATCAATTATTTACAGTTTTTAACTAATCACGAAGAAAACAGTCATCGATTTACACGGGGCATCTTTTTACACATTCTGCTTATGCCATGGAATCAGTACATGTTTCTGAATCCGAGGTGGACATTTTTCGTCTGATATTTAAAAACAAAGAGCTGTTTCATAAACAACTGCAATACCTACGCGATCAAAACGTATGTTTTTGTTATCATACGACAAAAATATTCTGCGCTAGGGGTTCTCGAATCATGTTCTGAATTCATGCAGGCCTAGACAAAAAAATAATCTGTTAGCGTTCGCAGGTAATGTATGGGAATTACATTACCTGCGGAAAGGTTACGTCGTGTCCTTTCCGCAGGTAATGTCATTCCCATACATTTTGGCGTAGCGTTTGGCGTGAACGCTAACAGAAATGTTTTTTGTCTAGGCCATGGCTTCAGTTTGCGCGTCGATGTCCTTGCCACCATGTATGTATAGGTAAAGTTTTAGTTTCAATCTGCAAGCTTAGCACGAGAACCGTAGACAAACGTTTTGTCGTCGAAAGAGTAGACAAAAATGACGTTTCCGTATAGACAGTTAAGTTTTTCATTGAGAAATGTAGACAAGCGATTTCTACTCTACAGTAGAGTAGAAATAAAGTGTCATGCTAAGCCTGCTGATGATGATAGACAAGTCTCAGTCTGTATTGTAATTAATAGTAAATTTTCTGGAAGCGCCATTGTGTTTCTTGTCTTTGCCGATGTAATCTCAACTCTACAATCATCATTTCAAGTACTGTTATCATAAATGCGACAAACTGGTAATGTCAATGTCTAACCTATCTACAAGAACTCCATAGCGTATAGGTATAAAGTTGATTTCTTTGGTTTTAGTTAATTTAGCTAACACGTCAACTTGTCATGGCCCTTGTACTATTGAGCACAATAAAATCGTAATACAGGTAATTACCTACATAATCTTATGGCTCCCATTTACAATGCCTCATAGATATTAAGCAAATCGCATGAGGAACTCATGATTATAGGCCACGGTTGTGACCGAAACCAGTCGGCTAGCCCGATTAAAAAAAATGGTGTATAAGCAACAAATACTCTCAAATATCACTAATAAAACATGCGAATGTTGCAAAAAATTGTATCATAAGCAATTGTATTTAGGAGTCATTATGAAATTCATCTTATATAATGCCAACAATTTAGTATGTATTTGAAAGGTGTGATCATAAAACTGCACAACTTTTTCCGCGTGACCAACATCGTAGCATAATCAGCCTATAGTGATCCCACTACTGGGACACCGGCCTCCTCTCTTTGAGAGAGAGTGGGCCGTAATCCACCACGCGGACCCAGTGAGGGTTGGTGTCAAACATCTTCGTATTTTTGGTTCTAGGCCATGCCGGTTTCCTCAAGATTTTGTCCTATATTCTTTTGAGAGAACTGGTGATGAAATAATTTACACAAAAGTAAAGCGCCTGTCAGGGTTCGAGCCCACGACACCACTGGTCTACATCCAGCCAACATCATCCACTGCCTAAAATCGAACCGCGAAAAAATAATCAGCCGTCCGATACATTTCGGTCAAGTATGTTAGAAGATTTGTGTGGGACAGTAATATTAATAGTATTTACACACGGCTACACATCAAGCTATACATTTCCAGTTTACGCTGATCTCGCAACGTGTGGAAATCCTATAAAATGCGAGATCAGCTTATACTGGAAATGTATAGCTTGATGTGTAGCCGTGTGTACAGTCGCCAGCAGGTCAAGCTATCCCTAGCTGTCAAATTTTCCCAATTGAACATAAACCTTATTCCTTTGCAATAAAGTTGAAAAACTATCAAAGAAATTTGACAGATTGGGGTAGCTTGATGTGCTGGCCTCTGTACATGTATATAACAAAAAACAGAGAGTAAAGAATCACAGGGCATCAAAAAATTCGTCTGCATCGCTGTCAATGGGAAAAGTGCCCAAAAGGCCAGCATTGCCACGTTGTATGGCGATGCTGATTCTTTGGCCAAAGAATAGGCCAGCCCTTTGGTCACGTAAAGAGAGTTGATAATTTATCGCGATTACGATGTTGGTCTTATGGGGAAAGTTGTTCAGTTTGCTGGTCTATCAACATCATTATTTCAGCCGAAAGACATCCACTGCTAGACATACGCCTCCCCAAGCACCGCCACTTCGACCGGTTCTGTGCTTCGCGCATCCAGCGGATTCCCACACCCATAATTATGATGGATGGATGGTCTGTACAACACCCTTAAATATGTCCACAACTTTCTGATTCATGCTGTATAAGGGGCAGTTCAAATAGAACGGAAAATAGCCTGAGCAATGTACTGGCTCCATTGAAAATAGGACCGTATTGACATTAGAAAATTGTATGTATATCGACAAAGTCGGCTTGCGCTTGCTATTGACACAATTTTCAACTTTAGGCTTTCGTAATACGGTCCTATTTCTGTTCTGTCTGAAGTGACCCTAAGAATTTAAATAATTGCATACTGTACATACTGCAATGTTTCGGTGAGTGTATAGGGCCACCAGTCACCGCCTGCCAGCAGGCGTGATCAAACAATTGGAAGAAAACAATCCTATTAACATTATTTACAATTTGAAATGCACCATGACATTATATTTACACAAAATATTGATTATAATACACGATGGAAATATGGAGACATTCAACTAAACATTAAATTCGACTAAAGCTGCCGGCGAGACTTAGCTTCAAATATTTGAACACTGGTTTAAAAATTGTTGAAAAAGTGCAAAATAGATGTTCAAATTTTGCATAGTATGCTCAAATAATACCAGAGGTAGGTGCGTATTTCCGTATTTCAAGCTAAGCTGGCGCCGGGGTAAAGTCTAGTTCTAAAAATCTGATTAATATTAGGTCTTTACCTATGAAATTGCCGTTCTGCAGTACTGGCCATTTCAAATCAAAATAATTTTTGTTTGGCTAAGAATTCTAATTTCAAATTAATTTTATTTTAAAAACATGGATTTTTTTTTCTAAAAGTAGTCATTTCTTTATTGATTAGTGTTACATTTTCATCGCATTTCAATCTTTTTCGTCATCATGGATACGTTAAAAATTCGAGTAATTATGGAATATGAGTACCGTCGTGGCAGCAACGCGGCACAAGCGGCACGCAACATCAACGACGTTTACGGAGCTAACACTACAAACCAACGAACAAACTAACCTAACCACCTGTTATTGGTTTGCTCGCTTCCGTTCTGGAAATTTCAACCTGAAAAATGAACCTCGCGGTCGTCCGAAGACTTTGGTCGACAATGACGAATTAAAGGCGATTGTGGAAGCTGATGATACACAATCTACGGATGAATTAGCAGCAGCTTTCGACGTTAGCGTCAAAACAATATTGGTCCATTTGCGTCAAATTGGCAAGGTAAAAAAGCTTGACAAATGGGTGCCCCACGAACTCAATGATCGCCAGCGCGAAGTACGCGTCGAGACGTGCCTTGCACTGCTCAACAGACACACAAATGAAGGAATTTTGAACCGCATTGTTACCTGCGATGAAAAATGGATTCTGTTTGATAACTGTAAGCGCTCAGCAAGTTGGTTGGATCCTGGTTCAGCACCTAAACAATGCCCTAAACGAAAACTTACCCCTAGAAAAGTGATGGTCACTGTTTGGTGGTCTAGCGCCGGTGTGATTCATCACAGCTTCTTACCAAACGGGGTGAGCATTACTGCAGATGTGTACTGTGAAGAACTGAACACAATGATGGAGAAGCTGGCGCATCTCCAACCAGCATTGGTCAATCGCTCGTCTCCGCTGCTCCTGCACGACAACGCGCGACCTCATACTGCACAGCAGACGGTCTCCAAGTTGCAAGAACTGGGGTTGGAAGCTCTCCGTCATCCGCCCTACTCACCAGACCTTGCGCCTACAGACTACTACTTTTTCCAGAATTTGGATAACTTCTTGGCGGGAAAAAAATTTAATACCCGAGAGGCAGTACAAAATACCTTTGAAGAATTTGTTGCCTCCCGTCCAGCTGATTTCTTTAAGAAGGGCATCAATAAACTGCCACTGCGATGGCAAAGATGCATTGATTGCATGGGTGATTACTTCGATTAATACAAATAAAAAATTCATGAAAAAAATTCGTTTAAATTTTTTCATACAAAACGGCAATTTCATAGGTAAAGACCTATTATATAATGAAAAAAAGTAATGAGACAGTGGCAGCCTATATTACAAGTGTCTATTCCTGAATATTAAAATGTTGATATCAGCTAGGTATTTTTTTATAAAACCATCTTATTAAAAACGAGATCAAACTAGCCCGTGTTTAAACTTTCCTGTAGTACGAATAAAGTTCGAAATAAAATAAAAAACTGGCTTGATGGTTGCTTGGGCTACAGTTAGATGTATAATACGTAAATTGATCAGACTTCTAAACTAGACATATTACTAATACCTACATAATAAAGGCTGTAATCACGTTCCAATTTCTCACCAAATCTGTTGGGTCACTCCCATCTATCTTAATTCCGATAACCACGAGTAGATCGTCAAGATTGGGTACAAAATTGTCCCATGTGTCACTGTTATCGTCTTCCACCAGAAGGTGGGGGTCTTCATCACAACATGTCGTCTTCGAAGCCTTCCCCAGTAAGTATGTGCGGGTCTCCGATGGCGGGCACCATGTGGGAGTACTCGCTCGTCGCCCAGAGGTACAGGTTTAATGTTCGCTCCGTACATTGCGCTATGAATCTGAAACGAATAGGTGGTCAATGTAGAGTTTGAGATTGTAAGCTGTATGAGGGCACTTTTAGCGCCCCGCATCGGAGAGATCAGATTTCTTTTGACAATCTCAGACCAATAAAAAAGTTATTGGTCTGAGTTGACAATTTAATTTAGAAATAGGAGTTGCTTTGTAGACTTAAGCAGAAAACCTGAAGAAACAAGATAAACTATGATGCAGAAGCAAGTGAAGCGAGGGCGAAATGTTTTAGCATCTTCATTAGCATAGCTCCGAGAGGTCAGATTTATTTTTCTTCCCGAAGACTGCTATATAATAGATACAATGATATGAGCACGCAGAAAGTAAGGGACTTTTAGTATTTGCTACCCAGCCCTTCCGCCTGCCGTTAGGTAGGCAAGCTACCTGGTTTTGGGGTCCCTAGGCTGGCTCGACCCCTAGGCATGCACCATGTGTGGAGAGTAGGCAGTATTCAGCTTTGTTCATGAAACTACACGACGGAAATAAAATGGTTTCATAATAATTTGACCGCAACGGCAAATACAGTGGTTATCCTGCTAGGTTGACACTACTTTTTAAAACTTCGTTCATGGTTGTGTTTATCAACTCCTGCTCTACGTGTCATTGATTCGATTCCCGCATGGAAGAAAATAATACCTACATTCTGTTTTAAACTAATTTTATATGTACTAATATGCTGTTAGTGTACTTATTGAAAAAATAAATAAAATATATGTATGGCCTAGGTTTGAGCTACGGTATTTGGAACATAAACTCATGACACAAAAATATCTTAATTTCTAGTGTCCCTAACCTATATTGACTGATAGGAAGCAATTCTGTGATCTCATCCATAACTCGGTACTTAAGCCATTCCATAATGGCTCGCCCCTTGGAGTCTACGTGCGGAAAAGGGAGTCCCCATCATCATCATCATCAATGGCTCGCCCCACAAATTTTTTTGGGGCGTTGCCAGCAAAACCTATCCTAATATCAATGGCAAATGCACCTTGATTTACTAGGAACGCCGAAATCCACGAGTACCTACAAATGCCATCAGTAAACTTCAGAGTTTACTGATGGCATTTGTAGGTACTCGTCGCTCGGTTTCAGAACCGAGCGATACAAAAGACAACACAAAGCACGCCTAACCTTGCATCGAAAGTTCCAAACCCACTAGTGACTGAATTGTTAAACCCAACAGCGATGGTGAAAAGGCTGAAGAAGAACCACCTTCTATAAATGCGAGGAGTAGCATTGGCTACTGCACCACAACACCATTTGTCATTGAACCGATTCGCTTAAACTCTGACGAGCAGTTGCAAATGGACTGAACAAAGAAAAAGAAACTAAGAGTTGTCAGAACGTATTTAATTCGCTTGTTTATCCTGAAGAATAGGTTGACGTATTCAAGCTAGATCGAATCATGTGCCTATGACTAGCAACTGTTATAACAGTATTATAATGGTGCCGCTAACAATGCACTTATTGTCATCGCGATAAGAAATAGTAATATTCATAGATGTTTATATAAATATAATAGAGTCAGCTGACTCGACACAGCGTGTTAATCCTAGTACGTATTTACTTGAGCACTATTGTAACTGTAAGATGACAGACTGGTTTATTAAATACGATGCAATTTGTTACACGTGTCTGTCATATATTCTGGATTGCTATTCATTGAATGAAGCTTATTGCTGATTGCTCATTGTATGAGTTTATGACCTATATAATTCTGATTCATGCTTATACTTTAAAATACTGTGAGATATTAGTTAATGTGTGTTTAGACATGTTTGTTTAAGTAACATAACATCACACCTTGTTTCCCTGGACGGTTGGGCAGAGGTGTACGTTTAGTACACCCATATTTTGCCAGTTATGTGTAAGTCACATGTAATAGGGGGAAAGCCTAATACCATCAACCGGGCACAAATGCAGACTCCGGGTTGCTACTGAGAGACTACACATAGAAAAACACAATAACACTGCCCTGCTGCTAAAAACTATAGACCAAAATTCCGGGTGTTTATGCTTTTAATGAAAATTACACGACGCATTTCTAATTTCAGTCTTTTTCGCCCGACGCATCTTTCGTCAGATGTGCGACCACTGATTTTTCGCTGCGTTATTTCGGCATAAGTGTTGGTATATTTATTTTTTATATTCCTGAATGGGCCTGCCCTTGACATTCACGCCTGATGGAAAGCGATTGGTAATGTCTATGATGGAACAAGCGTGCCCAGAAGATGCCTGTTCACTCTTGCTTCGAAGATAACTTAGGAGCGCGATTTTATCGAGATATATGAACTGTTATTATAATAGGATATTTTCAATTTATTAAAAACTATTCTAATTTGAAGATTGGGACGAAATATGTCAGAAAAATTAAAGTAAATTGATTTATATCCATTTTCTCAATTAAAAACGATTTAAACCAAATTAATTTTTCGTTGTTTTGAATTTACAGCCAAAACGCTTCTTACGATGGCTTTTTATCACTTGACGTAAATTTTGTGTAAAATTTTTGTGTAGACTAAAGTAGTTAGTAAGTAAATAAGTGAATGTCGAATTTATAATCAACAAGATTTTTAATGGATAGAAAGTGATATTACTGGTGTGCGGTGCCTCTGTGCACAAATACTTCTAAAACGGCGCCAAACGAAGTATTTGTACGGGTGACGTTTACACAAAGTTGACGTCACATGTCACGTAATAAAAAGTCATCGTAAGGAGCGTTTTGGCGGTAAATTCAAAACAACGAAAAATAAATTAGATTTTACTTAAGTAATCGTTTTTAATTGAGAAAAAGTGTTTTAATAAATTTATTTTTATTTTTCTGTTAAATATATCGTCCCAATCTTCAAATTAAAATAGTTTTTATCAAATCGGGAAATTTTAAACAAAATCTTAATTTAGGATCTCACCTAACAAAAGGGCGGACATCACCCTCATTGGCAGTCTGTAGGTGTTGATAGTACAGATGCCGATGCTGTTTAGCAATGATCACTGGTGGGTACCCGGCCTGCATCAGTAGTAGGTTCATGAGCAACCGGGAGGTGCGACCGTTGCCATCTATGAATGGGTGGATGTGGACCAGTTTGTAGTGGGCCAGGCCTGCATATCTGAAATTGTGGTAATTAGATGTTTAATATTATGATTATAGCTGTGAAAAAATCTTTAATGAATTGAAGTCAAATTAGCTACAGTATCTTCTTAGCATGTCAATTGCAAACTATACATTTACAGCCCAGAATTTAGCTACGAGCTTGGCACTTTCAGTAGCATCAATGAACTCCTGTAGGGTGAAAACAACAGGAGAGGCTGGACATAATATTAAGTGCCCCATTGTTTTTGGGACAGCACCACATTCCAGGGTGGAGTCATCTGTGCATCTACAAGTAAGTAAATTTTCTTTGCATCATATTATGAATACAAATAATTGGGTAAGATTATATTGACATGGATTTCTGCAAAGTAATGCCTGATTCCATAACTTACAGCATTTAGAATCTTTATATCATAAAATTCCATGAACATGGTCATAAAATAAAATCAACTATTTCATAAACAGTTGTTGTCATAATTTCCAAATACACAAAAATTGGCAAAACGTTTGGGGATTGAGATATATTATTACGGCATTTAAAAAAACAGCCTTTTACATTCTAAAATTAAGATACTTTAGTCACCTTTCTCAATACATAACAACTAAACAGCTTATTATAAACAGCAACAGTAACAAAGTGAACAACTAGAAAATATGTGAACCATAATATTTATATCTTGCAAATGAAAGTAAGCATGTTCAATGTTAAGTGACTCAAAACTTTTACTTTCCATTTGTTTACTGATTACTTTGCTATGTAATAAGTAAAATACAAATAGAAATTGCTCACCTAACAGGATGCAAGTCCAATGCATCTTCAGAATTCAACCAATCCAAAAACTGAATCATAAGCCTCTGTATTTCAGACGGTCCTGGTGGAATGTGTCCACCAACATAAACTTGTGTTCTACGAAACTGACCCCCTTCAATGGGATCAACGTGACCCAATACTCGTTTATGAATCTCTAATATATCACCCATTGTAATGGCTCGTAAACGGTACAATAATGTGGAGTTGATATACTTCATTGCTGCATCTAGACCTAAGATTTCATTATGTTCATCTATACTTTTTCCTGATACCGCTATTCTAGTTTCTAAGACACTTCTTGTTTGTTGTAATGTCATGGTGTTTCCTTCAATAGCAACTGTGTGGTAAATGTGTTGGAAGTATGCTTCCTTCTTTGCTCTTCGTAGAGCTGAGTTAGTTTCTGGTATTGATGATAGTGCATCTCTCTTATCATCTATTTTTCTCAACATTTCTCTGTCCAAGTTCTCAACTATGCTGGCAGTGCGTTGTCTGTTCTCTAATGCACCAGTGTGTTCCGGATAATTCGTTAAAGCCAATGTATACAGCTGATCAGCTCTGACCACATCCTTTTTGGTATCTTCTAAAAACTCCCCATAGTGGTTGAGTATGTCAGCGTGTTTCGGTGATAACGCGAATGCATGTTGGAACAATTTAAGAGCTTTCTCATCTTTGCCTACCTTCTTCATTTCCAAAGCAGCGTTAAGGGAAACGACTGCCTCTGCATCGCGAGTCCTATCGAGCGATCTTAGCGGAGACGGATCTGGATTTTGCTCAGAAATAGGCTCTAAATAATTACCGTACAAACCATCTGGTATGGGCGCAAATGGCTTCACGAATTTCACTTCATAATTCACCAATTTGTGTAACGATATCACAACAGCGAACGTACACACCACGCTTGATAATATTAGCAAAGCTTTACATTTATCTGCGATCATTTTTGAGTTAATTTTCCAGTTGCAGCCGCACTTCATGTTTTCAGTTTCGTTTTGCCTACCTATAAACAACATGATTGCGTCGTTCACTAGAGCATATGTTCAGCGATAAAATCTCTGTAATGACTGTAAAAGTTTTAGATTTCATCGTGTATTGCAATAATATTTCTAAACTCTAATAAAATAAAACCACGTAAGGTCACTTCTGACATTTTATTTGGCATTTTGGCAGAATGTGTCAAAGTGAAACTGTCAAAATAATTGGTGTTGCAAGGGTAGAACGCCAATAACTACAAAATATCTTACGACGATAACGGTTTTTGGTTGAATTAACTAGCAACTTGAAGTAATTATCCCTAGTTCCTAATTTACGTTAAAACAAAATTTATTGATTTATAGTCATAATTAGTAAAATTAGTATTTATTGCGTAAAATTTTATTTTAGTATAGGGCAACACAAAAATCAGTGGCACTTAATTTATGACACTGGCAGTTATTCTAAAAGTGCGTTTTGTTTTACCTACTTCATTAAATTTAAAAAATATGCACACTTTTTTTTTGGTTTTTTGGTTTTGGCTCGCACGGTTTGTGCATTTAATTCAAATTCAATTTTTTTTATTTTGGGACAAAAAGATCCAAAGGTTAGTTTACAAAAAAGAAAAAACTTGAAAAACTATTGTTAGTACGCACGGCTACACATCAAGCTATACATTTCCACTATAAGCTGATCTCGCATTGTATAAGATTTCCGTACAAAGCGAGATCAGCGTAAACTGGAAATGTATAGCTTGATGTGTAGCCGTGTGTACCTATAAAATTACACCCAGTTCTACACACAGATTCCCCTGCGCTGAGACACCCTGCCACGTCATGATAATTAATAGGGAGATGCCTCCCTAAAAAATCATCAGACGAACGAAATGCCTCAACACAGGGGCACGTACATCTTCAGCTATAGTTTTCAGGATGCTGTTGTGACTCCCCCGCACCCTCCTCATAAGTGACACGACTTTTTTGCGGATGACGGCATGAAAGCCATCAGTATGCGCAAACATCTCAGAGGCACTGCAGAAACGAGGAAGTCCCAACATCATCCTGAAAATGTTATTGTATTGGACGCGCAGAGTGTCTAGGGATTTTTTGGTATAGCTAACCCGTAGACCACCCGTGTACAAACCCTGACAATAAGCTTTAAATAGCGTGAGCTTGACTTGGTCCGTACAGCGGGCGAATCTACGGGCCAGCATGTTGCCACGGACTGACAGAGCGCTGCGCTCCCTTTCTATATCAACATCATCTTAAGGTAATGTCCAAGGTACTTAAATTGTGACACCCTATCTAAGTTCACACCATTCAAAGTAATGGGTGGAACAGATTCAGGACACTTACCGGCGGCCTTAAAGACCATGTACTGACTTTTCTTTACATTATAAATAAGTCCGTGTGACTCAGCATAGGCTTCAGAAACTTTCAACATCTCTCCGAGGGCCCCTGCAGTGGGACTCAGCAGCACCATGTCATCGGCGTAGCTGATATTATTAACACTAATACCACCCACCCGGCATCCACCACGCATGCTGCTGAGTTCCACTATGAGGTCGTTTACATACAGGCTGAAGAGCTTTGGGGAGGATAACCCCCACTGCTTCACGCCGCACTCCAGCCTGTACGAATCTGAAAGAGTGCCTGACCATTTGATTTAGCCAGTGTCAAGTAATTTTACTTTTCAATCGAGTAAATGGCGCGATATCAGGCACGAAGTTAAAAAAAAAGTCATAGTCAGTCAAGTCAAAGTTAAGTCAAAGGTATTGTAAAGCGGTAGTAACTTTACAACAACCCATTCGGAGTGTTTGGGGGGAACACGAAAAGTCCCCCTTAGTCACTTATTTTCACCTTCACTACACTTGTGCACTCACACTTACTAAATTGAATAATTCACTGCCAAAATTACACAATTTAATTCGCTATTACACGAAATTTCATGAAAATGAAAATTCGTGCGACATGTTCCAACGCGATCCCGCCTAAAACTCCAACTAAACACACACACTTGATTTTACAATTCACTTAAACAGGCAGAATGGTCAACATCGGCTTTGCTTGCCGTATTAAGGGGAACCTCGGGAAGTCGCGGGCTCGAACTCACTGATGGGCCTGGCTAAAAATCACGCTGTCTCACCAGGCTTTGTGTCCGACAGAGGTAGTACCCGTGATGAGCAGTTAGACGCTAGTCTATACGCACAACATTATTGAGCTGCAGGATCAGTTAAAGTAAAACAGGCGCGTAAAAATTAAGAAAAGTCCTCCGGAAAATCGGGTTTTCTGAAAAAATCACTGCGTAAACAATGATCAATAAAGTTTATTGAACTTTTAGATAATAGGGTATTTTCCGATTTGATAAAAACTATTTTAATTTAAAGATTGGGACGATATATTTAACAGAAAAATAAAAATAAATTTATTAAACATTTTCTGAATTAAAAACGATTAAAATCGAATATATTTTTCGTTGTTTTGAATTTACCGCCAAAACGCTCCTTATGATGACTTTTTATCACGTGACATGTGACGTCAACTCTGTTTATTTGGCACCGGTACAAGTACTTAGTTTGGCGCCGTTTTAGAAGTATTTGTGCACAGAGCCACCGCACTCCACTTTCTATCCATTAAAAATCTTGTTAATTATAAACTCGATATTCACTTATTTACTACTTTAGTTTACACAAAAATGACTTCACGTGATAAAAAGTCAAAAAGTCTTCGGGAATGTATTATTACATTGTGAAACAGTGGAGTAATACCTTCCCGAAGTTTGTATGGGGAAAAATGTGCACCTTGAGAAATATAGATATAATTGAATCGAATAGAGTATTAACTACTACTAATATGAAATATTTAGATTCAAAATCATTATCGTCTTCCTGCCCTTGGACCATGTTAATTGGGGTCGGTACAACACCTTTTCGGCCATGCTCCCCTATCAACCGTCACGCTATCATTCACCCCCTTTTGCTTATCATGTTTATAACGTTCCACCACAATCCATGCATCATTTCTTTGGCTTTCTTCTCCTTTTGAATCCATCAACATTTACATTTAGCACTCTCTTTAGTCGCATGCGGTTTCTCCCTCCACATCACATACCCGAAATAAGCAAAACGATTTACTTTCAACTTTTCTGTCACTGGCGCTATTTAAACTAAGAATGTTGTTGTTGTTTATAATTTTGTGGACGAATAATTATTGCATTCCCAATATTCCCATCGCTTATTTCTAAACACAAACTACCTGAGTACTCAGGTGACACTCATCGCCCTGCTGATACCTGACCATGGCAATGGGCAAAAATGGGTGATGATCGTAGCCACCTATGTGTGAGCACTATGTTCCTACTATAAAGCAAACATTTACAGGGTACGTCTTTCATTGACTTGAATGTGCCCTGGCAGCTGAGAGTATGTCATGCTCACTCAAATGTCTCGCTGGTGGTGGCGTGTGTTTTGGATCATTAAGTTCCCTTCAAAATGGTTGAGCTGAATGGTGCTGATGCATACCTACGTCATGTCCGTGAACGGGCGCCGCCAGTAGGGACTGGCCATCTCTTAGCTCCCACGGCTTATTTTAATTGTTATTTTATTTTAATTACGGACGCTTTTAATGTGCACTTTTTACATCGTTCTCACATTGATAATTTCAACATAATGATGTAACCAACTTTTTGTAACAAAATCTTGATTTTAAAAGAGTGTCCATGCAGTTTCTTGCCCGTTCTTCTCCATAGGTACCTACGCTTTGGGATGGGCAACTAGCTTCATCTTTCTAACTCACCGACCTTGACAATTCAAAAGTGCCTGTAATTGGTTTATTTGAAATAAATGCTTTGAGTTTAAGTTTGAGTATGAGTTTAGCAGACACTCACTCAAATGGTTGTCGGTATCTCGAACTCAAATGACATTCCTTGATCTACAGTAGATCTTTTGGTAAAGAGGAAATAGGGCCACCATCACCCTACTCCCTGGCATGTTTTTTTTCTTACTCAATAAGATCAAAATTAAAATATTTTTATTTCATATAAACCTGCATGGGCACTTATGAAACGTCAGAAGCTAGGTGCACGGTTCCAAATTGTCGCTTCTTATGGAGAAGAGCCGGCAAGAAACTCTACGGTTACTCTTTTAAAAATCATTGGCTTTAACAATGTTTTCAAATTACAGTGATAATAGGTATGGGAGGACAGTGCAGGCCTGTCAATAAGTACCAGGTACTTAGAGGAATGAAAATACAGAATAGAGGATCGTCTACAAATCTACAGTCTAAGGTAAAAACAAGTGTAGGTAGGTTAGTAGACCTTGGTGTCCGCACCTCTTTGCACCTTTGATATCTTATGTACTTAGGTACTTATGAGTTTTTATGAAAATTAATGTGCAAGATTCAAGATTCTTTATTTGTGGAATGTTCAGTGGTTCTAACGTCTGGCATTCCGCAATACTTAGTATGTTTTTTTTTTTTTGAGGCTGGGAAATCATCAAATAACTTCTCCCGCTCTGGGTGGAGCAGGAAGGCGTGTAGGTAAACTGACTAAAAACTCCCCGTCTCTCAGTAGCCAATGTGCCAGGCGCGGCGGTATCTCTTTCAAACAACCAGAATCATCACGATATTGAGCTTGGGTAATAGGTAGGTACCTAACCTACCTAGGTTCTTAAAATGAAAATAATGTTGATTAACTCATAAAAAAGTTCAACATGGTTGTTGTATGGTTGCAGTTTGTTTTTATTATTCACAAGTAAGAAAGCACTTTTAATCGTGCAAAGATTAGATGGTTTTCAATAATTTTCGTGTTTGCTTTTTCCATTAGGTGTGCGATAGGTATTTCTTGCGACATGGCTTACTACGAAGTTCTTTTTGTTCTGTTTCTGTGTGTGCATAAATGGTTAAATAAATAAATGATAAGTCAGTTTTTCATTGAAAGCCTAGTAAATCAGTTTTTCACGATTTAGTACCTATGCCCGAAGCTTTGAATATATCTCAGCCCTTCATATTGAGTGCAGGACGCACCGGGGTTGGGTACCTACGTCCCTTAGACAGAAAGTGAATCACCGCTTTAGCTCGAAAAAGGACTCGGCTCCAGAATGCGGATAATTGAAGAATGTCTTGATTTGAAACACGTCGGATTTCGTGTTCGGTTGTACAGTCGCCAGCAGGTCAAGCTATCCCTAACTGTGAAAGAAATTGACATATTGGGGTAGCTTGATGTGCTGGCCTCTGTACCTAAGTGTATCTTCCTGTCTCTTCAAGGGTGTAGGCAGTGGCAGCTGGTATTTAGCATCATTATATCTTCGTTCGCACGAACGTAAAAGTGTACGTTACCCTAGCAAGAAAGTGTCTCTTATAGTTATATGAGTAGAACGTATAATGTGTGCCCCCTGTCGTTTTGGAGAAAAACGGAAAAAACGATTCTTGCTGGGGTAACGTTTTTCTAGCAGGAAAATTCTAAACGAATGATCGGAGAGAGAAAAATTGTGCATGGCCAGAGAGCTTATATGTGTGCCAAAATGTGCCCCCAAAAATAAAATCTGTGCCCCTTCAGGTTTTCGAGATATTGCATTTCCTGCTGGAGTAACGTTTTGATGAATCGTATATCTCTAAAACTATTGCATGTGCCCCTGTAGGAATAAACATACACGAGTAGCTCCTAAGGGGCACACCTTAGTGCCCTAATTAGATTTAAGAAAATATTGATAGTTTTCAAGTTATGAGGGTTTTATGAAAACCCGAAAAAACATCGCAGCGCCTAAATGAGACAAGGCACAAGTTCGCTGAAAACTGTATTCGGTCCTTCTTGACGCTATTAATAACCATACAAAGTTTCAAAACTGTTCATGCATGCCTTTTTGAGTAATCTTGCTAAAAGTCAAAACGATGGTGTCTTAACTTTGACGGCAAAATACAAGGAACCGGCTCAATCCCAGATGTGTAGGTGTGAACCAAAATTGTGTGCCTTTAGTCAAAAATATATGGTGAAAATATTCAGCTTGGAATGTTTCGCATTAAGTTTATTAACAAAAAACCAAAATATGTAAACAACGGCTGGTTATCCGACCAAATTCCAATGACTACTAAAAGCGACTGATTCATACATATCGATGACCTTCTTTATTTGACGTATTATACCTAAGCTGTTGTCCGTACAGTCGCGTTCAAAAGATTTGGGGGCTAATTAAAAATATATATTAAATGCACCTTGTGACTATTAAATGAAACAGCTTGTTGATGTGGAAATTATTATTTTCATTCCCTTAATTTTAATTCTTAAAGTAAGTATTGCATCAAATCACAGATTAAATTTCCTAAAAAAAAAAAAAAATAGGTAAAGTAATGAAAAAAATCCAAGTATCTACTTGATAAGTGTACAAGAATTTTTTTAAATAAGTCAAAACAATGCCATTAAATACTTACCACTGCAGATCGTGCCATAAAATTCACCACCCCTACAACCACATAATTGTTATAAAATGCTTAATACGCCACTTTCAACCAAATTAAAAAAAAAGTAAACAAACAGTATCAGTGCAACTGCGTGACTCAACGTAACAGTGTCCTTGGCGTCATAACATAACTGCAGCTGTTTACCAATACCAAGTAATAATCCAAACGGACTTCCTAGTCAATAAACACTTCGTACCTATTATTCATATTAGAGCGACGTTACACGTAACTGTCTCTGTCACACTAACACCGTACGCGTACTAGCTGTCTCACTTTCTCCAAATTAGACAAAGCGACTCCTTGCGACACGACATCAGCGGATGCCGCGGGGCCAGAGATATCTGCAGCGGTGTGAGGAGGCGAAAAAAAGGAATCTTCTATTAAGGTGAATGCTCCAACCATCCCGCGAAATTCAAATTTTCTTACGTTTTTTTGGAATTTGCAGGCCAGTGCTAGGTTGTATGTTGATTAAAATATTATTCACGATTGTAAGACATATGTAGTTACAGAATTATAATTTTCAAAATCATCAATACTACGCTCTAAGTTCACAAAGCTATAGGAATGACTTTTTTTTTTTTTGTTCCTACGCCTCATGAACTTGGAGGGTTGTATTGGTGATTTTGATGCTTATAATTCTGTAACTACATACGTCTTACAGCCGCGAATAATATTTTAATCAACATACAACCTAGCACTGGCCTGCAAATTGTAAAAAACGCAAGAAACTTTGAATTTCGCGGGCTGGTTGGAGCGTTCCCCTTACTGATGAAAAACTTACTGTTAATTTATCTAACCTACGGCTTATCAATAAATATAATAGAAACAGCTAGTAGAATATAATCCAATAACAACTTTATTTTATTACTTATTACTTTTCTACTTCAGTGTACTCAGGCACAACCGGTTCGTGAGTAAAGTAAAGAAGGTCATCGATATGTATGAATCCGTCGCTTTTTAGTAGTCATTCAAATTTGGTCGGATAACCAGCCGTTGCTTACATATTTTGGTTTTTTGTTAATATTAACTTAATGCGAAACATTCCAAGCTGAATATTTTCACCATATATTTTTGACTAAAGGCACACAATTTTGGTTCACACCTACACATCTGGGATTGAGCCGGTTCCTTGTATTTTGCCGTCAAAGTTAAGACACCATCGTTTTGACTTTTAGCAAGATTATTCAAAAACGCATGCATGAACAGTTTTGAAACTTTGTATGGTTATTAATAGCGTCAAGAAGGACCGAATACAGTTTTCAGCGAACTTGTGCCTTGTCTCATTTAGGCGCGTATTCATAAACCGCGATAACTTGAAAACTATCAATATTTTCTAAAATCTAATTAGGGCACTAAGGTGTGCCCCTTAAGAGCTACTCGTGTATGTTTATTCTACAGGGGCACATGCAATAGTTTTAGAGATATACGATTCATCAAAACGTTACTCCAGCAGGAAATGCAATATCTCGAAAACCTGAAGGGGCACAGATTTTATTTTTGGGGGCACATTTTGGCACACATATAAGCTCTCTGGCCATGCACAATTTTTCTCTCTCCGATCATTCGTTTAGAATTTTCCTGCTAGAAAAACGTTACCCCAGCAAGAATCGTTTTTTCCGTTTTTCTCCAAAACGACAGGGGGCACACATTTTTTATGTGGGGGCACATTTACAGCAGATAAGGCACACATTATACGTTCTACTCATATAACTCTAGGAGACACTTTCTTGCTAGGGTAACGTACACAACGTAAAAATATAGCGGTAGGTAGGTGTTGTTTTTTGCGCAGCAGATCTTCAACGCGGCGCTAAGCACAGCGCCGAAAGTTTCAACTCGTTCGTTCGTTTTTCAAAACGAACTGTTTTTTGCGACGCACTGGGATGCTCTTTGGATTTATAATGCTCGGTGCAATATACAACCCAGAGGGTTGAAACACAGAGCACGCTAAAATCCCGAAATCACGAAACAAAAACATTACTTATTATTAAAACTGTTAGTAGGTAATAACTGGATATACGAGTAGCTAAGGTTGTTTAAAAAGTAAGTTAGGTAGGCCTATATCTACAGGTAACTAAGCCAAAATAAATAACACGACAAGTTTTCATAATATTCATTTATTTTTAATTTTAATACTTTTTTCGTTCTCGCGTCTCAAATAAATAATAATCCCACGTAGACACTCAGATCATTTACGAATAATAAGTAAACATTAATCACTAACTCGTATTCACATTAATTGATTAAATAATGTATTTATTTTCTAACTAAACTTAGTAATTAAAAAATTATGTTACTTAAAATTAGTTAAACAAACCCTCTGCCAATAAGGCATAAGCTGCTTGACGGTTAAAAGTAATCATTTAAACACGTTAAATAGCAATCGACTTGGTTAAATACAATACTTTTAAGCTGTGGTTTCATGAACGCGCGATCCAGTAAATTGTTGATTTTACGATCGCTGCGTCTGTTGTTGACTAGACAATCGAGTCGTCACAACGATAAAACTTAGCAAGCATTGTCGCTAATGGCAAGTTCTGTGGCCCTAGTGTGAGTTTCGTTTAGCCATCTCGACTTAACGCATCGACCGCGTTCGGCTCTCCGATTAGCCCTGAATCGATGGAGGGCTAATCGAAATGCTATACTAAATGTCGAGATGGTTAAAAGAAACTCACACTAGGGCGTCTGAAGACACATCAAACATTCTTAGATTGTACATAGCGCTCTGCTACAATCGAATTTGATTCAACACCAAAAACATCGTGAGAGTTGCGTGCTCGTAACTTCCTGCGTTCAAGGAGCATTTTAACGATTACTTGCGACAAAATGCTTGGCGAGAGTCTATACTACTTATAACTACACTTAGGGCTATACTATGGCAGTATTGCAGGAAATTAGAGAGCATACAACATGAGTTTCATAATATCAAGCAGCTTAGTGATGGGCTCGCTGCCTCAGACGGCTAATTGATGGAACAACACTTCTAACGTTTGGCAAGATTAATTTGATTAGGTAATGCAATGTTTATTGTTAGTTGCTGGCAAGTTAGTGTTAATTTTTCTGTAAATTCGATGTTATAATTTTTACTAAGAACCTTTGAAAAGGTTTGTGTTAATCTTAATACTATAATCGTTGCGTTTAGTCACGTCTTCTACCGTCGCTTAAACTAAATAAACAATTTGGAACGATTCTCTCACGTTTCGCTAGGAAACAATTCGTGCGACCAGCGCCTCACACACCTAAAATCCTTGTCGAGTCAAACTATACGAATTAATACTATGTTTTTAATAAGAAGCGTACAATCGTACATAGTGAAAACAGACTTCACAGCCTGAATGGAACTAGGAAAGTAATGCATTATGAAATGGATCCTTAACTGTTATCGGTGGTACCATGCTATGTAAACCTTGTTTTAGATTTAAACTAATCTATATACTAACATTCGTGACAGCTATTCCCTTTGTGTCTTGACAAAAAAAGTGATTCTTTCAGTTTACAGACAAACTACAACAACATTTTCATATCAATTGATTATTAGTATTGACAAGCAAATCATTACATTAGGAAAATCGATACAAATCCAACTACATAAAACAGGTGTTAACATTTCAATATTTTTTTAATACAAAAAAACTTCTGAAATTCAAGACGGAAGTTTAAAATTTACACAGCATGCCAACGGAACTTTTTTGTGTTAAATTCTTTCTCCAATAGTTCCTCGATGAGTCGATTAACGGCACATGGAATCGACTATGATCATAGTCGAGTATAATGAGCAGCCTAGGGCAATCATGGTCCCCATGGCTATACTGGAGTGGTATGTCCTGAAGGTCTTCAGGACACGAAGGTAGCGGGGACAGTGTGCGAGCTCACCTAGGATTAGGCGACCGACCTGTAACAAGAGAAACATATGATTTAATAAGGCTAAAGGATCCTTGCAAAACGAATCAACTCGACGCTTCGTTCTTCGATTGATTGTCAATTAGAGATTATTACTAGGAAGTCTTGTGCCTTTTAGCTATTGATGATAAATGCAACAAACACTTTAAGTTCACGTGTAGGTGACAATTAAGTAGATAAGACTGTTGTTGACGAGCTGGAGGGTTCTTGACCTTGCTTTAAGAGTCAGTGATGGTCAATGTGACGCGTTGGAAGAATGCCGTTCATGTCTTTTTCTAGCAATCCTCGAACTAATTAGAAGAAACGTGTCTTCCAAGAATACAAAACCATGACAAAAATTTTACATTGCATCACAGACAATCAATTAAATTCTTTATTTTCACGACGTGTGCATTTTATCATTTACTACAAACTAAATAATTTCTGCAACAATGCAGAAAGCACGTGCAGTGATTCACAAACCATCTTGCAATTGCGTAAGTTGACCGTTGTCAAGTGAATTGTTTTCTCAATTTGATACGATTCTCGGTAAAAAAAAATTTAATGAGTTTAAGTCGGTAAGACGCAGGTGAAGCTCGTCAACGTCGTGCCATCGTTGCATCCTTGAACTTTGATTTCCGATTTTGTTCCGAGCTCATTAAAAAGCATTATGCAAAGGGGTTCTATAATTTATGAAAATAACATGATGAGTTTTTTGTTTATGTTCTTCGTCAATTCAATGGCTATTGTCCATGTAGTAAAATGGTTGTCATTAATACATTCGTCCAGTATTCTTACTAATACCATGGATCGATACACAGGAAAGATCTGTCCCTCACACTTGCGTAACACACTTGCAATCAAAAATCCATTGCTATGTTCGAAAAAAGTTCGCAAAAGACTTCATTCCTTCAGATTAATTCCATAAAATTGCATCAGATTGTTGCGAATATTAAACAAATATTCGTTTTAAAGTAAACTTACTTCTTGTCCACCACCAGCTGCCTCCTCCATCTGTGTCTTGACATGCTTGGCGCGAAGCATGGGTCGCACGAGTCGCAGGCGTACGTACGACTCGATGCTGAATACGGCTAGCAGCAGCGCTAACTGGAACAATCAGAATAAGGACGTTTAGTATGAGGCTGAGAGTTTGAATTTAGAACTAGGAGTTGAGAAAAGAGGAGAAAATCTTTGGAACGTAATTGGAGTTCATGGCCAGTTCTTACAAATCAATTGGAAATAACATGCATGTTACTAAATAACATGTAAACGCTTTGGATGAAGGTCTCTTTCCTAAGTTATAAAAACAACGCTTCGTTATAGACGAACCATTGTCAGTGAGACAAATTACATGAAATGGTAAGTAGGTGTTGACTGTTTTAGATTAGAATGCACCTCCTTTTTTTGTCAGGCTCAGAATGCTCTGAATTCTGGAGTTGTAATTATGGTCACTGCGAGTAAGAGAGAAGGATCGAGTGGGTTCCCATTTCTAAGAGTAAAAGTAAGTAATATTATGACAAGGTTTCAATCAAAACGTTTCTGTAGAGCATTTAGAAAACCTCTACAATGGCTGAATCAAATTCTGTGTTCCTTTCCGTATGAGTAAATGTAAAACAAATTGCATTGCCTACTGGCCTAACTTGTCATGTTATCAATTAAATGATTAACAATCTCTTTTGTATCCGGTTCCGACATAATAAAAATGGCTGTTAATTTTTTATCTGTCTTTTATCCAGACTCAATTCAAGCGAGTTGATCCGACCTTTTGAAACAACCTTGCATTTACTTAAGATTACACAGTATCTTATTATTTGTATGGACGAAAAAAAAAGTAATTACCTATTGGTTTTGAAATAAATAATCAAGGTTCCTACAGTTTCTATGCAATTCATATCCAATTAATAATTCTCGTGCTTAATATTTTCGACTCATTGCAACTCTAATATAAATAATGTACTTTGAAATGTACATAAAATAGTTAACTGCAAGTTTTCAATTCAGATAATTCCATGCATCGAATCATCTTTAATTGTGTGCGTTGGTATTATTCTGTTCTGCCTAATAGTCATGTTGTGCCAACATGCTAATTGCATTAGCTGTTTGCATTTTTAATTTGAATAATCGAATATTTTATATTAGTTAGTAAATCGAAATTGGCCAATGAGAACCATCATTAATCACTTTTTCAAATTGGCAAAGACCATACTTATGATTCGGAAGTTTGCATGAAGGAATTTAAATTATTTAAGATGATAAGTTTGCTCAATTATGTACCCTGACATTTGATAACAAAAAAATAAATAAACATTGCTCTTAAGCTACAAGACAGGGAAGGACACGAATGTAAATTTTAGTGTTTTATTTTTATTACCTTGGGCCCTGTTTAAAATCGTAAATATCATTAATCACAGTTATTCGGTCGCAATAACACTGCGAAATACTTCAATGGTAGAAATGAATCTGTTAGCAAAACTGAAATAAAGTTTATAGGTTTTTAGATAAAATAAACAGTATTTACAGTTAGCTAGGCACTCAATTCAAAATAGCTTATATATTAATTATAGGTACAACGCCATAAATTCCAATAATTGATCGAACGTGTGAAGACGACTCCCAGATAGCGGGTCATATTGTGTCTCGAACCTTCAATCATTTGATTTATTTTCGAAGCAAAGGCAATACTAATAAAACTCCTTATGTAGCTAATTGAGTTCGATATAAACTTGATAGTTACGATGGCCAATAATAAATTCCGTAGTTAAGTGCTAGTAAAGCAAGTGTTGTGTTTCTATAAGTTGCGTGCTTTATCTGAATGATTGATTGGTTTTCTTTGAAATTGATTTTACAACAATATGAGACCTTAATAGATCATTGGGGATATTACTTTTAGAAAACTAATTTGTCAAATAAGTACATATTGCAAAACTGTAGGTTACCTTTATAAAAATTCGCTTTTTTTTCTAAAAATATAACAATCAGGGAGGCTCAAATTTACCCCACCTTGCAAACTGCTCAGCCAACAAGAAATGTCGCAGCTAGTTTTGCTATGTCCCTATTCAAAGTAAAAGTTAAAGTGAAGAGCTTTTACACATAACATGAAACCTACTTTTACCTCTCAAGTATGCAAATAATCAATAATCAGAACATATTAATTTCAATTAATGTCAATGACAGTCACTCGGGCGTAATCTGCACTTTACGCATTGGCGCCATTTAATATATGCCCACGCTTTATTTACTTTATTAATACATGCATGAAGTTTATTGCAGACCTGCGACCTTTTGCTCATGTGTTATGTGTTTACAGCACTTTGTTGTAACTCAGTCAAGTATGTGCTAATTTTGTTTGCACAGGCTCGTATATAATGGTGGAACGTTTATCGTGTATTTCTTTTACCTGTTTAGAAAATCTTTGTCATATTGTTGTCAAGTATTTTGTAAACATATGGGCCACTGACTCCTAATTGATCAATCGGCTCGTTATTTTTCTACCGGAAACCTGAATGGAATATGAGTTTCTTTGCTGTCTGGCCTGAACCTTGAGTCATAGCGGGGATTAAGAATTGGCACAAATAACCATATTAAGTCTTCTGCTGATTTCTGGTCCTGATTTCTCCACACATCAGAAGGCATTTAGTAATAATTTTTATATGTACTATCTAATAGACATCCTTCTGCCCTTCTTCCAATACCTACGAACCTACCCTAGTTTTTTTACCATGTGCATGTTTTTGGTTTCACCACGATTAAAACCAATTTCTTAAAGTAAGACAATAAATAAGTTCAATTCTTTTGATGCTTACCTGTACCCAGGAGGTATGTTCGAACTGCGTGAGGCACTGCGTCCTGTAGTAGGCGAGGAGGGCCAGCAGACTGACGACAGCGTTGAACGCGTAGTACACGGGGAACAGGACTGTCTGGACGCGGCCGAACTCATGGCGGGGCAGGTTGAAGTAGAGCACTATGCCTGGGAAAGAAGAGAACGTTTTGTTAGGTATTGTGATGCTGCGAAGCTTGCGTAATGTCCTAGTAATACGGGATAGTTAACAACATAAACGTATCTGTAATTTCTGAAAGGTTAGACAGAAGAATATATATATCCTGAAACTAAATATGGTGGAGTCGCTTGTAGAAGGGTTCTCGGCCAAGAAAGTCGTTATCAAAGTATTGCATCTCTTAAAAATACTGTTCCCTTGGTCTCAAAACTACAAACAACCAAACTGCAGCGTCTTTCTCTTATCTAAACAAAGTGCGGTAAGGAAAAGCGTGTTTCAAAATTGTTATCAAAACATATTGAAGAGCAGAGCATACCTACGTAAACTGTAAATTATTCCAGTCTTCTACAAAACGTATGACGTATCTAGAAGGTATGATGATTGATGACGACGTGTGAAAGTAGTCGTAAACAATGCTTCACCCACTCGATCTACGTCAATAATGTAAAGTACCTGTACACGACGATCTCGCGTGTCATGGTCCCTGTTATATAACAACTCGTCCAGACATTGTACAAACGTCTGGTGGCCCCACAAATATTTGCTCGTGTGGTTGAACCTTTATGCGCGACCCTGGCCGAGGTTGACGATCCCCTACTTCATCATTGTGCCCTAGTAGCAGATGAAGCTTGATGGATTTATGACTTGTGACTTTGTAAGAGAAGGATCATCGTTTCAGGGTTAATTGATTTTTTTTTTTAACTCTAAAGTGCTGATTACAGCCTTATTAGTTTTGTTATGGTTTTAACTGTAGCAGCTATTACTGATTTTCTCAACTTTCCAAATCGTTTTCTCTTTCTTCATAAGGAAAAATATAGCGATGATGAAAAGTTTCAACGGTCGTTTTTACGTTTTCTAACGTTCCGTTTGTCTTTTCTTTAAAAGGTATCAATTGACCTTACATAAGGTTTTGGTACACTTGCAACAATATATTATCCATTAATAATACTTTAATCATAGACAGAAACAAATCAGAGGTCATTTCAATGAGCCGTGTCACCCGGAACGCGCTATGCCCGCGAAATCGTGCACCGGTTGGTTAACGCTCCAAATTGTTCTACCACAATTCACAAAGCATGTTGACTGTTTCGTATATACAGGCTGCTCTGTTAAATGCATACGGAACTGTTTTGATTTATTCGGTGAATCATTCGATCAAATATTGCCTGTGTCTTTCTGTGAAGATTTATGAAATGATTCATGATTATTATGATATCAAATCAAACGAGTTATTAATTTAAATCATAAATATTTTTTACTGCCTGATTTACATATATTATTGAGAAATTATGTCATAAACATGAGAACTAAAAAAAAAGATGAAGATTATTGAACTGTCAACTACGTAATCTATGGATTTCTAAAGAGTATCCACTCAGCGATTATGTTACTAATCTAATTAAAACCAGAAATAAATGGCGAACAAACAACGATTTGTTCTGCTTAATCGCTTAATCCAAATACGTCACATTACTTTAAGTGTTAATGTTTTTAATGCAACAAATCAATGATATTTTTATGTTCCTATTTACAGTAAGCCTCGGCTCGTAAAGGCTTTGTAGCAAATTAATGAAGTGTCAAAAGCAGTTTTTTAACTTAAAGTGCCATTGTGTAACGGCTTTATTTTTACTGACTAAAACCCACCCGTGTTCCTTCAGTTACCTGTGTGCCAGGGTCCACGGTATTTCTTTCGAAAAACCCGCACTCCTGGCAGGCAACGGCCCTTGCGGAACCCACCGGTCGTGCTGACATCTCTTTGTGGCGCGCGTAGAACACAACGCGCCGTCGACCCAGGCTTGGTCCTTACCAGACAGCGAGCTACCCATTACTAGCCATCCGCAAGCCCACGCCTATGGTGGCCGGGAATCAGCCTGGGATTCCCGACGCCCAGGGCGTCTCTTGCGGCGACTAGGGCCGTAAGAGAGCATATTCTGCCTCTCCCTCACGTGCGCCGCCCTCTTCGCGAGCATTACTGCTTCGCAGAAGGAGGTGACGGCTACCCATGCACTCACGCTCCGAACTATAGCCTGGCCTAGGGCCAGGCTCGAGAGATCGCCGCCGCCGATCGCTTCCACAAGGAAATGGCGGTGCTCCGCCCAAGCCGGGCAGACCTCCACCGTATGCTCCACCGTGTGTTCAGGGCGATCTACGCAGTGGAAACACCAGGGCGTTTCCTCGCGACTTATTCGAAACAGGAACCTCCCAAAACAATCGTGTCCGGTGAGGGCCTGCGTCAGGCGGAAGGTGAAGACGCCATGCGCCATGGCGCCTCTTAATCCACTCCTCAAAGAGGGGATTTACAATTTTGTAACGGTAAGTATGCATTATGCCTGTTTTTTTTTTCTCTGGTGCTACACATGGCGATAAAAATAAAACATAAAAAAACTTGGAATTCTGTTCTGAAAACCGCTCGAGTTTTGTTATCAAAATATAACAATCAAACAAACTGGTTTGATCGTAACAAGAGGTTTTAAGTGGGTCTTTAAGCAAAGGATTTACGATTAAAAGAAAGGAACGATTAAAAGAAAGGAACCATAAAAAATACAGTTCCGACTTGAGACACGCGATCCCCAATTAGTTCTCATTACGCAATTACGTAATTATTTTTTGCAATACTCTGCAAAGAATGTTTTGCAAATCCGAAACTAAATTTTATGAACATGAAAACTCAAAATCGATGCATTTTCAACTTTAAAGTTACGGAAGAAGGGTTTTAAATTGTTTGATCATCGTTTGGCTAGTTAAAATTCCTGTATTTGTGCCATTAAAATGCTAAGAAGCATAATTTGTTCATTGAATGAAACGTGGAGACTTGACAGGCGACCCCGCCCCACTGATTGTGGGATTTCCAAATTTCCGAAATCGGTGCCCCTTTGTAGTACTTATGTACCTACAGTTTCTTTTTCGGAACTAGCTGTGACCGGGGAGGGCGTTCCAGGTTGGACCTTTTATTTTCAGCTACGTTCTTTGTGTGGTGCAGAGTCAATTAGGTATAACTTGGTCAAGCTATATTACAAATATTATCTAAGCTTATGACGCTGCCGGCTATTTTCCAAAATAATTCATTGGACATTTTATGGATGTGTTAATTGTAAAACATCATGAAAATAATATTGGTTGATTTTCTAGCGGTTCCCATAGGCCAAGTTATCTAAAGTGGGTAAAGTTTGAGAAAACGTCCGTCTGTAGGTTTTTAATTTTTATCCCTGTTATAATACAATTATATAAATTACAAGCTCAACACGTAGGTACTCTGCAATTTACTAAATTAGTAACCAGGTTTACAAATTGCATTTGTTTTACAATACAGGAAAAGTTTTCATCCAGTGCGAAAATTTTAACCATGAATTCAGCATATCATTCTAGCGCCCTTCGCCGGTTATACAAAAAAAAAAACAGCTATTCCATTCATTTTGACCGCGTAGGTATTGCACTTTTCTATGAATCAGCCATTAAATTTTTTGTAACCGTCGAAAAATGTCTGCGCTAGGGGCTCTAGGATGATATGCTGAATTCATGGTTAAGATTTGCGCACTGGATAAAAACTTATCCTGTATTCCCATTATGTTTGTCCTTGTATCTTTGGGTGTGTATAATTAATTTTGGAAGTTAAAAATAAACGGATAAAACATGAGAAGATAAAATCAAAATCAAAATCAAAATCAAAAGTCATTTATTCAAATTAGGCTGAGAATCAGCACTTTTCGAACGTCAAAATACATAAGACAGTCCCCCAAAAACGCCCACCCTTCGACACTTCCTAGTGCTTTAGCTGGGAAGAAGAAGTGGCGCAACAAACTCCCCAGCAGCACAGCTGTCTGTTTAGTCGGATGGACTTGATTCTATACATACATAGGCAAAGTAATAAACAATCTCGCATATTACCTAAAATAAAAGTTTCCTGGTATAAAGGGCTCTATAAGTCAATAACTAATGACTTACTAGATAGATGATAAAAAAACACTTGGTCAATAAAATTAAAAAAAAAAAAAAAAGTATTTAACTAAATAAATATATGAACCCATATAACCTGTCACTAGGTACGCTAATTCTGGAGAAAGAACATAAACATTGTCTTGTGTTAATCACAGCGACCAACTATTCTTGTCATTTAGATAGTCGTTAATGGAATAGTAAGCCTTTAAACAAAGGATGGATTTTACTTGAACTTTAAACGCATCAAAAGGCAAATCTAGCAAAGAAGTGGGAAGCTTGTTATAAAAAGTTATACCAAGCCCAACAAATGAGTTATGAACCTTATGAAGCCGGTGAAAGGGAGCACGTAGTTTGTCCTTGTTTCTAGTGTTAACGGTATGAATATCACTGTTTTTAGTGTACAAGTGTATATGTTGCCTAATAAATAAGATGTTAGCTAATATGAATTGTGATGCCACTGTGAGAATACCAATATCTTTAAAAAAGTCCCTCAAGGAAAATCTGCCACCTAACTGGTAAATTGCACGAACAGCACGTTTTTGAAGGACAAAAATATTTTGAATATCAGCGGCTTTGCCCCACAGCAGAATACCGTAGGACATAACGCTGTGAAAATAACTAAAGTATACTAATCGAGCTGTATCGACGTCAGTGTATTGTCTTACTTTTCTGACGGCGTAGGCGGCTGAACTGAGCCTCCCTGCTAGTGTTGATATGTGTGATCCCCACTGAAGTTTGGCATCTACTGTTATGCCCAGAAATACTGCCGTGTCTACGGTTTCAAGCACCTCTTTATCTAAGACGATATTGGGACCTAGATTTCTAACATTCGGTAAGGCGAACTTTACACATTTCGTTTTTTTGGCATTGAGAACAAGGTTATTTGCCGTAAACCAATCCGTAACCATTGAGAGTGCACTGTTTACGTCGTCAAAGTCTTGTCTATTCCTATCTACTTTAAAAATAAGAGAAGTATCATCTGCAAACAGTACAACATCACAAATACCCTTTAAATAGAACGGTAAGTCATTAATATATACTAAAAACAAGAATGGGCCGAGTATTGAGCCTTGAGGCACACCTAACTGAACTGGCAGCCCGGAAGATTTTTTACCATTAATTTCTACACATTGAACCCTATTTTGCAAATAAGAATTTATTACGTTTAGAGCATCGTTATGGACACCGTAATAACGAAGTTTACACAAAAGCGTCTCATGGTGCACGCAATCAAAGGCTTTTGAGAGATCACAAAAAACTCCAATAGCATTTTGCGAGTTCTCCCATGCGTTAAATATGTGTTTCAACAGAGCAACACCCGCATCAGTAGTCGAACGACCTTTTGTAAAGCCATATTGCTCATTATGAAGGAGGCTATTTAAATTAAAATGTTTTAGCAACTGCTTGAGTATTAACTTTTCAAATATTTTGCTAAATGCAGGTAAGATAGAAATAGGCCTGAAATTACGAATGTCATTTTTATTACCTGATTTAAATAATGGTATTACTTTACTACTCTTCATGAGGTCAGGAAAAGTTCCTGAATCAACACATTTATTAAAAGTGACAGCTAGATAGGGGGCTACAATTTCTATAATATTACTTAAAAGTTTAATGGAAATGCCCCAGAAATCACCAGTGTTTTTAGACTTCAGTGTGTTAAAAACATTAACTACGTCACGAGGCGTTACATGTTCGAAACTGAATAGGTCACTACATTTAGGCACACTACTATGCAAAAGGTATTCTGCTTTAGACGGGGATGAATCTAAAGAGCGAGTCGTAGTTACAGGTATGTTGGCAAAAAACTCATTAAATGCCTCCGCTACTTCAGCTTCTGTAATAATTAATTTGTCGTCGACCAAAATCTCAAGTTGATTGTCTTGTTTAACAGACTTGCCCGTTTCATTATTAATTATTTTCCAAGTGGTTTTAACTTTATTGTTAGAATTTTTAATTGTGTCACTTAAAAATTTCGATTTTGCAAAAGCACTAATCTTTTTAAATAATTTTGAATAGTTTTTGACATACTCTAGGAAAGGAGTATCAAACCTGTATTTTTTCAATCCATATAATTCGTATAGTCTCGCTCTACTTTTGTAAATACCCGGAGTAGCCCATTGATTAAAGCCAGCTGAGGAGCCATTAATGTTAATGGTTTTGGTCTTGAAAGCAGATTGATACTCTTTTTGCACAACATCAAAAAGGGCTTCATAAATTTCATTCGGATTCTCGTGTTGTGCTATGGATGGTGTAATTCTATGAGCTATATTATTTTTAAACCTTTTGCAACGACTAGCTGTATAAGGCCTACATTCAAGTGTACGTGGTCGCTTTTTATGTAATGGCATGGGGAAGCTAGCTAATAAACCACAGTGGTCGGACGTTAAGTCAGTTAGTACTAATTTATTTTTGGCATCACAATCAGTAAACATATTATCAAGACATGTTGACGAAGATGCCGTGATCCTAGTAGGTTCAAAAAACAAGTTAATTAAATTAAAAGACCTAAACAGATTGAGAAGTCTAATACTTAATGGAGTAACATCTAAAATATTAATATTAAAATCTCCACATAAAATTATACTTTTATTACTTGATTTTAACTTATTGAGTAAATCCTCCATTACCGATTCAAAACGAATGAAATCCCCAGAGGGGGGTCGATAAACGCAAATTATAACATATCGCTCGAGTTCAACACAAGACAACTCAATAGTGCGCTCAATAGAAAGGTTAGCTAAATCTAAACGTTGTTTACATTTTAACTTGTTTGAAACAAGAACTAAAGATCCACCGCGAATAGCAGTTTTTCTTACAAATGCACTTTGAACAGTAAAATTATCATCATTGATAAACACTACTTCATGTTCCTTCAACCAGTGTTCAGTCAAACATAACACCTGAACATCATAGTTCTCCATAAATAAGCTTAACTCAAGCTCTTTGCCGGACAGACCCTGCATATTTTGATGAACAACATTCAACATATGCGGCTCACCCGTTGTCGCACCTAAAAGTTTAAACTACTAGGCGAATCAAAAGTAGTGTTAGTACCATTACTAACATTAATCAAAGAAGACTTCGACATAGTACATATGTCTGGGTTTATATAAGCTAATAGCCTCGCTATTTTAAGTCTAAACCTAATGGGCAGATACACTGTATTCCTTGTCGATTTTAACTTAACAACAAAACTGTTGGTATCAAAAAATATAAGTTTATCACTGTAGTGAGTTACTAAAAACTGCATATGATTATTAAGTATATGTATATCATTGTTTTTTCTACTAGATAATCTCTCAAAATATGGAAAAGCACACAAAATAATTTTATTACAATTAATCTTTAAAATCTCAGTAACACTGTCAGTGATATCTTGTTTATTGACCTTTGAACTATTACCTACAAGTACAGTTATGTTGGTATTACAATCATATTGATTTCTTGTAACTGATGTCATTATTTCTTTGAAGGATTTCCCAGGTAAACAATTGTTTTGAGAAGAATTACTCAAGTTGTTACTAAGTAATTTCCCTAAACCTCTTCCTATACTATCAGAAAACATAACTGACTGATAACAAACTTGACTACTACAAGGGATAACGCTACTAGTTGACTGATCTTGAGATGGTACTTGCACAATATCTGGTAAATCTTGGCTGGGGTTACAGTCCAGAGCACTCACAACTTGGGACGGTTCTTCCGTTACCTCAGGCTGGAGGGCATCAAGGTTGGTTTCACTTTGACAAGTACACAGAGTGTTGCTGAGAGTCAGCGAGTCCACTCTGTCTACCAACGCATTAGTAGCAAGGATATGTTCCTTAATTTGGTGCTGAGAGCATACATATTTTTTATAAAGGGACTTTAGAGAGTCATCAAGAACTTGAATTTCTGACTGTAAGCGTTGAGTGTCAATTTCATAAATATTGATACTGTTTTCTAATTTAATTTCATAGTTCTTCAATTTATTGACAAGAGAAACACGTTCTTTCCTTAATTGAATATTATTGGAATAGTGCTTTTGATGTTTCTTTAATTTATTACATTTTTTAATGATTTTATTCAGTCTTGCATATTTTTTAAATTTATTTTGACTCATTTTATAACTATAGTTATGTTTCAGTAATGAATCCTCTGTTAGGTCAATTGTTGTTATGGAATGAGGGTTACAATTAGTATTTAACAATTCATTTAACAAATGGTTTGTTTCTTTGACCTGAGTATGTTCTTTAACCTTTTGGAATTCTACAATTTTAATATTTGCATGGATTAATTCATCCTCTAAGTCCCTAACCTTAAATAAAGCCTCCTCATACAAATTACTGCAGTTGTTGAAACCATCTGTAACCATCCTTAGTTGATCCCGTTCAGCCACAACATCAAGGTATTGAAGATGTAAGTCAACCAGCTCCTGTTTTAAGCTTGTGTTTTTGTTGACAACTTTCTCAACTTCCTTCTCACTTTCCTCTCTTTCGTCTAACAGCTCTTGACATTTACTTTGTGAAGCCTGTAGTTCATAAAGGGTTGTTCTCAATTTAAGCTCCAACTCCTGAGCAGCAGCCTTACGGGTCATCACAGGCATGGTTTCAGGAATAGGTACTGGAAGTATAATGAAAGGAACGGTAAGAACTAAGTAGACAGACAAACAAAAAGGGAAAGGTAGAAATTTAAGAAAAAATTGGGAGAAGTTAGTGCTGCTATAGAGTAATGAGATAGGCGGCTAAATCTAATTGAAATGCAACTAATAATAATATGAGTAGATCAAATACAAAGTTACATTGATTCTATTGCCTTATAATTTTACTTTCATTTGTGTGGGTAGGCTGCCTAATTTAAAACAGAGAGAAAAAAAAAAATTAAAAACTAGTTTTGCTGATTGCAATTTAACCAAAAGTTTTGATACTAAGAACGAATTAATGAGTTACTGAGTCTATATGATGATTGTGTGCTAATTACAGAATAAAAGTGAACAATACTCCCCGTTTATTAATCCGCAAGTCGAACATCAGCTGTTCGTAATAGGTTACCGGTACGGTGTGTAACCAAACACTGTCTTTTACTTTGTAAATTTGGAGGATAACAATAATCCTTAGTATTTATGTTGTTATTTTACATTTAGTTATATTAATACACGATAGTTACACTTAAAACTGGTAATAATATACACAGGTAATGTAAATTCGTAAGTCATTTGAGAGCTTTAATTTCATGGTAGATATTATTTTGGGAGGCAGATACCTATTTAAAATATTTGATTATTTTCGGTAAGTAACAGTTATAGTTTAGAAAATAACTATTTAGGCAAAAAAATAATAATATGATAGCAGACACACTATCGATTGAGCACTTCTAATAATCTATGCGTTTGATACAGAAGTGCTAAATCAACGAAAAATAGGACCAAATAGGTACCTACCTACCTATCTATTACTTTTCTTTGTTTGTGAAAAATAATACCTACTTATGTATTATTTTTCAAAAACAAAGTCCATTAGAATATTGTTAAATATTCGCTGTAGTAATAATGAGAAACAAAGGAACGCCAAAAATGGTAAACATGGAACTATAAACTCTGCCGACACGTGTAACTGTGTCACAAACTGCAGACGGTAGAATGGCCGCTGCGTGATCAGCCATTTTATGTTTTCGTTACTATAAGTAGGTACTTGTTCGTGTAACCTGTAAAATTGTATGGTTCCCACAAATGTTCTGATTATGCTATATGTTATTTACTTGGTTTAAAAACGTCCAGCTATGCACTATGAAAAAGAAAAGGAATAAATATAAAGAGAACAAGATCTGCCAGTGAAAATGAGGCCCCACCCTCCATATTCATTCACAGTCCCTACTTATTAAACGTTTCAACATTTTTGAAGAGTTTTCGAACAAAACCTCTTCCGAACAATTACAGGGTTCCGCCTTCTTCAAATACAGCCTTCTTTCATAAAAAAACTGGTGTTTCTCAACGACAAGACGGTAAAGTTTTTATTGGAACCTCGTTCCTTCACGTACGTAACGCGCATGCTCCGCAACGTGATAGAGTTCTTCGAAATTCGAACGAACGAGTTTCTGGATGGCGATTTTGAAATAAAAGAAAGTAAAAATGTTAATTTGATTTGTGAGAACAATTTGCGATTTTGTAATGAACAATTTGTTTTGTTTTCCATTAATTATCTAGACTTCGTTTAAGACCTAGATCTAAATTAACAGACATTTCTTGGCACTCCTCGCGTTTTTTCTCTAAACTCAAATGAGTAAGATAATATTTTTAGAAAATCTAAAATAGTTACAAAAGTTAAGTAACTTTTGGCAATCATTACTAGCATCTTGTCATCCTATTATCATCTGATCTCTTTGGACATTGATGGGCAGTTTTTATTTTAAATGTTCCAGAAGTGAATCTTACCAGAGACAAGGGTCATCCAGACTTGTGCTCCGAAATGCGTGGCGACAGCTACGACGTATAGTGCCCTCCATCCACGGAGGTTACTGCTGGATCCAGGGCGGCTGAGCCAGGCTAGGAGGACGACCACGGCGAGGGCCACATGAAGAGGCTGCGAGGTCTTGGTAGCGATTCTGTGGACAAGAGAGAGGAGATATAGAATACTTGTTAATATTATATTGTTGGATTTAGGATTTAAAATGTCTTCCAAAACGGCTTTGAAAATTAAATATGTACTCATTTTATTGAATTTGCTGCGTTGTGCCTATGTGAAAATGCAAGGTGTTTGTCAAGGTCCCAGAAAACAGCTGTCGATAATGAGTATCTTTGAAGCTTGGGCTATGGTTACGTCTGTTAATTACAATCATATCTAAACTACATGTGATTTCACCGCTTGAAATCAATGAAGCGTGTAGAATATACCTAAATGTAAAATATGCAACAACCGTCTAATCAAACCGCAATTTCATAATAGAACCAAGGTTGTTGCCAACTGCCGTTCAATACCTACTTAGAGCTGCTATTTATGCTACTTCATTAGTGAAGCCTTATTACAGGATGGTGAAATTGAAATAATATGCTATTGAACTATTAATAATGTTCCTTAGGCATATCGTTGCATATGCCTAAGGTGTTATTTAATTATTATGTGTTAAAAGAAATGAATTATGTTACCTATGTTAAATTATAATTAAGTTCGAGATACTAAATAGAGATAGTATGATATAGCGTTAAGATGAAAATTATAATTTAACCTTTTCTTTTGAACTGAAAATAAAGTGCCACGTGAAAAATTATGAAAGCCTAATACTGCGCTAGGTTACCGACCGAATGTAATTGATTTTGACACGTGTCTCTAGTAAAAGTAATGGCAGCGTGAAAATTTAATTTGTGCAAGTTGCCAGTTTGAGAATTAAAAAGAAAATGCGTGTCATTTGTTACTCGTGTCGAAAAAATACTGTTTTATGACGTCAAATGACGAAAAAATATGTTTTATATTTCAAATAAAGAACAATGTTTTAAGACATGGCTCAAGCGAAGCCTGCCAAAGTGCCAGCATGTTTTGATCAGCTGGGTCAATAATATCAGCTTTGCATTCAATTTTATATGTGCTTTCAAAAGATTGGGAAACATTTTTAACCTTTTATAAATCGTTTAGTAAGTTAACGGATACCATTAAATTGAAACTGACAGTTGATCCAAATTCACCATTCACACATGCTATGTATGCGTGCCTATATGGTCAGTACCTATTTACATGTCATTTATTGCCCTGAGGGCTCATTTAGGTCTAAATTTACATTCTACACAGCAAACAGTTACCTTTTAATGAAATCTAGGGCAAGAAAGGAGAGCTGATCAATAAGTTTGAGTTGCAAATCGTGGTAAGGTCAATTTTGTTTTTCTTAAGGCAACATCATTAGGAACAATTTTAAGTAAAACATTGTTTTCTAACAAAATTTTATAGTATCTACAGTAAAAACGTGTGAAGTAAACGTATCATGATTGTTACTAAAATAATATTTCATGTTATTTGTGATATTTAACACTTTCAACATTAAATCAAACAATAATGAGCGCCAAATTCGCGGTTCGTGTGAAAAATGTTTATTTTGCAAATAAGAAAGTGGAGTACGCTGTGACTTTTAAGTTGAAGCAAATAAATACTTATTGGATAACCACGAGAACCGCATATGCTAACAAGTCATTTATATTACACATGTGCTACAGATTTAAGAACCAGCCTAATTTTTTACGTGTGAAATGTGTAACATTGTTGTCGGAAAACCGTGATGGTAAATTAAATCAGGCGGTCAGGCGCCGTACTTAGTACGGCGCCTGACCGCCTGATTTAATTTTGATAAAAGTGATGTTAAAGCACTGATAATGAATAATCACAACGAATAACATTTATTTTAGAATTAATCATCGCGTAGTAGGTACACTCGTACCTACAACGAATATACCTAAATATTAAAAACGAAAACAAGTTCATACAAGTGATCTACTATGATCTCAACTGCTGCAATTTTTTATTCAAAAGCCCCTGATGTTCCTGAGCGAGGTGTTTTGTATTGAATCTTTGTGACCTATCCCTTTATTCATAAACGTTGCATAAAGTAAAGTAATGATAAGCGACTGTTCAACCATACTTTTTCACGTTTAAGCGTCTCTTAATTTTAATCAACGTTGATACAATTAATAAACCCAAGATTAAATAATGCAATAAGGAAATCACTTTTCCTCAGTGTAAATCCGTTTATTATCCATGAATAATTATTACTTTTTTCGATGATTAAGGTAGGATTTTTTTATATTATATTTTACAGATATTGATAAAATTGTTGTTATTAAGATTATTTTGTATCTTTAAGTACCTACTTGTCCTTGACTTTATATACTTTAAATGTTTTGCAGCTATCAAAAATATTTATATCGTTGGAAATATCACTGAGTACGAGAGTTTATTTGCAAACAATAAAACGAAATGAATGAATAATTTTTAACATTTATCAGTACATAAAATGAGTACCTACTTACCTGTCTGATTCACATTTAATTGTTTTCAAATGAGCCGTAGTTTTAGGTTTTCATGCAAGTCATTGCTGAAAGTAGGTTCCCTTATTATCTACGTGCTTATTGTTTCAGTAAATTAAGAATGGCTTTGAGTAGAGTAATTGATCAACTCGAATATCGATTTATTTTCACTTTAAATACTATCGTAATAGATTAAAGGAAGTTTTGATAAACAGTTTCTTTTCAAGCCCATCATTATTATTCCCTATTTAATTAGGTAGGCTGCAAAAATATTATAACTCTGTCTTTATGTGACAGAATAATACCAAACTTGATGGTTTATCGTGCCAATATTCTAGGAAAATATACTTATTTTGTTTATTATTCGTTCCCTCTAAGATAAGATAAACGTTAATATTTATTTGGGATGGCAAAACGAAAATATTTTTGAGACAAACATGTGCAGAAAACGCGTGATTTTGGCGATATGCCACGTCACGAGCTGGCTGCGTTATTTTTACTCAAAAACATACGTAACAAAGTAAATAATTGTTTTGTGTTTATTTTGTAAATTGCCTTTTTAAACAACTGTTTATTTCTTTGTTATTTTAGAGTTCAAAAAACTTAGATGGTTAACAGTCAACACAGCCTAAATTGATTTTCACTCTTGTGTTTTGTATTAACCTCATATAGCATAACATAAATTAAATAACTGCACGTTATTTTTGGGCAGTGCAACTCTTACATTCATTGCCAAGATCTTTCACGTGGTTTTACTACAAACTGAAATGACACGACGCTTTTACGACCTGAAATTTAAAAGCAGCAATTAGGTACTAACAATAATTTGTATAATGAGTACACAAAACAAAACAATCGTACTTCAATGTTTTGTTCCTTTCAATAATTCACAGGCATTTGTTTTTAAATATCACGCAGCGAAGATCGTTTAGCGATAGAGTTAAAGAATATATATAAAGAATATTACAATATCAGCATGACGTTTATTGCTAATTTATCTCTTATCGATTAGGAATTAACGGTTGCCGACGTGCCTCCACCCACGTGCGTACTTTTAATTAGTTCGAGCATATGTAGAACTTGTCATTAATTCAATTGATTGGAGCCATTGGTAAATTTTGAATGATTTCGAGGTTAGTCTGGTTTCCTTGGCGCCGGGTATTATATATACCTATTTGACGCGTGATCGACATTCGAATTTTAATTCAGAAATATTATTAGAACTAGAAGTAGATTTCTTTAACTTTTTTTTTTAAACTTATTAGGTACTCCTTTTTGTTAGACTGATTAAAAAAAAATCATATCCGTTGAATTTCTCCCTATTTTATGTTCAGTTAAAATTTTTAGAAGTCAATACGCTTCACTTCAATTTGTTTTAAAACAAAACAGTGTAGTGGAGTGACAGGTGACGATTTAAAAAAATGTATTTTGAATACATTTTTATAATTTCCACTTGGCAAAAAAACGCTGTAAAACATCTTAAAGTCGTTGTATATTTATTTTACGATTATCTCTGAGATTTCAGATTTAACACGTTTTTATAGTTACAATGACAAATTTATGACCTACTTACTAATAAATATTAAGAAAGTTAATGTAATTCGTCATAGCTACTGTTTTTCAGAAGAGCTGTAATATAACTTAGTTTTCTTCAGGTAGGTATTCGTTTTCCGTTATTGCAGTAACGACGAGAAAACAAAAAAAAAAAAAAAAAAAAAATTTGCATATGTCATAACCAGATTAATTATAATTTATTCACGGTAAGCTTTAGCAGAACCAATAAATAATGTCAAATTTAAAAACCAAAAAAACACACATCAATTGATTTTCCGGAGTATTCCCGTTTGAGCACAAATTTTGAGAGCACCTAATGCATTGAGCTCCAAGGTATTCACATACCTTTGGTGGTCTTGGTGCTAAAACGGGAATACTTCGATTTTCCAGTCCCAGATTTCTAATTGAATTGATTTGACTTGATCGATATCGAGTCGAAACAAAGTTGCTGTTACCGGTGATCACCCTTAACAGCAATTTTTTAACTTCAGTTTGCACATAAAACACTGGCAGGAAAGAAAAAAAATCATAAAAAAAGAACACACAGCGGCCATCATTGTGAACAAAATGGCTTTTTGTATGGCGGTTCTGTTTATTTCGGCGGGAATCGATTTGCAATGCAATTTTGAACTTGAACTTGCGAATTCGGACGATGGCCAGACCGGACCGGAAGGTTTTTAAAGACACATTTCTTGAATGTATTTAACAATATGTACTTGTTTTTTACTGGACTTTTTCTATCACAAGTTTGTTCCAGTCTTTCAAGACACGATTTAGGAGACACGGAAGCGTCTGTCTTTAAAATACCTAAAATTTTGAACTTTTAATTCCATACAATTTCGTGCTGAAACCGTTGGTTACGCTTTTTGCCTACACTATTAATAAATATTGATATTCGATCGCTTATTGCCAATTACAGATTTATTTCCGCCTAATGGCATGCCATTCGAAAGAATAGCCATTCATTGCATACATTGAAATTGATGACCATACGATTTTGCATGGCAATATACGTAACTAAAGAAGAACGACGAAAGAACTTTCATACCGGTTTTCTGTTACAGTTTTGTTGCAGTCTGTCAGTTTGTTTCAGTATAGGTACCGGAGTCAGCTGAAACGTTATTGCCGTTTTAAAAACATCAATAAAACACCACAGAGACAACTACTACTGCAACTATAAAAAGATTTAGTAAGTTCCAATAATGTATCGATAATTACCATTATTTTTGAGCAATATAACTCTAGCCTTAATGTGTATCGACATGGTTGCGAGATGAGCTCCATCCTACAACAGTGAAAGTTTGGATGTTTTGCAAAAACGGTCTAGCGGATTTGGATGAAATTTGGCAAACAGATAGTTTATGTTCTTGCTTAACATATAGGATACTTTTTATTTGAGCCCGGTAGTACATTCCTGTGGAATAATTTTCGACCTACACGCGGGCGAAACCGCTGGCGAAAGCTAGTATCAAATAAAGCAAATAATTTTATGTCATTGAACTACAAGCCTGTCAGTAATTATCTACAGTATTAAACTGTCTATCAATTTAAGTTACTACTAACTTAAGTCATTACTTAGCGTAAAACCGAAGTACAAATTAGGTAAGTTCCGTCTTTACTATAGGTAGTATTAAAATGTAATCAAGGAACTGATATTTTTATGCTGTGCACGTTTGAATGTGTTAGAAGGGGAACTTTTAAGGTATGTTTCCAGTAGGTATCCGTTTGAAAGCTCACCAAATTGGGTTTCCAAGAATCGGACCAAATAAATTTTATCTGATTTCTAAGAACACAAGGGGATAAAAGGTCGAATGGCCTCAAATCCGTGTTAAAATACACTGTCTGCGTGACTGTCTACAATAATATTATTAGCTACGACTTCTGTAAACGAAATAATCGAAATAATTTCAAATATGTAGCAAGTATAATGTTTTATCTATTTATTCATTAATCTAACCCTTAAGTCGTCAAGTTATAACCTTGCACAGAAGGCCAAGCAAAGCAAATACGAGTACATATAAACGATGATTAATTTATAAACCTAAACCTATTAAATGTCGTTAATGACAGGCGGTCATCCGTGGTTGGATGTTACCGGTTCATAAATGGGTGGCGCTAAGCTGACCACAAGATAATGCGGCTATATTTTGTTTTAGAGTCTGGTCTTACCAGACGTGGTCACCAGTATTATTTCAATATTTATGTGTTTTCTACGTTATTATTTTGTTGGCAACCGAAGTTGCTTTTTTAAATATGTCTCGAAATGACTTTGAAATGGAGCTCGAAAAGTACTATCGATTTTTATTTGTATCATCATTTTGCGTTCTAAATATAAAATTGACAGAATTACCCACATTCTGTTGGTAATTGGAGATAAAAAAAAGCTGCAGTCGCATATCTGTCTGGGTCAACTTGGTGTAGATATAAAACAGTAATGATAAATAATTTATGATAAATCAAAAGATACTACATATTTTAAGGGGTTAAAAGTTTATCGTATTTATTTGGATCAGTGAGTCCTAATTAATTTGGTTAAAGTACCAGTAAGTATATAAATTAAAAAAGCACTTGAATTTTTCCTCTCCGACCCAGATGACCCCATCACTGTTCTCCAAGAAAAGAATAGGGCCACCAGTACAGTACACAAACACAAACGACGACCGTCCTACCGACCTCGCCGCCGAGGTCCTCGCGCCCCGCGAAGACTCCCGAGTAGCGATCAGACCCCCGACCGTCCCTTGCTCGTTGATGCGCCAGCCCGCGCCGCAGCTGAGCCAGTAGCTTTAAATTCCCCGTCTAATAATCATGAAAACAACTCGATCCAGCCTGTCCCTGATAGTACTAGCTGCCCCCCCCCCCCGCCAGCGACTCCCTGAGCCGAGGTTCGTACCCCACAGGGGGTGCCCTCAGTGCGCAGTCGTTTTAGGTTTAAGTAGGTTTACGCCCTGGCTGGAGGCTTTTAGATTCCTAAAAACCTTCACAGGAAAGTCCGGTTGAGCAGTCACGGCCTCTCAAGGTCAACTGCGAGATGCCAAATCCAAAAAAAAAAAAAAATGTGAATGTTTTTTCATTAATGCCGATTGAAACTGTTTTTGTTTTTTTATCTTTTATTGTTATCTATTGTAAAGAAAAAAATATTTCTGCTATCGGAAAATCATTAGGTATGAGTTTAATGACGTTCATGTAGGTACCTACGTCAGACACGTTTCCACGTCTTGACAAATATTTACGTATCTAGTGTGATTCCTTATTAATTTAACTTAATTGAATAATCGACGTTAATTACTCCTCCTTAAACGGTATCAAACGTGTGTTGTTTTAGTTTGATGAAGATTGGTGGTAAAATATCTATCAAAAGCATCAAGTTTACAAAGCAGGAACAATAATGACAAATACAAATAAAACAATACGTGCATACAGATTATCTGTAAAAGATTCGATCGGAATGCAATAAAAATATGGAATACCTTTAGATCGAAAAATAATATAAAACGATAAATGCAGGGTAAAACAACAAGGATAAAAAACAAATGTATTGTTTTTATATTGCAGAATCTGTGTCATCTAGACGTAGAATATGGGCATCGTATAAAAATAACCACGACTTAAAATAGCAGTCACCGACGTACATACTTAATGCGTTGATATAATTATATAGGTGACTGCAGTACATTGGTTGTGATGCCGCAATAAGTCATTATTGACCATAATATTTGTCCCAAATAATATTAGTAGTATAATATTAGTCCATAATATTTGTCGAAGAAGCTATAATTACATATTCTACGTAAGGCAAAGGATATCATCAACTGTTAGCATGTCGGGTCAAATAACGCGTACTGCGCTACACGACCTTGTTACAGCGTCTACGTCAGATGCTACGTCACCTGCCTCAGTCGTAACTCGTTCGAGACGCGTGGTCGTGAGCGACTTTCAAAGGTCATTTCGCGTGAAACTTTTGCAGTTGATTCTGAGCATTGAAATGCAAATTGAAGTAACAATGTCGAGTGACATTCTATAATCGTTTAAATCGGATTAAAAGTAAAACGTTATTTCTAGAGCTAATAATGGCTCAGTTCAATGACTCAAAAACGATTGTACCTACGTGTGAATTAAATCATCGTAAGTAATACGTTAAGAAGATTAACATCAATCAATAGTTGCTAGGCGATCCCCTTACACAATAATTATATACATAAGTGCTGTTTAAATATTTGTGTTCATACGTTTATTTACTTTTGCAGTCACTTTACTCCATATAGTAATGTTAACGAGTAAAATGACGAAGTGTGACGTAAATTTTCGCAAGTTGTCAAGAGGTAGCGTCGTGATTCACCTCGTTATAGTCTTTGAGGTTAACCCTGATAAAAACCAATGGTTTGGAAAATTAAATACGAACGAATTTCTCCCTAGAAGATTTTGTATTTAATTAATAGGTAGATTGCTTTTCTGAAAATTGTTTTAGTATTTTTCGTGACACTCATTATCGAGAAATGCAATAACAAACACATTCTTGTTTAAATTACTTTTTTAACGTTGCAAAATACAGCTGATTAATTAACGTGTCAATTCAATTGTGACTTGAATTTCGAAAATATATCGTATAAGGTAAGCGGATCTCTCAAAGAACGCTACCATATTTGAAAACTTGTACCTATATGTAGGTACTTTACTCGTTTGTATTACAAGGCGCCTCTGACATTCTTAATTGTACACTGCATATAATTCTACAGACAATTATAGCTTTTAAACCAACACAGTAACGGCCAATACCCAGAAAAAAAAAATCGAACCACAACGGATGGGCCATGCCATAACTTAGTCGATACGACATCAGGAATCGATATTTCATTTTTCGAATGCCATTTAAAACCTTGCGTTCGGATTCATGTTCATTCCATAAACAAGATCTAGGCCGTTGCATGCGTGTTCTAGTCGCTTATCGTAACTACATCATTACGATCTTGTAACATATGGGCATTTTTTTTACTAAACTAGCTAGTTATCGGAACCTACTTGCGTTTCGAACAGTAGCGTTTCAGTCAATTGAGTGCACATTAGCGCTTACAACTAGTAATTACAGCTAATAACTCTTTTAGTACGACACCGGAGCATTGTTTTTAATTAAGAGTATTACAAAAAGCCACATAAAAAATAACTTGCTGCGTTTCCGATCGCATTAAAAAACTATAAATTATAGACTGAGCAAATAACTCTATTTTAATTTATGTATGGAATGGCAGAGCTGTATCCACTACTTATTTTCCCCGGTATATATAATATTATAGATTTCTTGATTATGTAACTAGTTTTTAGATATAGTTTTATTCTATTTCTAAATGTTTTCTCCGTTTCTTCACAACTTGGTAAAGAGAGATTGATATCTCGTTATAAGAGATCTAAAGTACCGTCTAATTAATTTTAATTAAAACATAAATAGTTTTGTTCCCAGAATGAAATGTAAAACATTTATCTTCGTCTGAAGACACTCTATAAGCAGTCATAGCGCCGACACGTAGTCACCTGCACCGGCTACAGCGCTTTAAATATCGGAAAAGAACTTGTCTTATATGGCGTACAGAGAAAATGCGTTCCTGATAAAAATAACTACTTTGAGTATTGAATCTGTAAACCGGTCAGTCATCATGAATTGCGCAAGCAGCAAATTGTTCCTTTTTTGCGATAATGTATGTGAATACATTTTTTTTTAATGAGAACGGTATCAAATTCTCAATGGTTTTGGATGAATGGAATTTCTGCGAAGTTTTTGGAGAACACGTGCAGAAAGTATTTAATGGGAAAATTTTATATTGCAGACCATTTGTCGACGTCGTGCCAAATTCTAAACTACGGCGGAAAGTGGGTTTCAGGCCAGAGACATTTACTCAAACGAATTTCAAGAAGACTCCTTTGAACTTTCATGCTTTCTGCCAATGTTATGATTTTAGAATTGCTCAAAATGAAATCAACTTTTCGTTTAAAAATACTATCAGTACTCTTGTCTTTTATATAATTTGTTTCTTAAAATAATTGTGTTGGTTGCCGAGAACACTCGTATCTTCTACAATTCATTGTAGCTACACTACACGACCTCGTTTTAAATTGTGATGCTAACAAGCTGCCAGGGATGTTGCAGTTAGTTGCAAATTATATCGACTCTGTTAATCGGAAGAAGCTACATAAAAATAGAATAAAGTTGAGCTTAAAGCTTGAGGTAAACATGTGAAGCAATGATGACTATTCCAGCGAAAAAGAAAACAAGAACTAATTTAGATATTCGAGCTTAGTCAGTGTAATATGGAACAGGGTTAAGGAAAGCATGGAGGCAGATATTTAGGCTTTCAAAAATGATGAGGAATAGGAACACACTGGTAACTAGACCAATGATGTCACGTACCTACTATCAACATAATTTTCTAAAGGAGGAAGACCAAGTTCAGCATACACTCCTAAGGACAATGTTATTAATAAACAAGCGTCCCACACTAAGTCTGTAGCACGTCTAACTACTAAAAGGGATGCAGAAGACCTTGCAATCTTAACGGGATATCGTGTAGTATTAGCAAAATATTGGCGAGTTCGCATCTGATTGTCCGTATCGATACTGCAGCTTGATCTTTTATGTGCTGGATGTATCGTTGTTCCTTGAATGAATCGATATACATAATTTTCTTAGTTTATTTGTTTGGTCTCTTTCGTCTCGTATTCAGTTAACCTAATTATTGGGATTGGCTTAGCTGTACTATTCTGCTTTGTGTGTGCTCTTTGTATTCTCCTCATTAGAAGCCTCTCAGCCAAACACAAATATACATATATTTTCTGACATTTATGCGTGAAATGTTTGACACAATTTTCTCCAAGTATGCAACACGGTCACAACCTGATAAGAAATACATATGTATATTGCTTTGTAGCAAGTTCTTAGAACTTCAACACTTCAACTTACAAATGTTGCAATATATAAATCACAACACGGCGCGCGGCGTGGGAACATATAGCTGTATATATACCTAATATCTTCTAAGGAAAACGCATTTATGTTTGTTAGTTCTGGTGTTCCTACAGTCAGGGGACTACCTGCTTTAACAACGATGATTACTTTAAGAGATTTAATTGTATAATCTCTATCTGATTCTTTACTTAAAGCAATTTATTCATCGTTTTCATCTCCAGCGTTATCATGACCTTTTAATAGCATTGGATCTATTGCCTTTTGATTCTAACACACGCCGATTGAGTCATCCCTAGCTTAGACTAACCGTAAGATAAAAGGGGATGTCGATCGTTTTAACTGATTGATGTAAAAACATATATATTAATAGCACTATCTTTCAGCTTGTTTATTTTATCAGTTGATATTCGTATACGTGGGTGTCGGTTGGATTGATTAACGAATCGTTAAGTCGACGAACTTACGATTGTGGGTATGTAAATTCACATGTTGGTACATGCAGTTCTCCGTTATCCGTTTATCTTTTCGTCATGTCGTTATTTGGTGGAATCTTGATAGGAGTTTTTACGTTGTTTCTAGTCATTAGTTGTTTTGATAGCAACAGTTCCAAAATAATTGTGAAATGTTGTCTTTGTTGTTGACATTATGCAATTGTTAGTATTTATTTGTACAGCTTACTGGCAAGAGCTGATAGTAACCAACAAAATGTCTGGTCGTTGGTTTATAAAATGAGCCTTTGTGAGAGGCAAAAGTATTAGCATGTTTGCCACGCATTTTACAATATTGATATCCCGAGTTATGGACGATCTTACTTAATCTTACTAACAAAAGGTACAGCCCTACCCCACAATTGCATGTAAACTCTATAAAGAACATACTTCAGCCGCACAGTCTTATTCCGGTGCCAACTGTCGGGAGTGGGCTGAAATCGCTGCGTTCACATTATACAAGTCGTTTGTTATATCAACATTTTAAAGAATTAATTACTCACTCAATATCGTATTGATAATATTTATGAGGTGTAATATTGATTGCATGTATTTAGGGTATCGGAAATCAATCGATAGATATTGCAACAGATTTCATTCTTGGAAAAAGTTTACTTGTGCATGTGCACGTTCGCATGCGCCCATTCCGCAAATATACATATAGGTTGGGAACACTTCTTTTATTTGCACCTAGCTTCTGACGTTAAAAAACATTTATGCCCATGCAGGTTTGTATGAAATAAAAATATTTTGATTTGATTTAGATATTATCTACGATTCTACGATGAGTCATTAATAAAAGGTTTTTTTTAGGATTTGTTTGACCATTATCTCCTTGATTACCTCCAATACCTATTATTTTGTCGTGTGAACTAGATAATAACTAATTAAGTGCATTCTGATAAGTCTATATCTTATCTCGTCGAAGGGTTTTTTCGATTGTCTTACTAAAATAATCGCAAACCGGGTTTTTTGCGAATAAATGTCCTGCTCAATAACATTAATTGGGTAAAATATGATTTTTTGTACTTTATATTTTTGTATTTTTCTTAACCAGCACTCTAATAGCACTATTAATCACAATCTGTAATATTGCTAATCCATTAACTTCATATTTTGAAAACAAAAAAAAAATACACGATGAATGTTGATGAATTGTCATAATGAAAGCCATTTCTACAGTTAGTGTACTGATGAAGCTGATGATGGACTTAATGTAAAACTTCGTGGACCTATAATTAATTGATTAAAAGAAAAGAAGGTTGATCGAGAGAGAAGGGGCGAGTTTTTACTGTGTGAACAAGCGTTTGAAATGATTAATGATCGCGATGATTTGGTCTGATCAGAATATAATTAGCTACAGAAGGTGAACTTTAATAAGGAACGGTTTTTGTTATATGTTTTTTAAATAAATTATACTTACTTACTTCTATTTAAATTATGTAAGTATTTAACCAACTCATCGTAACGTAGTTTTAAGTGAGATCATTAAAAATAGATTTTAGAAGTTTTATGTAATTGCAGAATCTAGAATAGGTTTACATTTATATGACAGACAAGTAAGCCACTGTTTTAAAGTAACGAATTTTCCCAAACATTTAATGATTACTGACGTTTCTATATTTGTTATGAAATAATCAGGAATAAGATAAGGTCGTGCTAATCTGTGATAGATAGTTTAAGTAGTGAACGAATAAATAACGATTGTACTTTGATGTTATTGTAATAAAATTAGGCTCAAAGTACACTTTTACATAATTATGTTTTTTTTTTGTTTCTGTGACTGCTTGCTTGCTGCGGAAACGTAAGTGCACTCTTTTAAATAAATGAATCTTGATGCGTTTGAAGCATGGGGTTTGAATGTAGAACTTCTATTCTTAGTTTCGAAAATCATATTGACAAATTTAAAACAACTGTGCATTGTGTGACTGAACTTGACGGGATGCTTGCCAAATGCAATGCAAGAATTTACAGTTTTATAGTTTTTGAGATTTATTATAAGAATGAAAGCATTATGAGCCATAATTAGCATCCCGAACTTCTCAGTAGATACCTATTTATCTTTTTTTTGTAAAGACTCGTTTCAGAACTGAAACAATGCGCGCGTAATGGTCTAATGTAGGCACCTCCTTATAATTTTGATATTTGTTCTCAATAGTTGTCTACGTCAAAGGGATTTTACATGCAGGGTTTAACTACTTATAAAGACAATGGTTGATTGCTAGCTTATCTTTCATGTAAAATATGAATATTAAGCATTTAACACTTTTCTGGCAAAATAATATTTTTTAGGCTTACTTTAATAAATGTCAAATATTTTCGTATTTTCAAAATTCAAATGACTGGGCATTAGTTTTTTTTTTTTAAATTCAACTTTGAAGGAGAGAGAATCTCACATACATAGCTATCAAGTACATTGAACTTCAAAAATGATAAGACCTGACTCTAAATCCTTATCTATGACTAAGCACATTGGAGCTTAGTTTTTATGGTCTCAATGCACTTTGATTCAATTTCCATTATCAAGGATTTTGTTTTCTTTATGTTTATTGCGTTTTTCGTGATAGCATCAATAACAAAACGATGCCAATCGGAGAGACAAGGAAAGCAGATTACAACCATGCGGGATAATCCTAAGAGTAAAAAGACAGAACAATTGATTGCGTAAGACAAAAGTGTCACTTTGACAAAGCAGTGTTTTTTCTTCCACGCGTTTATTTGTCAAAAAGAGGTAACATGATAAGATATTGAATTTAAAGTATCATTGCTCTTCAGTCATGTCCGGGATCTAGGTAGATCTAATCAGTCATAACAAATGAGATAAGTTTCGAAACTTCATGCTTTATGACAAAATATTATTGCTGTCTGTATATTTGGTAAGTGGGTAGGTAAGTATGTAAATATGCATGAGGAAGATTCGGTCGATTGGGTTCGGCTCCCAGGTCATGTTAAATGTTATTGGGGTTTACTATCAGGAATTTCTAAATAGCGGCCTGGAGTCTGGATTTGTGTCCAGTTGATGGTAAAAGGCTCGCCCTATATTACATGGGACTTGACACCTTTGCCTTACTATTTTGGTATTACTGGCGTTGTGTTATGTTATGTAATGATATGAATCCCAGTATCGAAAACTGGTTTACTGTCTATCTGGAGTATCTGGGAATGGTTTTAAACTCGTCAGTTTCCATTTCGAAGTTACAACGTATTACGACCAGGAAGGTAGTAATACTTTGTCCCACTCAGGTGGTTAACACACTCTTCAAAGACACCGTACGTCATTTGAAACCGTTACCTAATAATTGGCACTTTAGATTATTTTTCCGTGAAAATCCGTGGATAATACAACAATAAGAATGTCACAATGTGGAAAAATCTTCCATTGTTTCAGCAATGGTTACGTAATAGTGGATTTATTGCAGATATAGCTGTCGATCGGTCACAGATAGTGACACCTGATTTCTTGAACGAATAGGTAGCACTAAAAACCTAGATTAGGTAAAAGATTGTGGTGAATTCTACCAGAATCCAGGCAGGCCAGAAAGACGCGACACGACAGCGCAAAGCGACACTAGTAAAGTATTTTTAAGAAAACATCATGAAAATTGTACAACCAGAATCGCGTTACACCATCGCGTTGTGTCTGTCTGCAGCCTAAAAAAAAGGTCATAATTTTAATGAAAATCAAAATCGAATGATGATAATATAAACTTGTACTATAATTTTATATCAGTTGTATAGTTGTAGCCCATAGAAATATAAAAAGCAGGAGAAGTGGGAAAGGGGCGTGTCTGTGTCCGCGCGGTATGATCAGAATGATCATTCCTAAAGCAAATGGCCGTCTCCGCGAACTAGTTTGCTTTCGACCGTTGTCGTGATAAATCATAAGAATGCCGTGTTGTTCAGTGGTTTCTTGTAAAAACCAAAGCCAAAACAAAAACTTTGTGAATCATGGAATCACTTACCATAAATAAGTACAAGTATTTTTCTATATTTGTCTTTAAAATCATGAAAAACAAGAAATCGAAAAACATTTCTTGCGTTTACTATGTTATTTTTGTTTTCAAATATCACAGCGACTGTATTATTTTTGTACTAAATACATTGCTCTTAAACTACTACTTAAATATTTTGTCGCTAAGTGACTGGACAAGCAATGTAAAAATCACAAAACGATAAAGTATCTATGCGGACGCATTACATAGTACGGCCGCTGGTTCTTGCGTCGAGCTAGTGATGTGCTCGTGCAGATCCACTAACGTAGGCTATCGATAATGTCGATTCGCGAATAAATTTATTGCTAGATCGATGTGAATTAATGTTTTTTACTTAATTTGATTATTTTACAGCGTAGTAGAGAAATGCGTAAACAACAGTCGTAAAGTTAACAAAATTTTAGATAATGTCGGTGGAGTGTTATTGGGTTTGAATTATCGTATAATAAGTCTTATTCTCGTGCTATTTCCTTACTTTTTTTATGGTTTTGGCATTTTACTTACGTTAAAGTCTTCAAACGCTTCGTATGCGTTATTGTTATCGGCATTGTTCAAATAATATATTAGTGACGTATTACGGTTATCGTTTTCATTTTATCTTATTTTCTGGACCCCAAAAAAAATTGAAGTAGTACAATAATAAATAGAAGTATCGACAACTTTCCGATTTAGTCAATCACTAGCGTATATGTAAAATAAATTGCTTTTGCACAGCACAACAGTAGCAACCGTTGTTTGTGTGAGTGAGTTGTACTTAAATGCACGCTGCGTTTGAAGGGATAAGGTCTATATTTGATTGTGTAGTACGTTCTGATTTATAAATTGCGAGTGTGAGCGCGACTTCGTATCTATTGGTTTTACTAAATTGCATGTGTAGTTGTGGCGCGGTAGTGGGGAGCAAGTGGAGACACCGGGTTCCGATACATTTTCAACGACTTGGCATATCTTCTTCTTTCTTAAATCTATGGTTGTAGCCATTCAATTATAACATCACCTTACATCCTAATTTAAGCTTCATCCTAATCAAGCATTATCTTCTTTAACCTTCACCACTTTGACTTTGAATTTGAGGTCGTTCTTCACAATAGCCGATGGCCATTTAACGATAATCCGTTAGCCAAATTATTTGTTTAACAAAAACTTTAGCGAATTCATTCAAAAAGTGCGAAATAATTATGATAGAGAAATAATAAACTTGTACACACGGCTACACATCAAGCTATACATTTCCAGTATAAGCTGATCTCGCGTTGAATAGGATTTCCGTACAGCGCGAGGTCAGTGTAAACTGGAAATGTATAGCTTGATGTGTAGCCGTGCGTACATAAAGTCACGCCGTTTGGCAGATGTATAAACGTACCTTATGGAAGTAAAAGGAGTACGTAAGGAACCAACTTAAAACATAATTTCTGCGAAGTGCCAACACACTTCGCAGAAATTATGTTTTAAGTTGGTTTGAGACAGTATCGTAACGTAATAATCTAATCGGCTTCCAAATTAGAATTTCAACCGTTTAATTTCTAACGCTCAGTGTTAATTGATTCTATTATCTTGTTCGCGCCAATCAGTGATTCGGTATTACTATAAGTATACCTAACTAATACTAGGTAATTATCCGCAATACTTTTGTGTTCCTAAAGATAACACATCACTTTCTGAATGCGTGATAACTTTATTTTGTGTACAATAGAGAACAATAGTATTGCATAAAGGAGACTTTCCCAGGAGGGAAATTTCTCGATTTTATTTACTCGTCTTTCATTGTTCATGTATTTTGAATCTGATGTTATACATGGGTTACGTATACTGTTTGTCTGGGCAGAAGAAGGAGGTTGCATCAGCTTTTGTTTGTTTGAATATTACACAGGTACTGGCTGGGATGCCTTTTACACTTTTTATATTCTGTTTAAATTTTAAATGTTCTAATTGGAAAACCGTGTTCCGATAATGTACACCTTACATTTTTTTCTTACGACACGACACTGTTACAAATCATTACGAAATTCTTAGACAAACATAATATATTTTTTTCTGACAATTTCACAGGTAAGTTCATAAAACAAACGGGGACGTCCTAACCTGCATCGATACCCTTATCACACAGACAGACACTGCTTTATAATCGATTATCTGTATGTATTCCCTCATTCGATTATCAGCACTAATCCATTGTTGTAATTGGTTGCTATGCTGTCATTGTTAACTGGTATGCATGGAATTAGTGTGTACTATATCGGAATGGCAAACTTTCGAAATTTTTTAGGCAACGATCAACGAAAGGTGCAGAATGCTTTGAGCGTTGATTTTCGAGCGCATGCCGATACGTAACTGGGAAATGGTCCAACGGCTACCGTGACTAAACTGAACTTACACTGGGAAATTAATCAAATATAGGATTTATAGATTACCTAGATTTAACAATGTAATTAAATAGCAATATATCTTTAAGTGTTGTCAAAAAGGTTCCTTTTCAAGAGGTGCTGATGCATTTACTTGTGTTTTTCAAACTTTTCTCAATCTTAGAAAACAACAGTCGTCATTAGATAAGTTTGATTGATGACTTTCGAGCACTGTGTCGCATTATTGCGAAATATTTATTTTTAGTCGCAATTTATCTCGTAGAAGATCTAATATCTTAGTCAAATGTAATTTTCATACACGAAATTTACAGGGATAGATAATATTTTCAGTCAGTTTTATGGATGGATTGACCCATCCATGAACCACCATTTTTCATAGATGGTGTAACAAGAGAGCAAATACCTTTATCAGATAGAATGACCATTCATCGATAATAATGTTAGGCTTATAGGTAGGTACAAGGTTGTACAAGGTACAACCTGTTCAATCTAGATTAAAGTGCGTCGTAGAAGTTGATTCAACAGATTTTCTTTGACGAATAAATCTATTAACTAGTTTTTCAAATTAAATTAAATCTGTTTCAGGTGACACTAGGCTTAAATTTTAAGTGTAGGAAATATCACTAAAGATCAATGAACTAGAAACATGACAGCTATGCTATATATAATTATCATGATTCATATTAAATTATGCAACGATAAAATGACATCACTTGCATGTGCACAGGCACGAGGCCTTTTAAATGGTTAAATAATATTTAGTTTTGCCTACGTAGGTATTTTAAAAGTACCTACGTAATTACGCGCATGTAAATGATAAGAAGCCAATTTAATTATTTTTTCTAGTTTTGTTACGCTGTTATACGGTCCATTTTAGCATGGCACTATGTTCTCATCTTGGTCCGCATATTAAAAAACGTGCCTACCTAATGTAAAAAAGTATTTTGATAAAAGCAATAATTAATACGTAAACCGGTTCAGAAATCCTTTCACTTAATACAAAACACCTATTCTTGCAATTGCGATCTGCAATTTCACTTAGGGTAGGTAGATAAGTTACGTTAATGTTTAGAACCAGAGACTACATATTTTTGTGATCATGTAATATTATAAAATCAGTACAAAACACATTATTTTATACGGCAATCAACACTTTTTTTTACATCTGGCTTTGACGCGCGAAGATAAGACTTATTATCTCAAGTACCTACTATTCAATTAAATTGTATAATTTTGACTCCCTAATCGTAATTCTATTTATATCATTATCTTTTAAGAGAGTTGAATCAGCATGTAAATTAGTTTGATTACTATTAAGTTACACTGCAGAGTGGCGTCACTGATATTGCAGAGTTTATTCATAAATAAATAGGTACAATAATTACCTAAGCTTATGCGTAAAATAAAAATTTGTTATTTATATTTTCACGGAAAACTAGAACGCATAAACTATCGCAGAATTTTATTGTATTTTTATAAGTTTTACAGTTCTGTTTAATTTTGCACGTTGCGCTTCCCATAGTTTCGCAGACACTGTAAATTTTTTACAGCTTGAAATATCGTACCTCATACCTGAAATAGGTACTTCCTGAATGTTTTCTATTGTTGAGACATTCGCAAAAACAGAAGGCACGAGACCCTATTCATTGGACAATGCGAAACGCACTAAACAATGCGTTTTATATCGTGCTTATTGAGAGCGTGCAGAGTCGTTTTTTCTCTGCAGTTTGGTGGCAACAACTGCATATTACAATAACATGATCACGAGGGGCATAAACACTGCTATGGACAGTCTTACGTGCTTGCAGACACGTTTTCAGACCACGTACACGATGTTATGAGTAAATGAGATCAGTTTCATCCGTCACAATTGCTAATAGGTCTTAGGAAATGGGTTAGAAATGGCGCGCGCCATAAAACTCTGCATTCTAACTTATGACTTTTACGATTTCAATGCTCTAGTTTGTTTTTTACGATTTCGTTGTTGAACCCTGTAATAAATTAAATTTTCGCGAGGAAGATTTAACGTCTCACCAATGGCCCATTTACCTTTAGTTTCCAATTTTGTTACATTACAATTTGGGAAACGTAATACGGACATTTTAGCTTTGGCATGGCTCCCAACCGTAATACTGTCTTCCTCTTTGCTTCTTCTTTCATGAAACCTGCCTAATCCTTTATTAAAAGTATGTTTTTCTTACTAAGCATTATTGTTTGAACTATTTCCGTGACATATTATGTATATGTCGACCTCGTTTGTCCTGTCTGGGCACAGTCCAATAGTGTCCAATAGTGTCTTCCGTGTTATCATTCAAATAAACCGGAACACCGTGTTTTGTTTTCCTGTTTATGTTGTTATTACTACAGAATAAATGTAGGTATTATTAGTTACTACTGTTTTATCTTAAACTGTTGCATATTTACCTACTAATATAAATAACTACGTTTGTAGAAATAAGTAGTCGACAGCGTCTAGTCGTTACAGAAATGGATCGAAAATGTTGTTTATTATTGCATTGTTTGTTATTTATTTGTTTTTAAGATTAACGAGGAAATAGCATCTATGTGATAATGGGTATAGATAAACATATAAATGATTCACGCAATTAAATCAGTGATAAGGTTTTTTGTCACAATTTTGTCTACCAGTAATCATTTAGTATTTTAAATATGCCGTTTAATTTTTCCTTTTGTGGATTAGACTTGAAGAGATAACTAGGTTAGTATAAGCAGTAAAGCCTAGACAATATAGCCCATATTCAAATGCCCATCATAAATCAATAACGCTCACAGAGAAAGTTTAATAAATGGCCTTAATATATTATAAGGTTTATTTAAATTGAGACTAATACATATGCCCTATATGCGTGGCTATCTATTAATATTATTTAACGGCTATCGTTGCTATATGGCTGTAAATTGTGGTCCGAAGCATTGCATCATGCACTCACATTCCTTAGTAATTGACAAATTACCTACATATGTGAGTTTTGTGGTTTATTTTAGTAGAATATTCAGATTGTCTGCTTGCTGTTGGTAACTCAATTCAGCAATTGAAAATAAAGAAAAAGATAATTACTGAAATAATTACGTTTATGTAATGAAAACGTTCTTTTATTCAAATGGAATCTTTTTCTGATTTCCATTGTTTATATAAATTAATCAAAAAGTAGCTAACGTAAATAGTCATCAATTCAACATTGTAATTCCCAGTGACTCTTATCTTTGCGCTATTTATATAGAGAATGGTCAATTTACTGCCATTTTTATATCACCCCGTGCCGTGACCAATGATAGTTTCAAGGTTCAAGTAGCTAAAATAAAACTTGGTTGGTTTAAGATAAACTAGAACTGACAGCATTGGAAACTCAAAGGAATAAATCCATTGAGTTTCCAATTCAACCATTTACAGGCATTTTTTAATTGTCAAGGAGTCAAAAGTATGAAGCTGTAGTTGAAAAATAAATAATTATTAGGTGCCTATTATTTCAGAAAACTCGAATGAGTTACAGTTTAAGAATGAATGCAGTTTATTATGTAAATGGAAACTTGTAAAAATGTAGTAATGTGGTCTATCAAAATTACTATAACCATGATACATTTCATGGGCCTTTATACACTTTAGCTACACTTAAAAAGGGCCATAAACTACAAAAACTGATCTTATCTAATCCTATGCATAATTCATGCATGCCAGTCAAAACGGAGTCAGCATTTTTCTCTTTAAAATATAATTAACTTTTTGAACTGATAAGCCTTTTGGCTCAAAAACAACCTTATCCGTGTCACACAAACAGTCTGACCTCGGCTTTAGGCTAGACATTTAGTTATCTATTCTAGATCCATTCTTTGCGATACCTAATACTTCTAAAGTTATTTTCGTGGAGAGATACTTTCTTAGAGATGTCTCTTTTTTCATAAAAGCAAAAATGAGATCACTCGAAAGGTTAGTAAACGCGGAAATCATTACTATATTTTTCTTCGAGTTTTCGATCTCTAGTTCCATGTTTGAATGAATTTATTTCAACCCTGTCTCTATTGGTTTGTCATCGTGAGGCGTTTTAGGGTTCCATCCTACATAGAGCACACGTGTACAGCTTTGTCATAACTCATAACTATCAACACATTTGTTTTTTCTAGTTCGACACACGTCTTGTGATCTATAGTGTGATGTAGTTTATTTGTTCAAACTAGGTATATTTTTCATACAGTAACATAAAAAATACAATTTCTATATTGCCTAAATTAAAGCATGTGATGTATTCGTTCGTATTAACACTTTGGTAGAAGCTGTATTTTGTGTGTTAGTGTCAAATGTTCAATTCATTCAAAATCTTGCTATTTGAGTTCACTCGTACGAAACAAGCAATTAGCGTCAGTCTGAAACAACCGCTAAAAGTTCTATTATTAGAAGTCTACTGACCTCATATACATGGCTAAACTTTGTAAATACTATCAGTGTCTATCGATCAAAGTCTAGTCTATCAAACACTTTCTTTTCACTTGACATACTGATAAGGATACTTATCACTGTGACGTTATCACTTAACATCTGAACATGAGTCTCTTGGTATATTGGTCCAGTTTTAAGAAATGTTGCTACGATGCTCTGTAATTTCGCAGTAGGTACCCATATTCACTTCTCTGTTTTTTTCATCTGTACCTACTTCTCTATTAGTCGTTATCTATGTAGTCTCTCCCTTTCTAGCCCACACACACAGCCCATCCATCGTTTCAGGCATGTAAGAACCGGAGCGAATAACACTTTGATATTTAAATCCAAATAATTGTGTTAATTTTGCTTGAACGCCTGTTTTTACCACTTCCCAACTCTAGGTGTTTATTGGCAAGACGCGTAAATGCTTTAACTATATCGCAAGATGTGTGATAGATAACTAGACGCCATTAGATCGTAAGACATAATTTTAAACTTAATAAATTTCAATAGGCACATTGTTTTCAAGTTATCTGTAACGGTAGTTGGGTAAATCCTGTTCTTAAATGTTCTGAGTTGGGTCTCAAGTGGCTAAAGATATGAATCTAGGAAGTTAGGCAGGATTATCTATCATAGCTGTCAATAAGGCGATGTTAGATGTGATATCGTCTAAACCGATAGTTTAGGCATTATCTTTGATTGACACAGCATTTTTTATGAAATGGCGCAGTTAGATATTTGTCACAATTTGGAGGAAAATGCAAAAGATTTCTTCTGAGTGCAGAACTGAACAGAACTGACTCAAAAAAAAAAATGGTTTATTTTTGTGCAATTTTCGAAATGTCTAATAGAATTTTATATTTCTGGCGAGGAGTTATGAAGAATCTTGTTTCGTTTAGAGTAAAAAGAAATAAAATATAAGGCTACATTCCGTTTGCGGTTAAGTTTGTTGAGCTGCCTAGGTTTTCTATTACCCCGAAATACACTTACTGCTTATTATACGTGTACATTGAAATGTTTTATAAATATCCGACATTAGTAAGTACGACTATAGGCTAGGTATAGGTTTTTATTAAGTCTCTCATGTGACTAGTGTTTTAATAACGTCGTGTAGACACTACACACATTGCATGAAAAATTTAAAATATGGAACAGGCACAAAAAGTATTCTGTGGAAGGCTATGCTAAATGGAGAAATTCTGTTGGAAATGGAGGTAAAGCAAGCAGTAGTGCATGCGTAAATACGGTAATATTGCCATAAATATAAGTTTATACGAAATTTGTAGTATTATTTTAGGGATATAATTTACTAAAAAAGTACGAGGTCCAATGGATTAAGGATAAGGACTTTGCACCGATCACGACGTTTAAGATTAAGGAGATCACGTCGACCTGAAATCCTTTGTGATAGCATCACGAGTTACTGATAACAAATGAAGCATTGCGCTGAAGGGTCATTCTTATCGATAGCATGCCGTGAGTGAATGAACGGCAGGTTTCATTAACGGGAATTTCTATTTAAGATAACGAGATTGGCGATTGAATCATTCATGATTAATCCCTGAAAACAGATCTTGCAAAATAGTAAAAAAAAATTACTTTCAAAAAATGATTGTTCGGACTATCAACAGTAAAATTTAATTTATTTAGGTGTAATGTGCTGTAGTAGGTATAATTCAGACAACAAAAAGAACATGGCTACATCGAAAGTAACGAAAGAAAATTTTCACACTCGGAAAATTGTATCGACAGTCGCTATCGCGCGTCAGTCACCACAATCGGAAACTTTACAGAGCTACACGTAATCATTTTCCACCCGCTGTCATAACAGACTTGACCAAAATTTCTGGCATTGCCACCACAATGCAGAAACACAAAATAAGTAGATTAATGATTTTGCCACCATAAGGCCTTAACAAGAAGAGAATGTTACGAAGATAACCTAACAAAAAAGAAAGTCCGTACTCACACGTATGCTTTCGTCTCCTGCAGATGGACTAGGCCCTGCTTGAACATGTCGTACGCAACCTTGGAATACTTCGTGGACACAGCCAGGAGGTCTGGCTGGTATTCCACTTCCTTCTGCTTCTCCGAGCTGTTGGGATCGGTGACAATGTTGTGCTTCTTCTTCATTCTCTCTAACGTACGCGACGGTTTTGGCGGCGGAGGCGCCGCCGGTGCCGCTTCGATCACATCACGGGTACACATGTTACACATTTTTTCTTAACAAACACGCTCTACGCTCACTGACCGTTTGGCCGGCGCGCGCGCCGTTCGCGTATATAAGTCGATGATTTCGTATCTCCCCACCACGACCGAGTGACGCAAGGAGGTGTGCAGCGGGCGCCCCTGATAACGCGGATTCGTTGAATAAAATACGCGTAGAAGTTGCATATCGAACCAAAATAATAGATTAGAAGATAAGTAAACTAATCAATTAATTAATTTAAAATATATTTCAGGCGACAAGACGCGGGTGTTGTCGCTTGAAATGTATTTTTAATTTAATTACCTGCTTCTGGGTAACAGTCTATGGTAATAGTCATAAGTAATAGGTATGGGTCCCAAACGCTATGAAATATTGGTCGATTTCTCATTTTATTGTCTTTCCAGTACAAACCGCAAAGGGTGTTTTATTTAAAAAATACATTCTTAAGTTTACTATTTTCACTTGGGGTTTCCAGACTGTCTGGAAAATCTTGTTTGTTTGAAACGGTTTTTTTATATAATATTAATTGGAATATTGCAAGCATCGAATGGGTTCTCTTCAACTTATTTTCTAAGGAAAATAATATATTATCACGCCGTTTTTTCCCCGAAGGGTAGTGCAAAAATGGACCTCTAGTACACCCAGATGTCGCCGGTTGTGTCTAAGTCCCGCGTGATCGACAACAAGTTTAAACACATTTTACTTGATTGCCTATAGAGTACTTTTGAAGAAAACTGGTTACAAATGAAAAGAAGGAAAGGTTTAATGCCATGGGACGCCACGGAGTTGTCCCAGAATGAGACTTAGAGTCCAAAAAGTACGCAATGGAAACTGAGGTACAAAAGTCACATCTTTAAAATAAACAGAATATTATTGCTAGTTGCAACACTTAGATTTTTACGATAGAATTTTCTTTTATGATCGATTTACGTACATAATGTATAAAATGTATGTAGGTACTTACTTTTGGAATATTCGGTTGCATTTCTTTACGTTTAAAACGACCATTTTTAATGATTTCTCGCGACTTGTGTTTGAGACGTGACATTGAGCACTGACTGCTCGCTTAGGGTACATGGCCATATATGTAAGTCTAGTAAACATAGCTGCCTCAGATTCGTGCTAGGCCGAGGCTTCCAGCTGGTCGGATACGACCAAGAATAAGGAGCATGGCGCCATAAAAGGTCGCGACGTAGGCTTCTATAAGGCAAGTTTATTAAGGTGACACTTGTCCACATTTTTTCCATACAAACTTCGGGAGGGTTTTACTCCACTGTTTGACTATGTACATCAAAAATTAAACATGGTATGGTTTTGTCTCGTTATTATTATTGTCTGTACGGAAACAGAATACTAAAATAAAAAGCTATTAAAAAGTTATGAGCCAACAAAGATTCGTTTTTCTTGCTAATTTAACCTAACTTTGAGCGTGTTTAAGTAATAGAGGGAGTGTAAAATCTCGAAAACCAAGACGGTACCGACAAAGTTCAATTAACAATAAGTTCAATAAACTTTATTGGTCATTGATTTATGTAGTGGTTTTTTCATAAAACCTGATCTTCTGAAGGACTTTTCTTAATTTTTTCGCGTTTTTTTGCCAAAAATGCTCCTGCATCTCACTCAATAACGTTGTCCGTATATATATATAATAATAGACTAGCGTCTAATTGCTCACCACTGATACTATCTCTGTCGGATACGAAGCCTGGTGAGACAGCGTGATTTTTAGCCAGGCCCACCAGTAAGTTCGAGCCCGCGCAAAGTGTCTCCGACGTATTTCTGTATACAGAATTAAATTAAAAAAAGATTTAATGTAAACTATAAATCGCATTATCAATTGTAAAAAAAAAAAACTTTATGCGAAAAAACTATAATTTCATGGGAAGATTTCGCAAAATGTTGTTGATTTTGTTTGCATTCTTCGAAATTAAACATCATTATAATGGATACGACTAAATAACACATATTGTCTTTCTCAAAATTTGACGATGTTTACAAGCTGATTTCCTTTGAAAAACAGTAAACTTTTTCGTAAACAGTTTACTGGAAATTGGTGAAGAACCTTAAGAACACTTATCGTTTATTGACTAAAATATTAGTGGGTAATTTAGGACGACCTAGATGCCTCTGACCCTGGAAAAGGATACCTGGAAGGATTTGGGGGAGGCCTTTGCTTAGTAGTGGGGACAGTGGTGAGCAAACTAAAAAAAAAAAGAAATTTCCTTTGTTATGGCCTTTCCTTAAAGTCTGGCTTCAGCTTCACAGTGGGATGTCCTTTTTGGTAGACAAACACTAAGGAGAATTGAATAAATATGGCTTTAGTGGTAAAAAATGCCGCTTGAAATTCATATTATTTATTTTCATAGCTCGTAGGTACTTTACAGCTGAATTTCCTTAACTGTGTTAATGTTGCTATACTTAATTTTTATTACAGATAATGTCATTAGACCCAAAGGTACTTCTCGTGAAATAAAACGAAGAATGCTTGTATGCTGTAGAGATTATTGATTTGTTTTACCCACATCTCATCATTGGCAACCTTGTTCCACCCACTGGTGAGTATAGGCCACCATACTTTTGTGCCATGCTTCCCTAGTCCGTGCGAGTCTCGACCAGATATTAACAATTTTTTTTTTTTTTTATCGCTATTCCCATATAAGTTCCCGCAACATAAGTTCAAGACCTCATAACACTCTTTGGGGGTTAAATTTAGAGAAATCATCTTCAGCGGGGTAATGGCGTAACACACCAATACTAGCAATAGCTTTCATTGTGACAGTTCAACAACATTCATTGCGTTATTTACTTTGTTGAGCTGACAAATGTTTCGAACACATGAAGCAATATGATTTAAAATTATTCTAATTAATTGTGTAATTACACAATTAGGGAGCAGTTCTTCTACAGCTTTATGATGTCAATCACGAATTCTTTTTAACCGACTTCAAAAAGAAGGACGTTATCCATTCGACATGTTTGTTAATAAAAAAAATATGTTCGGGCATAACTCCGTCATAATGTAGACGGATTTGCAAAATTCTTCTTTTTGTTCGAAAGGGCTTTATTCCGAAATGGTTTCATTAAAATTTCACATCACATTATACCTCGATCTTATGATGCCTTTCGGAGACACAACGGAACTCTTCAAAACATGACAGCAAATCAACCGTGATTGCTGCTATCGCATAAATGTGCATTGTTTTGACCCCAAGGATGATGACATTTCGAATTGGTGTGGGATGGGTACTATATCGAAAAAGTGAAAAATAAAAAAAATTACCAATTAAAAATAACCGACTTCCGAAATTAAAGTTATTTTTCACTTGGTAGTGTTTTTCCGGAAGTCGGTTGTTTGTTTTTTTTTGGAAAACGTTTTTTTTTTTGTACGCCTATTTAGAGTTATCGATACATCTATGATCAAAGAACGTTTACGCATGATGCTTAGGTACACCCACAGGTTACTGATGACGTACAATATGTCATGTGACGGCAGAAATGTAAACAAATGGGTTTTATTTGGATCTTCGTGCTGCATGTGACTTATTACAAGATTTCTATTTGTATCCGATGAATGGGAGACTGTTGTGGTATCGCAGGTTAGGGTAATGTTTGACGATCGTAGTTAAATGGATGAATAATTGTTTACCTGCTTGCGATCGAGCTACTTTTGACCGAAATATGTATACCTAGTAACAATATTCTGTATTTCGGATTTCGATGAACTTACAGGTAACTAATCAATTTTATTTTTTACTTTGGCAACTTTTAAGGGTACACTAGTCGCGGACTCGAACTCACTGGTGGGCCTGGCTAAAAAGTACGCTGTTTCACCAGGCTTCGTGTCCGACAGAAGAAGTATCAGTGATGAGCAGTTAGACGCTAGTCTACACGCACAACATTATTAATTGAGCTGCAGGATCTGTTATAGTAAAACAGGCGCGTAAAAAGTTAAGAAAAGTTCTCCGGAAGCTCGAGTTTTCTGAAAAAACCACTGCATAAATCAATGACCAATTAAGTTCATTGAACTTTTCGATAATTGAGCTTTGTCGGTACTGACTTAGTTTTGGAAATTTGACACTTCTTTTATTACTTAAACATGTCCAAAGTAACGTTAAATTAGCAAAAAAACGAATCTTTGTTGGCTCATAACTTTTTAATGGCTTTTTATTTAAGTATTCTGTTTCCGTACAGACAATATTAATAATGAGACAAAACCATACCATGTTTAAGTTTTGATGTGCATTTTCAAACAGTGGAGTAAAACCCTCCCGAAGTTTGTATGGAAAAAATGTGGAGTTGTTTCACCTTTAGTTAGGGGGCTTGTGGCTAAGTAATAACAGCAACACGGGTCGATTGATTAGCACCCTAATTGCGTAACTCACAATTCATCATAATCTGTATCGTTTTGAAACGGATTGTTAAACCATTGCTTCATATGTTCGAAAAATGTGTCTGTTCGACAACATAAATAACACAATGAATATTGTTTAACTGTGAAGACGAAACCAATTATGATCAATCGTGAGTTACGCAATTAGGGTGCAGGTTAAGCTTAGCTTGCTACGGTTGGTACGTATCGCGGAAATCATGTTAAGCCGTTGGTCAAGGCTGTCATTAGCGGATCATTGATAGTCGTTACAGGTGAGAAGCCCGGAAGTCTAACAAACAGACTTACCACCTATCCTGTTACCCAGTAACTAGATTGTGGAGGTTAAATAGGCAGTCACTCCATGTTAAATACTGATATTCAGCTGCAGCCGGTTAGACTGGAAGCCGACCTTGATATAGTTGGGAAAAGGCTAGGCAGATGATGAGTTTGGCAACTTTTCAATAATCCTTCGTATTGCTGATCTACAAATAAGCAGAGTTCGACCGTCACTTCTTGTTTTCCAACAGGAGCTTAAAAATGACGCACAATACATAAGCTGGGTTAAAAATACGTTTTTGGAATTTATGTTAAACATATTTGAAGGACTAGTAGTCTGTTTAACGCTTTTAATCTCAAGTTATATTGATTTTATCCTAAATTTTTTAGTGAGGCTTTTATCTACAATGGCATATCAGCCTCATCATAACTTAAACTTGTTCTAAGCTACACCTACCAATATACATACATACATACATACATACTCAGCCTATAACGTTCCCACTGCTGGGACAGGCCTCCTCTCAGTGAGAGGGAGTGGCCCGTAATCTACCACGCGGGCCCAGTGCGGGTTGGTAGATGTCACATGTCTTTGAATTTTTGGTTCTAGGACATGCCGGTTTCCTAACGATGTTTTCCTTCACCGTTTCAGAGCAGTGGTGATGAAATTATTTACACAAAGTAATGCGCCTGGCTGGGTTCGAACGCACGACCTATAACTCGTAAGTCGCGGCCGTTACCACTGGGCCACCACTGCTCCCTACCAATATACTGTACATTATTAATTTCTAAAGAAATCAGTAAGTAGGTTTGCTATCTCAGGTGAAGGTTGCGCTAAAATTTTTACACATGGACCGATATCATATTCTTTTACTTTTATTCTGCTCAACATTGCCTCTCTTTCTCTTCTAATCCATAAGTAGATGGCGAACATCTTCAACTGTTTCGCATGTTTCACAATTGGGAGAATTCACTGTTACTATCGAATAACCAAACCTGCGAGATGGATGACCAATGGCCCTAGTGTGAGTTTCATTTAACCATCTTGATCAAACGCTTCGAGCGCGTTCGGTGCTCCGATTGGTCCGTCATTTGAGGGCGAATCGGAGCGCCAAACGCGCTCGATCACCCCCGAGTGGGTTCCCGCCTTGTCGTTGCGGGGGGGCTCAGTAACCGTGGTCTCCCAGCCACGGTGAAGCGAAGAGGAACCTAAAGGTAGGGCCGCTCGTCAGGGCTTTTGCCTTCAAGCCGATGACGTAGCGGCCAAAAAGTAGGTTGCGGTGAGGTGCACCGCGACTGAGGTTGGCCGCGATGCCTCCCCTTACGGTGGTTACGGGCTGCGGCAGAGGAGGATTGCCGGTGCTTCTGAGCAGCGCTCTTCCCTTCCGTGGACTGGACGGGGCCGCCACCGTTTGATGGCGGACGCGGTGGGTATGGCGTTGGCCGCTCTCCCTATCCCCTGCGGCCGAAAAGTTGTAGGCGGGACGGCGCGTTGTGTTCCACGCGCGCCGTCAGAGATGTCAGCAACAACTGGTGGGGTCCGCAAGGGCCAATGCCTGCCAGGGGTGCGGGTTGTTCGAAAGAGACACCGTCTGGCACACAGGCAACTGAGGGAATACGGGTGGGTTTTAGTCAGTAAAAGTCTGACACGCCTTCCTACTCTCTACCCAGAGCGGGAGAAGTTATTTGATGATTTGCCAACCTTCAAAAAAATAAAAACGCGCTCGATGCATTTGATCAAGATGGTAAAATTAAACTCGCACTAGGGCCTCAGAGCGTAATCTATGAAGCAGCAACATAAAGAGAAACGTTATCAGTGCTCAGTCCTTTAAAATAAGTGGCGCCAATGTTGCCAAGGAAAATTGTGGTTAATCAGCCATATCTGTACGTCTGGAGATAAACGGATTGCATATTCAAAAAGTCAATATTTCTTCAATTTGAAAGATTGACTTGTATTGTACAAATATTGCTCTGTTATTTAATGACGCTTTCTAGTTTGTTATGTCAATATTTAATTCATGTTAGAGCAGCGATCCGCCCTTGCTTCTCACGGTTGCAGTTAACATGTCAACTTTTTTTTTGAGATTGGCACCTGGCAGGTCAACCTAGGTGGTGGTCGAAAATACGAGGTGAATTCAATAAGTACCTAGCCTCATCGCCAGAGGGCGCTGTAGTTTCAAAAGACTTTTACCACAGTGTAGCACATTCTTTTTAATTCTTTTTTCAAATTTTCATTCCAATCCCTTCATTTGTTTTAATTTGACAAATTATGGAAGCGAACGTGTCGATCGGTTTTACAAAAATGGAAAAAGAGCAATATCGTTCGGTGATTCGATTCCTATTTTTGGAAGGGAAAACGCGCATCGAAATCAAAGAGCGCTTGGATGCTGTGTACGGTGACTCTTCTCCATCGATGGCCACCGTCAAGAATTGGTTCAACGAGTTTACACGTGGCCGTACGTCGGTTTTTGATGAACCACGTCCAGGTGCACCGAAAACAGCTGCTACGGAGGAAAACATTGAAAAAATCCATGATCTCGTATTGGCAGATCGCCGATTGAAGGTTCGGGAGCTAGCTGAGACTGTAGGCATTTCAGAAGGAACAGTGCATCATATTCTTCACGAGGAACTCGGCATGAGAAAGCTGTCGGCGCGATGTGTGCCGCGTTTACTCACACCAGAAAACAAGCGCAACCGTGAGACCACATCGGAGACGTGTTTGGCGCTGTTTAAGCGGAATCCAGCGGAGTTTTTGCGTCGTTTTGTGACCGTCGATGAAACCTGGATCCACTGGTACACACCAGAGACCAACGAGCAATCAAAACAATGGATCCAGACCGGGGAACGTGCTCCAAAGAAGGCGAAAACTGTAAAATCGGCCGGAAAAGTTATGGCCACCGTTTTCTGGGATTCACAAGGTGTGATCTACATCGATTACCTCGAGAAGGGTAAAACAATTATAGGGCTTTACTATGCCGATTTATTGGGCCGATTCGACGCCGAATTAAAGAAAAAACGAACCCATCTGGCGAAGAAAAAAGTGCTGTTTCACCACGACACGCACCGGTTCACACGTCTGCCGTTGCCATGGCCAAATTGGTCGAATTACGCTACGAATTGCTGCCTCATCCACCGTATTCTCCAGATTTGGCCCCTTGTGACTTCTTTCTTTTTCCTAATCTGAAAAAATCACTCGCCGGGAATAGATATGGATCGAATGAGGAGGTCATCGCCGCCACGGAGGCCTATTTTGCAGAGTTTGACAAAAACTATTTTTCGGACGGGTTAAAAAAGTTGGAGCATCGCTGGGCTAAGTGTATCGAACTAAAAGGAGACTATGTTGAAAAATAAATTGCCACTTTTCCAAAATTTTCGTTTACTTTTTGTAGGCTAAGTATTTATTGATTGACCCTCGTATTTCAGATTTTTGTAACAAACATGTAGCGCGCTACGGCTGGTGTGCGGGTATGGCTGGGGGTATAATGAACCTCGGCTTAGGGCGTCGTTGGCAAAACTTCAAGATTTTTATGCTTTATCTAAGTTAAATATTTTTTGAACAGAGAGAGGTAGAAAGAGATTATATAGGGAGGCCTTCAGCCAGCAGTGGGAAATTAATGGCTAATAATAAAAATAAGTTGAATATGAATGTATATTCATAAAACTTCTGGAATAAACAGTCTAACTAAATGATGGTAAAAACTACATCAAAATTAATTGTGTAGTTTAGAAGAACTGAGCTGTCATAGAGACAGACACGAAAAGCGACTATGTGTTAATTGCTACTGTGTGTGTATAGAAGAAACAATGTGTTTGTGCCTGCAGGAGTGCAAGGAGGAAAAAAAGAAAGAAAGAAAATACGTTTATTCGCTGCAAACATGACGCAGAGAAGGAACCACAAACAAAAAAAAAAAATAGGGTAGTATATGCGTCACATCCGCGTAATTCTACGACCCTATGCGAGAGAGAGAGCCTGTTTTTCTGCGACAGCGTTCACGTAATGACGTCAACCGGTACAGCATGCAATATAAAATAAAAATAGTTAGAAACAATTTAAACTTGGTTGGTATTTGGTATTTCATAAGGTTGAACAGTTATTTTAGCAGAATGCTAAAATGTGTTCGATTACTTTTTATCCCCCAAATTCCTTCCTCCCCTCGATTTTCTTCGAGCAGGGGCTCAAAGCTCTTAACGTTTTCGTAGGACTACAAACTTAATTAAATGGGGTTAAAGGATTATTTTATATAGGGGTTTGTGGCTAAGTAATACCAGCTTCACGGGCCGATCGATCAGGTAAAGCTACGCTTACCGCGGTTGGTTCGTGGATCCACCTTCACGTACCGAGACCCTCCGTGCCTCGGAAAGCACGTTAATCCGTTGGTCCCGGCTGTCATTTGTGGATCTTTGACAGTCGTTACGGGTCGTCAGAAGCCCGAAAGTCTGCCAACCAGTCTTACCAAGGGGTGTCGTGTTACCCTGTGACTGTGGATTGTGGAGGTCAGATAGGCAGTCGCTCCATGTGAAATACTGGTATTCAGCTGCATCCAGTTAGACTGGAAGCCGACCTCAACATAATTGGGAAAAGTCTAGGTAGATGATGTGTGGTATCAATCATGTTTGCCTACATAAGAACATTTCATTACATTAAAGCAGTGACCGCTTAGAATAGTAGTGTCCAGGGAATCACATAATTTCTCAATGTATTTCATAAGACAACATTGATTAATTACTGTTTGATTTCTAGATTAGCAGATTAAAATATCGATCATAGTGTTATCGTAATGGTTATAAATCTTTTGTTTTATTACCCTTATTCCAGAGATAAAGAATATTAAACGTATATTTATTTATAATCATGTTACTCTTCGCTAATTATATTATAGAGCAAACGCCCCCTGCTTGTGGGTTATTCAGTTACTCTGATTATCATATGGTACTTCCATGAGGTATCTTATTACAACTCTGTCTGCATGCGGGCGACTCAAACGAATTAACTTCGTACGAGTCGCCTATAAAAAATATTATACTACCAGCTTTTGCTCACGGCTCCGCTCGCGAGGATGTCGGTAATCGCGTAAAAAAGTAGCTTAAATCCTTCGCCATGTCCCGAGCTACATCTCTGCCAAATTTCATGACGATCAGTTCAGCGGTTTAGGCGTGAAAGCGTAAAAGACAGATAGACAAATAGAGTTACTTTCTCATTTATAATAATAGTGGCGATTAGTAAGGAAGTAGGGATTTAAACTAGTGCCATTATAAAGTACACCCTAGAGTTGGTACTGAAGATAAGGATCTACCAAGATAGGCTGTTTCCGAAACCTGTACTGTAAACTTTTCCTAGGAAATGTAGCAACTACCTTTATCTAAGAACTACGCACGAAGAGGACAGTGATCGCAAATCTTGGAAATCTTGACCTGCCTATCTGAGAGGCCTCTGAAATATCATGCATAATCTTATCTTCATGACATATTATCGGAAAGTAACGTCTGCTAATACGAAGGGCTTGGCAAATGGTTTATGTAACACAAGGTTGTGGGTTTTCAGGAAATAAATTGTGATGACTAGGTTCTATTTTCACTGAGTTACGCCTACTGCGCAGTACAATATTGATAATGAACAAATAAAATGTTAGTCAACTAAGATCGTCATTTGTTTATGTGCATAATATCGGTGACGGTGAAAATATTGACGGAGCCTTGGAAAATATACGAGTCAACGTTTATGAGAAATTTCGATAATGCTTCGCTTGCATACGATTTTAGTCTAGCTGTTGAGCCATCGATGTAATGTATCGACACTTATCAAAAATCCTACTAATATCATAAATGTGAAAGTTTGTATGTTTGGGTATTTATATGTTCGGATGTTTATTACTAAATCACGCAACAACGGCAGACGGGATTTGGATGAAATTTGGCACACAGATAGATAATAATAATAAGAAATCTTTTATTTCAGGCGACGCAGGCTCATAAATAAATATAAATACTACCTTAACCTAAACATACATAATTATTTTCATATTTTTATCATATGGAAATTCAACTATTGTACACGAAGTGATGACTGTGTCGGCATCGTGTTGCGCTGCGTGGTGTCGCGTAACTTTCCGCGAAAACGTCGTTACGTCACACCTTTCGACCAAAACTCTTCTTTCATGAAGGTTTCTAGATACTGAGTTGGAACACGCACCACAAACGACTTGAAGTTCGTTTCGATATTTTTCGCCGTCCACGTGGGTGAAGCCTCTGGTAAAAGCTACTAGGTATTAAATACATATATTCTCGAGCTCTACGTGTCTAATATACATCTAAGTTTAAACTAGACAGACATACGGAATAACTGGTGCGCAATTTCAGTGGGCCAAGTCCTCGATGGCCTAGCTAAATTTCTACGACTGATAGCTTACGAGTATAGCAAAATTATATTGACTATCAATAAAAAGTCGAAGAGATAGTCAAGATCAGAATGTTATTAAGTTAATTAGTCACAACAGTTTTCCATTGGTATTTACATAACTTGAACAGGTAGCATCGTTATCCCACATAGTAAGTAGGGACACGTTAAGCACATACTCTATTTTTGTAATCTCCGGGCTCAAAGTGATATACATCATAACATTATGACGCTCTAGGTGGCCGCAGGTGACTGCGTTAAGTATAGTCGGTTCCTTATGTTAGTGCTCGGGATGTAAACAGAGGTCAGCGTAGCTACTTTTTTGAAATGTTGGTGATCTAAAAATGATCGAATAAAAATTATAGTCTTGATTCCGACTTCTGGAGATTGTTAATTTCAGCATTTTATGAAAAACTTCATTCATTAAGATCGTCATTTGCTTACATACTTGGCAACCACATAAAAGTAAGGTAACAAGGAGATCCTTCGCTAATCTATAGTTGGCGTGAAAACCGGTGCTTCACACGACAATCAAGCGACAGTTCAGTGCGGCTAGTCGCCACTGTGACGATCAAACAGTAAGACAAGTTGTTTACCCGATTGTGGTTTAAGACAAAAGGTTGTTTAGCAGAAACAAAGAAATCCGTAGGAGAACCAAGATAATCGACATAGCCCGAAGATATGCCAAACTTAAGTGACAGTGGGCAGGGCACATTGCACGCAGTACAGGTGGCCGATAGGGCCGGAAGATCCTGAAGTGGCGACTGTGTACTGGAAAACGTAGCGTTGGAAGGCCTCCCACAAGATGGACCGATGATCTTTTGCTTGCCTGAAATCTTGGTTATCCACATGACCTATTTTATGGATATATGGTAAAGAAACTCAGATGACATTAGCCATGTTTAAATTCAGATTTACAGCGGCATCTGCTCAGACTGAAAGCTGATCCGAACTTTGTTGGGGACGAGGCGAAGTACATAATTTTGGCACCGTTTGTGTAATTGATATCAAAAGACTAAAGCTCTAAGACTATGCATATTTGTCAAAGAAATTCGGAAAGGTAGGTTTGAACTATTATGGACGGCAGATGTACTAATATCTGGTAAGTTTAAAAGGCAATTTCTGGGGGTCTACTCCGAAGTTACGGGCATTTCCTACTACGTATTACTTACGGACGTAAAATTAGTTCGGGGCCCGAACTAAAAATGAATGACAACACGATTCCCCCCCCCTCCTCCTACCCCTACTCCCCTCCTATTTCTGGACTCCGATTGTCCGTCCGAAAAATTGATATTGTCACCTGTTTTGACAGATAAACTACTTTTGGACGGGCCAATATCTTAGTTGACCAACTTAGTGGGTAGACCACTAGTTTTGGTATGTTATTAAATAAAAACTGGTTATAGGTACCTAATCAGCCGCAGCTACGCACTCTTAGGCACACAAAGAAAAAACCAAGAAGCTGTCGTAACTAGCATTTATTGTCTTTAAAACACAAACATGGGTTTCTCTATTTAAAATTCCACAAACTATAAGTCCCCTATGTCTTACGTCAAATTCCACCAATTCTGTGGAATATCTAGCATCTACTCATTTTGAGAACAGACCTGTAAACATTATTCTACTGCAGGTGACTCAATATCTCCACGTATGTATGAACATTTGAGAGTAATCGATTTGTTATCAATTATTAATGAGTAATGTACTGATATTACTTTCTACTATCTAACTGCCCTATTGCCCTAGATGACTCATGGATAGCCGTGGACCTTGGTTTTAAGCCAAGGCCAAACATTTTGTGGCCTGTAAAGTCCCTTTATCACAAATGGCTTGGCCTACTGGGATTCTGGTCTATAACTACAATAGTGTTAACACCGGCGCATAGTATGGCATCGTGTATAGTCGACATTCGATTGTACTTGACGTACCAACTACCAAACCCCTTCGCTATGCGAAACTACTTTTTGTAACGGAAAAGTTTTTTTTTTTTTTGTAACTTCAAATGTGCCTTTTCTGTGCCCATTTGAAATCAAAGATTTGGCTTTGACTTTAAGGTTGTCACTTGCACGTCATAAAACCGACCAGGGGCCTTAGTCTGCTATTTTTATAAATTCGTCATTCCAACACGATCCCATCGTCATTTTGCTAAAAGTTCGTAATCTGCTAAATTCATAATGGTTGATCAGTGGTCGGTCAATGGTCTCGTAATAGAATTGTGTTATAATGGCATTGTTGTATTGCCATTATTTTAAAACCCGTTAGTAGAAATGATTTTCGAAGAAATACTACTAAATATGAACATTTATTCATGCTCGGTTTTTTAACATATTATTTTAGGAACTGACAAAATTTTAGCAGACTATCCCCTAAGTAAGTCATTCATTTGTCATTATGTACGAGATCATCAATAAATGCAATTTCTTTCAATGGAGTGTCAGTGGCTGACCACTGGAAAGTCATAATGACGCCATCATATTAGTAGATTACCAAACTTCAACAATTATGAAATCAATGGTAGACCATTCTGACACTATTGTAATAGTAGACTTGAGGCCCTGATATGTAGTTTTTTTATGTGACTACATCTTTTAAACCTGAGTAAAGTATCAATTTCTTAGTTTTTTTTATTTAGTTTTCAAAAGTGGTACAGTAATACCAAAGTCGACAATACTAGCCGTGAGGGATTATTACTGCACTATCTCTTTCTCTAGTTTCAGCATGACCTATTCGAAAGTAACTCTTGCAATAGTGCAACAGCCAGGAATCAAGTTTGGCAGCTGAACTGAATATCATTCATCATCATCATTTCAGCCGAAAGACGTCCACTGCTGGACATAGGCCTCCCCCAATGGGGGGGGGGTTTGCCATAATCGCCACGCTTGGCAGGCGGGTTGGCGATCGCAGTATGGTGGTAAAATGCATAGAGAACGCTGCTGCCCATTCTCTAGTAAGTCCCATAATCGCCTCCTACAACACCCACTGGAAGAAATAGGATGGTGTTATTCTTTTACGCCCGGACACCACACGGAACTGGATATATGTACTTAGTGTTCTCTGGACGCCCTTATGTGTCGTCACATTTTTCGATTAAAGCTGTGACGGATTTTGCTACAATGCCTTTACTGGGATCAGGCGAAGAGAGTCTTCTATATTTTCTGCTGGTTTTTCATCGCAAAACCCTTCAAGGTTCAAAAGAGTAATATGGAGTTCGACTAAAACAATCGTCATCAATAAACAGAGACGTACCACGTGTTAATTACTTTATAGTTGTTAACTGACCTTTTACTAACAGACTGACACTTCTTGAAGCAAATGATAACCTTCGGGGTTATAGATAAAGACCCTCCTATGTGTTTTGCACTATACTCAATTAATAAGTCAATTACGATAGGTGGATTCCAGATAGAACTGTACACAAAAATAAAGTTCCGTTGACTTGCAGCCTAATTGTGCAACACGCTATCAATCAAAATCTGAATAATTTCGAAAGATATTGCCAATCCATTGCTTCATATGTTCGAAAAATTTGTCTATTCAGCAACGTAAATAACGCAATGAATATTGTTGAACTGTCAAAATGAAAGCCGGTACTGTTAGTTTGTTACGCTGGTTATGTAATTATCCCTCAAAACGAAGAAAAATATGGTTTTTAACAAAATAGTATTTACAGAGTTTTTTAGGCTCAACAAAAAAAAACCCTCCTATATTAAATTGTAAGTAGCGATTCAATCACCGTGTTTAATGTGTACAATAAAGAATGACAATAAACCAACACATTTGTCAAAGAAATAAATGGTGCTGTTTCTTATCTTTTACACTAAAGGGCAAAAGATTTGAAACGATCATGCAGGTGCGCTGTTGTGTATTGAGTCTTTCAGATAATGAAGTTGTCATCCATACAAAGCTAAAAATGCACATGATCTCTACCAAGTCCAAAAATATCTCGGAAAATCTGAAAAATCGCGTGACGTCACATTATTTATCAGATAGTTATGTAAATGTCATGATATCGACAATGGATTGGGAGATAAAGTATAGAGGACTTTACTATCTGTCTCTATAGCCAGTAACTTCGGGGGGGCCAATAAGGTTACGGTCACATCAAGGAGGATTTATTCTGAGGCTATTGACTCTAGGTTTTTAAAGTCAAGTTTCGATGATTCATAAAGCAGCCGAATGTCGTCCTATTGGTGGATGTTGTTATTGGTTAACCAAATTGAAACAACAATACGAGACGATATGAGATTTCATCAGGATAAAATTGACGAAAAGGCTGACTGCCCCTTCGGCTATCCTCAGATTTAGGGGTCCTCCAGGGTCTCAATCGGTCTCAAAGATCGTAGTTGACATAGTTTTTTGAACAAATGCACGGACTGCATAAATATAGGTATCTCGAGCAGTCAGTCCCAGTTGATTGACATGAGCGATTCTCAAACAGTTGGTAACGAGCCGAGACAAGAAAAAAAATTTAACGTAAGGTCCAGGACCTACGAAGAGCAGGAAGAACGAAAGAAGATAAGACTTTTTTTTTTTTTTTGTGTTTTGGCTTCGCACGGTTTGTGCGAAGATTTAGCCAGTGTCAAGTAATTTTACTTTTCAATCACGTAAATGGCCCGATATCAGGCACGAAGTGTCAAAAAAGTCATAGTCAGTCAAGTCAAAGTTATTGTAAAGCGGTAGTAACTTTACAACAACAACAACCTATTAGGAGTTTTTGGGGGGAACACCAAAAGTCCACGTTAGTCACTTATTTTCACCTTCACTGCACTTGTGCACTCACACGTAACTAAATTGAATAATTCACTACCAAAATTATACAATTTAATTCGCTATTTCACGAAATTTCATGAAAATGAAAATTCGTGCGACATGTTCCAACACGATCCCGCCAAAAACTCCAAGATTAGACTTATCACGTTCTATACAAAAGTGACATTTCATTTCTTCATTTTTGACATCATGCCGTAGTTTCTGATTTCTACCTACAATCTGTCACTTTGTCTTTTCTCATCATTCTTTTCTTTTCATTCTTTTGTTTTTTATTGGTTTAAGTTTATATAATTTAATTTGTTGATGCTCAAAAACTTAATAGAAAATAAATAACCTGGGGAAGGGCAGCATCCTAACACAAGCAAGCTATCCATTGTAACTAGAATACTCAGATTATACCAAAAAACCAAATATTAAATTGCCATCGATTGACTCCGAGCTGCTATTGAGATAGATGGAAAAAGCCCATAAAACTTTGGCCGCCCCGGGAATCGAACCCAGTACCTCATGCTCAAGCAGTAGGGCTTGCGAACACTAGATCAACGAGACAGTCAAAATATTTTCTTTAAAAAAAACAGCAAAAATATTACATTGACCCGACGACATAACAACTAAACCGCAGACTGAAGCTATTAATAGAAACAGGAAATAAACACAAGCTTTGCATTAATTAAATAAACCATTCTCTAACACACGAATACTTGAACAGTAGCCCCAACTTGACCTACTGCTCACCTCCGTCATCATCGTCAGTCTAATCAGAACCGGGCACGTTCTCAGAAGATGTCGCTATCTCCGTAGGTACTTTGGGAAGTACTGGCTCCATCTGCGCTTGCGCCGATTTCAAGGATCATCGTAATGCATGAACAACGATTGGATTGGATTTCTATGAAAGAAATCATGTTTATTTGTGACGTGCCTAATGGTGACATGTCTTAGGAGATGTGTGGGTATTTATGGATCTTTAGTGGTACTTTTAAGGTTTACTTATTGTGGTAAGGGGCTCGTGGCTGAGTATTAACAGCCGCACGGGTCGATCCATTAGGTAAAGCTACGCTTGCCGGGTTGGCCTGTGGATGGGTGCCCATCTTTACACACCGAGGCTCCTCTGTGACTCGGAAATCACGTTAACCCGTTGGTTCCAGCTGTCATTCAGGAATCTTTGACAGTCGTTACAGGTATAAGCCAGAAACCCTGATAAACAATCTTACCAAGGGGTATCATGTTACCCAGTAACTGGTTTGTGGAGATCAGATGGCAATCGCTCCATGCAAAATGCTAGTATTAAGCCTATTGCTACTAACCGAAGACTCCAGGCTGGTACCCACTTAGAAATTTCAGATAGAAAAATCAAATAACCCAATAATTGCCTGACCTGGGAATCGAATCTGGGACGTCACCAGGCTCAGCAGTAAGGACTAGTCCAACGAGGCAATTTTAAGAGATATATGTGGTATTAATAGATCATTGGTGGTTCTTTTAGGGTTTACTTATGTAGTAAGGGAAATGTAACTGATGGTCGATAGACTTGTTCAGGTGTAGTGCAACTTACGCAGTAGAAGAATGTTATAATAATAATAATCATTTTATTTCAGAAAATCCATATTTAGAACTAGCTTTTTCCAGCGGATTCACCCGCATGTTTGTCGAAAATTATGCCACGCAAACGTACCATCCACCGGGATAAAAAGTATTATATGTGTTCCAGGCTATAACCTATTGCCAAATTTCATCGAAATCCGTGCAGCCGTTTTTGCGTGACTGAGTTACAAACATCATAACTTTCACATTATGTTATTAGGAGTAGGATATGTTCTCTTTTTTTTTTTATGAATATATTGCACCACTGGTGTAGTCTACAAGTTGAAACACACAATTTAATTATGAAACCCCATTCTGGAATGTCACTTAGAACTGTTGGCTAATACCACAAATCATTTGCCCGTAGCTGTAGGCACGGACGTAGCTATAGTTTTGACAACGGGGGGGTCCCCAAAGTAAAAAAAACAGAGCTCTAACGCCAATTAAATCTATCATTTACAAATTAAATATTGCCTGCGACTATAACACGCAAGTATAGTCGCGGGTAGGTAATCTATAATATTACTTTAAGTAGGTGCTTTTAAATAAAAACTTATATGTAATGTATGTATTGCGATATATATTTATTCAAAAGTAAGAAAGTTGAAGCTTTAAAGTTATAAATTTAGTCTTTTACGTTTTATTGTTAACTGATTAATAATTTTAAATGGGGGGGGGGGGGTCCGGACCCCCAAAACCCCCCCTTATATACGTCCGTGGCTGTAGGCCAAAAATCAAATGAAAATGTACCAGTTGACCACGGGCTTCGTCCATGTACATACATATATGAATTGTATACAGGATAAGTTTTTATCCAGTGCGCAAACTGTAAAAACTTATCCTGTAGAAATGTTCTCTCATTTCATCTTAAGTATAAACCCATCAATGAGAAAGTACAAAGTTTTCTCTTTCAACGACATTCTGAGACAGGTCAGTTTTATATTTAAACACACGTTTTCATGCTCGTCAAAATAAGTAGACCAATTATTATTTTAATTAATGAGCTGCTGTCAATCGGTATCTCGTAAAAACGGGTGTGGGCCTCAAATTCATTGACTGGTTTAGATAATCTGTAAATCTTGTACTATTGATTAGGATTATGAGAACGGATTTTATTGTAATAATAATCGTCCTAAACATATAAATTATAATTATGAAAACCAGTGCTGTGTATATTAGAAGCTCACCACATATAATAAAAAAAAATGTCGTGTGTGCGTTTTTTTTTTTTTCTTAAGACAGGAAGGACCGTAAATTATTATAAAGACCTTTGCACTTAGTTTATTAGATTAGCAATGAATCGGAAAACTACTTGATGTCTTTTTATCAAAATGACCACAGGCCGAAAAAAAAGTTTCCTCTCTAAAAGGAAATCTTTAACAGAAAACAGTTTTATCAGCAATTTCCCATTTAAAAATAGTACCTAATACGCGTACTTAACTTCCCCTTTCAATGTATACTACACCAGGGCTAAACCGTATCCAGGAATTATTGAGGAAAGGACAGTACCTTTCCTCATTCAAGTAATGTCCGGTACAACCTGATTTTGAACCAATTTGTTGTGCTGTGTCCATGATTTATTAGATTATATGAACTCCACTGTTTGTCCACAGCACAACGTCAACGATGTGTCAACGAAAAACAAGATTATTCGAATCGGGCGTGACGTCTCGCGTGGTGATTGTGTTATACACATCACAATGCATATGCATCACAATATATATTAATTATGACACTTCTACAAAATTTATTACGTTATTCACGTTGTAGATCAGACAAATTCGAACATAATCTATGAGCAATGGATTAGCAATATTTTTTCAAATATTTCAGATTGCGATCTATAGTGTGCTCGGTGCGGTGACAAACAGCCAAATAAAGTGTACCTATGTATAGTTACTTCGGCTCCGTCATCTCGTTCTCGTTGACGTCTTGTTGACGTGGTGCTGGATAACCGGTCTTTGGTATTCGCATTTTTTCACGTGTGACGGCTTTCATAGAGTCATGGCTCGGCTGCCTTGGTCATGTAACGTAGTAGCAAGACCACTCTAATTAGAGCATCGCTGCAGTTTTTGTACGATTGTGGATCACTTTATTAGATGTTGCGAATGCTTTATATCCTTAAGAATACCTCAGTTTATCTGTCTAGCATTTTCGTAAAATATTGGGGTTGGCTTTTCTACGGATGCAGCTGAATACCAGTATTTTAAATGAAGCGAATGCCAAAATGAACGGCAAATACCCCCTTTTGGGGAGGCTTATGTCCAGCAGTGGACGTCTTTCGGCTGAAATTATGAATGCCTATCAGACCTTCACAACCTTTCCAGAATACCTACTGTATACAATTTTAGACTAAGATATTTAGGGATGCCTCGATACGCCGTTTTGCCGATACGATACCGATACCGATGCTCTTATAAAAATATCGGCGATACCGATACGATTATTGAATTCAAAAATGAAGGTAAAATAAATAATACATAAGTCAGGTTATTTTTTTAAGTAACATAAAAATAACAGGACAAACTAAATAAACCGTTTAAAACTATAGACAGGTTGAGATTCGTTAATAGTGTATTTTAGTATGGTTAATTCATGCCTCGTTTGCAACGAAATAGACGAGACAACACGCGCGTTTACATTACATTTTTAAAGCGCGAAATATGAAAAGTATCGTCGAATCGGTCATAAAAATATCGCCGATGCCGATATTTCGGCAAACTTCGAGTATCGCCGATATATCGGCATCGGTATCGGATGCATCCCTAATTATATTATTAAATTCCGAAATATTTATAACCTGCAGTTCTTAGTATAGTATGCAATAAATAGTCATGTTCAATTTAAAGATGTTGACAGAGCTCTAAAATCACCGACTATGACTTAAGATTTCGCAGAAACTACAGTTTTCACTTTAAATTAACTGATAACATTTTAATCAAAATGTATCACAATGGATTATTCAAAGTTGACGTCAAATCGTCATCTGGAAGTAGTAAAGTATAACATAAAGTAAGTAATGGTCCATTAAAGAAGTAAGTTCATGGTTGACCATGAACTTCACACACACATTCTATAACTGTAACTATGTTGATATAGTTACTGACGTCAATATGGAGTGGTGTCCATAGTGACGTCAGTGAAGAGTACAGTCACGAGCATAAATATCTTACGTACTTATGCAAAATTTAGAAGTTTTGCTTGTGGAATAACCATTGCAATTTTGAGAAAATACTTTTTTCACAATAGTATGGTGTCTAAAATATTATATTCGTAATACATTTATGAATAGCATAGCATAATCGGCCTATAATGTTCCCACTGCTGGGACACAGGCCTCCTCTCTGTAAGAGGGAGTGGGCAACAATCCACCGGGTCTAGTGCGTGTTGGTACATGTCACGAGACATATGTAAGAGTTGTAGAATGAAAATCACGGTAAAACATTCGGTAATGTTTTCGTCCTTGTCAAACTTATTGTACCAACCTATATTATAACTAGTGAATTGTGTGGTCTCGTATAATTGGAAGCGCACACTTGTATTTGGCTGTTTTTTTAATGTTCCCACTGCTGAGATACAAGCTTCCTCTCATTGAGAGAGAATGTGGATATTATCTATCACGCGAGTGCATTAAGGGATGGTGGATGTCATAAATCTTCAAATCTTTGATTTTATGACATGCCGGTTTCCTCACGCCGTTTACCCTTTACCATTTTGAGAGCAGTGGTGATGAAATAATTTACACAAGTAGGTAAAGCGCCGATCTGGGTTCAAACCTGCGACCTACAACTCGTAAGGTGCAGCCGTTATCACTGGGCCAACACTGCTCTCATCCATGAGTTTTATAATAGAAAATTGCTTGTCAATCATCATCCCCATTATGCCAATTTCTTTGTTGTCTGCACAACATTTCTTTTTCTTCCGTACTACTCTATTAGTCGTAATCTGGGTAGTCACGCCGTTTCCAACCATTATCATCTTTCCCACAGTCCATCCACCATTTCTATGATCTTTCTTTACTCTTATAGCTATCGAAATTCAAACTCAACACTTTCCTCTTTGAGCTTTTGTATCATGCTTATGGTTATGCTCCTGATTGTACATATGGTTCACTTTTGCATCCGTTTATTACGGATTTCCCATATCTTAACATTTAATCACGTACCCACAGAGGGTCTGGGATTTTCTTAGACCCCAAATATTGCGGTTGCATTCACTGACGCACTTAATTCATTTGAAAATACTCCGGAGATTTGACTGACTATTATATGTATATTATACTATACAGTTAGTATTGAACAAATTAGAAATCTTTTTCGTGAGAAAGATTTTTTTTTCCTTATTTACATATCTCCTGTATTGTGGTTTCACAAATATAATATTGCTTCATCATAGCTGTGTATGTATAATATGATCTGCAATAAAGGCCATACAAATATTAGCTGCGTGTGGCAATAGTACGCTAGGGGCATTACCGTAGCGTCCAAAATGGAGTTATAGTATTTGTACACTAAGCCTGATACTATGTTAGTTTGGAAAATCTCTCTATATATATGAAATGAGAAACTGACTGACTGACAAATCAACGAACATGAAATTTTGCACACAGCTTCCTTTTTTAATGTAGGGGAGCACTAAGAAGGGGATTTTCGAATTCGGTGAAAAGGGGGGATATTGTTTGTAAGAAAAATCTTTTTCCTCGAATTAATAAACTTGAAACATGGCACAAATGCTTATCTGAGTAAATTATAAAGTTGGTCATTTATTGTTTTCCAAAACTATCCCCTAAAGGGGTTTTTTTTTGGGTGGGAAATCATCAAATAACTTCTCCCGCTCTGGGTGGAGCAGGAGGGCGTGTCAGACTTTTACTGACTAAAACCCACCCGTGTTCCTTCAGTAGCCCGTATGCCAGGGGCTGTGGTATCTCTTTCGAACAAACCCGCCCCTGGCAGGCATCGGCCCTTGGGGGCCCCATCACGTTTGTGCTGACATCTCTTCGAGGCGGGCGTGGAACACAACGCGCCGTCTACTTGGGCTTGGTCCTTACCGGACAGCGAGCTACCCATTACTCGCCGTCCGCAAGCTCATACCTACGGTGGCCGGAAATCGGCCTGGGATTCCCGACGCCCAGGGCGTCTCCGTATCCTGCGGCGGCTAGGGTCGCGAGGGCGCATAGACTGCCTCTCCCTCACGTGCGCCGCCTCCCTCTTCGCGAGTATTACTGCTTCGCTGAAGGAGGTGACGGCTACCCATGCCCTCTCGCTCCGTACCATGGCCTGGACCAGGGCCGGGCGCGAGAGATCGCCGCAGGTATCAAAGTTTGTATGGAAGAATTTTAACGCGCAGTCTGATTAACTCAAAACTCTGTATTTATACCTAAAATCTACCCTACAACACCATAAGCTGGGAAAAGGCTAAGCAAATTAAGATGATGAATTAGCCCTGCGACATTGTCTTGGGATCGAAAGGCAGCCTCCTCCACCAACCACCACAAATCGATAATAACGGTCATTGTTTTAGTTTTTATCGCTTTTACTTTTCAGCCCGTCACTATTAGAGCTATTTTATAGGAGTTCAGCATTGTTCTGCTACGCAACTTTGAATGTTATGCCTCTGGTACACTTACCATCAGGTGGTACTTGTGTGCCCTCCATTAGCATAACAATTCATACATCATCTCTCTGTTCATCCTTTCTTCGTAGTGTAAGCCATATTTCCTTAAAATAACTTTTAGCATCTTGATATATCAATGGTGCCCCGGCTTTTTTAGAAAGTACACATGCCACACCCTTAAAAACTATCATGTATTTGCTCCTCCATTAATTTTCTCTAACTTAAATAAACTTGGTACCTAAGTGGGCCGCAGCATCGAAAACCTCCAGAAGTGGGGGTTCATGGCCAGCTCAGAACTCCGGTGTGTATGCGGCGTGTCTCCACAGGCAATGGCTCACCTCCCATCTTGCACCACATGCCCGGGGACCTGCATACGTGAGGTCCTAATGGCAGCGAACGGTATCGCATTGCTGAATTTTGGGCCAAACAAATAAAAAAAAAAACTACATTATATCTTTTCGTGTTATTTTTTCCATCACACGCTACGAAGATTTAATTTGCTCCGAAGTTAAAAATAACGTGAAAGTAATTCCCCTGAACTCCATTATTCGAAAATACGTATCTTGTCAATCAGAACCTTGCTAGTAGATAATCACATTGATTTTTTATTGATTTAGGTAAACATACAACAGAATTACAAGTGTTTAAAGTCCATTCTAATGATATTAATGTCACGATGATAGGGAGTGTATTAATTCGTGTATATATTTGTGTTATATCATGTCGCATAAGCACTGTTAGATAATGATTGTTTTGTATTATTTGATTTCAATCTTTGAATATTGGCGAAAGAATGACAAAAGTGTAAATACTATAAATTTATTCTAACAGATATGAGGCTCGTAGCTAAATAATTAAAGCCGTACGGGTCAGTAACGATAGATTTGTAGAAAGGGATCATCCATTTTTTTTTTTTGAGGATGGGTAATCATCAAATACCTACCGCTGTGGGCGGAGCGGAAGGGCGTGTCAGACTTTTACTGATTAAAACCCACCCGTGTACCTACAGTTGCCTGTGTGCCAGGGGCTACGGTATCCCTTTCGAACAACCCGCACCCCTGGCAGGCATCGGCCCTAGCGGACCCCACCAGTTTGGTGCTGACATATCTTTGAGGCCCGCGTGGACATACAACATAACGCGCCATCGACCTTGCCTTGGTCCTTACCGGACGGCGAGCCACCCATTACTCGCCGCCCGCAAGCCCGCACCTACGGTGGCATCCATTACATAACCCTCTGTGCCTCGAAAAGCACGTTAAGCAGTTCCCGGTTGTCATTTGTGGATCCTTGATAGTCGTTACGGGTAGTCAGAAGCCCGATAGCCTCACAAGCAGTGTTCAAATGGGGTGTCGTATTACTTAGTAACTGGGTTAAGGGGTTCGGATAGGCAGTCGCTACATGTATAATACTGACATTCAGCTGCAGACTGGAAGCCGACCTCAATATAGTATGGAAAAGACTAGGCAGATTGATATTGACTACATATGGAATCTTCAATTAGTACTCTTTAGGTCTGTATTTTTGTTCACCCTAATGTCTAGTTAATTATCAAAGATTTTATTAGGTCGTCCGAATGGAATATGGTAACGGGCATACGTCCGCACGTATGCTAGTTTCCATATTTCATTTACTTTGCGAAATCGTTCTGAGATTACGAATTGGGGTCACGAGACTTTTTTATAGGGCTAACTAATGAACGCTATATATGGTCAATTAAATGTACTCATAAGAAAACATATGGGAGAGTATTTGAGGCGTACGAGTATCTAACTGTTGGACTGGAAGCAGTTCAAGCAGTTACTGTTGGAATGTCTTATGTGACCTGGAATTTCACCGAAACTGCGGGTGTGTGTTGGATCATTAAGTTCCCTTCGAAATGTTTGAGCTGAATGCTGTGTTCCATTCGTCATGTTTGTGAACGGGCGCCGCCAGTACTGACTGCTCATCTCTTAGCTCCCACGACTTGTTGTTTAATTTAGGAATTGTGATTTTATTTTTGTTTTAATTACGGACGCTTTTAATCTGCACGTCTTTTTACATCGTTTTCACATTGATAATTTGAACATAATGATGTAACCAACTTTTTGTAACAATATCATGATTTTAAAAGAGTGTCCATGGGGTTTCTTGCCTGTTCTTTTCTATAGGTACCTACTACACTTTGGAATTCGCAACTAGCTTCATCTTTCTAACTCACCAACCTTGACAATTCAAAAGTGCCTCTAATTGGTTTATTTGAAACTAGCAGCGCGTCGCGGTTTCACCCGCGTAGTTCCGTTCCCGTGGGAATACGGGGATAAAATATAGCCTATGTCACCCAGGGACAGTGTAGCTTCCCAACAGTGAAATAATTTTTCAAATCAGTCCAGTAATTTCGGAGCCTATTCAATGCAAACAAAAAAACCAACAAACAATCAAATCTTTCCTCTTTATTATTTGTAAAGAAGATAGGTTTCAGTCAAACTCGAAGCATTTAAATGCTTTGAGTTTGACTGAAACCTTGAATCCAGCACATGTTTCTAGACTCCCTAGCGTAGGAACCATGAATTCAGCACATGACGTCATCTGGTTTCGAAAACATGTATGACGTGCAAAAGTGTTTGTGCAAACCTGCTTCATCTTCATTCATCATCATTTCAGCTGGAAGACGTCCACTGCTGGACATAGGCCGCAACCAATTTGAGGGGGCTTGCCATAATCGCCACGCTTGGCAGGCGGAATGACGATCGCAGTATGGTGGTAAAATGCATAGATAACGCTGCTGCCCATTGTCTAGTAAGTCCCTTAGTCGCATCCTACGACACCCACGGGAAGAGATGTGGTGTGCTCTTCTTTACGTCCGGCAACACACCGATCAGTAAACCTACTTACAGAAATAAAATGATCTATTATTATGGTTATAGAACCCCAAGAGTAGAATTTTTTTTTGAGATTAGAAAGTCATAGCCTTCGTTTTACCTACTTTGTAACGTATTTGCTATGGTATAGTAGTTGCAAGCGCTACTGTTGAGCATGAGTTCCTGACTTCGATACCCCGGTCGGGAAAAGAGTTTTTCATCAGGAAGTCTGGATTTGTGCGGTTGATGGCAATAGGCTCGCCCCTTATTACATGAGACTTAAACATAACTCGCGGAATGTGGGTATACTATACCTACACTTCAGCTGAGCCCTTCAGGTACTACAGGCGTGATGTTACGTATTTGATTGATTGCTCCACGTACAATGACTTACTGATAAAATGTGTGATTGAAGTACATATAAATAAACAATTCAAACGTGTAACACAACGTGTGTACCTACTTCTGTTTGTGATTGTAATGCAAATCACCGTGACTTGGATCGATAAATTGATTGATACGATTTTTTCCTATTTAGTCCATTTCTCACACATTAATGTAAACAGTAATAATATCAGCTTGAAAATACGTTGCAGACAACAATGAGACGGTATTGTTGGAACATACGCATTGATATTAAGCATGTAGGTTGTCATGGCATCTATTTACAGACTACACACCATCAAGCTGAACAACTTTCTCCATAGGACGAACATCGTATTCGCAACAAAAAAAAAACTCTAGCCTTTTCTCATCTATGTTGGGTTGGCTTCAAGTCTAACCGAATGCAGCTGAATACCAGTATTTTACAAGAAGCAATGCCTATCTGACCTCTACAACCCAGTTACTGGGTAATACGTTCCCCCTTGGTATGTCTGATTGTCGAACTTTCGGGCTTCTGAGTCCAGAGCTAAAGATTCCGAATGACTGCCGGGACCTACGCCATCTAAATGTACGGGACAGCAGTAATTTTATTTTCTTTCCATGGAGAAAGCTGTTCAGTTTAATAGCCTGTACGATACCCTTAAATATGACGTTTTCTTTTTGATACACGCTGTATATGTAGTGTTGGATAAGTCTGAGTAGGGACTGGCATAAGAGAAATAGTCAGGGAATCCGGTCTCAAAAAATATTAAATTATTATTCATCTATTATAATAATCAAACAGTTGATAACCGTTCTCCAAACAAGAAATATTATGCTTAACCTTTTATCAATTTATGTTACTATACCCGTTGGTCAAATAGGTAGTCGCTCCATGTAAAACTGGCGGCTCCAACGTAGAAGAAGCTAGGCAGATTTATTTTTATGCCTTGTTGGACCTGCGGATTAGTGTAAGGCTAGATAAAAGTTTAATTTCCATATTTAGGATTGTGTCCAGAGCAACGATTTTCTAATATTAACTTGAATTAATCAGTGATTTCTAATTCTTAACTGCGCAATTTGCTCACATAGTCTACAGTAAATTCCATAGAACCATCGGCAGTAAGTCCTATTTATAAAATCCTTTCTAAAATAATTATTAGAAACTGCATAGGTATAATTAAATTAAGCTTGCTTAAACATTCAGGCTAACAATACTATTCGTTTTGCAGTTAAACTTTACTGCGTAGTTTTATTATGGTTATTAAACTTTTGATTTCCATCGCGTGGTGTAGTGTGGCGAGTAAACTTTGTTTAGGACATTCCATTCGATCTCAGTAACCTTATGGTGCAGAATGATTTGCTCATTTTTTTACGATCGACACGAGTGATCAGACAAATTCGACTCCCTTTTATTAGTAACAATTACTTTATAACTAAGTCAACTTTTACAAAGTAAAACGACTACACATTACGTAGACGATCGATTTCGCACTTTCGATCGACGCATTTGTCGATCGTCACTGTGGATGTACGAGATTTTGACAATACAACAACATTAATTGCGTTATTCACGAACTGATTAGATATTTATTATTTTTAATATTAGATTAGCAATATCCTTCAAAGTGATTCAGATTATGATAGATAGTGTGTTAGGCAGGCGACAATAAAGATGTTTTATACGTCTCTTTACAGGATAATTTTTTATCCAGTGCGCAAACTGTAACCATGAATTCAGCATATCGTTCTAGACCCGCTAGCGTAGACATTTATGACCGCGTAGGTATTGCACTTTTCTATGAAACAGCAGATTTTTTTGTATAACCGACGAAAAATTTCTGCGCTGGGGGTTTAGAATGATATGCTGAATTCATGGTTACAGTTTGCGCACTGGATAAAAACTTATCCTGTATAGTCTTTGGTCTGCACTTTTCAAACTTCATTTACAACTAAATCTGTTTTATAACGACTTCAAAAAGAAGGAGGTTATCAATTCGACTTTTTTATATTTTTTTTTTAATTCTTTTTACTGGACAGCAACCTTTTTTTAACGAAGAGTAATCATTGATCATGACAATTTCCTAATGTACGTTGGTGACTGCAGTGTTGTAAGTTTTTTTTTTAGGGTGGAAAATCATCAAATGACTTCTCCCGCTCTAGGTGGAGCAGGAGGGTGTGTCAGACTTTTACTGACTAAAACCCACCCGTGATCCCTCAGTTGCCCGTGTGCCAGGGGCGACGGTATCTCTTTCGAACAATCCGCACCTCTGGCAGGCATCGGCCCTTGCAGTTGGTGCTGACATCTCTTTGAGGCGCACGTGGAACACAACGCGCCATCGACCCGGGCTTGGTCCTTACCGGATAGCGAGCTACCCATTACTCGCCGTCCGCAAGCCCGCGCCTACGGTAGCCGGGAATGAGCCAGGGATTCCCGACGCCCAGGGCGTCTCCTGCGGAAGCTAGGGACGTAAGGGCGCATATACTGCCTCTCCCTCACGTGCGCCGCCTCCCTCTTCGTGAGCATCACTGTTTCGCAGAAGGAAGCGACGGCTACCCATGCACTCTCGCTCCTTGCCATGACCTGGACCACCCACGTTTCCTCCCGCCCTATCCGAAACAGGAATCTCCCGAAACAACTGTGTACGGTGAGGACCTGCGTCAGGCGGAAAGTGAAGACGCCATGCCGCCTCTCAAGCCACTCCTCAGAGAGGGGACTTACCGCCGCAATCGTGGCGTGCCCAGCAGTGTTTTAAGTTCAGGTGGCATACCCATGTCCAGCAGTGAACATCTTTCAGCCGAAATAATGATGATGGAGAAGTTCAGGGTGCTTCGCGGTATTTTCTATAGCCGAAAATGAATATAAGAAATGAGAAATTTCACATTGGCAGCAGGTTTTGTAACAACAACTTATGTAGCAGGTTCAAGAACCTCCGATCCGAAACGGTGGGCTTTAATGATAATTTCTAACAAATGTTTACCGTATTAATTTGTCAAAATCATATGATTTTATACAGAATTAATTACACATCCAGGAATACGTGGTATGCAAACAATATTATAGGTCAAAGTCACGTATATGTTTCCTCTCAAAGGCTGGTTTGTCATTTCATAATTCATTCGAATTGCAACGGTTTATAGTATGGCAGCTATATTTGAAGCAGCGTGGTTGTTGGTTGAAATTCATGGATTGGATAGCCAACTGTATTTCTTAACCTGCGCTTGCACCCTACGTTAAGATTATTACTTATACCAATACGTTGAGATTATTGTTTTCTGCTTTTCTGTAAAATATTTTTTTTACTTGTCATTTATAAAACACTAGCAGCGCTCCGCGGTTTCACCCGCGTAATTCCTGTTCCCGTGGGAATACGGGGATAAAATATAGCCTATGTCACCCGGGGATAGTGTAGCTTCCCAACAGTGAAAGAATTTTTCAAATCGGTTCTGTAGTTTCGGAGCCTATTCAATACAAACAAAGAAACAAACATTCAAATCTTTCCTCTTTATTATTAGTATAGAAGATATAGATTTGGCATCCAATTGACGTTGTTTAAGACTTGTATTGTTTATTATTTGGTTAATCTTTTCTGACAATTTTTACAAGTTTTGTATAAGTATACCAAACTTCTTAAAAACAATTTGATTTAGTTGTAAATAATAACGGAAATATACATATACATGTTTTCTAACTTGGTGTAAACGCGGGGTACCTAACTGACTTGTTCTTGAAATCTTCGGAGAAGAATAGGTAATCAATCAATCAATTTAATTTAATTTAATTCAGAACTCATTGCATTCCATAACTTGTTAGTAAAAAATACTTAAAACTACGTTACTAAAATTAATATTTAAAAAAGAACTGAGCTATTAAATTAAACAATATACAAAATTGAGCTACTTCACATTAAATAGGGCACCACCCGAGCCGTGAACTGAATTCCAGTGCCTCACAACCGGGCAATCAACCCTTTCCAATATGGTATTCAGAAGGTCAATTTAACCATTTATTTATAACAAAATTATTGAAGTTTTATTAAGAATCGTCGGCTTTGCGGTTTCAGGCCAAGTTTATAAGTATTTTGCGCGGAACTTGGTGTTTCCTTATACTCTTAGAATAGACTGATTCATGTTACTGGGGGAATTAAGGAAAACCATGAGCTGAACGAATTAAATTTGTTTTATTATGTTTAGGTCAATGGAATTTATTGTGAATGGAAGAACTTGGCGTGAATTTTATGATTAAGTTAATGTGAGGCAGGGGCAGCCCCTTCGCTTAGCGCTTGCTGCAGTGGTCCGCAAATTACTCGGAATGAGTCAGAATCGCCCTAAGGTTTATTGGATTTATATTGCGAAATTCATGTCTTTGAAAATAATTATGCCTTAATGTCAAACTACATGTGTTGGAACTTACATGGGATAGGCTAACAAATGTTAGTTCGGCACAGTGTAATGTTTGGAAAAGAATCATGGTGAGATCAAGTTTGCGCGTCGATATCCTTACCGCCCTAAATATTGCTAAGTATAGTGTGCGTTTTAGCAGATATAAGGGTCCTATGAACAGCAATGCATAGCAATGTAGTAATGCAACAGCCAGAACCAACTCTAACGACAAAGAAGGTGGCACAACCTTTGGACTTCTTGGTAACGAATGTCTCCTTCAATTGCTCGTGCATACAATCAAACGGAGAATGCAGCGAAAATCAATAGAATGCCTACTAGCCTAGCCAACAAGGAGCCAATTGTGGAAAATAGGTCAATGTACGTCCGAAGACAATTTACTGATGCACCTGCTCACTATTTGGAACATGGTTACATTATATTGCTAGTTTATCGGTTTGTAAAAGTAAACATCTTGGGAGTATTATGTTTACGAGTTGTTACGTGATCCTTGTTATTTGGTAAAGAAACTACCATCTGACTACAAGTATGTACGTCTTCATATTGGTTCACTAGCATTTTGGAAGTGACTTTGTTCGCCCTATATGTATTTTAAATACATATAAATGTATAGGAATAAAAATTTGACCTTGTTCCTTATCTGTATCATAAAGAGAACCTCTGTGCCAAATTTAGCTTTCTGGGTTTAGACTCGGCCAGCCAGTGTGTGAGTCAGAACTTTTATTTTACATGATTTCAGTAAAAAAAAATAAAGAATAAATAATTATTTGGCGAAGGTCAAGCACACAAACAAATATCGTATATAAAAAATTTAATTTAAAATTTAAAAAACCCCCGACCCGGATTTTGATTAGGGCATTGTCAAGTCGGGGGACGGTCAATGAAAACGCCAAACAGAGGCCTAGCCGTCCCCCGACTTGACAATGCCCTGATCAAAATCCGGGTCGGGGGTTTTTTAAATTTTAAATTAAATTTTTTATATACGATATTTGTTTGTGTGCTTGACCTTCGCCAAATAATTATTTATTCTTTATTTTTTTTTACTGAAATCATTTTTTTTTTTTTTGCTTTTTAAACCTAATGTCTCCCTTAAATCACCATTTATCTATAATCTATTCATTGAGACCTTTTCAATGAGCCCAAACACGGTACTTCTGCTGTTTGTTGGTGAATAACTTGGGTTTCCTGGAAATTCCAGGTGTTGGTCCAGCACCAGTTCAAAGTTATTTTTTTCGTCTAATATCATTGAAGTAATATAACCCCAAATTTTAAGTTGATCAGACCCATGGAAGAGGCTAAAATCCCTTTTTCAACCAGAAAAGAGCTGATAATCTTCAAACGGCTGAACCGATCTTGATGAAACATGTCTAAGAACACTCCCGACTAATACACCTTTCAAACAAAAAAAACTAAATTAAAATCGGTTCATCCGTTTGGGAGCTACGTTGCCTCAGACAGACACACACACACACACACACACACACACACACACACACACACAGAGACACGTCAAACTTATAACACCCCGTCGTTTTTGCGTCGGAGGTTTAAATAGTGTTGCGTCCAAAAGGCTCAGTTCAATATAAATGCCAGACTACTAGTGCATTAATGACTACAAGGACATTAATGATTCTTCCATTGTGAACTTACAATTTGAATTGGAAACTATCACATTGCATGGTTTCCACGGATATCATGGGAATTACCAAATATACTTACATATAGGTTGATAAAAGTATGTATATTGTTTCAGAAATATTTTTGGAAATTCTCAAGGTACTTTGGGGTTTCCACCAACTTTTATGATCAGGGTTTTTAGTGAGATAACTGTATGTCTCAGACCGAATTCTGATACTATCACCAAAGTTTGTGAGGTTTTTTTTTTTTTTTTTTTTTTTTGGGTGGGAAATCATCTAATGACTTCTCCTGCTGAGTAGAGCAGGAGGGCGTGTCAGACTTTTACTGACTAAAATCCACCCGTGCTCCCTCAGTAGCCCGTATGCCAGGGGCCGTGGTATCTCTTTCGAACAAACCCGCACCCCTGGCAGGCATCGGCCCTTGCGGACCCCACCAGTGGTTGCTGACATCTTTGACGGCGCGCGTGAGGAACACAACGCGCCGTCCCGTCTACCACTTTTCGGCCGCAGAGGATAGCGAGAGCGGCTGACGCTATACCGACACTCCTCTTCCCCTGCGGCCCCACCGCGTCCGCCATCAAACGGTGGCGGCCCCGTCCAGGCCACGGAAGGGAAGAGCGCTGCTCAGAAGCACCGGCACTCCTCCTCTACCGCAGCCTGTAACCCTCAGCCGCGATGCCTCCCATTCGACATCGCGGCCCACCTCAGTTGCGGTGCACCTCACCGCAACCCACTTTTCGGCCGCTACGTCAATGGCTTGAAGGCAAAAGCCCTGACGAGCGGCCCCACCGTTGGGTTCCTCTTGGCTTCACCGTGGATGGGAGACCACGGTTACTAAGCCCCCCCGCAACGACAATGCGGGAACCCACTCGGGGGGGAAGTCAGGTTGCATGATTGAAACAACAAGTAAGCTTCTTTTACCATAGTTGGGTGACTTTTCACGAAATTAACCTTACTTTTTCGGACGACGAATTGACAGCAATACAAATACAACTTATTTTTTATTTGCCCCGTTGGTCTCGTGGTTGCAAGTGCGACTGATCAACGTGAGGTCCTGGGTTCGGTTCCCAGGTAAGGCAAAGGACTATTAGGTTTTTCCATTAGGAATTTCTTAACATCGGCCTTGGAAAGCACATTAAGCAGTTGGACTTGCGTTTAACCCCTCTCCGGTCGTGTCGGATTGTGTGCCGTCCCTTCGGGCTATGCAAGTGAGGGAAGAGAGAGTGCACCTGTGTCTGCGCACACACTTGTGAACTATTATATCTCTCGCGCCGAAGGCTAGACTCTGATGAGATTGGCCGCCATGGCCGAAATACGTTCTAGAGGACTATACTCGTAGTTCCAAGAAGCGCGATATGCGAAAGGAGTGTAATCAGAGAATTGCTTAATCCTTTCGCTCCAAAATCATCAGACATATAAAAGCACCGTTTTTCAACTAGACTGTAGTGCTTACTGAACCGTGTGTTTCCAAACGCGACGCACTCTTGCGCACGTAGGCATTAAAATACCTTCAAATATAATACCAATGCATGTGCTTCCAGGTCGTTCACTTATCAACGTCAACTGTTAGTCTAGCGATAAACCAATTAACTCTTTAAAGGTTTTGATAATAATAATGTTACTATGTCGCTCTGAGGAAGTACTGATTAGAAAATATGACGTGGCCGTATTATCTGAGCTTTAAAAGCGAAGAATTTATTGATAACCAGGGGTTTAGTAATGGTGGAAAGAGAAAGCTTTTTGAATTAAAATTGAACCTTCTGACCCAATTTTTCAAAACATTTTTATGGTTACCTATTCTGTTCCATAACTTTCATAAAACCAAACTATGGTGAACATATTATTATGATTGTAGTTAGGTACGTTACATAAGATAACATCACGTCTTGTTTCCCCAAAGGATTGGGCAGAGGTGTATAGCTATTAGTACGCCCACATTTGGCCAGTCACGTGTTTATGTCCCATATAATAAGGGGCGTGTGGATTTTGGGGAGCAAATAAGAAATCATGTTTCTTTGTGTATAGAGAGTTATCTAAAATCTGTCAACCACTGTCGGTGTGCCAGTTAGAAAACCGATTTCCGATTATTCGGTCAAGGAGATTAAGAGGAACTACATAATAAGTCCATTATCTATTCATGCTTCTTCGGTTCTCTGTATGTAACTTCATATTATGTTACTATCACTACTTAGCTCTGCCAAAATTAGCCAACCCACAATCACTGAAAACTAAGCTTTGCCGAAATGAGCCAACCCACAATCACTGAAAACTAAGCTTTGCCAAAATGAGCTAACCCACAATCACTGAAAACTAAGCTTTGCCAAAATGAGCCAACCCACAATCACTCAAAACTAAGCTTTGCCAAAATGAGCCAACCCATAATTTCTAACTACTTCATTTAGGTAATTGCGTCAAACAAACAAATCCAAGATTCAGAATGTGGTGTCCATCAATTCAAATATACATTCAAATCTTATACTTCGAAAAGATTTAAAGATAATCAGCGCGCGTTAAGTAACTATCCAAAACTATTACAATTACTTCAGAGAACGACAGAATTTTTCATTTCGGTTGGTTCGTTTAGAAGTAATCCATCGAGTTAAGGTTAGTTCAATGCTCAATTTCCTTGACTAACATCAAGAATTGTAGGTTCTGATAGGCGCTGTGTTTAAAATAGCACGGTTATCAACTTGAACTGCTTAGCAACAGAGCTTATTGGATCAATTCTCAGCATAGCGAAGTTAAAACTAATTATGATATAAATATGTAGATATGTATTATAAATATAAATCTTTAGTCATCTCTCTACAAACATGCCGTATTGTTATTTCACAGTTTATATTAATATTTCGCGATAACCTTGGATTTGGCTCATCGAGAGATCTAGACACCGGTTTCTTAAAAAAGAAAGTATTTAAATCAAATAAAACGTCACTTTACTAAGTTTTACGTCATGATTCACGTATTTGAACGGTTCTGTGTGTAGAGTAACGTGTGAAGATACCGCTAATTGCGGTCTTCTTCAAACTGTCGAGTTTTCAAGACTAATATGTAATCTGGGGGCACGGTAGACAGCCCGCCAAGACGAGCCAAGTGAAGCGCAAGGGCACTGCCTACCTTTTCTCGAAGCGTTTCGTCGTTTTTTTGAACCCTTTAAAACTTGGTTTTGGATTATACCAGAAAAATAAAATTCTCGGGATAAAAACCCTGATTTCGTCACTGACTCACATATGATCATCAAAATTGGTATGTAAGCTAGTATTAGTACAGAAACAACAAAACAAAATGTAAAACTTGGCACTTTTATCCCCCAACCCTTTAACTAGGGAATGGAAGTTTGTATGAGACTGCCACAATTTTGACGCTAGAGGTCTGAAAATTGATATAGGGACTCCTATTATTATAAATAATAAAAAAAACACACTAAAGAAAAATATGTCACAACCAACTTACAAAAAGAAGTGAAATCCCACCAAAAACATTTTCATGTAAAATATTGCCAAGACGAGACCATAATATATGACTCGCACTGTCAAAAACTTATCAGATCTCATGTAGAGCCATAAGCTTCTAACTCTACACGCCCTAACTCTACGAGGACTAACTTCACAAACTCTGCACCATAGTCAAATTATGTGGCTTTGCCGTTTCGTTACTACAAGAACGATTGTATAACAGAAAAGTAATGAACAGTGGATACATTTTTCACCTTACGCCAATGTGAATGTAGCGAAATGGCCAAGCCACATATTTTGACTAAGGTGTAGAGTTTGTGAAGTTAAGCCTTGTAGAGTTAGGGTGTGTAGAATTAGAAGCTTAGCTCTGGGAAATGGTCTCGTCTTGGCAACATTTTACATGAAAATGTTTTTAGTGGGTTAATAATTGTGAAATATTTTGCGAAATGTGGAGCGATCCTATTAAACTTCTGTCCAATCCTCCGGGGAGTATGTTGTGTACATTTTAGTTAGTCAAAACTAATATAAAAGAGAAAAAGAATGATTTGTTATATTTTTTATTGTTTCACGCAAAAACGGATGAACGGATTTGGATGTAATTTGGCACATGGATAAACTATGGCCTGAATTGGGAATTAGGATACTTTTTATTCCGATATTTCTCGAAGACCGAGACTTAAGTGGGTAAAACCGCAGGGCGCAGCTTGTGTCAAATAAAATAAATTTTCTTTCGTTATTTCTTTGTTTACGGCTCCCTCCCAACTATTTCGGCACTCCCGCTGAGTTCCGCCAACCGTAACTTATGGAGGTTGTGCTAAAGAATCACCCGAAATTCTAATTTTCTTACGATTTCTGCAATTGGCAGGTCCGTGCCAGGTAGCATGTTGATTAAAACATAATTCCGTGTGCTTCCCCCTTAAATCCAAATTTTGGGAAAATTCGACCAAATATAATGAGATTAACCCGCTATAAACAGACCGAATCTTAGTAGGTACCATACTCGGATAACATATAAACCACTTCCTTATTTAAAAAAAAAAAACATCCCAAGGTCGGCCATAATCAATGAGGAAAATAACCGATAGTGTAACGTAGATACCTATACAATACACTTACTTCTAAACAATATGGTTCAACTGATAAGAAATAGCTACTAATTATGTTCGCCTTAACTAGGAAGTAGATTTAGATTTTACACGCTTCCATGTCGAATCGAACATAAATATCAATGCCACCAAAAGAGCCAAAATTTTGTCAGTTTAAATCAAATAGCCATACCAACAGCTATTTGCTGTCGGAAGCAAGCCAAATTAGTCATTAAAAATGGTCATTTTAGGTTCGCCTATCAAATGGTTGGGTATAGCTATGCTTGGGTATGGAGTATATGGTTATGGCGTTTAGTTTATTATATTGGAAGATATTTCACGAATTTGTGAAAGAATTCTTCTTCAGTAAAGTTCTATCTAAACCGGTCAGGAACTAGGATCGAAATATCTTTATTTTTCAGACAAGCAGACGACTTACCTGATACTGCTAGTTATGCAACAGCCACTTATGGACATATATTTCACAATAGATATCGCCTGAAATCCCTAGGAAGTGGTGTACCTATAGTACTCACACATTCCTTAAAGACCCATGCAATAGTGGGCGAACCAATAATAATTAAATACTTAATCAACCACTTCAGATAATCAATCATTTATCATTTCAAGCACCCTGTTGCTAGGCAACCTCGTTTGTATTGATATTAATGTAGAGGAAACGAATCGATAACAGATTAACTATTATATATTGATAAGAAAAATACCAACGTAACATTACCTAATTATTAAATAATATATTGATAATATTCATACGTCATGTAAACAAATGTATTCGTTAATTCCACTTATTTAATGGTTTTAGTGAAGAATAAATAGTAATATTATGCAATTGAATCCGGTTTGTTATTAGTATATTTGGTATCTTATACCACATAGCATAAGATATCATAAGCAGCCTACAATGTTCCCACTGCTGGGACTGGGACACAGACCTACTCTGTGAGAGGGAGTGGGCCGTAATCCACCACCCGGGCCCAGTGCTGTTTGGTAGACACATGTCTTCGAATATTTGGTTCTAGGACACGCTCGCGCCGGTTTCCTCACGATGTTTTCCTTCACCGTTTTGAGAGCACTGGTGATGATATAATTTACACGACATACCACAAACATGAGGAAGTAAATAAAACCTTATTACAACTTAAAGGTAGAGAGACTCACTGACGTTTGTAATGTATCTTATGTATCGAGTTTTTGTTACGCAATAACCCCGTTGATTGGAAGTCGTTACAGAAGTACAAAACACTTTGAAAGTTATTGTCACTTGCCCAAGCCAGCTGTAGATATACCTACATAGGTACCTTATAGGTTCCGTGTGGTGCCGGATGTAAAAGAATAGCACCATCCCATTTCTTCCAGTGGGTGTCGTAGAAGGCGACTAAGGGACTTACTAGAGAATGGGCAGCAGAGTTCTCTATGAATTTGATCACCATACTGCGGTCGCCAACCCGCCTCCCAAGCGTGGCGATTATGGCAAAACCCCCCTTTTTGGGTAGGCCTATGTCCAGTAGTGGACGTCTTTCGGCTGAAATGATGATGATGAAGCTAAATCATTCAGGAAAGGTTTAGTTGCGATTCCCTGGTTCCCTTGGTTGCTGATCAACCTTTTGTAACCCTTTTACCACCTAACGTCAAAAAGGGACAGGTCACAAGCCCACACGGGTGTCCATTATTAACAGTTTCTATATATAAACAATTATTTCTGTCCGTCAGTCGGTCACGTCGTCTTGCCGGTCATGTGAGCCTGTCACGTGGGGCATTCAAGAAGTCACAATGGAAATAAACTTTTAGCCACTAGGTACTGTTATAATAAACGATGTTGGTATGTGTGTGTCAGCTGTGACGGACTTATTGTGATTAAGAAAGTGGAGAAATGAGATATTTTAGGATTTTCATGCAAGTGTGCTGCGTTGCTAAGCGATATTATAGACACACATTACTTTCCTTGAACTTTGTCTCTAGATTAGGATTGTTTGGAAGTTATATCCACCCTCTATCTAGAGTCCGACCAAAAACGGACTTTTTTTACGGCCGAAAACGAAATCGTAAATCGGCCTGATTTTCATTTTCGGGCGAAACACGAAATAAAAAAGAAAATGTAGGTTTATTTGCGAAAAGAATATTTTTTCGGATATTATGCTTACAGCTGTCGTTATGGTAGCTATGGATATTCTTTGCATACATTAATTGAAAGTATTGATTTGTCGTGCTTCATTCAGGTATTATGGCTATATGTTACCATTGATTAAACCTACATGATTAAGAAACCGTTGAAAAAAAAAAATTGCTTTTCCATACATTCTACGAACCTTGCCACCCTGTATATTCACAGATGATCTGATGAAAGATATTAAAATAACATTTTTTTAAATCAAAATCTGCCTAACATGTGTTTTTCAAGATAATTCATTGAATGCGAAGAACGATTGTGCAACTAATTTGGTACGGCCAAGTCGTTCTCAACGATTGGACATCATTATAACATAATACATATTCCCATGAAATACAAAACCTTTATTATTCTAATATTTGGTGCCATGTAATAAACCACAATAATCAGTATCCACAACAAAAGTTCGATGACATAAACATCTCGTAAACTCGACAAAGTCATCGAAAAGAGTTAAAAAAGTTCTCACAGAATGGTGGTCGCGTGCCAAAACCAGTTTCTTTTACAAATCATGTGAGCTGTTGCAATAAACTAAATTTTGGCGTTCCGTGAGCAATTTACACATGTGAGAGACATGTGTACTGACCGTCATTCATCATTCTACCTTGAATTTTTTGTCTGTTTAGCCTATACTGTCCGACTGCTGCAGCCTGGATGTGACTGTTCCCACGGCCTGTCGGCCGGGCCTGACGCGATCAGGCCATACCTGGCTGGTGACAGTTGACAGGTACTCTAGGAGAGCGTCGTTAATATGGTTGCGTGGCGGTTGCCTTCTGATGACAGTTGAGGTCAGATGTGCTATCTTACCACGTCTACGAGTGGTCCACGACGAACTATGTACTATATTCCAGCACAATTTAGATGATTTAGTAAAGCCCTTTCAAATATGAAGGAGTTTAAGTTGGGAAATATAAAACTCTACTATTATAATAAAGCCGTATCAACGTTCCCCTTTGATTATAATCGACCGTCCCTACGTACATTCCCCTAAGTGGTAGATACGTGATTTGCATGTTTTGTTTTCGTGACCTTCAGGCCAGCCTATACTATCGTTTAGTTTAACAAAAATAAGTCTAAGATGGCAAAATGAATCCATCATGACATTACATTAACTAGAACGTGATACGTGTTTGAAACTTTGAAGCGCTCTCCTGTAAAATTTGTCATTTGTAGTTGGGTCATTATACGTAGGGACCGTCCATTTGTAGCTCTGTATAATCAAAATGCAATCACGTCTAGTAAGTGTGATTATGGCGGTATCCCTTGATCGTAGTCATTGAGACGCCTATTACAGCTGACGTTTTTCAAGGTAGATGTGTGTACGTGAACATGACGTAGACGTTTCAATGTTAATACGTGCACATAAGCAAATAAATTGACGTGACATCAGAACTATAGTCAGAAGAGTACCTAAGTATTTGATTCATAGCCACACCCTACAAGAAAATCGATAAAGACATGGAGGAATCATAATATTTAACCAAAACATGTTTATGAATGTTTGCAAAACAGGTATAATTCGAATACTGATAAGATATTTGGCGATACTGTCACGTACGCGAAACCGTAGCTGCTGCAACGAGTTAAATAATACTAGATACTCAAATTCAGCTGCATCTAGTTTGGTTAAACGATATAATTATAATTATATAATTCAAAGAAAGGCTAATAGCTCCCGTGTGATTCCAGACGTTAAAGAATAGCACCATTCCATTTCCTTCCGTGGGTGTCGTGGAAGGCGAGTAAGGGACTTACTAGAGAATGGGCAGCAGCGTTCTCTATGCATTTTACCACCATACTGCGATCGCCAACCCGCCTGCCAAGCGTGGCGATTATGGCAAAACCCCCCTTTTAGGGGAGGCCTTTGTTCAGCACTGGACGTCTTTCGGCTGAAATGCTAATAGCTCCCAAAATTAATTAGATCAAAATGACGTCAGACAAAGGCTAGACAAATATTGTAAGTTTCTACAATATCCTTAAGAAAGCTAAGCCAATAAATTCAAATTGACTTTTACTTCACTTAAACGTAGGTACATGGACACTTATGAAACATTAGAAGCTAGGTGCTAGGATCCATTTTGTCAATTCCAATTAAGAAAAGCCAGAAAGACATAATAAATCTTGAAGCTCTTACGGAACCCCCTGTTAAATACTACTCGCACATGACGGCAGTTACTTGTAAGGTAATTATGTACTTAAAATTTGGCAGTGCGGAAGTATTTACATACTGCGAAGTATGTAAAGTCGATAATTTGTGGTTCCACACGACGTCACTTAAGGTGAAACAAGTCCACATTTTTTCAAACAGAATACTAAAATAAAAAGCCATTAAAAAGTTATGAGCCAACAAAAATTCGTTTTTCTTGCAAAGTTAACCTAACTTTGGGCGTGTTTAAGTAATAAAAGAAGGATAAAATCTCAAAAACTAAGTCGGTACCGACAAAGGTCAATTATAGAAAAGTTCAATAAACTTTATTAGTTATTGATTTATGTAGTTGTTTTTTCAGAAATACCAATCTTCCGAAGGTCTTTTTTTAATTTTTACGCGCCAGTTTTACTATAACTGATCCTGCAGCTCACTCGATAATGTTGTGCGTATAGACTAGCGTCTAACTGCTTATCACGCGTACTACCTCTGTCGGACACGATGCCTGGTGAGACAGCGTGATTTTTAGCCAGGCCCACCAGTGAGTTCGAGCCCGCGACTTGTTTCCCCTTAAGATCGTGTATCCTAAACCATCTGTTCCCACGATGACTTGATTGAGGGCTTGATGCCACGAAAAAGGCAAAGAATTGGCCTTACAAGCCCAAAATTTAGTTAAGCCATTGACTCGAAGAGAAAATTTGGAGTTTGGTTTGACATAGAATGGATGAAATAGGAGAACTAATCTTATCTTATGTAGGGGTCAGCTCCCAGTCTAGCCGAATGTAACTGAATACCAGTATTTTACATGAAACTATTGCCTATTTAAGCTCCATAACCCAGGTACTGGGTAACATGATACCCTTGGTAAGACTGGTTGTTAGATGCGGTTTTCTGAATACCCGAATCGCCTGTCAAAGATCTACAATTGATAGCAAGAACCAACGGTATAACGTGATTTGCTAGGCAAGGCGGTCAGCGGTGTCCCCTCGGAAAAGTTACAAAATTGCGTATTTAATTTAACATCACGGCTTATTTTCCCGAAGGGTTGGGCATTGGTATACCTCTCGTACACTCACATTTACCGTTACACATTGCGTACTTGAAATACACATCATTTTCCTGTACCCATTCATCCTAACCAATATCCATTCTGAGAAAATAATACAAACAAATATACTACGACCAACATTCATGAGCATGTAGGAAATAACAAACAGTTCTAAAAATATTTGTGATTCACTAAGTTGTAAATATAGGTGTAAGTTATGACTAAATTTAGAAAAGATCACGTCACAATCTTTGATCATAAATACCTAGATTTGAGCCTTGATATTTGAAGTTAGATTTCTGAGTAGTATAAAGTGCTAATGAGATATTCTGTCAAAACAATTCTTGGTAATAAGAATAACAGAGTCTAGTATAATAATGTTTGTGGCTTGACCTCCTTTCATGGCGTTATTTCTTCTGAAGACGTATGACTTGTACTCGTTATTTCGGTTATTCTTAAAAATGATTAGGTACTGTGTATTAGCTATCAAGTACATTTAGTATTGTCCTAATGTTGCCCCAAAATCTCTTCTTATATTCTTCCATCTTAGACAAACGTCTATTTATTCAATTTTCGTGGCCTATTGAAATTCATGATGCTAAACTATGTAAGAATTCAAAGGTTTGAATATAATATCGTCTAGTGTCTTAGGTCAAGTTCCACCTTATCCATGTAACTAGAGACATTAAAATTTTATCACTGAGCATTATGAAGGCAGTTCTACTGATCTCAGTGTCTGTCAGATGAGAAGTCGTGTTAAATCTCATCATCTTGTCTTTAGTTTAATAATGTTTAATGTTAAATAATGTATCAAAGAGCATTGCTGAAATAAAACAGAAAAGCAGTCCCAAAAAATTTCATCTACATAGTTATAAAGTAACTAAACTCAAAGTCTAGAAATTATCTGATTAATACTGCTGGTTAATGACCTACAAACACCGTTCTAATAATATTAGCAACACAATCCGACCTTCCATTCATACTTATAAACATATGTCTATTTGCTTCTACGTCACTCGCAGTGCCTACGTGATCGACAGAGGTCGGTGCACCCAGTGCAAATATCTAAACCATCTCATCGTGGTATAATCTTAAGTCTTTAATCCTGCTACGCAAAAACCCACACTCTCTCGGTGTGCTGAAGTTGATTTTCGGTTGTGGATGTTGTGTTTTTCTGCTTTTTTGTTCTGTAAATAGTTTTGCATCATTGTAATAGAAGTCTTCCCGGATCGCAGTATGTCATCTGATCACATTTCTTAACTGGCAACTGTTGGGGTGCTTCGGAGTGTGAGGCCGACTATTTTGATTGTCATGACTAACCGACGGATTGAGATTAATGTTGTTAGTCATAGATATACAGGTTTAAGGGTTTTTGTAATCATACGAGATATGGAAGCTGGCGAATTTGTCACGTTCATCGTCATCTGTGCATTGCCTTATCTATCGGGATTAACGCGTCTCGATAGGACGGAGGTCAATTAATTCATTCGTGATTGTATCTAACCAATTGATGCAACCGCCGTCTTTAGGTTACAATCTGTGATTGCTACTTAACTGGTGGATGTTGAAATTTAATCTAAGTAGGTCAGAATGCGATGGCAATAAATTTTCATTCACTACATTGTAGTGCAATATAGTGTATGAAATTTGTAGATGTGTTGATACTAAGTATATGTCCATTCACGTTACAAAGTTTACTTCAACCAGTCTTACCAAGCGGTGTCGTGTTACCCAGAAACTGGGGTGTCGGAGTCAGTTTAAATACTGGTTGTTAGCTGCATCTATTAAGACTGGAAGCCGACCCCAACATACTAGGCTAGACAGATGATGATCAGTTCAATAAGGTTTAGAAGTTGGTGATACAATTAGGAGACCGGCTCTCTCGATGTTGGAATTGGCACTCAACCGCCGAGCCAATCAGGGCGTTCTTCTAGGCAACGAGTTCGCAACGACTATGCTATACTTACTATCTATAACTGTACGATTACTAAACAAAAGTGACCACAACGAGTAACTACAAACCAATTGTTTGTACCCACTAGGAAATAGGTAATTGTGAGGGATCTCTGGATATAGCTCCTGATACTTTACAGCGATTTTAACAAGGAGACTATGTAGGTAGGTGAAGTCACACCAACTGGTATGAATTTGGTGGAATTGCAACTGAGTCTATGTACAAATCTCGAAAACGTCCAGTGCAGCAGTGCAAAGGCTTCCCTCTCCCTTTTCCACACAATCTCTTTCTCACATATGGTGCTCAAGCCTGGGTTTTAACACTTCCGTCGAGGTCCAAGTACGAGATTTGCCGTGGCCGATGGGTCGCTACACATGGAGCGCAGGATAGTGTGTTCGAATTTCAGACCGTATTAGGAAAACAACACTGCGCTAAATCCATGGTCACGAACGTTACCCAGAAAGCTGCTCAACTTAAGTGGGACTGTGACGGACATGTCTGCCGCATGTCAAACGACCAGTGGGCTAAGAGAACCACCGGTTCGGTCCCACTAAACGCACTACGCTGTCGCGGCAGGCCAAGACAAAGATGGCGGGACGAACCAGACTCCTACCAAAAGGACTGGCTAGCAATAGCGAAAGAAAGAAAGAAAGGTGTTGGTGCTTGTTCGTCTTAAAAAAAAACCTGCATAGCTTGTTTTCAAAATTATAGACAACAATCATAATTTTTAATTATACATAAATGCCGTACGTACAGACGGCAGCACATCAAGCTACCTCAATCTGTCAAATTTCTTTGATAGATTTTCGTCTTTATAACATAAGCATAAGGTTCATGTTCAATTGGGAAAATTTTACAGTTTTTGGTAGCTTGAAGTGCTGGCGTCTGTACCTTTCGATGATTCCATGAGAATTGTAACTGGAGTTTGGCGTGAGACAGTGAGATTTCATAAGTTGTTCCGAAATCTCGACCATCTTCCGCGTTCCATACCTTTAATTGCAAAGAAAAATGGCTACCATTTCTGTACGACATCGAAGAAATACGTGCAATTTAATAAAATATTATTTGTAAAATGTCTTTTTATAAATAAATGGCGTCGTAATTAAAGGGTCGGTCAGTATTACGTGTCGATACGATCTTCAAGAGCTTTATAATGTGACTTGTGTACTTTTTACGGAGCTTTTTTTCTTGGAACAGCTTGTAAGTACGGGTCTCGTCAGAAGTAAAAAATCAGGTGAAGGTAACGTTTGGTGTTTCAAGTGGGATGGTTTTTGTGATTTGCAATCCTTTTTTTGTATTGAAGCAATAGAAGAAAACTTCTTTGGTGTAATAATATAAGTAACAGGTGCCGCAAGAGCCGCAGTTTTTCGTTGTAACAATACTCATTATAAAATGATGAAATCATACGCACATCTTTATCATATAAATAAATAGGTAATTTGAAGTGTTGCAAACTTGCATGAACCGCCTACTGAAAAATGTTATGTATGATCAATCATACATAACATTTTTCAGTGGGCGGTGCGAAGTAAACGTGAATTAGAATTTTACAAATTGAAACTTTTGTTTTGCTCACGTTATATGGGTGATACTGATTAAATGACAGATATATTTTCGATGGTAAAATTGTAAGATTTTACGTTACCTTTACCTACCTCATGTCTCAGAACATTAGACACAGGGTGTGTATTTAAAGTGCAAATATATGAGGTAGTTTAAATCAAACAATAATATGTTTTTCATATCTATACATAGAAAATACTGCAACACGCCTATTTACTACACGCGACACGACAGGCGACAGTAATAATTGGTATTAACACCATAATGATGATAATATTCATCATCATATTCATATTCATCATCATTTCAGCCGAAAGACGTCCACTGCTGGATACAGGCCACCCGCAGGCTCCTCCACTTCGACCGGTCTGGTGCTTCCCACATCCAGCGGCATCCCTGCGGCCTTCACAAGGTCAGCGGTCCACCTTGTGGGAGGCCTTCCCGCTCTACGTCTTACGGTACGCGGTCGCCACTCTAGAACCCCATCCCCATTTTTGGCCCCATCGGCCATCTGTTCTGCGAGCTATGTGCCCTGCCCACTGCCACGTTTGGTAATTATTCGGGCTATGTCGGTTGCCTTAGTTCTCCTGCGGATCTCTTCATTCCTGATTCGATCACGTAGGGAAACTCCGAGCATAGCCCTCTCCTTTGCCCTTTGGGAATTCTCCATAGCCCTTTTTTCTGCAAACAACCATGTTTGTAGAAAAAGCAGAGTCATAAGCAGAGTGCCTTGAAAAGCATCTTCGAAAAAGAATAATTTGTTTTAAAACAGATAGAGATATCACAGTGTTCCTATTTCTCTAAACATTTAACTATTGTTTACTTAATACTTAGTCGTCTTTACTGCCTAAAATGTCTATTTATATGTGATAAGTTTATTTTTTGCCAGCGGCTTCGCTTGCGCGGAACTTTCTTCCCGTATTTAACTCCCTTAGGGGTTGAATTTCGAAAAATCCTGCCTTATTCCTTGTCTACATTTTAAAGGGAACCTCTGTGCAAAATTTCAAATTTATAGGTCCAAAGGTTTGGGCTGGGCGTTGATGAGTCAGTCAGCCAGGACTTCTCTTTTTATTTATATAGATGTAAGGTTAGTTATTAGGTATGTTGAAACTGTGTGTACTTCCCATCACTAGTTTCTAAAGGTTCATTAGAAAACCAGCGTCAGCCAGCATCTGCCTGACATTAAGGTGACACTTTGCGCGGGCTCGAACTCACTGGTGGGCCTGGCTAAAAATCACGTTGTCTCACCAGGCTTCGTATGGGACAGAGATAGTATCAGTGGTGAGCAGTTAGACGCTAGTCTACATGCACAACGTTATTGAGTGAGATGCAGGAGCATTTTTGGAAAAAAAATCGCGAAAAAATTAAGAAAAGTCCTTCAGAAGATCGGGTTTTCTGAAAAAACCACTGCATAAATCAATGACGAATAAAGTTTATTGAATTTATTGTTAATTGAACTTTGTCGGTACCGTCTTGGTTTTCGAGATTTTACACTCCTTTTATTACTTAAACACGCTCAAAGTTAGGTTAAATTAGCAAGAAAAACGAATCTTTATTGGCTCATAACTTTTTAATGGCTTTTTATTTTAGTATTCTGTTTCCGTACAGACAATAATAATAACGAGACAAAACCATACCATGTTTTATTTTTGAAGTACATAGTCAAACAGTGGAGTAAAACCCTCCCGAAGTTTGTATGGAAAAAATATGGACAAGTGTCACCTTAATGCTGAAATGCATATTTTTGGTTTAGTCAGGAGGCGCACACTTTTTATTTTGTATTTATGTTACACGAACTGTGGCCAAATAAACGTTATGTTTTCTTTTTTAACCGACTTCAAAAAGAAGAAGGAGGTTATTAACCGACTTCAAAAAGAAGAAGGAGGTTATCAATTCGACATGTTTATATTTTTTTTTTTTTTTTTTTATGTATGTTCGGGCATAACTCCGTCGTATATAGACAGATTTGCAAAATTCTTTTTTTGTTCGAAAGGGGTTTACTCCGAAATGGTCCCATTGAAATTTCATATAGATCTGATGATGCGTTTCGGAGACAGACAACGGAACTCTTCAAAAAATTACAGCAAATCAACCGCGAATTGTTGCTATCGCATAAATGCGTATTTTTTTGACCCCAAGGATGATGAAATTTCGAATTGGTGTGGGGTAGATAACTAAAAAGTGAAAAATAAAAACTTTTTTCAAAAAAATAACAACCGACTTCCAAAGAAACACTACAAAGTGCAAAATAACTTTAATTTCGGAAGGCGGTGACAAATAATTAAAATACACATCCAAAGTCACCGACTTCCCAAATTAAAGTTATTTTGCACTTTGTAGTGTTTCTTTGGAAGTCGGTTGTTATTTTTTTGAAAAAAGTTTTTTTTCAGTTGAAGTCAATAGTTAGAGACACACATATTGATATGAAGAAACACTTTGTTTCTATAAGTATTGGCATCAGGTGATATGGCGATGATTGTTGAGGGGTTAGCAACGATATCAGCAAAAATAAATAAATTCTGTGATGCTATTGATGTTTTTTTTTTGGGTGGGAAATCATCAAATAACTTTTCCCGGTCTGAGTCGGAGCGGGAGGGCGTGTCAGACTTTTACTGACTAAAACCCACGCGTATTGGGAATCGAAGCCAAAACCTCATGCTCAGCAGTAGCGCTTGCGACCACTAGACCAACGAGGAAGTCACTCACTCGATATCGATCAAGATAATTCTCCATTATTCAAACAGCTTCTTACATCGAACACTCTCGAGACTACCTACTGCAAAATCTGTCCTTGACCTCGATTCGTCCTATTGCTTAACCGCTGTATGACCTGACATCATTCGCGATTGTCGTCACGAAGTCAACGAGTGTCAATCAGTACAATGTCTACGTGACACGGGACTATCTGAAGCTAGGTTGTGACGTGATAAGACTTAGGAAGTCAGCTATTGCGTCTGGGAACTGTTTAAATTGTGTGAGTTTTTGTGGTATTAGTGTTCTAGGAATATTTGAGCTGCGTTTTTCTTGGACCTACTTATAGCAGGAAAAGGGGAGAACTATTTCTACTGAGGTATTCCTGGAAAAATACTTATATCTGTCTTCTATTCTATATTAATACGTGAAACAAAAACTTTGTATCACTTTTACGAAAATTATGCGGATGGAGGAGTATGAAATTTGGCACATTTCAAGTTTATAGCACCATACCATTTCTTCCCGTGGGTGTCGTAGAAGGCGACTTAGGAACTTACTAGAGAATGGGCAGCAGCGTTCTCTATGCATTTTACCACCATACTGCGATCGCCAACCCGCCTCCCAAGCGTGGCGATTTTGGCAAAACGCCACTTTTACGGAAGCCAATGTCCAGCAGTGGACGTCTTTCGGCTGAAATGATGATCATGAAGTTTGTATGGAAAAGAAGTGCAGAAGGCTATTGTTTTTTTTTTAAGTCGTCTACATAACAATAGCATCGATGACTGACAAAACTTGGAAATAAAAACAATAGTTATCCTAATTATTTGTGGTAAGTATTTTCTGCTACATTAAAGTTAGCATTAACCGTACCCTCGATCCAAATTCCTGTTCAAGAAGATCATGTATTTTAGCAGTTTTCGCATTCAAAGACAAATTTGTATCTTAGTACAAACCTGTGTTTTTGAACAGTCCATGGATTATCTTTTTTTTATTATCACATCTTAATTCTATATAATAAATCTACTACCGCTCATCATCATATCATGACAGTTATTCATTTTAATTAACATGGAATTCCTGTTTGAGGAAACATGTCTTCTGAGGAATGTCCCCAGGAGTTATGTTATATACTAGAGGGCTATTAAGAATCGTCCAGCGAATACTCCTGCAAAGAGCTCAAAATATATTTACGATTGCTCGGATGTAAACATTATACAGAAAAAATACAGATTAAACAACTTGTTTTCAGAAACGTATTATAAGACTTTCACTGCAGTACTAAGTAGGTAGTATAAACATAGTTAATTGGCAATTCCATTCCTTTTACGTGCTAAGTAAGCTCCAATAACTCACAGATCATCTTACGTGCCCTCCTGAATTCTATCACGTACACCTCCATCGATTCAGTCACCAACAGTTTATATTTACGATGAAGTGGAATTCTTTCGACCATTCGGACGACTGGAGACAAAACATTCACGTTGTTTACAAGACGGGTGTAAACAAGGCTTCGGCGTGACTTTCATGCGAGTGAGCAACGAGTTGGAAGAGAGGATGGCATTTTATTTATTTACTAGCTTTTGCCAGCGGCTTCGCCCGCGCGGAACTTTCATCTCCAATTTAACTCCCTTAGGGGTTGAATTTCGAAAAATCCTTCCTTAGTGTCTACATTATAAAGGGAACCTCTGTGCAAAATTTCAGCTTTCTGGGTACAAGGGTTTGGGCTGGGCGTTGATGAGTCAGTCAGTCAGTCAGGACCTTTCTTTTAATTTATGTAATAGATCATATAGAAGTTCTGGGGAAGATGGTTTATGTTGGACTGTATACTCGTTTTTCAAAATTTTGAATATCATAAAATTAGACTGAAAGCAAGGTGGAGTGACGACATCGAGAGAATTGGACAGTAAAGGCAAAAGATAGAGAAAAATTTACAAATCTAGAGGAAGTCTTTACCAGAGTGGAGACTAAATCCGAAACAAGAAAAACAATAATCGGTCTTTTGTAAGATCATTATTAATGGAATTTTACTTATTTTCAGATTAGAGTAGTTGTATTACGTTTATTCATCGATCTTTTGCTGGATTTTTATTTTATTTAAAAAAGACTTGGGGAAATACATATTGGCTAGAACGACGGAAACCCGCGCGGTTATGAATTGACAGCTTCTAGTAGATGATCGCTTGAAGGATGTCTTACATCATTTGAAGATATAAGGGACATTGATCTGCACCGAAGTTACGTACCTAATAGTGGGCTCATAAAAGATTCACATAAGCAAAGATACCATTTCTTTCCTTGGGTGTCGTAGAAGGCGACTAAGCGACTTACTAGAGAATGGGCAGCAGCGTTCTCTATGCATTTGACCACCATACTGCGATCGCCAACCCGCCTGCCAAGCGTGGCGATTATGGAAAATCCCCTCATTTTAGGGGAGGCTCATGTCCAGCAGTGGAGGTCTTTCGGCTGAAATGATGATGATGTTGAAGCAAAGATGACGAATACAGACACAAAAAAACTTAGTCGGCTTTTGGGCTATTGGGAATGTTGCTTAACTGTCAATAAGAAAGCCATCTGCTGTTAGTGTGTTACACAATAATCCGGTTGTATGGAATCAAAAAACTATAGAAGAAAACGAAAATTTTACGCAAACACGCTCTGCCATTTCTTGGAACATAATACGTTACAAAAACATCTTTATAATAACAAGACCCACATGAGCTTACCTGCAGTATTTCCCGAGATAAGGCACACAAATAGTTGCCTGCACGTGTCTGAGAACGTTGTTATACCATACTTGTATGTACGTAATGATGATGTTATTAGATGCAGAGCTATCAGAGATTCAGATAAATCTGTTCCACATGTTTTTGCGCAGGATTTACTGCTTCACGCTAGTTTGACGTGGGTCTGACGCAAACCAAACCAGTCCTGTTTACTATAAAAAACAATGAGTTACTGATATAATATGGCTGATATAGTATGGCGGTTTTACGAGATAGCGTGATACCTCATGTCATATCAAAAGAATTGCCAGTGGAGGCTGATCATCTTAAAGGCCGCAATAAGAAAACTTGGAAAAGTGTTCTTTTTGTAGCCGATAGGACGATCGATAACTGATTTGGCAGATAAGCTATGTTCTATTTTAGGTAAACTCTGAAAGATATGTTTTTTTTTTAAGTAAGTGATATTACATGATAATTTATTTAATTTCTTTAACTAGGTTTGTACAAACATTTTTACGCGTCAATCATATTTAAAATAGTAAGTACTCGTAGAGGTCGGCGTTTCCTATTTGACTACTCTGAGAAGAAAAGCCGAAACAAAACTCAAACTCAAAGCATTTTATTATTTCAATTAAACCATTTACAGGCACTTTTGAACTTTCAAAAAGTTGCAAAGTCAGAGAAACCAATGTTAAATTGACTTCAATTAAAAACTGAGCGTTCTGAACGTAGGTATACAACGACAATAACAATTTGAAAATTTCTTCAATCAATCAATCAATAACTTCGGCCTATCACAGTCCACTGCTGGACATTGGCATCTCCTATGGTGCGCCAGAACACCCTGGCCCCCAGATTCTGTTTACAATCTGTCCCAGTCACTTTCTGAAAGTCCTCAGTCCATCTAGAAGGAGGACGTGCCACGCTACACTCGCTGATCAACAATCTTTGAAAAATTTCAATTAGAGAGGGTCTACTTTCTGGCTTCTAACTGGAACTAATAAAAAAACAAAATGATGACGAAGAATGTGTCTGTTTCCAACATCTGTTCATTTTTTCAAGGTATGTAACTCTCGACCTTTGTTTATCTCTACCATATAAAAAGGCTTGCATAATCAAATCGGCTGGTTTCTGCTAAATGCCTGCCTGAATCCTTTAAATTCCAGTCGATAGATAAACTAGCATAAGCTGTTATTTCAGTCAGAACCAATGGGTTTTAATAAGCGTCTGATAGCGTTAGCTTGAAGGATAACGGAAAATAAGGCGTAGGGTAAGAGTGACAATTATCGGCATAAGAATCTTAACGAATTAATGATAATATTATGAGTAATTTTTGACAATAATGCATCATCGCTGATAATTTGGGAGTTGCAACAGCAATGCACAGTAATTATAATCAGACATAACATCATCCATGATTACAATTAATAAAGATTATAAATATATAATCGCTAAGACTTCTTAGTATTCTAAAAATAGTAAATGTAACAGATAAATGCATTTCGTCATCTCAGCCGAAACGCTAAACGAAACGTCATGTAAGGAGACACCATAATTATGTATACAGACAGGCCTACTATGTATCATCGTAGTGTTAGGACTAATGGACAAAAAAATTAGAAAACATAAACTAAACGTTCCATGTCTTGTGTATTTGAACAATTTATAAAAAAATGCAAGAAGATGGAATTTGGGGTAATATCTCTGCTCTGCTTATTAAAGATTTTCAAGATAAATTCTTTGAAAAACAAATCGTTGTAATTAAATGAAATGTTTACTTTTGTAAGTATATCTATTAAGACAGTTCTACAAGTAAATATTTTGTTAGTTAAAACTTGCATTAAAACTGCAATATAAAACTGTAAATGGCCTCGGCATTTCTTAGCTGATTGATCCCTGCGAAGAAATGCCGAAAAAACTCAGAGGGCGTGGTTCCTTCGTTATTTCCTTTATTTTAACATAAACACATATAAATTACATTTTTAAATATAAATATAAAAACATTTAAAAATATAAAAAATAGTATATTATTATGATTTTATGTGATTAGAATAAAGCAGGGCCATGTCTGTAAAGGTCTTTTGGAGACAAAGCCATGGCAGCTTTGAGCTGACTTGTCCCAACAGACGGCATTAGAAGACCGAACGAAAGAGGTTTCACTGTGTTTATTAGATGCAAGGAAAATCGTGAGCAAATTAAATGAATACCTATTGTATGTTAGGAAAGCCAGTGACTATGGTGTTACACATTCGTTACTCAATATTAGTAAATTGTTTAGGTACTCCTAATATGTCATCTTGAATGTACCAGGTTTGAAACCTGTCGAGAAACACGTCCACAGACAGTTTTGTATTTCAGCATTTCAAGATAGTGATGAGTTTTGCAGCTTGTAAAGACTGGAGATGCGATTCATAAACTTTTTATTTTCTTCAGCTAGGTTATCAATAGGAGGTCTTACGACGTAAAGGGAGGTGAAGGCTGGCGAGCTCTGAGATTCCAACGTGCGTTCTCAAACTCAAACCATTTACATGAACTTTTGAATTGTCAAGAAGTCGCTCAGTCAGAAGCCTGCTGTTGCCCATTCCAAAGCGTGGTAGGTATCTTGGAGAAGAACGGGTAAAAAATTCCATGGAAACTCTTTTAAATTATATTGTTACAAAAATATTAGTTACATCATTAATGTTGTATGTATTTATAAATATAATTGTGAGAACGATGTGAAAAAGACGTACATGTCCAGATTACAGCAAATATAGGGAGAAAAAAAATACGAAAGAATCATGTTTAATTTATTATCTTGGATGTATGACTGGGACATTGGTTCCGTGAGGTGCGGGACGTTAAAGAATAGCACCATCCCATTTCTTCCCGTGGGTGTCATAGAAGGTGACTAAGGGACTTACTAGAGAATGGGCAGCAGCGTTCTCTATGCAATTTACTACCATTCTGCTATCACCAACCCGCCTGCCAAGCGTGGCGGTTATGGCAAAACCCCCCTTTTGGGGGAGGCCTATGTCCAGCAGTGGCCGTCTTTCGGCTGAAATGATGATTATGATGATGATGACTGGGACATGTTTTAAGATACATTGCAAAATAAAATACAGGCTCTCTTTACTTATCATGGTGGCGACGTCATTCGTGGGGGCAGATACGTCAGCCTTAGAAAGAAGCTATGGTTAAGAATCGGTGTAGAGTGGATTAGAGTAAGTGCAGCTCAACTGTTTCTCCTACAGGACGTAAAAAACTAAATACACAATAATTATAATCAGACATAACATCATCCATGATTACAATTATTATAACTATGTAATCGCTAAGACTTCTTAGTATTCTAAAAATAGTAAGTGTAACAGATAAATGCATTTCGTCATGTCAGCCGTGAACCACAAGGTAAAACGTTATGTTAATTACCTGTTTCATGGATTGGTCATCACGTGAGGAAACACCATATGTATACAGACACACCTACTATGCATGTCATCGTAGTGTTAGCACCAATATATCTTGGCACTTTATAAATGCACTTGTCAAAGTGATTTTCGGTCTGTTTATCTGAATTACTTAGGAGTAGCCCGGAGTCTGGGGTTGTGCTCGGATGATGGCTATAGGCTCACCCATATTACATGGGACTTTAAAACATAACTGCCGAAATGTGTTCGTACTACAGGTACTCTTATGCCCGACCCTTCACGGATGTATGACTTGCGTAAACGAAGAAAAAAAAATGTATTTACGCATTGTAGCAAGCAGCGTTCTATAGTACTCGTGTCTGCCTACCCCTATGAGAAAAATGTATATATGTTATCATAGACTAGGTACCGACCAAAAAATTTTGCTACCACTTTCTCATCTCACATAACCACTGTATCCGCTTTGCGGGTCTTTTTCTCCTTATGATGCTTCGTGAGGAAATAAGGAACATACTTAATAATATAAAGTCTTTTCCTCCTTTATTACCACTCCCAGTTTTTTTTCCGTTAGGACAACCTATTATGACAAATTCAGTATTTATAATGTTATGGGTAATGGTCAATGATCGTGCAATGGTAAGTTCTGTGCACAGTTCACAGGTATTTGGTCATTCCTATGAACAACATGTGCATGTGTTTTTAGGCACGTTCACACTGCAGCATTATCTTGGTGAAGGTGGGCCTGTACCGTTTATGGGTTTTCTCTTCATCATCTACCTGGCCTTTTCTCAAGGGGAATGTCGTTGGGTTCGGCTTTCAGTATAACCGAATTGAGCTGAACACCTGTATTTTACATGGAGCCTGCCTTTCTGACCTCCATCCCCCCTCAAAAACCCCTTGGTAAGACTGGTTGTCAGACTTTCGGGCTTCTGACGACCAGTAACGGATGTTTGAACATTCATGAAGAACAGCCGGGACCGACGGCTTAATGCGGTTTCCGAGGCACGTAGGGGCCGGGCATGTAAATATTGTCTCCAAAACGCGACAAGCGTAGCTGATCGACCGTGTTACTACATAGCCACAAACCCCCTCTTTACAAAGGTAGATATGGACTTTCTAATTTGATTATTAGGGTTTACTCAACACCAGTGGATTTAGCTAAAATATAATGTCATAAAATCCAGAACTGCAGTCTGAAGGAGTCATTTCCAGTGATTAGGTAGCTCATGTTATCGACCTGCATTATTATACATTATTATTCACCTGCGGTTTATGTCGATCTTACAGCGGTCAAGTTTTTTTTTTTAAATTTTCCTATAAAATCATCTACGAGTTACCAACGGCATCGAGATCTTCTTTTCTGTTACTTTTTTCTACTACTCTTTTCAGAATTGCCAAAAAAATGGGATATCTTCATAAGACCAAAAATAACGACGAGTTATAAGTTCACCAACCGGAGCTTCAGTCAAACAACAAAACTCATCACTAGCTTGAAACGCTGACATTGAAAACTGTCTGTGGACGTGTTTCTCGACAGGTTTCAAAACTGGGATATTCAGGATGACATTTTAGGAGTACCTAAACAATGTTTTAATATTGAGTAACCAATGTGTAACACTAACAACATAGTCACTGGCTTTCCGTGCATACAATAGGTATTAATTTAATTTGCTTACGATTTTCCTTGTGCCTAATATGAAACCTCTTTCTTTCCGTGTTCTAAAAAAATTGGAAAAAGTATACCATCTTCTTGGACTTTTTTACAAATTGTTCAAACTTGTTCCATACATTTTGACCGCGCAGCTATTGCACTATTCTATGAAACAATTGGTTTTTTTTAAATAACCGACGAAAGGTTTTTATGCTACGTCTAGAATCATAACATATGCCTAATCTTTTTCCTGTGTAGCGGCAATGGCATTTAAAGAAAAACGAATATGTATTGCACCCTGGCGTCGCATAAACTTGAAGGAACGGCTTCGCAAGCAAAAGACTGCTAAAAGGAGTTTACATATCACGGCATGATTATGGTAATGGAAAATATCCTAAGAAAACTGGACTTGTAATATTTGCTAATTAATATATTACATTATATCTATCGATTTTATAGATTATTCATTTATAATGTAACTGCCCGTGACATCACTTCGGTCGGGCTCTATGAGAATACCAGCGCTGCGACACTTTTTTAAATGTCGCAGCATCATGCTGAGGTAGGAACCTTTTGGCCTCATACAGGACTTTCTGTTTTATTTTTTACTTCCAAGTTATTTTATTTTTATAGTTTTTGTACGATTGTGTGTTTAGTTTAGTGTGTGATCTTCCTATGCGTGTCACAATAAATACTTTCTCTTTCAAATAAAAACGAGGCGACAAAATTGTTTTCTGAATGAGCAGAGAACTTTGTCTTACTGTGGGATGGTTAAATGCGCACAGCAACTGATAAAGCCGCTTCTAAACGTATTAATTATATGAACCATAATTATGATCTCTAAGTATGCGCAGTAACATGATTGGAATGCAAGTTCCAATCATGTCCTTATTGCATAATGCTGAGGAGTTGAAGGATCTGTATTATTTTCCTTTATTGTTTTCTTTGAGGGGCACAGATGTCATAACAAGGCATGTGACTACCTAGACATGTGACAGACAGAGTTGATATAATAATCCAACATGTGAATGTTGGATTATTATTGGATTATTAATATTATTATTTCTAGAATAGAACAGTTCAGAAGTCACGAGTTTTACTAGAATGTATTAATTACTAATAATACCCAGCTCATTTCAGCACAGGCTGGCCCATTTTTAGGTAAAAAAATCAGCATTGCTATTCAACGTGGCAATGCTGCCAGCCTTTTGGGCACTTTTCTAATTGTCAGCAATACGGATCATTTTTTTCATATTCAGTGAGCTCTTTCATTTTTTATATAGGTACTTGTAGAGAACATTATATATTTTAATGTTATTTTGTATCGTGTGCTTATGTCTTTGCATGATTGGTTGTCAATCAACCTTAATTTCCCTTAGTGGTTGTGAAAATATTATCTCATACATTACTACACTAGTCGCTTTATTTAAAGCGACATATGAAATAAAAATTAACATTTATCTTTTTTTACATTATTTTTTAAATAATCTCTGTACCGACAACAGGTGCTCTCTCCTTCCATCCTTTATACGTTTAAACGATTTGAGAGGGGTGAAATTGTCACCTTGTTATTAAAGAAAATGATTTAAATCGAAGCGCCAATTAACCAGGCTTGGAAATGGATGGGTTACCGCCTTCTTCCGTGTTTTAGATATTATACTGTCAGTTCTATTTGATGTGCATCTGTTTCATTTGTTTTGCAAATGAGAACTGATTGCGATTGGTTGGAGTCCTTATATGGAGGGTAGTTAATGGTAGAGTCGGGATATCAAAATATTGTATGATTTTATCTTGAGATTTATGTTTGTATCGCCTTTTTGGTCTGTTGTAGCTTCATGTAGGTGTCTGCTTGATGAGATACTGAGTTTATTTATTGAACCATTTATTTACACAATTATATATCATTAGAATATTAATCATTTTAATGTAATTAAAATATTAAATGCTTAAGCAACTGTGACGAAGTGCAAAGATATTATTCTTTCACTCTTATAGTTTCTCTTTTATTTATATTTAAGGCAACCAAAGAATAATAAATATGTACTTACTTACAGTTGTTTGGTAATCTATCCGTTTTATTATTATAAAAAAAAGATATGTCCACTATTAATAAAAGAAAACTATTAGAACTTTGCATCGTTACGTAAAATAAGAAACCATAACATAAATCTTGTAAATATTAGAAAATATCGACGCATTACGACATTCTTGAAACCCTCAACTCATCGTGTGCAAGATAACAAAATGGCTAATAACGATTTCTAGGCTGTAAATAATCTGACATACTGACATTTATATCTGTATTTTTTAAGATTTCGTATAGAGAATGCGTTGCGATACAAGGCGATAAAGAATTAGAGCAAAGTGCAAAGCAACCAAACTAAATCAAAAGATCGCCTTGAGGATACGGTGGAGCACACGGTGGCGGTCTGCCCGGCTTGGGCGGAGCACCGCCGTGTCCTCGTGAAGGCGATCGGCGGCGGCTATCTCTCGCGTCCGGCCCTGGTCCAGGCCATGGTACGTAGCGATAGTAGCGTGTTTTTTTTGGGTAGCCGTCACCTCCTTCAGCGAAGCAGTGATTTTCGCGAAGAGGCAGGCGGCGCACGTGAGGGAGAGGCAGTATATGCGCCCTCACGGCCCTAGTCGCCGCAGGAGACGCCCTGGGCGTCGGGAATCCCTGGCTGATTTCCGGCCACCGTAGGCGAGAGCTTGCGAAAGGCGAGTAATGGGTAGCTCGCTGTCCTGTAAGGACCAAGCCCAGGTCGACGGCGCGTTGTGTTCCACGCGCGCCTCAAAGAGATGTCAGCACAAAACGATGGGGCCCGCAAGGGCCGATGCCTACCAGGGGTGAGGGCTGTTCGAAAGAGATACCGCCGCCCCTGGCACACAGGCTACTGAGGGAACACGGGTGGGTTTTAGTCAGTTAAAGTCTGACACGCCCTCCGGCTCCACCCAGAGAGGGAGAGGTTATTTGATGATTTACCACCCATAAAAAAACTAAATGATACATCTAAAAGACATGCTTGAAGAACTCTTTTTCGCAAAACTTTCGGTTGATAATACACTGATTTTATTGGATATAAAATAACAGAACATGACACCCACATTTCGCCAATTATGTTTAAATTCCATGTACAGACTCCAGCACGTCAAGCTACCCCAAACTGTACAATTTTCCCAATTGAAAGTGTACCTTATACTTGTAGTATAAAGTTGAAAATCTATAAAAGAAATTTGACAGATTGGGGTAGCTTGATGTGCTGGCCTCTGTACATGGGCACAAATCCAGACTTTGGGCTGCTGCTTAGAAATTCCTGATGAAAAAGCCCAATAACACTTTTCCCACTTGTTAATTAAACCCACCACCGCATGCTCAGCAGAAGCGCTTGAGACCACTAGACCAACGAGGTTGTTCAGTCCTATAGTGAACGCGTTCCGATACGATGCGATAGAGAAATAAAAAAAAAACAGCCAATCAAGCAACCGAACGAAAAGTAATTACGAAAAAGACATAGTTGATGAACTCTTTTTCGAGTTACGTCACAAAAGACACGCTAGAAGAACTCTTTTTCGCAAAACTTTCAATGGAAAACACACCGATTTTATTGGACACTTTCAGAATATTAAATACACTATAAACATACTTATCAAATAAGTAAATGGCATTCTTTTTCTCTCGTCGGGATTACGAAAATAGTTCGTCGACACGAAAATACAGTCAGCCAGCAATGTTGATGACGTACCTGACTGTCCAGCACCCTAATTGTGTAACACAATCTGAATTATTTTGATGGATATTGCCAATGCATAGCTACAAATTTTCGAAAAAATTAATCTGCTCAACAACGTAAATAACGCAATGAATATTGTTGAACTGTCAAAATAAAAGTCATTGCTACTGTTAGTGTGTTACGCAAGTACCAATCTGACGTAAGAGTTTTTTGTTATAACTTGATATACAGTATTTTTTTTTTTTACCAGTGCACAAGATGTAACCATGAATTCAGCATATCACTGTAGACCCCCAGAATCAGCTGTTTCATACGTTTTGACCGCTTAGGTATTGCATTTTTCTATGAAACAGCAGATTTTTTTACATAACCGACGTAAAATTTCTACGCTAGGGGGTCTAGAACGATATGCTGAATTCAAGGTTACAGTTTGCGCACTGGATAAAATTACCCTGCATGTTCATAAAGTTAGAAAGCTACTGTGTCTATAAGCACAGCTGACAACACATCCCTTAAACCATCCTCACATTTCAAAATATTTATGTCCGAGATCGCAGATTTTGTCGAACATTTTGTCTAGAATCGCCAACCGTCTTGAGCAAGCGAGGTAATCAATGCCTTCTTTGTAGGAGAAGAGGCATTTTTCCTGTAGTGGGACAGTTACAGGCTAGCTTTTTTTATATTGTGTGCTGGGAAAAAACCTCCCCTATAACCTACCTACTTAACATTTATAACATTATTTTCGAACAACATCTACAGAAGGCTCAGAGTCATATAACGCATTCATGGTAACAGCATATGCTTCGATATCCCTGCTTACCTGTATGTACTGACAGGCAGGCTAGGCTTGGCACATCTACCACGGGGGCCATAACTCATGCACGTGCTGGTGTAGCTGGCCCTCATATTTTAGTGATATTTATATGGTTAACAGTAATAACAGTTCCAAGTGGGCGCTTGTCTATGAGAGATTTGTGGCCGTACCTTAACTAGGTCACGTTACAACGACAACATTCTTCCAGAAGAATGCTATTATATCTGTAATTCCTGTTCTGTACATAATGAAGAGTATTCTATTCTGTTACTACACGGGTAAATCTGTTGGCCAATCATTTATTTATTCATCATCTTCTTGCGTCTATTCTTATTTGTTTGGGGACGGCGAAGCATAACTTAATTTTATTGGAACTTAATATAATTATGTGTCCGTATTTGTCCATTCCTTGTAATTACAAAGTATTTTACTAAACGTAAACCTACATGGGCACTTATGAAAAACTAGGTTCACAATTCCAATAAAATTGGTCGTTTCCTATGGAGAAGAGACGGCATAAAAATCTCCACGGTTACTCTTTGGAAAAGAAGCTATTGGCAAATATTTATTAATTATTTACAGTTCAGGTTGCGCGTCTATGACCTTTATCTATCCAATTTGATGCTCTACTCGTACCTTATTTCACTCATATATCTTAAAATAATAATAGGTACAGGTATATAAAAAAGAAAATAATCATAAGGCATCAAAAAATACGTCCGTACCGTTGTCAATGGGAAAGGTGCCCAAAAGGCTGGCAGCATTGCCACGTTGTATGGCAATGCTGATTCTTTGGCCGAAAAATAGGTCACGTGAAGAGTCGACCTAATCTATTGAGAAGATACTATTGGCAAATATTATTAATTAATTACAGTTCTATGTACATTTATCACTGAGTTTTGTAGCGGAGTCACTGGAATCACTGAAGGTTCGGATAAAAGTGACTTTACCTGGTGACAGTCAGTTTAGCCGACGCGACCGTCGCAACAAAGGTTGCTTGGCGGCGATCTTCTGATGACAGATGATGTCACGGGAGCCGCTGTCGTACGACGTCCACGATGAACTGCATATTCCGACACAAGTCTGATGAATATTTATACTGCTGAACCACGAATACGATGATCACTTCTTTTTTATGTTGGGGAATCATCAAATAACTTCTCCCGCTCTGGGTGGAGCAGAAGGGCGTGTCAAATTTGACTGACTAAAACCCACCCATGTTCCCTCAGTTGCCTGTGTGCCAGGGGCCACGGTATCTCTTTCGAACAACCCGCACCCCTGGCAGAACCTGCACGGTTTTATACATATTTCTAGTTTCTAGTCTACGCTATAACTGAGTCATTATACTTATTTACTCAACGCCTTACTTTCAATGCTGAATGAAAGTAAAATCCTTAGAACGTCATTAGTTTGTTTTTTTAAACCGAAAGTCAACTGACTAAGATAGGTAAATATTATGTCAGTTATTTTTAAACATACCTTTGTTTTGTTAATTAATAATACATTACACTAAGTTATTATACAAGTATTTACGCAAATAATAACGATAGAATAATCCAACAAGGTTCAAACTTAATCAAAGAAAATGTGTCGTCGAAAATGTATCGATATTTAGTTAAATCAGCTAAGACCGCTTTTAGTTCAGGCTATATTATGTTCTAAACTGAGACAGATCATTGAAGCTGCAAGCAGCAAGGATTTAGGATTTTATGACGATGGCAGAATAGCCAACGACACAGCATCAGTTGCCAAAAAGGATAAAAAAATATATTTAGGGGGCTGTCAGTGCAAACGTACGACAATAGCATGATACCTGTGTGACGTATTGAAGAAGGAGAAAGAACTGCAGTCCTACCCGAACCTACACACATAGCCAGGTGAATCAAGCTGACGCAACAGCACCACGTATGTCGTATATAGGATCAATGACCATTGGAGTTGGCATAGCAACCACACTGTCGAGAATTAGACTGTGGTGGCTCCTTTTTACCCGACTGCCCTAGAAGGAAGGTAATTACTACCGCTATAATTCTGAAACAAACTGAAGCATAATGCTGTGGTCTATAAAATTTTAATTTAAAGATCACTTCAATCACCGCTAGATTTCTCTTATTGTCATAGTCACAATCTTAAAACATAAAAACTCTACTGTAAACTGTAACTTCAGTTAAGGCTCCATTCGTATCTACTATCATTAAACCTTGAATTGCCTTTCACCAAACATTATAATATTTTCAGTAAGACGACCTCACATTGAACCTACCAGTTATTGAGAACTTTCACATCTAGTTACTTTAACTAGCTAGTCATGTATTACCATGTAACGGTATATAAACTATACATAAGGAGTGTTATCATATTTTCTGAACAAATGCAAAGAAAGACTGAAGAAGGAAATAATAATAATCAATCCTAAACGCCTCATTTGACTATCAAATTCACGAACTTGCTATTATTATAATAACTCCATCTTTCTCTTTTCCTCTCACAGAGTCAAAAAAGGACAGCACCACCTCAATATATTGCAAAAACCACATAAAAATATAACCAATTAATTTCAAGAATATTTTACTATTTCTACAGAAAACGCGTTGAAGTCTTTTCTTAGACACACACAATAGTTCTAAGTTCTCATGCAGATTATATTTTTAATACGCGGTCATCTATCGTTTATATTATTCGTCGTTATAATCGCAAATTTTATTGCGAATCATCGGTTAATCGAGTCGTCCGGCCCGGCTAGAATGGGAACACGCTCGTTTCGCGTTGTATACGAGATAAAAGTACGTTTCCATTGTTTTGTTACGGTACGGAATAATGCAAGGTTGATTCGTGAAAGTAAGTTTTGAGGTTAGTGGTTCATCATCCTTATTTAAAAAAATGGATGAAAAGAATGAATTAATGTGAAAGTTTGGATGTTTGTTACTCAATTGAGCAAAAACGGCAGGACGGATTTGGATGAAATATAGCACATAGATAGTCTCTAACCTAGAATAACACATAGGATTCATTTTATTCCAATATTATGTTTCCGTAGAATAATTTTCGAAATGCGCGCAGGCGTTCTATATTCTTAGGTTTACTTTCCTAGGAAGTGTTTGAAATACTTTGTTTAGGTGAGCTGGAGAATGAAAAAGAAAATTAAGAAGAATTTTAAATATTCTTGCTTAAGAGTGTTTTGTTTTTGTATGGGTATTTTTGTTTAATTTCTGTAACTACACTGGGCTAAACAAATTCTAAAAAGAATAGACAATCTAACTAAGCGGATGTATTGTTCAAACTCAACCTATTTAGTGCACATTTAGTTTTACCAATCCTCGTTTGGTTTTATCACAATTAATCAAATTTCATTTCAAACATTTATTTCACTCATGTGGGTATGTGCTAAGTTCTAACATTTACGGGACCAGCATCTTGAGATAAACCCCTGAATAATCAATTACTTATAACTCCATGCAGAAACACCATTCGCACAGCCAAATCAGTAAGCAAAGTCCCATGTAAACACGTTCAAAATCTAGTCGCAGTGTCATTGTAGCGAAAATCTGTGTCAAAAACTAGTAAAAAATGTAAGTTAAATAGACATATTTACATATGGAGATTGAGATTAGAATGTCAACGTTCTTAAAAATACGGGAATTGCCCCTCTGTTCCCAATTTTCCAACTAAAACCCACACATTTCTACCATCAAATTCCCGTACCGTACAACAACGTGCACAAACACCGAGGGTGGCGTACGTGCTCTCGCGCACGTTGTAGCGCCGGCTCCTATTCCACGACCGCCGGGAGTTAAGGCGATGTTATCTGACACCACGAGTATTGCTATGATGCCCTGAGATACCACTTATCACCACTAGTTAAGCATTAATTTGTTGTATGACGGAAGAATTCGTATGGCAACTAATTGGCAATCATCTGGAAGAATTTGTTGTTTTTGTGACATTTGACTTTGTTGCTCCTGACTCGGTCTCAATTTTATAAACGGTTTGAAAGGGGACACTGACTGCAGAGCGTTAAGTGAGGAGGGAAAGGGATCGAGTTGAATGCCTTGACGGGAATTCGAGCAGAGATTGATTAATAGATTAGTATAAGTACTGTTGCCACGCAAACGGTAGCGAGAATCAAGTGACCCGCTTGAAGATTGCTGTGATACTAATATGGATTCTTTGCAATTTAAAATGATATGCACAACTGTGATATCTGTAATAGATAAACATATAGATAGTATACATTACAGATAGTAGACGAGTAGTGTGATACAAAATGCTCCTCAGTCATTAATCATGATGATGAATCTAAACACGATAGGTTTAGTTGTGGCCTTCATAGTGTATTTCGTACTAACGAACAGAACATAATACAATTATTGCAGTCTTTAGGTACAGATGCCAGCACATCAAGCGATCTCAAACTGTCAAATTTTCCCAATTGAACATGAAGCTTATTCTTTTGTATTAAAGTTAGTAAACGATCAAATAAATTTAACAGATTGGAGTAGCTTGATGTGCTGGGCTCTGTACCTACTAGATGCAGGTTGTTACCAAGGAATGAATGACCGGAGGACGTAGTGAATGAATCATTATTACACTAGGCAGGCATAGACTTTGATATCTCCGGAGTGTGGTTATGAAAATGAGATAAAGGTACGTGGGAAAAGTGCTTGTATTCTCCTTGCCCAGTAGCTGTGGTGAAAACCAGAGACCCCAAGGTGGAGTAGGGTTGTTGCTGGATCCGTCAACGGGATCCGAATCTAATGATACTTTTCCTGGTGGATCGTTTCCTCTTCTAGTCGGCAGGAGTTAATTCTAGACCGTTCTTGTCTAGAACGCAACAAAATAGACAACATTGGAGCCTTCTGAACGTAAATGATAAATGATTTTATTTATATTAAGTAGGAACCATATAGGGTTCGGAATTATTTTAAAAACCAAGGGGGCAGATCCCGTGTTTTTGGAAATTCAATCATAGTCACAAGATGTCAAAATACTTCTACTTTTCTCTTTTCAGATTATTGAATTTGTTCTATAGTCTGATTATTTTTGACATTGATTGTCGCTGACATGAGATTGGGATTTAGAACGTTTTTAATTTGTGGATTAATTGGCCAGCTGATGGGTTGGAGTCCCCTATTCGACTACCCTGAGAAGAAACACCTTAACAAACTCAACAGTCTCTTTTACAGTTCTGGACTTAAGTGACTACATAATCAACATAAAATGTTCCCACTGCTGGAGAATTGGGAACAGCTCCGGATCTTTCGACCGCCCGCACTGGGCTTCGAACTAACGTACCTGCTTACAATCAACAATGCTTAAAGCAACTGCAAACCTTAACTTACAATCAACACCAGTCCCACACATTCTTGATTTATCTTAATTAACTTGGTAATTATATTGCACAACTCGAGCTTCGAGTTACGTTCTAAGATAAAATTAATCGTTTATTGCTCTTAGAGTTTTATGTTCTGTGGCGTTTAAATACCTTGTAGCTATGATGGACTTAAATAGCTTAATTTGCTTGTGGGGTTTTAATTGAGTAGATTGCTCAGCTTAATTACAGTTAGTGCATTAAATTGCACTTACGAGTGGTACTGATACTTCAATTTATAGCCACCACATAGTTCTGTGGTAATGAATTGAAACTGAAAGCGCCTTTGTGCCCAGCAGTAAGGATGACCTTCGAAGTGCTATGTTACGAACTGATGTGCGATTGACTGTACTTATCTACCATCTTGCTTCAAACGAATGCTCAATTATTTTTTTTTTTGTTAAATTTGTTTTTTAACACTATTTGAACATATTATGTACTCTCATCATGATTGGACCGATGCAAGAGGAGAACAAGTATGTTATTTTCAGTTTTCTGTTTCTTTTTGTGCACACGACTACATGTCAAGCTATACACTTCTAGTTTTACCTGACCTCGCATTGTATAGGCTATTCGGACAATGAGTAGTCAACTTATACTGGTGTTTAGCTTGGATCAATCTTGCAAGCTTAAATTAGTGCTTAGCTGCCTAATATGTCGTCATGCGACATATGACCCATAACTAATGTTTTCTGTCTCTGTGTTTTCTTATGTTAGTTACTTTGCATACCTACTATTGCTGTACAGCTGTGTGCGGAGTTCATTGCCACTTCTTCTCAGCTAAAGCGCTTGGACGTAGCGAAGAGGTGGGGATTTGGGAACTGTTTATGTAACAATTGATTTATCACCGAAAATTATAAAACATATAGAATGTTTGTTTAGTAGCAATGGATAAGTATTATTTTATTTTATTGGTCATTTCGATTCATATAAAGAGTATTAGTAATAGGAATGTGCATGCTCTAACAACTTTATGGCTATGCAGATAGATGCTCCTGCGCATTAACTTTGGCTAGTAAGAGCAAGATAAGTTTTATCTCATTTTTATTACGTCATGATAACGTATCTATAATGTTTATATTTTAATTAAGAAAGTCTTAAAACTTAATAACAGTTTCGTCTTGCAAATATAGTACGATAGATAAGAATTGATGTAAATATTGCAGTACAATGTAAATTCAGAGAAATTAGTTGTTAAGGCTTGTATCCACGCCAAGGACCTTCAGCATTTGGGCGCACTAAATTTCTGGGCGAGTGCGGGGTGATGTAGCCATGCAGTCTTTAATCGGTCGCATTTTTAATTTATTATAATAAAAATAATGCATTTTTGTAAAAACTAACAAAATCAAATCATTTTCCTTTGTATTGCAAAGCAGTAGACATTTTTTTTTAGTCTTTTGTTAAAAAATGAAGGAGTAAAATAGTTTCATCTCAACGATTTGATACCCATAGAAAAGTTATGCCTAAACCAAATGACGTATCATATTATGTAGATTAATATTTTTTTTTTTTTCAAATGTAATTTCTTTGTAAATGCCGACGAAAAGTGGTTTCATCTGCATGCTGTTTTCAACCATTTTTTGAGAGGGCAGCCTTAAGCACAACGGTCATTCGTTGACAGTAGGTATAACACGGCATATTGACGTAGGGTGGCACATTCATCGTAACAATTTATTTCTTTGGCTGTATCGATTTGGTACTTGTTTGGATCTTTATTGTGTTGCTTTTATAATTGATTGTGGTTTTCGGAATTTATGTGGCCTCTTACTGCGCCCAAACATTATAAGATGGACTTATCCATCAACACGAAAAGAAGAACTGCCTGTGGTCACTAGGCAAATTTGTTATACCACCTAACCTTTTCCCAGCTATGTTGGGATCGGCTTCCAGTCTACCTAGATGCAGCTGAATACCAGTATCCACCATGGAGCGACTGCCTAACTGACCTCCACAACCCAGTTACTGGGTAACACGATACTCCTTGGTGAGACTGGTTATCTAACTTTCGTACTACTGACGACCCGTACGACTGCCAAAGATGCACTAATGAATACTACTGACGCGACGACCCGTGACGATCCGTAAAGCCGAAGATCCACTAATGACAGCCGGGACCAACGGCTTAACGTGATTTGCGAGGCACGGAGGGATCTTGGTATGTAAACATGGTAATCCACGGACCAACCGCGGCAAGCGTAGCTTAACCCGATCGATCGACTTTGCGTGTATTATTACTTGCAAACCCCTCAAATTACTATATCGTTACATAAATGTATTTGCTCATATTATGTGTGTCATTTCCTTATCGTCATATTTAGCAGTTCTATTTTGAGACTTGTCAAAGACTTGTCTAATGTAATAATCGGCTAATTATAAACATTTTCCCAGTAACTATTCCTAAATAGCATTTAGACTTTACAATTCCGTTTGACATAACCAGCTCATGAAATTCCGAGTACATTTAAGTTATCTAGTATTTTTTTTATTTTTTTTTGGGTGGGAAATCATCAAATAACTTCTCCCGCTCTGGGTGGAGCAGGAGGGCGTGTCAGACTTTTACTGACTAAAACCCACCCGTGTTCCTTCAGTAGCCCTTAAGCCAGGGGCTGTGGTGTCTCTTTCGAACAAACCCGCACCCCTGGCAGGCATCGGCCCTTGCGGGCCCCATCATTTTTTGTGCTGACATCTCTTTGAGGCGCGCGTGGAACACAACGCGCCGTCGACTTGGGCTTGGTCCTTACCGGACAGCGAGCTACCCATTACTCGCCGTCCGCAAGCCCATGCCTACGGTGGCCGGAAATCGGCCTGGGATTCTCGACGCCCAGGGCGTCTCCGTATCCTGCGGCGGCTGGGGTCGCGAGGGCGCATATGCTGCCTCTCCCTCACGTGCGCCGCCTCCCTCTTCGCGAGCATCACCGCTTCGCTGAAGGAGGTGACGGCTCCCCATGCCCTCTCGCTCCGTACCATGGCCTGGACCAGGGCCGGACGCGAGAGATTGCCGCCGCCGATCGCCTCCACGAGGACACGGCGGTGCTCCGCCCAAGCAGGAAGTTATCTAGTATCAGCCAAATTAATTGTAACAGCTTAAAGTAAATATTGAGTGGTGATAACAGCAGTCTGTCGTTATCAGCAAGTTATTCGCTTCACTTTAACGATTTAAAGGCCAAAACAATTGTCTGGTAAAGGACATGTCTTTAAGAACTGTAGAACATACAAAACGTGATGTTACGCCTGTAAGCCCTGTAATCACTTAAGGGTTAGGTAGACTTCGTTTTCGCTTTGCGTTTTGTCTAATTCTTTTCATTTTGCTCGACTCCTAAGGGTTCTAGCGTGATATGAAATATCCTATGGCCTTTCTCCAGAAAAGGCCTATCAAAATTAAATGTAAACAAACAAGTTCAAATCCAACAAGTAGGTCCAGAGATTAGCGCGTTCAAACAAACAAACTCAACTCAAAAAAAATAAGACTGTTTGTGTGGTCATCGAGAGATGTTTGTGTAGCAGGGAACGTGTAAGTTACAAAGTAGATGTCCAGAGGCTAGCGATGATAAAGTTCCAAAAGTAAGTAGCAAGCGAGAAGTAGTAGTTTTATGTAACATACAATGCGACGCTTTAGTGTTTGTTTTTTTTTTTTTGGTTTAGTTTATAAAACAATGGCAGATATCTCGCTTAACACCCAAGAGTAAAAAAAAAAAAATACTAAAGCCTCGCATTATATACTCGTACAATGCGACGCTTTAGTATTTTGTTTTTTGGCTTCACTCTTGGTGTTCCACGCGGTCTATCTGCCGTTGTTTTATAATTTGAGCGAGAAGTAAACTTGAAATGGCTGCAGTCTGAAACGCGCCTTTCTTTGTTCATGAAAACGGATCTTGGCAATATTCTATTATGAGGAATCATTACATTTAAAAAAATGTCCTAATTGAAACGGTTACCAGTACAATGGTAATTTTTGTTAGTTTTGTTTGCGAGTGGAATTATGATCGATGATGACGAAATAATATGAATGAAAGAATTCTGTGGTTTTGTGTCTAATGATACTGACCTTTTCAACGACTTCTTATAAGAATTAAATTGCGGTTCTTAGAAGATTGACAATTTAATGATACCTTCATCACAGCCGAAAGACGCCCACTGCTGGACATAGCCTCCCCCAAAAGGGGGGGATTTGCCATAATCGCCACGCTTGGCAGGCGGGTCGGCGATCGCAGTATCTTGGTCAAATGCATAGAGAACGCTGCTCATTCTCTAGTAAGTCCCTTAGTCGCCTTCTACGACACCCACGGGAAGAGATGGGATGGTGCTATTCTTTACGTCCGGCATCAAACGGTACTTGGTATGGTAACTTATTTATGATGTATTGCTATGTGAGAATATAGGAATTAGAAATAAAATAGATGTAGTGGACTGATGTTTTAAGTGCAGTATATTAGTTTCACTAAATTATCCTCTTTAGTCTAAACTTTCACAGCTTATGTTTAGGGCCCGCCTGGTTTCCCCGAACAGTGGTGTCCCACGGAAACGTACGAGACTTATGAGTTGTAGGTCGTAGTTTCGAACCCAGACATGCACTTTATTATGTGTAAATGATTTCATCATTGTTTCAAAACATTGTAAGGAAATCGGCATGTCCTAGAACTGATAATACGAGGAAATGTGTCATCAAACGGATTACGGCCCACTCCCTGTCATGGAGAAGAGCTCCGTGTCCCAGCAGTGGGGACGTTATAGGCTAATTATGCTTGTTTTAAAATAAGGGTTATATATAGAGGGTGTACAGCAAAACCCGTAAGAATAATGAATAGAGACACTACGAAATAACCAAGTCAACCGCTGTAAATTGTGCTAACAGGATTTTCTTCAGCACAGTTCAGTGTAATTAAAATGAAACACTTCTAACAATATATAGCAAACATTGGTATACAACAGCAAATCATAATTCAGTGCAAACACAGACAGTATTGCACAACGTCATCGGTTACAAACCGATTGATAGTGATCGTCAAACTGACGTCATTATACGCTATCTTGTATGTTCAACAATCGTTTGTAACGGTGCCTAGTAAGTCTGTGATAATATTGTTTGTTCTAATAATTGATAAACACTCTTGTCTTGTTAGAGTAGTTAAATATTGCGCAAGTGGGAATGTATTTTTATAGTTCTGTCAAGTTACTTTTTGCCTCATTAAGGGGACACTTTTCACGGCCTCGAACTCACTGGTGGGCCTGGCTAAAAATCACGCTGTCTCACCAGGATTCGTATCCGACAGAGATAGTATCAGTGATGAGCAGTTAGACGCTAGTCTACACACAAAACGTTATTAAGTGAGATGCAGGAGCATTTATAGCAAAACATTCGCGAAAAAATTAAGAAAAGTCCTTCGGAAGATCGGGTTTTATGAAAAAACCACGGCATAAATCAAAGACCAATAAAGTTTATTGAACTTATCTATAGTTGTACTTTATCGCCATACGGATGATCCGAGGATACCGCACGATCTCCGGCGAGGCGGCGGGCCTCCTTGCCGGATTACCGCCATGGGATCTGGAGGCAAAGGTCCTCGCGCAAATATGGGAGTGGCGCGAGGAGGCCAAACGCCGGGGCGTAACTCCGCTGCCGCAGGAAATCGCGGCACATCGGACAGAGCTCCGGCGAGATCTCATGGTGACATGGAGAGAGCGATTGTCGCAACCCAGTGCTGGGCACGCCACGATTGCGGCGGTAAGTCCCCTCTTTGAGGAGTCGTTTGAGAGGCGGCATGGCGTCCTCACCTTCCGCCTGACGCAGGTCCTCACCGGACACGGTTGTTTCGGGAGGTTCCTGTTTCGGATAGGGCGGGAGGAAACGCCCGGATGTTTCCACTGCGAAGATCGCCCTGAGGACACGGTGGAGCACACGATGGCGGTCTGCCCTGCTTGGGCGGAGCACCGCCGTGTCCTCGTGGAGGCGATCGGCGGCGGCGATCTCTCGCGTCCGGCCCTGGTCAAGGCCATGGTACGGAGCGAGAGGGCATGGGGAGCCGTCACCTCCTTCAGCGAAGCAGTGATGCTCGCGAAGAGGGAGGCGGCGCACGTGAGGGAGAGGCAGCATATGCACCCTCGCGACCCCAGCCGCCGCAGGATACGGAGACGCCCTGGGCGTCGGGAATCCCAAGCCGATTTCCGGCCACCGTAGGCATGGGCTTGCGGACGGCGAGTAATGGGTAGCTCGCTGTCCGGTAAGGACCAAGCCCAAGTCGACGGCGCGTTGTGTTCCACGCGCGCCTCAAAGAGATGTCAGCACAAAAAATGATGGGGCCCGCAAGGGCCGATGCCTGTCAGGGGTGCGGGTTCGTTTGAAAGAGATACCACAGCCCCTGGCATACGGGTTAATGAAGGAACACGGGTGGGTTTTAGTCAGTAAAAGTCTGACACGCCCTCCTGCTCTACCCAGAGCGGGAGAAGATATTTGATGATTTCCCACCCAAAAAAAAAAGACCAATAAAGTTTATTGAACTTATCGATAGTTGTACTTTGTCGGTACCGATTTGGTTTTGGAGATTTTATACTTCTTTTATTACTTAAACACGCCCAAAGTTAGTTTAAATTAGCAAGAAAAACGAATCTTTGTAGGCTCATAACTTTTTAATGCCTTTTTATTTTAGTATTCTGTTTCCGTACCGACAATATTAATAATGAGACAAAACCATACCATGTTTAAGTTTTGATGTACACTGTCAAACAGTGGAGTAAAACCCTCCCGAAGTTTGTATGGAAAAAATGTGGACTTGTTTCACCTTAAGTCATTATACACCGCAGCAAGGATCTTTTGGCGTATGCGGTGGATGCATATGGGTGGATGCGTTAAGGTACTAGCGAAGTTAAAATTTTCTTCGTGTTTTTGCGGTTTGCAAGACACTGACTTCAGGTTGTGGTTGTTCCCTGTCACCGAGAGGAGGCCTGTGTCCGAGCAGTGGAAAGTTATAGGCTGATAATGCGATGTCAGGTTGTAGGTATGTAGATTAAAACAAGATTCGCAAGCGTAACAGAAGGCTTTATAGAATCACGAATGTAGAAATTCGAACATATTTTTTTAATTTATTGAATGACTTTCGTAAAAAAAGGGTACAAAGTGTTTGATTCACATTATATACAGGGTGTAACGGGACCGCTTCCGAAGCCAGAACGTAGATTATATACAACCTAAATGCGGATACCACAAACTTTTCAATCAATCAATAGTCTTTATTTGTAAACATAGGTTACAACAGTGTGGAAGAAGGTACAATAGTCAATTACAGTTTCTCTATGTTTTGCCATTTGGCGTACAAATATACAATTATGGTAGGATTTTGCCAATTAAGTGAATACATTTCATTAAAATAATTCAGTAGTATCAATGGCAATTTTTATTTTATTTTAAATGAATTTAATGAAAATGCAATAAGAAGTGTCAGGTAATGTCAGAATATTTAACGAAATGCGATAATTTTAAATAATAATAATGTCAATAAGCTATTGAAAAGAAAAAAAATAAAGTTGACACTGGTGCCGATTCTGTTGTACACCGAACTAGCTATGAGCATCTTAAAGCTATTCTGCAAAAAACATATCTCTTCTAAAACCAATTTTTACACAACTAAAATCGAATTTGACAATCGCGACTCGCACGTGATACGTTTTGGCTTCGCCTAAACCTACCCCATGATTTTTTGGGCGGGCAGCCTCGACATTTTTTCAAGGAATTTTCCCTTTTTTATAGAAAATATGAAAAATGATACCCACATGTTGAGTTATAGAGGTTTTCGAAATTTTAATTATTTTTGCGATAGGACACTTTCGAGATATACCTAAGCAAAAGAAAAGAAAAAAAGATATGCAGTTTTTTTTCTTTGACATTAATTCAAGTTTTTTCTTTGATATTAATTCAAGTTACACGTTATGTAATAAATAATTATAATTGCATAAGTTGATAAAAATGCTATGCAATAGCTTTACCGCGGCAGTCCCCGAGTGCCACACGTCTTTTTTCTTTTTTCTCGGCTCTTCGGGCCCTAGCGTGATGATATATATCCTATAGCCTTCCTCGATAAATGGGCTATATATCCCTGAAATAATTTTTCAAATCGGACCTGTAGTTCCTGAGATTAGCGCGTTCAAGCAAACAAACTCTTCAGCTTAATAATATTAATATTAACTATACAGGGTGTTTGGTAGAACGTTGAACATACGAAAATGGTGGATAGGTGGGGTCATCTGCTACTTACTCAGCCCTAATTTATTTGGCCCTGGACCCCTGGTTTTTTTTTAATGCAAGTTGAAATTAAGATTTAAGTATTTTTTACATCTTTCTGTAAGTTTGAGGACTCGTAACTTTTTTTATAGCTAAAATCTGAATTAAGCAATAATTGTATAAGAATCTGCCAACATTAAAGATAAAAAAAATATTGTCTGTTTTACCCATTTTTATTAAAAATTACACTTTAATGTTAAGAAAGTGGTGAAACCAGAGAAAGCAAAAATATATATAAAAATGTGTGGAACAGCTGATTTTTTCTGCGTTCTAGAATTATATGCTGAATTCATAGTTACAGTTTGCGCACTGGATAAAAACTTATCCTGTATATAATATTATAAATACGAAAGTAACTCTGTCTGTCTGTCTGTTACGCTTTCACGCCTAAACCGCGGAAATTTGGCAGAGATATAGCCTGGGATATGGAGAAGGACATAAGCTACTTTTTTCACGAAATCATCCACGCAGGCGGAGCCGCGGGCAAAAGCTAGTGTTTATATATTTTGTAAATGAGAGCATTTTCACTTGGTTGGCGAATTATATCATGGTTTATTTTTTTTTGGGTGGGAAATCATCAAATAACTTCTCCCGCTCTGGGTGGAGCAGGAGGGCTTGTCAGACTTTTACTGACTAAAACCCACCCGTGTTCCTTCAGTAGCCCGTATGCCAGGGGCTGTGGTATCTCTTTCGAACAAACCCGCACCCCTGGATTATATCATGGTTAAAGTTTTGTTTTGATTATTTGTTCACTCGAGCTTTGATCTAAGACTTTATCAATGGTTGGGTACAATAATTTTATTCACATTGTAAGGTTAAAGCCACAGAGGTCCTAATCAAATTCCTACCATAGTTTCATAGATTCCACAGATAAATTCATATTCACGTCATTCTATGTCATTCCATCCTACAAGAAAATATTGTATTTATACGTATTATGTGCTGTAAATACACTCGTAAGTTTTTAAAATGCTCAAGAAAAGTATACAGGCTGATGTCATAGTCTTAGGTTGTACTCTCCCGGGCATGGTGGCTGCACACAAACTAATGAGGAAGTTCGGCGACACCATGGATATCGTGCTTTTAGACCTGAGCACAGCACCAATACCCAAAACACACTCCAAAGTCAATGTGGCCTTCCCAGAAGTTGCTCATGATGAGTCTGACTCAGACTCTGAATTTTGTCGCCGACGCGATCGTGATGACTACACCGCCAGACAGATACTTGACAACGTAGCCAGATTGTACCTTCTTCAATATGCCAAAGATTTCAGAGTGCCCCTACCAGACTCGATCATTTATCCGGAAGGAGCAGAAAATTACGACACTACAACAATATACCGAGAAGACGAGTCAGATCCTATACTTTTATCAGAAACGACATTGGAAAGCATTCCTTTACAGAAGGTCTTCCAATATCCTAACGGAAGTACTGTCCAGTTTTTAAACAACGTGCACGACTTTGAATATTTGAATTTATTCGAGAAATTTGAATTAACTCAGTATCAGACGTTCTTAGATAAAAGTATGAGAGATCTGTTCCAAACTAGCAACATTAACATAGAGGAGGAGCGAAAGATGTTGTTGTACTACGACCAGACGACCATGGAGGAACATATTTGCGAGAGTCTCCTCTTCTCTACTTCGAGGGAAATAATGAGGATTATCGTAAGTTTAGTCTGTGGGGCTCCAGCTAACCGCGTGTCACTACTGTTTTATCTCCATCAATGTTATAGAACGAGTAGTGCTAAGAACCACCTCGGTGGATTAAACACAAGGTTTCGGGAAAAACTTCTAGGACACTGTAGAAAACGCCTCTCAAGCAAACTTAAAAAAAGCGTAGCTAATATCACATTAAAAGCGATATCCATTAAAGGCATCCGCAGATATTCTGAGCAGGTCATCTTAGAAACTATAAAAGGTGAGACTACTTACATTTGCAATTTGCTAGCCATGGCTCTAAGACCGGACGAACTGCACAACATCCACGTAGAGGATAAACTGCTGTCAGAAGAAACCATAAAAATTACTAAAGATATGAAACCTGGCCGCGCAAAAAAGTTTTTTATAGAATACGAGGACAACTTTTGGAGTAGACAGGGGTATAGTGGTGATATATTCAGTATGAGTGGCCCCATCATCTGGGCGATGGAGAAACCCAGACTGTCGACTACAGGCAGCTTGGAGAGATACTCAGGGTTGATTGGTTATCTGATGGTGCTAGACAATAATAAAGAAAGTAAACAAGCTGTCTTGGAGCAATTAGTGAAATTGTTTGGAAATGAAGCAGCTAATCCTGTCACTTATAGAGAAACATCTATAGCTGATGTGTTCGTGCCACGCTGTGGGGATTACGTTGCTCTGCGAAAGTTGACAAGCCAAGGAAGTCCTAAGTTCTTAGAATGGGGAGCTCTAGATATTTTCGGTGAAGGGGACGTGGCTGCTGCGCTGGAAGCCGGACATGCTGCGTACTTACACCTGATGGGCTGTTTGCGCCCTCAAGCTCAAACGTTCGATGATGTTATCGCGTGTGAATGGCCGACGTTCCTCAGTGAAGGGCCGTTTGGCCGGTGGATGTCGCAGATCAACGTGTACAGTGGTATAAAAATAACCATGTTTGCTGCTGCACTGTGCATCAGCGCTCATCTCCTGCGCTCATACATGAGAAAGTAAGGGTGTGAGTTAATTATCGTTCTTTGTCATACTTGTCCATTTTCATCCTTGTTTTGGTTCGAATAAATGAATTTACAATTAATTTGTATTCGCTTGCTTCTGGATTTAATTGAAATTAGGAAATTGTTTCTGTAGAAATGCAATCCACCTATGTGGTAGTCCAACGAATCAATGTATATATTCAATAGGCAAACACCTTGCTTATCACTAATGTAGATCTGGTCGATTAGATGAATGTGCGCAGGAAGTCTTGAGGAATAATAAAAGAATATTCGACTCAAGGTAACATACACAGTACATTGATTCCTTCAATCCAGAACACAGTAGGTACGTACATGGTTACACAAAATCTAAATCAAAAGGTTAAAATTACCAGAGGCAGTCACCAAAACGCTCGCCCGTTACCACTTCCGCTTAGCTGGGAAGAAGAAGTGGCGCAACAAAATCCCCAGCATAGCAGTCCAAACACATGTACCATAGAATATGTACATGTCATATTTGTACACAATATTGTTTAAAAGGTGCCATTGATAGTTATTCAGTTTACACAAAGGTAGATTCTTCATTGTCATAGGTACTGTGTAGTAACAGTCTGACAATAGGGAGAATAAATAAGTAGGTATGCTTAATGCGTTGAAGTGGTTAAGGAGTATTTTATTTGACATAGATAGTTTAAGACAGGCTATTATTTTATTTTTTTGGGTGGGAAATCATCAAATAACTTCTCCGTCTCTGGGTGGAGTAGGAGAGCGTGTCAGACTTTTACTGAAAAAAGCCCACCCGTGTTCCCTCAGTTGCCTGTGTGTCTCTTTTGAACAACACGCACCCCTGGCAGGCATCGGCCCTTGCGGACCCAGTTGGTGCTGACATATCTATGAAGCGCGCGTGGAACACAACGCGCCGTCACAAGGCTTCAAGTAGGTACTTTTTTAGTTTCTTCCTATACCTCTGAGCCGATGTCGACTATTCTGCTAGCTTTCTGTTCTGCCAGATTAATATTAAAAAGGAACTGAGAAAGAGATTAAACACAAAAACAAAAATACCACACAGTCCTCACATTCACAATAGTAATATTATACTTCTCAAAGTAAATATTCATGTCAAAGAATAATAATCAAATGTCAAAGAGCAAAAAAAAAAAAAAAACAAAAAGCAACATTCAGTATACAAAAAACTTTTTCAAAAAAGTAACAACCGACTTCCAAAAAAACACTACAAAGTGCAAAATTACTTTAATTTCGGAAGTCGGTGACTTTGGATGTGTATTTTAATTATTTGTCACCGCCTTCCGAAATTAAAGTTATTTTGCACTTTGTAGTGTTTTTTTGGAAGTCGGTTGTTATTTTTTTGAAAAAAGTTTTTACTTTTCACTTTTTAGTTACCTACCCCACACCAATTCGAAATTTCATCATCCTTGGCGTCAAAACAATGCATATTTATGCGATAGCAACATTCGCGGTTGATTTGCTGTCATTTTTTGAAGAGTTCCGTTGTCTGTCTCCGAAACGCATCGTCAGATCTATATGAAATTTCAATGGGACCATTTCGGAGTAAACCCCTTTCGAACAAAAAAGAATTTTGCAAATCCGTCTATATACGACGGAGTTATGTCCGAACATACATTAAAAAAAAAAAAAAAAATTAACATGTCGAATTGATAACCTCCTTCTTTTTGAAGTCGGTTAAAAATTGGAGCAGGTCAATCCCAAGCTTTTTTGTCCTCAATATAATCTTTAACGGTATAAAAGGCTTTCAGGCACAACTTACGTTTCATGAATTATTTAAATTTATTGAGACTTAGATTTTGAACATGGCTTGGAAGTTTATTATAAAAGCGTATACAAAGCTTTTGAACCCCCTGGCCCTTGTCACACAATATCACATTTGGATGGCCCCTTACGGTCTTCTCAAGAACACGTCTTTCCCAACGGTCAGGGGTTCTACAGCTAATATGGTCGGCCCATTGCCACTACAGCTTGTGTCGAACAATTAAGTACTCTGTCGGATTACCTCGTTCCGGATTGTATGCCAACCGGTTTCTAAAAAACAATAGCCCTTAGAGATAATCTAATTATAACGTTGCCAATCTATTGTAACTATGTTACTGCACCTACGTTACCTACCTACCTAAGTAGGTAATGACTAGCAACTAGGTACGTAAAACCCATCTATTTAATTCCCTCAGTCACCATCATAAGATTGTCGTACATATTCAAGCCGCGTCCCGTTTGCCTTTGCCCGTGGACTATATTAGGGACTGTATAGAATCGGACAACCTTCTTTCTATAGCCAAGGGCAGGGTCAGACAATCAGGTCAAGTTCGATCATGGTGTGAGTCAGAAGAATTGACACTCTTCCTGCCTGGGCTGATGATTACGGAGAGGTTAAACACACATACATACCTTCAGCCTTCCACCTTCCTTCTTTTGTCCAGCAGTGTGATAACGACGCATCGTATTGTCTTTATTTCCTGATTGATTTTAGTGATAAAGTTGTCGTCAGTATATTGCTTTGCACAAAATAAAAGGCGCTTTCTTAATTCTAATTTCAATTTTATTCCCTGTTGCCTTGCGCTGTGCTGTGCCTGAAGTTGATACCGATGCTTAAGTATATCCACCTTTTAAACTGTGTATAGGTATTTATGTTATTGAACAGTTTTTATCGAAATTTTCTTTTAATTCTGAGGTTGTGCTACCTACTTAAACTATAAAAGTGCATAGATTTGCGACTTTGGCGATCATAAGTCTGTTAGCTAAGCTTGCCAATTTTAACCGTCCAATGGACAACTATTCTGTCCTGCTAATTGTATCTGCAGTGATCGACTCTTTTCGGTTTTCACTTTTTAGCAAAAATGGCATCCTTAGAGGCAAACCTATATGTACGTACCTACGTACTCAGCCTATAACGTTCCCACTGCTGGGACACAGGCCTCCTCTCAGTGAGAGGGAGTGGGCCATAATCCACCACGCGGGCCCAGTGCGGGTTGGTAGATGTCACATGTCTTCGAATTTCTTGATCTAGGACATGCCGGTTTCCTCACGATGTTTTCCTTCACCGTTTGAGAGCAGTGCTGATGAAATTATTTACACAAAGTAATGCGCCTGGCTGAGTTCGAACGCACGACCTACAACTCGTAAGTTGCGGTCGTTACCACTGGGCCACCACTGCTCTTACTGCGTACTTGCATGAAAATTGTACTTTTAATTTCCGCGTTTTACTCGAAACCGCTTTTTTGCAAGTGCTGTATTTACAATTAGCAGGGCAGTATTACATAACAGTAAGTAGGTACTGTTCTTTCAATAAAAATCAAAGTATTTCATTTCATAGAAACCTGCATGGGTACACTATGAAACGTCAGAAGCTAGGTGCACGGTTCCAATTTGTCGCTTCCTATCGAGAAGAGCCGGCAAGAAACTCCATGGTTACTCTTTTAAAAATAACGGGCTTTTACAATGTTTTCAAATAACAGAGATGATAGGTATGGGAGGACAGTGCAGGCCTGTCACTATGTACCGAGTATGAATGAAAGAGGAATGAAAAAACAGAATAGGAAATCGTCTACAAATCTTTCATAATGTTGTTATGTCTAACAGCAACCTTTTAGCAAGTAGAATAAACATCACTGACGCAAATTCAGAGGTAAATCAAGTGTGAATGACGAGGCCAATAGATGCTGAAATTACGATACGCCTGCTGAAAATAATGGTTCAACTGTGTGAATTAATATTTTTTGCTAAGAGGTTTCTTGCAGGCACTTCAAACTCCGAGGACTGACGACGAATGACTTGATTTTAATTAAAATTAAATGACCTTGTAGGTCATCTTCGGTCTTCCTCTAAGTTGCAACTTTCACTTAGCGAAATTTGGAAAACAACACCTCTCCCTACCTCTCTTTCTGTATGTGTGATGTTTGACAACGTAATGAATTGAAATGGGATTCATGACACCATTGATGTTTTAAATGTATTTAATTAAATAGTTTTCTCAATTCAAGTTTCTACACTCATTTTAATTTAATTACAATCTAGGAACATGATCATTTTAACTTTATTAGTAGTTTTTCAATCAATTGTCAACCTCTAAGTAGGTACCTACCGGAAGTAAGTATACTTCCGCGACAAAAACACAAAATGGCGGAGTCGGAAGAGGAAACGTTTTGTTTTTATTTATTAGATACGCTTCGACGATCTCTAAATGCGTCAAATATAGGAGAATAGTACCTAGTTATTACCTACACAAGATACCGTAGCAATGCTTTTTTTGGATCCAAGGCCTATGAAATGTTTAATGTTAAGTATCTGTTCGCAGAATTTCTAACCATGTTTTCTTATGTTAAACGATATTGCAGGAGATATCTATAATAGTGATGAGTTGTATTCCAGGTGTGAATGGATATACCCTTTCTGTGTGAGCTGTCATCATTCTCCTGCCCTTATCCCAATTTATTTAGGGTCGGCGCAACATGTCTTTTTCTTCCACACTTCTCTATTAGTCGTCATCTCCGTAGTCACACCCTTTCTAACCATATCATCATTCACACAGTCCATCCATCGTTTTTTTGGTCTCCCCCTACTCTTATAGCCATCGACATTCATACTCAAAACTTTCCTCACGACATTTTCCTCATTCCTCCGTATCACATGCCCATACCATGACAACCGATTTCCACACAACTTTTCATTTATCGGTGCCACTTTCAGGCTTCCTCTTATGTACTCATTTTTTATTCTATCCATTCGTGTAACACCACACATTCCTCTTAACATTCTCATCTCGGATACATGCAATTGCCTTTCATTCATCTCTTTTGTGGACCAACATTCTGACCCATACAAGACGGCAGGTCTTACCATGGTTTTATATATCTTCCCCTTAAGTTTAAGGGGAATATGGGAGTCGCAGATGGTTCCCGTGACCTGCCGCCATTTCATCCATCCGGTGTTAATTCTGTGCTTAACCGTCCGATCTACTTCGCCATCGCTTTGCACGAGTGAACCGAGATACCGAAAATCGGAGCAGACTGGGAGAAGCACGCCATCAAGCGCTATGGCTCCAGAGCTGGAGAGACCGCCGAAATCGCAGAACATATATTCAGTTTTGGTTCTGCTGATTTTCAAGCCAACATTCTCCAGCTTCTGTTGCCACTTCTCCAATCTGCTCTGGATCTCGGACACATCTTCACCGACAAGAACAATGTCATCGGCAAACAGCATACACCAGGGTGCCTCCTCCTGTATGTCCGACGTCAGAGCGTCCATGATCAACAGGAAGAGGTAAGGACTTAAAGCCGATCCCTGGTGCAAGCCTACAGCCACATTGAACTCATCGGTATTGCCTGCAGCCGACCGAACGTAGGTGTAGGTGTAGGTTCTGTGTGAGCTGTATTTCCCATAATTTCCATCTTATTATTGTCCTTCGTTTCGTAAATAGAAAAGAAACAACTGTTTCCGAGACGCTTATTTTCAGCTGTAATCGGGTTCTTGTGAGAAATGCTTCTAAATTTTAACTTAGACAACACCTGAAATGCCTAGCTCGGCCCTAATTCACTATGACCACTTAACATTCCTTACTTCGAAACCACGTCAATTCCTTAGATCACACACGACATCTGGGCCTGAATTCACTATGACCATTTAACGATTACGGACGGTGGTGGTGTGGTGCCCACCTAAAAAATAGCATCATCCCATCTCTTCCCGTGGGTGTCGTAGAAGGCGACTAAGGGACTTACTAGAGAATGGGCAGCAGCGTTCTCTATGCATTTTACCACCATACTGCGATCGCCAACCCACCTGCCAAGCGTGGCGATTATGGCAAGCCCCCCCAAATTGGGGAAGGCCTATGCCCAGCAGTAGACGTCTTCCGGCTGAAATGATGATGATGATGATGATGATGATGATGATTTAAAGATTCCTTACTCGTAACGTAACCACGTCAATCACACACGAAATCTGCTAATATCGTATTAATAATATTGACAAATTGTCTTTGAATATACAGAATATGACATTTCGATTCCTTACCGTTACTACCTAGCTTCAACTTCGATTTTTGTCTGACAATTCAAAAGTCCCTGTGGAAGGTTTAATTGAAGTAAATGCTTTGAGTTTGAGTTTGAGTTTACATTGGTTTCTAAAAAACACGATATTGACGTAATTTGATCATAGTAAGATTCCGCCAGGAATTATTATAACTACACAGAGTTGGGGCCCTAGTGTGTTTATCAACATTTAATGCTAACATTACAATAGAAAATCAATTGGTCTCATTAGCCGATCTTGAGCGATAAAAAGGTTAATCAGATTTCAGATTCTGCTCCAACCAGAAGATTAATTAGGTACAGACGCCAGCACATCAAGCTACACCAAACTATCAAATTTTCCCAATTGAACATGAACCTTATGCTTAAGGGGTAAAGATGAAAATCTATCAAAGAATTTTGACAGATTGGAGTAGCTTAATGTGCTGGCGTCTGTACAACAGAATCCCTGTTATAATGAACTGCTTCAGTAGGCAGCAGTTGCAGTAGGTATCTGTTGTGCTACATAACCATTTCAGTCTACACAATCGATCACTCACACGTCAAACAATCGCGTGACTACCACCAACCGACTCCATATTTCACCCATCTCACATAAAACTGCCACAAAATAAACTAAATTAAGTAAATGGCGACATTCCATCACGTAACAAAATCGACCGACCGTTAAAACTTGACATCGCAGAGCGGCGCTGCTCGGTATGACAGCCGTCAAACGAAACGTCAAATTCAATACATTTTTCATTTTAGTTCCTATTTTCGCCACGGTTCAAGTTGTACTTTGTCTATAAAATGTAATACACTCAGTAGGTCAGTATCAACACGCTATCTACAATAGGCCAGGCATAACAATTAGGCACACTGACCCAGGTTGCGCAATTACTTTCCTATCGACAGAGCCAAAAAGATCATATTGTATAACAATTAAATAAGGAGTACATTATAATTATTGTGTGCATTACTTAATAATACGAGTAGTTTCTCTTGCAGTGTGGTCCCCACTAAGGTGTAGCCTGTAGACTCATATAACTTTGGCGTGAACGTTAAGCAGGAGACTAGCATTCGCTGACTCAAATATTCGTTCTAATGTTCTTGACGATTCTACAGGAAGAATACTACAATTACATCAATCAACTCAGCCTATCGCAGTAGCCTACTGCTGGACACACGTCTCTCTCTCTCCCAGGCTGCGCCACATCATCCTGTACTCCACCTTCCGCATCCAGTCTATTCCAGCAACTTTCCGTCCATCTAGCAGTGGGGCATCCTACACTACACTTGCCAACACGTTCCACTTCAGGGCTCGTTGGCTCCACCGGCCATCTACCCTTGAATAAAAATGGCCAGCCCACTTCCACTTCAGCTTGATTTCTCTGCAGGCTATGACAGTAACACCACTTCTTTTCCAGATAATTTCATTTCTGAGTTCATCCTTAAGAGTAACTCCGAGTATAGCCCGCTGCACAGCGCGGTGGGCGACGTTGATATACTACAATAAAATATTAGGGAATCATTACACAATTCTAGAACGCGAAACTCATTGAAGTAGGTACATTAATTATCGTTCGGTCTCGAAAAGTAATTAGGTTGGGAAGGTCAGATGGAAGTAGCTCTCTATAATATTCAGCCGCTTTTCAACGACTCTGAGACCACAACTGATCAAATGCCACAGCCGCAAATCTGGATAGTTCGAAAACCGTCCCCAAAAGTTGGTGAACCAGTGGTAACAGCCGCGACTTACGATTGTGTTAATTCTTTCATCATAACTGCTCTCAAAACGGTGAAAGCAAAATCGTGAGGAGGCCGGCGAAAATGGTGAATGGTGAAAACATTATGAGGAAACCGGCATGTTTTAGAACCAAAAATTAGAAGGCATGTGACATCTACCAACCCACGCTAGGCCCGCGTGGTGGGTTACGGCCCTTTCCCTCTGACAGAGAGGAGGCCTTTGTCCCAGCAGTGGGAACATTACCCATAGGCTGATTATACCTCAAAAGTATGACCAACTCTATAATAAAGATTCGTCCTGCACTAAAGGTATAACGTATATGAGTCAGATCATGGCTCCTTAACTTAGACCTTCAATAGTTCACTGTGGGCTATCAGACCAGGGGCCTAAGTCTACTAATTTATAAACGTCACAATGGTCTCTCAATGGTAAGTTTTTGACAGATTTGCCATACAAAAACTGTCAAAAACACACCATTGAGAGACCATTGTAACGTTTATAAATTAGTAGACTTAGGCCCCTGTATTCTATTTTCCTGTCGACATGATGACAACTACGGAAGCTGGCGTGGCCGTGTTCCATTTACAGCACCATGATTATCATGATAGCCATACATACATACATATAATATGTATTCGTTCATTACTAAACAATCAACGTTCGACACAACATAAGCCTATGCAGTGAATTGTCGTAACAATTGTCATCAGCACGCCGTAATTGCCAACTGCGGTTGTATACGAATACAAGTCATTCTTCCGGGTAGCAGCTTTTTCCTGTACCTTATGTTCTGAAAATATGTGGTGCAAAAGAGAGGCTTTGATCGAATTATTTCGATCTGGCACCCTGCTTTGTCTCCTTGAGGGGAACGGTTCGGAGATTATAAACCCAAACCACTAGTCTTTTATTTAATGTAATGTTGCTTATAACGTGTGGCTTACTTTTCGTAATTTAATATATTGATGCTTCCGATCCATTTTTCCGGTCTGTCCTTCTAAGGGTCAAAGCAGTGTGACAGATCGGAATAGTTCTTTTTATCGTCCTCTGATAGTATCTAAGCCCAGGTAACCATGCGTATAAAAAAAATTGACTGTGGAGAACTCCCTCGTTGTGTAGGTATGGTTGCTTAAGGGTACATTAGTCGCGGGCTTGAACTCACTGGTGGGCCTGGCTAAAAAGCACGCTGTCTCACCAGGCTTCGAGTCCGACAGAGGTAGTTTATGTGATGAGCAGTTGGACGATAGTCTACACGCACAACATTATTGAGTGAGCTGCAGGATCAGTTATAGTAAAACAGGCGCGTAAAAAATTAAGAAAAGTCCTTCGGAAGGTCGGGTTTTCAGAAAAAACGACTGCATAAATCAATGACCAATTAAGTTTATTGAACTTTTAGATAATTGAGCTTTGTCGATACCGACTTCGTTTTGGAGATTTTACACTTCTTTTATTACTTAAACATGTCCAAAGTTACGTTAAATTATCAAGAAAAACTAATATTTGTTGGCTCATAACTTTTTAATGGCTTTATTTTTGGTATTCTATTTCCATACCGACAATATTAATAATGAGACAAAACCATACCAAGCTTAAGTTTTGATGTACATTGTCAAACACTGGAGTAAAACCCTCCCGAAGTTTGTATGGAAAAAATGTGGACTTGTTTCACCTTAATACAGCAAATGCCAATTAATTAACAGGGATTGCCATGCCATGACTTGACATGACTTGGATCTCCTAATAAGGTAGCTATCTATATTACACACACATATTTTGTTACATGAGAGCATTCAGTACTACTCTATTCTGTTTTACTACCTACCTCAAGTCTGAGACAGCATCTAGGGGTGAGTAAAAAAGCCAACGCCAAATGTTAAAAAACTAAAAGAATCGTTGCGCAGATGAATGATTTCAAAGGTTGAAAGGCATTGTCATACATCCACATCCTCTAAGCTCTTATATACATTTGATTCTACTGAAAAACTGCTCATGCCTATAAAAGCTATTATTATTATTATTTAAGCCTTTTATTTCCCACAAAATACAATAGTACAATAATATCTTAAAAACTAGAAATAATTCATTTACAATCTTTTAAACATGCATAAATTGTAACAGTATTAAACAATAAATAAAATAGTTTTTAAATAAATTGATTGATTTCATAATACGAGTACATTAAATTAAATAAATTTCATTTCTTAATTCACGTTATTGGTGGGTGCCAATTTAAGGGCAAAGGCCTCCTCCATCTTAGGCCATTCTTCTCTATCTTGGGCTAATCTAGTCCAGGTGGGGCCGGTCACGGCCATAATATCGTCGCACCACCGGCGCTTGGGTCTACCACGGGTACGTGGTGCATCGCGAGGGTACCAATGGAGAACTCTCTCACTCCAGCGTCCATCTGTGGCTCTGGCCACGTGTCCTGCCCATCGCCATTTCAACTTGCAAGCTAGTTCTACAGCATCTATTATTTTAGTGCATAGTCGTATGTCTTTGCTTCTTTTACGGTCTCGGAGTTTAATTCCTAGCATACTTCTCTCCATTGCTCGTTGGAAGGCTTGAAGTTTGTTCGTAACTGCCTTTGTTAGTGTCCAACTTTGACAACCGTAGAGTAGTGTAGGTAATATGATGGTGTCCATAGCTTTCTTTTTCAAGCGAATCGGGATGCGGGATTTAAAAACTTCCTTCAACGACCAATATCTTCTCCATGCACTGGTTATTCTGCGATCTACTTCATTTTCTGTCGGTCTGTTAAATGAAATGCTTTGCCCAAGATAAACACAGTTGTCTACGTATGCGATTGGCGTATCTTGTATTATCATAGGTACTCTTGAGCTGTTGGTTAATAGGCATGTTTTGTCAGCGTTCATGTGAAGACCACATTTTTGGCTCTCCTCATCTAGACACTTCAGCATGTACTCAAGATCTGCATGTGTTTCGCTTATCAAAATAATATCATCTGCGAAACGGAGGTGGTTGAGAAATTCGCCGTTTATTTTGATACCTATATCGCGCCAGTTTAACTGTCTGAAAACATGCTCTAAGACTGCGTTGAATAGATTAGGTGAGATAAATAAAAGCTATACCTAAAGAATATTGTGTCTTAATTCCGCGTACGTACACCTGCATGTTAATGTTATAAACACACATTTTCGAGACAAGACCAAGTGTCATGCTTATATTTCAGGGAAACTGCGCTGCGCTGGCGCCGCTGGCAACAATAACAAACAAACGAGTAACAGTCAACAATACTTTGGAATGATAACATTCTGGCGTAGCGTTGGGTATCTAATGTAAGTACCTCTGGCTAGTATTGTATCTACTCCACCATCATCATCAGCCTCGCCTTTCAGTCTAACCAGGTGCGGCTGAATACCAGAATTTAACATGGAGCCGATATCACAACACCTACACAACCAAGTTACTGGGTGTGTACAAAACAAAGTCAATCATCGACATAAAATATTCGGCCTATGGCAGTCAAGGGTATTGTCTCCATCGCAGAAATGGAAGCACCTCATGAACACGCAAGGAACCTCCACCTTTCTATGATGACTGAATGAACTACTTATGAGTAATGTAAGGTTTATTAGGTTTCTAAGAAAAGTTAACAGTCGTACAGTGCTTACAGAAACAGTTGTCTTCTCATATATCCATTTATGTTATAGATACAAACAACCTCTTCTTTTTAATTCGCTCTTACCAAAGCAACACAGCTGAACTTCTGCTCTTTATTTACATCCGATTAATAAAATTCAATCCATGTGAAAGTGAAAACAATTTATTTACTTACTCGTCGTGACTCAACTACTACGACCTACTAATTAACGCAAGTATCTAAGGTAGACGCGCCATTTCCTCCATCCATATCAACTGAAAAAATAACAAGTCGACATATTTACCACATGAGTGCACCTGACCTAATAACAGTGATATATAATCAAGTTTTGAAGTTGTTATTCAATCCATTGTTACGAATAATTAGTTGCGCGTGCGACGGTGCGGTACTATTCTAGTGGCGCGCGGTGGCCAAGAAAACTATCAAAAGTTTTCAGAAGACCAACTTCATAAAGTGCTAAAAAAAAGCACATAATTTAAATCAGAACGATACTTTAAAGGGATTTTGCGATCGAACTGCCCCTGCTCAAGGCAAGTACTAACAGTATCAATTTAAATGTAGGCAAATCTGGCTGACTGATTCGCTTGAAAGACAGGTCAACACTCCATAGCGTCAAGGCCGTTATGTCAACCAGCTGAGTAGGTACAACGCTCAGTAGCAAAAAAAGTCTACTCTTTCTGCAGAGTAGGTACCTTAATAACTGAGATTATGCATCTGCAGTGTCTTTATTCCCCTTGTGTGACAATCAGCAGGTTAGATTGACGGTCCCTACGTATAATCCCATAACTACAAAAAACAAATTTTACAGGACTTCAAACTTTCAAACACTTGTATATCATGTTCTAGTTAATGTAATGTCATGATGGATTCAAAGTGCATTTTGCCATCTAAGTCTTATTTTTCTTAAACTAAACGATAGTATAGGCTGGCCTGAAGGTCACGAAAACAAAACATGCAAATCACGTATCTACCACTTAGGGGATTGTACGTAGGGACCGTCGACATGGAAATGAAGGTGGATCTTCTGTACTGCCTGCAATATTATGCACTTAAGTATGGACTAGATGTGTGAGGACATGCGCTTCATATAGAGGTCGTAGGCGTGACGATGACGTGACGGTACCGATTTGATAACAAGGACAAGTATGACGGTGGAATTGTCAAAGGTTTTGACGATTTTGATGCAAATTTTGAAGCTGGCCGTACTGCAGCAGGCTTTCAATTAGAGTCCGTCTATCCAACAGATATTGCTAGCTACTACAAAAGTGCACATTACTAAATCGTCACTGTTAATGACCCCTGATACACAGGTTTTTTCTAACATGGGGGTAATTTTTCATTTATTTTGTGTCAGGCTGACACCGTATATCCGTGTCCTTTTTTATGTCAGTTATGTAGGTAAATAATATTCTAAGCGAAAGTAACTCTGTCTGTCTGTGTTACGCTTTCACGCCTAAACCGCTGAATCGATCGTCATGAAATTTGGCAGAGATATAGCCTGGGATATGGAAAAGGACTTGTGCTACTTTTTACGCGGTAACCGACATCTACGCCGGCGGACCCGCGGGCTAAAGCTAATATCAAATATTTTTTTGGTTCCAGCAGATTTAATGAACCAACAATATGATATGAACCAGAATTGTAACTGACATAAAGAAAAACAATGAAGTATCCGTAATAGGAAAATCATTGATCACCATAGAAGGTTCTTAACCTGTACGTGAAGAAGGAAAAGGTTACGGTCGGTTGTTTGTGGCCTCGACACTCCAAAACAGCTGACAGCGACAATAGCGAAAGATCTAGAAATATCGAACTTAACAAGTGTATAAAAGTGAACGATTTCCTGAAAGGTACCACAGTAGCACTTTACGTGACTATCATTGACATTCATTTAGATCAAATTAGTTACGAATAAAGACTTTAATTTGACCACAGATAGTAGTTCAGGGTAACATCATATACCCTGTAAATTGAGAGTTCTGGATCTTGTGATACAGGAATTCCTAGTACAAGAGCCAGGGCTACACTGTTGTTGTTACTTGTAGTAAAAAAAAAAAATATGTAGGGATACTATGCAGGAAAGGGCTTGTGTCTACGTAAAGACCGTCGATCAGTCAGGTTAATCTGCGCTTGCCGCGGTTGGTCCATGCATGGTCGATCATCTTTACACAACAAGACAGACAGATATTTAGTTAGCCCATCGCCAGTCTAGAACAACTGTCAAATTGCGCGCTAAATGTCACACACTTTTGGGTGCGCTTGCGCCTATTCGGCCGCGTAGACTTAAAACGACGTTATCTTTTAACTATAGGAGCTGTTTAGAAGTTATGTCGTTGGAATCGATATGCTTTATACAATACACCGTGAAATTTTATGGTTGTTCTCCCGCGGCAGAACAACTTGCCATAAAGAGTACCTACTTATGAAGCATAGAGTAAAGGTATCTTTTTTTTTAAATAATTATATCAATATTCATAAACTCGAAAACGTGAGAATCAATAGGAACACTAGACGTACCTTGTAGGTACTACTCGAATCATACGCGCCGTCGACAAAGCGATCCATAAATGTTTAAAGCAAAATAACTCCCGCACGTGGAGATTTTTCACAATTGTTAATCGGCCATTTTTATTATTTTTATTTGTTTAAAAAAACGATTGTATTACCAAGACAAAACCATTTCGCTGCGGGAAAACAACCATTAAAATTTCTCGGTGTATACATAACAAGACCCGTCCGTGCCTCGGAAAGCACGAGTCGTTACGGGTCGTCAGAAGCCCGAAAGTCTGACAACCAGACTTACCAAAGCGTATTGTATTGTGGAGGTCAGATAGGCAGTCGCTACATGTAAAATACTAGTATTCATCTGCATCCGGTTAGACTGGAAAACAACCACAACTTAGTTAAGAAAAGATTAGGAAGATGATGCGATGAAGATCACGCAAGATACAAGAGAAACGCTTTAGTACCGACTGTGGATTTTTTTTTTGTCCAAGTCTTGCCGTAGTGTTCTTGGCCTATATGGTTCCGAGCCTAAATGTTTCGTTAAAAATTACTCTTCATTTGTTTTGTTTCTTTGTAGATAGGAACTTGTTACCACATAAGACGAGGTCGTCCATGTTGCATGACGAAAGATGGGGTGTTACGTGGAACGGTTACGAAAGAAACGGAAACTATATTTTCTCAGTGTGGTGCTGTCAACGGAAGCTGTTGCCATATAAACGATTTATTATTATTAGTAAACGAGGGGCTTATTAGTTATTATGTTTACAGCATGGTCTAATGAGGATGTGATTTAAAAAAAGAAATAACTAGACGGGGAAAGCGAAAACTAGGTATGCAAATAAATAAAATTGAGGTGTCTGTATAGTCGAAACAACAAAAAACATTATTTTTGTCTTTTTATTCGTTCCGTCTAATATCCGAAACGGCAGGACCGATTTTGACGGGACTTTCACTGGCAGATAGCTGATGTTATAAGGAGTATCTAACATTGGTTACTTTTTGTCTCGGTAGCAAATTCCTGTGGGATAATTTCCGACATCCACGTGGGCGAAGTCACGGGCAGCAGCAAGTTAGCAATAAAACAACAATTAAAGGTACTGCGAATGGTTATGACAGAAAGAAAAATATTTTATTTGTGGCACTCACAGGAAATACAAACTAACGAAGACTTATGAAGACGTAACGTCTACTGTTTCAGTCTACTTCTCTCCTATTCATTTTAACCTTTTCGGTTGGTGATTCAAGTCATTTCTGTTTTAATGGCTAGAAATCATGCTCTAGAAGTCCAGACAATAATATTGTAGATTGATGTAGTACCCAATATTAACTTATTGTCATTTTAGCCATCGTGTCGTATGACGCGTCTTTTTAACCGACTTCAAAAAGGAGGAGGAAGTTCTCAATTCGTCAATATATATTTTTTTGCAGTTGGATGTATGTTCCACTATATCTCCACCAATTATGATCGAATAAACAAAAAAAAACAGGCTTCCAAAAAACGCTTTTTTTAGAAGTCTTTTTTTATGTTTGCAGACATCTGTGAGAAGATGACCACTTTGTTACAAAGTTCCAACGGAGCCACAAAATGTGATTGTCCTAATTAATTCGTTCTATTAACTTTTATAGTCGCCACAAGTGATAAAAACGCTGGCCACCACTAAAAACGTCACCTTCAACCGGCCGTGGTTTTTACTAACAATCTGTGGTTCACCAATCAACTGAAACTATGGGAATACTTATACATAGATAACAATGTCGCTGATTGTATGGCTGTATTTATGAGACTACATATATATCATCGGGCAAAACAATAATTGTTATTGGATTGAATATTACCTATTGCGGGGTAGTTACCTAACACATTGACAGCAGAAAAGGATTTCATTTTGCCAGTTCAACAATATTCATTGCGTTATTTACGTTGTTGAGCAGACAAATTTTTCGAACATATGAAGCAATGGATTAGCAATGCCTACCCTTCAAAATTATTCAGATTCTGATTGACAGTGTTACTCATGTGATCAATGAATTTACAGGATGTAAGTGACGTCGACACGCAAACTGTTACTAGGAATTCAGCAAATGATTCGTAGTTTTTCCATTCTATAGTGGCCACTTACACAAAGCTGGACACAAGACCGTAAATCGTTAATTAAAGAAGTTAACATCTCGAGTAGGTAACGGATTAACTTATAAGTTTACTTAAAAAATTGCTAACGGACTCACTAATTTCCGTTTACTTTCAATAAGCCACTTAATCGTTTACCAACCTACTATTTACCAAAAGTACTTATACACCGCGAGACATCGTGATAAACATGTTCTGACAATCTCTAAATAATTTATTACAAAATCTACACCCTTTTTTATCAATTTTTCATATCCTGCCAAAACCTTCATAGCTTTCATAATACGATTTTTTTTTTAAATATATAAAATGCAAATACTAAAATTAACTTTCCTTAAATCTTTCGAAATGTAACGCTTAAATTAAACGTAGGTACTAGATAATGAAGTTAACTTTTTTAGTAACGAATTAGCGATTATCGAAGTTAATTATTTGATTTACTGTGCCCAGCTATGCACTTCCTTAAGTACCTACTTACGTATGTTGAGTTATTACTCAATTAAAATAATTTTGAAATTAACTTATCCTTTTGTGATGGTTTGAAAGAGATTTCACAGATATTTCTTTGCTTATTATAGTTAGTATGTATGTAAATAATTCGATTATAAAACAAAGGTAGATAGACCGCGCGGAAAGAGTGAGGCCAAAAAGCCAAAGACTACAGCGTCGCATTTTATGTAACATACAATGCGACGCTTTAGTATTTGTTTTTTTTTTTGCTTAGAATATAAAACAAAGGCATAAAGATCGCGCGGAACACCCAAGAGTCAAAAAAGTAAATACTAAAGCTTGCATTATATACAATGCGACGCTTTAGTATTTTATTTTTTGGCTTCACTCTTTGTGTTCCGCGCGGTCTATCTGCCTTTGTTTTATAATCCGAGGTATATAAGTATCTATTTAAACAGAATATTTATGAATATATCTATGTATCTAATATTAAATTCTATCTATATTTTGCACCAATAATAACTTGTTATGTCCACACAATCACTGTCAATTCCAAGGTTACCTGGAAGAGATTGCAGAAAGCGATAAGGCCGCCCATTGTATGTTTTTAACCGACTTCCAAAAAAGGAGGAGGTTATATGTCCCTTCACCGTTTTGAGAGAAGTGGTGATGAAATTTTAAACACAAAGTAGCAGGTACGACAGGATGTAGCAGGATCGACAGAATTGACAGGCAGTCGAACACCTGAATAAATTTTACTGTGATAGTGTTTTATAGGTCGCGTCATGTAAAAATAACGCTGGCGGTCAAGCTGCGCACTTGTCGATTTATCGGTCTATTTGGTGGTATGAGGTAGGTTTCGCAACGTACAGATGCCAGCACATCAAGCTACCCCAATCTGTCAAATTTCTTTGATAGATTTTCAAGTTTACTACGTAAGCAGAAGGGATGTTCAATTGGGAAAATTTGACAGTTTGGGGTAGCTTGATGTGCTGGCGTCTGTACCTACCAATAAACGAAGCGGCGACGGAAAGGCTAGTTCAAAAATAAAATAATAGGCCTAGTACTTTCGTGCGCGAATGTACCCATGCGCAAACACACCCCTTCCACTTTCTTCTTGCGGTTTTTCTACATGACGCGTACTGTCGTTGTGTAGAACAATACAAAAAAGTCGTGGAGACTGTTGATGTTTTCATTAGAGTTGCAAAATATATTTCCCTTTTACTTTGTATGTGAGTAGGTACACCATCCGATAAAATAACATCCAACCATAACACAAACCCCTGTAACGTTTGTGGGCAATACAAACACATTCGATACTATAAACTCAGTATTTTGTTATTATTGAGTGTCAAAATAGCAATTGTGTGGTTGTAACAGTTTTATTAGGTTATTTTAACGTTTTATTGTAAACAACATGCAATGGCTTCGTGTAGGTACCCATGTAATACTTTCATGTTTTTATTACGGTTGAAAATATTTGTATACGATTTGGATAACACTTTTTGATTTTGGTAATACCTAGTTATTTATGATACTAGTGCGGTAAGTTGGTTTTTACAAACGAGTAGACGAATGTAAGCCCGAGACGAAGTCGAGGGCTTACCATAGTCACAAGTTGTAAATACCAATTTCTGCACGTGTGTCATATAATGTTTTTCAACACATTTGCGAGAAAACAGTACAATATGTAAAAGTCTTCCATGCGAGGCTGCTCTCGCGATTTTGGCGGCAAGAGACCGTTTTCTGCAATTTGCGCCTCATTCAAAATATCAGGTGGAGTAGATTCCATATTAATATCAGATTCCTCGCTTGAACTCTTATATTATTACGTTTATAAATTTCAGTCGAAAAGTCGCGACAATCTTTGACATTTCTAATGTGAAAATGGCGCGAATTTGCAAATGGCGCCACATGCACGTGGTGAAAATTAGAACTAAATCTTTAGTCTCATTTACTCTTTAGTATTAAAGTGAGACAAAATTGAGCAAAAGCGCTTCCAAGGAGGTTCGATCAGTCAGCTTATTTATTCTCGTAATATGAAACTCCTTGGTGGAATTCTTGTACTATTTTATGGAAATAAAAAAAAACCGTAAAGAATACGCACGGTGCTTTATAACGGGGAATGCGGTAAAATAGGTACTTAGATGAGAGTACTTACCTATTTTAACGCACGTTCCGTTGTAGGTAGGGTTGCCATACGTCCGGAAATTTCCGGACATGTCCGGTAATAAAAGTTTGTGTCCGGAATGCGGGGGGAATCCTAAACCGTCCGGAATTTCTACAATTTAATGAAAGAGTGTTTTTTTTTTAGAAATCAAATGTAACAATCAACATTGTATGTTATTATTCATTTTAATGTCATTAAATATTTATATTTACAAGAAAGTCAGGAATTTTCATCAATTGTCCGGAATTTACTCCGGAATTTCGATATTTTGATCTGGCAACCCTAGTTGTAGGGTAGATTCGCCAGTTCTCGACCGATTAGTGGAGTTGTCAAGTTCAGGAAGAAATTAAAAATGCTTTAATATAAATCAATGATTTAAAAAAAAATATGAATATATTCGTTATATAGTCTATTTTCATTAACCATGTTTTGTTTTCAAATAAGAGCTAGGAATTATTATAGAAAAATCAATTAACCAAAAAATGCCGATTTCCCCAATTCTCGACCGAAATTTCCAGTTTTCGACTTTGTGCTAGCCAGTTCTCGACCATTAGTAGAGCTGGTTAATAAATCAAGAAAAGTAAATAAATATATTTATTTTTATTATAAAAAAAACTACTGAACGTACTCTTACATACTCTACTTTAATATGGAGTTTTTAGATTACGAGCTAAAATCATAAAAATTACTCTTCGGTGTAAAAAGTAGTCCTTTTTAACCGACTTCAAAAAGAAGGACGTTATCAATTCAAGTCTATTTTTTAATGTATTTTTGGGCATAACTCCGTCCTAGCCGGATTTACAAAATTCTTTTTTTGTTCGAAAGGGGTTTACTTCGAAATGGTCCCATTAAAATTTCATATAGATCTGATGATGCGTTTCGGAGACAGACAACGGAACTCTTCAAAAAATTACAGCAAATCAACCGCAAATATTGCTATCGCATACTTAAGCATTGTTTTGACCCCAAGGATGATGAAATTTCGAATTGGTGTGGGGTAGGTAACTAAAAAGTGAAAAGTAAAGCTTTTTCAAAAAAAACTCTGAAATTAAAGTTATTTTGCACTTTGCTGTGTTTTTTTGGAAGTCGGTTGTTATTTTTTTCTTTTCTTTTTAGATATTGAACTCGTCTAAAATTAAACAAAAATAAATTTAAAGAGTAGGCGTTCAAAGAGAGGTCTTTGTTGCAATTTCGGGTTAATAAGCGCTTTTATTGGGCGCTCGGTGGACGCGGAACAGGCGTACCCTACTACGGTCGAAACCAAGCACATGTTTATGACGTGAGCCATTTTTCGACTGCAATTTATAAACAATTAAAAAAAAATGGAACCTTGTTATAATAATAATTTCAGCAAAAATCCATTGAGCCTTTAAAATGCCTTTTAAACTATTTTTCTATCCGGTCGAGAACTGGCTCTTACAATACTAGTGTTCATAAAATTCAAATTCATAATTAGATTCAATGTTTTCCTTAATATTATGACAACAAAGATTCATTCTTATTGAACATGACCACGCCAGTTTTCGACCGCACGGTCGAGAAGTGGATTTTCTAAGAAAACGACGTACCAGTTCCCGACCTCTTAATTTTATTTGCTTTCCATTAAATAATAAGTATTAATTGCTTTCATATTATGCTATGGTTTATAATTTAACTAAAAAAATAAAAAACAAAGCCTAAAACACATAATTTCAATTAAAAATTTACCCTGAACTCTGCTGCTCCTCACTATTTTTTTTGCACAGAACACACGTTATGACGCGTTCTTTGCGAAGCACAGATTGCTGTATTTTTTTGCTCGGTAACCTGGTACACTCCGGCGATTTGTCTTTGTGAGCGTACTTCCGAACTATTTGGGGTTGCCACAGTATTATTTTTTTGTTTGTAAATCAGTCAGTATATCTATTTTGTATCTATTTTTAAGAACAGTCCGTCAAAAAGGCGAGAACTGGTGCCGGTCGGCGAACTGGCGTATCTACCCTATAGTGCGTAATTTTTAACTTTCGAACCATGTTTATAGGCTTCGTAAATGCAGTTTTTGAGCAAATGTGTTGAAAAACATATTTTCAGTGAAAACTACCTATATGGAATGGGCACTCAGATCTAACTAGTAAGCTAGTCCACTTAGGTTTAGTTTTTTCAGTTTATGCATTTTATTAATACCCCTAAGTATTAAAAATACATAAACTGAAAAAAACTAAAGTTCAAAATAAAAACCCAAAAACGCCAACCAAAAAGGTTTCAACAAAACATCGTAACAAAATAATATCGGTTTACGTATATTTGGAGTTACACGTAATCTGTACGATTTATGACATAATTACATGACAAATAAATAAAAAATAAAAAAAATATTTAGTACCTAATGTAATTTACTCATTCTTCAAAATACGACGAGAACTTTAGGTTCATCATTAAATTATGATAAACCTAAAGTTCTCGTCGTATTTTGGAAAATCCAGAAGGCTTTACCGTAATCGGGTAAAAAGAGAAGTCCTAGTTTAATAGTTTTATAGCTACATGATAAATTATATTTTTCTTTCAGAATCAACTCATCTTTTCTTTAGTCTGCCTTTTCTGATAGTTACCACTTTCATTTTTTACATACTTTCATAAGCACCACTTTCATCTTTTCAGTAGAACTTTTTCACCCACATTTAGTGCCACCGACTCGCCCGGAGAGTCCACGTAAATTTTATTCCAGCGCCGTAGACTCGCCCGTCGAGTTCAATGTCAAACACATTGAATTTTATTCTATTTTACAAAAAAACATTGTTTTTTTTGTAAAACATTGTTTTTACCCTAACGCAATGCCACTGAACTCGCCTGGCGAGTGATTCAATTCGTGTTGCAGCGCCGGGGACTCGCTTAGCAAGTCCAACGTAAAATGTAGGCGGCATCCGAGAAAACATAGTGAAAATCGTAGTGGTAATAAATGTGTTAAAAATGTCACAATAAATATTTTAATCATGACTAAATTCACCTCGTTCTATCTAGGTCGTGACATAAACCAGAATACGACCGAAAGTAAATAAAATATCTGTCTGTGTATTACGTTGTACCTATGTTGTATTAATTATTCTAGTAAACGCCAAAATTTAAAGAAATATCTTAGGTAGGTATCAGTATAACCAAAAAAAAAAAAAAACATTTTACATAAATTTTCTGTTAAGTTCAAGTGCATCATTACCTCCGTCAATCTGGCTATTCTATGACCGATAATAATCTTTTGATTTGATTAGAACATAATTAGTAGGTACTGACGTAACATTAAATTTAACGTTATATCTACGTCAGATCACTACAAATCAAAGTGTAATTACCTACTAATTAGCGATGCTTTTATTACTGTTTCAAATTAAAAATAAACTGAAGAATTGTCGTCATTACCGTTGGCTATAAGTGTGTACCTACGTGTATTGTATGTACAGACGCCAGCACATCAAGCTACCCCAATCTGTCAAAATTCTTTGATAGATTTTCAACTTTATTCCATATGCGTAAGGTTCATGTTCAATTGGGAAAATTTGGCAGTTTGGGGTAGCTTGATGTGGTGGCGTCTGTACATTGATACATTACACATAACACACATATTAGTAGCCTATATTTTCATGTGGACAAAAAAAAAATAATGAAACGAACCAATGGGCTCAACACTCTTCATATTAGTACAAACTACACCCTAATTGCGCAACACGCTATCAATAACTTACAATGTGAATAATTTTGTAGGATATTTGCATTTTTGCTAATCCGTTGCTTCATAAATGTTAGAAATGGTCAACAACGTAATAACGTAATGAACTACAATTCAACAAGAACTGTCAAAATGCATTCATTTTGAAAGTTCTTGTTGAATTTAAGGAATGGCATTCTACTCCTACTGCTAGTTCGTTACGCAGCTATCCCGCTGGGCAAGAATAGTAGCTTAAATACGTACCTAAACGTAGAAAATAAAATTATGTCCTTCTTGAAAAGGACCATTGTCTAGGAATGACCACAACTTTCATCAGTAGGTATGTAATGAATTAATGACAGGAACTTTTAAAGGCTCCTGCTGCTAACAACGACTCACTCACACTATAACACTATAACTCACACTATAACACTATAACTCACACTATAACTATTTCTAAGACAACTTCATGGAAATTGTTCTACAGGTGTCGCGTCGCGCCCCTGTCTGAAGAAGCCTTAAGGGCTCAAACACATAAACACGTTACGACGACGCAACGTGCCACGGCACGGCAATGTGACATGGAAGAAAGGACCTTATCAATTCATGCGCTAAGGTTCTTTCTTCCATGTCACGTTGCCGTGCCGTGGCACGTTGCGTCGTCGTATCGTGTTTATGTGTGGGAGCCCTAAGGCGTTCTACACAGGGTGATTGTCCTTAATCTATCAATTCAGCCTATCGCAGCTAGACCACTGTTGGACATAGGCCTCTCTCAGGCTGCGCCACAACACCCTGCAGTCCTCCGCGTTCCGCATTCAGTCTGTCCCATCGGCGGCGGCCTACTTGACGCTACGATGTCTTCACTCCGTCCTTTGACAAACATGGCCAGCCCACTGCCACTTCAGCTTGCATACACTGCAAGATCCTCTGATTATTCTTCTATTTGATAAATATGTCTTCTTAAACAGAAAGGGGTCAAGCAGTACCTATAACTTATGTAAATTAGTTTTAGATAAACTACTGACACAGTGTTCTACAAATAAAATGCCGTTGTACACAATGCGCTTACACTTAGGTATAGAAAACGTGTACTACCTACCTGCATACATACGTGGACGATAACAAAACAATGTTTTGAACTAGTTCTGAAAGACGTTAAGATACTGCTGAACACATTTTTATTTAACTTTATAGCTATTTAGTTTTTTGATGGATAAATGTAGAACAGACTGACGCAAGTATAAAAGGCGTTAACGATGGAATTATGTTTTTATTTCTTAGTAAATAATGAAGTTCAATAAATTTTATAGAGTCTAACTAAAGCATGTCGATAAAAATCTTGTTTGTTGCTGTAAAATACTAGGAAAATTGGTGACAATATGTATAGACAGAGTTATTCAAGTGTTTGAAAGCAGTGCACGTATTTTTGAGGTCAAGTATCCAGCCTCGGAGTAACGTGTTACGGCATTTCAATTCAGACAAGCGACGTAATGTAAAAAATCATTGCCGGACACATTTTTAAATCGAATTGGACAAGCCCCTACTTCGCAATCACATTGAGATTGACGCAAAAAACCTACAGGAACATGTAAGTTTGATTCTATTTTCTCAGCTTAGTTTAATTAATGTATGTTGATACATTACATAAATTAGAATACCTTGAAAGTCATCTAGACAATAAAAAAATTAAAATATTTTTTATTGAGGTGTTTGGTTGAATGTTTATAAAAATATTTACTGATCACCGGTCAAGATTAATTATCTGATACCTTATAATATTAGAGAAAACGGCTCTCATACACACTTCCATTTTAATTTTAACACAAACCGGAAATCAGTTAATAATTACGTTCCCGGGCACTACCACCTCTAAAAACGTTCCGTCCGACACGCATCCGGAGATAGCCATTTTTTGGGCTATAGATAATTATCAATTTTCTGTCTTCCTTATTTCTTCTTTTCAGAAGAAATAAACTTCCTATTTAGTGTTTATTGTCATATTGTTCAAGATGAGCTCTGGTGACTGCGCGAGGGATCGCACAATGCACCTCGCCTTCACCCCGGCTATCGTTCGATTCCGACATTGAAACAAAACGTTTTTTCACATTGCGGATCTGTTGCTATAATTCGACCGGTTTAAATATACCACTTGCAGTTCCAAGTATAATAAATTGCAATGTGCTCTGATATTGGGTCGAGCGTAGCATTGTTTTGTCCGGCAAAACGTTAGGTTTACTTCGCGGCAGTGTGACCATTTGTGGCAGATTTCTGCCATTTTGGCAGATTTCGCTCCAAAATTTTGCCTGTGGCAGATCATGCTGACGATTTACAAAAGTGGCAGATTTTGGCAGATTTAAAAGTTTTCATGAAAATTCACAATACCTAATTTGAATTTTCAATGAATTTATCTTTTTTTTTAAAGTACAGAGGCCAGCACATCAAGCTACCCCAATCTGTCAAATTTCTTTGATAGTTTTTAAACTTTATAACAAAGGAATAAGGTTTATGTTCAATTGGGAAAATTTGACAGTTTGGGATAGGTTGACCTGCTGGCGACTGTACATCAGGTTTTATATATATTTAGATTATAAATGATTTTGTTGAACTGGCAACTTCTGGTTCATAGCCAAATTATACCGGGATTTCCCGCTTATTCTGTTTTTATACAAGTGGATCATATGATTATGAACTGTAATCAAACTGGAATAGTGTTCATATTCTTATCTTCTTTTATAGAATTCGTTTCCAATCAACTTTTGATTTTACTTCATTCTACTTTGATGTGTATCGTGTGCGGTTCTGTGTAACGATTTATGAATAAATTATGAAGAGAAAATACGAGCGTTCTTATCGACCTGAGTGGGAGCAAGATCCTTTGCTTTCTTCCTGGTTGTCGAGGGCTAAGGATGACCAGGATGTTGCATTCTGTAAAGCTTGCAACTGTAAATTAATTACCAGATTATCTTCTTTAAAAGAACATGGATCATCTCAGAAACATAAAAAAAACATAATTGGGTATAGTGGCCAATCATCGGTAAGTACTTTTCAAGAAGTATAAATATATACCGGGTAAAATGGGGTGAATAGAGACTGCAGGGGTGAATCGAAACGAAACTGTAAAAGTGGATTTTAACAGTAAACACATTAGTCCTTTTTGGCTACAAACGATCATAATTTCAACAGTAAAATCAATTTTAAAGTTTCGCATCGATTCACCTCTGTAGTCTCATTCACCCCGTTTTACGGTAGTCAGTTTGTTCAAAGATTTTTTTTTAAATTATTAATTTTCCGTTTCAGGTTCAACAGTTTTTAAAGAAAACTCCGTTAGAAGAGGAAGTGAAAAAGGCGGAACTTAATTTTTGTGCTATGCTAGTGGAACACAATTTACCTTTTCGCTTAATGGACCATTTGAGCGAAATAATATCAAAAAGTTTCCACGATTCTGAAATCGCCAAACAATTTTCCTGCAAGAGGACTAAAGCAGCAGCGGTAACGTATAATGTGTTGAAGCCTAATTTAGAAGAGGAAATGCTCGCCGATTTAAAATCGTGTGAAAATATGAAAACACGTAAACCGATGTTTTCTTTAATTATTGATGAGACCACAGATGTTACAACCACTTCGATGCTTGCAGTTGTAATCAAATATTATTCTGAAAAAGATCTCCAAGTAAAAACTAAATTTTTAACTTTGGTTGACTTGAACGGGGCTGATGCGCAATCATTGTTTAATGCACTTTCCAGGGCTTTGACTAATGCTAACCTTAATATTAAAGATGCTATTGGTTTTGGGGCGGATACCACTAACGTCATGTTCGGGGAACAAGGTGGTATTGTTGCTAAAATAAGAGATATAAATCCACATTGCATGTTTATTAAATGTGTCTGCCATTCTACCGCTTTGTGTGTATCGCACGCTAGTAAAAACACCATACCGCGGGCTATTAACCAAATAGTACAGGAAGTTTACGGATACTTTTCACATAGTAGCAAAAGACAAAGAGAATTTGTCGAATACCAAGATTTTATTGGCGCTGAAAAGCATAAAATATTAAGACATTACGAAATTCGCTGGCTATGTTTGCACGCTTGCATCAAAAGAATTTTAGAGCAATGGGATGCCCTTAAACTTTTTTTTCAGTCGCAGTTTTTGGAAGACAGAAATATTTCATCAGAATTCTTGTTCAATAGTTTGAATGACAAGATAATTATATAAACTGTATTTTTATGCCCTGGATTATATATTGCAAATTGTAAACAAACTAAACATTATATTTCAAGGAGATTACACAACAGTCCACACAGCATTCAAAGACATTTCCGAAGTGTATATGAGCCTTTTAAGTTGTTATATGAAAGGAAATTATTTGCAAAACACAGATCCACTTTCAATTGATCCAAAATCCTGTGTGAACTTTTTGCCCCTAAAAGATATGTATTTAGGCGTTAATGTGAGCACTGAAATCGATCGCATAGCCGTAGACGTGAGTTTGAAACCTGGAATACAATCATTCCTTCAAAGAATGCAAACATTTCTGACTGAATTGTGTACTCAATTAAAGACACGGTTGCCACTGAGCAATATTTTCAAAGATTTACAGTTCTTGGATCCACAGCATGTAGTTTACAAAGATTTTACGTCAACTTTAAACGTTGCAAAGAATTTTCCCAACATAGTAGACGAAAACAACATTCAAAAAGTTGATGACGAACTTCGACAAATTAAATTCGATAAAAGTGTAAAAGACTTGTTAGAATCAGGTGGAAGTAGCAACACCAACACAATTTTGAGTGTAGACAAATTTTGGGGAGCGATTGGAAAAATCCTGGATGCGAATGGGGCTATAAAATATCCAAACATTACAAATTTTGCGAAAGCGTTATTATGTTTGCCGATGTCCAACGCTTCGTGCGAAAGAATTTTTTCTCAGGTTAATTTAAATAAAACAAAAGTAAGGAATAGGTTCCTAAATCAACATGTGTCAGCTTTAATTACAACAAAAGAAGGGATTAAGGAACACGGAGACTGTGTCTCCTTTAAACCAACTAAAAACATGATCAAAAAGATGTCGTCAAAATCTATGTACACCGAAAATAACGAAAATTTGGAGGCAAATGTGGATACGTAGAGTAAGTAGTCAATAGGTATAAGAATGCATAAGAAAATGGTTAAATATTTTTGTTGATTAAAGAAATTTTATTGAACTCGTTGTGTATTTTTTTCCGTTTCCATGAAGGCATATTTTTGGCATTTTTGGCGCGAAGTGTGGCAGATTTTGGCAGATTTTTTGCCCAGTCTGTGGCAGATTCGCCATTTATTAGATAGTCACACTGCTTCGCGGAACGTCAGTCGTGTAGCGCCGCAGCTGAGATTGACAGCTAGTGTTGACGTGCGCGCATATTATCGGTTACGAAATGTCATCAAATATAATTAGCGATAAATATGCAAACGATACGAAGTTGAACAGTTTTAGTGCATTTACTGATAAGAATTTGGCGCCAATAAACGGGAGATATAGATCGAAAAGTTTGTCGAGTGATAAGTTGAACAAAACAAATGCGGATCGGGCGGCGATATTGGAAGACGTCGAGGACCATCATGTTTCAGAGAAGTCTGAGACTCCAGGCTGTCTAGTCGGCAACAGAGTCTCGGAGCAAGGAGGTCACACAACTATGAACGGGTGAGTTTATTGTTTGTAAAATATTGGTGACATGAATTCGAATTTAAACAGTCTTGACCTCTGACACTATTTTGACTTGCAATGTTGTTTGTTTACTTAAATATAAGTGCTGAAAGTTTTTCACGTTTTTCTTTTGTTTACTTTAACAATGTAAACCACAATTAATCATTTTATTCTTTGGGATTTGTAGTAAGTATCGAATTATAATTTATTATAAACAATCTCCTATTAGCTTATTGATAAATGATAATTCAATAAACTTACTCTACTATCAAGTCTGAAGTCACATTTGAAGTTAATGTTAAGACATTAACTTCAAATGTGAGTTCAGAGCCTGATACCTTTTATCATTTGGTAAGACATCTAAATACTTAATTTATTATCAAATTTATGGTCATCTTGATGCAGTATCAGGCTAGGTTGTTTAATTACCTGGTACATTTAATCATTAGTAAGATTTAAGAAAAGCTGATTTGTTCAAACCCAAAAACATAACTATTTTATTTCAAATGTAATTTAAAACAAAGATACTAGCTCTGCATAGGTACATAAGTAAATAAAATTGTCATCAACACATGAATTAAAATTATCATTAAGGAAATAACCAACAAGTACAGTTTGTTCAATTTGTATTTTAATGTAAAACCAGACTGAACTAATAAGTGTGTTAACTAATCACCCATTAACAGCAGACAATGCATAATTAGAAATAAGTATTTAGTGTGACCTAAACTACCTACCACAACAACAACATTAATAAATATTGTTAGAATATTTTCATACGAAATGTAAAAGAAAAACTATTTCTGTGACAATATTTTTATTAAATTTATGGATGAGTTTTAATAAACATACAAACATAAAGTTTAATATATAATTTATTTGATAAAACTACAACAATATGCAATTGACATAAACTGGATTCTGTTCAACATTATCTCGGTGGAGCTGCATCCTGCACGTATTGGATATTATCTACAACCATCAAATATTATCAGACAGAATCATTTTCGTATTACCTACAATATCAGTCAAGTACTTGCAACTGTCAATCAGTATTAATTAGAATGAGTTACAAAGCTATTAACAAAACATAATTGAAACTTTGTTAGAAAAAGTAAAGAAAATGAAATAGTGAAATGAAACTTTGTTTGTTAAATTAATTTAAAATCAAAAATGTAATTAATGGTCAGATAAGTTTTCCTTTTACCAACTGCGTTGTGGTTGGCTTTCAGTCTAATCGGATGCAGTAGAATACTGGTATTTTACATGGAGCGATTGCCTATCTGAGCTCCACAACCCAGTTACTGGGTAACACTATACCCCTTGGTAGGAATGGTTGGTAAACTTTGCGGTTTCCGACTACCCCTAACGGCTGTCAAAGATCCATGAATGACAGCTGAGCACCCTTCAGGGAAAATAGATGTGATGTTTTGTTATGCTACATTTTATAAAAAAATGCTATTGAAACATTTTATTCGATTACTATTCAACAAATAGCAATATGAAATAGCTGACCTTAAAAACAATAAACCTATTTAGATGTAACCACTGTATGCTTTTGACTAGTGCCAATGCACTTTACATTGACACTCCAAGTTCTATTCACCTTGTCAAAGCAGACAAGCATACAGATAAACAATACTATAGGTTGTATCATAAAAATAATCTGACATTCACGGTAAGCCTTTCATACTCATCAAATAGATAATGCACTTCAAATTTCTTACGATGCACTTATACCTTCAAAATCTTCATTGAAGTAAAGTAATACTGTTATCAAACAATTCAAATCAATAACATTTAATTAATAGTAATTGACAGATAAACAATTACTATTTATGTTAACTGTTACCAGCAAGTGGTCTATTTATTATGGATTAACTAGTACCTACTTTAAATGACCTCTGTTTAAGCCTTCACTGCTGGATTCTTTTTCATATCTGTAATTTTTTTAATTGCAGTATAGTAGGCTAGGATTTAAAGTTGGATTTAAAAACTTTTTTCCTCTATGCTATGGTTGAAATACAATCTATGACCTACCTAATTATTGGACCATTAATTTTTTAAATTGCTATGCACATGAGAATAAACAATTGTATTATAAACTAGCTTTTGCCCGCGCCTTTGTCCGCGTTAAATTTCTTGTTCCTCCGACCCACCCTGTCTCATGGCATCGGTTGACCGCGCTTTTAATTCGTTTGCGCTCAACGTTCTTTCTGACTTTTTTTGTTTTCGGTCGGCTCCTTACGGTCTTAATGTGATGTTAAATAGCCTAAGTATAGCCTACCTCAAGAATTGGGCTATGAAATGCAAAAAGCATTTTTTCAAAACCGACGAGTAGTTCCAATGATTAGTGCCTTCAAACAAACAAACCCTTCAGCTTTATTATTAATAATAAGTATAAGTATACAGATTATATACAGAGTATACAGATATGTAGATAGATTAGTCAATCAAGAAAAGAAAATTACTTTACTAATAGGTACGAGTTTACGGATCACAAAATTGTATAAACACAGTATTTATAATTGTTGGAGGTAATGTTTAATAATAGTCTACCTATTTGGTCTGAAGAAACTAATTGTTGTAAAGCCCATTGCTCATATAAAAAACAGGAACCAATTTCCCTCAGATAATCCCTTCTTATTACATGAGCAGTGGAATGGTATTGACGTTTTAAGTTTAAAAAAAGCATGATTAACTTAAAACCAATAAAAACATTCAAAAATGGGCAGGGCCTGTAAAACAATTACAAAAAAAAAGGATTCGATTTTAATCGATTTTTTTACTGTCTATAATCATTTAATCATCGCCCATCGGCCTCTAGCGGAAAGACGCGGGCGCGGGAGAGGTTGGTGTGAAAGAGACAGAATTACAGTATTCGCTTGAATATTTCCTTTTTCTTTTTCTGTGAAAGCCAAGTGGTAGAACAGTTGACAAACGAACTCCTTGGAGTTAGATGGTATCTTAGGGAAGGACATACGATACTTTTTGACCCGGTGTTGAGTGATAATTTCCGACATCCACAGGGGCGAAGCTGCGGGCAGAAACTAGTTATCAATATTTACAGTTAGTGATATTTTTTAACTTAATTTCGAATATAATTAAGTTAATGAACTACTAGAACTACAAATCACATTTTAAAACAACAAAACACTTGGATGATAATTATTTACATCATCATCTTAAACCTGTCATAAAAATTGTACCTTAGCTTCATTCATTGTCACCTTGTTTCATTGACATAAAAAATAATAAGGACAGGCCATATTTAAGCTATATTATTAGGCCATAAATCGTGTAGTATAAACCAGTTACCTAGTTTATGATAAAACGGATAAACGACGCGAACAATTCTATGAAAACTTCATGGAAATTGTTTTGTAGCGTGACGCTGCGCCTGTCTATAGAAGGCTTAAGTTATATCATACAACCATACCATAGTTTAATACAGGTTTCTATGTCAGTTTAATTTATCAATTATGTATCTTATCAAGCATTTGACGCCATGAAAGTATCAAATTTTTAGAACAATTTTATTAAATTTAATGCTTATCGTTGACCCAGTTTTCGAGTTGTTAATTTTATAATGTTAGTACAACATGCTTAGGGGGCTTGTGGCTAAATACCAATAGCTGCACGGGTCGATCGACCAGGTTAAGCTACGCTTGCCGCGGTTGGTCCGTGGATGGGTGACCATCTTTACATACCAAGACCCCTCCGTGCCTCGGAAAGCACGTTAAGCCGTTGGTTCTGGCTGTCATTTGTGGATCTTTGACAGTCGTTACGGGTCGTCAGAAGCCCGAAAGTCTGACAACTAGTCTTACCAAGGGGTATCGTATTATCCAGTAACTGGGTTGTGGAGGTCAGATAGGCAGTCGCTCCATGTAAAATACTGGTATTCAGCTGCATCCAGTTAGACTGGAAGCCGACCCCAACATTGTTGGGAAAAGGCTAGGCAGATAGTCCTCTTGCTTCGTTTACGTCAATCTGTCTGATCATATACATAATCTAAGTAATTAAAAAGAAATGACAAATACAATAGAAGATAACCCAACCCAAGTCATATTAGATCAAAGGTCTGACATTCTATCAGCAATGACGATGCTGGAAAAGTCAAAAATATGCTAACATAAGCTACCGAAAACCTTACTTATCCCATCCCGTTGAAAGTCGTTGTAGAAATACGAAATCAATTGCCTCAGATTTCTTGCCCAGATCCAGTTCTAAACAAAATGGATATTTTATTCCGTTTTTAGGAATCTCGAAGCAGAAAATAATAGTTACTGATTAATTTTATCATCTGTCGACCAGTAAGACAGAGTTTAAGGTACCAAGACGTACAAAGCCTCATTTCGAAGTATACCTAAATGACGCACGTGGTGTTGATAACAAGCTAGTTCTGAATTAGGGTACCAAGTAATTTTGCAGAACTATCTGTTGCAGACAGAGCTAAACTGAATTTAAACTGAAACCTGTTATTATTTAAGAGATTATTGGTAGTTTTCTGGTCCTTATAGATGGCCCCAATATAGTACCCTGAAGAAGAACACACGGCCCTTAGTTCATCTATTCAGAATTTTATCTGTAAATCTTAATGTTCTTTACATGATTTCCACATTAATCGATTTCAGCTGTACAGATTCAGCAACCTAGAATTTCAAACTAAAATCTTTGAAAAAGAAAAGTTCAGTTACTCGCTAGCCCAATTTAAAATTACACCTAAGGGACTACTCCCACTTATACAGCTCTGTTCAGCTTGTCCATAGAAAACAAAAACCTGAACAGAGCTGAATAAGTGTGAGTAGTCCCTTAACCTTTCAATATTCGTCACCACTCTTCAGTATGCTAATCTATAGTAAATTAACCTCCAAAAATTTATAATATTGACGAACCAGTGCTTAACATTGTGTTAGAGAACGATAATATTGATATAATTGACGGTTTGACGTATGAATCATCGTTTGTTCCTCTTGCGTACCTGACTGAATAGGTCTGTCGACCGAGCGAATTAAGCAGAGTTGAGGACATGGCCATAGCTATTTAAATCACTTTGATGCAGTGGTTCCCAAAGTTGACTGGACAGCGAACCACCTAGCAAAACTTGCTAATTCGGGACTCAGCTCTTGGCTGTCATGGAGAAAACAAGGGGCAAAACTAGGTATGAATGAAGGGCTGTTCGAGTAAGTACTACTTATTACAAGGAGTGCTATTTCAAAGAGAAGGATGTATTGCTTTCCTATTTTTTGTTGTCACTGCTTTATAACTTTAGCTTTCTAATTAAATTTCAGGCAACAAGCAAGGATAGTTGTCAGCAATAGAGACCCAGTTTTTCGCGGCTTGCCATCGAATACATTTTTCAGTGACGTATCTTCTGATAAATCAATGAGTTCTTCACTTGGACGTATCTCTTAATTTTTCAAGGCCCAAGGAATATTGGGTATATTCGCTCGCGACCCACCTGAAAATGAATAAAACACAACGTATACAGGAACATCACATAAACCTCAATAGGTTAGTTCTACATCAGTATAATCCATAGAAGTCTAAAGGCTCTAGCAGATAATCCCGAATTTTGAATGTCATAGTAGTTGATCGTAGTGACTGAAACATTTTTTTCTGTAGCTTTGTCTGCTGACAATGAGGTGTGCAGTCCTTAGATATCTGGGTAATAGATAATTAGGGGTATTTTTGAACTCAGACAGACATTGTGAGGATTATCAGCCGTCATTGCCTTATTGTGGGTATCATTATTCAATAAGCACTGCTATGGATGTAGGGTTTATTATGTCAATATATAATTGCATCTTGTCTTGTGGGACATTTGACTTGACTAACAATAGCCGTGCTGCCGATATACGCCAAAACAGTTTCAATGACGATAATATAAATCCATTGACTCTGCGCTGATCGTTCTATTGTTAGGTCGTACCATAGATGCCGCACAGTCTCACATAACACTTAATTGTTTTCATAAGATATAAGAATCAGCGACAAAAATCCATACATCATTGACTTCAGGCAGATTCTTTTCCATAGGCCCTGCCACGGACCAACTACATTAGTGTATTCTTGATTCTCTTTACACGTACGTTTAATTGGTAAAAGACCTTGGAACGAACGTAATCCATTTGTATTATATCCCTAATGGAAAATGGAAACTCATCTAGAGGATGTAAAAAGTTATTATGATTCTCGATTTCTATGTGTAGTAGAAAGTTTACCACCATCGGAAGTAAGTAATACTGCTCATGCTCATTCTATATGTGTATGTGGCGTGAATTGTGCCGGTATCAGTATATTAACGGTTGGCCCGTCCGCAATGCTTGACTGTCGTAAATATCTGAACTTTATTGGCAATGATAAAGTTACTAAGAACTGCAGTGATTGGTGAACTATTCATATCAATAAATTGCCAATGATATTGCCATAGTCGGTACGGGTCGTCAGAAGCCCGAAAGTCTGACAACCAGTCTTATAAATGGGTTTGGTGATATCAAGTAACTGGTTCAGATAGGCAGTCGCTCCATGTTAAATACTGGTATTCAACTGCATCCGGTTAGACTGGAAGCCGACCCCAACATTATGTAGTATGGAAAAGGTTAGGCAGATGATCAATGTTATTGCAGTAGGATTCGGTAATGTCTTGCAAATTAGCTCTGTTAATTGTAATAGATATACATGGTGTTTGGCAGAACGTGGAACATATGAAAATGGTGGACAGGTGGGGTCATCTGCTACTTACTCAGCCCTAATTTATTTGGTCCTGGACCCATGGACATGGTTTCACCACTTTCTTAACTTTAAAGTGTAATTTTTATTAAAAATGATAAAATTATTGCTTTATTCAGATGTTAGCTAGAAAAAAGTTATGAGTCCTCAAACTTACAGAAAGATGTACAAAATACTTAAATCTTAATTTCAACTTGCATTTAAGAATATATCCAGGGGCCCAGGGCCCAATAAATTAGGGCTGAGTAAGTAGCAGATGACCCCACCTATCCACCATTTTCGTATGTTCAACGTTCTGCCAAACACCCTGTATTATAATTATTCGAATTTCATCTAATCCATAGTTTCGTTTCAGTTATCATCATCTGTCATAATATAATCTTTTATGTTTTGCCTTGATGGAATGTCTTGAGAATTGTCTTTGACTCATTAAAATATCTTAACAGGTTCACATGCGACATAGTTATTTAATCAACTGACTATATTATGTACGGTGACAAACAGATTTTCAAATGTTTTACGCACGTACTCAGGTGCGGTCTTACAAAAGACAGCTGCTTGCTCGTCTTCTTTTGTTCTTTATTAAAAAATAACACAACACAGACCGTTTCTAATAGAGTTTGTTTACTTTAAAAACTATAATAATATTGAATGGTACATTTGGTCGGTGATAATGATCGTGAAAATAGAATTTTCACGCGAATACATCATTGGTGTGAAAAATATTGTCCATATAAGCAGTTTTGCATATTACCACCTACAGTCTAAACAGCTGAACGAACACTCAAATAATACGTAGTGAGATTCATCTTATATGGCAATCCAAAATGGCGGATTACCTTTTTTGTAATGTAAAAATCTTGCAATAAAATTGCTAAATAATATATGTTGTTGAATTCACTAAACAACGCTCTCACATAACATCATCGTCATCAGAAAACCTCTACATTCTACAATATTTCATTATTTGTCGTAGATTTCATTAACTTCTGTCATGTGTGATTCGACTCAATGCCACAGTGCATTAAGATAAGCTATTTCATGGTACATAACATAATGCACAACTGTATTAGAATACTAGCCATATAATTATATGTAAGTATTGTAGTTGTCCTCAGCTCATACGGGGGATTTAATTCTGCAGCATTACAGCGGGGTAATTGCGTAACACGCTATCAATAGCATAATCAACCTTAAAAATTCCCACTGCTGGGACACAGGCCTCCTCTCTGTGAGAGGGAGTGGGCCATAATCCACCACGCGGGCCCAGTGCGGGTGGGTGGAATGAATGACATTACCTGCGGAAAGGACACGACCACGTAACCTTTCCGCACGTAATGTCATTCCCATACATTTTGGCGTAAATAAATGTGTTTTGTCTCTAGGCTCTGTTCCAAGACTTTGGCTCCTAGTGTAGAAACAACCTCGTTCCTCCCAACATTTTCGCTATGTGCAAGATCTTCTGACCGATAAGATCGGGGTCTGAGTTAAGGATTCTGCCATCTAAATTGTAAACAATATTGCATTTGTGTTAGCCCTTAGCCCTCGAGCCTAGAATACTAAGTTGATCTCCTCACTTCTTCACGGTAAGCTAGTACATTAAAAACTACTAAAGTACATAGTAAGTAGTAGCTAATGTAGCTATGTGCAACGAGGTCATCAACAGACCCTTAAATTATCAGTTTTAGTGTCATAAGTACCTATGAGATTAATTAAATACTTGGGCTATCGCGATGGGTACTTTGTACTTACTTCATCGAGGAAATTAATATTCTATGTAACACGCATATGATAGTGAATATTTACATTGACATCTGCATATAATAAATTATGTAATCTGTTTGAAATTGGAACCGTGCACCTAGCTTCTGACGTTTCATACGTGCCCATGCAGGTTTATATGAAATAAAATATTTTGATTTTAATGAATGATTGTGGACGCTGAAGAATTATGTATAAATCCTGGCATAATATACCAGGTGATTGATTTATCCATATTTTTGTACATTAATCCTCGTATAAAAAGATCGATAAGATGTAGCTATACGCTATAGGTTTAGGTAGTTAAATAAAGGCAAACAATAAAATAAAAAAACATGACTCATAGATGCGAAAACTTTAATTTCAAATGTTAAAATCATGTTATTAGTAAGTAATTTATTAAAAGGCTCTATTCTGAATCTGTATCAGAATCTGATGAACTTTCTGTCACGTAAATAATAAATCGTTCCTTTGCATCATCTGTTATTTTATCTAATTTAACGTTTTCTGTACTTCTTTTAATATATTTTATTTTATTTAACCGACCAAACGTAATACCTATCTGCCAGTTCTGTTGCCATACTAGGTAGGTACATACATCACAGTTATACTTTTCAATTTAGCACCGTTATCTAATCCGTTGTATAAAAGTGGCAACTATAAAATACCCTTTTTACGATTTGTTTACCTTTATTTAATTACCTAAACCGATATAATATAAGTGTAACCTTAGTAAAACATGGAATGCCTTCACCGTATATTTTTTTTTTTCATTGGTAATGTCTGAAATTGAATATCGAGCCGCTCCTTTATTAATGAATGTTGACGAGTTAGAACATGGTCACGAACACGCCTCATCAATTAAAATAGCATACGTTTCACACAATTACTTAGATAAACGTGCGATGTGTGATAGGCGCTAATTACACACTGATTACGTTTAGCTACACGATTGCTGTCTACACCTTGAGGAATAATTTCGTCGTTTTCTGTACACAGGTAGTTGTACGTAATTCGCAGAAATTATTTATCTCGCCGTTTTGTACTTTGGGAATAAACCTAATCATACATTTCTTTATTAGTGAAAATTGCGTGTACTAAACGGACAGGTCCACTCAACCTGTGTGGTTCTGTCCTCAAAAGATCATTTCAGACATCAATCTACTTACATGGTCTTCATATGATCAGACCAAGATTATGTCTGGACTTTAAAAGAGACTGTGACCTCTGAGTTTGTTTCGGCCTTTCTTCTCAGAGTAGTCAGATAGGAAACGCCGACCTCATCTAGGTTTTTTTTAATATGATACACATGTAAAAGTCTTACAAAATACAAACTAACTTGCAGAAATAAAATCATTTATCTTCTGTCTGCTGTAAATTTTTAAACTTTCCTCAAAGACACATTATTTCGGCCTGTAAATGAGGACAACACTAGTGACACCATTTTTCTTAGGATATCTAAATGTCTAAAGAAATAACTGTAAAGCTACTGAAGAGTAAGAAAGAACTAGCTGTAGTAACCCTAACTCAAACCTATTGAATTATGAAGAAGGTAGGCAGTTAGAAACGGAAACAAATCGATATTGTCACCGAAAGGACAGTGCAGTGTAAAAATCGATCATCCTCGACCCTGAGTATAGCAGGAAAATGTTATATTATGCATCATGCTGGTTATTGAGTCGTTATCGATTTTTTTTCTTGCCTTAGCCCCCAAGATTGACTAACACAGGTACACTTGTCGCCCCTTGGTAACCTCTCCGAAAGTCGGTAGATAAATTATAATCGTCGATTATTTGTATAATCCGGGCATTCGACTGATAAGATAGGCAACATTGTTAGTTAAAAATGTGGTTCTGTATGCTCAAGTCCTTTGTGAATTGAGGTCCCTGCGAGTATACTGAAGGAGGATACTAGGGAACTATTGGTAGAGAGTAAGAAACTTCAGGATGCAAAGGTGCTAGGCAGGTTCATGTACACGGATTGGCAGACGGTTTAGACGATGCGGCTGATGAAAAAGATATTGTAGCTGGCTGCTTATATGTATAATATGAAGGTTATAGGTATGTTTCCATGTATAATGTGTATCGATGATGGCCAGGATTTGACCACAAATATTCTACACATGGCATAGATGCGCTGGGACCATGGTTGGCAAGGTGTACTTGAACAAAAACTATAACATAATGTGTTACTTTCACATTTCATGTTACTATTACATAAAACTTAGGTATCACACCGATTATTATCAATCTATCTATATATAAATAAAAAGAGAAGTCCTGACTGACTGACTGACTCATCAACGCCCAACCCAAACCCTTGGACCTTGATAGCTGAAATTTTGCACAGAAGTTCCCTTTATAATGTAGACGAGGAATAAGGAAGGATTTTTCGAAATTCAATCCCTAAAGGAGTTCGATAGAGGATGAAAGTTCCGAGCGGGCGAAGCCGCTGGCAAAAGCTAGTACTACGTAATCCGTATGATAAATGAAAAAAAGATACCGAATTTTTGCAATGTAATCTTCTAAAACAATTTTAAAATAACCTAACTCATCATTATTCATTGTAGCACCGTATACCTAAGTCCTAACAAAATATAATTTGAATCTAACCTGAATCTGCTTAGTCAAATATTTTGCGACAATTCAGTGAATTTGATGCCATCTAAGTACATTCGTACTCGATGCATTAGTTACTATTGCAATTCTACCCTCGTTCTCTAAAATCAGTTGAAATACGACAATATTTACATACGGTTCCCGCCGTAATATTATATTTATCAGTCGGTAGCTGCACTATCTACCTACAATTTGTGCAGGGAGTGGCTCATTCGATGTTCGAGATAACGTGGCGATAGCTTTAACAGCTATTAGATTTAAATTAGTACTCACCCGGTTACTCTACTAATATGACAGCTTGACGTGTCACTGATAATTGTTCGTATATTTTTTGGAATTGAGGTTAAAAGTGCTGTGAAGTGTTTTTTTGGAGAAAAATGACCGACACGAAGCCTTTGCTGCAGTAAGTTTTGAGTTTTAGGTTAATTATTATGTAGAATGATACAATTCCGTCGACTGTTATATGCTCGGAGCTTGGAATCTGAAAATATGACAAATTTCTTGAACATGTTTAGTCTATTCGAAACATCCATAGCACATTTTTGAGTTGGTTAGAGATTTTTTTTAAATTTGTGATAAGTATTGGACAGTTTTTTTTTTACTGTGTGAACTTATATAGTACCTATACAGACTTTCATAGAAAGAAAATAAACTCGAACATTGTCATTCACACTATTGAAAGTATCACAATGTGAATTTGTTAGTAAGTGTTGGTACATTGTTTCTTTTAAACCATTTACAATATACTTCAGGTCATTGTCCTTCACTCAAAGACGGGAAGCCTGAAGATGTTCGTCAAAACAGCAATGAATTGAATACTAGGCTACACGTTTTATTGTTTACTCGTTTAATGACCTCGCCTAGTTTACTTTTCAATCCCTGTATCTAATGTCTATTAGATAAGTGTCGTATTTACACTACACAATATATCTAAATGTTACCTCTGTTTCTAATAATTGTAGCTCCTTGTTGGTTGCCGGATCAAATTCAGCAAAGATTTGATTTTGGATTGTCAACAAATTGGTTTAGTACTGCATTCAATTACAGGTGGAAAACCTTTGTAATATGTATATTATTAGGTACAAAGACAATTAGAGCAAAGTATAATTTACGTTTTTTTTTATCTACCCTCAAAAAAAGTTGCTCAACAATATTAACGGTCCCTAACTACAAATATATATACCTATATGGGTATAATCCCCCCAACTACAAAATTACAAATGTTACAGGAGAGCGCTTCAAAGTTTCAAACACGTGTAGGTATATCATGTTCTAGTTAATGTAATGTTTTTTTATTTATTTTTTTGGGTGGGAAATCATCTAATAACTTCTCCCGCTCTGGGTGGAGCAGGAGGGCGTGTCAGACTTTTACTGACTAAAACCCACCCGTGTTCCTTCATTAGCCCGTATGCCAGGGGCTGTGGTACCTCTTTCAAACAAACCCGCACCCCTGGCAGGCATTGGCCCTTGCGGGCTCCATCATTTTTTGTGCTGACATCTCTTTGAGGCGCGCGTGGAACACAACGCGCCGTCGACTTGGGCTTGGTCCTTACCGGACAGCGAGCTACCCATTACTCGCCGTCCGCAAGCCCATGCCTACGGTGGCCGGAAATCGGCCTGGGATTCCCGACGCCCAGGGAGTTAATGTAATGTTATGATGGATTTAAAGTGCATTTTGCCATCTTCCTATGAGAATAAAGTTAACTCAAACCTCAGTAATTGTGGTTTTAAAGGTAATTAATATAAATATTAATTAGGTGAACAATAACACGCGACCTTAGTCAGAGCTTAGTTTTGACAATGTTTTTGATAACGCTCTGTTGCTATCGTATGTTAGGATTAGTATTATTTAGCTGTTTTTATTTCCTTGTGATGGTATAGGTACTTTGGTCGGTCAAGAACATCAAAATATGTCAACAAGTACCTGGTGCTTATCAAAATAAGAAATAGTCCAAAAATTTACAGTTTACAAGGCCCACGACGTTCTCACATTCACAAAATATGTATAAAAGAATCTTAAATTTATAATTTAAAATATAAATAAAATACCAAAAATTAAAACCTGTTTAGACCAAATGACATGATTGCCATAACAACTAATAATAACGAGTTGAAATTACAATTATAGATAGACAAATGTCAAATAATGACAATGTGTGCTGAAAAAGTTACATCTTTCACTTGGTTTTGTTACCAAAAAGAACTGTCAAAAACCATAGTGATTGTCTTAATACAATGCAATACTGATAACTAGTAATCCAGAATGGCTGGCCATGTGGAGATCACAATGACCATTCATTGGAATACGAGTTTGCAATACGTGGAAATTTGTATATTATGATATCTTGTAGCCTGCATACGTCATATATTTACTGAAGAACGTCTTTGCAAACGCGTTGATATTTGCATGTTATTGTGTGAATTGTAATCTGTGTAAGACGTTTGTTAGCACCCCTACTTTAGACTACCTAGTCGGTCAAATTTTTGTGAAATCAATGGTATGATAATGATTTGTGGCCGCGACTTACGAGTTGTAGGCTGGTTCGAGCCCAGTTTACTTTGCGTTAATAATATCATCACCACTGCTCTCAAAACGACAAACTACATTGTGAAGAAACGAAAGAAAGGAAGAAATGTCTAATAACCAAAAATTCGAATATATGCGACATCTACCAACCCGCACTGAGCCCGCGTGGTACATTATGAGTACGAGGCCTGTGTCCCAGCAGTGGGAACATTATAGGCTGATTAAACTGTGCTTAAATTTTATATTTAACCGGATTTGTGGAAGGCTGGTATTCGATTCTCATTTAGAAAGAAATAAAAAATATTTAATGTGACTCGCACTTGAAGATAATAGTTATCTCATGGTTGATGAAGACGACGAGAACTATGACAATCATGAATCACCTACCTAGTCAGCAAATAGAAACATAAATACAAAACCAGTGAGCCTTAGCCTAAAACATTGACATCTCTGTTAATTTTTTAGTACCGATCGCAAAGCTAGTCACAATAATGCTGATGCAGCAGCATTCCTCTAGTCTACACAAATTCTCATTACTCAGAAATGATACAAAAATAATATCTCCATTATTATGATTACAGCACTTACGGCCATTGTCTGTAAAATGGTACAATTTGTGACCAAGGGTGCCGCTCTACTCACACATGTTACTGAGGTGTACAATACACTCTCCCACGAGTCCCACAATACGCAAGAGACACTATTTATGCGTTTTCTTCAATATTTATGTAATACGGATGAAGTTTTTGTTAGATTGCATGATGTTTTCCTGTAGATGAGTTTATTAACTGATCTTTTGATAGACAAATGTTTCGCGGAGATGATACTGCAGGCGTAGCATGACGCTTTGTATTTCTACGAAGAATAGACAGTGCTTTTTCAATACAAAGTGACATTTCGTTGCTCCATTTTCGACATCGCACCGTAGATATCCTTCTACAAACTGTAATTTTGTCTTTCGTTCCGAACGATCTTTGTCTAGGTCCTTATAAATGTAGACTATTTCAGAAGAATATTTTTTCCCAAACTGTCAAAATCACACTGACAACAAACTTTCAACTCGACGGCCACAAAGTACCTAAATACGAGTATATACGATTATCTACAAAATCATGATTCGTTTAGAACGCATAACTGTGATAATTAATAGAAAAACATAGCTATGTTCTTATTGTATATCATTGAGTAAATACATAGTCATGTCTATTCTTCCGTCGATAAATCGGTGCTCGTGCTAAGCCTGCTGGTTTATAGTAGCCGCAAATATCTACAAAATGTGATAAACATTCATCCTTAGCATTTGAGTTAGAACTATATTGGGAAAACAACAGTTATTCTTTTCTGTTATGGAAATAGTTCCACCTGTCGGCTTTTCAATTATCTTGTCAAGCACCTACTGTCGCCTAAAGATCACTCACTCCACATGTAATTTACCGTGATGGTTATATGACAGAAAAATTAAACATTGTCATGACAACTACCAATAACGAGTTGAAATTAGAATTATAGGTAGGTACCTATATCTATCTCTCTCATGGTAACATAATAACAGTGCATATCATTGGCAGCCTTGTTGCACTGCCGAGTAATAGGCCTCATCCCTTTTGTGTCATGTCTACCAGGGTGCTCACTCTGGAATATAATTCCGATAGATCGACATTGGTCAAACGTCAGTTGGTTGAGTTAAACGTCAGGGATTGGCTGGACTCATTCCCCCTTATTACAAAACAAGGTTTTTCTTTAGGTATGGTTTAAACCATCGAGCCTGTTTTTTTAATAAGAACCTAACTGAAATCTAAATACAGCTCCTTTTACAAAACTGACAAGTTAGTCCAGTGCTAAATTGTCAGTTTTGGAAAAAGAGCTTTAATTCTATTTCAGTTCTAAGTTCTTATTTCAAAAACGTGCTCGATGGTTTAAACCATACCTAAAGAAAAACCTTGTTTTGTAATAAGGGGGACTGAGTCTAGCCAATCCCTAACGTTTGCCTGACAATTCCAATGTCGATCTATCGGAATTATATTCGAGAGTAAGCACCCTGGTCTGTTCAATTCTCAATGAGGCTCCTCGCGATATTCTCTGTGAGCTTAACACGAACTCGCGAAGTGAACGTAAATTGAAATTCGATAATTGAATTCGAACGATTATAAATTTGCAAATACTTGTTTCGCGCATAGACTGTTGGTATTCAAATCTATGAGTGATAATAATTGTCTTTTTCGCTAAAGTGAAAACTAATATCATATCTATAGTTGTATTTCCAATTTGAAAACCGTTTGAAGTTACGTCACGTTTATGTCGCGCGTTCTGGCTAAGGTCTTTGAATAAAACCTTTGAAAAATACCATCTAGCTGTTGGTCTACCAGCTTCTGCCAGATCCTGAGAAATTGTTACAAATACACATTACAACCAAGACAAACATCCTTTACTATTATGCCTTATCGAAATCACGTGAACGAAACGTTTCCCGTTCTGCCCCGAACAAGGTCGTAAGTGGCACTATATTAATGGGTCGTTAAACCCGACTGCCCTTAAAAAGCAGTAATCTCTCGATAACTAACATTAGCGCCGATTACGATAAGTAATTGATAAACATGTGAAATACAACGAATCGAGCAGGTAGTAGTTATATTTTTAAATTGGATTTAGATTGTTGATTTTTATGTGGAGGAAATTCGGTAGGGTGTTTGTTCAGTTGCTTTGCCTACCAGAATTTTTGTTAGAAATATTTGCAGGTGCACGGGTCAAAATCAATGTCAATCGGCTTTCATTCCAACCAGATGTAGCTGAATACCAGTATTTTATATCTGGTTTTATGACCTCCACAACCCAGTTACTGGTACTTATCCTTGGTAAGACTGTCAGACTTTTTGGGCTTCCGACCTGTAACGGCTTAACATGCTTTCGGAGGCACGGAGGGGTCTCGTTATGTTATGGATGGACCCATCCACGAACTGACCGCGGCGATCATAACTTAATCCTCGATTCAGTCGTGTGGCTGTTATTATTTAAGCCTATAGCTAATTTAGTAGTTGTAAACTGCTCTTATGGTGCCGGACGTAAAGAATAGCACCATCCGATTTCATCCCGTGGGTGTCGTAGAAGGCGACTAAGGGACTTACCAGAGAATGGGCAGCAGCGTTCTCTGTGTATGTTACCACCATACTGCGATCGCCAATGAATGGATGAAATGGCGGCAGGTCACGGGAACAATCTGCGACTCCCATATTCCCCTTAAACTTCAGGGGAAGATATATAAAACCATGGTAAGACCAGGGGCCTAAGTCTACTAATTTATAAACGTTACAATGGTCTCTCAATGGTGTGTTTTTGACAGTTTTTGTATGGCAAATCTGTCAAAAACTTACCATTGAGAGACCATTGTGACGTTTACAAATTAGTAGAGTTAGGCCCCTGCCGTCTTGTATGGGTCAGAATGTTGGGCCACAAAAGGGATGAATGAAAGGCAATTGCATGTAGCCGAAATGAGAATGTTAAGAGGAACGTGTGGTGTTACACGAATGGATAGAATAAAAAATTAGTACCTACATAAGAGGAAGCCTGAAAGTGGCACCGATAACTGAAAAGTTGTGTGGGAATCGTTTGTCATGGTATGGGCATGTGATACGGAGGAATAAGGAAAATATCGTGAGGAAGTTTTGAGTATGAATGCCGATGGCTATAAGAGTAGGAAGAGACCAAAGAAACGATGGATGGACTGTGTGAATGATGATATGGTGAGAAAGGGTGTCACTACGGAGATGACGACTAATAGAGAAGTGTGGAAGAAAAAGACCTTGCGCCGACCCCAAATAAATTGGGATAAAGGCGGGAGAGTGATGACTGCGATCGCCAACCCGCTTGTCAAGCGTGGTGATTATGGCAAACCCCCTTTTGAGGGAGGCCTATGTCCAGCAGTGGACGTCTTTCGTTCAAATGATGATGATGATACTGCCCCTTGTTTCAGCAAGAAGTCTTAGAGTATTTGAAATTGAAGGAAAATCAAGAAAACCTAATTTTTGTGTTCAGTAAAAATGCTACCATGTATGCCACTACATTACGTGTCAAAAGAAATAACAACATAAACAATAATCAGAAAACGTGGTTATCTTCTTATCAACGAAAGTCGTAAATACACAAGGAAATGGGTCATAACTTCATAAGAGTAACATTTACCGTGGATAGCACTTAGTGTAAGTTTTAAATCGAAATTCTGATCTTGTTTATTTGTGCGTTTGGCATGTAATAAGAAACTTCTTCGTTCTCCTGTTTGCCATGGCCTCATCAAAGCAAGAACTGCCCATCTTTAGCCCTGTCCATTGACAAAATGTATTATTTAAATCCATGATTTGCGATTATCTCAATCAGTACTATAGTTTTCTTTACATCTATGCATTTTTTTTAAGTTTTCGATTTTGGTATCGTCAATGTCAATAAATAATGTAGTAGATGCAACTGCTTCAGTTGCCAACTTGAATGGAACAGTTACTTAAATATTTACATTTAATTTTTATTAAATTTTTAGAAAGTCTAGTGTGTCGTTCGTTGGGCTAGTGGTCACAACCACTTCTGCTGAGCATGAAAACCTGGGTTCAATTTCATGGATCGGGCAAAGTGTTATTGTATTTTTACTAGCTGTGCCCGCGACTTCGTCCGCGCAGAATAGTTCCTTTTTTAAATTTATTATCTGGATAGATATTAATAAAAATAAATAAAATTGCTAAAATAAAAGTAGCCTTAAGTTACTCCATATTACATCAGCCAATAAAAGTCCCGTAAAAAATCGGTCAAGCCGTCTCTGAGGTTAGCCGGAACAAGCAGACAGACAGACAAAAATTGTAAAAAATGTTATTTTGGTATATGTACCGAGTATACATCCATAGGCATTAAGTAAAAAGCGGTTACTTTAATATTACAAACACACTCCAATTTTATTGATCTGTATGTACAGATTTGTAATTTCTCAGTATCAGATCGGAGTCTCTTTGTGAACAGTTGATGGTAAGAGTCTCGCCCCCTATTATAGGAAATGTGGATGTACTTTAGGTGCACCTCTGCCCAACCCTTAGGCCTGAAACTGCGTTAAGCGGACGCCCGCGCGGTTTCATACAAATGTGCCCCGTCGCGGTCCCATGCGCGGGCGTCCATCGCGGGGTAGGCTGCTTTAAGTCGCGGTAGCACGTTCCCGTGGGATAATTTCCGACATCCACGCGGATCTCGCGAAGCCGCGGGCAGCAGCTAGTCGTAAATAAAATGTCCCCGCGACTGGAATCATTATGATCCCACCTCGCGTGTCCACGCACATAGACCCGCGACGGTCGACCGTCGCGGGCGCCCGCATAACGCAGTTTCAGCCCTTAGGGGAATACAGGCGTGATGTTATTAGAAAGCCTTAATTAAACATTTAGCAGGCATCGTCAGATTTCACACAAATGAACTCTAAAAGGCTGTAATCTCACGATAGTACTGTTAACTAACGATAAGGTAGGTATATTGTTTATTAATTAATACTATATCGTGTATATTAGCCACGATAACACATGTTTTGCATGTAAATACGTCGCTTTACATTGACAATTAATACTAATTATCTACAGATATACAAATAGATAGGAGTTATGTGTAAGGCGCTTATATAATTTATACAAAGACGATCCGTGTTTGCTCTAGTAACCTAGATCGATTTAATTTTAAGTTAACAAATATAGTAGGGCAATAATAATTCTGCCTTTTGGTGCTTTGTAGGTGTCAAGCTCGTCCTTCCGTCTTCGTCTCGGCCTGCCGCGATCGCGTCGTGTGTTTAGTGGGACCCAATCGATGGGTTTCTTAGCCCATTTGTCATCTGAAATGCGGCAGACATGTCCGGCCCAGTCCCACTTAGCTGAGCGGCTTTCTGGGTAACGTGAACGTCCGTGATCTTGGTTTTGGCACGCAGTGTTATATTCCTTATACGGTCCGAAAGAACACCTAGGATATTGCGCTCCATGGCCTCGGCCGCGTCATAGCCCAGGTTTGAGAACCACTTATACGTGAGAATGGGGAGAATACACATGTAGATCTTCTAAAGATCTTTCTTGCTTCATAATTGTTGCTTAAATGACAATAACACATATGGTCAAGCAGATATTGTAGACATCGCTGCAAAAATTGCAGTCTAAATTGCCATAGTGAGAAACCATGGCATACCACGCCAAGGTTTTTCAAGCCATAAATAATGATTCGTATGTTACCTAAATATAATATCACATATTCACATCCGTGCGATAAAAACCAAACCACAGAAAGAAAACCTATATGTTCATACCACAGACATCACAATCAACATACAAAACAACAGTTTGCCTGATGACTTGATAGCCAGCAATGATAGTAACCGCGTTGTTATGCGGTGATTGGCGAACTGCACAAATAGGATAATATACTTGTTTGTCAGTAACCACTGATTCTCTATTGTCTGTGTACGCAAAATTGAACGTTTACGGAAACATTCCGCCCGCCACATGGAAGTAAACGTGAACAAGAAATTAATTACATTCAATGTATGGCAAATGCATGGAATACATTACCAAGCATTTAATTTTCTTTGGAATTCCACGATGTTGTAACTTTCGGTTGTGAATTTGCTTCGTTTCGTGGACTTATCTCATCATCTGCCTAGCCCTGTCCTAACTATGTTAGGGTCGGCTTCTAGTCTAACCGGATGCAGTTGAATACATGGAGTGACTGCCTATCTGACCTCCACAAATCAGTTATTTTATTGGGTGATACAATAACCCTTGGTAAGACAGGGTGTCAGAATTTCGGGCTTCTGACGACGCGTAACGACTGTCAAGTCCACGAATGAGAGCCCGGACCAGCTTTCCTCGGCACGGAGGGTAGGTAAGGATGGTCACCCATCCACGTACCAACCGCGGCAACCGTGAGTTATTCTATAGCTGTGTTTTATTCATATCGACCCCAAGATGAATTTTCAAATGTAATCACTATGTGATCCTTCAATGTTACCATTAGGTATTTCATTCCGTTTGGTGCCGGACGTAAAAGAATAGCACCATCCCATTTCTTCCCGTGGGTGTCGTAGAAGGCGACTAAGGGACTTACTAGAGAATGGGCAGCAGCGTTCTCTATGCATTTTATCACCATACAGCGATCGCCAATCCGCCCGCCAAGCGTGGCGATTATGGCAAAACCCACCCTTTTGGGGGAGGCCTATGTCCAGCAGTGGAAGTCTTTCCGATGAAGTGATGAGGTATTTCATGGGTCCTATGATTATATTAATATGGATTTTCCCAGCGACAGTTAATAGAATCTGTTATGGTTGCAGGAACGAGATAATAGAATTGTTTACACTCTACTCTAATTTACCTACGGTATAGTATAGGTAACTACGATAATTTGGTCTGTCAGTGATATTTGTTTACAATATTATCATTACGTTCGATCGTCCGTTTGGTCTAGCTAGTGGGAATCGACATCACTCCTTTTCATTAGTAAGTACTGACGCTCACTTAGGTACACACGGCTACACATCAAGCTATACATTTCCAGTTTACGTTGATCTCGCACTGTACGGAAATCCTATACAATGCGAGATCGGCTTATACTGGAATTGTCTAGCTTGATGTGTAGCAGTGTGTACATCCTATTAACCGCGGTTGATTCACCGTTCTGAAGTTGGCTTGGCAAGTCCTCGATACTTCGTCCGTAAACCATTATCCACTTTGCAAAAGTAATAAAACGAATCAAATTTTTATCTTAAAATTGGTAATGACTTAAAAATTGAAACTTGTTTACTAAACTGACAATCAAATCAAATCATTTATTTTTTTGCCAACATGGGTAGGGGTATAGATGTTACAATGTTTTTATAATGTTCTCCATGGGCATGCAAAATTTACACATAATATAAAATATAACTTTCAAAATACTTAAAAAAAAAATATGACAAAATTATTAAATTGGAAAATAATTTTAATCGTATTTTCAATGTCAAGGAGTATTTAGTAGTCAATAGGTAATTATATAAATGTCAGAGTAAATAATGGATAAATAAATAAAAGTCTATTCCGTATTGGCCATAAGGATTCCCTTTTAGATATTCCTTCACAATGTAATACACTTTATCAGTTAGAAATTCCTTTAGCTTCCGCTTAAATATGTATGTGCGAGTTGTCAATATCTGTAATACAACATGGAAAATTATAAATCTTAGATGTCATGCAATATACACTGGAGTCCATTAAATCCAGTCTGAACTTTATTTCTTCACTTGGGAATTTTTCATACTTAAGCATAATTACTTTTGACAAAGACTGACATCTCATAAATGAACAGGCTACGTAAAGTACCTGGATAAACACGTCGCGCTTAACGACGCGCAGTTCGGCTTCAGGCCCGGTCTTTCCACCGAGAGTGCTCTCCTATGCCTCAAGCAGACTGTACAGTATTACACAAGTAGAAAGACCCCAGTATATGCATGCTATCTTGATTTATCGAAAGCGTTCGATCTTGTATCGTACGATATTCTATGGGGTAAATTAAGGGATGAAACTTGTCTACCTAAGGAAATTGTGCTATTATTTATGCATTGGTATACCAAGCAGAAGAATTATGTAAGATGGGCAGGCGCAGTCTCGAAGGAGTATGGGCTGGAATGCGGGGTGAGGCAGGGCGGTCTGACCTCTCCCACGCTCTTCAACCTGTACGTCAATGGATTGATCGATGAGCTCAGCGGCTCCGGCGTTGGGTGTCATATAGATGGAGTATGTGTGAATAACATCAGCTATGCTGACGATATGGTGCTGCTGAGCCCTTCGATTGGTGCATTACGGAGGCTCCTGAAAATTTGTGAGTCCTACGCGGTGACTCATGGGCTCAAATACAACACGAAAAAGAGTGAAATAATGATTTTCAGGCCGGACAAAAAGCGATACACATTCGTGCCGAAATTCACTTTATGTGGTACAGCTCTAAACAAAGTTGAGCAATTTAAATATCTGGGCCATTGGGTCACTGAGGACCTTAAGGACAGTGTGGATATTGAAAGGGAGCGCAGAGCGCTGTCTGTCCGATGTAACATGTTGGCCCGCAGGTTTTCACGGTGTGCGAGGACTGTCAAAGTTGCGCTTTTTAAAGCATACTGTCAGTCCTTTCACACCTGCGGCCTGTGGGTTAACTATACACAGCGGACATTCAGCGATCTGCGCGTCCAATACAATAACGCGTTCCGGGTGCTGATGGGGCTGCCGCGCCACTGCAGCGCTTCCGCGATGTTCGCGGCGGCTGACACAGACGGCTTTGCGGCCATCATGCGCAAACGATGCGCTTCTATTATGCGCCGCACGCGCGACAGTCCCAACGCCATCCTGTGCGCGCTGGCGGACCGGTGGGACTCTCCGATGCTGGCTCGATGGATACGGATGCACGCAGTCGTGTAGTTATTTGTCACCATCATTCGGGGAGTCCACCCGGACCCGCCACGCCACTATTAAAATTTTGTAATTGTTATTATTAGTACTAACACTAGTTTATAAGTTCACAATTATACTAACAAATTATGGATGTTATCATAAGGTGAATCCGAAATAAATGAATTTTATTTATTATACCTTTATTCATTCTGGTTCTTATTACTATACATTTTTAAATATTTTATAAAACAAAAATAAAAAATAAAACATTTAAAAATATATAAAATAGGGATCCGCCGGTATTGGGAGCAGGGTCCAGGCTACCGGTGGTTAGGGCTCCAGAGACAGGAACCTCCTCACGATGCGAGCCGTATCGAGGAGTACTGCCTTCTGAATCAGGCCTTTGATCCAGCCGCCTAACGAGAGCCTCGAGAGATGTTGTTCGAGGCTTTCGGCCATCAGTCCATTGGCTGATACGACAATCGGCACAATGATAGCTGAGTCCACATTCCACATGTCGACAACCTCGTGTGCTAAGTCGAGATACTTAATTTGCTTCTCTTTCTCAGCTTTCACGAGGTTCCCGTCATGCGGGATGGTAACATCGACTATCATTGTGCGGCGCGCTAACCGATCTATCACCACTATATCAGGCTTATTGGCTACAATAGTCCTGTCAGTAATGATAGATCGGTCCCAGTACAACGTGACATGGTCATTTTCAAGAACTGGGTCGGGCACATACTTGTAATACGGTACCTCATAATCCACAAGTTTATATTTCAAAGCAAGTTGCTGGTGAATAATCCTGGCTACTTGGTTATGCCTGTGCAAGTATTCGCCGTTAGCCAGACGAGAACAACCAGAGATAATATGTCTGATGGACTCACCCGGAAGGTGACATGCCCGACACACGTCCACCGTCCCGTCCTTCATAATATGTCTCCGGTAGTTATTCGTCAAGATAACTTCATCCATAATTGCACAGACGAAACCTTCAGTTTCCCCGAAAAGGTCACCAAAACGTAGCCAGGATACGGACGCTAAGAAATCAACACCGGGCTCATGAAGAGCTTATTTATTATTATTATTAAAGTAAGAATCTTAAGTATTTGAAATATGGTTCACAACTATCAGTGGTCTTTAGTCTGCATATTGCCCGTATGCACTTTTTTTGGGCTTTAAAAACAGCCTCCCATTCCGTCGAGTTCCCCCAGAAAATTACCCCATATCTCAGCGTGGATACCACGTATGCATGGTTTTTTTTTTTTTTTTGGGTGGGAAATCATGAAATAACTTCTCCCGCTCTGGGTGGAGCAGGAGGGCGTGTCAGACTTTTACTGACTAAAACCCACCCGTGTTCCTTCAGTAGCCCTTAAGCCAGGGGCTGTGGTGTCTCTTTCGAACAAACCCGCACCCCTGGCAGGCATCGACCCTTGCGGGTCCCATCACTTTTTGTGCTGACATCTCTTTGAGGCGCGCGTGGAACACAACGCGCCGTCGACTTGGGCTTGGTCCTTACCGGACAGCGAGCTACCCATTACTCGCCGTCCGCAAGCCCATGCCTACGGTGGCCGGAAATCGGCCTGGGATTCCCGACGCCCAGGGCGTCTCCGTATCCTGCGGCGGCTGGGGTCGCGAGGGCGCATATGCTGCCTCTCCCTCACGTGCGCTGCCTCCCTCTTCGCGAGCATCACTGCTTCGCTGAAGGAGGTGACGGCTCCCCATGCCCTCTCGCTCCGTACCATGGCCTGGACCAGGGCCGGACGCGAGAGATCGCCGCCGCCGATCGCCTCCACCCAAGCAGGGCAGACCGCCACCGTGTGCTCCACCGTGTCCTCAGGGCGATCTTCGCAGTGGAAACACCCGGGCGTTTCCTCCCACCCTATCCGAAACAGGAACCTCCCGAAACAACCGTGTCCGGTGAGGACCTGCGTCAGGCGGAAGGTGAGGACGCCATGCCGCCTCTCAAACCACTCCTCAAAGAGGGGACTTACCGCCGCAATCGTGGCGTGCCCAACGTATGCATGGTCATGTCATGACAGTGGACAAGTTTACAAGTTTGCGATAAACGATGGAATTCACAAATTGAAACGACTGCTTCGTAACCTGACACAAAATTATACAATCTCATATAAAAAAAAAAAAAAAAAAAAACAAAAATAGATAGATACTATAGTTAGGTTGACAATTTGATGAAAACGACAAATTGATTCACAATGCTTTACGGGTCAAAGTATAAATATATTATGACAATGCAAACAAGCATGAAGCGGAACCAACTAAATTCCGTTTTTCCTCACAGCTGTCTAGTTCCCGGGTTTTTCAATTAAATGCTCTTCGCCTTGAGACAATTGACCTCAAGTCCCACGTCCTAATTCATTGATCTAATTCAATTTAAAATTCAAGCTACATCTTAATATACATGCATAGTTTTTGTTGTATACCAATCAAACCACAGACTACATTGAATCAAACGGATGTCGACGTAATGTTTAACTATTAATTAACTTTATTCCCAGGGTGAAAGAAATTGTATAAAAAATACCATGTACACAAAAATATTAATATTTTGTAGGTTATTATTAAAATCAGGCACACGATACCCCAAAAGGGACCTGGGTGCTTACTCTGGAATATAATTCCGATAGATCGACATTGGAATTATCAGTTAAACGTCAGGGATTGGCTGGACTCACTAACTTAGAACTGAAATAGAATTACAGCTCCTTTTACAAAACTGACAATTTAGCACTGGACTAACTTGTCAGTTTTGTAAAAGGAGCTGTGTTTCGATATCAGTTAGGTTCTTATTTTAAAAACAGGCTCGACGGTTTAAACCATACCTAAAGAAAAACCTTGTTCTGTAATAAAGGGGACTGAGTCTAGCCAATCCCTGACGTTTGACTGACAATTCCAATGTCGATCTATCGGAATTATATTCGAGAGTGAGCACCCTGTTCCGTGGCAATCTCCTTTAATCCTAATCTTTACAAAAACGCCCATCTTCTTCAATCTTAATACTACGGTCTTATTCATAAAAGTTATCGAACATCTAAACAGTTGTTTAAAGTCTAGTTTTCAATACGAAACCAGACTTTAGCAACTATTTAGAAAGATATTCAATAACTTTTAATGAATAAAACCGTAAGATTATGGGGTACTAGGACAATGTCTTCTAGCATGATTGTCAGTATCCGCATTGTTTGAAGTCATCAACATTGTCAATTGCAAGAACAATTTGTTCATTTACCTATGATATGGCAAAATCCAGCTTCTGTACAAGCTTCGGAAGACTCTATTTTTACATTCTTTTGCTGGCAATTATTATCAAATTATACGACATTTATTCAAGGGTGTTTTTAAACTTTACTGGCATAATCCAATGTATGACTGATGATTTTATGGTTACGATTATGATTTCCGTTTGTCATGTAATATTCTCAATTTACTCAAAATCTTCTCTTTCTTTTCCAGGTTCAAAGAGGGCAAAGTATCGTATGGCACAGACAGCCCAGCGCGGGGTCGGCGGGTCATCTTCTGTGTACACGGCAACCCATCCACAGGCTGCTGTGCGGTAATAGAAACCAGTGATGGAGACAACGGGGACGGACACAATGGGAGCATATCAGAGGTTGAAAGTGAGTATGACACTAGGGTTAATGGAATTGGGACCTTAAAGTGTAAGGCAGATATCTTAGAGTTGCTTGATGAAACAGTTGCAACTGCAGAGGAAGTGACCACTCTGATAAATGAGCTACAATAAAATATTGCAATGTATCTATGCGATAATCGAGTGTTTCGCTAACTGTATTAAGAAAAAGTAATCTACGAATTATGAAAGGCTTGATTACTTTAAGCTGCAGTTTCTATAATCTACCGTCAACCAAGTATAAACATGGTGAGATAAATGTCGACTTTTACTAAGCAATGTTACGGTCGGGAAAATATTGTTAGATTTATGATAAACGTGTAACAAAATCTGTACATAACATTTAAAAAACTATTTTGTTCTATAATACCTACTAATACAACGACTTGTGTTCCACTCATATAGTTACTTATTGTTCGTATGCTTTGATTTTAGTATATTAGCTTTCCTTCGACGAGGTTTATTATTCCTTTCCAATCTGTTCCCATAATCTTGTTACGTTCACTTCACTTGGTCTTGGTAAATCTTCAAAGGTCAGATTACTTCCCCTTAATGTCGATTTACTTAACGCCTGGCTTGTTTGGGCCACCCATTAGTTCTCTACCAAACTTATTGACCTTGTGTTGTCATCCCCGCTTTGGAATGTTTGATTAATCAAACTCATTTCTAGATCACTACATAATTATTATAAAACAAAGTCTCCCGTCGCGTCTCTGTTCGCGATAAACTCAAAAAGTACTGAACGGATTTTCATGCGGTTTTCACCACAGAGTCATTTATGGGGAAGGTTTATGTATATAATTTGTTAAGGTTTTGTTTAAATTGGTATACGCGTGCGAGCCGCTGGAAAACGCTAGTAAATAATATTTGTACTGGAATACATATTAGTGCAGAGTGAATTATTCTTCTTCTTAGTATGTCGATGGGAATCAAAATTGACTCAGCCATTCGAGCTACCCGTTTGGCGCCATTACTAGCGTCCATCAAAATTAAATAAAATTGCTTCGTTTGTTGTTAAGTTGCTCTGTGTTTTGTTTTGTCTATATTCCAATAAGTTATACATTTACTCAAAATCAAGCTCGGGACTCTTTTTCCTCTACTTCTAATAGTTAATTATATATTTATTTTTGTCCCAAATACCGCAGTGTCTCAAGACGAAAGTCTTTGACCAGTGCGTGTTGCCAGTTATGACTTATGGAACCGAAACGTGGTCGCTCACAATGGGCCTCATAAGAAGGCTTAACTTGGCTTGGCTTGGCTTGGCTTGTTAAGGCTCGGCTTGTCACCCAAAGGGCGATGGAGAGGGCTATGCTTGGAGTTTCCCTGCGTGATCGAATCAGGAATGAAGAGATCCGCAGGAGAACCAAGGTAACCGAAATAGCCCGAAGAATTGCCAAACTTAAGTGGCAGTGGGCAGGGCACATTGCTCGCAGAACAGATGGCCGATGGGCCGAAAAGTTCAGGAGTGGCGACCACGTACCGGAAGACGTAAAGTTGGAAGGCCTCCCACAAGGTGGACCGATGACCTTGTGCGGGCCGCTGGAGTCCGCTGGATGCGGGAAGCACAGAACCGGTCGAAGTGGCGGAGCTTGGGGGAGGCATATATCCAGCAGTGGACGTCTTTCGGCTGAAATGATGATGATGATGATATTTATGAGAAATTCCCATTATATCTACAACAATAACTGACATCACCTACATGTGATTATACAGTGTTATGTTTACTATTCTAATCTCTCATTAGATAAATGTTAGTAATAATAATGTTGATTGTTCTGATGCAACAGTAGGATTCAGTCAAAAGACCATTTCTTTTTGAAATATTAACGAACATCCTAATATATTAGGTAAAAACCTAATTGTTGTCATATTCAGAATGAGCCTCGACCATCAGGAGGCTCTTATTGCACAGCTTGATTCAGAAAGCAGTACTTCTGGACACGGCACGTATAATCAGGAGATTCCTCTTTCTAGAGCCCTGACCTCCGGCATCAATATCTCCAAGCTTTTTGATACATACGCATCAGCTAATTAGCATCTTGTGGCTAACCAAACAATAATCTAAATATTAATACGTTAAGACCGCTTACGAGATGGGCGGACGACATCTGCAAAACGGCTGGCTCAAGCTGGATTAAAATAGCCCAAGATAGACAGGGCTGGAAATGCTGGAATTCTTTGGTGGAGGCTTTCACCTGCGGACGGGTCCTTGCAAACTTCCAGTGTTTTATAGATTAAGATTAGTTCACCTTGTTATTGAAAGAATTAATAGGCTTTTATTTATTTATATGTATATTAATACGTGAAGCAAAAACTTTGTACCCCTTTTTTCAAATATTATGTGAACGGAGGAGTACCTATAGAATATGGCTCAGTTAAGTTTAAATGGCGAAGGAGTGCAGAAAACTTATATGTTTATGTGATAATTAATTATGGTCGAAATTCGATCACTGCCGCGACCATTAGTAAAAATAATTCAATCAATGATATTGTTTCAGGACATTGCCACAGATCGAGGAACGAAGACATCGACAAACGGGCGCGAAGAAAGTTGATCATAGCCAGCATACTGTGTGTTGTATTTATGATAGGTGAAATTGTAGGTGAGTAAGAATCTTTTCGATATTAACTACGTAACAAGACCAGTGTAAGCCGGCTCCTGGTAAAATTCTATTGACTCTCCTTATTACGCTTGCCCAGCACCCAAAGAATCGAACGGAAAAATGCCCGAGCAATTTACAGGCTGCATTGAAAATTGTACTGTAGTACCAAAGCCTAAAGCAGAAAATTATATGAATACCGACACAGTCGGCTCGCGACTCAGGGAAGCTACGAAAGCAGAGAAGACAGAAAAGGCTCGAGCCTGCGCGAGGATTTTTCCGTTCTGTCTAAACTGACCCTAATTGCATAACACACTATTAATCAATATTGCTAATCCTTTGCTTCATAAATTCGAATAATTTGTCTTCTCAACAACGAATAATTAAATTTTGGCTTATGATCTCATGATCTTATATTTTGCCACAGCCAGCATACGTCACATAGCTCCAATACTTACGTCAATATATTGCAATAAAAATACGTTTTCGAAAACAATGGCTTGCATAATTGTCTGTAGGTAGGTACTTACGTTAGTAGAATTTCAAATAAGTGGCCGTGTAATCTGAATGTGGGTTATCGAAAATGGCGCATGTCCAAATTTCTTATTGTTAACATGAAACTTTGTTAAAATATCAAAGGGCTTATGTAATTTTTACGTTGTCTGGAATACTAATAGTACGATGTCGGTTATGGCTTCATGGACCATAAATATAGTTAGAAAAAAGAACGCATCGAATACAAAACCTTCACCTTTTTGAAGTCGGCTACAAAATACGGAACATGTTAGTCGACATTCACACGGACGTAATAAAATCGCGACGGGATTTGTTGCTCACCTGATTTTCTACCCTCGGTGTTGCATTGAAAGAAAGAAAGAAAAATATATTTTTTTGGCACAGACTAAAAAGGCACACAATACTTATACAGCAAAAAATAAAACTAAAAATTCAAACCAACAAAAAGTGTAAGTGTATCAGAGTACATCTCAGTGCGTTGCAAAATAGTGTGTTCGATTTTTAAGTGCGCGAAAACGTTTACGTGCGTGGGAACGTGGGCTAAGGATGCCTCCTATTTAAAAGCGATCGTCGCGCGAATACACGTCGGCGCGCTCATATGTCACTATTGTCGGTGAACTTGGGTACTACCACCAAGCCTTTTCCCAACATAGTTGGGGTCGGCTCCCAGTCTTACCAGATGCAGCCGACCCCAACATATGTAGATACACAATAAGGAACATACGTAGAATAATAAAATTATTGTGACTTTTGGAAAAAAATGTTTACTTTTACCCTTTCAAACTGGACACAACAATAATGCATGGCGACAGAAGTCTTTATTGTTGACTTCCCCTATCGATGTTATCTTCCGTCCTCCAGGTATATATCTTCAAAACCTGTCCCTTTCATTTTGCAGGAGGTTACCTATCCAACAGTTTAGCGATAGCCACAGACGCTGCCCACCTCCTCACAGACTTCGCTAGTTTTATGATATCGCTGTTCTCACTATGGGTGTCGAGCAGGCCTGCTACAAGACGGTAAGTCGAGTCTTAGTTTGGTAAAACTAGTGTATTTGGTCAACCTATCATTATAATGTACCGGGGCACCATAATTGGATTGATACTTAGCTAAAGTACTAAGTGATGCAAGGTTCAGACATATGTATAACCCATCAGATAAAAGCGGTATGTGGTCTTCAAAGATGGAGACTGAGCATGAGGTCCTGGGTTCGATTCCCGGGGCAGGCAAAGTTCTTACTAATATTATAAACGTGAAAGTTTGTATGTATGTATGTATGGATGTTTGGATGTTTGTTACTCAATTACGCGAAAACGGCTGAATGGATTTGGATTAAATTTGGTACACAATTAGTTTATAACCTGGATTAACACATATGATACTTATTATCCCGGTAGTATCTTCCCGTGGGATAAATTCCGACAACCGCGCGTGCGAAGCCGCTGGCAAAAGCTAGTATTATTTAATTTTTCCATCAGGAATTTGTCAGTAGCAGCCCTTAGTCTGGATTTGTGTCAGTTTGATGGCAATAGGCTCCCCCTATTACATGGGACTTGAACATTACTGGTGAAATGTGGGTGTACTAGGATACGTTTTTAACAAAAAAAAAAAAAACAGCAGTTCCATACATTTTGACCGCGTAGGTATTGCACTTTTGTATGACATAGCAAATTTTTTTGTATAACCGACGAACATTTTCTGTGCTAGAGGGGGTCTAGAATGACAAACCATTTTTTTGTTAATTTTTATCAATGAAATTTCCATTTTTTGATGAAATTTAATTACTTGCCTATTACTGTATAGAATCAAGTTCTTCCAACTTATCAGACAGCTGTGCTGCTGGGGAGTTTGTTGCGCACTTCTTCTTCCCAGCTAAAGCACTAGGAAGTGTCGAAGGGTGGGCTTTTTAGGAGACTGTCTTATGTAATTTTGACGTTCGAAAAGTGCTGACTCTCTCAGCCTAGTTTGAATAAATGACTTTTGATTTGATTGATTTGATATAACTACTAAATGCATGGTTACAGTTTGCGCACGGGTTAAAATCTTATCCTGTATAGATGCACCTCTGCTTAACCCTTCGACCTTTTCTCTTCCCAGGATGCCATTCGGCTGGTACCGTGCAGAAGTCATAGGCGCCCTGACGTCCGTGTTACTGATCTGGGTGGTGACAGGCATCCTGGTGTACATGGCAGTGCAGCGGGTCATCTACCAGGAGTTCGAGATCAACGCCATCGTCATGCTCATCACCTCCGCTGTGGGAGTCGCTGTTAACCTTGTGTGAGTTGTCTAAAAACTATGATGTTGAGTTATGCCTCTTTTTTGAGGGTGGGAAATCATCAAATAACTTCTCCCGCTCTGGATGTAGCAGGACTGGGCGTCACACTTTTACTGACCAAAACCCACCCGTGTTCTCTCAGTCGCCGCGCCTGGCACACAGGCAGGCGGGATCTCTTTCGAACAACCCGCACCCCTGGCCTCCTTGGTTAATTAGGCCTCTTAGACCGACTAAAGCTCGAATCTGTCATCTTCAACTGAAAGTATTTAGTGATGCGTGGTGCAAGTGGACTTTATCCACACTGTTGGAACCCGATTCAAAGCTTGCAGATTTTTCTACTCAAACTCCTTTATTAATTACATATCACACTTAGTATCTCATTAGACAGGGCAAGGCCATACCATTAATTTATGATGCTTTTAATAGGCTCAACCACACACCCTCACCCTCTTAATAAACGCGGACTAAACTGATGCCAAACATAAACCTCAAAAAGAAAATGGTAGTTACCTAAATCTGAAGCTTATAGTGCCCATTTCAAGATTCTTCTAGTTCAGCGGCCATTGCCAATTTTTGCGTATGCTGAACAAGGTGAAAAGTTCCTCGTTCTCCATTGAATCGACAGACCTCCGACCAGAAGGGTGTCGCGTCTGGTGGGCTACTGCTTGATGGGTATACATATAGGGTGGCAGGGACCCCGCGCATATACTGATGATGGATTGGTGCTTCAGTACATACTTACTATAATATTAGCGTACAAATTTTACGTCTTCTATTAAAAATCAAAAGTTGTTCAGTACATTTGACTGCTACTGTACACTTTTCTATGAAAAGGCAGTTCATTTTTGGTTTAATAACCGACGTATTTAGAATCATGTTCTGAATTCATGGTAACAGTTTGCGCGTCGATGTCCCTGCTGCCCAGTTTATGCTAATTTCGCGGTAAACTCTGATTACGATGTAGCTTACCGTTAGTTGTAGTTCTTACGTGATGGTATGCATTCTCAACATCCACAAACATGGACACTGAAGGCTGCATATGTCGATGACTCGTACATAGCAGCATAGCTGTCTAACACTGACACTGATGTAACAGCGATTCCTACTGATAGAGTAGGAATCGCTATCATTTTGACAGCTCCACAACATTAATGTTGCTAAGCAGATAATTTTTTCGAACATATGAAAGGATGGATTAGGGTGCAGATTCCTATGGATATTAATAACAGGGTATTGTGTATGTTTCAGAATGGGTCTGACCCTACATCAGCACGGACACAGTCACGGAGGCGGCGGCGGGCATGGACACTCGCATGGAGGAAGTAACCCTGTTCTTAATAACAAGGTAAGGGAATGGAAGAAAAAATATTGACGGCGCACATCATATACTTAAACAAAAACTGTCTCACGGCTGCGCCAAATAAAGCCTTATTGCTTCCTGTATAGGGTGCATAGATTTGAGGAAAACAAGAAAGCTAGAAACAGGAGACAAGTTAAAATAGCAAAGCGTAACGTGCAAAACATCGCCGTGGGCTTTTATCGTGTAGTAGTATCATTCCTTGAGATTAGTTTTCACGTATATTAAGAAGACGAATTGTTGCTTCAATTTTGCACATGGCTTTTAAATAAGAAAGGGTGGTTGTCCAGTCCTGACATTTTGTCACTCACAATTATAATTCCACTTACAGAAGGAACGCGGTGACTCAGACGCAGAAAGCTCAACTTCCCACTCCCACGAGCATCATCAAGAGAACATCAACGTGAGGGCAGCATTCATACACGTGCTCGGGGACTTCTTGCAGAGCTTCGGAGTGTTCATAGCGGCTATTGTTATTTACTTCAAGGTGATAAAAATAATAACACATGTCACTTAAAACTAAAAAGAGTGCGCAGCATTCATACATGTGCTTGGAGACTTTCTGTAGAGTTTGGAGTGCTGATAGCGGTCATTGTTACTTGCTTTAAGATGACAAGACACGACACGTGTCACTTATTCCTACTTCCGTACCAATATTACATATGCAAAAGTACTTTCACACCTAAACTGCTGGACCGATCGTCATGAAATTTGGCAGAGATATAGCCTGTGATATAGAGAAGGACATTGGCTACTTTTAATCGTGATACCCGATTTCCACGCGGGCAGAGCCGCGGGCAAAAGCTGGTAACAAATCAGGGCAGCATTCATACACGTGCTCGGAGATTTCCTACAGAGCTTCGGACTTGTGAAAGCGGCTTTTATGTTTTATTTTGTGGTGATAGGTAATACGGGCTGGTATCCGCAACTGCACTGCAAAGTGCGTATTTTGCATACATTTGTTATTGGAAAAGAAATCCCAAATGATGTTTAAATAATACTAAATAACTGTCTGAATATTTAACCGCAATTGCACTAGAATTAGACCTTAAACAAGCCTACAAAAAAACTAATATTTTTTCTTCCCACAGCCGAGTTGGAGCCTCGTGGACCCGATCTGCACGTTCCTGTTCTCCGTGCTGGTGCTGATCACGACCTTCAACATCATCAAGGACACGCTGCTCGTGCTCATGGAGGGATCGCCCAGAGGAGTTGACTTCCAGGTAACTTTATTATTTCGTATCTAAATGGTCTTATCCTGTCCTGATTTCATGTATAAAAACTACAGTTAAGATAAAACTGGAGAGCTTGTCTTTTTGAGGCTATCTAGAAAATATTTAAAAAAAAATGATCTAAGTATTGTAGCGGCACTACGTCGGGGTCACCAGTATAGAGGTATGAGGAACAGGGTGTAAAGTTCACTTATACCTTTGTTGGTAACGGAGGATCCTCCGACCAGACGGGTATTGAGTCTGGTGGGCAACTGCCTAACAGTTGATGTCGGGATTTTGTATATGTTTGAGTGTCGTGGTAAACTCTGACTGCGCGATGTAGAATTTATGAGAATAGTTCGCCTGTGGCATTGTAGATGGCGCCATTTTTTGCGTTTTTCAATATATTATATTATTCAATATAATATTTTGTTGTGAAGTATTTATTTTTGTAGTGCCGCTACAGTATCCTGCGTCTAGTTTTTGCTTTTCTTTACATGGTAGGAAAAAACATTGGGACATTTGAAGCATAACCATTGATATGCAAAGAACCCAAGATGCACAGTCTCGAATAAAAGTAACACTCAACGTCAGTGGTTGTAATTATGATAAAACACATATTTTTTTTTGCAATTTGAATCTTACACGCATTACTTAAAGTGGTTTTTAGAAAATAATGTCTAAAAAAGACTGACGATACTATTTGACACCTGCGCACATTGCGCTCTATTTATGCGGATGTTTTTGAGACGCTGATTGTATACTCGTATCTTGGGTTTTTTGTATTCAGGGTAAGTTTTTATCCAGTGCGCAAATTGTTCTAGAGCTCCTAGCGCAGAATTTTTTCGCCGGATACACGAAAAAAAAATCAGCTGTTCCATACATTTAGACCGCGTAGGTATTGCACTTTTCTATGAAAAAGCAGATTTTTTTTTTGTACAACCGGCGAAACATTTCTGCGCTAGGGGTTCTAGAATGATATGCTGAATTCATGGTTAAAATTTGCGCACTGGATAAAAACTTTTCCTGTATTAATGTACAACATAACATCACGCCTTATAACACCCTCAATTCCAATTATGTTAATGATTTAATTAAATACAAGAATATAGGGAAGAAGCTTATACTCAGTAGTGACAGTAGTGGTTGATTCCAGGCTGATTGATGTTATTTTACGGTTCCTGTGTCAAAAAATACAGCATTTCTACCTCATAAAGCCACGCGCGCTTTACTTGTGTAATCAAGTGAACAAACACGATGTGAATGTGTGCAAAGACAAGTAGCGTTAGCATTTTATTCGAACTCGCCATTGTCTCGTACGACACCGAGAGCGCTTGCGCTTACACACATACACCGGATGTTCGTACACTTGGTTACCACAAGTAAAGCGCGCGTCGCTCCGTGAGATAATAGTGTACGCAACTTGTCCCCCCAGGACGTGGCCAACACGTTCCTGTCCCTGCCCGGCGTGGTGCGCATCCACAACCTGCGCATGTGGGCGTTGTCGCTGGACAAGACCGCGCTGTCCGCGCACCTGGCCATACGTGAGTAACGACTATATTATTTTACTAGCTGTGCCCGCGGCTGCACCCACGTGGATGTCGGAAATCCCAACGGAAACGTGCTACCGAAACAAAAACTATAATATCAGCTACCTGCCTGTAAAAATCCCGTTAATATCGTTCCGGAGATTAGCCGGATCAAACAATTTCATACAAATCCATTCAGCCGTTTGTGCGTGAATTAGTAACAAACATCCAAACTTCTAAATATCCAAACATACAAACTTTCACATTTCTTATATTAGGAAGATAAACCTACATGGGCATTTATGAAACGTCAGAAGCTAGGTGCACTGTTCCAATTTGTCGCTTCCTATGGCGAAGAGCCAGCAACAGACTCCACGGTTACTCTTTTAAAAATAATTTGCTTTGACAATGGTTTGAAATTACGGTGTTAATCCTCATTATATCCACAGGTACCGGAGTAAGTCCCCAGAAAGTTCTGGAAGAAGCAACCAGATTAGTCCACGACAAATACAACTTCTTCGAGATGACGCTACAGATTGAAGAGTTCAACGACGGCATGGAGGACTGCAGCCAGTGCAAGATGCCGCAAGCCTGAATGTTGGTACACGACACCGTTTGTAAATAGATCGTGTTCGTTGGCGCGGTTAGGTTGGTAGTGGAGCACATACTAGGTTGGCAATACAAAAAGTTTTTGGTGCTAAAACGGTGCAGTAATATAAAAGTTGAATAAGTAGTAATTTAAGGCACTTATTGCCAATTGAAAGGATCGGAAAATTAGTGTAAAAATTATTGAAATAAAAAGATATCTGTGCGTTAAGTTGTTATCAAAATTGCTCCAGACTTTTATGCCAATTCTAAATCCTTTATTTTGGATAATCTTAAGATGTAAGAGATATTTTAAGATAAAATCATTTGCCTCTCCAGTCGCGCCAACTTCCTATAAAGTTCCAATTAGTTGATAAGCGCCGGCGCACACTGTGCCACAGTATTTATTATAGTTAACACAACCACCTCGTGCGTAGTATCTTAGATGTAGCATAGATTTGTTGAAAATGTATGAGGATATTAAGTATTTTCGTCAATCTAGCTACCCTAGCATTCGTAATAATGCATTAATTTAGCACACAAAAGACTCCACAATTTCTGTTTGTTTATGTGCGTGTGTGCGTTCACATTTGATTGCACACAATTTATTACGCAATTTTAGGAACGGATTCTATGCTTATAACCTTAAATAAAAGCTAAAATCGTTTAGCAGTCTATAATATGATCAGTTTTGTTTTGTATTTTGTTCAAAATATAACTGCCTTTTTGTTACTATATAATGGCAAGCAATACAAAGTGTTACTATTATGTATCTTTATTTAATAATTCTGAGGCTACAGCCAAAAATATATCAAATATGAGGCTATGTGTAACTTTATTAACAACAAATAAATTAAATGATGATATTGTAATTGGATATTACTATGTATTACTCAAAGACAATAAAATATTAAGAAATTAGGGTATTAAAACTCTTGTTTTTTTAAAGATGGATGCGCTCGGTAGCCCCCTAAAAACACATTTTTAAAGGTGGGTGGCGCTAGTTAGCCCCCTAAAAACACATGTTTAAAGGAGGATGCGCTTTGTAGTCCCTAAAAATACATTTTTAAAGGTGGATGCGCTAGGTAGCCCTCTAAAAACACATTTTTTATGGAGGATGTGCTAGTTAGCCCTAAAAACACATTTTAAAGGTGGGTGTGCTAGGTAGCCTTCTAAAAACACACTTTCTTACGTTTTTTTGTAATTTTCAGGTCAGTGTCAGGTTGTATTAAGTTGATTAAAAATGATTCGCGGCTATAAAAAATATGACTTTACTGACTATAATCATTAGAATAGGCAATTCAACTCCTTATGTTAGAATTGACCTCAAATGTCATGAAATAGTTATTCAATAAATTATAAATGATTTTATTTCTGTAAGTAGGTTTGTACAAACACTTTTACACGTCAATCATATTTTTTAAACTAGATGAGGTCGGCGTTTCCTATCTGACTACTCTGAGAATAAAGGCCGAAACAAACTCAGAGGTCACAGTCTCTTTTAAAGTCCAGACATAATCTTGGCCAGATCATGTGAAGACCATTGGGATTGGTGTCTGAAATGGTCTTTTGAGGAAAGAACCACACAGATTAGAGTGGATTTGTCCAATCAGTGGATGCATTTATCAGTAATCATGCAGCTCAACTCAGGACATGAGGAGCTCAACAATTTGACGAACAATTTCATTAAATAAATATGTGTTATAGCCGCGAACATTTTTAGATTAACATACAACCTGCAAGAAAACGGTTAAAAATGTTTTTAGCGGGACATCCTGGCGATTTAGCCTTAAAATAATAGTAAAGTAAATAAATATGAAAAAAATATGTAACAAATTAACTTCGAAACTTGTTTCCAGATTAACCATCAAGATATTTTTAATTGTAAAGAAAAATGTTTTATTGTTGGTCTCCAACTCGACATGTTCAATGAAATCCGAATTTACAAGTAAAAGTTTATGTAAAGTAACTATACTTATTTATAGTAAATACAATGATATTTTTGTATAGCGTAGTATTTATTAATAAGTAAACTTTAACTGAATTATCATGGTTCAATCATGATAATAGTTAAAAATAATTTTAAGTGGTTCCAATATGGATAAAGAGAAATAAATGAATACATTTTGGATTCCTGTTGTTATTTATTTTCAATATTTTTTAAGATATAGATAGGCTATGGAATCGTAAATTATGCCCCAACTATAATTCACAGTTGGTTTATATTTTAAGAGCACGTAACAAATCTTTATTTAATTTTTTATTCTTTTGAGGGGCTTGTGTTTAAGTACCATAAGCAGCCGCACGGATCGGTCGATTAGGTTAAGCTACGCTTGCCGCGGTTGATCTGTAGATGGGTGACCATCTTTACATACCAAGACCCCTCCGTGCCTCGGAAAGCACGTTAAGCCGTTGGTCCCGGCTGTCATTTGTGGATCTTTGACAGTCGTTACGGGTCGTCAGAAGCCCGAAAGTCTGGCAACCAGTCTTACCAAGGGGTATCGTGTTACCCAGTATAACTGGGTTGTGGAGGTCAGACAGGCAGTCGCTTCATGTACAATACTGGTATTCAGTTGCATCCGGTTATTCTGGAAGCCGACCCCAAATTACATTTTACAGTAATCTTACATTTAGACCAGATTCTTTTTTTTTTCCTAAATACATTACTGTATCAGTCAATTAAATATCTCTTATAACCGCCGTGAGTCAGATGATTAAGTGATAGAAGGCACCGGTGCTTTTTCAACGAGACGTTTTTATACCGCACACTGGATTATCAACGCGCTTGGGTCTTTTTTAGCGCTCTGTTGAATTCTCAACGCCGACATATGAAAGTACAGAGAGCGGTAAATAAGCGTACGTGCGTAAAACTGCTAATGTTGTTTTTCTTTACTAAACAGAAGAGACTGGAATTTGTTATAAATACTAATCAGTACTATAAGTGTAGTCTGCGAAATTATTTGGTAAGCACCCAGTCCTGGCTACGTTGGTGAAGTATCTAGCTGAGAGGCGCGGCTTTCTGATCAGGTTCGGTGACTTGTAGTCTACTTCGTATAGGCCGAATCGTTCCCTGAAAAAAAAAAAACTATTTTAAAGGAATTTTCTCGGTGGATGTTACGTCTCTGCTTTAGAGATTTCTTGAAAAGTCTGTTATGATCTGTGATCACTGGTGTGTCAAGGTAAACGCACACTTGTCCACGCCGAATTAGAGAAAACCTACCGCTTTCTTCCGGCAATTCGTCCTTTTCGGCGCGGATAAGTGTGCATAGGATTTCATAAAAGTAATTCTAAAACTCGATGTTTTTGACTCCTTCGCTTCCTTCAACTCTCATAAGTGTGCGTTTCCCTTAATTGAGAAACAACGTTTTTAACTTTTGTGAGTCATAAAAATAACAATCCCAAAATAGGATTAAACTGGCTCTGATTGCCTAGTACCTATAGTAACAATATCTGTATTGTTTTAGCTCATAGCAGTAGTAGACTGCAAAAGAAAATGTAGATCAAAACACTCCAAAAAATCCCCTTTAAATTCTGTGTACACAAGTTTAATGCAATTTTCGCTAGTTCGCTCAAATTAATCTACAAGAACTTACGAAAATCCTCTAGTCCATTCGAAGTTGTCCATCAGACTCCAGTAAGTATACCCAATGATCAAACAGCCGTCCTTATAAACAGCTGTATGCAGAGCACGCAGATACGAGTCAATGTAGTTGACTCTCTTCGTGTCGCGAAGACCCGGCTCGAAGGACACGCCGTTCTCAGTCACCAGGGTCTTCGGGTTTCCGTACATTACTCTCACGTAGTTCAGGGCTTTCCGGAAGCCCCAAGGTACTACCTGTGAAATATTAGGGCTTCGTGCTTTACTTGTGGTAACCAAGTGTACAAAACCGATGTGAATGTATGCGTGAGGACGACTAGCGTTAGCGCAAAACACACGCACTTCCGACTGCGCCCGTGTTTGTAAACTTGGCAACCACAAGTAAAGCGCGCGTCGTTTCGTGAGATATACAAAAATACTGTCTGACGAAGTTATATAACTACGAGGACCTGCTTAAAAAGGTACGATCCATGTCTGGCATACTTTATGTAAATGCGAAGGTAATTGTCTGCCTGTTAAGTTTTCACGCTTGAACTATTGAATCGATCGTTATAAAAGAGAGATAATTATAGGTAGCTAAATAACCCAGGACAGCGTATAAAGACAGCATTAAAATCTACAGGCGAAGACGCTGGCAACAGCAAGGTATTCATCAAAACCACACCACCCACACCCACATTTCATCATCACCATATTATGTCTTCGGTTGGACACAGGCCTCTCCAACTGCCCAGTGTGCTAAATATTAAGACACTATCTTCCACCGGCGGCTACTTTCAGATTATTGGTCTGTTCTGCCTTACCCTTAACCACGTCGAATTAGTCTTAGGCCATTCTTCCTTCTGAAGAATTACAACATTAGCATCATCTTCGTATGACGGCTGGCTCTTAATCTTCCTGGATCCTTTTTTAGCGAGATACGTGGTATAATGGTTCAATCCTAGGAAGTCGTAGGCTCCTCTCATCATCTTCACTTCTTGAGAAGTGAAGTACGGAAGTCTTGAATGAGAGAAACCTTGCCGCTTGGAGTTGGCGTCAATGACTCTTCGCATTACTGGAGGGTAGTCGCCGGCTTTCGAGAAGATTGGGTTCGCGAACCAGCCGAACTGGAAACATGGATGGGTGCGTTAGATAAAATTACCGCTAATTAGAAGATTTATTTTCTTTTCTATGCTTGTACAGACGCTGAATTGTCAAATGTTCCCAATTGAACATAAACCTAATCCTTTTGTAAAAAGGTTGAAAAACTAATAAATACATTTGACAGAATGGGATGGCTTGATGTGTGGACTCTGTATACATCGCGTCAAACTTTATGGCGGCTCTAAAGTGAGCTACACGCTGCGCAGTACCCCACCCCTCAACCCCGCTGACCCATGAATTTGTTACTGCGCAGCGACTCGCCTCGTGTTCCGAGCCGCCAAAAAGTTTGAATCGAGCTGTACCTACCTTTAAAACTGTTATATTGTATCGTCTGACCAAAAATGTGCCTAGAAAAAGGATGGGATATACAAGTGTGCAGCAAGTAAGTGAGTATACTTGAAGAGACACAGAGAGTGAGTATACGTGGAAAGTAAATGCGGGAAATACAGTTAATGGTGTGCATTCGATTGTGACGAACTCAGTCGATGACCAAAAATACTCGACTGGCTGTTCGCAATGGTGTGCTGGTGCCTACGCTTTTATATGGAAGCGAATGTTTGGTGTAGCTAAAGAAGCATGGAATGATGAAAGTATAATCAAATGGTGTGGAAATGCGTTCCTTATGAAGCATGTGTGGTGTGGCTATGAATAAAGGGTTGAGGAATTATGTGATAAGGCAGCGGTGCGGTTTAAAAGATGTAGTGTAGTGACAACATTTGATAATAGATGGTTTGGTCATATTGAGAGAATAAATGAAAGGCAACTAATAAAATCTATTTACAAGGCAGATGTTGAAAAGCCAGGACGAGACGCCTCAGTCCGCCCTGTTCTAACCTATCAAAAAAACAGGCGTCTTGTAATTTTTTTTTTAAATCACCGATATAAAAAAAGACACTGGTTTCACTTATCACCAGAAAGTTCGACATGATTAAAAGCCTGTAAGTAACTGTGTCAGGTGCAGTAAAGACCAAGTGCCAAGCCAAATGAAACAAGATCAGACTCACGTTGAATTGCCTGGCAGTTTCAGCGGCTTTCTGATCCTCTACAGACGTCGTAGCAGGCTCAAACCAACTGAACGATATCGTGATGCCCATATGACCTGGAACATGTGAAGAATGGTTTTTAGACAATTATTTTTTTCGACTTTGCGATGAGAGCGCGGACCACCCATGGCGCAAATGGGTGCGATGACGTCATCAAGGCCGTTCTACGGTGTAATTAATTTAATTCGCTGGCCGCATCAGGGGAAAAGCCTACATGGGCACTTATGAAACTTCAGAAGCTAGGTGCACGGTTCCAATTGGTAATTTGCCGGCAAGAACCTCCACGGTTACTCTTAAAAATAATTGTTTTTACAATGTTTTCAAATTACAGTGTGAATAGGTATCGGAGGCCAGTGTAGACCTGTCAACAACTACGGTCCACTTCAACTACGACCATTAAATAACGTGAGCTCTCAAGCCGGATCTCACTCAATCTCACGTTGGGGAGAGGCGGGTCCCGTGCAAATTTCCAAGCATTATTAGGATTTTATGTGAGTTTAGGGGGCCATTTATATTATGTCTGGAAGTGCCATTCGAAGAAAGGACACAGATCAGTAGTCTTTTCACATGGGGCATAAACATTACTGGCTAAATGAATTCTTCCTCTTCGGCAAAAACATGCGTTATTTTGGAAACTACCTCCAAATTTTTTTCGGTATGCCTTGTCGAACATGCGGTAGACCATGCCGTGAGCCCTGAGCACGTTGTGGCCACACATGTAGTCCTCGAAGCCACTGGACCTGCCCCCCGGAGCGTCGTCACCGCCGTAGCCACCGTGGCAGAAGGAAACTGGCTCGTTGAATGTGATCCAGATCTTGACTTGGTCTCCGAAATTGCTGAGGAGAACCTGTGGAGGAATAGCGTAAGTTTTTTTTGCATGGTTGGACATGCCTGTATCATCAGTCACGTACTAGACAGATGGTACCGGTATGCAAGAAAGGTATCAGAAGTCTTCCCTCCCCCCCCCGAGTGGGTTCCCGCATTGTCGTTGCGGGGGGGCTCAGTAACTGTGGATTCCGGCCACGGTGAAGCCAAGAGGAACCCAAAGGTGGGGCCGCTCGTCAGGGCTTTTGCCTTCAAGCCATTGACGTAGCGGCCAAAAAGTAGGTTGCGGTGAGGTGCACCGCAACTGAGGTGGGCCGCGATGTCGAATGGGAGTCATCGCGGCTGAGGGTTGAGGGCTGCGGTAGAGGAGGAGTGCCGGTGCTTCTGAGCAGCGCTCTTCCCTTCCGTGGCCTGGACGGGGCCGCCACCGTTTGATGGCGGATGCGGTGGGGCCGCAGGGGAAGAGGAGTGTCGGTATAGCGTCAGCCGCTCTCCCTATCCCCTGCGGCCGAAAAGTGGTAGACGGGACGGCGCGTTGTGTTCCACACGGGCGCCGTCAAAGATGGCAGCAACCACTGGTGGGGTCCGCAAGGGCCGATGCCTGCCAGGGGTGCGGGTTTGTTCGAAAGAGATACCACAGCCCCTGGCATACGGGCTACTGAGGGAACACGGGTGGGTTTTAGTCAGTAAGAGTCTGACACGCCCTCCTGCTCTACTCAGCAGGAGAAGTCATTTGATGATTTCCCACCCAAAAAAAAACAAGAGTCTTCACTACAGCACATAGATCTGCAGTCGGTACGTCTGCATAGTGCAACACGGTAAGTAATCACAGCCCCACGGGTTGATCGATCAGGCTAAGCTATGCTTGCCGCGATCGGTCCGTGGATGGGTCGGATCGGTATCGTGCCTCAGAAAGCACGTTAAGTCGTTGGTCCCCAATGTTATTTTTGGACCTTTGAGAATCGTTACGGGTCGTCAAAAGACCGAAAATCTGCCAAATAGTAGCACTATTTGTCAAGGCGTATCGTGTTGCCCAGTAATGGATTGTGGAGGTCAGATAGGCAGTCGCTCCATGTAAAATACTGGTACTGAGCTGCCGGTTAGACTGAAAGCCGACCCGAACATAGTTGATATAAGGCTAGCCAGATTGATAGCCTGTACCGTATGCTAGGATAAAAAAAGGACATATGCAGCAGGCTTAGTATGAAAACCGTAGACAAGTGTTTAGTCGTCGAAAGAGTAGACAAGCGATTTCTATTCTACAGTAGAGTAGAAATAGAAAGCGTTAATGTTTATAAGCCTACTGGTAATTCAGGAGATCTTATTATTACAATCTTACAAACAACGATGAGTGTATTATTGAGATTGAGTATTTTGTTAATGATTTTTCCGCCTTTTTACCAAGCGCCATCTATGTCTTTGATTCTAAAAACCTTATGCTTTATAATCTTGATAGCATGGTTATTGGCTGACCATTCAACTATTGCAAAAATTTAAATTCCTTACTCTCGCGTAATCTACGAAGTAATCAGCCATAATGGGGTTGGTCCATCCGCCGAGGTCCTGCAGACATTGCGGCAGGTCCCAGTGGTACATCGTCACAACGGGCGTGATGCGGTTGCGGTGCAGCTCGTCTAGCAATTCCTTGTAGTATCTGATGCCATCCTCGTTTACATTGCTGTGGAAAATAAAGTAAAGTTTGTATGTTATCAAATCAAAAGTCATTTATTCAAATTAGGCTGAGGATCAGCACTTTTCGAACATCAAAACGCCCGCCCTTCACCACTTCCTAGTGTCTACGATTCGTACGATTCAAAACTGTGCTGCGCTACAGTTGCACATAAGTAGCCGTGGGCGTGGGTTAATATTTGTGAATAGGGTGTGCTGCAGTGGAAACGTAGACCTATGTTCAAACCCCCTCGCAGCTGAAATGCGCCACATGCCCATGCACAGCGTGCGCTGCAGTGAGCCAACGCCTTTAATATAGCTATACAGAATAAGTTTTTAACCAGTGCGCAAACTTTAACCATGAATTCAGCATATCATTCTAGACCCCCCAGCGCAGAACTTTTTCGTCGGTTAGATAAAAAAAAATCTGCTGTTTTATAGAAAAGTGCAATACGTACGCAGACAAAATGTGTAAAATGATATGCTGAATTCATGGTTAAAGTTTGCGCACTGGTTAAAAACTTATCCTGTATAGCTGCTACTTCCACTACTACGTAGGCGTAGCAGTAGACGTTTGACTTGATTGTGAAATCTTTCATGCAACTAGACCACACCCGTGTGGAGCAGTGCTGGCCCAGTGGTAACAGTCGCGACTTACGAGTTGTAGGTCGTAGCTTCGAACCCCGACAGGCGCTTTACTTTGTGCAAATTATTTCTTAACCACTGCTCTCAAAACGGTGAAGGAAACCGGCATGTCCTAGAACCGAAAAATTTTAAGACATGTAAGCCGACATCTACCAACCCGCACTGGGTCCGCGTGGTGGATTAAGGTCCACCCCCTCTCATCGATAGGAGGCCTGTGTCCCAGCAGTGGGAATATTAGGCTGATTATGAAGCCCACACCGTGATCACTGGTATCACAATTATACAAGGTCAAGTTAAATTACCTTGAGAAACTCTAGATCAAGTTAAATTTCCCTTTATCGACTCACTGAGTGACTATGTTACGTATTTGTTTAAGTCATATTTAAGATATTTTTTTTTGAAGATAGTTAAATTAAGGACCACGCAAAATAAATAAACAAAATATTGTAAGTGAAATGTTTCAGTTCTTTATGAGAGTAAATTGACGTCTGCAGAGTTAGCTTACCTACTACCCAATTTTACCCTCTATAAAAAGCTAATCTGCCCACTCACTTGCTCAAACCATCGGGAAGTATCCGAGGCCAGGACATGGAGAATCGGTAGAAGCTGATTCCAAGCTGCGTCATCAGCTGAACATCTTCCTTCACCTTGTAGTAGGATCCATCTGCGATGTCCCCGTTCTGGTGATCGAATATCCTATCCGGGTGCTCGTGGGTATACCTGTCCCAAATGCTCTCGCCCTTGTCTAGGAAATGAAGGTTATTGTCAAAATTTACACGAGTGTTGAGGTTCATAAACTTACAGTTGTTAGATAAATTTATTCGAATGCGATATCGAGTTGATGAATGATAAGCAATTTTGGTCAGCGAAGATGTGTACTGAGGTTTTCTCATACTACTCATTTCTGACTTTGTGACAGATTTAATAATTGTACGAGTAGATTTGTCGTGTCAAAAAAAAAAAAAAACATTTCCCACATTTATTTTATCTGGCTTTTTAAGTTTTCGATACCTACTTAAGAATTACGAAATGAGTGATCTCCTCTAACTGCACACTACCTGACACATTCCAAGCCCCTTCAATTTGGTACGAAGCTGTTGACACTCCAAACGCGAAGTCGGTCGTGAAGCACACTTGCGAATCTAATACATTGTGGAGACGGCTTGAACTCACACTGAAATGAAAACAAATGAGTGAGTATGAGGTGGGTATTTGTATGTGTAGTGTAGTGGGTGTGATTCATGAGTTTGTAATGATAATGATGATTAATGAGTCGGATGGGACATTCCGATCTCAGTTAGTTAGAAAACATGTTCTTCTTCTTCTTAGCTCGTCGATGGCGGTCTAAATTGCCTCTACCCAGAACTCAAATGGTATGTGTCTGAAAACATATTTTTTATTGTAAAAGGGTTCATTGAAACATTTTACACAATTAAAAATGATTTCATGATTCATCTTGTTATCTTATTTAAAGAATTATTCCACTTTGCCCTATCAAGTTCTTCCATCAGACTGGCACAACGAGAAATATCAAATGTTGTACACTTTGTCCCACTTTGTTGATGAAGATTTTAATTAAAATTACGGTTTTCCTCACTTGTTTGTTTAGGGATTACCCAACTTTTCCGTTTCGAACTCGAACGGAGTGCTTCACCAAGAGCAATAGGTAGGTAGGTACCTCAAATAGGTAAGGTCAAGCCTGAACAAACAAGGGCAAAACGAGGATATAATAATGAAGATGAAGAAACTCGTAAATATTTAATGTAACACGAAAGTAACGTCAACTTCTTACTGTTTTTGGTATTAAATTAATTGAAATTGATTATTTTTCTATAAAACAATTAGTGACTTGAATGTTTTGTAAACAATTTAATCTCAATCTCGCTATAAGTCAGTCTGTGTCTTGATAGTTAATACAGTTGTTGGTTTTTCATCCATCAGCCTAAACTTAATGCAGAATTTAGAACCGAACTTAATGTTTTTACCTTATTCAGGTAAAAACATTGGATTGAGGAAAAACCTAAACCATTTACCTGATTCGAATTAATTAGAGATCACAACATTCACAACTATAGTACCCCTACCTAGGTAAGTATTGAAACAACGTATTGAGGTGCAAACAAATTAAAATTAAATAAATTAGCCATCGAGATAATGGTGCCGATTCTGTTGTACCTACACCGAACTAAACTAACTAAACTATAACTAAAATTCCTTACTTTTTACTATGAGAATCTAAACGCTATTCTGCATAAAAATATCTCTAAATTATAAAACTATTTTGACACAACTAAAATCGAATTTGACAATCGCGACTCGCACGTGATATGTTTTGGCTTCGCAACGTGGTACTTGTTTGCCCTACCCTGTGTTTTTTTTAGAGCCAGCAGCGCGCCGGGGTCGGCAGCCTCGACGTGATTTATATGGAATTTTCATGGAAAATATGAAAAATTATTATCCACATGTTGAGTTTAAGAGGTGTTTCGGGCTTTATAAAGGGGGTCGAAATTTTCATTATTTTTGCGATAGGACACACCGTTTTCGAGATATAAGCAAAAGAAAAGAAAAAAATACAGTACTATTTTTGCACCAGAAGTCGAGGTGTCGGTGTGAATTTTGGTTCTTGACAACTAATTTTATTCCACACCTATTTAATCGCGATTAAAAACAGTCCGATTTAGTTAGACAACCAAAATTTTAGGTTGAATACAATAATGAAATTGACAACAACAGAATAGCAAAATTACCATTTTCACTAAACTAATAATTCAGTGCAATCTTAGTGCTGTCAAACTAAAATATAGTTAAGTTGTGTCACTTTAGTCAATTTCAGAATAGGAAATCGTCGTTTGACAGGAATAAACTAAATTTTGGTGATTTTTAGTCTAGTTTAGAGAATTTTGTGACAACAGAATCGGCACCATTGCCAAATCTTTGGTCGATTCTTGACGTGACCAGCACGTCTACTCTGGAATATAATTCCGATAGATCGACATTGGTCAAACGTCAGTTGGTTGAGTTAAACGTCAGGGATTGGCTGGACTCATTCCCCCTTATTACAGAACAAGGTTTTTCTTTAGGTATGGTTTAAACCTTCGAGCCTATTTTTTAAATAAGAACCTAACTGACATCGACATACAGCTCCTTTTACAAAACTGACAAGTTAGTCCAGTGCTAAATTGTCAGTTTTGGAAAAGGAGCTGTAATTCTATTTCAGTTCTAAGTTCTTATTTCAAAAACAGGCTCGATGATTTAAACCATACCTAAAGAAAAACCTTGTTTTGTAATATGGGGGACTGAGTCTAGCCAATCCCTGACGTTTAATTGACAATTCCAATGTCGATCTATCGGAATTATATTCGAGAGCAAGCACCCAGGACTGGCCTAGTTTTTGGCCATTGCCACAAAACGTGGCAATGCTGCCAGCCTTTTGGGCATCTTTCATAATTGACAACAATGCGGACGAATTGTTTGATGCCCTGTGATTCTTTTCTTTTTTCTTTTTTCTAGGTACATATTATTATTTTTAAATTCTTATGAAAAAACTAAATTTTAAAAAAGATACACCAACTCCAATAAAGCAAAAAAAAAAAAAAAATACATACCCATTGAATAAAACGAGGCTTAATAAACAGTATAAATACATTGGGGTCATTATTTTGTTATCACAACCGCCCCGGTCGGAGGCGCACTATTGTCCAGCGCCCGCGCAATGCGCATAGATAGCGCGTTGGCATTGCACTAATAATAAACAGATGACATACAGGATGCTCCGGATTGTTAGGTGCAGTGTGGTTGCAGTGCACTGCACAACATTGGACATATTATTGTGTGCGAAATACGTGTGCTTTAATCGTTCCTAGTACTTTTCGAAACCACAATAATAATACACAACGAGCTACTCATTTGTCATAATGTCTCGTAAGGTTACTAATTTTCTGTAAGTAAGTAATAGTAGAAACTCTATACTTTCACTTTACTTATTATTGATTTAGAAAAAGTATTCGGCTACGACTACCGCATTGATATCAGTAATTTCATCCTAAAGTTTCTGAATGGACAAATGACCCATTTTTAGGGTTCCGTACCTCTAAAGGAAAAAACGGAACCCTTATAAGATCACTTTGTTGTCCGTCCGTCCGTCCGTCCGTCCGTCCGTCTGTCAAGACCGTTTTTCTCAGGAACGCGTGGAGGTATCAAACTGAAATTTCTATATGATACTTAGTTCTACTGTCCCTGGAAGCTGTAGAAAAATCAACCTTCTAAGTCAACGCAATCAAAAGATACAGCCATTTAGGCCGCAAAATTCCGCAAATTTTCGAAACTCGCACGGGAATCAAAACCTACAGGGTACTTCCCGTGAACTTAGAATCTTGAAATTTTGTACGAAGTCACGTCTTATAGTACAGATATAGGAAAAATTACGAAAACCGAAAATTTTTAGTTTCGTCATATAAAAAAAAAAAAAAATTGACAATTTTGAACTTTTACTTATATACCCACAGGTTTGTACGGAACCCTCGGTGCGCGAGTCCAACTCGCACTTGACCGGTTTTTTTCAACTACGTAGGGACGGCCGGCTCATTTGATCACAGGATTTGTAAATGAACAACATTTTCATTATTGTTGTAAAGTTTGTTGACCCAGGGAGGACCCCTAAATAATTTTTTGTCAGACTGATTACTAGGAGTAATCGCACCATTCTTTCTTGAAGTGTGGAACAGTGGTGGCCCAGTAGAATCGGCCTTGACTTACGAGTTACAGGTCGTGAGTTCGAACGCAGGCAGGCAATTTACTTTGTGTATTTAATTTCATCACCACTGCTCTCAAAACGGTGAAGGATCAAACATCAAGAAACATCGTGAGGAGACCGGTATGTCCTAGAGCCAAAAAAATCGAACACATGAGACATCCACTAACCAGCACTGTGCCAGCGTGGTGGATTGCGGCCCACTTCCTCTAAAAGAGATAAGACATGTGTCCCAGCAATGGGGACATTATAGGTTGATTATATCTCTCACCGTAACCGTACTGTGGTCAGGGCCTGAACTCACTATGACCACTTAAAGATTCCTTACTCGTAACCACGTCAATCACACACGAAATCTGCTAATATCGAAAAATGGTCTTGGAACATACAAAATATGACATTTCGATTCCTTACCGTTACATTGGTTTCTAAAAAACTAGTGCGCGGATATCGATCGACTCAGCACGTGATTCTATAATAAATAATTACGGGTTACGGGGTCAAAATATATATGCTAGCAGCGTGGTCGCCATTTCTTTTTGCTTTCGTTTTCATCTTCGGCGTCTCCGAATCCGAAGTAAGAAAGCCAACAGCAGTGCCTCAAAGTCAAAGTCAATGTCAAACTTTTAACTGGATCGAATGAAATTGTAAAGAATGAAGCAAAATTACTACAAATTTACTTCCGAAGTCTGTGAAGAGTTCAACTAAGCTGAGTTGATTCCAAATACCTACCATACCTACTTACTATACTTTTTGTTTTTTTGTTAAACGCAGTTGCAACACCCTATAAACAATTTATCAGTAGCCGGCAAAGTCGACGACTGTTTTAATTCATATACCTACATAAATGGATAAAGTTGCACAATACAGTTAAATGATATAGGTAGTAAATATTCTTAATGGTTTTAATAGCACTTTGGTGGTGAAATGGTCCGTAGTTATTTCGTATTGTTTCGCTTTTTATTTTTATATTAATTAGTGCGCGGATATCGATCGACTCAGCACGTGATTCTATAATAAATACTTACTATGGGTTACGGGGTCAAAATATATATGCTAGCAGCGTGGTCGCCATTTTCTTTTGCTTTCGTTTTCTTTTTCGGCGTCTCTGAAGTAAGAAAGCCAACAGCAGTGTCTCTTTGTTGGAATCAATTTTGTTAGATAGGTACTGAGTGTATTGTATGTCGTTAACTTGCTACAAACACGCGACGAAAACGTTGCGAATTTGCCACGCGTCCGCGACGTCTACCCGCGGCGTGTTCGCGACGCATTCGCTGTGCGCCCGAACCGTCCCTCAGCCGCTCGCAAACCGCTAGTGTGATAAGGTCCTTAGTAGTAGTAAGTAGGTAGTAATAAAAATTTGACTGCGTAGGTAGGTACCTAGGTGATTTTTTCGTAACCATTGAATAATTTCTAGGTTATCGCTAGGACTATACTCATGTGCTGAATAGTTTTCTCGTCGATGGCCAGTCGAGTTCATTAATATATATTGGCACTGTCAAGGATTCAAAATATTGACGGTTCAATAATATGCTGTGCATTAGGCAATAATATGAAAAATTATGAGAATAAGCAGTCACTTAATAATTAATCTAAATCTTGACCACAATTTAATGACATAGTTGTCACAATATTATGAACTTTTATGACGTTCTCTACTTGTTCTCTACTTGTTCGTACTTGTTTGATTTTTGAAGCCTGAAAGGGCCTATGAACTCGACTGTACCTGCCACTATTTACTTTTCTCAAAAGTTACGGGGACGCCTTACGGACTACTCACACTTATTCAGCTCTGTTCAGCTTTTGTCCATAGAAAACAACGATTTTGTATAGAGACCGTTCAGCTTTCCGCGGTTGAACGGACACGTAGTACACGTATGCATCTCATACAAAGTCATTGTTTTATGAGAACAAAAGCTGAACCACACCTGAATAAGTTTGCGTACCTACTTAGTCCCTTAGCCCACGTTCCCACGGAAGTAACAAAATCACGGTGGGATTATTTCGCACTGGATCTAACACACTGCTTAACGCCGATAGTTGAAAATAGAACACTGTTTTTTCGACGCGTCGAGTCTCACTCGTACTGCACTTTGTTACATTCTCAATGCTCAGTTCAACACCGAGAGTTGAAAATCCAGTGCACGATTTCATTACGTTCTGACTCGACATGATCTACCTATATACTTAAGTAATTCCAGATCATCTAAATTGTCTCTGCAAGAACCTGCGACAGTGCGACGCATACTGTGGGGATGTAGAAGTCAAACGCTCAACCACTGTGCACAGCCCGCTAACTAATGCAAATGCCTACATTTTGTTTGTGTTAAACTGTTAACTTATAGGTACCATAAGCCATTGCCATAAGCACAGTCTATAAATCATACAGTCGTCAAAGGAAGTCTTCTAGACAGGGCAATCGTGCGGGGCGTGAGCGGCGAGACGGGGGAAGGGCGCTCCCGAACTGCGTACGCTACCGTCACAAAATAAAGAGAGTACAGAAGGCAATCACATGTATGTACTTCGATTTTCATACCTACGCTCGGCGGTCGCGCTAGGGTTGTCAACTTTGGCTTATGCACAAAAAGCTATCGTGGTGGTGGCACTCGTATTTAGGTCTTTGCCATGATCACAATTAATCTCAACTCTAATAGTTATGATCGGCGGCGGGTGGCCCGGCCGGCTCGCCGAGCAGTTTTATCTTAACTATTTATAATGAGGAAGATGAGCGTATTTTTGACCTTTTAAGTACTACAATAAATACCTATTCTAAATTGTAAAAATACTACAAGGCTACAAAGTCATTTTCGCTTACCCACAACTAACTAGGTATTGTGTTACGTTAAAACGAACCATCGAAACACGAGCAAATACCTAGGTACTCACCTCTCTGGTCAACTCAACAACTGGTAGCTTAAAAAAAGACAATTCACAGTTTAATGTTGAATTTAAACAACCGTCCACTGAACAGCACCCTAATTGCGTAACTCACGATTCATCATAATCTGTATCGTTTTGAAACGGATTGTTAAACCATTGCTTCATATGTTCGAAAAATGTGACTGTTCGACAACATAAATAACGCAATGAACATTGTTTAACTGTGAAGACGAAACCAATTATGATCAATCGTGAGTTACGCAATTAGAGTGCAGTTGTAGTAGCTTTTTTTGTTGCTCTGTTTTTGCATTTCACAGACGCGTGTCAAAGGGGATGGCACTCGCGCGCGCACTGGTCCCAACCAGTCCGAGATATCGTGTCCGTGAGCGGTGTCTATGTGTGCGTTGCTCGAGCGCACTTTGTATGTAGATTGCCTTCTGTACTCTCTATATTTTGTGCTACCGTGTCACAGATTACCAGACGAGACACACCATACAAAATTTTCAATACCTACTGCCTATGCCTACACCTTCGAGTCGCTAAACGCTGCGAACGAAAATATACCTACCTAACCTTACAATCGTTGGGCACGCCACGATTGCGGAGGTAAGTCCCCTCTTTGAGGAGTGGCTTGAGAGGCGGCATGGCGTCCTCACCTTCCGCCTGACGCAGGTCCTCACCGGACACGGTTGTTTCGGGAGGTTCCTGTTTCGGATAGGGCGGGAGGAAACGCCCGGGTGTTTCCACTGCGAAGATCGCCCTGAGGACACGGTGGAGCACACGGTGGCGGTCTGCCCGGCTTGGGCGGAGCACCACCGTGTCCTCGTGGAGGCGATCGGCGGCCGCGATCTCTCGCGTCCGGCCCTGGTCCAGGCCATGGTACGGAGCGAGAGGGCATGGGTAGCCGTCACCTCCTTCAGCGAAGCAGTGATGCTCGCGAAGAGGGAGGCGGCGCACGTGAGGGAGAGGCCGCATATGCGCCCTCGCGACCCCAGCCGCCGCAGGATACGGAGACGCCCTGGGCGTCGGGAATCCCAGGCCGATTTCCGGCCACCGTAGGCATGAGCTTGCGGACGGCGAGTAATGGGTAGCTCGCTGTCCGGTAAGGACCAAGCCCAAGTCAACGGCGCGTTGTGTTCCACGCGCGCCTCAAAGAGATGTCAGCACATAAATGATGGGGCCCGCAAGGGCCGATGCCTGCCAGGGGTGCGGGTTTGTTCGAAAGAGATACCACAGCCCCTGGCATAGGGGCTAATGAAGGAACACGGGTGGATTTTAGTCAGTAAAAGTCTGACACGCCCTCCTGCTCCACCCAGAGCGAGAGAAGTTATTTGATGATTTACCAAACCAAAAAAAAAACCTTACAATCGTAAAGCTTCGTTCTTTGTAGCTGCGCGCCGCCGCGTCATTTTTGTGAATTGCCAGGGCTTCGTCTTTCGATAAAGATGTCAGTAGCTCTCAGTAGTACACTTTAGGAAATGAAATAAAATGCTTTTTAATGCTGTAGCATGTTTAATTGTTAAAAATACGCCTGAAATAAGATAAATAAAAAAGCTTACAGGGGTTTTATTTTTATGTAATGATTAATATTCTTTTTTTCCTTGTCGAAATTTACGATTGTTTAACTTTAGCGTAGACAATATTCGGAATCGAACAAAACGTTTCAATACATACTCTTGTGCCCCTCCGTATGGCGACGAATAAGAATGAAATACGAAATGGAGGAAACTGTAACACGATTAATTAAGCCGCACCCTAATTGCGTAACTCACGATTCATCATAATCTGTATCGTTTTGAAACGGATTGTTAAACCATTGCTTCATATGTTCAAAAAATGTGTCTGTTCGACAACATAAATAACGCAATGGATATTGTTTAACTGTAAAGACGAAACCAATTATGATCAATCGTGAGTTTCGCAATTAGGGTGCTGTTCGTTCATTTACCCACTTAACGTAATAGCACAGTTTACAAATCATATTTATACTTGGTAATAGGTAGGTACACACGGCTACACATCAACCTATACGCTGAACTCGCACTGCGTGGAAATCCTATACAATGCGAGATCTCGCATTGTATAGGATTTCCACGCAGTGCGAGTTCTGCGTAAACTGGAAATGTATAGCTTGATGTGTAGCCGTGCGTACAAGCTTCTACACTATGAACAAACCTGTGCTGGCGCCATATTGTGACGTCATGCACGCTTTCTAGCACTTGCTCGCTTTTAAATAAACAATTATCATATGAAAATAACATTAACAAGTTATTAACCTTGATAAATATTATTTAAAATTAATTTGCACTATGTAGATTTTTTCTAAACATTATCATTTTCAAATGAAATTAGACAAATGGAGGTCATTGACCTTTCTATTCTTATCTCAGACGCAAAAAGTAGAAGCACAGATTAAGTAGTCGAAGTAATTACGTAAATACCTACCATTACAAATTAAAATGCAAAACACGAATTAATAATAAAGTTTAAACAATTTACCTATTTTAAAAACTATAATAAATAAAATAAATTAGTTAAGTAGGTACTAAAATTTGTGCATCAGCGGGTAAACTGAAAAAAGATAAGTTTTTGTCTCTTCTCTTGCTGGATCTCGATCAACTGCACATAATACAACAGAATCAGCCATATTAAATGTTTAAAAAACGATGTTTTAATGATTGTTAATTATTGTTTATAATAATAATGTTGATGACGATGTTGATCTAAAATAAATATGTAAGAAATATTGTTTACTTGAGACAACCCTAGCTGTTGCGACAATGCCTGTACACGTTGTCGGCATTTACCACGAGATCAAAGGCGTCGTCCTACTGTATCTTTTATAGGTACTTTGTGTACCTACATAGCATACCCACAGTCTAAAGTCAAGTAGGTAGAATAAAATAATATTCAGACAACTCATCTGGGAATGAAATACTTAATGCTGTTTGAGAGCTGTTTTAGATACTTACAAAAAAAAATCGATCGATGATGAACGCTTAGTAGGTCAGATTTGTTTGACCGATTTAACTTTAACTTCTAGTACACTTTTTGTACTTACCTACTTAGTTCAGTAACTAATTCACTAGGTACCCAGCCTTATTTTATCAGTAGTTAGGTAGGTACATTAGGTATTTATTACTTGGGACTTATTAATTACTTGCGAAATAGGTATGTGTGTGCTATAGATGCACCTCTGCCTAACACTAACCTAACATAGGTATCACGCGCTGTGTTACATGATAAAACATTTATAACATACCTAAATAAAGCAGGTATCTATCTACATGTACGCGTCGACTTGAGAACCTCCTTTTTTCTTCCGTCGGTTAGTAAATACGAATAATAACATCAATATCCACCTGCTCTTATCCAAATTTGTTAAAGTGTTCGGAGGATTACTTTTTATCTTACCAAAGTAATAAAACAAACTTATCTCATTGATTCATGTAGTTTTACTACTCGCTACAAGATGGCGCTATTTTAAAGAACAACGTTCGGCCCACGGTCATTTTCTAGAACCAGCAACTGACGGGATGCACCTCGCGTATTCTACAAAGTTCGCTTTGGAGGACTTTCTCGAAACTTACGCGCCCCACCGATAACAGGTGGCGTTGTCGTCGTCCGAATATAAATACGGGGAGCGGACGGGAACTCCGCAGTTGTAAACGAAGAAAGTGAATTGTTCAAAACTAAACCCAAACAAGCAACGAGTACCTACGAAAATGTCGGTGTTTCCTTACTTCTACGATCTTGAAAGGCCATTTCGCATGATGGAAAGAGATTTCTACAGACCGGAGAATTTCTTCGGCTATTCACCTTTTAATCAGCTGATGCCTCGTGGTTTCTTCGGGAATTCGTACACTTTCCAGCCATTGGAGAACTTTATGAAGCCAATGGAACAGCTCTCATCAGCGATGAACCAGCTTGCGCTGAACAGCGTTGGCAATATCACATCGGACGACGAAAAGTTCCAGGTTAATGTGGATGTCCAGCATTTCGCACCTGAAGAAATAAATGTGAAAGTGGTGAACGGTCAGGTGATCGTCGAGGGAAAGCATGAAGAGAAGCAGGATGAACATGGATATATTTCCAGACAGTTCGTGAGGCGGTATGCCCTTCCACAAAGGTGCTTACCTGACACTGTGGAGTCAAAATTGTCATCCGACGGTGTCTTGACCGTCACAGCACCTAAAGTCCTGGCCATGCCTTCGACTGGAGAGAAGATAGTGCCAATCACACACTCAGGACCAATCAAGAAGCAGCTAGGGGGGCCTCCAGAACCAATTGCTGAAGAAGCAAATTGAATCTGTAAATAATCATGTAAAATATTATTTTCTTGTAAGACTGATTTAAACCTGTGCTATAAATAAAAGCCTATTTTAATTTTTTAATAAACTTATGGTACTTAACGATACCCTTTTTGTTTTATTTAACAATTTAAACTGCAATAATATACCTAGAATTTTTCATAAAGATACATTTTTTTTTTTTTTGTTTATTTTGATTTCACATAACACTTGAGGCACTGCACACCATACAGAAAACACTTAACGTACTGATCTTTCACAGTAATTAGGTACTTACTACTTACAAACACATCCCTACTATGTACAGAGGCCAGCACATCAAGCTACCCCAATCTGTCAAATTTCTTTGATAGTTTTTCAACTTTATTCCAAAGGAAAAAGGTTTATGTTCAATTGGGAAAATTTGACAGTTTGGGATAGCTTGACCTGCTGGCGACTGTACATGACTTGATCACTGTGTTTACTAAATTTCCTAACTTCGGTACATCGATCACTAATAAAGAACGTTCTTTATTAGTGATCGATGCTTCGGTAGTAAAAAAATGAAACTACCCGAAGACGCATCTTTGTATTATCAATATCATCCAGCGTTTTAAGTATACCTATCCTGTTTGTGTTTAGGTGATTCAAACAAAACCTTACAAGAAAAAAAATGGTTTATTTAGCAGTTTCTTGCACAAAATCGCCCAGCTATTGCAAATAAAATAGGTAACACAGGTGCACCATTACGCAAACGTTTATGAGTCACACTTAAAATTTGGGTCATGAATGAAAGAAATAACTATTCTGGGACTTGCGTTGCGCCCTTCGCAACAGCTGCAACTGCATTCACTGTCCGTTTTCCTCCTTCAACGGAGATTCTCCATCTCCTAATTCTTCATACTTTGCCCCATCAGGCTGAGTTCTCACTGGTCCCGTCTGAATGATTGGTACCACGCGTTCATTCGAAGCTTGGGAACGCTCGAGAGGCGCGGTGACGGTCAGAACTCCGTCCGATGATAGGCGAGACTGCACGGCGTTGATGCTGCAACCTTCAGGCAAGACATATCGTCTCGTAAACTGACGAGACACCCAACCATGTTCATCTCTCTTTTCGCCGTGACGAGCCTCGATAACGATGAATCCATCAGCAGCTTTCACCGAAATGTCTTCCGGCGCAAAGTGCTGCACGTCCAAATTGATCTGGAACTTCGCCCTATCGGATTTTATTGTTGATCCAGAGTCTCGCATTAGGGTTGACAGGTGCCTCCAGGGCCGATAGTACTCATTCGAAATTGGAGAATTTGGAGCTACCATCGTCAAAATATCTTCTGGTGTTAAAGCTAACGCAAAATGTTGGTCCGATAAGCGCCTGGGGCGTTCCATATTGAGAAGAAATGGGAGCATCGACATTTTTTCTGATTATTTTCAAGGCGAAAAAGAAATACCGGTCAGCTTTTTCTGAAAGAAATGCCGTTCAGCTTTTTCTGACGTTTACGTCGCATTAATTTTAACTGCGCAAAGCGTTCTGCGCACACTATGGCTGTCGTCTGTTTGGCCAGTTGTTGTAAACATTCGTCAGCAAAAAGTTTACTCATACTTCGATTTTAATTTATTTTTGGAAGTCATTTGCAACTGTGCAATGTTCAAGCTATTAACCCAATGTAAATGACTAAATTACTTTAATTCAATATGACAATACTATTTTTGCTTTTTAATTACGAAACTCAGAAACGAGTGGGCGTATGATCATGGGAGTCATATTGTGTGGTAGCCCTCTATCTCCTCTATTAGTAAAAAAAATGTATATCACATATTTTAAAGTTAATTATTTTATTACAACTACCACACAATCTCATATCAACTCCCTGAGCGAAGCCGGGTAACCCAGCTAGTTTATTTAATAAATTAAGCTTTGCAAATCTTGCAGCCATGTCAAAAGTATTTTCATAGAAATGAATAAAGGAAATTGGAACTCCGCGTTTTAACAAAACAGCATCAGGCTCATAAAATGAAAGCATCATAGAAAACGTAGGTACAAAATCAAATAAATATTTTTTCAACACACTTGCTCATAAAATGGCTCTAATTTCACTACAGTTAGGCACATAATGACACCTATTATCAAACTGTGACTTTTTCATTACTATTATTCACTAGTGAGTTATAGAATTGGTTGAGTTGCTTTGTTCTTAGTGAGATATAGGTTGTTTTTTATTTGAGTTGCTTTGTTCTTAAAAACGATGATGATGATGATGATGGATGATGATGATGGATGATGATGGATGACGATGGATGACGATGGATGATGATGAATGATGATGATGGATGATGCTGGGTGATGATGGGTGATGATGAGTGATGATGGATGATGATAGATGATGATGGATGACGATGGATGACGATGGATGATGATGAATGATGATGATGGATGATGCTGGATGATGATGGGTGATGATGAGTGATGATGGATGATGATAGATGATGATGGATGACGATGGATGATGATGGATGATGATAGATGATGATGGATGACGATGGATGACGATGGATGATGATGAATGATGATGCTGGATGATGATGGGTGATGATGAGTGATGATGGATGATGATAGATGATGATGGATGACGATGGATGACGATGGATGATGATGCATGATGATGGATGACGATGGATGATGATGGATGATGATGATGGATGATGATGGATGACGATGGATGATGATGGATGATGATGGATGATGATGGATGATGATGATGGATGATGCTGGATGATGATGGGTGATGGATGATGCTGGATGATGATGGCTGATGATGAGTGATGATGGATGATGATAGATGATGATGGATGACGATGGATGATGATGGATGACGATGGATGATGATGATGGATGATGATGGATAACGATGGATGATGATGATGATGATGATTTAGTATTATTTTCTTCGCAAGTGTGTTGAAAAACGTCGTATGATACACGTGTGTATTGATGATTATCGTCCTCGGCTCTCTTAAGACCCTCGCCTGACGGCTCGGGTCTCAATGGCGCCTCAGCGATAATCACCAACGTTACACACTTGTACCATAATGTACTATGAAATATCATTTTAAAAATGAAATCTACCACGCTACTCTCTATTAATATAAAAACTTTTTTCAAAAAAATAACAACCGACTTCCAAAAAAACACTACAAAGCGCAAAATAACTTTAATTTCGGAAGTTGGTGACTTTGGATTTGTATTTTAATTATTTGTCACCGCCTTCCGAAATTAAAGTTATTTTGCGCTTTGTAGTGTTTTTTTGGAAGTCGGTTGTTATTTTTTTGAAAAAAGTTTTTGTTTTTCACTTTTTAGTTACCTACCCCACACCAATTCGAAATTTCATCATCCTTGGGGTCAAAACAATGCATACATATGCGATAGCAACATTCGCGGTTGATTTGCTGTAATTTTTTGAAGAGTTCCGTTGTCTGTCTCCGAAACGCATCATCAGATCTATATGAAATTTTAATGGGACCATTTCGGAGTAAACCCCTTTCGAACAAAAAAATAATTCGGCAATATACGACGGAGTTATGCCCGAACATACATAAAAAAAAAAAAAAAAAAATATAAACATGTCGAATTGATAACCTCCTTCTTTTTGAAGTCGGTTAATAAAAAAGGCATAACTCTCTACTGATATTAAAAATGCCAAAGTAACTCTGTCTGTCTGTTACGCTCTCACGCCTTAACCGCTGATCCGGTCGTCATGGAATTTGGCAGTGTATAGCCTGGGATATGGAAAAGGACATAGGCTACTTTTTACGTAATAACCGACATCCACGCAAGCGGAGCCGCCGGCTAAAGCTAGTGGATAATAAGAGCTAACTATACATTTTAAGTTCTATGCAGAGGATCAAATACTACAGATACAGGTAGAGCAATTTCAAGTAAAAGTCAATTTTGATGTAGACCAGTGAAATTGTTGCATGTATTATTTCATTGCCCCACTATGGGACTACTGACACTTATTTTACTTAAATTAGTGTAGTAGTTACTTAAATTTAATAAGTGTAAGTAGTCCCTTACACTTATTTTGCACAGCAACGATTTTGTATGACATGCCTACGAGTCTACGACTATATACAAAATCGTTATTTTCTATGGACAAAAACTGAATAGAGCTGAATAAGTGTGAGTAGTCCCTGTTATGTTGGATGGTGCATCGGCGCCCACACTCTACGTTACAAAGATATACCCTACTGTAGGTACAGAGGCCAGCACATCAAGCTACCCCAATCTGTCAAATTTCTTTGATAGTTTTTCAACTTTATTACAAAGGTTTATGTTCAACTGGGAAAATTTGACAGTTTGGGATAGCTTGACCTGCTGGCGACTGTACTTATGCCAACTCCCCATTATAAAATTTCACTAGTGAATCAATCCTGGCCTTTTGCCAATTTCGTTGGCTTCCAGTCTAACCAGTATTATAATTGGAGCGCTGGCAGGCGCCACAACAACCCAGTGTTACAAGTGTTGTTTTAGTAAGGTAAGACTGGTTGTCAGACTTTTAGGCTTCTGACGACCCGTCACGACTGTCAGAGATCCACGAAGGAAGCTGGGACTAATGGTTTAATTGCTTTCCCAGGCACGGAGGGGTCTTGGTTAGTTAAGATGATCACCCATCCATGAACCAAACGCGACAAGCGTGTCTTAATCTTCGGCTTTTATAACTTAGCCATAACATTTTACTAGTGAATGAGAGAGACGTTTTACGGAAGGCTTTCGTGCTCTCCATAGGCGCGTTATTATTAGTCGATAATACCGGATGCGTTATTGCGATAATGCGTCCCGATTCTTTGCACAAAACTGCGTTTTTATCGTCCGATGATTCTATTTAGTAGGTATTCGTGTTTTTGGCAGGTTTTCCCTAATGTCGGGCAAATTCGCCATTTTTGTGATGGTCACACTGTACAGCATAGAGCACTACATCTCCGACTACGTAAACGAAGCTATCTTCCATAGCTACTGTTAGGGATAAAAATTCTTCGCCTGATGAAAAATCAATAGGTATCCATATTATAGATTTTTAGAACATCGTAACTGTCGGTAAAACCAAGTTTCGTCCAAGTACTAACGATCTCGCAGCTATTTGTGGGCTTGTGAGATCGCAGCGTCCCAATACAAATGTTCATATCCGAATATCGCATGAAAGAGGAACGCAAGCGTCCTACTTCTGTTGCGTCGTCATTATTACAGTAGTAGTAACTTCGTAGCCATTCTACTAAAATAGATATCGCAATAACGCATCCGGTATTATCGACCGATAATAACGCGCCTATGTGGGAGAGCCTGTCATCTTAATTCTTGATTGCTTGAAAAAACTAAGTAGGTAGGTATTCATTTTATCTGGAGCAAAATTACTGATGATTCGTAATAAACTAATTACTATGGACTGTGCACTTCCTGCTTCGGATTCAAAAAGCCTTCATTTGAAGTCGATATTTTTGTTTACTCTAACATGCTTATAATTTACACAGGTTTGACACCACTCGGTAGGTAGGAGTTGTTATAGCATGCTCGGTACTTTGGCGAAAAATAATTTATTAATTCATATATGTACTTACCTAACATTATGTTCGACTGGAAGCCGACCCCAACATAGTTGGGAAAAGGCTAGGCAGATGATGATTTACCTAACATAAAGATATCATTATTATAGGTACAGGGCCTGAATTCACTGTGACCACTTAATTATTCCTTACTCGTAAACACGTCAGTCACACACGAAATCTGCTAATATCGTACCTATTAATAATATCGGTAAATTGTCTTGGAACATACACATTATGACATTTAGATTCCTTACCGTTACCTACATTGGTTTCCCAAAAACACGATGTTGACGTAGCATAGTAACTATGCTAGTTTTGACAGTTCAACAATATTCATTGCATTATTTACGTTGTTGAGCAGACACATATTTCGAACATAAGAAGCGATGGTTTAACAATCCGTTTCAAAACGAAACAGATTATGATGAATCGTGAGTTACGCAATTAGGGTGCTGTTTGAACGTACCTATTAGTAAGATTCATACAGAATTGGAGCCCTGTTGCGTTATTTAGGTACGTTGTTGAGCAGACACATTTTTCGAACATATGAAGCAATAATGTTTTTTTTTCTCACCACAATACCTATACTATATAGAGGCATCAATACAAAATACCTACGTAGGTAACAGCAATAATTATATGGGAGACTGGTGCCTAAACTAGACGTGAGGTCTGTATTTCAGGACCCCAGGTCTCCTCCCCTTGGTAGTGTGTGCATGCATTTTAATGTTATGAGTACAATGATTAGAGCGGTGAGTGCAATGGTTTAACAATCTGTTTCAAAACGAAACAAATTATGATTTATCGTCAGTTATGCAATTAGGGTGCTGGTTGGAATTCTTCAATCAGAGATGAACCCCACAGCCGCATCATATTTCGAAAGCATCACACTCTTTACTAAAACAGCTGTTTATGAGACAGATCAATATCCATTCAACCCACATGCGTACCTATGTGTGTGTTGTACACGTGCGCGTGTGATGTGTGTGTGTGAACAGCTATCTTTTTCTCTCTTTAAAATACATAGTAGGTATAGAAGAGATGCACCTTTGCTAAAACATATTCTAGGGTGCTTTCCAAAAGTCTGCTCTTCAAGTTCTAGGTATAGGTAGGTACTTAGGTAGGTACTAGTTAATTGGTCTGAGGGTACTAGTTAGTGGTACCTAGGTAGTTAACCAGTAGGTAGGTACCTACCTACCTACCTATTTTAAATTGTTTTGAATTAGTAGGTAGGTAGGGTTTCAGGGATAATAGCAAAACAATATCACAGATCACAATTCAACGTAGGTAGGTATCCCCTATTCCTAATTAATAGGTACCATTCATCAGTTTAAACAAAATTGTCAAGTACCTACGTTAGTACATATTACCTCAATGATTGTAAGGCAATTCTAAATCTGATCAACACAACACACACCTAGCCTAGGTAGGTACCTACCTATATCTATCGCCATTTACCTATTTAATTTCCATAAAATAAAATAAATCATTGTTTTAGTATGTATACAACTAAAACTAAGGTAGGTAGGTAGTTTTCTGCATAAATAAAATTTTAATCTATTTCGAGAAAAGCGGAGAAAAGGTTTATTTGGATGAAAACTTCTAGAATCAAGCTGTCCGCTACTCGACACCAGGCGGCGCTTCAATGCCAGGGGTAAAAAACATTCGGCACTGTTCAAAGTGAGGTGGTGCGATGCGATGACGATGACGCAATGGCGCGCTTAACAGCTCAACTGGAAATAAAGAGCAATCATGCTTTTGTTAAATTAATATTATTTATCACAGATTCACAATATAGAAACCTACTTGGTTGTTAAATGCTTAGTGAAGGTTGTGTTTTCTATTTTTTTTTCTTCATTCCAACCATGCTCTTTCTTTGCGCTGCTGGCCATCATAGTGCATACCTGAACGAGTTAAACACAGGTTAATCAAAATATATCTACCATGTTACAGAATTATAATTTAAACGTCAACCATGACAAAATGTTTCAAACATCTGCAAGACTAACGCATGCGCGAGTCATCGTGTACATTCTAGAATCGCATTCCAGAAAATTCTATTTGCTACTAGATGGCGCTGTTGTCAATATAAATATGAAGCCAGATTTTGACCGGCATTCATTCAGTAAACAACGTTGAAGCGAGCAGTAGAAAGTACCTATCGGAGTTTTGAAGAGTTTCCAAGCGATTTACAAGTGAATAATCAATCAGTAAAGTTTACGATTTAACCAGTGAAGACTACTAAAGCAGTGAAAATGTCTTTGTATCCATTCTTCATCGACTACGAGCGTCCCAGGCAGTACCCGCGTCGTCTGCGCGACCAGCATTTCGGCTTGGGATTAACTCCACAAGACCAACTAACCATCATTGCAGTTCCCCAAGCCAGTAGGGACTACTACAGACCCTGGAGGAACCTTCAAGCCGCTGCACAAGATACCGGTTCCACCATCAGAGAAGACAAGGACAAATTCCAGGTGAATTTAGACGTTCAGCATTTCGCGCCGGAAGAAATATCAGTCAAGACTGCTGATGGTTTCTTAGTGGTTGAAGCTAAACATGAAGAAAGGCAGGATGAACATGGATTTATTTCTCGAAGCTTCAGCAGGCGGTACGCTTTACCTGAAGGTATTGATGCAGACTCAGTGATGTCAAAATTATCATCCGATGGTGTTTTGTCAATTACGGCACCCTTGAAACCCAAACCAAAGGAATCTAATGAGAGGGTTGTACCAATCGTTCACACTGGGCCCGTGAAGAAGCAGGAAGGCAACAAGGAAGAACAGGGATAGAATAGAAGATAGAAAGTTCCTCAACTGTCTATTATTGTGTATAACTTTAAAACTTCTAGTAAAATGTTAATCATTCCGTAATTTTCTAATGTGTTGTGATTGTTGAAAATCTACGATTATTTTTGTATTTAAGTGATGCTTCATTTAATTAAATGACGTTGTAGTCATTATACCTACGCTATTAAATTGTTTTATTTCCTTTGAGTAAACTGCACGAAATCTAGGTTATAGGAACTTAATAGCGCCCTCCACACGTACAGTTCGGACCGCGGGAAACAGCACGCGCCATTCCATCCCTCGCTCCGAACTTTACGTGTAGATGTGCGGGTCTAACAGTCCGATTGCGGGCCTAAAAAGGCCACATTATGCAATTCCTCTAAAAGCAATTCATTTCCTGAATTCCCAGCAGATCATTAGCAATTCCTCTAATTTTCGTAAAATGGTGACACAAGTTAGCTGAATCATATTCAATTCAATTCATATCAGAATCATAAATTTAGTGTAAATGTTACCGCATGCAAAAAATAAAGACCGTAACTTTACCGGTAAATATTTCTTTAAAGTTTTCGTTAATCAAATTGGTTTTTTATTTTTTATTTCTACAGCTGAAATGTTATTTCATTATAATAACCTTTAATTTGATTAAAATACCGCAGATAAGCCCGACTGGCAACGCGTACAAAAAAGTTTTTAGTTTATCCCTTGAGTTACCTACAGGGTTGACAATCTTAGTAGTGGCAAACGGGTAATCGGTCTCCTATAAGTATGCAAAATAAGGTTGGACACCTGAAGCATTGCCGACCAATATGTGAAACTGACATTTTAATTTAATTTCTTAATATTGTGTTACTTTTACGAAACACTCGCAGAGATGGCAGTATTCATGATTTGTTAATTCGTAGTTCTACTCAGTACGCTAGATGGCGTAAAAACAGTGCCCAACCCTCGCCCAATTTCCATGAGCGTCAAAATAAATTAACCTATGTAATAAAACATTATATAACGGGAAAATATATTCTAAGATAAAATCTCAATCATAACGAAATAAATAGTTCATAAAACAATTTCAAGACTTATTGGCTGAAATTATTTTTATATGCAACACTACACATGTCAAACAAAACAAAATTTGCCGCCCGTTGACTCGTTCGCGTTTGTGCTATTTTGTTCCTAACTGTTTTCTTGATTTTAATCGTCTAAAGTGCTTTTTCCACCTAAGTCCGTTGAGTAGAGCCTCTGCCCCTCCGGCCGTGTTGATTTTGTGCTTGGTTGATTGTTAAAATCGGAAAAAAGTATTGAGACAGGACTTTGACTAACTTTTGTGTTTGTGACTGATTTCTATACCTATTATCATGTCAAACAGAAAGTGTTGCGTCCCCGGATGCTTAAACAGCCTGGGTAAGTGTTTTATTCTTAAAAGGCGTCTGTGCGAAAAGCTTCGTTATTTGGGCCCCCAAGCCCGCTACCTCTACTCCGATACCGGGGGGGGCGGCTGATATGCACGCATTTCAGCACCCTATGACAAAGCTCTGTGGGCAGAGTCTATCACACGTTAATTTCAGGTTTTGTCTTTATACTCCACTGATTACTTACCGTGAAACCTGCTTACTTTGCCACTTTTTCATGTGTCAAAAAGTTTGATTCGCTTTAAAAACAAAAAATTATATGAATACATTATGAGTAACCTACTCCTAGACGTAGTAAATTTCATGGAAATTTATATTATTACCAAATATCTATTTTATTTTTGTAAATTAAAATATTTTGAGCTTAAAAACAAATATGGCAAAGTCAACTGTCACTTCTGGTAAATTTGCCATAGGATAATTAAAATGAAATTTTTGGAGTTTATGAGGTTAAAAAATTTACTTATTTGTGCTCTTCCTATATCCTGTAAAATAAAAGTAAAAACTTTATATTATTTAGCACTGGCAATTCAACTTTCTAAGAAGTTGGCAAATTCACCAACCTTTCCAAAAATTTTCATACTAAAAAGAAGTTAGGGTTAGGGTTGTCTAATACAAATATTTTCATTAGGTAACAATTTTTTTTTATAAAAGTAAAAAACATAATAACTTTTAGTGAGAACAACACGCACTATTAATCTTCGTGACTATTAATTATATTAATAAATAAAATTATAATTATATCTAATTAATTTCAGAACTTGAACTGTTTTACATAATAAAACAAAAAAAAACCATTATCACGTACCAAAGTACGACTTTTAATTTTTTAAATAGTTAGAAAAAGCAACATGTAAACAATAATATTTCAAAACATCGAACATAGCTTAACATAATCAGTCCCTAATGTTCCCATGGCAGTCAGAGATATAAATATGTACCTGTAACAAATCACCGACTTCATAAATTATTCATAAAGGAAATTTTTAATACATAACAATATAAAATATTAAAAAATAACAATGGAAAGCTTCAACCCATTTAATACTTAGGATTACTTAAATTTAATCAAAATATTCCTAAGAAATGTTGTGGCAGCCCTAACCTCCAACAAAACATGGCATAGTCACCATCACGGACGTTGTGATTGGGGTTGTTGAATTTACCAACACCAATTGCGAACTCTACGTAGCTTGAAGCACGGTAAATCAGCTTTTATTTAGCTAAAGAACATTATGCTAACATAATATCAAAAGATTACTTACGTAGACAATGCTTTTCCCGTTTATTTTTGTAAAAGTTCCGGAGTACAAAGTTTTACGACACCAACACTCGAAAAAAGTAACCGCCAAAAATGACATCTCAAAAATAAGTTGGCTTGCCACATCTCATTCAGTGTTGCCATTTAACTAATACATTTTACTATAAAGGCATCCATACATCACAAAAAAGTATTACTAAGACGTTATTAGGTTGTTTCTCACAGAAGTTGGCTATGGCAAACTTGGCAACCGTTGGCAAAGTTAGCAGGTTTCACGGTACTTAATTTTTCGATTATTTCAGATACCAATGCGATTTTGCATAAATTCCCAAACCCAGCTACGGATAAGGATTTTTTCAATACATGGGTCTATTCCGTTGGTGGTGACATATTGCAACTTGAAAATGAACACATTTTCAAATATCGCCGTGTATGTCGCATACACTTCGAACAAAAATATTGCTGCAGGAATAATCGACTCAGCAAAGAAGCTGTACCAACAAAAAACATGCCAGGTTAGTCTGTAATAATGAAACTACTAATTTATTGGCAGATGGTGATATTAAATCGTTATTATTATAAATGCAAAAGGGTGTTAATTGGTTTGACTGGTCCACTGACCAGACAAACCAATAAACACACTTTTGCATAAAGCAAATCATGCAAGAATTGAACTAGGGATGAATGTAATTTTTTGCTTAGAGAGGGTTAATGGGCCCTAAAGTGACATCAGCTACTTAATATAATTGTTATTACAGGATTATCTACCTTAAAATTCAACTCAGAAAAAAGAGTGTTGAGACCTCTTCAGACGTCAGAAGCATCTACATCAAAAGGTAAATTAATATTACTTTTCAAGATTTTGCATGTCCCATTATGAGTTCTTAATTATGCGTCCACTGCTGGACATGGGCGCCATAGCTGGTATTATATATATATAACATTTGGTTATACCTAATAACAAAATTGTCCTGAATTGGGAATCGCACCTAATACCTCAAACCCAGTGGTTGCTTCTGCAACTGCTAGACCAATCTAGCTTTACATAATAATGTGATGACAATTCAAACATAACTGTCAATCAGTGCTAAAAAGACAATGGAAAATCTATTATGTATAGTTCTCCGAGGGTTATAGCTGTTTGCTGAAATAATTTATTAATTGTCATTCCAGAACCTGTCACACATTTGGACTCAGTGGATTTGAAGCCACACACTCAAAGTGCCATAGAAGATATACAATCAAAGGAAAATCTTGGTAAGTGAAAATGTAATCTCCGCATTAAGCATCCTTTTTTTGTTCAAATTGCCCTCAATTTCATTAAGGCATAATAAAGGGGATCTAACTTTTTTGTATAGAGGCTGGCCAAGACCCAGTTTGCCTTTTTTGTGTCAAAAAATGTCATGTGATATAATGTCCCAAACTGTCACACCTAGTAATTAAAGTTAAAAATGGCCATGATGAGCACAAACTTTTTCGTTTCTTTCATATCAAAATCATATCATTCAATCATTTCATATCACTATTGTTTATATTATGCTACAAACAATGATCTTGTTGCGATTTAATTTTAAGTTTGCGTGTGTGACTTTTCTATCGCATTAGGTTAAGTACCTGTAAGGATAGTTTTAAGGGTTTCAAAATAAATAAATAAAAGTGGGCAATTTAAGCTACTAAGCGCTTGTTCTGTTGAAAATGTTATTTGATGTGGTTATCTTAATGAAAAGTAATTTAAATTGTCATTCCAGAACCTATTACTTCACACAGTTGTGACACAGTATCCAGAGACTTTGTGCCTATGCATGTTACCATTGCTGTGGAAGATGTACAAATTAAGAAAAATCTTGGTAAGTGAAGAACATTTTCCTTCGTTTTCTTATTTAGTAAGCAATCTTGGCATGTCTTTTATAATATTTCCATTTAAAATAATTAAACGGCTTTACTTAAAAGTACTTAAAATACTGAATTCCATTCACTATTGTAATTAGAAAATACATAATATTTATTATATTTCATTACAGAGCATCACAAAAACCAAAAACCTACTCACGTTACTAAAAGGCGGGTGAAACGTGTTGCTGTAACCCAATCAGAGCATGCTTTATACAAAAAACTGGTGCTAGTTGGAGTAAGACTTAGTAAGTGCCGCAATAAGGTCAAAAAGCAGGCAAAAAAGATCCAGGCACTACAAAATCTAATGACCAATCCACAGTTTTTGAAAACACTTGACGAATTACCTAGCACATCAAAAGTTTTGACATTATTACAGTTCAGAGAGCATAAGAAAGGCAACAAAGGTCGTCGTTTTACTTTAAAGGAAAAAATTATTGCATTGTCCTTCCTCAAACAGAGTCCAAAAGGGTACAGGTTTCTTAGAAAAATATTTATCTTGCCATCACGCCAAACTCTCCTGAAGTTGCTAAATATGGCAGATATAAATCCAGGAATCAACAAAAATATGATTCAGCAAATAAAGAAAACTACTGAAAAAATGAAGTTAGAACATAAATTATGTGTTGTTCTGTTTGATGAAATGTCACTTAAACCTAATGTGACATACAATGAACGGAAGGACAAAGTTTGTGGTTTTGTCACGAATGGCCTAGAGACACAACCTGATTATGCTGATCATGCCCAGGTGTTTATGGTAAGAGGTTTAATAAAAAACTATAAGCAACCCGTTGCATATACTTTTTCACAAGCTGCAACGAAGGGGCCTGAACTTGCGAAGCAGTTGAAATCAGTAATTACTGAGCTACAAAATGCGGGTCTTATTGTAGTAGCAACTGTGTGCGACCAAGGCACAAATAATGTGAACTGCATTAAATATCTTTTACAAGAGACAAGGGGTAACCTGTTGAGAAGGGGAGAAGAGCCCCGAGATAACAGTTTAATTATTAACAACCAAGAAATCATACCATTATATGACCCTCCCCATCTGATGAAATGCATACGAAACAATTTGATTTCAAAACATTTGAGATACATCAAAAACGGCGAAGTAAAAATGGCAAAATGGGCTCACATTGTGGCCTTACACAAAGAAAACCCAGGGTACAAAGGAATCCGATTGGTCCCCAAATTGACAGATGCCCATTGTGACCCGAGCAAAATACCCCGAATGAAGGTCAAAAATGCTACACAAGTTTTCAGTCAAACTGTGGCATCGAATATGGGCTATCTAGCAGGTAAAAGTCATCAATACCAAATGTTGTCTTTACATTCTTTTATCCCTAGTTCTTTTCTGATAATTACAATGAAATGCAAATATTAAATGCTTACAATAGTTTTACAATACGCAGATTAGAGAACACATTATTTAACAAACTATATTTTTTCACAGATAAGGGTATACTTCCTAAAGAAGCCAAAGACACTGCAGACATTCTGTTGTTCTTCGACAAGCTTTTTGATTCCCTCAATGGAAGCTTTGGCAAAAGAAAGAAGTATGGAAAACCTCTTCTAGGACCTGCGACGCCTACTTCTATCCATCACAAAACATGGAAGGAGAGTAAAATTATTATGAAAGAAATGAAATTTATTCATCCTAAAACATGTAACAATGAACACGTTCCCACATTAAACAATTGGGTATGGACGCTAGAAGGAATTGAATTATTATTAAAAAAAATGCAAACAAAATATGGTGTATCATCAGTTTGGCTGCGGCATCTGAATCAAGACCCGATAGAAAACTTTTTTGGGTCCATAAGAAGCCACGGATGCCGCAACGTAAACCCTACTCCAGAACGATTTGAAGCAGCATTCACGACGTTACTCGTAAACAGTCTCTCTAGCGTCCATGCTCCTGGAGCTAATTGTGAAATAGACAATTGTGAAACTTTACATGAAGTACTCATCACAGGCGGGGACGGCAAAGAGCAAACTAATTGCGAACTTAGTAATATTCCCGATATAACATTCACACCCCTTGCAGAAAAAAATGACCCACGCGTAATTGGTGGCCTACAGTACGTAAGTGGGTATTTTGTAAAAAGCGCCAAGAAAAAGGTATTCAAGGGCTGTGTTGAATGTAAAAACGATTTAATATCAAACAGTGAGCACGAATATTTAAGATATCGGGAATACGCAAATAAAAAATGGCTTTGCAGTCCCAGCGACTCCCTCTTAAATTGTATCTCAAGTCTGCAGGATATAAACTATGTAATATTAAAAGAAAATTTAGACAAACAACATTTAAGGGAATTAATAACTACTGTGATTTTTATAGCTATCGATTTTTCATTCATAAAATGCTCAAAACATAATGAAAAATTAATAGATTTTTTAATAAAAATATCCTGTAGATTTTTCATTTACAACTATTGTAAAGATATTAATAATATATTAATGAATAAGAGGGAGTGTGATGATGACACGGATTCGTATAAAATTAAAGCCAAAAAACTCAATAAGAAGTGTTTCAAAAGAAAGAAATAAATAATGAAACAAGACAACAGAAGTTACCCTTCAAATAGCCAATTATTGTTACAGAATTGCTAAAGTACATTCATCTTTTATGGGGTACTGTGTTAAATGTTATAACAAAATACCTTGTGATATATTTTAGGAAAATTGTATACATACTTACTCTTACAATGTTTGTAAATATGTGAGCACCATGTATCTATCATAAAATTAATTTCTCTGTATTGCTTCAATTACATTTTTTTACCTATTTTAGTATAGTAATTTTATTCTGGGTGCATCGTTTTCACACACAATTGTATAATGAATGTACTATGTTCAATTGTATTTAAAACATTTTAAAAGAGTAGGTAAAGGTGGAGTTTTTTGCTCGTTCTTCTTTCTTCTCCTTGTGAAACTACATTTTGGAATGGGTGACTAGAATCAATTCTATTTTAATGTAAATGTTGACGTTCAAAAGTGCCATAAAAGTGCCTAATTGAAATAAATGCTTTGACTTTGAACTTTGTATTATTGTTTAATAATGTGAATTACTTTCGCTTTTCTACATAGCTGTAAGCGAATATGTAATTCACATTTTAAAATACCTATCTAAATAAAAAATATCAAGGCTGAAAGTAGTAGACGTTCTGCGTATGTGTGTACCTACGTGTGTGTGTGTGCGTAAGATTATGTTGGCATAAGTTCCAAAACACGCGTCCAGAGGGCGACAATTGACGTTTCTCACTTTTGTCGCTGAGTTGTACCTCTATTCCATATTATAAAAAAGTGGCTCATAAAATGGCTCTAATTTCACTACAGTTAGGCACATAATGACACCTATTATCAAACTGTGACTTTTTCATTACTATTATTCACTAGTGAGTTATAGAATTGGTTGAGTTGCTTTGTTCTTAGTGAGATATAGGTTGTTTTTTATTTGAGTTGCTTTGTTCTTAAAAACGATGATGATGATGATGATGGATGATGCTGGATGATGATGGATGATGCTGGATGATGATGGATGATGATGATGGATGATGATGGATGACGATGGATGACGATGGATGATGATGAATGATGATGATGGATGATGCTGGGTGATGATGGGTGATGATGAGTGATGATGGATGATGATAGATGATGATGGATGACGATGGATGACGATGGATGATGATGAATGATGATGATGGATGATGCTGGATGATGATGGGTGATGATGAGTGATGATGGATGATGATAGATGATGATGGATGACGATGGATGATGATGGATGATGATAGATGATGATGGATGACGATGGATGACGATGGATGATGATGAATGATGATGATGGATGATGCTGGATGATGATGGGTGATGATGAGTGATGATGGATGATGATAGATGATGATGGATGACGATGGATGACGATGGATGATGATGCATGATGATGGATGACGATGGATGATGATGGATGATGATGATGGATGATGATGGATGACGATGGATGATGATGGATGATGATGGATGATGATGGATGATGATGATGGATGATGCTGGATGATGATGGGTGATGGATGATGCTGGATGATGATGGCTGATGATGAGTGATGATGGATGATGATAGATGATGATGGATGACGATGGATGATGATGGATGACGATGGATGATGATGATGGATGATGATGGATAACGATGGATGATGATGATGATGATGATTTAGTATTATTTTCTTCGCAAGTGTGTTGAAAAACGTCGTATGATACACGTGTGTATTGATGATTATCGTCCTCGGCTCTCTTAAGACCCTCGCCTGACGGCTCGGGTCTCAATGGCGCCTCAGCGATAATCACCAACGTTACACACTTGTACCATAATGTACTATGAAATATCATTTTAAAAATGAAATCTACCACGCTACTCTCTATTAATATAAAAACTTTTTTCAAAAAAATAACAACCGACTTCCAAAAAAACACTACAAAGCGCAAAATAACTTTAATTTCGGAAGTTGGTGACTTTGGATTTGTATTTTAATTATTTGTCACCGCCTTCCGAAATTAAAGTTATTTTGCGCTTTGTAGTGTTTTTTTGGAAGTCGGTTGTTATTTTTTTGAAAAAAGTTTTTGTTTTTCACTTTTTAGTTACCTACCCCACACCAATTCGAAATTTCATCATCCTTGGGGTCAAAACAATGCATACATATGCGATAGCAACATTCGCGGTTGATTTGCTGTAATTTTTTGAAGAGTTCCGTTGTCTGTCTCCGAAACGCATCATCAGATCTATATGAAATTTTAATGGGACCATTTCGGAGTAAACCCCTTTCGAACAAAAAAATAATTCGGCAATATACGACGGAGTTATGCCCGAACATACATAAAAAAAAAAAAAAAAAAATATAAACATGTCGAATTGATAACCTCCTTCTTTTTGAAGTCGGTTAATAAAAAAGGCATAACTCTCTACTGATATTAAAAATGCCAAAGTAACTCTGTCTGTCTGTTACGCTCTCACGCCTTAACCGCTGATCCGGTCGTCATGGAATTTGGCAGTGTATAGCCTGGGATATGGAAAAGGACATAGGCTACTTTTTACGTAATAACCGACATCCACGCAAGCGGAGCCGCCGGCTAAAGCTAGTGGATAATAAGAGCTAACTATACATTTTAAGTTCTATGCAGAGGATCAAATACTACAGATACAGGTAGAGCAATTTCAAGTAAAAGTCAATTTTGATGTAGACCAGTGAAATTGTTGCATGTATTATTTCATTGCCCCACTATGGGACTACTGACACTTATTTTACTTAAATTAGTGTAGTAGTTACTTAAATTTAATAAGTGTAAGTAGTCCCTTACACTTATTTTGCACAGCAACGATTTTGTATGACATGCCTACGAGTCTACGACTATATACAAAATCGTTATTTTCTATGGACAAAAACTGAATAGAGCTGAATAAGTGTGAGTAGTCCCTGTTATGTTGGATGGTGCATCGGCGCCCACACTCTACGTTACAAAGATATACCCTACTGTAGGTACAGAGGCCAGCACATCAAGCTACCCCAATCTGTCAAATTTCTTTGATAGTTTTTCAACTTTATTACAAAGGTTTATGTTCAACTGGGAAAATTTGACAGTTTGGGATAGCTTGACCTGCTGGCGACTGTACTTATGCCAACTCCCCATTATAAAATTTCACTAGTGAATCAATCCTGGCCTTTTGCCAATTTCGTTGGCTTCCAGTCTAACCAGTATTATAATTGGAGCGCTGGCAGGCGCCACAACAACCCAGTGTTACAAGTGTTGTTTTAGTAAGGTAAGACTGGTTGTCAGACTTTTAGGCTTCTGACGACCCGTCACGACTGTCAGAGATCCACGAAGGAAGCTGGGACTAATGGTTTAATTGCTTTCCCAGGCACGGAGGGGTCTTGGTTAGTTAAGATGATCACCCATCCATGAACCAAACGCGACAAGCGTGTCTTAATCTTCGGCTTTTATAACTTAGCCATAACATTTTACTAGTGAATGAGAGAGACGTTTTACGGAAGGCTTTCGTGCTCTCCATAGGCGCGTTATTATTAGTCGATAATACCGGATGCGTTATTGCGATAATGCGTCCCGATTCTTTGCACAAAACTGCGTTTTTATCGTCCGATGATTCTATTTAGTAGGTATTCGTGTTTTTGGCAGGTTTTCCCTAATGTCGGGCAAATTCGCCATTTTTGTGATGGTCACACTGTACAGCATAGAGCACTACATCTCCGACTACGTAAACGAAGCTATCTTCCATAGCTACTGTTAGGGATAAAAATTCTTCGCCTGATGAAAAATCAATAGGTATCCATATTATAGATTTTTAGAACATCGTAACTGTCGGTAAAACCAAGTTTCGTCCAAGTACTAACGATCTCGCAGCTATTTGTGGGCTTGTGAGATCGCAGCGTCCCAATACAAATGTTCATATCCGAATATCGCATGAAAGAGGAACGCAAGCGTCCTACTTCTGTTGCGTCGTCATTATTACAGTAGTAGTAACTTCGTAGCCATTCTACTAAAATAGATATCGCAATAACGCATCCGGTATTATCGACCGATAATAACGCGCCTATGTGGGAGAGCCTGTCATCTTAATTCTTGATTGCTTGAAAAAACTAAGTAGGTAGGTATTCATTTTATCTGGAGCAAAATTACTGATGATTCGTAATAAACTAATTACTATGGACTGTGCACTTCCTGCTTCGGATTCAAAAAGCCTTCATTTGAAGTCGATATTTTTGTTTACTCTAACATGCTTATAATTTACACAGGTTTGACACCACTCGGTAGGTAGGAGTTGTTATAGCATGCTCGGTACTTTGGCGAAAAATAATTTATTAATTCATATATGTACTTACCTAACATTATGTTCGACTGGAAGCCGACCCCAACATAGTTGGGAAAAGGCTAGGCAGATGATGATTTACCTAACATAAAGATATCATTATTATAGGTACAGGGCCTGAATTCACTGTGACCACTTAATTATTCCTTACTCGTAAACACGTCAGTCACACACGAAATCTGCTAATATCGTACCTATTAATAATATCGGTAAATTGTCTTGGAACATACACATTATGACATTTAGATTCCTTACCGTTACCTACATTGGTTTCCCAAAAACACGATGTTGACGTAGCATAGTAACTATGCTAGTTTTGACAGTTCAACAATATTCATTGCATTATTTACGTTGTTGAGCAGACACATATTTCGAACATAAGAAGCGATGGTTTAACAATCCGTTTCAAAACGAAACAGATTATGATGAATCGTGAGTTACGCAATTAGGGTGCTGTTTGAACGTACCTATTAGTAAGATTCATACAGAATTGGAGCCCTGTTGCGTTATTTAGGTACGTTGTTGAGCAGACACATTTTTCGAACATATGAAGCAATAATGTTTTTTTTTCTCACCACAATACCTATACTATATAGAGGCATCAATACAAAATACCTACGTAGGTAACAGCAATAATTATATGGGAGACTGGTGCCTAAACTAGACGTGAGGTCTGTATTTCAGGACCCCAGGTCTCCTCCCCTTGGTAGTGTGTGCATGCATTTTAATGTTATGAGTACAATGATTAGAGCGGTGAGTGCAATGGTTTAACAATCTGTTTCAAAACGAAACAAATTATGATTTATCGTCAGTTATGCAATTAGGGTGCTGGTTGGAATTCTTCAATCAGAGATGAACCCCACAGCCGCATCATATTTCGAAAGCATCACACTCTTTACTAAAACAGCTGTTTATGAGACAGATCAATATCCATTCAACCCACATGCGTACCTATGTGTGTGTTGTACACGTGCGCGTGTGATGTGTGTGTGTGAACAGCTATCTTTTTCTCTCTTTAAAATACATAGTAGGTATAGAAGAGATGCACCTTTGCTAAAACATATTCTAGGGTGCTTTCCAAAAGTCTGCTCTTCAAGTTCTAGGTATAGGTAGGTACTTAGGTAGGTACTAGTTAATTGGTCTGAGGGTACTAGTTAGTGGTAGGTAGTTAACCAGTAGGTAGGTACCTACCTACCTACCTATTTTAAATTGTTTTGAATTAGTAGGTAGGTAGGGTTTCAGGGATAATAGCAAAACAATATCACAGATCACAATTCAACGTAGGTAGGTATCCCCTATTCCTAATTAATAGGTACCATTCATCAGTTTAAACAAAATTGTCAAGTACCTACGTTAGTACATATTACCTCAATGATTGTAAGGCAATTCTAAATCTGATCAACACAACACACACCTAGCCTAGGTAGGTACCTACCTATATCTATCGCCATTTACCTATTTAATTTCCATAAAATAAAATAAATCATTGTTTTAGTATGTATACAACTAAAACTAAGGTAGGTAGGTAGTTTTCTGCATAAATAAAATTTTAATCTATTTCGAGAAAAGCGGAGAAAAGGTTTATTTGGATGAAAACTTCTAGAATCAAGCTGTCCGCTACTCGACACCAGGCGGCGCTTCAATGCCAGGGGTAAAAAACATTCGGCACTGTTCAAAGTGAGGTGGTGCGATGCGATGACGATGACGCAATGGCGCGCTTAACAGCTCAACTGGAAATAAAGAGCAATCATGCTTTTGTTAAATTAATATTATTTATCACAGATTCACAATATAGAAACCTACTTGGTTGTTAAATGCTTAGTGAAGGTTGTGTTTTCTATTTTTTTTTCTTCATTCCAACCATGCTCTTTCTTTGCGCTGCTGGCCATCATAGTGCATACCTGAACGAGTTAAACACAGGTTAATCAAAATATATCTACCATGTTACAGAATTATAATTTAAACGTCAACCATGACAAAATGTTTCAAACATCTGCAAGACTAACGCATGCGCGAGTCATCGTGTACATTCTAGAATCGCATTCCAGAAAATTCTATTTGCTACTAGATGGCGCTGTTGTCAATATAAATATGAAGCCAGATTTTGACCGGCATTCATTCAGTAAACAACGTTGAAGCGAGCAGTAGAAAGTACCTATCGGAGTTTTGAAGAGTTTCCAAGCGATTTACAAGTGAATAATCAATCAGTAAAGTTTACGATTTAACCAGTGAAGACTACTAAAGCAGTGAAAATGTCTTTGTATCCATTCTTCATCGACTACGAGCGTCCCAGGCAGTACCCGCGTCGTCTGCGCGACCAGCATTTCGGCTTGGGATTAACTCCACAAGACCAACTAACCATCATTGCAGTTCCCCAAGCCAGTAGGGACTACTACAGACCCTGGAGGAACCTTCAAGCCGCTGCACAAGATACCGGTTCCACCATCAGAGAAGACAAGGACAAATTCCAGGTGAATTTAGACGTTCAGCATTTCGCGCCGGAAGAAATATCAGTCAAGACTGCTGATGGTTTCTTAGTGGTTGAAGCTAAACATGAAGAAAGGCAGGATGAACATGGATTTATTTCTCGAAGCTTCAGCAGGCGGTACGCTTTACCTGAAGGTATTGATGCAGACTCAGTGATGTCAAAATTATCATCCGATGGTGTTTTGTCAATTACGGCACCCTTGAAACCCAAACCAAAGGAATATAGTGAGAGGGTTGTACCAATCGTTCACACTGGGCCCGTGAAGAAGCAGGAAGGCAACAAGGAAGAACAGGGATAGAATAGAAGATAGAAAGTTCCTCAACTGTCTATTATTGTGTATAACTTTAAAACTTCTAGTAAAATGTTAATCATTCCGTAATTTTCTAATGTGTTGTGATTGTTGAAAATCTACGATTATTTTTGTATTTAAGTGATGCTTCATTTAATTAAATGACGTTGTAGTCATTATACCTACGCTATTAAATTGTTTTATTTCCTTTGAGTAAACTGCACGAAATCTAGGTTATAGGAACTTAATAGCGCCCTCCACACGTACAGTTCGGACCGCGGGAAACAGCACGCGCCATTCCATCCCTCGCTCCGAACTTTACGTGTAGATGTGCGGGTCTAACAGTCCGATTGCGGGCCTAAAAAGGCCACATTATGCAATTCCTCTAAAAGCAATTCATTTCCTGAATTCCCAGCAGATCATTAGCAATTCCTCTAATTTTCGTAAAATGGTGACACAAGTTAGCTGAATCATATTCAATTCAATTCATATCAGAATCATAAATTTAGTGTAAATGTTACCGCATGCAAAAAATAAAGACCGTAACTTTACCGGTAAATATTTCTTTAAAGTTTTCGTTAATCAAATTGGTTTTTTATTTTTTATTTCTACAGCTGAAATGTTATTTCATTATAATAACCTTTAATTTGATTAAAATACCGCAGATAAGCCCGACTGGCAACGCGTACAAAAAAGTTTTTAGTTTATCCCTTGAGTTACCTATGTCATTTATGCTGACGTGGGTAATTTAAAACTTCAGTTTTTCGTGAGCTTATTAATATAAAATACTAATTTCGTGCAAATTGTATCATTTTTTAAATGCAAAGTAAGTGCACACTTGATTATCTTAGATCAATATTTAATTTTATCGCTGTACAAATTCAAATGTACGTAATATTTTGTGGGAATGGAGAGACGTGCAGCTAGAGTATCTGATTCCCAGTGGAACATTCTGCTCGATTTCTTGGTGCGTAACCCCAACCTGGCTAGGGCTCGGGATTATAATAATACTGCCCGAGGTAGAGCAGAGTCATCTCGCCAGTGGTCTAAGCTGGCTGGATTGCTCAATGCTGAGGGTAGTGGTACAACCAAATGCCCCAAAGATTGGTTTGTTGTAAGTATTTGAATTTCATATTTCACATTTCTCATATTGTGCAACATCACAATTTCATCTTATTTCCCCTCGCACTTAGCCGGTTTTTTTTAAAACATAAACATATTGTTTTGCAGTACCTATGTCAGTAACTAGAAAAGTAAGCTCAAAAAGATTATAGCTGGCATAAATGCTGATGCTAACACAACAAGCGGAGGGCCTCCTAGTTTCCTCCTAATTTGTTCTGCGAATTTTAGAGAGGCAGTGGTGATTGCGACTGCGGATATGTTCAACACTGAAAGTGGGAGCTCTGTCGGTGTTGAGCCTCTCGCCGAAATCACTGCAGCCTCAAGTCCTGGGCAGAGTAAAGCGTCAGCACAAAGCACTACCCCGGTCAATGCTATTATAGTGCCTCTGCCTCGTCGAACTCTGCAGACAAGATACTGTAGTGTGTGTGATTTATAACCCTACAGCTATTTATTCATATAGCGATTAAGAATTATGATGACTATTGAAAACGATGATGTTACTAATTGTAATTAAAACGTATTTTAGGTCGCCTTCTGGCTCCATTGGATGAGGCTCGGAGAGTTTTGTCTTATGTGGAGATTCAACGATTCTACTACTGCTCGTGCCAGCCAGCAAATAGCACAGAACCTCGGGAGGCTTGCTGATGCAGTCGAAAGATATTTATCCCATATTGGTGTCCCATAGAGATAAAATATTAATATTAAACATGTTATTACATTGAAATAATATATAAAGAAAAACAAAGGATTTTTTTTTTATCTAAATTTATTATCGCGCTGACCAAAGCCATTGTACAAGTGCATCTCGTACTGATTCACCAGCAGCGAGGCGGTGATTTCTTCGTGATGCAGTTTCGATATGTGTATTTGTTATAAACCACACGTTTTCGTTTTCAGTCTGATGGAGTTGTTCCAAGTGGCTGTTAAGTGGATGGTGATTCCATATAAGCCCCTCCGTGGCTAGCATCGATACTCAAAATATTCAAATCAGAGTCGCAAACCTAAAGACAAAAAAATACTGATTAATTATTTTGTTTAAATAGTACTATGAATAGATGAGAATTTGATTTAGTAAAATATATATCCTATTCCTATTGTTTTATTTTAATAATACGTGTAATGTTAGTTGTCCTCATGATACCTACTATTTAATAAAATTGAAGGGAAAGTATAGTAAGATAACATAACATCACACCTATACATTATCCTCGAAGGGTTAGGCAGACGTGTAGCTTCTGGTACACCCACATTTCGCCTGTTATGTTTAAAGCCCATGTAAAAAGGCCCATGTCCCATGAGGGTTGTAAAATAACATTAAGAATATATTATTGACAGCAACAGTTTGGTAACTGTGTGGGGTATGTACCTACTTACAATTCTTACTTCATCATCATCATTTCAGCCGAAAGACGTCCACTGCTGGACATAGGCCTCCCCCAGGCTCCTCCACTTCAATTCTTACTTATTTATCTGGTAAAACCAGAAAAAAGGCCGTGTACAAACTATAGAAGGAAGCTATTCCTTCTAAATATAGTAGACATCGAAAGAGCGGCTTGCCTCACCAAAAACTTACAAACAAGTATTCATAATGTAGGTATTGTGGTGGTATAATACATTTATTCTTCCTTACCCAGTTATGATAGAATTCCGTTATGCCTGGGTTTGCGGAAAACGAATATACTTCCTCCGGAAATGGTTATTGTTACACAATTAGAAACACTCACCTGGTGCATCTTATGGTGTTCACTAGCCATCTCGGCAGGTACTAAAGTAAGGTTTCAGCTCATGGACGAGGTCGCGACACACACTTTTACCTAGCCTAAATAAGCCAACAAATTCGTGGTCCGGTCCATTTTCCGAAGCGCTAAACTTCGTCGGCGACACAAAAGGGTCTCCAAAACCCGCGCGTGCTCAAGGAAATTTTCATAAAGGGCCAAATCGGCCATTATTCTAATATTTCTTCACAAAATCCTTAATATGAATTGTTAGATGTTGCTCTTGACTAACATCTTATGATTCTGCTATTTGACATTTAAACTTCATTAAAGCAATTCATTATTTGTGGACCATTTTACGAATCTCCATACAAAACTGTCACATAGATGAATTGCGTGATATGAATTGTAAGCAGAAAATATTATGAATTGTCAGTTTGGGACCATTTTACGATTTTTAATGTGATTCATAATATGATCATATTATGATTCTGCCAAAGTGGCCTTTTTAGACCCGACGCGAGCGTATGTCTCACAGTTTTACGCGCGCATCACGTATAAACGTAAATTACAAAAAATGGCGGTTCGGAGCGTCGAAGCTATCACAGAGTTCATTCGTTTGTTCCGTGAACATCCGTGTCTCTGGAAGATAAAAAGTAAGGAGTATAGTAACAGGAATGTGAGAAACAAAGCATATGACGAGCTCGTTGATTTTTGCAAGTCAGTAGGTTTTGTTTCAGCTGATCGCGATTTCGTCTGTTTAAACTAACTACAAATCCAGCTAACGCGATGACCAACGATCGTCCATTTTTCTTACTACCTACTGCGTAAAAAACTTTTAAAAGTTATAACGTTCCACGCGCCACACAGTGGGTCGAAACTATGATTTTAGTGACTTAGGGATCAATTTTGTTTTTTTACTTTTTTCTTTATGCGGATGGATAGAGCTCATAACCCTCAATAATAATGGTCCTGATGTTTTTTTCCTAAACTTTATACTTTGGGTAGAAAAATCAGTTTTGTTATTTTTTTGTATGGAGCGGATCAAATTGGTCAAATTCCTGCTAAGTAGCGTGTGATCCCGCTTTAAAACTTCATTTTTCTTATACCTTGTCTAGTCTTATATAATTTGATGCTATGAACATCTGCATAAAGCTGCCACTCTGCCAAATAAATGGACCGAAAAAAAATGAAAAATACATTGAATAAAAAGCTTCTTTTAAGTTAAATTTGATATGGAATAGTATGTAAAAGCACGTAATAATACACATAATTACTTAACAACTTACAACAATACATTTAAAAGGTCCCTAATTAGCTTAAATTTACTAATTTATTACATTAAGTATTTAAAAATGTTGATCTATGAATTTCTATTTGTGTGTTTAATGACTAATTAGCTTATCCTTTTACTTTATAAAAAACAATGTTTTTCACTTTTAGCCATTACGGTAAAGTTAATGAGGATAATTATTTAATGAGGGTAGTAGAAAAAATTGTAAAGGTTTGTTTGTCACTGGAACTATAAAATGACCATATTTAATAAATATTACCTAGTGTTCGTTTATTCGTACTACTACTAACATGTCGTGATTGTGATCGTCCCTTTTTCGTTATAATGGAGAGTTTAGTTAACAATTTAGATTTATTTATGATTTTAAGAGAGCAGCTGAAGTCGCTGTCGGATAGTAAAAAACTTTTTCAATTTCTACAAGATAAAATAAACGTGACCGAAGAGAACAGTGTTGAGCTCCAAAAATTCTGTACGCGCTTTTGTTCAAATATAAGTGCAAGATGGGAACGAAGTAATCGCACGTTAGCACAGTTTATAAGAAAAAATGGTGATTGGTTAGAACATGCAATAAATTGGCCCGAAGGAATGATACGTGAAGCTGTGAACACTGAACAGGAAAGGCTCGAGATTTGTAATACTGAAGATGTTGAAAATCTACCACCATCTACTTCAGAAGCTTCGACATCTACATTTACACCTCGAAAACCTTTCGAAGAATTGGGCTCCAGGCAAAAACGAAGACGCATTGAACAAATTAACCAATCGCTTTCGTTATCCCCAGATGAACTGAAAGCTACTACAATTGCTAGTTTAAAAAACACTGGAAATGAGGACGTAGGAAAAATCATGAACCATTTGCTAAATCACCCCGAAGATCTAGAAAAAGTTAAGGAGTGTTTAAGTACAAGTAAAGCGAAAAGTAGTACCTATTCACCCGATAAGGCACTGTCTTTATTAGTTTCACTTAAATTAAGTAAGTGGCAGTATATAAGCCTAAGAGAAGTAGCAAGTGAAAATGGGTCTGATTTATATACCCTTCTTATTATAAAATTAAAGAAGCAAAGTTAATATGTTATCCAGGGAAAGAAGACATAATTATTACTGAAGAAGGAGGTGCTATTAAACTGCAAGCTTTACTCAACTTGACGGTATCTAGGCTTTTAGATGTGATTGCTTTTGATTTGGACTCGGCAACAGAGTTACTGCTTATAAGCAAATGGGGCTTTGATGGAGCCTCAGGTCAAAGTAATTACAAACAAAAGACTGAAACAGAGTTTGATGATTCATCTATTTTCATGGCCAGTCTAGTTCCTATAAGGCTTCAACAATGTGATGGAACAATTGTTTGGGAAAACGACCGACCTTCATCAACTTTCTATTGCCGTCCGATAATGTTCAAATTTACCAAAGAAACGCAGTCAACAGTGGCAACTATAAAAGCTAGCATAACACAAGAAAGAGATAGACTTCAGCCGTCAAGAAGCAATCAAGTTGAAGTTAAGCATCAATTGCACTTGACGATGATAGACGGCAAAATAACGTCATATTTGTCAGACACATCTTCAGCTGTCTGTGATATTTGCAAAGCAAAACCGTCAGAGATGAACAATTTAGAGTCACTTGCTCAAAGAGAAAGCAATGAAGAAATGTTCCAATATGGAATGTCATCTTTACATGCCTGGATAAGATGCATGGAGTGCTTACTTCATATCGGTAAATATAATCTTAAAACTTTATAATTTTTTTCATGGTAGTTTCCTGTGAAATTATTTTTAAGTGACATTTCTTTTTGTTTGCAGCTTATCGTTTGGACTTCAAAAAATGGAGTTGCAGGGGCGATGATAAAGAAAAAATGTCACTCAGAAAGAGCGCTATACAGCAAGCGTTTAAGAAGGAATGCGGTTTACTTATCGATATAGTCAAGCAAGGAGTAGGCACAACCAATGATGGCAATACTGCCAGAAGATTTTTCAGGGATGCAGAAACAACAGCTCGCATAACAGGAATAAGTAAAGATTTAATAGAAAGGTTTTACGTGATTCTTCAGACTATTGCATCTGGAGAGCGCGTGGACTTTTCTAAGATTTCCGAATTTTCTAGAGATACTGCAGAATTGTATGTAAACTTATATCCTTGGTATTATATGCCTTCCAGTATACATAAATTGTTGGTACATGGGAGTGATATAATTAAGCACTTTGGTGCCATACCTATAGGTAAACTGTCGGAAGAGGCAGCGGAAGCTCGCAATAAAGATTTCCGGAAATATAGAGAGAGTCATTCTAGAAAGGTAAGTAGAACGGCGACAAATGAGGATATTTTACAAATCTTCTTTTGTCTTCTGATCCAAAGATCACAAGTTTAAGACCTCGAATGGTGAAACAAAATGTAATGGTTCTCTCTCCAAAAGTTAAAGAGCTTCTGCTGAGTTTTCCCACAGAATCCGATATAGATTTTATTGATGTAGATAATTTGCAAGATAGACATAGCGATAGTGAATAAGATTTTTGGTAGATTGTAAGTTTCTTGTTTCTCTTTTACTAGTTTGTATGTCATATTTGAAAGGAAATAGTAAAGTATGGTGTTGTAAATAGTTAGTTTTTTAGTTTACTTGTGTTAGTAGTAAGTTATTTTATCTTTACTAATTCGTATCTGTTTGTATGTTTCTTTACTTACTATCCAGTATTTAATTGAACTTTATAAACTAATTAAAGTCATTAAACAAACAAATAGAAATTCATAGATCAACATTTTTAAATACTTAATGTAATAAATTAGTAAATTTAAGCTAATTAGGGACCTTTTAAATGTATTGTTGTTAGTTGTTAAGTAATTATGTGTATTATTACGTGCTTTTACATACTATTCCATATCAAATTTAACTTAAAAGAAGCTTTTTATTCAATGTATTTTTCATTTTTTTTCGGTCCATTTATTTGGCAGAGTGGCAGCTTTATGCAGATGTTCATAGCATCAAATTATATAAGACTAGACAAGGTATAAGAAAAATAAAGTTTTAAAGCGGGATCACACGCTACTTAGCAGGAATTTGACTTAATTTGATCCGCTCCATACAAAAAAATAACAAAACTGATTTTTCTACCCAAAGTATAAAGTTTAGGAAAAAAAACATCAGGACAATTATTATTGAGGGTTATGAGCTCTATCCATCCGCATAAAGAAAAAAGTAAAAAAACAAAATTGATCCCTAAGTCACTAAAATCATAGTTTCGACCCACTGTGCGCCAGTCCAAACTGCAGTCCAAACTCTTGAAAATCAATTTACACGCACAGTTCGAACGTTTGTCTAGATTATTCGGCAATCCAAACCGTGAATGCATTTTTAATCGCAATTAGCACAACAGTTTAATCCGCAGTCCAATCTGTACAGATCTAACTGAGGTTTGGAACGCAGTCCAAGATGCGCGGTCCGAACTGTACGTGTGCAGGGCGCTAATAAGTACAGACGCCAGCACATCAAGCTACCCCAATCTGTCAAATTTCTTTGATAGATTTTCAACTTAATGACAAAAATCAAAAGTCATTTATTCAAACTAGGCTGGTGTCAGCACTTTTTGAAAGTCAAAAATTACAAAAGACAGTCCCCCAAAAACGCCCACCCTTCGACACTTCCTAGTGCTTTAGCTGGGAAGAAGAAGTGGCGCAACAAACTCCCCAGCAGCACAGCTGTCTGATATGTTAGAAGAACTTGATTTTATACAATGGTAGGTTACGGAATATCGAAATTGAAATTAGTTCTAGATATAATAGATCCATTATCGGGGTCGCTAGCTAGCTACATCTTGCAATTTAACTCATTATTAAAAATAAAAAACAATGAGTAGATTATGTCAACACTAAGTAAATTGAAATGAATTTATATAGTCAAATAAAAAACAAACAATTATGTTAATAAAGATATGACCTGTCAGTAGGCAAGGAAACTCTGGTGAAAGAACACAAACATTGTCTTGAGTTAATCACAGCGACCAACTATTCTTATCGTTTAAGTAGTCGTTGATAGAATAGTATGCCTTTGCGCAAAGGTTGGATTTTACTTTAGCTTTAAACATACGGTTTAAAGCTTAAAGCTAAAGTACGGTACAAACATAAGGTCACGGTACGGGACAAACATAAGGTTCATGTTCAATTGGGAAAATTTGACAGTTTGGGGTAGCTTGATGTGCTGGCGTCTGTAATTCAAGACGATCCCCCACCAAGACGCATTTCATCTTCACTGTACACATGGCTACACATCAAACCATACATTTCCAGTTTATGCTGATCTCGTATTGTGTGGAAATCTTTAACAATGCGAGATCAGCTTATACTGGAAATGTATAGCTTGATGTCGACACACGGCTACCCGTGTGTACTACAAAATATTATTACTTATGTAGTTTTAAGTCTATAATTGTAGCTACAAAAAGGGTGAATAGGGATGCAAGGGTGAATCGGGATGTCTATTCACCCCGTTTGACGGTACAAAGACGGTAGATATTTACATCAACTAAAATCTTTAAATCTTTGCCGTAGCTACGGGCACCTACGGGTCTTTGCCCTGCTGAGCCTGACCTAGGGTAATAAAATAGCACCGACAAGCAAACCATCAAATTGTTTTTTTTTTTTGCTATTGTACAAAGGCCAGCACATCAAGCGTGTACGTTACCCTAGCAAGAAAGTGTCTCCTAGAGTTATATGAGTAGAACGTATAATGTGTGTCTTATCTGCTGTAAATGTGCCCCTACATAAAAAATGTGTGCCCCCTGTCGTTTTGGAGAAAAACGGAAAAAACGATTCTTGCTGGAGTAACGTTTTTCTAGCAGGAAAATTCTAAACGAATGATCGGAGAGAGAAAAATTGTGCATGGCCAGAGAGCTTAGATGTGTGCCAAAATGTGCCCCCAAAAATAAAATCTGTGCCCCTTCAGGTTTTCGAGATATTGCATTTCCTGCTGGAGTAACGTTTTGATGAATCGTATATCTCTAAAACCATTGCATGTGCCCCTGTAGAATAAACGTACACGAGTAGCTCTTAAGGGGCACACCTTAGTGCCCTAATTAGATTTAAGAAAATATTTATAGTTTTCAAGTTATCGCGGTTTTACGAAAACCCGAAAAAACATCGCAGCGCCTAAATGAGACAAGGCACAAGTTCGCTGAATATTGTATTCGGTCCTTCTTGACGCTATTAACCGGTAACGGCCGGGGCGGGCCGCCGCGCGGCCTAGTAACTTCCGTAAAGTCCCAGCCGGGCCGTTTCTCTTCGTTTCTCTAATCATTTAAAATTAGTAAGTTATTAGACGTCTTTAAAAAAAAAAATTGTGTCCAGATAAATATTCTCCTCAACCTACTAATTCTATACCAAAAATATTGTCTGGAAACATAAAAATAAAAAGCAGAAAGTGCCGCCATTACTGACACTTCAACACGTCAACGTTTTGATACGTGCTCCGTCTAATAAAATCATATTTAGTGAGTTTTTGGGTGATATGCAACGGTAAGTGGATGAATATTCATTTATTATTAGTTATTACATCGTTTTAGATAATATTTGCACTAAATAACATCATAAATACTTCATTTTTGGCCAAAGAAATTTTACGTAAAAATCGTTGGGCTCATGGCGTCATTACTTTGATGAATTTTGACTGTTTTACAATGAATTGAGTGTATCTGTATGAATTGAGTTGCTCTAAATCTAATAATAACAATAGTTTTGATCATTCGATGTGTATTTCATACTATATTTTTTACATTTCAATGATTTCGGACTGTGACCCTCGGACCTTTGACAGTTATAGAGACAATAAACGAAGTTCGAAAAAAAAGTTGTCTTTAATATAAATGAAATCTCTTTGTTTGATAGGCCAAGATCCTCATCGCCAGTTCCGGGGTCCACTGCTGCTGATGGTTCAGGCTCGCCGCGCGTCCTTATGCCGTAAGTGTTAAACTTATATTCATTACTCTTATACCTTTTCTTCGTAATTTACTCGTATTTTATTTTTACTATTTTAATTTTAGATGTGATGTCGTCATCAGGGCCCCAGTGGGTGACGACATCACGATGGAGCAGGACCATTCTCTCTTGCTGACAAGTACCAGCTGTTCCAGCAAGAGGAAGTGGTCAAGGACGTGGCAGCAGCCGCAGCAGCAGCGTCGGCCACGACTCGGCGACGCGCGTCGTGGCGATGCAGCGCGGTGCGGTGGTGCAGTGTGGCGCGGCAGTATTGCTCAGTGTGGCCAAACTAGGGGGCGGAACGCCTAGTGGTGACCCCCAATGGGTAAGAGGTGAGAGATCGGGAGAAGTCCATGTGGATGATGACAATGTGCCTGAGGATGTTCGGGAGAAGATCATGTATATTGTCAGAATGAGAGAAGCTAGGGTAGCGTTTTTGTAAGTTACGCATTGTATCATGAGTCCACATTATTTTTGTTGTCAGTTTTTTTAGCAAACCCAAGAGCAACACCTCTGTTCTTTATATTGTTATCAAGATTTATAAAATAATGTGTATGAACTTGTATTACTTTTGAAATAAGCTGCACCTTTGTACTTTGTTTTTGTAGCCTATTTCCATATATTTCTCTGTGTGTATAATCCTCTTGCTGTTCTGCTGGCAGTAATTTTTTATTTATAAAACTGAATGTGAGATTGCGGGATGTAAAGTTTTGTGAATCTGAATGTGTAAAAGATGAACTTTTTATAATTTTAGGCATAAGCAGCACTGTATTTCACCCTTCTGTTTTTATCACCGTTTGTAAATGTTTTGCGTTAGCAATACGCAGCATCTTTGTACTTCACCTTCTATTTTGATACTTGGGTATGTGTAATTGTGAGATATAAGACTTATAAATGTGAATGTGTAATAAATGAAAATGTTATTACTTTAAGAAATAAGCAACACTTTTGTACTTCAACTTTTTATCAAGATTTGTAAAAATGAATGTAAAATAAATTAACATTTATTTGAAATAAGCAGCTTATATTTAGTACAGTGTTCATTCTACTGCCACAATTTTTGCAAATATGTTGAAGCATAAGCTTAAAATAAGTACCTATATTCTGTGTATCTACTTATGAGGAGACAATCAATGTGGGTGTATACACAACTGCTTACGCCTTCAGGGAATACAAGCTTGATGTTATGTGTAACAGGTTAGGATGTTGTGTACAAATAAAATAACTGATTACAAGAATAATGTTTATTATTTTTCTTCCCTATGTGACATACACAGTAGGTACACAAACACACAGTACGTAAAATACATTTTTTAATAAATCAAAATCATGTAACATGAATTTTGTTATTATTTCCTACAATGAACTTCTATTCCTAAACCGAACTTATCGATATTTTCGTAGATTGGGTGAGTCACGTCCGTAAGATTTTCTCGAACTCTACATTTTTTTAGGTAATTTCAGAGCTTGATATCTTTGTTTTTTTTTTCCATGACAATGAGTATGTTTTTACACTAATTATAAAGTCTAGTTCATTCTTATGCGGCTTAGACTAATTATTCAAATTTTGAAACCTATAGTACCATGTAAAATTAGCTAATACAAAAAAAAAACGTCCAATTAGTTATCTCTTCCAGAAAATCTTATTACAATTATACTGGCATATTTTTACAGTATTAAGTTAGACATCGGTAGATAAAGGTTTATATAGTATTCTAGTACCATTTTTTTTATCTGGATCGCTCAAAATAACTCTGATGAGCGTTTACAAAGTCATGCGTTGTAAACAAGATCTCATAAAAATGGCTCCGCGTAGTATGAAGTTTGAGTTTCAATAATATGAAAATGTTAGGTTCAACTTTCAAAAAAACACTCCTGTTAGATTACTTGTCTATTCAAAAAGAAACAAGCAAAGTTTCGTGCAAACCAACTCTGTAATTTTATCAGAAATCATCCTATTACGGCAACAAACACACTTTCGACCACTTGTCCGTTTTCAACATTTGTTTATAGAAAACGATGTAGAAATTTGAGTACGCTAAACAATTTATTTATTAGCCTGGTGATTCAAGAACCTAACACTGTTTATTTTTTTAGCTAGAAGCAATAGAAACTTGAGTAGACCCTTTTTTGTGAGCGAGGTCGTAAATTCGAAATCGTAAACATGTCAGCTGTCACTGTCAGAAATCGGCGCTGTGCTTGACAGGAGTTTGACGTTTTAAGATAGCGGTACGCCACAGGTTAATAACCATACAAAGTTTCAAAACTGTTCATGCATGCGTTTTTGAATAATCTTGCAAAAAGTCAAAACGATGGTGTCTTAACTTTGACGGCAAAATACAAGGAACCGGCTCAATCCCAGATGTGTAGGTGTGAACCAAAATTGTGTGCCTTTAGTCAAAAATCTATGGTGAAAATATTCAGCTTAGAATGTTTCGCATTAAGTTAATATTAACAAAAAACCAAAATAAGTAAGCAACGGCTGGTTATCCGACCAAATTTGAATGACTACTAAAAAGCGACGGATTCATACATATCGATGACCTTCTTTACTTTACTCACTAACCGGTTGTGCCTGAGTAAACTGAAGTAGAAAAGTAATAAAATAAAGTTGTTATTGGATTATATTCTAGTAGCTGTTTCTATTATATTTATTGATAAGCCATAGGTTAGATAAATTAACAGTAAGTTTTTCATCAGTAAGGGGAATGCTCCAACCAGCCCGCGAAATTCAAAGTTTCTTGCGTTTTTTGTAATTTGCAGGCCAGTGCTAGGTTGTGTGTTGATTAAAATATTATTCGCGGCTGTAAAACGTATGTAGTTACAGAATTATAAGCATCAAAATCACCAATACAACCCTCCAAGTTCATAAAGGCGTAGGAACCAAACAAAAACAGAAAAAGTCATCCCTACAGCTTTATGAACTTAGAGCGTAGTACTAATTATATGTTAAACTTAGATGAAAAACTGATCTGTGTTTTAAATAATAACGACTACACAACGTGCAAATAATTTATAATATTTATAGGGAGGAAATTTAATCTGTGATTTGATGCAATACTTACTTTAAGAATTAAAATTAAGGGAATAAATATAGTAATTTCCACATCAACAAGCTGGTTCATTTAATATAGTCACAAGGTGCATTTAATATATATTTTTAATTAGCCCCCAAAACTTTTGAACGCGACTGTACGGACAACAGCTTAGGTATAATACGTCCAATAAAGAAGGTCATCGATATGTATGAATCAGTCGCTTTTTAGTAGTCATTGGAATTTGGTCGGATAACCAGCCGTTGTTTACATATTTTGGTTTTTTGTTAATATTAACTTAATGCGAAACATTCCAAGCTGAATATTTTCACCATATATTTTTGACTAAAGGCACACAATTTTGGTTCACACCTACACATCTGGGATTGAGCCGGTTCCTTGTATTTTGCCGTCAAAGTTAAGACACCATCGTTTTGACTTTTAGCAAGATTACTCAAAAACGCATGCATGTACAGTTTTGAAACTTTGTATGGTTATTAATAGCGTCAAGAAGGACCGAATACAATATTCAGCGAACTTGTGCCTTGTCTCATTTAGGCGCTGCGATGTTTTTTCGGGTTTTCGTAAAACCGCGATAACTTGAAAACTATAAATATTTTCTTAAATCTAATTAGGGCACTAAGGGCTACTCGTGTACGTTTATTCTACAGGGGCACATGCAATGGTTTTAGAGATATACGATTCATCAAAACGTTACTCCAGCAGGAAATGCAATATCTCGAAAACCTGAAGGGGCACAGATTTTATTTTTGGGGGCACATTTTGGCACACATATAAGCTCTCTGGCCATGCACAATTTTTCTCTCTCCGATCATTCGTTTAGAATTTTCCTGCTAGAAAAACGTTACCCCAGCAAGAATCGTTTTTTCCGTTTTTCTCCAAAACGACAGGGGGCACACATTTTTTATGTAGGGGCACATTTACAGCAGATAAGACACATTATACGTTCTACTCATATAACTCTAGGAGACACTTTCTTGCTAGGGTAACGTACACACATCAAGCTTGTAGCTTAGCGTAGCTTGATGTGCTGGCCTCTGTACCTTGATTACGGTATTCAGCGATGGAGGCACAGAGCATAATAATAAGATGGAGGGGTAGTACCTAAGTCCTTTGATACAAAATGATAAAATTCAAGACAAGACAACCTTCCAAATGAAAGGGTGGTATTGAAACACAAATCAAAAAATATCCTTTTCCGATTCCGAATTCCCATCAAAATTACTGATTATTACTATATACTGATAATTAAAACAAAAAAAAAACCTAACCTAACCTATCAAAAACTCCATTGCTTATTAGCGTTCTATCGTTTATATTTTTTCTAACTCCCGACGACACGACCTAGCGCTATCTCTATCTTACTCGCTCGCGCCACTCTGCACTCCAGTGACGAAAAAGCGCGCGAAGCCGCGAACCTTTTTCAGATAGTTTGTTCTGCTTTTAGAAATAATGCAAATGCAATGTGACAGGATTTTTTTGTTATAATAATCATTAAATTTGCCGAGCATGGCTTCTTGAAAATTAAGACAAATATGATGAACAGGTTTTGTTGTACAGTCGCCAGAAGGTCAAGCTATCCCAAACTGTCAAATTTTCCCAATTGAACATAAACCTTATTCCTTTGTAATAAAGTTGAAAAACCATCAAAGAAATTTGACAGATTGGGGTAGCTTGATGTGCTGGCCTCTGTACTTGCGACTGGGATAGTTATTTTGCTATGAAATATGGAAAATTTGCTGTGCAGTCAGTATTTATGCTATGTATGTAGTATTTTTGTACAAAAATAAATTTAACTGTATTACACTATGAGGAAAAAAGTAATGTCTTAGTGATGTCTATTTTCGAATTAACTGCAGTTTGAGTTTTGTTAAACATTTAGTTTATTTGTAGGGAAGTAAGTTATTTGATGTAAAAAAGAATATAAATGATGAGTATGTATTGTTAGGCGATTATTTATTTGTTATGCAATTTTTATCCCCAAATGAAATAGTAAAAACACGCAACACTTGAGATTAGCGCCATCTGTTAAGCTCTTGAGTAACCACGTCAGAACACACATTATTAATGAGTAAAGTGTGTACTAAGTTCGCCGATTAATCTATAGATGGCGTTTATAAAAACCATGCATAGACTGATTCACAAGCCCGACTGCCATGCCAAGTACAGAGTTTGGTTCCATGATTTGATTAAGTATTTTTGGGATTTCCATCACGAAATTCTGAGTAGCAATTGGAATCTCAAGTTCGGTAGTTAGCAGTATGATTATACCCGTGCCTCCAAGAGCAGGGCTACCAGTCCTTCAAATCGAGAGATCTCGATAGGATTAGAATTCGACCCGACTCGACTGAAGAGACCCAGTCGTGTAGAATTGCAATTATATTGGATTATGCGAGTGCGGCAGCAGAGACAGCAGAGCTATGTTGTCATAAACACACTGCACTGCACTTTAGGCGACTCGCACGTTTCGCATAATTAAGTTTGTGTTTTTTTTCTTTAACTTTTCGTTTATTCAAGCCTATTAACTGCTCCCAAATTACAATGTTACGTTTTGTTATTTTTATTTTTTACAATGTCTGACATATTTTCGTCATTATTTGACATTATAGGTACACCAATTTAATATTGACTATTTATTAGTGATTTTCATGGAAATCGTGTCACTTGGTTTATATAGGTTAATTTTATCTAAGTAGATTATTTTACTTAAGGTGAATTAGAGAACGTTGTAGGGTAGGCTTTGCAGACTGTAATTTTGTAGACTATTTTCTATTCTTTATTTTACCTTTAAGTACTTGGTACTTATTGACAGGCCTGCACTGTCCTCCCATACCTATTATTACTGAAATTTACGGGCCATAACACCCTTAACAAACACCTTTTTAACATAGGCGCCACAGACAGCCCGCTTTGCAGGGGCTGCCTTGACGCCGAGGAATCAGCAGCCCACGTCATCCTGGAATGCGAGGCCGTGGCTTCTCAACGCGAAGAAATCCTCGGAACAGTGAGGTCGCTCGCTCCGCGAAGCCTGTGAAGCTCTCAGGAAGCTTCTGTGCGGAGCTAGGCTGGCTCTGCTAGCCAGTATCCCCACGCACAACGGACCGAATGGGAGTCTACGTGCGGAAAAGGGAGTCCCATCATCATCATCATCATCATCACTGAAATTTGAAAACATTGTAAATGCCAATTATTTTTTAAAGAGTAACCGTGGAGTTTCTTACCGGCCCTTTTCCATAGGAAGCGACAAATTGGAACCGAGCACCTAGAACTGACGTATCTTCAGTGCCCATGCAGGTTTTTTTGAAATAAAATATTTGATTTGATTTGATTTCATTCCTTATTGCCAGTGGATTTCAATACCAAAACTTTCGTACTAGCGTACACACGGCTACACATCAAGCTACCTACTTGTTGACGTGTCTTACTATCCTTAGAACCTCTCGATCTCTCTCAACAGCTCAAATCAATTCATCATCCTATTCTGTCTCTTCTGTGTTTCCTGCAGGATCCTCCCATTGTTCTTCAAAATAATTTCGTTTCTTTTTCTACATAGCTATACATCCAACATTGGATATCATATGCTAAATATAGTTGTTGGTACGAAGGCACTAATTGTCGACCACATAGCACACATCACGTTTCCATTTTGTGCACTGTGTTATTCAAAATTGTATTTTGTGCACATTAGGGTTTACAGTCCTGTGTTATGGAAATTGGTTGAATATTCGAATATCGAAATTTTTGCATTCGAATATTCGAAATGTTTTATTGTTAAAGTGAGTTTTTGGCGGGATCGCGTTGGAACATGTCGCACGAATTTTAATTTTCATGAAATTTCGTGAAATAGCGAATTAGATTGTATAATTTTGGTAGTGAATTATTCAATTTAGTTACGTGTGAGTGCACACGTGTAGTGAAGGTGAAAATAAGTGACAAACGTGAACTTTTCGTGTTCACCCAAAAACTCCTAATAAGTTGTTGTAAAATTACTACCGCTTTACAATAACTTTGACTTAAGTTTGACTTGAATGTCTATGACTTTTTTGTAACCTCGTGCCTGATATCGGGCCATTTACTTGATTGAAAAGTAAAATTACTTGACATTGGTTAAATGCACAAACCGTGCGAAGCCAAAATAAAAAATAAAAAAAAATTAAAACGAATATTTCAATGCACGCCCATAGCACACTATCGATCACAATCTGGATCATTATGATAGAAACATTCCTTCATATGTTCAAAAATGTGTCTGCATAACAACTGCATTTTTTTTTTTTTATAACTTGTATGTAGGTAATCGTAGTAACGTTATCTTGTAAGTTCTTTTTCAACACACTTGCTCATAAAATGGCTCTAATTTCACCGCAATTAGGCACATAATGACACCTATTATCAAACTGTGACTTTTTCATTACTATTATTCACTAGTGAGTTATAGCTTTTTTTTTTATTAGTTGAGTTGCTTAAAAAGTTTCGATACAAAAAAGGTCGTGCTCAATAGTACAAATAAATTAATATACCTATTGCTTGCTCATTTCATGCAACTTCGTAATTAAATAGATAATTTCAACTACAAGTTGTTGTTAAGTTTTTAATAAATAAAACTTTCACTCAAATATAACTTTTGTTTTTTTCTGTAATAAAGAAAACTTTGAATTCCTCATTTTGTACGTGGCTAAAGCCCTATCCGCGAAAAGCAAAAAAAAAAGAAACGTCATTCTTTTACCCGCGAGTCGTCATAGATGACGTCATGACATGCGCCATCTTGTCAAAAATGATTTGTTTTAAGTCACATCGAATCTTTAGTTAATTTAGATTTATTTGAAATAGTGCTACTATATAAGAAGAAAAAATGTGTGGTGTATACAAGTTTAATATGGTGAATATAATGTGCTTTAACGTTGAGTGAACACTTTTATCGCTATCACGAGCGTTCCGTATTGATGACAAAAACGACGGTTCTTAGCTGTCAGAATCGTGATATCTAACTCGGAACGCAAAATATCGATGTGAGCGCTCACAGCGTTATTTTTCTAATTCGGAATGCGGCCTTAGTATAAGGCCAATCGCCATTGTTAGATGCGCGCGCATTGGAAAACTGATTACTTTTTCCCGCCATTGGCAAAAAAAAAAAATCAACTCTCTTTCACTGTTGAAATTATAGTTATTTATTCATTAAAATGACTACAAGTACTAGTTATGAAGAAAATTATTTATGTTGTAACACCGCCCGATATAAGATGTGAAGCTCTTAACGTTATGGAAAGTTTACTACTTAAAAACTCCAAGGACAAAATGATTTTTTAGTATTATTTTCTTCACAAGTGTGTTGAAAAACGTCGTATGATACACGTGTCTATTGATGATTACCGTCCTCGGCTCTCTTAAGACCCTCGCCTAGCGGCTCGGGTCTCAATGGCGCCTCAGCGGTAATCACCAACCTTATACACTCGTACCATAATGTACTATTAATTACTCTTATAGTGCTGTGCACTTCTGTAAGTGACTAAATCACAATTCCTAAAACTGTTTGTGATTTTTGTTTGAGATAGTGTCTTAGTGAATTAAATAAACACAAATAACGCAATGAATGAAATGAACTGTCAAAATAAAATCAATTCCTATTATTAGTGGTTACGCAATTACCTCGAAGAATTGCAAAACCACGGTTGTTCCATGAAATAACGCTTCAAACAAGGAAGATCGCCGAAGGAATGCCAAACTGACAGACAAGTTAAAGCGTATACTTACGGAAATTCGAGATTGATGTAGGTATAGCAATTATAACTTATCCCGTCGATTTAGGACTGTCCGATACTTTTTATAACATTGTTATTGAAACATTCGTTTAGGTCGAAAGGTTAACAGTAAAGTAATACATAATGGTATTTCCCCAGTGACAGCCGACTAACTGTTATCTGAAGGGGAAAACCTAGGAGGGACCTCTGAACCATTCCTTGCATATCAACATCGACCCAAAACTTAATAATTATGTAAATAGGTACTCTTAGGAATGTAATAATAAGATAGGTTGGATTGAATTGAAAAAACAAAACAGTGGCACTCCGGGAGTGCCGACACCAGTGAAAACTTGAACAATTACTTATGTATTTTTTTAACCGTCAATACAGGATTTCACATTGGGTCCTGATTGCTCGCGGTAAAAAATGATATACGAGCGATCGACTTCAGTTATTAAAGGTAACAGCACAGATTTTTACGATAAAAATACAAAGGGAAAGAAAGGTATAGAAGAGAGCAATGCCATCCCTGGATGGCAGGCTGACCAGACGTCTGTTACGCCTGGACAGAATAGATCTGCGTCTGGTGACTGGAACCATCACAGGACACTGCTCGCTGAACAAACACTTCCACACAACAGGCATAACAGACAGCCCCTTGTTCAGGGCCTGCATGGAGGCTGAGGAAACCGTTGCGCATGTGCTTTTTGTATGCACAGGCGTAGCACAGATTAGAACAGAAACCCTCGGTTCACCCAAATGTTACACGGATATTCTGAACAAACCAGGAGTCATAGCCAACTTCTGGAGGGAGGTGGGCTGGCTGGAATAGTACCAAAAGGCCGCCATGGCTCACGCACAATGGTTCACTTGAAGGACTACCTAAGTGCGGAAACCAAACCCCATAACATAGAACATAGAAGGTATAGAAGAATTAGAATTTCATAATGAAAGGGACTTTTCCAAAAGACATCAACGTGCGAATCATCCGTGTGCTCGTTCACCCATATATACACAGTATACATATAGCACATGGAAACTTCGGTGAAAATGACGCGAATTCCATGATTTTTGTTCACCCAAAAAGTGCTCAACGTGCCTAAAGAAGATTTCATTTCAAAGAACATTGAATGAATGCATAGGTAGGTACTTAAGCTGTCTTTTAAGCACACATATTCACGACATCATAATGACGGAGGTAATGAAGACTTATGAGTCGACTCACACTAATTAACTCGCCCGTTACAGGTGAATCGTCAGTTTAAAAATATGTATTTAATATTTTCTATAGGTACTTAGGTGGCTCGAAGATAATTTATTTGTACTTACCTAGGTCAATCGACAATTCTAGAAATTCGTATTTAAGGCAAAATTCAAATTCAAATGTTTATTGCTCAACACAGTACCTACTGGCGGGAGTGATATGAAGATTCGAATGACTGTATTGTGACGCACGCTATTTCGAATAACTGTTTGAATGGTACGCACGGCTACACATCAAGCTATACATTTCCAGTATAAGCTCATCTTGCATTGCATAGGATTTCCGTACGGTGCGAGATCAGCGTAAACTGGAAATGTATTCCTAACCCTGTTACGAATCTAGCAAACTACCTAAGAGCTAGATTCACCCGACACTATACGCCCCCCGAGTGGGTTCCCGCATTGTCGTTGCGGGGGGGCTCAGTAACCGTGGTCTCCCACCCACGGTGAAGCCAAGAGGAACCCAAAGGTGGGGCCGCTCGTCAGGGCTTTTGCCTTCAAGTCATTGACGTAGCGGCCAAAAAGTAGGTTGCGGTGAGGTGCACCGCAACTGAGGTGGGCCGCGATGTCGAATGGGAGGCATCGCGGCTGAGGGTTACGGGCTGCGGTAGAGGAGGAGTGCCGGTGCTTCTGAGCAGCGCTCTTCCCTTCCGTGGCCTGGACGGGGCCGCCACCGTTTGATGGCGGACGCGGTGGGGCCGCAGGGGAAGAGGAGTGTCGGTATAGCGTCAGCCGCTCTCCCTATCCCCTGCGGCCGAAAAGTGGTAGACGGGACGGCGCGTTGTGTTCCACACGCGCGCCGTCAAAGATGTCAGCAACCACCGGTGGGGTTCGCAAGGGCCGATGCCTGCCAGGGGTGCGGGTTTGTTCGAAAGAGATACCACAGCCCCTGGCATACGGGCTACTGAGGGAACACGGGTGGGTTTTAGTCAGTAAAAGTCTGACACGCCCTCCTGCTCTACTCAGCAGGAGAAGTCATTTGATGATTTCCCACCCAAAAAAAAAAAAGAAAAACCCGACACTATACCGAAGACGGGCGTCAGCAGCTTAAAAATAACAAGGCATCGGGTATTGACGGAATTATTTTACGGCCAAACTCCTGAGGGCCGCCGGAAAACCAGTTCATAAGGCCCTCCAGAAGATGTACGATTCCGTGATACACGAGGGCAAAACGCCATAGGTATAGAACAGAGGTGGTACTTTTCTTTAAGGAGGGTGACAATACCCTTGTTGAGAATTATAGGCCCATTTCACTTCTGAGCCATGTTGTTTTCAAGAGTCATCACGAACCGTCTCGCGCCCAGGTTTGACGATTTCCAGTCTCCCGAACAAGCTAGATTTCGTAAAAGCTTTAGCACCGTAGACCACATACACATAAGCTGCGGCAGGTTATGTAGAAGACCAAAGAGTATTATAACCTGCCTCTCTGTTTAGCGTTTTTGGACTAAAAATCCTTCGATTCGATCGAGACATGGGCTGTACTGCAGTCTCTTCAACGGTTCCAGATCGACTATCGGTATATCGAGGTGCTGCATTGTCTGTACGAAAACGCCACTATGTCAGCCCGACTCCAGGACCAGACCTCGAAACCTATCCGCAGCGAGGTGTGAGACAAGGAGACGTTATCTCTCCGAAACATTTCACTAGTGTCACATGCCCATTTAACACGCACTCGGATACACTATCTACACTCGAAGTTGTGGATGAGTACGTTTACCTTGGACAAACTGTCCAGTTAGGTAGGTCCAACTTTGGGAAAGAGGTCAATCGTCAAATCTGACTAGGCTGCGCAGCGTTCTGGGGGCTACGCAATATCTTCTCGTCTCAAATGACGGGACGGATAAGTCTGTCAATATCATAGTTATCTTTGTTTTCGCTAAAATACGGTTGCCGTTGGGTTGCTGCTGTTACAGATAAAATAACGGTGAATGGACTGTGTGTCTATCTCTGTGTATTCAAAGCAAGAAGCTTGTAGGTAAAAAGTGGAGGCCACACTCCAAATAAAAAAGTGAACACAACCTGTGGGCTAACGCTCTCTTTCTAAATACATACAGTCCCTGGCCAAATTATTAGACGCCCTGCATAATTACATGTAAAATATTAATTACCGTTGTTGTATCGTTTTATTGTTTTAAAATTATCTGTTTGATATTTTGATATTATTTAATCAATGAATGATTAATTTAACATAAATGAAATAGCATTAATTTAGAAAATCATATCTTTATCAAATTTTAAAGAAATGTGAAAATAAAGTACGTAAAAGTCAATATTTTGTTGAGCCACCTTTAGCCGCTATCAAAGCTTTAATTCTGCGCGGCATGCTATCAATGCAAGACTGCACTGTCTCCTGCATTTGTGGATGATGGTTCCACACATGAATAATCTTTTCTAGGAGCTGGGTTTTTTAACGTTCATGTATCACTTTTTCAACGCAATGTTGCCATATGCTAAAAATAAATACAAATATAATATAGATGTCTACAACAAATCTTCAATAGACAATCTACAATAATATTGTAGTTTATATACACAATTACTGCATAAAAATTATTAAAAACAATACAATGCGTCTAATAATTTGGCCAGGGACTGTACATAAGAACGAGACAGTGATATGTGTTTTCTCTTTCTTATGTATGTTTAGAAAGAGAGTAGCGCTCTCTTCCCACAGTCGTCTTCACTTAGATATTTAGAGTGTTGCCTCCACTTTTATATATGAGCTTCTTGATTCAAATTGACATATTTTTTTTCTTTTCAAAATTTTGACAAGAACTTATTTTTGCATTGTGTCGTTTTTAGGGTTGCGTACCCAAAGGGTAACAAAACGAGACCCTGTTACTAAGCCTCCGCTGTCCGTCCGTTTGTCTGTTAGCGGTCTATATCTCATGATCCGTAATGGGCATATAATAATAGACGGTTGAAATATTAATAGAACCAATGTGTATTTCTGTTGCGGCCATAAACAAAAAATAAAAATAAAAACGTATTTAAAAAAATTAAAGGGGTCTCCATTAAGGAATCGTGTTGCTTCGGCGGGCGTTTCTTTCCTTGTGGTACGGAACCCTTCGTGTGCAAGTCCGACTCGCACTTAACCGGTTTTTAATATTTATAAATGTCATCTCGCAGGTCAAACAAGGAGGTTATCGGTTGCTTAACCGGGCTTAGCTGTCGGTCGGTGCTTCAATAAATTAAGGCACACTTAAAAAGTTAAGCGAGTACACGCTAAGGGCACCCCCTGTGAGGTACGGACCTCGGCTTATGGCGTCGCTGGGGGGGGGGGGGGGCAGCAAGGGACAGACTGGGTCGGTTTAGGTGTCGTTTTGTCTTTCTCTCCTTCCTTGTCTATGTTGAAGTGGTCGGTGGGAGCATGGTGGTAAGTGGCATAGTTTTGAAATTTATCAAACTAGTAGTACTATTTTTTGTAATTTTTTTTTAGAGGGTGTGAAATCGTCAATTGGCTTCTCCCGCTCCGGGTGGAGCAAGAGGGCGTATCACACTTTTACTGACTAAAACCCACCCGTGTTCCCTCAGTTGCCTGTGTGCCATGGGCGACCGTGTCTCTTTCGAACAACCCGCACCCCTGGCAGGCATCGGCCCTTGCGGACCCCACCAGTTGTTGCTGACATCTCTGACGGCGCGCGTGGAACACAACGCGCCGTCCCGCCTACCGCTTTTCGGGCGCAGGGGATCCACTCCTCCTCCCCTGCCGCCCCACCGCGTCCGCCATCAAATGGTGGCGACCCCGTCCAGGCTACGGAAGGAAAGAGCGCTGCTCAGAAGCACCGGCACTCCTCCTCTGCCGCAGCCCGTAACCCTCAGCCACGATGTTCCTCACCGACGCGGTGCTCCTCACTGCAACCTACTTTTTGGCCGCTACGTTATCGGCTTGAAGGCAAAAGCCCTGACGAGCGGTCCCACTTTTTTTTTTTTGGTTGGGAAATCATCAAATAACTTCTCCGGCTCTGGGTGGAGCAGGAGGGCGTGTCAGACTTTTACTGACTAAAACCCACCCGTGTTCCCTCAGTAGCCCATATGCCAGGGGCTGTGGTGTCTCTTTCGAACAAACCCGCACCCCTAGCTTTGGGTTCCTCTTCGCTTCACCGTGGCTGGGAGACCACGGCTACTGCGCCCCCCGCAACGACAATGCGGGAACCCACTCGGGGGTTAGTAGTATATTTCGGGGGTTTATTTAAAAACGTTGATAAAAGTTAAGTAATGATTAGCGACTGTTAAAACCATACATTTTTGACATTTAAACGTCTCTTAACTTTAGGCAACGTTTTTATACAGGGTAAATTGGGCGCTTGGGTTTTCGTCACGTAGTCAATACCCTCTCGGGAAATTCCGTGCTTTTTCGAGCTGTTTAGATATGGCGCGCAGCGATTAGAGCAGTGTATTATGTTCCTGTTACAATAATATATGTTTTTATTACAGATGGGCCGAGTACTCGGTTGATACTCGGTATTCGGCGTACTCGGCGGGTTTTTTGATACTCGTACCCGAGTATACTTTGTTTAAGAAAAGCAATATATTTAGGTAGATATAATTAAAACAACAGTACTAATTTAGGAAATCTTTGTTAGAAAGGCGCGGGCGGGGTGAGGGGTGGATCAACGCGAGCTGGCTTCTCGACCGGCGCGAACCTGTTTGTACTTGTTTACGCGCGCGAAATGGGAATTTGATTGAACTGAGTTACTCTGCCGAGTACTCGGTTGAAAAAAAATTGAGCCGAGTAAAACTCGGTACCTAGGTAGGTACTCGTCACTCGGCAAAAGTGTTACTCGGCGCATCTCTAGTTTTTACATAGAAGCTTTTTCTTCTTGATAATATTTTTTTACTTGTTATTATAATATGTATGCACGCACATACATATAATAACAAGTGTATGTGCGGGGGGTATGTACGCAGTCTTGGCGACACGAGGCAAGTGTTGTATTTATAAAGACTATTATGAGCCAAATTATATATTTTTTTAACTTTCTGTCGTCGCAAAAAATATTTAAAACCATATTTGTGAATTACTACGTGATAACTAGAGGGGCATCTTGGCATATACAGGAAAAGTTTTTATCCAGTGCGCAAATTTTAACAATGAATTCAGCATATCATTCTAGACCCCCTAGCGCAGAAATTTTTCGCCGGTGATACAAACCCCTTACCCTGTATAGTACGGGCGGTCACCGAGGGGAGGACGGGGGTGCGCAGCTGTACATTTCACGTCTGCATCATTCCACAAAGATTGAGGGAGTCGTGCAGTACGTGAAAGTGAAGAACAACTGGACTCTGAGGGTCGTAAGGTAGGAATCGCACCACGACATCAACTTTAAGTCATTCGTGGTAGGTACTAATTCCAACCCAGCATCTACAGATCTGCTTGAAAGAGGACTTTTGGCCGAAAGGTGTCGTATAACAACGTTTCCGAGGACGGTTACGCGACACCTCGCTGCGATACACGACCACTTTAGTGTTTAGTAATAGTTATAAGTTTTTTAATACTGTATTAGTTTATTAATATTTTTAAGATTATTTTGTGTATTTTAGCTATGGGCCTTAGTTGCCTGATATTAAAATGATTATTATTATAAACAATTGTAACAAATGGGTCACGTAGTATAGGTATCTGGGTCGTTGTCAAATTTTGCGCAGGAAAACTAGTCCCTCAACTGTATTATTTTATTATTAGTAATAATCACACAACCTCTTTCAAATTTTACATTAAATTCAAAATACTTCGCATTAATAAACATTGATTACTAAAATAAAGACTCAGTTTTGTTTTTTTATTTTATTTTTTAAAGTAACATTGTGGTAATTTCTGGTAACAGAATGGTTTTCCTTCCAAACTCTGTATGTCCCTGGTTGCACTCTGTTATAATAAAGATCAAATTATTTCATTTTCTTCTATAAAACCTACCTTAAATAAATTATTATCATAAACAGAGTATTGTGAACATTTAAACAATATGTCTTAAAAGCGGTGAGTATCAAAATTTACTAAATTAACAAATTTTTTAAACTTCGTCCCGCGCATTGTGTGAAACTGTCTGGAATACTATGTTACTGAGTTAATCGCAACTTAATATAGAGATTAAGCTGCTTAAAGTTTGTACTAGCTTGGACGGGATGTCTGCATTAATCGTGGTTGACCGGTACATCGGGGGGAGGGGTACAGGAGGCGTCAGTCGACCGCGAGGCGTTGAACAGGCTGCGTGTTTTTATTGTGCATCCACTTTGTTACCTACCTATTACGTAAGTAAATCAGCGTATTTTTTCATCATTTTAAGCTCAGTATGTTATCAAAGAGGTATATATTCTAAATATGAAAGAAATAATGTACTTTACGCTTTATTTTATGACTTGTGAGTTATGAAATGTAAAATTTACTACTCTGTTACTATGCAACTCTGTTACCATCGCGTGGTAACAGAGTTGTTAAGAGGGTAACAGAGTTGAATATGCCAATATTTTTTTATTTTTTGTGTCAAAACGTTTTCTTTTTAATGAACGATTTTTCCTAAGTAATTTATATGCTTGGTTAGTATAAATAAAACGAGTACGTATATTTTAATAAATATAAAAACATAGTTACAGGATACTGTTTCTTTGCGATTTCGAGATGCCTCTGACGCCTGCTGAGTAGCAGCGACGATACAGAGAACGACGCAAAAATAATCCCGAAAAGGAAGCAGACTAAAAGAAAAGATCGAGAGAGATACCATGCAAAAAAAAGATTAGTACGAGGTTTGACAGCACGTGAACATCAAACAATTCAAAAGAAATGGCGATCTGCAAATGCTAGACAGAAAGATAAGGTCAGAGCGCTCCGTATTGTTATGCACACCCCAGAGTCATCACCTTCTCGTTTAAATAGTCCAGCCCCTTCAGGTCAAGATCAAATTATTCCAAATGCTCATCGTCGTTTGTCTACGCCCCAGTTGTCTACTTTTCGTGAATATACTCCTAGCTCCGTCACATCAGCATCTTCTCGCGGCAGAAAGCAAGTGAAAAGAAACAGACCGAAGTTAGAGTTAGAGTTTAGAGATAATATAAAATTAAAGGAACAATTAGAAGCAATTTACAAGAGATACGAAAAGTATAAAAAAGATACAATAGAGAAAAACGGAAGAGATCTAAAATTGAAGAAGGTAGTCAAGTAAATCAACAGAAATATGCGATCTTATGAAATGCTATTAAAAAACGCTACGAAAATGTCAAAAATCGGAAAGAGTAATGTGCTATTCAGAAGATATTTGAAGAAAAGGCTTTGAAGAATGTCTAGCTGTGAACCAAGGTTATGTTCGAAAAAAACAGCCTCTGCCTAAGAAAAAGGTTTTAAGTACCAAAATTAAGGAATTTTTTGAACGTGACGACATATCAAGTTTTCACTGAAGAGGCAGGAGTTCTAAAGTATAGAAATTTGAGTTGTTTTTGTCAACGCGGCTTTTGTTCTTGCAGGAATCCCAAGCAATACGTTCCATTAAAAACTGCAGTGGAAAAATCAAATTGTTCCACGTGCGACAACAATTTTCTGTCCAATATTAGCAACATTTGTCAAAAGGGAGCAAAAGGCTTTTATAACATTGTCTACAGCTCAGACTCCGATGATGATGATGCCCCTCTTATATCACCAACTAGCACTCTTCTGGCAAAACAACCCGGCACATCAAAGCAAACTGACGATGCTTTGATCGAGAAGGAAAATATTCATGTAAATAAAATAAAACAAAGAATTTGTGTCTTGGTTAAAATTTCCAGCTTAAAACAGGACTATGTATATCTGGGAAAGGCCGTATCGGAGGTAGAAGAAGATGGTGAGGTTAAAATTATGTTTTTTAAGTCAATCGATCATACTGCAACAAAATTTAAATTAGTTGAGTCTGACCTATCTTATGTGCCTTTTGATAGGTTTTCGTTGTGTGGCTAAAATCATCGTGTTAAGATCGTGGTTAAGTTTTTTGGAAACAAATAAATAAATAATTTACTTGCAATGTTCCAGAACCTAAAATAGTCTGTAAAGGTAAAAGAATATACTACCATTTTGATACTCCTTTAGACAATATTTGAGAAATAAGCAACTTTCACTTCCCAGTTACTCTTTCAAGAATATTTGTTTTTTATTTTCATAAAGTTCATTGTAGATTGGTAAATACCAGTCATAAAGTTTATTGTTATTAATGTTGATGCAATTTTTTTTTTGTTATTAAGATCTCAAGCTCAACCGAGTGCAATTCAGTCAAGTAAAATACAAAAAAGAACAACTATGTTACCGTGCTACAGCTCTGTTACTTTTCTGTCCCAAAGATTAAAGGACATACTTTAGATTTTTATGAAAAGCTATTTAATATAATTTGGTAATATAAAATACGTTAATTTGTTAGATATTTATACGTTCATATGGTATAGTTAGCAGTTATAATATGAATATTTAGAGTAATCAGGTAGAATTTAATGTCTACTAAAATTCTAGAAGTAACAGAGTTGTTTGGAATTTAAATAAATGATTATTAAACTTAAAAAAAATGTTGTGATTCTGCATGCGATTATAAGATAAAAGACTGTAATTAACATTAATGCCAAAATATTTGGGATTGATTTGTTTAATTTTATAATAAAAATTAAAACTTTATGATAACAGAGTTGTATTTTTTTTACACCCTAACTCGCATAATCTGGAATAAATCATAAATCCCTGGTGAAACATCGCGGCCGACTGTAACACACAAAGTTCATTGTTTTTAACAGGCATTGATACGAAGAAAAGTCATGTATAAGTATTTTAATTTTTTTACAAGTTTATAATTTTAAGCCACGGCTATCTGCACAAAATTTGACAATGACCCATCTACCCATACTACGTGACCCATTGCAGCAATTTGGTAAGAGAACGTACCCAGAGTACCCACGTTCCCTTACGTAATTGCTGGAATATTCTAGTTAATACAATGTGTCATTATTTATTGATTTCATCGTAAAATAAATTATTCATTGAGACAGATGTCTTTTAATTAAATATAAACATGTCATTTTGTTTTTGTTGATGATTCAGTTTAAAGCTGGGTGCACACTATTTTTGTAAGATGGTAACAGTTATAATTATTTAAAGCAGTTTGTTTGACCAAAAGTAATAGTAGGACCAAAAGGAGTACCTAGTAAGTTTGTAGGTACCTAGATTGATAGTTTGAAATATATATATGAACACTTGACATTTAAAGCTCCTGCAAACAGGTGCGATGCAAGAGTGCGACGCGAAAAAATAATCCAGTCAAGTACCATACCTATAGTTAAAGGTGTCTGTCATTCAGAACCATGAAGCCAGTTTTCCATTCCTTGCGTAAACGGGCAAGAAACTCCATGGACACTATTTTAAATTATGTATATTGTTACAAAATGTTAATCAGCTACATCATCAAGTTTAGGGAATTCCTAAACCGATAGGACCGACCTACACGAAAATAACAAAGATGTTACTTAGATATCTTTATTATTTTCGTGTAGTGAAGAATACCTACTGCGGAACTGTGCGGACATTACCTAATACAGTATCAAAACTGACTAAAACATTGAACCAATTAAACGAAAGTATACATTAAGACATACAATATGCAGTCGTAAATGAATAGACAAAGCAATCGTGTTTCTGAGAAACCACGACCTCTTGTTCAGACCAGACAAAATTGTTTGTAAGTACAGTCCACAACGTGATAATAAGGATGATACACTATGACCCGACCATCCGGGCATATAAAACGCAGTGGTCAGTCACGCGCACCAGTGAAACTCTAACGTTGAGACAAAAATGATCGCTTTACTACTGTGCGGACTCATCGCAGGGGCGTGCGCCGCCCCACAGTTCGATTTCTCCTTCGGGTCCCCGCGAATGCCCCAGCCATTCTTCTCTGACTACCACATGAGACATCCCTACATCGATGAAAATGTCTTCGACACCGGAAGGTTCTGGTCCGACCTGTCCAAGGAAATGAAGGAACTGGACGACATGCTCACTGACTTCTCCCGCCGCTTCCCTACCAGCGTGTCCCAAGAAGGAGTCGAAGGTACCGAATACAAAGTATCGGTTTCCCTGCCTGAGTTCGACGAGAAAGACATCATAGTGAAGGCCCGCGTAGGATTGCTGATGATACAAGCCAACCACAAGTACACGGAAGGCAGTGAGAGAAACTACTTGGATGTGAGGACTCTGCCTGACAATGTGAACGTGACTGGAAACTGGGTCTTCGAGAATGGGGTGTTGAAGATTACGTTCCCATTGAAGGGTGGAGTGGTCGTGAAGCCGACGAAGCCTGTTACGACCACGACGGAACAACAGTCACAGTTTGATACGACTGCGAAGCCGTACTTCCCGGGAAGTCGGGAGGAGATTGAAACAACCGGTAATGAAGGAGTTCAAGACGCTGACGTCGGATTAGGAAGAGGAGACCAGGGTAAAGGAGTCGAGTCAAAAACGAATGAAATACCCGATAAGAACACAGTGGAAGCCACTACTTACGCTGTTGATCTGAAAGACGAAATAGAATTCGTTCCAGTTAGGTATTAGAAAGTGCTTTTTCAATAAAGTTTTCAAAACGAATTCTTGTTTTTTTCCGTGTAAATAAAGTGATAACAAGTTTGTCATTGTGTTATTGTGGCGTGTTGTTTATGTTAACTATAAGATAGCAAGACATATATTGGGACGTCTATATACTAATGAATGCTATATTAGAATTATTTATGACATCATTATCTTAACGGTTAGCATGCAGATAGATAAACGAATCACGACACTGAACTGTGCTTTCTCTTCAATTAATTTTATTCTTAAGTATGAGTAACAAACATGTTTTCCAAAACACCTACTTATATTATTTGGGTAGAATATCTATTTCGTTAACAAAGAATTTCGTGTTTGCAAGACCATTACTCATAATAATAATAAACTAGACCAGATTCAAACTTGCAAAAGAGTAGCTATGGAAGTTTTTAATTGGGCAACTACCTTTATTAAATTCTTTTTTCTACAATCTTTCTTTTTTGATTAGCACCATGTACACTGTTTTACCTATTGGACTTTGTAGACTCTTAGAAGAGGTCATAGGTCAGCGTTGTGTACGATCTTTGTTGTTAAACATGGTAGTGTGACGTTACTTATGCGCTAGTCATATACACAGTATAATTAACGTCTGATCGTTTTTGTTTTGGTAAACTGCCACCCTGGCAATACATGCAATGTGACGATATTTGGAACTAGAATAAACTCCCCCTAAGGAACCTGAAAATATAAAGACATGAATAGTAAAAAAGGAAAGAAAGAAAAACGTGTAATGCGTTTTCGTCCTTTCAATGTTGACATTTGCTGCGTACCTTTAACTATAATATCTATATGGCTTTTGCGTATCTTATTTTATATCAATGTCGGATCCAGTCTTCAGATCCGGGGATGATCAAGACCGGCCACCATACACTTTTCATAGCCAGCAGAATATAAAATACGCTGTGCCCCATTGGATCAGCAAACTGGCTTACTTAAGTCATTAGTTAAGGAAAAATGTTAAAACAAAACAGGAGGATACATTCTCATAAGATTATTCAATTCTAAGAACCAAATATAATATAACTTATGTAACTCTAAACTTTGGTTTTTGATTTACATACTGAGTAAGAACAGTGCTGTGGCAAATATTGTAATATTACGTCTCATAGAGACGTCGTAGATGGTGTTTATAAAGAGGTAGTAAATATCTTATGTACGAACGCTCTTGTCACTTATGAACAAAAGGCTTTTAAGCGAAGGAAACCATTGGGAGTGAACATGACATTCCTATGAGCGAGGCTCATAGGAATGCCAGGCTGGGTTTCATTACATGGTGCGATTACGGAAAGCCCTCAATGGGTCCCGTTTATGACTCAATGGTTAAATCGCGGAAATTTTTCAAAGAAATAGTCAAGTGGTGCCAAAACCACCAGGAACAGTTGAATATGGATTCGCTGGCAAAGTACTATGCTAATTCAGACTGTTAAAGTTTCTGGAAAGGTACTATAAGCTAAATCCTAGGCTTGTATCCTATTCCTGTGAGTATCGACGGGGTCAAAATTAAAAATATGGTTAGTGGGAAATCCTCAGGAAACGATGGGCTAAGCATCGAGCACCTACAGCATGCTGGTGCGTACTTGCCACGAGTACTCGCACTACTATTAAACTTGTGTCTATCTCATTCGTACTTGCCCTCGGACATGATGCGGACTCTGGTGGTGCCAGTAGTCAAGAATAAGACTGGAGACGTATTGGACGGGTCAAATTACAGGCCAATCTCACTAGCTACCGTCATAGACAAGGTACTTGACAGCGTGCTCAACTCGCATCTAAATAGACATGTCAAGATTCATGATGCCCAGTTCGGTTTCCGGGCAGGGTTGTCAACGGAGACGGTAATTCTTAGTCTGAAGCACGCTGTTAAGTATTACACGGAAAGACCAACCTACGCGATTTTCCTGGACCTATCTAAGGCCTTTGACCTAGTCTCTTACGATTTACTCTGGCAGAAGCTAGGAGACACAACACTGCCGCCAGAGTTCGCATCACTCCTTAAATACTGGTACCTACACCAAGAGACTCGGGTGAGATGGGTAGGGGAGCTTTCGCAGCCATGGGATGGAGCCAGGGATTCTGGAGTGACAGGGAGGACTGTCCTCAGCAGCATGCGTGTCGGATGCTATGTGGATGCTGTTTGTTTTAATAATCTGAGCTACGCCGACGACATGGTGCTGCTGGTTCCCTCAGTCAATGCTCTCCAAAAGCTACTGGCTGTACGTGAGTCGTTCGCGGAGTCTCATGGGTAAATATACAACACCAAAATGACAGAGTATACCGTCTTCAGGTCTGGTGCCAGATGTCCATCTACGGTCCTTCCTGTGTTACTTAAAGGTCAACAAATAAACAGGATGTATACATTTAAATACTTGGGCCATCTGATAACAGATTCCGCTTGTGTGGGCGTTAGCCACAAGATCTGTTTTAGCTTTTAGGTACTAATATTATATATGCTAAGTAACATTGTTACTTACACAATGAATTTGGATATAGTTTGAATAAATAAAAGATTATTATCTATACCTTCATTTAATACAATCGTAGTAAAGTCAAAACTGTTGGTACTTTGAATATTTTTTTTTTTTTGTATTTTTTGCGAAATCTGGGAACGATTCTAATGCCAAATTTTTTTTTTTATCCCCTTCTCGGAAAGAGTATTTTTGCTCTTCGATATCTGAGTGCAAAAGCCGGCTTTATCCGCTAGAGGATAAAGTAAATTGAATTTAGAACATCGTGTGCACTAAGTTTGTGAATTCAAAACATCCTCAAACCTATTTATTTCTCCTTCCATATGGTGCCGAATTTATCATACAACCTTTTTTTAATTTGTAAAAAATTCAGACTCGGAACCTTCTTGGTGTACTTTTTTTAATTTGCTTTGCGCGCGCCATTTTCTTTTCACGTCATATTGTTAAAGCCTTGGGTTTAAAAAATATTATTTAAAAAGAACAAAAACCCGACTGCCTAAAAAGTGAACTTTAGGTAATTAAAAAACATTTAAACAATAAACTTGTTTTAAAAGGATGACTATTAGACTAAATACAATATGCAATCGTATGCAGTCGGAGGAAATAAAGGTCTTTATTGTTTTTAAGAATATGCCTCCGACTGCATATTTATATTGTTCAACTACTTAACATAATCTAATACGTACTTAGTAGATGTTGAAATAGTCATAATTATGCATGCATATCAATTTTATTAAATAATCTACTACTTATAATACTCTTTACGTTACAGGTTGTTCTTATTCATCATCATCTGGTTAGCCTTTTCCCAACTATGTTGGGGTCGGCTTCCAGTCCAACCAGATGCAGCTGAATACCAGTATTTTACATGGAGCGACTGCCTATCTGACAGGTTGTTCTTATTATTATTATAGCCTTTTATTTCCTTAACATAATCATATAGGTACATTTCATTTGTTTCATATCACTAATAAATTCGTATTTCATTATATTATAACACACTAAATCTCAATAAAAGTATGTATTAGTTGCATGCATTTGTTGTAATTACATCATCACTGATTTTTAATTAACAATAATCTATTCATTTCATTTATGTATTAAATTTATTTATGTGTTTTTTATACGTCCTATTAAGGACCTCTCAACGAGTATAAAGGCCTCCTCCATTTCTAGTTGTTCTTATTATTGGTACCTAATGTACCTATACATGCTCCGTTTGCATGTTGAACTAATGAACTAACACAACTTAATGTCATAAACATTGAGAAACATTCAGATGACTTACTATTAATTAATTTACTTAATACAAAGACGAAAGTAGACCTCAATTTCATCATTTGCAAGGAATACGTAACAATTGTTGAGAATATCAAGCCTTACGCCGCGCCTGCCTAAAAATCCAATCAATCGATTTTTATACAATATTGCAACGGAAAGTGTGTTAGACAGCCTATGGGTGCTAATATAATTGGCAGTATCCCACGAGAAAAAGCAACAATTCTTGAACTTCCAGAACCCCTGTTGTACACGGGTCATTGTTTCCGACGAACTTCAGCCACACTTTTGTTCGATTCAGGAGCTGATCTCCTGTCCCTTAAGCGCCATGGCCCATGGAGGCTGGAAGTCCAATGCGGTTGTAGAGGGATACATAGAGGATTCCATCCAAAATAAGTCTACAATATGTAAAGGCATCGTAGGAGCCATTACACTGAAAGAGCCTCAGTCAGATCCTTGGACTGGCCCTTCTACATCAAAAGTAAGCCGTTACCAAACACCTAACCATCGCCCTCTTCGTCAACATTTACGCCAAGGGAATAAGATGAATCGGTACAACTATTAAAGACACATTGTTTACCAAAAACAGAACACAAGTCACTAACACCAACATTACAGTACCTCGCGGCTGGCAGAAGAGGACCCAAAATGCCACAACTGCGTGCTAGCAAAGATTGAACAGACCAATCACAACGCCTTCGACAGTGCGTGCCCGATACGCGTAAAATGGGACGCGTTGGCACGCCTGTCGGTGGCGTACTGCTAAGGTGCAGTCAGCGTCTCCTGGTAACAACCACAACGGTGATGGCAACAAAATTAAAATTCAGAGACACAAAACTATACATTTTAAATGCAAATTGGCGCCAACTTCATAAGAAATTGGCACAATGAATAGCGGGCACAAAATTTTACAATCAAAAATCAGAAATAAACTAACAGTACCGTCGTGGTCTCTTGTTGGGAACGGGAAGGTTGGCACCTCCAGATGTCGCATCCCAAAAGCTGCACCAGTCCAAAGTGCGCAGACTATAGTGCAGTACCTGAAACAAAAGAAAGTTTTAGTAAGAATTGTATGTAGTAAAGCAACAGTGAGTCTGCCAGGATTGTCAATAACAAACCCAGCACACACATATTAGTATGTTAAAATTATAGTATTAAATAAAATAATAGGGAATAAGTATAAAACTTTTAAGATTAAGAAATTATGCCTATGTGTTATTATACAAGTTGTAACGTAAATAACGCACAACCTCTTAAGGGTTTATTGTACTCATCATTATGAACAACTTTTACTATGGGACCAAACCTGAAATCGCGAAAAAAATAATAATTTGTTTCTTACATTTTGACGAGTTATGCGAACATAAATGTAGGGATACTGATACACACAACAGTCAACAGCTCATATTTTTTACAACATTGGGGGATACAAGTTTACCTCACACAGATTGTGTTAAGTACCTCGGTTGTTACCTGGACAAAAGGCTGACCTGGAAGACGCATATTAAACAAAAAAGAGATCAACTTAACGCCAAATATAGAAACTTGCATTGGTTGATGGTTCGCAAACTCGCAACTCAGTCCTATCTTTGGACAACAAACTCATGCTGTACAACTCTCTATTAAAACCCATATGGTCATACGGCATTCAACTATGGGGAGTGGCTAGCAAAAGTAACATAATGTGCCTTAAAAGAGCTCAAAACGCCATTTTGAGGAATATAGTCATTGCACCATGGTTTACACGGAATGAAGAAATCCATGACTATCTCAACACTCCTACAATCCTTGAGGAAATTACTATTAATAAAACACGGTATGCTAATCGTCTGGCCATCCACCCAAATCCTCTGGCTGTTAAACTGCTAGACAACAGTGACTCTGTTAATCGACTTAAGAGAGGTCAAGTGATATAAAGAGGTACCAGAGGGCGATGGCCCCTGTACCTGAAACGCCAACTATATTCACGCAACCAAACTGATAATAGTCCAGAAAGGACTGATGGCAGTTACCGAAAGAGGAAGAAAAAAAAAAAATTAGTAGTTACTTTCAATTATTCGTAATTATACCTGAGTCATCATCTGCCTAGCCTTTTCCCAACTATGTTGGGGTCGGCTTCCAGTCTAACCGGATGCAGCTGAATACCAGTATTTTACATAGAGCGACTGCCTATCTGACCTCCACAACCCTGTTACTGGGTAATACGATACCCCTTGATAAGACTGGTTGTCAGACTTTCGGGCTTCTGACGACCCGTAACGACTGTCAAAGATCTACAAATGACAGCCGGGACCAACGGCTTAACGTGCTTTCCGAGGCACGGAGGAGTCTCGGTATGTAAAGATGGTCACCCATCCACGGACCAACCGCGGCAAGCGTAGCTTAACCTGGCCGATCGACCCGTGCAGCTATTGTTATTTAGCCACAAGCTGAAATTATACCTGAGTATAGTAGTTATTTAAAGATTATTCTGTACCATAATGAAGTAGTTAATACCTAAACTGAAATAAAAGTATCTTGTGATTGTAAATGTTGTAGAGCAGTGGTGGCCCAGTGGTAACGGCCGCGACTTACGAGTTGTAGGTCGTGCGTTCGAACCCAGCCAGGCGCATTACTTTGTGTAAATAATTTCATCACCACTGCTCTCAAACGGTGAAGGAAAACATCGTGAGGAAACCGGCGGCATGTCCTAGAACAAAAAAATCGAAGACATGTGACATCTACCAACCCGCACTGGGCCCGCGTGGTGGATTACGGCCCACTCCCTCTCACTGAGAGGAGGCCTGTGTCCCAGCAGTGGGAACGTTATAGGCTGAGTATGTATGTGATTGTAAATGGTTTTTTTTGCATTTAGTCATTTCCTCGCTGAGATAGGATGAAAGTAATGTGTTGCACTTGAGTGCAAAGATTTTCCACCTCGTGCTTTTAGAATCCTTCGCTTTCTCGGTCATCAAAATTAAATACACGGTTAAAAAGCAATTTTGCACTCTGTATAACAAATAACTATTTTATAATTTTTGTCTGTTTGTCTGAATGTATGCTCCATCATCACGCGAAAATTACTGAATAGATTTTGTTCAAACATTGCGTAGATCTTTCCAATATGTCTGCGCAGACCGTAGGATATAAACGTTTACGCTTTTTGCTATGGGGGATTAGCAGTATTGCAATTTATTCGTGTTCTTCTATAGTTACCGCAAATTGTAAAAAGACGCGCCAAAAGGTTAGAAAATTGTGGAAAGTTATAGATTTCACGTTTTAAGGCCACGATAGATGACAGCTACCTACAGCGATGCACTGCCGCCCGTTGCTCGCAAGAGACCCCGCGTCAACGCGCATCAAGTTTTTCGAAAAACAACCCATGTTGATTTATCAAACACAATTCAAAGAAAAACCGTATACTAAATTTTGGATGCTTAAATTGTCATTTAGACGGTGAAAGTTTCATGGAAATACACCTGATAGTTTTTGCGTGATTATCGTTTTTATGTCCGCGATAGACATTACTTTACCAATTAATTACATTATGTTATAAAAATATTATTTAAAATATTCACATATTCATTTGATATGTGAATATTTTAAATAATATTTTTATATACGAACAAAATTGTCTAGTTTCATATATATTTCTTTCAAATATATAAGACAAGCCGTTTAGACGTGATCTTCAATAAAAAGTCCTTAAAAGTCGGCTGTCTGCGCCTTAAATGATTATCATCACGCTTTTCCTCTATGCACCTAAGCAGCAGTGTCGGATATAACAACATATACAGGGTTGGATGGGGCAATAAGGGTAGGTAATACAACCTTTATCACTACATGAAGATGGCCTTAGGAGATTGTTGGTATTCGATTTCAAAAAAATAAAATAATGTACAGTCAGCAAGAAAATGATAATTTTCACAAAAAAAAAAAAATGTGATGTCAATCGATCCTGTTTCTTATAGGGATCAATAAACTCCATGGGACCACAGAGGTTTGCGTATTACAATTAAGGGAAATCGCAAATAATCTTGCCATACATTTACGTCAAATAGGTACCAGTGTACAAATACCAGTTGTATGTATGACAACAGTCTAATTATTCCATTACTTCACTGGTCTACTAGGGAACAAAGCAGATAGTTACAGGTATGATTAACATCCCGCTATACCTTTCTAGAGCTAAGCAGTCAATCATGACAGACTAATAGAACGGTTATTTATCTAACTTTCGACATAGTAAAATAACTAAGCGTCTGAACGATTCCTTTGCGAACCTGTAGTTGTCAGTTCGATTCCCAAGTATTGGTATTTTTTAGAAGTAGCAGGAGGTTCCCTATGAATATCGAGTCATGAGTCTGAATAGATTTCTAAGGGACAAATTAGAATGTAAAAATATTTTGCGTATTTAGATGTTTATGCTTCTAAATTAGTCTATCTAGCTCAGACAGGCAATTCGTTTTCATTTTAAAACCTATAATATTATGAGTGATGAAAGTAAGTTCATATTTTATTTTTATAAAATAAGGATAGTCTTAAAATCACGTCAATAGAAAATGTGATTTTTTGCGTATAAACTACAGTTTTTGGAGTTTTTTTTACGTATTTTTATTGCGTGTGTATGTCCAATATTGGTATTTTTAATTATTAAGGAAGGTTATTATGAAAGTCGTGTCATTTGTCTTGGTCGACTTTCTATATAATTTCCTAATTGCGACAGCCGACTGCCATACGGGCACCGAACCAATGGATTCGCTGGCCATGTCATACCTTAACCATTCCCGGGGACACTACAACCCTTCTCCAAGAGAGTAGCAAGTCCACCAGTACGCTCAAAATACATTAACACAGAACGCCGTTCTTCAATTCTCCCAGCCGAGGCCCGCTGCGACGTCCCAACCTTCGACCCTTGCTCGAACTACCCCGCGCCGCTAAGCCTGTTAGCCTTCATTTCGTCACTAATTATTAAATTTATAATTCCGACCCAACCCTGGCAGGAGGCCTTAATATTTGGAGACAGCCACAGGTAAGTTCGGTTATGCAGCCGACAACCTCCTAGGTTGACTTACAATATGCCATCTCCAAAAAAAAACGCCACCTGGTTATTCGCAACACAACCCCCGAGGAAGCAACAAATAAGAAGAAGCCAAAATCTGCGGAAAAGATTCAAACAAGAAATCTGCATTTTATTTCAACATAGCGTTCTCACCGCTATCCGTCTCTCCCCGAGACCCTTTTGGATTGTAATACAACACAGGTACTACATTCAACTACCGCATTCAAAGCTGCGTCGTGACGTGTGCTGCCACCGCGTGCGTACTGAATGTATGGTAGCAGGATGAGCAACGATGTGGAAAACTTAAAATCTATAATTATTCATTTTAGAATCTAACTAGTAGGTACCTACACAGACCAGAGTTTAGTTAGCAGGCTCATTTTTACAGATAAATTACTATTTCAAATAACCTTTGTTTATTATCTAGGGGCACTAATACGGAAAGACCAACCTACACCACCACCCACCACCTTCCTACCATAGGACATATGATACTTTTTATCTCCGTAGTAGGTACGTTACCGTAGGACAACTTCCGACTTCCAAGCGGTTGAAGGCGCGGGCAAAACCTAGTTTTAACAAAAACCATAACCCTCCTTCTGGCGCAGTCGGGTAATATAGCAAGTAGACACGAATTATCTTTAGTAATAACAACTATTTACTTATGTAACACTGTTACATGAGCAAGATAACGTAGAATGTTTGATGTTCTACCATTAATTAGAGACATTGGCTCTAATTATGTGATAACCTGATATATCGCCCCAATGTGTTAGCTGGGACGACTAACTGTCTGAGCAAACTCATAATAAGTAATGACACATTATTGCGATGTTCGGCTGTTGCCCGGTTTTGCTCGTTTTATTTTGATAAAATAATGTATGGTTTGTTTGGGAACTCACAAAAGAAAATTCTCACTGATTCGGCGTATTTATTTGTCTGTTCGCTCGATTTTAGTTTATTTGTGGGCGAATGGACCACTCCAGAAATACGTATAACACAATTGTAAAAGTAATAAAATTCTATCGGTTTTCTCTTGTTATGTAGCAAGAAAAATACTTTTTTTTTTTGTATAGTATTCAAAACGTGCCGATTGCCTAATACATATTTCTGGAGTTGTAGACCAGGGTAGATAATTTTTGAAACCAAAAAAGAATAGAATAGAAGTAGGATGAAACCCATTCGAAAAGGAAGACAATATAACAAACATGAAAGGAAAAATAATTTACGGGCGATCTAAGGTCGGGAAGTGGACGGGAGTGCGTTTTTAAGGGTAAAAAACGGTTTATCTCGATTTCCGGCAAAACTACAAGTCCTTTGGAAATTATTTTTCCTGTCTTTTTTGTTACTTCCCTTCCCTTCCCTTTATAATGTAGACATGGAGTGAGGATGGATTTTCCGAAATTAAACCCCTAAAGGAGTTAAATAGGGGATAAAAGTTCCGCGCAGGCGGAGCCGATGGCTAAAGCTAGTTTATAATACTAATAACTAGGCCAGATTAAAGCTTGCAAAAGAGTAGCTATGGAAGTGTTTAATTGGGCAACCTTTTTGATTATTTTTTGTACATTCTTTCTTTTTTTATTAGCACCAGAAAAGAGAGTACACTATTTTACCTATTGGACTTTGTTTGTAGACTCAGAAGAGGTCATAGGTCAGCGTTGGGTTCGTTCTTTGTTGTTTAACATGGTAGTGTGACGTCACTTTAGCCCTAGTCATATACGCAGTATATTACGTCTGATCGTAAATCTTTTGTAAACTTCCACCCTAGCAATGTGACGATATTTGGACCTAGAATTAACTCTCCCTATAGGAACTTATACATATATCATTTGCATATGTTATTTTATGTCAACGACGAATCCAGTCTTCAGATCCGGGGATGATCAAGACCGGCCACCTTACACTTTTCACAGCCCGCAGAAATCAGGATATAAAATACGCCGTGTCTCATTGGATCGGCAAACTGGCTTGCATAAGTAATAAATTAAGGAAAAATGTAAAAAAAAAACAGGAGCATAAATCCTCACAAATTCAATTGTAAGAACCAAATACAAACTTATGTAAGTCTAAACTTTGGCTCATTGATTTACATACTGAGTAATAACAGTGCTGTGGCAAATATTGTAATATTACCTCTCTTAAAGACGTCGTAGATGGTGTTTATAAAGAGGTAGTAAATATCTTTGTACGAACGCTCTTGTCACTTACGGACAAAAGGCTTATAAACGAAGGAAACCATTGGCTGGGTGGAACAGGTATGTGAGCGAGGCTTATAGGAATGCCAGGCTGGGTTTCATTACATGGTTCGACTGAAAGCCCTCAACGGGTCACGTTTATGACTTAATGATTAAATCGCGAAAAAAAAAATCGTCGGTAAAAAAAAATTGCTGTTTCATAGAAAAATGCAATACCTACGCGGTCAAAATGTATGGAACAGCTGTTTTTTTTTATAACCAACGAAAAATTTCTATGAAAACTTCATGGAAATTGGGATACCACAAGACTAACTCAAAGCATTTAGGTATTTCAATTAAACCAACTACAGGCACTTTTGAACGTACACACGGCTACACATCTAGCTATACATTTCCAGTATAAGCTGATCTCGCATTGTATAGGATTTCCGTGCAGTGCGAGATCAGCGTAAAATATAGCTTGATGTGTAGCCGTGTCTAAGGCTACACATCAAGCTATATTTTACGCTGATGTGTAGCCATGTCGTGGGGCTTGTGGCTAAGTAACAATAGCTGCACGGGTCGATCGACCAGGTTAAGCTACGCTTGCCGCGGTTGGTCCGTGGATGGATGACCATCTTTACATACCAAGACCCCTCCGTGCCTCGGAAAGCACGTTAAGCCGTTGGTCCCGGCTGTCATTTGTGGATCTTTGACAGTCGTTACGGGTCGTCAGAAGCCCGAAAGTCTGACAACCAGTCTTACCAAGGGGTATCGTATTACCCAGTAACTGGGTTGTGGAGGTCAGATAGGCAGTCGCTCCATGTAAAATACTGGTATTCAGCTGCATCCGGTTAGACTGGAAGCCGACCTCAACATAGTTGGGAAAAGGCTAGGCAGATGATGATGATGATGATGTGTAGCCGTGTCTGGGTCATTCTACTTTTCGTTATTAATGCGTCTAAAGATTTACAAAACAGAAAAATATACACCTTAAAAAATCCTGTAATTACTTGAAAAAGGTATTGGTTAACTTCAATGTATACTATCTTGTAATTGCCTTAATACTGTTTAACGTCAAACTACATCTAATTTTTGCATGCCTATTGGTAAAATATGGCTGAACCTATCAGTTCACCTGTCTATTTATTACCATGTACTGTACCCATATTTGCAAATAAACGACTTACTTACTTACTTCATAATATAAAGCGTGCCGAGACTATTTTGTCTGGTCTGAACAAGAGGTCGTGGTTTCTCAGAAACACGATTGCATTATCTACTCATTTACGATTGTATATGGTATGTCTTAATGTATACTTTCGTTTAATTTTGAAAAGTTAATACTCAAGCAGTTGCTAAAACATTTTAATTTAAATAGCCTCCTTCATAATGAGCAATATGGCTTTACAAAAGGTCGTTCGACTACAGACGCGGGTGTTGCTCTGCTGAAACACATATTTGACGCATGGGAGAACTCGCAAAATGCTATTGGAGTTTTTTGTGATCTCTCCAAAGCCTTTGATTGCGTGCACCATGAGACGCTTTTGAGTAAACTTCGTTATTACGGTGTCCATAACGATGCTCTAAACGTAATAAATTCTTATTTACAAAATAGGGTTCAATGTGTAGAAATTAATGGTAAAAAATCTTCCGGGCTGCCAGTTCAGTTAGGTGTGCCTCAAGGCTCAATACTCGGCCCATTCTTGTTTTTAGTATATATTAATGACTTACCGTTCTATTTAAAGGGTATTTGTGATGTTGTACTGTTTGCAGATGATACTTCTCTTATTTTTAAAGTAGATAGGAATAGACAAGACTTTGACGACGTAAACAGTGCACTCTCAATGGTTACGGATTGGTTTACGGCAAATAACCTTGTTCTCAATGCCAAAAAAACGAAATGTGTAAAGTTCGCCTTACCGAATGTTAGAAATCTAGGTCCCAATATCGTCTTAGATAAAGAGGTGCTTGAAACCAAAGACTCGGCAGTTTTTCTGGGCATAACAGTAGATGCCAAACTTCAGTGGGGATCACACATATCAACCCTAGCAGGGAGGCTCAGTTCAGCTGCCTACGCCGTCAAAAAAGTAAGACAATACACTGACGTCGATACAGCTCGATTAGTATACTTTAGTTATTTTCACAGCGTTATGTCCTATGGTATTCTGCTGTGGGGCAAAGCCGCTGATATTCAAAATATTTTTGCCCTTCAAAAATGTGCTGTTCGTGCAATTTACCAGCTAGGTGGCAGATTTTCCTTGAGGGACTTTTTTAAAGATATTGGTATTCTCACAGTGGCATCACAATTCATATTAGCTAACATCGTATTTATTAGGCAACATATACACTTGTACACTAAAAACAGTGATATTCACACCGTTAACACTAGAAATAAGGACAAACTACGTGCTCCCTTTCCCCGGCTTCATAAGGTTCATAACTCATTTGTTGGGCTTGGTATAACCTTTTATAACAAGCTTCCCACTTCTTTGCTAGATTTGCCTTTTGATGCGTTTAAAGCTCAAGTAAAATCCATCCTTTGTTTAAAGGCTTACTATTCCAATAACGACTATTTAAATGACAAGAATAGTTGGTCGCTGTGATTAACACAAGACAATGTTTATGTTCTTTCTCCAGAATTAGCGTACCTACCTAGTGACAGGTTATATGGGTTCATATAATTATTTAGTTAAATACTTTTTTTTTTGTCTTCTCAATTTTATTGACCAAGTGTTTTATTTTTTTATTTTTACTATCTATCTATTATGTCATTCGTTATTGACATGATCTAACAATAATCCAGCATTGCATATGTAAGCTTTAGAGCTCTTTATACCAGGAGACTTTTATTTTTGGTATTATTGTTTATTACCTTGCATATGTATGTATTGTAGAATCAAGTCCGTCCGACTAAACAGACAGCTGTGCTGCTGGGGAGTTTGTTGCGCCACTTCTTCTTCCCAGCTAAAGCACTAGGAAGTGTCGAAGGGTGGGCGTTTTTGGGGGACTGTCTTATGTATTTTGACGTTCGAAAAGTGCTGATTCTCAGCCTAATTTGAATAAATGTTTTTTTTTTTTTGATTGGTTTAAAGTTTTAGTCGGTATTGATACTGTATTAGATAATGTCCGCACAGTTTGCAATAATATTGTAAAATTGTTCCGCAGTAGATATTCTTTACTACACGAAAATAATAAACATGTATATAGTTAACATGTTTGTTATTTTTGCGTAGGTCGGTCATATTGGTTTAGGAATTCCCTAAACTTGATGATGTAGCTAACTATTATTATTTGTAACAATATACATAGGTAATTTTAAATAGTGACCCTAGAGTTTCTTGCCTGTTTACACAAGGAATGGAAAACTAGCTTCATGGTTCTGAATGATAGACTACTTTAACTTTTTTTTTCAGATCCTAGAGATATATCTTTATATTTATCTTGGCTTTTCACGGACAAAATATAAATATACAAGGTGTAATAGAATAAGCGGAAGTAATGAAAGTAGTTTTTTCATAATTGACTACTGAACCGATTTCAGTAATTTCTGTTTGAGGTCGATCAAACAAAATCAAATACGCAATAAAAATACTTGTATGTATTTTATTGTATCTAATGATAATAGTTGAAACGGTCTTCTATGTGTTGCATTAAAGCTTATGGAAATGCAGTATTTTACTTGTCTGTTGTTGTCGTTAGTAAAATCATGTAAATCAGCGAAATCGACAAAATGTCGTACATGACCTCTTAATTTATTTCGACACACACAGGCAAGTCCAGTAAAACAGCCGACAACCTCCTAGGTTGACCTGCGAGATAACATTCCCAAAAAACACAAGGATAGAATAATAACTAGAAAGGCGTGTAACTTGTATATTTTTCCGCTCATGTTTTTTTATTTTGGTTGTTAACTTTTCTTGTTACATCTTTGTAATAAGTATAATTTCGTGTACACACGGCTACATATCAAGCTATACATTTCCAGTTTACGCTGATCTCGCACTGTACGGAAATCCTATACAATGCGAGATCAGCTTGTACTTGAAATGTATAGGTTGATGTGTAGCCGTGTGTACATTCAAAAGTGCCTGTAGTTGGTTTAATTGAAATACCTAAATGCTTTGAGTCTTGTGGTATCCCAATTTCCATGAAGTTTTTATAGAAATTTTTCGTTGGTTATAAAAAAATTTTGCTGTTCCATACATTTTGACCGCGTAGGTATTGCACTTTTCTATGAAACAGCAGATATTTTTTACCGACGAATTTTTTTTCGCGATTTAATCATTGAGTCATAAACGTGACCCGTTGAGGGCTTTCAGTCGAACCATGTAATGAAACCCAGCCAGGCATTCCTATGAGCCTCGCTCACATACCTGTTCCACCCAGCCAATGGTTTCCTTCGTTTAAGCCTTTTGTCCGTAAGTGACCAGGGGCCTTAGTCTGCTATTTTTTTAATTCGTCATTCCAACACGATCCCATCGTCATTTTGCTAAAAGTTCGTAATCTGCTAAATACATAATTGTCGATCAGTGGTCGTTCAATGGTCTCGTAATAGAATTGTGTTATAGTGGCGTTGTCGTATTGCCATTATTATAAAACCTGTTAGTAGAAATGATTTTCGAAAAAAATACTACTTAATTTGAACATTTATTCATGCCAGATTTCATTCATGTATATATTTTTACATGTTATTTTAGGAACTGACAATTTTTTTGCAGATTACCCCCTAAGTCAGTCATTCATTTGTCATTATGTATGAGATTACCAATAAATGCCATTTCTTTCAATGGAGTGTCAGTGGCTGACCACTGGAAAGTCATAATGACGCCATTATAATAGTAGATTACCAAACTTGTCAAAATCAACAATTATGAAATCAATGATAGACCATTCTGACACTATTGGAATAGCAGACTTGGGCCCACAGAACACATATACTCCTAACGGAGAAGAATGCCAACTCCATACAATATTTAGTAGACCGGTTTCGAGCGCCATCTATATTCGCCCCTAGGAAAAAAACTCGAATGGCGGTAAATTTAAACGATTGCTTAGTATCCCCAGGCTATTGAACTGATCATGGTTTTTGGTAGGTCCATTCCCTTGTAAGAAAACTCAAATTTGAGTTTCTTACAAGAGAATGTACCTACCAAAAACCTACAGAGTGAATTTTACAAAATAAAACGATAGTGTGTAAATACGTAGTTTCTTATTTATTTCAACAGTTTCATTACAATTTATTTTTACTGTGTTCATTGTTATTGCATTCAAATACTTTAATTACAATCTGTTTGCAGGAGCCTCAGAGTATAGACTAAACCAGAAATTTGTTTACATTTACTTGTACAACAAGGTTAGACAAAAACAAATTTTCAAAATGTACTCTAACAGAAAATTAATAGTACCTAGGTTTTATTTATTTATATAAATAAAAGGTACACCAACGACTTATTCACTAGAAACATTACCATAATAAAATTAAATTTGCATTGAGTAGGTAATGGTAAATTCGTCACAGGCGTACACAGCACTTCACAATACAGAGATCAGTGGAAATAGTCACAAAGTTATTTAATTATTTATGATACGTACAGTAAAAAAGTAGGTTTATTATACATATAACGAGTCCTGAAGATACATGGTAGATTAGATTTTACTAAGAATGTATTGTATAACCATAACAAAAACAATTTCAAAGACATCTCATGACATTGAGTTGCCACTGTGAATGATCAAAAAAACTACTAAGTATAGTTTCGGTTTTTATAAATTTAGGTTATGATTACTATGAAATAGGGCATTTTCCAATTTGATAAAAACTATTTTAATTTGAAGATTGGGACGTTATATTTAACAGAAAAATAAAAATAATTTTTTATATCCATTTTCTCTATTAAAAACGATTAAAATCAAATTTCTTATTCGTTGTTTTGAATTTACCGCCAAAACGCTCCTTACGATAACCTTTTATCACGTGACATCGTGACGTCAGCTTTGTGTAAACAGTAACAGTTCAAATACTTAGTTTGGCGCAGTTTTAGAAGTATTTGTGCACAGAGGCACCGCACACCAGTCATTTCACTTTCTATCCATTAAAATCTTGTTAATTATAAACACAACACTCACTTGTTTACTTACCAACTACTTTAGTTTACACAAAGTTGACGTCACGTGATAAAAAGTCATCGCAAGGAGCGTTTTGGCGGTAAATTCAAAACAACGAAAAATAAATTTGGTTTAAATCGTTTTTATTGAGAAAATGGATATAAATCAATTTACTTTTATTTTTCTGTTACATATTTCGTCCCAATCTTCAAATTAGAATAGTTTTTAATAAATTGGAAAATACCCTATTATCTAATTTAGACTAACAAAAAATTAGCATTACTTCAAACGGTCATTCGCTTTTTTATTATCTAATAAATATTTATATTTCCTTGGGAAATCTGCAGTCTAAAAACTACTATTTAGAAAGAAAAAAAAACGAGACAAATACAATGCACCTGTGTTACAACTTAAAAATAAAGAATTATGAAAGACCTAATTTTTTGGGTCCTTCAAAATAGTTTTAATGTTGGCAATGTCATAATTCTGCCCCGGGTACCTTGTCTACATTGGCCAATAGAGAGTTGATAACCCCTGCTTGGGCCCCAGAGCGTTCGTACAAAGATATTTACTACCTCTTTTTAAACACCATCTATGACGTCTTTAAGAGAGGTAATATTACAATATTTGCCACAGCACTGTTTCATCATTTCAGCCGGAAGACGTCCACTGCTGGACATAGGCCTCCCCCAATTTGGGGGGGCTTGCCATAATCGCCACGCTTGGCAGGCGGATTGGCGATCGCAGTATGGTGGTAAAATGCATAGAGAACGCTGCTGCCCATTCTCTAATAATTCCCTTAGTCGCCTCCTACGACACCCACGGGAAGAGATGGGATGATGCTATTCTTTACGTCCGGCACCACACGGTACACTGCACAGCACTGTTTATCTATGGTTATTACCATAGCAGGAGAAGTGGGAAAGGGGCGTGTCTGTGTCCGCGCGGTATGATCAGCATGATCATTCCTAAAGCAAATGGCCGTCTCCGCGAACTAGTGTGCTTTCGACCGTTGTCGTGATAAATCATAAGAATAATTGAATAATTGACAAAAACACTCAACTCAAGAGCCAGCTTGTTGAACTTCACACTCAGCACATGGGCATACTTGACCAGCATCGCAATCTTCGTCAACTAGTGTCAGACTTCCAACATTGCAGTGACACTCATGACCAGGCACTGAAACGGATATCAGGCCTTGAAGCAGAATTATGCAAGGCCAACAACAAGATTTCCACCATCAACTCTCTGAAAGCCAGCGAACAGGTTGCTAACACCAGTAACCTTTTCGACGAGCTGGTTGGTAGTGTATCCGGACTGGAGTATGTGAAGCCCACCGTTGCCATAGACCTGACTGGGGACGATACCTTAACTAGATGTCCAACTCTAACTAGTCATAATAAAATTAAGAAATATATTAAAATTAGTAAGAATATTAAAAAGTATAAGAAACTTTTGAAGACACAAAGTGTTTACAAATTTAACTTAAATCTTAGGAAAGAACGTGTCAACTTACAAAGCCAACTAAATGAATGTAATAATAAGTTGGAAACAAGCAGATTAATGTATAATGTTGACATACAAAACCTTCAAAAGGAATTACTGAGCAGGGAAAATACACTTAAAGAAATATCTTGTAAGTATGAGTCTAGTCAACAAATGTTAAGTGAACGTTTGCAGGAGGCCTGTGAGTTGGTGGACCTGGTTAAATACAATGCAGAGAGGTATGAGTCACTGACAAACAATCTCACCTGTAGTTGTGCTCCCACTCCGCCACCTCTCATGTCTCAGTTTGTTGTTTCTGCCGCTTCACCCATTTTACCTCATACACTAGACAGTGTCTGTCCCACTCAAAGTAATGTTTTGGTATATTCTGATAGATTAGGAACAGGTTTTGGATCATTGTTAAATAACCGCTCTAAACTTACTATAACTAATTGTTGTTACCATAACCTGCATTTTAATGAGCTTGTTCATAAAATAAAACATACAAAATTGAATGAGCAGACAACTGTAGTTCTTTTAATTGGAAACAGTCTGAGCTTAACTAAAAGGGACATAGTTAATGGTATTGACACCCTACTTAAATTAAAATTAGGTAAAATAATATTATGTGCTTTGCCATATTCAAATCATTTGAATTACGAAGAAAATGACTACATTTTTAGCCTAAATAATTTAATGCATATTTTGACATGTCGTCATAGTGACCGTTTATTGTATTTTGATACTAACAATTTTGTTAGAGATTTTGTACTAGTTCGGTAACATATGTTTCTTCCCAAGACTAGTCGACATGTATTAGCTACTTTGTTAGCTTACAATATACACGCAGTTATTGATAATTTAACTGAGACTAGGTTAAGTGACGAAACAGTATTATCTAGTACTTCTAATAATACTGTAATTAATTCTTTAAACTTTTAGACGCGACAAAAGAGAAGCATAATAAGTGTATTTTACTGTATCACCAAAATATAAATCGCTTCTCTGGCAAAATTCTAGACGTGGAAATGTTAATAGATAAATATCACATGGATATCTTATGTATTACTGAAACTTGGTTAAAACCGGATAGGATGTTGTTTAATGTAAATAATTTTTCAGTTGCCAGTGCGTACAATAGGTCTTCGATAGGGGGTGGTACTTTGATATTGTGTAATAGTTGTTTTAGATATAAGGAAAGAAAGGATATCACCGCTTGCTCTGTTGATCGCTTATGTGAGGTAGCATGTGCGGAGGTTGAGGGCCATACTTTCTTATCTGTGTATAGACCACCAGCCACAAACTTGTCATCATTTTTGATAATTATGGAAGAAATATTAGGTAAACTTTTCAAAGATAATAAATTAGTTTTTGTGTGTGGTGACCTAAATATTGATTTATTAGTTAATTCACCAGAAAAAAGTAAGCTTATCTCTTTGTTTAAATCATTCAATTTAAAATGTATATTTAATGAAGCGACTAGAATAACAGCAACCACAGCTTCATGCATAGACAATGTATTTACTAATTGCAAAATAAAGGACTCATCCTTAATTTAGTGGCGTCAGGTCAGACCATACTGGTCGCTTGTATCGTTTGACTTAGATCAAGAGTTACATCTAGATAAAACCATTGAATTGAGACCTCTGACTAAAAATAAATTGAATAATAATGTTCTTAGCAAGCTCTCAACAGCGAGTTTTGATTCACAAGACCCCAATATAAACTATGGCACACTTTTTTCTACAGTATGCAAAGAATTCAATAAAGCATGTCCTGTAAAAAAGTTACGATAACTACTAAACCAAAATTTAGCGAATGGGCCACTGCTGGCATTAGAAAAAGCAGAGATATCTTATATAATTTGTATCACGAAAAATCATTGACTTCTGATCAGGCCCTTCATAATTATGTAAGAAACTATTCTAAGATATTCAAAAGAGTCTGCGCTCACGCTAAATCTAAATTAATAAGTAACAAAATTAGCATCTCTAAAAATAAAATAAAAGCTGTGTGGCAGGTAATTAACAAAGAAACTGGAAACACAAAACAGCGAGATCAGAATGAGTTAGCTCTAAAAATTGATAATAAAACCAGTTCAGATAAGTTACAAGTTGCTGAGACTCTAGAAAATGTCTTTACCAACATCCCAATAGAAGTTACGAAATCTCTCCCCTCATCATCTGTATTAGCTGAATCTCTCCTTAAAGAAAACTTCAGCAAGGACATTCCAAGTTTTGAATTCAAACCCATCTCTATTGCCACAATTAAAACAGCATTTAAAAGTCTTAACATAAAAAACACTGAAGACTTATGGGGGATTTCCGTTAAGGTTCTCGAAAATATCATTGACACAATTGCCCCTGTCCTAACAGGCATATTTAATCAATGCTTAGACAGCGGTACGTTTCCTGACTTAATGAAACACAGTAAAGTAGTACCAATTTTCAAATCGGGTAGTAAGAGTGATCCCTCTAATTATAGACCTATATCTGTGCTTCCAGCATTAAGCAAAATTTATGAAAAAATCATGCTGGACCAGATGTTGTCACACTTTAACTTGAATGGAATTTTACATAGTCGACAGTTTGGTTTCACGAAAGGTCGGTCGACGACTGACGCAGGAGTAAAACTCATCAGTCACATTTTGGAATCCTGGGAGAATTCCCAGGACGCAATTGGCATTTTCTGTGACCTCTCAAAAGCGTTTGACTGCGTTGACCACAATACACTGATCTGTAAATTACACCACTACGGAATTCGTGGACAAGCTGCTGATCTTGTACTTTCCTATTTATCAAACAGGCAGCAAAAAGTAAACGTTAATGGGGCGACGTCCTCGGGGTCTCTAGTTAAGATGGGCGTGCCTCAAGGTTCAATTCTTGGCCCTTTTTTATTTCTAGTTTATATAAATGACCTTCCTTACCTGATGGCTAACTTCTCGGACATAATTTTATTCGCTGATGACACTTCTCTTATTTTTAGAATAGATAGAAAAGATACGGATGTCTTACATGTCAATAATAGTCTAGCTGTTCTTTCGAAATGGTTTGCTGCTAATAATCTCTTACTCAATGCGAACAAAACTAAATGTCTTAAGTTCTCGTTACCGAATGTACCCCAAGTAGGTCTAAACTTAAAACTTGATGGCAAGAAACTGGATGCTATTTCGGAAACTGTATTTTTGGGAATTACTTTAGATTCAAAATTGCAATGGGGTGCTCACATTAGAGCTCTTTCAAGTAGATTAAGCTCAGCTGCTTACGCAGTAAGAAAAATAAGGCAGTTGACTGATGTAGCCACAGCTAGGTTAGTTTACTTTGCTTATTTTCACAGTATTATGTCTTATGGAGTTCTGCTGTGGGGATCGGCAGCTGACGTAGATTCAATTTTTATTTTACAAAAGAGGGCAATCCGCGCAATCTATAAAATGTGGCCTCGCGAGTCTCTTAGAAACAAATTCAGCGAAATTGATATACTAACTCTGCCTTCTCTTTGTGTCCTAGAAAATATCTTGTATGTTCGCAAAAACTTAGGCCTTTTCAAAAAACGATGCGATTTCCATAATCTGAATACACGTAGTAAAGATGAAATTGTGATTCCAAAATTTAGACTGACTAAAACTAGCAAGTCATTTCTAATAAACAGTATCCGCTTCTATAACAAGTTGCCAAAGTCAGTTACAGAACTTAGCGATGGAAAGTTTAAAACGCACATCAAACGTGTCCTTATCAAAAAAGCATATTATAAGATAAAAGACTACGTTGAAGACAGGGAAGTTTGGCATTAATTCCTTCTGCACATGTGGCTTCCCTGGTACCTCATTAACAGCATAACTATGTGAAAGTCTATTAACTGCTCTCAAATACAATGTTCTTTTTTATTCTCTTTATTTTTACAATGCTGACATATTCTCGTCATTAATTGACACTATACAACAATTTTATTTAGGTTAATTTTATTTATGTAGATTATTTTACATGTTGTGAATGAGAGAACGTTGTAGGCCTTACTGACTGTAGATTTGTAGACGATTTCTATTCCTAATTCGTCTAAGTACCTGGTACTTATTGACGGGCCTGCGCTGTCCTCCCATGCATTTTATCTCTGTAATTTGAAAATATTGTTAAAGCCAATTATTTTTAAAAGAGTAACCGTGGAGTTTCTTGCCGGCTCTTCTCCATAGGAAACAACAATTTGGAACCGTGCACCTAGCTTCTGACGTTTCATAAGTGCCCATGCAGGTTTATATGAAATAAAAATATTTTGATTGATTGATTGATTGATTGAATGCCGTGTTGTTCAGTGGTTTCTTGTAAAAACCAAAGCCAAAACAAAAACCTTGTGAATCATGGAATCACTTACCATAAATAAGTACAAGTATTTTTCTATATTTGTCTTTAAAATCATGAAAAACAAGAAATCGAAAAACATTTCTTGCGTTTACCATGTTATTTTGGTTTTCAAATATCACAGCGACTGTATTATTTTTGTACTAAATACATTGCTCCTAAACCACTACCTAAATATTTTGTCGCTAAGTGACTGGACAAGCAATGTAAAAATCACAAAACGATAAAGTATCTATGCGGACGCATTCCGTAGTACGGCCGCTGGTTCTTGCGTCGAGCTAGTGATGTGCTCGTGCAGATCCACTAACGTAGGCTATCGATAATGTCGATTCGCGAATAAATTTATTGCTAGATCGATGTGAATTAATGTTTTTTACTTATTTTGATTATTTACAGCGTAGTAGAGAAATGCCTAAACAACAGTCGCAAGTTAACAAAAATTTTAGATAATGTCGGTGGAGTGTTATTGGGTTTGAATTATCGTATAATAAGTCTTATCGTCGTGCTATTTCCTTACTTTTATATGGTTTTGGCATTTTACTTACGTTAAAGTCTTCAAACGCTTCGTATGCGTTATTGTTATCGGCATTGTTCAGATAATAAGTGACGTATTACGGTTATCGTTTTCATTTTATCTTATTTCCTGGACCCCAAAAAAAATTGAAGTAGTACAATAATAAATAGAAGTATCGACAACTTTCCGCTTTAGTCAATCACTAGCGTATATGTAAAATAAATTGCTTTTGCACAGCACAACGGTAGCAACCGTTGTTTGTGTGAGTGAGTTGTACTTAAATGCACGCTGCGTTTGAAGGGATAAGGTCTATATTTGATTGTGTAGTACGTTCTGATTTATAAATTGCGAGTGTGAGCGCGACTTCGTATCTATTGGTTTTACTAAATTGCATGTGTAGTTGTGGCGCGGTAGTGGGGAGCAAGTGGAGACACCGGGTTCCGATACATTTTCAACTACTTGGCATATCTTCTTCTTTCTTAAATCTATGTTTATTACTCAGTATGCAAATCAATGAGCCAAAGTTTAGAGTTAGATAAGTTTGTATTTGGTTCTTAGAATTGAATAATTTTGTGAGGATTTATCCTCCTGTTTTTTTTTTTAATTTTTCCTCAATTTATTACTTAAGGAAGCCAGTTTGCCGATCCAATGAGACACGGCGTATTTTATATTCTGATTTCTGCTGGCTATGAAAAGTGTATGATGGCCGGTCTTGATTTTCCCCGGATCAGACTGGATTCGTCGTTGACATAAAAAAAACATATGCAAAAGCTATATGTACCCCGCAAATGTTAACATTGAAAGAATGAAAACGCATTACACGTTTTTCTTTCTTTCCTTTTTTACTAATCCTGTCTTCATATTTTCAAGTTCCTATAGGGAAAGTTTATTCTAGTACTAAATATCGTCACAGGGTGGACGTTTAAAAAAAAAATACGATCAAACGTATATGACTAGGGCTAAAGTGACACTACTATGTTAATCAACAAAGAACTAACACAACGCTGACCTTTGACGTCTTCTGAGAGTCTACAAACAAAGTCCAATAGGTAAAAGAGTGTACTCTCTTTTCTGGTGCTAATTGCTGGTGCCCAATTGAACACTTCCATAGCTACTCTTTTGCAAGCTAGAATCTGGCCAAGTTATTATTATTATAAACTAGCTTTAGCCATCGGCTTCGCCTGCGCTGAACTTTTAATTTCGGAAAATCCACCCTCATTCCTTGTCTTCATTATAAAGGGAACCTCTGTGCAAAATTTCAGCTTTCTAGGTCCAAGGGTTTGGGCTGGGCGTTGCTGAGTCAGTCAGTCAGTCAGAACTTTTCTTTTTATTTAAATAGATAATGGTCTATGCAAATATTGCACTAAAGTATATTTCACAAAATCCTTTGTTGACTAAATAGATATTCTACTCAAATAATATAAGTAGGTCTTTTTCAGACTCGCCGATCTTGGGGCGGTGGATACGACTTCACGCAGTCAAGTAGACAGTCCCCAGGATCGGCGTGCCTCGCGCAGCTTCTTCCTTAGTGTGTGTGAATTAATGTTACCAATACTAGTTTGTAAGTCTACATTGTTACTAACAAAATGGAAGTGATTCTGAAAATAAAAAGTTTATTATTATTATTCCTTTTATTATTTTCATTCCATAATATCTACATTTTTAAATGTTTTTATAAAAGTAAATTAACAAAAACATTAAAAAATATAAAAAAATAGTGGTTCACCGGTATCGGGAGCAGGGTCCAAGCTACCGGTGGTTAGGGCTCCAGAGACAGGAACCTCCTCACGATGCGAGCCGTATCGAGGAGTACTGCCTTCTGAATCAGGCCCTTGATCCAACCGCCTAACGAGAGCCTCGAGAGATGTTGATCGAGGCTTTCGGCCATCAGTCCATTGGCTGATACAACTATTGGCACAATTACAGCCGAGTCCACATTCCACATGTCAACAACCTCGCGAGCTAAGTCAAGATATTTAATTTGTTTCTCTTTCTCAGCTTTCACGAGGTTCCCGTCATGTGGAATGGTAACATCGACTATCATTGTGCGGCGCGCTAACCGATCTATCACCACTATATCAGGCTTATTGGCTACAATAGTCCTGTCAGTAATGATAGATCGGTCCCAGTACAACGTGACATGGTCATTTTCAAGAACTGGGTCGGGCACGTACTTGTAATATGGTACCTCAGAATCCACAAGTTTATATTGCAAAGCAAGTTGCTGATGAATAATCCTTGCTACTTGGTTATGCCTGTGCAAGTATTCGCCGTTAGCCAGACGAGAACAACCAGAGATAATATGTCTGATGGACTCACCCGGACGGTGACATGCCCGACACACGTCCACCGTCCCGTCCTTCATAATATGTCTCCGGTAGTTATTCGTCAAGATAACCTCATCCATAATTGCACAGACGAAACCTTCAGTTTCCCCAAAAAGGTCACCAAAACGTAGCCAGGATACGGACGCTAAGAAATCAACACCGGGCTCATGAAGAGCCCGATAAAAGCGCCCGTGAAGCTCCTTGCTTCGCCATATTTCCTTGCGATCGTCGGTAGTTAGTATTACAGGTTTGCGCCAGTTCTCTTTAGCCATGGACAGCGGGGTGAGTCCCTTTTCCACCGCGACCACATCACGGTGGATACCCACTTCGGCTTTTATAAAATATTCCCTGAGACTGCACACCTTGCGGTTGTGGAGGGTCTTAGCATTCAGAAAGCCTCTACCCCCGCACTTCCGCAGGATGTACAGTCTCATCACCGATGATCGTGGGTGATGCATCCGGTTTGCAGTCAGCAATGTACGGACCCGTCGATCCAAGGCGTCGAGTTCAGTCTGAGTCCATTTGAGTATGCCGAAAGAGTACATCAAAACTGGCATGACCCAACCGTTGAAGGCGCGCACCTTGTTTCCGCCTGAAAGAAGACTGATTAATACCTTCTTCAGGCGACCAAAGAAGCGCTCCGTCAAAGATTGCTTCATGTCAGCAGTGTTGATGCCTAACGCTTCTGACATACCCAAATACTTATAGCTTTCGGATGAAGAGAGGGATCTGAGGTTTATGGAATCCGAGAGTTGAACTCCCTCGGATTCCATAATCTCACCTCTCTTTACATGCATGACTGCACATTTGTCCACACCAAATTCCATTCTGATGGCGCTACTAAAAGTTTCAGTTACTTTCAGTAGCTCCATCAGTTGCAATTTGTTGGGGGCAAAGAGTTTAAGGTCATCCATGTATAGGAGGTGAGATATAACCTCACCACCTGTCCTCAGCCGATAGCCTAGACCTGAATCCTCCAGCATTGTGCTTAGAGGATTCAGGGCTAAGCAAAACCAAAGTGGACTCAAGCTGTCGCCCTGGAATATTCCCCGTTTGATCCATACAGGCTCATCATTCCTCTTGATCTGTGGACACCCCGGATAGCGAAGGACTGTCCTCCATTGCCCCATGCACGACTCAAGGAAGGTACGTAGAGTTGCATCAATCTTGTACAACTCCAGCACTTTCATGAGCCATGCATGTGACACTGAGTCGTAGGCCTTCTTGTAGTCTATCCAGCATGTCGACAGATCCTTGCGGAATCGACGAACCTGTTGGCTTATGGCCATGTCGATCAGGAGTAGCTCCTTAGTACCGCGGGACCCGTTTCTACATCCATTTTGAGAGGAAGACATAATCGAGTTTTTCTCAATGTGCGTATTAATTTTCGCTATCAAAATGGATGTAAGAAGTTTATAAACCGTCGACAAACATGTGATCGGTCTATAATTCTTGGGTTCCGCGGGACTACCTGATTTATGGAGCAGGTGGGTAACGCCTGTTGTTAGAAACTGTGGTAGCGACCCAGACTCTAAGGATGACTGGAATTGAGATGCCAGGCGATTGTGTGAACTGGTTAGCCATTTTAGCCAAAAATTATGCAGCCCGTCCGGTCCCGGTGATTTCCAATTCGGTAACGGACGGACTGCTTTAATGATTGATGAGGCGGATTGATGTAATGGACACCGGTTCCATTTCTAGTATTGGTTCACACAATCGCTCGACATCCTGCATCCAGTCTGCCTCAATGTGACAGACGGGCACCGACCAAATGGTCCGCCAAAAGGCACTTGTAGCGGCATCATCCGGGCGGCACACGTCTGTCACATTTTGTTCGGGTCGCTCCCAAGCTCTCATCGCTCTGGAACATGCGATTCTGCGTGTACCGGTCAACCCGCCGCTTATACCGCCGAATACGGCTTGCCCATGCACAGACTTTCTGCTTCAGGAAGTCGATGCGCTCTGTGACACGAGACATGTATTCTGGAGGACTGACTCCAGTCCCCGAGAAAGCCCGTTTCACAAAGCGCATCACTCGTGGACGTGTATTGCCCTCCCTGAAGCAGTATAGTTTGCCAATAAGTACCCTGGCCCCATCGATACGACGCTCGATCCTGCACTGCCAGGCTGGTGCGGCTGGTTTCGGTCGAGTAGCTCCGTCACAGTTTGGGAACTTGACGTTAGCTAAACGACATGCCGCAACAGCCGCGCAATACAGGATCGAGTGTGTATCAACGAGATTCTCGCTGTTCTCGAAAAAACATTTTAGCTGCGAGTTCAAGGCACTTACCAGCGCCCTATTTTTCTTGTGCATAGGTAACCGTGGTAGTCGGGGTCTAAGTTCGGTCGGGGTGGACCGAAACTCGCGAATCGCATCATCCAGTGCGCTCCTCAGTCGGGCGTTGCACTGGCTACTTACTGTGACCACCCTATCATCCTTCGCGCAAATATGGGAGTGGCGCGAGGAGGCCAAACGCCGGGGCGTAAGTCCGCTGCCGCAGGAAATCGCGGCACAGCGGACAGAGCTCCGGCGGGATTTCATGGTGACATGGAGAGAGCGATTGTCGCAACCCAGTGCTGGGCACGCCACGATTGCGGCGGGAAGTCCCCTCTTTGAGGAGTGGTTTGAGAGGCGGCATGGCGTCCTCACCTTCCGCCTGACGCAGGTCCTCACCGGACACGGTTGTTTCGGGAGGTTCCTGTTTCGGATAGGGCGGGAGGAAACGCCCGGGTGTTTCCACTGCGAAGATCGCCCTGAGGACACGGTGGAGCACACGGTGGCGGTCTGCCCTGCTTGGGCGGAGCACCGCCGTGTCCTCGTGGAGGCGATCGGCGGCGGCGATCTCTCGCGTCCGGCCCTGGTCCAGGCCATGGTACGGAGCGAGAGGGCATGTGGAGCCGTCACCTCCTTCAGCGAAGCAGTGATGCTTGCGAAGAGGGAGGCGGCGCACGTGAGGGAGAGGCAGTCTATGCACCCTCGCGACCCTAGCCACCGCAGGATACGGAGACGCCCTGGGCGTCGGGAATCCCAGGCCGATTTCCGGCCACCGTGGGGCATGGGCTTGCGGACGGCGAGTAATGGGTAGCTCGCTGTCCGGTAAGGACCAAGCCCAAGTCGACGGCGCGTTGTGTTCCACGCGCGCCTCAAAGAGATGTCAGCACAAAAAATGATGGGGCCCGCAAGGGCCGATGCCTACCAGGGGTGCGGGTTTGTTCGAAAGAGACACCACAGCCCCTGGCATACGGGCTACTGAAGGAACACGGGTGGGTTTTAGTCAGTAAAAGTCTGACACGCCCTCCTGCTCCACCCAGAGCGGGAGAAGTTATTTGATGATTTCCCACCCAAAAAAAAAAACAAAAAAAAAAAAAAATCCCGATCATCCTCTTCAACATGATTAGACCGCGGCAAGATCGCATCAATACTTGACGCATGTGCCGCGGTTTGTATCGGAGACGAGACGATATGGTTGCTCAGCACTTCTGAGCGCAGCCTATCAAGTGCGGTATCATCCAACCTGTGATTGCGTTGGATGACCCGCACCTGATCCGACAGTCATTGGGCCGAGACGTTGACGGTTGGTTCTAGTACCTGGAACAGAGACAGCATCCTTTCGCGGAACGCAGTAAGGTTAGTTCCCCCCTCTGTAGACCCGTAATATGCGCGCATGACGTTCTCGTTCATAGACTGAGTCCATCTCATGCGCTGCACACAACCACCGGTAGCGGGGACCCGGCTCGGGGCCGGATGGCCTCTAAGTCCCAAGCTCTTCGGTGGCCGGTCTCTCCCCTGCCGACGTACAGGTGTTGGCGACGTCGGCGGGGAAAAATATTCGTAGCTCGAGCTCGACGCAACTGCCACGGCCGGTGTCACAGCACTCTCGATGGGGCTGGGTTCCGGCGGCGCGGCGGCGAGGCGGAGCTGAGCGACGAGTCCGGGGATAGTAGTTGTGCACGTCGAGCAGCTGATCTTGTCCACATAGCTTATTTTTAATTTTCCATAAGTTTTTCATTATACGAGGCTGCATTTGACAGCCGTCATTTTCGGGTGCAATATATTTTCTTTACGTTTTTTCATTTTATTGATGTTTTGTTTTATTGTGAAGATTTATTTTGATTTATTCTGAGCGTTTTGCTGTGGTTTTATACTTTGGGTTCACAGGAATTAATTTGAACAGAAAATAGGAAAATGGAAAAAAAAATTGACGTGTGTGACGTATCAGTGTTGCCATTATTATTCCTTTATTCATCCTAGTTCTTATTACTATACATTTTTAAATATTTTATAAAACAAAAATAAAAAATAAAACATTTAAAAATATATAAAATAGGGATCCGCCGGTATTGGGAGCAGGGTCCAGGCTACCGGTGGTTAGGGCTCCAGAGACAGGAACCTCCTCACGATGCGAGCCGTATCGAGGAGTACTGTCTTCTGAATCAGGCCTTTGATCCAGCCGCCTAACGAGAGCCTCGAGAGATGTTGTTCGAGGCTTTCGGCCATCAGTCCATTGGCTGATACGACAATCGGCACAATGATAGCTGAGTCCACATTCCACATGTCGACAACCTCGTGTGCTAAGTCGAGATACTTAATTTGCTTCTCTTTCTCAGCTTTCACGAGGTTCCCGTCATGCGGGATGGTAACATCGACTATCATTGTGCGGCGCGCTAACCGATCTATCACCACTATATCAGGCTTATTGGCTACAATAGTCCTGTCAGTAATGATAGATCGGTCCCAGTACAACGTGACATGGTCATTTTCAAGAACTGGGTCGGGCACATACTTGTAATACGGTACCTCATAATCCACAAGTTTATATTTCAAAGCAAGTTGCTGGTGAATAATCCTGGCTACTTGGTTATGCCTGTGCAAGTATTCGCCGTTAGCCAGACGAGAACAACCAGAGATAATATGTCTGATGGACTCACCCGGAAGGTGACATGCCCGACACACTTCCACCGTCCCGTCCTTCATAATATGTCTCCGGTAGTTATTCGTCAAGATAACTTCATCCATAATTGCACAGACGAAACCTTCAGTTTCCCCGAAAAGGTCACCAAAACGTAGCCAGGATACGGACGCTAAGAAATCAACACCGGGCTCATGAAGAGCCCGATAGAAGCGCCCGTGCAGCTCCTTGTTTCGCCATACTTCCTTGCGGTCATCGGTAGTTAGTATTACAGGTTTGCGCCAGTTCTCTTTAGCCATGGATAGTGGGGTGAGTCCCTTGTCCACTGCGACCACATCACGGTGCATACCCACTTCGGCTTTTGTAAAATATTCCCTGAGACTGCATACCTCGCGGTTGTGGAGGGTCTTGGCATTCAGAAAGCCTCGACCCCCGCACTTCCGCAGGATGTACAGTCTCATCACCGATGATCGTGGGTGATGCATCCGGTTTGCAGTCAGCAGTGTACGGACCCGTCGATCCAGGGCGTCGAGTTCAGTTTGAGTCCATTTGAGTATGCCGAAAGAGTACATCAAAACCGGCATGACCCAACCGTTGAAGGCGCGCACCTTGTTTGCGCCTGAGAGAAGACTAATTTTTTTTTTTTTTTTTTTTCTGTCTCCCTTTTCTTACAATCTGTCACTATCTATTAGGACATTCAGTAATTTTTATGACGTATTAGATGTCTTGCTTGGTATGCGTCCTATGACACATCCTAGTTTTTATATAGCATGTAGCTAAGTTTGTCCAATGAAATCCTGTGGGATTTTGTGTTTTAGCCTGCGTATTCCTTCTTTATCCATTAGGTGGTTTGCCAGGTTATTTGGGTGGCGAGTTATTCTTTCCTTGTATGACCTGATATAGCTTTTTATTTCATCTTTGACTGTCGGAATTTTCAGATCATGATGTAGTGCTTCATTTGGTACAAACCATGGGGCGTTTGTAATTGTTCTTAGAAGCTTGTTCTGGAATCGCTGAATGATCTCTATATTAGAGTGTGATGCTGTTCCCCATAGCTGGATGCCATAGGTCCATATAGGCTTGATTATAGCTTTGTATAAGAGGGTTTTATTCGCCAGATGCAATTGAGACTTTTGTCCTATTATCCAGTAGAACTTTCTTAGGGTCAGTCCAAGTTGCTTCCGTTTTGTGAAAATGTGTTTTTTCCATGTAAGACGTCTGTCGAGGTATACACCAAGATATTTAACATGTTCAGCTTGAGGCAGTTGAACTCCATTGAACTGTACTGGTGGGCAGGTATTCTTCCTCTTAGTAAATGTGACATTTACCGATTTAGTCTCGTTGGCTTTTATCCTCCATTTTTTGAGCCATAGGGCTATATCGTCCAAACAGGACTGCAGCTTAGCTGATGCTACTTTATGATCAGTATGGGATACTAGCACAGCTGTATCATCCGCAAAGGTTCCAGTAGTCGCTAAATTTGATATTGGGAGGTCAGCAGTATGAATCAGATATAAGATAGGTCCTAGCACACTACCCTGAGGAACGCCAGCAGTAATAGGGCATAGTTTTGATGAAGCTTCGCCACTCTGCACAAAGAAAAACCGATCTCTCAGATACGACATCAAGATAAGGAAGATGTTGGTTGGGAAGCTGTTTTTTATTTTATAGAGGAGACCTTCATGCCAAACTCTATCAAACGCTTGAGAGATGTCATGGAATGCAGCAGCGCAATACTCCTTATCTTCAAATGTACTGTGAATTTTTTTAAAGAGCCTGTGGACTTGATCTATTGTGCCGTGACCCTGTCGAAACCCAAATTGATGGTCGGGTATTAAGTGTTTTCCTTCAATTATAGGCAGTAAACGTAGTAGAAGGAGCGCTTCATAGACTTTTGACGCTATTGGAAGCAGACTTATAGGTCGATACGACTTCGGGTCTTCAAGAAGTTTTCCTGGTTTGGGAACCATTAGGATTTTAGCTGTTTTCCATTGTGGAGGGAAAAAACATAATCGTGACATGGCATTGTAAATAGACAGCAGGAAGGTTAGGCCAGAGTCTGGAAGTTCTTGCAGAATCATACCAGTTATCAAATCGTAGCCAGGGGCTTTTTTAGGTTTTATGTTATTTATAGCTCTGATTAGTTCTCGCTTCGTAAACGTTATGACGGGGCTCGTAGATGAATCACAATCCAGCAGTATTTCTTTCTGAACTTCTTCTTTGTGCTCTGGTGACCCTTCGTAGGAGTGAGGCTGGAATACGCCTTTTAAGTGTTCAGCGAACGTTAAACATTTTTCTTCGTTACTTCGAGCCCAGCAACCGTTTGATTGCCGAAGTGGGGGAGACACCGTTTTAGGCCGCTTTAGTTTTTTGGTAGCTTTCCACAGTGAGTATTCTGTAGCAGCTGTAGCATCAAGGTTGCACAGAGACGCCTGAACACTATTATTTATATCATTGTCTAGAAGATTTTTGAGTTTCTTAACAGCGTGGTTTAGTTTAGTTTTATCATTAGGGCATCTAAATTGTTGCCATTGTTTTCTCAGTCTTCGTTTTTCACTTATTTTATCCAGTATAATATGGGATATAGATTTCTTTTTCTTATTTAATTTGCTAGAAGGAGTAGATTGCCAGGCAGCACTTTGGACAGAATTATTAAACAATTCTATTGCTGCAACTATATCATCTTCTGTTTTTAAACTGACTGAAGGCGACAAAGCCTGATCAACCATTGATCTAAAGAGTTCCCAATCTGTCTTTTTGGTGTGAAGTACACAAGTTTCTGGAGTTTCTTTGAAGCGACTTGATAAGGTAACTAAGACTGGTGAATGGTCCGAAGATAGGTCAAAGCTGCTCTGGCACTGAAAGTAGTTTTTTGAGATACCTTTAACAGCACAGAAGTCTATTAAGTCAGGATTTTTTTTCCTGTCAGTGGGCCAATATGTAGGCTCTCCTGAAGATATAATTTCCATTTTTAGTTTTTCAACAGTCTTGAGTAGCTCGCGGCCCCTGGGGAGGGACAATCTTGATCCCCAATAAGTATGCTTCGCATTGAAGTCTCCGCCAGCTATGAACCGATCGCCGAGGGAGTTGAAAAACTCGCTAAACTCTTCCTCTTTGATAATGTGTTTCGGAGGACAGTAGAGAGCGGACACAGTAACGGAGCCTACCCAATCTTCAACGATGACAGTTGTTGCTTGAGTTGATGCTTTGCAGTACGATACTGATTCGTAATGTTTTAATTTGCTTCTGATGATGATAGCTGATCCACCATGGGCTTTCCCATCAGGGTGTGTGGTATGATAAAGTTTATATCCAGAGAATTCCATATGGCTTTTAGAAGTAAAATGTGTTTCAGAAATTAGCATTACGTCTATATTGTGTAGTTGTAAAAAAAGTTTTAACTCTTCTGAGTGGTGTGATAGGCCATTTGCGTTCCAGATGCATAATGTTATTGAATTAAATTTGGAAGCATGGACATGAGATCTCCCAGCATTTTAGTGATTAGCATCATCTGGTTCATGAGTGACTGCATAAAATCCTTAATGTCGGGTGACGGGTTTGATTTTGGGTAGGGCAGGTGGGTTGTTGGTTGGGTTTCTTTAGTTGGTATACCAGTTGTTACATCTGCGTATGATTTATTGCCGGTTCTTACATACCGGCTATATTTGGCTGAACCGCTATTTTTTTCTTGCGTGTCTTTGCTGAGTTGGGTTTTTGGTCTCAGTTGGGGATACTTAACTTTTTGCAATTCCTTATATACCGAACATCCCTTGTAATTTGCGGGGTGGTTTCCTTCGCAAAGGATGCACCGCACATTATCAGATCGCTCTTTCCTCGCGCATTCAATAGTAGCGTGTGCTCCAGCGCACTTAACGCATCTGGGCTGACGGTGACAGAACCTGCGCGTGTGTCCATATCTCTGGCAGTTGGAGCATTGCGGTATCTCTCTTTTTGGTCTTGGTGGTTCAAATACAACGCAGCAATGGAGAAGGTGTTTTATGTTATAAATGTTTTTATTATTTAGATTAGGCTTGAGATCTATGTAGTGGAGTGGAAGAGGTGTTTTGGTTTTTCTGTCCTTTATGTTCCAGACATTTGTAACATTGTGGTCTAATTCTTCAATAGCCTCTTTTATTTCGTTGGTGTCAGTAGACGGGTGGATATTTTTAAGGACTACACGAAAGCTTCTTTCTTCTTTGGGTTTGTAGGTATAGAATTCTGTTTCTCGTTTTTGAAGTTCCTTGTAGATTTTAGTATACGCTTCCGATGTTTTTGGCTGGATTTTTACTTGTTCTCCACGGAGGATCTTGATTTCATACTGATCCGCGGCTGTGTCATTCAGCATTTCATAGAGTGGCTGAATGTTGCTAACTTTGTCTATGAACAATGGAGGAGGTCTGATGGGCTTTTGAGCCGTTTCAGGAGGATCATTTGTGACATGAAGACTAGAGAATCGGTTGGAAGTAGTAATAGGAGCACTAAGCCAGTAGCTATTTAATTTTGTTTGTTTTTGACTAGTGAGTAATTCATCTGGACTGCGAGGTCTTTTGCGTCCGGGTACTTCTACCCAGTTTCCTTCAGGAGCATTTTCGGAGTCAACTAGGTCTATCGTCGCACTAGCCTCACTAGTAGGTATCGTACTACTACAAGAGTTTGATCTGGGTCGACTAATAAAAAGGCTTTTGTGGAATATTTGCTGACTTAATATTTTAGTCGTATTTGCAATATTCTTCTTAGAATTTTCTATTTGGCAATCCATGGATTTTAGGGTAATTTAACTTTTTATGTGGCAACACTGCTTTGAAGTTGACATTGACACTTTGACAGTGACATTTTAGGAGAGACAGAAACAAGTTTAAATAATGAGATTTTATGTGGGTAGATGGTTTTCACTGGTAGGAACTTGAAACTTTCGATTTAGTTTTTTGTGGTTTTTAGTTGTTTAGAGCACTTGATAACATTAACACAGGATCCGAAACATTTTAACTACACTTTAATAACGTTTTTAGGCAAAACTTCACAGCTTTTATAGGGAATCGCGAAAAAACTTGAGGAGCGTATGAGCTTCTGACAGCAGTTTGACATGATACTCGACTAATTAATACCTTCTTCAGGCGACCAAAGAAGCGCTCCTTCAACGATTGTTTCATATCAGCAGCGTTGATGCCTAACGCTTCCGACATACCCAAATACTTATAGCTCTCGGTTGAGGAGAGGGATCTGAGGTGTATGGAATCCGAAAGTTGAATTCCCTCGGATTCCATAATCTCACCTCGTCTTACATGCATGACTGCACATTTGTCCACACCAAATTCCATCCTGATGGCGCTACTGAAAGTTTCAGTTACCTTCAGTAGCTCCATCAGTTGTAATTTGTTGGAGGCAAAGAGTTTAAGGTCATCCATGTAGAGGAGGTGAGATATAACCTGACCACCTCTCCTCAGCCGATAGCCTAGACCTGAATCCTCCAGCAGTGTGCTTAGAGGATTCAGGGCTAAGCAGAACCAAAGTGGACTCAAACTGTCACCCTGAAATATTCCCCGTTTGATCCATACAGGCTCATCATTCCCTTGGATCTGTGGACATCCCGGATAGCGAAGGACTGTCCTCCATTGCCCCATGCACGACTTAAGGAAGGTGCGTAGAGTTGCATCAACCTTGTACAACTCCAGCACTCTCATAAGCCATGCATGTGGCACCGAGTCGTAGGCCTTCTTATAATCTATCCAGCATGTCGACAGATCCTTGCGGGATCGACGAACCTGTTGGCTTATGGCCATGTCGATGAGGAGTAGCTCCTTAGTACCGCGGGACCCATTCCTACATCCATTTTGAGAGGGAGACAAAATCGAGTTTTTCTCAATGTGCGTATTAATTTTCGCTCTCAAAATGGATGTAAGAAGTTTATAAACCGTTGACAAACATGTAATCGGTCTATAATTTTTGGGTTCCGCGGGACTACCTGATTTATGGAGCAGGTGGGTAACTCCTGTTGTTAGAAACTGCCGTAGCGACCCGCACTCTAAGGATGACTGGAATTGAGATGCCAGGCGACTGTGTGAACTACTTATCCATTTTAACCAAAAGTTATGCAGTCCGTCCGGTCCCGGTGACTTCCAATTCGGTAACGGACGGACTGCTCTAGCTACGTCTAGTGGCGTAATTGAACAAGGTTCCATTTCTGGTATAGTTTCACACACCCGCCTGACATCCTGCATCCAACCAGCCTCAGTATGACAGACGGGCACCGACCAGATGCTGCGCCAGAATGCACTCGTGGTGGCATCATTCGGGCGGCACACGTCCGTCACATTTTGTTCGGGTCGCTCCCAGGCTCTATATACCCACCTCTCATCGCTCTGGAACATGCGATTTTGCGCGTACCGATCAACTCGCCGCTTATACCGTCGAATACGGCTCGCCCATGCACAAACTTTCTGCTTCAGGAAGTCAATGCGCTCCGTGACATGGGACAGGTATTCTGGAGGACTGATTCCAGTCCCCGAGAAAGCCCGCCTCACAAAGCGCATCACACGTGGTCGTGTATTGCCCTCCCTGAAGCAGTATAGTTTGCCGATGAGTACCCTGGCCCCATCGATACGACGCTCGATCCTGCACTGCCAAGCTGGTGCAGTTGGTTTCGGTCGAGAAGCTCCGTCACAGCTTGGAAACTTGACGTTAGCTAAACGACATGCCGCAACAGCCGCGCAATACAGGATCGAGTGTGTATCAACGAGATCCTCGCTGCTCTCGAAGAAATTCTTGAGCTGCGAGTCCAAGGCACACACCAGCGCCCTATTTTTCTTGTGCATAGGTAGCCGTGGTTATCGGGGTCTAAGTTCGGTCGGAGTGGATCGATATTCGCGAAACGCATCCTCCAGTGCGCTCCTCAGTCGAGCGTTGTACTGGCTACTTACTGTGGCAACCCTATCATCTTCTTCAACATGATGAGACCGCGGCGAGATTGTATCAATAGTTGACACATGTCCCGCGGTCTGTGCAGGAGTCGAGACGATATGGTTGCTCAGCACTTCTGAGCGCAGCCTATCAAGTGCGGTATCGTCCAACCTGTGATTGCGTTGGATGACCCGCACCTGATCCGACAGTCGTTGGGCCGAAACGTTGACGGTTGGTTCCAGTATCTTTAACAGAGACAGCATCCTTTCGCGGTAGGTACGCAGTGAGGTTAGTTCCCCCCTCTGTGGACCCGTAATATGCGCGCATGACGTTCTCGTTCATAGACTGAGTCCATCTCATGCGCTGCACACAACCACCGGTAGCGGGGACCCGGCTCGGGGCCGGATGGCCCCTAAGTCCCAAGCTCCTCGGTGGCCGGCCTCTCCCCTGCCGACGTACAGGTGTTGGCGACGTCGGCGGGGAAAAATATTCGTCGCTCGAGCTCGACGCAACTGCCACGGCCGGTGTCACAGCACTCTCGATGGGGCTGGGTTCCGGCGGCGGCGAGGCGGAGCTGAGCGACGACTCCGGGGTTGGTAGGCGTGCACGGCGAGCAGCTGATCTCGTCAACATTATCATCTCATGATCTCATGGTTAATTTTTCGATATTTTATTTCCCTGATGTCGGTTTTGACAGCCGTCAAAATTGATGGTTTCGGGTTTGTGTGTTTTTTTCATTTTATCAACGTTTTTATTCAATTATTTATAATAGGCTTTCTTCCAGAAGGTTTTGTACTGATATTTGTTTAATGCGACTCACAGAAATAAATAAATACGGGAAATAAGAGTTAGGAAAAAAAAAATGACGTTGTTGACGTGTCAGTGTTATTATATTATATTATTATGACCTATATTTCACTTATATACATATAACTTACATTTTTAAATATTTGTATAAAAATATAAAAACATTTAAAAATATAAAAAATAGTATCCCACCGGTATCGGGAACAGGGTCCAAGCTACCGGCGGTCAGGGCTCCAGAGAGAGGAACCTCCTAACAATGCGAGCCGTGTCAAGAAGTACCGCTTTCTGAATCAGGCCCTTGACCCAGCTGCCCAACGAGAGCCTCCTCAGGTGTTGGTCGAGGCTCTTGGCTATCAAGCCATTGGCTGTAACGACTATCGGCACAATGATCGCTGAGTCCACATCCCACATGTCGACAACCTCGCGAGCTAAGTCAAGATACTTGATTTGTTTATCTTTCTCGGCTTTCACGAGGTTCCCGTCATGCGGGACCGTTATGTCAACGATCATTGTGCGCCGCTCTAGTCGATCCACCACCACTATATCAGGCTTATTGGCAACAATAGTCCTGTCAGTGATGATGGATCGATCCCAGTACAGTGTGACATGTCCATTTTCAAGAACTGGGTCGGGCACATACCTGTAGTACGGCACTTCTGATTCCACAAGGCTGTATTTCAGAGCAAGTTGCTGGTGGATAATCCTGGCTACAAGGTTGTGTCTATGCAAGTAATCCTCGTTAGCTAGACGAGAACACCCGGAGATTATGTGTCTGATTGATTCACCCGGACGGTGACATGCCCGACAAATGTCAACCGTGCCGTCTTTCACAATAAATCTCCGGTAGTTGTTCGTCATGATAACTTCGTCCATAATTGCACAGACAAAACCTTCGGTTTCCCCAAAGAGGTCACCGAAACGCAGCCAGGCTACGGACGCTAGAAAGTCTACATCGGGTTCATGTAGGGCCCGGAAAAAGCGTCCGTGAAGCTCCTTACTCTGCCATACTTCCATGCGATCATTAGTGTCAAGCACTAGAGGCTTGCGCCAGTTCTCTTTAGCCAAGGAGAGCGGGGTGAGGCCCTTATCCACTGCAACTACATCTCGATGCATCCCCACGTCGGTTTCTTGGAAATACTCCCTGAGACTGCATATCTCGCGATTGTGGAGAGTCTTAGCATTTAAAAAACCTCGACCTCCACATTTTCGCGGGATATACAGTCTCATTACCGATGACCGTGGGTGGTGCATTCGATATGCAGTCAGCAGCGTACGGACCCTCCTATCCAGGGCGTCGAGTTCGGTCTGAGTCCATTTGAGTATGCCGAAAGAGTACATCAAGACCGGCATGACCCAACCGTTGAAGGCGCGCACCTTGTTTCCGCCTGATAAAAGACTATTAAATACTTTCTTCAGGCGGCCAAAGAAGCGCTCTTTCAACGATTGCTTCATGTCAGTAACATTGATGCCCAACGCTTCCGACATACCCAAATACTTATAGGTTTCGGTTGCGGAGAGGGCTCGAAGGTTTATGGAATCCGAGAGTTGGGTTCCCACGGATTCCACAATCTCCCCTCGCTTTACATGCATGACCGCACATTTGTCCACACCAAATTCCATCCTGATGGCGCTACTGAAGGTTTCAGTTACTTTCAGTAGCTCCATCAGTTGCAAATTGTTGGGGGCAAAGAGTTTTAGGTCATCCATGTAGAGGAGGTGAGATATAACCTGACCACCTCTCCTCAGCCGATAGCCTATACCTGAATCCTCCAGCAATGTGCTTAGAGGATTCAGGGCTAGGCAGAACCAAAGTGGACTCAAACTGTCGCCCTGAAATATACCTCGCTCGATCCTTATCGGCTCGCTATTCCTCTGGATATTTCGACATCCTGGATATCGAAGGACCGTCCTCCATTGCCCCATACATGACATCAGGAAGGTGCGCAGAGTTGTATCTACTTTATACAACTCTAGCACCCTCATGAGCCATGTATGTGGCACTGAGTCATAGGCCTTCTTGTAATCTATCCAACATGTCGAAAGATCCTTTCGGGAACGGCGAACCTGTTGGCTAATGGCCATATCAATGAGGAGCAGCTCCTTAGTACCGCGGGACCCGTTCCGACATCCATTTTGAGAGAGAGACATGATAGAGTTAGTGTCTATATGATTGTAAATTTTAGCTCTACAAAATAGATGTAAGAACTTTATAGACCGTCGGTAAACAAGTGATCGGCCTATAATTTTTGGGTTCCGCGGTACTACCTGATTTATGGAGCAGGTGGGTAACTCCTGTTGTCAGGAACTGGGGTAGCGAACCAGACTCCAAAGCAGCCTGATACTGAGCCGCCAAGCGAGCGTGCGATCCCATGAACCATTTGATCCAGAAGTTGTGCAGTCCATCCGGCCCTGGAGACTTCCAGTTGGGCAGCGGACGGACTGCACGAGCTACATCTTGGGGGCAGATGGTAATAGCCCCCATTTCTGGTATGGGATTGCAGGCTCGCTCGACTTCTCGAGTCCAATCACCTTCGGTGTGACTGACAGGCACCGACCAGATATTGCGCCAAAAAGAGCACATGGTGTCATCATCCGGTAGGCGCGTATCAGCCACACCTTGGTCCGGTCGCTCCCAAGCCCTATAGACCCACCTTTCATCACTCTGGAACGTGCGGTTCTGAGTGTATCGGTCTACTCGCCGCTTATACCGACGAATACGGTTTGCCCATGCATACACTTTCTGCTTCAGGAAGTCTATGCGCTCTGTGACACGGGACATATAATCTTGAGGGCTGGTATCAGTCCCTGAGAATGCCCGCCTCACAAAGCGCATCACTCAAGGCGAGTGTTGCCCTCCCTGAAGCAGATTAGTTTGCCGATGAGGGCTCTGGCCCCACCAATACGACGTTCAATCCTGCACTGCCAAGCTGGTACGGCTGGTTTCGGTCGTGTAGCTCTAGAGTCATTTGCGAATTTGACGTGAGCTACACGACATGCCGCCACAGCCGCGCAGTACAGAATCGAATGAGTATCGGTGAGGTCTTCGCAGTCATCAAAATAATTTGATAACTGCGAATCCAAAGCCGCCACCAGCGCCCTATTCTTGTTATGCATGGGCAAACGAGGTAAGCGTGGCCTAAGTTCGGGCGACATGAACCGATATTCTCGAATCGCACCCTCCAAAGCACTCCTCAATTCCTCACTGCACTGGGTACTTACGTTTGTAGCCCTGTCAACACTCCCCTCGTCAGCTTGAGGCGCGTGACTTGTGTTGCGCCGTGGTGGTACCACAACTGTCTGCGACGGGGGAACGATGACATGGCTACTCTGCATTTCATTTCGCAGGCGATCAAGTACAGTGTCATCCAACATATGATTACGCTGGATGACCCGTACCTGATCCGACAGTCGTTGTGCCGAAACGTTGACAGCTGGCTCAAGCACCTGAAAAAGAGAGAGCATCCGAACACGGTACGCGGTCAGGTTGTTTCCTCCCTCTGTAGCCCCATAGTATGAGCGCATGACGTTTTCGTTGATGGATTGTGTCCATCTCATGCGCTGCACACTTCCGCCGGGAGCTGGGACCCTATCAGAGGCCGGTGGGCCTCGAGGTCCTAAGCCGTCCGGCGGCCGGCGTCCTCCTCGTCGACGAGCAGGTGGTGGTGTCGTGGGCGGGGAGAAGTACTCGTCGCTCGAGCTCGACGCAACTACCACGGCCGGTGTCATCACAGCGCCCGCAGTGGGGCTGGGTACCGGCGGAGGCGAGGCGGAGCTGAGCGACGAGTCCGGAGGTGGTGGGCGTGCTCTACGTGCCGCTGATCTTGTCAACATTTCATCGTAATCCTGTTTTCATAATTTCATTCTCTATCCTGTTGTTTTGTCGGATGTGACATCTGTCATGTCACCTCCGATCCAGTTTGATTATATGTTTTTGTTACATTTTATGGTATTTTGCTTTCTTCTTTAGATTTTTAATATTTTTTAGGGTTCTGGTTTGATTTATGAATAAAGGGTATGTTTAAAATTGGTGAAAATTATTATTACTGATGAAATTAGAAAATTTTAAAAAACAGACGTCTTGTTGACACAATGTTGCCAGATTTTATTATAACATGTTTGTTACTCATACTTAAGAATAAAATTAATTGGAGAGAAAGCACAGTTCAGTGTCGTGATTAGTTTATCTAAATGCATGCTAACCGTTAAGATAATGGCGTTAAGTAATTCCAGTACAGCATTCATTAGTATATAGACGTCCCAATGTACGTCTTGCTAACTTATAGTTAACATAAACAACACGCCACAATAACACATAGACATGGTATCACTATAAACAATAGCGGAAAAAAAACAAGAATTTGTTTTAAAAACTTTATTTAAAAAACACTTTTTAGTACCTAAATGGAACGAATTCTATTTCGTCTTTCAGATCAACAGCGTAAGTTGTGGCTTCCACTGTGTTCCTGTTGGGTATTTCATTCGTTTTTAACTCGAATCCTTCACCCTGGTCTCCTCTTTCTAATCCGACGTCAGCGTCTTGAACTCCTTGATTACCGGTTGATTCAATCTCCTCCCGGCTTCCCGGGAAGTACGGCTTCACAGTCATATCAAACTGTGACTTCGTCGGCTTCACGACCACTCCACCCTTCAATGGGAACGTAAACTTCAATACCCCATTCTCGAAGACCCAGTTTCCAGTCACGTTCACATTTTCAGGCAGAGTCTTCACAGCCAAGTAGTAATTCTCACTGCCTTCCGTGTACTTGTGGCTGGCTAGTATCATCAGCAATCCTACGCGGGCCTTCACTATGATGTCTTGCTCGTCGAACTCAGGCAGGGAAACCGATACCTTGTATTCGGTACCTTCGACTCCTTTTTGGGACATACTGCTACCAGCGTGTTCCAAATCGGAGTCGTAGTCATTGAGCATGTCGTCCAGTTCCTTCATTTCCTTGGACAGGTCGGACCAGACCCTTCCGGTGTCGAAGACATTTTCATCGATGTTGGGATGTCTCTTATGGTAGTCAGAGAAGAATGGCTGGGGCATTCGCGGGGACCCAAAGGAGAAATCGAACTGTGGGGCGGCGCACGCCCCTGCGATGAGTCCGCACAGTAGTAAAGCGATCATTTTTGTCTCAATGTTGGAGTATCACTGGTGCGCATGACTGCACCACTGCGTTTTATATGCCCGGATGGTCGGGTCATAGTGTCTTATCCTTATCATCACATTGTGGACTGTACAAACAATTTTGTCTGGTCTGAACAAGAGGTCGTGGTTTCTCAGAAACGCGATTACTTTATCTACTCATTTACGATTGTAAATCGCATGTGTACTTTCGTTTAATAAGTTAAATGTTTTAGTCCGTATTGATACTGTATTAGGTAATGTCCGCACAGTTTGCAATAATATTGTAAAATTGTTCCGCAGTAGGTATTCTTCACTACACGAAAATAATAAAGATGTATAAGTAACATCTTTGTTATTTTCGCGTAGCCGCAGGTCGGTCCTATCGATTTAGGAATTCCCTAAACTTGATGATGTAGCTAACTATTATTATTTGTAACAATATACATAGGAAATTTAAAATAGTGACCCTAGAGTTTCTTGCCCGTTTACACAAGGAATGGAAAACTAGCTTCATGGTTCTGAATGATCTTTTTTTGTTTTTCAGATCCCAGAGGTATATCTTTATATTTATCTTGGCTTTTCACAGAAAACATATAAATATACAAGGTGTAATAGAATAAGCGGAAGTACTGAAAGTACTTTTTTCATAATTGACTACTGAACCGATTTCAGTAATTTCTGTTTGAGGTCGATCAAACAAAATCAAATACGCAATAAAAATACTTGTATGTATTTTATTGTATCTAATGATAATAACTGAAACGGTCTTTAAAGTGTTGCATTAGATCTCGCACTGCACGGAAATCCTATACAATGCGAGATCAGCTTATACTGGAAATGTATAGCTTGATGTGTAGCCGTGTGTACATTCAAAAGTGCCTGTAGTTGGTTTAACTGAAATACCTTAATGCTTTGTTTTTTTTTTGGGTGGGAAATCATCAAATGACTTCTCCTGCTGAGTAGAGCAGGAGGGCGTGTCAGACTTTTACTGACTAAAACCCACCCGTGTTCCCTCAGTAGCCCGTATGCCAGGGGCCGTGGTATCTCTTTCGAACAAACTCGCACCCCTGGCAGGCATCGGCCCTTGCGGACCCCACCAGTGGTTGCTGACATCTTTGACGGCGCGCGTGAGGAACACAACGCGCCGTCCCGTCTACCACTTTTCGGCCGCAGAGGATAGGGAGAGCGGCTGACGCTATACCGACACTCCTCTTCCCCTGCGGCCCCACCGCGTCCGCCATCAAACGGTGGCGGCCCCGTCCAGGCCACGGAAGGGAAGAGCGCTGCTCAGAAGCACCGGCACTCCTCCTCTACCGCAGCCTGTAACCCTCAGCCGCGATGCCTCCCATTCGACATCGCGGCCCACCTCAGTTGCGGTGCACCTCACCGCAACCTACTTTTTGGCCGCTACGTCAATGGCTTGAAGGCAAAAGCCCTGACGAGCGGCCCCACCGTTGGGTTCCTCTTGGCTTCACCGTGGATGGGAGACCACGGTTACTAAGCCCCCCCGCAACGACAATGCGGGAACCCACTCGGGGGGGAATACCTTAATGCTTTGAGTTTGAGTCTTGTGGCATCCCAATTTCCATGAAGTTTTCATTGATATTTTTCGTTAGTTATAAATTTTTTTTGCTGTTCCATACATTTTGAGCGCGTAGGTATTTCACTTTTCTATGAAACAGCAGTTTTTTTTTTGCATTAACGACGATGGTAATTTTTTTTTTTTTTTTTACTTTCTGTCGGCATACAATTTTATTTAAAACCATATTTATGAATTACTACGTGAAAACTAGAGGGGGATCTTGGCATATATACTACGGGCGATCACCGAAGGGAGGCCGGGGATACACAAATTTTAAAAATGGGTCACGTAGTATACCCATACTACGCATTGCAGCAATTAGGTAAGAGAACGTACCCACGTTCCCTTACCTAATTGCCGGAATATTCTAGTAAATACAATGTGCCATTATTTAATGATTTCATCACAAAATAAATGAATCATTCAGACAGATGTCTTTTAAGTAAATATAAACATGTCATTATGTTTTTGTTGAAGATTCAGTTTAAGGCTAGGTGCACACTATTATTGTAAGTTTGTAATAGTTTTATTTATAGAAAAGCAGTTTGTTTGAAAAGGAGTAGGAAGTATGTAGGTAGATTAATGGCTTGAAATATATTTAAATTAACACTTGAAATTTAAGGCTCCTGCAAATAGGGCCTGATTTCACTATGACCACTTAACGATTCCTTACTCGTAACCACATGAATTCTGCTAATATCGTATTATTAATTTCGAAAAATTGTCTTGGAACATACAGAACATGACATTTCGATTCCTTACCGTTACATTGGTTTCTAAAAAAAGCAATATTGACGTAGTTTGAACGGTAGTAAGATTCTGCGGGGAATCATTATAATGATACAGAATTGGGTCCCAGGTGCGACGCGATAGCGCGATGTGACTCACGACGAAAAATGTATATGAAAACATCATGGAATTTGGGATGCCACGAGTCTCAAACTCAAAGCATTAAGGTATTTCAATTAAACCAACTACAGGCACTATTGAATGTACACACGGCTACACATCAAGCTATACATTTCAAGTATAAGCTGATTTCGCATTGTTTAGGATTTCCGTGCAGTGCGAGATCAGCGTAAACTGGAAATGTATAGCTATGTATGTATGTATATGTAGCCGTGTCTACACGAAATTATACTTATTACAAAGATGTAACAAGAAAAGTTAACTACCAAAAAAAAAAAAAACATGAGCGGAAAATAGACAAGTTACACGCCTTTCTAGTTATTATTCTATCCTTGTGTTTTTTGGGAATGTTATCTCGCAGGTCAACCTAGGAGGTTGTCGGCTGTTTTACTGGACTTGCCTGTGTGTGTCGAAATAAATTAAGAGGCCATGTACGACATTTTGTCGATTTCGCTGATTTACATGATTTTGCAGGCGTACTTTTACAAGTAAAATACTGCATTTCCTTAGGCTTTAATGCAACACATAAACGACCGTTTCAATTATTATCATTAGATACAATAAACACATACAAGTATTTTTATTGTGTATTTGATTTTGTTTGATCGACCTCAAACAGAAATTACTGAAATCGGTTCAGTAGTCAATTATGAAAAAACTACTTTCAGTACTTCCGCTTATTCTATTACACCTTGTATATTTATATTTTGTCTGTGAAAAGCCAAGATAAATATAAAGATATACCTCTGGGATCTGAAAAAAGAAAGGTAAAGTAGTCCATCATTCAGAACCATGAAGCTAGTTTTCCATTCCTTGTGTAAACGGGCAAGAAACTCTAGGGTCACTATTTTAAATTACCTATGTATATTGTTACAAATAATAATAGTTAGCTACATCCTCAAGTTTAGTTAATTCCTAAACCGATAAGACCGACCTACTGCTACGCGAAAATAAAACAAAGATGTTACCCATAAATCTTTATTATTTTCGTGTGGTGAAGAACATCTACTGTATTACAATATTATTGCAAACTGTGCGGACATTACCTAATACACTATCAATACCAACTAAAACATTAAACCAATTAAAAGAAAGTACACATTAAGAAATACAATATATAGTCGTAAATGAGCAGATAAAGCAATCGTGTTTCTGAGAAACCACGACCTCTTGTTCAGACCAGACAAAATTGTTTGTACAGTCCACAATGTGATGATAAGGATGACACACTATGACCCGACCATCCGGGCATATAAAACGCAGTGGTGCAGTCATGCGCACCAGTGATACTCCAACATTGAGACAAAAATGATCGCTTTACTACTGTGCGGACTCATCGCAGGGGCGTGCGCCGCCCCACAGTTCGATTTCTCCTTTGGGTCCCCGCGAATGCCCCAGCCATTCTTCTCTGACTACCATAAGAGACATCCCAACATCGATGAAAATGTCTTCGACACCGGAAGGGTCTGGTCCGACCTGTCCAAGGAAATTACGGAACTGGACGACATGCTCAATGACTCTCGATTTTAAATCGTTTTAAATGAAAAATTGGATATAAATCAATTTACTTTATTTTTCTATTACATGTTTCGTCCCAATCTTCAAATTAGAATAGTTTTTAATAAATTGGAAAACCCTATTTTCGCTGTCATTTTAGTAATTAATTGTGGTGACTTACGACTTCTACAAGAGCAGTGGTGGCCGAGTGGTACCGGCCGCGACTTACGAGTTTTAGGTCGTGAGTTCGAATCCAGCCAGGCGCTTCACTTTGTGTAAATTATTTAATCGCCACTGCTCTCAAAACGGTGAAGGAAAACATCGTGAGGAAACCGGCATGTCCTAGAACCAAAAATTCGAAGACATGTGACATCTACCAACCCGCACTGGGCCCGCGTGGTGGATTACGGTCCACTCCCTCTCACCAAGAGGAGGCCTCTGTCCCAGCAGTGGGAACATTATAGGCTGATGATGATGACGACTTCTACGCGAACGAAGTCGCGGGCAGATGCTAGTTAAAAATAAAAAAAAAATCAATGCCTACGCGGTCTAAATGAATGGAGCAGCATTTTTTTTAAATAAACGGTGAAAGAAATGTAACGCAGGAGGTTCCAGAATTACGTACTGCATCTGTGGTAGCAGGATCAGCGATGATGTGAAAAACTTAAAATCTATATTCATTTTGGAATCCAACTAGCAGGTTCCTACATAGACCAGAGCTGTTTAGTTAGCAGGCTCATTTTTACAGACTTATTACTATTTCAAATAATATTTATTTACTATCTAGGGGCACTAATATTATAAATGCGAAAGTTTTTCGATGTCTGTCTGTTAGTTTTTCACTTTGGATGAAAAGCATACGGAAAGACCGACCTACACCACTACCCACCACCTACCTACCATAGGACATTTGATACTTTTTATCTCCGTGGTAGGTACGTTCCCGTAGGACAACATCCGACTTCCAAGCGGTTGAAGCCGCGGGCATAACCCAGTTTAAACATAAAGCAAATAGACACGAATTATCTTTAGTAATAACAACTATTTACCTAAGTAACACTGTTAAACGAGCAAGATAACGTAGAATGTTTGATGTTCTACCATTAATTAGAGACATTAGCTCTAATTATGTGATAACCTGATTTATCGCCCCAATGTGTTAGCTGGGACGACTAACTGTCTGAGCATACTCGTAATAATGACATATTATTGCCATGTTTGGCTGTTGCCCGGTTTTGCTCGAATTATTTTGATACATAATGTATGGTTTTTTGGGGACTTACAAAAGAGAATTCTCACTGATTCGGCTTATTTATTTGTCTATTCGCTCGATTTTAGTTTATTTGTGGGCGAATCGACCACTCCAGAAATACGTATAACACAATAATTGGAAAAGTAATTACATTCTATCGGTTTCTCTATTGTTATGTAGCAAGAAAAAAATCTTTTTTTCTTAACTTTTTTGTATAAAATTCAAAACGTGCCGATTGCCTCTTCCTTTTCCAGTGGGTTTTATCCTACTATTATGTTTCTTTTTTACTTTTTGCTATTTTCAAAAGGAACCAACTGGTCTATTGTCGATTCGCCCACAAATATATCAACTTCGCGGTAATCGTCTACATAAAAGAATGTTATTATATGTACTATTTATCGTCGATTCACCAGTTACGGCCAAGTGCGAATGGACTAATAAGCCAATTATTCGTAGGCTTTCGCAGCCAGGTGAAGTTTTTTCTTACCTATAAACAACATATAGGCAGATGAAGGTCGTCTGTCCCGGCGCCATTTTCTAATACTGGGTTCACACATTTGGTTTTATTTGATCTAACTATTGGATTGAAAGTCTGTTCATACGGTTCAAATCACTTTCGACAATTAACTTAAATCGAACCGTGTGAACCCGTTATTAGTTATTGCTCCCAATGTCAAGATTATAATTCCATCAGACAGTATTTTTAAGAACGTTAGCTGAAAAAAAGAAACGAAAGAAATACCGTGGCCCCTGGCACACAGGCAACTGAGGGAACACGGGTGGGTTTTAGTGGTACGTAGTTTATTTTTTACTGTTTTATTTTATGTTCATAAGTAGGGGCTGATACATATGTTGATAACTGCGTAATTATACAGGGGGCCTGAATTTCAGCATGCATTACATGTAATGCATTGACGTCTCAACTAGATTTTTGTGAATTACATGTAATGCAGCTACACCCAGGAGCAAAAATGAAGATGCTAGATTGTCATCAACAAAGAATAACGAAGTTACTTGGGCTGGAAAACAGGGAAACCTCTGGTCCAACCCAAGTTCAACGAGTTCTCTGCGTCAAGTCTGCCACAAAATGACACGCATACCCAGAAAGGCTAGTGGGAAGATTTTCCAAAACGCTGCGCACGTTGCTACAAAAAGCTGAAATAAACTGTCTTCACAACCAACGATGCAAGAAAAAAGGCTACACAAGTCATAATCATAACCCTGTCTTCCTTGCAAAAAAGGGTTTTGCCTAACAGGTTTTAATGAAGCCCATTAAAGTTTTTCTTTTCTCCTCTTACGTTTAATAAAATACAAAAAATTTCGATAGAACATTGGATTTTTTTGCCAATTCATTTTTTCCTGGAAAATCAAAGTTCAGCCCTTAGAACGCGGTTCAGTTGCCTTTGGCTATAATTATTACATGTAATGCACGAACATCACAGCCAGACCAAAAATGCATTACTTACATGTAATGTACGGACCGTCAACGTGTTAAGCGAGACGTTAAGTTTAAAAAGCAGGAAATAAATGTTAAATGAAAAATTTTAAAAACAAAAAAAAACTCTAAAAAGTAAACAAATATTATTTATTGGCCTTTTAAGTTGTAGGTAATATTAAATTTTGATCAAGGCATTGTCAAGTCGCGGACGGTCAATGAAAACGCCAACCAGAAGAGGCCTAGAATTCTCCGCATTCGTACTTTATAACCTTTGTTAAGAAGTTGGCGCCATCTATCAGTCGTTGTTGAAATTTTTAACCTAGGCAGGTACTGGTACCTCTTTTTTAATATTCGCAGCCTTACATTTAATTTAGCATCTTTCTACTAGATGCCGTTGTCCTCAAGTTGTATTTTGTAAAATAGAGATAATGATAAAATATTAGTAGTAATGGATGCGAAGTCACGTGACATCTACCAACATTGCGGGTTGGTGGACGTCACTTGTCTTTAATTTTAAGGACATGCCGGTTTCCTTACGATGTTTTTCTTAAACAAATTAAAGTAACATATTTCCATCGAAATTACTTTCTTTAACAGAGTTCGATTTACTTAAATATTTTTCATGTGTTTTGTAGAAGAAACTTTAAGCGGGCAGTAATGAGTTTTTAAATGGTTTTTAATCCTCTTTATAAGTGCGCCGCAATTATCTTTGTCGCGCACTTTTTGAATTTGGAACATCATAGTGTTCAGTGCCAAAGAAATCGAACGCAAATATTATTTGAATAAAGGCTGGCTGGTACGACGGCCGATAGTCGCGCCGACGACGACGGCTGAATAAAAATAAAAATAAATCAAATTAAAAACTGTGACGGATAATCTGTTATCTGCAAAATCGCGGGAGAAATATAATATGAAAGCCTATGGTAATTTTATTGTATACAGGGTAAGTTTTTGTCCAGTGCGCAAATTGTAACCATGAATTCAGCATATCATTCTAGACCCCCCAGCGCAGAAATTTTTCGCCAGATACACAAAAAAAAAAACAGCTGTTTGCTGCACTTTTCTATGAAACAGCAGATTTTTTTTTTGTACAACCGGCGAAATATTTAATAGATAAAAAAGTTTTCCTGTATATTAATATGTTGTATTTATTATATAACATTAAATTGCAACCTTCAGTTAATCCATCCATGCCACTGTCGCCGCGCCCATCTACATCCAAACAACAAGATTCACCGTCACATTTTCCTCAAAATGAGCCAGATTCGGACATTATTTCAAACACGCAGAATATAAAATCTACAACAATCTCTATTCCTAATAAAACTGTAACAATACATTTTCATAATTTCGAAAATGTCTCAAATGTAAATATAAGTTTTTAGCTGTTTTATCATTAGATACTATTTAATTTCAATTTAGTTGTTACTCTATGTTTTATTAAATAATAATATTACAATAAAATATGAGGCGCCTTTTATTTTCTCATAGAGGGTGATGAAAAGTAGAGTGCACTCGGGCGCAAAATATATTTTTGGCCCGGGCGACGTACTTTGAATCCCTCGCTACGTTCAGGGTTCTATTCTAGAATCTCTCACTTCGCTCTGGATTCAAAAAAGCGCCCTCGCCGTAAAAATATTATTTTGCTCCCTTATGAAACCATAAACTATTAATCGGCAAGCTGGCATCAGTTAGCCGCTCCACCGCCGCTGTTCGCACCGCCGAGTCTTGCACCTCGACAATCAACTCGCCCGTAAATTTGTTCATGTTCAAGCCGCGCCCTGCGCCCCACACAGCTGCCGCGGACCGCGCGGCGAAACCGCTGACTTGCCGCTGCATGCGGCGCCTCGTAACTTGAATCATACATTTTTTTGTACATACCTATTTGTTTTTCCCGCTCGCCGCCCCGCGCTAAGCTCGCGCTGATAACGGCAAGGTCGTGGCCAGGCCATAAGATAGGAAACCTTCCCTACCTTCCTTGTTTTACTATTTCACGAACGTAAGAAGTTATCTAATACAAAAGGTCAAAAGGAATCTTGCAAAGACGGCCTACACACATACTTTAGTACTGATCTACAAACCTACTAAAAGAATTAATAATAGTTTAAAAAAACTAAAAAAACACGCTTTTATTGCTGACCGAACTAAAAAGTAGAAAATATTTTTTAATTACAAAGAGTTTATGTTACAGTAGTAGGAAGTCAATAATTCAATTCAGAGTTAAAAGCGTGGGGTGCATTTTCCTATATTTTCATGACTCTCCTCTCATAGATGGTTGCCAATAGAATAGTTGTAATAATTAAAATATCAAGCACCCCACGCTTTTTACTCTGAATTGAATTATTGACTTCCTACTACTGTAACATAAACTCTTTGTAATTAAAAATTATTTTCTACTTTTTAGTTCAGTTAGCAATAAAAGCGTGTTTTTTTAGTTTTTTTAAACTATTATTTATTTTCCATTTTTTAGTTCGATCAAATTTTTAACGGGAAAATTTTACTTTTTTTTTTTTTTTAAATTAGTATTTTTTTTCGAAATTTTAATTTTTTTTATTGGGTTATTGCATTGTCATCGGCCCTTAAGACGTGTGCAAAGTTTCAAGTTAATCAGACGTCTAGAAACCAGTGAAAATTAGGCTCAAAGATTCCGTTACATACATAGATACATGCAAACATACAACCCGAGCTATTAAAAGCGTTATAAAAATACGAAACAAATAAGTTGGCGACGAAAAATAATACGCCAATATAGGTGGTAGGTAAACCATACACATTAACACATTATATAATGACTTATACACCATTTTCATCACCATCACCATTTTCGGCTGTGGCCGGGCTACAGCGTATCCGTCCTAGCACGGCCACGCTTAGATCGACTGAAATCCACAACTTTAATGGGTGATACGTGTCTGAGATAAATGTACGTGCTATGTGCTATAAACTAGACCTACTTATATTTATAAGCAAACCTTTCAAATCTACATAGTCATTTAAATTGTTCAGCTAGAATATAACATAAATAAATAAAATAAAATAAAAATCATTTATTTCAGATAAAAAATTATCCATATGGTCCGACACAAAATTAAAATATAAAATTAAAATTAAAACAACATCCAAAATACCCCCTGACAATATGCCTGACAATAAATCAATAGCAATAGTATAATTTGACAACTTACAATAACTATTCAAGTGTCGTAGGCGCTTAATACCTACGCACTATGAGAATTCTATATTTACTTACATAAAGTTACCTATTTACTTAAACTTATTATAGTTATGTGCTGATGAATACTTAATAAGATAAAAGTGCACAAAGAAATAAATTATGTGTGATATTCAAGATAAACTTCACGTACTATTTCTCAATGCTTGTAAAATTTGAACTACTACAAATAATTATGTAGGTAGATTTTTTATTTTTATTTTTTTGGGTGGAAATCATCAAATAACTTCTCCCGCTCTGGGTGGAGCAGGAGGGACTAAAACCTACCCGTGTTCCCTCAGTAGCCCGTATGCCCGGGGCTGTGGTATCTGGTAAGTAGTCTATCATTCAGAACCATGAAGCTAGTTTTCCATTCCTTGTGTAAACGGGCAAGAAACTCTAGGGTCACTATTTTAAATTATGTAGGTTTATTGTTATAAATAAAAATAGTTAGCTACATCATCAAGTTTAGGGAATTCCTAAACCGATACCGGACCGACGACCTACGCGAAAATAACAAAGATGTTACCTATACATCTTTATTATTTTCGTGTAGTGATTGAATTTTACAATATTATTGCAAGCTGTGCGGACATAAGGTAGGTACCTAACACAGTATCAATACCGACTAACAAATTAAACCAATTAAACGAAAGTATACAATATACAGTCGTAAATTAGTAGATTAAACAATCGTAGTTCTGAGAAACCACGACCTCTTGTTCAGACCAGTCAAAATTGTTTGTATAGTCCAGAATGTGAAGATAAGGATGATACACTATGACCCGACCATCCGGGCATATAAAACGCAGTGGTCAGTCATGCGCACCAGTGATACTCAAACGTTGAGACAAAAATGATCGCTTTACTACTGTGCGGACTCATCGCAGGGGCGTGCGCCGCCCCACAGTTCGATTTCTCCTTCGGGTCCCCGCGAATGCCCCAGCCATTCTTCTCTGACTACCACAGGAGACATCCCTACATCGATGAAAATGTCTTTGACACCGGAAGGTTCTGGTCCGATCTGTCCAGGGAAATTACGGAACTGGACAACATGCTCACTGACTTCTCCCGCCGCTTCCCCACCAGCGTGTCCCAAGAAGGAGTCGAAGGTACCGAATACAAGGTATCGATTTCCCTGCCTGAGTTCGACGAGAAAGACATCATAGTGAAGGCCCGCGTAGGATTGCTGATGATACAAGCCAACCACAAGTACACGGAAGGCAGTGAGAAGAACTACTTGGATGTGAGGACTCTGCCTGACAATGTGAACGTGACTGGAAACTGGGTCTTCGAGAATGGGGTGTTGAAGATTACGTTCCCATTGAAAGGTGGAGTGGTCGTGAAGCCGACGAAGCCTGTTACGACCACAACGCAACAACAGTCACAGTTTGATACGACTGTGAAGCCATACTTCCCGGGAAGTCGGGAGGAGATTGAAACAACCGGTGATGAAGGGGTTCAAGATTTTGATGTCAGAATGGGAAGAGTAGACCAGGGTAAAGGAGTAGGGTTGAAAACCAATGAAATACCCGACAGGAACACAGTGGAAGCCACTACTTACGCTGTTGATCTGAAAGACGAAATAGAATTCGTTCCAGTTAGGTATTAGAAAGTGTTTTTTCAAAAAAGTTTGTGAAACTAATTCTTGTTTTATTCCGTTACTGTATAAAGTGATAAAAAGTTTATCATTTGTGTTATTGTGGCGTGTTGTTTATCTATACCTACATATAATAAAATGGTAGCAAAGTCAAAACTGTACATTGAATATATATTTTTTGTATTTTTGCAAGATCTGGTAACGATTCTAATGCCAAAAATATATTATTTGTATGTATTGTCTGTTTGTTTGAATTTACATATGCTCCAGGATCACGCGAAATTACTAAATAGATTTTGTTCAAATTTTGCGAAGATCTTTCCAATATGTCTGCGCAGACCATAGGATATAAACTATAACGCTTTTTGCTATGGGGGTATTAGCAGTGTTGCAATTTATTCGTATTCTTCTATAGTTTACCGCAAATTGTAAAAAGACGCGCCAAAAGGTTAGGAAATTGCGGAGAGTGACAGATTTGACGTTTTAAATGATTATCATCACGCTTTTCCTCTATGCACCTAAGCAGCAGTGATGGAAATCACAACATAAATACAGTTTGGATGGGGCAATAAGGGTAGGTAATTCAACCGTTATCACTACATGAAGATGGCCTTAGGAGATTGTTGGTATTCCCATTTAAAAAAAAAATTATGGTCCTCTTCTGTTTAGCTTTTTCATTGACCGTCCCCCGACTTGACTATGAGTAAAATATTACCTACAACTTATTAGGCCACTAAATATTTTTTTACTTTTTAGTGTGCGTCGGGGATTTTTTAATTTTACTTTTATTTTCTGCTTTTCAAACTTAACGTCTCGCTTAAATATGCGCAGCGTTGCGTATGTTTCCCACAGTGAAGTTCGTTACTAATTTATCCTATATCCTCGTCCTGATCACCATGTATCCATAACCTATTCATTGCGACCTTTTCAATGAGCCCAAAGAGCTAATAATCTTCAAACGGCTGAACCAATTTTATGAAACATGTCTAAGAACACTACCGACTAATTCACCTTTCAAAAAAAAAAAAAAAAACGAAATCGGTTCATCCGTTTGGGAGCTATATTGCCTCAGACACACACACAGACATGTCAAACTTATAACACCCCGTCGTTTTTGGGTGGTAAAAATGTAGTTTCGTAGAAGCTCCACCGTTACACTTTTAAAATGTTTTAAGTACAAGATTTAACATAAAATTGTAAAATGGTCTCCGATCAAGATTAGTTTATGATCGGATACATAAATTGATCCATCGGCCAAAAATTTACCATTAACCCTACGCACTGATGATTTGTGGTGGTGTAAAGAATTATGTCAGGTAAGCTGGGCATTTAGCTTCGAGAAATGGCCGATAGAAATAAAAGTTTCTGGAGTGACTGTTGCGTACCGGACGGCGGGAATCCGTGGGATGCGGGAAGCGCAGAATCCATCGAAATGGCAGTGCTTGGGGGAGGCCTATGTCCAGTAGTGGACGTCTTTCAGCTGAAATAATTATCATTATTTAATAATATGAATGATCATTATTATTAAATAATGATCATTGAATATAATAAAATAATGATAATGATTAAATAATTATCATTATTTAATAATATAATAAAATAATGATAATGAAATAATTATCATTATTTTATTGTAATAATATGCTGGTAAGTAATTCACAGTCTATACAGGAAAAGTTTTTATCCAGTGGGCAAACTGTAACCATGAATTCAGCATATCATTCTAGCGCAGAAATTTTTCGCCGGATACAAAAAAAAAAAATCTGCTGTTCCATACATTTTGACCGCGTAGGTATTGCAGTTTTCCATGAAACAGCTGATTTTTTTTGTACAACCGCCGAAAAATTTCTGCGCTAGGGGTTCTAGAATGATATGCTGAATTCATGCTTACAATTTCCGCACTGGATAAAAACTTATCCTGTATAGTATAGTATATAGTATGTGTGTATGATAAATTACTAAAAACGAATTTGCTGTATCTTTTTGAAGCAATTATCTTTCAATCTAAGTCTTTGAAATCAACTTATGTATCAAACTCAAAATGTATTGTTCACCTGGGTTGATTGATTGATTGGCTTCCAATTTAGGTACTCTGTCAGAAAATGAAAGCATACAAAGTAAGAAAGTAAAAAAATAATTTTGTAACTTAGATAAGTTCCCAGATTTAGGACGCGAAGAATAAAAACTGAAAACTTACTTAATTTTAACTTAGATGGCTCGAATACCCGAATAACTTTCATGTTTGAATTAACTTAAGGTTACGACTGAGGATTAAGTTACGTTTAAGTTGCCACTAACTTGGAGAGTCTGCAGGTTTCTGTTAATTACTTAATTTGCCTAAGTTTAGCTACCTGATCCAAGGTGGATTTATGTTATAAACTTAGCTTACTTTTGCAATGAATACAGGTGTTGCACTAATTAAATACAATCTATGAATACCTAGTTGTTTGCTGGTTTACATGAACGAAATAAATCCCTACTAATATTGTAAATGCAAAGGCTGTCTGTCTGTTACGCTTTCACGCCTAAACTGCTGAACCGATCGTCATGAAGTTTGGCAGAGATATGAATAAGGACATAGGCTATTTTTTACGCGATAATCGACATCCGGGCGAAGCCGCGAGCAAAAGCTAGTAGTATATAATTACGATAACTTTCTTACCAAATGTAATTTTATATGATTGGGTATTTTCAACCTTGTAAGGCTGGTAGGGAATAAAACAATTTCAATAAAAATATGTATTTTTGTAGATTCAGGGCTGTCAGTTACATCAAGGTGAAATGTAAAAGTGCGCTTACACGAGCAACTAAAATTGCTCAATCTTTTTTTTGTATTGTTTTTTTGTATTTATTTCTTTACTTAAAGGTTTACCCACAGCACATACATATACATAGAAATAGTAATTCATACGGTTATATTCTAATATATATGCCAATTATAGGTAAACACAACATTGACAACACAAGACGCCAGATTACCGCTTAGTTGCTAACTTAAGTCTAATGTAGAATTGCTTAAGAAAATGAGAAACTAAATAAATCTAAAAACAAAAGTTGTAAAATAAATTAAAATAAGAGACAGAGTAAGTAATTATATTGGGTTAAATTTGCACTATTGATCAGAAATTACGACTACGTTTCATTGGTTCGTAGATAGGCCAAGATTCTTGATTTTAACTTCACCTTTGGCAATCCAACCATCTTGAGCAATCCTCGTCAAATATGACGTCACGACTACATCAAGCAATTTAGGGCAGTGGCTACATGCAGCAACCTGTTGCCAGAGATACGGCCACACAATATGGAGCAATATAGAGCAACTTAAAAACTAGGCAATGCGCCTCCCCCGCCGCCTCCGCCGCCGGCCGGTTTCGCTCGCAAAAACAAGACGTAGATATACGTACAAACGAGATAGAAAGAAAATTGACTAAAGATTTCCAAACCGATTGGATATTCGGCAACTCATCTGCATCAACTCAGAAGCAATATTGCCGGAACACATCGGCAATTTATTGTTCCCGTGCAATATTTGCTCAATAAATTGCCCGTGTAAGAGCACCTTTACACATGTTGAAACTAATTCGCGAAATTGTGGTGTTACATTTACATGTAAAACACAATAATTATATAAGTGTTACATTACGTGACCTATCTGTACCCACACTAAAGTGCGGGTACAAATAGTGTAACAAACTATTAAAACGGATCAGAATTATTTTAAAAGAAAAAGAAAGAAAGAAAAAGTACTTATTAGACTCGCACAGGAATATCACAAACATAACTACAACACAAATAAATTTAAACACTAAAAAACTAAAACACTACTACGCTACGCTAGGTACTTAATAAAATAAAAATTAGATTTATATAAAAAAGTAAAAATAAAAAACACAGGACCTTGTTTTTTATTTTTACTTTTTTATATAAATCTACGAGGCCAAAAGGCCGATATCTCAGCATGATGCTGCGTCATTTAAAAAGTGTCGCAGCGCTGGTATTCTGATAGGGCCCGCTGTGATGTCACGGACAGATAGATAAATAAAAGAAGTAATCAATAAAATATGATAATAAGTGTCAAATAAGCAAAAACTAAACAATAATGTACATTTATGGTAAAATAATTGTAATCCGCGTGTACCCCACGTAACATCTAAAAAGGTAAGAAGGTACAGCGACCATAACGTCGCTGGTAAGGTAGGTATATGGTTATTGCTAATCTATTGCTTTATATGTTCGAAAAAATTGTCTGTTCAAAAACGTTTTACCTTACATATCCTTATTACTATTATAAGTTTGTATGTATGGATGTTTGTTTCTCTTTCACGCAAAAACTACTCCATGGATTTGGATGGAATTTGGCACACTGATAGATTATAAACTAGAATAATACATAGGATACTTTTTATCCTGGTAGTACGTTCTCGCGGGATAATTTCGAACTTCCAAAAAGAGTAACGCAATGAATGTTGTTGAACTGTCAAAATTAAAGCCATTCCTATGTGTGTTACGCAATCACCCCGCCAGTTGTATGGCAGAGATTGCTGATTGCAGAAAGTCTGCGCCAAGTACTAAGATTTTCTGCCAGGGGTGCGGGTTGTTCGATAGAGATACCGTGGCCCCTGGCACACAGGCAACTGAAGGAACACGGGTGGGTTTTAGTCAGTAAAAGTTTAACACGCCCTCCCGTTCCACCCAGAGCGGGAGAACTTATTTGATCATATCCCAAGCTCAAAAAAAAAGCACTAAGATTGACATTTGTTTTGGTTCTCTTTCATATCCTAGTGTGCTGATAAGAGCACTTTATCCAAATATTATTCAATTAAATGTTCCTCATATGACCTGCTGACGTATTTTTTTTGTTAAAAACTTGGAAAGACTTAAGTTATTAATTTATAGCGTGATCCTAAGGCCTTTATCCATTTCTTACGACACCCTTGGGAGCTGTTACATTGGCACGTTTTTTAGCTACGGTTATCCGGCTGCTTTATTTATCTTTCAGGCAGTCGCTCCATGTAAAATTCTTGTGGTCAGCTGCATTTGATTAGACTGAAAGCCGACCCCAAAATAGTTGTGAAAAGGCTATGCAGAATATGACTTTCTTTAGAGTTGGGAAAGAATCCAGAAAAATAAAAACGGGAGTTTTGGGAAAAGGCTATCCAGAATATGATTTTCTTTAGAATTGGGAAAGAATCCAGAAATATAAAACGGGAGTTTTGTGAAAAGGCTATGCAGAATATGATTTTCTTTAGAATTGGGAAAGAATCCAGAAATATAAAAACGGGAGTTTTGGGAAAAGGCTATGCAGAATATGATTTTCTTTAGAATTGGGAAAGAATCCAGAAATATAAAAACGGGAGTTTTGGGAAAAGGCTATGCAGAATATGATTTTCTTTAGAATTGGGAAAGAATCCAGAAATATAAAAACGGGAGTTTTGGGAAAAGGCTATGCAGAATATGATTTTCTTTAGAATTGGGAAAGAATCCAGAAATATAAAAACGGGAGTTTTGGGAAAAGGCTATGCAGAATATGATTTTCTTTAGAGTCGGGAAAGAATCCAGAAATATAAAAACGGGAGTTTGGAATCCCTATTCATTTTAATCTGTTGTCGAATTCAATTTCAACTAATAGATACTAAGATTTATTTTAATTTGCTAAAGTAATCATAACATGCAAGGCTTCTAGAATCTGTTATTGGAATATACTCCATAATAATGTTTAGTTACCTAACCTATTCTTAATATTCTTTAGGTAAGAATACCTCCCTTGAAATAAAAACGTTCCTTTACCAAATAGGCTTAAACCTTTTTTCCTAAAATCGCTTTAAAAGATTGAATTTCGACACGGAGTCCCTTTAAAAAAAATAAACAGCATCATTTTGTAAATCCGACAAAGATTTTTATCTCTATTGACTGTTCATCGAAGGGAATGACTCTATTCAGGATGCTACGTATCTTTTTTCAGCGAATACACAATTTTAGATATCCGTTTCCGTCAGCGGGCTTGTCCCAGGTGCAAGCGATACCATTGAATGTGTTCAATAATGTATGTTGATTTACTTTACATTTTAAATTTTATGGGATAAAGCACGTTATCGCTTTCCGTGTTTACAATAAGAGGAAACGTTACGTATGATAAATATTTTGTAAAAATGACTGGTATTTTTTCAAATATGCTACAGATGTGGCTATAATTTTGTTATAAGCTGAGAACTCCGTCTGCTTGCTGACAGGCTATGGCAAAAAGTATCACAATATATTTCGTCCGGACATGAGAGATAAAAAAATGCTATCATAAAACCAATGCAGTGGCCTATTGATGGGGCGTAACAAATGCACACAGCGTAGCAAAGCCCGTAGCACGTGCCCACACTGCGTAGCAAAGCCCGTAGCACGTGCCCACACACTGCGTGGTAAGGTGCATACCACGTGCTCACACAGCGTAGCAAAGCGCGTAGAACTTGCCATATAGCGTAGAATACCGTAGCATTGCATCTTACTGCATCGCTTGTGCCCAACATGTAGGAAACGCTTAGCTATCGCGTGTCAATTGGCAAATGTTTGTCCATTCTTCCGTTTCATTTGTTATGTGTAAATGGGCACGTGCGAAGAAACAGTGATTTGTTCGACAATTTTGAAATTCAAACTATATTATTTCGCTGCCTATGGGATTTGAGTATTTTACTAGAAAAGCGAGAACGGTTTTTTTAATGGACTTCTGTTTGGTGGTAAACCATTTCCTTTTTTAGTTTTACATTATGTGCAAATGTATCAGTAACCGTTCTGTAACGTAAACTATAGAAAAATAGGAAAACGCACTCTGTAAATGTTTCAGGTATCTGACCCAGATTTCCTGAGAAATCCTCAGCACCGACTATTTGTAAGTCATTTCCTTGTTCTCACGCAAACTCCTTATTTACATTCCCAGTGCTTTGCAATGCTCATGGTTGCATTAAACTACGCATGGCTTATAACGCCGTGAAACACTATACCAGATTAAATTCCTAACTGTTTTACAAATAAAATAAAAACAAAGTGCGCCAGCTGCTCATTCTCAAACTCTGGTAAGAAAAAGTTTGAGGCCAAGGCATAAGCTTCGTTCCAAGTTTATGCTTTGGTTTCTGTGTGGGTTTCAACACTTTCAGTTAAAGAGGCTTTAATTATTTTTATTCGAACAGATTCGAACATAAAACGACAACATGAATACGTAAACAAATGAAGGCACGTACATAATTGCACCCTAATAATTCCCATTTTGCGTCCTAAAAACCTCCTCTTGTGTGCTCCTCTTTTTAGTGTAAAGTCAGTGTTCGATGTAAACATCAATAATATTATGTTATCTGTGGGTATAGTATGCTGGACTATTTTTAATTACAGTTAGTGTAAAAAAAAAACACATACTTCGTACTTGTAAATTTTTTTGTTCCATAGTACTGTATCAATGTGTAGCTACAATTAAATGATGATGAATGCTGTTTATTTCTGTAAATTGTTTTTAACAAAACACTGTTACGGTTTGAAAAGAAATCTAGCTTGCAGCGGCACAATTACAGTAACAATAAAATATTATCCATATATTTTAAAGTAACACTTCCAATTGAAACTTTTTTATCACAGCTTGTATATCTCTTGGAGCAACATAAAATATTTTTTAACACAAAGGTCCCAAACTTCTGGTAATGCCTCACTAACTTTGAGTAATAAACCTGATTTATTGTGTACGCTCTTTTACTTCCTTATTTTATGGAGACAGTCAGAATTGGTAGTACTTCTACTACTACTGTACTACACACTAGTTTTACGAATCATTCGAATAAAAAAAAAACAAATCGTTTATTGCAATCCATATCGTACACTTACAGGTGGTAAAGAAAAAAAAAATGGAAACAATAATGGACCATGGCGGGCACAGGAAATTTTTAAATAACTAGAGAAGAGGAAGTAGGACGCTTTATTAATTTCGTTTCAATTATTTTATATTAATTATTAATAGTTGGTGGTTGGTGGTTGGGTTCAAAACAAGAATTCATGACACTAGTTTCGCGAATCATTGGTTGCAACAAGTTGCTAGTTTAGATGGATTAGAAGAAAGAACAATTGGTTTAATGTCACTTATTTGCGTTTGTCCTTATTTTGTTTTAAAAGCATAGGAAGGTGAATTAAATACGCGTGTTTTTAATTTCATTGCTCTGAAATAAGGATTTATTGTGATTTGAGCAATAAATGTTAGCCTAACATGCACACTTTAGATGTTATTTATGTTAACTTTAGATGCACATTTGGTCTAACATTGTTAGTCAAAATGTGCATCTAAAGTCATGATCACATAGACAAAATCCGACAAGTTCTTGCTTATTGTATACATAGGTAATGTTTTCACTAAACATAGAATTTCTGTGGAATATAAGTTTGAGAACCCAACGTTGCTGCTTACAAGTTATTTTTGTTATTAATTAAAACATTATGAACATGTAAAACAAAACTGAACAAAGGCAAACTGAATGCCTGAAGCATTTTCTACCTGCAAACCTTAGGGTGACGTAAAGACAAAACATGGCAGATGCAACATAAAGGATATATAGAAAAATAATGAATACTAATACATTAAATACATAACAATTTGCAGTCCCAATTAATCTGCCTATAATGCTCCCACTGCTGGAACACAGCTAGGCCTTCCCTCTGTGAGAGGGAGTCAGCCATCATACATCACGCGAGCCCAGCGCGGGTTGTTAGATGTCACAAATCTTCGACTGTATGGTTCTAGAACAGCCGGTTTCCTCACGATGTTTTCCTTCACCGTTTAGAGAGAAGGGGTGATGAAATGATTTACACAAAGTAAAACGCCTGTCTGGGTTCGAACCAACGACTTGCAACTCCATAAGTCGCGGCTATTATCACTGGGTCTTCTCTGCTCTCATGGAAACTCCAGTACAATGAGCTAACTCCAACACAATCAATCAAAATCACGGCAAGCCCAATTACTACCCCACTGAAAACCAACGTCGTTTAGATTCCACAACAATAAAACACGATAAAACTAAAAACCTCACCAACACGGCTCCACGATGAAATTCCAAACGTTTTTTGCGCGAAATCTGTTTAAAACGTACGGGCTTTGAAATCGGATTCAGTTATGGAATTCTGGCAGATTGTAACAAACGAATTCCGGTACAATGTTACGTGGTTCAAGTTAGGATGTGGTTACTGGTCCGGAGTTAGCGAGTTTGCAACGAGAATGTACCACGTTGCTAAGTATGTCAGAACTATGATATTATGTCGAGATGTACTCGTAGATGTTTATAAGATCCTAATAGGATGGGGTTTGAATGTGTTTTTAATTATTGATATGGATTGATTGTCATGCTGGCCCATTGCAGCCCATTTACTCGACTTTGATACTTTGTGGTCTTTTTCGTCGGCTGTGTCGGGTCATATAAAAATAGTCCTCTCTGTTTGATGACAGCTAAAATCAAGTCATACTCCTTAGGTAATTAAAGTGTAGAGATATTCTGCTGGGTTCTCTAATTACGATACGGTATCACTCGAAATAATTCATTTTCGATTGCCCCATTTTAAATTGAACAGTAATCTTATTTAGAGATCCCCAAGCCATGTCGTTCCGTAAACTTCTACTTTCGCTGTCTGTTTGATAGATAAGAAAGAACACGATCAGCGTCAGCTCAGGTCAAACTACCACGAATTTCGTAGTAGTGTAATTTACAAATCAGTGTATCGTGGTCAACGCAGTCAAACGCTTTTGAGAGGTCACAGAAAATACCCTGCCAGGATGCAATAATTTGACTGAGGAGTATACTCCCTGAGTCGTCGACGACGACACCCTTTCGCCTGCTCAGGTACAAAAACTACACAGCTCTATTCCAACACATCCTCCGCGCTGGCAATCCTGCACAAGTAGACCTCTCCGATAGTAAAGACACTAGATTAAAAGAAAAATTTAATAATTAAATAAAATTTCTTGACGACACGTTATTTTAAAAAAAAAAAAATGGATGGCCTTACCGTTTAAATACCGTAACAAAATAAACAGTCATTAAAATGTTAACCGGAAAATAAATGAGAACAAACTTTAAATATTGAATTAATAGGAAAACGTGATTAATTTGGAAGTGGTAGCCGTGTTTCTGTTCGTAACAAAATAATTCACAAAACTGATTTAAATTCGTGTAAATTAATTTTGGAATATTTTGTATCGAGGTGATTTACTTGGTAGACGGTTTGGAGGAAAATGAGTCAGTAATTGGAATTGACTGACAGCCATAGAAATTACCATATTTAGTATGGTAATTTCTATGGCTTTCAAGGTTGGGTTCATATTTATTTTTTGACTAATAAATTTGAAGAGTTTGTTTGAACGCGCTAATCTCTGAAAACACCAGTGGGATTTCTTTTTTTTTTTTCTTGAATTCGATCGCATATTTTTATTTGTTTACTAAATGGGCCTGCTCTTGACCTCGATCACGCCAGATGGAAAGCGATTGATGAGGTCTGTGATGGGTCGAGTGCCCCCAGAAAATGCCTGTTCGCTCTTGTTTTGAAAGCAGACGGATTCAATGTGGAGGGGATCACAGACGCAGGCAGAGAGTTGCACACTTTGGCTGTGTGCATAATAAATGTGGAGAAGCGCTGAGTGTGACTGTGCGATGATACCCTGCAGTGCGTCTGGTGATCCGGTAGTGAAAAAGCGATGGTAGGAACAGGTCGTGGACTCCTGCGCACACTCTCCGCAGTACAGTCTGTAGAAGATCGACAGGCAAGCATCATTACGCCGATGAGCCAGGCTGTGAGGCTTAGCCACCAACATTCTTTTGCCTAAGCGGCTTTTTGCTCTGCGTTCCACCAACCCAAGGGAAGCAAGCTGGTATTTTGCTGAGGCATCTCATAAGTGGCTGCAATACTCCATATAAGAACGCACTTGAGCTTTATAAAGGCTCTAAAGCTGTCCAGATGTGAAGTATCGCCTCACCTTATTTACGATGCCCAGCTTCTTGGCTGCAGTCTGAGATTTTGACTCGATGGTTGAGCCGAAGTTGAGATCGAACGTCAAAAAAATATGTATATTAATTCTTGAGAATGCCTTACGCTAGGAGAAATAATGCTGAAAAAAAAACGAAGGACTAGCGCGGGCATTCGATGCGATAAGACGGGGTTGGTCGAGGGAATAAAAAAATTCTGAATTGACTATAAATGTGGTAACTTCTATGACTTTCAAGAGTGTGGAGATATTGAGACAGATTACATTATTAGAGTTCATCTTGATTTCAGAAAGGCAAGCTATTTTATTTTATTTGGGAAAATAAACGGTTACAGTTTACATTACAGTTACACATAATATAAAAAGTTAAACAAACACTGACGGCGTGCGATATAAATAGTAACATTGAACAGAGAGTACGATTAAATATAAAATAATACTAATCTGAAACTAATACAAGTAAAAAAAATAAAAAAAAATAAAAAAAACCCCGACCCAAACAAAAACTCTAAAAAGTAAAAAATAATATTTATGGGCCTTTTAATTTGAACGTAATATTTTGATCAGGGCATTGTCAAGTCGGGGGACGGCTAGGCCTCTGTTTGGCGTTTTCATTGACCGTCCCCATTGAAGTAATAGAATCGCAAATTTTGAGTTGATCAGAGGCTAAAATCCCTTTTTAAACCAGAAAAGAGCTGATAATCTTGAAACGGCTGAACCAATTTTTATGAAACATATCTAAGAACACACCTTTCAAACAAAAAAAACTAAATCAAAATCGGTTCATCCGTTCGGGAGCTACGTTGTACTTGCCTCACACACACACACACACACACACACACACACACACACACACACACACACACACACACACACACACACACACACACACACACACACACACACACACACACACACACACACACACACACACACACACACACACACACACACACACACACACACACACACACACACACACACACACACACACACACACACACACACACACACACACACACACACACACACACACACACACACACACACACACACACACACACACACACACACACACACACACACACACACACATATATTGAACTGAAAATCATATTGAACTGCGTGGTAAGACGCCGCAGGGGTGCTCGCGAGCCTGCGTTTGATCGACAAGCAAACAACTATGATTAATGTATAATATGTACTATGTGATAGGTGCCACTGGTACCAGGCATGTAAGAGGTTTTGGATAAAACTTAAGAATGAAAGTGTAATAACAGACTGAGATTTTCCACTCAAATTTTGGTCCATCGGCCACCACGGCATGAAAATAAAAGGCTATCTTGAAGACCTGAATAAAGAGAAAATACTTGAATTACTTCTTCAATTCACAACAATTCAAACTTGAACGTTGCTCTATAAATAATCCTATAAATATTCAAGAATTTAAAACCTTAACTTGTAAAGTATTACTGGGAGAGTGGGTTCAAAATGGTTGCTCTTCGTAATTGTATATTTTAGATAATTCGTCTGGATTCATTGTTTTATGTTCTTTGAAAAGTTTTATTGCTAGACGTCGGTCAGGCGGGATTGTTTTTGCATTGTCGGTTCTGTGTCTGTGAGAACTTTGGAAGCGTTTTGCTTGCAAAGTTTCCTTTGTTTTGAATGTATGTGCTATTGGAAATTATTTGTGCTTACTGATGTTCGAATTGCATTTTGCAGATAGTTTTACTTCAGGGGCAATAAAAAATAACTGTATCTTCTGATGCACTTAGGTGTTTGTAGTTCGAAGTAAATTCCTAGACAAGAATCAAAATTGCTTAAATAGTTTGTTGCACGGTAAATTGGTCAGTTCTTAGCTGTTAAGGTTTATTTTGATTACTGAATGTTTTGTTGTTGTTCATTAATGTTGAAATTATACATGTAACAACAATCTAAAAAGACGTGTACCTACATTAAAAGTTCGGACGCTTTTAATGTACACGTCTTTTTACATCGTTCTTACATGTATAATTTCAACATTAATGATGTAACTAACCATTCCAAAAATATAGGCAGTATATGCGCCTTAGTCGCCGCAGGAGACGCCCTGAGCGTCGGGAATCCCAGGCTGATTCCCGGCCACCGTAGGCGTGGGCTTGCGAATGGCGAGTAATGGGTAGCTCACTGTCCGGTAAGGACCAAGCCCAGGTCGACGGCGAGTTCTGTTCCACACGCCCCTCAAAGACATGTCAGCACAAATGGATGGGGCCTGCAAGTGCCGATGCCTGCCAAGGGTACGGGCTGTTCAAAAGAGATACCGTCGCCCCGCGAAGTTATTTGATGATCTCCCAACCAAATAAAATAAACCATTCCAATTTTATGTCAATAAAAAGAGTTTCCGTGAAGTTTCTTGCCCGTTCTTCTATACATGTAGCTCCTACGCATTGGAATCGGCAACTACTCCAATTCATTATCTTCCTGACTTTCTGACCCCTTGACAATTCAAAAAGGCCCTTAAATTAGTTTCAAATAAATGTTTTAAGTTTGAATTTCCCTGTGTTGACTCGAAAAAGTCAGGGGAAGTGTGAGTTGAAGAACAAAATTCACTGATAAAGAGAAGCAAAGGCACATGGCACGTTATAACGTGGAGCTAATCGCATAACTATGCCTTTGCTTCTGTTCAAATCAATCTGAAAATCTATCAAATGTTTAAAAAAACGCCGTTAAAGGGTTATTCAGTTTTACCAAGTTAACCCTAAAAATATTTCTCGGTCTTTCTACAATTAACATAAAATTCTCAACGCTTTCATCGACACCTCCTCCTCTGCTTTATGACTTAAAAAAAAAAAAACTCCAGCATTTCGTTAATTTCACTTTTGTCTGCGCGAAATTTTTTTCAGCATTCTCGTAAAAAATATTAAATAGTACGAAGCACTAAAGGAAAGAGATGTATTAAACATTTTAGCTTTGAAACAAGGGTTGTGTTTTGCTCTTTTTACAGTTGTATTGTTAGTAAGATTGGTTTTTCTTCTAGTTAGGAGCAGTCGGGGAGATGAAAAGGGTAAGAACCTTTAGGTAAATATATGTTTGTAGTAATTTTTCAACTAAAGGACAATGGGCAAGCGAGTTCCGTTACGGGCTACATAACACCCCGTTGGTTTCAGTCTTACTACATCATCCTCATCATTTCAGCCGAAAGACGTTTACTGTTAGGCATAGGCCTCCCCCGAACACCGCCATTTTGACCGGTTCTGTGCTTGTGATATCCAGCAGATTATGTGGCCTTCACCAGATCATCAGTACACCTTGGCCTTCAAACTTTACGTCTTGTAGCACGCCGCGCAATGTGCCCTGACCACGGCCACATTTCTTCGAGCTATGTCGGTTACCTTAATTCTCCTATGGATCTCGTCACTTCTGATTCGAACGCGTAAGGACAAATTTAATCAGAAATAAAGAGATCCGTAGCTTCCTAATTAAAAAATAATCGGGTAAGTAGTGTTCGATCTTGTCCATTACAAAAAAAACATTGAAAAAATTAGTTTAGTCCATTTATTACTAGTGAATAAGTACTTGGAGTACATTTCAACTAAATAATAGACATCCTTCATCATCAGCCTATAATGTTCCCACTGCTGGGACACAGGCGTCCTCTCGGTGAGAGGGACTTTTTTTTTTTTGGGTGGGAAATCATCAAATGACTTCTACTGCTGAGTAGAGCAGGAGGGCGTGTCAGAGTTTTACTGGCTAAAACCCACCCGTGTTCCCTCAGTAGCCCGTATGCCAGGGGCTGTGGTATCTCTTTCGAACAAACCCGCACCCCTGGCAGGCATCGGCCCTTGCGGACCCCACCAGTGGTTGCTGACATCTTTGACGGCGCGCGTGTGGAACACAACGCGCCGTCCCGTCTACCACTTTTCGCCTGCGGCCCCACCGCGTCCGCCATCAAACGGTGGCGGCCCGGTCCAGGCCACGGAAGGGAAGAGCGGTGCTCAGAAGCACCGGCACTCCTCCTCTACCGCAGCCCGTAACCCTCAGCCGCGATGCCTCCCATTCGACATCGTGGCCCACCTCAGTTGCGGTGCACCTCATCGCAACCTACTTTTTGGCCGCTACGTCGTCGGCTTTCAGGCAAAAGCCCTGACGAGCGGCCCCACCTTTGGGTTCCTCTTGGCTTCACCGTGGCCGGAATCCACGGTTACTGAGCCCCCCGGCAACGACAATGCGGGAACCCACTCGGGGGGGGGGTCGGTGAGAGGGATTGGGCCGTAATCCACAACACGGGCCCAGTCCGGGTAGGTAGATGTCACATGTCTTCGAATTTTTGGTTCTAGGACATGCCGGTTTCCTCACGATGTTTTCCTTCATCGTTTTGAGAGCAATGGTGATGAAATAATTTACACAAAGTAAAGCGCCTGTCTGGGTTTAAACTCACGACCTACAACTCGAAAGTCGCGGCCGTAACCATTGGGCCACCACTGCTCTAGATAGACATAGACATCCATAGGTAAGCTTAAATAACAACCTATTCAACAAATTACTACTCTAAACACTGCCTGTCGAAAGCATAACTTGCTTACAAATCAACGGAAAACTTGGTTCAACCACCTCAGGCTATTCCCAGCAACTCGCCGATTACGTTACGTAGTTCAAGAATATCCTCTAAAGAGAAGACACAGGATACGATCACGGGAAACCATCCTATCACCCGAGGACACGTACGCCCATAAGTTACGGGGTTTAAAGATTGAAGTATAGCTCCTCTAGTTAAACGACGCTAGCTGCTGGCTGGTCGCCAAGCGCCATCTTGTTCTACGGCGGGAAATTTTTGTTATTCGCGGGTGAATAGCTTTTGTAAGGATTTTGGGATGAGATACCTGTGTGCTATCATTTTTGCTGCCGTGGTGGTTTTGGAGTACCGATTCTTTTAAGAAAGTTGGCCTGTTATTATACAGGGGGCAGAGACATCGACTTGCATCCCGTTACTATGGATTCAATACATGATTCTGAACACCTTGCGTTGACATTTTTCGTAGGTTAGCAAAATAAAAACAGCTGTTTCATAGAAAAGCGCAATACCTACGCAGCCAACATTACATGTATATGCATTTTTTTTAGACAACCGATTAGAATCATGTGCTGAATTCATGTTTACAGTTTGTGCGTCGATGTGCCGGCTACCCTGTTTATTTAGTTCTTCGTATTGATTTCTAAAACGGCGACTCATTGCAATTATTGTATCCTAGCATATTAGGGGCATAAATCGCTGGTAATATTAGTATGATCCGCGATTTATATTGTTTTAAATACCCGGTTTATGCCTGTGATTAACCAGGAATTGAACCTACTTACTTAGTCCCCCAAACTGCCTGATAACTTTAAAATAATGTAAAGTAATCCAATTCTAAGTGCTACTAACATATAAGGCGGCTGCTGTACATCTGACTTGCTTATGCTAGCAAGCTATTGATCTTACCAGCTTTGATGCTCTTTTCGCCTTTTTTTCTAGCCTGTGCTGGCTCCCCATTCTATATTTCTCAAACCCGTGCGTCCCTCTCTCAGTTTGGATTCGGTTATTGAATTGATATTGATATCAGCAGGCGAAAAACAATATTACCGTTAGTAAATGAGGACGCAACTATACTTTTTATTTTGGTGACTTTACAACTAATTTAATGTAACCCTCTTTGTTTTCTCACCATCTTCATGTCCATGGGATGGCGGCGTGAGTTTATGTACTATCGAGGAAATTTACATCTGACCAATTTGAAAACAAAATCCCGTGCACACATTGACCACATCTATTAGCAAGCGTTACCATATCGGCTGAGCGCTGCAAGCAATAATAGTCCTTACTGTGTATAGATGTTAGTTTCCTCGATAGTACATACATTGATTACTGTGGTGACTACTTTATCTTTTCTGTGGTGGTGGCTCAGATTTTATAAGTTAAGTTTCAGCAAAGTTCTTAAGTGCTTACGTAAGATTAAATGAACCAATTTTCTCCAGAAGCCAAAGAAGCTTCTTAAGTGTTCACATAAAATTAAATGAACCAATTTCCTTCACTGGCAAAAAATAAACAAACTGTAAAACCACTTAAAATTCGGTTCGCTTCGGTAGCAGAATCGTGAAGATGCATGCACCAGTGGACCGTAAGGACAATAAACCACCGCAGACATCCCATGAGCCACAAATCACGGCATGCACTGTGCTGAGACACGTAAGAGAAGGAGAGCAGAAGGTCCAGGTACTTAATTATTGCCCTACTAGTACCTTAGAGCGCGTGGGTCTCAAGCTGCCTGGAACGATTATCTTATTAGGTTGGATGAGAGAGCCTCGAGAAAAACTATGCAGTCGAAGGTTTTCGATTTCGAAGATCGTATACATATAGATACATAATCAGCCTATAATGTTCCCACTGCTGGGACACAGGCCCCTCTCTGTGAGAGGGAGTGGGCCGTAATCCACCACACGGTCCCAGTGCGGGTTGGTAGATGTCCCACATGTTCGAATTTTTGGACATGCCGGTTTCCTCACGGTGTTTTCCTTCACGGTTTTGAGAGTAGTGGTGATGAAATAATTTACACAAAGTAAAGCGCCTTCTTGGGTTGGAACCCACGACCTACAACTCGTAAGTCGCGGCTGTCACCACTGGGCCACCACTGCTCTCAAGATCTTATAATGAAGCTCAAATTAAGTAGGGCTGGACAGGGCGCAGTGACGAGATGGGTGAACGACATTGTTGGCATCGCAGGCAAAAATTGGATGAGGCTGGCATAGGAGACTGGGTATTGGCACAAGAAAAGAGAGGCATATCCTCAGCAGTGGGTGAAGTCGGGCTATAGATGATTGTGATGAGGCAGTTGAATGGTCTATGCAGCTGATTATAATAAGTGCGCGATTGAGGTTTTCATTTCCAAGCAGCACCACAAGTTTTCTCTTTGTGCACTGTAGTACTGAATCCCTACTGCCAGAAGGCAAGGCTTAAAGTCCAGTTGTTAGAGTTCATTTCTCCAGTCACTGATCCTCTGGCTGACGTGATAAAATAAAAAAAAAAAAAAAGATTGATTTAGAATAATATAAATAATATTTTCCAAAAACAGTGCTTTGCGTTTCCTTATGATTTACATTATAATAACTAAGTTCACATAAAGAAAAATAATAAGACGTAAAGGAAGCGCTTTGCTTTTGAACTCCACACTAGGTCGAGCCTGTCTCGTGGTATTTGGAAGATTGACTTTTCACACACTCACTACTGAATAATTGCAGTGCTGTCTTATATGTCCCGTGTTTAACTCGGATGCCATACTGTCCGAAATGAAAGAAATATGAACTTAACATCATATCTTGTGAAGACTAGATCTTCTAAATCACTATTCTACGTGTACAGGAAAAATAAAGTGCAGCAATGGTGTGAAAGTAAATTGAGATCGGGCGAGTGCCGTGCGGAGGCCATTAGTCAGCATTGAATGGGACAGTCCGGGATCCGTTTTTTATTGAAGTTGCGAAAATGTAGCCTTCGGGTCCAGTGGACTCCGGACTTGGTGACGGCCAAATTTTAGGTCGGACAAGCCGTCGTAAAATTCGACATGGAACTATTTGAAGGAGATAGTGAAGTAAAGATCGGAGCAATGTTTGTGTTAAATAAAATGATTGTGTTCGCGTTCTTGTAGGCGCTTTTCGTGAAATAAATACAATTGTTTTTTTTTTAATTACAATTCTGACTTATTAATTACATATTATTAAAACAAACTGCCAATTGCGAGTTGGACTCGCACGCGAAGCGCTCCGTACCACCAAAAAAAAAAAACAAGTTTTTAGGCTAGATAAAAAAGCATTAGAGGAGTCCCCCTTCAATGTTATTTCTAGTATAGTGGTAATAGAAATACACACTTTGTGAATATTTCAACTTTCTACCTACTAATGTTCATGAGATACAGCCCACTGACAGACGTGTGGCGGGACGGATGAGTGGGCAGGTCAGCGGAGGCTTTGTAATAGGGTCCCGTTGGGCACCCGTTGGGTACGGCAGCCTAAAACCCATCTTAATATGTCAGGTATTTGGAATAGAACATGGCAGTTCTATTTTTTTGATATTGCTTTTCGTATTCATACTTTCTCCCAACCACGAGCTGTTAGAAATGATAGTTTTTATGTGAAAGCCTCTTAATCACAAACAAAGAGAATAATATCCAATAAGAGTTGGGTTATTTATTCGTATTGTTGATCCTGTTATTATGTCAGTGGTTGTCCCCACAGCTACCTGTTTTTTTTTTTTTAAGTTGATTTTAATATTTTTCTGCACCATAGAACGTGAAATAAAAAATAAATCACACTAATTCCATGAGGCACGTGATGTTCTATAAATCTTGCTTACCGCCAAGATGGGAAGCAGAGTTCAACGTGGGTAAACTATGATCGGTTATAAATTTTAGATATATTTAACGATATCATTACATCATATCGTAATCAGCCAGGGACTAAGGCGTCTTCTACGTGAGAGGGTGTGAGCTGTAATCCAACACGCGGGCCCAGTGCGGGTTGGTATGACGTTTCATCATCATCATGATCATTTCAGCCGAAAGACGTCCACTGCTGGACATAGGCCTCCCCCAGCCCCATTTCGGCCCCATCGGCCATCTGTTCTGCGAGCAATGTGCCCTGCCCACTGCCACTTAAGTTTGGCAATTCTTCGGGCTATGTCGGTTGCCTTGGTTTTCCGGCGGATCTCTTCATTTCGATCGCGTAGGGAAACTCCGAGCATAGCCCTCTCCATTGCTCTTTGGGTGACTTTAAGCCTTCTGATAAGGCCCATTGTGAGCGTCCACGTCTCTATACCATAGGTCATCACGTATGATGTTTGTTATCTTATAATTTAGCATATGGATCGACCAACCATTAATGTCATAGCCGAGAATTGCGACCAACTTAGAAGCAGTTGGTCGTCACGTGGTTGTTCACAGTTCTAACCCAACCTAAACTAATTGGTTAAGGTAGGGCACCCTGACCAATCAGTTTAGGTTAGGTTTTTTTATTTTTTTGGGTGGGAAATCATCAAATAACTTCTCCCGCTCTGGGTGGAGCAGGAAGGCGTGTCAGACTTTTACTGGCTAAAACCCACCCGTGTTCCCTCGGTAGCCCGTATGCCAGGGGCTGTGGTATCTCTTTCGAACAAACCCGCACCCCTGGCAGGCACCGGCCCTTGCGGGCCCCATAATTTTGTGCTGACATTTCTTTGAGGCGCGCGTGGAACACAACGCGCCGTCGACTTGGGCTTGGTCCTTACCGGACAGCGAGCTACCCATTACTCGCTGTCCGCAAGCTCATGCCTACGGTGGCCGGAAATCGGCCTGGGATTCCCGAAACCCGGGGCGTCTCCGTATCCTGCGGCGGCTAGGGTCGCGAGGGCGCATAGACTGCCTCTCCCTCACGTGCGCAGCCTCCCTCTTCGCGAGCATCACTGCTTCGCTGAAGGATGTGACGGCTCCCCATGCCCTCTCGCTCCATACCATGGCCTGGACCAGGGCCGGACGCGAGAGATCGCCGCCGCCGATCGCCTCCACGAGGACACAGTGGTGCTCCACCCAAGCTGGGCAGACCGCCACCGTGTGCTCCACCGTGTCCTCTGGGCGATCTTCGCAGTGGAAACACCCGGGCGTTTCCTCCCGCCCTATCCGAAACAGGAACCTCCCGAAACAACCGTGTCCGGTGAGGACCTGCGTCAGGCAGAAGGTGAGGACGCCATGCCGCCTCTCAAGCCACTCCTCAAAGAGGGGACTTACCGCCGCAATCGTGGCGTGCCCAAGGTTAGGTTAGTTAGCTTTATTACTGCAACCAATTCGGAATTAGAAGCCATACCAAACGCTTATTATGACTACAGTTAAGACATTCTGCGTTACGTCTAAATGTCGGTAGCAGTTTTCTTTAACTGCTGTTTCACATAACGGAGCTGTTTTGTAAAATAACTAGCGGTTTTGTAAAACAGCGGATTCGAACACGTAAAATTACTAACATCGATGGTACATGAAAGCGGTTCCATCGGCTACGGTATATTTATTGTATTTGAAATGTGAAGCCATTTGTTAAAAGCTCGCTGTCAACTGGTCGTTCCTTACTGGCCGGCAAGGGAGGTGGTGTATGCATACGAGTATGTTTTAATGGAACGTTTAAAATGTGAAACATCGTGGTAGTGCTTTCAGTCTTTCTAGTGTGGGGAAATATTTTGATGGTCGAAAGTATATTAACAAATATAAGTGACTTCAATTTATATCAACCAGGATGAAATACATAGAATTGGTGTTGCTGGTGCATAGAATAAGAGGGAGACAGTTGGAGTTCATATGTTTCTTGAGTGGCACACAGCTTTGCCTGCGTGCCTTTATGAGAGAAAGTGCGTTCGTGAGATCGGCCGCACTTGGTGACGGGGCCCCGCTAGTCATGGCGGGCTGATACCAGTCAAGGTTGCGGCGGGAGATTTTGTATGTATCTCCCAAGCCCATAAGTAACAATGGAACGAACAGTGGGGTTTTAGTTGATAGGAGTCCGACGAAACCCTCTGTTGTCCGTAGAGAGAGGGTATTCTTGAGGATTTCCCCAGGAAAAAAAAAATTGTACTCTAAGCAGTTTCTTAAGACCAATAAATGTATATATTATAACGAAATAACGGTTTCCTTGAGAGGTACACACATAGGTACTATCCAGGATCATTATCGATGAAATTCTCGGAGAGTTTGCGATAAACTTGTTTGGTCTTGTGTTGGAATTGGATTGAATTTACAAGAGAAACAGTCAATAACTCCCATGACCCGAGTTAACTCATGCCCATCGCTCAAATACACTTACTGTTCCTTATGTAATAACAAATAAACCAGCCTCGGCCAGCCCACAGCAGTGAGAATCCCTCAACAGCGAGTTTATAATAAATGGATTCACATTTCACGATACAATAAATATGCTTATTGCGACCTTTTATCCGCTCTCTCACAAAAGCGGCTCGGCGCTTCCGGGAGACTCACTAGAGGGACTGAGTGTCTTCACGCTTCGGCGACACAATGGGGGTAAGCAGAATGGGTGTCGGTGTTTTAAAGTTGTTGTGCTGTTTGGGATTTAAAATGGAAGGGCTGAATTAAAATTAGACTTTGAGTACTTTACACATAACATGATATCACGCTTGTATTATCCGAAGGCAGAGACACCCACAATTCGCAAGATGGCGTCGATTAGGTCACGTCCCTTTAGGTCCCTTGGGTTTAAACCCCGATTTCTCGCTATTTTACTATGAAACTCATATGAAACTGTAACTTTTTCGGAATTATTACAATATTTTTTATTCAGTTTATGACCTATGTGAAATTGGGTTTACTATAAAATGAGTAGGTTTCAAGTTAAAAACGAGTGTTGTTATTTGTCTCCCACTTTATCATTCAAGGCCCCAGAAATAGAAGCAAAATACATATTTTAATAATAAAACCATTTAATAGTAATCACTATTACACTACAATAATGCTTTTAAATGTTTCTTAGTTTGTATAGTCCGTTCGCATATTTTGTATTTATTCTAGATAAACAGGGAAAGCTATTATTAGCCATACTGTAATACACATACTTTGTAATATACTATTTGTATCGCTATTGGTTGCCCTAAATGAAGAAAAAAGAATTAAAATCCCATGGCGTTGTTCAGAGCAATTTTGAATCTAAAAAGTTACATATATCACATACCTACTATGTAGGTTAGGGACAATAAAATTAAAAGGTTGTCACGAATAAAAATAACAAACTATATCGTTATGTTTTCCTATTAATTCGCTGATACCAATAACCTGACCGGTTTATTGTAACTATTTGTAAAGCTAAGCAGGTTACCTAGTATGAGCCTCAAAAACTACAATTAATGATATCGAAGAGACAGATAGCTGGACTAATTAGTTTGTCCAGAATCAACACAAGAACTGGCTGTCGTAGTTTTGTCCCTCATCTTTCATTGCCATTCCTTGTAACCACGCGGTAAGGAAAAACATTATAAGCTTAGTTATTCCGATTGAATGACTAACTCAACTACGGTCGCGAATCATATTTTAATTATCATACAACCTTGCTCTGACCTGTTTCGGAAAAGACGGGAGTAAACGCCCGGGTGTTTCCACTGCGTTGATCGAGCTGAGGACACAGTAGAGCATAGTGCAAATGGTGGAGGTATGCCCGGATTGGGCGGAGCACTGCCGTGTCCTCGTGGCGGCGAGCGGTGGCGGCAATCTCTCGCGTCCGGCGGTTCAGGCCATGGTACGGAGCGAGAATGCATGGGTAGCCGTCATCTTCTTCTGCGACGCAGTGATGCTCGCGAAGAGGGAGGCGGCGCACTTGAGGGAGAGGCAGTATATGCGCCATCACGCCCTAGCCTCCGCAGGAGACGCCCTGGGCATCGGGAATCCTAGGCTGATTCCCGGCCACCGTAAGCGCGGGCCTGCGGATAGCGAGTATGCGGTCGCTGTCTGGTAATTACCAAGCCCGGGTCGACGGCACGTTGTGTTTCACGCGCGCCTCAAAGACATGTCAGCATAAACTGGTGGGGTCCGTAAGGGCCAATGCCTGCTAGGTGCAGCGGGTTGTTCGAAAGAGATACCGTGGCCCCTGGCACACAGGCAACTGGAACATGGGTGGGTTTTAGTCAGTAAAAGTCTGGCACGCCCTCCTGGTCCACCCAGAGCGGGAGAAGTTATTTGATGATTTCCCATCCTCAACAGAAAAAACCTTGCTTTGACCTATAAATTGCAAAAAATGTAAGAATATTTGTAGCGAGTAGCTTCATCTTTCTTACTGACCGACCCACGACCGACCCGTTGACAATTCAAAAGTTCCATTTCTTTATTTGAAATCAATAATTTGAGTTTGATATTTTGAGTTTCCATACATGTGTCTTTTATACAAATAAAAGTTTCGTTTCACGAAATAAAAATGTCCGAATCAGGATTGTAATCTTTGTAATGAAACATCGAACTTTTTCAAGGTTACCACCGTTCACTGAGGTGTTTATATATTTCTTTTGTTTTTCAATAAAGTTTCTTGGCAACCCAACAAAGAAAGAGAATTTCCGTGAATCATGTTTGATGCCACAAAATCGGTGTATTTAGAATTACCACTTCAATTATACATGGAGCAGCAGGTTAAAAGTTTTGATAAAGCAAAACTATGTAGAAATATGAATAATCTAATGATATAATTTTACAACGTAACATTACTCCTGTTTTCCGCTAAGGGTTTGAACAGAAGTGTACATAACCTTTAGTAAGTATGTAACATATATTAGGTAGACTCTAACTTTTTCAATTTTATTTTAAAAGCACAGTCGCTCTACAATTACTTTCAGTATATTTCGATATTTCCTATAGTTTCGGATTAAGGCGTCAGCGCACTCTTCGAAAATGTAATCTGGATAAATCTTGCTATACCAGTGATTTATCCAATAATTTATCTATTGTTGCAGTCATTATATCCTGATAGGTAGGCGGGCAAACGTCAAAAACACACACAAAATAATTATCCTTACAAACAGAATATAATATGAGACGATTTCCTTCGACGGTGACAAATGGAGGTAGTCCCTGGATATTAGTAACATCGTGGATCAGATACGAAGCTGACGTCATCACTCATTCCTGCCTGTGTTACCATAACTATTTATCATGGGCACGGTATACGGGATAATTCATTTTCTTGCTGGTAATTCTTTGAATATTGTGCGTAGGTCGTAAAAATGAGGATATCATGATTATTGTGATAGAAAAAACCTGGATTATAGGTAAATTGACCATTTTATAATGGCCTGTGATTTCTATAATTTACAGGCCAGTATAAAATGTTATTTGTCAATTTACCTGGTTTGTCATCATTATGTGCCTAGCTTATGCCCAACTATGTAAGGGTTGGCTTCCAGTCTAACCGAATTCAACTGAGCAGCTGTATTTTACATAAAGCGGCTGCCTATCTTACCTCCACACCCCAATTACTGGATAATACGACCCCTTGGCTTACCAAGGGGTTGTTTCGGGCTTTTGACGCCCCGTAACGACTAGTTTTCACACACGTTCTAGCAGAACAACTTCCATGAAGTTTTCATAGAAACGCCTCGCGCCTGTCTGCGGAAGCCTTAATATGGCCTATTGAGGGGTAAGGTACAATGGAAACAATTTTACCATAGCATAATCATAGAAAAATTCTCCTGTATTTTTGCCAATACTGCCCTCTTTTAACTAGACAGGCGTTAAGCCTTAAAAGTTGTTTTTTTTTTAAATGTCAAAAAACGCGCGCATCATTATTTCTTAAAATCTGTCATACTTACGTTACTGATTGTGGAAAATATCAATTGATATTTCTTTCTGTTTATCCTACAGAATCCTTTCCAGTTACTGATTGTAGGACACATGAAAATGGTATTTCTTTCTGTTTATCCTACAGAATCTTTTCCAGTTAACGGCCTACAAACTCTCTTATTTTGGGAATTGTTTGAATTGTAAAAAATGTTTGTTAGACAGAAAAATTGACAATTGTGAACTCTCTTAGATTCTATTAAAAAGTAAAAATTGACCAAGTAAGGGTTAACTCCTTTCTAGTTAAAGGACGGACAGATTAATGAAGCAAAAACCTCATAGGTTTGGACGGTAGGCTCTCTCATATGGAAGTAGTTATAACACAATACAAGTAATATTAGCTTACGAATTTAACTTTTATGAAACTCTTTCTATGCCCAGTTTGGCCATAAAAAATGCTACCAGTGGTAAGTAAAACGATCCATTTTTGTTTATAGAAAGAGAAATACAGAAAGAGTGTGATGTATGGTCGGCATGTATCACACGCTTTCTGTATTTCTTTTGCAGTTTTATATCAAAACTAAAACCCATAGATATGCGACCAAACCTTAGGAACAAACGTTTATGTTGAAAGACAGGCGTCCAAAACAATAACCTCCGCCTGTTTTGAAGTCGGTTGTGATACGCGTGCCGTCAGCCGCAGATTTTCTTTGTTAGTGACCCGAGATTAGGGCGAGCGTATCATCAGGGGCGGCCAAGTGTTGGTCGGATCTCGTGTGATTATTGTACCGTAGATCATAGCATGGTTGTCACCGTAGCGTTATTATGAATAGTACCTTTGTAGTGAGGCTGTTGTAAAATGAACCCTGTTCAGTGATTTTGAAAGTTGCTAGTTATAAAAAGACATAAAGTTGGGTATAACATATTTTGTATTTTTCTTGTATCGTTTTCAGATGGTGCAGTGCAGTTCTATTTTTGTTTGTCTAGCCTATAATAATCCCCTGCTAAACAAAAGCCTCTCCAAGTCCATCCTGGAACTCTTTTGACGCGCCACTTTGAGCCGAGAAAGTGACATTTAGTGCGAAATATGAAAAAAAAAAACAAATGTTGTTCGTATATGTATACAACATTATTTTACTAACTTTAATAAGGAATTCTTACCCTTTTTAGGGTATGTTATTTGAAGCAACGCATAACAGTACACAATCAAGAGAAGTTTCAAAGATTTTAGTTCTAAGTTTTAAGTTTTCCAATAATTTTGAGGAAGGAACTAACACGATTTACGAGGTCACGACCCGTGACCGAAAATTGACGATGTGGTTGAGATTATTATTGAAAATTTCATAACTTTGAAACACTGACTTCTGAAACCATTTGAGAAGTTATTATTAAGGCCTAAAGTCTGTTGTTTCGATCTATTTTCTAACTTTGGTCCTTCTGATCGTATTTCGAATGTTGAACAATTACCCTTTTAATCGCTTTTCAACTGTTAGTTTTGCGACTTTTGACATTTGTAAATCAATAGCTACCTATGTTATATCTATATATATAAAAGAAAGTCGTGTTAGTTACTTCACTTATAACTCAAGAACGGCTGAACCGATTTAGCTGAAAATTGGCAGGGAGGTAGTTTAGAGCCAGGAGAAGGACATAGGATACTTTTTATCCCGGTATTAGGTAGGGTAGCGTAGGTAGGGTAGGTAGGATAGTGTAGAGTAGGGTAGTGTAGTGTAGGAGGTACGGTAGCGTAGGTAGGGTAGGTAGGTAGGGTAGTATAGTGTAGGGTAGGGTAGGTAGGATAGTGTAGGGTAGGTAGGGTAGGGCAGCGTAGGTGGAGTAGGTAGGTAGGGTAGGATAGTGTAGGGTAGGGTAGGATAGTGTAGGGTAGTGTAGGGTAGGTAGGGTAGCGTAGGTAGGGTAGGTAGGATAGTGTAGAGTAGGGTAGTGTAGTGTAGGAGGTAGGGTAGCGTAGGTAGGGTAGGTAGGTAGGGTAGTATAGTGTAGGGTAGGGTAGGTAGGATAGTGTAGGGTAGGTAGGGTAGGGCAGCGTAGGTGGAGTAGGTAGGTAGGGTAGGATAGTGTAGGGTAGGGTAGGATAGTGTAGGGTAGTGTAGGGTAGGTAGGGTAGCGTAGGTAGGGTAGGTAGGGTATAGATTTTGTATGAATGACTTTTGGATGGATAGGACAACGTCTGTCGGGACAGCTAGTTATATTTATATATAAAGCTGAAGAATTTGTTTGTTTTAACGCCCTAATATCTAGAACGATAGGACGGATTTGAAAATGTATTTTTGCATGTGTTGCCTAATTTTTGAGGGAGGCAAGTTATTCAAAATCACGCTAGGACACTAACGCGACAGAAAGAATGCTAAGCGAAAACGACAATGTAAGAGCGCGAGCGGGCAATATGATACCACGGTGTGTTTCGGGGAACAGCAAATTTCACGTGACGAAGTAGCGGGCAGAAGTATCTAAAATATATCTACCTAATAACATTAATTCACTGATAGACAACGGGGAAGAACTAGAAACATGAAATCTTGAACAAGAGCTCCTCTTATTACGAAACTGAGAGCTAATCCTTTTCGGGTGACCATTTGAAATCCGCTCAGTACTGAGGGTCCCCGACAACACAGTATCATGCTGAGGAGAAGCCTTCTTGTCAGTCATGACGTGCAGCTGCCGAAATTTTCTAGTTTGTGCTCGTAGATCTATTTTGTAATATTTTTCTGTAAGCCTATTCGATTTGTTTTTGTATGCACGTGTTTGTGTGACAAATAAACCAATGCTTTGTAACTAAGGAAGGATTTTTTAAATTTGTTTTCCTAAAGGGGTTATTTAAAGGAAGAAAGTATGTATGTATGGAAGTTTTTCATTTTTGTCGATGAGAATACTTGTCTGGACTTTTATAATGTACTTCGTAATATTTTTTGCAACGAAGTTCCTTAATGCAGCTTGCGGTGGAAGTTGACTGGTCGAAATCGTTTCGTAAGGAAAAAGCGCAATGCTTCATTCCAATTTCCATTTTATACGACACTCATATGTGTGTGTCCGTGCAAGTATCGTGTAGTTAATTTTTTATTATGGACTGTCGCATCTTCCATTTTAAGAAGGTCCGGTGCTTCCTTGATGCCAACAAGACAATTAATAAATTAACCTCTGGGCACGCCACGATTGCGGCGGTAAGTCCCCTCTTTGAGGAGTGGCTTGAGAGGCGGCATGGCGTACTCACCTTCCGCCTGACGCAGGTCCTAACCGGACACGATTGTTTCGGGAGGTTCCTGTTTCGTATAAGGCGGGAGAAACGCCCGGGTGTTTCCGACGATGCACTGCCACGATCGCCCCGAGGACACGGTGGAGCACACGGTGGCGGTCTGCCCGGCTTGGGCAGAGCACCGCCGTGTCCTCGTGGAGGTGATCGGCGGCGGCGAACTCTCGCGTCCGGCCCTGGTCCAGGCCATGGTACGGAGCGAGAGTGCATGGGTAGCTGTCACCTCCTTCAGCAAAGCAGCAATGCTCGCGAAGAGGGAGGTGGCGCACGTGAGGGAAGGGCAGTCTATGCGCCCTCACGGCCCTAACCGCCGCAGGAGACGCCCTGGGCGTCGGGAATCCCAGGCTGATTTCCGGCCACTGTAGGCATGAGCTTGCGGACGGCGAGTAATGGGTAGCTCGCTATCCGGTAAGGACCAAGCCAAAGTCGACAGCGCGTTGTGTTCCACGCGCGCCTCAAAGAGATGTCAGCACAAAGTGATGGGGCCCGCAAGGGCCGATGCCTGCCAGGGGTGCGGGTTTATTCGAAAGAGATACCGCAGCCCCTGGCATACAGGCTACTGAGGGAATACGGGTGGGTTTTAGTCAGTAAAAGTCTGACATGCCCTCATGCTCCATCCAGAGCGGGGGAAATTATTTGATGATTTCCCACCCAAAAAAAAAGAACCTCAAAATTGCTTCCACCGCTTTTCTCGCACATTCTCAACCCTACACAGTTTCAACCCTGCAGCTTCGTAACAAAAACCCGTCTTGAACGGTGACCATTATTGTAAAAGTTATACCGTCGAACTTGAAGTTATATTAATATGTCAAAAGAATTTCTGAAATAAAGGAAATAAGGGCTGGGAAACTGTGCCAAGTATTTGAGGTCGCTCACATATTAAATTCTATGGTGTAATTAAAATTTATTCCTATAAGACGACGTTCAAATCTTGCTAGTAATGAGAATGTAATATTAATTCTGTGGAATTATTATTTGAGTACGGGGAATGGTCCTGTGAATAGAGTGACATAATGTACATAGTTTACAGGAAGTTATATTCATATTATGAAGAATCACAGCCTGTTTACTTCCTAAGTCAATTTTTTTAACAATCAACTCAACAAACACAACGCAACATAAAAATCGACCTGGAGGTACCTCCATCGGTATCGCATAGCTCGACTAAAGGCTCTCAAACAAAAAAAGAAGAATTGTTTCCAATCAATGCTCGTTCCGTCTCTATATGACTAGAGGTCTATATCCAGTAGTAGGACAAAATATAGAGGTTGGAAAAGATTTATTATTGTTGTTTACGGTTTTTATTTTTACGCAGAGCTTAAAGACGAATATCTTCAATCAGTGCGTCCTGCATTGCTATTCTGTAACCATCTCACCGCGTGAAGTGAGCTGTCAGTGTCATTCCACTTGATGCTTTGTCAATCCCTTGCATCAGTGGGATGACACTGACAGTTCACTCCACGCTCATTTCACGCGGTGAGATAGTTACAGAATCGACAAGCTGCTTGTTATGACCTACAGAGCCGAAGCCTGGACACTTAGGTACAGTACAGCTGGTCCAAAAATGTAAGATCGCTCAGCGAGCTATAGGAAGAGCTATTGAGCTTCGAGTCTCTCTGACGGATATAATCCGAATAAGGTGATCTGACAGAGAACCAAAGTTGTCGACATAACTCACAGAATAAGCAAGCTGACGTGACAACGGGCCGGCCACATTAGCCATTGAACCGATGACCGTTGCGGTAGACGTATTCTTGAGTGCAGGTCGTGAATCGGCAAAGGTCGATGTTCGACGATCTTCGCAGGGTGGATGGTAGCAGGCGTAGCAGCTGGATCTGGGAGAGTAGCTGGTAATCGAGCGAAGTGGCGTGCAAATGGTGAGGCTGAGGTCCAGCCATGGAATGATGATGATTTATCGTGGCTAGATAAAAATAGCCACGCAGGTCGATTGAAGGTAAAGTTGCTCTTGCTGAGGTCCGTGGATGGGTAATCATTAGTTAGTCATCTAGATCCCTCCGTGCCTCAGAGCACGTTAAACCTTTAGTCTCGGGTGTAATTTGTAGATTTTTGACAGTCATTACGGGTAGTCGGAAGCCCGAAAATCTGACAACCAGTATTAACCAGAAGTATCGTTTATAGTCAGTAACTGTGTTCCGTATTTAAGATAGGCAGTCATTCGATGTAAAATTCTGATGCATCTAGTAGGACTATATCGGTTGCCTTGGTTCTCCTGCGGATCTCTTCATTTCAGATTCGATCGCGTAGAGAAACTCCGAGCATAGACCTCTCCATTGCCGTTTGGGTGACTTTAAGCATTCTGATAAGGCCCATTGTGAGTGACCACGTCTCTGTAACATAGGTCATCACTGGCAACACACACTGGTCAAAAACTTTCGTCTTGAGACACTGTGGTATTTGGGACGAGAAGATATTGCGAAGCCTCCCCGAACGCTGCCCAGCCGAGTCGGATTCGACAATTGACCTCTTTCTCGAAGTTGGACTTACCTAACTGGACAGTTTGTCATAGGTTAACGTACTCGCCCACAACTTCGAGTGTAGCGCCTCCGATCGTCATGAGAGTAGGTGTCACATGGACATTCGACATGACCTTTGTCTTTTCCATGTTCATTTTAAGACCCACTCTTTCGGAAGCTCTAGGATAGCCCGAGGAACATTGCATTGCATATGTTGTCATCATTGTCATTATATTGCCATCTGTTCTGCGAGCAATGTGCCCGTTAGGCACATTGCTCGCAGAACAGATGGCCGATGGGGCCGAAAGGTTCTGGAGTGGCGACCGCGTACCGGAAGACGTAGAGTGGGAAGGCCTCCCACCAGGTGGACCGATGATCTTGTGAAGGCCGCGGGTATCCGCTGGATGTGGGAAGCACAAGACCGGTCGAAGTGGAGGAGCCTGGGGGAGGCCTATGTCCAGCAGTGGACGTATTTCGGCTGAAATTATGATGATGATGATGATGATCTAGTAGGACTGGAAGCCGACGCCGACATAGTTCGGAAAAGCTAGGCAGATGATTGTTATTTATCAAGTAATTTGTGTGTGTTTGACATACTAACGCAAACGGTAATGATCCCACAGCCAAAGTTAGTAGCGTGCGCCAAAATTAATTACATAGCAAACGTAATTAATCGGTCCATTGTGTAACCGGACACGACCAGTTAAAACCGGTTATGGCCGCCTGTAACTCGATAGTTATTGATTTATTATGGAGCAGCGGTTTTGATATTTGGCGTTAGATTTTTAAAGTAATTAAGATGTGATGTGGTGAGACCAGTGGTGGCCCAGTTGTAACGGCTACGACCTCTGAGTTGCAGGTCGTAGGTTCGAACCCTAATAGACGCTTTACATTGTGTAAATTATTTCATCACAATTGCTTTCAAAACCATGTTCTGGTTGGATGATTTTTATTAATTATTAATCTCTGTCTTTCGGCTCAAATGATGATGATGAATACTTATTGGTGACAATCTAACTATTTTGGTTCGGTATTTCCATTATAACAATAACAATGACCGGATGTTATTTCAAAACTCTCTAAAATAACACACATACTGTATCTCCATTATGCATTCATAACATTCAATAGAACCGAATGTAGCATCGTTCTAAATCCCTATTGTACACGTTAAAAAAAATTGTGTACGTTATCGATTCGGGGAAATGGCACTTTTCGTATATTTGGTACCCACCCTCTGAAATATTGAAGAGCTGTGGCGAAAAAGAAGATCGGTTTCATAAAACTAGCGAAAATGTACGTACGCATACTTAGACATGCTTCACGGATGGCTAGTGCAAGTGCACTCGCGACCGGCATTTGTTTGATCCATAGCTTCATGGCCGTACCTACTTCTGTAGCTTCTTTGTGTGCGTGTGCCCGTTTACACTCGTTGTCATGGAGCTGACATTCTGTACAGTCACGAGAACTTATACAACGAATTAACTCCTAATTTTAAAAAAATCCTTTCATCAGCTCTACATACTTTATCTTAAGTTGTGAGTCATCATCTTACAGGTTTCAGAAATTTTTTTTCTGTCTTTCTTCTTACCTTATTTTCAACAGAGTGCATCGCAGCGCGCCGAAAAACACACTTTTCGATTTTGAACTCTTGGCGTCAAACAGTGCGTTAAAGATCGAATGCGCGAAAAAACTACCCGCGATATACATGTCTGAGCAAACGTGTACTAATCCCACGAGAAAATCGCTTGTGAGCTTTGCAGGGCCCAATTCTGTATCGTTACAATGATTGCCCGCGGAATCTTACTACGTTCAAACTACGTCAATATCGTTTTTTTTTAACCAATGTAACAGGATTTGAAATGTCATATTCTGTATGTTCCATGACAATTTGTCGATATTATTAATACGAATTAGCAGAATTCGTGTGTGATTGACGTGGTTACGAGTAAGGGATTGTTAAGTGGCCTTATTGAATTCAGGCCCTGTACTAGTAAGTGTATTCTCATGATGTGTGAAGTGTATTATCTAAACGAGTGTGTATATAGCTCGTGAAAATATTAAGTTATTAAGTTATATTAAGTTTTGGTGTGGTGTGATATTACAGTGATTTAAATTCAATGCGTGATTATGCAACCGCAAACTGTTAGTGTATTTAATAATGCATTGTTTAGTAATGTATTGTTTAATAATGTATTGTTTAATTATGTAACTGTTACGAGTACATAATTTATTAGGTCTGTACGAATAGGCACTGATGGCAAGCGATTCAGTAGTTTTTTTTTTAAATGAGTATTTTTTAATCTTGCCCATCTATATAAATAAAAAGAAAAGTCCTGACTGACTGACTGACTCATCAACGCCCAGCCATTTGGACCTAGAAAGCTAAAATTTTGCACAGAGTTTTCCTTTATAGTGTAGACAAGGAACAAGGAAGGATTTTGCGAAATTCAACCCCTAAGGGAGTTAAATAGGGGATGAAAGTTCCACGCGGGCGAAGACGCAGGCAAAAGCTAGTATTTTATACATAGGTAATTCGTTTGTTTTATTCGAGAAACGAATTCTATTTCTACAGTGTGTGAAAGTTCCCAAAAATACGGGTTTTTATTCAGGTTTTGTTTGAACCTACTTATGACTGTTTTTTTTTTTTAAACTCAAAGTAATGTGGTTTCTAGCTCGCAATCACGGACTTAAAAGAAAAGATATGCAATAATCAAAATCAATATGTCTAAAACTCAAACTCAAACTCAAAGCATTTATTTCAATTAAACCTTTTACAGGCACTTTTGAAAAAAAATAATCGAAGTTGAAGCTAGGTGTCCATTCCAAAACGTAGATCTCTATGGAGAAGAACGGGCAAGAAACTCCAAGGACACTCTTTTAAATCATGGGTATTACAAAATCTTGGGAACATTATTCTTGGTGCTTCTTTAAGTGAGAACAATGTAAGCCATGGCAGTTAGGAGATGACCAGTCTCAACCGACGGCGCCCGTTCTCGAACTTGAGGCGTGGATCAGCCCCATCCGGCTCAACCATTTTCTAGAGAACCGAATGATCTAACACACGCGCCACCATCAGTGAGACATTTAAGTGAGCATGACATACTCTTAACTGCCTCGCTTTTTCAAGTCGACGTACAGAGGCCAGCACATCAAACTACCCTAATCTGTCAAATTTCTTTGATATTTTTCAACTTTATTCCAAAGGTATAAGGTTTATGTTCAATTGGGAAAATTTGACAGTTTGGGATAGCTTGACCTGCTGGCGACTGTACATCAAAACAACATATTCTAAGGATGCATGGTACTCATATTTACAAAATTTTAACAAAATGCTTCTAAATTATACAAAACTATAGTTTCAATGTTTTTGAGAAATTAATAAAATTTGACTTCCAAAAAGAAAGAAAAATAAATGTAATATGTATTGAAATTTTAATAAATAATACTTGGTTCAGTAAAATCAAAAACAAATTCGTAATGTCTGAAAAATAATAACAATAGGAACAGAAATGTTCGCAATGTCAGAAAAATAATATTAATAGGAACATAAATGTCAGAAAACATAAAAAACAAGGGGAAGCATCTCTTCCAAATATTAAAATGTTAACTATAGTAAGCCCAGGTGATGTGGAGCAGGACCAGCATTAAGCCAAGCATTTTCATCTACGATATAATCATCTAACTTATAATATGCTTGTCTACATAGTGTGCGTTTAATGCGTGACTTAAATTTATTTTCACTTACTTCAAGAATATCGACTGGTATTTTATTATAACATTTTACACAGTAGGTACCCCATAAAAGAAGTATGTACTTTAGACAATCTGAAACGTGGTTGATCTAATTTGTTCCTATTTCTAGTGTTAAAATTGTGCCTGTCACTTATCTTACTAAAAAGATGTAGATTTTTCCGAACATACATAATGTTTTCATAGATATATTGACTTGCTAATTGTTTTGAACAGTTCCCTTAGAGATTCGCGTCTGCGGAGGTTATAAATGGCTCTGACAGCCCTCTTTTGCACAATAAAGATCGACTAAACATCCGCAGCCCGTCCCCATAGCAAAATACCGTAAGACATGATGCTATGAAAGTAACTAAAATAAACAAGTCGCGCGGTATCCACGTCTGTTAATTGGCGGATCTTCCAAACAGCGTAAGCGGCAGAACTTAGCCGCCCTGCAAGTGATGTTAAGTGAGGACCCCACTGTAGCTTTGAGTCAAGCGTGATCCCCAGGAAAACCGTGGAAAATCCCAGGAAACAAAAGCGAGAATATCCAACTACCTGCCTATTATTATTTTAGTTGGAACGGAAACAATTTCCCAATAAAATAACAATTGAAAATATTATTCAATAACATTGGTTGTAATAATCAAGTGTGGTGGCACTTCATGTTGATTGAAATATAATTGAATTATATTGATTAACCGGTTCGGTTGGCGCTGACAAGTGTTATGATAGGCCATGTTAGGACGTACTGTGTTTATGTAGAACCTACGCTATTTCGTATTAGAATTCGCTCATTCAAACTGTAGAATATCAACAGGGAAGAAGACGAAAATTAAATATGAATGTCCTTTTGGATTCGAAAGATTCTTTCGTTGAAAAATTACTACATTAAGTAAGCCAAGGTAAGAAGAAATTTTTTGGCATAATAAAGTAATTTTGCAGTTTTTATAATAAAATTATTATTTAATAAAATCTCAGTGATAAAAAATAGTTGTATAGCTCAGAGGAATGATTTTTAGGTATTTATTTAGTTTTTGAATTTCTTTTACTATCGTTACATAAAATATGATAGTTGACGCTGATGGAGAATTGGGTAATGTAGGTATGCGACGATAAATACAAATCGTATAAAAATAGTTTTTAGCTTTGTTTTACGATTGTATTATAATCAGAGATCGGATAATCGGATGCATATTCACCTAAAGTTGAGGTATTGGCTAATATGGAACGCGCTTTTTTATCGAAAAAATCTTAATTTAGTGTAAAAAAAAATGTTGTAACTAACTCACACCACCCCTTCTCTTACAGACTTACACTCTACATACACATAATTATATTATTTCCATCGGGGTTAATTTTAAATAAATTTGCATCTGAATGCAATCCTAATAATTAGAAGTCGCTTCCTGACTAGAAAGCTTTATGAATCCCCGGTGTTCCTGGTAGACCGGGATATTTTTTTCAAAAATAATAATTTAAGAAGCCACTTCCATAATTTCATAACTAAAAATCTACTTTAGGTAAATATGCATCCGATTATCCGATCTCTAATTATAATGAAACTCATCATCTGTTATTCCATATGTTTTTTTAATTTATATGCTATGTTTTTCATGACACTATTTTATTTTTATGAAATACTAGCCAGCGGCATCACCCGCGTGGAGGTCGCAATTTATCCTACGGGAACGCATTACAGGAAAAGTATCCCATGTGTTCATCCAGGTTATAATCAATCTGTATGCCAAATTTCATCCAAATCCGTTCAGCCGTTGTTGCGTGATTGAGTAACAAACGTCCAAACATCTTAACTCTGGTTCTCTTATAAATGTAGCCCTTTAATTTCGAAGAGAATACTTACTATACATGAAGTAGCTTAGGTCAATATTACTTTGGCAATATGTTTACTGTTCATCGTTCACCTTTATCGAATTATAGGGTCGCCTTCCAGCCTAAATGGATTCAGCTGAAAACTCGAAATTAATTTACTATTCCTCACGTATCAACTGCCCTATTTCCACAGCCCATCATGTTTTAAACAACTCTTCTATTATTTTCCTTCTCTATCACTACTCCAATGTCGGTACTCCCTAACAACTGCAGTCAAAGCAAACATGCTCGATTACTTTGACAGAACAAATATACCCGAATGGATCGAATTGACTGCACAGTATACACAGTACACACAGTCGTTTTGTGTACAAATTGCACTTGTAGTCACACAGTGCACAGAACGCTAGCCTTGCCGGCAAAGTTCTCAAAAAGCTGATAGTATCTGCACAAGCATCTGTCAAATATCAAGAGAAAACAATTAAAAAGGAACTTTAGTTCTACGTGTACAAGGTGGGTTTTTGCTGGAAAGTTTTCTTCAGCAGCTGGTGGATGGTGTGTAAAATCGTTTGATGTTCGGGTGTTGACGAAACCGGAGAAGTGTCTGTTTCTGCTTTCGGTTGAACTAACTTTTCCGCTCTTTTCGTGAATCGAAATGTAACGATGTTTTTTATGAGAGTGTCAATATGTTCCATTTTAACATAAAATTACGTCTACATTCCCTAAAGGGTTAGACAGAGTGTCATATAGTACACCCATATTTCGTCATTTTTATTCAAGTCCTATGTAAAACAGGGCGAATTTATTGCGATCGGCCGGGGACAAAACCGGAGTCCAGGCTGCTAGATTGAAAAACTTAATAACACTTTGCCAGGCCTAGGTATCAAACACAGGATCGCTCAGGAATAGTTCTTAGAACAAGAAAGTCACGATGTATTTAATAAAATTAAGGTGGAATAACTTGTGGAGAACAAAATAGTCATCATAATAAATTGAAATGTTTCATCATCATCATCATTTCAGCCGAAAGACGTCCACTGCTGGACGTAAGCCTCCCCCAAAAGGGGGGTTTTGCCATAATCGCCACGCTTGGCAGGCGGGTTGCCGATCGCAGTATGGTGGTAAAATGCATAGAGAGCGCTGCTGCCCATTCTCTAGTAAGTTAATCGCCTTCTACGACACCAACGGGAAGGAATGGGATGGTGCTATTCTTTTACGTCCGGCATCACACGGAACACGGAAATGTTTATTTTTACATAGTTAAGATTAACATCCTTCAATTCATCTGGTCCTATTTGTTTGGAATGCATACAGAAGCCTAAATTAATTGAGACTTTTTCTAGCATAAAATGAATAAAAGCTACCAATATTTTTCACGAAATTCTATACAGTCAAACTGCGATTTTTACGAAACAAAAGCGAAGCTCTATTCACTATTTCGGTAGAAACATGTTCTAATGTCAAAACATTTCAACCCCATTCTACCCCACATCGAACAAAATTGATGAAAATACGTAAGTCGTTCGGGCTAAATACAACGGAGCTCATAGTCGAAGTAAAAAGTCATGTGATTGCCCCTGCGCAAGACGATTGGAGGGAAACAAAAGACTACGACATCGGGTTCAGCCTTCAAATGTGCTAGAAAATGTTCCATAAAATGTTTCGTAGAAATAGCCTAATCAGAATGCAGTCCTGACTGGCTTGTTTTATGCATGATATCTACATAGTTATGCAACTAGATAGCCGTAGATCTATGAGATAGATAGATCGTTTATTTGGTGCACACAAAAGACATAGTACAAAATACAAAAGCACGATGAAATAATACCTAATTACGTGTTTACATGAATACTATGAAATAGCTAAGTACTTAAAAAGTGACAATATGCAAAAAATTAAGACATTAGTCATTGCTTGAAGTTAAGAGATGTATAAACGTCAATTTATGGTTAAAAAGTCGCTAATCAACTTTAAGCAACGTTTATAAATAAGGGGGATAGTGATGACAATTTGTTTTATGATGTCGACATAATGTTACAGTAATTGCACACTAAATTTTAACTCAGATAGCAACCTTATTCCAATGAAAATAAAGATCATTTTGTGAGATAAAATAACTGTGACTAAGACTGAGGTGGCGGTGGATTTTAGGCGATTAATAAAAAAAAACGTTCAAGCTTTTACCAAGTCCCGGATCATAGACGGTTGTACCTCCACAAGTAAGTTTCCCAAAAATACTTTTCCAGCATAGTTTTTGACTTTTTAGGGGATATACCACAATAAGAATCAATAAACTCAGGGGCAGTCAACCAGCCTCCTTAGATAAATCGTCACATATCGTAATGAAAACAAAGAGCTGTTTTTATTATCACATTCAATTAACAACTAAAGTGATCGCTTATACGACTGAAAGAAAATGTTTGGAACTCCTCATTAAAACAGTCTTAATTGCCAAACATCCGGTTATCAAAATTCGTGTCTAATTTTGCGAAGACAGGGTTGAAATTCGTTTGTGGAGTTCTAGCTGTAGGGTAAAAGAAACAATAGTCGTCATTCGCAAGGAATTCGAAAGGCTTGTCTCTCTCCAGGACGATTGTGTTTATTAGGCTTAAAATACAAGCTTTTTCGCTTCTCGTTTTGATACTCTTACCTTATTACGTTCAGAATAGGGATGGGAAATGTCGGGAAAACTCCCGGGATTATTTACTTATATTCACTGTAGCAATAAAAAAAAATATTGACTGATTTTTACTAATATTGATTTTAACTGCCACATTGGTTTTGTGGTTGCTAGCGCGTTTGCTAAGCCTAAGGTCCTGAGTTTGTAGTTTTTCATAAGGAATTTTTCGGAAGCAGGCTAGAGGATTTCTAAGAACGTGCGTGCCCTGGATAGCTCTGTAAACTAGATGTTTCCCTAGTTGTGAGAGTGAGGGAAGAGAGAGTGTACCTGTGTCCGCACACACACTTGTGCACTATACCAATTCTCATGCGTCGATGGCTAGTCTCCTCTTTAATTGGCCATCATGGCCGAAATTTAGTCATTAGGACTATTAAACAATTGAGCAGGTCGACTGTTCAATCACGTGGGCGTGTGTTTTGTTTGTGTTTAACTGATACAGTTTTAATAAAAAAGGAGGACATTCTTTTAGTTGCGGTCAGTATTGATGACAGTATTGGCGTCAACTGAAACCGCTAGTGATGTCTGAATCTTGTCGGTGTCGATAAATAATTCATGTATCCCGTGATTTCAGCAAATTGCACAAATTTTCATGTGTTTTGTCACTGGTTTTATAATAAATCAAATTCAATATTTAATTTCAAAATAAAATGTGCAAATAGCGAACCGAATAATGAAAATTTGAAGAAGATACGTAAGTTTTTGCAACGATCCGTATATATTTTTTCTCAACAAAACATAGCTTTTTTAACCGACTTCAAAAAGAAGGAGGTTATCAATTCGACATGTTTTTTTTTTTTTTTTTTATGTATGTTCGGGCATAACTCCGCCGTATATAGACGGATTTGCAAAATTTTTCAAATTTTTTGTTCGAAAGATGTTTATTCCGAAATGGTCCCATATAAATTTCATATAGATCTGATGATGCGTTTCGAAGACAGACAACGGAACTCTTCAAAAAATCACAGCAAATCAACCGCGAATGCTGCTATCGCATAAATATGCATTGTTTTGACCCCAAGGATGATAATGATGGTAACTAAAAAGTTAAAAATAAAAACTTTTTTCAAAAAAATAACAACCGACTTCCAAAAAAACACTACAAAGTGCAAAATAACTTTAATTTCGGAAGGCGGTGACAAAGAATTAAAATACCTACACATCCAAAGTCACCGCCTTCCGAAATTAAAGTTATTTTGCACTTTGTAGTGTTTTTTTGGAAGTCGGTTGTTATTTTTTTTTAAAAAGTTTTAGCCGAACATCTTAAGGTTCTTAGATTCTTCAGTCATTTCCAGGGTGACAGAAGTAATACCCACTCAAAGCTCTGCTCAATTTGTTGAGAAAAGTAAATATAGAAAAGTATATTTGTAAAGTTAACAAAACACTGCCAGTGATACCTACCAGTACAAACGAGATTTGTCCCGTTTGGATGTGCAACAGAACGTATTTAAAGATTGCAATAACAGTTTTCCAGTACATTGGCTCCGCCATTATGGTGGAACGTTGGTTACAGTTTGTTTTTACGTTGGTTTTATTTGCAACTAGCTGTAAGGAATACAATTGTTTTTATGGCGTATTTTTCTGCGTAGGTTAAGAAGAGAGTTATTTTAAAACAAACACACGATTTTGTTTTGTAACAGTTTTAAAAAGTAAAGATAAATTTTATTTTTTAAACCGGTGAAATTTGAATAAATATAAATACACTGAGAATATTCATTTGCTCACATTATTTTAAATAATTTATTTATTTCAAATCACGTAAAATAATCTTGCTAAATCCCAGAATTTTCTCACCAGATTATTTCGCGAACATCACTATTGAAGAAGTGTCGACGGTAAGAGAGGCGCGGGACGCATCATATGAGCGCACGCGCACCGGCCGGCAACAGTACAGTCAACACAAAAATATCGCGTCACCGTCTGCCCTTCGAGGCGGACATTCATCTATAAATAGATTCTCAATAGTATTTGTTGACAAACGCTTGATAACGTTAACAGTTCAGCTTTTGTTTTTGACCTAAAATCAATAATTAAATAATGATTCGAGAAAGTTTTTAATAACTTGTTTATACCTAAAGGTTATTTTGATAACGATGAATTGTTATTGTTTAACCTTACTAGAATTGAATTCGCCTAAAACTGGTTAAAACAATGTGATTCCTTTTGTTTTTGTAGTATTTTTTTTCATTCTGATGTAAGGTATTTGTCAATAAGTGTTTGTTATCAATTTTAAAGTGAGTGATAAGTGTGAGATCAATATGATCGATAGTGCTGTTTAATGTAGTGCAATATCAAGACGTTTTGATATAGAAGGCGGTCCATTTGGTATTCACTTTCAAGTCCCAGAGGTGGAGTGTTGAAATTAGATAGGAATATTGAAATCGAGAATTTAAAGGTGAGTTTCTTTTTAAGAAATAAAATAATTAAAATAATGGAAATTAATTTTTATTTGTTACCATGCACCATTCATCATATAGCATAGGTAAATGTTTTCTATTGCGATAACAATTTAAATCTAGACTTTATAAGCAGTTTTAAGGATGATGAGTTTTATATATTTTTCTGTTTTAAAATTATGGTTCTGTAGTCAATTAGCATAATTTCTTCAAATTTTTTCTACTTAGTTCGAAACGACATCCACAATCATGTTTTCTCCATACGAGTCACATTTTCTTTTTCCTAGTGTTTAAAGGAAAATAGAAAAAGTGTGGTGTGTTGCTTCACATAATATTTCTCGTGAACTTGGTATGTAATTTATTCAACTATTATTAATGTTTTGTCGTTTATTCCTTTATCAACTGCATAGATGGAGAATAAGGGATTTTTAGTGCAGAAGCCGGGCTTTGCCACCGTTGCCGTTCATGCTGGTCAGGACCCCGACAAATGGAAGTGCGGGGCTGTCGTGCCACCAATCACCTTATCTACCATGTTCAAACAAGCTTCTGAAGGACATACTGTAAGCTATATAAAAAAAAAGTTCTTATTTGAATAATTATAATATGTGTAAGTAACCGTTAGTTTCTTAAGAGGTTGGCAAAGGGCACACCCACATCTTGCGTCATGTGGGGTAAACGTACGCGGCGAATAAGTGTCCGCAGTGCACATTAAGCGAATGCCACGGATAACAGCAGGTCGAGACCTGCCGAATTAGGTTCGCGTTTGACCACCGAGCAAGAGTACTGCGTCACAGGTTTGCCGCGCAACGCTATGGAAACTTACGCGACAATATTACTTTCGCACGGATTTGTTATTTATTTCTTTGAAATTGATTTGCATACTGAAGGCATATTATTAGTCTGATTGAATAGCAAAGTGACTGGGGATAGGAGAAATTAATCAATATTTTGTGTGAATCTACTATTTTGTCCAAGGTAAGTCATACTTCGAAATTTTATTATTTTTATTTGCTTTGATGGGATGGGGTAAGTATCCGGGGGTAAGTGTCCGCAGCAATTAAAATGCAGATATAAACCAACATTTACTCGTGAGCAAGAGGTACGTTATTTATTATTTACACATCTGATGGCCATGCTTTCCAGGTTATTTTATGAAAGTATCGTCACCATCGTTATACAATCACGTTTATTGTTTAACTATTTGAGTATATGATAGTAATAAAATGGAATTTTACTGTGTTTTCAGGAATAAATTTATAGCCATTGTAAAGCTAGTAACGAGAGGTTCTACGGTCTCACTTTGAACGCAATTTCGAACAGATTTGATAAAACGACAAAAATGACTGGAAAAGACTGCATATAGCAAATTAAGTTTACGTGCGTATAATTTGTCGGCGTTGCATACAGTTAAACGAAGGCGTGCGTACACTTTCCCACCGATGCGGGTAAAAACCCGCATTTCCCTTGTTGATTAAATGATTAAGTAAAAGTAATAATTATTGTTAGAATTGATATTTTATGTTTTGTTTTTGTTCACAAATGTTTATAACATTAGAATAAAACGTTTTTTCTTTTAAATTATTAAAATCTTTTATTCTGGAAGCAATTAACTAAAAAATGCGTACGTTTACCCCACATGACTCTAACTGTTTTAATTTAATTCACGCAATTCTTGACTACAAGCTGTTATTAACCCCCGACGCAAAAACGACGGGGTGTTATAAGTTTGACGTGTCTGTGTGTGTGTGTGTGTGTGTGTGTGTGTGTGTGTGTGTCTGTCTGAGGCAACGTAGCTCCCGAACGGATGAACCGATTTTGATTTAGTTTTTTTTGTTTGAAAGGTGTATTAGTCGGGAGTGTTCTTATATATTTTTTATCAAAATCGGTTCAGCCGTTTGAAGATTATCAGCTCTTTTCTGGTTGAAAAAGGGATTTTAGCCTCTGATCAACTCAAAATTTGGGATTCTATTACTTCAATGATAATAGGTCTTTACCTATGAAATTGCCGTTTTGTATGAAAAAATTTAAACGAATTTTTTTCATGAATTTTTTATTTGTATTAATCGAAGTAATCACCCATGCAATCAATGCATCTTTGCCATCGCAGTGGCAGTTTATTGATGCCCTTCTTAAAGAAATCAGCTGGACGGGAGGCAACAAATTCTTCAAAGGCATTTTGTACTGCCTCTCGGGTATTAAATTTTTTTCCCGCCAAGAAGTTATCCAAATTCTGGAAAAAGTAGTAGTCTGTAGGCGCAAGGTCTGGTGAGTAGGGCGGATGACCGAGAGCTTCCAACCCCAGTTCTTGCAACTTGGAGACCGTCTGCTGTGCAGTATGAGGTCGCGCGTTGTCGTGCAGGAGCAGCGGAGACGAGCGAATGACCAATGCTGGTTGGAGATGCGCCAGCTTCTCCATCATTGTGTTCAGTTCTTCACAGTACACATCTGCAGTAATGCTCACCCCGTTTGGTAAGAAGCTGTGATGAATCACACCGGCGCTAGACCACCAAACAGTGACCATCACTTTTCTAGGGGTAAGTTTTCGTTTAGGGCATTGTTTAGGTGCTGAACCAGGATCCAACCAACTTGCTGAGCGCTTACGGTTATCAAACAGAATCCATTTTTCATCGCAGGTAACAATGCGGTTCAAAATTCCTTCATTTGTGTGTCTGTTGAGCAGTGCAAGGCACGTCTCGACGCGTACTTCGCGCTGGCGATCATTGAGTTCGTGGGGCACCCATTTGTCAAGCTTTTTTACCTTGCCAATTTGACGCAAATGGACCAATATTGTTTTGACGCTAACGTCGAAAGCTGCTGCTAATTCAGCCGTAGATTGTGTATCATCAGCTTCCACAATCGCCTTTAATTCGTCATTGTCGACCAAAGTCTTCGGACGACCGCGAGGTTCATTTTTCAGGTCGAAATTTCCAGAACGGAAGCGAACAAACCAATAACAGGTGGTGCGTTGGTTTGTAGTGTTAGCTCCGTAAACGTCGTTGATGTTGCGTGCCGCTTGTGCCGCGTTGCTGCCACGACGGTACTCATATTCCATAATTACTCGAATTTTTAACGTATCCATGATGACGAAAAAGATTGAAATGCGATGAAAATGTAACACTAATCAATAAAGAAATGACTACTTTTAGAAAAAAAAATCCATGTTTTTAAAATAAAATTAATTTGAAATTAGAATTCTTAGCCAAACAAAAATTATTTTGATTTGAAATGGCCAGTACTGCAGAACGGCAATTTCATAGGTAAAGACCTAATATTAGACGAATAAAATAACCTTGAACTGATGCTGGAGCAACACCTGGAATTTCCAGGAAACCCAAGTTATTCACCAACAAACAGCAGAAGTATCGTGTTTGGGTTCATTGAAAAGGTCTCAATGAATAGATTATAGATAAATGGTGATTTAAGGGAGACATTAAGTTTAAAAAGCAAGAAATAAAAATTAAATTTAAAATTTAAAAAACCCCCGACCCAAAAAAAAACTCTAAAAACTAAAAAATAATATTTATAGGCCTTTTAATTTGAACGTAATATTTTGATCAGGGCATTGTCAAGTCGGGGGACGGCTAGGCCTCTGTTTGGCATTTTCATTGACCGTCCCCCGACTTGACAATGCCCTGATCAAAATATTACGTTAAAATTAAAAGGCCTATAAATATTATTTTTTAGTTTTTAGAGTTTTTTTTTGGGACGGGGGTTTTTTAAATTTTAAATTTTATTTTTCAGAATTTCATATTGGAATAACCTAATAAAATTAATTAAATCTACAGGACCGATACCAAGGTGTCGCACTTGCAACCAATGAGGCATTAAAGGGTCTTGTTTCAATATTCTCTCTTTTAGCTAGCAGCTAAATCTAGCTGGCTAGATTTCGCTTTGATGTCGGACGAATAAACAATTAATTTGTAGGGTTACAAATACGCCCGATCAGGAAACCCATCGAGGTATGTTTTGGAAGAATGCCTTGCAGCGCTGGAAGGTGCAAAGTATGCGTATGCCTACGCTTCTGGTCTGGGAGCAACCACAACAATTGCTTCGCTACTCAACAAGTTATAAAATTTAGCCAAAACTTTAGTATTAAAGGCAATAGGTATTTAATTAATTGAAAACAATACCCATTCACCTATTGATAGCGTTCTAAGTATACCTAGTTACTGCATTATTGAATAAATGTCAATGTATCCACGATAACACTGCCGACAAACTATACAGCAGGTTGGCAGAAGATTAATATGTATTTTCCATGTTACTTTTCTTGAATAAATGAATTTAAAAAAAAACTGTACCGAATGTGCAAATTATGTAAAACTAATGAGTTTAACAATGACTGTATTTATGTTTCTAGGTAAATCTGATCACAGCTCAAAACCTACTGCCTGATTTTGACAAAAAGAGTGACAAATATTTCATTTTGTATTAGATAAAGATGAAAAGCACGTGGATATACTCGTAGCTAAGATTTTACTATTCATTTCAGATGGTCTGGATGGAGACACCAACAAACCCGAATTTAAAAGTGATTGACATAGCTGAGACAGTAAAAATTGCAAAGAAACGCAGCAGTGACATTCTTGTTGTAGTTGACAACACATTCCTTACGTGTTACTTACAAAAGCCCCTGGACTTTGGCGCGGACATTACTATGTACTCTATGACTAAATACATGAATGGCCACTCTGATGTAGTTATGGGAGCAGCGGTTACTAACAGCGAAGATTTAGCGAAAAGGCTGAAATTTTTACAAACTGGTAAGTTGGATAAAACTTTTGACGCAGCTTTGTCCCAATTTACTAACCGACGTCAAAAGGAACGATTTCTATGATTTCTCTGGAAATTGTGAATCCATTTCGATATTTTTTAAATTGACACTATACATCAATTTTAATACCGACATAGCCCGAAGAATTGCTAAACTTAAGTGGCAGGGGACAGGCCACATTGCTCGCAGAACAGATGGCCGATGGGGCCGGAAGGTTCTGGAGTGGCGACCGCGTACCGGAAGACGTAGCGTTGGAAGGCCTCCCACAAGATGGACCGATGACCTTGTGAAGGCCGCAGGAATCCGCTGGATGCGAGAAGCGCAAAACCGGTCGAAGTGAAGGAGCTTGGGGGAGGACTATGTTCAGCAATGGACGTCTTTCGGCTGAAATAATGATGATGATCAATTTGAATATTGACAATTTATTAGTGATTGTCATGGAAATCATGTCACTTGGTTCAAATAGGTTCATTTTATTTATGTTGATTCTTTTACATATTGAGAATGAGAGAACGTTGTAGGCCTTACAGACTAGATTTGTTGACGATTTTTTATTCTGTATTTTCGTTCTCTAAGTACTTACTTATTGACAGGCCTGCACTGTCCTCCCATACTTATTATCACTGTAATTTGAAAACATTGTAAAAGCCAATTATTTTTTAAAGAAAAACCGTGGAGTATCTTGCCGACTCGTCTCCTTAGGAAGGGACAAATAGGAACCGTCCACCTAGCTTCTGACGTTTCATAAGTGCCCATGCAGGTTTATGTGAAATAAAATATTTTGATTTGGAAATTAACTTTGCTTGAGCGGGTTTTGCGTTACCTCCGAAAATACGTTTTTATAACGCTTTTATTAGCTCGGGTTGTATGTATGTATGTATCTTTGTATGTAACGGAATCTTTGAGCCTAATTTTTACTGGTTTCTAATTGATATTTTAATTATTACAACTATTCTATGGCAACCATCTATGAGAGGAGAGTCATGGAAATATAGGAAAATGCACCCCACGCTTTTTACTCTGAATTGAATTATTGACTTCCTACTACTGTAACATAAACTCTTTGTAATTAAAAATTATTTTCTACTTTTTAGTTCGGCCAGCAATAAAAGCGTGTTTTTTTAGTTTTTTTAAACTATTATTTATTTAACCACATTGTGGATCTCGATGATGTTCAAATACTTCCTGTCACTATTGTTTACATAGCAAGTAGTGGTATATAAATTGGTGTGGGGTGGGTTGTTATAACTATTTGTAGTTTTTTTTCTTCGATATCCGTACAGCATGCCTCCTTATTCCATACATCCGTATCTTCCGTTGTCAAAGTAAAACACCCTAATCTTGCTATCACACAATACAATGCCACTAGCGGTCCACCGATATTTTAGTTAAATATCAATGTATTTTAAACATAAACTTTTCGGAACGAATTTTCTAAATATTGGTGAAAACCGCATCAAACTCCATTGTAGGTATGGTTTAGAAGAACTAAGCAGTCACACAGACATTAAAATCCACTAAATTGCATACTAGCTTCTGCCTGCGACTTCACCCACGTGAAATTTGTGGCGCCTCGACCCTCCCACAGGCAACTGAAGGAATACGGGTGGGTTTTATTCAGTAAAAGTCTGACACTCTCCTGCTCCACCCAGAACGGGAGAAGTTATTTGAAGATTTCCCAGTCTCCTCAAAGAAAAAACCAAAATCTGACTTCTTTTTATTTTGGCTTCTACGGCTCGTAGCGTGATCTTATATCGCCTTTAGCCTTCCTCAAAAATTGGACTATGCAAACAGATTTTTTCCCAAATCCGACTGATAGATCCACAGGTTAGCGCGTTCAAACAAACAAACTCTAAAGTTTTATTATTTTTAGTATAGAAATATATTGTAAATAGATATTAGATAAGGATAGATTCCAGATCTTCTACCGCTGTTGCATGATTAGCTATGTTCACTCAGTAGTACATTTGATAGATCTGATAAAACGTCTAAAGAACCTATCTAAGATAAGATTTTGTAGTCAGATTATGATTAGTTACATGTAATCTAACCTTTTCAGCAATGGGGATCGTGCCTTCACCGTTCGATTGTTACCTAGTCAATAGGAGTCTGAAAACATTGTCCTTGCGTATGGAACGTCATAGAGCTACGTCATTGAAAATTGCTCATTGGTTGGACAAGCATCCAAATGTTATTGAAGTTATGCACCCAGGTATACGCTTACTATGTATTTACTGATTTCTTTGTTAATAATATTTGTACAGAAACCCGCTGGGCCCACCGCCCCTTTGCTCTTACACAGACGAGTTCTGTGTCTGTTTCCCAGCATTGGAGACATTAAAAGCCGATAATGCTAACATTACGATTTTTTTTTTTAATACTGATGCCTATATATCGTTCGTCTTGATCGCACAAACGTGATTGTTGAGAGTGTGATCCGGTTCTTCTATTAGGAAATTTTCTGTGACTCTGGAATCTGGATTAGTGTAGCGTAACGCTTGCCGTGGTTGATCCGTGGTGACCATCTTTACATACCAAGAACCTTCCGTGCTTTGGAAAGCACGTTATGCCGTTGTTACTGGCTGTTATTCGTGGATCTTTGACACTCGATACGGGTCGGCAGAAGCTTGAAACTCTGACAACCAGTCTTACCAAGAAGTAATGTGCTACCCAGGAACTGGGTTTTGGGCTTTACTTGCTTTACTCGAAGCCGACCCCAACATAGTTGTGAAAAGGCAGATAGATGAAGAGACTGGGGTCTGAAATTGGACTAGTTTATTGGCTTAGCTCCTATAACATTATTAGGTATTGGGACAAATAATCCAACAGTAAAATGTGGATCTACTTATATATCTGTGCTTTCTCTTTCGGGGTTAAGTAGTAATGTTATTATTGTATGTTTTAATACGTATTTCTATGTTCCAGAACTACCATCACATAAGCAATATGCAACTTCCCAAAACCAAACATATGGTCATTCAGGCGTGTTTAGTTTCAAACATACTGGTGAACTGAAAGAGTCGAGACAACTCTTGCGTTCAATGGAAGTATTCATTTTGGCAGAGAGTTTGGGCGGATTCGAAAGTTTGGCGGAAGTACCGTGAGTAATACTTTAATTATAAGACCATCATGGCAATCAGGCTAATATGCACAATGTGACAACATTTTGTCTCGCATTATCCCACGCCGAAGAGAAATACGAGTAATGACTTGGTTTATGCAAATTGTCGCGTTTCGACGCGGGATAATGTGACGGCTAAATATTGTCGCGCTGTGCATATTAACCTGATTTTTGTTGATGAGGTGGTGGGAACCGTATTAATGAGGATCGTGACCAAACTCTAAGTCATTATTGAGTACGGAAACAAAACCGCCTTTAATAAGAACTAAGTCTGACCAGAGAAGTAATGCGTAATAAATACAATAACAGTAGGAATGGCTTCAGTTTTGACAGTTCGAAAAAAATTGTCGAACATACGAAGCAATGTCCAATCCACATCGAAGGGTTGTTTCTCGAAGTTGTGAAGGAGTATGTCTACCTAGGGCAAGTCATCCGTCTCGGTAGTCACAACTTGAATAAAGAAGCCGACAGGAGGACCCGGTTGGGTTGGGCAAACACGTCAAATCTTTTCGTCGCCTTTTCCGCAATACTTGAAGACTTAAGGTCTTCAATTAGTGCGTTTTGCTCGTGATGACATACGGTGTCGAAACGTGAACACTGACATTTGGGCTGGTCCACAAATTAAAGGACGCTCAGCGCGTTATGGAGCGGGCTTTGTTCGAAGTTTCTTTGAATGATAAAATCAGGAATGAAATTATCCGGGAAAGAACCGGAGTAACCGACATAGCTTGTAGAGTGAGCAAGCTAAAGTGGCAGTGAGCTGGCCATGTTTGAAGACCGATGGACGGTGGAGCAGACGTGTCCTGGAGTGAAGACCGCGTATCGGAAAACATAGTGTGGGTCAGCCCCCTGCTAAATGGAACGACGACCTTAAAAAGGTGGCTGGACAGACTGGATGCGGAAGGCGGAGGATAGTGCTGTGGCGTAGCCTGGAAGAGGCCTATGTCCAGCAGTGGACTGCGATAGGCTGAGTTGATTAATTGATTGACGAAGCTATTTCAAAATTATTTAGATTCTGATTAATAGTGTGTTTAGAAATTAGAAATTAGGGTGCTCCAGTTTAATTTTCACCAGTAGAAAGCCATTCCTGTTGATAGTGTGTTACCAATTTACCCCGTCGTCGTGTCAAATTGTATGTACTTTTTGGAGGTGGTTTTGTTTTTCAACTTTTATTGAAACGAAGTTCTTTATCGCACGTTATACTTTATATACTTGGCGAATGAGAGAAAGACCGAAGACAGTGTAAAGAATTGACCGTCAAACACTTTTTTGTCGTTTTTATTCTCAAATGTTATTAATTTTAATAATTTGACATCAACATTATTTAATTGAGCCTGTAATTGAAACATAATATATATACAGAAAGAGAGTAGGAAGGTCTTTGCCCAGCAGTGGGATATTAAAGGCTAAAAAAAACAGCGAAAGGAAATTCCAACCGGCGGTTTCACAGTATTTTTTAAATTATCTTTGAAGAAGACGTAGATATCACATCAGCTTCAAAGATAAATGAAGAAAAAAAAATGGAATAAGCACACAGCAAAATAAAGATAAAGTACAAAATAGAAGGTTTAATTTCACATAATGATTGTTTCTAGATCGATAATGACGCATGCATCGGTACCCGCGGAGCAAAGAGCTGCGCTCGGTATCACCGATTCCCTCGTGAGGCTTTCTATTGGCTTGGAAGATGCTGAGGATCTTATTCAAGACTTGGAGCAGGCGTTTACAGCAACGTTTTAATGACATCGGGAAATAATATTTATATTATTTTTAACTTTTTATGTGTACATTCTTGAATGTTTAATTAAAATGCATTTATTTTTTGTACTTATGTAAAATATTTTTGTATGCATACTGCATTAAATTAAAACCTTGTTCCTATAGAGGTATAGAAACTACAGAACGCCACCTGCTGCGATCTTTACATAGTCCATTTGCCTCGTTTACGTTCATACATCTGCAGCCTAATTGCATAACTCACGATTAATCAAAATCGGTATCATTTTGACATTTCAACAATATTCGTTGCGTCATTTACTTTATTGAGCAGACATATTTTTCTAACATATGAAGCAATGGTTTAGCAATCGGTTTCAAAACGAAACGCGAGTTCTACGCACCAGACCTTTCTGAAGAACATAAATAAAGTCAATACAGGGTGTAAGGGAAACGCTTCCGAAAACGAAGACTGGTGGTAGGGCTATAGTGATTTTCGATACGGTACCTTTTTGTTTACCAATTTTTTTAGCATTTTTGTACACTATGCTGTGAGAACAGTTAATTGAACCATTATTTGAGATTAAAAACATTTAAAAAAAATATACGACTCTAGCAAGCTATGTATTCAAAAATAAAAATTAGCTGGCTCACGTATAACCGCGCTCGACCCCAAGTCCAGGCGGTGACTGTATGTTTAGGTATCCTCAGTAAGGCGGCGCGCGGCGCTAAAATAAAATAAGTAGAAACATTTATCGGTTACATTTAGGTTGTATGTAACCTACGTTCTAGCTTCGGAAGCGTTCCCCTTGCACCCTGTATATGTAACCTAAGTTTGGCACACAGATAGATTATAAACTACTCGTAGATTAACACATAGGATACTTTGATCTCGTTAGTACATTCCCGCGGGATAATTTCCGCGGGAACGTACTTCCCGATTTTCACGCGGGCGTAGCCGCGGCCGGAAGCTAGTATCTTTCTATGTTACGTGAAGCAAAAACTTATCCCTTTTTACAAAATTTACGCTACTGGAGGAGTATGAAATTTGGCACAGTTAAAGTTTATATGGTAAGGTAAGGAGTATGCAGAAAGCAAATATTTTTAATAATAAGGTTTCTATTTAAATTAATTATGGTCTAATTTCGACCACTGGCCGACCACTACTTTAATTAATTCTCCAACCGAAGCTCCGTCCTATCGTTACATGATTCAAAAATATGAAACCGGAAAATGTCGCACCAAAATGAAGTTATAAAAGAACCCACTAAAAGAAACAGACATTTCATCGTTCCTTTGGTACGGACAAATCCTTTGTAACTCTCTAACGCGTGAATAACTCGCTTATTAATCCTTGTTTTTCTTTCCCCCATTGGCGGAACAAACTTCATAAAACAATTTGTCGGGACAAAGCGTTTCCCGGGATCTCGGGAACATCTCGGTATTGCACGCCTCTACTTTCTTGTTTACGGCTATCAGTCTTATTAATGTTAACTGAAACATGTGGAGGTTCTGTCAACAGTTCTGTCTCAATATACCCATTTTCTTTTTACATTAACATTTGCATTATTTGGGCTTTCCGAGTTTCGCTTTTTAAGTACGATGAAAGAGGGTTTTTTGGGTAAAATGTTTTGATCTCAGTTCTAGAGGCTAGAATTGCGTTTTGCACTTTGCTTTGAAAGCCAAAATGGAAATATTCTTTTCCTTTTTGGTGTTGAAAAAGTACAGAAAATATATTTTCTGTTTCAGCATTATTCCGGTTGTAAATTACTTGCAAGACTTACTTCTTAGGTTTGGTCTCAGTATATTCGAATCGGGCCATTTATTTGTTAAATGAATTGTAAAGTCTTTTATTTCATTCGCGTCGTTGAAAGTCCTTGTTATTTCGCTCATTAGCTCCAGTGTATACAACTTGAAATTCTTTTACTTCCTTTATTCCTGGTACTATATTTAACTCTGCTCCGAGGTCTTTCTTCCGAGCTATAACAAATTCAATTTTGCCTTATGCCTGTGTGGAACTCTCCAGCGTTCCACCAGACGATGCAACTACTTTATTCCAATAGTCTGGGCCTCTAATGTACTCTTGTGGTCCTCAATACTCTTGTGGTCCTCGAATTAATTGAATTTGGCTTCACGACAGCTTTCATTACGGTCGTAATGAAGCATCCAGCGTGATTTGTTTTATTTTGAGGAGTATGCAGTTTCATGTTGCCTTAGCTCGTCTTTGTGAGTCATTTAGGGTTTTTAATGAGGTCAAGTAGAACGATTGACCTGGTTAGAAGATTGGGTGTAAATTGAATGAAGTGGTAGTGACTCAAATTCGATAGAGCGATCGATTGCTTGTCTTTATTATATACTAGATGCGCTCCGCGGTTTCACTCGCGTAGTTCCCATTCCCGTGGGAATACGGGGATAAAATATAGCCTATGTCACCCAAGGATACTATAGCTTCCCAACAGTGAAATAATTTTTCAAATCGGTTCAGTGGTTTCGGAGCCCATTCAATGCAAACAAACATACAAACAAACAATCAAATCTTTCCTCTTTATTAATGGTTAGTCTATAGATGATTTCTCTGTTACTTAAAAAAATATAAAACTGGCTCGTGCGTGATGCGAGAAACTTACTCAAATAAATACTAGGAATACAGGTGACAGGGGCAAACTATAGCCATGAATTCCCCTAAGTGTACAAATTTTTCGTAGGTTATAAAAAAAAACCCCCGTCGGGAAGGAAGTCTCTTAAACTTCATTTTGACCTCACTATCGGCTTCAGCACCCTCAAAAACCATGAAAACGACACCTATGATGATTTTTTTATGTTCACAGGCGCCATCATGCCGATTCATATTGAACTCGATATCCCTGCCACTCTGTATATAGCTAGCTTGTACATTAGTGCGATTTAGGACGAGTCTTCATCCATCCTTGAACACACAGAACGGTGAGGTGTTTAAACAGTAATTGAAAAGTTTGATGCACCAAAACTTTTCTGCTGTTTGGACTGATTATAATAACTAAAACTGCAGATATAAGTCACAGAGTTTATTCAGTTTTGCCCAATTCCGTTCAGAAAACAAAAAATCCAGGCCTACAAACAATGCCTTTCAATTAAGAGTTATTTAGAGCGTCTAATTATCGCGAATGCTATTCACTGAGGCTAAGAGCCAAACTTCTAAATAAAGTATTGTTCACGGAGCTGGTTTTAAAAACTTTCACCCTAAATCATCTGTGAATGTCCAATGCCTGTTGTAAAGTATTCCCGGCTTTAGTTTATTCTGTTTGGAAGGAGTTTTGGCTATGGGTTATTATTGGGACCTAAATAGTTATAGGCATATTGCGTTGACTCCAAAATTGGAAAACAATAAAAAAAAATCTGTATTTCTGATTCAGAATTGACGATTTGAAATCCTTTATGGTCCCCCGGCTAAGCGCGGCTGTGCCGTGTGTGTGACAGAGGTTGTATATTTGTTTAATATGCGAAATCTTCTAAGATATTCATTTTAACGATATACTGTCAAGGGCATTGATTTATACTAAATGCATAACGTATCTAACGTATTTAATTGGGTAAGGAATAACACTGTATTTTTTTTAACAGTTTCGTAAATAACTCATTATTTTGTATACTCCATTTATAACAGCGTTAGAAAAAAGAAGCTCGTAGAAGCAGGAGTTCAAAACATTTTATTTCAAAGTTAAATAATAACTTTTTTAGATAGATATAACACAGTACGAAAAAATGAGATATCTAAACGAAATAAAGGTCATGTTACTTTAAATAACGCTTTATTTATAATGAGGTCTTGATGTTCTTAAAAAAAAAAAAAAAAAACACAATCACCATAATGATTTCAATTTAATAAAGATTAAAAGAAATAAAATAATTTTCTTAACCACACTGTAATAACACTAACTAAAGTTAAATTTGATTTTATAATTCTAACAGAATGCTGGTTGCGGGTTGCGGGTTATATCCCCGTCTTACAGGGCTATATTTCGCATTCTACAGGCAACAACCCAATAAAAAACGATGGCGTCGTAATTTACGTCAAAGACACAATCAACTGTAACACACATGAACCCTTATTTTCGGATGCCAACTGTCTAGTAACATGCTATAATAACACAGCTATAATAGCAGTTTATCGTTCTCCATCTTATTTAAACCCAACTAACTTCTTGTCTAGTTTAAATGATACAATAACATCCGTTAAATGTCATAACAACATCATGCTTATCGGTGATATTAATATAGATATCAAACCCGGAAACAATGATCGTCATTCAGACGATTATTTAACGTTAGCAGCAACGCACGGGTTATTGCCTGCCCACAGTCTCCCGACAAGGATAGACAACTGTCTGGATCATGTCATGATGAAGACTAAATCGCCTGCAAAGGTTCTTGTGCTGGACACCCACGTAACTGATCACCTTCCTGTTGCTGTTTTCCTAGAGACTAATAAAGCAACTGCATCCCCACCAAAAAAAACCTCTCTCCGATATGACTATGACGAAATAAAAAAGGAAATTACTAATCATGATTTTAGTCCTATTCTCAGCACCACCGACCCAGACCAAGCAACAAATATTTTAATAACCGATATTCAAAATGTCATAACAAAACATACTAAGATTGTTCAGACACCCAATAGAAAAACTGTTAAAAAACCCTGGATGACTGCTGGCTTAGTACGATGCCTCCGTAATCGAGACAAAATGCACCGACAGGTCAGTAAGTTTCCCAACAATCCAATATTAAAAACGACTTACACACGGTACCGCAATTTTTGTAATTCCCTACTTAAAAAACTAAAACGTGCCTATGAAAAAGCAGAAATTAAAAAGGCAAATAACAATCCGAAAGCTACGTGGAAAATATTTAAATCAATCACACACAGTAATCAACAAAGGCACTCTCCTAATGCCCTTCTACAATCCTCCGTCACGCCTACCGTATCTGTTAATAATGCGAATGATTATTTTGTTAACGTAGGACCAAACCTTGCATCGAAGTTTTCTACTGTCATACCGTCAGTTTATTCATCTTCTTCCTCTTCTCCGGTTAACTCTTTGGTTATTCCAGAAGTTGACGAGGCTCTTGTAATAAGCACTATTCAAGGACTACGTAGTGACTGTGCTGTGGGGTGGGACAACATCCCAGCAAGTATAATAAAACAATCTAGCTTCATTCTGGCTCCCCCCATTGCCCATATCTGTAACTGTGCCATCAATTCGGGTGTCTTCCCAAAAGCTTTCAAGCGTGCTATTGTTCATCCAGTGTACAAAGGCAAAGCTAAGGATGACGTTTCCAATTATCGCCCAATTTCAGTCCTTAGCTCCCTATCTAAAATATTTCAACGTATCCTCAACGCAAACCTGACAAAATTTCTTTGTAAACAAAAACTAATTGCTCAAAATCAATACGGATTTCGGTCAGGAATTTCCACAGAAGATGCTGTCTCTGATTTCACCAAAACCCTGATTGATAGATTGGATAGTCGCTTTAAATGCTATGGCATCTTTTTAGATCTGACTAAGGCCTTTGATACGGTGTCTATTCCCAGACTGGTGGCCAAAATGGAGCATATGGGAGTTCGTGGTGTGGCTCTGGATATTTACAAAGATTATCTCAGCGGGCGTAGTCAATGTGTTAAAATTGATTCTTTTCTTAGTGACGAAGAATTTATCAACTACGGTATACCTCAAGGCAGTATCTTGGGCCCCACGCTCTTTCAAATTTACATAAACGACCTCTGTCAACTCTCCCTTTCCCATTATGACATTTTTACCTACGCCGACGACACAGCACTGTTGATATCCGACGTGACCTGGGACAGGGCTAAACAAACCACTGAACTTACTTTGCGAATAATTATGGACTGGCTTTCCACTAATCTTCTGACACTTAATATCTCAAAGACCAAAGTAATTCAGTTCAAACCACCAAACTCACCTAAACCGTCATTGAACTCGGATAAAATAATAGCACATATTTGTCACGCCTCCTCTCCTTGCAATTGCAAGTGCCTTGACATGGTCCCAAGTATCAAATATCTAGGCGTTTATATCGACGAGAGACTGGATTGGCGCACCCATACTGATACTCTATGCTCCCGGCTTCGTAAACTAATTTATTTATTTAAAGAGCTTAGACATGCAGCCGACATTGAAACAGCATCACTAGTATACCGCTCTCTATGCGAGTCGATAATTACTTACTGCATCCCGGTTTGGGGCGGTACGTTCAAAACAGTGATGCTTAGGGTGGAACGAGCTCAGCGGGCTGTTCTTAAAGTTATTTATTTCCGCAAAAGGGACTACCCCACAGCTCAGTTGTACTCAGAAGCCCAAGTACTAACGGTGAGAAAATTATACGTTCTTCGCTCTATCTTACGCCGCCATTCCACAATGTCACTAGATAGCAAGCTATGTAATCGGCGGATTGGCTTCCCTATCTGTGAGTCTGTCCAATGTCGTACTGCACTTGCGCGACGTCACTATCGGGCCCAAAGTGCAGTAATGTATAATAAAATAAACAAAAATCTTCCAATTTATAAACTAACCCTACGTAAAGTTAAGCAAACTCTTAAACCATGGCTACTGTCACTGAACTATGACGAAACAGAGAAAATCCTCACATCTATTTCGTAACATTAAACCCCTCCTGATCAATCATTGACACACACATACAAACACACACACTCATACACACACACTTACGCTCACACCTAGACACAAACATACTCACAAACACTCGCATTCTCAATACAGGCTTCTTTTAACCGTGTTTAGTTTATTTTATTTTTTATTTTGTTGTTACCATATTTTATTTTTATTTTTTGTTAATCTTTCCGCATAAGATTCTGTAATGTTTCCTACTGGGAGAGGGCACTGGCTCTTGTAACACAGGTATATCACCTAGCACGAGAGACAGGGACTTCACACTATTTTGTAACCACTTTCTTGTGTAATAAAGATTTATTTATTATTTATTAAAAACAACACACCATACGTTGGTGAAACTTCTTCGTCTTCATCAGCTAATTTACTCACTAAAAGAGAGAAAGGTTTGTATTATTGACACTTTAATTTTAAATTGGAATTAAATAATGAAAGCCACTTAGTTTCATAAGATAAATAGTTAAAATGATTACAATAAAATACGCTGGTATTTAATCGGTTTTTAATCAATTTGGCGTTTATCGTAACTGTAACAAATTTAATGTACTTTTATTACAAAGTGTACATAAAAAATAATCTTTTTTAACTTCTGCCTAATGCTATTATAAATGCAGTATAGTAATATATAAAAGATAAAAATGGTTACTATGTGTTATCGTCATGAGATAGCATAAGATATGCGCAGTTTTCTGTCCTTTTTAGATACAATTTTGTAGTACATTATTTTGATCTATCTCTTAATGTTTAGGCAGCGTTAGCAATGTAAGCGCCCAAAAATTCATTTTTATGACATTCTAGGGTTTTTCCTATGCACATAAATCTTTTAGAAGAAATTCTCTAAAAAATAATATAAACTGCATTAAAATCCGTTGCGCGTTTAAAAAAAGTAAGCTGAGTAACAGACAAATGAAAACTGCTAAGTCAAAGACAAAGTATGTACTCGTATTTCCAATAGGCACATAAAGGCAATTTTTTCACTTCAGCGACTTAACTTTATACTATTTAGGCATGAATGTGGAAGGTTCCTACCAATAAATGCAACATATGGCCATCGTTAGATTCGTTAGTGTTAAGGAACGCTGCTCCCAGGATATTAGGTACCACAAAACGAATAACGAGAGAACCAAGTTCGAAGCGCGACTTGTTGAATTGTAACATGACATAACATCACACCTCATTTTCCCCGATGGGTTGGGCAAAGGTGTAACTATAGTATACCCATTTTGTTGTATCCTACTCCTACTTAATACCATAAATGTGAAATTTTGTATGTTTGTTACTTGAGCACGCAAAAACGGCTGTATGGATTGAGATGAAATTTGGCACACAGCTAGTTTATATCCTGGATTGTGATATAGCTCTAAGCGGGCGAAGCTGCTGACAAAAGCTAGTTGTAAATTATTATTATCTGACTCATCAAAGGCTGAAACTTAATGCGCAAAAAACGTCCTTAAATCAAAGGCATGAAGGCATGATATCAGCAATCTATCACTGTATTAATATTCCCCTTACAAGACAGGCAAATCGGTCCATAAATTCCGCCAACACTCTGTATGGGTTCCAAAAAAAATAAAGAGCACAAGAATGAAGCCGTAAATTGTAAAGGCGTTCTCAATGGGTGATTATTATTTTTCCCAATACTTTCACGCGTCTTTTGCAATATTAAAGTTTGATCTTCGGGAAGCTACAGCTGTATAGCAGCTATCTATATGAATTACAATGTGTGTGAGTAGATAATGTTATCATAAATGTTTAGAGTGTTTATTAGGACCTACTTTGTTAACTAAGCATTGTTAGACTATCTTTCCAGCCAGAACGCACGGAGTAATATGAACACACACACACATAAACACAACATATTATATTGTTTCCGCTGCTGGGAGACAAGCCTCTTCTCTCTAAGTGGCAGTGGGCCATAATACACGCGGGTGGCGGATGTCACATGTCTTTGATTTTTTGGAATTGGACATGGCGGTTTCCTCCAAAGTTTTGAGAGCAGTGGTGATGAAATTAAATAAGCAAAGTTAAGTGCCTGGGTTCGAACTCACGACCTACAAGTCTTAAGTCAGGCCACCACATGTATCACAACCAATATAAATTCGAACTATTTTATAGTTGAAAATAATCGTTTTATACTTGTGGCTAAATAACAAAAGCTGCACGGGTCGATCGGCCAGGTTAAGCTACGCTTGCCGCGGTTGGTCCGTGAATGGGTGACCATCTTTACATACCAAGACCCTTCCGTGCCTCGGAAAGCACGTTAAGCCGTTGGTCCCGGCTGTCATTTGTGGATCTTTGACAGTCGTTACGGTTCGTCAGAAGCCCGAAAGTCTGACAACCAGTCTTACCAAGGGGTATCGTATTACCTAGTAACTGGGTTGTGGAGGTCAGATAGGCAGTCGCTCCATGTAAAATACTGGTATTCAGCTGCATCCGGTTAGACTGGAAGCCGACCCCGAAATAGTTGGGAAAAGGCTAGGTAGATGATGATGACTCGTTTTATACTTAACTAGCTTTTGCCACTTGCTTCACTGGCTTCGCCCACGTAGATGTCGAAAATTATCCCACAGGAACGAAATCACGGGATAAAAGTATCATATGTCTTAATTCAGGTTATAAATTATCTGCGTGCTAAAGTTCATATTAATCCGTTCAGTCGTTTTGTGTGCAAGAGTAACAAACCTCACAAACTCACATGTATAATATTACTAGTAGGATAGTCTGATTAGCAGGATATTTACATACTCATACTCAGCCTATAACGTTCCCACTGCTGGGTGGGGTCTCATTGAGAGCCCTCGTCCAGAGTGAGTGGGCCGTAATCTACCACGCGGGCCCAGTGCGGGTTGGTAGATGTCACATGTCTTCGAATTTTTGGTTCTAGGAGATGCCGGTTTCCTCACGATGTTTTCCTTCACCGTTTGAGAGCAGTGGTGATGAAATTATTTACACAAAGTAATGCGCCCGGCTGGGTTCGAACGCACGACCTACAACTCGTAAGTCGCGGCCGTTACCACTGGGCCACCACAGCTCTCAGATATTTACTTACTTCTAATCTAAGACTTTTCTTATCTAAGGGTGAGACTTGTAAAGCTTGACAAACAAAAATTTTAATAGCTTGAAATTTGCTAAGGGGTAGTTTTATTAAAAGGTTTTATTTAGTTTGCCCTATTTGTTGTTGATTTTTGTTTGGTGCTTGAAATTTTGCCCCCTTCCTGTTGGTAGATTGATCTAATACGTGGTACACACCTTCAGTTTTGATAACAATACAAATAAAAAATAAACTAAATAGATTGAGAAATATTAAGTAACGAAATAAAAACTAAAAACTTGAAAGTAAAATATGTTTATTTTTTTCACTTTAAACGGTTTGAAATTAAAATCAAAAATATAATTCGGTAAAATAAAATCATGGGGAAATATAATTCGGTAAAATAAAATCATGGGGCGCGTGAAACCTATTTACTCAGGTTACGCTACGCGCCACGATTTTATTTTACCGATTTCTTTTTTAGGTTTTAGTTAAAACCGGTTAACTAAAAAAAAAAAAGAAAAAAAAATCGATTCAAAAAGCGTCCGATCGTCGTCACGGGTTCATGTTACGGTCTCTGATTTATATAAAATTATGTGCTTTCAAAGTGTTCGCTTTGTTTAGCAAGGTTTATGACCTTCAGAAGGCAATACATGTATATTTTCATATCTTCTATTTACAAAACTAAACACATAATAAAATAGTACGACAAGTCTCCGTTTCTCCGCTCGTCTATCGATAACTTAACGGTTCGAAACACAGTCTACAGCATCAATATACCTTGCCAAATGACTTGGAAATCTTACGAACATGTTGCCATGGAATTTATGAGGTCACATACCAAGATATGGGTATGGTGAAGAATAGTGGGGGAGAGGGGGGGGGGTGTAGAGGGGGGATGTTTTTAACTGTTAGGAGTAAAAAAGATGAAGGTTAGTAAGTAGAAGAAGAAAGAAGTCAGTAAGAAGTTTTTTTGTGGTACATTTTGTTAATAATCGCTCGTGGCTAACAAATAACAGCCGCACAGGTGGATTTTCAAGGTTATGCGAGTTCGGTCGTGGATGGGCGTCCATTCATTTCGTATCAATCCCTCTGTACTTCGGATACCACGCTAAACCGTTGGTCTTGGTTGTCATTTGACAGTCAGAATCTCGAAAGTTTGACAACCAGCTTACCAGGGGGCATTGTGATTTCCAGTAACTGGGTTGTGGAGGTCAGACAATTAGTCTCTCCACATAAAATACTGAAATTCAGTTGCATCCGGTTAGACTGGAACCCGACTCAAAATACTTTTGAAAAAGCTAGGCTAGATCATGATTTAGTAACTGCCTACCATCGGCTTTATTTTGAAACTTGAAATTGAATACAGCATACCTACATCTCAAGTGGTGGGTTTCAAGCTCATTAACTTTTGTGGTAAGCGTCGCGAGTTTAATACTGTAAGCAACCAATATTTGTGTGGCTTACATCCTGTATATTTACTTGCACCCTGTACGTTTACTTCTTGCTTACACCGAATAATTATCCCGAATATGGGTGTTTGTATATTGTGAGACATGTGCTTGAAAACGTGCCCACAATTCAGCCGAGATCTTAGTGTGGATTTTACTAATGTTTAAAACCTACTGTAGTCAATATCATATTCATGCAGCCCCGGATCTAGGGGAGAGGCGAACCCGCCTCGGGCGGCAGTTTTAGGGGGCGCTAAAATCATACATAGTATGATTAAAAATAAAATAAACTTGCTCCATAAGATGCACCTATGTACTAACTGTGTACCTTGCAAGAGGTAAGATTACGTTGGCTATTAGCGATCACGTGTTACATCACTTATGTTGCAGCAACAACTCAAGTGTTGCACTCGACGATACACGTGTCTACGCAAGCTGCTTAGACACGTGTACGGGACGCGGACACCAGAGTTTTCGGTTAGTGTTGAAGTTTAGTAAGAAACCAATGGATGTTTTCGAATAAAATAAAATGAAAAAAAAAAAACAAAATAGTTTATATATCCAAAAAAAAAAAAAAACATTCGAAAACATTAATCGGTTTCTTACTAAATTTCAATTATCTCCGACGACCCTGCACACTAATTGCGTTACATACTAATAATTATCAGATTCCGAATAATTTTCAAGATTATTATTAATCTGTTCTTTCATTTATGTAAAAAAAAAAAACTATTTTAACCCTCGACGCAAAAAGACTCCTGTTTTTGCGTCGAGGGTTAAAATAGTTTTTGTTATTATAAGTTTGACCGCTATGTGTGTCTGTCTGTCTTTGTGTATGTTTGTGGCACCGAAGCTCTTAAACGAGTGAACTGATTTGCGTGCGTTTAAAAAAACAAAAACAAAAGTAGGTTTTCTAGCGGTCGTTCTTAGACATGTTTCATCAAAATCGGTTCAGCTGTTTGAAAGTTTAGCTCTTTTCTGGTTGATCGAGGGATTTGAGCATCTTTCACGGGTCTGATCGAGGCGAAAGGTATTCTATTACTTCAATGATATTATAAAACGCCAACGCAAACAGACGATGCCCAGTAATAATGAATGTATGCTATACACACAACAACACAATTTGGAACCGTGCACCTAGCTTTTGACGTTTCATAAGTGCCCATGCAGGTTTATATGAAATAAAAATAATTTGATTTGATTTGATTTATTATATTTAAAGGATAACATTTTCATTAGTCGTCCCCCGACGTGACAATGCTTTGATCAAAATATTACCTACAACTTAAAAGACCAATAAATATCTATATTTTTTACTTTTTAGAGGTTCTTGTTTGGGTCGGGGGTTTTTAATTTTTTAAATTTAACTTTTGGTGACTGCACTACATGCTTTGTAAGAAATTTGTTTTAGTAACGTTATGCTTTAAGTTTCGTGGCTGTAGTAGTTGCACTTGATGCAGCACTCACTTTTTAACTCCGACGACCTTAAAACGAATAGGAAATATGTTTAGTATTCGTTTTTTGCTGTCCAAATCTAAAAAACCCAGAATCATTACTTCTAGGGGACTAGCTTCTTGTTCCTATTGGTTTTAATGGTAATTCTATGGTGTGGGAGCAACAACTTCTACCAAGTATCAAAGTAGTTATGTATATATTATTTGAGTAGGTAATACATAATCAGCCCATAGTGATCCCAATACTGGGACACAGGCCTCCTCCCCATGAGAGAAATTGGGCCGTAATCCACCACGCGGGCCCAGTGCGGGTTAGTAGATTTCACAAGTCTTCGAATTTTTGATTCTAGGACTTGCCAGTTTCCTCACGATGTTTTCCTTCACCGTTTTAAGAGCGGTGGTGATAAAATAATTCACACAAAGTAATGTGCTTGTCTGGGTTCGAACCTACGACTTAACTATTAACTCCTAAGTCCTGCCCTACAAAGTAGGAAAATCCTATATTTTGAAGGAAAGTGTAATTTGGAATTCAAACCTTCCAAACAACTGGGCACGCCACGATTGCGGCGGTAAGTCCCCTCTTTGAGGAGTGGCTTGAGAGGCGGCATGGCGTCCTCACCTTCCGCCTGACGCAGGTCCTCACCGGACACGGTTGTTTCGGGAGGTTCCTGTTTCGAATAGGGCGGGAGGAAACGCCCGGGTGTTTCCACTGCGAAGATCGCCCTGAGGACACGGTGGAGCACACGGTGGCGGTCTGCCCGGCTTGGGCGGAGCACCGCCGTGTCCTCGTGGAGGCGATCGGCGGCGGCGATCTCTCGCGTCCGGCCCTGGTCCAGGCCATGGTACGGAGCGAGAGGGCATGGGGAGCCGTCACCTCCTTCAGCGAAGCAGTAATGCTCGCGAAGAGGGAGGCGGCGCACGTGAGGGAGAGGCAGCATATGCGCCCTCGCGACCCCAGCCGCCGCGGGATACGGAGACGCCCTGGGCATCCCAGGCCGATTTCCGGCCACCGTAGGCATGGGCTTGCGGACGGCGAGTAATGGGTAGCTCGCTGTCCGGTAAGGACCAAGCCCAAGACGACGGCGCGTTGTATTCCACGCGCGCCTCAAAGAGATGTCAGCACAAAAAATGATGGGGCCCGCAAAGGCCGATGCCTGTCAGGGGTGCGGGTTTGTTTGAAAGAGATACCACAGCCCCTGGCATACGGGCTACTGAAGGAACACGGGTGGGTTTTAGTCAGTAGAAGTCTGACACGCCCTCCTGCTCCACCCAGAGCGGGAGAAGTTATTTGATGATTTCCCACCCAAAAAAAAAAAACCTTCCAAACAAAACACACCCTTAAATGCAGTGAATAATAGAGCCCATAATACATTCAACCAGTAATAGTAGCTTTATGTGCCGATATCAATATTTCAATACAAATGTTTACGTTGCCTCGCCAGTAAATTCATATTCAGACCGTATTCAATATTATCCTCTGTCGAAATACATCAATTTATGCTGCGACTGCATTTGTGTCTGCGATACACTATATTTGGTATTTTATGTGTTTTAGAAATGTGCTTATTTAAACGGCTTCGTGTACCTACTGAACGGGATAAACTGAAATTTTATTGCGAAATAAATTTATTAAATAATGGCTCGAATTCACTGGTGGGCCTGGCTAAAAAGCACGCTGTGTCACCAGGCTTCGTGTCTGACAGAGATAGTATCAGTGATGAGCAGTTAGATGCTAGTCTACACGCACAACATTATTGAGTGAGCTGCAGGATCAGTTAAAGTAAAACAGGCGCGTAAATAATTAAGAAGAGTCCTTCGGAAGATCGGGTTTTCTGAAAAAACCACTGCATAAATCAATGACCAATTAAGTTTATAGAACTTTTCGATAGTTGAGCTTTGTCGGTACCGACTTGGTTTTCGAGATTTTACACTCCTTTTATTACTGAAACACGCCCAAAGTTAGGTTAAATTAGCAAGAAAAACGTATCTTTGTTGGCTCATAACTTTTTAATGGCTTTTTATTTTAGTATTCTGTTTCCGTACAGACAATATTAATAATGAGACAAAACCATACCGTGTTTAATTTTTGATGTACATACTCAAACAGTGGAGTACAACCCTCCCGAAGTTTGTATGAAAAAAATGTGGACAAGTGTCACCTTAAGAGACATTTTGTTTGATGTTTATATAATGAGGGAAAAGGAGAAAAGCTTCGTGGGGAAAGTTAGATTTACATGCATACATACACATATCATGCCTTGTTTCGGATTGGACCGAGGTGTACCAATTAATGATACATTTCGATTTCTGTAAGTTTGCACTAATACTTTTACACGCTAACGCACATCCACATTTTGCTAGTTAAGTCCCATGCAATAAGAGAACACCCTATCGCCATCAATCGGGCACAGATCTAGACTTTAGGCTGCTATTGAAAAATTACAGATAGAAAATAGAAACCCAATAACAATTCGCCCGATCTGGAAATCGAACCCAGGACATCGTGCTCAGCGGTAACGCTTGCGACCACTAGATTTAACGAGGTAGTCAAAGCTAGATTTAATGTATTAAAATCTATGTTTGTGCAAGTTAGTCTCTGAGAGTACTGATCCAGTTACATAGATTCTTTCACTTATAGAAAGCTACGCTATGTGTTCATAGGCTATGTAAATTGTACGCAGAAGTTAGTCTTCTAGTAGCACTTGAGGTGGATACGCCAAGGTAGTTCGTGAAGTTCGAATTTACTTACTGTGTCACTTCTTTCGTTCCACTAAAGAAGTACCTGAAAACTGAAATTTATTTGTAAGACAACTCTTGCGATTGCGACGCATTGTGTGCGCTTCTCCTTAGCAATCAAATTGCCTGCTCGATTCACGTACTCGCATAAATTTCATTAGGTCTGACATCTCTCAAATTCGCTTTTTTATTGAATTAAGTAACTGCTTATGCGACAAAATCTTAGTTGAATAAAAATGGTAAAATATAATATTTATTATTTTGATTGTGTGAGCATTAGAGATGTCGAAAAGGGACTAACTTACTTATAAGATCTATAATAATTCTGAAGTATTCTATTGGAATATCTTCGGTCAAAATTAAGAAACTGCTTAGAAAACTGTTTATTCGATGCGTGTAAACTTGCAACACTTCAGTTTGTTATTTTTTTTTAATAAATAAGTTTTTGGAAAAAGTTTGAGCGAAGTTTTTGGTGATCATAGGACCATGCAAAGAAAAATCGCAAGGTTTTTTTTGTATCTTCGTGGGCTTCAGCAAAATTTGAATGATATAATAGGCCCTAACGCGAATGCTTGGAATGGGTCCGAATGACCTAAATTATAAAGGCCTTGGGTCATCATCATTTCAGCCGAAATACGTCCAATGCTGGACATAAGCCTCCCCCAAAAGGGGGGTTCTGTCATAATCGCCACGCTTGGCAGGCGGGTTGGCGAAAAGGCCTTGGGTACCTAAGAGAAACTTTTTTTTTGGATTCATAATAATACGTTTGTTACATTATAATTATGCTGATCATGATCACATCATGATCAGCATAATTATAATGTTCCCAACAATAATCTTGGGGTATTTACACTCAGCCCGCATGAGTATTATTAGGGTTCTAGAAAAATCATGGCTTGGCTAAAATCTTACAAGCGTTTCATTAAAACCAGAGTCTTTATAAATATAAAATCCTGTAGTTTCCTGAAATTGAAATACCAAACTGTTTCAACATTTTATACCCGCTACGTCAACTGGAATTAGCGCGGATATAAAACGTAAAGCAGGATTTATAAGTTATCAAAGGTAACAAAATGGAACACATTTTCCAGGATCTGCGTGTTTCGAAAAATATATGAGAAAAATTCTTTTCTTACAAAATATAAACAAAATGTGTTGCAGTTGATTTAGTAAAGAGCATTGTTCCTTCCTGAATTTCTTTTTCTTGTAAAGTCGACTGTCCACTGCTACGCAGGATGAGGATGAAAAGGTACCCCCGGTAGCTGCGAGGTGCATTTGTTTGCGAACCACGAATTCGTGCGTATCATTCCGATCCAGCCTGTCCCTTGCTGCCCTCCCTCAGCGACGTCGTAAGCCGAGGTTCGTACCCCATAGGGGTACCCATAGCGTGTAGTCGCTTAGGTTTTATGTTTTGGAACCCCTGGCTGGAGGCCTTAATTTAGCCATAGGCATGCAGGTTAAGGAGCCGATAACCTTCAACGTTGACCAGCGAAATGCCATTCCCAAACAAAAAAAAAACAATCGCGCGTAGCGTGAACGCTGTGTATCACAGTGAACGATCCCGCCTACATTTTCATATATAAAGAAGTAGTGTGACTGTAATAAAATAGGTACCATTAAGACTTACTATAGACTAGACGATAGACTATAGATTTGTAGACGATTTTTTATTCTGTATTTTCATTGCTCTAAGTACCTGGTACTTATTGACAGGCCTGAACTGTCGTCCCATACCTATTATAGGTATGGGACGACAGTTCAGGCAGTAATTTGAAAACATTGTTAAAGCCAATTATTTTTAAAAGAGTAACCGTGGAGTTTCTTGCCGGCTCTTCTCCATAGGAAGCGACAAATTGGAACTGTGCACCTAGCAGGTTTATGTGAAATAAAATATTTTGATTTTGATTTTGAAGAACTTGAACAACATCATCAATATCGAAGACAATACAAGAAATGCTCGTTGTGAAGCACGTCTGTGAGCTGTCTGGTGTGGAAGGCGCGCAATGGCCGTCGCGTACAGGTTCGGTATCCTGACACCTCGCGCTTACGCCCGTTACATGGTGTGCCGACACATACTCGTAATATTCATACGAAGCTAAGTTTACGTACGAAGCTTAGCCACGGGGCTGCTGTGGAGCAGCCTTTATTCCATTTCGTACATTTTTGTTCAGTTCTCAAAACTTTTTGCATTGTACTGCCAGTATTATTAAAGGAGTAAATAGGGAGTTTTTGACACTCAACTTTTGAATAGGGGTCTCATTTCCTTTGTTAAGAGTTGGAGAGGTATTTATATTATTTCGGTGTGTCAACACTGGGGGAAGTTTTCTTTGCTTTCAATGACGTTATTTATTCAAAACGGAATTCATCAATTAGCATTGTCTCTATTTCAAGATTAAATAATAAAATATTGCTCAAAGTATTTCTGTTGTCAAGGACCGGTACTGAAAAAAAATGGTTGCCAGTTCTAAACCAAACTTCTCATGCGGTTGAAATAATACATACCTGTACCGGATACAGTGGCGAAAGCACCATATAACACCTACCGGCTTCCCTTCGGGGATTCCCATCGACAACTCTATCGCTATTAAAAATGGCACGTCAATAGTGGCTACTATTGTCAAAAACATAGTTACACTACGGGTATTTAATTTACCATAACATTCAAACAACAAAGATAGTTATTTTTAGCTTTGACTTTAACTTACAGCAATTTGATTTTCATCTGTTATTTTTTTTGTATTTAATTCTTTACATTCATATATTAATTTTAGAATGATAGTAAGCATTATTTATTGATACGTCAGCAAGTTAAAGCCGACTTCGGCTCCGGCTTCTCTCTTACAAAAATTGACACCACGCCGCTGACCTGATGTCTTCTTTCCATGGGGGTAGGCAGAAACTACAGAACGCCACCTGCTGCGATACTTAGATAGTCCTTTCGCTTGAATGGTTTGGTCACGTTTTGAGAGGATAAACGATGGGTGACTAACAAAACGTATTTTCAAGGCAGATGTGAGTGGAAACGACGGAAGGGGACGCCCTAGGAGGACATACCGTGACTTTATTGGTGATGTTCTTCTTATAGGACGGAAGACCAATTTCCTTAATATTTTATGTAACTAGATTTAGAACGTTTTCAACATTTAAAATCTAGTCGCAATCTCATCTCAGCGACAATCAGTGTAAAAAACTTGTCAAAAGAGTTCGTAAATTAAAGGTATCTTTGACCGATTGAGGCTGAGATGAGAATGGAAACGGTCTTAAAATACGAGATTTGTCTCTCTGGTGTATAAATACACTATGGTAAACTGTTACTTCTTTTACTCCTTTTGCACCCACACCGTATTTTTTCTAGGTAGCCCTAAATACATTCTACTACAACTTAGATATTACGCTTTGGTGTCACAAGGGCCACTTCAAAGCTGAGTTCACACTTTCGTCCACTTTACCCTCAAAACCACATTTTAAACTAGAGAAAATCCTTTTTGGACAAACTAAAAGAACATTTAACTGAGAATTTCTGGAAATACTTGTAATTCTTTCTCTGCTCGATGGCCTGAAGTTTGAATGGCTTAAATAATACGTGTCGGTGTGTTCTCGAGCCAAAAGGTACGTTTTCTCGGAATTTATGTTCTTCATTCGCTTTATACGCTGGAAAATCACTTATAAATGTTTACAGTGGCTTTTAGAGGGTTAAGAGCAAGCAGCTCTCTTTGAGTGTTCCTTCCGCGTTTGAAATGAAAGGGGAACTAATGAAATGGGGTTATTGTGACAAACAAAGTTTTGTACGTGAAAGTACCTCCTTGCTTGAATAGCTGAACTATATCTACTATAAATAAAAGAACTTTTATCGTGTTTTAGCAAGTAAAATGCATCGTAGGTAAGTAGGTATTGGCAGCTCTGGGCTTACTAACGGTAACCATAAATAAAACGCCTGATTCAAATAAAACGTAATTTTTAAAATATTTAAAATCATTAATACATTATATCTTACCATTACTAAAAAAATAGCATATGTATTAAAACGATGCGCATGAAATTGTCCTATTTTCGGAATTTCGGCAAGCTTCTTGTTCCCATGCAAAACACGATCCTTGCCGTGATTAGGCTAAGCGTGGTTATCATAAGGGCAATGGCATAATAATGGGCGTGCTGAAAAGTGGTCTGGGTACTATTAAGGTTTCCTTATAAGAATGAAAAAAAAATATGTGTTTTTTCACAGGATTTTTTTTGCAGGTTACATTATTTCTGCCAAACTGCATAGAAGTTTGTTGGCAGACGTAGCTCCACTTTTGTACATACCTAAATCATCATCATCATTATCATCATCATTTCAGCCGAAAGACGTCCACTGCTGGACATAGGCCTCCCCCAAGCTCCGCCACTTCGACTGGATCTAAATATTAACATTTAATTAATTATATAAATCATTTACGTGGAAACTCATGGTACGGCTGGTCCATCAATTCAAAGTCGCTCAGCGAGCTATGGAACGAGCTATGCTCGGAGTATCTCTGAAAGATAGAATCCGGAATGAGGTGAACCGGCAGAGAACCAAAGTTGTCGACATAGCTCACAGAATTAGCAAGCTGAAGTGGCAATGGGCCGGCCACATTAGCCGTAGAACCGATGACCGTTGGGGTAGACGTGTTCTTGAGTGGAGACCGCGAATCGGCAAAGGTAAGGTAGGACGCCCTTGGAGTGACGATCTTCGCAGGGTTACTGGTAGCAACTGGATGATAGTTGCCGAGAATCGAACTGAATAGCGTACAATTGGAGAGGCCTATGTCCAGCAGAGGACTGCTGTAGGCTGATGATGATGATGAAATTTCATTTTATTTATGATTTATTTTATTTTATTAATTTTTGAACGCATTAATGAGTACCTATTCATTTCTTTGTTAGAAGATTATTTAATTTTTTATAATTTTCATTTAAAAAATTCTTTAAACGCAAAGCAACCATCCACCGATAGGTAGTTACGAAAATATTTACACCAGTTTAGAGCAGTGGACCAGTGGCCCAGTGGTAACGACCGCGACGTCGTAGTTGTAGGATGTAGGTTCGAACTCAGACAGGCGCTTTCTTTATTTAAATTATTTCACCCGGCATCGGTGCTAGAGCTGCTGCAGAGCGCGCTGGTGGCGAAAGGGCGCGGCGGGGGCGGCGCACGTACATGTTGATCGCCTAAGCGCGCGAGACCTGCGCGCGGCGCTCCTGCGTCTCAAGCCCAAACGCTCAGTAGGTCCAGACGGCATACCACCTTACATTGTCAAAGATTGTCGTATGGTTTTGAGGAGCTCTTGTTGCACATTTTCAGCTTGTGTTTGCGGGAGGGTCGCTACCCGGACGAGTGGAAGATCACCCGAGTTTTCTCAGTCCAAAAAGGGGGTGCAGGCACTGACATGAGTGGATACCGACCGGTGGCAGTGGTTTCGGCGTTCGCTAAGGTATTTGAATCTGTGTTGCATAAAAGTATTTATACTCAAGTGAGCTCACAACTGTCAGACGCTCAACATGGCTTTCAGCCGGGTCACAGTACGGGGGGTAACTTGTTGTCATTTGTTAACTACCTGGCGCCCGTCATTGACACGGGAGGCCAGATGGATGTGGCGTATTTCGACTTCCGAAAAGCTTTCGACACCGTGGATAACGATGTGCTTTTATGCACACTCTCGGCTTTGAGATTCACACCGCACTTGCTTGAGTTCTTCGCTAGTTACCTTGGTGAGCGTCGACAGTACGTCGATTTTGCGGGTTATAAATCCAAACCATACAATATGTTTTCCGGGGTAAGTCAAGGGAGTAATATAGGACCTTCGGAATTCATTTTAAAAATAAATGATCTGCCAACTGTCGTAAAAAAGGCGAAGTGTGTATGTACTGTTTGCAGATGATTTGAAATTATTTCTGAAGGTGGAGGACACTGCAGACTGTAGTCGTCTCCAGTCTGACATTGCTAATATAGTCCAATGGAGCAAATCAAACAAGCTGCATTTTAATATTGAAAAGTGTTGTGTGATGAGCTACAGCCGCACGCGTGCTCCATTACAGCATCAGTACGAGATGGACAGCGCAGTTATACCACTCGTTTCTCATGTATGTACGAGACCTGGGCGTACAGATGGTTTTTGAGCTGACGTTCCGCAAACATATAGTTGAAGTGTGCGGCAGGGCTTTTAGAAATCTCGGTTTCATCTTGAGACAGTGTTAGGATTTTACAGATGTTGGCGCCGTTAAGGTTTTGTTTAATGCACTCGTCAGGAGTTACCTGGAAACAAGTGCAATCATTTAGAATCCGCATGAAGGGAAATACAGCCTCATGTTAGAAAAAATCCAGAACAAGTTTACCAGATTTCTGTATCGGAAACGGTACGGGGTCTAACAATTTTTTTTTTAATATTTATGTTGTATTTTATTTTATTGTTTGTAAATTTTAATAATCGTAAACATTGTGACTTATAACATCACTTTGGAGAAATCTGTAAAGCTGTTATAAATGTAATTTAAATAAATAAATCACTGCTGGTCTCAAAACAGTGAAGAAAAAACAAAGTGAGGAAACCTGCATGTCCTAGAACCAAAAATTGAAGACATGTGACATCTACCAACCCGCACTGGGCCCACGTGGTGGAATGCAGCCCTCATCCTGGATCGTGGGCTCGTGGTTAAATGATAACAGCTGCACAGGTCGCTTGCTGCGGTGGGTTCGTAGATGGGTGACCATTTGTTACATACCCCTCCCTGGCTCCGAAAGTATGTTAAGCTGTTGATCCCGACTGAAATTCGTTGATCTTTGACAGCAGATACCGGTAATCGTACGCCCAAGTCTGACAACCAGTCTTACCAAGGGGTGTTGTGTTCCCCGTACTCCTGGGTTGTGGAGATCAGCTAGGCAGTCGCTCCATGTAAAATACTGGTATTTAGCTGTATCTGGTTAGACTGGAAGCCAACCACAACATTGTTGAGAAAATGCTTTAAGAAACCTAGGTACTGTGGAATTAAAATGCTCACTTTGGGAATCCAAAGCGACCTATTTTTAGGCAAGGAGAAAGGAGCTTACAGAACACGTCAATGCTTCGATGAAATTCGATATACATAATAGCTACGCACCCTTATAGTAATGTTCACATTCTTATTTCAAATAAATTTGGTTACAAGAGAAGCAATCACTCGATTTCACGGAGGATTGATTGATTCAAATTGTGAATGTAGATTCGTCTGGCGGAGTAGGTAGAAGAAATTAGGATTAGTTACGTTTATTTTACTTATTCGAAGTAGGTTCTGTGTCTCATACACTAATGATTAATTAGATTAATTAGATTAATTTTTGGATTTTGGTATTATACTAGCTTTTGCCAGCGGCTTCACCCGCGTGGAGGTCGAAAATTATCCTACGGGAACGAACTGTCGGGATAAAAGTACATTTTGACCGCGGAGGTATTGCACTTTTTTTATGAAACACAGATTTTTTTTTGTATAACTGACGATAAATTTCTACGCTAGGGGTCTAGAATGATATGCTAAATTCATGGTTACAGTTTGCGCACTGGTTCAAAATGTATCCTGTATTTCATTTACACTTCTCTCAAAACGGTGAAGGAAAACATCGTGAGGAAATCGTTATGTCTAAAAACCTAAAATTCGAAGACCTGCGAAATCTACCAACCCGCGGGTAATTGGCGTAACACACTAACAGTAGGAATGGCTTATATTTTTACGGTTTAGCAACATTCATTTCGTTATTATCGTTGTTGAGCGGACACATTTTTCGAAGATATGAAGCAATGGATTAACAATATCCTTCAAAATGATTCAGATTGTGATTGATAGTGTGTTGCGCAATTATGGTATACTGAGCTCTCGTAGTGGATTATGGCCCACTCCCTCTCACAGAAAGAAGACCCATGCTCCAGCAGTGGGAACATTATTCCCTTTATTTTAAAACATTGCTTAAAGTTAATAGCGTTCGTTCCACGCGAGCTGGCAACATCTCATTTATAGTAGTTTTTCGTGATTATTTCATTATGCAGGGTTATTGGAAAAACACCATCAACCTCTTAAGAGGTCATTGTACTCATCATTATAAACAACTTTTACTATCGGACTATAGAGGTATGAGGAACAGGGTGTAAAGTTCGCTCATCCTCTAATGAAAAGGGAGGATCCTCCGACCAGACGGGTATTGTTTCTGGTGGGGAACTGCCCGACAGTTGATGTCGGGATGTTGCATATATGCGAGTTTCGTGGTAAACTCTAACTGCGCGATGTAGGATTTCTGTGACGTCCGAACTGCGTAGTTCGCATGTGGCATTGTAGATGGCGCCACATCACTGTTTGTGTTTCAAAATATTTGTTTGCGAAGTATTTTTCTGTAGTGCCGCTACAGGACCAAACCTGAAATCACAAAAAATTAAAATCAGCGGTTCCCTACATTTTGATGACTTATACGAACATAAATGTACGAAGCAGCTGATTTTTTAATATAACAATACCCGGTGTATTGTTTTATATTAAAAAATCAGCTGTCCTGTCTCCTGGACTACTATCACATGCAATTAGTTGCAGGTACAATAATATTACACCGGTTTACACAAGATAAACAACGGTAGGGGATAGGTAGGAACATATACCTACCTATCTGCTACCGTTGCTTATCTTGTACCTTGAAATTAAAGCAAACAGTAACGTCACGTGTGGGTCGAAGTAATGTTTGTATGGATAATATTGAAACTCCTAGCAAAAACAACTGTATTTCAACAGGGAACTGTGTCCTGTAAATAGTCCGTTTATACTTATTTTACCTTTGATTTAGCGGCACTGTCAAAACAGAGGCATACCGTATTCATTTCCGACGACGTTCCAACCCACCGCCATGAGAGTAGCAAGTTTACCAGCACCCCACAAAAAACACAGATATAGACCTCCTTCCACCCTCGTCGCCGAGGACTGCCGCGATATCCCTATCCATGTCCGCCCCGACCCTTGCTCGACACAAACACAACAAAAATAATCCTAACTTAACTAAACCTGTTCACAAATTAAAAAACGGCGTCAAAAAATTCATCCGCATCACTGTCGACTGGTAATGTCCCCAAGAGACTGGCGGCATTACCACGTTGTATGGCAATGCTCAGCCTCTGGCCAAGGTCGAAACCTGTAGTATTAAAGAGCGTAATTAGCACATTAAAAAAATATAATTATGGCGGTGCCAGTTCAGGGCGCGAACCACCGTTTCCTAAACAAAACAACTACATTTTTTATTATGTGAAGACTGGAAGTGTAGTGGTTATGAGTAGTACACTGTTCCTATGCACTACAACTCCTATAAGCTTAGGTATAAAGTGATTACCATCAGAGTAGAACCGAGACGAAAATTGCAAAAATAGTTGAACTTTAATAGGCAGCTAGGCAATGAGGCAGTTCGTGCACGACATTATTTAAAAGCCAGTTTCAAACTCAAATCACCAATGAGTAGCCAGAATGTCGCAGAACTAGTATTTCAATGGCGGTCTGTAGATACACGACGTGACGTAACGTTTCTCTAGTTTATGATTGGTTCGTGGGGGCCACGCGGTACATAACCGCATTTCAAAAATGTATGGTTAAACAATCATTTTAAGCAACGTTTATAAATAAGAGGGGAAGTACAGAAAACTTGGTAACAAACAATTAAACGGACGTAAACGGAAACTAAAAAGCAAATAAAAAACCTAGTCTAACTGAGCTCATATATTAATGTAAATGACTAATTTTGAGTCAGCGGAAACAAACAACTAACGCAGATCAATCAAGCTGTCATTTTTTTATCCGTTTGTTTGGAGCCAACTCAAAATGTAATGTAATGTAATTTACCGATGTAAATTACTAATTCCTAGCTAAGCCTAAGTTCCTAAATTAATATTGAGGAGCTTAGTTAGCCTCAATGGTTTATTTTTTATTTTCAGTTTGTTTGTCGGTTTAATTTTACATTAAATAGTTTTTTTTTTGTATTTTTTTTCTACACTTAGGGGTGGATTTTGTATTTCAATTTTATGTTCCAACCTCGGTAACCTTTCCAATAAAATAAAAATTGACAATGTTGGACTAGTAAAAGTTATGGACTAAACATATATAAAATAATACGCGTCGCTTGGGAGCCTATTCCTTTTTTTTTCATTGGTTAAAATCTAAACGATATGGTCTCCTCAACTCCAAACAAAGTAACAACCATTTAATACAAAACATACAATTTTAACTTTCCCATCTCTATGACATATTTAAAAGTCACCTCAATCTTGTTACCTAATCGCTGAGGCGGCTCAGATAAAATGCCTCACAGACAAGTGTCTGCCTACACCTCGACAGCCTAATAACAGCGTCATTATGTCACTTGAGAAAGTTCAAGGCTCAAGGGAGCTAGGGTGCTAGGGGGCTAAGCGGCTAAAATTAGACGGTAAGGATGGGGAAGGTAAAGAGCTTGTTGTAGCTGAACAGACAGTTTTGTGGAATAATGAGGTAAGGTTTGAGGACATTCTGTTTAGGAAAGGGTTGATATTTGTAAAGATTTCTGTCTTTCGGAGGAGTTGAAAATATTTCTGAGATCATAAAAAGCCAGTGTTGAAAATATTCTCAATATTTAGTCTAGATGTATATGTTTAAAAATAGTATCTTTAAATTGTTTTATTTCTGTAAAAATCTAGGTTTGTACAAACAAACACGTCAATCATATTTCAAAAACAAGATTTCGTAGAAACATTTTTTTACTTACCACTCTCAGAAGAAAGGCTGAAAATACTAAGAGATCACAGATCGCATATCTTAGAATACTTGATCATTTTAATATCGAATCATGAATGAGTACAATTTTAATATACATATGATATAATATCGTTTATTTATAAAAGGGGCATATTTACAAAGTATCGTAACAATTAAAATAGAGCACAGTCGGTTATTGCCTGAACTAGGTTGAACCTGTGCTTCAGGCTATGAAGTGCATTAATACATAATTCATGTAATAAATTAATAATGTGTATAAAGTAAAAACTAAGTTAAAATTAAATTAAAATAGCATGTTAGTCGTTCTATTTGCAGACAAGTAGATCTTCTGTCTGTGCATAAGCGATGGTTAGTAAATATTGAAGTATTATTTTCCTGCAGCTAAAGTAATTTAATTTATACATACTTAGTTTTCTATTTAACCTATTGTACAGAAATGGGCCTAAGAAAGTAAAAAATCTTTCTACAAAGACATGTTTTGAGGTTGCATTAGATGTGCATACTATAATCATTCCGTCTTTTGTTAGTAGTAGTAGTAGTAGTAGTAGTAGTAGTATTGTCAGTAGTGTAGGTAAGCATGGTGTGCTGTTTTAAGACTAAGTGCATTATGAAAAGTTGGCGAACAGTTAGCACGTTGCAGGATTTATATAGCAGATTCCCACAGGGAAAGAAAAAGGGATGGAAGTTTGCTACCTTTGAAATTGCTCTCTGAAGTCTTTCAAGAGGAAGCAGATTAGTTTTTGGTGCGCCACCCCACGATGTGATGCATTATTGTATTGATTGTTACAAGCCAAAGATCCAGTGAGGGAAATTAATTTTTAACCATTTCATTAAACTAGATACTACATAGTCTCGACCTTACGAGATTCCAACCATATTATCTTAATTAAAAACTTTCGGCGAAAAGCGTACGAAATATCCACATTTACCACCTGCAACTCGTAATCAATCATTCATTGGTACTTCCCTGCTTACACCTAAATACGGAAGACCCTCATAATATTCATCTGTCAAAATCTATATCAATTCGAACTGACATGTGGTGTACAGGGAGAAATGAAAGAAATCAATGATTGATTCCATTTGTATGTATCGAATGTAATATTCGTTGAGATTTTCTCAGAATTCTGATTACTGGAGTAAGCTTGATTAAGAACATTCATGATGTATTACTTATTAGCGTGTCATGGGGAATATGAGACCTTTTCAACTTTTCTGTGATCTTAGTTTAGATGATTATTTATTTTATTTCTTCTAAAAATGCATGGTATAATAATTATGGTTGGGACTAAAAATGTTGTAATAGTGCCAACTTTCATGAAGTAAAATCGTTTTAGTTACAATTATTATATTAGACTGGCTGTTTCTTGTGACTTCCTCTACTTACGTGTATTGTGTACGTGTTTCTTTTCGTACTAATGTATAGATTGAAAAGTAGCCTGTGTCTTTCTCCAGATACCGGCTATAAAACAACACACACTCACACACACACAACAGAAACAGATGGCCAATGGGGCCGAAAGGTTCTGGAGTAGCGACCGCGTACCGGAAGACGAAAACTTGGAAGGCCTCCTAAAAGGTGGACCGATGACCTGGTGAGGGCCGCAAGAGGCCGCTGGATGCGGGAAGCACAGAACCGGTCGAAGTGGCGGAGCTTGGGGGAGGCCTATGTCTAGCAGTGGACGTCTATCGGCTGAAATGATGATGATGGTTATATTATAATTAGAATGGATACTGGCTGAAATCGTCTAAAGTTTGTCTCTATTAACTGAATATCCTTAAGATCTTTTGTCATAAGCCATAAGTCATTTATTCATTTGTTTAACATAGGTAGGTACAATAATGATGAAATATAAAGGTAATATAGAGTGCGCTATGTTATGCCAGAGGGCGTACAAATGTTTTTTAGTAATAAAAAATTAAAGTATCAAGCCAGGCAGGTCTCAATGATTCAATTAAATACAAAAAGTTTGAATATTTGAATATAAATGGCAATAGAAACGAATGCATTTTTTTTTAATGTCAGTTACCTTGCACAACACACAGACTAAAAAACAAATTTATAACACAAAGTACATTAATAATGTTAATTTAAAATACTGATGTCAATAAAAAAATAATTATGTAAATTAAAAAATACAGAAAATTAATGCCTTGCGTGTGTAATACAACAACGGTTTTAGGATACTGCTGTCGCAACATGTATTGTTGTTAGATGTGTCCAGAAGATGACATAATACATTATAGTATTCCTAAGTTAGAATAGAATAAATTTATTTTTCAAAGATTACATTCAAATGGATTGAATTCCTGGACCTCACACTAGGATTCCCTGTGTTGTGAGATCCAGGCTACTTCGTTCCGTTAACATTTTTGTAGAATAAGGTAGGTACTTAATAATAGGCATAAAAAAATAAAAGTAATAAAAGTTGTATTGTACTCATAGAAATCTTTTGATTGTGTAATTATTGTTCCTAACTACTTTGTGTATGTTTCTGTCTTAGTTCATTTCAGATCTAACGAAATTATGGGGAATATGCCTGAATCAAAGATGAATAAAAATAAAATGTATTAAAAACCTATTTTAGTATAATAATCTTGTATAATCAGATAGCTCTTAGAGTGACATGCGTTCTATGGAAATGTCGGAATAACTATATGTCGTGATATTCATACAGCCAATATCTAAGAAGTAGCAGTAATGTCTAGCAACCAGTATTTGCAACATAGCGTTAATACCATTTGCCATGGTTGTGCTCCAAAATTGGAATATTTTCTGCATCCAATATCGTTGGCAGGGTAATGTGATTGTATGCAGGAAATGGAATTTATTATTTATTGTTAGTTCACGGCTCGTTTATTTGTGTTCTGGGATACACAAACAAGGTGATTGTGAATAGTTTTCAAGCCTATTAAAGAATCAAATACAGCTTTTGTACCTCTTTTGTGGCCAATTTTTGACCCAAAATATTTGATATTCGATAAATCATGGGGCTTTTAGCTTTATAATAACAGTCACACAGGCCGATTGATCAGGTTAAGCTACTCTTATCACGGTTGATTCATGGATGGCTGGCAATCTTTACATACCAAGACCTCCGTGCCCCGGAAAGAACGTTAAGCCGTTATTCTCGGCTGTCATTCATGGATCTCCGACAGTCGTTACGGGTCGTCAGAAGCCCGAAAGTGACAACCAGTCTTACCAAGAGGAATCGTATTACCCAGTAACTGGGTTGTAGCAGGCAGATAGGCAGTCACTCCATATAAAATACTGGTATTCAGCTGCATCAAATGAGACTGGAAGCCAACCCCAAAATAGTTGAGAAAATCCTAGGTAGATGAAAATTTGGTAAAAAATGCTAACTACATTTAAGTACCTACTTGTGAGCGATAAAGTTCTGCAATGAAAACAAATATTGGTGTTCAGGTCGTGAAGGAGCCTTTTTTATGGGAACTGCTACAAAGAGCGGTGTAAGTAAAACAAAGAACCTTGTTGGTAATTGTATTTTTGAGCAGTTTGGGGTTGAAAATCTTGGGCCGTAAGGTCCGATTGCTCAGGTGTCTTTAAGGAAATCTTGAGACGGCTGATTCACAGTTCCCTTGACATGGAACAGGTTTTTGCCTTGACCAGAGGCTGAGCATGACCATACAACGTGGTAATGCCGCCAGTCTCTTGGGTACACTCCAGTCGACAGTGATGCGGATGAATTATCGACGCTATGTTTTAGTTTGTTAATAGTTTTAGTTTAGTCATTTTTATTAGGTAATTAATAACTTATTAGTTCATATCGTTTTATAATAGACTAGCAGCGCTCCACGGTTTCACCCACGTAGTTCCCGTTCCCGTGGGAATACGGAGTTAAAATATAGCTTATGTCACCCGGGAATAGTGTAGCTTCCCAACAGTGAAATAATTTTTCAAATCGGTTCAGTTGTTTCGGAGCCTATTCAATGCAAACAAACATAGAACAATCAAATCTTTCCTCTTTATAATATTAGTATAGAAGGCGTTGGGCAATTTTAGCGTCCTGACTATCTGTAATACGTTGTAATAAATATGCTTTGTTTTGCACATTACAACGGGCCATGTATGATTTGCGCAGGTGTCAAATATAGCCAAAATATCTACTTATTTTCTACATCTTATTTTGACTAAAATAATTCTATCTACAATAGCAAAATCAGTTTTTGAACAGCCCTTACGAATCAGGGTGTTCGTGCGAGCGCCATTTTAAATAAAATAAGAGGCAATAGTGTTAATACGAGTCGCATGTGCGCAGAAGTAATTAAACCTGCGTATCTCGTTAGCAACGTGCGGAGGGGGCGCGGGTCCTTTATTACACGGTACTTTCTTAACATTAGATGCAGAAAAGCACGAAAAAACTAAAGGAAATCCCCTGAAATACATGTGTGGTGTATTTGGGTAACTCGTTTTTTTGTTTGGGAAATCATCAAATGACTTCTCCCGCTCTGGGTGGAGCAGGAAGGCGTGTAAGACTTTTACTGACTAAAACCCACCCATGTTCCCTCAGTTGCCCTTGTACCAGGGGCGACGGTAGGTATCTCTTTCGAACAACCCGCACCCCTGGATAACTCGTTGATTGGCAAGGTGTATAAAGTTCCTTGAATTTTCTTTTATTTCAAGCTGTGCGCCGCTTCCCGTCTGCAAATATGACAACATTTCATACAAACTTTCATGCTTTATTTATCCCCGGGGCATGAATTTTCGAAAATCCTCTCTTACGTTATTTATTCCTCACACATCAGAATTACGATTCCAAAGCTGGTATTGGAAAATCTCATAAGCATGATTATAATCTATGACTCTGATGGCACCAATAGGCACGGTATCACTAAAGAGCATAGTACACATGCATGGAACGTAATAAACTCTTATTCTATCATTGTGTTTTCTTCACAAAACTGTCATCATTTACCTACCATTTTGTAACTATGCTGAGGTCGTCTTCCAATCGTACCCAATGCAGCTTAATATCAGTGTTTCACCAAATTTATTACATTTTTGTATTCATTCATAAGCTACTAAGGTACAGAGGCCAGCACATCAAGCTACCCCAATCTGTCAAATTTCTTTGATTGTTTTTCAACTTTATTACAAAGGAATAAAGGTAATAAAGGGTTTAAGTTCAATTGGGAAAATTTGACAGTTTGGGATAGCTTGACCTGCTGGCGACTGTACTTCAAAGTTATTGAGACTATCGGAAGAAAGTTGCTATTCAAAATAAGTCGTAAACGAAAACAGACTGTTGCATCATAGACATTATACATATTGCTTGAGGCTCGATTTGTGTCTCAATCTACTTGAGTATCGATTGATTACCTTTCTGGAATAAGAACGACGCTCAAGTTTACATCCTAAACTTGACCGACTGATTGACGATCAAACTGAACTTGTGGAACGTTCTGTTATACTTACCTAAAAGTAAATAATTGAATGTCAATATCTTGAATAATTCAAAATATAGACATTCAATTATTTGCTTTTGTTATTGTTACCAAGTAGCGAACTATTCAAGTTAATGTAAATCAAATCAAAATACACAGTTTTTCAAAAAGTTAAGTCTATTAGTTTGACTGTAGGCACGTTTTTAAGAACGTTTATTATGTTTGTGGCAATACCTTGACGTCGTAAGATCAATAAAGACTAACTTGAAATGTAGCGAAAAGGCCATATTTTCAAACAAATCATTTCTAATAAAGCTTGTATGGTCCTGCTGCAGAGCAAATATGTAAAAATATCACACGTTGTCTCCTAAATGCTACTCATCTTTCTGATTATAAGGTAAAAAGTTTTAAAATAATTTTGTTTGTGCAACGATGATACATTTCATAGAAAAAACCCTTTAAAAACTTGTGAGGTTGGTCGATTAAGGTCGTTGAACAGCATGAAAGGGTGTCGAATCATGATAAAAGAGTAACCGTGGAGTTTCTTGCCGGCTCTTCTCCATAGGAAACAGTAATTTGGAACCGTGCATCTAGCTTCTGACGCTTTCATAAGTGCCCATGCAGGTTTATATGAAATTAAATATTTTGATTTGATGAAAAATTTGAAAAAAAAAATGCAGTCGCCATCTTGGATTTTAATTCAGATTATTTGCTTCAGCTCCCTCGAAAACCATGAAAACTATGTGTCTCCCTGTCTCTTTCGTTTTAAATATAATAAAAAGCGGCAAAGAGGCATAACGCTTTATTACCTGACAATATCTACAATTCCTAGAAATTTACTCCCTACCGCAAGCTACGTTAAAGAACTTCGTTCCAAAAAAGCTGTATTCGAAATGAGTACGACAGTGGAGACGCGCGCCAGGAGTCACGCATCTTAGGGTGTAAGTTAAAATCCAATTATGTTTTCTCAAAACGCTCTTATGCTATTACCAACAAACTTGTGTTTCGCTCTGTTGACTTTTGGCTCAAATTAGTTTAAAGCTAACTCACGAAAAAGCTTGTTTATGTCAACTTTTTCGTCAACAAAATAAAAGGAAATAAAGTTTCGCGTAGCTGTCGTTTAGAACTTTTTGGTAAATGGATATCTTTTTTCCTTTGAATTTATGAGCTGATATTAATTCTTTTTGCCTTTGGGCAATCAGGTTTTTCATATAATCCGCCTCAACAATTGCAATATTAACACGTTTGCTATATTATTCATATTTGTTGTTAGTGCTGTACATCTCGATGGGCAAACCATCTTTTTGTAATGATGTGAACGTTTAACTGACAACGAACCTACATTATACATCATGTCTCGGAAATAACGCACACCACCTAACACCCCAATTAAAATACATAATGTTAAAATCATCATACATACACAGGCTAGACTAAACTACATTCATAATGTGCACCAATTTATTTACACGTTGTATAACGGAGAGATGAAGAAAAAGAGAGAGAGAAGAAGAATACGAATTTATTTACACATTTTTGGTCACAAAAGATTTTTTTTATGGTCACTGATAGCTAGCGAATTGTAATAGTTAGTGGACTGTAAATAGAGATGAAATGATAGAAACACGTATAGTAGCAAGATTATAAATTTGTTAAAAATATTATGACAATGCTCTAATAATGAACGAAACCTGACAACTGCTCAGACGTAACAAAACACTATCTTTAAAAAACATGACATTTTATCTACAAAAAAGGTCGCACTACAGCCAGTCGCCAACAGACACAGTAAAAACTTCTTTAAAAAGAAAAACGTTTTTCAGATTTTGTTCTTTCCTGACATTAGGATACTAATACTGTCCGTTGCATTTGGCTGCACTAGCACTACTTGATACAAAGAAAATGTAAGTTGACCGTATTTGCCACCTCAGCACAGAATAAAAGAAAACATGATCAATAAACAAGGACTTTGGTACGCTAAAAAATATTTAAATAAAAGTTTAAACTTTTTCCGAGACGTCCACACTTTTCAAGTCAAAGTCATAACGTTTACTGCGAAATACAAGAACAAAAATTGGTTTTACATTATGTTGTTATGTGACTTAGCAACCCTTAGCAAGCATTGCATTACCAGCACAAATTCTTTAGCATGGATTATACCAGCATGTAGAAAATATCTCTCGAATTGCGGTATTTCGCATAAGAGTATCTTGTATCGTAATAACTAATCTTGAACCGTGAATCTGCGCTATAAAGATTGCCATTCTCTTATCAAACTGCCTGTACACACTTGCATCCACGAATATACAGCGCGAGAGTGTATGTACAGATTTGCCTGGAGATTCGTGGATGTTTCAGTTTTCACTGTAAGAGATTCCAGTTCTCTCGGGATTGTGGGTTGCTATTAAATATTTGACCTGACTTGGATATCTACGCTCTGTGTTATTTGGTTGGACCGTTTATTTACAATTGTGGTGTCAGCAGAACTCTTGGTTTAGCTCGAAACTGTTGGCAATTGAATAGTGTTTGTATACATGCAGCAGGATTATACCGAGTTTGAGGAGACGGTTCTACGAAGTTTGTGGTTGTGAACAGATGGTCACTATTTTGAGTAATTGCAACATTTATGATAAATGATAAATTATTTTATTTCTGTAAGCATGTTTGTACAAACACTTTTACAAGTCAATCATATTGTATAAACCAGATGCGGTCATCGTTTTCATTCGTTTAATGAAATATCATTTAAATGACGAACGCCACCGACAAACGCACCGACGATAGTTGAAGTACTATTACCAGCCCAATTACGTGGGTAAAAGTAACAGTGTTCATCGCCTCTCGTTCGTGACTGTACCAGCAACTTTCCCGTTGTGTATATTTCTATTAAACGGCCATCACTAAGCTGGATAGTAGTAAAACACACTCGGTACGCAATATCACATTCTAAAGCCGATCTATATTCCTAGAGCTGACAGCCGATATTAGGAAATATGTGCCGCGTTGTCCGGCGAAAGGAAGAAAAATAGGCCCCATTCTACATGCAAGATGGATTTATTTTATGGACATACCGTTTTGCGTTTATGGAGAAGGATATATCAAAGCTTGTTTTCTGAATAAACAAATTATTGTTGTCTCTATGGTAAGGGAAAGTTGAAGGATAAATTACCCTCTATAGTAATGATTCTTAGGTACGTCCAGGAAAACGGTATTCGGGCATTAGCTTATCAGACTGGCTAACTGATAAAAAAAACTTCATGACAAAAAAATAAAAAATACTTTTGTTTCGGAAGTCAGTGGCCAAAAACGAAAATACAACACCAAACACACATTTTTAACGTTTATTTGCAACTCTGTTCTTTTTTATGAATAAAGTTAAGTTAATACAATTTCAGTGACACAATTTCACAAATCTTTACCAACAACGCCACTCTGTCATTGAATAGAATAGAATAGAATAGAATTTATTTGCAAATATGGGTACCTAATACATAAGTAGCTGTAGGTATCACAAGACAGAGTTCTGCCATATTTCACCATTCGGCATGCTAACATTTTCAATATATAAGATTGTTAAAATTTCATTTCTCATTTAAACATTGACTTAATTATTAGACTCTCATTATATAAAATTATTAAAATTCAAATTTTCATTAAACATTAACTTAATTATTACCTACATTAAATAAAATTGTCATTAAAACATAAACATAGTGGTCAAAATTATCACACACACACACACTCACACACACACAACAAACACACACGCACACATAATCACTCCTCACAATTTTTTTTTTACGCCCATTCAACAAATATGTACGAGTATGTGATCATCAGTATTGTTATGCAATTATGTAATATTTTGTAAAAATGTGTCAATCCTTTCTAAAGTACACTGTCCTTCAAGATACAGGATTCTCCTAGTTTGAAGGGGTCTTCTTACTCATATATATATACCCCACACCTATCTCTTAGATACTAAACAATCTCTGATGTTACCTAGGCTAAGTCTTTTGTCAAATAAACGATTACTTACTTACTATATAAACAAACATACATTAAAATTACAGGTCATAGATAATACATAACATTCCATATGTAGAAAAATAATTAACATGGCAATAATTAATTAACTAAAAATTATGTACAAAAACAAGAACGTTTTATCTATTATTAATTTTCGAAGTCTATTTTTGAATTGCACCGTTTTCAAGTCTTTCTAAGCACTTGGTAATTTACTATAGACAGTTGAGGCTATAATATCTCTTTAGCTTTATGTGAACCTGCAAGAGGGGTGATTTTGACATTTAACTTCATATCCGCTATACACGCTCCTGTCATCTCCATCAGGCTCCTGTCACAATGTCGCTAGAGAGACCCATTGGGTCGTGAGTTTGGTGGTCCCATGGAACAAATAAATGTTAAATAATAAATTATATCAATAATAAAAATGTTAAATAATAAATCGTAATCGTAAAAAACTTATAATTCACTCACCACTTTTGTTGAAGTGGTACTTAGTGTACAAATATTAGTAGTGTGACAAACAGGAAAAACATTCTATTGCTCACAATGGTGTGACAATCTGGTAAAACCATTCAGCGATATTCGTTCTGATTGCACTCATATTATGTTATAATTGGGTTCGTTCGGAATATCGTATAATTTTCCGTTCATTTTCACGTAGCTATTCAGTTCACCATCAGTGCTTCAAAGTGTGTCATAAAAGACAGACTTTTATACTCTAGAATGTGTGTCTGAGTGTTTGTGATTCTAGATTTAATTAATATTTACTGAAACGGCACGTGGTTATAAACGAGGACGTTCCAATGCAGTTAAATAAATATGGATCATTTGCATAATATGCAAAGGTTTTATGTTGTTTCCTTTTAAAGGCTTGAGTGTTATAAGTTGCTTGTTATCTGCGTCTATAGAACTCCAAACTCAGATCCTACTCAGTTCTTATGTAAATTAAATAATCTTTTGAACTACTTAACTAATAAATACAAGTCCAAATTTCGTCTAGTAATAACCGGTGACTTGAATATAAATACGTTGAAAAAAGGTAACGTTACTAATCACCTACGAGACATATCCTACAACTATAACTTGAAAATTCACATTGATGTGCCTACGCGCAAGTCATCTTGCATAGACCATATTCTAAGTAATATTCCAAATGCTTCCGCTTCAGTTTTGCCTCTCTATCTCTCTGACCATGACACAGCCCAAATGTTGAGTTTTCCTATAAATGAAAAGATTCAAAAATGCTCATCTTATCATGTATATAAAAGAGATTACAGTTCGGACAGTGTTCGTAAGTTCAAGGAATGTTTAAATAATTTATCTTGGTCACACATATACATCTCAAATGATGCAAATATATTTAGTGAGTTTCATGAACTGCTATGCTTATTCTACAATCTTTGCTTCCCAAAAGTAAAAGTAAAAATAAATAACAATAATTCAAATAAAAAAAATTGGATAAGTAAAGGCTTAAAGAAATCTTGTAAAAAAAAACGTGTACTAAGATATAAATACTATAAAAATAAAAATTCAAATAACAAAATTAATTATATGACATATTCCAATATTCTAAAAAAATGTATAATTAATAAAAAAAAAAAATGCGCAAATATTAAATATATAAAACAACAGTGAAAACAAATGTAGGGCCACGTGGGCAGTAATAAAAAATGAAATGCACGATACAAATTGCATAGGAAATATGGAGAAAATTACAGTTAACAATACAACACTAACAAATCCTATTGAAATTGCCACCGCCTTTAATAATAATTATATTAATTTATCACATACGAGCAGTCAGGAAAACATAAAACCTCGTATTAGTGCATCCGTTAACTCAATGTTTTTAAAACCTATGGAGGAAAGTGAGGTTAGACGAGAAATACTGTCATTGTCCAATTCCAATTCTGTGGGCTATGATGAAATCAACACTAAAATTATTAAAGAGTGTACCAATCAACTAACTGCTGTTCTGACATATTTAATTAATTTATCGTTTGCATCGGGAACTTTTCCTGATGCCCTGAAATACTCGATAGTCAAGCCTTTGTATAAAAAAGGAGAAAAATCTGATATTAATAACTATCGTCCTATAACATTAATACCCATATTGTCCAAAATATATGAAAAGTGCATGTATGGAAGAATAATTGACTATTGTGATAAAGGATAGTGGGCAAAAATGTTTGGACGGCACACCCACGTCCGCCACAGCTCAGACTACTTTTGTTTGGAAGGTATCAAAGCCATGTCTCACTGTGCCAATGTGCATCAAATTCTGTCCGAGGGTTCTCTTTATATTTTGAGTCGAATAGGTTTAACTTACTGAGCATGAATAAATTAAACAGTGTTTAATTATTATCGTGATCTATTATTATTGAGTCCAAGAAGAGAGCCGGTCTGTGGATATTCTCTTCATATCTCGCCAGGCTCAAAAACCATATTACAACCATTACGTGGGCGCAGCAACCCATGGTACGGTTCCCTGTTTTACATGAACAATAATAATGAGTCAGTGCATTCAATCTGCTCTCATCATCGTTTATTAACACATATGTGTAATAAAACTTCGACCTAGTGTACCTAGAGTGTATCTTTGCTCTCAGAAGCCACAGGTTTGTTCCTTCAATGCCAGTATTATTGAGCTCGGTAACGAGTTGCTCGGGTTCTCGGTAAAGCGAAATACTGAAGTGCCCGTCCCCCCGAACATGCTCACTATAGTAACTTTTTGCCAATTTACGTTGATATGTACCCAGAGCAAAAATAATTAGTTACCTTTGGGTCAGCGAAGTAAACCTTAATGAATTAAGGCTTGCAGCCAGGGCTAAGGACACGTACCTCAGCTTTGGGCATCGCTGTTAGGACAGGCTAGATCGGACTGAGGTAGGTAATACGTAATAGGTAAAACGGGCTGTTGTCCGTAACTCCACGTCAAAACGCGTATTTTGCGTACAGGTGGGAGAATCGGTAATTCGATCCACCCCAGCTCCTCGAGAAAGGCCAGCAACGCTTTGGTGTTGCTGACAATCTCACGTAGGTTACCTGGGTTACCGAAGTATTTTGCCCTGTAATTAGCGACCTCCGGGCAGTTTAACAGCACATGAGCCGCTGTCTCGTCGTCTTCCATGCAGGCCCTGCACAGCGGACTGTCTGTTACTCCTATGACAAAGAGATGTTTATTAAATGACCCATGGCCAGTTACGGCTGCTGTAACTGTACGCAGCTGTGGTTTTGTTAAACGGAGAACCTGTTTCGTGAGGCGGACATCGAACGCAGGAAGTGCTTCCTTAGCCTGCCTGCACCCACTTAGGTCCATCCATATTTTGTGATGATGATCCCTGGTTCGTTTCCTTACCAGAGTGCGTAGATACCCGAAGGGAAGTGGCGCAATGGCTTCTGGTCCCACTGGTGTCAGGCTCGACCCCCTCCTGGCAAGTTCATCGGCTGCATCGTTGCCTAGCGAACCACTGTGTCCTTTGATCCACTGAATGGTAATATTGTTGAGGCTACCTACCTCTTTGAGGCGCTGGTGGCACTCGTATATCAGCCCAGAGTCAACCGTGTGACTGTTCAGCGCTTGTAGAACAGCCATGCTGTCTGAGAGTATGCGAATCGAGTGATCCTTAACTTCCCTGGCCATGATAGCAGACCTGTTTTTGATCCGTCCGTGAAGATACGCAGCTCTGCGGGGCGCAAGCCTTCGCATCGTCGATCCTCATGCAGTTGGATTCTGTATTTTTATCGAAGATAAAACTCACTGTTGAGTTCCTTAAGTAGCTCGGTGTGTTGTGTGTCTGTCTTACTCCAGAGATTTGTAGCCTTTAGACGCACCGCCGCCATCGTTGCTTCCTGCTGTATGAACAGGTGGAGCGGCGGCAGCCCCAGCATGGCCTCGATCGCTGCAGTCGGAGTAGTCCTCATGCAGCCCGTGGTCTTTGCATGTGCTGTAGTTTGTTGGTAACTGTAACTAGCTTGGTGCGGACTGAGGTAAAACGACTGCGCGGCCGACCCAGCTAACCATTTTGAAAACGGTCCATGGGTGGGGGTAAGTACGAGCGCAGAAGATTTTATGGTCAGCCAGCCTTTGCTTTGTCTCTGGCCCATATCTTTTGATAAAAATCACGTCATTATAGTCAATAATAATATTAAATAACGATACCCACTAGTAAAAATAATTTCACTCAGTTTTGGTACGTACACAGTTTTATGTAATGACCTCGGGGATAGTTTTTAATGCATCGTAATTAAAAATTATTGCAATTGTGAGATGTTTCGAGTCATATTTAACACATGGCTGGCGGAGCTGGGTGTATCTTGCCCAATATCCTTTTATATAATTAGCAAAGAACAATATGGCTTTCAGAAAAACAAGTCCACTACTTTGGCAATATTCTCCCTGGTAAAAGCTGTAGTTAGTAATATCAATAATAAAAATCTGACCACTGGGCTATTTTTTGATGTCTCAAAAGCCTTCGATTTAGTTTCTCACAATCTGTTGCTCAAAAAACTTGAACTTGTAGGTATCAGGGGTCCTACACTTCAGTGGATAAAATCATATCTCAGTAACCAACAACAATGAGTCATTATTGATAAAATTGATGGAAATCAAGTTAAGGTGCCTTTTTCATCAGAATACAAGCACAATACATGTGGTGTACCACAAGGAAGTGTACTGGATCTTGTCCTGTTCTTGCTGTACATAAAAGATATTATTAATATAACTGACCACCGATGTATATTATTTGCTGATGACATAGCTATTATTATAACGACAGAAAAATGTAACAATTTTAGAAATAATCATGAGACTGACATTAATAATACTATAGATAAATTAATACAATGGCTTGACATAAATAATTTAAAAATAAATCTTAATAAATCTGTTTATATTAATTTCAATAAATGTAATAATCCTAAATATAATATTAAACTAAACGTATCAAAAATTAAAGAAGTAGCACAAACGAAGTTTCTAGGCGTAATTATTGATGAGAATTTGAATTGGAAAGAGCATGTGGATAACGCTGCAAAGAGAACAAATAAATTTGTCTATGCTCTTAAACAAATCAAAAATATTACAAACTTAAAACAGCTCTCATGACCTATCATGCATATGTAGAATCGGTACTACGTTACGGGCTTATAATATGGGGAAATAGTACCGACATAAACCGAGCATTTGTTGCTCAAAAAAAGTGCATTAGGGCAATTTACGGGATGCACTCGGAGGAATCTTGTAAACCCATATTTAAGAAATTAGGTTTGTTACCGCTGCCGTTGCTTTATATATTGGAAATATGTATGTTCGTTAATAAACATAAAGACCTGTTTATATCAGCCATCCAAGGAGCCGGCGTGATCCACAGAGACTCGTTCTGCATGATCTTCCCAAGCTTGCTAAATATAATAAAAGCTGCTTATATAATTGTGTTAGTATATATAATAACATACCGAGTAGCATAAAAAACTTAAACTCCAGATTATTTAAGGGAAAATTGTTTGACTGGTTAAAATTGAAAAATTTCTATGGTCTTAAAGAATTTATGGATAACAAATTCTCATGTTAGTATTAAGTGAACATATGCATGCTAAGTACAATTCTGGCAAAACATGTAAGATCTTTATTGTAAATTATTGTAACACCATGTATACCATGTTTTATGCAAATAAATACTTACTTACTTACTTACTAAAAAAGAAAGAGCGAGCGTAAGAGTTGTTTATTTAGACACTAAATGGTACGGAGAAACCACTCGGAGAGTAGTAGAAACAAACAGACAGACACATATAAAAATGTTTTAAGTACCGTATTTATCGTACTTTCATTTTATGCATTGGGCTAAACAATAGGAAAGATTTGATTGTTTGTTTGTTTGTTTCCATTGAATAGGCTCCGAAACTACTGAACCGATTTGAAATATTCTTTCACTGTTTGGAAGCTACAGTATCCCCGTATTACCACGGAAACGGGAACTACGCGGGTGAAACCGCCGAGCGCTGCTAGTGCTAAATGAATGTATTTTTTTCTTTCTTTTTCTCATTTAGTAAAAAGCTGTTATGTTGATAATACAAACAAACACATCAATTTGATTTATTTGTATACGAGAGATATAGATTTTTCAAATTGTAGTCCAAACCAGTGCAAAAAATATTTATTTTCCTGTAATTTTAAAGTGTTTCATAATACCCTCGTTTCAGTGAGTAAAGCTGGGTTCAACAGTACAGTAACAGTCGCTCGTTACTCACTCACGTCAGCGGCAAGTGCGATGTTTTATGCAAACCGCGCCACTTGAGAACTAAACGCCTATACGGAACCAATAGCTGCTATGCAGGGTTCGGGTTATCAGCAAGTTACAATTATTGGTTGTTTTAATAGAAACGATTAGAGAACTTTGTTCTACATAGTACGGGTTTTATGAATACTAGTTTTTGCCCACCAAATTATCCTATAGGTTCGACTAACGGGATATAAAAACGTTAAAAAAAAAAATGAAGTTATATTATTTTTTAGTCGGTTTTTATTAATAGTGAGCATTATAGTGTTTTTTGCAGTATTTTGTTCAGTGGTTCATTGCTGAAAATTGTAAGAAAAAAAAAAGAATGCAAAAAAAATGGTTGTTCTACACAAATCAAAAGCACATTATTCTATTAAAATTCCTATTAAGCCTTTTACAATATATTTTTATGTCAGGCAAACTTTATGATTAATATAATACATAAGCTTAACACAAAAATGTAAATTGAAGTAGTTATTTTTTTGAAAATTGTTTTTATTTTTCACTTTTTGGTTACGTACTCCACACCATTTCAAAATTTCATCATCCTTGGGGTCAAAAAATGCATATTTATGCGATAGCAACATTCGCGGTTGATTTGCTGTAATTTTTTGAAGAGTTCCGTTGTCTGTCTCCATTTCGGACTAAACCCATTATGAAATAAATAAGAATTTTGCGAATCCGTCTATATATGACGGGTTGTGCCCGAACATATTTTTTTTTAAACATGTCGAATTGATAACCTCCTTTTTGAAGTCGGTTAAAAACTCTCGCATGTCCTAAACCAGGCCATGGTAGGTATACCTGTGTTGCCTATGATCTAAATCTGCGAGTTACTTGCGTAACACACAAAAAGAATGGTTGCCATTAAGTCAGTTCAACAACATCCATTGCTTTATTTACGTTGTTGAGCACGCACATTTTTCGAACATATGAAGCAATGGATTCCAAAATGATTCAAATTCTGACTGATTGTTTGTTACGAAATGAAGGTCTTTTAGCCATTAATACAGATACACAACATTACTTTCGCTTACTATAATAGAGTACTAGCCTTTGCCAGCGGTTTCGCCCGCGTTGAGGTCGAAAAGTATCCCACGTATACGTACTACCGCAATAAAAAGTGTCCTATGTGTTAATTAGGTTATAAACTGTCTGTGTACCAACTTTCATACAAACCTGTTTAGCCGTTTTTGCGTGACTGAGTAACAATAGTACATTATGGTACAAGTGTGTAACGTTGGTGACTATCGCTGAGGCGCCATTGAGGTCTTAAGAGAGCCGAGGACGATAATCATCAATACACACGTGTATCATACGACGTTTTTCAACACACTTGCGAAGAAAATAATACTACAAAATCATCATCGTCATCATCATCGTCATCGCCATCGTCATCGTAATCGTAATCGTCATCGTCATCGTCGTCATCGTCATGTCATCGTCATCGTCAACGTCATCGTCATGTCATCGCCATCGTCGTTATCGTCATGTCATCGTCATCGTCATGTCATCGTCATCGTCATCATCATCGTCGTCATCGTCATGTCATCGTCATCGTCAACGTCATCGTCATCATCATCGTCGTCATCGTCATGTCATCGTCATCGTCAACGTCATCGTCATCATCATCGTCGTCATCGTCATCGTCATCGTCATTATCATCATCATCGTTGTTTTTAAGAACAAAGCAACTCAACCAATTTAAAAAACAACCTATAACTCACTAAGAACAAAGCAACTCAACCAATTCTATAACTCACTAGTGAATAATAGTAATGAAAAAGTCACAGTTTGATAGTAGGTGTCATTATGTGCCTAATTGCAGTGAAATTAGAGCCATTTTATGAGCAAGTGTGTTGAAAACATACAAACATCTAAATACACAAACTTTCACATTTATAATATTAGTAGGACAGATTTTTGTTCCATCCTTTATCCAATCAAAGCTAATTAAACAGTTGTTCCTAAAACTGTTGACCATTTGAAACGCAAACTAAAAACACACACTAAGTTAAACAGTGCTCTTAAATGTTACAAATATAGAGTTGGCTAATAATACAACGTTAGAAACTTTGTAGACATATATTATTTGCTTACACAGTAAGCTTTATTTAGGGTATAAGTACCGCTAAGAGTTTAGTTATCTCAGCAGGGCCCCAATTCTGTGTAATTATAATAATTCCCCGAGGAATCTTACTACATCCAAATTACGTCAATATCGTGTTTTTTTAAACCAACGTAACGGTTAGGAATCGGAATGTCATATTCTGTATGTTCCAAGACAATTTGTCGATATTATTAATACGATTTTAGCAGATTTCGTGTGTGATTGACGTGGTTACGAGTAAGGAATCGTTAAGTGGTCATAGTGAATTCAGGCCCTGGTTGTTAAAAGCAATATTGCCTTCATTGTAGTTTTGTGACTAGCTTAAGAAGCATGGAGGTTGCTACATTGCCACTTTGTTACCTCTCTAAATATTTATTTTTATTCCGTCAGTTTTACCGCTTTTTTTTAAGAGTGGGAAATCATCAAATAACTTCTCCCGCTCTGGGTGGAGCAGGAGGGCGTGTCAGACTTTTGCTGTCTAAAACCCACCCATGTTCCCTCAGTAGCCTGTGTGCCAGGGGCGGCGGAATCTCTTTTGAACATTCCGCACCCCTGACAGGCATCGGCCCTTGCGGACTCCACCAGTTGGTGCTGACATCTCTTTGAGGCGCGCGTGATACACAATGCGCCTTCGAACCGGGCTTGGTCCATACCGGACAGCGAGGTACCCATTACTCGCCATCCGCAAGCCCGCGCTTACGGTGGCCCGGAATCAGCTTGGGATTCCTGACGCCCAGGGCGTCTCCTGCGGAGGCTAGGGCCGTGAGGGCGCATATACTGCCTCTCCCTCAGTTTTACCGCTTCAAAATCCGAGAAAAAAAAAAAAAACATGTACCTAATTATGATGACAAATATACCCTTTATTCGGTTAAGGACAGATTCTGTTTACGGCAGATTCTGGTTACGGCAGATTCTTTTTATGGCAGATTCGTGTTATGGCAGAAATACAATCATTAACCCTAGATAGATAACCATAAAACACTGTACACTAAAGATAACCATACGTCGATTCGACGTATGTTTGAGTGGGCATAGTTTAGATTATGTATATATCTACTAGGTTCATGAATGTGGTAATTTGTCGTAATGTATGTTATTGTGTTGTGAGTAAATGAAAAATATTTGGATTTATTTATAATTTTATTAGAATAAAAAAACAAAAACAAAACACTGTACTTCTTACTCTAAAAAACTCAACATTTACGAATCTCTCTGTCAGTCTTATAATTTTCTATGTAAACTTTTTTAAATCAACTTATTGAAAACTCTATAATATGAAAAATCTAAAAAATAAAAATATTTTATTGATTTTGGCCTCAAAGGCACTTAGGACAGGCGCTGTACTTGTGCTCTCCACAAATGGAATTATTGCAGCTATCGCACACTGTTTTTGTCATCCTTCTAATTTGTGATGGACAAAAAGCACAATATTTTAGTTTATCTGGCTCAGGTACACCTTTACGTCGTGTGGGAGGTTCGGCTTGTATTTTGGACAACATACCATCAATTATTTCTTTTTCTTTGGTCGGCAAAATAAGCATTTGCTGCCTTGTTTCCATCTATGGAGTCATCAAGCTATTGCTGAGTTTTTTCATGAAATCTCTACGTTTCAGCGGTTTTTCTTTCTTGGACAGTAATTATAAATACCATATTCAACATCCCATAGAACATACCCATGGCCTATCTGTTAGTTTTCCAGCTGCACGACATTGACGGGCACATTTGGTCAATAGTGTCGACTCCACATTTTATTTCATTATAAAAATGAATCATATTTGTTTTGCCTGACTTAGGATGAACCGTGCCCTCTTTATCGCACGATGATAGAATAAATACCAATTTACTCGGCTTCAGTTTGTACGACACTAACGTCAAGGGCCCATCATAACAGAACATGGATGTTCAACAACCGAATGATTTCTGCATCGTCTGCACGAATTTGTGACGTCTTTGTTTTTTATTATCATAACCTATAACAAATAAAATAAAGATATATGCATTTATTCTCAAATAAGTCACAAAAACACATTTTACTAAAAGTCGAAAAACGGACACTAAAGATAACCATACGTCACTTCGACGTACGGTAGGTAAATATTAACGAAAATATTGCACTTACCGGAGCGATACGGACGTCTCCTGCAAGGTCCGAGGGCCAACGGAGTTGGTAGGAACAGTCAGTTTAGTAACGCGAAAAATAAACGAATTATAACGATTTTTCAAAATCGATTACGTCGATTCGACGTAGGTTATCTATCTAGGGTTAAGAAAACTGTGAAGAGTAGGTACGAACTTTTTTGGTAACTACAAACTCGGTATTTTATTAGATATTATCTACTTTTTACTAAGAATTAAACATGATTGTAGAGGTATTAATCTACACAAATAAAATGCTTTGTCCTGAATGACTGACTGACCGATCAACGCACAGCCTAAACCGCTGATCGTAGAGACCTGAAACTTGGAGAATGTGTTCTTTGTATGATGTAGACATCCGATAAGAAAGGATTTTCCGAAATTCTACCTCTTTTTTAGGGGATGAAAAACAGGCGCAAAGTTTTCTCAATACATTTTGTTAGTAATCTTTTTAAACGGTTTATGCCTTCGAAGTACCAGGTTGTCATAACTTGGTAGGATCACATCTAACATAGTCGTCAGCTAGAAAGCGATAAATGCCGTCGAAGTACCAGGTTGTCATAACTCGGTAGGAACACACCATATAGGTAGCTCATTGTGTCATCTTGAAAACGCTTTAAACAATCAAAATATTTGGCTGTCATAACTAGGTAGGAGCACACCTAACATAATGTAATTGTGTCAGCTAGAAATCCATAATAATTTGTGTTATAACAATTAATAAAGTAAGAAACCAATTAAATATCTTATTAGAACAATTTTCGACTTCTACGCGGACGCGTCGTGTCGAAGTCGCGGGCAAAAGCTAGTTCTTATATATATATTAAAACTGCAAACTTTTTCAAACATTCCAAAGGTGTGTGTTACTTGTTTCTAAATTTGTTGGTTCATTAATGAATTAATTTTTTTCTATAAAAATTCAATCTTCTTTGTCCGCAGCAGCTTGATTTTGAAGAAAATTCAGTTTGTGATATTTTTGTATCCTGAATTGCGGCTTCTTTCTTCAGTAACTGTGGTCTGCATTTATTTTCGTCCCTTATATATTTAGTACTAGCTTTTTCCAGCGGCTTCGCCCGCGCGGAACTTTCATCCCCTATTTAACGCCCTTAGGGGTTGAATTTCGAAAAGTCCTTCCCTAATCCTTGTCTACATTACAAAGGGAACCTCTGTGCAAAATTACAGCTTTCTAGGTCCAAGGGTTTGGGCTGGGCGTTGATGAGTCAGTTATTCAGTTAGTTAGGACTTGTATTTAATATATAGTTTTTTGTATCTATTTTATAGGATGTGATATATCTGTATATATATTGAAGTATATTGTATTCTTATTATTTGCGTTAACAACATCCGCATTTTATATCAAGACTAAACATTGTCCATGCCAAGAAGAGATCGCGGAAAGCAATAAGGCCGCCCATTGTATATTTTGTAGTGTAGGTACCTTGTTTTTTGTTATATATCGTTTTTGATAAGGTAATAAATAGTTGGCTTTTTTGGAAATCTACTATTTATTCTTCGATACCAACCTTCGATCGAGTTAAGTAAATAATAATAATATAATCGAGTTAAAGTTTTTAAGTATTAGGTACAGATTTTGGTCGCGACTGCCCAATGTCTGCCGTAACAAGAATCTGCCATAAAAAGAATCTGCCGTAACCAGAATCTGTCGTAACCAGAATCTGTCCTTAACCGAATAAAGGAAAGAAACATGTGCCAGTAGGAAATAACGATCAGTAACAAAGGTCGTTTAATATAATGAAATATTTAGCTTAATAATTTAAGATTAAAAATACTAAGTGTTAATCGACTTTTGTCGCTGACTGTACAAATGACCCATGTGCTTCTCTAGCAAACTCTGAAAACCAGAAAATTTACACTTGATCTGAAAAATCTACCAAACAAAGGACATTTTCATAAATAACCCTGCCCACCAAACGATGATTATCGAAGCTGAGATAAAAGGTATAACATTTTTTGTTTCCCCCGCAACTGAAAGGATTTAGTTGAAAGTTACAGGCTTATGCAGCCGAGCGCAAATCCCTCGAGGTTCAAAGCAAAACGTATGAAAGATGCGGATAAAATGTATGTAATGTCTGTGTTTTGATTTGTTGAACTTTGACGGATGAAACTCGGCAAGAGTTGAGGGAATTCAGAATTTGGTGGATTCGTATAATTTCGTAGTGGAACGAAGATTTGTTTTTTAAAACACAACAATGCGAGTTCTGAATCAGGTAACATATTTCCAATTAATCTTGCCATACATTTTTAATCGCACAACTGTATTCTTTCACAATTCAACAACAATATATTTGGGCTATATTTTATAATTTCAAATTACTTTTCCGTAAAATACCTAATACATTCAATTGCCATAGTGAAAACGAATTTTAAAGTTTTTATAATTTATGCAATTTTTACTTTGAAAGTGTTGCCACAGTAAAGTTTATAATTCGGATACAAATCATATTTTTTTTTTAATTAGACAGAAGAAATCACGAAATTATAATGTCAAACTGGTGGTTACCATAGATCCCTTCTTAAACTGCTGCAAAACATGAATGAGAAAATACCCCACGATCGCTTATTAACTAAAATGGTGATCATCATCATGTCAACCGGAAGACGTCCACCACCATTGACGTGTAAAAGTGTTTGTACAAACTTACTTACAGAAATAAAATCATTTATCATTTACTAGGCCTGCGCCAAGCGTTGCTGCATGGACTGGTCCTGTGCTTCTTCCATCCAGCTTATTTCCGCAATCGTCACCACGTGATTTAACCATCTTATGCGAGGGCTAAACACGTTGGGGATCGTACCGTTACAAAATTGTTGTAACATTCGTTGATTAGTTTTGATTAATTGTGGTATTTTGAAACTGCTCTGCTGCTACAGTGTGGTCTGCATACAGCGTTCGAGAGTCATATTTACAGTTTGCATACCCTTTTGCTCATATTTGTGTTAAAATAATTCAGGCGTTATAACATATTCTGCACGAGTAAGTAGCGGAGCGCCTCTAAAAGCCGCAATAATGTTTTAAAATGGTTCCCGATATTTTTCCACTGGGAGATTACTACAAGAGCCTTTTGGCACGGCTGCTGAAACTTATAACTGCTGCAGTTAACTTTGGTAAAAGACTCAAGCGTCGTGAGGTCTTGGATTCGATTCTTGATTTAAGCTAAACACTACTAAAATAGATATGATTTTTTTCAGCCTAACATTTTTCACAGCTCATACTCACCTACCTACACACCATCATCATTTCAGCCGAAAGACGTCCACTGTTGGACATATGCCTCCCCAAGCTCCGCCACTTCAACCGGTTCTGTGCTTCCCGCATCCAACGGACTCTTACGGCCCTCACAATGTAATCGGTCCACCTTGTTTGTGGGATAGCCGGGCAGCTGATTGACTGATGTGAATTTTTAATCCCATTTCTTTTCATTTTCCAATCAAAATTTATTCTGGGGTTTCCTTTCAGTATTGTCACCTAAAATTTTGTTTAAAAAAACACCTTATATCAGTTCTACCCCATCATAGACATAGAGGAGGTATGTACAGTCCCGGACTTTAATTGATGAGCCACTTTTAAACTTTCCAATTTTGCAGTTTTATGCACTCACGAGATTACAGAAACAAGATGAAATCGGAGATAGTCTTATTCATAGAGGTTGAACGTTGAATAATAAGTTGTCAATGAATGTTACGTCAATACACTGTTACATACGTTTATCCAATCTATTTGATACTGACCTCCTTTGAATTAGAGCTCATTAAATACTCGCTATTTCTCACCTCTGCCAGGTTCTCACCGTCAGACAGCTTTTTATCCTCCAAACTATTCTTCGCAAACACACCCAGCTTACCTTTGACCCTAAATGCTGTTCTGCACGTCGCTCAAATAGGGTTTGTAATACTGAGTCCCGAAGAACCTTAGCTGCAAGTCGTCATTACAAGCACTTAAGTTCAAAGATCTATAATAAATTAAACAAAAGGCTACACATCTACCCATTAACAAAGAGCAAATGCAAAATAAAACTTGTTTCCTGGTTAAAATCACAAAATTATGAGGATACAGAGAAACTAGTGGAAGTGTAAAATATTCATCACTCCCTCACACACCCTAACAAAACCACACACAAACACATGCCACAAACACCCCTTTACACATCAGTAACACTCACCCATTCACCTCACACTCACCACATTAACTAAACGTCATAATACATCCCAAATCATTGTCCTGTACTGCTTATTTTTTACCGTATTTTTTGTTTTTTATTATAAATCTAAAAAAAAAATGATTACCTACTAAGCACTTTTCTGTATGGAACATCACTTCCATTCTGTATCTGGAGAAGGGCGTTGTTAGCTGCGCTGCAGTTTATACTTTTGCAGCTACCATCGTTTTACTTGTTGTACTTAGTCTTGTGTTATTTGTTCCGAAATAAACTTCTTTTTTTTTTTTTTTTTCTGAAAACCTATCCGAAGACAGTGACAGTTGAAATGTCAACTACAAAACAGAAATAGTAAATAAAATTCGTGATCAATTGTTCCAAGATGGCGGCAGTTAGGTGTTATTTATGTTTATATTGCAACAGTTATCATGATTGTCATGAACGTTATCTTGGGCGCTACGCGTTTGGATAAAATCGTGGAGACGAGTTTTTCCGATGTCGAAATGACCAATCATAATATTTCTCCGTACGCTAACGTAACTATCACTACGCTAAAACAATTGTCGCTAGGTTACGGTTAATAGCCCTGCAATTGGTTGACTTTGGGTTGTCACTGTGGACTATATACGAGTATAACCGACTAAACCCGATTTGCATTACACGGCTAAAATAGGAACTGTGGCAAGTGGCTCATCAATTAAAGTCCGTGACTGTACACCGATTACGCTGAGTCGGTGTACCGACTCAGCATAATCGGTGTACATACCTACTGTAGTAGTTTTCATTTTATAACATTTTTGTTTACGTGGACGATGTAATTATAGTTTGTGAACAGCTTTTTTAAGAGTTTTCATTTTGACGCCAATCAACTCAACCTATCGCAGTCCACTGCTGGACATAGGCCTCTCCCAAGCTGCGCCACAATACTCTATCCTCCGCCTTCTACATCCAGTCTGTCCCAGCCACCTTTTTAAGGTCGTCGGTCCATCTAGCTGGGGGGCGTCCCACACTACGTTTGCCGAGACGCGGTCTCCACTCCAGGACTCGTCTGCTCCACCGTCCATCGGTCCTTCGACAAACATGGCCAGCCCACTGCCACTTCAGCTTGCTTACTCTATAAGCTATGTCGGTAACTCCGGTTCTTTTCCGGATAATTTCGTTCCCGATTTTATCCTTCAAAGAAACTCCGAGCATAGCCCGCTCCATAGCGCGCTGAGCGACCTTAAATTTGTGGACCAGCCCGACTGTCAGTGTCCACGTTTCGGCGCCGAATGTCATCACGGGCAGGACGCACTGGTTGAAGACCTTAGTCTTCAAGCATTGCGGAATAGGCGACGAAAAGACTTGACGTAGTTTCCCAAACGCTGCCCAACCCAACCGGAACCTCCTGTCGGCTTCCTTCTCAAAGTTGTGTCTACCGAGCTGGATGACTTGTCCTAGGTAAACATGCTCCTTCACAACTTCGAGAAGCGACCCTTCGATGTGGATTGTACTCGGCAAGACGTGAGAATTGCACATGACTTTCGTCTTGTCCAAATTCTTGTCGCGGCCAACCCGCCGAGAAGCTCCGCTTAGGCTGTGCAGCATCTGGTCTAACTGTTCCAGTGTCTCTGCCATTATGACGATGTTATCGGCAAACTGAAGGTGCGAGATGTATTCGCCGTTAATATTGATACTCTGTCCAGTCCAGTCCAACGTCTTAAAGATATCCTCCAACGCGTTGGTGAACAGTTTCGGGGATATAACATCCCCCTGTCGCACCCCTCTGAGGAGTTGGATGGGACTTGTTTCCTTATCCTGGATCTGGACAGTCATCGTAGCAGCATCATACAAACATCTCAACCCCTCGCTATAGCGCCAGTCAATTCGACATCGTTGCAGAGAGGCCAGAACTGCCCATATTTCGATGGAGTCGAAGGCTTTCTCGTAGTCCACAAATACCATACACAGCGGTTGGTTGTACTCTTCAGTCTTCTGTACAATTTGCCGAACAGTATGGATGTGGCCTACGGTACTGAAGCCTTTTCGAAAACCGGCTTGTCCTGGCGGCTGGAACTCGTCAAGTCTTCTGGCGAGACGATTCGTGACGACCCTCGAGAACAGCTTGTAGACGTGGCTCAGAAGTGAGATGGGTCTGAAGTTCTTCAGCAAGGTTTTGTCACGTTTTTTGAAGAACAGAACCACCGCACCTCTGCTCCACGCCTCGGGTGTTGTATCCTCTTGGATGACGGAATTGAAGAGACTCGCTAGCTCTCTTAGGACTGCAGCCCCACCCGCTTTAAGGAGCTCTGTCGTTATTCCGTCATCACCCGGTGCCTTGTTGTTCTTAAGCTGCTCGAGAGCCACCCTAATCTCGCACTGGTCGACATCTGGGATGTCTTCCGTGTAGTGGCGCGTTAATTCGGCTGGGTGGTCATCTGCACTATGTTCCGCTGGTTTTGCCGTCCGCGTTAAGTAAAGTTGCCCGTAAAAATCCTCGACCTCCTCGAGTATCGCGGACTTTGAAGTCACGATTCTGCCATCCGCAGTTCTTAGTTTCGTCAGATGGGACCTCCCTAATTGCTGAGCGAACACTTTCGACCCTCGGTTTTGCTCAATGGCGACCTTAATGTCGCGGGTATTGGAGCACCGAAGGTCGCGTCGCGTCAGCTTTCGTATTTTTGACGCCAAGCATGATGAAATTTCGAATTGGTGTGGTAGGGACTAAAACTAAAAAGTGAAAAATAAAAACTAAAAATAAGTTTAATTTCGGAAGGCGGTGACAAAAAATTTGACTTCCGAAATTAAAGTTATTTTTCACTTTGTAGTGTTTTTTTGGAAGACGGTTGTTTTTTTTTTGAAAAATGTTTTGTCACTTCAACAACATTCAGTTCATATTTTTTTTTTGTTGAACAGACATATATTTTGAAAACATGAAGCAAGGGTTAATTAAAATAAAGGGTAATCAAAATGATTCAGATTGAAATTGTGTTCCGCAATTAGGGTGCTGATATATTTATAGACGGCCCAATTTCATTTAGTCTTTAATGTATCATGAAAAAACCTTACTGAAAATAACTTTACTTAACAAGATCAAGGAAAGCTCATAATGGCACCGTTAAAGCTTTTGGCATTTAGTAACTTTACGCCAATATGGAGTGTGTTTGCGGAAGACATAAGCTATTTGCTATTTCCGACATTGATGTAAATGTCATTATAGGCTTACGGCGGTGTGCTTCTTTCTGCTATATTATTATACTATGTTTACTGACTCGTTGATCTAGTGGTTGCATGTGGTACTGCTGAACCTGAGGTTATGGGTTTGATTCCCGGTCGGGCAAAGTGTTTTTAGGTTTGTATATCTGGGATTTATCTGAGTTTTCTTTCACCATTTTGAGTGCAGCGGTGATTAAATAATGAACACAAAGTCAAGCGCTTGTCTCGGGTCGAACCAATGATTTACAATTCGTATGTCACAGCAGTAACGTAACGCTTTTTGTAATTATTTTCGTGTATGTCGGCGCCTGCGACCCTTTGCTTGTCACAGGAATGCCACAGAGTGTCTCTGGCACATATGGCATCGACAAATAATGAGGTCACGCTTCGCGCTGACGGTATTTTGTTTTATTCGCTAACATATTTAGATTTTATGTAACTTTAATAATGATTATTTATTTATACTGTAACTGCCCGTGACATCACATCGCTCGGGCCCTATGAGAATACCAGCGCTGCGACACTTTTTAAATGTCGCAGCATTATGCTGAGGTAGGAGCCTTTTGGCCTCGTGCAGGACTTTCTGTTTTATTTTAATTATTTTTTACTTCCAAGAAATTTGTTCTTTTTTATATTTTTTGTACTAAGGTGTGTTTATTTTACGATGTGATCTTCCTGTGCGAGTCACAATAAATACTTTTCTTTCTTTTCTTCCTTTCAGTAACCTCTGGGCCACTACTTATACCCACTGCCATCCAATTTTATGTATGACAAACTAGTTATCCTGAACTCAATTTTATCACAGATGTCAATTGTTAAAGTTCAATCGATAACTTTCAAATTTTAACATTGTTGCGTTACACATTGCTGGCTGAGCATGGAAGCTCGTAAAATTCTTTTCAATAAGCGTTTATTACGACGGTTACAAATTGTGGAGGCCGTTAATATTTGGTGTAGTATAGCTTGGTAGGCAGCTGCGACCTATAGGTTAAGCAGAAAATATTTCGTAGTGAGAATGGATGGATTGTCATGTTCCCCAGTAACTGGATTGGGAAGATCTTAATCGATCGAAGATCGATTACTTAATTGCCCAAAACTTAATTCAGAAACGAAAAAATGATTGAGTTATACCTAAGTACAGACCAGGACGTTCCCTAAATTCAAATTTTCTATTCAGATACTGGGTATAAGTAGAGTTAAGCACGGCCGATTGTTTCCCGTACCTAGTGTTTTTTTATGCACACTGGATTTTCAACTGTAGTTTATGACGCGATGGGGTGCGCTTTGTTCGATTCTCGATCCTTGGTTCAATACCGAGAGCTGACAATTCAGTGCGTGTTATATTTTTGGTAAAAATATCTCGCAGATTAACGTAGGAAGTTGTCGGCTGTTTAACCGGACTTGCCTGTGGCTGTCTCCATAAATTAAGAACTCCAAACAGAGCTTAAAAAGGAACTAAGCGACGGCACATAACTATGTGAAAGTCTATTAACTGCTCTCAAATACAAAGTTCTTTTTAATTCTTTTTATTTTTACAATGCTGACATATTCTCGTCATTAATTAACATTATACATCAATTTTATTTAGGTTCATTTTATTTATGTAGATTATTTTACATATTGTGAATGAGAGAACGTTGTAGGCCTTACTGACTGTAGATTTGTAGACGATTTTCTATTCTGTATTCGTCTAAGTACCTGGTACTTATTGATAGGCCTGCGCTGTCCTCCCATACTTTTAATCTCTATAATTTGAAAATATTGTTAAAGCCAATTATTTTTAAAAGAGTAACCGTGGAGTTTCTTGCCGGCTCTTCTCCATAGGAAACAACAATTTGGAACCGTGCACCTAGCTTCTGACGTTTCATAAGTGCCCATGCAGGTTTATATGAAATAAAAATATTTTGATTTGATTTGATTTGATTTGATTTGATTGCACCTGTAGTGTACGGACCTCGGCTTAGACTGTCGCTTGAAGAGGGCAGCAAAAGACGACTTGGGTCGGAGAAAAAGACATATACAGTTATACGCCCGTGCGAACGTCGACTAAGGCCGAGATCTACAAATGTTACTTAAAATAAAAATCTTTATTTCAATTACATAAATCTTTAACATAATTATGTGATATTGGACATCACATTTTAAGCAAGAAGATGCTTGTGTTAGGTGACTTAGCACGTACTTACTTACGTTCCCGTCTTTATCGTGCATTTGTAGTTTGGAAATTGTGCGACACTGACGGGAATAATGTTAAGCCAAAGTGCGTACTAAGTAGGGCTGCTTACAGACCTAGGCCTAAAAAAAAATGGGACCTTCAAGTTTGACCTCGTAAAGTTATTTTTATGAAAGACTGTAGCAATTCCAGACATGACGCAGCTACATATTTTTTTGTTGCAAACAGATAGCAAAACTACCCTTGAAACTCCCACACAAGTTCAAACTCACCAAAAACTTTTTCTCAAGAAGTTTATCGCTGATGGAAAGCGGTCCTTTTGTCCTTCGAACTAGAGATTCATATCAACAACTTACGAGATAAGGAGTCAAACCCAAACTTGTCCGCATTACGCCCGGATTACTACTCTTTGATTTACTGTGCCCAACTTCGACATTGGGATATTAACTAAGTAGTTTGAACCCGGTTTATGAGATAACTGTAACTAACTGGGAATGTCTATTTTACTTCTGAGCTTATGTTGATATATAATCTTGATCTTTGGGTTTCCTATTGTCGGGGTCAGATTTATTAGGAGCGAGCGTTCCCCAATGAAACAATATCAATGAACCATTTTGTAAAACTGAACAAGGAAGTTTCTGATTATTGAATGAAGTTGGATCAGAGTTCCATGGGCTAAACCGGAGCAATTCTATTATTATAATGAAAAGCCTGCGATGTCCTACTGCAGGGCAAATAAGTCCTCTCTACTCTCCTTTCACTTCTCTCTTCGAAAAGCTGCTAAGGGCCAGTTCTAGTTGAAGGAGTCCAGCTCATCCTTTCATCTCCGTTTGGGCCTTCCGCGATGTCATTTGCCATTTAGAGGGACCTTAATGACAAGGAGTTCTATTACTATAAATATTCCGCAGCCAAGAAGAATTGCCATTTTTCGGAAGGAAGTGAATGTGTGCGTTTGTCCCACTCAATGATTGGCAGTGTGCTGCATTGCAAACTTTATTGTGTTGCCAGCAACACAAACAGTTCCCCGTTAGAGGGACCCCTATTTCGGGCGAAGCTACGGGTGATTCCTACTCCGTATTACTTACTGACATGAGATTAGTTTGGGGCCCACCCTAATATTGAATGACAACACGATTTGACGGTTGAACCTACTCCTGTTGTATTTTTTCACATCCAAAATAGTAATTATCGGGTGTAGGGTTCACTCAAAGATTTCGACCTACATTCGGACGGGCCCGTATCTTCTTTGAAGGACTTAGAGAGCAGGAGGAATGAAAGAAATGACTTATCTGGTTTTATTTACATAAAAAACACGCTTTTATTGCTGACCGAACTAAAAAGTAGAAAATAATTTTTAATTACAAAGAGTTTATGTTACAGTAGTAGGAAGTCAAAAATTCAATTCAGAGTAAAAAGCGTGGGTGCATTTTCCTATATTTTCATGACTCTCCTGTCATAGATGGTTGCCAATAGAATAGTTGTAATAATTAAAATATCAAGCACCCCACGATTTTTACTCTGAATTGAATTATTGACTTCCTACTACTGTAACATAAACTCTTTGTAAATAATTTTTTTTTTCTACTTTTTAGTTTTGTCAGCAATAAAAGCGTGGTTTTTAGTTTTTTTAAACTATTATTTATTTTCCATTTTTTAGTTCGATCAAATTTTTATCGTTTTTTTTTTTTAATTAATTTTTTTTTTTGAAATTTTTTATCGGGTTATTGCATTGTCATCGGTTTTAAGACGTGTGCAAATTTTCAAGTTGATCAGACGTCTAGAAACCAGTGAAAATTAGGCTCAAAGATTCCGTTACACACATAGATACATACATACATACAACCCGAGCTAATAAAAGCGTTATAAAAAGCCGCATACACATGAATGCAGGCCTTAAACCTCACAGCTAGTCGTTGCAAAAAGTATAAAATAATATAGCTCATATAATTACACCGTCTATGGCACAACACGAGATTCCGAATGTGGAGCCCTTTTTGATGTTGTGCAAAAAGAGTACCAATCTACTTTCAAGACCAAAACTATTAACATTAATGGCACCTCCAGAGGCTTTAACCAATGGGCTACTCTGGGTATTTACAAAAGCATAGCGAGATACGAGTTATATGGATTGAAAAAATAGAGGTTTGATATGTCTTTCTTAGAGTATGTCAAAAACTATTAAAAATTATTTATACAGATTAGTGCTTTTGCAACATCTAAACTTTTAAGCGATACAATTAAAAATTCTAATAATCAAGTTAAAACTATTTGGAAAATCATTAACAATGAAACGGGTAAGTTGGTTAAACAAGACAAACAACTTGAGATTATGGTCGACAACAAATTAATTATTAAAGAAACTGACGTAGCACAGACATTTAATGTGTTTTTTACCAACATACCTGTATCTATGACTCGCTTCTTAAATTCGTCCCCGTCTAAAGCTGGAAACCTTTTGCATAGTAGTGTGCCTAAATGGAGTGACCTATTCAGTTTCGAACATGTAACTGCTCGTGATGTATTGTTTTTAACTTACTTACACTTACGTATAAAAACACTGGTGATTTCTGGAGAATTTCCATTAAAATTTTCAGAAATATAATAGATATCGTAGGCCCCTATCTAATTGTCACTTTTAATAAATGTGTTGATTCAGGAACTTTTCCTGACCTCATGAAGAGTAGTAAAGTCATACCATTATTTAAATCAGGTAATAAAAATAATGTTGGCAATTTCAGGCCTGTTTCTATCTTACCTGCATTTGGCAAAAACATTCGAAAAGTTAATACTCCAGCAGTTGCTAAAGCATTTTAATTTTAATACTCTCCTTTATGATGAGCAATATTACTTTCCAAAAGATCTTTCGACTACAGATGCGGATGTTGCTTTGTTGAAACACATGTGTAACGCGTGGAAGAACACGCAAAATGCTATTGGAGTTTTCTGTGACCTCTTCCAAGCCTTTGATTGCGTGTTTCGTTGCATGAGACGCTTTTGCGTAAGCTACGTTATTACGGTCTCTATAATGAAGCTTTAAACGTAATAAATTAAAATTTGTAAAATAGGTTCCAATGTGTAGAAATTAATGGTGTAAAATCTTCCGGGCTACCAGTTCAGTTAGGTGTGCCTCAATGCTCAACACTCGGCAATGACTTACAATTCTATTTAAAAGGTACTTGTAATGTACTGTTTGAAGATGATACTGCTTGCCGTAGCGTAGGGAGTCGGGTTACCTCCTTCTCTCAAATATGGTGAGGGGGGTATTGGCTGATCTTTGCGTTATGCTCGTATACGGGTGCTGCTTGTGGTGACTGGTCGTCTTGCTGACCTTGATTTTGTTATTGTTACTAATAATTACCTACCTGTTTATTTATTTTACATCGATGGTCTTAGGTGATCATTTGTGATCTCGAGTTGTAACTGGGATTGTAACAGCTCTGTGAACTTTATCCAGCATTGCATAATATGTAATCTATCATGCCCTTTTTACCGGGTGGCTTTTATTTTGCGGTATTATGCTTTATTTACATTTATTTTATTTTATTATTTGTGTTCCAGTTAAGTTTTCATTTTATTTGTTGGTATATTGGCTTGGCTAGCTGACATTTAACAAATTATTTAATTAATGTTCTGTGTCTCGTAATGTTTATTACTTTACCTATCTATGTATAGAATCAAGTCTATCTAACTAAACAGGCAGCTATGCTGCTGGGGAGTTTGTTGCGCCACTTCTTTTTCCCAGCTAAAGCACTAGAAAGTGGTGAAGGGTGAGCGTTTTGGGGGACTGTCTTATATTTTGGCGTTCGAAAAGTGCTGCGATTCTCAGCCTACTTTGAATAAATTACTTTTGACTTTGATTTTATTTCATCAAACGACTGCCTCGTTGGTCTAGTGGTTGCAAGCGCTACTGCTGAGCATGAAATTCCCCGATCAATTCCCAGGTCGAGCAAAAAGTGTTCTTGGCTTTTTATATCTGGAATTTCTCTGTTGCAGCCCTGAATACACCTCTGTCCAAACCTTCGGGGAAACAAAGCGTGATGTTATGTTATGTGCATCAAACACTGAGTCTGTTAACACTGTATTTTTTATTACAAGCGCACACAACCAACTCACACCAACACAAACACAAACACGAACTGGCACCCACCAACACCCACACGTACACACCTTTCACACACACACAGGACGAAATAATAATAACTTTAGAATATATTACATATTCATGTTTTTTTCCAATTTTTTACATATATTTTTTTCACCCTTTTTATAAACTGTATTTTGTAGCAAATTAGTTTGTCTATTCCTATGTTGACATCAGTATCTGAGCCAAATAAAATGGGTAAGTATACCTAGTTCGCGAATCAGAGGCTTCAAACGAGTTTCTGTAACCTATTATGTCAATAAAGATGAATTTGAATTTTAATTCAACACAAGTTAAATTAAGTCCAGGGCTGCACTAATAGTTAGACAAAACTCGTAACACACTACACATTACATAATTAGAGTAGCTTTTCGACTCTGTAACCAGTTTTGGCTGGTTCAGTGCTGGTTTTATCCGGATTAATCGGGGTCGGCAGCGAAGTTTGGCAAGCCAGGCTGGCAGCTCGCTAATCTTGCTCGGATTATTCTGGCCATTGAGGTTTGGCTTTTCGAGTTGAGTTCGACTGTAACAATGTTATGGCGTGAGAATGGGGGCAATTTTTAGGTGAGGTGACAGGGGGCTTTGGTATGTTTACTTTTTGGGGATAGTGGCAAAGGGTTTTTATTCATAATGTGTGCGTGTATTAGTAGGTAGTGATTTGATTGAATTATTCGTGTAATGAGGTTCGTTCTTTAACTATTTTCGAGTTTTGATTAATACTTCAAGTGGGATCCAGCAATATCTTCTTGGAATGTTTTATAATTGTTATTTATTCATTACCATTCAGAGAGTTTAGGGGCTTAGTAATAACAGCTACACGGGTCAATCGATCAGGTTAAGCAACGCTTGCCGTGGATGGGTGACCATCTTTATATACAAAGACCCCTCCGTGCCTCGGAGAGCACGTTAAGTCGTTCGTCGCGGCGGCCATTCGTGGATCTTTGACAGTCGTTACTGACAACCAGTCGTACCAGGGGATTGTGTTACCCAGATACTGGCTAGTGGAGGTTAAATAAGCAATCGCTCCACGTAAAATACTTATTTTCAGTTGCATCTGATTGGACTGGAAGTCGATCCCAATAATACTTGGGAAAATGCTATGCATGTGATCATTCGGCACGCATGCAATTAAAAGATTTTAGAAGTGTGCTAAATAAAACCTTCTTCGGTGAATAGATCCTTATTTTTTAAAGCTTGAAAGAAAACATGCAATTACTTGTCCGATTCTAAGTCACACCATTTAGAAGTGTGCTAAATAAAACTTTCTTCGGGGAATAGATCCTTATTTTTTAATAATAATAATAATAAGCCCCCTAAACAACCACACGTCCTGATTGAACATCTAATCACGTGGGGGGCGGACACACGGTAGAAAAATTACTGGCGTGGCTAACGTGGCTCTGGAAACCCATTAAACATGGAGACTAGATCAAAGAAAATACGTATAGGACCGCTACCCGAGGGCAATCGTCGGGGCGCACCCGGGGCCGATGCTGGGTGTCTCAGCATGCGACCCATCGGCCGTGGGGGACTGAGCAGGCGGGTTCTCCCCGACAAAAATACTACAGCCGAACCGACAGACAGACCAGACAATAGTGATGACAGTAGAGCAGCTACATCCGCCTTGGATGTTTCGCAGGCAGCGTCAGCTACTCAGCCTGCGACCACCAAAGCGGGAAAACCGAGAGTGCGCATGAAATGGACTGAAGATATGAACATACTCATCATGCGCTCTTACTACCATGTTACGAAACTTGAAGAGGACAGAACAATGTACTGCACACAATTATTCGAACGTTTTAAATTACAATACCCAAACATTAATGTAACAGAACAAAGAATAGCAGACCAAAGACGGGTTATTATTAGAAATAAGCTCTTATCAGACGACACTATAAATAGGATTAAATTCGAAATAGCAGAACAACTTATAAAAGAAGAAGAAGCCAATACGAATGTTACACAACAAATGAACACCTTACAGATAACTCAATCACTCACACCCCATAATCTTTCCTTAGAAAATGACACGAACCCAGTGACAGAATATTCTGAAACTGAAGTAACCATAAACACACCATGCAGCATTCAATCAACTACAGATGATCCCGCATCACTACAAACACAAACTGTTACTGACTCTTCTTTAGTAGAGACATTAAATAATGAGTTAGAAACAAACATGTTAAAATACAATGGAATGGATCCTGCTTGTAGACCATTATTGCCGAAAATGAGACCAACTCGTAAATTATCGGATATTATTAGCGGATTTAACCAAAAAAATATTCCGCTTAAAGTTTCTGCTCTAGAAAACTTATCCGAGACACATTCTTTAATGTATTGCATAGCTCTCACAGTTGCTAAATACTTTAAATTAAAAATAAATACAGATAGGTCTAGCTATAAAACCCGAGTAACGAACGAACCACAATGGCAAAAGAGATTAGAAACGGACATAGTGATTCTAAGAAAAGACATAAATAGATTAACACAGTATAAAAACGGTAACACATCTCGAAAACTGGAAAAAAAAGTCAAACAAATTATTGAAAAGACCAAGCAACACAGCTCACATGAAAATTTTAATAAGAAAATTGAAGATCATCTAGACACATTAAAACAAAAACTTCTAGTTAAGAGTCATAGACTAGCAAGATACAAAAAAGCCAAGGATAGAAAAGAAAACAATAAATTATTTACAACAAGTGAGAAACAATTTTATAGGAAGCTTAAAGGTAACGATATCCCAATCCTAAACCCGCCATCTGAAGAGGGCCTAAAATAATTCTGGCAAGGGATTTGGTCAGACAGTACTGAACATAATAAAGAAGCTAAATGGATACAAGAAGAAATAGTTAGATCTGAAACAATAGAAGAAATGCCGTTTGAGGATATAGATCCTCTGGAAATAAATACAATTATTAATAAAACGCACAACTGGAAAGCAGCAGGAATAGATGGCTTACATAATTTTTGGATAAAAAGGTTACACTCACTACATGCTATATTATCTGAACAAATTAATGTTATTTTAAAAGGGAACCAAAATATCCCCGAATTTCTGACTAAAGGAATCACATACATGATCCCAAAATCGAGTAGAACCCAGGACCCCTCACAATATAGACCAATTACTTGCCTCCCAACTATGTACAAAATTATCACATCATGTATTACTAACAAAATGATTAAACACATCGAACATTGTAACATTCTAACGGAAGAACAGAAAGGCTGCAGACGAGGACATATGGGTTGCAAGGAACAATTAATTATTGACTCCACTCTTTTAAAACACGTTCAGAAAGCAAGAAAAAACATATATATAGCATATATAGACTACAAAAAAGCATTTGACAGCGTGCCACACTCATGGTTGGTTCAAGTACTCGACATATATAAAATTAATCCATTACTAATAAATTTTCTTAAGAATACCATGGAGTCCTGGAGAACTACACTTCAACTAAAAACGGAAACTACAAACTTATCTATAGATGAAATAGCAATTAAAAAGGGTATATTTCAAGGAGATACACTAAGCCCTCTTTGGTTTTGTCTAGCCCTAAATCCACTCTCTCGCGCATTAACTGAATCTAGACTAGGCTTTGACATAAAGAGCAATAGATCGATATTACACCAAATTACACATTTACTTTATATGGATGATTTAAAACTATATGCCAATAAAAATACAGATTTACACGGTTTGTTAGACATTACAACATCATTTTCGAAAGTATTTGAATGGATTTTGGACTAGACAAATGTCGAAAACTCAATATAGAAAAGGGAAAGATCGTGGCAGGAAATTACTCAACAAATTCGGATGAACTAATTATAGAAGCAATGAAAAATGAAGAACTTTATAAATACTTAGGATACAACCAAGCACGACTTTTAGAACACAAAGGTATTAAAGATAAGCTCAAACAAGAATATTTTAAAAGAATTCATTCATTATGTAAAATGTATCTATCCAGTAAAAAATTATTCAAATCCATAAATACTTATGCCATACCTATACTAACCTATTCATTCGGTGTGATAAAATGGTCCAACACAGAATTACATGCACTCGAAATTAAAACTAGAACAATTCTTACACAACATAGATATCACCACCCTAAGTCAGCAATAGAAAGGGTAATTGTGTCTAGAAAAGAAGGAGGCAGAGGGCTTATTGAAATATCACATCTACACAAAAGACAAATAATAAATCTAAAACAATTTTTCAATAGGAAAAAGAATACCAGCCAATTGTACAAAACTATAGTAGATTTAGATAAAAAATATACACCACTGAACCTTAATGAAGACAATATTGAAACAATAGACAAAGCGAGACATATAGAAGAGATACATAAAAAGTGGAGACGGAAAGAACTTCATGGCAGACATCCAAATGATTTATACCAAACACATATTGATAAAGAAGCTTCAAACAAATGGCTGGAATTAAGTGGATTATTTCCAGAAACAGAAGGATTCATGCTGGCCATTCAAGACCAAATCATAAATACCAAAAATTATAGAAAATACATAATTAAAGATCCCACAGTACGAAGCGATTTATGCAGAAAGTGCCACAGCAAACCTGAAACTATACAACACATCACAGGAGCTTGTAGCACACTCACCCAAAACGATTACACTCATAGACACAATCAACTAGTTAATATTATACATCAAAAACTCGCAATGAAACACAATCTCATGCAGGATCCATACACACCATACTACAAATACTCACCTAGGGCTGTGTTAGAAAACCAATCTTACAAATTGTATTATGACCGTACCATAATCACAGACCATACAATATATAATAACAGGCCCGATATAACACTTGTTGATAAAGAAAACAAATACACATATATAATAGATATAGCTGTCCCAAACACCAATAATATACAGAAAACGATCACCGAAAAAATCAGGAAATATACAGAACTACAAGAAGAAATTACCAGAGTTTGGAAAATGAACAGAGTAACCATAGTGCCAATAGTGGTATCAACGACAGGTATCATCCCGAAACAACTATTTATCAGTTTAAATGTAATTAATCTTTCAAAATATACTTATAACACACTGCAGAAAGCAGCTATATTAAACACATGTCGCATAGTTCGGAAATTCCTACAATTAGATTTAGACAGTAATTTCAGTGCAGTACAAAACAACTAATGTATTTAAACTTAAAATCTCACCTTAGTTTACACCCGTGAGATTTTAAAAAATACCAGGTTCTAGGAACCTGAGAAAATAAATTTTAAACACAAAATAATAATAATAAACCGTTTATTTCAGGCAACGCAGGCCTATAGATATATACCTTAACCTAAACATACATATTTTTATATTTTATAAACAACTATTGTACACGTCGATATGCCACACCTTTCGGCCAAAACTCTTCCTTCATGAAGGTTTCTAGATACTGAGTTGGAACCCGCACCACAAACGACTTGAAGTTTATGTTATGGCGCGACTCCAACTTCTCTACTCTCAAGGTCCACTTGGTCTTGACTCTGATGTATTCCACGATGTCTTCAGTCATCGTGGAGTGATGCAGACGGGATACGTACAGCTGCGTCGACGGTGTTGCAGGACGCAGCAACATATTTGGTCCCGCCAGAGCAGTACCACATCGAATACGGCAAGGGGCCTTCGCTTCGACTCCACCGTCACGAAGCCTTCCTTGTCTGGCTGCCCTTTCTTAGGGCCCGGGGATACAGTGCTGGAAGCCGGTGCATTGCGGCTCTTGGATGCCCCCTCAGTTGGTTTTGCACTTTTAGCAAAAACTTTCTTCTGTTGTTGCTCCTTCAGGATGGGAAGTTGTGCAGCTGCAGTTGATTAAGCACGACGTAGCGGTGACGTGCTGACTTGTGACGTCGCTTCTACGGCGGTAGAGGCGAGTTCGGCGGGGCGCGGTATTGCATCGTTTGCAGTGACAGCGGCCGGTGACGAGTCCAATATAGCTGACTCGAAACTGGACAATGATGCGTTGTTCGCACCTCGACGTGTGTTCACTTTTGACGCGAACTCAGGTGACCTACTTACCGCTACAGTGTTGCGTAACTCTACTATATCGGCACGCAACTCATTTATGGTGTTTTGAGACGCATCTAGCTTGAAGTTCATATCGGCCAGGCTTGCCTTCAGAGTAACAATATCCTTCAGCAGCCTGGTGACATCGACGTGGTCAAAAGTGACGGGCGGCAACTTCCGCAGCTCCTTTGCCACAAAAGACACGTCGTCAGGGTCAGTCTCCTTAAACACCCGAAACATGTCTTGGAGACTCCTCTCTCCCTTTTCATCCCTTCTGCGGGATGGCATTCGGTCGGCTAAGTCGAGCGACGTGAACAGTCGTCTTTGCACTGCGTATCTCGTCTTCGGTGTAGCTCGAGGTGCAGATCTGCATGAGGCTAACTTCATCCATGACGTCCAATTGATGTTGCAGGAACGCCAGGAACTCATTAACTATGAGTTTATCAGAACCCATGACGGCGATGACTAATGCCACGCTAAGCGCGAATTAAATAATTCGTAACGAAAAGTGATGCGCGACCGTTTCTGAGCGCACATCGCTCTAAACTGCTTCGCTTTAAAGCTTGAAAGAAAACATGCAATTACTTGTCCGATTCTAAGTCACACCATTTAGAAGTGTGCTAAATAAAACCTTCTTCGGTGAATAGATCCTTATTTTTTAAAGCTTGAACGAAAACATGCAATTACTTGTCCGATTCTAAGTCACACCATTTATTATTAGACCATCTTTATGCATGACCAGCTTCCTTCTAATTGATGTAGTTAGCTTATATTTGGTGTTCCAGAGCTTAGTTTAAGCTGAGTTATGTAGGTACAGCTGCTTTATTATTCAAATCATGGCTGTGATCCGTGACGGGGCGAAGGGGAGCCAAGATTAATGTCGAAGGCTTCAATTGAAATTATGTTAGGAATTAGGGATAGGATACAAGGGTGTGTGGATAGATGACAACCAGTTCATAGCCTAGTTCAGGTAGTGCCAAGTGTCAAAATCAATCAAATGAGATCTATTTTTTTTAAATGTTATTAGATAGCAAACATCTACTTGAAAGTAAGAAGTAAGCATTTGGTCAGCTAATTATAAAATACCTGGATGACCGAGCTCTGCTCGGTTTTTTGTTTTGTTTGCCGTTTTCTAAAAATGAAACCTAGCTAGATCGATTTATCGCCCCCGAAACCCCCTGCATACTAAATTCCATGAAATTGTTGAAGCCGTTTCCGAGATTCAGATTCAAGGATCACTCGTTTAAAGGTATTAGATAACAAAACAACAGTCCATCAATATATATAAAATTGTTCGCGCAATCGCGCTTTTCGCTCTGTCGGTGCTCCACACAGTGGTCATCTAAGCCAAGGCTAAGTCAGCATCAGGCAGATGTGGCGAGCTAAATCCTACTTTAAGCTTACATAGTAGCTTTTCAAGCAACATCGGTGACTAGTGCTAGGATGAATAAATTGCATAAAATTACTAGGTGACCTCTATGGTTTTCCATGGTACATTAGTGCTATAAAAATAATCCATTTCAGGTTAGACGGAAGGAATTACAAAAGCCTTACTAACAAATAAATTTAAAATCAATAAATAATAAATAAACAATCACCTTATGGCGGCTTATCAATTGCCATCATACCACAGGTTTGGACATAATTTTTGCACAAGACTGTACTGCAGGGTGATTTGGTACCATACTAACAGTAGGTACCTTGGGATGGACATAATATTTGCACAAGACTGTACTGCAGGGTGATTGGGTACCTTATTAACAGTAGGTACTTTGGGATGGACATAATATTTGCACAAGACTGTACTGCAGGGTGATTGGGTACCATACTAACAATAGGTACCTTGGGATGGACATAATATTTGCACAAGACTGTACTGCAGGGTGATTGGGTACCATACTAACAATAAGTACCTTGGGATGGACATAATATTTGCACAAGACTGTACTGCAGGGTGATTGGGTACCATACTAACAATAGGTACCTTGGGATGGACATAATATTTGCACAAGACTGTACTGCAGGGTGATTGGGTACCATACTAACAATAAGTACCTTGGGATGGACATAATATTTGCACAAGACTGTACTGCAGGATGATTGGGTACCATACTACCATTAGGTAGGTACCTCGGGATGGCTTTCTTTCTGACACTTCAATAATATTCATCATCATCTGCCTAGCCTTTTCCCAGTTACGTAGGAATCGGCTTCCATTCTAACGGATAGAGCTGAATACCAGTATTTCATATGGACTGTCTATCCACCCAGTTACTGGGTAATACGAAACCCCTTTGTAAGACTGGTTGTCAGATTTTTGGGCTTATTACGACCCGTAACGACTGTCAAAGGTACACAAATGACAGCCAAGACCAACGGCTTAACGTGCTTTCCGAGGCACGGAAGGGTCTTGGTATGTAAAGATGGTCACCCATCCACGGACCGATCACGGCAAGCATAGCTTAACCTGATCGATCGACCCGTGCGGCTAATATTATTTAGAAGTCTTAGCTTAGAAGCCCCTCTCTCAGTTCAATAACAGTAAGCAGACAAATTTTTCGAACATATGAGGCAAAGATTTGAAATGTTCTTCTAAATGCTTCGGTTTATGATTGATAGTGTGTTATGCAATAAGGGGGCTGATGTAAACGATCAACAACAAAAGGACAAACATGTCGAATTTAAAAGCTTTAATCTTGTCTATGTCTATACGTATGATACACTTTAAAAAGAGAATATTTCCGCCCCACATGAAAAGTAAGTCAGAGTTTTTAGTAGACAATGACAGATTGCGGAAAAAAAGAACAATCATAACAACAATTATTTCACCAGCAGCTTCAACAAATCGGCTATTATATATTAAAAAAAAATCACACAAAAAAAAAAATAAGATCTTTAAGAAACGGAGGTAAGCACTAAGAAAATGCGATAATGGTAACTTTGAGCAGGAAATGACACTCACAGGAAAAATGAGATATTTTCTTTGTAAAATAAAAAAAAGACTTAAGAAAAAAGATCAGAAGAACCAGTTTATGTCATCACGCACAACGGACCGAATGGAAGTCTGCGTGCGGAAAAGGGAGTCCCATCATCATCATCATCATCTATGTCATCATCATTTCAGCCGATAGACACAAACAAAGTAAAAAAAAAATAGGACCATCCCTGAGTGGTCCAAATTTTTTTGAAGCATATCACATTCCCAAAAAAAAAAAACATTCGCAGTCGATACACAATTGCCGGAGATACCACAGAATCTTAGAGACATTTTATTTAAATGTTAACACTATCTCAATGTTGTACATTTTCTTAAATGATTTTAAAGAGTCAATTGATTATTTTACAAAAACAGCTTAGCTCGGGGCTTAACCTCGCCTCGCCAATATCAGTGTATAAGCCCCCAAACAATTGTAATTTCATCTTTACTATTCTGTAACCATCCCACCGGGTGAAGTGAGCGTGGAGTGTCCAAGCATTACATTTACATTTATTACGATTTCAAAGCTATCGTTTAAGTATGCATCATGCATTACATTTTGGGAGGTTTTTCAAATAAAGTAGGAAAACCAAAACTGAGTCAGAAACTCAATGTTGTTTCGGTCTATTTGCTCCTAGACTAGTCCATAAATTGCCCGAGGCTCGAGTGCGCGTCTAATGTAATTTAACGCATGATGCACACTTAAACACTAGCTTTGAAATCGTAATAAAAACGATCAATACATTTAGCATACAATCATAATCAAGATTTAATTTCCATTATGATTGTAATTGTAATGCTTTGTCAATCCCAAGCATCAGTGGGATGACACTGATACCTCACTTCACGCTCACTCGGCTCACTTCACCCGGTGAGATGGTTACAGAATAGCACGGCAGAACTCTGGCTTTTATCACAACACCCTACAAATTCTGGTCCTTCGGTACGCACCTACACAATGACACAAACTTGGTAATGAGTCCCATAACGTTGCTGCCTGTGTTCCGATCGCGCCCGCGGGAGCCGGCTGTTCACAAATTTTATGGCTCTTTCATATTGTTCGAGCAAAAATGTAGGTACGCAGTGGGGACAACGATTACTCACAATGAATACTAAAATTATAGTGCCAGGGGAGTTTAAGAAGTTGGTGCTGATAGTTGAGAAACGATTCACGATGTACATTACCAACTTTTTTACTTTAGGGCGGACAAACTTTTATATAGGACGAATAATTTTAGTTTGGCACACAGGCGACCTGTAACCCCGAGCGATCTACCTGTCCACTACCAAGTCAAACATGGAGCCATAGTCACATAATATTATTGTTAAGTAAATGACGTCCATTTATCAATTTAATATAACGCAAGACTTTGAATCTGTACTAACATCATAAGATTAAACTTAAGATGTAATTAACATAGTGTTCGCTGCAACTTCAGACTAGATGGAGTTACGAGTCACCAGCCCTATAAAAACCCTCGCAAACCGGCGCGCCTCCTATTTTGGCCAACAGACGTGCGCTCGTGAACATTGGTTTAGGATATCGTGTTGCTTAATTTAATTAGAATGGTTTGCTTTTTTGTAAATTATTAAAAATCACTATTGATCGTGTTGATTGTTCTTTTTTAACCCCCGACGTAAAAACGACGGGGTGTTATAAGTTTGACGTGTCTCTTTGCGTGTGTGTTTGTCTGAGGCAACATAGCTCCCGAACGGATGAACCGACTTTGATTTTGTTTTTTTTTGTTTGAAAGGTGAATAAGTCGGGAGTATTCTAAGACATCTTTCATCAAAATAGGTTAAGCTGTTTGAAGATTATGAGCTCTTTTCTGGTTGATGAAGAGATTTGAGCATTTTCCACGGGTCTGATCAACTCGAAATTTGGTATTCTATTACTTCAATGATAATAGACGAACAAAGTAACCTTGAACTGATGCTGGAACAACACCTGGAATTTCCAGGATACTTAAGTTACCAACAAACAGCAGAAGTATCGTGTTTGGGGTCATTGAAAAGGTCTCAATGAATAGATTATAGATAAATGGTGATCAGGACGAGGAATGAGGATAAATTAGTAACAAACTTCACTGTGGGAAAAATATGCAACGCTGCGCAGATTTAAGCGAAACATTAGGTTTAAAAAGCTAAGGGGCTTGTGGCTAAGTAACAATAGCTGCACGGGTCGGTCGACCGGGTTAAGCTACGCTTGCCGCGGTTGGTCCGTGGATGGGTGACCATCTTTACATACCAAGACTCCTCCGTGCCTCGGAAAGCACGTTAAGCCGTTGGTCCCGGCTGTCATTTATGGATCTTTGACAGTCGTTACGGGTCGTCAGAAGCCCGAAAGTCTGACAACCAGTCTTACCAAGGGGTATCGTATTACCCAGTAACTGGGTTGTGGAGGTCAGATAGGCAGTCGCTCCATGTAAAATACTGGTATTCAGCTGCATCCGGTTAGACTGGAAGCCGACCCCAACATAGTTGGGAAAAGGCAAGGCAGATGATGATTAGGTTTAAAAAGCAGGAAATAAAAATAAAAATTTAATATTTAAAAAATCACGACCCAAACAAAACTCTAAAAAGTAATATTTATAGGCCTTTTAAGTTGAAGGTAATATTTTGATCAAGGCATTGTCAAGTCGGGGGACGGAGGGGACGGTCAATGAAAACGCCAAACAGAGGCCTAGCATTATCATTAGCCGTCCCCCGACTTGACAATGCCTTTCATCAAAATATTACCTTCAACTTAAAACGCCTATATTTTTTTTTACTTTTTACTTTTTTTTTTTTTTTTTTAATAAAATCAATTTAAATTCCTAAAAATAGATATAGAACTCAGGCCTTGAGGGTAGGTAGAAACCACAGCACTGCACCTTCTAAATGAAATAATAAGTACGAGCTAAGTTTGAGCTGAAACTATGTATAGTGAAGAAATACCAGCTGTTATCTTTAGTGCTCAAAGATAGCAATAGGGTATCTGTTACACCCTTTATAAGAGGGGTTTCGTGGCTAACTTACAACAGTCACACGGGTCGTTTGAAGGTTAAGCTACACGAACCGCTGTCGGTTCGTGGATGGTTGACCATCGATTACTTATCCAGACCCCTCCGTGCCTCGGAAAGCACGTCAAACCGCTAGTCTCACTCTCATTCACAGATATTTGACTGTCGTTATGGGTATTCAGAAGCCCGAAACTCTCATAACCAGTCTAACCAAGGGCGTATAACCAGTGACTGGGTTGTGAAGGTCAGATAGTCGCTCTACGTAACATGCTGGTATTCAGTTACATCTGGTTAGACTGAAAGCCAACCACAAATAGTTAGGACAGGCTGAATGCTGATGATGTCTATTTGGCGATTTGCCGTGATGTAATGACCATTTTAGACAACTGTAAAAAAAAAAACAAACGGACAATGTTTGCTAATTTGCTTAACAATTAATTTCCCTGATTTTGCCAAGGTCAAGTTGAAATATGGCATGAGCGTTCTTCGGCATACATACCGAATTGTAAATTTGACTTTTACCACGCGTCTTAAAGCTGAAGGAATATCTATAGGTACCTATGTATCTTCCATAGTTGCTACAAAAGGTAACCCTATATTACAGTTATCATTTATCTACATTATGCTTAGCAGAAATGGAAACGGTATTGTTAAATTCATGATTAATATCGTATTGCGGTCAATCCCAGGCTCCAAACTATAATTTAATTCAACATTGTTGTCTATTTCCTTTAAAACATTCAACAGCTATAGTTTCTATAAATCTCTTCAGTCCCCATTAATATTAGGAATACTAAAACGACGGGTGTTTCCATTCCACGTTTAACTACGAAATGGATTTAGATGTTGAGTAGTTGGATTTCCGTAAAATGTAAATAAATAATTAAATGATTTGGGCATATTAAATATCAGTCTTTCTCGCCTTAAGTATTATTTGGTGAAAAGTTTCTTTACGGAAAAGGAATTGTTTACGTCAAAATTATTTACTATTTGTATTCATCGATCGCTCACTATTTATTTATGTTAACTTTTCGCACACAAAAGGTCGCCGGGGTCCCGTATGTGTCGCCGGCGTAAAAGAATAACACCATCCCATTTCTTCCAGTGGGTGTCGTAAAAGGCGACTGAGGGACTTACTAGAGAATGGGCAGCAGCGTTCTCTATGCATTTTACCAGCATACTGCGATCGCCAACCCGCCTGCCAAGCGTGGCGATTATGGCAAAACCCCCCTTCTTGAGGGAGGCCTATGTCCAGCTGTGGACGTCTTTCGGCTGAAATGATGATGATGATGATGACACAAAAGGTACAAAGGCGGAGTTAATGCCTTAGGCATTCTCTACCAGTCAACCAAGGGTGGTGAAGAAATTGGATAGCAGTTGCTTTGGTTGAGAGGAACAATGATAAATGACAAATTTATGTAATAGGTGTTTTGTGTCGATCTATTTTTGCTTTTATTTTTAGTGTTTATTAGTAGATGCTTGTAAATAGCGTTCAATGTCGTATTGTTTATAAACACTGTGTAAGGTAGCTGTAATTTTCCTGAATATAAAAAATAGAATAAACTTACATGCAAACAAAATTTACCTCTTTATAATATTAGTATAAGTAAATGATTTTATTTCTGTAAGTAGGTTTGTACAAACACTTTTACACGTCAATCATATTTTTTTAAACTAGATGAGGTCGGCGTTTCCTATCTGACTACTCTGAGAAGAAAGGCCGAAACAAACTCAGAGGTCACAGTCTCTTTTAAAGTCCAGACATAATCTTGGTCAGATCACGTGAAGACCATGTGGATTGGTGTCTGAAATTGTCTTTTGAGGAAAGGACCACAGAGATTGAGTGGACCTGTCCATTCAGTGCACGCATGTATCAGTAATCATACGGCTCAACTCAGAACTTGAGGAGCTCAACGATTTGACGAACAATACCAAAGAAAGGACATTTGGGTAGGCCGCATAAAGTACTCAAACTGCCAGATAAAATATAGACTATACGTTAACGTTAAAATACATATAACAGATAAACTTGATGTTTTGTCAAGTCATACGGATCAGAGGCTGGTCACTAGTTAATATTAGTTTAATTTTATTGTTTTATGCTTTATTAAAAAAGAACCCACTATTTAATCATTGATTACAATCTATATAGTATACATATCATATCTAGCCTATAAGACTAATAAGTATTTTTGTATAACTTAATATTTTACCTGATAATTATTTGAAAACTTAGAATAGTGATGATTCTCCTTTACACAAGTCAGTTTCACTTTCTTAGAGTCTTAATAGATTGATGATAAAAACTTTGTTTATGAGTTATTATGTAGGTTACTATGATTTCAACACTTTTACACCACACTAACTCAAAAATAATAGTGAAACCATCGCGCATCCGTTTCCCAGATGTGACCACACTGCAAGCGGGTATAAAACTGCCAAAGTAATGGAAAAACTTTATCCTGCGGGTAGTTTGATAGCTAGTGTCAGCTGCACTGAGAAATAGAGCTGTTTTTACCGCGAAACTTTGACAGTAAGTCGAAGAATGATAGCCGTTTACCTCTTAACAGCCGCGGCTTACTAATAATAATATAGAAGATTTTTTGGGAGGAAACAATAATTGGCAGGTGCATTTTACAAGTTTGGTTTACGCAGTGGTTTAGATAAAACAGTTTGACTTTTAAATGTAGGACTTTATTTGGTTGCTTAAAAATGCTTTGAGTTTTTCCTTCTTTTTATGAAAATTCTATCCTCTGCCGCGGTTGATTGGTGTTATCTGGGTTACGTCATAAAACAAACTATACAACGTGCAACGGTAAGGATATACACCGTGAAATTTAAAGTTTGTTTTCCCGCGGCAGAACAACTTGCCATAAGGAGTAATTTCGAAGCATAGAGTAAAAGTAAAAAAATGAAGATGTTTATTCATTTTTATTTAAAAAAATATTCATAAACTCGAAAACGTGAGAATAAATAGTAACACTAGAGGTAACTTGTAGGTACTACTCGAATAACACTCGCCGCCGACAAAGGAAACAGCAGTGCTATTCTGTAAACATCTCACCGAGTGAAGTGAACCGAGTGAGCGTGGAGTGAGCTGTCAGTGTCATCCCACGGATGCTAGGGATTGACTAAGCATAACATTAAAATCATGATCGAGATAAATCTCGATTATGATTGTAATGATCATTTTAGATTTTAAAGCTAGTATTTAAGTGTGCATCATACATTAGATAAGTACTAATTTGGGGATTTTTTCAAATCAACTAGCAAATATAGAGAAGGACACAGGTAGTGATGGGTAACTCATCAATTTTATGTGAGGATGAGGGAGCCCCTCAATTTGCTTCGTGAGGTCCTCACGAGGGACCCCTCATTTGAGGTGAGGAATCGTACGACGGCGTATTCGCCTCACGACTCGCGAGCCCGAGCCGAACTCAAACGAGGCTCCAATTGAGCGAGGCGGGCGGGTGCAACGACGACTCACGAGTACTCACGAGTCACGACTCTCCGATAATCCGATTATTCACGTCCTCACTCTCTCACACACATCATTTTCTTTCGCTTATAAATTTTAGACCGCCAAAATAAACGAATCAATGCTTTTAGAGTTCATAATAATTAATCGTAGCTGAAATAATTTTAAATAATGTTTACTTTGCCATGGTATTGTCCAAACTTCAAGATCACACCTCACCTCACTCATTCTCAATTCTCCATACAATTTTTGAGTCGGTTCATTCGCTCACTGATCTCACTCAATTACTCAATCCTCATTCGCGAGTCACGAACTCGCTTGCCTCGATTTCCTATTGTCAATAATGTCAATGTCAATTTTTAAATGAGGGGTGATGAGGAATGAGGTGGTTCAATATTGAAATTCGAGTAACTCTTTCAATTTGCGATCACGAGTACCTCAAATGAGGGGCCTCATGAGTGAGGGACTCATCACTAGACACAGGCTAATTTTTTACGCGATAACCGACATCCACGCGGGCGGATCCGCTGGCAAAAGCTATTATAGAATAAAACAAATACATCATTAGGACAGCGACTAGGTACAGAAAATGCGAATAGAGTACCTAAAGATTGTGCAACGTTCTTCAGCGTTGCTATCAAAACGTAAATCTATTCAATAAGACTAGATACCCGAGAGTGTAAAGTCATCGAGTGCTAGTGCGCCTGACTGACGGACCATAGTAGTACCGTAGTACTTGCTATGGCTTCGAGAATCTGGTGGAGTGATTAAGATCACGCCGCGCTTCCGCGTAAGGCACTGATAAAAAACTGCAATACCAACGTCCAATATATAAGTAGGTACCTACTAACATTTTGTAAATAGATACCTAGGTACTTAATTAGTATGAACTGAGGAAAGCTATAAAAACTTTGGACAAGCGAGACCCCTCAGTATCCTTTTAGCATTTACGTTATCCCGAAATCCTCTCGACTACTCTGGGTCGGTGCACTGTTGGCATAGCAGACCTCATTGACCGAATACCTATGTGCTTACACCACTGCTTCTAAGGATAGTTAAGTTCTTCAGCGCTCCATTGTAGCAACATCTTGATGGATAAGCATTCAGGCCAGTCTTTCGATTTTATTTTACTCAAACCGTCTGGTCCGCCCTAGATACCTACTCAATTACTCTTTGTTTATTATCAAAGAATATTCATCAAATTACCTTCATCAATAATACTAGGTACATCAAATTGTATTATTTACTGACATTCGTGAAGCGTGCTGCGCGCGCATGTATCTCACCGTGTTGTTGCCATGGTAACAACACGGTGAGCCATCACCGCGCGAATAGCTTCCAGCATCGCGTGAAGTGACTGACGTCATTGTCATCACAGTGAGGTTTTTTTTTTTAATTTTTCGCCTTTGAAAGTCATGTCCACAAGCATTGACGCCCTCGGGTTTACAGCCTATTGGTACCTATTTATTTCAATGCTTTTAGATTTATGTATGTCTAAATCCAACCGTTTTTTGCACATTTATAGTCAGTTTAGTGCCTCCATTTTGCATGAACTAGATTTTTTTTTATTAACTGCATACATAATGGGACTTAAGTACCTACTCATTTAAATAACGTGTCACACATGCGCACTAACAACATTAGGAAAATACAATACCAACGTGTAATAACAACTTTTGACCATTCATAATATTAGCCAATGCTTTTTTATGTGTTGAGGAAAGCTGTAAAAACTTTGGACACGCGAGACCCCTCAGTTTCCTTTTACCATTTACGTTATCCCGAAATCCTCTCGACTACTCTGGGTCGGTGCACTGTTGGCATAGCAGACCTCATTGACCGAATACATACGTGCTTACACCACTGCTTCTAAGGATAGTTAAGTTCTTCAGCGCTTCATTGTAGCAACATCTTGATGGATAAGCATTCAGGACAGTCTTTCGATTTTATTTTACTCAAACCGTCTGGTCCGCCCTAGATACCTACTTAATTACTCTTTGTTTATTATCAAAGAATATTCATCAAATTACCTTCATCAATAATACTAGGTACCTACATCAAATTGTATTATTTACTGACATTCGTGAAGCGTGCTGCGCGCGCATGTATCTCACCGTGTTGTTGCCATGGTAACAACACGGTGAGCCATCACCGCGCGAATAGCTTCCAGCATCGCGTGAAGTGACTGACGTCATTGTCATCACAGTGAGGTTTTTTTTTTTAATTTTTCGCCTTTGAAAGTCATGTCCACAAGCATTGACGCCCTCGGGTTTACAGCCTATTGGTACCTATTTATTTCAATGCTTTTAGATTTATGTATGTCTAAATCCAACCGTTTTTTGCACATTTATAGTCAGTTTAGTGCCTCCATTTTGCATGAACTAGATTTTTTTTTATTAACTGCATACATAATGGGACTTACCTACTCATTTAAATAACGTGTCACACATGCGCACTAACAACATTAGGAAAATACAATACCAACGTATAATAACAACTTTTGACCATTCATAATATTAGCCAATGCTTTTTTATGTGTTGAGGAAAGCTGTAAAAACTTTGGACACGCGAGACCCCTCAGTTTCCTTTTACCATTTACGTTATCCCGAAATCCTCTCGACTACTCTGGGTCGGTGCACTGTTGGCATAGCAGACCTCATTGACCGAATACATACGTGCTTACACCACTGCTTCTAAGGATAGTTAAGTTCTTCAGCGCTTCATTGTAGCAACATCTTGATGGATAAGCATTCAGGACAGTCTTTCGATTTTATTTTACTCAAACCGTCTGGTCCGCCCTAGATACCTACTTAATTACTCTTTGTTTATTATCAAAGAATATTCATCAAATTACCTTCATCAATAATACTAGGTACCTACATCAAATTGTATTATTTACTGACATTCGTGAAGCGTGCTGCGCGCGCATGTATCTCACCGTGTTGTTGCCATGGTAACAACACGGTGAGCCATCACCGCGCGAATAGCTTCCAGCATCGCGTGAAGTGACTGACGTCATTGTCATCACAGTGAGGTTTTTTTTTTTAATTTTTCGCCTTTGAAAGTCATGTCCACAAGCATTGACGCCCTCGGGTTTACAGCCTATTGGTACCTATTTATTTCAATGCTTTTAGATTTATGTATGTCTAAATCCAACCGTTTTTTGCACATTTATAGTCAGTTTAGTGCCTCCATTTTGCATGAACTAGATTTTTTTTTATTAACTGCATACATAATGGGACTTACCTACTCATTTAAATAACGTGTCACACATGCGCACTAACAACATTAGGAAAATACAATACCAACGTATAATAACAACTTTTGACCATTCATAATATTAGCCAATGCTTTTTTATGTGTTGAGGAAAGCTGTAAAAACTTTGGACACGCGAGACCCCTCAGTTTCCTTTTACCATTTACGTTATCCCGAAATCCTCTCGACTACTCTGGGTCGGTGCACTGTTGGCATAGCAGACCTCATTGACCGAATACATACGTGCTTACACCACTGCTTCTAAGGATAGTTAAGTTCTTCAGCGCTTCATTGTAGCAACATCTTGATGGATAAGCATTCAGGACAGTCTTTCGATTTTATTTTACTCAAACCGTCTGGTCCGCCCTAGATACCTACTTAATTACTCTTTGTTTATTATCAAAGAATATTCATCAAAATTACCTTCATCAATAATACTAGGTACCTACATCAAATTGTATTATTTACTGACATTCGTGAAGCGTGCTGCGCGCGCATGTATCTCACCGTGTTGTTGCCATGGTAACAACACGGTGAGCCATCACCGCGCGAATAGCTACCAGCATCGCGTGAAGTGACTGACGTCATTGTCATCACAGTGAGGTTTTTTTTTTTAATTTTTCGCCTTTGAAAGTCATGTCCACAAGCATTGACGCCCTCGGGTTTACAGCCTATTGGTACCTATTTATTTCAATGCTTTTAGATTTTTGTATGTCTAAATCCAACCGTTTTTTGCACATTTATAGTCAGTTTAGTGCCTCCATTTTGCATGAACTAGATTTTTTTTTATTAACTGCATACATAATGGGACTTACCTACTCATTTAAATAACGTGTCACACATGCGCACTAACAACATTAGGAAAATACAATACCAACGTATAATAACAACTTTTGACCATTCATAATATTAGCCAATGCTTTTTTATGTGTTGAGGAAAGCTGTAAAAACTTTGGACACGCGAGACCCCTCAGTTTCCTTTTACCATTTACGTTATCCCGAAATCCTCTCGACTACTCTGGGTCGGTGCACTGTTGGCATAGCAGACCTCATTGACGGAATACATACGTGCTTACACCACTGCTTCTAAGGATAGTTAAGTTCTTCAGCGCTTCATTGTAGCAACATCTTGATGGATAAGCATTCAGGCCAGTCTTTCGATGTTATTTTACTCAAACCGTCTGGTCCGCCCTAGATACCTACTTAATTACTCGTTGTTTATTATCAAAGAATATTCATCAAATTACCGTCATCAATAATACTACATCAAATGTATTATTTACTGACATTCGTGAAGCGTGCGGCGCGCGCACATTCGCGATAACTCACCGTGTTATTGTCACGGTAACATCACGGTGATAATTTTTAGCCTTTTAAAGTCACACAAGCATACGACGTCTTCGCGTTTTGAGCGTATTATTTTGGACGCTTTAGGATATTTTAATGTAAATTCGAACTACTTTACAAACTCAAAAGTCCGTTTGGTAGGTCGCTACTTATACTTTGTTTTCAACAAATGAATATTACTTGACAGGTGAGAGAGCTACTTCGAATACTGTGGTAAGCAATGATTGGCGTATTGTTCATTTACATATTATTAAGTAGGTATGTACATAATACGTAAAAGTACCTACATGGGTTTTTTTTAATATCCTATCAAATAGATAAACCACACTACAAGATACAAACCTTATAACATTTAGGCAGGCATATCAATAATCTAGATAGGTGCTGTTATGACATAAATTGCTTTTCTCTCTTGCTACCAAGATAATATTAAAATCATTATTGTAAGTATTTATGATTAGGTTGGTATAGTATAATTTACTGTTTTCTGTTTTATACATTGTACGCACGGCTACACATCAAGCTATACATTTCCAATATAAGCTGATCTCGCATTGTATAAGATTTCCGTACAAAGCGAGATCAGCGTAAACTGGAAATGTATAGCTTGATGTGCAGCCGTGTGTACCTATCTACGTTTCGCATTCAACTATCTTTGTGTATTTTATTTTATTTAGTGTAGTGTGTTCATAAATAAATAAATAAGATTTATTCAATCATGAAAAAAACACTTTTTCTATTGAGCGTGCTGCTTCCCGAGGTTCAACTTCATGATGCCGCGAACGGAGGGTCATTTGATGTGTGTGGACTGCACGACACCACCAAGTCCACCTGGAAGTAATGGTACCAGTTTTATTACTAAGCATTTCATTAATTTCATTCCTACACTCATCAAAGTATACCTTTTTAAATCTATTGAACCACATCCATATAATAAATAAAAATAAAAGTCCTGACTGACTGACCGACTCATCAACGCCCAGCCCAAACCCTTGGACCTAGAAAGCCGAAATTTTGCACAGATGTTCCCTTTATAATGTAGACAAGGAATAAGGAAGGATTTTTCGAAATTCAATCCATAAGGGAGTTAAATAGGGGATGAAACTTCCGGGCGGGCGAAGCTGCTGGCAAAAGCTAGTAAAATATAAAATAAATAAAAATTATAACAGTGACTTATTTAAAATACAATAAAAAATCAGTGTCTTAAACAATTTAAATAAATCAAAAGAGCCAACATTATTCCTATATTTTGAGTACCATACTAGGTTCTCAAAATAATAATATAAATATTGTAACTCATTAGTTGCAATGCCAGCTTTTCCCAATTTATCGGGTGTGTTATGTTTATTAAAAATAGTGTGGATTAATGAACACTTACCTCGGACTGCCACTATTGACAGACAGCCTAGATTGATATGATCAATAGGAGGTAGTGTTTTTTGTCTTCAGTTCCTTAGCAGCTGCAGGGTCCAATAGGCTCATCTGCCGAGAGGTAGAGTATTCAGAATAATAAAATTCACAGGTTTATTTTTTGTGATCCGTATGTTGTCCCTCTGCTAGGCAAAGGTCTCCCCATACTTCTCAAGTTTTCCTTTTTGTGCCCTCTCCGGATAGTAAGTAAGTATATAATGTTGATATAGCTTAATGTTTGTATAGCATCTTGCCAAAAAATTTGGTATGGTGAACCTGATGTAAATAATGCGGTGAGAGATTCCTTCTTCACATCTTATTATTTAAACTAGTACCATTCACAGGGTTAAACTGGTCATCATATTTAGATGGCTCTAACTCCTCTCCCATCAGCATTGAGCTAGAACAAATGACACTTACATTAAACTTGGCATACTATGTTTAGTTAGTTGAAGAAAAAAAAATTGACTTTGAGTTTGAATAACAGAAAATAGTTTATTAGATTTATTAAAATCACACTGATGAGATTAATTACTGGCAAATAAATAAAAACAAATATAGCTGGGAAATTACAACATTATCATTTCTAGATAAAATGAACAGGATATTGCGTCCATATTTTTTTATTATTAATATCACACAAATACTTACAAGACTGAGACATATAAATCTACAGTGGCTGCAACCAGTTTCTTTTTTTCTTAGAACTCAGGCCCAGTGTTCTAATATCAAAGGCACTGCACTCAGTTACCTGAAAAATTGATTTGGTTTAAATATTATTCACTTAGGGTTATATATACTTAATTATAATATCAGTCTTACTAGACAGACAGGCATAATAATACGATTTTCATGTTATTTTTTTCTGAACAGTCATTATAATCACAATTATTATTCTGATAGATATCTGAAAAATGCCATGTTAAATAGTATAAGTTAGTATCTATTCTATAAACTATGTTGACAGGCTTGTTTGGAGTGAAAAAGTGTTCAATATTGTTTCTTGGTCTGAGATTCTTTGCAATTCTTTTGGAAGGTTTCAGTTAGCCTAATTAAATTTGCCACTCATACATACCAGTTTGCTCAAATAAAAGCAATGCTGGCAAGGAAAACTAGAGTGGATTGGATTGAAATAAACTACTTTTACAAGATTAGACCTTTAGATTAATGATAACTTACGAACCTTCGTAAACTTTTCGTGACTAATCCTGTGGTAAATTTCTCGGCCTATTATAACGAGAGATAAGACCGACTTTGAGCCAATTCTTCTCATTGATGTAACTTTTACAGTGTTTCTGGCACAACACACAATGTGCAATCCTTGTCGTACATCTTGCACGGTCAGTGGGTCGCTTCACGGCTAATGCAAACTAATACACTTTCAAATCACTGGAAAGGTAAGATCGGAAATCAATCAACGTAAAATTTGCTAAAATAATCAACATAAAACTTAACACCAAAACCGAAAAATAAACTGTAATCCCGCCATAATTTGACATTAAAAGTTGGGCGCATTCCGTATTAGAAAAATAGCGCTGCGAGCGCTCACATCGATATTTTGCGTTCCGAGTTAATTTATCACGATTCTGACAGTTAAGAGCCGTAATTTTTGTCATCAATACGGAACGCTCGTGACCGCGATAAAAGTGCTCGCTCAAAGTTAAAACATATTTCACGATATTAGACTTGTATGCACCACACATTTCTTCTTCTAATATAGAAGCACTATTTCAAGTAAATCAAAGTTAGTAAAGATAAGTACAATGCGAATCAAAACAAAACAGCCAGACTGTCATTTCTGACAGCGCTCACGGTGATATTAGTAAATTGCATGGTCGGCGTTATCGCAAGATGGCGAATGTCATGACGTCATCTAGGACGTTTCGCGAGAAATCGTTATCGCGCTCACGCCAATTCGGAACGGGTGTGAGCGCGCTCAAATCGATATTATTGTATCTCTGAACGTAGGGATGATATGACAGTAACATTCATAAGAAATTGGCTATGGTTTTCCATACAATGGAGATATTTTTTTGTTCTATCTCTTTATATTATGTATAAAATATCAGGAAGCAAATGCTTAGATTTTTTACGTTTCAATATAGTATCTATGTAATTATGGTTAAGGTTTTATGTCAAAACTAAGTAAGTACGAATTCATCTACTTTTGTTTGTAGCGGAATGTCCCTTAAAGCGATGCGCGATGGCGAGAGGTTTTATTCGATTTTTCGAACATCTCGATGGTTCTCGATTGTTTCGACTTGGACTCGAGTCCGACTCGGTCTGTTATTGCGACAGGCGCATGACGCGTTCATTCGAGTCGAGAGTTGTTCCTCGATGGTATAAGGTTTCGCGATTTGGTTGGTTGGCGCGATTGTTTAAAAATCCGTGGCATTTTGATGAATTTAAAAACTAGTTTTATATAAAACAGCATCGTAATCGTAAGTAAAGGAAAACGTTCAAAAATTACGCGAAGCCTGCTCAACAACTCGATTCTGGCACACTCTCGCCTCTAACTAACATGCGCCTCGACTCGACGCATACAATCGACTGACCTCGGGGACCGAGCGACACTCGGTCACTGATTCGAACAATCGAAAACTAGCGGTCGATTCCACTGACTCGAAACAATCGAAAAACATCTCGATTGTTTTGTAGAACGGCGAGTCGATGGTTGACTCGATGGTTTATTTTAACGATTTCGATTCTTTCGATTGTTAAAACATCTCGAAATCGCCCATCGCTACCATTTTTTTCTAATTTTTCTAATTTCTTATGAATGTTACTGTCATATCATCCCTACGTTCAGAGATACAATAATATCGATTTGAGCGCGCTCACACCCGTTCCGAATTGGCGTGAGCGCGATAACGATTTCTCGCGAAACGTCCTAGATGACGTCATGACATTCGCCATCTTGCGATAACGCCGACCATGCAATTTACTAATATCACCGTGAGCGCTGTCAGAAATGACAGTCTGGCTGTTTTGTTTTGATTCGCATTGTACTTATCTTTACTAACTTTGATTTATTTGAAATAGTGCTTCTATATTAGAAGAAGAAATGTGTGGTGCATACAAGTCTAATATCGTGAAATATGTTTTAACTTTGAGCGAGCACTTTTATCGCGGTCACGAGCGTTCCGTATTGATGACAAAAATTACGGTTCTTAACTGTCAGAATCGTGATAAATTAACTCGGAACGCAAAATATCGATGTGAGCGCTCGCAGCGCTATTTTTCTAATACGGAATGCGCCCAACTTTTAATGTCAAATTATGGCGGGATTACAGTTTATTTTTCGGTTTTGGTGTTAAGTTTTATGTTGATTATTTTAGCAAATTTTACGTTGATTGATTTCCGATCTTACCTTTCCAGTGATTTGAAAGTGTATTAGTTTGCATTAGCCGTGAAGCGACCCACTGACCGTGCAAGATGTACGACAAGGATTGCACATTGTGTGTTGTGCCAGAAACACTGTAAAAGTTACATCAATGAGAAGAATTGGCTCAAAGTCGGTCTTATCTCTCGTTATAATAGGCCGAGAAATTTACCACAGGATTAGTCACGAAAAGTTTACGAAGGTTCGTAAGTTATCATTAATCTAAAGGTCTAATCTTGTAAAAGTAGTTTATTTCAATCCAATCCACTCTAGTTTTCCTTGCCAGCATTGCTTTTATTTGAGCAAACTGGTATGTATGAGTGGCAAATTTAATTAGGCTAACTGAAACCTTCCAAAAGAATTGCAAAGAATCTCAGACCAAGAAACAATATTGAACACTTTTTCACTCCAAACAAGCCTGTCAACATAGTTTATAGAATAGATACTAACTTATACTATTTAACATGGCATTTTTCAGATATCTATCAGAATAATAATTGTGATTATAATGACTGTTCAGAAAAAAATAACATGAAAATCGTATTATTATGCCTGTCTGTCTAGTAAGACTGATATTATAATTAAGTATATATAACCCTAAGTGAATAATATTTAAACCAAATCAATTTTTCAGGTAACTGAGTGCAGTGCCTTTGATATTAGAACACTGGGCCTGAGTTCTAAGAAAAAAAGAAACTGGTTGCAGCCACTGTAGATTTATATGTCTCAGTCTTGTAAGTATTTGTGTGATATTAATAATAAAAAAATATGGACGCAATATCCTGTTCATTTTATCTAGAAATGATAATGTTGTAATTTCCCAGCTATATTTGTTTTTATTTATTTGCCAGTAATTAATCTCATCAGTGTGATTTTAATAAATCTAATAAACTATTTTCTGTTATTCAAACTCAAAGTCAATTTTTTTTTCTTCAACTAACTAAACATAGTATGCCAAGTTTAATGTAAGTGTCATTTGTTCTAGCTCAATGCTGATGGGAGAGGAGTTAGAGCCATCTAAATATGATGACCAGTTTAACCCTGTGAATGGTACTAGTTTAAATAATAAGATGTGAAGAAGGAATCTCTCACCGCATTATTTACATCAGGTTCACCATACCAAATTTTTTGGCAAGATGCTATACAAACATTAAGCTATATCAACATTATATACTTACTTACTATCCGGAGAGGGCACAAAAAGGAAAACTTGAGAAGTATGGGGAGACCTTTGCCTAGCAGAGGGACAACATACGGATCACAAAAAATAAACCTGTGAATTTTATTATTCTGAATACTCTACCTCTCGGCAGATGAGCCTATTGGACCCTGCAGCTGCTAAGGAACTGAAGACAAAAAACACTACCTCCTATTGATCATATCAATCTAGGCTGTCTGTCAATAGTGGCAGTCCGAGGTAAGTGTTCATTAATCCACACTATTTTTAATAAACATAACACACCCGATAAATTGGGAAAAGCTGGCATTGCAACTAATGAGTTACAATATTTATATTATTATTTTGAGAACCTAGTATGGTACTCAAAATATAGGAATAATGTTGGCTCTTTTGATTTATTTAAATTGTTTAAGACACTGATTTTTTATTGTATTTTAAATAAGTCACTGTTATAATTTTTATTTATTTTATATTTTACTAGCTTTTGCCAGCAGCTTCGCCCGCCCGGAAGTTTCATCCCCTATTTAACTCCCTTATGGATTGAATTTCGAAAAATCCTTCCTTATTCCTTGTCTACATTATAAAGGGAACATCTGTGCAAAATTTCGGCTTTCTAGGTCCAAGGGTTTGGGCTGGGCGTTGATGAGTCGGTCAGTCAGTCAGGACTTTTATTTTTATTTATTATATGGATGTGGTTCAATAGATTTAAAAAGGTATACTTTGATGAGTGTAGGAATGAAATTAATGAAATGCTTAGTAATAAAACTGGTACCATTACTTCCAGGTGGACTTGGTGGTGTCGTGCAGTCCACACACATCAAATGACCCTCCGTTCGCGGCATCATGAAGTTGAACCTCGGGAAGCAGCACGCTCAATAGAAAAAGTGTTTTTTTCATGATTGAATAAATCTTATTTATTTATTTATGAACACACTACACTAAATAAAATAAAATACACAAAGATAGTTGAATGCGAAACGTAGATAGGTACACACGGCTACACATCAAGCTATACATTTCCAGTTTACGCTGATCTCGCTTTGTACGGAAATCTTATACAATGCGAGATCAGCTTATATTGGAAATGTATAGCTTGATGTGTAGCCGTGCGTACAATGTATAAAACAGAAAACAGTAAATTATACTATACCAACCTAATCATAAATACTTACAATAATGATTTTAATATTATCTTGGTAGCAAGAGAGAAAAGCAATTTATGTCATAACAGCACCTATCTAGATTATTGATATGCCTGCCTAAATGTTATAAGGTTTGTATCTTGTAGTGTGGTTTATCTATTTGATAGGATATTAAAAAAAACCCATGTAGGTACTTTTACGTATTATGTACATACCTACTTAATAATATGTAAATGAACAATACGCCAATCATTGCTTACCACAGTATTCGAAGTAGCTCTCTCACCTGTCAAGTAATATTCATTTGTTGAAAACAAAGTATAAGTAGCGACCTACCAAACGGACTTTTGAGTTTGTAAAGTAGTTCGAATTTACATTAAAATATCCTAAAGCGTCCAAAATAATACGCTCAAAACGCGAAGACGTCGTATGCTTGTGTGACTTTAAAAGGCTAAAAATTATCACCGTGATGTTACCGTGACAATAACACGGTGAGTTATCGCGAATGTGCGCGCGCCGCACGCTTCACGAATGTCAGTAAATAATACATTTGATGTAGTATTATTGATGACGGTAATTTGATGAATATTCTTTGATAATAAACAACGAGTAATTAAGTAGGTATCTAGGGCGGACCAGACGGTTTGAGTAAAATAACATCGAAAGACTGGCCTGAATGCTTATCCATCAAGATGTTGCTACAATGAAGCGCTGAAGAACTTAACTATCCTTAGAAGCAGTGGTGTAAGCACGTATGTATTCCGTCAATGAGGTCTGCTATGCCAACAGTGCACCGACCCAGAGTAGTCGAGAGGATTTCGGGATAACGTAAATGGTAAAAGGAAACTGAGGGGTCTCGCGTGTCCAAAGTTTTTACAGCTTTCCTCAACACATAAAAAAGCATTGGCTAATATTATGAATGGTCAAAAGTTGTTATTATACGTTGGTATTGTATTTTCCTAATGTTGTTAGTGCGCATGTGTGACACGTTATTTAAATGAGTAGGTAAGTCCCATTATGTATGCAGTTAATAAAAAAAAATCTAGTTCATGCAAAATGGAGGCACTAAACTGACTATAAATGTGCAAAAAACGGTTGGATTTAGACATACAAAAATCTAAAAGCATTGAAATAAATAGGTACCAATAGGCTGTAAACCCGAGGGCGTCAATGCTTGTGGACATGACTTTCAAAGGCGAAAAATTAAAAAAAAAAACCTCACTGTGATGACAATGACGTCAGTCACTTCACGCGATGCTGGTAGCTATTCGCGCGGTGATGGCTCACCGTGTTGTTACCATGGCAACAACACGGTGAGATACATGCGCGCGCAGCACGCTTCACGAATGTCAGTAAATAATACAATTTGATGTAGGTACCTAGTATTATTGATGAAGGTAATTTTGATGAATATTCTTTGATAATAAACAAAGAGTAATTAAGTAGGTATCTAGGGCGGACCAGACGGTTTGAGTAAAATAAAATCGAAAGACTGTCCTGAATGCTTATCCATCAAGATGTTGCTACAATGAAGCGCTGAAGAACTTAACTATCCTTAGAAGCAGTGGTGTAAGCACGTATGTATTCGGTCAATGAGGTCTGCTATGCCAACAGTGCACCGACCCAGAGTAGTCGAGAGGATTTCGGGATAACGTAAATGGTAAAAGGAAACTGAGGGGTCTCGCGTGTCCAAAGTTTTTACAGCTTTCCTCAACACATAAAAAAGCATTGGCTAATATTATGAATGGTCAAAAGTTGTTATTATACGTTGGTATTGTATTTTCCTAATGTTGTTAGTGCGCATGTGTGACACGTTATTTAAATGAGTAGGTAAGTCCCATTATGTATGCAGTTAATAAAAAAAAATCTAGTTCATGCAAAATGGAGGCACTAAACTGACTATAAATGTGCAAAAAACGGTTGGATTTAGACATACAAAAATCTAAAAGCATTGAAATAAATAGGTACCAATAGGCTGTAAACCCGAGGGCGTCAATGCTTGTGGACATGACTTTCAAAGGCGAAAAATTAAAAAAAAAAACCTCACTGTGATGACAATGACGTCAGTCACTTCACGCGATGCTGGTAGCTATTCGCGCGGTGATGGCTCACCGTGTTGTTACCATGGCAACAACACGGTGAGATACATGCGCGCGCAGCACGCTTCACGAATGTCAGTAAATAATACAATTTGATGTACCTAGTATTATTGATGAAGGTAATTTGATGAATATTCTTTGATAATAAACAAAGAGTAATTGAGTAGGTATCTAGGGCGGACCAGACGGTTTGAGTAAAATAAAATCGAAAGACTGGCCTGAATGCTTATCCATCAAGATGTTGCTACAATGGAGCGCTGAAGAACTTAACTATCCTTAGAAGCAGTGGTGTAAGCACATAGGTATTCGGTCAATGAGGTCTGCTATGCCAACAGTGCACCGACCCAGAGTAGTCGAGAGGATTTCGGGATAACGTAAATGCTAAAAGGATACTGAGGGGTCTCGCTTGTCCAAAGTTTTTATAGCTTTCCTCAGTTCATACTAATTAAGTACCTAGGTATCTATTGACAATTAAATGTTAGTAGGTACTTACTTATATATATATTGGACGTTGGTATTGCAGTTTTTTATCAGTGCCTTACGCGGAAGCGCGGCGTGATCTTAATCACTCCACCAGATTCTCGAAGCCATAGCAAGTATTACGGGATGCGCTCGTGTCAGTTATGATGATAAGTATATACACTAAAATATTTGATTTAATAATCCGCACGTATTTTTACTTAAGACTTATATTCATAAATCGTTTGGATGGGTTGGGATCCACATAGTTTGTGTGAGATTTAACGCTATGGTCCGTCAGTCAGGCGGACTAGCACTCGATGACTTTACACTCTCGGTTATCTAGTCTCATTGAATATATTTAGATCTTGATACTTTGGTAGCAGCGTTGGCTGAAGAACGCTGCACAGTCTATAAGTACTCGACTCGATCGACAATCGCTTCTCCAAAACACACACCGCGATTAGGCCATGGGATTGCGTTTGTTAAACCATAATCCGTATACAATGGGTTCATAAAAACTAACATTGTCGATTCGCATTTTCTGTAGGCGCTATCCTAAAGACGTGTTTTTTTTATTCTATTTATTTTTCGTTCGTGTTTGACGCGCTTGCGCCTCAGGCAATAAGTTTAAAGACTAGTCAAAGAGTTTCTGACTGAGTTTTTCTTTTGATACTTTAATTGAAAAACCTTCCTAAATGTAACGCATGATGCACACTTAAATATTAGCTTTGTACTCGTACCTAATAAAACTATCATTTAAATCTCGATTATGATTGATAAAAAAATCTCGATTATGATTGTAAATGTAATGCTTGGACATCCCTAGCATCAGGTTGAATGACACTGACAGCTCACTCCACGCTCACTTCACCCGGTGAGATGGTTACAGAATCGACATGCAGCGATCCATAAATGTTCAAAGCAAAATAAACTCGCGCACGTGGTGATTTTTCACAATTGTTAATCTGCTGTTTTTTGTTTTTAATATTTTATTTGTTTACAAAACGATTGTATTACCAAAGCAAAACCATTCCGCTGCGGGAAAACAACCATTAATTTTTTTCGGTGTATACATACCAAGGTCACGGCTTCTTTGGATGATATTAAACGTTATTGGAAGGGTTTTTTAATCCTACATTTTATATTATCTATTTAACCATTTATGTACTCACTAAATAAACAGACAAGAAGATTAGAACAGAAAAATAGGTACAGAGGTGATGCTTATTTCTAAAGAAATCTCTTCCAGCATACCTGCGATAGGAGAAAACATAAAGAGATGTAGACAACGTGTGTAAGAGTAAAAGGGAAGTTATGAGAAGTTTTAATACATTGATACGAGAAACCGAAATTTTCAAATTGAAATAAACACATAACTCGGAAAAGATTTATCGTGATATTGGCAAGTAACGTGGAAAGTTATTGACCTACGTAGTGCGGTGACACGTTATTTATGATTTGAATTTAAGAAACATATGAAACCGAAAATTTGGTATCAATTCTTAGAGTATTTTATTTTGTGCTGAAACTATGTTAGTGATTCTATACCAGCTGTTATGTTTAGTGCTTAAGGATAGCAATAGGGTTTCTGTTACAGCCTGTAGATTTTAAACTTCTATTCGTATTTTTATAAAACCACCACCTTTTTCCAGCGATTTCATGTCATTATAATATCAGTAGGATAGAAACAACCAGCTGATCCATTCTTGAGTCGTCATTTTTTCGCCAGTTCACGATTGTGTAAACATTCTCACTCAAAAATACTTGCATGCCTTACATAATCACGTTTGCTGTTCATCGCACTAATTACTTACTATTTCAGGACCAAAGTTACGTAATCAATTTAGTCTGTCTACTCGAATACACCCTATGATGTGTTTTAAATGGCTAACCGAACTAGATTGAAATATCTTTAGACTCTATTCAGTGTTGAACCACTAACAGAAAGGTACAGAAGGCCAGCTAAACACAACAAGAGCCTACCACTAGATTCCCCTTAAATTAACTGTTTGTTTTCGAATTAAATTAAAGTTTATTCGAAAACATTCATCGGTTTTTTGGTAAACTTCAACTATTTAGGACGACCTTGGTTACTTATCTCTTTCTGTCACCGTACGTGAAGAATTTCAAGCTCGAGATTTCAGTCGTTGTATGTAGCTGACTTTCTGTTCCCATTTGTTTTGTGATATAGTATAGAATTAAGAATATTCAATGGAGTGAAATCAGGGTAAATTGTTTTGGAACTAAATGAGCTGGGATGGGACAACTAGGTTAGTTTAGTATCATAGTGTCATGGTAGGATCATTATTTGAATAGTTGGGTTTTATTGGAAATCAAATAAATTGAACTGGTATAATTGGGACCCAATTTGAGTGTCGGATCCGACTATCAAAATTAATCTGTTTATGTGCAAAATGGTCTAACAATTTGTGGCTCTGTCAATCGTTCATAATTGTTGTAGTTTATCATTGGTTTTAAGTATATGAAAATCCTGTAGTTTTACACGATGATAAGAAGAGTATGAATTATTCACAACTATACTTTTACAATTTATTCTAGAAAGGTATTCAAAGAAAACACGACTCTATTATCATTAATTTTATTTATTCACGGGCGGTTTTTTAACGCGTCTTTTTTTACCTTGAACATGAATATTGGATTTTCAACGCTCGGCCCAAGACGGTGAGTTGTAAATCCAGTGTGCGTTTTTCTAACGTCGCTCTAGAAAAGCGTCCTACGTACGGGGGCTTACTGTCATGTCGGTGGCAATTTTGTTTTTACTCCTACAGTTATACTGAAAGGCTAAGGTAATTGTAGGCGTTTTCTTGTATGAATAGATAATACATTCCTTTGCTTTTGAACAATTCTTTCCAGAAAAGTAGAAATTGAACACAGGAATTAATTTTGGGGTCTATCTCAATCGCAAACTACTCGATAATCTATACTAACATTATAAGAGGAAAGATTAGATTTTTTGTTTGTTAGCATTGAACAGGCTCCGAAACTACTAAACTGATTTGAAAAATTATTTCACTGTTGGGAAGCTACACTATCCCCGAATGACATAGGCTATATTTTATCCCCATATTCCTACGGGAACGGGAACTACGCGGGTGAAACAGCGGAGCGCTGCTAGTTATTAATAAATATATCAAACTGCACAGTTTAAACAAAAGACGTTTTCACGCATCTTGCTACAACGCACGCGCGCGCTACGCATCATGCTACGCCGTAGCTAAAACTGAGCTACGCCGCCGCCGTAGGTAACACTGCTAGGCCTCCGTCGGCGTCGTCGTAGCTAATACTGTGCTACGACAGCTTATTTTTTGACGAATAATTCTCGATTCCTATTTAAAACGGTTCGTTTTGCTTACCAATGCAGCAATGGTAGCATTTTTTATTTCCAACTGGGAAAAATATTGTTTCGTAAGCAAATTTTACCTGTGGTAGCTACTATTAGCTACTTCCAAATAGGGGGGGGGGGGGGATCTACTACGCGATGGTATTAATTAGGTCCTTGCTTCACTATCGGTAAAGATACAAACTACTTAATTTTAACCTACCACTGTCCGTAAATTATAGAAAACGGCCATTAGGCTACGAAACAGTAGGTAGCTTTTCTTGAGATTTTATATATCTTTCTAACGTATCAGTCTGCCATAATACAACTCGATATATTATGGTCCTGTATTAAAATCTGCTTTATGTTTTTAACTAGCTTTTGCCAGCGGCTTCGCCCGCGCGGAAGTTTCATCCCCTATTTAACTCCCTTAGGGGTTGAATTTCGAAAAATCCTTCCTTATTCCTTGTCTAAATTATAAAGGGAACCTCTGTGCAAAATTTCAGCTTTCTAGATCCAAGGGTTTGGGCTGGGCGTTGATGAGTCAGTCAATCAGGACTTTTCTTTTTATTCATATAGATTACGAGTTTTATTAGGTCTTTACCTATGAAATTGCCGTTCTGCAGTACTGGCCATTTCAAATCAAAATAATTTTTGTTTGGCTAAGAATTCTAATTTCAAATTAATTTTATTTTAAAAACATGGATTTTTTTTTCTAAAAGTAGTCATTTCTTTATTGATTAGTGTTACATTTTCATCGCATTTCAATCTTTTTCGTCAGCATGGATACGTTAAAAATTCGAGTAATTATGGAATATGAGTACCGTCGTGGCAGCAACGCGGCACAAGCGGCACGCAATATCAACGACGTTTACGGAGCTAACACTACAAACCAACGCACCACCTGTTATTGGTTTGCTCGCTTCCGTTCTGGAAATTTCGACCTGAAAAATGAACCTCGCGGTCGTCTGAAGACTTTGGTCGACAATGACGAATTAAAGGCGATTATGGAAGCTGATGATACACAATCTACGGCTGAATTAGCAGCAGCTTTTGACGTTAGCGTCAAAACAATATTGGTCCATTTGCGTCAAATTGGCAAGGTAAAAAAGCTTGACAAATGGGTGCCCCACGAACTCAATGATCGCCAGCGCGAAGTACGCGTCGAGACGTGCCTTGCACTGCTCAACAGACACACAAATGAAGGAATTTTGAACCGCATTGTTACCTGCGATGAAAAATGGATTCTGTTTGATAACCGTAAGCGCTCAGCAAGTTGGTTGGATCCTGGTTCAGCACCTAAACAATGCCCTAAACGAAAACTTACCCCTAGAAAAGTGATGGTCACTGTTTGGTGGTCTAGCGCCGGTGTGATTCATCACAGCTTCTTACCAAACGGGGTGAGCATTACTGCAGATGTGTACTGTGAAGAACTGAACACAATGATGGAGAAGCTGGCGCATCTCCAACCAGCATTGGTCAATCGCTCGTCTCCGCTGCTCCTGCACGACAACGCGCGACCTCATACTGCACAGCAGACGGTCTCCAAGTTGCAAAAACTGGGGTTGGAAGCTCTCCGTCATCCGCCCTACTCACCAGACCTTGCGCCTACAGACTACTACTTTTTCCAGAATTTGGATAACTTCTTGGCGGGAAAAAAATTTAATACCCGAGAGGCAGTACAAAATGCCTTTGAAGAATTTGTCTGATTTCTTTAAGAAGGGCATCAATAAACTACCACTGCGATGGCAAAGATGCATTGATTGCATGGGTGATTACTTCGATTAATACAAATAAAAAATTCATGAAAAAAATTCGTTTAAATTTTTTCATGCAAAACGGCAATTTCATAGGTAAAGACCTATTATATAATACTATACATAATTAACCTAGGTGTTCAGAGTCGCAGAATACGAGTATAAGGACCACAATCCGAATCGAATACTTTACGAAGCTTTATACCTGCCTTATAAAGAAGCTTTGAAGGCCATGGCTTAAATCTGTGCCGTTTAGCGTGTCGTGGCTGGGTCAGTCCCTCGAGAGTGGCCGGATTGCCACTTCCATGCACGCGGGCTACTTGCGAGTAGTGGGCTAGGAAAATCGCGGTGGATTGAGCGAGAAAATGTGTTTTTTTTTTACTTTTACAGCTACTGCGGAATACGTCGCTGTAGACAAAGTCATTTGCATTTTGAACATTAAGATGTTATCATATAAAACTTTTGAAAATCTAGTTTCGCTAATTGATTGTTGATTTCTACTGGATTATTCTGTAAAATTCTCACCCAACTGGCACCAGGTGGAATGACAGCTATTAGACAATATTTCTAGCACACTTCACTTCAGGTGAAGTACGCTGGAAGTGCTGTCTTTCAGTGCTGTAAGCTTTCAAGATATGCTTTGTAAAAATAGTCCAGCTGATGTTTAATCCACATAATTAATATTTTCTTTCGATATTTCGTTGTAATGAATGAAGAAAGAAAGAAAGAAAAAAAAAGAAACAATATTTGCGGTAAACATGACGCAAAAAGAAACAGGAACATGGTTCACATCCACGCAAAACGGCTATCCCTCAGTATTTTGCTGCGACCCTATGCAAGACAGAGCCAAAGCGCTGGTTTTCAGCGACAGCCTTGACGTAATGACGTCGCCCGGTGCATCAAACAATAATTAAGACACTGTACTGTTACAGCGTACTTATAGAAAAAATAATATAATTTAATGTAAATGTGATAGAACTAAACAGGAATAGAAAAAAAATATATATATATGTATGTAAAATGCAAAATTGAATAGTACAAAGTGAATTGAAATTCAATTTATCTCAAGGATAATTCTAAACTATTTCAAAAGTGACCTGTTGCCTGAAATATTAGTTATTTTCATTTTATTGGTAGCTTAGAATTTGTTTACCTTGGTTATTGGTGCTAATCAATTTTAAGTCATACAAAAGTATTTAAAAATTCCGTTTATAAAATCGCTATTCTCCTAGCCCAAAGAGTAATGTCTGAATCTACCCAAAAATACATTTGGGTTTTATTTAGTGTGAAATATATATGGTTGTCGGAGGCCGTCCATATGGTGGACCCTCGGATATGGAGGCGTGGCTATAACTAGTTAGGATCAAGATATGAGAGCCAATAACTTGGTGAAAAGATTTGAAAGGCACAGATTTTATTCTTATAGAAAGGATATTTATTCTTATAGGTAGATGTTGAATTTGCTGATGTGAGTAAAAATTCTGACATAGGACGAGAATGGAGACCATTTGTTATGTTTTGGAATGATTTAGTAGGAAGTGGTTATCTTTGTGTTTTGATGAGAACTTCATCATCATCATTCCAGCCGAAAGACATCCACTGCTGGACATAGGCCTCCCCCAAGCTGCACCACGTCGAGCAGTTCTGAGCTTTCCGCACCCAGCGGATTCCTGCGGCCTTCAGAAGGTCGTCGGTCCACTTTGTGAAGGAGGCCTTCCGTGCATTTTCGCTTCTATGCAGACATATTGTGCTTTTTTAACCGCAGTATCTACCCAGACTTTTCAATGTTGTTTCAAAATAACGGGCAAAGGCACGTACACTGTATGTACAGTCGTCGAAAGAAATGCGTTCCTGACAATTGTCAGTGCGCCGATTCTAGTAACGCATAAAGATCAAATTCGCAAAATACGTCTACGAATATGAAACATGTTTTGCGAATTTGATCTTTATTAGTTATTGTATGAAACTAAATGACACATTGCTTGCAGAGCAGATGGCCGATGGGGCCGAAAGGTTCTGAAGTGGTGACCGCGTACTGGAAGACTTAGTGTTGGAAGGCCTTCTTTAAAGTGGACCGATGACGTGTTGAATGGTGCAGGAATCCGGTGGATTCGAAAAGCATAGAACCGGTTGAATATGCGGTGCTTGGGGGAGGCCTATGTCCAGCAGATGACGTCTTTCGGCTGAAATAATGATGATGATGAAAGGAATGTCACGAACGGATTCTATCAAATCATAATTTAGTAGCATTCTCAGTCACTAGTTTATTTGTATTTTTTGCAATTAATCAATGCCGTTAACTCACTACCACACACCACTTTTATTGTATACTAACTACACTACTGCACTGTTCCTTAAACAGCCGTAAATCCGTAACGTTTTTTTGTAATTATTTTCATGTATGTCGGCACCTGCGACCCTTTGCTTGTCACAGGAATGCCACAGAGTGTCTCAGGCACGTAAGGCATCGACAAATAATGAGGTCACGCTTCGCGCTGACGGTATTTTGTTTTATTCGGTAACATATTTAGGTTATATGTAACTTTAATACTGATTATTTATATATACTGTAACTGCCCGTGCCATCACATCGCTCGGGCCCTATCAGAATACCAGCGCTGCGACACTTTTTAAATGTCGCAGCATTATGCTGAGGTGAAGGAGCCTTTTGGCCTCGTGCAGGACTTTCTGTTTTATTTTTAATTATTTTTTTACTTTATTTTACGATGTGATCTTCCTGTGCGAGTCACAATAAATACTTTTTCTTTCTTTATTTCTTTCAAAGGGCGGACTGTAGAGAAAATAATTGCAGTTGTAATGAATCGAGTTACCTCATGTTTAATCTGTTAATCCCGGCTAATCAGACACAATAAATTTTCTATTGTAATGGAATCGATAGGTTCCGCGCCAGCATTAACCGGTTAATGCTACTTCCATCACAAAAAAGAACAAAAACAAAAGAAACTTATGTTACATCAAAACTTTTCAAATAAAGCTAAGTGATCCTGCCTTAGGTTTGATGCTGCTTATAATTCTGCTCACACCATGAGGAAAAGCGAGCGCTTAATTTCAGTGACGTGGAAGTGAAAGAAGGGTGGTCGGATAATAATTCCTTCTCACGTTTTCATTCCACTTTTGGGTCTGTTTTCTTTCGTGTAATGAATGTCCTCGGTTTTCGGATATCTTATTTGTAAAACTCAAAAGGACGGCCCTTAAGGATGTGCACTGACCTTATTACAGCCCGTTCACTGTTATTTTACCTCTGATAGTGTCAGCAATGGCAGTGACTGCAGCATACTAACAGTAACCTTATTTTAATCACATTAAAGATCACTTTGATAAAGCTAGACAGTGTTGCAAAATCAAAGGAAAAATAAGTGAGAACGAATGGTGTTGATGTTATGAAAAAGGTAAGCGTTTGTCAATGGCACGCATGAATGATTTTATGGATTATAATTAATGAGCAAAAGGTATGAATAGTTATATTTATTTGTCTGAAGAAGTAAGAGTCTTACCAAGGAGTATCGTGTTACCCAGTGGGTTGCGGTATGTAAAATACTGGTATTCAGCTGCATCCGGTTAGACTAAAAGCCGACCCCAACACAGTTGGGAAAAGGCTAGGCAGATAATGATGTACTAGCTTTTAAGAAAGAAAGAAAGAAAAAGTGTTTATTGTGACTCGCACAGGAAGATCACATAGCAATACATAAAAAAAAAAACGTGTTGAATTGATAACCTCCTTCTTTTTGAAGTCGGTTAAAAATAAATTAGCACAAAAATTAAAAAAAAAAACAAATTTCTTGAGAGTAAAAAAAAACAATTAAAATAAAACAGAAAGTCCTGCACGAGGCCAAAAGGCTCCTACCTCAGCATAATGCTGCGACATTGAAAAAAAAAAAACATTTATTTCAGGTGCAAAACCCATAATTGAAATCATCTTTCAAGATACACAAAATTAAATACAATATAAATACAACAATAACACAGAAATTAAATACAATATAAAAACAACAATAACACACAAATTAAATAAATTAAATTGAAATTCATCATACATAATCACATATTCATTACAGAAGTCTCTTACGAGCGACACTATATGTAACTTGCCTGTCACAGCAGTGTCGCATGTAAGGACAGTCCAACCTACTTGCTATCATACTCAGAACGGCATTGGAGCTGGCCCGTACTCTGCGCACAAGAGACGCGCAGCGCTTCCGCATGGTCGCATGAAAACAGTCCGTGCGTGCCCATGCGAACATACCTGAAGCGCTGCAGTAGCGAGGCAGACCCAAAACCGCTTTGAAAGCGTTGGTAAATTGAATGCGGAGGGTGCTGTAGCTGTGTTAAAAAGTGTCGCAGCGCTGGTATTCTGGTAGGTCTTTTGCTTACGGCTTCGCACGCGCGGAACTTTCACCCCCTGTTTAACTCCCTTAGGGGTTGAATTTAGAAAAATCCTTCCTTATTCCTTGTCTACATTATAAAGGGAACCTCTGTGAAAAATTTCAGCTTTCTAGGTCCAAGGGTTTGGGCTGGGCATTGATGAGTCATTCAATCCGTCAGGACTTTTATTTTTATTTATATACATAGATATGTCACCGTAAGATTGTGAACGCCGTTAGTTTATAATCTACCTCTACATTATAAACTGTCTATAAATTGTGAACTGCAAAAACCATTTACAATTTAACGCACTATTTTTCGATAGTTTATTATCTGTCTGTCAAATTGTGAACTGGTATCAAGACGGATAGTACCTTGCGTTATTACTAAAGAGTCAAGTACCTGCCACTAACTTGGAAGTAGCGCTCGCCGGCCGCTGCCGTGGCACCGCTCGCTTCGCGCGCTCTGCTCGCGCGCTATTGGTCGCAGTTCTAACCTAACCTATTCGGTCGGTAAGCAGTATGGTGCAGTTAATAATTTATTTATAGTTTATAATCTTGCTAGATGGATTATAAACTAACGGTGTTCACAATCTTACGGTGACTTCTATACTTTATTATTAATTAAAATATTTAGATATATAAAATAGTTTGTTTGTCTGAACGCGCTAATCTCAGGAACTACTGGTCCGATTTGAAAAATTCTTTCAGTTTTAGATAGACCATTTATCGAGGAAGGCTATAGGCTTTATAACATCAGGCTAGAGTCCTTAAGAGCCGAGCAAAAATAAAAAAAGTCACGAATACGAAGTACTCGCACGGCCAGACTATTCAATGCGACGAGATGATTCGTGGTAGCAAGAAATTTTACGCAAACGAAGTTGCGAGCAGAAGCTAGTATATTATATAAGTAGGTACAATCGATCAAAATATTCATCTATCTTAGACTTCCAATACTCATTTTTACTGTAGACGTAATAACTTTTTAACAGTCACAGAATATAATAGAATGGAATGTTATTCTGAAGGGTATTTTAGCTAATCAATAACAAGACCCTATAGGGCTGCGGATAATGTGCAAAAAGGCCTGTTAAACAGTGACCCATTGTCCAGGGTCCCTCCCAGCACCTTCAACAAATGATGACGAAATGATCTCTTAAGCACAGTTCATAAGCAAACACAAAGTAAATTACAGTGGAATTATAATAAATTGTGACATTAGCCGAGACACGACGAATGACGGGAACGTGGGACGTTGGGGCTGCTAGGGCTGGTAAAGACGAGACATTGGTAAGGTCAGTTCCAAAATTGTCTAATAAAAGTGTAAACAAACCCTATTCAGGTTACATTCTTACGCAAAGACTCACAAATGGGAATTAGTAATGCATTCATATGTGTTTAGAAGGTTCAACTTTCTATGTAACCACGTTTTCCACCAATTATTATTTAAATAACAATATTAATTAATTTATAATTGAAAAATCATTAACTAAAATTTAGGTTATGAAATTAAGCTCAATTTTCAAATGAAAAACATTTTTAAGGTAATATAATCTTAGGATTTCAGTTGTAAGTATTCGAGGAAACAAATCAAATTACTCAATCCGTAACTTATAGCACTGCAAATTGGCATTTGCAGGTACGTTTCCTGACACATTTGTTTATATTTTCAGTTGATAGTTTTTAAACAGACTATTTAAATGTGTGTCCTAAAAATGATGGAAACCTGTAGGAAATACTTTTAATTTGTTTTAATTATTTCGATATCTGTTGACCTTTAAACTAATATTTTCTAAGGAAGAACTTGGACGTAATGTGCGATAATTCTTTTTCGATATGTCAATATGTAGGTATCTGAAGTATCTTTATCGAACGGTTAATTATTAATCTTTTAGGCTCAGATTATAAAACAAAGGCAGATAGACCGCGCGGAACACAAAGAGTGAAGCCAAAAAAACCAATACTAAAGCGTCGCATTGTATATAATGCGAGGCTTTAGTATTTGTTTTTGTGACTCTTGGGTGTTCCGCGCGGTCTATCTGCCTTTGTTTAATAATCCAAACCAAAAAAAAAACAAATACTAAAGCGTCGCATTGTATGTTACATAAAATGCGACGCTTTACTAATTGATTTTTTGGCCTCACTCTTGGTGTTCTGCGCGGTCAGATTATAAAACTAAGGCCTTTGTTTTATAATCTGAGCTTTTAGGTATTTACTACAATATTAATATTTAAACTTTCAGTCTCCAGTAAAAAAAAAAAACCATGTTTTTGTTTTAATGGCTCTTTTTATTTATTATCATTGTTTTTATCAAAAATTCGCACCACTAATATCATTTTTTTTACACCGGAAGCCCGGCTTTTGCCAACCCTACTCCCCTGGCCGACAAACGCAAGCGCGGGAAAATCCACCATTACTAAAATGGGGACGTAATAGTTCTGTCCCGGGGAGTTTATGTGACAACAGATTATGTTCGTTTTTCCGCCTTCCGCAGTTTATGGGGTAAGCTGTCTATAGTCGTGTGTGCTAGACTTATGGTGGGTATGTTTTGATGCCGTTTCCGCGAAGGGTAAGTGGAAACCTTGTGGGCAAGGTTGCACTCAAATGGAGGAATAATTTGGTGATAACGAGGTGGGATATGTTTTGTATTTGTTTTGGTTGAAAATGTATGATTTCGGCGGCATTTCTGAACGGTTAAGCTAAAGAAGAAGTGACGGCTGTCACGGAAGGCATAACAGCGGATTTTGAATTTACGGTGCGTTTTTACTAGGTAAACACACCTAAATACTTCCTTAAACTACGTTTCAGTCACGTCATTCGTCGGTAAATACGCTAATAACGCTATGAGTTGGCCACCGCTCATTTAGGATATCCTAGCCTTAGATGACTAGCAGTTATGCTAAAGCATTTCATTTTATTCCCAAAAGATTAAATTAATATAATAAATTAATATTTTAGCAAAAAACATTTCTTGACAATTTAGTTACTCAAACCGATACTATTCTCCACACAAATCAATAATTTTAAAGCAAAATAGAACCCAGCAAGAAATATTTGAAAGGGAACTCACTCCAACAATGTTTCATTTTTTTCCGTACCCTACCTACATATACACGGCAAAATATTTTTTGAGTTACATTCATTTTGTTGTGAAAACTTTTCACAGTGACTGAAATAACTGGCAGCAACGGTATAAACTTCCAAATGATCACCAGGAAAAAATACATGAAAGCTTTTGCTGTTGACCTTTAAAGGATTTGCAATTGGTTTTGTTTTTATTTTATTTAGACTTGCAAAACCATCAGTACCAAGTAGGTGGTGGAAGGTTGCTGGTGATTATCGTTCTACTTCCTACTAATACGATAAATGTGAATGTTTGTATGTTTAGTTATCCGGATAAACGTATATGGTAAAATTTTAGATGTCCGGATATTTGTTAGAAACGTATATGGTAAAATTTTAGATATCCGGATATTTGTTACAAACGTATATGGTAAAATTTAAGATGTCCGGATATTTGTTACAAACGTACATTGTAAAATTTTAGATATCCGGATGTTTGTTACAAACGTATATGTTAAAATTTAAGATGTCCGGATATTTGTTACAAACGTACATGGTAAAATTTTAGATATCCGGATATTTGTTACAAACGTATATGGTAAAATTTAAGATGTCCGGATATTTGTTACAAACGTACATTGTAAAATTTTAGATATCCGGATGTTTGTTACAAACGTATATGGTAAAATTTAAGATGTCCGGATATTTGTTACAAACGTACATGGTAAAATTTTAGATATCCGGGTATTTGTTACAAACGTTTATGGTAAAATTTGGCCCACAGATAGTTTATAATCTGGATTAATACATAGCATTCTTTGTATAACCAAGGCAACCGACATAGCCCCAAGAATTGCCAAACTTAAGTGGCAAAAGGCAGGGCACATTGCTTGCAGAACAGATGGCCGATGAAGTATGAAGTGGATTTTAATACATTTTAAGCAAATTGACACCCTCTGTCAGATGTCAATTTCTTTATCCTTAAATTTCTTTGACAATCTGTGATCTTCATAAATATGTTGGATGCCGTCTCTGTGTTTACATTAAGAGCAAATTTCACCAATAAAATGGAACACTATCAGCACATAAACCACATTTATGAGCTGTCAGTGTAATTATTTTCTGTGGAATCCTGACACTTACAGATCTGAACGCGGTTTAGATGTGGTGCTCACGTTCAGTTTCGTTCGTAAGATTCTCACTAAGACTGCAAAGTTTCAGAACACTAACAAACAACATCAAAAAATAAATCTCTGCAGTGATTTCGAAACAAAAAAAGTCCTATTTCCATTACGGTCTAATAAAAAAGACTTTCTAAATGAGTCTGAAAGTTACAAACTTAAATAATGCACTCGGTCGTTAGTAGCCAGGAAAATAGAAAATAACTGTGGAAATAAATGTTACTGTTTAGTATATTATGCTTGGGTGGTCTTACATGTCTTTAAACAAGTTTCAAAGTTAAATGTAACGATCGGCTCTGGTGTGGGGTTCACGGCTGTGAAGGGTGGACAGCTTGTTCGGCTATTTAACGAGTGATAAAACAAAGCTTAAACTAAGTTTTATTAATGGTTTTATTTTGTTTCTAGTTACGGTGCTGTTAGATCTACAGGGGCTCTCCGTACTGGAACGAATAAAGAAACACCTTTGTTGTTTCAATTGGATATTATTCCTTGAAGAATCAGATCAAATTCTTTATTTGCATGAATATTTGTACGTGAGGTGACACCAACCCGCACTGGGCCCGCGTGGTGGATTACGGCCCAATCCCTTTCACTGAGAGGAGGCCTGTGTCCCAGCAGTGGGAACAATTATAGGCTGATGATGATGAGGTGACACCTTATTACAACAAAAGTTATGTAAACTATATTATCCTACCTTAATAAGTTCACAAATATCTATTATAATAACAATCAACACATCTCACGCCTTCTTACCATGGGGTAAGAATGACACAACAAGTACATTTTAATCTTCTTCCATATTCTTGTCAGGCGAATCTCACACGTACCTACTGTTTTTCGGCTATTCCCTTAGTTTCAAAGTATGTTTTCGAATGGGTAATTGTGAAAACACGAGCTTAATAAAATTAACTGGGTGACAGGTGATAAATCGATAAGTTGTTTTCATAGTTTTCTGCTCTGGAACAACATTTGTTTTCCCATTAAAAAAAAAAAAAAAAAAACATTGATCGTGCAAATGAAATAATTTTGTTACTCTCTGACAAATATGACCCATATTAAGGGCGAATTTCACCAATGAAATTGAACGCGATCAGCACATAAACCACGTTTAATGGCTGTCAATGGCATTATTTATGTGGAATATTGACACTGACAGCTCTTGAACGTGGTTCAGATGCGCTGATCGCGTTTAGTTTGATTGGTGAAATTCGCACTAAAAAGGGCCCAGGTTGGAAATTAAATTCAATCTGTGCCATCATTTTATACGTTAAAAGCTTGTTAAATCAACTGATGCTGCATCTGTCAGCAGAAGCTCATCATCAATAAAATAAATACACCGTAACGTTTACCGCGTGTCATCGTCAGTTGCTCTTCCCAAACAAAGTCAAAAAGGAAAACGGAGCCTTCAAGATATACGAGATCAATTTACTTGAAGCTCTTGTCATGTAATTACGTCACGCCTCCGGGAAGTCGCTAGATGTGCGCGTTTTCCATTAGCCGCGTTATCTGCTTCGTGTACAAATGCGTTTAGCGACGCATTTCTGTTTATCACGAGGATAACAGGATAAACAACGTCATCTGGGCTTCTGCGTAAAAAGACACGTTTTTGTGGGCGTGTTTTGTAGTGCTTCCTTTTTGCACGTAGGAGTAGTAATTGTGAATGTGGACCTCATTTTCAACAGATTTCGCACGTTTGGGGTAGCACCAAGTTGTGTCCGGTGGAATTGTAAAAGTTTGGAAATGAAATATCTACTTATCATCATCATATTTAAAATTGTAATATATACGTATGTATACTTCTATACTATAAGTAGTATATTATTGGGCATCCTACTCCACCTTCCGTTCCATCGGCTCACTTCGTTCGCCTCGTCACTCTCGGTGGAGTAGAATGCCCAATAATATAAATGAAATCCTACATAGTGCGGTAACATACTGGTTCGGCGCCTATTCCACCCGATGGATTGGATGGAACTTATCAACATAATCTTTTCCTTTCACAGCATTTAAATACAAGCAATCAGGAAAGTGTGTTGCATGCTGCAACCAAGGATCATCGTAAATCTCCCAATCTTTGATACTGCCTCCACAAGAAAAACACATGACTTTATCATTTACACCATTTCCACAATAAAAAAAACCTGCATCAGCCATTTCCATCACCAATCTTCTTTGTGAATCGGTTGTCGCCCAATAATGTCTGAACGAGAATACACGAATTTGATGTTTGTTATAAATTTCATATCTAGGACAGTATTTTTCTTTATTCATTTCAAGAGCTCTTGATATGTCTGTGTATAAAAGTTTAATGAAGACAACTATTTGTAGTGACTAATAAATATACAATAGAGATGTGTGGACATATTGTTAATATAGATATCTGATGACTGTAATGTGTTGACTTACTTTGCTCGATCCGTGCATAGGTATAATATGCTTACATACTAAATAGTAAACTAAACGTTCACAAAATTCATAACAACATATAAATGTCGATGTAATCGATTAATTGACCCATTGTTGTTATAATCATTTCAATGAGACACCATGAAATTTGTAAAACAACCACATTCGTTAAATGTAAAAAAACTTTGCGTTCAGTCTGAGGAAACTGGTTTTCGTCATGGAGAATTATTACCTAAATCCATACGATGCATCATTTGTGGACCGTCAAATTGTGGAAAAACTAATTTATTAGTTGGTCTTCTTATACATGAGAATGGATTAAGATTTCAAAATGTTTATGTTTATTCGAAAACCTTGCAACAACCCAAGTACGTATTTTTAGAAAAAGTTTTGCAACGAGTACCAGATATTTCGTTCCAGAAATACCATGAAAATGAGCAAGTAATAAGTGTTCAGACCGCAAAACCAAATTCTGTGATTGTATTTGATGATGTTGCTTGTGAAAATCAAAACAGTATGCGCGATTTTTTTACAATGGGGAGACATAAATTCATCGACTGTTTTTATCTAAATCAGACATATAGTAAAATCCCTAAGCAACTAGTAAGAGACAATGCGAACCTTATCGTACTTTTTAAACAAGATGAAAAAAATATGAGACATGTTTATGATGAACACGTCAACACTGACATGTCATGGATTGAATTTCGTGAAATGTGTTCAAAAATATGGAGTGAGCCGTTCAATTACGTTGTAATTAATAAAGATTGTTCCAAAAACAGAGGGTGTTATAGAAGTAAATTTGACACGTTTGCAGTCTTTGACTAAGAACACGAATACGTAAGTATATAAGACCATTACCTGCATGTCATTATTATTCACCTTACAACGCTAAATCAATTACGACCTATTCTACCAATATGGAAAAATCATTGAAACGACAAATTGTTGATGCGGCAGAAGCTGTAAAGATAAAAGTAAGAAAAATGAGAGATGCTGAGATTACCAATAAACAAGCACTGGAATCTGTTTTCAAACCTGTAACAGAACCTCTCAACCTAATTGCTAATGCTAGTAAGCAAACTCCGTTTCTGCATGCTAGTAATGATTTTGGCGATGTTCCGTTTACTAACGAAACTTTGCAGAAAGAAGGAACTGGTAGCGCAGGAAATGATGGTAATAATGACGATGAAGACAAATATGAATCCGATATCAACAGTGAGTCTTCTTATGAATCAGTAGTTGAAACGAATCAAGATTGTGATACGTCATCCTGGTCAGTATCTTCAGAAGCGTTGGTAGATATTCCATTTGGGGTTAGAGCAGACCGCGGGAAACTAATGTTAGGTTCTGCTTGCATAACAATCAGCGATCAATACATTATCGTGGCTGGACGTAAATACCGAAATACCTCTGGTTTAAAACAGTTGTTGCTTAAGAAAGATGTAGACTTAAGCTTGGTTACAGATAGCGATATGCAAAATTATAAGTCGATGCTACTTGATACAAATGCACATCGTCGAGACTATGAGCCAAATAAGCCAATAAAAAGTAATAAAGGACAAAAATATTTGCAAGTTATTAAACCTCTTTTTAAGCTGAAGAATGCAGTTCAGGGAAAGGGTCTACCGTTACTAAAAAGGTGGAAAAAAAACGTAGATTTAGTGTACTGGGATAATCCTAATGAATTAGTGGAAAGGTTGAAATTATTAATTGCGTCTAGAGATGCTGGCAACACAGGATTAGATAATGAAATTATATCTATCATTGAAGAATTGCGTGAAAGTAAAGTTATAAATAAATAAATATTTTAAAACGTGTTTATTTTACTAATAACCTTTCAATACAATACACCTTAATCATGAACGTAGACAAATTCGGACACTACATTCACAAAAGAATGCGTTTATCAGAGTTATTCGAGTTTAATGAGAATGCATTGTTAAAATCGGAAAACGGAGATTTTGATTTAAAAACATCAAGACTAAGAGGAATTAGATCTCCAGTAGAAGCAGACGATGCTGTGAACAAGGATTATGTTGATCGTATCAATGATAACACGTTAAAAGAATTAAATAATTTGGCTGTGAATAAGGATTATGTAGATCGATTGAATGCTAATATGCTAAAAGAATTTAATAATATGATTGGTTCATTGCGTTCTCAAATCATAAAAGATGCAAAAGGTGCAGTTCAAACTACTTTAAAAGCAAGAATACCTGAGGTTTCAAATCATTTGCAAGATACGTTTTATACTAAAGCAGAGGTAGATAAATTACTTCAAAAAACTCCGTAATGGTAAAACAGCAAATTGTAAATGAAATACACAAAGCGGCTCGGAGAAATTTCCTTCGACGTTCTGTTATTTTGAAAGGAATCCACGACTTATGGCAAGCAGATTTGATGGACATGCAAAACCTGAAAAAGTATAACAAAGGTTACAATTTCATCTTAGTGGTGATTGACTGCTTCTCAAAATATGCCTGGGCTGAACCATTAAAATCGAAAAATAAATTTGTCGTTACTCGTGCATTCGAACATATTCTGCTTAGTAGCCATAACAATCCTGTTAACTTACAAACTGATATGGGGACAGAATTTTATAACACCACTTTTCAAACACTTATGAAAAAGCATAATATTAACCATTACTCATCGTTTTCTACTAAAAAAGCATCAATTGTAGAGAGATTGATTAGAACTGTAAAAAATAGATTATATAAATATTTTAGTTTCAGTGGAAAATATAAGTGGTTAGGTTTACCATTGGAAGATACGATGAAGGAATATAACAACACAAAACATCGTACTATTCAATTTAAACCGGTTGATGTGAATAAATGTAATGAACAAGTAATAAAAGAAAATTTAAAAAAAATAAACAAACATGATTTAGTTCAGTGGAAGCCTAAATTCAAAGTAGGTGATTGTGTTCGTATAAGTAAATACAAACATAATTTTGAGAAAGGTTACACTCCTAATTGGTCAACTGAATTATTTATTATCAAAAAGGTAAATAAAACATTACCAGTGACGTATCATATAGAAGATCAACGAAAGCAAAACATTTTAGGAGCTTTTTATGAACAAGAACTGCAAAGATCTAACTATCCTGATGTTTATTTAATAGAAAAGGTTTTGAAAAAGAAAGGAAATAAATTGTACGTCAAATGGTTAGGTCTAAACAGTGCAGAAAACAGTTGGATTGAAAAAGCTGCAATAATGGACTAAGATGTTATATAATCATTTTTCATTTAAAACCCTATCATTATAATTTGGGTAATGAAAGGGGGTGGACTAGTTAACAGCATAATCAATCGTCTACCATTCGAAGTTCATTTGCCAGGATACAATTATTGCGGACCAGGAACCAAACTTCACAAACGCTTAGCACGAGGTGACCGAGGTGTAAATAAGCTAGACGAAGCTTGCATGCAACACGATATTGCGTATACAAACCATACAGACTTATCAAATCGCCACAAAGCCGATTTACAACTACTTAACATGGCTAAACAAAGACTTAAATCAAAAGATGCAGGGAAAGGAGAAAAACTGAGCTCTTGGCTAGTGAACAAAGTTATGAAAGCGAAACTAAAGTCTGGATCCGGCATTAAAACATTCAAAAGCTTAGTTTCAAAAATAAAATCAAAAATTAAGAAAGTCAAAAGCAAAGATAATAAGACTTTAATAAAAGCAGCTTACTTAACCGCAAAAAAGTTATTTCCAAACATTCATCATCGAATTCGAGTACCCCGAGTAATACCCATACCAAAGACTGGAGGAATTCTACCTTTAATTCCAATTTTCGCTGGTTTATCGGCTTTAGGAACTTTAGCTGGTGGTGCAGCTGGCATTGCAAAAACCGTCAATGATTACAAAGCAAACAAAAAAAATTTGCAAGAAACAGAACGACACAATAAAGCCATGGAGGCTTTAGTGTTGGGCAAGGGTTTATACATTAAGCCGTATAAAAGTGGTAAAGGATTGTTTATAACATCTTCAAAAAACTGAAAAATATGCTACCCAATCGTCCACTAACTAATGTAGACATCCGAAAGTTTTCAAGAGACATCCCATATTTTCGTGGGGTTTACATGAAGGATCGACTACCTCGGATGCCGAAACGCATTGAATGTGGTATCGTTAACTTAGACGATTCTAAGAACGAAGGAACGCATTGGGTAGCTTATGCTAAAGTATATGATCACTGCGAATACTTTGATAGCTATGGAAATTTAAAACCTCCAATGGAATTGACGCAATATTTCAAAAATTGTACTGTGTTTTATAACTATACAAGATATCAAAAATTTAACGAAGTCAATTGTGGTCATTTATGTTTAAATTATTTGCGGACTTTTTGGAATAAAAATGTATTATAAATATATGCTTTTCTTTTATTTCAATCATTTGCAAGATGTCACTCACTTTGTCGATAACTGGAGACTCGTCAGTATTAACTACATACTATTCTAATACGTTGCAACTAGATGGAGAGTATGAATGTGCTTTATTACACTTTTCAACTTTTAATTCTATTCCAAACATTGATAAAAGTAATAATAAGTTCTATTATGGTTTAAATGAAGTTATTGAAATACCGGAAGGCACTTATGAATTGCAAGATATCAGCGATTATTTAAAATCCGAAATAAAAGATGCAGCGATCAAACTGCAGTGCAATAATAACACTTTAAAAACTGCTATATTCTGTACCAAAGACATTAATTTTATCAAAGAAGACTCTTTTAGAGGTCTGTTAGGGTTTAACACACAAATCTTGAAAGCAAATAAATGGCATGTGTCACAGTCTCCAGTCAGCATTCTACCTACGACCGTAGTCAGGATTGAATGTGATATTGTAAGCGGTTCATATGTAAACGGTGAACCAAGTCATATTATTCACGAATTTGCACTTAATGTGCCGCCTGGATACAGGATCATAGAAATCCCGAAGAACGCAATATACTTTCCAATCAATCAAAACAACATAAGCTGCATACATATCAGACTGTTAGATATAAACAAACGATTAATCAATTTACGTGGTGAAGAAGTACAGGTATATCTGCATCTTAGAAGAAAAAAATGATTGACTATAATAAAATTGTGTCCCAACAAGTAAAGAATATCAGTTCTGCTCGAGCTACCTATCAAATAACACCTGTCTCTAAGAAGAAAATAAAATTAACCAAAGGCAATAAAGCATTCCTTAAAGCGATCGGATTGTTAAAATGAATATCTTAGACGTTCTATCCGCTCCGACTTACGATAATACTATAGAAGGAATCGAATTTCATTCCTACAAGCCATATGTAACGAGTTTCAACAGGAACGATGAAATCCGCATACCTATCAACCAACAGGACTTGTACATATTACCATCAGCTAGCACCCTATATTTGGAAGGAACTGTTATCGTTAGCAAAAAAGATGTGAAAGACATAGCTACTAGTGTTAATTTCACGAACAACGGTCTACTCTACTTGTTTCAAGACATTCGGTATGAGCTAAATGGAGTAGAGATTGATAAAATAAAAAATGCAGGTATAACAACAACCATGAAATCACTCATTTCAATGAACGAAAGTGAGTCAAAAATATCTCATGCCTGGGGCTGGAATATTGATGGCATTAAAAATACCAATGGAGGAAAATTTTCTGCTTCCATACCACTTCGTAACCTCCTCGGCTTTGCTGAAGATTTTAAAAAAGTCGTGATAAATAGTAGACATGAACTGATATTGTTACGAAGTAACACTAATTTGAACGCTGTAAAACTGAATACTGGCGAAGTAGTGGATGATGTTCAGATCAACAAAATCATATGGCGCGTGCCGCATGTTAAAGTATCAGACAAAGAAAAAATTGGTTTGTTAAAAGTATTAGAAAAAGATCGACCACTTCAAATGATATACAGAAATTGGGATCTGTACGAATATCCATCTTTGCCTAAAACTACAAAACATACCTGGTCTATCAAAACTTCATCTCAAATAGAAAAACCAAGATACATTATTATTGGCCTACAGACAAATAGAAAAAATAATGCAAGTTCTGACATGTCTCAATTCGATCACTGTCATGTTCGAGACGTTAGAGTGTATCTCAATTCAACTTATTTTCCGTATGAAAACCTAAATGTGAGTTTTGCTAATAACAAAATCGCTTTATTATACGAGCAATACATAAGATTTCAACAGTCGTATTACGGACGTCGGTCGGAGCCCATACTAAGCGAGAAACAATTTAAAGATTTAGCACCGCTGTTTGTAGTTGATTGCTCTAGACAAGCGGATAATCTAAAGACAGGTTCGGTTGTGGATGTGAGAGTAGAAATTGAGAGTGATTCAGAGATACCAGATCAAACTTCAGCATACTGTCTCATTCTGAACGATTGCATTGTTGAATACAAACCATTAAGTAACATTGTTAAGAAGATATCATGAATGCAGATACCATTATAGTAGAACTCCAAGGATTTAAAGATTCTATAAATAATTTTATTGTTAAAGAATTGGCTATTGCGAGTCAGGATCATACACAGACGTTCTTGGTAAAACCACCATATTCATTCCATTATCTAACACAAGAAGAAAAAAAGCAGGTGCGGTGGTTAGAAAGAAATCGTGGAATTTACTGGAGTGAGGGTTACATAGACCACAAAGAGTTTCAACGCGTCATTTTACCATATTTAGAAAATAAAAAAATTATGACAAAGGGTTTGGAGAAGATTAAGTGGATTAAAGACTTATGTGCAAACTGTGAAGTGATTGACGTAGGTGAGAAAGGGTGTCCTAATTTTTCAACATTAAAAAATAATTTCTGTAAAAACAAAGCTGATTTTAATTGTGTGAATCATAAAAAAAATTGTGCATTGAATAATGCGGTGTGCATTAGAAAATGGTATGCCGATAATAATATGTCTGTATTCAATTTATTTTAATCATTATTGATTGAACATTTAATAAAAATGTATATCTAAATAAGAGTGTTTTATTTAATACAATCAGGGTAACCTACATAACAAACTTTAAATTATCTGCAGTGAAATGATATTTCTTCTTCATTTTAAACGATGATTCTAATATGAAATATTGAAGGCAAATAATCTATAATTAACAATAATTATATCATTACACTAGATCTAATTTAGAGTTCGAGTATACATAAGTATAATAAAACACAATTTAAATTATGAAAGAAAATGTTTTTATTTGCTTTTTACATTATTTTCAATTATTACAAACTAATTATAACTACCTACCCTATAATAATTCCTCACATAGTTATTTAATGTTTTCTATAAATACTTAACTTACAAATTGTGATCATTATCCCAACTAGATTAAACAAAGAAATTTATATTACCTACATTTATTTTTTATTTATTGTTATTATATTTTATATATACATTTCATTTAACTTTATTATAATTTTTGTACTATGTACATGACAAAATAAAAAGTTCATTACAATAAATCTTACATTATTAATATTTCAATAACCTATACATTTTAAATTTACACAACATAAAAACCTATGATGTTTAAACATTAAAGAATAAGAAAACAGATAAATGTTAAACATACCTAATAATAATATATCTAATAACTATCTATAATACTACTTACATAATTTATTATTGCTTATTACCTAAAAATCTTCCAGAATAACTTATAAAGTATTTACAAAATAATGACACTAGTTAATAATAACTGTCCCCACAAAGTTTTTTTGATATTTTATTAATTAACGATTGCGTCTCCTCCATAACATGGTCCACCGATTCAGTCACTACATACTGAGCACTTAACACTACCACGTCCTGATTGTCACTTGCAGGTTCTTTTTGATCACTTATATCCAAAACTTGTACCATGATCAATCGTAAACCTTTTTTCTTCTCATTATTTATAACGAAGGATTGACATGTAGGCAGATATGACTTTTGTTTTAGACATTCCCGTCTTGTTCTAGGCTTTTTGTTAGCAGGTCCGCAGTCTTGTCTTGCTCTAGGCTCCTTGCTGATAGGTCTTTGTTGTTCTGAGAAATCTGGGATATGCCAACTTAAACTCGGAGTCGGAAAACCTTGAGCGTATTGCGAGAAGTCGATAATATCTGGAGAATCGCACATTATCAATGATCTGAAACAAACGAAATAATAGTTAAGTATAATAACATAAAACAGCATTAGAAAATAATTTTATAAGTACTTATAAGCTTATAAAATAGGTACTTACAATTTGTTTCGTTTTTATTCGATGTGATGTGACCGGTCCGGCTGACTATCTTGTGATGAATGTACTAATCATATTATTATGAAATGCAAACTCCATAAAACCTTGCGCTGTGAATCAATTTCATGTTTCAACAAGTTCAACCTGATGCGCTTGCACCTGATCGGTGTCAAATACTACACCGCGCGAACTTCGAGCCATGAGTGCTTTGTCATCAAAAATAGATACATGTTTTATCAAGTTGGAACCTGTATCCTCATGAGCAACACGCTGCGAGCCCTGTGTGCTTGTCATCAATCAGGAATGGAAATGAAACAGATAGAATTATGATCATAAAATACTATTTATTTATTTAAGTATTACAAATAAACTAAAACATAACACGACATTCCATACAAACTTAAGTACAAAACTTTTCGAAATAAACAATATGATTTAATAAAACTTGGTACGTTTATGCAGGATACAATATAAAAAGTTAGTAGAGAATGTTTTGATAATTTTTACGAACTGTCATGTCGGGTGAACGCTCTTACAACGAAATAAATACGAAATAAGTTCTAAAATTATTTGTTACAAGTAATAGTTAAAATAAAAATATTATTTGAGGCACCAAAAATTTAAGTTTTACAATAACATTACAGATTATTTGACCCAACTTTAAGTAATTGTCATTATTAAGTACAGACGCCAGCACATCAAGCTACTCCAATCTGTCAAATTTATTTGATAGATTTTCAACTTTATACCGTAAGCATAAGGTTCATGTTCAATTGGGAAAATTTGACAGTTTGGGGTAGGTTGACCTGCTGGCGTCTGTACATAATATTTCCTATCTTTACATTTTGAACGATTTCTAATAAAATACAAAGTAAAAAATGTAACTACTAAAAATACTTATATTTAAAAATAACGGTAATGCATTACACAAATATAGTTGCATTACCCCAGGCTAAAGTAGATACCTTATCAATCGATAGCAACCGCTTATCATCATTGCTTGAAAGTGCTATTTTAGTTACATCCTGAGTGAATATTTCATGTTTTATTGACTTAAACAAAACATTTTTTTTGCGAATGACATTGCAATTGTACAACACGTTTTTATAATCTAACATATTTAAATTTTTCGTAACACTTTTTTTTGTACCTTTTGCTTTCTTTATTGTTTTGTCTATAGTTTTAATACAATAAAGCTTTGAGCGCAGTCCTACGAATTCTTTGATAATTTTGCCGCCCATTTCATCCTTAAACAGCCCTGGAATCTTTTTATTAATAATTGGTAAGTTAAATATGTTGTTTAAATCATAGTTGCTGGTATCAAAATATTTTAGAAAATGATCATTGACATCTTTATAAATGTCATCGGTATTTACATCATATATTAAACTATCCGTATCAGTATAACACAATTCAATTTGGTCACCATAGAAAGGTTTTATGATTGAATAGTGGAAGTCGTACATGTGAGTCTTAGATAGTTCCAATACAGTAAATCCTATGTATATTGGTTTATTAAGAACAACACGAGAAGGTTTCATTTGGATTGCTACTAGATCATCAGAAAATACAGAGGCGCTATGAAAATACGGATTGCTGATCAATTTCTCAGCACAAGTAGTCTTTTTTGTTTTATTGTTCAAGTCACACCACTTGTTTACCAACTTAACATCTATCCGATGCTCGTTATTTTCCAGAGTCTTTCCAAAAATACTATTGTTTAATAATTTGAAAAAATCTTGCTCAAACGTTGACTTTGCTTTTTGACGTAACCGAGTGTTAATATCAATATATTGTTTTAAAAAACAGCTTTGCTTAAAAACAATTGCACGATGAATCCTTTGTAATACCAATCCATGTTGCAAACATTTTTTTAAATGAACGTAATGAATAACGTGGTGGTATTTGTCATACAAATTCGGTATTAATTTTTTATTCTTGCCACCCGGTGGAACAAATTTTTCTGGACAAAATGGAAAGTCGTTATGATCAATGTGCAATGTTTTAGGATATAATAAATCAACTTCAAGAATATACCCGTTTTCCGCGTTATCGCTTATATCTATTAAGTTCAATTGCAAATCATCTATTTCCTGTCTACTCATGAATCTAAAATCCGAATAAGGCAAATTTTGACACATGCTATAACCATATAAATTGTTACAATCTAAATAAATAATAAATGAATTCGGAAGGGACGGATCGTAAGAATCCAGGTATTTATGATTGGCTTTAACATGTCTTCTGGAACACATACAAATGCCTCCTCTAATACCTTTTTGTATCATCCTAAAAATTTGAACATCACTAATCAATTCTAATTTAATTCTAGTTTTCAAAAGCATTGCATCGAATGATAGACTTGGTGCTGTAAGATAGAACGCGGGATCGAGATTATAATGTCGTTTACAAGTTTTTCTAAAACTTTCAAACACGTCTGTAAGCAAAAGAACGTCGGTTTTAAGATATAAATCTGTATACATACCCATGTTACGAATATTAAATACTGACCAAACGGACTGAGCGTGTTCATAGTCTTCATCAGTAATTGACTCATTAGTTAAAGCGTTAAAAAAATTTTTTTTAGAGGGTAAACACGTATCTTCGTAATGTTTCCATTGAGACATGTAGTCGTATGGATAAACTCCTTTACGGGTAAGCAAATCAAATTGTGTTTTTTCAGGAAAATAAGATTTTAATTGTTTAAACTCTTGTTTTTTCATTGTACTAACCAACTTTTCTAAACTTGTTCCTAAAAACTTGAAAGAATCTACAAATCGTACTTGTATGCTTTCAGTATCGGAAATCGGAATGTACTTCGTGAAAGAAATATAATTTTCTTTTGTTTTAGGTATGAGTTTAATAGATCCCGGAGCTTTCCCTAATTCTTTTATAAAGAGATGACAATCATAACCCGATAAGTTATGAAAAAATACAGGTAGAAACTTAGGCATTTTATATTGTAGGTTACAGTAACTGTGAGCTGCGCCACGATATTTACCGGTCAAATGACAATGATCGCGAACCCTATCACCAAACAAGAAATTCTCACAAATATGACATGTATCAGAGTTTTCAAAGTCGTCAGCATTCTCATTCGTGTAAATCATGGGAGCAGTATTCATTAAAATTCTGTAAAGTTTTTTAGCATCTTTATAGATAGACTTCACAAATTTCGAAACACAATCCGAGCCACGATACGAGACATAACGATTATAGGTTTCATCTAGAGTGCACGTAATATGATATGCGAAAGCGATTGGTACATGTCTCTGTCTGGTAACGGTGTTCGCCTGAGTTGGGTCAGGTTCGCAAAAGTCATACCGCTCTAGCATTGTTTCAAAATCTGCGTATATAACAAATGGCACAAATTGCTTTCTACCATAATTTTCAAACTGAATGAAAGAACCTTTTGGAGGTAGTTCAGTAGCAACTCCTCCACAACTGTGTGAACTAAGATCATCACATGAATCAAAGAACATTAAACAAACATCACAAAAGTATAATTTACTGTGGTGCTTTGTTATTTGATTCTTAACAAGACGCGGTAAATCCTTAATGAGACAGTAATGTGATAAATCATCTTTTTCCAAGTACAGTAAATGAATCACTTTTCCCTTCAAAGATTTTGGTTTATAAAAAGGTCCAATCACGGTATTATTTTTTAAGCCATATATAAATATACAAATTTCAGGGTTATTTAATTCGAATCGAATAATATCTGTCAAACTCAATGGCAATTGAATGTCTTTTATGTTTAACACGCTTTGAAAATCGGGGTAAGACGATACTCTTTCAGGATGAGATTTAGCTGGATATAAAGCAGCAACAACTGACCATAAAAAGCAATAACTATCTTTATTACGAATATTAATACATGCTTTTTTTGATTTAATTGCTGTCGGCAACTCGATAAAGCTTGAACCGCGCAAGGGTTGATACTTGTTAACATTAACTTCCAAATGCAAACTGTTTAAAAATGTCCACCCACTGTCACGATCTTGAAATTCTTCTAATCTCTTTTTCAACGTGTTTCTAACCTGAGATGTCAATGTATCATATTCATAATTCTGATGTACTACATAATTCTTTGTAGCAAATGATTTCACTTCCTGAATATCATTTTTAACCATCAAAAACAAAGCAAAATATTCAAAATTAATTTTTAGACAGGTATGATCCTTAAGACATTTGTTTATTAATGTTTTGATTTTTTGTTGATTGTTATTGAAAAACGAATCTAAAGAATAATTTTCAATAGTATCAATAATTCTATAAGAAGCTATACGATTTAAAAATGCAGAATTAATTAATTCAACACCTTCGCAAACATATGAAATATTTTTATTTTTATGATCGGTACTGCGTAGATGACCTGTCCAGTGACTGCGCTTAACAGTTGTGTTACAAACAGTGCAGAAAGGCATTCTAGTGTAATTAATTACCTGCCAAGTTTAAAAATAAAGATTTAATTTTATGTAATATTTAAGTATATTTAAAATGTATCTTAGCACTGTAATATACACCCTCTAGGTTATTGAACAACTCCTGAGCCTTTGCATGAATTTAAAGTATTACCCTAATTAATTACCTACTAAGTTTAAAAATATATTTTGGATGCCTCAAATTTAAATTTTATATTATTATGTAAGTTTATTTAAAATGGATCTTATCACTATAATATACACCTTCCGAGTTATTGAACAACTCATGAGCCTTGTGCATGAATTTTTGTAGTGAGTTCCATTGCGAGCTACCTTTATCCAGTTGCAGTTTTAGAGCAACTTGTGACTTCTTCCAGCGCTCCTCGGGAGCAGTGGAGATGATATCTTCTTTATGGTATACCTTGAGTTCCACGTAGAAGGCACCCCTTAGATCCGCTGTCCGTCGTACCTTCCCGTTAGCGACGCGGGACAGCAAGGATGAAGCTAACTCCGACTGCGGAGGAAGGGTATCCAAATCTTCCAAACCGAAAAGGTCGGTGCTCCCCGGTTGCTTGTTACTGTAATGAAATAAAAATAAAAAATATTTTAATAATCTAGAAGAAACACATTTCTAGATACAAACTTAATGTTGTATGAAAAATAAGTATGTTCTTAAAATTATTTTTGCAACTCAAAGTTCTCTATTGAAATCTACGTTTTAATATAACATATTAGACTAATGAAAAAGGAAAATTCAGATAAAGAGTACTCATAAACTACCTTGATTCTGATTCCGCGACCGAAGAAGCTTTGCGCTTTGTTGTTTTTTTCGTAGGCAGGATCTTGCTCGGCACGGCTTTTTTAGCAGTCGGCGGGCTCTTTATGTAGTCGGACACACGGGAAACGTCGGAGTCAGACCTAATATAGAACATAAAAAATACCATAAATAAGAAGTCAAACAATTTACAGACATACAGGATGATAACAGTTACATCAGCCGGCAGGCAGAAACCGGGTCCGTAGCTGAGTTGTAGTCACAATGGATAGGTGGACATGATAGTTACAACAGCCGGCAGGCAAAAACCAGGTCCGTAGCTAAGTAGCAGTCATGATGGAAAGATAGGACATGATAATTACAACAGCCGGCAGGCAAGAACCAGGTCCGAAGCTGAGCATTATGACTACAAATATTAAATTAAGAAGTACTCACTTACATGTTAGAAAGTCGATTTGAAGAAGGTATTGCTAGTACTACTTGTCACTTTGAAGATTCTGGAGCGAATGTAATTTATTGATTGAAATTAATTCGTTTATATACACAAAAAATACTATTTCAGCACAAAAATATGTTAGTTCAATTTTAAACTCTAAGTATGTGTCATAAAGTTGTGTGAAAAAATATGGCGTTTACGTCATATTGAACCGTATTGATTGCATACCAATTTTACTAAATTGCAATTTTCGTTAGTAATGAGAACTGAAAAATAAAGCCGACAAAGTAAACCCGATCCCTGCTAAGTTATATGATTCATTACTAAAATAATATGTATAATCAATTTAATAATTGATGTAGGTTTGTTGAGAATTTTAAACATCACAATTACGTTTATGTGAGAGGTGAAACTAACAAAAGTCAAATTAATTCTCGTAGGTAGGTGTATATTTTATATTTTTTTAATTCTCTCGTCGTTGAAAGTAAATTTGTGAGCATAGTTGACTCACTAAAATCAGTTAAGCAGTTGGTTAAGTTCAAGTTGAAGTAGTTGAAATTAATCTAACGAAAAAAAAAAAACATTTAGTAATACGCACAAACCAATCCATGTGATTGTTAATAGTAAGTTGCAGTTAAACTCGAGACTTTTTATCATCACATAAAATATTATTGTGGAGTAAGTTCGTTTAAATAGATACTAACTAACATCATTTTCATTTGTAATATATAATAACCACCTAAATCCGCAATGAAAGAATCCAAGAAACTATTGTGTGGGAATCGAACGCACGTTTCCGAGTTATTTTTATAGTTATCCGATTTATCAGTAACAACTTTAGTTTAATTCTATTACAATACTCCTAAATAACCTTATTGGGCACAGATTCTCTTTTTTCAAGGCAGATGATTTAACCAATAATAGGTATGTGTCGTACTTAGTACAAAATATATTATAATTATAAATAATCATAGTACCTAGAAGAATGAAACATGTTGAAATTAGAAGCGATTACAAACTTCAAAAATGAATCTGGAAATAATATTTAGGAAGTTCTATAAATGACAAATTTAGTGTTTACAACATAACGTTCATGTTACTTTACAATATAAATGCATGGAATGCAATTTATGTTTGCGTGGGAAGGGCGCATTGCATTGACATTGAACTTTGCCGATTTGAACTACAAAGCAGATTTATACATAAAGCTAATTTACATGTAATTAACAACCACCGGATACGGTTACCGTCAACGGAACTGTTTACAGCTGCGGATTCACACACAGTTTGTACGCTAGATTGAATAATGTGAGAAACGTTTCTGATCCGGCTGCCGTTGTCAAGTGTATCTGCACCTTAGCTTTATAAATGTAAAGCAATGATGGAGTATCCGTGTGACCACAATTACCACTTGATCGTTACGTGTTGATGTAAAAGGATGTAACGTCTGTAATGTGTTAAATTAAAATTTAGATGTCCTCGAACCAATCTGGTCACAGACAAAATGTTTGTGGAGAGACATGAGACAATCTGTTCTAAATTTTAGTTTAATGTACGCGGTAGCTTAAAGTTCAGATGTCCTCGAGCCAATCTGGTCACGAAAACAGGTATGTGTGTTATCCTAAACGACAATGCACCATCCCTAAGTATGTGGAGAGACATGAGACAATCTGTCCTGAATTTTAGGTCACTGGTTCGTTCAAATATAGACCTGATTATGTTAACGAAAGTTTGTGTATGTTTGAATCAAGGTATAGTAAAGTTTTATAATGTACGCGGTAGCTTAAAGTTCAGATGTCCTCGAGCCAATCTGGTCACGAAAACAGGTATGTGTGTTATCCTAAGCGGCAATGCACCATCCCTAAGTATGTGGAGAGACATGAGACAATCTGTCCTGAATTTTTGGTTACTGGTTCGTTCAAATATAGAGCTGATTATGTTAACGAAAGTTTGTGTATGTTTGAATCAAGATATAGTAAAGTTTTAGCTGTTGTAACCTGGTGAGTATAATTACATGAATCTGAATCTGCGATACCTAGTTCATAGAGGTAAGCCATCGATACTAACAGTATTTTACTACACTATGTAGGAATTCATACTTCACCTTCCGTTCCCATCGAGTGGAATAGGCGCCGAACCAGTATTTTACTGCACTATGTAGGTTTTCATTTATATTATTGGGCATTCTACTCCACCGAGAGTGACGAGGCGAACGAAGTGAGCCGATGGAACGGAAGGTGGAGTAGGATGCCCAATAATATACTACTACTATACTTATTACTTATCTATACTAATATTATAAAGCTTTTTTTGTTTGTTTGCTTGAACGCATTAAACTCAGGAAATCCTGGTCCGATTTGAAAAATTCTTTCAGTTTTAGATAGCCCATTTATCGAGGAAGGCTATAGGCTATGCAACATCACGCCAGGGCCCTTAGGAGCCGAGCACAAAGAAAAAAGTCACGAATAAGAAGTACTCACACGGCCAGGCGGCCAGGGTATCGGAGGTCAGATAGGCAGTCGCTCAATGTCAAATATTGATATTCAGCTGAATTCGGTTAGACTGGAAACTTACCGCAACATAACTGGGAAAAGGCTAGATAAATGATGATATTTGCGATAAGGCTAATGGTAATAGTTTACGTACCTAGTAGATTCCTAGTAGGTTTTTTCTTGGAAATTGTTATATCTTGTTGGCGATGAATCTTCATCATCATCATCATCATTTCAGCCGAAGGACGTCCACTGTTAGACATTGGCCTCCAAGCACCGCCACTTCAACCGGTTCCGTGCTTATCGCATCCTGCGGATTCCTGCAACCTTCATCAAATCATCGGTCCATCTTCCAACGCTACGTCTTCCAGTACGCGGTCGCCACTCCAGAACCTTTCAGCCCCATCGGTCACCTCCTAAGCAATCAATGTGCCCTGCCCACTGCCAGTTCAGTTTAGCAATTCTTCGGGCTATGTCGGTTATCTTGGTTCCCCTATGGATCTTTACATTTCCCTCCCTGCGTTACATTCTTATGATTCCTACAAGTAGATATTTGTTGGGATACAAGCTCATCATTCTTCCCGGCTGTATACCCCACAAAAACTTGGTGATCACGTTATTACAACAATATTGTAAATTTTAGCTCCACCATCTTCTAACATAAGCTTATTGGCCTGAACAGTAAACGTGGCCTGGAGTCGTGTCCGAGGCTTTTAGCCTGATGCCTTTGTTTGTTGTTATTATTATTGTTATTCTTGTTTTGTTTTTAAAAGGTCGGTTGGGAGCTTAATGGTGGGTGTGCATTAGGTGATGTAGGGTTTGGGTAAGTCCTATTGATTATATTTGTTCATGTGGATTGTTAAGTATACTTAAGTTAAAGTAGAGCCACTTTCGGGAGAATTCTTTTAACCGACTTTTTAAACGAGGAGGTTCTCAATTCGCCTGTATGTTCTGCGATTTCTCTCGCAATTGTAGTTATAATCGATTTCAAAAAGTATTTTTTAATTAACTCGTTGTTCTCACAAGACTGACTCGTCTTTCAGACATTACCCCTCACTCGACTCTGCACACATGCCCCTAAACTACACCACACTACAGTAAACAAATGAGAGACTATTATCGCTCATCTTTTAAAATCTACGGCATATAAATCAAAAACGTTGCAATCAAAAGTTTTTACGAAAATAATGCGGACGAAGTAGTATGAAGTTTGGCACTATTAAAGTTTAAATAAAGAAGTAGTGCAGAAAGGTATTTTTTTATATAAAACTTAAAAAAGAAACACTTTTTAGTTACCCCACACCAATTCGAAATTTCATCAACCTTGGGGTCAAAGCGTAATGTTTTAGTATTTTCTCTTTTATGTGTTTAATTATCGTATTGTACTAAAGTAAGCTTGTAACATTCCTGTGCAAGTCCAATAAATATTTTTTCTTTAAAGCATTGCATATTATATTTATGCTATAGCAGCAATCTCGGTTTATTTGCTGTCATTTTTCGAAGAGTTCCGTTGTCTGTCTCCGAAACGCATCATCCGATCTATATGAAATTTAAATGGGACCGTTTCAAAATAAACCCCTTTCGAACAAAAATAATTTTGCAAATCGGTCTTAGGACGGAGTTATGCCCGAACCTCCACCTCCACCTAACTCCTAACCGTTAAAGAGCTGTACCTTCCTTCATCAGCTCAGCGTCATGAGATGATGATGACCATACGCAAATGTCTCAAAATCTTTAGAAAATATATGAAAAACATTATTCATACCTACAAAATTTGAGGGTTGTTCTCGATTTCCCTGGGATTCCATCATCAGATCCTGACTTGGTGCCAATGGGACCAACTCAGGAGTATATCTTTCAAATAAAAAAGAATTTTGAGAATCGGTCCACAAATGGGGGAGAAATCGATGAACATCCATAAAAAAGAAATACACACAGTGGAACATATAACCTCCTCCTATTTTTGGAAGTCGGTAAAAATTCAAGGTTATTCAAATGAATAATGGTTGAATTTCGACCACATGGCGACCAACAACAAATACGTATAAAAACTGCTAACATCCTTATTTATGTAGTTTATATATATTGCTGAAGAACCATGAAATGTTGTCTAATAAACAAGAAACATGTATGAGGAGTAAGTGATAAGCACGAATAACATGCATCCACTGAACTCATCAGTACTACTAACACAAATAGAATAGTCAATATAGCTGGATATTTTGGTACCGTTAGCAGAACAGCTGTCAAAAATCAAAAGTAATTTATTCAAACTAGGCTGAGAGTCAGCACTTTTTAAAGGTCAAAATGACATAATACAGTCTCCGCAAAACGCCCGCCCTTCACCGCTTCCTAGTGTTTTAGTGGGGAAGAAGAAGTGGCGCAACGAACTCCCCCAGCCGCACAAAACTAAAACCTATTTAATTAAATCAATTAAATCAATCCCTCTCACCGAGAGGAGGCTTGTGTCCCAGCAGTGGGAACATTATAGGCTGATGATGATGATGATTTAATTAAATACTAGCACGAAACAATTCGTATTACATGTTTTTTATCATCTTGATTATAAGGAAAACATCCTTAGCAAATTTTGCAACGTAATGTTTTGTCACTAGTTCTAAAGCTAGTCTTAAACTGAGCGTCCCTGACAGCTTAAGGTTTATATAGTTCTAGATAATTACAAGTTTCTAATCCAAATAAGAATCTTGTGTTACCGCGATCATTTTCAGTACATTATCAATGCCATAACATCTTTAAATTGATCGCACATTATGTACTTAATATTACTCTTCATTTACTTTCACACTGCCTTTCTATTAAAATCTACCTGGAGTTTGGATTTTTGACCGATAGATGTCGGTAGGGTAACATATGGGACTTCAATATAAATGGTGAAAGCTGTACCTACTATACTTGATACACCTCTGCCTTCAGTGAGAACAGTCGTGTTATGTCATGTTACAATCTAGCAAAAATTGTTTTGTAAACGTTTTATTTTCTGTTGACCCTACATCAGCATACATCGCAATATGAACGATGCTTTGAAATTACTTGAGAAAGTTCGGGCGCTGTTTAAATACCTCTCGAACGGTTGAATCAAAGGTTCATACATACTGAACGAGTACAGTCAGAAGTTTTGACGGTGTACGGGTTCCGTAGTTTCGAACAAGATTTCTATCGACTTGTGTTACGAATGATTTGACTTCGTGGTTTGTGATGTGTTTTTGCATGAGACCTTTGATATGTAGTTTTAATTTAAATTTGGGATAAATTTTGAATGGGACTATCAGTTATGACGTCCAAAACTAAATGATATCTATGAAAGAACTGGAGTTATCGATATAGCTTGCAGAGTAAGGTACCTGAAGTTCAGTGGGCTGGCCATGTTTGTCGAAGGGCCGGTGACCGGTGGTGTGGGACTGCGTATCGGTAAGCGCAGTCTGGGACGCCTTCTAGATGGATCGACGACTTTTATAGGTGGCTGGGATAGACTGGATGTGGAAGACCAAAGAGAGGGTGTTGTGGAGCAGTGGGAGAGGCCTATGTCCAGCAGTGGACTGCGATAGGTTGAGTTGATTGATTTGTGTTTTGATGTTTAGCTAAGAAACGTCTGTTTCAATACATTGAAACTCTTCGGTGGCGAAGAGCCTGTATAATATCTGTTCCACGCTGTTATGCGCAAGCGGTATGCGTGTGTGTCCGTGATACGCCGGGTGCGGGCTAGCCCCATTGCCATCCTGGCAATGATCGCCGAAAAGTTCGACTGCCCTTAGGCATGGATGTGGCACGCATATATGATTATTCTTTTTAATGTATTTTTTGTTGGCAAGTAATGTTTATATCTGTGTAATGTCAATGAAATTGTGTGACTAAAAATGAGTCTATTGTTACTTGATGATGAATAAATAAAATAAAAATAAAAACGATTCATTACAGCTTCCCTTAATAAATAACCCTAGATAATTGCTATGGGTAGAAAGTATATAAAGAATTTCCTCACACATTTTGGAACTCGCATTCAGTGTTTTCCACAAAATTATTGTTGCCACAGATAATAAACGTTCGTTCATTAAATAAGATTAAAAAAAAAAGCCGATGCTAGGCAAACATCCTGTTGTAAAATATAGATCGTCTCAGAATTTCTCCTCTAACAAACAGTTAGATAAAGTAAACGCATGTCATGCGGGCGTTCTGTCTGTACTCGCCCTTACTTATTTTATAAATATTTTTGATGAAGTTCAAAACAAGGGTAGGTAGAGTAACTGCTTAAAGTTCTTACTCATTTAAGTAATAAAACACATTTGCACATACATTTAGCTTAGAGGTACTTTAAAAGCTTTGTGAATAAATAAATGAGTACTTACTCACCTATTTTTGAAGGTGAATGAAATAGTATGTTAAAGAGTTGTTTTTTTTTGTATATATTAAGGCTTATTCCATTTTGGTGTGTTCATAACTACTCCATTTATAATTTTGATGGTCGGGCTTAAGTGACATTGCCTCACTCGTGAAATCTTCATTATTATTAAAAAAAAAGAAAACAACTAAGTGTTAAACAAGCACAGCAGCAGTTTGCTAGGGTGCGCTTAAATTCCAAATCCCTCAAGCATAAACACGAACACTTAAAACTACTTTCAGCTTCTGGCTATGATAATTAAAATTTATTGCATACGGAAAAGAAAACGCGACCTGCACACAAACAGACAGACGCGGCGGGGGACTTTGTTTCATAATAACACTAGCTTTTGCCACCGGCTTCGCCCGCGTGTATGTCGGTATATTATACATATAAACCTTCCTCTTGAATCACTCTGTCTATTGATGAAAACCGTATTAAAATCAATCCCGTAGTTTCAAAAATCTAAGCATACAGACACGAAAAGCGACTTTGTTTTCTAATATGAAAGGATAAATTAAAAAAAACAAAAGCTTTGTATTTTTCTTTTTTGCTGTGTTTATTAATAATTCATTTTATTGTTTTAATTTGAGAATCCCTGAGATGAAGACCTCCTCCAGAGAATGTCAGCTTTCTCTGTCTTATGCTACGTCCATCCAGTGTGAACCAGCTATACGCACGATCTTGTCCTCCCAGGGAGTGCGTGGTCTCCCTCGTTTAGGTTTGCCAACCTTTCCCACCCAAGAAGTCATCATTTTGGCCAATCTATTGTCATGCAGTCTTGCAATATGGCCGGCTACTTGCCACTTACGTTTGACTGCACGTGTGAGGGCATCGATTGCTATGGTTGTAGATCGATTTTTTTAGGGACGAACTCTATGCTATTTTTTATGTTGAGTATACTGTGCTTCATTCCCCTTTCGCATGTAGTAAATAATTTAATTTAAATAAAAATAAACACACTAATCTATGTCACTATACATCATGTCACAACGTGAACACAAAGACTTCCGCTCGTCATACTTTCAGAGATAAGCTTAAAATAACTTTTCCCTTTAATCCCACTGTGGGCCAAAAACCTATGATTTAATGATAGCATCATACCGTCGCACAGTAGTCCTTTTCTCCGCCACCCCAGTGCTCCAAAATCATAAATCACTCAGACAAAACTCAACGAAGTTAATTTTCCTCTCATTTGCCTCTGAAAAAGTCAAGGCATTAAAAAAAGTTCCGTAATCGCAACAATTTTTAAAAGTTCTGACCAGTTCAAGGGAATATTAAGTTACCAAGTGTCTTCACGGGTTATTTCCCTTTTTAGCTTGAAAAGAGATAGTCATTTTTGGTTGTTGATTTTTTCAGCGTGGTCCTGTAACTAAGGGCAGATTTTTCAATCGTCAGATAATTTTAATCTGTGGAATAAATATGACAGTTTCACAACGTCCACGCTTTATGTTCTTCAGATAGAAGTTATCTGGCTATTCAAAATCGGCCCTAAATGGTTTATAGAATCGTTATGTCAAAGGCACGTTGAATGCATAAATACTTCTTTTGAAGATGGCTCTTAGAAAATGATAAAAATAAAATAAAAGAAGATCTCATCTGCAGCGCTCCTTCAATGACTTTATCCTTTGATAAGAACCTTTTCACTATTTTCTATAGCCATTCCCGTCGCTGAATATCATTGCAGTATTTATTTATATTTACTTTATTGTACACCACAAAAAAATACATTACAAAAAACTTTTTAATAAAAAAATTAAACCGCCGAAAAACCGAAAAGTAAAAAAATAATAAACTAGCTTTGTCCAACCCCAATAACTAAGTTCGGAAGGCGGTGACATAAAATTAGATACATTTCCAAAGTCACCGACTTCCGAACTTAGTTATTGGGGTTGGACAAAGCTAGTTTATTATTTTTTTACTTTTCGGTTTTTCGGCGGTTTAATTTTTTTATTAAAAAGTTTTTATTTTATAATTTTTTGTGGCTATAATCTACTAATTACTTTTTGTTGATTACTTTTTGTAATACACAACTCAGTATTAAAATCTGTGAGTAAACAATCAATCATCCCCTGTTTTCTTACCCTTAGGGTTGGAATTTTTCTTTGAAATTTATATGGGACCAACTTCGGGGTATACCCTTTCCAATAAAAAAAGAATTATCAAAATCGGACTACTCTGTAAAAAGTTATGCGTGGTCATACATAAAAAAAAAAAAAAAAATATACGCGTCGAATTAAGTAACCTCCTCCGTTGTTTCGTCGGTTCAAAAAACAAGGTACACTACAAAATAATATATACAATGGGCGGCTATTATGATTTATATAATTCAAGTGCAGGTAAAACTATGCGCATAAGACATTTTAACTTTGGCGTGAAGCTTGATTTACAAACTGTGATTTGTGTGTGTGTGTGTGTGTGTGTGTGTGCCTGTGGCGTGTTATAAGTACGAACAACAATAAAAGTTGCACCGTGTAAATAGTGTTTGGACCATGATAGTTATTTTTATATTTTTATTAGCTGGTAATGTCCTACTGCTAGGCGAAGACCACCCTACTCTCTATCCACTTTTCTCTGTCCTGAGCTACCAAGGACCGATGTTTATTAAGGAGTCAAGCTCATTCCGCCATCTCCGTCTGGGCCTGCAGCGATGTCGTTAGTTATTTGTTGCTTCATTCAAATTGTATTGTATGCCACAAGAATTAAACTTCAGTAACTGTTACATAATCTATACATAGAAAGAAAGAAAGAAAAATAGATTTATTTGTCACAGAAACACGTGCTTAAAAATACATCAATAGGTGAAGCAAAAACTTTGTATCCCTTTTTACGAAAATTACGCGGAGGAGTATGAAATTGGGCACAGTTAAAGTTTGGGTGGAGAAGAACTGCAGAAAGCAAGTATTTTTATATTATAATGTTTTTCTATTTAAATGAATTATGGTCTAATTTCGACCACAAGGCGATAACTAAATAATATAGTAATAATATAGCTTTATTTATCTTTACAATAGTTTTAAAGTACTTTTTTTATTTCTGTACCTACTAGTAGATTGTTCATTGTATGGCCCATAAGGTAAAAGCCTATTCCATCATTTTCCATTTCTGTTTGTCTTGAGCGTTGCTCATCCAGTTTGTCCCAGCTATAATTATAATATCGTCGGGCGAAAACTATTCATTTTAAATTGTTATTTCCCAAATCCAAATTCTTGAAAAAATCGTGAAATTATCGTCTTAGATAGTGCAAACTAAGTTATGGCCTTCAAATAGAAACAAATGTTGGGCATCCCAGTAAAAAAAAATCTTGATCTGCGAAAACAATTAATTAAATCAATCCATTCATCGCAGAGTTCACCACATGAAGCAAGTTAGCAACGCGTTGAGCTAGTGGTCAAACTTAGTGTAGCGGGCATGTATTTATCTGTGAATAAACACTTTTACATTTTTAATTTTGACCGTTCCTATGAAAAAAAGCTCGCGACGAGTTTGCCAAATCGCTAATCTAAGCGCACGTTTATTTATTATTTATTTATATACGCTTTATTGTATACCAGAAAATGCATGACAAAAATAAAACATTAAACACTAAAAACATTTGTGCATTTTATCATGTTTAATTATATATTTTTACTAGCTTCTTTCCGCAACTTCGTCTGCGTCAAATTTCCTAAGGTCTTAACCCTAGCGTGTTGTTATATAGCCTATAGCCTTCCTCGATAAATGGGCTATCTAAAACTGAAAGAATTTTTCAAATCGGTCCAGTGGTTCCTGAGATTAGCGCGTTCAAGCAAGCAAACAAACAAATTCTTCAGCTTTATATATTAGTATAGATTCGGCGCATCTATTAAATTTCATCCAGAATATATCTACAAAGCACTTTGAAAGCTCAGTATCAAACAACTTGTGAGTGTGACACCTCTCCTCCTTTCTACAAAGCAACTCACGGTGCTGTCGCTTCAAAGAAATATTAATCCACGAGAAAAAACTCAGTTGGAGTTTTTACAGACGACAGAGACATCTTTTTGAATGGTGTGTGCTTTATTATTTTCGGAGATAAGTATGTTTCTCTTGCAAATTGTGTGTGTGATATGCATTTTTTTCATTAACTTTGTGAAAAGTTTCCAGCAGTGCAGTTCTGTTTGTTTCTTTTGCCGAAGAATAAGAGTGTAGTGGCACTACAAATAAAAATGCTTTGCAACAAAATCGAAAAACGCAAAAAGAAAAGTGGTACCATCTTCAATGCCACAGGCGACCTATTCTTAGAAATTCTACATCGCGCAATCAGAGTTTACCACGACATTCGAATAGATAAAATATCCCGACATCAACTGTCGGGCAGTTGCCCACCAGACACAATACCCGTCTGGTCGGAGGATCCTCCTTTACCATCATAGATATGAGTGAACTTTACACCTTGTTCCTCATACCTCTATAAGAGTTATGTTTTTATTTTTTATTTAAGCCTGATAGTCAAACCTTCATTTGTTACTATATCTTGCCAGCGGCTTCGCCCGCATGGAGGTCGCAAATTGTGCCACGGGAATGCACTACTGGGATAAAAAGTATCCAGGTTATATTAGTTCGTATCCCAATCCGTTCAGCCGTTCTTGCGCGATTGAGTAACAACATTTTACTAATTTTATAAATTTAAGTTTTTTGTCCGCCAGCAAAAAGTTCTTGCACAACGAAGCGTCATCAAAAAACTCTTTCAGCACATTTAAAATGTAAAACACACTCAAGAGCTTAACAGAGTCTAGATAGGCTTAAAATATTCAGTCATTCTGGGATGCTAAGACAGTTATTCTTGAATGAAAATGGGGCAAAAGATTGGCAAAAGGTACACTTCGTACGAACATGGGGCCAAAAGGTTCTGGAATGGCGACCGCGTACTGGAAGATGTAATGTTGGAAGGCTTCCCTCGAGCTGGACCGATGACCTAGGCCACAGGAGTCCGCTGTATGCGAGAAACACAGAACCGGTTGAAGTGGCGGTGCTTGAGGGAGGCGTATGTCAAATAGTGGATGATTTTCAGCTGAAGAGTACTTACGTGCGATATCTCTCCAAACAAAGCCAAGCCTGCGGCCTAAATAGCTACCGAGATATGCTTTGAACTGGATAAGGATGCTCTCCTCATTAGATACGAGCGAATTGTTGTGAACAGTAATAGTGCAGTGGTGTAGAGTGGGAGGGCCTCCCACAAGGTGGACCGATGACCTTGTTAAGGCCGCGGATATCCGCTGGATGAGGGAAGCACAAGACCGGCCGAAGTGGAGGAGCCTGGGGCCTATGTCCAGCAGTGGACGTCTTTCGGCTGAAATGATGATGATGGTGAATGGTACAGTTGTAACGGCTCCAACTAACGTTTCGTAGGTCGTGGGTTCAAATTCAGGCTTACATACTTTGTGTAATTTATTTTATTACCAACTAGCTTTTGCCGACGGCTTCGCCCGCGCGGAACTTTCATCCCCTATTTAACTCCCTTAGGGGTTGAATTTCGAAAAATCCTTCCTTATTCCTTGTCTACATTATAAAGGGAACCTCTGTGTAAAATTTCAGCTTTATAGGTCCAAGGGTTTGGGCTGGGCGTTGATGAGTCAGTCAATCAGTCAGTCAGTCAGGACTTGTCTTTTTATTTATATAGAAGATAGATAGATGCTCTCAAAACGGTGAAAGGAAATATTGTGAGGAAATAGATATGTCCTAGACTTTTTTGTATTTCAATGGTCCTAGAACTAAAAACATTAAGACATGTGACATCTATCAAACCTCACTGGCCCCGTAGGTGCCTGTAGTGGATGCCACGCCCTTTTACAGAGAGGAGGCTTGTGTTCAGCGGTGGGAACGTTTTAGGCTATGTATATGCTGAGGATTCTTTCATCTGCGTCCATTTTTGGATTCGTAAAAACACTCAAAATGTCAATGAACATACTTAGCTAGATATTAGTTAGCCCAAACGTTATATTCTAGTATAGCAGCAAAGGTACTCAGGGCATTTGGTATCACTGTTTTCCTGGCAAAAGGCAGAACATACACGATCGGTCGAGCATGCAAAAATGCGCCGGGTAATCAATTACGGTAGTCAATAATGGTAGGTATACGATTCTCATAACCTAAAGGTGGGCTTACACGAGCAACTAAAATTGCTCCATTTTGGGCAATTCTTGTCAAATATGACGACACGGCTACATCCAGCAATTTAGGGCAATGGCAACATGTAGCAACCTGTTGCCAGATATACGCCCACACAATAATAATATGGAGCAATATGGAGCAACTTAAAAAATTAGGCAATGCGCCCCCGCCACCTCCGCCGCCGGCCGGATATGATACATTAGTGTTGTCGAGGAACGAAATTGCTCAAAAAATTGACAGTGTTAAAGCACCTTAAAAACAAACTTTTACTCTTTGACTGACGATCTATATGCGCGTCATCAATACCTAATACTATGCCCAAATTATAAATCCTATGTTGCGTAGATCTCGAGGAAAACCTCTGTGGCAGACGGATTTTTTTTAACTGAATGGAGTTCCGTTCCTTTTAAGGTCGGATCCTTAAAAAAGAGTGAACCTTCTACTTTCACAATAGTAGCACACCCATTTATTTTAGAAGGCTTTAGTCTAAAACTGCGATGTGTTAAAATTACTCGACACTTCATTTAGAGCGAGTCACAAGCGTGTCACAGTTCACACGTATCTGTGCTGAGAGTGCTCGTCGTGACGTGTGAATGTACTGTTTACTCTTCTAATTACTTGCTTGCGCTTTGAATTGTACTTTTTGACTTTCTTTAATGATAAAAGATTTATTTAGGGAGACTGGGAAATTATTTCGCTACTCTATATCGCTGTCCAAGCGATTGACAGCGCGAATGTAGATTGTAAAGTTTGCATATCGGGCAATATGGGTATGTAGACAAAAAATTGAGCAGTGCTGGCCTAGTGGTTATAGCCACGACTTATGTTCGAATCCATGCAGGCGCTATAGTTTGTGCACATAATTAATGAAATTATGTACCACTGTACTCAAAACGATGAAGGAAAACATTGTGAGGAAACCGGCATGTCAAAGAACCAAAAAATTCGAAGACATGTGACAAATCAAACAGCACAGAGCCCGCGTGTTCGATTACGGCCCACTCCCTCTCACCGAGAGGAAGCCTGTGTCCCAGCAGTGGGAACCTTCTTGACTGATGATGCAATAGGCAAGCTGTTCAAATAGGCCCTAAACATAGGGAACACATAGGGGCTGAAACATTGTAGACATAAAAGTAAAAAAAAAAAAACGGAAATGTTATTATATCAATTCCATTTCATATTGTGTTGTAGTACGCGCATAGTGCAAAAATAGTAGCTCATGGCAAAACAAAAAAATAGGCCTACGTTTATACAATTTTCCTCTAGGTTTCCCTGGCACTCTACCAAGAAAAAGCACACAATTTTTTTTACAAAACATTTAATCTTAATGAAATAGTGTCTGGTCAGCAAAGACCGAACATAATCCAAGTCTTAATGTCTGGCAGGCGACGCGACAGGCGCGTACTAGTCTAAATAAAAATATGGCGGCCGCAGCAGATGTCACGACCATGCTAAGCTTTAATTTATCACTTCGCTTAGAGTAGGGAGGCTACGGGGCTCAAGATTTTGTGGGTTTTTCAAATTACGGAGAAGGCATTCTTTTCTCCGGAGTTGGTTAAATTTTGTTTGCCGTTTCGGACAATGATTAGCAGACAGTAAGTAAATCTACCTCTTGTTATGATTGTTAGCAAATAATGCTTTCATTTTAGTAGCTAAAACGTATCCTCGAAAGCGCTAAAATTTTAGTACAGTTGTAGGTAGGTACATAGAGATATTTATAGCTCTTAGAACAGTCGCCAAACGAGATAAGTAACAAGAGACGTCGAGTAAAAGTAAAGTATAAAATGTTTTCGAATACAGTTTAATTTAATTAATAGAATACACAACAGTTAATTTATGAAATAAAATTTAATTCGAAAACATTCATCGGTTTCATACTAAACTTCAACCATATTGGAGGACTCTGGTTACTTGTCTCTTTTGGTGACTATACCTACAAAACCCGGTCTAAAGTTATATTTCAATACCCCACTCACTATAAGAAAATAAAAACTCACTCTAAAAATAAAAGCACCGAAAATCTCGGTACAAAAAACATCCAACATGGCTGCCATGCCTTGCACTGCATCGTGTTTTGGAACCTGATATCATGACAAAATTTAGCGCAACCCAGGCCTCGTCGATATAATCTACAAAAATATACGTTGCACCTCGCTGAATATCTGCAAAAAAAAAATAAAAAAATGGATAGTGTATCGTTATAGTGATTTTGATATCGCTTCTGGTGGAAAAGATTTTCTAGAAAAATGCTTTGGGGGCTTGTACTAGAAAATGATAAAGTAGGAATTTAATTAATGGAAAAATTGCTTTTTTAGGGTTCGGTACCTCAAAAGAAAAAAACGGAACCCTTAAAGGATCACTTTGTTGTCCGTCTGTCTGTCTGTCTGTCAAGACCCTATTTCTCAGGAACGCGTGGGTAAATCAAGCTGAAATTTATATAAAATACTAAAGTCCACTGTTCCTTGGAGCTGTGAAAAATCAAACGTCTAAGCCAACGGAATCAAAAGATACAGCGGTTTATGCCGCAAATTTTCGACATTTGCAAGGGAATCAAAACCTACAGGATACTTCCCGTGAACTCAGAATATTGAAATTTGGTACGAAGCAACGTCTTATAGCACAGATAAAGGAACAATTGCGAAGAGCATACTATTTTTAGTAACATCATATTATAAAAATAATTTTAATAATTTTTTAACTTGGCACCCCTTTCCTCATGAACGCGTAGAGATATTTATGCTCCTCCAGCTTTCCACATTGTAAATGTTATGGATTTCATTTAGCAATAAAGTACCATAACGTTACTTATATCCCCACAGGTTTGTACGGAACCCTCGGTGTGTGAGTCCGACTCGCACTTGGCCGGTTTTTTTTCTTATACCCTGCGGAACACACGAGGTCGGGACGGTAAGGCGTGAGGTTTTGTGAACTTAGTTATGAAATAGTTCACATTGGACGGGGAGAATAAACGGTGGATTTTTACCGATTTCATTTCAACAGTACATATGTCGCAGTATGATAGATAAAACCGTAATATAGTTATATCCCTAGTGATATAATTATGTACCGTAATATAGTTATACGAAAGCGATTCATTACTATCTTACTAGGAATATAATTATAATACGGTTCAAGTTTAGTGATATAATTATATTATTTGATTAAGTTTAGTGAAATAATTGTAGGAGTGTAGTGCGGGGGTGCGACGAAGACGGCGACGGAGGCTTTGTTGTGTTTGTGAACCCCGCACGTCGCTTGCTGTCCCAGTCTGTCGTTTGCTCACTTCATGAAATGCTCGAGAATTTCATGAAATGGTCGCATTTCATGAAATTCTCGTCTTCTTCTGGTTCTTATATTACAGAAGTGGTCGACGTCAGGTTGACGGAGCCCCACTTCGTGGGCCTCCTATTTCTGTCTGCAGGGTTTAAAGGAACCTAGCCCTACTATCTACGTTATGGCCATAATACATAGGTATTAATTGAATTTTTCCCACTTTTTCTTTAATATCTGTTATATATTAGTTTTATCATTGTAAATGACTTCTTATAAAACCAATATATTCTTTTATTTGATTCTAGGATAGATTCATAACTATTTAACCACATTAGTTTAGTCAAATAAACATATTACTAGATTTCGGCCGTAAGATAGTAATGAATCGCTTTCGTATAACTATGTTACGGAATATGTTTATATCCCTAGGGATATAAGTATATTACGGTTTTATCTATCATACTGCGACACATACATAAGTAGCAAGAGTAGGTGGTGAAATATACTTTTAAATCCACCGTGAAATCCGAAGTCGGAATTGAACTTTGGTAAAGGTAAAATTTTAAAAGTCAAAAACAAAATGTATTTTATGTTACCTATGTTTTCACTTTCAAGCAAATAGGAAGAAGAAAATATGGTGAAAATACATTGCATTTACTTAAATTAAAATTGAACTGAGTAGTAGTTTAAAAGGAAAAATATTTCCCTCTACTAACATACATACTGTATGCTTAGATAGCAAAAAACAAACACATGATACTGCATTATTATTTGCTTCACTCAAATAGAAAGAATATTTATAGTATTGAATGTTTAAACATTTTACTGACCTTTTATTTAATAATTTCCAGTTTTCTGTTTGAATATCTAGTTTTACCAGATGGAAAAGGTTCTTCATAATGACGAACGAACTAGTAACTAGTAAGTCATGGAAAACAAATAAGTGCATTATGTTGGTAGCAGCAAAAATGGACGGCGATGGCAGTGTGCCCACTACACTTACACATGTTGCTAGCACTGCCATGGTATGAAGGTTTCTTCAAACAGGCGCAACGCTACTCTTGTAGAACAATTTCTATGTAAACTCATGGAAATTTCTCTACAAGTGTCGCGTCGGGCCTGTTCTTTTTTTGAGCGTTGGAAATAATCGAATAACTTCTCTCGCTCTGGTTCCGAACGCCGCCGGAGGGTGTGTCAGACTTTTACTGACTAAAACCCACCCGCGTTCCCTCAGTTGCCTGTATGCCATGGGCGATGGTATCTCTTTCGAACAATCCGCACCCCTGGCAGGCATCGGCCCTTGCGGACCCCACCAATTGGTGCTGACATCTCTTTGACGCGCGCGTGGAACACAACGCGCCATCGACCCGGGTTTCGTCCTTATCGGACAGTGAGCTACCCATTACTCGCCGTCTGCATGCCCGTGCCAACGGTGGCCAGGAATCAGCCTGGGATTCCCGACGCCCAGGGCGTCTCCTGTGGCGGCAAAAGTCGTGAGGGCGCCTATACTGCCTCTCCGTCACGTGCGCCGCCTCCTCTTCGCAAACATGGAAATCATGTCACTGTGTTTAAATAGGTTCATTTTATTTAAGTAGATTATTTTACATATTGTGAATGAGAGAACGTTGTAGGCCTTACAGACTGTAGATTTGTAGACGATTTTCTATTCTTTATTTTCATTCCTCTAAGTACCTGGTACTTATTGACAGGCCTGCACTGTCCTCCCATACCTATTATCACTGTAATTTGAAAACATTGTTTAAAGCCAATTATTTTGTTAAATTTGGCTTGTCATATTGCTTGACTTTTGAGACATTTATAAAGGTAATTTTAACTAAAAGATACAATTTAATTAACAAAACCTACACCTGCCTACTTTTAAAGTGAATTCTGTTATTCCAAACTCCTGAGTAGCAGAATTTTGATCTGTGTTTAATTAAATAATACATATTATGACGCTGACGTCGCTTAGCGTCGACGTCAACGTCGACATTGTGACGTAAATGCTAACAAAGTAACTTTATGTGGTAATTGCGTGTTATGGTGTATTAAAATGTTTAATTTAAGAAAACTGAGTAGCCTGAGAATGTCGCTTACGTTGATGAATTGGGGCAAGATTGTAGCACGAAATTGGAGGTGAAATATTATTATTCTGTAGCAGTGTTGTAAAAAAATTAAATTAGCATTTGGCTAAGAAGGAAGTGAAACCTCAGATAAAGGCTGACGAAGATGGATGAACGAATGGCGTTGACCTCAAAATTTGGATAAGGGATAATGTTGATTATCATTTGGGTCAACTCTAATTAACGTGGGCCATTTTCTTGGTCGTCGCCTTCAAAGGAACCTCTCGTGTACTCCTTATTCGTTAGTCAGATGCCGTTTGCAGGACACTGCGTGGTAATTTTCATTAAGGCGGAGCGCCAAGGTTGCCTGTGAATTAAAATTTTCTTGCGTTTCTTGCATTTTGTAAGTCGGTGTCAGGTTGTATGGTAATTAAAATATGATTCGCGACCGTAACACGTATGTATTTTAATCATTTAAATAATTTTAAATGATTAAAATACTTAATTTTAATCATTTAAATAATCAAAATAATTTTCTAAGTTCATTTTAACCCATTAAATTACTATTTAATGAACATTTCATTCAAAGGAATGTAATGAATATATTTAGTATATTAGTATTCACGTACAACCTGGCACTGATGTGCAAATTACAAAAACCGTAAGAAAATTTGAAGTTTGCGGGTAACCTAGCGCATCTACCATAATCTGATGCGTTCGTTTTTTAGGCCAGAGTCACAGCCTCAAACGTCGTGACTTGCGACGTGACTTGCGTCAAGCGACACCCGCGAGTGTCACATGCTTCTATACGTCATTCCTCCTCGCTCACCTGGCGGTGACTCGTGTGTCAGGCTTGCCGCAACATCTTGCTCTAAACAACGTCTTTAATTTGATTCCTTCACAGTCAATGGCGCAAGACGCATGTTGCTTGTGCATATAGCCCCTGGTCACGGGGTTACTGGCTAAATGAGGTCGCTTCGCGGTAATCAAAAACCATTTATTTAACCATTTATTTGATGTGGCTCAATTTAAAGAGGTATAAAGGATACATAAACCGTAAGATGGCGCCGCTCCGAAACGAGCAGCAGTCCTTTTACAATCAATATTTTACCTCTGACAGCAACGAAAACAAAAAAATAAATGATTTATTTATTTAAAAAAATAAAAATAACTATAACTGTAGAATGAATACGAAATTCAAGAATTGCGGACGAATTCTTTAACGACTAAGTGTCCTTTTGTTTTCTGTATTTATTTTTGTAGTTAGTACATTTTTTTTTGTCCAAATAAAGTCAATATTTACATTCACGATAAAAACTTTTTGGTTACGTCTAAACTTAATATTTAAAAAAAGAAAAATCTAGCCCGTCACAACTGACAACAAAACGTCATGGTTTAGAGCAAAAATTAAAACTCGTACAAAAATATCAAATCCTATAAAAACAATCATGTTTTAACAATCATTCACGAGTTTTTTGAATATATTACACGTTTACTTTGTTGAAAATGGGTGATCATTATTACAAAAAATGGTCTCCAATTATACGAGACCTGGTGAGTTAGATTTTTACTTTTTTTTGGTTGACATCTTTGCCTACGAGACTGTTCTGCTCACGTAGTTTTTCAATGCCTACTATTTTAATTTGTTAAATATCTTTTTAATTATGAAAAATCTTCGTTCTATAAATCACAATATAAACAGTGTACAGAAGAGTCACCGTGTTCAAGTTAGAAACATTTAGAAGATAGCAAAACATTGTAGACTAGCTGTTGCCCGCGACATCGTCTGCGATCCGGGATCAAAAGTAGCTAATGCCCTTCTCCAGCGGGGTAATTGCGTAACACATCAACATTAGGAATGGAATTCACTTTGACGTTTGAACAACATTGACTGCGTCATTTACGTTGTTAAGCAGACAGATTCTTTGAACATTTGAAGCAATGGATTTGCACATTTCCTTCAAAACCATCCATCATAGAACTCACCAATCGCTCTCCATCAGGCGTGATCGTGGTCAAGAGCAGGTTATTTTAACTAAAAAAAAAAACAGATTGTGACCGATAGTGTGTTCCGCAATTACGAAACTGGTCATGGTCTACCCGTGTGGCACATTTTTTCCAAATCGGTTCAGTTGTTTTAGCGTAAAAGCGTAACAGACAGACATACAAAAAACTCACTCATTTATCTTTAACATATTAGTTTAGATATTTATCATTTATCTAGTAGCATATTCTGTGTTCGTAACAGAAAGTTAGCCTTCTGCGATTACTTGACTTCGCCAAGTTTAAATTATGTGGTATGTGACAAAGATCGGTGTGTGAGGGAATTACAGGGGCACGTTAATGAGGCGTTTTTCCTTTACAAGGAGGAAGGAGGTGGGTTTCGTAGTAAATTGCGTTTTCGTGCGAAACGGTACGGTGACACTTTGTTAGATTTAAGCCGTTAATTGCATATATTAAGGTTGTTTTGAGTTTGAGAGTCGGAACATGTTCTACTTGTTTTATTAGCGTGATGTTGTGTAATAATATTTTGAAGCAAGGAGGTATTTAAAGCAGTAGGTGTTGGGGCTAATAAGACGAATAAGGAAATGAATATTCGAAGAACAATCTTTGATTTTACAGGAAAGGTTTTTTTTTTTTCATAATAATATAAGAGAGATATAAAAACTCGCATAGCAACAATGTGGTTAGCTGTTGGGCATTAGCGACCCCACTGACCCTATCTATCAGGGGAATTCTTGTTCCTCACCTCTGGCTTGTCTTTATTGGCTAGTTAGAGTGAATAATGATGAGGAACAGATCTCCCACCTCATTCCTTCTTTTATTGGCCGGCTTTTTTTTTTTTTTGTTACCTAGTTACTTGGTTGTGGAGGTCAGAAGTGTTGTTCCATGTAAAATACTGGTATTCAGCTGTTTCTGGTTAGACTGGAAGCAGAACCTAACATAGTTGGACAACACTTAGGCAGAATGTGATGCGCTGTTTAAATATATGAAAAAAGCGATGGCAAACACTAAAGTAACCGTCATGAGAAGCTATAAATTTTGTAAACAAGTGTTCAGGAGTTCACAACATTTGGACCAACAAAAAAAAATGAATTTGTTTAAGATTTAATAAATTATTAAGTAACAAATATTAATTAACATATATTATTTAAGAATAATTATTCGTCAGATTCAGATGTTTCCATTTCTGTGTCAGAATCAGTGACATGTATCACGAAGCTGTCTACAGTTTTATCAATCATCTCATCGATTTTGGAATAAAAATTATCTTCTTCCTTGATAACATGCTCCACACAACGCTTCCAATTTTCCGAAGTAATCTGCTGCAGTCCCTCTTGTAATAATTGTTTTACCTCGTCAAATTTAAAATGTGTATTTTTGCGAGCAACATATCCTTTTACGTTGGTTAAAATATGATCCGACTAAATTAAATAGGTTGTTACTTTCATATAACCCGTCTATATGTCATGTCGATTGAATATGGTCAATTTATTATTATCTCGCAGTATAAAATGTTTACTTATTAAAAGATGTTTGTTTACATAATTTATAGCTTCTCGTGACGGGTACTTTACTGATGCATTTTTTTTTGATGGCTTATGTTGTGCATGATTTATCTTGTCATCAAATCTTGTCGAAGATCTCGAATTTAAATTTATGTCTAGATTGAAAGAATGAAATATATTTTATTTGACACACGCGCAGGAAGTACAAAAAGTAAAAAAAACCGGTCAAGTGCGAGTTGGACTCGCGCACCGAGGGTTCCGTACAAACCTGTGGGTATATAAGTAAAAGTTCAAAATTGTCAAAAATATTTTTTTTTTATATGACGAAACTAAAAAATTTCGGTTTTCGTAATTTTTCCTATATCTGTACTATAAGACGTGACTTCGTACAAAATTTCAAGATTCTAAGTTCACGGGAAGTACCCTGTAGGTTTTGATTCCCGTGCGAGTTTCGAAAATTTGCGGAATTTTGCGGCCTAAATGGCTGTATCTTTTGATTGCGTTGACTTAGAAGGTTGATTTTTCTACAGCTTCCAGGGACAGTAGAACTAAGTATCATATAGAAATTTCAGTTTGATACCTCCACGCGTTCCTGAGAAAAACGGTCTTGACAGACGGACGGACGGACGGACGGACGGACGGACAACAAAGTGATCTTATAAGGGTTCCGTTTTTTCCTTTAGAGGTACGGAACCCTAAAAAGGAGCAATAGAAACGAACAAATTAACAATACCTATTTTCGAATAAACAAAAACAAAAAAGATAGCTGAATAAAACTTAGTTGACAAACATCATGTCTACCTATTAAAATTCAGTAAGAGTAACACAAAAACAATGAGAGTCTTCAATTGACATCTTGAATTGAAACTCGGAACCTTCTATTTGTGTAAATTAACTCAAAAATAAACAGCTGTTGTTTCCTAATAAAGTACTAGAGTTTGTTAATGTTTCTCACGTAACATAAAGTTTATGTAAATTTAAACTACGATATTATGTTAAAATAACAAAAACTACAAGCAAACTGGACTAATTATGTTCTTCGACTTAAACTTATGTTTAGATTAAATATGTAGGTAAATAAGTCACACCGCAAAAAATTTTTTTCGTATGATATTTTCCAGCTTGCTTTCTCAAAATTGCAGAAATAAGTGACATAGCAGTATATTGCCCAAAGTCTGCAAACTGACTCTTGGTGTATTTTGTTTGCAGACTGCCGCCTAGACAGAAGTCTACATGCGTTGCTGGTAAGCGCCACTGCCGTCATTGGAAACGTGGGCAGCAACATGTACAGAGATCACCTCCAGTGGGAAGGGCATATGTTTGGCAATGGTGTATGTAAAATTATTTAAATAATTGATAATGCAATAACGTTTTGACGTTATGAGTGAAAGTCTGCAATGTCACTTAAGTCTGCAATTATTTTTCATGTCTCGGCAGAAATAATCTAAAATTCTAGCAAAATCTGCATTTTATACAACAGATGTTTTGCCCTACTTGTTAATTATTTACAGAGAGACGTTTTATTCTGCAGTTTTTTTCAATAAAATATGTTAATAAGTTGAAATTATGTAAGTCATAAAAATATAATTATTATTCTAATATTTCAGTTTTGTGTTTCACGGTCGTCATGTGTTAATGGTTGTCAAGAAGGCGAAAGCCGTCCTGCCCTGCATTGCATCAGGAACTGGATGAGAACCCATGAAGAAGCACAGGTTATTTTATTTTATCTAGATAGCTTATATTTCATATTATCCCACAGGATCGTATTAATTCCAAAATTAAGTCATTTAGTGCTATTACCTTACCCAGGTCATGGTCTACGTGTGTGACAAGTGAAATTAATTCTGCAGTTGAGGCATAAAAAGGGTAACAGAATACAGAGTTCTGTATCTTTGGCATTTATAACATTTAGTATACATTACCTCGGCTGTATCCAGTCACTTAGAAAAACATGACAGAAACTGGTCTGAGATAACTATAAAATATAGGCAACATATAAGTAGTTTTATAGGAACTCTTGTTTCTTTAAACGAATGTACACAGCCGAGGGAGAAAATCGGACGAAAAATAACGTACGATTTCCGATTTTAATTTAATTTATCCAGGTGGATAGATGAACACGCGTTTCCGTGTATCCACCCTAAGATGGCTGTTTTAGAGTAGTCAAAAGGAATAAGCCCTTACTACGACTAAACTACACGCGTGTTGTGATCGGATGCGGTGGATTATCCACTGTAGGAAGCCAAGCTATGTTGCTGCAGTGCTGGTTGGTATGTCACATGTCTTCGAATTTTTGGTTGGAGTGCATGCCGGTTTTCTCGCGATCGTTTCCTCCACCGTTTTGTGAGCAGTGGTGATGAAATTTTTTACCTACACAAAATGAAGCGCCCAAATGCTAAATGAAGCGGGTCGGAACCCACGAACTACATAAAACTCATAAGTCGCCGTTACCACTAGACTACTTTTCACATTGTGTAATTTCAAATACAAGAGAAGAGTAATTTCACAGATTTTCTATGATATTTGTGGAATGGAGGTGGACCCCCAGCTTATTGACGTTTGACAAACGATTGCCGGCTGTTATTGTTTTACTGTTTCTCAATTTCCATTTCAGGTAATGCTTGCCAGTATCCTGGTGGTGGTCGGTCTGTGGTGGCTGGTGCGAGCTGTCCTCACTTTGCTTATAAACCTGGTCTGTCCCTTGTTGGTCGTCATTCTTGCAGTGGTCAGTATACCCTGGTGCCAATTGTGGCAGAATAACCAGATCTGTTCATGTTTTTTTTTATCTTTAAACTATTGGAAATTCCCCCCCGAGTGGGTTCCCGCATTGTCGTTGCGGGGGGGCTTAGTAACCGTGGTCTCCCATCCACGGTGAAGCCAAGAGGAACCCAACGGTGGGGCCGCTCGTCAGGGCTTTTGCCTTCAAGCCATTGACGTAGCGGCCAAAAAGTAGGTTGCGGTGAGGTGCACCGCAACTGAGGTGGGCCGCGATGTCGAATGGGAGGCATCGCGGCTGAGGGTTGCAGGCTGCGGTAGAGGAGGAGTGCTGGTGCTTCTGAGCAGCGCTCTTCCCTTCCGTGGCCTGGACGGGGCCGCCACCGTTTGATGGCGGACGCGGTGGGGCCGCCGGGGAAGAGGAGTGTCGGTATAGCGTCAGCCGCTCTCCCTATCCTCTGCGGCCGAAAAGTGGTAGACGGGACGGCGCGTTGTGTTCCTCACGCGCGCCGTCAAAGATGTCAGCAACAACTGGTGGGGTCCGCAAGGGCCGATGCCTGCCAGGGGTGCGGGTTTGTTCGAAAGAGATACCACGGCCCCTGGCATACGGGCTACTGAGGGAACACGGGTGGGTTTTAGTCAGTAAAAGTCTGACACGCCCTCCAGCTCTACTCAGCAGGAGAAGTCATTAGATGATTTCCCACCCAAAAAAAAAAAAAACTATTGGAAATTGACTTAAAACTTTTTCCAATGAACAAATTTTTAATATAGGGTAGCAGGGATCTCGACGGGGTAACTATAACCATCTACATATTTAGCACATGCGAGAAATAGTAGAAATTCGTTATTTATCCAAAAAGAAATTAGCTGTTGCATAGAAAAGTGCAATATCTACGCAGTCAAAATGTACATATACATACTCAGCCTGTAACGTTCCCACTGCTGGGATACAGGCCTCATCTCCGTGAGAGGGAGTGGGCCGTAATCCACCACCCGGGCCCAGTACGGGTTGGTAGATGTCACATATCTTCGAATTATGTCACGATGTTTGCCTTCACCGTTTGAGAGCAGTGGTGATAAAATTAAATACACAAAGTAATGCGCCTGGCTGGGTTCGAACGCACGACCTACAAACTAGTAAGTCGCGGCCGTTACCACTGGGCCACCACTGCTCTCAAAATGCATGGTGGTCCACTGGTCAAAATGTGTGGCAGAGCAATTTTTTTAAATGGCCTACGAAAAGCTTCAACGTAAGGGCGTCAGAATCATGTTTCTACTGCAACCATGGTAGTAGGTTGTGCATCGATGTCTAAAATTATCCGAACTCGGATAAATGGTACACGGACGGACATAACGGCAACGCGCGTTGTGTTTTATTCAATTTGTGGATTATTATAATTTAAGATATCTTTGCGGTGTCTATGAAAACCCACTTATAAGATGCAGTGGTACTTAAGTAAATTATCATAACATCATCTACACACACACAATACAGCTGCTAACTAAATTAAAAATTCACAGTGGAGGTTGAAAGACGTTACTGTTGGAAATATGCCTCCCCAAATACCACCATTTCTACCAGTTCTGTGCTTCCCGGGCCTGTGGCATTCACGAGGTCGCTGATCCACCTTGTGGGCAGGCTTTCCACCGCTTCCAAATTATGTAAGCCAACAAATAATATTTCTTTCGTCATTCTCGTTCCACAGGTGTGCGTGCCCCAGCTACGAGCGCCACTTTTAGGTCAAAACTACCCACTACTAGCAAACCTACTAAGAAATATACTATTGAAAATGGCAGACAACATTAGAAGCTCCTAATATCGAAATTAAAGTGAAAAGTTTGAAGTCAAAATTATAACAATTGTTTTTTTTTATTGGTATGTATTTAATCGAACCTTAAGTCTGTATTTACCATTTCGCTTTCCTAAAAATATTATTGAAAACTTTTATATAGTACAATGAACTCTTTTTGTGAACCTCAAATAATTTTTATTTTGGGGTCCTTAATATACTAATTAGCTAAGTAACTGCGCCCAACTTGGATGTTTCTGGTCTATTGGTCTCGGTTGTAACCTAACTTAACCCGTTTGGTCGGGGTACCCTAGCTGAGTTTCTGCGATCAACCTTAACAAAAGGCCAGAAAGTTGAAAAGGTGCCCATTTACTCAAAAAAGATGTGCTTAAAAAAAGTGTCCACCATTAGAAGCCCAAAAAGTTATTAGAGGTTAGTTATTTTTTTAAAGCGTATGTCGTTAGAAAGTCAATAAATAGAGGATCGGTTAAAATATTTTCCTTTTTTATTTTATTGTCGTCCATTCTCCAAGGTTGTCTCTTTTCACCGAGTGTAGATCGCTGGTGAAAAGGCAATTGAAGCAGTTAAGTGGTGAAGTTGTATCGAGGCGGGTAAGATTTGATTTGCACGTACATTATGTAGAAAACTTATTTTCGTTGAACCCTCTTACAGTAGAGCCAACTTACACAATAAAAATCGAACTATGCTTTTGCTTCATATCTTACAGCTCCACTACGCAGCACCATGCAAATTGCAAATTGCCTGGGTAAGTAGGTGAATATGATTGTGGGTTGACGAGGCAGCTTTCGAAAAGTTGCCTTATATGCGTGTAGTTTAGGTACACCAGCTCATGACGTTAGGCTTAACATGGACGGCCAGTTTGGTAAAAATGTGTTTGGTGTCTATATGTCGCAGCATGATAGATAAAACCGTAATATACTTATATCCCTAGGGATATAAACATATGCCGTAACATAGTTATACGAAAGCGATTCATTACTATCTTACGGTCGCAATCTAGTAATATGTTTATTTGACTAAACTAATCTGGTTAAATAGCTATGAATGTACCCTAGAATCAAATAAAACAATATATTGGTTTTATAAGAAGTCATTTACAATGATAAAACTAATATAATACAGATATTAAAGAAAAAGTGGGGAAAATTCAATTAATACCTATGTATCGTGGCCTTATCGTAGATTTGCTCACTTCATGAAATGCTCGAGAGTTTTTTCTATAATAGCTTCTCCTCATTAAGCTTGTAAATCTTCGGTTCTCGCATGCCCAATGAAGTCCATAACCACGAAAAACTTGATATTATTTTTGTACTAGGTACGCTACTGTACCTGATAAATGTAAAAGAATTTTATTGCGCCAATGAAGTAAAAGCAGCAGTGAGCTATACGTTTTTCAGTACCAGTTGTAAAACGTCACCTCGCAAAAATAAAAGTTAAATCAGGCGCCTTAAAATTAGTTTTAGTAGAAAATTTAGAATCATTTGTAGTCTATGTACTAGCACTGTAGGAGTAATGGAATGGGGCTACTGAAAGTACGGAGTTGGTTCTTGTACTAGTGGATTCAGTGGATTCACTCATTATATTTTTTTTTTGGTATTGAAGAAAGTTGCCTAGAATATGTATTTTGGTTTCAAATGGACAAGAAAGTAGAAACAAAATGGGTGTGTTTAGTTCCAATATGTACCATTTCACCAAGATACATTTTGTTTTTGAAAATCGTGGTAATTGCGTAGCACACAACATTCATTGCGTTATTTACGTTGTTGAGTAAGCGAATTTTTCGAACATACGAAGCAATGTATTAGCAATGTTCGTCAAAATCATAAAGATTCAGATTGATAGTATGTTACACAATTAGGGTGCTGGTTTGTAAAAGCATTGCTATAAAAAAAATGGAAATAATTATAGTCGCCTGGTGTATGTATAAGGTTCAAAGTCACTTGCACGTCGTGAAACGTAGAGGTCTATTTTTGCTTCAATACCAATGTGTCAGCTAGACAGTTTCAACGTTAGTAAAGTTTCAATTTACTGGGAGTTTTGGTCAAAAAGCAATAATACTAGGTCGACTGTACGTTGCGAAGTGCGCCGCTTCTTTAATATATTATTGACCTATTTGAAAGTTAGCCGGATCAAAAATTTATTGCAAACATAAAAGTTCGATCATTCCCCGGCTACATGACCTGTTGTTACTTTAGAACCGGTGTAACTTTTGACCTAATACCGTTACTTTGCAGCGATTCATTTGAAATACACCGGTGGTGTCGACAGGATTTAATTCAACGGAGCCTCGCGAGACACCTATACGATCGTGACTCTAACTGTGGATCGTAAACTGGGAATTTGTTCAAGGGTTGGCAAGAGAGCTGAAAATAACTGTTTTGTACAAACTTGGTTTTAGCTTGCTCGACCGATAAAGTTTTCACCCACTGTTATGACGTTCCAGAGGTAGGGGTTATCTCAGTTCGTCCATGCCTGACTGCGTTCCATAATACATCGCTCAGATTATGTCTTGATAAAGTTGGCATAAAATATCTATGAGTCCAGTATAACCACTTCCGTCGAAAGCCTTAAATCATCATGAGTGGGAGTGGGGCGTAATCCATCACACGGGCCCAGTTCAGGTTGGTGCATTTTACATATCTTCGAATTGTTGGTTCTAGGTAATGCCGGTTTTCTCACGGTGTTTTCCTTTACCTTGAACCGTTTTGAGAGTAGTGGTAATGAAATAATTTACTACACAAAGTAAAGCGCCTGTCTGGGTTCGAACCCAGACTCATAAGTCACGGCTTTTACCACTGGGCCACCACTGCTCTAAAGTCTTGAATACCTGGAAAAAAAAATCTAAGCGATACCTTCAAGAAAATAAAATAAACTGAATACGTTTAGGAACACTTACATTTGAAGATACTTCGCCATCTGCCACACAGTCTGTGGCACGTGACGAGGGTTCCTAGATCGTCTGGATATTGTATACACGGTTCGATTTAAGTATGCCTACATACCTTTGGGCTAGAACCGCTCTAGGGCTGCTCAGCACTTAGTTAGGGTCTTACTGTGACCATGTCGTGACATCACATCAAATGTGACACTAGAGTACGCCTCCGGGATGTGCTAGAGTTGTTTTTACAAATACCGTAGCACCTTTAGCTTTAAGTATCACCGATACTCAAGAATGTGCGGTGCCAATGACGGAGCTACATTGTGCACATGCACAAACGACATTTTGCAAATGCACAATGTGGCTCCGTCAGATCAACACGACTTCGCCACGTCATTCATGACCGTCTCTTGGCCGCACTGGCTCAAAACGGTTCCAACCAAAACCACAAATGTTAAAAAATACATGATTTGCAAGAAATGCCTAGCCAAAGTACTCGTATTTAGCAACACAACTCAAATTAGTTAAAAAACCGCATCAAAATTTCTGGCACAGTAAGCTTAACAGCTTTTTACTAATTTCATAAGGAAGTGTAAACGGTTAATTTTGTCTGTCTCTTTGTTTGCCCCAGCTAATCTCCAAAACGGCTGTACCGATTTTGAAGGAACTTTCACTAGCAGATATGTTGTAAAAAGTAAGTTAATAAGCTTCTTTTATTTTAGAAAAAGAATAACCTAGTAAACAGACTTATGATATTTTAAAATATGGTATAAAAACATGCTATGTATTGAATTGACTTTATCTTTGCCCATGGATTTTAAGTAAGCATTAGTTTTCTTTTTGCTAATTTCTCCTGTCAGTTAACTACTCGTACATAACGCCACTGTGAGTACCCTTACATTCGTACGTATTTCAAAACAACATAGTATAAGTTAGATCCCTAAAGGAGGTACAGTTTAAGTGCCAGCCAAACAGTTGTCGATATTTTACAGGCTTTTCTACACGTCGCGTTTGTGACATCCTTAGGGAACCATATCATATCTATGACCCTGACAGATGCTTCCAAAGGTGATGGGATTTTGATGGCACACTTTTGTAGTAACATTACTACACAGTATTTCGTTTAGAACGCCTGGGAAATCACGCTTGTGCTATTGTTGGAAACCGTTCTGTGTGACTTTGGAAAGGCCAGATGGGAAAGTAATTGTGTGCAGGTAGTAGGAGTTTTAATTCGTTTTATTCTCGCAGGTTTTTGAACTACCTGTAGAGAGGTTTTTTATAGCTAGGCGTGGATTGCAATTGTCATGATGAAAGATTTTGGTTCTTAAGTTTATAGTCACGATTAGTTTAAAGCAAAAAACTGCACAATAAGCCTAAAATGTTCCAACTGCTGGGTCACAGCCAAGTTTACTTATTGTATTTTTCTTTCTTGCCATGAAAAATGTTTTGAATAAGAAAATATTAAACACTATCTTTAAATATATTGACCAGCTGCAAAACAAATATCTTTTCGCAAACAGAGAAGGCACAAGCCTGAAGAACCATGCTTACTTAGTTTACTCGCATGCCTATGTAAAAAGGAGAACACTTCAGAATTAAACATTATTTAATTAATACATTCCCACATTTATCTTGTTAGAATCTATTTCTTTTATCAATAATGTCTACCTTTCTACCTGGAAGAAGGTCGCCATATACATAGTTATTAGTCATAAAGTCATGGTTATTACAGGAAATATTAATTAAGTAGCGCAACAGCTGCATTTTATGACGTTTGTATTAATTAGCAACACCATTACCTGCCTGAGCTGTGTCCGTTATGATATTTCAAAGTTTTACGATACACCAGGTGAGGTATCTTGGTCGAACGGGTACTTATAATACATAATTTATTAGGTAGGCTAGGTTTGTCCTATCCGAGTGAAGGATAGTATGCCTAGGCATCATGTAAAAACTGAAAGTTGTTAGAATAGGAACGATCTCAAATAAATTAAAATAAAGAAACGCACATAAAATACAACATAGAACAGCAGCAAAATAAAGAAATTTAACCAAAAGTGATCTTTCATAAATTAATTTTAAATAATAGTTTTCTAACCTGAATTTTGTATTTTTTTCTTTTGTGTTTTTGTAATTTTAGTTTTGCAGTCTCGAAGAGGCTATCCACTAATTTAATTGTTGCTAATTTCAACTTTTATTTAAAAATAACCCGAAATGTTTTAAATGTAAATGTAAAATGGTGCCCAATATACAGGCTGTGCCTAGTTTGTGACCAACGATATCTCAATACTGTAATTTTAATGTTGAAATAAACGATTTTTTTACTTTTAAAGGCATGGAGATGAAGAAGACAATATCCGCGTCTAACCATGCGTTTGACATGGGCACGCCACGATTGCGGTGATAAGTCCCCTCTTTGAGGAGTGGCTTGAGAGGCAGCATGGCGTCCTCACCTTCCGCTTGACGCAGGTCCTCACCGAACACGGCTGTTTCGGGAGGTTCCTGTTTCGCATAAGGCGAGAGGAAACGCCCGGGTGTTTCCACTGCGAAGATCGCCCTGAGGACATGGTGGAGCATACGGAGTAGGTCTGCCGGGCTTGGGCGGAGCACCGCCGTGTACTCGTGGAGGCGATCGGCGGCGGCGATCTCTCGCGTCCGGCCCCGTCCAGACTATGGTACGGAGCGAGAGTGCATGGGTAGCCGTCACCTCCTTCTGCGAAGCAGTGATGCTCGCGAAGACAGAGGCGGCGCACGTGAGGGAGATGCAGTAAATGCGCCCTCACGGCCTTAGTCGCCGCAAGAGATGCCCTGGGCGTCGGCAATCCCAGGCTAATTCCCGGCCACCGTAGGCGTGGGCTTGCGGACGGCGAGTAATGGGTAGCTCGCTGTCCGGTAAGAACCAAGCCCAGGTCGACGGTGAGTTTTGCTCCACGGGCGACTCAAAGAGATGTCAGCGTAAACTGATGGGGCCCGCAAGGGCCAATGCCTGCCAGGGGTGGGGGTTGTTCGAAAGAGATACCGCCGCCCCTGGCACACAGGACTGAGGGAACACGGGTGGGTTTTAATGTCGTTGATCTTGTTTAGCAACAAGATTACTGTCAAATGTGTGCAATGATTGAACTATTCCACTCAAATCTGTTTGGTGCTTTCCTCAAAAGACTATCTCAGAAACATGCATCATCCGCATGTGGCCGCAATAAGCTTATGTATTGTGTGGACTTTAAAAAAGAGACTGTGACCTCTCGGGTTGTTCCGGTTTTTCTCTCCTAGTAGTCGGAGGGGTAATTGTTGAACACACTATCAGTAGAAATGGGTTTCATTTTGAGGGTTCAACAACATTCATGACAATATTTACAACACAAGAACTTGAAAAGTTTTCGGAACATACAGGATAAATGCAGGCAAACTGTAACCATGAATTCAGCATATCATTCTAGATAAAAAAAGCTAAGCTGTTCTATACATTTTGACCGCGTAGGCATTAGGTAGGTAGGCACTTTTCTATGAAACAGCTGATTTATTTTTGTATAACCGACGAGTCTACGCAAGGGGTCTAGAATGATATGCTGAATTCATGGTTACAGTTTGCACACTCGATAAAAATGTATCTTGTATATGAAGCTTTCAAAATTACTCAAATTCTGATCACTAAGAGTTAAGCAATTCGGGTTTTTTTTTGGAGGGTGGGAAATCATTAAATGACTTCTCCCGCTCTGAGTAGAGAGCAGGAGGGCGTGTCAGACTTTTACTGACTAAAACCCACCCGTGTTCCCTCAGTTGCCTGTGTGCCAGGGGCGATGATGTCTCTTTCGAAAGACCCGCATCCCTGGCCGGCATTGGCCCTTGCGGACCCCACCAGTTGTTGCTGACATCTCTGATGGCACGCGTGGAACACAATGCGCCGTCCCGTCTACAGCTTTTCGGCCGCAGGGGATAGGGAGAGCGGCCAACGCTATACCGACGCTCCTCTTCCCCTGCGGCCCCACCACGTCTGCCATCAAACGGTGGCGACCTCCTCCAGGCCATGGTAGGGAAGAGCGCTGCTCAGAAGCATCGGCACTCCTCCTCTGCCGCAGCCCGTAACCCTCAGCCACGATGCCTCCCATCCGACATCGCGGCCCACCTCAGTTGCAGTGCACCTCACCGCAATTTACTTTTTGGCCGCTACGTCATCGGCTTGAAGGCAAAAGCCCTGACGAGCGGCCCCACCTTTGGGTTCTTTTTGGCTTCACCGTGGCTGGGAGACCACGGTTACTGAGCCCGCAACGACAATGCGGGAAACCACTCGGGGAGGATGCAATTAGGGTGTAGATTCCTATTCGACTACTATGAAAAGAAACACCAAAAACTAAATGAGGTCCGTGTTTCCTAATACTAACCTCATCAAGTTTAAAAACGAACATGTAAAAGTATTTTTTTTACCAATTTACGGAAACATATATCATTAAACTTTTAACTCTTGCCAAGATGATTCTGATTAATTAATTTGTAACTGTACAAAAATAATTAGACAGCATGGAGAAGTTTATGTTAAGTAAAAAAGGGAAGAGCTCACTGGGCATCCAAGAATTCGTCCGCATCGCTGTCAGTGGGAAAAGTGCCCAAAAGGCTGGCAGCGTTGCCACGTTGGATGGCAATGTTGATTCTTTGACCTAATAATAGGCCAGTCTTTGGTCACGTGAAGAATCGACCAACCGCTTGGCGATGTTCCGAAATACTCGATGAGCACTCGGACCCCACGGCCCTAGAGTTTCAACCCCAAACGGCTCAAATATATAACTCCCAATAAGGTATTTGCGCCGTTTAAGGTTTTCTGCACCTGCAGCAGCCGCGTAAATAAAGCACGTATTTTGAATGGAAAACTTAATTCAACTTTAAAACACTACCAATTTTTGAGAATAAAACAACTGTATTTCATTACTCGTACTGTCGTACCGTGGTTGGGTAAGTTTATAGTTTACAATATCATTACTACGGAATAGCGCGTAATGAAATACTGAACTCGATCGTAAACTGTTAAATTGTTGCCTTTAAACCTGGAACTGTTCAGCTTGTTATACAGTGCAAGATATACTTTATATTTTATAGTATACTCTTGTGATACAAGTCGTATGCCCGATGAGATATTCCATCGGCTAAAATGACGAACTTCCATACAAACTTTTATGTCTCCTTCAGAGAGAGAATTACCAAAAATCCTTTCTTAGTCCTTCGTAACTACACAAGGAACAGTAGTGGCATCTACATCGCCACATGTGAACTACACATCACACTGACGTTACGGAAAATCTTGCATAGCACAAGCAGAGTTTGTCGCGCAATAGCATATATAAATACAACGTCCCCACATTAATCTAAGGGCAGTAGCCCACCAGACGCAACATCCGTTTAGTTGGAGGATTCTCCCTTTTCTATAGGATAAGTCAACTTTACACCTGGCTCCTCATACCTTTTTAGAACACTTGTGCAAGATTGCAAGCTTGCCAGCTATCCAGCGGTTTAGGTTGTGTGTTGTCTGTTAGTAAATGTAAGATTTTTAGTAGGTAAAACCTTACTGACCTAATCATACGCCTGCATCAACATAAATACTGCGACAATGACTAGCTAAGCCTTCGTATTAGTGACAATAAGAGCTAAGACGAAATAATGGGCTAAAAAGGTAAGAAATGCGAGAACCATGGCAAATCAGTCACTCGCGTTTACCACAGCTGCGGATTCTGATAAATAAGGGTGAAACGCCAGGGCATACTGCGAATAAAAAAAAACCAGGTATTTTGCAATTTTCAGGTCAGTATCAAACAAAATATGATTCCTGACCGTAACATGTATGTATTTATAGAATTATAATAATTAAAATCATCAATAAAGTATTTCGAGGCCTATCTTAGTGTAGCCTCCAAAATCAACAAAAAGCTAAGCGTAGAAGGTGGCGTCGTTGACACACAGAGTGGGAGAAAGCAACAACTGTACCTTGAAGGTATTTGCTGAAAGGGTGTATGGGCCAACCATGGATAGGTTTAAGAAGCTTCATGTATTACATGGTGCCTGATGAAACTATCTGTGGTCGATACATTTTCACCTTTTTTTTGTGTTCCAAGTATATACTAACATAGCTAATAAGATCATTTAGATACTAACACATTGTGGGCATAAGTAGTCTGTAACTAAAAGATTTTAATTTTATTAAAACCAGAAATACCAACACCTGATTGGCCATACGCCGCTCAATTTTAGAACTCAGAGAAAAACATATGCAAGCCACTGCTATAAATAGATGTCTGCCAATAAGGGGAGTTGGAAATGTATTAGTAAAGAAAGAAAGAAAGAAAAAGTACTTATTGTGACTCACACAGGAAGATCACATCGTAAAATAAACACACTTTAGTACAAAAAATATAAAAAAGAACAAATTTCTTGGAAGTAAAAATAATTAAAAATAAAACAGAAAGTCCTGCACGAGGCCAAAAGGCTCCTTCCTACCTCAGCGTAGTGCTGCGACATTTAAAAAGTGTCGCAGCGCTGGTATTCTGATAGGGCCCGAGCGATGTGATGTCACGGGCAGTTACAGTATAAATAAATAATCAGTATCACGCAGACATACAAACGGGTTACTGACGAAAGCGACGATTCTCTCGTATCAATTACTCAGCTGTTTGTGACAGTTTATTTTACGCCATTACTAACTTATACGAGCAAATTAATTAAATCTTTAGATTTTAAGAAATGAAAACGTTGTGGCATTGACTAAAGGCAAAAGTCTTAAGAGTCCGTGCGATTCCCGGAATCCCCAAACCTATTTATTAATACTTTTGATTACTTATCGAAATTCTCAATAATTCAGAAGGGATTGGTAAGGAATTACAATACAGATTGGATCAACAATTTTTATTAATTAAGGAAATATACAAACCAATCATAAGATGGAATAGTAATCTGATTAAGTATATTAAAATAAAACTAGAAAAGAAGGAATTACAAAAAAATAAGTAAGAAAGATCGTTTTTATCAGGAAACGTTATGCACACAAAATAAATATTATGACAAATATCGAACAAGTAAACAAAAACAACAGAACCCAAAAAAATAGGACGTGTACGAAGCTAAAAGACTAAGAGCTAATTTTTCAATTGTCAGATAACTTTTATCTGAAGAATAAATCTGACAGTTTGGCATATTTTCTACACATAAGCTGTCAAACTAACATAATTATCTATTGCTCAGTTAAAAGATGTCTGACTATTGAAAAATCAGTCCTTAGTATATCAAAACAAAACAAAAAGCATGTGCCGCTTTATCTTCCCAGTATTGCTTATCGTAGTTAGTAGTTATGATGATCATTCAATTTCGACCTCATTCTTCCCTTGTCTCCTGGGTATTTTCGGAATTGGAACCGGAACTCCTAACTTCAGAATATTACCAATTCGAAATACAATCACCAGAATTGAACCACTACAAATCCATACCACATAACGAGACAGTATCACCAAGTCCCAAACAAAATTATATCATCAGAACTCGATTCCTTACAATCGTTCTCTCCCACGGGGGTGCAAACTGTGGACACAGAATAAATAGGTACAGAAGGTTGGATCAATAAAAATAAAGTGACTGAGAACGCGTGCAAACATATGTATAGACTCCAGATCCAGCCCGTCCCTTGCTGCCCTCTTCCAGCGATGCCCGAAGCCAAGGTCCGTACCCCAAAGGTTACCCATTACCAAAAAAAAAAAAACTCGAGCGATGTGACTTGCGTCAAGCCATGTCTCCGTTCATCGCTCCGCAAGTCACGTCACGGTGTCCGTGGCATGCTTTAAATAACTTGTTTCATTTATTTTCGCAGTCACGCTGTTGCAAGATACTGTGTGTCGCTTAACCACGAAGCTCGTGTCCACGAGGATAGCGAGTGCAAGCGCACTTGCGCCTGGCATTCATATGAGATCGCCGTACGTACGCGTCTATGTATGCGTGCGCTTGTTTCCGCTCGTTGTAAGAAGCCAGCCTTCTGTATCTTTATATTCCGTGTTCTCGAACACCGGCAAACCGATCCGGATTCCGATTGGGAAGCAATTGAATCGGTCGCTGCGTTAGTTCCGGCTATTAGCTATTCATAGCTTCGCACTGGACGATAGACCTTAAACATTGGTTTTATGGCCAATGTAATGTCTTGCAGCCTCAGCAATTTTAGATGGGCGATAGACGAAAGTTTTGAAATGGTATGGAAAGAGTTATGGGTACAGGTTTAAAAGTTTATTTTACGAGCAGGTTCGAAAATTAATGGTTTTTGATTTGACGATGTTAAATTCAAGGTTTTGTTACCTAGTGGAATTTCTATTTATACATTTAATTTTGCGCTGGTGGAAGAAATTCTATAAACAAAACTCAATAATTGTGCAACTCAAAAATGACAGGCAAGGCAAGGCCCGTCTAATTGAAAAAAAAAAAACACACTTTCGCATAAATGTTTTGCTCAATCTCTAAAGTACACGTATAGACATATAAGATTTTATTATACAAGGCGGCAGTCGTAAATAAGAATGATAATATAGAGTATCGCACATCTTTACAAGTTAGTGTTGGGACATAAATATTTACGCGGGATGCCCATCTTCTGCTTAGTCAAAGGAATTTCATCTCAGGATGGTGTTATGTTTAATGGGCTGAAGACACTGACATACTTAATTTGTGTTAAGTATAATGCGAAAACATTTTCCTTGTGGTTATTAATATAGTAATAATTAGGTATTCTTTTTCCAACCGTACCAGTACCTTAGAAAATTATTATCTGTCGTCAAAAAATCGAAAGGGGTTTTTTTTGGGTGGGAAATCATCACATAAAACCCACCCGTGTCCCCTCAGTAGCCCGTATACCAGGGGCTGCGGTATCACTAATATAAAGAGGTTAATTTATAAACGTTAACCACATATTTATTTTTGACGTTCAATTTAACGTCTCTTAACTTTAAGCAAGGGGTTTAAATAAAGGGAAAATGAAATCAGCAACCCTGCTTTTCTGTCTACCCTGCCTGTTATCGTTACAGTGCCATCCATCAAAAAACAATGGGCCAATGTGATGGATTATGGATCACTCTCTCTCACAGAAAGGAGGCTTGTGTCACAGCAGTGGACATTTAGGCTTATTATAACAAATAAAAAAAATACTTTATTTCAGATCATGGTGTCCATTTTGTTATTAACAATTTTCTTATACACTAGTGTTAGTAATACTTAAAACTACCGAGACCAAACATATAAAATTAAACTCAACAATCACTACTGCGCCATTTCATGACAAATAAGTAACTAAGTAAATAAGTATGCTTGCCAGTTACCGGTCCCAAAAACATGTTACGGTTTTGTAAATTTTCGGTCTTATAGTTTTAAGTAATCAGGGAGGGGCTTGTGGCTAAGTAACAATAGCTGCGCAGATCGATCGTTCAGGTTAAGCTACGCTTACCGCGGTTGGTCCGTGGATGGGTGACCATCTTTACATACCAAGACCCCTCCGTGCCTCGGAAAGCACGTTAAGCCGTTGGTCCCGGCTGTCATTTGTGGATCTTTGACAGTCGTTACGCGTCGTCAGAAGCCCGAAAGTCTGACAACCAGTTTTACCAAGGGGTATCGTATTACCCAGTAACTGGGTTGTGGAGGTCAGACAGGCAGTCGCTCCATGTAAAATACTGGTATTCAGCTGCATCCGGTTAGACTGGAAGCCGAACCCAACATAGTTGGGAGGCAGATCATAGTTTTAAGTAATTCGTATGCAATACACATATTTCAAACATAAGTACCTACCTATTAGGAAATAAGCCTCAACACACTATAAATAAAGTTATCTAGTAGTAACAATAAAATTTGTATGAACTATGATAACCGTCATAAAAAAAAAACCACTTAAGTTTAGATTTCTTTTCTGTTAATATGATATCAATGAAATTGAATAAATTGGATTAAATAATTTGCCATAGTTAGAGGCCGATTAGGTTCAAATTATAATTGGGAACTGACCTTTTGCCGCAAGAGTCGAAACTGACAAAAAAGTGCACTTGTAATAGAAAGAGTTCGTTATTTTTATAGGCAATACCTAAAATCTGAATACATGCTGGATGCCACAGATTCTATAGTTGTACTCGTATGAAAACGTATAATGTATTGTTTCCAGAATAAACAGCGCTTTCAAATGAAGACTACATTGTTGCTGTTTTATTTATTTTGTAGGTTCTCTGCAGTTTTGGTCTCGTTCTCAGAATTAATTAAGTATTGAAAATTATTGGCTTCATCATCATCATCATCATCATCATCATCATATCAGCCGGAAGACGTCCACTACTGGACATAAGCCTCCCCCAAAAGGGGGGATTTGCCATAATCGCCACGCTTGGCTAGCGGGTTTGCGATCGCAGTATGGTGGTCAAATGCATAGATAACGCTGCTGCCCATTGTCTAATATGTCCCTTAGTCGCCTTCTACGACACCCACGGGAAGAAATGGGATGGTTCTATTCTTTTACGTCCAGCATCACACGGAATTATTGGCTTCATTTTGTAAATATTTTAACACAAATAAAAAAAATATAAAAAAATAACTGTCTATGTTAATAGACATCTGACAAACATACGTAAGAAGTCTTTAAAAAAGAAAAATAAATTCTTGTGTCATTCTCCTATAACACCATCCGAATATCTCCGCGCCCAATATTGCTCATCCTCGAACTTAGGGGCCGTCTTACTTTTTCAACTACAACCCCTATTAGAACCCTTGCTTGTCCCGTGCATACCAAGCCGTCCCACCATGACTTGTGTGTTGTCATTCAGTGACTCGGTCCTTTCGTCTCGCTTTATTATTGGTCCTTTTGCCTTAACTGCTGAATGTCATGACTCATGATAAGTGAGGCTATGGCTGTTACTTTACATTTTCTTTGGAAAGTCTTTCTAATTAACAGTATCCGCTTCTATAACAAGTTGCCAAGTCGCTTACAGAACTTAGCGATGGAAAGTTTAAAACTCGCATCAAACGTGTTCTTATCAAAAAAGCAATAATATAAGATAAAAGACTACGTTTAAGACAGGGAAGTTTGGCATTAATTCCTTCTGCACATGTGGCTTCCCTGGTACCTACCTCATTAACAGTATAAAAGTGAAAGTCTATTAACTGCTCCCAAATTACAATGTTAATTTTGATTCTTTTTATTTTGTACAATGCTGACATATTCTTGTCATTATTTGACATTTTATATCAATTTTAATATCGACTATTTTATAAGTGATTGTCATGGAAATCATGTCACTTGGTTCAAATAGGTTAATTTTATTTATGTGGATTCTTTTACATATTGTGAATGACATTTGTAGACGATTTTTTACCGACTTCAAAAAGAAGGAGGTTATCAATTCAACATGCTTATGTATATATATATATTTTTGTATGTTCGGGCATAACTCCGTCGTATATAGACGGATTTGCATTTTTTTTTTCTTTTTTTGTTTGAAAGCGGTTTACTCCGAAATGGTCCCATTGAAATTTCATATAGATCTGATGATGCGTTTCGGAGGCAGACAACGGAACTCTTCAAAAAATTACAGCAAATCAACCGCGAATGTTGCTATCGCATAAATATGCATTGTTTTGACGCCAAGGATGATGAAATTTTGAATTGGTGTGAGGTAGGTCAATAAAAAGTGAAAAATAAAAACTTTTTTCAAAAAAATAACAACCGACTTCCAAAACTTTGTATGTGTTTTAATTATTCGTCACCGCCTTCCAAAATTAAAGTTATTTTGCACTTTGTAGTGTTTTTTGGAAGTCGGTTGTTATTTTTTTTTAAAGTTTTTATCTATTCTGTATTTTCATTCCCTTAAGTACCTGGTACTTATTGATAGGCCTACACTCCCATACCTATTATCACTGTAATTTGAAAACATTGTAAAAGCCAATTATTTTTAAAAGAGTATCCGTGTAGTTTCTTGCCGGTCATAAGTACCGTATACCTGTATAACTGTATTGCCACTAGTAAAAAGCTATCTAGAATTACAAACAGATACTTAAATAATCTTACTTTTTATTGTTTTTTATTTGTATGTATTGAAATATATTTGCATAAATTTCACTGTCGTGTCGTGGGGTCGTGTCAAACTGCTGTCAGAAGCACATACGCTCCTCAAGTTTTTTCGCGATTCCCTATAAAAGCTGTGAAGTTTTGCCTAAAAACGTTATTAAAGTGTAGTTAAAATGTTTCGGATCCTGTGTTAATGTTATCAAGTGCTCTAAACAACTAAAAACCACAAAAAACTAAATCGAAAGTTTCAAGTTCCTACCAGTGAAAACCATCTACCCACATAAAATCTCATTAAACTTGTTTCTGTCTCTCCTAAAATGTCACTGTCAAAGTGTCATGTCAACTTCAAAGCAGTGTTGCCACATAAAAAGTTAAATTACCCTAAATCCATGGATTGCCAAATAGAAAATTCTAAGAAGAATAATGCAAATACGACTAAAATATTAAGTCAGCAAATATTCCACAAAAGCCTTTTTATTAGTCGACCCAGATCAAACTCTTGTAGTAGTACGATACCTACTAGTGAGGCTAGTGCGACGATAGACCTAGTTGACTCCGAAAATGCTCCTGAAGGAAACTGGGTAGAAGTACCCGGACGCAAAAGACCTCGCAGTCCAGATGAATTACTCACTAGTCAAAAACAAACAAAATTAAATAGCTACTGGCTTAGTGCTCCTATTACTACTTCCAACCGATTCTCTAGTCTTCATGTCACAAATGATCCTCCTGAAACGGCTCAAAAGCCCATCAGACCTCCTCCATTGTTCATAGACAAAGTTAGCAACATTCAGCCTCTCTATGAAATGCTGAATGACACAGCCGCGGATCAGTATGAAATCAAGATCCTCCGTGAAGAACAAGTAAAAATCCAGCCAAAAACATCGGAAGCGTATACTAAAATCTACAAGGAACTTCAAAAACGAGAAACAGAATTCTATACCTACAAACCCAAAGAAGAAAGAAGCTTTCGTGTAGTCCTTAAAAATATCCACCCGTCTACTGACACCAACGAAATAAAAGAGGCTATTGAAGAATTAGACCACAATGTTACAAATGTCTGGAACATAAAGGACAGAAAAACCAAAACACCTCTTCCACTCCACTACATAGATCTCAAGCCTAATCTAAATAATAAAAACATTTATAACATGAACCCCTTCAAAACAAATAAACAGATAAACACCTTCTCCATTGCTGCGTTGTATTTGAACCACCAAGACCAAAAAGAGAGATACCGCAATGCTCCAACTGCCAGAGATATGGACACACGCGCAGGTTCTGTCACCGTCAGCCCAGATGCGTTAAGTGCGCTGGAGCACACGCTACCATTGAATGCGCGAGGAAAGAGCGATCTGATAATGTGCGGTGCATCCTTTGCGAAGGAAACCACCCCGCAAATTACAAGGGTATATAAGGAATTGCAAAAAGTTAAGTATCCCCAACTGAGACCAAAAACCCAACTCAGCAAAGACACGCAAGAAAAAAATAGCGGTTCAGCCAAATATAGCCGGTATGTAAGAACCGGCAATAAATCATACGCAGATGTAACAACTGGTATACCAACTAAAGAAACCCAACCAACAACCCACCTGCCCTACCCAAAATCAAACCCGTCACCCGACATTAAGGATTTTATGCAGTCACTCATGAACCAGATGATGCTAATCACTAAAATGCTGGGAGATCTCATGTCCATGCTTCCAAATTTAATTCAATAACATTATGCATCTGGAACGCAAATGGCCTATCACACCACTCAGAAGAGTTAAAACTTTTTTTACAACTACACAATATAGACGTAATGCTAATTTCTGAAACACATTTTACTTCTAAAAGCCATATGGAATTCCCTGGATATAAACTTTATCATACCACACACCCTCATGGGAAAGCCCATGGTGGATCAGCTATCATCATCAGAAGCAAATTAAAACATTACGAATCAGTATCGTACTGCAAAGCATCAACTCAAGCAACAACTGTCATCGTTGAAGATTGGGTAGGCTCCGTTACTGTGTCCGCTCTCTACTGTCCTCCGAAACACATTATCAAAGAGGAAGAGTTTAGCGAGTTTTTCAACTCCCTCGGCGATCGGTTCATAGCTGGCGGAGACTTCAATGCGAAGCATACTTATTGGGGATCAAGATTGTCCCTCCCCAGGGGCCGCGAGCTACTCAAGACTGTTGAAAAACTAAAAATGGAAATTATATCTTCAGGAGAGCCTACATATTGGCCCACTGACAGGAAAAAAATTCCTGACTTAATAGACTTCTGTGCTGTTAAAGGTATCTCAAAAAACTACTTTCAGTGCCAGAGCAGCTTTGACCTATCTTCGGACCATTCACCAGTCTTAGTTACCTTATCAAGTCGCTTCAAAGAAACTCCAGAAACTTGTGTACTTCACACCAAAAAGACAGATTGGGAACTCTTTAAATCAATGGTTGATCAGGCTTTGTCGCCTTCAGTCAGTTTAAAAACAGAAGATGATATAGTTGCAGCAATAGAATTGTTTAATAATTCTGTCCAAAGTGCTGCCTGACAATCTACTCCTTCTAGCAAATTAAATAAGAATAAGAAATCTATATCCCATATTATACTGGATAAAATAAGTGAAAAACGAAGACTGAGAAAACAATGGCAACAATTTAGATGCCCTAATGATAAAACTAAACTAAACCACGCTGTTAAGAAACTCAAAAACCTTCTAGACAATGATATAAATAATAGTGTTCAGGCGTCTCTGTGCAACCTTGATGCTACAGCTGCTACAGAATACTCACTGTGGAAAGCTACCAAAAAACTAAAGCGGCCTAAAACGGTGTCTCCCCCGCTTCGGCAATCAAACGGTTGCTGGGCTCGAAGTAACGAAGAAAAATGTTTAACGTTCTCTGAACACTTAAAAGGCGTATTCCAGCCTCACTCCTACGAAGGGTCACCAGAGCACAAAGAAGAAGTTCAGAAAGAAATACTGCTGGATTGTGATTCATCTACGAGCCCCGTCATAACGTTTACGAAGCGAGAACTAATCAGAGCTATAAATAACATAAAACCTAAAAAAGCCCCTGGCTACGATTTGATAACTGGTATGATTCTGCAAGAACTTCCAGACTCTAGCCTAACCTTCCTGCTATCTATTTACAATGCCATGTCACGATTATGTTTTTTCCCTCCACAATGGAAAACAGCTAAAATCCTAATGGTTCCCAAACCAGGAAAACTTCTTGAAGACCCGAAGTCGTACCGACCTATAAGTCTGCTTCCAATAGCGTCAAAAGTCTATGAAGCGCTCCTTCTACTACGTTTACTGCCTATAATTGAAGGAAAACACTTAATACCCGACCATCAATTTGGGTTTCGACAGGGTCACGGCACAATAGATCAAGTCCACAGGCTCTTTAAAATAATTCACAGTACATTTGAAGCTATGGAGTATTGCGCTGCTGCATTCCTTGACATCTCTCAAGCGTTTGATAGAGTTTGGCATGAAGGTCTCCTCTATAAAATAAAAAACAGCTTCCCAACCAACATCTTCCTTATCTTGATGTCGTATCTGAGAGATCGGTTTTTCTTTGTGCAGAGTGGCGAAGCTTCATCAAAACTATGCCCTATTACTGCTGGCGTTCCTCAGGGTAGTGTGCTAGGACCTATCTTATATCTGATTCATACTGCTGATCTCCCAATATCAAATTTAGCGACTACTGGAACCTTTGCGGATGATACAGCTGTGCTAGTATCCCATACTGATCATAAAGTAGCATCAGCTAAGCTGCAGTCCTGTTTGGACGATATAGCCCTATGGCTCAAAAAATGGAGGATAAAAGCCAACGAGACTAAATCGGTAAATGTCACATTTACTAAGAGGAAGAATACCTGCCCACCAGTACAGTTCAATGGAGTTCAACTGCCTCAAGCTGAACATGTTAAATATCTTGGTGTATACCTCGACAGACGTCTTACATGGAAAAAACACATTTTCACAAAACGGAAGCAACTTGGACTGACCCTAAGAAAGTTCTACTGGATAATAGGACAAAAGTCTCAATTGCATCTGGCGAATAAAACCCTCTTATACAAAGCTATAATCAAGCCTATATGGACCTATGGCATCCAGCTATGGGGAACAGCATCACACTCTAATATAGAGATCATTCAGCGATTCCAGAACAAGCTTCTAAGAACAATTACAAACGCCCCATGGTTTGTACCAAATGAAGCACTACATCATGATCTGAAAATTCCGACAGTCAAAGATGAAATAAAAAGCTATATCAGGTCATACAAGGAAAGAATAACTCGCCACCCAAATAACCTGACAAACCACCTAATGGATAAAGAAGGAATACGCAGGCTAAAACACAAAATCCCACAGAATTTCATTGGACAAACTTAGCTACATGCTATATAAAAACTAGGATGTGTCATAGGACGCATACCAAGCAAGACATCTAACACGTCATAAAAATTACTGAATGTCCTAATAGATAGTGACAGATTGTAAGAAAAGGGAGACAGAAAAAAAAAAAAAAAATTTCACTGTCGTAAACAGAGTCAAATTCAGTTTAATAGTTTTTCACCTTATTGGCGCAGAAACACCATAATGTAGGCCAAATCTAGGTACAAACATACTACCATTACTTGTCGACACAGAAATCAGGTAAAAACTACCTAAGACACATACTAAACACCCTAACGCTCCCATTTACAATTCACCGAATTAGCATTTCCACCTTATTGGGGTACATTAAGTCTTTACCTCGGGTTTTAGAATAGAGAGGGACAAGGGTATAATTGACCTTGTTACTTTTAATGGCCGAGACCCTTGAAGAATATTTTTTTAGCGAAGGAAATAACAGGAAATGGAATTTTGCATTAATCTTGTATTAGCGTGAAAAATATTGAGATTATTTTCTTTTACATAGATCTACCGACCACATCATTTATTGCATAGCCTTTTCCCCAAATATGTCGGGGACAGCTTCCAGTGAAACTGGATGCAACTGAGTACCAGTATTTTACATGGAACGACTGCCTAGCTAACCTCCACACCCCGTTACTCCGTAAAACGATACCTCTTGATAAGACTGGCTGTCAGACTTTCGGGCTTCTGACGACCCGTAACGACTGTCAAAGATCTACGGATGACAACGGAGATCAACGGCTCAATGTGCTTTCCAAGGCACGTAGCAATCTTGGAATGTAATGATCAACGGACCAACCGCGGCAAGAGGAAATTAACCTGATCGATCGACCCGTTATTGCTTAACCACAAACCCTTCGATCTATTGCCCTATATTATGATAAAAATATGTATAGCGTCGTAGGTTTGTGTTATTCTTTACTTACTCAAACAGGTAGGTGAATAAATGACAAAAAAAATATACAGGAATAGCGCTAAACTTGTTAGTCTTCTGGAGTTAGGATTTATGCCCAGTTGATGAAATGGGTGACCCCTATGACATGAGACTTCAACATAACCGGCGAAATATGGGTGTACTATAAGCACTACCTAAGCCTACGGATATAACAGGTGTCATGTTATGTGAATGATTAGTCTTAAAACATTAAATATTAAAAAATAAATTTAAAAAGTAATTTATTCAAATTAGGCTGAGAATCATCACTTTTCGAACGTGAAAATTACATAAGCTAGGCCTCCAAAACACCCAACCTTCACCACTTCCTAGTGCTTAAGCTTCGAAGAAGGCAGCTGTATTATTTTGAGCTTCCGTCCGTAGCATCGAAACTAATCGACAAGCCACTGCTTTATTCAAGGTATCAAAAGAAAACCCCTTCTTGGTATATCTCCTTAATTACCCCTCGCTGCCCCCATTACATAAATTGAAATCACAATAAGGTTCCCCATACCCCCTTAGCCTGTTGTTAGGAACGTCGTCTTAATTTCGGCCACGTTTGTCCCACAACCGCAACGCAATTCGGGGAGGCCACGGTTCGATTTATCGGTCGTTCCCATGTCTATTGGTATGCACGTTTGCACCTTTGACGTATAGACAGATATATACTAAGCCTATGGAATGTTGGCAGACTTGGATATGTGTGGAATGTTTCTCAACAAATATTACACCACCCTGTGGTTTTGAAATACGGTTTAGAATAAACCGTTTTCCAGAAAGGCATAGATTATATCTATCTATCTATCTATATAAATAAAGAGAGAAGTCCTGACTGACTGACTGACTCATCAACGCCCAGCCCAAACTCTTGGACCTAGACGGCTGAAATTTTGCACAGAGGTTCGCTTTAAAATGTAGACAAGGAATAAGGAAGGATTTTTCGAAATTCAACCCCTAAGGGAGTTAAATAGGGGATGAAAGTACCACGCGGGCGAAGCCGCTGGCAAAAGCTAGTTTCGTATTACTCGAATAGTTGCTTCTAAAATGTCATAGTTTGGATTGGAAGAATGTTTTAGGATCTAAGTTTGAAATTGTAGTTGTGATACAAACTCTTAACTTGAAGATTATGATACTGAAACCTAAATTTAGAGCGAAATATATTGAATTTAAGACCAAGTCTTAGTGTATCAAGGATTGAAATAAAGACATAAAGCAAGAAAAGTGTCGTCTTGTAGGATTAGAATAAAAATGTTATCTTGCTGAAAAGACTACATTTTAAACAAAAACTGGCCCTTGCAAAATGGTTTTAAGGTTGCATGGTATTTTTTTTTCGGGTTGGAAATCGTCAAATAACTTCTCCTGCTCTGGGTGGAGCAGGAGGGCGTGTCAGACTTTTACTGACTAAAACCCACCCGTGTTCCCTCAGTAGCCTGTATGCCAGGGGCTGCGGTATCTCTTTCGAACAAACCCGCAACCCTGGCAGGCATCGGCCCTTGCGGGCCCCATCGGTTTGTGCTGACATCTCTTTGAGGCGCGCGTGGAACACAACGCACCGTCGATTTGGGCTTGGTCCTTACGAGCTACCCATTACTCGCCATCCGCAAGCTCATGCCTACGTTGGCCGGAAATCAGCCTTGGATTCCCGACGCCCAGGGCGTCTCCTGTGGCGGTTAGGGCCGTGAGGGCGCTTATACTGCCTCTCCCTCACGTACTCTTCGCGAGCATTACTGCTTCTTTGAAGGAGGTGATGGCTACCCATGCACTCTCGCTCCGTACCATGGCCTGGACCAGGGCCGGACGCGACAAATCGCCGCCGCCGATCGCCTCCAAAGGTTGCATGGTTGGATGTCCTAGCTTTCCAAAAATGTATTAATATTCTTTAAGACACAAAAATTCGCGAAAACAAGATTGACTTTGAAACTTCCGTATTCACTCATCCTTTTAATATGATTAAACGAATCCGGATATTAATAACATAATCCTCTGCCAAAACTTGGGCCAAATATAGTTTGGTATCTCTATTTACATCAGAAAAAGTTATAATTACACTGAGAAAAATTTCCTCTGCCGCACTACGTAAAATAAGGACAAAAATCGACCACAATGACGTGTGTAACCCGCTCCATTACGCGTAAGTAGCCAGTCATACGTAGTCGGCATACTGACGCTCATCATGGAGCGGGTTACGTAATTTACTCGTGGTCGATTTTTGTACGTACGTACGTAGCCCGACATCCGGCTACGTAATACGTAGTGCGCAAGTCGCACTGAATACTCCTGAAACTACGATTGCAACACCCGTATACTATTGTTGCGAGCACAGTAGAACACGGTGAACCTTACGTGTGTACCATGGCGGCTTACGTACGATACTGTAGCGGGCACGTTAAATAATGATGAGCCATATCTGTGCACCGCGACGGCATACGTACGATACTGTGGCGGACACAGTAAAGCACGGTGAGCTGTACGTGTGTACCACGGCGGCATACGTACGATACTGTGACGGACACAGTAAAGCACGTTGAGCCATACGTGTGTACCACGGCGGCATACGTACGATACTGTGGCGGACACAGTAAAGCACGGTGAGCCATACGTGTGTACCACGGCGGCATACGTACGATACTGTGGCAGACACAGTAAAGCACGGTGAGCCGTACGTGTGTACCACGGCGGCATACGTACGATACTGTGGCAGACACGGTAAAGCACGGTGAGCCGTACGTGTGTACCACGGCGGCATACGAACGATACTGTGGCGGACACAGTAAAGCACGGTGAGCCGTACGTGTGTACCACGGCGGCATACGTACGATACTGTGGCGGACACAGTAAAGCACGGTGAGCCGTACGTGTGTACCACGGCGGCATACGTACGATACTGTGGCGGACACAGTAAAGCACGGTGAGCCGTACGTGTGTACCACGGCGGCATACGTACGATACTGTGGCGGACGCAGTAAAGCACGGTGAGCCGTACGTGTGTACCACGGCGGCATACGTACGATACTGTGGCGGACACAGTAAAGAACGGTGAGCCGTACGTGTGTACCACGGCGGCATACGTACGATACTGTGGCGGACACAGTAAATCACGGTGAGCCGTACGTGTGTACCACGGCGGCATACGTACGATACTGTGGCGGACACAGTAAAGCACGGTGAGCCGTACGTGTGTACCACGGCGGCATACGTACGATACTGTGGCGGACACAGTAAAGCACGGTGAGCCATACGTGTGTACCACGGCGGCATACGTACGATACTGTGGCGGATGCAGTAAATCATGGTGAGACATACGTGTACACCACGGCGGCATACTTACGATACTATAGCGGACACGGTGAATCATGGTGCGCCATACGTGTACACCATGGCGGCATACTTACGATACCATGGCGGACACGGTGAATCATGGTGCGCCATACGTGTACACCATGGCGGCATACTTACGATACTATGGCGGACACGGTGAATCATAGTGCGCCATACGTGTGCAGCGTGGCAGCATACGTAGGATACTGTGGCAGGCACAGTAAAGCATGATGTGTCAGACGTATTAACTGTCGTAGTAGAGGTAAGGTACCGTTGCCGGTACAGTAAGGCATGATGAACCGTGCGTATGTACCACGGCAGTGGACGTACGATACTGGTGCGGGACCAGTAAAGCACGGTGAACCATACTTATGTACCACGCTAGCGTACGTACGATACTGCTGCGGGTATAGTAAGGCATGGTGCACTATACTGTGTTACGTATGGCACACCATGCCTTACGATACTCGCACCTGTATTTTCCTTATGCTGGCGCATGGTACATACAAAGGTGTTCAGATACTTATTTTGAATATTAAACACTCAAATCAATGAAATTTTGTAGACATGATCGAGAAACTAATATCTAGGTCTGTGGTTTATTACATTTTCGTAAAAATGTATAGTTTAAATATTGCAGGGAGTTTTGAATGAAAATATGAAAACCCCCTGCAATATTTAAACTATACATTTTTACGAAAATGTAATAAACCACAGACCTAGCTAGATATTAGTTTCTCGATCGTGTGTACAAAATTTCATTGACTTTGATTGGTTAATATATAATAATATCTGAACACCTTTGTATGTACGGCCAGCGTCATAAAAATATATACGTTAACAAGAGCTCAAAAATATCTACGCGCCTCTATGTCACTGACAATAAGGTTGGTGTTTACATATTTTGACTCGATGGCTGTATATATTTATATATTAATGACGTTGACTGTAACCATGCCAGCATAAGGAAAATACAGGTACAAGTATCGTAAGGCATGATGTGCAATACGTAACACGTAGTGCAATAGTGCACCATGCCTTATACCCGTAGCAGTATCGCATGTACTCGGGCGTGTAGATGGACGGGTATGGTGAATGGTATGGTGCCATATTGTCCCGCACTAGTAATCATACCTTTTATTTTTCTTCTCAGCATATATATTCGTCCACTGCTGGACATTTATGCTTCTCCCATGGTTTTTCTATGTCATCCTCGATGCGGCGTATCTGGTCGAGGTCGGCCCTGCCATCTTAGGAATGGCGGTCTGCCTACGCTTCGACTTCCCGTTCATACCTCTACTATAACAGTTAATAAGTTTTATACACATTATGCTTTGTAGTATAAGTAGTACAACCTGCACTGGTCACATAGATATCTACTTATAAATAATGGTGCGGGTACGGTAAAGAATGATGTATCATTATAAAGCTGACCAGATGTTTTAAAACCCGCGTGCGGTATTTTTCAGATTTAATTTCTTTTACTGGCAATAGTTACGTATAAATATATCACAAAAGGTCGCGTCCTCATTGCAGGGTTTTTTTAAAACTCTGGTCAGGCTTTACTTACTGTTGTTGAATTTGTACGATATTAGTGCGGCTATTATTATTATTATGCAAAATAATTTTGTAGCAAACTTAACAGCTACACCGATATAGCACCAAATCGGACCTGTAAGTGAAAAGCATACACTAATTGGTAATTTAGATAAAATAATACTTCACGATACATATACATTTAGTGTAGGTACTACCTACACAGCAATGATACATCATTTTTTATTTTTTTAAACTTTTACAAGGTTATTAACAGAAGAAATTCTGAAGAAGTTCTGTTCTCAAACCCTGTACAAGTTTTATAACTTTACATGCTTATAAGGAAATAGACATAAAAGATTCATATTATTTATTTTCAATCGTAAAATTGAGACATACAAAAAAACCACAAGCTTAATTAATCATACTATTCTAGAATTACATGGTAGTCAACTATGAACGAGGAATTTCACCGTCTGTCGGTTGTTGACAGGCGTCCACCATTGCAAGATTTAAGGCCTACTCAAATCTGACCGGTATCCCGTACCGGTGGCGATAACGATATCCCGATGGGTATGCGGTAACGCGCTGTTCAAAGGTGTTCCGCAACTGCTGCCGGTAATGCCATACAAAATACCGGTCGGGATATCGGTCAGGTTTGAGTAGGCCTTTACAAAACGTAATACGGAAAGGACGAGAGGATTGGCGATTAGATATTTATTAAAATATAAGGGCGTCAGTAGATATCCTATCTTATATAGATTTCGTCTGAATGTTTTAGGGCAATTATAAATACTTAATTAGGTATAACAACAGACAGTCCATTATCAACATGAACAATGTCTCAGATCTCCGGTATTTGTAGCACGAGCCGGAAGCGGGTAAGTAAGAGCAACCTAGGATTCCCGACCAAAGAATCACTAGTACGAGCCAGTCCACACGGCGCGTTGCGTCTCCGTTGCGTCGACGCAGCGCTGCCGTTGCGTCATTTTACATTTTGCGTTGCGTCGACGCAACGCGCCGTGTGGACTGGCTCTAAGGGTACCTTGGCATCAATGGAGTCCGCGTGGTCGTCGCTGGAAACCAATGCATCTAGGCCTACGGTAAACTTAACTTAAAGCTCGTTCGCATACGAACGCTAATACATACGCATAAACCTAACTAGTTGCGGAACCTATGTCGCAAGGCCCGACTTTAAACTGATATAACCGGTATTCTACAAAAAAAAAAATACAAAATGTGGGGATCGCCCCGTTTTGGTAGCGATCCGAGAGCCACCTTTTGGCAGTAGGGGCGGTGCACCCCTACCCCATGGCCTAGGTGAAGGTTAAACATCAGTACCGAGTTTCGATATTTTCTACTTTTACGAAATTTGACTGATTTTAAAAGCATAAATGACAATACGATGAAAGAATACAAACAACAAATGAAACTCAGCTGATGTTTAACCTGAAGTTAAGTTAAAGAAACAAATTGGTGGTGGGCCCGTATTCACGCTTTTGCAAAACGGTATATAATGTAAGGTATGGGTACGTAAAATGTGTAAACTGTATCACCTGCGGGCAACAGATCCGCACAGGTGGGTGTGTTTCTGAATTTTTGCACGTGTTGTATGTGTTATAGTCAAACCCCGAAGTCCCGGCGCTCCAAGGTTTGCCTAGTCAAACCTCAGGTTTGACAAGAAGGCTTAGTCAAAGTCCAAAACTAATAGCGTGTTTCGACCTTTGGCTAACGCATTTATGGCCAAACCTAGGAGAGACTAACTTGGAAAGTCAAACGCCGAAACGCAATTTGATCAAATCGCAATTACTCCGCTGCGAAATTTCTAACCTGCAGGACCACGTGACCTACAGGAGTAAGGCAGTTTTGAATCTAACATCGGAAATGAATGAAGTTTTTCATACATATTTAGGTTATATAACCCATTCTGTCCCTAATTTAAGTCTGACTAGTCAAACCCCGATTTGATCGTACTGAGTTTCGGCGTTTGACTACCCAAATTGGTCTCTCCAAGGTTTGACCATAAATTCTTTTGTCAAAGGCCAAAACACGCTTTAGTTTTGGACTTTGACTAAGGCTTCTTGTCAAACCTGAGGTTTGACTAGGCAAACCTAGGAGCGCCGGGACTTCGGAGTTTGACTACATATGCATGTAAGTGTGTGATGAGAGAAAAATAAACGAAGAAGGTTGGTGCTAATATGATGGGAAGTCCTACCCCAAGGGTACGTACGTCGTATGTGATGTGTAATGGTCGTTGTTATTCTAAAGTCCATCGAACAGTGACATAAAGTTTTAAATCTGACATTATAGTAATTGTAGCCGGTACAGGCGAAACAAGGGTATTATAATTATGTAATAGGTAATCGTTGGTTCTCATCACTTGATACGCATAGTAATGCTGATTAAAATCTATACACTCTAATGAAACACACTCAAATGTAACTTCATCATTGTCAAGTAAATAAATATTTTTTATTGCACCAAACTTTGGTAAGCCTGAAGATTCTGAAATATCTAGAATGACAATTGACGACAGCTCAAATCGGACACCATACAGTTTCACCCATGATAATGAGTACCAACAATTATTTTCGATTATACCTCGAGAATGAAAGTTTTGTCTTACATTTTCAATTTGCGCTTCTGTCATATTTGCCTTTTTGCCATAAGAGATCGTCTTTACAGTTTCATTTTTAAGAAAAGTATCGTTTAAAATTAATTGATGTTTAATAGCTATTGTTTTACAAACATTTACTCTGTTGTGTGATGCTCTGGCCACAAATTTAGATATACGATGCTTGGCTTCAAACCTCATCGTCCAGATTTGGGTAAGTGGGCCAAATTTTTTTAACATTTCTGGATAATGTGTAAGAAAATGAAACTTTGGCTTTAAGTCTGTTTCAGCAAATTTTCGATAGAGCTCGTTTAATTCAGCTACTGAAAATTTTACTTGATCAATAGTATTTTCATGGATTCTATGACTCAAAAGTTTATCCAACAATTGTCTTAATTTGATGTATAAGAACCAAACTTCGTTTTCATCTGGGACATTATATCCGACAATCAGCCCAAAATATCGAACAAGGGTAAGCATTTCAGAAGCCGAACATTTTAACTTTAATGTTGAGCCTTCTTTTGCTACAGAATCGCACGGTGTCGATGTAGAATCAGGTCCATAATTAAAATACCGTATTCTTGATTTTAAATTGTCAAAAGAAATTAGCATCTGAGTACACACTAGATTCTGTATCACAAATGGCATCACATATCGACAAGCACCCTCGAGATAGTCATGTAAAACATCTACGGCGACGTTTTGAAATAAGTCAAACCCATCTAAAGCAAGCCACGAGCATTTTTCTTTAAGACCAGTCATATGAATGTCATTTAAATGTAAATCATTTTCATAATTGACATTGTTTCTCAACAACGTGTCATCTTCATAAAGCAGTGTTTTGATTTGTTCTTTATTAGCAGTACAAATTCTACATGGCCGATTTGCAGAAAAACTTTCAACAAAACCTAACATAGCATTCAATCCTAAATTATCTCCCGTCACAGCTGCAACATAAAACTTAATTTTGCCAGTATACACATCAGTTTCAACATGAATACCATTGTTCCTTAAATCATTAAGAACATCAAAAACTTTTTGAAAAATTATGTTGTTTCCAAAGCTTGTTCTGTCTGATGAGTGAAAAAGAGCCAATAATAAAATATTTTGCAAAAGCGACACGTAGTGAGGTGGAAGACATGGTACTGAGGCATAAATAGCTCCAAGTTTATGAATCCCAGCGTGGCTTCCTAAGGGATTGCCTATTTCAAAATCGTCAAAGTAGATTATTAATGGTAAAATCATTGCATCATGCTCTACAGAATTTTCTGTAATTTTTTTCCATACTGAACCCTGAACAATATTCTCAATACCGAAAGAGTCATTTTGTACTGTGTCCAAATATTCAAGAGTATCCTTAATGAAATTTTTTGATGAAAAAATTAGTTTTAAATTTTCTTTTAACGGAATCACCTGCATTGTACAATTTACTTGTACTAATAACAAACCAGCCGCTGTTTTTTTAGACTCATTACGTTGACCTACAACCACTTCAAGGGGCTCAGAATAAGTTCCTATTTCATTAAAATATTTTAAACGTTTGTGTTCCGAATCTAAATTCTCAAACGCATCGCTGAACGCGCTAAATATTTTTTTTAAAGCATTTTTAACATGAACATTATCTTGGTCTGGTGGTACCATATCATTAAACTGTCGCTCTATAATGCATTGTGATTTAGAATGAAATAATTGAAGATTTTCTACAAGAACTTGTACGGCTTTACGCGGTATTATTGGGTTAGCATATAGAGTGGAAACGAGACTTGCAGCATGGTGACCAAGAGAGTTTTCGTCTCTTTGAGTTGGTAGAGATTCCATCGTATTTGCCGTTTCGTAAGTTTCTTTGCTTGACGTTGAAGGTAAATTTGAGATATTGGCTTCTGTATCAATCGGTTTGTTACTATTTGGATGAGGCAAGACTGACAATGATGACTGGTGCTCTCTAACTAAGTGCTTTTTGAAAGATGCAGAGGAAATATAATGACGATAACACCCTTGTTCACCACACCGAAATCCGGAAAATTCTACCGTTAATTTACAGAAAGTTCGCACATGAGTTATAAGTAAATTCGGAGACACACTGGCTTTTTTGCAATAGTAACAGGTAAACATTTTTAAAGTATTAACTCTAGATCAGTTAAAAGACTATTCACAGCCTGTGTGGGCCTGTCAAATTTAGTTTTAATATCGTAGAACCCCAATTGAATAAAAAGCCATATGTCTCCAGCTTCCTCCGGGTAACAAGCTCCTATCGATTGAAATATTTTAAATGCACAGTCTACTGCTGTTACTAATTTGTTGAAACTATACAATGTGTCATTTATTACCACATATGCTACTTTTACCTCAGTAACGGTAAGGCCAACAAAAATAACGTAGGGTTGAACTGTGCGGCCTAGCCTCTGCAGGTTCTCCTTTTTTTGAATGATCTTGTTGGTAACGTCGGCTTCAGAAGCAGCTTGCGATATATAGCCGTCGCATACTTCTGCTCTGGATGGCTTCCACGCTGGCTTTCCTTTTATTTTCCGTGCAGGTGAAATGTTGATGACATAAGCCAGCAACATCAAAGCAACATTGCTAGATGTCTCTGGTTCATCTTCTGTATTCAAAGAAAAAAAAAAAGTTTCGGTTAATTTTTAAGACTTAATTTTACTAAAATTAAAAAAAAAAACACTATGGACGTCATTTTTTCAATACACTAACTGAGCGGCTCGGTGCTGAGGGGAGGGGGAAGTCACAAATCTGTGCGATTTCTAGAATGGGCGGGGCCTCTGAGACTCCACGTCATAGTTAAAGATTAATAATAAGAACTAATATTTGAGCAAAACTTCTTACCGTCAATCAGTGCAATTATATTTGCTATTTTTGTTCTCGTATCTTGGTCTCTAATTTTTCGTAATTTTAATGAAGCATATTTTATAATTTCTTCATTTTTGAGGGTGATAGAGGAAAATAATTTGTTTTCCTTTCCCGGATACAGACGACTGAAATCGTTCATTAACTGAAAAAAAGAATACAATAAATGTGCGCCACGTTATTTCCACTGGTGAGAAAGGTCCGGATGGCTACCACATAGGTTATTGGGTTGTTGAGCGAGAACTAGAATAGCTTGTCTCTTTTAGTGCCTGCACAATATCTCGTTCTGCAATGTCGGCAGCGCGCGAGTGTTGCAAGTGACTAGAGTCTGTGCGAAAAGAGAAGAACCGTGGCAGATACGGGAACTAACATTACGAATTTTACATGGCAATCGAAATTCAGACACTTGTCTTATAACCCCTCGTTTTCACCAAAGTATAATACATGTATTTTACAAATTGAATGCAATGTTTTAGTTTTTCGCATGTATTAAATATGTTGTTCAAAACTTGTTATGAAACTATATTACATGATTGTATAAAACTTATTGTAAGTATACAAAACTTGTATGAAACTTGTTAGTTGAAAACTTCTAGTCGCCTACATGTTTATGATCTCATATACAGAAATTGCAATAAAATAAACATTAATTGTCTAAACCACGTTTGTATTTTGTAGGTGAGAACGCTGTCAATGTATCAGAGGGCCTAGTGTGAGTTTCTTTTAACCATCTCGACTTTACGCATCGACCGCTTTTCTCCGATTGGCACTCGTTTGGTGAAGGGCCAATCAGAGAGCAAAACGCGATCGATGCGTAAAGTCGAGATAGTTAAAAGAAACTCACACTAGGGCCACAGACGAGTTAATACATGTCACAGACTTCATTGTAAACGCAAATGTGTTTTATACTTGTAAAAATACTTGCTGGCTACACAGTTGAACGAAATAATGTTTGAGACAGTTTTGACAAGTATTCTACAAGTTTTTTTTTTACATAATCCTTGTGGTTATTTATAGAAAAACCACAAGGATTATGTAAAAAATAAGCGGCTGCGGTTTATGCTTACCAAGGTATAGCCTTGTGATTGTTTTAAGGCTGGGAAATCCTTGAAGTAATCTGCTATATCACCTTTTCCACATTGGATGCGATTTAGGCGGTAATCTGCAGTTTCTGCCCACTTTTCTTCAACAGATTTCCATGGATCGACATTGTTTTTCAGCCATAGTAATGTTTCTTCATAGACAATACCTGTAATTTATATGTGTATGGTGGGATGAGTCAACAAGAGGAAGGGCATCATAGTACAGTCGCCCGTAGTACATTTAAATCACGAAAAAGGTGACTAGCGATTATTTGCTTACCACTTTCCAGAGATTCCAGGCTATAAATGTCATCATCTGTGTTGGAGCGCCTGCGCAATTGTTTTTGCAACAAGTAGTGCATCCGTGCTAAATTATCACCTTATGTTAAGTATCATACAAATTGTTAATTGTCATGGTTCATTATAAATCAAAAACTCATACACGTAACTTGTGCCGCCGCATTTTTATTCTAAACCCCGCTAATTTCCGTACATATTGGTCCATCGAACCGGATTTAATAAAATAGCGTGGTTCTGCTACTTCTTAAACTTATATTTGGAAGAACAAGAAATAAACAGTGGATTTATCGGAAAACCAAACCTCGTCCTTAACTTTGAGGTTAATAACCGGCAGTGTGGTATGTGGATATTAAACGGTGTTAAGTCCAATTATTTTATAATATCGTCACCCAACACTCAATCAGGTAGTATATAACGCCAATTAAGGAGTTATAAGGTTAGTCCTATTTATTACCGATTTTTATGTGTACCTAATTATTTGTTCGAGAATGTACCAGACCGTTTGCATTGTGATACATGGCAGTCAGTAGCAATAATATTTATTGTTAAGTTAGCAGCAATTAAGTTGAAAAACATACTTATTAAAGTATAGTAATATTAATTTATTATATTACATTATTTCAATTAAATTGTCTTTGCCTAAGGTCACTTTAAGGATTCATATGTATAGGCATAGGTATAGGTAGGTACGTATTTCTATATAATAACGACATAATTTTAAGAGTGTTAGATGTTAGTAATTGTTTACCGTTATTACAGTTAATTACCGTGTTATTAAGTTATTGTGTTGACCTTCATTAAAGTTTGAAAGTCATTTGAGTTTGTATAAGAAAATTAACGAGTTGTTAAAATTTAGATAGGTATTAGTAGTTATTGTCAGTGGTCATTAAATCATTAAAATCAGTATAGTTATCATCTGCACATCAGCAAAAATTCATATACAGTACGTAGATACCTAGTTATTATTGTTTGTTTACACTTATATTGTATAAATTCCAGATTTACACCCGTCTCCAGAAATGGCCGAGGAAAAGGAGTTAATAAGGAAGCGAGGTAGCTTCAAAGGCCGATTAACCGCCTTTGTCAATTATCTAGACTTACTAGATGTAAAAACATTGTCTAGTTCCGATATAACGGAACTACAGCTGCGCATAGGCAAGATGGAATTGTTATACCAACAATATGATGAGGTACAGTTGCGTATGGAATGTATTGTGGATGATATCAAGGTACAGTTTTCTGAGCGTTCCGATTTTGAGTCGTTGTATTTTAAATCACTGTCTAAGGCTCAGGAATATTTAAACAGTTATAATAATAAAGATAATGCATCTGTTTGTAGCAATAAAAGTAATTGTGGTAGTAGTTATAAGCCAGTTAAGTTACCCACAATTCAATTACCAAAGTTTAGTGGATCTTACAATAACTGGTTGGAGTTTCACGACACTTTTACGAGTCTCATTCATTGCAATGATGCTATAGACGAAATCAACAAATTCCACTACCTACGAACCTCTCTGGAAGGTGCCGCTGCCGTGGTGATACAGTCGATCGAGTTTTCTGCTAACAATTACTCTGTGGCATGGAACGTACTATGCGAACGATTTGATAATAAGAGATTACTAATCCACAATCATATTTCAGCCATTTTTAACATGGAGACCATTACAAAAGAATCCTCTGTCACTTTAAAGAATTTAGTTGACCAAATAAACAAACACTTACGAGCATTAGACACATTAGGGGAGCCCGTTAAGTATTGGGATACTCTTTTAATTTACATTTTTACCCGCAAGTTGGACAGCAGAACGTTTCGTGAGTGGGAGGAGTGCAAAGGTCGCGTAGACAAAGACAGCAAGATTACCTTCGATGCATTCCTTAAATTCATACGTGAGCGCGCCGAGCTAGTTGAAACTTTGGAGTTGTCTCGTAATAATAATCAGCCTCAATCTAGTAATAAATCAGGGACTAGGCTAAAGGCGATGGTTACCGTTCAAAGCGGTAGTAATTCTAATTCAGAGTCTGGTACAAAGGTCTGTCCCAAATGCAAGGGTGACCATAATTTAGGTGAGTGTGCGCAGTTTCTCGCACTAAGTAACGAAGCACGTATTAAAATGCTGCCAAGTTTCAAGGTATGTTTTAACTGCTTTCGCTCGGGTCATTTTGCGAACCATTGTAAAAGGACAGGTTGTAAGATTTGTAAACGCAGACATAATACGTTAATTCATATCGCTGATTTTAAACCTACTGCACAAAGTCATAATAACGTTAACAATAACTCGTCTGATAACTTGTCGCCACAGTCGGCTTCGGCGTCTTCGGTGACTGAGACAAATAATGTTGCGTTGTCGGCTAACGTCACATCTGGACACAGAAGTGTGAGTCATGATGTGTTATTGTCAACCGCTTTAATTAAATTATATGATCGTAATGGTCAAGAACATGTTGTTCGTGCAGTTCTTGACAGCGGTAGTACATCGTGCTTTGTGACGGAAAGACTATGTCGACAGTTAAATTTGGAGACTAGGCAGGTCGATAGATCGATATTTGGCATCAATAACGTGACTTCTCACGTAGGTAAAACGTGTCGCATTAACGTGACGTCATTGCATAATAGTTTTAGTATTGAACTTTTTTGTTTCGTTTTACCATCAATAACTAGTGATGTCCCATGCCGTGAGGTAAATATTTCTTCGCTGAACCTTCCCTCTGATATCTGTTTAGCAGACCCTACTTTTTACAAGCCCGCTGATGTCGATATTTTAATCGGTGCTGATGTCTTCTGGGACTTGTTAGGTTCACAAAGAATAAAGTTAGGCAATGATAAGCCAATTTTGTGTGAAACCAGGTTAGGCTGGATTGTTTCCGGTCCGATTAGTTGCAATTACGTTGCACTGGTTTCTAGTAAAGTTAGATGCAATTTTACCAAAATTAATAATTGTGCTTCGGAAGATGGTTTCGATAAAATTCGAAATGATTTAACTCGCTTCTGGCAGCTTGAGGAGGTAAATAAGAAATCTTCTTATTATTCGCCGGAAGAGAAATTATGTGAGGAACATTTTATAAAAAATACGACCCGATTGGCCGACGGTCGTTTCTGTGTTCGTATTCCCCTCAAACAAAATCCGTCTATGTTGGGAGATTCTATTAGTAAAGCTGCTCATTGTTTACAATCGTTAGAACGTAGATTAAAACCTAAATCTGATTTTAGTAAAATGTATTACGATTTCATGTCTGAGTATGAGTCACTAGGCCATATGACTGAATGTAAACAATCCGATTTGAACTTGTCTGGTTATTTTATCCCGCATCACGGCGTATTACGTGAAAGTAGCACCACTACGAAACTTCGAGTGGTGTTTAATGCAAGTTGTCCATCTTCATCTGGCGTATCGTTCAACGATTTACAGATGGTCGGCCCTACCGTTCAGGACGATCTGTTGTCGATTCTTCTCCGTTTCAGACAGCACAAGTATGTTTTGTCAGCGGACGTCGAGAAGATGTATAGACAAATAGTCGTCCATCCGTCTGATAGATATCTACAACATATATTGTGGCGTGGTAAGGCGCCCGACCCAGTTAAGTTTTATAAATTAAACACCGTTACCTATGGCACGGCTAGTGCGCCATTTTTAGCTTTTCGGTGCCTTCATCAATTGGGACTTGATTGTAAAAACCCGAAGGTTGCTGACATAATTAAACACGATTTTTATGCTGATGATTTACTGTGTGGCGGTGATGATTTGGATGAAGTCAAATTCATTCGTCAGGAGGTAACTAATGTGCTTGAATCAGCTTGCATGTCATTGCGTAAGTGGAAGTCAAACGAACCTCAATTATTATCTGAAGTGGCTAAGTCTTTACTTGATTTAAATATAGGTGCTAATGAACCTGACAAGCTGCTCGGATTAGGTTGGTACGCAAGTTCAGATGAACTCGTCTTTCCAATAGGCTCAACTATATCGTGTAATAGTAACAGTAAACGTGATTTACTTTCTGTGATTGCAAGGATATTCGATCCTTTGGGACTTTTGTCTCCATTTGTAATCACTTTGAAAATGTTACTACAGAGAATGTGGTTGGATAAATTGTCATGGGATGAGCCATTGCCTACTGAAATTAATTTACAATGGCAGACTATTATTAAATCTTTGTCTCTTTTAAATGAAGTTCGTATTCCTCGAATTGTTGTGTGTCACTCATATCGGGAGTTGGAACTCCATATATTCACGGACGCGTCTGAGCGCGCATATGGTGCGTGCGTTTATGTACGCAGTATTAATGACGAAGGTGAATGCATTGTTCGGTTACTTATGTCCAAAAGCCGAGTGGCGCCAATCAAACCTACCACAATTCCCAGGTTGGAGTTGTGTGGCGCGGTTGTGGGAGCTCGTTTGTATGAGAAGGTGTTGAACTCCCTCCGGCTAAAGTTTTCTCGCGTATTTTGTTGGACTGACTCGACCATCGTGCTGGGATGGCTACAGATACTACCTTCAAGGCTTCAGCCATTTGTACGCAATCGCGTCGCTGAAATCTTAGATCAGGCAGGTCACTGTACCTGGAGGCACGTCCCAACCGATAAAAACCCAGCAGACCTAATATCTCGTGGCGTAGATATTAGTCATCTGCAGGGTTTGGACATGTGGTGGTCGGGTCCTGACTTTCTCCAACAAGACTCACGTAGTTGGCCTTCCCAATTCAAATGTATAGAATTAAGCTCACTCCCTGAAACTCGACCTGATGTATCATTAAGTGTTGTTCTTAACACTAGCGATAAGGCATTAGTTATAGATTTTAAACGTTTTTCTAAGTATCTAAGACTTTTACGTTCCATGGCTTTTGTGTTGCGATTCATCAAATTATGTAAACGCCAATCGCCCGCTAGGATATATTTATCTGATGAAGAATTAAAAAAAGCGTTAAATATTTTAATTTATCAAAGTCAACAAGAATCATTTCCCGAACATAAAATACTTTTGAATGAACAAAGTTTACCAAAAAAGAGCGTCCTATTAAAATTTAATGTATATTTAGATGAAAACAATCTAATGCGTGTCGGAGGACGTCTCGATAATTCTGATTTTCCTTATAATAAACGGCACCCTATAATATTACAGTCCACTCATAATTTCACTAAATTATTATTTGATTTTGAACACAAAAGGTTAATGCACGCAGGCCCTCAGCTATTGTTAGCTTCGATTAGAGAATCCTATTGGCCTATAGGAGGTCGAAATTTAGCTAAAGCCTGCTATCATAGATGCGTTCTGTGCCGACGTATGCAGGGTAAGGTGGTCACTCCATTGATGGGCAACCTGCCGCGACAGCGCCTTCTTCCAGGAGGGTATCCGTTCGAAAGTACTGGCGTTGATTATGCAGGTCCTATTATGAGTGCCAGTCGTCAAGGTCGTGGATGCAGACTCGTCAAGGTGTATATAGCAATTTTTATCTGTTTCACCACAAAGGCTGTGCATTTGGAGCTGGTGGGTGACTTGACTAGTCATAGTTATTTATTAGCGTTATATAGGTTTATTTCGCGAAGGGGCAAACCCGTCCACATATATTCCGATAACGGTACTTCATTTGTTGGTGCGTATAACGAGCTATCAAAGTTCTTAAAAACTAATTCTGAGTCTTTGAGCGGAAGTATCGCTAATGATGGAATTAACTTCCACTTCATTCCAGCGTATACTCCACATTTTGGCGGTCTCTGGGAGGCGGGTGTCAAATCCGCAAAATATCACTTACAGCGAGTGTTGGGACATTGTAAGTTAACTTACGAGGAACTTAACACCACATTAGCCCAAATTGAGGCAATATTAAATTCACGCCCACTAACGCCGCTGTCCTCAGACCCTGCGGATTGCAATCCACTGACACCAGGTCACTTTCTCGTCGGCCGGCCACTCACTTCGTTGCCGCAGAAAAGTTACGCGGATCAAGCTATAACCCATCTCAGTCGTTATCAACGCATTGAGCAGCTCCGCCAGCATTTCTGGACTAGATGGAGTAAGGAGTTCGTCGCGGAGTTGCAGCAACGGACGAAATGGCGTTCATGTCAGGATGGCTGCAAGAAGGATTCTCTGGTGGTTATTAAAGAGGACAATCTCCCACCCCTGAAGTGGAGACTAGGAAGAATTGTTGCTGTCCACCCAGGTTCTGACGGAATAGCCCGTGTAGCGGATATTCGTACCTCAAATGGAGTCATCAGGAGGGCCTTCAACAGGATATGCCCACTACCCGTAACCACAGAATCGGAGTCTGGTTGAAAGCACGACTTTCAACGCCCGGGGGCATGTTGGAGCGCCTGCGCAATTGTTTTTGCAACAAGTAGTGCATCCGTGCTAAATTATCACCTTATGTTAAGTATCATACAAATTGTTAATTGTCATGGTTCATTATAAATCAAAAACTCATACACGTAACTTGTGCCGCCGCATTTTTATTCTAAACCCCGCTAATTTCCGTACAATCTGTGATAGTTGGCGTGGATCTGAGCGATGATCTGGACGACTTCGAGGATGAACGGCTAGTTCCCGGCAACTGTCCACTTTCTCGCAACTTTCTCCTTCGAGCTATATAGCTCTCGTAGAGCTTTCCGCTAGCATTTTTTTTAGCTAATTTATTTGTAGCTGAAAAATATGCAGAATAATACACTACAACGCGTTCCTTGTGAAATATTTCCACAATTTCGGTAGCTAGTTTATAAAATTCTTCACTGGAAATTTTCTTCGCACAATTGTTTTCTAGTATGTGGTGTATTAGCAGCTGGCTCAATTTCCTTCGGGAACCCTCCGTCAGTAAGCCTCCTTTTCCCTCTTTGAGTATTGCTCTGCCGTCTAAACTTTCCTGTATGTAAAACACAAACACTATTGATACCAACTTTTTAAAGTTGTTGAACAAATTGATAAATTAATGAGTAAATGGTCCAGTTGGAGAACAGCCTTCGGAGCTCTATGAGTAGTAAATAAAACCAAAAAAAAAAAAAAATAGAATTGTAAAAAAAAATTTTTTCGGTGACCGATTGTCCCTCCTTTTTTTGCTCTTATTTAATTGAGGATACCCATAGAAACAATTTAGGCTTTATACACTTTTTCGTAAAATGCATATTTTTCGAGTAATTTAACTTTGAAGATTTTTTTAATAATTAAATATCTCGTGATAATAATTAAATAACTGTGAGTCGGGGACACATCATGCCCATGACATAAATTGATGGGGACAATGATCGAAAATCGATATAAGTTCTCAGTAAATATGCATTTAACGAAAAAAAAATTATAAGTTTAAACATGTTACTATATGTGCCCTAAATAAAAAAAAAGCAAAAAAAAGTCATCGGTAAACGATTTTTTTTTCAAAAAAAAAAAATTAAAAAGATTCTGAGTCTTTTTTCCCATAGGCCCCAAAGGCAACACTCCAACTGATTCCGACGAATTGAGAACGTCCTCCTTTTTAAAGTCGGTTAAATGCCGCGCAGTTACCAAGTTAAGCTAGCTAATGATAAATACTATTGAATACTAAATAGGTATATACTACTTAGTAATGCAGACCATACACGTCCAATTCGATCGTTCAATTGGCATGATACTGCTGATTGGATCCAATCTGCAGTTCGTCCATATACCTACACCACACACGATCAATTCTAACTGTCCAATCGGACAAATAAAGAAAAAGAAAAAAAACATAAAAATCGGTCTATAAATATCGAAGATATGCGCAAACAATGATAAAACAAATATATACAATCTAATTAAGAACCTCCTTGTTTTTTGAAGTCGGTTAAGAAAAATCATACGATCGATCGCCCACTGCCATACACGGTCCAATCGGCATGATCCAGCCAAAATAATTGAATTTTGATTGTTCCGCCAATTCGATCTGTCCTGCCTGCCGATCCACGGCCACATACGGTCAATTCGATTGGATCCAATCGGCAGTGTCATGCCAATTGTACAATCGAATTGATGGTGTATGGCCTGCATAACTATACGAGTTGTAATAATACGGGTTTTAATAATGTACCAAATAAATACTATACATACGGATGTACTTACATTTTTGCTGGTTAAACAATATACCTAAACTATGAATATTCTACTAGCACACTAACTTTGACTAGTGCCTTCTAAATACTCATACAATCTACTAAAGAAAATAACATTACATTTAATAGTTTCAATACCTGAAACAAAACAAAACGTAATCTAAGAATTATTACAAACTTAAATAGGTACCCGGTCCTATCTTAATGATGGGCATTTTCAATTTTAGCTTAAGCAAGGTTTACACGAGGCCATCGCAAGCCAAGCCAGCAACGCTGGCGAGAATAAAGTGCCCGTCTATTTTTCAAGCCAGTGAGACTGGCAGCCAGCGATGGCCTTATGTAAACAATGCTTTTGGTCCATAACACAAACATAAAGTACCTACCAAATTAAGCTACAAAATAAAAATTTAAGTGAGCACCAAAAAAGGGTGGGGCAGCCTGTCAGTATTGTATTACAATCACTGTAAACTATACAAAAATGGACTTAGCAGGTTAACGAATTAGGCCGACGAAATACGTTTTGTTATCAAACTGAGTAATTTTATTATTATAAGTAACTCACAGTGTTATTAGCTGCAGCAGTACAATCTGTAGAGATTTTTGCATTATCACTGACATCAGTGTCCCGTACAGCGTTTTGAGTTGAGTCGTTTAGCCCAGCATTCCTAATTTCAAGGTTCTAGAAAAATAATTTAAAAGTATACGGCATCGGTCCAAGAGAAAAAATCGAAAACATTTTTATTAGCTAAATACAAGATGTACAATAAACAAGTAGGTACGTACATTGACACTGGTCGCTTTTTGATGTTGTAGTAGCCAATTTTTAAATTTTATTCTGGGGCCAATCTTTGGAATCATTTCTTTCAAATCTTCATCGTTTAACAGAATGGCAGTTTCAAGTGATGTTATAAGATTGTCTGAAAAATACAAATACAAACATGTACAAAACTTGTTATGTAGGTAAGTACCTACCTACTTATAATTGCCTACATGTTCAGTCGGAGAGTCAGGTTTTTGGGCGGTCTCTTGGTTTTCAACAAAAAAAAAAAATCTTTTTAACAAAAAATTGAACCGACGAAAAAATAAAAAAAGGAAAAAATAAAAAATTAACGTTTTAGTCCAGCTAAGCTCCACATTAATTTCGAGTCGGCGCCAAAGTTTGTATGGCGCCACCTGTACACTGTTGAGGACCTCTTGGAACTGACTTCACTACAACATAACAGGGATCTGGAGTTGATCTAATAATGGAGACGCCATCATCAGATCCGTGTTATGTTGTGGTGTCATCACACATCATAAATGTTTGGTTAATTTCAACAGAATCGGTTCACAATTGAAAATTCAGTAGGAAAATTATCAATAAATTCCTTTTTTTCTACCCTTAGGGGCAGATATAATTTTTCATATTTAAATGGGACCGATTTTTAGATATACTCTTTCCAATAAAAAAAGAATTTTTGAAATCGGACCACTCAATAAAAAGTTATGAGTGGTCATACATAAAAAAAATATACGTGTCGAATTGAGAACCTCCTCCTTTTTTTTTCGTCGGTTAAAAAATGCTGTCCGTTACCGATTAGTAAAGTTTACAACTTTATCCAACAAGCAATAATAAGGTTTTAAACTTGTTTGTAAGTAGTATTATATGTAAAAGGCTATCAGACAAGTTCAAACATGCCACCAAAGATGAGAGTGAAAATAACTCAATGAGTGAAAACGAGGGGTTATGTTATGACGCAACATACTATTTCAAAGTGCGACAGATCTAAGAAAATTTATAATCTAAATAAAACAAAAAATCTTGACTAAATAAAACCGAGAAACTGGCTTACCTTGAAGGAATGGTATTATTTCAGATAAACCGGCGTTTAATATCTCTTCCATAAATTCCATGATGGCTACGCTACGACGCGTTTTAGCACAAAATCACTAATCATAATTCAGCCAGACTTCGTGTTGTTCGGTCTGTTTTTCTCAGGCGACTGCTGACTGCCGCGCCGTTGCCGCGAGGCGCCCCCGCCTCTGGCGCCGCCGGGGGCGGGGCGTCACGGGCTGATGCAACACATTACCTTATTTGGTAGCGTTTCGTGACCTTCGCGATGTTTCTTTATTTTTTTTTTTCTTTACCCTTGCGGGAAGGCAAAGGAATCTAGCCCATGCAGCCTGATCTTATGTTATTGATTAACACATTTTGTAATCAAAGGCAAAATGCAAAGTCTTTTTTTTTATAATAGTTCTTCACTTTCTGGTAAATTCTAGTGTTCGATTCTATAATGTCCAATTTTTGGCTGATTCCCTGTTTTAGAGCCTCTGCGCAGTGCCTTGCGGGGGAGCGCGGTGCGTTTATTCTAACGTGCGGTCAGTGTAGCCAACCCTACAGTTTTAACTGTAGATCTACAGTTTTTTGTAAATTCTCTCAGTTTTTAGTTTAGGCCTCGAAATCTAAAGTTTTTTATTTAAGATGATGGTGTCTCTGTTTTGTTTGCTACGTAGTCCGTATACTAAGTCAGCTTCAGTAAAAAAGAACAATGCCCACCTTCCATACATTTAAAAACCTGATAATGAAAGTATATGTATAGTTATATGATATAGTAGAAATACTTCATATAAGTTTATAAAATAATGTCTTATAGTCATTTTGGCGATTTAAACGCCACGAAGTCCAAAAAATATTAATGTTTCTTTTTAGGTTAGGATTTGGCGTTAGGTACCAAAAATAATGAAACAAACGTGCATGAACTAATTAATTAGGTACGCTCGATGTTTTGTCTAAAATAGGAGTATTTACCTAACTATGGTATAAAACATCCTTTTTACTTTGTTAATTCCTTGAAACTAACTGCCCCTAAGTCAACAATGCTAAGACTGCGCCGACCAGTGTTGCCATATGGAGGAGGCGTGAAATCTATATTTTCATTTTAAAAATCCGTATTACCAGTAAAATCTCACCATTTTTCATTGTTTTTTGGCAAAAAAACCTGTAACAGATCTTTAGGACGTTATAGGTACTGAATTTCAATGTTTAGTCGTGTTCATGTACATACTTAAAAATATTCGTCTTACCTCCGCGTCCAATAGATAAGTCACTCAATTTCTTTTTACATAATGCAAACGTGCAAAATCCTTCTTGCTACGTTTCAGCAAAACCTTGAAAGTAGATTCAGCCAACCAATCTAAGTTGAAGCGCTAAATTATGCCTGATTTTTTGCATTTCCAGCCATTGTTTTCAAACTACACTTAATGTCCTTTTCAATCAAAGACAATAGCTCTAAAGGTTTTGTCTTTGATACACGGTTTCGAACGCGACCTATGGCACGGTATTCCCCACATCTCATGTTTGTGTTACGGCTCTATTATGTTATATTTCCATGAAATGAAAATAATAGTTGCGACAGAGGACTAAAATGTGATTTATAATGAATACTACGAAAAAAACTTCGGAATATGCTCTGTACAGCATCTGGCTGAGGTTGAGTCCATCTGTACGTAAATCCGTATAAAAGTCCGTAAGCATGATTCATCCGTACTGGACTTCCAAAATCCGTACAAATATGGACAAATCCGTATATATGGCAACACTGGCGCCGACCGCCGATGCAAATCACAGAACTGTTAAATGTCAAAAAATCCATTTCACTTGCGCACACTCAATGAAACACTGGATGATTAATTTAATTCAATTATTGTGTTATTTTTATATAATTTAATTTATCCCATGACTAATAAAGAAATAGTTACTGATCAAATTAAACGTAAAATAAGTATTAAACTACGAAACGAAGTTAAATATGGTCAACCAGCAATGTTTAAAATGGAACGTTTAAAAAAAAAGAATGATTGGATGCGTTCAAAATATGTCAATACGATATGTCATGACGTAGAATTAGCTTAAATTAATGTTAAAAAATCTTTTTTTCCTGCGTTTCTTTTATCATTGTGATAAGCGTAATCAATATACAATTCAATAAGCTATATTTTAAGATTTATTTCATTTCTATACATAGTCAGGTCAAAAATAAGCATTCTTCTTTGCTACGTAGTCCGTACACTAAGTTAGCTTCAGTAAAACCTACTATTATCGGACTGGAATTAATTGTCAATCGATTTATTAGATGGCGTTAATGGTGGACATAGTGAGTAGATCGTTCGGTCGATGTCTGTTTTACCGACATTCCATTGTTTGCTTTTTTACTTAGGTACTCGGGAATCCCCGTGAATGCTTTGACTATCGAGTTATATGGTACCTTTATTGTCATGAGTTATTTTCAGGGCAAGCTTCCTCAAAAATCACTAGTCACTTTTTCTGAAGTGCTGTATTAGCTTAACAATACTAGTTTTTAGATAATACTAATGTTACTTGACGTAGAAAATAAATGTATCTTTGAGACTTTTAACATTTAATTTGATTAAAACTTTGATGATTACATGTTTTTTTTTTTTTTTTTTGTTTTTAATTCCTTCGCTATGATGTATTTTATTTACTACTATCACATTACTGTTGTTAGTTAAATTTTCGCACTTCTTTGTATTAAACTGTGACTGGAATGCACCCGCAACGGAAATTATGTAATTTTGCAACAAAACTCATTCATGACACGTCAGCATGGCAACCTAACATGTTTGTTTACTTTTAATTTTCATGAACTTCCCTAAAATACTATATTTTTCCCACTGTTTGAAAAAATACTATTATCCTTCAAATCAAATCAAATCTTTTTATTGTGGGCATAGGTTATACAGATGATCAAACAATAAAATTTATTGTTTGATCATCTCGGCAGGACATAGTGGAGCTTAATTTAATTAAGTTCCACTATGTCCTGCCGAGTAGACATACAATAATTATGTATTACAGCAGGTATTCTGGAATAACTTACAAAACTACATACCAAATCAAACTACCATACAAATTATACTACTATTTTGACAAGGAAATAACGCAATGTTGAAAATATTGAAAAATCCAATATGGCGGCCAACTTTTTTGTTTTTTGGTCGATTTCGATGAAACTCGGTTTTTGATACTATTTTGACAAGGTAATAACGCAATGTTGAAAATATTAAAAAATCCAATATGGCGGCCAACTTTTTTGTTTGTGGGCCGATTTCAATGAAACTCGGTTTTGGTACTATTTTGACAAGGAAATAACGCAGTGTTGAAAATATTAAAAAATCCAATGTGGCGGCCAACTTTTTTGTTTTTGGGCCACAGTAATTTCATGATGCGACTGACGTCATAAAGATTCTATGTACCGAACACAGTCAGCAAATAACGGAGTTCGTAAAATGAGCCAGGATACGTAATAACTGATGATGTAGGCGGAGACATTATTAATTATCCAGTGTGCGTAAAATGTATCGGCATATCCCCTACCCTGCTCGTACATTATGTACGTAACCGGGACCATTACTTAATGAGACGGATTCAGTACAATGATTTGGCAACCAGTTACTGTTATAAAGAGCCTGGATACTGAAATAAGGCGGCTGTATAACGTCGTACTTACGTATAGCGCATACATATTTTATGTTACGGGTTAAGTAAATTACGTATGCTGCTCTGTGCGGAATCAATAAACCGCATACGTAAATTTTAAGAGTGCGCTGCAGTAATTTCATGATGCGGCTGACGTCATAAAGATTCTATGCACCGAACACAGTCAGTAAGTAAACGGAGTTCGTAAAATGAGCCAGGATACGTAATAACTGATGATGTAGGCGGAGACATTATTAATTATCCAGTGTGCGTAAAATGTATCGGCATATCCCCTACCCTGCTCGTACATTATGTACGTAACCGGGACCATTACTTAATGAGACGGATTCAGTACAATGATTTGGCAACCAGTTACTGTTTTAAAGAGCCTGGATACTGAAATCAGGCGGCTGTATAACGTCGTACGTATAGCGCATACATATTTTATGTTACGGGTTAAGTAAATTACGTATGCTGCTCTGTGCGGAATCATTAAACCGCATACGTAAATGATAAGAGTGCGCCACAGTAATTTCATGATGCGGCGGACGTCATAAAGATTCTATGCACCGAACACAGTCAGTAAGTAAACGGAGTTCGTAAAATGAGCCAGGATACGTAAATGATTATGTAGGCGGAGACATTATTAATTATCTAGTGTGCGTAAAATGTATCGGCATATCCCCGACCCTGCTCGTACATTATGTACGTAACCGGGACCATTACTTAATGAGTCGGAGTCAGTACAATGATTTGGCAACCAGTTACTGTTGTAAAGAGCCTAGATACTGAAATAATGCGGCTGTATATCTTCGTTCGTATAGCGCATACATTTTTCCTGTTGCGGGTTAAGTAAATTACGTATGCTGCTCTGTTAATACATATGCGGCATCATTAAACCGCATACGTAAACGTTAATAATGCGGGCACAGTAATTTCATGATGCGGCTTACGTATTAAGGATGCGGCCTCATTACAAGTAACTTGTTTACATTGTCTTTACAGAGCATTATGCCGCATACTTACTTAACATGGTGTCGTTTCATTATAAGTATGGCTCTTATAATTTTCATGTCAAAAGCACATTATACGTATCTGGCTGCCAGTACATTACAAATTTGCCAATTTTAAGTAGCCCGTTTTTCTCAGTGTACTTATGTTGTGTTATCAAGACCGATGTCTCACGAAGTTTGCCGAAGTTTTCCGAACAAATTAGTATTCTTTCTGCATAGACCTTGAGTCGTATTTAATTTTTTCTCGAGACTCCTGTTTTCATTATCTGGAGATCAGCGTCTGTCATGGCATTTCTATGCTAATTTACAAAAAAGATTGTTGATTTTGTTTTATTAAACAAGAATTTTGTTCCTGAAGTTATTTGCGAAAGTCAGTAAACATCGGATAGCTTTAACTAGTCGTTGGTAAATTTGTTTTAGAAAGAAAACTGTACGTTTTATCTTTAAATTAAGAGTTTTCTTGAATATTTTTTTCAACGAATACTTTCGTTTACAACTCTTTGATATAAAATAAATCCAAATGAAAAGGTCACATAACAATATATGACCTTTTTCCCTTGATTTTTATTATGCCGAGAATAAACTTTCCTCATTGAAAAGTAAAACACATTTCAATTCAATTAAAAGTTATATATGACATATCAATTAAAAGTTGGATTCTTGACCTTTATATATAATGACTGAAGGGCTAGCAACCTATTATGTTTTTTTTAAATGGAATTTTCATTTCATTATTGAAATACTAGCTTCTACTCGCGACTTCGTCTGCATGATATTTCTAGCTACCCCGACTCACTGCGTTATATCGCATCGCCTACCCACGCTATTGTTTCATATTAACTCAGCGTTCTTTCTGACCTTTTTAGTTTTGCTCGGTTCCTTAATGTCTTGGGGTGATGTAATAGCCTAAAGAGTTCCTCAAAAATTGGTCTATGGTAATTTTAGAGATTAGTGCGTACAAACTAATAAAAAAAATTCTTCAGCTTTATTATTACTAAGAGATATAGATAACATCACGCGTGTTCTCTCCAAGGAATTCAACATTTCTCTAAAGAGAGGGCGAGCCTTACTTTTCAGCTAAGCACCAAACCAGTCTCCCAGCTATTACTAACCTAAACTTGGGTATCATTCCCGGGTCCATTAAACTCACTGAGCAGTTGGGATTTTAGAGAGCACTATATCAACAAGGTAGATTAAAGTAGTTATAATAATCGAGTCTCATTTTTTTCAGTTTTGTTTTCATGAGCCTACTGACCTAAATTCCAAAGGAGGCTTTTTTGATTAAAGAGGATCCTGGTGGCCTAACCCCATAAAAGGCAAACAGGAAAAGGCCCACAAATCATGCCCCCGGCCCTTTCTAGTACGTGACTAAAAAAATCAATTTTTATCCCATCTCCTGAGGGTATGAGCTGACGTGGAGCCGCTCTTACGTATCTTATGGAACATGGAGCAGTTAGTAAATGGAGCGCTAGTGAGAAAAGTCCTGAAGCGTCTATGTTTTGAAGCTAACCAGCACGTATACTGAGTGCTGTAAAAAAATATGTATTGGCTTGTGAGCGCAATGTTCGCATCATCTACATCGCATAAAAGGAGCGCAAAACCACGTGCTTTTTTCAAACAATCTTCATACGAATTCTGCCAATCTTTGTACTTCATTTTGTATGTTAAAAACTTGACTTCATTTTCATATCGACGCTGTGCAGTGAAAACCTCGTGATTGCAACAACAGTCATTTTACAGGGGAAGATAAAACTGTTTGAAAATGGCCATCATTGACGTTCTCATATAATAATCATCCATAGCCCACTTCACCTACTGTTAGGCATAAGTCTTTTGTTTCTTATGCCAATCCCCACATTTTGTTCTACGCAGGAGACCGGTGACAATGTGAAGGCCGCAGGAATCCACTGGATGCCCGAAGCGCAGGCCTGGTCAAAGCGGAGGAGCTTGGGGACAGCCTATGTCCAGCAGTGGACGTCTTTCGGTTGAAATAATGATGATGATCCCCACGCTCAGGTACCAACCACATCCAGGTTTTGCCCGCGACTGCAACAATGTCGTCCGACCATCTCACTTTCCAGTCCTGACTACCTTTCCTGTCATCACTATGCCTTGCCAGGTGTCCTTCCCAACTGCATCTGTGACTCATATCAAGGCATTAGAAGCATCTATTACGAGCAGGGTACATTCGCTTATAACATTTCCTACTAGTTTTTCACTGTACGACGACGATATTACTCTGCGTTACAAACTAACACAGTCCCACGTCTTCGTATCTTATATCTGTAGTATCGCCATTCGTTGACAAAGGGTCCGAGGGCTACACTTTGATTTGGGCAAACACGGCTTTGATATAAGTTGTTTTCACATTGTTTTACTGAAAAAAGAAGCTCAGAATTCTGTGAAAATAAGCGTAAGCGGTTTATTTTTGGGTCTACAAGTTTATACGTTTTAGGTTTTGTATTTTCAGGATGATGCAATATTCTTTTGAAAAAACAAATGTGTTTCCTTACTAGCACAATTTTGATGCGGGTTACTGCCTGCGACGTAGTTGCGATACACACTAACATTGGGAATAGCTTTAATTTAAACAGTTCTACAACATCCATAGCGTTATTTACGTTGTTGAGCAGATTTAATTTTCCAACATTTGAATCAATGGATTAGCAAGATTAGGGTGCAATAATCAACTATACAATATTAAAAATTACATTATTAGTGGGTATGGGGAAGACAGTGTAGGGCACATACTTCATAAAATTGATATTATAAATTGTCTACAAATCTACAGTCTACAAGGCCTTCAACGTTCTCATAGTCACAAAATTGAAAATAATTTAAAGTAAAATATGAATAAAATTAAAGAGAAACCTATTAAATCAAACGACATAATGTTATTGGTATTAGGGTGCATAAAATTAATTTCTCATTCCCGATTTTAAAGTACGAGAATTTATTGGTCTTCTACCAGAAGGCGGCAGCGGCGTAGCTCGCGTAGCAAGTTCGTAGCATCGATATCAGCTGCTCTGCGCGTCGTAACCTAGACGTAGCAGCATTCAGATTTTACACTTTTCCTCTTCGTTATTTTGATGTGACTTAATTTTTCAGAAAATAGGGATATTTCCAAAAATAGTCTTTATTCAAATCGTAAATACAAGTAATATTAAAACCGCCGCAAGCCGCAACGCCCATTAAATCATTTTTCATCTGAATTCATTTTGCTCGCAACACTGGACATGAAAAGACTATTCGGTTTAATTCGGTTTAATTTATAAAAAGCACGGAGGACCATGGAGATATTCCTTTTTAAATTAATATTTCCTACAAAAATGAATAATAGAGAGGCTTTGAGCATTTCTGTCATATTTTTATAAGAATGCTTATTCGGTAACAGTGTTAATCACATTTTTTCTTTCTTTCTTAAAGGGTAGGTAGCAAACTAGCAATAGATAACTTTTCTGGGTCTAGGTGGGGTTTTTTGTCTCTAGAGACAAAAAACATTTCTGCTGGCGTTCACGCCAAACGCTACGCCAAAATGTATGGGAATGACATTACCTGCGGAAAGGACACGACGTAACCTTTCCGCAGGTAATGTCATTCCCATACATTTTGGCGTAGCGTTTGGCGTGAACGCTAACAGAAATGTGTTTTGTCTAGGCCTACTGTTCTACTGTCGCTAATCGCCACCTAGGACTACTGAAAGTCTTGCCTCTTGGACCACATTGTTCCCATTATTATATTTACTAACAGAAAGCACAAAGTTATAAAACGCGCACCTTAATTGTGTAACACGCTATTAATCACTATCTAAATAATTCAGAACAATAATGCTAAACCATTGCTTCAAATGTTCAAAACGTATGTCTGCTCAACAACGTTAATAACGCAATGAATATTGTTGAACTGCCAAAACGAAAGCCATTGCGATTGTTAGTGTGCTATGCAACTACCCTCCAAAATCAAAATCAAAAATCGTTTATTCAAACTAGGCTGAGAGTCAGCACTTTTTGAACGTCAAAATTACATAAGACAGTCCCCCAAACCGCCCACCCTTCACCACTTACTAAGCGCCCACCACCGCTTTAGCTAAGAAGAAGAAGTGACGCAACAAACTCCCCAGCAGCGCAGCTGTCTGTTAAGTTGGAAGAACTTGATTCTATACAATGATAGGTAACTAATTGCTTACCGTGCTACATGGGTCCATACCTATATAATAAAATAAGTAAAAATACACAGTTACATAACTTACTTAGATCACTTCCTTTTCTCCCAAAATTATGAAGGTACTGAAAAAATTCTAAAAACTATAAAATAAAATAAACCTACTCAAACCCATACACACGCGCACACACATACATACACACAAACACACCACACCTCACACCACAATCATTCACACATTCATATGTTCATTCACAGATGCACACACACGCACAATAGTAATTAATAATTAACTAACAATTTTGTAATGCTTACTTATACATATACATATATATAATACCTACTTTTGCACTTACCATACTTGTAACGGCAGCTCGATCACGATGGTGACGGAAGTAACTGGTGCTTATAGCACAGGAGTCCTCCTAGTTTAAGCCCAGTTGCACATGTTTTGTATCTTGCCAATTACTTATTAGGTCTAATTTAAGGTACAAGAATTGTAATCAGGTTTAAGGTTTTGAATAAATAAACATTACATTACATTACAAAAAAAAAAAAACATTACTAAACACAAAACATAAAATTAAATTAATTGTCATACGTCAGCTAGCACACGTCAATATACCAACAAAACATAGTAATTAAACTCAATCAAAAACAAGTTAAATAATAAAAACAAAATAATAAACGTAAACAGAACTCAATGCCCACATAAAAGCCTCCAGGCTTATAGGGTGTGGACGCTTACATTTGTGAAATAAAATAAACAATCATCATCATCATCATCATTTCAGCCGAAAGACGTCCACTGCTGGACATAGGCCTCCCCCAAATAAACAATGATATGAAGTAACTCATTTGTCCTGTCAGTAGGTAAGCTAATTTTGGTGGAAGAACACAAACGTTGTATTGAGTAAATCACAGTCATCATCATCATCATCATTTCAGCCAATAGATGTCCACTGCTGGACATAGGCCTCCCCCAAGCTTCGCCACTTCGACCGGTTCTGTGCTTCTCGCATCCAGCGCACTCCTGCGGCCTTCACAAGGTCATCTGTCCGCCTAATCACAGTGACCAAACTAAACTCAGTTTCACAAACTAAACTTCAACCCCTCTAAATCCTGTAAAAGTTATCAACAACCAGAAAAGGTTATGAAAACTAAATCGCGGTAATCACCTATAAATATTTTCATTTCACCAGATTAATTCGCTTGAGCCCGGGAAACGGTTGGCATTATCAAAACTCGATTTGACTCAGAAAGTTTTCTCGGAGTATGAAATTATTTTACGTTCCTTTGTGCTTCGATCCTCTGTGCTTCGCTACTTTATTTCGTATTAAAACTGATATTGACTGTGACGAACTCAAAATGAGGTATTAATTTTCTGTCTTATGTGTTTTATTCGTTATGATATGGAATGAGAATGTTGTGGTATTTATTTTTGCAAAGGAAATGTTATGAAATACATAAGAAGATTGCGTTGGTTTTGATAGAAATGCACTTAGAGTCATCATACGATTTCTTGGTTGTGGAAGTCTTCTTTGTAAGGTAGCATTAAAATGCAGAAGGTAGAGGACTCAAAGTTGTGGTTTTGAGAGAAAGTAGCATTAATTTTATGCCGTTGGTTAGTATAGTCTACTTTCCGACATCATGTTTCAATAGTAGCGAATTAGCATTAAAACATTTCAATTGAAGAAAGTTATGACTCCAAAGTGTTATCATCATCACCATCATTTCAGCTGAAAAACATACATTGCTGGACATAGGCCTCCCCAAGAGATTGGCTTTGCCATAGTCGTCATGCGGGCGGCATGGCAGGCGGGTTGGCGATCGCAGTGTGGTGGCAAAATGCATAGAGAACGCTGCTGTCCATTCTCTAGGAAATCCCTTCGTCGTTATATTATTATATTTACATCCGGCACCACACGGCACAGCTCAATGAACTAAACACTTTATCCTTGCTTCACTCAATCTATAGTCCATAAAATCCATCTTGCTAATGTAAATACTCGATACATTCGCCCGATAACCCTCCACTACAGAGGCTTATCATGTCCCCTGCCCTAAATAAACCCTTGCCTACACGGCGCCAATATATCACGCTAACCGTTGGCGGCCGATATGATACGGTCATTATGTTTATTTATTGTTTTTCACGTGGCCGACCTATTGTGTGGCCGTAATAGGTTCCCATTTTGAATGAATGCAAACAAAGGCATATTTTTATTCAATTTGTGTAAAAAGAAGAGAGGTGTGATCGTATTCGTTAGAAGTTTTTTTGGAAATTTATCAGATTTATTCAATGTTTGCTTCTATAATGTAGGAACTGTTTTCAGATATAACATATTTTAATACAAAAAACAGGAGTCCATACAACTTACCCTAGCCTTTTTCCAACAATGTTGTGGTCGGCCTCCCGTCTAACTTATTTTATATGGAGCGACTGCCTATCTGACCTCCACAACCCAGTTACTGGGTTATACAATAAGTCTAACCAAAGGGGATGGTCAGACTTTCGGTTACGACCTGTAACGACTGTCAAAGATCCACGAGTGACAGCCGAGACCAATGGCTTAACGTGCTTTCCGTGGCACGTCAAGCATCATCTCTACTATCCACCTAACTATTAAATTAATGGATTGGAATAAAATTTGTCTCCATATCAGCAGCCTAATTGCGTAACGTATTAACTTTCTGATGACGATTCCGAAACTAAGCAAACTCCCTTCGTAATCGTGTTCTATAATCCGAATTGCGAAACTAAATTGAATCAAAATCTGTAGAATTGTATAGGGATGTTAATAAAATCTTGCCCAATCTATTACGTTTGCGCGTTTTGTTTCATAACATATGAACTATTCGCTTCCGAATAATATTACTATAAATCAATATTGTTTTAATTACAACTGGTGGTCTACTATTGCTTCAAATGAAAATATACAATGATTCCCTAAAAAACGTAAAACCAATTTATAAAACACTTTTTACCAAAAACTGCCATAATTGAAAAAAGCAACGAAACGTTACAATGTTCACGTTTTATTTATCTGTAGTCGATGAAAAAATCGTAGAAAAGCAGTGTTGTCAACTTATTGGGGTAACTCCTAAAACTGGGGGTTTGGACACCCCAACTAGCAGATTAAATTTTGCTTTAGCGGCTGTTCGTTTTGTTTTGATTAGTCTAATTTAGTTTGTGGAAATCTGTTATTATAATAACACGATGATGGCATGTTTTTTTACTGTTTGCATGAAACCTGTGATAGTAATTTTCCCATTATATCTTTATAATACCGAAATCATTTTGGATTCAAACGCTAATATGAAAAGACTCTTCAGCATGACGAATATAGTGAAGTCACACAGAGGCTGTGCCCGTGTCGAGATCGAAAACAGTGTCATTTCGACCAAATAAATCCCATGAAAACATGCTTCCAAAATATAAAGTCAAGCCATTATTGTGTATCTAACAATCATCCATACATCTCCACTTACTTTTTCAGTAACTATTTTGTGATCCCTACTCAATATTATAAATGCGAAAGTAACTCTTTCTGTCACGCTTTCACGCCTAAACCGCTGAACTGATCGTCATGAAATTCGGCAGAGATATATTCTGGAATATGTAGAAGGACATAGGCTACTTTTATACGCGATAACCGACATCCACGCTGGTGGAGCCGCGAGCAAAAGCTAGTAATCTTTATAGTACGTGACGATGATTTGAAAAACTATGACTGATTGTGACATAATAAGTTTTACTTTCAATTTCAAATCTTCAAATGGACCTCAAAAAGGACGACAGAACGTCAGCAATAGGAATTTAAATAAAATTAAAAATTGCGATTAAGTGGAGTCGGGAAAAAGTTGGCAACACTGTAACAAATAAAAAAACTATGAAAATGTTTTTGTCTTGAATTTTGTTTTAAATTCGTTGTTTTATGTTTTTCAATAAACTAAATTATATTTACTATTCGCATACAAAGACATGGGCCTATGATAAACAGTATCGGATTATTTTTGTGGTTTCTGCACAGAACACGTAATTGGCAAATGGCAAGGAATAGGGCTCTGTCTTCGTTTTGTACTGGCTGCACTACGTCTTAAGCTGTGTTTCTCAATAGCGAAAAGGACGAACCAGTTACCCATAATTCAGTATCAGCTGTAGTGCTGTAAGTAAGCCAATATAAACAGGAATTTCGTGTGTCTAGTGATTGTAACTTTCTTAGGTTAACTATTTATTTTGGGTAATAATGATTGTCTGTCAACCTCACATTCTAACTACTGAGATGTTGTTATTTGATATTTTGGTCAGTGGGTCGTCTTAGGGGTTGTATGTATGTAATTCTATCAGCATCTACATAAGCAGCAGATACTAAATTACAAACTATAATAACCAATTACAACCAACAACATAACGTTAATTATTATAACATTTTCGCAGACGATGCCAGAGCTACTAACTTCAATCTAATATTGACCTATGAGGGTTTTACCTCAAAGAATTTGGTGGCAACGCAGGACATTGAAAACCAAGCTTTTGTATTTATCATTGAAGGTGAGCTTTTTAACACAGTTAAGTATCAAGCAGCAACTCATAATTATGAATGAATTTTTATTTGGGCGAACTTTATACATAAATGTAATCACATCATAAATTTCATATGTCCCTATTTTTTACAGTTCTAGTTTCGTGCCATGTTAGATAAAGAAATAGCCATAGGTTGATGAAGGCCTACTAAATATTGCCTAGTTTGGCCCATAATTAAGTACTTTAATTGAGCAGAAAATAATTTGATTTTGTTTTAAAATTGCAGGAGTCCCCGGAACACTTCCCCTGCATAGACATGAAAGCAGCATGAATGATGTTGGCTGTTGCCATTTGTTTCGGCTACTTCTGACATCACTGTTACTGCTACTGCAACTACTTCAGTTATCAAGCTGCTCAAGTGCAAAAGTAGAAACTGAAGATTGTTATGAACATACTAATTTTACCTATTTAAGAAAACTGCTGACTAGTTTTGCTCAACAGCAATATACTTAATATGTACTTGTGTTAATTGATATTGGTGTAAACTTTAATACTTACAAAGTGTTTTAATTATGAACTAAAATAACTGTTAAATGTTGAAATACATATAGCATTGATTAAGTTTAAAAAAAGACAAGTTATTGATCATTAAAGTGATACTATTTAGAAAATAGCAGTGTTTATCTGAATTGTCATTTATTTGGTACATAAAGGTAAATTAAAAACAAATAAAATAATGGTTAACATAACTGCTTTATTTATATCATTTCACCCTTCTGACTACAGCATTTGTTCACATTTGACATGAATTTGTTGGCTATGAGGCAAAAAGAAATTCAAACAAGTATATTGTATAGATTAGTGGAATTTGGCAAATTTGGGCTACTGTTTTCCTGTGGAAGTCATTTATAATTTAATACAGCTTGGTAATGTTGCTGAGAGAAAGTTTACATTTTTCCTGTTTATATAGTTGAGCCACCTGAAAGATAAAAAAATAATTTAAGTACATCCTCATTATTTTCCATCATCCATTACTCATCCAGTCTTTAATAGGCCTCTCCCTTAAACGCTTCAATGCACAATCTACTGATGTACTTTACAAAACTACAATATTCTGCTATTAGATAAACAGTAATTAGATGCCTACAATTCTATTGATGGATGGAACATAGATACTTGACTAAAAAGTATAAATTATCTTTATTTAGGTACCTCATAGGCAAGTCATTTTTTTAATAATAAATAAAAAAATTGATGGACGTATTATTTGACTATATACATTGTGTATTAATATCAAGCAAAACCAATTCAATGAGAAATATTTTTTGTAGGCCTCCACATAATAAACATAACAAATAAATAGGTATTATGGTTTTTCAATATTTAGAAAACAATGTTCAATACTACCATAGTCTGATGCATGTAGAGTACAATGCTTATTTTGTGGATTTCCACCGAATGTAAAGAATAATATTGTATGATTGAAAATCTTCACACACGTTGCATAGTAATTTTACAATGCAATGTGTGTGATAAACTTGACAGGCACAGGCCTCTCTGTGAGAGGGAGTGGACTGTAATCCACAGACAGAATAATTGAATTGGATATTTTTACTAACTTATTATTCACAATAATTAGTTGAAAAATATTTAAGGTACCTAGTAGGCCATCATCATCATTTCAGCCGAAAGACGTCAACTGCTGGACATGGGCCTCCCCCAATTTGGGGGGTTTGCTATAATCGCCACACTTGGCAAGCGGGTTGGCAATCGCAGTATGGTGGTAAAATGCATGGAGAACACTGCTACCCATTCTTAGTAAGTCCCTGAGTCGCCTCCTACGACACTGACGGGAAAGTACCTACCTACCTACTTTGCTTAAAGTAATTATGCATTGCCTTATCTATATTTTGTATTGACAACAAACAATATGTGTAGATACAATATTTAGGCATATTCAATAGGTTCTTTTATAGGAAATAATATTGATATTACCTTGAACAGACAATGATGTGGAAATAAGTCTGTATTTACGGTGTGTGTAGCTAGTTCATAGAAGTCTTTAGATAGGTAATACATTGACATTAACTGCTTCTTCAATGTGTGCTTCTTTTGTTCTTCCTGTTTAAATTGATCGCTTTTTAGGTTTTCTAATTACAATTCGTAAATGCTCGACTGGCTTGCTAAGTTGGTGACATTATGATAAGTTTCGATACGAGGTACCTACGAATTTGTATTTCGTTAAAACGCCACCAAATTATCTCGTTTCTGAAATATCATCTAGGTAGGTTCTCTTAGTAGGAATCTTTATTTTAGGTTGTAAGCACACGTAACAGAAGAAAACGATTGCAATTATCTCTGTATAATCACCTCGTTGCTTCGCTATTCAAAATACCACAATACTGATATAACATTGAGGTTTTACACAAAATCACATTCACAGTTTATCAGGAAGACTACCACTTATATTTTTTCGTTATAATTTAAGAGATTTAATGATTAAATCCCATTAAAATGTAAGAAGAAAAATGATTGCGGCGAGTACGTTGCCTTCGGCTTGCGAAACAGACTACTCGTTGGTTTCAAACAAACTGATAGCTGTCAAACTAGTTACGCAATTCGCTTTAGTTAGAAAAATAGACCGTATACCCAATTTTTCCCGACATATCATTCACTCTAATAGAATAGTAATCGCTTTCACAGATATTGGAGTTTCGCAATTCGAAATTCGTAAATTTAAGCAAATTGCGATAGAAACGAAGCAAATTAATCTGAATCGTTTGTCAATAATGCATTACGCAATTAGGTAGCAGGTTTAATCTGATCGATCGACTCAGCGCCTATTATTAATTAGCTTCACAAAGACGAGTTCATGTATTAAATTGCAAATGGAAAACAAACCGATAAAAATGTAATAACAGAATATTGTTTTCTCAAATCGATTACCACGCTAGTGTATAGGTATTTTAAGAAAAATCGTGCTATTGCAAATAATATTAAATTGGAAATAACAGTCCCTGCCTCAAACAATTTCCTCTTTTTGTTTACTCTCCACGTAAACAAAAGATTAATTGGATTTTTCTATTACTTTGAAATAGCTAGGTACCGACGACGACTGAAACAGTGGAATTTAATAATCCTGTCAGCAAATTGTGTATCTATCCAACGATCGCTTTTGTCCTGTCTCTTTGTCAAATGTCTTTGTTAGAAAAAAAAAAAACTATAAAGAATAGGCTCACCTAGAGGAAACTCGTACTTGATCGTACTTGTTAGTCTCGTAATCGTGGTTGCTGTTGTGTTAGACAACTTTAATTTATTATTATTTATTTATATTCAGATAATGGTAAGTATAAATTGAAGACTAAGCCCCACAAAACCGTAGTTGTGGTTTGACTGTGGATCACCTAGTAACAAAGCTATAATATCCTCTTGTAGGTACTATTGTTCACAAAAGTTTTTTTGTAAACTTATATTAGAGGATTATATCCAAGATAGGAATGCTTGGAAACATCCTCGTCCTGCTCCATAGGACAATCTAGAGTCTAGACAAAATCAAGTCGTAGGTAATTTTATTGTAAAGTTTATAAACCAGCGCTGGGGCCCTGTCTTGCATAGGGTCGCAGCATAATGCTGAGCGATAGGCGTTTTGCGTGGATGTGACGCATGTTTCCCTAAACTTTCTCTTATTTTTGTATTCCTGTTCTTTTTGCGTCATGTTTACCGCAAATAAACGTTTTTTCTTTTCTTTCTTCTTTCTTTCTTAGTGACATAGATTTTGTAAATATGTGAGCAACATAACACGTAATTAATTTACCTGCCTTTCCTTTCTTTACCTATTGTGTATTAGTAATTTTATTTTAGGTGCATCGTCTTCACATAAAATTTTACGAATTATGTATACAATATTGTAAAACATTTTAAAAGAGTAACAGTGGAGTGTCTTATCCATTCTTCTCCATACGAAACTACCCTTTGGAATGGGCGACTAGAAACAATTTTTTTTTGTTGTAAATTTTGATATTCTAAAGTTCCCTTAACGTGCCTATTTCAAATATTTTTTTTGACTTCAAGTTCATTTAGAAAATGCTTTATGCAAAATTTGTTGATACTTTTAAAATTGCTCTATTGCCCCAACTAAACAAGCACAGTTTACTTTAAAATAAGTCCATCAGCGATGTCCAATTAATATCTTGTCCACGCTATGTTGCCGGCGATAGCTCCTTTGTCACAGGTAAATTCAGTTGCTAACGGTGCACCTTTGTCCAACACTTCTAGGAATACAAGCGTGATATTGTGTTATGTTATGTTAACTATGGCTTGATTGGCAGCTGTATAGCTTTGGTCCATTGTTGCTGGCAATTTATTGGTGATGATGACAGTGGATCGATAGATAGATAAATAGATCGTTTATTTGGTGCATACAAAAGATATAACACAACATACAAAGCACGATGAGATTAAAAGTATTTGGATGAAAAGAACAAGGTGCCAATATACTAAGAAAAAAAAAAGAAGATGGGATGGCATAAATATAGTGATGACTAAGTGTCATCACTATATTTATGCCATCCCATCTTCTTTTTTTTTGTGGCTATGTAGTCCAGTCATCTTAGTCAGTTCATCTCAGAATTTGAGATCATCATCATCATCATTTCGGCCGAAACACGTCCACTGTTGGACATAGGCCTCCCCCAAGCTCCACCACTTCGACCGGTTCTGTGCTTCCCGCATCCAGCGGATTTCTGCGGCCCTCACAAGGTCATCTGTCCACCTGTGGGAGGTATTTTGACATCCTAAAAGTTGTCTCAAAACCTACATATGGTAGGGTGTACGCGACTGTTATAGTCTAAGGTCAAAGGTCACAAAAATAGTTTTTTTGCAAATATCTCATTTCCTATGGGTTTGTAGGTTATATGTAGGTTTTGAGACACTTTTTAGAATGTCAAAATACAAGTTTATACGAGTTTATAGGTGGGTATCTCAAATTATGAGATACTTAACTAATGTTGACTAAGATGACTGGACTATATGACACAATTTAACATTCATACGAAATAACGTGCGGTGGAGTACAAAAGTGAGTACGATAGTGAGTTGGTTCTGCTGTTACTGATTTCGAGTTCGTATACAGATGTTTAATAGATGGTATATTATATACGTACAACCTGTAATGGAAAGGATATATACATACAAAGGGCACGGCTTCTTTGGATGATATCAAACTATATTGGAAGAGTTTTTCAAATTGAAATAAACACATCACTCGGAAGAGATTTATCGTAATATTGGCAAGTAACCTGGAAAATTATTGACCTACGTAGTGCGGTGACACGTTTGTTTTTAACAAACATATGAAATCGAAAATTTGGCATCAATTTATTTTGAGCTGAAGCTATGTACAGTGTTTCGTTATACCAGCTATTATTTTTATTGCTTAAGGATAGCAATAGGGTTTCTGTTACACTCTGTTTAGGAATTAGTCATTTGTATTATGATATCCAATAGTTATTGGTTAAGAAAAGAAAGAAAGAACAAATTGTAGAAATTGGCTATCATTTTGACATTCCGCAGTATTAGTCAGCAAGGTTACCAACTTCAAACACAATCAGAATCGAGGATGAACCCTGGAAAAACTGCCATAACCTCGTATTTCATGCCACCTTTATCCTAATGTTCAAATCTCTCAAGTTTACGAGCTCGTCCGAACATTAACGGGATGATATCTTATTATACGCTCTCATAATAATCTTAGACGTGATTTCAAAGTCAGCCAGGTTCATTTTAACGACTGTAATACATACATAATATATTGATTTTTCTACATTAAGGGTTCTACTTTTTTTTTCTTGTATGTACATGAACCATTAGTATGAATTTCTTATTATTAAATAATTTTATTTTCTTACTATTGAAAAACGAGTACTCAGGTAAATGATTTAGAACTTATGTTATTACCAGTTTTGCCCTTGGCTCCGCCCGCGTGGATGTCGGTTATCGCGTAAAAAGGTAGTCTATGTCCTTTTCCATATTCTAGGCTATATCTCTGCCAATTTCATGACAATCGGTTCAGCGGTTAAGGCGTGAAATTGTAAGAGACGGACAGACTTACTTTCGCATTTATAATATTAGTAGGGATAGTTGGGATATAAATCAAGAAAACAAAATTAATAGCGTCGCAAGTGTAGTCTGAGCCTAAATTTTGCGGCAAAATTGTCCCAGTATTATGATGTTATATAATTGTAAACTACGTTTCATTGTTACTTCATCTCAACACCCTGCTTTCTTTGCTATTTTGGTAAAACTAAGAACAAAAAGATGAAAAGATCGGGACGGTCGTTTCGTGAAAGTATTATATTTTTTAGGGAATGGCCGCGTAAAATGATCTTATGTTTGTGATTACACCAAAACAGAAGATCTTCTTTAACGGGAAAAATAAATGGGCAGTGGCATTTATTAGACAGCTAACAAATTTACGAGTATATTATTGTTTTACATTGTCCATGTAGTTTGTAATTGGTTGTTTAGAACATCGATCTAGTCTCCAGTAGGTCCTCGTTTTCAGAAAAAAACCTTTAATAGATTACCATCATCATCATTTCAGCCAAAAGACGTTCACTGCTGGACATAGGCTTGCCCTAAAATGGAGGGGTTTGCCATAATCGCCACGCTTGGCAGGCAGATCGCAGTATGCTGGTAAAATGCATAGGGAACGCTGATGTCCATTCTTTAAGGCCCTAGTCGCTTTCTACGACACTCCTACGAGAATCAAGTCCATCCGACTAAACAGACAGCTGTGCTGCTGGGGAGTTTGTTGCGCCACTTCTTCTTCCCAGCTAAAGCACTAGGAAGTGTCGAAGGGTGGGCGTTTTTGGGGGACTGTCTTATGTATTTTGACGTTCGAAAAGTGCTGATTCTCAGCCTAATTTGAATAAATGACTTTTGATTTTGATTTTGATTTTGACTCACGGGAAGAAACGAGATGGTTCTATTCTTTACGTCCGGCACCATACGGAACAATGAATGTTCACGGATAAATCATCATGATTATTCAAAAGAAAAGTCTCATCAGACAAATTTCTAAGGTTCTCTCCCTAACTGATCCAGAACAAGTCTCCTCTTAACCCACATGTCAACGCAAGTCACCGACAAACGAACATATTTGACCAAGTTTAATTAACTTTCAGACATGCAACCGCACTGATAATTGAGTTAGCGGTAATATATAATAGCTTCCTTTGATATGAGCCAGCCACTCATTATTAGAAAGGGCCTTTGCTTGGTCGGGTAAAAGGACCAATAATTTATACATGATTTATTATCATAATATATTATTATTAACCATATATCTTAGGTACGCAAAGTAGATCAAAGAAAATTATTGCTAACGAATAAATAATAATAAGCTTAGTCTGCATAGTCAAGTTTTTTCTTCTAATAATCGCTTTGCGCTCCATAACTCAAGTTGTGGATGTTGAAGATAAAAATCTAGGCTGAAGTGGGAGTGGGCTGGACACGTCGCGCGAATGCACCCAGAGAGATGGGCAAAGATCATTCTCACTGGACATGTGAGGAGGAACATTGTCGTTGAGGTAGGCTACGGCGAAGGAGGTGTGACTTCATGGCCAGATAAGGCACAAGACAGGAAGGAAAATGGGGACGACTTTGCTCAGTAGTGGGACACAATATAGGCGTACCAAGAAAAAGTACTCTGGTGCCCTGGGAAGGTATGAAGAAACACAATATGAGAACAACCTTTTGCCATATTAATAAGTATTTAATAGAGTTGATAAATGTATAATCCTTTTTGTTGAAGGACCAAAGTAATGCGCCCTGTAAAAGGCCTTTCATGTCGTAGAATAACAAAGACCTACTTTTATATTTTTTCAAGACATTACGTATCCATGAAAATTAACATTTTCCCCGTGGTTTTCCTTTTAAAATACTTATACGATGTGGGGAATGAATACTAATATAATATCATTAGGGAACGTTTCACGAATACTAAATGTATTCGAGTCCGTCGGGAACGAGTCGGTATTGTACTCGAGAATATCTACCTACACTGCTTTTCTTCAAAAACTTCGAATTTCTTCATTTAATTAAACAGTAGGTATTATAGGAAGATTTTTTGGGATTTGGCAAGGAGGGTGTATCACTTGATAATCTCATTTGGAAAGTTAAGTGAACCTTGTCGAATTATTTTATAAGGTTTCAGTTTAATTTTATCAAGTTTAATTAGAAGTTTATTCAGTTTGACTCCAATCTGACCCAATTATGCTATTATTGATCGAAGCAATTATGATATTATTGATCGAAGCAATTATGATATTATTATTGAAGCCAAAAGTAATTCATAACCAAATCATCATCATAATATTAGCCCGTAATGTTCCCACTGTTGGGACACAGGCCTCCTCTAGAGAGAGGTCATCTTCCACGTGGTCTCAGTGCAGGTTATCCTTTCAGTAAGAGGGAGTGGGCCGTAATCCACCACGCGGGCCAAGTGCGGGTTACTAGGTGTCACATGTTTTCGAATTTTTGGTAATAGGACTTACCAGTTTCCTCACAACATTTTCCTTCGCCGTTTCGAAAAGTAATTATTTAGGTACAATTATATTAAGGAACCATTTTGAACAGTTTTTAACAAACAAATCATCATCAACACCTGCTGCCTAGAAATGGAGATGGGTCTCCGGCAGACCGCTCCCAAGAATGATTTTAAGAGATCAATTTTAATATTCTACTATTAATAAAGGTAATTACATTTTTAGAGTTAGCTTTTTTATCTAGCAGGCAAGAAGACACCCACGGCTGTAGAGAAAATATCAAATTCATTGTCACGGTCAAATAATAATGCCCCTAATCTGATGTTAACAAGGCCCCAAAAATCCAGCCGTTATAAAGGGACAAGGCTTTTAAATGCTCGTCTTCCCAACAACAAAGGCAGAGCGGCTCAATTTCCCTAGTAACTTAATAATAAAAAAAGTAAATACATTTTTAAGATTTCAGCCTACAAATAGCCGAGAGATGATCTACTCACTGATATTATTCATGCCGCTTTAGTCCTTCTTCACAAAACGGTGAACAAAAGGACCAAAGAAAAGGAATACATTTTGAGTTTTATTAATAAACAACAATAAGTAATGGTGGGGTTTCATGGAGATATCTTGAACAAAAGACATCGTTCACCCGTGGATAAGTTCTTTTTTACTTTGATTGGCCGCTTTTTGTCGTGATGATGGCTGTTTGATGGGGAAGTATAAATGTAATAGGTACTATATTTTTTATTCGCTATTTATGCTATAAAATGGCACCTACTAACATAACTGCGTGGGCTACTTTATAATTTACGTCACGGATCGTCATCATAACTATAACACAATATGTTTTTAAAAAAGTGGGACAATCTATTATAGTAAAAACTAGCTTTTGCCCAGTGATTTCGCCCGCGTGGATGTCGAAAATTATTCCACGTGAACGTATTACTGGGATAAAAAGGTTATTGCCCGTGTTAATCCAGGATATAATCTAAATGTGTGCCAAATTTCATTCAAATCCGTTCAACCGTTGTTGCGTGATTGAGTAACAAACATCCAAACATCTAAATATCCAAAAATATAAACAGTCACATTTTATCGGTAAATGCGACGCTAATCTTGAACTCGTTGCAATGCAATTGTAATGATTTGAGAAACGTGCACGAAACTGGGTCGCTAACTTTTATGTGACATGAATATTTCAGATACGTACTATATTCACGACGTCCGCTTCCTCATATCGTAATGTGAAGCTGAATGAATCAGGTACAAAATATAAGAGAAGCACATTCGATTAGGCAGTATTACTTTTAAAAATCAACCCGAAGAAATTGCCACACATATTCGATTTTGCCGAGCCAAACAACTTTAAGTTACCGTTAGACAAAATTAAACGTAGGTTTGTTTAAAAGCAAGAAGCCGGCTACAAAACATGACATAGGCATCACATAACACGCCATCATCACACATCGTTTTCTTTTTATTTTTACGTAATAATATAAGTATCACATAACAATCTAAAGGGAACATAACGGTTCGCCACGTAACACGTTCACGTTGCGTGAGCGTACGCTTGAGGAGCCATCAAAAGAACCTTTTAAAGATATAGGTAATGCCGTCGTTTTTATATAATATCAAAGTGTCACCTGGACTATACGTAATGAAAAGAAAAAAAACCTATTATTGTCCATAGGTCGTAAGTCTGACAACCAGTCTCACCAAGGGGTGTCGTGTTGCTGCTGAATGTTGACCTTCTTTGTGCAGTCTCTGTTTGCTTTGTGCTTTTTTAATTCTGTACTACTGTTGTAGTTTAGTTTGAATCAAGAATGACTTTTGATTATTCGTCAATGTCACCGCTTGATGGCTGCGCTCGTGTATTTTCTAAGTAACTTTATTTTATAACATATCTGGTGTACGAGTTCTTCAAGTCTTTGATTGCATCCACGGAAAACTATCCACAAGAAGTGAACAGTTGCTCAGTAACTGGGTTGTGGAGGTCAGAAAAGCAGTCGCTTCGTGTAAAATACTAGTATTCAGCTGTTTGTACTCCTCGTTACTTGTCCCTAAGTGTTCATTAGAAAACCAGTGTCAGACAGCATCTGTCTGGTATTAATGCTGAAATGAAGCTTTTTGACGCAACCGTGAGGAACACAACCTAGTTATTTATGTTCACTTTTTTTTTGTGTTTCACGAACTGTGTCCAAATAAACGGTATTCTTTCTTTCTTTCAAAGGCAGCCGCTTCGTGTCAAATATTAGTATTCAGCTGCATCCGGTTAGACTGTAAGCCGAACTCAGCATAGTTAGGAAATGGGCACGCCACGATTGCGGCAGTAAGTCCCCTCTTTGAGGCGTGGTTCGAGAGGCGGCATGGCGTCCTCACCTTCCGCCTGACGCAGGTCCTCACCGGACACGGTTGTTTCGGGAGGTTCCTGTTTCGGATAGGGCGGGAGGAAACGCCCGGGTGTTTCCACTGCGAAGATCGCCCTGAGGACACGGTGGAGCACACGGTGGCGGTCTGCCCTGCTTGGGCGGAGCACCGCCGTGTCCTCGTGGAGGCGATCGGCGGCGGCGATCTCTCGCGTCCGGCCCTGGTCCAGGCCATGGTACGGAGCGAGAGGGCATGGGGAGCCGTCACCTCCTTCAGCGAAGCAGTGATGCTCGCGAAGAGGGAGGCGGCACACGTGAGGGAGAGGCAGCATATGCGCCCTCGCGACCCCAGCCGCCGCAGGATACGGAGACGCCCTGGGCGTCGGGAATCCCAGGCCGATTTCCGGCCACCGTAGGCATGGGCTTGCGGACGGCGAGTAATGGGTAGCTCGCTGTCCGGTAAGGACCAAGCCCAAGTCGACGGCGCGTTGTGTTCCACGCGCGCCTCAAAGAGATGTCAGCACAAAAAGTGATGGGACCCGCAAGGGTCGATGCCTGCCAGGGGTGCGGGTTTGTTCGAAAGAGACACCACAGCCCCTGGCTTAAGGGCTACTGAAGGAACACGGGTGGGTTTTAGTCAGTAAAAGTCTGACACGCCCTCCTGCTCCACCCAGAGCGGGAGAAGTTATTTGATGATTTCCCACCCAAAAAAAAAAAAAAAAAAAAGCATAGTTAGGAAAACGCCAGGCAGATGACGCAAATGATGTTGAATCATTCATGTACCATACAATCAGGGGCCTAAGTCTGCTATTTTTATAAATTCGTCATTCCAACACGATCCCAATGTCATTTTGCTAAAAGTTCGTAATCTGCTAAATTCATAATGAACGATCAGTGGTCGGTCAATGGTCTCGTAATAGAATTGTGTTATAATGGCATTGTCGTATTGCCATTATTATAAAACCCGTTACTAGAAATGATTTTCGAAAAAATACTACTAAATTGGAACATTTTTTCATGCGAGATTTCATTTATATGTATATATTTTTACATATTATTTTAGGAACTGTCAAAAATTACTGCCAAGTCAGTCATTCATTTGTCATTATGTACGAGATTACCAATAAATGCCATTTCTTTCAATGGAGTGTCAGTGGCTGACCATCGGAAAGTCATAATGACGCCATTATATTAGTAGATTACCAAACTTGTCAAAATCAACAATTATGAAATCAATGATAGACCGTTCTGACACTATTATAATAGCAGACTTGAGGCCCTGTTATGATGAATTTGTCACTTACAGGGATACATAAAAAATTGGGCCTTAAATATACGTTTTTACAAGATTTTTATTGGTATTAAAGATAGAAAAGTTAATTAGAAACTAAGAACAAAACAAAAAGTAAAAGAGAAAATCATAATCGAAATTAGAATAAAAAATTGTAACTAGAATCAATATTAAAACATTAAGATTAAAACTAAAATGGATTATGGATTGGGGCTTAAACATATTGACAAAATCTTAGTTTTACAATAGGTATGTACAGATACACGTCTGTCTAAACCCTTGGGGAATACAGGCGTGATTATATGATATGTTAAGGACCTTCGGGCATTTAAAATTTTAAACCATCGCATTTTACATTTAAGGTAAATCTAGTCCACATTTTTCTCATACAAACTTCGGGAGTATATTACTCCACTGTTCAACAAACTATATCAAAAATTAAACATGGTATGATTTTATCTTATTATTAATATTGTCTGTACGGAAACAGAATACTAAAACTAAAAACCATTAAAAAGTTAGGAGCCAACGAAGATTCGTTTTTCTTGCTAATTTAACGTAACTTTGGGCGTATTTCAGTGATAAAAGAAGTGTTAAATCTCCAAAATTGAGTCAATACCGACAAAGCTCAACTATCTAAAAGTTTAATAAACTTTAATGGTCATTGATTTATGCAGTATTTTTTTCTTAAAACTCGATCTTCCGAATATATAAAAATATAAATAATGTTGTGCGTGTAGACTAGCATCTAACTGCTCATCACGGGTACTACCTCTGTCGGACACGAAGCCTCGTGAGACAGCGTGCTTTTCAGCCAGGCGAACCAGTGAGTTCGAGCCCGCGACTAGGTTCGCCTTAATACATTTTAAAAATGATTACATCTTTATTTTTTCGTAACTTTCACATTGAAATGGACGTCAAAGAAACTCCGAAAAATCAATTGACCCAGCTCAGAAACTAATTATCATCGGATCTGTATATTAATCAACAAGACGTCCAGCGAATTACTTCAGAAGCGGGTCAATTAAAAAAGTTTTTACTGATGGTGAGCCTAAGAAACTGTACTTAATGGTAGAAAGTATCGGATTTTATGACTTGTGAGCGAGGCTTTTGTTTCACAGCAAATTGAATTTCTAAATAAGTAAATTAATATCCCTGAAGGAAGTTATAAGAAATTGTGAAGTTTATTGTTTTGGGCCTTAGGCGGTTAGCAAGTCAGTGCTTATAGCGCCGTAAAATGCGACACTTTTAATATAAAATGTTTTTTTTTTGCTACATTTCGCTACTACGTTCTTTCGATGTTTTAGCACACCGTGGCAGGCAGTGGTGCACGAAAGGCTCACAAATAGAACTTCCAAAAAACTCCCACATTTTACACTGAATGATGGTCATCGTGGCGAGGCGGTTCCGTTAGGTTGGGGGTTGGTTTTGTAGGGAAAAAATGGTTGAGCTGGATGGTGCTGATCCGTGCGTCAAGTTCGTGAATGGGCGCCGGCGTCGATTGAAAATGGTCACCTCTCAACTTCCAGGGATTATTTTTTATCTTAGAATTGTTCTTCATTTCTTTACACTGTTCTCAAATAAAGAAGCAACAAGAATAACGCAGTCAGGATTTTTTCATCTCTTGATAATGAAAGAATATCCTTGGAGCTTCTAGCCCGACCTTCTCCATAGAGATCTAAGTTTTGGAATGGACAACTAGTTTCAACTTTCCAACTAACTGATCGAATTTTTGACAGTCAATTATTACCTGTAAATGGTTTTATTGAAATAAATGCTTTGAGTTTGAGTTTGATGTCCTGGACGCGTACCACGAGGGTTGGTTCGTGGTGGCGTGGAAAAAGAGTTTCTGGAAGGAATTGAGGCAGGCCTTTGCTCGGCTGTGGGACAGTTTAGGCTAAACAACAAATCGTCAAATAATTTTTTTTGTAGGATTACCAATCATCATAGTGTCATGAGTTTCCATTGATACCTTTAAAATCACTTCTCAGAAACTAGTATATATATAAAATAAAATACCTAACTAATAAAATACCTCCCAACATACCTACTCGAACTGAATGAAACGAAATTTAAATCTTGTATAAAACGCATTCTATGCAGCCATGCTTATTATAAGTTGGGGGATTACATCGCTGACAAAAATGCTTGGCCAAACGCTGCTTGTCCTGCTCCACAAGGTAGCTTAAACTAAATTGAATAACATTTGAAAACATTGTTGAAGCTGCTGAAGACTGTAAAAGCTAGATATCTTTGCATTGTATAAAGTCAAACTTTTAGTATTGTATAATTGCATAGCATATGTGTGAGCACTATGTTCCTACTATAAAGCTAACATTTACAGGGTACGTCTTTCATTGACTTGAATGTGCCCTGGCAGCTGAGAGTATGTCATGCTCACTCAAATGTCTCGCTGGTGGTGGCGTTTGTGTTGGATCATTAAGTTCCCTTCAAAATGGTTGAGCTGAATGGTGCTGATCCATCCGTCATGTTCGTGAACGGGCGCCGCCAATACGGAATGGACATCTCTTAGCTCCCACGGCTTATTTTAATTTCTAAATTGAGTGTTTTTTTTAATTACGGACGCTTTTAATGTGCTCATCTTTTTACATCGTTCTCACATTGATCATTTCAACATAATGATGTAAACAACTTTTTGTAACAATATCATGATTTCAAAAGAGTGTCCATGGAGTTTCTTGCCCGTTCTTCTCCATAGGTACACCTACGCTTTGGAATGGGCAACTAGCTTCATCTTTCTAACTCACCGACCTTGACAATTCAAGAGTGCCTGTAACTGGTTTATTTGAAATGAATGCTTTGAGTTTGAATCCCTACATCTGACTTATTTCGCTAATCCCTCGGCTGTTAGGCAGACTCATTGAGTCTGATGATAATAGAAAAGTAATTGTGTTAATTACTTAACAATTCAAGATTTAATTACAGGACACTGGCCTGAGAGGACAGGTCCACTCAGTCTGTGTGGTTATTTCCACAAAAGCCCATTAAAAGTATCAATCTATATGAATCGTCTTCACATCATCTGACCAAGGATTATGTCTGAACTTAAAAGGAGACTGTGACCTCTGAGCTTGTATTGGCCTTTCTTCTAAGAGTAGTCATATACGTAACGCCCACGTAAGGTTTGCGTGTGAAAATGTTTGTACAAACCTACATAAAGAAAATAAATAATTTCCATTTATCATAATCTTAAATAACGTTGCGAAGGCAAAAATAAATACTTAATCTTAGCTGAAAAACGAGGGGAGCATACATAAGCAAATACGACTTACTGATAACCGACACCACATCCAGTACGTAAAACATATTTTTTCTGTAACATCTCTATTAATATAAACTCTACATACAATACTTAAGTCAAGGACTCTATCGCAGAGAGCACTCCACGAAGCATTACTTTTATTTACTTGTTTACTCTATGTGTTGTGTATTTAGTCGATGTAGAGCAACTGCTCTATGTTGAGATAGTTTGTTTTATGTTTTTTTCTGAATAAGAGAAAGAAGGAGTCATATCGATAAGGTTATGATGAAAATAATAAACTAGGATCAATTTGGGCAGAGCGGTGGTGACCTAGTGGTAACGACCGTGACTTACTGGTTCGAACCCAAAAATGCGCTTTAATTTGTGTAAATTATTTCATGACCACTGCTCCCAAAACGGTGAGGAAAATTAGTCTCTCCTAGAAACGAAAATTCGAAAAAATGTGACATCTAGAAAGCCCACACTGTGCTCGCGTGGTGGATTATGGCCCGATTCCCCTCACAGAGAGGAGGATTATTTTAGGCTGATCACGAGGACTTTGTGCAAGTTGAAGTCTTGCACAAACCCTCCAGCCTCAAAGCTGTATAGCTGAGATTTGAAGTGTATGTGATGTGGTGAGTGCGAATTAAGTCAATTCAGCAACTTCTCAAGAACAGAGCACAAATGCAGGCAATTCGTGCTCTGTTCTTGAGTAATTAGTAATTTTGGGTCCAAACGGAGAGTGAATACAAGACTCGACGCTCGGCTAATGCGTTAACGACAACCAGACCAGAAGGCCAATTCTACTAATTAAAAACGTTCGCAGTGTCATCTCGGCGACAATCGAATTTCAAAAAATTTACAAAAATGTATAGGAATTTTTGACAGATTGACACTGAGATCAGACTGTGAATGTTCTTAAAATTACCAGAATTGCCCCTCTGATATATGTATTAGGTATATCATTCCATTATTTTCTCAGTGTTTTTTTTTTCCTTTTTTTAGCATGATACGCCCGTATCATACTTTTACTGACTAAAACCACAAAATAAAGAGAGCGCAGAAGGCAATCACATGTATGTACTTCGATTTTCATACCTACGCTCGGCGGTCGCGCTAGGGTTGTCAACTTTGGCTTATACACAAAAAACTATCGTGGTAGTGGCACTCGTATTTAGGTCTTTGCCATGATCACAATTAATCTCAACTCTAATAGTTATGATCGGTGGCGGGCGGCTACGCGGGTGGCCCGGCCGGCTTGCCAAGCATTTCTATCTTAACTATTTTATTTGTGCTAAAACCCACCCGTGTTCCCTCAGTTGCCTGTGTGCCATGAGCCACGGTATCTATTTCGAACAACCCGTACCCCTGGCAGGATATTTTCAGCGTTCATGAGTCGTTGCTAGAATTTATTATAAAGTAGTCGCTTTAGATGTAAGAGTCCGCAATAGACAAATGTAGATCAACAGCTATTCTACTCCTTTTTTTATTTCAATACAAAATATTACATCATCCAAACAACAAAAGCTGTGCCAAACGGGTGCGTATACGCTCCGATCAGTCATATCACTGTACCCTAAAGCTAGGCGCACATGACAGTTGCAACGGGCATTTTGTTACAAAAAGAATAGTGCGTCCCGCTTGTAGTGCGTGTTCGTTCATAAAAAATAGGCTAAGTACTTTCACACGATGGGTTCTGTTACACAAGGCAAAAAACGCCAAAAACACGTATCTTGTCCACAGAGGAAGTCTCCATAGACCCCATGTCATTTATAGCTTTATTTTATTTTTATTATTCGTTGTTATGGTGGCAATATAAATACATACTCTATGAAAAGAGGTATGCCCGCTGACAGTAAGACATACGGAGGGACGAAGGGATGGACGGACAGACAGGCTTAGCTACAGGGCCTTTGGGTACGAAAACAATGAAGGAGGGTTTCTTCAATGCGTTGCGTTGCTGCGCGGCACTCCCCAATCTACGCTAGCCTTTATTCCTTTGCGGCTGCAAGTTTAGATCAGGTAAGTGCTCGGGTTCAGTAGCGAGTACTTGTAAGTTAGCACTAAACAACTTGAGAATTCAACTTTAACGGATTAAGTAGTTGTGCTAACAATGTTAGTCTTCCTCGCTCGTATTGGTAAAAAGGTTAGACTGTAGTCCTGTAAGTTAGGTTGGTAGTGGTAGTTGGAAGCGTCAAAGAGTGAGATGAGTAAGAATTTAAACCAACTTCTTAGAGGAGGATGTTAAGGAGGAGAGTGAGGGAGAAATCGTAATTTTATGGAGGCTCTTGTTTAATGAGCCCCAACCAGTTCTGAAAAAAGAACGGTTCTCGTGAATGTAGTTCATTATAAATTTAGATACCTAAATTAATGAGGCAGCCCATTACCTAAAACACGATGGTCAAAACACTGTTTACCCCGAACCACCAAAAACTTGAGATTTTGTTTTTGTTGGTAATATTAAATTATTCGTTAACACTTGTGTGTAGTATTTTTTTTTCGTTTTCTTTAATACCAAGATCTTACTATTTCTTTTAGTTTAAGAGATTTATTACCTCTTTTTTCTCTTCCTGTCTTCATCGTTGTGTTTTCTCAACTAGAATATTGTGTCTTCACTGTCAACCTAGGTTATCTGTGGAAACGTCATTGATGTAAATTCTTTTGTTATCTGAGATGTAATAATATTAGTGTAAAATGGTTTAATTTTTCTAACAAAATAAATAAACTCAACCTTTCTTTGAACACAGAAAAGCCCCAACACAATTAAGTAAATTGGAAAAACTTAGTAACCGCTGGCTCCCCCGACACACAACCAGTGCCAACAGTTAACAGTATCAAAACTAGTTGATCCGCGTCTAACCTACCTTGTGAGTACTTACAACGAGTTCAGGCGTAACCAGGTTTACCTAAGTTTTCATAGTGAATTTTTTACAAAACTTTCCTACTGGTTTGGCTCTTGGTTATGATGATGAGTATGTGAGTGAATTGTGATCCTGCCAATATTATAAATGTGAGTGTTTGTATGTTTAGTTTTTTTTACTAAAAATCATAAAAACGGCTTAACGGATTTTGGCGAAAATTTGGCACACAGGTAGTTTATAACCTGGACAAACACATAGTATACTTTCTTTCCCAGTAGCACTACTCCTTCCCGCGTCCCATGGGAATGTAAATTCCCATGGGACGTGGGAAGGAGTAGTGCATAATTTTCAACATCCATGCGGGTGAAGCCGCTGGAAAAAAGGGTGGACCGTGGATGAGTGACCATCATCACATACCAAGACCCCTCCGTGCTTCGGGAAGCAGTTAATCCGTTGTTCCCGGCTGTCGTTCGTGGATCATTCACAGTCGCTACTGGTCGTCAGAAGCCCAAAAGTCTGACCACTAGTCTGACCAAGGGGTATCTTATTACCCAGTATCTGGGTTGTGGAGGTCAGATAGTTCACTGCATGTGAAATACTGGTATTCAGCTGCATCCAGTTAGACTGGAAGCCGATTCCAACATGGACGGGAAAAGGCTAGGCAGATGATGTATCTACTAATATTATAAAGAGGAAAGATTTGATTGTTTGTTTGCATTGTATAGGCTCCGAAACTACTGAACAAATTTGAAAAACCGGGTGACATAGGTTACATTTTATTCCCGTTTTCCCAGAGGAACGGGAACTACGCGGGTGAAACCGCGGAGCACTGCTAGTAAAATTTTAAAACGCTTCAACTGATAGTTTTTCCTATTTTAAAAACTCTTATATTATAAGCGCAAAGACTTAGCTGTCGAACCGAAGGCCTTACATTTTTTATAATATTGTTCAAAGAACATAACATGGTACATCTACGTTTGTAGCACGTAATATTTCAGAAATATATTTTTATTACGTTTATTGCCTCACGGACGGAGCCTTTTATTTGTTGAGAGGTCAAGATTGTTGTTTTATGTTGTACTTCACACTTAATATCCAGCCAGGTACGTAGCAAAGTCGTTTGGCACGTCATAAAGTGATTTAACACACATTAATGAACACTTGCCAACCTATTTTCGGATATAATGTTGTTCTCCGCTGTACTTCTTAATAAAAGCTGACTTATGAAAAGAACAGGGCAATTTTGGTCCTTATCAGTGCACAGGCAGAGAACAGTGGTGGTGAAGTGGTAACATCTGCGACTTAGTGGTGTTGGTTGTAGGTTGTAGGTTAGGTCTCAAACGGTGACGGAAAGCATCGTGAGGTAGCCTGCATGTCCTAGAACCAAAAAAAAAAACAACGACATGTGACATCTACGAAACCGCACTATAGATTACGACTTACGACCCACTCCCGCTCACTGAGAGGAGGCCTGTGTCCCAGAAGTGGGAACATAATAGGCCGATTATGATTGTATTCGAATCAGTACCGACTACTGGTCAAGATTTGGTCTTTCTGTCCGAATAAAGTTAGAGAAGACGAATAAGCTGGTTTTATTTTGTATCAAAAATATCAACAATAAAAGCTGGATACACTTCGACTACCTGCCATTAAATCCACGAGACTGGACCCTCTTCATCATTCAAAAGATAACAAATCGACGCTAGAATCTGACACGGGCATGATAAAAGATATCCTAGAAATCTATACAAAAGTGGTACTTTAATATTATATAACGTGGGAAATATTTCAAATACAAAATGTATGCTTTTATTATTAAAGTACCTCCGTCTGTCTATCTGTAGTTAAGTTTCTACGCCTTAACAGCTCAAAAGATTTTGATCAAAATTGGCACACAATTTGTTTGTAAGTTTCTTAGTTTGTAAGTTTGAATATAGGGGTAATCTGTGGAACTATCAGTCGGGTTCGAAAAAATATTTTTGCATTTGATAGTCCAGTTCTTGAGTAAAGTAAATATTAAACAAATAGCCTAAATATTTAACATCACGTTACAATCCTTAGGAGTTGAGCGAAAAGAAAAAAAAGTCCGAAAGAACGCTAAGCAAAAATGAACTAATAGCGAGGGAACATGGAATGCGACGCAGTGGATCGGAGGACAAAATTTCACGCGGACGAAGTTGTAAGCGAAAGCTAGTGCATAATATTATAGAAATCATTGATGTATTGACAGGGAGGAAGGGTCACGAGGGTTGGAGCTATTTATGTAACAATATGTTGGCTGGTCCTGACAGGCAGTAATAGTTGCTTTACGAAAATACGGATAGAACATTATGTAGCTGATAAAGGAATTGATCGTGTTTAGTTTTTTAAACGGCTAAAACTAGGAAGGGGTTCTCGATTCGTGTGTATTTTTTTGGGTTTGGGTTCCGCGATATCTTCGGCAATTGTGAAAAGATTTTAAAAATTATTTTTTAGTGTCAAATTTTTACTAACTTTGCTTGGGTAGTTTAGCTTTATTATTACGTTTTAATCCACTTTTAGTGTCTTGATGATGTTCATATACATACCCACTGCCACTACTTTTAGATAGCAAGTAGTGACAATCGAATTGTTGCAGAGTAGGTAACTTTTTGAAAGTTGGTTGTTTTTTTATTAAAAACGTTTTTGTTCCTTTTGTTTCCAGTACTAGAAAAATATCTGGAGGCATGAAATGCATGTAACTTAAAGAGTCATGAATTATTAATGTTGATGAATGGAGAGGGAGAGGAAGGCCTAATGGATTGTGTTAGGGATGATATTCCTATTCTTACCTGAAACCCTATTACTATTCTTAAACACTAAAGATAACAGCGGGTATAGTAGGATATAATCACTATACACAGTTTCAGCTCAAAATAAAATACTCTAAGAATTGATACCAAACTTTCGGTTTCATATGTTTCTTAAATTCAAATCATAACAAACATGTCACCGCACTACGTAGGTCAATAACTTTCCACGTTACTTGCCAATATCACGATAAGTCTCTTCCGAGTGATGTGTTTATTTCAATTCGAAAAGATCGGTTTCTGGTATCAATGTGTTAAAAATTCTCATAACTACCGAACATGTACAATTAGGATTATAAAACCCTTCCAATATAGTTTGATATCATCCAAAGAAGTCGTGCCCTTGGTGTGTATATACCCTTTCCGTTACACGTTGTATAACAGATGAAAGTATTTATTTCATCCTAGTAACAAACAATACTGTAAGTGCAAAGAGCCAAAACATGAGGCTAATTCAGCACAAAACTTAGTTGCTAGAGATGTTGCAGGCATTATAGGTCGTAGAAGGATATTTATGAAATTACTACTTTTTATACTTGGGCTCTCTCATTTATTTGAGGCAGTATCCATAGGAAATGCAATCCGGTTAATCCGTAAGATACGAATATCCACACAATTTACTAGACATCCAAATCTGGATTGGTAAATCGAAACCAGAATTTCATAGACTGTTTTTTTTTTAGAATGAGTTTATGATGACAGTTTTAATGATTAAAATTATCAAAGAAAGAAAAAACACTTGATTTGATTAACATTTGTGCTTATATTTTAATATGTTTATAAAAAACTTAAGCAAAATCACATGAACAAACGAATAAAAAGAAAAGAGTTGTTTATTTTGTGTTAACTTTAACAAAAACAAAAAAACATTCGAATATTCGGATTTGACCAAACATCCGTACGGATTTTAAACTGGTTAAATGCGGATTTTCATCCCTAAGTATCAGTATCTGATGTTATAACGTAGGTAGGTAGAGATCAACCAGTTTAAAATTGCACGCCCCCCACTGCTTCTTGCATAGGTACACATTTAAAATGCTTATATACAAATTTGAGTGGAGGGGCGTGCAATTTTAAACTGGTTAATCTCGACAAATTTATAATTATAATTACTAATAAGCGTTTTATAAATTAAATAAACATATATTTTCATTTATTTCGTTGTTTGGCAGATAAAAAGCTGTCAGACACAAAGTTACCTACTGACTTGGCAATAATACTGTTGGTTTTTTGGGTAAGCATTGGTTAATTAATTATTCCATTTGAGTAACATTCAATAATCATGTTTTCTTGAATTAAAATATTAGGTGTAGTTACAGTAGGATTTACTATTTCCACATATAAAATATCCAAACCCCTTAAAACCTTTACACACAGTAGTAAAAGTACTGCACAACGCTATTTTTCAATTCAGTACACAGAGATTTACATCCAAACTTTATTGCAAAACTCGGCATCCTCCAAAATGGCAAACATTGCAACATACCACAGCACAGTTATGTGTTCCATATATCTGTCTGCTTTCAATCTACTTTATGTACTTCATGTAATTCAGTAAGCCCAGAGACACACGAGCGTTCTTTTAACGCGGCGATTTTTAAACGCGCACTAGATTTTTTACTCTTTGTGTGAGAGCATTGAGGATGCAACAAAATGCATCTCAGTGCGTCACAAAAATAGTGTCTGATTTTTACTCTAATTCCCGGGACACATGACGCTAGTTTTTCAAAGCTAGGATAGCAAGCTAGAACCTCTGTATACATCTGGCTTGCTGTCCTGACTTGGAACATAGTACCTAGTGATGTTAAACACGATAATAGTAAATTTTAAGCATTGCGGTGACTTATTCCGGAAAGAAAAATGATCTAATTGGATACTATCTTCGCCAGCCACGCGAAGTTAGTAAACTAACCAGCATAGTTAAAGGAGATCGGGCGCTACTAGCTTAAACATTGAAACTCCATTTTATTAAACTAGCCTAGCTTGGGACGCTAGCTTACATTACAAGCTTTCTCACTTGCTTACTAGCCTAAAATGAAGCTAGTTTTGTAAACACGAAGTCACTAACTTGCTGGCTTACTAACCACTAGCTTGCTACCCTAGATTCAAAAACTGGCCTTGTACTATCAACGCTAAGCAGTGTGATAAAAAAAATCCGCGTTATAAAATCGCCCGTGAGCATGAGGACTAAGAGGCGTTCACTAAAACTGATTGTGTATCTTTACGTCCTGAATCAAAGTTGTGTTTATATTGTGTACTTGGCTTAATAACGTGATGCTGTACTTCTGTTAGTATTTTAGTGCTTGCAGTAAATCTTGTTTTTCTACAGGCTTATTAAGTTCTGGTTCTTTTGAGGCGAATTCCGTCCGGCTTCGGGACATGACTGTGCGCGTCGATTGTTTCAATGATTAAGATGTCACGTGACTATTTGAGCCAGTTCGAATAAGTTAGTTGACGCAAAATCGGCGCAACCGACATTTTTTCCACATCTCGAGGCAGTGGCCTCAGTTTGTACAAAGTTGTAAAAAGGCTAGTTAGAACAATACAGTGAATTATAATTATTTATCTTTTTTGAGTGTGAGAAATCATCAAATAACTTCTCCTCAAATAGCAGGAGGGCCTGTCAGACTTTTACTGACTAAACCGTGTTCCCTCAGTTGCCTGTGTGCCAGGGGCAACGGTATCTCTTTCGAAAAACCCTCACCCCTGGCAGGTAACGGCTCTTGCGGGCCCCTTCCGTTGGTGCAGCCCGATTGACAAATCACCATCTTTTTCTACTGTCTTAATATCACCGCTTATCTCTCCTTACTATGACTTAGCACAGCGGGCTTTTACGCCTCACTTCAATAAGTACAGTCAGCGTCAAAAAGATGATAAGAGATACATCGATAAGAGTTCATGCCAAAACAAAAAAGTCTACAATCAAAGCTCCAAAATATTATAACAATTTGTAACCACAAAATATATTAGTAACACATTTGATACTTCTTTATTGCTACTCATCGAAACAGTATTTATCATCATTTGCCCAGCTTTTTCTTAGCTATATTAGGGTCGGCTTCCAGTCTAAAACTATGCAACTGAATACTAGTATTTTACATGGAGCAACTGCCTATCTGACCTCTACAACCCCGGTACTGGGTAATACGATACCCTCCGTAAGATTGGTTTTCAGGCTTCTGACAACCCGTAACGACTGTCAGAGATTGAAATAGTCAAAATCAAAATCAAAAATCGTTTATTCAAATAAGCCTCAGAATCAGTACTTTTTTATTAGACAGTATCCTAAAACGCCCGCTCTTCACCACTTCCTAGTGCTATGGAAGTATTTTAGAACATAACATATCACATGAATTTTTGACGGTATTTATTGGAGACTGACTGTACCTACATGGTTCGGCATACAACGTCGTATCAAGCAATTAGTGTGAAAGCATTGGGCTCATTAGAACGATCGGTCTGATGGCCTGAGATCGTAAAACTTCGGGCCCGAAGCGTATCGCTTATGCTATTCGGCATAAGGGTACGTAAGTAGCTCTCTATGTTTTTATTTCTACAAGGTTGGGGCCGGTTATTGGGTTTTATTGTCATTGATTGACCGTCGGAGAGTTTTGGTATTGAAATTGCATTTAATATTGACGAGTAGGTACTCATTCTGAGTTATGGTAAAATATGACTATTATAGTTAACATGAATGAAAAAATGTTCGCTTGATTTATGAAGCTTTTTTAACTGACTTCAAAAAGGTGAGGAACGAATTTATGAATTGAATGGACTCCTAGGATCACAATTAGTTTGTATTTGTTGTCGTGTATTTTCCGCCGTATCTCACGCATTGGTTTTGAAAATTCATGTTATAATGGAATTACTGCAACTAGAATAAAATGACTTTAATTTCGAAAGTCTGTACCTTTGGACCTGCCAAAGTCACAGACTTCGGTTTTATTACGGTTTTATTAAGACATTTTATTTTTCAAAGAACAAATTACAGTTCACTTATAGAGAAACTTAACTAAATTAACAATAGGTTGTAGTTGATATTACGACGTTCAAGCAATTCAAGAAACTGAACATCACAGTTTCATTAAAACATAGAGCAAATATGTGCTTAAATCTAGATAAAATTCAAAACACAAAACAGTACAAGCTAAACTTATGTGTGTGTTACAAAAAATAAAATGTAATAAAATTAAAAAATCTAAACTTTAAAGTGGATTTTAATGTTGAAATTAGATAGTTTGTAGCTAAAAAGGACTCTAATGTGTTTACTCTTTTATAATTATCGATTAAATGCCTTTGTTGGCAGAAAACGATCATAATTTCAACATTAAAATACACTTTAAAGTTTCGTTTCGATTCACCCCTGCAGTCTCTATTCACCCCGTTTTACTGTACAAGGTTCTCACTCTTGGTACTTCTAGGTCGTCTTGATTACGGGTATTATATCTACGAGTCATTTGTGTAAATGAAATATTTGTGTGCATGTTGGTCTTAAGGATCTTTCGTATAGTCATGCATGTATGGTACGTATACAATTGTTGTAGGTTAAATAATTTTGCTCTTTTGTAGAGTAATTCTGTAGGAGTATCGTAGTTGTAATTGAAGAGGACTTTGACGATTTTATTTTGTGTTCGTTGTAGGTGTTGTTGATTTGTTTTTGCAGCTTGACCCCATACTTGGATCAGATATTCCAAATGTGGCTTGATTAGTGTGTTTTAAATAGTATGTCTTAGCTTGTAGGGTACGTAATTTTTGTAATGTTACGTATGGCTCCGGTTAGTGGAAGTATTCGAGACATTACGTAGTCGATATGTGCTCTGAATGTCTACTTACTGTCCACAATCAGGCCCAAATATTTTTCATGCGTTGATTTTCGTAACGGTTGGTTAGTTATTGTAAGATTTGGGAATGATGGTATTCGAAATTAAAGTAAAGGAAGACTTTGAAATTAAAGTCATTTTCACTTCGTAGTGTTTTTGTTGATTGTATTTTTAACCGACTTCAAAAAGAAGGAGGTTATCAATTCGACATTTTTTTTTTTTTTTATGTATGTTCGGGCATAACTCCGTCGTATATAAACGGATTTGCTCTTTTTTGTTAAAAAGGGGTTTACTCCGAAATGGTCCCATTGAAATTTCATATAGATCTGATGATGCGTTTCGGAGACAGACAACGGAACTCTTCAAAAAATTACAGCAAATCAACCGCGAATGTTGCTATCGCATAAATGTGTATTGTTTTGACCCCAAGGGTGATGAAATTTCGAATTCGTGTGGGGTAGATAACTAAAAAGTGAAAAATAAAAACTTTTTTCAAAAAATAACAACCGAAACACTACAAAGTGCAAAATAACTTTAATTTCGGAAGGCGGTGACAAATAATAAAAATACACATCCAAAGTCACCGACTTCCCAAATTAAAGTTATTTTGCACTTTGTAGTGTTTCTTTGGAAGTCGGTTGTTATTTTTTGAAAAAAGTTTTTATTTAACAAAACTTTGATACACTGGTTTTCAAAAATAATAAAATACAACTTACCTTCTGTTTAAAAAATATGTGACCGTCTAGAGCTAATAAGACCTCAAATTATTATCCTCAATCATCCCAACCCGCTCCAAAGTAAACTACTCATATTAGAGTCGGCCGCCAATCTCATTTGACATCCGCATTTCTGGGACCCTACCATGCAAGTGACACCCAGAAATTAAACTAGTAGTCCTTCAAAGTGGACGGGCCTCAGTTCATTACGTAAGTACGACTCAGCAATTTATCCTCTCTCAGAGCATATAACTTAATAGGGGCGAGGCACTAAGTACACGAAAAGTTAAGTGGTCCGGTATAAAACTGACCTTTGTGCTCAGAGCGAAGATCAAAGAGAAAGAGATGTACCTAGGGACCGGCGGTACTTGGAATATTATAAATGAAAATAATTCATTAGTTTTCTGGTCATAATATTTCGTGTTTTTTTTGTGAAATATTATTTGGGTTGTTTTGCAGGGATTTTGCAAATTCCCACTGCTGGGACACAGGCCTTCTTTCTACGAGAGGGAGTGGGTTATCTATTACAAGGGCCCAGTACGGGTTGGTAGATGACACATGTTTTTGAATTTTTGGTTCTGGGACATGCCGCCGGCCGGTTTCCGGTTTGCAGGGATATTTATTACGTAATCGTGTAAATGCGATAATATAGCCTGATGGATTCTAGGTTCTTTCGTAATATTTAAGAAGATATAGGAAGGTATTTTGTTTTCATCATAAAATATTTTTACGTAAATGTCGTTAGAATGTTTAGCGTAAAGTTTCTCATAATATTTTTTGTCATCATAAGGAGGTTTTTAAGCTATTGCATAGCTTTTATCGCGGGCTTTGAGCGCGGCGACCGAATCAAGAAATTCCGTAACGAAAATAAAAACAACACACCCCCCTCCGCCTACCATGTAGCTCGGCCGAGCGTTCGCTATATGGTACGACTGTACGATATAATAAAATTTGTTTTCTTATCGGTCACCACGCTCCAAAAGTGTAACTTGAATTAATATCAAAGAAAAAAAAACTGCATAAATAAAAATAATTATAATTGCATAAGTTGATAACAAATGCTATGCAATAAGCTTTACCGCGGCAGTCCCCGAGTGCCACACGTATTTTTTATCCACATTTATATGCCAACTACGTCGTACAACAATGTGGGTGTATTACGAACAGAGGTATCTTCCCCTTCTGATCCCTTCCGGGGATACAAACTTGGTGTATGTTTTGTTAAAATTAGAATAAGTGAATACTTCCTTATTATAATGATCCTTTTGCAGGACCATTCTTGTGTGTGAAAAGGTTTGACTGAAACACGTGAAAATTACTTTCTAAATAACAGGTGGAAAAAACACCCTTAACGAAGCCGAGAGTCACGTGTTCCCTTATTATAATATATATTTTTTATATTGGACATAGCTGAGAACTTTCTGGTTACGAAGATATTAAAGGTCAAAATTCCAATTACTTAAAAAAAAAAAAAAATATACGAATATAATTTTTAAATAACTTAACTTTAGATTCAACAGTTCGTGTACTTTTGCATGCACCCTTAAGAGGACACTAGTCGCAGGCTCGAACTCACTGGTGGGCCTGGCTGCAAAGCACGCTGTCTCACCAGGCATCGTGTCCGACAGAGATAGTATCAGTGATGAGCAGTTGGATGCTAGTCCACACGCACAACGTTATTGGGTGAGATGCAGGATCATTTATAGCGAGGCAGGCGCGTAAAAAAATTAAGAAAAGCCCTCGGAAGATCAACTTAAATGAAAAGACTGGATAGATCAATGACCAACATAGTTTACTGAACTTTTTGATATTTGACCTTTGTCGGCACCGACATAGTTTTGGAGATTTTACACGTTCTTTATTACTTAAACACGCCCAAAGTTAGCTTAAATTAGCAAGAAAAACGAATCTTTGTTGGCGCATAACTTTTTAATGGCTTTTTATTTTAGCATTCTGTTTCCGCAAAGACAATATTAGTGATAGGACAAAACCATAACATATTTAATTTTTGATGTAAATTATCGAACAGTGGAGTAATACACTCCCGAAGTTATTATGAAAACAATATCAACCAGATTCACCTTAAGGTGCTTGTGTTTATGTTTGCTTTCGTTTCGTTACGCACAACGTGCATCAAATTTTCACACCAAAAATAGAAGTCGTTCAGTCGTTCCAGCAATTATTTTTACACAGTCACTTAGTTTATTAAACAAAATGCTAACATGACGGCTTCTTGAAGGCTTTTTTACACCTTGTATTTCAACTTTTAATTTGGAGGCACAAATATCTTCCTTGTTTCCATAACCTGAAAGAGGAAATTCTAAATGGCTTCTCATTGTCGGCTTGCCTTTTTTACAAATAAAATTCTTCGTAATGAAATGTAGGTGGGCTCCTAAATGGTTTCAGTGTTCCGTTATGGTGGTTCCAAACAATTGTGAATTTCTCATAAAATACCCGTAATAGAGTCAGAATTCGGTATTTTTATTTAGGAGTTTTTATAACGAGCACTAAATGGATTTTGAACCTTTATATATAAGTACTTTGTTGTGTAAAGAACCTTTACTATAAGTGCGAATAGTTTCAGACTTAAATGCAGCATATATTCTACTTAAACAAGACGTGGACAAAGAGTGAAAAATAGTCTTTGATTTATAACATATACTCGGACAGGATAAGTTTTTAACCAGTGCGCAAACTGTAACCATGAATTCAGCATATCATTGTGGACCCCCAGCGCAGAATTTTTTCGTCGGTTATACAATAAAAAAAAATCAGCTGTTCCATACATTTTGACCGCGTAGGTATTGCACTTTTCTATGAAACAGCGGTTTTTTTTTTGTATAACCGACGAATCATTTTGGCGATAGCGTCTAGAATAAGATCCTGAATTCATGGTTACAGTTTGCGCACTGGTTAAAAACTTATCCTGTATAGCTAACGCCTTTTTCCCATGAGGGTAAGCAGAAACTACAGACCGCCATCTGGTAGGTACGATCCTTACATACTCTTTTGCTTCGTTAACGGTCATACATAGACTGTGATATATTTTCAAAGTGTTTTTCAAGCATAACTAACGAAATGTTAGTGTCATCATCATCATCATTTCAGCCGAAAGACGTACACTGCTGGATATAGGCCTCCCCCAGGCTCCTTCACTTCGACCGGTCTTGTGCTTCCCACATCCAGCGGTTACCCGCGGCCTTCACAAGGTCATCGGTCCATCTTGTGGGATGCCTTCCCACTCTACGTCTTCCGGTACGCGGTCGCCACTCCAGAACCTTTTGGCCCCATCGGCCATCTGTTCTGCGAGCAATGTGCCCTGCCCACTGTCACATAAGTTTGGCAATTCTTCGGGCAATGTCGGTTGCCTTCGTTCTCCTGCAGATCTTTTCATTTCTGATTCGAACGCGTAGGGAAACTCCGAACATAGCCCTCTCCATTGTTCTTTGGGTGACTTTAAGCCTTCTGATAAGGCCCATTGTGAGCATGTTAGTGTACCTCTGCCTAACCATTCGGGGAAACAAGACGTATTATTATGATATATTTTTCAAAATTTTAAAACGGCACTTCATTGGCTTTTAATATTTAACATCACTTATCATAATCAAACTATAAAGTACCCACTGCTGGGACTCAGGCTCTCCTCTCTCCGAGGGATGGGCCTTAATCCACCACGCGTGCCCAGTGCGGGTTGGTAGATGTCACATGTCTTAGAATCTTGTCCTAGGACATGCCGGTTTCCTCACTATGTTTTCCTTCACCGTTTTGAGAGGAGTGGTGATGAAAAAATGACCACTGTCACTGTATTCTCCAATTACTCCAGTATGTATCCAATGTATTATAATTATGTTTTGTGGACATACTGATCAAATACGACACAAAGATTTAAAAAAAAAATGATGATAAACATATTTTTGAGGATGACTTTATGTATTGGGAAGCTTGTCTGGGTTCGAATCTACGACCTTAAACTCGTAAGTAGCACTGTGCCACCTCCGACATCAGTAGATACATAGAAAACGAGGATTCGTTTCACTTTGTAAATCTTAGAGGAATATCCTGTTAGATTTACAAAGATAATCTTGAGAAGGCAGGATAACAGCAGCAAAACGGAGCTGCTAACGTTTTCTTAGCTCTTCTTAGTTTTTTTAGTAGACTGTAGTTATTACAATGTTTTTCCGGGAAGCTTCCAACTTGTTAAGTATTACTTACCTGTACGTACTTTTGTAATTAAGTTTCGTCTAAGAAATAACCCTTAACTAACTACTTGCACTCTTAATGAGCTTGCAATAAATGCCATATTCGTATAAACAATTCTGTTTTGCTTGTGTAATTTCTGTCTGTTGGGTAGGTAAAGGTTTCCCTTTCGCCTTCCGCATCAATATTGCGACCGTATTATCATCGAATGGGTAAGCAGGGACGTACTTTTGGTGTTGGTTCGTCAACACAAAAGATATCTACTTTTAGACTGATAAGAACAGCTGTTGCTGAGACAGTGTGTTCTTGTTGTTTTGTTTTAATTTTATTTGATTATTAGTTTATTCATTTATTTATAGGTATAAAAGTTTTGTATTTGGTATGTTGAAACTGTTTGTACAATCGACACATTTGAATTATGACCCACCATAAGCTTATTTTCTTACAGACATTCAAATACAATTAGGTCGACATTCCCGTACACATACATTTCCATGGTAACGACCTTGTTTTCTGCCATATAAATATACCGAAATATACAGAGAATTATCTGTTGCAGTCTCCATCTTTATTAAGAGGTTTTACACACGAGTACGCTATAAAGCTGAATGCACACCCAAAATAAATACGATGCGTACGCATTTTCGTACTAAAAACAATGTGTTTTTAATCTAATATATCTGATTTATTATTTATTTTAATATGCGTTCAACATATGTGTGCTAGAAAACGAGATTCCGCCATCTTTGCATAAATCTTCACTGAATTTTGTTTGCAAAGTGCGTTAAGGCAACAATAAGAAGTGGGGAAGTAAAACGCTTAAAAAATTGAAAAATTATAATGTTGAACTCATTATTATTTAACAATAGTTAAAATCGGGTGTAACTACCTAACTACCATTGCTTGCAATAACAGCCAATAGTCTCAAACGCATTGATCCATTATGGCGACTACAAACATCGTCGTAACGTGCCGCAAAATATCGAGTTCCAGTAAACGGATCTTCTTCGTAATGATGACGCATGTCGGTTTTCTGTTGATTCGTGATTTGACGAACGCCATGATTATATCTTCGTCTATCTTCCAGAGTATCCTCTTCTTCATATCGCTTGATCCAGGTGTTTCGAGATGTCCACTATGTTTCGAGATTATACCTCCCCCTTAACTCTCGAGATATTTCTCGTATACCGTAGCGTTGCTTACTGAGGACTAGTCTTGCCGATATACGATATAAATACAATCGAACTATTTTTTATTCTCATAAGAATTATTATTTGACACCAATTTCTGAGTGACTTTTTCATCCTTTGTCATTTCATACTCGAAAGAGTTCGGAACATGGTTTAAAAAAAAAAACATTTGTTCTGAGTTACACCAGTTAATTCCAAAGAGTTTGGATTCAAAAACGATTACGAATGCTTTATCTAAAATATTATCTATTGCAGTGATGACAAAGGTTAAAATTGCATTGATCTTGGACCCATAATGACATAGCTTGCTTAATATTTAAAACGTCCTAAGTGCGGCATGCACTGTAAAGGAGGGAAATCTTTGTTATTTTGACGGTTTCAAACGATTTATCGTCAAAGTGGGTCATGATTCAAATTTGTCGATTGTACTACTCGTCACTTGTCCTTAAAGGTTCATTAGAAAACCAGAGTCAGACAGCATCTGTCTGGCATTAATGCTAAAATGAACCTATTTTGTGCAGCCTTGAGGCACACACTATTGTTGTTTAACATTATTTTTACTTTTTATTTTGTTACTTACGCATTTTGTGTTTCACGAACTGTGTTCAAATAAGTACACAACCAAAGTGATTTCTAAGGAAGTCCATTCACAGTCAGGGAAATTCATCAATATGCAAATTGACCACTACGTCAATTATTTTTCGTGTTATGTAATACGGGCTGGTGCCTGCAACTCCACGTCAAAGCCGGTACGGAAGAGCGGAATTTTCCATTTTATACCTACGAAAAACCCAAGATGCAGTCTCGAACAAAACTAACACATAAAACTGTCCCCAACTTGTGGTACGTCAGTGGTGATAGCTATGATAAAACACTTTTTTTTTGTTGCAAATTCAATCTTACGCGCACGACTTTACAAAGCAATGTCCAAAAAGACTGACTGAAACATGACTGACGATAGCATTGACACCTGCGCATAATGCGCCCTATTTAGGCGGATGTTTTTAAGACACTGATTGTGTGTCTTAGGTTTGTGTACATCAACGGTTTTTTTTTTTGGATTTTGGCTTCACACTGTTTGTGCATTTGGCCAGTGTCAAGTAATTTTTAAGTTTTGATCAACTTTTGCACGGGCACGAAGTGACACAAATGTCATAGTCTGTCAAGTCAAAGTTATTGTAAAGTGGTAGTAACTTTACAACAAGCTAACTAGGAGTTTTGGTGGGAACACGAAAAGTCCACGTTAGTCACTTATTTTCACCGTCACTACACTTGTGCACTCACACGTAACTAAATTGCATAATTCACTACCAAAATTATACAATTTAATTCGCTATTTCACGAAATTTCATGAAAATGAAAATTCGTGCGACATGTTCCAACGCGATCCCGCCAAAACTCCACATCAATGGTTATAGCTATTCCATTTAACTGTAAAAGAATGACAGTTATGATTTGAATGAAACTCAAGCATTTATTTCAATTAAACCATTCACGGGCACTTTTGAATTGTCATTGTCATGTATTTTCTGGTGTACAGTAGCCCTCACTAATGGTGCCCCAATCTCAAAAAGCAATAGATTGACACTTCGCTTTAACTTACGACCTTCTTATAATAAGCAATTTCTATAGGCTATAATACTATATACACACACACTCTCATACGTTTACGAATGAATGTATTTCCTAAATTCAACCGTTAAATCAAATGGCATGATAGCTGAGCGGTTACCGCACTTGATTATCACGTTTGAGCGCAGCGAGTCGCGGTTTCGAATCCCACTCGCTGTGTGATAGTCTTTTTATTGTTTTAAAAATCACTTTTGAGTATAGTTTCTTGTTCTGTTCTTCTTATTCACTAAACTCGTAAAACTTTATCATTATACCCACAGAAACCTAAATAAATTTAAATGATTTACGACTCATTCACCGCGACTTATAGAACGGTGTTGGTTGATATTGTGTGCTAGTGACGTGTGTTTCATCTATTAGCGTTCTTCTAATTCATTTTAAAATGTAAGCAAATTTAAATATAGAAATGAAAGCGAATATTATTGCGCTGCATAAAAGTGGACTTAATACCTATATCACAAATACCTATGTGATGAAACCGGAGTGAGTGTGAGTATTATGATTTAAATATAAATATTAAACATTTATTTAATTAAAGTATAACTGCTGATCCTTGTAGTTATTTTTAAACGTTTTATAAATATCACAATGTCTAAATATGTAGAATAAAAATATAAAATTTCAATGTAGGTAAATTTATTTCCTAGATTATAGAACGATGAAAATAACAATAAACTTAATATCTATGTGAAATTGCCCTTTTAAATAATTTTGTTTCTAAATAGTAGGTAATACATAGTGTGTATTTTGCTTAGTATCCTAACAGTACCCCTTTTTTGTTTTAGTGAAATACTGTGAGTCGGTGGGTGAAAAGATATGAGGAAGGCGGTAGCCTTGCCCGTGGAAAGCAAAGTGGAAGACCCCAGCTCCTATAACAAGCACACGTTCAGCGAATCAAAACGACAAGACATTTTGCCGAATTATTCGACTTCGCATCAACCAGCTCGAGAATCAGCTCAAAAAACATAGTTAACGGAAAAAACATTAACATTAAGTTATAAATTACAAATATTTATTTATTTTAGTAATATTCAAATAAAATTTTGTCTTATCCGTAATCTGGATTATTTTGAGGTTTAGTTTCAATCTTCTTTTCGGAATGAAAATGAACACTTATGCTATAACCTCTTTAAGTCCTATTAAATACGATTTGTTAACTTTGAGGTTTGAGTTAGAACGAACTCACTCGCAGTAGAATAAAAGTAGTACTACTGAGTCATTTCATTGTATTGTGACAACTTGTCTGCATTTGTTACTTTTACGTGGGTAGATTTTTGTAGAATATTGTGATTTATTTAGAGTACCGACACACACTAGTAATCAGCACAATATTATTATATTACTAAGATACAATAGCCTGATTATCATAGTTCACCAACTAGCTTATTTACTTCAATAAATTGTTCTTTATGAGAAAATAAACTGTTTTAACAAGAAGTTATTATTAGTTATTTTTATACATTCTTCATGAAGTTATAGCGAATAAACATTTTGTAATCATTTATTATTGGTAAACCTTTATTTACAATACGAGTAATAATAAAAAAATGTTACATTATTATTCTGGTAATAAAAAAATAAATCGAATAATAAAAGAACAGATGAAGATGATTGTTGAAAAGAAAAATTAAAGCTTCATAGCGAGATTTGAACCCAGACCTATGAGTTTCTTAATCCAAGACGATACGCTGCACGCTACCGGAACTCAAATTATAAAAGTAAATTTTAGCAATGGTATGATCCGACCAAGGTCATGTCTGTCGTCGCCGACGGTATGTATAAAATACAGAGACTAACGCCAGTGTGTGAGTGGAGCGGTGAGTTTTGTGTTAATACATCACTTATACACACAGCTGTAGGTACGGCCTGGAACGCCACTTCATAGCAATATAGCCCTTAGTATGCGACTGCATTAGTGAATCTTGATAGTACAATAAAGAGTATATAAATAAATAAATATGTTGGAAAATTGAAGCTAGTTGTAGGGGCAATTAAAATTGGTTGTACTGACTTAATACCAGTGAACGTTTACTGCCGTTGATTTTCTGATTGGTTGTACCTCGCTTTTACCTTGGTGCATATTCATTGTAAGCCCGATTCTGTTTGGTTGGCTCATGAATATCGCCTCCGGTTGAGTCCGATGCTAGTTGGGTATTGCCGAAGTTTTTCACTGAAACTGATACATCTAAATGACTAAAATATTATAAAGAAAATACCGCGAGGGAAGTTTTAAGTTTGAATGTGATGAGTAAGAGAAGGGGAAGACCAAAGAACGGATGGATGGATTGTGTAAAAGATGATCTGCTTCATGAAAATTTGAATTTTTGTTAAGTAGATATAAAAACAATAGGGCGAATACCCGGATAGCGACTAATACAGAAGTATTGTAGAAGTAGATTATGTTGCGCCGACCCCAAATAAATAGGGATCCGGGCAAGAGAACAAAGGTGACTCAAATCATCAATTAACTCTAGAAACCTCCCCAAAGATAGAACCTTCTTCGAAACGGTTACAGCCCCATTTAAATAGGTATTATGTTAGTACTTGTCAACAATATTTATGTAAGTAAAGATTTATAGTCCGGGGCAGAAATACTGACGTTTGAGACCACGATAAGGGTCTCAGTATGGAGCTTATCGATTGATACGATTCTTTTGTTTCGTGTGGTGCAAGCTGTTGGATGATTTTGTGTCACTTATAATTACGATTTTTGTATTTAAGAAATCCCGTATATAACAATCGTACACGGATAATGTAGAAAAAAGTTTTGAGTATGAATGTGGATGGCTAGAAAGAAACGATAGACGATGTAACGTATGATCAGATAAATAGGAAGTGAAGACTGAGATGACGACTAAAAGAGAAGTGTGGAAGGAAAAGACTACTGCGCAGACACTGAATAAATTGGGGTAAGAGCAAGACAATGCTGACGATGTTACGAAATAAAAGTACTTATGAAACTAAGCAGGAACCAGTTTCGGTTAGAACCCTTTAGCGCCTAGCTTCACATGACTTACGGCCGAAAACTCAACCAACTCAATTTCAGCGTTTTGTCAAGTTTTTGACTCGTGGCATCGGCGTTTTTGTCATAACATAGCATAACAGCGAAAATACTAGCCCACCGCTTGTGTCATTCGAAAATTCAAGGGTTAACCTAGTAAAAAGTGTGTATTTTTAACCCAGACCCACAAAACACCTCATATTATACTCTTTATGTAAATATATGCCAACTTCTTTGGACCACTACCAAAGCTCAATAAGCCTTTTATAATGAGGCCTAAGGGACCGCACGACTCCCGGGAAACAACGCTTATTGCCATAAGAATAAACAATACATTTGCTGCGGTGGTTCTGCGCACACCAGAAATTCAATTTGCTAAATTTGAACCCTATTTTCAACGAAGATTGTTTTTGTTTTCATCTTTTAGAGTGATTGTACTGTAAGTTAGATGAGATATAGTCAAAAATATCGGCTTGTGTGCCGATATTTTTGCCAGGAGGCCAATTCTTGTTATTAAAAACGTTCAAACACTAGTCGCAGTCTCACCCCGGCGCCATTCAAATGTCTAAAACTGGTCACAGATGTAGGGAAACTTGAGGTATTTTTGCGCGATGGAGACTGAGATCAAAAGGAGAACTTTCTTAAAATTTTGAGAATTGCTGCTCTGATACCATCGATGCAGTATATGATTCTAAAACCCCATGTTTTGAAATTTTTCACCGGTTGTTAAAAAAAACATTTTGGCCACGTAGTGAGTTGGGGGACCTGTAAATATACTTCAGACTTAGGTTGGCTGAAGCAGAAATTAAGGTGAAGTCAATTAATAATAATATAGTCAGGTACATGTTATAAATAGTCAAATGTGCAATTGATTATAACAGTCATAATCAGGTTATATCCATATCATTTAGAAAGTCTTGCACTGAGTAATAACGTTTGCTTAAAAGTAGTGTAGTTACCTTAGATTTAAAAATGTTTCCAAAATAATCCTTAAAACTATAAGGTAATTATTATAAATGCAAGCTCTCATTGTCATAACAATTTTCCTTAATAGTGCTGTTTGTAATTACCAGAATGTAACAAGTTCTTGTATTGGGATCTCAAGGGGCCATTACGTGTTCTTATAATGGCCAGTGACGGAAACAAGTTTGTTTTGGTTTTTACAAAAATTGCCACCTCCGATATGTACAAACATGGAAAAGTCAGTATCCTCAGAGACCAAAACACAGGTTTACACCTGTCTGTGCTTTTAAGGTTTGACATCGATCTAATACACCGTTTCTGGGCCTTAAAAATCCCCTCCCTCTCATTACAGTTATCCCAAAATATGACTCCAAATCTTAACACTGACGCAACCAGCCCATGATAAGATGGTAGAAGTGTATCATTGCTAACTTTGTGTGATAGGCTAAACAGTACGTAGGCTGATTTATTTAACTTCTCACATACGTCATCGGCATGCGGTTTTCAAGTCAAATTGTTGTCAATCAGGATGCCTAGAAATTTCGCAACCTAAGTTGTATTCACTTTTAGACCTTTATATTTAACATTTCTCTCATTTGTCTCTGCTATACCATCGCTACTAGATCAGTTTCGGGTTTTACCTACAAGGAATATGGCTGATCTACAAGGTATCGCAAATGACATTGACGAAGTCGTCAGTGTCGGCGATGCTATAGCTATTGACATGCCGGAACACTGCAAGGCTGCCTTTAACACAGGTGCAAAAGCGTTTTCAGTTCTAAATCAAAATATCAGAAGTCTAAACCGTAACTACGACGGGCTTGCTGTTCTCCTTAAGAGACTAGACATTAATTACGATCTTATTATGCTAACAGAATCTTGGCTATCCGAAAATTCGATCATACCTGAAATGGTGAATTACACAACTCACAGTACCAAATCCCACCTTAATCAAAATGACGGTATCGTACTATACCTAAAAGATAGCATACACGCGAATGTCTATGAACCAAACTATTGTCGAGAAGTAAATTGCCTTGTGACAACAATCAACAACGATTTAGCTATTGTATCATTGTACAGACCTCCAGCCTTCAAAAACTTAGATCCATTCTTAAAGTCCCTAGATAAAATCTTATCCAGTATTAACCATTATAAAAACATAATTTTAATGGGCGATATAAATATAAATATTAAACTTGAACAACTTAAAACAAATTAACTGGGAAGAAAAGTTTCAGAATGATGACCCAAATGCAATGACGAACATCCTTTTGAATACCATCAGAGACGTCCTATCGAATCACACACACTCCGTCAAGCAGCCTAGGCGAAAAATAATCATGAAGCCTTGGATTACACCAGGTCTATGTAGATGTATGAGGAATCGCGATCAGCTTCATCAAAAACTAAGAAAGGACCCTGAAAACTCAACCCTTACTATTACTTACAAGCGCTACCGAAACACATGTAATAATCTTCTAAAAAGCCTTAAGAACAAATATTTTAAATCAGAATTAGCTAAGTCTTGTCATAATATTAAAAAACAGTGGGGATTGGTGAAAGAAATGTGCAATTTAAACAGCTACCCAAAAATGCCAATAGAGCTTCTTTCTACTAATTCAACACCTCAAGATGCGTTGAATAACATAAATAGGTACTTTGTCAATGTCGGTAGTAATTTGGCAAACACCATCTTGTCCAGAACCCTCACAAATGAGATAAATCTGAGTAAACAGTGTAGATCACAACTGAATAGCGGACCCCTAAACTCCTTTATGCTTCTCCCAACAGACCAAGTTGAAATTAAAGAAATTATTGCTAACTTAAAATCTAAGAATTCTTCGGGATGGGACGGTATCTCCACGTTTTTCATTAAGAGAGCAGTGGAGGCCCTTACTGCACCACTGGCACACATTTGTAATGCTTGCTTTTCAAAAGGAGTCTTTCCAGATGCGCTTAAAAAGTCTGTCACTGTTCCTATATATAAAACAGGAGATAAAACTTTGCTATCGAATTATAGACCAATTTCTCTACTTCCTAGTCTGTCAAAAATTCTAGAAAAACTAATAAATAAGAGGCTGAAACACTACCTAGAAACTCATAAACTTCTCTCAGCTAATCAATTTGGGTTCAGAGAAAACATATCAACCGCCGACGCTCTTCACAGACTAACTTCATATGTAGTCGAAAACATAGATAAGGGAAAGAAATCTCTAGGTATATTCCTAGATCTAGCAAAAGCCTTCGACACCGTCTCTATACCTATCCTTCTGAACAAACTCGAGACCTTAGGTATTCGAGGAATACCTCTCCAACTTTTCCAAGATTACTTAACAAACCGAAAACAGGTTATAAAAATTGATAACAGTGTAAGCCATGAGGAAAATTTTACTTTCGGAGTGCCTCAAGGCAGTGTAATGGGTCCTACGCTGTTTTTAATATATATTAATGACCTCTGCAATTTGCTTTTACAAAATGGTCAAATAATTACATTTGCAGATGACACAGTATTATTGTTTAGCTCCAACACGTGGAAAGATGTAACTGAAGCAGCAAATGAAGGTTTTGCTTTAGTGACCGCATGGCTGGACAATCATTTGTTGACAATTAATCTTGACAAAACCAAATTTATTACATTCACAATTAACGGCAGAACTCAACCTACTCCTAACTCAATAATTATACTAACTCACAATTGCATTAATCCAAGTACCTGTCATTGTAACCCAATCACCAGAACTAGCTCCATAAGATATCTTGGTGTGACCAAAACTTAAACTGGAAAGAACATGTCATGAAGGCAAGTAATAGCGCAAGAAAGTTAATTTATATTTTTAAATCTATTAGAAATGCATGTGACATTAAGTTAATAATGAAAATCTATTTAGCACTATGTCAGTCTATACTGATATACGGTTTGAATGTATGGGGAGGAACCTCAAAAACCACCATGTTGTTTGTGGAAAGAGCACAACGCATGATACTTAAAGTTATTTCTCGCAAGAAGTACACTTATCCGACACACCTACTTTACTCAGAACTGGGCGTCCTAACTGTTCGAAAATTATTCATTAAACTAGAGATCATGGCACAGCATAAAGTGAAACCGCACTATGCAAAAAGGCGACGGTTAGATGTAGTTTATAACATACCCAAATATAGAACATCTTTTGCACACAAATTTCACAATTATCTCGGTCCTAGCCTTTACAACAAAATAAGTAAAGATCTAGACTTAAAGAATCTTTATAGTCGAACATGCAAGGAAACTATGGATAAATACTTGAAAACACTAGACTACGACTGCACGGAAAATCTACTTAAAGGTTGTTAATATAAGGAGCATAAATGATAAAGCACACAAAACTATACACCTACAGACACATACATAAAATATACACACATATGCCTATACCCATACCCAAACACATCACAACATAGACATTTCCAATCTTGTAACTTAATTAATATAACTGTACTACCAATTACTACATAAACAGTGGGTAATGAATCTGCTTATGTGACTTGTTACTAGAACCTTGTGGGAATCAGTTGTTCTAAGGTTGAGGAAGACTATCCGCTCGTAATACAGTTATATACTAGTACGAGGGGATAGGGCGAATCAGTCCGAAGACAGCCAAACTACCTATCTATCTTTACAATCTACCATCTCACATTCTCCAACTGATGTCCAAATTTTTTTATACTTAGTCGAAATTTTTTCTTTAAGCGAGTATTGTATATTTTGTGTTATTTATTAAGTTACTCTGTATGGTTGTCTCTTATTTGTGAATAAAGATTATTATGATTATTATGATTATGATTATTATGATTTATATCATCAGCGCGTATTCTTTGGTAGAAGTGCATTACTTTTGTCTTTTTTAGATTTTATATTAAGTTATTTGTATCAAGCCAATCTATAATTGTTTCTAATGTGTCATTAATTTCTCTTGCGCAGTTTTCTTTATTGGTCTGCAAATAGTACCATGGGTTGTCGTGGCAAATCATTTATATATAAATGAGAAATAGAGGAGATCCCAAAACACTCCCCTGCGCTACACCATATTTGACCTCCCTCCATACTGCTGATGTATATCTAAGCTCACATTTGGTTTCAAGGCATATTCATTTCTGTGTATTAAGTTCTAAGATAGGAGCATACTAAGTCCAGGACATTTTGAAAGTTTGGAAGATTTTGTGACTGAATTTCTTTTTAATCATACTTGTAAAGGGTTTGTGCGCCTTGTAGTTACATCCATAAAATTAAATCAAACAATTTGAATTTAAATTTTCTATATTAAAGAATAATTAAAATTTTAAAATTCCTCGTACCTACGTATTTATTATATTACTATCCAGAATTTCAGTGAGTGGCTCTTTAGATTTCAAATATTATTAGGCCTAGATACTACAGCTTTATTATTTTCACTCAAGAAATTATTAATAGGCCTAACAAAAACGATCTTTCCAGAGCTCTCATAACGTTCTACTCATTAACACGGTATTAGAGGAAGGACTTATAATTTTTTTTTGCCAAAAAATGAAATTAATTTCCACAATATGGCGGACGAAATTGGTTTTGGTCTAACCATAATCTCATTTTAATTGACGTCAACGTGGACTAGCTCTTTTACAATATATTTTAGGGCTGACTATAGAAATTAAATCACTTTTAAGGTGTCCCTCATAAAAATATTGTTGGAAAAAGCACAGATTGGTATAATATTCATTTTCATCTAATGTAATCTAAGTAGTATTGCCCCATCGCAGTGCAAAGGCCTCCTTCTCCCTTTTCCATACAATTCTGTCTTTTGCTAGAGCTGGCCAGTCGTTTCAGTAGGAGACAAGCTCGTCCCGCCATTTTCGTTTCAGTGTACCGCGGTGGCGTCGTACGTTTAGTGGGACCCAATCGAAGGTTCACATATAGAATTATATCATATTGAGCACACACAATAGATAATTTTACTTTAACTTACACCCAGTTGCACAAAGCCAAACGTTAAATGCCACATGACATAATGGATCATCATTTAATTAATTTAATCACCAGGGACGAAACAACTTGGTGCTTGCTTTGTGTAACAAAAACTATAACGGATTATCTCGTTTGACACTTCATTATTTAAAGTTACCTTTACAAGGCCTAACTCTACAAATATATTATAACATCTAGATATAAGTTAGTCAGTCAGTCAATGACTAGATCGATGTATTTGAGGTATTAATTAAGGTATAAAAGCTAGACACATGAATATGTATTTTGTAAGTCTGCTAATAAGCTCTGGTTCTAAGAAAAGAAGAAAATCAAGTCACATTTTCAAACGTCTAAAGCTTCGTCCTGGAACTATCCAGGTCGAAGCTTTAGAGGTTTGAAAATGTGACAACAAACTCGTGCAACGCCTTTTACGAAACCTTCGATTTCTATACGGCCAGCCATCACGTGATGGACGTGAGACATCATGAAACTTTTTTCCATTAATAAACAGCTGTTGGCCTGTTGGCATACCAAACTAAAAAAATGGGTTTTAGTAAGCATAGATCTCGACTGTTCACAACAAATATTTTGGAGTATTAACACAACACTTCAATTTCTCCCCGAATTCAAGCACCAAGAATTTCGCCCACAGTGTTGAAGTACTAATAACTTCTCGCCTACCTACTATAGCTCAATCTATCTATATTCGACCTACGAGGTCGCCGACCTCACCCAATTCACTAAACTTCCAAGGATTGAAATCTAAAACACGCTTTTAAAGCAATATTAATGTTCGTTTCACCTTTTCATTGGAACGTTTAACGTCCTTTGACGGCGCGGCATTTGTTTGAAGTGAGAGCGAGAGGAGAGGCTTTTGAAAGTACGATCAAATAAGCGTTGCGAGTTGAGAGGTTCTCAGAAGGATTTAGTTTAGTTATAGACTTGGTTAATGGTGGTTTATGTGATTTTTTGTAACGTAAACGTTACCTTAAAAGGTATGGTTAGCTTTAAAAAATTATGTAGTAGCTATAAGGTACGTTGACAAGAATTCATTTGATTGTCAACTATTTCAGTTCCATGACACTGTTTCAATGTGTAGTTAGCTACGAATAAGTAGGTATCCAGCATAGTCAGCCCATAATGTTCCCACTGCTGGGACACAGGCCTTCTCTTTGTGAGAGGGAGTGGGCCGAAATCCACCCCGCGGCCAAGTGCGGGTTGGTAAATGTAGCATGTCTGCGACTTTTTGCTTCAAGAACATGCTGGTTGTCTCACGATGTTTTCCTTCACCGTTTTGAGAGCAGTGGTGATGAAATAATTTATATACAGGAAAGCACCTGTGAGGGCTCGACCCCACGACCTTACAACTCGTAAGTAGCGGCAATTATCATTAAGCCAACAGTGGTCTCCAAGTCACTGTGTTCTCCAATCACTCCAGTATGTATCCAATAATAATAATAATAATAATAAGTTTATTGATCCAAAAATATACATAGACAGAGTTTGTATACTATTTAGTTACATGCTAAGACTTAATCAACTAACAATGGACACAAGGGGTGAAAAAACAATTGTCTATATTAACAAAAATTAAATCCTGTCTCCTAAACTAGGGATGGCCTGTATCTTAGGAGACAGTGATTCGACCGAACTGAACTGTAAATTATGTTTCGAGTGTCGTTGTTAATCTACCATGAGACAAAAATGTGAGTTAGCTGAGTAAGTAATTTAGATTTATTAGAGCGTGGATGGATGGAGAAAGAGTGAGGCTGTGAATGGGAGAGAGGTGTGTGTTCATGTTCGTGAGTGTAATGCTAGTTGTGTTGTGGTGTGTGTGCTGTGTATTATGGGGTGTCAGTTTATGTGTTGTGTTGCTATTTAGTAGTGATTTGTTAAGCGATGTATGCCAGTAGAGATTCGGTGGTATTGTAGTCCTGTTGTATGAGCCAGTCTGTAACTTTAGATTTGATATTGAATTTATTTAAGTTTATTATGTTTAATTTCTTTTGAATAATTTTATATACGTGAATACTTAACACGTAGTAATGGTGTTTTGCAAAAGAGGTTTTGTGCTGTACACCAGAGGGGATATATATTCGCTTCCTTGGGTCAGGTAGGGGTAGGCAGCCATGTACTCTGAGGACAGATCGAAGAACAAACAGTTGACGTACCGTAAGAACTTTGGTGTCAGAATAGAGTTGTGCTGTGGGGTATCTAAACGGTTTTCTGGTCATCACCTTAGTACACCTAAGTACAGCTCTTTGAGCTCTCTCTGCTCTCAGAATAAAAGTCTTCGCTGCTCCACCCCACACAGTTATGCAGTATCCGAGTACTGACTGGCACAAGGTGAGGTAAACCATCTTGAGAATGTTAAAATCAGCCGATTCTCGCAGAGACTTAAAGATATGTATCAGACGGATAGTACGAGTAGTTAGAGTTTCTAGCTGTTTGTCCCATCTTAATCCCTCATCTATATGCACCCCCAGATACTTTACGTTATTAGTTCTAACAATGGCAGCACATGAGCACGACATCAGCCGATTTTGGCATGAGTGAGCTGTGATCGAAAAAGCATTCGGGGGAAGGGTGTTACGTCGGATCGCAAAGGGTATGTAATAAGTTTTTTCCAAGTTTAGCGTCAGCAAGTTCAGATTAAGCCAGTTCATCACGGAAGTTAGTGCAGATTCAGCCCTTGTTTGCACATCGTCCCACGTGGGCCCGTGAATTAAAATCGCCGTGTCATCGGCATATGCATAGATCTGACCATCAGGTATTGGCATTCTACAAAGGTCGTTAATATAGATTTGAAAGAGCGTGGGGCCTAATATGCTTCCTTGGGGCACACCGTATGATACCGACTGTTCATCACTGTAACTCAAGCCTATCCTAACCTGCTGGGTACGATTTGTCAAGTAATTAGTAAAGAGTTTCAAAGCCATGCCACGCACGCCCACACACTCTAACTTAGCTATTAGTTTGGGAACAGAAACTGCGTCGAAAGCTTTTGCCAAGTCCAAAAATATGCCAAGGCACTTAGATTTGCTATCCAGTGTCTTTGCTATAGTTTGAGTTAGATCTAATACAGCGTCTTCAGTAGAGACACCAGACCTAAAGCCATACTGGTTTTCAGCAATAATTTTGTATCCGTCTAAAAAGCTTCTAAGATTATTGTTTAAAATCTTTTCCAGTATTTTCGAGAGCGAGGATAGAACAGATATTGGCCTATAATTATTGACACAGTTCCTGCTCCCTCCCTTATAGATTGGGTGTACAATCGCCTTCTTAAGAGAATCTGGAAAGACTCCCGTGTCTATGCAAAGATTGCATATGTGTGTTATCACTGGTACGAGAGTGTGGCGACATGTCTTAAGAAGCGATGAAGGGATTCCATCCCAGCCCATGGCACAATCACTTCGAAGCTGTAATATAATCGAATTGACGTCACTATCGTCGACTTTTTGTAAAACAAGTGAATTGATGGGCGGATTCAGCGCCATGCTTGTGGAACCGGAAGGTTTATCTTGAGTTGGACGTGTTTTATTAGGGTCATTTAGTATTGCCCCCGCCATGTTTTCACCTATACTACTAAAGAAAGAACATACATTGTTTAAGGAAGATTTGGGGTTATCAGTTATATTTAATAGCTCGTCTGGACTAGAGTGTATTTTACCGGTATTCGTAATTTCCTTAATTGTTTTCCATAGCATTCTTGGATTACCTTGTGACTTTTCAAGTTCGCTTTTCTCATATGCACTCTTCAATTTACGCAGTAGCGCATTGCAAAAATTTCGATAGCGTGTATATGTTACATGTAATATTAAATTATCAGGTGATTTTTTAGATTTTGTGTGTAACCTGTCTCGATGCTTAATACATTTTAATAGGCCAGTAGTTATCCATGGTTTCATAATTCTTAGTTTCCTTGGTACGTTGGTGTGTTCTGTATGTTTAGTTATAGTTGATGACAGTAGTGCAACTAGTTCATTCATCGCGACATTCGCATCTTCAATTTTGTAAATATGTGTAAAATCTGTATGTTCCAATTCTGTTTTGATTGCTTCAGTATTAATGCGAGATTTAGTGAAAAATTTGTTACCGGTAGAGTTTGTATTTGAGATTGCAAGTATAATTGGTTTGTGATCTGTGATATGAGATTCTACTACCAAAGTTGTGGATGTAGACTTTGTTTTTAGTAATACGTGATCAAGACAATTTTCATTTCTAGTGGGTAGAAGGTGGGTTGGTAATAGTCCATGGGAGGCGTTTAAAATAAGGTAGTCTAACGACCGGTCATTCCTACTCCCTGATTTTATATCAATATTCAGGTCACCTACCATTGCAATATTTGGCGAGCTAGCTATCTTCTCATAGATACAGCTGAGACTGGTCAAGAAACTATCGTAATGATCTTTTGTGGTATTTGAGGGGGAACGATATATCGCAACTACTGAGAGCTTATTATCAACTTGACATATTAGACTGTATTATAATTATGTATTATAATTATGTTTTATATACACGAATGAGCGAAAATACCAACGGCTTAACGTGCTTTACGAAGCACGCAGGAGTCTCGATAGGTGGAATGGATGGTTAGTTATCCAAGAACGGTTTATTCCGGTTTTTACGGTATCTGAAGGACTGAAAAAAAAATGATAATAAATATTAAAGTCTGATCCACCATATTTTATCAGTCCCACCGAAGTAAACGTAAATAAATTTCACAAAATTACATCAAAAGCCCAGAAAAAGTTAAAAAATATCCATTCCACATAATTATTGTCTTGTTCTTATAAAGGTGTCGCCCTAATGGGCTATTAACGGTAATTCACAGAAACAGCCCGTAATTTGATGCTGTTTATTTTATTTTATGAATTTTCTTGTTTTTATTGTATCCGTGTTTTATGTTGTCAACTGTTGATGATCTTGTTTAAGGTCCCCGTGATAAAAAAAAAAGAAATTTTTGAATATTATTTCGTGACTTTTTATGATCGGGTTAAATGTTGTCGTAAAAAACTTTAAATTAGGTAATACTTAAACAAATAAATCCCTACTTCCCTACTAATATTATAAATGCGAAAGTAACTCTGTCTGTCTGTCTGTCACGCTTTCACGCCTAAACCGCTGAATCGATCGTCATGAAATTTTGCAGAGATATAGCTTGGTCTATGGAGAAGGACATAGGCTACTTTTTCCACGATAACCGACATCCACGCGGGCGGAGCCGCTGGCAAAAGCTAGTATAACATAAGACAACAAACGCCAACGTTAGGTAGGATGCTAATATAAATATGAGATTATAGTTTATGTCTTCCGGATGCTTCTTTTAGAGTATAAACAGTTTTTGCTTTATCAGGCTTTTGATTCGCAACCACGGCTTGAGCAAAGTAGCGATGTTAAGGACTCTGTGCTCTACTCCGTGTGAAAAATGGGTCATCTCTAAAAGCTGTATTAATGTGGAAATTTCCAGAGTAAAAAGATCCGATATCCTTCTTAAGCCTTTTTGGCACAATCGTGAGTCACACTCTACTGCTAATTTCTTATGAGTACTTCGCAATTTACACTTTTTATTTTTTTCTGCCATTTAGTGTGCTTCTTTCAGTCTGTGCTATAGCCTGACCGATACCGCTGTACCGTGCCTTAGTTATGCGTGGCGAGGCGGGGGACGGGATGCTGAGAGTGGTGACGAATGAGCGGCTTGCACTGACGAATCAGCGGCCTGCTCTGCTCCCCCGTCGCGCCGCTCCCATGCCTAAGGCGCGGTATAGCGGCATCGGTCAGGCTATAAATGAATGTATTTTCTTTCTTTTCTTTGTGTTTCTCTCTACCAAGTAAGGAATTTGTAAAAAAAAAAAACCAAATTTTGTCATGTGCCCTGAAAATATTCCAGAAATTATTCGACCGAGATACTCTATACAGAACATTCTAATTTTAATGAAAAGATTTCATAAGTAGCCAGGTTCATACAGTATAAAAGGCTACAGTATAAAGTACTGGTAAAGTTGGTAAATGGGACGTCCAGATAACTTCTCGTTACATTAAATGAGAGTAATGTCTACCTGTCTTCTCGAGGATTACATATTTACTTGAAACTATCTGAAGTCGGGTCTTAGGACTTATCTTGTTAGTTAGAGACTCGGAATAAACGGAATAGTTCAAGAATTCACTTAACGATTTAGTTGTTATTTAACGTGGCCCTTCCTACCTATTGTAGCTATAATGTAACAAATTACAGGAATGTTTTTATAAAAATAAAAGCCTGTCGTGACAGAAAAGCTAATTGGAGCTGGATTGTTCACTGTTGAAAATTTTACTGGGCACATATATGTGTTGCGGGTGAGAAGAAAAACTCTGAAGATGATTAATGATTTTTAATCGACTTCTAAAAAAGAAGGAGGTTATATGTTCCACTGTGTAGTTTTTTATGTTTGTTCCCCGATTTCTTCCGCATTTGTGGACCGATTCTCAAAGTTCTTTTTTTATTTGAAAGAGTATACTCCTTAGGTGGTCTCATTGGCACCAAATCAGGATCTGATGATGGAATCCCAGGGAAATCGAGGGCAACCCTCAAAATTTGTAGCTGATGAAGGAAGGTACAACTCTTTAACGGTTAGGAGTTAGGTGGAGGTTCGGGCATAACTCCATCATATATAGACCGATTTGCAATTTTTTAATTTTTTAGAAAGGGGTTTATTCCGAAATGGTCCCATTTAAATTTCATATAGATCTGATGATGCGTTTCGGAGACAGACAACGGAACTCTTCGAAAAATGACAGCAAATTAACCGCGATTGCTTCTATCGCATAAATATGCATTGTTTTGACCCCAAGGATGATGAAATTTCGAATTGGTGTGGGTTAGGTACCATAACTACCAAAAAAAAAAACACTGGAAAGTGAAAAATAACTTAAATTTCGGAAGGCGGTGACCAGAAATTAATAAAATACATATCCAAAGTCACCGACTTCCGAAATTAAAGTTATTTTTCACTTTCTTGTGTTTTTTGGAAGTCGGTTGTTTTTGTTTTTTTAGGTTATGTTTGAACTAACCAAAGGAAACGTTGCACGATGTCAGATGGTCAACAGAGCTGCAAATCACCGCAGTGGCACTCTCGTCGTCTCGCACAAACGCCAAGCTAGACTCTGTCAAAGACGCGCCAACTTCATACTTGCGTTTCGTTGTCAATGAACATCCCGTACTGATTGACTACATGAGTCATCCGATAAGCATTTTATTTATACAACATTTGTCGCTGTGACATTTTCAGTAGTAGAGTAGTTTACAGAATATCTCTTAGTTCATTGTGTCTCTTAACAAAGGCCTCATCTAATAATTTATACTATTTTTTTTATCTCTCACAACATTTTTTCCGATTGGACTCACTTTGAGCTTTAACTCGTATTCCATCTTTTAGATTTTTGTCCCCCTATTCCGTTCTAAGGAACGTATTTAATCGATCTCCAAGTAATTCTAACTTTGATTTCCAATTTAAAAATTCACATCCGATCACACACAGTATACTTACACAGTATACTTACTGCGGACATAGATGTAGCGCTCGTCAGCCGCTGCCACAGATACTATTCAATCGGCATACGATCATCATGAGAAGATTAAAAAATATTTCGTGTTTTCGGGTGAACACTGAAAATCAGCGCTGTGCTGTGGGTCCCATAGCACAGCATCATGCTGCCCTGAAGCATTTTTGTCACAGTCACGTTCAGCTGCCGACTATTTATGTTCTATGTGCCTATTATATATCTTTATTGTTATCATGTTCTTTTTTAATGTGATCTCCTATTTTTGAATGCACGTGTTTCTGTGACAAATAAATCTATTTTTCTTTCTTTCTTTTTATTTAGAAGATTAATTAAATATTCCCCCAATATAAATAGGTACTAGAAATCATGTAGGTATTTGGGTAAACCAGATTTCTAAATTAGCAATTTAACGCATCCTTTGATTTCAAAGAGTTCCTTTCTCAAACGTAGCAACTATAGTTAAACCCTATTGATATAATGAATGATCCTTTACAACTCTACCTAAATGAAAATCTGTTTAGTCAAAATAATTACTAAAGTATCTCAAAATTAGATCAAATTGCTTGTGAAAATTTCCACCGTTCTACCTATTTGCCACGAAATATTACTTTGAATTATTCGAACAACAAGTAATTGCTACCTTTAACGAAAATCGATCATTTGATCTCTGACAGGACATCAAAGGACATAGAAAATTGTATTGAAACAAGGCTCTGACAAACAAAATAAAAACAAACCTAAGACTTGGAAATTCAACTCTAGTTCAACCACATAAAGTCTGAAATTCGGTTTTGGGATTGGAAATAATTTCTGGTGGTAAATAATGGTCCGGAAATTAAAACCGGTAAATTAAGAGGAGACAAGAAAATATGACGGCGTCACAATCTACAGGTCTTTCTTGGAATAAATGTCAAGTCAGAGGAGAGGAAATTTACAATTATTTTATAGGATCCTCGTCTTAGGTTAGCAGAATTGTAAGAAGATTTTTGTTGTAAACGAAATGTTTTTAGTTTTTAATTTTGGCTGAATTATGGATGTATTCATTTATCGGTTTCGTGATGGATTCATCGCAAGACAGTGTGCCAGATCCATTATAATTACCTTGACCTATCAAGACAAGACCTTAGACAAGAGCCCGCCGCTTAGACAAATCCTTAATGTAGATGCATTTTTTTTTCCTCAAAATTTTGCAACATAAATAAAGAGAGACCCGTAACCCTCATAACCATGTAAAATCTCAACAGGAAAAAATCAAAGCACCTTATGAATTTAAACAAAAGGCATTTTTCGTATGCATGAAATAAGCTCATGTTTGATTCAGCGGCATAACGACTGACGTCACCTGTCATCGCTGACGTTTCCTACAAAACATTTGATGAGATAGAAGTGCAAGTGTCAGATTGTTTGTATGTATTCAGTTTATTTTCACTTTTCCTTTTAATATTGGGTTGAATAATAAATGTAGTTTGAAGGAGTTATGGCTAGTTAATATTAGCAACACGGGTCGATCAATCAGGTTAGGCTACGCTTGCCGCGGATGGACCGTGAATGGGTGACCATCTTTACATATCTACCAAGACACCTCCGTACCTCGGAAAACACGTTAAGCCATTGGTCCCGGCTGTCATTTGTGGATCTTTGACAGTCGTTACGGATCGTCAGAAGCCCGAAAGTCTGACAACCAGTCTTACCAAGGGGTATCGTATTACCCAGTAACTGGGTTGTGGAGGTCAGATACTCAGTCGCTCCATGTAAAATACTGGTTTTCAGCTGCATCCGGTTAGACTGGAAGCCGACCCTAACATAGTTGGGAAAACACTAGGCAGATGATGATGAATGAATGTAGTTTTGAAGAACAGTTTTATTGATTACAAGCCCTGTGCTGATTGTGTAATTTCTCATCGGCAAAAATGAGGAAATGCCATATAAACTTTGTGAAGTTCATAAGTTGTATTTTTTAAATAATGGTCTGCAGCTTTATGTCGTTTGTCACTTAAACATAGCCCGATTACACCTCTTTTGGGCTTTAAAAGCTGTTTCCTTGTCTGTAGAGTTACCCCAAAATATGATACCCTATCTTGAATTGATGCCACCAATCCATGATAGGCCGCCACCAAAGCAGCTGAGTTAAGTTCTGAGGACAGTTTGTACATTCAACCTGTATATTGCATTCATCATCGTCGCTCAATTGAGCGATGAATTGTTAGGTTAAACATGGTGGGTAAGACCTCAACAAAAGGCATTATAGAACACGACCTCCTAAAAAACACAAATATCCCGAAGTTATCCAAGAGCGTGCGAACATAAAAACTCTTCCGTTACCCCAGAGGATTAACTCCAATAACCTCACAAACTTCATACATATCAAAGCATTGTATACTTTCCCTTTTAGAAGTAGTTTCCCTCGTATATTTGGGTATTACTTCAAACGGGGCCAATTTGAATAGCACGTGATTCAGATTTTTATGTGCAACTATTAAAATGACTATTGTGAATTTAACCCTTTGCCTTTTAAGGTCGTTCGGACTTAGATTATAAAACCACTTGTGTTTTAAGAACTTTATTATTCCTTATTAAGAATTAACAATAATTCACTTACTGAGAAACTAAATTTACATAAAATGTTATGAGCGTACAATAACTACGTAAAAATTAAAATAGGAAGGTAGTAATAAAACAAGTTCATATCAACTAATCACTAACCGAGTAGGTTAGGTCGCAGGTTCGAACCCAGACAGGCGCTTTACTTTGTGTAAATTATTTCATCACCACTGCTCTCAAAACGGTGAAGGAAAACATCGTGAGGAAACCGGCATGTCCTAGAACAAAAAATTCGAAGACATGTGACATCTACCAACCCGCACTGGGCCCGCGTGGTGGATTACGGCCCAATCCCTCTCACAGAGAGGAGGCCTGTGTCCCAGCCGTGGGAACATTATAGGCTGATGATGATGACTAACCGAGTAAACACGGATCTAAAGTAAAAGTAGACGTTCTACTAGATGTGGCATACATGGCAACATAATAACATTTATTTTATTTGTTTGCATGGACACCACTTGCTAGTTAGACTACTGCTTTTACCATAAACTTCATAAGGATTTCGTATTATTTATGGACTGATTTTTCAATAGTCAGAAAATTTAAATCTGAGGAATAAATATTGCCGTTTGAGAGCTTTATTATATAAGATATGCCAAACTGTCAGATTTATTCTTAAGATAAAAGTTTTCTGACTATTTAAAATTTTGCCTTATTTTGTGTGGGACGTCATCAAATAACACAGACCTCCTCTTTGTGAAAGGCAAGGGACGTAATCTACCACGCGGGTCCAGTGAGGGTTGGTAGACGTAACATTTCTTCGAAATTCTGGTTCTAGGACCTTGCGGTTTCCTCACGATGTTTTCCTTCACGGTTTTGGAGAGCAACGATGATGGTGATGAAAAAATACACAAAGTAAAGTCCCTGAACCTATCCCACCTTCGAACCTATGACCTACAACTCGTAAGACAGCCTTTACCACTACTAGGCTACCACTGCTCTCAATTTCTGTCTGTGTCAATTTGATAGCAATTAATTGCCTTGATGGTCCCTAATAGAAAAGTCCATCACCTCTTAGAAATTATTGCTGTTATATGGTGCTACAATAACCAAAATCTTTAGGCTTACCTTAATAATGTTCACACAAGCCTTGTCAGCATTCAATGTCAAACACGTTATTACATTTTTAAGCTTCCTCTGCAGACTTAATATTACAATTTAAATTGATAACAGGAACAATACTAAATTAAAACTGTTAGGTTTAATTTGCCAGTAGGTACCATGTCGATAATATAATATATGGACTGCAATGGTCGATTGCTGTCGAGTTATATATGCTACTAGCAGCGCTCCGCGGTATCACTCGCGTAGTTCCCGTTCCCGTAGGAATACAGGGATAAAATATAGCCTGTGTCACCCGGGAATAGTGTAGCTTCCCAGCAGTGAAATAATTTAAAAAATCGGTTCAGTAGTTTCGGAGCCTATTCAATGCAAACAAACAAACAATCAAATCTTTCTCTTTTTAATCTTCTTTTTTTTACTATACAAAAATAAGTCGGGTTTTCCTTCCTGACGCTATAACTCCAGAACGCACGAACCGATTTCCACGGTTTTGCATTCGTTGGAAAGGTCTCGGGCTCCGTGAGGTTTATGGTGTAGGTAGGGTAGGTAGGGTAGGTAGGGTAGGTAGGGTAGGTAGGGTAGGTAGGGTAGGTAGGGTAGGTAGGGTAGGTAGGGTAGGTAGGGTAGGTAGGGTAGGTAGGGTAGGTAGGGTAGGTAGGGTAGGTAGGGTAGGTAGGGTAGGTAGGGTAGGTAGGGTAGGTAGGGTAGGTAGGGTAGGTAGGGTAGGTAGGGTAGGTAGGGTAGGTAGGGTAGGTAGGGTAGGTAGGGTAGGTAGGGTAGGTAGGGTAGGTAGGGTAGGTAGGGTAGGTAGGGTAGGTAGGGTAGGTAGGGTAGGTAGGGTAGGTAGGGTAGGTAGGGATTCTGTATGAATGACTATTGGACGGACAGGACAACGTCTGTCAGGTCAGCTAGTAATTAGTATAGATTACATATCCTATGCCTGCTCTTGGTAAAGCCACGGTTGCACGGGCCATTCACTGACAGCTCGCAACAGGCGTAACTTGCTTGTCTAGGCCTGTCGCAGCCCGTGTCGAGCATTCCTATATAAACAAAGCAAAAAGATACGCACCCGTAGATACTGTTTCAGGTGCCCGTTGAACTTCCCGAGTCCCGATGGATCGGACATATCGTGATGGGCCGCCACCGGCCTCATCAGCCCTAGTCCAGTGCTGCGAGGCCTGTCAGTTAAAGGCCCATGGGACCATGCGTTCGATATGGTGTATGTCACTTGTCCCAATCTCTTCAAATGTTTGAAGATACGCCGTTTCCTTACGATGTTTATCTTCACAGTTTTGAGCGCAGAGTGATGAAATAGACTGTGTAGGTACACGACGTAATGTGTCGGCTTGGTTTCGAATCCACCACTACAACTTTACCAATAGTTGCAGCAATTACCAATGGTTGACTAATTGATCGTAATTATGATATATCATTTGCTGATGACACGAAGACTGGGACATGGATGCTTTCGGGTGCAGTTTTCGGGACAAAAAAGAAACACTAAAATAATTTTCACAACTTGTTTATTTAGATAGTCAACATATTTCCTTCTATCATCGACGACATAGTTTATTATATTACAATAATGCAGTAACTCATCACAATGCTTTATTTAGTTATTATTGCAAATAACTAAAACTATCCATTTAATTGGTTATCGGAAATAAAACGAATTCTTTACAATTTCATTGATATTTAAACGGGGTGCAAGAATGGTAAATTATTAAAAAATAAAACATGAAAGTAATAACTACACACTTATAATAATCAACTAGTTTCAAAGATCCTTTTGTTGTCCATTTTGGCAATTACGAGTGAAGCTAAGTGAAGTTAAGCTAAAGTAAAATACCAACCCAATTTCAAAACTTTACAGGATCATTGAAAATTCATATATTGAATAACACAAGCTCTTCGTATTTTTCACATGTATAGGAAAAAAACAACCAATCTACAACGTGTAATATAATTAACGCAAGACCTTTGAGTACCCCAATTTAGAGTAATGAGTTAAAAGCATAACACAATGACAAAACCTATTTAAAAAAATAAGTATATGTATAAGAACGTCGAACGTCGTGTTGACCCTACTTTATGTATTTAAAATTGAGTCTAAAAAGAAAATTGAAATAAGATTGAATTTTCTTTAACTCAATCGGCGGCGGTAGGAATGGAAAAATACAGAATTTTTGAAAAAAAAAATACATAAACTAAAGTCAGGGAGTCAATTATGAACAAACTAATTTCAGGACTTGCATGTATTCTGTTACACCTTGTATCTAGAGAGGTGCCCGGAGAGGGTTAAACAAATGAATGTATTTATAGGCCTCGCCCGTCCTCCCTTGCCTCACAAAATTTCCACATTTGATATTATTGATTGGCGCACAAGTCACGCCTCAGGATGACAGCTACCTGTCACTCACACACGTACCCTTTGGGATAGAGGTAATGAGCTGACAACCTGTTACGCTGTTTACTTATAAGGTAGGGTAGCTTTATTCAATTGCAAACATGTTGACTGCCGTGGGCAGAACTGTGTGGGAAGATAATTTGGGTTCACATGTAGAAGAAAGTAAGAAAAGAAATATAACATAACATAGGTAGAGGTGTATGTCTAGTACGGCCCACATTATGCCAGTTATGTTTAAGTCGCATGTAATAGGGGCCGATCCGGTGAATAAGGAACTGCAAAATATTTAAGACACTTAATTTATGAAAGCTACAATTTCAGACATCGGATGCGATATAATATTTATTTTGTCATAAAAGCGTACGCGATGATACTTGGAATTCGCCAGTATTTACGATGTCAAACCGTTTTTGTAGCTTTAAAATATGTCTGAAATGGTATTTCCCTCACACATTTCTCGGTGTTCACATGATCTGACCAAGATTTTGTCTGGACTGTAAAAGAAACCGTGACCTCTAAGTTTTTTCGACCTCTTTTCTGAGTAGTCTGATACGCCGAGCTCATCTCGTTTAAAAATATGATCGACTTGTTAAAGAGTTTGTACAAAACTACTTACAGAAATAATATAATTTATTATTTGAAAAGAGCAGTGGTGGCCCAGTGGTAACTGACGCGACTTACGATATGTAAGGTCGTAGGTTCTAACCCAGACAGGCGCTTTACTTTGTGTAAAATATTTCATCACCACTGCTCTCATAACGGTCAACAAAAACATCGTGAGGAAACCGGCATTTCTTAGAACAAATAATTCGAAGATATGTGACGTAAATGTTGACGTTCAAAAGTGCCTTTTAAGTGCCTAATTGAAATAAATGCTTTGACTTTGACTTTGACTTCTACCAACCCACACTGGGCCCGCGTGGTGGATTACGGCCCACTCCCGCTCACAGAGAGGAGGCCTGTGTCCCAGCAGGAATGTAGGCTAAATATGATTAAAAAAAAAAAAAAAAATAGTGGAACTTTAATGTCAACTTCGCAACTGTTTGGGTCGTTAAGTAGTATTTACCACGTAAGGATAATGCTTACATATTTCGGAGCCAGAAGCACGTGATTACGTCAGTAGCTCCTTTGTCATGAGATACCTAGTAATTTTTCGGAGATCAAACAGCAGTCGCGACCTGTTACCTACATACTCATACCCGCATCTATTTAGCCTGGAAGCAAATACTGGGAAACGAGTCTGACACAGCAACAGTTTAATTTTTGAGCTAATTACAGGCAAATGTTTGGTGTTGACTGTACCTTGGTAGAGTCAGAGGAATTAATTTTTGAGCAAATAGGCTGCCAACTTAAAGGATCTGTATATTCAAATTACAACCGTCGTAGGGTGTAAATTTGCTTAACTCAAACTCAAAGCATTTATTTAAAAATATCATTGATTGAGAGATTTGGGGAAGGCCTTTGCTCACCAGCCCACTACTGGGCAATGGCTGCACTGTGGAGGCTAATTACAAAACAATCATTGACTGGGACTCTTGAACTGTCGCGGAGCTGGTAATTCAAAAGGACTAAGTTGCCCATTCCAAAGGAAAGTAGGTTTTTAAGAAGAAGGACGGCATATAAAACCTTATAGATAATATTTTTAATGTTGAGAATTAATTTCCCTGGCTGTTCCTAGCTAGCCTAGCTATGATAAATTTGACGTAACAGGTGGCGGTAGTCGGATCAAGATTGGTTTTAGAAGGAGGACTCAGTACGGCTTACGGTTGCTAGGCTTTATTGTAAGGATCTACCCTTGTTGATAAAGGTATTAACGAGAGTTGGGAATATATAGAAGTGTTTAAGATTTTAGAGAGGTGGGTAAAAAGATGGAGTGTTCAAAAGGGATTACAGTAAAATGATAGTCATCATTAGAGATCGGATAATCGGATGCATATTTACCTACAGTTAATTTTTAGTTATGAAAGTATGGAAGTGGCTTCTTAAATTATATTTTTTGATTCAAGGAACACCGGGAATTCATAAAGCTTTCTAGTCAGGTGTATAGTATGGAAGCGACTTCTAAATTATTAGGATTGCAATCAGATGCATATTTATTTAAAATTAACCCCGATGCAAGTAATATTTATGTGTATGTAGAGTGTAAGTCTGTAAGAGAAGGGGTGGTGTGAGTTAGTTTAAAAAAAAAAAATTAAATTAAGATTTTTTCGATAAAAAGCGCATTCTACAGGGTAAGTTTTTATCCAGTGCGCAAATTGTAACCATGAATTCAGCATATCATTCTAGAACCCCTAGCGTAGAAATTTTTCGCCGGTTGTACAAAAAAATATCACCTGTTTCATAGAAAAGTGCAATACCTACGCGGTCAAAATGTATGGAACAGCTGATTTTTTTTTGTGTATCCGGCGAAAAATTTCTACGCTAGGGGTTCTAGAATGATATGCTGAATTCATGGTTACAATTTGCGCACTGGAAAAAAACTTTTCCTGTATATTAGCCAACACCTCAGCTTAGGTGAATATGCATCCGAATATCCGATCTCTGGTCATCATTCTCCTACTCTGCCATCATTTTCTAAGATACTTCCCTTTAAGTCGTCATCATCTCACTGTAATAAAAATAATAATGAAAAAAAAAAACATGGAGTTTTCTAGAAGGTGCTGTTGTGAGACAGTAAAGAGGACCAATTGCATTTTTTGACGAAAAACTTTTACCAAGTAGGTACCTACATGAATTATGTTTCATACACTCTAAAAGTCTAAACAGTATGTCAAAACACCAAAATTAGATGTCTAGAAAAAAAAAAAAAGATTGACTCATCAATTTTCCTTACAGCATAGTGATTGGTATAACATTTTATACCGATTGACAAGCAATACTCGGTAATCGGTCTTGGTAAGTATCAACACTGATTGATCCGTCTCATCTCAATCTGTCAAACGAGATCCCTGACGATCGGTTACGTGTATAAAATAAATAGCTGTTTTATATTATTAAAAAGATTCCAATTTATTGTGGGCCAGGTAGACTACCTACAGTTTTGCTTTATAAACTGAATTGAGAGTGCATTTCCACTTTACTAGACCACTTAAAAAAAAAAAACCACGCTTTTATTTTTAGTGTCGATGTAAGTAAAATTTTATTTTTTTACCCGACTGCGCGACCCAAAAAAGGATAATGTTTTTTATCATCTAGTGAACGAAGTCATGCCGTCGGAGGCAATATAAGTCTTTATTGTTTTGCAGAAGTCACCTCCGACTATATGACATTGTTATACGAGTGTTTATAATACCACTGGGTACTATAAACACTCTCAGAGTGTTTAATAGTTAACCTGAAATCGCGAAAAAAAAATCAGCTGTTCCCTACATTTATGTTCGCATATCTCGTCAAAATGTAGGGAACAACTGATTTTGTTTTCGCGATTTCAGGTTTGGTCCCATAGTAAAATTGTTCATAATGATGAGTACAATGACCCTTAAGAGGTTGTGCGTTATTTACGTTACAACTTGTATAAGCTCACTTTTTTAGTTCGAAAATCGTCTGAATTCTTTCTATTATGTGACTCAAGTCCATGTATTATTTACGTATTAAATCGAATAAAACAAAAGTTGCCACAAAACTTTACTCCACCATTAAGACAGTTTACCAGAACTGACCTAGATTTTAACCTAAAGTTACCGAAAACTCCGTTCTCCCCTGAAAGTTGGCTGTCTCAGCTAGTCTACGTTGCAGTGCCCAGGTGCAAGTGAATCTTTATCAACGTGTCACAACGCGTTCCGAAGATGAATCGCGTCTGGAGACCACTCGGAAATAGGGTTGTCGAGCCCAGAAATTATTAAGCGTTATGTTTCATTTTCTTTGGTAATAAACTTAATGTATGTACCGTCGTAGCAGTAATTTTGAAGTGATTAAACAGAAGAATGATTGTTTTAAACAGTTGTTGATGTCCCAAATATATTTTTGAGTATTCCAATCTGAAGAGTGTGAGACAGAATAATTGTTCCAGTTTTTAATATTTAAAACAGTAGGTAGTGTTAGATCGAAGGTGTGCTTGTTTACTTTAAAGAGAATATTTAGTACAGTATCTCGTGCCTTTAGTGACTTAGAGGCTGTCGCTGAAAACCAGCGTTGGGGGTTCTGTTTCGAATAGGGTCATAGCATTATCCTGACCGATCGCCGTTTTTAACCCCCGACGCAAAAACGATGGGGTGTTATAAGTTTGACGTGTCTGTGTGTGTGTGTGTGTGTGTGTGTGTGTGTCTGTCTGAGGCAACGTAGCTCCCGAACGGATGAACCGGTTTTGATTTAGTTTTTTTCTGTTTGAAAGGTGTATTAGTCGGGAGTGTTCTTAGACATGTTTCATCAAAATCGGTTCAGCCGTTAGGATTTTAGCCTCTTCCATGGGTCTGATCAACTCAAAATTTGGGATTCTATTACTTCAATGATATTAGACGAAAAAAATAACCTAGAACTGATGATGGAGCAACACCTGGAATATCCAGGAAACCCAAGTTATTCACCAACAAACAGCAGAAGTATCGTGTTTGGGCTCATTGAAAAGGTCTCAATGAATAAATTATAGATAAATGGTGATTTAAGGGAGACATTAAGTTTAAAAAGCAAGAAATAAAAATTAAATTTAAAATTTAAAAAAACCCCGACCCCCGACGGTCAATGAAAACGCCAAACAGAGGCCTAGCCGTCCCCCGACTTGACAATGCCCTGATCAAAATATTACGTTCAAATTAAAAGGCCTATATATATTATCTTTTACCTTTTAGAGTTTTTGTTTGGGTCGGGGGTTTTTTAAATTTTTAATTAAATTTTTTGTGTGAATGTGATGCATATTTTCTCCAAAATTGTTCTTTTCTTGTGTTTGTGTTCTTGATCTGCGTAATGTTTACGCCAAGCAAACGTATTTTTTTCTTTATATTACTCTTTCAGACATGTGACATTTTACGGTAGTCGTTTTTGCAACTAACTTTAATTAAATCCTGACAAATTGACACTTGGGACAAAATCTACAGATACATACATGACATAATACACATCGTGTTTCGAGGGTGAGGTAGAGGTGCACCTATAATACACCTACATTTCGCCAGTTATTTTTAATGTCCATGTAATAGAGGGGTGAGCCTATTTCTATGCCCAGGGCACAAATCCAGAAACCAGGCTGCTACTGAAAAATCCAGATAGAAAAACGATTAAACGCTATGCCTGACCTGGGAATCGAACCAAGAACGTCATGTTCAGCAGTAGTGCTTGCTACCACTAAACCAACGAGGCAGTCTGAGAATACAGAGACAAATTTGAATATTCAGCGCCGAATAAAGATGATTAAGAAGAGTACAATATCCGAGATGTGGCAGCCCTACTAGAGAATGACTAAGATTTAAAAAGTGGAGTTTTTCTGTCACGGCCGACAGGTGGAAAGTTATGTCTCCAGTAGAACTGTCCACTTTTGTTTCTGCTTTATATTTTTCTCCATAATGGAAGGTTTTTATTTATGTAGTTATGGTCCGGTAACTTGTTACAAAGACGCTCTATGTTTTAAGAGTAAAATAATTAATTAAAAGTTTTAAATTAAGAGTAATTTAAACTATCAACTTAAATCATTTTGCCTGGTGGGTAGATAGTGCCTTGGTAACGTTTTGTTAGTCATATGCGTCATTTTAATTAACTCTATCGTCGATAAGAATTCCCAACACTAAGTCCTTACATTGATTAAAAGAAATATACCTACTAAAATAATCATACAAGATTTTGGTGAAATTAGCAATTGGGCCAGAATGAAAGCCAAACACGAACCACTAAATGGATGCCAAGTAACTTGTTGCCAGGCCTCCAGGGAATTGGAGACCCACTCTAAATATACAAACTTCTGTAATAATTAAATTCCAGACCATTCACGATTATTAATTTTGCATGTAATACGTAACTCAACGTGGATTATAAACTAATTAGAAATATGTCATAACATTAATAAGGGTAATTTAAGTAAATGATTCAGTATATGCTTACGATAACCAATCAAATGATACATAATATCATTAAAAGCTTTACAATATAACCTATTTACAAGATTTACATAGTATTTTTTTATTAGTAAAATGGAATGTTCAGTAAAATGTCCACTTAGTGGCATAAATTGCAAATACTTTCTAGTTAAAACCCGGTTTATCCAGTCATTTTTTAGATCAACCAGTTCATTATTCCTCGGATTATTTACATAATGACTGAGATAAGTATTGGTTTGAGATATACATAATGTGCAGAATAAGATTTAAATTAAGTAGGACTTATGAAATTTACAAACAACTAACATTGTTTAACAAACGTGTTATAAAAGTAGTCCAGTTTTGACGTTAAGTTGAAGTAGCTTTGACGAATAGGACACATTGGCCGTCAATGTTGACGAAAGGCAGAACATTGATTGACATTTGAACGTACCGGTAAAACTGGAGAAAATAAAATAAAAATCTTGTTCTTTTCTTTTACTTGTTGAATGAAGTGAAAATTTATGTTTTACTTAAGAAAACCAGCATTACGGTTGGAGTAATTTGGAATGTTTGATGGTAATTAATAAAATATTTTATAAGATTGGGAAGACGTGATAATAAGTGATAACACTGTTTTATTTACAACTTTTCATATTTAATTGAGAAGGTTTAAAAGTCTATGTTCAGAATTTGTTTAGATTTGTGTTCAAATAGAATAATATTATTAATATTGACTACAGGTAAGTGGTAAAAGTTGATTTAATGTCTATTTTAAACAAATATACTGTTAGCACGCTTTTATTCAAAACTATTTTTAGATTTATTATTAAAAACGCTATTCATTGGAATTTTCGTAAGTATACTTTTAGCATTGACCAGATGATGTCACAATAATTTTGGTCATAGTAGTTAATGATGAGGTGAACTCATTTATTCGTTAGGTACATTTTTTCTTTCTGGTTAATGATAGAAGTATTAAAATAGGTTTTAGAAATATGATTAAATACAATCCATATTAGCGTAAATGGCACCTCGTTAATAAGTATATGTACAGTCGTGATGTATTACATAGGTACTTAAATATACATGCTTACTTATTTACAAAAAATACATTCACTAGTTGTCTTTCATCGTGGCTCGAATATTTACAAATCAAAAGTGACAGTCAGAATTTTATGAGACAAAAATAAGGGATTTATGTTTGTCATTCAGCTTGCAATAAAAATTAGCGGAAAATATTTTTACTGACCGTAATTCGCCATAATTCAGGGTAATGAAATCAGAAATTTAACAATGGTTGATTGTCTGTTTGGCCTATTTATCTAGTTATTGAAAATTAGTTTTTAACCAATGAGTTAGGACTAATTTTCAATAAATTGCTCAATTAATCACGGAGCAGCCTGTATGTAAATGAGGATCTCTAGATGTTAGAAAAATTCTGACTCTCACCTCTCTTAACCAGTAATGTTATATCTAATACAACATTAAATATTACTTCACGTTAAAGCGTTTCATTGAGCGCTAATTGCAAACAAAGTATCTAATATACGTTATTTTTTATAGCTTGACAATATTATGAACTAAAATCTTTGGCTTGGATTCTTACATTTCTGGATAAAAACATTGAAGGTAATGTAACGCATTTAATATGGAGCGTAGAAGTAGTATTTTACGTTCCCTGTTAAGGTAACCGTAACAGGGCGCTTAAAATACTGTTTCACTAAACGAATCTGATGAATGTCATGCTTGTGCCTTTTGACTTGCCAGAATCGCACTTTGTAATGTGCAACCAACAATAACAGCATCATAGATATTTTAATATATTTAATTTTATCATTTCACCTTTAATTTTTATGAATAATAAATAATTCTGAAAATGTTTGACATAACAAACAGTTACTTGTGATTACATCGTCAACATTTTATTATAAAATATTGCAAAACTTTAACAAATTATTATAATTCTTAACAATACGTATTGCATAAACTTCAAACTACTGCCAACAATGTTTCTGATAAAAATAACCAACTATGTCATATGTAATCAAAGAAATTCTTACCAGTTCAAAAGCTGCAGTTCGCAGGCATTAAAGATTCTTGCATAATAACGACTGCGATAACTACTGCGAAAACATACCGAAATGAAGATATTGCTGAAACTTTAACTTGAATGCTTACACGGAAGGACTGACTACATCACCCGGGTAATGAGACTTTTATCGTAAACGCGTTTTAGCATGGCAATTGCGGTCATTGTCATTTCACGAATATATCTTTGTAGACTCTTTGTATCTTTGTTTTACATTTAATGAAGCCAAAAGACTCGTATTTCAACCATTTAAGATCGACAATTTTGTCCATTGCTAGATGTCAGGGCCAGGGACTAAAAACTGTATACTATAATAAATAAATGTTACGACTCTGGCAAATGACAACAAACGAACAATCAAAACAAAAACGCTTTGTCATGTCGCTGAGTCGAAAGATAGCTACTTTTGTAATAAGAACAAGAACAATTAAGCCCTGCATCGTACGTGAAAACACAGATCGTTGCTAAGCAAAATACTACAATTTCGGACGAACCTGTCATCAACAGAGTTTTTTTTATCATTAAAAAGGTTGAGGGTCAGTATAAATATCGGTTTAGGACATTATAGGGGTTTTTTTTTTCATTTTTGAATTGAGGAATGTCAAAAAAAAACTAAAATGGGTCAATGACCGCTATTACCATGCTAAGACGCGGTAACTATAGTCATTCCGCGAAATATTTTCCAGTCGTAAAAGTATTGAAGCTGTAAATTGTGATAGACTAATTACTTTTAAATTTGTTTAAAAACTCTTATTGAAAGTAATTTCAGAATGTGCTAGTTTGACTGAAGTTAAATTAATTAGTTTTAATAATTTATGATTGATAATGTTGATTTTTTTTTAAATAGCGTCAATTGATCTACAGCATGGTTGGCTATCGATTATTTAAAATCATTAATACGGTTGGCATATTCTTTGAAAGATACCTATAATAAAACAAAGAACTAACAAGTTTTTCAATTAGGAACACTTTCTTTTTGCACTCATAAAAACAAAATTACCTTAGTCTACTTAGTAAAAATAACATATTCGATTGACAGTATTATTGCCATTTTGTAGAAATTTTCGTAAGATGAATCCTAGGAATCAAATTTATATTAAAAGCAGTTTCTCAGAAACGATACATTTCAACACTTTGATTGAGCCCAATGAAATTGACAGCTTTACACTTGCATTTCAAAACCTAGGACACATCCTAATTCAAAAAATACAGCGCGTAACAGAAATATTTGGTGACATTTAAGGTTGTTGTACAGACTATCAAATTAAACAACTTTCTCCATAGGACCAAAAACGTCATCTCGAAAAAAAAAAATCAGCGAACAATATTTCATCCCAAGTGCTCTTAAAACGGTAAAGAAAACTATCGCCAGAAAATATCGGCAAAGCCTAGAACCAAATGTTCAAAGACATGTGACTTCTACTGACCTGGATGCCTCGAGGAGGCCCGTGTCACAGCAGTGGGAACATTATAGGCGGATTTTAGTTATGCATTATACACATATTGAGTACCTATCAAGTTTTGAATGGAGGAACTGCTTATTGTTTTGTTAAATTTGATGGTCTTTACCAACACACTCTTAAATAAGGCCATATATTTCTAATACACGTTGTACTCGTATTACAGAAGATAAACTCAAACATTCAAGCATCCAACAATTTATAGTTCATTTAAAAAGTTAACATCAACCAGAACAACACACGAACACGGAAGTCCTTTGATATGCATTTTGGAAACTATTAATAAACGAACATACATATTACTAAGAATCACAGTAAGGACTAGCTGTTACAAAATATTACTACAGGTTATGGATGTACCAACGATTGCTAAGAGAGATTCAATAAGCATGTATTTTTTTTTTTGCCGATGTGCTTGTATCAACATAAACGAAGCAAAAGCATCGTATCAGGGGCCTCAAGTCTGGTATTGCAATAGTGTCAGAATGGTCTATCATTGATTTCATAATTGTTGATTTTGACAAGTTTGGTAATCTACTAATATAATGGCGTCATTATGACTTTCCAGTGGTCAGCCACTGACACTCCATTGAAAGAAATCGCATTTATTGGTAATCTCGTACATGACAAATGAATGACTGACTTAAGGGGTAATCTGCAAAAAAATTGACAGTTCCTAAAATAATATGTTAAAATATATACATATAAATACAATCTGGCATGAATAAATGTTCAAATTTAGTAGTATTTTTTCGAAAATCATTTCTACTAACGGGTTTTATAATAATGGCAATACGACAATGCCATTATAACACAATTCTATTACGAGACCATTGACCGACCACTGATCGACCATTATGAATTTAGCAGATTACGAACTTTTAGCAAAATGACGATGGGATCGTGTTGGAATGACGAATTTATAAAAATAGCAGACTAAAGCCCGAAAGGGATCTATAGTCTGCCTACCCTGATGGGACGGAGGCGTAATTTGATGTGGATGTATGTTGCTTGACCTATATCTATAGCAAATTCATGCTACAGGATTTTTCCTACTAATAGCAGACAACTTCTTCTTAGCTTGTCGATAGAAATCTAAATACAGTCAGGCCAGAATTTGACGCAGCAGCGTCCATCACCTCCTGTATTGTGCAGACAGCAGGACACGCCGGGCAAGATATTTAGTGCACTATTAAGTCTGAGGCAGACATCTTATAGCGATCTATAATAGCAAAATATAATATATTCGTTTCGGTCTGACTAAATCAATACAACAATTTGATGCTGAGATTCATAAAACCGTGTGTTTTTTATTTACTTGAATAATAAGAGTAGCAAACTCACCGTCAATGTCAATATCATTTATTTTTTCTTAGCTTGGATTTAACTAATACTTATTTTACAGCGTAATACGAAAGCAAAATTGTCATCACTTACTTTGCTGCATTCTTTTATGATTGGCAATATAACAAGAAGATAGTTAATAATGTTTTCTATATTTACACAAAAACCTATATTTAGGGACGCCAAATGTTCTGATGAAAATTGGACGAGACAGAGGCTAACTCTTTTATAACTTGTTGGTTTTAGAGAAAAGCAATTCGTAAAGTAATCAAAATAAATAATATATCATCATGCCTTGTTTCACCGAAATGATAGGCAGAGGCGTACCTATAGTAGGTACACGCACAGTTCACCAGGTAGGTATGTTTAAATCCCATGTGTTGAGGGACCAGCCTATTGCCATCAACCAAGCACAAATTCAGATTTGGGTTGGATAATAAATTGATGGAAAAACGCAAAAATAGTTTGCATGACATGCGAATCGAACCTTATGGGTCTCATTACAAAACTAGGTTTTTCTTTAGGGTTGTATGGTTTAAACTACCGAGCCTGTTTTGGAAATAAGAACCTAACAGAGATCGAAGTTCAGTTCTTTTTACAAAACTGATAACTTAGTTCAGTGCTAAGTTGCCATGAAGACCCAAATCGAAATAAAGTTGGAAATGCAAAAACTGGGTCAGAGTTGTAGGCTATAACTAAAAATAGATGACGTTTTGTAATAAGGTGGTACGAGTTCATCCTCATTAGTAGGTCTTGGGACCACTGAACCAACGAGGCAGTAGAATTAAAATAAATAGTCCTTGTAAATCAAAATGCGTCCTCTCAAAACTGCATACCACAGCATGTCGGGGCCTAAGCCCTTCAAAGTCCTGCACAATAATTCTACAAAATTGCTAATCTCAATGGACCATATTTCCAATAAGTATATGGGTTATTTATATTAGTTGGCAATTCTAACCGCAACAGATTATTGCCTGATCGAGCGATAATTCAACTATTGAATCGAAATCCTGACTACAATTACATTTCCAAGAAACACGGATTAGGATCCATATTAACTTGTCTAATCTTTTCATGGTTGGATAAGTATCAGTTTTTAACTTCTACCTTAAATAAATACAAAGCCATGATATATCTACAGATATTCTTAAAAGAAAGCACAGTAAGAGGTTTTAAAGTTTTATGTCCAAAGAAAAATGTGCAGAAAATTTCGAAGTGACGCCAAAAGCGATCGATGTCTTGAAGCGAGCTTTTCCGCCAAATACCAGCTGTAATGACCAACTTCAACTGCCTGAGCTTGGCAAACAATATAGGGCCGGGATAGAAGAAACACAGAAGATCCAAACATTTGTAAGGTTGCTTCTAGTATGTTTGGTGAAGCGCGCAAGGATGGCTTTTACAAGAAATCATGCTCATGAAAGCAAACTCCTTACTGCACCGTCTACAAAGCAGATTAAATGCTACTGCTGCCCGTTTTGACTGTCCTTTCCAAAAATCATTTTATGAGGACATTCATAGCAATCAGGATTAGTTAATAACAATGCTGACATTATAGATACAGTTTTTTTATTAACACACTACCACTTTGTGATATTATGTACTATGATTTTTAGGAACTAATATGGAGATAATCTGAATTAAATGTATCGTTCAGTTCAGACTGAACTAACACACGAGCGTAGACGTACCGGAATTCGCCGTTGGATCTATGAATTTATTCGCCTCTCTAAGAAACTGTGAAACTCACCAGAACCGGTATCCATAGGCAAAACATTAACGTCAACGCTTAGTACTGAATATCTGCATAACAACGTGCATGAAAGCCTCATGCATGAAACAGTTCCTACAATAATAAACGTCTGGTTGAAAAAGATCCGTCTATATCTTAATGTCAATCACATAAATTGTTGTTCTTTTATCGCTAACGCTTCAAGAGAGAACCAAGTTTACGAGCTTTAGTCACGAAATAGACTCGTATAAAATGCAGTCTGAGATTGCACGCGGTTTAGCAATATCTTTATTTTCTTTGACGTCTATGTCATTGGTAAACTAGACCTGATCATTATTTTATTCGTAAAATAGGTTGACAGTTACTCTATTACAATAGTGGTAGAAATTCGACAATGGAAGCTGGTAATGCGCTGAAAAGGTCAAGGTTTCAAGTTTAATCCCATTGAAAGTTTGTGGTAAATCCGCTTCCTACACAAAAGCATTTTCAGGTGAGCTAAATTATTTTCGAGTTTTGTTTATAGGATTATTGTGACATGACTTTAACTTTTAAATGGTAAACAAAGTTAGTTAAAATTTGAAAAAAAAAAAAAACTAACATCCGTTGTGGATGGTGTTGTGCGAACGATTTTGTTAAAACAGCGGTAGTAAAAATTCATGAGCAATCATTGGTACATCCACATTTTACCTAATGAAAACATAAGTACAGTCTTTATTTAGACAGTGACCTCCTCAGTAAAGCGACTCTTATCATCTAAATTAATAACTATAGCATGAGTCCTTGCGTGTCCTGATCTAACACCTTTTACAGTCTCCGTACTACTAGGACTTGACTTTAATTCACTGGTTTTCTCACTCTTATTATTGTAACCATTACGACTTACTTCTGGTGGTCGGATATCACTACAGTTAGGTTCTCCGGAAATTTTGAACACTCCATTTTGTTTGTCTTCCTTTGGTTCCTCGTTGAGGTCTGTGCGTTTCTTAGGAGAATCAGTCGTGACGTCTGTTTGGCTCTGCTCTGCATTGCTGTTTTCTGTGCTTTTGGTTGGACTGAAGGTCTTATGTTTATAAGCGGGAGGGGCTTCGAATGGCATGTCCCTGCCACTGCTTGAAGACTCTTCAGCAGGTGTGACGGTACACATAAGTCGGTCTGCTACAGCACTGAACACTGTGTTCAATTTCAAAGGCGCGGAATGGTCGGATGGAGGAGGCTTTCTATCGTAAACTGCTGCAGCGTCCTGCATGGCACCTATTCTTCTAGATATTACTGCTCCAGCGCCACATCGCTCGCGGAGCTTTTCTAACTGGTTGCAGATTTTTCTGAACTCCTCCTTTTGGATAGAAAGATTTTAGGATAAGTAAGTATTTGATATTTGGACCAAAAAACTGCTCTTATTTCTAATTTCTAGTACCGACCTAATATTTTAATAATATTTACATAGAACTGTTTTAAAATGAATAAACTAATTATAATAAAACACTTTTTATATATTTTATATTCTAATATTTTAAAATATAATTTAAATGTGTATTTAATGAAATAAAGAAGATAAAACACTTGATTTACAGCCTAAATTCCGACTACAATGCCAGGCTTTTTGGGCCTAGCTAAACTAATTTAATTCCCGTCTAACCTGTCTGGCAGATTCTGGAAATAGAAAACCAATTTAATATATTATAACAAAATATAGCTTGAAAATTCAGCAATTCATTTGAGATGAACAATTAAGTAATTTGATGCTGGACGTAAAGGACGGTGGAGTACTCAAGATCGCGAACAATCGCTGCGAAAAAATCATGTTACGTTATGAACGATTAGAATTTTTTCTTTTGTGTTCGAATTCACGTACTCATGAAACTGTTCGTGAGTACGTGAACCAAATGAATGTTCGTCTGACGAGCACGGTCTTTCAATGGAATCTAATCACAATAATGTAATTTTGAGAACCATCAAAGTCCAATTATGATATTAATGATTCCGTCAAAGTAGTGTCCAGCAACAATTTGCATAAAAATGAATCATATCCAATTATCCCTAGTAATCACGATTCCTAATATGAAAATTCAAATACCAGACACGCAAAAGCTTGTGACAACGCCACATGCGAACTACGCATCAAAGACTTGACGTCACACAAATCCTACATCGCGCAAGCAGATTTTACCGAGCGACTCGTATAATATACAACATCCCAACATCAACTGTCGGGCAGTTGCCCACCAGACACAACAGCTGTCTGATCAGAGGACCCTCCCTTTTCCATAGAGTATGAGTGAACTTTACATCCTATTCCTCATACCTCTATAAGCTTACTATAGATTGCCGGCTCACTTAACTAACAAACGCGAAACACCAAACAGAAAGCGTAATGCTCACCTCAAGTTCCCTCTCAGTCATATTGTCGCAGAACCTCGCACTACGATTGGTCGTCATCGTGTACGTAGATTCTGCAGGTCTCGATCTGAACTTGCCTGTCTTCTCTCGCTCGTCTTTGCCGTGCCCCTTGTAAACCATGTAGGCCTGGTAACAGAAATGCTGGTTTTAACTTCCTCTAAGTATTTTAAGTAAAAAGACTGAAGTTTGTAAAGTCCTCAAATAACTAGTTTATTAAAGTTTAGTTTAAAGGAGACGTACAATAATTTTTCAAAATTCTGGGATCATTTAAAATCATTAATTCAAACTAGGCTGAGAGTCAGCACTTTTTGAACGTCAATATTACGTCACACGGACCCCAAAACGCCGATGTTTCACCACTTCCTAGTGCTTTAGCTGGGAAGAGGAAGTCTAACTCTTCAGCAGCACAGCTGCCTGTTAAAGTAGATGAACTTGATTCTATAGAATAGTAGGTAAGTAAATAACATTACTAAACACAACATTAAATTAAATTATTTGCCATAAATATGTCAGCTAGCACACGGCAATATAGCAGCAAAACATTTTATAATACGATGAAAAAGTCATGGTAAATATAAAACAACAAAAAGTTGAGAATTTAATTTCCTCGGTTATAGAAACTACCTTGATATCGGTCCTGAATAATTCTTGAAACAATAAATAGCAGTATCGCAGCGTGCTGATAAAAGAAAAAGACAAGAACTGTCAACACACGCGATGTTCGTTAATGAAAACTCGTTTTTTCCTTTCGAATTCGAACATGCTTGAGTTTGATTTCTTTGATGTTGAGTATGTGGTAAATCGTCCGGGACACGTAAAGATGGGATTTTCGGAAGCGGAAACTCTGAGACGCATTTTGCCCTAACGTTTTGGAAAATTAAACAGAATAAAGAGATTTTTCGACAAACGTTGTGGAGACGGCTTTTTGATGTCATTCGACAACTTATACGTAGGTTAAATACAGGAAACCATCATTTGAAACGTTTTTGCAGTTATGAAAGCCACAAGTACCTAAACCCAAACCAAATACTTCTAATATACCAGATTCTGACAAATAAATGATTCTTCATCATCTGCCTAGTCTTTTCCCTATTATGTTGGGGTCAGCTTGCAGTCTAACCGCTGCCGCGAGAAAGCTCCGGCAGGATCCCATGGCGACATGGAGAGTGCGATTGTCGCAGCATAGTGCTGGGCACACCACGATTTCGGCGGTAAGTTCCCTCTTTGAGGAATGGATTGAGAGGTGCCATGGCGTGCTCACCTTCCACCTGACGCAGGTCCTCACCGGTCACGGCTGTTTCGGAAGGTTCCTGTTTCGCATAAGGAAACGCCCGGGCGTTTTCACTGCGTAGATCGCCCGATCGTGGTCTGCCCGGCACGGCGGAGCACCGCCGTGTCCTCATGGAGGCGATCAGCAGCGGCGGTCTCTCGTGTCCGGCCCTGGTCCAAGCCATGGTACGGAGCGAGAGTCGTCACCTTCTTCTGCGAAGCAGTAATGCTCGCGGAGAAAGAGGCGGCGCACGTGAGGAGTTTATGCGTCGTCAAGGCCCTAGCCGCCGTCAGACTCTTGGACTGGCGGTCTGTAACGACTGTCAAAGATCTATGAATGACAGCCGGGACCATTGTCTTAACATGCTTTCCGAAGCACAGAGGAGGGGTTTTGGTATGTAAAGATAGTCACTCATCCACGGATCAACCACGGCAAGCGTAGCTTAACCTGACTGATCAACTCGTGCGGCTGTTATTATTAAGCTACAAATTACTCTTTGTCACTCAACGAGTCAAAATACAAACAAAAAACACAATAAACAAAACGATAACATTTTCTTCTTAGCCCAGCCACAAGATAAAACAGTATCATATAATAACACATAACGAGCGGCATGTAGCAGCTCTTGCCAGCTTCTTTGGGATCGCGGCCAAATTAACAGTCATAACTGCTGTGACGGCTTACTTACTACTTAGGTGGTTAGCTGCTTGTGGTGTAAAGTTGGCTAATAATAGTAGGTGTAAAAACCTGCTAAAAGAACTCGAGAGTCATTTGTTATAGCATGTTTTTTCTGTAGCCATTTCTGATTTTTTTGTACACCACCAAACTTGGGAACCATCTGGTTATGGAGATATTATCGAATGCATAGATGAGGGCTTTGTATTGGGTCTTTTACATCATCATAATCAGTTCTTTTCGAGGGGGAGAGGGCTGAAATCTACCACATAGGCCCAGTGCGGGTTGGTAGATGTCACATATCTTCGATTTTTTAGGTTCTAGGACGTGCCGTTATCCTCACAATGTTTTTCGTAACCGAGAGCAGTAGTTTGAGACCAGTAGTGATGAAATTATTTAAATAATGTAAAGCTCGAGCCTGGGATCGAATCTACAACGTAAATCTCGTAAATCTTGGCCAATACCACTGGGGTACTCTTGTCTACCATGCCCTTTAATACCTCAGAACAACCATCACCGACCCAGTCTTAGTTCATCCACTGGCGAGTTTAGGCCATCTCTTTTTTGTACTATGCTTCCCTGGTATGAGTTGCTGAGCCCGAATTAATCTTCTGCTGCTTCTGAATCGCAATCTTAAATATTAAAGACGATAGTTATAAAATATTAATTATTAAATATTATTAGCTTTTGCCAGCGGCTTCACCCGCGCGGAACTTTCATCCCCTATTTAACTGCCATAGGGTTTGAAATTCGAAAAATCCTTCCTTATTCCTTGTCTACATTATTAAGGGAACCTCTGTGCAAAATTTCAGCTTTCTAGGTCCAAGGGTTTGGGCTGGGCGTTGATGAGTCAGTCAGTCAGTCAGGACTTTTCTTTTTATTTATATATAGAACATGTCAAACTTATTCCATTGATTGTTTCTTGGCAGGTTTCTCCCAAAAAATCGAACGAAATGTAAATCTAGATGTCAAAAACTGACTGAGGATTGATTATTAATTTCGGGGGATAACTAAGTTCGTACCTCAAACTTAAATAAAGATTGACGTTGCGTAACGAACGGTGGGTATTGTACAAATTATTTAGTACACAAGGTTTAGTTATTAGAGCGTAAAACCAGGTAAGGTAGAATTTATTGAGCTTATGGTTCACCAACCTTGGGTTATTCGGGTTAGGTATTAAAGCACTTATGAGTTTAGGTAAAATTTAAATTGCTTGGGGAAATGAGGCGTGTTGGTAAAGATTTTAAAATAAACTAGCTTCTGCCCGCAACTTCGTCTGCGTCAAACGTCTTGCTTCTATACCCCTCAACTCAGTTTTATGTTTAGCATAAGTTTTGAAATCACTGACTCCCAAGTCACAGGCAATAAACCTAGTTTGAGAGCCAGGAGATAAATTACTCTCACATCTCTGTACCAAAAAATAGTACAATTGATTTTTGTCACCAAGTTATAGATAATAAAAAAAAATCTATTCTAAATTCTATTCTATTCTTGCTCCCCGACCCACCCCATCGCATCGAATCGCCTGGCCGTGCGAGTACTTCGTATTCGTAACTTGTTTCTTTTTGCTCGGCTTTTAAGGTTCCTAGCGTGATGTTGCCTTCGTCGATAGATGGGCTATCCAACTCTAAAGTAATTTTTCAATTCGAACCAGTATTTCCTGAGATTAGCACGTTCAACCAAACAAACTCTATAGCTTTATAATATTAGTCATCATCTGCCTAGCCTTTTCCCAACTATGTTGGGGTCAGCTTCCAGTCTAACCGAATGCAGCTGAATACCAGTATTTTACATGGAGCGACTGCCTATCTGACCTCCACAACCCAGTTACTGGGTAATACGATACCCCTTGGTAAGACTGATTGTCTTTCGGGCTTCTGACGACCCGTAACGACTGTCAAAGATCCACAAATGACAGCCGGGACCAACGGCTTAACGTGCTTTCCCAGGCACGGAGGGGTTTTGGTATGTTAAAATGGTCACCCATCCACGGACCAAACGCGGCAAGCGTAGCTTAACCTGATCGATCCAACCGTGCGGCTATTGTAACTTAGCCACAAGCCCCTCTATAATATTAGTATAGATACTAATATTAATAAGCTGAAGAGTTTGTGCGTTCGTTTGCTTGAACACGCTTCAGATCTTTCAAACGAGATTCTGATGGAGCAACTTATACGCTTTTAACAGTTTACCTGCCATTTGAAATTCTGTAGCGAAACTAATTTCGTTGCGAACTCCTGAGCAATCGGTTTAAAACTTTGTCCACTTTCATGATTCAATATAAACTTTTACAGGTTTTTTTTCCATTAGCTACTCCCCCGTACGTGAGTACTTACGTAGGGAGAAAGTTGGAAGTGTTAAGAGTTTAGAACTACTTTCGAGAATAAAGAGATACACTTGTTGAAGAAAATTAATTTTGAATTCTTCTCTTTATTAAGAAGTGGTGCTGGGCGGAGTTCGTGCTGCAATATGGTGCAGCTTACTTATTGGCGAAGTTCCCCCCTTTTTTCGTACTTCGAGCGTTATCAGCTTAGCTATTTTGTACAGTTTGATGAAGAAAACAGATGACCGGCTTTTGAGATATTATACGCTACCCGCTATCGGTACCGCAAAATATAAGTTCTTAAAAACACACGCTGCATTTTTACCGTAAAATTTTAATCAGTTTGTATTTCAGATGACGATTTTTTGGGTTTTGTGTATTAAAATCACCACGAAAATATATCTGTTTCAAGGTGGTGGCATCCGTTATTAGCTATAAGATTTCTTTCAAATAAATATTGATTTTCGTAAAACAATTCTAAAAGAGTTGATTTTTGTGTCATCATCATCATCAGCCTATAATGTTCCCACTGCTGGGACAAAGGCCTCCTCTCGGTGAGAGGGATTGGGCCATAATCCACCACTCGGGCCCAGTGCGGGTTGGTAGACGTCACATGCGTTCGAATTTTTGGTTCTAGGACATGCCGCTTTCCTCACGATGTTTTCCTTCACCGTTTTGAGAGCAGTGGTGATGAAATAATTTACACAAAGTAAAGCGCCTGTCTGGGTTCGAACTCACGACCTACATACAACTCGTAAGTCGCGGCCGTTACCACTTGGCCACCACTGCTATTTTTGTGTAACGAAATGAAACTTTTTGAAAGTAAAATGATACTGAAGACCGACAATTATTCTTAGTGTAGGTTTGGTTACACTTCGGCTTTTAGATGCAATAATATAAATACAAGACGAGACGCTCGTGAGTTTGAACGTAGGCACTATGTGTTTTTAAATTCATCACCACTGTTCTCGAAACGGTGAAGGTAAACATCGAGAAGAAACCGGCATGTGACGTTATAGCCTAATCCCTCTCGCAGAGAGGAACCTTGCGTCCCAACAGTGGGAACATTATAGGCTGGTATATGGTATCAGCTGGTAGTACCAGCTATTATAGCTACGTACATTATGGACTGATCGTGATGATTATAAATACATGAATAATAATGAAAATTGATGACAGCACCGCCCGTCACAAATAATTGTAGCAGGTAACCAAAAAAGGAGAAAATAACAGAAACATTGACATATCTTTAAAGAATTTCAGTGTGAGCTATTTTGCAATTGGAGCGATATATGTGGAAAGCAATCTTTGTTCCCGTGTGGAATGTAATACCTGTCAAATTGAACGGAGAGTCTATAGGTTATAGTGTAAAACTATTTGTGTCAAGGTTGTTATGAATGCTGCTTTGTGAATGCTGCTTTGGTTTATGTGTCTTTAAGAAGCGTGTTCTTGTCTGCTAGTAATTGCTAAATCAGTTATTTGGAAATATTCACTTTGCACTTTGGTTTGATTCCTAGGTCGGGCAAAGTTTTATTGGGTTTTTCTATTTGGAATTTCGCAGTCCGGAGTTCCGGAGTCTGGCTCTGTGCTCAATTGATGGCAATAGGCTCGCCCCATATTACATGGGACTTCAAAATTGCCGGTGAAATGTGGGTCTATTATTAGGGGTATGGCTAGGTACACCTCTGCCCAAATTTTCGGTAAAACAAGGCGTGATATTATGTTGTGTTATACAGAGTATTTGTTTGGACCTCTCATGCAAAATCAATAGTCAGCTGATCGATTTTGTGTGGGAGGTCCGATTAGTTTTTCATACCTATTTCGACCCATGTTCCTTGGAGAAAGTTGTTAAAAATTTAAACGGTGACTAAAAAATCACCCAGTATATATCAAAGTGATGTTTATTTTAGCTTCAGGATAAAATACCATAATCACTTTGCTCGACCTGGGAATTGAACCTGGGCCCTCAAGAGACCACTAGACCAACAAGGCTATGCGTAAGTAACAATACATTGACCAATCTTATCCGACTCTATTGTTACTCGATTTAGACGCATATTTTATCTAAATAAAACATGGTACTAAGTTAGGAAAATTATTAAGATAACATTATCCCGGGAGTCTTAGATACTGCACCTGTAAGGCAAATGCCTCAAAGAGATGAGTCGGTGGTGGACATTTCGTTCGCCAGCCCCGCTCTGTCGCCGCGTGTCATCGACTGACGTGTCATGGAGGGGGTGGAGACGTATTCCGACCACCGGTACATCCGGTTTGACGTCTCCGCCCAGACCTCGAGCGCGCCGGTCCGACAGGCCCCTTGTGGTCCGCGGTGGGCATTAAAGCAGCTGGACCGGGAGCTTCTCCTGGAAGCCTCGATCGTGCAGGCCTGGGTGTCATCACCGGACAGGCCTGCCGACATAAACGACGAGGCCGAGTGGTTCCGGGAGACCATGTCTCAGATATGTGACGTGGCAATGCCCCGGGTCCAGCCAGGTCGTGCTTCACGCCAGGTTTACTGGTGGTCGCCGCAGTTGACAACTCTACGCGAGGCGTGTGTTGCTGCGCGACACCTTTACTCCAGGCACCGCAGGCTCCGTATCCGCCCTCCGGATACGGAAGCCATTGAGGCGGAGCTGTACGAGGGGTACAGAGTGGCGAAGACCGCCCTCCGAGATGAGATCTTGCGGGCCAGAGTAGTGGCCCGCGAGGAGTCGCTGGAGACTCTGAACAGAGACCCGTGGGGACGCCCCTACAAAACGGTGCGGGATAAAATCCGCCCGTGGGCTCCCCCGCTGACGCAGAGTCTCCGGCCTCATCTCGTGCAGGACGTAGTGAGCGCTCTGTTCCCCTCACGAGGGGAGCACGCTCCCCCGCCTATGGCTCCGCCTCCTGCGGTGCCCGATGCGGACCACACCGACGACGACGACGACTCTCCAGAGGTGACCGAGGTAGACCTGAGAGTGGCGGTACGTAGGCTGAATGCCAAGAATACCGCCCCAGGACCCGACGGCTTGCCCGGCAAAGCCTGGGTCCTGGCCTTGCAGGCTCTCGGGCCTCGACTAAGAGGGCTCCTAAGCGCATGCTTGGAGGAGGGCCAGTTCCCACTTCGCTGGAAGACGGGGAAACTGGTCCTCATGAAGAAGCCGGGGCGCCCAGCGGACTCTCCGTCCGCTTACCGGCCCATTGTGCTGCTCGACGAGGTGGGCAAGCTCTTTGAAATAGTAATTGCAGACCGCCTCGTCAGGCGGCTGGTGCGGGTGGGGCCGGATTTGGCGGAGAGCCAGTTTGGTTTCCGCAGGGGGCGCTCCACGGTGGATGTCATCATGCGCGTGCGAGCCCTAACGACGGGGGATGCTGTGGCCCGGGGTGGGGTCGTCTTGGCGGTGTCATTAGACATCGCCAATGCCTTCAACACCCTGCCCTGGAGTTGCATCAGGGAGGCACTCCGGTATCACCAGATGCCGACCTACCTCTGTCGTGTGGTCGAGGCCTATTTGACGGACAGGGCCGTCATCTACCCCGGTCACCTTGGAGAGTGGAACCGGCGAGAGATGTCGTGCGGTGTCCCACAGGGATCGGTCCTGGGGCTGCATCTGTGGGACATCGGATACGACTGGGTGCTGCGCGCCGACCTCTCTGACGGCGTCAGTGTAGTTTGTTTCGCTGACGACACGCTGGTCCTGGCGCAAGGGAGGTCGTACCAGGCGGCGGCCGACTTAGGGACACAAGGGGTTGCGACAATCGTCGATAGGATCCGGAAACTGGGACTCGAGGTGGCCTTGCACAAGTCCGAGGCCATGTGGTTTCATGGTCCTCGGAATGCACCACCGACGGGTTCCCAGATAACGGTGGGAGGGGTTCACATCGGCGTCGAGTCGACTATGAAGTACCAAGGACTCGTCCTCGACAGCCGGTGGAACTTCGCGGAGCATTTCCGCCGTTTGGCTCCCAGACTGGAGCGGGCCGGGGCTGCGCTGAAGCGGCTCCTGCCCAATCTAGGGGGGCCAAACGCCTCCTGCCGGAGGCTCTACGCGGGGATCGTGCGGTCCATGGCCCTATACGGGGCGCTGGTGTGGGCGCCCACATTGAGGCGCCAACCAGCTCGCCGGTTGAGGGCGTCCCATAGGGTCATGACGATCAGAATGCGGGCGGGCCTCCTTGCCGGATTACCGCCATGGGATCTGGAAGCAAAGGTCCTCGCGCAAATATGGGAGTGGCGCGAGGAGGCCAAACGCCGGGGCGTAACTCCGCTGCCGCAGGAAATCGCGGCACAGCGAACAGAGCTCCGGCAGGATCTCATGGTGACATGGAGAGAGCGATTGTCACAACCCAGTGCTGGGCACGCCACGATTGCGGCGGTAAGTCCCCTCTTTGAGGAGTGGTTTGAGAGGCGGCATGGCGTCCTCACCTTCCGCCTGACGCAGGTCCTCACCGGACACGGTTGTTTCGGGAGGTTCCTGTTTCGGATAGGGCGGGAGGAAACGCCCGGGTGTTTCCACTGCAAAGATCGCCCTGAAGACACGGTGGAGCACACGGTGGCGGTCTGCCCAGCTTGGGTGGAGCACCGCCGTGTCCTCGTGGAGGCGATCGGTGGCGGCGATCTCTCGCGTCCGGCCCTGGTCCAGGCTATGGTACGGAGCGAGAGGGCATGGGGAGCCGTCACCTCCTTCAGCGAAGCAGTGATGCTCGCGAAGAGGGAGGCGGCGCACGTGAGGGAGAGGCAGCATATGCGCCCTCGCGACCCCAGCCGCCGCAGGATACGGAGACGCCCTGGGCGTCGGGAATCCCAGGCCGATTTCCGGCCACCGTAGGCATGAGCTTGCGGACGGCGAGTAATGGGTAGCTCGCTGTCCGGTAAGGACCAAGCCCAAGTCGACGGTGTGTTGTGTTCCACGCGCGCCTCAAAGAGATGTCAGCACAAAAAATGATGGGGCCCGCAAGGGCCGATGCCTGTCAGGGGTGTGGGTTCGTTTGAAAGAGATACCACAGCCCCTGGCATACGGGCGGCTAATGAAGGAACACGGGTGGGTTTTAGTCAGTAAAATTCTGACACGCCCTCCTGATCCACTCAGAGCGGGAGAAGTTATTTGATGATTTCCCAACCTCAAAAAAAAGCACCTGTAATTTTAAATTTGGGGGAGGCCTTTGCTCAGCAGTGGGACAGTGTAGGCTAATTGAAAAAAAAAAAAGAATGTTTGGGTTTAGTTTTACACAACAGTATTACGAGTACGTATCCGATTCTATAGGTAAGGTGGAAGTTCCTTTACTAACAAGTCAGATTCCTAATATAGAAGCATCATTATAACATCCTTTTCTTACTGTAGATATCGCTTAAAAAAGTAGCCTATGTCCTTTCTCTATATCCCAGGCTATATTTCTGCAAAAAAATCATGACGATTTGTTCAGCGGTTTGGCGTGAAACAGTAGCATACAAAGTTACTAGCGCATTTGTAATATTAGTAGGAATTTTATTTTTATAATACAAATCTCTGCGTGTGACGCAATTGAAATACGCCAGGTCAAATTTTTAAGATTAGGGGTTTAGTGTAAATCATTAGACATACCATTTATGGTTACGTACTCAATGATTTAGAGCTCCATACAAAAACCTAGTAGCAATTTGTTAACTGTCTCTCAATAAACAACAAAAACCGAGGGAAATCAATTGAATTTACACGCAGAGTTAAACTCGCTCGTTACAGGCGCCGCTAATAAATTCTGTCACTTAACTTTTGGTATGCCACAACAAATAATTACACGTTTCAGCGAAGGGAATGTATGAACGTTTGTTTTTCAACCTCAAATGTTTTAATACAATTAGGCTGGTGGCGCATGTGGGTGTTTTAAAACGATGCTTGATTTAAAACTTAGTTTGAGTAAAGTCTGATGGTCGCATGCGGTACTGGTGAGCGTGAGGTTCTGGGTTCGATTCCCGGGTCGGACAAAGTGTGATTGGATTTTTATAGCTGAAATTTCTCAATAACAGTTTAGAGTATAGATTTGTGTCCGATTGATGGCAATGGGCTGGCCCCTTATTCCATGAGACTTAAACATAATATGCCAAATGTGGGTGCATTAGAGGTACACCTCTGTCCAAACCTTCGGGCAAATAAGGAAAAAAAGGGAGCTAAAAGTTAATTATGAAACACGATTGACGATTTTCTTAATGATGCTTCACTAATTGATTGACATGCGGTTACTCTGATTGACATAATTATTTTGATCTTGGTTTTTATTTCTGTTTGACATGACACAGTCTCAATTTTTTTTATTGCTGTGACCGCTCTGACATTTTTGATTTGTATGTTTCCTTTTTCTTTTTAAATTTGTAATTTCAATGTTTATTTTTGAATTTTTATTAGGAAATGTAAAATTTTGCATGCATGTGACGGTAAAATATGGAGAACTTTATTATAAAAACATCTATGTACTATATATATAGATATATTAGCAGATAAATAAATGATTTGATTTGAAGGCGTAATGTTATATGTGTTGTGTTTATGAAATTTGTGATTTATTTAATAAAAAAATTATTCCATTTTTATTATTTTTTCAAAACCAAAAAGAGTATTGTTTTTCAGAATAAATCTCTCCTCATTAAATCTTCCTCTTCTTCTCTCCTTGCCTTGTCCCTTTACGGGGTCGGCCCCGTATCTTTCCTCATGAAATAATTATCATAATATGGCCACATGTAATGTAATTTGCCTGAGAGCTTACGGTTGTGGCTTTGGTAAAAATGTAGGTAGCTACGTAGGCCCACTTTTCGGTGAGTGAAGTATAGTATTTATAACATAACTAGCTTTCGCCCGCGGCTTCGCCCCCGTGCAAGTCGGAAATTATCCGGCGGGAACGTCTCGGCGGGATAAAAAGTATCCTATGTGTTAATCTAGGTTATAATCTATATGTGTGCAAATTTTACCCCTGTATGGGTAGATTTTCGAAAAACCCTGATACAAGTTATTCTTTATTTTTGGTTTTATGTATAAATACTGAGTTTTGAGTTAATCAAACAGCGCGTTAAAATTCTTCCATACAAACTTTGACACCCCTCAATCCCCCTTTAGGACCCCCTAAAGGGGGATTGAGGGGTGTCAAAGTTTAGAAAAACAATAAATAGCTAACTTTATAATTTACTTAGATAAGTATTTGTGCCAAGTTTCAAGTTTTATTAACTCAAGGAATACGATTTTTCACACCTCCACTTTTCACCCCCTTAAAGGTCGAATTTTCGAAAACCCCTTCTTAGTGCTCCCCTACATTATAAAACGAAGCCGTGTGCAAAATTTCACGTTCCTAGTCCTATTAGTTTCGGCTGTGCGTTGATTGATCAGTCAGTCAGTTTCTCCTTTTATATATATAGAAGATTATGTGTAGGATTGCCAGCGCCATCGCCCGCGTGGAGGTCGGAAATTATCCCGCGGAAACGAACATCCGGGATAAAAAGTATTCCATGTGTTAATCCAGGTTTAAAACTATCTATGTGCTAAATTTCATCCAATTCCGTTCGGCTGTTTTTGCGTGATTTAGTAACAAATCAAACATACAAACTTTCACATTTATAAAATTAGTAGAATAGTAGGATGTGTATGTCCTGATGGCCCAGCGGTATATCTTGTAGGCCCAGGGGTTAATGCGTCGCCTTTGAAGCACGAGGGTTGTGGGTTCAACAAATCCAGGCAATTATTTATCTCGATGAAGTGAAACATCGTGAGGAAATTTGGACTAAAATTACCAACCAGCAGTCGTGGCAATCAATGCTCATTTCTTTTCTGTATGAGAACAGGTCTTTTCCCTGAAGTGGAAGTCTCCTTCTTCTCATGTCTCCTGTGTTAGTAATAAGTAGCACTGTTTAGGCAGTTTAGGTTGCTTTTCGTTTGAAGGGTTGGTTATTAATAGAAACAACGTCCTTTTTGCTCGCTCCGTATATTGACACTAAAAATCTTTTCCTTCTAATGTGTGGACTGTATTAAATTGTAAGTAGCTATAGCTAGGTACATACACACGCATACATTGATAGTTACGCACCCAACATCTCAGAATCACTTGGACATTCCGCCCACCAAAGAACATCGTTCTTTAATCACAATTAAACTTATAATCAAAGTCAGCACATAACACGACTTTAAATGTCACTTTTACATAATCTACACAAACGATGTCAAACTGGTGAATTAAGCAAACAAAAAAATCTTCTAAGTAACAACAAATAGTACGTATAAGTACCTCAAACATAAGTGCACCTATAAACTCAAAAGTGTAGGCAAGTAATAACGATTACACGATAACAAAATATAACATAATAATAACTATAATGAATAGTACACATTAATAGTAAACTAGGTAACTACACTAAATAAGTTTGACCCGCCCACCGTTTGGTTACAATAATTTCAAGAAATGAAACAAAATCAATGTAGTAAAGGCACGAAACATAAGTTTAAACAGTTTGTAAAGTAGGTAAATATCAATTATAAATGTAAAAATAAAGAAAAGTGTAAAATTAATTAAAACAATAGGTACAAGTAAATTCTTCATTTAGTTACAACGCAAATCTTACTAAGTGGACGCTTATATTCGCCTGTCTTACATTTAACAGTCACAACACGGGTTACGTTGTCATGACCGGTGTGTTTTTGAATAATTTTACCAAGAATCCACTTAGCTGGAGGAATGTTATCCTCTTTTAAGATGACAATATCACCAATTTCTGGTTCAGTACCTTTTGTATTCCACTTATACCTTTGGCTAAGACTTACTAGATATTCTTTTGACCATCTACTCCAAAAGTCGTTTACAATTTTTTGAGTAAGTCTCCACCTGTCTAAACCTACAACATTTGATTTAGAATAATCCTCATCAGCTATATTAATTAACGGCTCGCCTATCAAGAAATGACCTGGTGTCAAGGGTAGTGGGTCATTGAGATTGTCACTGAGTAAAGTTATAGGCCGTGAATTTAGACACGCCTCTACTTGTGTTAAAACTGTCGCCATTTCCTCATAAGTAAGTGTAGCATTACCGACTACCTTACGTAGATGTGTCTTGGTACTACGAACGCCAGCCTCTCACAACCCGCCAAAATTTGGGGCATGTGGTGGTATAAAGTGCCACGTTGTTCGCTCTAACGTAAGCAACTCCGCTATTTCCTTTGGAAGGGCTGACTTTGCATTGTTGAACATTTCTCTCATTTGTTTGTCGGCACCAACAAAATTAGTGCCATTATCACTATACAGGTCTTGACAGTGGCCCCTTCTCGCAGTGAAACGCTTGAACGCCGCGATAAAGCCCTTAGCTGTCAAGTCAGTAACAGCTTCTAAATGTACAGCTCGTGTTACCATACATACAAAAAGACATATATAGCCCTTATATGACTTAGAGCCTCTACCGGGTGAGAAACGAATATTCACCGGACCACAATAATCTACGCCAGTAGACTTAAATGGTCTACTGGGTTGTACTCTTGCCTCTGGAAGCGAACCCATTAATGGTACTGACTTCTTTGTGGAGTACCTTAAACAAACTACGCATTCTCTATAACACTTCTTGACACGTTCCTTTGCTCGTAGTATCCAATATTTTGTTCTCAAGAGGTTCAACATAACCTGTGGACCTCCGTGTAATGTCTTGTGATGAGCATCGATAATTATGAGCATGGAAAAATGATGTTTTGCAGGCATAATTATCGGATGTATCGTATCATTGCACGTATCTGCATGTGTTATGCGGCCACCTACTCTTAGAATCCCCTTTTGATCTAAAAACGGACAAAGAGTTCGTAAGGAGCTCTTTTTAGATACACATCCTCGAGTCTTTAACTGTTTGATTTCAACTTCAAACACGCGTTCTTGAATTATTTTAATCATTGCCATTAAAGTATCATTTAATTCGTTTGCGGTAATAAATTTAGGTAAACACGGTCGTTCACTTTTAGGTAACTTCAAAGTCAATATTCTCCTACAGTATGATATAACTTTTAATAATCTTGTTAACGAAGAAAATCTAAACCAAACACATAACTCGTTAATATTAGATGAAACAATTAAAGACTTGATTTTCTCTTCTTCTTGTGTATCTATTACGTTTGTGTTGACCTTTTCTATATTTTTCTCTGCCAGCCATTGAGGTCCCTTCCACCATAATGGATGGTTATTCAATTCTCGCGGTTGTAACCCTCGTGACGCACAATCGGCTGGGTTCGTATCAGTGGAGACATGTCCCCATTGTTCATAATCTAAAATATTTAAAATCGTGGACACCCTATTACTAACAAATGTCGTCCAGCGACTTGAACCTCCTTTGAGCCAAGCTAGGACAACAGTAGAATCTGTCCATCCATATAAATCTTTCTTGGGTATCTCCATTATCTGCGACACTTCAAATATAAGTTTAGCTGCCAAAGTTGATCCACACAACTCTAATCGTGGTATCGAAACTTCCTTATCAATTGGTGCAACTTTGGTTTTTGCAGTGACTAAATGTACATGTACATTATTTGATTCATCAGTGATTCGTATGTAAACGGCAGCTGCGTAGGCTGCTTGTGATGCATCTGAAAACACATGTAATTCCGTTTTAGAGGCTCGCGTAACGTTTAACCATCTTGGTATGGTAAACTCCCTTAAATCAATTAATGTATTTTTATAAATTAACCACTGTTGAAGTAGATCCTTCGTTAAGCAGTCATCCCATTCCAGGCCTGATTTCCAAAGTCTCTGTATAAAGATTTTGGCAACAACTACGACGGGAGCAATCCAGCCTAACGGATCATATAGTCGCGCTATAACAGACAGTATTTGTCGTTTAGTGATTGGCTCCTCTTTAGTGTCAGGTAAGTTGAGGACATATTCAAAATGATCAGATTTCCGACACCAGCTTACTCCGAGTACTTTAATTGAGTTATTTACCTTAATTGGTGTATTTTGGTCACTATATTGTTCTCCACTCTTGCCTATGTGTTTTAGAAAGGTTTCACTGTTACTGTTCCACTTTTGGAGTTCAAATCCACCTAATTTCATAAGCTCGTTCATCTCAAAATGTATCTGTAATGCTTCAGTTATTGTTTCAGCGCCTGACATCAAATCATCCATATAATAGTCTAGTTTCGTTATTTTTGCTGCTAACGGGTATTTATGTTCCTCCAGCTCTGCTAGTCTTTGTAAAGACTTAACTGCTAAGTATGGCGCACATGCCGTACCAAACGTTAGCCTCACAAGCTTAAAATGTCGTATAGCTTCAGATGGATTAAATCTCCATACAATTCGCTGAAAATCAGTATCTTCATCAGCAACTCGGACCATTCTATAGAATTTTGTAATATCTGCTACTAGACCTATTTTGTGGTTTCTCCATCTCATTAGGATATGCCTAAGATCTTGTTGTAACTTAGGTCCAACAAGAAGATCGTCATTCAATGATACGTTATTGCTTCCTTTGCTTGACGCGTTGAAAACAACTCTCACCTTTGTAGTATCTTTATCTTCTCTCACCACTGCATGATGAGGAAGATAGACTGCACGTGGATTCTCTATCTCTTGCTCATTTACTTCCGTCATGTGATTTAAAATTAAATATTCCTGAAATACTTTATTATACTCTATACTCAACTGGGGAGCACGTGATAACCTTTTCTCTAAATACTCTAATATTTTGATAGCTCTCTGTTTTGACTGACCGTACTGACACTGAGGATCATCAGTCGCAAAAGGTAACCTTACTATAAATCTTCCACTATCATCTCGAACCGTGGTTAAATCAAATAAGTCTTCACATACCTTCTCATTTCCAGTCATCTCCTTTTGTATTATGTTAGGTTCGTTCTCCATTTCCCAAAATTTCTTAAGTAAATCAGTCTCTTCTAAATGTACATGCATGCTAGTCAGATTACTTGCTACCGACGAATGAGGTGCTCTTGACACTTTGCCTGAAATAATCCACCCAAAAAGTGTGTTTTGTGCAATTAAACTCCCGTGAGATTGCCTAACAATACCGTCAAGCAATATATTTCCATAGACTTCCGCACCCAGCAACATATCGATTTTACCTGGTGTTGCATAGGTGGGGTCTGCTAAAGGTAGACTATTAATTTCAACCCACTCGTGAGTCTTCAGATTGGCTGTGGGAAGCATAGATGTCAAAGAATGCATTACATAAGCGTTAACTTGAATAAAATTCGCTGGATTATGGCGTGATTCCACTTGAAATGAAACTCTGTGTTTTATTCTCGCATGACCATCTCCTAGCCCCGACACAAAACCATTTACTGGTATGCGTTTTAACCCAAGTAACTGAACTGTAGCCTCGGTAACTAACGAGGCTTGAGACCCTTGATCTAATAAAGCTCGAATATATTGTTTACAACCTTGTGCATTAAATACCTTAATTATCGCCGTTGCAAGAAGTACTCTGGCAGGCTGCAGCTCCTCCCTAGTAAATGTAGTAGTAATTTGGGTATCACCTCGTGGTGCGCTCGCCATCTCGTGTTGTTCACTCGGTGACACTGTTACCTCACTTGCTTGTTTGGCGATCTCGGTTTTCTCTCTCTCGAAGTGTAGCAACGTGTGGTGTCTTCTACCACATTTCTTGCAGCTTATTGACTGACGACACTTGATGACAGAATGTGTGGGTGACAGGCAGTTGAAACACAATCCCTTATTTTGCACGAACTCTTGTCTTGCCTTCGGCGTCATAAGTCCGAAACGTTTGCAATGGTAAATATAATGTTTCTCGTTACACATTGCACACTCAACATCATTTGACTTTGGTTTGTTATCAACTGACGTGTGGAAGGTTTTTGGTTTCTGTGCAGACTTTACAGTCTGTGTTGAACGTTGAGTTGTGGAGTCAATCATTTCCAAAGATCTAAATCGGTACTCTAAATAGTCTTTTAACTGCGACCAAGTGGGCAGTCCATCACTCGATAAAGTATTAAGATACTGTTCCCACTGTTTTATTGATTCCGCGTCCAACTTTGCGACGGTTAGATAAACAATTATTTCATCCCAGTTATCTGTCTTGATGCCTATATTCTGCAGTGACTTTAAACAAGTCGATGTCGTGTCTAGTAAATGTTTTATAGAATTAGCCGATTCAGTATTTATTTTCCTAAGTCCAATCAGGTTATTCATAATAGTATTGCAGTTGTAACGCTTGTTATTATACCTTTTTACTAGTTGATTCCACGCCTCCTCATAATTTGCTTCAGTAGTTGCAAAGTTTCGTAAAAGATTCATAGCTTCACCCGACAAGTTACTTTTCAAATAATGTAATTTTTGAACTGACGTAATGGCTTTATTGTTGTGAATTAGTGATGAAAACATATCATAAAACGTTTGCCATTCTTCATATTTACCTCCAAATGTAGGTAGTGTGATACGTGGTAGCTTAACATCACTGTAGCTGTTATCATTATTACTAGCGGCTGAAGCAATTGGCGATTGAGAAAATGGCTGTGTCAAAAATGGCTCCAATGCTTCACGTAAACTAGTTTTATATTGCACGTACAGTTCCTCAAATTGTTCGTAATAGCCCTCGGTGAAATATGCTTCCTTTTTATCTTTCGAAGCTGAAGAAATTATAATCTTATGTCCCTCTTTGAATTCTGTGTATTGTTGCTCAAGTACCTCCAATCTCGTTTCCAAATAAGGTCGTTTTATCCTTTCTTTTGGTGTTTTCTTATAATTTCGTTCGGCTGTCTTCAAATTGTTCATCAGTTGTTCTTGTAATGTAACTAACTTCTCCATTGTATTTGTATTAACAGACGCGTCACTGTTTTAATCCCAACTCACTCACTATTATAGTTATTTAGTCTCGTATAACACTGATTGTTCAAGTCTCTCACTCACTTAAGTAATCTCACGTTATTAAAAGGGCTACACTCGTAAATAACTAAATAGTTCTCAATTTATTCACTCGTAAAAAATTGTCTCAACACGTGTAAGTTGCCGATCACCGGGCCAATCCTTATCTAAGGAATGCGTTCTTTTGTTCTCACGGCTCACGGCGAAGCTCGATCGTAGGTGACACAATCCGGCTCGTTATGGACCATATGTTTAGGCAGTTTAGGTTGCTTTTCGTTTGAAGGGTTGGTTATTAATAGAAACAACGTCCTTTTTGCTCGCTCCGTATATTGACACTAAAAATCTTTTCCTTCTAATGTGTGGACTGTATTAAATTGTAAGTAGCTATAGCTAGGTACATACACACGCATACATTGATAGTTACGCACCCAACATCTCAGAATCACTTGGACAAGCACTGTTACTAAAATGACGGCAGTTTCCAGTGAATAATCGCTTCCACCAATGGATTGCTCTATTTACTATCACTTAAACCCTAGAGAAGTTAAACAAACTAAGAGCCGATTTTTCAATCCTCTGATAAAAGTACCAGTAGCAACTTGAAGAATAAAATTATTAGACTCTTTAATTTTTTAATTTTGTCCCGTATGTGTCGCCGGGCGTAAAAGAATAGCACCATCCCATCTCTTCCCGTGGGTGTCGTAGAAGGCGACTAAGGGACTTACTAGAGAATGGGCAGCAGCGTTCTCTATGCATTTTACCACCATACTGCGATCGCCAACCCGCCTGCCAAGCGTGGCGATTATGGCAAAACCCCCCATCCTGGGGGAGGCCTATGTCCAGCAGTGGACGTCTTTCGGCTGAAATGATGATGATGACTCTTTAATTGTCGGATAAGTGGCTGTCAATTTTTCAAATAATATGTTTCCTAGGAATAACTATGCGACTGAATATCTCATCTGTGAAAACGTTAACTTCAGGGAGGTGAAACAAATATACAGAATAAATGTTATGTAAGAACGGGACGGAAATCTGTTGTTCTATCGTGAAATAGGCTTTGACGATTGAACAACAGATTTTTTGCAATCTATCGAATAAAACCTATCTGTCTATTTATCTGAGGATTGAAAAATCAGCCCTAAAAGAAATAAGAAATGCTTTTGGCTAATTAATAATGCCGCACAGGTCGATCGAAGGTTAGGCTATCATTCATAACATATCGAGACTCCTTCTGCCTCAGAAAGCACGTTAATCTGTTGGTACTGGCTGTTATCTGTACATCTTTGACCGTAGTGACGGTTAGGTAGAAGCCCGAAAGTCTGATAACCAGTATTACCAAGGGGTATCGTATTGTCCAGTAACTGGGGGTTGTGGAGGTCAGAAAGTCAGTCGCTCCATGTAAAAAACTGGTATTATATAGCTGCATGAGGTTATACTGGAAGCCAACCCCAACATGTTGAACCAGCAATTTTAAACAAATTTCCATCCATATGTGCATGTTTATGTATAATGTTACACATGTTTATAAAAATAAATGCTGGGTAAAATAGTGGCTAAGTAACAATAAGTGCGCGGGTCGATCGATCAGGTTAAGCTACGCTTCCGCGGTTGGTCCGTGGATGGGTGACCATCTTTAAATACCAAGACCCCTCCGTGTCTTGGAAAGCACGTTAAGCCGTTGGTCCTGGCTGTCATTTGTGGATATTTGACAGTCGTTACGGGTCGTCAGAAGTCCGACAGTCTGACAACCAGTCTTACCAAAGGGTATCGTATTACCCAGTAACTGGGTTGTGGAGGTCAGATAGGCAGTCGCTCCATGTGAAATACTGGTATTCAGCTGCATTCGGTTAGATTGGAAGCCGATCCCAACATAGTTGGGAAAAGGCTACGCACATGATGATATAAATAAATGCATCTTTATCTTTAAAGGCTTTATCTAAAAATCAATCTGTCTAAGATTGATTTTGGATTAGAAATAACTCCATTAAATAAATAGAACCCACTTCATATACATTGCAGGAATATTCATAAAACGACATACAACATTGAAGGCAGGCCCGGCACAAACAGGATTATTTTTTAAGCACCAAAAAAGTGTAGGAAGTACAAATCGGTAAGCATAAGCCACTGTTTTCACTGTGTCGTGATAATTTTTATCGTTACACGACTGTATTTTCTTTTTGTTCCCAGTGTGTTGTGACTACAGTAATCAATCCTGCTGTGGTGAATTGAATTCAAAATACTAACTTAAAAACCTGAAACCTGTAACCTTAAATGGGGCCACTATGCTCATTATTATGAGCCACTTTTACTGTGGGATCAACACTGTAATCGTGAAAAAGAAACAGCTGTTTACAACATTTTGCCGAGTTACGCAAACCTGAATGCATGAGAGCCCAATCCCTCTCACCGAGGGCCCAATCCCTCTCACCGAGAGGAGGCCTGTGTCCCAGCAGTGAGAACATTATAGGCTGATGATGATGAATGCATGAAGCAATATGTTGGTTTGGTTTTTTAGTTGTTCATGATCACGAGTACAATGGCCCCTTTTAAGGTTTATAATTATTTCAATTCAGTACTAATAACACTTTGGTTACAAGTCTCCACGCTCAAAATAAATAACATCATCATTTATTCAAATTAGGCTAAAAACCAGCACTGTCTGAACGTCAAAACTACATAGATAAGGCAATCCCAAATTCACTCGCCCTTCATAATGCTTTAGCTGGGAAGAAGTCATGCAAAAAACTCCCACGCACTGTAGAGAAAATCTTTCTTTCTTTCTGTTATCACTACGCACTGGGAACCGTGAAGATTGAAAGGTCAAGTGCAGAACCAACACAGAGGTACATACATACAGTCTGACCGTAACCTTACCGTGCCTACCTTGCTCCCAAAGATGAAGCAGAGAAGCAGCGTCACCGTCAGCTGCGTGTGGCAGAAGAAGATGATGTACAGGAGGTCTGGGTTTGCTGGGGACTGGAGGAATAACCTGGAAAGAAGGAGTGGCGTTACTCATAGGTTTAAGAGTGATTTTTGTATGGCTAACAGCTAATAAATATGTATGGAAGGTGATATGAGGATAAGAAGAGGAAGATACACTGATCTATACTAATATATACTAATATTATAAATACTGATATATACTAATATTATAAAGAGGAACCACTTGATTGTTTGTATGCATTGAATAGGCTCCGAAACTACTGAACCGAATTAAAAAAATATTTCACTGTTGGGAAGCTACACTATCCGCGGGTGACATAAACTATATTTTATCCCCGTATTCCCACGGGAACGGGAACTATGCGGGTGAAACTGCGGAGCGCTGCTAGTAATTATTACAAAAATGCAAAAGTATCTCTGTATAGGTCGTAATCGTTGCATAGGTATAGTAATAGGTTATATAGGTAAACTGAAACCTGGACCTCCAGGTTCCAGATTATTTGAGATTATTTTTCAACTAAAATGTTAATATTTAAAAAGTGATTGTAGTAGTGCTCAGACAACAGCTAGTTCTAAATAAATTGAGATACCTATTGGGTAGTTGAATAATGATATTGAGAATTTTATCATCACAAAGCTGTCCACATTCTGGTCTATAAACATTTTATAAGCAACCTAAGATGAAAAAAAAAAAAGAAAACTCAAAAGAAGAGAAATATGATACAGAACAAGTAGCATCAAACTAGCAACATAAGACAACATAAAATTCCTAGAACAATACAGTATCACAATACAAAATGACTGACTGAACAACATCGCAATAACCTACTTCCTTTTGCCTTGACGATAAGCAGTTGACACTAAAACTTTTCCCATTCCCAGATTGCTCGGGAAAATCCCAAACTAGACTGACATTTAAAACCATGCACTAGAACTTGGCAAAGAATGGCTTCTCACAACACAATCATTGTTTCACTCGGCTCTGGTGCAATAGCAAAAAGTTTACCAACTCCTCTTCCAAGTTGATGTACTAGTGTTCTACTTTCGAGACTAATCCATACTATGATATTATAAATGCGAAATAACTCCATCTTTCTGTCTGTCTGTCTGCCTTAACGGCAGAAGAATAAATATACAATCCTGTATATTTATTCTTCGGGGGGTGGCATCGACGTACAACCTGTTATCATGTATTCATTACGATTCTGAACCGTTGTTTATAGTCGATTAAAAAAAATTAAAAAAAATTTGTTCAAAGTATTTTGACGGCGTAGGTATTGCACTTTTCTATGAAACAGCAGTTTTTTTTGATAAATGACGGAATATATCAACCCAGGAGGTTCTTGTACTGAATCTTGTCTGCTTGCTCGTCGAGGTTGCTTGTCGATATCTGTGCCACCTTGTATTTGAAATAATAATTCAAATTATTTTTTCTACATGAACGAAAATGCTTTTTTTTTTTTTTTTTTTTTTTGGGTGGGAAATCATCAAATAACTTCTCCCGCTCTGGGTGGAGCAGGAGGGCGTGTCAGACTTTTGCTCACTAAAACCCACCCGTGTTCCTTCAGTAGCCCTTAAGCCAGGGGCTGTGGTGTCTCTTTCGAACAAACCCGCACCCCTGGCAGGCATCGACCCTTGCTGGTCCCATCACTTTTTGTGCTGACATCTCTTTGAGGCGCGCGTGGAACACAACGCGCCGTCGACTTGGGCTTGGTCCTTACCGGACAGCGAGCTACCCATTACTCGCCGTCCGCAAGCCCATGCCTACGGTGGCCGGAAATCGGCCTGGGATTCCCGACGCCCAGGGCGTCTCCGTATCCTGCGGCGGCTGGGGTCGCGAGGGCGCATATGCTGCCTCTCCCTCACGTGCGCCGCCTCCCTCTTCGCGAGCATTACTGCTTCGCTGAAGGAGGTGACGGCTCCCCATGCCCTCTCGCTCCGTACCATGGCTTGGACCAGGGCCGGACGCGAGAGATCGCCGCCGCCGATCGCCTCCACGAGGACACGGCGGTGCTCCACCCAAGCTGGGCAGACCGCCACCGTGTGCTCCACCGTGTCCTCAGGGCGATCTTCGCAGTGGAAACACCCGGGCGTTTCCTCCCGCCCTATCCGAAACAGGAACCTCCCGAAACAACCGTGTCCGGTGAGGACCTGCGTCAGGCGGAAGGTGAGGACGCCATGCCGCCTCTCAAACCACTCCTCAAAGAGGGGACTTACCGCCGCAATCGTGGCGTGCCCAATGAATGAAAATGCTTAGGACGCAACTACTCGGCACGGCATTCTCATTTGGCACACACGTAGACCAAGAGTTGGGTTAGTACATCGGATACTTTTCATCTCGCTAGTACGTTCCTGTAGGATAATTACAAATCTCAAAGCAGGCGCAGCCCCGGGAAAAATATAGTGTTTCAATATAACTTCTTTTTTGTTACAGCTGCAGTTTTTATCGGCGAAGTTTCTCGTGATTGAATCTTATCAAACTCTTTTTCTTTTACGGCTTGCGAGCAGGAATGACAAGGATCTATCGCTTGCTCTTGTAGAATTTTTATTTTTATTTGCATTGCAGGGTTTTATCTTTGGAGGGCGAGAATTTTTTAAAACATTGAGTGACTAATTGATCCGAAATGTTTTCTTGTTTTACGTACTTCTTTTTTTTCAGGTTTAAAGATGATTTAGAGAGAAACGGGTGGCACATGGTATGTGTTGAAAATAGTGGTGACTGAGCGAAACAACCAGAACTGGGCCCGCGTAGTGGATTACGGCCCACTTCCTCTCAAAGACATGAGACCTGTGTCCCACCGTTGGGAACATTACAGGATAATTCTTTTGGTATGTAATTTAATACACCTCAGGCTTCCGGTGGGTAAGCGGCGTTTCTCCACAGACAATGGCTCACCGCCTTCCGAAATTAAAGTTATTTTGCACTTTGTAGTGTTTTTTTGGAAGTCGGTTGTTATTTTTTTGAAAAAAGTTTTTATTTTTCACTTTTTTGTTACCTACCCCACACCAATTCGAAATTTCGTCATCCTGGCGTCAAAACAATGCATGTTTATGCGATAGCAACATTCGCGGTTGATTTGCTGTAATTTTTTGAAGAGTTCCGTTGTCTGTCTCCGAAACGCATCATCAGATCTGTATGAAATTTCAATGGGACCATTTACGAGTAAACCCCTTTCGACCAAAAAATTTTGCAAATCCGTCTATATGCGACGGAGTTATGCCCGAACATACATTTAAAAAAAAATATAAACATGTCAAATTGATAACCTCATTCTTTTTGAAGTCGGTAAAAAAACCATGAAATCTAAACTTAATTTATTCGAAAAGAAAAAACGAGTAAATTAACAAATTAGTTGCTTGAAATGGGCTCCATTTTCTTGGATGGAATTTTTGGAATGGAATGGAAATTGACACAGTGGGCGGTCTTATCGATAAAAGCAATCTTTTAAAGATAACCTTTGGATATAGCCGTAATACACAATATTCTATTTTTTCATTAAAGCATTATAATAGAATTATTTGCACTATATTTTGATTGTTTGTTACTGAAAATATAATGAATTTGTTAATTTCGCGCTCACTCCGAACTGAATTCGTGGAAAAGGAAATTAGGCAACGATGAAAATAAATATAATTCTCGACAGTGGCCAGTTGACTAAAAGACTGAATAAAAGACCCAGCCTATTATGTGCCGTAAGTCCTTTTAAGAACTTAAATTATACCCAATTGTTCCCATAAAGTCTAAACCCCGACCAAAGAGTCAATTATCCAAGAAATCTAGTCCATTCTAGATGTACTAAATCTTTTTCGCCTTTACAGGAACATAAATTGCCACCGTAACAAAATTGGATTTTTCTGAAGACAGTTCGACGGTTCATAAATGTTCCAATAAAATTCAGTTGAAGTAAAACCCTTGTGAGATGCAAATTGCTCCTAACGACGTCTATTTTGTGGAATGTTGTTGAACGATCAACTGATTGAGGATTGAATTCTGATGATACTTTTGGTTAAAGAGTTTAGCTGTGAATGGCAAAGTTATTAAACAATCTGATTGAGTACTTTTTCAGTATAGTGCTGCAAGGACCTTTTGGCACTAAAATGCCATTTTGAAATGTCCGAAACTTGGTGCACGGTTCCAATTATTGGTAATTTCCTATGGAGAAGAGCCGGCAGGAAACTACACGGTTGCTCTTTTAAAAATAATAGGTAATTACAATGTTTTCAAATTAGGAAAGTGTAGGTAAAAGCCGGATAGTTGCCACACTTTTTGAAATCACTCTTTATCTCTCAGTCTAAAAAGTAAAATACTTTATTTGTAAAACTGGTCCAGACTTTGATTTTATACCTACTTTATGAAAAGTAAAATACATTAACTTTAATATTTCCTGAGTACTTATTAGCGATTTTTGTGTGTGGATATTTTGAGACATCTATCCCTGATAGTTGCCTTATCCATATAAATTACTTTTAGGATAGATGCCCCTGCCGAGAAACAGGACATCTATCCCGCAAAAACTTTGAACGCATTTTGCCTTCCCATGCAAAATTGCACAAAGACATGCGAAACGGTCAACTAAGTGGTATTTGGAGAGTCATTCGATAGATAAATAAAATAGCAAGCAATTCATCCGCGAAAGTAGAGTAATTACAATCGGAGCAACTATACCCCTGGGGCTACTATCCTTGTTTTATCCTATCAGAAGAGTGTGACAATCATGCCGGTTTTCACCGATATCCCCTAACTTTTGGGATCCCCTAAGAATGATTAGCGGGCTCTTAGAAGGTGGTTTCTGTTGCACCAACAGTAAGGGGTCAGCTAAACGTTAATAGATCCCCTAAATTTAGGTGGCCGAAATGCGGGCCATAAACCGGCACATACTCGTACGTATGTGATCCCTCAAGCAACGAACAGGGCAATATAGAGCATCCGAGGAAAGGTTAGAGATTGCATCAAGTAGATGCCAACATTATCATTGCGGTATATTATTAACTGCAGAAATCGTACTTCTATTTTGTTTTTGCTTTGTCGATTGAAGGTCTTACTTGTGTAGCATGGCATGTAAAGAATTAATTTTAAGTTACTTTATTTATCTACATAAACTATTGTATACTAATAATAAAGAGGAATAGGCTCCAAAACGACTGATCCGATTTGAAAAATTATTTCACTGTTGGGAAGCTACAGTATCCCCGGGTGACATAGATTATATTTTATTCGCGTATTCCCACGGGAACGGGAACTACGCGGGTGAAACCGCTGCTAGTATAATACATAGTGGATATTTAAGCAGCTTCTTAAAGCATCAGATGTAAAAAGGTTGATCTGAAAAATTAGAACTTCCAATCTAAAAATAAGTCAAAATCTCTTCGTAATTTCTTCCAGAAATAACTTCAGTTGTGAAACCGGACTTGGCCGCAGGTAACGACTAGTAATTAAATAAAAAGTTTGGGATTTCACCTCGGTGGTGTGGCGTCATAATCGAGTAACATTAATTAAATTTGATTTATTACAAGTTTCTTTCAAATGGAACAAATTGGTTTTAATAGAAAATATCCAAGAACGATTTCAATAGGATTTATTACTACTGGCGAGATTATTGACAAGTAAATAATAACATTGTTTTTTTTTATATTCCTTTATGAAGTAGCTTATCTGGAGTTACTAAAACACGAGTGTAAGTTTAAAAATCGCAAGCGAGGCATTTTATAGTACACGAGTGCTATCAAATGTTTTTTTTGCAGATATGTAGGTAAATAAGAAATAGTAAATGCAATTTCATAGTTACCGACTTTTCATGAAGACAAATTAGATTTATACAGTCAGTAAGGGGTATGGAGGGATTTTTATTGTATAGCAAATTGGCAGTCGACGTCAATAATTATGCAGTGTATTTAGCCATACGGAAACAATAACAGTTGTGTTTGAATAAAGATCTATTTAAGTTGGTAGACAATGGATTCCCCTGACTTATACTGATTATGTACAAAAACTTCACTAATTATGACATCAAAGATACTCGCACTAAATAATAATGAATTTGTTTGCATATTGCATCAAAGTAACTGTGACCTATATGAATCAAATCGCTTGTGCCAGGAGCGACTCTGCCACAATAGTTTAATGAGTTCCGAGCTCCAAACTACGCAAACTATCTTGTTTCTAAATGAGCTAAATAATGGCAGCTTGGTTTTCATTTAAAAGTAAGATTATACTTTAACCACTTTATAAACTGCAAAATTATGTCAATAACATGTTAGATTTAAATCTACAGATTCAACGAATGTACAGACGCCAGCAAATCAAGCTACCTCAATCTGTCAAAAAAAAAAAAAAAAATACAGGTTTGATACTCCTTTCCTAGAGTATGTCAAAAATTATTTAAAAAGATTAGTGCTTTTGCAAAATCGAAATTTTTAAGTGACACAATTAAAAATTCTAACAATAAAGTTAAAACCACTTGGAAAATAATTAATAATGAAACGGGCAAGTCTGTTAAACAAGACAATCAACTTGAGATTATGGTCGACGACAAATTAATTATTACAGAAGCTGAAGTAGCGGAGGCATTTAATGAGTTTTTTGCCAACATACCTGTAACTACGACTCGCTCCTTAGATTCATCCCCGTCAAAAGCAGAATACCTTTTGCATAGTAGTGTGCCTAAATGTAGTGACCTATTCAGTTTCGAACATGTAACGCCTCGTGACGTAGTTAATGTTTTTAACACACTGAAGTCTAAAAACACTGGTGATTTCTGGGGCATTTCCATTAAACTTTTAAGTAATATTATAGAAATTGTAGCCCCCTATCTAGCTGTCACTTTTAATAAATGTGTTGATTCAGGAACTTTTCCTGACCTCATGAAGAGTAGTAAAGTAATACCATTATTTAAATCAGGTAATAAAAATGACATTCGTAATTTCAGGCCTATTTCTATCTTACCTGCATTTAGCAAAATATTTGAAAAGTTAATACTCAAGCAGTTGCTAAAACATTTTAATTTAAATAGCCTCCTTCATAATGAGCAATATGGCTTTACAAAAGGTCGTTCGACTACTGATGCGGGTGTTGCTCTGTTGAAACACATATTTAACGCATGGGAGAACTCGCAAAATGCTATTGGAGTTTTTTTGTGATCTCTCAAAAGCCTTTGATTGCGTGCACCATGAGACGCTTTTGTGTAAACTTCGTTATTACGGTGTCCATAACGATGCTCTAAACGTAATAAATTCTTATTTGCAAAATAGGGTTCAATGTGTAGAAATTAATGGTAAAAAATCTTCCGGGCTGCCAGTTCAGTTAGGTGTGCCTCAAGGCTCAATACTCGGCCCATTCTTGTTTTTAGTATATATTAATGACTTACCGTTCTATTTAAAGGGTATTTGTGATGTTGTACTGTTTGCAGATGATACTTCTCTTATTTTTAAAGTAGATAGGAATAGACAAGACTTTGACGACGTAAACAGTGCACTCTCAATGGTTACGGATTGGTTTACGGCAAATAACCTTGTTCTCAATGCCAAAAAAACGAAATGTGTAAAGTTCGCCTTACCGAATGTTAGAAATCTAGGTCCCAATATCGTCTTAGATAAAGAGGTGCTTGAAACCGTAGACACGGCAGTATTTCTGGGCATAACAGTAGATGCCAAACTTCAGTGGGGATCACACATATCAACACTAGCAGGGAGGCTCAGTTCAGCCGCCTACGCCGTCAGAAAAGTAAGACAATACACTGACGTCGATACAGCTCGATTAGTATACTTTAGTTATTTTCACAGCGTTATGTCCTACGGTATTCTGCTGTGGGGCAAAGCCGCTGATATTCAAAATATTTTTGTCCTTCAAAAACGTGCTGTTCGTGCAATTTACCAGTTAGGTGGCAGATTTTCCTTGAGTGACTTTTTTAAAGATATTGGTATTCTCACAGTGGCATCACAATTCATATTAGCTAACATCTTATTTATTAGGCAACATATACACTTGTACACTAAAAACAGTGATATTCATACCGTTAACACTAGAAACAAGGACAAACTACGTGCTCCCTTTCACCGGCTTCATAAGGTTCATAACTCATTTGTTGGGCTTGGTATAACTTTTTATAACAAGCTTCCCACTTCTTTGCTAGATTTGCCTTTTGATGCGTTTAAAGTTCAAGTAAAATCCATCCTTTGTTTAAAGGCTTACTATTCCATTAACGACTATTTAAATGACAAGAATAGTTGGTCGCTGTGATTAACACAAGACAATGTTTATGTTCTTTCTCCAGAATTAGCGTACCTAGTGACAGGTTATATGGGTTCATATATTTATTTAGTTAAATACTTTTTTTTTTTAATTTTATTGACCAAGTGTTTTTTTATTATCTATCTAATAAGTCATTAGTTATTGACATATAGAGCCCTTTATACCAGGAAACTTTTATTTTTGGTAATATGCGTTATTGTTTATTACTTTGCCTATGTATGTATAGAATCAAGTCCATCCGACTAAACAGACAGCTGTGCTGCTGGGGAGTTTGTTGCGCCACTTCTTCTTCCCAGCTAAAGCACTAGGAAGTGTCGAAGGGTGGGCGTTTTTGGGGGACTGTCTTATGTATTTTGACGTTCGAAAAGTGCTGATTCTCAGCCTAATTTGAATAAATGACTTTTGATTGATTGATTGATTTGTCAAATGTCTTTGATAGATTTTCAACTTTATAACCTATCCATAAGGTTTATGTTCAATTTGGAAAATTTGACAGTTTAGGGTAGCTTGATGTGCTGGCGTCTCTACCTTCAAAGGAAAGGACTCTCAATGTAATTTCGACTAAGTCATGTATTTACCTACATACTCACTTAACTAGAGAGCTATGTAAGTATGTTGGAAATGAATAGTTCCCGAACAGAATAATATTAAGGTTCCCGCAAACAGGCTCGACGCGACTCTAACAGGATAATTTATATTGAAACATAACATCACGCCTTGTTTTCCCGAAGGTTACGGCAGTGGTGTACCTATAGTACACCCACATTTCGCCAGTTATATTTAAGTCCCATGTAATAGGGGACGAGCCTATTGCCATCAACCGGGCATAAATCCATACTCCGGGCTGACAGTGGACCAATTTCTGTGAAAACTTCATTTAAATCCATTAGAGTCGCATCGCACTGTCGCGCTGCGCCTGTCTGCGGGACCCTTTAGCGTCATTAAAATAGTCCTTTAATAATGATGACCGATGTAAAAGGTATCATTTTCTACCGCTTGAACGTAGACATCATATAAATGATATATGTTATTTGGTTAATATCGCAAATGGTTCAATTGACTGTCCTGAACTTGTTTCAAAATTAATGATACGCACTAATCAGATGGGTTTGCGGCAGCGACCACTTCTACATGTACCTTATGCAAACACTAATTACAGGCGTAATGCATACCTTCATAGGGCCAGTTGCAGTTTTAACGAAATTCGTTGTGAGGAAGGCATTGACGTTTTCTGCACCAATGCAAGCACAGTAAGGAAGCTCTTAGCAAAGCCATTTTTTGTACAAGAGGCACCTGCCTGCACTTGAACAGTTTGTTTTCAAATTTGAAAACAAACGATTGAAAGGAAATAACTAAAGAGCTTAGAAATAATATATTTGCATATAAGTACATATGCAGACACAATGTAACTTAGACTATGTGGGAGTCATTTTGTATTTATCTGTGGGGGGCATGTAATTAGCTATTTAGTTATATGTTATTGTTATTAAAGTGTTATAAGTCTGTAAGCCATCCAAAAATAAATAAATAAGTTCTTCCCCTTTCTGATTTCCTCTGGGCTTTGAATAACCTTTTAACTATTACCTTTTATCATCTTATGCCTTGTATTTTTCCTCTACAGGAGAAATGACTTCCTACTCTCCTTCCACTCCTCAGTATCTAAGGCAGTTGTCTATGGGATCAGCCTTTAACAAAAGAAGTCCAGCTCGTCCCACCATCGACGTTCAGGCCTGCCTTGACGTCTTTTCCATGTATAGAGTTCCATCGGGCCGTGAATCTTGAAGACTTTTATCCACATCATACATTAAAAAGCAGGAAGAGACAAACTTACATGGATATATTGAGGAACACAGAGAGGAGGAATTCGTTGTAGATGGCCATGGAAATGAAACGGCTCTCGTTGAACTCCGAAGGCGCCTTCCGCACCATGATACAAAGTCTGATGCCCCACATCAGGAATATCACCTCCACTGTTGAACAAACACTTAAGATGAAATAAAATCATCAAATGACAAACATATAACAAAATTTTAACATTTGCACAGATTACTTTTTTTTCAAATCAGAAGTAATTTATTCGAGCTAGGCTGAGAGTCAACACTTTTTGAACTTCAAAATTACACATGACAGTCCTCCAGAAACGCCGCCCTTCATCACTTCCTAGTGCTTTAGCACACTTTCACAACACATATTTTTCGAAAGACTGACTTTTAAAATAAATCAAAGCGGACTCATGCTGTTTAAGGAATAAAAATATTGTAAGCAGAAATCTCATGAACTATTTAAACAAACTCGATCCCTTTATACAATTATTTTGAACTCACTAACTCTCACTGACGTGTTAAACCGCTAAACTATCCTCCCATCTCCTCATCCCAATTGTTATCCGTAAAGTCAGTATGATCCCAAGAGAATTCGAAGAGGAAATTATATTTAACAAACTTCAGTACAAAGTGCATTCAAGCGTATTTAGAGTTGATTAAATAATAAGTAGTAAAAAGCTAAACTACCAACTTACTTAAGGTTTGTAATTTTGCTTCCAGCTTTTGGAAGGCAGATCGAGTTTGAGAACTCAGCAGTTAAGTAAATATACGGAATGTTAGTGACAAAGACTGTTACCATGGATTCTCAAATATTTCAGCTTTTATTTCCTGTAAGTACCGGTTCTTATTGATAATTCTCGACTTTATTAGTAAGTAGATTCAGGGCATCTGCGAGCACGTCAGTACCTCTTTCATTACGTTCTCAAAACATGACCAAAATCTAAACATGTTATAACTTTAAAGTCCTCTTTAGTGTCTGTTCGCGTTGTTCTTCAAAGCAACGCAACTAATGATACTGTTTTCACTATCATTTCAATGTTTATATTAGGGACGAATCTCAATGTATTGTTAAGTTATAAGTGTAGGTAGCTAGTTATTAGTATGTACTTACGTGTAGTAAAAGAATGGTCCCACCAATCGGTATTACAAAGGTACGCTTTCAGGTCGTCCTTCGTCCTCCCAACGATGACAGCTGGTGGTGCAACTAATGTCCGTATGGCCAGCAACACACACGCCACGCCGACAATCACGCCGATCCGACGTAGCAGGTACATGTCTGATATCTTCACTGCTTTTGCTGACCGCACTTGGAATATTACTGATATCCTGTTGAAAAGAAACGAAGATTAGTATATTGTAAGGGATGGTCCTTCTACCGCAATCCTTATCCTAATTTGTTAGTCATCGACGTAGTACATCTTTCTGTTCTATTTTCAGTGCTAGCAGTACTTGAAAATTGTAAAGGCCTTACAAGAAAATTTCACAAACACCAAGCACCCGCTTTGCTCATGTTAATCGTATTAGTAATCTAGCCTACGAAAACGTATCAGACAACCAGACAGACTCCTAATCCCATTTAGAAAGTACTAACATAAGTATCTAATAAATGCACGATCAATTTCCACAAACAAAACAGATCCCGTTATGCAAACGTAAGACTAAAGTAGATTATCATAAATTGGGCCTGTAAACAGATTCCCTTTATTTACGCATCTCTTAAGAGGGCCCAAAATTTAAAAGACAACTTGATTCTTATCCCGACAAGAGGACAATTTCATTCCGTCAGTATCTAATTAAAATAAACTTGATCGTAATCCAAAAGTTCGAGCCCAATTATATACTTGAAACGAGACTCGGATTGTAGATTTAGAAAAAAGTTGTTGATGTAAAATATATTAAGGAGGCTTATAATGTTTCCAGTGGGTAATAAATTGCTACTGGAAAAAGAAACCGTCATCTGGTTTGAAATAGGGAAAGAACTGATTCCGAAACATCCAAACCCATGTTTTTACTGACTCTTCGGTCTACTGGTTAGCGCTACTGCGGAGCATGCCGCCCGGGGTTGGATTCACAGGTCTGGAAAAGTATTTTCGATAAGAAGTTTTTCAATAGCAACCTACTCGTAGAGGCTGGATCCGTGCCCTGCTGATAGCAATAGGCTTGTACCCTATTACTTGGGACTTAAAAATGACTGGTGAAATGTGGGTCTTATAGATACACCTCTGCTTATACGAGGCTTATACGATTGTTTAAAGTGATGTGTGGTGCTATGCGAATTGATAGAATTAGAATAGACTACATAAGAGGAAGTCTAGAAGTGGCAACAGTAACTGGAAACTTGTGCGAAAATCAGTTGTCATGGTATGGGCAGGTGATGAGGAGGAATGAGGAAAATGTTGAGTGGAAAGTTTTGATCAAGAATGGAGATGATTTTAAGAGTAGAAGAAGACCAAAGTAACGGGGGTGAAAGAACTGTGTGAAAGATAATATGGCTAGAAAGTAGGTGAATACCGAGATGACAATTAATAGAGACGTATGGAAATAAAATACATTTTGTGCCGACTCCAAATAAATTGGGATATATGATTTTATTTCTGTAAGTAGGTTTGTACATTCAATCATATTTTTTAAACTAGATGAGGTCAGCGTTTCCTATCTGACTACTCTGAGAAGAAAGGCCGAAACAAACTCAGAGGTCTCTTTTAAATTCCAGATATAATCTTGATCAGATCATGTGAAGACCATGTGGATTGGTGTTTGAAATGGTCTTTTGAGGAAAGAACCACACAGATTGAGATAACCTGTCCATTCAGTGCACTCATTTATCAAAAATCATACAGCTCAACTCAGAACTTGAGGAGCTCAATGATTTGACGAACAATATCAAAGAAAGGACATTTGGGTTGGCCGTATAAAGTACTCAAACTGCTAGAATAACATTAAAAATTAACTGAGAAAGAGATGAAACACAAAAACAAAAATAAATAAGGGCAAAGGTAAAGTCGATGATGATTACACTACCTCCAAAGTTCTACCATGTTTACCAAATCACTAACGCACTAACTTTTAACAAGACTTTTACCAAATAATACGAATTAATAATTAGCATACGGTACCCAAATTCAATATAAACTGATTTAAATTAAACAAATTAACAACTTTATTCGCTTAACACTGATGGAAAAACAAAATTGAATTCTGAACTCGAAATTGAAATTTCAACGTAGAGGTAGGGTAGGTATGCTTTGTATGACTCTAGGCGGGTTTAAAGGTTATATTTCAAGGACCGGTCCTAATTCCGGGCTTAATAACGGTTCGTTGGATTTTTGTGATACCTGTATTAATAATTAGCTCTGTTCCAAGTGTCCTTGGAATGGTTATGGAATTATAATTTCGACATAGTGACAATGAATCGCATGAAATGTCGATGTTGTTGAAAGAAATCTAATATTGTTTGCCAAACGTATTCAAGTAATGAAAACTTCGAGAAATATTTTTAAAAGTTAACATGGTGTGGGACGTGACAGCAAAATTGTCACTAGTTATTAATTTAATTGGTACTACTTTGTTCTTCATGAGAACAAAATAATATAGTGCCAATTTTGACCATAACATTTTTCTATATTGTGTCTCCCTTCTAAAATCTTACATCATCTTCTGTAACCTAAGCATGTCACACCTATAGTCATCATCATCATCATCATTTCAGCCGAAAGCCGTCCACTGCTGCATATAGGCTTCCCCCAAAAGGGGGGTTTTGCCATAATCGCCACGCTTGGCGGGCGGATTGGCGATCGCAGTATGGTGGTAAAATGCATAGAGAACGCTGCTGCCCATTCTCTAGTAAGTCCCTTAGTCGCCTTCTACGACAACCACGGGAATAAATGGGATGGTGCTATTCTTTTACGTCCGGCACCATATGACACCTATAGTGCAGCAATCTTATTGGGCCCAGTGTAACTGTAACTATAACGTTTTGTCTTTATTTCTATTTTTTTTTTTTGTATGGTATCTCGCAGTTGACCTTGAGAGGCCGTGACTGCTCAACCGGACTTTCCTGTGAAGGTTTTTAGGATTCTAAAAGCCTCCAGCCAGGGCGTAAACCTACTTAAACCTAAAGCGACTGCGCACTGAGGGCACCCCCTGTGGGGTACGAACCTCGGCTCAGGGAGCCACTGGCGGGGGGGGGGGGGGGCAGCTAGTTGGGACAGGCTGCATCAAAATATTTTCTTAATTATTAATCGGGGAATTTAAAGCTACTGGCTCAGCTGCGTCGCGGCCTGGCGCATCAACGAGCAAGGGACGGTCGGGGGTCTGATCGCTACTCGGGGGTCTTCGCGGGGCGCGAGGACCTCGGCGGCGAGGTCGGAAGGACGGTCGTTTGTGTTTGTGTGCTGTACTGGTGGCCGATTCTTTTCTTGGAGAACAGTAATGGGGTCATCTGGGTCGGAAAGGACATGTCCCGGCCGGCGGATTCTACTGATTCTATTGGGGACATAACTAGCGGCCTTCACAATCAAGGGATTGCGATGTAACTCGGCTTTATCGAAGAAACGCTTCGAGTTGCGTTTCAGAAATTGAGCAATAGTGGGCATTTTCAGATCGAGATGGAGGATCTCATTCCGAACGAACCATGGGGAGCCTGTGGTTTGGCGAAGGAAACGGTTTTGGAGGGTCTGCATCCTATGGATGTGTCAGGGGTGCGTGTGTGCAAAGACTGCACATGCATACGTCATGATGGGCCTTATGCACGCCGTGTAAATACGCAATTTGCACTTGAGTGACAATTTGCTACGTGCGTCAGAACAGAGTGCAGCCTTCCGAGAGCGAAGGCGGCGCGTGAGCGCGCCTTCTTGATATGCTCAGAGAAGGAGAGGTGCTGATCTAGAATCACTCCAAGATATTTGGCTTGCTTTTCCCAAGGGATCGGCTTGCCGAATATGGAGATGGGCCGGGGGGAGGGGGGGGGGGGTCAGGGTTATGTCGCGGTTTCGAAAAGAGAACCGCCTGACTTTTGTCCGGATTTAGTTCGATTCGCCATTTCCTAAACCATGCGCCAAGTACGTTGACTGCGGTTTGGAGGGAGGAGGCTATCGCTTTATGACTACGCCCAGAGTGGTAGATGGCTGTGTCGTCTGCGAACAGTGCCAACTGTGCCTTACTACTTTTGGGGATATCGCTAGTGAACAGCGTGAATATGAGAGGGGACAGCACGGCGCCCTGAGGGACGCCGGCGCGAATCGGGTGGGGGGATGAGCGAGTCGTCTGGGCCAGATAGGGTAGCAAGTTTTAATAGATAAATGTTCAATGGGAACTACTTACCTCCAAGTCTTCAACATGAGAGCGCCATACGTGAGACAGAAGCCGACTTCTCGAAGCCAGACCCTGGCAGTGCAGGTCAGGACCGTGGGTCTTCCGTACATGACTAGAGTGGTGCAGTAGATGAGGAGAGCTCCCAAGACTATGACCCTGAGGAGAGCTGGGCTTGCTGCTCTTACGACCTGGGAATAAGAGACGTGAATGTAGAAAATTAATTCATTTATTTTTAATCTATTTATATTACAATCAGCATTTTTGAAAATCAAATGTCATAATAATTCAAGCTTTTTCCAGCTGCTTCGCCCTGGTGGTTATGAAATTATCCCACAAGAACGTACTACCGGGCCACCAGATAGATTTTGTTACCTGGAGTAACACAAAGGATATTTTTTTATCCCGGTACGTTCCGTACGTTAACAAACTTTCACATTTATAATATTAGTAGAATAACAAATAGATACCTCCAAAACGCCCGCCCCTGTATCACCCAAAGTTTTAATAACGAAGAGGTGACGTAACGAAAATTATGTAAGAGCTGGTCTGGCCTGGCTGGAGCTGGTGGAGTACAAAAACCTTTCCGATAAAGGCGTTTTCAATTTAAATTTGATAGCATGGAAGTGCGCTTGACTTTACGATGATATCAACTTCAGGGTACTAACGTTCCTAATATTCAGTCAATCTCATCGCCGCATTAACAATTTTTCAGTAGGAACAGAGAATATCTTGAGTTAATATGGATATCTATCTATATATAAAGGAGAAACTGACTGACTAACAAATCAACGCGCAGCCGAAACTGCTAGGACTAGGAACGTGAAATTTTGCACATTGCTTTCTTTTATAATGTAGGGGAGCAGTCATCATCATCATCATCAGCCTATAATGTACCCACTGCTGGGACACAGGCCTCCTCTCGGTGAGAGGGATTGGGCCGTAATCCACCACGCGGGCCCAGTGCGGGTTGGTAGATGTCACATGTCTTCGAAATTTTTGTTCTAGAACATGCCGGTTTCCTCACGATGTTTTCCTTCACCGTTTTGAGAGCAGTGGTGATGAAATAATTTGCACAAAGTAAAGCGCCTGTCTGGATTCGAACCTACGATCTACAACTCGTAAGTCGCGGCCGTTACTACTTGGCCACCACTGCTCTCAGGGGGAGCAAAAGAAGGGGTTTTTAAAAAATCGACCTTTAAGAGGGTGAAAAGGGGGATTTTGTTTGTATGAAAAATCTTATTCCTTGAGTTAATAAACCTGAAACTTGGCACAAATACTTATCTAAGTAAATTATAAAGTTGATTATTTATTGTTTTTCTAAAATACCCCTAAAGGGTGTCGAAGTTTGTATCGAAGAATTTTAACGCGCGTCTGATTAACTCGAAATTCAGTATTTATACCTAAAACCAAAAATGAAGAATAACGTGTATCAGAGTTTTTCGAACATCTACCCCTAAAGGGGTAAAAAGGGTAGTTAATTTTACAAGGGATTATTTTACTGCGTGTCTTGATTAACTCGAAAATTGGTATAAATAACCTGTAAGTCAAACAATGTAAAAGAAACAAAAGACTTAAAAAAAATTAACCCCTTTGAGGGTGAAAAGGGGGATATAGTTAGTTTGAAGAGTTTTCTGTGGAGAAGTAAATAATACACATTTGTAAACCTGACCCATATTAATATAAACCTGAAACTTGATGAGGTGGTTTTGTGTGAAGGATAGTGATCACACTTTATATTGTTGACGTCAGACGAGAAATATTAATTTATCCTACTAATATTATAAATGTGAAAGTTTGTGAAGATGTTTGTTACTCAATCACGCTAAAACTACTAAACGGATTTGAATGAAATTTGGCACACATATAGATTATAACCTAGGTTAACACATAGTATACTTTTTATCCCGGTGGTACGTTCCCGCGGGATAATTTCCGACTTCAACGCGGGCGAAGCCGCGGTTGGAAGCTAGTTTTGATAATGTATATTGAACCCGAAAGTGTGTTCAAAACTTTTGGAAATGCTAATAGTTATACAAGTTATCTCACCATCTCTCTCCCTTGAATTATATTATATACAATTTCAAGGAAGTGACTAAATATATTACATGTATTATTTATGTGTGAGTATTATATATTTATAACCTCTCTATGGACTTCTGTGTCAATTTTATTTATAATTTATTATGATATACTTGTAACTAGTTTTTGCCAGCGACTTCGCCCGCGCGGAATTTTCATCCCTTATGTAACTCTCTTGGGGGTTGAATTTCGAAAAATCCTTCCTTATTCCTTGTCTACATTACAAAGGAAACCTCTGTGTAAAATTTCAGCTTTCTAGGTCCAAGAGTTTTGGCTGGGCGTTGATGAGTCAGTCAGTCAGCACTTTTGTTTTAATAGATTTATTATGATATATTTTTAATACTTTTTTTTTTAGCTTTGTTCCTCTCAATCAAAGCACCTGTCTAATCTATTTACCACCCTTAGTTGATTGGTAGACAATGCCTAAGGCATTATTTCCGCTTTTGTACTATTCTTTGTGAGTAAAAATTTTAAATAAATAAAATATGGAAACTCTGAGCAATTTCTATCTATAATTTGGTTTGGAAAGTATCTGTAGCACCCTTAGTATCTCAATATCTGTTGACACCACAATTTTGATCGATAGTCCGTTATGATGGATGGTTCAGGAAATAAAAAGTATCGAGACAGAACAACGATGTAGCGACTTGTTTTGGTGTATTGTTTTTTTAAAAACTATTGTGGCAATATTTTTCAGACTCTACAGTCTACAGATCTGCTTAAACCAACGTTTAATTATTCTGTTATGGATTTACTGGCATTCGACACTATATAAGTTGAATTCAAATTGTATATTTACAAAAAACAGAAAATACCATGCTACATAGACACATTTCATTTCACCCAGACAAGATAACTCCTTAAGATACCAAAGCTGGTTCCTTGGTTAGCAAAAATTTCAATACTACCTACACCATCTAAATTTACCCTTAAAAACTGCAAGCGTCTCAAAACATGCAAGGTCAGAGCTGACAAGAGTGTTTCAACTTGTGTCCGCTTAGGAATTCGCCAAGATCTTGGATAGCCCAGCGAAATACGACACCGAAACACTATAAGTACTTACAAGTTGTCATTATTTTTGCCTAGATAAGTTGTTTTGGCGTTAGAAAATACCACTATAGTTGTAAAAGTCGTTGTGAATGTACAAAATGGACACGATTTGCAACGTTTAGTGTGACGGAACCTTTTTGGTGTTTAAAAGCTTGGCTTTCCTGTTTAAAGGGTAGTATGGAGATACTTTTGCCCGAGGTTTTTTTGAGTGTAAACTTTTTAAAGAGGTTCTTTATTTTCTGTTTAACGTAGCAAGCCACAGGAGACTAAAAGAAACGTAGGTCCCTGTTTCAAAAACCTGGGATGGTTTTTTATTCCTGATAGTAGGGCAGCCTTTTTTTTTTTTTTTTTGGGTGGGAAATCATCAAATAACTTCTCCCGCTCTGGGTGGAGCAGGAGGGCGTGTCAGACTTTTACTGACTAAAACCCACCCGTGTTCCTTCAGTAGCCCTTAAGCCAGGGGCTATGGTGTCTCTTTCGAACAAACCCGCACCCCTGGCAGGCATCGACCCTTGCGGGTCCCATCACTATTTGTGCTGACATCTCTTTGAGGCGCGCGTGGAACACAACGCGCCGTCGACTTGGGCTTGGTCCTTACCGGACAGCGAGCTACCCATTACTCGCCGTCCGCAAGCCCATGCCTACGGTGGCCGGAAATCGGCCTGGGATTCCCGACGCCCAGGGCGTCTCCGTATCCTGCGGCGGCTGGGGTCGCGAGGGCGCATATGCTGCCTCTCCCTCACGTGCGCCGCCTCCCTCTTCGCGAGCATCACTGTTTCGCTGAAGGAGGTGACGGCTCCCCATGCCCTCTCGCTCCGTACCATGGCCTGGACCAGGGCCGGACGCGAGAGATCGCCGCCGCCGATCGCCTCCACGAGGACACGGCGGTGCTCCGCCCAAGCAGGGCAGACCGCCACCGTGTGCTCCACCGTGTCCTCAGGGCGATCTTCGCAGTGGAAACACCCGGGCGTTTCCTCCCGCCCTATCCGAAACAGGAACCTCCCGAAACAACCGTGTCCGGTGAGGACCTGCGTCAGGCGGAAGGTGAGGACGCCATGCCGCCTCTCAAACCACTCCTCAAAGAGGGGACTTACCGCCGCAATCGTGGCGTGCCCAGCACTGGGTTGCGACAATCGCTCTTTCCATGTCACCATGAGATCCCGCCGGAGCTCTGTCCGCTGTGCCGCGATTTCCTGCGGCAGCGGACTAACGCCTCGGCGTTTGGCCTCCTCGCGCCACTCCCATATATGCGCGAGGACCTTTGCCTCCAGATCCCATGGCGATAGTTGGGCAGCCTCAGAACAAATAATGTTAATGGCACGTAACAAAAAAAGAAATTGGTGTCAATATCTTTTGTAAGATACTTTGATGAGTAAAGAAACAGGTATCAAGTCGCAACTAAGAATAAGCAAATTGTTACCTACGGAAGACGGAATAATTATAACATTGTCGACATTACATAACCCGGTAACGAACACACAAGGAATTAATATAACGGGGTACATAACACAACCAAATTTGAAGATATTGATTGAGCAGGTTTGCAAACATAATGAATACTAATTGCGTGGGTAGCTATTTGATGAGTTACCATGTTAATGCGTAGAGGCACGTCTGATAATTTTCGGCATAATGGTCTTTTCTGTATGAAAGGAAGAGGTGTTCAAGCAATGGCTGAAATTAATTTTATTTGTATCGTTATCGAAAAGGTCAAATTGACTGGAAACGAAAACAATTAATAAAATAATTATTACATAGTCTTGTTGTGTTGTGATGAATTTAATTTCTTTTTTTGTCACAAATGGATAACATGAGTAGTAGCAGTTCCTGTTTAAGCTATGGTACTCGAAATTATTTCATAAAGGCAGCACAAACAGACGCGAGGTGAATTAATAGAACTATTTCTATGAAAACTTCATGGAAATTGATCTACTAGAGTCGTGTCGTTCCGGTCTGGTCGAGCCTTAACACATTGCCTTAAATTAATACTGACCCCACTCACATAATTTGCGTAGCACATCACCGTCCCAAAAGTTACACCGTCAATTGTTTGCCAGACAATCATAAATACTTATCCCCTTACTTTTTCAAGTTCCTGAAGGGGGAAGAGGGGGTGGGGCAGTAGATCAATCATGGAAGCTATAAGCTGAAGCTATCCGTCACTGCCAAAATCATAATAAGTTTTTCCTTTTGACGTGATTGCTCGAGGCAACGTGTTGTGAACAATTAGTGATGGCATAAGAAAATCTGGATTAGATATTAGCCTTGGACTAGGGAGAATTGCTTTCGTTATTCATATTTATGTATTTGGATTCTTGGAGTGTGAAGTATCAGCACTCGCTCGATGATATTTCTGTTTTTAATCCCACTTTTTCGTAGAACCTCTTGTGCAAAATTTTATGGTTCTAGTCCTAGTGGTGTAGGCTGTGCGTTGTGTATCAGTTAAAGAATGAATTTAAAATTGGCATAACGTAGATTTAAGGTTTTTATAAAATAGGCGGCTGACAGTTGAGACATGTTATTAGAAAAGACTGAATTTTACAAGTAGGGTTTTATTCAAAACCAATGTATCGTGTCAATAGTGAATAAACTATGACGTGCAGGTTCTGTACCCTAATTGCCTAAGATACTATCAATCTGAATCACTTTGATGGATATTCCTAATCCAATACTAAATTTGCAACCTACATTTACCATAATTTAAAAAAAAAACAGTTCTCCATCAATACTTACCCTAACATGCCCGTACTTTATTGTAAAATACACGATAAAAGGCAGACAGGATATCACCAGGCAGGCCAGCGCGAAGATGGTGGTCCTCACGACCCAGTTCAGGGCTGCCACGCACGGGGAGCCATCCAGGCAGGCTTCACAACCCTCGGCGCAGGGGAGGCACTCGAAGGCATCAGTGATGGAGTATAGGCTGCGTTGGAGCTGGTGGAAAAGAAAGTTGATGTTAGGATACATTTACTTTAACGTGAATGAAGCTAAGGTTACAAAATGAAGATCAAAAGTTATTTTGTCAAATGAATCTGAGAGTTAGCCCTTTTTGGATGGAAAAAATCCATAACAGAGTCCCCCGAAACGCTCGCCTTTCACCACTTCCTAGAGCTTTTGCTGGCAAGAATTGGCGCAACAAACTCTCCAGCGACACATCTGTCTGTTCAGTTTGAAGACCTTCATTTTATAGAAAGATATATACAGCCGAATAAAGGCGAGTCTATATAAATAATTTAGAAATATATGTATAAATCAGTTTTGGTCCTTCTGCAACTTCTATACAGGATAAGTTTTTAACCAGTGCGCAAACTGTAACTATGAATTTAGCATTTTATTTTAGACCACCCAGCGCAGTAAAATCAGCTGTTCCATCCATTTTAACCGCGTAGGTATTGCACTTTTCTATGAAACAGCAGCTTTTTTTTTTTTGTAAAAGCGACGAAAAATTTCTGCGCTGGGTGGTATAAAATGATATGCTAAATTCATACAGTTTGCGCACTGGTTAAAAACTTATCCTGTATATGACGGAAATGACTGAATTTCTACTGAGAGATTATGTCAGGTAAATGAGCAACAGCATTTTTCCCGCCACGCCTACAGAACGCTCACCGTTATGTCAGCCGAAGTATTACGATTATGTCAATAGGACCCTTAGGAACATTTATTTTGAGCTGAACGCTTAAAACTTTACGGTATCTAAAGTTTGTTTTTTTAATCTCAGTTACTAATCTGACATTTCAAGTCTTTTGTGTTGCTTTTTTCAAATCAAATCAAATCAAATCAAAATATTTTTATTTCATATAAACCTGCATGGGCACTTATGAAACGTCAGGAGCTAGGTCACGGTTCCAAATTGTTGTTTCCTATGGAGAAGAGCCGGCAAGAAACTCCACGGTTACTCTTTTAAAAATAATTGGCTTTAACAATATTTTCAAATTACAGAGATTAAATGTATGGGAGGACAGCGCAGGCCTGTCAATAAGTACCAGGTACTTAGACGAATACAGAATAGAAAATCGTCTACAAATCTACAGTCAGTAAGGCCTACAACGTTCTCTCATTCACAATATGTAAAACTAGCTTTTGCCAGCGGCTTCGCCCGCGCGGAGATTTCATCCCCTATTTAACTCCCTTAAGGGTTGAATTTCGTAAAATCCTTTCTTATTCCTTGTCTACATTGTAAAGGGAACCTCTCTGCAAAATTTCAGCTTTCTAGGTCCAAGGGTTTTGGCTGGGCGTTGATGAGTCAGTCAGTCAGTCAGTCAGGACCTTTCTTTTTATTTATATAGATAATCTACATAAATAAAATGAACCTAAATAAAATTGATGTATAATGTCAATTAATGTCGAGATTATGTCAGCATTGTAAAAATAAAAAGAATAAAAAAGAACATTGTATTTGAGAGCAGTTAATAGACTTTCACATAGTTATGCTGTTAATGAGGTACCAGGGAAGCCACATGTGCAGAAGGAATTAATTCCAAACTTCCCTGTCTTCAACGTAGTCTTTTATCTTATAATATGCTTTTTTGATAAGGACATGTTTGATGTGCGTTTTAAACTTTCCATCGCTAAGTTCTGTAACCGACTTTGGCAACTTGTTATAGAAGCGGATACTGTTTATTAGAAATGACTTGCTAGTATTGGTCAGTCTAAATTTTGGAATCACAATTTCATCTTTACTACGTGTATTCAGATTATGGAAATCGCATCGTTTTTTGAAAAGGCCTAAGTTTTTGCGAACATATAAGATATTTTCTAGGATATAAAGAGAAGGCAGAGTTTATATATCAATTTCGCTGAATTTGTTTCTAAGAGACTCGCGAGGCCCCATTTTATAGATTGCGCGGATTGCCCTCTTTTGTAAAATGAAAATTGAATCTACGTCAGCTGCCGATCCCCACAGCAGAACGCCATAAGACATAATACTGTGAAAATAAGCAAAGTAAACTAACCTAGCTGTGGCTACATCAGTCAACTGCCTTATTTTTCTTACTGCGTAAGCAGCTGAGCTTAATCTACTTGAAAGAGCTCTAATGTGAGCACCCCATTGCAATTTTGAATCTAAAGTAATTCCCAAAAATACAGTTTCCGAAATAGCATCCAGTTTCTTGCCATCAAGTTTTAAGTTTAGACCTACTTGTGGTACATTTGGTAACGAGAACTTAAGACATTTCGTTTTGTCCGCATTGAGTAAAAGATTATTAGCAGCAAACCATTTCGAAAGAACAGCTAGACTATCATTGACATGTAAGACATCCGTATCTTTTCTATCTATTCTAAAAATAAGAGAAGTGTCATCGGCGAATAAAATTATATCCGAGAATTTAGCCATCAGGTAAGGAAGGTCATATATATAAACTAGAAATAAAAAACGGCCAAGAATTTTTAGTATATGAGTTTCACATGGGTTTGACATTACACCTGTCAAATTAGTATCGGGGTAGAAAGGAACTTACGAACCTATTTAGCGTTGTCATCCTATAATATTTCCACTGCTGGGACACAGCCCTCCTCTCATCGAGGAGTGCGCTATAATCTACCACAAGGGCCCAGTGCGGATTTATAGATGTCGCGTGTTTTCGATTTTTTGATTCTAGGACATGCTGGTTTCCTCACGATGTTTTCTTCACCGTTTTGAGAGCAGTAGTGATTAAATTATGTACACAAAGTAAATTTCCTACCTGGATTCGAACTCACGACCTACAAACTCGTAAGTTCTGGCCGTTATCACCAACCCACCACTGCTCTAACTCCCTATAATCTGGTTTAAAACAAAAGAAAGAAAGAAAGAAAGAAAAGAAAGAAAAAACGTTTATTTGCGGTAAACATGACGCAAAAAGAACAGGAATACAAAAATAATAAAAGGTTGAGGGAAACATGCGTCACATCCACGCAAAACGGCTATCGCTCAGCATTATGCTGCGACCCTATGCAAGACAGAGCCCCAGCGCTGGTTTTCAGTGACAGCCGGCTTTGACGTATTGACGTCGCCCGGTGCCTCAAACAATTAATAGGACACTGAACTGGTACAGCGAACTTATAGACAAAATAATAAATTTAAATGTAAATATGATAGAACTAAACAGGAATATAAAAAATTATAAAACAAAATAAAAAAAAGAAATAGACAAACATGCTACGAGAATATCATCCTCAATAAACTTTTACTCTTTATGTAGTGGCAACATTTCGAAGCGTCATTCATAGAGTTAATGTGCGTGTGCGTCATAAAATTGATGTAAGAAATTACAAAATGGCCAATTATGTGAATTATGTAATGTGTTTATGCAATAATAGTTGTGTGTCAGTGCCGTAGGTCAGTGTTTTAAGTGTATATGAGTGAATGTGATTGTGATAGATGAGATGAGATGGACCCAATAAAAGACAAAACAAAACCTGGGAATCTGGAGGGTGACCCAACATGCCAAACACTTTAAAAGAGCTCCAAAAGCTGCAAAAACAGGAAGTGGCCATTGACGCGTGAGAAATCCGAGTTAGCGGGCCGCCGTATGGCAAACTGCTGCCAGGGGGCGAAACCCTGGTGCCAAAAACAGGAAGGTAAATAACAAAAATGGAGTGGAAGTCAAGAGTCATGAATAGAAATACAAAATAGAACAACATAACTTAATTAGATAATACGATTATTGGAATTAAATTTGAAATTAGATTGTAAATGGGCGATTATATGCATAAATATTTAGCGATAAACATGGATAAGTAATATGATCAAAATATATTTCAATAAATAGGTTGTCAACATAGAAAGAATGTGGACTGGGGAAACGCTACCAGCAGTCCCGGCATACAGGGGTCCGAATGCCATGTCACAGTGCTGCTGGAGATCCAAAGCCAAGTACTGCAGGCCATGACCCATACGGTAAGCGAGGAATAAGACTTTTCATGAGAAATTACAAAGTTTATTGCTCAGAGAGCTGTTTATGTAACAATAACTTTTTAAGTTGTAATTTAAATGACTGTATTGTTTTTAGGCCTCGCATTGGTGGTGGAAGGTCGTTCCAGCAGCGAGTGGCCGCAAACCTAAAGCTACCTCTGAAAGCTGCAGTTTTATGTTGCTGCATGTTTAGGGGGCCAACTACAGAACGAAGACCATACTTGTAACGAGCTTGACGCCAGGTGAGCTTTTCATATAAATAGTGCGGCTTATGGGTTGTTACAATGCCAAACATTAAACTTGCTAAATGAAGTTTCCGCCTGGCAGCCATTTTTAGTGTCTTGAGTTGGTTTATGTATGGTGTCACATGATGCCTGCGAGGGACTCGAACACAGAAACGAACACAAGCATTCTGAATTCGCTGAACTAACCTTTCTGTCCTACCAAGCAGGCAGGGCCCATAGACAGTGTCACAATAATTGAGCTTAGATAGGATCAGACTGTCAACCAGTTGTTTTCTAAGTGGTACGCTAAGAAAATTACGTATACCATATAAAACCTTAAGCCTATAGAAGCAATTTCTTAGTACGTTTTTTAAATGAGCCTCGAAACGCAGCTCAGGATCTAGGGTTAGCCCCAGACTACATGCCTGTTCTGCTCGCTCAATTTTATCCCCTTTAATAAAAATTTCTGGTTTGGCAGACAATATTGCAGAAAGTTGCTTTTTTGTACCCAGCACCATGAACTTGGACTTCAGTGGGTTCAGAACCAGAGAGTTCTCTTCAGACCAGGTCACCACTCTATGCAGGTCCTCATTTACCCTTTTTACTGCCAACGCTGTATCACCCCCTTTGAAGGATATGTACAACTGGATATCATCAGCATACAGGTGATACTTGCAGTTTACAATGGATCCGGTAACATCAGCACTGTAGAGTATGTACAGCAAAGGGCCCAAAATCGATCCCTGGGGGACTCCCCTAGACACCTGGAGTGGAGGGGAAGACACAGTCGATCCGTCGTCCCTGTGGATCTGCACGTACTGCGACCTACCAGTCAAATAGCTACTAAACCAATCCACAGCTTCACGATCAAAGCCATAGTAGGTTAGCTTCGACAGCAGTAGATTTGTGTTTATAGCGTCGAAAGCCCGTGAGAAATCCAGCAGGACCAGGATCGACCCCTCCCCCCTATCACGTGCCTCCAGGATATTGCCCACTACATCCATCAGAGCCGTTGCAGTGCCTCTTCCTTTACGGAATCCTGACTGAAGTTCAGGGAGAATGTTGTTTGCCTCCAAGTATTCAATTACCTGTAGATAAACCACACGCTCCAGAATCTTTGACAGGCAGGGCAATATACTAATAGGCCTGAGATCTTTCAAATTGGCTGGATCACTAATTTTAGGGATAGGGCGAACAATTGCGCGACGCCAGAGGTCAGGGAAAGTGCGCGATTCTATTGACCTATTGATGATGTCAGTGATGACTTCCAGGGTAGTTGGCAGTGTGAGTGTTAACATTTCCAAACTGATACCATCAACACCCTGGGCGTTTGATCGTAGACTCCTGACGATCTTCAGAATTGTCTCCTGGTTGGTTGTAGTGAGCGAGAACTCGGCTGAACTGTGCCTGCGAGAATTGAAGCAGGATATTTGTGAGGTATTATCGTTACAGTTTCCTGGAACATCCAAAAAAGCCGCATTGATAATATCTGGATTGTCAAAATGTCTTGGCAGTAGCCTTTCTTTATGGTCCGGAAGTACATCTGATTTCAAATTACGCCACAGAAGTTTGGGGTCCTTACTCTGATCGTTGATGTTTTTTGTGAAATATGCTGTCTTTTCCCTCACTAATGCGGCGGCGGCTTCGTGCTTAAGATCCAGGTAGTACTGCTTATGATGCGGTTCTTTAGTTTTACGACATCTGTCCCTAGCCTCATCCCGCAGCTTGAACATCAGACGGATGTTGTCAGTGATCCAAGGCGTAGGCCTCTTATAGAAGGTTTTTTTCTTGATAGGAGCGTGAAGATCAAAAAGCTGGAGCATAAATGTGTTAAAAGTGTGCACCATAGTATCGACATCACACATATCTCCTATAGTAGACCATGGTATCATGTTCAAATCATTATGGAATTGATCCGGCATGATGTCTGAAAGAGAGCGAAACTCCACCACCCTAGGTTTAACCTTGGGCTTCTTAAAAACAGATTCACACGTAATGAAGGAGTGGTGACCGAGCTCACTGATATGGTTCACCTCAACATTTCGTGTTGTAGCATCAGTGCATACAATGTCGATGAGCGAACTACTGTTACCCACGAAGTGTGTCGCTGATTGAACTAGTTGAGTAAGGTTCAAGTAATTAAAAAAGTCCGTAAGCTGCTTTGATTTTGAGCTGTTTACATCCAACAGATTAACATTTAGGTCACCCAACAGTACCAGATTATCATAAGGGGCCAGTGCGCTAACACTGGCTGTTATGGCGTCAAGGAAAAGCTCCAAATCCTGCCAGGGGGGGCGGTACGCAGTCCCAATAAGAAGCCTTTTTTTATTTATGGTCAGGCCCAGCCAAAGTTGCTCCACATCAGGGTGTTCAGGATGAGCTCTCACACGCGCGTTAATACCATTCTTTATATAAAAAGCAACTCCCCCGCCACGGCCACCTCGGGTAGTCACAGGTCGCGGTACGTGCCTAAATTTGTACCCAGGTACACTAGGAGCGCGGTCCTCTTCCCCCTTTCGTAACCATGTCTCATTGATAGCCATGATGTCCACAGAGTGGTTACCCATGGCAATCAAGAACTCATCCTGATTTGTCCCTAGAGAGCCCGCATTAAGTAGACCAAACTTAATATATTTCGATAATAGTTTTAGATATGGAAGTGTGGTGAAATCTAGTGAAATGGTACAAATGAATGTATGATGTTGTGTGGTGGTTCACTTGGGCACTGTAGTAAAAGCTTATAGTTATGATTGAAAAGATTACTTCTTGCACATAATTTGGATGGAATAGCTTAGGTGAAAATAGACTTTGTACAAATAATAAAGGTGAATAATAAACTGTAACAGTAAAATAATGTAACGTGGATACACAAACCTCCGATCCATGGCCGAGCACACCATGAAAACGGTTGCGACGCACATTTCCCCAAGCATTAACAATAAAACTATATAAATATAAATAGGCACAAAAATAATTAAGACTTGTCATTTCCAGTTCCGAAGACACGGGATAAGTCCTCTTCAGTGTGGATCCTCTGCGCCTTGTCTCCTGGCATCTTCCTGGCGAGGATGCGGCCCTGCTTGGTCCACACAAACTTCCAGTCGAGGAGACTGGCTGCATCCCGTGCCCTACGAAATAACAGACGGTTTGCTTTCGTCAGCCGCTCGTTGAGGAAGAACCGCTGCGCTGGGGCGGGCATGTCGAGGTCGGCAGTGGTTGCTCCCCGTCGCACTCGCGCGCTCGCCAAAAGTTGGTCGCGCAGGTCCCGACGAGCAAGGCGCACGACGATCGGCCGCGAACGAGATTCAGTCGGTCCAGCTGAGCTTGTCGCGTTGAGCTGCCTTCCACCAACACGTTCTGCACTAACGATATCGCGATCGTCAAGGCTGACCCCTAGCTTGTGGCCTATGATCTTAATGATATGAGCTGGGTTTTCCGCCTTTCCTTCCGGCAAATTTGACACCTCTATGTCGTTAGCAAGAAGGTCCTGGTCCCTGTCATTGAGCTCTCGCCTCAAATCCTCCACAATCTTGTCCACGCCGACTGAGTTCGTAGTCCCCGAAGCAGCACGTTGTTCCAGCGCGTCCACCCTGGCCTCCAGACTGTCGATGCGCGTGCTGCAGGTATTTAAGGTTGTTTTGAGCTCCGACATTTCCACCTCCATCTCCTTTCTAAACACCTGAATCTCTGCACGCACCATCCTCAGCTCCTCAATGATCACCTGCAACTCGGTTCCAGCTACAGGCGATAATTCCCGAGTGGTGACGTCGGCAATTGAGATTTCAGGCTTCGGGGAAGTCGAGGCTGCATTGACGGGGCTATTAGGCGTGCTGGAGCCCGTAATACTTGCAGTCCCTGTGTTATGAGCAGGGGGGCTTTGTGTGGCACCTCTGACAGGAGTTTCAGTCCTGTTGTCTCGAGCAATATTCTTTTTGCATTCCGGACAACGCCAGTTGGTTGTTATGTTCGCCTTTGTAGGGACACCAACACACACTCTGTGATAATACTCCTGGCACTTACCACATTTAGCGCCCTCTAACGTGGATATAAAGCGACCGCAGCCTCCACATTTGATGCCCGGCATTGTTGTTGACGTTAGTAAACTTGCTCAACTAGTGGTGACGAGGATTTTAGCTAGATGGCGGCAGTAACGATTCTCTACACGGGTCGATAGGTCGTTTGCAGCCAACAAGACAGATGGCTCTGTTATCAAGGCGACGTTACCGATTGTTTTGTTGTTATTTGTGGGTAACTATATTAAAACTAAATAAAAATTTGGTCAATTTGGAAATGTTTTTCTAATTTTACGGCCCTTAAACGCACTATTTATTGCTCACTTTAATGTATGTTGTGCTGATTGCCACTATGATCACTATTACACAGATTAAAATGCACTTTGACTTTTATTTCTATTTAATTAAGAAAAAATTTGAACAGCGAGCTACACCGATAGAGACGTCAAACGTCAAGTCGTCAAAAGGACGTGTTACGTAATCAACTGAGCATAATTTATACGTCGTAAGCAAGTCGTTGACACGTGTATTTTAGTCAAAGAAAATGTGTGCGAAGTAATCCTACATCTGGGAACGACAGGAAAGGAACGTCTAAAAGATGGCTCCAGGCGATTTATTATTTTAATAACGTGTTGGGGCGAAGTTGCTCTTTAAATTGTGATAATATCAAATTTTATAAAAGAGCCCTTTTGTAGAATACATTTTAATAAACTCGTTTGCGTAAATTATAATGGTGGTCAAAATAATAAAATATTACATGCCTACGTAGAATATACGAGTACTAACAGATTGTATAAGTGTTATTTTTTCAACGTATTTTTCGTTTGGGAGTAACTATAATTAGATTTTTTGGGTTCTGTTTTTTGGGGGTTCATGTTCTAGTAATTCATTTTTTTATTTAATGGCTACTAGAGTAAGAGACTACAAGGCTTATAATTTTTATAATATTTTCTTTTCAATACTTTTGGTTATTGTAACTCTGGGTTTTCTGTATGTAACCAATATACCAATATCGACACTGATAATAAAGCTGAAATATATGTTTGTTGATTTGGACGCGCTATGTTCTGGATCTTCCTACCAGTTGGAAGTGTTTTTGTTTTTAATTTGATAGCCTGATTCTTGAGACAGGCTATAGGGTGTTTAACATCATGGGAAGGGATGGGGAAAAACACGCGGACGTAGTCACGGGCAGAAGCTATATATTATAAATAGAAGTCGCTCCTTGTGTCTGTCTGTGTAAACGCGTGGTTCTTCTAAACTGCGCAACGGATTATATTGCTGTTTTCACCAAGATTTAGAAAATTTATTCCGAAAGGTTTTTAGGTACGCACGGCTACACATCAAGCTATACATTTCCAGTATAAGCTGATCTCGCATTGTATAAGATTTCCGTACCAAGCGAGATCAGCGTAAACTGGAAATGTATAGCTTGATGTGTAGCCGTGTGTACCATTAAGATTTTTTATTAAACTTACATATAATAAAGAAAGTTTGATGTTTGTAAAGTCGTAAATAACGTGTGAAGCAGGGGCGGGTCGCTTGTACCTATACTGTTAATAGTTAGTTATATTCAAAGCTTGCTGACAATAATAGCCTGAGGGCTATTGGCAAAGTTTCTTCTGACAAAGTGCTGGGACTAGTTTCTAGCGATTGTTACGTGTACCTACTTGTCAGTTAAATCGACATACATTGACTGAGAATAAATACGCAAAGTCAAGGAACGTTGTTAACGTTGAAGCTCGACGACGATTTTGCAATTGCTATTTACGTTCATTAATTCCATTGAAGGACTATTTCATGAAAAGGTCATTTAATGGAATTAAATGAACTTAGAGGGTTACTTATTTTAATTACTACTAGATATATTTATGGCAAAACAAAAAAAAACATTACACTCGCGAATCATATTTTGTTCAACGTACAGCTTCACACTGAACTGCAATTTAAACGCGGGCTAATCTGGAGGTTTCACCTTTAGGTAAATTACTCCACTGTTCCACAATTTACACTAAAAATTAAACATGGTATTGTTTTGTGTCGTTATTAATATTGTCTGTACGGAAACAGAATATTAAAATAAAAGGCCATTAAAAAGCTAGGAGCCAACAAAAAATCGTTTATCTTGCTAATTTAACCTAACTTACGGCGTTTAAGTAAGAAGTGTAAAATCTCCAAAAACAAGTCGGTACCGACAAAGCTCAAATATCGAAAAGTTAATTGGTCATTGATTTATGCAGTGGTTTTTTCATAAAACCCGATCTTCCGAAATATGTTTTTTTGGTTTTTTACGCGTTGTTGTACTATAAATGATCCTGCATCTCACTCAATAACGTTGTGCATGTAGAGTAGCGTCTAACTGCTCATTCGTCATTCAGACGATTATTTAACGTTAGCAGCAACGCACGGGTTATTGCCTGCCCACAGTCTCCCGACAAGGATAAACAACTGTCTGGATCATGTCATGATGAAGACTAAATCGCCTGCAAAGGTTCTTGTGCTGGACACCCACGTAACTGATCACCTTCCTGTTGCTGTTTTCCTAGAGACTAATAAAGCAACTGCATCCCCACCAAAAAAAACCTCTCTCCGATATGACTATGACGAAATAAAAAAGGAAATTACTAATCATGATTTTAGTCCTATTCTCAGCACCACCGACCCAGACCAAGCAACAAATATTTTAATAACCGATATTCAAAATGTCATAACAAAACATACTAAGATTGTTCAGACACCCAATAGAAAAACTGTTAAAAAACCCTGGATGACTGCTGGCTTAGTACGATGCCTCCGTAATCGAGACAAAATGCACCGACAGGTCAGTAAGTTTCCCAACAATCCAATATTAAAAACGACTTACACACGGTACCGCAATTTTTGTAATTCCCTACTTAAAAAACTAAAACGTGCCTATGAAAAAGCAGAAATTAAAAAGGCAAATAACAATCCGAAAGCTACGTGGAAAATAATTAAATCAATCACACGCAGTAATCAACAAAGGCACTCTCCTAATGCCCTTCTACAATCCTCCGTCACGCCTACCGTATCTGTTAATAATGCGAATAATTATTTTGTTAACGTAGGAACAAACCTTGCATCGAAGTTTTCTACTTTCATACCGTCAGTTTATTCATCTTCTTCCTCTTCTCCGGTTAACTCCTTGGTTATTCCAGAAGTTGACGAGGCTCTTGTAATAAGCACTATTCAAGGACTACGTAGTGACTGTGCTGTGGGGTGGGACAACATCCCAGCAAGTATAATAAAACAATCTAGCTTCATTCTGGCTCCCCTCATTGCCCATATCTGTAACTGTGCCATCAATTCGGGTGTCTTCCCAAAAGCTTTCAAGCGTGCTATCCAGTGTACAAAGGCAAAGCTAAGTATGACGTTTCCAATTATCGCCCAATTTCAGTCCTTAGCTCCCTATCTAAAATACTTGAACGTATCCTCAACGCAAACCTGACAAAATTTCTTTGTAAACATAAACTAATTGCTCAAAATCAATACGGATTTCGGTCAGGAATTTCCACAGAAGATGCTGTCTCTGATTTCACCAAAACCCTGATTGATAGATTGGATAGTCGCTTTAAATGCTATGGCATCTTTTTAGATCTGACTAAGGCCTTTGATACGGTGTCTATTCCCAGACTGGTGGCCAAAATGGAGCATATGGGAGTTCGTGGTGTGGCTCTGGATATTTACAAAGATTATCTCAGCGGGCGTAGTCAATGTGTTAAAATTGATTCTTTTCTTAGTGACGAAGAATTTATCAACTACGGTATACCTCAAGGCAGTATCTTGGGCCCCACGCTCTTTCAAATTTACATAAACGACCTCTGTCAACTATCCCTTTCCCATTGTGACATTTTTACCTACGCCGACGACACAGCACTGTTGATATCCGACGTGACCTGGGACAGGGCTAAACAAACCACTGAACTTGCTTTGCGAATAATTATGGACTGGCTTTCCACTAATCTTCTGACACTTAATATGTCAAAGACCAAAGTAATTCAGTTCAAACCACCAAACTCGCCTAAACCGTCATTGAACTCGGATAAAATAATAGCACATATTTGTCACGCCTCCTCTCCTTGCAATTGCAAGTGCCTTGACATGGTCCCAAGTATCAAATATCTAGGCGTTTACATCGACGAGAGACTGGATTGGCGCACCCATACTGATATTCTATGCTCCCGGCTTCGTAAACTAATTTATTTATTTAAAGAGCTTAGACATGCAGCCGACATTGAAACAGCTTCACTAGTATACCGCTCTCTATGCGAGTCGATTGTGATGCTTAGGGTGGAACGAGCTCAGCGGGCTGTTCTTAAAGTTATTTATTTCCGCAAAAGGGACTACCCCACAGCTCAGTTGTACTCAGAAGCCCAAGTACTAACGGTGAGAAAATTATACGTTCTTCGCTCTATCTTACGCCGCCATTCCACAATGTCACTAGATAGCAAGATATGTAATCGGCGGATTGGCTTCCCTATCTGTGAGTCTGTCCAATGTCGTACTGCACTTGCGCGACGTCACTATCGGGCCCAAAGTGCGGTAATGTATAATAAAATAAACAAAAATCTTCCAATTTATAAACTAACCCTACGTAAAGTTAAGCAGACTCTTAAACCATGGCTACTGTCACTGAACTATGACGAAACAGAGAAAATCCTCACATCTATTTCGTAACATTAAACCCCTTCTGATCAATCATTGACACACACACACATACAAACACACACACTCATATACACACACACTTACGCTCACACCTAGACACAAACATACTCACAAACACTCGCATTCTCAATACAGGCTTCTTTTAACCGTGTTTAGTTTATTTTATTTTTTATTTTGTTGTTACCATATTTTATTTTTATTTTTTGTTAATCTTTCCGCATAAGATTCTGTAATGTTTCCTACTGGGAGAGGGCACTGGCTCTTGTAACACAGGTATATCACCTAGCACGAGAGTCAGGGACTTCACACTATTTTGTAACCACTTTCTTGTGTAATAAAGATTTATTTATTATATTATTATCACTGATACTACCTCTGTTGGACACGATGCCTGGTGAGACAGCTTGCTTTTTATCCAGGCTCACCAGTGAGTTCGAGCCCGCGACTGGATTCCCCTTAAGGCTACCAACCTAAATAGTGGTTCGTAAATTCAAATCGCGCCTGTAATTATTTGACAGTTGTATGAAATAGTTTATCAACACGGCAAGTAGACACGGACGTCGGGTGTGAATTTGCTTTACAATTATTTTCCCTGACTGCACATGAGCTTTGTATGGCAGCATCTCCACATGTGAACTACGCATTACACTGACGTCACGCAAAATCCGGCATAGCACAAGCGAAGATGGATGCGCGACCAGCACAGGTAAAACATAACCCGCGATGTCAATCGTCAGGCAGTAGCCCACCAGATAGAAAACTCATCTGGTGCTCACACCGGGTGGGAAGGAATGATCCTCAGATCCTTGATTTTCTTTCCCATGGAAACGGGAGGATCGTATAACCTATTCCAATAAAACTTTAAAGTAATAGTCTTAACCAACAACTTACCAGTAAATGTTTTTCATATTCTTCCTCAATATCACTGCCATTATAGTATCGGTTGTCAGCTGTGGTGTTGGGGAAGTAGAACCCTCTGCGACACACGCAGCGGTAGGACCCTCGACGGAACCCCAATCCGGGCATAGGTACACACTGAAACAAGGGCTCATAATTAGTTCGTTTGATGGCTATATCCCATGGGTAGTCTCCCCATTGTCAGATTATGAAAAACCGTAAACTTTGGACCCGTGGTGGCAGACCTTAGAAACTGTAGGATTTTTGACATAAGATTAGATGTAAGAATTTATCTTTATTCTGTTGCGACGGCAACTCTTATAGTAAACCTGTAGAAATGTTTTCTACCTATATAAATTTCTACAGTTACAAGCGTCCTACTTTTCGGAAAGACATTTTATACCTTTTTTTGGGCGGGAAATCCCTTGCGGGCCCCATCAGTTTGTGCTGACATCTCTTTGAGGTGAGCGTGGAACACAACGCACTGTCGACCCGGGCTTGGTCCTTACCGGATAGCGAGCTATCCATTGCTCACTCCTACGGTGGCCGGGAATCAGCCTGAGATTCCCGTTGCACAGGGCGTCTCCTGCGGCGACTAAGGCCGTGAGGGCGCAGGTACTGCCTCTCCCTTACGTGCGCCGCCTCTTTGCGAGCATCACTGCTTCGCTAAAGGAGGTGACGGCTACCCGTGCACTCTCACTCCGTACCATGGCCTGGACCAGTGCCGGACGCGAGAGATCGCCGCGGCCGATCGCCTCCACGAGGACACGGCGGCGCTCCGTCCAAGCCGGGCAGACCGCAACCGTATGACCTCAACGATCTTCGCAGTGGAAACACCCAGGCGTTTCCTCCTGCCTTATGCGAAACAGGAACCTCCCGAAATAGCCGTGTCTGGTGAGGACCTGCGTCAGGCGGAAGGTGAGGACGCCATGCTGCCGCTCAAGCGACTCCTCAAAGAGGGGACTTACCGCCGCAATAGTGGCGTGCCCAGACTTCATACCTTGCATTTACACGAAAATATTTGTTTCAGCATTAAAATATCACAGTTATAGTGAAATAAACAACAGGTTGTTTATTAAAATATTTCTCCTTAGCTTCTAGCTTTTTGCTTTTCAGAGCTTCAGGGGACCGTAGACCATGTTTAATATTAATTTCAACTTGATACCTCCATGCGTTCCTGAGGAAAAATATTTTCACAAACGGACAACGAAGTGATCCTGTAAGGGTGCCGTTAAATAGGTTTTTTTTTTTACACGTTTTCTTATAGTTAATTGCTGTTTTGTTTACTAAATAATAAAGTACAATTATGTCAATACAATCGTCAATATATTAATACAATTTAGAATTTTGAAATGAGTATTTATTGTGATAGTGATTTAAATTATATTAAAATTATTGTGGAACAAAATAATCTTACCCAGCAATTTTTTTTTAAGTCTATCTCTTCAGTATACAACGAATGTCTTGACCCTGTCAACTTTTCCCTTTAAAGATAAAATTGATATCTTACCAAAAATCCTGTATTTCTTATAGAACAAATAACAGTTGTCCGCCCGTCTCAAAGGAACAATAGATGACGAATATAACCTTATGCCTATGTCACAAAATGGATGAGGACCACTTTTTATATCAACGAAATGGACCCCAGGGGCTCCAAGACGAAATATTGTTTCATCTTGCTGTCCAATCATGTCGTAGATACATTTGGAATTTCATGGTTTTGGTCGATCCAATTTTGTAGATGCAATTTTGATTGGATGAGGGTTAGGGTTTTACAAAATCGCCCCGTCAGCAGCGACAGGAAAGGATTTACTAATAAAATTCGTGCCTAAAATTGGTGCAACTGAACTCAACTAATTGCGCAGTTTTAGGAATCGTATATCTTTCGTAAATGTGAAGTAAAAAACTGTTATTTGGACATTACAAAAAGATACTTCAATTTTTATATTCCAATTTGCAAAGATTACTAGTAGCTATAACAGCATACTAGTTCTAAGTAAATATACTTATACCTGATATTAAGCTAGATTTAGAGGTAGTCGTTCCTGCAGAGTTTAAGCACTCAATTGGTATATTCAACAAATTCGAAAATTTTGTTGCAAAGTGATTTGAAATGTTGGACCATCAGAATTTATACCTTCATGCAAATATTTCGAATCATTTCGCAATAAAACTTACGAAAATTCTCAGAATTAGTGGTTAAGTTATCAGTTCGATAGAAACGTGGATTCAAAATACCAAGTTACAGGTTTAACTTTTTACAACTTTATTTGAAGGTTCCAGAGGAGTTATGTAATACAGTCGAGTACAGACTACCAATATACAGGGTGTGGCGTAAGTAGTGGTCCACCGTTAAGGATTCGATATACCAGATAAGTTACTATAATATATATTAAAAAAAAAAAACATTTTCACCCAAGGATTTCTAAAATATTTATTTTTTTGTTTTATGAGTATTTACGAAATTTCTACCTTCTACCAATGAAAAAGAATAAAAAAATAATGTTTTTTGTTGAAATTATAATTATAATTTCAATAAAAACCTTTTTTTTTTTTAAAGAAACATTTTTAAGGGTAGAAATTTCGTAAATACTTTTAAAACAAAAAAAAAAAAAAAAAAAAATTCGGAATCCTTGGGTAAAAATGTTTTTTTTTTAAATATGTTATAGTAAATTATCTGGTATATCGAATCCTTAACGGTGGACCACTATTTACGCCACACCCTGTATGTACATAAAGTAAAGGTTTAATTGGCAAATATTGTTGATACGTAACACACGTTTTCGTCAGCAGTCTGTAAACGAAAACTTTAATCTATTTATTTTAAGCTGAACACAGACATGACAAACGTTTGCAATTTCCAATAATTACTCGCATGTTCAAATTACTGTTGAAATGATTTTATTTCTGTAAGTAGGTTTGTACACTTTTACACGTCAACCATATTTTAAAAACTAGATGCGGTCGTCGTTTCCTATCTGACTACTCTGAGAAGGAAGGCCGAAACAAACTCCGAGGTCACAGTCTCTTTTAAGGTCCAGACATTATCTTGGTCAGATCATGTGGATTGGTATCTGAAATGGTATTTTGAGGAACCACACAGATTGAGTGGACCTGTCCATGACTAGACAGGTCCACTCAATCTGTGTGGTTCCGCGTGCACGCATTGTTCAGTAATCATGCAGATCAACTCAAAAAGATTCGATGAACAATACCAAAGAAAAGACATTTGGGTAGGCCACATAAATTACTCAAACAGCCAGACCATGATTAAAACTGAATGAGAAAAAAGAAACTAAACAACAACAACAACAAAAAAAAAAACACAACCAAAAGAAACATTCACAATAATTAAAACAATATAATAATTAACAAAATAAATATTCATGTCACTGCTAAAAAAGTAACAGTTACAAATCTCTGTGACTTTCATCACATTAACAACAAGCAGGAACTCCAACATTATGCAGATCACATGACAAAAGTACAACCTGATACGCTATTTTAATTTAAAATGAGGATCAGAATCGAATAAATATCGGATTGAGTTAATGAGATTTTGCCGATTTAAAAGAATCGAGACGAAATTGGATACTGCTAAATACCTACGTTGGACAGGGATTGTTTGCTTCCGGTGTTTGTTTTGTTACTTTAATCTCTTAAGACGGTCTTTTTTTAATGAATCTTAGAGAGCCATTGTGTATACTTGTCGAATGGGATTCTTTTGGGAGATAAGATTAAACCCTGGTGCGAACTGAGAAGCCACGGCCTCGCATTTCAGGATGACGTGTGTGGCTGATCCCTCGGCGTCAAGGCAGCCCCTGCAAAGTGGGCTGTCTGTGGCGCCCATATTATAAAGATGTTTGTTAAGGCCCGTAATTGTTTCTATGATTATTCTAAGGTTATTTCTACTCAGGCTAAGAAGATTTTTGGTTAATCGCGGGTGTACAGTTGGTAAAGCCAAAATTTTGACTCTGTCTACAGTCTGTTGCCAGTGACCATCTGTTGTTATGAAGTTCGGCTGATCTTTGGCGAATCCACGCACAAAATTGTGAGAAAGGCAGGGGTAGAAGTGGGTATGGGCCTAGTACTTTCATATCTGAGCCGCTCTTCGCAAGTTCATCTGCGGCATCATTACCTAGAGATCCACTATGCCTCTTGATCCACTGGGGGCGATACGATTTGACGTCGATAAACTCTCCAGAGCTAGATGGCACTCAAAGATTAAAAACTAAACTACTAATTAGTTCAAATTGCTTGTAAAGGTTATGCGAAGGTAAATTGAGTTGATTTTAGAATGAATTTGATAGCTGCTGTCATATTGTTTCGCGCGTCTCGCTGTCTTTATTCAGTGATTTATTGTGACTATATTATTGGTGATTATTGTGACTACCATTGCAATGTAGTGAGTTGATTTTTTTGCACTCGCGCCTGACGTACTCAGGGAACATCTTTTAAATTATTGTTTATTCCTTGACGTGATCTCGAGAATATTCAGAATATTATTGTCTTTTATTTACTTACATCTCTTCACCCGCTTGCCCACGCACAAAACATAATAACACCTCTTTTATTAAAGGCGACGTATCTTTATAAACAGTTAAATTACGAGAGCAACGTAATGAGAAGACCCGAAAAATTACAAAGCTTAGCCAGTGATTGGTGAAGTTACCAATGAAGAAACGCATCGGAAAGGAAAACTTTTATATCGCCTTATTTCACTAACACAAGCAGTCCATGTAAGTTACTTTTCAATTCAACCATTTACAGGCACTTTTGAATTGTCAAGAAGCTAGTCGCCCATTCCAATAAGTAGATCGCAATGGAGAAGAACGGACAAGAAACTCCACGCACACTCTTTTAAAAACAGTTGGATATTACAAAACTTGGGAACATTATTCTTGTTGCTTCTTAATGTGAGAACTATATGTATAAAAAAATGTAGATGAACAATTCTAAATATAAGATTTAAAATAAGCTCTGGCAGTTAGGAGATGACCAGTCTCAACCGACAGCGCCCGTTCACGAACTTGACGCGTGGATTAGCACCATCCAGCTCAACCATTTTGCAGGGAACCGAATGATCCAACGAACGCGCCATCATCAGTAAGATATTTAAGTGAGCATGACATACTCTCAACTGCCATGATTTTTCAAGTCAACTCACATCAAAACAACACAATATCAAAAAACCCGACTATCAAGTCAAAACCCCTCTCATGCAGTCGGAGGCAATAAAGGTCTTTATTGTTACATTTAAGAAGATTCCTCCGAGTGCATGAGATTGCTTATATAGGTATAGTATTCAGTGTAATAGTCATCCTTCTAAAACAAGTTTCTTGTTTCTATCTTTTAAATTAAAGTTCACATTTTAGGCAGTCGGGTTTTTTGATTTTGTAAATTATTTTCTATTTCACAGTTTTTAGTTAATGTAATTATTTTTGACGTTAATGAGACCTATTTATGAAATCCTTTATTTTGATACCCCACTCAATAGGTTTTGAGAGAAAAAAGAAAACACAATATGGCGCCAAAAATCGGCCCTCCTGGCGCAGTCGGGTGAAAAGCACTATACGTTTCATAATATAATAGTAAAGTTTTATGTCTTTAAGCTGTTATTTTTCCACAATGTAAATCACTCGCCTTTGACATACATACGAAAAGTCTACTTGTTATTGGACGTCACAGATTGTCCGATTTCTTTTAGGTTTTCTATAAATAGAAGTAAACCTTGCGGACACAAACATCTGACACATGTCTACGAACCCAAACCGAAAAATATATAATGTTTTACTTATCTTGCATACCTAGTTTAAATAAGATAATATTAAATGTTTGACATAATAAACGCAAGTCTGAAAGTGGTTTGTCTACTTTAAAAAATAATAATATAATAGACGGTAGACTATGAGCAGATGAGATGAAGTATCTGTGGCTTTCAGGGTAAAATCACCTTTGAGAAAATCTCTAGAGTGCGATATGTGCAGCTGTCCATTTCCATAATACGCAACCTTATTAGTAGCGAAAAAATAATCCTACAGCTACATTCTCACGACAACGCGAATAAGACATCGCGTGCCCTCACTCGCACACCGCTGGACTTTTCGTTGTACAACAGAAAACGCAAGAAGTGTCGTTCACGTTATCGCGACGCGTGGGCTTGCGGACGGTGAGTAATGGGTAGCTCGATGTCCGGTAAGGACCAAACCCAGGTCCACGGCGGCGGCGCCTTGTGTTCCACGCGCGCCTCAAAGAGATGTCAGCACAAATTGATGGGGCCCGCAAGGGCCGATGCCTGCCAGGGGTGCGGGTTGTTCGAAAGAGATACCGCCACCCCTGGCACACAGGCTACTGAGGGAACACGGGTGGGTTTTAGTCAGTACAAGTGTGACACGCCCTCCTGCTCCACCCAGAGCGGGGTAAGTTATTTGATGATTTCTCACCCAAAAATAACCTTATCGCGACAATGTATCCGGAGCATTAGAATAAGTTAGTCGGTATCTACTTACTTTGCGATTTAGACATAGTACATCAATGAACACTCATGCAAAGGCAAAAAGCATGAAATTCCTTAAAAATAAAATAATTCACTCTGATTCAGTAACACGTTGTATTTCCTAAGATAAATCGTGTATTCTCTAAAACCGAGCACAGGCATGAGAAATCAGTACTTCGGCAGACATTCAAAGTGTTAGAACGTGACTTCTAACAATTCTAACTCTAGCCTTCGAGTACATTCGAGTGCTTCTATAAATGGTTAGACTCGGATACTTCCAATGTCGTGGCAGGTATTGTTATAGGCAGATAAGTCTAAGCTTAAAATACTGTACTTATGTATGTGTGATCTAAAATATATATTTCATATTTTGCTATCCATTAAGTAGGGACCTACTTAGTTACGTCACAGTATATTAGAGTAAGCAGTATCACATCTCAGCAATGTCCTTTAAATTATTACCTGCGGCCGCTCGGCAGACAAACATACACTTAGGTTATCCATTGACTGTGTCTCTTGGGTTCTATCTGTACTTTATAAGTCCGGTACGGGAGAGCATTCCTTTTTAAAACCTTTCGATTTGTTGTACTATATTATTTACAAATCCAGTGATGGTCCTCTTGTGATAGAAGTGTATGCTAATAAGATATAAAGTTCTTCTTAAGTACGTCTTTAGCATCTATTACGTGAAAAAGAGATGTTCCTTCAAGACGTCTTGCCTCGCGACCCACTAAAGTCTTGTCTTTAGAGACATCTGCCTGTACCTAGTATAAGTCCTTTAAACATTCATGGGACACTAAACAGTAATCAAGAAAGATGGCATAAGAATCGCAAATATGATTGGTAGACATGAGGATGCTCTTGCCCTTTTTAAACCATCTTCAAATAAAAGAAGTCAAGAGCTGTCGTGTGACACCCATAGCGTTATTTACGTTATTGAGTAAACAAATTTTTTGAACTTACGAAGCCTTCAAAATTATTCAGATTTTGATTAATTGTGTGTTACGCAGTTATGGTGCCAATTGAAACGAAGTTCCTTCCGCTGTATATCTTACATACTAGGTTCTGCCCGCAACTTCGTCTGCGTCAAATTTCTTGCTCCCCCGACCGACCCCGTCGCATCGAAACGCCTGGCCGTGCGAGTACTTCGTATATTTCTTTCCTTTTTTAAAAAAAAAACGTTGCCCCACACTAGGAATTTCTCCTGTATTGTGGGTGCGTTTACAAACATTTAAACTCACATACACAAACCGCCAGACCCGGAACAACTAATTAAAGGTCATACAAATACTTGTTCCGTGCGGGAATCGAACCCGCGACACGCAGCGCAGCAGTCAATCGCTTAACCACTGCGCCAACCGTGCCGTCTTCGTATTCGTGACTTTTTTTTCTCGGCTCCTAAGAGCCCTAGCGTGATGTTATATAGCCTATAACCTTCTTCGATAAAGAAACGAACGAAGAATTTTTCAAATCGGACCAGTAGTTTCTCAGATTAGCGCGTTCAAGCAAACAAACAAACAAACTGTTCAGCTTTATATATAAGTACAGATATAGATTATATTAGATTAGATGTGTATTAAATAACAGGGAAAAAAACGACTACATTAATCTACCGATGCTCTTATATTTTACTTGAACCGAAACATACCAAGACAAAAGTGTCGTGACGGTTTAAATGGTACACTTTCTTCGGTGTAACCCTCATTCGCCATGGGCACGCCACGACTGCAGCGGTAATTCCCCTCTTTGAGGAGTGGCTTCAGAGGCGGCACGGTGTCCTCACCTTTCGTCTGACGCAGGTCCTTACCGGACACGGTTGTTTCGGGAGATTCCTGTTTCGGACAAGACGGGAGGAAACGCCCAGGTTTTTCCATTGCGAAGATCGCCTTGAGAACACGGTGGAGGTCTGCCCGGCTTGGGCGAAGCAACGCCGTGTCCTTGTGGAAGCGATCAGCGGCGACGATCTCTCGCGTCCGGCCCTGGTCCAGGCCATGGTACGGAGCGAGAGTGCATGGGTAGCTGTCGCATCTTTCTGCAAAATAGTAATGCTCGCAAAGAAGGAGGCGGTGCACGTGAGAGAGAGGCAGTATATGCGCCCTCACGGCCCTAGCCTCCGCAGGAGATGCCTTGGGCGTCGGGAATCCCAGGTTGATTCCCGGCCACCATAGGCGCGGGCTTGCGGACGGCGAACAATGGGTAGCTCGCTGTCCGGTAAGGACCAACCCCGGGTCGACGGCGCGTTGTGTTCCACGCACGCCTCAAAGAGATGTCAACACCAACGGAAGGGGGCCGCAAGGGCCGATGCCTGCCAGGGGTGCGGGTTGTTCGAAAGAGATACTGTGGCCCCTGGCACACAGGCAACTGAGGGAACACGGGTGGGTTTTAGTCAGTAAAAGTCTGACACGCCCTGCTGCTCCACCCAGAGCGGGAGAAGTTATTTGATGATTTCCCACCCTCATAAAAAAAAAACCCTCATTCGCCAAGTGTGCAGAGATAACGTAAGATAAAGAACTTCGTTCCATAAAATATTTCACAGAATAACAAGATGACACTAGATTTTTTTTCCACTCAACTAATCTAAGGTACATTCAAGAATGAAAAGCCTTTGTACTACAGGAAAAAGGGTTGAAATCTTTCATGTTTTGTGTACGATTTGACCCTCCCAAAGGGTTCAGTAGCAACATTCGGGATTTTATGTAAAACCCATGAGGAATAGGGTAACGTACAGTTGCAAATCGTATAACTTGGTTCAACCGCATAGGATTTATGTGCCAACTGATTCTTCAATTCGTGTGAAATGCTTTAAGGAAACTTGGCATTTCATGTTTTTGTATCAAAATAAATGTATTGTAATAAATCGTTGGAACTCCCAGTTGGATTTGAAAGACATCACGCTACGACCCTAAGAAGCAGCAAAAAGAGAAATGTCAGGGAGAACAGTAAGCGTAACACGAAGATAAAGCGCGGGCTGGCGATGCGATGCCACGCAGTGGCTCGGGAGTCGAGTGAGTTTTATAAAAATATGGCTGTTATTTTAGTATGTTGACTTCCACGTGAACGAAGTTGCGGGCAGTATACTCGTAGCTAGTAGAAAAAAAAATCAGTTTGAATTTTCACGTTAAACAATTTGACTGATACAATGTATAATTTATTTTGATATTTAAGAGACTTTTACAATTGGCACTGATATAGTTTATACCCTGGGTGTCTATTATATGTAAAAGTTAGAAAATTACTCGCCATTTTGATGATTCACAGACACAGATTATTTTCATGTTATGTTACACTAGTCTATTGTTTTCAAGTACACTTTGAATGCTATCTGCCTCAAATAATCACACAAAGTTACTGGTAAAGTATATGTCCTGAAAATAATAATCAAAGAGTACCTAGTAGCCACTTCTTTTCATAGAGTTTCGGCCTAGTCAGCTCTTGCAAATATTCACTCCCTGGTACAATACAAAAAACAAAATCGTTGTAGCTCTGTGGACTGAAACTATTTGCCTGACTCGGATCAATCAGGTTGAGTAGATCTAGTGCTTCCTTTTACTCGTTCTTTTACTTCTGTAAATATCTTTCAAGAAAACAAAAGTTTTAGCTGACGTAACGTGGATTACTCGGCCACAAAATGTCTTTATTTACGAACCTGTGAATAGACGAAGATTCTGTGTGAAACTTTTGTCTGTATCTAAAAGTCCAGAAAAATTATATAAAAGTAGTAGGTAACGAAACTGTTGAAACAACAGGGGTTGTGTTTATAATAGTAGCACATTAGTATTGTTTATAGGTGTTTTGTGCAGTTCTAAACTCGTGTAATGTCATGAGAAATTAAATGAATAATGTCGTTAATATTGCGCCAAAATGTAATATTCCATCACGGGAGTGTGCGCTATAGTAGCCAGACAAGTTCGGCGGTAAAAACTGAGCAGTAAACTAAATAAAAATTTGTCAAAACAATTATTTTTAAAGGTTAATTAAATAAATAATTGAGCAGTCAAATGACTCTACGGGCAGTTACGTGATGGCTGTTCACAAATCGAAAGTAGTTGGTAAGAAATCTAACTTGGAAGTGGCGCTCGCTCAGCTCGCATGCGGTTGGTCCGAGTTCTGATTCAAACCCAATTGGTCAGGGTTATAACTTAGTTATTGCAACCAATTCGGCTCGCGCGTGGTTGGTCACAGCTCCAACCTAAGCTATGAACTGCCGAACTATTTATCTAACTGGTCATTTTAATATTTTTTCCACCCATTCATCAATACTTGAGTATTTTTTTGTGCTGACATCGTCGAGTGAAATAATGTTTAAATAACAATTGTAAAACGTCTTTGTAATGTACGTTTTATTTAATAAGACTATTTTTTATTTAGTTTTACCCGTTTCAATAGAATACAGTCCAGCATATACCTACTGGTTTTGTAATCACTGTCCGTAAAGTCCTTACAAAAGTGGACCGATTCCGACTATCCGTAAACACACATTATTTTCCTCATTGCCGTTTTTTTGACAGTTTTTTTTTTCTACAATCCAAAATTGGTTGAATATATATCTGCTTTCAAGTTAGGGAAACTTTTAGATATAAAACCAATGGTAAACGAAGGTCCGCCATTTGCTCGAGACCGACACGGTATCATACGGAGTCGATAGGAATAAAAGATTACGCGTTACTTGGTAGGGACGAATTTGGTGTTGTATGGAAACGTGTGTTTATGTGTTTGTATTTTTGTGCAGTAACGAGTTTATGTCACGGTTTTTTTTTTGAGGATGGGGTTTCATCCAATAACTTCGCCCGCTCTGGGCGGAGTGGGAGGGCTTTTCAGACTTTTACTGACTAAAACCCACCCGTGTTCCTTGGTGTAGCCCGCATGCCAGGGGCTGTGGTATCTCTTTCGAACAAACCCGCACCCCTGGCAAGCATCAGCCCTTGCGTGTCCCACCAGTTGGTGCTGACATCTCTTTGAGGCGCGTGGAACACAACACGCCGTCGACCGGGGCTTGGTCCTTACCGGACGGCGAGCTACCCATTACTCGTCGTCCGCCAGCCCGAGCTTACGGTGAATTGTCCTGGGATTCCAGACGCCCAGGGCGTCTCCTGCGGCTACGCTACTGCTTCGCAGAAGGAGGTGACGGTTTGCCATGTACTCACACTCTATATCATGGCCTGGACCAGGTCTGATCGCCACCACGTGGACACAGCGGTGCTCCGCCCAAGCCGAGCAAACCTCCACCGTATGCTCCACCGTATCCTCCGGGTAATCTAAATCTAAAAAAATAAATACGCAGTGGAAACACCCGGGCGTTTCCTTCCGCCTTATCCGAAACAGGAACCTCCCGAAACAACCGTGTCCGTTGAGGACGCGTCGAGCTGAAGGTGAGGACGCCGTGGCGCCTCTCAATCCACTCAGCACTGGGTTATGACAATCGCACTCTGCATGTCGTCATGAGATCCCGTTGGAGCTCTGTACGCTGTGCCGCGAATTATCGCGGGTTTTTGTCACGGTAATTCCAGAATAGTAAGTTGTTGAAGTAAAAAATGTAATGTTACAAGATTTTTATTCCTAGAACTATTAACAATACATGTTTGAATATTTATTGAACGGTGAAACATAATACTTTCGACGACTTAGCATTTTTACTATTATTTTACTTTAATTATTCATATTAAATAATATCATCCTCCTTTATATCATAACCTTTCGTCCGTTGAAGATATTATTTATTTTTACCTCAGCAGTTTCATTGACTATTTTCCAACCCTTCAAAAATTATGTTAAAATTCAAGCAATTCTGTATATTTAAAAACTTAATAAACATACAGAACAATCGCATTTTTGGCGAAGTATTTCACATTGCTCTCGAATTGCTTCAAATTTAATTTTCACGCAAACTCTTAAAACCACAGGCATTTTTCACAGGTTCACAATGCGCTTCCATGACACTCGAATGCCTGCGACTGGTCGATGGTTGATTTATTGAATCTGGCAATATTGGATGCCGGTATAAAACTCTACGTGTCAGACGGTCAATTTACGAGTCTTTGCGCCAAGTTATATCGAAATGGATCCTCCTATTTCAGGGTTATGGATGACTATAAAACATCCTTATTTTAATATCTTATCCGTTATTGATTTTGTATTAAGAAAACAGATTGTATCAGGTTTTATAGACGTGTTCTAGTTTCGGTTGTGTAACTTCCCACTTTTTTTTGTTTTATCACTTAAGTACTCCGTCGTTGAGGTCCCTAAAATAGGGTTGAGCTACATGATTACTGATATATACATACATGTCTGTTGGGACAGGTCAGCTCAAAGCTGCAATGGCTCTTTCTTCAAAACCCCTTTCTAGCCATGGCCCTGCGTTGCTAGGCTCACATAAAATTCTAATCATAATTATAATGTTTGAACTTTAAAAGAGACCATGACCTCTGAGTCTGTTTCGGCTTTTCTTCTCAGGGATCAGTCAGATAGGAAATGCCGGCGCCATCTAGTTTTTCAAATATTGACCAACAAAACATTGACGTGAAAATGTATCTCAAAGGATCTACTTACATAAATAATAATTTATAATAATAATCCTCTTCTTCATCTGCTGATTCAAATGGTAAAATATCACGTTCTGTTTCTACATCAATATGGGAAGGTACAGGGCGCATGTCGTCAGTAGCCGGTGATTTAGCAAATAGAATTAATCGACATTTATGACACAGAACATCTCTTACATAAATAAACATTTAATTTTATTTCTTTTCCAATTTTTTTGTGATAAAATACATTATTTTTTATCGTCATAGATTGAATTATTATGAATAACTCCACCAATTCTGAGTCTATGTAGCCATTTCCAAAAAACGTAACAAAGAAAATTGCCGCTACATTTATAAAAAATAGGTTTGCTCGCAAACAGTTTGCGCTAAGTCGGGTAACAATATACGAGTGACAAACAGCCGAGCAGACGTCACGGTTTGACGGGATAGGACTAGAAATGTCTTTCACGGCCCTCAGAACCGACACGGATCAGAAAAAAAAACATTGTGAAGATTTTCGTATTACTTGGATGCCTATTTTCTGCGGGAATGACACAGTCGAAATAGAGAAGGGTTAGTCACATCATAAATCATTTAGTACATGATTTTTGTAATAAAGATTTTTTATTAGAGGAAAAAGTTGCAGTGATGACAGGTGGAGTGAGGATTTGTTAGAGTGGCGTCCAAGGACTGGAAGACGAGATATCAGTCGGCCTACAATGAGATGGGAGGACGACATTGTTGCCATCGCGGGCAAAACTTGGATGAGGGTGGCTTTTGAGCATAGGGATTAGTAGAAGAAAAGAGAGGATTATGTCCATTAATGGACGTAGTCGGGCTTGAATGATGATGGTGATGATAATGATTTGAAGCACAAGACAGACAAATTGTTGTTTGAGTCCAATACATTGTTTTCTTTCCTTCTTTTTCATAGCTAGTAAATTCTACTGATAAACACACTCACTTCAATTGACTTTATATAAAGCTTTACAGCATCTTAAAAATTCACATTCAAAAGAAAGTCGTAAACAGTCTCTGTATAAAATGCATAAATCGCGCAAACATACATGATAGATGAGGCTATGGACCCGTTCGCTTTACTTCAAACAATTCCTTATTTCAGGCTACAGACGACACCCACTTCCAGAATGCCAAGCACCCAACTTTGACTGTTAAGGTCTTATGACAAACATAACGCTGGAAGTGTACCCTGGCCCACATACGACCCTTTTGCCCTCAAAAAACCTGGTCACGTAGAAAATAAACAAAATGAACCACGCATTCCGACTCTCGATACATTATCGTAAAATAAGTTGAAGTCGTTCGCAGAAATACGCGTGTTAGTATATAAAAATATAAATGAGAAAGAATGTAAATATATACACGTTCCTCTGAGTGTTCTTCAAAACAAACCTGCTTGACTCGAAATGTTATAAAAGTAACATACGGCAATCTTGAATTTATTCCCGAGACTTTTCCAACACAAAGAACAAGTTTTTTTTTCATTTTTTTTTTAAATTAGAAGTTAAACTCCAGGATTTCTTTTTAAGTACCTGCTTTGCGCTGTTATCCAATTAATTTAACGGCGGATGTAATAAGCTGTTTTGTTTTCAACAAATTTTGGGTGAGCTCTCACGAAAATATGACAGATATCATTCAAAGTAGATCCGTGATCCAAGAGTTTTGGGTAGCTGAATGGACGACTTGCAAAGTTAGACCTCCATATATTATGAAGACCTAAGTTTAGTCGTATGTAGATCCTTATTTGCTGGCAAAGTTGAGTGGGCGGTTTATATGGAACTAGAAAAATTATATTCTAACCACAAAACCTTGACCTTTTTGGCTTGGAACCGATTTTCAATATCAGAGCTTTTCTCGATAAGAAGGTTCCACAGATTGTTGAAATTAAAAGCGAGACTTTTATGACATTGTCGAGATTATTAGAATCTGTCATACTTTTCTTAAAAATCTGAGTTAGGTTACGTTACATAAGTACCTACTTCAACGCTAAAGCCGTCAATATATTACATACGATGTACATATGTATACGTATATCGTAAAAACCCAAATAAAAGTTTGGAACAAAAATACGCCCTGTATTTGTTCCGATTAATTTTTTTCTTTTTTATTGCCAGGCCGATGTGTTTTGACGTAAACGTTTTCTGTAGTAGTGGGTATAATATATTTTTGTTTTTACGCTGGTCAACTTTTATCGGCCATATATTAGGGGTAAAAATGAGTGCCTGGGGTCAGTTGAGCGAGGTACAGAAAACGTGTTGAAATAATTTGTATTGTACTCAGTTTCAGTGTTGTTCTGGGAGCTTTTCTGTTTTATATTTTGTACCTCCAATAGGCTTTAACTGTTTCGAAATATAATTGGCGCAAAATAGGCGTTTTTATTATATCCAGGGTAAAAAGAGTTTAATTATGCTTATTTAATGTTGTAATATGCGGTAGGATACGAGTAAAGTGTTCGGTTAAGTTAGTTAGACCTGGACAGGATTTTAGGTTTTCATCGCTGATGTTGTATTTGCAATACCGATTGAGCTTGGGGTAGTGTAAATTAAAGGCTGATTTTTTCGTCCATTGTCAACATATTGTTTCTAACAGTTAAAGAAATGTAAAACTGAAGGTACACATTATTCTTTCCAACACGGACGTATAAATATCGCGGCGAGATTTGATCGCGAACTGGTTTTTCGACTATCGGTGTTAAAACGAGTATTGAGAAGCTGACAGAGTGTAAAAAGACACTGTTCGAGTTTCAACCGTAGCGGCGCTGCGCAGGCTCTGAATTCACTATGACCACATAACGATTCCTTACTCGTAACCACGTTAATCACACACAATATCTGTTAATATCGTACTAATAACATCGACAAATTGTCTTGGAACATACAGTTTATGACATTTCGATTCCTTACCGTTATTGGTTTCTAAAAAACACGATATTGAAGTAGTTTGAACGTAGTAAGATTCCGCAGTGAATCGTTATACAGAATTGGGGCCCAGTGCGTAAAAAATCCAGTTCGCGAGTAAATCCCGCCACGAAAATTAAGTAAAAAGTATCCATTTGAAATTATTACGTCGTATTTCTATTGCCTTTTATTTTCTTTTTACGTCGCAAGAGACATCTTCAACGACTATAACTATTTAGTAGCATTACTACCTGATAGTCATAATGCTAGAAATCTTTTCTATTTAATTGTGTCCTTATTTCTCGTCTAGTTTTCTAGTATTTTATGAGATTCTCTATATCGCCCAGAGCAATTGGCCTTGTCCTAACAACAGACGCAACTAGTTTTATTATTAAAGCATTCTCGAGTTTATGGAAGATTGCTGTCTACGAAAGTTGCTTATCCTTTAGCAAATAATTGTATTAGGATACTTTCCTGGAGTCAATATTTTTTTGAAGACTAGCCAATTTCTGTGTTAGGCTAATTCATTAGTAGAGGCTGATAATGTTAAGTGATGAAAACTTATTAGAAAATCCTTATGCATCTAGGAGATAAGGGCGAAATTACGAGTAACTAAGGCAAGACTTGAAAGACCTTGAAACTAAAGTCGTATAAATATCGCGGCAGGGTTTTATCGCGAACTGGTTTTCGGTGTTGAACCGAGAAGCCAACAAAGTGCATCCCAGCGCGTCGAAAAAACACACTGTTCGAGAATTGAAACTCGTTCCATTCTCGACGCTAAACAGTGCGTAGAAGATTTTGTGCCCGAACAAATCCCGTAGCGTTATTTTTACGTCTCACTCGTCTTTACGGCTCACTTCCCCACGAATAATTACATATACTAGCTCTGAAAGCTTCGAGTTATTTCTGTCAATTATTTAAAGTTGACAGCGACAGAATGAAGTTTTAAATACGTCTAGCATAAGAAGCATACAGATAAAAATGGAGGCAACACTCTGAATACCTAAGTGAAGACGACTGTGGGCTAACGCTCTCTTTCTGAATACATACATAAGAGAGAGAAAACATTTATCACTTCCTCGTTCTTATGTAGGTATTCAGAAAGAGAGCGTTAGCTCACAGGTCATCTTCCCTTTTTTATTTGGTCTGTGGCCTCCACTTTTATCCATAAGCTTCTTGGTCTAGAACTAAACGCATTAAGTGATTTATGGTGCCAAAGCCTCGACGTTTTAAATACTTTTAAACAATAAACAGTCTTAATCATTTTAGAACTTGTGGCTTCAAAGACCAAGGTGCCAAGTCTGACTTGTAACAAGGTTCCCTACGCCTATTAAGCTCAACCGCAAGACAGAAGACGGCTTCAATTTGCATTGTCAAGATGAACACGTTACCTTAATTGAGAATTATCACGTTAACTTCTGAGTAGATCGTTTTTAATGATTCCAATGATCAAATGTTCCGGCCGATTAATAATGATCGTCAGCGTGATCAGAGTTTGTCAAGAGGACAAACATATCTGATGTAGAAGAGTGAGGAATCATGAAATTGCAGTAATAACTGGCAAAAATGTAGCTCAAAACGACGATTTCTACAGGTCATGCTGTCAAAATAAAGTAATTTCAGGACTCATTTTTCACGTAAATATCTTGTCTATGTATGTTATTATTTATGTTCATGTCGCCTTCTTTTCAGTTTGATTGCAATATAAATATTAGAAGAGTAAATTGAAAATGTAAGGCAAGCTTATCTGAAAATAGAAAGTACATCTGTGCTTTAATTTACTTTAAAAAATCTCCAGATAGTGCTTTAACGAAAATTTACTAAAATTATTTGAGGTAATGTTTACTCACAGATTTGTTTGTAATAAATTAAATTAAACTTTATTTCAGACTAAGGTCCATATTTTTGTTAGTATTTTGGTGTTAGTAACAATAGTGCTTAGAAATATAGGTTAATATTGTTAGTTTTCACAAAATTAATTAATTATTTAATCCTAAGACTGTCGCCACCCAGTGACCCTGATAGGGACAGTCCGCTCTAGCAGCGATCATTTTTAGAATGCAGTACATGTATTGTATTCGTCTCTATCTTAAATTCGTCCCCGTCAAAAGCAGAACACCTTTTGCATAGTAGTGTGCCTAAATGTAGTGACCTATTCAGTTTCGAACATGTAACGCCTCGTGATGTAGTTAATGTTTTTAACACACTGAAGTCCAAAAACACTGGTGATTTCTGGGGCATTTCCATTAAACTTTTAAGTAATATTATAGATATTGTAGCCCCCTATCTAGCTGTCACTTTTAATAAATGTGTTGATTCAGGAACTTTTCCTGACCTTATGAAGAGTAGTAAAGTCATACCATTATTTAAATCAGGTAATAAAAATGACATACGTAATTTCAGGCCTATTTCTATCTTACCTGCATTTAGCAAAATATTTGAAAAGTTAATACTCAAGCAGTTGCTAAAACATTTAAATTTAAATAGCCTCCTTCATAATGAGCAATATGGCTTTACAAAAGGTCGTTCGACTACAGACGCGGGTGTTGCTCTGCTGAAACACATATTTGACGCATGGGAGAACTCGCAAAATGCTATTGGAGTTTTTTGTGATCTCTCCAAAGCCTTTGATTGCGTGCACCATGAGACGCTTTTGCGTAAACTTCGTTATTACGGTGTCCATAACGATGCTCTAAACGTAATAAATTCTTATTTACAAAATAGGGTTCAATGTGTAGAAATTAATGGTAAAAAATCTTCCGGGCTGCCAGTTCAGTTAGGTGTGCCTCAAGGCTCAATACTCGGCCCATTCTTGTTTTTAGTATATATTAATGACTTACCGTTCTATTTAAAGGGTATTTGTGATGTTGTACTGTTTGCAGATGATACTTCTCTTATTTTTAAAGTAGATAGGAATAGACAAGACTTTGCCGACGTAAACAGTGCACTCTCAATGGTTACGGATTGGTTTACGGCAAATAACCTTGTTCTCAATGCCAAAAAAACGAAATGTGTAAAGTTCGCCTTACCGAATGTTAGAAATCTAGGTCCCAATATCGTCTTAGATAAAGAGGTGCTTGAAACCAAAGACTCGGCAGTTTTTCTGGGCATAACAGTAGATGCCAAACTTCAGTGGGGATCACACATATCAACCCTAGCAGGGAGGCTCAGTTCAGCTGCCTACGCCGTCAGAAAAGTAAGACAATACACTGACGTCGATACAGCTCGATTAGTAAACTTTAGTTATTTTCACAGCGTTATGTCCTATGGTATTCTGCTGTGGGGCAAAGCCGCTGATATTCAAAATATTTTTGTCCTTCAAAAACGTGCTGTTCGTGCAATTTACCAGCTAGGTGGCAGATTTTCCTTGAGGGACTTTTTTAAAGATATTGGTATTCTCACAGTGGCATCACAATTCTTATTAGCTAACATCGTATTTATTAGGCAACATATACACTTGTACACTAAAAACAGTGATATTCACACCGTTAACACTAGAAATAAGGACAAACTACGTGCTCCCTTTCACCGGCTTCATAAGGTTCATAACTCATTTGTTGGGCTTGGTATAACCTTTTATAACAAGCTTCCCACTTCTTTGCTAGATTTGCCTTTTGATGCGTTTAAAGCTCAAGTAAAATCCATCCTTTGTTTAAAGGCTTACTATTCCATTAACGACTATTTAAATGACAAGAATAGTTGGTCGCTGTGATTAACACAAGACAATGTTTATGTTCTTTCTCCAGAATTAGCGTACCTAGTGACAGGTTATATGGGTTCATATAATTATTTAGTTAAATACTTTTTTTTTTTCTCTCTGATCTAACAATAATCCAGCTTTGCATATGTAAGCTTTAGAGCCCTTTATACCAGGAGACTTTTATTTTTGGTATTATGCGTTATTGTTTATTACCTTGCATATGTATGTATAGAATCAAGTCCATCCGACTAAACAGACAGCTGTGCTGCTGGGGAGTTTGTTGCGCCACTTCTTCTTCCCAGCTAAAGCACTAGGAAGTGTCGAAGGGTGGGCGTTTTGGGGGGACTGTCTTATGTATTTTGACGTTCGAAAAGTGCTGATCCTCAGCCTAATTTGAATAAATGACTTTTGATTTTGATTTTGATTGAATACTTACGAGTACAAAACTAAGGTATTTTTAAACGGTTTTATATAGCTTGCCCCATTTTTCTAAATGACATTATTGAGAAATTTCTAAATGTTTTGAAACTCATACTTACACATATTTTTTACTGCATTTATCGACTTTTGTCGTTTATCACGTAACCAAGGAAAGTGAGTAATATCCGTGGAAAAGTAATAGAAGTTCATCATCATCATCATCAGCCTATAATGTTCCCACTGCTGGGACTCAGGCCTCCTCTCGGTGAGAGGGATTGGGCCGTAATCGACCACGCGGGCCCAGTGTGGGTTGGTAGATATCACATGTCTTCCGATTTTTTTTTTGGTCTGAAACAAGTCGGTTTCCTCACGATGTGTTCCTTCACCGTTTTTAGAGCAGTGGTTATGAAATAATTTACACAAAGTAAAGCGCCTGGCTGGGTTCGAACTCACGACCTACAAGTCGTAAGTCGCGGCCGTTACCACTTGGCCACCACTGCTCTCAATAGAACTTCACATCATTTGATTTATTTGTAATTTTCTTTGAAGTGTTCAGCATCCAGAAACACAATAAAACATTTTCACTCAGTAATTTTTTTTCGATTATTTTATTACGTGAAGTGTCTAGGGATCTACTGGTTCTATAACAGAATACCTATCTCATATTTTGTCAGAAAACAGTCGATTTACTGTAATTGGGCATACAATGGTTTTCCGTATAGAAAGGAAAATCGATGGAAAAGGGATTGTACAGGATTAAGTCCCCCTTACCCTGTTAACATGTGTAAGGGATTACCCGAAGAGCGCGAGAACACATGGTGTTTAATTAAATCTTCTCAGGGCTTTAAGAGTAGGCTGCGTGCAATGACAATACACTGCAGCTTAAATACACTGTAGATAGACTGATGGTGTGGTCAAATAAGATGACATTAATATTTTTCAATACTGTGAAAAAAAGCTGATGACCACCTCCTATAATCCTTCAAGGGTCCAAGAGGTTTACCAATGTCCTTAATCAAAAATGAAATTGTTTCATTTGTCACTAATTTTACTGGCACTCACGGTTTCAGCTAGAACTCACGTTTGGTGTTAGAAAAATGGAACTGTATATAGTTGTGTTTCCCCCGGACCAGTTCTTACTTTTAAAGCTCTACTTCAACGACTACAGAATACAACTTTAAAAAAAGTCAATTATTCATCGAAACTCATTAATTTTTCATTAATCAAATCTTTCTCATTACCACATTTTATAAAGAGAAACGGATTGATTTCTTGTATGTTTGTTTGTTACGTTTACATGCTAATACGGCTGAACGAATTTGGATGAAATTTGGCACATGGTCCATGACCTGGTATAGGACATGGGATACTTTTAACCCCGATATTATTTTGATATCTAGACTTATGTGGGTGAAACCGAGTAGCTTAGCTAGTTAAATAAAGATCAATCACATACAGACGGACGCACAAAAGAACCATCCTGATAGGATTTCCCAGTGGGCTTGTAAAGCTCGTTAATAATTCTAAAAGCCATTTAATTGGTTTTAAAAAGTGGCAACATTTCACCAAAGGATTTATATTTTTTAATCCGTTTCTGACAAATGAATGTCGTTAAAGTAGAGTTGGAGAGGAATATTAATTAAATATAGGCTTTTGTTTTCCGGTTTTGCATATTTCATGAAATTGTAAATTGAATCACTGATGCATTTCTGACAGCGTAATGGGCTTTGAGAATCAATTTAAAAGCACACATTTTCATTAAATTATTAAAACTGTGTAAGAATCTTGGCTGTACAAAAGAGTTTTAAAAAATGCTTTTTCTGAGAGTTCAACACAGTGTTGCTGAATTTAAAAACTTTACTCAAAAAACCCTACAAGATGAAACATAACATAATTTATGATGTCTGGTCTTTGGTTTTTACTTTTCTTGTCACCGACTTTCTGCTGCTCCTCACTTTTTTGAAGTTTAATAAAGCGGTCCAATTTTGCCAATTATTCGAAGACATTTAAACCTACAAAATCTCATAACGCTGAACTATATTTTGCTGTATTTACATTAATTTAAAACAACATGTTTCCGGTCTTACTAATCTGCAATTAATTATAGACAATTACATAAAATAACCTTTAAAGGTCAGGTGAAGTAATTTAACGTCACTCAAATGTCAAGCTGAAATACAATGCCCTTTATTGGTCCTTGGGTCCACTCTAACAATCGAATAAACTACTAGAGCCATCGTAAAGTATCGATACGATACTAGAGTGGTACTAGTTCGCTAAAGCAATTTAGATACAATAAGGTCTTAAGCCGATTGTGTGCATTGAGGACCTAGGTATTCAAGTCTGCATTGACTACAAATAACGTTGCACGAGACGTCAGATAGGTATACACTGTCGTTCTTTTTTTCTTTTTATTACCCTTTGCTAGTAGCTTCGCCCACGTGGAAGTCGGAAATTATCCCACGGTAACATACTACCGCCATAAAAAAGTACTTTATGCGTTAATCCAGATTATAAGCTGTCTGTGTGTTTAATGTGGTCAAAATCTGTTAAGCCGTTTTTACATAATTAAGTACAAACATCCAAACTAATAAACATCCAAACATAATACACATTCAACCATACACTTTCACATATAATACATATTAGTAGGATTACTAATATGTATTATATGTGAAAGTGTATGGTTAAAGAGCAGGATCATCCAACAATCCTACCATCTGGTAGGATTGTTGGATGGTCCTGCTCTTGATCTCGATCACGCCTGATTGAAAGCGATGGATGAGGTCTATGTTGGAATGAGCATGCCTAAAAGATGCCTGTTCACTCTTGTTTTGAAGGCAAGTTTGTGTGTCTGACTGGTTAACATCCCAAGTGTAGAAGGACATAAAATAGGAGAGACAAGTGAAAGACTTTACAAGCAAAGCACTATTTTGTGGTAAAATGGAAATCTGAACACAGGCAAAACAAGCCTATATTTAGCCGAGCTGCAAGACTGATAAATTAATAATAATGCAAAAATAAAACTAGTTATTTTAGATGCCGAGGGTCATAAAATGTTCATTGATGAATAGACCTTTGGCTAATAAATCTCTTGAATAATAACATAGACACTGTTGACAAGTTTGATTTGAAAGATCCGTTTGTAGGGAATTAATTCAATAACTAAAAAACGGCCGAGTGTAAGTTGGACTTGCTCACGAAGGATTCCGTATCACGTTACAATGTTTAACGAGCAAAAAAACGCCGCTAGTTTATGTACGAGTATTTGGTTTCTATAGATAACTTTAAATCGCAGGGGTTTGTGGTTAAGTAATAAATAGTAATAATAGCCACTCGGGTCGTTCATCCAGGTTAAGCTACATTATCCACGGTTGGTCCATGGATGGGTAACGATCTTTACACACCAAGAACACTCCATAACTCGAAATTTTCTGAAAAGTCGTGGATCTTTGAAAGTCGTTATGGATCGTCAGAAGCTCAATAGTCTGACAGTCAGTATTACCAGGGGGGTATCATATTACCCAGACAGTTGTGGAGATCAAATACGCAGGAGCTCTATGAAAAATTGAGACTTTGATGAGTTTACTTTGAATCGCAATCACTGAAAATAATAATGATCGAGAAAAATAAAATTTTTGTAGAACATTCGACATAGCAATGGTAGTCAAGAAAGTGTGGTCAAAGACTCAAAGGAACTAGTTTCCAAACAGCAATATCTTACAATATTGCTAACAGCTCAAAAAGAGTTGAGCACGAAAATGTATGCACAAACTACAGTAAAAGTAAAAACAAAATAGTTTCTAGAAATAACATTCAGCACTTTTCATCGTGACTTATTAGAATTTACAAAAGTTTCGACCTTTTTGGATGATTTCCAATGTACTGTGGCTGTATTGCAGGCAAAAGTTTGAAATGTATTCAAGGTGCAAAACATGAAATGCAAAAATGACCTGTCGCGCAAATTGGGGCACCCGTTTGAAAAGTCCGATAAAATACGAGTTCCTTCCTTCCTACTTTCTTATATCTTTGACTTTACGTCGCTTGAACTTTAGTGTACAGAAAGAAAGAAAGAAAGAAAAATACATTTAATTATATGTAGACAGACGCGGCGTCAGTGTGGTGCTAATGTTAGCACCACACATCAAATGATTGACAGAAATATACCGATGTATTAAATTCATAATGTATTAAGTAAATCCATTTCAGTAGTTATGTGTAGCATGTAGGTAATAAGGGAAAATACTTAGCTTCTTACGTTACATATATATATGCCCATGTAGGTTTATGTGAAATAAAATATTTCTAAATTGAGTAAACGATGCACAGATTCGGATCTCGTATAAGACTGAGAAATAGGTGGAAATCCTGATTTAACGTGCTAATTAAATGGAAATACTCAATATGTCCAAAGCTTACTCTTGTTCTAAGACAGATCTAATATTTGAAAAGCAAAAGTACTTTTAAACGTTTATCGTTTTGTATCTTTCTTAGAATTAGTTTCTTTGCATGTATTCGTTTTCCAAAATCCATGTATTATTCTTTTTGTATCCCGCGACGACCACGAATACCAAAACCATCTGTGTATTGATACAGTCGCCATTATTTCCAATACAATCAGAACAGCACTTCCTCTGTAACCAAACACACTAGAGACATCCATTTGAGAAGTAGCACGGTATCTTCAGTCCTATTTATTACATGTTTGGTTTGCGTCCCCAGCGACCACTTCGGGACGGCCAGCGTATGCACAAGCGTACACAATGGCCCACGCTTGTCCAGCAAATATTCAACGGATAGTATTGATGTGTTCCGAGAATTACGTTTGAGTTACAGCATTGTATTGACCGTCTATGAATGTTTGAGTATTGGGTTTTCTGTTATTCTCAAAGGAATGTATTTCGCTTTGCTGAGTTTGCTTCGCGTTGGATATATCGAATTCTGAAGTTTCATTGATGTTTACTTTTCTACTTATTCTCGTGCTCTTGAATTTAAATTGTAGTCCTGCTCCACAAAAGCGCATAAATTTATTGATTAGCATGCGGAATTATTGTTGAAGCTGCTGAAGATTGTGAAAACTATCTTTTCTTTGTATAAATTCAATGTCTTAGTATCAGTGTTTTATTTGATTGCACTGAACATGTGTGAGCTATTGTACCTTTTATTCAGCTCCAATGTACTGGGTACGTCTTTCTTTGACTTGAATGTACCCTGACGGCTGAGAGTATGTCATGCTGTCAAATGTCTAGGGAGACATCACACTAGGGAGTGATGGCGTGTGGTTGGATCATTAAACCCCTTCAAAATGGTTGAGCTGAATAGTGCTGATCCATACGACCGTCATGTTTGAGAACGGGCGCCGTCAGGTGGGACTGGTCATCTCTTAGCTGTCACGCCATTTTTTATTTATTTCTGAGTTGCTTTTTTGTATTTAAGTATCTTTTTTATTGCGGACGCTTTTAACGTAGGTACGCGTTTGTCAACATCATTCTCACATGTATAATTTTAACATGAATGATGTAACTTTGTAAAAATATTTTAATTTTAAAGAGTGGCCGTGAAGTGTCCAGCCCGTTCTTCTCCATTGGTACATACTACGTTTTGGAATAGGCAACTAGTTTAATCTTTTTGACTGACCGACCCCTTAAGAAATCAAAATCCTATTTTTTAAATTTTTTTTATAATATTATTTATTGCAATCTATCTAATTGATATTCAGCAATAATTCGGTATTTGTTTGAGTTAGGTTTGTGCGGTACATATCCAATGACACGTCCGCTTTGTCTCAGTCACAGTCTATAGCAGTGCTTCCCAAACTTATTTTATCTGTGACGCCCTTGGGAAGTTGCCATATTTTTGCGACGCCCTGGCCTTCTTGCCATACATTTACCTACTGGTTGTTGTTTTAGCCTAATAACAATTTTTCAGAAAAACTCCAAATACCATCAATTTTTTTTTTTTGGAAAATAAAGAAAAAAACAAAAATGAAAGCAAACAACAAAGATAAAAAGCAAACACACCCTTTTTTATCTCTTTTTGTTTGGTATTAATGAGAAGGATATACTTGCTTTTCTGAGCATAGTTTTTTAAAACGAGGCTAAGTTTCGAAATTGCCACTCAAATAAAAATAAAAATAAAATTAAAATAAAGCTACTCAAACCCATTCACACGCGCACACACATACATACACACAAACACACCACACCTCACACCACACCTCACACCACAGTCATTCACACATACATAACATGTTCATTCACAGATGCACACACACGCACAATAGTAATTAATAATTAACTAATAATTTTGTAATGCTTACTTATATATATATAATACCTACTTTTGCACTTACCATACTTGTAACGGCAGCTCGATCACGATGGTGACGGAAGTAACTGGTGCTTATAGCACAGGAGTCCTCCTAGTTTAAGCCCAGTTGCACATGTTTTGTATCTTGCCAATTACTTATTAGGTCTAATTTAAGGTACAAGAATTGTAATTAGGTTTAAGGTTTTGAATAAATAAACATTACATTACAAAAAACATTACATTACTCTCAACTCTGTCTTTTTTATTTTTGATCTGTACTTGTTCTTAATTACTGCAACTGCAGAGAAACCTGTCTCGCACAAGTATGATGTTGCAAACGGTAATAAAACCCCCAATGCTGCAGTGCTGGAACGATATTCTTGGTAAACTGAGCTCCAAAATTCAAGTAGCTTATTTTTGTTTATTATATTTATATTGCATAAGGCTGGAGTCGCAAGACAATTCTATTAATTGTTCTTCTTCTGCTGTCGAAAGTGTTGATGGTGAGGTCGACTGGAAAGGGTTTCTAACCCAGTCATATTGCTCCAGATATTCGGGAAAATATTTTTTTAATGTTCGCTCTAAGATAACAAGTGCCATGTAAATATTATTTAGATGGCCTCACGACGCCCCTGGGATAATACCGCGGCGCCCCAGGGCGTCGCGACGCACAGTTTGGGAAACACTGGTCTATAGTAATAGGTCCTGCGGGTTTTTCCGTTTAAGCCTTCTTGGCGTTGTTGGTTCGCTCATTAGATGCTTCGCGAGTGCGTTAGGGTGGTGTGTGATCCTCGATGCGTAAACTTTCATTCTGTCTTTTATTTCTTGCTTGACTGTCTTCATATTAAGGTCATGGTGTAATCTTTCATTGGTAACATACCATGGTGCATTGGCTATATTCGTAGCAATTTGAACTGAAATCTTTGAAGGATTTCAATGTTTGAGTTTGTTGATGTTCCCCATAACAGCCAAGCCGTGACACCATATGGGTTTGATTATGACTTTAAAGAGTAGCAGTTTGTTTTCTAGTGATAGCTGTGGCTTTTTGTTTAGCATTATTATAAATGTGAAAGTTTGTATGTGAAAATGTTTGGATATTTGTTACTCAATCACGCAAAAATTGCACTGGCATACATTATAGATTATGGATAGGATAGAAACACATAGGATACCTTTTATCCCGGTAGGCCGTTCCCGTGGGATAATTTGACCCCAAAGCGGGCGAAGCCGCTGGAAAAAGCTAGATTGAAATTAGTTTAAAGTTTTGCTTATTTGCTCTTATTTATTAAAGACACAAGACTGAAATCCGTGTTGTTTACAGTGTAAATCAAGGTGATTTTAGTCAAGAAACTTGTAACACATTTCTAATGTAAGTCAAGTAAATAATTTAAATCTATCGTGATTTAAAGAAAACTAGTTCTATCTCTAGAGTAGACTACCGCTTACCCAAATATTTAACCACGTATCCAAAAGTGTGTTCACAAACACGTTTCGGTATCGAACATACTCGTAAACCGGTCCATAAAATAGCAACCCTTACTACCTGACTACGATCTATCTCTACAACATTTACTACACTGTGGGCCTAGCATGAACGTGCGTGCGGAGTAAACGTGGAAAAAATACTCGCTTTGTACACAGTAATTTCTTAGTTTCAAGACTTCATTCATATCTATGAGTGATACAACATCTTTATAATATAGGCGTCACAGACATCCCGCTTTGCAGGGGCTGCCTTTACGCCGAGGAATCAGCCGCCCACGTCATCCTGGAATGCGAGGCCGTGGTCTTCTCACGTGAAGAAATCCTCGGAACAATGAGGTCGCTCCGCGAAGCCTGTGAAGCTCCCAGGAAGCTTCTGTGCTTTTGGGCGGAGCTAGGCTGGCTTTCTTAGCCAGCGTGGTGCGGAAAAGAAATTCATCATCATCCTCATCATCATCATCATCATCATCATTATCATCATCATCATCATATGGGTGATACTTATTATGCTTGTAGTAAAATTTTAAGGCGAAAGCTCCGGGATAGCCCGCGCAATTCAAATTTTAAGGTGAAAGCTCCGGGGTAGCCTGCGCAATATCTAATTTTAAGGTAAAAGCTCCGGGGTAGCCTGCGCAATTTCTAATTTAAAGGTTAAAGCTCCGGGGTAGCCTGCGCAATTTCTAATTTTAAGGTTAAAGCACCGGGGTAGCCTGCACAATTCAAATTTTAATGTTAAAGCTCCGAAATAGCTCGCGCAATTCAAATTTTAAGGTGAAAGCTCCGGGGTAGCCTGCGCAATTTAAATTTTAAGGTGAAAGCTCCGGGGTAGCCTGCGCAATTCAAATTTTAAGGTTAAAGCTCCGGGGTGGCCCGCGAAATTCAAATTTTAAGGTTAAAGCTCCGGGGTAGCCCGCGCATTTCAAATTTTAAGGTGAAAGCTCCAGGGTATCCTGCGCAATTCAAATTTTAAGGTGAAAGCTCCGGGGCAGCCCACGAAATTCAAATTTTAAGGTGAAAGCTCCTGGGTAGCCTGCGCATTTCAAATTTTAAGGTGAACGCTCCGGGATAGCCCGCGCGATTCAAATTTTCTTACGTTTGTGCAACATGCAGGTCAGTGTCAAGCTGTATGTCGATAATATTTTTTTCACGAAATAGTCATATTTTAATCAACATGCAACCTGGCACTGAAATACAAATTGCAAAAAAACGTACAAAAAATTAAATTTCACGGCCTATCCTGGAGAAACCTTCAACTACTTTAGAATAGCTTACAATGCAATTGAAAAATTGTTCGAATGTACGTTACGTTGACGTCGCTAGTTCATGCTGGGCCTCAGGTGCTAAACAAGCACATTTTTCGCTCCAACCTCTGCTAAAAGATAAAAGAATGATTCAATCCCGACATTGCCTAACTACTAACTTACGAAACGCCTCAAAGGTAAAAGTAAATATGTTTAAGTTATTTCTTGGGAACATTGAGAATTTGTGCCGATATTTTGATTCGGAAATTGCTATAGAAGGGTCTTGTCTGTGGCCTAGATATAAACTCGAAAAGTGTTTCTAAAAATTTTCGTCCTTTTTGTAGGGTTTCATCCCCAAAGGGTGCCAATCATCATTTCTTTCCAATCAGACGTCCACTGCTGGACATAAGCCTCCCCCAAAAGAAGGGCTTTGCCATAATCGCCACGCTTGGTAGGCGGGTTGGCGATCGCAGTTTGGTGGTAAAATGCAAAGAGAATGCTGCCCATTCTCTAGTAAGTCCCTTAGTCACCTCCTACGACACCCACGGGAAGAAATGGGATGGTGCTATTCTTTTACGTCGGGCACCACACGGCACAAGGGTGCCAATGGCACCACATTATTTAGCCTCCGCTGTCCGTTTGTTTGTCAGTCAGCGGCCTGTATCTCATGAACCGTAATGACTACACGGTTGGCATATTCAGAGAATGTGAACTTCTATTGCCATAAAATAAAATAAGGAGTATGTTTAGTGTTCAGATTCTTGGCCCAAATGTAATAAGAAGCATTGTATTTAGGGTACGATGGGACTTAACATACCCATTGCGGTTATTAAAGTCTATAATTAAATATAGATTTTTATTTAAGTGACAAAAAATTAAAGGGGTATCCATACAAGAAACATGTTTTTTTCAGAATTCAAGTCTCACTTAACTGGTTTTGTCTTCAACTGTTGCGCATACATGGACAAATAAAAAAGGCGAAATCTTTTGACGTAAATATATACATAAATCTGGTATAGAATGGGGTATTTGGGTACTTCTATCAATCAATCAACCTATCTCACTCCACTATTGCCTTACACCTCTCATACTGCATGACAATACCAAGTTATGATTTATTATGATTACAATTTCAATTTCCAAAAATAGGGAAAATGTATCATGTCGATCCATAGTATGAATTATAAATTGTAATACTCTCGAAGGGCGAAAAGGTACCGTTATCTGTCACATTAGAAATAAATTACCGATGTAACATGGGTTCATCAAGTACCTTAAATATCACGAATTTGTCATGAAGATTGGCACGCTATTGATCAAGTATTTTTCTTTTATAAAATGTTTTACTTAAAATTTCTTAGTTTGAACATGTTGGAACCATTGGGGGTTGAAACACCACGGTCTTGGGGTGTTCATCGAGTATTTCGAGACATTGCCAGGTGGTTGGTCGATTCTTTACGTGATCTAAAGGCTGGTCTATTTTAGGTCAAGGAATCAGCCGTGGATGGTCCAAAAAGCTGGCCGCTTTGCTATGTTGGAACGTGCCACCAGCCAGCCCCAGCTTTTTGGGCACTTAACCCAGCAGCGATGCGACCGATTTTTTTAAGCCCAGTGAGCTCTTCCCTTTCTGTTTTCCTTTATATATTTGTACATAATGGATTTATTTTTGTGTGATTATGTATTGTATATAAGACAAGTCTTGTAAGCATGTAGGTAAATAAAAAAACTGAAAAGAAAAAAAAAACCTGCTGTGTTTAACCTTAATAACTAAGTTCGGAAGGCGGTGACATAAAATTAAAATACATTTCCAAAGTCACCGACTTCCGAACTTAGTTATTAAGTTTAAACACAGCAGGTTTTTTTTTTTTTTTCAGTTTTTTCGGCGGTTTAATTTTTTTGTTAAAAGTTTTTATTTTATAATTTTTTGTGGCTATAATTTACTAACTACTACATGCTTAATTTTTATTACTTATTGTAATACACAACTCTATATTAAAATCTGTGAGTAAACAATCAATCATCCCCTGTTTTCCTACCCTTAGGGTTGTTTTTTTTTTCCAAATTTGTATGGGACCAACTTCGGGATATACCCTTTCTAATAAAAAAAGAATTATCAAAATCGAACTATTCTGTAAAAAGATATGCGTGGTCATACATTAAAAAAAACTATTCGCGTCGAATTGAGTAACCTGCTCTGTTTTTTCGTCGGTTAAAATTGTAGATATTGGAATGAGAAAAACAATCCTAGAAGTATAGCTAGATAGTGCGATTGTGTTGCCTGTGGCATACCATTATTTGAACAAAGGTAGTAAAAAGCGCATAGTCCAAAAAGTGTTAAGACAATTCAAGACATGACATTAGTTACTTCAATTTGATTGTATGTCATAGCTTATAATAGCGAAGACCTTTAAGATGATCTATCTTTGTCTCTACAGCTTGAAGCATGGAATGATTCAGCAATGGGAGTAGCAAAAGGCAGACCATTACTACTAAGCTTTTTGCTTTGTTAAGTTTGTTAATATTTCCATACAAAGAGGATACTAATGCTCATTGTTTTAACTTAATCCTCTCCTGTTCGTGGGTGTTTAAGGTCAAGAGTGATTTCAGGCTACACTATGAAGTTCTAAAGCTAACACTGTTTTACTAATAAAGGAGGCTTCATTTCCTAAATACCTAGATGAAGAAGGATTAAAATAATATAATAATATTGTTATGATGTTCCATATTAGATTTTCCCGTGATATCGCCCGGGAACGTACTACCGGCATTTATAGTGTAGTACGTTCCGTACGTTATACCGGTTACAAAGTATGTGTGTGCTTTTCATGCGATGTTTGCGTCGTTTAAGCTCGTATTCGTAAATAATGTTACATTTTAAGTTTTCACATACTGATTGTAGCAATGTCAAAGAGAAATAATATGGCGCGAAAACAAATGAATCATTAAATTCGAAACGCAAATATACAAGCCCAAGTTTGAAGCAAATTTGAATTTGGAATTCCTGACTAAACGCCAGATAGTTTAGATCAAGGACAAGTGGCCAGTTCGAAAAAAATATAATTTCATATTTAAGAAGAGTTGTGTAGTGGTCGTGACTTGTACACCCCATAGAGATCAACGATTAACTATGTTGTTATAACTACCGCAACACCGCACAACAGTTATTCCAAACAACTTCTCATTCAACACTTAATCTGTATGTTTCCCCAAAATTTTCTATAGAAACAGAATAGTTGCCAAGACCCAAAATGATTGAAACTTTTGGGCTGTGTATAAACCACGGGTAACTTTGCTTTAGCGGAGCGGTCTCGACCCCCAACTTGGACGATTTCGTTGAAATTGTTTCAGGTCTTGTTAGAGTGACCCTCAAAAAGAACCCTTTATGTAGACTTGGGTTAATGTAATTAACGGGTACAACAGAATTTGTGTTTATGTTGTAATTAAAGCACAGACGCACAGTCGTATCTTGATATGGTTAGTCTATTTAAAGCCGAAAGTAAGGACCTACATAAAACAGGTCACGGCTTACATTTTGGAGGGGAGAAGTAAAATACAGATATTTGTTTGTTTGTTACAAACACAGTTTACCACCATTTAATATTTGTATGTTATGTTGTTTATTAGAGGTAATAATCTGGAACTACCAGGCGTATTTGAAAAGATCTTTTTCATTCGATAGCCTAATTTTTGAGAAAGATTATAGCGTATTTAACATCACGCTACGACCCTTCGGAGTTGCCCGACCGTCCCGTGCTCGTTGGTGTGCCAGCCCGCGCCGCAGCTGAGCCAGTAGGATTAAATTCCCCGATTTTTTATAATAATGAAAATATTTTGATCCAGCCTTGCTGCCCCCCCCCCCCCCCCCCTGCCAGTGACGGTTTTATGCCCTGGCCGGCGGCTTTTAGTTTACTAAAAATGCCTTCACAGGAAAGTCTGGTTGAGCAGTCACGGCCTCTCTAATACCGGGTGATGGGGTGCGACACGCTGGGTCGTTCGTAAGCGAAATTTCATGCGGATGAAATCGCGAGCAAGAGCTGGTAAAGTATGTTTTTGTTTATCATCATCATTTCAGCCGAAAGACGTCCACTGCTGGACATAGGCCTACCTTAAGCTCCGTTACTTCAACCGGTTCTGTGCTTCTCGCATCATTTAATCCACTTTGTGGGAGATCTCCCAACTTTACGTCTCTCGGTACGTGGTCGCCACTCCAGAACCTTTCGGCCCCATCGTCCATCTTTTCTGTCAATGTGCCCTGCCCATTGCCACTTAGGTAAGTTTGGCAATTTTTTTTTTTATGTTAATTAACCCGTCGTACATTTAATTAGCAGACACAATATAAATTCTAATCGGCACACATGGTGTGCACTTCACGTGCGAGGGGATTACACTCAATGAATCAAAGTGAAATATTCAATTACCTACGTAAGGAGATAGGTAGTCTCTATTTTTTAACAAGGTTTGAGTTTACTTTCACCGCCTTTAGTGGTCTTTTGACTAGAATACTATATAATAATAGTAAACTATTAACTAGAATTAATTTCCATTTTAGAATTTAATAAAACACGAAAATTCGTCCAAATAGAATAGCCCTAACCTTTACCGATTGACCTTTTAAAGTTGGGAATAATTTTGTCTTTTCAAATTAGTAACATAATACTATCGGTGTTATGTCTTCAATTCTTGCTACCTTTGAAGATTTCTCCTCAAAAGAGCGGTCTTTAAAGGATTCATTGAACTAAGAGACAAATTCCATTGTCCTCGAAACATTGTCTAAAAGCATGAAAGTTTCGAAGAATTAATGTAAAGAATTCTATGAAGAAGGTTCACTTAAAAAGGTAGATGAATTCGTCATTTCAGAAAGGTAATTGATACAAAAACTTTGAAAAAATTCCATTTCGAATTCGAGGAATCATAGATTGCGTCTCGTAAAACAAACTGCTATTTTATTTTAAATGTATACTTATAAACCAATTTCAAAATGGCAGCCGCCATTTGCTCAACAAAAAAAAAACAAATTCAACTTACTTCAGTAGTCTTCTTCTTGCATTTGTCAGTTCCTGCGAAGATGTTCAGCTGTGTTGAGCCGGATCTCATGGGGCACTGGTCGATGTCCACCCTTCGGAGATCGATGTCGATGCCACTGGTCCCTCTGATGAAGAAAAATATAATACATTACAAACAAATATATAGATTACTACATAATATGCGCACGCCTGTTTTCTTCGGAGGGTTAGGCAAAGGTGTACACTCGCCAAAAGAAATACGTAAGCAGGGTCGTTGGATATAGTCGAAGTTTAGTAAGAAACTGATGGATGTTTTCGAATGCAATTAAATTTAATTAATTAACTGTTTGTTTCCTAGAAATTCAATTAAATTTTATTCGATTTAATATCTTTTTTGCCTGGGAAAGCACGTTAAACTGTTGATCCCGGCTGTCATATTATGTGGATCTTTGACATTCGTTACGGGTCGTCGGAAGCCCGAAACTCAGACAACTAGTCTTACTAAGGGGTATTGTATTACCCAGTAACTGGGTTGTGGAGGTCAGATAGGCAGTCGCTCTATGTAAAATACTGATATATAGGTGCGTCCGGTTAGACTGGAAGCCAACCCCAACATATTTGGGGAAATGCTACGCAGATTGATAAATCTCTTTTGGTGACCGTACATAGAACAACCATATTTTGCCAATTATTTTTCGTTTAAATCCAGTGTGCGAGTTTGTAATTCTTTTTGAGTGAGTGAATGGGTTAAATCAAAAACTCTAATTTGAAATGATGAAATCAAACCAATTTGTAAATGGCACTAAGAATTGCTTCAGATATTTTCAGAACAGACATTACGCAGAAACACGATCTCTCTTACATTGTATATAATAAGTACTGTACCCTGTGTTTACTTTGAAGAAATAGGTTAAGGAGAAAATGAAGTGTTTTGATTCGTCAAATTGATTTCTTTGAAAACTGAATCTCGGGAGTGATATTGAATCAAAACACTTTACCTAGTTTGTTTTTACGGGTTTACCTAGAAACAATACTACAGTAATATCTAGTAATTTTATTCACTTAATGACATTCAGTTCTTTCATCTTTTGAGTCGACGGCAAAAGTAAAAAGATTTTACTATTTTACCCAGACTGTAATTTTGTTACTGAAATCTTAACGTGTGACAAGCGACGCTCTTAACGAAAACATTACGTGATTAAATTTCGGAAGGTGGTCGAAATTTCGGACTTTCGAAATTAAATTTATTATTCACATTGCAGTGTGTTATCGAAAGTCGGTTGCTTTTTGTTTGGTAAAAGTTTTTATTTTTCACTTATTAGTTACAGTACCTACGAGTACCTAACCCACACCAATTTGAAATTTCATCATCCTAGGGGTATTCTCAAAGACAATCAAATCAAAAGAATGCATATTTATGCGACAGCAGCAATCGCGGTTGATTTGCTGTTACTTTTTAACCAACTTCAAAAAGATGGAGGTTATCAATTCGACATTTTTAAACAACGTGTAACCAAAAGGGTATATACATACTAAGGGCACGGCTTCTTTGGATGATATCAAACGATATTGGGAGGGTTTTTGAATCCTATCTCTACATGTTCGGAATTTATGAGAATTTTAAATACATTGATACCAGAAACCGAACTTTTCAAATTGAAATAATAACATCACTCGGAATATGGATGTATCGTGATATTGGCAAGTAACGTGGAAAGTTATTAACTTACGTAGTGCGGTGACACGTTTGTTTTGAATCTAAGAAACAATAAAAAAGTAAAATTCTTAGAGTATTTTATTTTGAGCTGAAACTATGTATATTGAATCTATACCAGCTGGTTATCTTTATTTCTTAAGGATAGCTGTAAGGTTTTTGTTACACCACACATTTTCTTTTTTTGAGAGTTCCTTTGTCTGTCTCCAAAGCTCATCGTCAGATCTATATGAAATTTAAATGGGATTATTTTGGAATAAACCACTTTTGAACTTTGAACCTCCTCCTTTTTGAAGTCGGTTATAAAACAAATTTCTGTTTATGTTATTAATATTGATATATTCATGCAATTTGTTGGCGCGCACCTAATAACGTTAGGTGGCACCCTTATTTTAATCAAAAGTAGTTATAAAGTTTTGAAAACGAGTTCATGCTTATTTCTTCATGTTATAGATGCCATTTGATAGCGTACCCTTGATTACGCATAATGGCACCCTTATTTTGATAAACGGGGACTAATTTTGATACTGAAAACGACATACAGGCTTCGTGATCAATTAATTATGATCCCACTGCTGCGGCACAGGCTTCATTTCGGTGAGGAGTGAGCTAGTTTCCTCACCATGTTTTAATTCATCTTTTTTAGAGCACTGGGGAAGAGTAATTTTCACAAAGTGCAGCGCCTGTCTGGGTTCGAACCTACATCTCGTAAATTACTGTCGTAACCACTAGAATACCAGTGCTCCTGCTACAATTCTTACATCGCTTGCTTATCAGATTTTCTTATTTTGCTCAGCGACATTTTTCTAAATTAGCTCCGTGAGGCACCAAAAACAGACTATTAAAAGTAATAATTTTATGTTGCACGACACTTAAATTCAGAGCGATTAAACTTGTGCAAATTAAATTAAATTTCATCAGAAACTTTCTGGTTTAAACTGTGCAAAGCCGTGTATTACGGGACTTAGCTGGCTTTCAAATGATATTCGAACTGGGAATCACGGATCATAGCAACCGTGTTTAGAATCATAATGCGACGATTTATGTTAGAATATTTGGCGTATAGAATGAGTTTGGCGACTTTCGCAATAATGTCTACTGTCTTGTGAAGTCAGTGGCGTTTCAATTTGTGATTTATATTATAGCGTGGAAGTTAAAACAGTTATCAAGTAAGGGTCGCCATTCGTCTCAAACATAAGTAGAATTGAAACTCTGTCTATTCGGTAGAAAACAACAGACGTGATTTTATGTTTGTTAATTGCCTAAAAAGAAAGAAAAGGCATTTATTGGTACTCGCACAGCAATATCACAAACCACAAGTAAAATGAAAATAAAACAAGAAAGCCCTGCACGAGGCCAAAAGGCCCCATATCATGGTGCTGCGACATTTAAAAGTAGTGTCGTATTGCTAGCCAACAAACTTGCACCTGAAGCTGCAACACACACACAAATACGCACCCGCACACACACATGCGCGCAAATTCACACTTCTGAAGACTTTAGCAATTTCTATGAATGTGCCAGTCAGTAGCATTAGGTACGTTTACATTGTATTCCCATCTAACATGCTCCACACTTAATCCAATTATACGCCCAATTAAACCCTACTTGCAGCACATGGACCTCTCAATATATGCGGCACTACATCTCCCTGACAGATAGATTATGGTAATATACCTCAAAGGACAGCGGACTTGGCCGCCATAACCCGCTAAGCCACAGCATTAATATGACGTTTATACGACAGTTATACCAGACTTATATGACGTTTTCGAGTTCACGGCAGTTTGCATGCAAATTGGAGTGAGATGTAAAATTTAATTTGGTTTTTGGTGGAGTGTCAAGTGGTTTTTAAAGCGACATTTTAACTTTACAGGGTCTAAAAGCTCCTTTGTTTTTGACTGTTATTCTTAATTTAAAACTTAATTGCATTAATGAATGCAAAAATGGGGAGAAGTGGGGGCAATTATGAAGATGAGTGTAGTTTTAAAGTCCAAATTACCTCCAATAATAATCACAAATTACCTCCAATAATGATCACAAACGGCCGACACAAATAACGTTACCCAAACATTTCAAAAAGGATACATTCTGACTATATGGCATTTCAACTCTTGTTTATTTTTAAACAAGCAACCCGCTAATGGTGGCATGGCTAAACATAGATCTGATATTTCTGTGCTATAACTAAGTTAAATTTATTTTTTATGCATATAAACCTTAATAAATAAAACAGCATCAAAATCCATTGCGTAATGGAGAAGATTAACGCGGTCACACAGCCAGACACAAAAAGCAACTTTAATATGTAATATGTAGTATTTATACGTATAGATATACTTCATGCTATAATCATTGATATTACACACATTCTGGTAGTATCGTATTGAGAGTTGGAACAAATTGGCTTTTATTTTATTTGGACAAATATTAAGTAACTGTTTTACTCAATAGAGAGCGTTTACTTAACAGACAGTTTTGTGACAATTTATTTGACTGCTCCACATGGGTGGGTGTGTGTGTGTGTGTGTGTGGGTGCGTGTGTATATGTGTGTGTTTAACATTGCAATAATAAATGATGAAGGAATAGTAAAAATACTGATGCACATTTTGTGAAACCCAATCAAGGTTGATAGTATCTAGTTAAACGAATGAGCAACGAATACAAAAACTACTGTATTAAACACACCTAACTTAGATAATTATACGACAAGCTACCCGGATTCAGTAAGAAAATCACGCTATCCTTGCCAAGTTGTTCATAAAATCAATTTTAGTTTTTATTATTATTTCTTAATTATGAATAAATTAATTCCCGTGGGTGTCGTAGAAGGCGACTAAGGGACTTATTAGAGAATGGGTAGCAGCGTTCTCTAGGCATTTGACCAACATACTGCGATCGCCAACCGGCCTGCCAAGCGTGGCGATTATGGCAAATCCACCCTTTTGGGAGAGGCTTATGTCCAGCAGTGGACGTCTTTCGGCTGATGTGTTGTGTGTGTGTGATGAGTTTTTTGTTTCGGATGTTACTGTTATTTGCGCTAGTCTGGTTTAGTGTAGTTTATTTTAGTTAGTTTATTACATTTTAAGGCAGCGAGATATTGTAATCAAAGCTATATAGGTACATTAGTCCTTCAGTTATTAAAATTATATCTACCATCAATTTAATGTATGTCATGTAGCTGTGTTTTCTTTAAATAAATATCTACGTGGCTGATCGTACAACGGATGAAGCAATTTAAACAAACTTTCGAGGCAGCAACAAGACTTTTTAGTTTTTCTGGCGAGGTGTGAAATTGAACCCTCACGCTATGCAGCCACGCTTGTGATCCTTCCATGGAGTAGAATAACTTTATGTTGCTATAGAAACCCACTGGCAAGTCCCATTTGTCTAGCATTGACAACACACTTTAAAACTACAGATAAAATCTTAAATGTTCCTGTAATTTTGAAGACATTTATAGCCTATATGTACTGTAAAGGTTGTTCACCTATCGAAGGCAACCTCAAACACATACTGGCAGCCAACGATTGGGCTGTGTCTATGTTCGAACAGTCAGGACGTTCTAGAATATAAATGTCATTAATTCTTACATAGGTTTAGTTCCGGGAGCTTTAATTCTATTGACAGGCGCGGACTTGTAAGCCTCTAACTCTTGAAATAAACGCGAAGTTTCACTTTCTAACAACCATAAGCGTTTCATTATATCTACCTTCAACCCATTTACTCAGAGGGCTCGTCTGAGTCCTCACAGTACCTCCCTGCCTCCTGTTCTCAAAACGGTGAAGGAAAACATCGTGAAGAAACCATTGAGGTAATATGTACTAACGTACGTACATATTACCTCAATGGAAGAAACAGTCTGTCCTAGAATCAAAAATCCGAAGACATGACATGTCTTCGGATTTTTGATTCTAGGACAGACGGTTGGTAAATGTCACACTGTGACATTTACCAACCCGCATTGGGCCTGCGTTGAATATTATAGTACACTCCATCTTGAAGACAGGAGTTTTGTGTCCCAGCAGTGGGAACATTACATGCTGAATCATAAAAACCAGAGACTGGGCTGCTTTAAGAAATCCGTAATAGCCACCTAATTACGCTTATCTCGACCTAGGAATCGAACCTAGACCCTCATGCTCAGCAATGGTGCTTGTGACCACACTATCAACGAGATTGTCAAATTAAATAATATCTAGACGTTGCGTAGGTAATAGGTAAATTCAGTGAGGTATCTTCTTGCGTGGGATGAACGGTTCTGCCTCTGTTTTATTTAATAACATAAAAACAGTGGGGAATGTTTATATTTTCAAAGCCCGATCAGCTAGAAGCGATGTCTGAATACCCGAAAGTTTGATCAAACGTTGTGTGTTTACATTTTTCCTTCAAATAACTTGTGGGAAAAAAGGTAAAACTGTTGTGTTATGAAAATAATAATAACAATAGATAGGTACCTAAATTATTTAATCTTAGTTAGGTACTGCCCCAGTTTACAAAAAAAGTGCGATAACTCGAAGACAACCCGATTTAGGTCATAAGTTATCAACAAAACCTCAAAATAACTTCAGCAGTACACATCATAACCATACAATTGACAATACTTTTTCATTGCATCGCTAACCACAAGTACCGACAGTTAATCACTTCCGCACTCAGAAAAACGTTGATTTAAAACAAGTGGAACATACTCGTAAACCGGTATTTCATTTGCCATTGAAATTACAAATTTTCCAACAGTTTTCATTTGGGGGAAGCAATATTTTTGTCCAGATTTATAGCTTGGCGGCCACTTCCTGCTTTGTACTTTAGATGTCCATGATAAAGGCAATTACTTCGAGGCTACTAATAAGGAATTCATGCCTTGGTTTGGGAAGTTGTATATTTAGTTAAAGTTGTATTTATTTAAGAGGGTGAAGTTACTTATATAATTTAGTGTTTAATTCTTGATGAAGACCTGTTTCTTGTTTCTCAAGTTTATCAATTCTTTTATTTTTCGCATATAGATTTTTAAAAAAATGAGATACTAGTTTTTGCCTGTGGCTTCACCTGTGTTGTGGTCGAAAAATAATCCCACAGGAACGTACTACCCTAGATAATCTAGGTTTTAAACTGTGTCGCAAATTTCATCCAAATCCGTTCGCCCATTTTTGCGTGGTTGGAGTAACAAATATCTAAACTTTCACGTTTCTAATTATTTACTAGGAATCATTTTTTTTTGAAAATTTGGAAAAGAACTACATGATCAATTAAAAAGACAATATCCGTCTCACAAAACTACTATCTATCATTAAAAATCAATCATAGACGCTGGTCTAGCCCTGTAATATTAAATAGCCCATAAGTATCCAATACCTAGTCTTGAGAAAAAAAGAATAATACGATTATTTATTTTAGTGAATTAATCCGAAACTATCTGGAGTTAGTAATAAGATAGTCAACACACAGGGTTGAATTTTATAAAATTTACACTAATTTTCTCCCCAACTTAGGTAAAAATAATCAATCGATGGATCGTTACTTAAAAAAGCTCATAAGACGATGGATAACAAAACTGTAAATTGCCACAGATGACTTTTCTTTCACGAGAAAAAAAAAAATAAAGTACTGATATCCCGTCAATAAAGTTTCTTCTTACAACCTCACTTGATCTCAATATAAAAGAGAATTGCACACACCCTGTTTACGCCCAAACTTCCTTCACGATTAACTTAGCAATATAACAAATTCTCCCAAACATTTCCCATGTTTCCCGAATCGTAACAACTTGTTAGAACCCTTTTGATGTCACAAAAATTTAAATAACATGCTGGGATTTGCATAAACACACGATACAAGTAGTAAGTGGATACAGTAACACAAGTCGAAACAACATGCTGTAGTATATTAGCATGATAGAGGATTAAATTGGGAAACGGATCAAACTTAGGTCAAGTTTGATCCGTTGATATATTGACTGCAGTTATAGATATTTTTAGGCGTTGAATTGTTTCTCGTGGTCTTTAGATTTTGATAAAATTCAAGAGTTTATCAAGATTGAAAGTAAAATTTAATAGTTACACCAGCGAAATTAAGGCATAACCATGCCAATAAAATAAAAAGATCCCGCATTATCCCACGGTGAAGCCAAGAGGATCCCAAAGGTGGGGCCGCTCGTCAGGGCTTTTGCCTTCAAGCCAATGACGTAGCGGCCAAAAAGTAGGTTGCGGTGAGGTGCACCGCAACTGAGGTGGGCCGCGATGTCGAATGGGAGGCTTCGCGACTGAGGGTTACGAGCTGTGACATAGGAGGAGTGCCGGTGCTTCTGAGCAGCGCTCTTCCTTTCCGTGGCCTGGACGGGGCCGCCACCATTTGATGGCGGACGCGGTGGGGCCGCAGGGGAAGAGGAGTGTCGGTATAGCATTGGCCGCTCTCCCTATCCCCTGCGGCCGAAAACTGGTAGACGGGACGGCGCGTTGTGTTCCACACGCGCCGTCAGAGATGTCAGCAGATGTGTCCCATTGGTGGGGTCCGCAAGGGCCGATGCCTGCCAGGGGAGCGGGTTGTTCGAAAGAGTTACCGAGGCAACTGAGGGAACACGGGTGTGTTTAGTCAGTAAAAGTCTGACACTCCCTCCTGCTCTACTCAGCATGAGAAGTCATTTGATGATTTCCCACCCAAAAAAGCAAAAAAAAAACACTATGCCAACTATAGTGACGAAGTTAAAAAGCCTCGTACGGCAATTATTTCAGCACCACCTAACATTATACAAACTCCAAAACGATTGCTATCACTGCTGGTATATATAATAAAAGAAAAGACAGAAAGAAAAATGTATTTATTTGTCACAGAAACACGTGCATATAAAAAGATGAAAAAACATTGTCCTTCTGAGAAATAAATCTTACAAAGCAGTTTAACTTCATTATGATCTAGCTAGCCTTTTCTCAACTATGTTTGTGCAGCTTTAAGTCTAACCGGGTACAGCTGAATATCAATATTTTACACTCGATGACTGCCTATCTGACCTCCACAACCCAATTGCTGGGTAATTGTCAGAAATTCGAAGTTCTGACAACCCGTAACAACTGTTAAAGATCCACAAATCACAGCTGCGACAAACGAGTAAACGTGTTTTCCGAGGCACGGAGAAGTCTTGGTATGTAAAGATGGTCACCCATCTACGGCCAATTACGGCTAACGTAGCTTAACCTGATCTATCGAACCCAGTGACTGTTTATTACATTGCCACAAACCAATGGAGTTTTATCTACTATTACGAACATTTCATATGGTGTGCATCACGGATCTCATCAGCTACCCACTTTTTTTGAACAATATTCTTTGTACCTAATATAAAAGGCCAGATGCCGTATTAATCTTATAATGTTCTTACAGTGTTGTAATAAAAGATTTATAGTCAAAGGGATCGGGACGTTCGACGTTATGGGAAATATGGCTCCCTTATTATTTTTGGGGAAATTCGAGAGGAATGACGGTTGCCCTTTAAATTGATGGATATATTGATCCCATAGCGTTACAGTTTGTAAGGGTTTTTGTATGTTGGTAAAGTTTGAAAATGTTTGTACTTTTTAAAGGCTGAAGGCTAAACTGTCAATTTGCCTCGCGTTTTCCCAACTTTGTTGGGGTCGGCTTCCAGTCTAACCCGATGCAGCTGAACTAGAGCGACTGTTTATCTGACCTCTATCACCCATTCATTTGATAAAACGAGACCCCTTGGTAAGACTGGTAGTCAGACGTTTTGGCTGCTGACTAACCGCAACGACTGTCAAAGTTCTTCAAAAGACAGCCGGGATTTATCCACTGTGTGTTTTTTTAGTGCAGTGTTACACAACTTTTTGGTATCGATTTTGCTGCTATTAAGCTCAGACCATTGATTGGAGACATAATAATTATTAAGTAATCGATGTCTAGGCGAAAGGCTCTTTAGTTATTAACTTAAAAACGTATTGTTTCATAACCCTTTATTCTTAAAAAGTTCCCCAAGGCACAAACCGCTTGTAAAATGGTTCGTTTTAATTTTCAGTAAAAAGTAAAAATTATGTAAAGCCTTTTTGGCATGAAAAGTAAGTTAAGTTTTTCTTACGTCACTGGCAATTATTATCAAATTAACACAGTAATTGCCTAAGTGCCAAGTTTTTACGTCGTTATAAACTTAAGTTTCAGGTTTGTGGGTTAATGACAACAGACGCACGGCTAGATCGAAAGTTAAGCTACGCTTGTCGCGGCCGATTCGTGGATGGGTCACCATCCATTTTATTTTAAATCCTGCCCTACACTAGCAATTTCTCCTGTATTGTGGGTGTTTTTACAAACATTTTAACTCACTTATACGAACAGACAGACCCGTAACAACTACTTGTAGGTTATTCAAATATGTTTTCCGTGCGGGTATCGAACCCGCGACACGCAGCGCAGCAGTCAATAGCTTAACCACTGCGCCAACCGTGCCGTCAAATTACATCTTGAGACCCCTCCGTGCTTTGGAAAACACGTTAAGGATTGTGCTAGATGTAATTTGTACATCTTTGACGGTTGTTAGGGGGTTGTCAGAACCAAAAAAATCCTAGCAACCAGTCTTACCAAGAGGTATCGTGTTACCCATTAACTAGGTTGTGAAGTTCACATAGGTCCATAGTTCACATAGGTCCATCTATCTACATAAATAAAAAGAAAAGTCCTGACTGATTGACTGACTGACTCATCAACGCCCAGCCCAAACCCTTGGACCTAGAAAGCTGAAATTTTGCACAGAGTATAGACAAGGAATAAGGAAGGATTTTTTGAAAAACAACCCCTGAGGGAGTTAAGTAGGGGATGAAAATTCCGCGTGGGCGAAGCCACTGGCGAAAGCTAGAGTAAAATATTAGTATTCAGCCATATCCGGTCAGACTGTAAGCCAACTACAACGTAGTTACAAAAAAGGCTAGGCAGATTGATTGACAAACTTAAGTTTGAACGAAAAAACATTACCCTTTTTTTAGGCTTCTCCGCCGTCGCAAAATACAACAGGAATGGTAATCACAGTTGAAATGTAAACGTTATAAACTTGCTAGCACTTGAAAAACTATCAAAAAATCGGCACCGGACGCGAAAACCGCACCTCGTGTGACTGTTTTAGTGCTTACATTAAGCTTGGAAGTGTCGCTAACAGACAGTCTTCTAACATGGTATAGTAAAATTACGCGTATATACCTTGATCATTTAATACAATAGTCTCATAAACATTTTGTGCATTTGTCTAGATTTGTTCTTGATTGGCGCTAAAACGGCTGAACGTAATTGGATGAAATTTGGCACACAGTATGTAATCCACCATAGTAGCCTACCTAATCTAGTTGTACGTTCCCGGGGATGTATTCCGACATCTACGCGAAAGAAGTCGCGAGCAGAAGTTAGTCATTAACTAAAGTTTGAATAACTTATGTTTATGATGAAATAGAGGTAAAAGCACCTGTTTCTGTTTGTTTAAATTTTCATTTATTGTAGCGCAACTGGTATCAAACGCCAATAATGTTCATAACTTTATAACTAACCAGTACCGCACAATATAACAGTAATTTGTGCTTGAATATGAGGCCCTTGGTTTTAAAATTAGACTTACTTAGGCTCGCCCCTCAAATGTGGGTGTCCTATAGGTACAACACTGCCGACACATTCCGAGGTGCTCCAGGCGCGTTATGTGTGTAATTTTTTACCGACTCCAAAAAGGAGGAAAAACGAACGTGTGACATATAACCTATAAAGTCGTTCGTTTTTTGATAGTTCTTTAAATAAAGTTCTGCAATTTGGAGTCAAAAAATGAGGGTTCCATGTTACAACGTCCTCTATGCAAGAATTTCCAAGAATCCGTACATAAGTTTTAGCAACAGATCGTCCCGATACTGCGGTATCCATGAATAATCCATTTTCTAGGACAAACGGCTGGCCGCGCGTATCACTGACCCGATCTGTGTTATTGCTCAAACGACTTCAAATGGAACTGATAACTTCTATTTTCGCGTTCAATCTTTTTTGAGGCAGATTTCTTTTTGTCCTGTTTTTGTCGCGGAAATTGTGGCCGAAGCGTCATTTGATGTTCAACGTTTCGTTTTTTATGGATCATTTGTAAAAATAACATTTTTATGACGTTCCTCAACGTTTCTTTGACGTGGAAGGATATTATAGTACCTAATATGTTTAAGTTTACCTTGATTTCTAGCGTATCATTGTTTAGGTTCAATTTTCTTTTTATTTCATCGACTTATGTGGAAAAAAGTTAGGCTCTTTCTAAATCTACGCGCGCTAATTTTCGTCAGAAGTTATCGCGTTCTCACTCACTTGCATTGCGTTGGATGAAACAACAAGCTTTTCAATCGTGCCCCCGTTGACGATAGACGTACCGGGAAGGGCTGTCTTTAACAGCGCCGTATAAATCAAGCTTAACACAATATCTTTAAACTCAGCAAAAAGAAATGAAACAACAACCCAACTTACTTGAAAAAGTAGCTCCCATTGCTATACCCAAAGAAAGGCACGGTATACGTCAGCATCCAGATGTTGCCACCGCCGCAGTCATAGTACGGTTTCGACCACTTGCCGTCTTCGTACGTCACTGACAGAATTTCATCGGGTTCCCTGTCAGTGTGGGCTGTGTCATTGTAGGTGTACGTGTTGTACCCTGGAAGAGAAGGTGGAGTTAGATGGTGGAAGACTTAGCATAAGCATGATAATCAGTCTTTAATGTTCCAGTGCAAGGACACAGGCCTCCTTTCTGTGAGAACGAGTGGGCTATAATTTACCCCGCGGGCCCGGTGCGGATTGGTGAACATCACATTTCTTCGAATTTTTGGTTCTCGGATATGTCGGTTTGTTCAAGATGTTTTCCTTCGCCGTTTTGAGAGCCGAACAGACCAAACGGATGGCTTTAAAGAGAAAATAGGGCTAGAAAATGAAGATACTATAGATATCAGGTCACTGTTTCCTTTTCACATCAGTGGTTGCGATAGTTAGGCTTTGTCCTTCCTTATTTTGAATGGTATCCTATTTATCTAGAACCTACGTATTACGTAGAATATATGTGTCGTGACATATACAGGATTAGTTTTTATACAGTGCGCATATTTTAACCATGAATTCAGCATATCATTCTAAACCCCCTACTGCAGAAACTTGTCGCCGGTTATAAAAAAAAAAAATATCAGCTGTTCCATACATTTTGACCGCGTAGGTATTGCACTTTTCTATGAAACAGCTGTTTTTTTTTTGTACAACCGGCGAAAAAATTCTGCGGTAGGGGGTCTAGAATGATATGCTGAATTCATGGTTAAAATTTGCGCACTGGATAATAGTTATTTATGATACTAGTGCGGTAAGTTGGTTTTTACAAACGAGTAGACGAATGTAAGCCCGAGACGAAGTCGAGGGCTTACCATAGTCACGAGTTTGTAAAAACCAATATCTGCACGTGTGTCATACAATGTTTTTCAACACATTTGCGAGAAAACAGTACAATATGTAATGAAACGAACTTATACATCATTAAATAGCGCTCTCCGATTTTGGCGGCAAGATACCGTTTCCTGCAATTTGCACCTCATTCAAAATATCAGGTGGAGTGGAGTAGATTCCAGTTTCGTACGCCCTACGATTCATGCTTGCTAAATATTAGTGTCCTCGCTTGAATTCATATTTTAAGTTTGTTTAAAAAATCAGTCGGAAACTCGCAACAATCTTTGACGTTTCTAATATGAAAATGGCGCGAATTTGCAAATGGCGCCACATGCACGTGGTGAAAATTAGAACTACATCTTTCATCTCATTTACTCTTTAGTATTAAAGTGAGAAACGTATTGAGCAAAAGCGCTTCCAAGGAGGTTCGATCAGTCAGCTTATTTATTCTCGAAACTCCTTGGACGAAATTCTTAATATTTTATGGTAATAAAAAAAAAAAACCGTAAAGAATACGCACGGTGCCATACAACGGGGTATGCGGTAAAATAGGTACTTAGGTGAGAGTACCTATTTTACCGCACGTTCCGTTGTATTAGTGCGTAATTTTTAACTTTCGAACCATGTATACAGGCCTCGTAAATGCAGTTTTTGAGCAATGTGTTGAAAAAACTTTTCCTGTATATATTGTAATTAAAATTCGTATTGCAACCATTCTGTAGATAAATATTATCTAAATATCCTACGCCCACTAATTGTAATAATTATAATTTTGAATGATGTTTGTTTAGATGTATGGATATTTGTTACTCATTCACATAAAAACGGTTCTACGGATTTGCATGAAATATAATAGTTACAAACCTGGAGTAACAAATAAGATACTTTTTATTTTGGTAATACGCTCCCGTGGGATAATTTCCGACCACCGCGCGGGCGAAGCCGCCGGCAAAAATTGTGTACTAATAAAGAAAACAAAGAATGTGATCGTAATTTCGCCTCCCATGGCCTTCAAACCCAGACAGAGCATAATATTTTGGTAAAGTATGCCACATCTTTTTTGCGCTAAGCTGCTTAGCGGCAGAAAAAGTTTTGGCAATACCTACTACTACCCCAAGGCACTAAGAGCTTTCTATTTATTTCCCTCCAATCATATATATTCTTTTCCTCTAATAAAATACAAAAAAAGAAATCAGAAGCCTAGTTGGCACACATATATTACACGTTTCAAGATTTTTCGTCGAAGCGTAGGTTGACATGGTCAACAGTACACGTATATCCGATGTTTTCGATCAATATTGTCCATACCCAGTTTGTTTTTAAATGCGAAATTTCATAGCAGACATGCGAAAGACAGGTGACACGCGAAAACAGGCAGGACAATGATACCGGAGATCAAATTGTAATTTATTCGTGTTCATGTCACGCGGTATTGAATAAAGTTTAAAATCTTTATTTGAGAATAAAATGTTACATGCAAATATTTTAACATTTTCAGCGTTAAAAGATTATGTGTTGCGGAAAAATAGAAATACCTACCTTTTTGATGCACTCAGTTGGTACCTACTGCTTAAAAAATTACCAACGTAAGTGTATTTACCGTTTCCCTTTACATAATGTTTCCCCGCCACAAGGGATAAAAGCTACTCAAATGAGTATCAAATTAAAATAATAATAGGGGTGTAAATCAAATGTACCTACGATTAATAAATAATTCGATATTTTCCTCACATTTTAATTATTTTTTTACTTTGTAGTGTTTTTTCGGACGTCGGTTGTTTTTTTTGGAAAAAATTATATTATTCACTTTTTAGTTATCGTAGTACCTACCCCACATCAATTCGAAATTTCATCATCCTAGGGGTCAAAACAGTGCATATATTTATGCGATAGCCGCAATCGCGGTTGATTTGCTGTCATTTTTGGAAGAGTTCCAAAATCAAAATCAAAATGATCTGAGAATACAAAATCCATGCAATATTATTGTTCGCAATATACAATGTATAATTCGGCTTATTTTCTTCGAAATCCTACCTATGTTTTTCACACAATGCGACCTGTCTCCTGGGGCGTATGACACGAGACATAGAACTAAACAAATATAGGTGTGACCTGACGGTAATATCAAGTACGGTTTGTGTGTTCACTTTGTCACGTCTATCGTAAGTATGTCTTTGGCACTGGCGTAGTTTATGACACAAAAATTATGATACATAAGCAAACAAAATAAATACCTAATGCCATAGGAACCACATGAAAGCTCTGAACAAAATAATGAGACAGGAGGAAAATATCGAGCCATCGGATTCCATTTTTTTGCTGTTGGACTTTTAATTATTTCCGTCTTCGACAAAGGACTTAACGTCTTGGTATCTCCAGGTCGAGGTCACATAATCAAATAGGAAGATTTTCTTCCCTATTGCGTGTATAACAAAGAAAATGCCAATATCAGCTTCAAATTAAAACTGGTATAAGGAGATCTCTCATCTCTTGAAGATCTCGGCTTCTCTTATATTATTTGAAGACGTACAAAAGGTAAAACTAATCAATAAATTATAAGAAATCATTCTTAGTGAAGTGGTGGAAGTGCTTTGCCTGACGTTATGCGGACTACTGCGCTGGCGCTATCTTTTTCTGTAGGTGAATTTGCGTGCCCCGTACGGAGCCGTTCAGCTCATGCAAAGTTGGTGGATATAGCTCTAAATGAAACGTGCCGGATCATCACTGGCTGCCTCATACCGACCCCGGTGCAATTGCTGTATCCACTAGCTGGTATAGCGCCACCAGAAATTCTTAGAGCGGTGGCAAGCTCAAGCGAAAGAGCCAAGATGGCTTCTGACACTCGACACCCTATGCATAATAACATCCACATGTCACAAAGGCTGAAAAGCCACAAAAGCTTTTTAAAGTGTCCCTCTCACTGGAGAACAGTCTAAGGAAAGGGGTAAAGGAGAAGACCCATTTGTCCTACCCGCAGAAAATCTCGCACCTGTATATGAGTTGCCTTGGCTTTCCTGGAAGTCTTTAAATAGACTCCGGACTCAGGTAGGCCGAAGTAAAGAAAACCTGCGCAGGTGGAGATTCTCCGATAACTCCGTCTTGGAGTGTAAATGTGGAGCTGTCCCACAAACAATGGGGCACTTATTATCTTGTCCAGCGTGTCCTGCTGTCTGCACACTGCAGGAGCTAATGGACGCTGCTGAAAGTGCTAAAACCGTAGCCAAATTCTGGGCTGACTGTATTTAGATTGCTATCGACACGCTAAGAAGAAGAAGTGAAGTGACCTATTAGATCATTGGAAGAAAATTACCATGAAATAGGTCTTAATTTTATCGAATCGTGTTAACCTGATTTGAGTGAGACGTGTCCTAATTCAATGCTTTTCTTTGCATTCCAAAATATGAACTTACTTGGTAGGTTTTACAAAGACAGGATCGTTGTGGACCCTGTTGGGCACAGTAAAGCAGAGCTGACGAATAGGGAATCTGTTGCTTTTGTTATTAAAACATGTATAAATAAATATTGATTAAAAGAAACCTGCTCAGGTGGAGATTTACAGATGACTCCGCCCTGGAGAGTAAATGTGGTGCTGCCCCACAAACAATGGGGCACTTAATATCTTGTTCAGTGTGTCCTGTTGTCTGCACGCTACAGGAGTTGATGGACGCTGCAGGAGTTGATGGAAGCTGCTGAAAACGCCGAGGTCGTAGCCAAATTTTGGGCTGACTGTATTTAGACACGTTAAGAAGGTTATATTTGTTAGAAGTATTTCTGATAATCCTGACTTTGAAACTTACCTACTATATCACCTGTTCGATATGGAGTCAATTTATTAGATAGGTCATTTTCAGAAAATGTGTACTCTGTTAAGAATATAGCGTAACTTTTTTTACTGTAATTCGTTTTTTAAATAAAATTTACAATTGATTTTCTTTTCACTATATGAAAATAATAAATAAACCTCCTAATCAGAATTATTTACGGAAATAAAAGGACTAAAATGACGCGATAATAGTAACATAATTTATTAAGGTTATTATTACATATTATATTTGTTAGTACCATTTCGCACCAATAGATGTCGTTACGTGTTTCAACATAGCGTAAAGTTAAATTCGTCTTGAACACTTAATTTTTTTTTTGACAGATCGAGGCGATTGCGATAAAACATAAACTAAAATGTACTCCGAGTTATAAATAATATTTGAGTATGGAAATCAAGCATATTGGTTTCGTACTTTTTACGTGATACCAAATTACACATGAAAACTGATAAACAGACAAACTGACAAAGCCCAACATTTTTTTGTATGTACAGAAATAGCTCTATATGAGCAGATATCGAAGATATAGATAAAGATAGTTATTTTGCTTCTCGAAAAAAAAAAAAAACTTTGTCATTTTCCGAATTATGAAAGGAAAAGAAATCTGTTCCAAACAAATGGAGCCTTTTAATGGTGCTCATTTCACGCATTTCACTACTCATATCAATTTATAATCGAAATCATTACTGGTACATTAACTTCGGTAATATTTCTGAAATCTCGTACGAGTTTCCGTTCGGAAAATATTGATATATCCAGAAGCACGAATAATTATACCAGTTAATTTATGAAATGGAAGTCCGAACGAAGCTCATGAATGCTGATTGAATTCTCATTCCGAAAATGAGAATCTACAAAATAATTTAAAAGAATAATATAGAGGGTATCAAAGTATATTAATTTATTTAACAAAACGAACTATTTACACTAGTCACACTAGGACAGCGATTCGGACGAGTACTTTGACGCCTAATTATCCTTTTGTTTCTTATTAATTTTTAAAGTTAGTTAGTAATTTAATTTCTGGTGTAAGAAGCTTTGATTTGATTTAAATGTTGTCAATTTGCCAATGGAACATTCATCACTATTCTCCAAAAAAAAATTTTTTCCATACACTGATTCCTAAGAGCTCCATAATTTTACTAGTTAAAAGAGTAAAATTGTTCCCAGCGGCTCCAAACAAAATTGCGTAAGGTCAACAAATCAGAAATTGCAAGTCGAGTTAGTTATAAACCTCAAATACCGCGGAACCAATTTTATAATCTTAAATTTTTTTGATTCGTCTCCGCCCCAAATAGTAGAATAAATATTAAAACATAAGTAAATACCTAAAACAAAAAAATACAAAATAGTAACTAGAAACTTGTTTTAAAAGGATCACTATTAGATTGAATATAAGCAATCTCATGCAGTCGGGTTTTTGATTTTATAAGTATTTTTTTATTTCGCAGTTTTTAGTTAATATAATTATTTTTTACGTTAGTGAGAACTATTTATGAATCCCTTTATTTTGATACCCCACTCAAACGATTTCGAGAAAAATAAAATTGAAGACACTCAGAAGTGTCACTCTCATAATTAAGACAAATCTAACGGCACCTCTCAAGCTGAAATAGATCAAGCCGTTTAGGCTACAGAGGGTGGCAAAGAAATATACATACAAACATACACTCGTAAACCAGAACCCTCCTTCTGACGCAGTCGAGTAAAAAAGGACAATTCATTTTCTCATACATTTTTCGTGTCAGCTAGTAAAAGCTCGAAGTGCCAGGTTGTCATAACTCGGTAGTCGACCCTAGCCGCCACAGGGTACGGAATCCCAGGCCGATTTCCGGCCACCGTAGGCATGAGCTTGCGGACGGCGAGTAATGGGTAGCTCGCTGTCCGGTAAGGACCAAGCCCAAGTCGACGGCGCGTAGTGTTCCACGCGCGCCTCAAAGAGATGTCAGCTCAGAATGATGTGGCCCGCAAAAAAAAAAAAACAACCACCTTCCGGAAAAAAAAAATTCGGAGGCCGGTGAATACATATCCAAAGTCACCGACTTCCGAAATTAAAGTTACTTTCAGTTTGTAGTATTTTTCCGGAAGTTTGTTGTTGTTGGAACTCGTTTTTTTTTTTTTTGAAGAAGTTTTTATTGTTTGTTTCTGTTTAACTCCTCGAGCGGCCAAGCGAATTAAATTAAATAACGTAAAGCGGCCACGATGACGTCATCGCACCCATTTGCGTCGTGGGTGGTCCGCCTCTTATCGCAAACTCGAAAAAAACAAGGGTTCTTTGTTCGTGGAGTGGTTCGAACGGTTAACATAACATTCACGCCTCTGATCCCTGAAAAGTTAGGCAGAGGTGTAGGTATCTAGAACACCCACATTTCAACGATATCATTGATAAATGCTTTTATAGTGTACTTGAATTTTTAGATTATAAGTTGTGAATGGTGTGTATTTTAATGGTTTTTTTTTCGTTTGTGTTTGTGTGTATTGTTGTGAATTGTGTGTATTTAATGTAATTTGTGAATTGTGGTATTTAATAATAATTGTTTTCGAATTTAATTTAATTTAACAATTGTATCCGAATTTAATTGTATTGAATTGAATTATAATTTACTAATCGCATGCATGATTCAACTTTTCTTAAAATATAGTATTTAGGCATGTAAATTTGCACGCCGACATTAATGGCATAATAAGCGATTGAGTGATACCTTAAGAACTTTCTGTACCTTATTTATGCAAATAAAAGATTTTGATTTTTGATCTTATGTTTAAGCCCCATGGAAATTTATCAGTAGCAGCCCAGCGTTCGAATTTGTACCCAATTGATGTCAACAGGCTTGCCCCCGCCTATTGCCATCAATTGGGCAGAAATTCAGACGCCCAATGTCTGAATTTCTGACAAATGCCTGCTATTGAGAAATTTTTGATAGAACATTTTGCCCAAACTGTGAATCGAACACAGAAATTCATACTTATCACCGCAGTAGCACGTATTTTATTGTTGTGTCATAATTGTAATAATCGTCTTTTTATACATATAATTATTCACAATATATACGTATATGTAGGTTTACACGATCGTTTTATGATGAGTAATTAATGTGAAGTCATAACTGTATTATTAACAGGAATGTCCATCTATATAATCATTTGCATGTATTGCAACTGTATTGACCCTTTAATAAATTAACACGAACGTGATTACGTAATAGAGTAATTACTATATTCAGCGTTCTGCAGTTAGGTCAACTGATTGGTTGACTTATGAATATGGTAGTGGCGGCAGCGGGAGCGGAAGCGATAGTGATTCAAAGAGGACATATTTATTTTTGTGTTGTCAGTAGTAATGTTGTCACCCATTAAGTTATTTTATGTTATACCTAGATAACATAAAATAACTTAATGGGTGAAAATCGGTGGTCATGGTATGGGTGTCGTGGCCATATCGTAGATTTTCTCACTTCATGAATAGCACCATCCCATTTCTTCCAGTGGCTGTCGTAGAAGGCGACTAAGGGACTTACTAGAGAATGGGCAGCAGCGTTCTCTATGCATTTTACCACCATACTGCGATTGCCAACCTGCCTGCCAAGCGTGGCGATTATGGCAAAACCCCCCATTCTGGGGGAGGCCTATGTCCAGCAGTGGACGTCTTTCGGCTGAAATGATGATGATGATGATGAAATGGCCATATCGTAGATTTGCTCACTTCATGAAATGCTCGAGAAATTCTGGTCTTCTTCTGGTCTTTATGTTACAGAAGAAGACGGTCGACGTCAGGTTGACGGAGCCCTACTGCGTGGGGCTCCTATTTTTGTCTGCAGGGTTTAAAGGAACCTAACAAAACCGAACCTCGTGATGCCCCTGATGTCAACCGTCTTCTTGAGAAAAAATTCTCTAGGTTTTCATGAAGTGAGCAAATCTACGATATGGCCACGACATAGGCATGTGATGTGTGATGTGAAGTATTGAAATGTGGACGGCCATCACACGGGGAAGACCAAAGAAGATATGAATAAGCTGTGTGAAAGATGATATGGTTAGAAACGGGGTGACTACCGTGATGATGACTAATAGAGAAGTGTGTAAGAAAAAGACATGTTGCGCCGACAACAACAACATATTGATAAGAGCATGATAATTTTTTAAATTATTCCAAGTGCGTGTAGCGAACATGTTATAAACGGATATTCGAATAGTCGATTAGTCATTTTTTCAAAGTTTAGTAATTACTTCAAAAAAACAATTATTGATGTCGCCAAAAACCATACCTAAAAGGTAGCATTGTTTGTTTTGTTCTTACTTCTGTTGTAATCAAAACCTTACTTTGTTCACACGTAACAAATAAGCAATTTGTGTAAATTTTAAATCAAAATGTGTTTAACTAAAAGGGAAAAGAGCCACTAGAAGCCGTAGAACTGACCATAGATTTTTCAAGATATCCAATATTAAAGACAATTGTCTTCGTGTCGTTAATTTTCATAAAATAATCACTTTTTCTCCAATCTCACAGACCAAAGACAACGAAAAAGTGAAAAAGTAGGCGAAATATACATTTAGAAAGCAGGAGAGACAGCAAAAAAATACGATTCCTCTTAACTTTGCCAAGTTTCAATCGATTATTAGGAGTTCCACGAAGAAATAAACAGTCGGACTGTTTTCCCTTTTATCCTAGAAAAACATTGTCCTACTCGTAATTTAGGAAAACTTTAGCACAAAGAAATAAATCCGAGCTAAGTAACGAATCCAGCCTAAGATTTGCAGGTTGAAATTTCTTACTCTCGTAACATACGAAGGAGGGAGGAGAGTAGTGGCGAGCCTGTGGTAACGGAGTTGTTGGTCGTAAGTTCGAACTGAGACAGGTACTTACTTCCTGTAAATATTTCATCATCACTGTTCTCCAAACGATGCAGGAAAACATCGTGAGGAAACCAAGACGGCAGAAACGAGGAGGCAAGACCTAGAAACTAAAATTAAAAAAAAAAATGCATCTCCACCCGCACTGAGAGGCATCCTGTGTTCCAGTAGTGAGATCATTATACGCTGATTATGAAGACTGGTACCTACCATTACAGTGATAGCTAAGTCTAGTCTTATTTTTTTTAAACACAGTTCTTATTGGAGTCTTGTAGTTGTAAAAACGTAAATCTGTTGGTCCCGGCTGTTATTCATAGATTTGTCACTTCTCTAGGGGTTGTTCTTGAATTAGAATTATATTTAGAAGGCTGAAATTCTGAAAAAGACTAGTTTAATAATATCGTAGTTACTGGGTAACACCATAGTATTCCCAGTAACTAGATTATGGAGTTCAGATATGCAGTCATCCTAATTAGCCTATAAATTTTCTCACTGCTGGGACACAGGCCTCCTCTCTGTAAGAGGAAGTGGGCCGTAAACCACCACGGCGAGCGCATTGCGGGTTGATAGATGTCACTTATCTTCGAATTTTTGGTTTTAGGACATATCGGTTTTCTTCGCGATGTTTTCTTTCACTTCCTTGGGTTCGAATCTACAACCCGTAAGTCGCGGCCGGTACCACTGGCACTGCTCTCAAGATATGCAGTCACTCCTTATAAAATATTTGTAACTATTCAGCTGCATCAACTTAGGCTGGAAGCTGAACCCAACAAAACTGGAAAAGGATATGCAGTCATTATAGAATGATCATCAATAATTAGTGTCGAACAAACACCATTTTGAAGAAATAATTATGTATTTAATTCTAGGCAGGGTAATTTAGTGTGATGAACACTGACTGACATTAAGAAAAAAAATTGATGTGTATATCTTTATTATTTATTCATTTAATATTGAAAGCAGATTAAAATAGGATATAGATAATAAATATCTCAAAGGTCATGAGCTCAGCACCTTCTCACTGTTGACAAGAACCATCTATTACAAGTATCTTTATTTCAAAATCCTTGACATTTAATCTTCATTGAGTAAATATTTACAGGAGTACTTTCATTAAGTCTCACGAACACACTCCTAAAATTGTAATCCTTATTCTAATTCCAAAAAGCTCTCTAACCTCGGGTTTTGCAGTAACTGTGCTAATTGAGAACAAACCTAACTTCTTACATTCTTTATCAGCTTTTGCTCGCGACTCCATCCGCGTGATGGTATTGCTCTCAAGACCCACAGCATCGCATCGCCCACCCTCGGCACTTCATTTTCGCCTAGCGCTGTTTCTGTGTATTTTTTTTTTTTACTCGTCTCTCAAGTTTCGTAGCGTAATCGTAAATAGACCTGCCCCAAGCATTTGTTTGGGCTATCGAATGCAAAAGTAATTTTTCAAGTTTCAAGTTGCTAGTTCCAGAAAATAGCGCGTTCAAACAGAAAAACAAAATCAACTCTTCAGCTTTACTGTGTTAAGTATAGGTTGTGTGGAGCACAAACTTTCTCAAATGATTGTCGGTGTAATGTTATTCTGGTGTGGTTCTCTCGCTAACTTAAATATCCTTCGTAGTTCAAAAGTGCTCAAGTTAATTGAACTAACTTGCTATTCTTTAGCGTGGTTTATTTTCTAGTTAGGTCCGGTGAAAAGTTCTATAACTTTAACTTTAGTAGTGCCATTAAGTGCTTAGTATGGAATTGGGTAGCTTTTGTTTAGTCTGCTTTTAGATTTCCAAGATGAAAATCCGCCACTTGGTTAGGTAGGCATTTAGGGTCCTATTGTTCGTTGTTTGTTGTTGTAATGTAATGTAATGTAATGCACCGATCCCAGCGTGGCTTGACCAGACTCGATAAATCGAATGAACCCCAAGATTCGCACTAGCCCCTGGAGCCTCATGCTTCATGGTGTTACAGGGGCCATTGCATATCAAGAAGTAGACCGGGGGGTGCGGTAATGGTCAGGTGGACGTGGCCTTAGGATAGGAAAGGATTGCGAGCCTACCGGATATGCATCCTTGAGTAAGCATTGGACTAGTGGAGAGACGGGTGGTATTTATTTATAGGAGGGCATCTTTTCACGACGTCGCCGGCACGTTGATTCAGATAGAGTTTCTTCTATTGTTCGTTGTTTGTTGTTGTTGCCAAATTCAGCCTATGATGGTCCATAAAACTCACTACTGCGACACTGGCCTTCTTTCCGTGGGAGGGAATGAGCCATAATCCACCATGCCAGCCCAGTGCGGATTGGTGAATGTCACATGTTTTCAAATTTTTGGTTCTAGGACATGCCTGACTATGTTTTCCTTCACCGTTTTGAGAGCAGTGACGTTCAAATAATTTACCCAAATTCAAATTCAAATTCAAAATGTTTATTTGCAATAAAATACATTGTTTACAAGGGAAGATCTTACAGCCTTAAGTCATTGTATTCTGCCTGCAAGCAGGCGTGCAAAATATTTGTTTAAATGTCATACCTAATTATTACGCAGACTATACTATTAGATTATTATTATACTATTATGACATTATTATTACATACAAATTTCATTAAATAATTTACAACAAATTTATTAAATCCTACTCTAATCAAATAATTTTATGTTCTAAAAATTCTACACTAAAGCGCCTGCTTGGGTTCGAACCTACGACCTACAACTCATAAGTCGCGTACGTTACCAGTTGGTTACCACTGCTCTCTATATACTATGTAGGATAGGTGTCGAGAAGTATCAGTATCGGGGAGCTAGGACGCCAATCATAATTATTGTCAATCACAGTTTGTACCTATTAATTCTGTTCTCATCTTCATCAACTATTAATTAGGTAATTGTACTCAGTCAACGGTAATTGTAGGTCTTAACTATACATTCTTTCTTCATACTACATATGTATATCCTACATAATATTTAAACATACTAGCTGACCCGACAGACGTTGTCCTGTCCGTCCAAAAGTCATTCATACAAAATCCCTACCCTACCTACCCTACCTACCCTACCCACCCTACCAACCCTACCTACCCTACCAACCCTACCTACTTACCCTACCCACGCTACCCTACGCTACCCTACACTACCCTACCTATTAGGAATTTATAGAACTAACCGATAAATACACACAAATGTCGTATAATAATATAAATACGACGCTTTCTCCCGGATACCTGTGCAACTTAGATGCTAAACCGCCATCTATTAGGAATTTATATATATAACTAACCGATAAATACACACTAATGTCGTATATTAAACATTTAATTTTAAATAATAAATATTGAGATCAAAAATTAAGATAAAAACTATTCTATCTTTTAAGTTGGACCATATTATAAATGGTTACAAAATTTTATCAAAATTCGTTCAGCAGTTTCGGAGTTTATCGCGAACATAAATCGTGACACGAAATTTTTATATAGGTATAGATACTATATAATGTGTAATAGAATAAACGCAAATCCTGAAAACAGTCTGTTCATAATTGGGTATTGAATCGATTCGTTGGTTGGATGGTTTCGCATTATATTTTACCATTACATGATTGCTTACACGTTTCAACATATCAGAGGGGCAATTTTAATTTTAAAAACGTTCACAGTCAGATCTCAGTGTCAATATGTCATAAATATCTAGATTTTTCATACATTTTTGACTCTTGCTTGTCGCTGAGGTGAGACTGCAACTGGATTTGAACGTTTTTAATTTCGAGAATTATTGGCCTTCTAATTTAACACCGATTTTTTTTTTCCGCCAATTGGGCCAAAGCCAATCTTATTTCAATCAAGGCAATAAGGTGCAATCTTAAATGCATAAAGACAAGCGAATGTCAACACGATTTTTGTAATAACAACGGTTAGCTTTAGAAAAAATAAGTTTTGGTCATTGTATTCTGCTTCCATACTCTAATTGGGCTGTATGACGTCTTCTGTTAATTATGTTACATGTTGTACATTTAAATAAATAATAAATATAAATATATAAATTCTACTAATTACATCAGTTTATTTTAAATAAACACATTAAAATTATATTTTTAAATATTTTTACAAAAATCGTACAAATATTTAAAAAAAATATTACTAATGTTATTAATGTTAAAGTTTGGATGTTTGTTGAAATGAACGGATTTTGGTGAAATTTGACCCACAGATAGTTAATAACCTGAATAAACACAAGATACTTTTTATTCTGGTCTGTATCCCAGTAGTACGTTCCCGTGGGAAACTCCACACGGGTCAAGCCGCGGGCAAAAGCTAGTTTTTAATAAACTTTGAAAACTTTTCTAAGCCAACTTGGTGTGTAATGTTGTGTTATGTGCTGCAAGCGAACTTTGCACTAACTTGAACTAACTGAAGATTCCTTATCGAAGGTAGAAAGTTTGATTTTATCTTCAGGTTCAATAGATTGAAGTTGTGGTCGGTAGAGGAAAGTCCTTCAACGTTATTGGCTGTGGTTTTAGAGGGTCGAAGTTTTAAACAGCTTCTGGGTTTATACCTGGTTGGAGTCTTAATGCTTTCGTTATGTTACGATAGATAACATAGAATTTATTACTCTGAAAGACTGAAAACTAAATAATCGTTTTTCTTTTTTTTTTTTACCAACTTTTCTTAAAACTTAAGTGCAACAAGAGCGTTCGCGCCTCAAGTTTTGAAGAATATATTTAAGTTGGGTCAATTGGTGATGGAGTCGTTTTATTACAGAGTTGCCATAACCTTCTCCGGCTCAATCATCAGATCAGCTCCATATCATAATAATATTGCATTGTCATCCGATTTACATACGCATGCAAAATTTCAGCTTTATCGAAAACTGGGAAGTGGGTCAACTTTAACTAGCAAGATTTGATTACACATAGACAGCGGGGCAGGTGAAACTAAATAAGAGATTGTAAAATAATAGATCACGTTTTGTCATAAATTGTACCAAAATAATAGGTATTCGAAGACCTTAATTTGTTCTGAAGAGAAAAAAAATCCAGAACAAATCTTCCTCATCTCCCAAGTCTTTTCCCAACTAGGTTGGGGTCAGCTTCCAGTCTAACCGGATGCAGCTGAATACCAATATTTTACATGGAGTGACTGCCTATCTGACCTCCACAACCCAACAACTGGGTAATCTAATACTCCTTGGTAAGACTGGTGTCAGACTTTCGGGCTTCTAACAACCGGTAACGACTGTCAAAGATCCACGAATGACAGCCAGGACCAACGGCCTAATGCGCTTTCTGAGGCACGGGTCTTGGTATGTTAAGATGGTCACCCATCCACGGTCCAACCGCAGCAAGCGTAGCTTAACCTGATCCATCGACCCATGGGGCTGTTATTAGCCACAAGCCCCTTCTGAACAAACTCTCTTCTTCGTGCAATAATAAACAACTCAAAACTTTGTTTCCTTTTATCCAAATCAAGATGGAATTTGAACAATAAAAGGAAAATTGCCTCGAAACTTAGTTCCGATCCCGTTGTTACTTCAAAACGTTTTACAAGCCAACTGAATAAATATTTTACTTGAAGGCAAAAGAAAATCTGTTGAGTGAGGGTCTCGATTGACAGACTACGAATTCTTTATACAGAAAGCTGACGCGGTATTGTTTTAAATAACGCTAAATCGATCGTTTTACTATGGAACCCCTGGGGGTCGTGATTTTGCTTGTACAAAAGCAAGATTGGCAACATTTTCGAAGTCTTTGAATAATTTGACGGTAATGTGCCTGGGATTTTCTGGTGTTTTGTTCAAATGTAGGCCAGGTAGTAGGCGTCAGTTATCTGTATTGATTGCTGATGAATTGAGCAGAAATTTGTGGCAAAAATTTTCAAATGTTGTTCACACAGCTTATGGCATTTGATCGGGCATGTAGTTACCAGTTTTAAGTTTGTGTATTTAAGGAACTTGACCACCCACTTTTCGCCTAAGTCGACTTAACACGGACGCAGAAAAATGGCGGTAGGATTTTCACCCACTCTTTGCCTAAGTCAACGTTCACACAATGTACAAATATCGCGATGGGAGTTAATCCAGCCTTGGATTTTTCTCGGTGTTGAAACGAGCTTTGAGAATAAAGTGCATATCAGGACGTCGAAAAAACACACTGTTCGTTTTTCAACTCAGGCGTTATGCAGTTCCTTGAAGATCGCGCGAAAAAATCCCGACGCGATAATATTACGTCCGTGTGTACGTCGGCTAACTATAGAAATACGAGTACTTTGATGAGACTTGCACAGACCAGGGAAGCATGGCACAAGAGGGCAGAGGCCTTTACTTAACTCCGCCCCTAAGACGACCCACTGACCCTAGATGGAACAAGGCTGCCGTGATGATAATAGATACTTTATAATTATGTACTTGGATTTCAAAACTCAAAAAACTCAAAGCATTTATTTTAATTAAACCATTTACAACTTAAGTGGCAGTGGGCAGGGCACATTGCTCGCAGAACAGATGGCCGATGGGGCCGAAAGGTTCAGGAGTGGCGACCGCGTACCGGAAGACGTAGAGTGGGAAGGCCTCCCACAAGGTGGACCGATGACCTTGTGAAGGCTTTCCGCTGGATGTGGGAAGCACAAGACCGGTCGAAGTGGAGGAGCCTGGAGGAGGCCAATGTCCAGCAGTGGACGTCTTTCGGCTGATATGATGATGATGATGATGATTTACAGGCACTTTTGAACTGTCAAAAAGTTGATCAGTTAGTCCGAAATTTGAAGCTAGTTGCCCATTCCAAAACGTAGATCTATAAGAAGAAGAACGGGCAAGACGGCAAATCGGTAACTATACGCAAATTGCTTCGACCACTATTATCTGCTGAATTTTAAGTCATCGTAGAGTTTATAAACAAAACAACCAGCACTGTTGTTAATTCAGCGACCACTGAATAAATATTATGCTTGCTGAAAACAAAAATAAAACTGTTTAGGTTTCGATCAATTTAGTTTCCGTTTCAATAGGTTGTTCTACTAGTAGTGAACGTTAAATATTCGATACCGGGGTAACCTGAATACGTCAACAGAACTGGCATTTACTTTAATGTGGACATGTTTATATATCTCTGATTTTTCTTTTTAATGTCATGCTGGTTTATTTTGACCTATGTGGCACTGTTCCCAAGGCAAGGCATGGTTGAAAAAGCCAAAAATCTTAAAAAAAAAATACTTATTTTTAAATTGGCCTACACTGTCCCTGCTGAACAAAGACTTCCCTCAAAACCTTACAGGCATCTTTTTCTAGAGCCACTTTGATTCAATCCGTATAAATGTTAACAGTACATGGTTTACTTATAACTTTTTGAATATTGACATTAGCATTGTAAATTGACACCATTATTGCTTATTGACATGTGTGGTATTGTATATTGACATAGTCTTATTAAATGTCTTTAGTCTGTGTGTTGACTTGCAATGTGTTGGCATTTGTTTTTTCCTCGTTTTACGAGTACTATCATTATTGGCTGATTACATTTATTATTTACCTTGTATTATGAAATATGTAATTATTTTTAATTGTTTTTACAGTCCAGCCTTATTTTACTTTATTTTATTATTGAACGGGCCCTCTGCCATAATATAGCGCACTTTTTCATTATCTTTATATACTATTTGATTGAACCAATGCTAAACAAATGAATAAATGACTTGTCACTCACCTCTTCTAAACTGATTGTGGTTCCTGATCACGCGCTCAGCATTCTTGCGCGCGATGTAGAACCATTCCGACGTGTTGCTCAAATATTTGTATTCTACTGCTAAATCCTTCGCCAGTATCGGACCTTCTGGCAACCGGTATGCGAACGGACAGAACAACTGATAGTCCTTATACTGCAGCTGATCATAGCAGTTCCCAGCTGCGAAGATATCATCGTCAAATTCTACCATTGCAAAGACACTTGCGTGGAGCAAATACTCATTGTGCATCACAGAAGGACCCGCATACTTCCACAGTCTTGTTAACATATTCGCTCTATTAACAGCAACATCTGCTTCTATCCTAAATCTTTCTTGTGCGTATCTGTCTACTACACCTTCACCCAAATTTAAATGGGTACCAGCTGTACAATTCTCACCAAGCAAATGTTGGGTTTCTATCAATCTTAGGAACTTTGTCACAACGTCTTCGTGCACTGGCCTCGAAATGGTAACATTCTCCGCTGTACCATTGAAGTCTCTTATCTCAGAATTTTCGTCTAAATTATTTTTCGTATCGTTATTATCGTAACTATGTTCTACGTTAATGAAATGCTCGACTAATGATACGTCGTCTGTGGTGACTTCGTGTTTGACGACGGATGTGTTGCCGAAGAGTTTTTGGAAGTTGTAAGGGTCTCTTGGGCCATCATCGTCGTCTGGTGCTGCGTAAGGTCTTAAAGCTGCTATCACAGGGTCTTCACCGGATTTGTCGATACTTTCTGTAACAATAGATATTATAAATGTTAGATCATTTTGAATTGTTTTACATTGGTTGTTTTTTTTTTATTTGAATTGATTTAATAGCGAGTTTAGTTCAAGGAGCATAATTTACGTGTACATGATTGATGGCAAAAGTGATGGTTTCTCACTGTGAAGGTCAATTCACCTAAATTCACTAGTAAATTAACTAATGAAAACGTGAATCAGTTTAATTGACAGACTTCCTGATAGTTCAAAAATACCTGTAAGAAAGTAGTTACAAAATTACAATATTATGTGCACTATGAACAAACGCTTGACAAATCCGCAAAACTGCGCAATAAAATGTGTCAGCTAACTACGCTTAACGCAAACCATCGTTCTCATTAAAAGTTTCAATACTGTATACGGGAAACAATTAAAGCACTTTATGTAAATTTGTGTTTATTTCAGGAAAAGGTGGAAATATAATAAGCGTATGAGCCCAATTCGTGTTAACTAGCTCTTACAGCTCACGCGCAATGACGAACAGAAAATTTTGCAACATTCTGCATTAATTTTTAAAACAGCGCAGCGTAAAAATATTATACTTTTCTGAATGTTGGATATTGGCTTTTGCAGATTTTTCAAAAAAGTATAATATCCCAGCATGTGTCTACGCAGAAAAACTATCTATCTAGACTTATGACAGAGTGAAACAAAACTCTTATTCTCTGGATCCAGACCAGGCGACTCCCTAATATACGAGACAGAACCCCAAACTTTTATCTAACAAAACGCTTCAACACTTCTGCTCACAAGTATTCAATTTCCTTTGCTCCACGTTGTATATTTACATAGTTATATACATAAACAGGAAATCAAATGCTGCAAGTAAAACGGGACTTCTAACCGGGGAACCATCGCACGCATGCATATGCTAGTAGGGGAGCCAGTAGCTGCTAGGGAACCAATCTTTTATAGAGCTGACATTTGGCTGCATGCGATTTGTGTAGTGGTTTAAATAGGATCGTGTTTATATTTATAGTGGCTCAGCTTTATGAGCCTGGAGAGAGGATCTGAATTTCTTTTCACTTTGGATTGAATTTGGTAGTAGAAAGGTTTTAATGTCTGCATTCGAAACAGTATTTTGTGTGGGGAAGATAGAATTTTACTTTACAAAAGTAAAATTAAAGATCAAAAATATGTTTCACCAGCTTTTTAATTCAACACAAATTCATGGTTATAGTTAGCGCGTTGATGGCCCTGCCACCCTGTATATTTTTTAATCCACAAAAGTACAGCGTTTTTTACCTTTTCGAAATCTCTAACATCAAACGATAGACGTTTGATGTTAGAGATTTTGCGAAACGAGAAATACCTCACGTGTATGAACATTGTAGGTCACTCGCAACAATTCCCTTTTCAAAAAGTTGTAGGAATTCCAAAACTGATGGAAAAAGTCACGTGAAACTACTCTCAAAGAAAGGCTTTATTTTGTGCCTTTTATCTTCAACGTTATTGAATTTTTGTGGTACAAGTACGAAAAAATTGGAATATTATGCAGATGGTAAAAGTATAGGGCCATATTGTGGGTCCTATCCTTTGAAATAGGCAGAGTAATAAGACTTTAGGAAGTTTTTTTTTATACTGTGGTATTGTATGAGCTTCGCTTTATCTACATAAAGGTTTATTGTAATGTAGTTAGGTTTTGATCTTTTCGTATAAATTGTCATACTATTGTATTTATGGGATATTTTCTGATCCTCGCCTGAGTACCTACTCGACACTAACGTAGAAGCAATAAGGTGACCTCACCTTATTGCTTCTACGTTAGTGTCGTCGGAAAACTAACACGGAGACCCTGTTTCTACTAAGTACGGTTAATTAATGTAGCGCAAGTGCAACAGTTTTCGCAGCATATCCAAAGATTGCGTTACTACGCCGGCGTAGCATCGTAGCACACGAAGCTACGGCATAGCTACGTAGCATTTTCGTAGCCATTTTTAATCATTTTTCTCATTTACTTACTTGCCATAATTTATTCTGAACTAAAATGTTAACATAAGTTGTTACTTAATGAATAATTAGGTATAAGTAACAACTTAAACCTAATTATTCATTAAAATTAACAATCTAATTTTTATCAAAGTTTTTTTATAAATGAAGTAACTTTTTGCGTTTTTGTAGTCATTCTAATCTACATAACAGGCTTTTAAGGCTATTTAACATCGATACTAAGGAGCTGAGTAAAAATAAAAAAGTCAGGAAGAACGCTAAGACAAAATTAAGTAATATCGCGAGCTGGCGATGCGATGCTATGCTATAGCATAATTAAACATTGGTAATCGGCATTTTTGGGAATTGAGCAATGAATTTCACGGAGATTAAGTCCCGGGCAGAATCTAGAAGAACATAATTACGTGCCCTGTCATTGATTAAATGTTTCGCAAGTGTCGGCAAGCACACATACTTGAGCATATACATACTAAAATCTATAATATTTCACCCCAAAACAAATAGTCCAACACTAACCTCAACAGTCTAATAAAATTTCCCCTCACTCCCCTCACTTCACATTCCCTCTATCTGTATTCCCTATTTCTTGATAAAAAAACCCTCACGATTTGTCGGTTATCCTCGTAATCTTAGTAAAGGGATGCCCTTGTCCCCGGTCGTCGAAGTAGCGTTTATCAAAAGGATTTAAGTGTATTGACTTAAGGCACAGATCACAGAGATCTAGACGCCTTAGCGGCCACTGCTAGACGCGGCACAGTCAATCTTCTATCTATTTATCTTCTACATATAATAAAAGGAGAAACTGACTGACTGATCAATCAACGCACAGCCGAAACTACTAGGACTAGGAACGTGAAATTTTGCACACGGCTTCCTTTTATAATTTAGGGGAGCACTAAGAAAGGGTTTTTGGAAATTCGACCTTAAAAGGGGTGAAATTGGGGGATTTGGTTTGTATGAAAAATCTTATTCCTTGAGTTAGTAAACTTGAAACTTGGCACAAATACTTAACAAAATTATAAAATTGGTCATTTGTTGTTTTTCTAAACTACCCCGTAAACGGGGATTAGGGGCTGTCAAAGTTTGTATCGAAGAATTTTAACGCGCGGTCCTATTAACTCAGTATTTATACCTAAAACCAAAAATAAAGAATAACATGTATCAGGGTTTTTGAAAATAAACCCCAAAAGGGGAAAAAAGGGTAGTTAATTTTACAACGAATGATTTTACTGCGCGTCTTGATTAACTCGAAAATTGGTATAATTAACCTATAAGTCAAATAATGTAAAAAAAAACAGAATACTTTAAAAAAACTAATCCAGTTGAGGGTGAAAATGGGGATATAGTTTGTATGAAAGATCTTATTCGTTTGGCTTAGAAAACATGATATAAACTGATCAAGGTAAATATTAAAGATCATACATTTTTCAAAACTGATTGAAAGTGTAGAAAGGACATTAAATTAAACAAAAAACGAATAGATTAAACATAGGATACTTTTATCCCGATAGTACGTTCCCGGGGGATAATTTCCCTTTTCCACGCGGGCGAAGCCGCGGGCGGAAACTAGCACTTTCCGTACAAAACAAAAGTCACGCCGTTTACTGGTTTACGCGCAATAAAAATGACGAAATAGGAAAATAGCGTAAAGGAACTGGCGGCGTCGAATGTCGGTCCGTGATAGATGTTGTGCGCTAAACGCAGTTCACGATTCGCGATGCTGAGATAGGGGCATTTTGATCTGGTACACGTCGACTTTCTGTTTACATTTTTTATTTATTTAATGGTTCTATGAGTGTGTTTAGTTTATTTAATGATATTCGAGTCGCAATAAATACTTTTACTTTCTTTCTTTTAATTCGGTGTCACGAATTTTATTAGTACTGCCATCTGTAGATGCTGTCGGCGCTGGCGCGGCATTCCGTGCTCTGTGGCCTTAGGCAAACTTGAGGAAATGTCAAATGAATCATGCTTGAATGTGGAATGTAGGGATGTAACTTATTTTGATTCTTCTTTTCATGTTTTGTTGATTTGTTTCTATGGTCTTTTTGTTTTGTGTATCGAGATGAAATTCGAAGGAAACCGGTGTATGTTCAATACTAGTATTTAGCTGCATCCAGTTAGATTGGAAGCTGACTCTAACTCAATTGGGAAAAGGCTGGACCGATTGATTCAAGAAGTTCGAAGTTCCAACTTCAGTCATGCGAAATAAAAATAAAACTTTCAGTTTAATTTTGGTTAATCAATCAAAACAGCAAAATTACATAACACAGTCCCCCGAAATGTCCCCTTCACCATTACCTAATGATTTCGCTGGGAATAAAAAGTGGCGCAACAAACTCCCCAGCAGAAGAAAATTGAGTATAAGCTGTGGGAACATTATTTCATGATAATGTTTACACATGTAAGTTTGAATAAAGACTTTTTTTTATACGGTTTATTCGCCAGTGTTGTGTCCATCACTATGGCAGTTGGTTGACAGACACGCGGCTTTTTTCTACAGCGCAGCTTATACGCCAAACTGTAAACAAATCGTGCTGTGTACAAAGGGCCTTAGGTATACCAAAGTTACTGTCTGGATCTAGCGGAAACTCCTATCTTCACAATATTAAGTTTAACTTCTACTTCCCTCGTCTAAACTATATGGACTACGTCATAATGACGCCACTTATCAGACATGTTTGAAACTGCTATAATTACACTTCAGATCACATGAACAGCGAAGCATGGCAGCCTGGAGCTGTAATTATGAGCTAATAATTGTGGTTTGCTTACGCATTGTGTAAGCATTTATTCTCTCTAGGACCAACTTCTACTTTGCGCAGGAACGACCGGTTGCAGTGAAATGTCAGAACACCTGGTTATATATTAAAGTATTGTACACATCAACCTACAGGGAAAAAAAACCTCTAAAAGCCCGTTGTGTAGATTAAAACGACTAAAAATAAACACAAAAAGTTACTTAATTTATAAAATGTGTTGATAAAAATGAATTGATAATTTTACCTACCTCAAGTTTAATAACCTACTTCAAGAATTGGGCGATTAAATGCAAAGAACTTGCGATACGCGAATCATAAGTGCGGTGCCAAATGGACCACTCCCCCTTATAGTGAGAAACCCTGATTCCTGGCAGTGGGATTGTTATAGGCTAATTATGTTGACGGATACATAGACAGGGAGACGTTGTGTTTTTGAGTGGGTGAAACTTTCTTTAATTTGCGGGAAAGAAAAAAAAAAAAAAGTATTATCATTTTATTAACAATGTTTTAGTACCTACGCAACGCTAAGCTCATTTGGATCCAGTAACAATACATTTAGGTAAACATATGAGAAATACTCGCAAATTAAACAACACGAATTACACGCATTTTAAGAAAAAAAAAAAAAAAAAAGTTCAATATTCAGGCATTAAAAATTTCATTATTGTCGATATAATTAATATGATCCAAAAGACACACGTACGTTCCCTATATTTAATTTATACTAACGATACATTGTACGCCCGACTGGACAAACATATAAAAATAATATTTACTTGGGGCAAATAAATATATGCTTAATGAGATACTCGTGGACGACATCTGGTAACAGGGTTTTAATTGAATTGTTGGTCTTGCGAAATGTACAATTTATGAATATTAATAGGTTGGGCAGCAGTGGTGGCCCAGTGGTAACGGCCACGACTTACGAGTTGTAGGTCGTGCGTTCGAACCCAGCTAGGCGCATTACTTTGTGTAAATAATTTCATCACCACTGCTCTCAAACGGGGATGGAAAACATCGTGAGGAAACCGGCATGTCCTAGAACCAAAAATTCGAAGACATGTGACATCTACCAACCCGCACTGGGCCAGTGTGGTGGATTACGGCCCACTCCCTCTCACTGAGAGGAGGCCTGTGTCCCAGCAGTGGGAACGTTATAGGCTGAGTACGTACGTACGTAATAGGTTGGGCCGTCATATTATTAACAATTTGTATAATATCCGCTGCTGTCTATTTAATGCTACATTGATTAATATAAGAAGGGTTTTCGAACTAGATAAATTGCACAAATGATATGAAGAATTACGGCATCGATAAATCGAGAAATGCATCTAGGAAATTCTTCCAAAATATTGTTTGGAGGCGGAGGAATGATCGTTCAAAATATCGCCTTCCTATTATCTACATGAGCGTCACCTCTAATCACTAAAAATAAAAAATAAACAAACGTTTGTTTAGTATTGATAGAATGCTGTTTAATGAGTATTTTAGTTGCCAGTATCTACAAAAAAGAAAATGCTCTTTTCAGTTGGAGTACTTGTTTATCAAATTGAATTGAATTATTATACTTAAATTGATTAAATATTCAAATCACAACTGTTAAAGACTGATAAAACATGATCATTCAATCGGGCTGCGACAGCTACAACATAACGTACGACGTACTGTGTCGATTTAAAAACAATTAATTTTCCTGACTGCATAAATACTACCTAAACATCTACGAGTTGTATTACGACATCAATGTACCTACAATAAATCATTATATCTACCTACACGCATCCGAAATGCACGGAACAGCCATAAGCACTCACAATATCACGCAAACCCATTATTCCTCCTTCTCCCCACGACTCGAAAACAAAGGAACACTTTATTCCCCCCTTTCCCAAAAGAAAGGAATAAACGATAGTTAATGCAATATTTATTCTATACGCTTTTATTGGCCTGTTCCGTTTACAGTTTACTGTTTAAGTAATTGCCAAATATTCAGTGTTTTATTAACAAGGATGAGTTAACGAGTTAATTACTTGTTGAAAGTACAGACTTGATTGCTCTCAGTTTATTGGTTGTAATTTTTTTATGGATCTCCCAATGTACACCTGGAGATAAGGTTCCCTATTTTTAAATAATTTTGTGGTGATAGGCGGTAGTGTCATAATTTCTGATGCCCAAATAATTACGAATTTCATCATGAAAAATTTCAACAAAATTATGATCAGCGATGGACTTGACCGTCTTATCTACTTTTCAGGTTATTGCTTCAAGTATTTTATCGAAGTTAAAAAGTTACATTCATGATTATGCATGTATAAGGTTTTATTCACGTATTTTTAAGTAACCCGAATCTGATAAAGTCCAAAACAAGTGGCACATTCTTGATTTTTTCTGATGTATAAAAGAAGCGAAATTACGTCGAAGCGAGAGATACATAAACTGTTGGTTACAGAACATTTAAAATACCTCATTCTTCTATAACCCTGTAAAATTATTCACCTCAGCAACGTAAAGCGGGGGAAGTCTATTCTTAGAACACCTCTAAAGCTCCCCGTTCCTCACTTTTTACAACGCTAATAATTTACTTAAACAGCGTGTGAACGTAGCACCAGTAAAGGGGATTTGTACGAAGGCAAACGAAATCACTGCAATATCCCCCAATAAAGGGGGATTTTGTTTATGAAGACTACAAATCGCGACTTTCATTACACGTCGGGCCGAGGAATTGACTGCCAGTATTATGTATTGGAAGTAATTTCACCCCGCCTTGTAGCTGACGTATTGAAATTTTATGTACCTACCTCCTAGAGAAGATTTTTTATTGAACACCGGCAGTGTTACAATAGAAATCAGGTTTTGCAATACTTATGTAACAATACTTACTTTGTATAGGGCAAGAAAAGATGCCTATGAAAAAATAAAATAAAATCTGATTGCACAAAAATGACAAATTATTTAGAGTCATTTTATTTAAAAAAAGATAGTGCCGTTTCTGGCATAACACATAAGTACGCGCATGTCAATAGAAAACTGCGTATCGGTAATTTGAGATCACAAGGACCGCTAAAGAACCGAATGGATTGCGGAGCATTGTTATAGTAACACAGTCTGGACTGTATTTAAAAGGACGGGCTCGTAGCTAAATAATAATAGCTACACGGGACAATCAGAGGTCAAGCTACGCTTGCAAAGGTTGTTCCGTGGATGGGTGACCATTCATTACACGCCACAAACTTACCGTGCCCGAAAAGCACGTTAAACCGTTGGTTCTAGCTGTCATTTGTAGATTGATTGACAGTCGTTACCCACGTCAGAAGCCTGACCAAAACCTGATAACTAGTCTTTAAGCTCCATGTTAGACTTGAAGCTGACCCCAAAATAGTTGAGAAAAGGCTGGGCCGATTGATTGAGTTCAAACTGTATTTCCGTGCCAGTTAAAAATTAAAAAACATGGTCTCTTGACAAAGCGACGTTTTTCTTCTCACATGGTTTTGAATCGAGTCAGTTTTTTGTAATCATAACCAAAGTGTGATAGAAATACAGTTTTGTAATCACAACTTTACCACTATCGGAACAAACTTACGAAATTCAATAATAGCTTCGAGGTCACACGATAACGGCTGTCCACTGCAGAGCATTTTTCGACACCGTAATGTCAAATATTGGTGAAAATTACAGATTTTGACGTCCACCCCAACCTTACTCGAGCCAGCCCGCATCGCTGAGCCTGTAGCTTTACATTCGTTCCGATCCAGCCTGTCACTTGCTTAAATATTTTGCTAATAATTCCGATCCAGCCTGTCACTTGCTGCCCAACCCCAGCGACGCCCTAAGCTGAGGTCCATACCCCACCGAGGATGCTCTTAGCGTGAATCTAGTCGCTAAGCTTTTAAAGTTGTTAGGCCATGGAAAATCTGGCTAAGCAGATGTCAACTTTCTAGGATAACCTGCGAGATACCATTCACAAAAGAAAAACAGGCTTGACGATGGGCGTTGTAAATGCTTTACTACAGAAAAAAGTAGGTATGAAGAAAGAACCTCAAACAAATTGAACGACAAACAAAAACATAGTGCGAGTATTTAAATCGGGGAACTTCTCGGTATATTATGACAACTGACAATTTGCCCCTAAACACATTTTATCACGCAATATAAACACAGTCGACGAACTGCTAAAGCAAAGAGTAATGCGGTAACTGAAAGCATATTTGTCGAACGCTTTTATGTATATGCACAAATATTTGTAGCAAACATCGTTATATAATGTAAATTTGGTATAAACAACGTGAAAATCATGTCGTTATATACAAATTATACTAAAGTGTCGTGCAGTTCTGACTGTGATGTTCTGATTGTGAGGTTTAACTTTGAGGGTTTGTAGATGGCTAGGTCTTTTTGAAGCCTTCGTTTCTCCTTAGAACCCCAACGCCGTTGCCATAAATCTTTTTACTTTTTAAATAGAACTTTTTTTAAATTTATAACAATCCAAACATGGTCCACTGTTGCCTATTAAGTATGAAGTAACAAAACTAATAGTTTAAACTTATAGTTGGATCATTCCATATCGGCTTCCTGTATTCAATTAAAGACGTATCTAGATGAATAATTTTAATCATCATCTCAGCCTCGTTGGCGTAGTGGTTAAGACCGCAACTGCTGAGCCCTGAGGTCCTGGGTTCAATTCCCAGGTTGGGCAAAGAGTTGTTTGGGTTATACCATTATTAATATCTAAGAAACGCTGTTTGATTTTGTGCCCGGTTTATAGTAATATGTTCGACTGGTGAGCCTTTGGCAAATACAGGCCTGAAGATTATACTTTTAAAATGTAATTTATAAAATACTAGGTTTTGCCAGCGGCTTCGCCCGCGCGGAACTTTCATCCCCTATTTAACTCCCGTAGGGGTTGAATTTCGAAAAATCTCTAATAAAAAGGAAACTTTCAGCTTTGTAAGTCCAAGCGTTTGGGCTGGGCGTTGATGAGTCAGTCAGTCAGTCAGGGTTTTTTATATAGATCACTAGCTTTTGTCAGCGGCTCCGCCCGCGTGGATGTCAGTTATCGCGTAAAAATGTAACCTATGTCCTTCTCCATATCCCAGGCTATATCTCTACGAAATTTCATGACGGTCGGTTCAGCGGTTTAAGCGTGAAAGTGTGACAGACAGACAGACAGAGTTACTTTCGCATTTATAATAATTATAAGTAGGGAAGTAGGGATATTAGTAGGGATTTATTAACAAAATATTGCCACTATCATCATCAGCTGCCTAGCTTTTTTTCATACTATTTTGGCGTCGGTTTCCAGTTATCCAGATGCAACTGAATACCAGTATTTTACATGGAGCTAGTGTCTATCCGACCTCCACAATCCAGGAACTGGGCAATACCCCTTAGTAAGACTTTCAGGCGACTTTTTACGACCCGTGACGATTGTCAAAGTTCCACGAATGACAACCAGGACCAATGTCACGGAGGAATCTGGGTGTGTAAAGATGGTGACCCATCCACGGACCAACCGCGGCAAGCCTAGCTTTGCCGCATCGACCGTGGGGCTGTTATTACTGAGCCACGAGCTCTCTTTCTCAAATGATAACACTGCCTATTCTCCAGGGCACAGGCGTGGCCGTGTACATACTCGTAATAAACATAATTATAATAAATGATGTGCCACCACAAGCTGAATCTAAATTTATTGAGTTTCATAGCCACTGACGATTTGTCACTGCGAATGACTGGCGCACGAAATATCGCTGTAGGCTCGTTACAGATGACTGACTTGCGACTATAAATCTGTGTTATCCTCTATTGTAAAAGATTATGTATTTAATCGAACTCAAATAATTTATATTTTTAATAACATTTAATATTTTATATTAATTTTTTTCATAATATTTTTGTGAACCACAATTAATTACTATTTTGGACTATAAAAAGTAACTGCAACCAACTTGGATTAATCGCTCGCCGAGTGCTGCCACTGCACCGCTAGCTTCGCTCACTTAAGGCGAAGATAGATGACAGCTACCTACAGCGATGCACTGCCGCCCGTCGCGCGCAAGAGACCTCGCCTCAACGCGCATCAAGTTTTTCGAAAAACAACCCATGTTGATTTATCAAACACAATTAAAAAAAAAACCGTATACTAAATTTTGGGTCATTAAATTGTATTTTAGAAGGTGAAAGTTTCATGGAAATACACCGGAAAGTTTTTGCGTGATTATAATTTTTATGTCCGCGATAGACATTACTTTAGCAATTAATTACATTATGTTATAAAAATATTATTTCAAATATTCACATATCAAATGACGAAGAAAATTGTCTAGTTTAACATATATTTTTTCCAAATACACGAGACAAGCCATTTAGACGTGATCTTCAATTTAAAGTCCTTAAAAATCATCTATCTCCGCCTTAAGAATTATCTCGCGCGCCTACCTACCTGCCTATCCTGCCTGGTCGGGGTACCCTAGCTTAGTTACTGCAACCATTTTGAAAGGCCAGAAAGTTATAAAGAAGCCTATTTATTTATTAATGTTTTTAGAAGTTAAAATGAATAGCTTAAAATGAATAGCTTAAAAAAAGCTTACATCATAAGAAGGTCGCTAAGATTTTAGAGGGTCAATTAAATATTTGTCTAAGATATGTAACTTTTGATGAAAATATAAATCAATTGCTTATCACTACTTAACTTTAATAATGTTTATAAATAAGGGGGATAATTGTACTTTTGTTTAGCGTATAGATGGAAAATGCTATTCATGCTGGCTTCGTCCAAACTATGAGGTATCGGATAGGATCAAGTATATGAAGGGTTATTTTCATGTAAATAAAATTGTGTTGTTAGTATATTTAAATACACTAAGTCTTGAAATACTGTTTGATGTTTTCATTAATCTACTTAAAAAAAAATGCTGTTAACAGAACGACTATGACAAAATAGACGAAATCGAACAGTTTCTAAAATGTTACTCCCAATTTCCAGATCCATAAATCACTCACGAACTTAGTAAACTGTTATCCAACTATAACTAACCACAGTCGCAGGCGTGTAACGAGCCTAACCAATATGTCAGTCACAGTTGTGGTTTAGCCCTGTCAGATGTATCGTTGTATGTCACACAAAGCAAATCTTTGATACTGCTTACATTGTTAAACGAAGTTATACATTTCAGAAATGCAAATAGTACTCGTCAAACAATAACTGACTGCTCTACAGATACCGGTAACATCTTTGTATTGCGTTCAATCAAAATGACAATATTGTATTTCGCACTAGTTTTTGCCAATGGCTTTGTCTGCATTAACCAAGTTAAACACCTTAACAAATGATACACCTGGACCTTTCTCATGAAGCATTCTGTCTATTGGTGAAAACCTCTTGAAAATCCGTTCCGTACTTTTTGAGCTTATCGCGAACAAGCAGAGACGCGGTAGGGGGGGGGGGGGGGGACTTTTTGCTTTTTATTATGTTGTAATAAACCTACGGGCAGTTATGAAACGTCAGAAGCTAGGTACACGGTTCCTATTGGTCATTTCCTATTGAGAAAAGGTAGGTCTGTCAAGTGTAGGTCTGTCAACAGGTAGGTACGTACAGTAGCCTCCACTAATGGTGCCCCAATCTCAAAAAGCAATAGATTGACACTTCGCTTTAACTTACGACCTTCTTATAATAAGCAAATAGGCTATAATACTATAGACACACACACTCTCATACGTTTACAAATGAATGTATTTCCTAAATTCAACCGTTAAAGCAAATGGCATGATAGCTGAGTGGTTACCGCACTTGATTATCGCGTTTGAGCGCAGCGAGTCGCAGTTAGTCTTTTTATTGTTTTAAAAATCACTTTTGAGTATAGTTTCTTGTTCTGTTCTTCTTATTCACTAAACTCGTAAAACTTTATCATTATACCCACAGAAATCTAAATAAATTTAAATGGTTTACGACTCATTCACCGCGACTTATAGAACGGTGTTGGTTGATATTGTGTGCTAGTGACGTGTGTTTCATCTATTAGCGTTCTTCTAATTCATTTTAAAATGGAAGCAAATTTAATTATAGAAATGAAAGCGAATATTATTGCGCTGCATAAAAGTGGACTTAATACCTATATCACTGATACCTATGTGATGAAACCGGACTGAGTGTGAGTATTATGATTTAAATATATATTAAACATTTATTTAATTAAAGTATAACTGCTGATCCTTGTAGTTATTTTTAAATGTTTTATAAATATCACAATGTCTAAATAGAATAAAAATATAAAATTTCAATGTAAATTTATTTCCTAGATTATAGAACGATGAAAATAACAATAAACTTAATATATATCTATGTGAAATTGCCCTTTTAAATAATTTTGTTTCTAAATAGTAGGTAATACATAAAGTGTGTATTTTGCTTAGTAGCCTAACAGTACCCCTTTTTTGTTTTAGTGAAATACTGTGAGTCGGTGGGTGAAAAGATATGAAGAAGGCGCTAGCCTTGCTCGTGGAAAGCAAAGTGGAAGACCCCAGCTCCTATAACAGGCACACGTTCAGCGAATATGAAACAAGTGGTCTCAAAACGACAAGACATTTTGCCGAATTATTCGACACATCTTTACAAACCGTGCGCCGTGCACTCCACGCAGAAGGTTCGCATCATCGAAAACCAGCTCGAGAATCAGCTCAAAAAACATAGTTAACGGAAAAAACATTAACATTAAGTTATAAATTACAAATATTTATTTATTTTAGTAATATTCAAATAATATTTTGTCTTATCCGTAATCTGGATTATTTTGAGGTTTAGTTTCAATCTTCTTTTCGGAATGAAAATTAACACTTAAGCTATAACCTCTTTAAATCCTATTAAATACGATTTGTTAACTTTTAGGTTTGAGTTAGAACGAACTCACTCGCAGTAGAATAAAAGTAGTACTACTGAGTCATTTAATTGTATTGTGACAACTTGTCTGCATTTGTTACTTTTACGTGGGTAGATTTTTGTAGAATATTGTGATTTATTTAGAGTACCGACACACAGTAGTAATCAGCACAATATTATTATATTACTAAGATACAATAGCCTGAATATCATAGTTCACCAACTAGCTTATTTACTTCAATAAATTGTTGTTTATGAGAAAATAAACTGTTTTAACAAGAAGTTATTATTGGTTATTTTTATACATTCTTCATGAAGTTATAACGAATAAACATTTTGTAATCATTTATTATTGGTAAACCTTTATTTAAATAACAATACGAGTAATAAAAAAAAATTGTTACGTTATTATTCTGGTATATTAATAAATCGAATAATAAAAGAACAGATGCAGATGATTGTTGAAAAGAAAAATTAAAGCTTCATCGCGAGATTTGAACCCAGACCTATGAGTTTCTTAATCCAAGACGATACGCTGCACGCTACCGGAACTCAAATTATACAAGTAAATTTTAGCAATGGTATGAACCGACCAAGGTCATGTCTGTCGTCGCCGACGGTATGTATAAAATACAGAGAGTAACGCCAGTGTGTGAGTGCAGCGGTGAGTTTTGTGTTAATACATCACTTATACACACAGCTGTAGGTACGGCCTGGACCGCCACTTCATAGCAATATAGCCCTTAGTATGCGACTGCTTTAGTGAATCTTGATAGTACCTATTTAATCCGTAAGGCCTATCGGTCAGATATTCACAAAATATAAAATAATGTACTTCATTATCTGCCTAGCCTTTTCCCAACTATGTTGGGGTGGCTTCCAGTCTAACCGGATGTTGCTGAGTACCAGTATTTTACATGGAGCGACTGCCTATCTGACCTCCACAACCCAGTTACTTTGGGGGAGGCCTATGTCCAACAGTAGACGTCTTTCGGCTGAAATGATGATGATGATTAATACCAAATTACAACATTGCTATTAAGATCACTAATATAGACATAAAATTAGAATTGTATTAAGTAAATGTCAAATAATGAGAAGAAAAAAGGCAAAAAAGTATGTAAAAACGAAAAATTAAAAATACATCGTAAATGCTTTGAGTTTGATTGGTTTTGTCACCGCTGACGTGCCGTCAGCCCGACTATACCAACAAAAGCTCACAAAATTATAAAATCATATAATCTTTTAAGCTGATTAACGTTCTCGCACTTAACTGACCTTTTTGGGACACCTTACCATAAAAAGCAACATTTTAAGCTGGGTACAGACCGGAATAACCCAAAACGCAAACAATAACTGTTCGTTGGCGCGGTGTGTACCCAGCGAGTAAATAATTAGGTCCATACTCTTCCCGTGACGACAGCTGATAGTTCACAAAAAATACATGAGAGTGATCGGTGTCATTCCGTCCCCTGCAATGCTCTCGTTTTAGTAATAACAAAATATTGACATGTTTTGATGCGTCAAAAATATGCCTTGTGATTCGGTTCGTTGGTTCGGTTACAAAACGAAAGTTGTTGAGGTTTTCGTATTTGTTGTCCTAAGCAGGTATAGAAATTGGCACTAAATCGGTGACCTTTGTAAGATCAACGTTTGCGGTTCAAGCTCCTGAAAATATCAAAGACTTTGTTCTTTAAATAGATCGCCAGCAAAAATCGGTAAACCTGAGACAAATTGATTGATAGATGGTTGATTCCTATAATTAACGGAGCGTTATTGGTTAAAATTAAGACTTCTTTCTTCCAATAATGAAGCAAAGACCTCATAGTTTTGTATACTAGATCCTTCCATATGGAAGTACCTACCATATCACAGGTAAAAATGGTTTACGAATAATTAAATGCCCATTTTAACAACAAAAATAATAGTTTAAAAAAACTAAAAAAACACGCTTTTATTGCTGACCGAACTAAAAAGTAGAAAATAATTTTTAATTACAAAGAGTTTATGTTACAGTAGGTAGTAGGAAGTCAATAATTCAGTTCAGAGTAAAAAGCGTGGGGTGCATTTTCCTATATTTTCATGACTCTCCTCTCCTAAATGGTTGCCAATAGAATAGTTGTAATAATTAAAATATCAAGCACCCCACGCTTTTTACTCTGAATTGAATTATTGACTTCCTACTACTGTAACATAAACTCTTTGTAATAAAAAAATATTTTCTTCTTTTTAGTTCGGTCAGCAATAAAAGCGTGTTTTTTTTAAATATTATTTATTTTCCATTTTTTAGTTCGATCAAATTTTATCGGGAAAATTTTAAAAATTTGAATGAAAAAAAATGAAAAATTTTTTTTTTAGAAATTTTGAAATTTTTTATCGGGTTATTGCATTGTCATCGGCCCTTAAGACGTGTGCAAAGTTTCAAGTTTATCAGACGTCTAGAAACCAGTGAAAATTAGGCTCAAAGATTCCGTTACATACATAGATACATACATACATACATACAACCCGAGCTAATAAAAGCGTTATAAAAACAAATACAATTGCTAAACAAAACGAAATATATTTGTATATAGAAACCGAGAATGAAGAAACAAATGCCGGGCGCCCGAAAACCAATATCAGCCAATTTTGGTCATCGGTTTTCCCTTTTGGGCCCCGATTAGATAAGCGAAGGGACACTATTTGATACTACGATTCTACTAATCACAGTATCCAACGTAGTCGTCCTATTAGTGGTTACGGTAAGTCAGAAATCTTAAAAATTTAATGGATTTCGTGTTAACCAGTAACTGGGTTATTTATGACGTTCAGTTAAATAGTCGATCCGAGTAAATTAAATTAAAACCTGTGGGATCGGGGGGACTTCTGTCAGGAACTCGTTCCTTTTTAATTTTTTTACTACATCTTTAAAACAATTAAACTTTATTTTTCCCATACTTTCGGCTTCAGCACCCTCGAAAACCATAAAAAACTATCTCGCCATGTCTGTCTCTTTCTATCCTACTATAATACAATATATCCCATAATCCTATATCCTACTATAATATTTTGTGAACGTTTGTATGTTTAGATCTTTGTTACTCAATCACACTAAAACGGCTGAACGGATTTGGATAGAATTTGGCGCACAGATATTTTGTAACCTTGATTAACTTACTTATTTATATACGGTTTAAGACATTTATTTCTCAAAAAGAATACAATTCACTTAATATGAGAAATACAAGGTAATCTTGAAACTAAACATGAGAATTACTTATGAAGAAAGTAGGTATTCGTAAATAAGTAAGTTAATTAGAAGACACACAATTTTTAACCCCCGACGCAAAAACGACGGGGTGTTATAAGTTTGACGTGTGTGTGTGTGTGTGTGTGTGTGTGCGTGTGTGTGTGTGTGTGTGTGTGTGTGTGTGTGTGTGTGTGTGTGTCTGTCTGAGGCAACGTAACTCCCGAACGGATGAACCGATTTTGATTTAGTTTTTTTTGTTTGAAAGGTGTATTAGTCGGGAGTGTTCTTAGACATGTTTCATCAAAATCGGTTCAGCCGTTTGAAGATTATCAGCTCTTTTCTGGTTGAAAAACGGATTTTAGCCTCTGATCAACTCAAAATTTGGGATTCTATTACTTCAATGATATTAGACGAATAAAATAACCTTGAACTGATGCTGGAGCAACACCTGGAATTTCCAGGAAACCCAAGTTATTCACCAACAAACAGCAGAAGTATCGTGTTTGGGCTCATTGAAAAGGTCTCAATGAATAGATTATAGATAAATGGTGATTTAAGGGAGACATTAAGTTTAAAAAGCAAGAAATAAAAATTAAATTAAAAATTTAAAAAACCCCCGACCCACACAAAAACTCCAAAAAGTAAAAAATAATATTTATAGGCCTTTTAATTTTAACGTAATATTTTCATCAGGGCATTGTCAAGTCGGGGGACGGTCAATGAAAACGCCAAACAGAGGCCTAGCCGTCCCCCGACTTGACAATGCCCTGATCAAAATATTACGTTAAAATTAAAAGGCCTATAAATATTATTTTTTACTTTTTGGAGTTTTTGTGTGGGTCGGGGGTTTTTTAAATTTTTAATTTAATTTTTTACAGTGTTATGGGTAAGAGGAAAAAGCGTGTGTACTATTACATATCGATTATTGAAGGCAATAGCAATTACACATTGAATATACATATATGCTTTTTATCCTGGTAATACGTTCCCGTGGGATGATTTTCGAAAACCACGCGGGCGAAGACGCTCGCATAAACTAGTTATAAATAATAATAAAAACTTTTTAACAAAAAAATTAAACCGCCTTCCGAACTTAGTTATTGGGATTGGACAAAGCTAGTTTATTATTTTTTACTTTTCGGTTTTTCGGCGGTTTAATTTTTTTGTTAAAAAGTTTTTATTTTATAATTTTTTGTGGCTATAATCTACTAATTACTACATGCTTAATTTTTGATTACTTTTTGTAATACACAACTCAGTATTAAAATCTGTGAGTAAACAATCAATCATCCCCTGTTTTCTTACCCTTAGGGTTGGAATTTTTCTTAAGAATTATCGAAATCGGACTACTCTGGAAAAAGTTATGCGTGGTCATACATAAAAAAAAAAAAAATACGCGTCGAATTGAGTAACCTCCTCCGTTTTTTCGTCGGTTCAAAAAGTAGCATGGAAGGAGTCTCATAACACTCTTTCGATACTTGACGATTTCTACAATGTTACTCCCATGGCAAGCTGCGTTAGTGAACTTCCTTCCAAAAGCTGGTCATACAACTTCACTGGTTGTCAAGTTGAAACTCAACACCAAAATATTATTTGTAAAAAAGCAACTACACTAATAGATAAATGGAACCCAAACTATGTTAGTTACTCTATAAAATATGTATTTTAGTCGCGTCAATTAAATTCGCTGATAAAGCCTTCGAGTTTTATTTACAAAAATCGTATGTAAATCCGATACAGGATACACATATTCGCTCAGGGCTATTGACAATTAAATCACTTTTGTTTGTGAATTTAACTTGAATGCAACATGTAATAAATAAATAGAACACCGTGATTTTTATTTGTTACTAGGGAATGTTTTTTGAAGAGAACACCTCTTTCAATGGCACCAGAGTGGCGAAGGGTTGCCCGCAAGGGGGCCCCTTCTCGCCGCTCCTATGGAACCTGGTCGTAGACAGCCTCATCAAATCACTAAACGACAAAGGTTACTTCACCGTAGGCTACGCTGATGATTTAACCATTATAATAAATGGCACCCATGAAAATACCCTATGCCACCTTATGCGCCAAGCCTTGAAAATAGTCGAAGACTGGTGCAACAAACACCAACTATCAGTGAACCCCACAAAAACCGAACTGATCCTCTTCACAAAAAAGAGGAAACTCGCGGAACTACTGTACCTTCCACGCCTGTTTGGGACTGAAACTGAAACCAAATACCTGGGCATCGTTTTGGACAAGCAGCTGAACTGGGCAAAACATACTAACTACATCACTACTAAAGCCAGCATATCCCTGTGGCAATGCAAACGAATGCTGGGCAGGAACTGGGGTATTAGCCCCAGAGTCACCTACTGGCTATACACCACAGTTATTCGACCAATTATCACATACGGCTCAAAAGTCTGGTGGCCCAGAACAGACCTGAGTACAGCCCAAAAAGACCTAGAAAAACTGCAGCGTTGCGCCTGTGTTGCCATCACTAGCTGCATGAAGGAACCCTAGGCAAAGACTCTAGAGTCAAGCATACACGTATTAGGGACGATGCGGTCAAACGACAACCAATGATGGCATCACCCTGCGATAAAACCCCCAAATTGCACTGCTTTCAAAAGCACTACAACCTTACACTCACAGAGGAACAGTTAATCACTCAGGCCCGGAAGAGCTAAGAGTCTACACGGATGGATCAAAGACTGACTCCGGAACCGGAGTCGGAGTTTTCTCACACGATCTTAACATAAACATATCCAGCTCGCTGGGAATGTTCAACACTGTATACCAGGCGGAATGTGTTGGTATTATACAAGCGGCACACGCGATAGAAGCCAGGAGAGTCATAAACACCCACATATGGATACTCTCCGATAGTGCTTCAGTTCTCCAATCCCTAGGGAAAAAATACATAACATCGAGTTTAATACTAGAATGTCACAATGCACTTCAACGAGTAACAGTTTTTTACCGCAACACTGTGAAGTGTTGCGGTGTTGCGGTTAAAAACTGTTACTCGTTGAAGTGCATTGTGACATTCTAGTATTAAACTCGATGTTATGTATATTTTCCCTAGGGATAAAAGGCAATGGCAACAATGCACTGCAATGGATAAAAGGACACAGCGGATCACTAGGCAACGATGCTGCTGACGAACTGGCTAGGAGGGCATCCAGCGCGTCAGTATGTGGACCCGAGCCCATTATGCCCATTCCATTTAACCAGATACGCAGGTGGCTTCAGGACTACACACACATACAAGCAGAGAGCTGGTGGACTTCGAAACCAGGCTGCAGGCAGTCTAGGGAAGCAATGCCATCTTTGAATGGCAGGCTGACCAGACGTCTGTTACGCCTGGACAGAAAGGACCTACGTCTGGTGACTGGGACCATCACGGGACACTGCCCGCTAAACAAATACTTCTACACAATAGGCACGGACAGCCTCCTGTGCAGGGCCTGCATGGAGGCTGAGGAAACCGTCGCGCATGTGCTTTCGAATGCACAGGCGTAGCCCAGATTAGGACAGAAACCCTCCGGGCATCGAGATCTTACACGGATGTTCTCAACAGTAGTTATAGCTAACTTCTGGAGGGAGGTGGGCTGGTTGGAATAACCATTGACGGCCGCCATGGCTCACGCACAATGGTCCACTTAAAGGACTAAGTGCGGAAACCAAACCCAATAACATAGAACATGGCACCAGAAGTTGAAAATATTTGTGTTTGTTTTCCTTTTTTCTTTCAAAACGTTGAAGAAAATGTTCAAAAACTAAAAATTCTAAGATTGTGACATTTATCCTGAGTCCGCATGGTAGATTAAGCTCCACTCCCTCTCACAGAGAAGAAGCCTGTATCCCAGCAGTGGGGACGTAGAAGCTGATTATGGTTGATAAATTTCTGCTATTAAGATTAAATGACTGAGATCAAAAGATCATGAGCACCGAACCGGTGTTTTAAAGTTTTTGATTACAGTCAGTCTTGAAACATCAGACAGACATATTATTAGTTGAATGCTGGATGACATGTTCCGTGTGGTGCCGGATGTAAAAGAATAGCACCATCCCATTTCTTCCCGTGGGTGTCGTAGAAGGCGACTAAGAGACTTACTAGAGAATGGGCCGCAGCGTTCTCTATGCATTTGACCACCATACTGCGATCGCCAACCCGCCTGCCAAGCGTGGCGATTATGGCAAATCCCCCTCTTTGGACGTCTTTCGGCTGATATGATGATGATGATGATGAATGACATGTAATTATTTGCGTTGCAAGACTAAATGGCTTTAAATACAAATGAATTCACAACCTCACAATTATTTACAAAATTCATAAATAATAGTAAAACTCACGCCATCTTCACATGGAGGTAGGTAGAAACTATAGAACGCCACCGGCTATGATCCTTATGATTACACACTCCTTTTGCTTCATATCAAACATATTTGTAGCCATTTATTTCTATTTACTTATTTGTACTCACAAAATCGTCACGTACCACAAATATTATAACTCGCATTCGGCTCATAAAATATCAGTAACATTTGGAACTCACCAAGACAGCGTTAGGTACATCTGCGAGTTTCAGTGACAAATGTTCGTATACGGTAATAATTCATACTGTAATACGGTTGTGACGTCATCTCCGTGCAAATGTTTTAGACACCTGCCTATGCTGGATAAAATAAGCTTACTTACTTATGTATGGGAGGTACTGAACCGAGAATATTTGATGTGGTTAATGTATGGTGGCTTAATGTATAAATAGCTTTTGCAAATTGACGCGGTATTAAAAATAAGCTCAGATAATGTCCCAAATTAGCGTTTTTGCTGTCGTTGTTTTAATGATAACTAAAGTAAGATATGTAATAAAGAAATTAACGCGTCGAGATAGTTCTATCCTAGCTTTATAGTCTTCCTGTTCTCTTAGCACAACTCTACCAGGTCAATTTCTGTATGTATAACCTAGTGGTTACTTTAAAATTGTAATACTGGAAATACATATTTATTTATCATTTTTATTTATTATTAATTGCCAATCCACCATGACATGACAGTAAATCAATCTCAACAAGGTACTCGAGTTTAAGGACCAGTAATAAAATTTTCATAGCGCATACAATCATCTGAATTGCGACTCCTAAAATCGTCAGACTAAAACTCACGCATTTTTAGACTACGAAGACCCAAGACCTCTACTAAAGACTCAGGCTGCTTTTCCACCAGAGATGTGCTATACAGCTATGCTGCGAGGATGTGAAGGCTTGCCTACGAAACTATGTGTCCTTTTTGACTAATGCCAAGTTGCGTAGCGGAGCGAGTAGGAGATGTGCTATGAAGATGCGACGCTACGAGGTAGCTGAGCGAGGAAGATGCACCGCTCGAACTATACGATGCATTGAAAGTAGGGAAGCATTTTGGGAGATATAAAATAACCTATTGCTTCCAAGATGGTATGTCTACTTTCGGTGACAAACGCACGCCTACTGTGCTCTGCTATGTACAAATAGCTATACCACTCGCGCATAGATACCTCCCATCAAAAGCACGCATATTTCTATATAAAACACTGAGCTTGGTTGAACCAGTTTCTCCCCGTAGTATATTATATGGACTAATGAATACGATTGATGGATATCGAACGGATCCATTACAACGAACCATCACATCTCCAGTGGAAAAGCAGCCTGAATATGTGATTTTAAAATAAAATTATGCAACACAAAAGAAAACAAAAGCTTCGAGCACTTAATACGACATGACATACACTGATATTAATTGGAAGGTAATTGACATCTCTAAACGAATGAGCAGTAACCGAGAGCAAATGATATTGAACGAGAAATATCACAAAGAACATGTAATTCATTCAAGTTACTGTAGTGGCCTTGGAGATGGCGAGCTGACACATTCTATTGATCCTAGAAAGAAGAAGAATGAAATGTACGTAGAAATACGACTACTTATTGACTAGTACAGGCCTAGATGTTTTTATGCGAGGCAATTTGTTGAAAACCTACCGTAACCTTAAGGGCACACTTTGCGCGGGCTTGAACTCACTGGTGGGCCTGGCTAAAAATCACGCTGTCTCACCAGGCTTCGTACCCGACAGAGATAGTATCAGTGGTGAGCAGTTAGACTCTATACACGCACAACGTTATTGAGTGAGATGCAGGAGCATTTTTGGCAAAAAAATAGCGAAAAACTTAAGAAAAGTCCTTCAGAAGATCGGGTTTTATGAAAAAACCACTGCATAAATCAATGACCAATAAAGTTTATTGAACTTATTGTTAATTGAACTTTGTCGGTACCGTCTTGGTTTTCAAGATTTTACACTCCTTTTATTACTTAAACACGCTCAAAGTTAGGTTAAATTAGCAAGAAAAACGAATCTTTGTTGGCTCATAACTTTTTAATAGCTTTTTATTTTAGTATTCCGTTTCTGTACAGACAATAATAATAACGAGACAAAACCATACCATGTTTAATTTTTGATGTACTTAGTCAGACAGTGGAGTAAAACCCTCCCGAAGTTTGTATGGAAAAAATGTGGACAAGTGTCACCTTAAGGCGGAGATTTCTTGAAAACGCCCAAAAAGGTGGTTTTTAAAATCAGTGTATCTCTTTAACCGTAAATAATTTTCAAGTCTTTTTTGCATACAGTGATAGAACTCAAAACATACTTTAATGCATCAAAAAAATCATCAAAGTCGCCGATAAATTATCTTTAAAACCAGTTTATCCCTTCAATAACAATGATTACTATAATTAAAAATATACCATAAAATTTCAAAGGCCAAACTGCATTTAGTGATGTTATTATTTACTATCAAATAGTTATATCTAATTTTATACGATTTTATTTGCATTTTTACGACAATGCTTGCTCATTTATTATTACAGATTTTAACCCGTATCGGATTGCAGTAAGAACTAATATCGCAAATAACGACAATACGACGAGTGCATTCAAAATACCAGGGCCATAAGCTAAACTTAGAATCTCTACAAAGAGATATAACCATTCGTCTAAAAAAATATAAGAAAATATAAACAAAAATTGATTTACGAGCTTAATTAATATCAAATTATGGTAAAGACTAAAGTAATCCTAATGACCATTAACTTATCCCTTAAAGCTAATGAAGGAAAAAAAAAGAAAAACAATAACTCACATAGGGATTGCATAAAAATCCCGGGATTTTAGTAATCCCGGTTTTCCTGGCCACACAGAGAGATGGAATCGTTTAATTTTGTGAGAACATCGTCTCTGCTGTTTTAAATTTAATTACATTCTCATTCATTCTGACTCATCCCTGAGGCGGTTTTTGGCCTGATTTATTGCTCTGCTATTTTTACAGATCGTACTTTGGCCATAATTGATTTCGAATTGTACATTTTCTAAGGACAATTTTAAACTTTTTATGTTATGGTAGGTAGGTATGTTTCGAGTTTTCAGCGTTTGATTGTTTCAATGATTTTTTGAGGAAGTTGTAATTTTACTTGGGTTGATTGTTTAGGATATTGGAAACATACAGTGTTTCTAAAGTAAATAAAAAGGTAAGAAGAAGTACCTACAGAGGTCAATTTATAATAGGAACCTAAAACTCTTCTTAGGTACTCGACTGCGAACTGCGCTACGCGAAGGAGAGTAAATGGTGTCGTGTTTATCAGCTTATGTACATAAGTTGGTTCTTTTGTGACCAAACACGTGGGCCAACTTTGATGATTCCTACGTCACCCAATTTGAAAAAAAGGATGGAAACAAGATGACCTATTTTCGGCTTCAATCCCATAACCCCATACATAAGTAAGTACTCAGATTTAGCGTCAATAAAAGTTAAAATTCTCTTTTTTTTTCAGTATGGGTTGTCATCAAATAACTTCTCCCGCTCTGGGTGGAGCGAAAGGGCGTGTCAGACTTTTACTGACTAAAACCTACCCGTGTTCCTTCAGTTGCCTGTGTGTCAGGGTCCACGGTATCTCTTTCGAGCAACCCGCACCCCTGCAAGCCGGGCCCTTACGGACCCCACCAGTTAGTGCTGGCATCTCTTTGAGGCGCGCGTGGCACACTACGCACCGTTGGCCCGGACTTGGTCCTTACCGGACCGCGAGCTACCCATTACTCGCCGTCCGCAAGCCCGCGCCTACGATGGCCGGGAAATAGCCTAGGATTTCCGACGCTCGGGGCGTCTCCTGCGGCGACTAGGGCCGTGAGAGCGCATATTCAGTCTCCATCTTCACGAGCATTACTGCTTCGCAGAAGGAGGTGACGGCAACCCATGCACTCTCACACCGTACCATGGCCTGGACTAGGTCCGGACGCGAGAGGTCGTCGCTGCCGATCACCTCCACAAGGACACGGTGGTACTCCGCCCAATCCGGGCAGACCTCCACAATATGCTAAACCGCATCATTTCCTCAGTGCGATTAACGCAGTGGAAACACCCGGGTATTTCCTCCCGCCATATACGAAACAGGATTCTTCCAAAACAACCGTGTCCGGTGAGCACCTGCGTCAGGTGGAAGGTAAAGACGCCGTGGCACCTCTCAATCCACTCCTCAAAGAGGGGGACTTACCACCACAATCGTGGCGTGCCCCAAAGGCTTAAGATTACGTTTTTGATAATTTGATGCTGAAAAAAAAATTGTTTACATAGAAATTAAAAGAGAACACAATTGCTGCAGTATTGTATTTTTACCAAAATACAAGCCCAGGCTTATTTTGGACGCATACAGTTTTACAAAAAATACAAAATACATTTCAACTGAGTAATACCTAACTCTATTTCCATTGTGGACATTAAATAAATTATTTAATATTCTGCATCAAAATCTAAAACGCCAGCAACAGACCCTCAAAAGACAGATACTAAGTTATTCAGTGCTCTTTCTTACATTTACATCAGAAAAACGTTTTATTTTCTTGAACAAGCACACAACAACAAACACAACCTAACCCACTTTATACATACATAACAAGCTCCCACAATTTCCTCGTCACTTGACTTATGAGACATGAGACACAACGCCATTGGCACTTGAGATGAGAGACAAATGATATCGTGTTCCTTTCGATGCATTCTCCTCTGCTATAGCTGATAGCGCTTCTTGAGATAACACCGTGGCTCGAATTAGGATAAACTAGAATGTTTTGTTATGTGGTGTTGTGTTGTATTGTTTGTGTTTTTAGGAGCTATAAAGGCTGCTGGTCTGTTTATTCATTTTTTGTAACAAATTGGGGCAGGAATCAGTAATTGGTCAAGCGTAATGGTAGCGTAATTCTTAATGGTACCGATGTTTATCCGTTTTGGTAAAAGAAAAAACATGGGCGGATGTATCCTTTATATAACACTAGCCGCGCTCCACGGTTTCACCCGCGTAGTTCCCGTTCCCGTGGGAATACGGGGATAAAATATAGCCTACGTCACCCGGGGATACTGTAGCTTCCCAACAGTGAAAGAATTTTTCAAATCGGTTCAGTAGTTTCGGAGCCTATTCAATGCAAATAGACAAACAATCAAATCTTTCCTCTTTATAATATTAGTTAGTATAGATTATTATTATAGTATAGATTACATAATATCACGCCTTGTTTCCTCGAATGGTGAGGCAGAGGTGTACACCCACGTATCGCCAGTTATGCTTAAGTCCCATGTGAAAGGAGGCCATTACATACTCCTCCATAAAAAACGTGTAACGGAAAGGGTATATACATACCAAGGGCACGGCTTGCTTGAATGATTTCAAATGATATTGGAAGGGTTTTTTTTATCCTTTCTCTATATGTTTGGAAGTTATGGGAATGTTTAATACATTAATACCAGAAACCGAACTTTTCAAATTTAAATGAACACATCACTCGGAAGAGATTTATCGTGATATTGGCAAGTAACGTGGAAAGTTATTGTCTTACGTAGTGAGGTGACACGTTTTTTATGATCGTATGAAACCGAAAATTTGGTATAAATTTTTAGACTATTTTATTTTGAGCTGAAACTATGTACCTACAGTGATTCTATACCAACTGTTATCTTGGATAACATTATGGCTTCTGTTACACCCTGGATATAGGTTATTCGCTACGACCAACTTTCAGTATTTAATCGTGACTAAGGCCTGTCTCAGTAAGTGAATTTTTGAAGCCATGACAATATGAGATATTAATTATATGATGGACTAGCTGTGCCCGCAGCTTCGCCGGTGTGGTTGAAGGAAATAATCCCGCGCGTTACTGGGACAAAAAGTAGCCTACATCCACGGCCATCGGCCAGTGAATGTCCCGTCAAAATCGGTCCAGCCGTTTTGGAACTTAACCGAACAAACAGACAAAAATTAAAAGAAAATATTCTTATACTTGTCATATGCATTTAGTAAAACGTTGTTATTTTGACATTACAAACAGACACCTCATTTTCTTTTAGTGGTATTTGTATGTATGTATAAAAAGTTTAGCAAGAATAGAACTGCACGGTAAGACTAAAAAGAGTAATTTCATACAAATGATATTCTACATCATCAGTCTCTTCGAAGGCGGAAGTTTAACAATTCCCTTTAATACGCTCCACACCACAGTACTTAGTCAGCTTACTTTAAAACATTTCTTCCTCGCTGATCTAAGGCTGGCGTGTTCCTGTCCTATTAGCAAGTTCCGTTTCTCTTTTGTTGCAATATGTAAGAAACGGACGATCAGTTTTATTCTGCGCGACTTTTAGATGGCTTGTTTAAGGAACAAAACGAGTTATTAATAATGACGGAATTGCTCACTGGAATCACGTTAAATACTCACCGACTTGTGCAAAAACATTATCGCAAAAATAAAACACACGACTGCCTAAAAATACACACCTAACGAAAAATTTCTTTATTTTCGTTTTCTTTTTTTTTTTTTTTGTTTTATGCGCCGACTTCAAAAATTAAAGTAATTTTTTGGAAGTAGGTTGTTTTTTTTTTCTCTTTCTAGTTGTATTACCTACCTACCGCCCCACAAAATACGTATACCTTCACTTGATAAGTAAATAACAGCGACAGGTAATTACAATCACCATCAAATAAACTAAGTGGAAAAAGAAAATATTTAAGCTAGCTTCTGCCCGTGACTTTGACCGCGTGAAATTGCATGTTCTGCCAACCTATCCATCGTATTGCATCACCTGCCCGCGCTGTTACTAACTTTTTACTCTAGTCCTAACAGTCCTAGCGTGATATTCGTCTTTACGTCAAAGCTGGCTGTCGCTGAAAACCAGCGCTGGGGCTCTATCTTGCATAGAGTCGCAGCAAAATGCTGAGCGATAGCCGTTTTGCGTGGAAGTAACGCATGTTCCCCTCAACTTTTTCTTATTTTTGTATATTTACCTGTTACTTTTTGCGTTATGTTTACCGCAAATAAACCTTTTTTCTTTTTTCTTTCTTTCTATATTCGATATCGTAGCGTAGTGCCTTTTCCAGGAATTGGGCTATCAAAGAATGTTAAAATTCACCCAAAGGGCAATGGAGAATGTCGGTTAGCATTCTCCATTCTATGCATATGCATATTCTCCATTCTAGCAAGATGTCACTTAAGTTTGGCAATTCTTCGGAATTGCCAAACTTAAGTGGCATATTGCTCGCATAGCCGATGGCTGATGGGGCCGAAAGGAGTGGCGGCCGCGTACTGGAAGACGCAAAGTTGGAAGGCCTCCCACAAGGTGAACCGATAACCTTGTGAAGGCCGCAGGAATCCGCTGGATGCGTGAAGCACAGAATCGGTTGAAGTGGCGGCACTTGGGAGAGGCTTATGTCCAGCCGTGGACATCTTTCGGCTGAAATGAAGATTTCTCAACTCCGACAAGTACATAGTTGCAGAGATTAGCGCGTTCAAAAAATCAAAAACGTCAGGTTATAGATTAGGTACTAGCATCGTTAATTAATACATTTATGAAGTGAATGTACTAGTCAAGGCCATGATAATAAGTCACTAATTCCTAGAAAATTTGACCGAATTTCAGCCCCTAGAAAATGTTTATTCTACCTAAACATACGAAAATACCTTTCAACATTTCGGGTAGCAATAGACACAATAATAAAACTACCTACATTCTCCCAGCTTTTATCTCGCATACTTAGGCCAGCAAAAAGTTAGGGCACTAGCTTAATTAGTGGCAAAACATAAAGGGAATTCATTAGCAATCTATTTGTACCTCACTTTTAGTTAATAAATGGAGGACAATCTGAATTAGTAGTTTATTAGGTGAACAAACAGAATAACTGTCAGATTTAGAGAGGATAAACTAAACATTACTTTGGAGGACGCTTGAGATCAGAGGCATAGTTAAAAGTCGTCTTTAATAACGCATGGCCGGACTTATGATGGCTAAAACAAGGAACATCTGCTTAGATGAAGATTCAGATACAATACCCTGTAGTGTGAATGCCCTAAAGTGCTGTTCCCCAATCAATATGACACTTAATAACGTGCCCAGCGTCTCGTGTTGTCAGCTCGTTACAGAAACTGATGGACGGTACCGAAGGTGCCAAACTCGTAGACAAATTCTGTTTAGATTGGTATAGACACGCTCCGTGTAAAGGGGGCTTGTGGCTAAGTAACAATAGCTGCACGGGTCGATCGATCAGGTTAAGCTACGCTTGCCACGGTTAGTCCGTGGATGGGTGACCATCTTTACATACCAAGACCTCTCCGTGCCTCGGAAAGCATGTTAAGCCGTTGGTCCCGGCTGTCATTTGTGGATCTTTGACAGTCGTTACGGGTCGTCAGAAGCCCGAAAGTCTGACAACCAGTCTTACCAAGGGGTATCGTATTACCCAGTAACTGGGTTGTGGAGGTCAGATAGGCAGTCGCTCCATGTAAAATACTGGTATTCAGCTGCATCCGGTTATACTGGAAGCAGACCCCAACATAGTTGGGAAAAGGCTAGGCAGATGAGACACGCTCCATGTACAACTTTGCCCAGTGAGATGCACACAACGGACTAACATTGTACAGGATATGTAGGGAAATTGAGTGTCCTCATGCTCTCAATACCTGAATAACTTTAAAAAGGTCGAGTTTCGAAGGCTTATTTTTCATTGCGCACAGTGGGGCATAGAGATCGCAAGTTCTAAATCGACGTATTGGCTGAAAAATAACAATCGACTTCGAAAACAGCACTACAAAATGACCAAATACTTTAATTTCGGAATTTGGTGTCTTTGGTTTTGTTTTTTCGTCTTTGCCACCGACTTCCGAAGAAGAAACACACTCAGCCTATAACGTTCCCACTGCTGGGACATAGGCCTCCTCCCCGTGAGAGGGAGTGGGCCGTAATCCACCACGCGGGCCCAGTGCGGTTTGGTAGATGTCCCATGTCTTCGAATTTTTGGTTCTAGGATATGCCGGTTTCCTCACGATGTTTTCCTTCACCGTTTTGAGAGCAGTGGTGATGAAATTATTTACACAAAGTAATGCGCCTGGCTGGGTTCGAACGCACGACCTACACAACTCGTAAGTCGCGGCCGTTACCACTGGGCCACCACTGCTGCTTTTGCAATAAGTACAAATACATAGTCAAAACATTTAAATGACTGAGTACTGATGTAAAAAACAAAAAATACAACCGATGTGAATTGAGAGCACCTCCTCCTTTTTTTGAAGTCGATAAAAATATGAACACGAAGATTCAAAACCGTTTAAAATTTAAATTGCAAGTTTGAAAAAACAGCTAAACTTATATTTCATAAAACATGGGTTTATAAAAAAAAAATACTTCGTAACACCATATAAAATAGAGAAAAATAGAATAAAATATCTATGAATAAATTCTTTTGAATAAATCGTTTTTATATCAAGCGTAAATGTAAGGTAATATTGATTCTCGTGACTGTACACATGTTGACAAAACGTTACGTAGGAGATATTCCGTAGCAGCCTGAAATTGTACCGCAAGAAAAGATTTTCTTTATTTCATAGAAACTAATATTGTCCTACAGTAAGTGCTCTCTACGTAACCCAACGAGAATGTTGCTGTTATAATAACGACATTGACCTAGGATTTATCTTGGCAATCCTAAATAAATTCTGAGCGAATAACATTGAATAAATAAGAGCTTTTAGTTAATTAGAACAAGAATAATTGATTGTAAGATACATTGGGTATATTTTATCTAGTGGGCACTATAATTAACATTACCACTATTAGTTGCTCATATGAAAAATTGTTTTCACTATCGCATTGGTGCTTGTGATTAATGCCATAAAAAGATAAAATATATAAATTTTCCTAGGTGTTAAACATTATTTCTCTATGTAAATAAAACGTCTTGTAGTTGTATATGACGGAATCTCCGAACGTGATTATGACTCACTACAAGACATCAGATTAATTAGAAAATCTTGCACACTTATCAAGAACCGATGACAATTCATTAATTTCATAAATTTGCGCCATTATCCTGGCCAAATAAAATAGTTAGAAATAACTAAAATAGTTTCAAAAAGCATGAGGTGCATGATATTAAGAGTTTATAAAAAAACTTTTTAATAAAAAAATTAAACCGCTGAAAAACCGAAAAGTAAAAAATAATAAACTATACATATAATTAAAAACATATCCAGAGTCACCGACTTCCGAACTTAGTTATTGGGGTTGGACAAAGCTAGTTTATTATTTTTTACTTTTCGGTTTTTCGGCGGTTTAATTTTTTTATTAAAAAGTTTTTATTTTATAATTTTTTGTGGCTATAATCTACTAATTACTACATGCTTAATTTTTGATTTAATACACAACTCAGTATTAAAATCAGTGAGTAAACAATCAATCATCCCCTGTTTTCTTACCCTTAGGGTTGGAATTTTTCTTCGAAATTTATATGGAACCAACTTCGAGGTATACCCTTTCCAATAAAAAAAGAATTATCAAAATCCGAATACTCTGGAAAAAGTTATGCGTGGTCATACATAAAAAAAAAAAAATACGCGTCGATTTGAGTAACCTCCTCCGTTTTTTCGTCGGTTCAAAAACCTCAAAAAGCACCCCACGTTTTATTACATTAAAATGATTTAATTATAAATCACTCTATCCTTATTTTGTTTTTTTTCTATATTTTTAATTTGGTCTTTTATTAAAGCGTGATGTTTTTTTTTTAAACATTAAAAAAAGTGAAAACTGCTTTCGGTTCAATTATTGGTAGGAATGGTAGGTGAAATTCTCAAACCTTCTCGCGTTGTTTCTTTGAGTTGCGTCGACTAAGTAGGTACTGGCCGAAATTGCCCGAAGGCCGAAATACGTGACTATACACACATGCTAGAACTACGGGATGCTTTGAGTCCTTTTACTCGGACGCAAAAATTGAACATTCGGAAGTCACCCGAGGCGAGACGATATTCCACGAAGCAAACCGAAGCCCTGCCCTGTTGTAGTATCTTGATTACAATGTGATATTCGACCGCAACATTTTAATTATAATAATTATTTACATAACTATTATAATTAAAATCTTGAATACAAACAACCCTAAATTTTATTCGATTGAATGACTTTTTCATAAAAAATCTAAATCCAGATATTTTATTTCACATAAACCTGCATGGGCACTTATGAAACGTCAGGAGCTAGGTGCATGGTTCCAAATTATCGCTTCTTATGGAGAAGAGCCGGCAAGGAACTCCACAGTTATTCTTTTAAAAATAATTGGCTTTAACAATGTTTCTAAATTACAGTGATAATAGGTATGGGAGGACAACGCAGGCATAAAATAGTTTTTAAATGAAATTACAATGAAAATTTTAATTTCGCGGGTTACTTTTACCCAACTTCACGAGTAGTGTAGAGCAGGTTTTATAGGTTCAAGCCACCAATATGCTAATGTCTGTCGTGTTGCGCTTGTTTAGCGGTCAAAGCAAGTTGTAGTTTTGACTTCTGTTAGCAGTCCCCATGGTTGCCTACGTTTTTTATTTGTATTTATTATATTAACCATCCCTTGAAAGTCAAAGAAACATGAACGATCGTACAAAAAAATGATGTTTCATGACGTTAGATTCTTTTGAACTGTTCTTGAAAATATAAATCAATTATGTACATTAAATTACTGCAAAGTGGTGCATAGAAACTATCCTGGCTCTTAACCTATAACACATTTTTCTTCAAAGATTTAAAAAACTTTTTAATAAAAAAATTGAACCACCGAAAAACCGAAAAATAAAAAATAATAAACTAGCTTTGTCCAACCCCAATAAATAAGTTCGGAAGGCGGTGACATATAATCAAATACATATCCAAAGTCACCGACTTCCGAACTTATTTATTGGGGTTGGACAAAGCTAGTTTATTATTTTTTATTTTTCGGTTTTTCGGTGGTTCAATTTTTTTATTAAAAAGTTTTTATTTTATTATTTTTTGTGGCTATAATCTACTAATTACTACATGCTTAATTTTTGATTTAATACACGACTCAGTATTAAAATCTGTGAGTAAACGATCAATCATCCCCTGTTTTCTTACCCTTAGGGTTGGAATTTTTCTTCGAAATTTATATGGGACCAACTTCGAGGTATACCCTTTCCAATAAAAAAAGAATTATCAAAATCGGACTACTCTGGAAAAAGTTATGCGGGGTCATACATAAAAAAACAAAAAAAAAAAAAATATACGCGTCGAATTGAGTAACCTCCTCCGTTTTTTCGTCGGTTCGAAAAAAAGAGATTGAACAGAAATTCAGGGATCTTCTGTTAGTCCCATCAGCATATAATGTGACAGTAATTTCTCATGCAGAAACTATAAGTAAGTATTTATAAATACCTTTCTATTTCTAAGAATTCAAACGTTCTAACGTTTTCGTTTCTTCTAAGAAAGTCACATTTTCTCTATGCCTTTTCAATGTCCAACTTTCTCTTTTTTCATATGGATTTAGCTACAAGTACCTACTTACGAAATGTCAGAACTAAGTGGACACTCCCAAATAGTAGGCTAAGCGCTAGCGAGAAATTCTATTGATAATGTACCTTTGACAAAATTCTGTCTAGTTTATAAATACAGGTTGGCCAACTCATAAATGTACCTACAACTTTTGTTTGTAACAATAATTCTAATTTGGCGTCAAATTATGCAGTTATTTAATAGCTTCCGCCCGCGTGGGAGTCGGAAATTATCCCGCGGTAACGTACTACCGTTATAAAAAGTATCCATGTGTTAATCTAGGTTATAATCTACTTGTGTGCCAAATTTCATCCAAATCTATTCAATTGTTTTTGCGTGAAAGAGTAACAAACATCCATACATACAAACTTTCGCGTTTATAATATTAAGTAAGGTTTCATGAAATTGAACTAGCCTGGTATTGTCGAACTGCAGGACAAAGGCCTCCTTCTCCCTTTTCCACTCAACTCTGTCTTTTGCTAGTGCTGACCTTTCGGTAGGAGCCAAGCTTGTCCCGCTGCAATGGCGTCGTGTGTTTAGTGGGATCCCATGGCTGGTTTTCTTAGCCATTTTGTCATTTGACATTTCTAACCAATTTAAGTAATTTTATCCTTAGGTTTGAAACGGATTGCAAAACATGGGTCGTTTTGCAATCCGTTTTTCTTTCATCATTCTAACTAACGAATACCTTTTTGATGACAGAGGATTTCCCGACAGATCCTGACTTTTCTCCGTAGGGCTATTTAAAAGGATCAGTCATGGTTAATATTGAAGACTAAAAGCAGAATATTCATCAAATTATTCAGTCAGATTTAGAAAAGACGTGATTTCAATACGACGGAGCCAAAAACCATGCAGAACGAAACATAATCAAAACAATAAATGTAATTAAATGTTGACATTAATTGACCCTTCAAATTCACAAGATCAGTCAGATCCAGACTACTTGGTTTTATTTAAAGTCGTGGTTAATTTTGAACACTAAAAGCAGGATATATTTTGTTACTTTGTTAGTGGGATACCCAATAAAGTATGCGAGAAATTGATGAAAAACACTGTGAATAGCGATCAAATGTTATGGTAATAAAAAGTTAGAGATTTGGCAGATATTATTTTCATATAAAATAAAAAGGCTGAATAATATAATTCTAAAAGATCTGTTAATTTTCAGTTGTCATAAAAGGAACTTAATTTAAATTTGTATGCTTCGGAGGAGATACGAGAAGCACAGAATCGCTCAAAGTAGCGGTGCTTGGGAGAGACTTATGTCCAGCAATGGACGTCTTTGATTTGAATGGCTAAAATGATGATGCTGATGCTTCGGAGATGGCCACGCTATATTTTATAACTGACATGTGTTGAACCGTAATGATAACATGTTTTAATGTGGTAGGTACAGCCATTATTATTAATTGTCATGAAATTGACACCCTACGTCAATTTTCCGTATTATAGCAATTTCATATAACTGCCAAACATTTGATTATCAGTTCGTAAATTTAAACGTAGGCGTAGTAGTAAATTTTCAACAATTAATTTCCCTGACTTCACCTTTCTTCAGTGGAATACAAAAGTCTAATGCAAGCAGAAAGTTTGAGCTTACCAAAAGTCTTCGAATGTCTTTGAAAGCACCAGATTACCGGTGCCATATCTCTCTTAAAAGCATCGCAATACACCACCTATTCTGACAAACTATCTAAAGCTGCCAACAAGTCCATTCAGCTTGAACAAAGTACTTCCTTAGTTTAGTTTTCAAACATGTTCCAAGTCAACAAATGCTACAATGGCGGCGGCATTGTTTGCTACCTCTGACACTGAAGTCAGGGGTATTAAACAATTCATAGTTAGAGAACGTCAGTTTAATTGTGGAAGTTTATGAAGATATGTTGTGGACCGTTTGTTTCTTCATACGGGTTTGCTGGCTTATAGTCATTGTTGCTAAATGGAACTAAATAATACATTTATAAAATAGTAGCAACGAGCTATTTTATAGGTCAAATTACAACTTGCAGCATGATTGAACGAAATTTGCCGAGATCATCTGCCTAGCCTTTATCTCACTTATGTTTGGCTCGGCTTCCAGTCTAACCAGATGTGGCTGACCACTGGTCTGCAACGAAATCCTCCTTTAAATAAAAATCTGGATCTGCTTTCCGTTCTTTGCTATCACTCACGTATATGTATATTTTTTTAATTGCTTACTTTTCTGCCTCATTTTTAACCCCCGACGCAAAAACGACGGGGTGTTATAAGTTTGACGTGTCTGTGTGTGTGTGTGTGTGTGTGTGTGTGTGTGTGTGTGTGTGTCTGTCTGAGGCAACGTAGCTCCCGAACGGATGAACCGATTTTGATTTAGTTTTTTTGGTTTGAAAGGTGTATTAGTCGGGAGTGTTCTTAGACATGTTTCATCAAAATCGGTTCAGCCGTTTGAAGATTATCAGCTCTTTTCTGGTTGAAAAACGGATTTTAGCCTCTGATCAACTCAAAATTTGGGATTCTATTAGGTACTTCAATGATATTAGACGAATAAAATAACCTTGAACTGATGCTGGAGCAACACCTGGAATTTCCAGGAAACCCAAGTTATTCACCAACAAACAGCAGAAGTATCGTGTTTGGGCTCATTGAAAAGGTCTCAATGAATAGATTATAGATAAATGGTGATTTAAGGGAGACATTAAGTTTAAAAAGCAAGAAATAAAAATTAAATTTAAAATTTAAAAAACCCCCGACCCAAACAAAAACTCAAAAAAGTAAAAAATAATATTTATAGGCCTTTTAACTTTAACGTAATATTTTGATCAGGGCATTGTCAAGTCGGGGGACGGCTAGGCCTCTGTTTGGCGTTTTCATTGACCGTCCCCCGACTTGACAATGCCCTGATCAAAATATTACGTTAAAATTAAAAGGCCTATAAATATTATTTTTTACTTTTTTGAGTTTTTGTTTGGGTCGGGGGTTTTTTAAATTTTTAATTTAATTTTTATTACCGTTGGTGACGACTTTAGGTTGATTATGCGTTGTAGGTACTTCTAGGGATTTTTATGAATAAAATGATGCGTCTGTTTGCTAGCTCTGTATTGAGGCAACTAAATCATGCAAAACGATCGGACATACCGCCCACCAAAAGGACCCTGTGTCTTTTTACAAATACTACTATTGCTACTTCTGCTTACAATCAATTCGGCTTAATAACTAACTTATAAGTTTCAACATTTTAAAACTCATCAAAACAATATAACAAATCTTACAAGTGGACTGTATGTAACAAAAAATGTATCTGATAATCCTATAGTAAATAGATAAGTCACAAGGTAAGTACCTATCCATTTAATTGAAAACATCATTAGTTATTAGATGTACATAGTTATAAGCAAAGCATGCAGGTGGGAAGTTATAAATCGTAAACTAGTTTAAGAACTTGAATCATTGAATGGTAAGTACATACTGTACCTAGGTGTAGTACATATATCTCAGTAGTAATTAAGTATTTTATGTAGTTAGTATAACAAACATACTTTGATAGTTTAATCAATAACAATATACGAACTTAGATTTTAGGTAGAAATATTAACTTGGATAAAGGTCTTTTTAATTCACTTTGCCCCTTACACTGCACTGTAACCACTCTAACTAAATTGTCTTTTCCAGGATGCAGCGTTTTTATTTTTCCCATGAGCCATCTTGTGGGTGGCAGGTTTTCCTCTTTGATGACCACAATATCTCCTACACTAGGTGACTGGATAGCCGATTGCCACTTCGTTCGTTGCTGCAGAGTGTTCAGGTATTCTGCATGCCATCTACGCCAGAAGTCTTGTGTCATACGCTGTACTAGTTGCCATCTAGTTAATAGGTTGATGTTGGATTTTTCATAGATATCATCTGGAACACTGAGTAATGGCTCACCTATCAAAAAATGCCCATGTGTGAGTGGTGACATCGTCTCAACAGTGTTATCCAACTGGCATAATGGACGGGAGTTAAGACAGGCTTCTATTTGTGTTAGCAATGTCGCCATCTCTTCATAGGTAAGTTTTGTGTCTTTGCTAACCCTTGCTAGATGTCTCTTTGCAGACTGCACTCCGGCTTCCCAGAGCCCCCCACAATTTGGCATTCGCGGCGGGATAAAATGCCACGTAGTTCCATCGGTTGCCAAGTGTTCGGAAATTTCTTTAGAAATGCTGTGTTCACCTACTTTGAAAAGGTCTTTAAGTTCTTTTGCAGCACCAACAAAATTGGTGCCGTTATCGCTGAACAGATGAATACAACGCCCGCGACGTGCGACAAATCTCCGGAATGCAGCCAGGAATGCTTGAGAAGTTAAGTCTGTCACGGCTTCTAGGTGTATTGCACGAGTAGCCATACACACGAATAGACAGACGTAACCTTTAGTAGCATGATGCCCTCGCCCCTTTGATGTTCTTATCAATACTGGACCTGCATAGTCGACTCCACTGTTCAAAAAGGCCCGCTGTAGATTCACCCTTACAGCTGGTAATTCACCCATTAACTGGTTGTTTATCTTGCCTTTATTGATAATGCAAACCTTACAACTTCTTATGCATTTTCTTACTGCTGATTTTAAGTTAATTATCCAATAATTACTTCTTAGGTACGTCATCATAACTTGTATACCACCGTGTAATGTTTGTTTGTGTGCTTCGTTGATCAACAATGTAGTAATATGTTGATTACTCGGTATTATTATTGGATGTTTTGTTGTGACTGGCAAATAAGCGTTTTGTAAACGACCTCCTACTCTCAGCAGATTGTTTTTATCTAAAAATGGTGTCAAACTAATTAGTGAACTCGTTTTTCTCACTTTACCATTTTTCTTAATGTATTCTATATCTCTTTCATACACTCTCTGCTGATAATAAATTATGCAATTTTGCAAAATTGTGTTCATTTCACCAGTAGTTAAATATTTCCCTTTGTGTTTATTATTTATTATTCTTCGGCAATAAGCAAGTACCCTTTTCATTCTAGTCAGACTAGAAAATCTTTCCCAAATAGGTTTTTCTTCATTTTCTTTATTTTTGGTTGTGTAAGTACATGTTAAATTTAACTCTAAATCTGTCTCTGTATTTTCTGATTTTCTCAAATTAACTTTCCCTTTTGATAGCCATTCTGGCCCCTTCCACCACATCTTCTCATTCTTCAGATCTGTTAGGAACATTCCTCTGGATGCTATGTCAGCTGGATTTTCTTTTGATACAACATGATGCCACTTTGTATTGTCTGTATTGTCTTTGATTTCCACCACTCGATTTGCTACAAAGGTCTTCCATTTTTGAGGTTCCCCATGAAGCCACGCCAGCACAATAGTTGAGTCTGTCCAGCAGTAGGTTTGATTAAAAGGAATTCTCATGGCTGATGTCACTTGTTTTAAAAGCCTTGACAACAATAGAGCTCCGCACAGCTCAAGGCGCGGAAGAGATATTGTTTTTAATGGAGCAACTTTTGTTCTCGATGCAATTAAATTTGTGGATACAGTACCATCCTGTTGTTCCACTCTGCAGTATACAACGGCTGCATAGGCCCGAGTTGAGGCATCGCTAAATCCGTGCAGCTGTATTGCTTTAATATTGCTGCTGTATGAGTGTAACCATCGGTCTATAGAAATCTGGTTGACATTCTCGAAATCTTTTCTTATTTCCAACCAAACTGACGTTAATTCTTCGGATAATGGTTGATCCCAGTGTGAGCCATCTAACCATAGTTTTTGAATGAGCATCTTAGCGAGCACAATGCTTGGCGATATCCATCCTAATGGATCGTACAGTTTTTGTATATCTGATAAAACGTTTCTCTTCGTAATGGTAGATGGGGGTGAAGAAAGACTGATTTTGTAAAGAAATTGATCAGTACCAAGATTCCATGCGATACCCAATGCCTTTACAGTACCATCCAGGTTAATATCAAGTTGGATGCTTGAAGAAATGTTGCTTGGATCTATCGACTTTATCAGCTCGATGTTGTTTGATGACCACTTTTTTAACTCAAAACCTCCCTTACTTAACATAGCCCTGAGTTGATTACTAGCTTCTATGGCTTCTTCAACAGAGTCACAACCCGACATTACGTCATCGACATAGAAATCTGACAAGGTAATTTCAGCAGCTATTGGATAGCTATCGCGTTCCTCATGTGCGAGTTGGATCAAGGTCTTCACTGCTAGATAAGGTGCTGAAGTAGTCCCAAAGGTCACGGTAAGTAATCTATAATCTTTCATTTCTTCATTGATATCATTTCTCCACAGTATTCTTTGAAAATCGGCATCATCCTTGTATATCATGACCATTCTGTACATCTTTTGTATATCTGCAGTGAAACAGATGGCGTGCATTCTCCAGCGCATGATTATGCAACGAAGGTCTTCCTGGAGCACTGGACCAGGTAAGAGTTCATCATTTAATGATATACCATTTGTTCCCTTACAGGATGCGTCGAAAACTATGCGGGTTTTCGTGGTTTCTTTTTCTTCACGCAGGACTGGATGATGGGGTAAGTATACTGATTTTCTTGTATATATTTCTTTTTCAGGTACTTCTTCTATATGACCTAAGTTTTTGTAGTCTTCTATGACCTTTTCATATTCTTCTTTCAACTTAGGCTGTTTTTTAAACCTTCTCTCTAATTGTATCAATCTTGTTTTCGCTATGTCTCTTGTATTTCCTTCTGTTGATTGCATACAATTTGTTTTAAACGGTAATTTCACTATAAATCTTCCTTGTTCATTCCTTGAGTATGTTTTGTGATAAATGTCTTCACATGTTTGTTCTTCTTTTGTATTGTTTCGCCTTGTAGTTGTGTCTATCTCCCAGAGTGTTTTTAGCATGTGATCGACGTCTACTTGGTGATGCATAACAAGAAATGAATGTTCTTTTTGTGTTGTATTTATTTCTCCAAATAATATCCATCCTAGGGTTGTTTTCTGTGCACATGGAGACCCTGGTGGACCCTTGATTAGCTCTTGTTCGACTATTCGTGCATACTCCTTAACACCGAGCAGCAGATCTATCGGGCCTGGGTTATTGTACTCTGGATCAGCAAGATCTAGACCCTCCAGGTGCTGCCAGTTGTGAACAGTCATTGCGTGGTGTGGTATTCTCGTGGTCAGTTGCCTGGACATGACGTAAGCTTCGACGTGCATGTTGAATTCTGGTTTCCTTCTTGATAATATGTTTAGCTGAACCACGTGTTTAATTGGTGTTTGCATAGAACCCACACCTGTCACAGTGCCATCAATTGATTTTCTTTGTAGCTTCAATAATTGAGTTGCCTTTTCACTTATGAAGCTCGCTTGTGAGCCTTGATCTACAAGAACCCTTAACAGTGTCACATATCCATCTTTTCCCTTTGCTTTGACTAGTGCAGTTGCTAATAATGCTTTTCCAGATGCTCCGATACCAACATGAAGAGTTGTTATGTCCTCCTTGTTAGCTTCGAGTTGAGATGTCGATGGTTGTATTGGTTCTGTCTCTGTGGTATCCTTCGACTTCTCTGATTTATGAAGCAAAGAATGGTGACGTCTTCTACATACGCGGCAAGTAATTGGTACCTTGCATTTGTAAACTGAATGACCCGGAAGCAGGCAGTTGAAACAAAGCTGTTTTTCTTTCACATAATTGTTGCGTTGTGCAAGGTCCATCTTAATAAATTCTTTGCAGTGACATAAGGTATGCTTTTCACTGCAAAGTGCACAGCTTTTATCTTTCACAACATTCGCGGCATGATAGGATCGCTCTTTGATTGTACGATCTTTATTTGTTACGGGCTGTATCATTTCCAGTGTTCTAAACTTAGATTCCAAAAATCTTTTTAACTCTTCAAAAGATGGCACTTCGTCTGATTTTTCTTTATAAGCAAAAGTTTCCCACTCTTTATGTGACTCCTGGTCCAACTTCTGAATCACCAGAAATATAATTATAGAATCCCAGGAATCGGTATTAATTTTCAAGTTTTTTAGGTTATTTATGCACTCTGTCGTAGTATCTAATAAAGTTTTTACACTGTTAGCTGTTTGTGTTGTAATTTTCTTTTGATTAAAAAGTCTTTTCAAAACAGAGAACACAATAACACGTTTGTTGCCGTATCTATCTTTTAACAATTGCCATGCTTGATCGTAGTTCTTGTCCGTAACTTGAATGTGCCGTAATATTATTTCTGCTTCACCGGTAACACTTGATTTAAGGTAATGCAGTTTTTGAACGTCACTGATCGAAGTATTTTTATGCACAAGTGATGTAAACATATCCTGGTATGTAGGCCACTCCTCATATTGTCCCGAAAAGGTTGGTAATTGTATCCGAGGCAGTTTTACCACCGAACTTTGCCCTTGACCACTAAATGCTGAAGAGTGTGAGGTTTCCATTGATGTTTGTTGTGGTTTGCTCAACATATCTGTCAAGTCCGCTTGTAGACAAAGGTACAGGTCTTCAATGACAAAATAATCTTCATTGACAAAGTAAGAAACTTCTTCACGCTTTTCTCTCGGAGTACACTGTGTCATCATCTCATGAGCTTGCTTAAAGGAACTCCAATACTCCTCAATGCACTTCAATCTAGCCTTTATGTAACCGTCTGTAAGTCTCAGTTTAGGGCACTTTTTTAAGTTCGTTTGTGTTTTTTGTAACAATTTTGCCACGTCTTCTAGCGTATTCAAATATTTTTGTTGTTCCGAAGTTAACATAGTCATTGTAACTTTCGATTATGTTAATAACAGGTATTGTTAGTATCACTTGTGTTATGAATTATCAACCACACTGTCCACACTTCACAGAAAATATCTAATTTTATAAAACACTGCAATTTTGCGTAAACAAGTCGTCTTATCTCTGGAATGCGGCTGCCTATTGTTCTCAGCTCGCTCGGACACCGATTTACTAATGACCCACAGGTGTGCCAGTAGTAATTATCCTGCTCGATTTGCGACCATATGGTGACGACTTTAGGTTGATTATGCGTTGTAGGTACTTCTAGGGATTTTTATGAATAAAATGATGCGTCTGTTTGCTAGCTCTGTATTGAGGCAACTAAATCATGCAAAACGATCGGACAACCGTCGTTCTTGAATGAACGCAGCGTTATTTAGTTACGATTGTATTCCTACACCAAAAAACGGCGTGCACTGACAGAAAAAGAGAGAACGATATTGTCTGATGTTTTTTTTATACGAATGCACGCGTGCTGTACGATTCTCGCTGTGACTCGGTGGCGCTCAGTACGTTAAATAGTTGTACAGTGATTGTTCCTGATTTATCCCAGATACTTTGGTGAGTTTGTAATTTTTGGGATACATGTAGTAATTTATAAGTATTCTCAACTACTGACAAAAATAACCCTGCATGATTTTATAATCATGCGAGGTTATTTTTGTCAGTAGTTATGTGTACTGCTCTGATTTTATAGCATATGATTTTATAGAAAACTATCAGGAAATCATCCAAGAACGTCTTTCTTCCTACAAAGTTCTAAAATGTAACATGTCCCTTAAAATTCATTTTTAGACTCTCACTTATATTTCTTCCCAAAAAATCTAGGAGCAGTATCAGATGAATACGGTGAGAGGTATCATCAAGATATTTTGCACATAGAGAGGCACTACAATGGAAAATGGTCAGAAGCAATGCTTGCAGATTTTTGATGGTCAATTCGCCGCGAAACTCCAATAGATATTATGAAATGGAAGAAAACTACAAAGTAATTATAAGTTATGATATTGTCATACGCGTTTTAATGTTTTGTGACGGTACCTATACTTATCTAGCATTATAAAAGTTATTAAATTTATGATTTAAATGGATAGCCAAAATAAATATTATTTCAAAATTCCATTACAAAACAAATATATTATAAATATACAGATTTGTTAGTATTTTACATGGAGCGACTGCCTATCTGACGCCCACAATCCAGTTCCTGGGTAAAACGATACTCCTTGGAAAGATCCACAAATGACAACGGCCACAATTGGTTTAGCATGCTCACATTGGAGAGCAAGGGGTTCTTGGTATGTAAACGTCACCCATCTACGGACCAACCGTGGAAAACGTTCCTTAACACATGCGACTGCTGTTACGTAACAGTGTATCGAAAACAATTTAGAAGCCATAAATAGCTAGTTCCTAGTTTAATATGTCCTATTTTTACGTATATTTTTATAAAAACAAGGAATCAAAACAAGTATAATGTTGCCTATATTTTGCTATAATTGCCTAAATTCTAACAATGTCGTTACGCATAAAACACAACTTATTTTCCAAATAAAATAACCACAATAAATCACAATAATAAAACGTATATTTCCTTAATAATGCCATAACTCCACAGCTAATAAATTCTGGCCACAATACAACAGATTCTCCTTTGAATACGATATCGCGTTTATAAAAGCATCCATTAAGTTTATTGAAATAGTCTAGACAATAAATAGCTGCATGTTACTCTGTAACTAGAACCAAGGTTAGGTTACTGGTACAATAAAAGTAATCTTCGTGGTACAGGCAATATGGCGAAGTAAATTGAGTTCATATCTTGGCTTTCATCGTGTGCTACAGACAGCGGAGAATGATAGGGTTTTTAGTGTGACCGCCAAGTTTGCGAAAAAAAAATGTTTATTATTTTATTTTTCTCTTTGTTTTTGCTACAGCATTTTAACCGTTTCTCTTGGCAGGTTTAATGTATTAATAACAAGTTTTATAGGTAGAGTTATGATCGTGACAAACAGTTTTGCAAGATACCCACAAATTCGGTAGAAAATTTAATTAGCCATTAATATTAATATTACCTAGTGGAAAAATATACGTAATATCTACCTAAATAAAGATATACCTATCAACTAAAATTTTTAATAAAATCTAAAACACTGAATATGAGGCCAGAATATTAAGTTAAAAAAAAAAAAAAAAAACTATCGACGTTACGAAGAACCTGCCCCATTACATTCGACCTCTTACGATGTAAATTGTGTCATCGAAATTGCCGTGACAATAACTTGATAGCACGAAGTTAGCCCTTATTTAGCCCCGCCCCATGAACTTTGGCTGTAACATGCTTTCAGTCAATTATAGTATTACATAGTTTGGTAAACTCAAGTACTCTTATAACAAAGTACAACTGGAACAATCTGTTTTAGGACTGGTAAATATTTAATGAAATTCGCTTTAGAAAGAAGCAGAAAGGCATGTAACATTGAAAGTTGAGACATGTTGAATTTATGCGCTGACAGTTCTCAAATATATATGACTAGAAATAAAAACACACCCATATTTTTTCATATTTCAGGCTGAAGACATCTTGGAACGGAAAAAAAAATATTGAATTTTGATGACTTATTTTATAACGTTGAACTTCACCTTATATTATTTTATGACCAAAAAGATGTTCCAAACTTGGCGGTATTTTTACAGTTTAAGGATCTGTTTTTTTATAGTAAATTTACTGCTGGTTTTCTATCTCAGTTTATAGGCCGCGCCAGTAAAATTACTAAGACGATATTTTATAGGGATGGTTATCAAATATTAGAGCCAAGATCTTACTCGAATACTTTCGGAATATTGAGTTTGAAAGTATTTTGGGCTTGTTCGAAAGTTTGATTTGATTTTGATAACGCCCGAAGGCTGGGGCGATCAAGTGTTGATTGGCAATCGGGAGATTTGGAACTTATTTAAATGTTAAAAATATCATTTTCCAAGGCGTGGGGATCCCGGATCAAATGTCACCTTCTGGTGACGTTAGATCGAAATAAATGAATCGGCTAAAGTAGATGTGACATAAATAAAATGGATATTTCAAAATACTCTAGTAAAAAATGAATATATTAATAGGTATTATAAAACATAGGTACTGAACCGAAACCCTTGTAGAATGTTGGATATACTTGTTGTCAATTCAGCACGCCTCTTGTCTTTTTTACTACCCGACTACAGCAAAGCTAAAGGAGGGTTATGATTTTAACAAGCTATGTATTTGACACTTTAAACATAATTAGTAGTCCCTATTAACCGTAAGTCCCTTATTGATCCCGTTTTCGTTAGACATTCGAAATGTCCAAATTGACATAAATGTTATTGCTACGATAGAGAAGTAATTATTATTTTTATTAAACAACACACACGCTGTTTGTACCATCTTCTGGGTATTTACGGAAACAAATCAAATAAAATCTAAATATTTCACATAAACCGGCATGGGAACTTATGAAACGTTAGAAGCTTTGTACCTACAAAGCTTCTAATGTTTCATAAGTTCCAAATTGTCGCTTCCTATGGAAAAGGGCCGGCAAGAAACTCCACGGTTACTCTTTAAAATATAATTGGATAATTGGCAGCAGTCTTTTTAAATTACAGTGATAATAGGTATGGGAGGACAGTGCAGGCAGACAGTGCAGGCCTGTCAATAAGTACCAGTTACTTAGAGGAATGAGAATACAAAATAGAAAATTGTCTACAAATCTAGTTTGTAAGGCCAACAACGTTCTCTAATTGACAATATGTAAAATAATCTACAAAAATAAAATGAACCTATTTAAACCAAGTGACATGATTTCAATGACGATCACTAAACAAATTGTCGATATTAAAATTGATGTATGATATCAAATAATAATGGGAATATGTCAGACATTGTAAAAAATAAAAATAATAAAAAAGAATATTGTAATTTGGGAGCGGTTAATAGACTTTCACATAGATAAGCTGTTAATGAGGTACTAGGGAAGCCACATGTGCAGAAGGCATTAATGCCTAACTAAACAATATGTTTTATGAGGAAAACGTTAGGGAAATCCGCGACCTTTAAATTTTCTTACGTTTTTTCCAATTTGCAGATTAGTGTTTGAATCTATACTCAGAACATTTCATGAAAAAGTCATTGTAAAAGATTTCATGATTAAGAAGGTATTGATGATTTCAATAATTGTAATTCTGTGAAGCCATATTTTTTATAGTCGCGAATTATATTTTAATTGCAAAAAACGTAAGAACAATTGAAATTCGCGGGTTACCTTAGCTCACCCTCCTTAAAACAGGCAGAACCAAAAAAAAGCTATTAAAGGCATGTAGGAGTTTTTGGCGGGATCGCGTTGGAAGATATCGCACGAATTTTCATTTTCATGATTTTTTTTGAAATAGCGAATTAAATTGTATACTTTTTGTAATGAATTATTTAATTTAGTTACGTGTGAGTGCACAAGTGTAGTGATGGTGAAAATATGTGACTAACGTGGAATTTTCGTGTTCCCCCCAAAAAACTCCTAATAGGTTGTTTTATAGTTACTACCGCTTTACAATAACTTTGACTTGACTGACTTAAGAGCGTTTATTCTGAAAATGCGCAACGTCGCAAATAGCTGTCAAATATTTCACTGTTTTTATTAATTTGGCAATATTACTGTATGGTAATATGAAATATCGCTAACTAGTGACCGAATATTTTGTTTCAGATGTAAAAAAAGAACTTGGAAACTTTCCAAATTCCCTTTTCACACCTAAAACGGTTACACCATCAAATTTATTGTTATAATTGCAAATCATTATTCATATTTTAGGTCACTAGTTAGCTATATTTCATATTTCCATACAGTAATGTTAACAAATTAATAAAAACAGGTAAATATTTGACAGCTATTTGCGACGTTGCCAACTTTCAGAATAAACGCTCTTAAGACGAGTATGACTTTTTGTAACTTCGTACCTGATAACGGGTCATTTACTTGATCGAAAAGAAAAATTACTTAACACTGGCTAAATGCACAAGCCGTGCGAAGACAATACCCAAAAAAAGAAAGTCATGTGAATGAGTAAATTTCCATATTCTTAAGGTGCATCAGCACCAAATTTACTTTTTGTGCAGCAACGTTTACAATAGTGTTACTGGACAAAAACGGATGGACGCAAAAAAGCCGCAAAAGCTATAAAAATTTACTTCGGTGTGGATGCACCTGTGGAAATAATGTGGGCAAAAACGATATTTTTAAATGTATTGAAATTGAAACACAACAGAAACGTGTCCAAACCTGGAAGCAAAACCACGGATTCACTCTTGGCTTGTGACCGCTTAATTGATTTGAGATCCATTTACATAACTGTGAAACGAAGTTATAGGTGTGGTTCTGATTGCTTCACCAAAACTACCTACATCATAAAAGTAATAATAAACTTGTTAATAAGTAATACGGGTTGGTATATTTTGCGTACGGAATATATTATACTGACGTCAACATGAGATTGGCTCTTGATAACGGATTAAAATTGACGAGCTATTCACAATATTTTTTTATTTTTAAATATTCTGAAATTAAAAAAAAAAAATTGATACGTATTTAATGGAATAACGGAGATATTAATATAAATAAGTTTATTTCAAAAACTGTTAAAAATTATACACATGTATTATAATTATCAGCATCAACCACTTAGGTACCACCTGGTGTAAAAGTTAAGTTAACCAACCTAAATAATGATATACCAATAAACTATTAAAATTTAACTAGTAACATTACATAACTGTATTTATTAAAAATACTAGCTTTTGCCAGCGGCTTTGCCCGCGCGGAACTTTCATCCCCTATTTAACTCCCTTAGGGGTTGAATTTCGAAAAATCCATCCTTATTCCTTGTCTACATTATAAAGAGAACCTCTGTGCAAAATTTCAGCTTTCTAGGCCCAAGGGTTTAGGCTGGGCGTTGATGAGTCAGTCAATCAGTCAGTCAGTCAGGACTTGTCTTTTTATTTATATAGATAGATAGATTAAACCCTGTCGCCAGTGTACTCATAGTAATAGGTTTATCAATGCTACGTAAAAGCCTGTCCTATTACTATTAAACTGTTACGAAGTTTATTTTAATAATTGCAGTGACAATAACTTTACAGCTAGAGAAGGTGCGTCCTAACGAAGTTAGCCCCGCTCCGTGAAGTTTGACTGTAACATGCATCAGTAAACGTATTACATAGTTTGATGAACTCTTAAGTACTCTTACAACAAGGTAAAACCCGAACCATCTGTCTGTATGAACACTTCTTACAAATAAATTCCCAAAACACGAGCTTAAATAGACACCTGTGGTAATAAATTGTCATGAAAATTATTTGAGAAAAATTCGCAGCGCACGTACTGGTATACTTGTTTTCAATATAATCAATTGAAGCACTGTAGTGTGAAATATTCTAGATGGCATTCAGTGGAGCTGAATGGGCCACTTTGGGGAACCAATGAGGTATATTTTACGCCCTTTATGAGCTTCAAGGTTATCTTTAGGATGGCGAAAAGTGATGTCGTATTTGTAGGACGCGCAGTTATGATCGATTTTGTAACACATATGTTTACGGCGCTGTCGAAGAGTTTTATGATATATATATTTTAGATATCTATATGCCTGACTTGTACTCTATCTATTCTAAGATATTTTCTCAAGTGTGCATGTAAGTTAACTTTAATTGATGGTATTTATTCTTCTTAGTGTGTCGATGGCAACTTAAAGAGACTCGAGTCAGAATTTGACTACACGTTTGGCGTCATCACTAGCATCCATCAGTTGCTGTAACGTGTAGACGACAGGACACGCTGGAAACGACATGAAGTGTCCCATCGTTTGTGAAACAGCATCACATTTTCACTTCAAGGCGGAGTCGTCTACAAATCTCTATCTGAACAGGTTTCCCTTGCTTCGGCTAACCAGGGTCCAGAGTCTGCTTAAATATTTCCAGATTAGCCAAGGCAACTCGTATCCAGGGGAAGCACTTCACCAGATGGAACGGATTATTTATTATGTGTAAGGAATCACTGTCAACATCGCTTCAATATTTCTTTTAATCGTTCACCAGTGAGTGAGACGACACACTTTATGAAACTGTTTTGGATTTTCAGCCTTTGTGGCACAAGGAAGTTGTTGTGCAAAGGGAGTCGTGTGTTCCGACACACGACACCCTTTGCAAGACCGTTTTGGCTCTTTAGCTGGAGCTTGCCACCGCTCTGCGAACTCCTATACACTTAGATTATTACTTGTCTTATACAAATTATTGTATTATATTAGTTATGAAATGTAATTATTGTACAAAATCTTATTTTGTAAGTCTTAATACAACTACAACATATTAAACTTGAAACATTTCTTGCTGCTATTGAGGTTCGAATACTGCAACGGGTCAGACGGATTGTTAATCTCTGTCTATCTTAATAATCCCTTAACACGACATCAAACAAGAGAAGATCAATTTATCTTACTACGATGAACTACATAGATCAAAGGAAATGGTCCCATATAAGAATCCCTTCTAATTCCGTTATTAATTGCAGTATCCGTCGTCTTACTTTGAACTGACAGCACTATTATAAGTTCACAAAAAGCCGCCAAACAAAAATAATTAACGGCTTCCAAAATTCTTTCAACAAAAGTTTCCCAACTAACGGTCTGTAGCAGCTTCAGGGTGAAAATAGTAGGACGACTTTCTTTGGAAGTAGGTGAACTGTACCATATAATAGATAGCTTCCTGCAGAAGGTCACCTCCGTACGGCGAGCAAAAATGCACACACACATGCATACTCTACCTTCATGTACAGTGAGTGCAAGTGCACCCGGGATTGGCAAACGTTTAACATCATCGTGTACGTGTGTTTATACTTGCGCCAGTTTTCGCTCAATATATGGACCTGACTTTCTGCAACTATTTATTTTATGATTGGACGCGATATACCTCGACCCCTGGTGCAAAGTCCTTACCTTAAACTAATTTGTAGAATATTCCGAGGAACAATGCTTTGGTTAAACTTAAGTTACAGCTTATATAAGTGATTAATCTACTTTTTGTTGGCGCTTTGATATCATTTTAGCTTTTGCGGAATTAATTTTAAAAGTTGGCCTTAAAATCAGGCTTTTATATTTCAGTTTTTACACCCGTCTTATGCAAAGTCAAAAATCGTTATGGATTTTCCATCCATTTCTCGTTATCCGATTGAGTTGATATTTTGCATGCCCATTTTTACGCGAACACATCTCTTTTACTCATTAAAGGTTGGCTAATGAACTTGTAAATTTGGACAAATATGTCCACGCTTCTTTTGTTTAAGAACACATATTTTTGCAACTCTTGAAACGCTATTCTCTAAAAGAATTTTCGAGAATGACGCCGCGAGGAGAGAGTTCCAAAGGAACAAAATACGTGTCAAATTACAAGAGGCGATTCAGCGGTTTCCAGTTTGACGTTGATAAGGGAGTGAGTGGTAGGTTGAAATTTGTCTTGAATGTTTTAAGCTGAAATATTGCCTGTCTGGTTTCGCATTAACTATTTAAAGTTCAGACCTAGGTCTGCAAACAAAACTTTTTAACCCTATGCTATATTCATTTTCTCTATGAAGGTATGAAACTAAACTAAATTATTATACTTTTCCATTTTTTTATATACATGTACAAACTATTAATATTATTTTATGTGTGTTAAGTTATAATTATGTTAATATCTACATTAGTTAAATTTCAGAATTTTTAAGTAGGTACTTACTGTCATAACATTATCAATCAAATTCAAACGAAAAACAACTCAATATTTTAATGACCGATGACCTTGTGAAGACCGCGGGTATCCGCTGGATGTGGGAAGCACAAGACCAGTCGAAGTAGAGAAGCCTGGGGGAGGCCTATGTCCAGCAGTGGACGTCTTTCGGCTGAAATGATGATGATGATTTAAATAAAAGGTTATCTTTTACCGAGGTAGATCTGTGGTTTCTTATAAGAACGCGGTGGCCGCCACATAACGGCCGCAGCGACAGCTATCATGAAAATGATGGCAGCAGGTTTGGCTTGACGGTGGCAAAAAACGCTCTCTAGGAAAACACACCAACTTTTTAAATAACGTTTCAGCGACCTCATTCGTCACTCAGACGTAAATTGCAGGCGCAATGTGGAGGCAATATTGTTAAAAATTGAGCGGTGTGTCCCAGTGGTAACGACCACAACTTACAAGTTGTGCGCTTAACTTTGTGTAAATTCTTTTATCACCACTGCTTTCAAACCAGCGAAGGAAAACTTCGTGAGGAAACGGGCAATTCTCAGAAACAATATTTCGAAGACTACACATGTAATCTACCGATCCGACTGGGTCCGCGTGGTGTATTACGGTTTACTCTCTCCCACCGACAGGAGGCCACCCGAGCGGTGGGAATGAACTCTTCTAGGAAACGATAAAGTTCGTTTTTCCCCTCAAGTGTCAACGGAACACCAAGTGTGCATAAGAAAAAGTGCTCGAAGTGTCAACGGAACACCATGTACTACCCAGATACTAATTTGACGGGTGTAATGTCAATCTAAAATCTGTCATGTAAAATTCTTATACTAAATAAAATCTTAAAAAAAAAAAACACTTTTGGATAAAACAGTTCAAAGTGAAAAATAACTTTAATTTCAGATTGCGGTGATCAAAAAAATTAAATACACATCCAAACTCGGTTGTTTTTTAAGTTTTTTTTTTTCACTTTTTAGTTATACTGTGTACTACACACCGATTTGAAATTTAATCATCCTTGGAGTCAAAACAATGCATATTTGTGCGATAGTAGTAATCGCGGTTGATTTGCTGTCATTTTTGAAGAGTTCCGTTGTCTGTCTCCGAAACTTATAATCAGATCTAAATGTTACATCTAAACTGGCCTGCTAAGACGCTGGCAACACTGTCGGCGTGCCCTCTCACCACTGTCAAGCCCCTCCACCACTTCAATACGCCATGACGGGAAATCGTGCATAAATAGGCTTGCACGTCTCATTATCGCTCTCTTTTCACAAGGACAACTGACCAGGTCGAACCTCCGTCAATTTACTATTTGCTTATATTTTTGCTGATTTATATTGGAAACCTAATGCATTGATTAATATTGTACCTAATAAAATAATAGTATTTAAATATTTATGTAACTACCTATAGTGATTGTCAAGTTGTTTGTTTTGTGTGACTAAATTATAACGAATCTTATTTCAAATATGTTGCTGTGATTTTGATCAATAACTAATTAAAATAATTTACTAAGGAATTTAGAATTTAATTTATTATAAACCCTGTGTCTAATCCGTTGTAACAGTTTCAGAAGTGGGATTACTCGTTCATCATGAAGAGGCATCGAGCTAGACGCAGTAGCAGTGAATCTGATGATTCTGATGTGCAAGCCGCAGCAAAGCGGGCAGTACCATCTACCTACGGGGAAACATCGAGCAGTAAGCTAGAACAATTGGTAAACGAAAAAGTTGAAGGTATGATGAACAAATTCTTTAGCACAACACGCGAAAATAGAAGTGACAGTGTTAAAGGCGACATAATTATTCCGTTATTTGACCCGGATGATAAAGACAATAACGTGTTTGTTTGGCTGAAGAAAATCAACCAGTTGGGTGATATCTATGGCTGGGATGAGGCAAAGCGCTCGTATTACATGCAGACTAGATTAGATGGTTCAGCTAGACGTTGGTATAATAGGCTAGATAATTACGATCATACGTGGTGCGAGTGGCAAGAACTTTTGAAACGTACGTTTCCTAGGATGTTTGAATTTGCAGAATTAATTGAAGAGTTAGTCGGTCGTAAGAAAGAACCAAAAGAGACTATGAGTAAATACTTTTATGATAAGTTAGCAATGTGCCGTAGATGTAGGTTCGATGACAGTGCCGCGGTTTCGTGTATTATTCGCGGCCTACCCTCTGAATTACAAGCTAGCGCGAAAGCTATGAAAAGTACAAACCCAGAAGAACTTTATTGTCAGTTTCTGGTATCTATGGAAAACTACCAGCCCCATTCATCACGATTTCGGGAGAACGATCAACGTGTTGTGAGACATCCTTATAATGTAAGCAGTACTTCGAAGCCAGCTGAGAAAAAAACGTGCGATTCTCCTTCAGGTCAAATTAAATGCTACCGCTGTAATAGTGAAGGCCATTTGGTCAGAGATTGCACTAACCCTGACACTCGGTCATGTAAAAACTGTGGGAAGACTGGCCATATTGCAAGATTTTGTAGGCAGAATGTCCATACTGACTCGAATAAAATAAATGAAGTAAAAATTATACAAAGTTTTAACGATTTATACTTTAAGGAAATAACGGTAAACGGATTAAAGGCTATTGCATACTTAGACACAGGAGCACAAAGTAATGTCATGAGTTATAGTTTTGCGAAGTTATTACAGTGCATTATCGAACCAAGTGATAAAATTTTAAAAGGTTTTACTGGCACTCAAATACCCGCATTAGGCGAAATAAAAATAAATGTTTCCATGGATGGTTTATCTGTAAGAACGAGTGCTTTAGTTACTCATGTCGACCTGGGAAAAATCGATATATTATTAGGGCAGCCTGTCATTAATAGAGATGATGCATCCCTCGTAATAAATGGCAATTCTGTGATCCTTTCCCAAAATCACAATAATATCCAAGGCATCGTCGTAGAAAATACTGAACAAAGAATAGATCTCGTTTCCAAAAATAGTCTGAATATTCTCCCTAACGAAGCAGCAATGGTTCCAGTGCTAATTAAGGGTGGATCAAAGGGAGTTGTAAATATTAATCCCCGTTATTTTAACCTCGCAGATCATGAGTACATTATCCCGGCGACTGTGGTGGAGGGCTCCGAGAGTTTGCTCAGAGTCTACAACATTGGGTCAAAAGTTGTGGAGTTTGCAGCTGGCCAAGTGGTGGCAAGAGGGCAATGCTGTGCCGAAATATTGCAAGACGCTGAAGCTGGCTTGGTGAGTCAAATCTTACTTTGTTGTTGGTCCAATTCTGACGCTGGGCTCCAAAGCCAAAATAATGTAGCTGTTGGTGGTTTCGTACCGAATTTTGCTGATACAGATGCGACAAAATTGGATCAAAAGGATATACTTTTGGTTGATGGTTTATGTGCTGATAATATGTCTATTGGTGGTGTTGATTTGGCAAATATAAACGTGGGTAATATAAGCGACGGCGATAAGCTACGTTTGTTTACTATTTTGTCTCAATATAGTTCTTGTTTTGCGTCTAAAACATCGGAATTGGGGCTCAAGCCTAGCAGAGATGGAAATCAAATTGAACACTGATAAGCCTGTGTATCATCGCCCGTACCGACTTTCATTACCAGAACTTTCAAAAGTTCGTGAAAAAGTTAAAGATCTGTTAGAAGCCGGCATTATTAGGGAATCTAATTCAGATTTTGCGTCACCCGTTGTATTGGTCAAAAAGAAAAATGGAGACGTAAGGCTATGTGTAGATTATCGGGCCTTGAATGCAGTTACAATAAAAGATAGATTTCCTTTGCCTATAATTGATGATGAAATTTCTAAATTAACAGGTAAAAACTTCTTCACTAGTTTAGATTTGTCACAATCTTATCATCAATTGCCCGTTTCTGAAAATTCGATTCACAAAACCGCCTTTATCACACCCGACGGGCAATATGAATACGTTCGGGTTCCGTTCGGTTTAGCCAATTCACCGGCGGTTTTTCAACGTTTAATGAATAAAATTATTAATAAGGTTAACAAAGTGAGTGATGGTGATCATATTCTGGCTTTCATGGATGATATTTTATTACCAAGCAGCGATATTCCAAGAGGGTTAGAGTTACTGGAACTTCTCCTGAAAGTATTACGCGAGGCCAATCTTAAACTTAATATGAAAAAGTGTTCTTTTCTTCAAACTGAATTAAATTATCTCGGTCATTATGTTACTAAGGATGGCATTAAGCCAGGTGACCATAAAATAAAATCTGTGCGTGATTTTCCTACCCCGTCTAATGTTCACCAAGTGAGGCAATTCGTTGGTCTTTGTTCATTCTTTAGAAAGTTTATACGTAATTTTTCCCTTATTGCTAAACCCCTTACAGACCTTACAAAGAAAAATATGACCTGGTCATGGGGAGAAGCCCAAGATAAAGCTTTTAAAGATCTCAAGTCTAGTTTAGTCTCGCAACCAGTTTTAGCAATATATGATAGGAATTTGCACACAGAACTCCATACGGATGCAAGTAAGTTCGGTGTTGCAGGAATTTTGCTTCAGCGACAAGTAGATAACTCTTTAAAACCTGTAATGTACTTTAGTCGCACCACTACTCGTGAAGAACAGAATTATCACAGTTACGAATTGGAGACTCTGGCAGTTGTTGAGTCACTAAAAAGGTTCAAAGTTTATTTGTTAGGTATTAAGGTAAAAATATTAACCGATTGTGTTGCTATCCGTCACACTTTTGTCAAAAAAGATTTAGTTCCGAGAATTGCACGCTGGTGGCTGCAAATTCAAGAGTTCGATTTAGAAATAGAATATAGGGCTGGAGACAAAATGAGGCACGTTGATGCGCTGAGCCGTAACCCAGTAGATGCCCACGTTTATGTTCTGTCTGCTGATGATTGGTTTCTTACCGTTCAAATGCAGGATCCTAAGCTATGTAACATTATCGACCAATTGCGTGGACCTAATGCGAATCCAGACATATTGAATAATTACAAAATAAGTAATGAACGTTTGTATAAGAAAACTTTACATGTTTTCGTTTGTTAGTTCCTTGTAGTGCTCGTTGGAAGCTTTTGCAAAAATATCACGATAATATGGGGCATAGTGGGTTAAAGAAATGCGATAGTACCATAAAAGCAAAATTTTGGTTTCCTAAAATGACCAAGTTCATTAAAAAATATGTCACTTCGTGTCTGGATTGCGCTTTTCGGAAAGGACACTATGGAAAACTGGAAGGAAAATTAAATCCTATCCCAAAACCTGAGTTGCCAATGGATACTCTACATATTGACCACTTAGGGCCTTTTCCGAAGTCTAATAAACACAATCAATACATTTTAGTAATTACATGTTCCTTCTCAAAATTTGTTATTGCCAGAGCAACGCGCACCTTAAGTTCAGCTGAAACTATTCATATTTTACACGATGTATTTTCATTATTTGGTTTCCCTTCTACCATAGTGTCCGATCGTGGTCTCGCGTTCTGTAGCCGATATTTTAAAGACTTTGCAGTTAAACACCTTATAAAACATGTGCTGACGTCAGTTGCAACACCAAGAGCTAACGGTCAGGTTGAGAGGGTTAATAGAACAATTTTAAATGGTTTAAGAACTAGCAGTGAGGAAAACAACTGGGACTGTTGCCTACCTGATGTAGTTTTCGGTGTTAACAACACGTGCCATGAAACCACAGGTCAAGCCCCCTTTAATTTATTGTTTAAACATAGGAGTAAAGTATCAAATCTAGAAAATAGTGAAAGCAATTTAAATATAGACAATAGAAGGGCAAATGCCACTGCTAACATTAAACGTAAACAACAATTAATGAAACGTCAATTTGATAAGAAACGAAAAGAGGGTCGTATTTACAAGAAAGGGGACTTGGTCTTATGGCGTAATCCAAAAGGCTGTGGTCAAACCGGAGTAAATACGAAGCTTGACGCTACGTATGCTGGGCCGTATCTAATAACAAAGTCACTTGGTCATGACCGGTATATGATACACAGCGTAAAAGGGTTTCGAGGGTACAAGAAATTTAGCACAGTAGTGGCTGTAGATTCTTTGAGGCCGTATGTAGCTGTTGTTGGTTCCGATAGTGATGAAGCTGACAGTGAATTAGATACAGAAGATCTTATAGATTTATTAGAAAGTTAACTAATGCACATCGTGTGGACACTTTGTTTCAGGACAGCCGAGCTGTTACATCTAAACTGGCCTGCTAAGACGCTGGCAACACTGTCGGCGTGCCCTCTCACCACTGTCAAGCCCCTCCACCACTTCAATACGCCATGACGGGAAATCGTGCATAAATAAGCTTGCACGTCTCATTATCGCTCTCTTTTCACAAGGACAACTGACCAGGTCGAACCTCCGTCAATTTACTATTTGATTATATTTTTGCTGATTTATATTGGAAACCTTATGCATTGTACCTAATAAAATAATAGTATTTAAATATTTATGTAGCTACCTATAGTGATTGTCAAGTTGTTTTTTTGTGTGACTAAATTATAACGAATCTTATTTCAAATATGTTGCTGTGATTTTGATCAATAACGAATTAAAATAATTTAATAAGGAATTTAGAATTTAATTTATTATAAACCCTGTGTCTAATCCGTTGTAACACTTATGTGCTAATTTTCGTGATGTTAGTTTTCGAGGTGGGGAGGGGTTCAAGCGAGGTCGGATGGTGAAAGTCAGGAAAAAAAATCCAAAATTGCGACCACTACTGGTGGATTTGAGTAAATAGATAGGTTTTCACACGGGCAACTGTAGTTATGTCGATGCTCTTCCGAGCAACATCGCTTACAGAGAAGCATTTTCTTAGTCAAAACAAGTTTAAAAATGTATTTATTTATCCATTTGGCATCTCCAACAAAGGATACATTACCTACACAGGAACAATAGAAATCACAATAGTAAAATATTGACAATTTTAAAGTCGCTTCTTTAAATATAATTATTTATTGGTCTACAAATAAATGTATGGCTGAACAAAAGAAACACTGAAACATTTTTGATTACAATTTACAATAAAAAGGCATCGCAACTGAGAGTCGCGGAGGATCGCTCTGTTACGTCCATTATCCTCGGGATCGGGCTCTCTCTCTTCCTGCTGCCTGCGTCAGCAGCGGGGAGAGAGGTGGGGGCGCGCGCGGTATGGCACTACGTAGCAACAACATCGTACTTACTATGTTCATAGAAAACCCGTGCTATACAATTAAATAGTTTTTTTGCCTGGTTTGGTTTTTTTTTCAACAGCGCTTTTAATGTGGATAATGACCGACGTTACGGGGCGTAGATAATGGTAACATTCGCAGCGAGCATGTCTTTACGCCGTGTGCTAAAATCAGTGTTGCTCGCTCGCATGTTTTGCCGTAGGTACTACTGACTGCACGAATACTTGCTTGGTAACATATTAGGTGCATTTTGACCCGTGACGCCGCTCAGTATCCACCTTTACAGCGTGATCTTTCTTCATCGTGATAACGCCATGGTCCCACGTGCCGTTAACTGACAGGTGGCGTCAGGTGTTACTGCACTGCTACCTGTCGAGGCCTATCGCAGTCCGTGCAGAGCATTCCCACTGCTGTGGTTTTATTCAGTGGTCAATGTTTGATAAACAAAGCTAAAAGACACGCGCCTGTACGGGCCGAGATAGGCGCCCGCCCCCGCGTGGAATAATGCTTCTGCACACTCAACCAGACGCGCAGTCGATTTATTGAGTAAGTACAGTAAAAGCTCCTTATTCGTGCTTCCTTCATTCGCGTTTTCACTATTCGCGGATTAAAAAAATGCGACCCAATTCCTATATCCGCGGCTAAAGATTTATTTATTTGCGGGTCTAATCGGTACATCGGTACATACATATTAACAAATAACAAAAAGGATTCCAATAGGTATCCAACCCAATATCCTTTGTAAACGCGTCGTCAGATGGACTATAAAAAAGTGAAATAGACCTTATTACAACTTCGCCTAAAGTACATTGTCAAATGATATCGCCGCTGTATTGGTTCGGCCTTTGACATCTACAATAGCCGCCTTCGCCGCGGTCGGTCTTTTTAACCGACTTCAAAAAGAAGGAGGTTATCAATTCGACATGTTTATATTTTTAATGTATGTTCAGGCATAACTCCGTCGTATATAGACGGATTTGCAAAATTCTTTTTTTTTTCGAAAGGGGTTTACTCCGAAATGGTCCCATTGAAATTTCATATAGACAGGGCCCGATCTAGCTATTTAGCCGCTCCGGGCAAAAATAACATTCGCCGCCCTTTGCACTAACACCATCAAAGATGGTATGACCATAATTATGTGATATTCTTTTAACTATATAATATTCACATACGTTAGTCTACTACGGCTTCTGAACAAGTATACAAAAATTCATGAGAGTAGGTATGTTTGTAAGTATACATTTTGCCGCCGCTCATTTTTGCCGCTCTGAGCATTTGCCCGGCTTGCCCCCCCTTAGATTGGGCCCTGCATATAGATCTGATGATGCGTTTCGGAAACAGACAACGGAACTCTTCAAAAAATTACAGCAAATCAACCGCGAATGTTGCTATCGCATAAATCAGTATGCATTGTTTTGACCCAAAGGATGATGAAATTTCGAATTGGTGTATGGTAGGTAACAAAAAAGTGAAAAATAAAAACTTTTTTCAAAAAAATAACAACCGACTTCCAAAAAACACTACAAAGTGCAAAGGAAGGCGGTACAAATATTTTTTTGAAAAAAGTTTTTTGAGAATGTAAACAAACATAATGAAACCAACCTCATCACCATAAAGTATATTTATATATCATCATCATCATCATTTCAGCTGAAAGACGTCCACTGCTGGACATAGGCCTCCCCCACATTTATAAATGCTGCGACTTAATAGACATTCCATCCTTTGGTACGAGCCGCTTTGCGTGTTTTACCTATTGTTTCATCTTTCCATTTATTGCAAAATGTTGAAATTTTTTTTTTACTTAAAAACGATTTTCGACGCGAAAAAATCTGTTTAACGCATAGAAATGCTTGATCGTTTACGCCTTGGAGAGTCGCTTGCATCCATATCACGCTCATACAATTAATCAATATGGTCAGAAACTTCAATTAAATTGTTTTTTTTTGTCACTTAGGAACGTATCCCCTATAATCCCATATAAATTACCATTCCATAGTCACGGTTTCTGTATTCGCGGTAGGTATTTTACGGAACGTTATACCTCGCGAATAAAGAGCTTTTACTGTACCTACGGCAGGTGCACATTTATTATAAAATGAGCCTCGACCAGGCGCTTTGATCTATATTTATTCTTAAAAATCTGAGTGAGACTTCGTCGCAATATCATTATAACCCCTAAAGACGCCCACCCGAGTGGGTTCCCGCATTGTCGTTGCGGGGGGGCTTAGTAACCGTGGTCTCCCATCCACGGTGAAGCCAAGAGGAACCCAACGGTGGGGCCGCTCGTCAGGGCTTTTGCCTTCAAGCCATTGACGTAGCGGCCAAAAAGTAGGTTGCGGTGAGGTGCACCGCAACTGAGGTGGGCCGCGATGTCGAATGGGAGGCATCGCGGCTGAGGGATACAGGCTGCGGTAGAGGAGGAGTGCCGGTGCTTCTGAGCAGCGCTCTTCCCTTCCGTGGCCTGGACGGGGCCGCCACCGTTTGATGGCGGACGCGGTGGGGCCGCAGGGGAAGAGGAGTGTCGGTATAGCGTCAGCCGCTCTCCCTATCCTCTGCGGCCGAAAAGTGGTAGACGGGACGGCGCGTTGTGTTCCTCACGCGCGCCGTCAAAGATGTCAGCAACCACTGGTGGGGTCCGCAAGGGCCGATGCCTGCCAGGGGTGCGGGTTTGTTCGAAAGAGATACCACGGCCCTGGCATACGGGCTACTGAGGGAACACGGGTGGGTTTTAGTCAGTAAAAGTCTGACACGCCCTCCTGCTCTACTCAGCAGGAGAAGTCATTTGATGATTTCCCACCCAAAAAAAAAAAAAAAAAAAACCCCTAAAGACGCCTGCAGGCCTAGACAAAACACCTTTCTGTTAACGTTCACGCTAAACTCTACGCCAGAATATATGGGAATGACATTACCGTGTCCTTTCCGCAGGTAATGTCATTCCCATACATTTTGGCGTACCGTTTAGCGTGAACGCCAAGAGTAATGTGTTTTGTCTCTAGGCTCTGGACTGCATTCGAAAGCTGTGGTAGATTCCTACCAGGATAGATCGGAAGATCGGAGGAGTGGTACCTACACCGTCAAAGCGACACATTATTGTTTTCCGACATGCACGCGAACGAAGTCGCGGGCACAGCTAGTACTAAAATAAAAAGCTATTAAAAAGTTATGAGCCAACAAAGATTCGTTTTTCTTGCTAATTTAACCTAACTTTGAGCGTGTTTAAGTAATAAAAGGAGTGTAAAATCTCGAAAACCAAGACGGTACTGACAAAGTTCAATTAACAATAAGTTCAATAAATTTTATTGGTCATTGATTTATGTAGTTGTTTTTTCATAAAACCCGATCTTCTGAAGGACTTTTCTTAATTTTTTCGCGATTTTTTTGCCAAAAATGCTCCTGCATCTCACTCAATAACGTTGTACGTGTAGACTAGAGTCTAACTGCTCACCACTGATACTATCTCTGTCGGGTACGAAGCCTGGTGAGACAGCGTGATTTTTAGCCAGGCCCACCAGTGAGTTCGAACCCGCGCAAAGTGTGCCCTTAACAGTGTATCGAAAACAATTTAGAAGCCATAAATAGCTAGTTCCTAGTTTAATATGTCCTAGTTTTATATTTTTATAAAAAACAAGGAATCAAAACAAGTATAATGTTGCCTATATTTTGCTCTAATTGCCTAAATTCTAACAATGTCGTTACGCATAAAATACAACTTATTTTCCAAACAAAATAACCACAATAAATCATAATAATAAAACGTATCTTTCCTTAATAATGCCATAACTCCACAGCTAATAAATTCTGGCCACAATACAACAGATTCTCCTTTGAATACGATATCGCGTTTATAAAAGCATCTATTAAGTTTATTGAAATAGTCTAGACAATAAATAGCTGCATGTTACTCTGTAACTAGAACCAAGGTTAGGTTACTGGTACAATAAAAGTAATCTTCGTGGTACAGGCAATATGGCGAAGTAAATTGAGTTCATATCTTGGCTTTCATCGTGTGCTACAGACAGCGGAGAATGATAGGGTTTTTAGTGTGACCGCCAAGTTTGCGAAAAAAAAAATGGTTATTATTTTTATTTTTCTCTTATTTTTGCTACAGCATTTTAACCGTTTCTCTTAGCAGGTTTAATGTATTAATAACAAGTTTTATAGGTAGAGTTAAGATCGTGACAAACAGTTTTGCAAGATACCCACAAATTCGGTAGAAAATTTAATTAGCCATTAATATTACCTAGTGGAAAAATATACGTAATATCTACCTAAATAAAGATATACCTATCAACTAAAATTTTGGATAAAATCTAAAACACTGAATATGGGGCCAGAATATTAAGTTTAAAAAAAAAAAAAAACTATCGACGTTACGAAGAACCTGCCCCATTACATTCGACCTCTTACGATGTAAATTGTGTCATCGAAATTGCCGTGACAATAACTTGATAGCACGAAGTTAGCCCTTATTTAGCCCCGCCCCGTGAACTTTGGCTGTAACATGCTTTCAGTCAATGTATTACATAGTTTGGTAAACTCAAGTACTCTTATAACAAAGTACAACTGGAACAATCTGTTTTAGGACTGGTAAATATTTAATGAAATTCGCTTTAGAAAGAAGCAGAAAGGCATGTAACATTGAAAGTTGAGACATGTTGAATTTATGCGCTGACAGTTCTCAAATATATATGACTAGAAATAAAAACACACCCATATTTTTTCATATTTCAGGCTGAAGACATCTTGGAACGGAATAAAAAATATTGAATTTTGATGACTTATTTTATAACGTTGAACTTCACCTTATATTATTTTATGACCAAAAAGATGTTCCAAACTTGGCGGTATTTTTACAGTTTAAGGATCTGTTTTTTATAGTAAATTTACTGCTGGTTTTCTATCTCAGTTTATAGGCCGCGCCAGTAAAATTACTAAGACGATATTTTATAGGGATGGTTATCAAATATTAGAGCCAAGATCTTACTCGAATACTTTCGGAATATTGAGTTTGAAAGTATTTTGGGCTTGTTCGAAAGTTTGATTTGATTTTGATAACGCCCGAAGGCTGGGGCGATCAAGTGTTGATTGGCAATCGGGAGATTTGGAACTTATTTAAATGTTAAAAATATCATTTTCCAAGGCGTGGGGATCCCGGATCAAATGTCACCTTCTGGTGACGTTAGATCGAAATAAATGAATCGGCTAAAGTAGATGTGACATAAATAAAATGGATATTTCAAAATACTCTAGTAAAAATGAATATATTAATAGGTATTATAAAACACTGAACCGAAACCCTTGTAGAATGTTAGATATACTTGTTGTCAATTCAGCACGCCTCTTGTCTTTTTTAGTACCCGACTACAGCAAAGCTAAAGGAGGGTTATGATTTTAACAAGCTATTATTACTGTATGGTAATATGAAATATCGCTAACTAGTGACCGAATATTTTGTTTCAGATGTAAAAAAGTACCTGGAAACTTTCCAAATTCCCTTTTTACACCTAAAACGGTTACACCATCAAATTCAGTGATAAAAATGCAAATCATTATTCATATTTTAGGTCACTAGTTAGCTATATTTCATATTTCCATACAGTCATATTAACAAATTAATAAAAACAGGTAAATATTTGACAGCTATTTGCGACGTTGCCAACTTTCAGAATAAACGCTCTTAAGACGAGTATGACTTTTTGTAACTTCGTACCTGATAACGGGCCATTTACTTGATCGAAAAGAAAAATTACTTTACACTGGCTAAATGCACAAGCCGTGCGAAGACAATACCCAAAAAAAGAAAGTCATGTGAATGAGTGAATTTCCATATTGTTAAGGTGCATCAGCACCAAATTTACTTTTTGTGCAGCAACGTTTACAATAGTGTTACTGGACAAAAACGGATGGACGCAAAAAAGCCGCAAAAGCTATAAAAATTTACTTCGGTGTGGATGCACCTGTGGAAATAATGTGGGCAAAAACGATAATTTTAAATGTATTGAAATTGAAACACAACAGACACGTGTCCAAACCTGGAAGCAAAACCACGGATTCACTCTTGGCTCGTGACCGCTTAATTGATTTGAGATCCATTTACATAATAGGTCTTTACCTATGAAATTGCCGTTTTGTATGAAAAAATTTAAACGAATTTTTTTCATGAATTTTTTATTTGTATTAATCGAAGTAATCACCCATGCAATCAATGCATCTTTGCCATCGCAGTGGCAGTTTATTGATGCCCTTCTTAAAGAAATCAGCTGGACGGGAGGCAACAAATTCTTCAAAGGCATTTTGTACTGCCTCTCGGGTACCTATTAAATTTTTTTCCCGCCAAGAAGTTATCCAAATTCTGGAAAAAGTAGTAGTCTGTAGGCGCAAGGTCTGGTGAGTAGGGCGGATGACGGAGAGCTTCCAACCCCAGTTCTTGCAACTTGGAGACCGTCTGCTGTGCAGTATGAGGTCGCGCGTTGTCGTGCAGGAGCAGCGGAGACGAGCGATTGACCAATGCTGGTTGGAGATGCGCCAGCTTCTCCATCATTGTGTTCAGTTCTTCACAGTACACATCTGCAGTAATGCTCACCCCGTTTGGTAAGAAGCTGTGATGAATCACACCGGCGCTAGACCACCAAACAGTGACCATCACTTTTCTAGGGGTACGTTTTCGTTTAGGGCATTGTTTAGGTGCTGAACCAGGATCCAACCAACTTGCTGAGCGCTTACGGTTATCAAACAGAATCCATTTTTCATCGCAGGTAACAATGCGGTTCAAAATTCCTTCATTTGTGTGTCTGTTGAGCAGTGCAAGGCACGTCTCGACGCGTACTTCGCGCTGGCGATCATTGAGTTCGTGGGGCACCCATTTGTCAAGCTTTTTTACCTTGCCAATTTGACGCAAATGGACCAATATTGTTTTGACGCTAACGTCGAAAGCTGCTGCTAATTCAGCCGTAGATTGTGTATCATCAGCTTCCACAATCGCCTTTAATTCGTCATTGTCGACCAAAGTCTTCGGACGACCGCGAGGTTCATTTTTCAGGTCGAAATTTCCAGAACGGAAGCGAGCAAACCAATAACAGGTGGTGCGTTGGTTTGTAGTGTTAGCTCCGTAAACGTCGTTGATGTTGCGTGCCGCTTGTGCCGCGTTGCTGCCACGACGGTACTCATATTCCATAATTACTCGAATTTTTAACGTATCCATGATGACGAAAAAGATTGAAATGCGATGAAAATGTAACACTAATCAATAAAGAAATGACTACTTTTAGAAAAAAAAATCCATGTTTTTAAAATAAAATTAATTTGAAATTAGAATTCTTAGCCAAACAAAAATTATTTTGATTTGAAATGGCCAGTACTGCAGAACGGCAATTTCATAGGTAAAGACCTAATATTATCTGTGAAACAAAGTTATAGGTGTGGTTCTGATTGCTTCACCAAAACTACCTACATCATAAAAGTAATAATAAACTTGTTAATAAGTAAAACGGGCTGGTATATTTTGCGTACGGAATATATTATACTGACGTCAACATGAGATTGGCTCTTGATAACGGATTAAAATTGACGAGCTATTCACAATAGTTAAATAATAATATTATATTTCTATATTTTTTTTAATATTCTGAAATTTTAAAAATTTATTGATACGTATTTAATGGAATAACGGAGATATTAATATCAATAAGTTTATTTCAATAACTGTTAAAAATTATAGACCTGTATTATAATTATCAGCATCAACCACTTAGGTACCATTTTCTGGTGTAAAAGTTAAGTTAACCAACCTAAATAATGATATACCAATAAACTATTAAAATTTAACTAGTAACATAACATAACTGAACTTTCATCCCCTATTTAACTCCCTTAGGGGTTGAATTTCGAAAAATCCTTCCTTATTCCTTGTCTACATTATAAAGAGAACCTCTGTGCAAAATTTCAGCTTTCTAGGCCCAAGGGTTTAGGCTGGGCGTTGATGAGTCAGTCAATCAGTCAGTCAGTCAGGACTTGTCTTTTTATTTATATAGATAGATAGATTAAACCCTGTCGCCAGTGTATTCATAGTAATAGGTTTATCAATGCTACGTAAAAGCCTGTCCTATTACTATTAAACTGTTACGAAGTTTATTTTAATAATTGCAGTGACAATAACTTTACAGCTAGAGAAGGTGCGTCCTAACGAAGTTAGCCCCGCTCCGTGAAGTTTGACTGTAACATGCATCAGTAAACGTATTACATAGTTTGATGAACTCTTAAACTCTCTAAAGCTTCTTTGGTGTTGCTCCACTAGTGTATAATAAAATACCCGATGCAATAAAATGTATGCCACTACAAACGTTCAAAAAATCTCTGAACGGGTTACTGCTTGACAGATGTTACTATACCATAGAGGAGTTTCTTAACGACCAATCTTTATAATTATATAACAAGCTGACATCAATTTAAATAAGTACTTCACATTTAATGATTTTCTGAATTGACTTTTGACATGAAATGAAATTGACTTTGAATTGTAATTAATTAAATTTACTTGCATGCACAATTAGCTACTCAACTATAATTATTATTATATTGTAATTTTATCATTGTAATTTAATGCTAAGCTCTTATTTAATTTATCATTTTATTTAACTCTAATCATTTGTATGCCAATATTGGCAAAACATAGTGCACTACCTAATTTTTAAGATCTTCGTATGTAATTACCTATGTTTGACAAATAAATTATTCTATTCTATTCTATTCTTATAGTACTCTTACAACAAGGTAAAACCCGAACCATCTGTCTGTATGAACACCTCTTACAAATAAACTCCCAAAACACGAGCTTAAAATAGACACCTGTGGTAATAAATTGTCATGAAAATTATTTGAGAAAAATTCGCAGCGCACGTACTGGTATACTTGTTTTCAATATAATCAATTGAAGCACTGTAGTGTGAAATATTCTAGATGGCATTCAGTGGAGCTGAATGGGCCACTTTGGGGAACCAATGAGGTATATTTTACGCCCTTTATGAGCTTCAAGGTTATCTTTAGGATGGCGAAAAGTGATGTCGTATTTGTAGGACGCGCAGATATGATCGATTTTGTAACACATATGTTTACGGCGCTGTCGAAGAGTTTTATGATATATATATTTTAGATATCTATATGCCTGACTTGTACTCTATCTATTATAAGATATTTTCTCAAGTGTGCATGTAAGTTAACTTTAATTGATGGTATTAATTCTTCTTAGTGTGTCGATGGCAACTTAAAGAGACTCGAGTCAGAATTTGACTACACGTTTGGCGTCATCACTAGCATCCATCAGTTGCTGTAACGTGTAGACGACAGGACACGCTGGAAACGACATGAAGTGTCCCATCGTTTGTGAAACAGCATCACATTTTCACTTCAAGGCGGAATCGTCTACAAATCTCCATCTGAACAGGTTTCCCTTGCTTCGGCTAACCAGGGTCCAGAGTCTGCTTAAATATTTCCAGATTAGCCAAGGCAACACGTATCCAGGGGAAGCACTTCACCAGATGGAACGGATTATTTATTATGTGTAAGGAATCACTGTCAACATCGCTTCAATATTTCTTTTAATCGTTCACCAGTGAGTGAGACGACACACTTTGTAAAACTGTTTTGGATTTTCAGCCTTTGTAGCACAAGGAAGTTGTTGTGCAAAGGGAGTCGTGTGTTCCGACACACGACACCCTTTGCAAGACTGTTATGGCTCTTACGCTGGAGCTTGCCACCGCTCTGCGAACTCCTATTCACATCTATTCCTGCTAGCACAGTATTTCTACCGGGAAGGACGGTCAATGAAAACGCCAAACAGAGGCCTAGCCGTCCCCCGACTTGACAATGCCCTGATCAAAATATTACGTTAAAATTAAAAGGCCTATAAATATTATTTTTTACTTTTTTGAGTTTTTGTTTGGGTCGGGGGTTTTTTAAATTTTTAATTTAATTTTTTTAAGTCTTAATACAACTACAACATATTAAACTTGAAACATTTCTTGCTGCTATTGAGGTTCGAATACTGCAACGGGTCAGACGGATTGTTAATCTCTGTCTATCTTAATAATCCCTTTACACGACATCAAACAAGAGAAGATCAATTTATCTTACTACGATGAACTACATAGATCAAAGGAAATGGCCCCATATAAGAATCCCTTCTAATTCCGTTATTAATTGCAGTATCCGTCGTCTTACTTTGAACTGACAGCACTATTATAAGTTCACAAAAAGCCGCCAAACAAAAATAATTAACTGCTTCCAAAATTCTTTCAACAAAAGTTTCCCAACTAACGGTCTGTAGCAGCTTCAGGGTGAAAATAGTAGGACGACTTTCTTTGGAAGTAGGTGAACTGTACCACATAATAGATAGGTTCCTGCAGAAGGTCACCTCCGTACGGCGAGCAAAAATGCACACACACATGCATACTCTACCTTCATGTACAGTGAGTGCAAGCGCACCCGGGATTGGCAAATGTTTAACATCATCGTGTACGTGTGTTTATACTTGCGCCAGTTTTCGCTCAATATATGGACCTGACTTTCTGCAACTATTCATTTTATGATTGGACGAGATATACCTCGACCCCTGGTGCAAAGTCCTTACCATAAACTAATTTGTAGAATATTCCGAGGAACAATGCTTTGGTTAAACTTAAGTTACAGCTTATATAAGTGATTAATCTACTTTTTGTTGGCGCTTTGAAATCATTTTATGAAACTTAGCTTTTGCGGAATTAATTTTAAAAGTTGGCCTTAAAATCAGGCTTTTATATTTCAGTTTTTACACCCGTCTTATGCAAAGTCAAAAATCGTAATGGATTTTCCATCCATTTCTCGTTATCCGATTGAGTTGATATTTTGCATGCCCATTTTTACGCGAACACATCTCTTTTTAACCGACTTCAAAAAGAAGGAGGTTATCAATTCGACATGTTTATATTTTTTTTTATGTATGTTCGGGCATAACTCCGTCGTATATTGACGGATTTGCAAAATAATTTTTTTGTTCCGACCTTCCGAAATAACTTTAATTTCGGAAGTCACCGCCTTCCGAAATTAAAGTTATTTTGCACTTTGTAGTGTTTTTTTGGAAGTCGGTTGTTATTTTTTTGAAAAAAGTTTTTATACTCATTAAAGGTTGGCTAATGAACTTGTAAATTTGGACAAATATGTCCACGCCTCTTTTGTTTTAGCACACATATTTTTGCAACTCTTGAAACGCTATTCCCTAAAAGAATTTTCGAGAATGACGCCGCGAGGAGAGAGTTCCAAAGGAACAAAATACGTGTCAAATTACAAGAGGCGATTCAGCGGTTTCCAGTTTGACGTTGATAAGGGAGTGAGTGGTAGGTAGATATTTGTCTTGAATGTTTTAAGCTGAAATATTGCCTGTCTGGTTTCGCATTAACTATTTAAAGCGCAGACCCAGGTCTGCAAACAAAACTTTATGAACCTTATGCTATATTAATTTTTTCTATGAAGGTATGAAACTAAACTAAATTATTATGCTTTTCCATTTTTTATATACATGTACAAACTATTAATATTATTTTATGTGTGTTAAGCTATAATTATTTTAATATCTACAATTAAATTTCAGAATTTTTAATTTAGGTACTTACTGTCATAACATTATCAATCAAATTCAAACGAAAAACAACTCAATATTTATATAAATTATGACCGATGAACTTGTGAAGGCCGCGGGTATCCGCTGGATGTGGGAAGCACAAGACCGGTCGAAGTAGAGAAGCCTGGGGGAGGCCTATGTCCAGCAGTGGACGTCTTTCGGCTGAAATGATGATGATGATTTAAATAAAAGGGTTTCTTTTACCGAGGTAGATCTGTGGTTTCTTATAAGAACGGGGCGGCCGCCACATAACGGCCGCAGCGACAGCTATCATGAAAATGATGGCAGCAGGTTTGGCTTGACGGTGGCAAAAAACGCTCTCTAGGAAAACACACCAACTTTTTAAATAACGTTTCAGCGACCTCATTCGTCACTCAGACGTAAATTGCAGGCGCAATGTGGAGGCAATATTGTCAAAAATTGAGCGGTGTGTCCCAGTGGTAACGACCACAACTTACAAGTTGTGCGCTTAACTTTGTGTAAATTCTTTTATCACCACTGCTCTCAAACCAGCGAAGGAAAACTTCGTGAGGAAACGGGCAATTCTCAGAAACAATATTTCGAATACTACACATGTAATCTACCGATCCGACTGGGTCCGCGTGGTGGATTACGGTTTACTCTCTCCCACCGACAGGAGGCCACCCGAGCGGTGGGAATGAACTCTTCTAGGAAACGATAAAGTTCGTTTTTCCCCTCAAGTGTCAATGGAACACCAAGTGTGCATAAGAAAAAGTGCTCGAAGTGTCAACGGAACACCATGTACTACCCAGATACTAATTTGTCGGGTGTAATGTCAATCTAAAATCTGTCATGTAAAATTCTTATACTAAATAAAATCTTAAAAAAAAAACCCACTTTTGGATAAAACAGTTCAAAGTGAAAAATAACTTTAATTTCAGATTGCGGTGATCAAAAAAATTCAATACACATCCAAACTCGGTTGTTTTTTTAAGTTTTTTTTTTTTCACTTTTTAGTTATACTTAGTACACACCGATTTGAAATTTAATCATCCTTGGAGTCAAAACAATGCATATTTGTGCGATAGTAGTAATCGCGGTTGATTTGCTGTCATTTTTGGAGAGTTCCGTTGTCTGTCTCCGAAACTTATAATCAGATCTAAATGAAATTTATTTGGGACCATTTTGAAATAATCCTCTTTCGAATAGAAAAGAATTTTGCGAATCCGTCTATATATTACAGAGTTATGCCCGAACAAACATAAAAAAATATGTCAATATAAAAATGTCGAATTGATTACCTCCTTCTTTTTGAAGTCGGTTAAAAAGCAAACACAAAAGACTTGAAATGTAAGATTAGTATCTGGTTCAAATGCGAACTTTAGCTTAACTAGTTCATTAAGATCTATCTACATGCACAGTTTATTCTTAGCTTATTCAAACAAAAAAACAAGTCACAATTAGCTTTTAATCCTATTTAATGTTCAAAATCCATCAACAGAATCAGCTGAGAAGTTTTTCTTTGAAGAAAACAAGGCAACCTTATTAAAATCTTTAAGGAAAATATTGCAAAGTAGATCTTTGCAATATTTTCCTCAAAGCCGCTTAGCTTTTATCTGCGAAGAGAAATTGGAAGCAATACTAGGTTCATTTTTTTAGCTACACCGCTATTGATTATAGGGAAGTCTGGGAAATATTATAAATAATATTAAGAGATGAAAAAGTGAATATAAAAAGAGTAAAAGTATATTCTTATTCGAGGAACTTATGGTTATTAATCCATTGAGGCCCGAGTGCGCGTCTCTATTTTAAAGTAAACGCCGACTGGTCAACACTCCAGGTGACCAGCAGAGAACCCAAACCGATATTTTTCTTATCAGTAGTACGCTCATGTGGGGTAATTTCTGACCTCCAAGCGGGCGAAGCTGCTGGTAAAAGTTATTAGATATCAATGAAATAAATATAACGTATCATCCTACTTATCATTTCACGACAGTTTTCAAAGTGAACTGAAAGGAAATATGTTGTGTGAGGCCTAATGAGTGCTCGAAATGACAATGAGTAGTTACGATCTACTCGAGAGTAAGGCATTAATGTGGCATGAACTCATACACACCAGCGCTAGCGCTGCGACACTTTATAAATGTCGCAGCATTATGCTGAGACATATAGTGGCCTTTTGGCTTCGTACAGGACTTTATTTTTTAGTTTACTTTTTTTTTGTTTAAAACTCCTTTTAATTTTATTTAGTAGCGTAGCGTAGTAGTGTTTATTTTTTATTGTGATGTGTTTAATAATTGTATTCTGATAAAGTTAAGTTTGTGATATTCCTGTGCGATTCCAATACATACTTTTTCTTTCTTTACGTTGTTCTTTGCGTTGTCTCGCCAGCCACCATGATAAAAGTTCAACATCGTTATCCACATACTCTTATCCTAATATTTGGGGTCAGCGACGCGTGTCGTATTCTTCCATACTACTACTCTCTATCGGTCGTAGAAGAAAATGTTTTTATTAAAAAGTAAATGTTAAAAATAATTATAAATACCAAGAACCTAGTGCTTGGCTGAAAAAAAAATTGTACTTTAAACTTCCATAAAAATATCCTAACCTATCCGATCACGAAAATGTCAACCATATCATCATCTGCCGAGCCTTTTCCCAACTATGTTGGGGTCGGCTTCCAGTCTAACCGGATGCAGCTGAATACCAGTATTTTACATACATCTGACCTCCACAATCCAGTTACTGGGTAATACGATACGCCTCGGTAAAGACTGGTAAAATGTTAAATGTCAACCATATCTATTCCCAAATTCGTTTGTTCGATAATAGTATTTTTATGATTAAAGAATTAGTACCTACTTGATCAAGAAACGATGTCCATAATTGTGGAATTGATCGAGTATTTAATCTATTCTTTTTCACTTCCACATTCAAAAATATTTGTTGAGTAATATTTTAAGGGATACCTTTTGTACTCGTATTTCAATCTAAAAGGCTGAGATTGGGAACAACGTATAATCTGTGGCATTAATAAATAATCTATGGCAACGTTTAGTACATTCTAACCTACTTCTAGGTAATAATACGTTGTTATATTGGGATTACGACTAAAAAGGTGTTATTGTCATAGATTTCTGGAATCTTGATTCAGGCTCTAAATAACAAACTCGTAAACTCATAACATATCACAATCATAACAAATAATATTTTAGAAGTTTGTCTGAATTTATTCTTCTAAAATCTGATTTGAAGGATCAATGCAATTTGGTCATCGCAAGAACGCGTAGGGGGGCTAGGGGTTGTCAAGATAACCAAAGAGTCTAGATGTCCTACGATAACCAAAGAGTCTAGATGTGTACGTTGAGTTTCTGGCTCGTTTCATAGGAACCTACTAGGTACGCTTTGGAATGGCAACTAACTTTATCTTACTGATTTCCTGACTTCTTGGGAATCCAAAAGTGTGTTTAAGTATAGAAACATGGCAAGCAGCTTTAATTCCGTTTTCAAAAAAGTACCAACTCATTTCATCCATTACCTCGCTCCAATAATAACTCGAAGCATTTACAACAGTATCAAAGACTGGCCACTACTCCAGTAGCAAGTTTCAATTAATAAAAATAAAAAATAAACAACCGCGTATCGCCTTGCGAGCATCTGTCAAAGTCGGTATACTGCGAATCCCCGGGGCCATCTCGAAACGTTTCTTATTTCTTGCAATGAAATGACGACGACAAAATGTCACCATTATTAGGCGGTTGTTAGTTTCTACTAAATTGGTTTTATTGATTGATACTTTAGTTTGTAAGGGGTATTGATTTCGGTTGCCATTTGTTAACCTTTTAATGTTTCAATTGGGGAGAACGATTGTTTTCGTTGGAAGAATATGACCCTGTGATTGTATTGTACACAGATAAAAATACAAATTGATCGCAATGTCTTTCAATTTGATAGTTACGTCAATTTCATTGCGTTATTGACGCTGTTCAGCGGATTAATTTTTAAAACCTATGAAGCAATGGTTTTAGAAGGAATTTCTTCCAATACCCTTGGATTGTGAGTGAAAGTGTGTATCGATATAAGGGCGCTGGTTTGTTAAGATTTTTTGTTCAGTCTTGTCAATTGGGCCAAGAAGGGCCTGAAATCGTATAGTAAATGTAGAACAACCTACATCTTAATAAATATTTGAGTTAGACCTTAGATTATTTAGGCTTGTATATTTTATTATATTATTTGAGGTAAGGGTAAACCACTTCGGTTTTATTGTGTTTATTGAACTGATGTATCCCACTCTACTGTTTTAAGTTAATTTAGATATTTTTCATAAGATTTTTACTGTTAAAGTTATTATTAGCATGTGACGTATTTGAAACTGTGTTCCAGTTGTTAAGAGATAGTATTGAGGTATAAAGAACAGGGTGTGTTCACTCATCTTCTATAGAAAAAGGAGGATCTTCCAACCAGACGAGGGTTGTGACGCTTTCTTTCTCTACTCCACTGTAGATTAGAAATCGCTTGTCTACGGTTCTCGGTGAAAAACTGTCAACTGTCTATACGGAAACGTCGTTTTTGTCTAATCTTCCGACGACAAAATGCTTGTCTATGGTTCTTGTGCTAAGCATGATGGTGGACAAGTGCCTGTCGATTCATGTACGGACGTTACATATAGGTATGCTAACTCTGCTTTCTGGATTTTTCATAACGTTAGTGTGATGCGTAGTTCGCATGTGGCGATGTAGATGATCTACCTACCTACTCAGCCTATTACGTTCCCACTGCTGGGACATAGGCCTCCTCTCCGTGAGAGAGAGTGGGCCGTAATCCACCACGCGGGCTCAGTGCGGGTTGGTAGATGTCACATGTCTTAGAATTTTTGGTTCTAGGACATGCCGGTTTCCTCACGATGTTTTCCTTCACCGTTTGAGAGCAGCGGTGATGAAATTATTTACACAAAGTAATGCGCCTGGCTGGGTTCGAACGCACGACCTACAACTCGTAAGTTGCGGCCGTTATCACTGGGCCACCATGTAGATGACGCCACAGTAGTTTTATAATACCTTCTGTGATTTGGGTAGGTTCCTACTGTAATTCTAGTCGAAAATAAAATGGTGAACACCATCAGTCTATAACCGGAACAAATAAAACCTAGCTATCATAAAGTAGGTAACAAAAGACACGCGATAGTAAAGCAGAACTTGATCATATCTTGTATGATGGAACAGTTCGGAAGTAGACCAATTCGTGTCACGACGCCTGTGAAGAAAGACCTTTGCAATGGAAAATACCCTCATAAATACTGGGAAAGTTTAATATTTTAGAGCTGATTTCAGTTCATCATTTTTGTTTTTCTTTCTTCAGCTCATCAGCTCTAAAATTGTAAACTTCCTAGTATTTATTCGGGTATTTTCATTTTTCTTTCTTATTATTAACTAGCGAGTAGCGACCCGCCCTTGCTGCACACATTTTTGACGACTTGACAAAACATCGAGATTTATTTGTTATTTTTTGTATTTAGTTCACTAGTAATGTTTTATACACTTATGACCTTCCGGAATAAGTTCCCTAAATTATGCTGAAAATCGTATCCTAATCAGTGAAATTATATAGTCACGAAAAGTGGCTTAATAACATGTAATAGATCTAGAAACAACCGAAAAATAAAAGCCGCCGCATCTTACAAGTTGTAGGTCGTAGATTCGAATCCAGACAGCTGTCAAAACGGTGAAGGAAAAACAAGGTGAAGAAACCGACACGGCTTAGAACCAAAAATTCGAAGACATGTGACATCTATCAACTCGCACTGGGCCCGCGTGGTGGATTACGACCGCCCACCGAGAGAAAGCCTGCGTCCCAGCAGTGGGATGAATATGTTATGTTATCGCTATTAGAATGGCACTTAAACTAGGCCCTCTTGTTGTTTTATGATGTGCAAGCGTTTAACCTTTGGGTGATCAAACAATTACGAAGTCAGCTGTGTTATCCATGATTTCTGCTAAAATAGACGCCTAAATCTTAACTTCATCGAATAATTAGTACTATGCTACCCTTCACACACACATACATAACATCAAGCCTGTATTTCCCGAAGGGATAGGCAGAGGTGTCTGGTTGTTTGCCCCTTCCTATTACATGGGTCTGAAACTTATACGGGCGAAATCTGAGAGTGCTCTGAAAATAACATAGGTATGTTAGGTAGGTATCTAGGTATGTTGCCAGGTCATGATTGCGTCTCGAAATTATTGTATCGCTCCATGTTACCGAGCTCCACACTAACAATCCGGATCAACATGCAATTCGTGCATGCATGAGAACGTGCATTGTTTCCAAATTTAGCTTCAGTCATAGTAACAATGCTGTGTTGAACTATCTGCGCGAATCGTTAGTTTAGATATCATCATTCTTGCATTAAAATTTTAGATATTAAAACAAAATTGTTCCTACTAAACCGAATCGTCGTAAATGAATGTAATTTTATAAAGTCCCTTCATAAATTTATGTTTTCATGACATTATTTTTTAATATGCGTAGCTCCCATGCCATTGAGTCTGATTTTAATTTGACAGGTCGTACCTAATTGTTATAATTAGTACTCGTATCATAATTTTGAATCACATAAACTACCACTGGCTGCATAATTCTAGTATTCATTTTACTTTTATTATCCATGCCGTTGTTTTGACCACCAATAAACAGGGATCTTACAAAAGCTACCAACATCTGCCTTGTTCAAACAATGCTTTTATCTATTTTTCTATAAATTGCTGAGACGTGGACACTGTATTACATCGAGAAGAAGAAGATAGACCTTCTGGAAATGTGGTGCTGGAGACAAAATTAAATGCTTAGAGTATCGTGGATCGAATTTTATACAAACACCTCGATACGCCAAGAACTCAACTTCAAAAGCGTCTATCTGTTCTGGTCTAAACGCGTATTCGCAAATACTTTGGACACGTCTAGAGGCGTGAGGGTGACTCTATAGAGCGCCCTGTCAATCAAGGGAGAGGGCACTAGACCACGCGGATGTCAATCTCATGGGTGAGCTCCATGAGATTGAGTGACCAAATTAAATCTGCAGTGGGCAATTCCTTGTATGGGTACAAACTAAACTTAAAAAAATGGACTAGGTGGCGAGAAATCGTGAGGTGAATCACATCAGGCCCTAGACAAGAAACTTCATGAGTACTAAGACCACTCTGACAAGAGTCATCCGCTCTCATCGCCACTGTTATCAACGTATTTGACGGGAACGGGGTGCACATTAAATCAAACCGCGAGTCAATGCCATACTAATTTATTAGAGTACGTTGATGCAATCTCACGCGCGCGGACACACAAATAGCGTGCTGTATGTGTAGTCGGTACAATATACAACAGTTAGTCGATATTTATACGGACTTAACAAAATCGCAGCGGGATGATTTCGCGCACTGTTTCTGAATTCTCGGTACTGAACAAAATGCAACGCGATTGAGTCTGAGCGCATCGAAATAATACAGTGTTCAACTCTCGGCATTGAGCAGAGCGTCGACTTCGAAGTAGCGAAATAGTTTTACCGCTCTTAAAACAACATGAAGTAAAAATCTTTGTTATATGCGTAAACGCCCTTTTTTCCCAAGTCTAATGCACAACTTTTTAATTAAAACTTGAATTCTGTTATACAACAAACTCTGCGTCATCCAGCTCACAATGTTTTTTCATATCCAGAAATTCAAATTTCTATATCGGTATTTTTAAATTGGTTTTTGCAATAACCTGAAAATTGGATCTCCATCCCTTTCCAAAGCGTTTGGGTGAGAAAAAAAATTGTTTTTATTTGCATAAATGAATGTTTGTCGAAGCGTTTACTTTCGGCTCAATTCTTGAAGTGGTTTGTTTTTCTGGATATCAGAGGGGCAATTCTACTAATTTTAAGAACGTTCACAGTCTGATCTCAGTGTCAATCTGTCAAAAATTCCCATACATTTTTGTCAAATTTTTGAAATTCGATTGTCGTAGAGATGACACTGCGAACGTTTTTAATTAGTAGAATTGGCCTTCAGGTGTTAGCTGGTATTAGGGAAATTGTTTGTTAAGAATTGGGAGTAATGCTTGACATTCCTAGAAAGAAAAAACATTTATTTAGCACTGACTAAAAGGCACACAATGTACGGAAAATAAATAAATGGAAGTGCATAGTGTAAGTAACAATAGCTACGCGGGTCGATCGATCAGGTTAAGCTACGCTTGCCGCGGTTGGTCCGTGGATGGGTGACCATCTTTACATACCAAGACCCCTCCGTGCCTCGGAAAGCACGTTAAGCCGTTGGTCACGGCTGTCATTTGTGGATCTTTGACAGTCGTTACGGGTCGTCAGAAACCCGAAAGTTTGAAAACCAGTCTTACCAAGGGGTATCGTATTACCCAGTAACTGGGTTGTGGAGGTCAGATAGGCAGTAGCTCCATGTAAAATACTGGTATTCAGCTGCTTCCGGTCAGACTGGAAGCCGACCCCAACATAGTTCAGAAAAGGCTAGGCAGATGATGATGAGTGCGATGTCAGAAACTAGCATTAAAGTGTTACTCACGGCTGCGCCAAAAAGGCTCGGTTCGGCAAAAATGCGAGATAACCAGTGCCTGATTCTGGTTTTCAACTGGCCCTGAACTGTGAGGTGACCTGGTGGTCGTACTTAATATTTGGACAGTCTACCTACATACACATTTTTAATTTGCTATTGTGGCACTGACGGAAGTGTAATTGTGTAACACACCAATTAGTAGGAATGGTTTTCATTTTGAGAGTTCAACATCAGATATTTGTTTCGTTATTTGAGCGGATGTTTTTTTTTTCAAAAGCGGTCAAATTCAACACATGAGTCTAGAACAAAATTAAAATAAATTTTTCGTCGGTTATAAAAAAAATCTAATCTAGAAATTGCGATCCCCATCATCATCAGCCTTATAATGTTCCCACTGCTGGGACACAGGCCTCCTCTCGGTGAGAGGGATTGGGCCGTAATCCACCACGCGGGCCCAGTGCGGGTTGGTAGATGTCACATGTCTTCGAATTTTTGGTTCTAGGACATGCCGGTTTCCTCACGATGTTTTCCTTCACCGTTTTGAGAGCAGTGGTGATGAAATAATTTACACAAAGTAAAGCGCCTGTCTGGGTTCGAACTCACGACCTACAACTCGTAAGTCGCGGCCGTTACCACTTGGCCACCACTGCTCCACTGCTCCTCGATCCCTATGCGGTCAAAATTTATGGGACAACAATTTTTTTGTTGGTATGGGATTAACCTGCGCGTCGATGTCCCGGCCATCCTTCATGAATGCTCCAGCGCAGCGCTGCTATACTCTCATGCTGCTTACGTACACGAAAGAACAAAGAAGTTTTAAGAAACTATTGACTAAAGTAACAAACTTTTTAACGTTACTCTTTATTTTGCTACATCAAATCTTTCCGTTTTATAAGAGGTATGTTGATTTCAAAATCGTCATAGGGATTTTTCACAATCACATTTTCCAAACCGGAAAATTAAGAAAACCGAACTCGACACAAAATCACGAGTGATGAATCATCGCCATTTTCAAAAGTAGAATTATTACAAATGTCGCAAATTCACAGACTTCAAAAAGCGCGATCCATCAAGCGTACAATCAGCCGCACAGCGGTGGAGCGGTGAGCGGTAGAACATTGCCGTTCGCTCTAACTCATTAATACCGCGCTTTCGTCGCGACAATTACATAAATTCTCGTCGGGCGTCATTCTGTGTCGAGCACCGTTGAAATGGACCAGTGCGTGGATTAAATAGGCAAACTGCTCCAGTGTAATTGTGCCGCGCTCGACTCGAGTTGATAGAGAAACGACTAGCGAGTGAGCCTACAATATAGTAACTAGAGTTTGAGGAAACTTTTGAATGTTCTTTTAGGTTTAATTATTAGTAATTGTATGTTGATCCCAATTAGCAGCCAGTAATACACAGGTTTATCACTGTAAAACTATGCATAGTAGTTTATCGGTGGGCTATGTATCGTTTGTTTTTTAGCAATGTTTTGCATTACCACCAGTTAAAAGAAGTAACTAAAGCTAGAGTTAAATCATGTTGCAATAAATATTAATGGTTCATTTTTATGTTTGTAGTAATTAAGTTCTAGATATACAGTCTTCCGCAAACAGACTAAAAACTGACCAAAACAAAGTAGAGGTACCTACCTCAACTTAATACAATTATTTCGTATAAAATTATCTCTTATACAAGAAATGTAATTAATTACTTTGCTGTCTCTGCCCACTCAATCAGGATCAAAATTCTTCTGAAAAAATGAGCCAGCTTGGGACTCAAAAGTTGATTGATTAGAAGGAGCAAAATAACAAGGAGAAGGTTATTTATAGATACTTATATTCAAATAGACACAAGCTAATTATCTCGTAATTTCCCTTGAAACTAATATCTCTACGCGCCATAATTAAATTTGACATAATTACAATACAGGAAGCTCATTTATAACATCATTATTTATGAAACTTTACCAGTTAACCGGAAACTTAACTTTCATTAGCACGAATGAGGCGGCAATCAAACAATTAAATAAACACTATCCTAATGAAATATCCCCTAACCATAACAGCACTCTAAAACGATTAACCAGATCCCATTCAACCCTTGGGACGCGTCACTTTGAACTGCCGCCGTATCCCAAACATTATAGTTATTCAAATGGGCATACTCGCAACATATATTGGTCGAGTGGCTGGCGCTAACGAACTTGCTCGTTTCAACGGGCCACGTTTGGGTTGAATTTATGTGGGATCATTAAATCAGAGTTGCTATTAACGCTACAACGTGGCTATGGGAGGCGTGCAAATGGTGCTAGTTTTTGTTAAGTTTTGTGGAATGGAAACAGACTGAAACCTTAACTGTCACTTTCATTTAAAACCCTGATAGCATTCTCCTAATTAATGTGACTTTATGTGTACGAATTTACAAACGTCCCGAGCTGGCAATGTTCTTATTGTTTGTAAACCAAAATAAAAGTTCAATACTCAATACTCAAATTTTATTTGCATTCCACAATGTGTACTTAGGTGGTAAATAATAAAAAATTGTGATCATTATGGACCCTGTCGGGCACAGCAAAAAATAGTAGGAGAGAGGAAGCCTTAATTAAGTAGCTAAACTTTCATCTAAACTAAGTCCAACTATACCACTTTATGGGTTCTTGATACTTAAAAGCTATAATATGTAGAAGAACTATGATTTTATTGAGATAATCATGAGCTGTTTTCTGAATGTAAATGATAGATGATTTAAATTATGATTTCATTTTGTTAATTCTAATTTATTGATCTAACTATAAATTTTATATTATGAATTTTAAATAGTTAAATCAATCTAAAGCTAATTTTATTGTTACTATTTTTTGTTTTAAGGCATAGACCATGACTTTATTGTTATTTTGAGTTATTCGTCGAAATGCTATTGAAGGCAATGTAAATTTATAGTCAATTGTTGATGTAATTTATATAAAAATAATAATAATAATTTTATGTGTAAATTCCAAATCCAAAACTACTTGTTTGTGGACTGTGACATAATATAGGATTCTTTATAATTTATCGCTTAAAAATTCGTTTATGCTATAGTAGCATTTTTCGATTAAAAATTGCTTCAGTTTTTTTATAAATAGGTTTGTTTTATCTTCTTTTTTAATTATTTCAGGTAGTTTATTATAATTTTTTATGGACATCACGTAGGGGCTTGTAGAATGTATTTTTAGCCGAGAATGTGGAATATTTAATCTCGATTTGTGTCGGAGTGTGTAACGTGATTGTATATCCTCACGCTTTGTATAAAATTCTTGAAACTTACGAACAAATTTGCAGGTTTCTAATATGTATATACTAGGGAGTGTTAAAATATTATAATTTTGGAATTGAGGTTTACAGCTGTCAGTTTGATCGATGTTTACTAGGATTCTCACTAATTTCTTTTTGAGGGTAAATAATGTTGGTGCATCCGTGCTACTTCCCCAAAGGGTAACGCCGTAGCTTAGCCATGAATAAGCATAAGCATAGTAGATGGTGAGCGCTGTTTGAAGATTGGTGGTTTTTTTAATTTCACGGAGAGCATATGAAAAACTTGAAATCTTTGATCTTAGTTTTTGTATGCGTATCCAAATTTAGTCCAAGTAAGGTGAATTCTTTAACAGTTTCTATTTTTAAGTTATTAAAAGTAAATTCTATATTTAAGGGTGCTTTTTGATGGGGATGAAAGGTCAAAAGTTTAGTTTTAGAGAAATTTATTTCGAGGTTATGTGCGTTCATCCAAGTGATGATTTTGGCGAATATTAAGTTTACTTGTTAGTTCTTCAAAAAAAAAATTGATGAACTAAAATGTACAAATGTAGATATTTTTATTAAACTTAAGTGTTAATGATGACATGATGTTCCGTGTGGTGCCAGACGTAAAAGAATAGCACCATCCTATCTCTTCCCGTGGGTGTCGTAGAAGGTGGCTAAGGGACATACTAGAGAATGGGCAGCAGTGTTCTCTATGCATTTTACCACCATACTGCGACCGCCAACCTGCCTGGCAAGCGTGGCGCTTATGGCAATCCTCTCCCCGTTTGGAGGAGGCCTATGTCCAGCAGTGGACGTCATCAGCTGAAATGATGATGATGACTTATAATGATAATTATGGTTTAGTAATTCCTATCTAATTTTTATCATACATATTATTTTTATTATTTAATGCCAATGTATGTAGCTAAATGTCAAGGAGTACTACTCCGTCAAAGTTGAGTCTTCCTCCAGCTGTGCTGACTCATCAACCTGACACTGCCCTTGTAACAGAGACCCCAAGCGATATCGGTGATATTTCTTTTGAAACAGCCGGGTCAATCTGTAGTTCTGAGGGAGTACCGCACGCAAATTCGCTGTCGAAACACGACGATCAAAATTCCAGTATGTGCATTGATCCAATTAACCACGACACACGAAGTCAAGAGAATCTTTCCATCTCGGATACGGTACCGAAAGGAGCAGGTCTGCAGGCAATTAGTGAGGGGCAAGCTAATCTAAATCTGCGGCTGAAGTCACAATCAGGGTCTCGAACTGAAATAAGGGCTACCCAGAGAGTTATGATTTTCGCCGATCAATTGGGTTTCGATGTCCGAAACATTCTCCAGGACTATCTGGGGGAGAAGTTTGCCGTAACATCATTTATAAAATCGAATGCAACTACTAAAGAAGTATTGAAAAACTGCGCAAGAATGTATAAAGACTTTAATAAATCTGATTTTGTGATAATTTTAGCAGGCTCAAATGACAAAAGTTTTAGTTAGAAAAAAGGCACAATTATCAAGCATAACCCAGACAATACAAACCATTCTAGTTTAAACCATATGGGAAGTATCGATTCAATCGGCAATTCTATATTTCTGAACCCGTTGGACAACATGGATTTAAAAAAAATTGAGATGTCTCTAAACGATTCAAAAGCGAGTAGATATGATGAGATTCGTACTGACATTGTAAAATTATCAATAAAAATGATTTTGGAACCTCTTTTGTATGTTATCAATCTCTCACTAGAAGAAGGAATATTTCCCGAGATATTAAAGAGGTCAATAGTGAAACCGTTGTACAAAAAAGGTGATAAAACTCAAATGGACAATTACTGGCCCGTTACACTTATACCTATATTTTCTAAAAATTTTGAAAAAGTATTTCATTACAAGTTGGCAAAGTTCATTGAAAAACACCAAATTTTAAATGAAGAACAAAATGGTTTTCGTAAAAATAAAAGCACATCTTTAGCAGCCTTTCAATTAATAAAATCAATAACGGACTCTATTGATAGCAAAATTCCTGTTTCAGTGCTCTTTATGGATATGAGTAAGGCGTTTGATCATGTCAGTCATGAACGCTTACTAGATAAAGTTTTCAGATACGGGGTCAGAGGAAAAGCGTACGACTGGCTGGAGTCATATCTATCTGATCGAGTGCAGGCAGTGGAAATCTCAGGTTACGATGCTACATCCAAAACGCGACAGTCATTTCAGTCTTCGTTTATATTAAATAGTTATGGCGTGCCACAAGGCAGTATCTTAGGTCCACCGCTATTCTTGCTCTACATTAACGACTTTCCACATATATTGAAACATAAGTGTGTACTATTTGCTGTTGATACTAGTATTATATTGAAGGGCAACGATAAAAATACCTATGAGCAGGAAATAAACACAGCTCTCCAAACGTCTATAGAGTGGCTAGAAGCTAACAATTTAAGGGTCAATATTAGTAAAACCAAATTTATGCAATTTCATACATACCGATCAAAACCTTTAAACCTAAATGTAGCATATAAAGGGGTAGCCCTGGCAGAAACTGATTCAGTTAAATTTCTTGGGATATCTTTAGATAAGTTTTGCTCCTGGAAACAACATGTGTATGACGTTTGCAGTAGAATGAATAGTTTTGTCTATCCTCTGAGGCGTATTAGCTGCGAAATATCCCGAAACGCCGCAATGACTGCGTACCACGGCTATATATCCTCCATTTTGCGGTATGGTATCGTTCTTTGGGGTCGCTGTGTGGAAATTGATCAAGCATTTGTAATGCAAAAAAAGTGTTTAAGGGCTATATTTGGGCTGAAACAAATAGATTCTTGTCGCCCTTTCTTTAGAAAATATAGAATCCTAACCTTACCGTGCATTTATATCTTGGAATCATGTTTATTTGTTTTCAAACATAAGAGTCTTTTTCAGCAGGCGACAAGCTATTATGCCCCTCGATCACATAATACTAACAAGTTGTATCAACCCAAAACGAATCTCACACTCACGTCCAACAATAGTTATATCATGTGCATCAAATTGTTTAACAAAATACCAAGCAACATAAAAACACTTCCATTTTTAAAATTTAAGAATAGCATAACAAAAATGCTCAATGATAAATGCTTCTATAGTGTACTTGAATTTTTAGATTATAAGTTGTGAATGGTATGTATTTTTAGTTATTGTGAGTATTGTTGTGAGTTGTGTGCATTTAATGTAAGTTATGAATAGGGCATTTAATAATAATTGTGTCCGAATTTAATTTAATTTAATAATTTATCGGAATTTAATTGAATTGAATTATAAATATTAAAATTTTAGTTATTGTGAGTATTGTTGTGAGTTGTGTGCATTTAATGTAATTGTGAATAGGGCATTTAATAATAATTGTGTCCGAATTTAATTTAATTTAATAATTTATCGGAATCTAATTGAATTGAATTATAAATATTATAATTTACTAATCGCATGCATGATTCAACTTTAATCAGTCATTTCTTAGAATAGTATTTAGACATGTACCTAAATTTGCACGCCGACATTAATGGCATAATAAGCGATCAAGTAATATTTTAAGAACTTTCTGTACCTTATTTATGCAATTTTTTTTTTTTTTTTTTTTTTTTTTTGAGAATTAAACGTGCCCAAACTCGATAGGGTTGCGTCGTTTTCTTACAGAGTTCCCTTGGCCACCTTCCAACCCTATCCTCAGATCAAGTCCATGTTGTATTTATATTGCATTGTCATCTGATTTACTTAAGCATACAAAATTTCAGCTCGTTCGGAAACCGAGAAGTGGATTATATTTAACTTGCAAGATTTGACCACAGACACTGAGACAAGTGAAACTAAATAGAACCTTGTAAATAGATAAATTATCGATAAACATTTCACTGTGATAACCTTTAATGAACACCGTCACGTCTCATATAAAAGTGTTTCGAAGTTTTCTGAAGCTGACACCTTGAAAACTGTGAGAAAATTAACAATGTCATTTGAGCATTCAATTACTCGTACTAATAATGAAAATAACGGTAGTACAGATAGACTTTCAAACAATCTCAGTAGAAATTTTTCGTCCGTTACACAAAAAAAATTCTTCTGTTTCATAGAAAAGTGCAATACTTACGCGGTCAATATGTATGGAACAGCTGATTCTTTTTTGTTTGAGCGACGAAAAAAGGTCTGCGCTAGTGATCTAATATGATATGCTGAATTCATGGTTACAATTTGCGCACTGGATAAAAATGTACCCTGTAGAGATAAAAAAAAATTACATGTTTGAAAAAAGGTACCTAATTAAATACAAAAATATAGCATAGTCAGCCAATAATTTTTCGTCTAAGTACCTGGTACTTATTGACAGGCCTGCGCTGTCCTCCCATACATTTTATGTCTGTAATTTTAAAATATTGTTAAAGCCAATTATTTTTAAAAGAGTAACCGTGGAGTTTCTTGCCGGCTCTTCTCCATAGGAAACAACAATTTGGAACCGTGCACCTAGCTTCTGACGTTTCATAAGTGCCCATGCAGGTTTATATGAAATAAAAATATTTTGATTTTGATTTTTGATAATGTTCCCACTGCTGGGATACAAGCCTCCTCTCTGTGAGAGGGAGTGAGCCATCCACCAAGTGAGTCCAGTGCGGGCTGGTAGATATTACACATCTGCGAATCTTTGAGTCGTGCTTCGGATAATTATGCCAGTTTGTTTACGATATTTTCCTTCACAGTTTTGAGAGCAGTAAAAGTGACTACCTGGGTTCGAATCCAAGGCTCACAGGTCGGAGCCATTACCACTGGGCCACAAATACTCTTAGTAATAACATAACATAACGCCTATTTTCTCCGGAATGATTAGACACAGAAGTACCTGTAGTAGTAAATACCATTTTGCTAGTTATGATATGTCTGAATAGTAACATTTGAATTAACAGAACAGTATTTTTTTAAATATTAAATACAATGTACATGGGGGTGAAAACCGCTGTAAGTTACCAAAATAATATCGTGTGCTGCAGCAGCAAAAGTTTTTTACGTAATTATTGTAAATGAGGACGCATCAAGTGGCGCCGTCTAGTTTTATTACAAAGTTATTCGAACCACCGTGGAGGTCGAATAAGAATGTCACTGGCTGATTACTGTCACTCTAGCTGCGCGTCTCGACGGTTCGTGACGGCGACGTGGTACGACAGCGGCTCCTCTGAATGATGTCAGAGGAGCCGCTGTCCTACCACGTCCAAGAATAACTGCTATATTCCGGCACAATCCTGATGATGTTGAAGCTGCTTGTAGTAGATGTATTTAATAGACATGTATACACTGTCATAAACAAGAGGTTGTAGCCACTGTTACCACTGTCATGTATCATTCACGTGAAATGGCGGGAAACGGAGTTCCGTTTCCCGCCATTTATATACGATTAAAGTATTTGAATAAAGTATTTGAGCCTTACTGGCTCATTACCACATCAAGCGCTACCGTGCAGACTTGTCTCACTAACTCACGGTAGCGCTTGATGTGGTAATGAGCCAGTAAGGGTCACTATCAGTGATATATTCAACTTTTAAACACAGAATCAACAGGATTCTACACTGCTGAACCACTAAATACGAAGACCACTTCTGGTCAAGGCTAGCCTGCGCCCGTATATTTTATTTTATTTCCGAATACTGCTATTTTCACCTCAAAACGTATAACTAACCTTGTTAACTTAAAAATTGCGCAATGGGGCATAATATATCTCGACCATTTATCTCAGCGAATAAATAAATTGTACATTCTAAAATTAACCGGGTCAGTATCTCAAGTCAACCCAACAAAACGTTACCAAAATAAATCTGTTTTAAAATTTACGCACGATTTTATCTCACTTCCGTACTTAGGGCAGCAAATTGCAAATATATCTTCATTGTGGATCTCAAAATATCCCATATATATGTTAAATTTCATCCCCCATTCATCCGTTAATCCTTCTTTTGTCCTATTATATTTATTTCACCTGATATTTTGATTAAGCTATATTCAAAGGACGTTGAATTTTCATATTTATAGCTTCAGAAAAGGTTATGTGTAGGTACTAGGGATGGGAGTAAGATTTTCTTTGCTCTTATAAAGTAGTATCATAACTTTTGGGTCTGTTTGCGGCTTGGTATATTCCGATCTAGAATGTATGAAACTGTGAAATTATTTCTACTGTGGGGCAACTTTTCCAGATTTACGTGGACTTAAAGGCAGTCGTGTAGTTAAGGGTTTCAATATTGGCAATCGGTAATCTATTTGTAAAACGTTAGGTAGGTAAAGAACAATGCCCACCTTCCATACATTTAAAAACCTGATTATGAAAGTATATGTATAGTCATAAGATATAGTAGAAATACTTCATATAAGTTTATAAAATAATGTCTTATAATCATTTTGGCGATTTCAACGCAACGAAGTCCAAAAAATATTAATGTTTCTTTTTAGGTTAGGATTTGGCGTTACCTACCAAAAATAATGAAACAAACGTGCACGAACTAATTAATTACGCTCGAAGTTTTGTCTAAAATAGGAGTATTTACCTAACTATGGTCTAAAACATCCTTTTTACTTTGTTAATTCCTTGAAACTAACTGCCCATAAGTCAATGCTAATTTAATTCAATTATTGTGTTATTTTTATATAATTTAATTTATCCCATGACTATTAAAGAAATAGTTACTGATCAGATTAAACGTAAAATAAGTATAAAACTACGAAACGAAGTTAAATATGGTCAACCAGAAATGTGTAAAATGGAACGTTTAAAAAAAAGAATGATTGGATGCGTTCAAAATATGTCAATACGATGAGTCATGAGGTAGAATTAGCTTAAATATATGTTAAAAAATCTTTTTTTCCTGCGTTTCTTTTAACATTGTGATAAGCGTGATCAATATACAATTGAATAAGCTATATTTTAAGATTTATTTCATTTCTATACATAGTCAGGTCAAAAATGAGCATTCTTCTTTAATACACAGGTTGATTGGTGATTGATTGCATTCTTTGCAATTAAATTTAGTGAAGGGCGGGCGTTATATATAATTTTGACATTTGAAAACTGCTGATTCTCAGCCTAATTTCATTAAATTACTGTTAAATTTCATTTTGAAAGGTGTTTCTCAAAAATAACCCATATTGGATCCAAAAATTAATCGGGGTCGAAAATTACCTATTGCAAGCAATGCACCCAATAACCAATGACACAAAATCTAAAAACATCATAGCATCAAATTTTAATCGAATTAAATACAACGTAATCCACTTACGCAGTCAGTAATTGATTGATCCTCTATTTCGATAACACCTTCAATCTACTGAATTGACACAAATTGTCAGATCCTCTTCACGATCGGATAATAATGTAGTTGGACCTTCATAATTCGGTTAGAAACTTCCTTTTGTTTCTTCTGTTAATCTTGGGATAAGTGTTAATTGGAAGAGCGTGTCTTTTTGTTTCCTTGATGTTTACACTTTTCTTTGTACAATGTAATTGCTTAGGTTTTTGTTCCTTTCGTGTTGGTGTGAGAAGATTAGTTGGGATGGTTGGTAGGAGACCCTGACTGATTAGAGTGTTGAGTTTTGGAACTTCAGTAATGTTACAATTAGAGGCCTTTTTAATATTTTCTAAATCTGTCTCTTATTTATTCTCTTCTAATCTCTTATATTAGATTCTTAGATTTGCGGATTCTCAGCCTAATTTGAATAAATGTCTTTTGATTTTGATTTCAGGTGATTATATTATATTTAATCTTCTAATGATGTCCGTTGTGAGTGAACAGGTTTCAACGCTATAGGTCATCACTGCCAATACGCACAAGTCAAAGACTTTCGTCTTGAAGGACGAGAAGATAATGCTAGCTTCCCGAATGCTGTCCTGCTGCATAATTTATCTTCATCAAAATCTATCCGTCTATTGAAACTAAGATTGCGAATAAAGTATTTGGTAGGTAAATAACATAATTTATCGTCTTTTTATAAACAAAAATTAGTTTATTTCTGATTGACCACGACATTGCGTGACTTCTCGATCTCAGGGATCAATTTAATCATAAAATATACATTGGTATTACGATTACCAATATTTGCCTGAACCATGACCTTTCACTGTTGGAAACGATTCAAATAAAACCGCTATAATTTTAGAATGAACGTACAAACGCGATATTTCATTTCTTAGCTTGAACTGATTACTTAATTAGGTAATTATACCTTTTCTGGCAATAGCTGGAGGCGAACCGGTATTGTAATTTGATGGTCGCTAGGTGAGATTATATAGGCTGAGTAGATTGGGTTCAGCAGTCGAAATGCAATCTTTTTCTCGTCACATTTGCCGCCTACGTTATCTGTGTGAAACCAAACTCGTGAATTATTTCTTGAAGACCGAATTAATCTCTGAAATTTGATGAAGTAAAATAATTTATAATAGGGCAACATTCTTTTACTGATTAATATGAATCAGTATTTGATAGTTTCTTTTATAAGATAAGACAGGAGTATCATTTATTTGCTCAAACGTAAGTACAAGACAACAATCGCTCAAATTGTTAGCATATAAGAGATATTGAGAGTTGCCAAATTACCTGACGGTTACGTAGTGGTAGTCCACTACTCATGTTACTAAAAATAGTAGTTAAGTGTAAACCTGTTACTAACATTTTATGGATCTTTTAACTGTACGAAATAAAATTATTTAATTTAATTATTTACTACCCGTAAGAAAGGTATCATACTTTAGTGCGTCCATTTTACGCCATATACGATAAAAAAAGTAATAATATTTACCTCGAATAAACTCACTTTCCCATCACTAGCCCCAGTTAATAAAGGAAGCAGGCAGACCCCTATAATTTGGTTACACCCGTCCGTCAATGTGATCTTTTTATTAGACCCACGTATTTGGGCCTTTCCCTCGGAATGTTACTTCCTCACCTTAGAGGAGTTTTGGGATTATCTTAGTGAGGGTCCAGTTGATTTCGAGGAGTTTATGGGAGGTTTATTAAGACGGCCATACTGTGTATTTAATTTCGTGTTGGAAAACGGAGGAATATTTTTCTGTGAAGTATTTTTTTGAGGACAGTATGAGTTCACAGAGTATGTGGTTTTTGTTAATATCTGAAAGGTAGCACAACCCAACAACATCCTTTTCTTCAGGAACATTAACAGACCGCAATCATGAATTGCAAATTGTGCAACCAGCAATATTTGAACTGACAATGGGCGTCCATTGTCAGTTCAAATGTTGCTGGAATGACCACGATTAGAAGTGCACCTCTGGCTTCTAATTTCTACAACTATTTCATAAGTGGAAGGGGTTGAAAATGTTTGTAATAAGTTAAGTCTATCCTACTAATGAATTAATGTTATAACTGTGAAAGTTTGTATGCTTTGATATTTGGATGTTTGTTACTCAATCACGCAAAAACGACTGAACGGATATCAATGATATTTGGTAAACACATAGTTAACGTGAATTTATACAAATAATACTTTTTATCCTAGGAGTATGTTCCTGTGGGATAATTTCTGCTCCTACGCGGGTGTAGCCGCTGGCAAAAGCTGGTCAAGAATAAACAGATAAATGGATTGTCTAGGACTTTACATAATGTATATTTTATGTTTTACCGGGTATCTATATGAATTAGTTGTAGTTAAACATGGGACAACAGCTAGAACAAATCAATTAGATCATAACCTTTTAAAAACTATCTCCTTATAATTTCGAACCATAATCTTCATCATCATCATCATCAGCCTATAATGTTCCCACTGCTGGGACACAGGCCTCCTCTCTGTGAGAGAGATTGGGCCGTTATCCACCACGCGGGCCCAGTGCGGGTTGGGAGATGTCACATGTCTTCGAATTTTTTGTTCTAGGACATGCCGGTTTCCTCACGATGTTTTCCTTCACCGTTTTGAGAGCAGTGGTGATGAAATAATTTACACAAAGTAAAGCGCCTGTCTGGGTTCCAACCTACGACCTACAACTCGTAAGTCGCGGCCGTTACCAAGCAAAACTTTGCAACACATAATATTATTATGATCTCTCACAAGATATTTTTATCTCAAGATGTAGTTTCTCTAAACTCCAGTCAAGCAGAGTGCATGTCTGCCACACTGCAGTCATCGACCGTTAATTCCAGATATAATATCGTCACTAATAGTTGCGCGGGCTTGCGCGACCTGGAGCTAATGACGTCACAGGTTACATTGCCGGTATTTTGAATGCCAAAATTAAGTTATATTTGGAGTACCTAAAACTCTTGTAAATGAGTTTGTTCAGAGAAGTTCTACCGCAAACAAGCATAAATGTGTTCTGAAATTCTAAATATGAGCTCCGTAGGTATTCATTCTACTGTCCTACTTAATATTATAAATGTGAAAGTTTGTATGTATGTTTGTCAATCACATAAAAATGGCCAAACCCGGTTTAACACATAGAATACTTTTATCCCGGTAGTCCTATTCCGTGGGATAATTTCCAACCTCCGCACGCACAAACCCGCTGCCAAAAGATTTTTGTAAATTGTGATCATTGTTGTTTGTTATTTTGTGAATGATCTTTCGGGGCTTGAGTAATGTTGACAAGGAGGCGCAGTTGCTAAATATTCATGAAGTTGTTTTGTGAACTGTTTAAAAAAAAATACGTGTGGTACTCGGGGACTGCCGCGGTAAAGCTATTGCATAGCATTTTTTATCAAATTATGCAGTTATAATTTTAGTTGTACAAGGCTAGGCAGATTGATTGGTTTTAATTGACAATTTCGCTTTACATGTTAATTGGAGGTCACGTAGTGACCACCTATATCCACGAAATGGTAATTGTTTTTCAAACGTTTTACTATTCACGAACTAACTAGATACCAAATCTAAAAAATATATTACTGCTACAACCTACAACGAGCTAACTACTAAGCGAACTAACTAGCTAACTATAAAACGAAAAACCCAAACTATAAAACTGTACTAATACATAAATTGAATATAAACACTAATACGCCGTAAACACTAACACACACTTTCGTAAAAATGCAATTACTATTCACCAGTTCACCTTTTGTAATTTCTTACAAAAAGTGTTTTCTTTCGAACTTTAATAAAAATTACAAAAATACGAAATTTATAAAATGTCAACAAACAAATACGCCAAATTACTTTCAATTGAATATTATCTTTATTGCTATATAGATAAGGTTGTACACACATGGAACATTTTGCGACCCATCCCGTCAAACGTCAAACCAAAGACAATGTTGATCAAAGGTCGAAACGATTACTGTAGTTTTTTATGGTTGCATATTTTTCCAAAATATTATTTTAAATTATTTTTTATTTCAAACCTTGCAAATTACTCTCAATAAAATTGATTTCATCTTTCTTGGGTTATCAAACGTATAAACCTGGAATATTTTGCGATGAATTCCGTCAAACCAAAGATAATATAGGCCTTCGGACAAATTGCCATAAAGAAAAATATAATACATTTTAGGTTTATATAAAATGGTCACTGGACAGTAACAGATAAGTAACACGACCAAATATAGGAGTCACTTTTTACAAAATGTTGGTTCTTATCAGACCACCAACTGTATTTTACGGATTTTAATACTAAGCGCTTCTCTTTTTAGCGTAGTTTAACCGCTTTAGTAAGAGTGAGAAGTGAACATATTTCGAAGTAAATAAAAACTGCTAAAACGGTAAGAAACTTTCATTAACTATCCATAAATATACGATGCTGTGTATGAAAATTCAGATAAAGCAGTCAAAATTGCAATTTTAACATGTCATTTCGTTGCTAGGCAACAGGTCGGACTGTTGCATAGCAACGGAGTAAGGTTATTTTCGTTACGGAATTTCTGGATTCGGTCTCCACCACAGACATATACTACTGTTTATATGTCTGTGGTCTCCACGCTCAAGGACCGCGATACAAGCTATACAATAGCTTAAAAAAAAAACTAATTTCTCTCTACTCTTTTGTGAAACCGGTTAGAAAAAAAATGGTGGTGCTAGTTCCGACTTTAGCCACGTGCCAAAATATCGTTTTAGAGCCTTGTTTAACTATTTTTGTCAACCCGAAACTATTCCTGGGTTGTCCCAGTATAATACGTTACATCGGCGATATAAATGTTATAAAGCCGGTGAAAGAAAAATCTATTCGAATGACTTGAATACGTCGTCCTTATCACATGTCTGATAGTCGAATTGCTTACATCGGTAAAAGAAGACTCGGTGCCATATATTATAATAAAGTAGCCAGAAAGATATAAACTAACAACAGCTCACAAGTTCCATTGTTTCAAGATGATAACAATCCGTGCCAATATTCTCAACGCATTATACAGCGGATGCAAAGAATTTAGTATTGAGTTCAATAGAATAATTTGTTTCCGTCCATCCATTTGAATGGCTGACCAAAGAGTTTTCAATTCGTCCGTTTAGTTTGCGTACGATATTGTTTTTTAACGTTGATCGCGTTTCAATGGGACATAGATTTGTTTGAACGCATGAATGCAAAATTTCTATTCGGCCTGACTTTTGTTCGATTTTTGTTTTTAACTTTTTATTTATATTTTTTGTTTGACGCGCCGTCTATTTGGTCTCGTTTTTTGCATACGTTTTCGTGAAACGGGCTGTGCCATAAATGAAATTGCATTAAATTGTTACTAAGTCATTTAACATTTAGCTTTGCGCGGTAGCACGGGCTGCAACAATATTTAATCATACTTTCAATAAACGTTGAGGTGATTAGAGGAGAGGAGATTAGGTCGGTGAGACCGTTTTGGTATTGCACGTATATTCCATACCATTTTCTTTTTTTTTAAATCCTGTTTGGGATCGCGTCAGACCTATGATATAACATGGCGGGCCACCTGGAATACGTTCCTCATGAAGTGCCGAGAAGAAGCACAACATCTTGAGAAATGGAATGATAGGGGGAACCTTCGTTTCTGATGGCCTTACGTGCCTGATGCAGGATGAGACACAATATAAGATCAGCAAAAAAATGATTCGTGATAGAAACATGCATAATCATGATGATGATTTCTATCGGTATTTGAAAGCCACACAAAACCAAAAGAATCACTTTCATCGTCATCACTTTTGGTGACCGTACATGATTATTTTCTTTGATATAAAATCTTTCAGGCCACGGCCCAAATTTTTTTTATACAACAGCAGCCTAACTAATAAACACGTAAGGCGAAAACTGTTTAGAAGGATTTACTTTATCGCAATTCCCAAGTCGTGGCCTCATTTCCGTCCAAAAATTCACTTCACACTCTCATAACATAATTTTTTATATTGTGTACCTACGTACATAACCATCAGTTCTCTTATTTATATGCTTCAGGGATATTAAACTTGATATTTACTTTACTGAAATGAGCACCGTTTGGGGTTATAAGGCCCATTTTACGCTAGCTCAGGCATTTATGGTGTTAATACACTCTTAGTAGTAATTCCGAAATATGAAACGTAATGAAGTTTAATGTTTGAACGTAACAGGCCATATTTTGTGTCTTAGTGGTATCTCCGGTTTTGTTTTGGGATATAATGCCAGCCTTAAGCTTTATGATAACGTTTGTGGCTTAGAAATACATACTATAATTAAATAATGGGCGCCTAAAAATAAAACGATATATTTATAATAGCTAATGCCCACGACTTCGTCTGTGTAAACACTTCGTTTTCGTTGAGCGTTCTTTCTGATTTTTTCTTTTGGTCGGCTTCTAAGAGTTGTAGCGAAATGTTAAATAGTAGAACCTTTCTTAAGAATTGGGCTATGAAATGCAAAAATAATTGTACAAATCTGACTGGTAGTACCAGACACAAGCACATTCAAACATAAAAACAAATTGTTCACATTTATTGGACGCAACTTTTAGTCATGGGTGTCGTTTTTATGGTTTATGAGTGTGCTAAAGCCAATAGTGAGCTCAAAATGAAAGCCTAAGACTGCGTTGAGACTTTTTTCATGGGTCTTTTTGAATAGTGTTCGAGGATGCTTAAGCCAATAAGTAAGATCAAAATGGAAATCCTGCATGGCGGTTACGAAACCTTTCAAAGTTTTTCTTCATGGGTGTCGTTTTCATGGTTTTTGAGGGTACTAAAGCCGATAGCGAAGTCAAAATGGATCAAATCATAGGATGAGACCTTTATGAGAGCTTGTAAAAACTTGCACTAGATGGCTTTGTATTAAAAATGCGTGTCCAATTTACACTTTCTCGTTTTCTCTTTCTTTCGTGTGTGCGTGCGAATATCGTGTAAGGTACTTCATTGCTGACGGGGTTCGTCTGACCGCACCGTTATTTTTTTAAACAGCAATTGTTCTCACTATCTAAACAATTCAAGACCAACATTTTAGATCATCATCAGCCTCCAGGGATCTCCAGTTGCATACCATTCAGCTCGATTCTCACTACATTGCAAAGATCATCGCTCCACCTAGCTTGATGGCGATGACTCAAGAATACGACTATCCCCCGACATTCATTGGTTTTACGGCTAATATGGCCAGTCCATTCCCACTTCAGTTTGCTTGTTCTGTGAGCTATGGATTGATCGTGATGTCATTTTAGACCTCTTTGTTGTAAATGTCTTGTACCCAAACTAACAAAACAAGACACATACGAACACAAATACACATGAATACTTTAGCACCCAATTAAAGTGTGATACGGTATTAATGCGGGCGTTTCATCTGCCTGTCTTCTGTTGTATTGTCAACAATCTTTGAGATCGTATTAATTACTTCGAATGGTGTTAGTGTTTCGTTGTATTATCATATTGTTCTATGTAAGGTACACAGACTAAAGGAGCATTTGATTATTTCATTGCTACATCATGTAAACATAACCTTTGACTGTGTGGGGTTGCGACAATCGTCAATAGGATCCGGCAACTGGGACTCGAGGTGGCCTTGCACAAGTCCGAGGCCATGTGGTTTCATGGTCCTCGGAATGCGCCACCGACGGGTTCCCAGATAACGGTGGGAGGGGTTCACATCGGCGTCGAGTCGACGATGAAGTACCTGGGACTCGTCCTCGACAGCCGGTGGAACTTCGCGGAGCATTTCCGCCGTTTGGCTCCCAGACTGGAGCGGGCCGGGGCTGCTTTGAAGCGGCTCTTGCCCAATCTAGGGGGGCCAAACGCCTCCTGCCGGAGGCTCTACGCGGGGATCGTGCGGTCCATGGCCCTATACGGGGCGCCGGTGTGGGCGCCTACATTGAGGCGCCAACCAGCTCGCAAATTGAGGGCGTCCCATAGGGTCATGGCGATCAGAATGATCCGAGGATATCGCACGATCTCCGGCGAGGCGGCGGGCCTCCTTGCCGGATTACCGCCATGGGATCTGGAGGCAAAGGTCCTCGCGCAAATATGGGAGTGGCGCGAGGAGGCCAAACGCCGGGGCGTAACTCCGCTGCCGCGGGAAATCGCGGCACAGCGGACAGAGCGGGCTCATGGTGACATGGAGAGAGCGATTGTCGCAACCCAGTGCTGGGCACGCCACGATTGCGGCGGTAAGTCCCCTCTTTGAGGAGTGGTTTGAGAGGCGGCATGGCGTCCTCACCTTCCGCCTGACGCAGGTCCTCACCGGACATGGTTGTTTCGGGAGGTTCCTGTTTCGGATAGGGCGGGAGGAAGCGCCCGGGTGTTTCCACTGCGAAGATCGCCCTGAGGACACGGTGGAGCACACGGTGGCGGTCTGCCCTGCTTGGGCGGAGCACCGCCGTGTCCTCGTGGAGGCGATCGGCGGCGGCGATCTCTCGCGTCCGGCCCTGGTCCAGGCCATGGTACGGAGCGAGAGGGCATGGGGAGCCGTCACCTCCTTCAGCGAAGCAGTGATGCTCGCGAAGAGGGAGGCGGCGCACGTGAGGGAGAGGCAGCATATGCGCCCTCGCGACCCCAGCCGCCGCAGGATACGGAGACGCCCTGGGCGTCGGGAATCCCAGGCCGATTTCCGGCCACCGTAGGCATGGGCTTGCGGACGGCGAGTAATAAATAAAATAAATAAATAAAATTTAAATTCGAAAGAGACACCACAGCCCCTGATACGGGCTACTGAAGGAACACGGGTGGGTTTTAGTCAGTAAAAGTCTGACACGCCCTCCTGCTCCACCCAGAGCGGGAGAAGTTATTTGATGATTTCCCACCAAAAAAAAAAAACTTTTGACTGTGTGTTGTGACTCTATTTCAGTAGTCAAGCTATCCCAAACTGTCAAATTTTCCCAATTGAATATAAACCTTATTCCTTTGTTATAAAGTTGAAAAACTGTCAAAGAAATTTGACAGATTGGGGTAGCTTGATGTGCTGGCCTCTGTACCTAGTAGTTGATTTTAGCCGGTATTTAAATAATCAACATATACATGTTGATTATTATAATACTATAATAATAAACTTAGAAATCGTCCACTTCAGGAGCGTTTGCAGATGGCATAAAACTGGTGGCCGGTTTTTTGTAAGAGCTAAATGAGACAGTAGGTACTATTAAAAGTATGCCGTGTGCGAGTGCGCAAAGGCCAGGTTCACATTATGTTGGACTGATTCAACATGCGACGTTAAACCGTATCAGCGCCGGCAGATTTATCGGACATCTTTTGATTTCGGTCGACTGTCGGATAGCAGCAAGAGGCGATAGTCGGGTAACTTTAGAAATATCATTTTGTAAGACACCCATATATTTTACATACATACATAAGCTTACGTCTTTTTCCATAGCTACAACTACAGAACGCCAGCTTCCATGATCCTTACATACTGTTTTTGCTTTGTTTACCTTACGTTCGTACACCAGTTTGATTTCGGTCTCAATTTGTCAAAAATGTTTCGAGTTTCCATAAATTTTTGACAAGTTTTGACCAGTTTATTGTCGCCGAGATGATACTGTGACTATATTTTGAACATTTTTATCACGAGAATAGTAATTAATTGGCTTTCTGGTCACTTATATTTTTAATTTTCCTAAAAGCTGTAACTGTACATTTTTCGACGATGGGCTGATTCCCAAATAAGTTTGATGTATGATGTTTATCCTACATATTCGTTGATTGTATTTCATTTTGGTGACACAGGTGCTGGTGGTGTGAGGATCAACCATTTTAATGACAATATCAGCCGATAAATAATAAATCATTTTACGTCAGAATGGCGGACAGTTACTGCCGGAACGTTGCCCATAATTGAAGGCTGTCCTTAGAGTGACAATATGATTTATGATTCGGTTTTCAGCTGCCGGAGAGACCATTAATATAGATGTGTTTTTACTTCGGATCAGTTGGCACAGTGGCTCAGTGACTGGTTATCGGAGGTTTCTTCGAATCTCACACACCGTTATGGATATGTCACCGTAAGATTGTGAACTGGTATCAAGACGGGTAGTACCTTGCGCTATTACTAAATAGTCAATTAACTGCCACTAACTTGGAAGTAGCGCTCGCTCAGCTCGCGTGCATTTGGTCGCAGTTCTAACCTAGCCTGACCTATTCGGTCGGTAAGCAGTATGGTGTAGTTCACAATTTTACGGTGACAGATATAAGACGGATACGTACATTAAAATTTGGACGCAAAAAATCAACATAATGATGTGTAGTGGCACTACAAATAAAAATAGTGCGCAACAATATAAAGAAACGCAAAAAAGAAAAGTGGCGCCATCTACAATGCCACAGGCGAACTAACTTAAGAATTCCTACATCGCACATTCAGAGTTTTCCACGAAACTCGGCTATAAACAAAATCCCGACATCAACTGTCGGGCAGTTGCCCGGACCAGACACAATACCCGTCTGGTCGGAGGATCGTCCTTTACCATCATAGGTATGAGTGAACTTTACACCCTGTTCCTCATACCCCTAAAGATGCATCACAGTATTTTTATTAATTTGTCATTGATAGATTGAGGATACAATGTTTATTATTTAGGGTGTTTGCGCATGGTGATGTTATGTAATACTAGTGGCTAGTTTATAAAGTATACTCTGAATAAATGAATAGAAATATCAACTGTTACAGACCTATGTCCTGATTAGTGTGTGGTCTGTTAAAAAAAACATTCTGAATAAAATGTCAACAAACTTTGTTGCGGCTAGATTAATAGGCAATCACTCACCGAGGACTATATAAAGAATATTCATCTGCAGTACTAAGATTACCAACCACTTCTTCCAACAATAGGGTAATTGCTTGAATAACTTTGTTATTTTTTTAAAAGAACAATCATCGAAGTGAATGAAAACTATATTAAATCAACCTCAATAGTCAAATTAAAAATCCCTTAAGGTGATTTAAAATTAGAATTTCAAGTTTAAAGTATCCAATCAAATCAAAGCACTTCATTTATAAGTAGCACTACACTTTGGCTTCTACAGGTAACTTTCTGATCAATTTGTTTACATCGGTTTCTTTACTGAACTGGACTGTAGGAAGGAAAATTCACTATATGAAATGCTATCATCCCTGTGTCCTTTCCACGTTTGAAAATCACGGGTCAACATAAACAGGTCAGATGGAAGTCGTTCAAGGGTACGAATCACCATAATAATTGCCACGACCATAAAGTGCTTTGTGAAGCAGATCTTGGCAATAAACTAAAGAAATTTTAGGATCTAGGCCGTAATTTTACCTCTATAGACGTTCCAAATTGGCGTATTAAAGACGAGTTTTACTGAAAATTTCTCTAACGATTATTTTGTGAAAGAGTTCTTACAAGCGAACGACAACAACAGTCCACCAAACCAGCTTTAATTGAATAGGTATATGTGTTTTTTTTTAAACTTCCTACTTTTTTCAGAGCAACATCCCAGAATTACGTGTGAATGTATTTACGGCGAATTTCAACAAAAATCTGAACGCGATCAGCACATAAACCCATTTTAAGAGCATTAAGTTTAGTGTCATTCTTTTTTGTGGAAAAATGACACTGACAGCTCTTGAACACGGTTTAGATGTACTGCTCGCGTTCAGCTTCGTTAGTAAAATTAGCAATCAGAAGGGAATAGGTATAATCGACATTTAATCGAGAAAAATCAAACAACATTTAATTATACGTACTCATTCCTCAATCCTCGTTTTCTAACTAAAATTGCGAAACTATATCATTGTGTGTTATTCTTATTACAGGCTAGCTAGTGCCCACGGCATCACCCGTGTGGGTGTCGGAAATTATCCCACAACTTATTTTATCTTCTAAACCATTACGTCTTCCTGTGGACAGCGTTGCGGGTTATATTATTACTTAAATTGTTTTTGTTAATTTAGTATTGTAACTGTTTGCTGTTTCTCTCAATAAAAATAAAAGAACGTGTTACCGGAACAAAAGGTAGCCTATATGCTACTCCTTGTAACATCAGCAATATATCTACCACTTAAAGTCCCGAAATCATTCCTGTCGTTTCGAAGATTAGCCGGAACAAACAGGCAGGCAAAGAAAAAAAAAGAAGTTGTTTTTTTTTTAAACTACCGTTTTGAACTTCCTTAAGCATTAAATAAAAATCTGTTATTTTGATATTACAAACACACATTTCAATTTTATTTATTTGTACAACTGCAATCCTAAAAAATATTGAGCTAACGTTTAACAAATAAACGTTAGTACCTACTTCTTACTTTTTAAACATTACAAGCTGAAACATACAATCATTAAGTGCTGATGACGGTTGAACTAAGTTCCCTATAACCGAGGGTCTGTATTGACACCATGATTGATGATCTTAGTTTACAGTTAATGACTGCGGTTAACTTCTTGTTTAGACGTTCGTCAGGTTTGAGTTGTGTGTTTGTTGGAAATGATTTGGGTTATGTGTTGTGTAGATGGTGGTTCGGTTGCACATTAGCGTAATTATTATTCCCGTCGCCCACGAAGCCAGTCAAAAGTACCTAATTATCAAAATGAAAATATTATATTTCATAGAAAGGTACATGGGCACTTATAAAATGTCATTAGCCTAGGTACACGGTTTCAATTGATCGTTTCCTATAGAAAAGTGCCGGCAAAAAGCTCCACGGTAACTCTGTTAAAAATCATTGGCTTTTAGGACGTTTTCAAAAGGTAGTGTCAATTGGTAGGGAGATCAGTGTAGGCCTGTCAACAAGTACCAGTTGCTTAATAAAATAGAAAATTGTCTAAAAAACCACTGTTAATTAGACTTACAACGAAATCAATTCGAAAAATATAAATGAATCATTATCTTACACTTAACGAACGTAAATCAATATAAATAAAAAGAAAACTCCTGACTGACTGACTCATCAACGCTTAGCCCAAACCCTTGGACCTAGAAAGCTGAAATTTTGCACAATGGTTCTCTTTATAATGTAGATAAGGAACAAGGAATATTTTTTCAAAATAAATCCCTAAGGGAGTTAAATAGGGGATAAAAGTTCCGCGCGAGTGAAGCCGCTGGCAAAAGCTAGTTAAATATAAATACTTAATTAAACCAAATGACATGATTGCCATTACAAGTTTACAACCGCTCATATATATAGAGTTCAAATTAGAATTGAAGGTAAATAATAATAATATAATCTCAAATATTGAGAAGATTGTGTCAAACTATGTAAAATATTAGATAAACACCGTAATTAGGGAGCCGTTAAATAGACATTTACATAGTAATGCCGGTATGAGATACCAGAAAAGCCACATCTGCAGAAGGGATTATTGCCAAACTTCTTTGTCTTCAATGTAGTAATTTATCTTATAACTAGCTTGCGCCCGTGGCTTCGTCCGCGTGGAAGTCGGAAATTATCCCGCGGGAACGTACTACCGGGATAAAAAGTATTCTATATGTTAATCTAGGTTATAATCTGTCTGTGTGCCAAATTTCATCCAAATCCGTTCTGCCGTTTTTGCGTGATTGAGTAACAAACAATCATCTTCACAAACAGACAGACTACCCTTTTTTACCCCTTTAGGGGTAGATTTTAGAGAAACCCTGATACACGTTATTATTTATTTTTGGTTTAAGGTATAAATACTGAGTTTGGAGTTAATCAGATCGCCCGTTAAAATTCTTCCATACAAACTTTGACACCCCAATCCCCCTTTAGGGGGTAGTTTAGAAAAATAATAAATTACCAACCTTATAATTTACTTAACTAAGTATTTGTACCAAGTTTCAAGTTTATTAACTCAAGGAATAAGATTTTTCATACAAACAAAATCCCCCCTTTTCACCCCTTTAAAGGTCGAATTTCCAAAAACCCCTTCTTAATGCTCCCTTACATTATAAATAGAAGCCGTGTGCAAAATTTCGCGTTCCTAGTCCTAGCAGTTTCGGCTGTGCGTTGATTGATCAGTCAGTCAGTTTCTCCTTTTATATATATAAATAGATATTATGCTTATTCGATAAGAACACATTTGATGTGGGTATTAGCAACTTCCCATCGCTAAGTTTTGTAATCGACTTTGATAATTTGCTATAAAAGCTGACAAGGCATTTATTGCTATTGTATAACAAAATCAAATCAGTAATGAGTAGTCAGAATGTGGTAGCAATAGTATTTCAATGGTAGTGTTCACGACGTGAGTAACTAACGCGTTATTAACTAGTTTGTGATTAGTTTCGTCGTGTAGCACGTTACTTTTGCGTCGTGAACAATGGTCCTTAGAATCATGCCATATTCAACGATGAAAATTCCGTATTTACGTCTGGAAGCAAACACTGCTCGAACACAGGTCTATGTAACGTGAGTCTATAACATCATCATCCGCCGAGCCTTTTCTCAGCTATGTTAGAGTCGGCTTCCAGTATGACCGGCTTCCTATCTGACCTCTATAGCTCAGTTTCTGGGTATTACAATACCCCTTGGTATTACTAATTGTCAGACTTTCGGGCGACTTCTGATGAGCCAAAACGATTGTTAAAGTTCCATGAATGTTAGCCGGAATCAACGGCTTTACGTGCTTTCCGAAGCATGGAGGGGTTTTGGCATGTAAAGATGGTCACCCATCCACGAACCAACCGCCGCAAGCGTAGCTGAACCTGATTGATCGGCCCATGCGGTTGTCATTACAAGCCTCGGAGTCTAAAACAATCTATTCAACTATATCATTTCCGTAATAATATCGAAACTGCAGTGTTTCGTTTGAATTTTTTAAAGAATCATCATCGTCCATCATGGTATTTTCATACAACCACCTATTCATATAACCAACATCAAAACTGACATCTATCGAACCAACAGGACAGAAGATGGCAATACCCGCAATCAATAAGATCTCCCATCGAGAAAACACAAAAAATACCAATTCTCGGACCCTCCAAATTGACTGACAGTCTTCTCCAATTTTCCCCAAAAATCATCCGTCATCGAGATAAAAAATCTATTTTACTGTCCTCCGAATATACGTCAATCATCGCAATTTATACCTTGTTGCAATGGCATAAGAGTTCCATGACGCGTGTTGGTGAATTGCAAAGACTATATGTAAGTATATTTGTTGGATATTACATGTGACTATTGAAGCATGTGTTATCGAGTGCAAAAGCAAAACTTTTGCCTTTGCCCCGAGCTGGACTAATATGTGAACTGATTCGTAGAGTTCGATATTACTGCATGCTTGAAGAAACAGGCTGATGAAATGAGACCTGTGTACAATTTTCCTGTTACATGTATATTGGTATGTAGTCTTTTGTGAGGGAAAGTTTGGCAGAATATGGGAACGCGACTGTCGATTGTTTAAAAACAATTTGTGTTTTCCTGTGCAATATTAGAACGGCTTTGCAAGCTTTTTTGGAACAAATCAGCTCTGAATGAGTTTAGTTTTATTTTATAGAAGAACTAGCTTCCGCCCGTGGCTTCGCCCGCGTGGAAGTCGGAAATTATCCCGCGGGAACGTACTACCGGGATAAAAAGTATCCAACGTGGTTTCGAGTCAATCAGAGAGCGCGTTAAAATTCTTCCATACAAACTTTGAGACCCCTCAATCCCCATTTAGAGGGTAGTTTAGAAAAACAATAAATAACCAACTTTATAATTTACTTAGATAAGTATTTGTGCCAAGTTTCAAGTTTATTAACTCAAGGAATAAGATTTTTAATACAAACAAAATCCCCCCTTTTCACCCCCTTAAAGGTCGAATTTCCATAAACCCCTTCTTAGTGCTCCCCTACATTATAAAAGGAAGCCGTGTACAAAATTTCACGTTCCTAGTCCTAGTAGTTTCGGCCGTGCGTTGATTGATCAGTCAGTCAGTTTCTCTGAAGATTTAAACAAATTGTGTCGTGTAAAATAAGTTATCTTATTTATGTAAGTTGTTTACATGGTTTTACTTAACATGGTTTTAGAGGTCGTTTCCGGCATTTTCGAAGATGAAACGTTTCGAGCTGGTGGTCTGTTCTAACAGAAAAACACTTACCTACATAAAATAAGAAATTGTAAAATAAGTAACTCTTAAAAAAATTATGCAATTTGTTTTCTTGACTCCTATAACATGTATATTTAAATCATGAAAGGGTTTTAGATAACATGCATATTCCCTATTCTCAGTATTGTGTTTGGAATGGGCGAGGCATGGTGCTATGATCTATGGTATTTCTAAGCAGAACTGTTCCACAAAAATTATAACTGATTTTATTTTTGTAAGTAGGTTTGTCACGTCTGTACAAATCAATCATCATTTTGAAAACTAGATGAGGTTGGCGTTTCCTATCCGACTACTCTGAGAGGAAAAGCCGAAGCGTGACTGCATCAGTTATCTTTATGAAGTTCTCAGTAGTATCCCGGAGTCTGGATAAAGTATAGTTTAATGGCAATTGGTTCATCGCATATCTGTCAGAATGTATGACTTAAAGTCATTTGTGTCTCTAGTTTGTATGAAGTATGAGGAACCGTAATTATAAGAAACAGACACTAGCTAGAATTCAGCGTCACCAGTCCTAATTAGCGTAGCTGTGAGGCACACATGACCTATTTTTATGAGACACAAAGTTAATAATGTAACTACCAGGTATTACATCTCGTCTTTCAGCAAAAATACATTTTATCTTTTTCCTGACATATCTTTTTTTTCCTAATAACATTATTATGTATGCACGACAATCAGTTAGTTGATTTGTTTATATTGACCTAACCTGACCAAGTGACCACTGTTTACTTTTTAAATAAAAAACAAACAACAGGACGTTTTGTTTTACATTTCGGGTCGTGTGTACATGGCGTGGGATAACTAGAACATGGCGCGCCCGTGTGCATACTTATGTAAACGGGTTGTTAGGGTCTCCTTTTTTATTCAGAACTCCTTTGGGAGGAGACAGCAGAAAACAAAAACATTTGTTTGTAGTTTCTGGATTTTTCGTAACATTTTCGAGAGTCATACACTCACAAAGATTATTGCCATCTTCTCGCTACCGAGCTATCTGTGCGTCTATATATTGTGTGATTTTTTAATTTTCTAACGTAACACTTAACAGACAGCTGTGCTGCTGGGGAGTTTGTTGCGCACTTCTTCTGCCCCGCTAAAGCACTAGGAAGTGGTGAAGGGCGGGCGTTTTGGGGGACTGTCTTATGTATTTTTTTATGTTAAAAAAGTGCTGACTCTCAGCTTAGTTTGAATAAATGATTTAATTTAAAAACAAAATTGGATAATACGTTCAGTGATGAATTCAATGCCTTGTCCTACCACCTTTATCGCAAACTTATCGTTTTCCCAGGTGTGAAGTAACTATTCTCCTCGCGCATAAAGTTGGTTTCGCCTCGAACGAACTGGAATCTCTCGCACTCAGGATTCCCTCGCTTTGCTCAGAAGACAACTAGGAGCCCTAGAATGCTCCATTGTGGTCGGGATTTTAAATAGTGTCCGTGACTTAAGGCACTACTTTATCCCCTTAGTGAATAATCTACTATAAATTACCTCGTTGGAACAAACAACCTTAGTCATCGAGATAGTTGCACTCAGGCAAAAATGAGTCAATAAGGTGCCTTTTCGTTAAGCTACAATCTGCTCTCAGACCATTATTTTCCCTTTCAAGTATTACCAGAGAGAAAACAGTATTATTGGACATCGCGATCCCCTGAACAAGTAATTGGTTCATTAAAATATTGATATAAATCCCTCCTGGGATTTGTTATATTTTTCATGCAATTAAATGTGTGTATTAAGTCACTTGATTTATTGCTGAAAGCTTGTATTGGTCATGGTTTTGGCTGGATTGGTGTACTTATATATATTCTGTACTGATCGGTGTAAAATGTGTTGTAATTGTTAAAAAAATAAAAGGTGTTTTCATTTGGCTACGTGAACTTATTATTCGTGATTCAGGGAATTAAAAATAAATATTATTACTTTACTTTTGCCACAGCGGTCAGTCAATGAATTAATTAATTGACTTCAAATACTGGAATTATTAATGTACATTTTTTTTTTGTTGGAAAACATCACAGTACCTACTTTTCATTTTGTTTTCTGTAAATGTGAAAGAACTGATAAAACATGTCTTTAAAGTGATGTTTTGGTTCAGAAAATGTGAAACATGTTCAATATTTACAAAACGTGATCACAGCATGGAGTGAAAATAGTAAGAAACAATAACGGAATACGTAATAAGGCAATTCACACGTTTGTATCTACTGCATCAATTTAACATGTTAGCATGTACCTTACAACTTTGCCTAAGATGATGTACCTTACAAAAGATGTAGGTACCTTACAAAGTCATCATCATTGCACCCGTAAAACGTTCACTGATGGACGTAAGCCTTCGTCAAGCACTGCCACTTCGACCGGTTCTGTGCTTCTCGCATCCAACAGATTCCTGCATCCTTCACCGGTCAGAGTAGGGGAAGACCGGGTAAACACCAACGCTGGGTAATCACGAACGCAGCTGTAGCACAGACAGCAAATCAAGCTACCCCAATCTGTCACATTTCGTGGATATATTTTCAACTTTATCACATAAGCATAAGGTTCATGTTCAATTGGAAAAATTTAACAGGTTGGGGTAGCTTGATGTGCTGGCGTCTGTACTATGTCAGAAAGAGATAACATGATTTACTCATTGACATCTTAGAAACCACGTCATCACTAGTGCCATGCGAACAGTGGAGCGTTACGGGTGCACATTACATTCAAGGCAAAATTAATTCAAATATTTATTTATTTTCGTTGCAATTTTTCCCTAAATGAAACATAGTGTAACTCTTCAAGTGACAATAGTTCTATTATGACATTATATCCACAAAAAATAGTAGTTCAGGATTTTAATACGAGTATTACCTACACACGGCCGGGCAAACAACGTTATATAAGTTATACATCTGTATGTAATTAACACAACCTCTGTAGGTTGTGCTAAGTGTATAAAGATGTATAAGTAACAAGAGAACGACAGTAATTTGATTTCGAAATTATAAAGTAATGAGACGTTGCAACGTTAAAATATTGATAAGGAGATATTACGGAGTTTCTTGCCGACCATTTGGAACCGTGCACCTAGTTTTATAAGTCCATGTTGGTTTATGTGAAATAAAATATTTTAATTATAAAAATACCTCTAAGCAACACAAGGACGCTAAAAAGTCAAAACTATCTTTACGGTACTAAAGTCAGTACCAGGATCAACTTGCGTCTTTATTACAAAACAAAGACTATCTGAGGATCAGTTAGTACCAAAGAAGGTCCATGGTTCAAATTTTTTTAGGAGACGAATGTTTACGTTGCGTCCGTTTAATAAATAAATGCACTTTTGCTGACAACTAGTTAAATCAAACCATGCAAATCAGCTGTATCGTTTTGAATCTACGAATAAAACTATATTAATAGGTACCTAGTACATTATTAGGATTTTGTCTAATGTTATAGTAGCATCGACCAGGGGTAGGTACCCCTGAAATAGGTATTTCATGTCGAGCCGTGCGTTATGCGCAAACCACTTGCACTTTAGGACTCAATGGGCATCCTCGAGGGTCGTGGGATAAGTCTTCACATAAACATCCACTATTATTTGACAAAAACGTTTTGTGAACCCATTTTAATAGGTATCTAAAATCTTCGTCACTCAATTCGAAAAAATTAACTCGATGGCGATGTCTGTAAGATCACTGAGACGTATCCAGCATATCCAAATCATCCCAATTCATCAAGTCAATCACATTAATATCTATTTCTATCGATTTTTAAATAAAAAGACACAACTATAATCAACGCTAACCTCTGGGCACGCCACGATTGCGGCGGTAAGTCCCCTCTTTGAGGAGTGGTTCGAGAGGCGGCATGGCGTCCTCACCTTCCGCCTGACGCAGGTCCTCACCGGACACGGTTGTTTCGGGAGGTTCCTGTTTCGGATAGGGCGGGAGGAAACGCCCGGGTGTTTCCACTGCGAAGATCGCCCTGAGGACACGGTGGAGCACACGGTGGCGGTCTGCCCTGCTTGGGCGGAGCACCGCCGTGTCCTCGTGGAGGCGATCGGCGGCGGCGATCTCTCGCGTCCGGCCCTGGTCCAGGCCATGGTACGGAGCGAGAGGGCATGGGGAGCCGTCACCTCCTTCAGCGAAGCAGTGATGCTCGCGAAGAGGGAGGCGGCGCACGTGAGGGAGAGGCAGCATATGCGCCCTCGCGACCCCAGCCGCCGCAGGATACGGAGACGCCCTGGGCGTCGGGAATCCCAGGCCGATTTCCGGCCACCGTAGGCATGGGCTTGCGGACGGCGAGTAATGGGTAGCTCGCTGTCCGGTAAGGACCAAGCCCAAGTCGACGGCGCGTTGTGTTCCACGCGCGCCTCAAAGAGATGTCAGCACAAAAAGTGATGGGACCCGCAAGGGTCGATGGAAAAACTCCAATGGGCCATCCGCAGCTTCCATCCTTTCAAGGCAGCTGGTCCCGATGGAGTGTTCCCCGCCTTATTACAATGGGGGGGAGTCTCTGTCGCATTAAGACTAGTGCCTATAATGAGAGCGTGCCTGGCCTTTAGGTACGTTCCCAAATGCTGGAGAGAAGTGAAAGTTATATTCATCCCAAAGCCAGGTAAAGGTGACTACACAAACGCCAAATCCCACCGACCAATCAGCCTGACCTCTTTTCTACTGAAAACACTGGAAAGGTTATGTGATAGGGAGCTGAGAGACGGCGCCCTCAAAACCATACCGCTACACGGTAACTAACATGCGTATAGCTCAGGTAAGTCGACCGAATCTGCTCTTCATCAAGTGGTCAGTCAGATAGAAAAAGCAATACACCAAAAAGGCACCTGCCTGGGCACCTTCATAGACATCGAAGGAGCCTTCGACAAAACCAATTTCTCAAGCATCGGAAGCGCCTTTTCCAGACATGGGGTAGATCAGGTACTAACGGACTGGATTACAAACATGCTTAGCAAACGAGTGGTTCGCTTGGAGGACGAGCAGCAGCTGGCCATGATAGCCAGAGGCTGCCCCCAAGGAGGGGTACTGTCCCCCCTCCTATGGAATCTGGTGATTAATGATCTTATCACCAAACTCAACGCCAACCATTATTTTACAATAGGTTATGCAGACGATCTCGCAATTCTTGTTTCGGGGAAGGTGACGGGAACGATCTGTAACCTCACACAACAAGCACTACGTATCGTAGAGAGATGGTGTAGGGAATTTGAGCTATCAGTTAACCCCACCAAAACTGAACTAGTAATGTTCACCCATAAACGAGCATTAGGCCCTTTCTGCCTACCGAAACTATTCAACACGGAACTTCAGTTGGCCAATGAAGTTAAGTATCTCGGGGTTACTTTGGACAGTAAGCTAAACTGGAGCAGTCATTTGGACACCAAGCTAAACAGGGCCTGCATCACATTCTGGCAGTGCAGGAAAATGATTGGTAAGAAGTGGGGTCTATCCCCCAAAATTATACTATGGCTGTACACTGCAGTAATCCGCCCCATGATCACCTACGGGGCCGTGGTCTGGTGGCCCCGCACCAAGCTAGTTACAGCTACCAACAAACTACAGCGCATGCAAAGACTAGCCTGCATGGCGACCACGGGCTGCATGAGGACTACTCCGACTGCAGCAATCGAGGCCATGCTGGGGCTGCCGCCGCTCCACCTGTTCATTCAGCAGGAAGCAACGATGGCGGCGGTGCGTCTAAAGGCTACAAATCTATGGAGTAAGACAGACACACAACACACCGGGCTGCTTAAGGAACTCAACAGTGAGTTCCCCATTACGAAGGCAATAAATGACCGGGTGCCCAAACAATTTATCTTCGATAAAAAATACAGAATCCAACTGCATGAGGATCGACGATGCGAAGGCTTGCGCCCCGCAGAGCTGCGTATCTTCACGGACGGATCAAAAACAGGTAGTGGCACAGGGGCTGGAGTCTTCTCGGAGGACCTCAACATCCACATAGCCACACCACTGGGGGTCCATAACACAGTGTTCCAGGCCGAATGCATGGGCATCTCCCTAGCCGCGTCTGCTATCATAGCCAGGGAAGTTAAGGATCACTCGATTCGTATACTCTCAGACAGCATGGCTGTTCTGCAAGCGCTGAACAGTCACACGGTTGACTCTGGGCTGATACACGAGTGCCACCAGCGCCTCAACGAGGTAGGTAGCCTCAACAATATTACCATTCAGTGGATCAAGGGACACCGCGGTTCGCTAGGCAACGATGCAGCCGATGAACTTGCCAGGAGGGGGTCGAGCATGACACCAGTGGGACCAGAACCCATTGCTCCACTTCCCTTCGGGTATCTACGCACTCTGGTAAGGAAACGAACCAGGGATCATCATCACAAAATATGGATGGACCTAAGTGAGTGCAGGCAGGCTAAGGAAGCACTTCCTGCGTTCGATGTCCGCCTCACGAAACAGGTTCTCCGTTTAACAAAACCACAGCTGCGTACAGTTACAGCAGCCGTAACTGGCCATGGGTCATTTAATAAACATCTCTTTGTCATAGGAGTAACAGACAGTCCGCTGTGCAGGGCCTGCATGGAGGACGACGAGACAGCGGCTCATGTGCTGTTAAACTGCCCGGCGGTTGCTAATTACAGGGCAAAATACTTCGGTAACCCAGGTACCCTAAGTGAGATTGTCAGCAACACCAAGGCGCTGCTGGCCTTTTTCGAGGAGCTGGGGTGGATCGAATGACCGATTCTCCCACCCGTACGCAAAATACGCGCTTTGACGTGGAGTTGCGGACAACAGCCCGTTTTACCTATTACCTATTACCTAAGGGTCGATGCCTGCCAGGGGTGCGGGTTTGTTCGAAAGAGACACCACAGCCCCTGGCTTAAGGGCTACTGAAGGAACACGGGTGGGTTTTAGTCAGTAAAAGTCTGACACGCCCTCCTGCTCCACCCAGAGCGGGAGAAGTTATTTGATGATTTCCCAACCAAAAAAAAAAAAAAAAAAAAAAACGCTAACCTCAAATCCAAAGATAAACTAGGGGTCTCAGCGGACTAACTTTGGTACCACAGATAGTTCAAGAACTAGAGATAAACTTCATTTTATAATAACGTTTTATTTAGTCATGGTTTAAACCTAGTAACAATAACAGTACTAAATTTAGATCGCGTTTTGTAATAAGGCGTTTTGTGTAATAACTTATTTCATGAGAAAAATCTTTTCTTTTTCATTTTTGTTTTGGCATAATACAGTTTTTGCATAGCTAAGGCCGACAAAAATAAGAAAAGCTCTAGCTGCAGTTAGCTTTTTACAAATATAAATTTTGTTCAAAGCTACAAACAGACGGAAACATAATTATCTTCAGGAAATCCCGTTCCTAACGAAATGTAGATTGTATAATGTATTCTTATTTATATTCCACGTATTTCCTTGATTCAGTTATGTTTTGTTCCTCTCTTACATTTTCTGTTTATTTACCTTATCATTTATTCCAAAAAAAATACTACAGAAATAGCTATGCAATATCGTACGAAAGTGGAGAAGCCATTGAAGGAAGAAGAACCTTTTATTGGTTCCTATGATTATTTCACGGAAAAAAGTTGTCTAAATAATGGTCTAAGTTGAAAGAAGGAGTTATTGGAATCAGTTAACTCTTATTAGAGGGAAATGAATAGTATTGTGATTTGGTTCTTGGTTCTTACTTTTATATTATAATTAGCTTCTGCTCGCGACTTCGTTCGCGTCAAACTTCTTGCTCCCCCGACCCACCTCGTCGAATCGCCTGCCCGTGCGTGTACTTCGCCTTCCTCGATAAATGGGCTATCTAACACTGAAAGAGTTTTTCAAATCGGACCAGTAGTTCCTGAGATTAGCGCGTTCAAGCAAACAAACATTCAAACTCTTCAGCTTTATAATATTATTATAGATTATTTTGATTGGACAGTATCTCGGTACAAAAACTAACATCACATGTGACTGTTTTTAAATTACCCTAGGTCGATAAAATGTTCGTTTTTGCCAAATAAGTTACAATTTATCGTCCATGATGTGATGAGAATCTCCTATAAATATAGATGGACAGAAAAAAAAAATAGCTTTAGTTATCTACTTATAATAATATGGACTGTTAATAGCTTATACCCAGTTTCTGAATTGAGAATTTGAATTTGAGAACGTCGTGATCTGTACTTAAGTATAACTCAATCATTTTTTCGTTTCTGAATTAAGTATTTTCAAACTCTAATCAAAATTTGAGTATTTTAACCTCATTTACTTAAATTTGACAGAAAGCGTGCTCAACTCATACTTAAGGTCGTCGGTTGCGTTTCTGAACTAAAAAAAACGTGTTTGACAATACTCAAAGCATAATCAACGTCAAGTTAAGTAGTTGAAAGTTGACAAACCAATTTCAGCTACTCAAACTGTAATCAGTTGTAGCAACTAGAGATTTTGTAAGGGATTTTGATCATAATAAGTGACGACGATACTTCCCTATCATCTTTGGAGATGCCTCAACGTAGACAACCATGCAGAAGAATAGCAGGACATTAGCTTTACTTGTTCATCACGCTGTTTTAACAGAATGAAGCCTAAACTGACCTGTCGTATTCAACGGCGGGACTGCATTTCTCCCATGCAGCTACTAATAGGTCTTAGGTATAGTGCGACTGGTAGCTTTCAAGCTGATCGCCGATCGCCTCCACAAGGACACGGCGGTGCTCCGCCCAAGCCGGGAAAGCGACGGTGTGCCGCGTGGTAGAGACGGTGACTGTAGCGTGGTGCGATAGCATTTTTTACTTAAAGTCGTAAGTCAAAGAAATCCTTTGAAAATAGATTAGAATTTTTAAGAGATTTCGCTCTATCTTAATGGATATGTTTCTTGTTATTTAATTTAACTTGATTTCATTACTAGTATCTACTAGAATCTAGTTAGACTGATTTATGCATTCACAAAAATATTTGAAAATGATGTCGTATAATTACGTAAGTTGAAAATGAAATTTCTCATTTATGAACAGATTTTGATTATTTTTATAATAAACAAAAGATCTATATACAAAAACATTTTTCCAGATGGAATTATATAAATCGGACCACGGGTTCCGAAGTTATTGCAGATTTGATGTAAGAAAAATATATCAAACTAAATTTCATAATAGTTTTTGTTCTGGATGTGAACTGAATATATGTAGTATGTCCCTGTCCTTTTGCACTCTATTACACTTCCGTATCTGAAGCAATAATAATCACAAACATCTAAATAGCGAATGTGGTAAAATTATATTATGGTAAACAATGTACCTAGGTTATTATGTACTTACTTTGTTATTATTGAAAGAATATTTTCTTACTCCTATATAGTACAGTTAGGTGATCTCTTTTTCTCATCGCTATCCATTTTAATTGGTACAATTATAGGTAGTTTACGTAAAATACTAACAGAATTCCAATAAAACTTGTGTTTATTTACTTACAGATTTGACATTCACGTTTCGGTTGATCCGTCAAACACGTCAAATATGAAATTGGTAAATTATGCATTAAAGAGTTGCTATAAATTTGTGAATAACATAAATTTATTGAAATTAATATCGTTATTTAAAATTAAAGTACTTTGTAAGTCTGTTTTAAATTTATAACATTAAAATGATTTAATATTTGAGTTTTTGAAAAGTACCGGTTTTTAGAATGTAAAATGGAACGTGTCAGCTTTGATCAGGAATTCTTAAGTATATGATCAGTTGATTATTGTTTGACGTAATTCAATTTTAACTTGTGTAACGCAAAAAACTTAAGCATATACTTATGTATTTGACAATAATCAGTTGAGATTTGCTACTTTTCTCAAATCAGAAACTGGGTGTTAGGGAAATGTTTAGTTAGGGAAACTCACAATAATAAATTTCACGTCTATTTTAGTTTTCTCAGCAACATTATAGGAATGTATAAAATTAAAGAACGTTAGCCAATTGTTTTTTTTATAAGCATGTGTTTTTTCCCGCGGTTTCGCCTGCGAGAGTGAAGGAAATGATCCCACAGAGACAAACTACCTGGATCACAAGTTTCTAATCCAGTTTATGGTCTACCTATGTGCCAAATTTCAGCGAAACCCGTTCAGTCAAAAGGTAAAATACATACATGCAGAGTTACTTTCGCATTTATAATATTTGAAAAAAAAACCGGCCATCACGAAGGATTCCGTAACAGCGTTTTAAAAACACGTTTCTTGTATGGAGGCCTTTTATTTTTACTCTTTTTATTTTTATTAACTGTCTACCTATTACGGTTGATGAAATACAGCCCGCTAACAGATAGAACAAACAGACTAACAGCAGAGGCATAGTAACAGGGTTTTTTTTTTGGATGGGAAATCGTCAAATGACTTCTCCTGCTGAGTAGAGCAGGAGGGCGTGTCAGACTTTTACGTACTAAAACCCACCCGTGTTCCCTCAGTAGCCCGTATACCAGGGGCTGTGGTATCTCTTTCGAACAAACCCGCACCCCTGGCAGGCATCGGCCCTTGCGGACCCCACCGGTGGTTGCTGACATCTTTGACGGCGCGCTTGTGGAACACAACGCGCCGTCCCGTCTACCACTTTTCGGCCGCAGGGGATAGGGAGAGCGGCCCACGCTATACCGACACTCCTCTTCCCCACCGCGTCCGCCATCAAACGGTGGCGGCCCCGTCCAGGCCACGGAAGGGAACAGCGCTGCTCAGAAGCACCGGCACTCCTCCTCTACCGCAGCCCGTAACCCTCAGCCGCGATGCCTCCCGTTCGACATCGCAGCCCACCTCAGTTGCGGTGCACCTCACCGCAACCTACTTTTTGGCCGCTACGTCGTCGGCTTTGAGGCAAAAGCCCTGACGAGCGGCCCCACCTTTGGGTTCCTCTTGGCTTCACCGTGGCCGGAAACCACGGTTACTGAGCCCCCCCGCAACGACAATGCGGGAACCCACTCGGGGGGGATAGTAACAGGGTACCGTTGGAACCCTAAGAAGTATAGACAGGCTGTTGATTGATGTTTCAAAATCTAATCTAGACATAAAGCTGAGAATTTCGTTGGGAAGCCTAATCAGTTCATAGATAGATACTAACTTAAGTCATGAATCTTGCTAAAAGCTAGCAGACTTTATTCCAATCTCCTCTTATTCTAGTTTCAAAGCGAGATTCGTGACGTAAGCATTATTCAGGAATAAAGGAAAATTAATCTGGTAAGTGTGCGTACCGCTTCGGAACTCTGCTGAAACCTGTGACTAGTTTTGATCAGGGAGTGTTAAAAAAATGCCTTGTTTGTCTAGTATTTGCAAGTGATGAGTATGAGGTTCTGGGTTCGATTCCCGGGTCGGGAAAAGTGTTATTGGGTGTTTTCATACAAAATATCTTAGTAGCAGTCCGCAGTCTCTATTTGTGCAATAGGCCCGCCCTAATCACATTTTTAATATTATTAACCTAGCTTTTGACTGCGACTTCTCCCGCGTCCTTTCAAAAATTATCCCGCAGAAACCTACTACCGGGATAAATCTATCCTAATCAATCCAGATAATAATCATTCGTGTGCCATCAAAATTCGTTCAGTAGTTTTTTCTTGAAGAGTAACAAACATCGATCCATCCATTCACACAAACTTTCACATTTATAACATTAGTAAGATTAATGTCTCACAGCTGTGTGCTGGCCTCCTTACTCTGTTTCCACCACTCTCTGTCCGATGCTGCGATGGACCAACCTTTATTTAAGGAGTTCAGATATCCCGCCATCTCCGTCTGGGCCTGCCGCGATGTCGTTAGCTATTATGCGGGACCCACTGGGTCGTAAGTTTGTCCCATTAATCGTGTGACATGCGGCAGATCACCATTCATCATCATTTCAGCCGAAAGACGTCCACTGTTGGACATAGGCCTCCCCAAGCTCCGCCAATTCGACCGGTTCTGTGCTTCCCGCATCCAGCGAACTCCTACGGCCCTTACAAGGTCATCGGTCCACCATGTGGGAGGCCTTCTAACTTTACGTCTTCCGGTACGCGGTCGCCACTCCGTAACTTTTCGGCTCCATCGGCCCTCTGTTCTGCGAGCAATGTGCCCGGTCCACTGTTACTTAAGTTTGGAAATTCTTCAGGCTATGTCGGTTGCCTTGGTTCTCCTGCGGATCTCTTCATTCCTGATTCGATCACGCAGGGAAACTCCAAGCATAGCCCTCTCCATTGCCCTTTGGGTGACTTTAACCCTTCTTATGAGGCAGATATGTCCAGCTAATTATATTTAAGCGTGGCAGCTTTCCGAGTAACATCAGTTATTTTAATGATGGAACGTCTCAGCACGTCGAAAAAACATTGTTTTCGATTTTCAACTCTCGGCGCTAAAACATTGAGTTCAAGATCCAGTGCGCGAAAAAAACCTACCGCGATTTTATTACATACGTGGTAAAGTAGGCTTATGTTATCGTTCAGATGAGTCCGGATTTCCAGATTGACTGTATAATTAAGTAATATATCTACATCCCTCATTATTATTAAAATATGTCAGAGAGCCGGTCGTTTAGTAAGTTTTACGAGTGTCGGATATGAGATACGATGTACGTCCTGGAAGACACAATGCTGTCTTGAATTCAGGCCTAAGTACTGGCAGCAAAACATTGGCATTGGTTATTTTTGAGATCCTTAATAAAATATTTTTAGTCTATGATTATCAATTGTGAAAGGGTTTGCTCGGGATAATTCTACTGCCATGTTTATTTCTTCCGTAAATATCCAAAACAAAATGGCTAACAGTATGAACACATTCGTTATCCTAAAATCGCATCTATCTGTCAAACGAGAAAATTGGAATACTGTATGTTTATAGAAAAGAAATGAACACGCTATTCCAAAACTTACTTTTATTTTTAATTATCCTTTTAATTTTCCATTATAACAATGACTTGCTAACGTTCACTTAAACAGGTATAGGTACTTAACTTCTTTGCGTTTCACTTACCTATTTCCCAGTAACAAAATTAATATTTCGCAATGAAAAATACATAAAAATAAAGACGTAAAATTTTGCCTTTCTTTTACTACGAAAATACATAAAGAAATCTCGAAAATAGAAAATACAACAGCAATACCCATTAGCCATATAATTCATACAAAATGCCACTAGTACTGTGTCCAATTAATTAATATTGATTTATTATCAGCCAATGCATGAAAGGGAAACAGAGTTTGTGTCAATTATCTAATGGAATAATTGATTGTCGACGTCCATGTTTGGCGGGTAATTTATGCCAGTTATGCTAAAATTGACAGGATTAATGTTTACCTGTGACGTGTGATACGGGTTTATGTAGATCCTTCGTGGAAATCTATTGACGAGGTTGTGAGTTGTGAGCCGATATGATAGACAGGGGTACTAACTAATTATTTTCAATGCTTAATAATGGTGGTTTCCGTGTTTATATAGGGTGAACATGGCCAAAGATCGCACGGTAATTTTTCCCCGTTTTATTTCTAAACATGTCTGAGGTTTGAAAGGATAATTGGGTAACAATTGCCTACATTTTGGGTTACATTTGTTTTGGGATACAAAATAGGTTAAAAAAAGAATTGTGGTTTGTAGTCTGATCATGGGTTGTGAATAGAGTACTACTTATTCTCAATTTGAAGATTTTGTAGGTCATCTGACAATCAAATCATAATTCATTTGTTATTTTTCAATTACCTCCATAATGCTAGAGGCATAATCTTGTGAAACATGTGGACAAATAAATCTATTTTTCTCTATTAAACTAGTTATTATTCTTTCCTTCTTAATTTGTATGTCAGCATATTTTATTTTGTGTGTAGATTTTGAGGTATATTTGAGCCAATTTGTATTTAAATGATTGCATCATATCTGAGGTCTTAATGAAATTGCTTTGCATAAGAATAATCAATCTGTAATGTTCTCAATGCTGAGACACAGGCCTCTTCTATCTATGAGAGGGAGTGGGTCGCAATCTACCACGCGTGCTCAGTGCTTGTGGATATCACATATCTTCGAGTTTTAATTGGTCCTAAGACTTTGGCAGAGTTTCTCAAGATATTTTTCGTCACCGTTTTGAAATGAGTATGTACTCGTATACTATAGTTTCAGGTGTTATCATTCATGACTAGAGATCGGATAATCGAATGCATATTTACCTAAAGTTATTTTTAGTTATGTAAGTATGGAAGTGGCTTCTTAAATTATATTTTTTGTAAAAAATGTCCCGGGATTATAGGAACACCGGGAATTCATAAAGCCTTCTAGTCAGGTGAATAGTATGGAAGCGACTTATTAGGATTGTATTCAAACGCATATTTTTTATTTAAAATTAACCCCGATGCAAGTAATATTTATGTGTATGTAGAGTGTAAGTCTGGAAGAGAGTTGGTGTGAGTTGTTTTTTTAATATTTAATTAAGATTTTTTCGATAAAAAAGCGTTCTGTATTAGCCAACACCTCAGCTTTAGGTGAATATGTATCCGAATATCCAATCTCTGTTCATGACACACTATATAACACCAACTTAAAGTAACTTGTGATTATAATTTAGAAGCTTGCGTAATGAAACTGGGCTCCGCATTAATGTAATAAATAAGCTTTGTTTACCTTCCCACAAAAAATGTTATTTAATTTCGCTAAAATATCTAGTTAGTTTAGTCCGGAGGGACTAAATTAGATGTCAAGTTACATAATTACAGGCGAGACAAAATACTCGTATACTAGAGTGTGACTAAACACACTGTGTGTGCTGTATTATGCGAAGTAATTCGTGTTACATTAACATTTTGCACCTGATCCTCTGAAAACTTATTGACCTTCTATGTTCACTTTTTTTTTTATTTAGTGAACCTCTTAAACATTTTGGGGTTTTAATGAGGGCACTGGACTATCCAGGTCAGTGCCTTCATGAAAACCCCAAAATGTTTTACGTATCCACGTTTGCCGCATTTCGGATGCATTCTGGGCTAAGACCACCACAACAGCGATCCCTGAAGACGTCCAACGACATCGTGGAAGACCCATGTGTAAGATGGCGGAACGAACTCGGAGCTTATAATTATTAGGGATTGGTGGAGTGGAAAACGGAAAAGGGGGCTTTTCCTTGCAGTGGGACAGTACAGGCTGGTTATTATAATGAGGCACACTTTTTTAAATAATGGAACCGCTTTTTCGATTTCTAGCGTTCTCGCACAGTTGGTCGTAGTAAAGATATGCGATAAAAATGGTTATGTTAGGTTAGAACTGGGACCAATCCGCGCGAGACCTGAATTGTTCGCACAGACCTAGCAGCTTACTAGGGCATCGCCTAATGGGTTTTTTTTTTTTTTTTTGGGTGGGAAATCATCAAATAACTTCTCCCGCTCTGGGTGGAGCAGGAGGGCGTGTCAGACTTTTACTGACTAAAACCCACCCGTGTTCCTTCAGTAGCCCGTATGCCAGGGGCTGTGGTATCTCTTTCAAACGAACCCGCACCCCTGACAGGCATCGGCCCTTGCAGGCCCCATCATTTTTGTGCTGACATCTCTTTGAGGCGCGCGTGGAACACAACGCGCCGTCGACTTGGGCTTGGTCCTTACCGGACAGCGAGCTACCCATTACTCGCCGTCCGCAAGCCCATGCCTACGGTGGCCGGAAATCGGCCTGGGATTCCCGACGCCCAGGGCGTCTCCGTATCCTGCGGCGGCTGGGGTCGCGAGGGCGCATATTCTGCCTCTCCCTCACGTGCGCCGCCTCCCTCTTTGCGAGCATCACTGCTTCGCTGAAGGAGGTGACGGCTCCCCATGCCCTCTCGCTCCGTACCATGGCCTGGACCAGGGCCGGACGCGAGAGATCGCCGCCGCCGATCGCCTCCACGAGGACACGGCGGTGCTCCGCCCAAGCAGGGCAGACCGCCACCGTGTGCTCCACCGTGTCCTCAGGGCGATCTTCGCAGTGGAAACACCCGGGCGTTTCCTCCCGCCCTATCCGAAACAGGAACCTCCCGAAACATCCGTGTCCGGTGAGGACCTGCGTCAGGCGGAAGGTGAGGACGCCATGCCGCCTCTCAAACCACTCCTCAAAGAGGGGACTTACCGCCGCAATCGTGGCGTGCCCAGCACTGGGTTGCGACAATCGCTCTCTCCATGTCACCATGAGATCCCGCCGGAGCTCTGTCCGCTGTGCCGCGATTTCCTGCGGCAGCGGAGTTACGCCCCGGCGTTTGGCCTCCTCGCGCCACTCCCATATTTGCGCGAGGACCTTTGCCTCCAGATCCCATGGCGGTAATCCGGCAATCGCCTAATGGGTTAGGTAAGGTTAGGAGAGCGGTGGAGTGGTAGCGGCCGGCGAACATATCCAAGTTAGTACCTAGCAGTTTATTTTTTATTTAACATTTTTAAGACTCCGAAATATTTTTTAAATGTGGATTATTTGATGTTCGATTAAATACAAGATAATGAAAATATCAAATGTATTGCCGTGATTTGATTTCATATTTAGGGTTTTACTTCCTCCGGAACACGTGTAAGCGTGTGTTGATTGTTTTGATGGGTTTATTTATACCTTGAATATTATTTGAGTTAGCCAGGTTTATGGAGGACGCTAGGAGGCAGGTTGTTATTTTGGAATATTTCGCTCTGGATCTTAGTATAACTATTATTGGTTGAAGTAAGGTAAATAATATAAGAATTAATGAATCCCCGATTTTTTAGTTATCTACGTTTTTTTTAGGGTTCCGTATCCAAACGCTGTCAAGGAGACTACTATTACGACAGATGGACCGCACACCATCACACAGGGCTGAAACTTTCACAAAAAAAAATAACAGGTTGTGTGGGTACTGTAGGGATTCCGTAGAGTCCTGGGTATCTAGGATTAATCTAACCATTAAAATCAAACACTTATGACCGTAAAAATGTGAAGTTCACGTTTATTTCAAGGATTAGTACTTTACAGTTCCGCGCCTGTCAGTCATTTTAATTCTCGCGAAACAAAACCTATTTTAAATTATTTAACGGTTTCCTTCTAGAACTTCCTGACTGTTCGAACATAGACCAAAGTCCTTTCGTTGACGGCCAGTATTTACATAAGGTTGCATTCGGTAAGTGATCAACCTTTACAGTACTAATATGACCGCTTTAACAAAAAATGATTGATTAAATTAAATAATAAAATAAGAGGAATAAAAAAGAAGTTAAAAAAATACAAAAATATGGTGGAACTAAACTTCTCGTGTGTGAGTTCGAGTTGTACATACTTCGCCGCATTTTTGATAGAATATTAAGTTATTTCTCTTCGAATAATCCATCCCCTTCGAATAATAGAACAAAAATAACCTAAATTGCGCAGTCGATTTTGATGCCGACGCTACACAACATAAGAAACGACAGTGACATAAAAATTCACTCATAAAAGATCTTTTTTACGACATTTAACCATATGATAATACATTTAATAATGTCTTTGTTTATGTCTGCACTACGTGAGTTGTGTCAAAAGAAACATGTATTTCTAGGCTTTATTCAGTTTTAGAGGTTGTGTGTATAAATAAGAAAGCGAATAACGATCTGTGTCATTTATTTGAGGGCGCTGCTTATATAGCCCCTGTCCTCAAGAATACAAATATAAAAAGGGTACATTGATAAAACTTATGACTAAAACAATTAGGAAATGTCGGTAGAACGTGCCGCGCTCCCTTCGACGTGCGAGCGCGATGATACGGACAGCCACTCCACATTCTTTAACCTTGACTGGTTTAGTGTGCGCGGGCGCGCCGTGACGAATGGCCGTATGCGCTTTTCTAATTGTATGTATGAGTGTAAGTATGAGCTGCTACATCATTCCCCCGCTAGTGAAACGTACGCAGGGCTTCGATGTCCTTCCTGCTCTTGTGACGTATGCGTACGTATCTGTGGCTGGTGCTTGTGTCTCAGTGTTGACCCGGAAAGCTGGCTTTAATCTGTCAACACTGATGTTGGTGCATCTATTGCGTAACTGGATAGTGAAGTACTTGTCATTACGGCTGATCACTTCGTACGGGCCAGTGTAGATAGGCGTCAGTGGTTTGCTTGTTGCGTCATTGCGTAGGTACACATGCGAACATTTATATAGGTCATCGTGAATAAATATCGCTCGGGATTGGTTAGACTTCCGTTGCACCTGGGCCTTCTTTAACGCTCCATTCAACTTACTCATGAAGTTTGAAATTGTATCGCGATGTTTTGTTGATTCTTCATAAAATTCTCCTGGTAATCGCAGCGTTTGGCCATATAGTAGTTCAGCAGTACTTGCACCAACATCTTCTTTTATCGAAGCTCGCAGTCCCAGCAGCACTGTAGGTAACTCATGTGACCATGTTGTTGTTTCTCGTAGTCTCGCGGTGAGTGACGTCTTGAGTGAGCGGTGCCATCGTTCTATCACGCCGTTACACTGCGGGTGGTAGGCAGTGGTGCGGTTGCGGTGAATTCCCATGCGTTGCATTAATTTGTTAAATAGGTCGGACTCAAATTGCCTTCCTTGGTCGGTGGTTATGGTTACCGGGCAACCAAATCTCGCGATCCAACCCTCATAGAACGCATTTGCAACCTTTTCGGCGGTTATATCTTCTAACGGACGAGCTTCAGGCCATTTGGTAGCCCTATCTATCATGGTCAATAGGTATCGATAGCCGTCTGAGATAGGTAACGGGCCAACAATATCCACATGTACATGCTCCAGTCTGTTTGCTTGTTGGAAACTCGCAATAGGTGTCTTCGTGTGTTGTTGCACCTTAGCACGCTGGCACGCGTCACACGTTCGTGTCCACTCGTTTACGTCGCTATTCATGGAGGGCCACCAATAGCGTGCAATGACTAGCTTCCTTGTCGCCCTTATGCCGGGGTGACTAAGGTCGTGAATCGCTTGGAATGCTGCTTTTCGAAAATTGGGTGGCAGATATGGACGAGCAGTGCTTGATGACATCTCACAGGTAACGGGTTTGGCGGTTGAGTTGGGAATGGCGACCTTCTTGAATTGGTACTTTCCTTTGTTTTGTAGCATTTTTAATTCTTCGTCTTGGTCTTGTTTCTTTACCAACTCGGTGTAATCCAGTGGCGTCGGGCATGTTAAAGTTTCGATTCGAGATAGTGCATCTGCGACTTTGTTGTCCTGGCCGGTGACGTGTTGAATATTTGACGTAAACTGTCCGATATATTCAAGGTATCTTGTTCGGCGGGGCGTCTCAGACTTGCTGTTTGAGGTTAATGCATTACACAGCGGTTTGTGGTATGTATAAACAATTAACTCTCGTCCTTCAAACACACGGCGGAAATGACGTATTGCCATAAAGATTGATAGTAACTCACGGTCGTACGTGCTGTACTTTTGTTGAGCGTCACTGAACTTCTTGGAGAAAAATCCCAGTGGTCTCCATCTGCCGTTGATCTTTTGTTGTATAACGGCACCAGCACATGTGTTTGAGGCGTCTGTCATCAATGCGAAAGGTTCGCTCAGTGATGGGTAGGACAATAATGCGCAGTTCTTGATATCTTGTTTACTTTGATTGAATGCTTCTTTTGCCTCTTCGGTCCACTGTATTTTCGTTTTATCGTTTTTCTTGGCGTTGTGAAAGTATTTGCTTAGCTCTTTTTGTTGTTCAGCCGCATGGGGTATACTCGAACGATAAAAGTTCAGCATTCCTACGAAACGACGTAGATCTTGGATCGTATTTGGTAATGGATAGGACTGGATCGCTTGTACCTTTTCTTCTGTCGGTGTTATGCCTTCGGGGCTTATTGTGTATCCCAGGAAATCGAGTTTTGACTGGCCGAAGATACACTTAGCGACGTTTATTTTTAAACCACTGTCGTTGAGTAGTTTAAACACTTCTTGAAGTTCTTCTCTGTGTTTTTCTGGGTTCTCTGAAGCTACAAGAATGTCGTCGACGAATGGAAAAACGGGTAGGCCGCGAAGCACGTTATCCATGTGACGTTGGAATGTCTGGCCTGCATTCATCAAACCAAAGCACATCCTAGTGAACTCGTACAGACCAAAAGGAGTAATCACGGCTGTCTTCTTTGCGTCTTCTTCTCTATTTTTAATTTGATAGTAGGCTTTCTGCAGATCAATTTTTGAAAAAATCTTCTTGCCTTGGAGGTTATGTGTGAAATCGTGCAGTCGTGGTATCGGGTATCGATCGGGTGTGGTTACTGCATTGAGTCTACGGTAATCACCGCAGGATCTGTAGGTACCGTCCTTTTTCAAAACCATGTGTAATGGACTCGCCCATGGGCTATTAGACGGTCGACAAATTCCTTGGCTCATCATGAGTTCAAATTCCTGTTTTGCTGCGTTATATTTATGCGGCGGTAGTGGTCTCGCTTTTGTAAATATCGGCGGGCCGGTCGTTTCAATGTAGTGTTCTACTTCACTATTTCCCAGTATTTTCAAATTCGGTCTCGTGATGTCTGGGTACTTAGCCAACAGGTCGTGGTATGGAAGCTTGTCATCGATGGTTCGGATGCTTCCTTCAGCTGCGGGTGACAGGAAACCTCGTGCCGATAAATTGGTTTTTTTGTCTACCAATCGTCGTCCATGGAGATCCACCAGAAGGGCGTGGTGGTGCAAAAAATCAGCGCCTAGTATCGGCCGACTGACTGTTGCTACCATAAATCGCCAACTGTAGGCACGCCTCATTCCGATGTTCAGAACAATGGTGCGCTCACCGTATGTAGGTATTTGTGAACCATTTGCTGCATTCAAGTAGTTGGTTGGAGTCCGCTGTTTATCACGTGCAGTGGCGGGTAAAACAGAAACGTTTGCTCCCGTGTCGATCAGGATTTTTTTTCCGGTAGATTTGTCGTGTAAAAATAGGCGGTATGAGGATAAATCGTCGACTTCTGCCACCGCCACGGCTTGAGTCTCTTTTAGTTTTCCGGCTTCTCATTTGTAATTCCTTTAAAACTGCATGGACTTCTACATCGGTATGCTAACTTTCCAAACTTCTTATGAAAATAGCACACGGCATTTCTTCTGTCTCCAGATTTCGAGCGGGAACGGCTTCTGTAATTCGTAGATCGGCGTTGAAACTTGCGGGATCGATTTGTTTTCAGCGCTGCAACTTCCTTGGTCAGGGCTTCAATCATATTGTACAGTTTCTGGTCAGCATATTCAGATGTCGCCGCTATTTCGGCTGGCACCGCCGTCGCTGGGGCCTTTGACGTGGAAGGTTGACACTGGCAGGAACACATGGCGTTAACCTCTTTTAACTGTTCTTGCATCCTGTCTGCCATGGCAGCCAACGAGTCCAGCTTAGATTCTTCACTCACTGCCAACACTGTGCGGGTAGACGGAGGAAGGTGTCCTTGCCACAACATTTTCAGCGTGTCGTCTGGCATCTTTTTGCCTGCAAGGTTTCTCATTCGGCGCAGCAACTGCGATGGTCGTTGATCGCCGAGCTCCATTTCATTAAGTAGTTTTTGAAGCTGAATACCCTCGCTATCTTCGTACACCTCTAACAGTCTTTTTTTTGCTGCTCCGTATCGGCCGGAGTTGGCCGGTGACAAGATGATATCGCTTATTTGATCGACGTCCTTGATCTCCAGCTGAGCAACAACCAGTGCGAACTTGCCTTCATCACCGAGCTTCTGGTTGTAGATAATCACCTCGAATTGGGCGAACCAAAGCTTAGGTCTGTTGCTCCAGAATTTAGGTATGCGTGACTGGACGCTAATTGCTTCGACGTCTTCGGGCGTAGTAGTCTTGTCTTCTCTCGGTACGGGCGTAGCCATTTCGAACGCGGGGTCACCACTTTAGAGGTTGTGTGTATAAATAAGAAAGCGAATAACGATCTGTGTCATTTATTTGAGGGCGCTGCTTATATAGCCCCTGTCCTCAAGAATACAAATATAAAAAGGGTACATTGATAAAACTTATGACTAAAACAATTAGGAAATGTCGGTAGAACGTGCCGCGCTCCCTTCGACGTGCGAGCGCGATGATACGGACAGCCACTCCACATTCTTTAACCTTGACTGGTTTAGTGTGCGCGGGCGCGCCGTGACGAATGGCCGTATGCGCTTTTCTAATTGTATGTATGAGTGTAAGTATGAGCTGCTACACAGTGAAATAACTGAACCGACAAAGTAAAATATGCTTTTTATGTGTTATTTAATGCGTAGAGTATTACCGAGATGAATACATAGTCCGTTTTGTTTACACCTACGTATTTTTAGCGTAGAACCAGTCTTATATATATTTTGTCGTGGGTTGATGGCGCCAAAGTATAGCGGATAGCGCCATCTAACAATTTGATTCGTAAACGAATAATCGTGTAATCGGAATTATAAGCGAGCTCTACCGCTTCACACGATCGTCGGTGGAGGGGATGCAGCGAGCACTGGCGGAGAGACCGAGTGCAGCGACAGTCTACGATTGACAGTCGAGCTCGGACAGTCTAGGCAAACAAATACAAGTACAAATATTTATTGGAACAAAAAACATTACAATTTTTGTGTACGATAATACTGCGATAGTTTAGTAACTGTGTCGCAGTTATAAACGCTCAGTACCAACGCACGTGTTTGTTTCCGATGCACATATTTATTTAATTTGTTACTCGCCAGTTTATAAAAGTAATTTTAAATTCAAATCAAATTATCTTTTCGTTCGAGTAACCTACCTAAACTATGTCGGATCGTGAAGAACACCCGATGTTTCGCATTTCGGCCAGCAGTGATGCGAAATTTTTATAAATGAATATCAGTTCCTACGCAGTATAAGTAATCCTATTTAATAACTACTAAGCTTTGTACATACAGAATTTTTCTATTTGTATAAAAAATGTACATGTAAACGAAATGTATAATAAAAGTCCAGATAGCTGAAGCTAAATTTTTCTTCCTTATTGCGTTTCTATGGTAACCATGTTCCTTGCTTTGCGTTTTTATTGCAAAATCTACTTCTTTCAGTTTTAGACAGAAAAAGCGATGTATTAAATAAACCCAAGTTAGACTAAAATTTGTTTTTCTGGCTAATTATGTAACAGATTGATCAATATATTTTCTATTTATTGCTTCATCTTAATATGAAATATTTACCAGATTTCAAATTATTTTCCCAGACTTTACCCTAATAACCAATCCATACAAACCCCATAACCAATTTTTTCACGGGTCGACGTTACATGTATTTCTTTAAGCGCCGACGCAAAAACGTCGGGGTGTTATAAGTTTGACGTGTCTGTGTGTTTGTCTGTGGCATTGTCTAGCTCCCGAACGGATAAACGGATTTTGATTTTTTTGTTTGAAAGGTGAATTAGTCGGGAGTGTTCATAGACATTTTTCATCAAAATCGGTTTAGCAGTTTGAAGGTTTTCAGCTCGTTTCTGGTTGATGAAGGGATGAGCATCTTCCACGGGTCTGATGAAGTCGAAATTTGGTATTCTATTACTTCAATGATATTAGACGAACAAAATAACCTTGAACTGATGTTGGAGCAACACCTAGAATTTCCAGGATACCTAAAGTTACTCACCAAAAAACAGCAGAAGTATTGCGTTTGGGCTTATTGAAAAGGTCTCAATGAATAGGTTATAGATAAATGGTGATTAGGACTAGGAATGAGGATAAATTAGTGACAGATTTCACTATGGGTAAAATACGCAACGCTGCGCAGATTTAAGCGAGACATTAAGTTTAAAAAAGAAACCCCGCAAACAAAAACTCTAAAAGTAAAAAAAAAAATTTATTGGCCTTTAGAAGTCGGTGGACGGTCAAATAAAACTCCAAACAGAAGAGGCCTAGCATTTTCATTGGCCGTCCCCCGACTTGACAATGCCTTGATCAAAATATTTTCTTCCATGCTTCCTAGTCACCGTAGTCACCACCTTTCCAGCCATATCATCATTTACACAGTCCATCCATCTCTTAATTGGCCTTCCCCTAATAGCCATTCACATTCATACCTAGTCAAGACTTTCCTCAGATCATTTTTCTCAATCCTCCGCATCACCCCGGCCATGACAACCAATACATACTTCCGTCCCCCATTAATTAATTTGTCAGTTAGTAACCTCGAGCATACAAATCGCCAAGTCAATTGAACCTCCGTCTTCTCAATCGTGAAGTCTAGACGAGCTGCTATTATTGGAAACGTCGTGCTTCCGACGACCTACGAATTGGAAGCAATCTCGCAACCGTTTTAGGTCGGATTGAAATTGAATTAGAAATAGATTCTACCGATCTTAATCGTTTTAACTATCTTTGGAGAGAAACCACGGTATCTGACAATTTTTTCTACATAAACAAAACACTATATTGGACGCACCGGCCGAAATTACGCGGCGAAAATTCGGCGTGCTCAAAGTTGGTAATGCAAATTACGCGTTGTAACTGTGACTTGATTTTGTCATAGGTAAACACCATTACATACACGCAGAATTTTTTGTTGCGTATCTTTCACAGACCAATTATTCATATCAATCTGCATAGCCTTCTCCGAACTATCTTATGGTCGAGAATCCAATTAACGTGCTTTCTGAGGCACGAAGGTTGGATGATGGTAACCAATCTACAAACCGACCGCAGGCAAGCGAAGCTGTACCTTTGAAAGACGCGTGCAGCTTGTATCATTTAGCTACGACCCCCTCTTTATTATCACATGTTACATTGGTCCTTCCTTATTGATCCCACACCTAACTGTCCCATACATAAGGGGTTCCTTTCCGGTACTTATAAGTATATTCCACCACATTAACAGTATAAATCCTTTCCCTTAATCACGTTTTACTGAACCTTTCCACATGACCGTGCATACCTTTGTCAACCCTCGTCACTATTTCCTCGTGACCACAAAAATACTGAATCGCTCTCACACCAACAGTCCTAATTATAAAATGTACAACTTTAGTTAATGAGGTTACGGGAAAAGAAGATTGATTACAATATAAATAGATAATGAATGGAGCACATCATCTACTCGTATTACTATACATTTTATAAATTAAAGTGGCTTTTCGTGTCTATCTGTATCAGCGCGTTGTACTTAAAATACTACGCGACGGATTTTGATGCGATTTTAACCATCAATTAGAGAACTAATGCAAAACAATGCAATTGTTGCATAGCTTTATTTGGTATTATTAAACTTACGCATAAATAATTCCTAAGGCAGTAACAGCTCAAGAACTTGTACATTAATCGTATCACACACAACAATGACAATGTGTTTCATTTCGATAATTCAACAACATTAATTGTGCTATTAACATATTTTAGCAATTAAGTATTTTCCTCCGAAATCCTTCGGATTATGATTGTAAGGAGTCAATTGCATTCAGACGAGAAATATTCTTTTAAATACTTAGTATAAACAATCTTTCATTTCTCACTAGCTTCTGCTAGCGGTTTCGCCCGGGTGGAGGTCAAAAATAATACCACGATAACGTACTACCTGAATTAAAATCCTCAGTATTCAGTCAAGTTATAAACTATCTGTGGGCCAAGTTTCATCCAAATCCGATCTCCGATTTTGCGTGATTTTTTTTTGGGTGGGAAGTCATCAAATAACTTCTCCCGCTCTGGGTGGAGCAGGAGGGTGTGTCAGATTTTTACTGACTAAAACCCACCCGTGTTCCCTCAGTAGCCCGTAAGCCAGGGGCCGCGGTATCTTTGTCGAACAAACCCGCACCCCTGGCAGGCATTGGCCCTTGCGGGCCCCGTCACTTTGTGCTGACATCTCTTTGAGGCGCGCGTGGAACACAACGCGCCGTCGACTTGGGCTTGGTCCTTACCGGACAGCGAGCTACCCATTACTCGCCGTCCGCAAGCTCATGCCTACGGTGGCCGGAAATCGGCCTGGGATTTCCGACGCCCAGGGCGTCTCCGTATCCTGCGGCGGCTAGGGTCGCGAGGGCGTGCGTTTTTGCGTGATTGAGTAACAAACATACAAACTTACATATTTATATTATTAGTTGGTAGTATGATTTGTACAAATTACTGGTGGGTAATCATTTATATAAATGAAGCTAACTTCACTTAAAATTTACCACATAATTTCCAATCATTTAGTACTCCAACAATACAAAACAACCACAAATCACTTAAGAATAAACAATACAAATGGTCATTGTACACTAGTCATTATTAGCCGTTAATACATGACCATAGATAGTCATTAGGGAAAGCAAATTGATATTCAGATCATTCTATGTTGAAATACGACCGTTTAATGTTGAAATTTGTAAATGTTTGCCTTTTAACCCGTTTTCAGCCGTATTATGTGTTATTGGAGATTCGGGTTAAATGAAAAACATTTGGCATTGGGTATTTCGCATTTGTGGGTAACAAAGCGGTTGGTAATTAAAAACATAAATGGGTGGTTTATGTTATTTACCGATCATTGTGTTTGAAATTGGACTCGGGGCTAAATAATACCAGCCGCATGGATCGATCGAAGGTTAATCTACGCATGTCACGGTTGGTCCGTGGATGGGTGACCATCTTTAAGTACCGTTCCCACCGTGTTTCGGAAAACACGTTCAGCCGTTGAACCAGCATCATTGGGTCTTCGACATTCGCTAGGGGACGTTAGAAGGTTGAATGTCTGGCAACCATGCATTCTTATCAAGAGGTGTCATATTATCCAGTAACTGGGTTGTGGAGGTTAGATAGGCAGTCAATCCATGTAAAATACTGATATTCAGCTGCATCCACTTAGGAAGCTGACCCCAACATAATTGATTGGGAAAAGGACTAGGCGTATTTAGAATTTCGAGTTTGAAAGCGTTTGAATTTGGTGTTTTATATCTTTGCCAATAATTTGCATGATGCCTGTGTGTTGAAGCTCTATTATATTTAACAATAAACAAATCGAGACCTATTTTAATGAGTTTGTTTTTGCGATCAATAATTTACAGCTTGACATTAATTTTTATTAACAATAGTTAGTGGTAATGCTGCCAGTCTCTTGGGAACATTACCAGTCGACAGTGATGAGGATGAATTTTTTGACGCCTTTTTTAATTTGTGAATAGGATTACTTAATATCATATTGTTTTTTATTTAGAAGACTTTAATTTAAATGTTGCTATTAGTAAACATACTTTTACAATATTTTAATCATATAATTCATTAAATCACTATTTTCAAACATTTGCCCGCGATATAAGAAGCTATCAAATATCATTGTTTAAAGATGACAACATTTTTGTATCAAAGGAAATTAACTAATTTCAAAATACTTTGCCGGCACATCTCAGAAGCTAGCCTAATATTGACAGTTTGTAGTAAAACGGTATCTATCAAAGACACTACGCTGTAATACGTACCTGTAACCCTTATCAAAACCTTTGGACGTCTTTCGGCTGAAATGATGATGATGATGATGAACCTTTATCAAAGAAAAAATGGCTACAATTTATTTCAAAAACGATAACAACCAACTTAAATAAAAATAAAAAAAATAAACGAAGTGGGAAATAATTTTAATTAAATGCATGACATACTGAGAACCTCCTCATTTTTTAAGTCGGTTAAAGATAAACAAGGTACAGATATTAACAAAACATCACGACTTGTTTCCCCGAAGGAATAGCAGAGGTGTACCTACCTATACTCACATTTCGCCAGTTTTATTGAATCCCATGTAATAAGGGACCAGCCTATTGCCATCAACCGGGCACAAATCCAAACTCCGGGGTGCTAATGAGAAATACCAGAAAGAAAGACCTAATAACACTTTTACCCGATCTGGGAATTGAAACCAGCGAAATGGAGGAGAAATATAAATTAGTGGGGGGGGGGGGGGGGCTTTTGGCGCACGGGTCTATTGATCAGGTTAAGCCACGCTTGCCGCGGTTGGTCCGTGGATGGGTGACCATATTAACATACCAAGACACCTCCGTACTTCGAAAAGCACGTTAAGCCGTTGGTCCCGGCTGTAATTTGTGGATCTTTGACAGTCTGTACGGGTCGTCAGAAGCCCGAAAGCCTGACAACCAGTCTTACCATGGGGTATCATATTACCCACAGTAACTGGTTGTGGAAGTCAGATAGGCAGTCGGTCTATGTAAAATACTGGTATTCAGCTGCATCCGGTTAGACTGGAAGCCGACCCCAAAATACTTGGGAAAAGGCTAGGCAGACGATGAGAAAATGGTGAAAAAAGAAGAGATCACATTAAGAAGGTGGTTTTTCGCATGGCATAAACTGAGGGGCAATTCTCGTAATTTTTAAGAACGTTCACAGTCTGAGGGGCAATTCTACTAATTTTAAAAACGTTCACAGTCGGATCTTAGTGTCAATCTCTCAAAAATACCTCGATTTTTCATACATTTTTTTACATTTGCTTGTCGCTGAGATGACACTGCGACTAGATTTTGTTTTTATTTTGTTTTTAATTTTTTATATTCCTGTTTAGTTCTATCATATTTACATTTAAATATATTATTTTTTCTATATGTTCGCTGTACCAGTTCAGTGCCCTATTAATTGTTTGAGGCACCGGGCGACGTCAATACGTCAAAGCCGGCTGTCACTGAAAACCAGCGCTGGGGCTCTGTCTTGCATAGGGTCGCAGCATAATGCTGAGCGATAGCCGTTTTGCGTGGATGTGACGCATGTTTCCCTCAACCTTTTCTTATTTTTGTATTCCTGTTCTTTTTGCGTCATGTTTACCGCAAATAAACGTTTTTTCTTTCTTTCTTTCTTCTTTCTTTCTAGATTTTGAATGGTTTTAATTACGAGAATTGGCCTTCTAGTGGTTTTTTGCATGGCATGAACTGTTTTCATTAGGTATACCTAGTTAGTAAGGTTCGTGCCTAAACAGGTCCAATAGCTAAGTCCGTCCGTTATAGCTAGGTAAATTATCCTATTTATTATACGAGTAAGTATTTATTAGTTCGATTATCTGATTACTTTGTGAAGAATAAGTTCGTTTTTGTTAGAGGATATAAGGAAAGTATTGGGTGAAGTAGTTTGTTATTTATTATTGCACGTAAAATATTGGGGTTAGCTACAGGTGATTAAGGAAATAATTATATTGGAGGAGTAAACTCATTATTTCTGGTAGCCATTCGTTTAAGGAAGTAATTAAATGTAAGGTTTCTTGCCAGTTAGTTTTTCGACGTACAGAAATTTCTTGAAAAAAGGAGCCTATTACAATGAAAATAGATCTCATTTAGGAGCGCTACTATTAGCTCAATAAATAGCTACTGGTTTTTGATGAAGCGATTTCCACCAAATCAACGTTTAGGATCAAATCAGTAAACCAACACTATCAATCTGCTAGCCTTTTCTTATGTTCGGGTCGACTTCCAGTCTAATCGGATGCAGCCGAGTACTAGTATTAATTACATGGAGCGATTGCCTATATGACCTCCACCACCCAGTTACTGGGTAATACGATACACTTTGTTAATGCTGGTTGTCATAGTTTCTGGATTTTGATGACCTGTAACGACTGTCAATTATCCACGAATGACAGCCGGGAACATGGATCGGCTTAGTGTGCTTTCCGAAGCCCATCCAGTACCCATCTAGGGACCAGCCGCTGAAAGCGTAGCTTAACCCGATGGATCGACCCGTGCGGCGGTTATAACTTAGCCACGAGCCCCAAGTATCATCACAATAGTACCTAGAACATTTAAAATTAGTGCAAGCAGTCAGAAAAACACACAATTCCATTACCATAATATACAGTTGACGGTTTCTTAAATGTGACTTGAAAAGTTCTCAACAATCTTGTTTTTTGCTCAAACTTTGTTCACCTTGTACTCTCTTATAAAAAGAAACGAAGCAATTCTTCTTTTCGAATCTTTCTTCGAAAGGGCGTGGTTTGTTAGCGTTCATGCTTTGTGATTTAAATTTTATTTTAAAAGTTTCGTTTTTAACGGGGAATTGAGTTGTAAAGATTTTATTGTGAGGTATCTGTGAAACTGATTATGTAGAAAGTCTCTATTGGATCCGTGGAGCAAATTGACTGCCAACTTACATACATTGTTCGAATATTCAAATCAGAACATTCTTTGAAACTCGTATGAAATAGGTGTCACGGTAATTTGACATAGGTGTAAATTTTCTTAGCTATTAATTTCCCTGACTGTACATTTAGAACAGAATAGTAACTATAAATAAGTTGTTATCTAGTCAATATCCTAGTACTTACCTTTTATTCATCGTATCAAAATAGTTTCAGTTCGCTACCTTATTCGGCTCAGCAAATGTGTAAAACTCATAAATTCAGGACCGAAATGAATCCATTAGGCTTCTCTGTCCTATTTCATAGAAGCAGTTTCGCAGTTTAACTAAATCAAACAAGCATGCTCACTTTCACATAACAATATCAGTTACAATAATAATCAGGTATTAGTCAATATTGAGTCCTTAAAATGTGGATCAAAAACCAGTAAATCTACTGAAAACCCCTTCCATTGATTTCCTTTAACAATACTCCTGAGACAACCATTGGCCATCAATAAACATTCTACCAAAGACACAAGGAAAAGGTTCACGAATTTTAAAGAATTGCACCCTTTTTAAACAAAATATACACCACAATTAGTCTAAGAGCCCGGCCCAAGATTCGCCGACATGACAGCCTGAAGTCCCAGACTCCTAGACTATAAATCTCTGGACATTCCCCAGTGAGACATTATAGTCTTAGCGAGCCGTTTGATTTGTTGTGTTGTCGTGAGTGTCCTTGATAGTGAGATCCGTTTGTGGTGCAGATGTTCCAAGGAGGTTTGGATTGAAATGTTTGGAGATGTCTTAGTGGTTTGTGAAGGAGCTGAGGTATCATCTAACAAGATGAAGTGATGGCTAAGCACTTGAAGTGTCAGAACCGAGGTTTTGGCTTCAACAGTTCATATATCAGTGCTCAGGGTCTACCTTCTAAATCCGTCGACGAAGATTTGGACCCGTCCGAAAGTAGTTGATTCGTTAAAATAAATGTTAAATTTGAATTGAACAGTTGTTTTGACGAATCACTTTTAAGCTATTGCATAGCTTCTATCGTGGGCCTTGAGCGTGGAGACCGAATCCAGAAATTCCGTAACGAAAATAATCTAACACCCCCCACTCCGACCGTAGCAACAGGTCGGACTGTTGCATAGCAACGGAGGAATGACATCAACAGGTCGGACTGTTGCATAGCAACGGAGGAATGACATGTTAAAATTGCAATTTTGACTGCTTTATCTGAATTTTCATACACAACATCGTATATTTATGGATAGTTTATGAAATTTTCTTACCGTTTTAGCAGTATTTTAGCCATTTCATACAAAATACGCACACGAAAAGTCACCGCAAATATTTTATGATTTTAAATGGCGGCCATTTTTTCACCTCGTGGAATTTTTTCCGTAAAATATATGCGTAAATATATTAAACTGCTTATAACTAATACATAAATAGAAGTTGATTAACTTTACATACGTATTCATGCTTGAAATATGCACTTTCACTTCAAAAACACTCAACACAATCGATAAAACGAGTAGCACGGATCCGCGCCGTACCAACTGTCAAAGTACTATGTTCTGCGATGAATACCGCGAAAATTTGCACTATGACGTAGGCATCAGTCCATGAAACATATATAGCTTTGTCTATCCTGATCATTTTAATACAAGAACGAAAGAGATGGGTTGCTTAGTTTCATAGAGAAACGTAAAAAAGCGCTCCCACCGGCTCCCATAAATAAAATAAATAAATAATTATAATTGCATAAGTTGATAAAAAATGCTATGCTTTACCGCGGCAGTCCCCGAGTGCCACACGTATTTTTTTTTTCAGACGGTCGAAATCAGATTGGGCGTAAGGACAAACTGTCACATCATGTTATAATTCGTTCTTAATTCGGAAACCAAACGAATGTTAACCGTAAGTGATACGAAATAGGACACGCTCATAACATCAACCGAAACTACGGACTTCGCGCTATCTGCAAACAGTAGCAGTATACATCAAGACTATAGATAAATGTCATACTGGAAATAGTACCTACCCTGAAAGAAGTGGGTACCTGTCGGTCATTTTAAAGATAAATACATCATTATGTGCCTGTTATTTTCCCAATGATATAAGGGTTGACTTCCAGTGTAACAGAGAGCAGCTCAATATTTTGGACTGCCTTGAACCCCTCGATGAGAGATGTAAATTTAATTTGTAATAACTCGTAATTTTATCTGTAATGTTTGTACACAATTTATCCCATTGCCCGTGACAATATTGTTAATTTGTACGTGCAAAATTGATTACAGGTGGTCAACATGTTATTAAATTACCGCACTTATTTAACAAAAAGTTTAAATGTAGGATGGATAAAATCATGCGGCGTACTCATTTGCGTTTCAATTCAATTGCCATTGGTGTATGCTTGTATTTATTCTGGAAATAATAATTTTCACCCTTAATAATATGACACAGAAAACAAATACAAGATAATATTACACAGGCCACCAATTTTTAATTTCATTTGAATATCATTATCCTCTTGTCGAATTTATTTAGGAACGACTCTGGATGGTTTCATCGTCAGTAAAACTTGATCCTATTTTGAAAAATTATGCTAGGTACGGTTAGAAGACGACAGTATGACTACAACAAAGGGCTTAGGTCTAGTATCGTTTGGCAGGAGTTGGGGGGTAAAAATGGTTAAAACTGGTAGAGCTTGGGTCCTCGATTAGAACGCTACCACTCTTATTAAAAGGTAATGCATATTTTTCGAGAAGATTACAAAATAAGTTTCTAACCTCAAATGCGAAAACGGAACGTTAAAATGGGTGATTGACAATCAAATCTGACACAACATATTGTTTGTTGTGTAAAATTTCGTGCAAAATCCTTGAAACGGAACGGAATTTTTTTAAAAATACGCCCATTTGTGTCAAAATAATGTCACTGTCATCCGATTTCGATCATTCCGTAATTCCGTTTCTCCTAGAGTTGCGTGAATGTGTTCGTTCTACTCCTACATATTGTATGTGTATAAAAGGCAGTTACAACTGTAACTAGGAATACTTAGGATGCAAGAGCGAGGTTAGGTTAGGGTTATTTTATTTTTTAGACCCTTGAGCTCCGACTAAGCTTTTTAGGCAACTTTTAAGTGTTTTGAGGTTAGGTTGCAGAAAATCATTTGTCTCGGAGACGGTGAGTTACCTTTTCATGGGAGTGGTACCAAGGAGATCGGGGGACAGCCCCCCATCTCCCTCACCCACTCCCACTCCCCCCTCCTGCCAAACGATACTAAATTTTAACCATTGAATAATAAGTATTTGATGGGATTGTTTTATTTGTAGACTGATAACGTTGTTGGTTCATTATACGAAGTTTAACTAACCGCAGTATTAATGTGCCCAGCCTGTATATTAACACTACAGAATAGAGCCATTTTGCATTTTTTTAACAGTTATTATGTTATAAACAACACGTAGCATTGCAGTGCTTGCTGTTGAGTTTTAAAGACTTCTATGAATTGACATTTGACAACTGAGAAATCTACATAGCTTGTTGTAACCATAGATCACTGCGCCGCCTTATTGAAAGACAACACAGAGAGGAAAGTGAGCTATGTTTTCTTTGTAAATTTTAACTTGTTTACGGCGAAATCGTAGACTGTATCGTCAACCAATGCTATGTGTGTTTTATTTTATTTTTATTTTATTTTATTTGGGAAAATAAACGGTTACACATTACAGTATTATGGTATAAAACTTAAAACTAAAATGGGAGTACAAATGTATAACCAACAACATTTTCCACATAATATAAAAAAGTTAAACAAACACGGACGGCGTGCTATATAAATAGTAACATTGAACAGAGAGTATGATTGAAACATTGTGTGTTGAAGGAAACATAATGATACGTTTTAAATCGACTTATTTTCTACCACTCACAATGTTATATCGTCAAGCTGTGAAGTGATACACAACAATCCCTGAACAGCAATATAAAAACGTCACACTTTTCTGAACAACTCTCCGTAGTTCGTCGTTCTGCGGTCGCAAAGTTCGATTAAAAGTTTCAACGAGAAATAAAATAACCAACTCCGTTAAAGTTGAAGAGTGTGTAATTAAAAATAAAAATAAAAAAACACAACCGAGGACTGTGTTTGAGAGTTTTGAAGTGATGTATGGGACCTTGTTTTTTGTTTGTGTTTTCGTTTTACTTTCCTATTGGTAGTCTCCAGTGATGTACTACCGCTGTACCTTATTTTTGCAGCCAAGTTGTGTTTTGTTTCTATGTTTCATAATTGTACATTTTCCATTATTAGAATTAAAACCTGCGCACATGACCCATAATTAATGGTCGACCCCATTTAATGGTCACATATTTTGTAATGAACCTAATTGAAAAATATGTTCCTTTTGTAAAAATTCAAATCTGATTTGCTGGCAAGGTATTTCTTTAAGATTCATCATTTCACTTTCAAAGAGAAATCAGTTTGCCTTAAGTACATGGTAATCATTTTGAAAGGGAAAATTCTCAAGTTTCCCAAACTTTGTGATGTTGGTTCATATGAAATAAAAGTTGGAAACTTTCAGCCACGTACCGTGTGGGTTTCGTAAATCAAATTAACGTGAAAACAACGCAATATTTTAACCATTATTTTTAAGGTTGACTGCTCTTGCTGTGTTCATTAGTGATTACAAGTATGCGGGTTTAAACCGGTTTCAAGTTCGTAACTTTTATGTAAAAAAAATTGTCCTGGTCGCGCGATATTAACAAGATTAAAACTAGAGCATCTTCGTACCTTTTGTTGGCCTCATCGCACAGAACTGCTGCATTCCGTGGCTGTTTAAAATTCGCTGCCTCTCGTTGCTGGAACGACTTGCCACCTCCTTTTCGTGCTATAAAGACAGTTGGCACATTCAGAACTAAATTTAAACAGCACTTACTGCAACTTCAAAAAGATACCCTTTGAACTTACCCTTGTTCTGCACGCAGCTGGCAATAGTGGCGAGCGTTTGGCAGCGATTGTACTGGCCCAACAGCATCAGTTTTGCACTTTGTTTTTGTTTTATTTTCATAGTTTTTTGTCTTTCTTGAAATTGGAATTCTTATTCCTCTCAAAACCTTAGTTTATCTTCATTTCTCTAATCGCCATACATTTTCTGAATTACAATACAGCCGTAACACTTTTAAATATAAATTTGATTTTTGATGTTTTAATTGCCACAAAACGTCGGCGCCTGCGTCTCATTACTTGTCAAAGTGGTGCCATAGTGTAATAGTCACTAAGGGCATAGATAAGTAATAAATGTTACGTAGGGTGCACACACGCGGATTACAATGTTTTTACTATTTATGTATGTTACATTTTTATTTTATTTTTCACTTACTAGACACATTTCATCTTATTTAGATCTATTTCCTTTTTGTTGTATATCTTTCCGTGACATCACAGCGGGCCCTATCAGAATACCAGCGCTGCGACACTTTTAAATGGCGCAGCATCATGCTGACTTATTGGCCTTTTGGCTTCGTACAGGACTTAATTTTTTTTTTTTACTTTTTTTTTTCTTGTATAAATCTTATGTTAATTTTAATAGTAGTGTAGCATAGTAGTGTTTTAGTTTTTTCTCTTTTATGTGTTTAATTATCGTATTATACTGCAGCAAATTTGTAACATTCCTGTGCAAGTCCAATAAATATTTTTTCTTTCTTTCTTATGTGAGAAAATTTTCCTAGGCGAAAAGATTCCATGAAAATTTTCTCACAAAAAGTAACAAAGAATGTTGAGCAAAGTGAATGTTTATGAAATTCCTAGTCAGCCCGGAATTCGGAATTGTGCCCGGAAAATATCAATACTCGTAAGTTCAACCCTAATTACATGCCGTAAAATTTTATACCATCAGCGAAAACCTAAAACCTTGTAACTAACCTCTTTCGTTTCTTTCTTTTCATATGAAAAAAAAAAAACTTACAGAATCCATAACCTCTCTATTTCTGAAGTCGGTTAAAGAAGGGAGACAATGAGGTATTACCTACCAATATTATAAATGCGAAAGTAACTCTGTGTCTGTATGTTACGCTTTAACGCTTAAACTGCTGAACCGATCGTAGTGAAAATTGGCAGAGAAATGGCCTGGAGTATGGAGAAGGACATAAGCTACTTTTATTTTCGCGACAACTGACATCCACGCGGCTGAAGCCGCGGGCAAAAGCTAGTTTTACTTTACTTATCTTGGTTTACTACCTCGTTGCGGGTCACGAATAGCTTTGCAAACTATCGGGAAAGTTTTGTGGAGAACTATGCACAAACTTCTGTGCAATCAATTCGATCGAAGCGAAGGCGAGTCGTGGTCTTCAATACGAAATTAATGTATAAAAGGACCAATTTATTTAAATAGAATATGTTTTAGTATTTATTTCAATCAAGGTGGTTTGATTATTCGTACAACTAATGGCTGTTAGGACATAAATGTTCTAGAGAGGAGATCGTGAATTGGAAATGTCGTGTGGGACGCCCTCAGGCAAATTGGAGCGACGATCTTTGCTAAGTGGCGAGCAATTTAGAAGGGCAATGTCCTACAGTGGTCTATGGTAGTGCCTCTAACTATTTTAGACTAAGGAACCACCCATGCTTTGCATGTATGCAGTCTGTAGATATGGCGATTTCTCAAAATATCCAGATTTCTTTGCTTTATCTAAGTTAAATTATTGATGATTGTATAAACAAAACCATTTCGGAACAAATTTTCCAAATTATGGTGAAAACTGCATGAAAATATGTTGTATAGTTTTAAAAAACTAAGCGAACATAAGAAAATATGAAAAGTAACTCTATTTTCACGCTACTTGTACCTAAGAAAAGAAATGAGAAAAAGATTGCAATTTAAAAAAACCTAACAAAATTAAGTACTTACTCAAAATAAACATAAAAATGGATAAACAAAATTCCACGTTTATTTTAAGGCACTGATTACACACTGCTCATTTTTCTTTTAATTTGTTTTAAAACGACAGCGAAAACAATTCTCGGCGAATAATTTCTTAAACAAGTTGTAACCTTTTTGTGAAAGCCGTCCAGGGTTGAAAGTAATTTTGTAACAGAAGGCTGGAGGGGCAATGTTTAATACAACACTTTTATAATTATAAGAGAGGCGTTTATATATTTATCGGGTTTTGTGAGTAGGTGTAAAATGTTATAGTAAAGTTAGCTGTGATGAGGGTACAATGACATTTTGTTGACAGTTATGGAGATAGATATTTAAAACAAACTAATGACCTTTAAACAGTAAATTATTATATGAAAGCCAATCCTGTAAAACATAACACCCTTTTTCCGAAATTGACTTTTATTAACCACCTGCCGTAAAAATAAACAATATTCTATTCCCTTTTGTAACGACGAGTATATAAACAATAAGTTCACTATTCATCAGTCTGCAAATACTTTTAGCTTTTTCTGTATTATCATTTCACAAAACTGGTATCTTTGTAAAATAAATCTTTAGTGTCTAAAGAAAAAATTTAAAGCAAGGCAGCTGAGTTTTTTTAGTAAAAAAATACCGAATGAATACCTAAACATTTTGGTTGAATAGGCCTCGGTCTACAAAGCATGTAATGTTTTGTCCTAGTGTGGCTTTTATCCTTAAAGTTCACATAAATTCACCTCTCTCATAAATATAAAATAAAGAACTTTTCTATTTCAAGCATTCACGGATCGTCTGGCTACGAAAGCTCTACGCTGCTACGAGGCTACGCCTGCCTGCTACGCGTTCGTAGCAGATCATACATTTCATTTTTATTTCGAACACAGTTTTATTGTATCTTGCATACAAAAGAATATCTACGTGGATGGCTTTTTCACATCGTGACAGTGAAACCGTATACTTTCATGTTATTTAATGCAGAAATAAAATGTGTGGAGAATGGAGATTTATTCAGTCTTATTTTCTGTTTGCATTCTTTATTGATGTACATGAAAAGGTTAAATTTTATGTGCCACACTAAAAATAATACAATATAAGGCCTGTAGGTATAGCCAATCTTGTAGGTAATTGCTTTATAAGTATTAACAACAATTCCCACTAAAAGTGTGAGATGTGCAAGTGAAGAGTGATAAAGTAGTTATGAGGTTCATCATCATCATCATTTCAGCCGAAAGACGTCCACTGCTGGACATAGGCCTCCCCCAGTCATGGGGGGTTTTTCCATAATCGCCACGCCAGGCGGGTTGGCGATCGCAGTATGGTGGTAAAATGCATAGAGAACGCTGCTGCCCATTCTCTAGTAAGTCCCTCAGTCGTTATGAGGTTAACTATACAGAAAAATGACAAGTTAAATTGGAAATATGAGTTTCGAAGTTCATCATCATCTGGCTAGCCTTTTCCCAACTATGTTGGGATTAGCTTCCAGTCTAACCGGATGCAGCTGAATACCAGTATTTTACATGAAGCGACTGCCTGTCTGACCTCTGTAACCCAGTTACTGGGTAACACGATACCCCTTGGTATGTAAAGATGGTTGTCAGAATTTCGGACTTCTGACGACCCGTGACGACTATCAAAGGTCCACAAATGACAGCTGGGACCAACGGTTTAACGTGCTTTCCAAGGCATGGAGGGGTCTTGGTATGTAAAGATGGTCACCCATCCACGGACCAGACGCGGTAACCGAATATGTAATAAAAGCTAAAAAATAATTCGGTATGTCCTAGGTACCAGTCATCACACCAATTTCGTCATCAATCTATACTGATTAAATTAAATTGTATTGTTATCAAAACTAAAGGTGTGTACCAAATATCAGATCAATCTGCCAACAGGAAGGGGGCAAAATTTCAAGTACAAAATTTTACCCAAAAAACAAACAGGGCCAGCCGAATAAAACCGTTTAAAAACCATTAATACGACGTTGTCATAATCATTAAACTAACCTATGGCAGAAGCAATGGAGTTTTAGTTACATTTAACAATTATTTTAAAATGTAAAATAGCACTATAAACTACTACAAATAATCGTAACGTGACGTAGGGAGACATGGTTGTTGGATTTGGGCTATGAAGGTGCAGAAAGTATCATACAAACCATTAAGTAATTACATCCCACTCAGTTCTGCTAATAAGCACAAACACATGCACCGGACTTACATGCACACACACAAAAAACCCTCACACATTCACACACTACACACACAATCCTACAATTATTTCACCTTATGTTACTCTTCACAAATATAACCATAACTTTATTATAGTCTTACGTCTCTTTCAAAATTATTTGCTTTTTATAGTCTAAATTAAAATGCCATACAATGTGATCATGTTTAAAGGGGTGTGAGCCTGGAGATCTGTCTTACAGGTCCCGAACCTAGTTCAGACTCCAGCTCTCACAAAGGTTCTAGAATAAGGCAAAATTGTATAAATAAATTTATGTTACAATGTACCTTTATGAGAGAAATAAACTATAACTATGGTTGGTTCAAAAAAGGCTAAACGGCCTTTACGGAATATAAAAAGTGTGAACTGTCATATTGGAGAGATTCTTTTTAATACTCAAATATCTTTGTTTGCTTGCTAATCCTGACCATGAAAATATACGGTGTCTTCATCCTTCGATCTTCTTTTGATATTGACCCAAATGCTTGCAAATACAAGGTAAGAGAACTTCTATTCTCATATTTTCCAATATTTTTCAATAATATCGATAGGCCATGCTATTATTCTCTATAGTTCCGTTTCGTGACCAACTGACTGATTATCTATCTCATTAAAATCCAAAAAGAAATGGTTATCTGTAAATAGAGTTATTTTTTAAAGGACTACATAGTCCACTGATTGGATAAACTGAGTCGTGGAACAAAGCTAACTTAATTAGCTTATAATGTTCTCACTGCTCGCACACAGCAAACGTTTCTTCTGTGCGAGGGAGTGGGCCGAACTACACCACGCGATCCCAAATGTTTGTTCTAGATCAGTGGTTTCTCACTTTCACCGTTTTGAGAGCAGTGGTGTTGAAATAAATTACACAAAAGGGGCTTGGTTTGAAGTCACGAGTCACTCATTTTGAAGTCAGGGCCGACACGACTGGGCTATTTCAGCTCTCAAAAACTAACCAATTATAAATCACAGAACAGTCATACATACACCATAACATTTTAGTCGTCTTACAACGGCAGCCCACTTCATGCATCCAATGACTACAATACATATAAATAATAAAAAAAAATGAACTTTTATGAATAATTAAAAAAAGTAAATATTCAATAAGACGTATGACGTAGTTTGCAACACCCTGATATGGAGATGGAATGAATGATGTAATGTAATGGTATAGGTATCTTCTACCCTTTGATACGTAAACATCATTAACAGGGTTTTTCATAATTCTAAAGCATTATTTATATCTTAATTAATGGTAACGATTTTTTAGTCGCGCCGAGAGGTATTTTATGTCGGATTCATTGAGTGGACATCTTTGTAAGGCGAATAAAATGTCACTGTGTATAGTTAACCTCACTATTTAACTGAAAACAATTGAACTATATCACAAAACTAGTTTAAAAACTGTTGCATTAAAAACTGAAAGAATAACTCTAGTATTTCATGCAGCGTTTCCCGGCATCGCGAATTAATTTAGCTTCCTACAGCTAGCCCTATTGTTAAAGTTTGTTTTATTTGAAAAACTGTAATGGCGGTGTGTTTTAATTTTAAAATTGCTTTGTTGAATTTGGAGGTGAAAAAAGTACGAATAATTAACACAACCATAGGTTTGTTATATATGATTATTAATTGTTCCGTGTGGTGCCGGACGTAAAAGAATAGCACTATCCCATTTCTTCCCGTGGGTGTCGTAGAAGGTGACTAAGGGACTTGGAACTACTATAGAATGGGCAGCAGCGCTCTCTATGCATTTTACGACCATACTGCGATCGCCAACCCGCCTGCCAAGCATGACGATTATGGCGAAACCCCCTTTTGAGGGAGGCATATGTCCAGCAGTGAACGTCTTTCGGCTGAAATGACGATGATGATAATGATTAATTGTTATTTGCGTTCATGTTATTTTTTTAACTTTAACACGATCGGTTCAATTCGCAGAAAAATTATGTTTCTTGAACTAATAATTATGTTGAAGAAATGCAATTGAATAATCTTAGTTTCTTGACCATTACGTAACACTGATGATAAGATAAGATAGCCTTTTCTGAACACCTTCTGCAGGAGAAAAGTCTTACTAGATGGGACTAAATTAACATCACAATTAGCCTATAATTTTCCCACTGCTGGGACATAGGCCTCCTCTCTGTGAGAGAGAGTGGACCATAATCCACTACGTGGGCCCAGTGTGGGTTGATGAATTCCACATGTCTTCGAATTTTTCGTTCTTGGAAATGCCGGTTTACTCACGGTATTTTCCCTCACCGTTTAGAGACAAAGGGTGATGAACTGAAATATACTAAGTAAAGTGCCGACGAGTCTACAACTCGTGAATCAGGGTAGATACCACTCGACCATAACTGCACTGACTGATACAACTAAGACCCATATATACAGCGTCAATTATCTGAACCATTGTAGCAACAAATAAACTTATTGCGAACTGCGTTCACATATTTTAGAAAATTGGTACAGTCAGCGAGAAACGGGTCAATTCTCAATTATTGCAGTTTCTTATCAGGATTAAAATACTCTTCCGAAACAACCAAGATTAGGTAGGAGTTCTAGAAAGCTACAAATCCCAAAAACTTTTCCCGTAACTTGGATACTAAATTATATAAGATTCCAAAAGTAATTTGAATTTATTTATACTTTTCATAGTTTAATTCATCACAATCCTCCTTAGATTTTTCTTTGTGGTAACTCCAAAGCCTTTTATTTCAAACCAGCCTTATATTTACAAAGTTAGACCCCCGCTCCCAGGTATTCCGAAATCAGTCATAGTTTAATATGAGCATCAAGTTACCTATTTGAATCCAATTTGAAACTCCCAGTATTTAAACTTCAACAAAAAGCGACTTAAGTTTATTAGTGACACTTAAACAAAAAAGGTACACAAATCGTTAGTTTGTCAAACTAACTGCAATTGAACTTAAACGAAGTTGAAATGGAAAAGATCTAGAAGTCTGTAGGCTGATGTCACACTTGCGATTTTTATCTCAAAATTTTGGATTAGTCTTACCAAACCGCAGATACATAACCATTAACATAATAAGCTTTCTTTTATTATGTTTTAGGCCTTCAATTAAAATTTATCAATACCTTTTTTTTCTGGCTTCGAACTATAGAATTATCGTTTACTTTTACTGCTAGTCTTCTAGCCTCAAAGCTACTGTGTAACAACATCATGAAAGTTGCGCTAATGCCGACTACAATCAGAGGGCCAAGTCTAATATTTTCAATTATTGGACATTATGACAACCAAACTTAGACAACGCCATTACTATTGTGCTAAAAGATCGTGTTTTGAAACTCATAATTACATGCCAGTGCTAAAAAAAAGTGACTAAAATATAATGACTTTTACGAAATTACGAAATGAAACATTTTGTTTTTTCAAATAGAGTTTCCATGGAATGCCATCGATAAACCATTATCATCATCATCTTTCTCTCTTACACCATGAAGCTTGGAGTTGGCACAACACGTTTTCGTCTTCCATTCTTCCCAGTCCTCCTTTTCTTTCATTTCCTCACAAAATCCGTCCATCTGGCTAAGTAACAATTGCTGCACGGGTCGATCGTCCAGGTTAAGCTACGCTTGCCGCGGTTGGTCCGTGGATGGGTGACCATCTTTACACACTAAGACCCCTCCGTGCCTCGGAAAGCACGTTAAGCCGTTGGTCCCGGCTGTCATTTGTGGATCTTTGACAGTCGTTACGGGTCGTCAGAAGCCCGAAAGTCTGACAACCAGTCTTACCAAGGGGTATCGTATTACCCAGTAACTGGGTTGTGGAGGTCAGATAGGCAGTCGCTCCATGTAAAATACTGGTATTCAGCTGCATCCGGTTAGACTGGAAGCCGACCCCAACATAGTTGGGAAAAGGCTAGGCAGATGATGACAAAATCCGTCCATCTTTTCTAAATCCTTCCTTTGCCTCTCCATTTATAAACGTTTATATTCATCATTCTTTTAGGCACATAACTATAACGACAATTCAATAGGAAGCTTACTAAAACTGTCAAAAACAATAATAATTGTATTATAAACAAAATAACACTGTTTAGCATCTTCCAGTACAAAATCGCTTGATAGCCTTTTAGTTGGCTATGGTTTTCACGAAACTTCGTTCGCGGCGGGCGGTAATCTTTCGCTCATCGCCTCCGCTCTAAAATCGCTTATGTGATAGATTCGTAAAGCGTAAACTTCAAATATTGTCACAGAACTTTCAGATATAGGCCAAGTTTTGTAATTTGAGAACGAACTCAAACAAACTGTCTGCGTCTTTAGTTTTTATCTACTTTTCTTTAGTTTCGTCTCGCGAATTATTTCGCAAAGAACGCGTTTGGAAAGGTTTTTGTGGATTGGAATTAGGAGATATTACGAGATTTTCTGTTTTTTTTTTGTCTATGCAGAGATCTTTAGGAGGTAACCCCGAAGCATAACCAAACTTAAGTGACAGTGGGCAAGGCTCATTGCTTGCAGAAAAGATGTCCAATGTGGGGGAAAGGTTCTGGAGTGGCGAACGCATACCGAAAGACATAACGTTGGCAGGTCTCCCACAAGGTGGACCGATGACCTGGTGAAGGCCGCATGAATCACAGATCTATTCGAAGTGGAGGTGCTTGGGGAAGGCCTATGTCTAGCACTAGACCTTTTTATGGCTGAAATGCTGAGGACGTGTTTTATTAAACAACGTAGACATGCAGTGTTCTGACGCTAGGCAACTTAAATAAGGTAGGTATGTTAATATTTACTTTTACCTTATTTATGCGAACAAAACCATTCAGCAAATATTGATATACAAAATAGTAGGTAATATTACATTTCTTGACAAAACTAAGAAGAAAACCAAGCCTTGTAATGGAAAATTCCAGACGCTCGACAGGCGATCAAAATGTTGTTATAAATAATTTATAGTGAAACTCAGTTACTAACAGACCTAAATAATTTAACAAGCGTAGACAAGAATAATAATTATTAGCGAAACTGTTTGTTGATAGCTATCTGACTTGTTGATAAGCAGAGTCTAGGCTTTTGATTAATTAGCTGAAGTGTTAGGTCGCTCCCTGATATGACGGACCGATAGCATGTTTACTCGGTTTAAATGGTAATCCGCACATCAGTGTATTAATTTAATATTAACAACGACTTTATGTCTTAGTAGTAAGGGTAATTTTCGTATTGCCAAGGTAACCACTGTGCTGTGTGGTTGATTGTAGGTATAATGTGCGTTCATCACCATCATCATTTCTGCCGAAAGACGGCCACTGCTGGACATAGGCCTCCCCCAGGCTCCTCCACTTCGACCGGTCTTGTGCTTCCCACATCCAGTGGATTCCCGAAGCCTTCACAAGGCTTTCCCACTCTACGTCTTCCAGTACGCGGTCGCCACTCCAGAACCTTTCGGCCCCATCGGCCATTTGTTCTGCGAGCAATGTGCCCTGCTCACTGCCACTTAAGATTGGCAATTCTTTGGGCTATGGTGGTTGCTTTGGTTCTCCTGTGGATCTCCACATTCCTGATTCGATCACGTAGAGAAACTCCAAGCGCGCTATGCTTGAAGTCTCTATTCCCTTTGGGTGACTTTAAGCCTTCTGATAAGGCCCATTGTTATTGACCACGTTTCTGTGCCATAGGTCATCACTGGCAACACACACTGGTCAAAGACTTTCGTCTTAGTTTTCGTATATGCGTTATGATCTATTAATCTCTGCATCCTTGATGTGAATGTGAATTACATCAATGAGTTAATCGAATTGAAAATATAATTATGTAAATGCGCACATTTGCAAACAAAACTGACAACTTTTCGTACAGAGATGAGAATTTCGCCAAACGCGACAATGTGTTCAACTCGTAACATGACAATACCTTATTCATAGAGTTGTATTTCAGTCGTATTTGTCTCGGTTAGTAGGTACTGCTATTATACGTATACCTATCTAAATTATTTAGCTTACAATTAATTTGATGAACCATTAAATAACTACGTCATCATTGCAGCCGAAAGACGTCCACTGCTGAACATAGGCCTCCCCCAGAGGGGGGGGGGTTGCCATAATCGCCACGCTTGGCAGGCGGGTTGGCGATCGCAGTATGGTGGTAAAATGCATAGAGAACGCTGCTGCCCATTCTCAAGTAAGTCCATTAGTCGCCTTCTACGACACCTACGGGAAGAAATGGAATAACTACGTGTTTCTATAGAAATTTTATTTAGCTTCTAATCTATACATACAATTAAGACGAGTGACGAAGTTATTTTATATTTTTGAATAAAAAACGTACGATTGAGTCTGATACAAAAAATATAATTTTAGTTTTTTTAAAAATTTGTATGGATGTCTTTTTAGGATTAGCGCAAAAACGGCTGAAATAATTTGAATGAAATTTGGTCTACAGATAGTTCAAACCACAGATTAATACAAAGGCATTCTTTTAATCCCAGTAGTACGTTCCCGTGAGATATTTTTCCATCACCACACGGGCGAAGCCGAGAAAAAGCCTGTGTTAAAATAAAAATCAAACAAACACACTCGACAAATAAACTTCGTATAAGAATACTTCGCTTCCGACTTAGTAACCAATAAAACCTTCTCCCGTAAAGTTGCACAAGTGCAAATAACACCTCGATTTACGACCCCATTGGCCACTCTTCACGCTGACTAAAAGTATAGTTACAGTCAAAACAAGCGTGTATTTGCCCATTCACTTCACCATTGGATGTTAATCTAAAGTTTTCTCGTGTTTTCCTTGTTCTGTGACTGATTCGAGATTAAATTCATGAACCACTTCAATTATTTTTGTTGGTGGTTGTTTTTTAGATTGATGTGATTATATTAAATGCTAGCTAGGAGTAGCTAAGCCGAGAGCGGTTCGATCCACGTGGAGGAAAATTTAGTTCTTTATAATTAAAATGTCGGTAAAAAATATCAAAATATTGAACCTAGTTTCGATAAGTAATGAGGCGTTAATGTATGTGGTTCAACAATTGATATTCATTTCTCTAATTTGGTTAAAAGAAAACACTTTTGCACATGAAAAAGAAATGATTTTTTTTTTTAATTAGATGAGGTCGACGTTTCCAATCTAGTCAGATTAGTAGGTACTCTGAGACAAAAGACAGAAACAAACGCAGGGATGGCAGTCACTTATAATATTGGCTAAGCCATATGAGGATCACGGGGATAAGTGTCTGAGATGGTCTAAAAATGGTGATGGATATAAAACAGTTAGTACAACAATAAAGCAATAGACCCCCTATTACATGAGACTTAAATAAAACTACGAAATGTAAGTGCGCCTCTGCCTATTGTTTCGGGGAATACAGTCGCAATGTTATGTTAAGACAATGAACCTCACAACTAGCAGTAGACTACTAAAGCTTGCGCTAATGGATTAAATATACCAATATCTGTATGTTATTGAAAGTAGAACTAATACTTCACAATAAATAGACGTAGAAATTGTCTGAAAGCAACGATAAGAGATACACGGCCTTGATGTCGATTTTCCAATTTGCTACAACATCAAGGAACGAGTACAATCTTCAATGAAGGGCTTGAACAGCTGTTTGTATAGACAGGAGAATAATACAGTGAGGATTATATTTTGTGAAGAGAATTGTATGGAGGTGGTGGAAGTAACTTTAACTTTTGTTGTTGAAATGGGTTCTTTGTTTAAAGAAAATGGGAGAATAAGCCTGTCGAATTTTTTTTTGTGAATTGTTGTATATATTCTAGTGACTACATTAGCCCGTCGCGCGTTTAATTAGCAGACACGATACAAATTCTATTGTTATCGACACACTTGACATGCGAGGGCGAAACTGCTATTACATAAAAACATTATAATTTATAATATTAAAAAAGAAAAAAATATTTAATAATAGTTTTTTCCAACATAACTGTAGCGTTAACGGTACAGAAACGGTTTTTTGAAGAACTAAATTAATTATTTCAGGCGTGTTGTTTTGTTGTAGGTACTGAGGACTGATTTGTATATTATCAAGTAGGTGCAATTTCTGAAATGTCCACTTCTGAGAATAAACATAGTCTTAAACATTTTTATCTGTAATTTTTAAGAAATACTTAATAAAGAGTGTTCTATCTACCTATCAAATAAACGTCTAAAAGATTGCCAATTAATCCATACAAAATGAAACAAGAAAACTTACTATCACATTTGTTGTAGCGGTGTTAAATATTTCGTGGAACATTAAGTATTAAAGGTTTTCTACCTTGGCACCTTTAAGTACGGCTGGAAACCTTTCCTTTAGTAAATGTTTTAGTTACTTGTTAACAATTCAGTTTCAGTGGAACGGTAGGGTGAAATCACAGATGTGTTGAGGGATGCTTAGATTTTAATGTTTTTCTGACGTATTATTTTAGCAGCAACAAATTCGTTTTCTATGAATGGAAACATGGAAATTTAGACTTTCAACAACGACAGAAAGTTAAAAAATCGATTTGTAATTACTTATATGAAGCTATAAAGCTAGCCTGCAAAGAGATAAAGACTTGTTCCTTCCTTCTATGAAAAGAGATCTTTGTCTTGTAGAGGAATAATTAGAACATTATCATTGAAAAGTGCGTTTTTTGTAAGTCCTCTACCTAAATAAGTTTTGAGAGTTCTAAAAGGTTTGGCATTTTAGTAAAGTTTTAAATGCGGAAAAAGTCAAGCTTACAATGCTTTCAGGTCATGTGAGTACATTAAAAACAGACGATAAAAAAAAAATCGTTCACCCTGTGAAATCCAGACTTCTAATTTTCTCATTTTACAAAGATAAAAGCACCATAATCAGAGACTTTTCGTCCGTATTTTGGCTTTAACGAGATAAGGCAGGGTAAGAATTTTACGAAGCCTCAAAGAGATGGGGTATCATGAATTTTGAATCCTTCTATGTTCGCTAGTAAGCTAAGCAAAGAGTTACTTGTGTATCTATGTTGAGATGCCAATTAACGTATTATTTTAGTGATGTGTTTTTTTTATTAATCATTGTAGATTCAGATAATTTTTTCGTGTATATACTTTTGGTGACATATTCATATACATATTGAGAAGACGTATTGGAATTCCAATACATCTTCGTGCAATTGCACGAAGCTTGATTTTAACCAAATCAAATAAGTATATATACTCATGTAGACTATAATGCAGATTCTTTTAACAAATATATACTTTTAGCTAACTGCCCTATTAAATATCTTTCAAAGAAATGTATCACTTAATAATATTTATAATGATTGAGTTTTCATCAAAATATTTAACAATTGACATTCAAAATATTACATCATCGATTTCGCAGTATTTTCATTATCGATTTAATGATTAATCGGATCGGAATCGAGAAAAACTCTGTTATGCTTAAAACAAAGTTTCTTAAAAAGAAACAAAGTATCTGATTTGCTCAACATCATCATGTACAAAATACGTGCATCGACGCAGAGTTGGCGGTAGACACGAGCTCGGGACAACATTGCCCTTACACAATATTATACATAATAAGACAAGATAGTGTACACAAAGTGTGGTCTGATCTTCATTTGATAGTGACATGGATTGCCAATAAAACATAGGTATCCCATTTATTGGGTATTTATTTTATTTATTTATTTAATAACTGGGTAATACGATACCCCTATAATTTGATCAGAAAACCAAATTACGAAAACTATAAAATAAAATAAAATTATACATTCTTCCGATCTCTAACTCAAAGTAAAGACTGACGCCCAAGTTGATATCCCCCATCCTCTTACGCTCAAAGAGGATGGCCTATTTAGCTGGGGACCGCACAGCTAATAACACTGGCTACACTTTAATGGAAAATGCACACACGAACGTATTCCCAGCCACCGAATAAATTTGAAGTTTGTCAAAAGTTTGGATTCCTCCTTATTCATCCGAGAGCTGAAATCCGGTGTAATAAGTAACTTCGTCCGTGACATAATCTCCGGAGTTTTATCATCTTGCTTCGAAACGTGATTGAATGAAAATGTAATGAGATTTGAACTCAATTTCAAGATATGGGATCAAGGGTCTTTGGTTGGAATGATAGGTAGGTATGCCAATAATCTTGCTCCATATTTCTTGTTATTTGCTTCGTTGGTGAAGTGGTCGCAAGCGCTATGCTGAACGTGTGGTCCTAGGATTGGTTCCTAGGTCGGGCAAACTGTTATTGTTTTTTTTCTGAAACTTTTCAGTAGCAGGCCGGAATCTGGATTAGCGCCCAGTTGATGGCAATAGGCTCGCCCCCCTGTTACATAGGACTTAAACATAAGAGGTAAAATATGGGTGTACTATAGATAAATACACCTCAGCATAGCCACTTGGGAAATACAGGCGTGATTTAATTAAAAAAATTCAGTGTCTTATTTTGAACTTGGTGTTAGAGGTGTTCTCAATGACTTAAGAATTTATTTGCACAAATAGGTTGATAGGTTATGAATGAAATCCGGCAGAACAGTGCCATCTAACGTATGGTACGTTTTTAATATCTAAATTGTTAATGAAATGCAATGACACAGTACCTATCACAAAGACATTCCACGTTGAAGACAGTAGGTTAAGAAATTCTTATAACATTTTCAATCTGTTATTTCTATACCCTTCATTTACCTTTCATTTTTGAAGTACCTATCTATAGATTTATCAACTCTAGATTTTCTATATGTACACATAGATTGTACGAGTATCTACAGTTTTGTTATATTCCAGTCGTTTTTTTAGTTTTAATTGGAATGAGATAACGATTGCACTATGCATGGGGTTCGCCTCGATAAAATAGTCCAGGATTTTGATTGTTTCGTGATACTTTCTATTTCGTATCATTCAAAGGTTTGTAGGAGGACCACCTTTGTATTGAACAACTTCATCCCTGGGATCAGCATCGTTATCGCTAAAACCTTACGACGCAAGGAATGTGCGCAAACGGAAGCATTAAGCAAAAAAAATAATGTAATTCCATATATGCCCTGAATATGTAAATTGGCCCCCATCTTAAATGTTGATGCACAGTTAACTGCTTATCATGGCCAGGTGTCCTCTAACTTGAGATATGGACTAATTTTTTGGGGAAATTCAACAAATAAGGATGTGATTTTTAAAACGCAGAAAAGGTGTCTGAGTGCTATGTCTCCATGTTACAGAGAGTTGCAAACCATTTTTAAAGCATATAAAATATTAACCCTTCCGTCAATGTACATTTTAGAGACCATCGTATTTGTCAAATCGAATTCACACCTACTCCCCTTAGTGTTAGATAAAGTAGTTTGAAATAGACGCGACAATAGTAAGCTATGTATCCCGAGATCCAGGACAACTCCAATGCTTAAAAGTATATATTCTGTATACGCCAATTCTGTATAATAAGTTGCCAAAATATTGGAGAGAATTGACTACTGAAAAATTAAGAAATAGATTAAAAAGCCTTTTGTTAGAGAAAGTCTATTTACAGCACTGACGAATTTCTAACTGACAAATTAATTTGACTTGTATATTGATACCCAAATTTTATTAATAATTGCTGTAGTATTTGTAATTTTTTTATTTGTGTTATTGACTATGATGAGTTTATGACACTATTTTATTGTATTTTTGTTGTACCATTTAGTTAAGTATGGTCTAAATTGGATTGTTAATTGCTATATTATTTGCTGTGTGTAATGGACGAATGTAGAATCAATTGATGCTGTGTAGCGCTCGACATCTTATATTTGTATGCCATTCAGGCAAAACATGACTGTCATAATCATAATTTGATGTAATATCTTGCATGCTATGTGTGTGTATATTTTTATTAGTTATTTTATTGTGTAATGTATTGAAAGTTAGCACTTTGGTATAAAATTAAAAGACCATTTTTGTTAGGTCTTAGTACCGTAACTCAGAATTTGTGACTCATAGAATTTCACGTTAGCATTATATACTTAATCTTAACAAACCCAGACTGTTCTATCAAAATTATGGTAATGACATCACACAATCAAATAACGTTCTTAACGCAAAATAGTAACAAAGAAATAAATATAATAAATAGACCTAATTTCTATTGAATTACAATCATGTTTTTTGGACTACAATAAAAGTCCATTTGGCTAACATTTTGGTTACCTACTGTTCGTGGGAAGTAATCTAAAAAGCTAGTCCAATGATTCGAATAACATTTAAATATTTCTTGAAGTAGATTTTGGCTTCGATAAGAGTGAAGGTGAAATGGCTTTCAAAATCGAGCTACAGAACTAATTTATGGTATACCAACTAGCTAGTCTTTTTGGATTCGCCTGTTATGTTTGTAGTTTTCAATTATTAAAACTACCCTAACTCCGTACCTTCTTGGTACCTCATCATCAGCCCATAATGTTCCCAATGCTGGGATACAGGCCTCCTCTCTGTGAGAGGGAGTGGGCCGTAATCCACCACGCGGGCCCAGTGCGGGTTGGTAGATGTCACATGTCTTCGAATTTTTTGTTCTAGGACATGCTGGTTTCCTCACGATGTCTTCCTTCACCGTTTTGAGAGCAGTGGTCATGAAATAATTTACACAAAGTAAAGCGCCTGTCTGGGTTCGAACTCACGACCTACAACTCGTAAGTCGCGGCCGTTACCACTTGGCCACCACTGCTCCTACCCACCTACACTGTTCCTACACCTAGGTACAAATAATATATGTTATACAGTACGGTAAACTAATCGACTGCATGTGAGAGAAGCACAGAACCAGTCAACGTAGCGGTGATTGGGGGAAGCCTAGCAATGGGCGTCTTTCAACTGTGATGATGATGATGATTTGAATATTTTTTGTAATTTCTAATAGTTATGGATCACGGTATAAACAATCACTTGTACCCACATAAAATGTATGTATACAGTCGTTCAAAATTGATTTCTTAGACCTGCTAAGACACGCAAAGTAATTTGTACCTTAATTCTTATCATCAATCTTGAATGTTCGAATAGGTAGTTATTTGTTGCTTAATATTATTTTGTCCTTAACAGTCTAAAATTCGGCGTTAAAGTGATTGTAAATTACTCTATCAGCAAACAATATGCATGAACTCATGTAAAAATAAAATATAAAATAACCTCATTTTTCCTTATCTGACGTTTTCGTCAAACACTAAAACTAAGTCTTCATGGAAACCACATAGACCAATTTAATTTACAGAAAGATTTTTACGACCAAATAACTTGGACAATTTTGAATTTCACAGTGCGTGCTCAGCTTTTTGCACAATCAAACATATCATACCCTGGTTGCTTCTAATATGACAAACATTTTGTCTGATTCACCATGCTCAATTGACAAGACATACAAGTAGTGGTCATATATCAAGCAAATACGACTGCCAACATGGTGGTTATAGTGTTATACTGCCAAAATTACATGTTTTATCAGCGTCAGCATTGACGGTGCTTAAAATAACGACTGGGAGTAATAACCTAAAAAGATGCTTGAAAAAACAGATAATTGAGTACAATTATGAAGGTCGATTAGAACCGAATTATTAATGGTCGAGAGTAAAAGCATTATTTTCTTGATATTTTATCTTAAACTAACTTCTGCCCGCTACTTTATTCTCGCATAGAGTTGATTCTAACATTTTTCTTTATACTCTGCTTCTAAGGGTCTTAGCGTGATATTAAATAGCTTAGCCTGTCTCAAGAATTGAGCACTCAAACGTACTCAAATGGGCAAGAAACATCTTTCCTGGCCGTTCTTCTCCATAGGTACCTACTACGATTTGGAATGAGCAACTAGTTTCTTATAACTGGCTGACCGACTCCTTGATAGTAATTGAAAACTGGCCGTAAATGGCTTAATTGAAATAAATGCTTTTAGTTTGATTCGTTTTTTGGGTCTAAATTCACCTTAGTACCAAATATTACATTTTAATCTCAGCATTTTTACCAAAATTATCTGTATATTTTTCTACAGATTACAGAGCGTGGCCTTTATATTCTGTCATGTCATATGATCCGATTACTAACACGGGTTCAGTCTCCGGGTTCCGTACGGATCAACACTGAACTGTAATCAATTCTATGAACAGTAACTAATATTTACTAATTAACATCAAACCTCATGTTACCTGGTTCTGATTACTTAACTAGAATAACAGCAGCCAATTAGGACGTACGTGAAAATTTAATTCGACGACAGAAATTTAAATGAGAACTTGAGTACAACGCCATCAAATTCTGACTAATTTTATAAATGCGAAAATGAGTTTTTGTTTGTTACGCTTTCACACTAAAGAAGGGGCTCGTGGCTAAATACCAATAGCTGCACGGGTCGCTTGACCAGGTTAAGCTACGCTTGCCGCGGTTGGTTCGTGGATGGGTGACCATCTTTACATACCAAGACCCCTCCGTGCCTCGGAAAGCACGTTAAGCCGTTGGTCCCGGCTGTAATTTGTGGATCTTTGAACAGTCGTTAAGGGTCATCAGAAACCCGAAAGTCTGACAACCAGTCTTACCAAGGGGTTTCGTATTACCCAGTAACTGGGTTGTGGAGGTCTGATAGGCTGTCGCTCCATGTAAAATACTGGTATTCAGCTGCATTCGGTTAGACTGGAAGCTGACCCCAACATAGTTGGGAAAAGGCTAGGCAGATGATGACGCTTTCACACTAAAATGGCTAAACAGATTTGGATTAAAGTTGGTACATGGGTAGACCATGACTTAAGTTAGGACAAATAATACTTTTTATGCTAGTAGTACGTTTCTGTGGAATATATTCTGACATCCACTCGGACGAGAAAGCTAAAGCTAGTAATACAATTAGGCTGAAGATTTTGTTTGAACGTGCTAATTACTGGAAGTAGGAGTTAGGTTATTTTTTTATTGCGTTTGACTGCCCAATTCTTAAAAAAGGTTATGAATTATTTGACATCACCCTTCGATTCTTAAGAGCCGAGTATAAAGAAAAAAGTTAACGAAGTAACGGGGCCAGCTATAGGATATGTTTTAAGGTAAAACAAAGAAAATCATTTCTTAATTTACGACATTCACGCGGGTGAATTCTCAGGGATAAGCTTGGTCATACCATCGAAAATTCATCATTCACTGCAAGTTTAACCTACGATTCTTCCACATATTTTTATTTCTTCGTATAGTCTGCAGTGCTAAGTAGGTACTAAGATTAACGATGTGTTTTGAGGTTTAGGAGTTAATACGTTAGGATTTACCAAAAAGACCACAGTATCGCGGACTTAAGTAAAGCTACGAGTTCGCGTGTAAATGTAAGGTAAAGTAAAAATCGTTTATTTCGACATTAAAATTATAAAACATATAACGTTGGTCTCAAACTAGACACAATCTCTAGCTTAAGCACTATATTAAATATTTTGTTTGTTATTTAGTAAAAGTAAATAAAACGACCAAAAAATCATTAATCTGTGTTTAGCAAGCCTTGTAATATAATTACAAACTTCATTAATTTTAAATCAGGAAGGGATCTACTGTCCCCCTTAAGGTGTCAGAGTACGTGAAATGATTTGTGTTTCGGCGTGTGGGGGGGGGGGGTTGTGGGCAAAGAGATTATTTCTGACAAAATGATGAATAGCTGCTCATCCCTTGGCAGACAAGCGTCGGAGATTAGTCTTGATTATGTCAGTGGGTATCGGGTGGATGATTTTATTTTGTTTATTTTAGGAGGGTTAATACGGGGTTTTACCTGGGATTCAGATAATATTTTGTGAATCGATTATAAATATTACATTTTCATAAAAACGATTAGATTTTCACCAAATATTATGAAAAAAAAAATATGACACATCATGTTGTAGGAATATTCAATTATTTGTTTTAAGTAATCGTGATTCCAAATTTTAAATACTGTTTTTTTTTTTCATAAAACCCATCAAATAGGACATAAGAACCAAACATGGCCATTCTGTTCTCAAGTAACATTAATTGTATTTTTATCTCACACCTACAAAATAAAAACACCGTCTATATTTAATTCTAAAATTATATCGTAAGACGATAAAATATAAACATAAGTTAATTCCTCAAACATTCCCAAGAGTCGTTATTAAATTAGCGTAACATAATTTTATTAGAATCATAACAAACCTAACTTTCTCATAAAAATGTTGAGAAGTAACATTATCGTAAGTACTTAAATTATCTTGCGTAATATTACCAAATGCTACCCATTTTCCAGCTGGGAAAACTCTTGAAAACACAGCCATATTTCTGAAATCGTACTATGACAGATTCACGATCATTTTTCATAGAAATCGTAATATTTTGCATCAGCTTTAAATTGAGCGCTTAGTGCTAAAAAGTGCCAAAAAGTACCACTTTACCTAACTCACTACTCCTTTCAGCTTCAATCTGCGCGACCAGGTCTCGAGCCCGGCCGTGCATCCGCGCGAAGTGAACCCTGGACCGACCATGTCTTATGAGACTCCTTCCACCATGTCGCACACCCCTCACTTCACTTCTATAGCACTGCACTAGCGTCGCGATGTATATTAATATTAGCGTCCGCATTATTGGAGCATCGTGGCGTGCGCTCCCGACGGCCGCGCGGCTACTACTGAGACCCTCAGTTTGGAGACGGGCTCATTTTTTAGATCTCGCGTCGAATTTGAAAATGGAATTTAAACATTTTTTTTTTTTTTGCAAAGTAGGATTAAAATGAGGTATTTGGTTTGGAGAATATAATTTTTGTTTAATCTAGCGCTCTGCGAGTAAGCACTGAGTTTTATTTGCTGTAGCTGAAAATCAGAAATATTTGCTTTTCTTGCAAGTTGCAGATGGCGACTTTGTACGGCAACTTATAATAATACCTTGTTATTAATTAAAAGAGTAGCAAGCAGCGAACTAGTTAAAATGAAAATATTATTTTATACTATCTTCTTATCATCTTATCATCTATCGAATCTTTGACGATCTCAAGTTATTACTTATAATTAACTACCAAGCTTGTTATTATAGTTACTGTGTGGTTATTGAAAAGGATATTAACAATAAGTTTTAAGATCTTTCATTCATTTGTGTTGTAGGCTTTGACTTTTCATATTCAAATTGATCCCGGGTTTTGAGAAAATGAATAAAATAAATAGAGAGCGTTGATAGCTTTGAATGGCCTTTTTGTTATATGATAAAGATTTAACGACAAAGGTATACTACGCTTGCCGCGGTTGGTTCGTGGATGGGTATCTGTACATACCGAGACCCCTCCGTATCTCGGAAATCACGTTAAGCCGTTGTTTGAGGCTGTCATTCGTTGATCTTCGGCAGACGTCAGACAACCACTCTTACCAAGAGGTATCGAATTACCCAAAAACTGGGTTGTGAAGGTCAAATAGACAATCGCTCCATGTAAACAACTGGTATTTAGCTGCATCTGGTAGACCGAAAGCTGACCCCAACATAGTTAGGAAAAGGCTAGGCATACTGAACTAACTAAATATTAATTGAAGGCCAATTCTCGCAATTAAAAACGTTCAAAATCTAGTCGCAGTGCTATCTCGGCGACAAACAAATGTCAAAAACTTGAACTTGAACTTGAAAAATGTATGGAAACGTGAAACTAATAACTACTGTGAACGTTCTGAAAATTACGAGAATTGCCCCTCGGGTGACGTGACGAAGGCAATGTTCGACTATCTATAATAAAATGTTTACGGTCCACGCATAGTCAGAAATAGCACTTGATAGAAAAGTTTGAATTAATAAAGCACGGCATAATTCTTTATAAATCACTTGAGGTCTTGGGCTGGATTATTAGTCTGGCATTCAAACAACTGATGCCCGTTTAAAAAAAAAAGACTCAGTTCACTAAATATTAAATGTTTTGATTTTTACAAATAAAACACTAAAGCTAATCTTTTTCAAACAAATAAGTACGCCACTAACAAGTTTGTTATACTCTTTTATTAGTATACCTTAGTACTTTCATATTATTCTGATAATATAATGTCATTTTAATAGTTCAACAAGTAATAAGTCATTTATACATATATGAAGTTTAACAAAGGTTGTAGAAGTTAAATAAAGACGGGTCAATGACCTGGCGCTTACTTATATTTTCAGGCACAATGAAGGTAAATATCAGGGATGATTAAAATACAAGGTATGCAAATTAGATCGTAGTATTGGTTTTTATTTCAGCTGTGTTTTTAGGAAAAATGATATGGTTTTATTTTCATCAAAAAATTTCGCTCTGTGTGTTTATTTCATTCCCAATTTATGATGAAAAGTATTAGAAATATTATGATTTAATGTGCTTGTAATAATTCTCTTACTATTTTTTAATATCAAAATCTGGTGTCCAATTTCACATTTGCTGGCCGGTCCAGGTTGACTGAACACCTGCTCTACAGACGATGTCAAATCCTCTCAAAATATTTAAATTCAAATAAAACAAAAATATGTTTCAAATATTTCAATATTTTATTTCTTTTGTCTATACTAATATTTGAAAGAGGAAAGATTTGATAGTTTGTTTGCATTGAATAGGCTCCGAAACTACTGAACCGATTTGAAAAATTCTTTCACTGTTGCGAAGCTACTGGGGTGAAACCGCGGAGCGCTGCTAGTAGTTTATAACATACATTATATAGGGTCCAGTGTGCCCCAGGTCAGGTAAAACCACCAGTATAGCTGACCTCGCATTATTTTAAAACTTCGTATTGCGGTGGGCCAGCCCAAGATCAAAGTGTTACCACTGATTTGCGGTATACTTGACCTTAGCATAACCATAATTAGCCTTTAATGTTCCCAAGCAGGCACTGTACCTTTGTGTATAATTATTCGCGATCGGCGGCGGCGATCTCTCGCGTCCGGCTCTGGTCCAAGCCATGGTACGGAGCGAGAGTGCGTGGTCAGCCGTCAACTTCTTCAGCGAAGCAATAATGCTCGCGAAGAGGGAGGCGGCGCACGTGAGGGAGAGGCAGTATATGCGCCCTCAGGGGCCTAACCGCCGCAGGAGACGCCCTGGGCGTCAGGAATCCCAGGCAGATTTCTGGCCACCGTAGGCGTGGGCTTGCGGACAGCAAGTAATGGGTAGCTCGCTGTCCGGTAAGGACTAAGCCCAGGTCGACGGCGCGTTGTGTTCCACACGTGCCTCAAAGAGATGTCAACACAAACCGATGGGGCCCGCAAGGGCCGATGCCTGCCAGGGGTGCGGGTTTGTTCGAAAGAGATACCGCTGCCTCTGGCATACAGGCTACTGAGGGAACACGGGTGGGTTTTAGTGAGTAAAAGTCTGACACGCCCTCCTAGTCCACCCAGAGTGGGTGAGTGGGTGGGTGGGTGGGAGAAGTTATTTGATGCCTTCCCACCCAAAAAAAAAAGACCCATGATGCATCTATGTTTATTAGTTAATAGCTAACTTTATGAAGGCACTTATTTGTTTTTAAAACCGCATTAAAATCCGTTGCGTAGTTTTTAAGAGATCTAAGCGTACAAACTCGAAAAGCGACTTTGTTTTATATTATGTAAGGATTTTTGAATATTTCTCACTTAATTATATTTATTACTGTTGATAGCCAAACTAACTAATTAGGTCTAAGAAATGCAAAGATAGTTGTCAGACGTAAATTATCGTAATCATCTGCCCAGCCGTTTCCTAACCATGTTAGGGTCCGGTTCCAGTCTAACCGGATGCAGCTGAATACCAGTATTTTACATGGAGCGACTGCCTGTCTGACCTCCACAACCCAGTTGCTGGATAATACGATACCACTTGGTAAGACTGGTTGTCAGACTTTCGGGCTTCTGACGACCCGTAACGACTGTCGAAGATCCATAAATGACAGCCAGGACCAACAGCTCAACTTGCTTTACGTGGCACTGACAGTTCTTGGTATGTTATGCTTTGTAAGACGTAAAATAAATAAATAATTTGGTAGCGACTAACTGGTATAGAATGTAATTATTTCTGCTGTAAGTCCAAAGTAAAATAATAACTGTTTGCATGTTTATTCATAACCTTCTTGGAATTGTTATGGAAAGGGCCAAGACAACCCACACAGTTGAAAGTATCAAAATAACGAACCAAAAATTACGTTATTGCCAAACCAAAAAGTTATTAAACAAAAAAAATGCAAATACCACGATTTATATAAATACTAGTGACCCACCCCAGCTTTACTCTCAGTTATACAATTAGTAAGTAATAATATATTTATTTTGGATTTTATAATGATTGAAACGATCTTTCATGCTGTGTATTAGGCGTAATATGGAAATGCAGTATTTTAACTGTAAAAGAACGTCGGTAAAATCGAGTAAATATGTAATAGGGAAATCGCCAAAATTTCGTATACGGCCTCTTAAGTACAATACTAACATTACTAATAAATAAATAAGTATGTACACAGCACAAAACTAAGATAAGAAAAGATAAATGACCACTGCAATGTTAATTAGATTACATTCGGTGTCAGAGCCTGGTGATCCGTTCAGGTTAAATCCTGGTATGGATGCCAGTCTCTCACAAAGGATCATGTCTTATGAAGTTTTGTCAATACGATATAATTCCTGTCTCCATGATATCATGTGTACCTTTATAAAGAGAGAAAAGAATATGACAGATATATCGCTACTAATATTATAAATGCGAAAGTAACTCTGTCTTTCCGCTTACGCTTTCACGCCTAAACCGCTGAACCAATCGTCATGACACTTGGCAGAGATATAACCTGGAATATGGAAAAGGACATAGGCTACATGTGAAATATATATATTTTTAACGTAAATAGATAATGTATACGTGTTCTTTTTAACGTAGTGATGACAATCTAGACTCACTCCAGTATTTATTTATGTTATAATATTGTGCATGGTCTGGAATTAGTCCGAGAGACCAACGAGCAAACTATAACCCTGAATTATTAGCAGTTCCATACATTTTAACTGCGTAGGTATTGAACTTTTCTATGAAACATTTGATTTCCGTTTTGAGAACCGACGAAAAATATCTACGCTACGGGATCTACAATAATGTGATAAATTCGCGGTAAGCAGGTTGTACATCAGTGTCCCTACCACTCTATATAATTATCAATATAATACTAGCCTATAAAATAAAATAAAATGCAATGTGGGTTTACTTTAATGTACGCGTTCACCTCTACTTAACCCTTCTAGAAAAACAGGCATGACGTAATGTGACAATGTTAAATCTCTACCTCGATATAGCCAAAACAAAAATATCAATAATTCTGCGCTCGTATACATCTAAGTGATATATCCCAATAAATATGATAATACCCGTCTACCTACTAATACTAGCACGTGTCTTGTCTTGCACACGAGCAGATGAGACAGAAAATCCACTTCATACAAAAATTATAACATTGCAGCGTCAGTTAGTTACTTTATATTTATCGTTATTCCATAACAATACCATGATCTGCACATATGAACTTATCAAATGAGATCTTCTAAAACTAAATTACCTAACAAACTAAAAGTTAGGTTGGGAAATAGGAGTTTTGTTATTTTTTTTCATAAATAAGTTGTAAGTTTAATTTTCAGAGGTCGGAGTAGGTAGATTGATTTTATATACTTGCGTCAAGATATTATAATATGGACATGCCATTTTATCCACAATGTGCGGGAAGTACCGGAAAAAGTTCCGGAATTGGAATTATGGAATAAAATAAAATAAAAAACATACAGATAGGCTAACAAAATCGTTTATTATGTGAATGATTGATTGAATTCAATGAACAATTATTTTTAATTAAACAAAAACATAAATAAATTATTTTTAATCCTCAACGGATACAATTTCCATATTTTGGCTTTCAACGTTAATACAATTAAAATAAATAATCATAATTTTTTCAATATTTTCTAATTTTAAAGTATTCCTTTTGACGTCTAATATCCACTTATATGTGGAAAATGATCGTTCAACATCTGTAGACGTCAATGGAGCAAATTTAAAATAAGTTATCAGATTATTTGCTACGTTTTTTTCAATACTTTCGCTGTATTCTCTAATTGCGTCTAAATCCGGATTTCGTTCCATAACATATTCTAATTTATTTTTTATATTGTGCGAGTGAGATACCTGGAACACAGCACGCGCCCATTGTTTTAACAAACACCCAACGAGTCATACAGGATACTTGCTTCTGATTGGTCGTTGCGTGCGGTCAATGCGTTGTGAACATAGATGAACATGAGATAAAGAAACAAAAGGCCCTGTCTAAGTTTTGTCTCATACTGTCAAACGTCATTTCTAATTCAACAGTAAGGGACAAAATATGGTGTAACTATTCCAAGGTATTTTTGTATAAAATAAAATACTGATTTCTTTCACCATTAGCTAACACTGGTAGCGTAGATTTAAATTATTAATACGTTTTTCAACTTAAACACAAATTCGTGCTAATTTCAAAATTGCGGAACAAATTTCACAATTAATATGAAGTTCCGGTATTTTGGAGGCATATCCATATTATCCTCTACGTTTGACGTCAACGACCTTAAATCAATCTACCTACTCCGACCTCTGTTAATTATACAATAAATAATTCTGCGTACAAACTATTAACGGATTTTTTTTTTATATTTCATAACATAAATCTATTGTTTTTTGTTTTGAGTCTTAGAAATACAGTTGATATGGTTTTACAGGAATGAATTTAGTTTTTTTTTTTAGTTTTCTGGATTTTAGATGCCACAGGTACTGGACTACTAATTAATAAATTCGTGCTGCTCGAATACCCATATTTGGTAAAACTTTCTCAAATTTATGGGTGGCAACAAACCATTCATAGCATTATCCGGCAATAATGTTCCCTAGCTACTACTGGGACACAGGCCTCTCTCTATAAGAAAAGGTGGGCCATAATCCACCACGCGGGCCAAGTACGGTAGGTGGATGTCACATGTTTTCAAATCTTGTTTTATAAGACATGTCGGTTTCCTCATGATGCTGCTCAAGACGCTGAAGGAAAACCTTCAGCGTACGCCCAGCAACTCGTAAGTCGGGACCAATTCCACTAGGCTACCACTGTTCTCAACTATTCAATAACTTTTTTTTTTGTAAAGATAAAATGACAAGGCGCTTTAAAAGTCCATGAGTGAACGTTCCAAGCTTGTTCCACTTTGTAAGACCCTTTATTGTGCCTAAACCTTCTGTCCCAACTCTATGAGTCCTTTATTACGGCATATACGACTGAATTCCACCCCACCGTAGTAATATCATTATCGCTTCCGTAGGCGGTTCTACGATGCTACGAGATACCGCTACGGCGTAGCTGCGTAGCACTATCGTAGATAATCCGGTATTTCTATAGGCACTTGGTGGCTTCAAGAATTTTCGGGTCGTGGATTTTGTATTGTTAGTTTGAACATTCAGTTTCGTAATGTATGATTTTGAACTAAGATTAAAGTAGCTTTATAGTGAAAAGATGGAATTTGAATAAACCTTTCTTAAAATAAAAATTACATAAAAATAAAGAAATGTGACAAAAAAGTAAAAAGGGTCGAACACAACCATTAATGAGAAAAACTTTTCGAACGACAGCAATTCAAAATTAGAGAAAATCTGCTATTCCGTAGAAACTTTTTTTATCACTTTTTACCCTTTTATTACACCTTTTTAACGAATCTAATTACACGATTCCTAAAATGTCCAATTACTTTTTGCTGACTTATCTTAAAGGATTTATTTACAAAAAATAAAACATTTAATTTAATTTCAAAATCACTTTATTTCAATCTGTATCGTCCCAGTTCTAGGCAAAGATATCCCGCAGCTTTCCAATCTTCCCTGTGTGTTGCCTTCTCCGGCCAAACTCCCAATTTCTAAACTTAAAATCATCTCCACCTTTCTTAAAGCAAAATCCCAGTTTAAACGCTAATAATAATTCTATAACCCCATCTAAAGATAAACACGTTGTAATAAATGCACATCAAACAATATAGGGGCTTCCTCTCGTTATTAGCCCTTATCTACCCTCTTAAGGAACAATAGACGAACAATAAGCCACCGCGAAAGCCTTACGGTTATCTGTGAGTAACGCGTATTAACCCCTTAAGTAAATTCTATGGGGTAACCGCTTCTTTAAGTAATCTTTGCATGGGTAAGCTTTTGTTGGGAGGTAAGTATATTATTAGGTATTTCGTTAAGTTGTAAAAAGGACTTCATAGCTTGGCTTTGCGAGCAAATATATGGATAACTTCTTTCTTCTGGTGGGTGAAAGAAAATGTATGTTTAGAGAATCGTTATTTCTCCCTAACTAATGCCAGCGGCTTAACTCACGTGATTATCGAAAGTTATCCCACGGGCACGTTCTAAGTACTGTGATAAAAAATATCCTGTGAGTTAATCCAGGTTATTCTGAGTACCAAATTTTACCCCAATCCTTCTAGCCGTTTTTGTGTTCTTCCAAACTTTCACATTTATAATATCACTAGCTTTTGTCAGCGGCTTTGCTCATGTTTTTATACACTTAAACCTGCTTCATGAATCACTCTGTCTTTTGGTCACACGGCATGAAAATCCGTCCAGTCGTTTTTGAGTTTATCGCGAACAGACAGACAGACGCAGCAGGGGACTTGTTTTATAATTGTAGCGATGATATTGTAGGGTGAGCAGTGGTGGCCAAGTGGTAACGGCTGCGACTTACGAGTTGTTGTGTTGTGTGTTGGTCGTGAGTTCGACCCAGACAGGCGCTTTACTTTGTGTAAATTATTTCATCACCACTGCTCTCAAAACGGTGAAGGAAAACATCGTGAGGAAACCGGTATGTCCTAGAACCAAAAATTCGAAGACATGTGACATCTGCCAACCCGCACTGGGCCCGCGTGGTGGATTACTTCCCAATCCCTCACCGAGAGGAGGCCTATGTCCCAGCAGTGGGAACATTATAGGCTGATGATGATGATGATATTGTAGGATTAGAACATGATACAGTTCACTAAAGTACATGAGATTTAAGTATACTGTCGCCTTAATGGGATCAAATTATTGTTAAATGATGGTGGCTTGGAGGTTCGATATCTTTTTAATAGAGGTTATGCGTCAATAGAAGAGATTTAGCCTACAGTTTGACGTTGGGAAGAATATAGGCTATACCGTGGCCACTGGCACACAGGCAACTGAGGGAACATGGGTGGGTTTTATTCAATAAAAGTCTGACACGCCCTCCTGCTCCACCTAGAGCGGGAGAACTTATTTGATGATTACCAAAGCAAAAAAATATATATTATTGTAGTCAGGTATAATAGAGCTTCTGGAAACCGACCTTTTATCAACAATATTCAAATGGCACGTCATAATTTTAAACAAATCAATACCAAATGTCAAATATGCCCGGTGTCTAAAAGTGTGTACTTTTAGACACCGGGCATATTTGACATTCTTCATAACAGCACTACCTACACAATTCACATCTTGGTCAATATTTGGCAAATATCAGGTAGTATGCTCACATTGATCGATAATTGTCTTATAAAAGCTTGTGTCGTTGAGATTTCGTCCATGTCTCCACTCTCTCATCCAATTGGCGTGACGGGTAATAGGGTCAGTTCAAATCGAAATGGTCCAAGTCTGGTACGTGTGGCTGACGGCTCCATAATACTCGACATGTCATCTAGTTCCGTTCCGCTATTAATTATTTCGCAAATTGGTTGCAGGGAGCGAACGTCTGTGAATCAATAACGTGCCTTTAGATTCAATTTATAGGGAATAGGTTAAAATGATGGAAAGATACGCCAAGTATGACTGTGGTCGTCAATATGTGTCTAAAAGAGGTGATTATGAAAAAAAATGGAAGTTGTGTGATTTTCGCCACGATTTTTCGTTAGCATATGCATTCACCTAGTGGTTATAGGAACTACACGGTATTGATAACAATAACATTGATTATTCGTTTGTAAGAGGTAGGTAATTTCAGGAAGTACAAGAAATTCCTTTAACCAATACAAAGATACAATAAATAACGCGACTTGGGTATAGGTAGCCGGTTAAAATTTAATCTTTCTTTAAAAAAAATTACAATTCGTAGATCAGTGTTTAGTTATATGTTGATCAAAATATGAATTGCAACGGTAGCACGTAAAGAAAAAGAGATAAAACACATTAACTTAGTACCGACTAAAGGCACACAAACAACATACAGCAGAAAAAATCAAAATCAAATGTGTAAATTGAGATGTAAGCGCACGAGTACAGCCTGATATTGACCTGCAAATTGCCAAAATATTTAAGAAAATTTGAATTTGACGGGATACTCTGGCGGTTCCCACTTAAATAGGATGAAGTCGCAGGCTTAAACTAGTTAGTGATAATTTAAATGAGGTAGAAGATGACCATTGTCCATGCGCTTGAAGAATAGTCGGTAAATTCACACAAGAAAGTATGTGCACAGCCATTCAATTATTTGCTTACTCAACCCTTCCACACGGAAATACAAAAAAAGGGTTATCTCACATTAATTATCTCTAACACCCATAATTAACTCATAGGTACCTGGAACCAAAACATTAATTAAACTTTAAATAAAATTATTAATACTTAATAGTCGCTGCGAAATTACTCGTTCGCGTGCATAAACTCATGAAGAGAGAAAATACGCTGATATTGTTTACCGAGCCTGGTTCTGGCAAATTGACCATAAAGATGTATTCGCATTACGTCCAATAAAAATCACCATAAACCTTATAAAGTTAGTTTTTTCCCATCGGGTACACCAACTTTTCTTATAAGTAATCACATTAGTAAGAATACCTAATTTCGTATTTTCCCATTGGTTACGACAAACTTTCGTTTCTAATGGGAATATTATGAAATTGCACTTGAATCACAGTTTCTATGAATACAAAGTTAGTTGCAATTGGACTTTATTCGTTTTATAACATGCTTCATAGCAAGTGGGACCAATGGGAATATGTGCTTCAAGGTTTAGTTCCCAACTGCTACGTTTTTCCTTAAACTGGGAAAACTATGACTTGGAACTTTATGTGTTGGATTAGTTGGATAAATGACAATTTACGTTGCCTATATTTTAATGTGTCCTTATTTTATAACTTAAGTATCAAAAGTAGCTTGCACAGCAGAATTTTAAAATATGTCGAGCTACTAAAATATCCATTCATAAAATATTTATATCGCCACGGACGACACAAAATGGAGATAAGCTTAAGAATTGTTGTCAGAGCTCGTCCTGGAACTAGTTAATCAAACTAAACGATTATATATGAATAAAATATATTCTTGTATATTCGTAAGTTGCCTATAGATTGTGAAATGGTTTTATTTTATAACCATTTCACAATTTATAGGTGCTAGTTTCGTAATCCCAATATAATCGAACGATATTTCTAATTAGTATTTCTCCCAATTCAGCTTTGAATATAACATCAACATTGGCGTATTAATTAGGCAGCAAGCCGAATAAAATCGTCGATTCATTTTATAATTGAGTGTAATAGATCGGTAATAATTTAAAATCGTTTTAACTAGATGATTTAACACTAATTAACTAGCTGGGATTACAAACAAACAAGGCACTGAACAATGTCATAGCAATTATAATCATTATTCATTTAGGTAGGCCATTTATTGTGAAAACCAAATAATATAAAAGAAAATGAACTCCTGACCATTCTATCGACGTTTCTTTGAAATGAATCGTTATTTCCTTATTACGAAATGAACCGAAATTCCCATTGTCCCGCAAAATCATGATTTCCCATTATTTTGGGCGGCATAATCAAGATTGGCGTATTCAATGGGAAATTTATATTTTTGTTTTCGTGACCGTTCGATGAAAATTAATGAGCACTTGAGCATACTGAAAGCGTATATTTAATTTTTATCAGGCAGATTTTATTGAAACCTGTAATAGTTACTAGTGTACTACTTCTAGTAAGTTATATATTATTGGCAAAATCAGTTTTCGTGAATTCTGCGAGTTTATAAAAAGATATCTACTACCATAATAACAACATTTATAGTTTCATGATTTGTTTTTATTCCGAGAGCCGCTCTATGAAAATGCGCTTAATATTAACTACTACATGAAATGCAATAATAATTCACAATTTTCCAGAAACACGTATCATGGTATATACTATACAATCACGGCTACATCGACCATCCGCAAATTGGTTTAAAATTTATGAACGCTTTCGTGAGGTGGCCAATTCGAATGTTTGCAACTTGTGCCGTTTGAATTATCAAGTGCTGACGCTGAGCATTGAGTTTTATTGCATGGACAAAATATAGAAACACTTTTTGCGCTCACTCAAAAGATGAGGGAGGTTTAGCACGGTTTGGCAACATTTTTATCTGCGGTGCGTTTGCATAACTTACACTTATACTGACAACTGATCGCGATTCCCTTTATTTTCACAGATCAGCTACGTTCATTGTAATATTTACTATTGAGCAGTTGAACCTATGAATCTATGATTTAGGTATTTCCTTTAAAACCTTCGGGTTGTGATTTAAAGTGTGTGAAGCAATAATTATGGCGCTGTTCTATGCTTCACAAACACGACGGCTTCTGCCAAGAACGTTAAAACAACCGGGTGCCATAACATTCTTGGGAGAAGCCTTGGTCGTATCTGTGAAGCATAGAACAGCGCCTATCTACCTATCTACCTTATATATATAAAGAAAAAACAAAAAGTATTTATTGGGACTCAACAGAGAGATAATTACACAAACTCTGACAAAAATAGAAAAAAACGGTATACAAAACACGGTCCTGTACGCACTGTATAGCTTTATGTGTAGCCGTCTGTACAGCCCAGGCCGTTTTGTTCAACATTTTTAAAATTTAATACATTAAAATATTTAAATAATAATAAAATTTAGTATAGTCCGCAATTCGACGCCCAACGTAACCTCATTATTTGTCTATGCCTTGAATGTCTATGGCAACAGCATACACCCACCGCCGTTTTTTGGTCGAGGTTCTACTTAAATTATGTAGATAATAAATTAACATGTGGCTATTATGTTATTACATGATCCGTGTCAACACCCCATTATATCAAAGCTCAAAGAATCACGTCATTTTATGATATAAATGATAAGGTGTCACGCAAACATAACAGGGGCAAACGTTATAATTATAGAGCCATCGTAAAACACCAATTATTTTTGATAGGCTTTTTACAAAGGGAAGCGTGCACTTTGTAATGTTACGTTATAATCGTGATGTTGACATTGTGAAAACAATATGGCCAATTTTAAATGGTGTTTCGCTGGAACGAACTCTCATTGGCCGTTTTTTTTTTAACAAATGTATAGGTACCCATTCTTTGCTCTACAGGCGTTTTCTCTACGAGATCCCGAGTGAGCTATAATCTGCCACGCGGGCCCTTCGCGGGTTGGTAGATGTCACAATCATATCCTCGAATTTTTGGTTCTAGGACATGCCGGTTTCCGCAAGATATTTTCCGTCACCGTTTTAAGAGCTGTGGTGATGAAATAATTTGCAAAAAGTAAAGTGCCTGTCTAGGTTAAAACCTGCGACCTAAGGCTGGTACATCGCAGCCTTTACCACTAAACCACCGCTGCCAAATCCATAGTCCATCATTAAAATACAGGCCGAAAATGTATCTTATCTGTGCAGTAAATAAAGACTAATGAAATAGCAATAAACATTGTGTGTTTACAAATAAATCGACATGGGAATTTGTTTTCTTAAGTATAATGAAAAGCTCAGCCTACAGGATTGCTGTTTTTCTGTAGTACCTTCGAAGGTTCAGACATTACACAAAATAATATTATTCGAAAATCCTAACCCAATTTAGATTCGAACCCAGCTAAAATAAAAAACTTTTTTACTTTAAATGGAATGTCAAATGCTACATATCAAAGGTGTTTCACGGTCTGCGAGTCACACGTCGATTTCGCCTCACTAGCTCTTAACCTGGACCTTGTTCCACTGAAATAAAGCCTGTTTTTGTCCCAAAATTTACCTTGTGATACGTTTGAAATTACTTTTTGGGTAAAAAGTGTAAAAAACGAAATGGTTTCGCGCGCTCTGCAAATTATTTGACAGTGGTTGTAACTGGACTATTGCATTTAATTATTGCTTTGTTTTATTTGTTGTTTGTAAATTTCAGTTGGTAATTAAGGCTTTCCGTGTAGATTGTAGCAATTAACACATGCTGTATCTAGTTCGTAGATTTGACTACCTAAATACTCCTACACATTGAAAATACGATTAAAATTATTTTACAAATAAAATAAATGACTTGATTTGATTTGATATATAACTGGAAAAATGCAGGTGTACCTACTAAAGGTGCATTTTTATTGAAGAAAGAAAAAAGAAAGACCATACATTTATTTAGCACAGACTAAAAGGCACACAATAAACAGCAGGAATGAGTAAAATAAAATAAAAAGTGTAAGGTCAAAATATGTCAGAAACTAGCATCGTAGTGTGTCTCACGGCTGCGCCAAAAAGGCCCAGTTCAGCAAAAATGCCAGACAACTAGTGCCTGATCCTGGTTTTCAACGGGACCTGAAATGTGAGGTACCTAACACTCCTTTCCACCTCTGCCTATTGTTTTAGAGAATAATGGCGTGATGTTGTGTATGTTGGTAATTTTAGATTAAAAAGAAACAATCTGTTTTATAACAAGACACTTTCAAGCCATTGCAGAAGATGTTATCATAATAATTTAGGTAAGCATTTACATAAAAATTCAATTTAATTTTGTCTACTAATTTATTAAACTCCGTTATAGAACTATCCACCTATTTAATCCACCACAAAAGCTTTTTCATACAAAAAGTTGAAAAACACAAACATCATTAAAACTCTCAAACATTATAGAAATTTTCATTTTGAAGGAGAAGTATTCCCATAAGTTGCAGCTCATTGTCTACAAATAATATTTTCCTCTCTGCAAATCTCAAATTAAAGTTATAACCTTTCTCACCACAATCCGTAAAACCGTTACATAATTCGGTGTAACAAATTCAGATATTCCAAGGACTATCACAAAGGGAACTGTAAGATGTTCTCTGAGATGCTGTGACTTTAAATTCAACCTTGCTTTAACAGAACTAAAGCAGGATTTGCCTTGACAGGGTGTATTTACCCAAGGTCTGTCCATTTTCATCTCATCCAGTATATTACACAAGAAATGCACTGTAAAAATCGATTTGGAATATCTCAGCTCCTTATTTATGTGTAAATTGAATTCAACGTATGATACGGACCATTTCTGTGATCTGCAAAACAGTTTTTGCCGGTAAAATGAGCAAATAAGTTAGTAGCAAAAAGTTCTGGATTTTATTCTGCTTTGATCCTTTTCTCACGGAGCATGAGTAATTGAATTTACGGTAATTGGCAGTGCTCTCATTAGCTATAAAGGAGTTTTTGTGCAGCTCCATGGCAACTTAAGGACATATTTTTTTCTGTAAATCTCAATAAGTATATTGTGGTATCTAGCTATGTTGAATTACGTGATGAAGACTGTCTAAAGCATGTGCATTTAATTCTAATTAGTCTGTTCGTTTTGAATGGCGTATCAGTCCTGTACTGCTAAGCGATTGCTTTCTTGGGTCGAATAGCTTGACTTATCTTACAGTGGCAGTGTGTCCCAGCTTTCATTGTCACTGCCATTTTTTTGGTACGGCATCGCTCGTTCTAACATTCAAGAAGTTGCTTCACGGATGACTGATAAAATTTCCATTTTTCCTCGACTAGTCTATAAAGTAAGTAAGTAAGTAAGAAAAAAAATATACCGCCAAAAAAGCTCACAGAAAAACAGGTGTAATATATTTACACCTGCTTTTCTGTGATTGTTTTTGACACACATACATTATTATTTAGAATTGTGCATACACATAACACAAAAATATATACGAACTACTTGCACGTTTAAAATATTTAACTACATTTAAACATTTTACTCTTCATTTTTCTAACGTTGTTCCGGGGAAAAAAACTTCTCAAAATTACTATCTACCATTTACTGAACATGTTAGAATAAATAATATTTCGACATATTTATACTGTATGTCTGTACAGTGTTTAGCAACCACCCCATTCTGTATTGAATATGGTCAAAAAATAGTTATACCTACAAAAAGCGACCATGCTGCGGCTCCACTACACATTTTAATATTCAACGTGCGAATTGAAAAACACAATTTGTTATAAGTTTGGAGAAAAAACTAACTTTTCACACTGGTCATGTCTGAATATTTCGCGGCCAGTTTGTAAAACAGAGTTGTTTCAATATTGCCAGCCATTTGTTTGGATAGTTTCGTGTCGGATATTTTTATATTAAAGCTGTGGCGTTGGTGTTATGATTGTAAGTGTGTCACGCTATTTAAGAGACTTGTGGCCGTTTGGTTGTATTTACATAAGTGAAAATGACCATGAATATTGTAATTATTTTGATGACATTATATAACTGGCTGAAAATATGTATTTTTGTTAATCAGTTACCTAAAGTCGCAGTCAGCTAATGACACACGGGTCAGTGAAGTTTTTTTTTAAAACGGGTACCTATCACCAATTAGCTTTAATTATGGCGGTCCTTTTAAGCTATTACATAGCTTTTATCGCGGTCTTTGAGCGCGGCGACCGAATCAAGAAATTCCGTAACGAAAATAAAACCTAACACGCCCCACTCCGCCTACCATGTAGCTCGGCCGAGCGTTCGCTTAGCGATGGTACGACTGTACGATATAATAAAATTTGTTTTCTTATCGGTCACCACGCTCAAAAAGTGTAACTTGAATTAATATCAAAGAAAAAACTTGAATTAATATCAAAGAAAAAAAAAACTGCAAAAATAAAAATAAAATTATAATTATAATCGCATAAGTTGATATAAAATGCTATGCTATATATAGCTTTACCGCGGCAGTCCCCGAGTGACACACGTATTATTATTTTTTAAATAATATGACTGTCACGGTCCATGGTGTAGCCGATTACTAGCAACCAATATTAAAAATATCAATTATCAAACTATTTACCACTATTTACTTTGAACTATCTGTCTGAAGTCTGGAGTAAAGTTGGCGCAGGCTAAAGCTCATTATTTTATATTTTAACGTTGAAGTTATTTATACATATACTGTATACATAAAGTCCGTAAAAAATAAGTCGGCGATCCGAATCCACACCGCGGTTCACCATTTGGTGACTGTTGTGTTAAAACCACCAAAAAAAAAAAAAAAAACATTAGAAACCAAAATTCAAAGCCTTTTCCATTTCCTGCACTAGACATTAAAATTAAGCTACCAAGCTGTTCTAAAATTACCTACCTAATTATATTGTGACACCAAACGAAAACAATATGACATAACGTAATTAGAAATTGTCGCAAACAAAAATGGTCCCAACGATTATCCCATGATCAAATTACGCATTTAGCTTCTTAATTAAAAACGTTTTAATTAATTCAATTTTCTCTAGAGTTTATTTAAAAACAACTGGTCAAGTAAGACTCGATCTCGCTCGTGAAGGGTTCCGTGTCATATTTTGGTACCGAATAGGAAGATACGTTGTTATAAAAGTGTCTCATCCTACTAATATTATAAATGTGAAAGTTTGCATGTTTGGAATGTTTGTTACTCAATCACGCAAAATCAGCTGAACGGATTTGTATGAAATTTGCCACACAGATAGATTATAACCTAGATTAACACATAGGTTATGCGTATCCTGGTTGTAAGTTCTCGTGGGATAATTTTCGACCCTCACGCTAGTTTCTTCTTCTTTTTCATCAGCCTATAATGTTCCAACTGCTGGGACACAGGCCTCCTCTCTGTGAGAGGGATTGGGCCGTAATCCACCACGCGGACTCAGTGCGGGTTGGTAGATGTCACATGTCTTCGAATTTTTGTTCTAGTACATGCCGGTTTCCTCACGATGTTTTCCTTCACCGTTTGAGAGCAGTGGTGATGAAATTATTTGCACAAAGTAATGCGCCTGGCTGGGTTCTAACGCACGACCTACAACTCGTAGGTCGCGGCCGTTACCACTGGGCCACCACTGCTCTCCATCTCACGCTAGCAAAAGTATATAATAATTGTGGAATATGTCATTGGGTTAACATTCACTTACTCTGTTGCTCAAATTTTGTGTAATAGGTACCTACTGTAATGTTTATTTTCACTAATAAATAAAAAGGTTAAAGGGCCTAAAACCATCACTAATATTTTCGAGCCGAAAACCAAACATTTGCCAACCACATTTGTTAGCTAGTAACGTTGAAGTTTGGTTGTTATTAATTTGATTTTAGTCTCTCTAGATTGTAGTGTTTTTGTATGTGGTTCCACATTTGTTTTGTCATAGGGTAAGACTTACGCATATTTTTTGAGCACACCTAAACAAATAAACTTGAAGTTTTTCATATGGAGTTCTTTTCCCAAGGAAACGACTCCTTATGAAAAATCCCCTCCGGGGAGTGTGGGAATTTTACCTAATTAAACCACACCATCTGTTCATGGAAGAGGGCACCGTTACCTCTCAAAATATCGATCCAAAACCTCCTCTCTGCAACACCTGTTAAGGCACATCTCTGGGGAGATTTCAAAGAAGTCTCTTCGCAACATAACCGTGCAATTGTGCGAGGCAGCACGTGACTACTGTGCCATATTCCTTGAGATCACTCAATGGGAAATCAAATGTATGACTGCTCCTACCAATTCGTTTTTTGTCATTCGTTAAAACAGAAGCTAAGTAACCCTGAATAAATAAATTTGATCTTGAAGACTCATGTCAGATAGCTAAGATGCTGCAGCAATCCTATGAGCATAATGTTTTAAAAACAATTTAAGGTACGGATTTACGGACCCCTAAAATGTCTGAAGTTCGTTTAAACTCATTTTGCTTCAGTTTTACGTTTCAATGAGGCAGAAGCGAGAGGCTTTACAGAAATTATATTTTCACGTAAAAAGATTTTGTGTATAAGCTTTTCAGTTGTATTTTAAATGTATTAAATTGTAAGGGTTCGCACTTTTAGAATTAATAAATGAGGAGGTATGTTTTTAATTAAAAAAAAAAAGAACTTTTCTCGTTGTTCTAGTATTGAATATAGTCTAGTGTTCAATACTAGACCAACGAGAAAAGTTCTTTGGTTCGATTACCAAGTGAGATAAAGTGTTATTGGGTTTTTGGTAGTATAAACTCGCCTCCATATTTCATGGACTTAAACTTAACAGACGAAATATGAAGAGCTGGGATGGCCCAATCGTAATAGCCCCGACTTAGGAGTGGTCGTGGATTCGAACCCAGACAGGCGCTTAACTTTTTGTACTTAATTTCATCACCACTGCGCTCAAAACGGCGAAGGAAAACATCGTGAGGAAACCAGCATATCCTAGAACCAAAAATTAAAAGACATGTGACATCTACCAACCCGCACTGGGCTCGTATGGTGGATTGCAGCCCTTTCCCTCTCACCGAGAGGAGACCTGTGTCTCAGCAGTGTCAACATTGTAAGCTGATGTTATCATAGCGAAATATGGCTATATCAATCAACTGTACATCCTGCCAGGGGTGCGGGTTGTTTGAAAGAGATACCGCCGCCTCTGTCACACAGGCTACTGATGGAACACGGGTGGGTTTTAGTCAGTAAAAGTCTGACACGCCCTCCTGCTCCACCCAGAGCGGAAGAAGTTATTTGATCATTTCCCACCAAAAAAAAACCACTGTCCATCTCTTCTGAGAATACAAGCGTGATGAAGAATTCATATATCACAAAATTAACAAGCTTTTCGTGCTGACACGAAAATCAAAACGTATTCAAAGCGATGCTCATGAAAGGAAGGCTGTTTAATCAAGTGTCAATCACCAATGAATACCACTCACTGCTGCGCCTTTGAGCCGATAGTCCAAGGTGTATGTCGTATACAGGTGGCGCTCGCTATCACCTTTCATAGTTCATTAGGCAGACATAGTAATATGTATACTGGTTAGAATATACTAGTGGGAAGTCGCTTTGCTTATACAAATATACATATTTGTAAGTAAGAATCGGAGTTTTTGTTCATCTTTAGACAATTATAATCTTTTACCTTTCAGAAACCCTGTCTTATAAAACTTCGAAAAAGATTATATTAGTCCATCGATATTTTATTCATTAAATAGCTTTTGCACGCGATTTCGTTTGTGTGGATTTCGTAAGAAAACAATACGAACAGCCATATTTTTATAAATCTCTTTCGGCTTCCGACCCACGGCGTTACATCGCATCGCCCACCGGCGCAGTCAATTCGTGTTTGCTTGGCGTTCTTTCTGACTTTTTTTTGTTTTTACTCGGCTCGTGTCGCATTTGTTTATTTACGTGATAATACGCATCGTATCGTATTTACGTTGTAATTTCGAAGTACCTTCCTCAAGATTTTTACTATCGAATACACAACGATTTTTAAAATACGACTAGTAGTAGCAGAGATTACCGCGTTACAAAGAAACAAACAAATAAAGCTGAGTACATTTATCATAATCTTGTCCTTAAAAATATCCACAAAATTGAGACATTCTGTATATTGACCACGTTAGTTTCGGCAGTATAATATATTGAACAACTTATACCTACCTTTGCAAGTTTTCGGACTACCTAAATAGTTTACTTTCAAATTTTATCAAGCTTAGCTTACCTGAACTGAACCTAGCACTAACCTAAGGGAGGTAATACTAAGATTGCCTAAAAAGATTAGACCCAAAGTATTTTCTAACGACCTTTACCATCAGGTTACTCCTTAAATTGATCGTCTTCGCGAGCCATCATTTGGAAGGAGCTATAAATTACTAAAGATAAAATATGACAATAGGTTTCTTTCCATTATTTTGGGAAAGAATAATATCTGATTATGTTTTTGCCTTTACTTTCAAGGAATACTCTTACCTTATATTGACATTGACATTTAACTTACCTTATTTTAGTGCACTTCAAGATTCTTATTTAAACAAAGTCAAGGTTATTAATTAAATTATATTATTCTGTGAAGAGCAGTGTTGGCCCAGTGGTAACGGCCCCGATTTACAAGTTGTAGGTTTGAACCCAGGCCGGCGCTTCACTTCGTGTAAAAATCTAATCACCACTGCTCTCAAAACGGTAAAGGAAAACATCGTGAGGAAACGGGCATGTCCTAGAGCCTAAAATTCAAAGACTGAGCCCGCGTGATCGATATTCAGATTCTAACGCACTCCCGTCTTGGTTGCAAGATTCAAAATGTTGGTATCCATACATTTTGCAATACACGAGCGACATCCAAATTTTCACAAAAAAAGACATATCGACACAACTGCTTAGACACAAAGAAATTTTGTAAACTTTTCTGTTTCTGTTCTCCTCAAAATACAACAAGTTACCATGTGTCTATTGTGATACACGTAAATAATTAGTTAATCGTACTCTCAGTTCGACCTCCATGGGGAAATAAACCAATTTTATATCCACAATGCAACCTTCACAAGGAAAAGAATTCCACTAGAAAACTCCAATTTTCGAAGTACGTCAATATTACCACAATTTCTTGCGCAGCTGACGGACAAGCAGTAGACCCTTAATTATATTAAAATAGAGACTGATTTACCGTGGTTTTTATTTTCTTAATAACGGATAATGTTGGGTTAAAGCTACGATGAGTAAAACGGAAGTGAATTCACACAATAGCCGGTGAGAACTGTAGAAAGTAGAAAGGGTTTTGCTGCGTTTCTTCCTTCGGTTTTCGCTAACAATTGGGAATTTTTTCGATGCACCTACATTGTAATGGTCTCACTACGACGTTTTTCGATTTACGTGAAAGTCTGGTTCGACTTTCCTTACCAATTATTTTGCCGAAGACCCACCAACAGGAAAATAATTGGTTAAAAAAGACCCGGTACTCTTATAAAATGGGGATGATAGGGAAATCTCTTTGAAATTGTGTATTGCTTGTCAATGTGTCGTAGGGTTTTCATATTTCTTTGAAGTTTTAGTTATGGTGTCGAGGTGTAGCATTATGTTGGAAAAAATAATTATTTATTTCACTAAACGTAGCAAAGTAGTTTTTCGCAACGTTTGGAGGCATCTTTTAAGCAAAAAATTGCTTGTAGTTGACTCCGTGACTGTCACGTAGACAAAAAAGATCTAGGATTCTTAATATGTTAATCCATAACCTTAATTAAAATAATGAATCGTGATTGTAGTAAGTCCATAATGTAGTGGTATTACTGAAGTTCAAACACACAACCACTTATTTATTAAACAAAGTCGCTTTTCGTGTCTTTCTATGTGCTCGCGTTGGTGTTCAAAAATACGCAACGGATATTGATCCGGTTTTCATATTCATTAAGTAAAAAGAAAATTAGTGTGTTTAATATGTTAATATTAAATTTATATTAAGTAAACATCTCGATGTTTTGTCAAGCCGTAAAAACTGTACAAAGCAAAGGCATGTCGCCAGTATTATTATACTTAACTAGCTGACCTGACAGACGTTGTCCTGTCTGTCCAATAGTCATTCATACAGAATCCCTACCCTACCTACCCTACTTACCCTACCTACCCTACCTACCCTACCTACCCTACCTACCCTACCTACCCTACCTACCCTACCTACCCTACCTACCCTACCTACCCTACCTACCCTACCTACCCTACCTACCCTACCTGCCCTACCTACCCTACCTGCCCTACCTACCCTACCTACCCTACCTACCCTACCTACCCTACCTACCCTACCTACCCTACCTACCCTACCTACCCTACCTACCCTACCTACCCTACCTACCCTACCTACCCTACCTACCCTACCTACCCTACCTACCTACCTACCCTACCTACCTACCTACCCTACCTACCTACCCTACCTACCCTACCTACCCTACCTACCCTACCTACCCTACCTACCCTACCTACCCTACCTACCCTACCTACCCTACCTACCTTACCTACGCTATAAACCTCACGGGGCTATAAACCTCACGGAGCCCGAGACCTTTCCAACGAATGCAAAACCGTGGAAATCGGTTCGTGCGTTCTGGAGTTATAGCGTCAGGAAGGAAAACCCGACTTATTTTTATAGGTATACTAGATATAATAATAATCCCAGGTTTATAACCTTACGAGAGATGTTATTTTACGAAAGTATTTATGCAAGTTCATTTTATATTACAATTCCCTCCACCACGACTAAGACATCCTCAAAACATTCTCTCAGACAACAGTGAACAAGGCTTTAGGTAAACGAATAGCAAATGTTGTTGTGTAACTAAATGTGTTTCAGTTCCACTGTAAACTTAAATCTGCTTGGAATATTCTAGGAATCTCATGAAGAGATTGTCTTTGGAGACAGTGTAAAGCATATTTTTATTCATTGAATTTATATTGAAAACGAAGAATAGTTAGAGTTCAGTTGTCTCTGGTTTAAGTGTAACAAGGCTGTAGTCATAACATGATATTTATGATTATACCAAAATTATTAAAAAGTTTTTTTAATAATTTTCTTGGCTTCTACCCGTGACTTTTAGTGCGTGAAATTTCTTGTTCCCCCAATCCATTGCGTCACATCGCATCGCTCAACCACCCGCGCTAAGACGCAAGCAGGGAGTTCCACACTTTGGCTGCGCGCATAATGAATGTGAAGCAGAAGCGAGTACGACTGATCTCTGGACTGGTTTTTCTGAGTTTTTTTTTTTATACTCGGCTCCTCGTGGTCCTAGCGTAATGTTAAAAACTTTTTTCAAAAACATAACAACCGACTTCCAAAAAAACACTACAAAGTGCAAAATAACGGTAGATTTTTTTTATTTTTCACTTTTTAGTTACCTACCTCACACCAATTGGAAATTTCATCATCCTTGGGGTCACAACAATGCATATTTATGCGATAGCAACATTCGCGGTTGATTTGCTGTAATTTTTTGAAGAGTTCCGTTCTCTGTCTCCGAAACGCATCATCAGATCTATATGAAATTTTAACGGGACCATTTCTGAGTAAACTCCTTTCGAACAAAACAAAGAATTTTGCAAAGCCAGTCCATATACGACGGAGTTATACCCGAACATACATAAAAATATTAACATTTCGAATTGATAACCTCCTTCTTTTTGAATTCGGTTAAAAATAGCCTATAACCTTTCTCAAGAATTGGGCTATGAAATCCAAATAGTTTTTTTTTTAAATACAATTGAAGTTCCAGAGATTAATGCGTTCAAACAAAAACAAACTCTTCACCCTTAAAATTAAAATATATAGATACACCGAATTCATGGGTACTGTTCTCATCCAACCAGAATGTATTGTGTTAAAGAGTGAATGGTTTTACCTGAGTAAGTACAATCAGCCTCAAGATCAACAAGAAATAATTAGATCGTCTACAAATTTATTCCATAATACTGATTTAAAGTGACAACCAATATCCATTGAGACGTAAGTATATTGTTTTGTAGTTACACATTGGAACATTATTATACAACAGTCATTGTAAACATAAAATAAAAAACATTTATTTTAGAAAAATATGTGCACGGTACCAGTTTCAGGTTGTGTATAATTCAATTAATGTTTCCCACTGTCATTTATCTTTTATCTTGAGGCTGACTGTACCAAAATAGAAAGCTTGTGCAAGAAAGTGTTTGAATTTATGGTCACTGATATTGTCATGAGTTTAAAGAATCTTTTTGTTTGTTCCTTTCAACACTGACGTGAATGGACGATAGCGTATCAGGTTTCCGAAACCTGTGCCAATTATACGTTTATCTCATTCTAGATGTCTTCTAGTCACGAGTCAAACCTGAAGCAAACGAGTTTTATCACAAAATAAGAAATAAAAATATCCCTTTAGAAATAATGTCATCAAAATTTTAAGGGATTAATAATCCAGCAATGCTACTAACCCACTAATATTATAAATATGAAAGTTTGTATATTTGGATGTTTGTTACTCAATCACGCAAAAACAGCTGGATGAATTTGGATGAAGTTTGGCACACAGATAGTTTGTAATCTGGATTAACACATAGGATAATTTTCATCCCGGTGGAATAATTTTCAACCTACATGTGGGCGAAGCCGCGGGTAACAGCTAGTAAGAAATAAAAATGTGCCGTCACAAATAATGTCTTATGTTTTTAAGTGATAAATAATCTAGTAATATGTTCATATTGATCACTGTAAAGGTATATGATCCATTGTTGCTATGGGTGCTAACATAATATACATAGACAGCACCTTGTAAAATTGTAGATTCCCACACTAGACTGGGCAGCCCTCAGTCCTGACCTAAATCCGATTGAAAATATATGGGACGAGCAGAAAAGGCGGGTACGAGGAAGATGTCCAGCTCCGGCGTCAATAGAAGACTTGAAAACTGCTTTAGTCAAAGTGTGGCAGGAATCTCACAGGATTCCATTAGGAAACTCATTCGGTCAGTGAAAAACCGTTTACAGGCAGTAATTAGGGCAAGGTAACACAAAATATGAAGGGGTAACTAACATAAATTGTAAATATTTTTTTATTTTCATATTACTTCCTATTCATTTAGACGTCCACAATTTCGACTTGTTGCAATAATTCTGTAAATTAAGGTAAAAATTTAATTAATTTTAAATATTTTTGATATTATTTGAACGCAAACAAAATTACCTTTCAGTTGATATACCACAATCCACAGCTCATTGCATAGAAATTGTACAAAAAAATCTTGAGCAACGCGCGATTAAGTGATTAAAGTTTATTGCTCGCGAGTGTAGTTACAACTAGGTATGTCACAATTTGATCATTTGAACTTTAGTGAAGTTTCAATTCACTGAGAGTTGTTACCAAAAGTTAAAAAAAAAGCAATCACGAGCTCCAAAATGAATGTGCCTTAAGCATTTCTCTATTATGCTGGGGCCGCTTCCAGTCTAATCAGATGCGCAAAATACCACTATTTTACATAAATATGTCAATTTATCTATCAGTCCTCCACAACAAAGTGTCTGAATCTGAATAATAATTGGTAAGACTGATTATCAGACTTTCGGGCTTCTACGACGACCCGTAGCGACCAGCAAACATCTACGAATGACAGCCGGGACGAACAGTTCAACGTGCTTAACGAAGCAAGGAGCAGTATCGGTATCTAAAGATGGTCACGCATCCATGGAACAACCTTGGCAAGCGTAGCTTAACCAGCGCGATCGACCGTGTGGCTGTTATTGCTTAGCCACGAGCCTTACTAATAAATAAATTACCAGCTCTACTATAGTTAAAATACCTTTAATCGGTCTAAGATTACTACGAGTATATTAGATTCACTTTCAAACTAATACAATTACTATACTGAGTTCAAATCCCGATCAGTTTCACTTCAGGGCATACGTCATTGTCGCCAGTATTATCTCCGTACTCCTCACGCTTGGTGTGAAGGCGATTGATGATGTCTCTCTCACACGTCATCTAGAAGTTGTAAACTATTCGTGCAATCCCTAATATTATATACGTCTGTCAATCTAATTTGCGGCTTTGTGGAGCAGGAACATAGTTAACTAACGAGCTACTTGCATATTGTTGATATTATTGTCATGGCTAGCTGACTTATGACTAATTTTATTAAATTAATGTCCTGTGTCTCTTATTGTTTATCATTTTGCCTATGTATGTATAGAATCAAGTCCATCCGACTAAACAGACAGCTGTGCTGCTGGGGCGTTTGTTGCGCCACTTCTTCTTCCCAGCGGCGGAAGTTGGAAGTGGAAGTTGGCGGTGATACCTGTGTCTCGGAAATCACGCTAAGCCGTTGCTGTTCCAGCACCTGGACTCCCTCTGGTCGTCTCGGATTGCGTGCCGTCCCACCGGACTATACAAGTGAGGGAAGAGACAGTGCACCTGTGTCTGCGCATACACTCGTTCACTATAATATCTCTCCCGCCGAAGGCTAGTCTCCGTTGAGATTGGCCGCAATTCAACACGACCGGAGGGAGCCCAGGCGCAGGAACAGCAACGGTTCAACGTGACTTCCGAGACACAATGCCGAAATACGGTCTGGAGGACTATTTGTATAAAATAGAAGATTCTAAACAACTTTGAAAACTAACTTTCGCTTGATATAAATTTTTATAGAAACGGGTCTTAACTCTATGGTATTTGATGGTATACTGCCTCTATCGGTATCGCCGTATTCATAGCCACATACCATACGAAGTATTCGCCGAGGCGTGAAAAATATCAAATTTATATTATAGGTGCTTATTACTGAAGCCGCTCGTTCGAAGCGATTTGAATATCATATTCTGACATAGAGTTATTCATGGATGTGTCAGTGTTGAAATGGAATTTTATTTATGTGTAAAAGCTATGATTGGTTCAGATTTTAATATCGGTTCTAATGTCACTCCTGAACAGTCACAGATTTAGATGAGGTCTTGCGAGCAAAAAGACGTTCTTGTGGTAGTAGGCACAATCCTATCCATACAGAAAATTATAAACGTGATATCGCGACTGCCCCGTTGTCTCTTGGCCGCGTCCTGGGTTTGATTCCCAGGTCTTATATAGTGTTATTGGGCTTTTCCTTTCGTTTTTTTTTTTTTTCAGTGAAAGCCCGGAGTTCAGACTCTGGGATGTTACTGAAAGCCAGCTAAAGCTAGTGCTTTAGCCGGGAAGCGCCCTTCACCACTTCCTAGTGGAAGTGGTGAAGGGCGGGCGTTTTTGGGCGACTGTCTTATGTAAATTTGACGTTGAAAAAGTGCTGACTCTCAGCCTATTTTGAATAAAATAACTTTGATTGATTTGTCAATAGTGTCAATCCTTAGCATCATGACGAAGCCTCGCTTCAAGTTCACTTCACCTAAATTTTCAAGTTGAGGTTTTTACAGAAAACGCCGGCTGAGTTAGGAGTTACAATACTTTTATCTCTGTTATGTTGCAATGGGATAATTACATGGCTACAAATTGGTCCATTATTAATTGTTACTTTTAACCAACAAAATTATTGTATGCTGGAGAAAAATACTAATAATATTCATAGGTAAGATTACACTTCTGCGAAAGATTCCCACGTTTCGCAAAAGTTACTTTTACTGTTTTGTAACCTACGCCAATCTTATCAGAGAATGTCTAAACTCCAGCGCTAACGTGATTAATTTCTAACTTTACGTGGAGATTGATAAATTGAATTAGAAGTTACAAAAGCTGAGTAAGTAGGTGTTAGGTAATTATTTATAGAGTGAAGTGATTAACACGCTTCATATTAGGAAATCTTTAAAAGATTATAAACGGACCGTCTTTAATTCTCTGTTGGGGGTGCGGGTTGTTCTGCCAGGGGTGCGGGTTGTTCGAACGAGATACCGTGGCTTTTGTGCACACAGGCAACTGATGGAACACGGGTGGGTTTTAGTCAGTAAAAGTCTGACACGCCCTCCTGCTCCACCCAGAGCGGGAAAATTTATTTGATGACTTCCCATCATCAAAAAATATTTTTTTTTCAGGGATTTGGGAGTCATTGGCTAGTTTCTACCTATACACCCGATATTATAAAAGTGTTGACCTCCTATATTTCACAAACAAACTTATTTCGTATTAAAGGAAAGATTATCGGCAACACAGAAAAGAAAGCAACACTTGGGACATAGGATGTATAGGTGGAACCTACCCCCCAAATCCTTGAAAAATTGTGTCGGTCCATGCACAAAAAACCCTGTAAATCTATATAAATAAAAATAAAAGTCCTGACTGACTGACTAATCCATCAACGCCCAGGCAAACCCTTGCACCTAGAAAGCTCAAATTTTGCACAGAGGTTCCCTTTATAATGTAGACAAGGAATAAGGAAGGATTTTTCGAAATTCAACCACTAAGGGAGTTAAATAGGGGATGAAAGTTCGCGCGCGGGCGAAGCCACTGGCAAAAGCTAGTGTCAAATATATTTTAAGCCAACCCAGGTTACGTATATCATTAACCAAATCCATTAAGTTATTCATAAACAAGATAAGTACTGTCTGCATTATACCCTTATCATCCTCAGTGCAGGCGATCAAATTATAACTTGGAACAATTTTGTGTGTTACAAACAAACCTCTAATGCAGACTTTTGACAAAGTTCCCACTTTGATGGAAGCGATTTAAATAATTTCCATTTTGAAACTCAATCGTGCCTGTGAAGTATATTTTAAGTAAAAGTGATTTGATCAAAGAACCGTGGTTTGGGCTCTTTCTTGTTTGAAGCCTCAAAACGTTTAAACTTCTCAGTAAACGGGAAATAAGCCTTTTGCTACGTCCTTTTTTTTGTGATATTGTACAGTCACGAGCACTAATATGTAAACACTTTTCAACTTAAAATTTTCTCCTCTTGTACTGATTGTAACTTTATGTTATTATGAAAATAATACTTTGGAGCCTACACTACAATTAAATACCAAGGTTATTTCAAGGTTGTAATTGTTATTTAAGAGAAAATCCCTTTTGAATTTGGCTATGTGTATACATATTAGTGCTCGTGACTGTACTAGTTTTTAGAAAGCGATTATTTAACAACGTTGTTCAGAAACGTCATGAACGCTGCATTTTGTCATCTGCGTGATTATTTTGCGCTAGAGCTATAATCCAATCATGCTATTAACGACTACTACCAACAACTATAACTTGTCATATTGGAAGAAATACAGTTAGCACTACGTAACAAACTTTCCTAGCCTTTGGCAAAACACAACCCAAAGTAAACACCAGCACTGCACTATAATCTCAAACGTGTGTTTCATTTTGAAATCTGAAATATCAAACAATGAATGAAAAAATGCAACCCCAGCGTGATTTGACCAGACTCAATTAACTGTAGGAACCTCAAGATTCGAACTAGCCCCTGAGGCCTCATGTTCCATGGTGCTACAGAGGCATATCAAGGCGCTGTAATGGTAGGAAAGACGTGCTCTTAGGATAGGAAAATATTGTGAGCCGTACCGGATGTGCATCGCCGCCATGTTGATTCAGATCGAGCTTCGGCGGCGTCTCTTTTGGCGTTAATTGTTCAATTTTAATTTTAGGTTTAATTGTTTTCTCGGCTCGTTTCTATGTCGTTGCTCCGCTGTGTTAAATGTTGATATTTTCTTAGTCGTCGTCTGAGGTCTTGGTAGCCGCTTTCATGATCTTATTTCTGTCTTCAGCCATGTGAATCCAAAACTTAATTCCTTTGTCAAAGTATTCCATACTATATGTGAATAGGTCGGCTGACTTTTTTTAAATTTGCCCTTGTACTGCATTGTTACGTTCAAGAAATGTGGTTCACAGTGCCTGTAGACGTGTGAGAGGTAGCACATCCTGTGGTTTTTGATCCGTTTGGTTACAGTTTTTCCACAAAACACAATCCAAAGTAAATATCAGCACTGCACTATAATCTCAAACGTGTGCTTGAAATTGAAATCTGTGATAGTAAACAAAGCAACACTTTTATTTGTTGCTCTAGTAATACTTTTGTTAATTATGATTTTAATTAGAAGTACTTACGAAAAGCTTAGTAAGCGCAGCAAAGCTCCATACTTTGAAATCGACATTATGAAATGGACATACTATAAAAAACTGTAAATAGAGCGTTTCTATTTACAGGATATGTTTTTAACATTTGATTTTTTATATCGGTTATACAAAAAAAATCTGCTGTTTCGTAAAAAAGTGCTATACCTACGCGGTCAAAATTTATGGAACAACTGATTCTTTTTGTTTAACCTACGAAAAATTTCTGGGCTGGGGGGTCTAAAATGATATGCTGAATTAATGGTTACAGTTTGCGCACTCGTTAAAAACGTATCCAGTATAACTACTTACTGTCGTCAGTTTTATTTATTTTCACGGCTAATTTAATGAACGAGGTTTAAATGAAAGAAGAAGACACATTTATTTGGTACAGGCAGCCGCACGTCGTCTGTGGTAACAAAATCAGGCCCTTTTTACCCGACAATGTCGAACAAAACAGAGGGTTGTGGTATTGACCGATATGTGTATGTTATGTTCATCTGTTTCCTCATTGTTAACTTCTAAACTACTTATCATAATTTCGTAATGAGGTATCGTTGGAACCTTGATAAATGTCCGCTGGTTGTAGACTATGTGAACACATTAAATTAAATATGGCACCCTATAATGCTCAAAAAGTCAACAAAGCAAAACATTCTAACAATAGTAAGCGAGCACATTCAAGACAAACTGGCTTACGACCACCACTTTCTGATCTATTTTCTCATTTCAATAGTCGGATTTCAGTTCTTGATCTTACTTTGCCTATCTAAACTCCGTAGGAACTACGTCAGACCAGCTAAAGGTCAAAGTGTTTCCACTGCCGTGCAGTCTACTATTAGTATTCCCGGGTAACTTATTCATGCAGTCGTCTGTACCTGGCCTCTAAAACAGCACTGGCTCTTTTCATACTCCGACTCGATATCAAAGAAAAATCAATACACTTTTTATTAACAAAGCAACTTCATCAAAGCCCCTGAAAATGACCGCATAATCAGATATAATCGAACCTGAATACCGGTTGCTTGACCTCCCCAAGATCTCGAGCCGATCGACCTTCATTCTCGATGGATCCACGCCCTGATGATGCTTAAGCACGATCGACGGACCTCTTCAACTTAAGTAGTGGACGCCAGAATATTTTATTTTTATTGACGTGATATGGGCACTATTTGTGGCTTGAGATTTATTACTACGTACTTGTAAAGGATATTTGAGTAAAGTGAGTGGATCGTGGCTTTGTATTTTTTCAAGCTTTTATTGTATGAGTATTTTTATGACTTGTAAAAGACATTCTTTTGTAGAGTTTGTTTAGATTTCTATTTGAATAGTTCTCATTATGAATATTTGAAAACTGCTATTTTACTTTACAATCTTCTTGCAGTCGTTCTGGACTTGAGGGGTCGTGGCTATATAATTATAGCCGCACGGATCGATCGAAGGTTTAACTACGCTTGTCGTGGTAGGTTCATAGAGCTATTACATATCGAGGCCCTTCGTGTCTAGAAAAGCTCGTTAAGCCATTGGTCTCGGCTCTCATTCTTAGATCTTTGACAGTTTTTACAGTCAGAAGCCAAAAAGTCTGAGAACCAGTTTTACCAAGGAGTATCGTGTGCAGTTCAGCTAGGCAGTCGCGTCATGTAAAATACTAGTCAGCGGCTACTGGTTTGACTGGTAGCCGACACCAACATGGTAGGAAAAAGGTTAGGTAGGTTTTTTATTTTAATTTTTTTATTCTAAATTTTTGTAGGAGACTTTTACCCTCATCATAACTTAAACTTACTTTAAGCTACACTTACCAATACAATAAACATGATTAATCTCGAAACAAATCAATAAGTAGGTTTGCCATCTCAGTTGAAGGTTGCGCTAAAACTTTCACATACGGACCAATATCATATTTGTTTACTTTCATTCTGCTCAACAGTGTCTCTCTTTCCTTCTTCGTTTCCTTCTTCTTCGTTAGGCAAGTTGATTGAGTCGTTTTGAATTTTCTGTGTCTGTTAGGTAGATTGTACCATTATACCTAATTTACTTATTTTGTCGGAACCTACTGAATTTTTGACCTTTTGCCAAAAGTTGTAATACAGAAAGATTATGAAATGAAATGTTTATTAACGTAAATAGATCTTATAAGAAACTTTTACACGTCAATATTTTGTGAGTCAATATTTTAAAAACTTGATGGCGCCGGCATTTCTTATCTGACTGATCCCTGAGAAGAAATGCCGAAACAAACTCAGAGGTCAAGGTCTCTTTTAAAGTCCAAAAATTATATTCAAATCAAATCAAAATATTTTATTTCATATACCTGCATGGGCACTTATGAAACGTCAGAAGCTAGGTGCACGGTTCCAAATTGTCGCTTCCTATGGAGAAGAGCCGGCAAGAAACTCCACGGTTACTCTTTTAAAAATCATTGGCTTTAACAATGTTTTCAAATTACAGTGATAATAGGTACGGGAAGACAGTGCAGGCTTGTCAATAAGTACCAGGGACTTAGAGGAATGAAAATACAGAACAGAAAATCGTCTACAAATCTACAGTCTGAATTACGAAGTATTATTTGAATTTTATGTGAGTCTAACAATGCAGGGCAATGTCTGTAAGAGCCTTTGCAGCGTTAAGCTGACCTGTCCCAACAGACGGCATGTATGTATCAGTCACCGTATAGCTCAACCCTATTTTAGGCAGCTCAACGATCCTTCACATGACGCTACCATATCTGTAGGATATTTGCGTAGGTAATTTATAAAATACTCAAATTAAGTGAACGGATTGGCAGAAGTTGTAATTAGTTTCACCTTTCAATTCCTAGAACCACTTTACCGCACAACGTTTCAAAGGCTATATTAATACCTATATTACTTTTCTAATAACTACTTTGTACTTCTTTCTACCTTTTATTTTCAATTTTCAACAAAAGGACCGATCGCTGATAAGTGTTTCATTTTGCGACGTCAGCTCAACTCAGGATAGCTCTCTAGAGAAGGAAACTGAAGATCGTTGAAGTACTAAAGCTACAGTACTTATAAACCTGGATTTTGTGAGAACTTCTTATTGAACGTAATGTTCTAGAGCTAAGTAGAATCTAACGTGACTCGTGGGAAAAGATCTGTTGAGTCTTTAAGATATACTTGGTTATCACAGACAAAAGATTTTGCTCTGCTTAAAACCAATAAAGCTACAAGAATAAAACTTCATTTTAATGTAATCCTTATTTCGAAGTAGGTTAAAAATGACAAAAGTCAATAAAAGTCAACAAAAAAAAACATAATTTGTAGTATTCGTAAAATCACGTGTAAGTAGAATGAAAAGGTTAGAATAAATATAAAAGTAAAACTGTAATAAAAGTTTATTCGCACACAATCTTAACCACCACACCCGCTACGGCGTAGCTATCGTAGCAGTGCAATTATCGTAGCTGCTACGTCGTAGCAACAATCAAGTCGTTTCATTCCACAATGCGTTTACTCAGTGTTACTTGACATAACATTTCATTTTACAATTCTATTAAGCAAATCAGATCCCTTGTAGTAGAGATTTCTGTGAAGAAGCTTGTCCGAGGAAGTTCCAAACCGACAAACAGCATTACTGTATTCTAAATGATAATGATTTTATTTGTGTAAGTAGGTTTGTAGAAACACTTAATACACGTCAATCATACTTTAAAAACTAGATCAGTTCGGCTTTTCCTATCTGACTACTCTGAGAAGAAAGGCCAAAACAAACTCAGAGACTTTGTCTTTAAAGTTCGTACATAATATTGGTCAGATCATGTGAAGATCATGTAGATTGGTGTCTGAAATGGTATTTTGAGGAAAGAACCACACAGATTAAGTGGACCTGTCAAGTTAGTGCACACGTTTGTCATTAATCATGCAGCTCAACTCAGTTTGAAGTAGAAGTTTAACCATGGTGGCAGAGACATCGATGGAAAACTTTTGACCATGTTACTTGGATTCAGTACAATTTTTCTGAAGGTAGTAACGTACGTAAACATTTAACGCAGCAATGTTGAAATTTAAAGTCGGTTATTTAAAAATTAAATTGTTGTTCATTTGGACTGGTGTTGCACTTTTCTACGAAATACCTAGCAGATTTTTATTTTGATAGAAGATGAAAAATTTCTAAGCGGTCTAGAATTATGTGCTGAATTCATAGTTACAGTATAAGTTTAACGTTTAAAAAAAACTATTCGAGTACCATCGACCCAAAAAGGAGAAGAAGGTTACAGCTTACGCGTCGATGTCCCTGCCATAAATACTTAAATACAATACAGAAACCTTCTGGGATAAATCATGGAAATCAGCCTTCTGCGAAGCAGTAATGCTCGCAAGGAGGGAGGCGGCGCACGTGAGGGAGAGGCAGTCTATGCGCCTTCGCGACCCTAGCCGCCGCAGGATAAAGAGACGCCCTGGGCATCGGGAATCTCAAGCTGATTCCGTGAGTAATGGGTAGCTCGCCGCCCGGTAAGGACCAAGCCCGGGTCGACGGAGCGTTGTGTTCCACGCGCGCCTCAAATAGATGTCAGCACCAACTGGTGGGGTCCGCAAGGGCCGATACCTGCCAGTGGTGTGGGTTGATTGAAAGATATCGTGGCCCCTGACACACAGGCAACTGGGGGAAAAAAAACACGGGTGGGTTTTAGTCAGTAACAGTCTGTCACGCCCTCCTGCTCCACTCAGAGCGGGAAAAGTTATTTGATGAGCTCACACCCTCAAAAAAAAAATTAGGAATCAACCCATCAATCCGCTGTGTAATAGTAACAACAACAGTCACTGAGATAGCAACAAAAAGCAACTTTAATTTATAATATGTAGATATCGCTTACTGAATTCTATAAACGGTCGATAAGTGCGACATTTCACGGTGTCAGCTTATCCAGAGCGGCTCTAGAGAGAAGAGTCGACGACACTTAAGTACTTATTATATCTTTATACAAAACTTGCTACATTACAATCGACTTTGTGAAGCTAAGTTTCTGCTGTTACTTGTCTAGCTTTGATATTACTTGCAGGATGTTTGTTCAAGTTATAAACAGTGATTAAAAAATAAGTAAAAAATGTTTTTTTAAGTAAAACGGTTTTAATTAAAATATTGATGTAGATAATGTGCTAAAAGCTAAAAAAATATTCGGTACGTCCTAGGTACCAGTCATCAAACCACTTTCCTCATCAATCTAGGGCATTGATCAGACATTTTTTTTTTTAATCACAGTATTTTAATAGGCAAGCCCTTTTATTTGATACCCATACTGAGGGTTGTGAAAAAATATGTAATCCAACATTTAGTGGTGGCGGCCATCTTGGATTTACAATTTTATTTCTTATTTTTTTCTGAGTATATGTTACATTAAGATCTTAATATTATTATACGGCTTCACATAATTATAATGCCATTGCCGGTGTAGAAATATTAAAGTACAATGATTAATTTCCCCATTGAATTAGATGTAAGTAAATTAGTTTGAAAAGAAAATGGGTAATTATTTATTTTTATGTTATGTCAATGAAGTTTTATTAAAAAAAATATCAAATGCCATACGATTAAAAAGTCAATTCATACACTAAGTATGTACCAATAAAAAATATATTAATAATTAAGAAATTCTTGAACTGAATAAAAACAGTTTTCTAAAAGCCAGGCAAATATTGTTTTCTTGAATTTATTAGTAGGCAGCACTCTGAATGTGTTGTATTATTATCAAATCTAAGAGTGTGTACCGAATTTCAGATCAATCTGCCAACAGGCAGGGGGTAAAATTTCAAGTATAAAATTTGACCCAAAAAAAAAGCATGCTAAATAAAACCGTTTAATAATAAAAATACTTCATGGGAAGACGAAAAAGAAAAAGGGAGATTTTTCTACATGACATAACTCACGCCTGGTTTCCTCGAAGGTTTAGGCAGAGGAGTAACGATTGTACATACACCCATATTTCGCCAGCTATGTTTAAGTTCAGTGTAAAAGGAGCCTATTGCCATCAACCAGGCACAAATCCAACCTCCAAGCTGCTACTGAGAAATTTCAGATTAACACTTTGCCCGACCTAGGACTTAAATCCAGTACCTCTTGCTCAACAGTAACACTTGTGACCACTAGACTAACGAGACAGTTTTCTACATGTTTTGTGGTGTATTGTGTGTGGTTGAATCAATCAATAGTTTAAGCTAACCCATTTTAGCACATTTGGGAGTGGCACGAGGAGGAAAAACGCCGGGGCGTAACTCCGCTGCCGCGAGAAATCCCGAGAAATCGCGGCAGCGGACAGATCTCCGGCGGGATCTCATGGTGACATGGAGAGTGCGATTGTCGCAACCCAGTGCTGGGCACGCGACGATTGCGGACACGGCTGTTTCTGGAGTTTCCTGTTTCACATAAGGCGAGAGGAAATGCCCGGCTGTTTTCACTGCGAAGATTGCCCTGAGGACACGGTGCAGCATACGGTGGAGGTCTGCTCGGCTTGGGCGGAGCACCACCGAGTCCTCGTGGAGGCAATTGGCGGTGGCGATCTCTCGCATCCGGCTCTGGTCTAGACCATGGTACGGAGCGAGAATGGATGGGTAGCCGTCACCTCCTTCTGCGAAGCAGTAATGCTCGCGGAGGGAGGCGGTGCACGTGAATGAGAGGCAGTATATGCGCCCTCACGGCCTTAGTCGCCACAGGAGACACCCTGGGCGTCGGGAATCCCAGCCTTTGCATTATTACTCTTACAATATTTTTAATTGCCATTACGACAGAATTAAAATGATGTCTTCTGACTGCTATTTACATGGCTCGTTTTTAATTTATTAAAATAAAGTAACAACCAACACGTCACTTCGTCGTCAGTTTCCATTTTCCACATCAATACAAATAACAAAACTATTTTATTAAGAAAAAAAAAAAAAAAACACTTAATTTTTTATTAAAGGGGAAGTGCCAGTGAAGTCCGCAAAATTTAAATGTTCATGAAATAGTAATTAAATGGAATTATATGAACTTAGAAGGTTTTATTAATGATTTCAATTATTATAATTCTGTAAAGTTACATTGTTACGGTCACGAATCATATTTTAATCAACATACCTTAAACTGACCTGCAAATTGCAAAAAATGTAACCCTGCTAGCGAATCCACGGTATACCATAAGACTAATGCAACGTTGGTGTGCAATAAAAAATAAACATTCTTAAATTACTATTGAATATTATTTAGTATATACTACTCCTAGTGCTCTCCAATTAATCTGCACTAACGAAGTGGTTAAACGCAGTTCGGTAGCCTCTCGATATCCGATCAACGCCTTCGTTTGTGGCTTTGAGCTGTTCTGATGCTTATCTATGTATACCTACATCGACAAGAATTAATTTGATTGTCTACAATTTGTGTTCCATATTACTGTTTCGATTTGTATTTACAATTAAGGATCGAATGTGTAACATGTTTTGTTGCTACAAATCTCTACAATATTACGGAATAAAAATTATAGCCAATTGAGTGAATACTCGATGTATTAATCTTTTTGAGGCTTACTGTACCAACACAGTAATTTCGTTATTAGATTTGTTTAGATCTATTGCTATTATTAGCTTCAGCCCACGGCTTCGCCCGCGTAGGGTGTCGTAAAAAGTAGCTTGTGACCCTCCCCAGTTTCAAACTATTATAAACACAAATACAATTAAAATTTAATTTGGTTGAGTTTGGTTGGGGATTTTTGGTATTATTTTAGGCTAATTAATTAATTAGCTAATTAATTGGTATTAATTTTAGGTTAATTTTATTGGTGAATATCATCATCATCATCAGCCTACAGCAGTCCTCTGCTGGACATAGAACTCTTCAATTGCACGCCATTCAGCTCGATTCTCGGCAACTCTCATCCAGTTGCTACCAGTAACCCTACGAAGATCGTCACTACACCTAGCCTGAGGGCGTCCTATCTTACGTTTGCCGATTCGCGGTCTCCACTCAAGAACACGTCTACCCCAACGGTCATCGGTTCTACGGCTAATGGGGCCGGCCCATTGCCACTTCAGCTTCCTAATTCTGTGAGCTATGTCGACAACTTTGGTTCTCTGCCGGATCACCTCATTTCGGTATTCTTGGTGAATTTCACCAAAACTTAAATATAAAAGAAACACGTGTCTAAATAGTCCTATTAAATTTGCAGAAAAAATAAATAGTATGATTATCGTTTTAGTGTCCATTGCAAATATACATAATTTAAACTTCCTGTTTGGCCTAGAACTCAGTAACGCTACAACATTCACTGACGCAGACCTAAGGTCCTCACGTGTGCCTACAGCCGACAAACACTAATACAGAAACTTCTGTAGATAACGTTCCTTCTATGTAGGTACAAAGCAATTCAGTTTCTAGGAAATGGTTCTTATAGAAGATCAACTAATTTTAGAAAATCGGTTAAACCTTTGCGTTGTAAACCAGCTATGCAAAAAGGAGACGTCTGTTTTCATTCGAGAAATTATAATCACCACCAGTGGCGAAACCACCATATAACACGATTCCTACCGGCTTCCCTTCGGTGATTCGTATTTCTACCGCTTTTGCAAAAAGGGCACGTCAATAGTTTATAATATTGCCAAAAAATATCGTTAAACTATGGGTATTTAATTCGCCATAACATTCAAACAACTTAAACGCTGATTTTCAGCTGTATATAACTAAAACAAAAAATTAACCCGGCGCCAAAACGTCATAATCGGGAACCAAAAATTCATAAAACAGCGATCCTGTAATGATGTTACTTTAGGTCACGTGGCACCGCTTGATATGGACGAGAGCAAGCCGTTGTGCAACGAGTTACGATAGCGTCAGCGAGAACGAGATGGAGGAATATTGCACATTTTATTTGGTTTTTACCTGCTCAATTATATTATGTTTAATTCTTCATATTAATAACATTTTAGAATGATAAAGTATAATTATTGGAAAAGTCAGTAAGTTAAAACCAGCTTCGCATCGACTTCCTCTTAGAAAAATTAACATCTCGCCGCTGATCACCACACAAATCATTTTAATAAATGGCCATACATTTGTGTTTGCATAAGAATGTCATAAATTCAGAATACAAATTTTAAATCACTATGTAAAATATCGTGTATCTAAAATTAAAATCTCTTACATTATTTAAGCATAAACGTTTTTAATTTATTTTAGATACAGTTTCCTCGATAAGAATATCACGTAGACTTTTTAAATAGAGACAGTCTGGTGGAATGTATGAATTTTGTAAGTAAAGTTTGAGGACTTGTATTAATAACAATATTTATACATATTATAATTAAAGTCGATTTTCGTGTCTGCCTGTGTAACCGCTGTATTCTTCTAAACCACGCAACGGATTTTGATGTGATTTTCACCATCTTTGCGAGTATTTAAACCAGAAGGTTTATGCATCATTCATCATACATCATAATTAGCCTATAATGTTCCCACTGCTGGGACACAGGCCTCCTCTCGGTGAGAGAGAGTGGGCCGTAATCTACCACGCAGGCCAAGTGCGGGTTGGTAGATGACACATTTCTTCGAGTTTTTGGTTCTAAGATATGCCGGTTTCTTCATGATGTTTTCCGTGATCGTTTTAAGAGCAGTGGTGAAGAAATAATTTTGCCAAAGTAAAGCGCCAGTCTGGGTTCGATCCAACGACCAACAACAATAGCTGATTCCACTGGTACACCACTGGTCTACACGTTTATGTGTTAAACTAATTAATGCTTTTATTTTAAACTCGCTTACAATAAAGAATCTTAATGATTTTTCAAGCCGTAAGAATCGTACGAAGCAAGGGTGAGTCGCTAGTACATAGTAATTCTCTTTGTAAGCAACCTATTGTAGTAACAGTTATTGTGTTATGTGTGAGTCTGAAATTCTGAATCAGGCATTGTGTAGACTTCGCGAAGCAAAATGGGCTACAAAAGCGGCGAGAACTGGGAATAGCAATGTTATCTTATGTTCTTGTGTAGGTTTAATAAAAGTCTAGTTGTTGTTGGCACTAACAACAGGAACGTCACTTTTTTTAAACTTTATTTTTGAGTGAATAGTTTACTTTTGACAGCAAGCGGTTTCAGTTGCTTGAGAAATCAGCTTATTTTGTTCCCACTGCTGGGACACAGGCCTCCTCTCAGAGAGCCGTTATCCACCACGCGAGCCCAGATCGGGGTCGGTTGGTTTCCTCACGATATTTACAGTCGCCGTTTTTGAGGGCAATGGTTAATTAAATTGGGTACACAAACTAAAGTATCCGTCTAGTTTCAAACCCGCGTGTCTACAATTCGTAAGTCGGTGGTCCATTACTACTGGGTCAACACTGACCTCACCTAGGGTAGAGATATTAACTTAAAAATATAACGATTATTAAGAATGAAAGTATCAGTTATAATAAATTTCGTTTCATTCCAAGAATTAATTGTCCTATATGGTTTTCAGCTCCATCCGGTTAGTAGTGAGTTGGATGTTGGATCATTTGAGCATTTAAGATTTGTAATATCTGTAGAGGCAACCTGTAGGTGTAAAAAAATACCAAAGGAAAGGTGCCTCTTCTACTTCGATAATTTAAATTGTTGGCTTTAAATGAGCTTCGACCAGAATTCAGCCACTTCGAAAGTGGCAGCGTTGGCCTCGCGAGGGTCTTCCATAGTGCAGGTGTTAGCTTACAACAAGAGTTGGGTAATAGTTTGCGATGCCGGTCTATAGTCTTACTGCGGCTCATTGGAGAACTCCCACCTGACCAAGTTTGCCGGCAGCGGCCAACCTGGCTACTTAGTCGTTTTAGAGATTTTCAGGTGTGCCATGGCAGTTGATGGCCCGCTGAAAGCCGAGCGAGACGCGAGCTGGAGCGTTGTCAGGTTATAGAACAAACAACTTCTGAAATTACACGTCATCCTTAGTTCTAGAGCCCAACAACCATGATTACAATGTAGATATTCCACATATAACAGAATGGGTATTACCGGCGTCAGCATGAAGACGCTTTGTTATCAGTTGTTGTATTAATTTATAGTCCCTTGTGATACAGACGTATAGGTCTCAACGGTTACTTGTGTGCGGAGTGAAATATGAAATGTTCAAGTAATATATCTTTCTTTAGATGTCTTATGTGTCAGGTTTACGTCACGTTATAGTAAAAGTTTTGCTTATTCATAGTCAGTCATATTAAAATTATATTATACATGACAACATAATATCACGCCTTGTTTGCCCGAAGGGTTGGGCAGAGATGTAGCTATAGTACACCCAGATTACGCCAGGTATGTTTAAGGCTAGGGGGCGAGCCGATTGCCATCATCTAGGCACAAATGTGGACTCCAGGCTGGTACTGAGAAATTCTAGATCAAAAAACGTAATAACACTTTAATTGACCTGGGAATTAAACACAAGATCCCAGTGATAATGAAGTTAGATACACAATGTATCTGTCTGGGTTTTAACTCTAGACCGTCTCGTAAGTCAGAGCCGATACCAATGTCACTAATGCTCAATTTCTTAGCAATTAAATTAATTATTTTCCTCCTGATGGTGAATAGAATAGAATATGTCTTTATTTGCTTAGAATGTAGGTGCATAAAAATAAGTTGTTAAATATACAATAGGATCCATGTACATTCTGCCATAATATAAGAATACAAAATGCATTACAATGTAGTAGTTTAATAGAAATATTACACAAAATTATCATTTAAAAAATCCTGCACAGGTGTTTACATGGTTATGTATTCTTCCCAACTTCTTATCAGCGTACATTGTTTTATTTTTCAACATCGTGCTCTAATATTCAGAACCTATGACACAATTTTCCTACGATCATCCGTAATTTCAATTCTGACAAACACAATTTCACTACAATTCTGACAAACACAATTTCACTACAAATCGGAATAGGTCTAGCAGAAAACCTAACTCGCTAGTTTGCAAAGCTAACCCAAAACAAACGCGGCGACTGTTTTTTTTTTTTACTTTTTTTGCCAATTCCAAGTCAATATGTAAATAGCGGATACGTCACGCTAGCCTGCTGGGATTGTATAGAGAATACTGTTATTTTTTCGAAACTTGAATAGCCACGCGATCCCGTGACCTGGTTCGTCAGAACACAGTGCACCAAATGAATGAAAATGCACGAAATTGTATTTAAATTCGTGGTTAGTTATGACTTCACTGGTTTTGGGTAAGTGAAGCTATGAATTTTTAGTACTATATCAGTGTAATATTTATTTAGTTCTTAAAGTCCATCTATGTATACTTACTAAGAACAAAGCTAACGAGTTTATTAGTTTGAACGTGCTTAATCTCTGAAACTAACAATCAGATTTTTTTTTATCGCTTTGCATTTGAAAACCCAATTCTCGAAGAAGGTTGCAGGTAATTTAATATCACACTAATATCCTGTGGAGTCGAGCAAATAGGGAATTTCATAAAGCACGCTAATCAAAAACGAATTAAGAGCGGTGGTGGTGGTTAAGAGGGGTGGGTCGGTGAACAAAAAATTTGACGCGGACGTAGTTGCGGGCGGAAGCTAGTTACTTTACATTCTGTTTACTTATTATCACTCACTCATCTAAAATTGCTTTGCAAAGACGAATTCCTGTTCTATTTCTATTAGAAAATATAAAGTTCTGCAAGACGTCTGCTGGGATAATATAATAAAATATAAACATTAAACTCTCCATTTTATAATTATCTATTCACAACCACAGAGGGCAAAAGGCTTAAAATTATCTAAAACCTCATTCAAAATTCAGTGTTTATAATTATTAATATAATATTCAAACAGAAACCATTTACTGTAGCAACCTGTGGTTAAGGCCCAGCTCTTCACTGATAAGTCAGCCCGCTATACCTCTCTAACCACTAGCCATATTATAATATTAGGAATTTACGAAATATTGTTGAAAGATTAAGAATTAAATATGTAGACATTTAAAATGGCGATAACGAGTTCATAATGTCTAGATATTAACTTGTGTTTTATGTTTGTACTAGCAGCGCTCCGCGGTTTCACCCGCGTAGTTCCCGTTCCCGTGGCAATAAGGGGATAAAATATAGCCAATGTCACCCGGGGATTTTTTTTTTTGGGTGGGAAATCATCAAATAACTTCTCCCGCTCTGGGTGGAGCAGGAGGGCGTGTCAGAGTTTTATTGACTAAAACCCACCCGTGTTCCTTCAGTAGCCCGTATGCCAGGGGCTGTAGTATCTCTTTCGAACAAACCCGCACCCCTGGCAGGCATCAGCCCTTGCGGGCCCCATCATTTTTTGTGCTGACATCTCTTTGAGGCGCTCGTGGAACACGACCCGCCGTCGACTTGGGCTTAGTCCTTACCGGACAACGAGCTACCCATTACTCGCCGTCCGCAAGCTCGGCTGAGCGGTGGCCGGAAATCTGCCTTGGGTTCCCGACGCCCAGGGCGTCTCCGTATCCTGCGGTGGCTAGGGTCGCGAGGGCGCATATGCTGCCTCTCCCTCACGTGCGCTGCCTCCCTCTTCGCGAGCATCACTGCTTCGCTGAAGGATGTGACAGCAGTGAAATAATTTTTCGGTTCAGTAGTTTCGGAGCTTTTTCAATGCAAACAAACAAACCATAAAATCTTTCCTCCTTATAATATTAGTAGACTAGTGTAGATATCATAGAAACATAATGCAAACAAAAACCGGTAAAGTGCGAGTCGGTCTAGATTCGTACCACAAGGCAAAAACGCCAAAAAAGACACGTTTCTTGTATATTATTGGCATTGACCTACCCAATACCATACAAGAAATGCCATAACTTTTTAATTTTGCTTACTTTATTTTTATTATTTACTGTTACAGCGCCAATATAAATACACTCTGTGAGCATTTCAATTGTCTAAGTACTTATTAACGGTTCATGAGATTCAGCCCGCTGATAGATAGACAGATAAACGGACGGATAACAGAGGCTGAGTGGAGTTTCTTGCCGGCTCTTCTCCATAGGAAACAACATTTTGGAACCGTGCACCTAGCTTCTGACGTTTCATAAGTGCCCATGCAGGTTTATATGAAATAAAAATATTTTGATTTTTGATTTTGATTTTGAGTAATGTGTACAGTTGTGTAATGTGTTCTAAAAAAACGAGAATACTTAGTAAATTGTCACTAAAAAGTCATTGAACGATATAGCCAACCCTTACTGCGTATCGCACACTCTTTCAACCGCAATCCGAAAGTTTTTGAATGCAGTTGAATCCATGTCTAAATATAGGACTAGCTCTTTCCGGCGGCTTCGCCCACCTGGAACTTAAGTCCCCTATTTAGCTCCCTTAGGGATTGAAATTCGAAAAATCCCACCTTATTTCTTGTCTACATTATAAACGGAACCTCTGTGCAAAATTTCAGATTTCTGGGTCGAAGGGTTTGTTGAGAGTCAGTCAGTCATTGACCCTGTAGATTTGAAGAATTCGTCTGTTCAACGACGTCAATAATACAATGTTGATAAACTGTGAAAATTAACGGGAAACAATATAGTTACGCTATTATAAATGTATTATATAATTGACCACTGGTACTAAGAAGTGGGTTCAAAAATCACGTTACCTACGTATACCTATTAGGTATTAGTATCCGTGGCTTGACACAACAGAAGACTTCTTTAAGGGTAGATTTGTCAACAGTCAGACAACTTTTATCGGAAGAATAAATTTGATAGTTTGACATATTTTCTAAGCTGTCAAACTGCAATAATAATTCCTTAGTTAAAATTAACCTGGCTATGAAAAATCAGCCCTTACAAGAAAATCACTGCAATAAGTGTCAATAAAAAAAAAAAAGTGGAAAACCTACGTTTTCAGCATAATACGTTTTGGCAACAGCCTAGAAAAGTTATGAAATAGGAATAAACTCACAATAACGCATACTATACTGGGGAAAGGTGGAAGACAGCGCCATTTATCATTTCAGCCATAAAACATATGGCGACTTGTGAATACATCGAACGTTAAGAATTCATTACAATGTTGGGTCATAAATTAATTTATTACCTGCTCACTCAGCAAGGTATTGGAGTTATTATGACCATAAACTCATTATGTAATTTTTTTGTAACAAACTGATCAAACAGACAAGATGATAGGACTGTAATCTGCATTACCTACTCCGCAACCTAACTTTGTTGAAACAACAACAACAACTTACAATCTAATCAAATACGATGGAATAGATGTCAGTATTTCAGACCTAGCTGCAACTGCAACTGCTATCAGCAACCTAATTTTAAATCGTTCGGAAAATAATCTAAAGTATAAAATGTCAACAACCGTAATAAATAAATCACACGCTAACCCAAGCCACATTTTCTGATCAATTTAAAATTCAACGAAATTATCAATGATCCCAAAACTTGTGGGCCTCCCTAATAAAATAATCTTATAACCCATCTGCTCTTTGTATTATGAATCTACTGTAAGACCTTATAATTTGGGTTATATAAACCTCCAATGTGGATGTATAAAAATATCGTATTTTCAGGATTTGTGATAAACTTTATCTTTACGAGCTTACAAACGCCCTTATTACATTTTTTGATTCGCTACTCTGTACTTGGTGGCAATTTTGTGATATTATAATTATCAGCTCTCAAATATTTTCTTGTAACTCTCGATGTTTTTATTACAGTGAGTGGGAACAATATAGGTGGATAACGCTATGCTGATCGTTGCTAAGCGCATCATTTATTTCTTTATTGGTTTATAATGTCCGTTATAGCTTTCGATATAGAATTAGTTTTTTTATGGAAATAAAGACTATTAGAAAATCCTGGCTAAATTTCAAATTCGAGAAAATCTAAAGGTATTTTTATCTATAAGCGGGTTTTTGTATGAACTATTGAAAGGACACGACAACGTATATCAGTTCAGCTAGTTACTCGTATGTATACATATGTAAATACTGTCCAACAACGGGAGGTTGGTGAACACTATTTCAAAATTGGGAAGATTTTGAATCGGTGGATGATGCTTAGGCTCTACACAGGAAGATGCGATCTTTGGCAAAAACGCTTAAGCCGCCTGATTTCTTCACTGCCCCATCAGAGAGCCTCCCACCGGGCACAAGTTACTGTGGCCTACTTGAAATACCTTAAACATACTTCGTACCCATGTAAGTCGCTGCAAGGACAATCTCCAAAAATGGGGGTTCACGGATGGCTCAGACCTCAGGTGTGTTGCAGCGTGTCTCCAAAGACAATGGCTCACCTCCCATATCGTCACCTGCACACGTGAGGACCTAATGACTGCGACAGCTAACGGTATTGGCATTGCTGAATTTTTGGCCAAAGTAATTTAGAAAGTTATACATAATTTTTTCGTATTATTATTGCCATTGACATCCTAAGAAGATTACTAAACCAGTTCCAGTATAGTGCCCCTTCTAGATTCCATCAACCTCCTATTATTTCCTTTCAACCCCCACTTTGTAGAACAGTAGTTGGCGTAAGCTCTATTGGCTCTGTAAACTGTTAAACAGCACTTGTTGATGAGCACTCTGACTCATTTGCCAAGTTCCACAAAATGGCTGTTAACAATGTCTAAATTTGATTTCCTCTATTTCTATGTTATATGTTTAAGGCCCATTTTATTTAATTTGACTTTTGATGTTATTTTTAACTCTTACTATCAAATGTTACTTTAAAGTTATTTCTTTTGTATTTTTTTTTTAGTTGTTAATTTTACAGTATTTAGGTGCTTGTGGTGCAATTATTTCATTTATAGGGCATGCGGTGCTAACTTATAATGCTACGGTTACATTGTGGGAATAACGTGAACTACACTTTCTGCGATCTTTGTTTTACAGTGACACGTCAAGCGGCGAACGCGCGAAGCGTTTTCGTTATCGCGAAAATGTAGCAGTAAAATAAGTTTGTTAGGCTAAGCTTATATTAAAGCAAAGCATTATTACATAAAAAAGTGTAAGTAATTGTAGGGTGACCATAAAAAAAATGATAACCTACCTTGAAAATTTGCCACGGGCATCGTGGGCATTACCTACGTCTTTCACAAGAGCCTACTCAAAAAAATGTGTCAATCAAAGTCACTCCCCACAAATTCTTTTTCTGGCCACACCTACAACATTGCCGAAAGTTAGATCTGCATCACTGTCTAGACTGAAATTGTGTCGAGAAATTAACGGCAAAGGTCAATCCTGGGATTACTTATTACGTTAGGCGAGCGATTCTCTGAAGATTTCTGTCTTTTTTATCTAATTTGGCCTCATTAATTTTATTTGGCTTTGATAGAGGTATTAAGGATGATCGAATTAGGTTTCTTTGACCTTTTCGTCTGTTTTTAAACTCATTTTACTTTTTTGTTTATGAAAAGAACCTTACACTGCAGTGAGTGGTGAAAAGCGTAGGTACCTACTGATTTTTATAAAATAAACTAGTACTTATTTTTCTTTTTCCCTTCAAGAATAGATTACAAAACCGAAGACTCCTAAGAGCAGGAATAGCAAAAACTATCAGTCGAGTGCCAGTCAACGCCAATCATTGATATGTGAACTCACTCACTGTCTTTATTAATTTAATTTTATTGGTAAGGCAATATTAAATTTCGTAATCGCAGTCTTCATAACAAAAATGAGGAACGGCAATGTCCGGAGTATAATATAGTCTAATTGCTTCACATATTAACTTTAATTTTGCTTAAAAAACTTTAAATTGGCTCTTTCCTTGACAAAAGTAATGGGTTCTGTCCACTGTCTGCTCGTTTATTGAGAGTTTTATTATTCGATGATACATGTATTATACTAGCCAACACAATAAGACATGTTTTAGCCTGTATTAAAACCATATTTAAAGTAAAGTAAAGCAAAGTAAATTAAGACACGTATATTAAATCCTTTACAGTCACAATTATTTCCCCATACAACATTCTCGCTCCTCAGTACTAAAATTGCTTCGCAGTTACAAACTTCTGCTTACCCACCCTTTTTTACCGCGCGTCGTAGCTCCGCAAACTTCCTTCATTAGCATAATAGCGCCAGATGCGGGTAGTTATCTGAGAATTGCTGTGCAGCTGGCCTACGGTCTAAACCTCAGATTGGGCTTGGCGTACACGGACGCTTTGTGTCACGATTTTGTCTACAACTGATAATTTGTTATTGCTGGAAAAAATCCTCGCTTGCGACTTGCTGGATTTCCCCTTGGAAGTTCAACGCCACATCCAACGCCTTCAAAAGAAAATTTGGAAAATTTAGATCTTCGTAATTTGCTTATATAGGTATTTGTGCCAACTTTCAAGTTTCTAAACCGAAGGATTGAGATTTTTTATACAAACTGTATTCTCTCTTTTCACCTCAACAGGGGCTGAATTTAGAAAAATTGTTTACTATGTTTTTATTGTTTGATCGTAACATTATCTATACTAGCGTACAACGACACTTTGTGTCGCGATTTTTATCTGACGATTGGTTTACATTACACGCGTATTTTTTTAAATATATCTTTAACTTTCGTTCACTTCTGGATGTCAAATGTCTTCGAATTTTTTCGAAAGAAGTTTTCCTTCACGGTTTTAAGAACAGTAGTGATGAAATTAAATCCATAAAGTAAATGCCTGCCTGGTTTCAACATTACTAGTACCTAAACATAATAGGAGAGTCAGGCAGTCCTTATACAGCCAAAAGCAAAAACTCAGGTCTTAATTAACGACCTCCTCTCGCCTGCCAATTAGCTGGTTTAGCCGTTGGGCTTTGGCATCGTAATTTAGGTATCGCACACTTCATTCACATGTTACTTTTACTATGTTCCATTTTGTGTGTGTATTTTATGTCTGACTTTTAATAAAGCTCGATAAGATATTATAGTGACTCATTTTTCCGGCTCAAACTAAGTTTTTGATACATAATAATATTAAAGATGTGAAAGTAACTCTGTCTGTCTTTGTGTCTACCTTTGCACGCCTTGACTACTGGACGGATTTGACTGTTTGGCAAACTGATAGACCATTTCCTGGTTTAGAACGTAGGATACTTACCAGATAATGCGTTCCCGTGGGAAAATAGTGACCTCCACTCCGCGGGTGAAACTGCGGGAATAAGCTAGCTTTTTTTTTAATATTATCTATTATTTTCGATATTTCCGACTTACTGTCGAACCGATTCTAGTCGCAGTCGGTCATCTGCGCGTTCACTTAATCAGTTCCAATACGGGTCTGTTTTGTAATACGGGAACGATATTAAAATCGGCATTGGAATTCTTGGGTTAAATGGGGCGTTTACTCGCTATCAAATGCTGAGTGGACTGAGGGGTAAACCCACGCAATTAGGATTGGAAATTAGAAACAAAACGGAGTCCTACCTTCAAAGAAGTGCTTACGTCATCATTAATTACAAAATTAATTATCTACTGGTGGAAGAATATTTTTTCTATAAGCTGTGACTTTTGGTCATAGCTGCTTTTTTTTCTAGATATTGACGATTTTTTGTCATAGGAAGCTATGAATACAATTACATTACAATTGTTTCCAACATGTTAAGCAACACTTCACCACAAATCATATACCATGTTTTCGTTCAAAAAGGGATAGCATTACAAAAATATGAGAATTTTGTTAAAATAACGCTGACCAAGAGTCCGGAAAGTGATAATTTGAGTGGTGAAGAAGAGAAAATAAATGCGAAAATGTGAGTGAATTTTTTGGTAGCAGTCCTTGCATTTTGGTCATCTCGAGGGTCCGCGAAGTCAAGTGTAGACTGCAATCTGAGCTCCGTGAAATTCAGACGCCTAATTTCAGTGGAACTTCACAGCCTCTGGTTAAAAAACGAGCGATTTTTGGAATGGAAATTTAATTTTACAGTTTGGAGAGATGTGTAATTTATGAATGTGGGTTATGTTGGATTATGTCGGTGTCAGAGTTTAATAAGCGCAGAATGGTTTTAATGTGGAAGTTATCAATATTTTATCATACACTCGAGAGCAATGAATTAGGGTCATATACAGATACCTGAATGTTTCGGAAACTAAAAATGCTAGCTTAATTAAATAAATTGTGTTTTAAAGACAATCAAACAACAAATTTAGATTCTTTTACATATTGTGAATGAGAGAACATTTGTAGGCCTTACAGACAAGATTTGTAGATGATTTTTATTCTGTATTTTCATTCCTCTAAGTACCTGGTACTTATTGAGAGGCCAGCACTGTCCTCCCATACCTATTATCACTGTAATTTGAAAACATTTTAAAAGCCAATTACTTTTAAAAGAGTAACCGTTGAGTTTCTTGCCGGCTCTTCTCCATATGAAGCGATAAATTGAAACCGTGCATCTAGCTTCTGACGTTTCATAAGTGCCCATGCAGGCTTATGTGAAATAAAATATTTTTATTTTGAAACGTTCCTTAAATAAAAGTAATAAAATGTATGACGGTGTCACTTTGTATTACATTCATAAAAATTACATAATCGAATATATTATCAATCTCATCTTATATCAAAAATAGAATAGCAACTTTTTGTTCTACCATCATAAAATTTTCTTGAGTTTTAGTACTTTGTATTACCCCCCACGTGCTGTCATCACTGCGGTTATGCGGTTTAGCATGCTGTACCTACACCAAGTTTCTTACACGATGTTGGGAAATATTCTCTCATTCCTCTACGAGCACAACTTTGAGCTCTTGAAGCGTGATCGGGGAAGTTTCAGTGTCTCACACATCGTCCTAGCTCGTCCCAAGCATGCTCGATTGGGTTGATGTACGGGCTGCGTGCAGGGCCACTCCATACAGTTCATGTTCACCTCTTGAAGGTAGTCATTCACCATTTCACCAGTATGTGGCCGGACTTTGTCATGCATAAAGGTAGCATCCTCTTCCAAATTGACCATAAATGAACCAACATATTCGTTTAGGATTTCTTTCACGTATCTTTTGCTAGTTACAGTGCCGTTTGCTATAACCACCATTGCACCAGCTCTTTGCGACTCACTGCAAAAGTTTCGGCCCATATACGTAGAGATCCACCACCATACGCCACTTTCTCATCGATGCATGATTGCTTGAATCGCTCCCCTGGTCTTTTATACACTCTTGTTCTTCCGTCGTTCATAGAGAGCATAATTATTTTCTTTTCTTTTTTTAAAAACTTTGCCCCACACTAGGAATTTCTCTTGTATTGTGGGTGCGTTTACAAACATTCTTCTTCTTCTTAGCGTGTCGATAGCAATCTAAATCTAAAGCCCAGAATTTGGCTACGATTTTAGCACTTTCAGCAGCGTCCATTAGCTCCTGCAGTGTGCAGACAGCAGGACACGCTGGACAAGATAATAAGTGCCCCATTGTTTGTAGGACAGCTCCACATTTACACTCCAAGGCGGAGTCGTTCGACGTTCTCGTTTTAATCACAGTCTCGATCTATGTTTGAAGTTTTGGCCTTAGTCAATTCGCGCGAATTGACTCGCCCGAAAAGAACGATACAAAAAAGAAAATAGCACTTTTAAACAATATAATATTCTTGACTCTCCCGAAGTCATATTTTTTTGAAGTGAAAACTTCTTTAGCGGCGTTGTACACTTTTTTTTTTGTAATGGGTAAAAAATGTTAAACTCGCATCAGGACACGTGACCTGATCGAAAATTCGTAAGACGCGGCGGCGCAGGGCGCTTGCGCGAATGTTCGTGTGTTTATTTTACAGCGTGCCACGCGCATCCATGGATGGTGACAGCTGATGACTTGATTTTTCTGAGAGACAAACTTTTTAATAAACTCAAACTCAAAGCATTTATTTCAATTAAACCTTTCACAGGCACTTTTGAATTGTCAAACAAAAATCGAAGTTGAAGCTAGGTGCCCATTCCAAAAACGTAGATCTCTATGCAGAAGAACGGGCAAGAAACTCCAAGGACACTATTTTAAATCGTGGGTATTACAAAATTTTGGGAGCATTATTCTTGGTGCTTCTATATGTGAGAACAATGTAAAAAACATATAATAAAAAAAAAATAAGAATCAAAATAAGCCATGGCAGATAAGAGATGACCAGTCTCAACCAACGGCGCCCGTTCACGAACTTGACGCATGGATCAGCACCATCCAGCTCAACTATTTTCTAGGGAACCGAATGATCCAACACAAATGTAATATAAATTGTCATGTTTGTGTACGATAGCGCAATAAATAAATATTGTATTCTACCACATAAATGATAGTACTTTTATATTGATAATTAAAGCAATTCGTGCAAAATTATTCCCTAACCATTCCAAAATATCAAAAATGCACAACGTTAATATTCAAGTTTTCACTTCTGCCGGCACTCCCGGAGTGCAACCCGTCGTTTTTTATTTTTTTATTTGGAAGAAGTACACTTACTTCATTACATAAAATACAAACAATCCCAATTACATAATAGGTACGTATTTCTGGAATCGACGATTCGTCCACAAATAAATTAAATTCGTGCGGATCAACTAATAAGCCGAATTTTCTACAATGTTTCGACGGTGAATGTCCTTCTTTTCTTATGAGGTGTTGTTGTAAAAACCTTTTTGTAAGAACAAAATAATTTTCATTTCCGGACTAAAATAAAAAATACCCAATCCGGTATCCCCAACAACCCTAATGACCGTACAACAAAGGCGCCTGACCTATTAACCTACTCTATTGACGGGCTCAATGATGACAGCGCAAAAACTGCCTCAATCGAACTGGCCCAAGTTAATTAAGTTATATATACCGTCACGCTTCGACTTTAAGGGGCTTAGGTGTGCTTCTTATATTATACATTTAGATCGAGCAGGCATTCATGTTTTGTGTGAAAAACTGCCGGCCGGCCCAAGAAGAGGTGGCGAAACGAGACAACGTATTGCACCGGTTGGATCGAGGTGATTTGAGAAAAGATGCATTGAATAATTTGGTGGGAGGATGTCTTTCTTTCAATAAAACAGTATAGGCTAGTAAACAAATGGACAACTGATTAAATTTTTTTCACGATTAAGATGTTGATCTCATAGAAAAAAATTGCTTAGTTTGATGGTCTAAACTCAATCAATGTGCCTCTTCCCAACTATGTTGGGGTCGGCTTCCAGTCTAACTGGATGCAGTTGAATACCAATATTTTACATAGAGTGACTTCCTATCTGACCTGAACAACCCATTTACTGGGTAAAACGATACTCCTTGGTAAGACTGGTTGTCAGGTTTTCAGGCTTCTGATGACCCGTTACGACTGGTGGTCTGAACTCTAAGCCTATAATATGGTAACACATTACTGACAGGCTGTATATTGTCAAAATATAAGGTTGCAGTCAAGATAGTTGAATAAAGCGCCCCCTCTTGTTCTCTTCTTCAAACCATTTCGTGCGATGTCTTCGTCGGAATATTACCCGCAACAGAATATTATAACAATAGGATCTTATATTCAGACACATTTGTTATTTTTGCTTGTAAATCAACGTCTCTCTAGCAGTGTAGAGGTATATAATGCCACCTTTTTTTAATCCGCGTCCACATTGAGTAGGACACAGGGTTCCTCTGCGAGCAAAAAAAAAACAAATGCAGATATTTGAATATGTCAAGTTAAATTCAGCGTAGAATACAGATTCCGGCAAAAAGATTTTAACCATATTCGCTCAAAACTAGCTCAGAAAAAGAAAACACTTTTACTTCAAAGTAACAGAAAGGCTGAATACAGGCTTAACAAAAAGACTAGATAATTAGAAACACGCCCGATGGGAAATCTCAACAAACCACTTTAAGAAAGGGTCTTTTCTTCAACGATCGAATGTTAATTTAAACAAATGACTTGACCTAGCAAATAATCGTAGTCGTTTGTGGTAGTTAGAAAGTATTTTCTAACTAATTTAGTAAAGTGGATAATTGTTTGAAGCATGTGCAAGTTATTAGAGCCAATTAAAAGAAACGGCATATTGTAGCGATACTCGTGTGCGATGGCTTTGCAAGGTTCTATATTATTATTGTCGTAAGATTCTATTGTACTTAAAACAATTTTCAGTTTTTCTTAATTAATAATTATGTGCTTTTCTGTGTAGTGACGGTAAAAACAAGTCACTCGCAGTTTTAAGTAATTTCATTTAGGATTTCCAACCACAATATTGTTATTAAGCTGAAGTTTTTTTGCCAAGAAAACAGTACTAAGGTAGGTATACTTGGATGCTCTGATATGGACAGCCATGCACACTGCACCATCACGAGCAATCTCCACAGATGGGCGTTCACGGACTGCTCAGATGTCAAGTGCGTACGCGGCACCTCCCCACATACAATGGCCCACCTTCCATCCTGCGACACACGCCCTGTCACCTATGTATGTGTATTTGATGATCTTATGATTGCGTCAGTGAGCGCAGTTCGCGCCGCTGAATTTTCGGTTATAGATGTTTTGTACTCTTTGCCATCGATATGCTAGGAAGAAGTTAAGCAAACTCAAAAGCCTATATTTGTAAATTTGTGAACGGGTGTTATCTACAAGGCACTTTATTTAAGCGAAGTAAAAGAGCGCTGAAACATTTTTAAGTATTGAATATAATGACACAAAAGTTAAAACATAATGCCCAAGCTACAAAACCGCTGCGTAGTTCGCCAAACCCATAGTTCAATAATATCGTTCATTTCCCCCGGCTCACATTTATTTACTTGTTCAGAAACAAACGTTCCATTTTTCTCACATAACATAAAACGAAAATAATTATATCCTGGTCTGTACTACATTTTCCGAATAATTTGACCCCAAAACCTTTCTTGTGTATGACGGGGAACTAGCCAAGACGTCTGAGCGACGTCTTTCTCGATCGTTCGAGCGTATAACGCGAAAAGTATTCCCAATGAGGTCGACAAAGGACTCTAAAATACTCTTCAAATTGTCGATTGTGTCCAAGTTAGTTTTGGTTACTGAAAAGATTAACAAGCGAACTCAGAATCAGCAAATTGTTGCGAATGCTATTTTTAGCCGAAAGGTCAATTCAATGTTTGAACTTCTGGCGAAAGGGCGTTCCTTGGCAATTCTGGGAATCTAAATTTAATAACGTACGGTATATAAGGATCGTATTCGAGGATTGTATGAGTCAACATGTGTGAGCAATTTTAAGGTCAACTTTCGTGTAAACTTTGTCATTCAGCGACGTAACTTTTGTCTGGTGGACCTTTTTAACCGACTTCCAAAAATGTGACGGTTATATGTTCGACTGTATGTATTTTTTTATGTAAGTTCATTGATTTCTCCCCCATTTGTGGACCGATTGTCAATTTTTTTTTTATTTGAAAGAGTATAACTCCTACTGCAGATACTAAGACTTAAATATTATGTATTAATATCCACCCAAGTAAGGTCTGTCACAAAGTCACAATACATATAAGAAAGTAAGCTAGTTGGTTAGTTTAAGACTTTAGTTTTGCTGAAACAAAGCATTTATTTGTAAACGATTCAGAATTATATTTTCTGGCAAACGCACATTTAAAACTCATTCAAAGCTTAGCTTTTTGAAAGCCTGGAAAAGTAAACGATGCTATAAAATTTAAAGTAAACTGCAGATCAGCATAATAACAAATACGGCTTTAGTACAAAAATGCAAGTCAACTAAGAAAATCTCCATTGTAAGGATCTGCAAGGGAAGGGTGTTGAAGTGTCCAAGGTATTGGAGTTAGCGATTTTAAAAGAGAATTCAACTATAATTTTTGACAGCTTTTCTTTATTTCTACGAACTGAACTGGCAGGTAATGCCATTTCTCAAATACATAAACATATACAGTTACTCACATATGTACCTATATCCTAAACACCAACACAACAGACACAAATTAAATCACAATGTACTCATTTTTAATTTTGTATGCCTTTTATTAAGTACCTTATTCTACAAAAATGTTAACGGAACGAAGTAGCCTGGATCTCACAACACAGGAAATCCTAGTGTGAGATCCAGGAATTCAATCAATTTGAATGTAATCTTTGAACAATAAATTTATTCTTATTCTTATTTCTCTATACGCCAGAGACCTAGCTGTCGAACAGGCTAATAACATGGTACAGTGTGCACTTGAAGTCATGGGCATTATTTTAAATTAGGGCTCTATTTATGACACTATTTACATTAGGGTTACTATTATACATACACTCAGATTATTAAAAAAAGGCAGATAGACCGCGCGGAACACCACAAGTGAAGCCAAAAAACCAAATACTAAAGCGTCTTTGTTTTATAATCTGAGATTAAACAAATCAAAAACATTATTAATGCAATTATGGAAAACTATAATGTAGTAAGTCGTACAACGTATCATGATGTGCATCGCGATATCAAATTCTGCTATAGTTAGACTGCGCCGTAAGCGTAATTGCGCGTAAACTTTTTGAACCGGCCCTAATCACGTCGCTTAGGTACCTAAGCCAAGTTCCAAAAGCCTAAGTTCAAAAAGTTACTTGCCAACGTTTTGATTCCTAATTCGTTTCAAACCCACCATACTTTAACGGTTTAGGACGGTCAAAAAAAGAGTACGTCACACAGTAAAACACGTCAAAGTATAAACACAACTTGATTCCAACTTTACAAATACAATAAAACAAAAACAATACGTAGGTTAAATTAATTTCTGTGTGGTTTTGATGTATTTACAAAGTTCGAATCACAGTATTTACAATAATTGGTCAGGAATCACGAGGCGTGGTTCAAATAAATTTAACTAGCTTACTAACTAGCACTTACACGTATTAAAGATGATCAAATGTCACCGCTTTTGTCAATACACAACTGTGCCCGACGCTGTGCATGACGATTTCACTATTTAAAATGCAGTAGTAATTTTGTCTCGGCTCACTTTCCCGCGTTTACGCAATTCTTTTATTTTCACCCCATAAGACAAAATCCAGAGGTATTAATTTGGGTGACCTTATTGGCCCCGGCACGGGCCCACTGCGACACTCACAAAAATACCCGTTAAAAAACTTCACGGCGTGTTAAATGGGGTGTAAAACGACTTGTAAGTATTTTTGATTTGTGTATCTAGCTTGCACAATAAGCATTCTAGCCATCGTGTTCACAATTTTATTAGTACACTAATGTTAATTTGCAATAACAGCCTTTTGCAGTACGATTTACTAAATTGTTAAGGTTTTCCATACTTGAATTAATAACATTTTTGATTTGCGTGATAGTAGCCCTAATGCAAATAGTAAATTAGTCGAACCTTATTTTAAAATAATGCCCATGACTTCAATGACACCCTGTATGTTTAAAAACGGCTGGTTAAAGTAGAAATTGCCTATTGCCGAAACAGTTTTTAAAACATTAGAAACAAGGAACGACGCTCACCCAAAACGAGATGGCGTATGATAGAAAAAAAGGAATGCGTCACTAAATTTAAGAGTCTGGTCGTAGACAAAATGATTTAAACTAAGAATATGGAAGGAAAATCCGTGAATGAATGTTGGATAGAGATGATTTTTTGATATAAGCCAGGTCAAGGAAAAATGGACGCCACTTTTGCACTCCGCCAATTGTGCGAGAAGTACAGACGTGGACACAAGGACTTGCACATGGTGTTCATTGATCTGACGAAAGCGTATGATAGGGTACCTCGGGATGTGTTGTGGTGGACCTTGAAAGAGAAAGGGTTACCCGGGAAGTATGTAGATTTAATTCGTGCCATGCACAATGTCAATCTCGTACCTACATCCGGTGGGCTGCTGGCAATACCGACGAGTTCAATTTGGCTGTAGGCTTGCACCAGGGCTAGGCTTTAAGTCATTACCTCTTCGTGTTGATCATAGACGCTCTGACGTCGGACATACAGGAAGACGCACCCTGGTGCATGCTGTTTATCGATGACATTCTTCTTGTCGATGAAGATGTATCCGAGATCCAGAGCAGATTGGAGAAGTGGCAACAGAGGCTGAAGAATGTTGGCTTGAAAATCAGCAGAACCAAAACTGAATATATATGTTCTGCGATATCGGTGGTCTCTCCAGTTCTGAAGCCATAGCGCTTGATGGCGCGCTTCTTCCAGTCTGCTCCCACTTTCGGTATCTCGGTTCACTCTTTCAAAGCGATGGCGAAGTAGATCAGACGGTTAAGCACAGAATTAACACTGGATGATGAAATGGCGGCAGGTCACGGGAACAATCTGCGACTCCCAAATTCTCCTTAAACTTAAGGGGAAGAAATACAAAACCGTGGTAAGACCTGTGGTCTTGTACGGATCAAAATGATAGGCTAAAATGGAATGATAGGATAGAAGTTATGAGGGAACAGATGAACATACATACATAACATAGCCACATACATACAACCGATAAAAATCATGACCCTCTTTTTTGCTACGCCGTAGTCGGGTAAAAAATTTATTAATCGCTGAACGCACGTAACTTAACACGCCTTATAATGAAGACCCTTCGCCGTTGGTGATTCAGGGATTCTGCTGGCGATAATGGCAGATAGCCTTAATCACAGCCAGGGGTACCGCTGGCATTTCGGCTAATTGTACCCTTTGCTTTTTGCCATTTTCCAACACCCAAAACAGCTGAGTAAGGCCCAAATAATTGGCAAAACCTAGTTTTCGGCCTTTTTTGGAAATGGGATTTTGAAATTGTTTGTTTCTTATAATTGGCCCGAGATTGAGTTTATTTTGTTTTGTATCTGGATTTGTTTTTATTTTCTGAGGATATTAAGGTTTGATTGGCAGCAGCTGGGTAAGGTAATAAAACTAGCTGCAATTCCACGTTTTATTGGCTGTAATAATGTTGTCTTTTAACAAGATTTGCCGAGTTTACAGCTGATTTTGTTTGTTGTTAATATTTATTGGACAATAAATACCTAACTGTGGATTAAGTCTGTTTACTTTAATGCACCACAAAAACATGCCAAGTTAGAGCATCGAATTCATTAAATCGTCATAAAAGCTTTTACTTTGAAGTGGTGGACCTTTAAATAACTTCTTAATATGTAGATCTCTCTATCCTTTTTACGGTTGCTAGTGGTCATTCATTTACACACATTTTTAGTATAGGTTTTTGGTGTCATAATGACAGCAGAGCGCTGACTTCTCAGTCACAGAATCTCTTAGTTTGGGAGTCAGGGTCACTGTAATTCATGCGACCTAGTTTTTAAGCATTGTTGAAGGTTTTTGTATATATAGATTTTATTTGTGTGTTTTTTATCTATTTATTCAAAAGAAGGGTTATTAGGTTACCTCATATTAAAAACAAACATAACGCCTGCATTCTCCGAAGTAACTAAATTTTGCTATTTATGTTTAAGTCCAATGTAATAGCGGGTGGGCCTATTACCATCAACTGGACACGAATCCAAACTCCGGGCTGCTATTGAGATATTCTAGATCGAAAAAACCAATAACACTTTGTCCGACCTGGGAATTGACCCCAGGATATCATGGTAGCGCGACCATGAGATCCTGTCTGCGGCCACTAGACTAATGAGGCATGCCTCTTTTTTGCCCACAAACTGAAATCCTCCCAGAAAACACAAACGAACACCTTTTCAGTCGGATCCGTTTTTAAGGCGGTCAGGTTCGGTCTGATTCTAATCACGTGCCAGACGTAAATCTGCGTCGGAAACAACTTACAAACGTGTTGCAGTGCAATTCACGTTGGTGCATGTTTCAGACATTTAATGGCAGTTTCTGTGCCTAACGTATGTTAAATTTAAACCAAAATCAGACGCGCTTCACAGTTTAACTCATTTTGGCCTTTTTTTCGGCACCTTTCACTTAAAGTGAACAACTGAAGGAAACAAAATGAACAAAAGTGAAAAATGAATTTATTAGTTAACCAGTTCGACAATGTTTCAAATTTGAGTGAAAGTTGTCGAGTGAATGGATTTTAGCACTCGAGAACTTTCACTCGAATGAAGGGTTTACTCGAAGAAAGGTTCGCGAATTACGACATCGAATTGTTTTTGAAGATATGAACGTTCATCTACTTAATTTCATTTCTCGATCATTCGGTAGTCGAGGGAAAGATGCCGAGTGCTAACCGGATAGGTTCAGTAATTAATTCATGTCTTAGTTTTGGTAATTTTGTATCGTGATAATTGGGTTTAGCGTCTGATGTTGGCATTAGTAATGGTTGGAAATGTAAGTCTTAAGAGTACGAAAAGAAGGCCTGAAATTCAGGAGGGTTATGGTTTTAGCTAAACATGGTGCCCTAAGCTAGAGGAGAAACGTGCTGGCCGGTTACCTAGGCATACGATATTGTGATGTGGTATGGTATGATGAGATGAGCTGGCATTACAAATATGGAGAGCATTGAACCACTTAGCGTAACGTAAAAGAGTAGAGGCACACATACAAAACTACCTTTGCAGGAGACGCCCGGGCGGTGGGAATCCCAGGCTGATTCCTGGCCACCGTAGGCGTGGGCTTGCGGACGGCGAATAATGGGTAGCTCGCCGCCCGGTAAGGACCAAGCTCGGGTCGACAGCGCGTTGTGTTCCACGCGCGCCTCAAAGAGATGTCAGCACAACCGAATGGGGCCCGCAAAGGCCGATTGTATGTTGTGTATTTGTTCTTTTTTGTAAACACCTCTGGCAGGCGCCAGAGGTGTTTACAAAAAAGAACAAAAAAAAAAACACAAAACTAAGGCTTTTTCCCATAGGGGTAGCCAAAAACTACAGAACGCCATCCTTGCCTACTCCACAAAGAGAAGAGGTCTAAGAAAAATGTAATGCTGAAATTAGGTGGGTATAAATATTTTTGGACATCGACATTAAACATGAAAGTACTAACTAAATAAAGGTGAACTATTCTAAGCTACAATGTACACTACGTTTCAAAAAATATTTATGAGACGTTACGCAAGGGAGATAAATGAAAGTTTAATAGGATAAAACATAGCGGGACAAAAAACGGTCAACATTCGATTCTTATCATAAATCATCACGGGCAGAGCGCGAGAAGGTTGGCAAGCTAAAGATTTATATTCTACTAAGGTCAGCCGTGACTTTGTTCGCATTAATTTATTTGTTTTTCATTCTGAAACTGATTTTTTTTTTTCTATTCGGTCTGAAATATTAATCCGACCTAATCAGATTTTTCTTGACGTTTCTTATCGGGTTTCCTACTGTAAGTAATTTTCTCTAAATACCTACCTAAAATATTAATATCGTTTTGTAGTATTAAATAAGCACCTAACTTTTTTTAGAAAATAAAACCTACCACAATTTTTTTTAGTACATCCGTCACGATATTCTGAAATCAATCAAAATGTTCTATCGGTATAACTAATATACCCATTGCTCATATAGCCAGGGAGGTTAACTAACTTGTTAGTTGACTAAAGTCGTCCGAATATTTTTTTTTTTTTTCTTAAAAAACGTTGCCCCACACTAGGAATTTCTCCTGTATTGTGGGTGCGTTTACAAACATTTAAACTCACATACACAAACAGCCAGACCCGGAACAACTAATTGTAGGTCATACAAATACTTGTTCCGTGCGGGAATCGAACCCGCGACACGCAGCGTAGCAGTCAATCGCTTAACCATTGCGCCAACCGTGCCAAATAACAACTGTCATTCTGTAACAGTACAAATGTTAAAATGTCTATAAAACGGAACATTGAAGCAGAATGTGAATTTTTAAACAATTAATCTTCCTGTCAATTTATAAGACAGTAATACACTAGAAATTGACCCAGAAACATAAGCATTGAAGTACAAAAACGTTTCATGAAATATAGGTACGTTACTATCAGCACACAGACACGCCCTCTTACTCGCTGTAGTATCGATGTGTAGTGAACCTGAAAAAGATTTGGCACCGGACCGGACCGGCGGACGTAATTCTCCGGTCGTTATACTCTTCTTTGTGTATTGATAAAACTCTTATACATAGGTAGATGACTACAGTGAGTGGTACAGTTGATAGCGTAAATTGCTTAACCACGTTTGACTACAAGTCCTTGGAAACGTTTAATGACGACGTAAGCGGGCACGCCCTTTATGCCTGGAGGCTTTAAGTTCTGTTTACATTTAACTTCGTTCTGTTATTATTTAACTCCCTTAGGGGTTGAATTTCGAAAAATCCTTCCTTATTCCTTGTCTACATTATAATGGGAACCTCTGTGCAAAATTTCAGCTTTCTAGGTCCAAGGGTTTGGGCGGGGCGTTGATGAGTCAGTCAGTCAGTACTTTTCTTTTCTTTATATGCAGACCAAGTTCTTCTAACTCAACAGACAGCTGTCCTGCTGGAAAGTTTATCTCCCACTTCTAAACTGAGTTCAAGAGCTGTCAGAGTCAATCAAAATCAAAGTTATTTATTCAAACTAGGCTGAGAATCAGCTTTTTGAACGTAAAAATTACATAAGATAGTCCCCCAAAACGCCCGCCCTTCACCACTTCCAAATGCTATAGCTGAGAATAAGAAGTGTTGCATCAACCTCCCCAGCAGCACAGCTGCCTGATAAGCTAGAAGAACAATATTGCACAATAATGATTGCATTGACAGGTCTTGAGCTCCTTTACGATGTGCTAATCACGATCAATTTAAGTGGTGAAATCCGCTCTAAGAGTGACAAAGCAATTACAAGGTGTTTTAACGATTTCTTTCGATTTGAGAATGTTGAGAAAACTTTCAGTAAACAACTTTGGTAATAACACACACAGCTCATGATGATAAGAGCGGTTCTATTAGCTTAAATTTAAAACTGATTTAACTACCACTTCTGAAAATGGGTCATAAAGAAAGTTGCAGTATAGATTTTTGAGAAAAATTGCTATGGCAAATAATCTTTCACGTTTTGGTAATGTCCAGATCCTTATTGTTGATCGTTTTTCAATCTGTTAAGACCTTTCTCAATTATGTTGAAGTCAATTTCCAGCGAACCGGATGCAATTTTATACCAGTATTTTACATGGAGCGACTGCCTGTCCGTGCCGTTCCGTGTGGTGCCGGACGTAAAAGAGTAGCACCATCCCTTCTCTTCCCGTGGGTGTCGTAGGAAGCGACTAAGGGACTTACTACTAGAGAATGGGCAGCAGCTTTCTCTATGCATTTTACCACCATATTGCGATCGCCAACCCGCTTACGAAGCATGGCGATTATGGCAAAGCCCCCCCCTTTTGGGGGAGGCCTATGTACAGCTGTGGACATCTTTCGGCTGAAATGATGATGATGATGACTGCCTGTCTGACGCCCACAACCCATTCACTGGATAACATGATACCCCTTGAATAAGACTTATAGTGAGACTTGGGCTTTTCTGAGTACCAGTAACAACTGTCAAAGATCTACGAATGACAGCCGAGACCAACAGCTTAAAATGCTTTTTGAGGCTCGGAGGGGTCTCGATATGTAATGTACGGTCACCCATCTACGAATCCACCGCGGCAAGCATAGCTTAACCTGCAATCGACCAATGCGGCTGTTACTATTAACCTTAAGATTCATTTCCAGTGGCCTTTCACTAAACGCTTCGAGCGCGGTTGACGCTCCGATTGGCCCCGGATTGGTGACGGACCAATCGGAGCGCCGAACGCGCTCGATGCGTTTGTTCGAGATGGTTAAATAAAACTCGCTTCATTTAACCATCTTAGGCCTTAGTGGCCTCTGTTCTCTTCTCTTCTCTTCTCTTATCAATCAATTTAGAACCAGAATCATTGTAATTTGATTGATACGAACTTTCATTTTCAAAGTCTTGTTGAGCGTGCAGTGCGATGCAGTTATTTAATTTTTTACTGTATTTTGTGTTTCACGAACTGTGTCCAAATAAACGGTATTCTTTCTTTCTTTACTTTAAAGAAACCTACTAACAATGCTCATGCTATCCACAATTCCACAACATAATCGACTTTCAACTCAATTTATTTTATGCCAAGCAAATAAACAAACAGACATGAAAGATAGTGTATCGTGAAATTGAGACATACCTCGGAGTGTTTGCAATACTGTAAGTAAGTAGGTACTGGTACATACATCATACGAGATGTAACCGTAGACGTTTTCTTTTAAAAAGACACGTTCTAACCGCAATGCGTCTTGTTCCGTACCACTTTTCTACTGAAATATGAATTTAAAGTATTTTGCTGAAGAACATTATGAATTCTCAAAGGATAAAGTGGGATTCTGTAATAGTTTGGATCCCCGAATATCTTGAAATACGGAGTATAGGAGAAATGAGTTTGTGCTGGGCTTTCATATATAATTATACAAAATGCAGTTTCAATCACAAAAAGTATCAGTTATACGATGTGTAATTGACATAAAAGTAGACCAAATTATTAGAAATACACTAACTTCAATCCTAAATGTGGCCTTGGACGACCGAGCATGGCAGCAAGCCACACTTCCCATTCGCTGGGTGGTCTCGGCGTCCGCAAAATTACAAGTATAAGTTTACCGGCCTTCCTCTCCTCGGTCCGCAGCACGGATAAATTAACCAGGAACATTTTATCTTCCTCGCTGGTCGATTTTGAAGTGCCATGTTTGACTGATGCGTTGAACGCTTGGAAAATGGCTTGTCCCAATACGGTGTTACCTGACAACGCATCCTCCCAGAGATAGTGGGACGTGCCGCTCTGCAGTACTATACGGAATACCCTAGTAAATACGTCAACTAATACTGTTGAGCGTGCTCGTCTGCTGGCTGTGGGAGAATGGGAGTTAGGCTTGTGGCTTCAGGCACTCCAGTCATCCACCATAGGTACTATGATGGATGACTCATCGTTTCGGCTCTACGTATCTCCGCTTGGGCGCACCTTGTATTGCTCCGCATCGGTGCCACTGCGGTGAAGCTGTCGACATATACGGGCACCATGGCCTGTCCTGCTGCAGGAGTGCAGGTCGCATAGCATGCCACGCCAGCATCAACGATATTATTCGTCGAGCCCTTGTCACCGTCGGCGTGTTAGAACCAAACGGCTTGGTACGTGATGATGGGAAGAGACCAGACGGTATGACGTTATTGCCTTGGAAGATGGGTAGACCTCTGGTGTGCGATGCAACCTGTGTCGACACCCTTGCGCCATCTCATGTTCCTAGCACGGCGGGCTGTGCTGGTGCCGCTGCTGCGGCTACTGAGACCCTCAAGCGGCGTAAATACTGTAACCTTATGGGTAACTACAGTTTTGAGCCGTTTGGGGTCGAAACGCTTGGGTCAAGGGGCCCGAGCGCACGTCTCCTCTTTAAGGAAATTTCTCGCCGGCTGGTCGACACTTCACGTGACCAGAGGGCTGGGTCATTCTTCGGCCAAAGAATTTGCATTGCCATTCAACGTAGCAATGCTGCCAGTCTTCTGGGCACGTTTCCTGATGACAGCGATGTGGACGAATACTTCGACGCCTAAGTGTCCTTTTGTTTTTATTTGTTTAGTTATTTCGTTTACATTTTTGTGATAAGCCTATGTAGTTGGCAATACTTATAAATATAAACTATGTACCTGCATTGTGACAAATAAAATGATTTTATTTAAAAAAAAATTGACATAACTGAAAATCTTAAAAGAGGTTTTTGTACTTTTCATTGTAAGAAAAACTTTGGGAACAGTCAGCTGTTCCCTACATTTTATAGAGTAATTAATTTTATAAGTAAACATAAATTATGAATAAGCTGATTTGCTAACTTCATGGTTGGCCTCGTAGTAAATTAGATCAAATGTTTATTTATGTAAGACATTGTTAGTCGATGTAAGTAGAACTTTTATGACACTCTTATAAGTCAATTTTTTGTTGGTTGCCGGCATTTCCCAGCTGGCTAATCCATGAGAAGAAAAGCCAAAACAAACTCAGAGGTCATGGTCTTTTTTAAAGTCCAAACATATTTTACAATTATTAGGATGCTACGTGAGTCTAATAGATGCAGGGCCATGTCTGGAAGGGCCTTCTGAAGAAAGAGCCATTGCAGCTTTGAGCTGATCTGTTCCAACAGACGGCGTGCTTGCATCAGTCCACGTGTCATCATCATCATCATTTCAACAGAAAGGCCTTTGTCCACTGCTGGACAAAGGCCACTTGGGGACCAGGCTTCTCAACTTTCACCGGTCTTGTGCTTCCCACATCCAGCGAATTCCTGCGGCCTTCACAAGGTCATCGGTCCACCTTGTGGGAGGCCTTCCCACTCTACGTCTTCTAGTACGCGGTCGCCAATCCAAAACCTTTCAGCCCCATCGGCCATCTATTCTGCGAGCAATGTGCCCACTGCCACTTAAGTTAGGCAATTCTTCGGGCTATGTCGGTTGCTTTGGTTCTCCTGCGGATCTCTTAATTCCTGACTCGATCACTTAGGGAAACTCCAAGCATAGCCATCTCCATTTCAGTCCACGTGTAGCTCATGTAGCTCAACTCTATTTTAGGGAGCTCTTACGACCCGTCACAAGACGCTATTAGTTGTTTATGAAACTTATAGATCTCAAATTTATGAATTAATTATCACTGAGTATTTAAATCGAAAAGTATTCAGTAACAAATCTGTCCGAGCTATCAAGGCTTTTATCTAGTTTCCTGTAAATTGTACACGTGTCAGCGATACAATACGTATCCAAATTACTGAATGATATCTGAATTCAGATGAAATAGAGGGGCAGTTCTACTAATTTTAAGAACGTTCACAGTCTGATCTCAGTGTCAATCTGTCAAAAATACCTCGATTTTTCATACATTTTTGACGTTTGCTTGTCGCTGAGATGACACTGCGACTAGATTTTGAACGGTTTTGATTACGAGAATTGGCCTTCTGATAGTTTCTCAGACGAAGCCATTGTTACAGTGAAAGTATTGTGATAAGCATTCACTTGATAAGTTTTAACAGTGGCTGAGACCTTGAGGTAATAAAACAATAAGCATTATTGTTCAAATTGAGATTAATTTAAAAAAAAAACCGTCATAAAATTATTAAAAGTCGGACAACTTACAGCTATTTAAAGACGAAAATTCTAATTATATAAGTAACTCAAAGTGAAGCTTTTGTTACCTGCTCACGAATATTACTATTCTTTTAACAAAAAAATAAACCATAAAAGCTAACTTTCAAAGAGGCAGACAATAGCCAGATTTTTGCTCTCAATTCCTTAAATAGAAATCCGGGATTCCGAATGCCTAGCCTATCACCGAACACAAAATTGGTTCTGAAAATCGGTACCTAATATAAAGCGTAGGTAGGTAGGTAATCATTATTGTCGGTGTTTCGGTGAGCTGAATCGTATCTTGATGAAATAAATAACTTTGCACTGTGTTAATATAATGTTGCAATTCCGTGGTATTCAATTTGGGTAAAGTAGGTCGTATTATTTTAATAAAGTTGATGTGTATTTTTCGGATAACAATTGTTTTGGTGGATGAATTTGTAGATTACCTATAATTCTTACTCTTTTATTTTTATATTAATTTTGTACATAACATAAAGATCGGAAAAACGCATGAGTTTTTAAGTGTGTGAATAAAAATCTTTATTGAAACACAATTAAAAATTATAATATCTTACAATATTTGTGGGATAGTAGAACGTACAGGTTTAAAGCTAATAATGACTCCATTTACTCGAAATAAGATCATTTAGATTTTTCCTCTTAAATAAACAGCTTGCACAAGTAATTTGAGCTCCATTCGCGAAAATGTAAATCACGGCTCTTTCCATTATCTTCGTTTAAAGCATCAGGTATAATATAACGAGGAAATGCAGCAACAATATATCAAACTGGAGGCTGCTTCATCAAGTCACCGTGTTGGTTCGTGGAATAAAATCGTTTATTTTAAAGATGCAAATTGTCTTTAGCCATCGTGTAAATAAAACTTGTCTATTAATGAGTTTCTTACCAGAAGTTACGATACGGATATCATCATTCATCGTTTCAGTCAGAAAGACGTCCACTGATGGACATAGGCCTTCCCCAAGTTGCAAGTTGTTTTTGGGGAGATTTGCGGGTTGGCGATCGCAGTATGGTGATGAAATGCATAGAAAACGCTGCTGCCCATTCTTTAGTAGATCCCTTAGTCGCCTCCTACGACACAGGTGGGAAGAAATGGGATACGGCTATTATTTTTATTTTATTTCATAAGAAAACTTACAGCTAGGATACAGATAGTTGACCGTTAGTGAAAGAAGGCCAATTAAAAGTTTTCACTGACAATATTAGGGTAGCACAAGAAACAGCAGACAGGCAAGCAAAAGTAAGAATAAGTAAACACTCGGAGAGAAATAAGAAGACAGAACAGGTTTCAGTGATCTTCAAAGAATTTTTTGCACAGTATTTTTTTAAGTTGAGGAACACTGGTGGAGAATAAGTCAAGATCATCAATACTCTGACACATCGAGTTGTATGTCCTGCTAGCTCTTATCATATAAGAGTTTTGTCGATATATGCACCGCACAGAGGGAACATACAGAGGTTGATGATTCCTAAAGGTGAAGGATGGAACATACAGCCCAATTTTGCTTATCAATTCAGAACAATCGGTTGAACCATTTGCCAAATTGAAAAAGAATACCATGTCGGCAATTTTTCTCCGCTCAATTAGTGGAAGAATGTGAAACTTCCTGCAGCGGCTGTAGTAATAAGGCAAATAGGTTTTGGATCTAAACTGAATGTACCTTAAGAACTTCTTTTGAATACTTTCAATGCGATCGACGTAAGTATTATAAATAGGATTCCATACTGGTGAGCAATATTCGAGGTGACTGCGCACAAAAGCACAATATAGAATTTTGAGTGTTTTGATATTTTTAAAGTCGGCCGATATCCTCATAATGAAACCTAGTGCCTTGGAAGCTTTTTTAATAATATTGTCTTTGTGTGGGTCAAAAAGAAGTTTCGAGTCAAAGGTGACGCCTAAGTATCTAATCGTATTAACTCTGGCTATAGAAGTGTTGGCTAGTTTGTAATCGTAAAGAATAGGTTTAGGTTTACGAGTAAATGTACATGTATAACATTTCGAGACGTTTAGATCTAAGCGGTTGGCCATACAATACTCTTTGAATCTGTCCAGATCATGTTGGAGACGTTCAGCATCATCAAAGGTTCTTATTTCACTTTTAATCTTCATGTCGTCCGAAAACAAAAGAACTGTTGAGTTACAGAAACATGAAGACACATCATTGATGAAGATATTAAATAACAAGGGTCCCAAAAGCGATCCCTGTGGAATCCCTGATGGGGTAATCATAGTTCTTGATGTGTATCCGTTTAGAACAACATTTTGACATCTGTTGGCCACATGAGATGAGAACCACCTAAAGAGATTTCCACTGATCCCTATGGCCGATAGCTTACGCAACAGTATAGCATGATCCAAGCAATCAAAACACTTGCTATAATCTGTGTAGATTACATCTGCTTGTGTGCGATGAGCCATATAATCAGTCAAGTAGTCACCAAAAATAATGAGATTGGTGGTTGTGGACCGACTTCGCAGGAAACCATGTTGGCGGTCGCTGATGCTTAGTTTAAGAGAAGCATATAGCTGCTTGTAAATATTTTTTTCCAGGATTTTAGGGAAAATGCATAGTTTGGATATGGGCCTGTAGTTTTCCACCAGATCTCTAGGCCCTTTTTTGTGGATCGGGGTGATTATCGCCGACTTCCAAATTGTAGGTACCTCACCTAAATTTAAGGACCGCCTGAACAAAGCGAAAGAGGAGGGGTCAGACTTTTGGCACAGTTGTGCATAAAAACTGGCGGAATATTGTCTGGTCCTGCAGATTTAGATAGGTCCTACCAACTCCTTTAAGTAGATTGAATACTTCTGATTCATTAACTTCCACTGAATGTATGTCCGAAACAATATCGCTCAAATGCATGTTTGAACCCTGCGCATGGTCATTGGAAAGATCGTCGTCATCGTTGATACTACTAGGAGAACTGAGAAATGTACAGCTTAAACTCAAACCCAAAGCATATATTTCGATTAAAACATTTACAGGCACTTTTTTAAATCCGGAAAGTTAGTCAGAGAGTTGAAGCTAGTTGGCAATTCTAAAATGTAGATCTGTATGGAGAAGAACGGGCCAGAAACGTCAAGGGCACTTTTTAACATCAAGATATTGAATTATCTTATTGCTTCCTTAATATGTGAGAAACTGGACATGCTTTGCTCTTTTTTGGAACGCAGTTCCTTATCGCACTTTTTTTTAATTTAAGTACGCTCAAACGTTGTTAAAAAAATTACAAAATTACAATTACCGTATCAGTAATTAAATGCCACAGCGACCATCACAGGTTAGAGATTTGGGTGTGATTCTAGATGAAAAATTCACGTTCGAGGCACACGTTGACCACATCACCAGTAAAGCCTAAAAGTCTCTCGGATTCGTGATGCGTAACAGCCAACTGTTCAAGAACCCAGTAGGTATGCATTAAAACTTTATATAACTGTTATGAGAGGAGCATACTGGAATCCGCAAGTGTTATTTGGCGACCTTTTATAAGAAATATATTGATAAAATTGAATAAATCCAACGCTTTGTTAAGTACCTAAATTATAGAACTAAAGCTGACATCCCAAATTACCTGCACTTCTGTCGATATCACAAATTCAGTACTCTGGAAGAGCGACGACAGTTAAATGACATGATGTTATTGTACGACATACTTAACAACAAAGAATGTTCACAGCTAATCAGCAGAATAAACTTTAACATCCCACTCAGGTGTACCAGACATACCACTATGTTATCAGTGCCATCGGCCTCCACTAATTACTTAAACATGTCACTATTCTTGCATCTACCAGCATAATACAATCACAAATTCCCCAATACCACACGGATCAGATTTAAAAATGAGATTTTCCAAATCCTCCATCAAACGCCATTCAGCTAACCCAGTAGTGCTATACAGATACACACACATCATCACATACATTTACAGCACCTACATCGCACAGATACACGCACACACACACTTCAATATTAATGATTATGTCACTCTCTGTACTTTCTTATTTTTTGTGTACTTCGTAATTGGCGTAATGTTTAGAATAATTAATAATGTTATACTTATTGTCAGCTGTGAAGATACCTCATAGTAAATAAATACATCATAAAAACAAAAAGAAACTTCATGACTTCATTACAACCTTTGTTAACCAGTAACGATTTAACTGCCTTGCCTTTAGAAATCAATTAAGGATCTGACGTCACCTCATGTGAAAAGTATAACTAACTGTCGGACTAAATTGTTTTCGAAAATGAAAGCATGATTTCTAATGATCGCTGTAGTATTCATCTGGAGAGAAGGTTGTCCCGCCCTGTTTCTATCTTTTCACATCAAGTATTAACGTAGTTATACTACTTATGTAGTTGGCAGTAATTTAACTTTTTCATTTATAAATGTTTAATATCACCCCATGTTGTATAAAGGTATTCGCACATTTATCAGAGCCAAAGGATTTGACAGGGCCGAAAGAATCGACCTTTTGAATTATTTGTATGAAATCCTATGTCGCAATCTTACCAGCGCCGAATCGGATGAATCGTCGGTAGAATAAAGAAGGTTTTATTTCATTCGGCGTGGTCGATTCTTTCGGCGCGTACAAGTGTGCGTTCCCCTTAGATCCGTAAACCCCTTCCCGCGGGCACGAAAGTACAACATTGCCCCAAACTTATACCATTTAAGTGTCCTTCATATTTTTCTTTTTTGGGCAAAAATTATGAAATACATCGCCTTTATAATTCAGCCAGTGCTGCCAACTTATACAATTTGAGCCAGCATTAAGTTTTAATTGTGACCTTAATAAAATACAACGTTAATGAACTGTTAACGTCATAACTTCTCGGTTTTCTTCGCCAAGTGGCCATAAGTTTTTGTTTTTGGGCAATTCTGTACTGACAAGAAATATGGGGTGTTGTTTACGTGAATTAATTTTGAAAAGTGGTTCTATGTTTACTTTTCTTTGCGCTTTAGGACTTAAAGGATAAAGAAGATCCCTTTTCATCTTACTGCCGAGTTTTGGAAGCCTTTGTGGGTTCTGGTAATTATTTAATTATTATAACCCACGAAAGTTGGCTGTTTTAATTATTTGACCAAACTAAGAGTAACCAAACTACAAAGAAATCTAAGATTTAAACTAATTTGTAGGATCGGATGAGTAAATTCAGTAGGTATTTCTCTTTAATCTGTTCTCTATTAGAACTTTTTGCAGACAGTTCGTCACGTGCTAAAGAAAAAAAAAGTTTTAGTAAAGTTTTGGGCAGCAAAGGAACTCATATAAAAAGCGATTTACAATTCAAAACGAGTATTTTTTATCTGAATTGATCTTTGTTTCCATTGGGCAAACTTTTATAATACGTTAAAACTGGTCCATTTAACGCTTGCTTAAGAACAAACTACTTGATTTATTCTCTGAGATATTCGCCCTTTAGGTTTAAAGCGATGAATATTCGACTACAAATAGTTTTTAAAGCTCCAACAAAGTGGGTTGGAGCTTTCAATACTTTTATTATCATTTTAGATACCTAAATATAAGTACCAGACGAGCTAGCTAGTTTAGTGTTGCACTATATTTCTATGGAAAGAAAGAAAAGAAAAACTTTGCTGTTAAGGTTATCTGCAAAACGACCATACGCTGAACAGGCTCGCGATAAATAACTTTATTGACCTTCGAACAGTCAAAGTAATTTAGAGATAGAAAACTTTTTTTCAAAAAATAACAACCGACTTCCAAAAAACACTACAAAGTACAAAATAACTTTAATTTCGGAAGTCGGTGACTTTGGATGTGTATTTTAATTATTTGTCACCGCCTTCCGAAATTAAAGTTATTTTGCACTTTGTAGTGTTTTTTTGGAAGTCGGTTGTTATTTTTTTGAAAAAAGTTTTTATTTTTCACTTTTTAGTTACACACCAATTCGAAATTTCATCATCGTTGGAGTCAAAACAATACATATTTATGCGATAGCAACATTCGCGGTTGATTTGCTGTAATTTTTAGGAGTTCCGTTGTCTGTCTCCGAAACGCATCATCAGATCTATATGAAATTTCAATGGGACCATTTCGGCGTAAACTCCTTTCGAACGAAAAAGAATTTTGCAAATCCGTCTATATATAGGACGGAGTTATGCCTGAACATGCATAAAAATATATATATAAACATGTCGAATTGATAACCTCCTTCTTTTTGAAGTCGGTTAAAAAGCAGAAAGAACTAGGCGATATGTTGGGCTCACAAGCTCTTGAAAAAGTTAATAAAAAATCAGACAAAAAAACATTCAACTTCCAAAAAAAAAACACTACGCAGTAATAAACAACTCTGATTTCGAAAGTTGGTGGCAAAAAACGAAAATACAGATCCGAAGATACCGACTTCCCTAATTAAAGTTATTTTTCAGTTTTCAGTTACGGTACATACCCACATCAATTCGTAGACCACTTGCTTTGTAAATGTCACCGTAAGATTATGAACACCATTAGTTTATAATCTATCTAGCGAGATTATAGCACCATACTGCTTACCATACGAATAGGTTAGGTTAGGTTAGAACTTCGACCAACCGCGCGTAAGCCGAGCGAGCGAAGCGAGCGGTGCCGCGGCAGCAGCCGGTGAGCGCTACTTCCAAGTTAGTGGCACTTACTTGACTATGTAGTAATTACGCAAGATACCATCCATCTTGATACCAGGTCACAATTTGACGGACAGCTTATAAACTATCGTAAAATAGTGCGTTAAATTGTAAATGGTTTTTGAGGTTCACAATTTCTCGACAGCTCATAATCTCGACAGATAGATTTTAAACTAACGGTGTTCACAAACTTACGGTGACAGGAAGTATCACAACATCATCAAGATACACAAAGTGGATTAAATACGTATTATCGAAGCTAACGCAAACATTACCCAAGCAAACCAACAAACAAGGATCACCGCTAAGGCATACCCTACGGTAAGTACTTTGAGGATTGGTTTGAGAGGCGGCACGGCGTCCTTACCTTCCGCCTGACGCAGTTCCTTACTGGAAAGGTGTTTCGGGAGGTTCCTGTTTCGGAAAAGGCGGGAGGAAACGCCCGGGTGTTTCCATTGCAAAGATCGCCCTGAGGACACGGTGGAGCATACGGTGGAGATCCGCAAGGCTTGGGCGGAACACCGTCGTGTCCTTGTGGAGGCGATCGGCGGCGGCGATCTCTCGCGTCCAGCCCAGTTCCAGGCCATGGCACGGAGCGAAAGTGCATGAGTAGCCGTCGCTTCTTTCTGCGAAGCAGTGCTGCTCGCGAAGAGGGAAGCGGCGTACGTGAGGGAGAGGCAGTATATTTAAGACCCTGAGATCAAACTTAGGATCTCACAGTAATAGGTACTGTGTATAGAAATTCAGAGAAAAAATATATTGACAATAATGATGACATTCTCAAACAATAGCTGCTTAAATTATCACCATTATGAATGAAAGTAATTGTTAAGAAATTAATACACAAGTAGCAGGTCCTACTAAAATTATAAATGTGAAAGTTTGTGATGTTTGGATGGTTGTTACTCAATCACGCAAAAACGACTGAACGGATTTGGAAGAAATTTGGCACACAGATAGAGTCACAGTGCGTGCCCGCGGAATGATTTCCGACTTCCATGCGGGCGGAAGCTGTTACTTAATAATTTTATCTCAATTTTCCCATTCTTGATATTTGGTACAGAAAGAAACTGCATATTATCTTCTAGTGCTTATTGCTAAGGCAGAGCGTTATTAAGTTTAATCAGCCTTTAAAGTTCCTATTGCTGGGAGAGGGAGTGGGCCATAATCCACCAAACGAGCCCAGTGCGGGCATGGGGATTGGTGGATGTCACATTTCTAGGATATGCCAGTTTCCTCGCGATGTTCTCCTTCACCGTTTTGAGAGCAGTGATGAAGAAATTATTTACACAAAGTAAAGCGCTTGTCTGGGTTCGAACCCACGACCTACAAATCGTAAGTCGGGGCCGTTACCACTGGGCCACCACGCCTCTCGTGCTTTAGGTCGCGTTTTAGGCACCAAAAAATTTAGGACTAAACTATAATAATAGGTCTTTACCTATGAAATTGCCGTTTTGTATGAAAAAAATTAAACGAATTTTTTTCATGAATTTTTTATTTGTATTAATCGAAGTAATCACCCATGCAATCAATGCATCTTTGCCATCGCAGTGGCAGTTTATTGATGCCCTTCTTAAAGAAATCAGCTGGACGGGAGGCAACAAATTCTTCAAAGGCATTTTGTACTGCCTCTCGGGTATTAAATTTTTTTCCCGCCAAGAACTTATCCAAATTCTGGAAAAAGTAGTAGTCTGTAGGCGCAAGGTCTGGTGAGTAGGGCGGATGACGGAGAGCTTCCAACCCCAGTTCTTGCAACTTGGAGACCGTCTGCTGTGCAGTATGAGGTCGCGCGTTGTCGTGCAGGAGCAGCGGAGACGAGCGATTGACCAATGCTGGTTGGAGATGCGCCAGCTTCTCCATCATTGTGTTCAGTTCTTCACAGTACACATCTGCAGTAATGCTCACCCCGTTTGGTAAGAAGCTGTGATGAATCACACCGGCGCTAGACCACCAAACAGTGACCATCACTTTTCTAGGGGTAAGTTTTCGTTTAGGGCATTGTTTAGGTGCTGAACCAGGATCCAACCAACTTGCTGAGCGCTTACGGTTATCAAACAGAATCCATTTTTCATCGCAGGTAACAATGCGGTTCAAAATTCCTTCATTTGTGTGTCTGTTGAGCAGTGCAAGGCACGTCTCGACGCGTACTTCGCGCTGGCGATCATTGAGTTCGTGGGGCACCCATTTGTCAAGCTTTTTTAGCTTGCCAATTTGACGCAAATGGACCAATATTGTTTTGACGCTAACGTCGAAAGCTGCTGCTAATTCAGCCGTAGATTGTGTATCATCAGCTTCCACAATCGCCTTTAATTCGTCATTGTCGACCAAAGTCTTCGGACGACCGCGAGGTTCATTTTTCAGGTCGAAATTTCCAGAACGGAAGCGAGCAAACCAATAACAGGTGGTGCGTTGGTTTGTAGTGTTAGCTCCGTAAACGTCGTTGATGTTGCGTGCCGCTTGTGCCGCGTTGCTGCCACGACGGTACTCATATTCCATAATTACTCGAATTTTTAACGTATCCATGATGACGAAAAAGATTGAAATGCGATGAAAATGTAACACTAATCAATAAAGAAATGACTACTTTTAGAAAAAAAAATCCATGTTTTTAAAATAAAATTAATTTGAAATTAGAATTCTTAGCCAAACAAAAATTATTTTGATTTGAAATGGCCAGTACTGCAGAACGGCAATTTCATAGGTAAAGACCTAATATGTTAAATATCAATGTCTGCTGGAAAAAGGCCTCCCACTCTTTTTTCTACACACATCCAGATCTTTCAGTAGGAGTCAAATTCGTTCTTCCAACTTTGTCTTGGCCTGCCACGACATGTTCGCCCCAATCTAACTTATGATTAACAGGTTTCTGGGTGTACGAGCAAACCCATGCGTAGCATTAGTATCGGTCTTATGCTGGCATCAACACGCAGCAAAAGAATAAAATATTCGTAATTTGAGTTCACATTCAGTAGCCGCATACAATTTGTTTGGCCGTGAATCGATCATTTATCATAGTTTTGAATGTTTGTACTAGAACTATCAATACCCAAATTGAACTCGTATTAGTTTTAATACAAATGCACCTTAACTTGTACACTGAGCGATATCCGTGATTTTATTTAATCGAAAATTCGTATTACAAATACATAACAATTTACGAACTCATATTAACAAGCCTGTAACATATAACTTTGATAGATTCAATATTCGCCTGATTAATGCGTCTGCAAAGACGTCAGGGAAATTTTAAAAAAATGGACCGTTTCTATGTGATTGATTAAATAATATCAATAAAATTGCTATCCTATCATATTGCATATGATTGATAAAGGGGTGTTTACTAAAAAATTAAGCTGTGTGAGATGAAGTTAAATTTAATAAGGAGAAAGATAGAGTGGAGGTGTCTATAACTGTAATTATTTTATTTCTAATCACTCACTTGCCAGACATTCTGCCACAAAATAAAGAGAGTACAGAAGGCAATCACATGTATGTACTTCGATTTCCATACCTACGCTCGGCGGTCGCGCTAGGGTTGTCAACTTTGGCTTATGCAAAAAAAACTATCGTGGTAGTGGCACTCGTATTTAGGTCTTTGCCATGATCACAATTAATCTAAACTCTAATAGTTATGATGGGCGGCGGCTACGCGGGTGGCCCGGCCGGCTCGCCGAGCAGTTCTAACTTAACTATTTATAATGAGGAAGATGAGTGTATTTTTTAGCTTATAAGTACTACAATAAATACCTAATATAAATTTTAAAAATACTACAAGACCACAAAGTCATTTTCGCTTACCCACAACTAACTAGGTATTCTGTGTTACGTTAAAATGAACCATTGAAACACGAGCAAATACCTAGGTACTCACCTCTCTGGTCAACTCGACAACAGGTAGCTTAAAAAAAGACAATTTACAGTTTAATGTTGAATTTAAACAACCGTCCACTAAACAGTTATAGTAACTTTTTAGGGTTCCGTACCTCTAAAGGAAAAAACGGAACCCTTATAAGATCACTTTGTTGTCCGTCCGTCCGTCCGTCCGTCCGTCCGTCCGTCTGTCAAGACCGTTTTTCTCAGGAACGCGTGGAGGTATCAAACTGAAATTTCTATATGATTTATTTAGTTCTACTGTCCCTGGAAGCTGTAGAAAAATAAACCTTCTAAGTCAACGCAATCAAAAGATACAGCCATTTAGGCCGCAAAATTCCGCAAATTTTCGAAACTCGCACGGGAATCAAAACCTACAGGGTACTTCCCGTGAACTTAGAATCTTGAAATTTTGTACGAAGTCACGTCTTATAGTACAGATATAGGAAAAATTACGAAAACCGAAAATTTTTAGTTTCGTCATATAAAAAAAAATATTTTTGACAATTTTGAACTTTTACTTATATACCCACAGGTTTGTACGGAACCCTCGGTGCGCGAGTCCAACTCGCACTTGACCGGTTTTTTTGTTACTATATTTTTGCATTTCACAGACGCGTGTCTCAGGGGATGGCACTCGCGCTCGAACTGGTCCCAACCGATCCGAGATATCGTGTCCGTGAGCGGTGTCTATGTGTCCGTTGCTTGAGCGCACTTTGTATGTAGATTGCCTTCTGTACTCTCTTTATTTTGTGATTCTGCGCCGTAACCAAATAAATAAGATTAAGAATAGGAAGATTATGATAAATGATAATTGATCACTTAGTGGTTAATTTGACATGCTTAATATTATTAGACTATGTCAATAATAATAATAATTTGTCTTATTTTCTATTCTCGCAATCTGGAACCTAAATCAAATGGTCCGTCGGGTCAGCAGCATACGAGAGGCATAGTGCGGTCAACTAATTTGGCGATGCTCGGAGAGCACAAAGACTAGCAGTGAGTATCGATGAGAAGTGAAAACATAATACAATGGATCAGTCAGCAAGGAAATAGCGGATCCATTTAATTTTTAAATATTGACCCAGAAAACGTGTTAAAAGATTTACATAGCGTACCTACACAAATAAACGTTATTTTTATTTCGCTGAAGAATTTCAATAACAACGATTTACACAATAAATTTACAAATTGTGCTAAGTTCCACCCTACTAATATTATAAATGTGAAATTTTGTATGTTTGGATGTTTCGATTTTTGAAAGAAAGAAAAATAATGTTTATTCTGCACAAACAAAACGCACCTTACAAAAAAAAAAAATACTAACAAAAGTAAAATGCACTTAAACAATGTGGACAAAAGCCCCGTATTCAGGTTGAAAATTTACACATTATTGTCCATTGACTGTTATGTCAGTCAAGGACTGTTATGTTTGTCAATAACAAAGTCAAAAACTGCTGAACGGATTTAGATGAAATTGGGCAAACAGATAGATTTTAACCTACATTAGCACATAGAGTACTTTTATCCCGGTAGTACGTTCGGATAATTTCCGATCTCCATGCGGGCGAAGACGCTGGCAAAAGCTAGTTAAAAATAAATCCGTGACAGCGCCTCATAATACAAAACATAATTCCTTCAAAGTTCAACACCTTATTAATATACTCTAACGACCATTTCAATTGTCTTACTAAGATACTTTTAACTGAAAGATATTAAACGATTAATTACCGAAACAACTTTAAAAGTTAGATACTTAACTTTAATCTTCCAATCTTAGCTCCAGTTTAAAGTCTTTGATAAGGCTCCAAAGTCTTTGAAAGTAGTGTAGTTAACCCTTTAGGCTGTTTTCAGACATGATCACAATTACTGTGTCCTGACTTAGTATTAATTTTTGATCTAGTACTAATAATAATGGGCCTTAATTAGAGGCCTTGGTCTTGTAAAGTTGAAGATTCATTGAATTCTTAGAACAAATTAATCGGTGATCCATAAGGTTTTAATTATACTTGCCTACTTTTAATCGACGCTTGTGATATAATATTTAAGGAGAATTTTCTTTTCTTTGATGACCTGGCTGCTTAGGGCTATTGTTATCAATATTAGAATAATTTATTGACAAATATCCAGCGTTGCTAGCAATATACCTCTACTAATTCGTTATCTAAGAATGAGTCTTTACCACACAAAAACTACAAAAATTCTGTAGGTTCGTTAGCATTGCAGGGTCGGAAATCGATGCGGAAAACTGTAACCAGGAATTCAGCACATGATTCTAGACACCCGCGTATATTTTTTTTGTCGGTTATTAAAACTAAAATCTGCTATTTCATAGAAAAGTGCAATAATACCTACGGGGTCAAAATGTGTGGAACAGTACATTTTTATTTTAATGAACGACTAAGAATTTCAACCCCCGCGGTTTCAAAATCATGTACTCATTCCAGGGTAAAAGGTTGTGCGTCGATGTCCTTGCCATCCTGTTTATTCCCAAGGCATGACCAACGGCATAGCGTTAGCATTTTTAGAAGAAGGAATGTCTTATACGTCGTAATACATAAGTTACAAGAAAGCTACATATTGACTAAACTTTTTGAATAAGTAAAATACTATTTCAAATCTGCCAACGAACCTCGAGTTCGGGAGAGGGGCGTGTTAATAAATGTACAAAATATACAAGGGGAATACTGCCCTTCCCAGACTGGCTAATTAAATTCTACACTGGATTTATGATGTTCCAAAACTGTTGGTTTTCATTTAACTGTTTGAGTTTTGAAGTGAGGTTGAAATCAAGTTGACACCTAGCCTTGCACGTCGCAGTTTTGACTTGTTAAGTTCAGCAGTGGGATGCAATAATTCACGTTGCTACGAACCCCCCCAGTGGGTTTCAACATTGTCGTTGCGGAGGGGCTCAGTAGCCGTGGTCTCCCAGGCACGGTGAAGCGAAGAGAAACCCCAAGGTGGGGCCCCTCGTCAGGGCTATTGCCTCAAAGCCGACGACGTAGCGGCCAAAAAGTAGGTTGCGGTGAGGTGCACCGCAACTGAGGTGGGCCACGATGTCGAATGGGAAGCATCGCAGCTGAGGCTTACGGGCTGTGGTAGAGGAAGAGTGCCGGTGCTTCTGAGCAGCGCTCTTCGCTTCCGTGGTCTGGACGGGGCCGCCACCGTATGATGGCGGACGCGGTGGGGCCGCAGGGGAGGAGGAGTGTCGGTATAGCGTTGGCCGCTCTTCCTATCCCCTGCGGCGGAAAAGTGGTAGGCGGCGGGGCCACAAAGTTGCCAAAAGTGCGTAGCATTTTAACGTATTACAAGAAAACATGAAATTTGAGGCCAATATTCTAACGAGTGTTGTACCGGACCTAAAAAGAATAGCACCATCCCCTTTCTGGGTGTCTTAGAAGGCGACTAAGGGACTTACTAGAGAATGGGCAGCAGCGTTCTCTTTAAATTTTACCACCATACTGTGATCGCCAACCCGCCTGCCAAGCGTGGCGATTTTGGCAAAACCCCCGTTTGGGGGAGGCATATGTCCAGCTGTGGACGTCTTTCGGCTGAAATGATGATGAATGATAATTGTAACGAGATGTATTGCAGATTCTAATGATTTATAATAATCATTAGAATCTGCAATATCTCGTTAGAAAAAAAAAATGAAGGACGACGCATAGCCTGAACCGCTGGGTCTAAAAGCATGAAATATTGCACAAGAGAACACAAGCTATGAAAAAAAAAATCAACATAAAACTTGACACTGATTTGTAAATTGCAAAAATCGTAACGTAATTCAAAAAGGCTAATAAAAGACGTTCTAAGTGCAAAAAATTAAAAATTAATTGTATTTATATACAATGCAGAGATACCTTTCACTATTAATAATAGATTTCTTCCAATTACAGACATACTGACAGCTAAGTGGCTTCCCTTGTACCCAGCCATTGGGATATTTATAGAAGCTCGTGTTTTTATCAAAAGGACTGGGTTTCTTACTTAGCACTGTTGTCAAACAAAATATTTGTGCCAGTTTTCATAAGTTTGAGATTTTCAAACAATCAAAAGCATTCAGAGGCAAATTATTGTTTTTGTTTTTATTACGGACATCAATTTCACCTTTGTTTTATTCAAATAAAAATGTAATCTTAGAAAGAAAACCTATCATCACCACGTGCCTAGCTTTTTCTCAACGATATTGGGGTTGGCTTCCAGTCTAAACGGATGCAGCTATTACCAGTATTTTACATGGAGCGACCACCAATCTGACCACCCCAACCCAGTTACTGGGTAATACGATACCTCTCGGTAAGATTGACAGTTGACAGATTGTCAAAGTCTGACAACCAATCTTACCAAGCCGAGACCAGCGGCTTAGCGTACTTTCCGAGGCACGGGAAGGAAAACCTATATTTAGTAGAATTTTAAAAGTTTCTCAGTACCTTAAGAAACACAAGAACCACCTTAATTAAAACGTCGTACAAAATTGTTTAATATCCATAATAGACTACCACGACCCGTTCACTTACCTACCACAACTACAGCACATCGCAGCGTCATTATGTGGGCAATCAGTGTCGCTGCAACTTCTTGCAATTGCGTTGTCACTAGAACTTGCGATGCGGTTACGCTGTGGCTAGTGTATGCAGACAGACAGATAAATGATAAATGATAAATGATAAATGATGGCCTTCATGTGGTTGTATCGCCTACACGGTTGATTTTTACGTTCAAATGTGGTCCATATGAATCAACTATTAATTTTTATACAAATTAGTACCCGTCCGCGTGTTGTCGTTGTGGTGTAGTGGTAGTACGTGTGATCGGGCCCTAAGTGGGTCAGACGGTAGGAATTTCTAACGTCATAAGATAAAAAATATCTTGACTAACAAAGCCTTTTCAATCCTTTTATTAAAAGCTGAAGAGACCTGGCTCTCAACCAATTTTTTCAAACAATACCTCCACAGACTATAGACTTTGCATGACTTACGGCAACCGAGAAAAAATAAAAAGGTAAGTATTAAATTATCTTTCCATTCGCACGCCATTGTTGAAAAAGCGGCTGAACTCCAGTAGAAAAATCTAGAACGATTTGTAGATTTTACTACGCAATTTTTCCGTCGCATTGAAATTGAAATATTGCTTTCACTTCGGGTCAATGGATACGTTTTCCATCTCAGGCGGCTTGACTCGATCAGTGTAGATGCGACTTTTTTTTTGAATTCGTAAGATACCTGACTAGCACCTAGTGATTTAATGTAAATAATGTCCATCTGACAAAGATATCCTGAAATGTTTTAAACTGTTTTTTTTTTTATATTGCATGTTTAGATTTTGATACCAGTTTGAATAAGAGTAAAGATGATGTTTCCCTACATAAATATCAAAACCGTATCGCTACTGGTCTTTAGACCACATCGAATACAAAGTCGCTCAAAAGAAACCTACTGAGTTTTGAGAGGGTCAAATTGATCACTATGGGTTGACAGAATTCAATAGACAAAATACAAGTCAAATGAGCGTCAACATATTTTTGATCAAATTAGTATGCTGTTATGCAGAGTCAGCAGCACTTAGAATGGTTTGAGCCCTTTCTCTTCTTTTTCGTCATTCCCACGATGATGAAGCTCGCGACCACATATACGTCGCATCTCCAAGTTATGTGGTTTTCTGCAGTGTGGCTCCCTCTGTAAATGCTTCACTAACAACTAGCCTTCTCGATCATTTCTGACCATCTTGCTGCTTCTCTGCCTTGAGCATGTTTAGCTCTCCACAAAACCTACCTTCCATTCTCCACACCACCTACATTCTTCGCATAACCGTAATTCAAAAAGCAACCTAGTAAATAAATAACATGCAGTAAATAATTTAACAATACCAGCACAGTTTCCAAGTAATTGCACACCACAAATCAAAAGCCAGAATTTACTGTTCATACGTATATTCATATGAAACCGCATTTTGTCCGCTAACAGTTTGTCTTTATATAATCCCTGTTTCTGGCCTCCATAGCCACAAAGCTATTAATCGGGCCGAAACTAGGCCGGGGCCTAATGCTGGCTGATATGGAATATTTGTCCACGTAATCCGAACAGCGTGGCATTAGTCTTTGCCGGGTATGTAACGTAGGTGGTCTGTGCGCTGCACGTGAATTAGTGGTTCGTGTGAGAGCGAGCTTTGGTCGAATATTTCGTCGATTGACGGTTTTGAAGCTGTGTGCTGAGAAGAGGTTTAGTCTCGTCATGATAGGTCCTAGACAATTTTACTCATGAAAACCCGTGTCTCGTTGTTTCTCGCGTAGCATAATTGGCACAATGCTGGGACAAAGTACTACTTTCGATGAGAGAGGGCGGACCGTATGCCAACAGGCGGGTCTAGCGCGTTGGTAGATATCACATGTTTTCGAATTTTTGGTTCTAGGATGTTGTCCTTCATCGTTTTGATACCAGTGGTGATGCAATAATTAACACGAAGTAAAGCATCTTTTCAGTGTCATGACCTACAACTAGTAGTTCACTGCCGTTACTACTGAGCAAGCACTGCTAACTGCTTTCCGTTTCTCAGCCTATAACGTTCCCACTGTTAGAACACAGGCCTCCTCTCCGTAAGAAAGAGTGGGCCTTAATCCACCACGCGGGCCCAGTGTGGCTTGGTAGATGTCATAAATGTCTTCGAACTTTTGGTTCTAGGACATGCCGGTGTCCTCAAGATGTTTTCCTTCACGTTTTGAGAGCAGCAGTGAAATTATTTACAAAAAGTAAAGCGCCTGACTGGGTTCGAACGCACGACTTTACAACTCATAAGTCGCGTCTAAACCCCCATAAATATGCAGAATAGAAAATAGTTTACAAAATAGCAGTGTCAAAAAATTCGGAATCAAATAAAAGATATTCATAAAAATAGACAAAAAGCAATGACATGCCACAATCATAAAGAGATAAAATCACCTAAAACAAAAACGTCTACTAAAAACAAAATAGAGCGGCCACAATACTACACCACTGAATTGACATTAATAGCCTATTCAAAATACAGCAAACTTTTCAGACCCAGTAAAGATGATAAGCGGCTCATAAATATTTCCAACTGAACGAGGGTCCCAAACCCAAATCAGCAGAAAAAATAACATTTTCCAACAAACTAATAATATGTGTTTTCTAACAAAATATCTTAGAATTTTTATGTGACTTTGGAAAGCTGAATCGGATTCAAGCCGGGACGTAAAGGCGTATAATAAAAAGATTTTACGGTCAATGAATGCTGCAACAGATAGGATGGCCGAGAATATGATTTACTACTTTTAAGTGAGGCGCGAGTGTGAGCGACTACCATTTTTTTAACCACGTTTCAAACGAAAAAAACAACACACAAAAACAAAATTTAGGTTCATAGGTTTTTTTTTTTTTTTTTGGGTGGGAAATCATCAAATGACTTCTCCTGCTGAGTAGAGCAGGAGGGCGTGTCAGACTTTTACTGACTAAAACCCACCCGTGTTCCCTCAGTAGCCCGTATGCCAGGGGCCGTGGTATCTCTTTCGAACAAACCCGCACCCCTGGCAGGCATCGGCCCTTGCGGACCCCACCAGTGGTTGCTGACATCTTTGACGGCGCACGTGAGGAACACAACGCGCCGTCCCGTCTACCACTTTTCGGCCGCAGAGGATAGGGAGAACGGCTGACGCTATACCGACACTCCTCTTCCCCTGCGGCCCCACCGCGTCCGCCATCAAACGGTGGCGGCCCCGTCCAGGCCACGGAAGGGAAGAGCGCTGCTCAGAAGCACCGGCACTCCTCCTCTACCGCAGCCTGTAACCCTCAGCCGCGATGCCTCCCATTCGACATCGCGGCCCACCTCAGTTGCGGTGCACCTCACCGCAACCTACTTTTTGGCCGCTACGTCAATGGCTTGAAGGCAAAAGCCCTGACGAGCGGCCCCACCGTTGGGTTCCTCTTGGCTTCACCGTGGATGGGAGACCACGGTTACTAAGCCCCCCCGCAACGACAATGCGGGAACCCACTCGGGGGGGAGGTTCATAGGTTAAGGCGACGATAGATGACAGCTACCTACAGCGATGCACTGCCACCCGTTGCTCGCAAGAGACCCCGCCTCAACGCGCATCAAGTTTTTCGAAAAACAACCCATGTCGATTTATCAAACACAATTCAAAGAAAAACCGTATACTAAATTTTGGGTGACTAAATTGTCTTTTAGATGGTGAAAGTTTCATGGAAATACACCCGATAGTTTTTGCGTGACTATCATTTTTATGTCCGCGATAGACATTACTTTACCAATTAATTACATTATGTTATAAAAATATTATTTAAAATATTCACATATCAAATGACGAAGAAAATTGTCTAGTTTCACATATATTGTTTTCAAATACATAAGGAAGCCGTTTAGACGTGATCTTCAATAAAAAGTCCTTAAAAGTCGGCTGTCTGCGCCTTAACACAAAGTTGAGATGACATGAGTTACTTAAAATATTACCTACAGCTAGGTTTAAATATATTATGTGCCAGTGAGCCCCAAACTAGACAGTTAGTCTGAATCTTGCGGCTCTGAATGAAAACTCGATTAGAATCTACGGAACGCTTATAAGGCATTTCCTTTGACCAGGGTTGTCTTGAAAAGTTAAAATCAGCTAGGTTTAAGTGTGGTACATTTAAATGTATGTCTACTCGAAAATCCAGTTTACTTACGCCTTTAGAGAAATTCAGCAAAAATTATAAAATAAAAAGATAAAAGAAATCGCCATGAGAACCGCTTGTCGGGAACTACGATGCAACAGTCAGAGAACGCCTTCAAACAGTTTAAACCTTTAAAATTATCAACTACATGCTTCAAATCACATAAATGTAAGAGTAACGCCTTTTTTGTGTCGGTGATTCTAAATCAAAATTCAAATTAATCTATTCAAACTAGGCTGAGAATCAGAACATCAAAATTACACGAGACAGTCTCCGAGAATCCTGCCTTCAATTAGTTTGAATATGAAGCATAGGTATATATATTTACAATTAGGTTAATTACATGAGTACCCCACTACAGAATAATGTGTAGTTTTCTTATAACTTACACCAAACAAACCTTTTTGATTCCTAGCGGTAGATCTCCTCTCTTTTATGACCTCCTGGTCTGTGGAACAGAATCCCGAGCGCTCCGCATCGCACTGCTTGTAACACTTGTGACTATGGCCGTCACTGATGTAGCTTGGTACTTAGCAGCCGAGTAATCGAATTATCACATTCTGTACTACACTTTTTTCAATATTATTATGTGTGCTGAGAGTTATGGGACACTTTAAAGACTTTGATTTTAAATTGCAAGGAAAAGCTAACACTGTGTTCTCTGGGTAGGGTATTTTTTTAGTTTTAAATTGTATTTTTTTACTGTTTGGTTTTCCTGTGCGTGTGTGCGAAAAAAAAAGGAAAGGTTTTTCTTTTATTTGTATAAAAGAAAAACCTTTCTTTTTTTCTTTCCAACTTTTCTAAATCACACACACTAATAAATTAATGAATGAAGTATTAACTTAGTTTTGTATCAGAAGAAACGTCCATAGTATGATCAGTTCCAAAAGTCAGATGGTCTGGTCCTGATGAAAATATAAACAAACGGATCAGAAAATATACCTGTGAAATCCAATTTGTAGAGCCACTTATAAATTGAATACTATGATATGATTATTTGGATAAGTACTTAAACATGAAATTCTAATTTGACAGCACCCTAAAGAAGTTTTTCATTTGACAATCCACGTTCATTATAAAACCGCAACTTAAGTCGATGACTATTCACTAACAATTTAACTATAATTCAATCAAACCATAATTCTTGAAAAATATGTTTTGTTTTTTTTTTTTTGGTTGGGAAATCATTAAATAACTTCTCCCACTCTGGGTGGAGCAGGAGGACGTGTCTTTTACTGACTAAAATCACCCGTGTCCCTACACAGGCTACTGAGGGATCAGTTGCCTGTGTGCCAGGGGCGGCGGTATCTCTTTCGAACAATCCGCACCCCGTTGTTGGACGACGTTAAAAAATCGCGTGGGGATTTTATCACGCCCGGGATTTTGAACTTTTGGAGTTGAACCGAGCGTTAAGAATTCAGCACAGTGCGTCCCAGTTAGTTGAAAAACACACTGTTCGATATTCAACTCTTGGCGAATAGCAGTGCGTTGAATATCTAATGCGCGATCAAATCTCGCCTCGATATTTTTTAACCGAATTCAAAAAGAAGGAGGTTATCAATTCGACATATCTATATATATTTTTTATGTATGTTCGGGCATAACTCCATCATTATATTGCAAAATTCTTTTTTTGTTCGAAATGGGTTTAATAGGAAATGGTGTCATTTAAATTTCGAATAGATCTGATGATGAGTTTCGGAGACCGACAACGGAAATCTTCAAAAAGTTACAGCAATTTAACCACGATTGCTGCTATCGCATAAATATGCATTGATTTGAACCTGAGGATGATTAAATTTCAAACTGGTGTGGGGTAGGTACTATAACTAAAAAGTGAAAACTAAAAAAAAAACAACAAAAAAACATAAACGAATTCCGAAAAACACTACAAAATGGAAAATAACTTTAATTTCGGAAGTCGGTGACTTTGGATGTAAAAAAAAAAAATTTTTTTCATGTCCCTGCGAACGAGAGCTTGGCGTGATTTTACCGATAATTCCACAATAATGTTGTAAGTGGTCCGGTATGTGACACCCGAAAAAAATCCACCCGGGAAAATTTTACTAACGTGTTTTTTAGATTGGCCCAAAAAGGTTAACCCTCAAATCAACTCGTATATCTACTTATACCATACCATTTTTCAAATTCCAAAAAACATTCTCAATAAATATTCACAAACACTTACATATATTTAACCATTTGAAAACCAAGAAGCTAGATCGATTTTCACATAGTTTTCACAAGTTCTATTGAAGGTTGGTTCAGTTTTATATTTCAAGTTATTCAAACAGTTAGCTAGCCTTTGTGGCTGGATATTCTGAAACACGAAGCTCAGACTAAGTTTCATACTTTAGCGCTAAAACTTGGTACAATTTTAGCACGTGAGCAATTTTGTTGAATACGTGCTGAATATTTGAAACCTGTAGTTTTTGCATGTGTAGTATTTATTGTTCTTGTGAACGGTAATCTTGATTTTGGTGAAGCTATCGTCACTTTCCACGGATAAACGATAATGGAACTTTTAATTTCACAAATAAATCGGAAACTACAATTATTTGGATTTAATTAGATTTTAGTGATTTATATTTAGCGTTAGCACCTTTGTTGTTAAACAGGTTGTTTATAAACTTTCTAATTATTCAGTATTTCATAGCACAAAGGAAATAAAAACAAAAGCAATACGTTACCGCCTAATAAAATTGCCGCAAGTTTTAACCGTGGTCTCAACGACATTACCAAAAACGATTAACGACCCAAACTTTTTTTTGTGTATTACATTTTTGTTATTAAATTCCCTAAAGGACCAGCTTAAGTCTTTTTGTGCCAACAAACTCATCAATCTAGTCGTGAAGGTTAAATTCTTCGAAAATGGACGCCTGTTTTAATTTTATAGCCTAAGGATCTAATTACCCGTATTTGTGTGCCGTTAATTCGTACTTGGCGGCCATTTCGTCTCGAGTTAATGTTGGTAAAGAATACTTAATTTTGTTAGGTTACATTTGATGCTTGGATATTACAAAGATTGTATGTACTGTGTTCATAAGATAAGATAATCATTTATTTGCTCAAACATGAATATTTAAATGCAACAAAAATTGTCAGCATACAAAAGATGTTAAAAGTATGCATAAAAACAGATGATCGGGTTAACAAAAATATTATCATAAAATTATACATAATGTATTTACATCAAAGATGAAAGCAATTTTGCCTATACATAAGGATGACAAAGATATTTCAGTCATCAATCTAGCACAAGTCAGATTATTATTTATTCACTGACCCTAATGTATCAATTTATATCATAAATATCTACATCAAAATAGGTTCTAAAGAAGCTTTTTTCCGTTACTTAGAAAAGCCGAAAAAACATACCAAAGCTTTAGTGGTTATAAAAAAAAGCACTACATTTCAAAAGAAGTGATACTTATCACCATTGAAAATATAACATAAAAGCAACCACAAAGCTGCTAGCTCGGCTTAAAACGGCCCATAACACTTTTTCGTTGTATAAAAGGCTAGAAAATTTCGAATAAAATTTTAATAAGAAGCAAAAGTTGCCGCATTTGGGAGACTCACGTATGCATCGCTGACTCCTAGACTTTTAACCACTTTAGCTAACGAGGCGAACACAAAAACGTCCATCTCTTAAAGTCTAAACCATTTCTCGCTTCACTTTGAACGCATATAATTAACATTTCTTAGTTGGAGGTGAACGGGGTTCAATGTTAAATCTATGCTGCTCCTATGAGATTCTTTTTTGTGGTTTAGTGGTCGATTACTTTGTAGTGAAATACTGTCATTTACACAATTGGCCACTGATCAAACGATTGAAAACCCATCAAAACTCAGGAAATAATTTAATGAAAGCTCGTGTTGGAACGGCTTATTAGTCCATTCACACGAATTTATTCGCCCGAACCTATACGATCACTACCAATAATAACTTGCAATACGTACCGTAGGACACGTATATCTAAGGCACATCCCAGGTTATACGCACGTGACCACAGCATGTTTGGTTGGAATTTGAAATAGGAATAGGACAATTTTGCAATGGCAGCGCCTTTATGTCGTACCGGTAAAGGTGATTTTTGTAGTGCAAGTGTTACCAAGTGGTCCTTACTATAAGATTAAATTATTTGCTAGCAACAGGAATGAACTTGAAAAAAGAAAATAAGTTGGATGAGATCTTAAAATAATTATCGCAGAGTAATGAGCCAGCTTAAGCAATATCAAAAATGTTATGAATTTTAAGAAATTAACATAATCTTTTTGAAAGCTAATGGGTCCGTGCCTCAAACTGCTCGCCATTACGCAAATGTTAAGAAATTACTAAAAATGATTTCACGATTTTTTTATTAAGATACTGGAACGCATAAATACACCATGGTTTAGTTCCCCTTATTATAAAACAAGGTTTCGTTCGGTATGGTTTAAACCATCGAGCCTGTTTTTGACATGAGAACTTAGAACTGAAATCGAAATATAGCTCCTTTTACAAAACTGACAATTTAGCACGACTAAGTTGTTAGTTTAGTAAAAAGAGTTAGTATTTGATTTCAGTTAGGTTCGTATTTCAAAAACAGGCTCGATGGTTTAAACCATACCTAAAGAAAAACCACGTTAATAAGGGGGTGTGATTAATACATGTTGATCACAATATGTTTGTGATCAATATTTTATAAAATTGTAGGTCTTTTGTGTTTCGGTTTATTTCCATTTTTGCTTTTATCAAGGGTCATGTCTCTTATAAAGTCCAGACATAATCTTGTTCAGGTCATGTGAGGACTATGTATATTAGTGCCTTAAATGGTTTTTTGAGTAAAGAACCACACAGATTTGAGTGGACCACTCCAGTCAGAACAAACATTTGTCAGTAATCGTGTAGCTCAACTCAGAACTTGAGGAGCTCAATGACTCGACGAATACCAAAAGGACATTGGGGTAGGCCGCATGAAGTACTAAACTCATGAACTCAAATATCATTTACATTTATTGATTGAATATTAATAAGAACGCGTTTTCCTGTCACTAAAAAGTATTAGTATTTTTTGTTAGCCGACGAAAAATTATGTGGAGGTTTTCACCCGACGCGTACATTTTACCTTATTTCTTTTAGTGCCTGTTTGTGGTAGCTAAAACCATTATTTACTATGGGCAACTTTAGCTCTTTTAAAACAGAAAATATTAGTAAAAAACATATCAGTGCAATAACTAAACTTAATTTATTAGGTTCACAAAGAAAATACTTCCATTCTTTATAATCACAATTCACCTCATTGTTATTTGAAATAAGAAACCTAACTTTATTTTCAGGTTTACCATTCCAATATTTTTAAATCCAATGCAAAATACCCTTTAATCTTATAAGTAGGCATTATACAAAGGCATGTATAATTCTAGAATATATGTGGGTTGTAAATAAACGAATCGTAAAGAATTAGTTGACTTTCATATGCCCGATGCGATACAGAGTTTAATTGCAAAAGGTTAAACCACAAAATACGCCGCAATATTTAATATATCAGTTCTAACCGCACTACTAACCTAACCACACAAAATGACGTATGATTAAAAATCTTTCATAATGACGTGGGTATTAGTGCGTAATATTTATATTTTTCAAGTTTTGCATTTAAACATTTATATCACGCTTATAGGGCAGAGGTGTACCTACAGTACACGCACATTTCACCAGTTATGTTGCATTAAATAAACGTAGTATGAATGTCTAGCTGTTGCCAGGAGATTCGCCCGCATGGATCTTGAAAATAATCCCACGGAAACGTACTACCACGATAAATGTTGTAGTCTAGGTTATAAACTATCTGTGTGCCAAATTTCATCCAAATCCGTCTAGCCGTTTTTGCGTGATTGAGTAACGCTTGGGCCGAGGTTAAGCTGCGATTGCCACGGTTGGTGTGGATGGGTGAACATCACATTAAGCCTTTGGTCTTGGCTGTGATTTGTGGATCTTTGACAGTCGTTACGGGTCGTCAGAAGCCCGAAAGTCTGACAACCAGTTTTATCATGGGGTATCGTATTACCCAATAATTGGGTTGTGGAGGTTAGTTAGACTGGAAGCTGACCCCAACATAGTTGGGAAAACGCTAGGCAGATGATGATGGTCGCGAATAATATGATAATTAACATAATATTAACCTACAAATTGAAGAAAAACGCAAGAAAATTTTAATTTCACGGGCTACAAGGCCCAAGTATTACTTAATACTAGTTTAAAGCGATTTGATTGGTTGCAACTAGTTTGAAGTAAGGCTAATGCTTGACTCTAGGGTCAGGTTCTGCAACACGGTCTTAGCTTTCATAGGCACACATGCGGTCAGCCGCCCTGTGGGCGGTTAGGTTCAGCGGTTAGAATTGGATGGAATTTTGTGGCAGTTTAGTGCGTATAATATGAGCGGTGTTATATTAGCTATGCAGTAAGATTCCCTTGCAGTTAAACGCTAGTACGTATGCGGGCTTCATGGGTCGTAGCTAATTTTTTGTTTTTTTGTTTAGGATACAAAAACCAAACTATTGCAGTTGCAATTGAAATTAATTGAAATAAATGCTTTGAGTTTGCAGATTAATTTGTTTAGCACTTACATCGCACGATGTGGCTTTTCCTTTCTGTAAGTACATTGCATGGATCGTTCCTTCTGTATTAAATCTGTCCCGTGTTCTCGATCTAATAACCCTTCTTCTCAAGATAAAATAAGTCTACTTTTTCTTTTAAAAGCATCGGCTTAAGTAATGGAAGATGATTCTTTTATTATTTGGAAATGCAGTATGAGGCACAAAGTTTATTACTTTTTCTCGAATATCACCTTATCACATTACTTCTGTAATTTACCTATCAGAATAATAATATTGTAATAAGAAATAATGGAATTTTTGTTATGAATAAGGTGCGATATTGATATTACTTTAAAAAAGTTCTTTTTGAAGTAATATTACGAATGTAATGTGTCGTGTGTGTGATTTTATGACTCAGGCACAATACTAATAATAATCTACTACTGTGAACATATGTCGGTATATATACATAGGTAAGTATGTTGTTCAATATTGAGTTGTATGTTGAGCTCCTTAAGTTCTGAGTTGAGCTGCATGATTACTGTATCTGTGTGGTTCTTTCCTCAAAAGACCATTTCAGACACCAATCTACATGGTCTTCATATGATCTAAGCAAGATTACGTCTGGACTTTAAAAGGGACTGTGACTTCTTAGTTTGTTTCGGCTTGTCTTCTCAGAGTAGTCAGATCGGAAACGTAGGCCTCGTCAAATTTTAAAAATATAATTGACATGTAAAAGGGTTTGTACAAACCTACATCATCATCAATATCATAATTTCAGCCGAAAGATGTCCACTGCTGGACATAGGCCTCCCCCAAAAGGAGGGTTTTGCCATAGCCACGCTAGGCAGGCGGGTTAGGGATCGCAGTATAGTGGTAAAATGCATAGAGAATGCTGCTGCCCAGTCTCCAGTAGGTAAGTTGCCTTCTACAACACCCACGGGAAGAAATGGGATGGTGCTATTCTATTACGTCCGGCACCATACGGCACAGGAAAATCATTTGTCATTATTTTTAGAATAGTTCTGCTAAGAAATACCTAAGATCATAGCAGCATCCCTTGCCCATTGCAATCACAATACTGAGAATTTGAAGGAAGTTGCTAATGCACTGATAAGTTTGAAAAAAATCGTCTGCTCAACATAGTAAACAAATTCAGATTTATTTATTCATATTATACATGAAGACAGGGCGATGAACCCCAAACTACAGGTCTTGTATTGATTTAAACTATTTCCTGTATCTTGGGGGTCGGAAATGAATAAATATAAATAATGCAATGAATGTTCTTACATTGGCAAAATGAAAGGAATTATCATTATAAGTGTATTTAAGAATTACCCCACAGGATGAGTCATCAATCATTTGTCAATATCCATTGCTGAACATACGCCGACTGTTATAAAAATCAGCCTTTGACGTTTTTGGTTCAAGGACATGCCGGTTTCCTCACAACATTTTGTCCAGAACGCTAGAAAGTAAAGAGCTTATTGAAAGCCAAACGGACATAAGAAAACTGTCCATCCTCCTAAAAAAGCAAATAAAGCCAGCAGTAACTACGTCACATGGGACAGTTAATATAGGGAAAGGACCAGAAAATGTGAAGACAAATAGGAATAGTTGGCCTTTCGGGCAAGCACTTCAGTAAACCCAAGTAATTTATTTGACTCTTACCGCTCACTTTAGGGAAACTTTCCGACGTCCAACGTATCCAATGCGAGCCCAATTTTTCATAGTTGAGGAGATTGCTAGCAGTGCATTGCGGTCGGCCTACAATTCTAGGCATAAATCTAGACCGCCTCGCTTACTCGACTGCATTTACATACTCAAGAGACGTTAACGACACGACTTTGGGCTGGAGTTGTAGTAATGTTTTTTTTTTTCCATCGTGTATGTCATTACGACGTTTAAATAATTATTCGTGGTTTTCCATGATTTCTTGAAGAATGTGACAAACATCAAAACATACTAACTTTCACATTATTATAGTTGGATACCCTTATCACATACCATATTTTTATCAATCATTAATAGATGATGTAGTAGTGCACAAGAAATTGATATGACATCTTCTACATTCCCTTCTGTCTTTCCGTAATTGGAGGCCACCAGCTATCAAGCAAGCTAGGGTATTTTTTTAAAGACAATAGTTAGAAACTGGGATGTTGCATTATTTGCCAGGAACATTCTGCAAAAGGGCCAGACGCGGATAAGTCCTGTCCTAAATCGTCTGGAAATCGGTTAGAGAATTCAAAGTGACTGATATTTTTCATATTCGAATGCGTGCACCAGCCTACAGCTCCTGGACATTAATCTAGACTAATGCACGTACATTTACAGATTATGGAGTAGTGATAAAACGTTATTTTGCCGGCTCCACTCTTGTTTTTACTTATTTTCGTAATAGAATAATGTAGAGCCAAATAAGTATTTATAATGAAGATGACGTGAACTTTCTGTCCCTCGGAAACTACGTTAAGCCATAAGTATAGGGTATCAGTCGTTATAGGTCGTCAGAAGCGCGAAACTCTGACAACTAGTATTACCAATGTGTATAGTATTCCAGCCAATTCAAACCGCTTTGGTGACCGCTAAAGCTAACGCCGTATTACACGAACCTTACTCAAGACATTACTTCAAACTAGTTGCAACCAATAAAAAATTTCTTACGGTTTTTGCGTTGATTAAAATTTTATTCGCGACGGTAATACGTATGTAACTGGATTGTTGAGGTAAGATAGGGCAGCCGTTTAGACTGTAAGCCGACCCCAATATAGTTGAGAAAAGGCTAGACAGTATTTACATAGAGTTTAACGTCTACGCTACGCTAGGAAGATAATGAATAGAGATGAAGATTCCGATTAGTCACGCTATAGATTGTGACCCAATAAATCAAAATGTCAACTTTCTGTTTATTAAAATTCATTTTGCAGCTACGGGTAAATGTTTTGAATTTTTACAAAAATAGCTTTTAATCGATCTATTTATTGTGCCCCTTGTTTCAAGAAATTTGTATAATACACTAAACACTATCGCATTAAATACTAGAAAAATTCACCTTCTATAAAACTATAATTTACGCGGATAAGAATCGCCTAAATCCTTACGATATCGGTTAGAATATTCAAAATGACAGATTTTTCATATTCGAATAGATTGCAACTACAGTTCTGGGCATAAATCTAGTCTAATGCAGGTCCATTTACATACCAGCGGGGCGGGAACGACACGTTTTTGTGAAAGCAAAATGCCGTGATTTATTTCAAAATGTTTTTGCATGGGTAATTAAAATAATTATGTGGTTATTATAATAATATTTGAGTTATTTCATGTGGGGTTGATTGGTTAATTATTTATTGACTAGACTGATTGTGGTCTAGCTTAGCATTTACATAACAAATCCAATTTGAAATTATAATTGTTATTGAGTTAATAATTGTGGACTAATAAGGTTAAGGTTAAGGATTTGGTTACTTATTTTAATGCTACTTCATTTATTGTATCGGTAGGAACGTCATTTTGGCCCGTCGTCATTTTGGGCTTTGCTTTATTCAGATAAAACAAACTTAATTTCGAATGGTGGAACTCGTTCTAAGAATCCACTTACATCTCGTATCGTCTTCGTCACGTTCTGTACAAATATCGCAGGAAATCCATGCGAAGAGGTAGCACTTTGATATACCTATATGGATGTAGCAAGACTGCTATTACCGCCCAAGTGTACGCAACGCAATTGCACTTGATTGCTTGGGAGACTAGTGTTCTGCTAGCATAACTTGGGGTTGTATCGCCGAGTTTCGTAGTAACTTTGCTGGTTCAATTTGGTTAATAGATTCATTCGTAATAATTGTGCCTACGAACGTCTTCTTCGAGAATAGCCAGCCCACTGATCTTCATGATAAAATAAATGTATGACAGATCATTTGAATCGAGAATCTCAGTTCCTAAGCAATACACGTTGGTCGTTTTTGGATAAGCAAAAGTCATCTACTCCACTGTTAGATACTTAACATTAGTCTGTAGTCTTTATTTATTCATGGTTTTCCATCAATATGGTCACTGCAAAGTGTTATGCAATGACCCCGTTGATGTGTATGTGTGGTAATACTTTTCATCATGACGATAAATTCAACAAAACTCATTTTGTCAGATATTTTTTTCAAACTTATGAAATAAATCCTTAAGATTAAAATTAAATTTTGTGACGCAATTTGGATACTGAACTTTATCATAATGAGGATTCTACACCTGTGCCTTTAACTAAACCACCATACAACCACCGTGGACGGCTACTCCATAAATTAAAGGTCGCTCAGCGAGCTGAAGAACGAACTGTGCGGAGTCTCTCTGAGCGATAGAATCCGGAATGAGAGATCCGGCACCCCAGTAGGGAATCTAAGTTGTCCACTTCAGCTCGCTTATTTTGTGAGCTATGCTCACAAAATAAGCTGAATAAGCTGAAGTGGCAATAATAAATAATCATAATAAATTCATTTATTTCAGGTTAATAACACCCATCGCCAGGCATAAATTAATACAATTTTACACATAAAAACTAAATAAATACATCAAATGCAACTAATTAAACCATATAAAAATAAAATAAGTAATGTCAATGGATCGGCCATACTAGCCGTAGAACTAATGATCGTTGGGGTAGACGTGTTCTTGAGTGGAGATAACGAGTCAGTAATCGAGCTGAATGGCGTGTAATTGGAGAGGCCTATATCACCAGTGGACTACTGTAGGCATGCTTCTAATATCCTTGTTGAATAATATTATCACTAAAGCAGGCAAAAGAAAATAAACGAACTATTATTATCCTACAGCTTCTTGCAACAACGAAAAGCTAGTTGGTTCCCCAAGCCGCGATTATTCTCATACATTTACTGGCAGCAGAACTGCCAGGAAATGACTAATTCTAAGGTATAGAGCGGGCTGGCAACGTGTCTACAATTATTATTGTAATAACATAGTGAATACTGGCGGAAATACCAGCGAGCTTGCAAATTGTGTAGCATTAGGTGCACATCAAATTGTTGCTGGTCTATCTCATGTTGTACGTGCAGGTAATAGTAATTGTGATCTGTTAAAAAATATAATAATAATAAACACTTAACGGTTGGGGTTGCTACACACTTTTTCGGTCCTACATATTTGATTCGGCAGTATTTGTTAAATAAGAAAGCCGACCCGAAGTAATTATTGCACATATTCAGCATTTATTATATTTGGCTCGTGTTCGGGCTTTTGTTCGGCAGCATCTTTCCTCGCGGATTCATGCCCGTAGGGCATAGCACCTTTTCGTTAGGTACATGCCACTTTTTATTATACAACATGTCACATAATTATTGAAAGACCTCATACACCCCAACTGGAGTATTGAGTGAAAAGCATATTACAACTACCAAAACTTTTTTTTCTTCAAAGCTAACCATCATTATTAAGAAAACTGTGTTGATCCTAGCATCATAACTTTATGCATTTAAAGTTGAGTCTTATTGCCCACAGATAAGATTGGATTTTCTTCGGCTCAATCGGTGGTAGGTCTTGCAAAATACATAATTTTTATTAAAATACCTATATTAAAAGTTACTGAAATCGATTTAGTAGTCAATTTTAATAAACTGCTTTCAGGATTTGCTCTTATTCTGTTACACGTTGTATATCTATATACAAAAAATAAAGAGGAAAGATTTGATTGTTTGTTTGCATTGAATAAGCTCCGCAACTACTGAACCGATTTGAAAAATTCTTTCACTGTTGGGAAGCTACACTATCCCCGGGTGACATAGGCTATATTTTATCCCCGTATTCCCACGGTAACGGAAACTACGCGGGTGAACCCACGGGGCGATGCTAGTATTGAATATAAAGAGACAGAGTAGTAGACAGATAGTTTTTAGGGCTGAAGCCAATTATGGGTCAACATTAAGCCGATTGTGAGGTCAAAATTTAAATACAGGATGGCAGCTGCGATAATATTGGACTTTATCATCTTCTGTGTCGTTTCCTTAATTCGACGGTGCTGAAGCCGATAGTGAAATCAAAATAAACTTTGAGTATTTTAAAGATAGAATAAACGACGTTACACTCAGGGTAAAAAAAAGTGAGTAAATTCGTTCCTGACAGGGGGTCCCCCGACCCACACGTTTTTTTATGAATGTGAATTGTGTTCATTTACCTCTAACTTTGACATGTGGTTGGTTTCGAGGTTGTCCACGAGTTTTAGTAACAGAAGCCATTTACGTTGTACAACCCAGTTTCAATTAAACAAACACCTGTTTCGACCTACTCTCCCGACGTAACGCTAACTAAATAACAGCAGGACTTAGTTAGTTCCCTTATAAGTTATAGGTTAACTTTTCAGTTGGTTTAGCATTTACTGAACTTTGTAATAAACAAGCGTTGCGCTGTAGTTTTGCCTTGTATGGCGTAGTTGTTGGTGTTATTATAATATTTACCTTAGTTTATATGGCTTCTGTGTATATGAAAGTGGGAGTAAGGAACTTCTTGCTGATCTAAATACTTGATATAAAATGCAAAGTGGTTGTGTGCAGACTGCACTTTAATTAAAATCAGCGTATATACAGTAGCAGGGATTTCGAAGCGCGAACTGTAACCATAAATTCTACACGTGATAGGGAGTTGCCATAGCATTGAAATTATGCGTCGGTTATCTAAAATAAATCGCTGTTTCATACAGTTAAAAAGCGTAGGTATTGCACTTTTCTATGAAACAACTTTATTTTTTACCTTCGTAAAATTCTACGATAGGGGATTTAGAATCATGCGCTGAATTAATGGTTACATCCTGTATGTTTGTACCAAACGACATGGGTACAAACATACACGTCAATACAATCATGTTTATAATTATATACATATGTATTCATGAGATCGACACCTGAAGGGTCTTTGAGGAGTGGTTTGAGAGGCGGCATGGCGTCCTCACCTTCCGCCTGACGCAGGTCCTCACCGGACACGGTTGTTTCGGGAGGTTCCTGCATGTCGATTCTGTAACAACTCACCGAGTGAAGTGAGCGTGGAGTGAGCTGTCAGTGTTATCCCACTGATGCTAATGGATTGACCAAGCATCAGGTGGAATGATACTGACAGCTCACTCCACGCTCACTTCACGCGGTGAGATTGTTACAGAATAGCAATGCTGTTTCGGATAGGGCGGGAGGAAACGCCCGGGTGTTTCCACTGCGAAGATCGCCCTGAGGACACGGTGGAGCACACGGTGGCGGTCTGCCCGGCTTGGGCGGAGCACCGTCGTGTCCTCGTGGAGGCGATCGGCGGCGGCGATCTCTCGCGTCCGGCCCTGGTCCAGGCCATGGTACGGAGCGAGAGGGCATGGGGAGCCGTCACCTCCTTCAGCGAAGCAGTAATGCTCGCGAAGAGGGAGGCGGCGCACGTGAGGGAAAGGCAGCATATGCGCCCTCGCGACCCCAGCCGCCGCAGGATACGGAGACGCCCTGGGCGTCGGGAATCCCAGGCCGCTTGCGGACGGCGAGTAATGGGTAGCTCGCTGTCCGGTAAGGACCAAGCCCAAGTCGACGGCGCGTTGTGTTCCACGCGCGCCTCAAAGAGATGTCAGCACAGAAAATGATGGGGCCCGCAAGGGCCGATGCCTGCCAGGGGTGCGGGTTTGTTCGAAAGAGACACCACAGCCCCTGGCATACGGGCTACTTAAGGAACACGGGTGGGTTTTAGTCAGTGAAAGTCTGACACGCCCTCCTGCTCCACCCAGAGCGGGAGAAGTTATTTGATGATTTCCCACCCAAAAAAAAAAAGGGTAATTCCTAAATGTTTAAGGACGGCCGCATTCTAAACTGTCTCAATCTATCCATCAAAACTTGTATAGGTCCTATATTTTGTCGCAGAGAAGATAGCGATTAGATTTCGCATACTTCTAATTATTATGGCTTTGATTGGAGCATAAGCTATCCCTTAGCTCATTAGGGACCAAGAAATTCCAAATAATACAATTAAATATGCGTTAACCTAAATCTGTGAATAAATATCCAACGTCTGTTTGCTTAGCTCCGATTCGCGGTTTGGAACACACATGGTCACACGATACACTATTTGTATTGTTTATTCGACTTTTATGTTTCACTCCCATCCCCATCATTTCAGCCGAAAATCGTCCACTGGTGGACATAGTCCTTCCCCAAGCGCCGCCCCTATGACCGGTTCTGTGCTTCTCGCATGCAGCGGATTCCTGTGGCCTTCACCAGGTCATCGGTCCATCTTGTGGGACCAACGCCATGTCTTCCAGTACGAGCCATGTCGGTTACCGTGGTGGAACCGAGTAAGAGCCATCCCAGAGTAGGCATAGAGACTTTAAGCCACTTCTTACGAAAAACCTCGTATAGTGACTGAGGTCATGCATAATTATAATCAGTCTATAACGGTCTCACTACTGGGACAGGCCTCCTCTAAGTAAGAGGTAGCAGGTCGCAGTCCACACGTGGGCTTAATGAGGGTTGGTGTACCAAATTTCTTTAATTTTTGTTTTTAGAATATATTTCTCTCGCGATGTTTATCCTCACCATTTTGAGAGGAATGGTGATGATATAAATTGCACAAAGTAAAACACCAGTATGAGTTTAAACCCATGACTGACATGTCTTTACAACTGGGCTTGTGAAGTTACAGTAAGCAGTTTTTAGTTCTGCATTTCAATAATCTTTTCTCGTTGTAGTATTGGGGTAAAGAATACGCTTTTAAAGCGTATTGCCAATCATTCTACACGAGCAGCCTGTGGGTAAATCACACTAAGAGATCGCTAGACGCCCTGCGTATTCAATATAAAAACTGCTTCAGGATGCTGTTGGGACTGCCGCGCTATTGTAGTGCGTCCGTATGTTCGCTATTGCGCATACCGATGATTTTTACGCCATAATACGCAAAAAAAAACCATCTTGTCAAGAGCGCGGTCTAGTTCCAACAACATCCTTAGGATACACGCTGTGGAGGTGCTAGTCAGAAGACTCCAAAGCTAAGTCATACAGTTTTCCTTTTGTTTTGTTTCAGTGTTTGTTATTAATAACAATGTTACCAACAATTAGGCCTAGTTGCCTAATCTTTCTAGCTCACCGTGTCCCCGTCTGTAACAATTATATTTTTTTATACACTTAATCCTGAAAAACATAATCTGTACAAAAACTAAGCCCTTTTGCCTCGTGTCAGTTTATTTAATTTTAATGAGAAGATTAATGTCCAAATCCACAAAGATGTGAGTACGTATACGGTAACCAAGCAGTATGTGCTTGGTAACCATTTATGTAACGTTAAAATAAACAAAAGCTACTTACAATGTGAGCCGTTTGTGCTTTGTGTATATGTGACTTATATGTGTGTTACTTGTAGCTAAGTAATAACAGCCGCACGCGTCGATCGATCAGGTTAAGCAAACCTTGTCGCGGTTGGTCCGTGGATGAGTTACCACATTAAAGACCCCTTCATGCTTTGAAAGAACCTAGCTGTATTTCGTGGATCTCTGACAGTCGTTATGGGTCGACAGAAGCCACAAAGTATAACAAACAGGCTTACCAAGGGGTGTAGTGGCGGAGTGGTTCTTTGAGGCCATGTCTGAGGCATGTGACGTGGCAATGCCCCGGGTCCAGCCAGGTCGTACTTCACGCCAGGTGTACTGGTGGTAGCAGCAGTTAACAACTTTACGCGAGGCGTGTGTTGCTGCGCGGCACCTTTACTCTAGGCACCGCAGGCTCCGTATCCACCCTCCGGATACGGAAGCCATTCAGGCGGAGCTGTACGAGGGGTACAGAGTGGCGAAGACCGCCCTCCGAGCGGAGATCCTGCGGGCCAGAGTAGTGGCCCGCGAGGAGTCGCTGGAGACTCTGAACAGAGACCCGTGGGGACGCCCCTACAAAACGGTGCGAGACAAGATCCACCCGTGGGCTCCCCCGCTGACGCAGAGTCTCCGGCCCCAGCTGATGCAGGACGTGGTGAACGCTCTGTTCCCCTCTCTAGGGGAGCACGCTCCCCCGCCTATGGCTCCGCCTCCTGCGGTACCCGATGCTGACCACACCGACGACGACGACGACTCTCCAGAGGTGACCGAGGTAGACCTGAGAGTGGCGGTACGTAGGCTAAATGCCAAGAATACCGCCCCAGGACCCGACGGCTTGCCCGGAAAAGCCTGGGTCCTGGCCTTGCAGGCTCTCGGGCCTCGACTAAGAGGGCTCCTAAGCGCATGCTTGGAAGAGGGCCAGTTCCCACTTCGCTGGAAGACGGGGAAACTGGTCCTCATTAAGAAGCCGGGGCGCCCAGCGGACTCTCCGTCCACTTACCGGCCCATTGTGCTGCTCGACGAGGGGGGCAAGCTCTTTGAGAGAGTAATTGCAGACCGCCTCGTCGGGCGGCTGGTGCGGGTGGGGCCGGATTTGGCGGAGAGCCAGATTGGTTTCCGCAGGGGGCGCACCACGGTGGATGCCATCATGCGCGTGCGAGCCCTCACGACGGGGGATGCTGTGGCCCGGGGTGGGATCGTCTTGGCGGTGTCTCTAGACATCGCCAATGCCTTCAACACCCTGCCTTGGAGTTGCATCAGGGAGGCACTCTGGTATCACCGGATACCGACCTACCTCTGTCGTGTGGTCGAGGCCTATTTGACGGACAGGGCCGTCATCTACCCCGGTCACCTCGGAGAGTGGAACCGGCGAGAGATGTCGTGCGGTGTCCCACAGGGATCGGTCCTGGGGCCGCATCTGTGGGACATCGGATACGACTGGGTGCAGCGCGCCGCCTCCCTGACGACGTCAGTGTAGTTTGTTTCGCTGACGACACGCTGGTCCTGGCGCAAGGGAGGTCGTACCAGGCGGTGGCCGACTTAGGGACACACGGGGTTGCGACGATCGTCGATAGGATCCGGCAACTGGGACTCGAGGTGGCCTTGCACAAGTCCCGAGGCCATGTGGTTTCATGGTCCTCGGAATGCACCACCGACGGGTTCCCAGATAACGGTGGGAGGGGTCCACATCGGCGTCGAGTCGACGATGAAGTACCTAGGACTCGTTCTCGACAGCCGGTGGAACTTCGCGGAGCATTTCCGCCGTTTGGCTCCGAGACTGGAGCGGGCCGGGGCTGCGCTGAAGCGGCTCCTGCCCAATCTAGGGGGGCCAAACGCCTCCTGCCGGAGGCTCTACATGGGGATCGTGCGGTCCATGGCCCTATACGGGGCGCCGGTGTGAGCGCCTACATTGTGGCGCCAACCAGCTCGCCGGTTGAGGGCCTCCCATAGGGTCATGGCGATCAGGATGATCCGGGGATATCGCACGATCTCCGGCGTGGCGGCGGGCCTCCTTGCCGGATTACCGCCATGGGATCTGGAGGCAAAGTTCCTCGCGCCACTCCCATATTTGCGAAAGAGGCCAAACGCCGGGGCGTAACTCCGCTGCCGCGGGAAATCGCGGCACAGCGGACAGAGCTCCGGCGAGATCTCATGGCAACATGGAGAGTGCGATTGTCGCAACCCAGTGCTGGGCACGCCACGATTGCGGCGGTAAGTCCCCTCTTTGAGGAGTGGTTTGAGAGGCGGCATTTCGTCCTCACCTTCCGCCTGACGCAGGTCCTCACCGGACACGGTTGTTTCGGGAGGTTCCTGTTTCGGATAGGGCGCGAGGAAACGCCCGGGTGTTTCCACTGCGAAGATCGCCCTGAGGACACGGTGGAGCATACGGTGGCGGTCTGCCCGGCTTGGGTGGAGCACCGCCGTGTCCTCGTGGAGGCGATCGGCCATGGTATGGAGCGAGAGGGCATGGGTAGCCGTCACCTCCTTCAGCGAAGCAGTAATGCTCGCGAAGAGGGAGGCGGCGCACGTGAGGGAGAGGCAGCATATGCGCCCTCGCGACCCTAGCCGCCGCAGGATACGGAGACGCCCTGGGCGTCGGGAATCCCAGGCCGATTTCCGGCCACCGTAGGCATCGGCTTGCGGACGGCGAGTAATGGGTAGCTCGCTGTCCGGTAAGGATCAAGCCCAAGTCGACGGCGCGTTGTGTTCCACGCGTACCTCAAAGAGATGTCAGCGCAAACGTAATGGGGCCCGCAAGGGCCGATGCCTGCCAGGGGTGCGGGTTTGTTCGAAAGAGATACGTGATATATGATTTCCCACCCAAAAAAATAAAATAAAAAAGGGGGTATAGTAATACCCAATAACTGGGTTGTGGAGGTGAGCCAGGCAGTCGCTCCATGTAAACTACTGGTGTTCAGCTTTATCCGGTTTGACTGGAAGTATCTAGGGTACTCAAAGGGAAGGCAATTTAAATACCTCTCCTGCCTCGATAAATTGGGCTGCTACAAAATGTTTACCCTGGAAGCTCGAAGGGAGCTCTTGGATAAAGATTCTCATATAAACTGCTAATTATCACCATTGACTGCCCACAATTGGTATGTAGGTTCAATCTCAGAGTACCCCGTAGACCACCTCGTAAACCTATAACACCCTTAGCTCCACCTCTTCGCCATACAGTGTCTGGTGCTAATTCACCTATACCCCGGATGTGCAAACTCTTAAACGAACGCAGCGACCTGGTTGACGTCCACGCAGACTCACTATCGACGTTTGTCAATCGTAATTAGTATAAGCTTTTTAATAATATACCTATCTAGAATTTAAAAGATATAATCACAAAGAGCAATTTGCATGTGGGGTTTGCCTGTAATTGCTTGTGCAGTCAGATTTAAGACACTATTGCTTATATGTTCCTATCTGTATAATATCTGTAACCTGTTGGTGAACCTTAATTAAATAAATAAGTCGACCCCAACCTAGTTGAGAAAAGGCTAGGCAGATGGCTTATAGTATATAATATGATCTCTATAATCGAAAATATTTTTGTCTGTAAACCTTTGTTTTCAGTATTTTAAAACCACTTACAAACTGAGCATTGCTTATATCGTGGTAATTAAGACGCGTCAAGTGGGTAATCCAACAAACCTCGTGCCACAAATTACTTTCTTGCAGTTTTTTTGCTGACTGTGTACAACTGAAGCCTTACGAAAATTTATCTTGTTGACTTCTCTTACATAATATTCCTTAATTTTGTTGTACTTTCTTGTAAAAACCGGTTTTCACCGACACACACATGAAACAAAACTAAGGAAATTTTTTGGCACTTGTATAGCTTATTTTGGCAGGTTTTGACATGGGGCTGCCGGGAGCCGCGCCTTCTTCCTCTGCCTCTGAAAAGAACGTAGAAGAAAAAGAGATCGAGAAGGAAGAGTTTGTATAAGAAGACGAGAGCAAGCGCTTCGGTCTGTTTCAACTAAATGCTATTTGCAGTTGGCGTGGCGGTGGTCATTATACCATTTTTCTACAGTATAAGCATAAAGGCATCCACTTGTTGGAGATTAAACCTGCAACGAAACTGCCAGATTTACCAGAATGACAAGAACCTACAATGAAGTGAAGAAAAAAGCCAAACAGTCGTTTTAAAGTCCCCTGCACATTACGAACCCAGCCAGTTGTGAGTGCTAATCTGTTCACACGAGTCTCTTTGAAACGGCTGATACAGCAAAAATGCTTCTACTCTTCTGCCCAACCCTTCGGGGAAACAAGGTGTGATGTTATGTAAATGCTGTTTTGTATACTGTCAAATATTTCTCAGGGTTTGTGGAAATAATAAATTTTAAACTGAAAATGTCTGGATGGTTTCTTTTTCCAACCGTGCAAAAAAAAATTGCAAAATAAATGTTCATTAATATTTAAAGCTCTTTCAATTTCTAATGAAGCTTAAAAAAGGTAGTAACAGCACATGACTAGGTAGTTTGGTATAGCAAGCGAGAAAATGACAAAACAAACTGATGCACAGAATTGACAAACTCTAATTTGTTATCAATTAAATAAAAGAAAACTACCAAGAAAGCGCATGAACTCTTCACTTTACGAAGAAAATTAATATGCTTAAGTTTGGTATGAATATTAAAACTTGAATGTTTGTCTTAGCGAATATCTTGCAGATTATGCAGTTTGATTCAGTGCAGAATGTAGAAACAGTGTTAATTAAAGTGCATATTTGCGTACTTGTGATTTAATTTAATATCTCCACTGTGTTTAGAGTTTGGGGTGAAGTTATTATAATATTTCAACATGTGTGAGCTTGAGAGTTCATTTAAATTTCTAGATATTTCGTTTATTCACATTCTCGTTAAGGTTTAATTCAGTAAAATACATTTTTAAAGAAATATTGTCTTTATCATTCATAGATGATAAAGACAATATTAGCTGATGACTGTCAACTGTTACCATAAATAGGCGCAGTGGATTTGTGCTCCGAATCCAAGGTTAGTTTTCCATGAAAAAAAAATTATTAACATGACGTGCAGCTCCCTAGTTGTTCCGGAATTTAGTACCTGAAACTACCCAAGAAACAAGGCTTTACCTTGTCAAGGTTAAAAACTTCTAAGTGGGTATTGCGAGTGTTGTGGCGCAGCAGTATAGGCCTATGTCCAGCAGTGGACTGCAACTGGGAATTGTACAAAATACTAACTGCTCATCTCCATTCATACGCTAATCGAACCTCATGAACATCCCAATTTACCAACTTTGAATGTAGGCATCACCAGGACCTCCAAAAGCCGTTTTACAGTCCCCTGCAAGTAACGAACCTAGCCAGTTGTGAGTGCTAATCTATTTACACGAGCCGCTCCAAAACGAATTTTACAGGAAAAGGTGCTATTTTGTGTGGCGTAAAATATTTTGTAGAAAGTTTTTATTTCCACGAAAATAAGAATTTCGTAGATTCAAAATGTCTGGTTGCTCAACGGCCTCTTACATATCCCTGCATAAACACAAGAGGAACCCCGGCTTTTGAAAGTCTCTCAAGCTTTAACTTGTAGACGATGCCACTTTTGCTGTAGCTTCAAAATCAAAATATTTTTATTTCATATAAACCTGCATGGGCACATATGAAACGTCAGAAGCTAGGTGCACGGTTCCAAATTGTTGTTTTCTATGGAGAAGAGCCGGCAAGAAACTCCACAGTTACTCTTTTAAACCTAGTTGGCTTTAACAATGTTTTCAAAGTACAGAGATAAAATGTATGGGAGGACAGTGCAGGCCTGTCAATAAGTACCAGGTACTTAGACGAATACAGAATAGAAAATCGTCTACAAATCTACAGTCAGTAAGGCCTACAACGTTCTCCCATTCACAATATGTAAAATAATCTAGTTAAATAAAATGAACTTATTTAAACATGGTTACATGATTTCCATGACAATCACTACTTCAACTTATAGTATACTACAGGCAATTCAATCACACAGTTTAAGCTTTAAGACAGAATTCAATTTCTACATTTAGAATTTCAATAACACCCCAATAGATATTGTTCGCACACCACATAACTAGTGATGACATATGGAACCGAAACGTGGTCGCTCAAAATTGGCCTCATAAGAAGGCATAAAGTCAAAGCTTAGAGATTCTCTACGTGATCGAATCAGGAAAGAAGAGATCCGCAGAAGAACCAAGGTTACCGACATATTCCGAAGAATTGCCAAACTTTAGGGGCAGGGCACATTGCTCGCAGAACAAATGGTCGATAGGGTCGAAAGGTTCTGAATTGACGTCCGCGTACTGGAAGACGTAAAGTTGGAAGGCCTCAAGGTAGACCGATGACCTTGTGAAGGCCGCAGGAGTCCGCTGGATGCGGGAAAAACAGAACTGGTTAAAGTGGCGGAACTTGGTAGAGGCTTATGTCCAGCAATGGACGTCTTTTGGCTGAAATAATGATGATGACAACATAAGCTAATAACTCTGCCGAAACAACTCATCAGTTTACTACCGGTAAACTCAATTATCCAAAATTAATTTCACTCCTCGAAGACCAGCAAAAAATTCCCAGGAGGAACCTCAGAAAATCACATTTATTAAACCCCATCTCGCTTAAAATTTATCAAATTTAAGGTAAATGAGAATGCGTATTTATATGGAGTACTAACCAAAGGTTAAATCCCTAGATTTTTTGTCACCGTCGAACAACTGCCTAACATACTGGGAAGAGTAAGGTGACACATATGTCAGAGGTGTCAAAACGAAATAGAAACGCGACCGTGTTTTGATGCGAATCTAAGCATATAAATTTAAGCATATAAAATAATACGAGTATCTCTGTATTTTGTAGCATGTAACTGTTTTTTGTCCCTAATAAATAAATAAATGTGGGTATAATATGGTACAACTCTACTTAACCTTTCGGGGAGCACAAGCGAGATGTTATATTTTGTAATGTTGTAATGTAAGTAGTTTCTGGCTTCCTAGCAAAATCTAAACATTTTTTTTTTAAGGTTGGAAATTCATCAAATAACTTCTCCCACTCTGGGTGGAGCAGGAGGGCTTGTCAGACTTTTACGGACTAAAAGCCACCCGTGTTCCTTCAGTTGCCTGTGTATCTGGGGCCACAGTATCTCTTGCGAACAACCTGCACCCCTGGCAGGTATCGGCCCTTACGGACCCCACCAGTTGATGCCGACACCTCTTTGAGACGCGTATGGCCGCAATGTGCCGTCGATCCGGGCTTGGTTCTTACCGAACAGCAAACTACCCATTACTCGCGCCTACGGTGGCCGGGAATCAGCCTGGGATTCCCGACGCAAAATCTTTACAAAACCTTACAACATAATACTCCATTACATGGAAAAAAATTGTGTTTCTTCTAGTACTTTTCCCTAACACAAAAGAGTCTTTTGTCCTAAAACAAAACTGCATCTAATAATATCATGAAAATAAAAGCATAAGAACTGATGTTTTTATTGCCAACTGTAGATACAATTAAAAAAAAACTGTAAATGCAGTTACCAATTACTTAAAGGTACAAAGGTAAAAGGTAAAGAACTTGCCCTAACTACCACTTTTCGAAAATCACCTGTATCTGCCATCTGGCCTAAAATCTACCGACTGCACTCATCGAAATTGCAGGTCAGTAATTGTCTTGCTATAAACAAAACAGAAACACGATCATCATCCCCATTTAGTCGCAGTCCACTTGAGTTCCCCACTTGAAAGTCTCACAGTTCATTACTAACACAAATGAAATAAACAAGCTTCACACGAAAGCTCCGAAACAATTTTCGCCCAAACTAATTGTTGTATCCAGTATCAACCTTGCTTCGATTACTGCAATACTAGCCATAATTAAAATGTATTTACGACGCAATAATTTAAGGACTAACGGCAAGTAATTACAGAATACCGGATAATTATAACAACGAGTATGGGCAATGTTACCACTCATCATTACCGATTTTGGAGCCAAGTGCTTTCGCAGCTCACGCACTTAAGGCTGCTTGTCCATGGAAGAGAGTAGAATAGAGAGGTGCAAAGCTAGGAAATCATTAACTGCAGAAGTACTCCAGTAAAGTCATGTCCTTATTTCGCCCCTAAAGCGCGCGGTATGGTTTTTTTTTTTTTTTTTGGGTGGGAAATCATCAAATAACTTCTCCCGCTCTGGGTGGAGCAGGAGGGCGTGTCAGACTTCTACTGACTAAAACCCACCCGTGTTCCTTCAGTAGCCCGTATGCCAGGGGCTGTGGTATCTCTTTCAAACAAACACGCACCCCTGACAGGCGTCGGCCCTTGCGGGCCCCATCATTTTTGTGCTGACATCTCTTTGAGGCTCGCGTGGAACACAACGCGCCGTCGACTTGGGCTTGGTCCTTACCGGACAGCGAGCTACCCATTACTCGCCGTCCGCAAGCCCAAGCGCGCGGTATGGTGAATATCTTACGATGTAAATTATATTTTTAACACAAATGTGAAACCTTGCATATTTGATCTATGATACTTTGAATTACAAAAAAAAAAAAACAGCTGAACTCTCACTCTCTCTTCCTCTTTTTGTGTTAAATCCGCTCCTGGATGCGATTTTTATTATTGTATGTGTGCAAATGTTTTAGCAAATAAGCCTTATCTTATCTGATTTGGATAAAATTTGGTAAACATATAGTTTATAACACAAAGGATACTTTTTATCCCGGCAGTGCGTCCCCGTGGGATCATTCCCAGCCTACACGCGATTGAAGGTGCGGGCAATGGCTAGTTATTTTATGTTACGACAAATGCAAAGCCTTTTGTGTCCGCTCATTTTCTCCACTTCAAATGTCTTGTTTATGGATCAGGCAGGCTACATGAAGAGTAAAAACCTGCCATTAATCTATGGTCCTATTTCATCAATTCAATTAAAAAATTTAACGATTCATTCAATTTGAGTGCTCACTCCGACGACTGTCTATTTTGTAGGCACGTCAGATTTCATGCTATAACAGCAAAATGCGGGTAACACTTTGATCAGTATTCCTAGTGTGAGTTTCTTTTAACCACCTCGATATATCGCAATCCAGTGCCAATCGGAGCGCTGAACGCGTCGTTACATTCCATCGAGATGGTTAATAGAAGCTCACACTAGGGCCTCTAGTCAGAAAACGAAAATAGAACTATTTTGCAGTAGTCAGTGATTCGCTCTGCTCTCTCACTCTTCCGCGCTTATTCACGCCGCTCCAATGGACATACCTGCCTTAGCGGAAAAACGAATGGTCATCATTGCCTCGCTTGTTTTGTTAATGATGGGCTGCCGACGTGAACGAAGGCTTTATGACGGAGATGTTGGCTTAAAAGTCCAGTTTAAAGATTAATGAGGTGTCCTAGATTGGTGTACGGAAGATATTTAGGTATTAAGATGGGAATTTGGGTCAGGATTGTCGGAGCGGAAATTGAAGTTTTTTTTGGTGTTTTGGAGATTTTTATCATTTTACCTATTATTTAAAATAATTCTTTGTGAAAAGCTGGGTTGCTGAAAAAACTTCTGAATTTTCTCGGGTACCTTACACTTACCGTTGAGTAGATATACCTACTGTGTGTATTATCACAGAAAGTTATCACTGCGTAATATCCTAGTTCCCCAACTTCCCAATACCTACAAATAATGAATGGCCTTCAAATCAAGCCCAAATAAGCTCTACAAATACTCTAAATCATTGCAAGTAGATACAATCATTACCCTTTCATTAACATGAGACGCTAATGAGCTACTATTAACATTTAATTAACTCTTGATACACAATCCGTGTCAACTTGTAAATACTGAATACGGTTTACTACGGTTTAGTGCGGAAATACTATTTAACTTGTGGTTAGTTTACTGAGATATTGGAGATATTATTCAGAAGAGCGCGAGAATTGAGACATCATGTGTTTGAATTTAGAATACGATCTGATGGGAATCTGTAGATCTGTTTTTTTTTTTCTTTTGGGGTGGGAAATCATCAAATGACTTCTCTTGCTCTAGGTGGAGCAGGAGGTCAGACTTTTACTGACTAAAACTCACCCGTGTCCCCTCTGTAGACTGTGTGCCAGGGGCGGCGGTATCTCATTCGAACAACCCGCACCCCTCGCAGATCTGTAGAGCTGTTTATGTCAGTTGTTGGTTAGTTTTATCAAGATAGACCCAAAACCATCCTCAAACTAGGTCGGTGACACATATAATGCTCAATTTATGTTTTGGCTATCTATCTAAATAAATAAAAAGAAAGGTCCTGACTGACTGACTCACTGAATCATCAACGCCCAGCCCAAACCCTTGGACCTAGAAAGCTGAAATTTTGCACAAAGGTTTCCTTTATAATGTAGACAAGGAATAAGGAAGAAGTTTTCGAAATTCAACCCCTAAGGGAGTTAAATAGGGGATGAAAGTTCCACGCGGGCGAAGCCGCTGGCAAAAGTTAGTACGTTATATATTTAGTGGTATACTTACACCAATTTCAGTAATAAACTGCAAGATACTCAATCTGACAGAATGCCTACTTTAAAAGTTAAAGCAATGTTTCGATGGCGCACATTGCTGTTTCACTTCAGTAGGCACTACCATAATAATCCCTACTAATTCCTTACCAATATTATAAATGCGAAAGTAACTCTGTATCTGTGTGTCTGTTACGCTTTCAGGCGTAAACCGCTGAACCGATCGTCTTGAAATTTGACAGAGGTATAGCCTGGGATTAACTGGGATATGAAGAAGAACATAGGCTACTTTTTTACGCGATAACTGACGTCCACGCGGGCGGAGTGGCGGGCAAAAGCTAGTATTTTTTTTAAATTATAACACGCTTAATCACGACTATTGTGTTATTTTAGTCCAACGGACGTTGTCCTGTTTAAATTTCACAAACTCATACAAAAATCCCATTAAAAAATCAATTTCAGTTTTTTCCACATTTTCCTATATTTCGGCAACTTTCGAATTTTACTTTCTGTACAAAACTGATTGACTACTTATTTGAGACATTTGAAAACAAAATTTTTCCAGATCAATCTAGCCTTTCTAAACTGATGCTTTTATCTACGATACCTACCTACTTATATTGTGAAAAGCATACATCTGGATTTGAATATCCTTTACTTAAGAAAAAAACTTTCTTCCTCTTTATTATCCCAGTTAGGATTACACAGACAGTGGCAGTTAACTTCCACGCTCAAACCACTGAACGGAACGGAACAGAACTGACAGACAGTTTAGTCAGTAGTTTTTTTTTTTTTTTGTTTGGTCAAAAATTAATATTTTAGCATGACGTCATCACTTTCCCAGCCTTTTCCCAATTATGTCGGGGTTGGCTTACATGATGTAATCGGATGTAGTTGAATATCGGATTTTTTTACATGAAGAGACAGTAATTAATTGATATTTATACGTCAATCACTGGGAAAATCCGCATAGCTACCAAATATTTGTTCTGCGTTTCCCACAAATCTATCAGCAATGGACACCGACATTGTATCGTACGAATTAATTAAACAAAAGGATACCACGCCTCGTCACAAAGCGAAATTAATCGGCGTTTGTGTGTTATCTTTAATTGAACAGCCGTGAATTTGACAATAGCGTGTGAATACCATTATTATGAAAATCCTGCGACAAATAGTCTGCGTAAAACACTTTTGCTTTAGAAGGATGATCTAAGGTAGTCCGCGCTATTCAATTTTATGATTAAATAAAGTTCGAGGGTTGTCTGATAACTTTAATTATTGAAACTCTATAAATACATACATAATACGCCTTGTGGGAAGACCTTCCACAAGGCGAACCGATGACCTTGTGAAAGCCGTGGGAATCCGCTGGATGTAGGAAGCACAAGACCGTTCGAAGTAGCGGAGCCTGGAGGAGGCCTATGTCCAGCACGGCTGAAATGATGATGACTATAATGACAAATACGTGATATGGTTGCGAATCATATTTTCTTCAAGATTGACCAGCAAAACGCAAAAAAAAAAGTAAGAATATTTGAATTTGGCGGGCTAACCTGGCACCTTCCACCTTAAGCATAATGATGAGTTATGTTTAAGCCCACGCAACAGGAGGCGAACCTATTGTTATGAATAGGACAAAAATCCAACCCTCATACTGCTACTGAGAAAATTAACCCAAGACGCCACGATTTTTTTTTTTAGCTCTGGGTGGGCAGGAGAGTGTTACAGACTTTTACTGACTAAAACCCAACTGTGTTCCTTCATTTGCCTGTGTGTCAGGGGCCACAGTACCTCTTTTGAACAACCCGCACCCCTTGCAGGCATCGGCCCTTGCGTACCTCACCAGTTGGTGCAGACAGGACGCCACGCTCAGTAGTCGTGCTTACAAATAGTAAACCAACAAAGAAGCAATGTCTGCGTTGCCTTTCCCAACTACATAGGATCGGCATCCAGTCTAACCGGATGCACCTAAATAAAATTTAAATGATAAATTACTTTAATTCTGTAATTAGGTTTATGCAAGCACTTTTGCATGTCAATCATATTTTCAAAACTAGATGAGACCGGCGTTTCCTATCTGACTACTCTGAGAAGAAAGGCCGAAACAAACTCAGAGGTCACAGTCTCTTTTAAGGTCAGAATAAGTAATCTTTATTATATCACGTAGATTAGTGTCTGAAATGGTATATTGAGGAAATAACCACACTGATTGAGTGGATCGGTCCAGTCAGTTATGTTGCAGCTCAACTCAGAATATAAGGAGCTCAACCAAAGAAAGGCTTTTGAATTCGGGTAGGTAGACCACATAACTTAGATACGCCGACTACCACATCATGATTAAAACTAAAAAAAATACAAACAGGCCACATTCACATGGCGTCACTGCATATCTATCTTGCCGAACCCAGTTACTGGGTAACACGATAGTCATTGGTTTGAAGATCTCTTTTACTTTACAACTATTACAAGAGCTTTCTTTTTACAATACACCACAATCGATCACACAAACGCTCTGGTACTTTAAAACGTCACTAGGTACACGCCACGCATGGGACTATGAGTAATGGTTTACATATTACACAGTGGTTGGCTGACTGCCAATATATTCTACACTGTCATCCCGTCAGCGCTGTCACCGTTGTACAAAGGAGGACGATATCAATTATATGCTCTGAACACTGTTTTTTTTTTTGTTGTTGTTGGAACGCATTGTGTGTTGTTGCGCTTAGATGGCGCCGTAGACTGTTGAGAGCCATTGCGTTAAACTGATTGATAACTTTTTTCTGTACATTCCGGGCAATTAATTGTTGAAAAAATTATACCCTATGTCAATTTACCGTATTTTACTCATTTCGTACAGCTGTCAAAGAATGGATGCTGTTATTTATATGAAGAAAAAAAAATGCGTTTATTGACAATCGAACTTAAACACTTTAAAACTACATAAAAACAGAAAGAAAACAATGCATTTGTAACACCAAAAGCTCAGCATAATGTCAGATTACTGCACAAGTATAACCACCTGAGGCTGAAATATTATATATAATTTGGATAGTTTAAGTTGATACTCATTTTGCATAACAATAAATTTCGCTGAATTACTTGCACAAGTTTGAAAGGGAAAAAAAGACGTCACATGCACTTATTTTATAGATATCATAATCGGCCTCCAGCAGTCCAATGTTGGACATAGGCTTCTCCAATCGCAAATAATTCATCCAGCTGCTACCAGCCACCCTGCACAGATTCTCGTTTCATCTTCATATTTCTGGTTAGTAAATATAACAATGTCCTTGTAGTAGTATTTCTGGGTTTGAGTTTCTATAATTTGAAATTTCAGTTTTCCTTGGAAGTTCTCAACACTCGAGGTTTGCAATTGTGTACAGTAAATGATACTATCATCTCTTCTTTTAAATCATGATAGATTATGGATGTTCTTGGACAGCTCAGAAGGTTTTTTTTTTTTTGGTTGGGAAATCATCAAATAACTTCTCCCGCTCTGGGTGGAGCAGGAGGGCGTGTCAGACTTTTACTGACTAAAACCCACCCGTGTTCCTTCAGTAGCCCGTATGCCAGGGGCTGTGGTGTCTCTTTCGAACAAACCCGCACCCCTGGCAGGCATCGACCCTTGCGGGTCCCATCACTTTTGTGCTGACATCTCTTTGAGGCGCGCGTGGAACACAACGCGCCGTCGACTTGGGCTTGGTCCTTACCGGACAGCGAGCCACCCATTACTCGCCGTCCGCAAGCCCATGCCTATGGTGGCCGGAAATCGGCCTGGGATTCCCGACGCCCAGGGCGTCTCCGTATCCTGCGGCGGCTAGGGTCGCGAGGGCGCATATGCTGCCTCTCCCTCACGTGCGCCGCCTCCCTCTTCGCGAGCATTACTGCTTCGCTGACGGAGGTGATGGCTCCCCATGCCCTCTCGCTCCGTACCATGGCCTGGACCAGGGCCGGACGCGAGAGATCGCCGCCGCCGATCGCCTCCACGAGGATACGGCGGTGCTCCGCCCAAGCAGGGCAGACCGCCACCGTGTGCTCCACCGTGTCCTCAGGGCGATCTTCGCAGTGGAAACACCCGGGCGTTTCCTCCCGCCCTATCCGAAACAGGAACCTCCCGAAACAACCGTGTCCGGTGAGGACCTGCGTCAGGCGGAAGGTGAGGACGCCATGCCGCCTCTCAAACCACTCCTCAAAGAGGGGACTTACCGCCGCAATCGTGGCGTGCCCAGCACTGGGTTGCGACAATCGCTCTCTCCATGTCACCATGAGATCCCGCCGGAGCTCTGTCCGCTGTGCCGCGATTTCCTGCGGCAACGGAGTTACGCCCCGGCGTTTGGCCTCCTCGCGCCACTCCCATATTTAGCTCAGAAGGTTTGTCACAAATTATGTATAAAGGTGCGTACAGACTATGTAACATAACATGTTATATAACATTGTTTTATAACATGTTCCAGATAATGTGGACACTGAATGTTATAAAACATGTTATTAATATTTACAACAATGTTATATAACTTACATAGTAACGACGAACCCAGCAACTACGTTTTTTTGTTCTTCTTTTGTTATTTAAAAGTACAACAGTCGTTGCCGCAGCTAGCAAAACGTCCTCTCGTCTCGACATTGTGGTGTTATAAAACACAAGTTATATGACATGTTACATAGTCTGTACGCACCTTTACACATAACGTATATGATATCACAATAATATAGACACTACTAAGTGGGGCTTGTGGCTAAGTACTAACAGCCGCATGGGTCAATCGATCAGGTAAAGCTACGCTTGCCGCCGTTGGTCCGTGGATGGGTGACCATTTTTACATACCACGACTCGTCCGTGCTTCGGAACACACGTTAAACCGTTGGCTGTCATTCGTGGACCTTTGAAAGTCGTTACGATCAGAAGCCCGAAAGATTGACAACCAGTCTTACCAAGGGGTATCGTATTACCCACTAACTGGGTTGTGGAGGTCAGATAGGCTGTCACTCCATGTAGGTACAATATTAGCTTTTAGCTGCATGCGGTTAGACTGGAAGTCGACCCAAACACAGTTGGGAAAAGACTAGGCAGATGATTGAGATAACTAATTAAGATAATTAATTCTAATGTAAACCCGCAAACATCTATAGTTACTTTTCCTTCTATGATATTTACCTCCACTTTTCATGACAATATTGAACAAGTAGGTATCACATACTCGTATACATTGCCGAGTGATAGTGTGACACAATTGCCTCTGCTGTCCCACTAGGGAAATCACTTCATTGATATTTTTTGCTCGCAGCATAAAAACTAACCATGGCTGTATTGAATTACTATTTCTTATCTTTTGTGCAACAGTTTTATTTCCGACTTGCTTTTGCCAGCGGCTTCGCCCGCGCGGAACTTTCATCCCCTATTTAACTCGCTTAGGAGTTGAATTTCGAAAAATCTCCGCAATCTCCGCCCTCTGTGCAAAATGTCAGCTTTCTAGGTCCAAGGGTTTGGGCTGGGCGTTGATGAGTCAGTCAGTCAGGCCTTTTCTTTTTATTTGTATACATAGAAGGACAAGAACTGACGATTTTCAGTATTGCTCGTGCTGCTTGGCTACTATTTTGAAAACAAAAAAGTAGGAAAGTAGGTATGTATTAGTCTGTTATTATTGTTTAAGATTATTTTGTGTATTTTATCTATGGGCCTTAGTTGCCTGATAATAAAATGATTATTATTTTTGTAGAGTGTTTTTCTTCTCAGCTCTTTGGCTGGTTTTTGCAACATTTACGGACCGAAGCCAAGTAAATGCAGCGTGTGGTGTGTTATGTTTAATATGTGTTTTGATGAGGCCCTATTTCGTTTTCATCTATTTGCATGAACTTTCGGACAATGCGACATGTATTTAAAATTGCAGCTTTTTGTAAGGTAATATAGAGGGTTTCTTTTAGGTTTAGTAATTTAAGGCTATGAATAAGGTGATTTGGGATGACGCCTGTTGTAGAGAGGACTATAGGGACCACGTAAACTTTTTGCTGGCGCCAAATTCTAGTCACTTCATCTTTGAGTTCGGCGTATTTACTAATTTTTTCAGATATTGTCTTCTGAACGTTGTGTGTGTTAGGAACGGCTATATCTATTAGGTAAGTAACTTTATTTATTTTATCTTGTAGGGTTATATCCGGTCTGTTGTAGTGAATTGTCCTGTCGGTTAGTATGGCGCGGTCGTAATAAAGTTTATGTGTGTCATTTTCTAGGATCGTTTGTGGTGTGTAATTGTAATACGGAGTGTTTGTGTCTTTTATGAGTGTGTATTTGAGTGCTAATTTTTGGTGGATTACATTTGCTACCTGGTTGTGCCTGTGTGTGTAATCTGTCTGCGTAAGAGTTATGCACGCTCCTGTTATGTGTTGAATTGTTTCTGGTTGTGCGTGACACTTGCGACATTTATCATTTGTTACTGATGGATCTTTGATGATATATTTTCTATAATTTTTTGTGTTAATAATCTGGTCTTGTATCGCAATTATAAATCCTTCAGTTTCTGGGAATAAGTTGCCTATTTTCAGAAACTTATTTGAGGCTACTTGGTTCACATGGGATTGTTCTAGGTCATGAGGATGTCGGCCGTGAAGTACCTTTTTCTTCCAATCCTCAATTTTTTGTTTCTGCGAGTTTTCGCTAGTAATTTGTGGAATATCTAGCTGTTCATTCAAGTTAAGTGGGGTGTAGTTACTATCATTTTGAACTATGGCTTTATGAATGTTGCTAGTGCGAGATTTTGAGTGAAAAAATGTTTTTAGTTGCCAGACTTGTTTCCGCCACAGGTGCTGGATGTCTATCAGGCCTCTCCCTCCATTTTGTCTTTTGATAGTAAGTCTTTCTATTGCAGATTTAGGGTGTAAGTTGTTATGTTTTGTAAGGGTGGTGCGTGTGATTCGTTCTAATTGTTCTGTGTCTGTTTTTGTCCATTTAATAACTCCAAATGAGTATGTTAAAATGGGGATGGCAAATGTATTTAAGGCCTTGATGAGATTCTTACTAGACAGTTGTGTTTTACATATGGCGTTTAGTCTCTTTTTGTACTCTGTAGTAAGTGTTTCTTTAATCCTAACATGATCTAGTCCCTTTAGTTGCGTGTACCCTAAATACTTATATACGTCGGTCGGTTCCATTGCTGTTATGGTGTCTGTGTTATTTACGACATAGTTGCCGGGTCGTATCTTGCCACGCATGATATGAAGTGTTTTACATTTATCGAGACCAAAATGCATGTTTATATCTAAACTAAACTCTGCTGTAGCTTCTACTAATTTCTTCATATCTTTTTCAGTTTGTGCGTATAGTTTAATATCGTCCATGTAAATGAGATGTGAGACTGTTGTTGGTTCTGATGTGTGTTTGAGACAATAGCCGGCCCGACATCGCTGCAGCAGATGATTATTATTATTAAAACTGATTCTGATCAATCGATTTACTCTGTTAAAATCTCACTGTGAAAAATTAAGTGAAGTTACCGTCAAGGGAGATGTTATTCCACCTGATGCTGGGGATTGACGGCCCGGGGGTCACTTTACCTAAGTCTGCACTGTGAGTTTATTCAGAATAGACCGGATTTTTTTAAACACCCTTGTCAGAGAGGTCATCATTTCAGCCGAAAAACGTCTACTGCTGGACATAGAGATCCCCTTAACAGCGCTACTTCGACCGGTTCTGTGCTTCTCGTATCCAACAGATACCTGCGCCCTTTACCAGGTCATCGATTCATCTTGTGGGAGGCCTTCGAACGCTACGTCTTACAGTACGCGGTCGCCACTCCGCGACTCTGGCTGGGTTTGGCTCTGTGGATAGAACAAGATCAGCTAAGAAAACCTGGAGTTATTCATTCTAGTTTGATGATTTAGAGACGTATGCCATACCTTCTCGTACATACATATTTATAAATATATAAAATCACGCTAGGTAGACAGAAACTATAGAATTCCACCGGCTACGATCCTCACCTCACTCCATCTTTCGCCTCATTTACGTTCACACATCTGGCCATACGCACGCCGGTTGCGAGATCATCCACGTATTACTTAGATGTTTAAGTAAATGACAATAATTTTATTTTTGTAAGTTGGTTTGTTAAACACTATTCCACGTCAATGCTTTTTAATTTATAATTGGGAACTTAAACGCTTTTCAATTCGGTAACCAGGTAAAAAGGTAACTTAAATCAGACGTAATTATGAAAATGGAGCAAAAACACGAAAACGGAAGCCAATTCGCACAAAAATGAACACAACCAGAACACAAAAGTAATTTATTACACTCTCCACTCACGAAAAACACGAACATACCTAAACTTACCACAAAGGGACCGAATTACACTTACTGACAGTTTGATGGATACATTTTCCGTGTGTAAAGTGAATTTTTACACACTCGCCACCATCTTGAAAACGTTCAGCCATTATGTGGCGCCGATAAAACCGATATGCTTGATGGATTGATGTGAGTTATCCAGATCGGGTTTATCGAAAATAAAATTGGTGTGCACTTCTCTTTGATTCGGTGATTGTACTTGTGAGGGAGAGGCATTGATATCTAATCAGGTAAAGGTAAGGGTAATGTAACAACTGAGGGGAAAGAAGAACGAAAATAAAAAGTACTTACTGAAACTCGACATTTTTGTTTCTTTTCGGGATATTTTTGTTTAGTTTTTTTTTTTATGAATTCTTGGTCCTTCCAATTGATATCTTTAATATTTGGTGAATCAATGATAACTGGAGGAGGACAAATTCAAAAAGGGGATTTGTTTTTAATCTGAGCGATATTATTTTGTTCTTAAATTGAAAACCAGGGCTAGTCAATTATGTCACAATAGGTACCAGATTTTCTTTCGAAACTTGATAACCACAAATTTTTATTGCAATATTTCGGATTTAACAGAAACTCATGTCAAAAATGTACATAATAATAATTTTGTCCTCCAGTGCACGTTAAAATAATTTGTATGCCATGCCATATCATCTGTTTGTTATCAACATTCTGAGTAACAAGTGAGTCAAACTCGTCAAACTCATTATGAACTAAATTACCGTGACTCAGTGTCGGTCAATATAGGTACTGAAATGTTAATGAGAATTGTAATTACTTAAAGGAAGTGGGATTCTTACAAAATTACTCAGAACAAAAAAACATTACAAACGTATTATGATCACCAAGGTAATTGGTGCTTACCTACTATAGGTCCTTGCCTCATCGTATACCTACAGCATGTAAAATAAGATTGTGGTGGTGAAAAAGAATGTCAACTATCCCAAAATAATCAGCCTATAATCTTCACTGCTGGGACACAGGCCTCCTCTCAAAAAATGGGAGTGGGCCATAATCCACCACGTGGACCCAGACCGGGTTGGTGGATGTCATATGTCTTCAAATTTTTGGTTCTAGGACTTGCCGGTTTCCTCACGATATTTTCCGTCACCGTTTTGAGAGCAGTGTTGATGAAATGATTTACACAAAGTAAAGCGCCTGTCTAGTTTCGAACCTACGACCTATAGGTAAGTCACGGTCGTAACCACTGAGCCACTTAAACTATCCCAGACAAGATATCAATGCCTGCTCGACCCGAGACGGCTGATTGCTATTGGCATCGTCACTGATTGCATAACTTATCACAGGTTCTTTTTCCTCACGACAAAGAACATTTTAATTAAGCGCCAAATAAGGTTGTCACCTTTGCGTTATCTACCGTCCACAAGCTATAATGCCGTTAACCAACAAAATCATATTTCGAGTTATTAACAAAAAAGCGCACAAAAAAAATTAAATGCATGCCATTTAGTTATGCAACGGACGGTAAAAGTTCTAGTAAAAATGTAAATTATAAGCTCTTAGTCACTTTTTTGTTTAGTAATGTTGCTTAACTGCGTTTTAGCGTAATAAATATATCAAACAAGACATGTTAACGACGTTTTTTTTATCTCGGCATCCATAAATAGTAGAAAAATACTGCTCAGACAGAAAGAGAATTTGTTTCTGATTATAGTGGCATCATAAAAAGAAAATCGACCATATGCGAGTTAACGGCATTATAGCTTGTGGACGGTAGAAAATTTGTAAACGCAACCACTTTTAAAGAAAGTATGAAGGGTAAAGCATTACAAAATAAAGTGGGTTTGGTGAACTATTGTTTTTTATTTTCATTTCTTTTTAACAATCTAAAAGTAAGCTTAACCCTAGATAGATAACCTACGTCGAATCGACGTAATCGATTTTGAAAAATCGTTATAATTCGTTTATTTTTCGCGTTACTAAACTGACTGTTCCTACCAACTCTGTTGGCCCTCGGAGCTTGCAGGAGACGTCCGTATCGCTCCGGTAAGTGCAATATTTTCGTCAATATTTACCTACCGTACGTCGAAGTAACGTATGGTTATCTTTAGTGTCCGTTTTTCGACTTTTAGTAAAATGTGTTTTTCTGACATAATTGAGAATAAATGTATATGTCTTTATTTTATTTGTTATAGGTTATGATAATAAAAAACAAAGACGTCACAAATTCGTGCAGACGATGCAGAAATCATTCGGTTGTTGAACATCCATGTTCTGTTATGATGGGCCCTTGACGTTAGTGTCGTACAAAATGAAGCCGAGTAAATTGGTATTTATTCTATCTTCGTGCGATAAAGAGGGCACGGTTCATCCTAAGTCAGGCAAAACAAATATGATTCATTTTTATAATGAAATAAAATGTGGAGTCGACACTATTGACCAAATGTGCCCGTCAATGTCGTGCAGCAGGAAAACTAACAGATAGGCCATGAGTATGTTCTATGGGATGTTGAATATGGTATTTATAATTACTGTCCAAGAAAGAAAAACCGCTGAAACGTAGAGATTTCATGAAAAAACTCAGCAATAGCTTGATGACCTCATAGATGGAAACAAGGCAGCAAATGCTTATTTTGCCGACCAAAGAAAAAGAAATAATTGATGGTATGTTGTCCAAAATACAAGCCGAACCTCCCACACGACGTAAAGGTGTACCTGAGCCAGATAAACTAAAATATTGTGCTTTTTGTCCATCACAAATTAGAAGGATGACAAAAACAGTGTGCGATAGCTGCAATCATTCCATTTGTGGAGAGCACAAGTACAGCGCCTGTCCTAAGTGCCTTTGAGGCCAAAATCAATAAAATATTTTTATTTTTTAGATTTTTCATATTATAGAGTTTTCAATAAGTTGATTTAAAAAAGTTTACATAGAAAATTATAAGACTGACAGAGAGATTCGTAAATGTTGAGTTTTCAGAGTAAGAAGTACAGTGTTTTGTTTTTGTTTTTTTATTCTAATAAAATTATAAATAAATCCAAATATTTTTCATTTACTCACAACACAATAGCATACATTACGACATATTACCACATTCATGAACCTAGTAGATATATACATAATCTAAACTTTGCCCACTCAAACATACGTCGAATCGACGTATGGTTATCTTTAGTGTACAGTGTTTTATGGTTATCTATCTAGGGTTAAAAGAAGAACCCATTTGTAAAACGCCCCAGGAATTCCATTTTAAAACTTTGTTTCCAAACAACTATAAAAATGGTATAACATTAACTTACGCGTGCAAATTAATACGAGTCTTTCTAACCATCGTGGTAAGTGAAAAGCATGCATTCTCCTTGCAACTTTTTAGTTTACTAGGTCACAGCAATTTGCAGGACACAGACAAGCTGACGCCGAATGCATAACACCACGTTTTGGAAGAAAAATCATAAAAACAAAGTGTAACCTTAATTTTGGCGAGAATTTTCGAATAATTTTGTACATACTGTTTATCTTTTTATGTTTTTTTAGTTTAGATATTTGACACTCCATATAGATAGAGTTTTAGACGTTGTTTGATATCGAATTCGAATTCAGGACATCCGTTGGAAAATCGCTGCTGTAACCGTTGAGTTATTGCCATCTCGATGGAAGGACAAAATCTGAAAATGGTCTCTTGACCACCTATATATTCTAATATATTTGAAAACTTTTCAAATATATTTACGATGTTCTCTCATCATTCCGCACCTACAGTTATTAACTTTTTGCCCTGTAAATGCTTCTTCAAAACCCTCTGGGTTCCTTTACCTTTGAGTCACGAGCCCCTTTTACACAAAACTATAACGTTAACAGTATTACTATGTAGAATTGCAAAACCAATATTTCAAAGTGTTGATAAACCTGCCCGGTAGTGTTGGTTTTATTCAAAACCAACATTAAAGGGTTCGGCAACGGAAATTGAATTGAATTTCCGAATTAATTGATTTATTTTTGATGCCTTTAGTACCTATACACGTATAGAATATCGATACTTTAGTTCAATGCATATGAAAGGAAAGTGTTTTCTGCTTCGATTTCAAGTATGCCTACTTGATTCCACAACATATCTGAATCTCAGTTTAACAACCTCGAAACTAATATTTCCTTTTTGAGAATATAATTTAGAGAGACGTGTAAAAATGGTGAAATATAAATATGGCGGTGAACGATAAAGTTTTCTTTTCGAAGAAAATCGCTCAAGAACTCATAGTGAAATGTATTTTTTCGTGGAATTATTCTCATCACAATATCTTGTTATTTTTGTTGCTAAGAAACATAATGATTCCTTTAATGCTTTTAATATATCTAGCTGGGAAAAATCTAAAACACGTGTACGTAAAAATATCCTCAGGATGAAGGGCCAACTAATTTTACAAATATTTACAGCCTGCCCATGTCTTATCCCCAAAATAAACAATCTCTACAGATCAGTCCCTTATCGGAATGCAGCGTGAATATTAAGTCAAGAACACGACCAAAACTGTGGTTTAAGATAACTTAATCTATCGTTTGGCACGGCGCCTGAGTAAACCAAGCGACGATGGTAAATCGATACTGTAGATTAATTTAAAACTGCTTGCTTGTTCTAGAGTTTGACTTGAAAGTGTTTTGAAAGTAACTGGAGTAAGTAGATACCTATAGTTTAAGACTGAGTTTGTTGTTTTAGTTTTTCGAGCAGTTGTTTGAATTTAAATTCAGATGAAGAGTTGATGTACTGGTAGTACGGTGACGGTGATTTACAGCTACAGCCCACAAATAACCGGATACGTTTAACAATTTAATAAACACGTAAACGTTAAGTGTCATTCAGTCCTTAAACGAAAAAGTAATGGGGTTTACCATTAAGACATTTTTCAGATGCAGCTCCGGCTTCAAGATTTTTGTCTGGTAATGGGGTTGCCCCTCTCATGTAAAACGTGTATAGGTTGTAATAATATAGCGTAGCGGAGAGCAGTGGTGGCCCAGTGGTTACAGCCGCGATTTACGAGTTGTGGTCGTGAGTTTGAACCCAGACAGGCGCTTCACTTTGTGTAAATTATTTCATCACCATTGCTCTCAAAACGGTGAAGAAAAACATCGTGAGGAAACCGGCATGTCCTAGAACCAAAAATTCGAAGACATGTGACATCTACCAACCCGTACTGGGCCCGCGTTGTGGATTACGGCCCAATCCCTCTCACCGAGAGGAGGCCTGTGTCCCAGCAGTGGGAACATTATAGGCTGATGATGATGATGATGATGAATATAGCGTAACTCGTGAAACGTGGATGTTGTAAAATCTTGCAGAGGTTTTTTTTGTTTTAGGGTGGGAAGTCATGAAATAACTTCTCCCGCTCTGAGTGGAGCAGGAGGGCGTGTCAGACTTTTACTACAACCCACCCGCGTTCCCTCAGTTGCCTGTGTGCCAGGAGCCGTGGTATCTCTTTCGGACAACCTGCACCCCTGGCAGAATCCTTGCAGAGGTTACAGATAGGCGTCAAGTTTTGTTTGAAACAAAACTTGTGTGACATACCGAAATACACAAAATTTGTAACATGTTATTAATAGTTTGTTCTAAGATGTATGTTCTGCAAGCCTTCAGGCTAGTTCTTTAATCCCACGTTATTCTACTAAAGTAATTTAAAAATAATATTTCAGCAAATGAAGAAAAACAAAATACAAGTACATTACGTTGTTTGCCAGACATTCTCTGATCATCCGTTTCTTTCTAGTTTATTAATAATTTTAACAATAGCTCGCTAAGAACTCCTTTAGATCTTGTGAAATAAAAATGGCGGAGATTATACCAAGCTTTTGTTTTCTTATTCTGTTGCTGGAATGTAAGTATTGTGTAGGTTTGCAGATTTATGTCTGAAATATATAATAATGTTTGAGATTGCACTTCGGTAGTTTCAGGTTTCTTTCACTTTTTTTTATTTTATATTTATTTAAGATATGGCCAAGTAAAAAAAGTCACATAGGCCGATCGATCAAGTTAAGGTACGCTTTCTTTACATACCAAGACCCCTCCGGTTTTATGGTTATTATTATTCGTTACATTTATCAATACCAATATTTAATTCTACGATCAATTATGGGGGTTTTACACTAGATCAAATTTAGCCGTGTGTCTGGTCACTTAGTTACCAAATCACCTAACAAGCCGAATCGCTACCCCATTCACACAGGTCGATAAAAATCGCAGGTGACTAGTTTATTTTACATCAAAATGTCGACCTTCATCGGCGGACGATCGCCTGCGACTGAACATTTTTACAGTATTAAAAGTCAAAATTTAGTCTACTTTGGGACTTGTGGTGTTCAGTCACCTGCGGCTCAGCCAAATTACCAAATTGACAGTCGATATTCGAAGGGCGGCAAAAATCGTGCGGCTATAGTCACCTGTGTTATCTCGCATTAAATACCCATCACACTAAGTGCGAAATAAAAACTTTTTTATTAAGTACCCTCTTTTAAAAGAAAGGTGTAGGTAGACTCGCAAAACTTTGAAATTAATTACAACAAGAACAGTTCTCAACACATTACTCTATCCGACTGCTAACAAATTAAATGTTTACCAGCTACTTGGGAGTTTAATGGGTAATTTACACTTCGTTTTAGCATCAGTTTTCATTATCACAGTCCGATTAAGGCAACGGTCCCACCGCTGGCTATTAGCGAGAAGCGAGCATAGCAACTAAAAAAGTTTTTTTTTTTTTTTAAGTCCTCTCTGCTACCTCTGGTGTGAACAGTCGACGATCAAGCAGATAATCAAAATTAGGTTACCACTATTTCCGGAATTTGGTCAAAAATTAAATTCCGATGAGCAAGTCAAAACCGCCTTCAAAGATTTTATTGACGCTCCCACAGTAAAAAAAAAGCAAAGGATTCAGTGAACTACTAACGAAATAGCGAAGGTAAATAAATATCAATAAAAGTATATAGGTACTTACTTTTATTGACTAAATACAGGATAAGTTTTTAACCAGTGCGCAAACTGTAACCATGAATTCGTCATATCATTCTAGATCCCCAGTGCAGAAACCTTTCGTCGGTTATACAAAAAAAAAATCTGCTGTTTCATAGAAAAGTGCCCTACGCGGTCAAAATGTATGGACTAGCTTATTTATTTTGTTTAACGGGACAAAAGTTTTTTTTTACGAAATCTAAAGCAAAAACATGTCTTTTTTTTGTTAAAATAATAAACTATAATAGTTTATCTTGCCATATTACATTGAATATGAACACATTTTCTTAAAACAATAGCCTAAACTAGCTGCCGAATGAGCGCAATAAATTTAACGACCGAACTAGCACTCACTTCACAGCACCGTCATAAATCATTCGACTGAAGACGGATACACAATGGAACAGATTGTGTTGCTACAATAGAGGACTAAGTATTATAAACAAGCTTTGAGCCACTGAACCTTACAATATTCGAAATAGAGCCGAAATTCGAAACTCAGTCGTTTTGGTAACTCTAGCTACCAGAAGCACGTTACTAATTTTTTTTTGGTAGCTCCTGCTACCGGAAGCTGCTGAGAGGCTATTATAATGTGTTTGTACCTATCTCTTTTACGGACCTACAATCTTATGTACGTTTCTTGAGCGAGAAACTAGTTGATAGCTAGTTGCTTCGTCATCGGCAGTGGGACAGCTGCCTTGAGGCGCTAATATTTTATTAGATAAACAATTTTAACAGCACTTGGAATAAGTGGGAACTCGCATTTTAGTGTGAATTGACGCTAATGTCTATCGTAATACGTAGTTTCTTGTATTCCAACCTACTTATTTAGCTAGCTGGTAACGGGATTTTGCTGTATGGAAATGTGTGATCACAAAGCACTAATCTTATGTCCATACAAACACGCAGTACAGTCATGCGCATCCACCTTGATACTTGGAAAATCAGCGCTGTGCTGTAGGTCCTATAGGCATAGCATCATACCTTTTTGTAAGCACGCGTTTCTCTGACAAATAAATCCATTTTTCTTTCTTTCTCACTCTTAGGCAAGGTACAAAGCAATTTTCTTCTACAATATTGATAGGAATTTGATGGTGTTTTTTTTGTGTGGGAAATCATCAAATAACTTCTCCCGCTCTGGGTGGAGCAGGAGGGCGTGTCAGACTTTTACTGACTAAAACCCACCCGTGTTCCTTCATTAGCCCGTATGCCAGGGGCTGTGGTATCTCTTTCGAACAAACCCGCACCCCTGGCAGAATTTGATGGTGTTAAGAACAGTGTTCTTGAAAACCATTCTTTTATTAAATTGCTTCTCTTTTTGCTAAGTTGTAATCCTTATTTCACGAGAAAATCGTTTTAAAGTGTTATGAGATATTTATGCTCGTGTCTGTACAAATGCATAGGACGATAACCCGTAGCGCATTAGCTAATCACTAATAGGTTTCTTTATAAACGATGCTTTAACTTAAGAGGGTTTATCCTGCACGGGCTGGCAACGTCGCATTTCAAGGGATTTTTCATGATTATTAGTGTTCAATAATATGTTTAGGAAATTCATTTTCGATTAACTACATGACGACGTTCTGCTTATATTCATTGCAATCTTTGACTTGAATTAAATCTTGAGCACAATCGTTTTGTAACTTACCAGAATATATCCTACCTGAGATAGCCGGGTGATCTTTAATTCAGGACCCTCCCGGGTCCTGATTTACAGATCACCCGGATCTCTTAAAAGTGTCAACAAAGGTGGTCTCAGAAAGGTATCTGAGATAGGAATCTCAGACTCCAGTCTCTTTTCAATATTGTGAATTTTAGAAACCATGGGCATGTGTTATGATATTGAGATAAATAAAGACTGATCATCATCATCATCATTACAGCCGAAAAACGTCCACTGCTGGACATAGGCCTCCTCCAGGCTCCTCCACTTCGACCGGTCTTGTGCTTCTCAAAAAGCTGATTCCCGCTGATTCACAAGGTCCACCTTGTGGGAGGCCTTTCCACTCTACGTCTTCCGGTACGCGGTCGCCACTCCAAAATCTTTCGGCCCCATCGGCCATCTGTTCTGCGAGCAATGTGCCCTACCCACTGCCACTTAAGTTTGGCAATTCTTCGGGCTATGTCGGTTGCCTTGGTTCTCCTGCGGATCTCTTCATTCCTGATTTGATCACGTAGGAAAACTCCGAGCATAGCCTTCTCCATTGCCGTTTGGGTAACTTTTAGCCTTCTGATAAGGCCCATTGTGAGCGACCAAGTTTCTGTACCATAGGTCATCTCTGGCAACACACACTGGTGAAAGACTTTTGTTTTGAAACACTGATATTTAAAGATTTATGATTATAATTAATTAATATTTTTACGATTATAAATAATATCGGAACAAAGAAAACCGCAAAATAAACATTCCAGTATACCTACTGTAATGCGGAAATTAGCTTGGAATATAGGGTTCTGTAAGAGTGCTACAGAACCATAGATTCCAAGCTAATTTCCGCATGAAAAACGTGCAATGGAAATAAAACGAGTCGGCGCAATTCTCCTTTGATTACAGCCATCAGTTGCAAGTGGCCGCAGATGCCCCGCCGATAGACTAGGGTGGCCATTGTTGCACGGTAAAGAAAAATATATCGATAAAAAAACGTATTACAATAATGGTAGGTCAAGTGAGGAGTTTACGTCAAAAGTTAGTGTAAAAATTGAAATACTGGTTTCAGATACTACGGCCCGGTAATAGCGTGTGAGATTGTGTGATACCAGAAGGCACCCAATTTTCAGGTATATAAAAACTTACCCATTATTTCTACATTATATTTTTGCGGTAAATCACTTTTGTTATGTTTTTGCTCAAACAATTAGGTCATTTAGAAAAGGTAAACGAATGGAAGCATATTGTAAATAGATATTCATTCTCCCTTTCTTCCTTCCTTTCTTTGAAATTGAGGAGGACACTGAACTGACAAAGTTAAAAAAAAACGTTTTCTGATACAAAGCTACACAATTCGACGTCGAATGACATAAAATACGATCAATGGGAAAGCTACAGGCCGATTTCCGGCCACCGTAGGCATGGGCTTGCGGACGGCGAGTAATGGGTAGCTCGCTGTCCGGTAAGGACCAAGCCCAAGTCGACGGCGCGTTGTGTTCCACGCGCGCCTCAAAGAGATGTCAGCACAAAAAATGATGGGACCCGCAAGGGTCGATGCCTGCCAGGGGTGCGGGTTTGTTCGAAAGAGACACCACAGCCCCTGGCTTAAGGGCTACTGAAGGAACACGGGTGGGTTTTAGTCAGTAAAAGTCTGACACGCCCTCCTGCTCCACCCAGAGCGGGAGAAGTTATTTGATGATTTCCCACCCAAAAAAAAAAAAAAAAAAAAAATGGGAAAGCTAACTACCGGAGGTTTGTGGCTAAGTAATAACATCCTCACGAGTCGATCGAACAGGTTAAGCACCGCTTGCCGCGGTAGGTCCGAGGATGGGAGACCAACTTTACATACGCAGACCCTTACGTGCCATGGTAAGCACGTAAAGCCGTTGGTCTCGGCTTTCAATAGTGGGTTTCTGACAATCATTACGCGTCGTCACAAGCCCGAAAGTCAGATAACCAGTCTAACCAAGGGTATGGGGGTACCCAGAAACTGGGTCGTGAAGGCCAGACAGGCAGTTGAAAACGAAATAATAATGTACTTAAATATTAAAATTATTGTAATCCTTATGGTACAATCATCAAAATCAAAATCAAAAGTCATTCAAACTAAGCTGCGAGTCAGCACTTTTCGAACGTCAAAATTCCATAAGACAGTCCCCAAAAACGCCCACCTTTCACCACTTCCTAGTGCTTTATCTGGGAAGAAGAAGTGGCGCAACAAACTCGCAGCATCGTTTCCTAAGGTTCGGTACTTAATAAAATACTCCATGTTGATGTCACAAACATCCCAACAGCATATCATATCATACGAAACCATTGGAAAATCAAATGGAACATTCACGGTTTCCTCACATTTTTCAATATTCCGAACAATGAGACCCGACGCTGGAGTTGGCTCTAGAACCATTCCCGAGCACTCGAGATTAGGTTTAAATTCAAATATTCAATGGTTTTTAAAGCAGCACATTGCGGAGCGTTATTTTCAATTATTCTTTTCGAGCGGGCATGTGGGACAATCTTCGGTAGAGCTATCTGTGTTCGCAGATGCTGTTCAATAATCTGGATTGGAAGTTTTGTTAAGAGTAGTATAGGGTTAATCGGATTGAATCTCTATTTGCATTGTGGGATGAACACATCTTTTTAGTACAATTAATACTTTTGTATTTATGTTCTTGCACACATACAAACCTGCACCCTAATTGCGTAACTCACGATTAATCATGTTCTGATTAATTTTGACAGTTCAACAATATTCACTGCGTTATTTACGTTGTTGAGCATACACATTTTTCGAACATATGAAGCAATGGTTTGACAATCTGTTTCAAAACGAAATAGATTAAGATTAATCGTGAGTTACGCAATTAGAGTATTGGTATACGGCAATATGTAATAAGGTACTTAAGTTAATATCAATGTAGACTTCATGAAGAAAACCTTTTAATTTCGAAGCTCGAAGATAATTGACTTAGAAACTGGGTGATGGTCCAAACATCTATTTCCAATCCATTTCGTAAAAAGTGAGTTACTTTTAAAAATGTTTTTCGAAAACATTCGAAACAACTCAGAGGTCAAAATATTTTTGAATGCAGCACAAGTATATATTAAGCTTTGTAGGTAAGTGTAGTGGTAACTTATTAAATATTTGCACTGCTTGATATTGTGAACTGCGTTTCACAATACAGAAGAGTTTAAAAAAAGGGATGAGAGCTCATATGTATTTATGTATGGTAGTACGTCTAAAAATAAATCAAGAGGACGATAACGTAGAGAGTGGGCACTACTATGATGTTTAAATATAAGAAATGTGGGCGGCCAGCTCTTTTCAGCTCTCTTTGTCTGTGTATGGTTTATCTTATTTTAAACTCACCTATTATACTATTTTCAATTGTTTTATGTCAATTACGTCTCGAAAGGTTCTTGACGCATAACACGCAGATGGTATAGAAAGCAACGTCAGCTCCGATTTTTGCTACTCAAAAGATCTTTGTACAGCTATAATAGAACACTATTTTTAATTAGTGACGGGTGCGATCAAACAAGGACATGTCCGTATTGTCCGTGTGTGTAACTGTCAGTTTTTTTGCAAACGCATGCAGTAAATTTAAAAACATTGTAAAAAACAATTACTTTTACAAGAGTAACCTGGAGTTTCTTCACGGCTTCATTCCACAGGAAATGGCCAATTAGAGGCTTGCTTGTATTTCTGACGTTTCAAAAGTGTATGTGAAATAAAAATATTTTGTATTTTATTTTATGGGACTATTATACCCGCACCGATCGGTAGAGTCCTGTTTCCAATATCGACCAGTCGAAACGAATTTGTTTCGATTTGTCCTTACTAAAACTGTCTCTAATGCAAGTACCCTTGCAGTCTAAAAGATGGTCGGCGAATCGGAGCTGATAGTGTTCGACTAGGTAATTGGATTTCAAGGTATTTGACATCTCTGTAATTCGCAATATTAGGGGTCTCTATTAATGCAGCACTGTCCTGCTGCCCGTGAAGGGGTTGCATTCCCACTGAAACCTGCACCTGCAGCCAATTTTAACGAAGACTAGCCGTCGGTGCGGGATTTTTTTTAAACATGCGACATCGACCATCCCCTGTGAGTTTCTCAGGTCTATCACAAAATAGCGGCGCGCACGGCAACACGCGCGCGTGAGATAGCAATACTATTGGTTCTTTTTAACCGACTTCAACCGGTCCCGTGTGTGTTGCCGGGCGTAAAAGAATAGCACCATCCCATTTCTTCCCGTGGCTGTCACCCCCATACTGCGATCGCCAACCCGCCTGCCAAGCGTGGCGATTGTGGCAAACCCCCCCCCCCCCCCCCCCCCCAAAATGACGAAGTGGAGAAGCCTGGGGGAGGCCTATTTCCAGCAGTGGACGTCTTTCGGCTGAAATGATGATGATGATGAACCGACTTCAAAAAGAAGGAGGTTATCAATTCGACATGTTAATATTATAATTTTTTATGTATGAGGGGTTTGTGGCTAAGTAACAATAGCTGCGCGGATCGATCGATCGGGTTAAGCTTCGCTTGCCACGGTTGGTCCGTGGATGGGTGACCATCTTTACATACCAAGACCCCTCCGTGCCTCAGAAAGCACGTTAAGCCGTTGGTCCCGGCTGTCATTTGGAGATCTTTGACAGTCGTTACGGGTCGTCAGAAGCCCGAAAGTCTGACAACCAGTCTTACCAAGGGGTATCGTATTACCCAGTAACAGGGTTGTGGAAGTCAGACAGGCAGTCGCTCCATGTAAAATACTGGTATTCAGCTGGATCCGGTTGGACTGGAAGCCAACCCCAACATAGTTAGGAAAAGGCTAGGCATATGATGTATGTTCGGGAATATATCTCCGTCATATGTTAGACGGACTTGCAAAATATTTTTTTGTTCCAAAGGGGTTTATTTCGAAATAAGCCCATTTAAATTTCATATAGACATGATGATGCGTTTCGGAGACAGACAACGGACTCTTCAAAAAAGGACACCAAATCAACCGCGATTTCTGTTATCGTGTAAATATGGATTGTTTTGACCCCAAGGATGATGAAATTTCCTACCTACCTTACCTAGGTAGGTACTATAGCTAAAAAGTTAAAAATAAAAGCTTTCGGAAGGCGGTGACCAAAAATTAAAATAAGTCCTAAGTCACCGACTTCCGAAATTTAAGTTATTTTTAATTTTGTAGTGTTTTTCCGGAGGTCGGCTGTCAGGTACCTTACTAATTATATGTTTTACATATAGACCTGCCGAAACAAATCTTATAAATGACGATAAAACCCATATTTTTAAATCTATTTATTCATTCATTTCAGTGTGACTTGGTCACACTCATGCCACAGTCCACAGCCCGTGCAGCACTGACGGGCCGCGCCGCCCCAGGTTAGGCCGACAGACCCTGGGAGTCGTCCCATCCGATGAACCCTCGGGAGTCGGTAGGTTCAAAAACGCGGCAGGTCTGTACGGGCGCGTTTGTTTATCCTTTGTTTATACGGGAATGCTAGGCACGGGCCGCGACAGTAGGCCTCGACAGGTGTACCAACGCCTGGCGCCGCCTCTTATTAAACGGGCCGGGAGACTGCGGCATCATACAGACAGACATGAAAAGCGACTTTAATTTATAATTTCTATGTACAAATGTAGGTTTTTTTTATTCATTTGGTGACAACCAAATCAAAATACACTATCTATAATTAATTGTTCGCTAGTCTGTTACCAATATTTTAGGTTACAAAATATACCCATTATTTAGATAGTAACGTAACAAGTCCGATAGTTCCCCGGACTGTGGTCTGTGGCTTGATGCAGATGCACCCAAACTATGAACTTTACAATAAGCTGCTGGAAGTTTGTGTGGAGGTTACTGCTAATAGGATATTAATTTATTGTGGCGATCATTTTGAGATCAGACGATAACAGATGCTGAAGTCATTGTATTTTTCACTGTAGATAAAGCGCAGCTTCAAAGTCGGGCTATGTTAAAATTTTAGCAAGAAGTATGATGCTTTTTTGTTCGGCATCGTAGTATAAAGGAAGGTAATGATTTTCACCTGTATGTAAGTATTTTAAATTATTTTCGGATTAAATAAAGGACATCGTCGGAAATGGCCCCAGGACCAACAACCATCTGACCTACATGATAATTAGAAATATATTTTATTAGACTATTTGCGAATATCTGTATGAAACGGACATTCTGCGTTCCATAGTGTTTAATTAAAAGAACGACTGTTGACATCATATAATATATGCCGCCACTTTGGCCGCATTCCGAATTAGACAAATGGCGCTGCGAGTGCTCACATCGATATTTTGCGTTCCGAGTTAGATATCACGATTCTGAAAGCTAGAAACCGTCATTTTTGTCATCAAAACAGAACGTTCGTGATTATCTAAGATAGCTAAAGATTCGATGCGACTCAAAACAAAACAGCACAACTGTAATTTTTGACAGCGCTCACGGTGCCGGTGGTATTAGTATAACGCATGGTAATCGTTATCGCAAGATGGCGCATGACGTCATCTATGACGATTCGCGAGACGTCGTTATCGCGCTCACTTTCTTCGGAACGGGCGTGAGCGCGCTCAAATTGATATTATAGTGACTCGGAACGTGGCCTTTGACAATTGGATTAGACATGACAATTAGTGATGTCCACTCTTTCATTTCACACACATCGAGAGCGAGATTACTTGTGTTGGCCACCTGCTCACGGATTTTACACGCATTCATACGTGCTTTCTTTTTAACCTTTTTCGCTCTAGGCTGGGTGACTCAGAAGCGTATAACGCTTCTGTAGGCACTTTTGCCCCGCTTTTATTTTACTCTAGGTACGAAAAGAATTCAACAACAAAACCAATTTTCATATCTTAATCCATAAATAATAATATTTTTAAACAATAACTACACATAAGTGAGATGCATTGTAATATTCCAAATAGAAATAACACGCTGGTTAATAAATGGTATCGATTTTATTTAAAATAATCGATCTACTGTATTGGCATCCCTAATCATTGTCATATCTGTCAATCAACTCAACTGTCAAAAGTGTCAAAGTGGTAATACAGTCAAGTCACACTCGCGCGAATTTCTTCGTGATTGCTTTGTGTACCTAGTGATTTCAATTTGCTTTTATTTTCGGAACATATTCGACGGCCTTACTATTTTTTACGGACTCTGATTGCTTTCACTAACGTGTTACAGTCATTTATTAGCATGTATTTCGAAGTATTGAAAGCATTGTTTCTTACTAAATATAACCTCAAAATCTTTATTTTCTTTTGAAATAAATCCTTTCTGTAAGTTGTCCGTCACTAAACTTTGTCTTCATGGGCATATATTTGTAATATAGAACACGCAAAGTAATTTTCCTCTGCTGTTGGTTCTGGGGCGAACGATGTATGGATGCAGCGCAATCTCCTTTTTTTTACAGATTAACTCTGTCTTAAAAGTTTTAAAGTTCATAATACAAGGTAAGTTGTCACCTTGTGTAGAATATTTTATGTACTTTTTTCCAATTGATTGAATATCCATTCAAACAAATCAAAGGCAACTTTTCAAAACAACCTAAAACCCTCTCAATTTCCGTTATTGATCATCAATTTACTGAGCATTCAAAAGACTTTCACAAAACAAACGCTCGAATATGGACCAAACATAAATCAATCCATTATCACGAAAAACAATGTCGCATCAAAATTTAATTTCCTGAAGACGGATGAGCCTCAGATAAATCATTTATCAATTTTAAATGCAAATCTGTGAATTACTTTGGCGGAGTAAGATCGGGGAACGTGCCAAAAAGCTGCATTGAGACCCCACGCTAATTGGCTAGCATCCATAAATTTTGTCGCAAATCTGCATTTTGAGCTCGATTTTTTTGGTCATCTTCTTAATTTGATCGCTTTCATTGGCACTCTGGGATTGGTTTATTACCCAGTTTTTTAGGAGAGATAGACATTTTGAAGATTTTTTATTGACCATAATGATGGATATGTCACCGTAAGATTATGAACACCGTTAGTTTATAATCTATCTCGCGAGATTATTAACTGTCGGTAAATTGTGAACTGCAAAAACTATGTTCAATTTAACGCACTATTTTTCGATATTATCCATTCTGTCCGTCAAATTGTGAACTGGTATCAAGACGGATAGTACCTTGTGCTATTACTAAATAGTCAAGTTACTGCCACAAACTTGGAAGTAGCACTCGCTGGCTGCTGCCGCGTCACCTCTCGCTTCGCTCGCTCGGCTCGCACGCTGTTGGTCGCAGTTCTAACCTAACCTATTGGGTTGGTAAGCATTATGGTGCAGTTCACAACTTATCGACAGTTTACAATCTCACTAGATATATTATAGACTAACGGTGTTCACAATCTTACGGTGACAGATACACTAAGTTATTAGTCGCACCTATTCATCGATCGAAGTCATAATAATACATTTGCATTAACTACGTGCACTGAATGCAGTCACGGAGAGGATGGACATTTTATCCTATTTCTTGATTGAATTCATAAGACTAAATCTAAAGCTATTGTACTATAATGTGTATTATTCATGAGTACATAGATACGAAGTATCTTATCTATCACCTTGGGATATCCTGTAATGGTAGTTTGCGTTAATGAATAAATTAATTTATGAGGATGTTTTTTTGACGGAATCCCTTCGTCACACACGGTCTACACATCTGTTTACTCCTCTAACACATGATCGAAAACCTCAAACTAAATATCACCATCATCAGCCTAGCCTTTTCCCAACGATGTTGGGATCGACTTCCAGCTAAGCCGGATGCAGCTGAATACCAGTATTTTATATGGAGCGGCTACCTAGTCTGACCTCCTCAACCCAGTAACTAGGTAATACGATACCCCTATTCTAAGCCCAAAAGTCTGACAACCAATGTTAACTGCATGTTATATTTTCGGGATTCTGACGACCCGTGACGATTGTCAAAGATGCACGAAGTCGGTCCATAACAGCAGGCACGAGCACCGATTTGTCGACAGAAGAATAGACATGACTATTAAATAAATGATGTACAATAGGATAAGATAGGTGTTTTTCTATTCATTATCACAGTTATGCGTTCTAAACGAATCATGATTTTGTAGATAATCGTAAATATATACTTTGTGGCCGACGGATAGAAAGTTTTGTTGTCAGTGTGATTGTGACAGTTTGTGAAGAAATAGTCTACATTTATAAGGACCTAGACAAATATCGTTAGAAACGAAAGACTAAATGATAGATTGTAGAAGGATATTTACGGTGCAATGTTGAAAATGGAAAACGAAATGTCACTTTGTATTGAAAAAGCACTGTCTATTCTTCGAAGAAATACAAAGCGTCATGCTAAGCCCGCTGAAAGGCATGTAAAGACCACCATCCACGGACCAACTGCGGCAAGTGTAGCTTAATTTGATCGAACGACCCATGTGCCTGTTATTATTCAACTACGATCCCATTCATTAACCTCAATAATATGATTTCTATAATACCTAAGTGATAGTTTCCAAACTTACGATTGTTTGTGTCAATTGAATTACGCTCAAAGTTACCATTTGACATAACACTATTAGCGCAGCTTCCAAGAGTTTGTTTGTTGCTATGATCTGGTTTATGTTATAGTACACCAGTCAGTGGGTGCACCTACTGAATGGACTAGAATAATTAAAAAAAAAATGATATTTGTGTGCAGTCGAGTCCGGAAGCAGACCTGTCCTGGAATGGAGACCGCGTTTGGCAAGCATAGCGTGGGACGCCCGCCCCTTAGCTAGATGGATCTACGAACTTAAAAAAGTGGCTAGGAAAGACTAGATGCGGAAGACGGAGAATACAGCTGTGGCGCAGTCTTGGAAAGACCTATGTGGACTATAATTATGTTGAGGCTTAAATCCATAAACGTAAGTTAGCATGTGCTTTATTAGACATGTTCCCGTCTCTATCACACATTTGTTAATTAAAAGTTGTGTGACAGTGACGAGAATAACGCTTAGCCAAAGTACATGTTAAGTAAATTTTAAATATCTTGGCTTAAGTTTTCCACAACTCCGTTTTAATTTGTATGTATTTACTAAATCTACAAAAATATTGCCTGCTGATATTATATTATTATCCTATGAGTACGGGACCCTTATCCAACTACCTAATTGACCTTTAATGTTACTAACTCAGAGAAATACTTGATAGAGGAAATTGATAGGGCGGTTTCCTCGGCTGCTCATGACCAATGTCCGGAAAACTCCGGACAAGGGCCGGAATTAAATCGGAAGAAGAAAAATAATCTTTATGGTCCAAATTAACGGGGTTGTTCGCAGGTTAATGAATCAGTATCTATCTGTAGGGATATTTATTGCACTTTGAAGTAAATTATTAAAACTATATTCACTATACATAGACGACACTAATATAGACTATTTATAATGGTCGCTAGCGCTACTTAACTGCTGAGCATGAGAACCTGGGTTCGATTCCCAGGTCAATCAAAGTGTTACTCGACATTCATGGGTGTCATAGATCCCGACTATGGGAAATACCAGAGAATGGGCAGCAATGTTTTCTATGCATTTTATCTTCATAAACTGCGATCGCACCCCCTTCCCCCCAAAAATAAAAGATGAAAATAGCTTGAATGAAACAATTTTCAGGGAGGCCCATGTCCAGCAATGGACGTCTTTCGGCTGAAATGATGATGATACTCGAAAAAAAAAAATTTCGAACGGGCAAAAACACATCGGAGTAAGGACAACTGTGATAAATGTTTTGTTCGGGCCCCGGACTAATCTTATGTCTTCTTCAGCTGAAACTACGAAATAGGCCGCTAGTTCCTACGCTCCCTTTTTACCTCGTCTTATCGCTAATCTTTGAAATACTATCGTCGCTCGTTACGAATTTGAAGTCACCAAACAGACAACAATTTGACCTGTTTCCTCATAATGATATTCCGACCAACAAGAACATAATAACAGGGGTGACATGATTCTGCTCTTATATCGAGTAAGCCCTCAAAGTGTATCGATTGGTCTAAGCTAAGGGTAGCCCACGAAATTCAAATTTTCTTACGTATTTTGAAATTTGCAAGTTAATGTCAGATTGTAATTGATCAAAATGCTTAACAATTATGGCTTTACAGACCTATTTTCATTAAAACCGTCAATATAACCTTTGAATTTCAATTAATTCAACACTACTTTTCATGAAGTAGTCATTCAATTGCTCAGATAACACGTCTGCCTTTAAAACAAGAGTGAACAGGCATCTTCGAGGCACGCTCATTCCAACATAGACCTCATCCATCGCTTTCCATCCGGCGTGATCGAGATCAAAGCACAGGCCATCCGATAATAAAAAATAACTTATAAAGTTGAAGTGATGATTATGAAACAATTTTTTTTAAATATATATGTCGTGGATTGATGGCGTCAAAGTACAGCAGACAGCGCCATCTAACAATTTGATTGGTAAACGAATAATCATGTAGCCAGAAACGAAAGCGAGCCCTATCGCTTGGACACGATCGTCAGTGGAGGGGATGCAGTGAGGACTGGCGAAGAGACCGTGTGCGGCGACAGCACACACAGTCGAGGTCGATAGTGTACAGTCGAGCTCTGACATTCTGGCAAAGGCTCAGTACCAACGCACGTGTTTTTTTCCGATGCACATGTTTAATTTGTTACTCGTCAGTTTATAAAAGTCAAATTATCTTTTTGTTCGAGTACCCACCACAGTGCCCACACCTACCTAAATTAAGTCGGATCGTGAAGAAGACCCGATGTTTCGCATCTCGGCCACCATGATGCGACATCAACATACAGCAACATCCACTGACCTGCAAATTACAATAAACGTAAGAAAATTTTAATTTCGCGTCACGTCACTTAATAATATGGGGTTTTAAATTTAATTATTTAAAAAAAATATAATACAGAGGTGTTACTTAATTCTAAACTTGCCAAGCTTTTACGTTTGATGGCAACATATACGAACATAGCCACTACTTTTAAATTATACTGTTACGGTTTAATCTTATACAATGTATTTACTTATGTTTGCTTTCCTTTATAAAGTTTTTTTGTTTTTTGTGTGAGCTTTGTGTGGGATTATTTAACAAGATGATAATTAACAAAGCTACTTCTTAAATAGATAAAGGAATTAAGTCAATCGGAAGGTTCCATGCCCCAGGTTGTTTGAAAATATTTCCATATGAAAATGCTTCTGAATTCTGAAATCTGAATGTTCAACAATTGTATAGTCGTAGGTATTGTATTATCAGAAACTGGGTCACCTTATCTATAGAAAATGAATGCTAAAAGTCTACCAAGATCATTAATCAACCGTTTTTTTTACGAAAAATATCATCTCGCAGGTTAACTTCGGAGGTTGTCGGCTGCTTGACCAGGCATGCATAAGGATGCCTCAATAAATGCTGGTCTCCAGCCATCACCATCTGCCTTGGCATTTCCAACTATGTTGGGGTCAGCTTTGGGAGCGATTGCCTATTTGAGCTCCACAACCCAATTAATGGGTAATAAAGGTAAAAGGGTGGAAAAACGGGGTATCGACCCGTTGGTTGTCAGACTTTCGGATTTTTGACGACCCGTAACGACTGACAAAGATCTGCAAATGACAGCCGGGACCAACGACTTAATGTGCTTTCCGAGGGATCGAGGGGTCTTGCTATGTAAATATGGTCCAACGACGGACGAACCGCGGCAAGATTGGCTTAACCTGATCGATTGAACCATGCAGCGACTACACGGACAAGGACACCCCCTGTGGCGACGTACCTGGACTTAGGGCGGCGTTAAACGAGGGCAGCAAGGGGCAGGCTGAATCGGATTAGAAATCCACAAAAAGGGAGTAGAATATCTTTTACGTAATTATTACGAAAAGAAAACTTCACCTAATCAAATTATTGAAAAGCACCAAAATCTTTGAAACTTACAAACAAACTACTACTAGATTGTCTCCATAGACTAATTACCTTCCACAACTAAGAATACATTAATCAAACAAGTGCTTCATCTTATTAATTTAGTAGAACAGCAAGAAACTCCAACCGCTAAACACGGCGCAATGAAACAGCGGGATAAGAAAGAGAACTACCATTAATTAGAACTCCAGGATAAAGCTGCGAGTTGATCTGCGCGAGCGAAGTTTCTTCGCGCAATGCTGCGATGCTTTAATTCGGTTACTCAGATCATTGAGCTGTGTGCTTGCAAGTTTTCAATTGTTGTTACTGTTTATTAAGTAGATTCACTGTGTTACTTAGTTTTTGGAGGCTACTTATGGAGTTTCCAGCTGTTTTGTCGATTAAACTGGATCTAAAGGCTTTCGAAGCCTGTTTTTTTTTTTTTAAATGTTGCCCCACACTAAGAATCTCTCCTGTATTGTGGGTGCGTTTACAAACATTTAAACTCACATACACAAACACATGCACTATGTGTGGCGCTATTTTGTCAACACATAGTCCATTGACACTACGCCCAATAGTCTCGGATAACTGCAATTTCTTTGCAAAGTTTTTATGGATTTTCTGAGTAGGTAGCTTAAACTCAAACTCAAAGCATTTATTTCAATTAAAAACCATTTACAGACAGTTTTGAAATTGTCAAAAAGTCGATCAGTTGGAAAGTTGAAGCTAGTTGCCCATTCCAAAAGGTAGATCTCAATAGAGAAGAACGGGCAAGAAACTCCACGAACACTATTTTAAATGAAGCTGGATATTACAAAATCTTTGGAAAATTAATGGCAATCAAGTCAGGATTTGCGCACGGTGAAGGCTCACACCTATGGCACTTTAACATCGTGAAATGTGGGTGTACCATTGGTGCACCTCTGCCTAAAGTCCTTTATACACTCACTTTTTTCTTGCCATTAATTCTACGGTTTATTCGCGACGTCTGTAGGCACGTCCGTCACTGTTGGATGGGCACTATAGAAGCTTATACACTGACACGTTTTTTCTACAACGTGGTTTGTACTTGTACGCTCGGCAACAAATCAAGCTTACATCTGCAGTATAAGCTGACTTCTCATTGTACGAAAAGCCGATGCGCGAATGCGAGGTCACCGAAAACTGGAAATGTAGCTTGATACGTCGCCGTGTGAACGCCGTACCGTAATGAAACCATGCCGTGTACTTGATGGCCGTACCATTTTTTTTTTTGACGGTGAGAAATCATCACATATCTAACTTCTCCCGATCTGGGTGAAGCGTCACTATAAACCCCACCCGTGCTCCTTCAGTGGTATCTCTTTCGAACAATCCGCATCCCTGGCAGGTATCGGCCCTTCCAGACTCCACCAGTTGGTGCTGACATCTCTTTGAGGTGCGCGTGGAACACAACGCGCCGTCGACCCGGGCTTGGTATTTACCGGACAGCGAGCTATCCGCAAGCCCGTGCCTAAGGAGGCCGGGAATCAGCCTGGGATTCCTAACGCCCAGGGCGTCTCCTGTGGCGACTAGAGCCATGAGGGCGCATATACTGCCCTCTTCGTGAGCGTTACTGCTTCGCAGAAGGAGGTGACGGCTACCCATGCATTCTCGGTTCGTACCATGGCCTGGATCAGGGCCAGACGCGAGAGATAGCCGCCACCGATCGCCTTCATACGCCTTCTTAACGATACGGCGGTGCTCCGCCCAGGCCGGGCAGACCTACACCGTGTGCTCCACCGTGTCTTCAGGGCAATCTACGCAGTGGAATCACCCGAGCATTTCCTCCCGCCTTATCCGAAACAGGAACCGCCCGAAACAACCGTGTCTGGTGAGGACCTGCATTAGGCAGAAAGTGAAGACGCCGTGTTGCCTCTCAATCCTCTCCTCAAACAGGGGACTTACCGCCGGAATTGTGGCGTGCCCAACGGCCGTACCCTTTGGGGACGTTTAACTCGTATAATTTCGAGTTTATGCGTGATTTGTATGTGAATTGCAATTTAGTCGACGATCACACGAAACAGTGCACGATAAAATCGAGATTTTACGTCCATGTGAACGTCAAATTATATTAAAAATGCTAGTTACGTATTAAAAAAGAAAAACTTTTAAAAACGTAATGAATGTTGGACTCCCAAACGCCTTCCGTTCCAACCTTTTCAAAATCGCTTAAAAGTAGCGTTTCCTTATAAATTAACTCCTCGGCAGCGCTAGCCGCATTTTCAATGGAACATTAAGGAAATTGCCCGGGCAATAAGCTATACTATGCGACCCAACTATTAGTATGCAAAGCGAGTGCTACCTAGGTGGACAGCCACCTTATTGATGACGTCAGTGTAATGTACCTATTGTTTTGTGATTCGTAATGGTTTTGATGTATTGTAGCTTTTATTTGGAAGAAGTTGCGAGTTAGAATAATGTATAGTGAATTGAACTGTCAGAATATTCTTAACATGGCATAACATCACGCCTTTAATCCCCGAGGGGTAAGGCAGAGGTGTACGTAAAATCAAGTGTACACTCACATTTCGCCTGTTATGTTAGAGTTGCATGGAATAGGGGCGAGCCTATTGTCATAAACTGGGCAAAAATCAAGACTTCGGTCTTCTACTGAGAATTTCCTGATGAAAAAGTCCAATAATACTTTACCGGACCTGGAAACGAAACCCACGGCATAATGTTTTTTTTTTTTTTGAGGGTGGGACATCATCAAATAACTTCTCCCGCTCTGGGTGGATCAGGAGGGCGTGTCAGACTTTTACTGACTAAAACCCACCCGTGTTCCTTCAGTTGCCTGCGTGCCAGGTGCCACGGTATCTCTTTCGAACAACCCGCATCCCTGGCAGACATCAGCCCTTGCGTAACCCCAAGCACCAATTCGGTGCTGACATCTCTTTGAGGCGCACGTGGAACACAACATGCCGTCGACCCAGGCTTGGGCCTTACCGGACAGCGACCTACCCATTTCTCACCATACGCAAGCCTGCGCCTACGGTGGCCGGGAATCAGCCTGGGATTCCCGACGCACAGGGCATCTCCTGCGGCGATTAGGGCCGAAAGGCGCATATACTGCCTCTCCGTGACGTGCCCCGCTTCCCTTTTCGCGAGCATTACTGCTTCGCAGAAGGAGTTGACGGCTAGTAAGCACTCTAGCTCCACACCGTGGGCTGGACCAGGGCCGGACGCGAGAGATCGCCGCCAACGATTGCCTCCACAAGGACACGGCGGTGCTCCGCCCAAGCCGGGCAGGCCTCCACCGTATACATGTTCAACCGTGTCCTCCGAGCGATCTTCGCAGACCCACGGCATAATGCTCAGGAGTAGCGCTAGCGATCACAAGCCGAACAAAGCAGTCTTATAATTTGTAGAATACGTTCTTCACAACGTGCTTTAAGGCTCCCGCAGACTCTAATAGATCAATTTTCATGAAGTTTTCACTGTAGTTTTTCTATTGAATTCGCGGTACGCCTGTCTGCAGGAATCTTTAAGCGTCAAGCTTAGCAGACTGTTAATTATTAAAATTAACCACACGATAGTCTGAAATCGTAAACATCACTCATGTCTTAAATGTAGACTGTAGAACACATTTAAGATACAAGCAACTTGCAGGCCAAGACGCCTGCGTTAATTAGGTCCCTACCCCTGACGCTTCCAAATTCCTTATTCAAGGAGTAGGTTCATTAAGCTTCCAGCCACGACTCTAGAAACATCCAAATAATTACTATGCATTAGCACAGACCATCTTCATCTGTTTAGCTTTTTCCCAACTATGTGGGGGTTTTTATTTTTTTGAAGGTGGGAGGGAAATCATCAAATAACTTCTCCCGCTCTGGGTGGAGCAGGAGGGCGTGTCAGACTTTTACTGACTAAAACTCACCCGTGTTCCCTCAGTAGCTTGTGAGCCAGGTACCACGGTTCTTCGAACAACCCGCACCCCTGGCAGAACTATGTAGCCGTTGGATTCCAGTTTAACTGGATGCAGTGGGGGCTCGTCTTTCATATACGGGACTTGTAGTGGACTCTTAATTTATTTTTATGCAACGTACTTATTATCTTACATCCACTAAGGCCAAACATGACTGATCTTAACTAATTTAATTTAATAACTTGCATGCTCTGTATGTGTACTCATGTTTCCACAAAAAATCTTGAGTCTTGAACAATCTCACGAAGTTTCAGGTTTAAGAAATCCATCCAACTTTCTAAAATAAAATTATCAAACTTTGATTAAATAACCTCAACTTAGTACTATTTTTGACTTAATTTTGACAGAAGATTAGATTATGTTAGAATAGTGACTTTTAACGCCAGATCCCTCTATTGTTGGTAAATCATTTTGGTGGGTTAGATGAGTTTATAATCGTGTGATGTTTCTCGATTAAGTATATAAAATAAAATGTTTTGCGTATGCATAGTCTAGATAAAAAAGTATGCCATGTTACATTATATATCTTAAAATTGTATGCAAATGGATACACCAGTAGATCTGGTGACTACGCGTCAGAGGAGGTTCATCCTTCCCCACACTCCCTCTCCACCAATAAATCACGTGATCATTAAAAAAAACAAATGTTAGATTAAAAATAATATAAAACTATTCATTTTCTAAACTTCCCCCTTGCGGGAGGGTGATCTCCGCCTCGCCTATCCTCCTTTCAAATATATCTACATATAGAGGGTGTAACAGAAACCCTATTGCTATCCTTAAGCCCGAAAGATAACAGCTGGTATAGAATCACTATACATAGTTTTAGCTCAAAATAAAGTACTCTAAGTCCCGTATTACAGAACGTCACTCAATACTCAAGCATTACTTAAAACTAGTTTCAACCAATCAAATGGCTCTAAACTCGTTTTAAGTAATGCTTGAGTCTTGAGTGAGGTTCTGTAATACGGGCCTAAGAATGGATACCAAATTTTCGGTTTCATATGTTTCTTCAATTCAAATCTTAACAAACGTGTCACCGCGCTACGTAGGTCAATAACTTTCCACGTTAATTGCCAGTATTACGATTAATCTCTTCTGAGTGATGTGTTTATTTAAACTACAAAAGCTCGATTTCTGGTACCAATGTATGAAAAATTCTCATAACTTTCGAACATGTAGAGGTAGGATTAAAAAACCCTTCCAATATCGTTTGATATCATCCAAAGAAGCCGTGCCCTTGGTATGTAAATACCCTTTCCGTTACACGTTGTTTACATCCCTTTTATTCCTTCCCAGCTGAGTAATAGTACTTTACATGGACCGACTGCCCATCTGACCCTCACAACCCAGTTATTGAGAAATACGACTTGGTAAGACTGGTCGTCAAACTTTCGCGCTTTTGAAGACCCGTAACGACTGCCAAAGATTCACAAGTGACAACCGGGACCAAAGTTAATGTGCTTGCAGCACGGCGGGGTCTTGGTATGTAAAGGTCACCCATCCACGGACCAAGGGCGGCAAGCGTAGCTTAACCTGATCAATCGATCCGTGCGGTTGTTATCACCTAGCCACAAGCCCCTAATAGCATTACCACAGACCAATCTTACAAATTCAAAAGCTTAACAATATCGTTTCTCACATTTCAAATATTTTCAATCCAATCTTCCGTCGTCATTACCAACAGCTGGTTTGAAAAAGCTGTGCCAAGCTATCAACATTACAGTAGAAGCAGAATTTAATAAAACTCCAATATCCATTGGTTCAGACCGGTACACTTGGGTAGGTATAGTACACGAAAGTCTCGATGTGAAAATTTACTGAAAATTTTCTCGATACAAAATCATTTGGCGCTTAAGTGAACAGTTACTATTGTTAAGAGTGGGGCACACGAGCAGAGTATTAGCAAGCTAAAGCAGGAGTAAGCCTTTTGCTGGGAAAATATGAGTGGGTTTCCTTTTTTCAAAGAAGAGCAGTTGAGTTCAAAATGACATAATTATGCGATACTTGAGGCTAACTTATAAATCGATAAATATTTATTCAAAAAAATTAATTGATAAAATACAATATCAATCTTGCAAAAATAGAAGATAAATTAAATAATGCCTTAAAAATCATTGTTTTATATATGACCTATCTTTTAAATTCCCAACCATTGCTTTAGCATTAAAATTCTTCTAGTTATTGCGCGGTTGAAATCTTAAATGTTTTTGTCGGTCAGAAATATTAAACTTAGCACCTCAGATTATAAAACAAAGGCAGATAGACCGCGCGGAACACCAAGAGTGAGGCCAAAAAACCAAATACTAATGCATCGCATTTTATGTAACATACAATGCGACGCTTTAGTATTTGTTATTTGTTTTTTTTTTTTGGTTTAGATTATAAAACAAAGGCAGATAGATCGCGCGGAACAACCAAGAGTCAAAAAAACAAATGCTAAAGCCTCGCATTATATACAATGCGACGCTTTAGTATGTGGTTTTTTGGCTTCACTCTTGGTGTTCCCCGCGGTCTATCTGCTTAGCACCAGTACACCGAGCGTACGAGTACTTCGATCGCAATCTGTTCTTAGGTAAATCTGTATCCCACAGGGTTGAGTTTTACAATTCAACACAAAATTGATTGATTGGTAGTCCAATAGGCAGCATAGGTAGTCAGAATGCATCTCACATTGTAATATCCTTGACATATGAAAGATTAACTTTATAACAAGCTTTTATTTTGCCTTTCTTGAAATCTACCTGCAATACCAGAGACAGAAAAAAAAAACCTAAAACTATTTCGAGATTATTGAGTTGGCAGCCTTTAAGACTAATGTAAAAGTGCGATGAAGAATATTGAAACGTGTGATTTTAGTTCAAAATGTGAAGTTATGTGGAAAGATAATAAAAATGTTTTCAGCATGTCCGATGATAATAAGATTTTTGCGTCAGCGTTCTTCTTTTATTGAAAACTGGAAGGAGATTAAGCCGCGTACCTACATATCATTAATCATTTTCATTTAAAAAATAAAGGGGCGAAGGAAATGGACAAGGGTCGTTACGCAAAGGGAGAATTCATTTAGTTAATACGTCTTTGTATTAATAGCTGGGCTGCCTCTTTGGTCTAGCAGTCGCAAGCGATACTATTGAACACAAAGTCATAGGTTTGATTCCCAGTTCATGGTGTTCATGAGTGTTAATGGGTTTTTCTATCTGGAATTTCTTAGTAGCACCCCGGAGTCTGGATTTGTCCCAGGTTTCTAGACTGAGTATACAAGGAAGTCTTGGGATGGCATACGTGTTCAGTACAACAACATCTACAGACATCTAATGGGGTTGAAGCGCTATTGTAGTGCCTCAGGAATGTTCGCGGAGGCAAGGTTGAACGCGTTCAATGCCATTCAGAGAAGCAGAATTGCCTCTTTCATGTCCAGGGTTGGTACGTGTAGAAACACCTTAGTTAAGGACACTGCTGAGAGGATGTACGCTACCAAAACCTACAAGCGGTGGTTGAAAATAGCAGCTTAAAATGTTTGTGTCTATTTATGTGCAAGAAAAGAAAGGCGTGAGTTTGTGTGAGTGTGTGTGTGTGTATGTATGCTTTTTTTTGGTTGTATTTTTTTTTCTTCCTTATTCTAAATTTTTAAATCTTTTAATGTACTTTTTATTTAATTGTTTTTTTTTAATGGATCATGTGGTCTGCAATAAAGATTTTTATTTATTTATTATTGAAATCCCTGAGGGAGTCTGCACGCCGCGACAAGTTTAAACTGGTCTACTTAGCCCTATGTCAGTCAGTTATCCAATATTGCCCCACCGTGTCCGAGGAGCTGCAAAAACGCATCTTCTTGGTCTGGAAATAGCTCAGGGAGCGGTCTTGAAAGTGATCACAAAAAATCATTAAGGTACTCTACAGCATCTGTACTCGAACTGTAAAGTAGTACCAGTCCATTAGCTCTTTGTGCTCGAATTCATACTGAGGAAACACCCATTTGTGCCACTACCCGACCCAAATAGACGTAGCAAAATGCCTGTTTGTCCTCGTGGCTCTTGTAAAACAGCTTCCGCTAGTAGACCGTTGCGTGAGTAGTAAACTGTGCGACAGCATCAACCAAAAGCTGATGATTGTAAGACTTTCCAGACACAGCGTTAAGACATTGTTGCTGGCTGGCTCCAGCAATTAGACTACCAAAAGACAGAAGAGTTACTTGTTCGCATTGTATAATAGGTATCATGTAACACACACTTCCACATTTATACTGACACCTAACCACACCACGCACACACACACACCCCCACTCACAAGTGCTTATTTTGCTAAAATAATAATTTACGTCACGCCATTCACATTCCCGTTGACACGATCTCCATAAAATACTCCACATTTGTGGACTGACTCCCAAAATACAAGCCCTGGCTTAGTTTGGATATCAGTTTCGGTACCTTATGTAAATATTATTATAAATATTGTAGCTATATACCAAATTCTTGTGAATGCTTTTTGTGAAATAAACTTTTTTTTTTTTACCCCTGCCAACCCTTCGGGGAAACAAGGTGTGATGTTATATGTACGGTGGGCTGCCTCAATTGGGTACCCCAGTTGTATTTAAATTTTAATACAACTGGGTACCCAATTGATGCAGCCCACTGTACCATAGCTCTAAAAACAAAATTATGTCGTTATAACGTGCAAATATTTTTTTCACAAAAAAGCCCGAGTAGGTGCTATGTCCAGTCATCAATTAACTACAAATAAACGGTACCGTCAACTGTGGCATCTTTTCTTTCCCTAAGCAACTTTACCAATAAGAACTTAAAAAATTATCTCTCAATTACTAAAAATTTGTTACAAATAGTAGATTATTCTTCTTCTGTATCGGTTGGATATTAAATGACGCCAACAGATTTTTAGTTAACGAGTGAAATTAAAGTACAGTTCTCATTGGTAAAGTTGCTCATGGAAAGTAAAGATGCCACAGTTGACCGTATCTAAAACTAATATAAATAAAATATCGCAGCAATACCCGTGTTAATTGTGAAACAATAGCCATAAAACTTGGTAACGACCAACAAATAAATCATTAAGACGGATTGAGTGCTATAAATTGTTATCAGACGACAGACTTTATTAGCGGCTGGCTTTGGGTCACTCTTTGGCATCAGTGGCTTTATTGGACAAATATTATAATATATGTTTTAGTACTGACATGTCAAATTAAACTTTTTGGTCGCGGAGGTACGAGCAGGTGATGAGAAGGAATGAGGAAAATGTTGTTACGAAAGTTTTGAGAATGAAAGTTGATGGCTATAGGAGTAGGAGAAGGCCAAAGAAATTATGGATGGACTGTGTGAAATATGAATATGAAATAGCGTGACAACCGAGATGACGACTAATGGCAAAATGTGGAAGAAACAGAAATGTTGCGCGCACCCCGAATAAATTGGGATAAAGGTAAGATAATGATGTTGCGGAGGTCAGATTTCCCAGTTTGGAATAAAATATGTTCTGAACTGAAAGCTGTACCTTTGGTTTCAAATTTATCTGTACTATTTCATCAATAATCTTACTTATTTTCTTGTGTTCGCATAACATGGGCTACTAGAACTATAAAAAAAACCGGTATTGTACACCAGCCTTAAAAGCTTAACGTATTCGCTTTTGCTTCAAACGTCATCAGCGATTTTCTATCAATGTACTTACTCCGATCACAGTCGCAGCGAGATTGCGGAGTACTTCGCATGCAGGTGTTACTGCGACGGAAACGTGCCTAAAACGTTTTAAAATTGGATTTCGAAGCGAGTTACGTGGCGCATACATTTTTTTGACTATTCATAAGTAGAACGCTTTTTTTTTTTAATGATCCCGTTGCCAGTGACGCTTTACTTTCGGGATATTTTTACTTGTTACAGTTTAGTGCTGGCAACTTTGCTGTTGAAGTTTGTGGACTATGGGTGTTGGACTTTAGGGAACTGGTAACTTTTGTAATGTTAAGTAGTAACTAACTTCGGAGTGGTGTGAGGACCGTAGCCACTACTTGGTATGAAAATATGATTACAATCGATTTCATTTTGGCCTGTTCGCTGACTAAAGGTTTTCTTTACAAATAGATTGACTAGTTTCATTGAGAAGGTTAATAATTATTTTGGTCTCTTCATCATCAATTTCATTTAAAGTTACTACTAAGTTCTTTCCAGCCCATTACTTACTAGTTGAGACTGCAGTGCCCTTTTGAGTTTCAGAAGTTACTTTAAAACACCATTTACCACTTAAAGTAGGTAGCTACATTCAGAAATGTATGTAAAACATGCAACGAAAAACAAAACAACTGTAGCAATTGAGAGGCAATTTTTGGAGAGAGTAACATGATTTACAATGTTAAATTATACGCTCATGTTACACAGATTAGCTTCCGCCAGATTTTATGGGATATTATGAATTTCCCCCACGTTAATGTTGAATTTGGTACAAGGAAACCTGCGGTTAAATCGGCCATAAAGGACGGTCGCATTTTATTACTTGAAAAGTTTGTTTAATTGTACTGTTTTTATTGGTATTTTTTTACACTTGGAATTTCTCCTGTATTGTGGGTGCGTTTACAAACATTTAAACTCACATACACAAACAGCCAGGTTTCATGCGGGAATCGAACCTGAAACACGCAGCGCAGCAGTCAATAGCTCCAACCGTGCTGTCAAATTATTTTGATAAATCTGGCGCAGAGCAGCGGTGGCCCAGTCGTAAAGACCCCGATTTTCGAGTTGTAAGTCGTGACTTCCCATTCAGGCATGCTCTATACTTTGTGAAAATAATCTCATCACCACTGCTTACAAAACGGTGAAGGAAAATATCATGAAGAAACTGGCATTTCCTAGAACCAAAAATGCGAAGACATGTGGCTTCTTTCACTCTGGACCGAGAGGAGACCTGTGTCTTAGCAATGGGAACTTTATCGGCTTTTTTGATTATCATTTATGTTGTGCTATGATAACTCTGGCATAGAAAATAGAGTAGACATCGGTAGCTTTACTGGTGAGGTTTTGGAGCAATCACTTCTGATACAAGAATATTTTTTGGTGGATGCTGGATGTCGCATGGACTCCTGCGAGATGTATCAAATCTCAATCTATTCAATGATAACGCTAGATGCCTGAACTAGGCGCAGTAACTTTAATACATAATATGTTCAACTCCGCGTAACCACCCGCCGTGCTCCGTGTAATAGGACATAATTATTATAAATCCAAATCTTATCATTTTCTTTTCTCCCTGTTCTCACAACTAGATAGACGTAAACAACAAGGTAAAAGTGAAACATTAACAAAATATACCTAATGTGTTGGAATGTCTTTCTAATCGGTGTTGAGCATACAAAATTTTCGAACATGTGGAGCAATGAATTAGCAATATAAATAAAACAATCAAGCAATCTGAATAATTTACTCAGATTTTAATTCATAATGTATTACGTAATTGCTGGTGTCCGTAACTTCAAGTCCTATTGCGTATATACAGGATAAGTTTTTATCCAGTGTGCAAATTGCAACCATGAATTCAGCATATCATTCTAGACCGGGGGGTCTAAATTTTAGCGTAGATTTTTTGGTCGGTTGAACAAAAAAAAATTAGATGTCTCATAGAAAAGTGCAATTCCTGCGCGGTCATAATGTATGGAACAGCTGATTTTTTTTGTAAAACCGACTAAAATTTTCTTCGCTGAAGTTCTAGAATGATATGCTGAATTCATGGTTACAATTTGCGCACTAGATAAAAGCTTATCCTGCATTAGGTTATTATCATCAATTTATCAGATTGTAAATTGAAACTTTCCCTTTCTATACGCTTCCTTTTATTTTTCGAAATTCTAAATTCCCTTTTAAAAAGCAATACTTACTGATGACACATTTTGCGAAAAACAAACCAAATCCGATTAAACTTTTTGCTTGATCCTGGAATTGAACTCAAATTTAAATATTTGAAGTTCACTGAACTTATTACGTGAAACCGAAACCTCGGTTTACTCACTGTTTCCAAAAATAAAAACTGATCCATATTTATGGTTTAATCGAACTCCCTTCGGCACTTTTTTGCATTCAATAAAACCTTTTTTTTATGAAATGGATCCCGTCCTTTTTTGATCGGACATAAATATTATAAGGGTCAAAGCGGGGTCACACTTATGGGGTTCGGGTCGGGTTTATTGACTGCTTACAATGTTGTTAGAATGTAATAAAAAATGCTGATATTTTATTTCTTTATCAGCCATCATAAACTGATGAGTCAACTTGTAGGATTTATTATATTTCGCGATTTCTTAATTTTACACAAATTAAGTGATAATTAAGGTAGTCCATCTGATGTAGATGCAGACGGTTCATACTAGCCGTACTGGCTAAATGTGACAGCGGTACCAGGATACGCCATTTCAGTACCGAAATTTGGCTAGGCTATTGAAATTAATGTAAGAAAATTTGAATTTCGCGAGCTACCCAGGAACTAAAATTAAATCCGTCATGTTTTGCCACAATTATAAAAAGGTAAAGTTTAAGTGAGCTGTCATTTCACAAATGCTAGAGATTCTCACTATTGACTTCAAGGTCTCTTCCCCTGAGTTTTCACGGGGTTTTTACAGAAGAGACCGGCTGAACCACGTTTTTAGGTTCATCATCATCACTATCTCCAGCCCGACTACACCCACTGCTGGGCATAACCCTCTCTTTTCTTATCCCAATCCCCACGCTCAATTGCCAGCCTCATCCAGGTTTTTCCCGCGATGTCAACAATGTCGTCCACCCATCTCACTTTTTAGCTTAGCTGTACAGATTACTCCACAATCCTGTGCAACGAATATTGTAAGTAATATAACATATAATCGTTGATTAATATTACCATACAATCCCGGATATTAATCTCCAACACACCGACACACAATGTGTCTTCTTCAAACAACATCTACAGGCCATCATCAATTTCATGTACGTGCACTATGTGACAAGACAGGGAACAGTGTTGAACATGAAAAATTGCCTTGCTACGTGCATTGTTATAATATACGAGTTAGAATATTAACACAGACTTAAACACATATTCTTTTGTATTGATATATAATTGGGAAATTGGGAATTGCTCATGGTGTGGTCCACCAACCATCAATGGACCGCGTGGATCTACCACGCGGCCAACCGAAACACTCAAAAGAGGTTTGTGTCCCAGCAGTGGGAACATTACTTAAATGTATACTGATTATGTCCTGCATGCCGTCGTGAAAGTATTCGTAAGTAAGTAAGACGGTAGCAATGCCGGCTGTCCAGAGGGTGCCGACTTAGGTATAGTCACTCGTGGAAGCTTTTGATTGCACCCTTTGATAAAGTACGATGTTGTCATGAAGTCCAAATGTTACTAAGATTTTAAAAACTATCAGAAAGGTTGCGATACGCATGGATTTGCTTTAAATGATTTTTGTATCAGTGTAGTCATGAAGTTTAAAAGTATCTTAGTTGACAGTTACCGTTAAAGTACTAGATTTTTAAAGGAACGGAATGGAAACATGATGTTTGGCATCGCCTAGTTTCTAAGTCGGTCTCTTCGAGCCTCGAAACCAAAAGATTATCTTCAAGAACTCTATATTGGTGTTACATTGAGTACTCAATTAAATAGTTTATAAAATATTACTAAATACCGACCAAGTTGGCATTTGTGCAAGAATATAAGTAAGTATACAGGAAAAATTGTTCTCATTTCAATATTATGTACACTATGTACACTGCTTTTTCATCATCATCATCATTTCAGCCGAAAGACGTCCACTGCTGGACATAGGCCTCCCCCAAGCTCCGCCACTTCGACCGGTTCTGTGCTTCTCGCATCCAGTGGACTCCCGCGGGCCTCACAAGGTCATCTGTCCACCTTGTGGGAGGCCTTCCAACTTTACGCCTTCCGGTACGCGGTCGCCACTCCAGAACTTTTCGGCCCCATCGGCTATCTGTTCTGCAAGCAATGTGACCTGCCCACTGCCACTTAAGTTTGGCAATTCTTCGGGCTATGTCGGTTACCTTGGTTTTCCTGCTGATCTCTTCATTCCTGATTCGATCACGCAGGGAAACTCCAAGCATAGCCCTTTCCATCGCCCTTTAGGTGACTTTAAGCCTTCTTATGAGGCCCATTGTGAGCGACCACGTTTCGGTTCCATATGTCATCACTGGCAACACGCACTGGTCAAAGACTTTCGTCTTGAGACACTGCGGTATGTGGGACGAGAAGATATTGCGAAGCTTCCCGAACGCTGCCCAGCCGAGTCGGATTCAACGATTGACCTCTTTCTCGAAGTTGGACCTACCTAACTGGACAGTTTGTCCTACGTAAACGTACTCGTCCACAACTTCGAGTGCAGCGCCTCCGACCCCGGTCCTGGTCCTGTGTGGTGTCCGGGCGTAAAAGAATAGCACCATCCCATTTCTTCCAGTGGGTGTCGTGGAAAACGACTAAGGGACTTACTAAAGAGTGGGCAGCAGCGTTCTCTATGCATTTTACCACCATACTGCGATCGCCAACCCACCTGCCAAGCGTGGCGATTAAGGCAACCCCCCCCCTCCGCCCCCCCCCCCCCCTCCGCCGCCCCCCCCCCCCCCCCCCCCCGACTGAAATGACACTGCTTATTATAACTTTATAATACCGACCTAATTTGACTTTATAATACTAAAACTCTTATCTAAAAAGTTTTGAGTATGAATGTCGATGATACCCTGCGCTGCATGCCCTGTTACTTGTGCATTTGACGATCTTATGACTGCGTCAGCGAGCGGAGTTCGTGCAGCCGAATTTTGACCAAAGATGTTTGAATCTTTTTGGCATCGATACGCTAAGAAGAAGAGTAAAGGGAAACGATCTATGGATTATGTGAATGATATTGATAGAAAGGTGGGGACTACTGAGATGACTAATAGAAGAGTAGGAAAGAAAAAGACAAGTTGTGCCGACCTCAAATAAATTGGGACAATGATGATATTGAAAATCTTAAGTTTGCTATGTTATAATTTCTAGAAACACAAACCGACTTTAAATCGGCCACTGAAATCCCAAGGTTACCTACAAAGGATCACTTATTAAGATGTTATTATCGTATTAGCTGAACGACCTAAGATACCTTATAAATGTGGGTAGTGTATTATTTAGGTAGTCTACCATAGTAAGACTGCCGGCCTCGTATTACACCCACAGAATATTGAGTTTAGTTTATGTATATTTAAAGTTAGTTACCTAGAAGACGCAATATTTTTTTATAATAACAAGCTTTTTCCCACGGCTCCTAGGCGGCTGCAAAATTACACGACGATCGGGATAGCCGTTCATGCGTAAAACCGTAACAGACAGACAGATCAACAAACAGAGTTACTTTCGCGTTTATAATATTAGTAGGTAGGGATTAAACCAGCCTTAAATGATCCCCCTGCAAGGATAAAAAATGTGATTCACTGAGTATCGAGACTTTCGAAAAAAAAAAAAATTTAACCTACTCTGTCCCACGTCTGGGCAACAGCCCACCACCATTCCTTCAATCTTTCGTGAGCCCAAGCGTACTCCTTCCAATTTTAACAGATCCTTTCCATCTCGTCCCACCATGTCTTAGGTGGTCTACCGCAAGCCTGCCTCACTGTCTCAAGTTACCAGTTCTGTGCTATTTCGGCCTACAATTTGTCCAGCATGCGGCAAATAGTCCCGCCCAGTCCTATTTAAAATGGGTAGTCTTTTGAGCCACTTCAACTATATTTGTTTTGAACCGTAGTATAGTGTTTAGAAAATAATTATTCCCTTACCATGCCTGTTCGTGTGACTGATTAAGGAAACACACATGATATTAAAATAACTCTCCAACTAAAGTGAATAACTTTAAAACAGTACGCCAACAATTTTACAAAGTCAAAACTGCACTCTCAAATCCGTAATTTACAAAGTTAACCCCGACCTTGAGGTTACATCTCTACCTACCACCAAAGACAAGCTTCACAATATAAACGAATTTACAGCGCACCTTATTAAATTTCTTATTACTTTCAACAGCAGGTCTCATCTTTATGCAAAATTCTGTAGCCATATGGCCAGGTGGTACGTGACGGAGATGAACAGAAAACCCACTCCATACAAATATAATTATGGAATTATACCAACCGACAAATTTAAGGAAGCTCTTTTTCGTTGTGAAGGTCTGTGAAGACTTCTGAGGTCATGTCTAGTAAATGAACCGCATACTTTCATCATCATTATCATCTTTTTAGTTAGAACGTCCACTGCTTGCCATTGGCATCCTCCAAGCGTCGCCGCACCGCCGCGCCGACTGGTCCTGTACTTCTCATACTCAGCTGCAATTAAAACATGCATAATTTTAGGGATTAATTTATAATCAATACGTCAATCTTGTTGATCTGCACCCAAATTGCATAGCACACTATCAATCAGAAACTTATTATTTTTTAAGGAAATTGCTCCTCCATTCTTTTCTATGTTCGAAAAATTTGTCTTTTAACAACTTAAACAACGCAATGAATATATTAAAAAGATACTAACGTGAACCTACTACCGAGCCGCTGCCCATCCGTTCTTCCGTCTGTCAGAAGACATTTGAAATTTCACAGAGTGTGTATTTCTATTACCGTTATAATAGCAAATAATATAAATAATGAGTAAGAATAAAATGCAGTTAAAAATTAAAAGGGGTGTCATACAATAAATTGTATAAACTGTTCTATTCTGTATTTTTTTTTCCCTTCCGAGATGGAACTCTTCGTTTGCAAGTCTGACTCGCACTTGGTTGGTTTCTTTTTTAAGTCAGTTGAAAAGTTTATTAGTTGGTAGCTTCATGCTGTTTCATAGGTGGTCCTTCTGTTCTTATTTACTTGGTATGAGGTCAGAGACGAGTGCCATACTATTTTTGGAACAAGGCAAATTCCTGGCGGGATCCCACTGCTCTTAAATTACAGATAAAATATGTCTTGGTGGATAAAACAGACGTTCGTTTTGTTGTGATTTTTGAAACGACGCGTGATTGGCTTTACATAAAATATTAGCGAATTTAGAATGAAGTTTTGAATAAAATGATACATGTTGTACATATGTGTTTGAAACCTAAGAATAGACCCACATTTTCTATCGACACTTTTATCTTAAGACGTTAGCTGTGCACATGCACCTCTGATAGGGATGCAGTCACAGAATTGGCCTTGAATTTGGCATCTCGTCGTCTTTACCGCAGCCATGAGGCACAAAATACTATTTTTGTATGACCTGGGTGAAATAAATGTATTTCCTTCTTTCTTTCTTGCGATACGAGTGCTATCGACAGGCAGCTTAACAGATGACTTATTATTATTTTTATTTAAATCGAACACAAATGATTCATATAATTGTAAGTAACACTTATAAAACCTATTGTATTTTTCATTAAAATAAATAAAACAAAAATAAAACTATTTCAACTTTACTTACTTAACTGACTTAGTTAACCTAAAACCTGTATGTGTTTACTGTTAATGTTAGCCTACTTCATCTCACTGCTGGGAAAACGCCCAGCCGTGAGATAACGTAGGCTATCTTTCCATTTCAGTCCAGGACCAGTTTTTTCGATCCAGGGCTAATGTGGACCAGGTAGTTGTTTGTTTTGCCCTGTCATATGCCAGAAATAACAACTTACCATTGATGATTTCTTCATAGGTTGGTTGATAACATGTAAAGGTCATCTCTAACTCTGCTGGACATAAATAAGTCAAACACTATAACAATGTACGGAAGCTATAAGAGCATTTCTAAAATACAAATATTATTCAATTTAGAACACGCTTTATATGGACATCGGACTCAATTATTTTGTCAGACGATAAAGTGAAGTTTAGGAAATACATTTATTAAAAATGTTGTTTGAACTTAATATCTTTAGAAGTGGTAATATAATTAATTAATATTAATCAAAGACTGTTTCTTGAAATTGACAAATCAATAAATAATAAACAATTTAGATCAACAAGTTTAGATCTTCGGACGCGAGTGTTAACCAAGATATTTGTTGGCTAAGTAAAGCACTCTTAATATTTTAAAGGTTTCCGGTCTCTCCACAAACTGTTACGCTAACAAGTCTCAGTTTCTTAGAACATCGCTTTAATTTGTTCTCGGAAAGATACTGGGAACTTCTTTTTTGTAAGCACTTAAAAACTTTTCTTTAAATATAAAAAGAAAAGTTTGGCGGGGCCGAGATTAATAGGACAACAAAACGTTTTTTTAAGTTTACTTTAAAACTCGAAACATGCATATTGCAGTGCCAGGCTTAATTTCGATAATAATAAAAATAAAAGAGAACGACTTCTTTCCTTTGGAAACCGGTTGTTTTTTTCGTAATAAAGATTTTAATTTTATGTTTTAACTATGGTACCTACTCCACACAAACTTGTGTACCTTCACTAGTTTAATACATAACAGTGATAGGAAATCATTATTACTCTAATTAACAATTATATATTATATAATTGTTACATAATGTGTTAAATAGTGTACTTAAAACATTTTAAAAGAGTAACGGTGGAGCTTTTTGCTCATTCTTCTCCATACGAAACTATATTTTGGAAGGGGCGACTAGAATTAATTCTATTTTAATGTAAATTTTGACTTTCAAAAGTGCTTTTTAAGTGCCTAATTGAAATAAATGCAAAATGACTTTAACTTTATTAGACTTTATCAATGTAAGTGGGAAAAAAACGTATTATTGAAGCTAACTCGAAAACCACACATCATAACTTGACCAAATTTTTATGGGAGCAGACTTGACAAGAATACACTTACAATACACAAACAAAAGGAAAATTTTACAAATCGGTTTATAAATGACGGAGTTCTGAGTTATGTACATAGAAAATAAAAGTAAATTCGAATTGAGAACTTCATTCTTTTTAGAAGGCGATTAAAAAGAAAATGCTATGTATGCATGTATGTTTGTAAGTATAATATTCTCCTGATATTTGTAAGTATATTCTCCTGATATTTGTTTAATTTCATTAAGAAAATTATTGTTTTTGATTGCAAATGTGTTTTATTTTCTCTTAAATGTATTTTTTTGTCTATATCTCTTTATCTTCTCTCATATCGCAGGTATGCTGGAAGAAATTTTCATCACCTCTGTGCCTATTTTTCTGTTCCTTTCTTCTTGTCTGTTGTGGTCATCATCTGCCTAGCTTTTTTCCCAACCATGTTGGGGTCGGCTTCCAGTCTGACCGGATGCAGCTGAATACCAGTATTTTACATGGAGCTACTGCCTATCTGACCTCCACAACCCAGTTACTGGGTAATACGATACCCCTTGGTAAGACTGGTTGTCAGACTTTCGGGCTTTCTGACGACCCGTAACGACTGTCACAGATCCACAAATGACAACCGGGATCAACGGCTTAACGTGCTTTCCGAGGAACGGAGGGGTCTTGGTATGTACGCTTGCCGCGGTTGGTCCCATCCTCGGACCAACCGCGGCAAGCGTAGCTTAACCTGATCGATCGACTCGTGCGGCTGTTATTACTTAGCCAAAACCCCCCTCTTGTCTGTTGTGGTGGTGTACATAAATAATTAAAAAAGTCATTTTTACCTTTTAGGCCACTGTCACATTTACATCCCACATAGTTAAATACGTAAATACACAACAACTTCGCAAGAAATAAAAACAATTTAAAAACAACCGTTCCGTTCATCCAATAAACAGCTGTAATCCTTAAAAAGCCATATTAAATCACGCAATGTCACTCTACCAAAGTGATGTTGATAATCCAGTAAGCTGTGGTCATAATGTAAAATGAGCGAAGGTTATTTGTCCAGATATTTATGCAAACCGGTCTTTATTGGCGTCCCATTTGATTGGATTGCAGAGGTCGGGCTACACTGCAGTAGGTTCGTGTAAAATATTGTTAGTGGGGGGGGGGGGGGGTGTCAACGAAATGCGACATTGTGTGACAGGTATTTCAAGTGTGACCACCTGTGACAAGGACGGGGGGAGTCAAAAAACAATAAAATTTGTGTGACGTAATTTATGGATGGCCCCTTATTAGCCTCATCTAATTAGTTTGAAATGTAATTATACAACATGAAAATGCGAGGTTATCCATACATCCGACTGTATGTCAGCGGGCTGTAGGTATGTGATAAAAAAATATTGGTAGACAGTTAAAATTTTCGCAGAGGGTATATTTCTGCACTGAGAAAAATTTCCTCTGCCGCACTACGTAAAATAAGGACAAAAATCGACCACAATGACGTGTGTAACCCGCTCCATTACGCGTAAGTAGCCAGTCATACGTAGTCGGCATACTGACGCTCATCATGGAGCGGGTTACGTAATTTACTCGTGGTCGATTTTTGTACGTACGTACGTAGCCCGACATCCGGCTACGTAATACGTAGTGCGCAAGTCGCACTGAATACTCCTGAAACTACGATTGCAACACCCGTATACTATTGTTGCATACGTACGATACTGTGGCGGACACAGTAAAGCACGGTGAGCTGTACGTGTGTACCACGGCGGCATACGTACGATACTGTGACGGACACAGTAAAGCACGTTGAGCCGTACGTGTGTACCACGGCGGCATACGTACGATACTGTGACGGACACAGTAAAGCACGGTGAGCCATACGTGTGTACCACGGCGGCATACGTACGATACTGTGGCGGACACAGTAAAGCACGGTGAGCCATACGTGTGTACCACGGCGGCATACGTACGATACTGTGGCAGACACAGTAAAGCACGGTGAGCCGTACGTGTGTACCACGGCGGCATACGTACGATACTGTGGCAGACACGGTAAAGCACGGTGAGCCGTACGTGTGTACCACGGCGGCATACGAACGATACTGTGGCGGACACAGTAAAGCACGGTGAGCCGTACGTGTGTACCATGGTGGCATACGTACGATACTGTGGCGGACACAGTAAAGCACGGTGAGCCGTACGTGTGTACCACGGCGGCATACGTACGATACTGTGGCGGACACAGTAAAGCACGGTGAGCCGTACGTGTGTACCACGGCGGCATACGTACGATACTGTGGCGGACACAGTAAAGCACGGTGAGCCGTACGTGTGTACCACGGCGGCATACGTACGATACTGTGGCGGACGCAGTAAAGCACGGTGAGCCGTACGTGTGTACCACGGCGGCATACGTACGATACTGTGGCGGACACAGTAAAGCACGGTGAGCCGTACGTGTGTACCACGGCGGCATACGTACGATACTGTGGCGGACACAGTAAAGCACGGTGAGCCGTACGTGTGTACCACGGCGGCATACGTACGATACTGTGGCGGACACAGTAAAGCACGGTGAGCCGTACGTGTGTACCACGGCGGCATACGTACGATACTGTGGCGGACACAGTAAAGCACGGTGAGCCATACGTGTGTACCACGGCGGCATACGTACGATACTGTGGCGGATGCAGTAAATCATGGTGAGACATACGTGTACACCACGGCGGCATACTTACGACACTATAGCGGACACGGTGAATCATGGTGCGCCATACGTGTACACCATGGCGGCATACTTACGATACCATGGCGGACACGGTGAATCATGGTGCGCCAAACGTGTACACCATGGCGGCATACTTACGATACTATGGCGGACACGGTGAATCATAGTGCGCCATACGTGTGCAGCGTGGCAGCATACGTAGGATACTGTGGCAGGCACAGTAAAGCATGATGTGTCAGACGTATTAACTGTCGTAGTAGAGGTAAGGTACCGTTGCCGGTACAGTAAGGCATGATGAACCGTGCGTATGTACCACGGCAGTGGACGTACGATACTGGTGCGGGACCAGTAAAGCACGGTGAACCATACTTATGTACCACGCTAGCGTACGTACGATACTGCTGCGGGTATAGTAAGGCATGGTGCACTATACTGTGTTACGTATAGCACACCATGCCTTACGATACTCGCACCTGTATTTTCCTTATGCTGGCGCATGGTACATACAAAGGTGTTCATATACTTATTTTGAATATTAAACACTCAAATCAATGAAATTTTGTAGACATGATCGAGAAACTAATATCTAGGTCTGTGGTTTATTACATTTTCGTAAAAATGTATAGTTTAAATATTGCAGGGAGTTTTGAATGAAAATATGAAAACCCCCTGCAATATTTAAACTATACATTTTTACGAAAATGTAATAAACCACAGACCTAGCTAGATATTAGTTTCTCGATCGTGTGTACAAAATTTCATTGACTTTGATTGGTTAATATATAATAATATCTGAACACCTTTGTATGTACGGCCAGCGTCATAAAAATATATACGTTAACAAGAGCTCAAAAATATCTACACGCCTCTATGTCACTGACAATAAGGTTGGTGTTTACATATTTTGACTCGATGGCTGTATATATTTATATATTAATGACGTTGACTGTAACCATGCCAGCATAAGGAAAATACAGGTACAAGTATCGTAAGGCATGATGTGCAATACGTAACACGTAGTGCAATAGTGCACCATGCCTTATACCCGTAGCAGTATCGCATGTACTCGGGCGTGTAGATGGACGGGTATGGTGAATGGTATGGTGCCATATTGTCCCGCACTAGTAATCATACCTTTTGTTTTTCTTCTCAGCATATATATTCGTCCACTGCTGGACATTTATGCTTCTCCCATGGTTTTTCTATGTCATCCTCGATGCGGCGTATCTGGTCGAGGTCGGCCCTGCCATCTTAGGAATGGCGGTCTGCCTACGCTTCGACTTCCCGTTCATACCTCTACTATAACAGTTAATAAGTTTTATACACATTATGCTTTGTAGTATAAGTAGTACAACCTGCACTGGTCACATAGATATCTACTTATAAATAATGGTGCGGGTACGGTAAAGAATGATGTATCATTATAAAGCTGACCAGATGTTTTAAAACCCGCGTGCGGTATTTTTCAGATTTAATTTCTTTTACTGGCAATAGTTACGTATAAATATATCACAAAAGGTCGCGTCCTCATTGCAGGGTTTTTTTAAAACTCTGGTCAGGCTTTACCTACTGTTGTTGAATTTGTACGATATTAGTGCGGCTATTATTATTATTATGCAAAATAATTTTGTAGCAAACTTAACAGCTACACCGATATAGCACCAAATCGGACCTGTAAGTGAAAAGCATACACTAATTGGTAATTTAGATAAAATAATACTTCACGATACATATACATTTAGTGTAGGTACTACCTACACAGCAATGATACATCATTTTTTATTTTTTTAAACTTTTACAAGGTTATTAACAGAAGAAATTCTGAAGAAGTTCTGTTCTCAAACCCTGTACAAGTTTTATAACTTTACATGCTTAAAAGGAAATAGACATAAAAGATTCATATTATTTATTTTCAATCGTAAAATTGAGACATACAAAAAAACCACAAGCTTAATTAATCATACTATTCTAGAATTACATGGTAGTCAACTATGAACGAGGAATTTCACCGTCTGTCGGTTGTTGACAGGCGTCCACCATTGCAAGATTTAAGGCCTACTCAAATCTGACCGGTATCCCGTACCGGTGGCGATAACGATATCCCGATGGGTATGCGGTCACGCGCTGTTCAAAGGTGTTCCGCAACTGCTGCCGGTAATGCCATACAAAATACCGGTCGGGATATCGGTCAGGTTTGAGTAGGCCTTTACAAAACGTAATACGGAAAGGACGAGAGGATTGGCGATTAGATATTTATTAAAATATAAGGGCGTCAGTAGATATCCTATCTTATATAGATTTCGTCTGAATGTTTTAGGGCAATTATAAATACTTAATTAGGTATAACAACAGATAGTCCATTATCAACATGAACAATGTCTCAGATCTCCGGTATTTGTAGCACGAGCCGGAAGCGGGTAAGTAAGAGCAACCTAGGATTCCCGACCAAAGAATCACTAGTACGAGCCAGTCCACACGGCGCGTTGCGTCTCCGTTGCGTCGACGCAGCGCTGCCGTTGCGTCATTTTACATTTTGCGTTGCGTCGACACAACGCGCCGTGTGGACTGGCTCTAAGGGTACCTTGGCATCAATGGAGTCCGCGTGGTCGTCGCTGGAAACCAATGCATCTAGGCCTACGGTAAACTTAACTTAAAGCTCGTTCGCATACGAACGCTAATACATACGCATAAACCTAACTAGTTGCGGAACCTATGTCGCAAGGCCCGACTTTAAACTGATATAACCGGTATTCTACAAAAAAAAAAAATACAAAATGTGGGGATCGCCGCGTTTTGGTAGCGATCCGAGAGCCACCTTTTGGCAGTAGGGGCGGTGCACCCCTACCCCATGGCCTAGGTGAAGGTTAAACATCAGTACCGAGTTTCGATATTTTCTACTTTTACGAAATTTGACTGATTTTAAAAGCATAAATGACAATACGATGAAAGAATACAAACAACAAATGAAACTCAGCTGATGTTTAACCTGAAGTTAAGTTAAAGAAACAAATTGGTGGTGGGCCCGTATTCACGCTTTTGCAAAACGGTATATAATGTAAGGTATGGGTACGTAAAATGTGTAAACTGTATCACCTGCGGGCAACAGGTGGGTGTGTTTCTGAATTTTTGCACGTGTTGTATGTGTTATAGTCAAACCCCGAAGTCCCGGCGCTCCAAGGTTTGCCTAGTCAAACCTCAGGTTTGACAAGAAGGCTTAGTCAAAGTCCAAAACTAATAGCGTGTTTCGACCTTTGGCTAACGCATTTATGGCCAAACCTAGGAGAGACTAACTTGGAAAGTCAAACGCCGAAACGCAATTTGATCAAATCGCAATTACTCCGCTGCGAAATTTCTAACCTGCAGGACCACGTGACCTACAGGAGTAAGGCAGTTTTGAATCTAACATCGGAAATGAATGAAGTTTTTCATACATATTTAGGTTATATAACCCATTCTGTCCCTAATTTAAGTCTGACTAGTCAAACCCCGATTTGATCGTACTGAGTTTCGGCGTTTGACTACCCAAGTTGGTCTCTCCAAGGTTTGACCATAAATTCTTTTGTCAAAGGCCAAAACACGCTTTAGTTTTGGACTTTGACTAAGGCTTCTTGTCAAACCTGAGGTTTGACTAGGCAAACCTAGGAGCGCCGGGACTTCGGAGTTTGACTACATATGCATGTAAGTGTGTGATGAGAGAAAAATAAACGAAGAAGGTTGGTGCTAATATGATGGGAAGTCCTACCCCAAGGGTACGTACGTCGTATGTGATGTGTAATGGTCGTTGTTACATAAAGTTTTAAATCTGACATTATAGTAATTGTAGCCGGTACAGGCGAAACAAGGGTATTATAATTATGTAATAGGTAATCGTTGGTTCTCATCACTTGATACGCATAGTAATGCTGATTAAAATCTATACACTCTAATGAAACACACTCAAATGTAACTTCATCATTGTCAAGTAAATAAATATTTTTTATTTCACCAAACTTTGGTAAGCCTGAAGATTCTGAAATATCTAGAATGACAATTGACGACAGCTCAAATCGGACACCATACAGTTTCACCCATGATAATGAGTACCAACAATTATTTTCGATTATACCTCGAGAATGAAAGTTTTGTCTTACATTTTCAATTTGCGCTTCTGTCATATTTGCCTTTTTGCCATAAGAGATCGTCTTTACAGTTTCATTTTTAAGAAAAGTATCGTTTAAAATTAATTGATGTTTAATAGCTATTGTTTTACAAACATTTACTCTGTTGTGTGATGCTCTGGCCACAAATTTAGATATACGATGCTTGGCTTCAAACCTCATCGTCCAGATTTGGGTAAGTGGGCCAAATTTTTTTAACATTTCTGGATAATGTGTAAGAAAATGAAACTTTGGCTTTAAGTCTGTTTCAGCAAATTTTCGATAGAGCTCGTTTAATTCAGCTACTGAAAATTTTACTTGATCAATAGTATTTTCATGGATTCTATGACTCAAAAGTTTATCCAACAATTGTCTTAATTTGATGTATAAGAACCAAACTTCGTTTTCATCTGGGACATTATATCCGACAATCAGCCCAAAATATCGAACAAGGGTAAGCATTTCAGAAGCCGAACATTTTAACTTTAATGTTGAGCCTTCTTTTGCTACAGAATCGCACGGTGTCGATGTAGAATCAGGTCCATAATTAAAATACCGTATTCTTGATTTTAAATTGTCAAAAGAAATTAGCATCTGAGTACACACTAGATTCTGTATCACAAATGGCATCACATATCGACAAGCACCCTCGAGATAGTCATGTAAAACATCTACGGCGACGTTTTGAAATAAGTCAAACCCATCTAAAGCAAGCCACGAGCATTTTTCTTTAAGACCAGTCATATGAATGTCATTTAAATGTAAATCATTTTCATAATTGACATTGTTTCTCAACAACGTGTCATCTTCATAAAGCAGTGTTTTGATTTGTTCTTTATTAGCAGTACAAATTCTACATGGCCGATTTGCAGAAAAACTTTCAACAAAACCTAACATAGCATTCAATCCTAAATTATCTCCCGTCACAGCTGCAACATAAAACTTAATTTTGCCAGTATACACATCAGTTTCAACATGAATACCATTGTTCCTTAAATCATTAAGAACATCAAAAACTTTTTGAAAAATTATGTTGTTTCCAAAGCTTGTTCTGTCTGATGAGTGAAAAAGAGCCAATAATAAAATATTTTGCAAAAGCGACACGTAGTGAGGTGGAAGACATGGTACTGAGGCATAAATAGCTCCAAGTTTATGAATCCCAGCGTGGCTTCCTAAGGGATTGCCTATTTCAAAATCGTCAAAGTAGATTATTAATGGTAAAATCATTGCATCATGCTCTACAGAATTTTCTGTAATTTTTTTCCATACTGAACCCTGAACAATATTCTCAATACCGAAAGAGTCATTTTGTACTGTGTCCAAATATTCAAGAGTATCCTTCATGAAATTTTTTGATGAAAAAATTAGTTTTAAATTTTCTTTTAACGGAATCACCTGCATTGTACAATTTACTTGTACTAATAACAAACCAGCCGCTGTTTTTTTAGACTCATTACGTTGACCTACAACCACTTCAAGGGGCTCAGAATAAGTTCCTATTTCATTAAAATATTTTAAACGTTTGTGTTCCGAATCTAAATTCTCAAACGCATCGCTGAACGCGCTAAATATTTTTTTTAAAGCATTTTTAACATGAACATTATCTTGGTCTGGTGGTACCATATCATTTAACTGTCGCTCTATAATGCATTGTGATTTAGAATGAAATAATTGAAGATTTTCTACAAGAACTTGTACGGCTTTACGCGGTATTATTGGGTTAGCATATAGAGTGGAAACGAGACTTGCAGCATGGTGACCAAGAGAGTTTTCGTCTCTTTGAGTTGGTAGAGATTCCATCGTATTTGCCGTTTCGTAAGTTTCTTTGCTTGACGTTGAAGGTAAATTTGAGATATTGGCTTCTGTATCTGTATCAATCGGTTTGTTACTATTTGGATGAGGCAAGACTGACAATGATGACTGGTGCTCTCTAACTAAGTGCTTTTTGAAAGATGCAGAGGAAATATAATGACGATAACACCCTTGTTCACCACACCGAAATCCGGAAAATCCTACCGTTAATTTACAGAAAGTTCGCACATGAGTTATAAGTAAATTCGGAGACACACTGGCTTTTTTGCAATAGTAACAGGTAAACATTTTTAAAGTATTAACTCTAGATCAGTTAAAAGACTATTCACAGCCTGTGTGGGCCTGTCAAATTTAGTTTTAATATCGTAGAAACCCAATTGAATAAAAAGCCATATGTCTCCAGCTTCCTCCGGGTAACAAGCTCCTATCGATTGAAATATTTTAAATGCACAGTCTACTGCTGTTACTAATTTGTTGAAACTATACAATGTGTCATTTATTACCACATATGCTACTTTTACCTCAGTAACGGTAAGGCCAACAAAAATAACGTAGGGTTGAACTGTGCGGCCTAGCCTCTGCAGGTTCTCCTTTTTTTGAATGATCTTGTTGGTAACGTCGGCTTCAGAAGCAGCTTGCGATATATAGCCGTCGCATACTTCTGCTCTGGATGGCTTCCACGCTGGCTTTCCTTTCATTTTCCGTGCAGGTGAAATGTTGATGACATAAGCCAGCAACATCAAAGCAACATTGCTAGATGTCTCTGGTTCATCTTCTGTATTCAAAGAAAAAAAAAAGTTTCGGTTAATTTTACTAAAATTAAAAAAAAAAACACTATGAACGTAATTTTTTTCAATACACTAACTGAGTGGCTCGGTGCTAAGGGGAGGGGGAAGTCACAAATCTGTGCGATTTCTAGAATAACCGGGGCCTCTGAGACTCCACGTCATAGTTAAAGATTAATAATAAGAACTAATATTTGAGCAAAACTTCTTACCGTCAATCAGTGCAATTATATTTGCTATTTTTGTTCTCGTATCTTGGTCTCTAATTTTTCGTAATTTTAATGAAGCATATTTTATAATTTCTTCATTTTTGAGGGTGATAGAGGAAAATAAGTTGTTTTCCTTTCCCGGATACAGACGACTGAAATCGTTCATTAGCTGAAAAAAAGAATACATACAATAAATGTACGCCACGTTATTTCCACTGGTGAGAAAGGTCCGGATGGCTACCACATAGGTTATTGGGTTGTTGAGCGAGAACTAGAATAGCTTGTCTCTTTTAGTGCCTGCACAATATCTCGTTCTGCAATGTCGGCAGCGCGCGAGTGTTGCAAGTGACTAGAGTCTGTGCGAAAAGAGAAGAACCGTGGCAGATACGGGAACTAACATTACGAATTTTACATGGCAATCGAAATTCAGACACTTGTCTTATAACCCCTCGTTTTCACCAAAGTATAATACATGTATTTTACAAATTGAATGCAATGTTTTCGTTTTTCGCATGTATTAAATATGTTGTTCAAAACTTGTTATGAAACTATATTACATGATTGTATAAAACTTGTTGTAAGTATACAAAACTTGTATGAAACTTGTTAGTTGAAAACTTCTAGTCGCCTACATGTTTATGATCTCATATACAGAAATTGCAATAAAATAAACAATAATTGTCTAAACCACGTTTGTATTTTGTAGGTGAGAACGCTGTCAATGTATCAGAGGGCCTAGTGTGAGTTTCTTTTAACCATCTCGACTTTACGCATCGACCGCGTTCGGCACTCCGATTTGCTCCGATTGGCACTCGTTTGGTGAAGGGCCAATCAGAGAGCAAAACGCGATCGATGCGTAAAGTCGAGATAGTTAAAAGAAACTCACACTAGGGCCACAGACGAGTTAATACATGTCACAGACTTCATTGTAAACGCAAATGTGTTTTATACTTGTAAAAATACTTGCTGGATACACAGTTGAACGAAATAATGTTTGAGACAGTTTTGACAAGTATTCTACAAGTTTTTTTTTTTACATAATCCTTGTGGTTATTTATAGAAAAACCACAAGGATTATGTAAAAAATAAGCGGCTGCGGTTTATGCTGACCAAGGTATAGCCTTGTGATTGTTTTAAGGCTGGGAAATCCTTGAAGTAATCTGCTATTTCACCTTTTCCACATTGGATGCGATTTAGGCGGTAATCTGCAGTTTCTGCCCACTTTTCTTCAACAGATTTCCATGGATCGACATTGTTTTTCAGCCATAGTAATGTTTCTTCATAGACAATACCTGTAATTTATATGTGTATGGTGGGATGAGTCAACAAGAGGAAGGGCATCATAGTACAGTCGCCCGTAGTACATTTAAATCACGAAAAAGGTGACTAGCGATTATTTGCTTACCACTTTCCAGAGATTCCAGGCTATAAATGTCATCATCTGTGATAGTTGGCGTGGATCTGAGCGATGATCTGGACGACTTCGAGGATGAACGGCTAGTTCCCGGCAACTGTCCACTTTCTCGCAACTTTCTCCTTCGAGCTATATAGCTCTCGTAGAGCTTTCCGCTAGCATTTTGTTTAGCTAATTTATTTGTAGCTGATAAATATGCAGAATAATACACTACAACGCGTTCCTTGTGAAATATTTCCACAATTTCGGTAGCTAGTTTATAAAATTCTTCACTGGAAATTTTCTTCGCACAATTGTTTTCTAGTATGTGGTGTATTAGCAGCTGGCTCAATTTCCTTCGGGAACCCTCCGTCAGTAAGCCTCCTTTTCCTTCTTTGAGTATTGCTCTGCCGTCTAAACTTTCCTGTATGTAAAACAAAAACACTATTGATACCAACTTTTTAAAGTTGTTGAACAAATTGATAAATTAATGAGTAAATGGTCCAGTTGGAGTACAGCCTTCGGGGCTCTATGAGTAGTAAATAAACCCAAAAAAAAAAATTGAATTGTAAAAAAAATTTTTTTCGGTGACCGATTGTCCCTCCTTTTTTTGCTCTTATTTAATTGAGGATACCCATACAAACGATTTAGGCTTTTTACACTTTTTCGTAAAATGCATATTTTTCGAGTAATTTAACTTTGAAGATTTTTTTACTTTTTTTTAATAATTAAATATCTCGTGATAATAATTAAATAACTGTCAGTCGGGGACACATCATGCCCATGACATAAATTGATGGGGACAATGATCGAAAATCGATATAAGTTCTCAGTAAATATGCATTTAACGAAAAAAAATTATAAGTTTAAACATGTTACTATATGTGCCCTAAATAAAAAAAAAGCAAAAAAAGTCATCGGTAAACGATTTTTTTTTTTTTTTCAAAAAAAAAATTAAAAAGATTCTGAGTCTTTTTTCCCATAGGCCCCAAAGGCAACACTCCAACTGATTCCGACGAATTGAGAACGTCCTCCTTTTTAAAGTCGGTTAAATGCCGCGCAGTTACCGAGTTAAGCTAGCTAATGATAAATACTATTGAATACTAAATAGGTATATACTACTTAGTAATGCAGACCATACACGTCCAATTCGATCGTTCAGTTGGCATGATACTGCTGATTGGATCCAATCGAATTGACCGTATGTGGCCGTGGATCGGCAGGCAGGACAGATCGAATTGACGGAACAATCAAAATTCAATTATTTTGGCTGGATCATGGTATTTTACATCATCTCATGGCTCTCGACCAGAGCAACAATTTCTGTCCTGAAAAGATTTCCAGCCGAGCGACCATTTTGGAAATTATAGAGCGTTTAAAAAAAAAAAAAAAAAATTCGAAGGCCTATAACTCGAAAACGGTGCGTTGTAGGGCCATGGTTTTCAGAACCGAAATAGTTTTTATGGCCAAGGTCAACCCGATACTGCAATTTTTTTTAGCAATTTCAGAAAAAAAAAAAATTGCGAATTTTTTTCTAAGTCCAAAAAAATTTTTTTACTGAAAAAATTTTTTTTTTCGTTTTCTTTGCTGATCATAGTGCCCCTAAGGGTATACTCCAACTCCTACAACTCCGCCCCTAAGACGACCCACTGACCGAATAAAACAATACCTACTTGTCAAATACGTCTGTCTGTTGTTTGTGGGTGAAAAAGCTATCAGACAAGTTCAAACATGCCACCAAAGATGAGAGTGAAAATAACTCAATGAGTGAAAACGAGGGGTTATGTTATGACGCAACATACTATTTCAAAGTGCGACAGATCTAAGAAAATTTATAATCTAAATAAAACAAAAAATCTTGACTTAATAAAACCGAGAAACTGGCTTCCCTTGAAGGAATGGTATTATTTCAGATAAACCGGCGTTTAATATCTCTTCCATAAATTCCATGATGGCTACGCTACGACGCGTTTTAGCACATAATCACTAATCATAATTCAGCCAGACTTCGTGTTGTTCGGTCTGTTTTTCTCAGGCGACTGCTGACTGCCGCGCCGCGGCCGCCCGCGGCGCCCGCGCCGTTGCAGCGAGGCGGGGGAACCGCCGGGGGCGGGGCGTCACCGGGTGACCAACGGGTGACGGGCTGATGCAACACATTACCTTATTTGGTAGCGTTTCGTGATCTTCGCGATGTTTCTTTTTTTTTTTTTTTTCTTTACCCTTGCGGGAAGGCAAAGGAATCTAGCCCATGCAGCCTGATCTTATGTTATTGATTAACACATTTTGTAATCAAAGGCAAAATGCAAAGTCTTTTTTTTTTATAATAGTTCTTCACTTTCTGGTAAATTCTAGTGTTCGATTCTATAATGTCCAATTTTTGGCTGATTCCCTGTTTTAGAGCCTCTGCGCGGTGCCTTGCGGGGGAGCGCGGTGCGAAATTCTAACGTGCGGTCAGTGTAGCCAACCCTACAGTTTTAACTGTAGATCTACAGTTTTTTGTAAATTCTCTCAGTTTTTAGTTTAGGCCTCGAAATCTAAAGTTTTTTATTTAAGATGATGGTGTCATTGTTTTGTTTGCTACGTAGTCCGTATACTAAGTCAGCTTCAGTAAAAAATTTGCTACGTAGTCCGTACACTAAGTTAGCTTCAGTAAAACCTACTACTATCGGACTGGAATTAATTGTCAATCGATTTATTAGATGGCGTTAATGGTGGACATAGTGAGTAGATCGTTCGGTCGATGTCTGTTTTACCGACATTCCATTGTTTGCTTTTTTACTTAGGTACTCGGGAATCCCCGTGAATGCTTTGACTATCGAGTTATATGGTACCTTTATTGTCATGAGTTATTTTCAGGGCAAGCTTCCTCAAAAATCACTAGTCACTTTTTCTGAAGTGCTGTATTAGCTTAACAATACTAGTTTTTAGATAATACTAATGTTACTTGACGTAGAAAATAAATGTATCTTTGAGACTTTTAACATTTAATTTGATTAAAACTTTGATGATTACATGTTTTTTTTTTGTTTTTAATTCCTTCGCTATGATGTATTTTATTTACTACTATCACATTACTGTTGTTAGTTAAATTTTCGCACTTCTTTGTATTAAACTGTGACTGGAATGCACCCGCAACGGAAATTATGTAATTTTGCAACAAAACTCATTCATGACACGTCAGCATGGCAACCTAACATGTTTGTTTACTTTTTATTTTCATGAACTTCCCTAAAATACTATATTTTTCCCACTGTTTGAAAAAATACTATTATCCTTCAAATCAAATCAAATCTTTTTATTGTGGGCATAGGTTATACAGATGATCAAACAATAAAATTTATTGTTTGATCATCTCGGCAGGACATAGTGGAGCTTAATTTAATTAAGTTCCACTATGTCCTGCCGAGTAGACATACAATAATTATGTATTACAGCAGGTATTCTGGAATAACTTACAAAACTACATACCAAATCAAACTACCATACAAATTATACTACTATTTTGACAAGGAAATAACGCAATGTTGAAAATATTGAAAAATCCAATATGGCGGCCAACTTTTTTGTTTTTTGGTCGATTTCGATGAAACTCGGTTTTTGATACTATTTTGACAAGGTAATAACGCAATGTTGAAAATATTAAAAAATCCAATATGGCGGCCAACTTTTTTGTTTGTGGGCCGATTTCAATGAAACTCGGTTTTGGTACTATTTTGACAAGGAAATAACGCAGTGTTGAAAATATTAAAAAATCCAATGTGGCGGCCAACTTTTTTGTTTTTGGGCCACAGTAATTTCATGATGCGACTGACGTCATAAAGATTCTATGTACCGAACACAGTCAGCAAATAACGGAGTTCGTAAAATGAGCCAGGATACGTAATAACTGATGATGTAGGCGGAGACATTATTAATTATCCAGTGTGCGTAAAATGTATCGGCATATCCCCTACCCTGCTCGTACATTATGTACGTAACCGGGACCATTACTTAATGAGACGGATTCAGTACAATGATTTGGCAACCAGTTACTGTTATAAAGAGCCTGGATACTGAAATAAGGCGGCTGTATAACGTCGTACTTACGTATAGCGCATACATATTTTATGTTACGGGTTAAGTAAATTACGTATGCTGCTCTGTGCGGAATCAATAAACCGCATACGTAAATTTTAAGAGTGCGCTGCAGTAATTTCATGATGCGGCTGACGTCATAAAGATTCTATGCACCGAACACAGTCAGTAAGTAAACGGAGTTCGTAAAATGAGCCAGGATACGTAATAACTGATGATGTAGGCGGAGACATTATTAATTATCCAGTGTGCGTAAAATGTATCGGCATATCCCCTACCCTGCTCGTACATTATGTACGTAACCGGGACCATTACTTAATGAGACGGATTCAGTACAATGATTTGGCAACCAGTTACTGTTTTAAAGAGCCTGGATACTGAAATAAGGCGGCTGTATAACGTCGTACGTATAGCGCATACATATTTTATGTTACGGGTTAAGTAAATTACGTATGCTGCTCTGTGCGGAATCATTAAACCGCATACGTAAATGATAAGAGTGCGCCACAGTAATTTCATGATGCGGCGGACGTCATAACGATTCTATGCACCGAACACAGTCAGTAAGTAAACGGAGTTCGTAAAATGAGCCAGGATACGTAAATGATTATGTAGGCGGAGACATTATTAATTATCTAGTGTGCGTAAAATGTATCGGCATATCCCCGACCCTGCTCGTACATTATGTACGTAACCGGGACCATTACTTAATGAGTCGGAGTCAGTACAATGATTTGGCAACCAGTTACTGTTGTAAAGAGCCTAGATACTGAAATAATGCGGCTGTATATCTTCGTTCGTATAGCGCATACATTTTTCCTGTTGCGGGTTAAGTAAATTACGTATGCTGCTCTGTTAATACATATGCGGCATCATTAAACCGCATACGTAAACGTTAATAATGCGGGCACAGTAATTTCATGATGCGGCTTACGTATTAAGGATGCGGCCTCATTACAAGTAACTTGTTTACATTGTCTTTACAGAGCATTATGCCGCATACTTACTTAACATGGTGTCGTTTCATTTTATGTATGGCTCTTATAATTTTCATGTCAAAAGCACATTATACGTATCTGGCTGCCAGTACATTACAAATTTGCCAATTTTAAGTAGCCCGTTTTTCTCAGTGATGCTGCCGCAGCAGTAATTTAATTTAAAAATACGTGGTCTCCATAAAAGAAACGTGTTTTTTTCTACGTATTTTGCTTTGGATACGGAATCCTGTATGCGTATCAAACTCGCGTTTGTTTTTTAACCGACTTCAAAAAGAAGGAGGTTATCAATTCGACATGTTTATATTTTTTTTTTTGTTATGTATGTTCGGGCATAACTCCGTCGTATATAGACGGATTTACAACATTCTTTTGTTGTTCGAAAGGGGTTTATTTCGAAATGGTTCATATAGATCTGATGATGCGTTTCGGAGACAGACAACGGAACTCTTAAAAAAATTACAGCAAATCAATCGCGAATGCTGCTATCGCATAAATATGCATTGTTTTGACCCCAAGGATGATGAATTTTCGAATGGGTGTGGTGGGGTAGGTAACTAAAAAGTGAAAAATAAAAACTTTTTTCAAAAAAATAACAACCGACTTCCAAAAAAATAACAACCGACTTCCAAAAAAACCCTACAAAGCGCAAAATAACTTTAATTTCGCAAGGCGGTGACAAAGAATTAAAATACACATCCAAAGTCACCAACTTCCGAAATTAAAGTTTTTTGCGCTTTGTAGTGTTTTTTTTGGGAGTCGGTTATTATTTTTTTGAAAAAGTTTTTTTATTCACATCTTTGCTACACAATCTATTTTTTTTATTCATATACTGCGTGCCCATTTCCCTGCTCATTTTCTGATGGAACCGCGCTCGCTTATATAAATGTCAATGTTTTTATCACGGAAAAATAAAGCTAAAAATAAATTTATTTTCTCAAACAAAAATACGCACGTCAAAATATGACATACTATACTTTTATGATCAGACATTAGCTTTTTATTAATCTTCAGTTAATTAATGTTGTTCTGTTTTAATTATTGCCTCAGATGTTGTGATCTGTCTAGCTTTTTCCAATTATGCTGGTCAACGTTGAGCTCCTCAAGTTCTGAGTTGAGCTACACGATTATTCACAAATTCTTGCACTGGCTGGACTATCATTCAGCCAAAAGACGTCCACTGTTGGACATAGGCCTCCCCCAAGCTCCACCACTTCGACCGGTTCTGTGCTTCCCGCATCCAGCGGACTCCTGCGGCCCTCACAAGGCCATCGGTCCATCTTGTTGGAGGCCTTCCAACTTTACATCTTACATCTTACAGCTCATAGAATTACACCATCTATAGCAGAGCACGAGAATCCTAATAAAATCTTTGGATCACTTTTTGAAGTTGTGCAAAAAGAATACCAATCTACTTTCAAGACCAAAACCATTGAGATTAATGGCACCTCCTTTGGCTTCAACCAACGGGCCACTCCAGGTATTTATAAAAGTAGAGCGAGACTATACGAGTTATATGGTTTGAAAAAATACAGGTTTGATAGTCCTTTTCTAGAGTATGTCTGAAATTATTCAAAATTATTTTAAAAAATCTGTGTCTTTGCTAAATCAAAATTTTTAAGCGATACAATTAAAAATTCCAATAATAAAGTAAAAACCACTTGGAAAATTATTAATAATGAAACGGGTAAGTCGGTTAAACAGGAAAAGCAACTAGAGATTATAGTCAACAATAAATTAGTTAATGAAGCTGCTGACGTAGCTGAGGCATTTAATGAGTTTTTTGCCGACATACCTTTAACTACGACTCGCACCTTAAATTCGTCCCCGTCTGAAGCGGAAAACCTTTGCATAGTAGTGTGCCCAAATGTAGTCTCTTATTTAGTTTCGAACATGTAACGCCTCGTGATGTAGTTAATATTTTTAACACACTTAAGTCTAAAAACACTGGTGATTACTGGGGCATCTCTATTAAACTTTTAAGTAACATAATCGACATCGTAGCCCCCTATCTAGCTATTACTTTTAATAAATGTGTTGACTTAGGAACGTTTCCTGACCTCATGAAGAGTAGTAAAATCATACCATTATTTAAATCGGGTAGTAAAAATAACGTTAGCAATTTTAGGCCCATTTCTATCTTACCTGCATTTAGTAAAATATTTGAAAAGTTAATACTCAAGCAGTTGCTAAGACATTTTAATTTAAATAGCCTCCTTCATGATGAACAATATGGTTTTACAAAAGGTCGTTCGACTACAGACGCGGGTGTTGCCCTGCTGAAACACATATTTAACGCATGGGAGAACTCACAAAATGCTATTGGAGTTTTCTGTGATCTTTCCAAAGCATTTGGTTGCGTGCACTATGACACGCTTTTGCGTAAATTACGTCATTACGGTGTTCAAAATGAAGCGCTTAACGTAATAAACTCCTATTTAAATAATAGGCACCAATGTGTAGATATTAATGGTGTGAAATCTTCCGGGCTACCAGTTCAGTTAGGTGTACCTCAAGGCTCAATACTGGGTCCATTCTTATTCTTAGTGTACATTAATGATTTACCATTCTATTTAAAGGGTATCTGTGACGTTGTACTGTTTGCTGATGATACCTCTCTTATCTTTAAAGTAGACAGGAATAGACAAGATTTTGACGACGTAAACAGTGCACTCTCAATGGTTACGGATTGGTTTACCACGAATAATTTAGTTCTCAATGCTAAGAAAACTAAATGTATAAAGTTCGCTTTGCCGAATGTAAAAAATCTGGGACCCAACATCGTCTTAGAAAATGAGGTGCTTGAAACTGTAGACTCGGCAGTTTTTCTGGGCATAACAGTAGATGCCAAGCTTCAGTGGGGATCACACATATCAAGCCTAGCGGGAAGGCTCAGTTCGGCTGCCTACGCCGTCAGGAAAGTAAGACAATACACTGACGTTGATACAGCTCGGTTAGTCTATTTTAGTTATTTTCATAGCGTTATGTCCTACGGCATTCTGCTGTGGGGCAAAGCCGCTGACATTCAAAATATGTTCTGCAAAAACGAGCTGTACGTGCAATTTACCAATTAGGTGCTAGAGTTTCTCTGAGAGATTTTTTTAAAGATATTGGTATTCTCACGGTGGCATCACAATTCATCTTCGCTAACATATTATATATTAGGCAAAATATACACTTATACACTAAAAACAGTGATATTCATAATATTAATACCAGAAATAAGGACTTCATAAAGTTCATAACTCATTCGTTGGGCTCGGTATCACCTTTTATAACAAGCTTCCCTCTTCTTTGCTAGATTTTAATGCGTTTAAAGCTAAAGTAAAATCAAATTTTTGTTCGAAGGCATACTATTCAATCAACGACTACTTAAACGATAAGAATTGTTGGTCGCTGTGATTAACTCAAGACAACGTTTGTGTTCTTTCACCAGAATTAGCTTACCTACTGACAGGTTATATGAGTTACTCCATAGCATTGTTTATTTTATTTGACTATAAACCATTTTTTTATTATTTTTTTATTTTTAATATTGATATTTCCATTTTTTTATGAAATTTAATTACTTACCTATTACTGTATAGAATCAAGTTCTTCCAACTTATCAGACAGCTGTGCTGCTGGGGAGTTTGTTGCGCCACTTCTTCCCAGCTAAAGCACTAGGAAGTGTCGAAGGGTGGGCGTTTTTGGGGAACTGTCTAATGTAATTTTGACGTTCGAAAAGTGCTGACTCTCAGCCTAGTTTGAATAAATGACTTTTGATTTTGATTTTGATTTTACATCTTCCGGTACGTGGTCTCCACTCCAGAACCTTTCGGCCCCATCGGCCATCTGTTCTGCGAGCAATGTGCCCTCGGCTGAAATGATGAATCAGTTGTTAAGGAATAAAAATGTCACTATAAACTTCCATAGCAAGCGGTCGTGTAACATTTGGAGTTAGAGGTCCCAATATTATCTTACCAAAAATGTTCTTTATACCTAAACTTCATAGGTAACTTACCTTACTGACTCATTCAACACGTTTAGGATACGTACGTCACAATGGTAGATTGGCAAAAACACAGACCGGTTACATACTATTGTGTGGCATCATGACTAGCATTGTTATGATTACCTTCCTACAGCAGTTTTTTTAATATTCCAAGATATGGGGGATGCGCTAAGGATAACCTGCAATATTCTTTGAAGGTCTTTTTGCAGTTTTCAGGTCAGTGTCGGGTTGCATATTATGTTGACTAAAATATGATTCGCTAGACTAACAAGTATGAATGGTATATTTATTCATATAACAGAGGAGTAACCCCATTTGTATATGCAAATTGCAAAAATGTGAGAAACTTTGAATTTCGCGAGCTACCTTGGTGCTCACCCTTTAAACTGTGTCACATCTATTTATCACCAAATTTTATCTACCTATAGATACCTATCCTTAAAATACAACTCTGAAAAAACACTCAAATAAAGGCCTTTCTCATGCTAATACCATTTAAGCAATGAACAACATTTATACGAAATTCTCCCCCTTACTAATAAATAGGGGTGAAGTTACAGTAACGTTTAGTCCAATTTATTCCTTTATTTGTTTCCTTTCCCGATCATATTTATACAGGAAGTTGTCTCCAAACATTTTTGTATTCTGCTAATATCTTTTAGGCAGGCACCACGGCAATTGCGTATTTTTTTTTTTTGTTCTTTATGTTCGTTTTATGTATAAAAGGCCCATGTCCAGCAGTGGACGTTTTTCGGCTGAAATGATGATGATGATAAATGTGGGTGATCTATGGGTATATATAGCTCTGCCTTTTAGCCTTCGGAAAATGCGGGCGTGATATTATGTTATGTTTAGAATTTTTCTAATAGGCAAGCAAAGCGTTCGCTAAATTGATATATTTTATTTAAGTTGTTCAAAATAAATTAAAAAATTATATGTTTCCTGTATCCCAATTTAACTAAAACGAATAATTAAAATAAAGCGTCGAAAAATTCATCCACTTCGCTGTCGACTGGTAATGTACCCAAGAGACTGGCAGCATTGCCATGTTGCAGAGCAATGCTCAGCCTCTGGCTAAGGTAAAAATCAGCCCTTGGGTCACGGGAAGTGTCAACCAGCCGGCAGCCCACGGCCCGAGGTTTTCAACCCCAAACGGCTCGAAAATATAATTACCAATAAGGTTGTTATACTTTCGCCGGTTGAGGTTTTCCGCAGCCGCAGCGGCAGCGCCAGCACAGCACACGCTCGGTGTACTGTGCGTCATAAAGTTCAGTTGTTTTACAATACAGCAATAATTCATTGAAGCTCGCAATATAAACACTATTTCAAGTTTCATTTATCACTTGCCCATGCGTTTTATGATTTTGATAATGAATCAGAATCGATTACAAGGCCAATTCTCGTCCTTAATAACATTCAGGTTCAAGTCACAATCTCGTATATCTAAGCGACGATCAATACTAGGAAATTTGTCAATAATGTAGGTAAATTATAGTTTTTTTTTTTTTGTCAGATTGAGACAGAGATACGTTAGGTCACGAATAGGTCAGATAGACAGTCGCTCTATGTAAAATAGTTTTTTTCAGCTGCATCCGGTTAGACTGGAAGCCAACTCCAGCATAGTTGGGAAAAGGCTAGGCAGATAATGCTACGAAGGTTATTAAAAATACGAGAATTGCCTCCCTGTTTCGTAAAATCTTTACCAAAAGAGTTATTTGAATGTGTAATGAATGTGCACAAACCAATTTTTAATATTGCTTCGTACAGATAGTTTACAAGTTAAAAGGGATTAAAACAAACACAAATAACGTGGTTCAATCGTTTGATTGTTATTTGAAAACTTTGTACACATGCGGCCAGAATTATTGAGAGCGTTTTTTTTTTTTTTTTTGTAATTTTAAACTTTTGCTAGTATTAGAAAAACACTAAGAGCAATGCAATGTCGTTTGTTCACAAAGCGTTATTTTTGCTCGTAATTTTCCAAGCCAACTCTATTCAAGAATACGAACACCATAATTAACTTAGTACCACCAGATAACTTTTCAACTAAATCAAGTAATAATAACACGTGCACATTACTAAGACCTCTGCTGACCCTTGGGAATAGTAGCGGTACATAATACGTACCCATACATTAATTAAAATGTAAGCAGACTGAGGAAATTGTGCTAAGAGAAATACTCCAGCAGGAAACTACGGTAAAGTAGAAAATATAGTGGCTTTAGTCTGAATTACACTGTGCTCAAGATTTTCCTTCAAACCAGGAGTTCCAATTCCATCACCTAAACTGAATTAGTGGACGAAAAATAACTACCAATAATTTTGTTAATTTTTAAAATTTAATTTATAATTAACATAATACTTGACTGGAGGGTAAATAATAACAGCCACACGGGTCGATCGAAGGTTAAGCTACACTTATCACGGTCTTTTTGTGGATGGGTGACGATCTGTACAAACGAAGACTCCACCGTACCTCGGATGGCACGTAAAACCGTTGGTCCTGGCTGTCATTCGTGGATCTTTGACAATGGCTACGGTTCGTCAGAAGCCCGAAAGTCTGACAATCAGTCTTACCAAGGGGTATCATATTACTCAGTAACTGGGTTGTGATGGTCAGATTAAGATTATAACATAATGCATAGTTGCCTGACAACTAAGCAATCATTAATTATTATTATGATTAATTATAACTACAGAAGAACCTGGTTTGTGTTTGCAAATTCTAATAAATTTTAATTATCTAGTTAAAACCATAAAATAATTTTCAGTTAGGTAATTGATTACTACACCTAACTCAATATTACTGAAACTAGCCTCTGTTTGTGTCCAAAACTGATTAGTTTACTGGACCGGGCAATCCCGTAACCCGTCATAAGTAAAACCGTAATCAATCATATTAAGAACGCACTCAATCATAATGTTGATCATTATCTTAGATTAGCCTATTTGAAACATAAAAGCCATTTTATGCGTAATTTAAAGTGATGTGCCCCAAAAATATAAACTAGCTTTTGCTAGCGAGTTCGCCCGCGTGGTTGTTGCAAATTATACCACGGGAACATACTACCGGGATGAAAAATATTCTAAATGTTATTCAAGGTTATAAACGATATGTGTGCCAAATGTCATACAAATATGTTTAAAAAAAACATCTAAACAAAAAGAAAAGTCCTGATTGACTGACTGACTGACTCATCAACGCCCAGCCCAAACCCTTGGACCTAGAAGGCTGAAACTTTACACAGACGTTCCCTTTATAATGTACACAAGGAATAAGGGAGGATTTTTCGAAATGCAACCCCTAAAGTAGTTAAATAAGGGTTGAAAGTTCCACACGGGTGAAGCCGCTGGCAAAAACTAGTTTATAATATTAGGTAGTAGGATAAAGCTTTTTCATTTTGAAATGTTTTTGTTGTCAAGTTTTATCAATCTACCTAGCCCAGGGGTATGTAATATTTGCGTATGGAGAGAACTAAAGAGTCACAGCTTCACATCCAAAGAGCCGCATGTGGCTCACAAGCCGCAGGTTGCCGACCCCTGGCCTAGCCTTTTCACAACTATTTTACCAGTATTTTACATGGAGCGACTGCCTACCTGACTTTCACAACCCAGTTACTGGGTAACCCGATAGCCCATGGTAAGACCGGTTTTTGACGACCGTCAAAGATAGATACGAATTGTTATACGTGACGTGTTTTTCAAGGCACGGCGGGGTCTCGATATGTAATAGACCCATCCACGGACCAACCGCGGTAAGCGTAGCTTGGCTACAAGAGTCTAACTATAAACTCAAATATTAATAAACTCTTTGTTTTGGACGGCAATTAATAATTAATTTCTTTTAAAAACTACCTACTTCCAAATTCCCAATGGACATAGTAATAAATTACAATTTGCAATCAGTTATGTTAAATCATCTGGAACGGAACAATAATATAATTACCGGTAAATGAAGTGAGACTATAATTAGAATTAATTGTTTGGTGATTATCATAATTACTGCGCACGTGCAGTAATTATAATAATAACCACTAAACAATGTTACGTGGAAAATTCATGATTAACATAATCGGTAATAAAAAAATCTTTGCAACAATTCTACCGGTACTAGAAACTTCTGTTCCGCTACTATTAATAAATAAATAAATAAAACTGAAATTTCTTTGGCAATTAGCATTCAATTAACTTTTTTCCATAGTGTGGTCTCTGTAAGCTATGTGCGGGCTCTCAAGTAATTGGTTTTAATAATAAAAACAACAACGTAATGTTCCTTATTTCAGCCACTTTACATACAAACTGTAATAAGTTATCTAGCCGCTTGATTAATAATTATTATTAATTTTAAAACAGAAATAACTTCAGAACAACTGGAAGTTCCTTTACTATAAAGTTTGACATCCAACTACCTTATTTCCATTTAACTTTCCTTGTATATTTTCTTTTGAATAAAACTTGTACTACTTTTTTCTGCTCGGCACTGTAATAATATTTTACTTTTGCAATTTTCTGATATTTATCTTTGGTTTAGTTCATCAATAGGTTTATTTACTTTCTATATAATATTCGAGTATTCGAGCCAATTAATGTAGTCAGTAATTTATTGGCAGTGCCGCCTGTGTTTGTTTAAGAGATTCAAGTTTTAACTTACTATGCATATTTATACTCAAAGTTCGGTGAACTTTACATTTTAACCTTGATATTGACAAATGCCTTCTTTACTCGATAGTAAAAAAAACCACTGATGAATCTCCAGCGTTTGATGGTCTGTCACAGTAGCTACGTGATGAAATAACAGGCAGAGGTATAGGTACACCTCTGCCTGTAAAAACCGCCTGCCTGGAAAATGATAGGTCCCACATTATAGAGCGCGAGCCTATTGCCTCCGTAGCATATAATGATCCCAACCCTGGAACGCAGGCCACCCCTCCATAAGAGGGAATGGCCCAATCTCGCTCGCAGGCCCATTTCGGGTTGGTATATCTTCGAATTATTGGTTCTTTACGATGTTTTTATCCACCGTTCAAGGGCAGCGTAAAATTAATTGCACAAAGTGCCTGCCTGGGTTCGAAATCACGACCTACGACTCGTAAGTCGGTACCAATACCACTGGTCTCCCACTGCTCTTCACCTTCAACTGTACTCAAATCCAGAGTTTCCGACCAGGGAATATTGGTGAAATTATGGTGCCTCTTCCAAAAAGAGATGCGACCTGAATTTGTGTTAATGGTAGAATAAAAAATTTTACTACCTACATTATCATCATCATTTCAGCCGAAAGACGTCCACTACTGGACATAGGCCTCCCCCAAGCTCCGCCACTTCGACCGGTTCTGTGCTTCCCGCATTCAGCGGACTCCTGCGGCCCTCACAAGTTCATCGGTCCACCCTGTGGGAGGCCTTCCAACTTTACGTCTTCCGGTACGCGGTCGCCACTCCAGAACTTTTCGGCCCCATCGGCCATCTGTTCTGCGAGCAAAGTGCCCTGCCTACCGCCACTTCAGTTTGGCAATTCTTCGGGCTAGGTCAGTTACCTTGGTCTACCTACATGGTCTCACGCTATGAAAAGCCATATTATGTTGTGGCCATAATTTATACTCGTATATCTGGAATCTACCGTCCATAAAGCGACCAGAAAAACAAAAGCTGCCTGTGTATTACCAAAATTTTCCAGTATTTTTCAAAACGTGACACGAATTACTTCTTACGGAAATAGTATCAAATACTAGTGCCTCAATCAACAGTTAATCTGTGAACTCGTTCCCGATTACTCCGTAACCGAGTTACAAAGGGGCATCCCTAAAGTGATTTCCGGAACCAAATAACAGGGTTCCACAAACCTAACGACTTCGGAAATAGATTTAATTGATTAACTTTACCTTCGTCTAGAGTGATTTTAGTGGTTCTAGAGTCAAGTCATAGGTATATTATTAGTCCGTGGAAATTTTGTACTTTTGGTGAAGTAGGGCTTATGGCCAAGTAATACAACTGCATGGGTCGATCGATCGAAGTATTACCGTTTGAGCACATAGTTTTTGAGCACCAAACTTATTCAAAAGGAACAAAAAATTAAATTCTACTTTATTCCCTTTTGAGCACCTACGGTTTTTTTTTTTTGGGTGGGAAATCATCAAATGACTTCTCCTGCTGAGTAGAGCAGGAGGGCGTGTCAGACTTTTACTGACTAAAACCCACCCGTGTTCCCTCAGTAGCCCGTATGCCAGGGGCTGTGGTATCTCTTTCGAACAAACCCGCACCCCTGGCAGGCATCGGCCCTTGCGGACCCCACCGGTGGTTGCTGACATCTTTGACGGCGCGCGTGTGGAACACAACGCGTCGTCCCGTCTACCACTTTTCGGCCACAGGGGATAGGGAGAGCGGCTGACGCTATACCGACACTCCTCTTCCCCTGCGGCCCCACCGCGTCCGCCATCAAACGGTGGCGGCCCCGTCCAGGCCACGGAAGGGAAGAGCGCTGCTCAGAAGCACCGGCACTCCTCCTCTACCGCAGCCCGTAACCCTCAGCCGCGATGCCTCCCATTCGACATCGCGGCCCACCTCAGCTGCGGTGCACCTCACCGCAACCTACTTTTTGGTCGCTACGTCGTCGGCTTTGAGGCAAAAGCCCTGACGAGCGACCCCACCTTTGGGTTCCTCTTGGCTTCACCGTGGCTGGAATCCACGGTTACTGAGCCCCCCCGCAACGACAATGCGGGAACCCACTTGGGGGGGCTCCCTTAAGGGAGCACCTACGATGCGGTAGCTTCTAGTAATGGGGTGTATAAATGAATCAGTTCAATAAAAATAAGCAGTGTGATTGCATAACTAGCTGCCCTGGCGAACTTTGTACTGCCCCAGAATCAATAAATGTTGTGTTAACCTATCAGCAAAACATCTTGAATCATTTCGCATGATCTGCCACTAAGTTATGACAACCTAACACTTCCAAGGCATAAAACGATTTCGGACTGACTTACCTATGTTAGGGGTACTCTAACCGAGTTATGACAACCAGGTACCTACTTCCAGTGTTACGAAGCACCAGAAGCCGGGAGGTCTAAAAACCGGACTTACAAAGGGCTATAGTGTTACCCAGTAATTTGGAATGTGGAGGTCAGATATACTAGTAATACTGGTACTACCAAAAATAATTAGGCGATTAACACACGGCACTGCCGCGGTAGGCGGTGAAGCGGATCTCATGTCGCATTGGTCTCTAATAAATCCGTTGATGCCTAACACACGTCCACCGTCCGACCTCGTTGTCGAATGTTCTGGCGCCGCGGCGGTGCGCGGTGCCGTGTATTAATCGCTTTAGGAAAGGGCTAGGCAGATGATGTTGAAAGAAGTAGAACTACCTATAAGTACTGTAAAGGTTGGTTGCTTATCAAATGCAACCTTTAGAGATGGCTTTGTCACATTTGGATAGTCAAGAAGATGCGTTTAACCCTCAAATAGACTAGGATAGGTATTTTTTCGAAGAAAATTAATTGATTGACAGGCGCGGAAATATAAACTACTAATTCCTGAAAATAGATGTTAAGTTCATATTTGTTCGCTCATGCGTTTATTTTAAAGTATTATCATTAATCCCGGATACCCAGGATTCTTCGGAACCCTTACAGCACCTACCTGCTGTATATTTGTACCTACTTAATATGAAAAAGCTGTTCCAAATATAATAATAACTTGATAACCTTGTCGAGACGTAGTCTGACAGGTAATGACTTTATTTTAGGTTATAAAAATTTAGTAACGCAGGCATGAAATTACAGATCTGATGTATTACTATGACTTGCTGAAATATGTCTTTTTTATTTTCATAATGGGCTTGCCGAAATTTTTATTTTATTTTTTATGAAGGTCCTACTCATTTATATAGGCTTGTTTCGTGATTGCTTTCCCATACTTTGCGTTTGAGCGTGACTAAAATAATAACCTGTGTTTTCAAAACTGAACTCAACCTCAAGAATTTTTAACCGACTTCAAAAGGAAGGATTTTCGGACATAACTCCGTCGTAAATAAACGGATTTACAAAATTATTATTTTGTTCGAAAGGGGTTTATTCCGAAATGGTCCCATTAAAATTTCATATTGAGCTGATGATGCATTTCGGAAACAGACAACGGAACTCTTCAAAAAATTACAGCCAATCAACCGCAAATGCTGCTATCGCATAAATATGCATTGTTTCGACCCCAAGCAAGATGAAATTTCGAATTGGTGTAACTAAAAAGTGAAAAATAAAAACTTTAAAAAAAAAATAACAACCGACTTCCAAAAAAACACTACAAAGTGCAAAATAACTTTAACTTCGATAAGCGGTGACAAAGAATTAAAATACACATCCAAAGTCACCGACTTCCGAAATTAAAGTTATTTTGCATTTTGTAGTGTTTTTTCAGAAGTCGGTTGTTATTTTTTTGAAAAAAGTTTTATGCGTTGTACACACAATAAGCTTTCGATGACGTGGCAGAGACATTACCGTTAAACCTGTGGTAACCTAAGGAGCCAGTTCATGATTCTAAATCCCCGTGAGTTGAAATTTTTCATAATTTATCAAAAAATTACTGTTCTATACATTTTGACCTCGTATTATTATTTTTATACATATTATTTAGTATTGCAGTTTTCTATGAAACGTCTGATTTTATTTCTACGATAGGGGTCTAGAATCATAAGCTGAATTAATGGTTAGAAGTTCATCATATGAGCCGAAAGACGTTGCTGGACAATAAGCCTACCCCAAAAGGGGGAGAATTGCCATAATCACCACGCTTGGCAGGCGAGTTGGAGATCGCAGTATGGTGGTCAAATGCATAGAGCTGCCCATTCTCTAGCAGGTCCTTTAGTCGCCTTCTAGGACACCCATGAGAAGAAATGGGATGGTGCTATTCTTTTACATCCGGCATCACACGGAACACGGAACGGTATACATAGATACATGTTTTATAGAAAATGAGATCATACATGTTTTGCTTAAAATTAAAGCCGAAACAACTATTACGCAAGACAAGTCACATTCGTAACATCATGCGCAATAAACCCGCATTCAGAACCATAAATCATTAAACTTACATACCTTATACCATACTTTATGGAAGCATATTAGAACATTTATCACGATGATATAACATCCGCTGCAGTTAGATTGAACGATGACTCCCTTGAGGAGTTGTTCCATTGTGTGGAGGTACCAGTAACGAAGGAACATGGAGGAGTTGTATCCTTGTTTGGATAATAGGAACATCCATCATCCTTGTGTTATGTTGTTGTTTGGTAATAGGTTTTTGCGTTTCTTTTGTGTATAAGGTATTATAGAAGAAGATGGATCGCACTATCATGCGTAAGTTTCTTGACCATAAAAATAAGCGCATTAAAAAGTCACTATGATAAAACTTGTTTGTTCTGATTTTACCTGTACTCTGATTTTTAATTTGCTAGACTATGACAGCTGCGATCGGTTTTTATGTCAACATGATAGGTAAGCGATGATAGCAGCAGAGTCCAACTTATCCTACTAATATTATAAATGTAAAAGATTGGATGTTTGGGTGTTTGGATATTTGTAACTCAATCAGGCAAAAAGGGCCGATACTTTATAACCTAGATTAAACATAGGTTACTTTTCTTCCAGTATTTCGATCCCGGGGGGTAATTTCCGACCACCAAGCGTTGGAAGCCACAGGCAAAAGCTAATTAAAAATAATCAAAGTTTCGTTACAGAAAAGCTTATATTTGGTATTTGCAACGCACATTAGTTTGCTGTAAAAACTTCGTGAAAAGACGAAACATGAATTTTTACTATCTTGTACTTTTCCTTAACTCAGCTGCATCCAGGCAGACTGGAAGCCAACCCTAACAAAGGAAGGAAAACGCTAGGCAGATTGATACTTCTTCTTACCTCGTCAGATTTGTACTTACATGAGCGTTATACTAACCACTTTACTGGTAAGCCGTCTCTATTATTAATTTGTGGTATAATCCAATTAACTGACTTCCGATGCCAGAGCCTGGGCCTCTAATGGCTTCTAATTCGAAATACCGCTATTCCCTTTAGACCCGTATAAGAGTAGGTGAGGAGGTAAGTAAGTATCTATTTTTTTTATTATAGAAAGACGAGATATTCAAAACTGTAGCAAGGTGCTTGAAAATATCCGGAATTCTTATTTGGTAACTCATTATTAATCTGAATCACTTTAAAAAAGGGATGCACAGACTTGTTGAGACCATGGGCCACTTGGACAAATGATGAACCAATGGCGGGCCACCAGCACAAATTAAAAACATGAATATAGCCCCAGATTCCATATTATTTGTAAACCTCAGCAATATTTTTCCTTCAAATGTACGAAGGAATATATTTGCTGGCGGGCCACTGGCGTATTGCCGGGGGGCCGTATGCAGCCCGCGAGCCGCGGTCTGTGCATCCCTGCTTTAAAGTTTCTTACTAATCCATTGTTTCATACGTTTTAAAAATTTGTCTACTCAACAACGTAAATAACGCAATGAATACTGTTGAACTGTCCTGTTAGTGTGTTACGCATTAAGCCCGCAGATCTGGGCACATTTGGTTGGTAATTAGATAATTTCAGTCACCTTTACTTTCACTTAGGTAATTAGCTAACTTACCATTGTTCACAATAGCCAATGGTAGATAGAGCTGTGATGTCAACGACCCTCTTTGGAATTCGGGCTGATGTTTACTTATTTATTTAACCCTCTATTATTTAGTCGACCTCGTAATTTGGTTACCTTATCGCAAACTAGCTGCCCGTCCCGGCTTCGCACGGGTGAGATCCCTTTTTTTCGTTCGACCGTTTTTCAGGTTATTAATAGCCTATGATAAATAAACTGCTTTTGTACTAAATTATTTGCTAACTGTTAAATAGGAATTACCAATATACAAATGTGAATGAAAAATTATAAGAACTACTAAGTCTAAGATATCTAAGCTCTCTGAAGTCTACTAAGCTGTTTGGATGTTAAATTACAATATATATTTATTGTCATATCATTCTAGACCCACTAGCGTAGAAATTTTTCGTCAGTTATCAAAAAAAAAAAATGTCCGCTCGATATTTTGACCGCGCAGGTATTGCAATTTTCTATGAAAGGGCAGATTTTTTTTTGTACTTATAACCGACGAAAAATGTATATGCTAGCGGGTCTAGAATGATATCCTGAATTCATGGTTACAGTTTGCACACTGGTTAAAAATTTACCCTGTTTAAAAGCATTTGAACAGTCATTTCGTTTGTCAAATCAAACGAAACAATTCAATTAATAAAAAACAAACGTGATTGTTAATTAATACCTCATTGTTTTATCAGATTCGCACAGATAATAAAGGTGGGTTGCAGATTATTATTTATTACACATTACTGGTAACGCAGTGGTGAACTGGTGACCCAGTAGTCTCGGCCTCGACTTACGAGTTGTATGTCGAAAGTTTGAAGACAGGCAACGGCTTTAGTTTGTGTATTTAATTTCATTACCACTGCTCTCAAAACGGTGAAGGAAAACATCGTGAGGAAACTGACTTGTCGTAGAACTAAAAAAATCAAAGACAAAATTATACCAACTCGCACTGCGCTCGCGTGATGAATTACGGCGTCCCACTCCCTCCACTCCTAGGAGACCTGTGTCCCAACAGTGGGAACATTATAAGCTGATTATGATGATGATGAAGAATTATTAATCAAAACCTCATTGTTTTTCGGATTTGCACAGGTAATAAAGGTGGTTACTAATTATTACATACGCGGGGTATTACATGCACAGCGGTGGTGACGTGGACTTGGGTCTATATCATGACCACTGTGTCTCGGAATGCTGTACCTGGCGCAGTATATTATTATAATATGCTTTTTTTGGGTGGGAAATCATCAAATAACTGCTCCCGCTCTGGGTGGAGCAGCAGGGCATCAGACTTTTACTGACTAAAACTCACTCGTATTCCCTCAGTTGCCTATGTGCCAGGGGCCACGGTATCTCTTTCGAACAAACCGCACCCCTGGTAGGCATCGGCCCTTACGGGCCCCATCAGTTGGTGCTGACATCATGGTTAAAACTATATTGTCACATATACAAATATACCTGGCCGTTTTATGAAAGTGACATTCAACTTCAGGGCAATAAAACATTTTCGAGGACGATTATGCACCACTTGTAACAACACAGATGTGCTCAAAACATTTCCCCGTACAGTGAAAACTATTTCTGGAATAAACACTACGATTACCTAATGCCATTTATCTGTCAATATCAACTAAGTTTAACAAACAAAGCGGAAGTCTCTGGCTTCAGATATTTCGCTCGCATTTTAGCCAGGTAATAAGCGAATGCGTAGTGTTGGCAAGCGACTAACAGTCCCGGGTTGAGCCAGTCCTGGTTATTAGGGATTTTGGAACACCCACATTTTCATAATTTTCTAATTTGTTTGTTTTTTGTTCGTTGAGGCTTCTGAAAATAACGTTTTTTATTGCTAATGATGCTGTTACGGAAGCTGCGAAAATGGGATGATATGTATTTTGGAACATATGGCATTAATTTCTAGTTGATAAACGTTTCACTGTGAATCATCATCATCATCTGCCTAGCCTTTTCCCAACTAGGTTGGGGTCGGCTTCCAGTCTAACCGGATGCAGCAGAATACCAGTATTTTGCATGGAGCGACTGCCTATCTGACCTCCACAACTCAGTTACTGGGCAATACGATACCCTTGGTAAGACTGGTTGTCAGACTTTCGGGCTTCTGACGATCCGTAACGACTTTCAAAGATCCACAAATGACAGCCGGGACCAACGGCTGTCATTTTTGTCCAGGGACCGGCCGGATACTCGTTGAAAGGGTTTTTGAAGGGGTTTTTTTAAGAGCTTAAAAAATAAACCCTTTGATACATGTTACACCCTCGAATGGGTGCAATGTAACCCCTTCCGAACAAGTTAACCTTTCAATACCCTGTAACACTGTAACAGGGTAAACCATTCCATTCCAACACATTGTAATATCCACTCTTTGTAATCGACATTAGTTTGAAAATTGTATATCCACGACCGCACGTGACATCTTTCTGCCCGGCGGCGCCATGGTTGCATGTACCGAGCGACTTGTAAACATGGAATTCTAATTAATGCCTATATGATTTTACAGTTCAATTTTGTTTGTCGCACATGCTAAACATTGTAATAGGTACTTATTTCTTTTTCGTGTCTATACTTGTTTACATTCTCATCATTCGTCATTTAATTCGAAACTCGGACGGAAATACTTAACTGTTTTTTTGTTTAAGTGTGTGTGGTATTACCACATTTACCACATGAGTAATTACTGCCTAATATATTTCTTATTTTAATATTTAGTTTCTTTTTCTGTGGAAATGCCACAGCCGAGTCTAGATGCTGGACACCGTATATAGCCCAGTCAAATTAGCCCGAAAAATAGGTGTACTCTTGCATAAATTCCCAAGAAGCATTATTTTTGCATGAACGTTAGGAATACCTACCATTATATTGAAACCGTGAAAGTCGTCCCCATCGTTCCTCTGTGTGCAATTTTTTTATACAAGGTCATAGTTCGCAAATTTTTTTTTTTTTTTTTGCGAAATTGTTAGTTTTATGATAAAATTAGCTCACTCACTCACTCACAAAAAATGTAGATCATGCAATTATCTAAGTACAGAGGCCAGCACATCAAGCTACCCCAATCTGTCAAATTTCTTTGATAGTTTTTCAACTTTATTACAAAGGAATAAGGTTTATGTTCAATTGGGAAAATTTGACAGTTTGGGATAGCTTGACCTGCTGGCGACTGTACATACATAAATTATCCTTACACTTTATACCCTAAGATTCAACATTTCTGAGAAAAAACGATTCTAAAATATACTCTCTGTCCGTCAGAGCACCCCCTACAGAAACCAAACCGGTTCCGATCAGATTCGATCCGGCCCCTCTCTTGCCATGTGCTGAATGAGAAGGTTTGCAATAATTCTCTCGAAGAGTTTTTCCACCTCATACAGAACACAATGGGTCGGTAAGCGGATGGAGAGCCCGCAAGATGCCCTTCTTTTTTTTAGCAGGTCCAGCTTTCCAGTCTTTCACTAGCGTGGAAACTGGCCCCTCTCCAGACATGCACTCAAGAGTCCTACTTAGCGGGGCCAGAGAGCCTTGATGGCCAGAACCCATGCACGGCCAAGAATGCCGTCTGGTCCTGGAGTGTTTTTGACCTTAAGCCTTTGTACTGCCGGTCTCAGTTCTACCTGGGTCACTTCAAGTGCGTTGTCATCTTCGTTTTCCTTGTTGGGCACTATAGTAGGCGGAACCATATTAGGTGGTGTGTGCTCCCCTTGAGAGGGGAATAAAGCGCTCACCACTCTCTCTAGCAGCGCTGGAGGCTATGGGACAAAGGAGGCGCCCACGAGCGAAGTTTGCCCCTAACCAAGCGGTATGGTCACCCCCACGTTTCCCTTTCTAGAATTGCCAGCAATGTATCATGAGCTTCGGCCCTTGCTCGCTTAATTTCCAGCTGAAGAGCCTTCTTAAGATAAGATAATTTTTTATTTGTCCAAAACATGAGTATACACACACATAGCATGCAAGATGTTACGTTAAATTATGATTAAGACAGTCATGTTTTGCCCGAACAGCGTACAAATATAAGACGTCGGACGCTACACAGCATCAATTGATTCTAAATTCGTCCATTAGACACAGCAAATTATATTTCAATTAGCAATCCAATTTACCATCCACCACCACCACTCCGCCACCGCCACTTTGTACACTTCACACCGTTCCGCCTCTCTTACTAGCGCTTCTGGTGTTCGTCGGCGCATTCGTCGGTGCCTAGTGGACGGGCGCCACGCCGCTACGCATGCGATGTGCAACTGCGCAATATCTTGTAACGTCCAATACACCTGGTGCCTGGCAGATGGAGACTGAACGCAGACCAAAACAGCATCACAGATTTGGGTTATGGCCTCCCGGAGCCATCCTGCTTCGTCGTTAATATCGATAGACCTGACTGGTGAGTCTAACCAGGCATGCACCATTGAGGCCACCAGATGAGCTTCCTGGTTCAGTCGCTTGACCACCCATCGTCAACAGTCATCCTCAACCCTGGCCGGGGCCGCTTGGACCAGGCCACTCGAAGTCTGGCCGGAAACATCAAACTGGATGTATCTGTGGTCCGACAACGTCTCCACCTCCTACAATACACGCCAGTCCTGAACAAAGCGTGCCACAGCAGGACTAGCAAACGATAAGTCCACTATAGACCTACCCCACTGCTGCACACATGTCTGAATGGATCCCCGGTTTAGGAGCAGTAGGCCTGACTCCATCGCCCACTCTTCTAATAACATACCCCGTGCAACCGTTGCTGGGGAACTCCAAGTTGTGAACTCGCCGTTGAAGTACCCCATGACAAGGACGGGGTGAGGACGGCTTTGACTGACGACTGGGTTCGATTCCGAAATAAAGTCTCAAAGTCAGCGAGAGGTCGGTTGGGTGAGAAATAAATCTCCACGACCATATTTTCGACTAAGGCTGCTACAAAGCCCCGTCCCGACTGAAGGTCTCAAGGGACAGAGTGTCAGCGGCCAGCCTCAAGATAAGTGTCACCAAGCCATCAATGTCACCCATCCTGTCATCCTTGGGAGAAACAAAGTATGTTTCGGCGGCGATGGCAACGTTGATCAACCACTTCGCCTTGCCTGAAGCAAAAGGTCCTGAGCCCTGGTGCAACGATTGATATTGGCTTGTAGAAGACGAAGGTCTGGCAATTACTCAGTAACTACCGCCTCCCCGTCAGCCCTTTCCTGGGCGTTATTGCCGGCGGGCGGTGAGCGAGCTGACTTCGAGGGCCCCATGTTACAATTTGAATCAGCTTTTTTATCCCTCGCACATGTCTTGCTGACCGTCTGGTGGTCAGCCGGCCTGATCAATGGCGCTTAAAAACAAAACGCGTCAAGTACACTACCTCGTAGGTGGCGTGGAAATGTGTGCATATTATGGGGAATACAACTTAAGTAAATTTTAGAATCGATTTTTCTCAGAAATGGTGAATCTTAGGGGATAAAGTGTTCCGGCTAGTCCCGCGATACCGTCCGAACTCCGGTAAGGCAGCGAGCCACTTTGCCGGATTGCCACCCTGAGATCTGGAGACTTCGCATGTGTGAGAGCGGCGCGAGAAGGCAAAACGCTGGGGCGTAACTCCGCCGCCGCAAGAAATTACGGCACAACGGACAGCTCGGGTGGGATCTCATGGCGTCATGGAAAGTGCGATTGTCGCAACCCAGTGCTGGGCACGGAGGGAAAGAAGGGTCTCGGCGTCCTCACCTTCCACCTTACGCAGGTTCTCACCGGACACGGCTGCTTCGGGAGGTTTTTGTTCTGGATAAGGCCGAAGGAAACACCCGGGTGTCACCATTGTGTGGATCGCCTGGACGGAACGATGGAGGTCTGCCCTGCTCGGGCGAAGCACTGCCGCGTGTCCTCGCGGAAGCGATCGGTGTAAGCTATCGGTGGCGACGATTTCTCGCGTCCGGCTCTGGTCCAGGCCATGGTACGGAGGAAAGTGCATGGGAAGCCGTCACCTCCTTCAGCGAAGCAGTAATGCTCGCGAAGAAGGAGGCGGAGAGCGTGAGGCAGAGGCAATCCTTGTGCTGTCGCGCCCTTAGCCGCCACAGGAGACGGAATGGGCGTCGGGACTCCGTAGCGTTGTGTTCCACGCGCACCTCAAAGAGATGTCAACAATAATGAAAGGGGTCCACTAGGGCCAATGCCTGCCAGGGTTGCGGATTTGTTCGAAAGAGGTACCGTGGCACAGGCAACTGAAGGAACACGGGTGGATTTTAGTCAGTAAAAGTCTGACACGCCTTCCCGCTCCGTCCAGAGCGGGAGAAGTAATTGATGATTTCCCATCCAAGGTACATTTTTATAGATACATAATTGCATGATCAACAATTTTTATCTGACCTATTTTTATCATAAAACTAACCGTTTCCCAAAACAAAAAACCCATTTTAGCCAACTTTGACCTTGAATGGAAACAAATTGCACTTAGGGGATCGATGGAGAATTTTCGTTAAAATGGTATCCCTAACATTTATGTAAAAATTCAGCGTCTTAGGAATTTATGCAAGGGTGAATGTCTATTTTGACCGGACTATCGCTTATCTATCGTCACTTGTTGTCAAATTCGTAATAACGAAATAAAAATAGTAAGTAAGACAATGAGGCGCCACACCGCCGCGCCGCGCCGCCGCTCGGGTACAAGTATAAACATGCAGCTCAAGTGGATTAGGTAATTCAGGGTAATACGAATAAAAGCTTTTTGTGACCTACCTTGCCTCCTCCCTCAGAGGCGGTAAGGTGGCGTGGTCTTGAGGGAGAGCGCAACGGTCGTGTAGATCCTCAAGGCAAGTCCGGTGATGTTCCTTCTCGAGGTTGCCGCCCCGTTTTTGGTCTAATTCCATACGAATCAGACGTAACAGAAATTACCGGGCGATCTACCTCAGGGGTGGCGAGGTCATGCCCTTGGGTGTCCACCGTCGAACAAGAGCAGATGTTGGACAGCAATGACCTCCCGCGTGTTTGTGCCGTGCGCGGGGACCCGTACGGAGGGATGAAGGAATCCTGGTAGTTGAGTGGAGCAGGTTGCACACAACACACTACTTTGGCCCGGATTTCCTCCTACACGGGAGGTCGTGGGGTAGCTACCCACGATCAATCGGCTGAGGCATCCCATAAGCGGGATGTCAAGCGAGGGTCGACTTAGTGGGGGAGGGCAGCCGGCGCGGCGTGGGGTCTGGGGATGAGTTGCGGCATAGTCTCGTGTCGTATACAGTCCCGGGATCTTCCGTCGCGTGCGGGCTCGTCAATTTCCTACTAGGTTGATCCTATACCGAAGGAGTAGCTCTGGCGTTTGCTCGTTGAACGAGCGACGTCCCCGACTGAGGGCTCCGTGGCGGGTGGAGAGCTCCGACGGTGAATCTCTAACATCCAAACCCATGGACAAAGAGACTTCTACAGAACCAACCAAACCACAAGCTGCGTCCCGTTCGTCGGATGCGCTTATAGAAACCAACGCACCAAAGGCCGCGTCTTCAGATGCGCCTTCCATAACCGACACAAGGGTTGCGTCTCAGGATGTGCCTAAGCGAAAACCGCCTAAGGCTGCGTCCAAAGATGCACCCGCTAGTCATAAACGCTCGGCTGCGTCCAAGGATGCGATGAGGAAGGCAACCGTAAGGGATGCGCCACAACAGGCTGCGTCCCGAGCGACCCCAACCCCATCTGCGTCCATGGATGCGCCCTCGAACTCTACCCTGACCGAAAGGCCAAGGACAGTTCTTGCTCGTGGCGACTCGAGGAGTACTGCAAATGTGGATGCGCCCAAAACACGGGTTGCGTTAACGGCTGCGGTCTCTGAGAGGGACCCGACGAGTCTGGCCAAGGCCCCAATGGCAGGAGGATCAACCTGGCAAACAGTGCCAAACAAAAAGACGTCCCACAAGGCGGTGTTGGTAACGGCCGAGACGCCCAAAGGCGAGGCTGCCACCGGCACTAAGCGCAAGCGCTGCACGAGGCCAAGAGGACGCAAACAACAGAAAAACACCACTATGGTACCACCGACCCGGGCGCAGAAGCGTACGCGTCCCGAAGATTCCGTCACACCAACGGGGATTAGCAAGAAGAGCAAGCCTGCCCGCTCCCGTATGGTTGACGGAACTTTGGTGAGCTACGCCGAAGCGGCCGCGTCGTTCAGAACGAACGAGCTGTGTGTCGCCGTCATGACCGAGCCTTTCTCGGACATGACGCAGGAGCAAGCGGAGGGGATCCGTCAAACGATAGAGAACCAGCTCCGGGCTCTGCTGATGGCAGCTCCTGAACAAACGGACACGAACACCGCGATCCACTTCAGAGGCCGGGCCCATTTCGCCGAAGGCGTCCTCAAAACTTGGTGCGAGGACGACTTCACACTGGCTTGGCTCAAAGGGGTCGTCAGCAACATATCGTCCCCACTCCCGGGGACCACGCTCACCGTTCGGCCCCAAGCCGACATTCCTAAAAAGGCATTGTGTATGCTGTATGTCCCGGAGACCACTGAAGACACTACACAGCTGCTCAGGATGTTGGCGAGGCAGAACCCAAACCTGAAAATGAACACCTGGACTCTGACACACGAAAGGGTTAGGCAGGAGCCCCCGGGGACCTGTCTCTTCTTTCGTGTGCCGGAGTCCATGGTCAAAACCATAAAGGACCAGCAGCGGCGGGTATACTACCTTATGGGTAGTTTATACATCCGCTTCCTGGAGGACGGTGGAACCAGGGAGGCAGCCGCTGCGTCGGCATCAACAACAGCCTCGAGTGCGCCTGGGAGGGAGCTTGGTCTGCCGCTACCTGGACGTTCCCCATCGCCTTCCGCGATGGAGAGCGTTGAGGGGGCGGTGGAGTTGGCAACTTCCATGGCAGCACTCGAGGTTGTCTCAACAGCAGGATCAAAGGCAGATCCACCCTCGCCCGGTCTAACATCGGATGAGGACTGCTTTCCGGCAGGGGAGAGAAGCGAGGGCGAGGACAGCAGCCTCTGCTCCTCTCCTTTGCGGGACTAAAATCCTGCAGACCAACCTCCAGCACAGCCAATCTGCGTCGGCCACCTTGCGCAGAGTGCTGGAGATAAAACAACCACAACAAGCGAACACCATCGCCCTCATCCAAGAGCCGTGGATCAGGGGTGGCAAAATATGCGGTCTTGGTAACATCGGAGGTAAGTTGCTGCTAGACACCTCCGTAAGTAATCCGCGCACCTGCATTTTTGTCCCAAAACATGTACCTAACCTTTTAATTAACGAATTCTGTTCAAGGGACCTGACAGCAATCAGGCTTTTCAGAACCGAACAGAAACTCCCGGACATTGTACTAGCCTCGGCATACGGCTCACACGCTCTGGGGTAATGTCAAAACCAACAACCGAGGTGAGGTAATGCTTGATTTTATTCTTAGTAATAACCTTGTTTTACTCAACACAGGTTCCGAACCTACTTTCATAAACGCGAGATCGCAAACAATAATTGACTTAACTATAGCAACCATAGGTATTTCCAACTCCATACAGGACTGGCATGTGTCCAACGAAATATCATGCTCGGACCACAGATGGATTCGCTATACCATTAACTTCAATCTAACCAAACCACAGCCAAGAAGGGTTCCTCGCAATACCGACCAAGCCAAGTTTATAAAACTCGTCGAGGCTGAACTAGGTAGACTACCCACCCTTCCGGCTGAAATACCGGTAACCAATTTAGACGAACATGTAAACAACATAACATCCATCCTTCTATCTAGCTATGAGCAGTCGTGCCCCCTGACGGTACCTAGGCAGGGAGCTCGCCATTCCTGGTGGGGTCCTGAGCTGGAAAGGCACCGACGCAAGCTGAGAAGACTGTTCAACAGAGCTAGGAACACACGGTCGCCAGTAGATTGGGACTGCTATACAATAGCTCGTAAAACTTATAAAAAACTGATACACCTAAGAGGAAAGAATAGCTGGAGGCGTTTCTGCACTAACATTGAAAGTAACAACCAGGCAATGAGGGTTAAAACCTGTCTTGCTCAAGACAAAGACCACTCAATAGGATGCCTGAAAAAAACAGATAACACCTACACTACAAACGACGCTGAAACAAGCGAACTACTTCTAACCACCCACTTCCCAGGATGCCAGATTGCCACCCAGCAAAGCTGGGAACCACATAGGGAGAGGGCCACGAGTAGCCTGGATTGGGAGGTGGCGTTAGAAGTAATTGACAAAGACAAGATAACATGGGCAATCAACACCTTCTTACCTTTCAAGGCAGCAGGGCTGGACGGTATTTTCCCAGCTCTGCTCAGGTGGAGCCAAGATCTACTGGCTGATTACCTCCTCAAGGTATTTCGAGCCTGCCTGGCCCACCGCTACATCCCCTTGAACTGGCGGGAAGTAAAAATAATTTTCATACCGAAGCCGGGCAGGGGTGACTACACCCAACCCAAGTCTTTTAGACCCATAAGCCTCTCCTCGTTCTTCCTGAAGACACTGGAGAGGCTGGGGGATAGGAAGATTAGGTCCCAAATTTCGGTACATAGACCCTTACATCCTAATCAACACGCCTACTGTGCAGGCAAATCAACTGAATCAGCACTCCATAGCGTAGTTTCACGCATAGGAAGTGCTCTTAAAGCAAAAACCCCAACCCTAGGCGCCTTCATTGATATAGAAGGTGCTTTCGATAAAACTAACTTCGCCAGCATCGAACAGGCACTTGCCACGCACGGTGTTGCGCGAACACTCATAGAATGGATCAATAACATGCTAAAATACCGTGCTATTCGATTTACCGTGAACACCACCACGCGAGGTATCGTAAGTAGAGGCTGCCCACAGGGTGGGGTGCTGTCACCACTACTGTGGAACTTGGTCGTAAATGAGCTCATCGCAGAGCTCAATGCCAGCAGTCTGTACTCGGTGGGATACGCGGACGACATAGCAATTTTAATCTCGGGGAAATTTGAGGGCATCTTGTGTGATCTCATGAGAAGTGCCTTCAAAATAATCGAGAGTTGGTGCACGAAACACGAACTATCGGTTAACCCCTCGAAAACAGAACTAATAATGTTCACCAACAAAAGAACCCTGGGACCCCATAGGCTTCCAAAACTCTTCAACACAGAACTAACACTCAAAGACGAAGTCAAGTACTTGGGGGTGATCCTTGACAGCAAACTGCTCTGGAACAAGCATCTTGACTACAAACTCAATAAAAGCACAATTGCACTATACCAATGTAAAAAAATGTTAGGAAAAACATGGGGGCTTTCTCCGAAGATTACCCTGTGGCTATATAAAGCGGTGATCAGGCCAATGTTGGCTTATGGCGCTCTGGTTTGGTGGACGAGGACCGAACTCTCGACCACCATTACTAGACTACAGCGCTTCCAACGACTGGCCTGTTCAGCTACCACTGGCTGCATGAGAACCACCCCAACAGCAGCCATGGAGATAGCCCTTCAATTAACTCCCCTGGACCTGTACATACAGCAGGAGGCCGCACTAGCTGCTATCAGGCTAATGCATCTGGGCATATGGGGCAAGAATTTAACCAGCCCACACGCTAACATCCTGGACCGGGCGATTGAGTACCAGCCACTCATCGCTGCCCCGTGTGATAGAACACCAAACCAACCTATGTTCAACAAAAACTATATTATACAAACAGTAGAGGAAGAAAGGGATCAGTCGGGAGCCAATGAAGTGCGCATCTACACAGATGGCTCAAAAACACAAAACGGTTCAGGTGCTGGCGCACACTCCCTTGACCTCAACATCAACTTTCACATACCGCTAGGCACACACAGTTCAATCTTTCAGTGTGAATGTGTTGCCTTAACACAAGCCGCTACAGCAGTAAAGCGCTTAGGCATCCGGAACTACGGCATTAAATTCCTATCCGACAGCCTATCTTTGCTCAAAGCTTTAGAAAACAAACAAACTAACAACAAACTAATTTTTGAGTGCCATCTTGCCCTGGAGAGTTTAGCGACGTCCAATCGTATTGCACTCCAGTGGATCAAAGGGCACAGTGGATCTTTAGGCAATGATGCCGCAGATGAACTTGCGAAGAGAGGCTCTGATATGAAAGTGCTAGGCCCGTACCCACTTCTCCCCCTGCCTTTCTCACAATTTCGTGCGTGGATTCGCCAAAGGTCGACCGAACTCCATAACAACAGATGGTCACGGGCAACAGACTGTAGACAGTCAAAATTGGCTTTACCAACTGTACACCCGCGATTAACCAAAAAAACTTCTCAGCCTGAGCAGAAATAACCTTATAATAATAATAGGAACAATTACGGGCCATAACACCCTTAACAAACACCTTTTTAACATAGGCGCCACAGACAGCCCGCTTTGCAGGGGCTGCCTTGACGCCGAGGAATCAGCCGCCCACGTCATCCTGGAATGCGAGGCCGTGGCTTCTCAACGCGAAGAAATCCTCGGAACAGTGAGGTCGCTCCGCGAAGCCTGTGAAGCTCCCAGGAAGCTTCTGTGCTTTTGGGCGGAGCTAGGCTGGCTCTGCTAGCCAGCATCCCCACGCACAACGGACCGAATGGGAGTCTACGTGCGGAAAAGGGAGTCCCATCATCATCATCATCATCATCAGCTTTTTGTGAAGGTAACCCCTTCAAAGGCTTAAGACATTGAAGGGGTTAACCCCTTCACGTGGTTACCATAATAAAGGTGTTAACCATTTCGCTGGGTTTCGCGCATGAAACTCGAACAAAAGGTAACACTGCGATATGAATTATCCCATGTACGGGTTACCCTGTCAAAAGGCTTAACTCTTAAGCGTGGTTGTCCGGTCCCTGTTTTTGTCAATTGTCAATTGCTGTCATCACCAATTCTTTGTGAATCTATATAATTATGAACACTAACTTTGAAAATTTAAGAAGTCATTTTTATCCTTAAGTTAAACCTATTTTTTCCAACTGACCATCAAAATTTCCTATTGTATCATTAATATAAAAAAGAGAATCTACAGGGTGATATTCCTTCTACAAATCATAGCATAGAACGATATCGTCTGCATTCTCTGTTAATACTTTATTGCATGCACCATTTCCTCAAATGCAGCGGTTGACTAACTTCTAGATAAGAAAAAAACAATTATCAGTTTTTATCAGACATTTTAACTACATACCCGGAACTTCATTATTAAATAATTTGTAACTTACTCTCTGTTTCCGGAAAATGTTAAAGGTTATATATACTTGGGGCTTGGTAATTAATTGAAAATCTAATTAATTTATGTTGCGTGGGTTCCTCTATCGTATTACTAAGACGTGTTCAACAGCTGTACAATTTAGTAAATAAAAAAATCTGGCAAATAAATGAACCGTGTTAAATCTCTTCGTGCACATTCTACATACAGCAGTGGACGATTGCGCCGCATGTCCTGTATGTCACGTGTCACCATGTGAACTTGATAATCATAAGACTGAATTTTGGGCCATAGATGTTTGACCTTTATGCCATCTATACGTTTTGAAGAAGAAGTGGACGATTTAAACCCAACGGACGTAAGTTGATCCATGTCAGTATCAAAATCATGTACCATCTAATTCCAGTCCGTGATTTTAGGCTATTCAAAGTCAGAGACCTCAGGGTCTCTCGTAGATCATCAGTGATCTGCTATACTTACAGGTATTCCTAGTGCAAACACCAGTCTCACACAAACTAGTACCACATAGTTTTTCAAAAATCAAAATCAAAATCAAAATATTTTTATTTCATATAAACCTGCATGGGCACTTATGAAACGTCAGAAGCTAGGTGCACGGTTCCAAAATGTTGTTTCCTATGGAGAAGAGCCGGCAAGAAACACCACGGTTACTCTTTTAAAAATGATTGGCTTTAACAATCTTTTCAGATATAAAATGTATGGGAGGACAGTGCAGGCCTGTAAATAAGTACCAGGTACTTAGACGAATCCAGAATAGAAAATCGTCTACAAATCTACAGTCTGTAAGGCCTACAACGTTCTCCCATTCACAATATGTAAAATAATCTACATAAATAAAATGAAACTAATTAAACATAGTGACATGATTAACATGACAATCACTAAAAAATAGTTGATATTAAAGATTATAGATATTTAAGATTTTAACATTTTTTACTAAGAGAAAATAAATTATTTTAATTTGCGAATCGTCATTGAGAGTGACATTTGGATGTCATTTACAAGAAAGAATAAGAATTGAATTTAGCTGCTCCTTCCAAAGTATGGTTCCCATATAGAGAGAAATGGACAGAAAACTGGATAGCTACACCAAACTTTGATTTATACTCAAAACATACACCAACCAATGTTTCCTAACAAAACTCAATCAAAGAAATACGGCCTACTGCACAATAAACTTCGAACATTACGTAACAACGGACAATAAAAATATTACATTTAGCACAAGAAAAACATGTTTTACTATGCACACTAAAGGGCTATAAATTGTTGAAGGGCTGTGAATGTTGACGGCTGTTCCCTTGGGGAATAAGCAGAGGTGACACACTTTTTCACTTTTACTGCTCAAATATTTAGTATAAGGGCTAAAACGATATTGTAGAGTTTACTTGTAATGGTGAAAAAACATTGTTTTTTACAGATCATAACATTAAGCTTGTATTTCCTAAAAGGTAAAGTTGTGCTCTATTAGTATACACACATTTCACCAGTATGTTTAAGTCTCATATAATAGACTGAACCGAAAAGCGGACTTGCTAATGGACAAGTGCCGCACAAACCTGACAAAAAAACAAAAAAAAAAAATAGGGTGCGAACCTAGTACCAACAACCAGGTAGACATCCGAATTCCGGGCGCTACTAAGAAAGTCCAAATGTAAAACTCAAGAGCACCTTGCTCGGGAACTAAAAGGTTCTCGTGTTTTGAAAGTTATAAAATCTATGATTTGTTAAAGGAATATGTTACAACGGGATTTTTTTGCCAATTTACGAAACAGATATCTTTTATTTTCATATTAAACAATCTCGGAGTTCTTGGTTTCTATTTCAATATAATTTCCATGCATTAAATATAACATTATTATCATTAGTAATTGCAACATTAATATTTTCTCCAATAACCATCACATCATTATCATCATCATTTCAGCCGAAAGACGTCCACTGATGGACATAAGCCCCAAGCTCCTCCAAATCGACCGGTTCTGTGTTTTCACAAGGTCATCGGTCCACCTTGTGGGGGAGGGCTTCCAACTTTACGTCTTCCGGTACGCGGTCGCCACTCCAAAACCTTTCACCTTTCGGGTGACCACTGAAAATCAGCGCTGTGCTGTGGATCCCATAGTACAGCATAATGCTGAGTGGAAGCCTTCTTGTCACAGTCACGGCGTGCAGCTGCCGACTATTTGTGTTCTTTATGCCTTACTATGTATACTTATCTGTGTGTTGTTATCATGTTTTTTCTTTATTTTTAATGTTGTCATCTTTTATATGCACGTGTTTCTGTGACAAATAAAACTATTTTTCTTTCTTTCTTTCTTTCTTTTCTTTCGGCCCCATCGGCCATTTGTTCCGCGAGCAATGTGCCGTGCCCACTGCCACTTAAGTTTGGCAATCCTTCGGGTTATGTCGGTTACCTTGCTTCTCCTGCGGATTTCTTCATTCCTGATTCGATCACCTTTTAGCCTTCTTATGAGGCCCATTGTGAGCGACCACGTTTCAGTGCCATAGGTCATCACCACCATTCACCACTACCATCACATACCACTATTCAAATATCCTCCACTCAAGAATGATCTGTTCTTTTCCAATTACGAAGCATTTTCCAAATTCCTCCTCTCTCTGTAATAAAACGGGTTGGTTACAGTTAATCGTGCGTCGCCGTTAAATACCCCGGTTTCATTAAACATCAGGCGGTTAGCGGCTGCGACGAGCACTCGGTTTTAATTTATCCTGTTATACGAGAGGTTTTTTGTTTTAAAAGAGGTATATGGATTATGGATATATCTAAAGACAAGCAGTATATCTGAAAAACATAATTAGTCATCGTCATCATTTCAGCCGAAAGACGTCCACGGCTGGACACATCCCCTCCCCTAAGCTCCATCTTGTCAACCGGTTTTGTGCTTCCTGCACCCAGCGAATTCCTGCGGCCTACACAAAGGCATCAATCTACCTTGTGGGAGGCTTTCCAACACTACGTATTCCGGTACGCGTCGTCACTCCAGAACCTTTCGGATCCCTCGGCCATCATCGGTCATAAAGCCTTGAGCTAGTGAATGCAGTCCCTTATGTGTTAAAACTCGTATTCTGTGTACTCTTATACCAACTACATTGATTTTGCCTTCCAGTCCAAGCGGAAGCAGATGAGTAGCAGTATTCTACATGGAGCAATTGTCTGTCCGATCCGAACAACTCAGTTTCTCGGTAACACGATATTGGTAGTCAGACTTTCGGCGTTCTACATAATAGTCAGCCTATAATATTCCCACTGCTGGGACACAGGCCTCCACTGTTCGAATGGAAGTAGGCTGTAATCTCCCACGCGGGTCCAGTTCGCATTGGTAGATGCCACATGTCTTAGAATTTTGGGTTTTATGAAATGCCAGTTTCCACACGATGTTTTGCTTCACCGTTTTGAGAGCAGGGGTGATGAAATCATTTACACAAAGTAAAGCGTCCGTCTGGGTTCGAATTCATGACCTACAACTCGTAAGTTGGGGTCCTTACGACTGGGCCACTACTGCTTTCAGTGCTAGGCTACCCTACTGTCGGGCTTCGAATTACCCGTAACAACGTTCATCTTCGAATGACAGATGGGAGCAACTAGCGTCCTTACTACACAAAGATGTATTTAAGACTCAAAAACACATATTAAGGCGAAATGGTATCGTCGTCACATAGGTTTCGAGGGGGTGAAGCAGACGCGGGCGGGTAAGAAGCGCGCGGGGCCCCGCTCTCTGCCGCACTCGGCCGGCAAGCTATAGTCCGACCACTGTAAGCGCGACCCTCTCTCGTGAACCAAAATACTTCTGCAGAGGGTCGCGCATACGGCGATCAGACTGTAGCGGCAAGTAGCAGATTTAGGTGATACTAGTTGCGCAGTAGGTATTTATAGAAATTTACTTATTTTCTCAAAGTATGTACCGAATATATAATTTGGTGAAATAAATAAATAATAAACAATATTGTAATTAGGCGCATACACTAGTGTTTTCATTATTATATCTATCTACTTACGAATACTGGCCTACTTATAATAAAATAACTACTTATGAGTTCCTTTATCAATCCCAATTAGTTCACTGTTTGAATGGGTACTAATAATAGAGATGGAATCCAAACCGGTTTTTACCAAAAACCGGTTTTTACGCAGGATATTTTTTTATCACTACCCAAATTTTCATAAGGTATCCTACCCATAAATATGAACAACTTGTACTATGGGACCAACTCTGAAATCACGAAAAAAAAAGACTACTGTTTCTTACAAAAGTTCACTACATACTCGACCAAAATGTATGAATCAGCAGATTTTTTTTTTCGATTTCGGAGTTGGTCCCATGGTAAAAGTTTCATATTCATGGGTAGAACCACAGGTGATATTGATAAAAAAATTGCCCTGTAGAAATGAAAAACAAGTAAGTATAACAGCTTTTATATATTAAAAAATAAATAGGGGTTCTATAACAGGTCCACTATCGGCTCCAAATTATTTTTCAGAGCCTCTCAAAGGCATACCACGGTTTCGGCGGGAATCGATCAACTCTGGAAGAATTTGTGTGTGATAAAAGTCGACAAGTTTTGGCTCCATTTTGTTTTTCCAAAACTCGTCATTTTTTTGGATGTATACAATTTCCATTTTTTCATCTTCTCCTCCCCATATCCCGAAAATGCACCGCTGCTTGCCCGTCACTCGTAGCTGTCCTTGAGCCTGATAGTACCAGTTACTATTTTTATTTATGGTAACTTGGGTATTCTTTTTGTTATACTTTAGAATTTGGACCTTGTTTTGTTTGATAGCATTTTCTATGCCATTTTTAAAAGCAGATACTGGGCATTTGACCTCAACGAACGTATTTTCTCCAACGACTCCGTCCGGTGTGGCACCAATGTAAGGAAATTCTTTGTCCACAAAAAGTCCACAGTCCTTAATCTGTAAATTTTCTTGGCTGCTCAGTTGTTGAAGAGCAAACTTTTCATTTTTGTGTCCATGGGCCACTGATGCGACGGATGAAATATTAGATTTGTACAAAATGTTATGCACCAAGGCAGCAAAACTTTTTTGTCACTTTATTATTACTCCAAAGTTTGAGGCCGTTATCATCAATCTTCTGATTTGGAACCATTCAGTGCTTTCGCGTTGCTGTGTGGTTCGTTTTTGTATACCCGGTCATTTACCAGTGTCTTCAGATTTGTCATAAAATCTGCAGACGCTGTACTGTACTCATCGGCCAGACATGTCCGGCGCAGCTACTTTTTTACCATAGTCATTTTGTTTCTCGAATAGCTTTACTCTATTTATTTTTCTTTTCACAGCATTGGCTCGCTTTCTATTTTGCTCTCTCCTTGCTTCTAGCTTTTGTAAGTTGCCCCTCGGGCTCATTCCCAATATTTTTTTGTGAAGAGTGTAAAGAGGTCTTTTGGTGTTGTAGGAAACAACTGCAGCTGAACATCTCGCTTGATATGATCGTCGGGAAGCAAAATTAATTATTTTGCCTCCAACAAATTTGGCCACTACGCTGTTGAATCTCTCAACAGCATTGGTGTCAACATCTTCCAAAAGACTCCGAGATTTTGCTGCCACCGAATAAATTACTTTTAGTCGAAACTAAAAACTAAAAAAAAATCTTGCACATCCTGCATTTAAAACTGAAATATGAAACCAGACCCGTGCGCTTTTCTGTTTCTAAAACCAAGCAGCTGAAATCACACTGAAAAAGAGGGATGTGTTCTTGCTGTTGCAATTGATTAAAAAAATGAACTACGTCAACAATTCTGCGACCGGTGATTTCTTTGACAGACTTTGTCTCACACTCAAATTCCACTTGATAGGGCGGGTCTTCTTGGGTGCTGAAACATTTGAAATAAATAACCGTGTAAATGTGTCGAATAGCCAACATAAAATAATAACCAGTAAAAATCGTTCTATCTGTATGACTATTTGTAGTCCGTACCTCATACATAAGCATAAGCATAATCAGCCTATAATGTTCCCACTGCTGAAACACAGGCCTCCTTTCCGTGTGCGTACCCCACCATTTTTTTATATTCAATGCAAAAATTTACATCTATTAGCATAAACAAAACTACAATTTCACTGGAGAGTACATGCTACGTAACTTGTAATCTACCTATGAGAATAAAGTCTACCCTCAATGTGCCTTTATATAAGGAATACAAAAATACACATGACTTGTTTAGAACCATTTTAACTAGAACCGGTTTTCAACCGGTACCGGTTTTCATGAAGTCCCATTCCCAATATATTAAAATACCGCAAATAAACGGTTTTTATTAAAATCCGTTTTCAGCCCTATTCATGACCTCTAACATGTTGAAACGTAACGTGTTGAAGTGGAATTGTGGTGGAGTGACGATTTTACTCATTCCTTGTGAGTCAGGTGGCAACTCCGCAATGTCAGACTGAGTGTTGATACGACTTCTGTAAAAACATAATAAACCTAAATAAAGCTATTCGGGTACATGGATATTTTAGACCATAATATCTATCTCTATTACAAAACGAAAGTTGTGTGCTTATACAATAAATACAAGTTAGTACGTCAGTGTCACATGTCAAAATTAGTATTTTTTGGGAAAATAAACAAAATACTTACCTATTCAGGTTCATCAATTTCAGCTCCTTGAGCTTCAGTCCTGAACATTTTTTTATTTTATTACGTTTATTCACCATTTTTTGTGACTAAGGTATCAGTTTACACTTCAATATTCGCTCGAGTAGTCGGCGACAACGGACGCAATAAAGTTGTACACGGGTGCTCTCTAAGACGCGCTGCGGCCGACTGACACAGGTGGGGGAGCGGTGGGATGCGCAATATTATTGTACACTTTTCATAGATATTTCTTTTTGAAATTCAATTTGCTCTATTACATAAAAATAAACCCATAATCCCCTAATATCTTTATTGGTGAACGTATAGACGAAATTTGATTGTAATTGCTTTAATTACAATCGAATAAAACCGTTTTTTCTCATAAAAACGCTAATTTTGAGCAAACTTTGCGATTTTTTTGTATCGAGCCAAATTATGTCAATCGTGTATTGGCCCTCATAATTCACTAAAAAAAATCTTCAATTTTAATAACCATGAAAAAAAATAAGGAAAATTTGTAGTTTTTAAGGACAAAAATTGATTTTGCGTGCAGCCGAAATGCGTCAAAACATCTTCTTTGGAACGCATTTCGCCAAGTAAAGAGTTCGTCAAAATAACACAAGACTCGTTTAAAAAGGCGCTCGTTATCTGTCCATCGTCAGATTACTGAGTGGAAAAATACATGTTAATACGGTCTAACTCTACATACATAAATGACCTTTTGAAACTTTCCTACAGACCGTACGAAAGGCATTTAATATTATAATAGAGAGACAACCATAAAACAAAGATTTTCATTTTTGCTCACGGCGCTTGACACAGTTTTTATGACTTCAAGATAAAGAATTTTATAACGTAAAGTCACATAAAAGAGGGAGTGAAATGACATGGTAAATTGTTTACGTAATAAAAACCGCATCTCCGGGGATACTCTTTTAAACGTTAATAAATAAATAATTATTTTAAAAAGGTTCTGCGGCGCAAACTGTGAGTAAAGCGCGCCAGTCACAGAATGATGTTTTTTTTTTTTTTTAATTATTTATGTAGTACATCATCATCAATCATCTCAATTACCACAAGGTAACGACCGCGAATAACGAGTTGTAGGTTCGAACCCAAACAGGCGTGTAAATAATTTCATCACCACTGCTCTCAAAACGGTGAATGAAAACATCGTGAGGAAACCGATATTATTATGTCCTAGATCCAAAAATTTGAAGACATGTGACGTAGGTACACCAACACGCACCGGGCGCACGTGGTGGTTTAGGACCCACTCCCCCTCACAAAGACGAGGCCTGTATTTTAGCAACAGGAACAATAGAGGCTGAATATGCTTTGCGTATGCTAGGTACATTTTTTTTTTTTTTCAAAGTTACGTTACTTTCAAACGGTGTAAAATATCTGAATTAAATTAAGAATTACCTAAAAGTATTTTAGACTAACGCATAACGCCTTGAAATGGTTCCAATATCCTTTCATGGTTCCACATACTAAGGGAACGGACTAGACTTTACGAAGTCTAAGCAGTTTTTTTGTCGGCCGATAGACCCTGGGACAGATACATATCTGTACCAGGGTCTATTTATATCTGTGATCCCAGGGCTGTATCTTTTTAACCGTAATATTTCCGCTCTGATACGAAAGATGATATCTTATGGAGATATAATGCAAAAGAGATGCACGAGATGAGTAAACAATCACAACCACCAACCCTATAATACGTAGGAACACGCAGAAGCTTCTCCAAACAGATTTGTCTGTTTGGGAAAGTTTCTGCATGTTCTTAACATAACATTTACAAAGGGTTATAAAGCCATACCCAATGGAAAGTCCCCAGTCGTACGTAAACAGCATAATAATTTATAACCCTGTAACACCCCAAGTTTAGTGTCTATAAAATTGCAGGCTACCAAAACACTGGCAACGGATTTATTGGAAAATTTTGTTAGTACGGAGATATGGCCTTGGATAGATAACCTTGCATAGTGTGGGATCTGAATCAAAAGGTACATCATGAGACATTTTTGTACCAGTCAATTCCTACTACTTCGGAGTTGACTGTTAGAAATTGTCGCGCAAGAAAAAGACGTGTACCCACTCCATGCGAAGTCGAAATAACATAGAAGTGAAGGGCGGGCGTTTCGGGGGACTGTCTTATGTATTTTGACGTTCGAAAAGTGCTGATTCTCAGCCTGATTTGAATAAATGACTTGTGATTTTGATTTCATACCAGTGCGTGCGTGCTCGCGTGAGTATAGCATATGGATCTTCATTATTGACGGTGTCCCCCGACTACACATTTTTTTATTGTATACAGTCAGTAAGTTCCGCATAGGCCTTTTCTTTGGGTCCATCGAAGACTAAGCCGCCTTCGCCGCAGTTGGTTCGTGGATGGGTGGTCACCTGTAACATATTGAGACTCCTCCGTGCTTCAGAAAGCACGATAAGCCATTGGTCCCGGCAGTTACTTGTACAGCTTTGACAGTCGTTACGAGTAGTCACAAGCCTGAAAGTCTGACAGCCAGTCTTACCAAGGGATACCATAGGTACTACCTAGTAACTGGCATGTAGAGAACCAAAAATTTCGAAAACATGTCATAATCATAATATTTTATTTCACATATAAACCTGTATGCGCCCTTATGAACGTCAGAAGCTAGGTGCGTGGTTCCAATTTGTCGCTTCCTACGGAGAAGAGCTGGCAAGAAACTCCACGGTTACACTTGTAAAAATAATTGATTTTTCAAAGTTTTTCTTTTTTAAATTACAGTGATACATAATAGATATGGAAGGACCGACAGGCCTGTCAATAAGTATGTGTAATAAGTATATCATTATGTGACATCATCCAACCCGCACTGGGCCCTCGTGGTGGACTATGGCCCACTCCCTCTCACCAAGGAGAGGCCAGTGACCCAGCAGTGGGAACGCTGATGACTCTTATGAGTAACTGTAAGGTTTTATATTACTAAGCAATAAATCTAAACCTCAATAGTCTTTTCTAAATATAATCCATGTATAGTAACATCTAAGTATTAAATATAGCCCTATAAATAAATCTCTCTAACGAGACAAAAAGTCGTGCTAACGCAACTAACAAAGTAGGTAGTTGCGGCTAACTTTGATAATGGTGTTTAATAAACAATTTTAACTCGCGACCTAGGCCTGCGGTGGCGGAGGGTTGAGTAATAAATGAAGGTTGGCTTAACCCTGTGGTGCTACAGATGGGCTATTTTTATTGTACCGCGCACGCAACGGTTGTAGAAGAGAATTAAAATATTGTACCTTGGAGGCTTTGATTATATACCTGTATACAATCAAAGCTTAGAGGCTTAGTTTTGTCAAGCTAGTTTTTTTTTTAAAGGAAGCACTCGTTATTTCTAACTAAAATGTTAGCTTTTGAAGAACGTTGTAAACAATTTTATGTGTCGCGAACATCATCATCACCATCATAATTTCAGCCAAAAGATGTTCACTGCTGGACATAGGCCTCCCCCAGGCTCCTCCACTTCGACCGGTCTTGTGCTTCCCATATCCAGCGGATACCCGCGGCCTTTACAAGATCATTGATCCACCTTGTGGGAGGCCTTCCCCCTCTACGTGTTCCGGTACGCTGTCGCCACTCCTGAACCTTTCGGCCCCATCGGCCATCTGTTCTGCGAGCAATGTGCCCTGCCCACTGCCACTTAAGTTTGGCAATTCTTCAGGCTATGTTGGTTGCCTTGGTTCTCCTGCGGATCTCTTCATTTCTGATTCCATCGCGTAGGGAAACTCCGAGCATAGCCCTCTCCATTGCCCTTTGGGTGACTTTAAGCCTTCTGATAAGGCACATTGCCAACATCCCAGTCGCGAACATATTTAATCATTATACTTCACGCCTCGTCCTCGAGATTAGTAGTTACATGTAGTATCGCATAGATGTCGCCACTTCAGCACTAGTTGAGAATATTCCTTTGCCTATTTTTTTTTTTTTTTTAATGTGGGTACTCATATTACTCGGTGGCCGCTGTTACGCTGGTTCCTCATTCGCAGTTTAGTGCTCGGCCACTCAAGACACTATCGTCCTAAATAATTCAAGTAGCATTATTTCGTGCCCATTATGCCGAAACGTAAAGTATCTAGGTCGTGTGAAGAAGAGCTCGAACATTTAATGCGCAAATTGCGTAAACTTGAAAAGAAAATTCACACCAACAATACCGTGGAACCAACCGAGGAATTACCGGGAACCACCTATGGCGTTGAAACAGGTATGTACTAATATTTGTAAAAGTGAAAGTGATAACTTTATAGCGTGTTGTTATGGGTACCATGCAAACCTGAATCAGCCATTGGGGCTTTTTCGTTGCAATTTAAAGTGACGGTTGGCGTTCAATTCATTGGGGATTGTTACCTAACCCGAATAAGATAACGTTTGTTAGCAAATATGTGCAATTCTGTAGTTTTTTCAACATAAATCAATAAGTACCCTTAAAAATTCGACGTATTTACGTTGCGATGATAATAAGTGTGTAACCTGAATAGCCATTGGGGCTATTTCACCGCACGCTTAGTGAAGTAGGTAATAAAAACGATTATCATAACCGATATTCGTGTTTTTTCTAGACCCACCTGATGCGCTAGAGCCATGTGATTGGCTGAGCGATGAACATGAACCGGAAACGTTCGAAATCATGGACACCAATGTCATTGACACCAATGTCATTGAGCAATCATTACCAACTAATGATATCCAAAACGACATACTGGCTCCTCCAGAACAGCCTGGTACGTCCGCGCCACCCATACAAGAGGAGGTCACAGTCACAGAGCAGTCTAACACATGTTTAGACACTGAAGTTCTGGAAATCCTCGGTGAAGACCCTTCACTAGTAGAAAAACGTGGAAAGGACATCCATGAAGAAATAGCTTCTCGATTTGGACATATAGCCTCAGAAGGGTTAAACAAAGACGCCAGAAAAGAGCTAATGTTAAAGTACCCGCCTCCTGGAAATTGTCTTCGTATTGACTCCCCTAAAATAAATCCGGAAGTCAAAGCCGCTATGCAAGAAAGCTTCATAAAACGCGATAAAGGCATTGAAGCCAAACAAAAGCAGGTGTCAAGTGCAATATCATGCCTGGGTGATATAATCACAACACAATTAAACTCCGAAAATAAAGACAAGGAGTTACTTCAAAAATTGATGGATCTTGGCAGATTAATTTGCGACGTTCAGCACGCTGACTCAGTGACAAGAAGAAACTTTATATTGTTTTCACTGAAAAAGGACATGTCGGAACATCTTTCAAGTACAAAGATTGACGCTTTTCTATTTGGGGAAACGTTAGCTGACACGCTAAAGGCAGCCAAGTCAATAAATAAATCTGGGGTCGAGCTTAAAGCTGACCAACCTAACTCATCGAAGCGGTCAAAATTCCCTAACCAGAGGAATTTAAACAGGAAGGCTCCCGGTCCGGCTTACAGGCAGTCGGGCCCCCCGCAAAGGAGCCGCGAGCCTGCACCGAGAGCACGCGCGGCCCCGCCGCCGCCCGCGCACTCATCGAGGCCGTGGCCGCGTCAGCAGCCGCCGCCGCCGCCGCCACCCCCTGCTCAAACCCGACGCCGCCTGTAAATACAGTTGAGTATGCCGGTCGATTACACCTTTTTAAAACTCAATGGTCACTTATAACAGAAGACCGCACAGTCCTCTCCTGGATTGACGGTTATAAAATCCCCTTCTCAAGTCCACCAACTCAAAACTATATTCCGTCCACCCGAACACAGTCCAATGAAGAAAAAAGACAGTTCAATGAGGCAATAGGTGATTTATTACGTATCGGTGCGGTATCCCTATGTGAACCGTGCGAGGGCCAGTTTATTTCAAGCATTTTTCTTACCCCCAAGCCTAGTGGAAAATATAGATTTATTTTAAATCTCAAAAATCTTAACCGCTTCATAAAGACGGATCATTTTAAACTGGAGGACCTCCGTACAGCTATAAAACTTGTAACACAAGATTGTTGGATGATTACCCTCGACCTAAAGGACGCATACCTCTTGGTGAAAATTCATGACGACTCCAAAAATACCTTCGATTTATCTATGACCAAAAACTATATCAGTGTAACGTGCTACCATTCGGGCTTAATACAGCCCCGTTCGTATTCACGAAAATAACCAAACCAATAGTTAAATTACTCCGAACCGCTGGCTTGCTCTCGACTCTTTATTTAGATGATTTCCTTCTATTGGGACGTACCTCTTCAGCTTGTGTACTAAACCTTGAAATTACCAAAAAATTACTGGTTTCACTTGGCTTCATTATCAATGAAGAAAAAAGCATTTTCGTACCCTCCATGAAATGTAAATTTTTAGGCATGATCATTAATTCCCACAAGCTTACCTTAAGCTTGCCCCAAGAAAAAAGGGCACGCATCAGTTCCGAATTACAAGCCTTTCAGAAGTTGCGTCGCTGTTCAGTCAGGAAATTAGCTCAATTAACGGGTTTACTTGTGTCAGCTTGCCCTGGAATAGAATACGGGCTTCTCCACACCAAGGAGCTGGAGCGCTGCAAATATCTTAACCTGAAAAATGATGATGATTATGAAAAAGTCATAAACATCCCCGACTCATTGCAGATAGATATTAAATGGTGGCTTAATCACAGTTTGAATTCAGTACGTCACATAAGAAGCGACGACTATCACTTTGAAATTTTCTCTGACGCCTCAACGACGGGGTGGGGCGCAGCCTGTATGGGCATTACAGCTAGTGGCAGTTGGTCAAACACGGAGCGCAAAAAGCACATCAACTATCTTGAATTGTTGGCTGCTTTTATTGCTCTAAAAATATTTGCAAAAGACCTGTCCGACTGCCAGATTCTTTTGCGCGTAGATAACTCAACTGCAGTTGCATATATCAACCGGATGGGTGGTGTTCAGTACCCACACCTTACACAAATTACAAGAGAAATTTGGGAATGGTGCGAGGAACGACAATTGTACATTTATGCATCTTATATAAAATCTATTAATAATGTCGTGGCAGATGCAGAGTCACGGAGAAACCACCCAGACATTGAGTGGGAGTTAAACGAATCGGCCCCCAGGCCTTCGACCACATAACTCATTGTTTTGGCTCACCCGAGATTGACCTATTCGCAAGCCGCATCAACAAGAAATGTGAAGCTTATATCTCATGGCATAGGGACCCTGATGCAGTAGCTATCGACGCTTTTACAGTATCCTGGGAAAAACGCATTTCTATGCTTTTCCCCCTTTCTCGATAATTCTGAAAGTTCTCAGGAAAATAATCGCCGAAAAATCTAAAGGTATTGTAGTTGTCCCGTCATGGCCCACCCAGCCGTGGTATCCAGTCTTTCAAGCCCTTACAGTCTCTAAAGTTTTATCCTTTCCACAATCACAAACGAGCTTTAATCTCGCATTCCAGCTCCAGTCGGATACACCAGACGATTACCCTGGAGGCTGCTATCTTATCCGGGAGGCACTATCAAGAAGAAGCGTACCACCATCTTCACTGGAAATAATGATGGCGTCATTATCGATTAACTCCCTCAAGCAATACGACACTTGCCTGAGGAAATGGTGGAACTACTGTATAAATACGCACACCAATATGTTTATTGCGTCTATTCCTACCGTCATACATTTTTTGACCCAACAATATCATCAGGGTGCGCAATATGGTACCCTCAATTCTTGTAGGTCGGCTCTCGCAGTTTTATTAGGATCAAACATACCTAAAGATGACAGAATACAGAGATTCTTCAAAGGCGTGTTTCGTCTTCGACCATCTTTACCAAAGTATAGCTACACATGGGACACGAATTGCGTACTTGAACACCTTAGTCAATGGTACCCAAATGAAGAGCTGTCATTTGATAAATTAAGTAGGAAAACAATCACATTACTAGCACTTACAACCGCCCATAGATTACAAACGTTATCCAAAATAAATATCAAGAACATTACTGTTGCACCAAGTCACATCACTATTAGAATCCCAGATATCATCAAAACTTCTAAAGCAGGTTCCAAACAACCAATGCTTTACATTCCATTCTTTAATCAAAAACCTGCAATTTGTCCCGCTGCCACATTGCTCTGCTATACAAATAAATCGACGCCCTTAAGAAAATCTGACCTGTTGTTCGTAGGTATAAAAAAGCCGCACAAAGCAGTCGGCACCCAAACCCTCAGCCGCTGGGTAAAAACGACACTAAGTGCGGGATCGACACGTCCGTGTTCTCTGCGCACAGCACAAGGCACGCCAAAACGTCGCGCGCGCACTCACTCGGTGTAAGCGTCGATGCTATCCGCAACACAGCCGGCTGGAGTGGCAACTCAACTGTGTTTGCGAGGTTCTACAATAGAACGATTTTGAACAATGATTGTACATCCTTGGCTCATTCGATTATCAATAACTAAAAACACATTTATTTACATGTAGGAAATTATTTACATTACTATTTCGTAACTGTTACGATTATTATAAGAATAATTTGTATTCATGTTATTTAAGGCAGAAGAAATTTCTTTCATTTTTAAGTTGAAGTGATTATTCAAATTTTGACTTTGTTAAATTAAAAGAAAGCGGTTTATATACATACTCACTTTTTTGGAAAATAAACATTCGTTTACTTTTTTCATCTAAAAGGTTGTATCATTGAAGATATTTCCCTCACATACTCTCAAATTCTACATGTAACTACTAATCTCGAGGACGAGGCGTGAAGTATAATTGATGATTAAACGAACTTACCTGTAAGTGAAGTTCTATCATAATTATACGAAACGCCTCGTCCGAAGAGATTAGTAACCGCCCGCCCGCCCTATCCATCCCGTACTAATCTCTTAGGAAATACATCAATGATTTATGGATCTAACTCTAAACTAAATGAGGAACCAGCGTAACAGCGGCCACCGAGTAATATGAGTACCCACATTAAAAAAAAAAAAAAAAAATAGGCAAAGGAATATTCTCAACTAGTGCTGAAGTGGCGACATCTATGCGATACTACATGTAACTACTAATCTCTTCTATCTCTTCTATCTATCTAATGGTATTGACACCCTACTTAAATTAAAATTAGGAAAAATAATATTATGTGCTTTGCCATATTCAAATCATTTGAATTATGAAGAAAATGATTACATTTTTAGCCTAAATAATTTAATGCATATTTTGACATGTCGTCATAGTGACCGTTTATTGTATTTTGATACTAACAATTTTGTTAGAGATTTTGTACTAGTTCGGGAACATATGTTTCTTCCCAAGACTAGTCGACATGTATTAGCTACTTTGTTAGCTTACAATATACACGCAGTTATTGATAATTTAACTGAGACTAGGTTAAGTGACGAAACAGTATTATCTAGTACTTCTAATAATACTGTAATTAATTCTTTAAACTTTTAGACACGACAAAAGAGAAGCATAATAAGTGTATTTTACTGTATCACCAAAATATAAATCGCTTCTCTGGCAAAATCCTAGACGTGGAAATGTTAATAGATAAATATCAAATGGATATCTTATGTTTTACTGAAACTTGGTTAAAACCGGATAGGATGTTGTTTAATGTAAATAATTTTTCAGTTGCCAGTGCGTACAATAGGTCTTCGATGGGGGGTGGTACTTTGATATTGTGTAATAGTTGTTTTAAATATAAGGAAAGAAAGGATATCACCGCTTGCTCTGTTGATCGCTTATGTGAGGTAGCATGTGCGGAGGTTGAGGGCCATACTTTCTTGTCTGTGTATAGACCACCAGCCACGAACTTGTCATCATTTTTGATAGTTATGGAAGAAATATTAGGTAAAATATTCAAAGATAATAAATTAGTTTTTGTATGTGGTGACCTAAATATTGATTTATTAGTTAATTCACCAGAAAAAAGTAAGCTTATCTCTTTGTTTAAATCATTCAATTTAAAATGTATATTTAATGAAGCGACTAGAATAACAGCAACCACAGCTTCATGCATAGACAATGTATTTACCAATTACAAAATAAAGGACTCATCCTTAATTAGTGGCGTCAGGTCAGACCATACTGGTCAGCTTGTATCGTTTGACTTAGATAAAAAGTTACATCTAGATAAAACCATTGAATTGAGACCTCTGACCAAAAATAAACTGAAATCTTTTAATAATAATGTTCTTAGCAATCTATCAACAGCGAGTTTTGATTCACAAGACCCCAATATAAACTATGGCACATTTTTTTCTACAGTATGCAAAGAATTCAATAAAGCATGTCCTGTAAAAAAAGTTACAATAACTACAAAACCAAAATTTAGCGAATGGGCCACTACTGGCATTAGAAAAAGCAGAGATATCTTATATAATTTGTATCACGAAAAATCATTGACTTCTGATCAGGCCCTTCATAATTATGTAAGAAAATATTCTAAAATATTCAAAAGAGTCTGCGCTCACGCTAAATCTAAATTAATAAGTAACAAAATTAGTATCTCTAAAAATAAAATAAAAGCTGTGTGGCAGGTAATTAACAAAGAAACTGGAAACACAAAACAGCGAGATCAGAATGAGTTAGCTCTAAAAATTGATAATGAAATCATTTCAGATAAGTTAAAAGTTGCTGAGACTCTAGAAAATTTCTTTACCAACATCCCAATAGAAGTTACGAAATCTCTCCCCTCATCATCTGTATTAGCTGAATCTCTTCTTAAAGAAAACTTCAGCAAGGACATTCCAAGTTTTGAATTCAAACCCATTTCTATTGCCACAATTAAAACAGCATTTAAAAGTCTTAACATAAAAAACACTGAAGACTTATGGGGGATTTCCGTTAAGGTTCTCGAAAATATCATTGACACAATTGCCCCTGTCCTAACAGGCATATTTAATCAATGTTTAGACAACGGTACGTTTCCTGACTTAATGAAACATAGTAAAGTAGTGCCAATTTTCAAATCAGGTAGTAAGAGTGATCCCTCTAATTATAGACCTATATCTGTGCTTCCAGCATTGAGCAAAATTTATGAAAAAATCATGCTAGACCAGATGTTGTCACATTTTAACTCAAATGGTATTTTACATAGTCGACAGTTTGGTTTCACGAAAGGTCGGTCGACGACTGACGCAGGAGTAAAACTCATCAGTCACATTTTGGAATCCTGGGAGAATTCCCAGGACGCGATTGGCATTTTCTGTGACCTCTCAAAAGCGTTTGACTGCGTTGACCACAATACACTCATCTGTAAATTACACCACTATGGAATTCGTGGACAGGCTGCTAATCTTGTACTTTCCTACTTATCAAACAGGCAGCAAAAAGTAAACGTTAATGGGGCGACGTCCTCGGGGTCTCTAGTTAAGATGGGCGTGCCTCAAGGTTCAATTCTTGGCCCTTTTTTATTTCTAGTTTATATTAATGACCTTCCTTACCTGATGGCTAACTTCTCGGATATAATTTTATTCGCTGATGACACTTCTCTTATTTTTAGAATAGATAGAAAAGATACAGATGTCTTACATGTCAATGATAGTCTAGCTGTTCTTTCGAAATGGTTTGCCGCTAATAATCTTTTACTCAATGCGAACAAAACTAAATGTCTTAAGTTCTCGTTACCAAATGTACCCCAAGTAGGTCTAAACTTAAAACTTGATGGGAAGAAACTAGATGCTATTTCGGAAACTGTATTTTTGGGAATTACTTTAGATTCAAAATTGCAATGGGGTGCTCACATTAGAGCTCTTTCAAGTAGATTAAGCTCAGCTGCTTACGCAGTAAGAAAGATAAGGCAGTTGACGGATGTAGCCACAGCTAGGTTAGTTTACTTTGCTTATTTTCACAGTATTATGTCTTATGGCGTTCTGTTGTGGGGATCGGCAGCTGACGTAGATTCAATTTTCATTTTACAAAAGAGGGCAATCCGCGCAATCTATAAAATGGGGCCTCGCGAGTCTCTTAGAAACAAATTCAGCGAAATTGATATTCTAACTCTGCCGTCTCTTTATATCCTAGAAAATATCTTGTACGTTCGCAAAAACTTAGGCCTTTTCAAAAAACGATGTGATTTCCATAATCTGAATACACGTAGTAAAGATGAAATTGTGATTCCAAAATTTAGATTGACTAAAACTAGCAAGTCATTTCTAATAAACAGTATCCGCTTCTATAACAAGTTGCCAAAGTCAGTTACAGAACTTAGCGATGGAAAGTTTAAAACGCACATCAAACGTATCCTTATCAAAAAAGCATATTATAAGATAAAAGACTACGTTGAAGACAGGGAAGTTTGGCATTAATTCCTTCTGCACATGTGGCTTCCCTGGTACCTCATTAACAGCATATCTATGTGAAAGTCTATTAACTGCTCTCAATGTTCTTTTTATTTTTACAATGCTGACATATTCTCGTCATTATTTGACATTATACATCAATTTTAATATCAACTATTTTTTAGTGATTGTCATGTTAATCATGTCACTATGTTTAATTAGGTTCATTTTATTTATGTAGATTATTTTACATATTGTGAATGGGAGAACGTTGTAGGCCTTACAGACTGTAGATTTGTAGACGATTTTCTATTCTGGATTCGTCTAAGTACCTGGTACTTATTTACAGGCCTGCACTGTCCTCCCATACATTTTTTTTACCTGAAAACATTGTTAAAGCCAATCATTTTTAAAAGAGTAACCGTGGAGTTTCTTGCCGGCTCTTCTCCATAGGAAACAACATTTTGGAACCGTGCACCTAGCTTCTGACGTTTCATAAGTGCCCATGCAGGTTTATATGAAATAAAAATATTTTGATTTGATTTGATTTGATTTGACTTCGGACGAGGCGTTTCGTATAATTATGATAGAACTTCACTTACAGGTAAGTTCGTTTAATCATCAATTATTCCATATTTCACATAATAAATACACAATACTATTCTGTATTTAACAGGAGGGGCATTTAGGATAAAAAAAACGGTCACTGCTGAAGTACCTACCTACACGATAAAAAGTTTCAGAACAAGAGCAGTTTGTTTGATTACCGTAATTACCAAGTATGTCGAGAACAATGTGTTCTTTCTAACCCTTGAGCTATCGCAACTGACATTCTCAGGGCAACATTAACCAGATCTTACTACCAAGAGAAATCTCTGCCCGCTCATAATCCACTTCCAATGTTAGACCCTCTACATAGAATCGTGATTAGACATATTGTCAGAAATACCTACAGTGTGCGCAGGATTGGGATATAGGTAAAAAAATAAAGAATTTGTTGAATAATGAATAGGTATGCAGGATAAGTTTTAAACTAGTGCGCAAACTGTAACCATGAATTCAGCATAATCATTCTAGACCCCCAGCGAAGAAATTTTTCGTCGGTTATATGCAATAAAAATCAGCTGTTCCATTCATTAAAACCGCGCAGGTTATGCATTTTTCTATGAAATAGCAGTTTTTTTTTTGTATACCCGACGTAAAATTTCTACGCTAGCGGGTCTATAATGACATAATGAATTCATGGTTACTGTGTCTTCATTCAATTCACTTTCAAGTCAATGTTGTAAAACAAATACTTAGGAAGGAAGTAGGTAGCACTGACCAGAGTAATTTCCTTTGGCTGCGAGTAAAACCTGCTAAAGTAACTCTGCCTGTCTGTAACCTTTTTACGCCTCAACGGCTGAGCGGAAATGAGGAATACAGATAGACCATGCCCTGGATTAGGACATAGGATACCTATTATCTCGGTACTTAGTATGTTCCCGAGGGTTAATTTCCGACCTACACGCAGGCGAAACTGAGGCCCTATGCTAGTTTACACTTTAGTAGAAAATAAAATACCTAACGAATAATAAATGTGGACACAACAATAGTTTATAAATATACAGATGCCATAAAACGATTAAAAAACATTATTTATTACGATAACTAACTGCCAACAAATTTTTTTTTTTCTCGCAACATAAATTAACTCATAATTTTTTGGCCACAAATTGGGCATACATTATTATGCAGCAAGGCGTCTTCACAAATTTAATGTACAGTCAACTTAACAGTTTGGTATACAGATGATGACTCATCGTTGCGCGTGCTAGCTAAGGCCCAAAAAAATGCTTAAGTCCTGGTTTAAACCAAGACTTATAAACGTCTTGGATTGTTACGGTACTAAAGTCAGTAAAAGGATTAAATTGCGTCTTTATTACAAAACAAAGACTACCCGAGGATCAGTTAGTACCAAAGAAGGTCCATGGTTCAAATTTTATCTACAGATAACAAACAAAATGGCATTCTGTCATTCATTCATTCGGGCTTTATTTGAAACAACGTTTCGTTTATCCAAATATTGTAATTAGAACAATACTTGAAATGATTAAATAATTATTTAACAATACAAGAATACATCATAAATTATTCTATGCTTAGGTTACAATATTGAACAATTCCCACTTGTACTTTTGACGTGCTTTTTATAATCAACTTGTCATATATTTGTAACACCTCTGGCGTGAAGTGGAATGCATTAAATTCGGCGGCAGCGTGCGTAATAAGAGACGAATGTTTACATTGCGTCCGTTTTAATAAATAAATGCAGTTTTGCTGACAACTAGTTAAATCATACCATGCAAATCAGCTGTATCGTTTTGAATCTACGAATAAAACTATATTATTAGGTACCTAGTACTTTATTAGGATTTTGTCTAATGTTATAGTAGCATCTACCAGGGGTACCTATTTCATGTCGAACCTTGCGTTATGCGCAAACCACTTGCACTTCAGGACTCAATGGGCATCCTCGAGGGTCGTGGGATAAGTCTTCACATAAAACGAAAATTCGACCAAAACGTTTTGTGAACCCATTTTGATATCTAAAATCTTCGTCACTCAATTCGAAAAAATTAACACGATGGCGATATCTGTAAGATCACTGAGACGTCTCCAGCATATCCAAATCGTCCAAATCCAAAAGACACATACCTATATATTCAACGTTAACCTCAAATTAATTAGTACTTGTGTAAAATCCAAAGATAAACTAGGGGTCTCAGCGGACTAACTTTGGTACTAAAGATAGTTCAAGAACTAGAGATAAACTTCATTTTATAAAAACGTTTTATTTAGTAATGGTTTAAACCTAGTAACAATCACAGTACTAAATTTAGATCGCGTTTTGTAATAAGACGGCTGGAGTCCAATCCAACAAACGATCCTTATCCTAATTGCGTGACACATTATTAATCACAATCTGCTTTGTTTCATATGTTCGAAAAATTTGTCTGCTCAACAACGTAAATAACGCAATGAATGCTGTTGAACTGTCAAAATTAAAGCCGGAATGGTTTTCTTTTGACAGTTCAACAGTGGCTTATTATTAGCGTGTTATGCAAATACCCGGCTGTTTGCGGATAAATGGAGGAACATTGTTACTGGCATGCCAAAAGTACTTCTTAATCTTCGTAGTCGTATCGATGATTCCCTTTTATTAATTTTAAATAAGCTTCAGCCAGAATTCAGCAACTTTGACAGCGTACTGTGAAAAGGGTTCATAAAAGGGCTGCATTTTTTTAAAGATTCTGTTTTGACCTGAATTTTATAATTTAACTTATTATTTTTATGTGTAATTACAACAATCGTGTTAATTAAAGCTGGTGAAAAAATAAATCACTTCACGAATTTAAAAACATCTTTGGACATAAAGAAATGACATTATTTGTAGACTTGGTGACTTGACACTCACAAAATTATTAAAAATAACCTTCTTGGCAGTTGTTAAAAAGAATTGCAGTCTGCAAGATTAACAGTTTGTTTCACTGTACACCAACAGAAATGTTTCGTAAGTACAAGACTGACTGAACAAATACAGATTGCACAATTTACAAATAAGTATGTTGTTATTTGAAGATAACCTTTAAGACATAATACACTTCAACTCAAATTGCGGTGTTGGTCATACTTTGGAACGTCTGCATATTAATCGGATTAGCGATGCCATGTCTGTTGTCAAACTTCGTCTTACGATTTTAATACTCAGCTCAGACTTAGTACAGTGCGGTAGATAAGTATTTACCACCACCCACAGAAAGAGACACTGGTGTATGAAATAAAAATAAAACAAAGGGATAACTTTGCCTAACTGTATTGTACTTTTAGACATTCTGTAGATGCCCCATGTTGCCTCTACCTGGGGGCAACATAATATTCGACCTCCGAGCGGGCGAAGCCGCTGGAAAAAACTAGTAATAAATAAAGAAATTTCGGTGTTATGTCAAGTCGTAAAAACGGACGGAGCAGAGGCAGGTCTCCAATCGCATATGTTGTAAGATTTACTTATTATGTGGACACAAGCGACGTCCGGTGACATGTTCAAATAAATCAGCTGAACATAATTATCTGCGCAGACGCAACGACAATGCGCGACCTTGAATCATTCGCTGTTACAAAGTGCATGAACGTGAAACTATGCGCATAAGATTGAATAAAAACTGAGTCGTAATAATCGACGAAAAAAGGGGTCGTAATAATCGTCGATCGACCCGTGTGGCTGTTATTACTTAGTCACAAGCCCCTCTCTATTTAAAATATAAATACCTAATTAAAATTATATTTATATTATTATATTAGTAATTTAAAATATAATATTCAGGGTAAGTTTTTATCCAGTGCGCAAATTTTAAACATGAATTCAGCATATCATTCTAGACCCCCAACCGCAGAAGTTTTTCGCCGGCTAAACAAAAAAAAAAAAAAAAAAACAGCTGTTTCATAGAAAAGTGCAATACCTACGCGGTCAAAATATATGGAACAGCAGATTTTTTTTTTTTTGTATAACTGGCGACTTTCTGCGGTAGGGGGTCTAGAATGATATACTGAATTCATGGTTAAAATTTGCGCACTGGATAAAAACTTTTCCTGTATAGGTATTCCCGCTGGATGCGGGAAGCACAGAACCGGTCGAAGTGGCGAAGCTTAGGGGAGGAACTATGTCCAACAGTGGACGTCTTTTGGCTGAAATGATGATGATGTTGATATAGGTATTTCCTAGCATCACACCTGTTAAGCGGAGGTGTAAGTACATATAGTACCTACACCCACATTTCGCTAGTTATGTTTAGGTACCTACATGTAATAGAGGGCGAGCATATTGCCATCAACCGGACAAAAGTCCAATATTCGGTCTACTAACATTATTCTAGATGGAAAAAACAATAACAGTTTAAATGATCCGGGAATCGAACCCACGAACTCATGCTCAAATCAAATCGTTTATTTCAATTCTTCTGTACCCACACGTACAGATTTGTTCATTGGCATTTTAAATTATTTGTGCAGTACTTAAAATTACCCGTGTGGTGTCCGGGCGTAAGGTTCCGTATGGTGTCCGGGCGTAAAAGAATAGCACCATCCCATTTCTTCCAGTGGTTGTCGTAGAAGGCGACTAAGGGACTTACTAGAGAATGGGCAGCAGCGTTCTCTATGCATTTTACCACCATACTGCGATCGCCAACTCGCCTGCCAAGCGTGGCGATTATGGCAAACCCCCCAAATTGAGGGAGGCCTATGTCCAGCAGTGGACGTCTTTCGGCTGAAATGACAATGATGATGACTTAAAATTACTAAATATTATAATATATTTATTTTCTGTTATTTTACTTATTAAAAATATGTTATTCATAATTATATATTATTATTGAATTTATCTGTAGCTTAGCAGTAGTGTTTGCGACCACTAGACTTACAAGGAAATTCATAATACAATTTATTTTAAGTAAGTAGGTACCTTTATTATTGGTTTTGAGATCATGAACTTAATCACAAAGTCATAATCGACTTCTTCGCATAATTAGCTACAGCAATTAATTCTAGTCTACATTAATTTGTGAATAGGATTAGTTAAGTTTATTGTTTTTTATTAATTATGTTAATTATTGTACAGTAAAATTGTCCTATATGCTACAGCATAAAAATATTGTTTTTTGTCGTTTGTTGTCTCCTCGAGTGTCAACGGAACACCAAGTGTGCATAAGAAAAGGTGCTCGAAGTGTCAACGGAGCACCATGTGTGCATATTGTCGGTATTTTAAATAAACGTAAAATACCGTCGTCCATTGGGAGCCGGGACAATATGCACACATGGTGTTCCGTCGACACTTCGAGCACTTTTTCTTATGCACACTTGGTGTTCCTTTGACACTTGAGGGGTAAACAAACCACACTCAACTAGAGGCTATTGCTGTTAATTCCTAGTCATCAAACGAGTAATGTAGAAACCTGCATATAAGTAGAAAAACGAATAACGTCATATCCAGTTAAAATTAGGTAGTTGCAGCTCACGTTCAAAATGTATCCTTGAACCCTGATATTTGAATAAAATGGTAGTCTTCTTCTCTTGTTCTATCTAATCTTCTAATAATAAAGAGGAAAGATTTGATTGTTTGTATGTTTGTTTGTTTGCATTGAATAGGCTCCGAAACTACTGAACCGATTTGAAAAATTCTTAAACTGTTGGGAAGCTACACTATCCCCGGGTGACATAGGCTATATTTTATCCCCGTATTCCCACGGGAACGGGAACTACGCGGCTGAAACCGCGGGGCGCTGCTAGTCTATTATAATTAGCTTGAATAATAATGTGTAGTCAGAACCAAACGAGCTGCAAATATTTTAGTTGACTACCTTATCTAGGAGGTGTTTCATTGAACTGTTATAAACATTAAACATAGACGTAGAGTCCGTCTCACGACAAAAGTCCCGACTAGGTTTCTATATCTGAAATTTTTCAGTACCACTCCGGAATCTGAATGATGGCAATAGGCTCGCCCCCTATTCTATGGGACTTGAACATAACTAGCAAATTGTTGGTGTACTATAGGTCGACCTCTGCCCAACCCTTCGGAGAATTATAGCGTGATGTTATGTGTAACTATTATTATATTTAGTAAGCAATATTTCTACAATAACTCTCTTAGCTCATACACCTTTCTCTATTTAAGATAGTACATTTTATTTACCAGTGCCTGCAGTCCTGCACCATCACCACAAACACGCAACCTATTGCCAAGGATTCAGTACATGACTCCGAACGCACCTGCGTTGAAATTCTTCGTCAGCAGCAAAAAAAAACTGCTTTTCCATACATTATGACTGCGTTGCGTGGATTTTCACTTCTCACACTTTTCTATTATTTTTTGCGTAACACACATTCAATCAGAATCTGAATAATTTTCCCAAGATAATGCTAATTCCTTATGCTTCAAGTGCTTGAAAAATGTGTTCCTAAGCTGTCAAAATGAAAGCCATTCCCAGTGTCAATTACCCCTCTGCTTAACCCTCAAGATGATTTATTTCCAATATATTAAAACCCACAGGGATGTGCCCCCGCAGGACCACACAGACTCATGTCGCATGCAACACGCGTCCGCAATGTCTAATTCGGAAGCACTTTACTGCAGATTGAACTGACGCTTTGGGCTATAAGTGGCTCATTTTGTGATTATTGAGGTCAATGAGGATTATGGCACAATAGTGATATTATATGACAATGTGGCTCTGATTGTGTGGGAGTTCATGTTTAATGTAATACTAGAAGTATTATGTATTCTGTGGTCATAGATTTTAAATGTTGACCGATCCCAACATATGGTCTAGTTCCAAGTTACCTAATGAAAACGTAAACGAATCCCGTTCAGGTTAATTTCTTACGCAATCACTGACTTAAGGCAATTATGAAGACAATTATCTTTATTTAGAAGGCTTTTTTTTTGGGCGGGAAATCATCAAATAACTTCTCCCGCTCTGGGTGGAGCAGGAGGGCGTGTCAGACTTTTACTGACTAAAACCCACCCGTGTTCCCTCAGTAAACCGTATGCCAGGGGCTGTGGTATCTCTTTCGAAAAAACCCGCACCCCTGACAGTTATTTAGAAGGCTCAAATTTATATTTCAAAACGTTTTCCAACATAACATTATTTAAAAAATTAGGTTATAAAACTAACCTCAATTGTCAAAGAAAAATATCTCAAGGTGGTTTAAAATTAGATTTTCGGGTTTAAGTATTCAAATAATCAAATCACAGCACTCAATTTGTAAGTGGCACTACAAATTGGCATCCAAATGTCACTGGTACACTTTCTGATCCATTTAAATACATTTTCGTTAGATACCTACTTTTGGAACAGACTATAGTTGGAAAAATGCTAGGCAGATGAGGACTGTGGTTATAGATTTCAATGAGGGACACACTGTTGCAATTGTGAAATAGATGAAGGCGTTTTAAAAATCCAATGGGCTAAACTCAGAGCTCAATTTACTAATAAACAGACTTTAAACTATTTTGCAGGTTCTTTCCGTGCCTGAAATAATGCTATTGGATATTGATGTAAGTTTTTGTAGGTAGTAATTTAATTGGATATTTTGACTTAACTCCGTTTCTTTCCATTTAGCTTATAGCAGCCTACATTGGCCTGCAGTAAATTAAGTCTTAATTCTACACAATGTTGTGTACTCGTACATGAGCCTCTTGTTTTCTTATTGGCAAACTCTGGCAGTCTGCCACTAGGTATACAATAATCATTGGCATCCGTTCAGTGCAGATTGCTTGGAGCTCGACTAATAAACAGTGGGAAGACACAAATCGCAATAATCTAATAAATTTAAGTTTGTTTGTGACCCAACCGCATATCAACGGCTGCAAAGATTTAATGTAAATTTTGACACACAATTAGATTTTGTAAATGGATCATAGAACCTTTTATCTTTTATCTGGGTAGGTACATGAAGTAGTGCATCCAAGCAGAAAGAACCATCGCATCCGATGAGGCCTGCACCTGCCCGTTGCTGCCCGTCAGATCCGTCGGGAGTCAAGAAGTTCAAAGGTGCATAGTGGCGTGGCGCAGCAATGCCTATCGAGGCTTGTACGGCCTGTACGGCCGCGTTTTTTTTTTGTTTCGTTTTTTGGAATAGGAATTTTCGGCACGGGCCGCGACACGCCTCGACAGGTGTAACAATGCCTGGTGGGGCCCCGTCAGCTAACGCGCAGTGGGACTGTGGCTTTACATTCGCAATCTTTTCCAACAGGTATAATAGGTATTATTATTAGGTATTTTTACATTGTATTTGGTGTATTTTTGTAACAGACAAGACCATTAATAATGTTTTGTGTTATACAAAATACGCCTCCTCGGCTCGAAACAAACAATACACCGTAACATCAAACAATTGTCATTTAGATTTCGAACTAATCTTTAATTTCACACCTATTTTCAAGTTATTTTGCCAGTTCATTGTCACTTCCGTCAACATAAATGATTTTTTTCCGATTCCACAGTCTCCTAACATAGCTAACATTCTAGTATTAGCTTTATCAAAGTGCTCCAACATGTATAACGGGATAGTGCCTGTCTTCAGAGTCACGTAATACTGTTGCTGTGTATACTTAAGACAAAGGAATACAATGCACCTCTGTTACTATGTGCACAAGGGAATATAATACACTGAAGACAAGGCTAGTGTACTCACTGTAGTCGGTTCGAGACAGACCAATTAAGAGTTTGAGGATATGGTTGTGTGTGATGTGCGCAAATTGTTATCAATCTGCGCACATCCAACACTCGTACACTTATGTGTACGAGTGGGGATTATGGACGGCTCAGGCCTCCGATTTGTATGCGGTGTCTCTCCACAGACAACGGCATACCTACCTCCAATCTTGCGTCGCATGGCCTGTCACCTCCACACGTGAGGACTTAATTGCTGTGTCAGCGAACGGGATTTGCGTTGGTGAATTTTCGTACTTTTCTTTTTTCAAACTTTATTTAGTGATTGCCTGCCTCATTGGTCTTGTGTTCGTAAGCGCTACAGCTGAGCATGAGGTCTTGGATTTGATTCCCAGGTCAAGCAAAGTGATATTGGGTTTTTATATCTGTTATTTCTCAGTAGTAGCTCGGAGTCTTGCTTTGTATCCGGTTGGTGGCAATAGGCTCGCCCCCTATTACAGCTGGCGAAATGTGGGTGTAGGTACTGTAAGGGCTCTAACGGGCCCTCTATGTGTGCGGAGTGTCTTTAACTACAATAAAATGCACATTCGCGTTAAAATGTGAGACTTCACGTTTATTTTAAGAGTTAGAGGCTTACAAGTCCGCGCCCGTCAATAGGATCAAAGCTCCCGGAACAAAACCTAAAATCTGTGAAGTTTATAATCCAGAATGTCCTGACTGTTCGAACATAGACAAAGCCCAATCGTTGGCTGCCAGTATGTGTGTGAGGTTGCCTTCGGTAGGCGAACAACCTTTACAGTACTAAAGGTACACTTCTGCACAACCCTTTGGGGAAACAAATCGTGATGTTACGTTACTAAGTAATTTTAATGTTATTTTCGTATCGATAGTGTAAGTTAGATATTAAGGACGAACGTTAAATTTTAAAAATAAAAGACATTTAATTTCAGCCATTTTTCCCCACAGTTTTGATGGTCAATAATAGAACCGGTGCCAATATTGGCAGAACAGACAGTATTGTGCATCCTTTCTCAAAAGTTATTTATTTTTATTAGTTTTTTGCCTACCGATTCAGACAAGGAGTGGCCATTAGTTGCCTAACGAGGAAAGGCCAAAGCTCCTTTTTTGGCAATTATCATAAACTGCTCATGGAACTTCTATATTTTTTGGATTTTGTGGTGACTAAGACTTTTATTTTACCTGATTCATTGGTGGTTTGTTACTAACAAAGCGGTTTGATAGTGAGTCATTTCGAATGCATCGATTACTTAATAGGCGATAAATCGATTACTAGTCAATTAGTTGAGTAGGTAATCGGATGTTTATTGACGCTGGTCTACAATATAATGATCTCATCTACTAATATTATAAACGTGAAAGTTTAGAGGTTAGATATTTGTATGTTTGTTTGGTTTTTACTCAATCACGCCAAAACAGATAAACGTATTTGGATGAAATTTGGTATATACATAGATTATAACCTGTATTCTCCTAATAGTACGTTCCCGCGGGATAATATGCGACCGTCACGCGGGTGAAGCCGCCGGCAATAGCTAGTGATCCATAACGGACATGTTTTCACTCAAGAACTAAGTTTTATATAAATGGCTGACAAATTGCCCATGCGCATTCATGCAGAGGTATGAATATACAGGTTGACAGGGACACCGACGTAACTCCTATAACCAGCGATTCAGTACCTACCTGATTCTGAAGTGCCTGCCGTTGCGAGTATTTTTATTGTTGGTTTTATTTTATTTTACTGCCCCCTGTACAGGTACCTACATGTTCACAAGTCATACTCATCATACAATTTCATTTTACAATAAAGTAGGTATTAATATCTACTCATACAATGTTTGTCCTTTTATCACAAGATCTTACAAATAACACCTTTTCTAACAAAACAATATTAAAGTATGGTATTCACGTATTTCCGTCACCACTACCTACAAGTAATTCTGTTAAATGAATAATAATTATGAAGTCAACGGCACATTACTGGCTATTGTAAGCTGACAAATGCCGTAATTGTGTGTAATGTGTTCACAAAATGGCCGCGTGCTGCGCCCGTATTGCTTTTGTTCAGGAGATTTATGGTAATCATAGGTTTTCAGGAAGTACAGACGCCAGCACATCAAGCTACCCCAATTTGTCAAATTTCTTTGATGGATTTTCAACTTTATTACATGCTCGCCACAGTGTTCTTGGTTAGCACGTGTGTTTTGAATTTGTTGTTGTTTTTATAGTGATTGTTGATATTTCTGTGACTTGTTAGTTTCTAAGTGTGTTGTCCTTGTGTTTGTAAACAGGTTTGTATTGTGATTGTCGTATTTGAAAACCGTTTTACCCAAGATGGACAAAAATAAACCTCCCGATCCTGATCCTCCTGACATTTCAGGTCCTACGTTACCTCTGTCCCCGAACCCACTCTCGCAATTTGCGGATGTTGTTTGTAGTGTTACAGGTATGGATTTATCACCATCCCAATTCAACCAACCTTCCCGTAAACGCCCCGGTAACGAAGACATCTTGACACCTTCCCCGCCAAGTAAACAAAAGAAAAGCCAAGTTGGTCGTGACAAATACTCGGCAATGGATAAGGGTCCTTACATCGTTCACGTCTCCCGTATAGAGTCCGAACCTAACTCAGGCACCACCTTACATCCAGTTAATTTTGGAAAGTTTTTAATTAACAACAACATTGCGAACATAGTTCGTGGTGGTGTTAACAGGGTCGGTAGAAACCGAGTATCTGTGGAGTTTGCTTCCCCTCAGGATGCCAACTCATTCTTGGCTAACACTCTGTTATCCAAATACAGCTATATTGCCTCTATCCCTTCATTTAACATCACAAGGTTAGGAGTAGTCACGGGTGTTCCCTCTGATATCTCAGAAGAAGAGGCTATAACTTATTTGTCTGTGCCCTCAGGTTGTGGGCAAATCATTAAAGTGCGTCGACTTAATAGGAAAGTTCAGAGAGACGGGATTAATGAGTGGAAACCAACTGAAACTTGTGTGATCACATTTGATGGACAAGTTTTACCTAAAAGAATCTTCTGCTGTTACACATCCCTTCCTGTAGAACAGTACATATTTCCCACCATTCAATGTCGAAAGTGTTGCCGATTTGGACATGTGGCTACTGTATGTAGATCTAAACCACGCTGCAGCAAATGTGGCCACGATCACCCAGGTGATGGTTGCAACATTTCTGAGGGCGAGGCCTTCTGTATTCTATGTTCGGGTAATCACTTTGCTAACAGCAGGTCATGCCCTGAGCATGGTAGACAGAAAGCCATCAAGACAGTAATGGCAGAGAAATCCGTTCCTTATATTGAGGCTAGCAAATTAGTTCCAACAGCTTCTCGCAACTATGCCAACATAGCAAAAACTCCAACTTCTCAGTCTTATCGCAAGACAGTTTTCCTAAAGCCTAAATCCCATGCTCCTCTTTCCCCGTCTTATGACATAGCTGCTCACCAGCAGATAATTAGTTCCCCCCAACTTTCACAGTCTAATGGCTGCGCTCTAAATAACAATGTCTCTTCCATCAATAGCACTTCTTCTATTATTGAACTATTAATAAAACTATTACCTATCATAATTTCTTCTTCTACTTCTAATTCTCTATCACCGTCCAACGTTGCCGATCAACTTATAACTCTTCTCTCAGAAATTAGAAATGGCGGTTCGCCAAGTATTTCTTCAGTGGAATGTGAGGAGCGTGTGGCATAAAAAGCACGACCTCATATTTCTTTTAAATAAATACAAGCCGTTGGCTTGTTCTATAGCTGAGACTTGGCTTACTCCAAGTCTTAGCTTCCGTATGCCACATTTTAACATCCTAAGATGCGACAGATCAGATGGCTATGGAGGGTCGGCCCTCTTGGTCAACAATCGGGTTCCTCTTTTGCCCTATACTTTGCCTTCACTTACAGGTGATATGAGTATTGCCGCAGGCAAGGCCGAGGGTATCACAGTATTTTCCATTTATATCGCTCATCCTCACCATGATTCTTTAATAATTTTAAGAGATATATTTTCTAATGTTCATGGTCCGATACTGGTCATGGGCGATTTTAACTGCCACCATTACAGATGGGGGTCTGAACGCTGTGATACCTTTGGCGTAGCTTTGGTTGATTTATTGGACGATCTGGATCTCTGCATTTTAAATAATGGTTGCCCAACACGCAGATCTCTTCCCGGTCAACAAAAGAGCTGTGTTGACCTAACATTTTGTTCAGTTGAACTAGCAGCTTCGACCCATTGGGAATGTACAACCTTGTCGCATGGTAGTGACCACTACCCCATTGTCATATCTTTGCTTAATAAGACGTATTTAGAGAAAACTTCTCCTCCACTTTTGAAGTATAACCTGTCCAAACCAGATTGGGCAAAATTTACTTCATTATTGGAGGATAAAATTGATGTTCTTCCAAATTTAAATTCAAGTTCATTAAATCCTTCTGGTCACTGCCATGCCAAGAGATGTTATGAGGAATATGTTTCAGCCATCACCTCCAGTGCAGACTCCTGCTTCCCATTGAAAAATAGTGCCCAAGATAAAATACCTTCACCACCGTGGTGGGATCCAGAATGCACTTCGGCAATCAGGGATAGGAATGAGGCGGAGGTGTGTTATAATGTGGATATGAGCACCGAAAATCTATTGGCATATTTACAGATTAACGCTAGGTCTAAGCGTTTTCTTCGTAAGAAGAAACGTACAGGTTGGATTAAGTTTTGCACTTCCTTATCTCCCTCGACTCCAGTTTCAGCTGTCTGGAAAAATATCAATAGATTTAGACGTGGGTGTTCTCCATCAATCTCTTCACCAATAACTAGGGAAACTGCTGAACTTTTTTTTGACAAGATAGCACCATCATATGTTCCATTCTCATCTGAATGTGAAAATGCACCTCTACGTAATGTGACAGAGGATCCTTTCGATGCACTTTTCACATTGGAGGAATTAAATGTGGTACTGAAACACGTCCGGGACTCAGCTCCTGGTATTGATGGTGTGCCATACTCTTTCTTAACCCATTCTGGCGAAAAGGCTAAGATCTTCTTTTTAAATATTTTAAATTACTGCTATAGTCATGGTTGGGTTCCAGATCAGTGGAAGTTGCAAATTATTATTCCTCTATTGAAACCAGGCAAACATGCTGATGATCCGAATGGCCTTAGGCCAATCGCGCTTTCTTCAGTCCTAGCTAAATTACTGGAACACCTCATTAAAAACCGCCTCGAGTGGTTAGTCGAATCGAGAGACTTACTGCCGAATCATCAATTCGGTTTCAGGAAAGGGCTTAGTACAATGGACAGTATTGGTATATTAGTTACGGATGTCCGCTTAGCCTTTTCTCGAAATGAATCCGTTGTTGCCACTTTCCTCGACATCTCCTCTGCATATGACAATGTTCTTCTTCCCGTACTCAGGCAAAAACTGCAACAGCTGAGTCTCCCGGCTAAGATGATACAGTGCATATGTGAGCTCCTGTTGTCACGATCATTGGTTCTCAGAGTCCAGGGTGAGGAGTTCGATAGAAGACAGACATGGAAGGGACTCCCTCAAGGCTATGTTCTCAGTCCCATACTCTACAATCTTTATACGGCTGATATTGGATCCTGCTTAAATAATAATTGTCAGATGTTACAATACGCCGATGACATTGTTCTGTATGTGACAGATTCTTGCATAGACGACGCTGCGTCATCGTTGTGCCTCTCTCTGGAGTCTTTGAATCAATGGCTTTTAAGCCATGGGCTGTCGTTATCTGCACCGAAAAGTTCGACAGTGATTTTCTCTCGCAAAAGACTCGTTCCTCATATTTCAGTTAGTATTTCAGGCCATAATATCCCTATAGTTAGTAAGGTAAAATTTTTGGGCGTTACTTTAGATACAAAACTTACCGGCAAACATCACATAAATTTCCTTATCCAAAAATGTGAAAGAATCATCTCAATTTTAAAAGTTCTTGCGGGTGTTTGGTGGGGTGCCCACCCTTACACCATGAAATTAGTCTATAATGCTTTAGTTCGCAGTGTTTTGGACTATGGAACATATCTTCTAATTCCTTGCAACAAAGGTGCTTTGACTGGGCTGGATCGAGTTCAGTCCAAATGCCTTCGGATCATCTCAGGTTGTATGAAGTCCTCTCCCGTTAACGCGTTGCAAGTCGAATGTGCTGAACCTCCGCTGGCCCTTAGACGGCAATATCTGGCCTCCCGTTTTGTGTCTAGATTAATAGGTAGATCCTCCCACCCGCTTATAGGAAGATTGAACAAATTAGATTCCATATGCAGAAGCTCAAACTACTGGAAAAATAAAGAAATCCCCTTAATCCTAAAATCCTTTCGACTATTTCTAAATTTAGTATGCCCTATTGTCCAGTATCCTAGATTACCCCTTTTTAATTTCCCATATGAAGTTTTAAATTTTATCCCAAAAATTTTATTTGATATTGGTATATCCAAAAAATCTCCATCAGCGAATTTGGCTTTCAACGCGGTGGTGGGCGAGCGATGGAATGGTTTTCAATTATTTTTTACGGATGCCTCAAAACTAACCGATCTTAATTACACTGGCGCTGCGGTCTATTACCAAAGCTCCAAAATAATCCTACAATTTAAATGCCCCAAGGAGTCTTCTGTATTCACTGGTGAGTGTGTGGCTATACTGGAAGCTTGTCTTTTTATTGAGTCACACCCTAATATTCAGAAAGCCGTTATTTTTACAGACTCCCTTAGCAGCTTGCAAGCCTTAGCCCAGAATCCGTTTAAGAGTAAATTACACAGCTCCCTTATTTTAAAAATTAAAAACTCTTTAAAGTCCAGCGCTAGTAATCAAAAGGATGTTCAGCTGGTTTGGATACCTAGTCATTGTGGCATTAAGGGTAACGAATGTGTTGACGCTTTGGCTAAAGATGCCTGTTCATCTTTATCGTCAGATCTCACATACAACACTCATCAGGGTTACGATCTTTTGTCCATTCCAAAAAGGAATCTGCAGTGTTCCTGGCAGGAGCAATGGAATGCTTCTAGCAAGAAGAAAGGCAGTTTTTTCTATGCCGTACAACCGACCGTTAAACCAAAACCATGGTTCTCCGGTTATAAAAAAGTATCCAAAACTGTCATATCTGTTATATGTAGAATTCGCTTAGGTTTTTGTTGCACTCCTGTGTTTTTACACAAAATCCGTGTCCGCGACTCCTCGCTCTGCGAATGCGGATTGGCGGAAGGCACCCTTGACCACATATTTTTCGAATGTTCCAATAACGTCCCACCTCTAGATTTGTATAACCGTCTCACCAAATTTAAGATCCCTCTTCCGATAAATTTCCCCTCTCTTTTAACTCATTCCTCTCCTGAACTGCTTGTGGCGCTGATGATTTTCATCCGTCACAATAATATAAAATTATGATTTACTCCCTGAATCTGTGTTTATGTGGTATACTATGTATTTTTAATGTTCTAACAATTATATTTTAGTATGTATTTATTTTTTGTTTGTTTCAGTCCAGTACTAACCACACAAGATCAACATTAAGCCCAACTGTATCATCGAAGATTATTATCCATAGTTTTATTTTTTTATTTTTTTTATTTTTTGTGCACACATGCTTTTCCAATTCACTTTAGACATTGGCAGAATAGTCGACATCGGCTTTGCTTGCCATAATAAAAAATAGAATAGAATAGAACTTTATTACATATGATTGTTACGTAATATTTTTTTGTCGGTTGTGAAAATATGATAAAATAAACTGTTTCATAGAAAAGTGCAATGCCGCGTTCTAAATGTATGGAACAGCTAAACAATTTTTCTTCATATCAATTGTTAACTTAGCAAGTTTTAATTGACCAAAGAAAATGTATCGAAAAATTCCACTATATAATCGCCAGAAAATTTGTAGTCACGGTAAAATATTTCCTAAAGCACTTAAAAACAGAAATCAAACAACATTGAAATTAAGTATTTTCACAAAAAGCATAAGTACCAAAGTTGTATTTTCTTATTTACTCTCAAAGCTAGGATAAGCCACAACAAGAACAAAACTTAATCATAAGCATTAGGTAGTTTAAAATATACCTCGGTACCGCAGCATTAGCTAAGGTCAACGTTATCCAGCATAATGCTAGGCTTAAACCAAGGGACCCTTACCGACGGTAGACACAATTTGTAAAAACTTCACGTTTCTTTAGATTTATAATTTTTAGTAGATTAGAGCCCTGAGCGGTATCTGTAGTTCTGTACTTGAGTTTTTCTTTTTTTGTACCTAATTTGAAATGTCGTTGGATGTATGCGAATTGTAAGAATATAATTATTCATTCTCAAACTCAAACTCAAACTCAAAGCATTTATTTCAATTAGACCTTTCACAGGCACTTTTGAATTGTCAAACAAAAATCGAAGTTGAAGCTAGGTGCCCATTCCAAAAACGTAGATCTCTCTGGAGAAGAACGGGCAAGAAACTCCAAGGACACTCTTTTAAATCGTGGGTATTACAAAATTTTGGGAACATTATTCTTGGTGCTTCTATATGTGAGAACAATGTAAAAAAAATATAATAAAATTTAAAAAAATAAGATTCAAAATAAGCCATGGCAGATAAGAGATGACCAGTCTCAACAGACGGCGCCCGTTCACGAACTTGACGCATGGATCAGCACCATCCAGCTCAACCATTTTCTAGGGAACCGAATGATCCAACACACACGCCACCATCAGTGAGACATTTAAGTGAGCATGACATACTCTCAACTACCACGTTTTTTCAAGTCGACGTACATCAAAACAACATATTATAAGGATGCATGGTACTCACATTTACAAAAATTTGACAAAATGCTTCTAAATTATACAAAACTATAGTTTCAATCCTATTTGAGAAATTCATAAAATTTGACTTCCAAAAAGAAAGAAAAATATATAATAAGTATCTATTGAAATTTTAATAAGTAATACTTGGTACAGTAAAATAAAAAACAAATTCGTAATGTCACAAAATTAATAAAAATAGGAACATAAATGTTCGCAATGTCAGAAAAATAATAATAATAGGAACAGTGTTCGTAATGTCAGAAAACATAAAAAAAAGGGGAAGCATCTCTTCCAAATATTAAAATGTTAATTAGTAAGCCCAGGTGGCTGTGGAGCAGGACCAGCATTAAGCCAGGCATTTTTATCTAAGATATAATCATCTAACTTATAATACGCTTGTCTACATAGTGTGCGTTTAATGCATGACTTAAATTTATTTTCACTTAGTTCAAGAATATCGACTGGTAGTTTATTATAACATTTTACACAGTACCCCATAAAAGAAGTATGTACTTTAGACCATCTGAAACGTGGTTGATCTAATTTGTTCCTATTTCTAGTGTTAAAATTATGCCTGTCACTTATCTTACTAAAAAGATGTAGATTTTTCCGAACATACATAATGTTCTCATAAATATATTGAGAAGGTACCGTCATGATGTTAATTGTTTTGAACAGTTCCCTTAGAGATTCGCGTCTGCGGAGGTTGTAAATGGCTCTGACAGCCCTCTTTTGCAGAATAAAGATCGACTCAACATCCGCAGCCCGTCCCCATAGCAAAATACCGTAAGACATGATGCTATGAAAGTAACTAAAATAAACAAGTCGCGCGGTATCCACGTCTGTTAATTGGCGGATCTTCCAAACAGCGTAAGCGGCAGAACTTAGCCGCCCTGCAAGTGATGTTAAGTGAGGACCCCACTGTAGCTTTGAGTCAAGCGTGATCCCCAGGAAAACCGTCTGTTCGACGAATTCTATTATCTCCTTATTCAATACAACGTGACATTCACTACTTCTGACATTCGGTAACGTGAATCTTATGCATTTAGTTTTCTTTCCATTTAATACCAAATTATTTACAGTAAACCAATTATGGACCTTAACTATAGCGCTATTTACCTCGTCAAGCTCCTGTGCGTGTCTCTTAACTTTAAAAATTATATTCCTATCATTTATTATTTAGGTGCTTGTGGCTAAGTAGCATAAGCCGCACGGGTCGATCGATCAGGTTAAGCTACGCTTGCCGCGGTTGGTCAATGGATGGGTGACCATCTTTACATACCAAGATCCCTCCGTGCCTCGGAAAGCACGTTAAGCCGTTGGTCCCGGCTGCCATTTGTGGATCTTTGACAGTCGTAACGGGTCGTCAAAAGCCTGAAAATCCGACAACCAGTCTTACCAAGGGGTATCGTATTACGCAGTAACTGGGTTGTGTAGGTCAGATAGGCAGTCGCTCCATGTAAAATACTGGTATTCAGCTGCATCCGGTTAGACTGGAAGCTGACCCCAACGTGATTAGGAAAAGGCTAGGCAGATGATGATTCCTATCATTTATTATTCAAAATCAAGCAGGTGCATGTGTTTGTTACTTTCCGATTCAATCAAGAGGTACAATATATGACTTAACCGTCTGTTGGGAAAGGTAGACCAAAGCTGCAATAGCTCTTTCTTCAAAATGCCCTTCCAGACATGGGCCATGGCCCTGCATTGTTAGGCTCGCATAAAATGCTAATAACATAATGTTTGGACTTTAAAAGAGATCATGAGCTCTGAGTTTCTTACAGCATTTCTTCTCAGGGATCAGGCAGGTAGGAAATTCCAAAAAAAAAAAAAAACCTAGGTTTAAAATATCATCCCTATTAATCTAGGTACTTACATAAATAAACATTTCATTTCAACAACCTTTAAAATCATTTTATCACACTATAGAAAAATATCAAATGTGTAATACACATTCTTTAAAAAGTCGAAGGATTTCGAAAGAAAATCTTAGTCCATTGCTTCATAACTTTGAAAAATTCAACAACGCAGTGATTTTTGTCGAATTGACCCAATTAAAGGCAATTGTGTTAAGCAATTATCCCACTGGACCCAGTAATAATAGGTGATGGTGTGAAATTGCATTACCTACAGATTACATATAATGAGCAAGCATGGTAGTTCCTACTTCCGTTTTCATTCGGCCTGTGCTGATAATGGCATTCTAAGCATATCATGGATCAACACTATCTACAAGTTTATGTGTTTGAATTGAGCCTTAGCACTAACACTTCTCTAACTAAATATACTTGTGGTCACAACTTAAGCTAGTATGTTATTCCAAAATATAAATCAGTACGTCAAACACACCACAATTTGGGCATCGCCGTGCATCGTTCTGAAACCCGCACCGAATGCCCGAACCTCACATTGTCCGAAAGTTCCAAGACAACAAATACTCACTCATGTTTGGATACACAATGAAGAAAATATGAAGCTCAGTGAATTTGGATACAAATGAATGAATTGTGTAAAAACTCACTTTGGCAGTCAGATACCTACTACTATCATTCTCCGCATAGACAGGTATAAAATGCTTTATTTAACACCAAAATTGTAACCCAACACAACATTATTATACAGGTATAAAAACTTTTTTCAAAAAAATAACAACCGACTTCCAAAAACAACACTACAAAGCTCAAAATAACTTTAATTTCGGAAGTCGGTGGCTTTGGATGTGTATTTTAATTATTTGTCACCGCCTTCCGAAATTAAAGTTATTTTGAGCTTTGTAGTGTTGTTTTTGGAAGTCGGTTGTTATTTTTTTGAAAAAAGTTTATATTTTTCACTTTTTAGTTACCTACCCCACACTAATTCAAAATTTCATCATCCTTAGGGTCAAAACAATGCATATTTATGCGATAGCAACATTCGCGGTTGATTTGCTGTAATTTTTTGAAGAGTTCCATTGTCTGTCTCCGAAACGCATCATCAGATCTATATGAAATTTTAATGGGACCATTTCGGAGTAAAGCCCTTTCGAACAAAAGAACAATTTTGCAAATCCGTCTATATACGACGGAGTTATGCCCGAACATACATAAAAAAAAAAAAAAAAAAAAAAAAAACATGTCGAATTGATAACCTCCTTCTTTTTGAAGTCGGTTAAAAAGAGGTTCTTATCGCTGATAGCAATGTCTACCAGGGAACCACAACATAACTCAGACACAATCTACGAAAATCCAAAATTAAATTCATTTTTCTAGACACAAATCTCATTTAAAATACATTTGCCTAACGAGTTTCATTAAAATTCTACTGAAAACGCTACACAGTCTTAATTACAGCCAGAAATTATGACGATATTTTACTAGCACCAAAATATTACCTTTTAATTCAGGTTAGCCCAAGAATTGTAATAAAATAAGCTTGTCCTGGGAAATATTACAAACAATTAGAGATGTAGAAATTACGAGATACTCGTATATTCTGTCTTTTTTTGTCCAATTTAATCCTAAAAGTTAACCCACTATCTTTACATACCAAGACCCCTCCGTGGCTCGGAAAGCACGCTAGGGGACTACTCACACTTATTCAGCTCTGTTCAGGTTTTGTCCATAGAAAACAAGGATTTTGTATGAGATGCGTACGCGTCCGTGTTCAGCCGTGGAAAGCTGAACGGACTCTATACAAAATCGTTTTTTTCTATGGATAAAAGCTGAACAGAGCTGAATAAGTGCGAGTAGTCCCTAAACAGTTGGTCCCGGCTGGCATTGTGGTTTGTGGAGGTCAGATAGGCAGTCGCTCCATGTAAAATACTAGTATTCAGCTGCATCCGGTTAGACTGGAAGCTGACCCCAACATAGTTGGGAAAAGGCTAGGCAGATGTTGATGATGATGAAGTTATGACTTTGCAAATCAAAAGGAGGATAGATTTTTGTTCAACACATATTTTTTCCACTAGAAAAATAAACGCAACGTTTAATTGTACAAACTATTAAGTGAAGAACAATAAATATTAATTACACCAGCAATCAACGTGACAATTAGTAACGTGTAGCAATTGTTTACTTTTACAATCTATTACGTTAAAAACAAACTGTCAGTCTGTCTATGAAATGCTAAATTGGTAACAGAACTCCTTCTGAAATAGTTTCGCATATCCGCCAAAAATGGATTTAATAAGCACGAATGGGGACTATAATATACCTACGTAAAACAATGCGTCTTTTTGTGATCCTTAAATAATTCCCACTTCGGAGTCTTTAAAACTAAATAGCTATTAACTTCGACTAACTTGGATGTGCCGCTCGCTTCCTAAGACCAAATTAGAGGATCAGAATCAGAATCAGAATGCTTTATTTGTAAACATAGGTCAAATTACAATAGTGTGCGAGATGTTACAGAAGGATAGATCCTCTATGTCTTGCCCAGAGGATCAATTAGATATTTCCCAAGTAGTGTGTCCAGGAGACAAAAAAATAGAAATGACGATATCATCATAATCTGCCTATAATGTTCCCACTGCTGAGACAAAGGCCTCCTTCCTCCCCGAGTGGGTTCCCCGCATTGTCGTTGCGGGGGGGCTCAGTAACCGTGGTTACCACTGGGCTACTACTGCTCTACTAATCTTAAAAAAACCAATATCTTTTTTTTTAAGTTAAATAATGTCGTTATGAGGGATAATATTTCTTATTGCAATCCGATACGGGTTAAATCTCTGTTGTAATAAATACGAATAATAAATGAGCAAGCGTATGTCGCAAATTAAATCGTATAAAATGAGATATTAAGTAATTAATTTAATAATAAATAATCCATCACTGAATGCAGTCAGGCATTTGAAATTTTATGGTATATTTTATAATTGTTATGGAAGGGATAAACTGCTTTTAAAGATAATTAAGAAGTGATGATTTTTTTGATGCATTAAAGTACTCGTATGTTTAATTATGTTTTGAGTTCCATCACTGTGTGCAAAAAGACTTGAAAATATCACATATTCTGTTACTTTCAAAATAATTTACCTTTAAAGAGATACACTGCTTTAAAAAATCACCTTTTTGACCGTTTTCAACAAATATCCGCCTTAAATACCAATTATATAATGAAGGACAAGATTAACTTGCATTATTAGAACCCACTTCGTCAAAACGTTTTGAAACTGCAGCTAAAAGCAAAATAAATGGGTTTTGCTTCCCTCTAAAGCTCTTATGCTGTTTGTGTAAGTGCACTTCAGACGGATGAAAGAGCGATAGCTAAGAGATAATACATAGTACGAAGTGAAACACCGGGAGGAATTTCTGTAAAATACGCTTCTCACTTTCTTTCTAATCTGTAATGAATACCAACCTGTGTGTAAAGATACATTGGTACCTGCTTAAAAACATTTAATACTATACCTGCTCGGAAAGTACCTACCTACCGTAGAACTTTGTTTTTATAATGAGGCAGAATGTACGTCATCACTATTGTACAAAATGTGCGGGTCAAAAAAGTTTATGAAAATCCATTGTTAACTTGCTTGAGATGGTAGAAAAAGTAAATGGAAATTCATTGTTAACGTGCTGTGTTTTTTTGAATTTAGGGCAATCAGTAGCAAAATTTTTCAAATATAGGATAATGCCAAAGTACCAAAGTGCGAGTGTGAGTGTGTACACACACACTAGACTTTGGTACTACACACGTAGTGTCAAAGTTTTTATCACCAAGCGCAAAATGATACCGGCCACATAATTTTGCTGAATAATTAAGAATATTGATTTTCACCATCTCAAAATAAATTCAAACCCACAATGATCGCTGAATTTTGGCATAAAGCACTATGTATGACTCGGAAGTAAGTGCGATTCCCAACTCAGGTGTTTTAGGCTCTCGGCTGGGACCCGGGCCTCAAACTGCACCCTCGTTGGTAATCGGTCACTTCCCTCTCGGCTAACAATGTACCAATCTTTAATATTTTATACATTCATACCAGTATTTAAAACCTTTCGAGAAAATTGGATTCGGCCGCGACTTACGAATGGTCGTGGGTTCGAACCCAGCCCGCGCGGGGCGCTATACTTTATGCATAATATTTCATCACCGCTGCTCTCAAAACGGTGAAGGAAAACATATTTGGGTTACCAGCATGTCCTAGAATCAAACATTCGAAAACGTGTGACATCTATCAACTTACTGGACCCGCGTGGTGGTTTGCGGCCCACTACCTCTCACAGAGAGAAGGCCTGTGTCCCAGCAGTGGGTATAATATATGATGCTTAGGTATTTTAAACCTTTAAACACTTTGATATTCCGTGTGGTGCTGGACGTAAAAGAATAGCACCATCCCATTTCTTCCCGTGGGTGTCGTAGAAGGCGACTAAGGGACTTACTAGAGAATGGGCAGGAGCGTTCTCTATGCATTTTACCACCATACTGCGGTATGGTGGTAAAATCTATTTAAATAAAAAGAAAAGTCCTGACTGACTGACTCAACAACGCCCAACCCAAACCCTTGGACCTGAAAGGTGAAATTTTGCAGAGGTTCCCTTTAGGAAGGATTTTTCGAAATTCAACCATTTTTTTTTTTTTTTTGGGTGGGAAATCATCAAATAACTTCTCCCGCTCTGGGTGGAGCAGGAGGGCGTGTCAGACTTTTACTGACTAAAACCCACCCGTGTTCCTTCAGTAGCCCGTATGCCAGGGGCTGTGGTATCTCTTTCAAACGAACCCGCACCCCTGATAGGCATCGGCCCTTGCAGGCCCCATCATTTTTGTGCTGACATCTCTTTGAGGCGCGCGTGGAACACAACGCGCCGTCGACTTGGGCTTGGTCCTTACCGGACAGCGAGCTACCCATTACTCGCCGTCCGCAAGCCCATGCCTACGGTGGCCGGAAATCGGCCTGGGATTCCCGACGCTCAGGGCGTCTCCGTATCCTGCGGCGGCTAGGGTCGCGAGGGCGCATAAGCTGCCTCTCCCTCACGTGCGCCGCCTCCCTCTTCGCGAGCATCACTGCTTCGCTGAAGGAGGTTACGGCTCCCCATGCCCTCTCGCTCCGTACCATGGCCTGGACCAGGGCCGGACGCGAGAGATCGCCGCCGCCGATCGCCTCCACGAGGACACGGCGGTACTCCGCCCAAGCAGGGCAGACCGCCACCGTGTGCTCCACCGTGTCCTCAGGGCGATCTTCGCAGTGGAAACACCCGGGCGTTTCCTCCCGCCCTATCCGAAACAGGAACCTCCCGAAACAACCGTGTCCGGTGAGGACCTGCGTCAGGCGGAAGGTGAGGACGCCATGCCGCCTCTCAAACCACTCCTCAAAGAGGGGACTTACCGCCGCAATCGTGGCGTGCCCACAAGGGGGTTAAATAGGGGATGAAAGGTCCGCGCGGGCGAAGCCGCTGGCAAAAGCTAGTGAAATATAAAATTAACCCGACTGCCAAGCGTGGCGATTATGGAAAAACCCTTTTGAGGGAGGCCTATGTCCAGCAGTGTACGTCTTTCGGCTGAAATGATAAAACAGTTTGATGCAGGTGAAGTAAAAAAATTACATGTCACGTACACTACGCTTGCTCCAGTTGGTCCGTGGATGGACTATTATTACATTCCCAAGACCCCTATGTGCCTTGGACAGCACGCATTTTGCGATTGGTTCCGGCTGTCATTCATGAATCTTTGGACAGTCGTTACGGATCGTCAGAATATAAAGCTTCTGACGACCCGTAACTTCTACCAACTAGTCTTTTATGAGTATCATATTACTCAGTAATTGGGTTGTGAAGGTCAGATGCAGTCGCTTCATGTAAAATAGTGTTCTTCAGCTGCACTCGGTTGGGCTGGAAACCCACCCTAACATATACTCGTATTATGTAGTTTAAAAAAAAAATGATTGGATTCTTTCAACAAAACAAAAAAAAAACGGTCAAACACAAACAGTGTCACGAATAAAAACAAGCGTTCAATAAGCAGTAGTTTACTTTAATGGCAGCCATTTAACTCGTTCACACGTTTTTATTACTAATTGTGATACTTAACTGTTTTGAGTTTGTTTACAATTTTTTTTTTTTGTTAATGCACGTTATCCACGTGATGTTAATGCCAAAGATTACATTTAGAAACTTTCCATAGATCATTTCGTAGTTTTATTTCGCGTAGAAGATGGTGGAACGAGCTGGAGAAAACCAGCGAACAGTCCACTGGTCGTGGATCGAAAGAGAGAGTCATGGGGAGAAGCGTTTGCCCAGCGGTGGGATTATTGGATACTACAGAACAGCAAGCTTAGCATGACGCTTTCTATTTCTACGAAGAATAGACAGTGCTTTTTCAATACAAAGTGACATTTTATTTCTCCATTTTTGACATCGCACCATATATCCTTCTACAACCTGTCATTTAGTATTTCGTTTCTAACGATTTTTGTCTAGGTCTTTATAGGTATAGACTATTTCAGAAGAATATTTCTTCACTAACTGTCAAAATCACACTGAAAACAAACTTTCTACTCGACGGCCACAAAGTATACGAAAATATCTACAAAATCATGATTCGTTTAGAACGCATACTGTGATAATTAATAGAAAAACATAGCTATCTTCTCTTATTGTACATACATAATTTAGTTAATAGTCATGTCTATTCTTCGGTTGAAAAATCGGTGCTGGTGCTAAGCTTGCTGGTACTTTTTTAAACAATACGAATGTTTTGGCGGAATTCTTACATAAAAGACATTATTGTTAATTCAATGAAAATTCTTGTCTGTCTGGTTCAACAGTAGACGTAACACCATAGAAAATAGCTATTCATACGTTCTCCGATTTATTATAACAGGAAATTAGTTAGGTTATGTAAACTGAGTAGTTGAATAAAAGGAAGAGTACATTTATTAACAACAAGTTTTAATCATTAAAAATCTGTCATCTTTATAGGTACTAAAGGTGATTGAAATCGATGTTTATACACAACGCAGATCATATCCTGCATAAAACATACCAAAACCAATAATAAATAATGTTTCCACTGCTTGACTAGGACACAGGGCCCCCTCTGGGGGAGTGGGCCGTAACCCACCACGCAGGCCCAGTACGGGTTGGTAGATGTCACATATCTTCGAATTTTTGGTCCTAGGGCATGCCGATTTCCTCACGATGCTTTCCTTCACCGTTTTTGAGACACATAAGAAGAGGATAAACATAAGGCTAGTGAACATGGTTACTTATTGTGTTTTTTCAGCAGGAATTTCTGAGAAGCAGCCCGGAGTATACACCCGTTGACGGAGTAGGCTGGCGGCCCCTATCAAATGGCAGATGTAAAAATTACCTACTGGCGAAATGTTGGTGCAGTACACCTATGCCCAACCATTCAGGGAAAACGGGCGTGATGTTATCAAGTTTAGTTCTTCCGAGGGTAACACAGTTGCTAAACAGAACGAGAGCAACTAAAAACCATCTGTGCCAATTGAATATGTAACTGTATGATCACAAGAGAGAGATCATAATTGGTTTCGTCTTCACAGTTAAACAATATTCATTGCGTTATTTATGTTGTCGAACAGACACATTTTTCGAACATATGAAGCAATGGTTTAACAATCCGTTTCAAAACGATACAGATTATGATGAATCGTGAGTTACGCAATTAGGGTGCCGGTTCGTCAGATATTATCGATGTTTAGTAAGATTGTTCGTCGAATCGTTGAGCTCCTAAAGTTCTGAGGCCTGCACGATTAGTGACAAATACGTGCACCAATACACATGGTCTTCACATGATCTGACCAAGATTATGTATGGAATTTAAAAGAGACTGTGACTGCTGAATTTGTTTCAGTCTTTCTTCTCAGAATAGGTAGTCAGAAAGGAAACGCCAACCACCTCTAGTTTAAAAAAGATGTTTGACGTTTGTTAAAACCTACTTACAGAATTCAAATAATTTATCATAAGAAACCGGTTGATGTTTTGAAATAAAATTTAATTTTATCAATACAAAAAAAAAAAACAGTTTATTTACAAAATGAAACATCATGGAAAAACATAGGTACCTACATCGGTTTCTTAAATTTTTAAACCCACCCTGATTACTAATAATCTCTTTAGGTGACTGTAAATATTTGTTAGCCAAACAAATAGATACCTACGTTACTTTAATTAATTAGTTAATTGGTAGTACATACAAATCTGTCGCGACTGGTTGGTAACTGTTAAGTTATCTGAGGTGACTGCGCAACAGGTCTTGCTCGTGACGACTAACTAATTAATCTCATTACGAGTACTCCTTACCTAGTTAAATAGAATTCATAGAAACAATTAGCCGCGAAAATCCATCATGAAACCTCGCTTTTCAAAAGGTTAGGTATCATCATCATCATCATTTCAGCGGAAAGACATCCACTGCTGGACGTAGGAGTTCCCCAAGCTCCTCCACTATGACCGGTTCTGCTTTTTCCGCATCTAGCCGATTCCTGCAGCGGAAAAGGTACCTATATGAAGTAGAAACCTAAATCTGCTGTCCAAGCTGGTGGCAAAAGATTATACAAATAAAAACACTAGCTAATAATTTGGTTAGCAATGACTTAAAAGACATCGTGTCACCGAAGTGTCCTGACTACGAACCAATCGCTAATTTATTTTCCCAACATTCAATAGGTTTTTGCATACCAAATTGGGTAAGTATACAATGTCATTTATGGCTGTGCGCAGACCTGAGTCAAGACTTATTTATTCTAGCAAGTAAAACGGTTGGCATACCATATCATCACGCCTGTATTTACCAAAAGGTTGTACAGAGGTGTACCTATATCACACCCACAAGAACGGAAAACAATACAATAGGCAAACGCAAAAAAAAACCGTTAGATATGTGTATAAAACTGTTTTGACTCAGATTTCAAACAGTGGCCATTGAGTAAGGACTGTTTTTATACCCGGTTTCTGAATTAGGAATTTGAAGTTGACAACTTCAAGCAATAATGACATTAAATTATAGGGCGACTTTTCCCAAGTGCGCAAGCGGCTGGACCGTCTAGTCAGTCCGGCTGGTCAGGCGCTCGCCCGCGTGAACCATGCGACTGTCCCCAACTAGACAGTACTCAAAAAAAATTATGTCATTTTCATAACTCCGCGATACTCAAACTTCTTTGTGAAATCCCGAGAAATTAATCTTAAAATAAGTAACGCTAAAGTGGAGTGTGTCAACTTCTCTCAATTATGAAACCGGGTATTACTATCGTTCCATGAAAACAATGACGGTGCGCACTCTCGACAAATGACTTAACTATTTTTGACCCCGGCGCGGTGGCGTGCACACTTGCACAGTGCGCACACTATCTAATAGTCGAAGTCAAACAAATCGTGAGGTAACTGACAGATTTATTAGTAGGTACTTATGACAATAACACTGAAGGCTATAGTTATAATAGGTCACTGACTCTGCTTACTTCATGCGTGACAGCGACCTTTTAACATCGACTGTTGATGCTAAATGTAATAATATTATTAATAGAAGCAATAACTAACAGGTGTGAAAATAACTTTATTTTCAAGTAGTAGGTAGTTGCATAAACTTTCATGACTGTAATTCATGTTTAAGAATTATACAGCGTTAATAAGTACGAGAAGAGGCCTTTGCAGATTTGCTTTACTGGGGATTGATTTATAATATACCTACCACGCGGCTCTGATGCAAGTTGGTAAGTGTCACATCTTTTCGAATTGTTTGGTTCTAGGACATTACAGCCGGTTTCCTTTTCAGAGCAGTGGTGATGAAATATTTTATACAAAGAAAGTGCTTGCCTTGGTTCAACTCTTTGCGGCCGTTACCACTGGGCCACCACACTGCTCCAGTGCTATCAGGCTGCTAAGACTGGAGCTGGTGACACGTCATGAATTTGTAAACCGAACTCCTATAACTTCTAATTTTGCATCACTGTCAATATCACAGTGATCTTTATCTTCCTTGTCATAAGGTTACTGTTGGGTTGCTTCCACTCACAAGCCTGACAAATTCACAGTGATCTTTAGTACCGTTATTATAAGGTTGATATTGGTTTACTGCTGTCATAAGTAAAATAAAGGCTTGTAGAAGACACAGTTCTTTGTAAAAGAGGAAAATACTTTAAGCATATTGACTTCTACCATTATACCATTGTTTTGTTCCACTTTGAAGGTGTGAGACTTTTCAACATTAAAGACGACCTGAACCCACTTGAAATAAGGCTGAAAATCTCAGTAACGTGTAACAAATTTTCAAAACTGTATCTATTTTGACCGATGTTACCCTAATGGTTATTTTATTAGGGTATTTGAGCTTCGTCAGGGCTTAAAGGGTTTCCTCGTTAAATATCGGCTCCTAAAGTCATGTTAGGGTTCCGTTCCCTTGGGTTGTATCCTTCCGCTATGGTGGGTAGAGGAATAAAGATGAATTTGATGGGGTTGGTAGATTTATGACGAGTTTAATCACCTGTATTCAATGTTACATTGTTTATGGAAACATTTTGCATAGACACAATGTAACATTGAACAGATATGCACAGTTTTTTAAAGAATTCATCATCTGCATAGGCTTTAGGTATAGTTGGGAACTAGGTATGTTGGGATCGACATCGAGTCGTTTACATGGAGCGACTGCATATCTGACCACAAGAATCCAGTTACTGGGTAATACGATACCTCATGGTAAGACTGGTTGTCAGGCTTTCAATATTCTGACGACCCGCATAACTTTATTCAAGCACCCACAAAAGTTGAATGTGAGCAAATTTTCCAAGCCCAGGTCGATGGCGCGTTGTGTTCCACGCGCGCCTCAAAGAGATGTCAGCACCAACTGGTGGGGCCCTCAAGGGCCGATGCCTGCCAAGGGTGCGGGCTGTTTGAAAGAGATACCGTGACCCCTGGTACACAGGCTACTGAGGGAAAATGGGTGGGTTTTAGTCAATAAAAGTCTGACACGCCCTCCTGCTCCACCCAGAGCGGGAGAAGTTATTTGATGATTGACCACACACAAAAAAAAGAGGATGAATGAAGAGCGACTTACAAAAGGTAACAAGGCCAATGTGAGTGTGAACGCTGGGAGGGGACGCTCTAGGAGTATGTATAGTGACTTTATTGATGAAGTTCTTCAGAAAGGGTCAGGTGCATAGTCCTCGCAAGCTCGCAACCAGCTTGCATCTATGACCAGATATATGAACGTGAATGACTCAAAAGGAGTATGTAAGGATCTTAGCAGGAGGCGTTCTGTTGTTTCTACCTACCCCATAAGACGAAGGCGTGAGTTTATATAAACTGACTCATTAATATTTTGAAACATTTGTATGACAGCAAAATGTTGGATTCAGTCGCATCGCAGTTATCAATGTGTCACTACTGCCCGCGGTTGTATAGTCAGCTAAACAAAGCTCACGGCAACAATAGTAACAGTGTGATTTGCATCGTCCAGCTTATGTCAAACGTATACATAAACTACAGCGAAACCTTGTGCTCCATGGGATGCGAAAATAATTATAGAAATGAATTGAATGAAAAGAGAAGAAAAGAAATTTATGTATTCGGCACAAATAAGACGCACACATAGATATAGACTGGAAATTCTATTCCGCAGTTCATGGATCGAACATATACAAACCAATCTCTGATTCCACCAAATTGAATTGATTTATGAAATAGTTTTAAAACCTGATTGTTCGTCGGATTTTTTTTGGCCTACCTTTTGTATTCCACCTGGGCAAAGATCTCCTCTTTTTTCTTCCAAACCTCCCTTTTTTTTCGCGATCGTCACACCACATTCACCGGGGTCTACCTCGACCACAATTTCCTCCCTCAGACGTCTAGTGGTTAACGGTCTTTGCCTATATCTCCGGGTGCATACGTTGGACATGTATCCTACTCCCACTTCAGCTTGGCTGTTTTTTCTCCACTTCTGTTACGGAGCGCAGGGAGGGCTTGTAAAAATAAATAATGCTTTCTTAACCAGTCCAGAATATTAATAGAGACGCTGAAAGCTTAGCAAGTGCGTCAAACTCACTCAAGTATCGCCCGTCGTACTCTTTTTAATACATTCCACGAAGAACAAATCATTTCTGTGGTACGCACGTATAGCCACATATTTCCAGCACAGCTCCACCTGGAACACATTCCCCAGGTATGATACACTGTTATCAGCACACCGATTTATCACTACACCACAAATAACAATGCTTCGGGGACTGTCCCGAATAGCAGCTAATTATCAAAATAACGTTAATTCATTACTGACTGTGTTTCATATTAACGAGATGCGAATGCTGGATTATGTGGCACACAAATACGATTATTATACTATTTGGAACTGCAGGTAGAACAGTTTTGATTAAAATTCTAGTTTCATCAAATTCTTTAACAAATTTTGGTATCTAAATCCAAACTGCAAAGTCTAAAATAGACGCGTCTTAGTTTATTAATAATAATCGACTTCAAAAAAATACAGTTTCAAAATTCGCTGAAGTTGAACTGAGCTAGGAAAGCAAGCATTATTTTTAGTTCACTTTTATGGTTTAAGACATTTATTTTCTCAAAAGATTACAATAATCACTTACAGAGAAAATACGATAATGAATGAACAAAATAACCGATTAGCGTTTTTAGTAGGGTAGATGTTAAAAATGTTAGTGGAGATTGTGAGTGCGCGCATACGCTGCGGCGCGAACAAAGTTTGTTTGATAAGGCCCGTGGCACAGTGCGTTTGAATAAGCGATATAAACAGATGCATTGTTTTTGGATTTCATACATAAAATGATACTTTTCGTATGGTAAGTAAGTGGGTGTAGGGTTGTGGGTTATTTAGTTTAGGGTTAGTTTTCGTAGTGTCAGTAAAATTTACAAATCTATCCATAACGTTCCATTAATGAAAGATCCTTCAAAATGTGGCGTTTCAATAGTTTCTTAAAGGTTGAAAAGCTTTTAGCCTCTTTTGTGTCTTTTGGTAACTTATTATAATTCTGGGCTCCTTCGTACAGAATGCTCTTTTTTCCGTAGTTAGTTCGAGGTGGTTTCAAACGGATATTATTGGCCTGTCTCGTATTACATTTGTGGTGGTCTATATTTTTGGTAAAAGTTATTTGTGAGTGAATGTTCTTTGTTATAATTTTTCTAATCAGGATACAGGTGTTGAATTTGTAGCTTTGTGATAGATTCATTAGTCCAGTTTCCTTATAAATTTTTATGGTCGGTGTTAAATAATCATATCGAAATAACGTTTTAATTAGTTTATTTTGTGATCTCTGTAGTTTATTTAAGTTGCTCTTAGCTGCTGATCCCCATACTTCAATTTGGTAATCTAGATGAAGCTTGACCAAAGAATTATAGATTGTGTACCGCACATGTCTGGGCAAGCATCGGGATATGGGCCGAAGGGCACCTGATAGGGATAGTAGTTTGCTTTGAATTTTTTCAATATGTGGCTTCCATGTGAGTCCACTGTCAAGAAGTAGGCCCAGATATTTTTCTGAGTTTGTTTTTTTTATTATTTGACCGTTAATTGTTAATGGACTATAGGTATCAATTTTTTTATTTTTTGCTGTGAAAATAATATAATTTGTTTTTGAAGCATTTATGGTCAGCAAATTTGATTGGAGCCAGGTGTGTAATATGTTTAAATCATGTTGTGCTTGATTCATAACCACATTTATTGAGTCACCAAAATAGAACAGGCTGGTATCGTCGGCGTACAAAGTAATTTCTCCCTTTAACCCTATCTCATGTATACTATTTATATAAATTAAGAATAGCAAAGGGCCCAAAATTGAGCCTTGGGGCACACCACAGGTAATAGGTCTAGGTGTGCTTTCATGGTTACCGATTTTAACAATTTGGGTCCTATTTGTGAGATATGATTTGAAAATATCGTAAGCCATATCTGTAACACCCAAATCTTTCAGTTTTTGTAAAAGTATTTCATGGCTGACAGTATCGAATGCTTTTTTTAGATCAATGAATATTCCTAGGCCTATTTTGCGATTATCGATATTGATCCTTATATTTGTCACTAAGTCAACAGTCGCAGAGATTGTGTTGGACTTTGGTCTGAAGCCGTATTGTTTTTTAAAGAGGAAGTCAGTGTCAGTTAGAAATTGGTTAAGACGATTATATATAACTTTTTCATAGACTTTAGATAGTACTGGTAGCACACTAATAGGTCTATAATTACTTGGATCCATTTTGCTTCCCGATTTGTATATGGGACTTACTTTCGCACGTTTAAGAGAATTAGGAAAATATCCTTCGTTTAAACATTTATTGATGCAATTTGTTAAGTTTTTTGCTATTAAGTCTTTAACACACTTTATGGTTTTCGTGTTAATCCCATCTAAACCAGAACTAGTATTTGTTTTTAGCTGATTCAGTATTTTTAACACTTCACTTGTATTGGTTGGATTTAGTTTTTGTAATTGAGCGTGGTCCGTTTTATTTTTACTAGTTGTTGAAGTCCGCAGTGTATAGTTATTAGAGTTTTTTGGTATTCTGTTAGCTAGATCGCTTCCTATTGTTGAGAAAAAAGAATTAAAACACTCACAAATTTCTTGGATGTCTGTAGTTTCACCCGAGATGGTATTAATCTTTGATGGCCCACTATTGATTTCAGTTTTGTTTTTCGAGAGTCTGTTAATTAACTGCCACATTCTTAAAGGATCTCTCTTACAGTCTTCGAAAGATTTACTATAGTAACTATTTTTGGTATTTTGGATGTTGACGAATGTCGTATTCCTTTTGTGTGTAAACTGTTGTTTCAGGAGCTTATCATCAGGTGTTTGTTTTAATTTTTGCCAAAGGAAGTTTCTTTCATTTATCTGGGTAATGAGGTTACTATTTATCCACTCTTTGCATGGTGGATTTAGTATCTTGGTTTTTCGTGTCTTGTTTGTCGATATTGCATTCAATAGTGTAGCTTCTAGGTCATCGTGGTCAAGGATATGCTTGGTTTCAATAATATCTTCTACGGTTGTGTATAATTTAGAATAGTTTACCGACTCGTACTTTACACGTTGTGTGCATTCAGGCTCAGTCCTATTTATCTCAAGATATATTTGCTTATGGTCAGAAGCTGAGGAATCAATAACTGTCATTTGAAATGTATTGTCTTGTAAGCTGGTAGCCACATGATCTATGACAGTTTTTGTAGAAGCTGTTTCACGTGTACAATATTCTGAAGTGATTTTATTTAATATTTTTATATTATTTTCCTGCAACATTTGCTTATATTCTTTTACGGATTTTTCAGTGCTGAGCAGGTTCAGGTTCAGATCTCCGAAAATAATAGTTCGTTTTCTTTTTGAAAGGTGATGATTGTAGTTCTCAAGAAATTTGGACGTATTTGCTGCTGGTTGTTTATATATAGCCCCTATATCCAGAGCGAGGGTGTTTAGATGTACCCATAACAAATGGTTTCCGTCTTCACAGTGTTCTTCTATAAACTCATGTTTTAAGTCGGTATGGATGTATATGGATACACCACCACCTCTTGAATTTTTTCTGTAGTTGTAGTAATGTTTATAGTGTGGTAATATGAGTCTTTGAGCTTCGTCCTCGTTTTTTATCCAAGTCTCGGTTAGCACAATCACATGAACCTTTTTTTGAAATGATTCTATGACACACCTTATTTCATCTAGTTTACCGGGCTTTACCAAACTCCGGATATTTGCATAAATAAATTTTAGTGATTTGTTTTTAACAATTAAATTATCGTATGAGTTACAGATTTTATGGATTATAGACTGGTTTTTGTAGGCTCTATCTCTTGCATTTCCTCTTGCTCCTAGTTTTTTGGTGATTGCGGATGGTTCTGTTGTTTTACAATTTTAGGTATTCCTTTTTGATATTTTATGGTTAAATTCTTCTCTCCGTTTTCTACACGTTGTCGTAGCTCTTCTCGTAGTTTTAGCATCGCTTGTTTTTGGTTTGGGGTCTGATCAGAATAAATTTTGATTTCGTTGTCCTTCAGATTTCCTTTCTTTTTAAGTATAGTTAGTGCCGTTTCTTGAGTTGAGAAGCAGACTTTTACAGGACGTTTCTTTTTATCGTTATATTTTCCTAAACGTATAATTTTTTCAGGTTCAGGGCAAACAGGGTCTATAGCTAATGTGATGTTTTTAACCTCGTTTTTATCATCATCTATTTTTTTCTCCGTGTTACCTGAGTGTGGTTCAGCAATTCCAAATATTATGATATTTTTGCTACGTTCGGTACGCTCCTGGATTTCAGTAATTATTTCGCCGAAACTTGATGATGAGTTTTCTAACGATGTTGAGCAAGAGTTGGCATTGCATTGTAGGATATGAACATCGCTTTCTAGGCACTTGATTTTTTCTTTAGTATTATCAACAGTAGTAGTTAAGCTTTTTATTTCAGACTTCAAATTTTTATTTTCAGCTATTAGTTGATCCGTTGTTGTCTTAATGTCACTCAACTGTCCTTTAATAGAAGATATGTCTTGTTTTATAGTATCTAGACTATCAGCCTGGGATTTTCCAAAATTATTAAGTAATCCTATAATTTCCTTTTTGAATTCGCCGAATTGATATACGAAATCATCCTCTGGTGTTTTTCTCTTTCGTACTGATACATTTCTAGACTCAGACTCCATAAGCCCAAAAGTTGATAGGTCTGGCTGAGATCTACTAGTTCCAGTATTGGTACTACCGCCATCATTGCTCGCGGTTGTATTTGTAGGCGAACGTAAGAGACTCATGTTCTCAAAGACCCAAACCGTATCCTGCGCTCCGCTTAGCTAAATATGTGCACAACCCTAATGATGGTTACACACACTGCTGTAGGCTGGTGTCGTCTCGCAGTCTATAGTTCACTGTCAACACTCACTTATTCGAAATTATACTATGTTTGTTACCGCATTAGGTGTAATTTTGAATGACAACAATTTTTCCGTTTAATTGCAAATATGTAAACACGTCCGTTCACTACGCTAGCCGGCGAACGATTCCCTACTTTTCATTAGATAAACTACTGTTATCAACTCAAAACAAAATATTTTATTTCACATTAACCTGCATGGGCACTTATGAAACGTCAGAAGCTAGATGCACCATTCCAAACTTTGATTATATACCTGGTGTAATCAAAGGTTCCAAATTGTTGTTTCCTATAGAGAAGAGCCGGCAAGAAACTCCACGGTTACTCTTTTAAAAATAATTGGCTTTAACAATGTTTTCAAATTATTATCACTGGATAATAAGTATGGGAGGATAGTGCAAGACAGTTAAATGGCGTAACAAGGTCGTTGTCAATGTAGGTGTTCAAAATTCTCATTAATTACTTCTAACCTTTCAGAAATTAGGGCCAGGCTACAACATAACGTTGCGACGACACGTCGTGGAAACTTCACAAGTACAGTACGATACGAAAACTCAACGCAAAAATTTCGTCGCATACGCGAAAACGCTGCCGAATAGTTCAGTTTCTCTAGCGAGACATGGACCGCACAACACGTCCTACACGTCCACATGTGTCAAGACGCATCAAGGAAAATCAGAAAAAATTATACTGAGTGCATGTGCTTAACTAACTATTATGAGTAACGATGGAAATCACATGAAAGGAAAATATGAGGCGTTGAAAACAGTAAGTTGAAAATTGACGATTACTTCAGAACAAATAGGTATACTTACCTCTTCGTTCTGAAGTAATAGCAAAGTGAAATCTAAAAAAAAAAACTCTTCAAAACTGGCTATAGGTACTTAGCTATAGCCAGTTTTGAAGAGTTTTTTTTTAAATATCGTTATACCCGGCTATTGGTTTTCCCAAAGCCGAGAAAGTTCCTGGAATAAGGAAATCAGAGGGGCAATTCTACTAATTTTAAGAACGTTCACAGTCTGATCTCAGTGTCAATCTGTCAAAAATTCCTATACATTTTTGTCAAATTTTTGAATTTCGATTGTCGCCGAGATGACACTGCGAACGTTTTTAATTAGTAGAATTGGCCTTCAGATAATCGTCAACTTGCAGTGCACGCACGGATCCTACCAGTTCGAAGCGTGAATACCGAGTCCTGAACGGTCGCGCGTTGTAGCAACGCAGACTTGCCGTGCGGCAGCGCATTGGACGATGCGTTGTGCGACGTCATAGAATGCTGCGGTGCGTTATCATAACGCAGTGTTGTAGCCTGGCCCCTACAGATGAGTTCAAGCCACTTAACTCTGACCTATACCTTACTTTGGATCTTCAAAATGAAACCACTCATCTTACATCGATCAAAGTTCGTTTGATTGTACTAAAGTAAACCTATGTACGTACCGTGTGGTGCCGGATGTAAAGAATAGCATCATCCCATCTCTTCCCGTGGGTGTCGTAGGAGGCGACTAAGGGACTTACTAGAGAATGGGCAGCAGCGTTTTCTATGTATTTTACCACCATACTGCGATCGCCAACCCGCCTGCCAAGCGTGGCGATTATGGCAAAACCCTTTTGGGGAAGGCTTATGTCCAGCAGTGGACGTATTTAGGCTAAAATGATGATGAAGAAACTTACTTAGGGGCTTGTTGTTAAATAATAACAGCCGCACGAGTCGATCAGGTTAAGCAACGATAGCCACGTTTAGTCCGTGGATGGGTGACCATCTTTACCTACAAAGACCCTACCGTGCCCCGGATAGCCGTTGGTCCCGGCTGCCATTCGCGGATCCCTGACAGTCGTTACGACTCGTCAGAAGCCTGAAAGTCAGTCTTACCAAGGGGTATCGTATTACCCAGTAACTGAGTTGTGGAGATCAGATGGGCAGTTGCTCTATGTAAAATACTGGTTAGATAGGAAGCTGACCCCAACATACTTGGAAATAGGTAAGGCAGATGATGTTGATTATTGTCTATCTTGTGCCCAATTGACTAAATCAATAGAGTACTATTGATTTAGTCAATTGGCACAAGTAAGCGCACAAGCAATAAAAACGTTACGACATAATGTGGCTATTATCTAATACATAAATCATAAAATACCCAAAAACTTGTTTAGAATCGGCATTCCGTTATAGACCCAACCGAAGTGACATTACAGTCGTTATTATGATAAAGTTCACGGATATGGAGCACCAGTTTAATCTAAAACGGTTGAAGGGCAGAAGGACGGTTGTCGGCCTTGAAACGAGTTCATTGTTCGCAATATTTTGGGGTGAAGTTCATTACTCGATTTGGGCAGGAATAACGGAAACGTAACCTTGTTGGTAACAAATCTCGTCCATTCGGAATCGATAACATTTAAAAAGATTTTAAGTTTTGTTTTTTAAAATAAATTAGATATTTTATTAAGGACCTAGCCCTGATTTGAGATCGAAACTAAAATCCTTGACAACGACATAATAATTATCATCAATATTTTTCTAAGTAACTTACATTAATAATTGGAAAAAACTTAATTTTGATTGGATCTATTTCTAGACGGTGAAATATTTTATTATACATTCGTGATACTTAAAAACAAGGTTTTGGCAACTGGGTGGAGATGACGATGCTCACACTGTAAGACGCTAATCTTATCTTTCAAATATCGTTCAAACTGCAAGAGGAACCAAAGAAACTCAATCTCAAGGAAACCTACAAAGTGGCTTCAACAGCCGAAAACAACCGATTTATCGTAAACTAAAATCGATTATTTACAAATCTTTTCCCGTAATCGTTTTCATCCGTAACATGTTTTATAACACAACGATTGTTACGTTTGTAATCTTTGAATCGAATGACCGATTCGATGATTTTATCGATACAATGGCCGGCGGATGGTCAGCAAAAACATCACGGTCGGACGGAAATCAATGGAAATTGAGCGTGAGGTTTTGATGTTTAATATCCAGAACTAGTTTGGAGGACGGAAAATTATGTTTTTGCTGACGGTAGCTAATTGAGTTCCGTGTGGTGCCGGACGTAAAAGAATAGCACCATCCCATTTCTTCCCGTGGGTGTCGTAGAAGGCGACTAAGGAACTTACTAGGGAATGGGCAGCACCGTTCTCTATGCATTTTGCCGTTATACTGCGATCGCCAACCCGCTTGCCAAGCGTGGTGATTATGGCAAAGCCCCTCCTTTTCAGGGAGGCCTATGTCCAGCAGTGGACGTCTTTCGGCTGAAGTGAGTGAGCTAATTGAATAGTTAGTTTATAGCCTGGCTGATGACTATCCGGTGTATTGTCGGAATTAAATTTCCAAACGAAATTGAATTTTCGGTGTACAAATGGATGCACTTTCAGGTTTACTTTATCACATTGGTTTTATGATTTTCGTCTGGGTTTTGACAGTAAATATTTTTGCCAAAATTTCTACCGTTTGGTTGGATTTCAATTTTGTGTGCTAGAGGAATGAACTTTGAATGCATAACAAATAACTGTCTGTTTTTATTATACTTTTATAGGACATATTTTCAAGATTGGTTTTGATGGTTTCAAAGGTCTTTTGAGCTTAAATAAATTATTTTACCGTATTATATTAATTTAATTAAGGCTTCTTCAAACAGGCGGGACGCGACAGCGTGACACGCCACTTGTACAGCAATTTCCATGAAGATTTAATATGTATTGTTGCACGAGGGTCTCATCGCACCTGTTTGAAGAAGCCTTTACCGTGGGTAGGTACAACATCAATGTTTTTCATGTTTCTACTTTACGGGTTTCCTAGAAAAACGTCTGCATGAAATCGGCAAATAATGAGGTAATATCATTTTTTTCTATTTTCCAAATTTTGATAAGAATAATACGACATTAAATCTAATAAAAAAATCTAAGACTTTTTATGTAAACGGTTTCCAAGAAATATCTTAGAGGATGTTATTTTAGGTAGACACAAAAAACATTATTTTATACTATACCTGCTCGGAAAGTACCTCATTACTTTTTTTATTGAGGCAGAATATACGTCATTAATTACTGTTGTACTTATAGATGTGTGGGTTGAAAAAGTTTATGAAAACGTCCATTGTTGACATGCTGTGTTTTATTTTTATTTAGGGCACTTCTGCCTATTCACATTTCTAATATTTAACCTAATTAAATATAGTATAATGCCGAAAGACACAAAGTTTTTATTACCAAGCGCAAAATGATACTGGCCACATACGCCGAACAAAATTAAAAAAAACAATGGCACTCCGGGACTGCCAACATAAGTGAAAACTTGAACAATTACGTATGTATTTTTTGAATCATCACAATGTACTTTTTTATTCTTTTTATTTTTACAATGCTGACATAATCTCGTCATTAATTGACATTAGTAGATTATTTTACATATTGTGAATGAGAGAACGTTGTAGGCCTTACTGACTAGATTTGTAGACGATTTTCTATTCTGTATTCGTCTAAGTACCTGGTACTTATTGACAGGCCTGCGCTGTCCTCCCATACATTTAATCTCTGTAATTTGAAAATATTGTTAAAGCCAATTATTTTTAAAAGAGTAACCGTGGAATTTCTTGCCGGCTCTTCTCCATAGGAAACAACAATTTGGAACCGTGCACCTAGCTTCTGACGTTTCATAAGTGCCCATGCAGGTTTATATGAAATAAAAATATTTTGATTTTGATTTTGATTGAATCGTCAGGATTTTTTTTTTTGAATTGTCAGATTAAACATCGTTCAACGTTGTTCGGTCGTGTTGCAAGTGGTGTCGGTAACATTGTCGCGAGTTCAATTGTTTTTTCCCCATCTCAAAAAATGCCCAACGCGTCCAAAGAAGTCTTTATATACACGAATTTTACGAATACACAGCAGTGTGGCCACTACACAGACGGTCGAGCCATCAGCTGTCACCATGGATGCGCGTGGCACCATTGATTTAAATAGTAAAGATACGGTCGTCCAAACATTTGACGGACGCGGTCGCCCTACAAAAAACACTAACGCCATCTATTAGAACTACGATGTCAATCGGCGTGTCTGCTCCTAGACGTAACCTTGTAAGAGCGGGGTGTGGTATTTTTCGAGGTACAAAGAAATAAAATAAAAACCTTATATTTTTCAAAATTTATATTTTGTTGTAGTTTGTTTGTGTTATTAAGTTTTCATTGGCCTTCGCATAAAACAATTAAAAAAAAAATGTTTTTTTTGTTAATCTGGACATTTTTCCATATTGGATTCGTAGTTTTTTCTGACGTTGGACATTTTAATTTGCTTTTATTAAACAATAAAAATCAACTTTGTACAAATTTTTATAATATTATTAAATCTTTTCATTTCATCGGCTACAATGAGCGCCGCTACAAAGTTATGTCGCGCTTTTACGCGGCTTCGCGTCGACTTTGCCAAAGGTTGAGACAAATAAGAAAGAAAATTGTTTTAAATAATGTTAGAAGTCGATAATGACATATTTTTAACTTACCGGGGAAATGAAATGTTATCATTTTTTTAAATGTGCTTTTTGTCGTAGTTCACGCAACCCTTCACGGCACAACTTGGCATTTAAGCTTGCAAAAATTTACGACCGCTCCGAAGACAGCCGATCGCGTTCTAGTTCACTTCGCTATAGGGAAGACCATTTTGGGACCAAGTTCGTGGCGTCATTGTAACGTGCGGTCCGCCCAGTCCTTATACCTATATATGTCAATGCGTGGCACGCTGTAACATAAACACACACGAACATTCGCGCAAGCGCCCTGCGCCGCCTAAACGAAACAGCAGGCCTACGCCTGCTGTTTCGTTTAGGCGGCGCAGGGCGCATACATTTTCGCCGCGCCGTAGAAAGAGAGGGGGAAACTTCCTCTCCTACGCCCGCGCCGCGCCGGCTGTCTACTCTCCATCCGTCTTACGAATTTTCGATCAGGTCACGTGTCCTGACGCGAGTTTAACATTTTTTACCCATTACAAAAAAGTGGACAACGCCCCTAAAGAAGTTTTCCCTTCAAGTCACTCTGAAATCAAATTAATTAACACTGGTTATTATTTAATTTGATAAGTGGAAAAAACATCAATTTGGAAACAAGTAACAATCAGCTTCTCCGCGTATGTGCTTATGCCCTAAGACCCTAATCTCCCAGTCCATACACAAGTACGCTACGTTAATTCCATTCATAAACAATCACACAGCCGCTAAGCTGTGATCACACGGACCGTATCATGTTTCCGTTAGGCGACATGTGGTGATGTAGGTCAGCGAGTGTTTGTTGTGGCACGGTGCGACGGTGAATCAATTGTCGGGTTGACAATGTATTGGCGTGACTGATGCTTTAATGTGTGGCGGTTGCTTTTATGTTTGCGGGAAGCCGGATTTCTGCGGTAGAATAGTAGTCACTGTTTTGTGGTACGTTTATGGATTGAAAATATTGGTAGCTATGGGCTTATAATATTGGATAACTAGTTTCTGCCCACAACTTCACACGCCCGAAAAACCACAACATACTTCAATAATAACCACATTTTATAAAATTTCCCTTTATAGGGTAAGTTTTTATCCAGTGCGCAAATTGTAACCATGAATTCAGCATATCATTCTAGAACCCCTAGCGCAGAATTTTTTTGCCGGTTGTACAAAAAAAATATCTGCTGTTTCATAGAAAAGTGCAATACCTACGCGGTCAAAATGTATGGAACAGCTGATTTTTGTTTGTGTAACCGGCGAAAAATTTCTGCGCTAGGAGGTCTAGAATGATAATGCTGAACTCATGGTTAAAATTTGCGCACTGGATAAAAACTTTTCCTGTATGCTACGTTTGTAGTTTTGTTTGACTGGTGACGAGGGAACAATCTGCGTATAGTTGTCCATGTAGAAGCACCTTGTCCTCCTGGAGCATACATTCAGACAAACAGACAAAAAAAATATTTTCGGCATATAATCGCTCTAAGCTAATCTTGAGAATATAACATGCTAAGCAATAAAAATCACAGTGGAATCTTTGTTACAAATGTCACACATTTAATATCACTGACAGACATACGACTGTTTAGGGATCCTGATACCAAATATTATCTACGATACAATTCATAAATTAGAGCTTCTGCCATACATAGTTCAGTCTCTGTAGGTCTCCAGGCATTTACAATGATTAATAGGTACCAAAACAGGCAAAACCACAAACCGAATGCCAACAAGAAAACCAAGATTAACGGCTGTCTTGATTTATTTTCACATACGCTATTCATAGCCTTGATCCCGGCTTATGACGGGGATTCTTCATGGGATTTGAGAGGATCATAGGGACTGATGGTCGGAAGACGAAGCCTTGACTTTCACTAACATATATTTACGGTAAAAGTACATTATTCAACAGTTCAAAAAATAAAGTGTGATTCTGCGAGCCAAAATAAATAATGCTTCTCAAAATCTGTTAACTTTTACAGGTTATTAAATTGTGTTGAACCTGACTGTCTTAGTTTATAACTCCGGTAAATGAAGTACGTATCATAAAACTGCTTCGTTGGTCGCGAGTTACGGGGTTGATTCCCGGATCGGACAAAGTTATTGGATTTTCCATCTCGAATTTCTTAGTTCCAGCCTGGATTTGTGTTCTGTTCATGACAATAGACTCGCCCGCTATTACACGGGACTTAAATAGCGTTGCCAGGCGTCCGGATAAAGCCGGACATAGTCAGGCTTTTTGGGTGCGTTTACGGCCAAATTAGACGGTGTCCGGCCTGTCCGGCTCTTGTTAGGTTTTATAAATTTGACCTTTTTTTTCCATTTTTCATGTGTTGCTTTTCACTCCAACTGCCTCACCGATTGTATCGCTAGCGCAAGCGAGTGGACTAGCACTGCACGTAATAAAGAAGACTGATTCATTAAATTTTGTTGTTTTTTATTAGCATTTGTGAAGATTTTATGGTAAATGATTAAAACCCTCGTTGATTATTTTTTAACTGTCGTGTTATACTTAGACTAAAAAGTGAAGGGTGTCCGGCCAAATTTTACCCAAATGTCCGGGTAAACAGACTGGTTTATCTGACTTTTCGGTTTTGAGACCTGGTAACCCTGGCGAATCTGGGTGTGCTTTAGGTGTACCTCTGCTTAACCCGTTGGGGAATATCTACAGGCGTTATGTTATGAGATGAGTATCATAAAAAATTACCAATCTACAGTAAATAATACTATTTAATAGACATTATATTTTTATCAAGTTTTACAACAGTTTCTACCAAAACTGTGCGGGTGTTATCGGCCCACCAACACGGGAACACTGTTATAGTTTCATGATATTATTCTGTTACTAAAATAACATTCAGAACGGAAATGTTACAGAATTAGGAACAATTTTAGGAACAGTTTTAGTTGGAGCCAGATAACAGTTTGAAACATTATTATCTGTGTGATCTTAGAGTTTGATACTTAACTTATCTCGTAAAGGAAAATGGAACAGGAACAGGATTCATTTAGTTTTGACTTTAAGCTATTTAAAATTCAAATGCCTCGTTCGTATAATATTCTCAATTTTGCAAGAGTGTCTTCTAAGCCTGTGAATCTGCACCCTAATTGCATAAGTATGTTAGGGAAGAATCTGAATTAGTTGACGGCTATTGCTAATCTATTGCTTCATATTGTTCGGGAGCAGTGATGGCCCAGTGGTAACGGCCCGACTTGCGAGTTGTTAAGTCGCGGGTTCGAATCCAGGCAAAGTTTTACTTTGTGTAAATAATTTCATCACCACCGCTCTCAAAACGGTGAAGGGAAACATCGGGAGGAAACTGAAATTCGAAGACGTGACACTTTAGCTTTTCCGTATACCTCAGTCGTGGGCCGGTGGGCGTCCGGTATTTCAGTGACAAAAGGAGAAAGAGAGTGAACAAATGTAATGAGAGAATTAATAATAAAGTGGCAACACACAAGAAATGAGGGACGTTAGAAGATGGATATGATAACATCATCAACATAATCTGTCTAGCCTTTTCACAACTGTGTTGGGGTCGACTTCCAGTTTAACCGGATGCAGCTGAATACAAGTATTTTACATGGAGCGACTGCCTATCTGACCTCCACAACCCAGTTACTGGGTAATACGATACCTACTTTGGGGCGATATTTCAGAATTCATTCAATAGTCTTTCCAGAAGAAAATTTGTTTGTATTGTCTATTGGCAAAACTTACTTAATGCTTCCTGTTACCAATCAATGCATATGCAATTCGTCACGGCATCGCACATAATACCTCTATTGTACTCGTAATTCGCTGATTTAAACATATGTTGCCAGGCAGAGTGAACTAACTCGTTTATTGTAGTGCAAACCTCTGTGGGATCTCATCAATATAAAATAGATCTCCACGAAAAGAACGAAACAATATTATCTAAACAAAATAGAAAGGGCAACCTCCCCCGGTTGTTCCATCTATACCAGTACTATTTTTGTATCTTTACAAAACTACACAAACTTTGATCCGGATCCACGTAAGTTTTCTATTTATCCCAAAAAAGGCGACTACATAGGGATCAACTTTTAGCCCTCAAACAACTTAGGAGTTTGCCAAATTTCGGCGCGAAAGAAGAAAGTATCAAACATTTTTTTCTTCCACGAAACACTGCTGGACTATCCACTACCTTATTTCCAATTACATAAAGCATAGAATTGAGTGAAAGACTAGGAATACGTTAGGATACTATAGGTTCTTATGCGAGGTAGCCGGCCGTCCAATATCGTTCAAATTCAATAAACATGCGCTCACGAATATTCTCAGGAAACATTTTTGTTTTTCTACAAAGCCTCGGAATGGAAATAGTTTATTAATATATTATTGTCTCACACATTCTCTTGAGGTCTGGCGTTACCTAGACCTTACGTATCAGGTAGAAAAGTTAAATGACACCACGATTTCGGTAAATTGGAAAGGGAATTCTCTGAAACATTTTCTTCCAAAGTCTTGTTCAAGAAAAAAATACCTACATACAAATTAATGGCTGTTATAGTTGGTTTCTGGTTGGTAGCTCGCCATCCTTAGAAACAATGACGATAAGAAAGATTAAGACCTGCTTTATCATCTTAATCAAAAGCTGTATTGTTTAGTTAACACAATAATCAGTTGTCTGAATTTCCTGTTAGTGACAATAATGGTATACAGGCAGATGATGCACGAAAATCCGTTTTACACGTACACATTTCATGAAAAAAGATAGATACCAAGTGGACAAAAGTTTAAGAATGTGCAAGGAGGTAAGACTTTAAAATACAATATCAAAATCAAAATCAAAAGTCATTTATTCAAACTAGGCTGAGAGTCAGCACTTTTTGAACGTTAAAATTACATAAGACAGTCCCCCAAAAACGCCCATCCTTCACCACTTCCTAGTGCTTTAGCTGGGAAGAAGAAGTGGCGCAACAAACTCCCCAGCAGCACAGCTGTCTGATAAGTTGGAAGAACTTGAGTCTATACAATAATAGGTAAGTAATTAAATTTCATCAAAAAATGGAAATTTCATTAATAAAAATTTAAAAAAAAATGGTTTATGATCAAATAAAACAATGATATGGAGTAACTCATATGACCTGTCAGTAGGTAAGCTAATATGTTATGCATATTATAAATTAAATCGCTGTTCATATTTGTCTGTGTGACCGCGTTGAGCTGCACGATTACTCACAAATGCGTGCACTGACAGGTCCCCTCAATCTGTGTGGTTCTTTCCTCAAAAGATCATTTCAGACACAGTCTATATTGGCATTCCTTTTCAGAATAGTCACTGGATTTGAAAAAATAAAATTACGAATTGATGAACTACTGTGATGTGAGCAGTGGTGGCCAAGTGGTAACGGCCGCGACATAAGAGTTGTAGGTCGTGAGTTCGAACCCAGCCAGGCGCTTTACTTTGTGTAAATTATTTCATTACCACTGCTTTCAAAACGGTGAAGGAAAACATCGTGAGGAAACCGGCATGTCCTAGAACAAAAAATTCGAAGACATGTGACATCTACCAACCCGCTTTGGGCCCGCGTGGTGGATTACGGCCTACTCCCTCTCACAGAGAGGAGGCCTGTGTCCCAGCAGTGGGAACATTATAGGCTGATGATGATGAACTTTTTTGAAATCGGTTAAAAATAATGTTTCTCTTTCATCCAATGACTCAAGGTTATGAACTGTTAGCCAGTTCATGGACTGGTCGAGAACATTCTGTGATTTCTGGGTATGTGTAACACATCTGAACAAATATTTGAAGTCTGGAGGTGCCTTCGTTTGGTTGCTAAAACAAATGAAAAGTAGGTTTCGTAATAATATGATTTGTTTGTCTCATTCTGATCTTCAGTATCGCTATTATACAGGTTTGTTTATACAGTCAAAACCTAAAGTAAATTATGATAGGGAAATATTCGAATAGAATTTATTTAAAAACTGGCCATTTTCTTATCACAGCTTTACCACATGAAGGGGTACGTACGTGCTCCTGCAACCCTCGAGTCTAAGGCAAAACAGCGTCCCGGACATGTTCTTACTTTTAGTGTGAAATACAAAATTGTCTCTAATGATTGAAGTACCTATACAGCGTGAAAAATTACCTATATTTTAGAAATAAGTACGTATATTGATAATTTTGTTTAAATTGACTCACATAAATATTTGTAGGATTTATCAAGAGGCTTGTGGCTGAGTAATGACAGCAGCACGGGTTGATAGATCAGGTTAAGCTTCGCTTGAAGCGGTCGGTCCGTGGATGGGTGACCATATTCATACCAAGAACCCTCTCTGTCTCCCTGATGTCATTCGTGGAACTTTGATAGTCGTTACGGATTGTCAGAAAGTTGTAGAATCCCGAAAGTCTGACAAGGGGTATCGTATTACCCAGTAACTGAGTTGTGGAGGTCAGACAAACAGTCGTTCCATGTAAAATACTAGTATTCATCTGCATCCGGTTAGACTGGAAGCCGACCCCAACATGAGTATTTGTCGTATTGTAAATATCGTAATAACATTTAAAATAAAAAACTAGCTATGGCAAATCGTATGAAACCCATTAAGTATTTTGAATTACATTTTAAGCTTTTCAGAACCTAAATATCTCCCACAAGACTTATCAATTAAACAGCCCAGTATATCACCGGCAGCTGTTGTGTTCTGAAATGAAGTGGTTTATGTACAAAGGAGGCATTGGATGAGCGCCAGACGACGCCGCGGGCTCTTGTTAGTGCAGTCGAGGGGAAGACGCACTGGATAATATTGTTTGGTAGATAAATATTATATTAGAGGCCCCCAGGGATCGGAGGCCCGTAGCTGTCAAAGCTTTATGGGGGAGTAACGAAGATGGATGTAATTAGTGTTGATTTACCGGGAGGGTCTGGTTTTCTTGGGGTGGTGGAAGAGCGCTAAGATTCTAGGATGGATGACTGTGTCGAAGAGAGTACTTTAACTTGGATAGCAGTCCACACAGCTTGCAGTGTTTTCGAATAAGTTTCATTGAGCGTTGGTGGTGGCGAGATGACATGGACGCGTACCGCGAGGGTTGGTTCGAGGTGGCTCGGAATAGAGTTTCAGGAAGGCCAAGTTCTTCCAGGAATTCTGACAACAGAGGCCCAGGGAAGCCTTTGCCCAGCCGTATGACAGTATAAGGTAACCAAAAAAACTATGTTCCTTTACTTTTTGTTTTCGGGGGTAACCTTAGAAACGCGACCGAGCCTGGGGGATAAGATCTGGGAATGTGAGATTTTTTGCATTTGCACCGTCACCTCTCAAAAGATCAATCTGAAACCCCCTCAGTGCAACTCCCGTTAGGCCACATCTATGGAGAAACTGTAAAGGGGTCTCCCCGAATCCTAACTGTGCAAGAGTGCGAGGAACCACGTGAACACTGTACGCCGTCTTCCCTGAGGTCACTCATTAAGTAATCTGGGGGCACAGCAGCCAAGCCAAACCAAATCGAGCAAATAAGCGGCATCTATGTTTTAAATAAATAGATTGACTTGGCCATCGCATGAAAACACACTGTCTATTGTCACTGTCTGTCTGTCTCACAAGTAACACATATTCTATTAAATTAGATTGTTTAGTGTGATTTCCAAGTCGATCTATTAATCTATATATATAAAAGAAAGTCGTGTTAGTTACTTCACTTATAACTCAAGAACGGCTGAACCGATTTAGCTGAAAATTGGCAGGGAGGTAGTTTAGAGCCAGGAGAAGGACATAGGATACTTTTTATCCCGTTCAGTTGTTTCAGAAATAAAAAAAGTATCAAAGTGGAAGTTGGCTGTCGAAAAACGAAAATTTTCACGGATAGGATAATAGGGTAGATAGGGTAGGGTAGGTAGGGTAGGTAGGGTAGGTAGGGTAGGTAGGGTAGGTAGGTACGCCGACGCTAAATCTAAATTAATAAGTAACAAAATTAGTATCTCTAAAAATAAAATAAAAGCTGTGTGGCAGGTAATTAACAAAGAAACTGGAAACACAAAACAGCGAGATCAGAATGAGTTAGCTCTAAAAATTGATAATGAAATCATTTCAGATAAGTTACAAGTTGCTGAGACTCTAGAAAATTTCTTTACCAACATCCCAATAGAAGTTACGAAATCTCTCCCCTCATCATCTGTATTAGCTGAATCTCTTCTTAAAGAAAACTTCAGCAAGGACATTCCAAGTTTTGAATTCAAACCCATTTCTATTGCCACTATTAAAACAGCATTTAAAAGTCTTAACATAAAAAACACTGAAGACTTATGGGGGATTTCCGTTAAGGTTCTCGAAAATATCATTGACACAATTGCCCCTGTCCTAACAGGCATATTTAATCAATGTTTAGACAACGGTACGTTTCCTGACTTAATGAAACATAGTAAAGTAGTACCAATTTTCAAATCAGGTAGTAAGAGTGATCCCACTAATTATAGACCTATATCTGTGCTTCCAGCATTGAGCAAAATTTATGAAAAAATCATGCTAGACCAGATGTTGTCACATTTTAACTCAAATGGTATTTTACATAGTCGACAGTTTGGTTTCACGAAAGGTCGGTCGACGACTGACGCAGGAGTAAAACTCATCAGTCACATTTTGGAATCCTGGGAGAATTCCCAGGACGCGATTGGCATTTTCTGTGACCTCTCAAAAGCGTTTGACTGCGTTGACCACAATACACTTATCTGTAAATTACACCACTATGGAATTCGTGGACAGGCTGCTGATCTTGTACTTTCCTACTTATCAAACAGGCAGCAAAAAGTAAACGTTAATGGGGCGACGTCCTCGGGGTCTCTAGTTAAGATGGGCGTGCCTCAAGGTTCAATTCTTGGCCCTTTTTTATTTCTAGTTTATATTAATGACCTTCCTTACCTGATGGCTAACTTCTCGGATATAATTTTATTCGCTGATGACACTTCTCTTATTTTTAGAATAGATAGAAAAGATACAGATGTCTTACATGTCAATGATAGTCTAGCTGTTCTTTCGAAATGGTTTGCCGCTAATAATCTTTTACTCAATGCGAACAAAACTAAATGTCTTAAGTTCTCGTTACCAAATGTACCCCAAGTAGGTCTCAACTTAAAACTTGATGGGAAGAAACTAGATGCTATTTCGGAAACTGTATTTTTGGGAATTACTTTAGATTCAAAATTGCAATGGGGTGCTCACATTAGAGCTCTTTCAAGTAGATTAAGCTCAGCTGCTTACGCAGTAAGAAAGATAAGGCAGTTGACGGATGTAGCCACAGCTAGGTTAGTTTACTTTGCTTATTTTCACAGTATTATGTCTTATGGCGTTCTGTTGTGGGGATCGGCAGCTGACGTAGATTCAATTTTCATTTTACAAAAGAGGGCAATCCGCGCAATCTATAAAATGGGGCCTCGCGAGTCTCTTAGAAACAAATTCAGCGAAATTGATATTCTAACTCTGCCGTCTCTTTATATCCTAGAAAATATCTTGTACGTTCGCAAAAACTTAGGCCTTTTCAAAAAACGATGTGATTTCCATAATCTGAATACACGTAGTAAAGATGAAATTGTGATTCCAAAATTTAGATTGACTAAAACTAGCAAGTCATTTCTAATAAACAGTATCCGCTTCTATAACAAGTTGCCAAAGTCAGTTACAGAACTTAGCGATGGAAAGTTTAAAACGCACATCAAACGTATCCTTATCAAAAAAGCATATTATAAGATAAAAGACTACGTTGAAGACAGGGAAGTTTGGCATTAATTCCTTCTGCACATGTGGCTTCCCTGGTACCTCATTAACAGCATATCTATGTGAAAGTCTATTAACTGCTCTCAATGTTCTTTTTATTTTTACAATGCTGACATATTCTCGTCATTATTTGACATTATACATCAATTTTAATATCAACTATTTTTTAGTGATTGTCATGTTAATCATGTCACTATGTTTAATTAGGTTCATTTTATTTATGTAGATTATTTTACATATTGTGAATGGGAGAACGTTGTAGGCCTTACAGACTGTAGATTTGTAGACGATTTTCTATTCTGGATTCGTCTAAGTACCTGGTACTTATTTACAGGCCTGCACTGTCCTCCCATACATTTTTTATCTGAAAACATTGTTAAAGCCAATCATTTTTAAAAGAGTAACCGTGGAGTTTCTTGCCGGCTCTTCTCCATAGGAAACAACATTTTGGAACCGTGCACCTAGCTTCTGACGTTTCATAAGTGCCCATGCAGGTTTATATGAAATAAAAATATTTTGATTTGATTTGATTTGATTTGATTAGGGTAGGTAGGGTAGGTAGGGTAGGTAGGGTAGGTAGGGTAGGTAGGGTAGGTAGGGTAGGTAGGGTAGGTAGGGTAGGTAGGGTAGGTAGGGTAGGTAGGGTAGGGTAGGGTAGGGTAGGTAGGGTAGGTAGGGTAGGTAGGGTAGGTAGGGTAGGTAGGGTAGGTAGGGTAGGTAGGGTAGGTAGGGTAGGTAGGGTAGGTAGGGTAGGTAGGGTAGGTAGGGTAGGTAGAGTAGGTAGGGTAGGTAGGGTAGGTAGGGTAGGTAGTGTAGGGTAGGGTAGTGTAGGGTAGGTAGGGTAGTGTAGGGTAGCGTAGGTAGAGTAGTGATTTTGTATGAATGACTTTTGGACGAACAGGACAACGTCTGTCGGGTCAGCTAGTTTAAACATAAAAGATTTCTAATATTGATATTGTCACTATTAGATGTTGTTAGGTTAGCTAATTAGAATAGAATAGCATGTTTCTTTATTTTGAAAAATCATATTACTTAATAACTTAAGACAGAAGGACCCTTAAGTAGGGACGGAATAAATTGACTGACTTGATATTATATGGATCTCACAACTTTTACTGTAGAAGAACTGAGTTGCAAGACTTGTTTTTTTTTTTTTACAAGTTATGTTTTTAATGGCATCTAAAAATAATCTAGCTTACCAACTATTTCATACCCATACCACAGTTTTATTATCCATACCAGTACTGCGTGCCCGACTGCCCGTACTTTTAGTGTAGGTACTCAAAATACTCAAAGCAAATACGAGTATTTAGTTACTTTAGCAACTATCTATTATTATTATTTCTTGGCAATAGCATCTCGTAGGGAAACCCAGGAGGTTATCGGCTGCTAAGCCGGACTTGCTTGTGGCTACCTTAATAAATTAAGGCCTCTAGCCAGAAATTCTTTTTTTTTTTACCTTTAAACCTAAGCGACTTTACGCTAAGGGAGTTGCCCTTAGTGTGTAGTCGCTTAGATTTTATTTTTTAAGCCCTAGCTGGAGGGTACGGACCTCCACTTAGAGCGTCGCTGGAAAAGGGCCGCAAGAAACGGGCTGAATCGGAATGAGCAACTAACTTGTTATAATTTAAGTGCTCTTATTATTGCAGATTTATTGCAGGACCCTTATACAACAAACCTTCAAATGACAATGTTAGTCAACAACCTAGTTGTAAACAGCTGGGCTTGGTTTTACAATCAAGCAAACACGTAAGCAAAACAAAGTCATCCTCGCCGTTAATTCCCCTAAGTGCAAACAATGTGTGAAGTTAACTGTTCATCACACAACAGTAACTGTTTTATTTCCCGGTCTATGAACCAACTCCCTCGTGAATGCAAACGTCTTTGTATGCATACGAGTACACAATGCTGGAACACTTTCTTTTTAAGTGTCCGTTCACGTGATCTAACTTTGCAGTCTGACTATCTTTCCTGGTTAGTAGTCTCTAGGAATAAGCGTAAATAGGGCGCTTTTTTACTTGATGTAACATTAGAGAAATCTATTCAAATCACGCAGAGCAATGGTGGCCCGTACGGTGTGGTGCTGGACGTAAAAGAAAAAGAATAGCACCATCCCATTTCTTCCCGTGGGTGTCGTAGGAGGCGACTAAGGGACTTACCAGAGAATGGGCAGCAGCGTTCTCTATACATTTTACAATCATACTGCGATCGCCAACCCGCCTGCCAGGCGTGGCGAATATGGCAAAACCGCCCTTTTAGGGGAGGCGTATGTCCCGCAGTGGACGTCATTTGGCTGAAATGATGATGGTGATGATGATGATGATGATGAACGTTGGCCCAGTGGTAACGGCCAAGCCTTACGAGTTGTAGGTCGTGAATTCAAACCCAGGCAGGCGCATTACTTTTTATTTATAATTTCATCACCCCTAGTCTCAAAGCTGTGAAGAAAAACATCGTGAGGAAACCGGAATGTTCTAGAACCAAAAATTCGTAGACATTTGCCATCTACCTACCCGCACTGGGCCCGCGTGGTAGATTTCGGCTCACTCTCTCTCGATAAGAGGAGGCCTGTGTCCGAGCTGTGGTTCCGGTGTCACAGACTGGTTTTAAATCAAAACTGTAATTCTTCGACAGTTATTTTGAATTTTGTAAAGGCTATAAAGTAGTAAAGCACTTTCTTATGCAACCCCTTTAGAAGATCAAACATGGCAGGATAGTGCGTTGCAAAGCAGCAACTTCGTATTTTGGTATTCAACAGGTGTGTCCTCATAATAATCAAGTTGAGTAGATACATTTCAGGGCTATCTGTAATATATTTCCTAGGGACTGCCGTAAGCAAAAATACATAATGAAGAAATGATTGAGATTTGCTAGTCGCTCTCGTGATCGGAAGTGGCTCCTTGTAGACGCGGTAACGTGACATTAATTAAATTGGAGATAGTTGTGAATGTTCTACAATTATAACTGTCTATAGTTGAACAGAACAGATGGCCGATGGGGCCCGAAGGTTCTAGAGTGATGACCGCGTACCGGAAGACGTAGCGCTGGAAGGCCTCCCACAAGATTGACCGATGACCTTGTGAAGACCGCAGGAATCTGCTGGTGCGAGAAGTGCAGAATCGGTCGAAGTGGAGGAGCTTGGGGGAGGCCTATGTCCAGCAGTAGACGTCTTTCGGCTGAAATCATGATGATGATGATAGTTCTCACAGTGACACTAGTACACAACTTAAATGACCGCATGATAAAATAGAATTTCGCAGACAGGAACGCTTTCGTAGGTCGCGCCTATGTCACACGATGACTCGGACCCGTCACATGGGCACAAGTTTTTCTCCTAGAGTGGTGCAGAGTCTTTTTATCTTCTACTGTTGCCGACCCTCCAGATTGCCTGACTTGGAAAACCTTAAATAGACTTCGTACCCAAGTCGGTCCCAACAACGACCATCTCCGCAAATGGGGGTTCATGGACGGCTCAGATCTCCGGTCGCTCCACAGACAATGGCACACCTTCCATCTTGCACCACTCTGTCACCTGTACACGTAAGGACCTAATATCTGCAAACAGTATTAGCGTTGTTGAACTATGGGAAAAAATTAGTTTTGAAAAACCATAAAGCAAGCTAAGCCACTTTCATAACACACATAATAGTGTCCTACTCCTATTAATTACAATTACTACCGTACCTATTGTTCGCCGGTGACGTCACGGTTAGCAATGAACAATAGGATTCCGCAATAGTATGGAAAAAGATGAACAGATATTGTCCAAACACAAGTCATAGATGTGTTAGGTTTACCGCCATGGGATCTGGAGGCAAAGGTCCTCGCGCAAATATGGGAGTGGCGCGAGGAGGCCAAACGCCGGGGCGTAACTCCGCTGCCGCAGGAAATCGCGGCACAGCGGACAGAGCTCCGGCGGGATCTCATGGTGACATGGAGAGAGCGATTGTCGCAACCCAGTGCTGGGCTCGCCACGATTGCGGCGGTATGTCCCCTCTTTGAGGAGTGGTTTGAGAGGCGGCATGGCGTCCTCACCTTCCGCCTGACGCAGGTCCTCACCGGACACGGTTGTTTCGGGAGGTTCCTGTTTCGGATAGGGCGGGAGGAAACGCCCGGGTGTTTCCACTGCGAAGATCGCCCTGAGGACACGGTGGAGCACACGGTGGCGGTCTGCCCTGCTTGGGCGGAGCACCGCCGTGTCCTCGTGGAGGCGATCGGCGGCGGCGATCTCTCGCGTCCGGCCCTGGTCCAGGCCATGGTACGGAGCGAGAGGGCATGGGAAGCCGTAACCTCCTTCAGCGAAGCAGTGATGCTCGCGAAGAGGGAGGCGGCGCACGTGAGGGAGAGGCAGCATATGCGCCCTCGCGACCCCAGCCGCCGCAGGATACGGAGACGCCCTGGGCGTCGGGAATCCCAGGCCGATTTCCGGCCACCGTAGGCGTGGGCTTGCGGACGGCGAGTAATGGGTAGCTCGCTGTCCGGTAAGGACCAAGCCCAAGTCGACGGCGCGTTGTGTTCCACGCGCGCCTCAAAGAGATGTCAGCACAAAAAATGATGGGGCCCGCAAGGGCCGATGCCTGTCAGGGGTGCGGGTTTGTTTAAAAGAGATACCACAGCCCCTGGCATACGGGCTAATGAAGGAACACGGGTGGGTTTTAGTCAGTAAAAGTCTGACACGCCCTCCTGCTCCACCCAGAGCGGGAGAAGTTATTTGATGATTTCCCACCCCAAAAAAAAAAAAAAAAAAAAAAAGATGTGTTAGGTTACTGAACAATATCATGTAGGTTACATTAGAAAGATTTGATTTCAAAAACAGCACTCGATTTACTGGCTACACTAAAGAAATGAATTAAATAAAAATAAAAAAACGACGGGTTGCACTCCGGGAGTGCCGGCAGAAGTGAAAACTTGAATATGAACGTTGTGTATTTTTGATATTTTGGAATGGTTAGGGAATAATTTTGCACGAATTGCTTTAATTGTCATTATAAAAGTACTATCATTTATGTGGTAGAATACAATATTTATTTAATGCGCTATCGTACACAAACATGACAATTTATATTACATGAAAAAGTTTATCTCTCAGAAAAATCAAGCCATCAGCTGTCACCATCCACAGATGCGCGTAGCACGCTGTAACATAAACACACACAAACATTCGCGCAAGCGCCCTGCGCCGCCTAAACGAAACAGCAGGCGCAGGCATACATTTTCGGCGCGCCGTAGAAAGAGAGGGGGATACTTCCTCTCCTACGCCGCGCCTGCTGTCTACTCTCCATCCGTCTTACGAATTTTCGATCAAGTCACGTGTCCTGACGCGAGTTTAAATTTTTTTACCCATTGCAAAAAAAAGTGTACAACGCCGCTAAAGAAGTTTTCACTTCAAAAAATAAGTTTGTTGACTCGTAGTCTGTCTTTTGTAGATCTTTGACAATCGTTAAGGATAGTCAGAAGCTTTAATTGTTTTTATTTTTTTCTGGGCAGTTGCTCCATGTGAAAAACTCGTATTTAGCTGCATCCGGTTAGGCTAGGCAAACGCAAACGCAAACGGCAAACGGTGAAGGAAAACATCGTGAGGAAACCGGCATGTCCTAGAACCAAAAATTTCGAAGACATGTGACATCTACCAATCCGCACTGGGCCCGCGTGGTGGATTACGGCCCACTCCCTCTTATGGAGAGGAGGCCTGTGTCCCAGCAGTGGGAACGTTATAGGCTGAGTATGTATGTATGGTTAGGCTAGAAGACGACCCAAACATATGTAGTTGGGAAAAGATCAGACAGATTGATTGACCTCTCCTGCAATTAATATTATAGTTGTATCGGATTGCCCATACGCTAGCGCTAAGGGCGTTGATAACCTTGTTTAAATTTCTTATCTCACCCACTTCCCTTAGTTATCTAGCCCCCCACTTTCAGTACATTTGTGTCAAATGCCCTACTGCAAAGACTTTATTCACTCTTCCTTCTTCATTCAGTCTATCTCTCTGTGGAATGTAGTCCCCGTGGTTATCAGGTTGGCAACCAACCGATTATCCTTTATGATAAAAGTTGGCAAGCACATTGGTAAGAATCGGGCAGTATCTTCACAACGTGGGTTTTCCCATTAATTGTCTTGTTTGTTTTAGAATAGTTATGCATCTGTCTACATATGCCTACCTATTTATTTGTGCTTACATATAATTGTGTATGCAAGTATTTATCATAATTATTTATAGTTTGTAATAGGTATATGAGTATCTTTATATTTAAATAAATGTTTAACACCCAAAGGACAATGGAGAGGGCTATGCTCGGAGTTTCCCTACGTGTTCGATTCAGGAATGATGAGATCCGCAGGAGAAATAAATATTTATTCGGGGTTAATATTTATAAAAAAAAATCGTGTATTGCACTGTCTTGGGTGACCACTGAAAATCAGCGCTGAGCATCATGCAGAGTGGAAGCCTTCTTGTCACAGGCACGACGTGCAGCTGCCGACTATTTATGTTCTGTATGCCTATGTAAAAATAAATGTGTTGTTATCATGTTTTTTTTTATTTTTATATGTTATTTCAACTTTTTATATGCACGCCGCGTGTTTCTGTTACAAATGAATCCATTTTTCTTTCTTTCTTTTCTTTACTTACCACTGTTTGTCCCTGCTTTACTGGTCGAAAATCCCTATTGTATTAAGTCCGCCTCTGTAATATCTGTGCGTGAATAATTACTACCTACTACCTATTACAAGCGCGAGAGTTTGTATGTTACTCTTTCATTTAAAAAAGGCTGAACGAATTTGGATGAAATTTGGCACACAGATAGATTATAACCTGAACTAACACATAGAATACTTTTTATCCCGGTAGTACGTTCCCGCGGGATAATTTTCGACTTCCACGAGAGCGAAGCCGCGGACGGAATTTTGCATTATATAAATGAATAACTGGTTACGCAGAGGGGGCCATAGAATCATGTGCTGAATTCATGGTGACCATGACTGACAGTTGGTCCGTGGGTGGGTGACCATCTTCACAAACCATGACCTCTCTGTGCCTAGGAAACCACGTTAAGCCGTTGGTCCCGGCTATCATTCGTTAATCTTTGACAGTCGTTACGGGTCTTCAGAAACCCGAATATCTATCAACCAATCTTACCAAAACGGTATCGTATTACCCAGTATCTGGGTTGTAAAAATCAAATAGGGAGTCGCTCCATGGAAATTACTGCTATGATGATGAGAATGTTCTTTGCAGTCCTTAAAAATGTATTTATTTTAATGGTCTTAAACAAAACGAACGCAATAATATTGATTGATTTCTTTTGAACAGGCGGAGCTTAGGGGAAGCCTATGTCTAGCAGTGGACGTCTTTCGGCTGAAATGATGATGATGAATTATTTATTTACTATCAATTGAATCAATGGAAAACCTATAATAGTCAACAAATCAATAGACGTATCCATTGCATCGCCAACCCAATTGCCTACGAATACGATCACGTTCACATGGATATGGATTTGATCGTGCACTGGAATTTCAACTTTCGGTGTTGAACGGAGCGTTGAGAATTCAACAGAGCGCATCCCAGTATGTAGAAAAAACAAACTGTTCGATTTTCAACTCTCGGCGCTTGCGTTGAAGATCCAGAAAACGTGGACTAAAATGAACTAGGTACCTATGACCAAACATGACACAGAAACAAACAAAAGGAGCCGATATACATACAAACAAGGTAAGTACACAAGAAATGAGCCGGCAACAGGTCCCCAGTATGTGAAGAGAATGTTTATACAATACGTCACCGCCGTACATGGCTTCACGTGGCGATGCCTTAAGTGTCACAGGCAGTTCCGTAGGCACAGGCAATAAGGAAATGATTTTAATGATAAAACGTATCTTGAAACGCAATTTGGAACTCCGTAATCGCTAATGTATCTCACTAGAACTTGGTATAATAAAGATCTTACAGGATAGGTATATGTTTAATCTTCCTTGTTCAAAGCTGTTTTTTTTTCTGATGGTATGATTGGCGTAGAAAGTGTTGTTCTATTTCCACACTAAATCAATGTTAATGGTGTTTCCTTAATTGTTTCAAGTAGGTAATTGGTCTATACCATATATGCCAATTACTTAAAACGTTCTTATGCATTTTATTAAAACACTTAAACATCTGTTGTCTGCCTATAGTCGAAATTTTCTATTTTGTAATTCTCTTCATACTAAAATACGTGTGTGTTCAATGTTACTATGTAACACCAGCATAATTATTATGATAAAGAATCGTCTCGAAAGGAACTAAAGATAGATTCTAGCAAAAAAAAATCCTTGTAGATTTAACACATAACGAAAAAATAAACAAAACAATCATAACTACTCATCAAAATGTTCAATAAAGGTGTGGTTCAGATGTATGCGACAGATAGGCGCGATTGTCTTACGAGGTCGTGCCAGCTGGCTCTTGAACCGGGTCGCGTTTAATATAGCACCTGTGTTTACACCTGGGGCCTATTTTTTTACATCAAAGATAGAAAAAGTAAAACAAAATATTATTGAAATCTTACTGAGAGGTACTAGTTTAAACCATCCGTCAGTTACGGAAGTCTCTGAGTCTTTATGGAGAAACTTTCTCAATACGATTCTAGGTGCGACAAATCGTTTCTGTCGTCTCAATGGCTCACATGTCTTATCTACTTAGACCAAGTGACATTGTAATAGCGATGCTGCTATTCCAAAAAGCTAATGTCAATCCCTTTGAAAGCCGTTGTTAAAATACGAAACGGTTTTAAAGCGATTGCCTCCCGTCTCAAGCATTGCCACAACGCCCGTTCGTCGCTTCCCTCATCCAGTTTCCTTATTATGCAAGACCAAAACTTTGTTACATTTCGATTTATAGATAGATAGTCGTTGGCCTCAACGGACGAGGTTTCACTATAGGCTCCCACAGAACGGCGCAACGCGACTCTGGTGGAACAATTTCTATGATAACTTCATGGAAAAATGGAAATTGTGCTGCCCCAGTCGTGTCGCGCCTGTCTGCGACAGCTTAAACACGACACAGATAAGCACGTGGTCGTGTTAAGAGCTAACATAATTATTTACCTCGCGACGAAACCAATCTAGATTGTTGTGGTTAAACCTGTTATTTGCGAAATGGATCGTGTTATTTATGTGGAACTTAATTCATGTGATTTTATTGTAAAATGGAGATTGGATGGATTGGAGGTGATTATGATATGAGTGTATAATTATGTCATAAAAAAAAAATAAGGATATATGGCAATCATTTAAAAGATCGAATCTTTTAAATGATTGCCATATATCCTTATTTTTGTAGAGGTGAAATAAGATAAAAATATAGTAAGTAATACCAGACGTAACCATCTGCCATAATTAGGTATGGTGGCGTTGTTGCTATGACAATTACTGCTTAACAAGCTAAATTGCACATTTCCATAATTATCACTCCCAGAATTAAAGAAAAAACATGCTAGGGGTAAAGCACATAATTCTTGAATTAATTGCTGAATACGTGCAGTTTGCGTGTCGACTTACACTCTATATTATATCCACTGCATTAGTAATGGACACAACTCCTTAGCCAGTCCACTGCACATTAATCAGCCAACCACGCATGGAGCCGCATTGAGTCGGCCAGTATCGAAGGCGATGCACTCACATGACCTTGAATGAAGTAGTTAAGTGGTTATTTCACTAAACTACTTCATTCACTTGCAATTGTTTATCTTGTCTAGCAATCAGTAGCTTTGAGTTGCACTGAGATGATAATGATAACTAAGTTTCATGTTCTTTTGTTTTCTTGTTGTTTTTTTGTCACGTTTGGAAATCGTAATGTATAGGCAATATCTGTGGAAGGCTGAGAGTATTTTATCGAGTAAAACCACTCGATGACCATCCTCGGGAGGACAAAGACGAACTTTGTTCTTTAGATGACGATGATTTATCATAATTATTATAATTTGACGTGTATATTCTTGTAATCTTTTATGAAAAATGTTGCAAATATCGGAACCGTACCTTAATCGTCCTTGTCGTGACCTACAAAGCTATAGCAATTAATCAAACCGTATGCAACTTTATTTTGGGTTTTGATCCTTATAGGTAATTATTTTTTAAAGTAACCAATATCTTTATAAAGATGTGCTGGTTGACTGGTTTTCCTTAAATTCGTGTTTTAAAAAGAATGTTTTGAAGACTCTTTAACATAGACGCAAACGTTAACCTACTTTCTTTCTATCCCTGTATTTCGTAGAATAGTTTTAGGTACGTTGTTCAGATTTCTGTTTTTCCTTTTATTTACTTTCTAATTATTGTACACCCTGTTCGTTGTAAAGATACTTTTATAACGTTGACCAACTCTATTTGTTAACTACAACTACAATAAACCATATATTATATTCTACAGGAATTAAGTTTTGGAATATTTCGCAGAGACTAAAATCAACCATTTACCAAATCACATCGGAACTGCGAAATCATCATCAAATCAATCAAGCTAATCTGTAGCAGCAATCATACAAAGCGATGCAACACATGAGCGGGCAGATGCGTTGGTTCGTAGCACAGTTGTACGCAATACCGGTCAGCTATGCAATGCGGTGAAACAACGTCACGCTGTCCGACCACGGTGCCGTACTCATGTTCGCAAGCCATGGACTTGGCCACTTTTGTAGGTTTGTATAAGTGATCTACACGATGACTAGTGCATGCATCATCTGTTGGGACAGGTCAGCTGTTGTGAAAGCCTCTTTTATCAATAGGCCCTGCCAAACATGGCCTTGCATTTTTAGACTCACATAATACAATGTTTGTACTTTAAAAGGAACCATAACCGCTCATTTTGTTTCACCATTTTCATCATTTTTTCTCAGGGATCAGTAAGAAAGGAAAATAAATCAACTTTCTTCTATTCTATTCTTTATGCAGGCGCCATCTAGTTTGAATTTTTTTGGCTATCCAAATATTTTCGTCTAAAAGTCCTAGTCATAGACTTCAAAGATAGGTACTTAAATAAATGTTTTATTAACAGAGTTTCAAAAAGGAGGAGGAAATCAATTCGGTGTGTTTTTTATGTATGTTCGGGCATAACTCCGATAAAATAGACGGATTTGCAAAATTATTTTTTTGTTCGGAAGGGGTTTATTGCGAAATGGTTCCATTTAAATTTCATATAGATCTGATGATGACTTTCGGAGACAGACAACGGAACTCTCCAAAAAATGAGTAATGAAAATGCCAGGCCTCTTCTGTTTGGCATTTTCATTGACCGTCCCCGACTTATGCATAACCTATTCATTGAGACGTTTTCAATGAGCCCAAACACGATATTTCTGCTGTTTGTTGGAAAGTCTAATATCATTGAAATAATAGAATAATAATAATATAATTTCGACTTGATCAGACCCATGGAAGATGCTCAAATGATGAAGGGTCATCAACCAGAAAAGAGCTAATAATCTTCAAACGGCTGACCCGATTTTGATGAAACATGTCCAAAAACACTCCCGACTACTTCACCTTTCAAACGAAAAACCCAAAATCAAAATCTGTTCATCCTTTCGGGAGTTACGATGCCTCAGACACACACACACAGACTCGTTAAACTTATAACACCCCGTCGTTTTTGCGTCGGGGGTTAAAAATAAAAAACCACTGAATTAGGACCCTTCTCGATTTTTTAAAGTCGGTAAAAAAAATCACGGTAAATTCTTATTGGTATGAAATAAAAAAATATCTTCACCTCAAGTCGTTATCCGCCACACTATCCAATACTTCAATCTACCGTCCCTCAAAGCAATAAACGTTAAGCTTCGAATTCAATGCCTAGATTCCTTACTGATTTATGACGTCACAGATACGGCCATGTCCAGCCATTCAAGACATATTACATAGATCAGATTTATTATGAACGTACCTTCGTATAGTCATAAATCTATGGAGGTCCAAGGATTAGTTGGAGCTAAGGTTAAGATTACGATGTTTATCTTGCACATTATTCTAAATTTGCTGGTAATCGGGATTACGTTCGTGTGTCTTATTCTTCATTCTTTGAAATTAAATGTTTTACCCTTTTCAGCTACCAGCACTAGGCTAGTTGTCTAGTCTTGAATTTCCTACCAATGAGATAGACAGACTAACTTTACTTCTCCGAATGTTTAATTTAAAAAAAAAAAACATTACTGGAACTCCCTTTTGGAGGCTTATGTCCAGCAGTGGACGTCTTTCAGCTGAAATGATGATGATGATGATAATAGTGTAACACAATTAGGGTGATGATCTTTTGTGTTAAAATCTTAACGTAAAAATTCCACCTGATGCTAGGAAATGACTATTGTCAGCACTCTGCATCTAAATTTTACGTTTAGATTCAGATTCAGAAGAGGTTGGGAGCTTTTAAAGTTTTTCATTTAATTTCTGACTGTAACTTTCAGTGACTGCCTGAGCATTGAGTATTGCTAACTGACCGACTTTTTATTGAGCTAACTAAATGATCATTCCGATTTTTTAATGTTAGGTACTATTATTTCTCCTTTAGCGTGCACTTACGTGCTAAGGCAAACGTGAGAGAATTGCGATACAATCACATGTGTTATTAATAGAGTCGCTAGCCGTGAATACTTTCATTCTGCGTCAACTTTAATTCAACAGATTAAAGTGTCTTATATTCAGAATGTGCACTGCATTAGTAGGCAAAAAACATCTAGCAAAACGGTGAGAAATGCATTAGTTTTGCCAACATCGGTTTATGTTATTATTTCATCAACCCATGTATTCCCGAGTCATTGGAATGTACCAAAAAAGTTTTTGTATGTATGTTTTAGATTTTTGGCAACGACTTCTGAAATTAATTAAACTAATTTTTTACTTGTATTTTGCATTTTGGCAGTATTTGGTTATTTCTTTCTGTTCAGCCTAAAGAACCCTTTCCAGTTAACGGCCTGCACACTCTCATATCTTGGGAACTATTTGAATTGTACAAAATGTTTGTTAGACAAAAAGATAGAGAATTGTGAACTATCTTAGAATCTATCAAAAAGTAAAAATTGACCAAGTGAGAGTTAACTCCTTTCTAGCTAAAAGACGGTAGCAAACAACTCTGATCTCAGTTGCCGTCCTGTCTCATTGCTTCTAACATTCAAGTAATATCATAGCAACTCAAGGCGTTTTTATCTTTCTAATAAACGCAAATGTTGATTACAATAAGTTTGGTCCATAAACCTTTTCAGTTTTATGTTGAATCAAATTACTTTCTTTAGCCATCAATGACTTTTACTTCCCGATAACGTAACTGAAGTAATGATACTACATAAATCCACTTTAATCATCGCTCAGTTCGATTTTCCATCTTACGATAAGAACATAAATATCGGACCATGCACACATAAACTGACGGCTTTTGCTCATGGGGGAAGCAGAAAGTACAGAACGTCTCCTGCTACAATCCTTACATAGTCCTTTTGCCTCGTTTCATCATCATCATTTCAGCCGAAAGACATCCCCTGCTGGACATAGGCCTCCCCCAAAAGGGGTTTTTGCCATAATCGCCACGCTTGGCAGGCGGGTTAATGATCGCAGTAATGTGCTAAAATGAATAAAGAACGCTGCTGCCCCATTCTCTAGTAAGTCCCTTAGTCGCCTTCTACGACACCCACGGGAAGAAATGGGATGGTGCTATTCTTTTACGTCCGGCACCACACGGAAAACTGTTTACGTTTACGTTCATACAACTGTGGCCCTATCTCGATCAAATGCATCGAGCGTGTTCGGTGCTCCGATTGGTCCGTCACCGATACAGGGCCAATCGGAGCGCCAAACGCGATCGATGCATAGCAGTAGACAAGCGATTTCTATTCTACTGAAGAGTGGAAATATAAAGCATCATGCTAAGCCTGCTGAAGTGAGTAACACTTAACATCTCGAAAATCGTTGTCTTACTTTTAAAATGTTTAGAGCCATGACTTTTCTATTTATTTTTCCCCACAACATTAAAAGCTATGTAGAAAATATGGAACTTAATCAATTAATTTTCCATCCATTAACGTCCTTGAAATGGCTAGCCCATCCTTGAAGTCAATTCCACGTTATTAGTCCATCGGATTAGTCCAGGAGGATGGGAACTAACGAGTCAATGCTGCAATCATCAATCCACCTGCCAAGCAATGTGATTAGGCAATGCATCTAGTTACGAGTCTGCACCAATTGATAGCTTCTCTATGTACGCTACGAATTCAGATTAGATGCCCTCTCATTTGCATACATTTGCAATTACAATAGAGTTAAAGGAAATCTAGTTTCGTAGGTAAAGATTGGTGCTTTCAAGGTTATGCAGTCCGTAAAAATAAAATCAATATTTTAGTGAATGTTGTTTTTATAGGACTGTCGTATAAAGTACTATCAACTTATTTTTCGGAGTTGATGGGAGGCAACATTCACCAAGGTACCGTGTGGTGCTGGACGTAAAGAATAGCATCATCCCATCTCTTCCCGTGGGTGTCGTAGGAGGCGACTAAGGGACTTACTAGATAATGGGCAGCAGCGTTCTCTATGCATTATTCCACCATACTGCGATCACCAACCGGCCTGCCAAGCGTGGTGATTATGGCAAAACCCCCTTTTGGGGGAGGCCTATGTCCAGCAGTGGACGTCTTCCAGCTGAAATGATGATGATGAACATTCACCAAGTACTTAACAGAGATTTGCACCAATAGTATACATACATAAAGTCACGCCTCCAAACCATGGGGGTACGCAGAAGCTAAAGAACGGCACCTGCTTCTATCTATATATTCTCCTTTTGCTTCCCAATAGGTTATGTTTGAGCAGCTTCGTGTAAAAATAATGTTGAGTCATGCGAGGTTCAACTTAAGTAACCAAAGACCGAAGCTTACTAGCTTTTATACAGATGGATAAGGCCAAGGCCTTGTGAGATAGATTAAATAATGATGGTCGAAAATGTTTGTACACACAATCCTCATCACGAGAGACCATTTCAAGTAGCAAATCATCAAAATAATGGAATGAAACCAAAAGCCTTGTCGAAGGTCAGTGATGCGATATCGACCTTCAAAGGGTTTCGAATTGTGCCGGAACTGAGCACTACTTTTTACAACGCAACTGACGTAAGTAGCTAGCCACGCACAATTACCTACTTACTAAATAATCTTCACGCTTGTAAACTATTTTGCGTATAGCACAATGATTTAATTTTCCAAGTACCGCTACAGGTGAATTGTTGTTATTCGTACAAGAATTCTTTTAAAAATAAAACCCGACTACTAAATAATCTTACATGAGCCTAGTATACGCAATTCAGCGATACCGATCGGCTGGAGCTAAAGATTCCCGAATCATAGTAAACGACTCCAGCGTGACGGTTCAGTTTCGATCCCTGTTCAAAAAAAGAGGAAAGTGCGTCAGAAGTTTCCACTTAAAAAAAAAACGATTCCATGCTCTGTGGTTCGGTGCCTACGATGTTTTGGATTGAGCCGCCTAACACGCCTACGAAGGATTCCTAGACTATGACGTAAAATCCATCAACAAAGGCATTTGTCGATGCCAACAATACAATGGAAATTCTCCTCACTTCCATAAATTCTAGCTATACATCCCCTTCGTTTTGTAAATAAGGCCCGAGATATAGAAAAGTGTAGGCATAGGAATATGGTTCATACCAGTGTGCATTTCAAAATGTTTCCTACAACTAGTATATCTTTAGGTCATCGTCAGCTTGACTCAGAGAGTTCGAAGGGTTGTGCAAAGGTATACCTACTGTAAACCCACCATTTGCCACTTATGATAAAGTCCCATTTAATAGGAGGCGAGCCTATTACCATCAACTGGGCATAATTCCAGACTCTGGGCTGCTACTGAAAAATTCCAGATGGAAAAGCCTAATAACACTTAAACTGACCTGGGATTCGAACCCAGAACCTCATGCTCACTGGGAGCGCTTACGACCACTAAACCAACGAGGTAGTAAATGATTAGTTAAAATATTGTAAAGTTGACCTATACATTATATATTAGCATAATAACGTTGTTCGCTTATTTAATAGGTATACAGGTAAACAAATGCTATTCATTATTATTCGGAGCATTTTTCGCGGGACGATTATTTAGCATCAGTGAATTAATTTTGAATCCTTCAAGTAGTTTAGTTTAGTAGTTTTCAAGGTTATCCCGCATATACAGACAGGCAAATTGAGGAACTAAGTTTTATAGTTTCAGCTAGATTAAGTTGTGATAGAGCTAAGAATTTATTGCCGGATGAGGAAATCATATAACATAAATAGCTTAGGAAACAAAAATCTGAACATGACATTCTCGCAAACCATTAGTCTGTTTTAGCAAAAAAGACCATATTACTACAGACAATCGGATCTCCTATATCGCGTTTGTCTCGAACACATTTAAATAAAACTAATAAATACATCAAGATAGGTATAATGCCTAATCTAAAATGTTTAGTTAATCTTGTCACGTTTTGTAAGGAAGTCAATATTGTTTGATCTTTGTCTGACATTGAGAACCAGTCTTTTTAAAAATAAACCAGACTTAAACCTAGTTAGAAAATATTAAGAGCGATTATGGTTTCGATGATTTATTTTGATTGCTATATTTAATTAAATGATACCTAACGATGATTCATTTTAAAACTAGTTTGATTTTACCAAACCTGTTTTAAAATTAATCAGAGCGAATAATCTCATAAATTGTTCCATTTCGATCTATTTCCAGTCTCGTGGCTAAATGCTAACAGCCGCACGGGTTGATCGAAGGCGAAGCTACGTTCATGGATGGGTGACCAATCATTACATTTGTCATGATTTCCAAATATTAATAAGATTTGTAGTGATTTTAAATAATACTTATCAATTTGAAAGTACCTATCTAATTTCCCTCAAATGATTTTGTATCAGTGTAATGACGTTTAAAAGTATCTCATTTGACAGTTATCGAAAAAGTACTGGTTTTATAACGGATCGAAATGGAAATATGATGTTGGGGGTTTCGCCTAGTTTGCTAAATTAGTTTTCTCCGAGCTTCGAAATGAGAAGGTTGTCTCAAGATCAAGAAGTCTATATTGTTATTACGTTGAATACCTAGTCTAAGAGTTCCATATGTACCTATTGCTATATACCAGGTATATATGTGGGTAAGAGTTTAAATGCATAAATATTTATACCTGCTGAGAATGGTTTTTTTCTTATTACATTCGAGATACCCTCTATGCCTCGGATAGCACGTTAAACGTTGGTCCCGACTGTCATTCGTGGATCGTGGACAGAAGTCTGGCAACTAGTCTTTCCAAGGGGTTTCGTGTTACGCATTAACTGTATCGTGGAAGTCTGTTAAGCAGTCCTTCAGCTGCACCCGATTAGACTAGAAGCCGACCCCATCATAGTTTTGTAAGGGCTAGGCAGATGTTTTATTTTCGTGTCCGCGCCCACTCGACCCGCTTAAACTCGACCCGAAGAATAATACCAGATGTTTTACTACCAAAACCAGTGACATTCGTACAGTCAGGCAAAGTGATATTTTAATTCTAAATAACTTATTTTATTATACACCAAATATTTAACATTTTGTTATGATACATAATTTATCCTGGTGGTCAGTTATTTCGTCAAAAAAAAAAAAAAAAATTATGAAACTAGGAGAACATCATGGTATTCTTGAATATAAAAGTGTAAAATATCGGATAAATAGTGCGCGTAAAAGACATCTTGGGCTCCCAAAAATTCGATTCAATAAGCGAAGTGACGTCATAATTTCGGAAAAATTTAAATCAATCTTATTGGTGCATCTTAAAGGAAAAGACAACGCAATTATAATTTTTGCTTCAGACCAAATTCAGAATCACATAAAAAATGTGAAGCATTACTTTTGCGACGGAACATTTGATTGCTGTTCAGAGCCTTTTGCACAAATATAAATAGTAGGTACACTATCCACGGAGACAGGGAGTGACACAATAAGAACAAATATTATACCTATGTTTGCACTATATACTTGAAAATAAAGAAGCGAGTACTTATGAAACCATGCTGAGAATGAGAATTTTGATTTATTTATCCAAACATTATCAAAATTTTACACGCTCTGTGGTGCAAGCGTTAAATAAATACTTTTTTGTCTAACTATAAAAGCAGAAATATCCAGATATATTATTGTTCGGGTTGAGTCTAAGCGGGTCGAGTGGGCGCGGACCCTTATTTCCAGGTTTATTTAATTTTAGGATCATGCTATTTAAAAATGTATATTTATTTATAACCTGGACATAGACATCAGTCTCTGTCCATGTGTGTTTATGTAAACACGCTCTTAGGTATCAACCTAAGAGCGTGTTTACATAAATGATATAAGAAGTTTGAGTAACAAAGTACAGTTCTAAATCTCTAATAGAGCTAAAGATGAATATGATGCCGGCTTCTAGTAGATTTTAAACATGGTTAAAAAAGTTGTGTACAAAATATATATACGTTATAAAAGTAGTAAGTAGACCAGCCATAAGTGTCAAAGACTCCACATTGATGCAATCTCCTATGTAAATAATCCCTGAAAAGTGAAATATCTAAAAGTGGGAAAGTACCAATGTATCTTTTTCAATTCATATACTTCCTGAGTTTATATTGGACTTACTGACATCAGCAAAGGAAACTATCCCTACTAATCCTTACTTTAATATTATTAATGCAAAAGTAACTCTATCTGTCTGTCTGTTACGCTTTCACGCCTAAACCGCTGCACCGGTCGTCATGAAATTTGATAAATTTGACAATAGCCTGGGATATGGAGCCGACATCCACGCGAGCGGAACCAGGGGCAAAAGCTAGTCATCATCATCATCATTTCAGCCGAAAGACGTCCACTGCTGGACATAGGCCCCAGGCTCCTCCACTTCGACCGCTCTTGTGCTTCCCACATCCAGCGGATTCTCGCAGCCTTCACAAGGATTTCGGTCCACCTTTTGGGAGGCCTTCCTACTCTACGTCTTCCAGTACACAGTTGCCACACCAGAACTTTTCGACCCCATCGGCCATCTGTTCTGCGAGTAATGTGCCCTGCCCACTGCCACTTAAGTTCGGCAATTCTTCGGACTATGTCGGTTGCCTTGGTTCTCTTCTCTGCGGATCTCTTCATTTCTGATTCGATCACGTAGGGAAACTCCGAGCATAGCTAGTAAGTAATACAAATATGAAATCGTCAACTGGTTTTGAGCAATCGTAGCAATCAATGCTCGTGCCTTCTCTGCATGAGAAGAGGCCTTTGTCCAGCAGTGGGACGATCATAGGCCTGTAGTATTGTTAGACATTATTTATAATTCTAGTAGAATGAAGTTTCAGCCCGAGTAAGCCTAAAAGTTACTATAGAACAAGAATAATAATAATTGTTGATGTAATGTGTAATGCGCAACCAGTATCAACATGAGCGATAGTCACGGTTATTAAACAACTATAATGAATTGAAAACGTAATGATTATGATCACAAAATATTTCTCCCGTATTGTCTGTCTGTCACAGTGATTATTATTGTCATCGTTGACATTCATCATAACAAGCTTTCTCCTCATTAGGATTGGGAAATTATGTTTTATTTGATTTTATGTTTTTATTTTCATTATTTACAAGTAAAACCACCGACCCCGCTAGATCCAGGATCCGGATACAGAGAGGAGTGAGAAGTAGTGGAAACATAACACGCTGTTGGGGCCAACCTTTATTCTAAATCAATAACATGCTGCATGCTGTTGGGGCTAACCTTTATTCTAAATCAATAACACGCTGTTGGGGCTAACCTTTATTCTAAATTATTAACACGCTGTTGGGGCTAATCTTTATTCTAAATCAATAGCACGTTGTTGGGGTTAACCATTATTCTAAATCAATTAGCCAATGGACGTCCACGCGGACGTAATAAAATCTCGGCGGCAGTTTCTCGCGCACTGAATCTTCAACGAACTGCATAAAACAGCCGCCAAGAGTTTAAAATCAAACTGTGGTTTTTCAACGCGCTGGAATGCCCTCTGTTGGACACTTAATCTCGGTTCAATACAGAAAGTTGAAAATCTAGTGTAGAATAAAACCCCGCCGCGATTTGTTTACGTCTCTGTGTACTTATCACTTCAACTTTATTTTCAACTCCCTGTATTGAACCGCATTACGAATCCAAATGTGCATCCCAGCATTCCCAGCGCAGCGCGTCGAAAAAACAGAACGTTCCATTTTCAAATCTCAGCGTTAAGCAGTGTGGTGAACCAGTACGCAAAAAAAAAACAGAATACAGAAAAAAAAGCACGTGAAAATGTCCCACCACGATATTTTACGTCCATAAGAACGTGGACGAAATGTTTGTGTTTCTCAATAAAGAACGTAATTGATACTCTTTCGTAGGTACTCCTACAGCTTTCATATTTTCTTTCTTACATATATAGAACTGCAAGTAAGACCTTTTGCAAGGTCATCACTCATAATATGTAAGATAAAATCTTATTAGATTAGAGGATATAATACAGTTAAGGAGTCTGCAACCAATCTTGGACGGGCGCTTTCTCTTTTAACAAAGGAAATATATTTTGTTATCATAATCACAGAATAACAGAATTTGTTAAGACTAATTCAAGAAGCCGGGAAGAACCTTTGCTGTGTTTATTTTCAACGCCAATAATTATTGCTGTGTTTTAAAGAGCAAATGAGCAGCGAAATTACAGACATTCGAGGCGGTTTAATTGTTTTAGCAATGTCTTATTCTGATGCCATAGCGAGAATCCCTATGGTGCATAGCGAAATCCGGTTTCCATTAGCTGTCTCGTTCCCTTGTTCAATGTTCGTCAACTTAATGTAAAGAAAACTCGCCTAGCTAAACCAAGCAAAAATAGTTCAAACTCTTCTCGACCGCCATTAAATTACTGCATCTACTAAAATAAAAATATCGTCGTGTTTTGCCACCAACGTCACGCACTTCAGATCATTAGGGTTTTCCATTTCAATTTGGTATTCATGTAAACATGCATGGTGCGTATGATTCGAACAGTAATTGCTATGTGTTATTCAACGCCACGTTTTGATAAAGCTTAGAGCTAGGTAAATCATAATATTGGTTAGGTAAAAGTATCGAATTATTTAGTTTTTGTTAGTTTTGAGTCCATTTTGGCGAAATAATGACCCGGTCAGAATGGGTAGCTTGTCAGTAGAATGTTTTTAAATAAACAAAAACATTCTGCACGTTTTTTTTTATTTTTTCAAGTACGGGGGTTACTTTAATCAATATTGAACTTTGAAGGTTCATATCTCTTAAATTTGTGGTTATAAAAATTACAAAAAAATGTCCAATAATCGGTTTTTTTTATGACTCTCTATTCCTGTAATAATACGCGAATAAATATTACTTTATAATGAGAAAAAAATTAAACTGACTGATCAAAGTTATACGTAGGATGTAGAGTTACCTTGATATCCCCCTATTTTATGGCGTAGTTACAAAGTAACCCCAATTATAATGCCAATACAATTAAAAAAATCAAAATCTTCCAACAGGAAAAATAATTAACTTTTTTAATAAAATTGTTAGTGAATTCTTCAGAAAACGATTTAACAGTTCTTCAGTGTTGCTAAACTGGAAAAAACAACTACCATGTTGCGTTTCATTTTACACAATCAGCGATTTTATATGAAATGTATTTATTTATTTACTAAAGGTAACTGGAAGTTTTGATCAAAGTCATCCCGCGAATCAATGTAACCCCGGTTTACCAGTACTCCCGATCAAGAATAAACCCTCATTCAGCTTATGTCGGTAAAAGATGCCCAAAAAAAGTAAATAGAATTATTGAGTAAACATAAAAAAGTATCTATAAATTGATACAGAGTCTGCCAGTTGTCTAGAGTTGAAGCATTGATTATGGCAGGAATATTAATTTGCCAGTAGGTATTACCAAATCAATGCCACTTATGCACCTGTCAAATCGTTTATCGCTACGATTATTTTTATGCCTTAAACTTCAAAACAATGTTCATTATTTTGTTGTCAGGTACTTCAAATATTTTCAAAAGCTCTATTAATAGGTTTTTATAAAGTTCTGAATAAAGTTATTTAAACTTCGTTAACTGCTGCGAACCAACTTAAATGAAATACAAAGGACGCGGTTTAAAAACCGAGTAGGTAAAGGTTCAAACTAAACAAAATAACAAAGACCAACCTCCATTGTTTCATAAGTCACACACACCACAAGTCTCCACATACCGCATTCATTCCACGCGGGGGCCATTAAAACGCTCAGCGCATACCAACACGCGACAAGAAACACTCCAGTAAATACAAAAAAAAATATTTTATTACTATACTAATTTATAATTAAATACTAAATCTAATTTATCACTTTAAATGTTAACATCGTTTCCGTGGGGGATAACATTATCTTTCTCAGTTACTTCTTCCTTGTCGGAGGGGGTCGTTGGCTCTTTCTTTTCCTCTTCGTCGGCGACCGTCGTGAAGGAAGGCTGAGCAGTCGACTTCTCTACATTGTCTTCTTTGTATGGCTTGTTAGTTTCCACAATGGGCACTTCCCTGTCAACCTCCTTCGCTCTCTCGACGATGCCGGTGACGGGCGCGGTGACGATTAGGTGTCCGTCACTCGACAGATCAGCAGTGACATCAGCGCTGCTGGAGTTCGAAGGCAACGTGTATGTATGGAAGAACTGGCTCGCGAAAATGTCACGGTCATCCTGTTTGGCCTCGTGCGAGCCCTGGATGAAGATGAAGTCACCCTTCACTTTGACTTTCAGGTCATCTTTCTTGTAGTCCTTGACATTCACAACAACTTGGAATTTGTCGTCATCGGCGAAGATTCTGGGTCCGATGTCGGCGAAAGTCGGAAACAGTTTCCAGAGAGGAGCGAAGAGATTGCCGAAGATGGGGAAGCCGAGCCACGGGCTCTCGATGTCTTCATTGGTTATTGTAGTAATGGGTAGTGGCACCGGGCGATCGGTGACCGGCACGGCAGCTGCCGTCGCAAGGATAGCGCATACCGCAAACAATCGCGGCGAAAACATATTGACGTGTGCACTCGTTGGTGATACAACTAGAACTGAGGCCGCCGCGGGTCGCGGAGGCTATATAGAGGTGGTGGGGCAGGGGGGTGCGTAAGCGCATCGCTGGCGATGACGATAGAGTTGTAATGTAAATACGGCAATAGGTACAATACAAACAGGCCTCAGACGGAATGAGTTTACCTTTGATTCATGTTCAAGTTTGGAAACATTGATGTTTCGAACGCATATTAGGAAAACATTTACGTTATGATAGACTCATCTTTCACTACCAGTGGAACTGTTCGTACTGTAAATGGCATTTGTGTTGACACTAGTCGAATGACCGTAGGTAGGCATTATCTTACTCATCTCGGATTGAAAATTCCAAAACTTATTCCATAATATTATCAAAGCTGATAAGATATAAAACGAACCGATAAACACTACAAAGTGAAAAATAAATTTAATTTGGGGAGGTGGTGACTTACGTATTTTTAAATTTATTGTCACCGCCTTCCGAAATTAAAGTTATTTTTCTCTTTTTCCGGAAGTCGATTGTTTTTTTTTTTTTTTTTTTAAGTTTTCTGTCACTTTTTGAAGAGTTACGTTGTCTGTCTCCGAAACGCATCATCAGATCTAAATGAAATTTAAATGGAACCATTTCGGGATAAACCCCTTTCGAACAAAAAAAATATAATTTTGCTAATCCGTCTATATATGACGGAGTTATGCCCGAACATACATGAATATAATATACAGGGTGTCCGGTAATTAATGGATAACCTTGAAATGGTTCATGGTAGAACTAATGACCATTCAGAAAAAAACATTTCTATTTGTATTTTTTCTGTAAAAAAAAATCCAAACAAACAATAACCAACTTCCGAAAAAACACTACAAAGTGAAAAATAACTTCAATTTCAGCAGTCGTGACAAAAATTTTTAATACATATCCAAGGATACCGACTTCCTAAATTAAAGTTATTTTTCTCTTTTTTTCGTAAGTTGGTTGTTTTATTTTTTATTTTTTACAGAAAATGTACAAAAAAATGTTTTCTGAATGTCCATTAGTTCTACCATGAACCATTTCAAGGTTATCTATTAAGTACAGACACTCTTTATATATAAACGTGTCGAATTGATAACCTCCTTCTTTTTGAAGTCGGTTAAAAAATTACATACAACGCTCTGTAGGCAGAATAGTTTCATTTTGCTGTCGCATCTGTAATAAAGCAAAACAAACAGCTCTTTGGCATGAAGCTTGACCTTGTAAGGCCGGCTTCTAGACTGATCTCAGCAGAATTAGCTTATTTACACGTAACAATGAATCAAGCATGTATTAACACTTCCGATGTCACGTCTGTGAATGTGTTGCTGTCAGCACTTTATTATGTCGACTGTACTTTTGTTTTCTTTGTAACTGATCACTTACTGATAATGATTTTTGATGACTGCGGACATTAAACATAATCAGCCTATAACGTTCCCACTGCTGGGACTCAGGCCTCCTCTGTGTGAGGGAATGGGCCGTCCAACACGCGGGCACAGTGCAGGTTGGTAGATGTCACATATGGATATTATAACAGTGTTTTTTGTTTGTCTTCTGGGGATGAAGAGATACAGTATTTCAACCAAAAAAAAGGCCAGTATTTGATTTCGAATACAAAACAGACTGACTGAAGAGCAAAAACTGTTGTTGTACAAAGGCCAGCACATCAAGCTACCCCTAGCTGTCAAATTTCTTTGATAGTTTTTCAACTTTATTACAAAGGAATAAGGTTTATGATCAATTGGGAAAAATTGACAGTTTAGGATAGCTTGACCTGCTGGCGACTGTACCTAGTCACCCCAGAACGCCCGAAGGTAATCCATAACAGATTTCACGAAGAACCTTATTTTAAGCCGGAGACGTTATTTGAGCGGCTTCCTTCGGTGATACAACAATTATTTATATTTGAATCTTTACTATGGTATGGATACCAGTACAACGAACACAATGTTAAATATTAATAGTCATCATTCTACCCTGTCCTCCGCGACTTTATACGCGTGTAGGTATTTTGTAAAAAAAAAAACTCGAGGACATAAAGGAGCTCATGTCGTTTCCAGATGCCAAGGCTACCGATTTTTCATATTTGTTAACGATCGATTAAGTGATTTTGTCGTAAAAAGGTTACAAACAGAGGGGCAGAGAGAGGGGCAGACCGAGTTAGTTTCGTATTTATAATACTAGCTTTTGCCAGCGGCACCGCCCGCGTGAATGTCGAAATCATCCCACGGGAACCTACTACCGGGGTACCTATAAAGTATCCTAAGTGTCAATTTAGGGTTTAAAAACATCTGTGTGCCAAATTTAATGACATCCAAATCCGTTTTGTAGGTTTTGCATGAAAGAGTAACAAACATCCATACATGCATCCTCACAAACTTTCACATTTGCAATATTAGTAGAATTAAGCATGGATTTTCAGAATTATCAAGATTTTTAACTCAAATCGTTTGGGTAATGTGTGATTAGATTCCGTGTGGTGCCGGATGTAAAGAATGGCAACATCCCATCTCTTCCCGTGGGTGTCGTGAAGGCGACTAAGAGACTTACAAGAGAATGGGCAGCAGCGTTCTCTATGCATTTGACTACCATACTGCGATCGCCAACCCGCCTGCCAAGGGTGGCGATTATTGCAACCCTCCTAAATTTGGGGAGGCCTATGTCCAGTAGTGTACGTCTTTCGCCTGAAATGATGATGATGATGATGTATGATTTAACGAATTTTCTGAGCGTCAATGGGTTATCTGATTACAGAAAGATCCACACCGATCTTTCTGTAATCTTGAAAAGTCAAAAAATATATTCACAACCCAAACTCATAACATTTATATCAATTAAACCGATTATCAGGCAGTTTTAAATTGTCAAACTGTAGTCGATTTTAAAACGTAGCTCTAGTAGCGTATCTCTATGGAGAAGAACGGGAAAGAAACTCCATTGACACGCTGAACTAACTAAACAGACAGCTGTGCAGCTGGGGAGTTTGTTGCGCCACTTCTTCTTACCAACTAAAGTACTAGGAAGTGATAAAGGTGGGTAGTAATTTTGATATTCGAAAAGTGCTGATTCTCAGCTTAATTGAAATAAACGTCTTTTGATTTGATCACTCTTTTAAATCAACTGACAAAATAATTTTGAATACAAACTTGTGAATGTCCTACATAAAACAAACGAATTAAAAATAATAATAGTATCATTGTTCTTTAGAACACACACTATTGTCTCCTCAACTTAATAGCTTTATAGATTTTATTTAACTGCTAGATCGTGTATGTAACCAAACATAGTTATGTATTGACATAAGAGAATAATGCCGACGATAGTTATTGAATGCCGATTAATCTGGTAGGTATTCTATTCATTTTGTTTGTCTGTTTATATAGTTGAGGGTTTTGCAAGTATTCTTTCAATTTATGAATGCATAGGTATCAGTTGTATTATTAATTATTATACATATAAAGTTGAACGATTACAATAAGTACACATTTCCGAATTGTTGGAAACAACCGACTTCCGGAAAAGCATTACAACAAAGTGAAAAATAACTTTAATTTCGGAAGGCGGTGACTTTGGATATGTATTTAATTTTTTGTCACCCCTTTCCGAAATTAAAGTTTTTTTTTTCACTTTGTAGTGTTTTACCGGAAGTCGATTGTTGTTTCGGAAAAAGGTTTTTTGGTAAAAGGTTTTTTATACTCCAATTTGAGTGCAGAAACTCTACCTATAGCCCAACAGGAAACATTAGTAAGGTATAGAGTCCCGGAGGCTAGGTTTGTGCCCGGCAGATGGCAACACCTTGCCCCTTATTATAATAATGGTATTTACAAAATCAGCCTATAATGTTCCCACTGCTGGGACACAGGCCTCCTCTCTGTGAGAGGGAGTGGGCCGTAATCTACCACGTGGGCCCATTGTGGGCTGGTAGATGTCACATGTCTATGAATTTTCTATTCTAGGATACGCAGGTTTCCTCGCGATGTTTCCATTCACCGTTTAGAGAGCACTGGTGATGAAATAATTTACACAAATTAATGCGCCTGTCCGGGTTCGAACCTACGACCTACTAGTGAGTCTCAGCCGTAACCACAGTGCCACCACTGCTCATGGTATTTAATTAAACTTAACTGGCGAAATTTGGGTGTACTGTAGGTACACCTCTGTCCTACCCTTGGAGGAAACAAGGCGTGATGTTATATATGTTAAATATGTAATATCTGGATGACCGCTTTTGTTTCTTTTTGTATGACGTTTTCTAAAAATGAAACCTAGCTAGATCGATTTATCGCCCCCGAAACACCCTGCATACTAAATTTCATGAAAATCGTTGGAGCCGTTTCCGAGATTCAGATTATATTTTTATATTATACATATGTACAAGAATTTCTCGTTTAAAGGTATTAGATAGATAAATATTCCAACACTTATTTAAACATTATTCTGAATATTCTGGTCGGTACAGACAATAATATTCACTGGAATTTTCTTTAAAAACACGCATAATTTACATTTCTTTCCGACGTGGCCGTATGACTCAAGCCACACTTTATTCATTATTGTACCAACATGAATCAGTCTATTATTCATGCTTATTCACCCAAGTTATACCTAACCATTTAATCGTCGGCATTTAAGGTGTAGGTAATTGAGCGAATTGATAACGTGTTCATTTATGATTCGGTAAGACGATGCATTGACAAACTGACTTCCAAAAATGACTAATAAGTAATTAGGTTTTTTTTTGTAAGACAAGTTAGTCAAAGTCCAAATCAAATCATTCAAATCAAGATGGCCACTAAAAGGCATGTTCAATGCCAAAATGTAAAATAATGCATATAATTTATTCAAGTTGCCACTTCCAAAAAGTTGTTTCGCATAGAGTTGGATGAGCAAGAAACTCCATAGTTACTATTTTAAAATGTTCCACAATATTTCTTATACATTATAAATTTCCCAAACAGGGTGGTTTGAGTTCTATACCAAGAGACAATGCAGCATGGGACTTCATGGATATTGAATCTAATGCAAGATTTTGTAAGATATGGAGACTTTGCGTAGTCTAGCAGGGTAATTGTTTAACATACTTACCAATGGGTAATGTCATTACATTCAACAGCATTCACTGTTGTATTTACTCAGTCGAGCAGACAAATTTTTCCAACATACCAAACAATGGATTAGGACATACTCATACATAAACTTACACAAATTTCCGGAGGTAGGCAGAAACTACAGGACGCCACCTGCTGCGTTCCTTACATACTCCTTTTGCTTCATTTACGTTCTTAAATCAGTGGCCTTAGTGTGAGTTTCATTTAACCACCTCGATCAAACGCATGGAGCGCGTTCGGTGCCCCGATTGGTCCGTCACCAATCCAGGGCCAATCGGAACGCCAAACGCGCTCGAAGCGTTTGATCGAGGTCATACACGCACACCAGTGGCAAGTAATATTGACCTTTCTGTAGAACATCACCACTAAGGTCATTATTATAAGTCCTCCCGGGTGTCCCCTCCCAGCATTTCCACTCAGATCTGCCTTATAAATTTAATACCTTTTGTTGGTCGCCAAGACTAAGTCTGAACCAAGCCTAAGAGTTTTATATCTGTTGCCATTGCGATGCCTCGTAAGTCACGTCCACGAAAGACATCACCATAGGTTGTGCGTCACCGGCACATAAGGCATAGTTACCCTTCAAGGAAACAAAACAATAGCGTTAGGATCCAGAGTACAATATTACAATAGTTGCTCTTGACAAACTCTAATACAGTCAGGGAAACCTACGTGAATTTGCCTCGTTTTTTTTATTTGGGTGGGAAATCATCAAATGACTTCTTCCGCTCTAGGTGGAGCAGGAAAGCGTGTCAGACTTTTACGTCTAAAACCCACCCATGTTCCCTCAGTAGCCCGTGTGCCAGGGGCGGCGGTATCTCTTTCGAAAAACGCGCACCCCTGGCAGGCATCGGCCCTTGCGTACCCCTCGGTCACCCTGCGATGGGTCAGCACAGTGGCCCCGCCACCTACCACTTACGGCTGCAGGGGATAGGGAGAGCGGCCAACGCTATACCGACACTCCTCTTCCCTTGCAGCCCCATCGCGTCCGCCATCAAACGGTGGCGGCCCCGTCCAGGCCACGGAAGGGAAGAGTGCTACTCAAAAGTACCGGCAGACCTCCTCTACCGAAGCCTAACCCTCAGCCGCGATGCCTCCCTCATCGCGGCCCACCTCAGTTACGGTGCACCCCACCACATCCTATTTTTTGGCCGCTACATCGTCGTCGGCTTTGAGGCAAAAGCCCTGACGAGCGGCCCACCTTGGGGTTCCTCTTCGCTTCACCGTGGCCGGGAGACCATGGCTACTGAGCCCCCCCGCAACAACAATGCGGGAACCCATTCGGGGGGGGGCAATTTGCCGTGTTATAGTCATTGTCATACAACTTCAAACAAAAGTCACATAATGATGGGTGTTTTGAATATATGGACAATTTAAGTTGGTACTAAGTCAATTTGCTCAAAAACAAATTTTCCTCTTTTATTAGACTCCACATCCACATTACGTACTAAATAACTCACCAAGGGCCAGTTAAATGATAAATGATTTATTTCTGTAAGTAGGTTTGTACAAACACTTTTACACGTCAATCATATTTTTTTAAACTAGATGAGGTCGGCGTTTCCTATCTGACTATTACGTTTACTATCTGAGAAGAAAGGCCGAAACAAACTCAGAGGTCGCAGTCTCTTTTAAAGTCCAGACATAATCTTGGTCAGATCATGTGAAGAAGACCATGTATGTGGATTGGTGTCTGAAATGGTCTTTTGAGGAAAGAACCACACAGGTTGAGTGGACCTGTCCATTCAGTGCACGCATGTATCAGTAATCATACGGCTCAACTCAGAACTTAAGGAGCTCAACGATTTGACGAACAATACCAAAGAAAAGGCATTTGGGTAGGCCGCATAAAGTACTCAAACTGCCAGATTAACTTTAAAAATGAACTGAGAAAGAGATGAAACACAAAAACAAAAATACCACATAGTCCTCACATTCACAATAATTAAAGCAAAAATAATATTATGCTTCTCAAAGTAAATATTCATGTCAAAGTGTATATAATAATAATCAAATGTCAAAGTGTATATAATAATAATCGAATGTCAACGAGCAAAACAAAAATAAAAACAAGATTCAGTATACAAAATTGGAGCAGGTCAATCCCAAGCTTTTTTGTCCTCAATATAATCTTTAACAGTATAAAAGGCTTTCAGGCACAACTTACGTTTAATGAATGATTTAAATTGATTGAGACTTAGATCTTGAACATGGCTTGGAAGTTTATTATAAAAGCGTATACATTGACATCTGAATGACCCACCTATTTTCTTGAGCCTTGTTGATGGTACAACAAATTTGTGTTTGTTTCTAGTATTTATACTATGGATATCACTGTATTTTTTAAACAATTTAATATTTTTATGGGCATATAAAAGATTTTCATAAATATACTGTGAAGGCACAGTCATTACATTAATCTCCTTAAAAGTTCCAAAGTGACCCCTAAAACGCTTTAAAAAATGAGATTTGACAAACTCTAGTCTGTAAAGATGTGTCATAAAAGTTAACTTAGAAATTCGGAGGTGATAAAATAGGTGACTAAAATATTTAAAAAAAAACCCTACTGGGTTACAGGAATAGTTGAGCTGACTCAAACCATAATTTTCTCTTCTGAGTATGTATGTATTTATTTATCCTGTAAGCTCAGATTATAAAACACAGGCAGATAGACCGCGCGGAACACCAAGAGTGCCAAAAAAACAAATACTAAAGCGTCGCATGGCATATAACGCGAGGTTATTTTTATTTTTTATTTTTGTTGGGTGGGAAATCATCAAATAACTTCTCCCGCTGTGGGTGGAGCAGGAGGGCGCGACTGACTAAAACCCACCCGTGTTCCATCAGTAGCCTGTATGTTAGGGGGCTGCTTTATCTCTTTCGAGCAAACCCGCAATGCGAGGCTGTAGTATATTTTTTTTGACTCTTGGGTGCTCCGCGCGATCTATTTGCCTTTGTTTTGTAATCTAAACTAAAAAAAAAACTAATACTAAAGCGTCGCATTGTATGTTACATAAAATGCGACGCTTTAGTATTTGGTTTTTTGGCCTCACTCTTGGTGTTACGCGCGGTCTATCTGCCTTTGTTTTATAGTCTGAGCCTGTACGTATCACAATTGCGAAATAGCCCAAAACTCACTGAAAAACATGGCTGTGGAACAGGTGGGTGCAATCACGGCGGGCATAGATAAAATATGATTCGCAACGACCGTGACACGTATATATTTCATCATCATCATCATCATATCAGCCGAAAGACGTCCACTGCTGGACATATTATATTCTGTATATATTTACAGAATTATAATCGTAGATGTCAGTAATGAAACCCTGCAAGTTCATGAAATCCCATTGACTGACTATTTCATGAAAAATCGTTCAACATACAACCTGACAGTTACCTGCAAATTTTCTGAATTTCACGATCTACCTTTTTTTTGGTTCGGAAATCATCAAATAACTTCTCCCGCTCTGGGTGTAGCAGAAGGGCGTGTCAGACTTTTACTGACTAAAACCCACCCGTGTTCCTTCAGTTGCCTGTGTTAGCGCATCCTGCTTAAGCCAGCACCCCAAAACTTAAGTTCTATATTAGCGTTGTAGATGATTCAAGCCGTCTTTGTTCCTATACAAAGTAGGTACTTTTTGTGCTAAGACAACAAGTCCTCAGTACGTAAGTCAAGTTCAAGGCCTGTGACACTGATGACGCAGGTTATACGCTGTAGCTTGTTCGACTGGAGGATTTACTTTCCTTTGTGAGGAAGGCAGAAATCCATGTGGCAAAATAATTTAACAATATTTAAAGTATAGTAAGAGTTGTTTTAGATAATCAGGATTTTTTTATTTTATTGGTTCTAATCTAACTAACGAAGATGCATTGGTGGGTCAGTGGTATCGACATCCACTTAAGAGTCTTACTTTACTTTGCGTAAATAATTTAATCACCATTGCTCTGAAAGCAGTGAAATTGTGAGGAAACTGGCATTTCCTAGAACCAACATTTCTAAGAAATGTGACATCCACCAACTCGCATTGGGCTCAAGTGGTAGATGCTCCCTCTCGAAGAGAAGAGGCCTGTGTCCCAGGAGTGAGAAAAGTATACCTATACCTTATGACTAACTGCATGCAAAAACTGCATGACTACATAATCTAAAGGAAAACCAGTTTTAATGTCAATCGACTGAAGGAAGGTAGAATCTAGTCATTATGAGATTTTTTAAACCGTTTTATTCCGTTTTCAGCCCCAAGTTTCTAACAAACTAACTAACATATTAACAGTCGGAAAAGCGATCACAAGGATGGAGATTTACATGCTTTTAGTAATTGGATTTAGTTTAAACTTTGCACTTAAAGCTTTTAGTTCAGATGAATTCAGAATTATCGTCGTTAAAAGGGATAGATGATAGAGAGTACAGACATGAAGTCAGAGGGGCAATTCTGCTAATATTTAATATTCAAGAACGTTCACAGTCTGATCTCAGTGTCAATATGTCAAAAATTCCTAGAGTTTCCATACATTTCTGACACATTTTTGAAATTCGATTGTCGCTGAGATGACACTGCGAACGTTTTTAATTACGAGAATTGGCCTTCTGGTGATTTAATTACTAAGCCTCTTACCAACTATTTGAATCAAACTATCATTTTTCATATTTCTGACTTTGCCTAGGTGCATTCGTTAAAAATTACATAAACACAACATCTCAGCTTGTTTCCCCGATAGGTTAGGCAGAGATGTATACCTATACAGGGTAAGTTTTTATCCAGTGCGCAAATTGTAACCATGAATTCAGCATATCATTCTAGAACCCCTAGCGCAGAAATTTTTCGACGGTAGTACCAAAAAAAATCTGCTGTCATAGAAAAGTGCAATACCTACGCGGTCAAAATGTATGGAACAGCAAATTTTTTTTTTGCCTATCCCGCGCAAAATTTCTGCGCTAGGGGTTCTAGAATGATATGCTGAATTCATGGTTACAATTTTCGCACTGGATAAAAACTTTTCCTGTATAATACACCCACATTTTGCCATATAAGATTAAGTCCCATGTAGTTATAAATAGAGGGCGAGCTTATTGCCATCAACCTATCACAAATCATGAAGAAGAAATTGAAGAATAGAAGTGCAAGATAGAAATACCCTAAAACACTTTGCCCGGCCTGGGAATCGACCACTAGACCAACAAGGCAGTTATTTTAAATACTACTTTCTGAAGCACATGGCTGAGAAACCAAAACGTAAATGCATATACTCGTACTACTGCACGTCTACTTTATTTAAGATGCCGACTACTTTGGTTAGTTTAAGCGGATTCACCCGGAGTTACCTTTTGTTACATTACACGCTAAAACCACAAAGCAGTATGAGATTGCTAGAATAGACTTTATGAAACAGCTCTCAAACGTAACATTCAAACATGAGCCTTTAGTTTGCAAAATAGGGATTGATTTTTTTCTGAAAAGAAAGGTTGGTATCAGACACTTGTGTGCGAGTAACAACAAATGGCGACCACAAATCCATTTGTGACTTGTGGTCATATAGGCAATTTACCTCTACACCGTCCATTAAACCTTCTGGTGTTCAGCAGGCTTAGCATGACGCTTCCTATTTCTACTCTACAGTAGAATAGAAATCGCTTGTCTACATTTCTCAGTACAAAACTGTCAATTATCTACACGGAAACGCATTTTTGTCTACTCTTCCGTCGACAAAACGCTTCTCTACGGTTGTCGTGCTAAGCCTGCAGCTGTGGTTTCAAAAGAAAAGTTTCTTATGTCTCAAGTACCTGACACATGACAGTAGCTTCTGACGTTTGACGCGTCAGTATCGCAAGTGTTTGACACTTGGTAAAAACAAACATCTTTCGGCGTTTTTCAATATCCGACAGGAGTGTTACGCATGATGTTGCATTTTCCACGCAAATGTTACACTTGATATTACAAGTGCGACCCGAATGTTGCACATTATGTTGCAAGTTGCGACCTGAATGTTACACATTATCTTACATTTGGCGTGATGTTTAATTTTCAATCTTTTGTAATGTCCCCGTGGGCATGTAATTTCATTCAAACATAAGATACGAGTATCAAAGAAGCAATTAATTGAACATCAACAAAATAATAACTCTGTTAATTGGTTTAAGAGAACTCATCTCGTTTGTCACACACAGTCGTCTGCAATGGAGCCAACTGAGGTCCGAAATGAAGCAATCAGCAAGTTCTATCTCCCAGGTTTCATTAGCATGTATTATTACGGTGTAGTTCTGTACTTGTGTTAGTTTGATAGGTTTGAAGTTAAAAGGCTATTTAAGGTCAAAAGGTAAGGGATCTATCGAACTGTTATTACAATTATGAGTAGAAAGAACATCTACAAATCTGCTTGTTTTATAGCAAAAGTTTCCTAAGACTGTGGTGGCTGCCACATTAGCCACATAACGTCAGCCGATAACTGTCGTCACTGAAACGTTATTTATGAAAGTAAATTAGGTAGACGCGATTAGACGCCAGATACCCTGGCACTTCCCGGTTAAGGGCAGAATTTCCCAACATCAGAAAAAAACTTATCCGTGGAAGAATATCGATGTTTGACAGTTTTGCGCCTGACAAAAATTCAAAATTATTCCTCGAATAAAGATATCTCATGAAAACAATATTATGACTCAATTTGGCATGATTTAAGCACCTAAAAATAAATTCAATGTCAGACATTTGTACATACCAAACGCATTATCTTTTTTCGTTCTTGAGTTCTGAAAAAGAGCTACTGAAAATGGAGTGCGTTAATTATATGATCTAAAATGGAATTGTGTCATCACTGCAGTGTAAATTAGTTAACAAACAATCTATTTATATTTAAGAGCTGGTTTAACCCATGAATTGTGTCTAACGACGTCACAAAAGTAAACTGTTGCCATTTTCTGCTCTTTATTATAATCACACTATACTCCATCGGTTTAGGTAGTTAAATAAAGGTAAACAAAAAAAAAACACGTGACACATAGATGCGACACCTTTTATTTCAAATGTTAAAATCATGATAATTGTATTCATATTTATTTAGAAGTAATAGGCTCTATTCTGAATCTGTTAAACTATCTGTAACAGTAATAATAAATCGTTCTGTAGTACTATCAATTATATTTATTTTGATAGCTATAGTAACACAATTTAACAAAATGGAAACGCACTCGCAAAATAAAAAATAAATAAAAAGGCGTCTGGTTAACCAACTCAACGTAATACCTGCCTCTTCAGTTGCCATTCTACATCACAGTTGTACTTTTCAATTTAGCAACGTTATATAATTCGCTGTATTTTCTAAAAGGTTTAGGGAACCTGTCCTTTTGGGCTCTCTACAATAGGCAGATTACAAAATATTATATTATTAAAATAAATCTAACAAAAAAATGTGCTCAATTAGTTACATCAAGAGTAACTTAAGAATAAATGATAAAGTTTAATAAACAATAATGAAAGAGGAAACTATCGTATTAATTAACCATAAATTTGCGCCATCGTATTTTTAAACAAGAAAGTGTCAACTATAAAAAACCCTTTTTACGATTTGTTTGCCTTTATTTTTTCTATTGGCTTTTACCACTTTTTTTTTAAATTTCGTTACGTTAAAATGAAAACGTCATGATACTTCGTATGTTTCCAAACTTGCTCCTTTAGCACTATGTTGCAGGGTTACATCAAAGGCATAGATAGGTAAAAGTTAATGCCTTGTCTGTGTACTTTCTAAATGAATCATAATCACTGAGTCACGGTAAAGGTAAACGTCGTAACGCTCGTCCTTTCTCTGTTTATAAGTCAACGTTCGCATGGTTGTAAAAATATCGCCGCGGGATTTTTACGCGCATTGGATCTTTAACTAACGCACAGACTTGCACCAAGAGATGAAAATCGAATCGGTGGGATGCACTCGGTTGGATTCGCAATTGTCAGTTCAACACCTGGAGTTACCAAACGTGATATGTAGAACGCCTGCCACAATTTTTTTACGTCCGTGTGGACGTAATCTAATGATTTACGAGTATTTGCCCTATCGTTGGTTAATTAAGTATCAGTTGAAATTGTTCTTTTTTAATGAGTTACACTTTCATGCTTGACTTCTTAGTTTTTCCTATGAGATAGATGGGCTAAAGTCGACACCCAGTGGGTGCCAATAAACGGCTTTATCATCAAGCCAGGTTTGTGAAACGCTGGCGTGAAGACATGGATTCAAAATTTTGATGATTTAGTGGTCAGAGTCAGAGATATAAACTTAAAATAATTAATTTCCTATTCCACGAAGCACACCTACGAATATCATTCGCATAGTGCGGGGACTAAGAAATAAAAATGTCGATAGAAGAAAATATTTATTATTTAAAAACCTAATTTCTAACATCATTCAGTTTCATTATAATAATGTGACACAATATTCGTCATTTTTGTAATCTTACTATTTAAAATCATAGATTGTTTCATAATTACAATCAAAACTTGGACAAGTAACATAAAACTAGAGTATTTTGATTATTAGTTAAAAGTAAAAAATAATAAATATTTTCTTCTATCGACATTTTTATTTCTTAGTCCCCCGCCTTATGCGAGTGATATTCCTAGGTGTGCTTCGTGGAATAGGAAATTAATTATTTTAAGTTTTTATTTGAAGCCCACCTACGGGTATGCTAAGTGGAATACTTTAGGTGTGCTTCGTCTGGGTATGCTTTTTTGGGTGTGCTTCACGGAATACCTCCATTTTATGAAGGAATTTGGTTTTCCGTGTCTGTGTGACCGTGTTGTTCTTCTAAACTACGCAACCGATTTTGATGCAGTTTTCAATTCATTTGTAAAATTTATTACTGGACTTTTATAAGTATAAAACATTTATGATTTTTAAATATACATTAATAAATAAATATCAATATTTTGACAAGTCGTAAATACAGTGCAAAAAAGGGTTCGCTAATTATGAATAAGATAAAGTTTTCCCAATTTTACTTGGATATTCTTTCTTAGTAATAATTATTTTCTCAACACATTCACGACTATATGATCCATCCATATATGTGTACAGTGGTACACTATATTTCCGTGCTCAACTGCGACTGGAAAAAAAATATCGGACGCGATGGCCGATTGTTTTCACCAACAGCTCACACTAACAGAAGGGGAAATTCATACCAAGACGTCTTGTTAACGTTGTGACGAGAAAGTACCTACCTACTTACGACTTTGTTGTGATGTATGTCAGACCGATACTCATATTAGTAAGTGGAATGGTTTGGTCGATGTTGATTTGGCTTGAGCAAAAAACTGTTGTAAAATCCTTGGTTTTTAAGGTATTCTAAGTATTATAAAATCTGCTTGTTCATATTCGAAGCTGTATACAAAGGGCGTAGAGACATCGATGCGGAAACTGAAACCATACATTCAGTAGATTCTAAACCCTCTAGAGTAGAATGTGTCGTCAGTTATCAAAAAACTTTTTTCAAAAAAATAACAACCGACTTCCAAAAAAACACTACAAAGTGCAAAATAACTTTAATTTCGGAAGTCGGTGACTTTGGAGGTGTAGGTATTTTAAGTCTTTGTCACCGCCTTCCGAAATTAAAGTTATTTTGCACTTTGTAGTGTTTTTTTGGAAGTCGGTTGTTTTTTTTTTGAAAAAAGTTTTTATTTTTCACTTTTTAGTTATCTACCCCACACCAATTCGAAATTTCATCATCCTTAGGGTCAAAACAATGCATATTTATGCGATAGCAGCATTTGCGGTTGATTTGCTGTAATGTTTTGAAGAGTTCCGTGTCTGTCTCCTAAACGCATCATCAGATCTATATGAAATTTATATGGGACCATTTCGAAATAAATCCCTTTCGAACAAAAAAAGAATTTTGAAAATCCGTCTATATACGACGGAGTTATGCCCGTACATACATAAAAAAAAAAAAATATATAAACATGTCGAATTGATAACCTCCTTCTTTATGAAGTCGGTTAAAAAAATGTTGCTGTTTCATAAAAAAGTGCCTACGCAGCCAAAAAATGTATGGAACTTCATTTAGCATTTTTTTTATAACTGAAAAGTAATTCAACCCAAAGGGTTCATGATCATGTACTGAGCCCATGGTCCCATGGCTCATGCCCATGGAAGGCCAAAACCGGTTGAACCTCACCACTTCCTAGTGCTTTAACTGGGTTGAAGAAGTGGCGAAATAAACTCCCCAGCAGCAAAGCTATCTCTTAAGATGTAATTTACATTACTAAACACAAAACATATAATTAAATTATTTGCCATATTTCAGCTAACACACGTCAATATAACAACAAAACATAGTAACTAAACTCAAGTAGATATAAATAATAAAAACAAAACAATAAACGTAAACAGAGCTCAATAACCAAATTAAAGTCTATCTCTGTTCTTATAGAAGTTGGTATACGTATTTTGTACCGTTTAGTACTTACAAGAGAACAACAAAGAACTGGTTCCAACACGTATCTCATAAACACTTGGTAAAATTTTCCTTAATTTTTTTGAGTTAGCTTCGTGTATATCCTTGAACTTGATACTCATAGCAAGTAAGTCGGTTGTGTGTTAAAAAGGTGAATCACGAGTTAAGAGGAAAACTTCATCTGTTACATAACTACGTACGAAATATTCCACGATCACACAAAAAAAAAAGAAAAGTGGATCCATCGAGGAAAATCGACATAATTTCTTACAATTGTGCTTTGAATATTAGAAGGAAAATTTAAGTTAGAGATCAATTTGACTGACAATAAATTTTCCTGACTTTACAAAAAGTTGACTATATAGAGATTTTGAATAGTAGTATTCTAAAAGGCCCTTCAATTATCTTCAAGTTAGTGATTCGTTTTTTCTTTTTGGGTGGGAAATCATCAAATAACTTCTCCCGCTCTGGGTGGAGCAGGAGGGAATGTCAGACTTTTACTGACTAAAACTCACCCGTGTTCCCTCAGTAGGCTGTGTGCCAGGAGCGGCGGTATCTCTTTCGGCGAGGGTCGACTTTGACTTTATTATCATTTCATCAAAACCCAACATGAAAATCAAAAGTAAACAAACTAAGCTGAGAGAGTTAGTACTTTTTGAACGTCATAATTACATAAGACAGCCCCAGAAACGCCTGCACTTCGCCACTTCCTAGTGCTAAGAAATAGTGGTGCAAAAAATTCTGAAAGTTTTGGCCCAACTTAAGGTTAGAAGAACTTGATTCTATACAAAAGTAAGTTAGAAGAACTTGATTCTATACAAAAGTAAGTAAAATAATGAACATTACCAAAAACAAAACATTAAATTATATTTTACATCATCATCATTTCAACTGAAAGACGTCCATTGCTAATCATAAATCGGCCTTCACCAGGTCATCGGTCCATCTTGTGGGACGCCTTCCAACGCTACGTCTTTCAGTACCTACACGGTCCTACTGCAGAATCTTTCGGCCCCATCGGCCATCTGTTCTGCAAGCAATATACCCACCGCCCACTGTTGGCAATTCTTCGGGCTATGTCAGTTACCTGAAATGAAATGTTTATTTATGTAAGTAGATCTTATAAGCCACTTTTTTACACGTCAATATTTTGTTGGTTAATATTTTAAAAACTAGATGGCGCCAGCATTTCCTAGCTGACTGTTCCTTGAGAAGAAAAGCCGAAACAAACTCAGACGTCATGGTCTATTTTAAAGTCCAAACATTATATTCTTTGAATCTTATGTGAGATTAACGATGCAGGGCTAAGCCTGGAAAGGCTTTTAGAAGAAAGAGCCATTGCAGCTTTCCCAACAGACGCGCATGTATTTATCAGTCACCAAGTAGCTCAACCCTATTTTAGCGTTACCTTTTTTTACCTTGACTATCCTACGGATCGCTTCAAAATAAAATACGTAAAATGATGGCAAATAAATTAAATTATTTGCCATCATTTTACATTCATATTTTTACAATCTGACGACAGGGCATGGACCATGGCGGTTGCTACCTAAGTAATAGGTAGGTAAAACGGGCAGTTGTCCGCAACTCCACGTCACAGCGCGTATTTTGTGTACGGCGGTTGCTACCTAACAAATTAAGTTCAATACATGCCTAACATGACATGTTACCTAGTCTTACCTATCTATAGGTAACTTCACGATGCTACCTGCGTAGTTAACAACGATAAACTAAGCACGACGTGCATTTATGTTTAAAAACATTTGCGTCCATTCCTGGAACCGAGCTAAGGAAATCACGATATTATCGGATTCGCATATATTCATGCTCTTAATATAATAACCATTTTATGAGCACGATTCATGTATATTTATTTATATCACACTTATTCTTTCCCTGGTATAAAAATATTTTATCTATAGTACCTATCGTCACCCACGCATCAGTCTCTTTATCACTTTCGAATCCAGCCACTTTTCATAGAACTCATACGCCATGCCGCTGTACATATTACAGCTGAACCCTCGCTGAGGATTTTTGGCACTTCGTCTTGTTAGCGAGTTGATAGCAATCTAAATACAGTCAGCTCTATATGGTGGAGCACACGGTGGAGCTCTGCCCGGCTTGGGTGGAGCACCGCCGTGTCCTCGTGGAAGCGATCGGCGGAAGCGATCTCTCGCATCCGGCCCTGGTCCAGGCCATGGTACGGAGCGAGAGAGCATGGGTAGCTGTCACCTCCTTCTGCGAAGCAGTAATGCTCGTGAAGAGGAAGGCGGCGCACGTGAAGGAGAGGCTAATATATGCGCCCTCACGGCCCTAGCCTCCGCTGGAGACGCCCTGGGCGTCGGGAATCCCAGGCCGATTCCTGGCCACCGTAGGCGTGGGCTTGCGGACGGCGAGTAATGGGTAGCTCGCTGTCCGGTAAGGACCAAACCCAGGTCGACGGCGCGTTGTGTTCCAAGCGCGCCTCAAAGAGATATCAGCACCAACTGGTGGGGTCCGCAAGGGTCCGCAAGGCAACTGAGGGAACACGGGTGGGATTTAGTCTGTAAAAGTCTGACACTTTTCCCGCTCCGTCCAGAGCAGGAAAAGTTATTTGATGATTTCCCATCCAGAAAAAATATAGTCAGCCCAGAATTTGGCTACGAGCTTGGCACTTACAGCACTGAACATGTTAATGGTAGGTTAGTGGAGCTTCGTCGTCATATGTCCTTATTCCAATTTATTTGCGGTTGGCGCAACATCTATCTTTCTTCCAAGTTCTCTCTTAGCCTGCCTGCCTTGTTGGTCTAGTTTTCGTAAGCGCTACTGCTGAGAATAGGTCCTGCGATTCCCAGGTCAAACAAAGTGTTATAGGGTTTTCCGTCTGGAATTTCTCACTAGGCCCGGTCGATGGCAATATGCTCACATGGGCCTTAACCATACGGGTGAAATGTGGCCATACTATAAGAACAACTCTGCACATACCTTCGGGGAAACAGGGCGTGATGTTATGTTTTGTTCTCTGTCAGTTGTGAACTCGTCCCCTTTACAGCTGCCCAGTGGAGCCTTTTAGCAAACAAAATTTTATTTCACCGTTTTTCCATCGTCAATTCATTCAGACATAATATTATTAAAAATCAATTGAATGCTTGGTGATGGATGATGACTTATTCTTAATTTAACTATTTATTTAATGTGTGTGTGAGTATATACTCAATTATGTGTTCTCGGTGTGAGCTCGATGACCTGTAATAATTGAGTGTGAAAATAAATAAATAATTTTAAACCGAATGATTATGAGAATGAAAGTTGTGTGCCACCACCGCTTCTACAGAGGGCGTCAAAATTGGCGAGGTCAATTCACACTTTTATAAGACGAATAAAAACCTCTTTATTTCTGCTAGAACAATTCTAGCTAACTTTAATCTAATAAAGTTTCAAATCTGTCTTAGCTCCCAAAGGATTGAAGCTCTATGCAGCCATAATGAACAGCGCAGTATTATTATGATAATAAATTAATGAAATGGAAATTTAATTTGGAATAGCTGCGTGGTCATTTGGGGCATAAAGATATTTACATGGAATTTAATTTAACTTGGGCCCGCATAATGAGACGATAATCACTGCCAATTTCATATGCAGAAGTTATTAGCTCTGTGAAACTGTGTGCTGTCTCTGTTTAAATTCCTAAAATCATGAAAATTACCAAATATCTTTCATTTATAAGGACCTGCTTTTGCCAGCAGCTTCGCCTGCGTGGAGACGGAAATTAACAATTATCCTCAAACATCAACCAAATTAGTAGCCGCCAAGGTGGGGCCGCTCGTCAGGTCTTTTGCCTCAAAGCCGACGACGTAGCGGCCAAAAAGTAGGTTGCGGTGAGGTGCACCGCAACTGAGGCGGGCCGCGATGTCGGATGGGAGGCATCGCGGCTGAGGGTTACAGGCTGCGGCGGAGGAGGAGTGCTGGTATAGCATTGGCCGAAAAGTGGTAGGCGGCGGAACCACTGTGCTGACCCGTCGCAGGGGGACCAAGGGTGCCAGACACAGGGTCGTCTGGGGCCCTTATGCTATTTGGTTCCTGGGGTGGTCATGGCGTGCCATGTGGCCTAATGCACCGGTGATAGGGGTTATTCCCCACCGAAGAGGGTCCGGTGACAGACAGCCGCGGCGGGTTCGCGGATGACTTGCGCATTTCCGTGTTCCTGCCTCAAGCGGCACTGGAGGACACCGTGGAGTTGTAGTGGGTTACAGTCCCACATAACTGCGCTATATCCGCGTGGTAGGCGCAGTAGGCAATAGGCAATAGCTTCCGCAGGAGACGCCCTGGGTGTCGGGAATCCCAGGCTGATTCCCGGCCACCGTAGGCGTGGGCTTGCGGACGGTGAGTAATGGGTAGCTCGCTTTCCGGTAAGGACCAAGCCCGGGTCGACGGCGCGTTGTGTTCCACGCGCGCCGTCAGAGATGGTGGGGTCCGCAAGGGCCGATGCCTGCCAGGGGTGCGGGTTGTTCGAAAGAGATGCCGTCGCCCCTGGCACACATGCAACTGAGGGAATATGAGTGGTTTTTAGTCAGTAAAAGTCTGACACGCCATCCTGCTCCACCCAGAGCAGGAGAAGTAACTTGATGATTTCCCACCGTAAAAAAAAACCTAGCCTATTGGTGTAAACCGTATGATAATCCATTCAGTACTTTTTGAGTTTATCGTGAACAGACAGATAGACGCGGCGGGACTTTGTCTTATAATATGTAGTGATTTTATATTTTACCGAATTTGTAATAATATTAGGTCTTTACCTATGAAATTGCCGTTCTGCAGTACTGGCCATTTCAAATCAAAATAATTTTTGTTTGGCTAAGAATTCTAATTTCAAATTAATTTTATTTTAAAAACATGGATTTTTTTTTCTAAAAGTAGTCATTTCTTTATTGATTAGTGTTACATTTTCATCGCATTTCAATCTTTTTCGTCATCATGGATACGTTAAAAATTCGAGTAATTATGGAATATGAGTACCGTCGTGGCAGCAACGCGGCACAAGCGGCACGCAACATCAACGACGTTTACGGAGCTAACACTACAAACCAACGCACCACCTGTTATTGGTTTGCTCGCTTCCGTTCTGGAAATTTCGACCTGAAAAATGAACCTCGCGGTCGTCCGAAGACTTTGGTCGACAATGACGAATTAAAGGCGATTGTGGAAGCTGATGATACACAATCTACGGCTGAATTAGCAGCAGCTTTCGACGTTAGCGTCAAAACAATATTGGTCCATTTGCGTCAAATTGGCAAGGTAAAAAAGCTTGACAAATGGGTGCCCCACGAACTCAATGATCGCCAGCGCGAAGTACGCGTCGAGACGTGCCTTGCACTGCTCAACAGACACACAAATGAAGGAATTTTGAACCGCATTGTTACCTGCGATGAAAAATGGATTCTGTTTGATAACCGTAAGCGCTCAGCAAGTTGGTTGGATCCTGGTTCAGCACCTAAACAATGCCCTAAACGAAAACTTACCCCTAGAAAAGTGATGGTCACTGTTTGGTGGTCTAGCGCCGGTGTGATTCATCACAGCTTCTTACCAAACGGGGTGAGCATTACTGCAGATGTGTACTGTGAAGAACTGAACACAATGATGGAGAAGCTGGCGCATCTCCAACCAGCATTGGTCAATCGCTCGTCTCCGCTGCTCCTGCACGACAACGCGCGACCTCATACTGCACAGCAGACGGTCTCCAAGTTGCAAGAACTGGGGTTGGAAGCTCTCCGTCATCCGCCCTACTCACCAGACCTTGCGCCTACAGACTACTACTTTTTCCAGAATTTGGATAACTTCTTGGCGGGAAAAAAATTTAATACCCGAGAGGCAGTACAAAATGCCTTTGAAGAATTTGTTGCCTCCCGTCCAGCTGATTTCTTTAAGAAGGGCATCAATAAACTGCCACTGCGATGGCAAAGATGCATTGATTGCATGGGTGATTACTTCGATTAATACAAATAAAAAATTCATGAAAAAAATTCGTTTAAATTTTTTCATACAAAACGGCAATTTCATAGGTAAAGACCTATTATTATTTGATGTGCCAACATGATGCTTGATTAGTTAAATATGACATTCTCATAATTTAGATAGCACTATGTTTATTATTATTACTTACCTGTAAATAATAGGGAAACCCATTTGCGTCAGTAACCGCTAAACGTCGAATGTTTTAGACTTTAATCGTCATTAGTGTTTCTTTTGTTTTTATGGAGTGACCGCAAGAATACCTAGGGTGAGCGCAATACCTACTTGTTCAATTTCATCATCACTATGCTAGACGGAATCCTGAATTTTGAATCAAGTCGTTTCCAAGAACGGCCAATAAAAAAAAAAAAATCCCTTTATTCTACTACTCATTCACAATTTCTTTACAATTATATTCGTAGCATGCACAATATAACACAATAAAAATTAAATAAAAAGTTTAACATGCAAAATTAGATGATTTGTACATTTTGATTAATTTTTAATTGTTACCATTTACCATTGGCCACTTACCATTATTAAAAACGTTCAAAATCTAGTAGAATAGCAATCTCATTTGAGTAACAATTATAACTTATAAATAATATAGATGGTCTTCTGACTGATAGACACAGAGTTTTGAATATGACCTTAAAAATACGGGAACTAAGTACATCTAGGGTATCAGAAGCAGCAGATTGCTACTTATAACTAATGAGTTCAACCACAATAACCATGAGGCAAATATAATAATTTAGTTATGTTGAATTTATTAAGCGAACACAATCATTACATAACTCAGTTTGATTCAATCAAATATGATGTATTTACAAACGAACCAATTACAATTCAACTATGACCATTATTGAGTTATCTATCTATTTAAATAAATAAAAATAATCCTGACTGACTGATTGACTGACTCATCAACGCCCAGCCCAAACCCTTGGACCTAGAAAGCTGAAATTTTGCACAGAGTTTCCCTTTATAATGTACACAAGAAATAAGGAAGGATTTTTCGAAATGCAACCCCTAACGCGCGTGTAACAATCAAATAGGGTATAAAAGTTACACGCGTGTAACTTTTATACCCTATTTGACTCCCGTCAAATAGGGTATAAAAGTTACACGCGGGCGAAGCCACTGGAAAAAGCTAGTATAAAATATAATAACCTTTCTGCACTCCTTCCCCATACCAACATTAACTGTGCCTTAAATATGTACTCCTCCGTCCGCGTAGTTTTCGTAAAAAGGGGTACAAAGTTTTTGCTTCACGTATTAATAAATGCTTGCCGAGTTCGGTCCCTAGATGCGTGGGTGATCACCTACCGAGACCCCTCTGTGCCTCGGAAAGCACGTTTAGATGTTTTCCTTCACCGTGGTCAGTGTTGTGCAAGATTAGAATATAAAGGTATATACAGGATGGCATCGACGTGCAACCTGTTAGCATGATTCAGTACATAAATAAAATTCTGAAACCACTGAATTAAAATATTTTGTAGGTTATTAAAAACAATGCTGTTCCTGAATTGAAATATTTTGTAGGTTATTAAAAACAATGCTGTTCCATACATTTTGACCGCGTAAGTATTGCACTTTTCTATAAAATAACAGTTTTTTTTTTTACAACCTGCGAAAAATGTCTGGACTAGCATCGCAGGGGCAGCATCATATGCTAAATTCATGGTTATTGGTTTTATTTTTGTCAACCTGTGAGTTTATCATTGATTTTTATGTCCCTTCACATTTACTAATTATCTGATCATGTTTAAATACGGTGTGGTGGGACACCAGTCTCTCACAAACTGGTGTCACATAGTTTGTTAGCTTTTGTGTCATTGTGTATAAAGAGAAAATAAATTATTTGAATTAGGGTTACAATTTGCGTGTCGATGTCCCAGCCACCCCTTTCAAAAAATCACATTGGTGCTTGCCCTGATTTGAACGAATAGTCTCGGACATGTGACGTGAGACCGTGAGAGAGTATACACTAGGCATAATATACAATATCGCAAAACCTATAATCAAATGACTTAATTAGTTCTTGGATGATAATTCTGTTACCGATTCCGATCCAACACACAATTACGAGGTGCATTCAATAAGTACCTAGCCTCATCGCCAGAGGGCGCTGTAGTTTCAAAAGAGTTTTACCACAGTGTAGCACATTCTTTTTAATTCTTTTTTCAAATTTTCATTCCAATCCCTTCATTTGTTTTAATTTGATAACTTATGGAAGCGAACGTGTCGATCGGTTTTACAAAAATGGAAAAAGAGCAATATCGTTCGGTGATTCGATTCCTATTTTTGGAAGGGAAAACGCGCATCGAAATCAAAGAGCGCTTGGATGCTGTGTACGGTGACTCTTCTCCATCGATGGCCACCGTCAAGAATTGGTTCAACGAGTTCGCACGTGGCCGTACGTCGGTTTTTGATGAACCACGTCCAGGTGCACCGAAAACAGCTGCTACGGAGGAAAACATTAAAAAAATCCATGATCTCGTATTGGCAGATCGCCGATTGAAGGTTCGGGAGCTAGCTGAGACTGTAGGCATTTCAGAAGGAACAGTGCATCATATTCTTCACGAGGAACTCGGCATGAGAAAGCTGTCGGCGCGATGGCTGCCGCGTTTACTCACACCAGAAAACAAGCGCAACCGTGAGACCACATCGGAGACGTGTTTGGCGCTGTTTAAGCGGAATCCAGCGGAGTTTTTGCGTCGTTTTGTGACCGTCGATGAAACCTGGATCCACTGGTACACACCAGAGACCAAGGAGCAATCAAAACAATGGATCCAGGACCGGGGAACGTGCTCCAAAGAAGGCGAAAACTGTAAAATCGGCCGGAAAAGTTATGGCCACCGTTTTCTGGGATTCACAAGGTGTGATCTACATCGATTACCTCGAGAAGGGTAAAACAATTACAGGGCTTTACTATGCCGATTTATTGGGCCGATTCGACGCCGAATTAAAGAAAAAACGACCCCATCTGGCGAAGAAAAAAGTGCTGTTTCACCACGACAATGCACCGGTTCACACGTCTGCCGTTGCCATGGCCAAATTGGTCGAATTACGCTACGAATTGCTGCCCCATCCACCGTATTCTCCAGATTTGGCCCCTTGTGACTTCTTTCTGTTTCCTAATCTGAAAAAATCACTCGCCGGGAATAGATATGGATCGAATGAGGAGGTCATTGCCGCCACGAAGGCCTATTTTGCAGAGTTTGACATAAACTATTTTTCGGACGGGTTAAAATAGTTGGAGCATCGCTGGGCTAAGTGTATCGAACTAAAAGGAGACTATTTTTAAAAATAAATTGCCACTTTTCCAAAATTTTCGTTTACTTTTTGTAGGCTAAGTATTTATTGAATGACCCTCGTACTTAGTAGCTATCTAGTTGAGAGCTTAGTAGGTAGCAACATTTATAAAACGTGACGGTATCTAAACGTTACCTGCACTTCTGCTTACGCCGCAATTGGAACGTGATCAATTTACTGACGCTCCAGTAATTAAAATAATTGATACTTTATTTGTAATCAATCATTCTGAGAAATAATACTTCGTGATAGAAATGTGTTGATCAATTAGTATTAGTACCTATTGGCTAAGATTGTAAGAAAAAATAGAGGTAATAATAACCGTGGTGACCGGCCGTGTATAATAAGTATTGATGTTTGCAGTATGTCAAAATATCAATAATTCATACAAAAACCTGTAGAAAAAAGGACGTTCAGTTTTTCCCGAATTCAAAAGTTTGTGGGAAACTTTTCAGTCTTTGTTTTTCAAAACATGCCTGAATTCTTGATTAGTATAGCTATGTCAGGGCTATGTCGGTTACCTTGGTTCTCCAGCGGATCTCTTCATTCCTCATTCGATCACGCAGAGAAACTCCAAGCATAGCAGAACAGATGGCCGATGGGGCCGAAAAGTTCTGGAGTGGCGACCGCGTACCAGAAGACGAAAAGTTGACAGCCCCCCCACAAGGTGGACCGATGACCTAGTGAGGGCCACAGGAGTCCGCTGGATGCGGGAAGTACAGAACCGGTCGAAGTGGCGGAGCTTGGGGGAGGCTTATGTCCACCAGTGGACGTCTTTCGGCTGAAATGATGATGATGAAACGTACCTAATTTGGACTACGAACGTCTATATAAATAAAAAGAAAAGTCCTGACTGTCTGACTGACTCATCATCGCCCAGCCCACACCCTTGGACCTAGGAACCTGAAATTTTGCACAGAGGTTCCCTTTATAATGTAGACAAGGAATGAGGAAGGATTTTTCGAAATTCAACCCTTAAGGGAGTTAAATAGGAGATGAAAGTTCCGCGCGGGCGAAGCCGCTGGCAAAAGCTAGTTTATTTAAACAGATGAATAAAACATAACATAATATTATAATATCACGGCTGTATTTCTCGGACGGTTAGGCAGATGCGGTTCCTGTCGTACACCCACATTTCGCCAGTTTTGTATATGTCCTATGTAATAAGCCTATTACGGGTCGTCAGAAGCCCGAAAGTCAACGACAACCAACAACAGACAACCAGTCTTACCAAGGGGTATCGTATTACCCAGTAACTGGGTTGTAGAGGTCAGATAGGCAGTCGCTCCATGTAAAATACTGGTATTCAGCTGCATCCGGTTAGACTGGAAGCCGACCCCAACATAGTTGGGAAAAGGCTAGGCAGATGATGATGATGATAATAAGTCTATTGCCATCAACCGGACAAAATCCAGATTCTGGGCTGCTACTGACAACTAATACTAAGTAATTATCTTCAGTCTCAATCCAGATTTTTCTAGAAAATATCAGCTTTAGACACAGCACATAGGTACCTATACCTACTAACTAATTAGTTTTCCCTCTCTAAAGAGGGATTTGTTTGTAAGTTTGGATGTAGGGGCTAATCTCTGGAACTGTCCAGTCGGATGGAACGGCCCAATTATTGGGAAAAGTTATACATTAACGCGGACGGGTAATGGCATGCCACGCACTGGGTCGGGGGACGTTTCGACCAAAGTCGCGGGCAGAATCTGGTATTATAGTTGTAGTAGTAATTCGTAGAGCAGTGGTGGCCAAGTGGTAACGGCCGCGAATTACGAGTTGTATGTAGGTCGTGAGTTTGAACCCAAGCAGGCGCTTTACTTTGTGTAAATTATTTTATTACCACTGCTCTCAAAACGGTGAAGGAAAACATCGTGAGGAAACCGGCATGTTCTAGAACAAAAAAAATCAAAAGACATGTGACATCTACCAACCCGCACTGGGCCCGCGTGGTGGATTACGGCCCAATCCCTCTCACAGAGAGGAGGCCTGTGTCCCAGCAGTGGGAACATTATAGGCATATATGATGATGATGAGTAATTCGTTCCTTCGTGCACGGGACCACCATATTGAAATTCCATAGTGCTGCGACATTCTGGCTACTCATCGGTGATTTTGGTTTGTAACTGGTTACTTTTGAGTCGTACACGATGGGCCTTAAAAACAACACGCTCATAAACTGGTTAAGCATAATGACTGACATGACATGACGATCCATCACATAGATCATGTATTACATAATTGATGCATGTAACCGCAAACAGTACTTAAAATACAATGTATTTTGTATGTAGTATGAAATCTCTGTGTTAGAACTTGGCAAGGACGAATGATAACGATACTGTTTACCTACATGGTGAACATGATAAGCAGCGATGCTACGATGGAACGGACCTCTTATTTCAAGGAATTTTGAATGGGATGTTGGTTGGGGTATAATTTTAATTGTAGAATTTGCTAATAATCCCAAATTCTACAATTAAAATTATACCGCTTATTAGGCTAAAAAGCATGACCGATACCGCTGCACCGCGCCTTAGATATGGGCGCGGCGCGACGGGGAAGCAGTGCAGGCCTCTGATTCGTCAGTGTAAGCCGCTCATTCGTCAGTGCAAGCCGCTCATTCGTCACCCTCACAACGTCCGTCCCCCGCCTCGCCGCGCATAGCTAAGGCGCGGTACAGCGGTATCTGTCAGGCTTATAACTCTTTGTTTCAAGTAATATCCCGAGTGATGCTGTTGTCCATTCTTTTCCGTCATTTTCATCTTGAGTCTTAAACTCTTGTTATCATCATCATCATGTTTCAGTCGAATAAAGTCGATCTCCGATCGGGCCCAGGTGTCGCCACATCGACCGATCCATACGCCATCCCAGGCCTTATCAATATGCGGTAGACTTTTCCTGAAATTTCAGCAGAATGGCAGAATCATCAAAATCAGCCTATCATGTTCCCATTCCTGGGAAACAGGCCTCCTCTCTTTGAGAAGTGGGCTGTAAATGCTGTAATACACTACGCCCCGGCCCAATAGGTACGGGTTGATACTCGTAGATGTCCCATGACTTGGAATGTTAGGTTCTAAGACGTGCCGGTTTCCTTAGAGCAGTGGTGATGAAATTAAATACGCAAAGTAAAGTTTAAAATATTACAAAGTCGTTGCTTATGTCTGCTAAGTGAAAACTTTATTCGTTACTTTGTTATTTCTTGACAAAAACCAAAAATTATGTTTACCACAACTAGCAACCAAGAACCTCGCTTATGTAAGGCAAGACTATTTTCAAGATGAAAAGAATGTTTATCATTATGATGGAAATCTTCGTTTTGACGTCCGTCTGCGGAAAACCCCTAAACTTTGTACATAATATGCAAGGTGGTAGAGACATTGACGCGCAAAATGAAACCATGAATTCATCACAAAATTCTGAAACCCCTTACATTGACAGTTTTCGTCAGATATTAAAAAGTATCTGAAAAGAGCAATGACTACGAAATAATAGGTGTTTTTTTTTTTTAATAATATACAGAAGATTGCTACGCTAGGGGTTCTAGAATCATGTGCTGAGTTCATGATTTCAAGTTACGCGTCGATGTATTTGCCACCCTGTATTTCATAAACATATCATTAGAAGTGTAGTAGAAAGTAATTTCAGAAATCACCTACACTAAAGATAGCTATAATAGTAAATGAATACCTAAAAAAATAAAACAAAACATAATAATGGCCACTTTAACAATCACAATAGATTGTAAGCCGTTAATTGATTTACTTACACATTTACAAACGATTAGAGTTTAATAGACATTCATTACAGAAAAGTTATTTGATGGTGGAAAATTCCAGGTGATGATACTAGTCATTACAGAAGAGTTATTTATACTACTGCTACTACTTTATTGCACGTATAACAACATGCAATAAAGCGAAGAAGTAATTTTCTAAAAACCTAAAGATAAAAATAAATACTTTAAGGAGGCGTAACTATAATCTGACGATCTGAGTATGTCTACGCTTTACCCCTAAAAAGCATGAGTACCTACATATGTGCATGGGTACGATACAGTTGACAATACCGCTATCTTGTTCGGCACCAACTTTAAATCGCAAAGCATTTATTTAACAGGCAATTTTGAATTGTAATACTCTTTTAAATAACTATATTGTAACAAAAAAAAAGGCTACATCATTCATGTTGAAATTAGACTTGTGAGAACGATGTAAAAAGACGTGACATTAAAAGAAACATATAGCAGAATAGCTCATTTCGTAGTCAAAACACATTCCCAGTAACCTAAATAAAATAATTAATCAATCATTATAAATTATAATAGGTCTTTACCTATGAAATTGCCGTTTTGTATGAAAAAATTTAAACGATTTTTTTTCATGAATTTTTTATTTGTATTAATCGAAGTAATCACCCATGCAATCAATGCATCTTTGCCATCGCAGTGGCAGTTTATTGATGCCCTTCTTAAAGAAATCAGCTGGACGGGAGGCAACAAATTCTTCAAAGGCATTTTGTACTGCCTCTCGGGTATTAAATTTTTTTCCCGCCAAGAAGTTATCCAAATTCTGGAAAAAGTAGTAGTCTGTAGGCGCAAGGTCTGGTGAGTAGGGCGGATGACGGAGAGCTTCCAACCCCAGTTCTTGCAACTTGGAGACCGTCTGCTGTGCAGTATGAGGTCGCGCGTTGTCGTGCAGGAGCAGCGGAGACGAGCGATTGACCAATGCTGGTTGGAGATGCGCCAGCTTCTCCATCATTGTGTTCAGTTCTTCACAGTACACATCTGCAGTAATGCTCACCCCGTTTGGTAAGAAGCTGTGATGAATCACACCGGCGCTAGACCACCAAACAGTGACCATCACTTTTCTAGGGGTAAGTTTTCGTTTAGGGCATTGTTTAGGTGCTGAACCAGGATCCAACCAACTTGCTGAGCGCTTACGGTTATCAAACAGAATCCATTTTTCATCGCAGGTAACAATGCGGTTCAAAATTCCTTCATTTGTGTGTCTGTTGAGCAGTGCAAGGCACGTCTCGACGCGTACTTCGCGCTGGCGATCATTGAGTTCGTGGGGCACCCATTTGTCAAGCTTTTTTACCTTGCCAATTTGACGCAAATGGACCAATATTGTTTTGACGCTAACGTCGAAAGCTGCTGCTAATTCAGCCGTAGATTGTGTATCATCAGCTTCCACAATCGCCTTTAATTCGTCATTGTCGACCAAAGTCTTCGGACGACCGCGAGGTTCATTTTTCAGGTCGAAATTTCCAGAACGGAAGCGAGCAAACCAATAACAGGTGGTGCGTTGGTTTGTAGTGTTAGCTCCGTAAACGTCGTTGATGTTGCGTGCCGCTTGTGCCGCGTTGCTGCCACGACGGTACTCATATTCCATAATTACTCGAATTTTTAACGTATCCATGATGACGAAAAAGATTGAAATGCGATGAAAATGTAACACTAATCAATAAAGAAATGACTACTTTTAGAAAAAAAAATGCATGTTTTTAAAATAAAATTAATTTGAAATTAGAATTCTTAGCCAAACAAAAATTATTTTGATTTGAAATGGCCAGTACTGCAGAACGGCAATTTCATAGGTAAAGACCTAATACTTATTTAAAAAAGGTCTATAACTTTTTGAATGGTCGTGAATTCGAAAGAACAATGTTTACATAATAAAAATGGCCAGTACCTAAGTCAACTTCAAAAACGGTTTTTTTTTCTATGGCTCATCACTATATGCAACTGCCAGTCAGATCTCCACAACCCAGTTACTAGGTAATACGATACCCCTTGGTAAGACTGGTTGTTACACTTCAGGTTTCTAACGACCCGTAATGGTTGTCAAAGATCCACGAATGACATCTGGAACCAACAGCTTAACGTACTTTCCAAGGCACGGTGGGATTTTTGGTATGTAAAGATGGTCGCCCAAGCAAGCGTAACTTAACCTGAATGATTGACCACTGTTGCTGTTATTACTGAGCCGTCATAGTAAAAAATAATTACCCATTCAGATGATAAAGTCACGTCAGATATTTATTTTAGGTGTATGTAAGTATGTATGATCCAAGTATGTATATTAGTATTATTTGTTTAATTAATTTAGTGAATTATTGGTTTTGGTTATAAATGTAGTTTATTTTCCCTTTTTCCCTTACACACGTTTTCTACATCTCTTCATCTTTTCTCCTATCGCAGGTATGCTGGAAGAGATTTCTTTAGAAATAAGCATCACCTCTGTACCAATTTTTTAACCGACGAAAAAACGGAGGTTACTCAATTCGACGCGCATTTTTTTTTTTTTTTTATGTATGACCACGCATAACTTTTTCCAGAGTAGTCCGATTTTGATAATTATTTTTTATTGGAAAGGGTATACTCCGAAGTTGGTCCCTTAAAAATTTCGAAGAAAAATTCCAACCCTAGGGGTAAGAAAAGAGGGGATGATTGATTCTTAATTCACAAATTTTAATACTGAGTTGTGTATTACAAAAAGTAATCAAAAATTAAGCATGTAGTAATTAGTAGATTATAGCCACAAAAAAATATAAAATAAAAACTTTTTATAAAAAAATTAGACCGCCGAAAAACCGAAAAGTTAAAAATAATAAACTTGAATTCAAATTCAAATTCAAATGTTTATTGCTCAACACAGTACATAATCTTACATTTCTAGATATCAAGTGAATGCGCAGTCCACTGTGTTGCACCAATTCAGGCATGCAAAAATATTATTAAAATCATACCAACACAATTATACCATTTCATAAATTCACATTAATACGTTATATAATTTCATTAACTCAAAATAATACCATGCAATGTCATAAATTCAAATAAATAAGTATGTAATGTCAGAATATTTAACGTCATATTATCTAAATAATGTCTAGTCAACACACAATTGGCACTACAAATAAGAGACAAATCGGACTCAAGTGTTCACCCTAATTACACGTATTATTAAACACACAAATTTCTATCAGACAGGTATTCATTAATTGTGTAGTATGTCTTACTTATCAGTAGATTATTGAGTTGCTTCTTAAATAAATGGGTATCTTTAATACTTAACAGAGCATTAGGTAATTTATTATAGATATGTGGTGCCATTCCTAAGAAGTTTTTACGGAATACTGCTTTTTTGTGTTGCCTACCGCTTATTTTATTTCTATGTCGTGAACTGTGTAGTTTTTCAAAAAGGTGGAGGTTTGTTTTGATAAATACGGCCACCTCATATATGTATAGGCAGGGTACTTGCTTTGTCCAATCCCAATAACTAAGTTCGGAAGGCGGTGACATATAATATAATTAAATACATATCCAAAGTCACCGACGGTTTAATTTTTTTAATAAAAAGTTTTTCTGTTCTGATCTTCTTGTCTGTTTTTAAAGTGTGTACATAAATAGTTAAATAAAAAATAAAGTTACAGACAAAGACCTACAGGACGATGAATAAGAGTTCTCAACAAAAAAATAATTGTAAAAGTATTCACAGGGGTAAAAGAATAAGGAATGTTAAACAATTCTGATTAAATTCATGTTTACTTTCTCCAAACAAAAATCACATAGTTGACGAGTAGGTATTAATTCCCACTTAGTTATCAATTTGCAACGCCATTCATTGCGACGATGATTTGAGGTGACCTTAACGGTTGCGGATTTTCCCCAGACGTAGCAGGCTATTTTAGTATGTTTAGAAACGCTTCTGTAAGTTTAGTATTTACCTACTTAGTATTCAAAGCATATTATTGAAATGTTATTACATCAACATGAGTAAATAAACAATTCATAGACTGCACGACGGCGTCTGTCTGGTCTGGAACAACAAGCTCAGAAGACCACGCCAGAGGATATTTTTCATTGTCAGTCACCGGTTATGATGAGTGATTTGTGAAAATAATAAAGAAAAAATAACGCCTGTACAAAATGTATCTGCAAAGTTTACAATGATCAATTTAGGAATTTTCTGAGAGTAGGTACTTTAGTAGTAGGCGCTGCGTTACATGATGTTCCTGCATATACTTATAGCTCATTATGTTATCGTGCCTTTTATGGAATATGGTGTATTACCTAAAGTTCATTGTTGTGAAGATATTTGTGACACCTCTATAAGTACCCGGACATCTAAAAAGTTCGTTCCAAGTACCTACAGGTAGGTAAGTAATTGTATTTAATCTACGTATAAATATCTGTCCATTTACTATTATACTGTGCCCTATTTATTGGGGAGAGGCAAACAGCGCGGGGCTTTAAGCAAATATTAGAGAAGAATGCGCTGTACGCTTTCTAGTGTTGCAGCTATTGGCTTTACTGTAGGGCTGCCTCCAATAAAATCGACGAGTAGAAATGAAATGTTTACCTTCCTTTCAACAAACTGTTTGCCAACAACTGAGTTATACCTTAGTTTCATGTCCTTTGTACCTAGTGAGTTTCTTAGTAGAATCTTTATGATAATATTGAAAATTTAAAGTAAGTAGTTATTAGTTTTAGTTAACACATATATCTGGACTATAACTGCATAATTAACATAATTATGCCGGATTAAGTCTGTGTAACATGGTGGCCAAACTTAGTACCATCAACAACTGAAAGACGTCCACTACTGGACATATGCCTCCCACAAGCTCCACCACTTCGACCGGTTCTTGTGCAGAAATCTAGAATACCTACATTAATATTAATAGTACAGCCGGTTTTGTCCTCATTACAAGGCCTCCTTTTCCTTTTTCCACTTAATACAATCCTGCACCATCATAGATCAATGCGGTCTATAAACATTAAGCTCGTCCCACCATCTACACCTGGGTTAACCACAATTCCATTCGACGTTTTCAGGGGCCCATGTTGTGGTGGTCGGCAAAGCATAATCAGCCTATGAATCCAGTGTGAGTAGGTAGATGGCCCAAGACTTCGAAATTTTGGTTCTAGGGCATGCCAGTTTCTTCACGATGTTTGTTTTGACCGTTTTCAAAGCAGTGGTGATGACATAACTGACACAAAGAAAATCGCCAGTGTAGGTTCGAACCTACGACATACAAGTCGTAGGTTCGAACGTTATCACTGGGCCACTACTGTTCTTGCTGATAAGTATATCAGTATTGTCTATAGTATGTAGACCAAGAGCTGCTGAGAACACTTGTCACACAGACATTTATATGTCTGTGACATGTCAATTGTTTTAAAGTGTTACAATCATAATGTTAGACAACCCTACCCATTATACATTAATGAGAGCCGTTCTGCATAACATTATTTGAGTGCTGCAAAGGAGGCTCTGTTGACTTAATGGATTAACTGGCTAACGTACTGGAAGACCAGGAAACGGTTACATAAATAACAGGTATTTATGCTAAGTGATTATTTGTAACTAAAATACCTGCTACAATGTATGTACATAGTGATAGTAGGTATTTGGTGTATTTACTAGCTTATCTGTATGGTTTACAAATATTTCTATGGATTGATCCTTTTTGTTATAACACTGAGTCAAAACAATTTGTCTAGTCAAAATACAGTATTCCCTTGTGTATTTTGTGATCGAATTTTAACAGCAAGATCGCTTTGCAACTGTGGGAATGAAACTAAAGCAAATTAGTTACTATCTGATTTTACAACCAAACCTTATCCAGGTTTTTTTTTTTTTTTTTTTTTTTTTTTTTTTTTTGGGTGGGAAATCATCAAATAACTTCTCCCGCTCTGGGTGGAGCAGGAGGGCGTGTCAGACTTTTACTGACTAAAACCCACCCGTGTTCCTTCAGTAGCCCTTAAGCCAGGGGCTGTGGTGTCTCTTTCGAACAAACCCGCACCCCTGGCAAACCTTATCCAGGTTTGGTTGTAAAATCTCATAAATTGATTGCCGTTGTCAGACATGAGACACATCCTGTTTTTTAGATTATCTGAAATCTGATACATAAAGTTTCAAGCATACCTAATGATACTGATATCAATTCAGGGCATCTTATTAAAGTTATCTTTAGCGCCTAATACTGTCTGTTCTAAAAGTACCTAAATAATGAGAGTGTAAACAAACCCTGTTCTAGTTAAATTTTTACGCACACTAAAGAAAATTAGTAACGCTTTTATCTGCATTTAGAAGTGAAACCTTAACTTTATTATTTCACCACTTTTTTCAATTATCATTGTGTTAGTAACATTATTTAATTATAATCATTGTTTAAATATTGACTGTAGAGGTGCATGAGAAAAGCCTCCGCGAGCCGCGTCCAGATCTTTGTAAAACGGCGCACCCTGGTAATAGCTGGCACTCGGTAACGCAGAGTCCAGCATGCGAATGATCTCACCACGATAATTCCCCATGGTCTCATGTTTAAAACGAAATAATTGGGATCATCGAGACGAAAAAGAAGATTTAATTGTAGTTAAAAATCAGAGCAGTGGTGGCCAAGCGGTGGCGACCGCGACTTACGAGTTGTAGCTCGAATCCAAGCACACTTCACTTTGTCTAAATTATTTCATCACCACTGCTCTCACAACTCTATAGGAAAACATCGAGAGGAAACCGACATGTCCTAGAACAAAAAAATCTAAGAACTGAGATATCCAACAACTGGGACCGCGTGATGAACAACGGCCCTATCCCTCTCACAGAAATATGAGGCTTGTGTCGCAGCGGTGGAAACACTACACCGATGAAAAATGAAAAATTACATTCCGCGTGGTGCTGGACATAAAAGAATAGCACCATTCCATTTCGTCCCGTGGGTATCGTAGAAGGCGATTAAAGGACTTACTAGACAATGAGCAGCAGTATTCTCTATGCATTTTACCACCATACTGCGATCGCCAACCTGCCTGCCAAGCGTGGCGATTAAGGCAGAACCCTCTTTTGGGAGAGGCCTGTGTCCAGAAGTGGACGTCTTTCGGCTGAAATGATGATGATGATCTGTCAATTATATTTATGATCACATTTCTGTCAATCATATTTATGATAACATATCTTTCAATTATATTTAAATCAATACACAACCTGACACTGACCTGAACTGTGCAAAAAACGTTGAATTTCATGGACTTCCTCAGCGAATCCTCCGCAGTCAGTCGCGCGCCGAAGCTAGTACCTAGTACACTAATAAAATAATTTGACCTCTACAGACCACATATTATTATGTACATAGATCTGCGGTAATGTATCCCTACAGTTATCCAAAACCGACTCATTAGCAAAGCAGATGAAACAGGCATAAATAAACATGTGTATTAATTAACAATGAAGCTATTAGCTATGCGTGTGTAGCTGAAAATGACCGCAATCCTCAGTGACCGCGACCCGGGGAAATGGACTACAAGCCCAAGAGACATAAGGTAGTTCATACATACGTAGTGATATGCTTATGATTGCTAAATAGGTGGGTATACCTATTACGAATAATTCAAGAGGCGAACATTTAGGACTGGTGTTATTAGTTGAAATGAAGTAGGATACCCTATCTACAACCCTCTGCTACTAAAGGGGTTTCAGTAGTTCGGTGCTTTGTTAGAACCGAACTATCGCAACTGGAAAGTTTCAGTAGTCCGGTCAACCGGACTAACAACCGAACTACTGCTAATAAAGGGTTTTAGTATATGCGAAACCTGAAACACGTGTCTAGTATTCTTATGTAAAGAATCTATGTCCAAACTTTCAAAACTGTATCATGAAAAATCACAAAGTTTTAAGCATAATAATATGTTACCTAGTTGTCTACAAAAACATGGTCACCACGCGGCGCTCCCGCGCTTTGCCTCCCGTGTTGTGCTCATTGACAATAATAATTAGGCAGTAGGTACCTAACCGTAAGGCGATTGTTTTGTAATTAACTGGTGATAACATTTCCACCACACTTGCAAAACTTTTTTGGGTAAAAATATAACATGCGTGTAAAAATTATTGGAATCAATTCAGTTACTTAATCTGAACAAACTATATTCAGGTTTTGCATATACAGGATAAGTTTTTATTCAGTGCGCAAACCGTAACCATCAATTCAGCATATGATTCTAGAGCCTCAGAAATTTGGTTACAGTTTGCGCACTGGATAAAAACTTTGCGTGTATACAGGATGATATGATATCATATCAACGCACAACCTGTGACCTTGTTTTCAGTACATGATTCCGAACTCTCGCATGCAGAGCCTCTAAGTTACACAATGGATTTTGATGCTGTTTTGACCATAATTAAAAATATTTATACCGTTTATTTATGTATATTACTATCTTTTTCCAACAGTTTTGCCCGCGTGGAGGTCGAAAATTGGGAACGTACTATCGAGATAAAATGCATCCTATGTATTATTCCAGATTACAATGTCTGCGTGCCAAATTTACAAAACTATAAAAAAAAACATCCAAACATCTAAACATACAAAATTTCACATTTTCTATATAGAAAATGTGAATGTCATTTTCTGATTCAGCCATACGCTATTTTCTGTGAAAGTCTTCTCACATCCTTAATCTCCCACAAGCATGTTGGTACACAAAAATGATTGAAAATAATCAAGCAACAAGAGTAATTGAAACCATTCTCGCAATCTGCTTTAACTGTCATGACTTTGCTCAGATAACGGCGTCTAAGCAAGCATAGAAAGAAGCATTTGTAATTTCGAAGACTGTTTAGAAATCTAGTGAAACATGGGAAATAAGATTCCAAAACATAAAAATAACCACGCCGACACGACGCCATCGTTTCAAGCAAGTTATAACAACTGTACGTCATTTAGAAAATTTAATATACAGACCACAAACATTTATTTTTAATTGCAATAACGAGGCAACGTTAAAATAGTTTCACTTTGCCTCCCCATTGTCCCTCTGAGGTATGTAAACCCTTTCGAATAGTTCTCCCATTCTTTCGCCATTGAGACAAAACCCACGCGATACACTGTCATCGCCAAAAGATTTATTACCACCGGCAATTATATTTTCTACTTTATTACCATGCAATATGGCTGAAATTTCACTCTCGTAACTTTGGTTCTGATTACGTGCTGCTTTCGGGAACGGTATTTGATTCTGTTCTTGCAAACCGCAAGCTACTTGGAATATCGACTCCAGCGCGAGTTGATCCTGCATCCTCCTTTGTATGGCGGTTGCCTGAACATTGGCTACTATGTCTTTATATTTATTCTCAAGCTTCTCCAGGGAAGTGTTCAGTTCAGCTTGACTTTCCACTGTTATTTCACTAACAACTTGAGCCCTCTGTCGAACTAATTGCAGCTGTAGAGAACATTCTGCCAAGTGTTGCTCTCTTTGTAACTGGGCCAGCTTAGCTTCATAGATTTTAGTGCATTTGATTTTTGACTTCTCCATCTTGTTAAGACGTTTCTCTAATTGTTGGGCCTTAAACCTCATGCTTTCGCTTGACAAATCCGCGTTGGATCTTTCCATGAATTTGTTCAGCATTGAATGAATATTGTTTTTTTGGTCTTCAAATTGAATCTTTAAGTGTACAATTTCTGCCTCTTTAATCTCCAAAAGCCTATCTTTCTCCTCAATTATTCCATCTTTTAATTTAATCAAGTCTTTTTCTTTTACCGCAGCGGCTTCTTGTATTTTCTTTAAATTATCTTCATATGTTACTCGTAATTCTTCCACTTTTTGCTCAAAAAATCCTTTAGTCTCTTCCCTAGCCGTGGTCCTGACGTTAATTAGTTCTAGTTTATGTTTCGCATTAATTTCTTCAATTTCATTTTTCTTTAAGTCATTTGCATGATCCAATTGGTCTTGGAGTAAATTTATAGTCTGAATCATAGTATTTCTGGAATCTTGTACCTCTTGAAGTTGGCATTTCATAGACTTTAACGTGGCACTGCTTTCATTACTTCGTATAAAGGCACTTGTTGCATTATCAACTTTTGTAATACACTCATAAATCAACTCTTCCTTTTTATGAGTTTGGGAGTCCTCTCTTAAAGCCTCCAGCTCTTTCTGAAGAAGTAAATTTTGCATTTTAATTTCCCTTAGTTTAATGACAAGATTATTTGCTCTACATTCAAATTGTTCCCCATTTTCATTTTGTACCACTTCCGGACATCTATAGCAAAACGTATTTTGATTGCAAGAGGGTTGATATTGTTCTTTTGTTATTGGCATGCCCGTGAAATCACTGCTAGACAGACTTTCTGTAATTTTATCAAGTTCTTGTGACGATATTCCTAAGCAGTCTGTTTCGGAAGCGGTTAATTTCTTGTTATCAAATATTACTTTCATACGGGGTTCGTCGGAATCGATGGCGAGATATTCAACATCGCTTGAGGAATCGGTAGTAGCGACATCATCGGACAGAGGTTGCAATTCTGCAGGAGGTCGATTCAAGAATGGCAAATCTAGTACACCTCTACAAAGTTGGTAACAAAGCACAAACACATACTTATTCCTCAAAGCTTTTTCACTATCTTTGCAGTCCGAGAGCCTCCGAATCCAAGCGCCACAGATCTTAATCACATTTTTGTCAACCAATTGTCCTAAGTAAGGTCTAATGAGTTGCAAGTACCTCTTAAATTCTACATCTAGATTTGCAATATCACAGTCTTCCATTGTAGTTACAGTTTTTTTGCATCGATAAAATTTATATTTTGATTTTCCTAAATGTCAAAATTGAAACGTCACAATCTACGTAACTACGTAAAATTTTCTTATGGCCGAACACAGTTTATATCAATTCGAGGTTCAAAGAAGTTTTTATCATTTGTTATGTTCAGTTCAAAATAACATAAAAGATATTTTTAACACACTTGCTCATAAAATGGCTCTAATTTCACCGCAATTAGGCACATAATGACACCTATAATCAAACTGTGACTTGTTCAATATTATTATTCACTAGTGAGTTACAGGGTTTTTTTATTGGTTGAGTTGCTTTGTTCTTAAAAAAGTTTCGATATAAAAAAGATCGTGTTCAATAATACAAATAAATTAATGTACCTATTGCTTGTTCATTTCATGCAACTTCGTATTTATTCGGTAAAGACGAATTTATTATTTATTAATTAAAATGTCTACAAGTACTAGTTATGAAGAAAATGATTTATGTTGTACCTACACCGCCCGATATAAGATGTGAATTATTTCGGATAAACATCCATATTATGTTAGTAGAAGTGTAACTTAGCCTAATGTTAGTATTATATAATAATAAACTACCAATGAAACCATTGAACTGTTCGTCCAATGGTACACAAGATTATTTGGATACGTGTGTGTGAACATTTACCAATCTTCGTAAGAGGGGGAGAATACCAAATTTTGACTTGATCAGATCCGAGGAAGATGCCTAAATCCCTTCATCGACCAGAAAAGAGCTGATAATCTTCAAACGGCTGAACCGATTTTGATGAAACATGTCTTAGAACACTCCTGACTAATTCACCTTTCAAAAAAAATAACAAAATCAAAATCGGTTCATCCGTTCGGGAGCTACGATGCCACAGACAAACACATACAGACCCGTAAAACTTATAATACCACGACGTCGTTTTTGCGTTTTTGCGTCGGGGTGAAATAAACGAATGCTTTTTGAAGCAATCTCATGCAGTTCAATAACATTTATCTATGAAACATAAATTATTTCTCCCACACTCCCTCGGGCAGAGGGATCTTTTATAATCCCTATAAGAAGCTTTGCGTCCATATGCGAGATTTAAATAACCTTAAGCCGATTCTGGGAGATTGCCTGTTATATTTTCTAAGTTTATTTACTTGGTCGTGAAAAGAGTTTCAATGTGGTTATTTTTAAGCGCATTTTCTATTGGATGAACATGATTCTTAGTGATTTTATCGGAGGTTTAAACTTTATTTCATTATCCTTTTTCAGGGTTGGTCTTTCTAAGTAAATCTAAATTTCACTCTAAACTAGTGTGCCTGCGGCTTCGTCCGCATGGATATCGGAAATTATCTCATGGTATAATTTCCGATATCCTGTTTTCCTCCTTGTAACAATACCTGCCAGTGAAAGGCCCGTCAAAAACGGTACAGCCGTTTAGGAGATTAGTCGGAACTAACAGACAGACAAACAATCTTTAAAAAAAAATGTTATTTTGTCATAAGTGCCGTATATACTTTCTTGGGCATTCAGTAAAAATCTGTTATTTAAACATTTCATTAACTTCAATTTTATGTGTTTGTTTAGATTTTATTTTATTCTTCTAAAAGTAGAAGGGAGAACGAGCATCCGAGCAGACAGAGAGACGAAGGTGAGTATAGTTAGTAGCTTTCATATAAGAACATATAAATTTAAAAAAATCTTAAAAGGCATCTTAATATTAATTCATCGCTTTCCGGAAACAGTAGTTATATCTTATCTTTTCAATAAAAAACCACAATTTATTGTTCCTTATTGTAATAACAGAAACTAACGTTAAATAAGGACCAAAACAGGTTGGTCCTTTAGCAATCAAACTAGTCCTAAATCCCCAAACACCATATTAATTACCTCAGAGTAATGAAAACTATTCTACATTCCAAATTACCGTAATAAGCACCGTGGGCTCATCAAAATGGATCTGAATCCCCAATCAATTATTTAGTGCCAGTTACCGTGCTGGCTAGATAAGTTTGGTACTATTTGGTACCCAAGTGCTAGTCGTGTAGGTATGTGTTATAATGTGACGTCATAAAAGCAGTTTGGCTGTAATATTGCGATCAACGGAGCAGTAAAAATGAAATAAATTGTATTTGGAACAACAAGTAAAATAATGTGGCGCAGCTATCGACGCCCAATGTAAAAAAAATATACAAAAACATTGTTCCACACAAGACAAAGAAAGTTAATTAATAATATAGTAGTATACATATTATTATACACCACGCTCCGTGTGGTGCCGGACGTAAAAGAATAGCACCATCCCATCTCTTCCCATGGGTGTCGTAGGAGGCGACTAAGGGTCTTACTAGAGAATGGGCAGCAGCGTTCTCTATGCATTTTACAACCAAACTGCGATCGCCAACCCGCCTGCCAAGCGTGGCGATTATGGCAAAACCCCCCTTTTGGGGGAAGCCTATGTCCAGCAGTGGACGTCTTTCGGCTGAAATGATGATGATGATGATTAAAAATATTATATTGATGAATTAGATAGTCAGCCTACAATGTTCCCAATGCTGGGACAGGCCTCTCTGTGAGAAGGAGTGGGCTGTAATCCACTACACGGGCCTAGGGCGGGTTAGTATATTTCACGTATTCAAATTTGTGGTTCTAAGAGTGCCGATTTCGTTACGATGTTTTCCTTCGCCGTTTCCAGAACAGCAGTAATGAAATCATTTACACAAAGTAAATGGACTGTGAGGGTTCTCATCAAAAATATAATGTGTAAAAGGGAGCCATGTTCAAAACAATATTATTCAAAATTATAAAATTCAAACTCAAAGTATTTTATACCAGTACACCATTTATTAAATCATTTACAGGCATTTTTGAACTGTCAAAAAGTCGATCAGTTAATCGGAAAGTTGGAGCCAGTTTCGTTAGTATAATCTTAAAGGCACTGAACAAAACCATGTCTGAGACTAAACAGCGTAATATACCAATTTGCAAAGAGATAAAAAAGTTCGATTTGTACACTATTTTTCCAAAAGTCAGTATGTAGATTAGGTTGAAAGGTTAGTATATTTATTCTTCGACACCTCGAAAATACAGAGAAAACATCAACGCTACAAAGAAAATATTCTCGAACTTGTACGAATTTCGTTGGAGTATTTACGCATATTCAAAAAGTCGTTTATCCGAATCTTTACGCCCGACGCAGTGCGTTCAAACATCAATCGTCAGTTTGTCTGTCATGTCACGTTCTCAGAAACTACGAGGGTGTCAAGATGTCTGTCGCCGTGAAAGAAATGCTTTGTCACGCGCTGGCTGCGTTGATACTAGTCGTGTGATATGATTTTGCTTGTTTCTGGACTAGATTTATTTTTAAAGTCTCTTTTTTGTGACTTGTTATTTTATTCTTTGTAATTGTAATTTGACTGACTGAGCTCTGATTTTCATCAAGATTCATCTCTTGTTTAGTGTAAGTGTTTTGTAGTTTGGTGATAAGAGAAAATTAGAACTAAGTCGTAATTTAACTGATTACAATTACATAGATTAAAAATTGCATGCCAGAGAATACCCTGACATTTCAATCATTTCAATTTGATTATAATTAATAAGTTTTAAGCACGCCGACACTCTACTTCAATTTGCAATTTCATGACAAAGAATGCACTAGGCGTTTATATTTAAAATATTTATGCCTCAAATTTATTGAACCTACCACCTTTTGTCTGTGCATCATCCAAAGGTTTACTGGTAGAAAATACTTAGAGCATAAGTCCGCCTCTGTACATTTATGTGCTTAATTAATGTGTTAAAGAAATAAATAATGACAATTGTGATAACAATATACGGATAATTTAGGTTGGTCGTCAATTTGCTTACTAATTAATTATGTTGACGTTACCTCTAAAGCTGCAGTAATGTTTCTCCACAGACCTATCAGTCTTAAATAGAATTAAAAATCAATTTCAAATGTGTTTGTCATTTACTGAACAAAACAAAGTACTTTTACGTAATTTGTCTTTTTCCCGCGTTACGTACTGAAGTGTTTAACATTATTGTTTTAATTTCACAGTTAATTAACTATAGTCCTGTGTTCAATTGAAGCGTTTTTCTAGTCTATTGTCCAGGTATCGTTCAAGTCAAATATTTTTTTCCGTTACTTGAAAAACTGGCAACGAGACAATTTCAATTGAGCATGAAATTGAGTTTTACATAACATGACGCCATGTTTCTCGGAAGAGTAGGGCAGAGATGTACATTTTAGTACCTATAACTATATAAAGCGCGACTTATGTTTAAGTCCCATTTTGTAGGGAGCGAGCCTATTGCCATCGACCGGATACAAATCCAGACTCTGAAAATAAGTATACCCTTAGCTTGGCTAAAACATAATCATCAGCTCGTAGTAGTACGTACTTAAGTGGATTTATGGGTCTCCCTATTATCACTCACATAATATTATGGTCAAAGGGCTCAACATAATCTCCAACAGGATGTCGTCATTAGGGACAGGAAGATCTTAGAGTTGATCCCCTAATTGCCTACCACAACGCCGCCGCCACCGCGCCGCCCACGAGTATTAAGAAAGGGTCGCATTTTCTTTGATGGAAATTCCATAAGTCTTCACACCCACAGCGATGGTTCTTTATTTAACTCAAAAATCGCCGTAAATAACTGAAAATATATTCTTTAAAAATGCAGCAAACCCCTTTGTCTTTACAAGTAATTCAAATAAAATTGGCCCTTTGGAACTAATTATTTATTAAACAACCAAACGGAGAAAAAATATCTTTTTCGTTTTATATGATGTTGATGGCAAGCGATGGAAGAAGTCTTTGATGGAATAAGCGTGAATAGAAGATGCCTCTGACCTCTTGCTTTGACAGCAAAAGGGTTAAATGTAGAAGGGAACACAGATGCTGACTGGTAGAGAGTTCCACAATTTGGGAGTGAAAGATTTCGAATGTGTTGTCCGTTATGTCACGGTAATATCAGTATTTTAACTCGACCGTATTTTTTAAATAAATACCTACAGCCGCGCGGTACATAGGTAAACATGCGATGCCCGCCTCCAGCATTATAATTACATTTGCCTAATTTGAGTTTCCGTTTAGTTTTGTGATCATAAATATACTTTTTTAATATAAACAAATAAAATACTTTGTGAATTAAATAGGAAGTGTGCAGGACGCCCTCCCATAGAACAATAGTGTGCATATTTAAGTGTATATAGTGTATTATATAGTGTTAAGTAGTCATTAAGTTCGATTCTGCTTACCCTTAGGAACATAGATTACGATCACACTCTACTCCAGATCGAATTCGGAGCAGGTTCAAACTTGTCGAAACCTGCTCCGACTCTGAGACGCATCTGCTCGCCTCTGATTGGTGGATCTGAAGTCGAGCGCAAACACGATTTAATCTAAATAAATACGATTGGATAATTACGTGTCAAAATACGGCGCTACCGCCGCTACTTGTACCCATGTGCATTTGTATGACTATAGGGCCATTGTGAACTGTAATTTAGTCTTACGAAAAATTGGATGTAATTATGAAGAAATAAATAGTCTTCAAGCTTTGCAAGAGTTTTTAATGAAGTGAACAACATAGTGGTGACCTCCAACCCAGCGCACATAAATGTGAGACCTAAAACACTCACATTTTCTGGTCCTTCGTTAGCCGGATACGAGGAAACGCTATTAAGAAGACTCTGTCGAACTTCTTGAAGAATATTTAGAAGATTTCATCCAAGAACAATGCCAGTCACGAGATCTACGGGCAAAAAAGGCAAGCAAGCGTCGACTACGGCTACAGAACAAACTGAAACTGCCACTGAAACGACCACTACGGAAACTACGGCTGAAACGACCACTACGGAGACTACGACTGAGACAGGTACTACGGAAACTACGAGAACAACGACAGACACGTCCGAAGCAGCCGCCGCGACCACGTCTACAGTGAAACGCGCCGCCACGCAACAAGACGCCGGAAAATCGGAAAATAAAAAGGAAAGTGGTCGCCGTAACAAACCTACGTCACCAAAAAGTGAAAAAGTGTCGAAAACGCGCCGCATAGCCAAAGCCAAAGCGGAGCTAGCACAACGATTAGTGGAATTAGCGACCGCGCGCCTCGCCGAGATCGAAGCTGAATCTAGTGACGAAGACTCATCCTCGGTCGCCTCGGAAGCCGGAAACGATCAACGAGTGACTACCTGGCTACAATCAAGTCAGCTGCTCGCCATCACCGAGGGACCGCATCAACCTGAGGTAAAGTCGTCGAACGAACTTGCAGTCCCAGCGACCGCCGCCGCGTCCTGGGGCATCCCGGCGACCTTACCGGCGGGAGTCAACATCATGCAGCCGCCGCCTGAAAATCTGAACACTGAACCTGTGAACACGTTGCCAGTGAGCACCGCCGCCTCCTGGCAACCGAACTCCGCGACTGAACAGCCGCAACAGAACCTGCCGCCAGTGATCGCCGCCTGGCAACCGAACCACGCGGCTGAACAGCCGCAACAGAACCCGCCGCCAGTTATCGCCGCTTGGCAACAGAACTCCGCGCCCGCGCAGCCACACCCGAACCTGCAGCCAGTGATCACATCCGCATCCTGGCAACCGAACTACGTGCCTGCGCAGCCACGACCAACGCCAACGCCGGCAGAACCTGTCGCATCTTGGCCACAGAACTCGACGTACGTGACATCGAACACATCGTGGCAACCGATCTACACGACGGCACCACATCACAGCTACACTCCGGGATACGCCGATCAGACTCGGGTGCCGCAACCTATGCCATCAGCGCACGTCGTGCATCAGCCAACGACACTGGCCGTCCAAGAACCTAGGACGGACATGAAAGAACTTGCTGCTGCGATCACACACGCCGTACAATCTACGCAGTTCCAGCAGCCAATGAGACATACTGAACTGCCCTGCTTCAACGGAGCACATCAAGATTGGCTCACGTTCCGTGCCGCCTACTATGAAACGGCACATCGACTAACAGCAGTGGAAAACATGTCCAGACTCAGAAGAAGCCTTCGAGGTCTAGCCAAGGAAGCCGTACAAGGTCTACTAATAGTGAACGCAGACCCAAGTGAAGTTATGAAATCACTCGAGCTACGTTTCGGACGCTCCGACTCAATTGCAATAGCTGAGATAGAACGTCTACGAGCTCTGCCGCGCCTCACTGAATCTCCGCGTGAAGTTTGCACATTCGCCACCAAAGTGGAGAGCATAGTTGGGACTCTGCAAGCACTCAACTGTGGACATTATCTCTTCAATCCAGAAGTAACGAAAGCTATCGTTGAGAAGCTCACACCGACCTTGAAGAGACAGTGGTACCAGTTCTCAGCAATGAACCCCAGAACAGAACCGGATCTCCTGAAGTTTACTCGATTCATCAAGATTGAAGCTGAAATATGCAGCCCGTATGCACTGCCTGAAAACATCGCTGCAACAACACAAACCTCTCAGAACACGCAGCGACGCCAGCAGCGAGTACACGCCACGCAAGAAACAAATAAACCGAAGTGTGGTTTGTGTGAACGACAGGGGCACAGCATCATAGAATGTGAACAATTTAAGAAAGCAAGTATTGATGCTAGATGGGATATAGCGAAGAAACATCGTTTGTGTTTTCGTTGCCTCAAATACAGAACAAAGCAACACAGCTGCAAACCAAAGAAATGCGAAATAAACGACTGTGTACATTTACACCACAAGATGTTACACGTCGACATCGCAGCGAACAAGAAGAAAGAAGAACCAGAACGCCCTAAAGAAGAACAAGAGAAGGTTCATTCAGCGTGGACACCGAAAGTGTCATTCCTGAAAATAATACCAGTTCATCTTTCCGGACCGGCGGGAGCCGTGGACACCTACGCACTCCTGGACGACGGCTCTACTGTAACACTGATCGACGAGAGCCTAGCTAACCAAATCGGAGCAGAAGGTTCACGTGAACCACTACGAATATCATCCTTCGATGGCAGTCCTACGATCGACGTGACGTCTCGACGAGTGAACTTCTTCATCAAGGGACTTCACACTCCTGAACGCAAGCTACATGCAAGAACAGTTAAGGAGCTAGAATTGGCTGCACAGAGGATACCTGGAGAAGCAGTCAAGAACTGTGAACATCTTCGAGACATAGCCGAAGATATAGTGACTGGAGATGCAAGACCCAGACTCCTGATTGGCCAAGATAACTGGGATCTCCTCATCACAATAGAAATCAAGACAGGAAAAAAGAACCAGCCAGTGGCCTCACTGACACCACTTGGTTGGGTCTTGCACGGCAGCCACGCACGTGCGCTTGGCCACAGAGTGAACTTCATCAGACATGCTAACACAGACGACGAACTTCATGAACTGGTGAAGGAATACATCACGATGGACAACATGCAAGTCAACCCAAAGAAACCCATCAATGATCCTGATGAAAAGGCGCTCCGCATCCTGAAGCAATATACGAAGAGAACCTCAGAAGGACGGTATCAAACCGCTCTATTATGGAAAAATGAAAACATAAAAATGCCGGACAACTACGACAGCGCCTTAAACAGGCTCATCAGCGTGGAAAAGAAAATCGATAAAGATCCAGAACTGAAGAAGAGGTATTCTGAACAAATGGAAGCATTAGTATCAAAAGGATACGCCGAATCAGCTCCACCGACCAGTTCAAAACATAGAACCTGGTACTTGCCTCACTTCGCGGTCTTCAATCCAATGAAGCCGGACAAATTGAGGATTGTCTGCGACGCGGCAGCCAAGACCAGAGGCGTCTCTCTGAACGATCAACTACTCACCGGTCCAGACCTCCTACAATCATTACCAGGAGTGATCATGCGCTTCCGTCAACACTCAATCGCCGTGACCGCCGACATCACTGAAATGTTCTTACAAATAGAACTTCGACCTGAAGACCGAGACGCTCTGCGTTACCTGTGGCGAGGGGACCGAAGAGACACTCACCCCCCTGAACAATACCGTATGAAGTCACTAATCTTCGGAGCTTCTTGCTCACCAGCTACAGCGATATACATAAAGAACACGAACGCCGAAAGATTCCAACATGAACTCCCAGAGGCAGTCGAAGCTATCAAAAGAAAGCATTACATGGATGACTATCTGAACAGCTTTGAAACCTTAGAAGAAGCAGTGAGAATCTCACAAGCAGTGCGCAGCATCCACAGTGAAGCGCATTTTGAACTCAAGAAATGGTCGTCAAACTCTACCGCTCTACTTGAAGCGCTAGGAGAAGCAACCAAGACCGAAGACACAATCAAGCTGGAAGACAACATCCAGACAGAACGAGTTCTCGGCCTGATATGGAAGCCAACACAGGACACACTTGCCTTCAACCTGAATCTGACTCGCATACCTCAGAGCATCCTGGAAAACGACACGCCTACTAAAAGAGAAGCTCTCCGAATAGTTATGTCCCTATTTGACCCATTGGGACTTGTATCGCCAGTTACCGTGAGAGCAAAACAAATGCTACAAGAAGTGTGGCGTCGTGGGACGGCATGGGACGAAGCCCTGGACAGTGACCTCGCCGCGAGCTGGAGGAAATGGCTCGCTCAGCTCAGAGCTTTAGAACACGTCTCCATTCCACGAACCTACCCAGGCTTCAGCGCTGCGGAATCACTACAGCTGCATATATTCACCGACGCCAGCGAATCCGCATACTCAGCAACATTATATTGGCGAACTGTCACCGGAGACCGCAGAGTCTACGTCTGCCTGATCGCAGCCAAAGCCAAGGTGGCACCATTGAAACTAATGTCGATTCCACGATTAGAGCTTCAAGCAGCAGTCCTTGGCGCACGTATGGCAACAGTGGTTAAAGAAGAACATGAAAAAACCCCAGAGTCAACCACGTTCTGGACCGACAGCAGAACGACACTATCATGGATCAGAACCGGATCCAGATCTTATAAACCATATGTCGCTCATCGCATCGCAGCAATCGAAGAACACAGCTCCACCAACGAATGGCGCTGGATCCCGACCAAATTGAACCCAGCAGACGACGCTACGAGAGACGTGCCAGAACACTATGATCAAAATCATCGCTGGTTCAACGGTCCAGAGTTTCTTCGTGGGCCCCCAGAAACGTGGCCAATTGATGAAAAAATCCCTGTCATAATCACGGGAGAAGAAAGAACATGTAACGTGAAAAACGAGAACATACAGAAAATCAGCGAAGCTATACCGAACGTCAATAGATTTTCACGTTGGGAAAGATACCTACGAGCCACAGCACGAGTTCTACAGTTCCTGCATCTCTGCCGCCAATCAGGGCAGAACGTCAACTACAAGAGAACCAAAAGGAACAGTAGCAGCGACCCTGACTGGAAGAAAAATAAGCAGACAGTGCCAGCCAAACCAAGAGAGAGCCGAGAAACCACAAATAGTTACCTGCCTCTCACCGCAGAACTCCTACGCCGCGCCGAAAGTCTGATCCTGCGAGCTTCACAAGAACAATCCTTCCAGGAAGAGATAGAAGCTCTGAAAAATAAGAAACCCATACAACGAAACAGTCGCCTACACGCGCTAAGCATAGAGCTCACAGAGGGAGAGCTTCGCCTCAAGAGCAGGATAACTGCGATGACGAACATCACGGAACGCCTGAAAAATCCAATTATACTGGATGGAAACCATATTACGACACGATTATGGATCGAACACGTTCATCGCAACTTACATCACGCGGGCACCGAAACCACGGTCAATGAATGTCGTCAGCAACATTGGGTGCTCCGTCTACGACCCACCGTCAAGAACATCATAAGCAAATGCCTGCGGTGTCGAATAAAGGCCGCCTCTCCACCTCAGCCGATGACAGGGAACCTCCCTTCCTGTCGCCTAGCACACCACCAAAGACCATTTACCTACGTCGGGTTAGACTACTTCGGGCCATTGACCGTTACAGCAGGACGAAGTCATCAAAAAAGATACGTCGCTTTATTCACATGTTTGACGACGCGAGCCGTACATCTTGAGCTGGTAACATCGCTCAACACAGATTCGGCAATTATGGCATTGCGACGTATGATAGCACGACGAGGGTGCCCAACGCAGCTATGGTCCGACAACGGGACGAACTTTCACGGCGCTGAAAAGGAGTTACGAGCAGCCATCTTTGCAGCTACGACAGAAGAAGCTTCCAAGAAAATGATCGACTGGCGATTTATCCCGCCTGGAGCGCCATTCATGGGAGGCGCCTGGGAGCGCCTGGTGAAGTCGGTGAAAACGGCACTAGCCGCCACATTGAACGAGCGATTCCCGAGCGAAGAAGTGCTTCACACTCTACTCATCGAAGCTGAACATACCGTAAATAGCCGTCCACTCACGCACGTGTCTGTGAACCACGAAGATCCCGAGGCATTGACACCCAATCACTTCATTTTGGGCAGCTCAGGCCGCATCGCGGCGCCAGGAGAATTCGACGACAGCGATCTACGTCTACGAGCCAGTTGGCGTGCAGCTCAGAGGCTTGCCGACATATTCTGGGCCAGGTGGCTAAAAGAATATCTCCCAGAACTACGGAACCGCAGAGAACCACATACCAAAGGCACAATACCTAAGGTCAATGACCTAGTTTTGATTGTGGATGGCAACCTCCCAAGAAACATGTGGTTAAGAGGACGCATCTGCGCTACGTTTCCCGGCCCAGATGGAGTGGTGCGTACGGTGGACGTATCTACAAAAGGAGGTATCCTGCGACGTCCAGTGAAGAAGATAGTAGTGCTGTCAATCGACCACGGCGATCCTGCACCGGCCTCTACGACTGCGACGTCAGCGGCGGACGACGCACGGCGGGAGGAATGTGCAGGACGCCCTCCCATAGAACAATAGTGTGCATATTTAAGTGTATATAGTGTATTATATAGTGTTAAGTAGTCATTAAGTTCGATTCTGCTTACCCTTAGGAACATAGATTACGATCACACTCTACTCCAGATCGAGTTCGGAGCAGGTTCAAACTTGTCGAAACCTGCTCCGACTCTGAGACGCATCTGCTCGCCTCTGATTGGTGGATCTGAAGTCGAGCGCAAACACGATTTAATCTAAATAAATACGATTGGATAATTACGTGTCAAAATACGGCGCTACCGCCGCTACTTGTACCCATGTGCATTTGTATGACTATAGGGCCATTGTGAACTGTAATTTAGTCAGTACGGATTCTAGCTCCGAGGTGACTACACGCTTGTCTGAATAAAAAATCGTAGCCTAGCAGCCTGTGCGAACACAGGGGGAGCCCCGGAAGCAGCCCGGTGAGGACACTCACCGCTGCGGTCGCGGAGGCCTAGCCCCCCGTGATGCCGAAGCCCGGCAAACGCGGCTCGCTGGGCCGCGATGCCGGGCCCGAAGAGGACCGGCCGATGCTGGACCGGGCGATGTCGCTGCCGAACATCGGCGACGCATCGTCCGGTGCACCACCGTCCGGGCAGCCGCCTAGTAAAGAAGAGAAGGAGAAGAGGACGAGAAGAGGAGGAGGGGGAGAGACGCCGCTGAGCCAAGCTGCGTCTGCCGGCCCGCCGACGTCACTGGCGCCTGCGCGCGTTGCGCCGACGCCGTCGTCGAGCCGGCACGCGGTGCCCGTCCGCCCCGCGGCGTTCCGGCCCGTGCCCACACAGGCACCGGTGCCCGCCGCGAACTCGGGCCGCGCACCGCATGCGCGCGCTGCAGCGCCGCTCGCGCGCCCCCCCGGATCCGCACCCGCACCTGTGCGCTCCGCAGCGCCGCGTGCGCACCACACGCCCCCCGCGCACCCCGCGCACCCCACGCATCCCGCGCCCCTCGCGCAGCGCGTGAAAACCGCGCCTCCTGCGCCGCCCGCGCAACGCGGGACGACCGCGCCGTTGGCGCCCCCCACCCCGGCCGCGCACCGCGCGCCGACGACGCACACCATGCCACCCGCATCCCCAGAGCAGCCTGCGCCACCGGCGCGGCCTGTGCGCCATGCGCAGACCGCGCACACCGCGCCACCCACGCACCGAGCGCCGCCTACGCATCGCGCGGCGCCTGTGCAACCCGCGCCCCTTGCGCCCCCCGCGCATCCTGCGCCCCATGCGCATCGAACGGTGCAAGCGCACTCAGCGCAATTACCACCGCCTGCGCAACCGGCGTCCTCCACACGCCACCGCGCCCCTACTGCGCGCTCATCAGCGCCACCGCCGCGCTTCGCGTCGCCGCCCGCTACCGGAGTACCGGCACTCTCCACACCGACGCCGCCCCATGCTGGGCCGGCCTCTCGCAGCAGCACCGCCCAGCGGGACCCCCGCCTTCTGCCGGCGGGAGCTGCAACTGCGGACTACGAGAGGCCGGCCAGCGCCGGCCCCTATATCCACCCGGCGCGACTGGCACCATCAGCGCCAGAATCGCCGGCGCCCCCACGGACAGCCGGTCTCGATTCCCCCGCCATGCTGTCGGCGTGCTCATCCCGTGCCGGGTCAAGCATGTCGCTGGCGTCTATGGGCTCGGCGGCGACTGGTCGCGGCGACGTGTCTGGAGACACGACCCCGCGATCCGGCGCGCAGCCCTCGGGGGGGGGATCGAGAGCCGGCGCAACCACTCCGGCTTTCTCGCCAACCCCGTCGCTGGGGTTCGACCACGAGTTTGAACTCGAGGCCAGACCCCAGCGGCGTAGGAGGAGCACAGACGACGCAGAAGAGGAGGCAAAGCGTTATTGCCTCGACCCGCCGCGGCCGCAGCGCGAGAACGCGCCACGGGGGCGAGACACGCGAGACACGCCGGCGTCGCCGACGTTTGCGGACGCGGCACGCCGCTCGCCGCCCTCACCGCAGCCGGGACCATCCCAATTAAGAACCACTGGGGTAAGTGACCATAATGTTTTACCCCTGGCATCTGGCAAAACCTCCCCCACTGCCGCCCCCGGCACCGCAGCGGCTACGCCGGTGGTCGAGACGCTACCAAACTGGGCTACCCACTTCCGGGCCATCAGTGCTAAGCTGGGCCGGCCCCCAAACGCCCGTCCCTACGGAGGGGGGGTGAGGTTTACCCCTGAGTCCGAGGACGAGTACAGGCTGGTCCAGCGTTACCTGACCGGCCTAGAAAAGGAAAGCGGCGTGTCTTGGTTCGCGTACTCTTTACCGGCGGAGCGGAACCTTAAGGTAGCAATAAGAGGACTACCTGCAGACACAGATCCCAAGGAGATCGAGGAGGAGCTCCTCGCGATGGGTTACCAACCGGAGTACGTGCGCCACATCAAGGGGGCGCAAGGAAGACCCGGTTGTGTATTCCACGCGATCCTAAAGAAAACCCCAGACGTCCGGGCCATATACAACACCTCCGTGTTCATGTTAATGCGGGGGGTCAAGATTGAGGCCTGGAGGGGGAAGCGTGGACCCGCTCAATGCCATAGGTGCCAACGTTTCCGGCACAGTTCGCACCAGTGCCATCGCCCGCTCGCTTGTGTTCGATGCGGCGGAGAGCACGCGGCGCGAGATTGTCCGCGCCCGCGGGAGGAGCCGGCCACCTGCGCGAACTGCGGTGGACCGCACCCCGCGTGCAACATCAAGTGCCCCGCGTTCCAGGCAGAAATAAGGAACAAGCGGGCGGGACCTGCCGCCATAACCGCCACGACTCGCCGGCCTCCCATGGCCACCGAGAGGCGTGATATAGAGGAGCCTGAAGGGCCCAGGAGCGCGACGCTTATGGCGGCAGCGAACGGGCCCACAGATAGGACTCAAGCCTCCTCCTCGAGGGAGGGGAAAAAGAAGAAGAAGGGTGGCGGGAAAAAGGGAAAGGGCAGGAAGCCCAAACCCCCCCCCTGCGACCCAGGAAGAGATCCTTATGCCAGCCCCTGCCTTGGGCGAGGCGCAGGCTGTGCAACAGGAGCCACAGGTAGAGACCGCTAGCGCCGGCATAGCACAGCGCTCTACCAAAACCACACCGGGACAGATGGTCCCACAAACCCGACAGAGCGGCAGCGCAATCGGCGCTAAGTCAAAAGCGGCTACCACAAAAAGTGAGTTTACAGCCTGCGCCATTAAACTGCTTATGAACCTGATCAAGGCCATAAGACAGGGGCAGGAAGTGGAGACGGTCATCCTTGACGGCTTGGCCACTCTACTTACCTTGTACAATGGCTAAGTCGTTAAGGGTGATCCACTGGAACGCCCGCGGCCTTAAGGATAAGGTCGCTCCCCTCCGCCATCTCCTAAGGGATCAAAACATCGACGTGGCGCTTATAAATGAGACACACCTGGGACCCGAAGACAGGGTTAGGTTTCCCGGGTTCCTCATTTATAGGAAGGATGAAAGGACGGCACTTCATACCCGGTATCGCGGTCTGGCAGTACTAGTAAGGAGAAGAGTCGTCCACCAAAGCCTCCCCCCGCCGTCACTAGGCAGCTTCTACGCGCTGGGTGTCCAGCTGCACATCGCTGGCGAGGACATCAACGTCTATGCGTGTTACAAGCCGCCAGCGACCCGACTGGACCTCCCGGAGCTACGGGCTCTTATGACCGCATCAACAAATGCGACCATCCTCGCCGGCGATTTAAATAGCAAGCACCCGGCGTGGAACTCTATTAAAACGAATACCGGGGGGAATCGGCTCTTCGCGGACTCTGAAGCCTTCGGGTACACGGTGTCCGGCCCAGAGGCGCCTACCCATTACCCGGACACACACAGGTACATTCCGGATGTGCTGGACATCGTGGTCCATCGAGGGCTACGCTGCCAGATCACGCAACAGGTGATTGACGACGAGTTAAGATCGGATCATCAACCGGTACTCGTCGTCTTATCGGGCGTGCCGGCCCGATTGCCTCCCATAGCGCCACGTCGACGCACGGATTGGATGCTATTCGCAGAGAAGGTAGAGACCACCACGCCGACTCGGCCTATCACCACGTCCGCGGACGTGGACCAGACGGCGGAGGAAGTCACTGCTTGCGTACAGAGCGCCTTAGAAGCGGCGACCGTTGCGCAGCCGCAGGGGAGAGTGCTATTGCCGCCCCTGCCGGCACACATCAACGCAATGATAGCCATTAAGAGGCGTCTACGCAAGCAGTGGCAACAAACGAGATGCCCCACAATGAAGACACAGTTGAATCGTCTCGCGGACAAGGTGAAGGCCGAACTCCAGGCGCACACCGCCGCGGGCTGGGAGGAGAGGATCGAGGAGGCGGCAGATGGTTGGCCGTCCCTCCACAAACTGTGCCGCCAACTCACGACTGCCCCGGCCCCGGTGCGCCCGCTGCTCAACAGCGACGGGGCGCTCAAGTACGTAGCGGAGGACCGGGCGGAGGTCTTCGCCGAGCACCTGGAGCGTCAGTTCCGCCCCAACCCGACCAGCGATGTAGAGCATGTCGCAGCGGTTGAGAAACACCTGGGAGACTACTTCGCATCGCCGATAGCTCCCGATGAAGACCCTGTCTTTTTCTCGCCTGGCGCAGTTAGACGCGCCATCCTAAAGACGAAGCCCAGAAAGGCCCCCGGTGCGGACGGTATCACCAACACAGTGCTGCGCCACCTGCCGTACCGTATGGTAGCAGCGTTGGCGCGCCTGTTCACGGCGATACTGCGCACCGGGACCTTCCCTGCCTCATGGAAGGAGGGCCGCGTCATAATGCTGCCCAAGGCGGGGAAAAACACACTGAAGCCGGAGAGCTATCGGCCGATCACCCTGCTGCCGACAGTCTCCAAGGTGTTCGAAGCACTCCTGCTGCGACACCTCCAGCCGTACATCGCACCGCGACCGGAGCAATTCGGGTTCCGGGCGGAGCACAGCACGACGCTCCAGCTGTCGAGAGTACTGCATCACCTCGCAGCCGCGCTCAACAAGAAGGAATACTCGGTGGCAGTACTCCTCGACATGGAGAAGGCCTTCGACCGCGTATGGCACGACGGCCTTATCTACAAGATGTCCACCACAGACGCGCCCCGTCGCGTCGTTAAGGTGGTCTCTACTTTCCTCTCCAACAGGACCTTCAGGGTGGTGGTCGAAGGGGCGCTCTCGAGCGCCCGGCCGGTGTTTGCGGGCGTACCGCAGGGCAGCTGTGTCTCGCCGGCGTGTTACTCGCATTACACTGACGACATCCCCACCACTCCGGACGCCATGCTCGCGCTGTACGCAGACGACGCCGCGTACATTACTACATCGCTTAATGCGAAGTACGCGGCGGTCAAGATGCAGCGCGCGCTCGACCTCCTTCCCGAGTGGTTGTCCAAGTGGCGACTGTCGGTTAACGTGGGTAAGACGCAGGCGATGGTCACCGGCTTTGCGCCTCTCCCACCACCCTTGAAGCTGCAAGGAGCCGAGGTCGAGCGGTCCCCCCGGGTTAAATACCTGGGGGTCACCATTGACCGTCGGCTCACTATGGGGCCACATGTCTGCACGGTCGTAGGCAAAGGCAAGGTAGCCCGCAACCTCCTCCGACCAGTGCTCTCGTCCCGCCTCCCGGCGCGCGTCAAATTGGGCGTGTACAAAATGTACGTACGCCCTATATTGACGTACGCCGCCCCCTCCTGGTTCGCCCTCACGAGCGGGTTGAGCCGGAAGCTGCTCCGCACGCAACAAAACTTTGCGCTGCGGACCATCGTTGACGCTCCCCGTTTCGTGAGGAACGACATCATCCAGAGGGATCTCGGGATTGAGAGCCTGGATGAGTTTGTGCGGCACCTAGCGGTGAGGTTGTACGCGCGGGCCGACGCATCTGCTTGGCCACATGTCAAGCAGATTGCACCTTGGCACGCGCGCCCTCCCGACCATAGGCCACTGCCACGCGACCTGGTTGCGGACAAAATCGCCCCCACCCCCCCGGATTGACTCCCGAGTGGGCCGCATCCAGGTTACACGCGGCCCACCCGTGACAAGTGAACTCTACACGCACAACACGCATACCGCGCGGCGTGGCGCGTTCTAAGTTAATATAGGCGTGTCACGCAACGCATCACAGACATGCATCACTGCACAAGCGCAATCACACACACGTGAACTCGTGGGCGGGCCCGCGTTTTTCACGTAGACACCGGGCGGCGTTACTCAATACAATACCGCCCGCACACACACGACGGCACCGCAGCTCGGACCGCTAGCGGCTAGCTCTGCGAACGGGACGGGCGGGTGCCACATACCCACCCTGTGGGGGCGTCGAATGGCATCCCTGTCGCTGGTCATCATCCGCTGGGCCTCCCCCGGGAAACCGGGAGTCTCACCCGGCGGTGATCGACCGCCGGGATGCCGAGAAGAAAGCGGCGCTGAGTCTCGGCGCCATGGCGCTCTCACAGAGGCATCACAGCAGCCATTCACAAGGGCTCGCGCTGCCCGCGCGAGCCCTCATGTTCCATATGCCCAATGGGCAACCAAAAGGAAAGGCCCGTCTTTACGGGCCTCAGTATGGCCTCTGCGGTCAGGGGGCGAAGCCCCGACACCGCCTGCCGCGCCCCTTGCGGGGACGCTGCGACAACCTCATTGCTGTAATTTAGTCTTACGAAAAATTGGATGTAATTATGAAGAAATAAATAGTCTTCAAGCTTTGCAAGAGTTTTTAATGAAGTGAACAACATAGTGGTGACCTCCAACCCAGCGCACATAAATGTGAGACCTAAAACACTCACAGGAAGTGTTCAATAAAAATGCGTGTTGTTTTTTTTATTGGTAGATTTAATTAAAAAACCATGTTTAAGTTTGAATAACAAATCGGTCTTATAAATTTGCGACCGAAAAAATATATTTTTCGGTCGTAAATTTATAAGACGCCTCGACTGAGACGTACGAAATGCTTTATTATTAAATTTTAAAGTATAAAAAATCTGCATTCTAATATAAAGCTTAATTAAAAATTGTTTTGGGAAACAGTATGTACTCGAATTTATTTTTAGTGAAAAAATCGCGCGGTTGTTGTAAAAAAACCAAACACCGTCCGTTCGTCACTGCGGCACAGTCGCGACTGTCTGCGTGCCGAGCGCGTGCCGAGATCGAGGCGCGTAGGTATAGCTCGCGTGTCGTCCGTTTCTATGAAGTTGGATTACTGATAGATAGATTACCGTGGTTATGTCTTGTCCAACGTCCTAACACTACTCTTTTACTAGTGCCCCATCAAACCAGTAACTAAAGCTAATGTTTGCAATCACTTCCAACACCTACAATGTAGATACCATTAGGACTAATTCTCCTATACAGCGCTCATTGTTCTCCAAGTAATCCTTAGTCTAAATACCCAAACTGTTAACTAAAACTCAACTTTATTTCCTAGATTTAAGGTTGGTTGCAGACTGGTCGTTGTACACTATTTGGTACTGATCACGCTTCCCGTTTAGTCTCCTAATTGGGGTGAGAGATAGGTGTAACGAAACGTGTAACGCTGGCAATGTGTTTAGGATAAGTGACGTCATTACGTGTACCACTTACGTCTCGTTATTCGTAAGGATTACGGATAATCAGCTGATTATGGGCCAGGGTCCATTATGAGGTGACAGGAGTTGAGAGGCTGTGGTAATTCGGAATTAATGAGAATTTGAAAGCCTAAAATATAATCCCTCGAAAGTGCTGGCAAATTTGTAGGCTAACTGACATATAGCAAACTAGCTTTTGCCAGCGGCTTCGCCCGCGCGGAACTTTCATCCCCTATTTAACTCCCTTAGGGGTTGAATTTCGAAAAATCCTTCCTTATTTCTTGTCTACATTATAAAGGGAACCTCTCTGCAAAATTTCAGCTTTCTAGGTCCAAGGGTTTGGGCTGTGCGTTGATGAGTCAGTCAGTCAGTCAGTCAGGACTTCTCTTTTTATTTATATAGATAGATATAGATAGATGATTTAATTTAATGTTCTGTGTCTCGTAATGTCAACTACTTTGCATGCCTACTATTGTAAAGAATCAAGTTTATCTAATTAAATAGACAGCTATGCTGCTGAGGAGTTTGTTGCGCTACTTTTTCTTCCCAGCTAAAACACTAAGAAGTGGTGAAGGGCGGGTGTTTTGGGGGACTATCTGATGTAATTTTTGACATTCGAAAAGTGCTGATTTGACTTTTGTAAGTACTTCCTGAACCACAATTAGTGCACTTGGGTGTTGAATAAGGTAAGTCTTCCGAAAATCAATCAAATCAAACCGAAGAAGTCAATGTATAACATTGAACCATTATTAAGAGCCAAGCCGTAATTTCAACCACTTGTTTGATTAATGTATTCTTCGTTGTGGAAGGTAATTAGTGTGTGGAGATGCCCAATCCAGTAGTATTTGTTAGTTTGATATTGATATCTTTCAATAATTTGGTTAGGTGAAGTTTTCTTTTCTTAATATTTAGGTAAAATATTTACTTTTCCCTTTTTGTGGTTTACTGATCTTGGTAGACTTTTAGCATTGATTTTCTGTAAGGTGATCCAATATTGGACACGCCACAATTGCGGCGGTAAGTCCCCTCTTTGAAGAGTGGTTGGAGAGGCGCACAGCGTCCTCACCATCCACCTTTTTTTTTTTTTTTTTGGGTGGGAAATCATCAAATAACTTCTCCCGCTCTGGGTGGAGCAGGAGGGCGTGTCAGACTTTTACTGACTAAAACCCACCCGTGTTCCTTCATTAGCCCGTATGCCAGGGGCTGTGGTATCTCTTTCAAACGAAGCCGCACCCCTGACAGGCGACTTGGGCTTGGTCCTTACCGGACAGCGAGCTACCCATTACTCGCCGTCCGCAAGCCCATGCCTACGGTGGCCGGAAATCGGCCTGGGATTCCCGACGCCCAGGGCGTCTCCGTATCCTGCGGCGGCTGGGGTCGCGAGGGCGCATATGCTGCCTCTCCCTCACGTGCGCCGCCTCCCTCTTCGCGAGCATCACTGCTTCGCTGAAGGAGGTGACGGCTCCCCATGCCCTCTCGCTCCGTACCATGGCCTGGACCAGGGCCGGACGCGAGAGATCGCCGCCGCCGATCGCCTCCACGAGGACACGGCGGTGCTCCGCCCAAGCAGGGCAGACCGCTACCGTGTGCTGCACCGTGTCCTCAGGGCGATCTTCGCAGTGGAAACACCCGGGCGTTTCCTCCCGCCCTATCCGAAACAGGAACCTCCCGAAACAACCGTGTCCGGTGAGGACCTGCGTCAGGCGGAAGGTGAGGACGCCATGCCGCCTCTCAAACCACTCCTCAAAGAGGGGACTTACCGCCGCAATCGTGGCGTGCCCAGCACTGGGTTGCGACAATCGCTCTCTCCATGTCACCATGAGATCCCGCCGGAGCTCTGTCCGCTGTGCCGCGATTTCCTGCGGCAGCGGACTAACGCCCCGGCGTTTGGCCTCCTCGCGCCACTCCCATATTTGCGCGAGGACCTTTGCCTCCAGATCCCATGGCGGTAATCCGGCAAGGAGGCCCGCCGCCTCGCCGGAGATCGTGCGGTATCCTCGGATCATCCGTATGGCCATGACCCCATCCACCTTACGCAGGTCCTCACTGGACACTGCTGCTTCGGGAGGTTCCTGTTCCGGATAAGGCGGGAAGAAACGCCCGGGTGTAGATCGCCTGGAGGACACGGTGGACGTCTGCCCTGCCTGGGCGGAGCACCGCCGTGTTCTCGCGGAGGCAATCGGCGGCGGCGATCTCTCGCGTGCGGCCCTGATCCAGGCCATAGAGCGGAGCGAGAGTGCATAGGTATCCGTCACCTCCTTCTGCGAAGCAGTAATGCTCGTGAAGGAGGAGGTGGAGAGCGCGAGGGAGAGGCAAGGATTTCACCCTCGCGCCCCAATCCGCCGCAGATGACGCCCTGGGCGGCGGGAATCCATAGCGGACTCCCGGCCACCATAGATGCAGCCTTGCGGACGGCGAGCAATGGGTAGCTTGCCGTCCGGTAAGGACCAGGGCTGGGTCAACAGCGTGTTGTTTCACCCGCGCCTCTAAGAGATGTCAGCAAAATTTAAAGGGGTCCGCCAGGGCCGATGCCTGCGAGGGTCGCGAATTTGTTCGAAAGAGTTACCGTGGCCCTGGAACAGGCAACTAAAGAAACACGGGTGGGTTTTAGTCAGTAAAAGTCTGATATGCCCTTCCGCTCCGCCCAGAGCGGGAGAAGTCATTTCATGATTTCCCATTCAAAAAAAAAGGCTGTAACTTTTAGGGAAATTGTGGACACCTACCACAGATTTAAAAATGGTTTAACCAGAGAAAAAACTGTCTAAACTCATTTTACTGTAATAAACAATAGTCAATAGGTACATTATTCAATTAAGTTAGAATAAAAAATACAGCAGGTACTTAGGTACTAAAACACCAGTGGTGTAATTACATAACACGCTTACAGTTTTGACAGGTTAATAACTCACACACACACTCATTACGTTATTTACGTTGGCAAGCAGACCAATCTTTTAAATAAAAGAATCAATGAATTGTACATTTTATTCAAAGTCATTCGGATTGTGATGAAAAGCATGTTACGCAACAAGGGAGCCGCTATCCTGATCATTTTAACTAAAGACATTCAAAACCCTAATAAATCAATCATTTAAAAATTCACCTCGCCATATCCGGACCCTTCAATCTGTCGACAAATAGGGCTGGCAGCCCACTTTAATCTCGGAATCCCGGGAACTGGGCTAATTGAACGTCTCCTTTATCGAGCTATTGTGAACGTAATTGGAATTTTCAAAGCTGTTGTAAGCAGTAATATGAGTTTTTTCTCTTGTTTAGTTATGAGATGGGTCTGGAAAGACATTGTGACTAGAAATGTAATTGTTTAACGTAAATAAGCAGATTTTACTATGAAATAAAAGGTGTTATTTTTTTTTTGCAATAGTGTTATTTGTTTACAGTAAAGACAGGCCTGGAATTAGTTACGGTTTTTTGCTGGCATTCGCCACGACACGCTTTTTCGTAAACTAAGTTTTCTTAGATTGCGAAAAAATCTGTTCTTTACAAGTTTTATTGTAATAGTAATTCTTAGGAAAAGTTGGTTTAGGGAAGTAGATGGTTTAGTAAAGGTTGTTCGCTCACTGAAGGCAAACGTAACTGGCAGCCAATGTTTGGGCTTTGTCTATGTTCGAACAGTCGGGAAGTTCTAAAACAAGAACGTCAAATAATTTTACATACATTACATTTTTTGTTCCGGGAGCTTTAATTCTATTGACAGGCGCGGACTTGTAAGCCTCTAACTGTTGAAATAAACGTGAAGTCTATATTTATACGCACGTTTATTATTTATTCTTTGACCCGGTTACCCAGGACTCTACGGAGTCTTACAGTACCTACCAAATTTCAAACGATTTCTGCTGAGAACAACGTGCTGAGCCTAGCATTACTTGATGCATTTAGAATTGAACCTTGATATAAGATTTAATTTTCTTTGGCTCGATCGGAGGTAGGTATGGCAAAATACTTTTTTTTTTTTTTTGAAATACCTCTGTTAAAAGTTACTGAAAGTTTTTATATTCTAAATTAAGAACTTACTACTTAACTTACTTTACTTACTTTCACTTAACTTAACTTACTTTCAGGACTTCTGTTTATTTTGTTACACCTTGTATATTATGGCCACATATGAAAAGTCAGAAGCTTGGTGCATGATTCCAGTTATTGATCGTTTCCTATAAAGAGCCGGCAAGAAACCATTTAATTATATAATGATAGTACCTTTCTACTTCCCTACGCGATCCCGTTTCCCGATCTAAAAATGCCCACATAAGAAAAACAAACCATAACACAATTTTATTGAATTACCCCTGAATTCAATCAACAGCTATTTTCGAAAGTTCAAACATAAAAATATAGCCAATCAATGAAAACTCGTTCTCTTTGAAGCTTTCAATGAAAAGTCTTTGGACTTCACACGTAATAGGGCAGGAAATTGTTGCGAGGTAATTGAAAGGAAGTAAGCGAGGTATCCCGAGAATGTCTGCGAGTCCCGGAAGCTTCCATTATGATTGTTGACACACTTCCACGAGCTGGCTGAGTTGCCTCGTGCAGGCTTTAGGTAAATACTAGCAAACGATACTTTACCAGAACTGCAGTGTTGTCATGTTTTGTCTATTGTATTAGAATGTTCTGAAATTCGGTGAAAAGTATGAACGCCTCGATCCACTGTTCTCTAGATTTTATTTTATTTGAATCCTAAATATCGTTATCATCAACATCACAAATGATATTTAATTTTTTGGTAGGTCTAAGTATTTAGTTAATTTAGCTATAAGTAAATAGTAATTTAAAATACTTAAATTATTTATTTAAACTAATATTATTTTGTATGTACCTAGGGGTAATCTCTGAAACTGCCAGTGGGATTTGAAACTACCAGTGGGATATGGAACTACCAGTGGGACTTGAAACTACCAGTGGGATTTGAAACTACCAGTGGGATTTGAAACAACCAGTGAGATTTGAAACTACCAGTGGGATTTGTAACTATCAGTGGGATTTGAAACTACCAGTGGGATTTGAAACTACCAGTGGGATTTGAAACTACCAGTGGGATTTGTAACTATCAGTGGGATTTGAAACTACCAGTGGGATTTCAGAAAATATAGTTTTAATTTGATAGCCCAATTCTTGTGGAAGGTTATTGGCTATTCACGGTAAGACAAAAAAAAATTCAAACAAAAAGAAATCGGAAATATTTTAAAATATAAATATTTTAATATGAAAACTTACTTATTTTCAAGACTTTAAAAATATAAACAGGTGATACTTACTCATTGTGCATACCGCAAAAATTAACCCAAACTGCTAAAGGATTGTTTCAATTCAAAAATCATTCGAAATGATGTTACGCGTTCGGGCAAGGGCCTCTGATCCTTCGAGGCGGAATAATCACCCAGGTCACTTTAGGTGGTATACCAAAGTCACAAATTCGTTAACAAGCGTGACAATTATTGTACCGTGTCCACTCCAGCTTCTTGGGCTTTGACGGTTCCCTTTAATTCGTTCCGTACAAGGCTGAGCGGAATTCCACATAACAACGTGACATACCGGCCACTCCAAGCGTGTCAGGAACACTCAGGCGTTAGAATTTGAAGCTACGGCCAGTAAGCAAAAGGTACCTACATTCCGTTCTAGGTGCTAATTAATTGTAAAGCTACATCCCGTTACCAACGCGGCAACGTAGGTAGTCGGTACAGTTACCATTCCAGTGTGTGACATGATTTTGTACATGAATTCGCATGTTTCAAATAAAAAGCTGAAAATAATGTTACTACTATAGATGCATCTAAATTCTGTCTGTTATGTCTCTACCTGCTTTTTGTTATGGACTTTATTTATTATAATACCAAATGTTAAAGTGCGTCTTGCTTGCTAATGCAGATAGTAATGTCAAACAAAACGCACTACTCGTATGTGATTATGACGCACTATCATAGTCATCTGCTTTATGAAGTCAAGAAGCAGGCGTTATTTTTGTTTTATAATGAATTACATCTAGGTTTAAAGATTTGCCAATGTTGATATATATATGTATAAGGGGTGATTGAACTCTTCATTATAAACAATTTGTAGGTACGGAGCAATCCCGAAATCACGGAAAAAATCAGCTGATCGCTTTGTCGATTTATGAGAACACAAATGTACTGAACAGCTGTTTTTTTTTTGTCTGATTATTGAATTCTGTTTCACTGTCTTCTGAAAAACTGAATTAATGATTTTTCAATCAGAGCAGCTATTTCACAGAAATGTTCTTGATCAATTCCCAACTTAATTTTCCGGTAATTTCTCCAGATCGCCTTTCTTTTTAATATATTATAACTTATTAACAACGACCATTCGATTTCATATTCCATTGCGTCTTTCCAATAACCTTTTTGATGACTTTCGTTAATGAAGCCATAAGCAGTGCTCAATGGACTGTGCGTAACAACTTTGTCCTTATTCCCTTAGCAAATAGCCGATGTAATGTGTTTGGCCGTTAGTAAAAAATAACTGAGCATTCAGTGCATTACCTACTACATAAAACTTTATATTTTTGGGGGTTTATATACTAGAAGAATGGTATTAGAGCGGCTAAACTAACAGTTAACCTTCGACTAAACTAAACTTTAACGACCCCTCGTGAATCACTTAACATCTAACATTTTTCTTTATTAAATATCTAAAGTAGGTTTGACGCTGGCCGACAGCTTGCATAAGCATAATTATACAATCAGCCTATATTTTTCCCACTGCTGGGACACAGGCGGCCTCCTGTGGGAAGGAGTAGGCCGAAATCCACCACGCAGGCTCAGTACGGGTTGGTAGATGTCACATGTCTTGGAATTTTTGGTTCTAGGCCGGTATTCTCGCGATGTTTTCCTTCTCCGTTTTTGAAGGCATTGGTGATTCAATTATTCACACAAATTAAAGCGCCTAACAGGGATCGAACCTACGACCTCCAACTCGTAAATCGCGATCGAATCCACCGCATTATCTGGATCAATATTATTTTCGGATTTTTATTTACTACAATGATATGAATATTTACTTCGTAAAGTATTATATTATTTTAATTATTGTGAATGTGAACACTGTGGGTCAATGCTATTTTTTAAATGTTTGTTTTAATCTTAGTCATGGAGAAATGCTATTTTAGACAGCAAAGGTAACGCAGTTTTGTATGGAACATCAGATTTTTTTATAACCGACAAAAATATTCAAAAAATCTAGAATCGTGTGCTAAATTCATGTAAAGTAAAGTAAAGTAAAAAAAAAAAATTGCATAGATTGCAGGTACAGTAAATAAGATGACAGTTAAAATATGGGTGATCCTTGTACAATCTACCCTAAGCAACATTATTACAACATGAGAGATTTTTTAGATATTTTTTTTTTTAGGTATTACAGTTCAACAATAATCGGCATGGTACATTCATTTATGTAATAAACATAAATTAAAATATCTGCAATACGATAGAAATAAAATTAATAAATCAAAACAATGTCACAATTATTACAATATGTGAAAAATGTTGCATGGTTTCAGTTAACATCGATATCCTGTATTTGATCCGTATCTAGCGACCAAATTAGTTATTTTTATCATAGTACAAGATTATGGCATAGATCTTCTTCTAAATGAGCTACTTTCTAAACCTCACTTATATTTTCCTGAAAAGTGTCTTAATTTAACTTGCTAATTCGCGGTCCCAACTAAATGACAAATAGCCCGCCCACAGCCACTTCAGACCATGTAAAAATCCTTTCTCAGAATACCTAAACTGTATGTGGACATTCAATTTGAGCTAAATGTGCATACGTAAATATGAAACAGCCACACGTTATACTTAGGTAATCCTGAAATGCCTACTCTGACTAACCATGTACAGAGGCCAGCACGTCAAGCTACCCCAATCTGTCAAATGTATTTGATAGATTTTCAACTTTATTCCAAATGTTTAAGGTTCATATTCAATTGAGAAAATTTGACAGTGATGTGCTGGCGTCTGTACCGAAACCATAATTAAGATTTGCACTTTTTTTCGACGCCGATGTGAACCCCTCCCACCGTTATCTGGGAACCCGTCGGTGGTGCATTCCGAGGACCATGAAACCACATGGCCTCGGACTTGTGCAAGGCCACCTCGAGTCCCAGTTGCCGGATCCTATCCACGATTGTCGCAACCCCGTGTGTCGCTACGTCGGCCGCCGCCTGGTACGACCTCCCTTGCGCCAGGACCAGCGTGTCGTCAGCGTAGCAAACTACACTGACGCCGCTAGGGAGGTCGGCGCGCAGCACCCAGTCGTACCCGATGTCCCACAGATGCGACCCCAGGACCGATCCCAGTGGGACACCGCATGACATCTCTCGCCGGTTCCACTCTCCAAGGTGACCGGGGTAGATGACGGCCCTGTCCGTCAAATAGGCCTCGACCACACGACAGAGGTAGGTCGGCATCCGGTGATACCGGAGTGCCTCCCTGATGCAACTCCAGGGCAGGGTGTTGAAGGCATTGGCGATGTCTAGAGACACCGCCAAGACGACCCCACCCCGGGCCAAAGCATCCCCCGTCGTGAGGGCTCGCACGCGCATGATGGCATCCACCGTGGAGCGCCCCCTGCGGAAACCAAACTGGCTCTCCGCCAAATCCGGCCCCACCCGCACCAGCCGCCCGACGAGGCGGTCTGCAATTACTCTCTCAAAGACCTTGCTCACCTCGTCGAGCAGCACAATGGGCCGGTAAGCGGACGGAGAGTCCGCTGGGTGCCCCGGCTTCTTAATGAGGACCAGTTTCCCCGTCTTCCAGCGAAGTGGGAACTGGCCCTCCTCCAAGCATGCGCTTAGGAGCCCTCTTAGTCGAGGCCCGAGAGCCTGCAAGGCCAGGACCCAGGCTTTGCCGGGCAAGCCGTCGGGTCCTGGGGCGGTATTCTTGGCATTCAGCCTACGTACCGCCACTCTCATGTCTACCTCGGTCACCTCTGGAGAGTCGTCGTCGTCGTCGGTGTGGTCCGCATCGGGCACCGCAGGAGGCGGAGCCATAGGCGGGGGAGCGTGCTCCCCTCGCGAGGGGAACAGAGCGCTCACCACGTCCTGCACGAGCTGAGGCCGGAGATTCTGCGTCAGCGGGGGAGCCCACGGGCGGATCTTGTCTCGCACCGTTTTGTAAGGGCGTCCCCACGGGTCTCTGTTCAGAGTCTCCAGCGACTCCTCGCGGGCCACTACTCTGGCCCGCAGGATCTCATCTCGGAGGGTGGTCTTCGCCACTCTGTACCCCTCGTACAGCTCCGCCTCAATGGCTTCCGTATCCGGAGGGCGGATACGGAGCCTGGGGTGCCTGGAGTAAAGGTGCCGCGCAGCAACACACGCCTCGCGTAGTGCTGTCAACTGCGGCGACCACCAGTACACCTGGCGTGAAGCACGACCTGGCTGGACCCGGGGCATTGCCACGTCACATACCTCGGACATGGTCTCCGGAACCACTCGGCCTCGTCGTTGATGTCGGCAGGCCTGTCCGGTGATGACACCCAGGCCTGCACGATCGAGGCGTCCAGGAGAAGCTCCCGGTCCAGCTGCTTCAACGCCCACCGCGGACCACACGGGGCCTGTCGGACCGGCGCGCTCGAGGTCTGGGCGGAGACGTCAAACCGGATGTACCGGTGGTCGGAATACGTCTCCACACCCTCCATGACGCGCCAGTCGATGACACGCGGCGACAGAGCGGGGCTGGCGAACGAAATGTCCACCACCGACTCACCCCGCATCCGCACATACGTGGCGACAGAACCCCGGTTTAGGATGACCAGGTCTGCTTCCAGAGCCCAGTCCTCCACCATCCTGCCCCGCACGTTCGTCAACCGGGAACCCCAAGCCAAGTTCTTGGCATCGAAGTCCCCGAGGACGAGCACGGGGAGGGAACGAAACCCGACGACGACGTCTCTCAACTCCGCAAGGGAGTTGTGGAACTCGGCGAGAGTTCGGCTCGGGGAGAAGTACACCCCTACCACGACAATCTCCCCGAACCGTGTTGCCACGCAACCCCTTCCCCTCTTGACACTCTCGAGTGTCGGGGTACCGGCGGCTGCCGACGAAATGAGGGTCACTGAGCCACTCAGGTCCTCTACCCAGTCATCCCTGGGCGGGACAAAGTACGGCTCAGCAACCACGGCGATGTTAATCGACCACTGCGCCATGCTCTGGATCAACAGATCCTGAGCGGCGGCGCAGTGGTTGATGTTCGCCTGGAGGAGGCGTAATGGGGCCGTTAAAGGCATTCCATATCAGCCCCCTCCGGGGCCTCCTGGGTAGGCCTTGGCGGAATGGCGGCGACTACGACGACGGTGGAGGCGGCAGCGGCGGCGGCAGTGGCGGAGGGTTTGGCTCTGCCTCGGCCCCTGGCTTCAGCGGGTGGAGCGCAGGCTTTACTCCCAGCCCGGTGTTCGGCCGGCTTGCCAGCTGCCGCACATAAATAACAGTGTGGCGTGGCAACGCACGAGCCGGCCTTGTGACCGGTTTGATCGCAGCGGAAGCAGTGACTGCTGCGGTCCACCTCCGAGGTGCATTGCACTCCCACGTGGTGGCCCACCTGGCAGCGGAAGCACCTCAGAGGTCTGGGTTCCAGCAGCTTCACCTGCGCAGAAACCCAGCCCACCAGGAGCCTTCGACCCTCCTCGGTTATTTTTCAGGCCGCCGACACGGGGCAGCTCACCGTTACGGTTCGCATCCCCGTGTTGTCAGGACGGATGGTGCCTGCCTTCACCTGCTCGGCAGAGCATTCCCCCTTCCTGACTACGGCGGCCACCACCTCGCCCTCCGTCACGGAGTCGTCCAGGCCCAAGATGCGCATGTCAGCGCACTTGGTGGGCCTGGACACTCGGACCTCGTCCGCGTCTAGGGACGCCCTAAGCCTTTCGCCCAGGGCGTCAGCGGTCGGGCCACTAGCTGCGCCGGGGATCTCCAGCATGCGGGCTCCGGTCGCAGTGACCCTCATCCGCATGCCATTGGTGACCCCCAGTTCCGCGAGGTTAACCGCCGCCCTTGCTTTAAAGAGCACGTCACGGTAGGACACGCCCTTCTTTTCCGCCTCCGGCTGTAGCGTAATCACTACAGCGGCGGACTTCGGGGCGCGTAGCCTAGCCGCGGCGGTACTCTTCTTGCGCCGCTGCCGCCTCTCCCTCCTTTTGGCTGCCCTAGCGGCCTTGCCCGCCTTCTTATTCTCCCCGGCCACTTGCCATTCGGCGTCGGCCGGAGGAGATTGAGGAGGTCGGGCCATTCGTCCTGACACCAGAGCTGGGGCCGTCGCCGCCTGCTTAGCCACCCCACCCTTCTTGGGCTTGGGCGGCACCGGTTTTGCCGGGGTCCGTCCCGACTGCGACGCTGATTTGGCCGTGGCAGCCGTGGCAGCAGAGTACGTGACCCCCTTCTGCTGGCCCAGGGCCGGCCGACTCGTCGCCAGTGGGGGCCGCAGGACTATTGCCTCCAGGGCGGAGAACCGGCTCTGAAAGGCGGCCAGCTCCTGCCGCACAAGAGTCAACACCCGGTCCTCCTCAGGCATGGGTCCACGCTGCCCATGCCCCACCCCCTTCTGAGGCACCACCCTCGGGCCAGCTCCTCGGAGCACGGCCAGGTCCGCTCGGAGCTCCTCATTCTCCTTTCGGAGATGCTCCATGGCGGCTGCCAAGCGGGCGACCTCAGCCCGCATTTCGGACATGTTGTCCGGCGGAGGTCCGGTGTGTAGGTCCTCCGCTGCCGCCATGATGGAGGCTATGGCTGCGGCAATGGCCTTTTCTTTAGAGGCCTGAAGCCTCTTCAAGGCCACCCCCTTGACCGCAGCAGCCACAACCTCCGCGAACCTGGCCGTTCGCTCCGAGTAGGAGCCGCCGGCGTTGTCCGGCTCACTGCCAGACGACTCAGACTCCGAGAGGACCCTGCTGCCCGTCCCCCCAGAGAGCCGCCCCTCCGCGGCATGTGCCTCGGATGACTGGGCCCCCTCGGCACTCGGCTCGGCGGGATCCTTCGTGGTTATGCCTCTGCCTAACCGGACCCCACCGCTCCGACAAACCTTCCCGAGTTTCAAGGTCGGGGCCATTCCTCCATCCGAGGACGAGCCCCGGCCGTTCTTCGGTTTGGGGCGCTTCTTGATGAACTCTGTCCTCCTCGAAGCGCCCACCGCCGCATGCTCCGGGCCCTTCACAGAGCCCTTCGCGCTCGATGCGGTGTCGGACTCCGACCCCGCATCACTCTCCTCCTCCTGTTGTTTTTTGTTTTTGATATTCTAACATTTAATTTACTCAAAAAATTGTGGTTCGCACTCGAGACTAATTTAGCTACCCATTAGTCAAGCTACCAACCTCCCTCATGGTGCGCCGCCGCTTGGAGGTTTGGGGTAATTTTTATAGAGGTATTCTTCCTCGCGGCCCGGGCGGTTAAGCCAAGGCCCTCGACCCCCGTCAAAAGTCAGAGACATGACCGTGACAATGTTCGGGGCTATGAGATTAACGGTGGCAGAAGGAGAGCACTCCTTGCCTGCCCGGTGGCAGGGTGAGTGCACACCGAGCCCGCTCTTACTCCGCCGCTGTGCGTCTCTGCATGAGCGCAGAGATACACGCGTTGGAGCGTCCCGCCGACAGGATATTGGCATACAGGCAACGACACCCCTTAGGCAAAGTGCCCAATGGGGCGACATTGCCCGCATCCCAGGGTGCACCGTCCCGGAGACTGGCCTTTCCCCCAGACGTATCCAAGGGAAACTCCAGCCCACGGGCACACGGGGAGGTTTCCTGTCCAAGCACCCCAAGATTTGCACTTTAGGTGTTATTTATCTTTCATTCCCTCATTAGGGAGTACAAACGTAGACGTCCTATTACCTAAAAAGTTTTTTTTTTTTAATCAACAAGGTCCTTGTGTTGCTATTCTAAATTAATTGATCCTAAGTAATTGGTTCGTTTGAAAATATAATCGTTGTGTTCAGTTCATGAGATTTTGATGATTAAATAATATTGTCCTTTAGAAGTGTAAAAAACATAATGTTATTATATAATAATACCCATGCCATGAATAATGCGTGCCTTATCATCATCATCATCAACTTTTCAGCCGAAAGACGTCTACTGCTAGACATAGGCCACCCTCAAGCACCGCCACTTCGTCCAGTTCTGTGCGTCTCGAATCCAGCGGATTCCCCCGGCTCTCACCAGGAGTCTTACTCTCTAAGCACGAAGTCCGTCATTTCTTTCGAAGTAACGGCCGTTTCCAACTCCGTATCACTTACTGACAGAAGATTAGTTTGGAGCCCGAACTAAGAATTAATGACAACACGATTTGAGAGCTGTCCCTACTCCAGATATGTTTTTGCCCGTCCAAAAAAGTTAGTTAATTGGTTGTAGGATTCACTAAGAAGTTTCGGACTACTTTCGAACGGGCGCGTATCTTCGTTGACGGAGTTAGAGAGGCCCCCTGGCCCCTGGTCATCGGTCCACCTTGTGAGAGGCCTTACGACACTGCGTCCTAGGGGACGCGGTCGTCACTCCTGACCCTCTGCGGTCCGAAAGATACCGGCCTGAACGAAATAGATACTTGTCTGTATGGTTGCTCATAAAATTATAGAGTAACTAACTACCATTATATTTTATGGTTGCGGAAAGATCCTGAATAACTCAAGGTTTATAATCGCTACAGCTCATGAAATAGACTACTAACCAACCCTTTGAGTGTTGAGGGCTTTGATTGATATTAAACGGCAACCCTTGATAATATTTATTGCGACGTCAATTTATAGGTATCATTCTGTGCACGACACGTGTGTTACCGATACCTGACGTCATTTCCAGGATGATACATAATTCCAGTATCGAAACCCGATGTTCAACATGAATATGAATTGGAATTCCAATTTTATATTTCCGTAGGTAACCATTAGTAACTTAGTAAACCTCACTATCCTGCTTACATTATAAATCTTACTTCCTACTTTATTAATACAAATGTGAAAGTTTGAATGTATTTATGCTTAGCTGTTTAGATGTTCTGATGTTTGGATGTTTGTAACTCAATCACGCAAAAATAGCTGAACAGATTTGGACGAAATTAGGCACACAGATAGTTAATAACGTAGATTTGTATCCTGTGTGTTTACGGATACTTTACTTACTTACGGCAGTAAGTTCCCGTGGGGTAATGTTTGACCTTCAAGCAGACGAAACCGCTGGCGAAACCTTGTGATTATATAACTGTACAGACTAGACTGAACTCCTAGCATCAAAGTAAGTAAGCTGATGCTTCGGTATGACAAGAAAACTGCCTTGGCTTGAAATATTGTTCTAACCGAAAAACCAATTTGCACTTTAAGCCCAACCTCGAGCACCGATTCATCGATCAAAATCCATCGGCAGTTTCGTTAAAGCTTCCCTCAGTAAATTCCGTTAAAAGTAACAAAGCTCTCAGTAACACAAAGGTTTTGTGAACTTTTGTCAGTACGTAGCTCAAGATACAAACAAAACTAAGGGAACAATCTTCATGAGATCTTTTCTACTACCGCTACAGACTACAGAAGGCTTTGTTAACTGAAAATGCAAATTCTTTCCCCTTTCCCCCAACTCTTTCCCATTAACTTTTGTACAATAACCTTGTGCAAAATGCAAGCAAGAAAACTTGTAAACTATGTTCATTGCTAACAACTTTTTAGCAGGCGCATTGTATTTTTTTTTAGTTTAAGCCTGTTAGGTGTTTAATGTTGAATACATACTCATTTGCATGTGAATAGGGTACGTGGTTTATCTTTAAGCATTCATGCTTCAAAGAAAGTGAGTTGTTGGGAATTTTAAAAGCATAGTGCCGTGATAAAATAGAGTCGGTAGGATTACATTCTTTGCCAGATTTTCATTAGCTAATCATCATATTAATCACGGTGCCACGGACTTGATCGTAGATTAATTTATTTCCACCTAACATTTTATTAACTTGTTCAGGGTCAATTGCACTATTTTACCAAGGAATAGTAGGTACTTATTTCTTTCATAAAAACACATTTTAATACATAATTTATATTATTTGTAGCTCGCTTATGCCTGACTGTCTTTATTGATCATTCTAGTTGGTGTTGGTTCGATAATTATGCCTTATCTATCTAAATGAAGCACAGAGAACGCGTCCAAAACAGACCCATTAATAAGATCTAAGCACAGTTACTTTCCTCAGCGCATAACCTTGTGGAATCCCAACTAGTTACCTACCTCCCCGCAACGCTCGTAGTTTCTAACAATTCCTGCCAAACAAAACTCATTTTGGAAGCTACAATTTTCAGCCAACGTACGGATTAATACTGGAAATTTAACACAATAGTGAGATTAATTGTATTCCCAGGTAGAGTGGAGTCGGCGTCGAACTGGCGACCTTCCAAAGTGAAGGTAATTTGTCAAACGTGCCTTCGCTCTGGACTAATTATCAAGGTATCGGCGCTTGACATGAGAGCTTGTTAAGGTACGGAGGATTTGAAATTGGAACGAGCGGCGTATTGGCAGCGTTTCAGTTGAATTTATTTAACAGACGCCATTTTTTTTTTGGTGCATGTTGCGCGTTTTCTACTCGTCAATCTTTGAGTAATGCAGTTACAAAAAGTGGTAGGTGCAAATACAAAACATCGATATAATAAAAAGAAAAGTTCGGGCTGACTCACTGATTGACTGACTCATCAACGCCCAGCCCAAACTCTTGGACCTAGAAAGCTGAAATTTTGCACAGAGGTTCCCTTTATAGTAGATAAGGAGTAAGGTAGATTTTTTCGAAATTCAACCCCTAAGGGAGTTAAATAGGGGATGAAAGTACCACGCGGGCGAAGCCGCTGGCAAAAGCTAGTATTGTAATATTTTTTCATTCAACTTTTGGTTTTAGGTATTTTTTTCCTTCCAATTTTTGTACTTTGCTGTGTCTAGGTATGCTCAGATGATTAAACAGAATACATATTTTTGTATTTTTTCCTTCCAATGCAATTAATTGGCTAGGTACGAGTATGCTCAGATCATCATCAGCCTATAATGTTCCCACTACAGGGACACAGGCCTCCTCTCAGTTTGAGGGATTGGGCCGTAATCCACCACGCGGGCCCAGTGCGGGTTGGTAGATGTCACATGTCTTCGAATTTTTAATTCTAGGACATGCCGGTTTCCTCACGATGTTTTCCTTCACCATTTTGAGAGCAGTGGTGATGAAATAATTTACACAAAGTAAAGCGCCTGGCTGGGTTCGAACTCACGACCTACAACTCGTAAGTCGCGGGCGTTACCACTTGGCCACCACCGCTCTCAGATGATTAAACACAATACATATTTTTGTATTTTTTCCTTCCAATGCAAGTAATTGGCTAGGTATGCTCAGATGATTAAACAGAATACATATTTTTTGTATTTTTTCCTTCCAATGCAAGTAATTGTAATCGCAGCCAATGTTCACATAAACACCTATTTCCTTAAATGCAAATGAACCTATAAAAGTAAGGATATAAGCTGCGGAAATTCCTTTATTTCCTCTCTCTCCAGATTAGTACGGAACTTATCTTCATTTGCCGTTATTTTTTTCTACAAAGAACAAACGCACCGTCTGTATTGGCCTTAACTGGAACGAATCCAAATTAGCGTAAAGCCGAGCTTCCGAGCTTACGCTACGTAAGGCTGGTTGCTCATTGGCGACGTGAGATTAATGTGATTAGCAGTTCGCTGTTTCTTTTTTTTTTTTTTTTTGATTCTGCGCATTATAGGAAGGATCCTGATACGGATAAACCCTAGATATGACTTAAAAAACAAAACAATTATCAAGCTTCCGTGTTAAATAAAATTAACAATTTCAGAGGAATTCCTTTTAAGAAACCAGTGGATTTTTCTTTTTCTTATTTCCATTATCGCCTGTGCCCTTAGATAAAGGATAGCCTGGGAAGGAAAGGTATGTTTATAACTTCATTTAGTTACATAGAAAACTTGTGTTTTTTTTGTTTTAAAATAAGTGACTACTGTTAACGTAAGTGCGTAGCTTTGATATAAAATCGTTTATTTCCAGATCATTTGCACTGCTGATTTTCAGAGGTTTGCATCACCGTCTGAAAACCACTGACTAACATTCACAAACACTGGTGTGACATTATTTTTCTCAAGAAAGCACAAGAACATAGGTTTAACTAAAAACATGGAAATGTATCGTAATCAAAATCAAATGCATCGTTTATCGTGTTATAAAAACATACATACAGGATATTTTTTAACCAGTGCAGTGCGCAAACTGTAACCATGAATTCAGTATATTAATTCAGCGCAGAAATTTTTCGTCGGTTATATATGTCGGATATGCTGAATTCATGGTTACAGTTTGCGCACTGGTTAAAAACTTATCCTGTATACATACATTTACTAAGTCAGGTGGGGGTACTCCGATGAGCCAGATCGCAAATGATGCCTCATTCCTTGCCGTGCTCTTTGGGTAATAACATCTGCACTATGGAAGATCTTCACGAAGCCAACGATAGTGGCTTCCGCAGACTGGCACAACGCCACAGTGTGACGTGACATTAGTAGAACGATTTCAATAAGAGCTTCGTGGAATCTGTTCTTCCAGAATCAAATCGCGCCCGCCGCTGCGCGCTTGTCTGCCGGAGCCCTAACACTGCTGCTGTCAAAGTGGCCGAATTCTGGTCGAAACTTATTTTAACAGATAAAATGGAATCATTTTACGACGAGAAAGGAGAGCAACATATATTATTTTACAATCGCAAGCAAATTATGTCACTGTCGCACAAGTGTGTATCAGTCCTTACGGTTCGCTACAAATGGGTAGAATAACGTCAAATTTCTCAGCGACACTTTCGTCCGTCTGTCTGTTTATCTCGATACTATTGGTTTTTATGTTATTCTGCTGATAAGCTTCACATTACTACGCGGAATAACCGTATAAGTAAAATGTTTTCTACTGGAGGTATTTCGTGCTTAAACCCTATGCCCCTAGGGCAGGGGTCGACAACCTTTTGAGTCGGAAGAGTCAAAAATTACAATTTAATTTTTTATAAAGTTGTTAAAGAGCCACAAAAATTTAAAATATCATACAGATTACGAAACAAGTCACAGTTATTATTGATTTCATAGTAAAATTGCGTGAAATCGGGGTTTAAACGCAAGGTGACCGAAAAGGGGCGTGGCCTAATCTACGCCATTTGCAAACTCGCCATTTTTTATTTGATAGCTCGCCAGGTGAAGGTAAAATAAATAATATTTGAGTATGGAACTTAAGAGCCGCAGCGTCACATCCAAAGAGCCGCATGTGGCTCGCGAACCGCAGGATGCCGACCCCTGCCCTAGGGGAATGATAGAAGATTTTTCCGTCATATATTTGGGTATAGTGTTTACCATTCTAATTGAAAATGTTTTATTTTCACATGAACCTACATGGACACTTATGAAAAGTCAGAAGCTAGGTGCACGGTTCTACCTACGGTTTTTACCTATGGAGAAGCGCCGGCAAGAAACTACACGGTTACTCTTTTTTAAAATAAATATCAGGATGACCGACCTCTGCTCGGTTTTTTTTTTTTGTTTGACTTTTTCTTAATGTGAAACCTAGCTAGATCGATTTATCTCCCCCGAAACCCCCTGAATACTAAATAGGGTATTTCCGATTCCATAAAAAATATTTTAATTAGAAGATTGGGTTGATATATTTAACAGAAAAATAAAAATAAATGTATTAATACACATTTTCTCAATTAAAAACGATTAAAATCTAATTTATTTTTCGTTGTTTTGAATTTACCGCCAAAACGCTCCTTACGATGACTTTTTATCACGTGACATGTGACGTCAACTTTGTTTATACGGCACCGGTACAAATACTTAGTTTGGCGCTGTTTTAGAAGTATTTGTGCACAGAGGCACCGCACACCTGTAATATCACTTTATTTCCATTAAAAATCTTGTAAATTAAAAACTCGACATTCTCTGATTTACTTACTAACTATACTTCAGTTTACACAAAGTTGACGTCATGTGATAAAAAGTCATCGTAAGAAGCGTTTTGGCTGAAAATTTAAAACAACGAAAAATAAATTTGGTTTAAATCGTTTTTAATTGAGAAAATGGATAGTAATCAATTTATTTTTATTTTTCTGTTAAATATCACGTTCCAGTCTTCAAATTAGAACAGTTTTTGAAAAATTTGAAAATACCCTATTTCATGAAAATCGTTGGAGCAGTTTCCGAAATTCAGATGATATAATGTTTAAAATAATAATTTAAGGCTTTTACAATGTTTTCAAATAAATTGCAGTGTAAATAGATAGGAATGGAAGAACAGTTTCGGCCCGGCCTGTCAACAAGTACCAGGACATTATCTGCCTTTTCCTAATTATGTTGGGGTCGGCTTCCAGTCTAACCGGTTGCAGCTGAATACCAGTATTACACATGGAGCGACTGCCTACGTGACCTCCATAACCAGTTACTGGGTAACACGATATCCCTTGGTAAGACTGGTTGTGAGACCTTCCGGCTTTTGACGGCCCGTAACGACTGTAAAAGATCGACGAATTACAGCCGGGACCAATGGCTTGACGTGCCTTCCGAGGCACGGAGGGGTCTCGATATTGTAATGTATCCACTCACACAAACCCATCCACGATCCAACCAGGCCAAGCGTAGCTTAACTTCGATCGACCCATGCGACCCCATGAGCCCCTCATTAACAAGTGCTAGACAGCAAGAACCAGGTACTTCATCTTTTAGTATACAAGGCCTACAATGTTCTCCCATTTACAAAACCACGCCATGTTAAACATATTATCTTGATGATGATGATGATGATGATGATGATGAGACTCCCTTTTCCGCACGTAGACTCCCATTCGGTCCGTTGTGCGTGGGGATACTGGCTAACAAAGCCAGCCTAGCTCCGCCCAAAAGCACAGAAACTTCCTGGGAGCTTCACAGGCTTCGCGGAGTGACCTCATTGTTCCGAGGATTTCTTCACGTTGAGAAGCCACGACCTCGCATTCCAGGATGACGTGGACGGCTGATTCCTAGGCGTCAAGGCAGCCCCTGGAAAGCGGGCTGTCTGTGGCGCCTATGTTAAAAAGATGTTTGTTAAGCGGGTTATGGCCCGTAATTGTTCCTATGATTATACTAACATAAATTACCTCGTTAATGTGTCTGAATTACCAAAATATGTTTATTATAATGAAGACTTATTTATACTTACATCCCTACTACTTGTTCCCATATTAATCTCATATCACGGCATATTATGTGCTCGTAAATTCGCTATAAATGTGTGTCTAATTAAAATTTTATGGTTCAATCTGTACGTCGTTAAGAATAATTGGCAGTACATCACTTGCTATTGTTAGGTTTACTGCAACTATAGAGCTGTTCTTCACTTTAAGCTATTGCGACGTTGGTGTTTTAATAAACACGTGAGCTGATCGAAATAATAGCTATAATAATAGCTATTATAGATAAATTAGTGGTCGCATGCGCTACTGAGCATGAGGTGAGGAGGGTTCGATGCCCAAGTTAGGCAAAGTGTTATTGGATTTTTCCTCCTCAATTTGTGCCCGGTTGATGGCAATAAGCGAGCTTATTGCCATCAACCTCCTATTCCTTGGCTTAAAACATAACTGGCAGAATGCGAGTGTAGGTACATTTATGCTCATCCCTTCGGGGGAACAAAGCGTGATGTTATTTTATGAAAATTAGCAACTTATCATGCTTCATAATAATAAATAACTAGAAGTAATTATACTTTGGAAAACGACAAAAAAAGACAGGATTTGAAAAAGCATGGCTTCAACATTTTGCCAATTTCAATACTTGCCTAGCACTGCCATCACTCCTTAACTAACTAAGCTCCATAATCGAGATAAACACCAGGTTCTCATTATTTCTCGGGGAAAGCAACACAATCTTCTGATGTTCAAATAACATAATTTTCTCAACGGCGCCTCTTATATTATATTGAAACTCGTGCAGCTGAGACGTGCGTCATTAAACTACAGTTACACTAAATTACTAAGTGAGTAACAATTTTATTAGTATGGCCATGAAAACTGAAAATATTCCTATCCTTGAAAGCGCAGGCGTAGACACCGCGTAGAAGCTGCATACGCAGCAAAGCGTCGCATAGACGCCATGAAAACTGAAAATATTCCTACCCTTGAAAGCCCATTCGTAGACGTCGCGTAGACGCTGCGTAAATGCATACGCAGTCAAAGCGTCATGTAGGCCTCACGAAAAGCAAACAGCATCATTTTTGGCCACCCGGGCCATTGCTTCTGAACATCGGTGAGGTTGTGCGGCACCCAGCGTGAAACTATTCTCCTCACGCGAAGATGCACGTGTAAATTTTTCGTAAAGGCTTCCCGATCCAACCTGCAATATGAGCTGAATCTCTTGATATATAACTCGCCTATTTTCATTGATAATTTTTTTCACTGCTAGCACGTTTTTTTCCGTAACAGTTGTCAGAGGGCAACCACTTCATTCTGCATCCCCAAAGTTAGTCGACCGCGCTTGATTTCGTTATACTAACGATACACGGTTGCCTTAGAAGGGCCTTCATCCATGAATGCCATTTGAAGCCTATCGTACGATTCGTCTGGTTTCAGGCGACACTTGAAATCGTAAAATCATAGCGCAAAAATGATCCCGGCGCAGATCCATTTTTAATGAGACACGAATACACGATATTTTAAATTAGCTAGCAAACAATGGTGCCGATTCTGTTGTACACCGAACTAAACTAACTAAACTATAACTAAAATTCCTTACTTTTTACTATGAGAATCTAAACGCTATTCTGCAAAAAAATATCTCTAAATTTAAAAACTATTTTGACACAACTAAAATCGAATTTGACAATCGCGACTCGCACGCGGTATGTTTTGGCTTCACAACGTGGTACTTGTTTGCCCTACCCTGTGTTTTTTTTAGAGCCAGCAGCGCGCCGGGGTCGGCAGCCTCGACGTGATTTATATGGAATTTTCATGGAAAATATGAAAAATTATTATGCACATGTTGAGTTTTAGAGGTGTTTGGGGTCTTATAAAGGGGGTCGAAATTTTCATTATTTTTGCGATAGGACACACCGTTTTCGAGATATAAGCAAAAGAAAAGAAAAAAAATACAGTACTATTTTTGCACCAGATGTCAAGGTGTCGGTGTGAATTTTAGTTCTTGACAACTAATTTTATTCCACACCTATTTAATCGCGATTAAAAATAGTCAGATTTAGTTAGACAACCAAAATTTTAGGTTGAATAGAATAATGAAATTGACAACAACAGAATAGCAAAATTACCATTTTCACTAAACTAATAATTCAGTGCAATCTTAGTGCTGTCAAACTAATATATAGTTAAGTTGTGTCACTTCAGTCAATTTCAGAATAGGAAATCGTCGTTTGACAGGAATAAACTAAATTTTGGTGATTTTTAGTCTAGTTTAGAGAATTTTGTGACAACAGAATCGGCACCAATGTCGAAGGAAATTTTGAAATTAGAACGCACCTATTTTTACTTAAAAATAATAATATTTTCTTAATAGATTATAACTGGCCAGTCTCTACATAAAAACTTTTTTTCGCAATACGTTCTGAGGGGCCTAGTATTCTTTTGATGTCAATAATTGACAAATGCAAGGTATGTCTGGACTTTAAAAGAGACGGTAAACTCTGAGTTTGTTTCGGCCTTTCTTATCAGAGTAGTCAGATAGGAAATGCCTACCTCGCCTAGTTTTTAAACTACTTTAAAAACTTAAACCTACTCACAGAAATAATAGAATTTGTCATTTGACTTTAAATACAAAACAACGCAAGTTATGGTAAATCCAAAATTAATTAATCGTAATACTTAATAATCATTTAAAACTAAAACCCATCATATTCGCCACAGTTCAAATTATAGCGGTAACGCGACAACGTAAGTTAGATTTTGTCACAGCAAGTTACGTAAATAGGTACGTAATGTGGGTTTAATGCCATTTGAACATCCGTAAAGGCTACCTACGTTCCTAATCCCAGGGGATTCGATTGGGCTCGCCACAAGGTAACGCTCTTTACACATTGGCATTTATATTTAGATTGCGTGGGTAGGGGACTAACTTCTATCCAACTATTTGTAGGTTTCAAGGATCCTTCAGTATTTAAAATGTCTATGTACTTAAAGCCAAAACATTGTTAGAAGTTTTCTAGAACTATCAATGACACGGTTATTTTCGGGATGATCGTCTACATCTGTCACCAAAATAGTATTTATCCGAGTTTTTCTATCTATAGAATTTTTCATCAGCAGCCCCCGCGCCTGGTTGATGGCAATACGTTCGCCCCTATTACATGGAACTTAAACATAACTGGCGCTATGTTGATTTTCTAGACTCTTCCGACGCAAAAATAGAATAGTTGAATGAAGGATATATCCTTAAGGAGGATGCGCTAAAGTGGACCCATTAAATTACTTTTTCATGAAATAGTCACTTAAGGGGAATCTAGTCGCGGGTTTGAACTCACTGGTGGGCCTGGCTAAGAAGCACGCTGTCTCACCAGGCATCGTTTTCGACAGAGGTAATAACAGTTAACAATGATGAGCAGTTAGCCGCTGGTCTACACGCACAACGTTATTGAGTGAGATGCAGGATCATTTATATTAGAACAGGCGCGCAAAGAGTTAAGAAAAGTCCTTCGGAAGATCGGGTTTTATGTGAAAACCACTGCATAAATCAATTACCAATAAAGCTTATTTAACTTTTCGAAATTTGAGCTTTGTCGGTACTGACTTGGTTTTGGAATTTTACACTTCTTTTATTACTTAAACACAAAGTTCAGAACAGAAACAATTTTTTGTTGGCCCTAACTTTTTAATATCTTTTCATTTTAGTATTCTGTTTCCGTACGGACAATATCAATAATGAGAAAAAACCATACCATGTTTAATTATTGATGTACATTGTCGAACAGTGCAGTAATACACTCCCGAAGTTTGTATGGGAAAAATGTCGTCTAGATTCACCTTAATGGGAATGAATGAACTTAGAGGGTTGTTGTAGGTGGGTAGTTAGTTTGTTTGTTGGGTTGTGTATAATTCTTTAAAAGCGATATTCGTTACGATCGCGAACTACATTTTAATCAACATACAACCTGACACTAACCTACAAGTTGCAAAAAACATGAGAAAATTCAATTTTGGCGCTGCATTAAGTTGTTAGAAGTTTCAATATCGTCCGCCATCTTAGTGCCCCAACAGACGGCACAGGCAGCCTAATAGGTGTAACATGAAATATTTTACGTCGTGTGTCTATGCCCACCGTGATTGCATCCACCTGTTCTACAGCCACGATTGAAACATTTTCTATAATAGCGAGCGGCCATTTACAGAGTAATTTTTGAAGTGAAAACTTCGAACGTCGGAACGAACAAGGTTGAACGTTGTTTAATCTGATGATTCAAAAAATACACACGTAATTGTTCAAGTTTTCACATAATATGTCGGCGCTCCCGAAGTGCCACTGTTTTTTTTAACCAGTGCGCAAGCTGTAACAATGAATTCAGCATAATTATCATTAAAGACCTTTTTTGACATGCAATTTCTTCAAACAGTGTTTCTGCATATTATTTTCAAATGGAAATCAAGATAAAATTTTAACCAGTGCGCAAACTGTAACCATGAATTCAGCATATCATTCTAGACCCCCCCCCCCTAGCGTAGAAATAGGTTATACAAAAAAAAATCTGCTGTTTCATAGAAAAGTACAAAACCTACGCGGTCAAAATGTACAGCAGATTTTTTTTATTTCTGCTGAATTCATGGTTACAGTTTGCGCACTGGTTAAAATTTTATCCTATAGACATCAATGTTATTTCTATTTGAAATTATTATGCAGAAACACTGTTTGCAGAAATTTCGATCACGTTCATTTTGTGGCTTTATTCTTAAATGTTGCTGGATGGTCTTATTTATAGTTTATGCTACAATTTTAAACTTAATTATTTTATTCCATTAATTTTAAACATTATTTAATTCTGACATTATATTTTCGAAAATCAAGTTAACGCTTGGTTTTGTTGTACTGGATTAATGCCATCTTAACCTTTAACAATAGTATGTAAATCGTTTATTGAATAGGTGTTTTTAATTGTGTATTCACGAGACAGCTTGTGACTGAGTAATAACTGCCGCATCACATGTCAATCGACAAGGTTAAGCAACGCTTTTCGCGGTTGGTCCGTGGATAGGTGACTATCTTTACATACTAAGACCCCTCCATACATTCGAAAATACGTTCAGCCGTCAGATCTGTAAATATCGCCCTAAGACCATTTCAAAGCACATCCTCAAAATAAAGCGTCTTCCTTGCATCTTTCATAATACAATCTCACAGAAATACATGGAGATAGACCCTACTGAAAGGTTAATGTCATCGTTGACCCTCACACCCCGTGGGAGCAACTTCCGGTATGCACCTGCGACACATTATGGGTCACTTCCGGGCAGACATAGGGTTATAAGGCGCGGGTATCCGGTGGGAAATATATATATTATTACTTGGGTTATAGGAATATTCTTACTCAGCTGCTGTGAATTATTTATGTTTAGTTGATACAAGTTTTAGTTTGTTTTATTTTCTTAGATATCTGAATATTTTGATTTTATTCTCTCAAATAAAGAAAATGTGTTTTAAAGTGAAACCCACGGGAATCTTTCAAAATCAGTATCTTTGTTCCTCCATTGCTCTCTTTCATGAAAAAATATTCTATTCAGCGGGCAGATTGCGTAAGGCTAAGCGCGCACTACGTATTTTAATCGTTGCGATAAATAATCGCCAATCTGTGAACAAAACCAATATACTAGAGATCACGCACTGCAGTAAAAACTCGCCTGAGAATTTGCTTGAAATTTTTATGTGTTTGCAATTTTATTTCGTATGAACACGCGATTTACTAAAAACGCCTCGCAGTGCGCGCTCTAACTCAATATCGTTCAAAATGTTTAGATTCTGATTGATAGTGTGGTTCGCAATTCGGGTGCAGGATTACCAACAGCTGGGTACGGTCTTAAATAAAGGCTATCAGCCCTAAACCTATAACGTAGTAAAATTTCGAACTGAAAACTTAATGCCAATCAATAAATTTTAGAGAATTTCCATTCAACTCCTAAAATCACTTAAATTGACGCCTAGTTGTCACACATCCGATATTGGCCCTTTCAGGCTTCAAAAATTTATGGACGCCAAAAAAGTTCATAATGTGACAGCTAAAAGCATCATTAAAATGTGGTCAAGATTTAAATTCATTTATCATGACTGCTTTTCTCATATTTTTTCATATTATTATTAGGGATGCCTCGATACGCCTTTTTGCCGATACGATACCGATAACGATACGAATATTGAATTCAAAAATGAAGGTAAAATAAATAATATACAAATCAGGTTTTTTTAGTAACAAAAATAATAAATAACAGGACAAACTAAATAAACCGTTAAAAACTATAGACAGGTTGAGATTCGTTAATAGTATATTTTAGTATGGTTAGTTCGTGCCTCGTTTGCAACGAAATAGACGAGACAACATGCGCGTTTACATTACATTTTTAAAACGCGATATTTGAAAAGTATCGTTGAATCGGCCATAAAAATATCGCCGATGCCGATATTTCGGCAAACTTCGAGTATCGCCGATATATCGGCATCGGTATCGGTATTGGATGCATCCCTAATTATTACCTTAATAGATACACATAATAGGTATATTATTGAACCGAATCTATTGAGCTATCCAACGCTCACAATATTTTGAATCCTTGACAGTGCAAATATATGAATGAACTCGACTGTACCTAATACGATTTCCATTTCATATTCCACAAAAAAATAAGTAATTTCAATAATTATTTCTATTGTTAGTTACTTCAACAGCCGTCCACTCTGTAGTGCTTATTCTTGAACGTAACGACACCCTCAATATGGCGAGGTCAGTCACTGAATGTCAGGAGGGACATTATTATTTATTCTTACCTTTATATCTTCAGTCGCGGCACTATTAGACCCTAACAATATAGTTTTGGAGCAAACATAGATGTGGGAAAAGATAGAGGCGGTAGTTGTTATGAATTCCAGTGTTAATCTCTGTTTTCATAATGTAATATAATATAATCTTTATTTTTCTCTCTTATCAAAGGTTTAGAGGTCTGAGGAACAGGGTGTAAAGTTCACTCATACCTATGCTGGTAAAGGAGGATCCTCCGACCAGACGGGTATTGTGTCTGGTCCGGGCAACTGCCCGACAGTTGATGTCGGGATTTTGTATATGTTCGAATACGTGAGTGAGTGAATGTGACTGATTGATCTAATGTCATGTCAAACATTTTATTTGGATGGAATGAGGTTATGTAACGTGTGTAGTGTTTACAAGTTTTCTTATTATAATAGTAGAGTACCCCCTGAGACCGTGGTTGGTAATTACGGTCGATAGTAGTCCGGGAAATGTACCGTTCGTCCGGATCGGGTTTTTCTTTCGCCGTTGACGCTTGGCGTCGGTACCACGGGTGTGCTTGTTGGAGTCGTCGTCGACGTCGAGCTGGGTGTACTGCTTGTTTCATTGTTGAGGTAAGCGGGTTTCAACCTGTCAATAGTGACTGTCATTTCCTTCCCTTTTACCTCTATTTTAAAAGTCTTCTCGCCCCTTTGCAGCACCTTGAATGGCCCGGTATAAGGTGGGTCGAGTGGTCGGCGCACGGCGTAATGACGCAGGAAGACGTGCGTTGCTGATGTTAAGCTGCTGGGCACGTAAAATGGTTTCTCGCCGTGTCGACTCGACGGTTGTGGCGACAACTTCGTCATTTGATGTCGGAGTCTCGCAGCGAAATCGGTGTAGTCTACGGTACCGGTGACTGTTGGGTTTATGAACTCCCCTGGGAGTCGTAGGGGATCCCCGTAAACTAACTCGGCTGCTGACCCCTTTATGTCCTCCTTCCAGGCACTGCGGTTGCCCAGCAGCACCAGTGGAAGAGCCTCGGACCAGTTGGTGTCCGTGTGGCATCGGATGGCCGCCTTCAGCTGGCGGTGCAGGCGTTCGACCATGCCGTTGCAGGCCGGATGGTATGCAGTGGTTGGCAGGTTTACATAGTATTAACATAGAGTTAAGAATTATATCGTTTTGAGAAAGTTCACAAAATATAATCCTTTGTGAGAGACTGCCGTCCATACTAGGATCACCAGGCTCATACCCTGAATTTTATCAAACGAAAATTACAGTGGTCAGTTTTAAAACTCTAGTAATAAATATAAATTTTTGGATACAGCAGAAGTAACTGCTTGGTATTCCCAGCCTGCTATTGCTTTTTTTTTTTGGGTGGGAAATCATCAAATGACTTCTCCTGCTGAGTAGAGCAGGAGGGCGTGTCAGACTTTTACTGACTAAAACCCACCCGTGTTCTCCCAGTAGCCCGTATGCCAGGGGCTGTGGTATGTCTTTCTAACAAACCCGCACCCCTGGCAGGCATCGGCACTTGCGGACCCCACCGGTGGTTGCTGACATCTTTGACGGCGCGCGTGTGGAACACAACGCGCCGTCCCGTCTACCACTTTTCGGCCGCAGAGGACAGGGAGAGCGGCTGACGCTATACAGACACTCCTCTTCCCCTGCGGCCTCACCGCGTCCGCCATCAAACGGTGGCGGCCCCGTCCAGGCCACGGAAGGGAAGGGCGCTGCTCAGAAGCACCGGCACTCCTCCTCTATCGCAGCCCGTAACCCTCAGCCGCGATGCCTCCCATTCGATTCTGCTATTGCTTGACTGATGTTTCAGTTATAACTTATAAGCCGGTCACAGTTATTTTACCTCTGACAGCAGCAACCCAACAGCAACCTTATTTCAACGATTTTAAGATCACTGTGATATTGACATACTTGTTAGTGGCAACAACCCAAAAGCAACTTTATTATAACGAGAGCGAAGATCACTTTGATTTTGACACTGACGCAAAATCAGAGGAAAAATTAGTGTGAACGGACTGTATTTACCAAGAATTACAAAGGAGGCCTCAATGCCCCAAATCCGCTAATACGTGAAACTTCTCGGCGGACTCTGTTTTCCAATACTTACTCAAAGTCAAAGTCAAAGCATAGGGCGACTAGAATCAATCATTTACAATAAAATAGGATTGAATCTAGTCGCCCCTTCCAAAAGAGTGAATAGATTAGTTTTAGTTATGTGTAGTAGTAATTATGCACCATTATCGACCATCGCGTTATCGAAGACCATTAGGTGAAATTAGGTATGGATTTAAAAGACAGAAACTTTGACTAAATGGCTAAGTAGACAACCGTTCTTCTCAATATATTAACAATCATCTTTGACGTGATTATCACGATTATCATCGGCACTTTACAGACATTTTCTGCCGATCTTTTCACTGAATGAGAGTTTAAAGACACGCCACGCCACATAACTTTTAAGTATTAAAGGTCATTCGCGCTACCCAGACTGCCAAAACAGCTAATTCACTAAGCTCCTGAATACCAGTATTATCATAGAAATATACAATCTTTTCGCTTGCAAATTACTTTTATCGCGTTAACAATTATATTTAATTGTTTGAGGAGACTTGGCGCCTTCTCTCGCCCTTTTGCGTGTCTCTAAGAATTTCAATTGCCAACTAAATGGCGATTCTTTAGTCTAGTGGCACTTGGGGTTATATTGTTGAAGCTGAAAATAACTTTTCATTATCTTCATTATTTGTCATCTTTGTCTGTTCCTAGGGTATCAAAGTGCTAAAAGATAATTAGTGTGGACCTACTACAAAAGACCAATTAGCATGCCATGGTGTGGTGACTCTAGAGATTCATGAAACCATGCTTGTCAGTATAAAACAATGACTAACAATATAAACTGATGAAGAAAATGTACCGAAAACTAGTCGACAGGGGTCTGGTAGTAATCACCTTATGTAAAACATAGACACACAAATCACGCCTTCTTTCACCGAATGTTGGGCAGAGATGTATCTCTACACCCAAATTCCGCCAGATATGTATCCCATATCTCATAGGAAGCGAGCGAGCCTAGTGCCATCGACCGGGCACTATAAATTATAGTGAACGGAAAACTTGAGACTAGAAAAGATTTATCAAAGGAAGTGAACATCTGCATTCCACCAATTGCTTTGATAAATCTTTTACAGTCCAAGCATACAGTTATGGAATACCTGGTCCGTGTCGATAAGGTGTGCACAATCTTTGTCCATTTTGATAAAAAAAACAATAACTCTCTTCTTAAACATCATTTTTGATGTTTGCACTTGCGTCATGATTATTATTGGTATATTGGTAGAAAAGTTTAATATGTTTGAGGGAATCGGTGGCCCAGTGGTCACAACCGCAATTTACGAGTGGTAGGTTCGAACCCCGGCAGGTACTTTACTTTGTGTAAATTATTTCATCACCACTGCTCTCAAAACGGTGAATGAAACGGCATATCCTAGAACCATAGATTCGAAGACATGTGACATCTGCCAACCCGCACTGGGCCAGCGTGGTGGATTACGGCCCATGCCAGGAAGCATGTGTCCCTGCAGTGGGAGCGTTATAGACTGAGTATGTATAATAATATAATTTATTTAATTTAATATTATAATTTACCATTGACATGCATCATCCTATCAGCCGAAATACGTCCACTACTGGACATAAGCCTCCCGCAAGACGAGGGGATTTGCCATAATCGCCACGCTTGGCAGGCGGGTTGGCGATCGCAGTATGATGGTAAAATGCATAGAGAACGCTGCTGCCGATTCTCTAGTAAGTCCCTTAGTCGCCTTCTACGACACCCACGGGAAGAAATGGGATGGTGCTATTCTTTTACGCCCGGCACGACGGGACATGCATATAAAATAAATTATAATTGATCAATTATTTATTTATTAATAATACATTTCATTGACATGACTTTTATTGTATAGATTCAGATTTATTACAAAAAAAACTAAATTATATTTGTGCACCAATTTCATTGGTTGGACATTGAGCTCGACTAAAATGACATAAGACCTTGTAACACCTGTGTTCACGAATAAAGATTGATTAATCGATGTTTTATGTATATAGTTTGTATGTATATGTATGATATAGTAAATGGTACACCATAGACAGACTACCCGCAGTGTCTCTTCTTCTCCCTTTAAGCCCTCCAAAGGTTGTCTTTAAAACATTATTTTTAGCAATAAGACCGCTCATTGTATCACCCTATGTAAAATGTCATGATAAAGACTATCTATCTAAGCCAATACAAATGTCAAAATTAAATAACTGATGTTAAAAAAAATCAAAATTCTTCCAACTTATGACATGTCCTTTTTCCACTTGATCTTAGTTCCGTGTGTCCTCAAGTGTCATGGTGACAGCCACATAACGATGGAGCGACCTTTTCGCGACATTTGCACCAAGAAACTGGGCAGCTTGCCATCAAGGTACGGTGGTGACCTTAAGGCGGACAATGAGAACAAGCTGTTATTTAGCACCCTTGGATTGTAGGACATTAGACGTTAAGCCTCAAAGTGATTTATTTCGTTAATTGAAGGTTATGAAACTATTAGGTAACTTAACTTCATTCTTCTTCTTAGCGTGTAGATAGCAATCTATATATAGTTATACAGGCAGCCCAGAATTTGGCCACGAGTTCGGCACTTTCAGTACCGTCCATTAACTCCGTAGCCTGCAGACAATAACTAACTTCATTGATTGCATGAAAAATTCGTGTGAATTTAAAATTGCAGACTGTCAATTTTCTTAGTCAAGATGACTACAAAGATCTCTTAGTAAAAAATCAAAAACAGCAAATACCCTGTAAAATTGACTTTCTAATGAGCCAATAAAAAGATTGAAGTTTGAATTGAACAAAATCTTTAGCTTGCTCAGCCAAATTGATGAGGATGAGGCACCCAACTCCTACATTCAAATTTTTATGAAGCTATATATAGACCACCGTCTAAGAATACTCGACGATCTCTCAATAAAGCCACTATCACAAAAGAAACGACATCCATATGTTGTAATATCCGTATATCCATCGTGAATTCGGTTCCGGATATTAACGCGTCATCGAACACCCCTAGGGATCCGGTTCAGTGATTGGCGCATTGGGAGAATCTCGCAGGATAATACTATCAGAATATCTCTATATTCAGATTGTACTATTATTGTGCAAGATCTCGGCGATGTATTTTTATTATATAACTGTTATATTATTGGAAAATACACTATGAGGGGTGCATTATTTTCTATGTGAGATATATTTAGACTCGATGCGGAAAACAGGTGAAGGAAAGGGTGTTGTTGCGCAGCTTGGAAGATGCCTATGTCCAACAGTAGGTAGGCTGTAGTAGATAAGCTGTCTGGCTGTTTCCATTTTATTTGTAGGAATGACAAAAGACGTAACCGTTATTAGCAAATTAGCAAGCAAGTCCGAAAATAACAATTCATACAAACAAGCCTTCATAAATTCACCTTATTTTAGAGTTCCTTACCTAAAAAAGAATATGGAACCTTTGTTCGTTGTCCGTCGGTCTTTTTTTAAGTGTGGTTTGATATTCATTACAACTAGATGGTTGAATACAGAAATAATATACTGAATTTGTAATGTTGAATACAGCCTAAGACCTAAAGATCAAGCTTATTTGTCATCGCAATAAAATAATACGGCCATCTAATCACTACCAGTTAACCTAGAATCATGACGTTTTTTTCTTAGGTATAACCCACCTACTATTTATCCTTACTATTTATCCTTATCCTTACCTGATAATGTATTTAGTGTCAAAAGCGCCAAACCTCCCTTTTGAAAGCTCGCCACAAAAATCTATTCAAATTTTAGGTAGGTATAAAAGAACTAGATCCACCGGACTTTATTAAAACCTAAACCTATCCAGTACCAATCTAATATCGATACAAACGTCGGGCCGCAGCCCCGTCTGCGGTGGGTACCTCAGCGCAAAGCGATTCATATCCAAACGAAAACAATAATACTGCTTCAACAAAACACAAATGGAAACTTTTTGATTGAATTCAAGAAACTTTACTACCCTTGGGATATGATAAAACTGTTGCTAGAAATTTTGGGTGTTGCGGTAAAGTAGAAATCATCTGTGTTTTAAGTAAATAGATAAGCTGTTAAATATATGGCATCAATCAAAATCAATGTTAAATCATTATTTCAACTTTTGAACGTCAATATTTACTGACAAGAAAATAGAAATAGGAATCTAGGTGTTGAATGAAGTGGTCAAGAAACTCCATAGCCATATATCAAAAACAGCAAAATGTATGTGTGTTTTAACAAAATGTATCTAAAGTAAAACGAGACACCGTACCGTGTACCGCGTATACCACAAAATTCCCACAATTACCCTTCCAGTTTAAGAGCACGCAGTTTCCTGTGAACGTATGCTTGGCGATGACTATCAACGAGTCACAGGGGCAGACATTAAAGGGTGCGAGCTTCAGGACAAGCTGCTTCTCACACGGATAACTGTACGTAGCTTACTCCCTCATCACCAGTACTGACTCTCTGTATATTTTGACTGTTGAGAACAAAGCTACAAACCTAGTTTTGGGGAAGTTTAAAAAAATGTGGTTGTTATTGTAGAACATGGTGGTGTCTTACGACTTCCACGCGAATGAAGTCATGGGCAGAAGCTAGTCTAGAATGAAATTGCAATGAATACTACTAAAGGCACGAAGTATTAGTAATATGCAATGAAAGATAAATTTATTATGTTGATGGATATGATACTGCTCACATATTTACAAATATTGCAAACGTATATTCTCATCCCAATTTATTTGGGGTCTTCTTCTGTACATCTCTATCAGCTGTCGTCTCATTACTTACGTTCTTAGCAGCCATATTGGCATCTTTTACACAATCCATTTATCCATCCAACGTTTCTTTAGTATTTCCTATAAGTACAGTACAGTAGTTAGCAGTGGTGGCCAAGTGGTACCGGCCGCGACTTACGAGTTGTAGGTCGTGAGTTCGAACCCAGCCAGGCGCTTTACTTTGTGTAAATTATTTAATCACCACTGCTCTCAAAACGGTGAAGGAAAACATCGTGAGGAAACCGGTATGTCCTAGAACCAAAAATTCGAAGACATGTGACATCTACCAACCCGCACTGGGCCCGCGTGATGGATTACGGCCCACTCCCTCTCACCGAGAGGAGGCCTGTGTCCCAGCAGTGGGAACATTATAGGCTGATGATGACGATAAGTACAGTACAGCCATAAAATCATGAAAGTATTTTCGACGCCGAAAATAAAAATATTGAGATTCAGAAACCAGAAGCATTCTCTTAAGGCATAACAAAGATAAGAGATATTTCGCAGTTACACCGAACTCACGTACTAGTAGTACCTATAAGCCTGTTTAGTGTTTAAAATACCGGACCGGTTTCCAGTACGGGTTAATTCGCACGAAACCACTCGTGCGAATCGTAACTTTAAATAATATCCTACTGATATTTTAAATGTGAAAGTTTGTGAAGATCTTTGGATGCTTGTTACTCAATCACGCAAAAACGGCTAAACGGATTTAGATGGAATTTGGCACACAGATAGATTATAACCTATATTAATACATAAGATACTTTTTATCTCGGTATTTCGTTCCTGCGGGATAATTTCCGAGTTCCACGCGGGCCAAGCCACGGGCGGAAGGTAGTGTATAATATTTTCTATACGCGACTTGCACGAAGTTAATTTATTTGTAGGCGAATCTACAATTCCAGAAACGCGTATTAGGCAATTCGCACATTTAGCTGAAAACAAACATTGTTATTTTTTGGAGTCAATTGAGTGAGAGTCAAGAGTGTATTTGGAACAATAGATACAAAATCACTATTTTCTGTTTAAACTTTACAGACGTGATGGATATCTATATTTAATCACGATGAAACAAAACAAAAAACATATTTCCTCAAATTCTTCAAGTTACGACATCAATACTAAGTACCTGCTTGCTTAACATGACGCTTTGTATTTCTACGAAGAATAGACAGTGCTTTTCAGTACAAAGTGACATTTCGTACCTATATTTTTGATATCGCAGCGTAGATTAGATATCTTTCTACAATCTGTCATTTAGTCTTTCGTTTCTAACTATATTTGTCTAGGTCATTATAAATATAGACTAATTCAGAAGAATATTTCTTCCCAAACTGACAAAATCTCACCGACAACAAACTTTCTACTCGACGGCCACAAAGTATATACGATTATCTACAAAATCATGATTCGTTTAGAACGCATAACTGTGATAATGAATAGAAAAACATAGCTATCTTCTCCTTTTGTACTTCATTTAGATAATAATCATGTGTTTTCTTCCGTCGACAAATCGGTTCTCGTGCTAAGCCTGCAGTAGTCACTAACCACAGAAATAAAACCTAACTTTTTGTTTTTGTTTTATCGTGCTAAGATATCAATTTCCAACTACGTCTGTGAAGTTTCGTTAGATAACTAAATTTGACCCTGTGTTTATTGTAATCACTCATTAAATTAAATTAAATCAACGTTTCCAAGTACCTAGAATCATTTCTTTTTAGTTAGGCGACCGTTTTCTGTGGAACAAGTTCGGCCCAGCAGGCCTGACGCTTTCTATTTCTACTCTACCGTAGAATAGAAATTTCTTGGTACAAAACTGTAAACTGTCTATATGGAAACGTCATTTTTGTCTACTCTTCCGTCGACAAAACCTTTGTCTATGGTTCTTGTGCTGATCCTACTGGTCGGCCCAGCAGTGGCTAGGCAAAACCTTCCCCCGAATTCCTTTCCAGAGCCACTGGGAGCAAGCAGTTGCGCCCTGACGTGTAGGTCGTCACACCAGGTGGTGGCACCCTAATTGCGTAGCACACTATCAACCAGTCACTTTGAAAGATCTTTAATCTAGATTATCCATGCCTTCATATGTCGACAAACTATCTGCTCAAAAACATAAAATAACGCAATGAATATTGCTGAACTGTCAAAACTAAACCCGTTCGTAATGTGTGTTATGTAATTACCTACCCTGCTGTGCCGCCCTTGGTGGCATCGTCCTTCCTCAGGTACCCTCGGTATGGAGACTGTTGCCCAGGGGTCCTCACACCTTCGAATCTATACACCGCACACAAGGCCGGTTTTCCAATTTACAATGACAAAAATATAATTTTGCGATGTCTAGGAACTTAACAAAACTACTTTGTTTCGCTTCTTCAATAAACGAACAATAGGATCATATAACAACAACCTACTTCTTCGGAGAAAAGGCGAGGTAGGCCAAAAAAGTTGTTTGAAGTCAGCTCTGAACGCAGCAAAAAGAGAAAACTTAGGTCTCTCGTCTCGCGTTTTACTCCCGAAAAGCTTTGTTTAGCGACTGAAACGAGTCTGGTGAAATCTGGTAGAAGAAAGGCAGCTCACGTCCTAAACCTTGCAATAAATTCGACTCCTAAAAAATGGAACAGGTTCACACTTCGTGTGCTGCAAATATTATGCAGTATAGTGCTGAAGAAGCTTTAGGTCTTATAGTGGACCTTAATTCAACCAAAAAAGAATACGTGACGATGCGTCTAGGTGCAATGAAAAGAGGTGCTGATTTATATCCCTCTTACCATGTGGTGGCTGATGCAAAACTGAAGTGTTATCCGCTTAATTTAAGAGTTACTGAGAATGAAGCCGTGGTGCCGTTACAAGATCTTTTAGACCACACCATACGGAGACTAGCACACGTGCAGTCAGAAGTAATTTTATCCAACATTGACGACAATAACGACACTCTGGAAGTCTATTATAAGTGGGGCCTAGACGGTAGTGGAGGTCACAGTATTTATAAGCAAAACTTTTCGAACGATTCAATTTACGCTGATTCTAATATAATATTATGTACAATTGTGCCCCTGGAGATATCGGAAATGAAAGAAAGGAAGAAAATAATTTATTGGAAAAATCAGACTCCATCTTCCACCAGACACTGTCGTCCAATTTCGTTTAAATTAAAAAAAGAAAATGACCAAAACACTAAAGATGAATACCACGAGATTGAGCAGCAAATAAGGCAGTTGCAGTGCACAAACATTAATCTAGGACACAGAACGATACATTTCATACATATCCCTATTTGCACAATGCTGGATGGTAAAACAGTGAATGTTTTAACAGAAACCAAAAGTACACAAGCTTGTAACGTCTGTAAAGCTACACCCACACATATGAATGACTTAGATAATATAAAAAAAAGAGTATGCAACGAAGATACATACAAATTTGGTATTTCTATTTTACATGCTCATCTCCGATGCTACGAATATTTATTGCATATTGCATATAAATTGGAGTTGCAGCAGTGGCAAGCTAGAGGCAAAGAATCACAGGAAAAAGTGAAAGTGCGAAAAAACAGAATCTGCAAAGATTTTTACAAGGAAATGGGACTTGTTGTTGACCAACCAAAACAAGGAGGGGGCAACAGTAATGATGGGAACACAGCAAGAATTTTTTTTAAAAACCCGGTAATGGTTTCTCAAATCACAGGTGTGTCCAAAGAATTGATTGAAAGATTTGCTAATATTTTGTGTGTCATTTCCTGCGGACATTACATAGACGAAGATAAATTTAGGACATATTGCATCGGTACAGCTGAAATGGCGGTCAATTTATATAAATGGTACAAAATGAGTGCGAGTGTACATAAACTTTTAATTCACGGTGCTGACATCATTAAATCCCTGGCTTTGCCCGTAGGTCAGTTATCAGAAGATGTGATAGAAGCAAGTCACAAAAATTACAAAAAATTGCGACAATATCACTCCCGGAAAACGTCTAGAATAAATACAAATATGGATATTCTTCACTGGATGCTTGTATCATCAGATCCTATCGTGACTAGCCACAGGGAAAAACCTAAGAAACGCGGAGAGATATACAATGATGTTGTTATAGGAATGTTACGGATGCCTACATATCTTTGTAGCGAAGAGGTGGTTGAAAATATAGATGATGAAGATTCCGATAATGATGTGGATGACGATGAGCAGTAGGTAACATAGAACCTAATTTAAGGACTTTTATAATACTTTAAATAAAGCTTTTTCTTATTTTTTTTTTTTTTTTTGTTTATAGTACATCTCAATTTTATTTCTACCTTTTAACACTTATAATACATACACAATTAAGTATCAAGTCAGAAAGTAACTAAAAACCCACATTTTATTTATGTCATCTTAAATTGGCAATCTGGCCGTGTGTGCACCGTGACATTTTAATCGTCTTACAACGGCAGCCCACTTCATGCCAGATGACTACAATACATTTAAATATTATTTTATTTTTTACGAATAATTAAAAAAAAAACATACTCACTCAAACGCATAACGTAGTTTGTGATACCCTGATATGGAGATGGAATGAATGATGGAATGTTATGGGTATAAGTATCCTCGACCCTTTGATATGTAAACATTATTAACAGGGTGTTTCATAATGCTAAAGCATTTATTATTCTTTGCAATTAATGTTAACAATTTTTTAATCATGCCTTGAGGTATTTTATGTCGGATACATTGAGTGGACCATCGTTGTAAGACGACTAAAATGTCACGGTGTATATGCAACATAATAATATGACTCAACATAAAATGGCCATACTACCTAGGCTTTATATCGCCATGCTCAGCTTTCATCTGAGTTCATAACACAGTCGGTACCAATCGAAGAGTACTTTCACTGTATTTACTTTCACGTCCAACGGTACTGTCGCGCACAAGTGTTTGTCCTTTGTGTACCTTTTTATTGGCGAGTTCCCATTTTCGTTTAATTATTTCTGCGTATTTAGAACTCTCTGGATATTTTGCTTGTGTGCTTGTGTGGGTTGCAATGAATATTTTCGTGTAATGCAATGTACGTTGTTTGTCCGGAGTCTATTTATGAAAATTCTGTTTGTTGACACGTTTTAAGTGTTTCATTACATCATTTACTATATATACTAATAAATTACTATGTATTGTCTTCATTTTTCTTTCACACGGAACAAAGATTTCTCTCTTAATTTTGTGAGTAATATTAGAAATAAAACTAATATTATAGAGTATTAAATAAAAGTTTCATCATCATCATTATTTAAGCCAAATGATGTCCTCTACTGGACACTTCTGTTTCCTCAATCACAGCCACTTTGATCAGGTCTGTGCTTCCCGATTCTAACGGTTTCCTGCTTCCTCCACAAGGTCCACCACGTGAGAAACCTTCCAACGCTACCACTACCGGCACGTCATCGCCATTCCAGAACAGTTCGGACCCCAACGACCATCTTTAAAATAAAAAAATAAAACAAGATTTAATTAGGGTTATGTGTTATCATTTTTGTGCTCATCTGTATATGTCTTGCGTTTATTGCCTTTTTCACGAAAACATTTAAGCACCGATCGAAAGTTAAAAACGTTTGTGTAGCCATTGCCAAACACGAACACGTATTTAATACTCAAAATAGATTATGTTATAACATATCATAACATCACGCCCGTATGCCCAAAGGCTTAGGCAGAGGTGTACCCACAGTAATCCCACATTTCACCAGTTACGTTTCAAGCCCCATGTAATAGGGGCGAACCTATTGCCAGCCACTGGGCACAAATCCAGACTATGGGCTGCAATGTGGAATTCCAGATAGAAAAACCCAATTATACTTTGTCCGACCCGGAAATCGAACTCAACACCTCATGCTCCCCCCCGAGTGGGTTCCCGCATTGTCGTTGCGGGGGGGCTTAGTAACCGTGGTCTCCCATCCACGGTGAAGCCAAGAGGAACCCAACGGTGGGGCCGCTCGTCAGGGCTTTTGCCTTCAAGCCATTGACGTAGCGGCCAAAAAGTAGGTTGCGGTGAGGTGCACCGCAACTGAGGTGGGCCGCGATGTCGAATGGGAGGCATCGCGGCTGAGGGTTACAGGCTGCGGTAGAGGAGGAGTGCCGGTGCTTCTGAGCAGCGCTCTTCCCTTCCGTGGCCTGGACGGGGCCGCCACCGTTTGATGGCGGACGCGGTGGGGCCGCAGGGGAAGAGGAGTGTCGGTATAGCGTCAGCCGCTCTCCCTATCCTCTGCGGCCGAAAAGTGGTAGACGGGACGGCGCGTTGTGTTCCTCACGCGCGCCGTCAAAGATGTCAGCAACCACTGGTGGGGTCCGCAAGGGCCGATGCCTGCCAGGGGTGCGGGTTTGTTCGAAAGAGATACCACGGCCCCTGGCATACGGGCTACTGAGGGAACACGGGTGGGTTTTAGTCAGTAAAAGTCTGACACGCCCTCCTGCTCTACTCAGCAGGAGAAGTCATTTGATGATTTCCCACCCAAAAAAAAAAAAAAAAAAAAAAAAAAACACCTCATGCTCAGTATTAGCACATGCGACCACTACACTAACGAGTCAGTCTGTAGTCTTTTTCTCTAATTTCAATTTTATAAAAATATGGTGTAAAAATAATAATATAAATCTTTATTGTGTGAGATACCATAATATCATAGTATTGTAGTTTTTTGGACAAAGTTAATAGAGGGAGTGTCTGTGCAAACTTTTTGTCCCATACCATTGCAGCAATGGGACTTAAAAGGTTTATTTAAAAGAAAACTAGACTTATAAAAGCATGTTCAAATAGAAAGAAAAAGCCACCCATGATCTCCTCGAACATGATTCGGAACACCCAAATTTTCAAGAGTTATAATTTTTTTTTATGTTGTTTCATACATTTTGACCGCGTAGGTATTGCAATAAGTTGGATGTATAGCTATGTATTACACAATCTGTCATACATTCACAGCCTATAACGTTCCCACTGCTGGGACAGAGGCCTCCTCTCCATGAGAGGGAGTGGGCCGTAATCCACCACGCGGGCCAAGTGCGGGTTGGTAGATGTCACATGTCTTCGAATTTTTGGTTCTAGGACATGCCGGTTTCCTCACGATGGGTTCCTTCACCGTTTGAGAGCAGTGGTGATGAAATTATTTAGACAAAGTAATGCGCCTGGCTGGGTTCAAAAGCACGACCTACAACTCGTAAGTCGCGGCCGTTACCATCACTGGGCCACCACTGCTCTCACAACAATCTCTGACAATCTGTCATACTCACATGTTTTTCATGGTTACACTATTATGGCATCGTTTTTTTTTTTTTTTTTTTGGGTGGGAACTCATCAAATAACTTCTCCCGCTCTGGGTGGAGCAGGAGGGCGTGTCAGACTTTTACTGACTAAAACCCACCCGTGTTCCTTCAGTAGCCCGTATGCCAGGGGCTGTGGTGTCTCTTTCGAACAAAGCCGCACCCGTGGCAGGCATCGGCCCTTGCGGGCCCCATCATTTTTGTGCTGACATCTCTTTGAGGCGCGCGTGGAACACAACGCGCCGTCGACTTGGGCTTGGTCCTTACCGGACAGCGAGCTACCCATTACTCGCCGTCCGCAAGCCCATGCCTACGGTGGAATATGGCATCGTCAGTTGGCTTGTTGTTGGTTGGTTGGACGTCGTGACATCCAACCTCCATAACAGTTTCCCTAACTGAAAACAGTTATAGAGGTTGGATGTCATGACGCGCCTGGGTGGCAGGATATCCGCGACAAGTAATCGTTTATACAAAAGTTTTAAAAAAACGGCTCCGGTAGAAGAATAACTAAGAAATAACATGTTTTTCCAGTATATTTTTATAATTACAAGGGCCTATCAGTATTCCACTGCTGGGGAAATCTGTGAATAAGATACGGAAAAAAATATTTATAAATTTCTCCCATACGGAGTTAGCACCTGCTTTTTTAGCAGCATCGACCGCTGCAATACAAGGTTATCAGATAACAATTTCATAATCAAAACAGTACATAGTTCCCAGAAGTAGGTAAACAGACAATCGTTGCGTTTAATCGCACGGTTGTTTTGTCTCGTAACAGATTATATTTCACACACCAGACGTTTCTAGAACTAACCTCCACTAGTCGCAATCATTCAATTATTTCCCCCCATAAAGGGGAGAACGGGGATATGAATAAGATGGAACATTGAAACTTTGTCAGTTGAGGGAACATTATTCAATAAAATAAAGTGTAGGGGAGATAACCGGTGACCCGAGTTTAGCTACCGTAATAATATATTAACTCACGCCTTCTTCCAATGGCGGTAGGCAGAAACGATAAAACGTCACATGAAACGATCTTTATATTTTCCTATTGATTCGATTACGTTCATACATCTAGTCATACACGCACGCTGTCACGTCGGATGCAAACACTACGTACAGACACCAGCAGATCAAGCTACCCCAAACTGTCAAATTTCTTTAATAGATTTTCAACTTTATAACTTAGCTTAAGGTTCAAGTTCAATTGAGAAAAATTGTCAGTTTTGGGTAGCTTGATGTGGTGGCGTCTCTACCTGACTTTTCTCACAATCATCAGTAAGGTCAAAATCACAAGTATGTTCATCTAGGGCGTCCCCTCCCGGGGCGTTTGCACTCACATCTGCTTAATAAATACCCTTTGTTAGTCGCCTTTCACTCATCTTGTCTATAATTACAAAACCATCTCAATTCACTCTTTTCAATTTCTTTTTACTCTTTATATACCCTAATCGTCAACCTTTTACCTCTTCTGGCCGGTGAGTATGATTGTGGAAGACAACAGAAGGCAGGGTAAGCGGCCGTCTTGATGACAAGCTGACTGTCTAGAATGGGGCACTAACTTTGTTTAAAAGAGATTTATGTTTTCTGTGGCCTGGAGATTGAATGATTAGACCTGTAGGAATGAAATTTTTGATAGGGAACATATTTTTATTCAAATCTCATGATACTGATTACTATTTACACAATAAAAATTACAGGAAATACCAAATCATTTTTTTTAAATAATATTATAATTTCCTTCTAATAATAAATAACTAATAATAAAAGTATTTCATGTCAAAATTTTCATGTAAATAAAATAGCAAAGACCATATTTATTAAAATAATCATAATACAAAACAATACTGAAACTAATGAGAAAACTATTTAACGACTGTCCGCGCCCGCACGACGCGACGCGACGCAGTTAGCAAAGATAATATGTAAATAGTAAATTATACAGACCGTGAATTACACTTAAATAAATCAAGGCCAGTTTTAATTAACGTAACTTAATAATGTAAACACTTCACTACGATTATCGTAAAAGAATGGAACCAACTTACTTCTGTCGATCTGTTATGTTAAAAACTGACTGTGACAACAAAGATGAAGTGATATTGAACTGAGCTGTCAATCTCTAGCATCAGGTAGAATGACAATTCACTTCAAGCACAAATCACCTGGCTACGAAGTGAAGTTGATAAATTGAGACACCTTTTAGGTGGCCTGTATATAACCACAATGGCTTAACCTAACCACGGTCAATTGGCAACTGGCATGCCACAAATCTCATTGCCTAATACCAACTATTTCAAACGTTATTATTATGTAGTTAAACCACATTAATATAACTGCCATATTGCATGTTTTCCGGCGACAACTCAATAAAACAGTAAGGTAACAGGTGAAATTATAATAATTACATAGCAACAAGTTGTGGTGACTGTTTCTCTTTGCCCCAAACTCCCCTAAGTCCCTGCCGACCTGTTGCGTGTGTTTGTTTACAATGTTACGCGAAACCGGTCGAATAGTCTCGAATGCACCATACTTAGAGAAACACCACCAGTCAAAAATCGACCCTAAAGATATCCATTAAAGTTGAGCATCGCGTGAAAGCGTAAGTACAGTTACGACGTTCTATTGCATTAAAATTGCTCAAGTATTCCAGAAAGCGGACTGACGTTTATCCATAATGAGCTATAAACGAGTTTAAGTCTTATTTAGTAGACGGGAAAGTGGAAGTTAGAGGCATAGATTTATCGATGTAGGGTGCAATGACGAAAACCAGTAATATTAACGCAACGATAGCGTCAGCATATAAAATGTACCGGTTTGGTAAGTTTCTATATTATTTTGTTACGGTATTATTACTTTGTTTATATTCGTAAAATAATAGCATAGTCAGAATTTTTGCATCATCATCATCATTTCAGCCGGAAGACGTTCACTGCTGGACATAGGCCTCCCCCAATTTGGGGAGGCTTGCCATAATCGCCACGCTTGGCAAGCGTGTTGGCGATCGCAGTATGGTGGTAAAATGCATAGAAAACGCTGCTACCCATTCTCTAGTAAGTCCCTTAGTCGCCTCCTACGACACCCACGGGAAGAGATGGGATGATGCTATTCTTTACGTCCAGCACCACACGGAACGAATTCTTGCATGAATCAAAATCAAATAAACAATTATAATACAAAAAAAAACATGAATTCGTCAATCATGGCTGCACTACTAAGATCCTAACAAATCGAGACGATTTTTGCTGACAAACATGGAAAAACCCTCACAGTTATGTAAATATTATGGTCAGAATTCGTCGAAGACAAGAGAAAGGAGACGTAAAATTGGTGAAAAGGCGATAATTTTCATAAACAAAGTTAGGTAACCATATGTACCTCGTTCACATAACAATTTTGTTTATTCTTCAATGCCAAAGACAAGTTTTGTATACGAATATACTAAAATATGTTCACATTTGATGTGGGGGAGTGTTGGGACTGAAAAAGTCACATTGGCATTTGCCCGGATTAGAACCCACAGCCTCGTGTATGAGATGCGACTTTTTTTGTGTTTATCATTTTTTTTTAATCATTTAGAACCTGCTAGACATTCTAAATTACACCAGTTGTGTCAATATCTCGAGGCCGATCCTATTACCACCAAACGGACATAAATCCAGACTACAGGCTACTACTGAGAAATTCCAGATAGTAAACCCAATAACACATTGTCCGACCTGGGATTAGAACCCAAGACCAAACCTAAGACTCGTAGACTAGTAGCACATAACACTACTGAACTAACGACTCTTTCGATATAATCTATGAATAAATCAACTTCACTCTATGAAGCAAGACAATGAGTCACCAAACTAGTAACCAAAAGGTCAACAACCTGTTACAATTCCACTGAAGTTACGACATTTTGTTTATTTTGGTCAACTACTAAAAAACAACTTGAAACGTCGCCGGTAAAAGATTTTCTCTTTGGTTAGTTGACGTGTGTTAAAGATTAAATTGCTTGTTAACAGGTTATATGTTAATTGGTCTCTTATTTTTTTAACGCTCTTATAGGTACATACGCACTTACTAAAGTTCTATTTTAATCACCTGAATAACGTAATTACAGAAAGAATTTAAAAGTCATTGAGTCTCGTGTGGATCCACGTTCAAAGGGTATATGAAAGGTTTTTTTTTTGGCTGGTAAATCATCAAATAACTTCTCCCGCTCTGGGTGGAGAAGGAGGGCGTGTCAGACTTTTACCGACTAAAATCCACCTGTTTTCCCTCGGTAGCCTGTGTGCCAGGGGCGGCGGTATCTCTTTCGAACAACCCGTACCCCTGGCAGGCATCGGCCCTTGCGGGCCCCTTCGGTTTGTGCTTACATCTCTTTGAGGCGCGCGTGTAACACAACGGGCCGTCGACCTGGGCTTGGTCCTTACCGGACAGCGAGCTACCCATTACTTGCCGTCCGCAAGCCTACGCCTACGGTGGCCGGGAATCAGCCTGGGATTCTCGACGCCCGGGGCGTCTCCTAAGGGTACCTATACGAAGGGTTAAACCCAGATACTAATATGACAGGTGTAATGACAAACTCCTATACTAAAAAGTTTAAACACAAAATGCTTGAAATTTGGTAGTAATCTTTCTTTTTTTTTAGACTTTGTCTAAGCTGCAAAAATATTCTTCTTAAATTCATAGGCATCGAAAAACAAAAGAGCAACCAGTTTTATAAGCAACGGTAATTAATTAAAAACACAATTGAAGCTGCAATCTTTAGCTTTCAAAATAACAGATCGTCTACGTATTTTTGTCTGTCAATTAAAATCCAATTTAGGCCTGCAATTGTTGATGGTTACCCTAGCATTTAAGTCCTACTTACCCCATTACGAAAACATTAACTACAGTTAGGTAATTAGCAGCAGAGTTTGTTTGACCTAAACAGTCGTCTTGTGACGTCAAACGGAAGTGATAGTTTTTACGAAGAACGCTAAACCGATTAACCCATGCAGGAGGAAAATCATAAAAAAGAAATTATATATGCGTCGATGATTCATTTCGCGCTAAAATAGAACCCTGTCATAGTGAGACATCACCTCACTAATGTAATGAACAAACCAAATGTTTACCTTCTTTTGGTGAAAGAAATAAATCCCCAAAATGTAGGTAATGCAAAAAGGTTTAAAATATTAGTCATGTTCCACTAACCGCGTTCTTAATTTTTTGTAATAATAATATGGTGTTGTCTGAGACAGTGTTCATGAAAATGCTTCAAAGATAATGCGTACTTCACCGTCTGTAACTTAATTATAAAGCCAGGGGTCGGCACTTCGAAAACAGATCTCATTTGTAAGGTTTTACCTTACAATTTACTTAGACTTAGAAATCGACGTCGTCGTGCAGAAATGCTTCGACAAAGCCAGTGTAGTTTGCAAGTCCATAAATAAAACTGACACGGCTCCATCTTCCAAGCAATTTCCTTCAAATTACACTAACATAAGTACATCATAGAAGTAGGTAACACAGTCTCGAGAGTAAATTTATAAATAATTACCACATACAGTGTAGAGACGGCAAAGAAAGCATCAATCACCACTGATACATTTTTATGTTTAACAAATTGGAAAGGTTATTTGATACTGAAACAAAAAATAGACGAAAGTGTTATTGTTTTTGTTTTTTAATAAGAGTAAAAGTGTTTGACCTACAAATAAGTGCATTGCTAGTTTTGTTAACGGTACCGCGCACACAGACGCGGTCATTGCCCGGGGTGAGCATGTGTGTGTGTGTGATCTAAACACGTCGCGCTGCGCAGGAGTCGACAACCCGAAGCTTTTGCTAATGAAAGTGTTAATTGGAAGAAGGCAGTATAGATCAGTGTTATTTACAAGTTGTAACAGAAACCCTATTGCTATCCTTAAACAGTAAAGATAACAGCTGGTATAGAATCACTATACATAGTTTCAGCTCAAAATAAAATACTCTAAGAATTGATGCCAAATTTACGGTTTCATTATGTTTCTTAAATTAAAATCATAACAATAACTATCCACGTTACTTGCCAATGTCACGATAAATTTCTTCTGAGTGATGTATTTATTTCTACTTGAAAAGTTCGGTTTCTGGTCAATTTATTAAAAATTGTCATAACTTCCGAACATGTAGAGATAGAATTAAAAAACCCATCCAAGATCGTTTGATATCATCCAAGGAAGCCGTGTCGTTGGTATGTATATATACCCTTTTTGTTACGCGTTGTGTATTACATATTTTTTTATTTGGTCTTCTTGTCGTGCCACCAGATATTTCGTAATGTGACAGTAGCTCATGTTATGGTAAATGAGGATAGTACCCTGGCTAGCTGCCCTGGGTACGTGCAGAGGCTGTACTCTACTGGAAGAGTTTGACTCCATTTTTGAATGACATGCGGACACATCCACTTTCATCTTCTTTGCTTTCCTCCTCTATTGCCTACATATTCATAAAATTGCGCTAAAAATATTGTAGGGGTAGGTAAGCAAACTACTAACACTCCAAACAGCGCGATTTGAAGCAAATATTACAATATGAATATAGTAGACTAAACAAATATTTGTGCCAATTCTGGAAACTTTTACAGAAGGCAGTCGCATGACTTTGTATTGTAATGTATTTTGATCAAATAAATATAATATACTCGAACATTAAAGAAAAATATGTTTCTTCAATAGCTAAACAGCACTTAATAAATATTAAAATGTTAATACCGCTCAAATAAAAACTCTTTCAGAATGCCTATTTATTACAAGACATCATCTAAATGATTCACCTAACTTATATTCGGAAACATCTGATCAAACTTTCCAAATGTTTACAACAACTGGTTTTACCGCTGCGGTTATCAATGAGCGGCGTACATTCTCGAAACACCACCAAGCCTATATAAGCCCCGAGCTGGCTTGCAGCCGTCATAGTACATTACGAAAGCAACAACGAAGCAACGAACGATGCAGAAATACATTTTACTCCTTGCATTCATCACCACGGCAGCTTGCCATGAGGGCAGGAAGCACAGGGTTGAGGATCCCTTCTCAGCTCTGGACAAACAAATTACCCACACACTCGCCTACCACTACCTTTGGCCTTGGAGCCAGCTCATCAGGGCAGCAGCGGCTATGGACGTCGAGGAAGCTCTAGAAGAACCCCAAATCATATCAGACAAGGAAAAATTCCAAGTTAATCTCAACGTGAGGAGGTTCAAACCTGACGAGCTAAGGATCAAAGTGAAGAACCGTTACATCATAGTTGAAGGAAAACATAAGATCAAGGATGACGTCCAACAGTTTATGGCAAACCACTTCGTTCAGCGGTTTGTGCTACCTCCAGGCAGCAAGCAGGAGGAAGTGACGGCGGTACTCAAGGAAAATGGTGTTCTAACTGTATCTGTGCCTAAACATGAGCTGCCTCCACCGCTGCCCGAGAGAGAAGTACCCATCGAAGTGAGATTACCAGTGAAAGTGGAAGACAAAACAGAAAATCCTGTGACAGAAGAGAAAGTAGAAATTGCTGAAACAACAACTGAAAAAAAAGAGGTTCCTATCCAGACATCTTCAGCGACACCACTTGAACAGTTAGAACTAGTAGAAGCCACAACACACGTCGGCAAAATAAGGAAGAAAGAATTGAAGACAACAACAAAAACAGCAAAGGACAACGAGGTATCTAAAGGGCTCGAGGGCAACGGTTTGGATTACGCGCTCATTGAACAGGAAGAGTGAACACAGACTGCACTAAGTGAACTAAGACTGAATAAAGCTTTAAAGTGACAGACAGTCCTTAAAAGCGTGTTTTGACTTTTCGAACGACAAACGACAATATCATGACAAAGTATTGTTTATTGCTTCACAAATACATGTCAGACCGTTGTGTTTAGAATAAATCGTTCGAAAGGTTGGTATAGGAGCAATAGTTGTTATTATTTTTAAGATAAACTAGTTTATTGTGAAACATTTGCCCCACGAATAAACAATGTTATTTATTACTCTTTGTGTTTCCTTTCCACTCGCGGTAGTATTTCTGTCTTAAAAGATTGTTCGTTATGTTAATGTTGTGTGTAAATCTGTATAACGCACTCTGTAGGAATGAGATGCTGCCTTAACGGTCTTAAGCCTCATTTGCATCAATGGAAAAGTTCGTGAAATATATCGTGGGCTTGAATGATGGTCATTCCTGTTGATTTTGGGATAAACAAAGAAAAGTGCGAGAGATATTTTTTTTGTAATAAAATGAACATTCGTAATTATTTATCTTTGTTTTCAAGTTAAAGTTTTTGATTCTCTTTCTTGATCAACATGTGTGAATCATAGGCACAAAAGGCATCTTCGAGTAATTGGGGAACATTATATAAAATTAAAGATTCCGACGAACTGAGAAACTCCTTTGTCCAACCCCAATAACTAAGTTCGGAAGGCGGTGACATATAATTAAATACATATCCAAAGTCACCGATTTCCGAACTTAGTTATTGGGGTTGGACAAAGCAAGCATTTTTTACTTTTTCGGTTTTTCGGCGGTTTCATTTTTTGATTAAAAAGTTTTCATTTTATAACTTTTTGTGGCTATAATCTACTAATTACTACATGCTTAATTTTTGATTACTTTTTGTAATACACAACTCAGTATTAAAATCTGTGAAATCGGACTACTCTGGAAAAAGTTATGCGTGGTAATACATAAAAACATATAAATATATACGCGTCGAATTGAGTAACCTCCTCCGTTTTTTCGTCGGTTTAATAATACTCCTAATTGTCTGAATAAAAACAATATAATATGCTAAGAAACCTCTGGCGCCTTTGAAGTCCCTACGTATTGTATTTAAAATAAAATGTAGAAAACATCAAAATAATTTAATCAAACAACAAACATAATTGAGAAAGAGCTATGATTAAATTGGCAAAGCAACTTAAAATTAACTTCTTAGTGAATAATAAAGTTAAATATTTCATACGTCTGCCATTTAATTTACTTTCATTGTAAATATATTTTTTACAAGTTAAATATTACTATTTTATTTCTATTTGACGAAACTTCGTTTAATTAACTCAATACAAAATGTAAATAAATTGTATGCGCAGCTTTTCTTTATTGAAGACTTTTATTAAAAATGTAATTTTCTTATACTATTTCAATTATTTCTAATAGTAATTTCTAAATGAAAAGCCAGATGTTGATCAATTCCCCTGAGTAATTAGGTATAGAAAACTTAATTATATTTACATTAATAAGACAGATTAAATAATTATCTGGACAATGTATCTGAAGTTCATTTATTTATATTTTATTTATTTAATCACTGTGTTGGTTTAAAAAAAGAAAAATCATCCTACTATCCTACTATAATATTATAAATGTGAAAGTTTATATATTTAGATGTTTACGCAATCACGCAAAAACGGCCGAACGGATATAGATGAAATTTGGCAAACAGATAGTTTATAACCTGAATTAACATATGAAATACTTTTCGTCCCGGTAGTACGTTCCCATGGGATAATTTCCGAACTCCCCGCGGGCGAAGCCACTGGCTGAAGCTAGTCCTATTATATTTTGTTATGAAAACTGCCTCTTTAGTTGTTACTTTTCTGGTCGGCGAAATGTGGGTGTTTAAAGGCACGTACACTAACCTAACCTAACTCTTCGGGGAAAGTAGGTGTCAGATTCATCATCATAATTTCAGCCGAAAGACGTCCCCTGCTGGGCATAACCCTGCCGGCCCGCTTCAAGCTCTGCCACTTTGACTGGTTCTGTGCTCCCTGTATCCAGCGGATTCCTGCGGCCTTCACAAGGTCATCAGTCCATCTTGTAGGAGGCCTTCCAACTTTACGTCTTCGGGTTTTTGGTGGACTGTCTTAGGTATATAAAGATGTTCGAAATGTGCTTCTCAGCGTAATTTTAATACCTAAATGACTTTTGATTTATTTCTTTCTTTCGGCCCCATCGACCATCTGTTCTACAAAGAATGTGTTATGTTTAAAAAGACAAAATCTTGATCCAACTGAAGTCCTGATTCAGTTCAGCCTATGTATTAGGCTAAATTATGACTATAATCAACTGTAGCTTTTCCGTTAAAGTGCAAGCATTTTCAATCGTTCCTGTCTTGCACCTTTTTATACCACTCCTCAAGTGTTTTACGGATACCACGCGTGGTGCACAGGCAATAATATTAGGTCTTTACCTATGAAATTGCCGTTCTGCAGTACTGGCCATTTCAAATCAAAATAATTTTTGTTTGGCTAAGAATTCTAATTTCAAATTAATTTTATTTTAAAAACATGGATTTTTTTTTCTAAAAGTAGTCATTTCTTTATTGATTAGTGTTACATTTTCATCGCATTTCAATCTTTTTCGTCATCATGGATACGTTAAAAATTCGAGTAATTATGGAATATGAGTACCGTCGTGGCAGCAACGCGGCACAAGCGGCACGCAACATCAACGACGTTTACGGAGCTAACACTACAAACCAACGCACCACCTGTTATTGGTTTGCTCGCTTCCATTCTGGAAATTTCGACCTGAAAAATGAACCTCGCGGTCGTCCGAAGACTTTGGTCGACAATGACGAATTAAAGGCGATTGTGGAAGCTGATGATACACAATCTACGGCAGAATTAGCAGCAGCTTTCGACGTTAGCGTCAAAACAATATTGGTCCATTTGCGTCAAATTGGCAAGGTAAAAAAGCTTGACAAATGGGTGCCCCACGAACTCAATGATCGCCAGCGCGAAGTACGCGTCGAGACGTGCCTTGCACTGCTCAACAGACACACAAATGAAGGAATTTTGAACCGCATTGTTACCTGCGATGAAAAATGGATTCTGTTTGGTAACCGTAAGCGCTCAGCAAGTTGGTTGGATCCTGGTTCAGCACCTAAACAATGCCCTAAACGAAAACTTACCGCTAGAAAAGTGATGGTCACTGTTTGGTGGTCTAGCGCCGGTGTGATTCATCACAGCTTCTTACCAAACGGGGTGAGCATTACTGCAGATGTGTACTGTGAAGAACTGAACACAATGATGGAGAAGCTGGCGCATCTCCAACCAGCATTGGTCAATCGCTCGTCTCCGCTGCTCCTGCACGACAACGCGCGACCTCATACTGCACAGCAGACGGTCTCCAAGTTGCAAGAACTGGGGTTGGAAGCTCTCCGTCATCCGCCCTACTCACCAGACCTTGCGCCTACAGACTACTACTTTTTCCAGAATTTGGATAACTTCTTGGCGGGAAAAAAATTTAATACCCGAGAGGCAGTACAAAATGCCTTTGAAGAATTTGTTGCCTCCCGTCCAGCTGATTTCTTTAAGAAGGGCATCAAATAAACTGCCACTGCGATGGCAAAGATGCATTGATTGCATGGGTGATTACTTCGATTAATACAAATAAAAAATTCATGAAAAAAATTCGTTTAAATTTTTTCATACAAAACGGCAATTTCATAGGTAAAGACCTATTATTGTAATTATTTTCAATTATGGTTCTCTAAATCTGTCACGGAAACCCACTCCCTGGCAATGCTTTAAGTATGCATGCATGACTATGTTCGGAACGCCTGATCAAATATACCCAGAGGGCAGTGCTCTGCGTCCCAAAATTCAATTTCCAACTCAGCCAGGCGCCTGTGTACTATGTACCTACTCCACATACTCTACGTACTCTGCGTACGTTAAGTACTTTGCATACACACCGAAAATTCCTAAATGTTTGTCGCGTTCCATTGATTGTACAATAGGGATCGGTATCAAAATCGTGCTTCCAGGAACAATAATGTGATAGGATCAATCAGTTATAGTCATACATTTTAGCCACATTAAATTCTTGCAATATTCAGAAAGAATTTATGGCAATTTATAAAGGATAAGTTTATGTTTTATTTATTTAATTACCCATCCATGCACACACTTAAACAGACAAGAAGAAAGAAACAATAATTTCGAAAGTCGGTGACTTTGGATAGGTATGTATTTTATTAATTTCTTGTCACCGCCTTCCGAAATTAAAGTTATTTTTCACATTCTAGTGTATTTTGGAAGACGGTTGTTTTTTTTTTTTTTTTTTTTTGAAAAAAGTTTATTTTTCACTTTTTAGTTATAGTACCTACCCCACACCAATTCAAAATTTCATCATCGTTGGGGTCAAAACAATGCATATTTATTCTATAGCAGCAATGCCGGTTAATTTGCTGTCATTTTTCGAAGAGTTTTGTTGTCTGTCTCCGAAACGCATTATCCGATCTATATGAAATTTAAATGGGACCATTTCGAAATAAACCCCATTCGAACAAAAACATAATTTTGCAAATCGGTCTTATGATGGAGTTATGCCCGAACCTCCACCTAACTCCTAACCGTTAAAGAGTTGTACCTTCCTTCATCAGCTCAGCATCATGAGATGATGATGACCACACGCAAATGTCTCAATAGCTTTAGAAAATATATGAAAAACATTTTTGAAACCTACAAAATTTGAGGGGTGCCCTCGATTTCCCTGGGATTCCATCATCAGGTCCTGACTTGGTGTGAAGAATTTTGAGAATCGGTCCACAAATGGGGGAGAAATCGATGAACATACATTTAAAAAAAAAATACAGTGGAACATATAACCTCCTTCTTTTTTGGAAGTCGGTTAAAAATAAGTACAACGTACGTACGATTTTTTATGTGTGTACCTACAGCGTCAAAATTTAAAACTTTCCAGGATCACAGTTACTACTTATATCCTTCAGGTCAGCTGTGGTAATGTATGAAACAGTCAGATATAACGTTTCCAACACTTTTATGGAAAAAGACAATTAGTTAAATATATATATTTGCACAACCCTCACTTATCCAGCTGTTCAAAACCGTAAACCGCCAATATACAGGTTGTGGCACTTAATAAGAACTTCGAAACAACCTCTCAATTGTGCAGATGCAGAATGAATTACAAAATTGGGTTAGGAGTAAGAACATTGTAAGACACAGATAAGCCCATAACCCCGCGCCACACAACAACAAAACTTTAACAAACTCGTTAAATTGTAGCGTACAGTCGTTAACAATGTAACTTAAACACATCGCCGCCATTTAACTTCCCAAACAACGTAATCGAGTACAATCGAGAACAGTTGTAAAAATAAATTGTCGACGAGTGGCGATCATTTGACACTGGAGCTGTCGACATGCTGGCTATAAAAGCGATGCATTTGAAGTATGTGCACAATGTATTTTTATTGTTTTGAGCGTGATTTTAAATGATTGGTTTGACAACAGCCTGTCTCTAGTTTAGATTTAGATTACTAGCTTGGGTTTAGATTACATATTATAAATTGCAGGTTTATTCTCAGTTAAGGATAGCTAGATAGAAGAGTATTCAGTCAACGCTATGAGAGTGAATCCATGTTATGTCGTAGTTATCGCATTCTCATGATCTCTAAATAATGGATAAACTCCAGTTACTCAACGATGATGTTGATATTTAGCATAATCAGCCTATAACTTTCCCACTGCTGGGACACAAGTCTCCTCTCTGTGAGAGGGCGTGGGCCGTAATCCACCACTCAAGCGCAGCGCGAGTTGGCAGATGTCACATGTCTTGGAATGTTTTTAGGACATGCCAGTTTCCTTCACCGTTTTGAGAGCAGTGGTGATGGAATAATTTCCACAAAGTAAACCGCCTGTCTGGGGTCAAACCTACGACCTACACTCGTAAGTCAGGGCTATAGGGGCCACAAGGCCACCACTGCTCTACTTTGATATTTACCTGAACCTAAATATGTCGTTGCAACTAGTTACTTTCAATCTACCAATTTCAAACAATCGTGAGACACCCAGGTCTCTGTTCACCCTCTCTCAGGCGACATCGATGATTACGAGAGCAGTATAATGACAAGCCCGTCGGTACCGCTCCGTTACTGCGCAGGCCCCTAATTTAGATGCCCTTGCGAGCCGTCAACAACTCCCCAGTCCCGACGGATATGGAAATAATAGTAGGGCTGACACTTTTCTAATTTATTATATTTATTTTTCATCAAAAACACTGTGACAGACAGTACATAAATGCTCCCTTACGTCACAAACGAAAGAATCAACAACGATTTAAAGACAAAAACTGACAAAGAGAAAATAAAAGCTAATTATTACTACATACTCCACCATTAAAAGTTCACCCAAGTCAATTAGCAATGGAACTAATGTCAAACCTAGTTATCTTCACAAGACTGAAAAGAAGGGCACCCCAAGACGTACTTACAATCAGTATGAATGAGCCGTAGTACAGTTAAGGTTGGTTGTTTACCGAATGCAACCTTATCGTCGTGTAGCTCGCTGTCCGGTAAGGACCAAGCCCAAGTCGACGGCGCGTTGTGTTCCACGCGCGCCTCAAAGAGATGTCAGCACAAATAGTGATGGGACCCGCAAGGGTCGATGCCTGCCAGGGGTGCGGGTTTGTTCGAAAGAGACACCACAGCCCCTGGCTTAAGGGCTACTGAAGGAACACGGGTGGGTTTTAGTCAGTAAAAGTCTGACACGCCCTCCTGCTCCACCCAGAGCGGGAGAAGTTATTTGATGATTTCCCACCCAAAAAAAAAAAAATCGTCGTACCGGCAGGCAACGAAATGGCTTTGTCACATTCTAACCATCAAGGAGATATAGAACTATCCTTCAAATATTTTAGCTTAAAAGCTGTAAAGACCTAGACGAGGAATAAACGATATAGGTAATTTATATTTATACGCATAAAAGCCTTTTACTATCAAACCCCGGTACCAAGACCCTTCAGGTCCCACATTACCGATCGGATGGGGCAGTTGTATCATACCGTGCATGATCAAGAACCATTATCTACTTTTTACTGAATGTCCCACGACAGATTGCATCAAAAAGAAAGAGATATTGGAACTCCTACATTTGAAACCGATTAGAAAGTAATAGAGTTTCAAAAGAATCACCATGGAGTGGCTTGCCCCTTTCTTCTCCTTTGGAATTTACGCTTTTGAATGGGCAGATTGGGCAGCTTGAATTTTCTAACGAACTGACAAAAAGAACTTATTATAAGGGTATCTGTAAAAGGTTTAATTTGGAAATGTGCTATATAAAGACAAGTAGACAATGCCCAGCAGACAGGACTTGACATTTCAGCACTTAGGATTTCCCATCAAAAGAATTATCCAGCTCGGCTGACTTGTCTAAGCTACTTACCTATTTTAAGCCAAGACCTAGTAAATAACAATTAAAGCTGTGTAATACGTACTGGCCGTTAGCACGTTCAACAGAAATATTGCTAAAAGCATTTCTTGTTTTCTTATGAGAGAAAACAATTAAATTTTGTTCACATTTCGCTTATAATCCACGTCTTGCAACAGGTGCTGTTGAGCAAGCTGCTTGAGCAATAACAGACATTATATAGAACCTTCCAGAAGATCTACTACTAAAGACCTGAGCACGAAAAGCGAAAAAACATTTTCTTCTTCTTAATTATATTAGCTTCCGTGATCGAATCAGGAATGAAGAGATACGCAGGAAAACTAAGGCAACCGACATAGCCCTAAGAATTGCCAAACTTAAGTGGCAGTGGGCAGGGCACATTGCTCGCATAACAGATGGCCGATGGGGCCGAAAGGTTCTAAAGTGTCGACCGCGCACTGGAAGACAGCGTTTGAAGGCCTCCCACAAGATGGACCGATGACCTTTTGAATGCCACAGGAATCCGCTAAATGCAAGAACCAAAGAACCGGTCGAAGTGGAGGAAATGATGAATGATGATGATTATACTAGCTTCTGCCCGTAACTCTATTGGCATTGCATCAGTACCTCCAGAGATTACATCTAAAGGCGAACAGTGACTTGCAACGTTTGTTTATAATGTTTCAAGTTTTTGTAACGCGTTACAGTAGTCGGTGCAGCGAGCTGAGCCATTTGAGGCTATCAATGCGAGCGCGTGTGCACCAACCAGCGTCTATAGGTTAAATAAAAAACATTTTCAAAAAAAAAAACGATTTCCGAAAAAACAATACAAAGTGAAAAAAATTAAATTAAAAAATTAAAAAACCCCCGACCCAAACAAAAACTCCAAAAAGTAAAAAATAATATTTATAGGCCTTTTAATTTTAACGTAATATTTTGATCAGGGCATTGTCAAGTCGGGGGACGGCTAGGCCTCTGTTTGGCGTTTTCATTGACCGTCCCCCGACTTGACAATGCCCTGATGAAAACATTACGTTAAAATTAAAAGGCCTATAAATATTATTTTTTACTTTTTGGAGTTTTTGTTTGGGTCGGGGGTTTTTTAAATTTTTAATTTAATTTTTATTTCTTTCTTTTTAAACTTAATGTCTCCCTTAAATCACCATTTATCTATAATCTATTCATTGAGACCTTTTCAATGAGCCCAAACACGATACTTCTGCTGTTTGTTGGTGAATAACTTGGGTTTCCTGGAAATTCCAGGTGTTGCTCCAGCATCAGTTCAAGGTTATTTTATTCGTCTAATATCATTGAAGTAATAGAATCCCAAATTTTGAGTTGATCAGAGGCTAAAATCCGTTTTTCAACCAGAAAAGAGCTGATAATCTTCAAACGGCTGAACTGATTTTGATGAAACATGTCTAAGAACACTCCCGACTAATACACCTTTCAAACAAAAAAAACTAAATCAAAATCGGTTCATCCGTTCGGGAGCTACGTTGCCTCAGACAGACACACACACACACACACACACACACAGACACGTCAAACTTATAACACCCCGTCGTTTTTGCGTCGGGGGTTAAAAATAAGTTACATTTCGGAAGGCGGTGACAAAAAATGAAAATATTATATCCAAAGACACCGACTTCCGATTTTTTTTAATACTTTTTAGTTATGTTACCTACCCCACACCAATTCGAAATTTCATCATCCTTGGGTATTCTTAAAGTCAATCAAATAAAAACAATGCATATACACACGATAGCAGCAATCGCGGTTGATTTGCTGTCATTTTTTGATGAGTTCCGTTGTCTGTCTCGAAACTCATCATCAAATCTATATTAAAGAATGGGACCATTTCTGAATAAACCCCTTTCAATAAAAAAAAAAGACTAATGGCAGAGTTTAAGGTTCCAACAACAATTGAGCTTACACTGAGATGAGAATGAGAAAACTGATTCTGAAAAAGCTATTTAGAAGACAAATCAATTAATGCTGTAATTTTGTAAATAACATTGATTGATAGATTAATTGCTGATTGTGACTACATTTGCACGCCATGTTATGGCAGGACATGCTGAAACAAATTCACTATAACACATTATGTACCATATTCTAGCAAATAAATATTTTTATTTGATTTGCTAATTTGTATTACTTCCCATTTTCTCTTTGCATGAATTCTTTGCCAGGTCTTCTGCATTCTTTATTTCGGGAAAACATTCCAAGATAGAATAATAACATTTCATAATATTAGGTCTTTACCTATGAAATTGCCGTTCTGCAGTACTGGCCATTTCAAATCAAAATAATTTTTGTTTGGCTAAGAATTCTAATTTCAAATTAAATTTATTTTAAAAACATGGATTTTTTTTTCTAAAAGTAGTCATTTCTTTATTCATTAGTGTTACATTTTCATCGCATTTCAATCTTTTTCGTCATCATGGATACGTTAAAAATTCGAGTAATTATGGAATATGAGTACCGTCGTGGCAGCAACGCGGCACAAGCGGCACGCAACATCAACGACGTTTACGGAGCTAACACTACAAACCAACGCACCACCTGTTATTGGTTTGCTCGCTTCCGTTCTGGAAATTTCGACCTGAAAAATGAACCTCGCGGTCGTCTGAAGACTTTGGTCGACAATGACGAATTAAAGGCGATTGTGGAAGCTGATGATACACAATCTACGGCTGAATTAGCAGCAGCTTTCGACGTTAGCGTCAAAACAATATTGGTCCATTTGCGTCAAATTGGCAAGGTAAAAAAGCTTGACAAATGGGTGCCCCACGAACTCAATGATCGCCAGCGCGAAGTACGCGTCGAGACGTGCCTTGCACTGCTCAACAGACACACAAATGAAGGAATTTTGAACCGCATTGTTACCTGCGATGAAAAATGGATTCTGTTTGATAACCGTAAGCGCTCAGCAAGTTGGTTGGATCCTGGTTCAGCACCTAAACAATGCCCTAAACGAAAACTTACCCCTAGAAAAGTGATGGTCACTGTTTGGTGGTCTAGCGCCGGTGTGATTCATCACAGCTTCTTACCAAACGGGGTGAGCATTACTGCAGATGTGTACTGTGAAGAACTGAACACAATGATGGAGAAGCTGGCGCATCTCCAACCAGCATTGGTCAATCGCTCGTCTCCGCTGCTCCTGCACGACAACGCGCGACCTCATACTGCACAGCAGACGGTCTCCAAGTTGCAAGAACTGGGGTTGGAGGCTCTCCGTCATCCGCCCTACTCACCAGACCTTGCGCCTACAGACTACTACTTTTTCCAGAATTTGGATAACTTCTTGGCGGGAAAAAAATTTAATACCCGAGAGGCAGTACAAAATGCCTTTGAAGAATTTGTTGCCTCCCGTCCAGCTGATTTCTTTAAAAAGGGCATCAATAAACTGCCACTGCGATGGCAAAGATGCATTGATTGCATGGGTGATTACTTCGATTAATACAAATAAAAAATTCATGAAAAAAAATCGTTTAAATTTTTTCATACAAAACGGCAATTTCATAGGTAAAGACCTATTATTACATAGAAAGCGTCTGCTAGCTAAGGAGGCTTTCCCTACGCTTTCACAATTCACGAGTTACATTCTAGACTAGCTTTTACCTCGGCTTAGTTTGAAAGGAAATTGACTCTTGACGATTTTCTCTATTTTCTAGGTATTGAATAAACTTTGTGTTTTATGGAGGAAAAGTAACAGGATGTATTGGTTTCTTATCATTACGAGCACGTCGTAAAATTAACTGTCACTGCGTTTGTTGAACATAGCGGATAGTTAAAAGTTTGGAATTTGTCGCAAGGCACGAACTGGGTATAAATGAATACTTAGTATTTATTTACTGTCTTTTTACCTAGATAAGAACTTCCCAAACATACCTACTTGACAGCTTATTCTCTTATTAACTTTTAGAACAGATGTCTATTTTTAAATGAATTCAATAAAAGAGGAGGTTCTAAAGTCGTCGGAATCTTATTTTTTATTATGTTCCCCAATCGAAGACGGCTAGACCGATTCGGTTTATTTTTATTTTATTGAAATGGTATTCTGTGCAGCTTTATTCTGATTGCAATGTACTCACAGTCAGACAACTTTATGTGTTCCTGTCGACCTTACGTAAGCACTCTGTCCGCCCTCCAAAGGAACCAACTGGCAGACTTAAGCATAATGTTTTTCCCCACGAACGCCACAGAACTGTCATTGCCAAGCGCCAAGTCTACGTTAGTAGCATTAAAATGTACAATTTCCTCAATAAAAAGATAACAATTTAATCGTGCCCAAAATATCAATGTAAAAACCTACTTCGAGACTATCTCCAAGCACTAAGTTATTACAACACTGAGGATCTTCTGCTGAAAATTTACAATGATAATGAACTATATAATTATTCATGGAACCAAACGTATATGTACTGGTTACACCCCATTCTTTTTCACTACACACACCCTACACCTACTCACTACATACACGAAGAAGTCCTACACTCACTCACTACACACACACACTCCAAATCTACATTTATTCACCTCACCACAAAGTTAAACGTTTTCCATTTTCTTTTATACCATTTGCTTATTGTTGAAACGATTGATTTTAGTATAATATGGCTTTGTTTGCTACGGAGGATCATTGACTCCTAAGACACAGGTAACATATACCTAGTTTAGTAGTCAGAGTTTAAAAATTATTGTGACCTAGTTATAAGCCTAATATACGCTTACTCTTTCAACATTGTAATGTGATGACTTTTTTTTGGTGAAATAAATAATTGATATATTATTTACTTTTTAGGTGGTTCCATTTTCATCAGGTCACAATCTGTGTTTCACCAGATAGTTACATCCTCTTTCAGCCATTTCCAGATTGAAATCCGTGGCAGCCCTGATATAGGTAGGTATAACATTAAATATTTGATAGATTGATTGCCTCTGCAGTGCTTAATAGTCATAAGGAATTGGTGTAATCAGAACTAATAGCTGATATGTGTAGGGAAGTGTACTCATAGTGGTTCGTAGAAATTAGGCAAGCTGTGTTCGATCTAGGTTATATGAGCGTTTCGAATATGATACGGTGGGTGCTTCCCTTTAACTTGTAGGGAATTATTATGATCTTTCAGTTTAATTAAGAGCCTAGGAAGAATCTTTGAGAATGCTTTGGGGTAAGCAAGAAGAATTATAGACGTATAAAAGAATACATTTGTATGAACAGTTTTGGCAAATAGCTCGGTGATCGCGACCCTTATGGAGAAACCTATATTAAACAAGGACTTACCTCATAATTAAATGAAACAACAAGCACGTTATTACTTTTTTTTATCAATAAATTAACAAATAACTTAAAGCTAAATTATTTACACTTAATGGCACTCTATTAATATAACTCCAAATAACAAACTCTGGCGCCATCTTCGTTTTTTATTTTTCAATATATTTAGATTTAGTTGAGCCTTTTCACATTACCACTCGAAATCCAAACAGAAAACAACAATTGGCCGTGTTAAAGCCATTTTATAAAACAGATCAAAGAATTACAGTTGTGATTTTGATATAAGGATAATTTAAGTTGGTTGTCATTTTGCTCAAACTTTCCCTGACTTTAATATACCTACACCTGTTGGGTTTTGAGACCCAATGAAAGTCTCTAGAAAATTCAGCTAATAAAAAATTTGTCTGGCACAGATTTCAAATGATAACCCTCCAAAATTTCTTATATTAATAGTAAAAGTTAATTAAGGATATTTCTCTCCTTCAATTCAGAACATTCCTTTGTGTAGAAATGATTTCTTTAATCTGCGCTTATAATATTTTTTGCTAAGCAATCTAAAAGCTGGTCCTTGTGAAAAAGTGTGTTTATGTGTGTGTATCCTAAATATAATTTATTCAGGACACACACACATAAACACACTTAATTAACATCTTAATGAGATAAATATTTAGAGGCACTTTTTATCTGGTTCTCGCAATTTTGTAGGAAGAAAAAAGAATAATAAAATTCTGTTTGCACAATATTGCAAAGGAGAAAACTTGGTTTTTATGATTATTTCTTTATTTTTTAATGGGCCTGATCTTGACTTTGATGACGCCTTGTGGAAAACGTGAGATGAGAAGATGCCTGTTCAGTCCTGCTTTTAAGGCAGACGGGCTACAAGTGGAAGGGAACTTATTTTTTGTAACAAATCCATACGAGTTATATACAACGTGTAACATAGTTAACCCAAGACCTCACCCCAATTAGAGTATTGCATCTCATTGACCAAAACTTTTTTGAAGTAATAACTTAAATAGGCGCGTAAGGCATTTTTTGAGATGGGAAAAAAAATTGAAGTCGCAACACCGTTACCGACACCTCTGTTTTTTAGTAGAGGAATTTCAATCATTTATTTAGTCGCAAAAGATCGTTTTAGTTCCAGAACTAATATTCCAATTGGAATTATGAAAATCGAAAAACCCGTTTAGAAGATATGACCAAAACTTATGATTATGAATAATGTGAAATCCTCGCGACACCGTTATCGACACCTCAGTTTTTTAGTAAAGGTATTTCAATAATTTAAATCTCAAAAGACTTGATTCGGCACTCCTGGAGTGCCACTGCTTTTTTTAAAGCAACTATTATTATAAAAAATTGTGTTGACCTAATAATTTAATTTCATCGGCGCGGCAAAATACGTATTTTTTTAAAGAAATACTTATATTTAAATTCACTGAAATCGATTCAATAGTTAAATAAGAACAAACTGCTTGCAGAACTTGCGCATATTCTAATACACTTTGTATATAAATGTACCTTGTTACTAATTCTTTTGGTAACTAAAGAAGCTTATCTAAAAGAGCCTTATCATTGTCCTTTCACAGCATACGACCCATCAGCATCATAAATCCTCTTTTTATCATTCCCATAACCGTACTTATCATAGCCATATGGCTGATGGTCAAAGTTGCCATAACTTTGGTCGAAACTGTTGTCATGGGGGTCAAAACTATGCTCAAAGTGGCCATGGTTATGATGATCAAAGTGGCCGTGGTCAAAATGATGGTCCTCGATGTACTCGTGGTGTTCGTGTTTCTTTTTCTTCAGATAGTGGATGAACCAGAGGACGAAGTGCCAGCCTTTTGTTACCAGTACGTAGAACAAGGCTCCGTAAACCATCTTGAGGACGATCAGCTTCGTTGCTACCACGTAGAAGAAGTGTACTGTGAACAAACAAAAATATCGTTGTAAGCAGAGGTCACAGTCAAAGCATTTATTACAATTAAAACTTTCACAGGCACTTGTGAACTGTCAAGGAGTCAGTCAGTTTGTCAGAACGTTGAAACTAGTTGTCCGATCAAAAACTTGGATCTCTAGGGAGAAGAACGAGCAAGAACCGCCATGGACCTCGTTATTCATTGATTCTATATGTGAGAACAATGTTAAAAATAATATGAAACAATTGGCTGAAAAGATAGCCAGACGTACATGATACTCCCACTCTTACATTTCGCAAGTTATGTTATAAGTCCCACGTAGTAGGGGCAAGTTGATTACCATTTATTCTGGCAAAAGTCAAGCCTCGGGCAGCTTCTGAGAATTACCGAATAGAAAAATGCCACATCTTGTTGTTTTTCATGTAGAACCGAAATAGATACAACTATGCTTTTCAGAGATATTTTTCGTAAAATTTTATTTAAAGTGAATTAATATTATTTCATTTACAGCACCGTTAGCGAAAATTTCAAAGCCTTACTATATTTCTGTCGGTTTTAGAGGTTAGAAACTTAGAAGTGGTTACGGTTAAAATAATAATCAATCGGGCATTGCAAATTATTGTCAACTTAAACAACGGTTGGTTTAATTGTTTTAATCTTAGAAGAAGACAATAATTTACGTACACCAAAACTATCTAGGGATCAAAGTCATTTTTACAATACCTTTTATCATCCTATTAAAATTAAAGAAAATTAACTATGAAAATTGTTCAAGTAGAATAGATACACACCTACGCCAACTACCGTCCCTGTCGATTCTTAATAAAATTAGCGATCAAATCCAAGGCCTGGTAACCTTCGCTGTGATGAGAAAACTGATCCGGATAAGGTGCAAACTGATCCGGATAAGGTGCAAACTGATCCGGATAAGGTGCAAACTGCGCCGGATAAGGTGCAAACTGATCCGTTTTCTGATATTGCAAGTACGGGTCAGGCACATGCTTGTATATGACGGAGGCCCAGACCATTATGAGGAGTATCTTCAAGCTAGCTACCGTCAGCGCAATGACCAGAACTAGTTTGTACAGTCCAACTTTCGCAGCCAGTAAGATCGCGAGGTTGGCTGCAACAAAGAAAGGGCCGTGCTGTATTATTTGAATTTCAGTATTTAAAGAGAGACTGAGTGACTGTAAAAAATTAATATAGCTCTGCTGAACCATTGATTCATTTTTGTGTAAACAGTAATTAGATCAAAATTGGACTCTCCAAAACATACTATACGCAAGTTTGATAGATTCAATTATAGGGACCTATAAAAATCAATATTTCGTTCTAGTGTCACACTGAGGTAGTACTCTAGCTCGAGTGAAATTTCTTTTTGTAACTTTGTGTTACAAGAAGCAATTTCGCTTGAGCTAGAGGTACCTAGCATATTCTATAGTATAGCATCGCCCGCCCGCAATTTTACATAGTTTTCTCCTAGCGTTCTTTTTAACTGTTTTTTTTGTTTTATTTGACTTTTAAAGGTCGTAACGTGATATTAAATAGCCTTCCTCGAGAGTTGTTTTGTTTTTTGTTTTTTAGTTTCACAAATTACCCCTACATACAAACTCTCTATAACCTCTTCATAATATTACTCGAATTACAACAATAACAAAAATGTGTCAATAATAAAAAAAAAACGATTTTCTAATAATTATATTTTTAACAAAGATCGTGAAGCCAACACGATTTTGATGGATCAGTGAACAACATGACCTATAGAGAAACAATCCACGGACATTTTCAAATCTAGCAAAGGTCAGCTATTTCATTTATGTTACTATTCCTTTTCCTCGCCATTCCCTGATAACCAACTCCTCAAATCCTCCGTAATACGAGACTCGTTTTTCAAAATCTTAAAATTTTTCCAACCAAGGAAGGCTAAGGTTTCTGCGGAAACTTTCCAATTTGTTCTCGATTCAGATTTAAATCCTCGGTCCAGACTTCTACTTTAATTCGCTGTATAAACCGATACTGGATGCTCCCGGAATCACGAATAAGCTTCGCGGAGATCTTTTAGTTCAGGACTTTCTTGTTTGAGTTGTAACTATGTTTTTGTTATACGAACTAATGGGATTTGGTAATGAGAGCTAATACTGATTAGTCGCTGCGATGAAGAATCACACGACGGTGCATATTCATAGTCAGACATTGCTTCCTTTCAACGATATCTACCCATGAGAATCTTAGGGGAAAGCCAGTTCTTTTTTAGCATCAAATTTGTGTGTCGACATGTCGTAACTAGTCGATAAGTGTCGCTAAACAGTAACTGACGCAATCTATTGTATGTCGGATGTGAGTATAGACCCTGTCACTGAACTAAACTTTCACTTTCAGGAGTGCATGACGAAGGAATCGTATGTCAATCTTTCGACCTGTATCTATATAATTATAATTTAGACCTTATGGCAGAGTTCCCAAATTCGATACCCAAGTCGATCAAAACGTTATTGGGTTTTGCTTTCGGGATTTTTTCAGTAGCAGCCTGGTATCTTAATTTGTGCCCAGTTGATGACAATAGGTTCGCCTCTATGAGATGTGACTTAAACATTTGGGTGTACCTACTAGGTACGCCTGTACCCTTACCCTTCGAAATTACAGGCGTGATGTTATGTATGACGGTTCTTATGTTTAAAGAAACAATAAATTAAGTACTTTTGTTTTGTTGATGATACTAACTAATATGTATGGTATTTGGAAACACTTCGTAACAATTTTCATAAGTAGGTAATTTGAAAACAGTACCATCTTTACATTCTCAGCCTGGCCTGGGATGCAATTATATTTAACGTGTCTTCAAGAATATTGTTTTAGTTTATTGCAATTTACAAGCTAAAACAATAATAAAAGAGGAAACAGTTTAAAATGGACATCAAAACATTCGTCCGCATCGCTTTCAATGGGATAAGTGCTCAAAAGGCTGGCAGCAAGCCACGTTGGATGGCAATGCTGATCCTTTGGGCTAAACCAATTCTTTGGTATAGTTCAATGTTTTATATTCGCCTCAATAGTTAAATGCTAGAGTATTTATCTTCTCCCTGAATAAACAAACAGTCCTTAGCTTTAATTACAAAATAATCGGAGTCGTAAACTGTATCGATGCACAATAAACTTTATCTATTTACTTCTTTAATGGACGGCATTCCAGTTCCAAGGAGTTCTGGTTAGTAAAAAAAAATCTTTTTTGTAACGCAGTATGAGAAAAGTGTTTTATATAGTTTGGTGTAATTGTAGCAAGCAGAGTAATCATCATCATGAATTTATTTATTTTCTCCCATAAATAGCAATGTATGTACACAGTATAGTCATAGGAAAAACTCGCGGTTTGAATAGGCTTATTTTTAGGATAAGTCTTTGAGCTCGTTCTAGTTCCAGGAGATGCGATTTGGCTGCTCCTCCTCATGAAGAGATGCAATAGGCAAGAACAGACTGACAGAGCGCCAGATAGACAGTTCGCATGACTTTAGAGTCCGCAACGTGCCGAAGATTTTAAAGACATAAGTGAATTTACGGACTCTCTTGGAGACGTTACTAATATGTTCTTTGAAATTAAAGTGGTCATAAATTGTTACACCCAGGTAATTAACGGATCTAGATTTATTAATATGGGGCAGCCACAAGTTGAGGCTATTTGTTGGGGACAAGAATGTGCGATTATTTTATGTGATGGGATGGGAGTGTTTCGTAATGAGAACGTTAGAAAAAAAGTTTTCGTGCCATTTAAAGTTAGCAGGTTTGAGGCAATCCAGTGGCAGAGAGGAGCTTCAATCATTTGCAAAGAGGTCAATCAGAAGTTGCACAGAAACAGGGGTCCGCAACACGCAGTATAGGTTTGGATACGGTGTTCACCTGTCTGTGTCACCGAACACTGTAGCTCTCAAACTTTGAAATCGATGGGAGTTTTTTTCATTTATTCAAACTTCTCGCACACAAAAAGATACAAAGGCGGTCTTAATGCCTTAGGCATTCTCTACTAGTCAACCATGGGTGGTGAAGAGATTAGTGACATATTTAGAAAAAGTTAATCCTCTGCAATCGGTTAGTCTGGAAACCAACCTCAATAGAGTTTAGAAAAGGCTACGCAGATTGATTTAATGTCAAAAATAGTTAAATTAAATAGCATTCGATAACGATGACGTACAATCAAGATTCACAATAGCAGTCGCATACTAAGGGCTATATTGCTATGAAGTAGCGGTCCAGGCCGTACCTACAGCTGTGTGTATAAGTGATGTATTAACACAAACACAAAACTCACCGCTGCACTCACACACTAGCGTTGCGACGCACAGACATGACCTTGGTCGGTTCATACCATTGCTAAAATTAACTTGTATAATTAGGGTTCCGGTAGCGTGCAGCGTATCGTCTTGGATTAAGAAACTCATAGGTCTGGGTTCAAATCTCGCGATGAAGCTTTAATTTTTCTTTTCAACAATCATCTTCATCTGTTCTTTTATTATTCGATTTATTACTATACCAGAATAATAATGTAACATTTTTTTATTATTACTCGTATTGTTATTTAAATAAAGGTTTACCAATAATAAATGATTACAAAATGTTTATTCGTCATAACTCATGAAGAATGTATAAAAATAACTAATAATAACTTCTTGTTAAAACAGTTTATTTTCTCATAAAGAACAATTTATTGAAGTAAATAAGCTAGTTGGTGAACTATGATAATCAGGCTATTGTATCTTAGTAATATAATAATATTGTGCTGATTACTACTGTGTGTCGGTACTCTAAATAAATCACAATATTCTACAAAAATCTACCCACGTAAAAGTAACAAATGCAGACAAGTTGTCACAATACAATTAAATGACTCAGTAGTACTAGATACTTTTATTCTACTGCGAGTGAGTTCGTTCTAACTCAAACCTCAAAGTTAACAAATCGTATTTAATAGGACTTAAAGAGGTTATAGCTTAAGTGTTCATTTTCATTCCGAAAAGAAGATTGAAACTAAACCTCAAAATAATCCAGATTACGGATAAGACAAAATATTATTTGAATATTACTAAAATAAATAAATATTTGTAATTTATAACTTAATGTTAATGTTTTTTCCGGCGCACGGTTCGTAAAGATGTGTCGAATAATTCGGCAAAATGTCTTGTCGTTTTGAAACCACTTGTTTCATATTCGCTGAACGTGTGCCTGTTATAGGAGCTGGGGTCTTCCACTTTGCTTTCCACGGGCAAGGCTACCGCCTTCCTCATATCTTTTCACCCACCGACTCACAGTATTTCACTAAAACAAAAAAGGGGTACTGTTAGGCTACTAAGTAAAATACACACTTTATGTATTACCTACTATTTAGAAACAAAATTATTTAAAAGGGCAATTTCACATAAATATTAAGTTTAGTGTTATTTTCATCGTTCTATAATCTAGGAAATAAATTTACATCGAAATTTTATATTTTTATTCTATTCAGACATTATGATATTTATAAAACGTTTTAAAATAACTACAAGGATCAGCAGTTATACTTTAATTAAATAAATGTTTAATAAAATATTTAAATCACAATACTCACACTCAGTCTGGTTTCATCACATAGGTATTTGTGATATAGGTATTAAGTCCACTTTTATGCAGCGCAATAATATTCGCTTTCATTTCTATATTTAAATTTGCTTCCATTTTAAAATGAATTAGAAGAACGCTAATAGATGAAACACACGTCACTAGCACACAATATCAACCAACACCGTTCTATAAGTCGCGGTGAATGAGTCGTAAATCATTTAGATTTATTTAGGTTTCTGTGGGTATAATGATAAAGTTTTACGAGTTTAGTGAATACGACGAACAGAACAAGAAACTATACTCAAAAGTGATTTTTAAAACAATAAAAAGACTATCACACAGCGAGTGGGATTCGAAACCGCGACTCGCTGCGATCAAACGCGATAATCAAGTGCGGTAACCGCTCAGCTATCATGCCATTTGCTTTAACGGTTGAATTTAGGAAATACATTCATTTGTAAACGTATGAGAGTGTGTGTGTCTATAGTATTATAGCCTATAGAAATTGCTTATTATAAGAAGGTCGTAAGTTAAAGCGAAGTGTCAATCTATTGCTTTTTGAGATTGGGGCACCATTAGTGGGGGCTACTGTACATTGTATTCGTTGTGGATAATTTGAAACTCTCACAAATAAAATAATATAAAACACTAGCTTTTGCCGGCGGCTTCGCCCGCGCGAAACTTTCATCCCCTATTTAACTCCCTTAGGGTTGAATTTCGAAAAATCCTTCCTTATTCCTTGTCTACATGATAAAGGGAACCTCTGTGCAAAATTTCAGCTTTTTAGGTCAAAGGGTTTGGGCTGGGCGTTGATGAGTCAGTCAGTCAGTCAGGACTTTTCTTTTTATTATAGTCTAGCTTTTGCCCGCGGCTTCGCCCGCGTGGATGTCGGAAAATATCCCACGGTTACGTACTACCAGGATTAAAAGTACCCTATGTGTTAATCCAGGTAAACAATGTCTTCTCGCACTGCTTATATAGTATCCGAGGAGCTGTGCGTGGATTGATACATGATTGATGGAGGATCATCATCATCATCTGCCTAGCCTTTTTCCAACTATGTTGGAACTGGCTTCCGGTTCCGTCCGGTCTAACCGGATGTAACTGAATACCATTATTTTACATGGAGCGACTACCTATCTGACCTCCATAACCCAGTTAATGGGGAATACGATACCCCGGTAAGACGGGTTGTCAGATTTTCGGGCTTCTGACGACCCGTAACGACTGTCAAAGATCCACAAATGACAGCCGGGACCAATGGCTTAACGTGCTTTCCGAGGCACGGAGGGGTCTTGGTATGTAAAGATGGTCAACCATCCACGGACCAACCGCGGCAAGCGTAGCTTAACCTGATGGATCGACCCGTGTGGCTGTGATTACTTAGAAATAATAATAGAAACGGAATAAATAACGGAACGGAAAAACTACTTGCATGGCAAATTTGAAGGCAACTTTAAAGTTAAATATTAAATCCACTTTATTCTCTATCCTGTGAGAAGAAGAAAAAAAATCGTTACGTAAATAATAACAGGTATGTAAATACCGGACCAGACCTCGAGACTTGTCCTCCTGCAGCGAGGGGTGAGACAGGGAGACGTTATCTCTCCGCTGCACTGGAGGATGTCTTCAAAGTTCTGGACTGGAAAGAGATTGGCATCACCATCAATGGCTAGTACATCACTCACCTTTGGTTTGCCGATGATTTATTAGTCATGACTAAGACTATGGAGGACTTCAGTACAATGCTCGATGACCTCAGTGAAGCTTCCGAAAGAGTGGGTCTCAAAATGAACATGGACAAAACTTAGAAAATTTCGAATGCCCATGTAACACGCACTCTTATGAAGATCGGAGACTCTACACTCGAAGTTGTAGACGATTATGTTTACCTAGGGCAAACTGTCCAGTTAGGTAGATCCAACGAGGACTGGGATAGCTACTATGCAGCCAAATCCAGCTACAAAAAATGCATCAGATTTAGGAGTACCGCGGGTTGGCGCAAATTCTGTGGTAACATTGAATCCTGCCAGCAAGCCAACAGGGTAAGGAAGGTACTGTCGCAACAGAAGACTTCGGGGCCCACTACCCTCCGCAAACCTGATAACACACTCACATCGTCACCTGAAGAAGCTAGACGCGTCCTAATTGAAACTCACTTCCCTGGATGCGTCTTCGAGCAGGTAATCGACTGGCAGGATGTAATCCAAACACCATCTGAGAATGACTGGCGCTACACATGCAGGGTGATTACGCTGGAGAAACTCCAATGGGCCATCCACAGCTTCCATCCTTTCAAGGCAGCTGGTCCCGATGGAGTGTTCCCCGCCTTATTACAATGGGGGGAAGCCTCTATCGCATTTAGACTAGTGCCTATAATGAGAGCGTGCCTGGCCTTTAGGTACGTTCCCAAGGGCTGGAGAGAAGTGAAAGTTATATTCATCCCAAAGCCAGGTAAAGGTGACTACACTAACGCCAAATCCCACCGACCTATCAGCCTGACCTCTTTTCTTCTGAAAACACTGGAAAGGCTATGTGATAGGGAGCTGAGAGACGGCGCCCTCAAAACCATACCGCTACACGTTAACCAACACGCGTACAGCTCAGGTAAGTCGACCGAATCTGCTCTTCATCAAGTGGTTAGTCAGATAGAAGAAGCAATACACCAAAAAGGTACCTGCCTGGGCACCTTCATAGACATCGAAGGAGCCTTCGACAAAACCAATTTCTCAAGCATCGGCAGCGCCCTCTCCAGACATGGGGTAGATCAGGTACTAACGGACTGGATCACTAACATGCTTAGCAAACGAGTGGTTCGCTTGGAGGACGAGCAGCAGCTGGCCATGATAGCCAGAGGCTGCCCCCAAGGAGGAGTACTGTCCCCCCTCCTGTGGAATCTGGTGATTAATGATCTTATCACCAAACTCAACGCCAACCATTATTTTACAATAGGTTATGCGGACGATCTCGCAATTCTTGTTTCGGGGAAGGTGACGGGAACGATTTGCAACCTCACACAACAAGCACTACGTATCGTAGAGAGATGGTGTAGAGAGTTTGAGCTATCAGTTAACCCCACCAAAACTGAACTAGTCATGTTCACTCATAAACGAGCATTAGGCCCCTTCCGCCTACCGAAACTGTTCAACACGGAACTTCAGCTGACCAATGAAGTTAAGTATCTCGGGGTTACTTTGGACAGTAAGCTAAACTGGAGCAGTCATTTAGACACCAAGCTAAACAGGGCCTGCATCACCTTCTGGCAGTGCAGGAAAATGATAGGTAAGAAGTGGGGCCTATCCCCCAAAATTATACTATGGCTGTACACCGCAGTAATCCGCCCCATGATCACCTACGGGGCCGTGGTCTGGTGGCCCCGCACCAAGCTAGTTACAGCCACCAACAAACTACAGCGCATGCAAAGACTAGCCTGCATGGCTACCACGGGCTGCATGAGGACCACTCCAACTGCAGCTATCGAAGCCATGTTGGGGCTACCGCCGCTCCACCTGTTCATACAGCAGGAAGCAACGATGGCGGCAGTGCGTCTGAAGGCAACACATCTCTGGAGTAAGAGAGACACTCAACACACCGCGCTGCTTAAGGGACTCAACAGTGAGTTTCCCATTACAAAGGCAATAAATGACCGGGTGCCCAAACAATTTGTCTTTGACAAAAAATACAAAATCCAACTTCATGAGGATCGACGATGCGAGGGCTTGCGCCCCGCAGAGCTACGGATCTTCACGGATGGATCAAAAACAGGTAGTGGCACAGGTGCTGGAGTTTTCTCGGAGGACCTCAACATACACATAGCCACACCATTGGGGGTCCATAACACAGTGTTCCAGGCCGAATGCATGGGCATCTCCCTTGCCGCGTCTGCTATCACGGCCAGGGAAGTTAAAGACCACTCAATCCGCATACTCTCAGACAGCATGGCTGTTCTGCAAGCGCTGAACAGTCACACGGTTGACTCTGGGCTGATATACGAGTGCCACCAGCGCCTAAACCAGGTAGGTAGCCTCAATAACATTACCATTCAATGGATCAAAGGACACAGCGGTTCGCTAGGTAACGATGCAGCCGATGAACTTGCCAGAAGGGGGTCGAGTATGGCACCAGTGGGACCAGAACCCATCGCGCCTCTCCCCTTCGGGTATCTACGCACTCTGGTAAGGAAACGAACCAGGGACCAACATCACAAGATATGGCTGGATCTAGGTGAGTGCAGGCAGGCTAAGGAAGCACTTCCTGCGATCGATGCCCGCCTCACAAAACAGGTTCTCCGTCTAACTAAATCACAGCTGCGTGCAGTTACAGCAGCTGTAACTGGCCATGGGTCATTTAACAAACATCTCTTTGTCTTAGGAGTAACAGACAGTCCGCTGTGCAGGGCCTGCATGGAGGACGACGAGACAGCAGCGCACGTGCTCCTAAACTGCCCGGTGGTCGCCAATTACAGGGCTAAATACTTCGGTAACCCAGGTACCCTACGTGAGATTGTCAGCAACACCAAGGCGTTGCTGGCCTTTCTCGAGGAGCTGGGGTGGATCGAATGACAGATTCTCCCACCCGTACGCAAAATACGCGCTTTGACGTGGAGTTGCGGACAACAGCCCGTATTACCTATTACCTATTACCTATTAGGTAGATCCAACTTCGAGAAAGAGGTCAATCGTCGAATCCGACTCGGCTGAGCAGCGTTCTTGAAGCTATGCAATATCTTCTCGTCCCACATCCCGCAGTGTCTCAAGACGAAAGTCTTTGACCAGTGCGTGTTGCCAGTGGTAACATATGGTACTGAAACGTGGTCGCTCACAATGGGTCTTATCAGAAGGCTAAAAGTCACCCAAAAGGCAATGGAGAGGGCTATGCTTAGAGTTTTCCTACGTGATCGAATCAGGAACTAAGAGATCCGCGCGAGAACCAAGGCAACTGACATTGCCCGAAGAATTGCCAAACTTAAGTGGCAGTGGGCAGGGCACATTGCTCGCAGAACACATGGCCGATGGAGCCCAAAGGTTCTGGAGTGGCGACCGCGTACCGGAAAACGTAGCGCTGGAAGGCCTCCCATGAGATGGACCGATGACCTTGTGAAGGCCGTAGGAATCCGCTGGATGCGAGAAACGCAGAACCAATTGAAATGGAGGAATCCGCTGGATGCGGGTAGTACAGAACTGGTTGAAGGGGTGGAGCTTGGGGGAGTCCTATGTCCAGCAGTGGACGCCTTTCGGCTGAAATAATGATGATGATAACGGAAATAAGGAAAATGTAAGTATTTATTACTCACTGGATCCCTTAGTAAAGTTATTGTTCTCATAATTACGAAGGTGTCTTTGGCGATGGCGCAAAGTTGGGCTGAGCGATGATGAGTTAGTAGGGTTTTTAACCGCTTAGGGGATGATTTTACAACAACGCCAAAAGGCTTTTATTACCAATTTTATTGGTAAGCTTTAAAATTTACAGGTTTCCTAAAAAAAAATCATCCCCTCTATAAATTTTTACCCTCTTCTGGGATACTTTTTCGAAAACGCTGATACATGTAATGATTAATTATTACCAACCAAAAGGCTAAATACAAATTTTCATGTTTCGAACAACAAAACTAACGGGTTTCTCATTTCTACTTTCATCCCCTATTTTACGCTCTCAGGGGATGATTTCCCGAAAACACTGAAACACGTGGTTTTTTTATTTTTAATCAGAATGAAAAACACCAATTTTCATGGTTTAAACTACAAAAATTTCAATTTTCCATACAAACTTTCATCCCCTATTTAACTCCTTTAGGGGTTTAATTTCGAAAAATCCTTCCTCATTCCTTGTCTACATTATAAAGGGAACCTCTGTGCAAAATTTCAGCTTTTTAGGTCAAAGGGTTTGGGCCGGGCGTCGATGAGTCAGTCAGTCAGGACTTTTCTTTTTATTTATATAGATATAAGATTGATAGTGATACTCACTTATTAGCGCGTACTTTGCTTTCCCTCTTGGTTCCACTGCATTTGTTCTTTCACTTTTATCAGAAGCTTCCACGCACCACGATAATGTTACAATCAAAACTAATAACAACACCTTCATCATTACGATTTTTTTTTAATTTACTTCAACACAAACTGTTTTATTTCTTTTAAAAGTTATCGCTAAAAAGATGAAAACATTTTTAGAAAACGAAAACCTAACATAGATTATGTATATTAGGTTTTTGTAACTATGTTTATTTTTATTTTATTCTATGTTTCAGACCTTCAGCTCTGTTCAGTGCCGTATTTTAAAATGACATTTCACACTGTGTGTTGCCAGTCATACATAAAGTGCTAATTATACAAATAAACACTTCAGACCCGTGAAAGTGTACTGAGCATTATTACAAGATATTAACACGAATTTTCATAATAGGAAGCGAGAGTTTTTCTAAGGTGAAGTAATATTTATTTTTGGAAGATTTGTTATTTCCTCTTATTTATTTTAGGCGGAAGATTATCGTTGGTCTGACGAAGTGAAGTTTGAAATATTCTATTGCGTTTTGTACGAAAACGTGATTGACGTGCCTCACTCAAAGTGTCTTTAAATCATCGTCATCATCAACAGCAGTCCACTGCTGGACATAGGCCATCGACCTGAATAATATGCATACTCCAATTGCACGCCATTTAAGTAGGTCGATTCTTGGCAACTGCCATCTGGCTGCTACCAGCCACCCTGCGAAGATCGTCGCTCCACTTAGCCTAAGGGCGTCCAACCTAACGTTTGGCGATTTGCGGTCTCCACTTAAGTGGTAAATTTGAAAACAATACACTTCAAGATGATGGAAAAGTGCTCAGCAGAAGTCAAGGCCCTTCTTAATTATTGTTACTGCGAAGTTATTGTAAACAATAAGGGTTGTTTATGATTGATTGTTAAACATTTCGTCGGAATTCGTTATTGTTGACTAGTGATGGGCAGTGTATAAATACTAGAGTATTTATCAGAAATGGGTAAATACTCGTTTTCACTTATTTTTTTCCGATATTTAATCAAAATGATGGACAATTTTGTTTTTTTTTTTGCGCATTGGCTGATTATTTTAAAATGTTTTTGACTTGTTTTACTATTTGGGCATTCCAAAATACTATAATATTACATTATTTAGTTCTAATGTCAATTGCCAGGGTTGCAATTGTGTCAGGATATTATTGACATATTCATCTCCGTGAAGAAATTCTAAAAGTCATGAAAAAATACGGCGAAGTAAAGTTTGTTGTTGTTGTTGGTAACTACCCTAGAAACCTGCGAAAAGCTTTTCAGTTACTAACAGATATTGAGCCTTAAACTCGCAGCACCAGCTATCAATTTTCTGGCTCATGGTGCACTGAAATGAAAAGGTTTCAAGCGAGACTTGCCCCAGATCTAAGTGAGCTAGCGAGTCTCTTTAACTTCGTCATCCAAGAGGTTTTCACGCCCGATGCGTGGAGCAGAGGTGTAGTGGTTCTCTTCTTCAAAAAAGGTGACAAAACCTTGCTCAGAAATTATAGACCCATCTAACTTCTCAGCCACATATGCAAGTTGTTCTCGAAAGTCGTCACGAACTGTCTCACCAGGAGACCCGATTTTCGAAAAGGCTTAAGTACCGTACTATACTGTAGAGAAAGTTAAACAGAAGACCGAGGAGAACAACCAGCCGCTGTGTATGGCATTATTGGACTACGAGCCTACGAGCTTTCTACTCAATCGAAATATGGGCAGTTCTGGCCGTATTTCGATGGAGTCGAAAACCTTTCTGCAACGATTTTGAATTAACTGGCGCTACATTGAAGTGTGTATGAAGCTGCCACGATAACTATCCAGCTCCAGGATCAGAAAACCAGGCCCAACCAATTGCTCAGAGGAGTGAGACAGGGAGACATCATGTGATATTTCCGAAACTGTTTACCAATGCGTTGCGCTGGACTAGACTGAACAAGATATTAACGTTAACGACGAGTACATCTCACACTTTCGCTTTGTCGATGACATTGTAATAATGGCAGAGACGCTGGAACGGTACCATATGCAGCGAAGCTTGAATGGAGCCTCTCGGCGGGTGGACCTCTGAATTTGGACAAGATGAAAGTCATGAACAACTAGTACGTCTAGCCGAGTTCTTTCCACATCGAAGAGTCGTCATATGTCTACTTAGGGCAAGTCATCCGTCTTGGTAGACACAACTTTAAGAAAGAAGCCGACAGAAGGATCCAGTTCGGTTGGGTAACGTTTGGGAAATTTCGTCAAGTCTTCTCGTCGCTTATCCTGCAATGTCTGAAGGCTAAGGTCTTCAACCAGTGCGTCGTGCCATTAATAACATACGGTGCCAAGCAAACGTGGACACTGACAATTGGGCTGGTCCACAAAGAGCGAGCTATGCTCGGAGTTTATTTGAAGGATAAAATCAGAATTGAAATTATCCGGAAAAGAACCTGGGCCACTGACATAGGGGGATTTTGGAACTGGGTGTGGTGAGGCGCAGCTTGGGAGAGGCTTATAGTTGTGGAATAAAATTAGTTGTCATGAACTACAATTGACACCAACACCTCGACTTCAGGTGCAAAGAGAGAAGTGTATATTTTTTTTCTTTTGCTTATATCTCGAAAATAGTGTGTCCTATCGCAAAAATTATGAAAATTTAGACCCCTTTATTTAACCCATAAAACTCTAACACTAAACATTTAGGTAATCATTTTTCATATTATCCATACAAAACGTGGAAATATTCTTATAAAACACGTCGAGGCTGCATCCACTACGCGCCACCGGCTCTGAAAAAATCCACGGGGCCTGGCAAACAAGTACCACGTTGCGAAACCAAAAGAAAAAAAAACCACGGCACTAGTAATTGAGGAACTATATGTCACAAAGTGATTAAAATACTACATATATTGTCAGATTTACATTAATTTCAATAATTTTATTTGTAAAGTGACAAAAGATACGTTACGAAAACTTTAGTATTTATCCGCTGTTTTGGACAAATAGTCAAGTAAAAACAGATATTTATGTGTATTTATTCATTTTGAGTATTTATTCCGATAAAATCTCAACACTATTGTTGACTCAACCTTGATGTTGTTACAGGAAAGCGTACCGAAGCGTAAGCGCTAAAGTTTCCAAACAATTATGGATTTACTGATTATCAGTAAATCCATAATTGTTTGTGAAACAATATATCAAATGTAACTACTAAGCTTCCTTTTAACACTATACTCGTAATTAAATCATCGGCTATAACAGCTTGTCTGTCGACAAAGACCTATCTAAAGATTTTCACATCATTCTGTCTTGCTACCCGCGTCCTTACAGGATCAGCAATTTTCTTGAAGTCGTCCTACCATCTTTTTATTTGTCTACTTCTACTCGTATTTCTTTTACTGCCTCTTGGATACCATTCTGTAACTAACTTAGTCCATTCCTCTTTACAAAACGAAAAAAGAACGGACAGAGTGAAACTACAAGAAATAAAAAGAAAACAATTTTTTTTTAAATACACCCACAGTTTACAAACAACAAAAATGCGGATGAACGGGGCATTTGTTAAGAGAGTATAGAGAAATGGACTAAGTTTATGACGACTACTGTATTAACCAAGATATAAAACACAGCACAATACAGTTACAAAAAGTTTTCTCATACTTTTTAAGGTTTGCTAAAAACTTCTTGTTGAGCTAGCAAGTCGCTTGCAAGTCGTAAATGTTGAGTGCAGGAAACGCTCAGTGAGTTGCAGCCAATCTGTTCGTAGTCTGTACATTTTAGTACTATAGCAATTCTAGTAACATTTTAACCCAGGTAGTGCTGTACTATTGCTCACTACTTTGTCTCTGTTGTAGATGTTTAATGAGTAGGTATTTTCTAAGTACCATTACAAGCTTAAGTGGGGACAGGCACATTGCTCCCAGAACAGATGGCAGATGGGACCGAAAAGTTCTGGATAGGCCACCACGTACCAGAAGACGTAGCCTTGGAAGGCCTCTCACAAGGACGAGATGAAAACCGTGGGAATCCGCTGGATGCGAGAAGCACAGAACGGGTCAAAGTGGCGGGGCTAGGGGAGGTCTATGTCCAGCAGTGGACAATTTTCGGCTTAAATGATACCCGTACCTATGTAGCTATTTACTAGCAACCGATTCTACTTATATAGCAAGAAAGCTTTGCCTGTTGGTAAATTTCCCTTGAATTTTTGTCGTAAAACATAACATGAAATGACTGTTATTATGGTATCACATTTATTGTATTGCTTTAAGAAGATTAAACGAAAACTTTTAATTGTTTTGATGTTTCTCATCCACATTTCATAAAAAGGCAATTTCAAGACTCAGTGTTGCACCAAAAATGTTTGTCATCCTCGTAACATAACAAAACTCATAGCACAATTTTATACTGCAATTGTTGATGTTGTTATAAACGCGTTAACTGTTATACTAATTTAAAAGAATGTCAGTAGTTCCCGACTTAACGTTGGCAATAAATACATTGGCGAGAAGCCTCCGAAAGACTTTAGCTGAGGTTTTATGGGTCATGTTTATTTTCAAGATATTTTTCTATTGAAAATGTATTATTTATTACATATGGTTGTTTGTTTATTTTTTGCCAGGTTTTATGGCAATCAGTATTAAGGAAGTATATTGCAAGATTAAAGGGAAGTAACAGTTTATATAAAATATGCATGCTCTAAATTCAGAATCATGTAATTGAAACTACACGCCAATAGAATAAAAACACTTAGGTACCATAACCAAGATACGGTGTTAAAATCATTTTAGCTAATACATTCCTTAACGAACTACAATTAAATAGTATAAAATCAAAAACATTCCCAAAATAAACATTTCAATCGCACTACCAACATTGATCAGTATCGCAGTGGCAGCAATCTTTTAAAACGCACTCAACTATCCCGCGATTCATTCCCGCAACACACCGCCTGACTGCACCGAGCCGAACAAAACGTTCAAACTAGCGCACTTGTAAATAAAACCTTTGACGGATTATTTGGCGTTTTATTTAACGTTCATCGTTAACGGGAATTGGATCGTGATTAATGAAATAACGGGTTGTTGCCAATAGGATATATATAGGATAGCGATCAAACACACTATGGGATTGAGGTATGGATTTTGATGGTAATTGGTTTCATGTTTAACCAAACTAGTTAGGGCTAGGGCTAAACAGTTACAATTACCATGTTTTTGAAAGACTTGCAGGAAGTTTGCAAAAATAAAAACGAGGGGGTCGCGGGATCCCGTCAGGAACGAAGTACCTTACACTTTTTCTTCAACTCCGAATGTAACGTCTGTCGTTAGCGCTGTCTTTAAAATACTCAACATTTATTTTGACCTCACTATCGGCTTCTGCACCCTCAAAAACCATAAAAACGATACCTATGATGATATATTTTTTTGCAGCCGCTTTCTTGGATTTTCATTTTAACCTCACCATTGGTTCAGCACCCTGGAAAATCCTGAAAACTATCTCATTCTATCTTTGTCTCTTACTATTATATGTAACAAAAAGTCACATGGAAGGGGCACAACACGTTTACGTTACGTAACACTATTTTCGTTACGTGACGACTTGTATAATTTTACTCATACCGCAAGCTGCTTAAAAGTAGTTCCTTCCAAAAATCTTGTTTTTTTTCTGTAGTTAGGTACGTTATTTACTAAGCACAATGCAGCACTTACAAAATTCTTGGAAGTCATAAAGTGTAAAGGAACAAAACCTTCCAATTATCCACTAACATTGTACCCCACAGGAAGAAAACGACCAGGCTGGTCGTTTCATGGTGATCATCACATAACTAACCTTACGGTTTCACATAATCGATACGTAGGTAATCGCATCCTTTTTACGACTTCATTTCAAGGACTTCAATTTGAAAGTCGGTTGAAAGCCGAAGTTTTTAGACGTTTCCTCTAATTTTGAATGGTGGTAATATTGTGAAATTGCTTCCAAACGTGTGTGCAATCATCGTTAAATATGGAAATAATGAGCCGTTCGCGTTTATGAGTTTAACGATATTGACTAGTGATGTGCCGAATATCAGAGATTGTCGATGTATTTGGTTTAATGTCAAATCTTACGGTCAGGTGAAAAAAAATGGCGCAATACGAGTATGGGTGTACTATAGGTACATCGCTACCCTACCGTTCGGCACAAGGCGTGATGTTATGTTATGCTTACTGTCAGATTATTAATAGTAAACTTTATTCATAAAAAAATACACAACATATAATGTACAATATAATTCATTAGAATTTGCAAAATCTGTACAAAATATACACATATATACCGGGTGCGGCAATTGAACTGTCCGTCTCTATCTTTCTGTTTTAAAATTCGAACCACTGAATCGAATGCCGCCAAAATTTCAAATGTTGGTCTTTGACATGTTCTCTATCATCATTTGAAGTGATTCTGTTGTGAGAGAAACACATTTGAATTGAGAACAATGGATTTAAAACGAAATTCAGTGATTGATCTTCATTTGGAGGGAAAATCGAATATCGAAATACGTCGAGCGCTGCCAAATCTTCAATTGAACGAGAAATTTGTGCATCGCACTATTCAACGTTATAATGAGACTGGTAGCGTTAAGAAACGCTACGGTGGTGGACGATGCTGTACTGCAACAGCGCCAGCATTTGTCGAAAAGGTGCGTCATCAATTAGACAGAAATCCAGCGCGCTCAGCAAACCAGCTCGCGCAGGATCTCAAGGTGAGTGATCGCAGCGTTCGTCGCATATTGAAGGAAAAGCTTAAAGTCAAATCATTTAAAAAAAAACGTTCTCAGGAACTCACTGCTTTACAGCGTAGCAAACGGTTGGATCGATCGAAAGAGCTGATTCGCTTGCTCGACTCTGGCGAGCTTCCCAATTTGGTATTTTCAGATGAGAAAACTTTTTACGTGGAACAGTTTTTAAACAAACAAAATGACCGTGCTTTGGTTAAAGGGACGTGTCAGCGACCATTCAGACGAATTGAAAGTCACTCGACGCCAAGGAGCCGACCAAATCATGGTCTGGGCGGCGGTGTCTGAAAAAGGCCGTTCTCCGCTCGTTTTTCTTCCAATGGGTCGCAACCAAGTCAAAATAAACGAACAAATCTATCGAGACAAAGTCTTGCGACCAGGGCTGGTACCGTGGGCACGCAACACATTCGGTTCTGAGCGTTGGACTTGTCAGCAAGACTCGGCACCATCGCACAGAGCAAATGGAACGCAAAATTGGTTGAAAGCAAACGTTCCAGTGCTGATCGACCGAGATATGTGGCCGTCGTCGTCGCCCGACTTGAACCCGCTGGACTTTTGTATTTGGGGTGTTTTACAGGCCAGGGCCTGCGCTAAAAAACACACTTCGGTGGAAGCGCTCAAAGTTACTCTTACGCGAGAATGGAATTGTTTGAGTGACGATGTCGTTCGAGCAGCCTGCGCTTCTTTCAGAAAGAGACGTCAGCTTGTAGTAAAGGCTAAAGGCGGTTTTATTCCTTCGGAATAAATCATAATAAAACTTTAAACTTTCTATTTTCACACGGTAAAAGTGTATAAATAAATATTGAAAATTTACAGATAAATTTCATTTTCACATACGGACAGTTCAATCGCCGCACCCGGTATATCCCTGTCACTTAAACTAGGATAGCCTGTATTTAAAGAGATAAAAAAATAATAGGTACTTAAAATAAATTATGAAGTTTAAACGACATGTGAGGAATCAATAATTCGAAATTTTAAAGTAGGTAAGATCCTAAAGAAGCAGCAGATTCGGTTTGGATAGTATATTATACTAACCCGTGGCCCTTGAATTATGAAAATAACTTAAGTTCTATTCCTTAAAGTTAATTAAAATAAATTGCGAAATTATTCCAGAATATTGTATCTTTGTTAATGAAATAACAATATACAGGTTACTGATTACAAAGTAATTTATTTTGAGTTCTCATATAAAAGTCTTTTTTGATCCAACGTAGACAATCTATCAATTATATTATAGTATTTCATGATATCGATAGATTTTAACAGTCCCAACATTACCTATCACAATATTAGCAAGAGTATAACGCATGTTTCATTTGACGATCGAAATAGTCAGCATGATGGTAATGATATTTATGTACGACCATGTTGGCGTCACATATTGACTGTTGGAGCCATGATAAAATCGAAGTCAAAAGTCATTTATTCAAATTAGGCTGAGAATCAGCACTTTTCAAACGCCAAAATACATAAGACAGTCCCCCAAAAAACGCCCACCCTTCACCACTTCCTAGTGCTTTAGCTGGGAACAAGAAGTGGAGCACGTACGTATATCCTTCTTTTTTTTTTTTTTGGTTGGGAAATCATCAAATGACTTCTCCTGCTGAGTAGAGCAGGAGGGCGTGTCAGACTTTTACTGACTAAAACCCACCCGTGTTCCCTCAGTAGCCCATATGCCAGGGGCTGTGGTATCTCTTTCGAACAAACCCGCACCCCTGGCAGGCATCGGCCCTTGCGGACCCCACCTGTGGTTGCTGACATCATTGACGGCGCGCGTGTGGAACACAACGCGCCGTCCCGTCTACCACTTTTCGGCCGCAGAGGATAGGGAGAGCGGCTGACGCTATACCGACACTCCTCTTCCCCTGCGGCCCCACCGCGTCCGCCATCAAACGGTGGCGGCCCCGTCCAGGCCACGGAAGGGAAGAGCGCTGCTCAGAAGCACCGGCACTCCTCCTCTACCGCAGCCCGTAACCCTCAGCCGCGATGCCTCCCATTCGACATCGCGGCCCACCTCAGTTGCGGTGCACCTCACCGCAACCTACTTTTTGGCCGCTACGTCGTCGGCTTTGAGGCAAAAGCCCTGACGAGCGGCCCCACCTTTGGGTTCCTCTTGGCTTCACCGTGGTCGGAATCCACGGTTACTGAGCCCCCCCGCAGCGACAATGCGGGAACCCACTCGGGGGGGACGTATATCCTTAGTAAAGACTATGAAAAGAGAAGCTATGCAATTTTTTTTTTTTTTGCTGATATAGTCCTGGTATCATCAATCCAATTTCAATCTGGAATCATACAAAAATATATTTAGAACTAATGACAGCAGAACAGCAGGATTGATATAATGTCCTTTATTCATAAACATTGATTAAAGTTAAGTTATGGTTAGCGACTGTTTAACCATACTTTTTAATTGAGGTTTAAGCGTCCCTTAAAAAAAAATTATAGCAACGTTTATAAATAAGAGGGTATGACATTAACAGTTATTCCGTTATCTTATTTACGGAGTAAACAATTTTATTTCATTTAAAAAAAATAAAGGTCAATTGAAAACCTCATCCTTTTTCAAGTCGGTTAAAAAGAACAATGTTTTAAATTCGTAAAGCGCTACAAGTATTGCGTAAATTGTCGCTTGTTGGTACAAATATTTACCATTGATATTTAGAAAACTTTCTCCTGTTGCCCGGGCGTAATTTTTTCAATTAAAATCCTCAATTCCCTCATCTCTATCTCATGCTTTACAACTATCGCAATTTCAACTCAGTAATTTTCCAATTTCGCTGGCCAACTTTCAGTAACTTTGGTGACTTTTTAAGTCGTAACTTTAAACTAAGTGAGACTTCGAGGTCCGATGTTCCGGGAAATAATTCTCTCGCTCGTACAGTGTAGAAGTTACTTTTTTTGGAAATTTTATAGAGGAAATTTATGTAAGTATACGTTCTCTTGTTACTATGAGAATTCGTAATGAAAGTGGAAATTGGAACGATAGATTGTTTTGCAGCTTGATTGAAACTGTATTAGAAGTTTATGCAGATGAAGTGCTAGTGTTATTTATCTGTTTTACGACTAGATAAAGCTTTTATCCTAGTAATAATATACAAGCTTGTAATATTTTGTATCTGATACCATAGACAGGTGACTTGAAATTTGACGTATTCCTTCTATGACATAATAGTGTGACCAATTTACAAAGCACCGCACATTAAGCACCCAATGAAGCCTATACGATAAATTTATGGGACTTACGAAAACATAGCTTTTATGTATTTTTGAAAATTGCCCAAAATTGGTCACTAAATATCAATTTTCTCGTTTCAAGTTCAAAACATATCTTTTAGTGTGTTAAAGAACTTGGAAAACACAAATATACCTACCTATGCATTTAACGTAACTTTAAAAATTAACATACTTGCCAATTTTGAATTTAGAACCCTTACGGAAACGAGATATGGGCATAACATTAACCGGCCACGTGCCCAATAACGCATTACGTCATCAGTAAATGTTCTCAATTTTATCGTGTGATGTGTGTAAAGTACCAACCTACCTAACTTGCCATGCCAGAACCTACCGCCTATCAAAGTGCTTGCTGGATCCAGATTAAAAAGCCTATAAGACTACAAGTCTGTCACTACATTAAGCTCGAATGTAATCTAAACCTGACACAATATTTGCGGCGGTAAGTCCCCTCTTTGAGGAGTGGTTTGAGAGGCGGCATGGCGTCCTCACCTTCCGCCTGACGCAGGTCCTCACCGGACACGGTTGTTTCGGGAGGTTCCTGTTTCGGATAGGGCGGGAGGAAACGCCCGGGTGTTTCCACTGCGAAGATCGCCCTGAGGACACGGTGGAGCACACGGTGGCGGTCTGCCCTGCTTGGGCGGAGCACCGCCGTGTCCTCGTGGAGGCGATCGGCGGCGGCGATCTCTCGCGTCCGGCCCTGGTCCAGGCCATGGTACGGAGCGAGAGGGCATGGGGAGCCGTCACCTCCTTTAGCGAAGCAGTGATGCTCGCGAAGAGGGAGGCGGCGCACGTGAGGGAGAGGCAGCATATGCGCCCTCGCGACCCCAGTCGCCGCAGGATACGGAGACGCCCTGGGCGTCGGGAATCCCAGGCCGATTTCCGGCCACCGTAGGCATGGGCTTGCGGACGGCGAGTAATGGGTAGCTCGCTGTCCGGTAAGGACCAAGCCCAAGTCGACGGCGCGTTGTGTTCCACGCGCGCCTCAAAGAGATGTCAGCACAAATAGTGATGGGACCCGCAAGGGTCGATGCCTGCCAGGGGTGCGGGTTTGTTCGAAAGAGACACCACAGCCCCTGGCTTAAGGGCTACTGAAGGAACACGGGTGGGTTTTAGTCAGTAAAAGTCTGACACGCCCTCCTGCTCCACCCAGAGCGGGAGAAGTTATTTGATGCTTTCCCACCCAAAAAAAAAAAAAAAAAAAAACCTGACACAATATTGTTACAGGAGGCTTATTTCACAAAGTCCTGGCCTTGTTTCTAGAGCTTTTTATAGACCTAAATTAAGTCTTATGTATAGAATTGTATGCTTCAACTTTACTGCTTTCTCGCAGTCTATTGTTTTTTTTTTATTATTCACGAAATCCACAGCTCTTTGTAATGTTATCTTAAAATACATAACTAGTCTTACAGCCAATTACGGATTAACAATTTAATAGCTTTACAATACAGGGCTTTTCATTAAGAGCGCTCGAACTTAAAAATAAAACCAAAAAACCTGTTTAAGTGATATTGCCAATTATTTTATTTTAAAGGATATTCGATGACATTATCTATGGAATTTAATTTCAGCCAACTGGCCGCCGCGACTCCGCTGTAGGTGGTGTAGGTATCCTGGTGAACCAAATTGGATGACATCTTCGCATAAATGGGGCTCAATTTCACGAAGAGCGCGAGTTATGTTGGCCTTCAGGGCGGCAATTGACTGTGGTTTGTCTGCATATACTAGGGATTTCACGTTACCCCACAGAAAGTAGTCGAGCGTTGTTAAGTCACACGATCTCGGTGGCCAGTTGATGTCGCCACTTTAACAATTTTTACACGATCTTGAAATACGTTGAAGCGTGTAGCGTTCCATGGTGAAATGTCACGACACGACTAAATATGTGTTTATGCCAAATTTGAAAGCTATCGCTTTACCAAGATGGCCGCTATGCGCTGTCAAAGTTCGCGCGTACCTTTTGAAAAACCCTATACATGCAGCAGAAACAAACATACAGAATGAAGTGAACTGCTAGCACCATGAGCATCGCTTAAGTTTACAGTATAGGTGAGTGTGCAAGAGCGTGCCTGAGTTGCAAATGGGTGTTTGAATATGTTATGGTGGTGCGTGGTGATTGTCTGTATATCAAATAAATTCATTTAATTTAGATTTATTCGTCAGTACGTCAAATACTGACGTCATTAATTGTGTCCTGAATATACCTTTTTTTGGTATCAAATATATTAATATGAGAGAATCTTTTGTTAAAATTACTTAGGATGCTACCAATGCAGTTATTCAAAATTCAGTAATTTTGAACGTAGTTTGTAGTTTGTACCACTGTGTGGTACATCGAATAACTTCGTGTGCATAATATAGTGTATAGTGTATCGAGACGGAGTACTTAATCTTTTATCAAAATTATTTTAAACGGTACTATCAATGTTGCCACTACAGATAATAAGTGCGATCTTTTATTTTCACTCTCTTGCGTTAGGCCGACCCACGAAAATCCACTGCGAGCGTGAGCTTACATATACTATTTTCTAAGTACTTTGATCCAAGCCCATATCACAGCCGAAGGCACAGACGAAAATGTATGATTTGTGAAAGCGAATAAGATAGATTAGATGGGCTTGCCCTACTATTTGTCATCTAGTGGATGGCGGGGGCTGACCGATCACCCATAATATTAGATTCCGGGGTTTGAGCGACACTCAGACGTTCCCTTTCATCTAACTTTGGTTTATGATAAAGTTATTGATGTTAAAATGATTAAATGTAACAGTATTAGGTAATCAAATTAGAATATCTAAAAGCTCAGTATTAAAAAAATACTGATTTTTTCGCATGAAAACCACTATATCTTTTCATCCCTTAATGCAAATACTTGTCTTGTAAAGTAGGCCGCACGTCAATACTAACAATACCAGTAAAAGCTGCACCCATTACATAACACATTATCAATCAGAATCTGAATCATTTTGGAGAAAAGTTTTGTTAGAATTACATTATAAATCATTCCTTGTAAACTTAAAAGTTATTTTATATAATATCTATTTGATATCTGTCCTTGTGAACAAATAGAATAAGTGTCAGCGATGACTTGTGTCAACTCGCCCTTTTGCCTTCCATGACGATGTGTAACGCTTGTGTTTTCCGTAATATAATTGAATCTATTTATATCGTGCAGTTACTTTGATTTATTCCCCTCTTTCTAACAAGTTTTTTTTCACATTGTTCTCACATAAAGAAGCAACAAGAATAATGTTCCCAAATTTTTGTATCTAATATCCAACTTGATTTAAAAGAGTGTCCTTAGAGTTTCTTACCCGTTCCACAGAGATCTACGGTTTGGAATGGGCAGTAAGGCCCACAAAGTTCTCTTATTCACAATATGTAAAATAATCTTCATAAATAAAACGAACCTATTTAAACCAAGTTACATGATTTCTATGACCATCTCTAAAAAATAGTCGATATTAAAATTGATGTATAATGTCAAATAACGACGAGAATATGTCAGACATTGTAAAAAATTAAAAGAATAAAAAAGAACATTGTAATTAGGGAGCAATTAATAGACTTTCACATAGTTATACTGTTAATGAGGTACCAGGGAAGCCACATGTGCAGAAGGAATTAATGCCAAACTTCCCTGTCTTCAACGTAGTCTTTTAACTTATAATATGTTTTTTTGATAAGGACACGTTTGAGTACTTTAAATGCTGAATCCTCTCAAAGCCACCAAAACTAATACCGCGGCCAGTAAACAAACTGAGCAGTAACTCTCAGTGTCTAGACTGGCAGTATTTCAGTCTGCCTACAAAGTTTTGCCGCCTACTAGATGAAATATCACCTGTAAGCCCGATGTTATTTACCTACTTGTAACTGAAACACTGACATGGTACATTTTCTGTTATAGGGAAATAAATTAAACATAAATTTACCCATATGAAGGGATAGGTACAGGTGTAGGTATAAACACCACAATTAGCCAATTATGTTCTAAGTCTCATTTCTAAAAGAGCGGTCCTTATGATTGCAATACTGTACTACTATAATCAGCCTATAACGTTCCCACTGCTGGGACACAGGCCTCCTCTCTGTGAGAGGGAGTGGGCTGTAATATACCACGCGGGCCCAGTGCGGCTTGGTAGATGTCATTTGTCTTTGAATTTTTGGTCCTTCAACATTTTCCGGCCGGTTTCCTCGCAATTTTTTACTTCACCGTTTTGAGAGCAGTGGTGATGAAATAATTAATATTACACAAAGAAAAGCGCCTACATGGGTTCGAACCCGCGGCCTGTAACTCGTAAGTCAGGGCCGTGACCACTGGGCCACCACTGTTCCTTGTTTGCTCCTATGACAATAGGCCATAGGCTTAAATGGTAACGGGGGACAAAGTCAGACCCCGGGCAGCTACTGATAATTTTTAATCGAAAATAACACTGCCCGACACAAAGTTCTAAACTAGGACCTCACTTTCAGAATATCAAACAAAAAAAAAAAATTGGCGACCATTTCCATTCATACGTTTCACGTGTATTCTATTTTACTTTGATTAGATTCGACGAGACGTAAAATAAAAATTTGTTCCAGTTTTAGAATAAAATAGACTCGTGCTTTTCATAACAAACTGAAAACATTCGGAACAATTCAACCGAAGTCTATAACTATTTTTATATGAACGCACAGTACCATAAATACATATTTAGGAACAGGAATAAAATAAAGGTACCGAAATATGGCATCTTTGACAGGGTTATCAGCTTACTTATTAGTTACCAAAACTTTGAAACTATTCCTACAGCGATCCGTGACGAATTCGACAAAAAAACTGGGACCAAGTAAAATTAAGAAAACTTCTCTTCGAAATACGAGATTAAACTTTTAATATATTTGGATAGTTACATTCGTTTTCCGTGGAAGTCAAGAATTTTATAAATTGGAACTTTTCAGAGGTTTTCAGCCAAGTGGAAGCAAGTCTTTGGTCGCAGGCTCCGAGGAAAAGTTCGGAGTACCCATTTTTCAGGAAATTCTTAGTAAAGTGTTCACAAGCTCGTTTTCGGTCACTGCTTGCGTTGGTAAAAAGTTCGTGGTATCCGAATGTTTTATTAAAAATGTATTTAAATTGCCTTCTTGGAATGAAGTTCTTGCGGTAGGAGAAAAATTTTAGAGATACTCACCTAACGAAAAAAGCGTTACGTAACGAAAATGCGTCTTGCCCTTCCATTCCACTTATTATCATTATTAATAGAAAGAGACAAACGGAGAGAGTGAGATCGTTTTCGTGGTTTTCGAGGGTGTTGAAGCGGATAGTGAGGCCAAAATGAAAATTTTCAAAGTTTTCTTCATAGGTGTCGCTCATGGTTTTCCGAATAAAGTTGAGTATTTTAAAGATAGAGCAAAATGTAGTTACATTCGGAGTTGAAGAAAAAGCGTAAGGAACTTTGTTCCTGACACATTTTATTTTCGTACTGGAAATCTTTTTTTTTTTATTAGTCTGCATTGTCCCACTGCTGAGGAAAGGGTTTTAGAGGAGGCCTTCCAGGGCAACCTCGATCCAACCCTTGCTAAAATACGTTATCGATAAATAACGTATTTTTATCGATAACTCATTTTTAATACGATAAATTATCTTAGTAAATGTATACGTTATCTCGAAATCTAAACGTTTGTTAATTTAACATATTGTTCAATTAGAAACTGGAATAATCAAAATATAAGACGAGAACTATTCTAAGAAAAAGGTGCATGAAAACCATGGTTTTCATAGCCGAAATCTTCAGATTTTATGTCATATATAAATAAGTATGTACATAAATATCTTTCATACAAATGTTCGCCTCTGTAAACAAAATGTCTAATTTTCCATAACCACGGACCATGGTGCCCTTTCCAATATATCTTTTTATTAATGGTGTGTGACACGACCCCTCACTGTGACCATCAATTGTGCATTTGGACAAGCAGTGGACCAAAAAACGACTATCCTGTTACATTTGTGAGATAAATCGGTTTTTAGGATCGACATTTGGAAGGTTTTGTTATCAATGTCAAGGACTGAACCGAAATACAGACGTCGTTTTTTGAAGTCGTTAAAAAACTTGAGAGAGGCAAATGTCCAGCCTATGTCTGTGATTAGCTGACTTGATTGATAATCCTTCAGTATCCACATCATCAGACATTTTTATCACCTCTCTAGGTATAACAGACAATGCCAAAAATATGTTGATTGCTTCAGGGCAGTGGTGGCCCAATGGTATAGCCTCCGACTTTCGAGTACCTTTCGAGTAGTGACCTACAGGTTGTGGGTTCCAACCCTTTATTTTGTGTAATTTATTTCAGCACCACTGCTCTTAAAACAGTGGAAGAAAGCATCGCGAGGAAACTGTCCTAGAACCAAAAATTCGAGGACATGTGACATCTACCAACCCGCACTGGGCCCGCGTGATGGATTACAGCCCACTCCCTCTCACAGAGAGAAGAGCTGTGTCCCAGCAGTGGGAACATTATAGGCTGATTATGCTTGTTAACCCCTTTTCGGAATCCAAGGTAAGAATAACGGGAAGCACAATGTCATATACACAAAGGAAGTTATTAAATGCTTAAAAAACAATAATTAGATACCTTTATTTTGAATTTTGCGACTGAGTGTCTATCTACAGAATTAAATCTTGTCATCCTTTTTTTTTTTCACGAAATTAATTCTGCGTGAGTTGAAGTTTACACTCCTTACTTTTATTACAGACACATAAAATATGAAACACTTAAGCATTCTAGAGAGACTTAATTGAAACAAGCCCACTTATTATTTAAATATATTAATACAATTTTATCTGCAACGCTTTGTCTCGTTTTAGAGATCCGTAGTTTTTGTAGCAATCCAGTATCAACCAACTTAACATAACTTTAGCTTTGTTTTTTGTTTTTTTGCTTTTTGATTACTAAGAATTTATATAAAGGATAGATTGCTGCTTTTGTAATGGTTTCAAGCAAATCTATTCTCTATGCTCAGGTTTATTTATGAACCAAAATCGAGTCCACTTTATATCTAGATATTTCAGTAACTGAATTTCGAAAGCCTTTAAAAATAAACCAACTGGGGTATCCCATTGATGCTGCTCACCACTTAAAAACCCTTCAAAAGTACTCGTAAATAACAGTCAGAAAACGCTCGGTAGATTGTGGTAAATGGTCCCTAATTGATGTATGTAAGTGAGAGATTCACTCAGGTTAATAGCGTTAACTTGGCACTCAGCCAACTGACGCGATTTATTTTTGATTTTTATGTGTATACTGCGATTGTTCTACTGTTGAATAATCACAGATTAAGCATTTATCATCATCATCAACATTTCAGCTAAAAGACGTCCACTGCTGGTCATAGGCCTCCCCCAGCTCCGCCTCTTCGACCAGTTCTGTGTTTCCCGCATCCAGCGTATTCCTGCGGCCTTCACAAGGTTAATGAAAAATCATCATATCAAATAAAATTATAATACACAAGGTAGATATAATAGAAATAACTAAAATATTGTAAAATGTAACTTTAGGAATAATAAAGTAGGTTTCAGTTTCTTTCCAGATATGAACCACAGGAGACAATAAACCAATAAAATGTTCTAATAATATGTGAAACGAAACTAAAATCAACCATAAAACTAAATTATCCAAGAGGGTAATGAGATCCTCATCGGGATTTGTGCACAGTTTCACGCGTTCTTCTAAGGTAACATCTTCTTTTACCTAAGGTAAAATCTTCTATTCGTTACCTACTTTTAAGATTTACTAACTGATCAATGGGCTCAGCTTAGATCACTCCACAGTTTACTCGTTCGACCATAAAAGCGTAGTTGTATTAGCTAAACAACTTTAGCGCTACAACTGCTACAAGCTTATTTAAGCGCGTAGTCAAAATTGCAACGACTGCCGCCATTTTGTTTTTTTAATGCACAGAAGTTTCATTCGACCAAATAATTACAGACAGCGCTCTTGTCAACGTTATTTAACCGAATATCCAATAATCACTAATCACGTATGTAATTTGGCGAAAGTGTGCATGCACACGAGTCACCTGCGTCAACTGCAGATACAACTGCAGCCCTCGACGCGTCGGTGACTGTCGTAGCCAACATCCCGCTCGTGTATTCAAATACACAAGCGGGATACCATACTCAAGTACGGTGCTCATTACACAAGTCGCATCTTGTCGACGGCTGTAGTTGCCTCTGTCGTGGAGGCGTGTCGCTCGTGTCTTTGAGCATTTAGACTGGCATTCGACACGCGTTGAACAAGTGTCAAAGTTTTTGTTCAAAGCGTTCCTTTAGTTCTTAGCCGTCCATTTCAAAATCCTTCTCAAATCGCTGTATACACATAAAACACGTACAGAACCCAACCACAGAAAACAGCAGTACTTATTGAAATTCCCTCGAGTCCCTGCGATACGTGTAGTAGTAAGTAATTTGGTTCGTTTTATGAAGAGCGTGGCGCGGGCACGGAGACAGATTGCAGGCAAAGGAATCTGAGACACGATCCGTATTGACGGAGGAGTAAGGGTTAGTGGAGATATTATTGTGTGTCCTTTGGATAAGATTTTCAATTGTAATTATTTATTATTGGTTTTATTTTTAAACACATAGGTACCTAAATTCATGAAAATCCTAACAGCAATATGTTTGGATTTTTATGAATTTGGATGTTTTTACCGACACACACACTTGGACCCTGAATAAACTTATGAATATTACAAATCAAAACCACTACTCGTAGCTCGAAAAACATTCTTTCAGCTTTTGGGTCTAGGTTAAAGTGCCAAATGTCCCCCACGCCTCCGCCGCCTGCGTCTCAACTTCGAGATATTACAGATTATAGGATCTATGGGTAATAATTGCAGCATTCCTTATACTGAAATATTGTGTACCCACTAGTAACAAAAAGAACATTAAACAAGATTGTGAGAAACAGACCGAGCATCATTAGCACAGAAATGACGAGCCTCTACGGATTGCGGAAGCTCGTAGATATCAGTTATGTTAGGTTTATACGTACCTACACGTACTCGGGTGATGAATAGGGATCATGTGCATGCGCTTCATGTCTAGATTCTCTTGTATGACTTTTTTATCGTTTATTTAAGCGGTCATTGAGAGATCTGGCCCAGCATGTACTTTAGTTTAGTAAAATAACAACATCCCGGTTCTTCTCCCCGAAAGGTTGGGTGTTTAGTACACCCAATCATATACCCATATCACATCAGGAAGCCTACTCTATAAGCCCGTCAACGAAAATACAGGCCCGCCCGAAAGTAGTTCGATACTTCGGAACGAAGCGTACTCCCAATTGATTGACTATTTCGCACGGGCAAAAACACATCGGGACTAAGGACAACTGTCAAAGCGTACTGACATTCATTCTTAGTTCGGACGCCAAAGTTATATGTCCGAAGGTGATACAGAGCAGGAAACTTCGGCCAAAATTACGGATTTCGTGTTTTACTCCTTATTGCCATCCACTCGAATCGCATCGCGTCCAGGCTGCTGCTCAGAAATTAATTATAGAAAAGACTACTTCACCTGCTCATCGAACCCCAGTACCCCAGCTCAGCAGTCACCAGAATGATACACAAGTGTAGCAGACAGACATCGACACGCAACTGGTCCCCATAAATTCAGTACCTACATGAAGCCCCCTGCATTCACATTTTTCGTGGGATATCAAAAAAAAATTTTGCTGTTCCATACATTTTGATATTTGCGTTCCGTGTGTGTGTCCACACGGAAAAGAATAGCACCATCCCATTTCTTACCGTGGGTGTCGTAGAAGGCGACTATGGGACTTACTAATGGGCAGCAGCGTTGTCTATGCATTTTACCACCATACTGCGATCGCCAACCCGCCAGCCAAAAGTGTCGATTATGGCAAAACTCCCTTTTGGGGAAAGCCTATGTCCAGCAGTGGACGTCTTTCGGCTGAAATGATGATGATGATGACATTTTGAACGCGTAGGTATTGCACGTTTCTATGAAATAAATGTCTTTTTTATGAACTTGCGAAAAATGTATACGTTATGGTTCTAGCGTATGTGGTGTAAATCTAATCATTTGCAAAATTCATGGTTCCAGTTTGTGCGTCGAACTCCCTGCCACCATGTAAGTATAAGACCATCATGTAAAACCTGTGCAATATTATTTTCTTGTAATTAAAACTCGTGGTTTGTTATCATTTTAATACATAGAAACCACATTAATTATATTCGTGCAAGTTATAAAACTTAGCTCAAACTTAATTACTAAGTAAATCTCAACTTAATAACTTGACTGGCCGCATAAGAAGTTTAAGTAACTACAGTTTTGTTTACTTGTTACAGTTGAAAACATACAGTAAGGGTGGGGGCCATGCCTGAAAACTTGTAAGCTACTAGCGCAAGCTTTTCTTAAATTGTCCGGTAGGTAAGTACAAATCATTTTTGACTACTGAGCAAACTGTAAGCATAAATTCAGAATATGATTCTAGACCCCTTCTTCTAGCTTCGAAATTGTTTGTCGGTTATCAAAAAAAATTGCTGTTTCATCGAAAAGTTCAATACCTACGCGGTCGAAAAGTATGGAACGGCCGATGTTTTTGATAAACGACAAAAAAAATATTCGTTAGTGGGTCTAAAATCATTATGTTGAATTCATTGAGTCAGTTGAGTCATTATAGTTTGCGTCTCCATATAAATAAATAAATAAAATTCGTTTATTTCAGACTATCAAATAAAATTAGTTTTTTGCGGCGTTTGACCTGGGGTCAGCCATTGCATTTTTCGCTTACGGTTATCGTAAACAATCCACTTTTTGTCACATGTCACGATTCGATCCAATATTCCTTCATTTCTGCACGATTCAACAAGGCAACACAAGTTTCCACGCGCATTTCTTTCTGCAGATCAGTCAAACCATGAGGCACCTATTTATCATATTTTTTTATCTTATTGATTTGATGCAAATGTGTCAATATTGCACATAGGTAACGTTACGTTTATTACGGGTAACGTTAAACCATGCCGCTAATTTCTGGGTAGTTTGACTCGGATTCGTCTTCTACCATCTCCTTCAATTCAGCGTTATTCACCTGTGTGGGCGGTCTACCACGTGATTCGTTCTTCAAGTCGAAGTTTCCATTACGAAAGCATTTAAACCAAAAACGCACGGTGCGTTCATTAGCAGTCCCCTCTCCAAACGCAACGTTAATATTGCGAGCCGTTTCTGCCGCGTTAGTTCCGCGTCTGAACTCGTATTCAAATATCTTACCTTTACGTCTAAGCTGAATTAAAAAAAACAATTGAAAGGCCAAAATCAAATATTGCACAATTTTTTTAAGGAGAACCTCATTGGTATCACGTGAAAAAGTTCACACGAAATTCTCACACCATGAAGATTTTATGTCAATTCGAAGTCTCTATTACCTACTATACAACGGCAATTTCATACTTTAACCCCTATAATTAACTAGGGAAGTAGCGATTTAAATTGTCATTCTTTCACTGGGACGAAAAGTAGTAGTAGTAGTATAATAGATTGTTATAAAACTTTACTTTCTCAAGTTCGTTAGATGAAAACAAATACCTAGCTCTAATCAATAACTTAAAAAAATGTATTTCTAGTGCTACCGACCAGTCTAGACTCCCGCATGTTTCCATCTGAAGTAACAGCTTTGTTTTGCTCAACGCTTCTTAGTAAAACACTGGGTGGACGGTTAATTTATCGGCCATTTGTACAACTAGGTGGGTGACCACTTTTCATAAAGTTTGTACGGATTTTATCATTTTGGTTCAAAGCATCAAGTTCTTCAAGACTTCTTATGATGAACAAACTATTGCGGTAGATTTATCATTACTTAGATATGTAACCTCAAGTCTCTTTCCCCATGGTGTAGGCAGAAACTCGAGAACACCACCTGGGCCTCAATTCACTATGACCACTTAACGATTCCTTACTCGAAACCACGTCAATTACACACGAATTCTGCTAATATCGTATTAATAATATCGTCAAAATGTCTTGGAACATACAGATATTTCGATTCCTTACCGTTACATTGGTTTAAAAAAAAAACGATATTGACCAAGTTTGAACTCAAACTCAAAGCATTTATTTCAATTAAACCATTTACAGGCACTTATGAATTGTCAAAGAACGTAGTAAGATTCCGCGGGGAATCATTATAACAATACAGAATTGGGGCCCAGATAGGAACCTTACTTACTCCTTTTGCGTCGTTAACATACATATTATGACGGATGGCACGGCACTTGCGAGTACTTACCTGAACTTACATCACCAATAAGGTAATAATTATATCCTTCTAGGGAGTCCCAATGTTCCCACTCACATCTGTCTTGTAGCCTCAACAATCAATACCATGGAAACACCACTTGAACAAGTCACTTTGTCACTTGAACAAGTGATAATTTTTTTAAAGAGTGTGATTTCATCGTTTTATTTAATGCCTACAAAATTTAAGTTTACGTATATTGATTTTTAATGGATTACATTTATTTTCATGAAGAAGTTTATTTTTACCTGGAGATATTTTTTCATTACAGCAACTCCTAGGTTGACCTGTAAGAAGACATTTAAAAAAAAAACTAGACTAAAGTTTGTGTTTATAACTATATGAGAAAGTGTAGTTTTAAGCTCAATAAATTCTCTATTGTACACACGGCTACACATCAAGCTATGCATTTCCAGTTTACGCTGATCTCGCACGGTACGGAAATCCGATACAATACGAGATCAGTTTATGCTGGAAATGTATAGCTTGATGTGTAGCCGTGCGTACATATTCAAATTCTGTGCTGCTGGGGAGTTTCTTGCGCGACTTCTCGTTCCCAGCTGAAGCACTAGGAAGTGGTGAAGGGTGGGCGTTTTGAGAGAGACGTGTAAAAAGCGCTGATTGTCAGCCTAGTTTGAATAAATCCAGCCATTCCCGCCGCTTTAGCGTAACCGACAAAAACCAAATTTTACAAATTATGCTACTGAACGGATTTGGATGAAACTTTCCAGTAATGCAGCTTAGACATCAGAATAACACACAGGCGATTATTTACTTACCACGCGGGCGAAGCCGCGGGCGGAAGCTAGTAGTTTATAATGTCGCAAAACGCAGCTTAGGTAAAAATGTCGCTTACGATAAGTCGGCGGTAATGGCTCGAAATGACTTAATTGTATTTTTTTATTTCTTCCATTTTGGAAAAATCTCATCTTCATACTGATTATGTTATGAAGTGCCACAATATTCTTACACCATGGTCACAAGTCGGTGTATGCAAACCACGTCACCGGAACTTTTTACTTGCGCCGCCACCTACCGGAGTGGGGCTTAATGATGTAAAAACACAGCTGATCTACCTTCACAGTATTGTGCAAAACAGTAGATCGAAAATTATTTATTAGGCTGAATCTGGAATAAACTTAATGACAGCTAGGAAACATCGTCAGTTTTATAAATCTGCTGCAGTGTTTTTCTGTATGGAAAATGTAAATTTCTACAGTAATCATGCCCACATTAAAAGGGCCCGTTTTTTTTTTGTAATATCCAGAGTTCAGAACATTCGTAGTGAAACGAATAATCTGAACTGGACATCAGAAAAATATGTCTGGTTTATGGAATGGTTTATATAGCTTATATATAGTACTTTTGCCGGCGGTTTCAACCGCGTCAAGGTCGAAAATGATCCCACGGATAAGTACTACAGTTATAAACTATCTGTTTGCTACTTTCATCCAAATCCATTCAGTCGTGTTTGGGTGATTTAATAACAAACATACAAATTTTCACATTAATATTTTTGATATTACTAGCTATTGCCGCGTGGATGTCGATTATCACAGGAAAAAGTAGCTTATGTCCTTCTCCATATCCCAGGCTATATAAATTTTATGATGATCGGTTCAGCGGTTTAAGCATGATAGCATAACAGACAGACAGAGTTACTTTCGCATTTATAATATTAGTAGCGATAGTAGGAACTAGGATAGCCCAAGTTTTTTTGACCCACATGCCTGATATACCAATTACCTTACTTAATAATAAGATTAGAATGGCACTTTGTTCCATGTGAACATACCGTTAACCACCAACTAGGGCACACCTCACCGGTGTCCTATGTAAACAATAGTCCATACAGCGCCATGCTTATGAAAATGTATGTGCATACTAATGTGATGGCGTGGCGCCGGCCGTACGCAGTGACGAGTTTGATGAGGTTTGTTTACTATTACCTAGAAGTTGAGGTGTAACGCACTGCATTAATGACGGAACTGTGACAAGACGTAACTTCTTGACCATAAAATACACACCAACAGGGGCCATCGACAACATACTGTTACCATGAATACAGTACACGATTTTAGCCCCGTAGAAAGAACCGCGCAGTGTGCACTTATCATTGCGCATCGATGACCCTGCCACACTACCTATATGGGTCCTTGACACACAATGGCCTCCGCAGGTACAGGTAGGTATGTATCATTAGTCAAGATTCGAATGGGTGATGAATATAAACTCCAGTACGAATCATCTTCCTAAAATAATTTTGTATATGTTCGCGGCATACCCTTATACCCCGAACTTCATTCACACAACATTTTCCTGTATTTCATTTTGGGGGAAAAGGTCCTAAAAAATACACCAAGCCTTCGGGAATAAGACTGGGGAGTTTGGAATTCTTACGTCCCTAAACCCACCCGTTAGTCACCATCATGAAATAGAACGGAGCTCCGAGTCTTTTCGACACTAAATCCAGAACTCTCCTTGACCAACCCCTGGTAAAGTCACACCTTAACCTACTATGTCACTGTTCATTTTGGTCAAACACGAACCACAGATTTATAATTCGAATTTACGACAGCGCGGGCATACGATACGTCGTATGCCCGCGCTGTCGAAGTTAATTCGAGACGAAGCTCCGTCTTTCAACGTAGTTTCACTCAAACTTCAGTCATGTATTCTATATATATACATTATGATAAAGTTGCATCCAAGACAATACAAGCACCTATACGCTTCCAGAGCAGTGGTAGCCCAGTGGTATCACCCCCGACTTACGAGTTGTAAGTCGTAGGTTCGAACCTAGACAAGCGCCTTACGTTGTGTCAATTATTTCATCACTAAAACTAAAAACGGTGAAGGAAAACATTGTGAGAAAACCGGGCATGTCGTAGAACATACACATATGTCACTATCAACCCGCACAAGGCCCGCGTGGTGGATTACAGCCCACTCCCTCTCGAAGAAAGGTGGCCTGTGTCCCAGCAGTGGGAACATTATAGGCTTATTATGTATAAACTTCCGCTACTAAGACCAAAGCATCCGATATTCTAAGCTCGTATATAATTATCTCCTGTATCCCGATATTAGAACATCATAACAATGAAAGCCATTGTTCGGCGTATGAAGAGCCCGTTACGGACATTGGAAGCAGCCGATGTATCGAAGTTTCGCTATAACAACACGGTATTAGGCATTAGCTTGGAATTTAGAAAACAGGATAGGATCAGTATTGGTAGTGAACAGTTTCAATTAGTCTTTAAAAAAAAAACTTTAATTATGGAAAAGAAGGATTGCTACTGAGTGATTCCTTTCCGATGTTTTTTTTTTGATATTTTATTTTTATTTTGGAGAGTTATTTTTAACTTGACCATTGAAACTAAAAAAACTAATAATAATATACACACATAACATCACGCCTTGTTTCCCCACAGGGTTGGGCAGAGGTGTACCTATCGTACACTCACATTTTGCCAGTTATGTATTAATAATATATAAAACGAATTAATAAATAAACCGAACTGTAACTAAAGTAGAAGAATGAACTAAAGCAGAAACAGGAGTAGGGGCAGCTATGGCAGCACGTAACCAAGATCTAAAAGGAATCAGAGCACTGTTTGTTAAATGAATGATGATTTGCAAAGGTAATGTAAAAAAAAGAAAACCTAAAGCACTACTTTCGTGAACATAATAAATAAAACGGAATCATTTCCAGCGTCTGTTCAATAAAACTTAAAGTGCTTATTCCGATAACTGCTGGGAAAGAGACCGCCCAAGTTATGACCATCTTGAAACTTCAATCTATTGAGAAAAGTTCGAGAATTGTTTGGCGATCCAAGTATCTAGTATTTGCATGGACAGTTTCAGGCAAATACAAAAAAAAGCTTAAAATGTACTAAGTATTTTTACCTTTTACTATCAGCTTTTTAAGTCTGAAGCTAAATGTATTTTTTTACAGTGTACTCCTCTAGCAGTAAGTACATCATTTATATTTCGTTTACTAAGATAAACCGACCTATTAACAATAGGACTTAATCGTCTTATAATTAATTTGCATTTTCAATAATCACTTAATCTGGCGCTGAGCCATACATTAAAATCGTATTAAAAGTCTTTTTTTTATCGTCGATTTACCGGGTTAAGATTACAACAATCCGATCCATCACTAAAATAACTGATATTATCGCTCTGAAAGCTGTCACGCGTCAAAGGAATTGGGCTGGACACTTCTGCCGTATGTCAGGCGTTCAATGGACTAAACTTACGACCCAGTGGGTCCCGCTTAAAGGCAAACGACATCGCGGCAGGTTCAGACGGAGATGGCGGGATGAGCTGGACTCCTTGGTCAGCTCTGGACAGAAGTGAAAATAGAGAATAGCCTTTGCCCAGCAATAATAGATTACTTACTACAATTTTCATTTACTATTGCTATTCCTCCTCTATTGAATCCATGGATATTTATACAAAATGACACGATAGATATTGAGTGTGCACGGAAGTCGTTTACACATAGTTTCTCAGTCACAGTTGTAACTTCACGTCATAACTGTTACACTTCTGATTAAACCCATTGCTTTTTATTGACGAAGTTTTGTTATTAGATTACAAAGTTCATAATGACAGTTGAATAATCCTAATTTGATTGAGTAATGGGATTACCAGACGGTTTTCCAGAAAGTTAGCAGATTTCTCTGTCTATTATACTACAACAGCGCGGAGGTCTTTCGAGAACTTTTGAGAAATCTCACCTCCTAATTTAATAAAAGATATACTTTAAAAAAATATCTTTATACATATAAACACAAATTCACGCAATTTTTCCCATGGGAGTAGGCAGAAACTACTGCACGTCACTCGCTTTAAGCCTCGTTTTCGTTCATATCTGGTCATACACGCACGCCAGTTGCCAGTACTATGCAATTAACCTTTCTAAAGAACATAACCAATCATCATTTGCCTAGCCTTTTCCCAATATGTTGGGTTCAGCTTCCAGTCTTACCGGATGCAGCTAGGTATTTTACATTTAACGACTGTCTATATGACATCCACATCCCAGTAACTGGGTAAAACGATACGGCAAACTTGTTGTAAGACTTGTTGGTTTCTGACGACCCGTAACTTATCACCAATATGGTTATATTATCAAAATCAAGTCATTTATTCAAACTAGGCTGGTATCAACACTTTTTGAACGTCAAAATTACATAAGACAGTCCCCCAAAACGCCCGCCCTTCGACACTTCCTAGTGCTTTAGCTGGGAAGAAGAAGTGGCACAATAAACTCCCCAGCAGCACAGCTGTCTGTTATGTTAAAAGAACTTAATTTTATTCAAAGGTAGGTACGTAATTAACGTTACGACACATTATGTCCTTCCAGGGCGGCTTGTATTTTTTTTTTTTGTTAATTATAGTTTATTAAAAACCAGAGAATACTCCAGTTTCAGTCCACGTTCCCAGCAGTGCTACAGTACAAACATTACAGTATCACCGAAAATGCTCCACTATGCGTAATTATAAGGAAACAATTACTGAGCTCAGATTTTAATATGAAATTAACTCCAAACCGGCAAAATAACTTTAAATTAAAGTAATTGAGTAACTTTCGTGAAGTTGTAATTAAGTTAGTGATTTTATGCTTTTATTCACCATACATACGAGTGAGTTAATAGAGTAGGTATGCATCTCGTGGGGTGCAGTGTATTTGTTAGTGCTCTTAATATGTAACACTAATTAGTGCTAGGTATCTTAATGTGATTTGAAAAGTATTTTTGAAAAGTTCCATGTTTCGTGTAGGTACAAGTTCCTGCATATCGCAACAGGCTAATTAAGTACTTTGTGATTATACGTTTTTTTCAACTTGTTCAACTTATGGTCAAACATATTGAAAATTTTAAACATCCTTTACTTCTATACAGGCTTTACAACACACACATTTTTTGCATTAATTATAACTTCACATTCTTACGGACGTCTTCAAGTTTACAACGTTTATGGTCAAAATAAAACTCGAATTCCAAAAAATAAATAATAAGTATAATTAACTAAGTAACTAAGTTAATAATTTACTAAACTAAAATTAAACAGATTATTTCATAAACTACTATGGGATCCAACAGTATTTAAAACCGACTGGACTTTGGGTTCAACTACTTTCATATTGCAATATATTTGACTTAGTATGGCATTTTGTTCATTTTCTATGGCACTATGACAGAGATTGTACTATTACAACTATACAAGTTTACTACACATCGCTCCTTTAAAATTAAAGAGAAATAATGCGAAATTAGCTGGAAGCAAAATAGGTTTCTATAATTCAGATTTATAGAGACGTATTTTGCTTGTGGCTAATTTAGCATTTTGTCTCTTTAATTTTAAAGGTGCGACATATGACCTAGAAGATATATCCGGACAAAGATAAACAAGAAATCTTGTTTGCCCTATCTAAAGTACCTACATCCCATTTCGAAAAAAGGCAATTTTGAAACTACCCAATGCAAAAATTTTGATTTTGATAACCTAATTCAACGTTTCGCCATGAACTTACTCAAAAGATTCAACTCTTTTTAAACTTGAATTTTGTGATAATGATTCTTCTTCATAGCTTATCGATGGCAAAAAAACGCTGTTGAATTCTGGGCCAAAAACATATTTGACCTAAAAATTCAGCTGAGCGGACTCCGCTCACTGAAACAGTCATAATATCATCAAATACACAGGTGACCAAAATGTGCAGATTGAGTAATCTTCAAAATGGGATGCAGCCTCCAATTCACTCAAAATTACTGCTGTTGATTCTTATTAAACAACCAATTAAACCCGTTACTAAAGTCAGCTATACTTGGCAAAGACTCTGGAGTTTGGAACGGCTCATTGTCGGCTGGCTCATAGCTATAGCCTACAGTATTATACTCCTGGGGTGGTCCGTACATCATTTGAGGAGGTGTTCCGGAAGGTGGACCCGACTGGTTCTTCATGTAGTAGTTGAGGAGTAGACCACCAGCGTAGAAGAGCTTTTGGAAGAACGCGACGAGGAAGAAAAATGATGCGACCTTGATGACTGCCAGCTTTGATAGGACTACCAGTGCGATGATTGCTGAAACAAATGAAAAAACATTGAATGTTGGATTTTTGGAGACTGATGGCTCACTTTATAAACACCTCGTTGTCTTACAAGTAACAGATAGTCCGCTGTGCAGGGCCTGCATGGAGGACGACGAGGCAGGTGCAGCTAAACTGCCTGGTGGTCGCCTTATGCAGGGCAAAGTACTCTGGTACCCTATGTGAGATTGTCAGTAACACCTTGGTGTTATGCCTTAGCGTTGTTTACCTTTCTAGAGGAGCTAGGGTGGATCGAATAACCGATTCTCCCAACCGTACGCAAAACAAGCCCTTTGACGTGAATTGCGGACACCAGCCCGTAATACCTATACGCTTTTTATTTTTAACAATTTTATCTGTTTTGGTTATTTTGTCAACATTACCTCTCAAACTTATGTTGCATGTATGACTTTATCCAAATCCCTGATGCTACCTGAAATAGGTTAGTTGGAATAGAAACCTTGATGACGAGGTTCTTAAACCTAACAATCTTATTTCCACTGACTTTCCTCTTAATTTAAATCTTATTTTCTTAATTTCCCAGAGCCATTACAAAATGAAGAAAAAAAAAATTTTTCTAAGGACTAAGTAATATTTTTATAGAAGTATGTCTACCAGGACCGACCTCAGTCTTGATCTAGTTTTCTTGAAAGTAAATAAATTAGGTCCTAATTGAATTGTCAAGACTAATGTAAATCTTTGGCGGTCCGTAAATTGCTCGACAGTTTTATTTAATTACCCTCCTTCAGGAAGTAAGCAAAAATCTATTTTAGAACGAAGAAAATAAGGGTAGTTTTTTTTTTAATATACCCAAAAGGTTTTGAAGACATGCGCGTTTAAAGTATGCGTGCCCAAAAACCTTTTCATTACAACTAATTACACACAAGCCCAATATTTTTCACTAACCAAAATGTTTGGCAAACTAAAGCCTACCTTTCAAATTCCTACTTTAACTTTACCGAAATAGAATCGGTTTTCTTCTGAAGGTCACATGCGGAAAACGGTACGTCAATAAATTGTATTGATGAGATGAAATGTCAACCCAAACGTAGTTAGTTTCCATTACGGAAATTGTATCAATTCAGGTCTGAATTAATCATTATTAAACTATGTACCTACCTACTTATTTGTAATTGTACGGTTTAGACATTTTGAAAATAACGGAGGTTTAGGAAGGTTAATCTCGGTTTGATATTGACTCATTTAAACGAATTGGAATTTTGTATTCACATTTTGTACCTACGTACTTCTCTACAGCTAAACACGAGCGAAAAAAAAACATGAAAATGAGTGGGTAAAAAAAAACATGAAAATCCAGATGGAAAATAATGTAAATAGAAAAAGTTGTGCATTGCTTAAAAGTACTGCATAAAATAACGTTTCTTGATTCCTTTATTCATTTTTTATTCATTTTTGCCAGTAAACACGGAAGCACGATTTACGTTCACATTTTATATGCCGCTCAACATCGTCATAACTCTCCTGCTATATTAGGACTACAAAAGATCCCTTGATTTCTCGGTTGTATAAACACTCCAATTAAATCAACCACTCACCCAATAGCCTTAAAGACCCTTTCTTTTTCTTCGCCCTCGCTTCCTCCGGTAATTGTTCGTTGGTTTCCAAGCAATAACAACACACCAATAACGATAATATAACCATAATTTTCTTCAACATTTTGACGGTCAAAAGCTATTTATAATCTAATCTGTATTTAAATTAGAAATTAATATCCTATTTTCCGGGCTCTCTGACAGTCGACAGTTTGCTTTTTTTAATCTAAAATTATGGAGCAACGGAATTAATACCGAGAAGTTCTGTCATAAACTCTGCGGGTAAATATGAAATGTTTAACTTTTAAAAAGTTTTGGCGGTTTAGAAATATATTTTACACTTTTCCCGAACACCGAACTGTGCGGTCCGCGTTCCCGTTAATAAATAAGTATTGGTTGGTGTGTGGCATTCGTAAATTCTTTTCTCGAAGAAAGTTTGTTCATTGTTTCCATAACTTAAAGGAAACTGTGTCGAGTTTTCATTTCTGTGACTAATTTGCATGTAAGGAAATAATTATTATGTTCTTTTGTGTAACTTTCGCGTTCCATACGTTTTGCTTGTGAAGAACTATTTACATTTTTACGCTTGTTTCAAAAAATTTCACCGTCATTTGCATGTGAATGTTGGTTATTGATATCTGCATGACGTCGGCAGGTACCTCTAAGTATATGTGAAATACGTGCTTATTTACGTTCTCTGTAATTTCTCCATGAGGATGAAGGGGCGTAGTAATTTGTCTTCGTCATAATTAAAATTAAATTCAGGCTCGTTAGAATGATTATATACATAAACTCACGTCTACTTCCCATGGGGGTTGGCAGAATCTACAGAACCCCGGAATGATTAATGTAGGAATATTTTGAGGGTGTTTCCTTAATAGACTTAATCAGTGGTTTTGTGAGCTATTCTATTTTCATTTAATATTACGACGTTCTCTGGAGTTTATAAGTGTGAATATTATCCCTATCGCCTTTAAATTTTTCTTGCAACCAATAATTATCTGGGCGGTTTCAATGAGAAAGCTATGGATATGTAAACTATTTTAGTGAGTGAATAAAATAATACGCTGACACATAAATTATTATATTTTCTAGAGGTTCAAAGTAATGTCTTATCATGAAAATATATCCAGAACAACAATACAAATCCAAAAATAAATCCTAAAACAGTCGGGAACCTAAGAAGAATGCAGCAGTCGAAGTCATGATGGGATTTCCACCTGTCCATATAGCAGGAAGCGACGATGGAGGCGGTACATCTTAATGCACTATATCTCTGGGGCAAGACCGACACACCACACACCGCGCTGCTTGAGGGACTCAACAAGGAGTTCCCCATTACTAAAACCATAAATAACCGGATATCTGAAGTATTTATCTTCGATAAAAAATACAGAATCAGACTTCGTGAGGACCATCGCAGCGAGGGTATGCCCGCAGAGCTGCGCATCTACATGGATGGATCCAGAACAGATAGTGGCATAGGTGCTGGAATCTTCTCGGTGGACTTCAACATACATATAGCCGCACCATTAGGGGTCCACAACACAGTGTTCCAGACTGAATGTGTGGGTATGTTTCTAGCCGCCTTGGCCTTTATTGCTAGGAAATAGGTTAGAGCTAATCCTACTGTTACTGTGTAATCCCAAAACAGTCTTGTTTTATTAATTACCTACATTAACTTTAATACAATATACGAACTATCACTGTAATAAATATGTTATGTAGGTACAATTACTTTACATAGCCCTCCACAAGTCCACCTAAAATGTGACAAAATTTTCCGAGCATGACCACAACAATTCAAATAACACAACACAGTAGGTAAGTACCGGACTAATACCAAAATCTAAAACTAAATAAATCCACATTACAGCTATAATGTAACCCACACTTTTAGCCCAAAATGCTCCTAAATTTTCAGTGTCAGTGCTCGGTATTTAGATTTAGTACGGTCATTAGCGCCTGTCTTTGTTGCTCGTGGCTCGCGGCTAAACAACCCATCGACAAGTGCTGATTTACATTTTAGTTTAGCTATATTCTGTTCTCGAGAATTTAGATAAGCTACGCTTTCGTGTTGATTTTGTAGTATTTTACATTAGGCTTGCTTAATAGCAACTGGCTCAGCATCTATTAGGCGGGTACTTGTTACATTGGACTTGTGAATGTGTGAAATGTGGGTGAACTTTACACCGCTGTACACATGTAGAAGATATTAGTTAATGTCTTACATTTTTTCGTTTATTATTATTGACCAATCGTTACAGCACTACATGACGTGTTTGAATTTCAAAATTATTGTTTTACAAAATTGTAATTTTGAACTTTTCGTAAAAAATTGCCAATGTTGATCTGCTACGGCTCCGGGGCCCGACGGCATTCACGGCATCGTGTCAGTCCTTGCTCTGAAGGACCTAGAGCCCTAACTGAGAGGATTGCCCAACTCGGGCCCAGTTTCCCACTTTGTGGGAATCTGATCGTCTGGTCCTGCTTAAGAAGGTGGGGTGCCACGCGGATTCCCCGTCCGCGTACAGGCTCATAGTGCTGCTTGACGAGGTGGATAAAATGTTTGAGCGGATAATCGCTGCCCGCCACGTCGGCCACTTGTGCAGGGAGCCTGACCTGGCCGAGAGCCCGTCCAACTTTCGGCACGGGCGCTCTACCATCCACGCGATATCGTGAGTGAGAGCCCTGGCGAAGGAAGCGGTGTCCCGGGGCGGGGTGATATTGGCGGTGTTCTTGGACATATCCAACGCCTTCAAGACCCTGCCCTGGAGCTGCATTTGGGAGGCACTGAGGTATCATCGGGTGCCTCTCTACCTCCACCGCAGCGTTGGGGCTTATTTGGCAGAAAGGTCTGTCACCTACACGGGGCGTGATGGCGGAAACCAGCACCGCATGTCATGCGGTGTTCCACAGGGCTCAGTCGCTGTCCCGCTACTGTTGAACATAGGGTACGACTGGGTGCTGAGGGGCGAGCTCCAGTTGGGCGTGGACTTGACGTGTTATGCGAATGACACGCTGGTCACGGCCCGAAGGAGCTCATAGAGGGCGGCAGCGTTGCTGGCGATGGCTGCGGTGTCAATACTTTTTTTTCATATGTTTATACCTGTAAACTGTCTTTAATTTCTGTAATTGGCTTTAACCCATTTGAATTAAAGAATTAAATAAATTCAATCTAAAGTTCTGAACTGTAGTCAAATTGACAATTTTACTCATGCACGAACAAACACGAAATTCAATACTGTATCCAATCCAAACAGTACAAAACCCGATTATTTACATTTTACTAAATATCAATCCAGCTACAAATAATGAGCACAACTTTTGTTGAAATGAAACGCGCTGCATTTATAACGGAGCTCGAAGCTAAGCGAGGCGATATTACTACGGGCTAATAGAGAGCATGAATTATGTAAGCGTGTTGCAGCCAGTGATGGGGAAAAGTCCGGGAACGTGTTGGGATAGCAGGGAACAGGAACATTGGCCGGGATTTTTGATTTGCAACATTTTAGTAAGACAACTGTGCCAATGACGCTGTGGAAGTGGAGAAGTTTTGACTCAACATTTTTTTTAAATATACTGTCATGCAAGCGAACCGAAGGAGAAGTAAGAAAACTCACTTTGATTCAAATGTATAAAGTAACATGCGAAATGCAGCTCGAAAGCAAAGAAGTATTACCTCTTAGCGAGGCTAATAGAAAGCATATATATGTAAACGTCGCGTCGTCGTCGTAATCTCAACCAGTGCAGGCCGTAGTGATGTAAAGTGAACCCCAAGAATGTAGGATTCGGGACAGTTGGCATGTTAGCGATGCACTTCCGAGGTAGCTCAAATATTCATTTAAGCTTCATCTTCATAAAGAAGCTTATCATTTTCATGGAGAAGTGCCGATTCAAAAATCGTCTTTCAAAATTTAATTTAATTTTATGTAGAGTTGGAAGTCCCATGTTCATCATCATTCATCACTACTTATTGTTAACCTAGGTATACACATAATCCAATGAGCCAAAAATAAACTTCGTTCAACAAAATATTTATCCAATATTAATCCCGTTATTTACGAATCCCGGGGCTTAATTTCCCGTATCCACCCGCACTGCTGTCGGGGCAAAGCTTCCAGATTTTTATTGAATTTCACCTTATTTCAAGCTCATTCCGCTCATTGCGATATGCCCTGATTTTCAGTTAACTATTTTAAAATGTAATATTTAAACAGATTTCGAAAGAGGCACTTGATGTTGTTCTTTCTTTTTTATTTTCCTTTTCTTTGGTTTCTATGTAAAGTGAATGTTTGTGGAGCCGCAAATTTTTTAATATAAATATGACAGCTACGTGAAGAACAAAAAGAAAAAATGCACTTGCTGCCGCCATTCCAGGAATAGATGATAGTATTTATTGATTACAGAAATTCGGGACTTCTTCAAATGTCTGAGAACTTGTTTCAACTAAGAATAACAGTGTTTCTAAGTAATTAGATTGTAGACGTTGGCTGCTTTAGACAAAAAATAAGTCGACCGATTATGTACATAGTTGGTTAAACTCGGCATGCCATGCTGCCGCGAGAAATCGCGGCACAGCGGACAGAGCTCCGGCGCACTATGGGAAAGGCCCATACAAAGCCGTCTCAAAACTGTTTTTCGTGAAAGTTGTTGTTATGAAATAAAAATAATAAATTAATATAGTCCGACAAATAAGCTTTCTTTTCGTTACTTTTTTTAAAATTTTATGTTATTCTTAATGTTTATAAATAGGCATAGCTATCTCATGTTCAATAACGTAATTTTGACGCAATATGTATAATACGTTCCGTGTGGTGCCGGACGTAAAGAATAGCACCATCCCATTTCTTCCCGTGGGTGTCGTAGGAGGCGACTAAGGGACTTGGGACTAGAGAATGGGCAGCAGCTTTCTCTATACATTTTACCACCTTACTGCGATGGCCAACCCGTCTGCGAAACGTGGCGATTATAGCAAGCCTCCCCAAATTGGGGGACGCCTTTGTCCAGCAGTGGACGTCTTCCGGCTGAAATGATGATGATGATGTTAATACAATTTAACGCCACATTACTCGAAAGTTTTTTATTTAAATGCACAAGTTTTATAATTTTTTGGAATGCTTATAATCTCCCCATAACGTTTCGTAAATAATATCATATTATATTAATTTAATAAAATTAAATAAACCAATATAGTTCGAGATGGTATGTTTTGCGTGTTTTTTTTTTTTAAACTAGACCTTTAGCCTTTACCGCTACTTACCGCTGTCAAGATATGTCAAGATATTTGTTGTATTAAGATGTTTATACATTAATATACGCAAGGAGAAAAAAAAACTTGCACACATTTTCGCTTTTTCTGAATGAAATTATATTTTTCTTCAATTTCTTTTTGGAACCATGATTAATGGTAAAGTGGCACAAGTTTTAACTGAAGCTCGTTCGAGCGCTTCTTGTGCAGTTTGTGGTACTAATCCTGGGCAAATGAATAACTTAGAGGCAGTTAGGTCACGAGATGTGAACGAAAGTTCATTTCAATATGGACTGTCAACACTACATGCTTGGATTAGGAGCATGTAGATGAGCTTACACATTTCCTGTAACTTATCTTTTGAAAAGTGGTCAGCTACTACACCTGAAAGAAGAAAGAAAATACGTTTATTTGAGGTAAACATGACGTAAAAAGAAACAGGTCAGTTTACAAAAATAAGAAAAGGTTGAGGGGAACATGCGTCACATCCACTCAAAACGGCTATCGCTCAGCATTATCATCATCATCATCATATCAGCCGAAAGACGTCCACTGCTGGACATAGGCCTCCCCCAGGCTCCTCCACTTCGACCGGTCTTGTGCTTCCCACATCCAGCGGATACCCGCGGTCTTCGCAAGGTCATCGGTCCACCTTGTGGGAGGCCTTCCTACTCTACGTCTTCCGGTACGCGGTCGCCACTCCAGAACCTTTCGGCCCCATCGGCCATCTGTTCTGCGAGCAATGTGCCCTGCCCACTGCCACTTAAGTTTGGCAATTCTTCGGGCTATGTCGGTTACTTTGGTTCTCCTGCGGATCTCTTCATTTCTGATTCGATCGCGTAGGGAAACTCCGAGCATAGCCCTCTCCATTGCCATTTGGGTGACTTTAAGCCTTCTGATAAGGCCCATTGTGAGCGACCACGTCTCTGTACCATAGGTCATCACTGGCAACACACACTGGTCAAAGACTTTCGTCTTGAGACACTGTGGTATTTGGGACGAGAAGATATTGCGAAGCCTCCCGAACGCTGCCCAGCCGAGTCGGATTCGACGATTGACCTCTTTCTCGAAGTTGGACTTACCTAACTGGACAGTCTGGCCTAGGTAAACGTACTCGGTCACAACTTCGAGTGTAGCGCTTCCGATCGTCATGGGAGTGGGTGTTACATGGGCATTCGACATGACCTTTGTCTTCTCCATGTTCATTTTAAGACCCACTCTTTCGGAAGCTCTACTGAGGTCATCGAGCATTGCACTGAGGTCCTCCATGGTCTCAGCCATGACGACTATGTCATCGGCAAACCGAAGGTGAGTGATGTACTCGCCATTGATGTTGATGCCAGCCCCTTTCCAGTCCAGAACCTTGAAGACATCCTCCAGTGCAGCGGTGAACAGTTTCGGAGAGATAACATCTCCCTGTCTCACACCTCGCTGCAGAAGGATAGGTTTCGAAGTCCGGTCCTGGAGTCGGACTGACATAGTGGCGTTTTCATACAGACACTTCAGCACCTCGATGTACCGATAGTCGATCTGGCACCGTTGAAGAGACTGCAGTACAGCCCATGTCTCGATCGAATCGAAGGCTTTTTCGTAGTCCACAGACGCTAAGCAGAAGGCAGGTTATACTCTTCGGTCTTCTGTATAACCTGCCGCAGCGTATGTATGTGGTCTACGGTGCTAAAGCCTTTACGGAATCCGGCTTGTTCGGGAGGCTGGAAGTCGTCAAACCTGCGCGCGAGACGGTTCGTGATGACTCTCGAAAACAGCTTGTAGACATGGCTCAGAAGTGAGATGGGCCTATAATTCTTAAGAAGAGTATTATCACCCTTCTTAAAGAAAAGTACCACCACACCTCTGTTCCATGCCTGTGGCGTTTTGCCCTCGAGTATGACGGAATCAAACAGCTTCTGGAGGGCCTTAAGAACGGGTTTTCCGCCGGCCCTCAGGAGTTCGGCCGTGATTCCGTCATCACCCGGCGCCTTGTTGTTTTTTAGCTGCTTCAGAGCCATCCTAATCTCGTACAAGCTAACGTCCGGGATATCTTCGGTATAGTGTCGGGTCAATCTGGCTCTTGGGTCGTTTGCCAGATCCGTAACGGGGTTGGTTGTTGACGTGTATAACTGTCCATAGAAACTCTCGATCTCTCTCAACAGCTCCGGCTTGGAGGAAACGATCCTGCCATCATTGGTCTTCAGTTTCGCAAGCTGACTCTGTCCAATAGACAGATCTCTTGAAAAGACCTTGGAGCCCTTGTTCCGCTCTATCGCGTCCTTTATGCGGTCCGTATTAAAACGGCGAAGGTCGCTTTTCAAGGCCTTAGATATCTGTCTATTGAGCTGTCGGTACTTTAGCGCGTCGTCTGAAGACTGCAGGATCATTTCACGCCTCTCCTCCATTAGCTGCAGAGTAGGATCAGAGAGTTTCTTTTTGCCATTAGTACGGCGGGTCTTGAAGAACTTAGACCCGACCGTATGGACAGTTTCCACGAACCCATCGTTATAATCGTCCACGGAGCTCCCTAGGCATTCGAAACGATTCTGGAGTTCGAGCTGAAAGCTCTCGGGGTTTTGGACCTGGATCGGTGCTGGACGGAGCGTAGACTTCATTAGTCGACATCTTTCTAGCTTGATGTTGATATTCAATGTGCCTCTTACCATGCGGTGATCGCTTCCGGTTTTCACCGCGTTGATCACAGAGACATCATTGAATATTTGCTTCTTCGTCGACATAATGAAGTCAGTCTCGTTTTTAGTTGCACCATCAGGGCTCTGCCAGGTCCACTTTCTGTGCTCCCGTTTCCTGAAGAAGGAGTTCATCATAAAGAGGCCTTCCTTCTCCATAAAACTGGCCAGCAAGTGACCCCGGTGGTTCCGTCGTCCAACTCCAAATTGCCCCACTCTCAGCTCATCCTCGTTCCGTTTGCCCAGTTTCGCGTTGAAGTCCCCCATGACAACGGTGAAATGAGTTTTAGAGCCATGCATGGCTTTGGATATATCCTCATACATGGTCTCCACCTCATCGTCGGGGTGTGTCGAGGTCGGGGCGTAGACCTGTATGACCTTCAGCGAATATCTTGCGGATATTCTGAGTATAAGGTACGCCACCCTGGTCGACACACTCTCGATCTTCACCACGTTTGTCACAAGGGACCTATGGACAATAAACCCGACACCACCTTGGGACTGCTGGTCGCCCTCCCGGAAATAGAGCAGGTTACCGGATTTGAGGATTATCGAGTCCTGCCCCTCTCTTCGAACTTCAGATAACCCTACTATACCCCACCGTAACCTGCTCAATTCTTCCTCGAGCTCGGTAATCTTCTCGTCGGTCCGGAGTGTACGCGTGTTGTACGTTGCCAGGTGCAGTTTCCGTTTGTTTTGGTAGCCAGATCTCTTCCGGAGATTCTTAGCACCCCTTGCCTCACCGTTACCTTGGCCGCTACCGTAGCCAAGGGTAGGCGGGCCGCCGGGTACTAGGGGCCGTTTTGTAGGGCTGCTTGTCATTTTTTGGGGGGGTTTTGCCATAATCGCCACGCTTGGCAGGCGGGTTGGCGATCGCAGTATGGTGGTAAAATACATAGAGAACGCTGCTGCCCATTCTCTAGTAAGTCCCTTAGTCGCCTTCTACGACACCCACTGGAAGAAATGGGATGGTGCTATTCTTTTACGCCCGGCAACACATACGGGACCAGCATTATGCTGCGACCCTATGCAAGACAGAGCCCCAGCGCTGATTTTGAGCGACAGCCGGTTTTGACGTAATGACGTCGCCCGGTGCATAAAACAATTATTAGGACACTGTACTGGTACAGCGAACTTAAAGAAAAAATAATGTAATTTAATGTTAATGTGATAGAACTAAACAGGAATACAAAAATGAAATAAAAACAAAATGTAAAAAAATATGAAAAGGAAATAGACATACATGCTACGAGAATATCATCCTCAATAAACATTTTACTCTTTATGTAGTGGCAACATTTCGAAGCGTCATCCATAGACAAAATTGTGAATCTAAATAAGTTCTAAATAAGAATCGAATCATAATCTTATTATTTTATTTCTTGACTCCTTTGGCATGCATAGAGATAGTATTATATTTACCATCCATAAACACAACATAGCAAACCGTACCGTCATGCACGCACATACTACGCTGCCATCGTTACTAATTCACAGAGGTACTCAACACTCTTGTTCCGTACTTTGAATAAAATATACTAAGCACACGTACACGGTACATACATATATTCCTAAAATGACAGAAGCGGTACTTTCTACACAGATATGTGAGAAGTGATGCATTCCATATGACTTGGACCCTCTAATAAAACAGTCAGTTGTTTTTTATTCGATTTGCTTGTAAGGCAAAACACATCTTTCAGCTGCAACGCGACAGGCCGCAGCGCAACGCATTGCCATAGGAAAACTGCGTTGATTCATAGGAAATGTAGGAAAGTGATAAAGAAGGAAATGTAGGAAAGTGATGAAGAAAGAAATTTGCAATGCGTCATGTGGGTGGGAAATCATCAAATAACTTCTCCCGCTCTGGGTGGAGCAGGAGGGTGTGTCAGACTTTTACTGACTAAAACCCACCCGTGTTCCTTCAGTAGCCCGTATGCCAGGGGCTGTGGTATCTCTTTCGAACAAACCCGCAGCCCTGGCGAGGCGCGCGTGGAACACAACGCGCCGTCGACTTGGGCTTGGTCCTTACCGGACAGCGAGCTACCCATTACTCGCCGTCCGCAAGCTCATGCCTACGGTGGCCGGAAATCGGCCTGGGATTCCCGACGCCCAGGGCGTCTCCGTATCCTGCGGCGGCTAGGGTCACGAGGGCGCATATGCTGCCTCTCCCTCACGTGCGCCGCCTCCCTCTTCGCGAGCATTATTGCTTCGCTGAAGGAGGTGACGGCTACCCATGCCCTCTCGCTCCGTACCATGGCCTGGACCAGGGCCGGACGCGAGAGATCGCCGCCGCCGATCGCCTCCACGAGGACACGGCGGTGCTCCACCCAAGCCGGGCAGACCGCCACCGTATGCTCCACCGTGTCCTCAGGGCGATCTTCGCAGTGGAAACACCCGGGCGTTTCCTCCCGCTCTATCCGAAACAGGAACTTCCCGAAACAACTGTGTCCGGTGAGGACCTGCGTCAGGCGGAAGGTGAGGACGCCATGCCGCCTCTCGAACCACTCCTCAAAGAGGGGACTTACCGCCGCAATCGTGGCGTGCCCACTGAATTAGCATTGAGTCGTAACTTTCTAAAATGTTTGTTATTGTTTTTATGACATTTACGAATTTATGGAATATTCTAAAAATCGAAGATGACAAGATAGTAAATTTTGACGTTGATTTTAAAGTAAAAATTACCTAATTATAATAATATTCATTCATATCGGACTGAAAATAAATCGCCAATTTTGAAATTAATTGTAGTAAGCTATGTAATAATAACATTTGTACACCACATGTTGTGGTGGAATGTACAGAACACCTTACTATGTAAAACTACATTCTCACAAATAAGTAAATAAATAAAATTACGAATCAATCTGCCTAGTCTTTTCACAATTATTTTGCCTGTAGACTTCCAGTGTAACCGGATTCCGTTAAATACCTACCAATATGTTACATGAAGCGACTGCCAATCTGAGCTCCTCGACACAAGTCCCGGCTATCATTCGTAGATCTTTGAGAGTTGTTACGGGTCGTCAGAAGCCCGAAAGTCTGACAACCAGTCTCACAAAGAGGTATCGCATTACCCAGTTACTGTGTTGTGGAGGCCAGAGAAGCAGTTTCTCCATGTAACTTACTGGTATGCAGGTGCATCCGGTTTGACTGAACACGGACACTTACATGGTTGGGAACAGGCTAAGCAGATGATAATAGCATTTGTCAGATGTTTTGTTTGATTTAACTATCGATTAATAAGCAGTCGTTTACATTCCACACATACACTCAGCTTCTTTACTTGGTCACCAGTTAATAAAACAGAGTGTTACAATCAGTGTTCAATTCATAAAAGATAGATATCTACATCTTCACAAAAGACGACGTGTTTGTAATGGAATCCAACTTTATCATAAAGGTGTCTTTAATCGAACCCCTAATAATTCCCATTTAGCGCTCCTTAAACCGCGCCCCTAAAAACACTTTATTAAAATGATTGCGCAAATCTTTTCGTGAACCTTAAATAAGCTAATTTTTTAACCCACTTCCAAAAAAGGAGGAGGTTAATTTGAAAGAGTATATTTTTGAGGTAGTCTCATTGGCACCAAGTCAGGATCTGATGATGGAATCCCAAGGAAATCGAGGGCAACCCTCAAATCTTAAAGGTTTTATCAATGTTTTTCCTATGTTTTCTAATGCTATTGAGACATTTGCGTATGGTCATCATCATCTCATGACGTTGAGCTGATGATGGAAGGTACAACTCTTTAACTTAGGAGTCAGGTGCGGATTCGGGCATAACTCCGTCATGTATAGACTGATTAGCAAAATTCTTTTTTTAGAAAGGGTTTTAATTCCGACATGGTCCCATTTAAATTTCATATAGATCTGATGATGCGTTTCAGAGACAGACAACGGAACTCTTCAAAAAATGACAGCAAATCAACCGCGATTGCTGCTATCGCATAAATATGCATTGTTTTGACCCCAAGGATGATGAATTAGTTTGGAGTGGGTACTATAACTAAAAAGTGAAAAAAAAACAACTGACTTCCAAAAAACACTAGAAAGTTAAAAATAACTTTAATTTCGGAAGGCGGTGACAAAAAATTAATAAAATACATGTCCAAAATCACCGACTTCCGAAATTATAGATATTTTTCGCTTTCTAGTGTTTTGGAAGTCGGTTTTTTTATTTTTTTTCTTTAAACGTGCATCATGAAAAGCCCAATTTACTTTTGAGTTTAGTGTATTTAAAATATCGTGCATCATTAGATGGCCAATAAGTTTTAAGAGGATCAGTTAAATATTTCCCTAACTAAAATCTACCACCACATTCCACCCACGTACAAAAAGCACATCGTAACTGCATGCACCTGAGGTAGGTAGGTAGTACTTCATGTGCTTGTACCGGCGCATGCACCAGATTCCCGCCAACGGGCCGGATTCCTGTCGTAATGAGCATGGCATTCCTCGGCGCGCGCTGAAACATAAAACTCTATAAGCGCTGCTTGACAATGGTGACTGTAGTTTTTTGTAAATTTAGAGACAAGTCTCAAAGTTAATATTTTATTACCTAGTAGTTTTTTTTTTTAAGGATATCGATGGAGGATGCGTTTAATTCCATTGAATGACTAAAGGTACAAGGAAAAATAAATAATGCTTAAACAGCCCTCTGTTAATAATGTTTACGTATCAATCGGTAGAAGATATCTACCTACATACCATTACATTCCATTTTTAAATTCGTCTCCATAACAGGGTGTTTCAAACTAGGTCATGTGTGAATGATATTTTTTATTTTTATTTATGCATGTGTTCAAAAAAATTTTTTTTAATAATTTTAGATTTTTGATGAAAAGCCTTTGGATACATGAAATGGGCTGCCGTTGTAAGACGACTAAAATGTCACGGTGTACATACAACGTGTAACGGAAAGGGTCTAGGCATAACAAGGGCACGGCTTCTTTGGATAATATCAAACGATATTGGAAGGGTTTTTTAATCCTACCTCTGCATGTTCGGAAGTTATGAGAATTTTATTACATTAATACCAGAAAATAAATGATCAAATTGAAATAAATACAATCACTGGGAAGAGATTTATCGTGACATTGGAAAGTAATGTGGAAAGTTATTGACCGACGTTGTGCGGATAAACGTTTGTTATGATTTGAATTTAAGAAACATTTGACCGAAAAATTGGTATCAATTCTTAGAGTATTTTATTTTGAGCTGAAACTATTTGTAGTGATTATTTACCAGCTGGTATCTTTAGTGCTTAAGGATAGCAATAGGGTTTCTATTACACCCTGTATACCTATAGATATCGCATATCAGATGGCCGATGGAGCCGTAAGCTTCCGGAGTGGCGATCGCGTACCGTAGAGTCGGAACAGCACTGTCGCTTAGAGTTGAAATTAAAATAGCATTACAAATAAATTGTAATCGGTAAATGCAGTAGGTTTACTTTCAAAGCTCTTTTTATGTGCAGTGTGTAGTGCATTAAGAACAATAGTTTTGATGATGTGTTCTTGTAAAATGATCCGTAAATGTCATCATCGTTCATTTCTAATTACTAGCTTTCTAACTAGGTACTAATTTATCTAACTAGGCCTAATTTCCGCACGCCATCAACCGGACATAAATGAACAAAGACCTGTTTGTGTATGTTTGCACATCAACTTGGCACTTACAATGTAAGAAGAGCTATATTATATCGTGGCGTGCCCAGCAATCGTGGGCACGCCACGATTGCGGCGGTAAGTCCCCTCTTTGAGGAGTGGCTTGAGAGGTGGCATGGCGTCTTCACCTTCCGCCTAACGCAGGTCTTCACCGGACACGGCTGTTTCGGGAGGTTCCTGTTTCGGATAGGGCGGGAGGAAACGCCCGGGTGTTTCCACTGTGAATATCGCCCTTAGGACACGGTGGAGCACACGGTGGCGGTCTGCCTGGCTTGGGCGGAGCACCGCCGTGTCCTCGTGGAGGCGATCGGCGGAGTCCATCTCTCGCGTCCGGCCCTGGTCCAGGCCATGGTACGGAGCGAGAGGGCATGGGGAGCCGTCACCTCCTTCAGCGAAGCAGTAATGTTCCACGCGCGCCTCAAAGAGATGTCAGCACAGAAAATGATGGGGCCTGCAAGGGCCGATGCCTGCCAGGGGTGCGGGTTTGTTTGAAAGAGATACCACAGCCCCTGGCATACGTGCTAGTGAAGGAACATCGGTGAGTTTTAGTCAGTAAAAGTCTGACACGGCCTCCTGCTCCACCCAGAGCGGGAGAAGTTATTTGATGGATAAAAAAAGGCCTACGCGTTACTAAATTAAATCTTAACACTCATCAATTAATAAACATATGTTCAACACCTCATCCAAAAGTTAAGATAATTACAACACTTGAAAATGCTGATAACATTTCCAGTTAATTGTTAACTTACGCTTCGCGAAGCATAATTTAAATTTTATTCTCATTAATAATAATTTAAGCGAAGCTACACTACGGCAATGTTGTGCTACGTAACGCCCGCGGGTTATAATCCAATGGGGTCAAATTTTCATATCAAATTAAAAAAAATTGGGTTAATCTTATTTTGCCATCTTCAAAGCGGTCACAGATCTACCAGTGACACAAATACTAAAATATAATATGTATTTCAATGTGGCCTACAGTAATGTAAATATTTTTTATGCAAATAGTACAATTTAGCTGGTGACCCTTGTGGCCAATCAATAGGGTTAGGGCCTCAGCACACCACCGCCGCGAAAACAGTGATGGAAAATCGATTAACGAGATTCGCTAAGAAACATTAATACATTAGAAGAGAAGGAGCACCACGGTGTTAGTTGAATTTTAGCAATTGGAGCAAAATGTCTTCACTTTCAACTTAGTCAATACAGTATAGGTCTACTTCGAACTTCTTGGATTAGTTATTCCGTGAAATCAACATATGTACATATTACACAAAAAATGCCACAGATAAGTGCGAAACAAACATGGCATCCCAACAAAATAGCGGTCTAAGCACGACAGTCAAAATAATCAAATCTGTGCGTTAGAACAAGCAGTTTCGCTTATGTTTCGCTTGTCGTTCAACGAACAAATCATGGCGGAACTAAAGCAATTTCGCTACTATGGTTTCGTGGCGGAGATGTGATACCCGAGTAACCTGCCGTTTTGCCAAAATTATTTTGACACAGTATCCAAATATATTTTTTAATCTTTTTATATACCAATGCAATATTTGATATTATTTTAGTACGCACATTTTCATTAGGTCAAATATTATTAGTCGGCAGAATATTACCAATGATAATGTCGTTAAGGCATTTGGTCTTTAATCAAATGATTTATTATAGCAAACAATCTTTAGACAATAAACATTAGTCAAATAATTTCAAATGTCAAATGAAACAGCTAGGTTAGGTTAGGTTAGAACTGTGACCACACAACTAAATATTTGGCTTATTTTATTTTGCGTAAAATACTGAAGTATTTACATACTCAGCCTAAATAACGTTCCCACTGCTGGGACACAGGCCTCCTCTCAGTGAGAGGGAGTGGGCCGTAATCCACCACGCGGGCCCAGTGCGGGTTGGTAGATGTCGCATGTTTTCGATTTTTTTGTTCTAGGACATGCCGGTTTCCTCACGATGTTTTCCTTCACCGTTTGAGAGCAGTGGTGATGAAATTATTTACACAAAGTAATGCGCCAGGCTGGGTTCGAACGCACGACCTACAACTCGTAAGTCGCAGCCGTTACCACTGGCCACTGCTCTCTGAAGTATTTGACTACATTAAATTTGGTAAAAGCACTAATCGGTAAGCAAGATACCCCCTTATTCATAAACGTTGCTTAAAGTTAAATAGTGATTAACGTCTGTTTAACCATACATTTTGGACGTTTAAACATCATTTAACTTTAATCATCGTTTATGAATATGGCCCTAAATTGTTTAAATGTTCACATGCCAAATATTTTGCTAAGTAACAATTTAGAAAATGAAATTATGCCGAAAATTGTTTGGGAAGTGATAATTAGTAATTTTTCTTTTGTTAAAAAAGGGTAACACTTGATACCCGCCACATTGCAAAAAAAACAAGTCTGTTAAGAATCTGCATATTTTGTATTCACTCACATTGGCAGGAATACCGGGGCACAGAACTATTCGGATAGGTAGGTATAAACTTGTCCATAGTACCTATGAGCATCACACAGTCCTTTTGGCTGTAGTCAAATCTAGCACAAAACTACATTACGTTAAGTACTCAGATACAGAAACTACAGTAAAACCAAGCAGTTTAGATTGGCTGCAACAAACCGCTGAGGGTATACAAAAAGCGAGTATACGAACAACAGTTACAAAAGCTAGTGATTACATAAGATATAACTATGTTCTTCAAACGTACGTTTAAACAGTTGCTGTCCCCAGAGGTTTGTCTCAAAGACATGCAAACGCTTGGCTTCATCGCTGACTCTTTTGTTTCGTTTGTTAACTATTTGTTATTCTAATATAGGATATTTTTTTAAAGTGTCCATTTAAGTATTAAACAATGCATATACCTACATTCTACAGTTACCTACTAAGGTAAAATATGTTACATTTACCCTACTTTACAATTTTTTGGGAAAAATCAGATATGTGACCCGCGTTTGCAAAACTTTAAAAGATGTATTTGATTACTCAAACTTTAAGTAGTGTCTATTAAAAGTAAGGGGCAAGTGGTTCCCGCTTTAATTTTATTTTAAGAATACAGTAGAGTCTTCTGTTAAATCATATGCACCCTAGCCGCAAGCGGTTGATAACTCAGTACGTCTTGACAAAAATTGGTTTCACTAGACGCCCGCCGCACGTTACCTACCCGCATTTTAAAACAAAAATAACGAAGAAATAATACCTTTCTTCGCTTTTGCGCTTGATATCATCGCTCCGTGTTTTGTAAGTTTCATTTAAAAAATAAGTAGGTTAGTACATTACATTTATATGATACATCATCATCTGCCTCGCCTTATCCCAACAATTTTGCGGTCAGCTTTAAGTCTAATCGTATGTAGTTGGTGCGGGTTGTTCGAAAGAGATACTGCCGCCCCTGGCACACAGGCTACTGAGGGAACACGGGTAGATTTTAGTCAGTAAAAGTCTGATACGTCCTGCTCCACACAGAGCAGGAGAAATCATTTGATGAATTCCCAACGTCAACAAAAAAGAAACCGTATGCATCTGAATACCATTGTTTTTTACATGGAGCGACTGCCTATCTGACCTCCACAACCCAGTTATTGGGTAATTATCTTGGTTGCCAGAGTTTCCAACGACCAGTAACGACTGTCAAAGGGCCACGAATGGCAGCCGGGGCCAACTGTAACGTGCTTTCCAAGGCACGGAGTTATGATATAGTACAGATGGACACCCATGTACGCACCAACCGCAGCAAGCAAGAACCATCCCCTATCAATTGAGCCTTGGGGCAGTTATTACCATACATGCTACATCATATAATAAATATCGACTATCAAATATTTTCAGCAATAAAAAAACCATTAAAATTGTAGGAGTGAGTAGAATAAGACTTGTGATCAGCAATGAGTTACTAAAACCAACCACTCTTATGAAATCGCTTTGTAACCCCACTGCTAACCGAACCATTATCGCGTACAATTGAAATCAAAATAAACAAGGAAAACAAAGTAATCATAGTATCAATATCACAATAATTGGCAAGTCATCGTAACTTCACAATAACTTGGTATAACGCGCGGCTACAAAAGATTGAGGCAATCATCGTTAAATTAAGTCAAGGAACAGAGAAGTGCAGATGTGACACATACGCAACTAGGGCTTCCATTACGTAATTACGTAATTACGCAATTACGTAATTACGGACAGATTTTAGAAATCTCACAAATACGTAACTGAAGAGCTGCAGTCCGTAATAACGTAACTATAGGATAATATTAATTAATTTAGGTACCCATTTATTTAGTTCTATAGTTTCTGCCTACTCCATGGGAAAAAGGCATGGGTTTATCTGTGTATTTACAATTTACCTTAATTTAGTTAACCTACGACTTACATTATGACAACACCAAAACCCTTTCTGTGGGTATCCCCCGAATTCCCGGGGTTTATTTTATAACTTCCAATTTGAGTCCGCAAGATTTAATTTCTTAGTCGTACAGAATAGAGTTCATTGTTGACCAATCGGGAAACGAAGGGAATCCCCGTTGGTTGTGGATAGTTCGGTACGTAACACAATCAAAGTTTATAAGTGTTTCGCAAGTATTTGATCTACCTCGTAGATAATAAAGTTTAATATTGTGGATTGAGCAAGCTAAGGGAACTCCCTACATTTTTCTTTACTTTCGTGAATTTAGAAACAATCTCAATACTCGGTACTCAGTCGTCTTACGTACACCTGCGAGATACTGTCCTGTCTGGTCTAAGCTTATTTTATTGACTTTTGTGATTTTGTGTATGTGCCGCAAAGTTTGACGCTTGGTTTTCAGAAGCTTTTCATTACAAGTTTCTAAGTAGATATCACCATACACGAGTAGAGATACTTCAACGAAAATGTAAGTACCTATTTTAACATTACTTTACTTGTCTACTTACTTTGTTTCTAGGGTATTGTGTGAGAGTTTATACATATAATTTAGTAGTTGATTTTATATTGTTGACGGCACGGTTGGCGCAGTAGTTGAGTGATTGGCTGCTGCGCTGCGGGTCACGGGTTTGATTCCCGTACGGAACAAATATTTGTATGACCTACAGATAGGTGTTCCGGGTCTGGGTGTCTTGTGTATGTTAGTTTACATGATTGTGAGTGCACCCACGATACAGCAGTAATTCCTAGTGTGGTGCGACGGTTAAAAAAAAAAAAAAAATGTGCGATTTTATTTTATTGTTGCTTGTTAGATGTCTGTGCAAATAGACATTGATTATGAGTTCACGGTACGTATGTAAATGTATCCCGTTTTAAGTGTAGTGCCTAACTATAGATGCTATTTATATGTATTACCTAACTATTAAATTATGAAATATTTATATATTGTTTTAGGTCTGCAGTAAAGAAGACTATTTATAAGGAGTTTTTGAACAAACGCACACAATCAGCTATATGGGAACACTTTTTGAGGGCTGAAAATGGGCAAAGTGTCCAATGTAAACATTGTCAAAAAAATTTGAAGACTCCTGGTGGTGCTACTGGAGCACTACATACACATATGCGTGCTAAACATATTGGCGAGATGTCACAAGAGCAAGATGCGCAAAGGGCAAGTACTTCATCGTGCTTTCAAGCAAGAAAAAGTTTAGAACCTCCATCGAAGAAAACTAAACTAACGGATTACTTTTCCACTGAGTATTCCTTGGACGTTATAGTGACTAGAATGGCAGCATTGGATGGCATCCCATTAAGCAAATTTTGTACTTCTGAAGATCTAAGGTATGTTTTCAAAAAATCTGGCTATGATCTACCGAAATCTCCTTCAACTATTACCAAAATTGTCCTGGAACAGAGTTGTGCCATAAAAAAACAATTAATAAATCAGTTTAAAGATATGAAGTCCCAAAAAAAACGGTTTACTATAACGTTTGATGAATGGACCTCTACCCGGAACCGGAGGTATATGAATATAAATATTCATAATAAAGACCTAGAACCAGCTAAATATAAAATTTAGGACTAGTAAGGATAAAGGGTTCAATGCCAGCTCACGTTGGAACTGTACTGTTAGAAAATCATCTAAATGAGTTTTATTTGAAACTTGAAGATATAATTGCATTCACAACGGACGGAGCCAGTGTTATGGTTAAAATGGGCAAAAATTTTGATGGTCACCATCAGTTGTGTTTTGCTCACGGAATACAACTTGCAGTGCTGGACGTATTATATAAGACACGGAAAAGTACAACTACTGAACCAGAACTAGAAGATGAAGCTTCAGATACTGACACTGAAGAAATTGAAGAAAACGATGGCGGACTTTTCATAGAAGTACCTAGAGTTCTAGAACCAGAGTTTCTGTACAAAGATATTATAGTAAAAGTAAGAAAACTTGTTAAATCATTCAAAAAATCACCACTGAAGACCGATTTGTTGCAAAAATATTCTTTACAAGAGCATGGTAAAAGCCTCGATCTTATACTAGACTGCAAAACGCGATGGAACAGCTTATCAGATATGGTTGGACGATTTCTGAAATTGAAATCAAGTTTATTTAAGGCTTTATTAGACTTAAAATCAAATATAAGTTTCCCAGACACAGAAATACAAGATCTACATAACATTCATCATAGTTTAAATATAATAAAAACTACAGTGATGGCATTGTGTCGCCGTGACTCGAATTTGTTAGCAGCAGATGCTGCGCTTCAGTTTATGTTAAATAAGCTTGATGCTCAGTCCAATGGGCTCAGTGACAAGCTTGCTGTATCCCTTAGAAAAAGAATAAAAGAAAGGCGAACAAATGTGTCTGGTGTCTTGCAGTATTTGCATAATAATGAAGAATATTATAAAACCGAAGAAACAGAAACTTTTACAAAACCGACGTCGGATTATATTAGAACATATGTTACAAACTTATTAGAAAGGCTCAAATTTACACCGCCTACAAGTACACAAATGAGTTTAGATTCCGAAGCAGATGACAATGATGCTAATGATGGTTGTGGCGACGAGTTGACTGTTGCACAGCAACTAGAAAAAGAAATACAGAAAACTATGTCTACAGTAAACAAATCTGGAGTAAACACAGATCTTGAATCCATCATCAGAGTTGAAATGTGTATCTACGATAGCACTGGCGGCGGTCGTGAAGTTTTCCTAACAGCAGCTTATAATTATTTACTATGTATAATGCCTACTAGTGTTGAAGCAGAACGGGCATTTTCTTCTGCCGGCTATCTTTGTTCTAAACTAAGAAGTTCCCTTGGTGACAGAACATTGCATTCGTTATCATTTATGAGATCATATTATCAAGAACAAAGATTGGAAAAATAACCATATTTTATATTGTTTCTTACTTTTAAACCATTTGTGCGTGGTACATGTTTTGTTTGAATTGTTGATTTTGAGTTTAATTTTAAAATTATCATTTTAATCTGTAATTTACTTTTAATTCCTTAATATTATAATTTTTTTCATTTGAAGTTGTTTGATTTTTTACTTCTAAAATACGTAATAAGCCCAGAATTTATCGTGCTTTAAAAAATCAAAACAGTTAAGTACGTAATTACGTAGTTACGTAATTGAAGCATCAAAATGCGTAACTAGTTACGTAATTAGCAAATCCGTAATTTTGGAAGCACTATACGCAACCTAAAACAGTGTAACGGGGGAATAATATTAACTCTACAAACTGCTAGTCAAGTAACTAGAAAACAACCACGTCTTCTAAACCGCACTGTTATCGCCTACTTCCTTTCACAGAAAGGAGACTCGAGCTCCAATAGTGTGACTGTTTTTTTTTTTTTTTTTTTTTTTTTTTTTTTTTTTTTTTTTTTTTTTTTTTTTTTTTTTTTTTTTTGGGTGGGAAATCATCAAATAACTTCTCCCGCTCTGGGTGGAGCAGGAGGGCGTGTCAGACTTTTACTGACTAAAACCCACCCGTGTTCCTTCAGTAGCCCTTAAGCCAGGGGCTGTGGTGTCTCTTTCGAACAAACCCGCACCCCTGGCAGGCATCGACCCTTGCGGGTCCCATCACTGTTTGTGCTGACATCTCTTTGAGGCGCGCGTGGAACACAACGCGCCGTCGACTTGGGCTTGGTCCTTACCGGACAGCGAGCTACCCATTACTCGCCGTCCGCAAGCCCATGCCTACGGTGGCCGGAAATCGGCCTGGGATTCCCGACGCCCAGGGCGTCTCCGTATCCTGCGGCGGCTGGGGTCGCGAGGGCGCATATGCTGCCTCTCCCTCACGTGCGCCGCCTCCCTCTTCGCGAGCATCACTGCTTCGCTGAAGGAGGTGACGGCTCCCCATGCCCTCTCGCTCCGTACCATGGCCTGGACCAGGGCCGGACGCGAGAGATCGCCGCCGCCGATCGCCTCCACGAGGACACGGCGGTGCTCCGCCCAAGCCGGGCAGACCGCCACCGTGTGCTCCACCGTGTCCTCAGGGCGATCTTCGCAGTGGAAACACCCGGGCGTTTCCTCCCGCCCTATCCGAAACAGGAACCTCCCGAAACAACCGTGTCCGGTGAGGACCTGCGTCAGGCGGAAGGTGAGGACGCCATGCCGCCTCTCAAGCCACTCCTCAAAGAGGGGACTTACCGCCGCAATCAGGGCGTGCCCAATAGTGTGACTGTTAAGGCTTCTCTAGATAGGAACAAGCGTTAGTCAATTTCCCCTGGGTTCTCTGGCGCATTCCTTTTCGGCGCATTCTTTTTTTTATATTCTTAATTTTCGCATGTTAATTGTAGCGTATAGCATATCAAATACATAAAAAGTAGCCGTGTCCTCAACAGAACAAGGGCTTTCCAGGCAAGAATGTAACATGTTCCCCATTACAATAATATCCATGTTTACCTTTTTTCTTTCACGACCCTAACAACCTAACATTTGACAAAAGATAAAAAAAATATTTCTCTTAAAGTAATGATAGACATTTTATGATTTTACAAACATAATATAGTACTATGGAAAAGCATATTATTATTAATAGGTCTTTTCTCAAATTTGCAATTTTTATTTCACGCGAAAAACGCTATTCTTCTAAATGCTATTTATGCGCGTGACTACATGTACCTAGGTACAAAACTTATATCCCATCTGTTACTCCCGCCAACTTTGTCCATGTTGTTTTATGTAGAACGTAAAATGCTTATAATCGCGCCCGGCGGCATCGCATTTATAGCAAATTCGTTAACCCCTTCTTTATGGCTCACCAAACGACTGTTTTTATTATGTCCTACGTTTATACCCTTGGGTGGCGGAATTTTTGGGTAAACCTTGCAATGAGTTTAATTTCATGTTGGAGAAAGCTGAAATTTTGTTTATCGACGTGAGTTCGAGCTGGCAAACCTAGACAACACTTAGTAGTATCTAAGTCTAAGGAAACATTCATATTCTTAGAATATAAGAATATGAAATGTCTGCACCTCGACTAATTATACATTTAAAACTGGTTTGCTTCCTCCCCGAGATGTGCAAAAAAAATTGGCACAGAAGAACATAACTCTTCTGTACAGTCGGGTGACAACACCTGTATGTTGCATGGAAGACCTCTGAGACTAGCTCCTAACCCACCTTGAAGCCAGTCCATTTATACCCCATCTTTTATGCACAGGACAAAGTAGAAATACTGACATAATCCACGCGCTTCATACACAAATTGTATAAAAAACGAACAGTAAAAAGGCTTACATTTCTGCCTACTCTACACATAATCCCTGTCGCTTCCCACTACAACGGAAATGAAAACCGCAACCGCTGACACTCATTAAAAATTGAAAACTTTCAACAGTTATCGGTTATTTCAATACGGGAAGCACTGAAATATAAATCACGCTTTACAATTTCCGCTAGAGATAACCAAGGCCACAGTTTTACGGTTTTTTGCTCCAACGAAATGATTCGCCGATTAAATATGTACGTGTTATCGGTTTTTCAGCAAATCAGGCGTATAATACAAGCTTTTAACGGATTGGTTTAAATAACGTAGTTTATTTGAAAGTTTAAACATATCTTTATCGTTTGCGGCAATCGTTGATCATTATTTGGATGAGTTTTCGGGAGGACAGGGATGTACTTAGGTCACAGGAATGGGTGCATGCCTTCCTAAAATATCATCATCATCATCTGTCTAGCCTTTTCCCAACTCTGTTGCGGTCAGCTTCCAGTCTAACCGGATGTAGCCGATTACATGAAGCAACTGCCTATCTGACCTCCACTACCTAAAATATTTGTGTTCCTAAAATATATCAAGTTCTGAATTGAGTTGCATGATTAATGATAAATGCATCCGCTCAATCTGTGTGGTTCTTTCCTCAAAAGACCATTTCAGACCACAATCCACATGGTCTGCACATGATCTGACCAAGGTTATGTCTGGACTTTAGGAGACTGTGACCTCTGAGTATATTTCGATCTTTCTTCTCAGAGTAGTCAGATAGGAAACGTCGACTTCATCTAGTTTTAAAAATATGATTGACGTGTAAAAGTGTTTGTACAAACCTACTTATAGAAATAAAACCATTTATAATTTATATACTTTAGTAAATATTTGAATAATTTAGTGTTATTTTAGTGTTTCGTCGTATTCTCCAAAAGACTACTTGACTGTTTCAGAAAAAACTAAAAGAAACATCACTCACTTCTATAAAAATATAAAACTAACTAACTCCTTGCGTCTAATAAATTTTCAAAAAATCTCGAGATTAAGTCAACATTAATGATTTAAAAAAAAACATATTTTATCTTTTATCTGCAATAAAACTAAAGATATTAAAACGACTATAATATTATGCAAAACCGTTAGCAAATTGAGATTAGTAAAGTTTTCGCATCAATTTTTACCCCTGCACGTAATATTTTTTGCACCCCTGAACATTTGCACGTAATTCAAATCTTGATAGTGCATCCAACGAGATGTTATGTTATAAACGTGATGTCAAATCATGTTTAGTATGTGGGAAAAGCGCAGAGGTGGCACAGTTTTGTCTGGTGCAAATATGATTGCGTTTTAATGACTTTAGTTTCATTATGAAAACTATTAAAATATACCAATCGTTAAAGTTTTAAGGGTGATTAACGAAGACATGCAAAGAGACCAATATTTAAGAGTAAAAATAAGTACATAAATCAAGACTTAAACAGCAAAGATTTAGAGCATTGAGCTCTAAATCTCATCTTAGTCTAGACTTCTAGAGCATTAATCAAAAATAAAAAGACTTGTTCAAAGGCAGCTGTACAATTAGGGATCTTCTCATGCCAATAAATGTAGTCCTCTACCCAAACAACGGGAGTATTTAACGTATACAATAGGAAACCCTGCGTCGACCATGCACCATTCATGCTGATGGACCCAGGATCCGTCCCTGCGCATGCACCCGAAAGTCATCCTGTACAAATGTGCGACCCTAAATTAAAAATTATCTGGCGGAGCCGGTACACTCGCACATGAATAAATACACACTGTTATTCCAGATTTATGAACGTGACAAATCAATTTCGTGGCGGTACTGAATTATCAAACTATTGGTTGTGTGAAGTTTTATTGTGATGGCCGCGTATCATCTGTCATAAAAATGACACTGAAAATGTTGGTATATTTTCATGTGGTTTTTCTTTATTAAACTTTATGATCAAATCATAATTTATTTATTCATTATGTTTATCAAATGCATTTTATTTACCACTTCTTCCCTAGGACATGGAAGTACTTCTACATGGAGCTGTTACACTAGTACTAAACATTTTTGAAAAGTATGTAAAAGTGGCAATATCGGCCCGTACAGCACTTAGCCGGGAAGGTTAATTACCATAACAAAAAGATTTTTGAAATTCACACATACAAAGTACCCAAAACCCAGTTTTCACGTCGAAAAAGTTGAAAATCATAGTAATTGTCAACTGAAAACTATTGGTAGGTTCTTGAAATCCTCTCAACTTAATTAGTTAGTTTTTGGTTTTATCTGTCAATAAAGTCTCTGAATCGGTGTACCGTTTCAAATGACAGTCTTAAGTACCGCGCGCGCGATACTAAAGATTATTAAACTGGTTACGGGCGGTTATAACCGGAGTGAACTGGTTTTATCCGGTTTATGCCCTGATATTGTGGCGGAATTGTTATTTTTTAATTTCATTTTCCTTAGGATGTGAGCTTACATTAGACGAGATGTCATGATTAAATTTTAATGCATTGACTTAAGTGAAATACAAGGATAACCACGGATAATATTAGAATTTTATTTTAATAAGGTTGATAACAGTGAGACAAGATTTTACGTAGGTTGAAAGGAATACTGAAAATGAAGACGTGCTATCCATTTGTGCTCATCCAAAACCTGAGAACCTGAGAACCTTTTTAAAAGCTGTCCTGTCAAGATGCACTCGCCCGGTCATTACAGTCACGGGCATAAATACTTACGCAAAAAGTTATTTTCTCCTATAATATTGATCATATTAGAGAAATACGTACTTAAATATTTCCTTAAAGTTGGAATTGTTATTTCACGAGAATTTTTTGTCAAAATATGTTTTAAATTGATAAAAGAGGGTTATTTATCTAATTAAACCAAATGATGGCTTATTATAGCTTGGCTTGGCTCTTCTCCGCTTGCACCCCGACCGGTCCCATATAGATCCAGCAAGCCCGAAGTTGTATTAAATACCTAGATCGCTTTCAGCGATAAGACCACCCATTGAGTGTACCCTATTTGTAAAAATTCTATATTTGTACCTAAAATTTGTATGGTGTACATTATAAAAGAGTATTGAGCAGTGGTGGCCCAGTGGTAACGGCCGCGACTTACGAGTAGTAAGTCGTGCGTTCGAACCCAGCCAGGCGCATTATTTTGTGTAAATAATTTAATCACCAATGCTCTTAAACGGTGAAGGAAAACATCGTGAGGAAACCGGCATGTCCTAAAACAAAAACATTCGAAGACATGTGACATCTAGCAACCCGCACTAGGCCCGCGTGGTGGATTACGGCCCGCTCCCTCTCACGGAGAGGAGGCCTGTGTCCCAGCAGTGGGAACGTAATAGGCTGAGTATGTATTCTACACTATTCTAGTCAAGGTTTTCTTTGTAATCTCACATCATAACCGTAACCATATGTTTTAACTACCTTCCAACAAAATAATTAGGTACCCACATGAATATCAGCAAACGACTTTTAACACAAAAGGTCGCAAAATAAACCGGTCATTACATTTTATTGTCATACAATACTTTTAAAATAACGTAAAATTAACGTCAAGATAAAAACAGAGAAGTTGGCACCATAAGTGGCAAAAATGTGCCGCAGCCACCGCCAGAGGGCACTGCTAGTTTATTAGCTGGAAAGTATACTTTTCACGCGGTGTTACTTACTCACAGATTAAAAATACTTTAGAGGAGGTGCTTCTCTGTGGTTTATTAGACAGAAATTCTTACAGCAGTTTACTTACTTTTCCACACGTTCCGATGGGATTTCAGGATTATCTGGCACAATTTTCCTGGCTTATCAAGGAAAAATGAAAAATTTCAACGCAGGGGCAGAACCATGTACTGAATCCCTACACCCTGCATACATCAATCACCGGGCACCTGATAATGACAGATTAACTTACTCTATGCTTCGATGCGAGTAGTATAGATGCACCAGGTGGTCTATTTTATTCATAAAACTTTTTTTTAAACAACCGGCTTCCGGAAAATCGAAATAAACCCCTTTCGAACAAAAAAAGAGTTTTGAAAATCCGTCAATATATGACGGAATTATGCCCGAACATACATTAAAAAAAAAACATGTATTTTTTTTTTTAAGTCCGTTAAAAACACCGTGGAAACTTAAATTAAATGAACTTGATTGACAGTTTACCTCAAACTCAGTTCTCCTAAGTATAAACAGTGAGATTTTCACAGAATGGCGCTTAGTTTTTACTATCACCAACGTAAATTTTGAAAGTGATACTTTAGGTTGCTGAGTATCACTGAGGGGCTTGTGGCTAAATAACAATAGCTGCACGGGTCGATCGGCCAGGTTAAGCTACGCTTGCCGCTGTTGGTCCGTGGATGGGTGACCATCTTTACATACTAAGACCTCTCCATGCCTCGGAAAGCACGTTAACCCGTTGGTCCCAGCTGTCATTTGTGGATCTTTGACAGTCGTTACGGGTCATCAGAAGCCCGAAAGTCTGACAACCAGTCTTACCAAGGGGTATCGTAACTACCCAGTAACTGGGTTGTGGAGGTCAGATAGGCAGTCGCTCCATGTAAAATACTGGTATTCAGCTGCATCCGGTTAGACTGGAAGCCGACCCCAACATAGTTGGGAAAAGGCTAGGCAGATGATGATGACTTTAGGTTGCTGAGTGTTGTTATTAAGAAGATGGATTCAAAGTTAAAAATAGAACAAATCCAGTAATACAAAAAAACTACTCATCTCAAATATACAGATTCACATTTCTATGTAGTTACGTTATTTGCGTGAACTTTGCCAAATTCTCGATAAGCATGCAGTAAGTACGGTAATTACTTTGTATTTAACTTCAGCTTTATGAATATAGTTTCCTCAATGTAGTACCGGAACTGCTAGGTAATTATTTTTTTAAGTTCACAGATATATTTTCTTTTATTAACCTTAATTAAAGCATGTAGTGTAGGGAAACTAAGGATTAAATATTAAACACAAGAACAAGAATCAATAAATTAATTATTTTAGTACAACTTATTTACAATCACAATAAATACAATTATGTTTATAAGAACACTCACTCAGTCTACTGAGCGTGGGATCAAATCACAGAAAAATATCATCTCGATGCGAGAATTGAACGTGCTACCCAACCTAAACAGTATCCAAACATATATATTCATACACATGATTGTACTCATCATTATGAACAACTTTTACTATAAGACCAAAGCTGAAATCGCGAAAAAAAATCAGCTGTTTACATTTATGTTCGCATAACTCGTCAAAATGTAGGTAACAGCTGATTTTTTTTTCGCGATTTCGGGTTTTGTCCCATAGTATTCATAATGATGAGTACAATCATGTGTTTAAATGTCGGTCACTAATTACCAGTCACCCTATATTTTAGTTTAAGACGTCACATATTCATATTTTCTCTTCCACATCTCTTCTACGTCTACATTTCTTTTTAATTCCTCCTTTCGCAGGTCTGCTGGAAGAAATTTCTAAAGAAATAAGCAGTACCTTTGTACTCAATTGTTTGTTTATGCTGTATCTCTTATGTATTTTACTGTGTGTACCCATATAATAAAATAAATACAAATGCAATGAAATACAAAATGCAGTTAAAGCAGTCTCTCTATTCTGTTAGAATCTCACCGTTGAAAACTGGGGTACAGTGAGCAGTCAATATTGTCAATCCCTAGCATCTGAGGGGCAATCCCCGTATTTTATCAATAGTAAATCAAATTTCCCTTCATTTTTGTCAAGTTTTTGACATTTATCGCCGCTGAGATGATGTTTTTAGAAAAAATGACACCTCAGTTCAAGTTTACTTAACTAATTTTTTCGCGGGGAGATTTCAATAAAATAGATCCGACGGAAAATCTTCAGTACACCTTCCTGAAATTTTACTTTTTTTTTATATAGGGACATAGGATGGCTTAGCCGAATAAGTATTTGGCTTCGAATAAGGGTTATACGGTTTCTGACTGCCCCTCCTATATGGCCCAGGAGGACCATATTCCACATGGTGGTGGTCGTGATGCCCATGATACTCCGGCTTCTCCTTGATGAAGCTGAGGAACCAGCCGAAGATGTAGCCAGCTTTGTGGAGCAGCAGCCAGAAGGCAAACGCGTATATCAGCTTGAGGATGAAGATCTTCTTGATGACCAGGTCTACGAAGTATACTGGAAAAAAATAAAGATAAGGTTAGAAAAAGTACAATTAGATGAAGAATTTTGTAATTATAAAGTACGTAGTTTCATTATATTTATTTATTTATTTCAATGTAAAACATACAACGGATTACATATATTTATGGGTTAGTATTTGGGAGAATATAACATATTAGCATCTGTAGCCGAACTAGGACGAGTCCTGTATCTCAGCAAACAGCGCCAGACCCCTCAAAATAGACAATAACATAATTATAGTAGCCCTAATGACATACAATTGGATGCACTAACGAAAGAATCTAAATAAAATAATTAAAACTAAAATAACAAAAAAGTTATATAAAAACGAGAGTGTGTATGTGTGTGTGATTTTGTGTTAGTGTATAGTAGTGAAAGGTTTTGGGGTGGTGGGTAGTGTAAATACGTCTTACCGAAGAAATAATAATCATTGTAGTATGGTGGACATAGATCTAGCTCACAGAATAAGCAAGCTGAAATGATAATATAATACGTCCCTACATGGCATTGGAAATGGCAATGGGCCGTAGAACCGATAACTGGATTGGGGTAGACGTGTTCTTGAGTGGTGACCGCGAATCGGCAAACGTAAGGTAGGACGCCCACAGGCAAGGTGCAGCAACGATCTTCGTAGCGTCAGCAGGATTTGAATGGTGTGCAATTGGAGACTTGGAATTTTACTTCACGGATAAAAGATATCTCTAACTTTGGTAATCCGCTCTTAGTAGTTTGTAGACTTGAACAAGTTTTCAATCACATAATTTGAGCGATAGCTTCATAACCTTCCTGGAATTTAAAGTTGAACTTAAACTTGCGATACACCACTAAAATATTCCCGTTCATTTTCGTTATTAGGAAGTGTTATTACCAACATATACCAATAATTTCGAGGAAGTTAGCAACAACACTCTAATAAAAACGTCTTACGTACAAATTGAAAAGATAAAAAGTTTCTGGTAGTTTTCTATCATAAGTACTCGTATCTTCATATTCATAGTAAGCCAAGCACAAATCCGGAGGTTTTCGGACGTAACAATAAAGTGGACTTAGCAAAGTAATTGCTTCGTCCGAGCATGCGTGAGGAGGAATTCAATAAACCAATCTTATTTATTTTATTAATATTAACAAGATGTAAGGTAATCCTTGTTTATAAGGATATGGGGTTTTATTTTCATACTTATTTAGTTTGTAGGTATTCTTTAAGTATGGATATAATCATAGATATATTCTTTAACTAAAATGAAATAAGTTCCTGATTTCGATACTCAGGTCGGAGAAAGTGTTATTGTTGTTTTTTAACATCAGCAATTTCTCAGTACCCCAATGTAGGTGTACTATAGGTAGGTCCTCCTCTGCTTAACCCTTTTGGGTATCACAGGCATGATGTTATGTTATTTCATTATAAAAAAAAATATCTGCCGTTTTTCCAGACTATGTAACATGGTGGTACACCTTATTACCATACTTATTCACTATCTAAAAGAAAGTAAGTTGCACCGGTGACTGAAAAGTTATGTGGCAATCGCTTGTCACGGACATGTGATGCGGAGGAATGAGGGAAAAGTCGTGCGGAAAGTTTTGCGTATGAATGTCGATGAGACTAGGGGTAAACCAAAGAAACGATGGATGGACTGTATGAGATATGGTGTGGCTAGAACTAGAAGGGAGTGACTACCGTGATGACGATTAGTACAGAAATATGGAAGAAAAAGACATGTTGCACCGACCATAAATGAATTGCGATAAGGGCCAGAGAATGATGATTCACTCAACCTTTTTTTGTTATAAGATGTACCATTTTGTGACCTTTTTAGTTTTAAGATGTATCATTTTGTGACCTTTTTAGTTTTAAGATGTACCATTTTGTGCCTTTTTTGGTTATAAAGATGTACTATTTTGTGACCTTTTTTGGTCATACGATGTACCATTTTGTGACCTTTTTTGGTTTTTAGATGTAGCATTTTGTGACCTTTTTTGGTCATACGATGTACCATTTTGTGACCTTTTTTGGTTATTAGATGTAGCATTTTGTGACCTGCCAATTAAAAGCCATGCGTATAATTTAATTATATCTTTTTATAAATATAAACTCACGCAAAAAAGGTCACAAATACCATTTTGTGACCTTTTTGTGTGAGTTTATATTTGTAATAAGATACAAATAAATTATATGGATGCCATTTAATTGGATTTTTTTATTAAGTCATTTGTTTTTTCATTGTATTCTTATGGATCATATGGTCTGCAGTAAAGATTCTATTTATTAAACCGGCCTTCAAAGATTTTTAAAACTTCTTGAAAGCACATTATGAATGTCATTTCGTACAAAGCTTGCCCCTTAAATCTATTTATCACAAACTACATAAATCCCCAACACGAATCAATCAAAGCTTCAAACAATAAAACAACACTATCGAAATGGTGACAAATAGCTTCGCACTATAGTTATGAGCCGACTGCGTCGATAAAGTGGTATTCGATAATGGGTTTCCAATGGCCGTGCATATTTGAATTTATTGAACATCATCAATTTACGATTTAATAATAAAATATCTTTGTTCCAACTGCATTTTATTTTGTTTGAGTGATGTTAAAATATCAATCTGTGAAATAGCGATAGAATGAATCTGGTGAATGAATTTGGTTATTTGTTATTGAATTTGTTGTTTTGAATCTATTTGCTTTAAAAACGATAATAAAAAATATATACCATTCTGCCAAAGTTTATTGTAACATCAATGATTTCAATGTATGTATTTATTTATACAGGTACCTACGCTTTTATAGATTTTAGTTGTTCATGTTTTTTAAATTTTATTGAAAACATTTTTCAAATCGTAGTTATAGATGATATTTTACTTTTAATTTAAGAGATATGAATCTCTTAAAATAAAAGTAAAATATCATCTATCAGAATTTATAAGTCAATACCAATTCTCAAAGTATTTTCCAAGACGGAAAATCTCAACTAGGCGTGAAAAACTTACTAAACAATCCAATTTTCTTTTTCCCTCTCTCTTCGACAGCATCTTCCAGCCCCTCACACAGAACCACATATAAAAACACTAGCAACACTGTCAACTGACGCATTTTTTTACTGGCAACTCCAAAAAATAAGCAAAGGTCAAAAGTATTAATGTATATTTTAAATATCGATTTTATTGTCTGTATTCACCATGAATCGATCGTGTAATGGTCCAAGATCATACATACAGTAATTTTTAGTCTCTCAAACCTCGAGCGGGTGCTAATTGAAGGAAAGCTGTAGGATTGTTTAGTTACCACTTTCTACGAAACCGCTAAACTGAATATAATGAAGTTATGCTGAACTTGACAATGTTGAAAATTATTTTCGCATAGTTAGATAGTTGTTATATAAGATATTTCATAGGATGTCATGACTCGACGTTTATGCTTTCCTTTTAAGGAAAACGTAATAAAAGAAAGTGTTTTTTGGTTACTGCGTCGAATAACTTTGTAACTGTTGTGTAAATGTTTGTTAAATTATAGGTAGGTACCTACGTATTGTTACACAATTACCTTCGAGAAACTGGCGTGCGCTGGCCCACTGATAAATACTTGATAGCGGAGTAAACGAAACGCTTTTACTTGAAATGTTAATAAGGACGTAAGTACTAGGTATAAAAGAACATTTTTGTGTTAAACCTTTTTGTATTTAGTCCTTGTTGACGTTACCAAATTTAAAGTCAACATTTAAAAGCCCTTTGGGCTCGGCATAAATGGTGTAAGTAAAGTAAGAAGAATAAATTGTGTAACTAATGGACTATCAACCTAATTGTCTGTAAGTTGAAACCACAACAGTAACTGTTATTTGTTGACTGTTGTATGAAATGTATATTGCGGCAAATGGCCGTAGTGTATATTTTATAAACTCTTGTGTAGTTAAATATCAAAACCCGGTAAGTCACACGTCATCTCCGTAGCCTTTTTCAAACTATGTTGAGATCGGCCTCTAGTCCAACCGGATGCAGATACCAGAATTTTATATAGGGCGATTACCTATCTGACCTCCACAACCCAGTTACATGGTAACACGTTGTCAGACTGTAGGACTTCTGACGAGTAATGACTGTCAAAGATCCACGAATAACAGCCTCCCACTCGAAATTGAACTGTGATGGAGTTAAAATTTGAAATAAAAGAAATGCGTATATTTGTGTTTTCCGAATTAAGTAAGTCACTAAAAGCGCTACTGGAATTACGATTAAAATCGGCAATTTCTTTCATGTACCGGTATGTCAATTAACTTGTATTTAACAAAGTCAAGCACGTCCGTAATGACCAATCAGCGTAAAATATGAGGTCTAAGATGTCTGCCATTTCCATGAGTTGGTAACCAAAAACACTTTTCGTTAATTTCCCATTTTTCACTTAGAGTTCCGTGTGGTGCCGGACGTAAAGAAGCACCATCCCATTTCATCCCGTGGGTGTCGTAGAAGGCGACTAAGCGTCTTACCAGAGAATGGGCCGCAGCGTTCTTTATGTGTTTTACCACCATACTCGCTCTCCAACCCGCCTGCCAATCGTGGCGATTATGGCAAACCCCCCTTTTGGGGGAGACCTATGTCCAGCAGTGGACGTCTTTCGGTTGAAATGATGAATTACTGATGTTGTTTATATTTAACCCTGGCATTATTTTCCATAAATTTTCCAGAGCTCATCTTATTCTTTCTACGGAGATTATTTTGCCTATATTTAGCAAGTTATACTAACATTTCACATCTCGCTGAGAACACGTATGTGCTCATAGTTAATTAGCTACGAGAAATATTTAATCTTTCTCTCTGTAGGCCCAAAGGGACGTAACTTATTAGTGTAATGCTATAGTCTTACCTACGAAATTATTGTGTTACTTTTGTGTCCGTTTTCACTAGAACGACATAAATGTACCTAATCCTACTTCATACTACTATTATTATAAATGTGAAATTTTGTGAAGATGTTTGGATGTTTGTTACTCAATCACGCAAAAACAGCTGAACGGATGGCACACATATAGATTATAACCTAGATTAACACATAGGATACTTTTAATCCCGATAGTGCGTTCCCGCGAGGTAATTTCCGGCTTCCACGGGGGCGAAGCCGCGGCCGTAAGCTAGTGCCAAATTAAAGCATCCTGTTGAATGCTCAATATTCGGCTAAACAACGAGAGTAGAAAATAAAGTGTTTTCTTATGTTAAGCTACTCATGTTGTCTCATCCCTAAACTCTATGTCCCTGAAACGGCCTCCCGACTTCTTCCATCCCCCTCTGTCCAGAGCTGCCAAGGTCTTTGTTTCCAGCTTACTGTGTAACCTAAATCATAAACTATTTTCTATTTCTGTTTTGAATTTAGTTCGAACAAATCTAAATTCCCAATATTGAATACCGAACAGCAACATATTTTGTACCAAATGTCGACACCGATGTCAATTGATAGAGCGGTGCAAATATAGCGGATCGCGGGATCGTTGTCGATAAATATGACCGTATCGCTAGGGATGGGTAGACGCATAAATAAGAAGTTCCCAGTATTAACTGAACTTTCGGATATACAGTGTTTTTTTTATGAAATCACAGCAAAAGGAATGTTAGGATTTATAAAACAACTCAATAAGACAGGCACTACTAGAAATAACGTAACAATTTAAAAAAATTATATATTACCCCAGTATTCCCAGTGCGTGGTATAAGAACATAAAACAGTTATTTCCCTTCACTCGGCTTAAATTTGTAAGAAAGTGAAATCGAAAATCCTTCATATTCCAACCCTTTTTGTTGAGAGGCAGGCCTCTTCGGGACAGAACGCCTTAGGAGTCCTTTGCTCCTACGCATTTGTCTGTTTCGCCTTCAATGTAGCGAGGTGATAGTCTCGATTCAAAGGTATTATGTGTCCAAGTGTAGGTACAAGACACAACATGAAAGCGCTTGTGGCTAGGCAAAAACAAGCTACACTTTCCGCGGTTGGTCCGTGGATGGGTGACCATCTTTACATACCAAGACTCATCTGTGCCTCAGAAAGCACGTTAAGCCGTTGAACTGGATTCATTCGTGGATTTTTGACAGTTGTTACGATTCGTCAGAAGAGCGAATCTCTAACAACCAATCTACCGAGGGGTAAAACCCAATAACTGGGTAGTACAACCCAGTTATTGGGTTTTGGATGTCAGATAACCAGTCACTCCATGTAAAATACTGGTATTTATCTGCATTCGGTTTGACTGGAAGCCAACCCCAACACAGTTGAAAACGGCTAGATGATGTGAACAAGACATTACATGCTGTGATACCACGTTACAACATACACTGATGGTAGCTACTGAAAATATGTCACATTTCCCAAAATAATTTTGTGTATGTATAAAGTGTAAAGGTTCCAGTTAAGTTGGTGTTACACCTGGATAAGGGACGGTGACCGTAATCGTTCATTTTATAGGAGTCTGGCGATTATCCCAGCGCCACTAAATCTAGGGTTGTCTCACTAAGGAATCTAGATCGAAGTAGTTCACATTAATAAAGCGAGCTCTTTTACACAAAATGGGTAGTTTTTGCTAGTAGCATATAATGGGTTAAGCAGAACTGTAAATGCGATACAAGATTTTATTGGCACGTGGTTCGATCTCTTCGATCTTATCTTGGCGGGCCGCCTCCTCAGTACCCACGGTTACATCCGTTCTGTGAGTTGGCAGCTGTCAAAATCCTTCTAAAATTTAGCCAAAGTTTGCATCGTTGAACTTTCGTTCGTTATATTTCATCGTTAATTATATTTCAAGTGATATTTCACAAACCAATTGCACAATATTTGCCAACATCGCCCTCCTGTCAATATTATTCGAGCGCCGAAAGATCCTTATACCGGACCTTAGACAGGACTACTACGAGGACCCGACTGAACGTCTGACGGGACTGCTACAAAGATCTGGGCCCCAATTCTGTATGGTTCCCCGCGGAATTTTCATAAGCTCATACTACGTCAATATCATGTTTTGTAGAAACCAATGTAACGGCAAGGAATCGAAATATAAAATTCTGTATGTTCAATTTGTCGATATTTATTAGCAAATGTCGTGTGTGAACTAAGGAATTGATGTGGTTTCGAAGTAAGGAATCGTTAATGGTTATAGTGAATTAAGGCCTTGACTGGATAGTAACAGGACTGCTTAGAGGCAGTGTACTTATTCCATCATATTGCACCAAATTGTCAACCCTGCACGGGTACAGCCGCGAGCGGGACTCGTGAAAATGATTCAGTTATTAAAGCGATATGTTATGCTTATGTGGCGCACTTTTCGACGCGAGTGTATAGTAACATACTGATGTTGTTGGCGCTATATATTTAGTCGGCGACAAATATTGTTATGAACGTGAGGTAAATGAATATAAAAGGTGTTGAAACTGGAATAGGAATTTAGGAGAAACAATTTTGTAACGCATATATTATCTTTTGAGACAAGTCGTTCATTATAACGACTATTCAATAAAACTATCTCTTACTACAGCCGGTCTATGCTGTAAAAATATTACCATGAAAAGGTTACGTGAGTTGTCATTCCACGTGATGCTCCCTTCACTACGTTTTGGGTGGGATTTTGGTCTACACATTCTATATATGTACATAATACATATATAGTAAATGTAGTACGAGTATAACAAATAATCAGCCTATAACGTTCCCACTGCTGGGACACGGATCTCTTCTCTGTGAGAGGGAGTGGGCCATAATCCTCCACGCGGACCCAGAGCGGCTTCGGAATCTCACATGTCTTCGAATTTATGGTTCAAGGACATGCCGGTTTCTTCACGATGTTTTCCTCCACGGATTTGAAAGCAGTGGTGATGAAGTAAATTACACAAAGTAATGTTACATGCCTGGGTTCGAACCCACGACCAACGGCACGTAAATCGAGGCCGTTACCACTGTTCCACCACTGGCCTGCTTCGTATTCAACCAATAACAATAGAACCCAATCAATAACAGATTACCTACATACTCTACATAATCTATACAAATAAAAGAAATCACGAAATAAATCAATTTCCTCTGCCATTGTCACGATAACTCGGTCCATTCATTTCGCAAACAGCCAGTACTTCATTACGAGCTTAGAATATGAAACAAATCGGGGCTATTATTATAACAAAATAGCCCGCCTTAAGCCGTGCTCAATAAAGTATGACATTACGCGACTGGTTCGATATCGCTATCCCTAGGCAGAGATGGTCAAAGATTTTCGAAAATTACTGAAATTGTTGATTTATGCCATAGTGCTAACTGCCCCTCTAGCTATACCTTCACAGATGGCCATTAAAGAAAATGTTACTTTTACCGTTAGCCTGTATCATGCCACTGTTTGAAGAAAATTATAATCTATAAAAACACTGAAAATACCAGTACTGGTAGCACTAGTTTACAGTAGCTATAAAAAATGTGCACAAAATAAAATAAAAATGGTCAAGAGAAAATCGATGCTAAAACAGAAAAGACAGTACCTACATCAATTCCTAAACGAGATAAATGGAAATTAATTAATCATCAGCCTAGCCTTTTCACAACTCCTATAGAACCAGTCTCACCAGGATGCAATGGAATACCAGTATTTTACATGAAGACTGATCTGATCTGACCTCCACAATCCAGTTACTACGTAACACGATATCATGTTTGTCAGACGTTCTGGCTTCTGACTATCCATAACGACTGTCAATGACGTACAACTGACGGCCGGGACCAAAAGCTTAACGTGCTTTTAGAAGCATGGAGGGGTCTCGGTATGTAATGGATGGTCACCCATCCACAGACCGACCTAAGCAAGCGTTGCTTAACCTTAAAGTTCGACCCGTGCAGCTATTATTATTTAGCCACGAGCCCCATTGAGAACAAAGGAAATTATTGTAACAGAAATATTTATTTCAATCTACATACACAGTTCAGCAAGCTTGCATAAATTACATCGTCAACACCTCTACCTTAGAATACATATCAACTGCCTACCATAAACTAATAGTCATAAACTCAACCCGCCCCCCGGGCTGCATAAACCACTTTGGCAATCTCAGCACCGACCAATTAATTGTTGTATCGGCTTTATGACCATTCCTAATCCCGTCCGCCCGACCATCGGCACAATCATTACATGAAAACGGGGGATTACGGCTTAATGAGCACTTTGAGAACCACTCGAGGGACAAAAATAGGTTAGGATGGAAATAAAATCTGTTGTTTTGTATCTGTGTTGAATTGACAAAGGCCTGTAGGAGAAATGTGTGCGAACTTTTCTTTGTTACAAGTCTCAGTACTTAGGGTACATGTAGTTGTTAAAGTCGATGCGATAAGGTAGCAGGTAATTTGTTAAAGTCGATACGATAAGGTAGCAGGTCATTTGTTAAGGTCGATACGATAAGGTAGCAGATCATTTGTTAAGGTCGATACGATAAGGTAGCAGATCATTTGTTAAGGTCGATACGATAAGGTAGCAGATCATTTGTTAAGGTCGATACGATAAGGTAGCAGGTCATTTGTTAAGGTCGATACGATAAGGTAGCAGGTCATTTGTTAAGGTCTATACGATAAGGTAGCAGGCTCTAAGACATTTACTCACAATGTTTTCCTTCAGCGTTTTGAGAGCAGTGGTGATGAAATAATTTACACAAAGTAAAGGGCTTGCCTGGGTTCGTACCCACGACCCACAACTCGGAAGTCGGGGCCGTAAATAGCTGGGCCTCAATTCTGTATGGTGATAATAACTGCACCCGGAATCTTACTACGTTTGTATTTGTATATTATTAATATGATATTAGCAAAATGTCGTGTGTGATCTAAGGAATTGACGTGGTTTCAAAGTAAGGAATCGTTAAGTAGTCATAGTAAATTATGGCCCTGTACCTACTTGATTTTGAAGATTCACTATCGAAATAAATAGTTGATATAAATGCATATCACAAAACTCATTAACACAGCACACAGCTAACACACAATAAACACCCAGACCATCTGAACTTTTGACTTCAAAGCCCCCCACAAATTTTCATCACATTATAAGACTTCAATATTCTTTTTAAAACTTCCGAAGTTGCCACTTACGAATTTTCTCACTTTCGTTCAAGATTATGCTTTAAAAGTTTAAAACTTCAGAAGCCTCGATAAACTCCGATCAAAACGAGAACATTGATATCGGAGCAATATCCCAGCCTTAACTGGAGCTTTGAGCAACGTAATAAGTTTCCATATTTGCTTACACTCCCTGGGGTGCTCTCTCACGCCGGCACTCCTCTTTGATTGGTACTTGCAATGCCTCTAAGTGCAGGCACAGATTAGTATTATGTACAGATATACATACATGTTATGGTAGTGCAGTTGACCGATTTTGTTTGTGTATGCAAATCGAATCGATTGAATAGGCGCCCTCTATTAAATGAGACTTAAATATAACTGGTGAAATATGGGTGTACTATAGGTACATCTCTGCCCCTTCCATGGGGAAATAAGGCGTGATGTTATGCACATCGAATATTTTAAGTATTATTTTATTTAACCACCAAATTGCGAAAATGTCAAACAGAAAGTGCATACCAGAAACAACCTACTCCGTCGCCTAACATCCACTGGATGGGGGGCATCTCCTCAAGTCCTGCGAACAACTGGTATGGCGCTTTGCTTCTCAGCAGGTGAATATGCCTGTCCAGTATGGAGCCGATCTGTCCACTCGAAGTTAGTGGACACCGCCCTCAACGAGACATGCCGGCTTCTCACTGGTTGCTTGAAACCGACCCCGTTAAGAATGGTATATCCACTGACAGGGATTGCGCCTCCAGAAATCCGTAGGTCTATAGCCAGCCGCATTGAGATGGCGAAGCTACAGGACGACCCACGCCACCCAATGCACAACTCTAGTCCAGTGCCACAGAGGCTTAAAAGCCGCAGAAATTTTCTTGGATGCGTGAGTCCAGCCCATGGCAACCCCTCCACAGGAAGACGCGACCTTTGGCAAGAAATATTAAAGCCCCCTGATTACTTCGTGGAACCATCAGAGAGCCTACCATCCGGTCACAAGCTACCGTGGCCTACTTGGAAAACCTTAAATAGACTTCGAACCCAAGTAGGTCGCAGCAAGGACAACCTCTACAAGTGGGGATTCCTGGACGGGTCAGATCTCCGGTGTGTGTGCGGCGTCTCTCCACAGACAATGGCTCACCTCCCATCTTGCACCGCATGCCCTATTACCTGCACACGTGAGGATCTAATGGCTGCATCAGCGAACGGTATTCGCGTTGCTGAATTTTGGGCCAAACAAATTTAAAAACTGTACACATTAAGTACATTCCTTAGTTTTATCTTTGCCATCGACACGCTAAGAAGAAGAAGATTTAACCACCTTATTATGTTAGTGCCTTTTTAAGCATAACTTTTGTCACAACAACAAACGAACAGTTCAATAACAACAACATTCATATTTTCGGAAAGGTAAGCCATACGAGACACCGAACAACACCAAATCTCCAGTTACAATACTATCTATACTTTGTTCTATGCGCACGTTCATACACTCACTCACCCTCACATCCACAACCCCTCACTCTCACTCACACGCCCTCACTCTCATCATCCACTCGCATGCCTGCGTGCATGCTGCATGTGTTGTGCTCCGATTCTCTCTTTTTTTTTCCATATTTCTATAAAACAAGCAGTAAATACATAATTAAGTTAAGGAAGAGCGGAGTCTCCTAACACAGGCACATCTGCTTAAAAGGAGGCTCCATTCACTAGTTGTTACGTTTTACTTGTTAAAATAATAGAAATACTGAATACCTAGAAATACTGAGGTACATGATCGTAAGACATCCCTCCACAAAGGTTAGCCCCCGACTCCTTAGAGTCACGTCCGCGACAAACGACACCATCATTCAGTCCCGTCCGACACCGAACAGCGGATTGATTTTAGATTTAGAGAGTACATTTTTAAATGAAAGATTTTTGTAAATAGTTACTAAACTTCTTCCTTTTTAACCCCCGACTGTTTGATGTTTTAGACAGGGCGATGCACCTCAAGTGGAGTTGGGCAGGACATCTTGTTAGACGAAGAGATGGCCGATGGAGGATGGGATGGATGTTACCGGCACGGTTGGCGCAGTGGTTAAGCGATTGACTGCTGCGCTGCGTGTCGCGGGTTCGATTCCGGTTGTTCCGGGTCTGGTTGTTTGTGTATGTGAGTTTAAATGTTTGTAAACGCACCCACAGTACAGGAGAAATTCCTAGTGTGGGGCAACGTTTTTTAAAAAAGAAAGAAAGAAGAAAGTAAAGCTGTGACCGAATGGTGGCCAAAGAAACCAGGGCCATCCAAAACCGCGTTGGGTGGATGATATCGTCAGAGTCGCGGGAAACACCTGGGTAAGAGACGCACGGAACCCAGAACTATGGCGCAAAAAGGGGTAGGCCTATACCCAGCAGTGGGTGATTCCGGGCTGAGATGATGATGATGATGTTTTAGATAATTTGGTTTCATCGAAAGGTTCGGTAAAGTATGAGGTACCCAATGGAGTAACAATGAAGACCATTGTTTCAGACGGCGTTTCCTATCTGACTACTCTGAGAAGAAAGGCCGAAACAAACTCAGAGGTCACAGTCTCTTTTAAAGTCCAGACATAATCTTGGTCGGAACATGTGAAGACCATATGGATTGGTGTTTGAAATGGTCATTTGAGGAAAGAACCACATAGATTGAGTGGACCTGTCCAATCAGTCCAGTAAAAAATACCTAGTCATTAGGTTTTCTCTAATCCCATGAATTCTCGCCTAGGCCTTATGGGGTGTTTAATTTTTGCAAATAGGTCACACTATCATGTCCTGAAAGGAAAACGTCAAATAAGTCATGCTTTATATTTCTTTATAATATATTTTAAAGCATCATCAGAAACATAGCAATGGAAAATAATAATTATTATCTCCGGTATACACATACCCAATCTTTTGGCCTTGTCTCTTGCCATGTTTTTTGTTTCCATAAATTGCAGTCTGTCGTCACCTTACTGTTGGCCCCTGTCTAATCATACCATCTTTGACACAATCCATTAATCATTTATTTGGTCTTCCCTTACTTATAGCCCACCACACTTATACATGTAAATTTTCTATCAATTTGGAAACTAAGTATAGCTGCACATTTCAGAAGAAAATACGAGTTAATTTTTTTTTTTTTTTGGTTTTTGTTTTGGTACAGGTTTTTCTTACAAAATAGCTATCATGTACAGACAATTAATGGCCTTTTTCTGGCAATATTCCCTTCGATGCAAAACGTACAATTCTCATTGTTCAGATACTCTCACGTACCAGACAAATTGCCGCATCAGACGACTGCGATATATGGTTGGCATTTACTATCGGATTGAAAGATTTCGCTACTAATAGAAAATGGAATCAAATCATTTGTTTTATGTGTCCCGAGGACAATGAAGTTAATGTTTTCGGTATTTTTTTAAATATATTACACTCTGTATATTATACTCTGTATTTAGCTCTATTTATTGTAAATTTATTTGTTATTTAAAAGACAAATTGATGACACAAAACTACTTATGTTCATTAAACGAATCGTCACCCTCTATCATGCTAAAAATCAGTCTGAAATTATTGAGGTACGTACCTATTCAATCGTTCCAACAAAATAGGTACACGCTATAGTTTAAGTTAATTGAAGAAATAGAGTTCACATTGTGGAATTCAATTTTATTGAGTATTGAAATGCTCCAGTAGCTACATTCTACACCAAAAAAGTTATAAGAACCAGTATATCTGAGCATTCAATTTCCTGTCCGTTTATTTTTTGAAGACAAGCAACAAGTCGCCGACCGAGCGTCAACATGAGGCATTGGTGCAATATGGCATCGATTGCAGGTTGATACAGACGCGACGGATGGAGCTAGGAACTGTCTGCGTACAGATTGATTGCGTTCGATATTCGGCTGTGTTATGTGTTGTTATTGCATGTATGTTCCGTATGGTGCCATACGTAAAGAATAGCACCATCCCATTTCTTCCCGTAGGTGTCGGAAAAGGCGAATAAAGGACTCATTAAAGAATGGGCAGCAGCGTTCTCTATCGGTACGGTATACGATGTTTAAAGTCGTAGGACTTGGGGGAGCAGGGCAAGAAAAAGAAAGAAAACAATGTTTTATTTTTGCACAAACAAAACGCGCATTACAAAAAAAAATACACACATAGAAAGTAGCCAAAACCTCGTATTCAACAAATTAAAGTTCAACAACTATGTACAGTTGTTGCTCAGCTAAATGCTAAAAACATCTCAACAAACTCAACTATCTACGTACACGTACGTTTCTTCACTACACTTTTAAACGATAGGTAAATATCCCAAGTTTTCGTAACTAAACAGAACATGGTACAAAGTAATATAATAATTATAATTTAATTTTAAAACAAACAGTTGATACTAACTGAAAATAACAAAACGTAGCTGCAAATAGTACAGTTTCTTATTGCATCAATATTTCATAATGCACTATGAAAACTCCGGGAACGTTGCAATATTGAGGTTTTATTAGATGTGGGAAATTAAATCCGTTTGAGGAAAATTTATAAGATATAGTGGTTACGTCAGGCTCAGGATATTACGACCTACTCTTGTTGATACGACATCATTAAAGATTTGAAAGTAACAGTGTGACGTTGATAGCTCTTAAGCTTGGCAACATATGCAAATTTAATCTTAACCCTGTCAAATGGCGACACAGAAATACCAAAATGGGTTTTAATTTTGAAGGACACTGATATATCAATTTTGAAACACAAATCCTGAATTTGTGTTTCAAAATCAATGTTCTTTATCCTAACACACTTCGCGTATTCATATCATACTTCTGTCACCATGCGTAACACACTAATAGCCACAATCTGAATCTGAATCTTCATATTCTAAATAACCCAATGAATGCTCGTTGAACTGTCACAACATAAGCCATTGTTACTGTAATGTGTAAGTATCACCCAATTACTCCGCTGAACATATCGATATCGGTATATCGATTAACACGTACCCGCTACTAAATATTTCTTCATATCCGTCTATGGTCATATTTTGATTACTTTTTGTATCTCCATGACACGGTTGCTACTTTTACTCTCAATTTGTCCAGAAATTGTTTAATATTTTGCTTTCGTGTGCACGAAACTAACTGTTTTATACTTTAGAACCTAATTTAATGAAGTTAGTCGTCTTGTATATGACTTGGCGTAACTTCAGCTTGCTTTCATTAGAACTACCTACACTTGGGGAGAAATTATATTTTACTCATGAATAATATTAAAATTAACAGAAAATGAACTGTCTCGTTATTCTTTGCCAAGTTCCAAACATGATATTGCTTGCTAGCTAAATATAGATTGTTAAATTAAATTGGATAAACGTTAGACTGGGGATTTAAGGAGGATGCAGTAAGATAGCTGCGAAATATTAAATTAGCAGATCAGTGTTAGGTTGTATGTAGATTTTTTATCTCACATCGGCTTCATAGTTCTAGTAAGCCGGACTACTCACAAAATGATTCGTGACGGCATATATGACTTTACAGAGTTATAATCAAAGTCAAAGTCAAAGTCAAAGCATTTATTTCAATTAGGCACTTAAAAGGCACTTTTGAACGTCAACATTTACATTAAAACAGAATTGATTCTAGTCGCCCATTCCAAAATGTAGTTTTGTATGGAGAAGAACGGGCAAGAAACTCCACCGTTACTCTTTTAAAATGTTTTAAATAGAATTTATCATAGTACATTCATTATTTAATTATATGTGAAAACGATGCACCCAGAATAAAATTACTGTACCAAAATAGGTAACAAAATGCAACTGAAGCAATAAAGATAAATTAATTCTATGATAGATACATGGTGCTCACATATTTACAAACATTGTAAGAGTAAGTATACGATTTTCCTAGAGTTTTAACAAGAAATAAGTCAGTGTGTGAGTGTAAATTTCATTTCATTTCATTTCATTTATTTCATTCATAAAATAATTTACATTGTGTTGAACATATATTGTGTTGAACATATATATAAATCAATGTCATAAATATAATAATTTATATAATTCAATTAGCAACCAGTTTGATTTTATCTAGACTCTAGATTGTCCTATGGAGCAGGACCAGCATGTTTCCAAGCATTCTTATCTTGGATATAATCCTCTAATTTATAATTAATAAGCTTGTTTACAAAGTGTACTTTCAATACGGTTACGTATTACATCTAAGTTTATTCTAACTATTTTCAAGATAACTACGGTTGATTCATCAACATCATATATGTTATTTTTTTTATTTCTTTTTCTTTTTGGGAAGTGATCAAATAACTTCTCCCGCTCTGGGTGGAGCAGGAGTGTCAGACTTTTACTGACTAAAACTCACCCGTGTTCCCTCAGTAGCAGGGTGTATGCCAGCGGCTGCGGTATCTCTGTTGAACAAACTCGCACCCGTGGCAGTCATCGGCCCTTGCGGGCCCCATCGGTTTGTGCTGACATCTCTTTGAGGCGCGCGTGGAACACAACGCGCCGTCGACCTGGGCTTGGTCCTTACCGGACAGCGAGCTACCCATTACTCGCCGTCCGCAAGCCCATGCCTACGGTGGCCGGAAATCGGCCTGGGATTCCCGACGCCCAGGGCGTCTCCGTATCCTGCGGCGGCTGGGGTCGCGAGGGCGCATATGCTGCCTCTCCCTCACGTGCGCCGCCTCCCTCTTCGCGAGCATTACTGCTTCGCTGAAGGAGCTGACGGCTCCCCATGCCCTCTCGCTCCGTACCATGGCCTGGACCAGGGCTGGACGAGAGAGATCGCCGCCGCCGATCGCCTCCACGAGGACACGGCGGTGCTCCACCCAAGCCGGGCAGACCGCTACCGTGTGCTCCACCGTGTCCTTAGGGCGATCTTCGCAGTGGAAACACCCGGGCGTTTCCTCCCGCCCTATCCGAAACAGGAACCTCCCGAAACAACCGTGTCCGGTGAGGACCGGCGTCAGGCGGAAGGTGAGGACGCCATGCCGCCTCTCAAACCACTCCTCAAAGAGGGGACTTACCGCCGCAATCGTGGCGTACCCAGCACTGGGTTGCGACAATCGCTCTCTCCATGTCACCATGAGATCCCGCCGGAGCTCTGTCCGCTGTGCCGCGATTTCCCGCGGCAGCGGAGTTACGCCCCGGCGTTTGGCCTCCTCGCGCCACTCCCATATTTGCGCGAAGACCTTTGCCTCCAGATCCCATGGCGGTAATCCGGCAAGGAGGCCCGCCGCCTCGCCGGAATTCACATATGTTCATAACGCATATTGGTCGACTCAACTACTGTTTAACTTACTTAATGTTGATTGAACTCAAATTAATCGCACTTACGAACGATTAATAAAATGATTTTACTGACGTTTTAATGACGTATCTAATCTATTTTATTGGATAAGAATTACTACTGTATTTTGTTAAATGGCTCCATAAATAAACCTTTGTTTTTTAGTAACATGGAAAAAATGAAAATGGTTAGCATGTGTACTTCTATCTCCTTAGGACACTAAGGAAATATACATATACCATCGCAGAGTTTTCTGTAGACCTTTTAAAGATATACAATTCCGTAGTACATAGTTTTGATCTACCTCTTACAGTTTGTCGTATCGCTGGCAAGCGTCCAAAAATATGTTTTATACGGAATCATAACAACTCTTTGAAATTTTCGGCTTTTCTCTACTATCATATGCATGTGTTATACATATAAACCTTTCGGAAGAAATTATCTAAATAGTGAAGACCGTATTAAAACCAGTTTCGTGGTTTAAAAGAAGTAAGCTGAGAAATAGACAGACGAAAATACAGAATTAATATCTACTATTTAGAGATACACCAAGTTTATTATTCAAGTATTTTATAGCGGTCCACGGTGAATCTATTTTAGACAGATTATTATAATAACCACTACCCTTCGTAGTTATACTAAAAAATAAAGCGGATTTGGTGAAGGTGAAAGTGCTTTAAATTTTTAAGCACATGTGCTTGGTACTGGGCTATGAATAGGCTTAAGGCCCTCCCGTGGGTGTCAATAATGTCTCCTGTACGTCTCGACCTTCTGAATAAATAAGTATGGGACCAATGTTATGAGCCTATTCATACCGTTTTGAACGTTGGTAGAAGGCTGTTTTAATTTTACATTGTCACAGAACATTCTGCGAAATGAATTGTCTACCGTGAACGAACAACGTCTGTATTGGTTGACAACGATACTTTCAAAACTGTTGACTCCCCACGATCCGAAAAGAAAACAAAACTCAAACCACAGTGCGAAAAAATCGTCAACCAATGACTACTGCCAAAAGCTTACGACCAAAACTCATAAAGTGAACGACAACCAAATTAATCTGGAGACCACAATCCATTTTGCCAGTGACCACACAGCATGAAACCCGGAACACATTCCGTTTTAATCAACCCTTTGCAATAATTAAAACTTTCCTGTAATTAAAACGTTAAAAGCCATGAAATCGTATAAAAATGTGTTTTTGTTTCGAATCATTTAACTTGGAGTGCTGTGCTATAAAATAAAAGGATAGTGTCCGTATGGGATTTAATTAAATAGTTTAATTACATTTTAGAGTGGCCACCTAGTGCAGAGTCGCATCTCGACTCGGATCTGCCCAAGATGCTAGATGTAGCGAAATATTGTTTAGATATGATTAAGATTAAGTAGAAGTAGGTAGTACTTTGTTGTAACTTTGGACAGTGTACCTTTCACCCTGTCCAAATCAAACTAATCAGGAAGTGGTCCATCCACTTCATGTTAGTTAGAAACTTACTAATTAAGCAATCGTAAATTCGTAAAAATCGTCTTGTAATGTTGTGTTTTGGTATAAGTACTTACTTATTTATTTCCGTTTGACCTTCCTTACACCTAGTCAAAGTTCATTTAATTTCATTAAAATCACTTTTTCATGAAATAGTCATTAAATTGAATTAAATTAGAAAATTAACTAAGAGGGTAGTGGTGATAATTTTAATATTTATAATTCTGTTCTTATATACACACGTGTTACAATCGCGAAATCATCATTCAACCTTGCACTGACCCCCCCGAGTGGGTTCCCGCATTGTCGTTGCGGGGGGGCTTAGTAACCGTGGTCTCCCATCCACGGTGAAGCCAAGAGGAACCCAACGGTGGGGCCGCTCGTCAGGGCTTTTGCCTTCAAGCCATTGACGTAGCGGCCAAAAAGTAGGTTGCGGTGAGGTGCACCGCAACTGAGGTGGGCCGCGATGTCGAATGGGAGGCATCGCGGCTGAGGGTTACGGGCTGCGGTAGAGGAGGAGTGCCGGTGCTTCTGAGCAGCGCTCTTCCCTTCCGTGGCCTGGACGGGGCCGCCACCGTTTGATGGCGGACGCGGTGGGGCCGCAGGGGAAGAGGAGTGTCGGTATAGCGTTGGCCGCTCTCCCTATCCTCTGCGGCCGAAAAGTGGTAGACGGGACGGCGCGTTGTGTTCCACACGCGCGCCGTCAAAGATGTCAGCAACCACAGGTGGGGTCCGCAAGGGCCGATGCCTGCCAGGGGTGCGGGTTTGTTCGAAAGAGATACCACGGCCCCTGGCATACGGGCTACTGAGGGAACACGGGTGGGTTTTAGTCAGTAAAAGTCTGACACGCCCTCCTGCTCTACTCAGCAGGAGAAGTCATTTGATGATTTCCCACCCAAAAAAAAAAAAAAAAAAAACCTTGCACTGACGGGCAAATAGCAAAGAACGTAAGAAAGTTAGAATTTCCCGGGCTACCTTGGAGCTTTCACCCAAACTCAAAGCATTTATTTTAAATAAATCATTCCCATCCGTTTTGGTGGCCTCGGCGTCCGTAAAATTACTAGTATTAGCTTACCAGCTTTCCTGTCATCTGTCCACAGCACTGAAAAGTTGGCTGGGAAAATTTTAGCCCGTTGCCTGGTTGACTCTGAAGTGCTGTGCTTGACCGATGCGGTGAATGCCTGGAAAATGGCTTGCCCGGATACAGATCGGCCCGTGAACCCATCTTCCCAGAGACAGTGGGATGAGCCGCTCTGCAGGTTGATACGGAATAAACTTATTAATACGTCCACCAATGCTGCTGAGCGTGCTCGCCTTCTGGCTATGGGTGAGTGGGAGTCGACCCTCTGGCTGCAGGCACTACCGTCATAGGCTTACCATGCTGGGTGACTCGACCTTCCGGCTCGCTACTTGCCTGCGTCTTGGCGCTCCTTGCGTGGCTCTGCATCGCTGTCAATGCGGTGAAGGTGTCGACTGCCTCGGACACCACGGCTTTTTTTTTTTTTTTTTTGGGTGGGAAATCATCAAATAAAGAAGTCCCGCTCTGGGTGGAGCAGGAGGGCGTGTCAGACTTTTACTGACTAAAACCCACCCGTGTTCCTTCATTAGCCCGTATGCCAGGGGCTGTGGTACCTCTTTCGAACGAACCTGCACCCCTGACAGGGGACACCATGGCTTATCCTGCAGTAGGAGCGCAGGCCGGATAGCACGGCACGCCAGCATCAATGACATTATCCGTCGTGCTCTTGTCACCGCCGTGGTGCCAGCTGTTCTAGTACCCAATGGCTTGGCACGCGACGATGGGAAGAGACCAGACGGAATGACCATAATGCCTTGGAAGTTAGGTCGGCCTTTGGTGTTCATGTGTCGCTTGACCCTTGCGCCATCCCATTTTTCTAGTACGGCGGGTTGTGCTGGGGCGGCTGCTGCAGGTGCGGAAAACCTCAAACGGCGCAAATAAGTATTCCAATCTTATTGGAACCTACATGTTCGAGCCGTTTGGGGTTAAAACTCTAGGGCCAAGGGGTCCGAGTGCCCACTTAGTTTTCCAAGACATTTCCAAGCGGTTGGTCGACTCTTCACGTGACCAAAGGGCTGGCCTATTTTTCGGCCAAAGAATCGGCATTGCCATACAACGTGTAGGCAATGCTGCCAGCCTTTTGGGCACTTTTCCCGTTGACAACGATGCGGACGTATTTTTTGATACCTTGTGATTATTTTCTTGTTTATATACCTGTACATATTTTATTTTAAGATATGAATGGATTGAAAAATAAAAAAAGTTACACAAAAAGGAAAAAAAATATTCAATAAACCAATTACAGGCACTTTTGAATTGTCAAGGTCGGTGAGTTAGAAAGATGAAGCTAGTTGCCCATTCCAAGGCGTAGGTACCTACCTATGGAGAAGAACGGGCAAGAAACTCAATGGTAACTCTTTTGAAATCATGACATTATTACATAAAGTTGGTTACATCATTATGTTAAAATTATCAATGTGAGAACGATGTAAAAAGACGTGCACATTAAAAGCGCTAAGAGATGAGCAGTCCCTACTGGCAGCGCCCGTTCATGGACATGACGTATGGATCAGCACCATTCAACTCAACCATTTTGAAGGGAACTTAAGGATCCAACACACGCCACCACCAGCGAGACATTTGAGTGAGCATAACATACCTACTCTCAGCTGCCAGGGCACATTCAAGTCAATGAAAGACGTACCCTGTAAATGTTAGCTTTATAGTAGGAACATAGGACTCACACATATGCTATGCACACAAACCACACATACAATACTAAAAGTTTGAATTTATACAATGCAAAGATCTAGCTTTTAGTCACACAGTCTTCAGCAGCTCCAACAATGTTTTTAAATGCTATGCAATTTAGTTTAAGCTACCTTGTGGACCATCACCTTAATCCAATACGCCAAATGCTCACGGTGTACTATTCGTCTATCATGACAAGTATCCAGCTCATAAGCCATGTTCGCCACCTCTCATCACTTTGCACATACTAACCCTTCAGATGACTCACACCACTGCTACCGTTAGATAGCGTTGTAAATAAGAAATGAAAAAAATATTCCTTCCTCACGATTGCGTGGTTCCAGCATTACATTACAGTTTTAATTTTAAACCAACGTTTGTCCTTACGGGATGCTAATTAACTCATGTTAATTGCACTTTGATAATTTAACAGTCGTGCTTGGTAAATTATTCTCTGTAATTGGAGACCACTGGGAGTTTTCATAATTTAATTTGATAAACAACTGTTTTTCGTGGCGTCGCGCGTCGGTCGTGTTCAACGGAAAGGGAAACGTGTTAAGAATTCAAAAAGTATTTCTGATTATAACCTTTATGATTTGTTTATTTATTTTATACCCATTATTTACGGACAAAAAAATGTTAGAGACAACACAATGGAATCAATTCTGTTTTAGTCAAGTTTGTGAGTGTCCCAGCAATAACAGAGATAAAGTCCTCATCATCATCATTTCAGCCGAAAGACGTCCATTGATGGACATAAGCCTCTCCCGATTTGGGGGATTTGCCATAATCGCCACGGTTGGCAGGCGGGCTGGCGTTCGCAGTATGGTGATAAAATACATAGAGAACGCTGCTGCCCATTCTCTAGTAAATCCCTTAGTCGCCCTCGTCTACGACACTCACGGGAAGAAATGGGATGATGCTATTCTTTACGTCCGGCACCACACGTCCTGTCATGAATAATTTATTTTGGATATTTCCATATAGTTTTAATCAGCTGTAATTGTATTGTTGTCCTACTAGCACTTCCCAAGAACGAAAATCGACAATAGACTTCTGCTAACCTTGCCTGTGTCGCAAATATTTTAACAAAAATCGTGTTTACAAAATCCGTGGCAAGTCCCTCCCTATATTATGACACGGTGTAATACCTATTACCTGAGCTCAGTATCATCACGGCGGCGTTTTGTTATCTGTAGTCTGAGCAGTGACAGTAATCTTATAATTAATTAAATCCCCAGTCGTTGTGCCTCATGAATAGTAATAAGCTACGCTTGGGGGATGGTCGGATTGATGGCGAGGAAGATGCAGGCTTACATTAATACTATAAAACCTAGCTGTCAGAACTAAGTGCACCACACTTGATTCTGACAGCTAGGTTTTATGGTGTTTGATCTCAAAGCTGTTGTGGCAGTTAATTTGTTAATTAACGAAGTTAGCATTGCGAGATAAATTGTTAATGGACGCATTAACTTTCTATAAGTCCGTTTAAGCACCTACCACCTATTTTCCAAAATAACACCGCGCGGACCGCGCTGTTATGCAAAAAACCCGTTATCTCTAAATATTTTTCATTATTATAAACTATAGTGATACACCCTTCTTTTTTTTGATGTCCCGCCTAAAGTTCCATAGCCCATACCATTTTTTAACGTGAAAACGTCTTTTCGCTCGGAGTAGCTCGGTAAGTTCAATATTTCTGACCGCCGTAAACATGTAAGATTTCAAACGCTATTAACTACGAGAGTTTTAGTGCTAGAATAATGTTTGAGCATTTAAAATATCAAATCAAATCAAATCAAATATTTATTGGAACTAGAAAGAGGTTTACAAATTTTTAGTGTTCGTTAACAGCTACGATAGTTTAAAAAACTGTGTTGCAGCCATTAGCACCCACCTCCGAGAGAGGAGACGTCGGTGTTCCAACATTGATAATAAAATTAAAGCAATAAAATAAAATTAAAAAGTTATAAAAGAATCTAAAGTAAAAGTAAGTAAGTACATTAACTATTTAAGTAAAATATTAATAACTACATTTAATTCCTATTATTTTGAATTATGAAATTAAATTAAATAATGATATTGTCATTAATTATTGAATTATGAATAATTAATAATGAATAAATTAGGATAAGATCTTCCAGTTCTCTAAAGTGACATGTGTGTATGTGTGAATGTATGTATGTGTGTAAGTCTAGAATATAGATCATATTTATATGATTTTTTCAGCAGAATATAATTTACCTTGACGTCACGCTTCGTGTGCATGCGCATGCGCGCGACCCTTTATTGTTCACAATGACTCAAAATTCCAATTCGTATAGAGCAAAAACGTGTTTAGTTATAAAACTGATTCTGGAGTCCTTGTCAAGAATTGACAAAGCACTACTAAGGCATTGTGAGAAACAACAAAAATATTGGCCAAAATAGGGACATAATTAATTTAAATCTGACAATAGCAAAATAACTCCATTTATCGCGTCATATCGGCTGTAAATATTTACTAAGCATATGCTTAGCAATGAAAACAATCCAATCGAAATGCAATATGCCTAAAAAATCTAGGACGAGCAAATACAATACCTGCGACACTGCCTGAAACCTTATAACAAAATTTGTTGCAAATGGCAAAATATTTTAAGATATCGTCTAATATTGGCAGTATACCTGCTCAAAACTGAAAAATATCATAACCGGTGAAAGCTTACTTCATAAGAAATGTAATGAGCCTACTAAATCTAATATCGGGCGAATACGGCTACAGCTGTATCGGGAGTCATAGGAATTTTTGTTACCAAATCCGAAGTAAAAATGTCTTGTAAAACGTTTTCACGAAAACAAAAGGCGAGCGGCTCGGACCCGAATTGCACCTGATTGTTCCTTTTTAATAAGTAAATCACGCTAACTTACTTCAAATCTTCCGAAAGTTCGTTCATTTAACTACAACTGACTAGCGATTAACGATGTTACCCATCTTGTTTGGTCTTAAGTACCTTTAATGTGAGACCTCTGACCAAAAATAAACTGAAATCTTTTAATAATAATGTTCTTAGCAATCTATCAACAGCGAGTTTTGATTCACAAGACCCCAATATAAACTACGGCACATTTTTTTCTACAGTATGCAAAGAATTCAATAAAGCATGTCCTGTAAAAAAAGTTACAATAACTACTAAACCAAAATTTAGCGAATGGGCCACTACTGGCATTAGAAAAAGCAGAGATATATTATATAATTTGTATCACGAAAAATCATTGACTTCTGATCAGGCCCTTCATAATTATGTAAGAAAATATTCTAAAATATTCAAAAGAGTCTGCGCTCACGCTAAATCTAAATTAATAAGTAACAAAATTAGTATCTCTAAAAATAAAATAAAAGCTGTGTGGCAGGTAATTAACAAAGAAACTAGAAACACAAAACAGCGAGATCAGAATGAGTTAGCTCTAAAAATTGATAATGAAATCATTTCAGATAAGTTACAAGTTGCTGAGACTCTAGAAAATTTCTTTACCAACATCCCAATAGAAGTTACGAAATCTCTCCCCTCATCATCTGTATTAGCTGAATCTCTTCTTAAAGAAAACTTCAGCAAGGACATTCCAAGTTTTGAATTCAAACCCATTTCTATTGCCACAATTAAAACAGCATTTAAAAGTCTTAACATAAAAAACACTGAAGACTTATGGGGGATTTCCGTTAAGGTTCTCGAAAATATCATTGACACAATTGCCCCTGTCCTAACAGGCATATTTAATCAATGTTTAGACAGCGGTACGTTTCCTGACTTAATGAAACATAGTAAAGTAGTACCAATTTTCAAATCAGGTAGTAAGAGTGATCCCTCTAATTATAGACCTATATCTGTGCTTCCAGCATTGAGCAAAATTTATGAAAAAATCATGCTAGACCAGATGTTGTCACATTTTAACTCAAATGGTATTTTACATAGTCGACAGTTTGGTTTCACGAAAGGTCGGTCGACGACTGACGCAGGAGTAAAACTCATCAGTCATATTTTGGAATCCTGGGAGAATTCCCAGGACGCGATTGGCATTTTCTGTGACCTCTCAAAAGCGTTTGACTGCGTTGACCACAATACACTTATCTGTAAATTACACCACTATGGAATTCGTGGACAGGCTGCTGATCTTGTACTTTCCTACTTATCAAACAGGCAGCAAAAAGTAAACGTTAATGGGGCGACGTCCTCGGGGTCTCTAGTTAAGATGGGCGTGCCTCAAGGTTCAATTCTTGGCCCTTTTTTATTTCTAGTTTATATTAATGACCTTCCTTACCTGATGGATAACTTCTCGGATATAATTTTATTCGCTGATGACACTTCTCTTATTTTTAGAATAAATAGAAAAGATACAGATGTCTTACATGTGAATGATAGTCTAGCTGTTCTTTCGAAATGGTTTGCCGCTAATAATCTTTTACTCAATGCGAACAAAACTAAATGTCTTAAGTTCTCGTTACCAAATGTACCCCAAGTAGGTCTAAACTTAAAACTTGATGGGAAGAAACTAGATGCTATCTCGGAAACTGTATTTTTGGGAATTACTTTAGATTCAAAATTGCAATGGGGTGCTCACATTAGAGCTCTTTCAAGTAGATTAAGCTCAGCTGCTTACGCAGTAAGAAAGATAAGGCAGTTGACGGATGTAGCCACAGCTAGGTTAGTTTACTTTGCTTATTTTCACAGTATTATGTCTTATGGCGTTCTGTTGTGGGGATCGGCAGCTGACGTAGATTCAATTTTCATTTTACAAAAGAGGGCAATCCGCGCAATCTATAAAATGGGGCCTCGCGAGTCTCTTAGAAACAAATTTAGCGAAATTGATATTCTAACTCTGCCGTCTCTTTATATCCTAGAAAATATCTTGTACGTTCGCAAAAACTTAGGCCTTTTCAAAAAACGTTGCGATTTCCATAATCTGAATACACGTAGTAAAGATGAAATTGTGATTCCAAAATTTAGATTGACTAAAACTAGCAAGTCATTTCTAATAAACAGTATCCGCTTCTATAACAAGTTGCCAAAGTCAGTTACAGAACTTAGCGATGGAAAGTTTAAAACGCACATCAAACGTATCCTTATCAAAAAAGCATATTATAAGATAAAAGACTACGTTGAAGACAGGGAAGTTTGGCATTAATTCCTTCTGCACATGTGGCTTCCCTGGTACCTCATTAACAGCATATCTATGTGAAAGTCTATTAACTGCTCTCAATGTTCTTTTTATTCTTTTTATTTTTACAATGCTGACATATTCTCGTCATTATTTGACATTATACATCAATTTTAATATCAACTATTTTTTTGTTATTGTCATGTTAATCATGTCACTATGTTTAATTAGGTTCATTTTATTTATGTAGATTATTTTACATATTGTGAATGGGAGAACGTTGTAGGCCTTACAGACTGTAGATTTGTAGACGATTTTCTATTCTGGATTCGTCTAAGTACCTGGTACTTATTTACAGGCCTGCACTGTCCTCCCATACATTTTATATCTGAAAACATTGTTAAAGCCAATCATTTTTAAAAGAGTAACCGTGGAGTTTCTTGCCGGCTCTTCTCCATAGGAAACAACATTTTGGAACCGTGCACCTAGCTTCTGACGTTTCATAAGTGCCCATGCAGGTTTATATGAAATAAAAATATTTTGATTTGATTTGATTTGATTTGAATGAGACACAATCAACACTTACAATCAGCCTGCAATGAAATTCCTTCATTCATTTTCGGGGTTCATAAACAATCAAAAAGACAAAATTAAGAAATAAAATGTCATGTCTTGTCTGTTGTTTTGGATTAAAACATTTCCTTCATTATTGCTTCACGGATTTTTTGTTTCCTGACAGTTTCTTAAATGATTTCGTGTCCGCTATCACAGGGACCACAGCCATCCATTCTTCCACGACACACGTCTAATATTATGTACAGAACAGCTAATAATAATAAATGCTAACATCTGCTATACCTACCACAACTTACTAAACTTAGTCCACGAGATAACACCTAAAACCCACCATGCTCCTACCAAAGTTGTTTGTCATCCTTTAAACGTGAGTACAGAAATTCGGCTTATTAGTCAACTCGCGCGAAGATAATTTATAATGAAATATAATAGATTTTTTCATTTTCAATATACAACGTGTTATAGGTAATTACAGCAAAAAGTAATTTGATAGAATTAGGTACTTTTTCTACAGAACCTTAAATCCTGAAACCTTGATTATTTTAAAAACGAATAGAACATTTGAACATTGTAAGTATAACAATAAATTCTTTTGATTCAAGAAAATTGAGAAGTAGGTGAGTAGCTTGAATGAAGCTACGTACCTAAATACTTAGAGTTTATACGCAAATCGCTATGGCTTGGACGTTGGAAACAGAAAAGTAGCAAGTGTGACTCAATAACAGTAGGTACCTATTGCTAGTAATTTTTTTAAACTAACATAACGTCACGCCTTGTTTCCCGAAGGGCTAGGTAGAGGTGTACCACGAATGCACCCACATTTCGTCAGTTATTTTAAATTCCAGATAGAAAAATACAATTACACTTTGCCCGACCTGGGAATAGAACTCAACACCTCATGCTCAGCAATAGCACTTGCGACCACTACACCAACGATGCACAACAAAACTACTTCATCTTATTTATTTGTTAACTGCACAATGTACACAAACATATTTATATGCCAAGCTTATAAATAGTGAATACCTACGTGACCCTGTTAGGGCGCGGCAAGATAACTTTAAACTATTAATACATATTACTGTGAGATCTAATACGACGTAGATTAGGGACTTCCACACTTAAAATATAATATTAATTGAAAACTAAAAGTACGTCACAGTTCTACTTACTTATATGCCATCGTCACGTCACGCGTTAAGTCAATTGTTCCCATTTTGAGCAGGTAGGTGTTTATTTGCTTACCAACAACACAAAAACAGGTTACACTTCACACAATCCTACATTAGAATCTATTTGTGTAATGGTCAAAAGCTTTCTCGGAAAATGTCGGCGATCTGCGTCTAGTACTAGGTACCTACTCTACTTATATACGTCCAAGGAGTAGTACCTAATGGATAAAATCTAATAGATAACTCAGAAAGTGTTCTGATGTTTGTCTGTTATTCATGGTAAGAGGTTGTCCCAACTTGTGTGGGAGAAAGAATTTATTCATATTATATCTGAGCTTGCTGGATTCCAAAATGTTTGCCTAGAAAAAGATAGATAGGTATTCAAATCAGCATTTTGACACAAAGAGGAGTATAGGGATGTCTAACTTCGGAATAAAGGCAAACAAGGAAGAGACAACGTAACATAAATTTGAAGGCGCGTCCCTAGCGCCATCTAGTTGGATCAATTGAAGACCTTATTTTGGCATTGACATCTATGAATGAACATTGTGCGGACGAGAGTGACAACGGTGGTGTCAGTGTCACTCTAGCGGAACGTCATGAACGTCAAGCAGCCATCTGACGGACTCGGGCAGTTTTTGAGAAAAACGGTGGCGTGGTTTAGACGATCACGACGGATCGCTTACGTCCTGAATCTTAATCGATTTTCATCCGAGTGTACTTGTGATATTTTTGTAGCTCAAATTGAGGACCCTGATTATAAGGCTGCTGATCGAAGACCTGTCAACTTATTTCTAGAATACCTCGCACGATTACCCACTTTAAGATGAGTGATTCTGATACAGATACCCACGTGCCTATATCAGAAGTGGGATGCGAGCGACACTCAGATAAAGATACTCAGCCGCATAATCAACCTAGCAATAGCGGACTGCTCAACAATATTGAAGCCCTGTTAACCCGTTTGTTACCGATGCCGCAGCAAACACTGCAGTCTGTAGCAAACACTAACGCGATTCAGTTGATCAAGTTCGACCCTGATGATGAAGATGCTGATGTTAAGGGCTGGTGCCCTGTTTCCGAGTTGATTGTTAACAGCAAGAAACTGAGTGGCGTGGAACTTTTAGTTGCTCTGACAACTGCACTAAAAGGACGAGCGGCATCTGTCTTGACTAAGTTGCGTTTGGAAGACTTAACCTGGGAAATTGTGAAGCAAATATTGCTGGCGAAATTTACAGAGCCCAAATTGATACGGGACTATTTTTATGATGTATTGCGCTTTCAGATCGGAGCAAAGGAGACTGCTAGTGAATCAGCTATGCGTTTAAGGGCACTGATCGAAAAAAATCCCTAAAGTCGATATGCTAGAAGAGGCAATCGTTGGGTTTGTTGTTTCTGTTCTAAGCTCCAAAGACCACATGATTCGTCGTGAACTGAACTCCTATGCTATCACAACTCGTGCTCAACTCTTCCGGACCCTTGGCGGGAGTTCCTTAAAGCGCCGAGCTGAAGATAATGATGGAAATGACAATAAGGCAAAAAGACCTCGTCTGTCAGACTCAAAGTTCAATGGAAAGTGTCATCGGTGTGGAGTTCCTGGACATAAAATAGCGGACTGTAAAAGGCGACGTGATGATCCTGCTAACTGAGCTGATGGTTCCAACATGGATCAGGTCAAGGACAAATCGGCACCAACAACCTGTTTCACGTGCGGGAAATCCGGCCACGTGTCTACGACGTGCCCTGAGAAAAGAAGCAGAGCAGTGGTGAGGGAGGTCAACAGTTGCGAGCGGTAAACTTCGAGAGGTAAACTCACGACGTCATCTGGTGAGCATATCCGTTTCCTTTTTGATAGTGGCTCCTCTTGTTCTTTGATTAAATAAACTATGTCTTCGTATCTTAGGACGTTTATCCCTAACTATACTCGGATTGTTAGTCCGTTGTACCCTCTTACAAAGCTAAAAAGAGGCATTAAGTGGACGGAAAAATACGAAGAAATCAGACAAAACGTGGTTCATATTCTCACGTCAGAGCCGGTCTTGACAATTTTTGACCCTAAACTGCCAGTAGAGCTCCATTGCGATGCCAGTTTGGTGGGATACGGAGCCATAGTTATCCAAAGAAAGAACAATGTGCCACACGTAGTGGCTTATTTCAGCCGCCGCACGACTGAGGTTGAGTCTCGTTATCATTCGTATGAACTGGAGATTCTGGCAGTCGTACGAGCGGTTGCACATTTCCGTCATTTTCTGCACGGCCGGAAATTCACAGTTTATACAGACTGCAACTCGTTAAAGGCGCCTAAATCAAAGGTCGATTTGACACCCCTCGTTCATAGGTGGTGAGCCATGCTTCAAGTGAGGGGAAAGGCATGGAATACGCCGATTATTTGTCGCAAAATCACCAACCTGAGATTACATCCATAGAACATTATAAATAAATTTTCGGACGGTGACTTACCGGAGAATATTGCACAAACTTATGACGTTCGGAATGGTATTCTATACCGGAAAATTAACCGCAATAAAACTGTTTCCTAACTACCAATAGTACCTCGCTCGTTAGTATGGACACTAATCAATCACATTCATTCAAAAATTCAACATTTAGGTCCCGATAAGACTCTGGACAAAATTGATTAGCCATATTGGTTCCCCGAGATGTCGAAAAGTGTTCGCCGGTTTGTCGACTCATGCATAATATGTAAAGCTTCGAAAGGTCCCTCAGTTGCCCAACCAGTAAGACTTCATCCCATCCCTAAAGTTTCAACACCTTGGCACACGCTGCACATAGATTTCACTGGGAAATTGACGGGTAAGAGTGACCAAAAAGAATACTGTTCTGTCATCATTGATTCGTTCACAAAATACGTCCTCTTAGAACACACCACCTCTTTAGATGTGGCCAGTGCCATTATGGCGCTGAAGAAAGCTGTGTGTTTGTTCGGGTCTCCTAAACGGATTGTAGCAGATCAGGGTCGCTGCTATATTAGCAGTGAATTTAAGAAATTTTGTGCAGAACAGCACATTGACCTTCACTTCATCGCCACTGACTCAAGTAGAGTCAATGGTCAGGTCGAAGGTGTAATGCGAACTCTAAAATGTTTACTTACGATCATTGAAAATGATCCGCACAAAATTTGGAGCGATGAGTTAGGCAATGTGCAACTTGCTCTAAATATTACAAGGTCTACCGTGACAAAATTTACTCCGACTGAATTAATGTTTGGAGTTCAATCGTACTCGTTGGGAATTTCTAATCTTTCAACAGGAAATGGTCCACACGATCGCTTATTTTTAGAAGCGATACGCTTAAATGCCTCCAAGAATATAGAAAAAGCTGCTAACGCTGAGACTGATCGTTTTAATCGCGGAAGAGCTGTAAAGCCATTTAATAAAGGTGATTTCGTTTTCGTAAAAAGTTCAGAACGCAATCAGACGAAACTTGACCGAAAGTTTAGAGGACCTTTCGTGATCATAAAAAGTGTTGATGGTAAGTACCATCGTTTAACGTACGGCAGGTGCCATGCCGTACGTTAAAGTATTCGCACGAAAATTTGCATTTGGTGCCGGGAGGTCACGAAGGCTTAATGGTATAGGCTGTAGACATTATGGATGACGAGGAGGCCGCGAAGGCGGTAGATGTGCAGTCAGAAGGCATTCCTGATACCGATTTTGAGACTATGTTGGCTCGCAGTGTTGACATCCTGACTGCAGATTTTGCTACTCTGACTGCATCGTCTGATATGGTCCTGTGACCTATGACGTAGAAGTAGACATCCACCGAGCATAGTGTTCAGACTCTAAGGTACGTTCAGATTATGTGATTCAGGTGTGGGTGTTGTTGTCCGGTTTTGCCTGTTGGTTGGTAACTCGAAAGGACGCAATCCCAGAGACGAGATGTTGTCCGGTCCTGGCTAGAGTGCTAGCAGGTTCGTAGGGACGCATTCGTCTGTGTGATACGAATGGGTAGTATTGTCCGGGCTTAGCGGTGCTAGTCGAAGGGACGTATTATTCCAGTTCGTTGACGTGGGTGATGGCTAGTCGAAGGGACGGTGTTGTCCGGTCTTGCACTTGAGGCAAGTCGAAGGGACGCATTTGTCCGGGCTACGCATCATATGAGGAAAGAGAGTGGTCTAGTCGAAGGGACGGTGTTGTCCGGTCTTGCACTTGGGGCAAGTCGAAGGGACGCATTTGTCCGGGCTACGCATCACATGAGGAAGGAGACTGGTCTAGTCGAAGGGACGGTGTTGTCCGGTCTTGCACTTGGGGCAAGTCGAAGGGACGCATTTGTCCGGGCTACGCACCATATGAGGAAGGAGAGTGATGCGTGTTGAGAGAGTGATGCACTGGCATGTCAGGGTGGACGAGCATGATGATTGGCTGGTACCTTCTTGTTGCAGGAATATTTATTCGCCCGAGGACGGGCGATTGTCAGTCCGGCCGTGAAGGCGCGTCCCTAGCGCCATCTAGTTGGATCAATTGAAGACCTTATTTTGGCATTGACATCTATGAATGAACATTGTGCGGACGAGAGTGACAACGGTGGTGTCAGTGTCACTCTAGCGGAACGTCATGAACGTCAAGCAGCCATCTGACGGACTCGGGCAGTTTTTGAGAAAAACGGTGGCGTGGTTTAGACGATCACGACGGATCGCTTACGTCCTGAATCTTAATCGATTTTCATCCGAGTGTACTTGTGATATTTTTGTAGCTCAAATTGAGGACCCTGATTATAAGGCTGCTGATCGAAGACCTGTCAACTTATTTCTAGAATACCTCGCACGATTACCCACTTTAAGATGAGTGATTCTGATACAGATACCCACGTGCCTATAAATTAAATGACATGTTTATTTATGTAAGTATAAGACCTGCTTACATATATAAACGTTTCATAATACAACATCACGGCTGTAATCCCCGCAGCTTTTTTTTTTTTTTGGGTAGGGATTCATCAAATAACTTCTCCCGCTCTGGGTGGAGCAGGAGGGCGTGTCAGACTTTTACTGACTAAAACCCACCCGTGTTCCTTCAGTAGCCCGTATGCCAGGGGCTGTGGTATCTCTTTCAAACAAACCCGCACCCCTGGCAGGCATCGGCCCTTGCGGGCCCCATCATTGTTTGTGCCGACATCTCTTTGAGGCGCGCGTGGAACAAAACGCGCCGTCGACTTGGGCTTGGTCCTTACCGGACAGCGAGCTACCATTACTCGCCGTCCGCAAGCTCATGCCTACGGTGGCCGGAAATCGGCCTGGGATTCCCGACGCCCAGGGCGTCTCCGTATCCTGCGGCGGCTAGGGTCGCGAGGGCGCATATGCTGCCTCTCCCTCACATGCGCCGCCTCCCTCTTCGCGAGCATCACTGCTTTGCTGAAGGAGGTGACGGCTCCCCATGCCCTCTCGCTCCGTACCATGGCCTGGACCAGGACCGGACGCGAGAGATCGCCGCCGCCGATCGCCTCCACGAGGACACGGCGGTGCTCCGCCCAAGCCGGGCAGACCGCCACCGTGTGCTCCACCGTGTCCTCAGGGCGATCTTCGCAGTGGAAACACCCGGGCGTTTCCTCCCGCCCTATCCGAAACAGGAACCTCCCGAAACAACCGTGTCCGGTGAGGACCTGCGTCAGGCGGAAGGTAAGGACGCCATGCCTCCTCATCCCCGCAGGGTTAGGGCAGCGGTGTACTTTTATTACAGCCACATTTCGCCGGTTATGTTTAAGTCTCATTTAACAAGGAACGAGCCTATTGCCATCATCCGGGAACAAATCCAGACTTCGGGCCGCTTATGAGAAATTTCTTGTTGTAAAAACCCAAAAAACACTTTGCCTGACCCGGGAATCAAACCCAGGACCTCATGCTTTACAGTAGCGCTTACTACCACTAGACATACAAGGCAGTCCAGGAAAAGATAACCTACTAACCTATTCTCAGGGGCGTACCAACAGAAAATGTCGCCTAGGGCACACATCACATTTGCGCCCCTTCGTACATTATCTTCTCGGTCTACACTGACCAAAGCTAGGTCGTATAACCTTTCTTAACCAATTATAGCCTTCAACAACGAAGGTATTCATTTCAAGTTGCAAAAAAATCGTTCACAAATTGCAATGCTGCAATTTCAATCAGAATTTGAATAGAAATGGGCAGAAATACGCTTTCATCCCCATAGTGCACAATAATTTCAAGTAGCTCTTCAGATTTCTTAGATATATCAGTATGAAATGGTTTATTAATAAATAATAATAATAAATATTTTATTTCAGATTAAAATCCATATGTTGTTAGTTAAAGTCTTAACCTAATGTTAGTAAAATTATATTTACAAAATTGAAACGATACGGATACGGCTGGACACGTAGATGTCAGCATCTACGTGTACAGCCGTATCCAGTGAGCCAGCATGGGGCTGTCCCACCTATCACACAATACACTCAGGATGCTGTGGGAGCTAGCACGTATCCTACCGAGAATAGAAGCGCACCGTTTCCGCATAATGGCATGAAAACCATCAACTCTGGCTTCGGTGAACATCCCGGAAGCGCTACAAAAGCGTGGTAAACCCAACAGCATCCTGAATACATTATTATATTGGACACGCAGGGCGTTGTATGCCCTCAGCGTATACCTGACCCACAGACTGTACGTGTAAAAAGACTGGCAGTATGCTCTGAAAAGGGTTAATTTGACTTGCGTCGTACAACGTGCAAATCTGCGGATCAGCATAATACCTCGGACAGCCATCGCCCTGCGTTCCCTTTCTATGTCTTGGTCATCATTCAGGTCATGAGTGACTCAGGTACTTAAATTTTGATACTCTGGATAACGGAGTATCATTTATGGTCACATCTGGCACGTTAGTGTAACATTTGGTGCCAGCCTTGAATACCAATAATTCTCATTTTTTTGGATTGTACCTGAGTCCATGAGTGACTGCGTAATCTTCACAGATCTTAACAAGCGTGGCTTGACCAGACTCAATTAATCGAATGAACCCCAAGATTAGCACTAGCCCCTGGAGCCTCATGCTTCATGGTGTTACAGAGGCCATTGCATATCAACAAGTAGACCGATTTTTTTTTTATATATTTGATTTTGCTGACTCCGCGCTCCCCTTCGATAGGCGCCTAGGGCTCGTGCCCTGCTTGCCCCACCCTAGTTACGCCTCTGCCTATTCTTAATAGTCCTGAAAAACACATTACGTATCTACACAGATCCTGAACTACCAGATATGGTGCAGGTTATCGCAAATGTATTCCGAATTCAAGAGTTTGCATCTACGTGCTTCGTATGTCTATAGGTTACAATTGAAATCGTTTGTTCAAAACTGTTCGAGCTAAGTTTGACTGAAGTTTCATTCGTGCGGTATTCGGAATACTTAATAGTTTTCTGTAAGAGGAACTGGCCAAGCCATGATGTATAAAAATTTGCCCGGTTTTGCTTGAGTTCAAAGATTTTAAAATGTTCTTTTGATCTTGTGGTTTCCTACTTGCATAAGGAAAGTTCCTTTCTTGACATGGACTTCCTAGAAAGTAATGCCTCACAAAACTATTACCTACATACATTGCACTTCGGCATTTCATAAAATAGCTAAGATTTAATATAAATTTATTTATTTATTTTATTATTTATGTACACACAGTAAAATACATAGGAGATACGGCATAATAACAAGTGAGTACAAAGGCACTGCTTATTTCTTTAGAAATTTCTTCCAGCAGACCTGCGAAAGGAGAAATGAAAAAGAAATGTAGACAATAGTGTGTGAGAACACGATAAGGAAATAAGAATATGTGACGTCTTAAACTAAAATATACTTACACATATAATGCAGAACATTTACATATACTTATATAAATACATATTTAATGATAATATAAACAGATATAAATAAATATATATAAAAACACAATTATGAGGAAAGGTAATGCTCTTTTACTCGACATTTGAATAAGGAGATAGTTTTCAAGTCACGAATGCTAGGCGGAAGTGAGTTCCACAATCTTACAGCATGGACAGAGAAGGAATAAGAATAATAACTAGTTTTATGGGGATGTGATTTAAGGAGGAATCTGAGGTGTGATCTACATGGTGCGTCGCTAGGACGAGCGTAAGAAAAACGCTCACGCAGGTAGGAAGGATAAGAAGGGTTGTGTAAGATGTTGAAAAGGAGACATAAAATCCGAGTGTTCCTGCGAAGGCGGTTTGGGAGCCACTTGAGTTCCTTGCGAAGGTGAGAAACGTGGTCATACTTTCGAAGACCGAAAACAAAGCGAATGCACAGGTTTTGCAGGCGCTCAAGCTTATTTAATAACTCCTCAGTAGCATCCAAGTAGCAGGCGTCGGCATAATCTATAATCGGCTGAATGAGTGTTTGGGCCAAAGAAATTTTAGTCTTCAAAGGCAGGAGACTTTGAAGGCTTTTCAACGAATGAAATGAGTAATGTACCTTTCGACTGACCTCATTGACCTGAGCACGCCACGAAAGATTGGAATCGATAATTACACCCAGATCTTTAGCAGTTTCGGAATAGTCAATGAGAACACCATCGAGATATAAAGGCATCAGAGATGCAACAACAGACGCATTACGAACGAATCTGCTGCCTATGATCATGGCCTGGGATTTAGTTGGGTTAATTTGCAAACCAAATGACTTAGCCCAGACGCTGATGGAAGCCAGGTCACGATTCATTGCAGCAAGTGCAGAGCCCGCGTCAGCTACAGTAAAATGCCGGTAAAGCTGCAAGTCATCTGCGTAGAGATGAAAACTAGAGGAAATTACTGTGGTAACAAGGTTTACGAAAATTGAAAACAGAAGAGGAGAGAGAACGCTACCCTGAGGAACACCCTCAGTGAGGCTACACCAATCAGAGAAGGACTCCTCCAAGCGAACACACTGAGAGCGTCCTCGGAGATAAGAATTGAACCAGTCTAAAGAGGAAGAAGAGAAATTGATAGATCGGAGGATACCTAGTAAAATATCGAAATCCACTGAGTTGAAGGCGCTACTAAAATCAAGCAATACAAGAACAGTAAGGGACTTATTTTCCATTGCCCAGCGGATGTCGTCAGTTACTTTGAGAAGCGCGGTTACAGTACTGTGACCCGAGCGAAAACCGGATTGGAAAGGGGAAATCAACGAGTTTGACGCCAAGAAACAAGATAGTTGTCTATGAACTATGTGCTCAAGAACTTTAGATAGAAATGGAAGAATAGAAATAGGTCTGAAGTGGGTTAATAGAGTAGGATTATTAGTTTTAGGTAAAGGTATAATATGAGCCTGTTTCCAAACTGACGGGAAGGAGCTAGAGGAAAATGAGTGGTTGAAGATGTGAGTGAGAACAGGAAGCAACGAAGAAAGGATAAGAGTTATCATTCTTGAACACAACTTATCATTACCGACTGCTGAAGAAGTAATTGCAAGAATAGATTTCTTGACGTCATCCTCAGTAACATTGCTAAGCTTAAATTGAGAACACTGTGGCAACGACAAACTAGCAAGACTCTCTAGTGTCGCAGCTTTGACAGATGGATCAAGAGAAAAGGGAAGGAGAGAGAAGTGTTTATTGAGATCATTGAGATTCACATCCTTACACTGGTTGGAAGGTGACTTGCCTATTCCTACAGATTTGAGAAATTTCCAAACGTCGGAAGAATTGCGGTTATTGAGTTGCTCGTGGAAATAGCGTCTCTTAGCATCTTGACACAGATGACTGCAGCGATTACGTAAGGATTTGTAATAAGAGAGATTCAGCTCTGACGGTCTGCGCTTATATCTGCTCTTAGCTTTATCCCTGCGAGCCATAAGCTCTTTAATTTGCAGCGTTATCCAAGGTGCAGGGTTATGCTTTAATTTGACACGGCGGATAGGGGCATGCTGATCGTATAGTTCGAGAATGGTTGTGTTAAAACACTTAACCTTATCCTCGATGTCATCCTTCTCGACTAGAGGGGTCCAGTCGAGATTGCCAGCATTACGCTACAAAGCCTCTAGATCTATGCCCTTGTAGTTACGGAGATATGAAAGTTGCAACTTACGCTTGGGAACACGGATGCGATACGAGAGGTAAATAAGATCGTGGTAAGAAAAAGTAGCCGTAAGTTGACCATGGTAAGAAACATTATTAGGAGAGGAGACGATCATAAGATCTAGATAAGAGGGTGTACAATTAGGAAAGTAGTGAGTTGCAGAAAGTGGCAAAACATGAAGATTGAAAGAGGACAAAAGTGAAAGTAGCTTAAGGGAGCGAGAGTCATTTTTAATCAAGCAAGTATTAAAGTCACCCATTATAATAACGTGCTCGTACATGGGGCAAAGATTACTGAGAGTTGAGTCGAGGGAGTCGAAGTAGTCAATGTGAAGATTAGGACTATAAAGCACGGCTAGCAAAACTTTTGTGTGATGAACAGTAATTTCAAGAAACAAGTATTCAGCCGACTCAGAATACCGTGAAGGAGATGAACTGACCACCCTGTAGGGCAAATCAGCACGCAAGTACATAGCAATACCTCCTCCACCTTTGCCGGTCCTATCATTACGGATCAAAACGAAGCCGGGGAGTGAGTATTGTGTAGAGAGGAGAGACGGCTTCAAAAAGGATTCCGATATCAAGAGCGCATCCAGATGAGCACTACTAAATGATGCCAGAAGGTCAGAATAGTGACCAGGAACACTCTGAGCATTTATGTGAGCTATATGCAGATTTTTAGGGTCATTTGAAAAAAGAGAAGATAGTTTATCATGCAAAGTAAGAGGTAAGGAAGAATCACTGTCTGCACTAACAAAACTAGTAGAAGAAGAGCACGAGAAGAAGCTGTCGTTAAGATCAGCTACATCATCCATGAATATACCTAAATTATAATATAAATATAGTATAAATATCTATACAATAAGAGTAAATAAACTAACGTAAATATAAAAACTAAATTACACTAACAATTAAAGATTTTCCTTTGAGAAAAACCTCCCCCACTCGCTGGTATATTGGCAGAAATTTTACAATAACTAAGTTACACAAAAATAAGATCAATCATGTAGGAGAAAATCTAAACAAAATAAAATAAAATGATAACATAGCACTGTACGTAGAATGGAACGCGACACAATGACGAATGCGTTTGAGTAGGAGCAGTGACACTGACATCTGTCTACATCCGTCGCATTGTCAATTTTGACAAATCATCATAACCATTTCTCTCGAAGTCGACCCCTATTTAGTAAAAAACATGTAAGTTACATACCGGCAATAATAAAAATAAAAAGTAAAATGATTAGCAGTGAGATGTTATACATAACTTATTTAACTACCGGCCCGAGAAGATTGTTATCATACAAAACGGCCAAGTTGAGAAGTTGTGAACTAAATGGGCTGACAAAAAACAATAACAACGAATGTGTTACTTGCGCAAACGCGTCTTCCTCGTTCTCTTAGCGGAAGTATCCAAGGTTGCGGCTTTAGGAGATACAGGTTCTTCAGATTGCGCAGAATCCTCGGTGTCGACTGAACAAGACGGGAATTTGACCATTATGTCGTGAAGTTCGTCCGCCGTTTCGATCTTCCGGCGGGATTTGTCTGGGCAAATAACAACAATCTTGCCTTCCATAGACCAGCAATTTGGCATACCGAAATGCTTACGAGCAGCCACAAACACACGATGCCGAACTTGTGTTAAGAACTCGGAGATGGTGATCCCGGTACCCTTGAGAGCTTTCTTGCTTTCCCACACCAGTTGCCGATGCTCCATTTTGAAGAATCGTACTAGTATGGGTCGGGCCTTCTGCTTTGAGAATCCGAGTCTATGACAAACATGGATAACATTCTTGTCCTTGCATACCTCTGGCAATTTAATTTGGTTGGATATGATGTTGTGGACCACATCTAGTAACTTTTCGTTATCCCTCTCCGGGACACCATGGAACAGCAAGACTTTTCTTCGCATGATGGTTTCATGCCTATCGAACCCAGCAGCTAGCAGCTCAATTTGAGTTTTTAATTTGGAGAGTGCTTGACAGACAAACAGCTTAAACTCTGAGAACTCACGTGCAATCGATGCGATGTCTGGTGAAGCTGAAGTGGTACCAGTGGCTTCTTTTATTCGATTTTAATTAAATGTGTTTAGATCAATAATAAGATAATCAATCAATAATAGCGTACCGGAAGACGTAGAGTAGGAAGGCATCCCACAAGGTGGACCGATGACCTTGCGAAGACCGCGGGTATCCGCTGGATGTGGGAAGCACAAGACCGGTCGAAGTGGAGGAGCCTGGGGGAGGCCTATGTCCAGCAGTGGACGTCTTTCGGCTGATATGAGATCAATAATTAAGATTATGAAAACTAACTTTTATCGCCAACTATACCTTCGTTTAGGTTGTATTCTGCCTTAGTTCGATCATTATTCCACAAAAGAAATAAAAAGTTGCACTGCTCTAGGAATGTAACAGTATTTGTTCATTCTGAGCAAAATCATAGCGACTGGTTAAGATTCTCCCCATATGCTCCCATTAAATCATAGTTACGGCACTATCCTCGTGGCTCGAATATTAATCAATTTAACTTAACCCAGGGTACCTACTACATATTCGCTATCATTAATTGAACTTTGTAATTAGTTTTTTCTTAATAAAATTATTGTTAACCGTATGCAATTTATGAAAAGTTAACGTCGTTATTCATACAAAAATTTTGTTTCTATATCCAATTTGATGGATGTTCAATACGTTTTGAAAAGGCACATTTCATAATCATTTTACACTTTCTTTTTAACTAACCCTTTACGGATGTCCTCGTGGACACGATCGGCGGCGGCGATCTCTCGCGTCCGGTTCTGGTCCAGGCCATGGTACGGAGCGAGTGTGCATGGGTAGTCGTCACCTCCTTCTGCGAAGCAGTGATGCTCGCGAAGAGGGAGGCGGCGCACGTAAGGGAGAGGCAGTATATGCGCCCTCACGGCCTTATTCGCCGCAGGAGACGCCCTGGGCGTCGGGAATCCCAGGCTGATTCCCGGCCACCGTAAGCGTGGGCTTGCGGATGGCGAGTAATGGGTAGCTCGCTGTTCTGTAAGGACCAAGCCCAGGTCGACGGCGCGTTGTGTTCCACGCGCGCCTCAAAGAGATGTCAGCACAATGTGATGGGGCCCGCAAGGGCCGATGCCTGCGACGGGTGCGGGTTGTTCAAAAGAGATACCGCCGCCCCTGGCCCACAGGCCACTGAGGGTACACGGATGGGTTTTAGTCAGTAAAAGTCTGACACGTCAGTTATTTGATGATTTCCCACCAAGAAAAAAACCCTTTAGGGATATTTTTTAATTTGTAATTTATTTTAAAGGCAATAATATTAAGGCAGAGATAATATTAGGCATATTAGGTAACATTAGGGCAGGGAAGGCCAATAATTATGTCTGTCTTAATGAAACGGGTTTTTTATTCAGACTCTGAATTCCCTGGTAGGTACTCGTATGTACCTAAATATGATTCATCTTTGTGTTTTAATTAAAATCAGCAAACTATTTGTAAATTCTTTTGTACAATCAACACGACACAGCAAAAATTCCAGACTGAAATCCAGCTGTATGTAGGTACTATCGCTTTGTATCTAGAATCTAGACGGCACCCGCTGTGAGCCGTCAAATATAATTTTATTTTCTTTGTGTAGTCCGAGAGCAGACATTCGCTTATTGTTATTATCCATTATAAGTATTATAGTCTTTGTTTTGAAAGGCTTTCCAGTCCGAATTGCAGAAGATAACGAATTTTGATGTGCCTTGATTTGTTTTCATAAAAATAACGATACAAATGTTGTTGCAACGGTTATTAAATTTAGGTTGCAATTTTCTGCTGGTTCGAGACCAAAGACAAACTTCGTATTGCTTTGAAACACGATAAGAAGACTTTTATTGTAACCAGCCTGGCTTGCACAATCCATTTCTTTTTTAGCAATTACCTACCTACCTATTTTTGTACTTGGTGCATTCTTCTTTGTCTCTTTGTGTCTATATAATGTCGACCTCATAATTAAGTTATCCCCGTAAGGTGTGTAGAATGTCAGTAGAGAAATGAAATGAAGAATGTTAGAGATTTTGTACTAGTTCGGGAACATATGTTTCTTCCCAAGACGAGTCGACATGTATTAGCTACTTTGTTAGCTTACAATATACACGCAGTTATTGATAATTTAACTGAGACTAGGTTAAGTGACGAAACAGTATTATCAAGTACTTCTAATAATACTGTAATTAATTCTTTAAACTTTTAGACACGACAAAAGAGAAGCATAATAAGTGTATTTTACTGTATCACCAAAATATAAATCGCTTCTCTGGCAAAATTCTAGACGTGGAAATGTTAATAGATAAATATCATATGGATATCTTATGTTTTACTGAAACTTGGTTAAAACCGGATAGGATGTTATTTAATGTAAATAATTTTACAGTTGCCAGTGCGTACAATAGGTCTTCGATAGGGGGTGGTACTTTGATATTGTGTAATAGTTGTTTTAGATATAAGGAAAGAAAGGATATCACCGCTTGCTCTGTTGATCGCTTATGTGAGGTAGCATGTGCGGAGGTTGAGGGCCATACTTTCTTATCTGTGTATAGACCACCAGCCACGAATTTGTCATCATTTTTGATAGTTATGGAAGAAATATTAGGTAAACTTTTCAAAGATAATAAATTAGTTTTTGTGTGTGGTGACCTAAATATTGATTTATTAGTTAATTCACCAGAAAAAGTAAGCTTATCTCTTTGTTTAAATCATTCAATTTAAAATGTATATTTAATGAAGCGACTAGAATAACAGCAACCACAGCTTCATGCATAGACAACGTATTTACTAATTGCAAAATAAAGGACTCATCCTTAATTAGTGGCGTCAGGTCAGACCATACTGGTCAGCTTGTATTGTTTGACTTAGATCAAAAGTTACATCTAGATAAAACCATTGAATTGAGACCTCTGACTAAAAATAAATTGAAATCTTTAAATAATAATGTTCTTAGCAAGCTCTCAACAGCGAGTTTTGATTCACAAGACCCATTTTTTTCTACAGTATGCAAAGAATTCAATAAAGCATGTCCTGTAAAAAAAGTTACGATAGCTACTAAACCAAAATTTAGCGAATGGGCCACTGCTGGCATTGGAAAAAGCAGAGATATTTTATATAATTTATATCACGAAAAATCATTGACTTCTGATCAGGCCCTTCATAATTATGTAAGAAACTATTCTAAGATATTCAAAAGAGTCTGCGCTCACGCTAAATCTAAATTAATAAGTAACAAAATTAGTATCTCTAAAAATAAAATAAAAGCTGTGTGGCAGGTAATTAACAAAGAAACTGGAAACACAAAACAGCGAGATCAGAATGAGTTAGCTCTAAAAATTTATAATGAAACAATTTCAGATAAGTTACAAGTTGCTGAGACTCTAGAAAATTTCTTTACCAACATCCCAATAGAAGTTACGAAATCTCTCCCCTCATCATCTGTATTAGCTGAATCTCTTCTTAAAGAAAACTTCAGCAAGGACACTCCAAGTTTTGAATTCAAACCCATCTCTATTGCCACAATTAAAACAGCATTTAAAAGTCTTAACATAAAAAACACTGAAGACTTGTGGGGGATTTCCGTTAAGGTTCTCGAAAATATCATTGACACAATTGCCCCTGTCCTAACAGGCATATTTAATCAATGTTTAGACAGCGGTACGTTTCCTGACTTAATGAAACATAGTAAAGTAGTACCAATTTTCAAATCGGGTAGTAAGAGTGATCCCTCTAATTATAGACCTATATCTGTGCTTCCAGCATTGAGCAAAATTTATGAAAAAATCATGCTGGACCAGATGTTGTCACATTTTAACTCAAATGGGATTTTACATAGTCGACAGTTTGGTTTCACGAGAGGTAGGTCGACGACTGACGCAGGAGTAAAACTCATCAGTCACATTTTGGAATCCTGGGAGAATTCCCAGGACGCCATTGGCATTTTCTGTGACCTCTCAAAAGCGTTTGACTGCGTTGACCACAATACACTGATCTGTAAATTACACCACTACGGAATTCGTGGACAAGCTGCTGATCTTGTACTTTCCTATTTATCAAACAGGCAGCAAAAAGTAAACGTTAATGGGGCGACGTCCGCGGGGTCTCTAGTTAAGATGGGCGTGCCTCAAGGTTCAATTCTTTGCCCTTTTTTATTTCTAGTTTATATAAATGACCTTCCTTACCTGATGGCTAAATTCTCGGATATAATTTTATTCGCTGATGACACTTCTCTTATTTTTAGAATAGATAGAAAAGATACGGATGTCTTACATGTCAATGATAGTCTAGCTATTCTTTCGAAATGGTTTGCTGCTAATAATCTTTTACTCAATGCGAACAAAACTAAATGTCTTAAGTTCTCGTTACCAAATGTACCCCAAGTAGGTCTAAACTTAAAACTTGATGGCAAGAAACTGGATGCTATTTCGGAAACTGTATTTGTAATTGCAATGGGGTGCTCACATTAGAGCTCTTTCAAGTAGATTAAGCTCAGCTGCTTACGCAGTAAGAAAAATAAGGCAGTTGACTGATGTAGCCACAGCTAGGTTAGTTTACTTTGCTTATTTTCACAGTATTATGTCTTATGGCGTTCTGCTGTGGGGATCGGCAGCTGACGTAGATTCAATTTTCATTTTACAAAAGAGGGCAATCCGCGCAATCAATAAAATGGGGCCTCGCGAGTCTCTTAGAAACAAATTCAGCGAAATTGATATATTAACTCTGCCTTCTCTTTATATCCTAGAAAATATCTTATATGTTCGCAAAAACTTAGGCCTTTTCAAAAAACGATGCGATTTCCATAATCTGAATACACGTAGTAAAGATGAAATTGTGATTCCAAAATTTAGACTGACTAAAACTAGCAAGTCATTTCTAATAAACAGTATCCGCTTCTATAACAAGTTGCCAAAGTCGGTTACAGAACTTAGCGATGGAAAGTTTAAAACGCACATCAAACGTGTCCTTATCAAAAAAGCATATTATAAGATAAAAGACTACGTTGAAGACAGGGAAGTTTGGCATTAATCCCTTCTGCACATGTGGCTTCCCTGGTACCTCATTAACAGCATAACTATGTGAAAGTCTATTAACTGCTCTCAAATACAATGTTCTTTTTTATTATTTTTATTTTTACAATGCTGACATAATCTCGTCATTAATTGACATTATACATCAATTTTATTTAGGTTCATTTTATTTATGTAGATTATTTTACATATTGTGAATGAGAGAACGTTGTAGGCCTTACTGACTGTAGATCTGTAGACGATTTTCTATTCGTCTAAGTACCTGGTACTTATTGACAGGCCTGCGCTGTCCTCCCATTCATTTAATCTCTGTAATTTGAAAATATTGTTAAAGCCAATTATTTTTAAAAGAGTAACCGTGGAGTTTCTTGCCGGCTCTTCTCCATAGGAAACAACAATTTGGAACCGTGCACCTAGCTTCTGACGTTTCATAAGTGCCCATGCAGGTTTATATGAAATAAAAATATTTTGATTTTGATTTTGAGTAAACAACAATTTCTATCTGTCTATGTGACGGTTAGGTACTCCCAGTTCCTAAAAACTGAAAACTGAGAGTACTCCAGTACTTTCAGTTTTCAAGGAATTGTAGTGAAAAGTTTTATCAAATTGCAAAGTCGAATACTTACCTATACTTACATAACCGTCAGCAGTTTACGGCGTAAGGTACCTTGTGTCAATTGTTTCTGACCGTATGACAAGTATTATACTGCTTTAGAGTAAATGTTAATCAATACATATACTTATTAAATTATTATGTAGGTATTTTACCTGATATGAAGATCGGCTGTAGAATTTGGTAACTTCTCAACTGGTCCTCAGTAAATAGTGACAATCCAATTAGTGGCGGCCACAAGTGGGCAGCCGCAGCGGCAGATCACACGGAATTCATTACCTAAAGGAATCGACACCCGCCGGTAGTTGCATTTGTGCAGATATATCTACTGAAAACTGGTACAGAAAACTAAATCAACTTTAACTTAGCTACATTCTGCAAGGGTTTTCTAATGTTTTTAATTCCAATGTTTTTTTTTTTTAATTTCCAACATGATAGGATATTTTAGGATTTGGAGAAGAAAAAAACACGTTAACGTCTCCACAGAATAAAAACTTATAAGTACCTACATAGGTTAGGCATTATCATGAAGTGCATACGAAACTGGCATGCGGCATGACGACGACCCCGACTTACGAGTTGTAGGTCGTGTCGCGTTACTTTGTGTAAATTATTTCATCACCTCTGTTCTCGAAACGGTTAAGGCCCCGTGCATAAAATTCACTCGCTAGAGTTTAGGCAAATTCATTGCGATACTATGTTTGTGTGCACCGTTCACGCACACACGCCTAAAAGTCGAGCGTAGTGATCGCTTAAACAGTTTTGATAGTACGCAGTAGTAGTAGTAGAGTTGTAGTATCCTATAGATTTATATTTTTTATGTTATTTAGGTATGGTTCGTCGTTCCGCGTTTGGCTTCTAGCGAGAACGGACGTGTGTCATTCGCGCGCGGGTGCTCTACTTTTGAGTTATTCGCTGGCGCATCACAATAACACCGTAGTGTCCGCGTTGCGGAATCGGTTTTTCAAGGTCGCCGCTATGACCTAGTTATTTATAGTGTAAACAGTGTAATTAAATAATTGTGATGGTAAAGTATTTACCAACCTTATAATGTCTCCAACAAAGGTAAAAATTAAAACTGACCTAGAAAGGCTGTTGTATGACAATTACATACACGAAAAATCAGCGAGAGAAAAGCTGGAACTTATGGTTAATGATCTGAAGGTCCAGATAGAAGGCCTCCAGAGACAACTTCAAAGCAGCCAGTATGTAAATTCCAGCTCCAAGAGACAAGAAAATAATGAGTCTAAGGAGTTGGAAGCTAAAAGAAATATACAATTTGCTCAATCCGAAAAAGGAAACGTTGAGTACTGCACAGACGAGGAAGAACTCGCCAAAGAGACTGAGTGGATTAGGGCCAAAAGTAGGAAGAAAAGGAAGCTAAACACGTCCCTATCTCCACCACAACAACCAGGAACAAGCGCCCAACAACACCAACAATGTGAGAAAGATCAGACATTAGTCAAAAAAGTGCCTCCACCACCGCCAATCATAGTAGATGGAGTCAAGAACTACCAAGTGTTCTACGACTCACTTACTGAAACCCAACCAACTGAATCGTTCACCGCTAAAATGATGAATGGAGATTGCGTGAAGATCAACGCCAAAACCGAGGACTCTTATAGAGCCATTGCTAGACTTTTATCAGTAAAAGAATATCTTTGGCATTCATATGAGAACAAACAGGTTCGACCAATAAGAGTTGTAGTAAAAAAAATACATTCTTCTTGCCAGCCAGATCGAATTAAAGACGATTTAATATCGCAAGGTCTGAAAATAGAAAAAGTCGACAGCAAGTTGAGCTGGAAGAATAAAGAACCGCTCAATATGTTCGTTTTATCATTTAATAATGACGAGGATGTCAACAAAATCTATGGCATAAAGCACATTTTAGGGTGTAAAATTGAAATACACCCTCTCAAACATCCGAAACTAATTCCTCAATGTAAGAGATGCCAGGCTTATGGACATACTCATAAATATTGCAGAAAAGAGCCAAGGTGTGTAAAGTGCACTGGCAAGCATCTTACAGCCAACTGTACTAAATCTCCGCAAGAGAAACCAAAATGCGTCCACTGCGGTTTACCCCACCCAGCCAACTACAGAGGGTGTGAAGTGGCCAAGGAGATGCAAATTCTGAAAAACAAAAACATCAAAAAGAAACTTGTTGCGCCAACTGCCCAACAGTTTTCTTCCATAAATCCTGACAAAAAGGCACGGAAAGAAATTTTACAGACAACTGCAAAACCTGTTCAATTAAGTAGTTCCTATGCACAAGCTGCAAAACAAGGAACACAACCTTCGAATCTGGAAGATAAGATAAATCAAATCTTGAAGTGTATTACTACATTTGACAAAAGATTAGAGAAGCTAGAATCTAGCACCAAAACAGCTATTTTTAATAACCAAAAATGAGTACTACATTAAAAATAATGGCATGGAACTCCAATGGGCTCCTTAAACATCAGAACGAGTTACAGGCAGTCCTGGAAACAGAAAATATAGACGTGTGTTTGATCTCCGAAACGCACTTCACTAACCAAACTTTCATCAAATTTAGAGGATACAAGGTATATAATTCGCTCCACCCTGACAACTCTGCCAGAGGAGGAAGTGCAGTTATAATCAAAGAAAGCATCAATCATTACGAGCAGAGTAAATTTCAAGAACCAGACATTCAAGCTGTGGCAGTATCTGTCAAAACCAAATTTTGTCACCTTTCCATAGCTGCCGTATACTGCCCCCCAAGGCACATGATAAGAAAAGAGCGATTTCTACAACTTTTTGAGCTTCTAGGCCAGAGATTCATCCTAGGTGGTGATTTTAATGCCAAGAATACATACTGGGGATCGAGACTTACCACAACAAAGGGAAGGCAGCTCTTAAATGCAGTTAAAGATACACATTGTGAGGTTATGAGCACAGGCAAACCAACATACTGGCCTACTGACCACCAGAAAATACCAGATCTTATAGACTTTTTCATATGCAAAAATATATCCACCAATTACTTTAATTTGGAGGAAGGTTTCAACATGAATTCGGACCACTCCCCTATTATCCTAACATTTAGTCAAAAAATCCTACTAAGAGAAAGCCATTTAACCCTGGTTAATAAGTCTACAGATTGGAACAGTTTTGCGCTTGATTTAGATAATATTATCGACCTAAAAACCCCGTTACATAATCGGGATCAGCTGGACTCGGAAGTAAATAAATATGTTGTTAATATCCAACAATGTGCTTGGAACAACACGCCACAGTTAAAACGTAAATATAAGGGGCATATCTATCCCAAGGAAATCGTAAATTTGCTAACTGAGAAGAGAAAGCAAAGAAAGCGGTGGCAACAAACAAGATGCCCGCGGGATAAAACATTATTAAATAAACTAACTAAAAGATTAAAGAGGAAAATTATACAATTTGAGGATGAATGTCTGAATACTCACCTTGTGCAGCTAACCAACGACGAATCAACGGATTTCTCTCTTTGGAAAGCTACAAGAACGCTAAAAAGGCCGATAGGTCAAATACCGCCCATCAGAAACAGCGACGGAAAATGGGCCGTAAGCAATGAGCAAAAAGCGTTTAGATTTGCCCAATACTTAGAAGATACTTTTCAACCCAATGATAGCTCTATAAAAATACTGGAAACTGAAAATTTATCGCAAAGTCAAAGAATTCGGCTTGTGACTCCTAAAGAAGTTTTGAGAGAAATTCAAAACAACATTAGCTCGAAAAAATCGCCAGGTTACGACCTTATTACAGGAGAAATTCTAAAACATCTCCCGCGTAAAGCTATAGTAAAACTGACGAGACTTATCAATGCTGCACTTATCCTAAAACATGTACCTGAACCATGGAAAGTTGCGGAAGTTATTATGATTGCGAAGCCTGGGAAATCACCCCATGAAGCATCATCATATAGACCCATTTCCCTGTTGCCGGTATTATCTAAACTATTTGAAAAACTGTTATTGAAACGGTTAAAACCAATAATTGAACAAAAAGACCTCATACCAAACCATCAATTTGGCTTCAGGGAAAAACACTCTACAATAGATCAGGTACACAGAATAACTAACATTATTGAAAAGTCACTGGAAAATAAGCAAGTCTGCGCCACTGTATTCTTAGACGTTGCGCAAGCTTTTGATAAAGTTTGGCATGAGGGTCTGGTATTTAAACTCAGACGCATGCTACCTCCAGAATTTGCCGACATTCTAGAATCATACTTAAGTGATAGAATGTTTAGAATAAGACAAGAAGATGCATATTCCGAGCTGAAAACTATAAAAGCTGGGGTACCACAAGGAAGTGTGCTAGGCCCTATCATGTACTTGCTATACACATGTGATATCCCAGAACTGGAAAACAACACCATTGCGACCTTTGCAGATGACACTGCTATTATGGCTACTGGATCAAGCCACAAAGAAGCAGTAGAGAAAGTTCAACAAGCTGTGAACAAAGTGTATGACTGGACACAAAAATGGAAGATCAAACTCAATGAGTCAAAATCAGTTCATATTGACTTTACTAATAAACACTGCGATTACCACCCAATCTACATAAACGGCATGCAAGTGCCTTATGCTAATACAGCCAAATACCTTGGCATAACTCTTGACGCCAAGCTGCGTTGGAAATCCCACGTCAAAAAGAAAAGACAGGAACTTGACATACGTTATAAAAGTATGTACTGGTTATTCGGAAGGAAATCCTGCCTATCAGTACATAATAAAATTATATTATACAAGCATATTCTTATGCCAATTTGGACGTATGGCATCCAACTTTGGGGCTGTACCAAAAAAAGTAACGTTAAAATAATTCAACAATTCCAAAATAAAGTACTCAGAAATGCTGTAAATGCACCATGGTATATTAGAAATGACGACCTCCACCGCGACCTTAAAATAGAACTCGTCACCAACATCATCAAAAAAATTGCTGAAGCCCACGAACGCAGACTTCACCGACATGTGAACATTGAGGCAATTCAGCTGCTAGATAACACGGACATAGTGCGTAGGCTAAAGAGAACTAAACCATTTGAATTAGTGTAGTGTATAAATAGTGTATAATAGTGACAGTGATGTGCTATACATGTAACACATGAACAAAGTGTTTTTTATTTTTGTTATCAGACCCTAAGAAAGTGCAACGGAATTGTGTAAAAGTGCAAAATGACACTATTCTTAGCTATAACGTAATCTACCACGTAAAATATTAAGTTAGAGTTAAATTACTTATTAGTCTATTAGGCTAGATTGTAATAAATTACTAAGAACTTTAGTTCTTACTAACAAGGGAAAAAAAAAAAAAAAAAAAAAATTAGGTATGGTTGAGAAATAAAAGTCTAGAATGTTTGTGTATATTCGTTTAGTATATATATCACAATAAACAAAAATGGTACAATTTCGTGTCATAAGCATGTAGACATTCAATAACATTGAGGAAAGCATTTTACATAAATACGAGTAGTTTGCATATTTAGAAATTTAATTGTGACATCATTGATGTCAATAATAGCCAAGATAAACTTAGAAAGTTCAAAAACAAAAACAAAAAAAAACTATTGAGCCTGGGCCCCACATTTGAAAACTGTTTTTAAAATAAAATAATTAATAATACAAATACAATAGGAGAATTGGAATAGAATTAGGATAAAAAATAAAGTTTTCTAAAATACAAAACATTGAAATTTGAATTTGAATTTAAGGGTTTCATTTTCACAATTTGGCCAAGGAACCGTTAAGACAGCATAATATTTTTCTTATCATGTCTGATTGTCCTTCTTCAACATTTGGAACTACGGATTTTTTCGAGGTGTTGTCTAACTTTGAATCATTATCTTCCTCGCTCTGAAAGATCAGTTTAAAATTATATAAGTGCAGTAGGAATATTATAAATTCATAATTTATTTATATAAGACAACGGCGAAATTTCATTGATTTCCTAAAATTAACAACAATGAAGATACGAATGCACTCGTAAATACTTATTTATGTAGGTACTTCTAACACTGATTGAAAGTAAAAACTAACACGTTCTTGAAACGAAGCCCTATGGCTTCGTTGAAGAATGTGTAAGTTTTGGTTGGAATTACGTTCTGCAAGAATTTGTCTGATACATGCCAATCCCACGTTTCGTCCTTTTTTTTGGTGATGCACTGGTAATGTGTTACTTTCTTTCGACCATATCGACGTACATTTTCGACATTGGTGCCGATTCTGTTGTACACCGAACTAAACTAACTAAACTATAACTAAAATTCCTTACTTTTTACTATGAGAATCTAAACGCTATTCTGCAAAAAAATATCTCTAAATTTAAAAACTATTTTGACACAACTAAAATCGAATTTGACAATCGCGACTCGCACGTGGTATGTTTTGACTTCGCAACGTGGTACTTGTTTGCCCTACCCCGTGTTTTTCTTTAGAGCCAGCAGCGCGCCGGGGTCGGCAGCCTCGACGTGATTTATTTGGAATTCTCACTTTTTTCATGGAAAATATGAAAAATTATTATCCACATGTTGAGTTTTACATGTGTTTGGGGTCTTATAAAGGGGGTCGAAATTTTCATTATTTTTGCGATAGGACACACCGTTTTCGAGATATAAGCAAAAGAAAAGAAATAAAATACAGTACTATTTTTGCACCAGAAGTCGAGTTGTCGGTGTGAATTTTAGTTCTTGACAACTAATTTTATTCCACACCTATTTAATCGCGATTAAAAATAGTCAGATTTAGTTAGACAACCAAAATTTTAGGTTGAATAGAATAATGAAATTGACAACAACAGAATAGCAAAATTACCATTTTCACTAAACTAATATTTCAGTGCAATCTTAGTGCTGTCAAACTAAAATATAGTTAAGTTGTGTCACTTTAGTCAATTTCAGAATAGGAAATCGTCGTTTGACAGGAATAAACTAAATTTTGGTGATTTTTAGTCTAGTTTAGAGAATTTTGTGACAACAGAATCGGCACCATTATCTAAAAAAAATATTAACATCAGTAACTTATAGGCACTGTTGGGCTCAATCACTGTTTTAACTTTTCACAACTGTCATCTGGGATTTTCTTATTGAACTCATTAGGGGCTTCACTCACTCTTGGAAACCATAAAAACTATCTCTCTGTCTTTCTTTTTTTTCTATTACATCACAAAAACTTTTTGAAATTCCCACAGCTCAGCATAAAATGATAGAAATTGTCATTTCTATCATTTTTATTACGTGACGATTTCTAAAAGTTTGCTCGTACCAAGCTCCGTTAAAGAACTTCCTTTCAAAAATCTTTTAAACATACAATCAAAATATGTATAACTAGCGAACCCGGTACGAAGTCGTTTCTTGCGACACTTCACCCAGGTCCAACAAAAGCTAAGAAGGATAGAGGCGACCCAAAAAAAAAAATACATTAGAATTGGACTAGCCGTTTAGGATGAGAAGAATTACGAACACACGTACACCGGTATAACATTAACATTTTGCAAGTACTTAAAATAAATATTAATACTTACCGGATCAAAATGTGGTAGTCGGCGTACAATTTCTGGAATATTTTTACGTAGAATCGCAGGAGCCCACGTGACTCCTGCGATGCAAAGTGATACGTCCTCACGCTGGGAAGGCCCAGTCGTTTCTGACCACAGAGTACTTTTATATATAGGTTTCTGACGGGATCGATTTTGCGCGGTCGATTAAGTTCACTTTGACTTTTATTTACGAAATGAAGTTGTTGTTTATTATAAAAATAAAATTTAGATTATATTCAATGGTTAACTTAAGATTAATACATAATTTTTAAAATTTCAATAAAGTGATTTTAAGTAATAGAAAAAAATACTTATTCGTCTAGCAGTTTCCTAAAAATTACGTTATTTCAATATTTATTTTCTGCTATATTTCGTATAAAAGCCAAAAAAGTGGTTCCACTATCTGCAAGTAGACCATTCAATGATGTTACTTGTATTTTTTTTATGTCCAGAATTCTTTGTAGTTGTTTGTAACACGAAGCCAAACATCACTCGCTCGTCACTTTTTCGGAAAAGGGGCTGTGAATATTGGTGATTTTCCACTATTCTATAAGTTATTTGAAAAATCCCTTTCCACCACATGCAAGAATTAGAACTCCACTATTATAAAAACAAAATAAAATGTCTTAATTTCGTTTCCCTAACTCACAACAAGTGATCAAAATTGACCAAAATCAGTTAATTTAGTGCACGGAGCCTTAAGGAAAATATCTTGACACAACCGGCTTTTCCAAGAAACCAAAAATTCGAAGATGTGACATCTACCAACCTACACTGGGCCCGCATGATGGATGACAGCCAACTCTCTCTCGAAAACACGGGCCTTGTGTCCCAGCAGTGGGGACATTACCTACATGCTGGTTATGTTAAACATTTACTTAAAGTCAATGGAGTCATAGGTACCTACACTTTGGAATGGGCAACTAGCTTCATCTTTCTAACTCACCGACCTTGACAATTCAAAAGTGCCTGTAATTGGTTTAATTGAAATAAATGCTTTGAGTTTGATATATATTTATATATATTTATCGATCTATGTATCTAATACTATACTTCACAAATTTTATTTTGACATTGAAATATTGTGCCTACCTTAAACTCCCCACATTATACCGTCCACTCTGCGCCCCGAATGCCCCAATCACCATTGAGAGCCGGCGCTGGCGCCCAGTTGCACGATTATTCGGGAATCTACGCCAATTGCATAATTGTCACTCTGCATGTTTTAGCCAAGTTACAAGCTTTTTGGAGCTGAACTTAGTTGGAACGGTTCAGTAAAGCGGACGTGACTAGTCATTGCTATAATGTATGCTGCTAGCAAATTTTAAGGCTGAACTAGAAGGAATTTGAATACATTTTGGCATGTGTTGGTATTAAAACCTACAAATTTGCTGTTGAGCAAGGACTTAGCTGTAACACACTCTTGTTCAGTAGGTACAATTGCTCCCGCGTCCCAACCAAATGTGATCGATGCGCTAGTATACTGGGTCATATTAAATTAGCTGGCAATACTTTACCGAGGTGCTGGGTATCGATATGGAATACTAGTGGAACAAAAACAAAACTTTCGTAGTCCGATGGGCGAAGGTCAATGCTCGTAATAAGTCCGCTGTATTTTTAATTCCTCGTGGAATTTCTAAAAACGATAACATAACAGTAGTTTGGTTAGGTACCTTAGTTACGTTGCAGTGTCATTTAAAGTTTGGAGTTTAGTTCATTAGGAAGTATTTGATGTCGATACCCAACTCGTGACTAAAGTATTGCCAGTAAATTTAATATGAATTATGTCGTAGGTACAGCAGCTACTTGATTGATGGCGTGAGTATGTCATATTCGTACATACGCGCGACGATGGCGTAACTATTCGCGTGACGATCGCTTCTCGAGGCAGTATCCAGGTTTTATTATTACACATTTCAATTTATAGCGAATGTTCTCGATAAATGCAATTTAAGGCACACCCGCTCGGGAATGGTAGCGGCAGCTGACCAAGCTGTCAATTCCGTTTATTTGATTATTTCTTAGCAAAATGTGCTTCTAAAGCGCTTTGACGCGAACCATATGAAACGTGGTGGATTCTGCAATGATAACAAACTTAGGTATGCATCGAACATTCGTAACTGGCTCTTTGCTAATAAATGTTTAGGTAGGTACTTTACTTGTTTAAACTTATTTAGTTTTACATCATTGTGAAACCTTTTTTTCAATTAATGTAACCGTTTAGTGTTAACTTCGCTGTATTGTGGTGTCTCCATTTCCTTTGATGATGGTGCCAGTTCATCTCAATGTCTGACTCGACGAAGCGAAAATGACAAATGCAATATTATCCATCTCACTAAATTCAACATCACGTAGGAAATACCTCATTCCCCAAAAACATTATCTCCTGGAACCACAGTCTCCCATAATTGCTGCAAATAATCACTTTTGCCGTTCCAATCCGGTAGAACATGAAACTTCCATAAATTCGCGATTTAACCAAACGACCACTCATTTACTTTGATGTCGACGAACATAACTGCTTCCAGGTAAAGTTCAGGTCTTAGTTTCAGGAAATTCATCAGTATATTAATTTGGTATGTTACCTAGGTTCCCGGTGAAACGATTTCCCAGTAATATTTAATTTCATGAAAGCAATTTATTTAAAGACTTGAAATTGCTGCGGTACAAGAATTCCTGGAATGTTTCATGAAATGGATAAAGGACGCTTAATCTATATATAAAAATGAATACCTATTTCCCTTGGTCACGGCATCACATGTGAATGGCTGGACCAATTTTGCTTATTATTTTTTTAACCCCTAACGCAAAAACGACGGTGTGTTATAAGTTTAACGTGTCTGTTTGTGTGTATGTGTGTGTGTCTCTCTAAGGCAACATAGCTCCCGAATGCATGAACCGATTTTGATTTTTAACCCCCGACGCAAAAACGACGGGGTGTTATAAGTTTGACGTGTCTGTGTCTGTGTGTGTGTGTGTGTGTGTGTGTGTGTGTGTGTGTGTGTGTGTGTGTGTGTGTGTGTGTGTGTGTGTGTGTGTGTGTGTGTGTGTGTGTGTGTGTGTGTGTGTGTGTGTGTGTGTGTGTGTGTGTGTGTGTGTGTGTGTGTGTGTGTGTGTGTGTGTGTGTGTGTGTGTGTGTGTGTGTGTGTGTGTGTGTGTGTGTGTGTGTGTGTGTGTGTGTGTGTGTGTGTGTGTGTGTGTGTGTGTGTGTGTGTGTGTGTGTGTGTGTGTGTGTGTGTGTGTGTGTGTGTGTGTGTGTGTGTGTGTGTGTGTGTGTGTGTGTGTGTGTGTGTGTGTCTGAGGCAACGTAGCTCCCGAACGGATGAACCGATTTTGATTTTGATTTTTTGTTTGAAAGGTGTATGTAGTCGGGAGTGTTCTTAGACATGTTTCATCAAAATCGGTTCAGCCGTTTGAAGATTATCAGCTCTTTTCTGGTTGATGAAGGGATTTGACCATCTTCCACGGGTCTGATCAACTCGAAATTTGGTATTCTATTACTTCAATGATATTAGACGAACAAAGTAACCTTGAAATGATGCTGGAGCAACACCTGGAATTTCCAGGATGCCCAGGTTACTCACCAACAAACAGCAAAAGTATCGTGTTTGGGCTCATTGAAAAGGTCTCAATGAATATATTATAGATAAATAGTGATCAGGACGAGGAATGAGGATAAATTAGTAACAAACTTCACTGTGGGAAAAATACGCAACGATGCGCAGATTTAAGCGAGCGAGACATTAAGTTTAAAAAGCAGGAAATAAAAATTAAATTAAAAATTTAAAAAACCCCCGAACTTAACAAAAACTCTAAAAAGTAAAAACATAATATTTATTGGCCTTTTAAGTTGAAGAATTAATATTTTTATCACGGCATTGTCAAGTCGGGGACGGTCAATGAAAACGACAAACAGAGGGCTAGCATTTTCAGTAGCCGTCCCCGGACTTGATAATGCCTTGATAAAAATATTAATTCTTCAACTTAAAAGGCCAATAAATATTATGTTTTTACTTTTTAGAGTTTTTGTTCAGGTCTGGGGTTTTTTAAATTTTAAATTTAATTTTTTTGTTTGAAATGTGAATTGAAATTGAAGTGAAGCCGTTTGAAGATTATCGGCCTTGTTTCTGGTTGATGAAGGGATTTGAGCATCTTCCACAGGTCTGATCAAGTCGTAATTTGGTATTATATTAGGTACTTCAATGTTATTAGACGAACAAAGTAACCTTAAACTGATGCTGGAGCAACACCTGGAATTTCCAGCATACCCAAGTAACTCACCAACAAACAGCAGAAGTATCGTGTTTGGGCTCATTGAAAAGGTCTCAATGAATAGGTTATGGATACACGGCGATCAGCACCCTAATTGCGTAACTCACGATTGATCATAATTGGTTTCGTCTTCACAGTTAAACAATATCCATTGCGTTATTTATGTTGTCGAACAGACACATTTTTCGAAGCAATGGTTTAACAATCCGTTTCAAAACGATACAGATTATGATGAATCGTGAGTTACGCAATTAGGGTGCTGGTCGAGGATTTGGGATAAATTAGTAACAAACTTCACTGTGGGAAACATACGCAACGCTGCGCAGATTTAAGCGAGACATTAAAAAGCAGGAAATTAAAAGTCGCGGGTTTTCTAAATTTTCTATTTAACTTTTTGCTGTGTTTGTTATTGTCAGGAGAAGGTTCTTGTAATGTAATGTAATGCACCGATCCCAGCGTGGCTTGAACAGACTCGATTAATCGAATGAACCCCAAGATTTACATTAGCCCCTGGAGCCTCATGCTTCATGGTGCTACAGAGGCCATTGCATATCAAGAAGTAGACCGGGGGGCGCGGTAATGGTCAGGTAGACGTGCCCATAGGATAGGAAAGGATTGCGAGCCTACCGGATATGCATCCTTCAGTAAACATTGGACTAGTGGAGAGATCTTTTCACGACTTCGCTGGCATGTTGATTCAGGTCGGGCTTCTTGGGTACTTTCAACTGTTTTCTTGGCTCTTTTCCACGCCGTTGCTTCGCTATGTTCTGTGTTGTTGTTTTCATAGTAGTCTTCTCAGTTTCTGGTTTTCTATAGATAACGCTAGCCGCTTTCTTGATCTTATTTCCGTCTCCAGCCATGTCCTTCCAAAACTTGATCCCCATATCGAAGTATTTTACGTCCTGTTTTAGATTGTCATTCCATGTGTAAATAGGTCGTCTAACCTTCTTAGATTTGGCCTTGTACTGCATTGCTGCCTGCAATAGGTGTGGTTTATCCCGTCTGAAGACGTGTGCTAAGTAGCATTTCTTATGGTTCTTGATGCGTTTTGTTACGGTTTTTCCGTCAACGATTTGGTGCATTTTCTTAATTCTTGGTTTATTCCTGACGTGGTTAGTCAAGTCTCTCATGATAACTCGTTCATATCTTCTGAGTCTTAATCTATTCGCCCTGGGTTGATACTTTTAAGTCATATATCACAGGATAACCCTTCGATACATAAGTCTAGGTAGCTTCCAGTCCATCTATAAGTTTAATATGAGTGGTAGTAATGATTTGGCGTTTCTCGTGGCCAGTTGGCATCGTTTTCAAATTGTGCTTTTTCTGCTTAGTACGGATGTTGTGTATGTGTCTAGGTATTTCATTTCGTCCAGTGTTGGTACACTTATTCCGATGAGGGTCATGTTGGTCGTTTGCTGAGTTGTTATGGGGGATAACTAGAATTTTTGTTTTTGTTTCGTTTATTTGGAGGCCTGCGCTATTTAGTAAGGGTTTTATGTGGTATAAGATGCGCTCTAGTCCTTCTAGATCGTGTGTAATGAGGATAAATAAATAAATAATAATAATAAATCATTTATTTCAGATTAAAATCCATAATTACACACACACACACACACACATTTAAAAACGAATTGACATCAAAAATAAATAAAACATCACATAAAATAAAAACAGTTGGGGACACTGTTCCACACAACTGACCACTGCTCACAGTGCAATATGCAAACGTATCCAGTGGCGCAGCTGTGGTGAGTCCCCCCTGTCGGCGAACACCCTTATCAAACTGTTGCTACTGGACCTAACACGACTCAGCAGCGACGCACACTGCTTCCTTATAATAGCATGGAACCCATCAGTGTGCGCTTCTGCGAACATAGTCGAAGCACTGCAGAATCGTGGTAGCCCCCCAGCAGCACCCTAAACGCGTTGTTGTATTGAACACGTAGGGCGTTGTATGACCCAAGTGTGTAGTTAACCCACAGGCTGCACGTGTAGGTAGTGTTTGGCAGTACGACATAAAAAGTGTCACTTTCACTTTGAAGATCGTCCGCAAATGATAATAATACCAGGGGGAATGAAATTTTGCAGTCCTGATCTAGTTTGAGTAAATGGGTTGTCTCTGCAGGAGTTCTAAGGACTTCGTCGATGACCGATGTTAAAGGCAAGGGGAAAGAGGGCAACTCTATTTAACTCTCTTGATACCACACCATTTGATGCATGTTGTTACATTCATGTATACCTTGATTATACTGTTCGTCAACGATTTGTTGGTTCATTACATATCCTAATGCCTTACTGTACTGCCTTTAGGTCGACATTGTAATGGTGTTTTCTATGACAAGGGTGCCCTAAGTAAATTCGTTTACTAGTAGGTGAGTCCTTCCTCGTTTAGGACCCTTTTGAGCAAAAAATGTGGTATTCTGTTGACCGCTTGGTAATTGCCTAGTTCCATTAGTGCCTTGTCTTTTATTTTCTATTATGCATGTAGCGTTAATTCTGTAGTACGGGTTGCAAACCGTTATGCGTCGATATTCGTTCGCGTCATCTAGTTTTTGAATTGGTACCTGCGCGATTTCAAGCCACATGTCTGGCACTGTATTCTGTTAGTTGCGGCTTCCTGTTATATTTGGGGCGTCTCTTTGTAAAGTTTGATTACCACTTGGTCCGTTCGAAACATTAAGATTTAACATTTGCTAACAAGAGAAATTAGAAAAAAAGGCGATTAATTATTGAAGCAGCGTCCCGGAAACCTACAAATTTTGATTAAACAAACAATAATCACATTCAGTTATCGGTATTTTTGACATCAAAACCACCACCCACGTTAATTAGGTAGCTTTTCCAAGAAAAAGGAAGTGTGTCGGTGGAACGAATCGAAAACGTGACGTCACGTAAAAAGTTAATACAGATGACTTTATCATTGAACGCATCGTAATGGCACCCAAATCCCATAGCCTTTGCCATTTGGGCACTTGCCTAAGCAGTTGTCGGAAATGGAGTTTGGAAGTGATTTCCTAAAAAGAAAGAATGTGCTTGAAGAATGAGCCCCACGATTATGCCATAATATGTTTTGATATGTTCCCATAGCATAAAACGATCAGTTTGTCCTTATTCCAAGGTTGTTGGAGCAATAACACTAGAATAGCATGCAGACCAGATTTTTTTACCTAACTTTGTTACCTAACCCTGTAGGTCAATGGGCACGCCACGATTGCGGCGGTAAGTCCCCTCTTTGAGGAATGGCTTGAGAGGCGGCATGGCGTCCTCCCTTCCGCCTGACGCAGGTCCTCACCGGACACGGTTGTTTCGGGAGGTTCCTGTTTCGGATAAGGCGGGAGGAAACGCCCGAGTGTTTCCATTGCGAAGATCGCCCTGAGGACACGGTGGAGCACACGGTGGCGGTCTACCCGGCTTGGGCGGAGCACCGCCGTGTCCTTGTGGAGGCGATCGGCGGAGGCGATCTCTCGCGTCCGGCCCTGGTCCAGGCCATGGTACGGAGCGAGAGTGCATGGGTAGCCGTCACCTCCTTCAGCGATGCTTCGTTCGAAAGAGATACCGCAGCCCCTGGCATACGGGCTACTGAGGGAACACGGGTGGGTTTTAGTCAATAAAAGTCTGACACGCCCTCCTGCTCCACCCAGAGCGGGAGAAGTTATTTGATGATTTTCCACCCAAAAAAAAAACCCTGTAGGTCAACGGTCGAACAAAAAAATATCACACTAGTTCGACGATCGGACTAATGCATTGAACTAGTGAGAACAACCGGAAAGATGATATGACTAGAAAGTATGGAGTGCTACCGAGATGACGAGTAATATAGAAGTGTGGAAGAAAAAGACTTGTATCGACCCCAATTAATAAGGACAGGAAAATGATGATGACTTAACCCTTTGGTTAGCACCGAATCAACCTGTTGGTTCTCCTAGTTCAGTAGACTAGTATCATAGGCTTGTCCTCGTTCTAGCAAAAAACAAACCTATTTTATTGAACTGGAAGTAAACACGTTACAAACAAATAGGTGCTAAAAACTCACGGCATCCCTTATAATACACACGAGTAGGCAAGTCATTGCATATTAAGCGAGGAATCCTTTCAATTATTAACAACCCCGTCTTGGGAGCGCTGTAACGAAATTGAGTTCTATTTTTCCCCTTTTGAGATTTACTGAGACGATCATAGGCCTCTGTTCAGTATTTAAGTTGAAGTAGAAAACGGTATCAGGGCATTTTTTATATTCTAGCAGAATTTAAGTGACATTTAAATTTTTTAGGCTGCAAGTAGGTAATAAGATGCCTGTGGGTCATATTTCTTCTTCATCTAGATGTTTAACACACCTATTTACCCTGTACTGCTAGGTAGTAGGTACCTCAGGAGTGTAATGTTTTTAGACTTATCAATTTGGGTGAGGTACTGAAAAGCTGTCTCTCTCTCTCTCACACACAGTGAAGCAGCCTGCATCCTAATTGCTTAACACGTTACACTATCAATCAAAATCTGTATCATCCTGAAACATATTGCTCATCAATTGCATATATTCTAAAAAAAATCAGCTCTACAACGTAAACAACGCAATTAATGTTGTTGAACTGTAAAATAAAATTTGACAATTATTCCGCGACAGTTAAGAGGATATGGGCAGATTATGCTAATAAGCAAGACAGTACTTGATCGGGTGAAGCCTTTCATGAAATATCTGCACTACATTTTACGTAAAAACAAGCAGATGGCATCCCATGCATTTTTAAGGCAAGCCCAGCATTGTCCCGCAATATTCAGCGCTTACTATTCACGCTGTCAGTTTACCTCGGCCACAGCATCAGCATAAAGATCGCATCTCATATACAATGTATGAGGCATTACTTACCGTAGTCGAATGCTGCGACGGAGGCACGTTCGCCAAGTAACACGTGCTCAACCAGATGCATGCACGGCCATTTTATTTTTACCTACCCTCCATATTTCGAAAGAATTTCGTGCAAAGAGAAAACTGCAGATGCGAAATTATATGATTATGTGTCCATTCGGTTGGCTACTTTTATCAAATAGATTTTTTTACGAGCATATTTATGATTTTCTAGTTTTAATATTGCAGTTCCATTTCGTGGGGACGATGTGTAGTTTCAGAGGTAGGTATATGACTGAGGAATACTGAGATTAAACGAATAAACAGATTTATTGATAACAACGTGAATATTGGTATTCAGCTGCATCCGGTTAGACTGGAAGCCGACCCCAACATAGTTGGGAAAAGGCTAGGCAGATGATGATGATGATGATTGATAACAACGTGACGTGGCTGCTACACTGTTTAGTAATGGATTTACCTGTTTTTTTTAATGTAGGTATCTGTTTTGAAAGATATTTTGAATTCCAATGTCGGCAATTATTTCAGACAAAAGTAGGTACTTAATCATAAGTTGCGCCCTAGTACAGAGGCCAGCACATCAAGCTACCCCAATCTGTCAAATTCCTTTGATAGTGTTTCAACTTTATAACAAAGGAATAAGGTTTATGTTCAATTGGGAAAATTTGACAGTTTGAGATAGCTTGACCTGCTGGCGGCTGTACATAGCTAAGGTAAATTTAAATTTTCATCTTCCCCTTGTATTACCTACAGCTCCCGGCGTGGGCGCCGGCAGGTATATTTTCAGCTTCATGAAGCAAGCTCGACCATTTTTGCATCTCGCTTCGAATTGGTTTTATTTTATTTTTGTTTTATTTATTAAGGGATAATAAACAACTACAACATATATGTAAAACATTAAGGTTAACAAAACTTAAATAATAATGTTGTAATCCACTGCATTATCCTCAGATAAGACATATTTAAAGATCAGTGGTTGCCACTAGGCGAGCATTACCAAAGTTCACAATTATCTTGAGATAAACAAATAAGCAACTATGAAGCTAGCTATAGCTACAAAATAAATAAGATCCCTCCACCACAGTCAGACCGCGACGGCTCAGCTCCGGAAGAAAAGGCTAGAGGTACAACACACAGCCATTGCTCTGATCCAAGAGCCGTGGATTAGGGCCGGCCGCATACAAGGACTATCCAATCTTGGGGGTAGGCTCCTGGTTACCAGTGATCACGACCAACCCAGGTCGTGTATCTATGTTACAGGTAAGCTTAAAACACAGCTCTTAACTGAATTCTGTTGCAGAGATGTGAGCAAAGCTAGTAATACAACGTGCCGACGCCGTAGAGATAGCGATCGTCTTCGCCTCAGCCTACATGCCTGAGGCGGAGGCGCCGCCCCCCCACGACCTCGCCCGTCTCGTGAGCCATTGCGAGAGTTGCGGGTTTGAGGTCGTCGTCGGGGCCGACGCCAATGCTCATCACCAACTATGGGGCATGGACACCCAAAACGAAAGGGGCAAGGGTTTAGTTGATTATTTATTCTCAACTAACCTATCTCTACTGGCTCGGATCATAGGTGGATTCGCTTTGACATCCAGGTCTGCGCTCCACCTACGACACCACGTCGCAATCCGCGTAATACGGATCGCGGCACCTATACACGCAGCCTAGAAGCTAAGCTTGCGACACCAAGCGGTCCGACGTCATTTTCGGACACGACACAAATTGAGGCACAAGTAAGTCATATCACTAAACTAATGATAGACAGCTAACACACTGCCTGCCCAGAAACCACCCCGGGTAGCACACCGGGCAAACAACCTTGGTGGGGCGCTGACCTGGAGCGCAAGCGCGGTAAGGTAAGGAAGGCTTTAAATAGAGCCATGAACACTTGTGCGGATGAGGACTGGGATAGCTACTATGCAGCCAAATCCAGCTACAAAAATGCATCAGATTCAGGAGTACCGTGGGTTGGCGCAAATTCTGCGGTAACTATGGATCCTGCCAGCAAGCCAACAGGGTAAGGAAGGTACTGTCGCAACAGAAGACTACCGGGCCCACCACCCTCCGCAAACCTGATAACACACTCACATCATCACCTGCAGAAGCTAGACGCGTCCTAATTGAAACTCACTTCCCTGGAGGCGTCTTCACGCAGGTAATCGACTGGCAGGATGTAATCTAAACACCATCTGAGAATGACTGGCGCTACACATGCAGGGTGATTACGCTGGAAAAACTCCAATGGGCCATCCGCAGCTTCCATCCTTTCAAGGCAGCTCGTCCCGATGGAGTGTTCCCCGCCTTATTACAATGGCCCCCCCATTGTAGTAGTGTATAGTCTCTGTCGCATTAAGACTAGTACCTATAATGAGAGCGTGCCTGGCCTTTAGGTACGTTCCCAAAGGCTGGAGAGAAGTGAAAGTTATATTCATCCCAAAGCCAGGTAAAGGTGACTACACTGACGCCAAATCCCACTGACCAATCAGCCTGACCTCTTTTCTACTGAAAACACTGGAAAGGTTATGTGATAGGGAGCTGAGAGACGGCGCCCTCAAAATCATACCGCTACACCACGGTAATATTAGGTCTTTACCTATGAAATTGCCGTTCTGCAGTACTGGCCATTTCAAATCAAAATAATTTTTGTTTGGCTAAGAATTCTAATTTCAAATTAATTTTATTTTAAAAACATGGATTTTTTTTTCTAAAAGTAGTCATTTCTTTATTGATTAGTGTTACATTTTCATCGCATTTCAATCTTTTTCGTCATCATGGATACGTTAAAAATTCGAGTAATTATGGAATATGAGTACCGTCGTGGCAGCAACGCGGCACAAGCGGCACGCAACATCAACGACGTTTACGGAGCTAACACTACAAACCAACGCACCACCTGTTATTGGTTTGCTCGCTTCCGTTCTGGAAATTTCGACCTGAAAAATGAACCTCGCGGTCGTCCGAAGACTTTGGTCGACAATGACGAATTAAAGGCGATTGTGGAAGCTGATGATACACAATCTACGGCTGAATTAGCAGCAGCTTTCGACGTTAGCGTCAAAACAATATTGGTCCATTTGCGTCAAATTGGCAAGGTAAAAAAGCTTGACAAATGGGTGCCCCACGAACTCAATGATCGCCAGCGCGAAGTACGCGTCGAGACGTGCCTTGCACTGCTCAACAGACACACAAATGAAGGAATTTTGAACCGCATTGTTACCTGCGATGAAAAATGGATTCTGTTTGATAACCGTAAGCGCTCAGCAAGTTGGTTGGATCCTGGTTCAGCACCTAAACAATGCCCTAAACGAAAACTTACCCCTAGAAAAGTGATGGTCACTGTTTGGTGGTCTAGCGCCGGTGTGATTCATCACAGCTTCTTACCAAACGGGGTGAGCATTACTGCAGATGTGTACTGTGAAGAACTGAACACAATGATGGAGAAGCTGGCGCATCTCCAACCAGCATTGGTCAATCGCTCGTCTCCGCTGCTCCTGCACGACAACGCGCGACCTCATACTGCACAGCAGACGGTCTCCAAGTTGCAAGAACTGGGGTTGGAAGCTCTCCGTCATCCGCCCTACTCACCAGACCTTGCGCCTACAGACTACTACTTTTTCCAGAATTTGGATAACTTCTTGGCGGGAAAAAAATTTAATACCCGAGAGGCAGTACAAAATGCCTTTGAAGAATTTGTTGCCTCCCGTCCAGCTGATTTCTTTAAGAAGGGCATCAATAAACTGCCACTGCGATGGCAAAGATGCATTGATTGCATGGGTGATTACTTCGATTAATACAAATAAAAAATTCATGAAAAAAAATCGTTTAAATTTTTTCATACAAAACGGCAATTTCATAGGTAAAGACCTATTATTATCTATCAGTAATCCAACTTCATAGAAACGGACGAAACGCGAGCTATACCTACGCGCCTCGATCTCGGCACGCGCTCAGCACGCAGACAGTCGCGACTGTGCCGCAGTGACGAACGGACGGTAGGTATATTGTTTTTTAACAATAACCGCGCGACTTTTTCACTAAAAATAAGTTCAAGTACCTACACATTTAATATCACGAGTAGGATATATTGTGCTGTTTTTGGTTGCATGAATTCGTCAATAACGCACGCAGAGATAACTTTTTTTAGATTACCTGGAAACTCTGAAAGGTAAGACTTTAAAATAATTTTACTTACTAGTAGGTAGGTACATAATGTGTGTCTTTTTGGATAAGTATTTCCTTTTGTCGCTCTTGAAAATTTATTCGGGCAAATACGAATGAAAAATGGCACGGCTCTAAATCCGACTTATTGCCAGTTTGCATCGGCGTTCAAAAACTTATTTTTCTGCGGCATCATAAAATCTCCAAAAGGCGGAAACTGTGCAGATGATTTCGGAACTCTTCTTGTTCAAACGACGAACGAAAAATTTCTAGCGATGCATTACCGGTATCAACCAACGAAATATCAAATACAGATCATGACGAATTTTCCAGCATCCAAATTACTAGTTCGGATTACAATCAGCTAGATATGCCAGAAAAAAATTGCACTTTTTTTATATTTGTGGGTATCTTCTTCAGCGTTGTTTGGAGAAACATGATGATTGTCACGCTTTGAAGTCGTATGTGAAACCCGATCAAAGAAGCCACAATTTCAGCTCAGAGAGTCGGTATTTAAGGTACCGGGACTACAATAAGATTAATTCGCAAACTTTGTTGATTGTACCCAGCGATGATTTCGTGGAATATATAGAAAAAATGGAGGAAATATTCCGAACTTCATTTAAAACCAAACATATAAATTGTAAAGTAGCTGCAGGTATCTATAACCAAGTAAACGATATTCCTTTTTCTCCACCTTGTCCATGTTTCCCAAAACAATTTTTAATTAAGCTTTATAACAGAATGCGGATTTTTGATACTTTAAAATCTATATCTATTCTATATCTATATCTATTCTTCTTATCTTATCTTATCTTATCTTATCTTACATATAATAAATCTGTAGACGAACTTTTTCTGTACATTTAAAATATTTCGAAAAAAAATTGTTGGGGTGGTAAGGGATAATCAGATGCCATTTTAATCCTTTTCGAAATTTTTGTCTGTTTGTCGGTTTTTTCTGTTTAGATGTTTGAATAGATCAAGTATCACGTCAAAAGAACGAAACTAATATGGTTAACTTCCATACTCAAACATTTTTTTATAACTCGGAGTAAATATTAGTCTTTGTTTCATCGCGATCGCTTCGGTCAATCTAAAGTGTTCAAGAAGAATTTAATTACGTAATGTTGAAACACTTAGCGACATCTATTGGCGCGAAACGGTACTAACGAATACTTAATAATAACACGTCATTCTCCTTTAAGTTACTGTGTCTGTGTTATTTCAAAGAGTAATGATACTGATTAAAATTGCTTACCGTTGGTGGTTGATTCCTACGAATCAAAAAAGCTAAAAGAATATCAAATAAAAAGTAGTTAAAATATTAATTGACTTGGTGTTCTGAGTCATATAGAATGCAATGTTAGATAAATATTTATATTAGTTTTAAAAATAACAACTTTACAAAATCAATACAAAAAGAGGGGAAGAAATCTCATAGAAAAATAAAATTGTGATAAAAGTCTCAGTGACGCCATCCAGCATAATATAGCAAAATTAGAGCGGCCAAGGGAACATCTCCATAATAAATCTTAATCTCTAGCGTCTGTAACGCCATCTAGGTTTGAATAGCAAAAATACAACAACTTGATTTTGCCTCTCTAAACAACAACTTGATTTTGCCTGTTTTATTGATTTTCTATTGAATATACGTAGGTACCTATACCTACATCCGAGAGGCCAGGTCTATAGGATCTATGGATAAACCGGTAAATCCGAGGTCTGGCAATGCGGGGTGACGCTAGGTAGAAACTAGATGCCTGTGGTAGGAATGTTATCATTTGGATTTAAGGTAGGTATCGATAATATTGTTAACTTTCTACGCAGTCTGTTTTTTTTTATTGTTCGATCAGTGTTTCCGAAGTAGATGTCTGCTTTTATAAACTACTTTGAACAATATTTTGACGAAGCAGATTGAAGCCAATGGGGTATTTTACTACCTACCTAAAAAATCTACAAATGTATTATTATTAAATAGCAAACAAAGACAACAAACACATTCAGACAAACAATTCATCCTAAAGTAGGGTATAATTTACTGGGAGTTTTGGGAGTAAACAGAGTTTTAAATATGTGCAAATTTTCGTGATGTTAGTTTTCGAGGTGGGAAGCCCCCCCCCCCCCCCCGGGTTCGAGGGAGGTCGGGTGGTGAAAATCAGGAAAAAAAAAACCAAAATTGCAGCCATAACTACTGGTGGATCTGAGTAAATAGATAGGTTTTCACACGGGCAACTGTAGGTATATCGGTGCTTTTCCGAGCAACATCGCTTACACAGAAGCATTTTGTTAGTTAAAACAAGTTTAAAAATATATTTATTTATCCATTTGGTATCTCCAACAAAGTATACCTACATACATAGAAACAATAGAAATCAAAATAGTAAAATATTGACAAATAAATAGTTTTTTGCCTGGTTTGGATTTCTTTTTTCAACAGCGCTCTTACGGCCTGGCCACGGGACACCCGCCATAGCGAAAATTCGCGCGGTGCGACCGCCGAGGCGTCTAGCGACTGAAACAAACGCATAGAAATGTACTAACCAAGCCACGCGGGGCGGCGACCGGCGGGGCAACCGGCGGAATGTACCAAGCGAATGGCACGGGCGTTAATGTGGATAATGAATGACCGACGTTACGGGGCGTAATGTAACATTCGCATCGAGCATGTCTTTACGCCGTGTGCTAAAATCAGTGTTGCTCGCTCGCATGTTTTGCCGTAGGTACCTACTACTGACTGCACGAATGCTTGCTTGGTAACATGTTAGGTGCATTTTGACCCGTGACGCCGGTCAGTAGGTATCCACCTTTACAGCGTGATCTTTCTTCATCGTGATAACGCCACGGTCCCACGGGCTGTTAACTGACAGGTGGCGCCAGGTGTTACTGCACTGCTACCTGTCGAGGCCTATCGCAGTCCGTGCAGAGCATTCCCACTGCTGTGGTTTTATTCAGTGGTCAACGTTTGATAAACAAAGCTAAAAGACATGCGCCTGTACGGGCCGAGATAGGCGCCCGCCCCCGCTCTGCGCCACCCCGCGCTGGCGACAACTGGCAATCGGAGACCTCATCGGCATCGAATGTTCCCACGGCCTGTCGGCCTGGCTTGACGCAGTCTGGCCTGTGAGAAAGCGCGCCGTGGAAACGTGGAATAATGCTTCAGCACACTCAACCAGACGCGTAGTCGATTTATTGAGTACAGTAAAAGCTCCTTATTCGCGCTTCATTAATTCGCGTTTTCATTATTCGGGGATTAAAAAAATGCGACCAAATTCCTATATTCGCGGCTAAAGACTTCTTTATCCGCGGATCTAATCGTTACATCGGTACATTACATATTCATAAAAAGGATTCCATTAAGTATCCAAACCAATATCCTTTGTAAGCGCGCCGTCAAATGGACTAATAAAAAAGTAAAATAGACCTTATTACAACTGTGCCTAAAGTACATTGTTAAGTGATATCGCCACTGTATTGGTTCGGCTTTTGACATCCCGCCTTCGCCGCGGTCGGTGTTTTTGAGAATGTAAACAAACAGAATGAAAGCAACCTTATCACCATAAAGTATATTTATTAATGCTGCCACATAATAGACATTCCATCCTTTGGTAAGAGCCGCTTTGCGTGTTTTACCTATTGTTTCATCTTTCCATGCGTTACAAAATGTTGTCAATTCAAGCTGTGGTAGGTTCCTACCAGGATAGATCGGAAGATTCTTCCTTTTTAAAGGAGGAGTAGTAACCTACACCATATAAGCGACACATTATTGTTTTCCGACACGGCACGCGAACGAAGTCGCGGGCACAGCTAGTTTAATAATAAAGCATTTCGTACGTCTCAGTCGAGGCGCAAATATTTTTCAGTCGCAAATTTATAAGACCGATTTGTTATTCAAACATAAATATGGTTTTTTAATTAAATCTACCTATCAAAATACAACACGCATTTTTATTGAACACTTCCTATTCAATTCACCAAGTATTTTATTAGTTTATATAAAAAAGTATATTTACAATCACAAAACTAAATGGAAACACAAAGTAGGCAAACGTAATTAAAATGCTGGAGGCGGGCAGCCCTATCGCATGTTTACGTACCGCGCGGCTGTAGGTATTTTCAAAAAACGGCCGAGTTAAAATACTGATAGATAATATTACCGTGGCTACACGGTAACCAACACGCGTATAGCTCAGGTAAGTCGAGCGAATCTGCTCTTCATCAAGTGGTCAGTCAGATAGAAGAAGCAATACACCAAAAAGGCACCTGCCCGGGCACCTTCATAGATATCGAAGGAGCCTTCGACAAAACCAATTTCTCAAGCATCGGCAGCGCCCCCTCCAGACATGGGGTAGATCAGGTACTAACGGACTGGATTACAAACATGCTTAGCAAACGAGTGGTTCGCTTGGAGGACGAGCAGCAGCTGGCCATGATAGCCAGAGGGGTACCGTCCCCCCTCCTATGGAATCTGGTGATTAATGATCTTATCACCAAACTCAACGCCAACCATTATTTTACAATAGGTTATGCAGACGATCTCGCAATTCTTGTTTCGGGGAAGGTGACGGGAACGATCTGTGACCTCACACAACAAGCACTACGTATCGTAGAGAGATGGTGTAGGGAATTTAAGCTATCAGTTAACCCCACCAAAACTGAACTGATCATGTTCACCCATAAACGAGCATTAGGCCCTTTCTGCCTACCGAAACTGTTCAACACGGAACTTCAGTTGGTCAATGAAGTTAAGTATCTCGGGGTTACTTTGGACAGTAAGCTAAACTGGAGCAGTCAATTGGACACCAAGCTAAACAGGGCCTGCATCACATTCTGGCAGTGCAGGAAAATGATTGGTAAGAAGTGGGGCCTATCCCCCAAAATTATACTATGGCTGTACACTGCAGTAATCCGCCCCATGATCACCTACGGGGCCGTGGTCTGGTGGCCCCGCACCAAGCTAGTTACAGCTACCAACAAACTACAGCGCATGCAAGACTAGCCTGCATGGCGACCACGGGCTGCATGAGGACTACTCCGACTGCAGCGATCGAGGCCATGCTGGGGCTGCCGCCGCTCCACCTGTTCATACAGCAGGAAGTAACGATGGCGGCGGTGCGTCTAAAGGCTACAAATCTCTGGAGTAGGACAGACACACAACACACCGAGCTGCTTAAGGAACTCAACAGTGAGTTCCCCATTACGAAGGCAATAAATGACCGGGTGCCCAAACAATTTATCTTCGATAAAAAATTCAGAATCCAACTGCATGAGGATCGACGATGCGAAGGCTTGCGCCCCGCAGGGCTGCGTATCTTCACGGACGGATCAAAAACAAGTAGTGGCACAGGGGCTGGAGTCTTCTCGGAGGACCTCAACATCCACATAGCCACACCACTGGGGGTCCATAACACAGTGTTCCAGGCCGAATGCATGGGCATCTCCCTTGCCGCGTCTGCTATCATGGCCAGGGAAGTTAAGGATCACTCGATTCGCATACTCTTAGACAGCATGGCTGTTCTACAAGCGCTGAACAGTCACACGGTTGACTCTGGGCTGATATACGAGTGCCACCAGCGCCACAACGAGGTAGGTAGCCTCAACAATATCGCTGCCCTAGTTCAACAGTAAGATATCTAAAAATAAAAAAAAACAAAATTGGGATAAGTTTTGTTTCATGTGAAAAATTTGCTCTTCTGTCTGGTCCAAAAATCGGATATTTGTAAAACGCAACCAAAGTGCCTAAATTTCAATGTCTAACTTAACCTTATATGGAATTATAAAAACACATTTCAATTAACAACGAGTGAATTAATGACACTAAAGTCATAAAAGTACGAAAAACTCAAGACATACTTTGTACAACATATCTTACTGTTGAACTAGGGCAGCGATATTACCATTCGGTGGATCAAAGGACACAGCGGTTCGCTAGGCAACGATGCAGCCGATGAACTTGCCAGGAGGGGGTCGAGCATGACACCAGTGGGACCAGAACCCATTGCGCCACTTCCCTTCGGATATCTACGCACTCTGGTAAGGAAACGAACCAGGGATCATCATCACAAAATATGGATGGACCTAAGTGAGTGCAGGCAGGCTAAGGAAGCACTTCCTACGTTCGATGTCCGCCTCACGAAACAGGTTCTCCGTTTAACAAACCACAGCTGCGTACAGTTACAGCAGCCGTAACTGGCCATGGGTCATTTAATGGGTCTTGGTCGTAGGAGTAACAGACAGTCCGCTGTGCAGGGCCTGCATGGAGGACGACGAGACAGCGGCTCTACGTGAGATTGTCAGCAACACCAAGGCGTTGCTGGCCTTTCTCGAGGAGCTGGGTTGGATCGAATGACCGATTCTCCTACCCGTACGCAAAATACGCGCTTTGACGTGGAGTTGCGGACAACAGCCCGTTTTACCTATTACCTAATAAATAAGAATAAAAACAATTTCATTTAGTTAACATCATGCAACACTTAAATAATAACAATAAGGTACCGTACACTTAGGATAAAACATTCATTATCTTAGATTATTTTTTTTTTATTCCTCCCTGATGCGCCGCGTGCGATACAGCACCAACGGCCTTCTGAATACCATATTGGGAAGGGTTGATTGCCCGGTTGTGAGGCACTGGAATTCAGTTCATGGCTCGGGTGGTGCCCTATTTAATGTGAAGTAGCTCAATTTTGTATAATATTTAATTATAGCTCAGTTTTTTATAATTATTAATTTTACTAACATAGTTTTAGGTATTTTTACTACCAAGTTATGGAATGCAATGAGTTCTGAATTAAATTGATTAATAATAATATCAATGTCATTGAAGTTAGAATTATAGGATTCCAACATTCTATGAATAGGGCATCGTAGGCCAGAGTTCGTACGACAAGAATTTATCGCAAACAGAGTACGTTCACGAACCTGACGTAGGTACATGAACTGTTCGGGGGACAGAATAACACAGCTTACTCGTTAGATCAATGGCATCAAAGTGATTGTGAATAATATGAAGCACGTTGGCCTCCAGGTATTTGCGCCGGTTCTCCAAGCTGATAAGCTTATACTTATCAAGAAGTTGGGAGTATGACAGATAAGTCTTAGTCCCATAACATCTGTAGTACATAGCACGGAGGTACTAGCGCTGGACCCTGTCTATTGCAACTACATATTTTTGGTAGAAGGGGTTCCAAATAGGGACCGCATATTCTAATTGCGACCGGATGAGCGTCTTATACAAAAAGAGATAGGTTGAGGTACGCTTAAGGTGACACTTGTCCACATTTTTTCCATACAAACTTCGGGAGGGTTTTACTCCACTGTCTATGTACAGTGGGCTGCATCAATTGGGTACCCCAGTTGTATTAAAATTAACTTTGCTACACACAACTTTGCAACTGAAACATTTACCATTCTTAAGAATAGTACACAAAAAGTGTTCATATTCCCGGCCCAGATTCGAACCATCGAATCATTGGTTTTCCTTTGTTTACCGCTAGCTCTAACCAACTAAGCCAGTTAGGTAGTTAACAGTGCGATGAATTATCAGTCTACTTTTGTTATAATTCTGTCTCTGTCTAATCGATATATTATGAACTCACAGCGAATGCAAAGTTTGTTAATAATTGAGGGTAGTTATGTAAACATTTTACTAATCTATTAGAGGTTACCGTCTGATGAGTCTAGTTTGGTTTCACCTTTCGCATACCATCTATACGTGTTTGTGTTAAAAACAATTTAAAATAAAATGATAGATAGTTTCTTGTGAACAAAGATTGTGGTTCTTTACGAACAAAATGCAAGCATTAAAGGGATTGCCAGACAGATGGGCATAGCGGTAAATCTAATATTATCTTATAAAACTAAATTAAAAAGTTCGTAAACTTGGTTAATCGATCAACTAACTTAAAATGTTTTTTTCTACACAGAGAAAAACGGTGCGCTTGTGGGTGCGACGTTATTTGGATACTGGTGATGTGAAGTCAAAACCTTTTGGGCGGAGATGTTCAGGCATCTATACAAACCAGTGTGAACGCCACCGTGATATCGTAAATGTTCACCTGAAGTCTTCGTTCGCAACCACTCGCTCAAGTGCTCAACGACACGGCATCTCAATCGCCACAGTGCGGAGGCACTTGCAATTAAGGTATATTTTTGCAATGTTTATCACCACAATAACTTAAACATTATAGTTACTGCCTAATAAACTAATATTATGTTACTAAAAGAAACTTATTTTCAGGTTACTGTGGATGGATGTCATCTCTGGGCCCGGGCGAATTAACAGAAATAGGCGGGCGAATGAATGGCAAAACGTATTATGAAATATTGCAAGAGTTTATTTTGCCTACAGTGCGTCTTGAATACCCAGGAGGACAAATATATTTCGTCCATGATAATGTCAAAAACACACTATTGAGAGACCATTGTAACGTTTATAAATTAGTAGACTTAGGCCCCTGTGCTGTGCATCGATCCCGAATGGTGAAGGAGTGGCTAAGTTTACAGGCTGATAACTATCGCCTGGCCAGCTAAAAGTCCGGATCTTAATTCAATTGAAAATATGTGGGGTCAAATGATTTTAAATTGGGACTCAAGTGAATTAAAGTCCAAGGATAATTTACAATAAGAAGTCTTAAGGACTTGGGAATTGATGCGCGGTAGGAAAATAGACTAGAATATGGTAACTCAAATGAGAAGCCGCCTACAGCAAATAATTCTCAGTAACGACTTATAGTAAATAGGTAAGTGGGTCCCAATTGCGATTATCTTAGATATTTTGGATCCCGTAATCCCGTTTGGTTTATGACTTTGTAGTGGGTATAATAATAAATAATCAAATATAGTGTTGACATTAATACATTGAATAACTCAAAGAATAAATCATTTGACCTCACTATTTCATTATTGTGATTAATAGCTAAGTAATAGTAATTATTGGAGGTAGATAATATTTATGATTTACGAGAGATGTAAATTGTTTATTCATTAGAATGTTAACTAATGATGACATGTTTTTTCACTCGTTAATTATGAAAATTATTCTACTAGTTTGAAAGGTAGATAATTCTCAACCATTATAATATTAAGTAGTTTGTAAGTTACATTTTTGCAGTGAAACGATACAAACGTTTATATGTTACAGTTAAAAATAAACAATGTTATATAATTAGTTAAGTTTTTCATTTCATAATAAATTTTACTAAAAAAATGTGTTTTTAATTTTTTACATAAAACTTCTAGTAATAACAATATATAAAAAGAAAAAGTTACATAAATAGTATAACTTGGAGAAAATTTTTTTTTTTACGAAAACAAAAACCTTTATAGTCAGTTCTGCCAGTATCGAACATGAATCGGTAGCTTTGCATTTCGTATCCTCAACCTCTAGACCAATCGAACTATTAATTACCAGTCTGAAATATTATATTGGATTGTTGTTTATATATAAACTGTTTAAAAACATTACAATAAAATACAAAACTTGCTATGCGGCCATCGCGGGGTTCGAACGTAGGTGCTTTCTAGGGGGGTACCCACATCGTGAAGCCGACTGTACATCAAAAACTAAACATGGTATGGTTTTGTCTCGTTATTATTATTGTCTGTACGGAAACGGAATACTAAAATAAAAAGCTATTAAAAAGTTATGAGCCAACAAAGATTCGTTTTTCTTGCTAATTTAACCTAACTTTGAGCGTGTTTAAGTAATAAAAGGAGTGTAAAATCTCGAAAACCAAGACGGTACCGACAAAGTTCAATTAACAATAAGTTCAATAAACTTTATTGGTCATTGATTTATGCAGTGGTTTTTTCATAAAACCCGATCTTCTGAAGGACTTTTCTTAATTTTTTCGCGATTTTTTTGCCAAAAATGCTCCTGCATCTCACTCAATAACGTTGTGCGTGTAGACTAGAGTCTAACTGCTCACCACTGATACTATTTCTGTCGGATACGAAGCCTGGTGAGACAGCGTGATTTTTAGCCAGGCCCACCAGTGAGTTCGAGCCCGCGCAAAGTGTGCCCTTAAACTCGGGTGAAGATCTCATTACAAATCCATACATTTTAAAGGCACTATTGACTATGGCTTCGATATGCTGATTGAAGGACAGTTTGCTATCAAAAAGAACACCTAGGTCCTTCACTTAAGGGGATACAGTTAAGGTTGTAATTGAAATTTAAAATGAAATTATTCTTAGTAAAGTGTATATAATTACACTTGGGGATACTAAGATGCAGCTTATTGGCAATACAGTAAGCAGATAGTCTATCAAGGCCTTTTTGAAATGACTGGAGTCGTCCATAGTACGTATCGCTTGAAACACCTTCAAGCCATCAGCGTACATCAAGAATTTGGACTTTTTAAAGCATTTATTAATATCGTTGATATAAATAATGAATAAAAGCGGTCCCAGAATAGAGCCTTATGGAACTCCGGAAGTAATATTAACAGAGAAAGACTGATGACCATTAACCACCACCCTTTGTGACCGGTTTTTGAGGTACGACACAAACCAACGCAATAAATCTCCTCGTATTCCATTGAAAGCAATTTTATTCAGGAGAATTTCATGATCGACCTTGTCGAAAGCTTTTTTGAAATCAGTGTACAGTCACGAGCATTAATATGTATACACATCGCCAGATTCAAAAGCGATTTTCTTTTAAATAGCGATTGCAACCTTGAGATAACTTGGGTATTTCATTATAGTGTGGGTTCCAAAATATTATTTTCATAATAAAATAAGATTAAAATGAGTAAAAGTGGAGAAAATCACTTTTAAAAGTTGGTAAGCGTATACATATTATTGCTCGTGACTGTACACCGTATCTATATGCAATCGCCCATCAATATAATAAATAGTATAATAATATAATTAATAGGTTAGATGTCGTAGACCGGCGCTTAACAAACCCATGATATTCAGGAATGATAATATTATGCAGAAGAGGGTAAATCTCGTTGGGAACAAGTCTTTCAAAAAGCTTTGACAAGGTCGGCAGAATCGAGATGGGTCTATATAGTTCGACGTCATGCCTAGAGCCACCCTTATGCACTGGGGTAATGTTAGCTCGCTTCCACACCACCGGGAACACACCTTCATCCAAACATCTATTAAAAAGGATATAGATCGGCACACAAACACTATCAGCCGTAGCTTTAAAAAAGGCCGCTGGAAGACCGTCTGTTCCTGCCCCTTTGGAGGGGTCCAACCGCTTCAACTCGCTGAGTATTTTGGACTTATCGATATGCAGATTACTAATTTATGCTAGCATTCTCTGCGCACTGCTGCGGCGGATCCCACGTGTTGAGCGTTGGTGATATGGGCTCAAATACGGACAAGAAAAAGTCCGAAAACATATTGCAGACAACAACATTTTGTCCATGCAAAGGTACATAAAGAGGACTAACTGGGTGGATTTATATAAAGCAGCCTAACAATTAAGAAAGAGTAGGTGGCAAGAGCGAACGAAGCATTTATTTATTTATTTATTTATTCAACTTACACACACTATCTTTACAGGAGAACCCAATACAATAGTGGTTTGCATACATACACCAAATAATTAGAAAATAAACTTAATCTAAAATGTAAAAATATAAAGAAACACAAATAAAAATAAAAAACATAATCAAACTTAACTTCTTAGCTCCTATCCTTATCTAATTAACTATTACTAACAAAATTTAACAAAACTCTTGCGAATTCACTCAAATTGCACGAAAAGATATCAATCCTCTCATGCACTTCGTTTAATACACATATAGTGCGGGTGAGGGGTGTTTTTGATAGCAGGTTGGTTTTGGCAGCAGGCACGGCCAGCAGTGGCGGTCGCCGCCGCCTCCACACGTACCGGTCTGGCACGCACAGCTTCAGGTGACGCAGCACACCCGGGTTATGTTCTACTCCACGCAGGAGCTTTAGCGCATACGCCGCAAGTGTAAATTCCCGGCGCACTCTGAGTTCGTTGTATCCCACCATACCCAGTACAAACAGTGTAGGATACATCAGCGGGTAAAATGGGTAAACCCCATAAAGTTTAAAATACAAGTGTCTTGTAAATTTATTCTGTACTCGCTCCAGCATGACATTGTATTTAGCTTCATGGGGAGCCCAAATCACCGCACTGTGTTCCAAGTGACTCCTTACCAAAGCGTCATACAGCACCCTAAGCGTGTTAATGTTTGTGAATCCCTGCGACTGTCTCAGCACGAAACCCAGGTTTCTGTACGCTTTCTTGCAAATCTTAACTATATGGTCCCGGAAACTTAGATCCGGGGTAAACAGTACTCCTAGATCTCGTACCTGAGACACTCGCTGCATCGGCGCTTCCTCTACTGTGTAATCGTAGGCTAGGGCAGTCTTCGCGCGCGTAAATGTCATCACTGAGCATTTCGCTGTATTGAAATGGAGTTTTTCTATGGCTCCACTCTACCACTCTATCTATGTCTTTCTGCAATATCTCACAGTCCGACTCACCCTTGACCTCGAGCAGCAATTTGAGGTCATCTGCAAACAATAAGCATAGACTATGTTTGACTACGTCAGGTAAGTCATTTATCATTAAAATAAATTCGAGAGGACCCAAATTGCTGCCCTGGCTCACGCCTGACCTGGTGTAGTATAGCTCAGATTCGAACCCGTTGTAGTCAACGTACTGCTGTCGGTCTTTTAAGTAGCTGGCGAAGAACTGTAGTAGGTGCGGAGTGCAGCCAATTTTTGCCAGCTTCATTAGCAGTACATCATTATCGACGGTATCAAACGCCTTTTTAAAATCAAAATATGCCACGTCTACCTGCACACCAGCATCGACGGCCGGCACCACTCTCGCCATGAAGTTAAGCAGATTAGTCGCAGTGCTGCGCGCCGGCCGGAACCCGTGCTGCGCGTCCGATAGCTGTGCGCTCACTTGAGCCTGCATGCAGCGTTGGATGGCCGACTCGAACACTTTTGCAGGTGTCGACAACACTGCCACCGGTCTGTAGCCACTGACATCCTGACCTGACTTACCCTTGGGAACCGGAATCACTCGCGTGCTTTTCCACCTAGGCGGAAACGTTGCTTGTTTTAGACACGTATTAAAGATGTGATGCAAGGGCTCAGCCAGCACCCTGCCGCAGTCTCTGAACAGAAAAGCTGGAATGCCATCGGGGCCAGATGAGCGCTTTGGCTTGAGCGCTTCCCTTACGTCTTGAAGACCAATGGTCTCGATGTGCACTCGCGCACTGTTTGTTTCCGCCTCTGCCCCCGCCGTCCGCGCCTCCAGCCGCGGCCGCTCTTTATTATACACCGACTCAAAAAATGATGCAAATTGCTGAGCACTCTCCTCATCCGAAAGTTGTTGACCATCTTTTAGGATAGTTTGCCTGTTTAACGTACTTCGTTTGGACCGAATATACTGCCAGAATGATTTTGGATCTTTTGAAAATTGATTTTGTATTTTAAACTTGTGTTCTTTGTGTGCAATTTCTATAGATTTTTTAATACGAGCTCTGTACTTTGAAAATTCAGAATAATCACTATTCAGCTTTGTTTTTTTGAAAGTTTTATGAAATCTGGCTTTATTCTTTAAATCTCTTTTATTATCTGCGGTGTACCAATCCGGATAAATGTATTGAGACTTTTCACGCTTAGGCTTTTTCCGGGGCACACATCTATCCAAAATATCACTCAGCTTATCATAAAAAATATTCAACATATCCTCCAAGTCATGCATGTCGTAAATCATACTCCAATCAGTGGAAGACAGCATAGAGTATAACAACTCGTAGTCGGCTCTGTAGAAGTTCCACTGCGGCCTAACACTACGCGCTGCGGGACCGCCGTCGGCAGAGGGCGCGGGCGGGGTGGACGCGGCTGGTGCGGGGAGCGCGCGCTTGCAGTGCACGCTGACCGCGAGTGGCGGGTGATGCGCGTCGACGGGCACAAGCGCGTCGTCGGCCGCCACAACCGACACCGTCCGGCTAAAACCTGCGCTCAGAACCAAATCCAACTGACGACCTAGATAGTTTGGTACTGTGTTACTTTGAGTGAATTCGCAATAGGACACAAAACATTCATAATAATAGGTCTTTACCTATGAAATTGCCGTTTTGTATGAAAAAATTTAAACGAATTTTTTTCATGAACTTTTTATTTGTATTAATCGAAGTAATCACCCATGCAATCAATGCATCTTTGCCATCGCAGTGGCAGTTTATTGATGCCCTTCTTAAAGAAATCAGCTGGACGGGAGGCAACAAATTCTTCAAAGGCATTTTGTACTGCCTCTCGGGTATTAAATTTTTTTCCCGCCAAGAAGTTATCCAAATTCTGGAAAAAGTAGTAGTCTGTAGGCGCAAGGTCTGGTGAGTAGGGCGGATGACGGAGAGCTTCCAACCCCAGTTCTTGCAACTTGGAGACCGTCTGCTGTGCAGTATGAGGTCGCGCGTTGTCGTGCAGGAGCAGCGGAGACGAGCGATTGACCAATGCTGGTTGGAGATGCGCCAGCTTCTCCATCATTGTGTTCAGTTCTTCACAGTACACATCTGCAGTAATGCTCACCCCGTTTGGTAAGAAGCTGTGATGAATCACACCGGCGCTAGACCACCAAACAGTGACCATCACTTTTCTAGGGGTAAGTTTTCGTTTAGGGCATTGTTTAGGTGCTGAACCAGGATCCAACCAACTTGCTGAGCGCTTACGGTTATCAAACAGAATCCATTTTTCATCGCAGGTAACAATGCGGTTCAAAATTCCTTCATTTGTGTGTCTGTTGAGCAGTGCAAGGCATGTCTCGACGCGTACTTCGCGCTGGCGATCATTGAGTTCGTGGGGCACCCATTTGTCAAGCATTTTTACCTTGCCAATTTGACGCAAATGGACCAATATTGTTTTGACGCTAACGTCGAAAGCTGCTGCTAATTCAGCCGTAGATTGTGTATCATCAGCTTCCACAATCGCCTTTAATTCGTCATTGTCGACCAAAGTCTTCGGACGACCGCGAGGTTCATTTTTCAGGTCGAAATTTCCAGAACGGAAGCGAGCAAACCAATAACAGGTGGTGCGTTGGTTTGTAGTGTTAGCTCCGTAAACGTCGTTGATGTTGCGTGCCGCTTGTGCCGCGTTGCTGCCACGACGGTACTCATATTCCATAATTACTCGAATTTTTAACGTATCCATGATGACGAAAAAGATTGAAATGCGATGAAAATGTAACACTAATCAATAAAGAAATGACTACTTTTAGAAAAAAAAATACATGTTTTTAAAATAAAATTAATTTGAAATTAGAATTCTTAGCCAAACAAAAATTATTTTGATTTGAAATGGCCAGTACTGCAGAACGGCAATTTCATAGGTAAAGACCTAATATTTTTTTACATTCACTGGACACGAATACAAATTAAAATCACCAATAACAATTATTTCTCCATATCTATCAGCAAATTTTTCTATTAATCTAAATAAAGTCAAGTAGTCATTCTCAGAACTCCCCGGTGGAATGTAAACCACACAACATAAGAACAAGAATCTACTTTTGAAATAAACCGTTGCACTAACCATTTCAAAAACGTAGGTATCCATAGAAGCGTCCGCGATTTGCATTTGTCGCAGCTCATATCGGTGTGTGGCCACTAAAAACGCTCCTCCCTGCTTCCGACCGTCCGCTCGATCGCAACGAAGTATTTGATATCCCGGAGGAATTATTTCCGGATCTTCTATAGACTCATTGCAACCAGATTCCGTTATTGCCCATAAATCAAAATTGCATGCCTCAATGTTGGTTCGGAACTCATCCAGTTTAGTTCGTAGACCCCGTACATTTTGATAGAAAATATCGATGTTATGGCTATAATATGTTTGGTTTTGTTCTGTTTGAGTTCCGAAACCAAATCCACTCACTGAATTCCGCATTCATTGGCCAGGTTTCGGCCTTGTTCAACCTTTCGAAACACTTTTCCGGTACTCCGATAACAAACGACGAGTAATCTCTCTCAATTTTGTGTTTGATTTTGTCAATTTTAATTTGAACATCAGAGCCACATACATGTTTCACGTGACCGGCTATGGCTTCAAGTATTCGGATGCAGACGCCAAACATGTAGATGTTTTTTGCGATCACTAACTTGAATCGCCTTCAACTCTGTATTTGTTCCTACTCTGACCTCTTTAAGTTGCCTGTTATTTTTTTTATTATTTCGAACAGTTGTCCATCCTGATTCGATCTTCTCCACTTCATCGTTAAGTGGTTCACTAGCCGCCAGTGAGCTAGCACTACACAAAGATTTTTCCGGTAAAATTTCGGTGGACTTCGTGGCCCTTTGACGTTGACCTTTGTTTACCTCTTGCGTTTGGATGTGGGTAGGAAGCGTTTTATTGGAAACGTAGGAACTATTCTGTTGACTTACGACCTTGGCAAAAGAAGATGTAGAAGGAGGATTTCGGGGACTATCAGCTGCTATTTCGTGGGTTTGGTTGCTCTGAGTTAGTTTAGCTACTACTTTTTCTTCGATTACCGTCATCATTTTAATTACGTTTCCCAATTCGGTTTTTGTTTGAGAAAATTGACTTAGTAGTAGCGATATCGCATTTGCCTGACTGTCCATGCGAGCTACCATGTCCGCTCTAAATTCTCTCAATTCATCGAGTAGTGGGGAATCAGACTCCATAGTTATGGGTGAATACTGAGTCTTACTTCCGCGCTGACTGCTCACATTGTTAACAGGAGTGGTGGCCTTAGGGTTAGGTATGTTAATACGGACCGGGGTTTCACTGTTGCCCCTTTTAGGCTTAGCACAGCTACATTCTGGACATAGCCATTTGTTTTTATATGTCTGGGTGTAAGTGTGGTACAAAACGATCCCTCGGGGTAAAACGATTATCTACTGTTTTACCGACATTAGTAGCGTCATCTAGTTGTTTATGTGAAAATAATCTTCGCCACAACGGTTTTAGCATTCTGTCAAAGTGTCATGGCGGTGTGAGCATTAAGGAAGATTTTTTTGTCAAAAAATAAAAATAGTGTTGTTTAATGTAAGGTAAGCAATAATTCAATCTGATGTTGTTTGAGTTTAAGTAATTATAATGTAATCGGAGTGTTTATGTTAGTTTCCAATGTTAACTAACAATATAATCAGCAATTATCGTTGTTGTAAATGAATACCATGAGATTATTATTTGATGTTTTTATAGAGTTACGCATTTGGGGTAAAACGATCCTCTCGTAGGAGGGCAAAATGATCCCAGGGATCATTTTACCCACATTGTTATGTTTATTGTTTGTGGTTTAAAATGCAAAATTTTCATAATGTTTTTATTGAACTGGTTAACAATAATTTAGTTAATTACAATAACAAACTATCAATCATACATATTGTGTTTTTATATGAAATTAGATTAGTAACTTATCTGATTAAGTTTTATTTCAGGAACAATGCCGCGGAATTACGTCAGAAAAACTACGCGCCAAAATTGGAGTGAAAATTCGATGGTCAAAACATTTAAGTCTTTAAAACTGTTTTTTAGTAGCATTTAAAGTATTTTATTGCGTTAACTTTTTTACATATTTTTTTATTTTCCAAATATTTTTAATAAATGTCAATGGTAAAATTAAGGTAAAGTTGTATTCAAATATAAGATGCTTTTTTTTTTTTTTTTTTTTTTTTTGGGTGGGAAATCATCAAATAACTTCTCCCGCTCTGGGTGGAGCAGGAGGGCGTGTCAGACTTTTACTGACTAAAACCCACCCGTGTTCCTTCAGTAGCCCTTAAGCCAGGGGCTGTGGTGTCTCTTTCGAACAAACCCGCACCCCTGGCAGGCATCGACCCTTGCGGGTCCCATCACTGTTTGTGCTGACATCTCTTTGAGGCGCGCGTGGAACACAACGCGCCGTCGACTTGGGCTTGGTCCTTACCGGACAGCGAGCTACCCATTACTCGCCGTCCGCAAGCCCATGCCTACGGTGGCCGGAAATCGGCCTGGGATTCCCGACGCCCAGGGCGTCTCCGTATCCTGCGGCGGCTGGGGTCGCGAGGGCGCATATGCTGCCTCTCCCTCACGTGCGCCGCCTCCCTCTTCGCGAGCATCACTGCTTCGCTGAAGGAGGTGACGGCTCCCCATGCCCTCTCGCTCCGTACCATGACCTGGACTTGATCATAATTGGTTTCGTCTTCACAGTTAAACAATATTCATTGCGTTATTTATGTTGTCGAACAGACACATTTTTCGAATATATGAAGCAATGGTTTAACAATCCGTTTCAAAACGATACAGATTATGATGAATCGTGAGTTACGCAATTAGGGTGCAGGGCCGGACGCGAGAGATCGCCGCCGCCGATCGCCTCCACGAGGACACGGCGGTGCTCCGCCCAAGCAGGGCAGACCGCCACCGTGTGCTCCACCGTGTCCTCAGGGCGATCTTCGCAGTGGAAACACCCGGGCGTTTCCTCCCGCCCTATCCGAAACAGGAACCTCCCGAAACAACCATGTCCGGTGAGGACCTGCGTCAGGCGGAAGGTGAGGACGCCATGCCGCCTCTCAAATCACTCCTCAAAGAGGGGACTTACCGCCGCAATCGTGGCGTGCCCAAAATATAAGATGCTTAGATCTCACCAAAGCATAATTCATAAGACTTTTACTGTGATTTTAAATTTTAGAAGAGCTATAACTAAGTTTATAAAAGTAAGTTTTTGTTTTGTACTTAAGATTGAATTTGGACTGGTCGTTTCTGTAATTAAAAAGATTTAATTATTAGAAACATAGTTTAGTTTTTTTACTAAGTGTTTGTACTTGTAAGGTTAAAATTTTTGCTAAAATAAACCACTTTTACTTGAAATTTTATTTTTAGATTTACCTAACTTTAACAGCGGGGTTAAATGATCCCAGGGATCATATTACCCCAACCCCAGGGATCATTTTAGACATCCGGGTGTACAAAACGTTCCTTTACTGTGCCTTGACAAAAATGTATATGTTTTTAGACCTCGTCAATAGAAATGTATTCTACTCTTATTAAATTATAGGCTGATATACTAGCCTTACATAAAACTTATCAATTTCACAAAATTCATTGTATATGTACTTTTTTATCTATTTTCCCTTAGGGGGATCATTTTGTACCACTCTCCCCTATGTCTTAAACGCATCTTTGTTTATATCGAGACAGGCTATATCATACCTTTTCATGCATTGATCGTTGGCACATTCCATGTAATGATCAATTATGAGCGAACGACAAGCGCCGCAATTTATAGACATTTTTAATGATCAAGATTGATGATCAAGATTTGAATTTTTGTTCGCGTCACCAAGCTCGAGCACCCCGCCTAGGGTCAATTAGATTTTCGGAAATAGGAGATCGGTACTGATTTCGCCTCGAATAAGTTAAGATCTCCAATATTGTATTTAATAGGCATTTGTGATATATTTTTAGTTTTGAATGTTTTACTCCTTTAGGTATTTTATTTTGGCGCCAGGGAGGTGCAAGTGGACCCTCTTGCACCCCGCTTCCGGCGCCCATGCCTCCCGGGATATTTGTCTACAGATTTATGGATGATTCCTTTTAGACCATGACTACACCTTTGTCGCATGACGCAAGTTTTGCGCTCCTAAACCAGGCCTTCGAATGAGCAGACTATAGCGCGCTGTTTTTTTTTCGCCGTCTCTCGTTCTCGTTCACGTCCCGTTGACGTGGCGGTGGACAAACGGCCGAACTCATCATCATCATTTCTGCCGAAAGACGTCCACTGCTGGACATAGGCCTCCCCCAGGCTCCTCCCCTTCGACCGGCCTTGTGCTTCCCACATCCAGTGGATTCTCGCGGCCTTCACAAGGACATCGGTCCACCTTGTGGGAAGCCTTCCTACTCTACGTCTTCCGATACGCGGTCGCCACTCCAGAACCTTTCGGCCCCATCGGCCATCTGTTTTGCGAGCAATGTGCCCTGCACACTGCCACTTAAGTTTGGCAATTCTTCGGGCTATGTCGGTTGTCTTGGTTTTCCTACGGATCTCTTTATTCCTGATTCGATCACGTAGGGAAACGCCAAGCATAGCCCTTGCCCTTTGGGTGACTTTTCGCGTTCTGATAAGGCCCATTGTGAATTTGTGAGCGTTCACGTTTCAGTGCCATAGATCATCACTGCAAACACTCGTCTTGAGACTGCGGTATTTGGGACGAGAAGATATTGCGTAGCCTCCCGAACGCTGCCCAGCCAGCAGTCGGATTCAACGACTGACCTCTTTATCGAAGTTGGACCTACCTAACAGGACAATTTGTTCTAAATAAACATACTCGTCCACAACTTCCGAGTGTAGCGTCTCCGCTCGTCATGAGAGTGTGTGTCACATTATTATTTGACGTTACCTTTGTCTTGTCCATGTTCATTTTAAGACCCACTCTTTCGGAAGCTCTACTGAGGTCATCGAGCATGCCGGCCGAACGGCCGGACCGTCTCGAACTAATCAAATACGCGAGTTACAAATTGTCTTGGTGGGCACATTTGGGCGGCAAAATTGAATACAATATGTAGTAATTGCTTCGGGTCGGCTTTGTTGTTCAAAAACTTGTGACTACGTTCAAGCCTGTTAGCTATGTATATTATTCATTTGCAGGATATCGTAATTAAAACTAAAAAATGATCAAATAATATTTATTTTCGCCTTATCAACAAATTCAATAAAAAAACATCGCCCTGTAAGTGACAAAGCGACACAGGTTCAGCAAGCGCCTTGTTACAAAGAACTTTTGCACCGACAAATAATACATAGTCATAAATAATAAAATAGAATACAATGACATTTTATACAAAGCACATGCAGAAGTCCTCAATTACTTGAAAACATAGATATAATACATAATAATATACCTACTTTAATTAAACGGGAAGATAATAGGGCATGGATAGGTACTTGCAACTCATAAAGACAACATGGTGTTTCGCAATCGTATGCTAGTTAAACCTTTGTGAAATTGTCTTTACGATAACTTCACGGTAAGTTTTTGGGCTAATGGCTACTCCATACACAAAATAATAGTCTGAAACCGCTACAAAACAGTTTTTCGCTGTGATTATTTGTTGTCTAATACTTATAAAGGTAGTGCCATGATAAATGGGACAAAACACATTTTTTCCGGAAACTACGAAGGAGGAAGACTGGCCACCCTCGTTCCGATACTGACTAATGACAAAGTGACAAAAACATCTCAGTAGACTGAAGAAGCATTTATCAATTTTTTACCGACAATATAACGATCAGTCCGGGTTTTTGACTTACTTACCGATGTCTCGCTAAAATTATATCAACCATTAAAAAGTTACTTGGCAAATAAATACCAATAAAAATATACAATTACTAGATCGTGAGTGGTGGGGGTTTCATGACAATTACAATTGAAAAGGGTAAGTATCTGTAGGTATAATATACCTATTGATATTAATTAATAAATGAAAAAAAAAATGGGGTGTCATAGAGGGGGTACAGTTCTCATGTTTCCCTTAAGCTAGCCCAAAATATCGAGCTATTGCTGGAAGAATTAACACCTGTATGTATCATCAACTCGAATATTCACCTATGTCACTTAAATTTCACATAATAATCGTGTAAAATTCAATATTGTATTATTTATTCTAAAATCTGAATATAATTTGTCAACATTACTATTGCCTCCGTGTACTGTTCTGTTTATCTTATGTCTATTTCTATAAGTGATGGTATATAGTGATACTTATCATTTACTATAATTTATTGAATAGCTTTTTTGGTGTTCAATATTAATTCTGGAGCTATGTGTACTTTGAGGGTATCTATCTAAGAAGTAAGTGCAGCTTTGCATAATAATTAAGATTACACATTTTACTAACTAAAGCTCATCCACGCGATATTCGCAATTGATCACAGACGACCAGAATGGACATACTGATTTAGTTTAAAATATAATCGCTGAAGGACAGAAGGAAAACACACACACATACCCGCGATGAGGTACAAGTCTCTCGGTCAGTCATACGTCTATATGTTTCTTGTATAGTGATACATATCGACTACATAGAATGACCGACGAGGCGACTTGTACCGTCACGTGTATGCATTATAGGCCAGTTTCTCGAACGAAAAATATCACCAAATCGTTAAGTGCCGATAAACTGCTGCGATTAACTGTTGATAAATCATTAAACCGATTACAGTTTACGTGTGCTCCACAATTTGTCACATTAATTCTGGGATATTTTTCGTTAGAAAAACTGTGAGTAGTTGCGTAACACAATATCAGTAGGCCTTCACTTTGACAGTTCAACATTCATTCCGTCATTTGCGTTGCTGAGCAGACAATTTTTTCGAACATATGTAGCAATGGAATAACAATATAATTCAAGATTATAATTGATATTGTGTTGCGCAACCCTAGTCACTGGCCCTAAGTTTTCTTACACACTCTGCCATAACCTCAGATCTATACATAACATAAATATGAAACATGAATGTCTTGTATACACTAAACATTATACATATATTAATCATTTTATTAAATGACGTATCCACGCAGGTAAAAGCATTGAACTATTTTGAGCACACAACAAGAGCACCCTGTCATTACAATTTGTATTAAAACTATGAAATGGCTTATTTTACACAACGTCTGACTATAGGCATTCAGTTAGAACATGGAATCTTCTATTCATATGATAATAATTCTAAGTTCGTAAAAAAATACTAAATTAATAATAGCATTTAATGAAAATTATTAAATGGAATACACATTATTTAAATGCATAAAACATTGAATAAATAGAGATTATTCGAGAAATAAGTAACTAAAACACAGGCTGGCAGGGTATCGAGGCGCAAACTATTACCATTGATTCTGTATAATTATGATTCTGCACTCCTGCATTGAAACTGACCTATCTATGGATATCAAAAATCAAAATGTGCTATTACCTACAAGAGTGCAATAAACCTACGCGGACAAATTGTATGGAAGAGCATTTTTTTTTAATAAAAATATCAGATTCATGTACTAAATCTATCGTAACAGGAAGCGCGTCTATTGTATACTTAGTTTACTTAAATTAGCTTTGACATAATATTTAATACTTATTCAACAAATCCGTAACACCATTATATGTAGATGAATAGAAGATTCCTTATTCTTTTACCAACTTTGTCCACTATTAGCATACAAGCTTGCCCAGCGATGGGCACCATGCCCACGGTCCAAGCTTAGATCACTAAAACAATAATATCCTAATATTATATTTAATTTCTTTCTAAAGACTCCGGCAATACGCAGTCTATTTAGAAACCGTATTTTATAATTGGGAAAATTAAATTTCATATTGAAATAAAATAATTTGATTGTTGTTCATTTACATTTTTAAAACATAGTTGCATAGATTGGAGTATAACTATTAATGTGTTTGACCATGCGATCTTGAGGTAGCTTTATTTTTAAGTACTTCGATGATGATCCTCCTATTCTTACTACGATCGCATATCAATATTTAAAAAAAAAAAAAAATTGTAACATATTTTATAATTAAAAATTAATTGTTTACAGATCAACACTGATTTCGGTCACAATATTTCTAAGGAAGAATTCAACTACCTAGAATTCAATCATTTGGACTTACGTACTTTCCCAACGACACAATATTGTCAACAATTTATCGAAAATCTATTTCACCTAAAACATTGCAACAGGCTAAACGTATATTTCGATAAAAATGGGCTATCGTTAAAAAATCTGTATTATATTTTCCTATTAAAGTTATTTGCATTATAAAACAACAGTATGTCTAGTGTAATACGTACAAGACCTTCGTGAAGCGGTCTACAGTTGCTAAACTTCAAGCTAGACTTGTTTCATTCATTTTTATATCTGTGCCTCCTGTGATGAGTGATTTAAGTCGAGTTGTACCCTTTTTGTGATTTTTACATAGAAATACTCAGAAATTTTCACTGATTTTTTTGGTCTAACTCACGTTCTTCTATCTGCTATAGTTTCGGAGATAGTTTGGTGCAAAGTGATGCAACTGTCAAGATTTTGGCAAAAAAATCGTGAAAAAAGATATTTGTCAAGTTGTAACCCGTTTAAGTAATTGCTCTACACATTGTTTTTCGTGCTTTGTGGTATAAGAGTGATTATATTAATTTTCACATGTCATTTTTCAGAATATTTATCGTGAATATTGATATATTTAAAGTTATATCACATTGAACCGATTTTTCTCAATAATTATTAGGGTACAAATCAACATGTACCTACAAATCCGAATCTAAATTTATGCCTAATTTGTGATAACTCGATACAATTTGACTATACACCATTTAAAAACAAACGGTTTTTGTTACACTTGGCCGGAGTGTGAAGGGAATAGAGGAGCGAACGACATAGCTTCATGTCTATACGATTTTATCATAAATCAACTGCTGTATTTAAACCCAAACGCCAAGATGCTGATCATGGATGCTGATCATGTACTCTGATAGTTGTACGGGTCAAAACAAGAATTCGACTGTTACAAAATGTTGATGCTGGTTGCTAAACTATCTAGACACTTACAATCTTTTGAACATACATTTCTCGTACCCGATCATACTCACATACGGGGCTGACACCCACAATGCGTTGATTGAGCGTAAGAAGAAGCACATGTGTATGGAGATTCACTTGCCAAGAGATTAGTATCAGCTAGTGCGTACAGCTTCAAACAAAACAACAAAGTTTACTGTTATTGAGATAACTCGTGATGTTTTACGATTTCAATTTTTTTTTCAAACCCTTCTTATTAGAAAAATCAATATAGCCAAATCGCACGTCGCGTCTTCCTATTTGTACACCAAAGAAAACATATCCCGTTTTTCATACAAAAAGAATTCAAGAATGTTGAGTACATGAACATGGATTGTTCTAAACGGGGTAAAGCTTACGATATGATTACAATACATACGGTACCGAAAGCCTACCACTCCAAGATTACTTTTTCAACCAAAAAGACGAAGGATCTATCAGATTTGCTGTGCTTTATTCATTAGAGCGCTCATGTGTTTTACAGAAGCCTGAGATGCAAGAATGATGTTTAAGACACTCCTCCGGATAATGATGATGATTCTGATGACGAGTAATTTCTAGTTCATCTAACTCCTAAGAATTGGGTACTTATTCGGTTTTTGTTTGTTTGTTATAAAGAACTACCTATGTTTTTGTTTATTTTTTATTCTGGTATCTTTTTTTTTTTGTTTTCATCCTTTTTATTTTATTTATTGTTTTTCTTGGACTTGCTGGAATGGATTATTGTGTATAACGCGTACTGTCCTATTTTCTATAAACACATCACTTTGATGGGGCACTGGTTTCTAAGATACAGGTACATAAACCTACTTTAGAAGTCAGGGTTTTTCTCTCGAGAATACTAACTTAAGCCATTTTTCAATCAAAATATTGTAAATTTATGGAGAAATAAAGATTATTATTATTGTTATAACGTTGGTCTACCTACTAGTCGGTATATTTTTTGAAGGTTTTATTTTGATTTAAGGACCTACTTACCTACTTTTTTGTTCTCTATTTTCATTTACGACGAACTGCCTATCTTATACTTAGAGTTTAATTACTGCAAGGATTGGTTAACAGCTAGCTGTTAACCAATCCTTGCAGTAATGCTGTGCTGTGTGTAAACTGTGCTGTGTAAGTTTTAACGTGTTATCAAATTTGTTATGTTTATTATTTTTCTAGATTTTTTCTAAGATTTAGACAATGGTTGTGATACGATATTTTGTACTGAGCAGGTTCACATTGCTTATTGTGATACCTGCGTAATATTGATCTGTGACTTTTTTAGGATTTTGGTTTAAAGCCTTTAAAAAGATTTCAATTTACCTCTCTTAAGAATTTTGATAAAACTGTACCTTATTTCTAAGTGAATAAATGATTTGGAAGCAGATTAACAAACGTTAATTATTTTTCTTAAACTTGTATTTATTTACACAATAAATATGTATTTTAATGAGAGGTATAACTTGACTTGTATCATTTAACACATATTTCAAAAGACTAGATTTTTTGCAAAGTGATACAATTCAGGTAAATTATGAAAATACCCCTGTTATAAGTAAAACAATATAATCTTTGGGGTGGTATTTTTATTATTTGTTAGAGCAACATTGAGGTAGGAACATATTCTAATGAGTTTTTAGATTTGTTGACTTCTTGTATATCAGTTTACACCAAAGACAACTTATAAGTGCGTCATAATTTAACTGTATTTGTACCATTTATCACGTAATTTTAACACATTTTTGAAATAAAAAAGGTACAAGTTACAGGTTTTTGTTTAATTACTTTAAAACTATAATATTTAGCACAACAATTAAAATGCACAGCGACAGTGGATGTTTTTATCTACAAAAAAAGGTACTTATGTGTAACCTATCCTACTTAGTTCACGAATTAGATTTTTTTAAATCTTGTTTTTGTTCTCCTGTAAAATGTTGATTTTTTACTTGTATCACTTATCACAGGAGGCACAGATATGTACTGATAAGCTATTCATAAGTTTTTTATAGTCCAGAAATGACCTATGCTGGTTGAATTATTTTATTGCCTATTGTATACGGGTCCCGACAAAAGTTGGAAGAATAAGCGTTTACGATGAATTCAACAGTAGGCATTTTCTGATGATAATGAATTGACGCAATTTTGTTGAGTTCAGAACTCAAAATCTGAACTAAGTTTAAATATAGTATGGAAACCATAACATATGCATTAAATGGAATCACAAGTTATACTAGTCTACAGAAGTATAGCAAAATTTATTATTTAATTAAAATCTGTGAATTATAAAAGTGAATTTTCAATCAAAATATATTTAGTAAAAGTAAACATTCTATTGAACACAAGGCACCGTTTAGGTGAACCGATTTGTTACCGTTTTAGACAAATAAGTAGAATACGTAACAGCGTCGTGATAGTTTGCACTGCGTGGCAACGTCGCTTATCAATGTTCAAGGCTTCAATTTTATTGAATCGTTGACCTAGTGATCCAATTCAAAATTTAAACTTAACTTTTTTTTCTATGTATCGCCCGCAAAGGCGATAATATGTGTGTGGTTTAATTTAGTGCATATAATGTGGTTTCCATACTGTGTAACATTGTTGTCTTTTACGGACAAGAAAAAAGGATGTGATATTACGATAAATCTCTCTCGTGTGGTTTTTACGCGACATAGTTTACGGTGTCGAGGCCGTTTAAATGTTCATTTAATCCTATTATTTATTTTGTATATCATAGCAGTGGTTCATGCGGTCTTCAACATAATCTGGGTCAATTCAACATTCTCTCAGTGCACACTAAAACCTCGTGTATGTTGACAGCGTCTAGTACTAGAAGGGCCTATAGCTAGCGGGGTACTTGATGGGCACGCTGGCCTGTGCCGCGGCAGCGTAGAAGCCCCAGCCCAGCTGGCGGTAGGCCTCTATGAGGCGCTCCTCCACCTCCTTGGAAGGGCGCTCCTCCTGGATTTTCATGAGAAGTTTGATGGCGCGGCCCCACTGCTTGAACGTAAACGTGTGCCATACTCCGTAGTGGATCGCCTACGGGATAAAGGTCTTTTAGTAATGCGTTTTGTTTTTATTTTTCTTCTAGTTACAAGGTATTCGGTTATAGCAGCCTTTCCCAAAGTGGGCGATAACTCCCCCTTGTGGGCGCTGCAGGCCTAAAGGAGGGCGGTAAGAGACCCGCTAATTCCGCTCAATCTCCGCTAATATAGCTCCTAAAAATGAATTGAGTCTGAAGTTATAGTGGTTTTTAAGTAGGTGAAAAAACCGGGACGCTAAAAAATAATTTATTCTCGAAGTGGGCAGTAGACAAAATAAGTTTGGGAACAACTGGGTTATAACTAATTTTGTGGAGAAAATATGAATACATTGCTAACGGCGCACAGTGGATCGTCCCCATAGAAGAGGTTGGACATAGGTACCATAACTAGATGTCCAACTCTAAGTAGTCATAATAAAATTAAGAAATATATTAAAATTAGTAAGAATATTAAAAAGTATAAGAAACTTTTGAAGACACAAAGTGTTTACAAATTTAACCTAAATCTTAGGAAAGAACGTGTCAACTTACAAAGCCAACTAAATGAATGTAATAATAAGTTGGAAACAAGTAGATTCATGTATAATGTTGACATACAAAACCTTCAGAAGGAATTACTGAGCAGGGAAAATACACTTAAAGAAATATCCTGTAAGTATGAGTCTAGTCAACAAATGTTAAGCGAACGTTTGCAGGAGGCCTGTGAGTTGGTGGACTTGGTTAAGTACAATGCAGAGAGGTATGAGTCACTGACAAACAATCTCACCTGTAGTTGTGCTCCCACTCCGCCACCTCTCATGTCACAGCATGTTGTTTCTGCCGCTTCACCCATTTTACCTCATACACTAGACAGTGTCTATCCCACTCAAAGTAATGTTTTGGTATATTCTGATAGATTAGGAACAGGTTTTGGACCATTGTTAAATAACCGCTCTAAACTTACTATAACTAATTGTTGTTACCATAACCTGCATTTTAATGAGCTTGTTCATAAAATAAAACATACAAAATTGAATGAGCAGACAACGGTAGTTCTTTTAATTGGTAACAGTCTGAGCTTAACTAAAAGGGACATAGTTAATGGTATTGACACCCTACTTAAATTAAAATTAGGTAAAATAATATTATGTGCTTTGCCATATTCAAATCATTTGAATTATGAAGAAAATGATTACATTTTTAGCCTAAATAATTTAATGCATATTTTGACATGTCGTCATAGTGACCGTTTATTGTATTTTGATACTAACAATTTTGTTAGAGATTTTGTACTAGTTCGGGAACATATGTTTCTTCCCAAGACTAGTCGACATGTATTAGCTACTTTGTTAGCTTATAATATACACGCAGTTATTGATAATTTAACTGAGACTAGGTTAAGTGACGAAACAGTATTATCTAGTACTTCTAATAATACTGTAATTAATTCTTTAAACTTTTAGACGCGACAAAAGAGAAGCATAATAAGTGTATTTTACTGTATCACCAAAATATAAATCGCTTCTCTGGCAAAATTCTAGACGTGGAAATGTTAATAGATAAATATCATATGGATATCTTATGTTTTACTGAAACTTGGTTAAAACCGGATAGGATGTTGTTTAATGTAAATAATTTTTCAGTTGCCAGTGCGTACAATAGGTCTTCGATAGGGGGTGGTACTTTGATATTGTGTAATAGTTGTTTTAGATATAAGGAAAGAAAGGATATCACCGCTTGCTCTGTTGATCGCTTATGTGAGGTAGCATGTGCGGAGGTTGAGGGCCATACTTTCTTATCTGTGTATAGACCACCAGCCACGAATTTGTCATCATTTTTGATAGTTATGGAAGAAATATTAGGTAAACTTTTCAAAGATAATAAATTAGTTTTTGTGTGTGGTGACCTAAATATTGATTTATTAGTTAATTCACCAGAAAAAAGTAAGCTTATCTCTTTGTTTAAATCATTCAATTTAAAATGTATATTTAATGAAGCGACTAGAATAACAGCAACCACAGCTTCATGCATAGACAACGTATTTACTAATTGCAAAATAAAGGACTCATCCTTAATTAGTGGCGTCAGGTCAGACCATACTGGTCAGCTTGTATTGTTTGACTTAGATCAAAAGTTACATCTAGATAAAACCATTGAATTGAGACCTCTGACTAAAAATAAATTGAAATCTTTTAATAATAATGTTCTTAGCAAGCTCTCAACAGCGAGTTTTGATTCACAAGACCCCAATATAAACTATGGCACATTTTTTTCTACAGTATGCAAAGAATTCAATAAAGCATGTCCTGTAAAAAAAGTTGCGATAGCTACTAAACCAAAATTTAGCGAATGGGCCACTGCTGGCATTAGAAAAAGCAGAGATATTTTATATAATTTGTATCACGAAAAATCATTGACTTCTGATCAGGCCCTTCATAATTATGTAAGAAACTATTCTAAGATATTCAAAAGAGTCTGCGCTCACGCTAAAGCTAAATTAATAAGTAACAAAATTAGTATCTCTAAAAATAAAATAAAAGCTGTGTGGCAGGTAATTAACAAAGAAACTGGAAACACAAAACAGCGAGATCAGAATGAGTTAGCTCTAAAAATTGATAATGAAACCATTTCAGATAAGTTACAAGTTGCTGAGACTCTAGAAAATTTCTTTACCAACATCCCAATAGAAGTTACGAAATCTCTCCCCTCATCATCTGTATCAGCTGAATCTCTTCTTAAAGAAAACTTCAGCAAGGACATTCCAAGTTTTGAATTCAAACCCATCTCTATTGCCACAATTAAAACAGCATTTAAAAGTCTTAACATAAAAAACACTGAAGACTTATGGGGGATTTCCGTTAAGGTTCTCGAAAATATCATTGACACAATTGCCCCTGTCCTAACAGGCATATTTAATCAATGTTTAGACAGCGGTACGTTTCCTGACTTAATGAAACATAGTAAAGTAGTACCAATTTTCAAATCGGGTAGTAAGAGTGATCCCTCTAATTATAGACCTATATCTGTGCTTCCAGCATTGAGCAAAATTTATGAAAAAATCATGCTGGACCAGATGTTGTCACACTTTAACTCAAATGGGATTTTACATAGTCGACAGTTTGGTTTCACGAAAGGTAGGTCGACGACTGACGCAGGAGTAAAACTCATCAGTCACATTTTGGAATCCTGGGAGAATTCCCAGGACGCCATTGGCATTTTCTGTGACCTCTCAAAAGCGTTTGACTGCGTTGACCACAATACACTGATCTGTAAATTACACCACTACGGAATTCGTGGACAAGCTGCTGATCTTGTACTTTCCTATTTATCAAACAGGCAGCAAAAAGTAAACGTTAATGGGGCGACGTCCTCGGGGTCTCTAGTTAAGATGGGCGTGCCTCAAGGTTCAATTCTTGGCCCTTTTTTATTTCTAGTTTATATAAATGACCTTCCTTACCTGATGGCTAAATTCTCGGATATAATTTTATTCGCTGATGACACTTCTCTTATTTTTAGAATAGATAGAAAAGATACGGATGTCTTACATGTCAATGATAGTCTAGCCGTTCTTTCGAAATGGTTTGCGGCTAATAATCTTTTACTCAATGCGAACAAAACTAAATGTCTTAAGTTCTCGTTACCAAATGTACCCCAAGTAGGTCTAAACTTAAAACTTGATGGCAAGAAACTGGATGCTATTTCGGAAACTGTATTTTTGGGAATTACTGTAGATTCAAAATTGCAATGGGGTGCTCACATTAGAGCTCTTTCAAGTAGATTAAGCTCAGCTGCTTACGCAGTAAGAAAAATAAGGCAGTTGACTGATGTAGCCACAGCTAGGTTAGTTTACTTTGCTTATTTTCACAGTATTATGTCTTATGGCGTTCTGCTGTGGGGATCGGCAGCTGACGTAGATTCAATTTTCATTTTACAAAAGAGGGCAATCCGCGCAATCTATAAAATGGGGCCTCGCGAGTCTCTTAGAAACAAATTCAGCGAAATTGATATATTAACTCTGCCTTCTCTTTATATCCTAGAAAATATCTTATATGTTCGCAAAAACTTAGGCCTTTTCAAAAAACGATGCGATTTCCATAATCTGAATACACGTAGTAAAGATGAAATTGTGATTCCAAAATTTAGACTGACTAAAACTAGCAAGTCATTTCTAATAAACAGTATCCGCTTCTATAACAAGTTGCCAAAGTCGGTTACAGAACTTAGCGATGGAAAGTTTAAAACGCACATCAAACGTGTCCTTATCAAAAAAGCATATTATAAGATAAAAGACTACGTTGAAGAGAGGGAAGTTTGGCATTAATTCCTTCTGCACATGTGGCTTCCCTGGTACCTCATTAACAGCATAACTATGTGAAAGTCTATTAACTGCTCTCAAATACAATGTTCTTTTTTATTTTTTTTATTTTTACAATGCTGACATAATCTCGTCACTAATTGACATTATACATCAATTTTAGTTAGGTTCATTTTATTTATGTAGATAATTTTACATATTGTGAATGAGAGAACATTGTAGGCTTTACTGACTGTAGATTTGTAGACGATTTTCTATTCTGTATTCGTCTAAGTACCTGGTACTTATTGACAGGCCTGCGCTGTCCTCCCATACATTTAATCTCTGTAATTTGAAAACATTGTTAAAGCCAATTATTTTTAAAAGAGTAACCGTGGAGTTTCTTGCCGGCTCTTCTCCATAGGAAACAACAATTTGGAACCGTGCACCTAGCTTCTGACGTTTCATAAGTGCCCTTGCAGGTTTATATGAAATAAAAATATTTTGATTTGATTTGATTGATAGGCAACTTATGATATGAAAATGGATTTAAAAAAAAAATGCTATCGTATTCCTTTATCAAATACCTACAAATATTAAACCGAGACTTTTTCTAATTGGACTCATATTTTAGGAGAAAATCCATAAAAAGTGTTTTCTTTGCCTGAGTTTCGCCTTGTTTCGGGTGGTCATTTCTATAAATGGTATCTATCTACTAAGTGCCACATTTCATCCAAAGACACATGGTGCCGGAAAAGTGCACTTTCAGAGATATATTCGATTTTCGTTTTATCATTAAAAAATACAATAGCATGACAAAAATAGCATTTTAACCATGAATTTTCATTTGGGTAGGCTAGGCTAGAACCAAAATAATGCGTGTATGTCAGCGTGGGTACATTTACTTCCAAAAAAGTGCACGTTATTAAATATAATTTTATTTAATACTTAATGTAACGTATGTTTTGTCGTGTAATAAAAAGGTGGTTTGAACAATATTATTAATAATGTATTACTATGAAGAAGCGAGAAACAATCTTAAAATAAAACAAAAATGTATAAATTACACTTAAAAAAAATTAAAATAAACTTTTTAACAAAAAAATTAAACTGCCGAAAAAACTGAAAAGAAAAAATATTATAAACCTGATTTGTTTAACCTTAATAACTAACTTCGGAAGTCGGTGTTTACCAGTTATTAAGGTTAAACAAATCAGGTTTATTATTTTTTTGCCGACTTTGCTGATCTACTGTAGTTGTTGACCTGCGTCACAGCTGAAGTTCAAGGCTTTAATGAGTCTTCTCACTGTGATGTCAACCTTCGTGATAGTCATATCCTCTTTCTTAGGATTGCACTCAGTTTTGTCCTTCTGTAGCATATATATTAGCTCGGATACTTCATAAGCCCCTCTTTTAAACTAAAATCTGAAGAGTAATGTAGCGCCATTTCGATAACTACAATGTGACAAATAGCGCTAAAGCTTCTTGTAGAGAAACTTCGTGAACTGACCTGGGTGCTTACTCTGGAATATAATTCCGATAGATCGACATTGGAATTATCAGTTAAACGTCAGGGATTGGCTGGACTCACTGAGTCTAGCCAATCCCTGACGTTTGACTGACAATTCCAATGTCGATCTATCGGAATTATATTCGAGAGTAAGCACCCTGTTCTGTTCAATTTTGGTCTTATTCAAAAATGTGGGGACCGGATTTGGGTTCTTTAAAATTTACTTCACAATAGCAGCTTCATCACTTTTCCCTGAATCCTTTAAAACATCCACTGCTGAAAATAATATTTCGTCGGAACAGCACGATGTATGAGTATCTTCGGTATTTTTTTTTTTTTGTTGTGTTGGAAATCATTAAATGACTTCTCCCGCTGGGTAGAGCATTAGGGCGTGTCAGACTTTTACTGAGTAAAACCCACCCGTGTTCCCTCAGTTGCCCGTGTGCCAGGGGCGGCGGTAACTCTTTCGAACAACCCGCTCCCCTGGCAGGCATCGGCCCTTGCGGACCCCACCAGTGGTTGCTGACATCTCTGACGGCGCGCGTGTGGAACACAACGCGCCGTCTCGCCTACCACTTTTCGGCCGCAGGGGATAGGGAGAGCGGCCAACGCTATACCGACACTCCTCTTCCCCTGCGGCCCCACCGCGTCCGCCATCAAACGGTGGCGGCCCCGTCCAGGCCACGGAAGGGAAGAGCGCTGCTCAGAAGCACCGGCACTCCTCCTCTGCCGCAGCCTGTAACCCTCTTCCGCGATGCCTCCCATTCGACATCGCAGCCCACCTCAGTTGCGGTGCACCTCACCGCAATCTACTAATATTTCATAACATTATATGTTTATTTAGTCTATCTGACCAATTTTTTACTATTATAATGCACTGTATTTTGAAAGTAATGTACCTCGGCACACATACACACGTTATTTTGGTTCAAGCCAAATCAAAACTCATGGTTAAAATGGTATTTTTTTCATGCTATTCTATTTTTTTATGATAAAACGAAAATCGATTATATCTATGAAAGTGCACTTTTCGGCCACCATGTGTCTTTAATATTTGTAGATATTTGATAAAGAAATACGATAGCATTTTTTTTAAATCCATTTTGATTTCACTAACTGCCTATGTCCAACCTCTTCTATGGGGACGATCCACTGTGCGGCGCTTACTATACAGAGTATGTGCCAAATATACAATTAAATCAACCGTCCCTTCCCTACCATTCTAGACAGAAAGCTTCGCGCATCATATTTTCTGAACCAATTCCCACCAACTTCAGGGTATGCCGTGAACTCATAACTGTAAAACTTTTATTACTACAACAGCGTCTGTTATACCTATGTATGTACAATCTACTAATCTAGTAATCAAAACCGCAACACGACGCATCGCCAAAATCAACGAAGCTCGACTCTATGCCACTCTGATATTTTATTCCTTTTACATTCGGCTTCGACTAAACTAAACTGAAACTAGTTCCGCAAACCTAGGGCGAATATCACCAAGAGTCAGTGTCCTATGACACGGACAGCTCAACAATTATTTGTTGGGGAATATTGACACTGACAGCTGTTGAACGCAGTTTAGATGTGTACTGATCGCATTCAGTTTCATTGATAAATCCAGCTCTTAATTATTCATTGATAGTTTCATGTGTAATTAAACAGTGCTTACATGATCTTCTGTAATCTGACTGACATTAACAGGCGAGCGTTGCTGGTCAACATTTATAAAATATGGTTATTTTACTATATATGAGAGAAAATCAAAAACATAATATTAATATAGGTTAGGCAAAATGCAATTGGAAAATGTTAGTTTTAGTTCATGAAATGCCAAAATAAGTTTTAAATTGAAATTCAAAGATTTCAGTTTTCTTAATCTGTTTTTGAACATCATGAAATGGTAGCCACCATGTTATTACGTTATACGGCGTGTCAATGAAGAACTTTGTACTTTTATTATTTTCGTAACCGAAGTAATATTTATTTAAATGTATTTTGCATTCAGGAACAGTAAACCAACGATAAGTAGAATGATAACTGTTTTTTTTATTATGAACAATTATCATATAAAATATCAGAGCTTATGTCTTTATAGCAAACTGACGTCATACCCACAAAGCAATATGGCGTCCAGCGTTTTCGTCAAATTGCGCGCGAAATTTGAAAATGTAAAATTTAAATGCATTTTTACGACACTAATCGATTACTTACATAAAAATGTTGTTTTTTAGTGGTTTATTAGTATCTAATTAGGACACTTATCAAAAATGTGTGTCATTGGCCACACTTCTAAAGATCTGTAGCGGTATCTTTAACGTGCACAACTACATAGCATAATATACGTCCCGACATCAACGGTCGGGCAGTACCCCACCAGACACAACACCGGTCAGATCGGAGAATCCTCCCTTTTGTATGGAGGATGAGTGATCGTTGTAGGTACCTTAGTATCCGTGAGATCAGTAAACTTGAGCAGGTCGGCGAGGTTGTTCTGCAGCGCCTCCGTGATCTTCTCCCGCGCCGAGTGGCTCTGTGCCAGCGCGCGCAGGCGGCACAGTGCCGTGCCCTTGCGGCACAGCGCGTCCACGAGGTAGCCGCGCTGCTTCTCTTGCTCCCTGCCAACACAAGGGAATCGTGTCAAAACGCTACTTGATGAATTTCATTGAACCTATATTGAAATTGAATGTTTATAGTAAGTAGATCTTCTATGGCACTAATATACGTCAATATTTTGTTGGTAAATATTTTAAAACCATATGGCGCTGATATTTCCTAGCTGACTGATCGCTGAGAAGAAAGGGCGAAAATCATAAAATCAATCAAAATCAGAGGTCTTATATGTATTATTAGAATTGTATATGAGTCAGACAATGCAGGGCAATGTTTGGAAGAACTTTTGAAGAAAGAGCCATTGCAGCTTTCAACTGACCTGTCTCAACAGACGGCATTTATACATACACAGTCATCGTAAAATAATTGTAATGTCTTGCCCATTATTTTCCAAAGCAATCTACACAGGAACAAGCTACTAATTTTCGTTTACATTCAAAAGTACTTGAAAATGGTTTTATTGAAATAAATGATTTAATAAATGGACTAGAACACTTTCTTATTTTTATAGTTTTGTTGTGCTCACAAATATCTCGATTAGTTTATAAGAACTAAGATAAGAACTTACTGTTTAATCTTAGTGGCGTCACTCCTCGTGTCATTCTTCATGCCGAGGTACGCGAGCAACTTGTCCTGCTCGATTGCCTTTATTACCTGCAGATGGAGAACAAAATCGGATAAATTAAAACCTTTTATAAACAAGCCCCCTGATAAAAGGACATAACTAGAAAATGTACTATTCAATTTGTCAGGGACATCGACGCGGAAGCTGTAACCATACATCAGCGGATGATTCTAGATTTAGCGTAGAAATGTTTCTTTTTCAATAGCCGACGAAAATTTTAACGCAAGGGCATCCAGGACCATGTATTGAATCGATGTCAACAGGTTACGCGTCGATGTCCTTGCCATGTCCCTGTATAGAGTTATACCTTCTCAGAGATAGTAATGAGCTGTTCACACCACGCTGTCGTGACATCGGGGTCTTCATTAGCATGAGGTAGTCTGCAACAATATTATGACACTATTAACATCGTGGCGCCACCTTCACAGCTACCTACGTTTATCATCGTAATCAGCCTATAATGTTCCCACTGCTGGGACACAGGCCTCGTCTGTGCGTGTACCGTAATCCACCACTGTGGCCCTGTGCGGATTTGGAAGATGTCACAAGTCTAATTTTTCAGCTTTATGACATGCCGGTTTCCTCACAATGGTTTTCTTCACCGTTTTGAGAGCAGTGGTGATGAAATAAATTACATAAAGTAAAGCGCCTGCCTGGGTTCGAACCCACGACCTGCAACTCGTAAGTCGGAGCCGTTACCACTGGGCTACCACTGCTCGCCGATAGTTAAACTACTTGCCATCGTTGGTGGAACATCTGTAAACACCGGGCGATGGTCAAACGACGCTGTACTGTACGATATTTTACAGTAATATATTAAGAATCCTACGACCGAAGCTCGAACTAGGATTCGGGCGGAGACAATATTTCGTCTGAAAATTGCTATCGTTGCGCTAGTGTTAGTACCTGTCTAGGATACATACCTACAGTGAGCAGTACGATCACACACACATTGACAATGGCTTGACGCGATAGCGCTACTAGCTACTGACCATTTATGATGAATTTGGATGTGTTCCGTAATACCAAAAATGATGAATGAAAACTTATTGTATTTTAAATTTTTTTTCGACATTTTACAACTTGATAATATGAGCTATGCTTCTGAGACAACAATATTACGGAAATTGTTGGTTATAATACCAAAAAAACAGTGAGAAAACATGTCATTTACGCTGTAAAAATGTGCGAAATGCAATTCGCTTAAACTTCATTTCAGGTAAGTATTTTGGAAAAAAAACCCCTACGAGCCTAGATAAATACTGTCTGAATCCGAATATCATCATAATATGATGGAAATATGCTCAAGTTGCAAATGATTTAGGTATTACGTTTGTATGGACAGTTCATTGTACGTAGGCCTCTTAAGATCACAACTTCGGTACATATGGTTAAAAATAAATGCTGTTTAAAACTGCCGTGTGATCCCACTATTATACGTTAAACTATTGTACAGTTTAACGTCGACACTTTGCTGTACTTCTGCTGTTTCGGATTAAGCCCAGAAGTGTCATCGCAAAAATCTAACTGTAATGGGTCTACCTATGTAATTTGAGATTTTATAACCACCATTTTCAGATTTATTTCTCTGGATTGGCGCGTATTCAAAATTCAAATGAATTTTATTCGAAAGCCGTGTTATTTTAATTTAAGATTCATTCATTTGTTTTTAGATAGTGTTTTGTTATGTGAAATTGTGGTAGTTTTTGGCGCCATAGATAAACTGAAAATTCGTACAATTTTCAAATATGAGTTCCTACGTGGAAATACCGTTGCGTAAACAACACGAAACATTAACGACGTGTACAGGCCTAACACTGCTTGCATAAACACGGTCCATTATTGGTTCAAACGTTTTAAATCTGGAAGTTTTGAGTTGAAGAACGAGCCTCGCGGTCGGCCAGTAACCATTGTCTACAACGACGAATTGAAGGCGATAGTGGAAGTGAATAACTCAATCTACGGTTGAGCGTGCTGCGGACCTTAGAGTTAGTTTCAAAACAACCTTGAAGCACTTGCGTTGAATCGGAAAGATAAAAAAGGTAGATAAGAGAGCCAACAGCGAGACTTACGCGTCGAAGCATGCATAGCCAAAAACGAGGGAATTAGAAATATCAAATTGTTACCTGCGATGAAACGACAACCGTAAGCGTTCGTCTCAGCGGGTTGATCCGCGCACAGCACCTAATCAGTGCGCTAAAAAAAATTACTCATAGGAAGATGATGGTGACTGTCTGGTAGACCAGTGCCGGACTTGCACCATATTGTACTTATCGAATGGCACAACAGTGACGGCAGACGTCTATTGCCAAGAATTGCAAACAATGATTGTTTTAGACGCTTTGTGCAGTTTCGTGACAAAGCGTGCAATGATACATCTAATAAAATACTAATACCAACATAATTACTAATTACTGTACCAATAAGTTTATTTAGTTTAACCGTAACTCGTTGAAGCGCTCCATGGAAAGTGTAAGACATTTATGTTGGAGAAGTTAAACTGTTTTTGTGCATGTTAAACTGTTTCTTGATTGCCATATTAGTATATACTTATGCCCGCGGTAGAGATAAACATAGACGGCAATGTTATATTGTCGAGAATATCACGCCGCACCGCGCGCCCACGGACAAGCTGCGGTCGCGGAGGTGGCTACTGCAGGATATTTACCCCATTCCTCTTTGTGGTCCTTCAAGCCGGATCATAAAGAGGAATTAATAAATATCCTCCAGGGTGATATGAGAGTTAATCTTCTTATCATCTGGACGAATATTTGATTAATAGTGGATTGTATTATAAGATTTTAAAAGGAATAACACAAAACGGTCAACTACACTTAAACCGGCGAAAAAAAAGGAATGTAGCATGTACACATTATGGTCTCGCCCAGCAGCGTGCACGGCGACGTGCGCGTTGGTTGCCGGCCGGCGCGGCGAGATGTTCTCGACTATATTTTACCAATTTTTTCTAGTTTCATCACCAAGAAATAAATAGGCATTGCTCCATGCATAATGCCCCCAGCACTGCCCACACACGGCACAGCCACACGAGGCCCGCCTAGCTAGACTCACTTCTTGGCATCCGCCGGCGCGTCCAGCGCGAGCAGGTAGCTCACGTGCGCGCCCAGGTAGCCGGGGAACTTGTCCACCAGCTCCTCGTACACCTGCTCCAGCTTGTCGCCCTCTGCAGGCAATACAATCACACATTCTACTTTTATCTATAAAAGCACCCACCACGAACCTACCACCACCCACCACTAATCTACGCACTCTGGACATCAAACCAACTAACTTTGTGCAAAAATAATTGCTGGGAAATGAAATTAATGGAACACGTTCTTCAACGCTGCTTGCGATAGGAGTAAATTGTCAAAATCTTCACGTAACGCAAAAGCGTTACGTGGCGAAAAATCGTTAAGCGTTTTTATTTTGTGTTATTAATAGAAAAGACAAAGTGAGAGCGAGATACTTTTCATGGTTTTCGAGGGTGCTTAAGCCAATAGTGAGGTGAAAATGAAAATCCAAGGTGACGCATCAAACATTTTCATTTTTTTTAACATGAGCGTCGTTTTTGAGGTTTTCGAGGGTGCTGAGTACGTTCGTGAGGACAAAATAAACTTAGCTACAGGTAAGTAATAAAAGTAATCGTATTGGGTCATACCCAGCTTGCTGAGCCAGCCGAGCGTGAAGTCCTTGAGCGCGTCCATGTAGTCGTCGTGCGGCCGGCCCTTGTCGCGCGGCGCGGGCGCGCGCTTGGCGGGCTCGCACACGCTGTAGGCCACGCTGTAGCTGTCCACCTTGCGGCCCAGCTCGTCCTTGGCGAACGTCATGCTGCCCGTCAGCGTGTGCCCGATGGTCAGGTTGGAGCGACTGATCCTGGGACAGATACACATTTTAATTTTAGTAATCTTGCTACTAATCTTGTGAGTTTTGTTCCAGACTAGCTTTTGCCAGCAGCTTCGCCCGCGGTGAAGTCTAAATTTATCCCACGGGAACATATTACCGGGACAAAAAACCTCCTATGTGTTCATCCAGGTTATAATCTATCTTTGACCAAATTGTATCCAAATCCGTTAAGCCGTTGTTGCGTGATTGAGTAACAAACCTCAAAACATCTAAATATCCAAACATATAAACTATCACATTCATAATATTAGTAGGATTCAAAACAAATTATTTTATTTCATATTAACCTGCATGGGCACTTATGAAACGTCAGAAGCTAGGTGCACGGTTCCAAATTGTTGTTCCCTATGGAGAAGAGCCGGCAAGAAACTCCACGGTTACTCTTATATATCGATCGGATATATCGTCTTCACATATAAATACATAAAAATAATTATAATGTATACAAAATATTTGAAAAGCTTCCTGGTAAATTTTGACGGCGTATTTGAATGACTTACTTGAAATTAATGGTATGGTTTGGCTTGACTTGGACTTTTAACTACTGTAGTTAAGTCGTGGTGGTCGTGGGAAACGAGCGAACTTCTTTCTTAAAGTTGTGCGTATCGAACTAGATGGCTTGCTCTAGGTAGACATACTTCAGATCGTGTGATCCATGGCCTTGTACGGGGCCCCGGTTTGGGCTTCAGACCTGACGGCCGGCAATATGGCAAGAGCGATGGCCATCAGAGTTTTCCAAGGGTATCTATCACACGAGGTGGCTTGTGCATTGGCTGAATCTCCGCCCTGAAACCTGGCGTCCTCGCTTTATTGTATCGACGGTGCAAAAAGGCGCGAATGCGGAGTGGTGAACAGATGTGGCGAGAGATTGAGTTTTGTTGACCACAGTTCCGTGAGGTCCTATTGCCGGAATGGCGGAACAGACTTTTGCGTCCTACGGCTTCGCTGCCGTTGAGGCGATTCGACCAGCAGGCTTAGCATGAGCACCGTTTTGTCGACGGAAGAATAAATAAAACTGGTGTTACGTGTAGAGAACACGATGACAGCAAAGTCGAAAGCGTTAAGTGCACTTTTATGCAATTGAATATTTTATATAATTTGACTTAGAATTATTTGTTTCATTATATGATCTTTTTTCTGTTTAATTCTTAATTTTAATTGATTTTAAGTCGCGTGTATGAAGACAATTACAACATTTTCTCAGTGTCGAATAATGTATTTTGGAATCAAAAAAGATTATAGTAATGGTCTTAACTATTTCTATTAATTATGTAAATGATGTAGGATAGGAGAAGATAGTTTTGTTTTTCTATTAATTATCATAGTTATGTGTTCAAAAGGAATTATAGTTTTTAGGATAACCATATACACTTTGTTGCTGTCGGGTAGAAATTTTGTTGTCAGTGTGATTTTGACAGTTTGGGAAGAAAGGTTTCTTTTGGAATAGTCTACATATAAAAGGACATAGACAAGAGCTATGTAGAAATAGAAAGCGCTATGCTAAGCTTTTTGTGCTTGACGATTGGTTCGAGAGGCGGCGCGGCTCCCTGATATTTCGGGTGAAGCAGGTGCTTTAGGGCATGGCTGCTTCAGGAATTACCTGTGGTGGACAACCAGGGAGCCGGCCGGGCGCGCGGGCCCCGCGCCGGGGGTGGCTTCTTTCAAGCCGGAATTTCGTGGAGGGGTGCTGCGGGGGGGGGCATAGACAGCGGGGGCGGGCCTACGCGGGCGCAGGCCCGGCGGCCCGCACAGCACACCCCCGCTAGCCGAGAACCGCCAACGTCGTATCAAATCCCCGGTGCAAATATGAAAGGGGAATATCAGAGCGATTTTTTGTCAGTAATTAACAAATCCTCCTCCCACTCCAAAGCGGAGGACATTTATGAAGATTTGCCACCCCGGAAGAAAAAATAAAACAACCCTTCACTGTGGATTGGGCTCAACAAGATATATGAATAGTACCTACATAACTTTCATCTTACTCAAATACATGCCGTGGCCAACCCGCCAAAACTCCATTTAAACTGCACAGCATCTGGTCTAACTGTTTCAACAGTTCAATAGTCATTACATTTAAACCAATATACTGAAGTGACTAAAGTGAATGTTCTTACTAAGCAAGAAGAAACCTTTATGTCCCAAAAACGAAAAATAAACTACGGTGTACCACTAGGCAACGTTCTTGGTCCACCGCTATTTATATTATACATTAATGACCTACCTAATGCTACAGATAATCCAATAGTTCTGTTCGCGGATGATAGCACTGTTACCGTAAAATGTAAAAACAAAAATTCTTACGAAGATGACTTAAATAGCACATTGACCTGTGTTATGAATTGGTTGAATGTAAATAATCTTAAAGCCAACTTAGGAAAAACTAAGATAATGAACTTCAGACAGCATATACCAATACAAAACAATCTTAACGTAAATGACAGCCAATCAATAGAAGATACTGGACACTTTTAAATTTCTCGGCTTGTAACCCACATATTGAACAATTATGCAAGCGAGTGAGTCGATCAGCTTATGCCTTACATGAGCTTACTTTTAAAATAAACTGTGGAACACTTATTACTGCCTACCACGGGCTTGTGGCATCTATCCTCAGATATGGCATAATTTTTTGGGGGAACTCCACCAACAAAGATCATGTCTTTAAGGCACAGAAACGGTGCATCAGGGCTATGTTCGGTTTGAAATCTATCGAGAGTTGCGTACCTTTCTTTAAAAAGTACAGTATTTTACCATTGCCTTCCCTGTATACATTTGAAGTAGCTGTATTCGTTAAACAAAATCCTGAACATTTTTTGTTAGCATCTGAAGCTTTCAATCGTACTCAAAGAGATGAAAGTCGTCTATGTGTTCGCCAAACGAATACTGCCTTAATGTATAAGAGTATTTTTCACATGGCTCCAGTCGTTTATAATAAATTGCCAAAGGAACTAAAAAAATATAATGTCAATTTGTTTAAACAAAAATTAAAAACTATGTTATGTCAAAAATGTTATTATAGTGTCTCAGATTTTCTTGCAGACAAATTTTGACTTTATGTATTAATTAAACAATTGCAATATATTCTTATGAATTTGATATAAATAACACTATTTTGACTTTATGACATAAGTTTACTATTATTGAATTACTTCCTGACTGAAACAGGTACCTATATTTTTGTTATTGACTTTTTTATTTACTATTGACATTTTAAATTTATTATTATTTGTTGGATTAATTTTAATTAATGTATATTGACTTTAAATTAATTTGTTCAATCAGAATTATTAATATTTGCACGCCATTGTGGCAAACACGTCTGAACCTATAAAATTCTCACTATGTTATCCTGCATGCACGTTTATATTCTTGTATATGTACACATGTCTTAGCAAATAAATATTATCTTATCTTATCTCAATAATTTATGAAAACATATTTCAACAATATTCAAATATTTATTTAGTCAGATCCTACCCAAGTTTCCACAGGTATACAGTATATAATTATATGTAACGAAAGCCATACAACTATATAATGCCTCTATTAATGATTACCATGAGGTTATCCTTAGGGAGATATTTATGATATTATATATACCACCGCAGACCTTTTTAAGATATACAATTACATTGCACATTATTTTGATCTATCTCGTGAAATTTAACTTCTGCAATGTAAACCCCCAAAAACATATTTTTACATGGTAACAAATCCTCGAAATTATCGGCTTGTCTCTACTTTAATAGGCATGTAAGTATTATACATAGAAACCTCCCGGAAAATCTCTATGCGATGGAAGAAACCGTTACAAGTTGATTTAGAAGTAAGCCAATACAGCGACTTTATACCATTTAAAGATTACCTTGCGTACCAGGCCTTTTAGACTAGAAGAGTCAAATTACTTGATGCTACAGTTTGGCGTCAATCACATGTTACGTTTGTGAATATTCGCCAGTTCAAATTTTAGTAGCAACTATTATACAAAAATTAAACAATAAAGATATCAATGTAATGCATTTACTTACTTGTCTGAAGGAATAGGTGTGATGTAAAGAGGTAGTAGGTTTCCACTAGATAATGATCCCGAAGTGAATTTCTTTCCGCCTGTCAGCGCCTGGAAAATATATTTTATTTTATTTTATGTCTGTAATCAAGACTAGACTTTTCAATTACAGAGACTTACTAGATATTTCGGTGATTACTCTCATTGAGAATTCGATACAATTCTGAATTATGCCGTTGCAAATACATCGACTTTTAAACTTTTTTACCGTTTGATGACGCAGTGAAATTTATATAAATAAAAATAAAAGTTCTGACTGACTGACTCATCAACGCCCAGCCCAAACCCTCGGACCTAGAAAACTGAAATTTTGCTCAGAGGTTCCCTTTATAATGTTAACAAGGATTAAGGAAGAATTTTTCAAAGTTCAACCTCGAAGGGGGTTACGGCCTGGCCACGGGGATCGGCGGTGCGTACGGCGGTGCGTACGGCGGTGCGTACGGCGGTGCGTACGGCGGTGCGTACGGCGGTGCGTACGGCGGTGCGTACGGCGGTGCGTACGGCGGTGCGTACGGCGGTGCGTACGGCGGTGCGTACGGCGGTGCGTACGGCGGTGCGTACGGCGGTGCGTACGGCGGTGCGGCAAGCGGGGCGACAATTCGCGCGGCATCGTTTGCAGGCCACGGGGAGTCACGGTCGCCGCCGCGACCAGTAAGGAAGTCCGAGAGTGAAATGTTTTTAACAAAGTTATCTTGATGTTGCTTAGAAAGTAATCGTTTTTTGGTTCAAGATATAATATTTGGAAGAGAATGTGGAGTATAAAATTGGATAGGAATCGAGATATAGATGGAGAATTCCACAAGAAGTACGAGAAAATCTGGAAATTTTATTTTAATCTCTTCCCACAATCACTTCACTATATGTTTATATTTATGCTGTGGGTGGCCAGACTTCCAAATAGGTGGCTTTGCTAGTATTTCAGCTATAAAAGTCTCGGTGTTCATTATTCGCGGCGAAAACAACTAAACTCGTTTGATCGCTGCCCTAGTCGCCGCGACTGCCGCTTGACGCCGTGGCTCGCGCCGTACTGATTCATGTATTTGTTTCACTCGCCGGCCGCGCCGCCGGTCGCCCGTGCCATTCGCTTGGCACATTACGCCGGTCGCCCCGCCGGTCGTTGCGATGCGTTTGTTTCAGTCGCTAGACGCCTCGGCGGTCGCACCGCGCGAATTTTCGCTATGGCGGATGTCCCGTGGCCAGGCCGTTAAATACGGCATGAAAGTTCCGCGCGGGCGAAGCAACTGGCAAAAGCTAGTCTATAATATGGAAAAAAATAAGATAAGGCCGCCCATTGTATATTTTGTAGTGTACCTTGTTTCTTTTTTGTAATGATTTTTTTGTGGTGTACAATAAAGTATATATAAATAAATAATAATAAATAAAAATAAAAGTCCTGACTGACTCATCAACGCCCAGCTCAAACCCTTGGACCTAGAAATCTGAAATTTTGCAGAGGTTCTGTGCAAAATTTCAGATTTCTAGGTCCAAGGGTTTGAGCTGGGCGTCCTTTATAATGTAGACAAGGATTAAGGAAGGATTTTTCGATATTCAACCCATAAGGGAGTTAAATAGGGGATGAAAGTTCCGCGCGGGAGAAGACGCTGGCAAAAGCTAGTCTATAATATGGATCAACGTATTGGTTAATGTTTCGCATTGCATTTGTCCGTTCCTCTCTGCTCCAATTCCATATTTAAACTGTCTGTCTTCTAATGAAGAATGAACAGGCATCTTCTAGGCACGCTCGTTCCATTAAAAACCTCATCCATCGCTTTCCATCAGGCGTGATCGAGGTCAAGAGCGAGCACGTAGCAGCGTAGCAGTAAAAATAAGTATGTTAATGATCTTACGAGTGGTAGCGAGCAGTACACATCTAAGGTGATGGGCTGCTGTAGTCGTTGTTGTATGACGGCAGGCAACTCTTGTAGCTTTTCTAGCAGAGACTTGTTCTCGTGCCGGATGCTCAAACGAAGTGTATATTCGCCTTTCTCTAGCTTTACTGAGTACTGGGAAAGAAATAAAAAAAGAACATAATAAATAAAATGTGTGCCCATTTTAATAAAAGTGAAAGTAACAATGTCGTATTTAATAAGCTACAAATTTTCAGTAATGCGATTATCAACAAAAAGCAGTCGAAATAGTAGATAAAAGTAATCACGATCAAAATACAGAGACAATAGACATAGAAGTAGTAGAGTAGACATATAAGTAGTAGAGTAGACATATAAGTAGTAGAGTAGACATAGGATGGGCCGAATATTCGTTGTATGTTCAGTATTCGGCAGGTTTACCAAACATTCACATTCGGCCGATTATTCGGCAAAAATGCCGAACATTTTATCGAATATTATTGTATTAAACTCTTTATGCATACGTATATATAAAGTAGCTCAATTATAATAATTGTGGTTAAGATACAAATGGGCCTTTTTAACATTACCAAAAAATAATATGATTGCTAACACAAGGGCAAGATACATAAGTTACTAGACTAGATAATGCAAGTTATTGTATCATCTAGTTCCCGTTCCCGTTTCCCAGACTGGTAATTCCGGGTCATCCGGGGGTACTGGCGACAGTGGGCGACAGGGATGCGCGCTTCAACGCGCTCAACATGCACAGACTTGAATTTATGAGATCCATGCTGAAGCGTGGGGCCTATGTCTAGCAGTTGGTGTCGTTCGGCTGAAATGATGATGATGACGCTGAAGCGTGCCAAATCTTGCTGAATATTCGGTTCGATAAACTTTTAACAGAACATTCGACCGATTATTCGTATTCGGCCCATCACTAGTAGACAATGACCTGACCACGCATGCAAAATGAACAATTTTAGTGTACTGGAAACCATATTCCATCTAAATATCTATCTCATCGCGCGTTTAACCGAAACAAAGAATTTTAGACTTTCACATAGGTGGTATTTTCGAGTCAATGGCAAAACATAAATATTTTAAAGTATATAAGTTGTGAGCAGTAGTTTTTTTAGGTTGAGGACCTAAAAAAACGTGCAAGCGTATGGATAAATGATTTTATTTCTGTCACGTCAATCATATTTTAAAAACTAGTTGAGGTCCGCGTTTCCGAGCGACTACTCTGAGAAGAAAGGCCGAAACAAACTCAGAGGTCAGTCTCTTTTAAAGTCCAGACATAATCTAGTTCAGATCATGTGGATTGGTGTGTGAAATGGTCTTTTGAGGGAAGCACCACCCAATTGAGTGGACCTGTCCAATCGGTGCACGCATTTATCAGGACACTTTGGACGCTCCAACATATGAGACATGGGTTTGGCCAAGAGCAACATTGTTAATATGCTAGGAAAATCGTATACTTACTATTACAATTTTTCAATATTTGTAAATATTTGAGCACCATGTATCTATCATAACATTAATTTATCTGTCATTGCTTCACTTTCTATTTTGGTATGGTAATTTTATTCTGGGTGCATCGTTTTCACAAATTAATTAATGTATGTTAAATATTGTCCCTAAACATTTTAAAAGAGTAACGGTGGAGTTTCTTGCCCATTCTTCTCAATACGAAACTACATTTTGGAAAGAGCGACTAGAATAAAATCTATTTTAATGTAAATGTTGACGTTCAAAAGTGCCTTTTAACTGACTTTGAAGCATCGCATTCGCACTAGGTTTTATATAGGTATGAGACGTAGTTCTACAAGAAAAGCCAGAAGTATTTACACAGGCATTGAATCTACAAACTACCTCTACTCTACTAGTTGCCAAGGATAAATAATGATTACTTTTTTTCTTCTACTTCTCCTGGATCTCACCTTAGAAGGGTAAGCATCGCCGGTCGCCATCAGCTGCTTACAAGTGTTGTAGATCATCCACATTTGGGATTCAAACTCCGACTCGTATAGCATGTCGCACAGTAACGATATTATTGGTGACACCTGGAACAGAATATATCTATTATTTATTGTAGTTTTATGTGCAGAGGATGTTCTATCTCGTTATGGGATGCCAACAGTGGTTGGTTCTTTCCTATACGTTTTAGAATGATTAGCTCATTGGTCTGATTTTTCAAGCGCGACTACGAAGCTTGGTGTTCTGGGTTCGATACCACGAGGCGGAATGTGGTTGTACTATGTACCTACCTGCCTACTCTGTAGACTACAGGCAAGATGTTATGTACATGGTGAGAGGGTAATAGTAGCCTTTTATTTAAGACATCTTCTGGTTATAAGTATTGTTATAAAATTATACAATTATGAGTCATTCGTTACGGACACTAGCCCATGTTATTATAACATGATGAGAACTTTACCTCAGTAGCTTTAGCGATATGGAAGTTGTATGTATTGACTAGTTGGTAGATCTGTCTGCTGGGCGGGATGACGTCACGGGCTGTCAGCGGCGTCAGCTTCGATTCCGTCGGCCTGCACGTAATATCGAACCATTAGAAACATTGAATAAAAGTTGAAGAACAAAACCCAAGTGCCTGTAATTACACCGGAATGCGTACCCTTCAGAGCGGGGCGCAGCGTGGTCACCGTACTTGGCGACACACATACAATAGTCTGTCCCAACAGTACCGCCTAATGAAAGAGGGTTTGTGTAAACCCTGTTCAGGTTAAAATGGAGGTTACAAAATAGGGTATTAGACCCATTTTTGAAAAGTGTCTTAATTAGATTCTAAAATTAAACCGCCGAAAAACCGAAAAGTAAAAAATAAATAAACTTGCTTTGTCCAACCCCAATAAGTTCGGAAGTCGGTGACTTTGGACATGTATTTAATTATATGTCACCGCCTTCCGAACTTAGTTATTGGGGTTGGACAAAGCAAGTTTATTATTTTTTACTTTTACGTTTAATTTTTTTATTAAAAAGTTTTTTTTTTGTGGCTATAGTCTACTAATTACTACATGCTTAATTTTTGATTACTTTTTGGAATATACAACTCAGTATTAAAATCTGTGAGTAAACAATCAATCATCCCCTGTTTTCTTACCCTTAGGGTTGGAATTTTTCTTTCTCCCTTTCCAATAAAAAAAGAATTATCAAAATCGGACTACTCTGGAAAAAGTTATGCGTGGTCATACACAAAAAATAAAAAAAATAATTATCAAAATCGGACTACTCTGGAAAAAGTTATGCGTGGTCATACATAAAAAAAATATACGCGTCGAATTGAGTAACCTCCTCCGTTTTTTCGTTGGTTAAAAAATGCTACTAACCACTAAAAAAACACATTTTTATTTAATCGATTAGTGCTATAAAAATGCATTAAAAAGTTACATTATCATATTTCGCGCATAATTTCACGAAAACGCTGGACGTAGTACGTAGGACGCCATATTTGTCTGTGGGTATGACGTCAGTTTGCTGTGTAAACAAATGCGCTGATATTTTGTATGATGATTGTTTATAATTAAAAAAACACATTTTTTTTATCGATTAGTGCTATAAAAATGCATTAAAAAGTTACATTATCATATTTCGCGCATAATTTCACGAAAACGCTGGACGTAGTACGTAGGACGCCATATTTGTCTGTGGGTATGACGTCAGTTTGCTGTGTAAACAAATGCGCTGATATTTTGTATGATGATTGTTTCTAATTAAAAAAATAGTTATTATTCTACTTTTTACGGTTTGCTGTTCCTGAATGTAAGATAATATTTCAATAAAAATACTTTGGTTATTAAAATAATCAAAGTATAAAGTTGTTCAGTTGATTAGTTTATTCAGCGGTATGACATAATAACATGGCGGCTACTATTTTATGGTGTTCAAAAACAGCCTAAAATCTTTAAGTTGAATTTTAAAATTTCTGTTATTTCATTTACAAAACTAACATTTTCCGACTGCTTTTTGCATCTGCTATCTCAATAATATATTTTTACATTTTTTTCTTATATACATTAAAATACCCTATTAATCTCAATTTTCAAATTAATTCCTGATTAAAATATTCAAATAATCAAATCAAGGCAACTAACTACTACTTACAAACACCTTAATACTTGAAACAAACTTCTTCAAAACGGCTAGAACTTAAAACAATTCCATATCTCACCTGATAACAGGCTCTGAGTACTTCAACTGCGCGGAAGGCTGTACATCTTGCAACCTTAAAGAACTCAACAGGACACTCCTGACTCCGTCGCCGGCACCCATCACCAGCTTGCTGCCGAAGTCCGGCTTCAGGCCATGGAACTCAATACTGTAGTCCACGGACAGGTCGCCTATATTCGCCCAGTATTTGGCTATCACGACTTCTAGTGCAACGCCTCCCTGAAAAACAATTTTTCATATTTTAAATAAAAGATACAAGCCATGTGGCCAAAAAACTGTCATCCCCCACTTTAGGGGGCGAATGTTCAAAAATCTTTTCTTCCACTTTTGCTATACTGCAAAATGTAATGTTTCTAAACTCAGCGGAAATCGGCTGTGTGTAGTCTGTCAGTGATTGAATGAATTAAAGATTTTTAATGAATAAGTATATGATAAATATCAGCTTTTGATGGAAATTAGATATCCCACGGGAACATACTATCAGGATAAAAATTACCCTATGTGTTATTCCAGGTTAAAAACTATCTGTGTGCCAAATTTCATCCAAATCCGTTCAGTCGTTGTTACGTGTGAGTAACAAACATCCAAACTTTCACATTTATAATAGTAGTAGAATAGTAGGATTATTCACTTACCACTAATTGGAAAGGTAACAAAGTAGGTGCTTCAGCATTAACATTGATCATTTTCTGTGTCTCGTGGGATCTACAACTCTTCTTAGGTAACAGCTGCATGGTGTGGACTAAGAATCTGCCAGTCTTTTCTTTGTCTTCTGTTGAGATCTTCAGTACTCCCCATGAGGCTTCAGGAGGGACTGTGGACGAATTTATAACGGAATTATTAAAATGGTTGATGAAATTATATTATTGTGTGATAGTTAAGGTTTTACAGTAACAAATTAATGTTTTTATGTGGCTGTTAGCTTGTTGAATGTATAGTTATCAAAAGAGATAAGTAACTAGGGTCGTCGGATATAGTTGAAGTTTCGTTAGAATACGATGTTTCTTTACTACCCCTACACCCCATAATTATACATTTCACATTCCACTAATTCATAGAACAAAAACAGTTCGTTTGTGTTCTATGTATTAAATTGGAATGAACGAGAATAACTTTTCCCAATTCGACCAAAACCAAAATACTCGTATATTCGGGTCAACCAAAGAAACCGAGGTCTATTTGTGCTCTAAAATATCCAGCATAAAAGACGCCATCGATCCTTCGTATACATACATTTAACGTACATATTATCCAGACAAAAATTTGTTGTTTTTCCAAAAAATATAAGTCAAAATCTAGACGTGCTACCAAAATGGGGATATGAAATCTTGCATCTAAATCAGTGGTTCCCAAAGTTGACTGGGCCGCGACCCACCTAGCAAAACTTCCAAATTCGGGACTCACATCTTGGCTGTCATGGAGAAAAGAAGGGGAATGCTTATCTAGGTATGAATGAAGGACTGTTCAAATAAGAAAAAAAACACTAAGGAAGTATCGAAAATAATTACTTGCAAAGAGTGCTATTTAAAAGAAAAGGATGTATTTGTATCTTCTGATAAACCAATGAGTTAGGTTAGGTTAAACCTCGAAAAAGAGATAGGTCCAAGTGAAGAACTCATTGGGAGTTCTTCACTTGGACCTATCTCTTTTTCGAGGTTCATCCAATATTCGCTTGCGATGACCCACTAGTGGGTCGCGAGCCATTTTTTGGGAAATGCTGATCATTTCCATCAGCCTAAAAAAAAAAATATGCGACGTACAATGGGGTTTCTTAATACACCGTGCATATGTCAAAATAGGGAATAAAAGAAGGGCGGAGAAGAAGCCTTTGGCAGAGAAGAAACCTTTGTCGTAGAAATTTTCTTCTCTTCATCTTTAAAATGCTCGAACTTAATTTTGACTTCATTATCGGCTATAGCACCCTCGAAAACCATGAAAACGACACCCATGATGGTAAAGCTAAATCTATTTCGCAGCCGCGGTTTGGATTTTATTTTAGCCTCACTATTGGCTTCAGCACCCTCGAAAACCATGAAAATGTTCGCTGGATGGAAGCCGACATGGCTCATAAATGGTACATTGAATATTTTCGTTCGACAGGTACATTCAACAAGCTACTAACAGTTTACACCGGTTTCGTTACATTGGGGGGATCAGGCTACATAGAATCTCATAATAGTTTATTAGCGAAAATCTTCGACGAAAATTTTGAGAAGCTAGATGAGGAGTCTGATAAAAACGCAGTGCTCTATTATACAGTACGCATTGAATGAGGATTCTTTAGCTTAGGACTTACCATTGCTTCCAATAGAATCACACATTCATGCATTATGTTTTTTTAAATATTGTAGAAACATCACAGTTATGATAATATTACTCACCGATAACAAAATGCCTGACAATAGTAGCAGGTTTGAACAACACATTCTTCTCACTAATGCCGGGCGGCGCAGGCGCAGCTAATCTAAGTGGTTGCGGCTGAAGTACTGTCACAGGTACTCGGAACACTGGGCCCTTCTCTATGCAGGCAACGTCGTATGCATTTATGCTGGAATCATTTTGTAAGTGTTGAAGTGTAAAGCGGTAATATGAACTTACGTCACATATTGACATTTAATTGAGCAACGACTTCGTCCAGCCCCAAAGCGCACCCCGGCTCACCTCGCGTGGTGCGGGCCGGGCGGCAGGCCCGCCGTGTGCACGCGCACAGTGAGCGGGCGCGCTGCGTTCATCATGTCCAGGTGCGCCGGCGCGGCCAGCCAGCCCGCGCCGCACGACAGCGCCAGGCGCATGCCGAACGCGATCTGCTTCGGAATTATCGACTTGTCTGCAACACATGCAAGCTACATAGCTTTCGTTGTATCTGCTACTACGCACGTAGGTAGGAGAAGATACATATATGTGAAATTGTATTAACAAAACGAGATAGCCCATGAAGTACTTGTACAACTTTTCACATAGGTTGGCAATGTGAAAGTCAAAGAAGATAGGATTGAAGTGGGTTAGAGCGAGACGAGTTGATAGGGCTAATTTGTAAACGATATTGGTGTGTATCAGCCAACCCCATAGCCGAGCTAATACAATACCGTAACCGAGTCCTTATATGGTCATATATGTATACAGTGTTTTTTTTAGTCACCGTTAAAAAATTTCAAAGTTATAGTACCCGTCAAATTGAGCAACTTTCTCCAAGGAACATGGGTCGAAATATGTAAAAAGAAACGGCCTCCGATGCAAAATCAAATCAGCTGATCGATTTTTTATGGGAGTACCGATTTTTTTTTTCATATTTCAATCTACTTATGTTCCTTGAAGGAAATTGTTAATTTCACGGGTACTATCACCCTGAAAAATTTAAACGGTAACTAAAAAATCACCCAATATAATTTGCAATAAACGTATTTTTTCTCCATTACGCGGTTACTGGATTATTTTTGGATTTTTTTTAATTCATACTGTAATCGCAATCGCATTGCATGGTTAACCTGGTAGTGATTTCTATATCCATAAATAATTACCAAAAACTGAAATTTTCTTGAGTAAATTTTTACTATTTAGTTGTAAAATATAATGTGTAATTTTCTATTCTTCTCAATAAATAAAATAGAACAAAAATAAAATAATGTGTGATTGTTTGTTCACTCCCATCCCCAAATGATTCTAGGGACAACATACCACAACTTATTACAGATATCCACACAATCATACGAATTGTTGTTACACAGATCTTACAGAAACGTGGTTTCTGGAAAGATACGTCTAGACTTCAAAGAGAGCAAGGTGAATTTTTCAGTGAGTCGCTATAGATTGGTAGATTCATAATTTATTATGCTTTTGGGCTGCTTCCTTGCATTACGAAACATGTTTTTCCTTTAGCGTGAGATGTTTATGCATGTAAATGCGTGAAGGTGTGCCAGAATTGCTCAGTTGGTCGGAGTTCAGCGCTTTGGCTAGTCAATAAATCAAAACTACATAATATAAACATCTTGGACGTACCGTCAGATGAAATTCCAATTATTATATCCGTGAGCAAAGGTACTTTCGGCCCTACGAAATGAAAATACGTGTCAAAGTCCAATTGGCTTTCAAAAATTAAATGGCTACTTAAATTTTTAAATTTATCTTACAAAATCCAACATAAATAACTAATCCTAAATGTCCTACGCACCCTAATCTGAGCTTTACCGAAATCAACATCTACGAAAACAGGTAGTTAAAGTAAAACATATACAATTTCAAAAATTATTTCACTGATAAGAAGCTACACTATTGCCGAGTGTCGTAGAATATGTTTAATGGTACAGTTCTACGCGGACGAAGTCGGGATCCGAAGCTAGTAAGGTATAAAGTGGCACTCACTCTCCATGTCGTTATGGTCCTGTAGGAAGTGCGGCTCGATGGTAATGCCGACGTCTTTGGGCGGGTCGTCCAGTCGTGGTCGCAGGAGGATGCCTTTAGCGTTGCCGGCACCGACCTGTACGTTAAATGTTACATCGCGTTCCGGTTGCTCGTAGTATGTGCTTAGGAGGTCGAATGCCTGTGGGAAAAACATTACGTGAATAAAGGTTTGTATATTAAGGCCAGTACTTATAATAAATAAATAAAAATGTATATTTTTGTAAAACAAACGTTTATTAAACTTAGGCATTGACGCCGCTTCGACGCTGCATAAATGTATTGCGTAAGCGTCGCATTGGCGTAATGTTACCGAAAATACGGGAAGCAATCGTAAGCTGAACTAACGCTGGACGCGAACGAATCTTCAATCAAGAAGACACAATAGCATTATCTTGTCAACGCAACGCAATCAAGATGCTTCATGCTTGAAGAAAGTTACATAATAATTTAGCTAACGTTTACCTTTTCAACGTTCAGAAGACCGCAACCCTGTGCCCAAGGCTCCACATGTGGCAAGAATGTAGCAGAGTTCTCTAGCGCGCGCTTGATTGAGTACGGCGAGTATGGGAGGTTTTTCGCTTTAAGTCCGGAGACTAGGGTCGCTGAAAAAAAAAAAGTTTTTTTTTTTACAAATATGTAGTGCTAAATAAGATAAACCTTAAATAATGTTGGATCTGAAAAGGGGTCATTGTACTCAACATTAATGATAACTTCATTATAGGACCAACCATGAAATCGCAAAAATAAAAGTTTTTGCCATACATTTACGTATGTTCGTTAAGGAATAGGGTATTTTCCAACTTGATAAAAACTATTTCAATTTGAAGATTGGGACTATATATTCAACATAAAAATAAATTTATTAAAAAACATTTAGCAAAAAATTAAACCGCCGAAAAACTGAAAGGAAAAAAATAATAAACCTTTTTTGTTTAACCTTAATAACGAAGTTCCAAAGTCGGTGACATAAAATTAAAATACATACCAAAGTCACCGACTTCCGAACTTCGTTATTAAGGTTAAACAAAAAAGTTTTAATATTTTTTGCTTTTCCCCCTTATTACAAAACAAGGTTTTTCTTTAGGTATGGTTTAAACCATCGAGCCTGTTTTTTAAATAAGAACCTAACTGAAATCGAAATACAGCTCCTTTTACAAAACTGACAAGTTAGTCCAGTGCTAAATTGTCAGTTTTGTAAAAGGAGCTTTAATTCTATTTCAGTTCTAAGTTCTTATTTCAAAAACAGGGTCGGTGGTTTAAACCATACCTAAAGAAAAACCTTGTTCTGTAATAAGGGGGTTTAAGTTTTTCGGCGGTTTAATTTTTTGTTAAAAAGTTTTTATTTTATAATTTTGTGTGGCTATTCTACTAATTACTACATCCGTAATTTTTCATTACTTTTTGTAATACACAACTCAGCATTCAAAAATCTGTGAGTGAACAATCCCCTGTTTTCCTACCCTTAGGGTTGCATTATTTTTCGAAATTTATTTGGGATCGACTTCGGGATATACCCTTTCCAATAAAAAAGAATGATCAAAATGGGATTACTCTGAAAAAAGTTATGGTGGTCATACATAAAAAAATATACGCGTCGACTTGAGAACCTCCTTCGTTTTTTCGTCGGTTAAAAATCTATTTTCTCAATGTAAAACGATTAAAATCAAATTATTTTATTGTTGTTTTGAATTAACCGCCAAAACTCTCCTTACGATGACTTTTTTATCACGCGACATCGTGACGTCAGCTTTGTGTATACGGCACCTATACAAATACTTAGTTTGGCGAAGTTTTAGAAGTATTTGTGCACAGGGCACCGCAAACCAGTAATATCATTTTATATCCACTAAAAATCTTGGTGATTATAAACTCGACATTCACTTGTTTACTTACTAACTATGTCAGTTCACACAAAGTTGACGTCACGTGTTATAAAGTTATCATAGGGAGCGTTTTGGCGGTAAATTCAAAACAATGAATAATAAATTTGGTTTAAATCGTTTTTAATTGAAAAAAATTATATAAATCAATTTACTTTAATTTTTCTGTTACATATTTCGTCCCAATCTTCAAATTAGAATAGTTTTTTTTTTTTTTTTTAATGGAAAATACCCTATTGTGTAAATAAATTACGGACGAACCTACTGCGCCCGCGACGTGTGGTGCTGCCATTGATGTTCCATTCATCAGTTGACAATTTCTTAGTGTAAATCTGCAAATACAAACAAAACACAATTTATAACGGTGTGATTTTTTTGCATAAATTGTGGATTTGTTTTATGGATTTTTTTTTTGTATAAGAACTATGGTGAAAGTATCCAAGTCATGTGTAGGCGATTTTCAAAAGTTTACGTTGTGCTAACAATGTCAGGACCGTGACGTTAGTTTCGATATATTCAAGTCTAAGCTACGGCTAGCACAAGCGGTTTTAACGCGAAGTAATTGAAGGCCAAGGTATAATAAGCTTGAGCATATCCTCTGAATCATGTTCAGCCTTATTTACTTGACATAAAGATACAAATCTCAATGGAAAAGTACACGCTTCGTAAATCATCATCTATTTTCGGAACTCCCAACACGCGTCGATGAGATCTAATATGGAGCTGTTACAATCACGGAAGTACTTGCTTATTTTTTAATAGGTACCATGACTACAGGGTAGCCCGTGAAATCCAATTTTTACCATATTGTGACTTTTTGATGAAAAAGTCAATCAAAATCAACATAATTATATTTTATTTCACATGACCCTACATGGACCCTTATGAAACATCAAGCTAGGTGCACGGTTCCAATTGGTCGTTTCCTATGGAGTAGTGCCGACAAAAAATCCACGGTTACTCATTTAAAAATAATTTGCTTTTACTGTTTTCGAATTAGTGTTAATAGGTATGGAAGGACAGTGTAGCCCGTCAACATGTACAGTAGCCCTCACTAATGGTGCCCCAATCTCAAAAAGCAATAGATTGACACTTCGCTTTAACTTACGACCTTCTTATAATAAGCAATTTCTATAGGCTATAATACTATATACACACACACTCTCATACGTTTACGAAAGAATGTATTTCCTAAATTCAACCGTTAAAGCAAATGGCATGATAGCTGAGCGGTTACTGCACTTGATTATCGCGTTTGAGCGCAGCGAGTCGCGGTTTCGAATCCCACTCGCTGTGTGATAGTGTTTTTATTGTTTTAAAAATCACTTTTGAGTATAGTTTCTTGTTCTGTTCTTCTTATTCACTAAACTCGTAAAACTTTATCATTATACCCACAGAAACCTAAATAAATTTAAATGATTTACGACTCATTCACCGCGACTTATAGAACGGTGTTGGTTGATAATTGTGTGCTAGTGACGTGTGTTTCATCTATTAGCGTCCTTCTAATTCATTTTAAAATGTAAGCAAATTTAAATATAGAAATGAAAGCGAATATTATTGCGCTGCATAAAAGTGGACTTAATACCTATATCACAAATACCTATGTGATGAAACCGGACTGAGTGTGAGTATTATGATTTAAATATAAATATTAAACATTTATTTAATTAAAGTGTAACTGCTGATCCTTGTAGTTATTTTTAAACGTTTTATAAATATCACAATGTCTAAATAGAATAAAAATATAAAATTTCAATGTAAATTTATTTCCTAGATTATAGAACGATGAAAATAACAATAAACTTAATATCTATGTGAAATTGCCCTTTTAAATAATTTTGTTTCTAAATAGTAGGTAATACATAAAGTGTGTATTTTGCTTAGTAGCCTAACAGTACCCCTTTTTTGTTTTAGTGAAATACTGTGAGTCGGTGGGTGAAAAGACATGAGGAAGGCGGTAGCCTTGCCCGTGGAAAGCAAAGTGGAAGACCTGGGGTCTTATAACAGCCCGGCCGCGCCGTCTGCGGCCGGCCCGCGCGAGCTCCAGCTGTAAGTGTTACATACCTTGCTACCGCGGCCACAGCCCCTCCCGGCGCACACACAGACAGCCCGGCCGCGCCGTCTGCGGCCGGCCCGCGCGAGCTCCAGCTGTAAGTGTTACATACCTTGCTACCGCGGCCACAGCCCCTCCCGGCGCACACACAGACAGCCCGGCCGCGCCGTCTGCGGCCGGCCCGCGCGAGCTCCAGCTGTAAGTGTTACATACCTTGCTACCGCGGCCACAGCCCCTCCCGGCGCACACACAGACAGCCCGGCCGCGCCGTCTGCGGCCGGCCCGCGCGAGCTCCAGCTGTAAGTGTTACATACCTTGCTACCGCGGCCACAGCCCCTCCCGGCGCACACACAGACAGCCCGGCCGCGCCGTCTGCGGCCGGCCCGCGCGAGCTCCAGCTGTAAGTGTTACATACCTTGCTACCGCGGCCACAGCCCCTCCCGGCGCACACACAGACAGCCCGGCCGCGCCGTCTGCGGCCGGCCCGCGCGAGCTCCAGCTGTAAGTGTTACATACCTTGCTACCGCGGCCACAGCCCCTCCCGGCGCACACACAGACAGCCCGGCCGCGCCGTCTGCGGCCGGCCCGCGCGAGCTCCAGCTGTAAGTGTTACATACCTTGCTACCGCGGCCACAGCCCCTCCCGGCGCACACACAGACAGCCCGGCCGCGCCGTCTGCGGCCGGCCCGCGCGAGCTCCAGCTGTAAGTGTTACATACCTTGCTACCGCGGCCACAGCCCCTCCCGGCGCACACACAGACAGCCCGGCCGCGCCGTCTGCGGCCGGCCCGCGCGAGCTCCAGCTGAACGCGCCGCCACACAGTCGCGTGCGCATGGAGTATGCAGCGGACATCATCTCCGGAGACACGTAGGCTCCCACACCTGTTCATAAGCACAACCATAGATATAAGAAGGTGATATGCCCGGTAGTTGAAAATGTATCCGAACCCGGAGTCTCATTGCCAGGGGTGCGGATTGTTCGAAAGAGATACCGTCGCCCCTGGCACACAGACAATGACACGCCCGTAGTTATTTGATGATATCCCACACTTAAGTCTCCAGTTTGTCCCTACCACACGTCACAACCACACAGTCATGCAGTTCAGTAAGAGCAATAGATACTCGCAATTCATAAATTGCACGCAGTTCATTAACCGTGCAACATACCACTTACACACGAACATCAATTGCTATTGCTGTGCATGTGGCTGTGCAAAAACCATTTACTTTACAAACTAGCTTTTGCCAGCGGCTTCGCCCGCGGGGGGGTCGAAAATTTTACTATCCAATGGGAACTTATTACCGGCATAAAGAGTATCCTATGTGTTAATCCAGGTTATAATCTATCTGTGTGCCAAATTTCATCTTAATCTGTTCAGCCATTGTTATGTGATTGAGTAACAAACATACAACCTGTCACATTTATAATATTATTAGGTATACACTAGTGATAGACTAAATCGGAGAGTTATAGATTATTGTATGGAACCTTTTGGGGGTACTAAGCTAGTTTCTAATTTATCCTGACTTCTCTTTCTTACTGCATCATCAGACCCTGATTACCATCTATCTATAACCTAATGGTTGAGCCCTATCCAATGAGCCTAAGAATGATACATCTGCTGTAAGTTAAGGAAGTTAGATATCCTGCAAATTCCAGGTGATGCTGCAACATCAGTTCACTGTTACTACGTTCTTCTAATATCATTGATGTTAAGAAATATCAAGCTTTGACTCGATCAGATCTGAACATGATCACATCCATTCGTCAACTAGAGAAGAGCTGATAATTTTTCAAACAACAGAACAGATTTTCTTAAATCATAGAACACTCTCGATCAAGTCATCTCTCAAATAAAACAAATAAAAAAACAAAATTGGTTCAACAGTTTGGTAGCTACAATGGCAGACTGATACACAGACACCAATCACAGGTTAAACTTATAACATCCCCGTTTCCGTTGGGTTGGCAACAATATTATGTTGCAAAACCAAAAAAAAATTATTAAAATGAGTAAAATTAAATTTTTTCACATCAGTCTTCCAACAGAGTTAAAACGTTTGGCAAATCCTTAATAATTTATAAACGCGAAAGTTTCTATGTATGGATATTTGTTACTCTTTTACGCAAAAACTACTCAATGGATTTGGAAGAAATTTGGCACATATGAAGATTATAACTTAGATTAATACATAGGATACTTTTTATCCCCATAGTATATTCCCACGGGATAATTTCCGTCTTCCACGCGGGTGAAGCCACGGGCGGAAGCTAGTTGAAGAATATGAGGCAAAACGATCTGTAGTTTCCACTAAAGCCGGAGGCCTACAATGCGTGTGTATGTATGTAAATTGTAGACTAAAACAAACTACAGTGAAACCTGGTTAATTGGGATCTCAAGGGACCAAGGATTTTGTACCATTTAGAGGTTTTTATTTATCCAATTTTCCAACTAAACAGGTTTAAAATTTAGTTGTCTCATTTACAGAGGGCCCGCTTATAGAGGTCGAAATGTACCGTTATTCCATTTATAAAGGTGAAAATTTGCCAAAGAAATTCAAATGTTTGTAAACAATCGTGTCGTAAACTGTCCCAACCTGATAAATTGTCTCACTTATAAAGGGAATTGAGCTCCAGAGTCCCAATTATAGAGGTAAACATCGAAAAAATCCTAGAAATCAAATCTCATTTAACCAACTTCGAAAAGTCCCATTAACAGAGGTTATTCGATGAAAACCGGTCAAGTGCGAGTTGGACTCGCGCACCGAGGGTTCCGTACAAACCTGTGGGTATATAAGTAAAACTTCAAAATTGTCAAAAATATTTTTTTTTATATGACGAAACTAAAAATTTTCGGTTTTCGTAATTTTTCCTATATCTGTACTATAAGACGTGACTTCGTACAAAATTTCAAGATTCTAAGTTCACGGGAAGTACCCTGTAGGTTTTGATTCCCGTGCGAGTTTCGAAAATTTGCGGAATTTTGCGGCCTAAATGGCTGTATCTTTTGATTGCGTTGACTTAGAAGGTTGATTTTTCTACAGCTTCCAGGGACAGTAGAACTAAGTATCATATAGAAATTTCAGTTTGATACCTCCACGCGTTCCTGAGAAAAACGGTCTTGACAGACGGACGGACGGACGGACGGACGGACGGACAACAAAGTGATCTTATAAGGGTTCCGTTTTTTCCTTTAGAGGTACGGAACCCTAAAAAGTGCCGGGACCTCATTGTAGTACTCAATAATAGAGGTTTCTCACTTATCCAGGACCAGGTTTCACTGTATAAAATGATTTTATTTCTGTAAGTAGATTTGTACAAAGGCTTTTACACGTCAATCATATTTTTTTAACAAGATGATGCGTATTATTGATAGTGAAGTGCGTTACGTTAGGCGATTACCACAAACCGAACGACATGTAAATAATTCAAATGCAGAGAATGAAGAATATGTACATAGAGCATAAGTATCCATACCAATAAGTATAGGCTGCGCGATGTCGGGCGGCGCGCCCACGGTGCAGAGCGCAGGCCCGTGGTTGCCGGCCGACACCACCCACGACACGTTGTAGCGGTTCACTACCTCGCAGATTATGTCGCCGATGCGGCTGGGGAACAAACGTGGTGGAAGATTACATTTTATGAACAAGGTAGATTATGGGAGGGAGGGAGAAAAAATAATTACTTTTACAAGTGTCAAACTTTCTTTGCAAAACTTCAACAACGGCTTTCAAAGAATATGTGAAACTAGCTTTTGCCAGTGGCTTCGCCCGCGCGGAACTTTCATCCCCTATTTAACTCACTTAGGAGTTGAGTTTCGAAAAATCCTTCCTTATTCCTTGTCTAGATTATAAAAGGCAACTCTGTGCAAAATTTCAGCGTTCTACGTCCAAGGGTTTGGGCTGCGCGTTGATGAGTCAGTCAGTCAGTCAATCAGGACTTTTCTTTTTATTTATATAGATAGATAATTATAATACTTAACAATTGTTAGAAATATGAATGCTCAATCTTGACGTTATTTCTTTTTTTATTCCTCAAATTAAAACCTTTATTTTATTTTTTATCCTGTTTACACCACCTGTTTATATGAATATACAAATCTTGTTTTTTTTTTTTCATTTTTTTTTCATAATTCATGTTCTCTATTGTTACCGTGTTTACACCTAGTTATATGTGCATGCAGTGGTCTCCTGTAATGGAAGGAGCACACATAAAAAACCTTTTATTTTATACTGTAAATATGTACTCTTTGTTGGAGATCCCAAATAAATTAATACTTTCACTATACAATTTTGTATTGAAGCAAGGATTTTTTGTGCACACACTTCAAACATGACTATGATGAAGTTACACTTGAGCCTGCACAGAAACATCAATTTTTATAATGAACCTTTAAAGGGAATGGTAAAAACAAAAGGAATAATAATAAAAACAGAATACTACAAGCATTTAGCTAAGGGCAGCAAACAAGTTGGTTCAATGAAACGCAATGGCATGGGCCTCTCTTTGACTGTGGTAGGTTTGCTTTCAGGTTTGGACCTAATAGCTGGTGAGGACAGACTATGTAATATCAAGCTGGTAATGTCTAGCAGTGGATCATGCAGACTTAGCCCTCGTTCCTACGGACGTGATAAAATCTCGGCGGAATATTTTGGGCACTGACGCACCGAGACTTGAAAATTGAACAGTAAAGCACACTGTATCAAAATCAAAAGTCATTTATTCAAATTAGCCTGAGAACCAGCACTTTACGAACGTCAAAATACATAAGACAGTCCCCCAAAAACGCCCACCCTTCGACACTTCCTAGTGCTTTAGCTGGGAAGAAGTGGCGCAACAAACTCCCCAGCAGCACAGCTGTCTGTTTAGTCGGATGGACTTGATTCTACAAGATGTTGATTTGCATCCTAGTCAAATTCAAGGACGTTATTATGCTAATGATTCTCGACCTAAATCAACAATAAAAAGGGTAGGTATTTTTTTAAATATATTTTCCTGTTTACTAAAATCCGTAAGTGTGAACCAGCTGTATTTAAACGCGGCCCGTCTGTTACTAGCCTAACCGCGCTTCCACACACAAACGCAAAGTCAAACAATACATCCATTCACAACGCTTGCGCGATCGTTTTTTCGGGCGCCGCGTGCGCGGCCCCCCGCCCGCCCCCGAACCAACAGTGTGTTTGATGTCGCCGAAATGTGCGCGCGCGCTTCTCAGTTCTCGGTAAATTGTTGAGACGTCATTCGATACAAAGTGCAAGATGACGGACAATTACACCAATGTCGAGTTGGTGGAGATGGTCCGCCTGTATGCCATCAGTGGAGACAGCCTACGTGGAGCCATCCGGATGTTCACGGAAATGTTTCCCGATCGGGAACCCCCATCACAGAGCGTCATGCTGGCTGCTACGCAGAGACTGCGGGATCATCGGCAGTTTGACGTTCCCCGGCATGCTCAAGCTCGCGGCAGCGTAGGTAGGCCTGCCTGTCGCCTTGCAGGAAGACATCCTGGAATACTTCCAGCGAGAACCACGGGCAAGCACGCGGGAGGCTGGTCGACGCTTTGGAGTGCACCACACCACAGTGTACGTGCAAGGATCATTAGTGCTTTCGACACTTTAAAACGAATGTGTTAGTGTTACGTAAACTAAAGGAAAACCAGCTACGTCGTGCTCGATTGTGCCAAGAGTGTGAAGGTGGCAACTTTGAACAACTCCTCCGGGTAACTTAAGTAGGTAATTTATTTATTTGTTTATTTTGTAAATACGTTGTTAGCTTAACCAATTTTATTAGTGTAAATAAGTTGATTTTAAATTTTTAACTACGCCAATAATACCTAAGAGTCGAAAGTATCACCACCTACTTACACATAACTAGCAAATCTTTCCATTTCGATCAAACCTAAAAAAACATTTTTAAACTTAGTAGATCGGTACATCAACTAAGGTAGGTAGGTATTATTACCGGTCCTAAGCCCGTTAAGTAGTAAAGAAAATTTCAAATCAACCGATTTAATCCACAAATAAAAACAAAATCATTACGAAAAGTTTAGGCTGAACGATAGCATTAGAGCAAAACGAACATTTTATTTTTATTAATCATCTGATGCCAGGTCAGTGAACTTTTCTTTGGCGCACTAGTATTACTGTCATTAGTAAGATTTCCGTATTCTAATGATGCTTAAAAAGAGGTAATTATCAAACTAAATGTATGACAATAATGTAGGTGATTTTCGAAATAAAATTAGGTAAAATTATTGCTACCGGTCGCTCAGGTCATTCATTGCTCGCCGCTCGGTCGCGCACGCTTGAATTTGGTTCGTAGGTAAGACGTCGACACTCACGCACACAGCTGCATTGTCGCTGTGTGCGTAGTCGGGTGATTCTCTTTTATTTGTATTGAATTAAGGGTTTAATTCTGAAATACTGTTAAAAGAGAATGCCCATGGACAGTACTCTTCAAAAATGTCTCGTGTCTCAAAAACTTGAACAGTATGAAATATCTAAAATATAAATATATTTTTTGAATAGGACTTAAATGATATTCATATTGGGATAGTTTTTTGAACAATAATTAGGACTTTTACGTTTCTGTCTGTAAAGTACGCCATTTTTTCAATCCCCTGTCATTTGTCAATATTAAGGATGTCCATTTTTCTATTGCGTTTAATGTGCCTACCTATTTGAAATCGATTATATGATATCGCCCATAAATGGTATCGATTCTGTAATGATTAGCAAGATAAAATAAATAAATCAGTTTCTAATATCCCACAGTACTAAATATTAGGTAGTGGGTACATTTATTTTCACTCAATTATGTGACGGACGAAACAATAGTGTGTGGTGGGCACCGCACACTGGCATCCATTGATAAAGCCTTTTTTTAATTTGTTGTTGTTATTGAAATCGGAATAGTTTCAAACGTCTAAAGATGTAATACTACCCGACCTACGTTGAAAAAAAAAACAACAAAGATTTTTATCTGCATCAATCGAACAGTCATAATCGAATGTTTCTTCTATTAATACGGGTACATTTGTTTTCTGTCATATTTTTGCAATATTATGCCATGTCAACAGTCAACCAGGATGTTTTTCTGCTGGTTTTGGTACGTTGTGCGTCGAGTTTGTGCTTTTAGTTCCTCGACTACTGCTGCTAACCTTTTAAAATAATATACTTCCCTCGCAACAGCACCGTGTATGTGTGTTGTGTGTATTACTAAAGACAGGAATTGTTGTGTACAAATATTCACAATAGTATTATTTTCTGATATACATAATTAATGAACATGGTGAGTGCGACTGTGGGGCGATGTCTCCACTGCTCCTTGAGATTAACGCCACTCAGGCGCAGGCTTATGTTTTCGGAGATTCCTGATAATATTATGAACATTTTACGAGTCTGGATCTCACCAACAAGGGTAAGAATATAATGTTATGCTATATAATATAATGTTTACTTCCATGCTTTACGTTTTAATGAAATGCGAGAATAAGATTTTGAGGCACAAAGATACTCAAAATCTAAAACAATAAGACTTGGTGAGGTGGTCACCAGTAACTGGCCACCTAAACATAGGTAAACTGCTACAGATTTCACACAAATGTGTTTCAAAGGCACGAGGCTCACTCGAAACCCATTTAGACCCTTTCAAATAGCTTTTTTAAGTTCATTTTGTGTTCGAACATAACCTCGAAATAGCCATTTTATTTTTGTAAATATCTCCGAATCGCCGAGGTAGATTGCGTTGAATTTTTTGAGGAAGTATTTGGACATGTCGTCGAGTATTCCGAAGATGATTTGATGAAGACACGCAAATGTTGAAATCAGTACATTTGTCCATAGTGCCGTGGGCATTCTCCTTTCAACAACAAAAAAAAGCAGCGCTTATTAGTTATTGCCTGGTACTGTACTTTCAATTGATTATTTATGTCTTTTATGACAACTACCTGAAATTTGACGAGGATGCAAAACAACATCTTGTATACATACATAGGCAAGGTAATAAACAATAAAGCTTAATACCAAAATAAAAGCCTCCTGGTACAAAGGGCGTGATAGCTTACATTTGCAATGCTGGATTATTGTTAGATCATGTAAATAACTAATGAAATAGTAGATAGATAATAAATATTAAAAAATACTTGGTCAATAAAAATTAAAAAAAGTATGTAAATAATTATATGAACCCATATAACCTGTCACTAGGTACGCTAATTCTGGAGAAAGAACACAAACATTGTCTTGAGTTAATCACAGCGACCAACTATTCTTGTCATTTAAATAGTTGGTGACCAGTCAAGCCTCAGCCGCACCCGAAACGGGTTCGAAACAATAGAAAACCAATTGTGTCTCATTAGTGGTACTTGACAGGAATAATGAGCCTATAAGCAAAGGATGGATTTTACTTGAGCATTAAACGCATTAAAAGGCTAATCTAGCAAAGAAGAGAGAAGCTTGTTATAAAAGGCCAAAAAATGACCTGAAACCTTATGAATCCAGTGAAAGGGAGCACGTAGTTTGTCCTTATTTCTAGTATTAACAGCATGAATATCACTGTTTTTAGTGTACAAGTGTATATTTTGCCTAATATAATAAGATGTTAGCGAAGATGTATTGTGATGCCACCGTGAGAATACCAATATCTTTAAAAAAAGTCTCTCAAGGAAACTCTGCCACCTAGCTGGTAAATTGCACGAACAGCACGTTTTTGAAGGACAAAAATATTTTGAATATCAGCGGCTTTGCCCCACAGCAGAATACCGTAGGACACAACGCTGTGAAAATAACTAAAGTGTACTAATCAAGCTGTATCGACGTCAGTGTTTATTGTCTTACTTTTCTGACAGCGTAGGCGGCTGAACTGAGCCTCCCTGCTAGGGTATGATTCGCGACGCGCTGAGATGCACTCAGTTGGATTTCCATGCTCGGTTCAACAGCGAGACTTGAAAATCCTATTTTTACGTCCGTGTGAACGTCGACTTATGAACTCTAAACTATGAAAAATTCCACAACTACTCACCCAGCATCAGCCCAATGCGCATGCTCTCCATAGCTCATATTGATGACATCGATCTTCATCTTCTTGGACAGTTCCATGATCTTGATGCAAGCCCTCACCAGCGCCGTGCCGGTCTCCATGGAGCCCAGGCGGCTGTCTCCGATGGTGAGGGACACTATCTTGGCGCCCGGAGCCACGCCGTTGCGGTCCGGCTCGTCCGGGAAGTACCCGGCGGCTATGGCGGCCACGTGGGTGCCGTGTGTTGCTGGGGATTCAAAATGTTAATCAATGTTTTTTTTATTTTATTATATTACACTTAAAATAGAGTTTGAGTGTGGCAGGTACGGGCTGCAGAAAATATCAAGGTTATATGTATTAACAGGCTTCTGCTAGCGGCTTCGCCCGTGTGGATTTCGGAATTTTTTTAGACAAAAAACACCCGGCGTGCAAAGGTTTAAACAGTTGTGGTCATATTGCGGACCCCACCAGTTGGTCCTGTCAATTTTTGAGACGCGCGTGGAACATAACGCGCCGTCGACCCGGGCTTGGTCCTTACCGGACAGCGAGCTACCCATTACTCGCCGTCCGCGAGAGATCGCCGCCGTCGATCGCCTCCACGAGGACACGGCAGTGCTCTGCCCAAGCTGGGCAGACCTCCACCGTATGCTCCTCAGGGCGATCTACGCAGTGGAAACACCCGGGGGTTTCTTCCCGCCTTATACGAAACAGGAACCTCCCGAAACACCCGTGTCCGGTAAGGACCTGCGTCAGGCGGAAGGTGAGGACTCCGTGGCGCCACTCAATCCACTCCTCAAAGAGGGGACTTACCGCCGCAATCGTGGCGTGCCCAACGTGCAGTATTCTTTGAATCATTGTCGTGCTGGAATGTCCAAATAAGACAAAGCCCGTCTTCAGCATAAGGTAACATTGTTGCTTCCAGTATATTTTTGTGTTATTCAATTATCATTTTACAAAAGAGGGCAATCCGCGCAGTATATAAAATGGGGCCTCGCGAGTCTCTTAGAAACAAATTCAGCGAAATTGATATTCTAACTCTGCCTTCTCTTTATATCCTAGAAAATATCTTGTATGTTCGCAAAAACTTAGGTCTTTTCAAAAAAAGATGCGATTTCCATAATCTGAATACACGCAGTAAAGATGAAAGTCACAAATTAGGAATCACAAATTCCAAAATTTAGATTAACTAAAACTAGCAAGTCATTTCTAATAAACAGTATCCGCTTCTATAACAATTTGCCAAAGTCGGTTACAGAACTTAGCGATGGAAAGTTTAAAACTCACATCAAACGTGTCCTTATCAACAAAAGCATATTATAAGATAAAAGACTACGTTGAAGACAGGGAAGTTTGGCATTAATTCCTTTTGCACATGTGGCTTCCCTGGTACCTCATTAACAGCATAACTATGTGAAAGTCTATTACCTGCTCCAAAATTACAAGTTCTTTTTTATTCTTTTTATTTTTACCATATCTGACATATTCTCGTCATTAATTGACATTATACAGCAATTTTAATATCGACAATTTTTAAGTGATTGACATGGAAATCATGTCACTTGGTTTAAATAGTTCATTTTCTTTATGTAGATTATTTTACATATTGTGAATGAGAGAACATTGCAGGCCTTACAGACTGTAGATTCCTAGACGATTTTCTATTCTGTATTTTAATTGCTCTAAGTACCTGGTACTTATTGAGAGGCCTGCACTGTCCCCCCATACCTATTATCACTGTAATTTGAAAACATTGTTAAAGCCATTTATTTTTTAAAGAGTAACCGTGGAGTTTCTTACCGGCTCTTCTCCTTATGAAGCGACAATTTGGAACCGTGCACCTAGCTTCTGACGTTTCATAAATACCCTTGCAGGTTTAAGTGAAATAAAATAATTTGATTTGATTGGAATTGTGTTTCCTTCTATCAGCCTAACAGGTCCAACACCATGTCCAGAAACGCACCCTCAAATTTTCACATTTCCCACACCATGCTTTAATGTATTTTTTGTGTACTTAGGGTCGAAAGGTTTATTCGGAGGGCGTCGTACATATCGTTTTCCATCAGAACGTAACCTGTTTATTTTTGTCTCGTCAGAAAAAATAATATTTTTCCACCATCTAACTGTCCAGTTTTCATACCTTCTTGCATATGCAAGCCGGCTTGCCTATGGCTCCTTTTCAACATGGATATCCTTCATCAAACGCCTTCGAATAGTGCGTGCAGAGATTGCTGAAGGGTTGTTTTTCACCAAAATATTCTTTAATAGACCCTTTAAGAGGATTTTGTTTTGCCAAACTAACGATATTTCGATTATCTCGACGAGATGACTTTCTCTGTTTAGGTACACGCGAAACATTTGAAGTAGTTTGATACGTGACAAAAAGCCACTGCTACTTAACAGCATGGAAAGCCATAGTTTTTGAGCACTTCAGATGGTCGGCTATCTTTTTATATGAACAATTCTTCTCGCAAAGTTTTATTATTAATTCCCTTGTAGATCACAACTTTTATTTTTTCCCATTGCTTTCATATGAAGCAATCACCTTTTAAGACTTTTACAGCACTAAATGGCGCCAAAATTATACGAAAAGTGACCTCAAAGCCAGTGTTCTCTATTTAAATTAAAAAATAAAATATTCAGCATTCATAATCATGTGAACAGCCAATAAATAGTAATACTAGATTCAGATATATTGTATAAAATGTATCTTTTTATTTTTTAGCCAATCATGTGCATCAACGAATGTACCGCTAGTATGGAAAAAAATTGCGATACCGAGAGAAAAAAATACGTGCAATTAGTAATACTTGTTAGTTTGAAAAAACTTCCCTTTAAATCATCATTATCATCATCATTTCAGCCGAAAGACGACCACTGCTGGACATAGGCCTCCCCCAAGCTCCGCCACTTCGACCAGTTCTGTGCTTCCCCCATCCAGCGTATTCCTGCGGCCCTCGCAAGGTCATCTGTCCACCTTGTGGGAGGCCTTCCAACTTTACGTCTTCCGGTACACTCAAAGGGCGATGGAGAAGGCTATGCTTGGAGTTTCCCTGCGTGATCGAATCAGGAATGAAGAGATCCGCAGGAAAACCAAAGTAACCGACATAGCCCGAAGAATTGCCAAACTTAAGTGGCAGTGGGCAGGGTACATTGCTCCCTTAAATAAGCTTTTTTAATTATATAGCCACCACTGTATATTGGATATCATGGGTATTTTTTCTATAGTTAGTTACTCGTTATAACATCAGCTATCTGCTAGTGGAAGTCCCGTCAAAATCGGTTGAGCCGTTTCGGAGATTAGTCGGAACAAGCAGACAGAAAAAAAAATGGTATAGTACTATATGCATTTAGCAAAAAAACTAATTTTAACATTACAAAAAGGCACTTCAATTTTATTTATAAGAGTAAGTAAAAAGAGAAAAACTGATTATTTTATGTATAAAAAAGAAAAATAATTATTTTCGTACAGTAATAAAAAACTGGTTTTTTAATACTGTACGAAAATAAACATAAAAATAAACATATAAAACCATGTGGATGCCTGGACCTCCAAAGTTTTGTGATACTATAGGTAGGACCTTATTAGAAAAGGAAACACCTCTGGTCAGCAATTAAGAACTACTACTCACAGCACATGCCGACGACCTCAAGCGTGTGTCCGTCATCATGCACGTTAATGCTGACAGTCATCTCGTCGAAGGGCGTCAGGTGAGCGTGTTCGTGCGTGACGCTGTATTCCCCCAGCAATGGGCCTGACGCCAGGTCACCAGTCTCTGACGTGTCGATACATGCTCTGTTGACAAAAACGTTGATTTGAAGTTTTGCATCCAATTTAACTAAGTGAAGTTTTGTTTGCAGTTTAATTAATTAATTCAGTATTTAGGGCAGTACAAAACCCAAAATTATTGTATTATTTCCTAGTTGTATAAAAAATTGTCCCCTCATAATTAGGTTGTGGATATGAATCAGAACTTTTGCTATGAATGTAGGTGCAGGCATAAGATGTTGTACATAAATTAATGAGATCGGCTACAGTCTACCTTACGGCGTGCAAATTATTAGGTACATAAATTAAACTATTAATGCAAATTAAATTATGTCAGCAAAACAAAACAGAAATTAAAGTGACCATCTTTACATACCAAGACCCCCCAAGACCCCGTGTTAGTACCTGTCCGAGCGACACACACCTACAGTGAGCAGTACGATCAATCACACACACACACACATTGACATTTGCTTGACGCGATAGCGCTACTAGTTACTGATCATTTATGATGAATTTGGATGTGTTCCGTAATACCAAAAATGATGAATGAAAACATATTGTATTTTTTTTTTACATTCTTCAACATGATAATATGAGCTGTTTCTGAGATAACAATATTATGGATATTGTTGGTTATAATACAAAAACACAGTGAGAAAAATAAAACCCACAAGCCTAGATAAATACTGTCTGAATCCGCATCATCATCATCATCATTTCAGACGAAAGACGTCCACTGCTGGACATAGGCCTCCCCCAGGATGGGGGGTTTTGCCATAATCGCCATGCTTGGCAGGCGGGTTGGCGAACGCAGTATGGTGGTAAAATGCATAGAGAACGCTGCTGCCCATTCTCTAGTAAGTCCCTTAGTCGCCTTCTACGACACCCACGGGAAGAAGTGGGATGGTGCAATTCTTTTACGCCCGGCGACACATACGGGACATGACACTGAATCTGCATATCACCATATTAAGGTGGAAATATGCTCAAGTTGCAAATGATTTAGGTATTACGTTTGTATGGACAATTCAATTTCGGCCTCTTAATCACAGTAAAGAACTATTAACTGTTCTATTGATATCAGCATAAAGGCAGGCATATTACAACTTGAACAAAAGATCATCATCATCACAAAAGAATCATAAAAAAGTCAAAAAATTGTGTGGGCTTGAATAAAACCTGTTTAATATAGGTATTTGTGTACTTATGTACAGTTATTTTAGTAATTAAAATGTTAATGCAACATCAGCTTGATTAGAATTAAAGGAAACACAACAAAAATAACATTGGCTTGGCTATTTATAGAGGTAAATAAATAGTAATAACGAATTACAAACAATAAAATGTTATGAAATGTGTGAATGAGTTTTTAAAAGAGCAGTATACAGGTGCTAAAATTAAAACTTGAAGATGGTATGGCAAGCTGGTGAAGCATTTTTTTTTAGGCAAAAAGACTATTATTAAAACTAGCTGACCCGACAAACACTGTTCTGTCTTAACTATAAATATGAAAGTTAAATAGGTTGTTAAGTTTTGTAATGTTACATGCAACTTTCTTAATTTTTTTCTTTCATAAGACCGTTCTCCTGACAATAACAAACACAACAAAAAAAGAATTCACAAAATTGGCCCAGCCATTCACGTGTGATGCCGTGACCAAGGGAAATAGGGATCCATTTGTATGTATAGATAAGTAGATCTAGAAAGTAAAAATAGTTAGTTCTATTTTTTTCTTGCTTATAAAGCCCTACAATTCTTCAACATGTGTTTTCTACTGTAGTAAATTTTTGCTTCACATATATAGAATAATATCCTTTTATACCGAATCCACAACCTACCTCCACACAGTTCCATCATGGAACAACACACAGTCATATGTAGGTCCCAGATCATGGTACTTCTTTTCTGCAGTCTGCAGCACCTCCACCCTGGCTTCCAACTCCTCTTTCAGGAGTTTGTCATCTGGGCTCAGTATAGGGTTCTTGGCCACTGAAATAAAAAATAAACTTTGAGATAACTAGAAATAGATATTGTTAGGCACCACTTTTTTTTTTAATTCAAATTACCATACCTTTTACTGCTGCTGAACAACGGGGGCCCCTAAATTCATCCAATTGCCCCCAAATGTTTTTTTAGGAACAATCAATTGTATTCCTTAGTTATTCAGTAAAGCAAATAATAATACCAGTTTATTTTCTTTATTCTGTGATTTAAATTTAAAAGACCATTGAAAGTGGTTACTTGGTTGTCTGTTACTACTACAAATAGGACTTACAACCCAATTTAACCAACCATATCCTAGGTGCTCCAAAGGTGTAATAAACATTTGAACTTTGAACTAGTGACACTGTAGACCCAAGTTATCAATCATTGTTAACACATTGACTTACAAAACATAAAATATTATGACAGTACACCTGTGAGACGTCAAAGTTTTGACTGGTATACAATCAGTATGCGTGCGTTGTGGCATTCTATTTTCTATACTAATACAAAGAAGGGTATTCAGTAGTGTCGCCACAGATAGAATTGTAACCTTTTACTGTCATATTGTGACATTAAAAAACATTCAACAAGAGTCCACACACATATGGATATGTTTTTATGTTCTCTGGGCACACACACTACTCCCATGGAAAATGTAATTCCAAACATTTTGCTGAGTAGTGTTCGGCTGGGCAACAAGTGAGCATGTTCATAGGTGTTTTAGCACATAAACAATGTCACATAACACAATGCATTTACTATTGCAATGTGGCACAACACCTCTAGGTAATCTATGAAATTTTGTAGTGACCAACATGTTGAAGCAGTAAGGGAATACAGTCCGTCAATGTGGTAAATCAATTATTGTACCTGTGTGCCTAAGCATTGTGTTAAAAATTATCAAAATCAAAATCCACTTACCAACATCTGTTTCAAAATCTTGCAAATGCTTATTAGCCTCAGCAAAAGCTGGCTTGTAGCCAACATCCCAGCCATGTTCCTTTCGATGCTCTTGCATGCGATCCTTCAACTTTGATGGGTATAAACTGAATGGGTGTAAAATTCCCACTCGCCACGATCCTGAGGGATTCTTCCATAGCTCTGGGATCTATGGGAAATAATATTGTTTTTCTTTTTTATTATTTATTAAATGTTTAGTCACAGAAAGATACCAACATTTTACAACAAATGTTCTTGGTTTACCCTATTTAAACATTTACCCCCTTATTTATAAACGTTGCTTAAAGTTAAGACATGTTTAATTGGCAAAAATGTATGGTTAAACAGATAATAATCATTGCTTAACTTTAAGTAGTGTTTATAAATATGGGGGTGAACGTTTTCATTATTATGACTAAAGGGAACCACTTAAAATTATGTTTCTGGCATCAAGCTTTAAAGATAAACATTTTCTTTGTTTATTTCAGACGAATAAAAGACTTGCATGAACTCGTAGTTGTTCCATGAGGTGATTAATGATAGAAGCAATTAATTTAGCATATAAAGTACCGGTATCTGATAAACATTCTAATCAGACCAAACAAGGCCACAACTACTTAGAAAAAACATAGGTACATTATTTTTAAATTACGAAAGTAACTTGATGATTAAATTATAGATATTACTCATTGGTACCTGCTGTATGCTATAAAATCTCCGACCTATTGACTATGTCGACTATCATGAATGGATAACCATAGAAACAACGGAAAAAAATAACTATTTCCGCAAGAATTTACCTTCAGTTTGCGACCCGTGAGACCGGTAATGCATCCATCGGTAAGTTTTTTAATGACAGTACTGGTGTCCACATCGCCGCAGCCGCTGCAGTCATACCTCTCAATAACCTTCGTCTCACCCGTACTCGTTACCTGCAATCTCAGCAATACTTAAAAACGGCCAAAATTGCATTAAAAGTGCAACTAAACAAATCGTGACATGACAGTTTTTTACCGTAAGTCCAACAGCTGCAGGATCCACACCCGAATCGAAAATAGCGATAACGGTGTCTCTGCCATCATAATTTGCATTTTTATTGATGAATGAGACAACTCCTGTCTCTTTTTTCGGCAATAATCCCCAAACGGGGAAATCACAGTCGATCGGAGCGTCTGCCATTTTTGATGACCCGATATCTAGTGTTGCCAAGAAAAACGAACAACCAATAAAAAGAAAATAGTGTTTCCATAATAAAACCAGTCAAGTGAGAGTAGTGTGCGAGTTCGAACACAATAAAAAGTTTTTATTTTATAATTTTTTGTGCCTATAATCTACTAATTACTACATGCTTAATTTTTGATTTAATACACGACTCAGTATTAAAATCTGTGAGTAATCATCCCCTGTTTTCTTACCCTTAGGGTTGGAATTTTTCTTCGAAATTTATATGGGACCAACTTCGAGGTATACCCTTTCCAATAAAAAAAGAATTATCAAAATCGGACTACTCTGGAAAAAGTTATGCGTGGTCATACATAAAAAAAAAAAAAAAAAATACGCGTCGAATTGAGTAACCTCCTCCGTTTTTTCGTCGGTTCGAAAAAAAACATCTATGGGATTATGTAGGTTAGGGAAATTACAGACCTCCAAAGTGCTTATTATCAACCTAACTATAAAAAAATAGGTAAATGAGTTACGAAAGGGTTACGAGTTTTTCTAAGCAAAGATCTTTCATAATTTTTTTCTTTCTTTCAATCAAATTAACGCATTCAAATAGAGGGAGTCTGCATTAGCGGACTGTTCATGACAGTTTTAATATGTGTTGTATGTACAGACGCCAACAGGTCAACCCAGGTCAACCTATCCTACACTGTCAAATTTTCCCAATTGAACATGAACCTTATTCCTCTGTGATAAAGATTGGAGTAGCTTGATGCGCTGGCCTCAGTACAGTGAACAGTCGACTGCAAGTCTGTTGTCAGACCTTGAGCTTGCCTAGTAAAAGGGCACACACTACATAAAAATGTTAATTTAGAAGCCATCTTATACTGATTTTGTCCGTCTGGTCAGTGGTCAGACTTATTCAAACCCCCGCAGGATACACGCCGCCACCGCCACCTTTGTCTGAAAAATGCTTCTAAAAGGAAGTCCAAACATAGTCTCCTCCTTTTGAATTAGTTTCAAATTATTAAACTTACTGCACCTCCTTGTTAGTGCTCACGAAAACACTCAAAAAGTATCACTCAAAATAAACAATACTGCATGACAGTAATGTCATCTTTGGTGTAGGTTTCTTGAATTTATCAGTGTCAATTCACCATAAAATATAGTACCGTTCTTATTCGTTAGGTATTGTTTTCCTTTAAAGAAATAATGTGGTTTCAAATTATTCCATCGGCCCTTATTATTGCTGGTGGTGTTGCATTCTCAGGATACGGGCTCTGGTGGACTCATTATTTATTGCTTGGAAACGTAAGTAACAAAAATTGTAAGACGCGAATGTTCAGAAAGGTATGGTTTATTCAGACTATAAAATAATGTGTAATAAATAATGGAGGAAAACCAAAGAAATTTCTTTTTTTGTATGAGAGAGAGAAAAATTTTGAACTCTGCTATGAGGCTTTAATTCTGTTCGGTTAACGTCAATAATATAACTTAGCACCTCTAGTGCCCCGTAGAGTTAGTAGGTGTACATACCTTTATTCAAGTTTATTCGATTCAATAGTACAGACGCCAGCACATCAAGCTACTCCAAACTGTAATTATTTTTTTCAATTTAACTTAAGGTACATCCCTATGCCTATGTGTTAAAGTTAAAAATCTATGGGAGTTTTTGGCGGGATCGCGTTGGAACATGTCGCATGAATTTTGTGAAATAGCGAATTTAATTATACAATTTTGGTAGTGAATTAACCAATTTAGTTACGTGTGAGTGCACAAGTGTAGTGAAGGGGAAAATAAGTGACTAACGTGGACTTTTCGTGTTCCCCCAAAAACTCCTAATAGGTTATTGTAAAGTTACTACTGCTTTACAATAACTTTGTTATGACTAGAATACGTTTTTAATAAAGACTTAGCTAAAAGGTCTCTGAAACCAGGCCATAAAACTAATTAAAAAAAAAAACTATGATACCTCGTTAGCGCGTAATACACTTGGCTGAATTTAGGCATCTAAATTCAGAAGCAACTTAAAAGCAAATTAGAAGCTTCTGACTTACTGAATCAGTTACCAGTTAAAGACTAGTATATAGTTATCTGTGGTTAAAGCGCGACGGAGTTGGACGTGCCGTGTGCGTACGAGAATGGCTCCAAATTGTCAAGACACCAAAAAATTGGCCTTTGCGTAGCCCTGGCCGTTGACTCAAATATAGTTCTCACAAAAATTAAGGAAAGAAAAAAAAAATTTTTTTTTGTCGATTTCAATAGGCTGTATCTTGAAGAAAAATGGTCATACAGCAAATTTAAAAAAGCGATTGGATTCCAAATTGTTTCTCGTCAAAACAAATCGAGTAATCGTTCGAAAATTACTGACAAAACAATTATATTTTTCTCGGCAACCAATGATCGCACAGGATATTTGAGGTCAAAAATTTGAATAAATCTACAATGATTAGCAATTGATTTTTCAATACAAAATTTTTAATTACTCATTACATGAATTTGCAAAGGCAACAAAAAAAAGGCTTTTCGTACCTATCTAATTTTTTGAAAAATCAGGTGCCCAATCAAAAATAATGAGGAAACCACTAATGTTAAGTACGCCTTTTACAGATTAATCTACCCAAAAAAAACCCGACAGAGTATCAATTTAATTCACCAAGCCTTTTTTTATCCCACTCGATTGAATTTTCTAAAAAAATTAAGGCGCTTGATTTTTGTTCTGAAAAGCTCACAATTTTTTATCAAAATAAAAACACTAATTTTTAGCATTTTTTCCTCAGTTTTGCATCAGTAATACAAAACAAAAGTGTACGTCCTCAACTCCTCACGCACGGACAGTTACGTAGCGACTGAAGAGTAAAGTCAGTACTAAATGCGATTACACCCTCCTAAATGCGTTTCTAATTAGGCTTCTAAATGATTTAGTCAGTTAGAAACCATCCTTGCTTCTGAATTTAGGATGCTAACTTGCTAATTGCGATTACACTTGACTAAATTCAGTAACGACTGAATTTAGATGCCTAAATTCAGTACAGTGTAATAAGCGCATTACACTCTCGCGCGAGCGGCGAGACGAGCCACGAGCCGAACCACGAGACGCGTGTGTAAACGGTGCGCTCGTGGCTCGCCTCGCAGCTCGTCTCGCCGCTCGCAGCGCTCGCGTCGGAAGCGGTTTTTTGGGCACGAGTCAAAGGGGCTCGCGGTGGAAGCTCGCGTGGTGTTTACACTCGCGTTCGGTCTTTATTCGGTTACAAACAATTTGCCGTGCCGGTTGTGTGGATGCAATGGATTGGTCTCGAGAAGACACGTTACGGTTCATAGAAGTATTTTAAAAGGAGCGGATAGTTTGGGATCATATGTACAAATATCATTAAAATTATCAAAAGTCAATGACGCTTGTTTGTGTTTGAAAATTAGTTGAGTATTATTAGAAGCTCAGTAAAGAAAGAGTTGATCCCGCTAATACTTCGACGTCCTCCATCTATCTAAATAATTAAAATGAAAAGTCCTGACTGACTGACTCATCAATACCCAGCCCAAATCCTTGGACCTAGAAAGCTGAAAATTTCACATAGGTTCCCTTTAAAATGTAGACAAGGATTAAGGTGCGCGGGCGGTACGCGCGGGCGAAGCCGCTGGCAAAAGCTAGTAGTCGTCAGTTCGAAAACAACTGAACGAGCCGCGAGAGTGTGAACATACATTGATTATCTCGACCTATGGCCGAGACACGAGACGAGCCGCGAGACGAGCCGCGAGGCGAGAGTGTAAACGAGCCATCAAGAAATTTGACAGATTGGGATGGGCTATCTTGATGTGCTGGCGTCTGTATATAATGACGGCTCCACACGCTTGCCAAACTTCGACAAATTCAAACGTGTGGATAGAGCGTTTGCCTTGGCTTGTGTAGACTTGCAAGCATTTGCGACCGGTTTTTGACGCCCAAATAATGCACAAACTACAAACCTATACAAACACTTGGATAACTTAGGCAGGGGCGTAGCTACCGCCGTACCAGCCGTATCAATGATACGGGGCCCCCAGGGCTACAGAGGGCCCATAACGTGTGTAAGCAAAAATTACTAAAATGTTATCCACAATGGTGCCGATTCTGTTGTCACAAAATTCTCTAAACTAGACTAAAAATCAACAAAATTTAGTTTATTCCTGTCAAACGACGATTTCCTATTCTGAAATTGACTAAAGTGACACAACCTTAAATTTTGTTATTTTTGTCACCGCCTTCCGAAATTAAAATTATTTTTCACTTTGTTTTTCCAGAAGTCGGCTTTTTTTTTGGCAAAAGTTTTATTTTTCAGTTATTAGTTACAGTACCTATCCCACACCAATTCGCATCATCCTTGGAGTCAAAAAAATGCATATTTATGCGATAGCAGCAATCGCGGTTGATTTGCTGGCATTTTTTGAAGAGTTCCGTTGTCCGTCTCTGAAACTCATCATCAGATCTACATGAAATTTAATTTCATGTAGATCTCATGAAGTCATTTGGGAATTAACCCCTTTTCAATACAAAAAGAATTGTGCAAATCCGTCTTTAACCGGTATCGGCTGCCCGCTGATTCTTGCTTGCGAAAATTACTGGAGTTATGCCCGAACATACATAAAAAATATGTACAGGGTGTTTGGCAGAACTATAAACCTACGAAAATGGTGGATAGGTGGGGTAATCTGCTACTTACTCAGCCCTAATTTATTTGGCCCTGGCACCCTGGATATTTTTTAATGCAAGGTGAAATTAAGATTTAAGTATTTTTTACATCTTTCTGTAAGTTTGAGGACTCTTTTTCTAGCTAACATCTGAATAAAGAAATAATTTTATAAGATCTGCCAACATTAAAGATTTAAAAAAAATGCCTGTTTTACCCATTTTTAATAAAAATTACACTTTAAAGTTAAGAAAGTGGTGAAACAAGAAGAAAGCAAAAAAATAAAATATATCCAGGGGGCCAGGGCCAAATAAATTAGGGCTGAGTAAGTAGCAGATGACCCCACCTATCCACCATTTTCGTTGGTTCAACGTTCTGCCAAACACCCTGTTTAAATAAAGATGTCGAATTGAAAACCTCCTAAAATAATTTATTTTCTACCTATCGTTGGTTTGCTGTTCCTGAATGCAAAATATTTTTAAAATCTATTTTATTTATTTATTTATTTATAGTTAATTAAAACGGTAACACCAATTACATTAATTAACATAGAAACAATATTATCACGTAGCAAATATTATGTTAGCTTATATGATTAAACTAAAAACTAACATGGAACAGTGGACTCCCTCGCATACTTTCCCTCACAGAACACCAAACATATACGCATAATTCTATTCCATTCATCCGCAAATACATCACATTCAGGGTGGGCAGTCAGAAGGGCATTTAGCATTTTTAGGGTACGACAGACTGGGGATTCGGCTCTAGCTACAGTTTTACATGGCAGCTGCGCAAACAGATTGTGCCGGCGGCTCTCACGGTGTCCGATGTATTTATCGGGCACAAATAATCGGCAGAAAAGGCCATGGAGCTCTGGGCAGTCAATACGTCCCCGTAATGTCTTACAGGCTACCGTGAGCTGATCAAAACCTCTTCTCACCTCTAATGAGTTAAAACCCAACGTCCCTAAAAGATAGTTGGTAGGGTACATGTAAGGAAAAAATCATAATTACTTAAATTAATTCTAAATTAGTTTGGTTACGATAATAATAAAAGCACTAAGTTGCTCAGTTGACAAGCTGTATGACGTTATAACATTGGGTTTACTGCTTGATTCCGAATCTCGTATGCCCGATGGCTAATTACCCGGAGTCATCGAAAGTCCGAATTGCCGAAATTCCATAGCATCGATGCACCACAATTTCGAATAGCCATTACATCGAGCGTCCGATTCACCGAAAAACCATTGCAAAGGTAGTCCTATCAATCGAATGACTAGTGGCTCGACATGCCATTAAGTCGAATGCTATTCTACATAAAATATTCAAGAATAGTAAAAAAGGAATGTAAAATGGGATAAATAACAAACCAGCAGAGTCAAAAAACCATAGGGTCAATCTACCGCCGCGCCGACAAAATGAGGGAAGAAGACACACAATTACATCTCATGAATTAGTAGAAATATGCAGGATATTATGTCAATGTTAGACTTCTTAAAAGCCATTGGTGCCGATTCTGTTGTACACCGAACTAAACTAACTAAACTATAACTACAATTCCTTACTTTTTACTATGAAAATCTAAACGCTATTCTGCAAAAAAAAATATCTAAATTTAAAAACTATTTTGACACAACCAAAATCGAATTTGACAATCGCGACTCGCACGTGGTATGTGTTGGCTACGCAACGTGGTACTTGTTTGCTCTACCCCGTTTTTTTTTTTAGAGCCAGCAGCGCGCCGGGGTCGGCAGCCTCGACGTAATTTATATGGAATTTTCACTTTTTTCATGGAAAATATGAAAAATTATTATCCACATGTTGAGTTTTAGAGGTGTTTGGTGTATTATAAAGGGGGTCGAAATTTTCATTATTTTTGCGATAGGACACACCGTTCTCGAGATATAAGAAGAAGAAAAGAAAAAAATTCAGTACTATTTTTGCACCAGAAGTCGAGGTGTCGGTGTGAATTTTAGTTCTTGACAACTAATTTTATTCCACACCTATTTAATCGCGATTAAAAATAGTCAGATTTAGTTAGACAACCAAAATTTTAGGTTGAATAGAATAATGAAATTGACAACAACAGAATAGCAAAATTACCGTTTTCACTAAACTAATAATTCAGTGCAATCTTAGTGCTGTCAAACTAAAATATAGTTAAGTTGTGTCATTTTAGTCAATTTCAGAATAGGAAATCGTCGTTTGACAGGAATAAACTAAATTTTGGTGATTTTTAGTTTAGTTTAGAGAATTTTGTGACAACAGAATCGGCACCATTGCTAATAATTTAGAGTGTAACTCACGATTGATCATAATTGGTTTCGTCTTCACAGTTAAACAATATCCATTGCGTTATTTATGTTGTCGAACATTCAAATTTTTCGAACATATGAAGCAATGGTTTAACAATCCGTTTTAAAACGATACAGATTATGATGAATCGTGAGTTACGCAATTAGGGTGCTGATAATTGCCTTGATCACGAAGTCGTGAAACATTATTAGTTCCCCATTTCTGTAATTTTTATTAGGTAAATTTTTTAGTAATGTTGGTCACTGGTGTATTAATCCAATGATTAAATGTAAATAAATGACGATTAAGAGCTCCTATCAATTTCGCGGCCTAAAAACAGGAAATTCACATTTTTCAGCGCAAATTTCTCAATAACCTTAAGATATCTGTGTGTTTTTTTTATGGACAGTAAACATTCATCTATGTATCTAGTAAGTCTACGAATTTAAATTTTGACAACTACTCAACATAAATTACGAAAAATCAAAATATAACACACGTTTTTACGTAATCATGAAACACCAGGTTTTTCAATTGCTTTTTTAGCTTACTGGTAGCAAATAACAATCTGGAAAAAAATCCTAAATACTGGGCATATAGTATATTAGTAGGTAGACGATATCTTTTTTTTAAATTCATTGAAATAGTACTTTAAAAATAATGGAATCTACGCTAAAAAAACTCAATAAAACCATGTGCAATACCAGCGTGTACACGTAAGAATTTATCGAAAATAACAATAAGTCTTAAATATTTTAAAAATTGAAGTGTTTATCTACCAAAATCAATTTTTAGATTTTATTTTTGACAACCTATTTAATTCTAATAAAATATCTAAATAATGCCTTATAAACCGATGCGCTCGCTGGAAGCATTCAGTCTAGTGATGGGTAACTCATCAATTTTATGTGAGGATGAGGGAGCCCCTCAATTTGCTTCGTGAGGTCCTCACGAGGGACCCCTCATTTGAGGTGAGGAATCGTACGACGGCGTATTCGCCTCACGACTCGCGAGCCCGAGCCGAACTCAAACGAAGCTCCAAGTGAGCGAGGCGGGCGGGTGCAACGACGACTCACGAGTACTCACGAGTCACGACTCTCCGATAATCCGATTATTCACGTCCTCACTCTCTCACACACATCATTTTCTTTCGCTTATAAATTTTATACCGCCAAACTAAACGAATCAATGACCCTTTATTACCAATCTAATGCTAATGCTTTTAGAGTTCATAATAATTAATCGTAGCTGAAATAATTTTAAGTAATGTTTACTGTGCCACGGTATTGTCCAAACTTCAAGATCACACCTCACCTCACTCATTCTCAATTCTCCATACAATTTTTGAGTCGGTTCATTCGCTCACTGAGCTCACTCAACTAATCAATCCTCATTCGCGAGTCACGAACTCGCTTGCCTCGATTTCCTATTGTCATTAATGTCAATGTCAATTTTTAAATGAGGGGTGATGAGGAATGAGGTGGTTCAATATTGAAATTCGAATAACTCTTTCAATTTGCGATCACGAGTACCTCAAATGAGGGGCCTCATGAGTGAGGGACGCATCACTAGTTCAGTCAACTTCAGTCGCGCCCAAGGGCTTCCCGACGTCGGACCTGTGTCGCCCGTGAGTTCGCCGCTCCCGACGTAATTCTCGAATCGCGCGTGATTTTGTACTAGGTGTAACCAGTTCTGAGACTTGTGAGTATTTTTTATTTTATTTATGCATAGTGTGACACTTTGTGATTTGTTAATGTTATTCATTCATATTACTGTTTTGTATTGTACTATTATTAAATTAGTGTTTAATTTTTAGAAAATAGGTCGAAAGGTGAACCTTACTATCACGGAAAAATCAAAGGTTGAAAATCACGAAAGGCATGTGCAGTTCGTATGTAAATAATAATTGTTCCCGTCATCTTAATTAAGAAAATAGTTTTAATTTACTGTTATGTTTTTCTATATTATCTAAAATTATGTTAACTATATTTGTAGATAATTAAATAGGCAGAAATCCACTAAAACTCAATTATTATCTGGAACATCATCGATGAGCAAAAAGGACACGACACACGAGGTATTCTATTTACCTAGTCATAATTATAGTTACATAAATCACGAAAGTTTCATGATCTGCCTGTTAGAAATTAAATAGACTTTTTGACTTATAGGTAGGTACCTACTAATTTTATAATAAATGTATTATTAATTATTTTCAGTTCCACTAAAAAACAGGATACACCAGGCTCATTATCAGTAGGAGAAAAGGGGGAAACAAGATATTTTTCGACTATTAATTAACGTGCAAACACACTGAATACTTGTAATAAATTAATCATCATTCATTCTCGCGCCCTTATCCCAATTTATTTGGAGTCTGCGCAACATGTCTTTTTCTTGCACACTTCCCACACAGTCCACCCATCGTTTCTTTGGTCTCCCCCTACTCTTATCACTCACTCTTTTAACATCCACCACACATTCTTTCAACTGACTATCTAAGACTATACCCACACCATTTCGCTTGCCATCGCTTCCACAGTAATAAAACTTATATCCTTCTCCTATCTCTCTAGCCTTCGCGCCCTTCCATTTCGTCTCTTATAGACATGCTATGTTCAGTCTTCGCCTTTTTAAAACATCTGCTAGTTCCCTTCCTCTTCCAGTCATCGCACTCCAAGCTTGCGTCTTACGTCGCACCCGCCCGTTCTGGTGTGACAACCCTTGCCCATTTCCCACAGTACCCGGGTGCTGCCCCTGCGCGTCACCTGTGGGGTACGCCCTAGCTCTATCGCGCATCATTTCATTTTCACTGATTGTTGCTTTGGGTTTTGGCAAAGTTTAACAGTTGGCCGCCAGCCTGACACCAACCCTCCTTGGTAATGCTATTGTTGGTGGTTTACCCGCCACCGTGCGGGAGACCCAAGGTGCTACAACGGTATGAACTAGGCCCCTAGTCCCCTTAGTCGCCTCCTCTAGTCCAACGTAAAGAAAGAACTTCCCGTAGGTGTCGTAACACCTACGGGAAGTTCTTTCTTTACGTCCGGTACCACACGGTAATAAATGAATACATAGTATTTTTATATTGTATAGGGATGAAAAGGAGAACAAGTCACCAAGGAGTTCAGAAACATGGCCACTTACAAGAAATAAAAATACCACGGAAGTATGTATATTTCAAACATATACAGTTACTAGTAAATTGGTACAGTAATGTGTCTTTGCTATGTGGGTCTAGCAATAGGATTCTGGGTACCCCCAGGATAGGGTATTTTCCAATTTATTAAAATTATTTTTAAACAAGATTGGGACGAAATATGCAACAGATTTAAATCCATTTACTCAATTAAAACATTTTAAACCAAATTTAGTTTTCGTTGTTTTGAATTTACAGCTAAAACGCTCCTTACGATTACTTTTTATCACGTGACCACACGTAATGTCAACTTTGTGTAAACGGCACCGGTACAAATGCTTTGTGTGGCGCAGTAAGGCATCTGGTGTACCAGATGTTTTTATTTCATGAAGGTTTTATAGAAATAAAGTGCCCTTTATCTGCTTTTGGAATGAATGCCGACGGCGCCATAAGAGCGAAAAATATCAAGTTTTGGAGTGTACAGGACGAAATAATCACAGTAAACACCAAACACGACTGTTTCTTTCAAATACAGGGCCAGTTGCATATCACAAAAAAACACTATATTTGTTTGCCGTGTAGAGTGAACCGGATCAACCTCTGAAAGTAGACAGGATACTAAAAGTGACACCGAAACTACTACTACTACCCAAAAGTGTAGATTCCAGACAAGCACGTTCTATGGATTTTCGAAACACCTCGTACTAAACTCTAAAACGATAAAATTATCGTAAAACAGGTATACCTGTTTTAATTAAAAAACGACTAAAAAGTTTCTTGTGTTTATTTTCACGACTTGCTACTCCTGAAATGAAAAACAATTATAGGGAAACAATATTTTAAATTACTTTAATATGGGCTAAAAAAGAAAAACAAAAGATTGTGCCGATTGAGTAAAATTTGCTATATGTCTTCAATCTGAATGTACTTTTCCTCAATGTCCTGCTCGTTAATTCCACCTTGTGTTCAAATTATTTTTTTAGCTTTTTATACGAAAAGTAGGCTCGGTATTCTATACTCTCATTTGTAGTCTGCGGTCATACAGCGGAGAAAATAAAGGTACGCAGGACTCTCCGTTATCTTTACACCTCCCTGGCGTTTTGTCGTAAGTCAATAATACAGGAGTAGGTACAATATAACACGTGTAATTAAAACTGGATACACGTGTTATATCGCACCTACTCCTGTAACTATCAAGTGTGACTAACGCATAAGGTAAAACACCTTATGCGCTGGTCACACGTTATAGTAGGAGTGAATGCCGTACTAGGTACCTAAATATATTTTTATAGGATACTTAAACATAACACGTCATAATCACAATAACATCCATCCAGTATTACGGAATCTAGTAAGTAAAAACTATAGGTAGTGCTGATAATTTCGGTTACGGATCAAGATTATTTCTTCCCGCTTCAACGCACACTACGATTGTCAGCGATAGTTCGAACGCACACAGACACACTGCGCTCCGATATTTACCTAATCTAGTAGCGCGCCGAAATTGTTAGGGACTCTTAAACCCTGCTGTTATGTTTTTTATCCCATTTTACGTATGTACCATAATTCGTCATGTCCGTCTGTCCGGAAGTCAAATAGCTACTTTACTTTTACTCGCAGACTTTCAACGTAATCGAAAGAGGTGTTATAGGGAAAGACACTTTAACAGTCTACTACCGTACTAAATAGTAGACCTAAAAAGTCTTTTTGTGTTCATTTTTTGTAAGCTGTTCAATGAAATCGGATAATAATTATGTAAAGTTAGATTACCTGCACGGATTTGTCTCCATTCCACTTGGTCACACTGTTGTTGCTTGCAATATTTTTTATAGAACTCTGGCAACACGCAGTTTACTGTCATTCGAATTACAAATTTGTTGCTACTGTGTGTCCGATAATTTGCTAATATGTGGTACGAAATTCTGCCCAGCGCCTTCATTATCACGGCTGCCCTAGGTTTGCCAGGCTGGGGTCTATATCACATTCACAATTTAACAATAGGCAACGTAAGTTCACTTAGAATAACATGTTAGATAACAACCCCCCAGCACAGTGTTCTTCCATAGATCATACAGAGATCAAAATATAAAATCAGCTCAGTTTTGGGTTCACAGATAATATATTGTGTGTATGTTTGTATCCGTTGTGAATAGATTTTAAACAGTTATTTAGCAATGGAGATGAAACGTTTGTTTTACAAATGCCACACTTATAGATTAGAAGAGATTATCTTATATAACAATAGCAGACCTCTATCAAGCCTCTGTAATGCATGTAATCCAAATCCGACGTCAAGCTGAAGATGTTATAAAGAATTCATTTCTTTTTCAGCACTTCAGACGCTCACTCGATGACAGATGGGACCGTCAGCTATACCAGAGGGACCTCAGAGTGACTGGAAATCCCTACAAAGTTGCGGTAAGATTTTTTTTTTATCAACATTTCAATGGATGTAATAAAATAAATACTTGCTTGCACATTTTCCCCTTTATTTCTTACTTCCATTTTCCCCTATATTGCCATTTTCCCCTTTATTTCTTTTCTTTATTAAACCGAACCGGGTAGCATTAAGACTCGAGGTTAAAGTTAAATAATGGTCAGCAGCTGTGTAACTATACATTATGCTGTTTAAACATCTCTTAACTTTAATCAGCGTTTTTAAATAATCTGCTGTGTTTTTGAGAAGTCATCAAAGATCTCCAACAAATGAAAGAAGTTAATTTGTTGTAATAAAATTGATATAACTCTTTTACAGGTGTACTGTTTCTAAAATAATATTTGTTATTTTCAGGGACTGGAATCAATTAAGGATGATGAAGGTATGTACACCGGAGCACAGATCTCACACAAATACTATGCGCTTCAGCAATCATTGTTGTCAAAATATTGTTGACGCTAACTTATAATTGCATATGATCACTGTTATAACTATGGAAGTAATGAGTAAGAACCAATTTTGTATTGCCACTGCATGGATACAGCTTACAGAGTTAGTATCCCGCCAAATTAAAGTCAGTCTAGTTCAAATTTTAACTTTGGAACACACCTACGTCTCTGCCGTGGGCGGACCTGCTTACTTTAATAAAAAAAAAAATTGCACTGGCTGTTCATACACACAAGACTGCAGCATTTTTTTCGCCGACTGCTAAACCAAATTTAGTTCTATTTTTTAAATTTAATCCCAACCTAGAGAAGGAAGCAAATTACTATGAGTCTTTCCTGCCCAAAGGATAGAAGTAACGTCTTCCAACCTCTACTCGGATCAAACAAACACTACTTTCTGAGTATGAGAAATGAAAAAGAATTTTGCATATCCATCTATATTATGGAGTAATCAAAAAAATACATGTCGAATTGATAACCTCCTTCTTTTTGAAGTCTGTTAAAAAGAGAAAGCTTCATACAAATCACAAATTATTAATTTGTCACTTTCTCACTGGTAGATTTAGCCTATACATTTTTGGGGCTAAATAATTACCCTCCTTTATTTTAAAGGTTTGCCTCAGTGGGGAGGTTAACCTCTGGCCTGATGACATTCAAATAATTCAAAAACCCAAAGATTACGCGCAAATCTTTTCTACCTTTTCTGGTATATCTGTACATCTAGGCAATCATACATAGTTTTTTTACTTTATGTTGCAAAAGAATGCACTTAACTTTTCTTAAATTAGATGTTGTACCTATATGCTTGCATGTAAGGATTTAAATCGCCTGTACATTTCGTAGTTCAGTCACAAGTTCGCCAACAAACCAATTATTGCCAGAAGTGAATTTATTTTAATTGATAAAAGTACATCCATAACAGAAATAGGTTATTTATTGTTTCTAATATTATAATTTTATTTCAGGTAAAGGGAAAAAGAAGTAAAGATCAGAGTTTATCAGAGTAGACCTAATTAAATTGTGTACCTACTAGATATTTTTGTTGTTAATAAATTGCTTTTATTGTATGTCTTTTTTTTTTTAAATTTTAGAACCTAGAAAGTTAAGCAAGTAATTTATTAGACTTTCAGTCATTGATTTAAATAGTAAAGATACGGTCGCCCTACAAATAGAGGTTTGCACCGGAGCTGCGGAGCAGTGAGTACCGGAGAATAACCGGTGATATACCGGTAAAAGTACTCGATTGAAATAATCGGTAATTGACCGATTGATCTCCGGTGATCGATCTTATTTTATTTATTTAATAAATTTACACAAATAAAAGACACATTCAACAATATTTTTTTATAATTATTTAACATTCATGACAATTATTTACCAACTTGTTTCTTTGAATCAAAGCGGCCTTGTCCGTTTATGTGATTCATTTCACTAGCAACTAACGGGCCAAAAGATTTGTTGCAATGTTCGTGGTTATTTTTGTAATTTTATGGGTTGCTTTTTTGAAATATTTCTAGCACAATCACCTTCTGGTCACAGAACACTATTACTCCTAGCGGAGCTTCTGTTTCTTCGTCAGAAAATGTCAATGTCAAAAATGTCATGAATTTATTCAAAATGTATAAGGAAACAGTATCCTGAAAAAAGCCACGATTGGGATGAAGTTGTACAATTCTGGAAATTTAATAAACACTTAAAGCCTTTAGACAAAATAGCATTTAAAGCAAGGATGCACAGACTTATTGAGACCATGGGCCACCAGCACAAAACATAAAAATAGCCCCAGATTCAAATTAATATTATTTGTAAAGCTCAGCAATATTTTTCCTTCAAACGTACAGAGGCCAGCACATCAAGCTACCCCAATCTGTCAAATTTCTTTGATAGTTTTTAACTTTATTACAAAGGAATATGGTTTATGTTCAATTAGGAAAATTTGAAATTTTGGGATAGTCAATCTACCCCAAACTGTCAAATTTTCCCAATTGAACATGAACCTTATGCTTACGGTTTAAAGTTGAAAATCTATCAAATATGACAGATTGGAGTAGCTTGATGTGCTGGCGTCTGTACATCATACAAGGGAATATTTTTGCTGGCGGGCCACTGGCATGTTGCCGAGAGGCCGCATGCGGCCCGCGGACCGTGGTCTGTGCATCCCTGCTTAAAGTATACTGGAGCTTAAAGGTTTTTTAATTTTTATTCTTGGCTATTTGAATTGTCATTCACAAAAGATGGGAATTCGCGAAATGGAAACCAACACTGACGTATAAATCATATGGACTTGAAATGTTTGACTATAGAAAAAACAGTTATACAAATATGAGGCATATCGACACCGAAATCATAAAAATGCTGTCATCTCTTTTTAACTTTCATAATTTTGCGTAAGTGAAAAAGGACATCAGTGTTTTTGACAGGTACCATAATGGCAACTCTTCATTCCTAGCGTCATTAACCTGTGGCGTCCAACTATCGTAAAACGTCAAACTTCCGTCAAGCCCGGCGCCGATTTCTGACAGTGACAGCTGACATGTTTACGATTACGAATTTACGACCTCGCTCACAAAAAAAGGTCCACTCAAGTTTCTATTGCTTCTAGCTAAAAAAATAAACAGTGTTAGGTTCTTGAATCACCAGGCTATTATATAAATTGTTTAGCGTACTCAAATTTCTACATCGTTTTCTATAAACAAATGTTGAAAACGGACAAGTGGTCGAAAGTGTGTTTGTTGCCGTAATAGGATGATTTCTGATAAAATTACAGAGTTGGTTTGCACGAAACTTTGCTTGTTTCTTTTTGAATAGACAAGTAATCTAACAGGAGTGTTTTTTTGAAAGTTGAACCTAACATTTTCATATTATTGAAACTCAAACTTCATACTACGCGGAGCCATTCTTATGAGATCTTGTTTACAACGCATGACTTTGTAAACGCTCATCAGAGTTATTTTGAGTGTTTCAAATAAAAAAATGGTACTAGAATACTATATATCTACCGATTACTACCTTTATACTGTAAAAATATGCCAGTATAATTGTAATAAGATTTTCTGGAAGAGATAACTAATTGGACATGTTTTTTTTGTATTAGCTAATTTTACATGGTACTATAGGTTTCAAAATTTAGTTTAGTTTATGTCTGTAGTCTAAGCCGCATAAGAATGAACTATACTTTATAATTAAAAAAAAAATAAAGATATCAAGCTCTGAAATTACCTATAAAAATGTAGAGTTCGAGAAAATCGTACGGACGTGACTCACCCACTCTACGAAAATATCGATAAGTTCGGTTTAGGAATTGAAGTTCATTGTAGGAAATAATAACAAAATTCAAGTTACATGATTTTGATTTATTAAAAAATGTATTTTACTATAAATGTTTGTGTACTGTGTATGTCACATAAGGAAGAAAAATAATAAACATTATTCTTGTAATCAGTTATTTTATTTGTACATCACATCCTAACCTGTTACACATAACATCAAGCTTGTATTCCCTGAAGGCGTAAGCAGCTGTGTATACACCCACATTGATTGTCTCCTCATAAGTAGGTACACAGAATAAAGGTACTTATTTTAAGCTTATGCTTCAACATATTTGCAAAAATTGTGGCAGTAGAATGAACACTGTACTAAATATAAGCTGCTTATTTCAAATAAATGTTAATTTATTTTACATTCATATTTACAAATCTTGATAAAAAGTTGAAGTACAAAAGTGTTGCTTATTTACTTAATAACATTTTCATTTATTACACATTCACATTTACAAGTCTTATATCTCACAATTACACATTCCCATGTATCAAAATAGAAGGTGAAGTACAAAGATGCTGCGTATTGCTGATGCAAAACATTTACAAACGGTGATAAAAATAGAAGGGTGAAATACAGTGCTCCTTATGCCTAAAATTATAAAAAGTTCATCTTTTACACATTCAGATTCACAAAATTTTACATCCCGCAATCTCACATTCAGTTTTATAAATAAAAACAGAGTACAAAGGTGCAGCTTATTTCAAAAGTAATACAAGTTCATACACATTATTTTATAAATCTTGATAACAATATAAAGAACAGAGGTGTTGCTTACATAAAAAAACTGCCAACAAAAATAATGTGGACTCATGATGCAACGCGTAACTTACAAAAACGCTACCCTAGCTTCTCTCATTCTGACAATATACATGATCTTCTCCCGAACATCCTCAGGCACATTGTCATCATCCACATGGACTTCTCCCGATCTCTCACCTCTTACCCATTGGGGGTCACCACTAAGCGTTCCGCCCCCTAGTTTGGCCACACTGAGCAATACTGCCGCGCCACACTGCACCACCGCACCGCGCTGCATCGCTACGACGCGCGTCGCTGAGTCGTGGCCGACGCTGCTGCTGCGGCTGCTGCCACGTCCTTGACCACTTCCTCTTGCTGGAACAGCTGGTACTTGTCAGCAAGAGAGAATGGTCCTGCTCCATCGTGATGTCGTCACCCACTGGGGCCCTGATGACGACATCACATCTAAAATTAAAATAGTCAAAATAAATACGAGTAAATTACGAAGAAAAGCTATAAGAGTAATGAATATAAGTTTTAACACTTACGGCATAAGGACGCGCGGCGAGCCTGAACCAGCAGCAGTAGTGGACCCCGGAACTGGCGATGAGGATCTTGGCCTATCAAACAAAGAGATTTCATTTATATTAAAGACAACTTTTTTTTCGAACTTCGTTTATTGTCTCTATAACTGTCAAAGGTCCGAGGGTCACAGTCCGAAATCATTGAAATGTAAAAAATATGGTATGAAATACACATCGAATGATCAAAACTATTGTTATTGTTAGATTTAGAGCAACTCAACAACATACAGATACACTCAATTCATTGTAAAACAGTAAAAATTCATCAAAGTAATGACGCCATGAGCCCAACGATTTTTACGTAAAATTTCTTTGGCCAAAAATGAAGTATTTATGATGTTATTTAGTGCAAATATTATCTAAAACGATGTAATAACTAATAATAAATGAATATTCATCCACTTACCGTTGTATATCACCCAAAAACTCTCTAAATATGATTTTATTAGACGAAGCACGTATCACAACGTTGACGTGTTGAAGTGTCAGTAATGGCGGCACTTTCAGCTTTTTATTTTTATGTTTCCAGACAATATTTTTGGTATAGAATTAGTAGGTTGAGGAGAATATTTATCTGGCCACAATTATTTTTTTACAGACGTCTAATAACTTACTAATTTTAAATGATTAGAGAAAAACCGCAGGTAGTCGGGGCGGGCCGCGGCGCGGCCCGGCTGGGGCTTTACGGAAGTTACTAGGGCGGGCCGCCGCGCGGCCCGCCCCGGCCGTTACCGGTTAAATACCTATTTGCGGCCGGGTAGCCATTTTATCCTCTCGCTGTTTAGTAGCAAAGTTGGGGTACGTCAACTGTCAAATGCTCTTGAGCTGTGGTTATAATTTGTGAATTTGTGAGTAATTTTGCTGTGTTATTGCGTTTGAACTCGGTTCTATAGTGTAAATCGTCAAATGCAAGATGCCCAATTGCAATATAATCGGATGTGGCATTAAAAGAAGCGGAAATCACCCGAACATAACTTTGCACCAGTACGTACTTAATTTCAGCTGAAATATCTATAGATTTTGATAATAAACATAAGATTCTGTATTTGTAGAGGAGTTTCAACAGTTTCCCTTCACAATTTCCCATTTACCTTTATTATCAACAGTAATATTTGTACCTATTTCATAAAATCATTTTCTTGTTATTATAGGGATAGAGTAGTGCATGCATGACATTTTTATATTTATCGATATTGCTATAATATGGTTCTTAATTGGTTTTTTGTTTTACTTTCCAGGCTGCCTGCTAATAAAGTAAAAATAAAATTTGGCTGGAAACAATTTGTGCAGAAAAGTTAAAGATGTCAACAAAAACAACTAATATTTGTTCTCTTCACTTTTAATTAAAAGTGTAATAGTAATATATAATGCATGAATTTGAGATACAAATATTATGGGAAGAAATCTACTGAAAGAATATCACACAGAAATTACCTGAACAAAATTGTATGGTTTAGAAATGAATGAGATTAATTTGTTTAATATCAAATACTTTATTTAAAATAATTATTGTTGACTTTTAATTTAAACCCAAAATCATCGGCATTTTAGAAATGATAGGTGTTGAGACGTCCGTGCAGGGAGCCCATCGCGGATGTAGTGTCATTTGCTTTCTTAGAATTTGTTCCCTCCGCTCCGAGTCGAACGTCTACCTAACGCAAGGCTCTCGGTCTAGAATAACACTTACATTTAATTTAAAAAATTGACACAAACTTATTCGATGTACCTACTTACTTATCTTAATAATGGCAATAGGAACCTAAATAGTATTAAAAACGATGGTACGGAAAACTTAATGCGCGAGTCCGACATGCAGTTGGCCGGTATTTTTATTTTATTTTTCGTGTTCTTCTCAGCAAACCCTTTCATTTCAAACCCACATGGGAATGCATACAAAATAACTAGTCCGCCATAATAGATTTAGAATGACGTCAGTTAACAGTTAGCTCACCACACATTGGTGTCAAATTGTCTATTCTGTTGTGCACTCGTCATTTCAGCCAAAAGACGTTCACTGCTAGACATAAGCCTTCCCCAAAAGGGGGTTTTGCCATAATAGCCACGCTTAGCAGGCGGGTTGGCGATCGCAGTATGGTTGGAAAATGCATAGAAAACGCTGCTACCCATTTTCTAGTAAGCAAGTCCCTTAGTCGCCTTCTACGACACCCACGGGAGAGATGGGATGGTGCTATTCTTTTACGTCAGGCACCACACGGAACTGTTGTGCACTAACTGAACTTAATTTAGGCTATTGCTATCTTTGTCTCTCTAATAAAACGAGAAACAGACGGACGTAATTTAGAGCTGTCAAATTTAATTGAACTAATATTTCCATACAAATTAAGGGTAGGTGCACGTAATAAAAACATGTCGACTAAAAACACGGTGAAGCGTAGGCATAAGATTGACATCTGTAACTTAGTCGTTCATAGCTATAGCCGTACTTTTCTCGCACTGCCTTTTAGTAAAAAAAAGTGATAGATAGCGATACTCTAATTTTAGATTAGTAATTGAACAAGAGAATCGGCAGCAATGTCATCCAAACTAAACATGTACGCAAAATTTTAGCTTTTTTAAAAACCGGGAAGTGGGTAAAAATAACTTTTAAGATTTGTTTACATGGTTAGTTATGTTGATATTGTACCGTGACACAATGAAAACATTCTCACAATCTTTTATCGATGTTATTGTAGAGAAACATCGATAAGGGGTACACTATTAGCCGCCATTTTATCTTCTCAATTAAGTGTAGGTATCCACGTTTTTCTTGTAGGTATGCCAAGTCCATATGATTTATACGTCAGTGGAAACCAAAGAGTATAATATTATAATGGGAGATGGAAACTATGGTTGACACTTTATGACTTTACACTGACAGTTGACATTTTGACATTGGTGTAATGAATGTTACTAGCACTGACGTATAAATCATATGGACTTGGCATACCTACAAGAAAAACGTGGATACCTACACTTAATTGAGAAGATAAAATGGCGGCTAATAGGGCACCCCTTATCGATGTTTCTCTACAATAACATCGATAAAAGATTGTGAGAATGTTTTCATTGTGTCACGGTACAATATCAACATAACTAACTATGTAAACAAATCTTAAAAGTTATTTTTGACCTACTTCCCGGTTTTTGAAAAAGCTAAAATTTTGCGTACATGTTTAGTTTGGATGACATTGCTGCCGATTCTCTTGTTCAATTACTAATCTAAAATTAGAGTATCGCTATCTATCACTTTTTTTAACTAAAAGGCAGTGCGAGAAAAGTACAGCTATAGCTATGAACGACTAAGTTAGAGATGTCAATCTTATGCCTACGCTTCACCGTGTTTTTAGTCGACATGTTTTTATTACGTGCACCTACCCTTAATTTGTATGGAAATATTAGTTCAATTAAACTTGACAGCTCTAAATTACGTCCGTCTGTTTCTCGTTTTATTAGAGAGACAAAGATAGCAATAGCCTAAATTAAGTTCAGTTAGTGCACAACAGTTCCGTGTGGTGCCTGACGTAAAAGAATAGCGACTAAGGGACTTGCTTACTAGAAAATGGGCAGCAGCGTTTTCTATGCATTTTCCAACCATATTGCGATCGCCAACCCGCCTGCTAAGCGTGGCTATTATAGCAAAACCCCCTTTTGGGGAAGGCTTATGTCTAGCAGTGAACGTCTTTCGGCTGAAATGACGAGTGCACAACAGAATTGACACCAATGCATGGTGAGCTAACTGTTAACTGACGTCATTCTAAATCCATTATGGCGGACTAGTCATTTTGTATGCATTCCCATGTGGGTTTGAAATGAAAGGGGTTGCTGAGAAGAAAACGAAAAATAAAATAAAATACCGGCCAACTGCATGTCGGACTCGCGCATTAAGTTTTCCGTACCATCGTTTTTAATACTATTTAGGTACCTAGTCAATAATAAGATAAGTAGGTAGGTACATCGAATAAGTTTGTGTTAATTTTTTTAAATTAAATGTAAGTGTTATTCTAGACCGAGAGCCTTGCGTTAGGTAGACGTTCGACACGGAGCGGAGGGAACAAATTCTAAGAAAGCAATTATGACACTACATCCGCGATGGGCTCCCTGCACGGACTTCTCAACACCTATCATTTGTAAAATGCCGATGATTTTGGGTTTAATTTTTTTAATTTAAACCCAAAATCTCGTCAACAATAATTATCTATATCTATATCTATACATATAATAAATCTGTAAAGGAACTTTTTCTGTACATTTAAAATATTTCGAAAATAATTGCTTGGGGTGGTAAGGGATAATCAACATCTATATCTATACATATAATAAATCTGTAAAGGAACTTTTTCTGTACATTTAAAATATTTCGAAAATAATTGCTTGGGGTGGTAAGGGATAATCAACAGATGACATTTTAACCCTTATCAAAATTTTTGTCTGTAGCTCGGTTTTTCAGTTTCTATGTTGAATAGATCAAGTATCACGTCAAAAGAACGAAACTAATATGGTTATCTTTCATACTCAAATATTGTTTATAACTCAGAGTTTATATTAGTCTTTGTTTCATCGCAATCGTTTCGGTCAACCTATCTAAATAATTTAAAGTGTTCAAGAAGAATTTATTTTCGTAATGTTGAAACACTTAGCGACATCTATTGGCGTGAAACGGTACTAACGAATACTTAATATTAACACGTCATTCTCATTTAAGTTACTTACTGTGTCTGTGTTATTTCAAAAAGTAATGATACTGATTACTAAAATCGCTTTCCGTTGGTGGTTGATTCCCACGAATCAAAAAAGCTAAAAGAATTTCAAATAAAAAGTTGTGATAATATTAACTGACGTGGTGTTCTGAGTCATATACCTAGAATGCAATGTTAGATAAATATTTATTAGTTTTATCAATCAAATTAATACAAATAGAGGGGAAGAAATCTCATTTTTAATTGTGATAAAAGTCTTAGTAGCGCCATCTAGCATAATATAGCAAAATTAGAGCGGCTAGAGGAACATCTCCACAGAAATTCTTAATCTCTAGCGTCAGTAACGCCATCTAGGTTTGAATAGCAAACATGCAAAGACAACAACTTGATTTCGCGCGAAATTTGATAATGTTAAATTTAAATGCGTGTTTACAGCATTACTCGATTCAAATAATGGGAGTTTTGGGAGTAAAGAGTTGTAAATACTTATGTGCTAATTTTCGTGATGTTAGTTTTCGAGGTGGGGAGGGGTTCAAGCGAGGTCGGATGGTGAAAGTCAGGAAAAAAAAATCCAAAATTGCGACCATAACTACTGGTGGATTTGAGTAAATAGATAGGTTTTCACACGGGCAACTGTAGTTATGTCGATGCTCTTCCGAGCAACATCACTTACAGAGAAGCATTTTCTTAGTTAAAACAAGTTTAAAAATGTATTTATTTATCCATTTGGCATCTCCAACAAAGGATACATTAGATAAGATAAGATAAGATAAGATTTATTTATTTGTCTAAACATTGTATACATACAAGAGCATGCAAGATATTAGAAAACATCGTTTGAGTCCATTCATGTTTAGCCGTTAGTATCGGCGTACAAATATTTCCTTAACATTAAAGAATTAACCAATCAGAAAAGATCAACAAACAAAATATAGGTACCTGTAATAGGCATTTACTTATTTTATAATATAGAAACTTATAAATTAGAAATTATTTTATGTTAATTATGTCAAAAATCCATATCCAAATAAATTTAAAATTAGTGTCAGGAAAAGATAAAATTATTTAATCAAACAGTAAGTTTTTCGTCTAGAAATTCGGATACACTATAAAATGCCTTTTGCGAAAGAAACATTTTCAATTGTCGCTTGAATGCCTTACTATTTAGTTCCTTCCAACGTTTAGGCAATTTGTTAAATATAGTAGGCGCCATGCAGACGATACTTTTGCGCATAAGTGCCGTTTTTGCGGGATAGACTCGAAGACTGGTAATGTCTCGTCTATTACGCGGTACAATGTCCTGTAGACGTGGAAACAGATTGGGGTTTGTTTTGACAAACATTGCGGTTTCGAGAATATAAATACATGGAAGAGTTAATATCTTGTACTTTTTAAAATATGGTTTACATGTGTCAACCGTTTTTAGCCCAAACATAGATCTAATGCATTTCTTTTGGGCCTTAAATGCCGTGTTAGTGTCGGTAGAATTTCCCCAAAATATGATGCCGTATCTTAGGTGAGACGCAACTAAGCCATGGTAGGCGGCTATCAAGGTCTCCATATTTACAACTGCCGCTAGAGAGTGCAATGCAAATGCAGAACTACAAATTTTTTTGCATAGGTTTTCGATTTGCGATTTCCAGTCAAATCTTTTGTCAATTATTAGTCCAAGGAATTTACTACTATTTACGTTTTCAACAATTTTATTATCAATGTTTATGTCCATATTTTCTATAGTCAATCGTTGGCTAAAATGTATGATTTTAGTTTTATCTAAATTAATCTTTAAATTATTATTTTTTAACCATTCTATCATAGATGTCAGGGTATTGTGAATGTCAAGTTTGTATTGGATCATGTCATTGCTATTACTAGAAATTGTCACCGTGCTATCATCTGCAAATAAAGTCATAGGATGTGGAGTCGATTTTGGCAAGTCATTAATATATAGTGTAAAAAGTGGAGGTCCCAATACACTACCTTGTGGAACACCAAAAATAGTTTGACGTTCATCTGATAAGTGTATCTCTTCCTTTTTAGTGGTTATATTAATTCTAGTAATTTCTGTCTTTTGCTTTCTGTTGTCTAAATAGGATTTAAATAAATTAAGAACATTACCTCTAATACCATATGCGTCAAGTTTTTTTTATTAAAATGTCATGATTTACGTAGTCAAATGCTTGCGTCATATCGCAGAAGATCGCACATACAGGTATTTTTTTGTCCACTTTTATCAATACTGTATATATGAAGTCGTAGATCGCCATATTAATCGTCCTATTTTCGCGAAATCCCTTTTGCTCATTACATAATATTTTATTTTTTTCTATGTAACCGTTTAATTCCTTTTGAATAAACTTTTCAAACACTTTTGAGAAGATAGGCATCAGAGAAATGGGCCTGTAGAATTCCATGAGCTCTCTATCTTCTTTCTTGAATAATGGCTTAACGATCGCTATCTTTAGTGCGTCAGGAAACGTGCCAGATACAATACACAGATTTATAATATGAGACAAATGGTCGCATATTTCAGGTGCTACAGCTTTTATTACTTTGGTTGATATGCCATCGTACCCTACGCTGTTTGTATTTTTTAAGGCCATAATAATGTTCTGTGCCTGTTTTGGTGTACATGGTGCCATAAACATCGAGTTTTTGTTGTTTAAGATAGGCCGTGTATTTTTTAAACTGGACTGGATGGGTTGTATTTTGTTAATAAAATAATCATTAAATTCATTCGCAATTTGATTCGCATCCGTAATTTTGTCATCATTGATTTTAATTTTCGAAATATAATTTTTAGGGACATTTAATTTACCTTTATTTATTATTTGCCAGGCGGTTTTACATTTATTGTGTGATGTTCTGATTTTATAGTTATTTTGTGAACGCTGAGTCAGAGTCATAATTTTCCTAAAAAGCTTAGAGTAGTCTTTAAATCGAGTTCTATTGAAATCCGTTGATTTTAATCTATAGGCCCACAGAAGTTGGCGTTTTTTCTTACTACAGGTTTTAATACCTTTAGATATCCACCTTGGCTTTTTTATTACATTTATAGTTCTCATAGTATTAGGAAAACAGAGGTTGTAGAAAAAAGAAAATAATTCATGAAATTTGTTGTATGCAATGTTCGCGTCATCTGTTTCGTATATTTCGGAGAAATACATTTTGCTCATACAATATTTAAATTTAGATATATTTTCGCTGTCATAATTTCGTCTACTAGCATTGTATTTGTTGATCGTACATATTTTATTTACCGGGCATTTTAAAATCTGAGCTGTGTGGTCAGAAAGGGCAAATTCTAAGACTTCCGATTTACATCGTTTGTTATAATTATGCGCAAAATTATCGATACATGTCTGACTGCCTGTTCGAGTAGGTTGATTTATTGCTAGTTTTAGGTTGAAGCCAAGTAGAAGGCACTCAAACTCCATCGACTGATAATTCCTTTTTAATATGTCTATGTTGAAATCACCGGCTATGACAATATTTTTAAAGGAATTCTTTGATAGTTCATGTAAGACGGTTTCAAATTGATTAAAGAAACTATTGAGATTATTCATCTTTGGAATTCGGTATACACATACAAAGGCAGTCTTGTACTTGGTGAGCTCCATAGCACAACATTCAAATGTCCCTGCTATTGACATTTTTGAGATTCTTACTAACTCTTTCCATTCGTGTCCATTTCTAATTAGAATACATGATCCACCTCGCTTAACTTCTTTTCTACTATAGTGAGCAGCTAAGGTGTAGTTTGGTATGCTCAACTGGTTTTCGTAGCCTTCCATCATAAAATGTTCGGTAACGCATATAACATCTACTTGTATGTTTTTTTCTGTAAGTTCAGTCAGACAAACTGTGAGCGCATCCGCCTTGTTCAATAAACCTGCTATGTTCTGGTGCATTACATGGAGATGTTTAGTGACGAAAAAGTTCACCTTGTGACAGATTATCCATACGTATGTTCATGTCAGTCGATATCATCTGGTTATTATATTTAATGTCGTCAATTAAATTAATTATATCCTTAAAAATTATTTGCATCCCAATATTATTTATTGCGCCAGTCCGTCTGTTATACTCAGTGTAGCCGTAGGTGAGATTTTTATTGCTATCTATAAGATACGCATATTCGTGCGTCAGTATGTCCAAGAAAAGTAGGTTATTAAATGTCTCCACTCTTGAATTATATAAATTAGTGTAATTCTCCCATTTATATGTTGGAGCGCACAAAATAAAGTTAGTATGGTTAATTTCCTGTAGTACTTGTCTGATATGCATAATTATGTCGAAGTAGCTATTTGTTGTTTTAAAGTCTTCTTCACCTAGCATGATTATGCAGTAGTCATCGAACGTAAAGTCGGATACTTTGTCTTTTAATCCTTTTAGCAATAAATTTATATTTCCATGAGGTGTTATGTGGTGATAGATTTCAGATCGAAAAAGTGAGTCTTCTGCAATGCTCAGAATTTTATTATTGTTATCTGTACTCAAAATACATGTTTTGCCTCTCCTCTTAGTATAAGAGTTTGCACTTGTGGATTGGCTATTATTAATATTAGGAGATTTCCTGTTTATTTTCGTAGTTTCGTGACTTTTTTTGTTATCTGGTGTTTCGAATTGGATTTGTTTATTGCCAGATAATCGTTGGTTTTTCTGCTTTTTAGCACTTGATGACCTTAATTTAGCTGGACTGTTTGTCACTTTCATTAGTAAATCATTTTTTTTAGTCAAATTATCATTTAATTGTTTGAGTTCCTTGTTTTCTACTGACAATTTCTCGATTTCTGAATGAGCACTTTGAAGCTCTGTCGTAAGTTTTTTAACTTGTTCACGAACCTTTTTTAGTTCGTCATCCTCATCGTCTGACGTCTCAGGTACACTAGTGACTGTGTTATTCGGATTCTGTTGTGTGATGTCGTCGTCACTGTTGTTTAGGTTCGAGTCAGAGCTTGTTCTAATACGGCGAAAGGTAATATTTTCTAAGAAATTCATTTTGGTGTTGAAACTATTTCTTTGCCTTTATTTATTCTTTATAATATTATTATTTTAGTTCCGACAACAATTGTACTGTTCACAAAAAGTGCGGTCCTAAATAGGATTTGAACTTGCGCCCAAAGATTCGCCAGGCGAGCTCTTAGCCGTTCGGCTACCGTGTCGCTTAAGAGAGAATGTGAAATTGGTACCTACTTAGATTACTCACACGACGCTGTGACTAGTGTGGCCTTGTTTATGTCTTCATAGATGTCGCTGTATACAATCTCACTATTCGATGATGTTGTCAATTTATCATAGATGTCGCTAGTTACAGTCACGTATGTCGTTTGTTGATGTCAAGTGTCAAATCGCTGGTCGTTTGAAGTTCAAAATATGCATGTCATCAACGTTTGAAAAAGTAAACAAAGAAAAATATTCACCAGGTGTTGGGTTTTTTTGCCGAATAGGTAAGGCCGGTAGGGCTGTTCTTGTTACTGATCTGATATCACAACGCACTTGAACTAGTATAATGTTGTTTAATTTTGCACATTCGTAGTCACACTTCACTCTTGTTTAAAAATAATTGGTTTTCCTCGGGTCTTTCTTGATATAATTTTACACCCACATGTTTCCGCACTAATTACACTTATTACTGAAGACTGAGTAATATTTTGTCACATAAAACGTCCTTAAACTATTTTTATTAATTAAAATACGAGGAGCACTTGTTTGCGTGGCCGTGGTTCGAGGGTAGATTACCTACACAGGAACAATAGAAATCACAATAGTAAAATATTGACAATTTTAAAGTCGCTTCTTTAAATATAATTATTTATTGGTCCACAAATAAATGTATGGCTGAACAAAAGAAACACTGAAACATTTTTGATTACAATTTACAATAAAAAGGCATCGCAACTGAGAGTCGCGGAGGATCGCTCTGTTACGTCCATTATCCTCGGGATCGGGCTCTCTCTCTTCCTGCTGCCTGCGTCAGCAGCGGGGAGAGAGGTGGGGGCGCGCGCGGTATGGCACTACGTAGCAACAACATCGAAACCCGTGCTATACAATTAAATAGTTTTTTTTGCCTGGTTTTTTTTTTTTTTCAACAGCGCTTTTAATGTGGATAATGACCGACGTTACGGGGCGTAGGTAATGGTAACATTCGCAGCGAGCATGTCTTTACGCCGTGTGCTAAAATCAGTGTTGCTCGCTCGCATGTTTTGCCGTAGGTACTACAGACTGCACGAATACTTGCTTGGTAACATATTAGGTGCATTTTGACCCGTGACGCCGGTCAGTATCCACCTTTACAGCGTGATCTTTCTTCATCGTGATAACGCCATGGTCCCACGGGCCGTTAACTGACAGTTGGCGTCAGGTGTTACTGCACTGCTACCTGTCGAGGCCTATCGCAGTCCGTGCAGAGCATTCCCACTGCTGTGGTTTTATTCAGTGGTCAACGTTTGATAAACAAAGCTAAAAGACACGCGCCTGTACGGGCCGAGATAGGCGCCCGCCCCCGCGTGGAATAATGCTTCAGCACACTCAACCAGACGCGCAGTCGATTTATTGAGTAAGTACAGTAAAAGCTCCTTATTCGTGCTTCCTTCATTCGCGTTTTCACTATTCGCGGATTAAAAAAATGCGACCCAATTCCTATATCCGCGGCTAAAGATTTATTTATTTGCGGGTCTAATCGGTACATCGGTACATACATATTAACAAATAACAAAAAGGATTCCAATAGGTATCCAACCCAATATCCTTTGTAAACGCGTCGTCAGATGGACTATAAAAAAGTGAAATAGACCTTATTACAACTTCGCCAAAAGTACATTGTCAAATGATATCGCCGCTGTATTGGTTCGGCCTTTGACATCTACAATAGCCGCCTTCGCCGCGGTCGGTGTTTTTAACCGACTTCAAAAAGAAGGAGGTTATCAATTCGACATGTTTATATTTTTAATGTATGTTCAGGCATAACTCCGTCGTATATAGACGGATTTGCAAAATTCTTTCAAATTTTTTCGAAAGGGGTTTACTCCGAAATGGTCCCATTGAAATTTCATATAGACAGGGCCCGATCTAGCTATTTAGCCGCTCCGGGCAAAAATAACATTCGCCGCCCTTTGCACTAACACCATCAAAGATGGTATGACCATAATTATGTGATATTCTTTTAACTATATAATATTCACATACGTCTACTACGGCTTCTGAACAAGTATACAAAAATTCATGAGAGTAGGTATGTTTGTAAGTATACATTTTGCCGCCGCTCATTTTTGCCGCTCTGAGCATTTGCCCGGCTTGCCCCCCCTTAGATTGGGTCCTGCATATAGATCTGATGATGCGTTTCGGAAACAGACAACGGAACTCTTCAAAAAATTACAGCAAATCAACCGCGAATGTTGCTATCACATAAATAAGTATGCATTGTTTTGACCCAAAGGATGATGAAATTTCGAATTGGTGTATTTAATTTTTCAAAAAAATACCAACCGACTTCCAAAAAACACTACAAAGTGCAAAATTAAAGTTATTTTGCACTTTGTAGTGTTTTTTGGAAGTCGGTTGGTATTTTTTTGAAAAAAGTTTTTTGAGAATGTAAACAAACATAATGAAACCAACCATCACCATAAAGTATATTTATATATCATCATCATCATCATTTCACCTGAAAGACGTCCACTGCTGGACATAGGCCTCCCCCACATTTATAAATGCTGCGACTTAATAGACATTCCATCCTTTGGTACGAGCCGCTTTGCGTGTTTTACCTATTGTTTCATCTTTCCATTTATTGCAAAATGTTGAAATTTTTTTTTACTTATAAACGATTTTCGACGCGAAAAAATCTGTTTAATGCATAGAAATGCTTGATCGTTAAGATCGTTTACGCCTTGGAGAGTCGCTTGCATCCATATCACGCTCATACAATTAATCAATATGGTCAAAAACTTCAATTAAATTGTTTTTTTTTTGTCACTTAGGAACGTATCCCCTACAATCCCATATAAATTACCATTCCATAGTCACGGTTTCTGTATTCGCGGTAGGTATTTTACGGAACGTATACCTCGCGAATAAAGAGCTTTTACTGTACCTACGGCAGGTGCACATTTATTATAAAATGAGCCTCGACCAGGCGCTTTGATCTATATTTATTCTTAAAAATCTGAGTGAGACTTCGTCGCAATATCATTATAACCCCTAAAGACGCCTGCAGGCCTAGACAAAACACCTTTCTGTAAACGTTCACGCTAAACTCTACGCCAGAATATATGGGAATGACATTACCGTGTCCTTTCCGCAGGTAATGTCATTCCCATACATTTTGGCGTACCGTTTAGCGTGAACGCCAAAAGTAATGGAAAGCTGTGGTAGATTCCTACCAGGATAGATCGGAAGATCGGAGGAGTGGTACCTACACCGTCAAAGCGACACATTATTGTTTTCCGACATGCACGCGAACGAAGTCGCGGGCACAGCTAGTTTAAAATAAAGTTAAAATAAAACAAAACAGTAAAATAAAACAAATTAATCTCATTCATTTCTAAACCATACAATTTTGTTCAGGTAATTTCTGTGTGATATTCTTTCAGTAATTTCTTCCCATAATATTTGTATCTCAAATTCATGCATTATATATTACTATTACACTTTTAATTAAAAGTGAAGAGAACAAATATTAGTTGTTTTTGTTGACATCTTTAACTTTTCTGCACAAATTGTTTCCAGCCAAATTTTATTTTTACTTTATTAGCAGGCAGCCTGGAAAGTAAAACAAAAAACCAATTAAGAACCATATTATAGCAATATCGATAAATATAAAAATGTCATGCATGCACTACTCTATCCCTATAATAACAAGAAAATGATTTCATGAAATAGGTACAAATATTACTGTTGATAATAAAGGTAAAAGGGAAATTGTGAAGGGAAACTGTTGAAACTCTTCTACAAATACAGAATCTTATGTTTATTATCAAAATCTATAGATATTTCAGCTGAAATTAAGTACGTACTGGTGCAAAGTTATGTTCGGGTGATTTCCGCTTCTTTTAATGCCACATCCGATTATATTGCAATTGGGCATCTTGCATTTGACGATTTACACTATAGAACCGAGTTCAAACGCAATAACACAGCAAAATTACTCACAAATTCACAAATTACAACCACAGCTCAAGAGCATTTGACAGTTGACGTACCCCAACTTTGCTACCAAACAGCGAGAGGATAAAATGGCGACCCGGCCGCAAATAGGTATTGACGCTAGGAATGAAGAGTTGCCATTATGGTACCTGTCAAAAACACTGATGTCCTTTTTCACTTACGCAAAATTATGAAAGCTAAAAAGAGATGACAGCATTTTTATGATTTCGGTGTCGATATGCCTCATATTTGTATAACTGTTTTTTTCTATAGTCAAACATTTCAAGTCCATATGATTTATAAGTCAGTGGTTACTAGTGTCGCATTCCAAAATTCAACAAACAAAAGTGATAATATCGCGAAGCCAACCAAAATAAATATCAGTACTAATGATCTGATAGCTCTTAAATTTTTTGACTATTCAATTTGGTCGGGTTCGCGATATTATCACTTTTGTTGAATTTCGGAACGCGACATACAGTGTTGCCAATTTAGCTACTTTGTCGCTAGAAATGACGACTTTCGTTTATGTCTTAGCAACACAAAATAAGATTTGGCGAGAAAAATGTTTTAGCGACTTAACTGACGACTTTTGGAGTACAGACGCCAGCACATCAAGCTACCCCAAACTGTCAAATTTCCCCAATTGAACATGAGCCATATATGCTAATGTGATAAAGTTGAAAAACGATTAAAGAAATTTGACAGATTGGGGTAGCTTGATGTGCTGGCGTCTGTACAAGTCAAAACAATTTTAGGGCTTATATTTTAAACATGTTTTGTTAACTCGTCACTGAATTACATACTGCCAAGAGATAAATAAGGAAAACACAAACGCGCTTGCGCGCCAACTGCGCCAAGTGCAAAGTTGGTTTCGTGTATGCTGTTGTTTCAGCTATTTAATTAAAAATATCCATTTTTTTTAAACTCTAGCTCTAGATATTTAATTAAAAAGTTGAGGGCGTTCGGAAATCACCTAGTTTAAATAAACATTAGTGTTTTTTTATGTATTTAAATCATAATTAAATACTGCCACTAGCTTCTTACGCCCCTCCCAGAACAAAATCCTGAGTCCGCTCCAGCAGGCTGCATGACGCTTTCTATTTCTACTCTACCGTAGAATAGAAATCGCTTGTCTACATTTCTGGGTACAACACTGTCGCCTGTCTACACATTAACCTTATTTTTGTCTATCCTTCCGTCGATAAAACACTTCTCTACGGTTCTCGTGCTAAGCCTGCTGATAAAATCAGTTTTAGCGACTTTCTGGCGACTTTTGATATTAAGTCTAGCGACTCGAATTTATAGGAGTTGGCAACACTGGCGACATAAATCGAGTACAGTATAGTATTCTTTGGTATTTAGTAGTACTCTTTGGTATTTAATATGAGATGATTTGATAAATCCGTAGATCGTTTACAAAATATCCCGCTCCCGCTGGCTCGCTATTCTTAATTTAAAATGACTATGGATAACTGTTTTGTAGACATCACAATAGAATTCTTAGCGGTTGCCTTTCACAGCATTCTTTACTACGCGTCAGTTTACACCAAAAGTGTCTTTGAAACTCGTAAAAAGTACAATATTGTTGTCTATCATTCAATTCATCCTGAAGTGAATCAGTATCTTGATCTGTGCCTGAAAAGTATAGGAGAATGTTTGAAGAAGAGTGATCAACTAGGTTGTGTGGAGTTTGTAGTTACTGATAATGGATACAAACCTTTTCTGAAATTTGTGTTTCAATTTGATAAGAACACTTACTTTGATGAGACAATTGATGCTTATTTGGTGCAATGTGAACAAAATTTGCGGGCTTTTTGTTTGAAGATTTCTTCAGTGTGTAATAATTTCAAGGACTTGCCAGAAGATTGCAGTTTCTCAATATACATTCATACCAATGAGTCCAAAGCTGTTGCCATGTCAACCAATCCTGAATTTGAAGATTTCCCACTGATTGAAGTTGATGAAACACAAGAGGAGACAGACAGGATAATTCCACTCAGCAGATTTTCATTAAGAAGTTATGCTGTAGATACCTATGTGGAGTTGAAGTAGTTAATGAAAATGATAATAATCTTTATTGACACATTTTACATTCATTTTTGTGAATTCCCTAGCTCCTGCTAGTTGTTAAGATAGGTAAGTAAAGACAAGTAGAAAACTTATAATACTTTATGAACTGTCACATAATCATTTAAACTTGATATACTTTAATATATCTAGAAAAAAATTTCAAGTCAGGTCTGGTTTGTTAATAATGCAAGTCAAAAATACATAAATTGAAGTAAACAGGGTAAAAAATATACAGTTGCTGAGACACAGAACTACTGGAATAATCCTTCTGATTGAAATGGAAGTCTTGCAAATTGAAACCAAAAACATCTGAACCCTGCACATATGAATATGTTCGATTGAAACAGAAGTGGAGATCGGCACCAGAAGGTGAAAAATGCTGAACTTAACTGAACCAAAACTATTAAAATAGTGTTGTAAAGTGTTGTTGAATCATACCTTGTTAAATGCCAATTTAAAACTGTAGTTCTGTACCCAAGAAGTTTAGTAGTTTATGAGAACCCATATTTTAATAAAAAATATTTACAGTAAAATTCCGTCTATTTTATATTATAAGTAGAGTGTATGTTTCAGTGATACTTTATTAAAAATCTCAGCGAAGTATCAATAGATATCATCTTCGTTGTTCAACTTTACTTTCAAACATCTCAATCTTGAGTATATCTCATCCCAATCCACATAAGCTCCTATTAGTTGCCGAACATTGGTCGCACTGTCTTCATAAGCATTGCGACCATGCAACAACCTTATATTATTAAAGCAGAGTATGTCTCCAGCCTTACTTTTAAACCTCACGGCGAACTTATGGTTCAAAGCTAGGAACATGCCATGAGCCTCATACCATGGCTTTACTAACTCAATCGGCCCAGGGAACTGACTACCTCTCTGCGGAATCGAGAAGTTAATTCGAGTTATTTCGCCGTGACGATCTAAGCAGATGACGGGCTCACGATGCAGTTTGAAGAATTCGTTGCCATCTTCTGTTCCAACATCCCTCCACTCAATTTCTGTATCAGTGAGAAGCTTATATTGATCTGGGTGATTCTCTTTCATATAATCTGCGACATAGTGGCAGTCCGACAGTAAATTCTCACCTCCTCGACTAGCTGTTTGCACTAAACAATGCAATAAATTAGCTCCCGGACAATACTCGTAGTAGGGCAGGTCTGTGTGTAGCTGTAGATTACTCGATATGTAGGCCACGTTACTCGTGTTCGGGACATTCCGCACAACGAACTTGACACCGTAGTGTGTCCTCTTAGTAAATCCAATTTTATTCACAACGGCGTCTATGGCTGTCTCAGAATCCGGTGTGTTCTGAATTAATGCGACTCCGTAAACAGATAACTTGTTAAGCCAGTTGTACAGTGCTTCGTCTGAATTTAATACCTCGTTATAATCATGTTTGGAAAATATTTTTTCGAAGTCTTGTCTGTTCCACGTAATTTTGTTAGGTTTGTAGATAGTTTTGGTGTAATTCTTCTGATTTTCTGGCGTAAAACCTCTGAATTTGAGCCAATTCAAACTGTATTCAGATGTGTGTCCGTCGTTCCAGGTGACTTGCAGATAATTTTGGTCCTTAGAGATGTCTTTCGGTTTTACATTTAGATCGAAACTGCTCCAGTCCAATATCCGGCTTTTAGCCGAGGTATGGTAGCACTGTTCACACTGGCAGTTTTCTCGTAACCACACGTAAGGGAATTGTAAAGGTTCGCCGCGAATGTCTACGTTTAGTAAATCGTCCGTTTTATTATTGTATAGCATATTCCGAGTGTGAATTAGTTTGATATAAGATGCGTTGGGCAACGACTTATTGAAGCGTTTCGCCCTCATAGCAAGTCTCAAGGCGAACATGTCGACGTTCCGAGCGCGCGGGCGCCACAGCCAGACTGAGATAAAACTGAATTATAATATATATTCATTATGTTAATGAACTGGGATACGTACGCTTTGATATAACAAAGAATCATTCTTTGAGATAACGATGTGCGTAAGCGACTATTTGGCTACGCTAGTTTCGAAAGGTACCTACGATAAGTTCCATCTTCCATCTAGCTCACGTTTTTGCAAATTCCGTTCAAGTGTAATAACCGTAGCTCTAAAACCATCTTTTGTTTTCAACCGGCCCTATTGTGTTGCTGAAATAATCTTAACTTCACCTAATAATAATTATCTCAGTATGTATTATACTTGATACACAATAAAGACAAAACCAAAGGAAATCTTGGTTTTATTCCACAATAAATTACATAGCGTATTAGAAGCAGACAAATCGTTTGACACTACGGTTTGACATCACTATGACAATATAGTCTATGATGGAGAATCGAAATGATCTCTTTACTACATAAGAAGGTTTCATATCATTCACCCATGCTCTATGAAGAAACGTAGTCATGAAGATATGCCGGAGGCCTTCTTTCTCGAGTAGAACGACGAGGAACTTCTATGTCTTCAACTTCGGCTGGCCCAGCTGCGTCAACAAACTCGTCTTCACTTGTAGGTGCAGTAGATGGTCCAACTTGTGGTTCATCGTCGGAGTTTTCTTCGTTATCTACTGTATATGGAAGAGGCGCCAGGGATCTATTCGAAACAGTTGTCTCACGGCCATCAGGTAGGCGTACATATGAGTATTCCGGGTTGCTTTGTAGTAGTTCCACTTCTTCTACCGCAGGTTCATATTTGGAGTTTCGTACGTTTCTCTTCATAAAGACTGGCCCTGGAGAGTGGAGCCATGTCGGTAGTGATTGTCCATTTCCTGAGCGACGAGGATGATTGAACATGCGCTCGTGAGGAGTGGCGTTAGTTCCCGTGCAAAGCAAGGATCTAATAGAATGTAGGGCTGGAGACAAGCCCTTCTCCCAGTCACTAATGTCAGCGTTGTTGGAGCGAAGATACAGCTGGATCGTACGCCACAAGGTGCCGTTCAAGCGTTCAACCAAGCCATTCCCCTGTGGGTTATATGGAGTTGTGCGACTGCACGCAGTACCAAGTGACGTCAGGAACTTTCTGAGCTCATCCGATAAGAACGACGTCCCTCTATCGGAATGTATGTATGCTGGCGTGCCAAATGTGGAGAACAGATCAACTAAGCATTTTATAACCGTTGAAGACGTCATGTCTTTGCAGGCATATGCAAAAGGGAACCGACTAAACTCATCAATTATAGTTAGAATGTACTTATTTGAAGTTTTTGAAGGAAGTGGGCCTTTAAAATCTAAGTTTAATCTCTCGAATGATGATGTAGCTTTTATGAGACGCCCTTCATTTCTTATGTAACGGGGTTTGATTTCGGCGCATACTGGACAGGCAGCGGTCATTCTTTTGATATCGTCGATTGAATAGGGTAGATTTTTGGACCGTACCCAATGAGTCATGCGTGAAATACCAGGGTGGCAAAGAGAGTTATGTAGAGAAATGAGTTTGCTTGGAGAGTTGCTGTCGATGTGCATGCAAACTCTTGATAAGGCATCAGCAGCAAAGTTCTGGCTGCCTGGCCGATAGATTATGTCGTATTTGAAACAGGAGAGCTCCAGGCGCCATCTCTCGATTTTTTCGTTTTTTATCTTATTAGAGTGCGTCTGGTTAAACATAAACGCTACAGATCGTTGGTCCGTGATTAGTAGGAAATGACGTCCAATCAGAAAGTGCCTCCATTTTCGAAGTGCTTCAACAATGGCGCAGGCCTCCTTTTCTATTGATGGCTGTCGCCTTTCTGCATCATTTAGCGACCGTGAAAAAAATGCTACTGGTCTTCCTTTTTGTGATAGTGTCGCAGCAATTGCAAACTCCGATGCATCGGTTTCGACCGAGAATATTTCCTTCTCGTCAATTCCAGCCAAGGCCGATTTAGCAATGTCCTTCTTAAGGTCGTTAAAAGAATTAATAGCGTCTTGAGATAAGGGAAATGTTGCTTCGACCAGTGGTCTTAATTTGGATGAGAAGTTTTCTACCCATTTCGAATAGTGAGCGAATAGGCCAAGGGCTCTTTTCAAAGTTGCCGAGTCAGTTGGAACAGGAAGATTCATCAGGGGTTCAAGACGGTTCTCGTCTGGTTTGATAATGTTTTTGTGTATGTTATAACCAAGCAGGTTAATTGACTCCGCTTCGAACGTGCATTTGTTAGTATTAAGCGTAAGTCTGTACTTTCCAGCAGCTTCCGTAAACTTGCGAAGGTTTTCTTCATGGTCTTCTTTATTGACACCGCATACAGTGACATCATCCAGGTAAGCGAATGTGCCTTTGAGGTTCTCCGAATCGATGATATATTGTAAAGTCCTCTGAAAAGCTGCCACGCCGTTCGTTACTCCAAAGGGAATCCGTGTGAACTGATATAGGTTCCCGCATGCTTCAAAAGCTGTATATTTTCGTTCTCTGGCCAGAATGGGCACCTGGTGATATGCACTTTTGAGGTCTATTTGGCTAAATAAATTGTACTGTGATACTCGCGTTATAATAGAATCGATACTTGGAAGGGGGTATGCGTCAAGTTCCGTAAATCTGTTTATAGTCTGTGAATAGTCGATCACAAGACGTTTTCGATGGTGCCCTCCTCCAGCGACAAGAACCTGAGCCCTCCAGGGTGACACACTGGGCTCAATAACCTTATCCTTGATCAAATTGCTTATTTCATTCGATATGAAATCTTGATCTTCTTGTGAGTGGCGTCTTGAGCGGATTGCGATTGGTTTGATATTTGGAGAAAGATTCGTAAATACTGATACAGGCGGAACGGACGCCTCTAGTACGTTGCAGACTTTTAGCGGTTGTTTATCACCTCCAAACTGAAGTTCAAGAGAAGAGTGCTTTTGGAGTAGGTCATGTCCAATAATAACGTCGGCGCAAAGATTATTGATGATCAATAAAGGCTGATTTCGGTGTATATGACCACCTATTTGAAGTGTCGCGTAACATAATCCATCGACGTAGGAAACATTGTTGAGAGATGCGAGTGTTATAGCCTGTCTACAAGGCTTAAGTTTGAGTTTCAAAATTTGAGCAAGATTCTTATCAATGAAGCTGATAGAACTGCCAGTATCGACGAGTGCATCAGCGCGGTAGTTGTTGAGAGTAATGGGAGTTGTAGCTTTGCTGAGACTAGAAGGAGCAGCGGCAGAAAATGCTGATAGTTGGGAGCCGGCAGATTGTACTTGCGTATCATCATCTGTGACAGCTGCATTTGTAGAGTTATTATTAGAATCGCGGTTAGAGCTTCTGCAGACCTTGGCAAAGTGGCCACGCTTCGAACAGAGTTGGCATTCCGCGTTGCGGGCGGGGCATTTTAATCTTTGATGAATATTACCCCCACAAAAGAAACAACGACGGCGGAGAGTTGTTGCTAGGTTCGGCTGCGTTCGTGTTTCTGCCTCAGTGGCAGCATTGACAGGGTTAGGATTGAAGGAAGGAGATTGTACTAGTAGTTGAGAGGTGTTCTCGGCAGTTTCCAGGGTAATTGCAAGGTTCAAAGTCTCTTCTAGTGTCAGAGATTTTTCTAGAAGCCGTTCCTTTATTTTGCTTGATAAGATCCCGCTGATAAATGTCCCACGTATGGTTTGGTTCTGGTGTTCTTCCGCTGTCACTGCTTCAAAATTACAGTCATGAGCAAGGATGTTAAGCGCTCGAGAGTATTCTGCAATGTTTTCTCCAGGCTGTTGTTTCCTAGTCGTAAGTCGATGCCTTGCCAAGGTTATATTCTGTTTCTTTTCATAGGCATCATTAAGTTTGCTTATTGCGTCGCTGTACTTAATGCAGGAGCGGATATTGTTGAATATTGTTGGCGAAATGTGGTTGACAAGTACCTTCAGTTTGAGCGATTCATCGGGCGATTTATCGGGCGATCCTAGTTGTGCGATAAAGTTCTCAAAGGTGTATTTCCAGTGGGCCCACTTTAGATCGGCACCGGGTGCAGCAGGCTCCACGTCAAAATGATCGGGTCGAAGATACTGAGTTACTTTCTCTTGAGACATCGTGCTATAAAAATATGATATTATTTTGCGATAACAATTATTGTGGAATAAATTGATACACAATAAAGACAAAACCAAAGGAAATCTTGGTTTTATTCCACAATAAATTACATAGCGTATTAGAAGCAGACAAATCGTTTGACACTACGGTTTGACATCACTATGACAATATAGTCTATGATGGAGAATCGAAATGATCTCTTTACTACATAAGAAGGTTTCATATCAATACTACTACTAATTACACGAAGATTCTAAGTGACAAAAGAAGGAGTACCTAGGTATCAACCAACTTTTTGTTTTACTTTCGCGTTAGTTATCTTGCTAAATGAGACTGTGCCTGTGGTACAAAGTTCGCTACTTGAAGAACTGACATTTGACCTTGATTCGTCCCAGTTCTCGTTAGAAAAAATACTTTGTAAAGAGATTTAAACCAACTGACACAAGCGCAACTCGAACCCGCGTCCTCTGGCGAATTGTGACTACGCTCTGACCACTGAGCTACCGTGTACCGTCTTAATTGCTTTTTAGCCTTTTGACCGCCAGTCATGCACAGACGCCAGCACATCAAACTACCCCAAACTCAATTTTTTCCAATTGAACATAAACATAAAGCTTATGCAATAAAGTTGAAAATCTATCAAAGAAATTTGACAGATTGGAGTAGCTTGATGTGCTGGCGTCTGTACTATATGTATAATATATGTAGATGACAAACCAAAATGTGCCCAGCACGCCATGGTCACGACTACATTACATACGTAAATAAAGCCCTTGGCGTCGATGGCACGTTTTACCTTTTTGGACGTGGCGGTCAAAAGTTTAAATATCGACATGGTATGGTAGAGTAGAAGCAAAGACTAACAAAAATAACCTATCTATTATTTCGCTGACTTACGCCGACCGTGCATTCCTTAAATTCGCCGTGTGGTTACAGTGGTAGTTATTAAAACACTTGTTACATGTATCACAATTTTAATGTGCGAAAAGAACATAACAATTAAATACAGTATATATAGTAACAAGAACAACATTTCACGCTAAAACAAAACGCTTACTAATTTATTCATTGCAAAAAAAAGGTAGCATTGTATTTTGTAAACACAGCATATAAAAATATTTAGTTTTATAAGTAGTCGTCGTGATTTTAGATTAATGTAATATTAATTATTGAGTATAATTATGTAATTGAAAGTGTATTTTCAACAATGAATGGTCTACTGAGGACGTTTGTGTTCCAAGAACTAACAAAACATTTATGATCACCTAGTATATAGTTATCTGTGAGATAGACCGCGCGGAACATTATTGTGAGGCACGTTTGTAGATGTGAGCGCGTGACAGCACTGTAAAAACACGTTCATCTCTCTGCGTATACGGTTGCCAGTATGGTAAAAAATAGCAATAATATTTCATTATCATCATAGTAATATTATAAATGTGAATGTTTGTGAATATGTTTATTACTCAATCACGCAGAAACGGCTGAAAGTATTTGGATCAAATTTGGCACACAGATAGATTACTTTTATCCCGGTAGTACGTTCCCACGGGATAATTTCCGTCTTCCACGCGGGCGAAGCCGCTGGCGGATGCTAGTAAATAAATAATTTACTGTCTTAGAAAAATTCGGTTTTTATAGTCGGTCTTTTTCGGTAAAGCCGTTGTGTGTTAGTAAAAACCTAGCTTCACTAAAAAGGAGATTTCATAAGAATAACTTAAATAACCTTTGTGTAAATTATTTAATCACCACTGCTCTCCAAACGGTGAACGAAGACATCGTGAGGAAACCGGCATGTCTTGGAACAAAAAGATCGTAGACATGTGACAACTACCAATCCGCACTTGTCCCGCGTGGTGGATTACGGCCCGCTCCCTCACAGTGGAGGCCTGTGTGCCAGCAGTGGGAACATTATAAGCTGAATATGTATGTATTTAAACAACCTAGAAGCACTGTCCACGCTGGATCAGTCGTTCCATACCTTACTGATGTAAATACAAATGTCGACAAAAATGAAAAGACCTTTAAACATTTTACATAAACACTAATTGGTACTTCGTCAAGACAACAGTTTATTGCTTCAATAATAGTAAATGTTAATGTTTGATCTGTACTTTGATTCTATGGTAAGCGTTGCCAAGTACCCCGCGTATGTTCCAGATGTCTTCAAATCTCTCTGGTTGAGTATTGAAGTTGCTGTCAGTCGCCTTCGCCCATAATTCGAGCTGCAAAAATATGAAAACGGTTAGCTTCCGGTTTCTGCATAGTTACTCACAACAATTCGATACGCTTCCGTACAGAATCGATCATCAATCAATGTTATCTTAGGAATTCCATACGCTATTCACAAAACCCGAAAACTTTTGTCAGTTTAAATCAAAAAGTCGACCACTGTTCTTCCGACACCTGTTTGCTGTTGGGAGCATTGCAAATCAGGTTATCGAAATGTCTCATTTTCGATATGATAGCCTGTTTAATGGTTGTGCTATACAGTTCAAGTATTTGATCAGTAAATCTCATGTTGTGCTTGTTTGGGTCAAATACGGTAAATAGCAGACGATAATGAAAAGAGTGATAGTATTAAATAATGATCTAAAGTTTAAATAGACTTCTATAAACTCAGGGGTATTCTTGTACATGTTATAGTTTATGCATAGTCACTATAGGCTACAGCTACAGCCCAAAGGCTACAGCTTTGACGCTTATAGTGACTGGACTGGTAGTGGGTATTTGGTCCGTCCAGCATCTCTAGACGAATCAAAAGGTGCTGGATGGACCAGATACCCACCTGTGATGTAATAACATAACACTACTATCATGAATCTCCTGTTCCCGTATTTTTAAGAGCATTGTTATCCGATTTTTGAGTAATCTGTTTTTTACTGTCAAACATATGTGTAATGTCATACGTTTTGTGTCAAAACTTGTGATATTACAGATATTTTTGTCAAAACTTTGGATATTGGTTGTTACTGAGATGAGATTGTGACTAGCTTTAGAATGTTTTCAATAAAGGGCTTTCTGGTCTCTGAACATACGGAAATGTATCCTAAGACCGTTTGACCCTACCTCCTTCTGTCCCTTCTCCACGGGTATCCTGGCCGTCCACAGCGTCCACGCATAGTGTTGCTGAGGCGGGGCATCATCACTTTGCATCTCTTCAGCTTGTATCCACGTCGCGCCGCCGTCGGGCGATATGTCCACTCGCATGATCTTGGCACCGCCTCCGGAGTAGGCGTAGCCTGGTGGTAGAGTGTTAAAGTTTTATTCCTTGTTGTAACCAGTGTACCGTTTTTGACAGCTTACATCATTCTAGCAAAACCATTCGTCCTCATGTAATATTTCTCTGTATGTGTAAGGTGTTAAAAAATGAACTGCAATAATTTTCCACTTACTCGACATCGAAAAACGAACACATACAAACAAAATGAGCATTTTCATATTTTCACATAAATAATCTATTAAAATATTTTTTGTGCACTGTACGCAGGGCTGCGCTTGCGTCTTGGGCCGCCATTGTAATGTGATGGGAAAATTAGAATCAGCTGTTTACGAATTTGCGCCGTCGTGTGTCGCGGGGGTGGGGGGGGGGGGGAACGACACGCGTGCGTCGGGGCGGCAGCGGTGGCCTAGGCCGCGTGCGGTCTACAGTGCGCATATTCAATAAATTTGTTCGAAGTGAAAATATTGCATATCTCGGAAACTGGTTGTTATTTTGAAATCTTTTTTTCGACAATATTTTTTATTTATCTAAACAAGTCCTTACTTTTCTTGCAGTTAATTTTTTAACACCTTATATATTACTCACTGTAGGTTCCAATCCACACCTTTACCAATCATGTATTTTTTTTTTGAAAAATGAAATGAATTTATCCGTCTGAAACGTTTTTATTTTATATGATTCATAATTAATATTTTGTAACAACGACTCAATAATCTTGGAACGTTTAAACAAACCCATGTAATATATATTTTTCTTGGAAATAATGTTTCAGTGCATTGGGAACGTTTTGGCTAAACAAAAAAAGTGATGCAAAAATCTCGCAAAAACGATCCAAAATGTGTAACCTTTTGGTTTTGTCCAAAATAATCGAAATTTAAAAGTTTTGAAGGTTCCATTGAGTTTGAAATATTGTAACAAAAAAAACAGTGGCACTCCAGGAGTGCCGATAGAAGTGGAAACTTGAACAAATACGTATGTATTTTTTATCGTTAATTCAAGATTTCACATTGGGTCCTTGGGTCCTGATTGCTCTCGGTAAAAAAATATAAACGAGCGATCGACTTCAGCTATTAAATGAAACAGCATAGATTTTTATGATAAAAATACAAAGGGAATTAAAGGGATAAAAGAATTATAATTTCCTAATGAAAGAAAGGGTCTTTTCCAAAAGACATCAACGCGTGACACATCCATGTGCTCGCTCACCCATATATACTCATACACAGTATATATATATAGCTCGTTTGGTGACGATGATGCGAGTTCCATGATTTTTGTTCACCCAAAAAGTGCTCACCGCGCCTAAAGTTTTCACTTCAAAAATTGCAATTGTGGCTCTATAATAGTGATATCCACAATGAATCTGATGAAACTGGGCATTGTTATGTATGGATGGAGGGGGAAGCAGGACGGGGTGCACAGTTGGTAGGTTTGTGCATGAAATATATGGAAATGAAGCTGAGTCCCACTGTAGAAAATCTTATTCAATGGAGTGATAACTGCGGTGGGCAGAACCGCAACATTACAATAGTACATAACGTAATTGGAACCTTACTCCTTACCTCTGACCTCCACAACCCCGCCCCGCGCCACCACCTCGCCCCCCCCCGCCGGGTCGCAGATGGCGGAGGTGACGGGCAGGCTGTATATGGGCGGCGCGCTCGCAAAGTCTGCCGTTTCCCACGTCTTGGATGCGTTGAAAGAACGGTAGTCTTTCTGGTGCCAGTGGGAGGAACTCTCGTCGTGGGATACTGTAATCGATTCTGTTTTGGGAGGAAAATGAATCATGTAGCTCCTTAGTGACTTTCCAAATGGTGTAAAAATCCCGAGGGGGGAGTTGAATTCTACAGCGATTATTCTGTGCCTTTGGTAATTGTGACCCTTAAATATTGATGACAAATCAATTTGCACCATGATTTGAAACAATCTTAGAGTTAAGTGAGTTGCACGAGGTTACCCAGCTTCAAAAAAAAAATGTGGTAGAACGTCCGTCATTAGTTCATCGTTTTATTGGACTTAAAAATCCTGGTATGTGGTATGGCAGTTAAAGAGTACTCTACTACCCAGCCACTTGACGCTCCGCACGGCCGGCGCGCCCGGCACCACGACCCTCAGGGGGTACCCATGGTCGGGCGGCAGCGGGAGGCCGTTCATGCAGGTGGCCAGCAGGATGCGGCTGTACGGGTTCAGGGCTTGCTCCAGAGGGATCGATGTGGAGAAGTTCACGCCAGTTGCGTCGATGTCTGAGCCTGTGAACTAAAGATGATTTTGTTAATGTTAGTTGTTGAAGCTTGAATGACAAATAGTTTTAGGACTGGAAAATTTAAAGAAGATTCAAATGATGTTCATTTAATAAACCCAACATCATATAGGCAAAAAAATCTATGCATACAGTAAAGATTTCTTTGCCTATGTCATGTTGGTTGTTTTAAAAGACGAACTGAAGGTAAATTAAGATGAACTAGACAGACAATCTCTCCGACAAGCTCCTTTTTCCCAAGTTTGATAATGGATTAAATTAGCTTAAAAGATCATCAATGGGTAGATTCTCGTGCGAAAAAGGGATGATGTTATTTGCCCTGGGTATGTGCATTTCTTCTTCGCACTGGAAGAATAATGAGTTTAAGGGCTCTGTCAAAATCTTAGGCATTATACACAAGATATACGTTACAATGACGTGCTTCCCGGCGGTGTTCTGCGTGTCCACGCCGCAGCAGAGCAGCACATCGCGCAGGTACACTCCCTCCCACACCGCGTTACTGATAGCGCCGCCTTGCCAACTAATGCCTTTGACTGGTTTTACCTGCTGTTATGGCAACACAAACAAAACAATATGTGTAAGTAAGTCACCGGAAACATAGATTTAACATGATGAGGCTTAAAGGTAAATAGAGACTTAAGAGAAAAAATAAAACATTCATTTAGCAACTCTTGGTGTGTGTGTGTGGTTTTCTGCTTCTTCATATGTAACGAAGTCTGTAAGGTCAAAATTAAAGTTTTTAAGTATATTTTTTATTCTTCACAGATTGTGACAGAATCTCTCCAAATTAACTGTGGTGGATGTAACAGATGGCACCATAGAAATCTAAAAAGCAGAAGTGGGAAAGGGGCGTGTCTGTGTCCGCGCGCCATGATCAGAATGATCATTCCTAAAGCAAATGGCCGTCTCCGCGAACTAGTGTGCTTTCGACCGTTGTCGTGATAAATCATAAGAAAGCCGTGTTGTTCAGTAGTTTCTTGTAAAAACCAAAGCCAAAACAACAACTGTGAATCATGGAATCACTTACCATAAATAAGTACAAGTATTTTTCTATATTTGTCTTTAAAATCATGAAAAACAAGAAATCGAAAAATGTTTCTTGCGTTTACTATGTTATTTTTGTTTTCATATATCACAGCGACTGTATTATTTTTGTACTAAATACATTGCTCCTAAACCACTACCTAAATATTTTGTCGCTAAGTGACTGGACAAGCAATGTAAAAATCACAAAACGATGAAGTATCTATGCGGACGCATTACGTAGTACGGCCGCTTTTTTTTAAATTAGTTTTATGGCCTGGTTTCAGAGACCTTTTAGCCAAGTCTTTATTAAGAACGTATTCTAGTCATAACAAAGTTATTGTAAAGCGGTAGTAACTTTACAATAACCTATTAGGAGTTTTTGGGGGAACACGAAAAGTCCACGTTAGTCACTTATTTTCACCTTCACTACACTTGTGCACTCACACGTAACTAAATTGGATAATTCACTACCAAAATTATACAATTTAATTCGCTATTACACAAAATTTAATGATAATGAAAATTCATGCGACATGTTCTAACGCGATCCCGCCAAAAAACCAGTACGGCCGCTGGTTCTTGCGTCGAGCTAGTGATGTGCTCGTGCAGATCCACTAACGTAGGCTATCGATAATGTCGATTCGCGAATAAATTTATTGCTAGATCGATGTGAATTAATGTTTTTTTAATTAATTTGATTATTGTACAGCGTAGTAGAGAAATGCGTAAACAACAGTCGTAAAGTTAACAAAATTTTAGATAGTGTCGGTGGAGTGTTATTAGGTTTGAAGTATCGTATAATAATAAGTCTTATCCTCGTGCTATTTCCTTACTTTTTTATGGTTTTGGCATTTTAATTACGTTAAAGTCTTCAAACGCTTCGTTTGCGTTATTGTTATCGGCTTTGTTCAGATAATATATTAGTGACGTATTACGGTTATTTTCACTTTATCTTATTTTCTGGACCCCAATTTTTTTTTAAGTAGTACAGTAATAAATAGAAGTATCGACAACTTTCCGATTTAGTCAATCACTAGCGTATATGTAAAATAAATTGCTTTTGCACAGCACAACGGTAGCAGCCGTTGTTTGTGTGAGTGAGTTGTACTTAAATGCACGCTGCGTTGGAAGGGATAAGGTCTATATTTGATTGTGTAGTACGTTCTGATTTATGTGAGCGCGACTTTGTATCTATTGGTTTTACTAAATTGCATGTGTAGTTGTGGCGCGGTAGTGGGGAGCAAGTGGAGACACCGGGTTCCGATACATTTTCAACTACTTGGCATATCTTCTTCTTTCTTATATCTATGGATGGCACTGTCTACGCATCGTCACCGTGAGCGGCGACCCACTGCTACTGGACGACAGAGGAGAGGCGGGACATAGTACCGAATTTCTGCGGCCGTCGCATTCATTATTCGCTCGACATACACGCACATAGAACATCGATAATTTTGTAAAACCTAAAATCGTTAATTATACGTCTGATTACTATCGAAGAAGATTTTCATTCTTCTCCTTATCAGGCACTAAAGCAGCTTTTCATCTAAATAAAACATTTTCACCGAAAACGGTTAACAGCTAAACGGATGTGGGTAAAAAATCACTCTGTTTCTGTCAATCGTTTGAAGATGACAGAACATGAGACAGAATGATGTTTTAAATACGTTCATTTAATCTAAGAAATTGATATTCGAATTTCGCGGGCTTCCCTCTTTAGTTATTTGTTGTGGTGCAAGCGGGCCTGAACGCAGGATGGTCGTAATCCTACCTCATTCATCTCACTGCGCCTGTTGCCGGCACACATGAGCGCGGCGCGCACGCTCGCCTTCGGGAATATCTCCAGCTGTTGCAGACTGAACTCATAGGTGCGGACGTTGCCGTTCTTAATGATGATCTTCACGCGGTGATCGGACGATTTCAACTCTGGAACAGGCATGTGTTGACGGACGTAAAATATTTCGCTGCAAACAGAAGAAGAGAGCGAGGTGAGGTGAGGAGGGGATGCTACTTACTATCAGCAAGACATAAGAAAGTATGCCAAAGCACAGTGGCTCATACTGCGTATCGATACGTGCGAAAATTATGATGAAAGAAATAATCGTTTTGTGTTATTATAAGGATAAAGAAAAATATGGAGTTCTTTGCCGACTGGTTTAACTAAAACAAGTTTTCATGCAGGTTTAAATTATATATGTAAGTGGTGTGAATGTACCGATTAACAAGACAATAACTGCAAAAAAAAAAAACATTTCAAACAGCACAATTCATACTTTATTTTCCCTTTGCTTGGGTTGCTAACTATTTATAGTATCATTACATCTACACGACTCTACCGCAGTTTCTACACAATGCTATCGCCTATCCTACACGTTATACGCGGAAAACAAAAACACTAAATCTAACAAAAAGCATTCACAAGCACATTACCAACATACTTGGGCGTGTCAAAGTGCGCTATCTGCAGCTTGGCCGGTATCTCAGCGTTGAACGGCTTGCTGGTCTTCACAATGAGCCTCTTGTCTCTGCTCGGCTCCTTGACCCACAGCTCGTCGTCCGTGTGGTCAACTACGTCATCCTCGTGGAGGTTACCTATGGATGTGCTGCTCATGTTTTTATTGGGAACTTGTAGGGTCATTTTGAGACACTTTTTGTAGGCTTTTCTGGAAGCCTTAGGCCTAATATATAACCGATACAGCACTCCAAGTATTCTGTTTAACCTATTCATGTTAGACTATTTCTTTTCTTTTTATTGTGGGTTCCGTAACTTCAAAGGAAAAACACGGCACCCTTATAGGATCACTTCGTTGTCTGTCTGTCAGGCAGTCAAGACGGTGAAAGTGCATGGAACAACTAAATTATCTTTTAATAACAGATACAAAACTTCAACGCAGAGGGTCCAGAATCATGTACCAAATCCATAGCAAGAGGTGGCGCAAGTCCCTGCCACCCTGTATTTAAAAAAAATGCTGCTCGACAATGTAAATAACGCATTGAATATTTGTTGTACCGTCGTTCAGTTTTGACGTTTGAAAAGTGCTGATTCTCAGCCTAGTTTGAATAAATGAGTTGATTTCCTCACTGCTTGAGAAGTCTCTGACCCACCGGTCACAAAAGTCGCAATAACCACTTCCTATCAGATGAGCGGTGGCCCATCTGATAGGAAGTGGTTACACCACCTCAAAATGTATCGCCAATGCACTGCCAATCTACAAGATAAATGTCATGTTCCTGTAATGTCACCGGCACCTACACCTTTGCAAGCCAGACATCATCGCATTAGGGGAAGCTAAGCTCAAAGCTGTGATGTCTGGCTAAGGCACAGACAGACAGACTCGTCAGTGGCAACAACCCAAAAGCTACCTTAATGTCACGTAAATTAAGATCACTATTATTGTGAAAGTGATGCAAATTTAGAGGTAACATATCTGTGAACGGACTGCAGGTGGGCTGGTCTAAAAAATTGTATAGTAATAGCTTTGGTGTAAAAATTGTATCTATACTTCGCTACCTCTACTTCATATATACATCATTATATGGAAATAAATATTAACACTAACCTATCCTATAAGTCTCCAGCAAGGCATAAATGTCCTGCGTCTTGTGCATCCCGTACACGTTCCAGAAGGGTTCAATACTCAGCCCTGCCGCGTTCATGATCTGATCCCCTCCCGGATGGGAGGGCAAAAATGCTGTCACGTCGTACACGCCATTTTTGTAAGTCACCCAGAAGCTGTTTCTGTGGACGGAAGAGAATTTAGAAATCACATTCAGAACTCAAAAAAGCAGTACATTAAGTGCTTTTAAATTGTCGCGTTAGTGTTTTTATTATTTGCATAGGATTTATATATTCCAGTCCTCGAGATTCAGGTTACCTAGTTTGGCGACCACCGTCTACTACTGACATAACAATATGAGTTGATTTGTAATACTAACACATTATGGATCACTGTTATCCGAAATAAATGAAATTTAATTTAACAAATTGTCAAGATAATTGAAAAAATAATTATGTAAGTAATAATTACAAACACAAATAATAATTTTAATTTTTGGATATCAGATAATATCAGGACTATTGTAGCCAATAAGCCTGATATAGTGGTGATAGATCGGTTAGCGCGCCGCACAATGATAGTCGATGTTACCATTCCGCATGACGGGAGCCTCGTGAAAGCTGAGAAAGAGAAGCAAATGAAGTATCTCGACTTAGCACACGAGGTTGTTGACATGTGGAATGTGGCCTCGGCTGTCATTGTGCCGATTGTCGTATCAGCCAATGGACTGATGGCCGAAAGCCTCGAACAACATCTCTCGAGGCTCTCGTTAGGCGGCTGGATCAAAGGCCTGATTCAGAAGGCAGTACTCCTCGATACGGCTCGCATCGTGAGGAGGTTCCTGTCTCTGGAGCCCTAACCACCGGTAGCTTGGACCCTGCTCCCAATATCGGCGGAACCCTATTTTATATATTTTTAAATGTTTTTTTAAAATTTTTGTTTTATGAAATATTTAAAAATGTATTTAATAAGAACTTAAATGAATACAAGAATTTTAATTTTATTCTTAAATAGTCCTTCTCTCGGACGATGGGAAAAACACAATTCGATAGGACAGAAAAAGGTCATCGTGATGTAGAATTGCATTATTGATTTATCATTTATACAAAAACCAGCAAAGTCCGAGACGGACCAGCACACGAAGGGTCCCGTACAATATTTAAAATACATTAATAAATACATAGGGATACGACATAATTATAATTATGAGTACAAAGGTACTGCTTATTTCTGCCTGCGAAAGAAGTGGAAAAGAAATTTAAACAATAGTGTGTGAGAACAGGAAGATAAAAATATAAGTAAGTTTGTGAACTATGTACTCATTATGGTTTATGAGATACAGTCCGCGGACAAAAAGACGGACCGGCAATGTAGGCTTAGCAATAAGGTTGCGATAGCACTCTGGGTACGGAACCCTAAAAATGATACGATAATGGTGCCGATTCTGTTGTCACAAAATTATCTAAACTAGACTAAAAATCACCAAAATTTAGTTCATTCCTGTCAAACGACGATTTCCCATTCTGAAATTGACTAAAGTGACACAACTTAACTATATTTTAGTTTGAAAGCACTAAGATTGCACTGAGTTTTTAGTTTAGTGAAAATAGCAATTTTGCTAATGGTGCCGATTCTGTTGTCACAAAATTCTCTAAACTAGACTAAAAATCACCAAAATTTAGTTTATTCCTGTCAAACGACGATTTCCTATTCTGAAATTGACTAAAGTGACACAACTTAACTATATTTTAGTTTGACAGCACTAAGATTGCACTGAATTATTAGTTTAGTGAAAATGGTAATTTTGCTATTCTGTTGTTGTCAATTTCATTATTCTATTCAACCTAAAATTTTGGTTGTCTAACTAAATCTGACTATTTTTAATCGCGATTAAATAGGTGTGGAATAAAATTAGTTGTCAAGAACTAAAATTCACACCGACACCTCGACTTCTGGTGCAAAAATAGTACTGAATTTTTTTCTTTTCTTCTTCTTATATCTCGAGAACGGTGTGTCCTATCGCAAAAATAATGAAAATTTCGACCCTCTTCATAATACACCAAACACCTCTAAAACTCAACATGTGGAGAATAATTTTTCATATTTTCCATGAAAATTCCATATAAATCACGTCGAGGCTGCCGACCCCGGCGCGCTGCTGGCTCTAAAAAAAATCACGGGGTAGGGCAAACAAGTACCACGTTGCGAAGCCAAAACATACCACGTGCGAGTCGCGATTGTCAAATTCGATTTTAGTTGTGTCAAAATAGTTTTTAAATTTAGAGATATTATTTTGCAGAATAGCGTTAAGATTCTCATATTTCAAAAGTAAGGAATTTTAGTTATAGAGTTCAGTTAGTTTAGTTCGGTGTACAACAGAATCGGCACCAATATCGAGAAACTTGGGGGCATCGGATTAAGAAATTATGTAACGTCGAAATACATCGACAGAATGAAACATTATCGATGATGTATTTACTTATCTATCTAAACCAATATTATAAAGGTGTTTCATATTTTTGTTAGTAACGCCTTCACGCTAAAACGGCTAAATGGATTTGGATACAATTTGGCACATGGGTAGACTATGACCTGGATTAAGACATGGTTTAATTTTTATCCCGATATTTCTACGGGATCGAGACTTATGCGGGTGAAATTACACGGAAAATCATAGCTGTTATGATTTCCTAGATTTATTGCGGGAACATAAACTGTTTCTAACTCGTCTTAAAAGGATGATGGAAATATGAAACCAGTCGTAGTAGGTAAATATTTAGACATTTGTGACCTTTTAACATAGGATTACGTCAATCATTAATATACGCAATCATTGTTGACGCCGTTTCGTTATCAACTATTAAAACTGCGTTCCTAAGTAACTTCACGTGTGTTTTAGTGACAAGTTCATACTTTTGTTAGCTTCATCTATACTAATATGATAAAGAGGAATCTGTTTTTTTGTTTGTAAGTTTGTACCTATGTCGCAGGATGTCATCTCTAGAACTACCGGATTTGTAAAAATTTGTTGCCAAACAGAAGCCGAGGCCGAAAAAGTTGAGGAAGGTTACAGGCTATCTAACAACACGCTACGAGCCTAAGGAGTCGAGTACAAAGAAAAAAGTCAGAAAGAACGCTAAGAGAAAACGGAGCAATATCGCAGGCGAGTGATGTGATGCTATGCTATACCTACGTAGGATATAACTTTATGTTATGACAGGAAATATCACATGGACGAAGCCGCGGGCAGAAACTAGTGTAAAATACTTACGCAGTTATGAAAAAAGAGGTCATAATTTAGCCTTTTATGTTCCCACTGCTGGGACACAGGCTTGCTCGCGGTGAGGGGGAGTGGGCCGTAATCCATCACGGCCCCAGTGCGGGTTGGTTAAAAAAAGTGGCATCCTATTATTCTAATAGGAAATAGTACATCGCCTTTTGAATATAAAATTATGTAAGTATGTACTAAAATTCATTATATTACCTAGGTAGGTAGGGGAGGTAAGCCTAAAACGGGTAGCCCGCCTAAAACGGGTATGCGTTTCAAATTGCGCGCCGTTAGTGTTATTGAGAATGTGTACGTGCAGGGCGCGGCGCCTGCCGCTCGCCAATCACAGGCAGTCGGCGCGCTTCTCTGGCAAACATGAGTTCACGGTAAGACAAGAACAAAGTTTTTTGCTATTTCCACTAAAAAAAATTGAGTTACATTACTTTTTAATACTCGAAAATGGTCTACAATATGTTTTTACAAGTTTTGTGTTATTTTTTTGCAATTAATGGACGTTTTATTTGTGCAATAGGTTGGTGTTTATTATTTCGGTTTTAAAGATATGAGTCCATTGAAAAAAAAACATGCTTGTGGGCAAAAAGGGTAGGGGTAAAGCAGGTACCCGTTTTGCCCATAGCCGATTTGCCCTTTATAGTTTTATTGAGTGTTTACTAATTCTTTTACTTTTGTAGATGGTTACCTAAATATTAAAAGAAAGACTGCAAGTGCGACGTGGGATGAGGAAGTTATGAAGCTTTCAATAGAACTAGGTTTCAAAACTTCCGTCAATGGTGCAGCTAAAAAATATGGCATCAACCTTTCGGCATTACAGAGACATGGAAAAAGGTTGTCCAAAAAAAACTAGGAAGATTCACAACCGTTTTTACAGCAGCTCAAGAATTAGAGCTTGGGAAATCATCAAATAACTTCTCCCACTCCGGGTGGAGCAGGAGTGCGTGTCAGACTTTTACTGACTAAAACCCAACCGTGTTCCCTCAGTAGCCTGTGTGCCAGGGGCCACGGTATCTATTTCGAACAATCCGCACCCCAAGCAGGCATCGGCCCTTGCGGGCCCCATCAGTTTGTGCTGAGATCTCTTTGAGGCGTGCGTGGAACACAACGCGCCATCGACCCGGGTTTGGTCCTTAACGGACAGCGAGCAACCCATTTCTCACCGCCCACAAGCCCACGCCTACGGTGACCGGGAATCAGCCTGGGATTGCCGACGCCCAGGGCGTCTCTTGCGGAGATTACGGCCTTGAGGGCGCTTATAGGGCTCTCCCTCACGTGCGCCGCCTCCCTCTTTGCGAGCATCACTGCTTTGCAGAAGGAAGCGACGGCTACCCATGCACTCTCGCTCCGTACCACGGCCTGGACCAGGGCCGGACGCGAGAGATCGCCTCCACAAGGAAACGGAGGTGCTCCGCCCAAGCCGGGCAGACCTCCACCGTATGCTCCACCGTGTCCTCAGGGCGATTTTCGCAATGGAAACACCCGGGCGTTTCCTCCCGCCTTATCCGAAACAGGAACCTCCCGAAACAACCGTGTTCGGTGAGGACCTGCGTCAGGCTTCAAGATGGGTCATTCGGAAGTTAGTCTGCGCCGTACCTACCCGCTTTGCCCAAAAGCCCTACCTGCTTTAGGCCCCCCCTACGGGTAAAACGGGTAATTCGAATGGTAAAGTTTTTTGTTATTTTTGTATTCTTAATGTACAAAACTAATAAATATGTCATTTATTTTATGGTCCTTGATAACTAAATATTTCAAAATGTACAAATAAACGTTCAATTTGTATCTAAAAACTGTTTTTTTTAATCATCAACCTTAGCTTACCCGTTTTGGGCTGACCTCCCCTACGATAAAAATAACAATAATTTAATCATATCCAAACACGCAATCACAATCGTTTCTTGACAACAACAAATTGCATAAGTAGTCTATATACCTATGTATTACAAACTCATTTATCAGTTGATCAGTGCCAAGATTGTTGCCAAACAGAAGCCGATAACATTACGTATCTACATATGTACGATTCTTGTCCGTGTATCAGTAACTGTTGATCTTGTTTATCTAATCTAATTTGCAGATTTTATCGACCAAGAAATGTTTGCTCTTTGAATTTAATGTCTAAAGGTTGGAACTATGTTGAGTGGTTCAACACCTAATATCACCATGAAATCGTAATTATCAATAGGTTTTTTTTTTTTTTCCTTTTTGGCAATTGAGCCGGTTTCGACTATTCTGCCAGCGTCGCGTTAAGACGGCAGCGTAGCGGCTGGCCGTCGACTTCGCACTTTGTGGTAGGTCTACAGATTTCGATATTAGTTGCTGTAAAGACAAGGACAAGGGTTAGTAAAACATAAATATTCTAAATTACTATCTTACATAAAGTAGGGTACAGCACAGAGACATATAGTACATATTATTTACATATTTATTACGCACCAATTACAATTTTATCTCATTTTCGTTTATAAAAGTTGTTAAAATTTTAATAATTTTGGGAGAGAAGTGGCACAAGAGGGTATGGAAGTTAGTCGGAAGAGGAATGTTACATTTGGAAATTTTGCTATAGAGGCACTGGTGGCCTAGTGGTAACGGCCGCGACTTACGAGTTGTTGTTTGTAGGATCGAATCCAGACAGACGTTTTACTTTTTTGTAAATTATTTCATCACCAATGCTATTAAAACGGTGAAGAAAAACAGCGTCAGGAAACCATGAAACCAAAAAAAAAAAAACAAATGACATCTATCAACCCGCACTGGGCCCGCGTCGTAGATAACGGCCCAGTCCCTCTCACAGAGAGGAGGCCTTTGTCACTGTGTCCCAGCAGTGGGAACATCATAGGCTGATTCTGATGATGAGGTAGGTATATGTGTAGAATGTGCTAAAAAACAGGATTACGTTATGTCTTTGAGGAGGGGTCATGATCCCTAGGACCCCCCAGGATATAATAGTTATGGTGAGCTATAGTCGCTATGTTGCAGTTAATGTTCTAGTTCACAACACAGCGGGGTAATAAGGGTTTTCTGAAATGATGTTCACTAGGTGGCAGCACTGAGACGTCAGGTCCGGGCACCTGTCAAAAGTGTCAAAGCGCCTACAGGCTGAATGGTAAAGGAATTAATTAAACGAATGACATCAAATATTTAAAGTTCATTATCGAACTGGAAGAGCTCTCGTCAAAGTGGCGCCATACCCTCATTGCATACCACGTAAACACGCTAACACTAGGAAAGGCTTTAATTTTGACAGTTCTACAACATTCATTGCATGTTTGCGCACACTTTTATTACCAAATCTTCAAAATGGTTCAGATTGAGGTTGATAGTTTGTTACGCACGAGTACACTAGCGAATAGTAAGATCTTGATCAAAATTGAGATAAACAGATAACTATGAATCAACAAATTACTAAAAAACCTTACCAAACACGATAAATTATTATTTATAAATCAACAAATTACTAAAAAACCTTACCAAACACGATAAATTATTATTTATAAATCGAATGGACAAATTGATTTGCCAAAATATCCTTAACATTCTGCTCATGGAGATTCCAATAACTCGTGTACGTCCGCCGTAGTGCGGATAATTATGTTTATTTCTTGCATGCTTACTAAAGTTTTGCAAACTACACATAAATAACATTTAGTATTTATTGTCGATAAAAACGTTGAGTGGCATTTATGTAGTGTTAATATTTTCTTGCTTGTTTCTTGGCAGATTGATGTGTAATCAAGTTAAGATATTGTCGTCTTTCCTACTCACACAAATAATATCAACAGGCTAATAATTTTCTCTCTGCCTCACTTAACAATAGTACCTAGCTTTATTTGAAAGTCTTGTATTGCTGTTTGAACACAATAGTGTGTCGACTACTTTTACTTTCCGACTAACCTTGGTCATGGTCTATCCATAAGTATGTCAATAGGGTATTTTCCGATTTCATAAAAACTATTTTAATTTGAAGATTGGGGTGATATATCTAAGAGAAAAATAAAAATAAATGTATTAATACACATTTTCTCAATTAAAAACGATTAAAATATATGTATTTTTTCGTTGTTTTGAATTTACCGCCAAAACGCTCCTTACGATGAATTTATATCACGTGACATGTGACGTCAACTTTGTTTATACGGCACCGGTACAATTACTTAGTTTAGCACCGTTTTAGAAGTATTTGTGCACAGAGGCACCGCACACCAGTAACATCACTTTATATCCATTGAAAATCTTGTTAATTATAAACTCGACATTCACTTATTTACTTACTAACTACTTTAGTTTACACAAAGTTGACGTCACGTGATAAAAAGTCATCGTAGAAGCGTTTTGGCGGTAAATTCAAAACAACGAAAAATAAATTTGGTTTAAATCGTTTTTAATTGAGAAAATGGATAGAAATCAATTTATTTTCATTTTTCTGTTAAATATCTCGTTCCAATCTTCAAATTAGAATAGTTTTTGAAAAATTGGAAAGGCGTGAAAAGGTAGCAGACGGACAGAGTAGCTTTACATTGATTAAATTAACTAGCTTATGCCCGCGGCTCCGCCCGCGTGGATGTCGATTATCGCGTAAAAAAGCAGTCTATGTCCTTCTCCATATCCCAGGCTATATCTCTGCCAAATTTCATGACGATCGGTTCAGCGGTTTAGACGTGAAAGTGTAACAGACAGACAGAAGAGTTAGTTTCACATTTATAATATTAGCACAGTATAAAAATCATACAGTAGTTCGACGCCTTTGATCTTTGGTAAAATGCCGACATCGTCTAGACAGTAACGCATCGGCCAGGGTTGTCACAAGTAAACAATATTAATGAAATTATTTATTTATTGCAGATCAACATCGATAGCAGTATTGATGTTGATCTGCAATAAATTTGCTTCGGAATTAACACCCATATCGTATTATAAATACATTTAAAATGACGTCCGCCATCTTAGACTTCGAAAAAGGCTTTTTCGTAACACGAAACGTAAGTTTAATTGATGTGCCGATTAAACTTAAAATTGGTACCGATTCTCTTGTACAGAGGCCAGCAAATCAAGCTACCCCAATCTGTCAAATTTCTTTGATAGTTCAGTAGTCAGTTTTTCAACTTTATCACAAAGGAATAAGGTTTAATTGGGAAAATTTGACAGTTTAGGATAGGTTGACTTGCTGGCGTCTGTACACCGAACTAAACTATAACTAAAATTCCTTACTTTTGACTATGAGAATCTTAACGTTATCCTGCAAAAAATATCTCTAAATTTAAAACAATTTTGACACAAGTAAAATCGAATTTAACAATCGCGACTCGCACACCACGTGCGAGTCGCGATTGTTAAATTCGATTTTACTTGTGTTTTGGCTTCGCAACGTGGTACTTGTTTGCCCTACCCCGTGATTTTTTTTAGAGCCAGAGGCACGCAGGTGCGGCAGCCTCGACGTGATTTATTATGGAATTTACACTTTTTGTATGGAAAATATGAAAAATTATTACCCACGTGTTGAAATTTAGAAGTGTATGGGGTTCATTCAAGGGGGTCGAAATTTCCATTATTTTTGCGATAGGACACACCATTTTCGAGATATAAGCAAAAGAAAAGATAAAAAAAACAGTACTATTTTTGCACCAGAACTCGAGGTGTCGGTGTGAATTTTAGTTCTTGACAACCAATTTTATTCCACACCTACTTAATCGCGATTGAAATAGTCAGATTTAGTTTGACAACCAAAATTTTAAACAGAATCGGCACCATTGACACCCAAATCAAATTATTATAAAAAACGACGTCCGCCATCGTGAATTTCAAAAAGGATGACTTTCGTAACTAGCACTCCAATTAAACTCAAAATTTACATCCATATCTTATTATAAAATAATGTCCACCATCTCGAAATTTACCCTTAGTAAATAATAAAAAAAGTCCAACACTTTCACATTTATAATATTAGTAGGATTTCCAAACAGATGCCCTGTGCGATAACCTGTGCCTAACCTTTTTTTTACCGTACGCCGGTCGGCCATTCTATTAGCGTTATCAACGTGGCACGAAATTACATTTTTTTTTTTTAACTGCACTCTACAATAACAAAACAAATTTATTTAACTTTCTTCTGTACGTGGAAGCCGATGAAACCGCAGATCTTTATTTATACGAGATGAGGGCTTGCAATCAGGCACAGCACACGTCGTATGCACCATTAAAATAAACAAATAAAAAACAAACACGCGTTAGCCCCGAATGTTAGAGCCCAAACTACTAACATCGTTTTGTTCGCAGTTTGGGCTCGGCTTACCCGCTTCTCGCCCCTCACACCCCGCACAATTGCCTTGTCTAGACGGCTTCGTCGGACGACTGTATGATTTATAGACTGTGATATTAGTAGGTAATAAGAAGGTATTACTTTATATTACTTCTAGTATTAGTATGGATGGATTAGTGACCTGCAATAAAACTATTATGTATCATTTAGCATCCATGAAGGGTAATTTTTTTTTTTTGGTTGGGAAATAACTTATCCCGCTCTGGGTGGAGTAGGAGTTCGTGTCAGACTTTTACTGACTACAACCCACCCGTGTTCCCTCAGTAGCCTGGATGCCAGGGGCTGTGGTATCTCTTTCGAACAAAACCGCACCCCTGGCAGGCATCGGCCCTTGCGGGCCCCATCATTTTGTGCTGACATCTCTTTGAGGCGCGCGTGGAACACAACGCGCCGTCGACTTGGGCTTGGTCCTTACCGGACAGCGAGCTACCCATTACTCCGCAAGTCCGCAAGCCCATGCCTACGGTGGCCGGAAATCGGCCTGGGATTCCCGACGCCCAGGGCGTCTCCGTATCTTGCGGCGGCTAGGGTCACGAGGGCGCATAGACTGCATCTCCCTCACGTGCGCCGCCTCCCTCTTTCCGAGCATCACTGCTTCACTGAAGGAGGTGACGGCTACCCATGCACTCTCGCTCCGTACCATAGCCTGGACCAGGGCCGGACGCGAGAGATTGCCGCCGCCGATCGCCTCCACGAGGACACGGCGGTGCTCCACCCAAGCCGGGCAGACCGCCACCGTGTGCTCCACTGTGTCCTCAGGACGATCTTCGCAGTAACCATGAAGGGTTAGGTTTAAGTAATAGTGACTTACTCATTGTCATGCTTGCTAACTTCATCGGCCCTGAACGTAGGAAGGTCAGGCCTCCTCTCACCGGCCTCTATTATTTTTTCATCACCATTTTTTCCTTTTCTTCGTGTAGTGTCGTCATCTTTGGTTGATTTTTCTGAAATATACACATACACAATCCGCTATCAAAATAATGACAACCATATTTTACTTACAGTTCTATGGGTGACTGATCTTTCATATATTTTTAATTAAATAGCTTAATGGTTTATTTTCTATATAGTAGGATTGTTATGTATATTGATCTAATTCTGCCCTCATTAGTATTCAAATAAACATCATGCATAATATTATGTATTGAGGAAATTCAAGCTATTTATTTCAGTATGTTGAAATGTGTCAAGTCAATTCTAAGAACCAATTACTGATAAACCTTTTATTTACTCGTTTAACTGTGAATTTGTTGAAACAAGTTTCATACATGTCTATTTGGTGTTATCATTTAAATTTCTCCCTAGAGTAGGTATCAATTAAGGTAGCATAACTAGAAGATAAATATTAGGATCCTCTCAGTGACTGAAGCCTGCAGCTTGGGGAATTTGTTGTTACATGATCTGGCCAAGATTAAGCCTGGACATTTAAAGAGACTATGACCCTTAACTTTGTTTCGCCATTTCTTGTCAGATAGGAAATATGGACTCCGAGCTTATTTTTTATTTTACAATATGACATGCAAAAGTGATTCCGCTATCCTATAAAAATTTACAGAATAAACAAAGTCAATTAATTTCAATGTCAAGTCTAGCAACCCAGGCACCCTTTTATCAGTGTAAACAGCTATGAGGCTCAAGGGTAGTCAAAGCACACATGACCACCTACACCAACTACCTACTTAATTTCATCATACAATTGTTATCAAATGCACAAAAAATCAGGTTGGCTTAGGCAATACCATTGCATAATACTTGGAACCTCGCTGGAAAAACTAAAGAATACAAAAGAAGTTAATTATTCATAAAGAAAAAGAAAATACCCGCTAGTACAGTTCCAATGACCACAGAACTAAATAGTGCGGTTGCAACAGTTTTTCTGTAATGACTATAGTGCCTCCTGTCTTCTCTATGGCCATATTGTTCTTGACCCGATACTTTGACTGCAGTCGCAGCTAGGTTGATGAATTTGTTCTTTTGGTTGATAGTTCTGAAAATAAATAGGTATATTTTATTTTAAATACAACAATATATTTACTTATAAGTTGCTAGGTCTCTAGTTCATTGTTATTTAAATTAGGAATATATTCACAATATTCAGAAATTCTGATAACCAGTCTTACCAAGGGGTACTGTGTTACCCAGTAACAGGGTGGGGAGGTGAGATAGGCAGACGCTCTATGTAAAATACTATTATTCAGCTGCATCTGGTTAGACTGGAAGCCGACCACCACATATTTGGGAAAAGGCTAGTCAGATGATAATGGCAGATATTAAGGTGATTTATAGATTCAATATTTTTTAGACAACCTTCATTTAAGGATTTCTTTACTATGACTGAAAAGGCACATTTAGTGTGTATTATGAACATCAACCAGGATAGTGGCTCATGGTTGTGGATATAGGTGTGAACAATACATTTCTAAGGTATATATTTTAATATCTAACATACCATGTAACGAAGATCAAGAAATTTTCGACTATTTTGTAATACAGAAATCGTTTCCTTAAAATTTCCCTTGGTCCTTCCAGAAAAATTAATGAACCCAATTCTACACTTTTTTACATTCACAGACCAATTTATCGATGCAATTTTATCGCGAAAACATACAAAAAGATTTCCTTGGACGGAATTTTCACTCACTCACCTTAGCAGTATGTTTTTTACAGACATTTTGATGTAAATTCTTCAAAAAAATGTGTTGTTACAGCGTTTACATGATAAAAAGTAAAATTAAAAATATTGTCTGTTATCGACTATCACAACAGAATTCTGACCTTGGATACTGGACTATTTGTGACGACCTTTTATCATTTATTCTATTTATCACTGTTCAAACACAACTCGCGAGCCATGACGTTTTGACGAAGTGGGAAACTTCAAACTCGACAAGCGACGTGATCGCGAATCTGCGCGTCAGTGGAATCAGTGGTCTCGAACGTCATAGAGCGAGATCGGTAGAATTGCCAGCTAAAAACGGTATATTTGTACCCAAAATCGGTAAATGACAAAAAAAAGACAATCAAATTCGTTTATTTATTTAAAAAAACTTACAGACTATTTTATAACAATCATACTTAAGTATATTTATTTATGATACCAATATTCTTTGGCCATAGCCGCGGTCATCTTCGAATTGATTTCAAAATCATAACAATTAGCTGTATTAAAGAGTCGTTTTGAATGTAATAGACCAGTGATTGATTCAGTAGACAGCCTATTTCGCTGCTTTGTTTTCAAAAGATCAATATGTGAAAATATGCGTTCAACGTTAGCGGATGAATGGGGAAGTGATAAAATATTAAAGATGAAATTAGATAACAAAGGAAACATTTGAGTTTCATCGCCACGCTTTAGTAAACTTACTTCATCCCAAAATAGTTCTACATCATCAGGAAATGTTTTGATTTGTTCACAATTTCTTAAAATGCGCCACTCTGTATCAATTTCCTGGAAATCATTGCTGTGAACAATATTGAGAACGAGCCTACTCACAGGAACTATCGAAGCAGTTTTGCCAATTTTAACATTTTTGGATCAATTATGTCTAAATCTTTTATTGGGTTATATTTTAATGGAAACTGCGTGGTTATTTGCTTACAAGCTTCGACATAAAAATCTAGGCATCTGCATTTAAACAAATTTACTTGATCTGAGGTTAGATTTTCTGAACTACTTAATAGTGTATTAGACGCAGCAGCACCATAGTAAACCGCATCAATATCCATAAAATTTGTGGGATTCATAAAATCAACATTTTCGAGTGGAGTGCTAGTTAAATATTTTCTTTTTAAAAAACAATCATAAATAGTTTTTTGTTGTGTGTGTTAATGTGTTCAAATAAGGTTGCTGCATTAGCTTTTATTGGAATAAGAGCTAAAAAACAATCTTTAATACGATTAATTTTCGCATATCTCACAACTAAGCACAAGTGTTTGGTTGTACTAAGATCAGTGGACTCGTCAATAATAAGCGAAAACTTAGTTTGCCCTAGATCTTCACATTAATTATTGAAACTTTCTTCACCTATAATATGGTCAATTATGTCATGAGTTTTGGTCGAAGAGCATTTTATTTCCTTTGCTATTTTTGAATCAGGACAAACGGCTTGCATCAACTTCGGTAGGTGCTCCATAATAGTGAATGGTAGATTGTGTTCAGCAACAAACGAGGCTAATCTTATTTCACCTGAAATTAAAAATAAAGAATTAAAATTATGTTGTTATATCTAGTAGCGAATTATACCCTAATGGGTATAATTATATCCACTGCTTTTATAAACCGATAAGTAGAAAACAAAATAATATAACAATGTAAGTAGTAAAATAAATAAAAAATTACCTTGCATAACCAGTACATCAGATTTTTGAGTTTTGGTCACAGTAAATGATGATATTATAGAGGTATGAGGAACAGGGTGTAAAGTTCGCCCATCCTCTATTGAAAAGGAGGATCCTCCGACCAGACGGGTATTGGGTCTGGTCCGGGCAACTGCCCAACAGTTGATGTCGGGATTTTTGTATATGTTCGAGTGCCGTCGAAAACTCTGATTGCGCGATGCAGAATTGCTCATATAGTTCGCCTGTGGCATTGTAGATGGCGCCACTTTTCTTTTTGTGTTTTTCGATTTTGTTGCGAAGCATTTTTTTATTTGTAGTGCCGCTACATCACTCCCCCCCGGAGACCAGAGGTCGATAGTGGGCTGAGTCAGTGCATGTTATGCATGCTTGCCAGTGCCAGTTGTGGTTCCAGTGAGTCGGAACCGGGTGTCACATAGTTCGCGGTGAGTCGGAACTGTCTGCGACGATTCCCCAGTGAGTCGGGGTTGCGCTGCGTTATGCTCCAGTGAGTCGGATCTGGTACAGCGCTGGGTTGAGAGGTTGAGGCTGACTGCTGGCGTCGACCGGGAGATTGGGCTCTCGACCGGCCGAAAGTGCAGTGTGCTGGGCCATGGCTGCTGATGAGGCTGTGGGTGATGACCAGGCATGCGGTTCGCTGCATGCAGGTGGTCAGGATACCCGTTGAAGCCGTAGGGTGCTGGCTGGCTGTGTGACTCGCCGCTCGAAAGCTTGAGGAAGTGATCTTGATGTTGATGATGACGTCACGCCGAAGTGTTGCACGAAGGCTGCGCTGACGTTCTTTCACGGGGTCACCAGTATAGAGGTATGAGGAACAGAGTGTAAAGTTCACTCATACCTATGGTGGTAACGGAGGATCCTCCGACCAGACGGGTATTGGGTCTGGTCCGGGCAACTGCCCAACAGTTGATGTCGGGATTTTTGTATATGTTCGAGTGCCGTCGAAAACTCTGATTGCGCGATGCAGAATTGCTCATATAGTTCGCCTGTGGCATTGTAGATGGCGCCACTTTTCTTTTTGTGTTTTTCGATTTTGTTGCGAAGCATTTTTTTATTTGTAGTGCCGCTACAATATCTTCGGTTGTAATTTTATATTCTTTGATGATACTGAGTGTGCTTGGGAAGAACTATTTTTCTTTAAAGCGTCTTTTCCTGATGTTATGTTGATATCTTTATTACAACTCTTACAATAGGCATAGCTTTCGCCTTTACGACTATCGTGCAGGCTGCACGATAGTCGTAAAGGCGAAAGCTATGCCTATAGGTTGGCTGCACCGTGCAGCCAACCTATAGGCATAGCTTTAGCTGGAAATTCTTCTTCCCATTCTTTTCTATAATATTGTAGATATTTTTTTCTTCTTACACTCGCACTTGTACTTGGCTCCTCGTCAGACGACATTTTAACTTAATTATCTGATTTTGTAGGTACTCTTTAGGTTAGGTACTTTCTTTTCAAAATTAAGAAAATTAATGAAAAAATAAAACCGAAACCCTGTTTATATAGACTATACAGGTAAATTCCCGTGCGGGCAGCCCCTTATAACATCGAATTGTAGGACACAAGGGTATTCCCCAAAATATATGAATTACATTCTGCACTAGGTCCATACTATTGAGGGCTTCCCCGTAACATTAAACATAAATGAAAAGGGTTGCCAACTTAAAAGTGTAAAATCGGTAGAAAAATCGGGAGAATTTCCATGTGTACTGTGAAATCGTAGAATATTCGTTATATTTCGGTATTTCGGTAGAACAGAGCCCATATCGGTAGAAATACCGAAAAATCGGTAGGTTCGAGACCACTGGCGCGAATTGTCCCGCTAACGCTATGATCGATATTACGACAGTAAAATAACTGTCATTGGCAATCAGCTGTTCCAGTACTTTTGCGCGTACCTATAGTTAATACCAAAAAATATTGTGTGCTTTGCTTTTAACAAAAAGTTCGCTGTAATGCGATTTTGTAAAAATCAGTAATATTAACTCGGTAGTCTGTTTTCATATAGGTACCTAATAATTTCATTATGAACTGCCTAGCCTTTTCCCGAGTAGGTATGTGGGGGTCTAACCCAGTCTAACCGGTTGCAACTAGATAGGTACCAGAATTTTTCATGGAGCGCCTATCTGACCACCACCCAGAACCCAGTTATTGCTTTACACGATACTCTGAGGTTCATAGGTCACGGAGGAGTCTATTGGATGATCAACCATCTATGTATCGACCTAGACAAGTGGAGCTTATCTCCGGCGGCGCACGGTGGATCGAAAATCGGCTGTAGAAGACATAGGATCTCGATTTCTTAAATGTTATTCTTTTTGCTGGAAATGACTTCTGCTGATCATTACTTTTCTATAAAATGTCTGAAGTAATTGTGTGCACAAATGGAAGAGTTATAATTTTTATAAGAAAAAAATGTATGGAGCTGACATGAAAAATGAGGATATCTCTGGAATAACGGCCAACCTTGCGGCCGTTATATCCTTGCACACTGTTAAAGTACTATTTATTTGTGAATTTTTGACATACTTAATATCGCGGCATCATTTGCGTTTTTTTTTTAAATCTTCAAAATTTAAAAAAAAAAGAAAAATATATGATACATTTTAATGCTTAAATATGGCTATACCAAGTGTAATTTACAAAAAAATTTATGCTTAGACCAAAACATTCTAAGAAATCACAAAGTCGTATTACCCACTTTGTGATTTTCATTTGAAATGACATGGTGATTTCTTGAAAACGCTCAAAAAGGTAGTTTTTTAAACCAGTGTATCTCTGTAACCGTAAATAATTTTGAAAACAAAAAAATATATGATATTTTCAAGTCCTGTTTGCATACAGTGATGGAACTCAAAAGTCTCAGAAAATAATTAAACTTACTTTAATGCATCAAAAAAATCATCAAAGTCACCTCTTAATTATCTTTAAAATCAGTTTATCCCTTCAATAACAATTATTATTATAATTAAAAGTATAGGTACTATAAAATTCCAAATGCCAAACTGCATCCAGTGATGGATCATATTTTATCAAATAGTTTATATCTAATTCTATACGATTTTATTTGCATTTTACGACAATGCTTGCTCATTTATGTTTCGAATTTATTACAACAGATTTTAACCCGTATCGGATTGCAGTAAGAACTATTATCGCTCACAGCGACAATGCGATGAGTACATTCAAAATTACCAGGGCCTTAAAAAATATTTAGTTTTACAAGATTTTTATTCAGTTCACATTTGTATGTATAAATAAGTGTTTATGTTTATTTCGTTAAAATCTGGCAAGTGAAATTTAAATTCGACTTAAATTATTTAGGCTAAAGAAACATACATAGCTACAATGTGGAATGGATATGGGTGAGTAAATAAAATACGAATGGATCAACGAAAAAAAGAATAGATAAAATAAATCAAAGATAGATGCATATTTATGCGATAGCAGCAATCGCGGTTGAGTTGCTGTCATTTTTTTAAGAGTTCCGTTGTTTGTCTCCGTTGTGTACCTATTCCGTTGATGAAAAATAAACCCTGTCGAACAAAAAAAGAATTTTGCAAATCCGTCTGTCTATACAAGTTGTAACGTAAATAACGCACAACCTCTCAAGGGGTCATTGTACTCATCATTATGAACAACTTTTACTATGGGACGAAACCTGAAATCGCGAAAAAAATATCAGTTGTTCCCTACATTTTGACGAGTTATGCGAACATGTAGGGAATAATCGCGAAAAAAAACAGCTGTTTTTTTTTCGGGATTTCAGGTTTGGTCCCATAAAAAATTGTCGAACTCAACTCTGAACTCATTTAGGTACTTTTGTACCGCAAAAAAAATCAAAAACTCTATTACACTTTTTAACCCCCGACGCAAAAACGACGGGGTGTTATAAGTTTGACGTGTCTGTGTGTGTATGTGTGGGTGTCTGTCTAAGCCAACGTAGCTCCCGAACGGATGAATCTATTTTTTATTGATTTTTTGTATGAAAGGTAGAATTACTCGAGAGTATTAGACATGTTTCATCAAAATCGGTTCAGCCGTTTGAAGATTATCAGCTCTTTTCTGGTTGATGAAAGGATTTTCGAGCATCTTCTACGGGTCTGATCAACTCGTTTGGTATTCTATTACTTCAATTATATTAAACGAACAAAGTGATGCTCGAGCAACACCTGGAATTTCCAGGATACCCAAGTTACTCACCAACAAACAGCAGAAGTATAATGGTTTGGGCTCATTGAAAAGGTCTCAATGAATAGATTATAGATAATGTGAAATGGTGATCACGACGAGGAATGAGGATGCATTAGTAAAAAACCTCACTGTGGGAAAAATACGCGAGACATTAAGATTAAAAAGTTTGAAATAATAATTTAATTTAATTTTTTTTAAACTCCCGACCCAAACAAAAACTCTAAAAAGTAAAAAATAAATATTAATTGGCCTTTTAATTTGAAGGTAATATTTTGATCAAGAACTCGTCATGTCGGGGGACGGTCAATGAAAACGCCAAACAGAGGCCTAGCATTTTCATTAGTCGTCCCCCGACTTGACAAAGATTTGATCAAAATATTTACCTTCAAATTAAAAGGCCAATTTTTTTGAGTTTTTGTTTGGGCCGGGGTTTTTTAAATTTTCAATTTAATTTTTTTAATGAAATTACTTTGAACGGATAAGATCGCGTTTATTACTTTAAAACGCGAATATATATATCAGAACACACTAATAAATTATTAAATATCAGCGTAACGAAATTTAATATATTTCAAATGAGGCCAATGATTATTCTTCGACGTAAATAGAATGTAGTGAATGTAAATGTAGGCGTACAAGAGTGAATTATTTGCACTTCTAGTACCCGCTACAAAGACGGGAATTCGCCCAGCGTATTGTCCAATACGCTGGGCGTTCAGCAAAGTTAAAATAATATTAGTACCGCGTAAAAAGTCTAGATGGCTGTAGTGTTTTGATCTTGATGAAACTATGAAGGTACAGTCGCCAGCAGGTCAAGCTATCCCAAACTGTCAAATTTTCCCAATTAAACGTAAACCTGATTCCTTTGCAATCAAGTTGAAAAACTGTCAAATAAAGTTGACAGATTGGGGTAGCTTGATGTGCTGGCCTCTGTAAGTACTAAGCACATTTTTAATCTTGTTTAGGATTTGATCAGGGGAACGCGGAGGCATTTGGGGCCCCCCAAGACCGGAGGCCCAGGGTGGGCCGCCCCTTTCGCCCCCCTGTTAGTCCGCCACTGCCCCAATCACCCAATTTAAATATTGAGTACCTAAAAGGAATAATACACCATCAGCTGTGATTTAGTTTAGTTACCTACAAACAAAAAAAAACACTTTTACCATGCATTAGTCTTTTGTCATTAATTTTACCACCGTATGGATCGCGGCAGCGCTATCAGCTATGGGTCGTTGACCCCGGAGTCAAGCGACACAGCTGATGCGAAAGAATAATGCATGGTAAAAGCGGTTTTTTTGTTAGTAGGTAACCAAATTAAATTACAGCTGATGGTGTATAATTCTTGTTAGGTACTCAATATTCTATTGGGGTCATAAAATGGGGTCATAAAATTGGGGTCAATAAGATAGATTTAAGAAAAATGGTTTCTTTGCGAAAGTTGTTTGTTATGATGACGACAATCATGTGTTTGTAGCGGCACTACAAATTATAAATGCTTCGCAACAAAATCTAAGAAACGCAAAAAGGAAAGTGGCGCCATCTACAATACAACAGGCGAACAATCAGAGTTTACCACGACACTCGAACGTATACAAAATCCCGACATCAACTGTCGGGCAGTTGCCCGGAAAATATCGGTCACTAACAACCAGTCACCCTATATAATTGGCGAAATGTGTGTTTACTATAGCTACATCTCTGCCTTACCCTTCGAGGGTTACGCGCATGATGTTATGATATATTCAAAGAACGCACATTTTATTTTTTAATGACGCCACGCAATCGTCGCTCGTCGTTGTAATAAAGATCTCAAGTGATTGATAGACTCAATAGGGGCAGGTGTTCGATGTTCGCTAATGGATTGGCATGAATATAAGTGATGGCCATAGGTGACGACATAATTAGTTATTTAACAGACTTAAGCAGAATTATGGACAGCTGAATGATACATAAGAAGATGCCTAACAGATAACTCATAACTTGGTTAATAAATTAGCGATGATCTATTAGCGTTTGTCATTCATGTGAAGTAGATGACTTCCCACAGAAGGCCGTAACGGAAAAACTGTTAACTTGTTTACAGAAAACTGTAAGGATATTAGAGTTAAGAAATAAAGATGGATAAGGTAGTCTGCAAATTTCTTATTTTCTTAAGTGTTAACCGACTTACAACCGACAAAAGGAAGGAGGTTATCAGTTCGATTTTTTTATGTGTGTTCGGGCATAACTACGTCATTATAATCGGATTTGCAAAATTATTATTTTTGTTCGAAAGGGTTTTATTCCGAAATGGTCCCATTTAAATTTCATATAGATCTGATGATGCGTTTCGGAGATAGACAACGGAACTCTTCAAAAGTTCAATTAAAAATTTCAAATACCCCTGACCCAAACAAAAACTCAACTTGAACAGACCCGTGGAAGATGCTCAAATCCTTTCATCAATCAGAAAAGAGCTGAAAATCTTCAAACGGCGGAACCGATTTTGATGAAACATCTAAGAACACTCTCGACTAATTCACCTTTCATACAAGAAAAATACAAAATCAAAGTCAGTTCATCCGTTAGGGAGCTACGATGCCTCAGACACACATAGGTACACACACGCAGACACGTCAAACTCCCCGTCGTTTTTGCGTCGGGGTTAAGAAATGACAGCAAATCAACCGCGATTGCTGCTATCGCATTTGTAAATAAATGCATTGTTTTGACCCCAAGGATGATGAAATTTCGAATTGGTGTGGGGTAGGTAGGTAGGTACTATAGCTAAAAAGTGAAAAATAAAAACAACAACCGACTCCGGTTTTTTTTTTGGAAAAAGATTTTTCATATTATACCTAATAAGAAAGAAAGAAAGACAGAAAGAAAAAATATTTATTGGACTTGCACAGGAATCTTACAAACTTGCTACAGTATAATACGATAATTAAACACATAAAAGAGAAAACACTACTATGCTACACTACTATTAAAATTAACATAAGATTTATACAAAAACAAAAAACAAAAAGTAAAATAAAAAATTTAGTCCTGTGCGAAGCCAAAAGGTCACTATCTCAGCATGATGCTGCCACATTTAAAAGTGTCGCAGCGCTGGTATTCTGATAGGGCCCGCAACAACTCAACAACAACATACAACCTGACACTAACCTGTAAATTACAAAAAAACGTAGGAAAATTTTATTTTTGTGGGCTGCCTTAGCGACTGTCAGTGTGTACGGTTTCGGGACGAGGTGCATAACGGCAATGGGGCTTGCTGGAATCAGTATTGCCAACTCATATAAATTTGAGTCGCTAGACTCAATATTAAAAGTCGTCAGATAAGTCGCTAAAACATTTTTGTCGTCAAATCTTATTTTTTGTCGCAAAGACAAACGAAAGTCGTCACTTCTAGCGACAAAGTCGCTAAATTGGCAACACTGGCTGGAAAATGGCGGACCAGAACCTTGTTGCGGGGATTTCCCGGATTCTTGACCTATGTAGCAGTGATCATTCTGTTTTATTCGCAGTAAAAAAAAAAAAACTGCCGCATAAGGACTTTCGTTAGCAAAAAAAATATAAAGCACCTTCCTACCTATTAGTCGAATCAGTTACAGTTAGGTACCGCTATATACGACTCATAGGCACAGGCACACAATACGTATACCCACATTGCAATAAAAGGGTGTTGCATATGAAAAATGCATATTCTTAGTAGTAGCAAGATGAAAAAAAAAAATGCTACATTTGTACGTCGTTAACCTCTTTCTCATATTCTAATGAGATTTTAAAGACTTTATGCATTAGTTAACAAAGGTACCTTCTAGTTTTGCACGTAAAATAGAGATTTCTTTTCAAGTACCAACCTACTCGTAGATGGTGAATTTGAAATGCGAACTTTATAAATAGAACTGCTGGATTCAATTAGAAGCATCTTGTACTTATCGAATAGGTAAAATGATATTCCAGTCATTTTGTTTTTTGGCCAAATGTAGCTATTTGCTTCGAACTGATAGCATATTTTGTAGGCAACAGTTTAAAAAAGCATCAAAGCTTTCACCCAAGTCGTACCTACGTCTCATTAAGTATAAGTGTACATATCTACAGGTATTTGTCGTAGTTCTTCTCAATTCCACGCGTCGTAAAGTACGTCTAGGAGGTAGTTTATCAATAAATCCTTTCATTATTACATTTCGTCGCGCACAGCAGTGTTTTATTGCTCTCCTTACGAGTAATGCCCTGTCGAGCTACAAGTGGAATAAAGTTTAACTATGCCTGCCCTGTAAGGAACTTGTGGGCAGGTGGAAACGACTCCAGAAAAAGTTATGGATGCAAGTGTTGAAACTAACATGGTTCCAACTGGTTCCAACCATAACTTTAGCATGTTGTGTTTTCTGAACAATTTTTACACTAGCTGACAAAGTGTCGTAAGTCTCTACTCTACCCACGAGCTCTGTGTGCAGTCTACACCTTTTAGGAACACAGGCGTGGTGGCTATTGTATGTAACTACCTATGTATTCATACACCGAAACAGTGCTTATGTAACCTAAATACATAGCTACTTACTTATTCATAATTTACCTATGCATATGTAAATGATGCAATTTTATCGAATCACCGAATAGTTGAGGAAGCTATTCCGATAACATTCAGCAGCTTGCAAACATTCTTCTGGTTTCTTCTGCTCATGCTGTTGTGCAAGTAAGTGTCTGTCAAGAAGGTTCAAACCGGGGCTTACCTACTAGTGACCTCGAGTTTCTGCAGGAGTGCTTAAGTAGCTTCACTCTGAGAGACTCTTTTAATGCGCCATAAATATAAATTAAAACGAGTGCGACCCATAAAATATGTCAAAAATATTTCGTGCAACAAATTTTTATTTTTATGAGCCTTAATTCTTATTTTATGACCGACATTGCGGTCCTAATGGTTTTACCTTCTGAATTTTTCGACGAAATAATCGTTCAGTTTTATGTCACTCTCTGATCGTGTTGAATAGAAAACTATTACCTATTGTGTTTTTAATAAAATACTTTAAGAGTTTCATGTGTCCCTGTTATGTTAGTTCGGTTGAAGATAGCTATTGATACATTACGTATGTATCTATTCTACAGTTAGTTTTTAAAACAAAGATACTAAAAATAATGCTCAAGTTATTTATGTTTATGATAAAGGCAGTTTAGGAAAACGAAATGCAGAACGGTTAAAGAGGGTCATATGTTTCCAAATAAATAGACAAAACCATAAAACATATGTAGGTGCCTAAACTTTCTATAAAGATTGTAAAATCGAAAAATCTTAATAAAAAATGTAAGATCTCTGGTATTTCTTTAAGAATTTATTCACTAAAAAGTTTATAGGTATATCTGTATACGTTCAAGAAAGTGTAACGAGCTCCTATTTATTAAGACTCTCTTAGGAACGGTTACAGTAGCAGCGGACAAATGTACTAAAAAAACAAACGTCATCATTATCGTTCAACTCGATACTTTCTTTCTTCTTTTCTTCTAATATATCACGACAATCTTCTTCTGATTCTGCCGATATCACGTTAAAACCGACTCCCACTAATTAAAATGAAGAATCAGAATTGATTTATTTGGAAGAATGTAGGTAGTTTAAAATAGTAGGTACGATGTTAAAAAAAATAAGCTCAGTTAAGTTAAGTGTAAATTCCTTCCCAACTTAGTGAGCCTATAAAATCGAGAAATTCACAAAGGACGTTTTTGCTTTACCTGTATCATAATCAAGCAAGAAGCGACCAATACAAACTTCTCAGAAACACGTCGCTATCTAGACCGTGATCTTGACACGGTACAATGTTATTTTATATTTATATACAGTGAAACCTGGTTAATTGGGATCTCAAGGGACCAAGGATTTTGTACCATTTAAAGAGGTTTTCATTTATCCAGTTTTCCAATTAGACAGGTTTAAAATTTAGTTGTCTCATTTACAGAGGGCCCGCTTATAGAGGTCGAAATGTACCGTTATTCCATTTATAAAGGTGGAAATTTTGTGAAAGAAATTCAAATGTTTATAAACAATCGTGTCGTAACCTGTCTCAACCTGATAAATTGTCTCACTTATAAAGGGAATTGAGCTCCAGAGTCCCAATTATAGAGGTAAACATCGAAAAAATCCTAGAAATCAAATCTCATTTAACCAAGTTCGAAAAGTCCCATTAACAGAGGTAATTCGATGAAAAAGTGCCGGGACCTCATTGTAGTTCTCAATAATAGAGGTTTCTCACTTATCCAGGTCCCACTTAACCAGGTTTCACTGTACATATATATATTAAATACGAGAGGAAGATATCAAAAAATAATATCCAATCGAGTTCCGACAACGTATCATTTCAATGTATACTTCACTTAGATTTTTTTGTGAAGTTCTGTTCGGTTGCCTACCAACAAACACGAAAAGTTATCTGTGTTAGTATCCTATACCTTTCTACATTTGCAAAATCATTGTCCCGTATTCAGTGGGACCCCGCTCCAATCGCGAGGTCCGTTTTGCCCGGGACTCGGGTCCCGGGCGACGGTTATTGAAAAAGTTAGCGGCGCGGCCGAGGCCTGGCCGTGAATTAATGCCGCGCAAATACGGGAACTCATACTTTACCTTATCGAGAACTGACCCAAAGAAATGTAAGGGATTTCTAAACGAATCTGCGTTTTCCGTACTGATTAAATATTAGACGGCGAATTAAAATGTGATGGAAATTGATTTCTGACTCGAACAGTAGGTATTGGGTGGAAGTATAAGGTAAATATTGAATTTGGAGATAAAATGAAGAAGCTTAATCGTCATACCTCAAAATGACGACACGAATGTGTGTTATACACCTCTGTCTACATCTACTAAGTATACTAGCGTGATGTTCTGTTTACCTTAAAATTATAAATACAGTGTATATTTCTTCCACCTTTTCCATTACCAAGAAAATTAAGCTATCACCGAATAATAAGCAGAATTGAGGGATGACTCGCCGAATTTTAATAGCGTTGCCTCAAATGATGGATCAGGTGGGATGTAGGGTATTGATTGTGTAAACTTTGGTTATAATGAAGTTGATATTCACCCTGCGAATAGAACGGGTCGATGAGGTGTGTATTTTTTTTGTTTTTTGTTTGGTAAATCTTCCAACTACTTCTCCCGCTCTGGGTGGAGCAGGAGTTCCTTCAGTTGCCCGTGTGCCAGGGGCAACGGTATCTCTTTCGAACAACCCGCACCCCTGGCAGGCATCGGCCCTTGTGGACCCCTCGGTCACCTTGTGACGGGTCAGCACAGTGGCCCCGCCGCCTACCACTTTTCAGCTGCAGGGGATAGAGAGAGCGGCCAACGCTATACCGACACTCCACTTCCCCTGCGGCCCCACCGCGTCCGCCATCAAACGGTGGCGGCCCGTCCAGGCCACGGAAGGGAAGGGCGCTACTCAATAGTACCAGCACTCCTCCTACGCCGTAGCCTGTAACCCTCAGCTGCGATGTTTCCCATTCGATATCGCGGCCCACCTCAGTTGCAGTGCACCTCACCGCAACATACTTTTTTGACCGCTACGTCGTCGGCTTTGAGGCAAAAGCCCTGACGAGCGGCCCCACCTTGGGGTTCCTCTTCTCTTCACCGTGGCTGGGAGACCACGGCTACTGAGCCCTCCCGCAACGACAATGCGGGAGGGCTGACCCACTCGGAGGGGATGAGGTGTGTGTCACGTGGAATTTATTCTGGTCGAGTACTTTTTTTAAGTCAGAAGTTGGTAGTAGCTGTAGGGACTACTATCTTACTTATTCCTATTGCTGTAGTCTGGTTTACTGTCGGTCTAATTACAGGCACTGAGACATTTCAGATTTGTCTCTGAGAAACAGCAACGTGTCTGTGTTGATCATTTACTATTTGGGGGGCATTTAAAAATAAACACCTCATATATTTTGGAGGTGATACAATACCTCCAAAATATAAACTGCGAATAATTGTAAACACGACTTTTGTCACCTTAAATGCCAGGTTTCGAAACCAAATAAGGCGAGCTTTCCGTCCAAGTTTTTAATGGACCACTCTATTTCTGACTCTTGCAGTTATTATAAAACTTTTAAACACGGAAGTCGTTCTGCAGTCTGCACTCGAAACGTGCCGACCAAGTTTAAATATTTAACTTCAGTTTATTTGTGCACGTGGCACATTATTTTTATATTTAAATTGCAATAAGTACAACACTTTTGTTTTAAATTCCATGTTCCTTTACGTGATTTTCAGTGTCACTTTGCAGTCCACGTCGTTTTTGGAAGTTGTTTGTTTATTTTTATTGTAAAAACTTTTTATTTTTCACCTTTTGGTTTTGGTACCTACCCAACACCAATTCGAATACCGCTACTTACTATGTAAACAACAGTGAAATAAAGTGTTATAATATAAGATACAAAAAGTAGATTAATTACGTATTATTGAAGCCAACTAAAACTACCAAACACACAAGGCTCATGAAAATTGGTGGGTCATACAGATGTCAATGTGTACGCTTTTAAAATAAACTTCCAAGCCATGCTCAAGATCTAAGTCTCAATAAATTAAAATCATTCATTAAACGTAAGTTGTGCCTGAAAGCCTTTTATACCGTTAAAGATTATATTGAGGACAAAAAAGCTTGGGATTTACCTGCTCCAATTTTTTGCATACTGAATGTTCTTTTTTGTTTTTGCAAACTTACGAGTATATCTACTTTTTGACATTTGATAATTAATATACACTTTGACATGAATATTTACTTTGAGAAGTATAATATTATTTAATTATTGTTTAAACTATTGTGAATGTGAGGATTATGTGGATCATGTGTTGTTTTTGTGTTTCATTTGTTTCTCAGTTAGTTTTTAATGTTAACCTGGCAGTTTGAGTACTTTATGCGGCCTACCCAAATGTCCTTTCTTTTGGTATTGTTCGTCAAATCGTTGAACTCCTCCAGTTCTGAGCTGCATGATTACTGATAAATTCGTGCACTGATGGGACAGTTAAAATCTGTGGGGCTCCTCAAAAGACCATTTCAGACAGATAGGAAAGGCCGACCTCATCTAGTTTAGAAAAATGTGAGTATGATTGACGTGTGAAAGTGTTTGTACAAACCTACTTACAGAAATAAAATCATTTATCATTTACCATAGCAAAGTTATTATAATAGATATAGGTATATACAGTTGTGGTCAAATAATTTAGAACGATTTGATATTCCCGATTTTTTTATATCTAAATCATGTCATGTGTAGTTACGTGTTCCTTCTTAGAAGTAACTTAGTTATGTTATGAAAAAGGCCACATGAATAGAGCAAACGGGATTAGGAATATAGAATGAAATCGTTATATTTTTTTTACAAATTTTATATATTCTCAACAGTATCAAATTCAAATGGTAGGTAATGAAGCTGGAAAAATAAATATGAACGATTTATTAAACTGCTCGAGAATTGTTTTTTGAAAATTAGATTAAATGAAACGCATTAATGTGAAGTGCGTAAAGAGCAAAACTATTTAATACATGTTAAGCTAAAACTAATAGTTAGTACCATGTCCACGGCTTTTAATTACTGCTTTACACCGGCGAGGCATTGACTCTCTCAATTTTTGACATTTCGCAACAGAGATAGAGTTCCATTTCCGTTCCAAAACGTCGTACAGCTCTCTTAAATTGCCATACTGTGGATTTGAAACCTTTTTTGGATTTTGCACCAAATATGCTCTATTGGGTTTAGATCTGGGCTGTTAGCTGGCCAATCAAAGACAGAAATTGATTGCGATGTGAGAAATTGCTTAACGGTGCGTGGAGTATGCTTTGGATCATTGTCGTGCTGGAATGCCCAAATAACCGGAAGCACGTCTTTAGCATAAGGTAACATTGTTTCTTCCAGTATATTATTGTATTGGAATTGATCCATTTTTCCTTCTATCAGCTTAACAGATCCAACACCATGTGTAGAAAAGCACCCCCAAATTTTCACATTTGCCCCACCATGCTTTAATGTCTTTTTTATATACTTAGGGTCGAAAGGTTTATTCGGAGGGCGTCGTACATATAACGTTTTCCATCAGATCATACCCTGTTTATAATAGTCTCGTCAGAAAAAGGAATATTTTTCCACTGTCTAGCTGTCCAGTTTTCATGCCTTCTTGGAAATGCAAGCCGGGCTTGCCTATGGCTCCTTTTCAACATGGGCACCTTCCTTGCTATACTTCCGTGCAACTTTTCTTCTATCAAACGCCTTCGAACAGTGCGCGCAGAGATTGCTGAACGCTTGTTTTCACCGAAATATTCTTTTCTCAGCTCATTAGACTCTTTACAAGGATTTTTTTGCCAAATCTATATAACTAAAAAGAAAAGTCCTGACTGACTGACTCATCAACGCCCAGCCCAAACCCTTGGACCTAGAAATTTTTCACAGAGGCTCCCTTTATAATGTAGACAATGAATAAGGAAGGATTTTTCGAAATTCAACCCCTAGGGGAGTTAAATAGGGGATGAAAGTTCCGCGCGGGCAAAGCCGCTGGTAAAAGCTAGTGAACGATATTTCGATCACCTCGACGAGATGACTTTCTCTGTTTAGTTACACACGGAACTTTTGAAGTACCTAGTTTGATACGTGGAAAAATCATTCACAGCATGGAAAACCATCGTTTTTGAGTCATTCACATGGTCGGCTACATTTTCATATGAGCAATTCTTCTCGCGAAGTTTTATTATTAATGTAGATTTATCACAACTTTTATTTTTCCCAATTGTTTTTATTTGAAGCAATCACCTTTATGACTTTTACAGCACTAAATGGCGCCAAAATTATACGAATAGTGACTTACAAACCACAGAGCCTAAGAGTGTTCTATAATTAAATTTGAATAAAAAATAAACGATACTGCGTTCTTAATTATGTGACCAGCCAGTAGTAGTAATACTAGGTTCAGATCTAATGTATGAAGTTTATGTATAATTTTTTTAGCCAATCATGTGTATCAACAAATGTACCGTTAGTATGGAAAAGTTTTGCGATACCAAATTTAAATATTTTTTTTTGTATATCTCTATACAAAAAAATATATTTAAATTTGTTAGTTTAAAAAAACGTACCTTTAAATACGCGTTCTTAATTAGATACTCGTGTATGACCACCACTGTGTATGTATGGGATAACTTAGGGAGTGGGTTAACTTAGGGACGCTTTTGAACAAAAAATATATTTCAGAATCAGTCCATACGTCTTCGAGTAATCGGGGAAAATGCATTAAAAATGAATGAATCCGACTAAGAGCCTACTCCTTTTCCTGACGATGTTAAAGTGGTAACTTACTCAAATAAGTTCAGGATTAAATCATAACTGATTCAAGTTCTTCCTAGGGCCGATATTGACGATAATTACAATAATAGCAATTAAAAAAAAAAATGAATCAAGTGAATATACACTATTTAAGGCCGACACATACGTCCAAAAATGATCTAAATTGTCAATAGTTAAAGATATCAACATTATTTTCCTAACTCTGAAAGCCACCACAGCGTGAAAGGAAAATATAAATGATTCCAGTATATTATAGTGTAATATTTCATTTGAAACAGTTTGTCAGCGGTCGGATGGTTGGGTTCATCTCGTTAAACTAAACTTACGCTCACCTATTAAGTATGCTAATAGCAATAGGATTGGGAAATGAAAAAGCAATGAAGACGTAGGTATGATCTTTATTAGCACCGTTCATTCAAGGGCAAATATAATCACCATTCTCTAAATATGACAAAACAACTGGAGTTAAATAATTTGGTATATCTTTACCATAAATAAAATCTAGATGACCAAAAGTTTTATCAGAAAGTACGCATAGTGAGGCGTTTGGTAATTTAGATACAAGTGTTTTTACGTCTGTAACATTAGCCACGTAATCGTTGTCGCTCGCTAGAAATATCCATTCCATCGAGATACCAGACAAGTTGTATAACGGCGGGCTTGTCCGTCCATATGTAATAAGATTTCTGAAAAACCCAAAATCGTATTCAGAAAAGCCATTATTGTGCATTTGCCCCCATCTAATAAAGTTTCTGAGCGAAGTTCCAGAGGGAGTGTGACCCACTACTACGGGCAAAACATCTTTAGTGATCTGGAATTCATTGTAACCTAAAACTGCGAATATGAGGAAAGAGCAAAACGGATATGCTAGGTCAGTGCTTCCGCACAATAATTCTCCTGTATTTTGCAGTAATCCATTCCGTTTCAATACTTCTTTATTTAGGAACGAGTCTGTTAGTGATAACCCTGGGGCAATTAAACTTTGGATCTTAATCACAATAAACCTCGCATGTTCTAACCACGCTGTCGGTGATAAGCCGAAGCCAACTTTGATCTTAGCATTGTATTCAGGCTTCTTGGAGCAAAGAATTAATAACATACTAACTCCTTGTGAATGAGCGACATATGATAATTGAGTTTCATTTGTCTTAAGTAAGACATAATCTATGGCTGCTGGCAGATCATAAATGGCCATTTCATCAACAGAAAAGTCCCAGAATGCTGAATCTTTGTCGGGATTATACGTAGTGTGGTTTCTGCTGTAAAAGTTTCCTCTGACGTTGGGAACCCAGATGTCGTAACAGTTGTCAGAGTAGACGTAGCAGTGAGCCTTCCCAGGTCCCGGTATGAGGCAGTCGTCACCACTGAGGTAGAGGCCGTGCATGAACATTAAGACGCCCTTGGAAGTTTTGCAGGATTCTTTGACAGGTATTCTGAAAAGTCCCAAGATATATCCATCTTCAGTGGTGACGAAATGTTGCTCAGCTGTGTAACCATCGTAGCCAGCAAGTTCCACAAATGTCAAATCTTGTCTTGGTGATAGTCCAAATCGAGAGGCGATGTCATCATCGCAGAAAATTGTGTGTATTGAGCAGAGCAGGATTAGGGCGTAGAGAGAATTCATACCTGACGTAGTGTTCCTGAAAGAAAAAAGATATCAAAGTTAGACTCGAACGAAGTACTTTGTACTGGGGCAGTCATAATTTGTATTTCTTTTCATTACCATCATATCAACAGTATACCAAGTCTCAGTCAAGAAAACAGCAGTAAAATTATAATTAGATACATCGCTATCCGTTCTTTGAGCAGTTAGCGACGGTTCATAGTTAGTAGGAATAACAACAATGCTTACGTAAATATAAAGCCCTGTTTGATTTTCATAATCATCGCTTCAGCCGAAAGACGTCCACTGCTGGACATATGTCCGAGCATCGCCTTAGCGACTGGTCCCGCACTGCCCAGTGCCCACTGCTCATATCTTGCGGCCTCGCGTAACCTTTACTTTGCTACAGGTTCACCTTATCAGGGCCTACGTACACCAGGCGTCTTTAAGAACTGGCCAAGTGCGAGGCGGATTCGCGCACGAAGGGTTCCGTACCATTATTTATAAAAACGGCAAAAAAATCACGTTTGTTGTTTGATAGCCCCTCTTAAATATTTATTTTATTCTGTTTTTTAGTATTTGTTGTTATAGCGGCAGCAGAAATACATCATCTGTGAAATTTTTCACTGTCTAACTATCACGGTTCATGAGATACAGCCTGGTGACAGACGGAGAGACAAACAGACGGACGGACAGCACAGTCTTTGTAATAGGGTCCCGTTTCACCCTTTGACTACGGAACCCTAAAAGACTTAGGTGCATATTAACACCTACATACCATGAATCCAATCTATTGATGTTTAAGGGCAGATCATAGCATAATCAGCCTACAGCATTCCCACTGCTAGAACACAGGCCTCCGCTCGGTGAGAGGGAGTTGGCTGTTACCTATCGAGCGGGCCCAGTGCGGGTTGGTAGATGTCACATGTCTTCACATTTTTTATTCTTAGACACGCCGGTTTCCACACAATGTTTTCCTTTATCTTTTGGAGAGCAGTGGTGATGAAATAATTTACTCAAAGTAAAGCTTTTGTCTGGGTTCGAACTCAAAACTTACAAATGCCACTGGGCCACCATAGCTAAGGGACGTAACTGCACTTCTATATTTAAGAATTTCTGGCTAAAATTCTACTTCCAATGCATTTAGCACAAACCTAAAACCTGACCAACTGACCTAAAATGATCACTTTGTAATCGTTTACCTAGGACGCAGAAAGTACACAAATTGTCGTGCGCATGTTTAGAAACTGTCTAGTCAAGGATCTAGGTCTTAGGGATCTAAGACCAAAACCTGATGAAAAGTAGCGATTTGTCATCGAAACTAGGCATAATAAGTAACATGATAGGCGCCCCAGATAGGCGCTTTACATCAGAAAAAGGGAACTGAATTTGTATGACATTTTCTGCCAAAATAACCGGAACCTAATTGGAGCTGATAAAAATACTTAAATACTTTCACATTTTTCAGCACATGGCGCGACTGACGATGATGACTATCAGCGGTACAAATGAAAATAAAAAAGGGACTTACCTTTTCCTTTCCATGAGTTTCTATACGCTCAGAACCAGTTGACTCATCTGATAACTAATTAAAGCAATTTATTTTTCAAGATATCCGCCTTATATAGTACCCGAAATATTACTTTATTCAACGTTTTGTAAGATAGTTACGATGCGGGCGTTTGAATGAATAAAGGCATCTTCACACGACTAATGGTCTTTCCTGACTATAATTTTATAGTAGGTAGATTTAGAACTACGTACTATAAAAGCTACTAGAGACTACTAGTTGATATAGTTACTTCTAAACTATGCGGCTCTAACAAGCTATGATAGCTTGGTTTAGCCGCATCGTTTAGAAGCATTGATGAGGAAAATAGCCTCAAGAAGACCACTTTCAAAAGTAAGATAAAACTGAACTTGCATAATATCTACTTACGAATCGTGTCATCGTTCATTGGGACCCACACCCAATGCTTACCCACTCGTACAGTGTAACAGTAGAGTTATCTTGTTACACTGTGAGTGTTGAGTGAAAGTCAAAGTCTTTGGAGTTTTGAAGAAGACAATTTTGGTCGACGACGCTTTGCTTTGAGCTCAATTTTTTGTTGTTTTGCAGTAGCAGCCCGTAACTCAATAGGTGAACGACTGTACACCACTTTCTAGTCACCACCATTGACTGTGCATTCGTCCAAAATATATGTTCGCAATCTGTATTCTACTATCGCCGATTCTTTTTCTTTTAGCTGCTTATCGGCCTCTTCCTTCGCCATTTTCTTCAGTTGGTATACATCGTTTCTTTCGGTCCATCTCTTTGGATTTATTATCCCTTCTGTAGCAGTAGCGGTTGGAGACAGTATGAAAAAAATCCCGGTATTTGATAGAAAAAGAACCACCATGTGCTAGAAATTACTTGGAAGATACGACGTACTTTCTCATGATAGGGTATTCTTAAAATTGCTCTATGAAAAATAAATGTATTTAAGGCATAAAGCCAGCCTAAGTAACAAAAGTACCTAATTAGTAATTGAATGTCATGTACTCACAGTCTGTTCCAATATCTACATAGTCATAATTTGAACATGTGGTATGAAAGATCCTGCTAAGTTTTGTCAAAATTCAGAATAATTGTGTATCATTTACACAGAATACAAGTGAATTAAATTTATAGATTACATAGTTACAATGATTAGGTAGTCTATTTAATAGTTATTTATGATACTGCAGGTGCTCTAAGTTGGTTTCTACAAACGAGTAGACGAATATTTACAAACTCGTTCGTCTCGGGCTCACCATAGTCCAATGTAAATACCAATTTCTGCACGTGTGTCATACAATGTTTTTCAGCACATTTGCGAGACAGTACAATAAGTAATAGTCTTCCATGGTATCAAATTATTGTAAATCATTAAATAGCGCTCTCGCGATTTTGGCGGCAAGAGACCGTTTTCTGCAATTGCGCCTCATTCATAATATCACGTGGAGTAGATTCCATATTAATATCAGATTCCTCGCTTGAACTCATATTATTATTTTGTTTTTATATATCAATCGGAAAGTCGCAACAATCTTTGACTTGTAGGCCTTACAGACTGTAGATTTGTAGACGATTTTCTATTCTGGATTCGTCTAAGTACCTGGTACTTATTTACAGACCTGCACTGTCCTCCCATACATTTTATATCTGAAAACATTGTTAAAGCCAATCATTTTTAAAAGAGTAACCGTGCAGTTTCTTGCCGGCTCTTCTCCATAGGAAACAACATTTTGGAACCGTGCACCTAGCTTCTGACGTTTCATAAGTGCCCATGCAGGTTTATATGAAATAAAAATATTTTGATTTGATTTGATTTGATTTGACTTTTCTAATATGAAAATGGCGCGAATTTGTGAATGGCGCCACATGCATGTGGTGAAAATTAGAACTACATCTTTCGTCGCATAATACTCTTTAGTTTTAAAGTGAGTCAAACGCACAGTCACAGTCAGCTTATTTATTCTCGTAATATGAAACTCCTTGGTGGAATTCTTATATTTAATGGGAAAAAAAAACCGTAAAGAATACGCACGGTGATAAACAATGGGGTATGCGGGAGTTTTTGGCGGGATCGCGTTGGAACATGTCGCACGAATTTTCATTTTCATGAAATTTTGTGAAATAACGAATGAAATTGTACAATTTTGGTAGTGAATTATTCAATTTAGTTACTTGTGAGTGCACAAGTTTAGTGTAGTGAAGGTGAAAATAAGTGAATAACGTGGACTTTTCGTGTTCCCCCCAAAATCTAATAGATTGTTGTAATAGTTATTTTCAACACATTTGCTCAAAAACTGCATTTACGAAGCCTGTATACATGGTTCGAAAGTTAAAAATTACGCACTAATACAACGGAACGTGCGGTAAAATAGGTACTCTCACCTAAGTACCTATTTTACCGCATACCTCGTTGTATGGCACCGTGCGTATTCTTGACGGTTTTTTTTTTAATTTCCATAAAATATTATAAGAATTTCGTCCAAGGAGTTTCACATTACGAGAATATATAAGCTGACTGATCGAACCTCCTTGGAAGCGATTTTGCTCAATACGTTTGTCTCACTTTAATAATAAAGAGTAAATGAGATGAAAGATGTAGTTCTAATTTTCACCACGGGCATGTGGCGCCATTTGTAAATTCGCGCCATTTTCATATTAGAAACGTCAAAGATTGTTGCGAGTTTCCGACTGATATTTATATACAAACTTTTATTATGAGTTCAAGCGAGGCAACTGATATTAATATGGAATCTACTCCACCTGATAATTCGAATGAGGCGCAAATTACAGGAAACTGTCTCTTGCCGCCAAAATTGGAGAGCGCTATTTAATGATGTATAAGTTTGTTTAATTACATATTGTACTGTTTTCTCTGCACGTGTGTCATACAGTTTTTCAACACATTTGCGAGAAAACAGTACAATATGTAATGAAACGAACTTATACATAATTAAATAGCGCTCTCCGATTTTGGCGGCAAGATACCGTTTCCTGCAATTTGCGCCTCATTCAAAATATCACGTGGAGTAGATTCCAGTTTCGTACGCCCTACGATTCATGCTTGCTAAATATCAGTTTCCTCGCTTGAACTCATATTTTAAGTTTGTTTAAAAAATTAGTCGGAAACTCGCAACAATCTTTGACGTATCTACTAAGAAAATGGCGCGAATTTGCAAATGGCGACACATGCACGTGGTGAAAATTACAACTACATCTTTCATATAATTTACTCTTTAGTATTGAGCAAAAGCGCTTCCAAGGAGGTTCAATCAGTCAGCTTATTTATTCTCGTAATGTGAAACTCCTTGGACGAAATTCTTAATATTTTATGGAAATTTAAAAAAAAACCGTAAAGAATACGCACGGTGCCATACAACGGGGTATGCGGTAAAATAGGTACTTAGGTGAGAGTACCTATTTTACCGCACGTTCCGTTGTATTAGTGCGTAATTTTTAACTTTCGAACCATGTATACAGGCCTCGTAAATGCAGTTTTTGAGCAAATGTGTTGAAAAGTTACTACCGCTTTACAATAACTTTGATTTAACTTCAACTTGACTGACTAAAGACGACTATGATTTTTTGTAACTTCGTGCCTAATAACGGGCTATTTACTTGATCGAAAAGAAAAATTACTTGACACTGGCAAAATGCACAAACCGTGCGAAGACATACCCAAAAAAAATTAAAACGGGGTATGTGGTACAATAGCTACTTAGGTGAGAGTACCTATTTTACCGCACGTTCCGTTGTATGGTGCGTAATTTCTAACTTTCGAACAATGTATCCAGGCTTCGTAAATGCATTTTTTGAGCAGAGGTGTTGAAAAATAATTTACGTAAAGTATAGCGCCTGTCTGGGTTCGAACCTACAACCATCAACTCGTAGGCCGCGATTGTTACCACTAGGCCACCACTGCTCTTACATCTGCGCTGGATGAAATATGACTGGGAAATAAAAGAACAATGATGAAATATTCTTTATTAACACGGTTCATCTAGGGCACGTGTAGCGACCAGTCTCTAAATAAAAGAACAATGATGATATATTCTTTTCAACACATTTGCTCAAAAACTGCATTTACGAAGCCTGCATACATGGTTCGAAAGTTAAAAATTACGCACTAATACAACGGAACGTGCGGTAAAATAGGTACTCTCACCTAAGTACCTATTTTACCGCATACCTCGTTGTATGGCACCGTGCGTATTCTTTACGGTTTTTTTTTTAATTTCCATAAAATATTATAAGAATTTCGTCCAAGGAGTTTCACATTACGAGAATAAATAAGCTGACTGATCGAACCTCCTTGGAAGCGATTTTGCTCAATACGTTTGTCTCACTTTAATAATAAAGAGTAAATGAGATGAAAGATGTAGTTCTAATTTTCACCACGGGCATGTGGCGCCATTTGTAAATTCGCGCCATTTTCATATTAGAAACGTCAAAGATTGTTGCGAGTTTCCGACTGATATTTTTAAACAAACTTTTATTATGAGTTCAAGCGAGGAAACTGATACCTATTAATATGGAATCTTCCACCTGATATTTTCAATGAGCCGCAAATTGCATGAAACGGTCTCTTGCCGCCAAAATTGGAGAGCGCTATTTAATGATGTATAAGTTTGTTTAATTACATATATTGTACTGTTTTCTCGCAAATGTGTTGAAAAACATTGTATGACACACGTGCAGAAATTGGTATTTACAAACTCGTGACTAAGGTAAGCCCTCGACTTCGTCTCGGGCTTACATTCGTCTACTCGTTTGTAAGAACCAACTTACCGCACTAGTATTATAGAGGTATGAGGAACAGGGTGTAAAGTTCGCTCATCCTCTATTGAAAAGGAGGATCCTCCGACCAGACGGGTATTGTTTCTGGTCCGGGCAACTGCCCTACAGTTGATGTCGGAATATTTTATCTATCTGAGTAGCGTGGTAAACTCTGATTGCGCGATGTAGAATTGCTCAGTTAGTTCGCCTGTGGCATTGTAGATGGCGCCACTTTTCTTTTTGTGTTTCTTGATATTTGTCGTGAAGCATTTTTATTTGTAGTGCCGCTACATCACTCCCCCCCGGAGACCGGAGGTCGATAGTGGGCCGAGTCAGTGCATGTTATGCATGCTTGCCAGTGCCAGTTGTGGTTCCAGTGGGTCGGAACCGGGTGTCACATAGTTCGCGGTGAGTCGGAACTGTCTGCGACGATTCCCCAGTGAGTCGGGGTTGCGCTGCGTTATGCTCCAGTGAGTCGGATCTGGTACAGCGCTGGGTTGAGAGGTTGAGGCTGACTGCTGGCGTCGACCGGGAGATTGGGCTCTCGACCGGCCGAAAGTGCAGTGTGCTGGGCCATGGTTGCTGATGAGGCTGTGGGTGATGACCAGGCATGCAGTTCGCTGCATGCAGGTGGTCAGGATACCCGTTGAAGCCGTGGGTGCTGGCTGGCTGTGTGAATCGCCGCTCGAAAGCTTGAGGAAGTGGACTTGATTTGATGAAGATGACGTCACGCCGAAGTATTGCACGAAGGCTGCGCTGACGTTCTTTCACGGGGTCACCAGTATAGAGGTATGAGGAACAGGGTGTAAAGTTCGCTCATCCTCTATTGAAAAGGAGGATCCTCCGACCAGACGGGTATTGTGTCTGGTCCGGGCAACTGCCCTACAGTTGATGTCGGAATATTTTATCTATCTGAGTAGCGTGGTAAACTCTGATTGCGCGATGTAGAATTGCTCAGTTAGTTCGCCTGTGGCATTGTAGATGGCGCCACTTTTCTTTTTGTGTTTCTTGATATTTGTCGTGAAGCATTTTTATTTGTAGTGCCGCTACAGTATCATAAATAACTATTATTAACACGGTTCATCCACGGCACGTGTTACAACCAGTCTCTAAATAAAAGAACATTGATGATATATTCTTTATTAACACGGTTCATCCACGGCACGTGGAACGACCAGTCTCTAAATATTACAAAACAACTGGAGTTAAATAATTTGGTATATCTTTACCATAAATAAAATCTAGATGACCAAAAGTTTTATCAGAAAGTACGCACAGCGAGGCGTTTTGTAATTTCGGTACCAGCGTTTTAATGTCTCTAACATTAGCCACATAATCGTTGTCGCTGCCTACAAACATCCATTGTATCGAGATACCAGACAAGTCGTACAAAGGAGGGCTCGACTGTCTATATGTAATAATATTTTTAATTATACCATACTCGTATTCAGAAAAGCCATTATTGTGCATTTGCCCCCATCTAATGAAGTTTTTAAAAGAAGTTCCAGGTGTGACCAACTACTACGGGCAAAACATCCTTAGTGATCTGGAATTTATTGTAACCTAAAACCGCGAATATGAGGAAAGAGCAAAACGGATATGCTAGGTCAGTGCTTCCACACAATAATTCTCCTGTATTTTGCAGTAATCCATTCCGTTTCAATACTTCTTTATTAAGGAACGAGTCTGTTAGTGATAACCCTGGGGCAATCAAACTTTGGATCTTAATCACAATAAACCTCGCATGTTCTAACCACGCTGTCGGTGATAAGCCGAAGCCAACTTTGATCTTAGCATTGTATTCAGGCTTCTTGGAGCAAAGAATTAATAACATACTAACTCCTTGTGAATGAGCGACATATGATAATTGAGTTTCATTTGTCTTAAGTAAGACATAATCTATGGCTGCCGGCAGATCATAAATGGCCATTTCATCAACAGAAAAGTCCCAGAATACTGAATCTTTGTCGGGATTATACGTAGCGTGGTTTCTGCTGTAAAAGTTTCCTCTGACGGTGGGAACCCAGATGTCGTAACAGTTGTCAGAGTAGACGTAGCAGTGAGCCTTCCCAGGTCCCGGTATGAGGCAGTCGTCACCACTGAGGTAGAGGCCGTGCATCAACATTATGACGCCTTTGGAAGTTCTGCAGGATTCTTTGACAGGTATTCGGAAAAGTCCTAAGATATATCCATCTTCAGTGGTGACGAAATGTTGCTCATGGTTACAACGTATTCAGCAAGTTCCACAAATGTCAAATCTTGTATTGGTGATAGTCCAAATCGAGAGGCGATGTCATCATCGAGAGAATTCATATCTGACGTAGTGTTCCTCCCCCCCGAGTGGGTTCCCGCATTGTCGTTGCGGGGGGGCTTAGTAACCGTGGTCTCCCATCCACGGTGAAGCCAAGAGGAACCCAACGGTGGGGCCGCTCGTCAGGGCTTTTGCCTTCAAGCCATTGACGTAGCGGCCAAAAAGTAGGTTGCGGTGAGGTGCACCGCAACTGAGGTGGGCCGCGATGTCGAATGGGAGGCATCGCGGCTGAGGGTTACGGGCTGCGGTAGAGGAGGAGTGCCGGTGCTTCTGAGCAGCGCTCTTCCCTTCCGTGGCCTGGACGGGGCCGCCACCGTTTGATGGCGGACGCGGTGGGGCCGCAGGGGAAGAGGAGTGTCGGTATAGCGTCAGCCGCTCTCCCTATCCCCTGCGGCCGAAAAGTGGTAGACGGGACGGCGCGTTGTGTTCCTCACGCGCGCCGTCAAAGATGTCAGCAACCACTGGTGGGGTCCGCAAGGGCCGATGCCTGCCAGGGGTGCGGGTTTGTTCGAAAGAGATACCACGGCTCCTGGCATACGGGCTACTGAGGGAACACGGGTGGGTTTTAGTCAGTAAAAGTCTGACACGCCCTCCTGCTCTACTCAGCAGGAGAAGTCATTTGATGATTTCCCACCCAAAAAAAAAAAAAAACGTAGTGTTCCTGCAATAACAAAAATGAAATTACAAAATCGGTCTGGACTTTATTTTGTGTTTTTATTTATAAGAATTATTATTTGTCTTCAAAGCAGTGACGACATTAATAATTCTTATAATTTTACTGACTTTTTTACCATTATACGAGTGGTATGGTGTATCAGTCGAACAAATAGTTGTAAAATAATTATGAGATAAATAATTAATAGAATATATTTATGAGAACATTATGTTTGTTCGGAAAAATCTACATCTTTTTAGTAAGATAAGTGACAGGCATAATTATAACACTAGAAATAGGAACAAATTAGATCAACCACGTTTCAGATTGTCTAAAGTACATACTTCTTTTATGGGGTACTGTGTAAAATGTTATAATAAACTACCAGTCGATATTCTTGAACTAAGTGAAAATAAATTTAAGTCATGCATTAAACGCACACTATGTAGACAAGCATATTATAAGTTAGATGATTATATCTTAGATAAAAATGCCTGGCTTAATGCTGGTCCTGCTCCACAGCCACCTGGGCTTACTAATTAACATTTTAATATTTGGAAGAGATGCTTCCCCCTTTTCTTTTTTTTGTGTTTTCTGACATTACGAACACTTCTGTTCCTATTATTATTATTTTTTCTGACATTGCGAACATTTCTGTTCCTATTTTTATTAATTTTGTGACATTACGAATTTGTTTTTGATTTTACTGAACCAAGTATTATTTATTAAAATTTCAATAGATACTTACTACTTACTTACTTTTTCTTTCTTTTTGGAAGTCAAATTTTATGAATTTCTCAAGTAGGATTGAAACTATAGTTTTGTATAATTTAGAAGCATTTTGTAATTTTTTTGTAAATGTGAGTACCATGCATCCTTATAATATGTTGTTTTGATGTACGTCGACTTGAAAAAACGTGGTAGTTGAGAGTATGTCATGCTCACTTAAATGTCTCACTGATGGTGGCGTGTGTGTTGGATCATTCGGTTCCCTAGAAAATGGTTGAGCTGGATGGTGCTGATCCATGCGTCAAGTTCGTGAACGGGCGCCGTCGGTTGAGACTGGTCATCTCTTATCTGCCATGGCTTATTTTGTATCTTAATTTTTTTAATTATATTTTTTCACATTGTTCTCACATATAGAAGCACCAAGAATAATGTTCCCAAAATTTTGTAATACCCACGATTTAAAAGAGTGTCCTTGGAGTTTCTTGCCCGTTCTTCTCCAGAGAGATCTACGTTTTTGGAATGGGCACCTAGCTTCAACTTCGATTTTTGTTTGACAATTCAAAAGTGCCTGTGAAAGGTCTAATTGAAATAAATGCTTTGAGTTTGAGTTTGAATTATTTTCTCAAGAATTGAAGAAATAGCAACAGTTGTGTTTATCTCGTGTCCATGTAAATATACTGCTATTTTGGTGTAGTTGTTGTAAACGGGTTAAGACCTGATAAGGCGCTCACTGATAATTAAAAATGTCTTCAAAAACAAAATGTGTTTCCACCTCCCTACCCGATTCTTTTGAAAAAGTAAAAGCAAAGGTAGTGTAGCGGCACTACAAATAAAAATGCTTCGCAACAAATATCGAAAACACAAAAAGAAAAGTGGCGCCATCTACAATGCCACAGGCTAACTAACTGAGCAATTCTACATTGCGCAATCAGAGTTTTCCACGACACTCGAACATATACAAAAATCCCGACATCAACTGTCGGACAGTTGCCCGGACCAGACACAATACCCGTCTGGTCGGAGGATCGTCCTTTACCATCATAGGTACGAGTGAACTTTACACCCTGTTCCTCATACCTATAAAGTAGTACCTATTGTGTAAAATCAATATTTCGCTTCCACTGGAGAACTAGCAATGGGTCAAACTTTGCTATTACATAGTTGCTTTTTGGCGGATGGAAACTAGTAAAGCCACACTTCTCATTTACCTGCGTCACCATGTTGCATTTTTTATAAAGGGGTATCCAATCCAATCTAATTTGTATTGTTTTTTAAATCATATTTTCTCTCAACCTAAGCACCTGCCATCTAATCTCTTCACCCTTGGTTGACTGGTAGAGAAGTCCGCCTTTGTACCATTTTGTGTGCGAGAAGTTTAAGTAAATAAATAAATCCACCTACTTTTTTTTGCATTCTGTCCATTCTGACTTTGACTGACCCGGTTTTTTTGAAGAAAAACTTCGCAAACCTACGCCCATATCGGCGAAATTAGTAAGTTCCATAAAATCCTACCCGTAAAAAGTAAAATAAAAACAAATACTAACCTTTTTCCGCTACATGAGCATGAAGACCCAGTTGACTCCGCAGATGATGGAACTTGCGGTACTTGAATTTCAAGATTTCCGCTTTATATATCTAGCACCCGAAATGTTACTGTATTAATTGCTTAGTTAGATAGTGATAATATGAATTAAAGGCTGTGTCTAATTAGCTGTCCGTCGCGTTGGTTGTGGAAGTACCCATTGTCACTACGGCACGGTTGAGCGATTGACTGCTGCGCTGTGTGTCGCGGGTTCGTTTCCCGCACGGAACAAATATTAAACGACGTACAAGTAGTTGTTCCAAATAGTTTCCGTTATCGAAGCCTTGGCGCGCTGAAAAAACCCGATAACTCATACACACTAACTGACCATGAAACCAGTAAGGTCCTCCTCGAGACTCACTTCCCAGACTGCAACCTCCTGGAGAACAGGACATGGGAGGCGGAGCCAGAATGGACACCTACAGATCAAGACTGGTCCAGAACCCATAGCATAATAACAGAAGAGAGGATAAAGTGGGCTATTAACACGTTTCAGCCCTACAAGTCCCCAGGACTAGACGGTATCTTCCCGGCCCTACTGCAGTGGGGGGTCGACCACTTGACACCATGCTTGGTGAAGATCTACCGTACCTGCATAGCACTTAGATATATACCCCTCGCGTGGCGCGAAGTGAAAGTTATTTTCATACCCAAACCAGGCAGACCTGACTACACACAACCCAAGGCCTATAGGCCCATAAGCCTCACATCCTTCCTACTGAAAACCCTCGAGAGACTCTGTGATAGACATATCCGAGACGGACCTCTCCGGGTAAAACCACTTCACAAACAACAGCACGCATATTCCACAGGCAGATCAACGGAATCCGCACTCCACAGTGTAGTATCCAAAATTGAATGCGCAGTGGACCACAAATGCTCAGCATTGGCTGCTTTCATCGACATCGAAGGCGCCTTTGACAAGACCATGTTTAATAGCATTAGCCTGGCCCTCGACAGACACAAGATAGACACGACCCTGAGTGGGTGGATCACCAATATGCTTAAATTGAGAGCTGTACAAGTCACCGTGAACGACACTACAAGGGCAGTAGTGGCGAAGGGCTGCCCGCAAGGAGGCGTCCTCTCGCCGCTTCTATGGAACCTGGTCGTAGACAGCCTCATCAAATCACTAAATGACAAAGGTTACTTCACCGTAGGCTACGCCGATGATTTAACCATAATAATAAATGGCACCCATGAAAATACCCTATGCAACCTCATGCGCCAAGCCTTGAAAATAGTCGAAGACTGGTGCAACGAACACCAACTATCAGTAAATCCCACGAAAACCGAACTGATTCTCTTCACAAAAAAGAGGAAACTCCCGGAATTACAACTTCCACGTCTGTTTGGCACTACCCTAAGCCTATCAACTGAAACCAAATACCTGGGTATCTTTTTGGACAAACAGCTGAACTGGGCAAAACATATCAATTACATCACTACAAAAGCCAGCATATCCCTGTGGCAGTGCAAGCGAATGCTGGGCAGGAACTGGGGGATTAGCCCCAGAGTCACGTACTGGCTATACACCACAGTTATTCGACCAATTATCACATATGGCTCAATAGTCTGGTGGCCCAGGACAGACCTGAGCACAGCCCAAAAAGACCTTGAAAAACTGCAGCGGTACGCCTGTGTAGCAATCACTAGCTGCATGAGAACTACACCCACCGCTGCCCTACAGGCAATGTTGGGGCTGCCCCCCCTACACCTCATCGTGCGGGAGGAGGCGGCCCTGGCTGCCTTCAGGCTCAACACAGCAGGAACCCTAGGCAAAGACTCTAGAGTCAAGCATACACGCATTAAGGAAGATGCGATCAAACGACAACCAATGATGGCATCATCCTGCGATAAAACCCCGAAACTGCACTGCTTTCAGAAGCACTATAACGTGGCACTGACAGAAGAACAGAATGATCGTTCAGGCCCGGAAGAGCTAAGAGTCTATACAGACGGATCAAAGACTGACTCCGGAACCGGAGTCGGAGTCTTCTCACACGACCTTAACATAAACATATCCAGCCCGCTGGGAATGTTCAACACCGTCTACCAGGCGGAATGTGTGGGCATTATACAAGCGGCTTACGCGATAGAAGCCAGGAGAGTCACAGACACCCACATACGGATACTCTCCGATAGTGCTTCAGTTCTCCAATCCCTAGGGAAAAAATACATAACATCGAGTTTAATACTAGAATGTCACAATGCACTTGAACGAGTAACAGTTTCTCACCGCAACACTGTGACACTGCAATGGATAAAAGGACATAGCGGATCACTAGGCAACGATGCTGCTGACGAACTAGCTAGGAGGGCATCCAGCGCATCAGTCTATGGACCCGAACCCATCGTGCCCATCCCATTTAACCAGATACGCAGGTGGCTTCAGGACTACACACACACACAAGCAGAGAGCTGGTGGACCTCGACACCAGGCTGCAGGCAATCTAGGGAAGCAATGCCATCTTTGAATGGCAAGCTAAGCAGACGTCTGTTACGCCTGGACAGAAAGGACCTGCGTCTGGTGACTGGGACCATCACGGGACACTGCCCGCTAAACAAACACTTCCACACAATAGGCTTAACGGACAGCCCCCTGTGCAGGGCCTGCATGGAGGCTGATGAAACAGTCGCGCATGTGCTTTTCGAATGTACAGGCGTAGCCCAGATTAGAACAGAAACCCTCGGGGCACCCAAATCTTACACGGATGTTCTCAACAAACCAGGAGTTATAGCTAACTTCTGGAGGGAGGTGGGCTGGTTGGAATAACCACTGACGGCCGCCATGGCTCACGCACAATGGTCCACTTAAAGGACTAAGTGCGGAAACCAAACCGTATAACATAGAACATAGAACATAGTAGTTGTTCCGGGTCTGGCTGTTTGTGTATGTGAGTTTAATGTTTATCAACGCACCCACAATACAGGAGAAATTCCTAGTGTTAACAGCATCATCATTTCAGCCGAAAGACATCCACTGCTGGACATAGGGCAATGTTTTTATTAAATACCTCTATCATATTCGGGGATAGGTTATCAAGACTGTTTGAGAAAGTTCTGAAAGTACTTCATATCCTGTGTACGTTTGTTGAGCCTCTCATTGGTTAGAAGCTTGAAAACTTATTTCAAAGACCTTGTAGACTTACTATAAAAAAGCGAATTACGCTATTATCCGTTTTTATACTCGTTGTACTTCAAAGGGGATTTTGGTATCAAAGTAGATACCTAGCATAGAATAGAATGCTCTTCCTTTCCTCTCTTCTCCTTGCTTGTATTATCTTTCTCCCTTGTTCTTCTTTCTCTTTTTAGTTATATTAAAGATTTAAATTTTACAAATTTATTTATATAATCGATTTGTTGTCAGAGCACTCGGAGCCACGAGAGCCAAGTGTATCTTGGGCTTCCTGGCAGAAGAAGAATGGAGGAACCTCACGTCGTGATGTGGTTTCAGTAGATAGTCCACTGATTAACAACAATATCTGTATGAAACCCCCTGCAGACTAAATTTCATGAAAATCGTTGGAGCCGTTTACGAGATTCAGATTATATTTATATTTAAGTATTGATCTACGTATCGTATTACCCAGTAACTGGGTTGTGGAGGTCAGATAGGCAGTCGCTCCATGTAAAATACTGGTATTCAGCTGCATCCGGTTAGACTGGAAGCCGACCCCAACATAGTTAGGAAAAGGCTAGGGAGATGATGATGAAGTATTGATCTACGTGACATTATTTGACATCTGTGAATGTGAGTAGGCATGACTTTATGATTCGTCTGGTGGTTTTGAGTATCTTGTAAATGGCCTACGCAAATGTCCTGCAGATCTGGTAGCGTTTTGTGACGGGTCGTTGAGCTCCCTAAAATAGGGTTGAGCTACACGGTGACTGATACATACATGCCGTCTGTTGGGACAGGTCAGCTCAAAGCTGCAATGGCTCTTTCTTCAAAGGCCCTTCCAGACATTGCCCTGCATTGTTAGTCTCACATAAATTCAAATAATATAATGTTTGGAAATAGACCATGACCTCTGAGTTAGTTTCGGCTTTTCTTCTCAGGGAACAGTCAGCTAGGAATGCCAGCGCCATCTAGTTTATAAAATATTGACGTGTAAAAGTGTCTACTATCTACTTACATATACTCGTAAGTATAAACATTTCATTTAATTTCACAGGAATTGCTCGAGCTAAACGCAGGTTTTATAATGCCTAAAAGATTATGATCCACTGCAGTAAACAAAATCAGAAAAATATATGATAATCTTCAGGATATATGCTAGTTAGATAGTGTGTTGAAAACATAATACAACTAATTTGATACGATAGAAAAAAAAAATCACGAAGATACCTCTAAAAATTTCTTTAACGGTTAAAACCATACTAATATACATGCAATCATTCTTTTTTTTGTCAGATTATTCTACAAGCAAAATACTAGCATATTAGTGTTTTAATTTTTTAGTCCGATAATAGATTTTTTGTAAATCGCATTTCCTTATTTTTTTGTAAATCGCATCTTCTTATTTTCGAACATAATACGTATACATGTGTGCGTAAACGCCCGTGTACCGACAGTGCCGGCCGATGCCTGATGCTATACAAGGTAAGTTTTTAAAAACTTTTCCTGTGTAGTAGGATGTGTCGCGCTTTTCGCCGCATTAATTCCGCTGAGGTTGTTTACTGTTTTCGTAGTCTATTTTATAAATTATTTGATTCTTATATTCTTTCCTTAAAAATTCTTCTTTCTTGTAAATATAAAATTATTTTAGTTCAATAGCGTAAAAAACCTTTTTAATCATTATCAATTTAAAAAAGTTTTTAATCATTATCATTTGTAAAATGGGAAAATAAAGCTAAACCCGTTAGGAGAAGTAAAAAACGTTCATATAAATCAAATGCCGAACATATGAACAATATTAAAAGGTGAGAGCATTTTATTATTACAATTTTTGTATCAAGATATTTCAGAATTTGGAAATGTCGTAACCTTTACGAACTGACTACACAGCCAGTTCGCATACGCTCCGTTTTTTCAACATTTCGCTTAACTGTTACAGTAGCGTAATAGGGGTATAAGTCTAGACTTGCAATGAAGAGTGCTAGGGTTCGAATCCCAGGACATATCGTTATAATTTTTTTATTATATATTTATTAAATACTTTTATAGATAACTAGAAAAAACATTGAATAAGCTATTGCATAGCTTCTATCGCGGGCCTTGGGCGTGGAGACCGAATCCAGAAATTCCGTAACGAAAATAACCTAACTCCGACCGTAGCAACAGGTCCGTTGCATAGCAACGGAGGAATGACATGTTAAAATTGCAATTTTGACTGCTTTATCTGAATTTTCATACACAACATCGTATATTTATGGATAGTTTATGAAATTTTCTTACCGTTTTAGCAGTATTTTAGCCATTTCATACAAAATACGTACACGAAAAGTCACCGCAAATATTTTATGATTTTATATGGCGGCCATTTTTTCACCTCGTGCAATTTTTTCCGTAAAATATATGCGTAAATATATTAAACTGCTTATAACTAATACATAAATAGAAAGTTGATTAACTTTACATACGTAGGTATTCATGCTTGAAATATGCACTTTCACTTCAGCTCAGCAAAAAGCGCCCCCACCGGCTCCCATAAATAAAATAAATAAATAATTAAAATTGCATAAGTTGATAAAAAATGCTATGCAATAGCTTTACCGCGGCAGTCTCCGAGTGCCACACATTTTTTTTTAATTTACAATTATGTGAGAACAAAGAAAATAAATGATTGGATAACTAGTTAGATACCTACAAAATCAAAATCAAAAGTCATTTATTCAAACTAGGCTGAGAGTCAGTAGTTTTCGAACGTCAAAATTACATAAGACAGTCCCCCAAAACCGCCCACCCTTCGACACTTCCTAGTGCTTTAGCTGGGAAGAAGAAGTTGCGCAACAAACTCCCCAGCAGCACAGCTGTCTGATAAGGTGGAAGAACTTGATTCTATACAGCAATAGGTAAGTAATTAAATTTCATCAAAAAATGGAAATTTCAATTTTAAAAATAAAAAAATGGTTTATACAGTCAAATAAACAATGCTATGGAGTAACTCATATAACCTGTCAGTAGGTAAGCTAATTCTGGTGAAAGAACACAAACGTTGTCTTGAGTTAATCACAGCGACCAACAATTCTTATCGTTTAAGTAGTCGTTGATTGAATAGTATGCCTTCGAACAAAGATTTGATTTTACTTTAGCTTTAAACGCATTAAAATGTAAATCTAGCAAAGAAGAAGGAAGCTTGTTATAAAAGGTGATACCGAGCCCAACGAATGAGTTATGAACTTTATGAAGCCGGTGAAAGGGACCACGTAGTTTGTCCTTATTTCTGGTATTAATATTATGAATATCACTGTTTTTAGTGTATAAGTGTATATTTTGCCTAATATATAAGATGTTAGCGAAGATGAATTGTGATGCCACCGTGAGAATACCAATATCTTTAAAAAAATCTCTCAGAGAAACTCTAGCATCTAATTGGTAAATTGCACGTACAGCTCGTTTTTGCAGAACAAAAATATTTTGAATGTCAGCGGCTTTGCCCCACAGCAGAATGCCGTAGGACATAACGCTATGAAAATAACTAAAATAGACTAACCGAGCTGTATCAACGTCAGTGTATTATCTTACTTTCCTGACGGCGTAGGCAGCCGAACTGAGCCTTCCCGCTAGGCTTGATATGTGTGATCCCCACTGAAGTTTGGCATCTACTGTTATGCCCAGAAAAACTGCCGAGTCTACAGTTTCAAGCACCTCATTTTCTAAGACGATGTTGGGTCCCAGATTTTTTACATTCGGCAAAGCGAACTTTATACATTTAGTTTTCTTAGCATTGAGAACTAAATTATTCGTGGTAAACCAATCCGTAACCATTGAGAGTGCATTGTTTACGTCGTCAAGATCTTGTCTATTCCTGTCTACTTTAAAGATAAGAGAGGTATCATCAGCAAACAGTACAACGTCACAGATACCCTTTAAATAGAATGGTAAATCATTAATGTACACTAAGAATAAGAATGGACCCAGTATTGAGCCTTGAGGTACACTAACTGAACTGGTAACTCGGAAGATTTCACACCATTAATATCTACACATTGGTGCCTATTATTTAAATAGGAGTTTAAGTGAAAAGACAGTTAAAGTGGGTAAATGTCTGGTGTTAGTGTGTGGTGTAAGTGTGAGTGAGGGTATGAGTTCTACCAGAGTGTATTATTAACATCTGCAAAGTAAACTTTCTGTTTCCTCATAAGACCGGCCCAGCAACCATTCATTCATAAAGTAACAATGTTATGTTTACATAGTTAGCAAGTGTTGGTAGAACAAAATTAATATGATTAAATGGTTAATTTTTATTAAAATGTATCACAAAAACTGTTTGTTTTACAAATCATGCTGAATTTTATAGTTAAGTACTTATCACAACTTTGGAGAAGGAGTGCAGAAATCGAATAATTTAATATAATAACGCTTTTATTAAGTTTTTAATGAATTACGGTCGAATTTCAACCACTGGGCGACCACTGGTAATAATAAAAACCCATTTACATATTTCAGGCGATGCAGGCACAATACATACTTTTATTACATAAAATAAAATGAAAATATTTTTGACGAAATGATGACTGTGGTCATGTTGCGCTACGTGGTGTCGCTTAACTTTCCACGAAAACGTCGGTACGCCTTTCGGCAAAAACTCTTATTTCATGAAGATTTCTATGTTCTGAATAGGAAACCGCACCACTAGTGACTTGAAGCTTATGTTGTTTGTGCAACTGCTGTGAAAACGAAGAAGGAAAACATCGTGAGGAAACCGGCATGTCCTAGAACCAAACATTCGAAAACATTTGACATCGACCAACCCGCACTTGGGCTCGCGTGGTGGATTATGGCCCACTCCCTGTCTGCCTGCCGGCTTGGAGGCCTGAGTTCCAGCAGCGGGAACGTTATAGGCTGATTATGTATGTACTATGTGTTGTTGTTAGTAGATCGGCTGATTCTAGGGAACACTAGTGACAGCTCACGTCTCATACGTTTTCACGGTGATATTTCTACAGTATGCAGTATGGATCGACGGTATATTTGTTGGTGTTTTATTATTCTACGTCACCAAATAGAATTTGACAGAGCAGCAAGCGAGAGCGGCGGTGGCCAAGTGGTAACGGCCGCGACTTACGAGTTGTTAGTCGTGCGTTCGAACTCAGCCAGGGCATTACTTTGTGTAAATAATTTCATCACCACTGCTCTCAAACGGTGAAGGAAAACATCGTCAGGAAACAATGTCCTAGAACAAAAATTCTTAGACATGTGACATCTACCCGATTTATTACGGCCCGCTCCCTCTAACGGAGAGGAGGCCTGTGTCCCAGCAGTGGGAACGTAATAGGCTGAGTATGTATGTATGTATATGTAAATAGAATTTACAGACGTATACGTAATGGAAGCCAAACTGATCGGTTGCAAGCACTCGCGAAACATTAGGGGAACGCAATGGCGCGGCTGATCCGCTGGACTTTGCTCTACTACATCTATATTCCCAGTAGTTCCACGTAGCTAGTTCCACATAGAACCATTGCAACCTAAAAAATGAATATTTAGTACCATTCGTTCCATGTCATTTTAAAGTAGTTTTACAGCCGACATTTCTGTCATATGGAACTGCTGCAACTATTTAGTTCCATAACATTACAGTTGAGTTCCATATTGTATACTATTGCAAACTTAAAATGTGAAGAATAAATGGTGCCATTAGTTCCATGAAATTTACCACTAGTTTAACTAAATCAACTTCATTTAGTTTCACAATGACGATTAAATAGATATACATCATTTAGGTTTTGAATTTCAGTAACCAGCGAAAGTGTTAAACTACCAATACATTTTTCTATTTTCTAATTGGCACATCTCCACAAAGATTTACCGAACCTGTATGTGGTATGGCAGTAATATTCATTGCCTCCACAAAATAACACAAAACCACGGCCTCGTGAGCACTTTTAATACCAATTTTAAAAGGAATGAACATTTAATGACAAGCGATTCATAAGTGGCACAATTTTTTTCTCTCTTGTTATTAACAGCATTTGCTGTTATCTATCAATCCAACATTTACTTATTTAAGTTCAAGCAAAATTTAATGACAAGTGTATATTCTCATTTTTCCTTTATGTGAACTACTGGGAATAAAGACTAAAAAGTTTGTAATAGTCCCACTAGTTCCACGCACGGTACTAGTGAGTGTAGTAGTTCCACGTGGAACTAGCTACATGGAACTACTGGGTATAAAGGCTACTACAGGCATATGTAGGAATTTAACTTTTACCACAGGTTATTTATTGATAGAACGTTGGATTGAAAAAAAAAATGTTGACAAATTGATACCAGTGTTATTGACGATCTAGGAACGACAAAGATTTGATGGATGCTGCTGATAATCTGGGTGGCCCACTTAATGTAGAGCGGAGGGTGATCTCACTGCTCGAAGTCACCTTTGTGTCATAGTATTTATGATGTTACTTCAAACTACTGGAACTGTTCTCTGGTTCGTTGTTACAACTATTTTTTTTGTGTTTCGGCTCTAGCCTGTAGGTACTGTCCCACTGCTGAGCAAAGGCCTTCCCCAACTCCTTCCAGGAACTCTTCTCGCACCACCCTGAAAAAGTCATCGCGATCTTAAGGCACCCCCATTGTGTGGAGACTTTTACACAGCGGTCATCCTGCATGCGGGTGATATGACTCGCCCAGAACCATTTTTTTTAATGTTGGTTAAAATTATAACTTGGTATTATAAGCAAATAAAAATCAGTGGCCGTAAATGCGGATAATTTTCTAGTTTTACTTGCAAAATTTTCCTCCAACCTCAGCACCGATGTTAACTTACGTAGTAATATCTTCCAACTATAAGGAACAGGGTTCTGCATTGGTTTGCAAATGCAGGATATGCGAGGATGCAAGACCAGCTTAACGGCACTTAATTTATAGGTAGAATGCTGTGCGGCTGCAGCGACGCAATGGCGTGGAAGATACGCCGCCGTAACTGGGGTAATGGAAAACGAACTGGAGTATACTATTTACTGGGTAGAAAATTGAGCTTTATTACATTAGGTGCAAGAGAAACGTGTTTTAAGATGAAGCTCCATAAAGCGATGGATGGATAGATCAGATGCCTGATTTTCTTCACACTCCTGTAGGTACTGCGGTCCTAGTTGTAGCAAAGATAAGTATAATGGATCTTTTCATTACGAGAATTGTTTTTTACTAAGACGCAATTACTCAAATCCCACCACAAAACATTCCCTCAAATAAATATTCATGAGCGATTTCAAAACTAAGCTGTGGCACATTATTGTAGTATGTATTAGAGGCGGCGGTGTAGTGCTAGGCAAACAGGAATGTTTGGAGGCATCGCCGCGATATTGGTGGACCTTCAGTGTGAAACTGCGATATGGTATATTGAGCAAGTTTGTCCACTATCGTTAGTAGACAATGAAATCCATAAAATAAAACAAAGAAAAACACATATTTCACTTTAACCACTGTGCTCAATGATATCACCTACTTACTTATAAAATCATTGACTGTGCTTGTATGACTGTGCTTGTAATTATTGTGTGAACTTTACCCATTGCACCTTCCAAAGTACATTGTGATTCTGGACTTTCTGGACTGGAGAAATCAATATACTTCATACATAATCCGTGCGAGCAGAAGTTTTCATGAATTGTCTTGTGGACATGGTTAGGATTATATTCAATACCAGTGTTTCTCGGCTTAAGCATTTGTTGGTGAAAAACTTCTTAACAGAAAAGCTGCTTAATGGAAATTTATAATGACCTATAATATCATATTTTTTGAACACTGGATAAGTTAGCTGTAAGTTTCCCCAATAGAGTAAAAATTGAAATAACCGTGAGTCGAATATTGTTTATTATACAGTTACACCTTAAGATCTTAGTCATAAGGCTTCTGCACCTTGTCTTTTGAATATCTAAATTGCTAGTCTATACCAAATCGAGTTGAGCTCCTCAGGTTCTGAGTTGTGCTCCCCGATTAGTGAAAAGTGCTCGCAGTGACTGTACGGGTCCACTCAAATATGTGTAGTTATTTCATCAAGAGACAATTTCAGATACTAATCTGCGTTGTCTCCACATGGTCTGACCAAGATTATGTCTGACTTTAAAAGAGTCTTGGACCCTTGAGTTTATTTCGCCATTTCTTCTCAGGGGTCAGTTAGGAAATGTCGACTTCAACTAGTTCTTTTTTTCATTAATATGACTTTTAAAAGTGATTTCGATACGATGTCCTTTTTGTAGAATAAACAATTTCTTTTCATTAAAATTCATCAGTGGATTGCATTTGTACACCAAATCTTATGGACTACACTCTCGGTAAGTACTCATACACGAATTCTTAGAGTTGTAGCAAAAGACCTTCTTGGCAACATAAATAAGTTTAAAACCTAATAAGTATTTTAGTAAATAGTATTTCCATGAAAAAAGTCTTTCCCAAGAAAACTTAATAGCATTTTCCTTTGTAACGGTACTACAAACAAAGTTTAATCAAAACAGGATTATTTTTTGTCCTCTTTTAACAAGGTTGCCTTATTTTCTCTGAATTTTCTCCAGACACATGGATTTCAATGCCACCTCCAAACATAAGTACATTCAGGTTTGAACTTGGAATCGATAGTATGCGCAGAATGTTGAAAATGAAAGCGTTCAGTGTTATTGGGTAAATTAACCGCTGCTTTGGCTGCGTCCGACCACTTCGGACCAAGTTTATGTGTATGTTTGTTTGTTTATCTATATAAGATATTCCAGCTATGTGGAATCTCGGTGGATTTCTAGACGTTTGCACAACCTTCATAACTGTGTTGCAAAATTATATAGTTATTCGAATTATGTTAGGAAAATCTTAAATCTTTACTAGCGACCCGCCCTTGCATCGCACGGGTGAACTGATGACATGTTGGAATGTTGAGGTTTCTGTGCTGTATCTAAGTAAAATATAATAAATGTATACACATTATACATAATATAACTATCTGGAATAAATTTTGTAAATCAATCATCTAATCATCCGCAAAATCTATAGTGCAGTTTCAAAGAACTAAGTGGTCACCAAGGCAGACACAAAAAGCGACTTCGTTTAAACCTATTCGTAGATGTGTAAAAATTTCGGAAGGATCGCCAAAATGATTTCAATTACTATTGCACTGGCTGCTCATGCTCAACTCATGCTAAGGTGTGTAACGTGGATTCAGTGCAATATTTATTTTCATCTAACAAGTCATGAACAGTTCACACTGCGTTCAGGCTCCCATAGCATCATCATCATTGCCAAGCCTTTTACCAACCATGTTGGGGTCGGCTTCCAGTCTAATCCGATGCAGCTGAGTACCAGTAATTTACATGGAGCGACTGCCTCTCTGACCTCCACGACCCAGTCACTGGATTATACGATACCCTTTGGCCATATGGGTCGTCAGACTTTTGGGCTTCTGACGACCCATACCGACTGTCAAAGATCTACGAATGACAGCCGGGAACAACGGCTTAACGTGCTTCCCGAGGCACGGAGACCTCTTGGTATGTAAAGAGAGTCACCCATCCACTGACCAACCGACCGGCACCGACCGGCAAGCGTAGCTTAACCTGATTGATCGACCCGTGTAGCTGTTAATACTTGTACACAAGTAATGATCTACAATGGTGCATAACCTCGGAGGAAACTCCTACAAATCTCAAGTAAAAATGACACTCAATTTACAAAATTGGTGTCCCCACGGTATAAAGCTCATAACACTATAAGGCAAGCTATTAGCTCCGTGGCATGATGGATGATAGTCCCGCGCGTCTCACATATTGGACGAGGAAATTGTGTTGCACTGCAGCCGAGCTACTACATTACATTATAATGAGCTCTGCTTGTAATGAGCTCTTAAGTTGTGAGGCATGAGGCACGTTGCTGCGTTAGTGTAGTAGTGATAATTTTAACAATGAGACGGTATTTTTATCGCATGATTTTTATAAACGAGGGGCTTGTGGATAAGTAATAAGATCCGCACGGGTCGATAGATCAGGTTAAGCTACGCTTGCCGCAGCTGGTCCGTGGATGGGTGACCATCTTTACATACCAAGAGAGGATCTAAAGATGGTCACCCATCCACCGTGCCTCGGAAAGCACGTTAAGCCGTTGGTCCCGGCAGTCATTCGTACCTCTTAGTTCTTTGACAGTAGTTAGGGGTGGTCAGAAGCCTGAAAAGACTGACAACCAGTCTAACCAAGGGGTATCATATTTCCCAGTAACTGTGTTGTGGAGGTCAGATAGGCAGTCGTTCCATTTAAAATATTGGTATTCAGGTGCCGGTTAGACTGGAAGCTGACCCAACATAGTTGGGAAAAGGCTAGGCAGGTGATAATTTTTAACCGACTTCAAAAAGAAGGAGGTTATCAATTCGACATGTTTATATTTTTTTTTTTTTTTTTTTTATGTATGTTCGGGCATAACTCCGTCGTATATGGACGGATTTGCAAAATTATTTTTTTGTTCGAAAGGGGTTTGTTCCGAAATGGTCCCATATAAATTTCATATAGATCTGATGATGCGTTTTGGAGACAGATAACGGAACTCTTCAAAACTTTACAGCAAATCAACCGCGAATGCGGCTATCGCATAAATATGCATTGTTTCGACCCTGAGGATGATGAAATTTCGAATCGGTGTGGCGTAGGTAACTAAAAAGTGAAAAATAAAAACTTTTTTCAAAAAAATATCAACCGACTTCCAAAAAAACACTAAAAAGTGCCAAATAACTTTAATTTCGGAAGTCGGTGACAAAGAATTAAAATACCTACACGTCCAAAGTCACCGACTTCCGAAATTAAAGTTATTTGGCACTTTGTAGTGTTTTTTTGGAAGTCGGTTGATATTTTTTTGAAAAAAGTTTTTTATAAATGAAACGATCTTATGAGTTGAAAATGGAAAAAGATGTGAGTAACTAAGCTTTCAACATTGTTTTTATTATGTTTGTAGTAGGTTTATGTGTCCTAGCAAAACACAAACGTTAAGCTATCGCAATCAAGGTTTAACTATTCAGAACACGTGAAATAACTCTACTGAATTATTATTGCAATTATGTAGTAGCTAAAAATAGAAAGATGTTTACGTAACGCAAACCTATGCTCCAGGGGTGCATCTCGAATTACCAAGAAATATTTTTGTCACGCTGTCGTGACAAACATATTTAGATTTATACAGAATAGACCGGCTGTATACAAATACCATCACCGTAAAAACTAAGGTGAAGAGTGAAGTGAGCTGTCATTCCACTTGATACTAAGAATTGACACTTGACAGCTTTGAGATTTTCACAGAAAATATGCGCTGATTTTAGTAATTCCAAGCCACTATTTGCTTATGATTTCTAGTTAGGTACTTTGCTTTGCAGAATGTAGCAAATATTTATAATGTAAGGGTCGGAGTCTTATTGATCTCTGTTAATTGGTAGACGTCTACCTGAATGAGCACTTGAGCAGGTACTTTCCCACCTGTAAAAGGAGAAACTGACTTACTCACCGACTGACTAGTAACAAGAAATTATGGACAAAGCTTACTTTTATAATTTGGCGGTAACACTAAGCAGGGGTTTTTGGAAATTCAATCTTTAAGAGGAGGAAAAGGGGTGACTTTCTTTGCATGAAAAATCTTATACCTGTTGTGAATAAACTTGAAGCTCGGCATGAATACTTGTCTAACTAAGTAATAAAGTTAATTATTATTATTTTTCCGAAACATTTTCTTAAAGAGGGTTTAGATGTTGTTGTGGTTTGTATTAGTGGAGTTTCTTGCCAGCCTTTCTCCAAAGGAAGCGACAAATTGGAACCGTGCACCTAGCTTCTGACGTTTCATAAATGCCCATGTAGGTTTATGTGAATTGAAATAATTTGATAAAACAATTTTAACTCGCCGTCCTAGTAAATCGAAACTTTTTTGGGTTTTTTGAAAACTGATTCCGGACATGGCCTCGCCAGTGCGTTCCCGCATTTTCGTTGCGGGGGGGGGGGGGGTGGGTTCAGTAGCCGTGAAGCACCCTCCCACGGTGAAGTGAAGAGGAACCTCAATGTGGGGCCGCACACGGGTAGGTTTTAGTCAGTAAAAGTCTGACACGCCCTCCTGCTCCAACCAGAGAAAAAAAAAACCCCAACATGGCAAAAATAGTTTTCGATTTAATTATAATTTTAGGAGAAGATATTGCAATGTGGCTTCATAAACTCGAAAATCGGTAAAGATAATATCTAAGTCAAATACCAAATGGTAACATCACAAAAGATTTTCGGAAATCCTTTTAGAAAGGGAAATACGAAATTCACGCGAACGAAGTCGCGGGCGAATTGCTAGTTAAACAATATAGGTGCACTTCCGGCTCGTGGGACCAAGGACCTTCAAGCTTGGGCTGGAATGACAGACTGGACTATATTAATTTATAGCTACATATTACTTTACAATACTAGGGGTGTTCAATAAAAAGTGATAATGAGTATGAAGCAGTTATATATTATTTATTGTTATTTTATTTTTCTACATAATCACCTTTGAGGTTTATACACTTGTTATATCGTTTTTCTAATCTTAAGATTCCCTTCTTCAAAAAATCTTATTTCTAATCTTAAGATTCCCTTCTTGAAAAAATCTTCATCTTGATCGCTTAAAAATCATGTACGGCGGCAATCACTTCCTCATCATTGCCATATTTGTGACCTCTCAGTTGTTCTTATGACCGCAGGAACAGGTCAGGAAACAGGAAATCACTAGGTGCAGCAAGGTCAGGTGAGTATGGAGGATGTTCCATCAATTCTAATCCAGCATCTTGGATATAAGTCATCGCAACTCACGGCCTTGTGTGCGGGGGCGTTATCTTGGTGAAACAACACAACTTTAGCAAGTTTGCCTTGGCCATTTTCGCGTATTTCTTCACGCAGATTTTTTATTTGTTCTGCGTATAAGGGCCCCGTAATAGTGGCTCCAGGATTGAGTTATTCAATCATTATTACCCCCGGCTGTCCCAGAAAAGAGAGCCCATAATCTTACCGGCGGATGGAATTGCCTTAAACTTCTTAGGCGTTGGAGATGACGGCCTCTTCCAAGTCATGGACGGTGTCGAACCCACCATTTAATTGTTTTGAAATTCGCAACTTGATGACCATCAAGTTGCGAAAAAATATAAGAATGTTTAGTAATATTATCAAGGCCGACTGACTGGATTACGTTATGAATGATTTATTCAGAATCTAGTTTCCTTATATAAATTATTTTATGTGTGTGTCCTATTGATCCAAATCTATAAATGCCGCAGTAACTATCCAATATCTTCGAGTAACATAAAAACAGTGAACATGAAATACTTGCGTGCGGTATTAGTTTGTGTTCTAGTGATTAACGTGACGCACTGTCATTATGTGAGGTATCCCAGTGGTGTACGAGTGTATGGCGAAGAGGTTCCACCTCTTTCTCCTACTTATAGGCACTATGAAAACCTACCATTTGTAGATGTGAGACAACAAACGACTCTGCCAAGGAATTATAGCACAAGAGTACAGGTGTGGGTATACAAGGTACATGTTATAGAAGTGACTGATAGATTGAAAGGACCTTACGATGGTGTTCAATCAAGTGTAGCATACGTACTTTCGGGGAACGATTGTCCGGATGATCGTGTAAGAGCTGCTGATGGAATTTGTCGAGAAGAAGATTAAACAAACTTATAATTGTTATTTTCTTTGTTTATTTCTTCAACTTTTTCTGTGCCTATTCATTGACGTTTTGCCGTTGTTAAAGATGAAAAAACGGACATACATAATAATATCCCGTGCACACCGTGTGGCTGTTTTGCTTATGAAACGGTATAGGACTATTTGCCATAAGACATTGTAAGAGTTTTCGCAAAATATAAATGACAAAATTTACTTTACCTTATTTTGGAACGAAGCATATTAGAATACTATACTAGTGTGGTGTGGCGACCGCACTATGCTACTAATAGTTTGCATCTAGAATGTGTTCTGTCGGCATAGCTAAAAAACACCATAATAATGACATTCTTTTTTTGAAGCACACACGAAAAACGATGCAACGTGAAATTTTTGAAGGAATAATCGACTCGTCTCCGCCACTGCTAGCACTCATTAACTTGCTCCGTCAATGATTCCGCGTAGACCTATATTACTCCATTTTGTCCTGCACAAAGAAAAAGTGTTGAAAACTCTCCATGTGCTAGGTTTTGAAGGATTTTAAATAGTTGTAGCGATCTAATCGATTCACACTTTGATTTTAAATAGTTGTAGCGATCTAATCGATTCACACTTTGATTTTAAATAGTTGTAGCGACCTAATCGATTTAAACTTTGATTTTAAGCAGAAGTCTCATATTCTGATCAGCTTGACTGATTTTTTGTGAAGCCTTCATGATGCTTGATGCTATCTACTACTTACTATTTGTTTTTCCTTAGTAATAAGTTTCCTCTTAATTTGTTCATGCTTTAAGTAATTACTACTGAAAGAAAGAAAGAATACCATTTATTTGGACACAGGTCGTGAACAAAATAAATAACAAAATAAGTGAATTTAAATAACTAGGTTGTACAGACGCCAGCACATCAAGCTACCCCAATCTGTCAAATTTCTTTCATAGATTTTGAACTTTATCACATAAGCATTAGGTTCATGTTGAATTGGAAAAATTTGACAGTTTGGGGTAACTGGATGTGCTGGCGTCTGTACAACAGTGTGTGCTTCACGGCTGCGCCAAAAAGGTTCATTTCAGCAAAAATCCCAGACAGATAGTGTATAACGCTATAACCGCGCTATTTTGAAAATATTACTGAATCTATACTTGATTGTTGTATAAAAAGTGGATGTTGATTTATATGAGATGGCTAAATTCCAACACTGTTGGACCGACCAACATGATAGTTGGCACATCTATCTTGTCTGGCTGACTTATCAACGCCCAGCCCAAACTCTTGGACCTATTAAGCTGAAATTTTGCACAGAAGTTCCCTTTATACTGTAGACAAAGTATAAGGAAGGATTTTTCGAAATTCAAACCCCAAGTTAAATAGGGGATGAAAGTTTGTATGGAAAATCGTCATTTTTGAGTACATATTACCTCAATGCATTTTTGTTGTTTAAACCATGAAAATTGGTATTTATCTTTCTGATAACCAAATGTTTCAGTGTTGTTGGGAAATCAGCCCCTGAGGGCGTAAAATAGAAGATGAAAGTATAAATCCCTGCGAAGAGTGGACAAGTTTAAGTATCTGGGCCACTGGGTCACGGAAGACCTTAAAGATAACTGTGATATTGAATGGGAACGTAGGTCGCTGGCTGTCCGTTGTAATATGCTGGCCCGGAGGTTTGCACGATGTACGAGGGCTGTTAAAGTAACGCTTTTCAAAGCTTACTGTCAGTCCTTCTACACATGCAGCCTGTGGGTCAACTTCACTCAGCGGGCCTACAGCGACCTACGTATTCAAAATAATAATGCACTGAGAGTGCTGCTGCGGCTGCCGTGGCGTTGTAGTGCGTCAGGGATGTTTGCAGATAACAACATTGATTGTTTTGCCGCCGTCATTAGAAAGAGATGTGCATCCCTGATGTCACGTGTTCGCGGCAGCACCAACAGTGTTCTCAGTGTATTCGCAGATCGGTGGGATTCCCTGATGTTGCGAAGGTGGATGCAGCTCCACGTTGAGTTTTAATTATTTAATAGTAATCTGTATCTGTACTAACACTAGATGATAAGCAAAATTGTTACTAACCCTAAGGACTTTGTCTGAAATAAAAATATTCTATTCTATTCTGTTTTATTCTATAAATGGGAAACCGGAAATAACCGACCGCCACCTCGACTGGGTCCGCGAGTAGGACTAACGATTTTCCGACATCCACGCGGGCGAAGCCGCGGGTAAAAGCTAGTTTTCTACAAAACACCACTTAAAAAGATTTTCAACACCATTTAAAACTGTTTTAAACATCACTTAAAACTGTTTTCAACGAACATTTTAGTAGGTACCGATCCTACACGTGCAAGCCACGCTGCCTGGCACTCAACCAAGGAAAAAAATAAAAATATAAAATTGCTCTCGACTCTCTGTAAACTCAAGGCCGAGCAATCAATTGTACACGTGCGAAAATATATAGAAAGTAACACTAAATTTTACGACAAACACGCTTTTTCCAATGCACAGATGGACACAGAAGGTTCGCGGTATACAAAGTATCTTCTTCTTTTTTTGCCTGGTTGGTAAACAATTTCTCCGCAACTGCTATCGCAAGATGCGTATCACTTGAGCATGTAGCTGTAGCCACAGGGTTAATTCTCCCTTAATTTAAGCCTAGATTCGAAGTTCCGCATCTTGAATAGAATCATTTTCGTTTAATTTGTATTGCATAACTTAGATGCATGTATGCAGATGTAGTAAACCGATTGTTTAGGTCAAACATAACGCTATACGAGGTGACGAAATGGTCTACGTGTTAAAGTGTAGTACTAATGCATGATCACTATAGTATGAACGGTTCTTTGTCAGTCAAAAGTCCGAAGTTTTGACAATCGTGTTAGGGTATCGTGTTACCTAGAAGCTGAGTTATAAAGCTCACATAGGCATGGCAACATGGTTGGGAAATGGCTACGCAGTTTATGATAATATGAAGAGTTGCACAGGGAATTTTGTTCTTACTCTCACGCCAATTACATCATCTCTTACAACGTGCACCTTCTGATATTTCCAAGTTTGCAATAACATTGTTGTTATGATTTTAGCGACACGATTATTATTTCCCCTTCATATTCTACCCCCGGAGTAGAATGTCTCATGTCGTAAAGTGATATTTACGTTTTTTATGACGAACTAGACTTATAAGCTCGTGCTGACAGTTATTTCTTTTTATCTTTATGTACTTGAGTTGTGTCCCGGTTTTATATTTATTAGTACAGAAAGGTAGCTGGAGTAAATTGGGTGCAGTAAGCGGGAAATTAAGATTTGTGGTGTATTTTGGGTGCGAAGTTGTTTTAATCTACCTGTTGATGAAAAAGTTATCTGCAAGTTATCACTATTACTGCTATTAAAGCTGATATCTCTAACGAAAAAATATATGAAAGTAGGTTCCTGTGTTTGTTTACCCTTCACGCATCAATTATATCAACTCATCATCATCATCATCAGCCTAGCCTTTTCTCAACTATGTTGGATATGCCTTCCAGTCTAACCAGATGCATCAAATCAAATCAAAATATTTTATTTCGTATAAACCTGCATGGGCACTTATGAAACGTCAGAAGCTAGGTGCACGGTTCCAAAATGTCGCTTCCTATGGAGAAGAGCCGGCAAGAAATTCCACGGTTACTCTTTTAAAAATGACTGGCTTTAACAATGCTTTCAAATTACAGTGATAATAGGTATGGGCTATGGGAGGACAGTGCCGGCATGTCAATAAGTACCAGGTACTTAGAGGAATGAAAATACAGAATAGAAAATTGCCTGTCCCACCTGCACTGCACTATTGCCCTGCTGCTGCTGCCTGCTGCCTCCACTGGTTACTGGTCAATTCGATACCCCTTGACTAGACAGGTTAACAACGTTTCGGTCGAGTTTCTCGAAATTTCGCCGTCCTACCTCTTTTTTCCCACAAAACGGATGTAGCCGAAGGCTATCTCTCGTAAAACAATAGGCATGTAAACACTATCCTTCATTAGCTTGAATATGATTTTAATACAATCATCCAATAACCACTATAGAAACTTTATTCATTTGTTTGCGCAACTGATTTTAATAAACTGAAGTGTTTGTTCCAATTTACGAGTAGTTCGGAACGGGCTAAGCAATTAGTAACCATTATGTGGTGATAGAGAAATTAGTAACTTTAATATTAAATTAAATTGTTCAACACTGACATGGTTCAATGAATTAGAACTACACATTTTATCCCGGTGGATCATTCCTGTGGGATAATTTCCGACCTCCAAGCGGGCGAAGCTGCTGGCAAAAGGTAGCCTTACTAATATTATAAATGTGAAAGTTTGTATGTTTGGATAATTAGATGTTTGGTTGTCTGGTTTCTGTTTTTTACTCAATCACGCCACAACGGCTGAACAGATTGGGTCGAAAATTGGGAAACAGTTCGTTTAGAATCTGGATACTCTTACTACCTACTATGTCAACACATAGAATACTTTTTATCCCGGACGTAGTACGTTCCTGTGGTACAATTTCTGACATAGATGCGGGCGAAGCCGCTGGCAAAAGCTAGTGTACTTTATACGAGTAAATGTGAAAGTTGTATGTTTGGCTACTTAAGTTTTTGTTACTCAATCGCGCCAAAACGGTCGTGCAGATTGGGATGAAATTTGGTACACAAATAGTTTATAACCTCAATTAACACACAGGATACCTTTTATCCTGGTAGTAGATTCCCGTGGCATAATTTTTAACATTGATGCGGGCGAAGCCGCTAGCTAGCTAATAACTGTAAGGATTGTCATAGATTTTTGTTTTGAGGCGCGGCAATGGTCACTAATCTATGATTAAGACGATAAATAAAATTTGGGGTAATATATTTATTTACTAGTAATTAGTAGACTCACACAGTTTTCTATTTACTACATAACAAGACATAAAGCAGATAGATGAAAGAAGTTTCATTTTATGTGTGTTTTGCGCTCGACATAGTTTTACGTTCCGGTATAAAACCGTGAGCTAGACCGTCTGTGTTCGCGGTTCGTTATCTTGAGGAAAGTGCCTATGTAACCCCAGGGTTATCAATAGCTGGTCACCAAAAGCACAAGAAAACAATTATGTATATGAATATCTTGACAAAGATCATTTAAACAAATTACAATACCATTTCTGGAATTTTAATTTTGATATTTTGGTACCCGTCTTCTGGCGGACTTAGGTTATTCATAACGATTTTGTCTTAAATGTTAGACTAATTTTAATTATAGGTAGGTTCTGATAAGGTTAAGCCACGGAAATTTTGTCTGAACAGCGATCTAATACTAAGAAACAAAGTTCGATCTTCAATGCATCTATCAGAGTTTATTACTTAATCACCTTTAATTTAAGCGGTTAATATTGTAGCGGCACTACAAATAAAAAAAAATGCTTCACGACAAATATCAAGAAACACAAAAAGAAAAGTGGCGCCATCTAAAATGCCACAGGCAAACTAACTGAGCAATTCTACATCGCGCAATCAGAGTTTACCACGCTACTCAGATAGATAAAATATTCCGACATCAACTGTCGGGCAGTTGCCCGGACCAGACACAATACACGTCTGGTCGGAGGATCCTCCTTTTCAATAGAGGATGAGCGAACTTTACACCCTGTTCCTCATACCCCTAAATTGGTGACCCCGTGAAAGAACGTCAGCGCAGCCTTCGTGCAACACTTCAGCGTGACGTCATTATCATCAAATCAAGACCACTTCCTCAAGCTTTCGAGCGGCGAGTCACACAGCCAGCCAGCACCCACGGCTTCAACGGGTATCCTGACCACCTGCATGCAGCGAACCGCATGCCTGGTCATCACCCACAGCCTCATCAGCAGCCATGGCACAGCACACTGCACTTTCGGCCGGTCGAGAGCCCAATCTCCCGGTCGACGCCAGCAGTCAGCCTCAACCTCTCAACCCAGCGCTGTACCAGATCCGATTCACTGGAGCATAACGCAGCGCAACCCCGACTCACTGGGGAATCGTCGCAGACAGTTCCGACTCACCGCGAACTATGCGACGCGCGGTTCCGACTCACTGGAACCACAACTGGCACTGGCAAGCATCATAACATGCACTGACTCAGCCCACTATCGACCTCCGGTCTCCGGGGGGGAGTGATGTAGCGGCACTACAAATAAAAAAAAATGCTTCACGACAAATATCAAGAAACACAAAAAGAAAAGTGGCGCCATCTAAAATGCCACAGGCAAACTAACTGAGCAATTCTACATCGCGCAATCAGAGTTTACCACGCTACTCAGATAGATAAAATATTCCGACATCAACTGTCGGGCAGTTGCCCGGACCAGACACAATACACGTCTGGTCGGAGGATCCTCCTTTTCAATAGAGGATGAGCGAACTTTACACCCTGTTCCTCATACCTCTATAATATCATAGCCCTGTTATTAACCACTAAAACTTTAAAATAGGTACACAATAAATGACCAGCAACCAAAATGCGTAACACACCATAGATCGTACTCTCAATAATTTTAAAGGACAGGTATTTCTAATCCATTGCTTGAAATGTTTGAAAAAAAATCTGCTCAACAACGAATATAATGCAATTAATGTTCTTGAGTTGTTAAAATAAAACCACTTATTCCTCAGATCCAACCTTCATTTTTGTTTTTCAAATAAAATAATGTAACCCGCGTTTAACGCTTGCTTATAGGAAAAGCTCTTCAAGTTTCGACGCAAAAAAGTTCACGGTACTAAAATCTCAGTAGACTTTAAAATTCATACTCAAACTTCGAAGCCGAAGGACCTATAAAATCAACATCTTTTGTTATACTTTTACGCGTACTAAAACCTTCGTAGCTCGTTCATCGTTGGAGCCTTACGCAATCGAGTGTGGTATCGAAAACATGTAAGTTGGTATAAAATCGTTTGCTCTGGTGAGGGGCGGCCGGGCAACGTTTTTTGTGACCTGCCACTGTGACGAACATTAAAAGGGACAACTTGGAGGGACGGTATACTAGGTGGAAGGGAAATATAGTTTAGGAAAGAAAGAAGATTTTGAATAATTAGCATTTTACTCTGACAGGCTCTTTACTTTGTGTAAATCTTTACTTTGTGTAAATTATGTCATCACCGCTGGTCTCAAAGATTTGAAGAAAAATATCGTGATGAAACCGGTATATCCTTGAAACAAAAATTCGAAGACATGTGACATCCAATAACTCGCACTGGCCCACGCTTCCGCTTGCATGAGAGCACCATGTAGAGGCGCGTGTGCCCACCACGTGGGCACAGGCCTCCTCTCTGTAGAGGAGACCTGTGTCCCAGCAGTGGGAGCATTATAGGCTGATTAAGTGCTTTTCACACAAAATGTAAACATAACAGGAATTAACTGTGCCTCACGACTGCGCCAAATATTGCCAGTTCGACTTCAATTGATTGTTACCAATGTATGCTGGAAGTAGTTTTGGTGATGAGAGGAAGAACAGTAAGTTATTGGTCATAAAAAAGAAAAATCTGCCTGTAATTTGACCAGTGCAGAGCGAAATCTGAAGGTAAGAAAGAATTGGCTGTTGTATATTTCTCAACCAGAGTTTACTAAACAGAAGTTGTAAGGTTCTGGCTGATTTATACCCTCATGGTTGGTCAATTTAAGGCGTATTATGACTGATATGCTTACTGAACCCCTCAAAAAGGAGCGGGAAATGAACGCCTTCTGGTTATTAAGTTTGTAAATCACTTGCCAGTCCGTCAGATGCTTAACGAATTGACGGTCAATTTAAATTGTCCTTACATTCAAATCACAAATTGTCCTTCGCTGATAATTTTATGAAATGGCTATGACAAGTGTGTCAATTTCATTACATTTTCCTGGCTGAATTAAAACTAGTGTATAAGCCTCCTAGTTTCCACAGCCCCTCATGAATGTGTCATTTCACACCGAGCGCCCGCATCTACGAAGGACATTCTTTATTTTTTCTGAGCGATTATTATAAGGGCAATGTGCCCCACGTCACGTTAAGAGCCGCGACATTGTGATGACGTCATGGTGGTTAGCTTTCATAATGCGTACAAAGAGGTTGGGTAATGTTCTATTTTATAAGGTACAAGTCACATTATGTATAACGGGGATGACTAGCAAAAGGCGTACAAAAGTCGTGACCATAAAAGCTTTGATTTTGACGGTTGAACATGAATGTTATTCATTTCTTCAGACAAGATATCATCACTATTTTAGTCTAAAGACTGTGTGACCGAAGTGACAGTGCTTGGTAGGGCTATGTCCAGCAGTGGACACTCCTGGACATAGGCCTCTCTCAAACACCGCCAGTTTGATCGGTTCTGTGCTTCTCGCATCCAGCGGATTCCTGCGGCCTTCACAAGGTTATCGGTCCAGTTTGTGGGAGGCCTTCCAACGCTACGTATTCGTAGTCGGTACGCGGTCGCCACTCCAGAACCATCTGTTCTACGAGAAATGTGCCCTGCCCACTGCCACTTAAGTCGGGCTATGTCGGTTACATTGGTTCTCCAGCGAATCTCTTTATATCTGATCCTGAAACTCCAAGCATAAAGGTAGCAGTCAAAATATTTTAAAGATGAATTTTAAAATAAAATGTACTAGTAAAAATTCTTCTATTGTAACGAGAAGAGAAACATTTGATCGATATTTTCAAAATTTTCTCAGATGTTTACCTAACATCTTTATGTCTTACTACATCGATCTTTCAGCTATTGCAGTTTTCCTCTTAACATTTCTCAGCGGTTATTAAAAAGTTAGTTGAAAAAAGATGAATAAAATGAATCATATTAGACAAACAATTAAAATTCCATGGATAGAGAAGACTGTATTACTCTTAAATTACAATTTCGGTTGGCAACATAATAATTCCAAAACATGAATTGGTATAAAATGAAATATTACGTCGTGGCGAATCCCCGTGCCTAATGGACAGACCTTTTTGTGGCCATTAAAACTGTTATTTAAAAGCCTTTATTTTATGTGATTTTAACCGAAACAAAACATAGAATAGAAATATTTGTTTTCCAGGTAATACAGTAAGCAGATACACAGGTTAACAGCAAGTTGAGACGCCATGAGTAGCTTAAATTACTACCTGTAGCTAGGTTACAATATATTATTTGCCAATGGGCCCCAAACTAAACAGTTGATCTGTATCTTGGGGCTCGGCGTACGGATTCTAGAGTGGAGACTCGAGAGGTGATTTGATTGTGATTTGGTGTACCTTAGATATGGTACGTGTGCATGTGTAATGTTTTATTGGTGCGTGCGAGATGCATATACATGTGGCGTGTGTATAAATAAGTCCGCGTGTTTCTTCCCATTGTGCTTCGTTTGATTCGATGACAGGGTATTGTCTTTAATAATTGTTCCGAGTACCTAGTAACCAGTGTTTTGCAACATTCCCTAAACTGTGATATTTTAATTTTATTCATACTTATGCGTTTGGTATACGATGTGACCAGATAAAGAAGAAAACAATTTTAAAATTCAGAAGAGGCTACAGAGAGACGATTCAATTTGAATATTACAAAATGTCTGACTCTGCAGAAAAACGTATCAGTTCTGTACAGACACGTACTATTTATTTTAGAAAGCATGGCCACAGTGGGGCGCTGCGGGTTTCGAATCTCCATTTTGAAAATATGAAGGCAGCAAAGAAGGACATTTTTCATTCATTTACGTATGTGCTTGTTTGGAATGTAAGATGGATGACGCAAAACACAATACAAAGTATCTGCGAGCACTGCCACAATATACAGTGTCACAATCACTGTTTGTTGTCTTTTGGTACCTATGTTGTTAGATAGAATGGGCATTATTGTAGAAATGTACACACAGCTGTGTGTACGTACACCTGAAGCATATAATTATGCTCAGAATATCTTTTATTTTAAGGGTACACAAAACCAGGCAAGAAAACGGTAAACAGCGAAGAAAAACGGTAGATCACTCTGGAGTTGTGGTACATAGAAAGATTCCCAATGCCCATTGGCTGTGTCCATTCTTGAGACACTCTTAAAACTCATACTGTTATTGGTAGGTACCTATTATGATTATTACCTTATTGATTCTTGGGCTATCTGGTAGTAATAAATTGTATCCAATATTTTATCCAGTAAACCCCTAAACCTATGTAGTATATATCTACTTAATTGCTCGCTTCTCCTATAGCCTCGACCAAAACGTTTTATTCGTGTCACGTACCGTCCCTCTCATATTTTTATTGTCCGCAACAGCTTAAGAAAATGCCCCTCACTGAAAAACAAGGGCTTTTAATGGTTTTCGGTGAAAACAATATGAATTATTGAATAACTCGTGTTTTTTACATTGTGCCCCTATTGTTCGTCAGAAATCTTGTATATAAGTAAGTATAAATGACTGTTATTATCTCACTGTGGGGTTGGAATGGATCTACTCATACTGTAGTGGAATGAGCATACAGGAAAAAAATTTAACCAGTGCGCAAACTGTAACCATAAATTCAGCATATCATTCTAGACCCCCTAGCGTAAAAAAAAATCGTCGGTTATAAAAAAACAAATCAGCTGTTTCATAGAAAAGTGCAATACCTACGCGGTCAAAATGTATGGAACAGCAGATATTTTTTTGCGTACTGGTGAAATAAGTACCCTGTATGTTATTGATCTCATAATTAACTATTTATTCATGATGTCAACAGTTTTTTTTTCTATGTTACAATGTTTGCGGTTCTGAGAGAAGACGGAGTGAAAAATTGACTTAAGTGGCTAATTTGTTTACTAACTAAATATATACATGGATTATAATTCTGTCCGGTTCTGCTCGCAATGCGAAATCCTTTTTTAGTATTCAAAATCCAGAGAATTTCAAGCTAAAACAAAAAGCAGAATACCAGGCACTGGTTTTTCGTGTGGAAGCCTCCACGGATGCCACCCAGTGTTGTTTTGGCGGACGGAAACCAGACTGCGTTCCTCGAAATACCTCCGAACGTGCTGGATGAACTGTGAGTTTTATACCACCCCCAAATTGTAGTCAGTTAGAACCAATAGTCGTTGGGTTTCAAGTCTAATTATTATGGAAATGCCACAATTGTTTGTTCGGATTTTTTCGTTGATATTTTATCTTTTTTTTAAGACCTTAATTATGTCATAATAAATTGATAAGTTGCATTAAAGTAAGTTTGCAGCAAAGTAAAATTAAAGTTATAGATTGTAAGAAGTGCTCTACGATTCATTTTACTCAGTGCTTTATAGGAAACCACTGAAATCCTTATCTGATAACTCGAAAAATCTAAGTAACGACTAAACGTGGACCTCAAATGCTCCTATATTAAACTCCTGCGACAAATTCTAAAAATGTGCTATAAGACATGTTGTGTTTGCCACTAAATGCGCTGGAGCTTCGTGGCAGCGTTTCGTTTAAAAGTGCAATAACTTGCATACTCAAGTCGTCAGCGGTACAATCTGCTGAAAGCGCTGGACTGCGATTAAACGTGTTTGTGGTAGGGCTGGCGGAAGCAGACGTGGATTTACAAGGGTTAATCTGAGCACGAACGCGCGAAGGGCTTCGGAATGGGCAACTAGCTTCATCTTTCTAACACACCGACCTTGACAATTAAAAAGTGCCTGTAATTTTTTTATTTGTAATAATTGCTTAGAGTTTGAGTTTGAAACGTCACATAAATTGGAACGAATTTAAAATTGCAAATGCTCGTTTCGCACATACTGTTAAATTATTTACTTAGTTTTAAAACTTCATTTAATTCATTCTTATTTTATCTTATATTTTTAATGTCACAATGTATGCATAGGGACTGGTTCTGAAATAAACGAATTTATTTATTTATCAACAAATGAAAATCAGAAGAATTCTGGAAGTAGTTTTTTGGAACAAATGAAAATCGAGATGTATGGATGTTGATGTGAGTCATTGTTTTTTTGTCTCAGTTATCTGGCAGCTTGAAGAATTTATGCGGCCTACTAAAATGTTATTTCTTAGGAAATGTTCGTCGAATCGATCAGCTGCTTAACTTATGAATTGAGCTGCATGATTACTGACGTGCACTGACTGGACCGGTCCACTAAATCTGTGCGGGTTTTTCCTCAAAAGACCATTTCAGACACCAATCTATATGGGCTTCACATGATCTGACTTAGATTATGTCTGGACTTTAAAAGATCCATCTGTATGAAGGTTTTCGCAATTTCTTGGTAGCTAGTTATGAGAACCAAACCAAGGCTTAAGATCTTTGTTACGTTAATAATAAAATATGCGATGAGAGAGATTGTAGCACGTTGTTTGCGAGGCAGTAAACGAAGCCAAATATCATGAAAAACTGCAGTGCAAGGATTATGGAAATAGAACTCCCGAATAAATTATACCATTTCCAAGCCATAAATATCAGAAGCCATATATTTTAAATAAAAACCTGGACCGACGAACTTTACCAGGACCAAGCTCTAAAATATTATAGCGTGCTTAATCCTAGCTTGCATCTGCGATTTCCAACTAAGGCCATTAAAGAGGAAACAAGCTTAACCTTGCAGTTGACACATCCTTAGTTCCTTCCAATAAGGTTGATTTTAGCATAGCACAGTTCTTTACACAAAAATTAGTTTTGCATTTTACATGGACCTTACGACCTTGTGTTAAGATTGGTTTTGGAGTATGTGTGTTAGTAACTGTGTCTAAACTTGTTGCATACGACTTTGGAGTTAGGTTCCACCAGTTTTAAAAGTACTCGGTCATGCATGGCTGGTTGTATGTGGTTTTGTTTTAATTATTTAGGAGTTTTATATTTTTTCAATTTTATTAAGGTATTTTAGCAAAAGACTGGACCATTTGTCCAGCCTTTTGCTAGCATACTTTGGCAGAAGAACCGAAGAACCTTCTACCGATCTTGGCAGAGGTTTCCAGAAGAACGTGAAGTCTAAGGAATTCACATTCACGAAAATAAAAACTTCCACATTCAAAGTTGTAATATGTGAAAACTATTTTGTAGATCATCATCATCTTCCTGTAATTGTCTCATGTTACTTGAGTTCGGCATAAGACGTTTTCTTTTCCATTCTCAGCCGTCACGCTATCATTCACTCCCATCTCTTTCATATCATCCCTCACACAATCCATCCATCTTTTCTTTGACGCTCCTCTCCCTCTCTATCCATTAACATTTATATTCATCACTCTTTTATCCACTTGTATTTCTTCCTTCCTCATCACATTCCCATACCAAGCCATACGATTTTGTTTCAACATTTCTGTCACTGGTGCCACTGTCACTTTCCCTATACGAGGAATCGGGAAATACTTATTTCTAACTTTTTCCATTTTCGTGCGTCCACACATTCATCTCAATATTCTCACCTGCACTGCATTCAATCTCTTTTCATCCGTCTTCTTCACAGCCCAGCCCAGTGTATACTTTGTATATAAAGACAAAATAATCGTATCTCTATATCATGGGGGCTGGTATCGGATTAATGTTGGTTACTATTAAATACCAGTAAGTACCAAATCTGTAAAATATATTTCAAAACTTGCTCTCTGAGTAGAATATAAAATTGAAAAGAAACATCTTACAAATGGATATTAAAATCTCTTAAACATTTGTCCTTTTGTTAGAATCAGTCTGGTAGTTTTTAATATGGAAAGTGATATTTTATGAGTGTTCTTATTTTTTAAGAAATCTTTGAGAGAGATTCAATGATTTCGTCCAATTTACCTACCATTGAAATGGTATTGAATGAAAAAATACAAATTAGGAAAAATTGTTAAAAAATCGTGGTAAATATCAATCATTTCCAGCGTAAAAAGTTTAAATAAGGTAAATTTTCCTCAATTTCTAGCCGAAGTACTAACCAGAGCATTGGAACATGAAGAAAATTCTATGCCCCTTTGGCAACTTCAAGAAATGCCACCAACACTTTTATGAATGCGAAATACTAGCTCTGTGGCTGTTTCGTTCATTGTCAGGGCTCAATCATTGGACCAATTTAATTAGTCAAAGCGCGGTAGCTGCAGCTTTATATAAAACAAAACAAAAGGACGTGGTGTGGGTAGGTACTTTAGATACGGGTAAATTAACGATCGGAAGCACATAATGTGTCCACGATACACAATGTTTGAATCTACCAAAGTACTTATTTATTTATTTTGACAGGCAACAGGCTATCATTCATCATCATCATCATCATCATTTCAGCCGAAAGACGTCCACTGCTGGACATAGGCCTCCCACAAAAGGAGGGTTTTGCCATAATCGCCACGCTTGGCAGGCGGGTTGGTGATCGCAGTATGGTGGTCAAATGCATAGAGAACACTGCTGCCCATTCTCTAATAGAAGGCTATCATAATGCTAAAGTTATATGTACATACGTATATGACCTTGTTAGGGCGCAGCAAGTTGTAACATTTAACTTTTGGATAGTGAATATTGCACTAACTGCATAAGCAATATTTCAAACCAGTGGCTTCTTCGGAGAATCGGACTGTGGACTAAATTTTCAATCTTGAGATGGATCAATATATCGTACTTAGGACTCTAGAGAGTGAAATCTCGATGTGACAAGAAATTCAATGAAATTTTTTGAAACTGGCTTCTACCGACGTCTGCGTGGCATGACCACTCGCGCTATTGCTTCGTTTTCACTCAGCATTCTTTCTGACTTTTATTCTCTTTTACTTGACTTCTTAGGGACAAAGCGTGGTGTTAAATAACCTATAACCTTCCTCAAAATCACACTGTCTGTTCCGGAGATTATCCCGTTTAAACAGACAAACTCTTCAGTTTTACATATTATGGTACTAGCTAGGGTGTGGTACTGGGACAATTTTTTCCCATGCACATTTTCAACAATTGTCGTTATATTACAAAAATAAAAATAACAAAACCTTTACAGAATATACACTTTAACTTTCTTCATGAATCACTGTCAATTGGTGAAAACCGCATGAAAATCCGTTCAGTAGTTTCTGAATTTATTGCGAACAGAAAGACAGACACGGCAGGGTCTTTGTTTTATAATATGTTGTGATAGTGATGTTTGGTATACCTAGATCTTATTCATAAATTCCATCACCAGCAATTAAGACCACGAGTTTCATCAAAAACAGAAGACTATTTCAATCTATTTTTACTTCTATTCTTCTATATCTATCTTCTTCTATATCTATATCTATATCTATATCTATACATATAATAAATCTGTAAAGGAACTTTTTCTGTACATTTAAAATATTTCGAAAATAATTGCTTGGGGTGGTAAGGGATAATCAACAGATGACATTTTAACCCTTATCAAAATTTTTGTCTGTAGCTCGGTTTTTCAGTTTCTATGTTGAATAGATCAAGTATCACGTCAAAAGGACGAAACTAATATGGTTATCTTTCATACTCAAATATTGTTTATAACTCAGAGTTTAGTCTTTGTTTCATCGCAATCGCTTCGGTCAACCTATCTAAATAATTTAAAGTGTTCAAGAAGAATTTATTTACGTAATGTTGAAACACTTAGCGACATCTATTGGCGTGAAACGGTACTAACGAATACTTAATATTAACACACGTCATTCTCATTTATGTAACTTACTGTGTCTGTGTTATTTCAAAAAGTAATGATACTGATTACTAAAATCGCTTTCCGTTGGTGGTTGATTCCCACGAATCAAAAAAGCTAAAAGAATTTCAAATAAAAAGTTGTGATAATATTAACTGACGTGGTGTTCTGAGTCATATACCTAGAATGCAATGTTAGATAAATATTTATTAGTTTTATCAATCAAATTAATACAAATAGAGGGGAAGAAATCTCATTTTTAATTGTGATAAAAGTCTTAGTAGCGCCATCTAGCATAATATAGCAAAATTAGAGCGGCTAGAGGAACATCTCCATAGAAATTCTTAATCTCTAGCGTCAGTAACGCCATCTAGGTTTGAATAGCAAACATGCAAAGACAACAACTTGATTTCGCGCGAAATTTGATAATGTTAAATTTAAATGCGTGTTTACAGCATTACTCGATTCAAATAATGGGAGTTTTGGGAGTAAAGAGTTGTAAATACTTATGTGCTAATTTTCGTGATGTTAGTTTTCGAGGTGGGGAGGGGTTCAAGCGAGGTCGGATGGTGAAAGTCAGGAAAAAAAATCCAAAATTGCGACCATAACTACTGGTGGATTTGAGTAAATAGATAGGTTTTCACACGGGCAACTGTAGTTATGTCGATGCTCTTCCGAGCAACATCGCTTACAGAGAAGCATTTTCTTAGTTCAAACAAGTTTAAAAATGTATTTATTTATCCATTTGGCATCTCCAACAAAGGATACATTACCTACACAGGAACAATAGAAATCACAATAGTAAAATATTGACAATTTTAAAATCGCTTCTTTAAATATAATTATTTATTGGTCTACAAATAAATGTATGGCTGAACAAAAGAAACACTGAAACATTTTTGATTACAATTTACAATAAAAAGGCATCGTAACTGAGAGTCGCGGAGGATCGCTCTGTTACGTCCATTATCCTCGGGATCGGGCTCTCTCTCTTCCTGCTGCCTGCGTCAGCAGCGGGGAGAGAGGTGGGGGCGCGCGCGGTATGGCACTACGTAGCAACAACATCGTACTTACTATGTTCATAGAAAACCCGTGCTATACAATTAAATAGTTTTTTTTTGCCTGGTTTGGTTTTTTTTTTCAACAGCGCTTTTAATGTGGATAATGACCGACGTTACGGGGCGTAGGTAATGGTAACATTCGCAGCGAGCATGTCTTTACGCCGTGTGCTAAAATCAGTGTTGCTCGCTCGCGTGTTTTGCCGTAGGTACTACTGACTGCACGAATACTTGCTTGGTAACATATTAGGTGCATTTTGACCCGTGACGCCGGTCAGTATCCACCTTTACAGCGTGATCTTTCTTCATCGTGATAACGCCATGGTCCCACGGGCCGTTAACTGACAGGTGGCGTCAGGTGTTACTGCACTGCTACCTGTCGAGGCCTATCGCAGTCCGTGCAGAGCATTCCCACTGCTGTGGTTTTATTCAGTGGTCAACGTTTGATAAACAAAGCTAAAAGACACGCGCCTGTACGGGCCGAGATAGGCGCCCGCCCCCGCGTGGAATAATGCTTCAGCACACTCAACCAGACGCGCAGTCGATTTATTGAGTAAGTACAGTAAAAGCTCCTTATTCGTGCTTCCTTCATTCGCGTTTTCACTATTCGCGGATAAAAAAAATGCGACCCAATTCCTATATCCGCGGCTAAAGATTTATTTATTTGCGGGTCTAATCGGTACATCGGTACATACATATTAACAAATAACAAAAAGGATTCCAATAGGTATCCAACCCAATATCCTTTGTAAACGCGTCGTCAGATGGACTATAAAAAAGTGAAATAGACCTTATTACAACTTCGCCTAAAGTACATTGTCAAATGATATCGCCACTGTATTGGTTCGGCCTTTGACATCTACAATAGCCGCCTTCGCCGCGGTCGGTGTTTTTAACCGACTTCAAAAAGAAGGAGGTTATCAATTCGACATGTTTATATTTTTAATGTATGTTCAGGCATAACTCCGTCGTATATAGACGGATTTGCAAAATTCTTTTTTTTTTTCGAAAGGGGTTTACTCCGAAATGGTCCCATTGAAATTTCATATAGACAGGGCCCGATCTAGCTATTTAGCCGCTCCGGGCAAAAATAACATTCGCCGCCCTTTGCACTAACACCATCAAAGATGGTATGACCTTAATTATGTGATATTCTTTTAACTATATAATATTCACATACGTTAGTCTACTACGGCTTCTGAACAAGTATACAAAAATTCATGAGAGTAGGTATGTTTGTAAGTATACATTTTGCCGCCGCTCATTTTTGCCGCTCTGAGCATTTGCCCGGCTTGCCCCCCCTTAGATTGGGCCCTGCATATAGATCTGATGATGCGTTTCGGAAACAGACAGCGGAACTCTTCAAAAAATTACAGCAAATCAACCGCGAATGTTGCTATCAAATAAATAAGTATGCATTGTTTTGACCCAAAGGATGATGAAATTTCGAATTGGTGTATGGTAGGTAACAAAAAAGTGAAAAATAAAAACTTTTTTCAAAAAAATAACAACCGACTTACAAAAACACTACAAAGTGCAAAATAACTTTAATTTCGGAAGGCGTTCACAAATAATTAAAATACACATCCAACGTCACCGACTTCCGAAATTAAAGTTATTTTGCACTTTGTAGTGTTTTTTGGAAGTCGGTTGGTATTTTTTTTAAAAAAGTTTTTTGAGAATGTAAACAAACATAATGAAACCAACCTCATCACCATAAAGTATATTTATATATCATCATCATCATCATTTCAGCTGAAAGACGTCCACTGCTGGACATAGGCCTCCCCCACATTTATAAATGCTGCGACTTAATAGACATTCCATCCTTTGGTACGAGCCGCTTTGCGTGTTTTACCTATTGTTTCATCTTTCCATTTATTGCAAAATGTTGAAATTTTTTTTTTACTTAAAAACGATTTTCGACGCGAAAAAATCGTTTACGCCTTGGAGAGTCGCTTGCATTCATATCACGCTCATACAATTAATCAATATGGTCAAAAACTTCAATTAAATTGTTTTTTTTTGTCACTTAGGAACGTATCCCCTATAATCCCATATAAATTACCATTCCATAGTCACGGTTTCTGTATTCGCGGTAGGTATTTTACGGAACGTATACCTCGCGAATAAAGAGCTTTTACTGTACCTACGGCAGGTGCACATTTATTATAAAATGAGCCTCGACCAGGCGCTTTGATCTATATTTATTCTTAAAAATCTGAGTGAGACTTCGTCGCAATATCATTATAACCCCTAAAGACGCCTGCAGGCCTAGACAAAACACCTTTCTGTTAACGTTCACGCTAAACTCTACGCCAGAATATATGGGAATGACATTACCGTGTCCTTTCCGCAGGTAATGTCATTCCCATACATTTTGGCGTACCTACCGTTTAGCGTGAACGCCAAGAGTAATGTGTTTTGTCTCTAGGCTCTGGACTGCATTCGAAAGCTGTGGTAGATTCCTACCAGGATAGATCGGAAGATCGGAGGAGTGGTACCTACACCGTCAAAGCGACACATTATTGTTTTCCGACATGCACGCGAACGAAGTCGCGGGCACAGCTATATAGAATATAAATTCAAAAGAAAAATCCTCGCTCCTCGTAGAAACTCGAAACTAGTGAGTCGCAGTGGGAAATCACAAACTATTTCCGATAACTGCTGGAATCAGTTTTCATAACATTATGGGCTTCACATCTTATATTCAATTCGATCACATAATACTAACAAGCTTTAACAATAGTTATATCATGTGCATCAAATTGTTTAACAAAATACCAAGCAACATAAAAACACTTCCATTTTGAACCGACTTCAAAAAGAAGGAGGTTATCAATTCGACATGTTTATATTTTTTTTTTTATGTATGTTCGGGCTTAACTCCGTCGTATATAGACGGATTTGCAAAATTATTTTTTTGTTCGAAAGGGGTTTGTTCCGAAATGGTCCCATATAAATTTCATATAGATCTGATGATGCGTTTTGGAGACAGACAACGGAACTCTTCAAAACTTTACAGCAAATCAACCGCGAATGCGGCTATCGCATAAATATGCATTGTTTTGACACTGAGGATGATGAAATTTCGAATTGGTGTGGCGTAGGTAACTAAAAAGTGAAAAATAAAAACTTTTTTCAAAAAAAATGAACCGACTTCCAAAAAAACACTACAAAGTGCAAAATAACTTTAATTTCGGAAGGCGGTGACAAAGAATTAAAATACCTACACGTCCAAAGTCACCGACTTCCGAAATTAAAGTTATTTTGCACTTTGTAGTGTTTTTTTGGAAGTCGGTTCATTTTTTTTTGAAAAAAGTTTTTTTAAAATTTAAGAATAGCTTAACAAAAATGCTCAATGATAAATGCTTCTATAGTGTACTTGAATTTTTAGATTGTAAGTTGTGAATGGTATGTATTTTTAGTTATTGTGAGTATTGTTGTGAGTTGTGTGTATTTAATGTAAGTTATAAATAGGGCATTTAATAATAATTGTGTCCGAATTTAATTTAATAATATAAAGGAATTTAATTGAATTGAATTATAAATATTAAAATTTACTAATCACATGCATGATTCAACTTTAATCAGTCATTTCTTAGTAAATGCTTTTATAGTGTACCTACTTGAATTTTTAGATTAAAGGTTGTGAATGGTATGTATTTTTAGTTATTGTGAGTATTGTTGTGAGTTGTGTGTATTTAATGTAAGTTGTGAATAGGGCATTTAATAATAATTGTGTCCGAATTTAATTTAATAATTTATCGGAATTTAATTGAATTGAATTATAAATATTATAGTTTACTAATCGCATGCATGATTCAACTTTAATCAGTCATTTCTTAGAATAGTATTTAGACATGTAAATTTGCACGCCGACATTAATGGCATAATAAGCGATCAAGTAATATTTTAAGAACTTTCTGTACCTTATTTATGCAAATAAAAGATTTTGATTTTTATTTTGATTTTTGATTGATTGGGCGGTGTTACAACATAAATCATTTTCTTCACAAAACTAGTACTTGTAGTCATTTTAATGAATAATTAATTATAATTTCAACAGTGAAAACGAGTTGTGATTTTTTTTTGCCAATGGCGGGAAAAATTAATCAGTTATCCAATGCGCGCGCATCTAACAATGGCGATCGGCCATAAACTAAGGCCACATTCCGAATTAGAAAAATAGCGCTGTGAGTGCTCACATCGATATTTTGCGTTCCAAGTTACATTTCACGGTTCTGACAGCTAAGAACCGTCATTTTTGTCATCAATACGGAACGCTCGTGATCGCGATAAAAGTGTTCACTCAACGTTAAAACATATATTCACTATTGACACGATGGCGCTTGTCATGATATCATCTATGATGATTCGCAAGACGTCGGTATCGGAACGGGTGTGAGCGCGCTCAAATCGATATTATTGTAACTCGGAACGTGGCTTTTCGCGGATAGGGTTTTAGCCACGTACAAAATGGGAAATTCAACGTTTTTTATAGAGAAAACAAAAGTTATATTTGAGTGAATGTTTTATTTATTAAAAACGTACAAGTTGAAATTATCTATTTAAATACGAAGTTGCATGAAATGAGCAAGCAATAGGTACATTAATTTATTTGTACTATTGAACACGACCTTTTTTGTATCGAAACTTTTTAAGAACAAAGCAACTCAACCAATAAAAAAAACCTATAACTCACTAGTGAATAATAGTAATGAAAAGTCACAGTTTGATAATAGCTGTCATTATGTGCCTAATTGCGGTGAAATTAGAGCCATTTTATGAGCAAGTGTGTTGAAACTTATTTACTTAGTTTTAAAACTTCATTTAATTAATTCTTATTTTATCTTATATTTTAATGTATGTATGCATATGGACTGGTTCTGAAATAAACGAATTTATTTATTTATTAACAAATGAAAATCAGAATAATTCTTGAAGTAGTTTTTTGGAACAAATGAAAATCGAGATGTATGAATGTTGATGTGAGTCATGGTTTTTTCTCAGTTATCTGGCAGCTTGAAGAATTTATGCGGCCTACTAAATTGTTCTTTCTTGGGAAATGTTCATCGAATCGTTCAGCTCCTTAACTTCTGAGTTGAGCTGCATGATTACTGACGTGCACTGACTGGACCGGTTCACTAAATGTGTGCGGGGTTTTCCTCAAAAGACCATTTCAGACACCAATCTATATGGGCTTCACATGATCTGACTTAGATTATGTCTGGACTTTAAAAGATCCATCTGTATGAAGGTTTTCGCAATTTCTTGGTAGCTAGTTATGAGAACCAAACCAAGGCTTAAGATCTTTGTTACGTTAATAATAAAACATGCGATGAGAGAGATTGTAACACGTTGTATGCGAGGCAGTAAACGAAGCCAAATATCATGAAAAACTGCAGTGCAAGGATTATGGAAATAGAACTCCCGAATAAATTATACCATTTCCAAGCCATAAATATCAGAAGCCATATATTTTAAATAAAAACCTGGACCGACGAACTTTACCAGGACCAAGCTCTAAAATATTATAGCGTGCTTAATCCTAGCTTGCATCTGCGATTTCCAACTAAGGCCATTAAAGTGGAAACAAGCTTAACCTTGCAGTTGACACATCCTTAGTTCCTTCCAATAAGGTTGATTTTAGCATAGCACAGTTCTTTACACAAAAATTAGTTTTGCATTTTACATGGACCTTACGACCTTGTGTTAAGATTGGTTTTGGAGTATGTGTGTTAGTAACTGTGTCTAAACTTGTTGCATACGACTTTGGAGTTAGGTTCCACCAGTTTTAAAAGTACTCGGTCATGCATGGCTGGTTGTATGTGGTTTTGTTTTAATTATTAAGGAGTTTTATATTTTTTCAATTTTATTAAGGTATTTTAGCAAAAGACTGGACCATATGTCCAGTCTTTTGCTAGCATATTTTGGCAGAAGAATCGAAGAACCTTCTACCGATCTTGGCAGAGGTTTCCAGAAGAACGTGAAGTCTAAGGAATTCACATTCACGAAAATAAAAACTTCCAGTTTCATAGTTGTAATATGTGAACACTATTTTGTAGATCATCATAATCTTCCTGTCATTGTCTCATGTTACTTGAGTTCGGCATAAGACGTTTTCTTTTCCATTCTCAGCCGTCACGCTATCATTCACTCCCATCTCTTTCATATCATCCCTCACACAATCCATCCATCTTTTCTTTGACTCTCCTCTCCCTCTCTATCCATTAACATTTATATTCATCACTCTTTTATCCACTTGTATTTCTTCCTTCCTTATCACATTCCTATACCAAGCCATACGATTTTGTTTCAACATTTCTGTCACTGGTGCCACTGTCACTTTCCCTATACGAGGAATCGGGAAATACTTATTTCTAACTTTTTCCATTTTCGTGCGTCCACACATTCATCTCAATATTCTCACCTGCACTGCATTCAATCTCTTTTCATCCGTCTTCTTCACAGCCCAGCCCAGTGTATACTTTGTATATAAAGACAAAATAATCGTATCTCTATATCATGGGGACTGGTATCGGTTTAATGTTGGTTACTATTAAATACCAGTAAGTACCAAATCTGTAAAATATATTTCAAAACTTGCTCTCGGAGTAGAATATAAAATTGAAAAGAAACATCTTACAAATGGATATTAAAATCTCTTAAACATTTGTCCTTTTGTTAGAATCAGTCTGGTAGTTTTTTAATATGGAAAGTGATATTTTATGAGTGTTCTTATTTTTTAAGAAATCTTTGAGAGAGATTCAATGATTTCGTCCAATTTACCTACCATTGAAATGGTATTGAATGAAAAAATACAAATTAGCAAAAATTGTTTAAAAATCGTGGTAAATATCAATCATTTCCAGCGTAAAAAGTTTTAGTAAGGTAAATTTTCCTCAATTTCTAGCCGAAGTACTAACCAGAGCATTGGAACATGAATAAAATTCTATGCCCCTTTGGCAACTCCAAGAAATGCCACCAACACTTTTATGAATGCGAAATACTAGCTCTGTGGCTGCTTCGTTCATTGTAAACCTCAATCATTGGACCAATTTAATTAGTCAAAGCGCGGTAGCTGCAGCTTTATATAACAAAACAAAAGGACGTGGTGTGGGTAGGTAATTTAGATACGGGTAAATTAACGATCGGAAGCACATAATGTGTCCACGATACACAATGTTTGAATCTACCAAAGTACTTATTTATTTATTTTGACAGGCAACAGGCTATCATTCATCATCATCATCATTTCAGCCGAAAGACGTCCACTGCTGGACATAGGCCTCCCACAAAAGGAGGGTTTTGCCATAATCGCCACGCTTGGCAGGCGGGTTGGTGATCGCAGTATGGTGGTCAAATGCATAGAGAACGCTGCTGCCCATTCTCTAATAGAAGGCTATCATAATGCTAAAGTTATATGTACGTATATGACCTTGTTATGGCGCAGCAAGTTGTAACATTTAACTTATGGATAGTGAATATTGCACTAACTGCATAAGCAATATTTCAAACCAGTGGCTTCTTCGGAGAATCGGACTGTGGACTAAATTTTCAATCTTGAGATGGATCAATATATCGTACTTAGGACTCTAGAGAGTGCAATCTCGATGTGACAAGAAATTCAATGAAATTTACTTGAAACTGGCTTCTACCCACGTCTGCGTGGCATGACCACTCGCGCTATTGCTTCGTTTTCACTCAGCATTCTTTCTGACTTTTATTCTCTTTTGCTTGACTTCTTAGGGACAAAGCGTGGTATTAAATAACCTATAACCTTCCTCAAAATCACACTGTCTGTTCCGGAGATTATCCCGTTCAAACAAACATACTCTTCAGTTTTACATATTATGGTACTAGCTGTGCCCGCGGGCGCACGGGTGTGTGGTACTGGGACAATTTTTTTCCCATGCACATTTTCAACAATTGTCGTTATATTAAAAAAATAAAAATAACAAAATCTTTACAGATCATACACTTTAACTTTCTTCATGAATCACTGTCTATTGGTGAAAACCGCATGAAAATCCGTTCAGTAGTTTCTGAATTTATTGCGAACAACAGACACGGCAGGGTCTTTGTTTTATAATATGTAGTGATAGTGATGTTTGGTATACCTAGATCTTATTCATAAATTCCATCACCAGCAATTAAGACCACGAGTTTCATCAAAAACAGAAGACTATTTCAATCTATTTTTACTTAGAGAATATAAATTCAAAAGAAAAATCCTCGCTCCTCGTAGAAACTCGAAACTAGTGAGTCGCAGTGGGAAATCTCAAACTATTTCCGATGACTGCTAGAATCCTAGCCGCCGGGTGTAAATAATGAAGCATGGCCGCCGCGGGCCTCAATTAATATTGACTGGTGGGCCCCTGGAGGATGGCGCTGCGTATCGTCTATCTATGTGTTGAGTAATGGCGCAAAATACGTGGATGATACCTACTCCGTTCCTTTAATATAACGGAGCGTTCTGATCACTGATCGTTGTATTAGTAATAATACTACAAGTACTTTTATGATGGCTACAGAAAATAATTTTCATAACCCCTTGATATACTTTGGCTGTTGAAATGGTCATAGCTAAATTCCAAAACTTACCTGTCTTTAAACCGTACAAGCACATTATTTAAAATATCCTTAGTTTTCAATGCACATACATGGAACACGGCATGCTGCTTTGCCACTCGAATGTCAGAAAATATCCCACGGGAAGCTGCTAACGGGACTGAAAGTAGTATGTTACTTCTTATAACATCAGCTTTCTGCCAGTGAGGTCCCGTCAAAATTGGTACAGCCGTTTTGGAGATAAGCCGGAACAAACAGACATACAAACATATTATTTTTAAATGTTTATTTTTTTGTTGCGGTAGGTACTGTATATACATTCATAAGGATTTCTTAAAAAAACTGTTTTTTTTTTTTTACATTACAAAGAGACACTTCAATTTAATTTATTTGTATGTGTGTAGTGGTAGAACTTCTGCGGACACCATTTTTTATAAGGATCGCGCTTTACAAATATCTTTATATCAAGAAACTTTATCAGTTTAAATAGTTATGAACTGACTAACAACCTCACTGCTATGACGTACGACATAGGGAGGAGAAACGTGGGCAACATAAATTGGCGTCTCGTTACGCACTCAATTTACAGCGACTGCAACCGAAGCGCCGCACATATGATATTATAAATGACTGGCTTTTGTCAGCGGCTCTGCTTGCGTCGATGTCGGTTATCGCGTAAAAAAGTAGCCTATGTCCTTCTCCATATCCCAGGCTATATCTCTACTAAATTTCTTGACGATCGGTACAGCGGTTTAGGCGTGAAAGCGACAGACAGAGTTACTTTCGCATTTATAACATTAGTAGCGATAACTGATACGAACATTTTCACATGCCAATCATATTTTAAAAACTAGATGAGGACCGCGATTCCTATCTGACTACTCTGAGAAAGATCGAAACAAACTCAGAGGTCACAGTCTCTTTTAAAGTCCAGACATAATCTTGGTCAGATTATGTAAAGACGATGTAAACTGATGTCGGAAATAGTCATTTGAGGAAAGATCCAGACTGATTGAGAGAACCTGTCCAGTCGCGCATTTGTCAGTAATCGTCCAGCCCAACTAAAAACTTAAGGTTACTGCTATAGTTGTAAAATACTCGTATACTTAGATATTGGATCTTCGCTAGAACGCAGCTCAAGTGAAGGATTTGGCTCGTTAGCATGTATTTAGAGGTTTATATTTATATCATAAAGTGGAGTGTATAACAATGAATAAGGTCAGTTTTGTAAAAAGGAACATTCCTTTTTACAAAGCTGACCTTAGTCATTGTTGCACATGCATATTTCGATTTCTGTTAGGTTCAAACTCAAACTCAAATTAAACCTTATACAGGCACTTTTGAATTGTCAAACAAAAATCGAAGCTAAAGCTAGGTGCCCATTCCAAAAGGTAGATCTCTATGGAGAAGAACGGGCAAGAAACTCCAAGGATAAATCACGAGTATTACAAAATCTTGAGAACATTATTCTTGGTGCTTCTATATGTGAGAACAATGTAAAAAAAAAAATTGATAAAATAAGCCATGGCAGTTAGGAGATGACTAGTCTCAACCGACGGCGCCCGTTCACGAACTTGACGCGTGGATCAGTTCTCTCGTATATCAAAAACAGGCTCGATTGGTTAAACCCATTGACAATAGGCTTGCTGCCTTTTTCCACACCTAGCAAAACGTGGTTGCAACAAAACACTTTTGCCAACCTCATTGCAGGAAAAGGAAAGATGCTATGTAGGTATCCTACACATAGCCAGACCCAGCCTTTTTCCTTCGACACAAAGTCCCACTAGAGGCGTCTGCTCGTCTAATTAGTCGCACTTGGCGCCTCATCAGCGGCTTCTCAGCGCGTATTACTTGCGCGCCTCACGAGTGCACGTAGCCTTGCACGAATAAATTGGTACTTCAGTTCTGCTTATGGTGTTTTGAGCTAGTTATGAATATTGTGTGTTTGTTTATTTGAATCTGTTGAATAATGTCTACACATTTAGGTACGTTATTTCAAAGAATGTAACATATTGTTGTGTCTTTGGTCCTCCAAGGTTTAGGCAGAGGGGCTTGTACACTCTTTTTGCCCGTTATGTTTATCTAGTCGGTTAAAAACAATAGTTTCTTACATTCTTCAATATAAGATTTGCTGAATTTTACACGAACTACAACGATTCCGTACGGTTCTCAAGTGTGGAATTTTGACAGTTCAAACCACGCTAACTTCGCCCACGTAATAAAGGGCGAGAAGAATACATAGTGAGAAAACAAAGAAAGCGCTGTTAACAGTTTGAGCCAGTAGGTAAGTGCAAGTAGGTGGTATTTATCTGCAGGAGGAACTGTTGTGCGATTATTTTATCAAAGAGTTCGTTTGATGTTTCTGGAAACAAAAAAATAATAATCATATCTACAGCTACTACAGCTAGCTAATCCTTAATTTTTGTTGTGTTGTGTTTACATAAGTGTTTAACTAATATGTATGGGAATTATTAGGTCCTAGGAACTCTAGCGAATCCTCTGAAATACTTTGTAAACTAGGTAATCAAGATCACTGAGAAAAGCCGAATGGCAACAGTCCATTTAACTTAACCTTATAACTGTAAATTCTAAGAACCGAAGTGTGCGCTCTGAAAGCCTCTTCACAGAATATAAGAGTCCTCCTAGAAGTAAAATGGAAAATACTTTAAACTGCTTATACTTGACATTAATGTTGTACTCGTATTTTATTAAATTTAATATCTTGCAAAACTCGTGTAAGCTCACTTGACCTCAAAGGCCAAACAAACGTTAAGTGGAAACGGACAGAACTATTGCTAATTATGTTCAGTTCAGTAAAGGTCGTTTTTTAATCTCAGATAGGTGCTAGGTAATCTGACATTTCTAGTCTTTTTGTATTTGGTTTATAGTATAGGTATATAGGAGTTTGCAGCCTTCACAAGGTTTTGATCTTGTGAAGGCCCCAGGAATCCATTGGATGCGGGAAGCACAGAACCGGTCGAAATGGCGGAGCTTGGTGGAGGCCTATGTCCAGCAATGGACAACTTTCGGCTGAAATGACAAAGATGATGAGGACGACAGGAGTTTGACTTGTCGAATCAGGTTTAAATAAATTACGAACTATAGTCATAATGTCTCCTTTGATGAAGGCTTAACACTCCAAATTAATATTTTATTTTTGCATGTGAAAATTGTGTCAGCGGTAGGTAGGTATTAATTACCACTTATTAGTTCCGTCTGCTTTAGTAAGAAGAAAATGGGATCACAGTTTTATCTGGCAAGTGAAGTAATTGTCACTTGTGCAGCCGAGATATTCTGTTCAAATCTTACCGTGAAAACGTGAGTGAATTGAGCTAGTGACCTGTCATTCCATTTGATGCTAAGGAATAACACTATTGACAGCTCACGTTAAGATTACTTCGTTCACACGTTTGGAAGGCTCATCTTTGCGTGAGAGTAGTACCTATATTATGATGAGTGAGAAGTTTAGAGTTTGCAGTGTTATAACTCTTTAAGTTTTACTGTGTTTACAAATCGTACTTTGATTTGCTAAATAAAATAAGCGCTATAGGTATAAGAATGTGCGGCTTGTGAAACTTGCCCAATTGAGTAAGTGCCTAAAATTATCATGGCTGATGTGTATTATAGACAAAAGGACACTGCGGACCGCCAGGATACAGAACAGATTTCCATTTATTGTCTGGATAAAGAAATAATATTAGAAAGACTACATCTCAAGAATCTATATATTTTAAGAAATAGTAAAGAAGTCAAAACTGTAGGTACATAGAATTTTTTGAAAAAAAAAGAACCTAATTGCTACTCTAATGCCGAAAATATAGTTTTTAGAATTTTTGTCCGTTAGTCTGAATGGTATATTCCAGATGGGCGCAACGTAGTACGTTCCCGTGTGATATTTTCAGACAAACACACGGACAAAGCCGCGGGCAAGAGTCAGTTCTAATTAAAAGCTTCCCACACTAATAATGCTAAAGTTCTTTAATCTACCAGGCACTATACTACGCAGTGAACGGAGTAATTCTGAGTACATTCTGTAAGAAGAAGCAACTAGGAGTAAAGCTTCAATGGCTTCGGATTTCGCAAGCTTTGTCTTCATATTACCATGTTAGATCCTCACGACAAAGGAGCCGAACAGTCTTCACTACATAATTAATGTTACAGTGAACGTGGCTTAGTTTAATGTGGAATTAAACTTCTTTATAGTGACTTTTGTGCATTGGAAACTAAAATAAAAGCCTCCTTAAGAACCCGAAGACACGATAGCATCGCAAATGACTAAATGCGTTTCTGTCACGTTTGAGAAAAAGGGAATCCAACATTCTCAGTTTTGGCCGCAGTCGAACAGCTCTTTTCCGCAAAAGTATATATCAAATGGCTCCAGTAATATACAATAAAATTCCGCGAGAAATAAAATATCTTAATATAGTTATTTTTAAAAAACGGTAGAAACAATTTTTAATCAATAAATGTTATTACTCAATCACTGAATTTATGGAGGATAACTGTTGACAATGATATTTTAAATTTTGACATAATTTTATTTCTATTTTATGGTTTGACATTTTAATTATACCTACAGACATTTAATTTATGTTTTTTGTAATATTATATTTCATTCTTGTGTGTAATATTTGTATGCTTGCGAGTAGAAACAATTTTTAATCAATAAATGTTATTACTCAATCACTGAATTTATGGAGGATAACTGTTGACAATGATATTTTAAATTTTGACATAATTTTATTTCTATTTTATGGTTTGACATTTTAATTATACCTACAGACATTTAATTTATGTTTTTTGTAATATTATATTTCATTCTTGTGTGTAATATTTGTATGCTTGCGAGTAGAATGCAGCGCACTAACATTATCACTATAAGACCTAATATAAACTATGTACCTGCATTGTGACAAATAAAATGATTTGATTTGATTTGTCTATGTAATTTTCTTTTAATGTGCACGTTATTTTGTATCGTTCTCACATGGCACGATTTCAAAAATAATAATGTAAGCATTTTTTTTGTAACAATATTTTGATTTTTAATAGTATCCGTGGAGTTTCTTGCCCGGTCTTCTCCATAGGTACCTACTAGGTTTTGGGATGGGCAACTAGCTTCATATTTCTGGCTGATCGACCCCTTGACAATTCGAAAGTGCCTGTATTTATATTTAGAAACAACGAAGTTTTTAATTCGTGTAGCGCTAAACCTGCTAAGTGACTTGCTCCTTAAAATTTCGACTTCACCCAATTTTCATAGAACCCTTTTGCTGTACATTTTCCAAGTGGACCCTCCAGGAGGGCTCCGGCACTGAACGCAAAATAAGCATTTTCACATGCCTCTAAATTTCAAATTTAAACCAATAATCTCGTAAATTAATTCCCCCACATTCCAGCAGCCCACAAAAAGCGCGTCTCTGTATAAGGTCAGCGCGGCCCGGGGGCCCGGCGCGGGCGGCCCGGCGGCGGCCCGGCACGCCCATAAAAACGCTCTCAAACGCCTGTCAAATAAGCCGCTGTATCTTTGCAGCGCATTTCGTAAGCAGAAACAATATTAACCGGGGCTCCAGTTTAATTTCCATAAGAAAATAAAAATGCCCGTTATTTGTCTTTGGCGAGACTTGGTTTTTGTGGGGTGAGTACTAGAGGTTCTAGATGGGTTTCAAGGCAAGTATAAGGTGAGCAAAATATGGCTGAGAAATATTCATAGGCAGATCGTGGATGTTGGAAAAAGATGCTGAAGGAAGAAATCGATGGTAGCGAAAATAAACTGTATTTATGTACCTACAGCTGTTATTGTTAGGACTCTTACATGGAAGTAATTATTTTCTTAGAACGGTATAGATAAGATAAGTCACGTTGGTACTTGCCAGTTTTTTGTACCATAACATCATCTGCACTGTCTATCTAAACTAATATATAGAGAAAAGATTTCATTGTTTATTTGTTACGTTTTCACGCTAAATCAGCTGAACAGATTTTAATGAAATTTGACATATGGGTAGACCATGACCTGGAGTAGGAAATAGGGTACTGCTTATCCCGATATTCTCAGGGGATCAAGACTTATGCGGGTGAAAGCACAGGGCGTAGCTAGTGATATATATTCAGATATACAAACCAATAGACGCGTGACACTTGAATCCTACTAATTTATAATATAAAAATGTGAAAGTTTGTATGTTTAGATGTTTTTTACTCAATCTCGCAAAAACGGCTGAACGGATTTCGATCAAATTTGGCATAAGTGCCTACAGATGATTCTAACCTGGATTAACAAATATAATACTCGTACGTTTTATCCTGGTATACGACGTTCACAGAAGCTAGTGACTATTAAAGTTATTGCCGGCGGTATGTGATGTACAAGTTTAGCCCATCGTTCACGAAGCTATTCAAAAGTAACCTATTACAAACTCCAATTATCAATAAGTAGCTAAAAGGCCTACCAAAAATTGTTGAATAAAGCGTTAGTATCGCACACGAACCGACAGCAACTCGTCTGAACCGCACCACGTTAGTAGTGGTCGAACTCCATAATCCTTAACTTATTATTTCTCATTTGCATTCACAGAGACGTGATTTCAGCAAGAATTTTAGCAAAAGGTGTTATTGTTTGTCAGCAGTGTTTAAGACTATGTTTAATCCTGTCTACACTTTTAGCGTTGAAATTTCTCCAGTAAGTTCCGTTATACAGTAAAATAGGAGTTTTTTTTTGTGTCCGTAGTGTATATGGTAAATAAGGAAAGGGTAAATACGTCCGTCTCTGCTAAAAACAGCAACTCCGTTTAAAAATTCGCTGATCATTTCTAGTTTATCGATGTGTAATCTGTCCTTATACAGAGTACCACCTTAGACCAAGTAGGTTTAATATTGCTTTTAGCAGAAGATATTGTCAAAAATATATAGGTAGGTAATAATCACACCAAAAAAACATGCAACAATCTGAATCCAAGGACAAAGTTATTGAAAGTGCCGGAAACATATACAGTATATGGCGAAATAAATGTTCAAGGTTGCTTTCTAGGAAGGAGCCCTGAATAACATTTCCAGAAATTGTAGCAGGCATACAACATGGAAAAGTATTTCCGGTTCAATTTTTTCAACTAATTATACGACCAGTAATAGGAGCGACGTGTTTCATCACCTGCAAAGCCAAAAAACCATAAAACAGGCTCTAACCATATCAAAATAATTACAAACGACCAATGTTCTTGCTCTTAGACAATTAGAAAATATAACGTTGCCCTAGATCATCGCTGTCGTCTTCAACGATACCAACAGTGACAATACAGTTGTGGATTAAATAAAAACATAAAGCGAATTTAATCACGATTTGTTATAAACACGGGTATGCTGTATATTTTTGATATATAAATAGATATGATCTATTATAATAGTAAAGCTGAACAGCTTGTATATTTAAATTTGTAATTTCTGTTTTTTTTAAGTGGGCAATCATCAAATAACTTCTCCCGCTCGTGGCGAAGCGGGAGGGCGTGTCAGACTTTTACTTACTAAAACCCACCCGTGTTCCTTCAGTTGCCTGTGTGCCAGGGGCCACGGTATCTCTTTCGAACAACCCGCACACGACTATAGGCGTGGCATGAAAGTCTTCGTTAAGTTTGTAGCGTCCACTACAAATATAACATAACAATATGTTTGAAGAAAGGTATCAAAATAAATATATATTGTTGCGTATTAGGTGTAATCTGATTGCGAAAAACTAGGGAATAATGAAAAAAGAGCACTCTTGATTACACCGCTAACTTCTTGCTGATATTACGCAGAGCCTTAGGTTGTACCTATCTATTCAACTCCATCTTTGTTGTCATATTTACAGCAGCCGAGCCACACTGGTACTCCTTACTTCGTTCAATTGAGCTGTAGGAGTAAGATATTATTTAAAGCTAAATTATTAAGGTGTTTCAATGCATTGAGTTAATTGCCAGGGCAACTAGAATCTATTCTATTTTATTCTAAATATTGGCATTCTAATGTGTCCTTTATAGAATCCAATTGAAATGATTGATGATGAATGATTCCCAGAGTTCAGGAGCGCGTAAGCCCCACTACGAAGGCAACGTATATTTATGGCGTAATTATTATTATTTTGATAAGATCTCTGCCATCAGTTCATTATACAGCATGTACTGCAAGTGCGCTATTTTGATTTGGCGAGCAATCCCGAACAGCTTCTGATCATCTCAGCACAGTTCAGTTCAGCCAATTTGCGAGCCAGCAAAACATCGTGGTTACGTAGACGCCTGCCAGCACGTGCGCATCGTAGTCACCTGGATAAGAAGACCCGTGAAACTAAGAGCAGTTCTGGAAATGCAATAGAATCCGAATTTGTCTGTTAAGATGCCGTATACGAAATTTTGTCAATTTCGCTGATTAACATGATTTTACGTAATTGGTTTTTATTATACATTTAAAATACTGTATTTCGATAACTATTAATGCAAAACATGAAAGATCATTTCAATTATGAATGAGCTACTTTTGTAATTACGGCCTCTGAAGTCATGACTAAAAGTTAGATGCGTATCAACAGTCCTGCTGTAAGATTCCAAGCCAGACAGAATAAGTGATTCACATTAGTAAATGCTAAAATTAAACCGAGTTGTAGTATAAAAAGTAAGTAAGTATCCATTATACCATTTCAAGTTTTTGCTGCAACATTGAATCTAAAGACTATCCAAGCGAAAAGAATTTAATACATCGCTTATGCAACAACTACCTCATTAATCAATAATAACACATCTTCCGTTTTTCAGTACATTTAAAATCTCATTACAGCAGTTGAACCGATTTAATGTAATCATAATCTATCTATATAAATAAATAACAAATCTGTGTCTTTGCTAAATCAAATTTTTTAAGCGATACAATTAAAAATTCAAATAATAAAGTAAAAACCACTTGGAAAATTATTAATAATGAAACGGGTAAGTCGGTTAAACAGGAAAAGCAACTAGAGATTATAGTCAACAATAAATTAGTTTATGAAGCTGCTGACGTAGCTGAGGCATTTAATGAGTTTTTTGCCTACATACCTTTAACTACGACTCGCACCTTAAATTCGTCCCCGTCTGAAGCGGAAAACCTTTTGCATAGTAGTGTGCCCAAATGTAGTTTCTTATTTAGTTTCGAACATGTAACGCCTCGTGATGTAGTTAATATTTTTAACACACTTAAGTCTAAAAACACTGGTGATTACTGGGGCATCTCTATTAAACTTTTAAGTAACATAATCGACATCATAGCCCCCTATCTAGCTATTACTTTTAATAAATGTGTTGATTTAGGAACGTTTCCTGACCTCATGAAGAGCAGTAAAGTCATACCATTATTTAAATCGGGTAATAAAAATAACGTTGGCAATTTTAGGCCCATTTCTATCTTCCCTGCATTTAGTGAAATATTTGAAAAGTTAATACTCAAGCAGTTGCTAAGACATTTTAATTTAAATAGCCTCCTTCATGATGAACAATATGGCTTTACAAAAGGTCGTTCGACTACAGACGCGGGTGTTGCCCTGCTGAAACACATATTTAACGCATGGGAGAACTCACAAAATGCTATTGGAGTTTTATGTGATCTTTCCAAAGCACTTGATTGCGTGCACCATGACACGCTTTTGCATAAATTACGTCATTACGGTGTTCAAAATGAAGCGCTTAACGTAATAAACTCCTATTTAAATAATAGGCACCAATGTGTAGATATTAATGGTGTGAAATCTTCCGGGCTACCAGTTCAGTTAGGTGTACCTCAAGGCTCAATACTGGGTCCATTCTTATTCTTAGTGTACATTAATGATTTACCATTCTATTTAAAGGGTATCTGTGACGTTGTACTGTTTGCTGATGATACCTCTCTTATCTTTAAAGTAGATAGGAATAGACAAGATTTTGACGACGTAAACAGTGCACTCTCAATGGTTATGGATTGGTTTACCACGAATAATTTAGTTCTCAATGCTAAGAAAACTAAATGTATAAGGTTCGCTTTGCCGAATGTAAAAAATCTGGGACCCAAAATCGTCTTAGAAAATGAGGTGCATGAAACTGTAGACTCGGCAGTTTCTCTGGGCATAACAGTAGATGCCAAACTTCAGTGGGGATCACACATATCAAGCCTAGCGGGAAGGCTCAGTTCGGCTGCCTACGCCGTCAGGAAAGTAAGACAATACACTGACGTTGATACAGCTCGGTTAGTCTATTTTAGTTATTTTCATAGCGTTATGTCCTACGGCATTCTGCTGTGGGGCAAAGCCGCTGACATTCAAAATATTTTTGTTCTGCAAAAACGAGCTGTACGTGCAATTTACCAATTAGGTGCTAGAGTTTCTCTGAGAGATTTTTTTAAAGATATTGGTATTCTCACGGTGGCTTTTCATTTTCGCTAACATCTTATATATTAGGCAAAATATACACTTATACACTAAAAACAGTGATATTCATAATATTAATACCAGAAATAAGGACAAACTACGTGGTCCCTTTCACCGGCTTCATAAAGTTCATAACTCATTCGTTGGGCTCGGTATCACCTTTTATAACAAGTGTCCCTCTTCTTTGCTAGATTTACATTTTAATGCGTTTAAAGCTAAAGTAAAATCAAATCTTTGTTCGAAGACATACTATTCAATCAACGACTACTTAAACGATAAGAATTGTTGGTCGCTGTGATTAACTCAAGACAACGTTTGTGTTCTTTCACCAGAATTAGCTCACCTACTGACAGGTTATATGAGTTGTTCCATAGCATTGTTTATTTTATTTGACTGTATAAACCATTTTTTTATTTTTAATATTGAAATTTCCATTTTTTGATGAAATTTAATTACTTACCTATTGCTGTATAGAATCAAGTTCTTCCAACTTATCAGACAGCTGTGCCGCTGGGGAGCTTGTTGCGCCACTTCTTCTTCCCAGCTAAAGCACTAGGAAGTGTCGAAGGGTGGACGTTTTTGGGGGACTGTCTTATGTAATTTTGACGTTCGAAAAGTGCTGACTCTTAGCCTAGTTTGAATAAATGACTTTTGATTTTGATTTTGATTTTATATAAATAAAAAGAAAAGTCCTGACTGACTGATTGACTGACTCATCAACGCCCAGCCCAAACTCTTGCACCTAGGAAGCTGAAATTTTGCACAGAGGTTCCCTTTATAATGTAGACAAGGAATAAGGAAGGATTTTTCGAAATTCAACCCCTAAGAGAGTTAAATAGAAAGTGAGATAGATGAAAGTTCCGCGCGGGCAAATCCTGGAAAAAGCTAGTTTAATATAAAAGGAGAAACTGACTGACTGACTTAACAACGCACAGCCGAAACTACTAGGACAAGGAACGTTAAATTTTGTACACGGCTTCCTTTTATAATGTAGGGGAGCACTAAGAAGGAGTTTTTGGAATTTCGACCTGTAAGGGTGTGAGAAGGAGGGATTTTGTGTGTATGAAAAATCTTATTCCTTGAGTTAATAAACTTGAAACTTGGCATAAATACTTATCTGAATAAATCATAAAGTTGGTCATTTATTGTTTTTCTAAACTATCCACTAAAGGGGGAATGGGGGTGTCAAAGTTTTCATGCAAGAATTTTAACGCGCGGTCTGATTAATTCGAAACCACGTTGGATACTTTTTATCTCGGTAGTACGTTCCCGCGGGATAATTTTAAACACTTCCACGCAGGCAAAGCCGCGGCCGAAAGCTAGTAAATCATGTATTGGTAATATCCCTCTCATCGCACCATTGACAGACACTTCCGTTTGCAAGCAATTTGCGAAATAATACCACGAGGCACGAGGACGATCTTTCAGTGAACACCATAGTGTTCACTGAAAGAAATCGTCACCAATCATCATCACCATCATCATCATAGCTTGATAACCGTCATCATAATAGCTGAGCAAAGGTCACAGCTGGAAATCAACCGTGCAAAGGAGGAATGTGTTACATAGCATAACGCCTGTATTCCACCTGTATTTGTTCGCTAGTCCCATGTAATAGGGAGCGACCCTATTGCCATAGGCAGGCCACAAATCTAGACTCCAGGCTGCTTCTGAGAAACCCCAGATAAAAAAAAAAAAACCTCACAAATTATTAGTCCGTGAAAAGGAGAAGTATAACTCTCGCATACAAGCTTGGTCCAGCAAGGACATAAAACAATAATATCATGAAAGAATATCTGTATTGAATAGTTCAGTTTATAATATATTTGATTACTCCAAAACTTGGTGGTGACGAGATTTATGACATCGTAGGTAACATTTTGGTATGACATTTTGATGTTTAAATCAAATCAAATCAAAATCAAATCATTTATTTCTTTGCAAACATGGGTATAGTACACAGATGTTTTTTTTTTATAATAAGGTTCTCCATATTTTACCGTCGCATGGGCATGCAAAGGTTTACATGTCTAATAAAAATTCAAAAATAAACATTGGTATTACAAATAAAAAAATCAAAATAAAAAAGAAAAAAATACAAATCAAAAATGTCAGCGTGATCACAGCAATAAAAAAGACTAAATAATGTCAAACAGAATTATAAAACCAGCATCAAAATTATTATGTCAATCAGAGTAACTATGTCAATCAGTCAGTGAATTATCATTAAGAAAATCGTCAATCGTGTAATAGGTTTTCATAATTAAAATTTCTTTTAGCTCCCTTTTAAATTGTATTGTAGTCATATTTTTTATACTATTTGGTACTCTATTAAATATGAGTGGGGCAATACCAAAAAAACTTTTTTGCATTAGTGCAGTTTTACATTTTGCTTGACATAATTGATTAATGTATTGGGTCCGTATCGGATTGTTGTTGTTGTTGTTGTTGTAAAAACAGTAAACTTGTAAATTTTCGTGATGTTCCTTCTCATGCAACAGGTTGTTGTTGGCAAGTACCAGTGTGACTTTATTCAATTCTTAAATACCACAGTGCAGCGCCAGTTCTCTATTATAAATAGGGAAAAATCAGTGGACCAAAGTGCACGTAGCCCAGGTAAATAGGAATGAGGTGATGCTAAGTCCGTGCAAGCCGGGGTCGGTTGGGAGAGCAGAAACAAATCGAAACGTCGTCGTAAAACACCACGAGACCATAAGTCACGACACGAATGACATGTAAAATTGCACAATAAACAAAACAATCAAGACAAACAAGTCGTTATCTATGTAGCAATAATGTGTATATTAATTAATGCAGTAATGTGTTATTACGGAAACTTATTGCAGATGCAGGGCCGCCTAACAAATAGTGGTAAAGTATTCGTTGAACAAAACCTAATAAAGAAGAAATATCAATCAATTAAATGAATTATTTAATCAACAAGAACACAAGTATCTCCCATTCTGACAAAATTAGCCGGACAGGGGTCTACCGCAAGTACGGAACCAGAAGTAATCCAACTGCCTTCTGGGTAATCCGTCGCTCCCGTGTCTTCTGCACTGGATAGGTAGCACATAGCGACACAAAGGACAAAAACGAAAGTAGCTAAGTGAATCTTCATTGTGACTGTTCTTGTTTGATCTCTGTGCCAGTTCAGGAAAGTATAGCTTGATAATGGTGGTTCATGCTGTTTATATTCACACTTGAGTATGGTTACAATGCTCATTTTATTCCCGGCACGTGTCACTTCGACAACTAAACGTCCATTGAAGTTAAATACTAAAGAGCGTTTATGCAAAACTCCGTCATTAGGTAGGTATGCAGTTCATAAATAAAACAAACGCGAAGTGTATTTAGTTCCTTTACAAAAAAAAACATAATACAGTACAACTCATGGTTCAATCGGCTGGGGTACATTTATTTGCAATTCTGACAAAATCAACAGGACATGGGTCTACCTCAAACACGGATCCAAAAGTTCTCCATTGCTCTTCTGGGTAATCTGTCACTCCCGTGTCTCTAGTACTGGATGGGTAGCACATGGCGACACTTACCACACGCAACATTAGTTACTAAGTAAAACTTCATTATCGCTGTTTTTGACTTTTCCCTGCGTAGATCTACAAAAGAATAGCTTCATCATCATCATTATTTCACCTGAAAGACGTCCACTGCTGGACATAGGTCTCTCCCAAGCCTCGACCGGTTTTGTGCTTCCCGCATCATGCGGATTTCTGCGGTCTTCACAAGGTCATCGGTCTATCTTGTGGTAAGCCTTCCAACTCTACGTCTTCTGGTACGCGGTTGCCACATCAGAACCTTCCGACCCCATCAGCCATCATTTTTGCGAGCAATATGCCCTGCCTACTACCACTTAATTTTGGCAATTCTTCGTGCTATGTCGGTTACCTTGGTTCTCCTACGGCTTTCTTCATTCCTGATTTGATCACTTAGGGAAACTCCAAACATAGACCTCTCCATTGCCCTTTGGGTGATTTTAACCCTTTTAATAAGGCCAATTGTGAGCGACCACGGAAAACAACTACAGTTACGATTTACGTATATTTAAGTAGAAATTTGCTTATTTAACACTCGGCATTTATAACTTCCACAACAAAACGTCCATTAAGGTTAAATACTGAAATGAGAACGTTTATGTAAAAGTGTGTCATTATGTAGTATATAAATACCTAAATCATAATTACTTGATGTATTAGGTGAGGACACAATTTTGTGCGAAGAGTTTCACTATACACTTCCTTTACAGAATAAATGTCATGTGAATTTTTTTCTTAATATGATATGCATATAACAAAAATGTATTCTAATAAAAAGATAAAAGGATACTTGTAATCTAAAAAAAATAGTTTTCAAAGACTGTATAGAACAGAATCTGCAAATTAGAACTCTCAGTTCAGCTCTCCATCAGTTTTTGCCTAAACGTGTGTCAGGAGAATGCTTATTGCAAAATAAGTAAATAAATAATTTAAAAAATGCATTATTACCTATCTTTTTAGAAAAGAAAATGGACTATTTTTGCCAAGTAATTGTTATTCATCATCATCATTTCAGCCGAAAGACGTCCACTGCTGGACATAAGCCTCACCCAAAAGGGGGGTTTTGCAATAATCGCCACGCTTGGTAGGCGGGTTAGCGATCGCAGTATGGTAGTAAAATGCATAGAGAACGCTGCTGTCTATTCTCTAATAAGTCCCTTAGCCACCTTCTACGACACCCACGGGAAGAGATAGGATGGTGCTATTCTTTTACGTCTGGCACCACACGGAACCATTGTTATTAATACAACCAACGAATTGTATTCAATTTCAACGACGAAATCATGCAACTACGCGATATTTTGTAAGACAAAAATAAAAATAAACTACCGCAACTCATGGTTTAATCGACTGGCATACAATATTATTCAATTCTGACCAAATCAACAGGACATGGGTCTACCTGAATTGCGGAATTATATTATGGAGTCCAATATTCCTCTGGGAATTCTATCACTCTTGCATCCTCTACACTGGATAGGTAACAAATCACGTTGATGTTTAGGACACAAACTAAAATTGTAGCTAAATAGAACATCATTGTACCTACTATTTAGCTACAATTTTAGTTCTCGACTATTTCTCCTGCGAGGTTATAGCGGAATAGTTTAATAAAATTGGTTAGTGGAGGTTACATATTTATACCTTAGCGAAATTATCAACAATATTCATACTTGTCACATATTGAAACAGGTTTAGCAACCAATCTGCAACTAAACGTAAATACTCAAGAATAAGGGTGTTATTCAAAACTCTTTGATAATACTTTGGGTGTGAATTCAATTAAATCCTACTAAAATTATATGCTAATGTCCTAGTAATCCTATCCTACTAATATTATAAATGTGAAAGTTGGGGAGGATGGATGGATGAACGAGTATTTGTTACTCTTTCACGCAAAAACGGCTTAACGGATTTGCGTGAAATTTGGCACACCTACAGTTTATAACCTGGATTTACACATAGAACCCTTTTCATCCCGGTAGTACGTTCCCGTTGAATAACCTTCCTTTCCACGCGGGCGAAACCACTGGCAAAAACTCTGGTTGGCTCAATGAATGACTCTTGTGTAAAATCGCTTAAAAAAAGTAAACTGAAGTGACAACAATGCAGCGAGCAAAACACTTGACATAACAACAATTGTATTGAAAAAATTAAACAAAAGTATCAAAAAACAAGTTTAATCAGCAGGTACACAAGTATTGTGCATTCTGACAGTATTCACTGGACAAAGGTTCACACTAAACGCCATGAAAGAATTAAAATAATCTATTTCTTTTTTCGTTATATTCGGCTGCAGCGTTTTTACTTGCCATATTATATTATCACCCGCGATAACTTCAGAACCCATTACATTGGTTATGAAAACAAAAACTAATAATATATCGAAGAACTTCATTTTGACAGCTTTCAGGGTTAGTTTACAGTGGAATGGTTTGTTGGCGTTGGTGGATGCAGTTTATATTCGTTGTTTTGGCTCTGGTACAGTCATAAGCAAAATAAAGTTCATTTGCTATTTTATGAGTCCCAGATACGCTGTTAAAACCACCACACATTTAAAAAAAAAACTACGGACTAAAAAAAACATTCTACAAAGTGAAAAATTCGGATTTTCGTGTTTTGCCACTGATTTCCGAATTTAAAGCTTTTTTTGGAAGTCGGTGGATTTTTGGCAAAAGTTTTGGTAAAGTAAATGGTTTTATTGAAATAAATGCTTTGAGTTTGAGTTAGTATTGACGATGTTATATCAATATACACTAATTGAAAAAAATACGTATAATTTAGTGTTTTGTGTGGATGTTGTGTGTATGTACCTAGGTACGTGATTTTTAGTCAGCTCAATAGAGCTGACTCAAAAACCACTCATCAGCTCTTTGAAAAATAATATGGTACGCCCCTTATAAGTATACCCATTCAAGCAAGAGAAGAGTTGTTCAAATCTGTTTATAAGGTAACAAACATAAAAACAAATACAAACGAATTTGAAACTCTTACTTTTTTGAAGTTGTTTAAACAGAATATAGGCTGTTCCATTATAAACTAAACAACATTACCAAAATAAAATTAATAATTTAATAATCTGGAACAGATTTATTATCAATTCTGATAAAATCAAGTGGGTGGGCGTCCACGCTAACATTAAACCAAAAGTAATCCTATCTTCTAGGTAACGCGTCACTCCTACATTACGCTCTCCTGGACTGGTTGGGTAGCACATGGCTACATTGACACTAAGGACACAAGATACAAATATTGCAAAGTAAAATTTTATGATGCTGCTATTGACTGTTCCTCGTGTCACATTGTTTAATTGTATGGTTTAGTGAAGATGGTTTGTGCATTTATTTGAACTGCAGAGTAATTACCAACCATAAAAATACTTAAACGTTCGCGTTCGCGTCACATAATGTAGTGTCACTTGTATTGTTGGACTATTTTGTTATATAATTAAATTACGATTAAAGTTAATAATTAGGGTAAATCCAAGAATAATAGTTTCCACAAATGTGCCACCAGGGAAAACCAGATGCTTATAATTCTTGATTTTGTTAATAAACTTATAACTTAAATTGTAATCTTTAGCAAGTCACCGAGATTTGTTAAATCATATCATAACAGCAGGCCAAGTTAATGACTTGAATGATTGAATATGTAGAATTTTTGGTTCTAGGACTTGCCGGTTTCTACACGGTGCAGCGATGTTTTCCTTCACCGTTTTCCGAACAACGTGTCACGTCAACGTGTGTGAGTGGCGATGAAATTATTAACATAAACTAAAGCGCCTGGCTGGGTTCGAACCCATGGCTTACAATTCGCAAGTCGGGGCGGTTACCACTAGACCTCTCTACTTTGCTCTTCTGACTTTGTTTTGCACTTACTAAATTAACGAAAACAATCGAAAAGAGAATGAATAAATAAAAGACGCAGAGAGGAAATAAACATTTTTAATAGCAGTACATTGATTTAATGTTCTTCTTGACAATTGTCATTAATACCTCTCGTACTATTCGGACAATGGTTCCCCGTGAGTCCTGCATTTCCTCCTTTAGGTGGGTCTCCTAGGCGTTTAAACTCTACCTCGTCATATTTAAGCCCTTCTACCTGTTGTACCCACACTTGTGCTTTTTCACGTTTATGTGATTTTCCAGAATTCCCGTCAGTAGCCTTTGGAAGTTGAAATCCGTCAGCATTCTCCTTTAGTTCCGTCACCTGCACATTGTCAACCGTCACTTTGTCACCGCCGGGGTACACCACATAGTAAGAATAAGAATGTGTTAGATCGAACACTAGAACACAAACGAATAGTAAAAACAAGTATTTCATGTTGACCGCTTCCTGTGTCATTGCGTGTGCTGCCTGTGTATGAGATAATTGGTGATGAATGCCGCATTTATACTTTTTTATCGATGGAACGCACATGTTACAAGGTTTTATTTTATAACTAGATGTGCCCGCGTCTTCGCCCGCGTAGATGTTGGAAACTATTCCACGGATACATATAATATGTATCCGTGGAATAGTTTAGTAGTTTAGTAATATTATTACCGGGGCAGAAAGCCTACGTACCTAACCTCTTATAGCATCAGTTATCTGCCAGTGAAAGTTCCATCAAAATCTGTCCAGCCGTTTTGGACATTAACCAGTACATACAGACGGACAGACAATATTTTATTTGTTATAAGTAAGTGCTAGTTAGTTTAGTAAAAATATTTATTTTGACATTACAAATAAACACTTCAATTTTATTTATTTCCATAGAGATAAATGCGTAGACATAGATTAAGAAACTGGATTTTGAATATCACTTCTTTGAATTTTTTATATTTCATGGTGACTACGGCCTTTATTAATCAATGTCAAAATCCAGTTTCCTTGTTCAAAAAGACTGCACATAACAGTTGTTTTATCAAGGAAACTAGATTTTGAATAAATCATCCTCCTGGCAATAGTGAAATGCTCACCACCGATATTTAATACATTTAGGATTGTTAACAAATTAATTTCAATCGAAAACGACATTGAGATTCGCCGGGAGGTGGGCCCTCTCGTCGTAGTTTCTCCAGGTCTAATGGTACCAACTATTGTACTCCTTCTGCACCATTCTTTGTGGTTTCGTTGTCAGAATTGCCATAAAAAGCCCATGGGAGTAGAAGTCCTCCAGCGTCACCCTCCGGTTCCGTCACCTGCACATGGCCTACGGATAATTTTGCACCACCGGGGTGAGAATGTGTTTTAACGATCACTAGAACACAGACTAATACATAAATCAATTATTTCATCTTGATTGCTCCGTGTCACTACAAGATATTTGATGATAGATGCTGTATTTTATACTTTGCTATCGATAGAACGCACACATTCAAGCTTTGTTTTTTATTTTATAGTAATATAATTAAAGTTCTTGTTGTGTGTAACTAGGAATGTATATATTTTTTTATTGCAGTTGTGTCTTTTTCTGTGTATTCTATAATGTTTTGAATTTAAATTAGTAGCACCTTGTTTTTGTTTTGCAAACGGTCGCTGCGTTCATAAATCATATGTCGTCTACGATTGTCAAGGTCACAACTGCAATAAAAATATTATTATGCATGTATTAATTTAAATAAACATAATAATCATCTACCGGTTTGTAAATTTTAGGGCTTCAGTTTGGAACTGGTACAGTGCAATGCTTGACCTGTCACATGCGCCCTTTAAAGTCTGTTTGAAATAAAACCTGTTGATTGTATCAGTTTTGATTTTGTAAGGACCAAATAAAACAACTTTTATAGGGATTATTATTTTAATTATCATGAAAAAACTTTCCATCTAACATTAAACGCTTTGTGACAACTGTCCTCCGATAATCCTTGCATACCTCTTCCATTTTATTGCAATCCTTTCGAAGGACTTTGTCCTGTGGGCACTTCCGTTTTATTTTTATTTAGTACCCACACTTGTTGTTTTTCCTTTTTATCACTTGGCTCATTAGTTATTTCCCCAAATCGTTCGTCTATAGGTGGAAAGTCTTCAGATTTCGGGTGAAGTTCATCTTGAGGTTGCACCTCTTCATCAAATCTTTTATCTACAGCTGGTACGTTTACAGAGTTTGTGTAAACTTCATCTAGATGCTCCACCTCTTCGCCGTATTCATTCACTTCGATCACATTCACTTTGTGTACCCACACTTGTACACCACTGGGGTACCTAAAGTATTGACAGTACGTTATATCCAACACTAGAACACTAAGTAGTAACGCACACAATGGTTTCATGTTAGCTGTTTTTCCTCAATGCTTTTGACGAAATGATTATATGGTTAATAGATGCTGCCATTTATATTCTTTTGGTAGTATGTACCTATAAATAATACGGCACCACGTTAAGAAATATTCAAAGACTGTCTTTGTATTTTTTCATTTTGGTTTATTAATGAATTCAAATGGTTTTGAAAAGGAACCGGCAGGTCGTCTTACCCGTAAATGGCTAGATGATGCAAGTGTTGTTCTTATTTTAGAACAGCTCTTGCCGGCGTTTTCGTCTACGGACGGCTCAGCGCTACATAAATTTGCTCCGTGGTACATACAGATAGAATAGAATTACTTTCGCATTTATAATATTATACGTAGTATGATGCATGTGTCATGTGATCATAGTTCACATCTTTTAGTGATGATAATATTATAATTTTCGACAAATAGGAAGTAAATTTTTGAATGTGAATTAAAATCGAAAGTGAATATCGGAACTATGAGAAATAAAAAAGCGCCCATAGCTCAATACGAGCTACAGGAGAACTTTGTAACGCTTTTTCATCCACTAAGACGAGTCGGACTCGCATTGTATCAATCGGTAGACGGATGTACACTAATCGCCTATTTCGTCGCCGAATTCTCAGACAGTAAAATCTTACATCATAAAATATCTCGAATGTCTTTGATATAATATTATTATACTCAATGCCGTACGGTCACCTTCGCATAACCTTGTATTGTCTGGCAAAAAAAAAAAACTGCAGATGGACACATGATAAAATAAAATTCAAGTTTTGCTTTTATTTGATTGAAATACTCATTGCATATTCATTATCATCATGCGTAGTCTTTACCCAACTACGAAGAGATATGTTGGGATCGACTTCCAGTCCAGATGGATGCAGTTGAACACCAATATTCCGCCTAACAATGCGAAGTACGACTTGAAACAAAATACATACAGATAACATTTTGATTTATATTATTTATTGATGTTAATCATCACTATTTCTGGTTTTTGGGGCAAAAGTGGTCCTTCCATTTGTTATAATCGATCCCCGGGATTTCTTGACAAGGCACGGGGTAGTTCCTGAAAATTAAAGAAAAATGTTAATTGACAGCTCATGGAATAATATTTTCTAATTTGTATTATATACAACGAGTAACGGAATTAACGCAAGAGCTCATACACCCCAAATAGAACTTTAAATTCTAAGACTAAAATAACATCTGTAATTTAATTTAGTTAAACTACACTTAATATTTTTTTATAAAATAGTTGTACTGACTAAACATAAAACGTTTGTGCACACTACTCGATTTACGCACACTAATACCCCATCGCACACTTGTACGCCAGCTGGTTAGGTAGGCACTGCAAGCGAACGCACTAGGTATGTACGTCAGTTCAATGACCGAACATTACGTACCTACTGATCGTCACACGTAATTTGATTAATTAATTTAACTATTATTGATAGTTGTCCAGCTGGTAAAATTAATAATTCTATCTTTCCGTCACATTTACTACAAGATTTTGATTTTTAACCGATAACATGTTTAATTCTAAGATACTCGTACTTATTAGGTTTAGTACAGGGGAAGCATTTTAAATCAAGCAACTTTAACCGGTCTGCGATTTTTCAGTAACGTAGGGCGGCGGCGCCCTTCGACGGGTGCCCGCGTCGTTGCCGTCTCCGAATAGCCGCCCCGGACCCGGCTCACGAATGATCTCTGATGCGTACCAAACTAACGTCGCGAAATCATATTCAAAGTGAGCGGGCGTGTTTAAAAGATTTGAATCATATTATTCACAGTAATTACAATCGATAACGATAAAGGTAAGGTACTTACAGAACTGGAGCAAGTATTTACGCGACACTATTTCTTCGTCCCCTTTTCATTAAATTTTCGAAATGTACATACACGTTATTGCACGCTTTCTTAAGTTAAATTTTAGTTTATTTAGCACTTCAGTGTCATTTTTCACAATATTGAATGAGTGTTCAATTTTTTGTCTGAGTTTTTCGACACTCGTTGCCTCGTTTACGTATACGAGTGGTTTTTTTCGACCCCACAAATAAAAATCCATCGGCGTTAGATAAGCTGATCTGGGAGGCCACTGCACTGGTCCTCCACGACCAATCCAAAGTGGTCCATATTCCGCATCAAGATGATACGTACGATCCATGTGAAATGCGCGGGAGCACCGTCGTGTTGGTAATACACGTCTCTTAGAAACAAGAGAGGCACGTCCTCCAATAATTCGGGCAATGTTTCCCGCAAGAACTGTAGGTAGGTATCCCCAGTCAACGTTGGTAGAAAAACAGGGCCGAGTACGCGTGTACATATGATGCTCGCCCACACGTTCAAGGAGAACCTGTGCTGAAAAGAATCAACACGGCATGCATGCGGATTCTCATGTCTCCACAAATGTTGGTTATGCTGGTTGTAAATGCCAACTCGCGTGAAGGTGCTCTCGTCCGTCCAAATGATGTTTCGTTGCCAGTTCTCCAACAACCATCTACTAAATTCCAAACGTGGCAAGTAGTCGTTCGGCGTTAGCTCCTGACAACGTCGTAGGTGAAACGGGTGTTCACCATCGGCGCGTAACGTTCGCCACACGTACATGTGGCTGCAGTCGAACAATGGCGCAGCTTCTCTCGTGCTGGTCTCTGGGTGTTCGTCAAAATAATTTAGTATGTTTTCTTGTAAGCGAGTAGTGCGCACGTTCACCCCTCTATCTATTGCCGTGTTAGGACGAAAGGTACCAGAGTCCCTCAAGCGCTGAGTTGCACTTAACATTGTCCTGGCGCTCACTCTGGTACCATATCTTCGGTTGAACTCTCGACACGCTAATTCGACATTATCATCGCACCGAGCCAGTGTCCTCACCATCTCCGTGTACTGAATGTTTGTGTACTGGAACGACATCTCGCGCCTAATCAAATTAATGCAACAAAAGCGAAATTCGGGAACACTTTCACTTGTCGCTGTCGGCAAATAACTAAACTTTTGATGTGGCGGCGCGTGCGTCTATGTCAAGTCAAACGTCTGAGGGGTAAGTCGGCAAATTAATTCATCTCGCTCTTTCACATTAATCTTCCATTTGCAAAAAATGTACTACAATGTTTCTAATATTTCGGCATTTCTCAACAAAATAATGGAAATACGGTTTACAAATTCAGTAGTGCATTTAAAATTACTTTATTCCCTTCCGATAAGGTCGAAATTTCCTTAAATTAATGATTTATTTTAATACTCTAGCTCAAATGTAATAAAAGAGTTGTTCATGTGTGTGTAAAGAAAGCTATAACGCACTACACATAGGATAGCTATGATCGAATAACAAATTCGATTGTGCATTTGAATAGGCTTTACTCTTTTGAGATAAGGTTCAAATTTTCTAAAATCAAGGATTTTATTATCTTGTTAAGACGTGGTGGTTCTAATTTCAGTCAATTAAAAGATTTTCTCGTGAAAAATTAACACCTATAAATAATGATGGAAATCGATTCAGAAGCCGATTCTGAGCAAACTACTTTCAGGTCTTGCGCTTATTCTGTTACGCGTTGTATATATTTTCTAGTTTCCTGATTGCAAAACCTAAGTTCATTCTTAAAAGAGATTCTAGGTTTTAGAGGTACACCCTTAGGGAAGTTAATATCTACAATTAGGTACAGGCAGTGTATACAGAAGTCCTACCTATGTCTCCACGACATCATTTTCTACTTTATAGAACCAGTTCCCTATCCCCAACCTCATTTTTTTCAACCACGTGATAGATTTATCAGGCAGCACATGTACTAGTAAATAAGTGAGGTAGGTGAAGGCAATTTGTTTAGAAGGTCGGTATCGGTATCTATCGCACGTACGCTATAGTAAATATTTAACGTCTGATGGGCTGTATATTAGTTCCTTCGAAATGCTTAGAGATAGTTTCTTTTTACTTATTTATGTGATGATGTTGGTTATTTTTTTTGTACCTATTCGATCCTTTAAGAAGTCTTGTGATTTGTCAGGCTATGTTAACTGTCGCCACCATGCGATACAAAAAAACTCACAAAATTGCACTAAGCAATTTTGTGATTCTGGTTTACAGCAAAAAAAAAAACTATCTTCTCCTTCATTTTATTTTGTATGAGGAAAAAGCACTCAAACCATTCACATATCACCTTTAATACAATCTCATGTGACATTCTTTGTGTCACTTTATTCAGGAAAGCGTAAATCAAGGTCGTCTAAAGGCCGTCCTGAACCCTTACCAAGGTCCTCTCCTGAAGAACGCAGCCGGTTGTATCTGTTTGATATCATCACCGCTGTCACACAGCACACGAGCAATGCTAGTCTTCCGTACTTCGTTTAGTTGAGCTGAAACATGATTTGACAACATGACACTATGATTAGTATGTACGGATTTGTGACTAAGAAATAACAACCACACGGGTCGATCGATCAGGTTAAGCTACGCTTGCCGCGGTTGGTCCGTGGATGGATATGTAAAGATGGTCTCTTTACATATCAAGACCAAGAAGAAGACCCCTCCGTGCCTCGGATACCACGTTGAGCCGTTCGTCCCGGCTGTCATTCATAGATCTTTGACAGTCGTTACGGGTTGCATGAAGCCCAAAAGTCTGGCAACCAGTCTTACTATGTTTTGTAGCCGCGCTGGGATGCATTCTTTTGGATTCCCAATGCCCGGTTTAACACCGACAGTTGACAGAATATCTAGTGCGCGATAAAATCCCATCGCACTTTCGCATATCGATATTTTTAAGTTCGTGCGACGTGATCTTACGCAGACGTCAGTCCGAGTGTCATTATTTTTATGACGGATGAGTATTTTTATAAATCTTTAACATCATATGGTGCCGGTGGTAAAAGAATAGCACCATCCCATTTCTTCCCGTGGGTGTCGTAGAAGGCGACTAAAGGACTTACTAGATAATGGGCAGCAGCGTTCTCTATGCATTTTACCACCATACTGAGATCGCCAACCCGCCTGCCAAACGTGGCGATTATGGCAAACCCCCCTTCTTGGGGGAGGCCTATGTCCAGCAGTGGACGTTTTTCGGCTGAAATGATGATGATGATGACTTTATCTTATGTTGATGAACTGTGGTTTACAAAAGAATTACTTTGTCTAATGTTTACAACCCGTTTTTATTTTGTTATTATATAGTAATGACATTTCTTATTCTGCTTCAAATACTTACGAATCGTCAAAGCAGCGGGGAAGTCTCCGTGCTCAAAGAAGAACTTGTCGGAGCGCCTCCACAGCAGCAGGTTATGAGTAATGATGCAGTACAGCATCGGGCTCACGAATGTCCCTGGCAGGAGCTTCTCTATATAGATTGCTACCATAATTTCTACGTCTTCTACGTCATCGTAAATTCGACGGAGAGTTTCTACTTTCTGAAAGTAACGAGAAACATACTGGTTAGCAGAAACCTTCAGACAAGCGTAACAAAGGTCTCAAATATGCTCAAGTTTGCTGGATTGATATGTTTTCATAACTAACAGCTTTGACCCGCTATCACTTTTGCAAATTTGACCTATGTTTGTTTATTACTTTAAGGATTTATTCCTTTACGATTAATTACGTTTCGGGGGACTGTCTTATGTAATGTTGACGATGGAAAAGTGCTGACTCTCAGCCATATTTGAATAAATTACTTTGTATTTTGATAAAAAAAAATCTGACACACCCGAACAGTTTCGAAATCAATTTTAAAGTTAAGAACAAGGAGTAACAAATCGATAAGCGTTGGGCCTAGAGATTCTGATTTCTCAGCATAATTATGCACTAACATCTTTATTAATAGTATCGTAGAAGTCTTCCCAGTACTTGGCTGGCTTTAACCCGCAGATCTTCCGGTAGTGATTGTAGGGCGGTAGTCCAGCGTCGCGGCTCCTCATAATGTCGGTAGCAGGGAGGTCATTAGCTAGCTGCAAGCCGCCTAAGTACCGCTCTGCTAGCTGTCCCGAAAGAAGATTGAGGTTATTAAAGAAATATGCTTCTATCAATATCACGGCGATTAAAGATACTTCAAATTCTTGCGAGTTACATAAAAGTACCTAGTGCTACTCGGTTAAATGAAAAGCTGAAAGAACATGATTAAAAACTCAGTTCAATAGGAATCTGTGGCAAGAGTCTGGCTGTTGAATGTAGATGATATTGATGTTTTTTTTTCGTGTGTTCGGGGAACTGTTCTGTGTTCCAACGTTTTTTAACACCCACGCAAAAACGGCGGGGGTGTGTGTCTGTCTGTGGCATCGTAGCTCCCGACCGGATGAAACGATTTTGACTTTGTATTTTTTGTTTGATAGGTGAATTCGTTGGGAGTGTTCTTAGTTATGTTTGATGAAAATCGGTTCAGCCGTTTGAAAATTATCAGCTCTTTTATGGTTGATGAAGGGATTTGAACATCTTCCATGGGTCTGATCGAATCGAATATCCAGGATACCCAAGTTACTCACCAAAAAACAGCAGAAGTATCGTGTTTGGGCTCATTGTAAAGGTCTCAATGAATAAATTATAAATAAACGGACGAGGAATGAGGATAAATTAATAACAAACTTCACTGTGGGAAACAAACGTAAAGCTGCGCAGATTTAAGCGTGACATGTGTCGATCGTTGCGTGTTTACTATTACGTCCATTCTTCCTGCAGCTATTGCAGGGAGAATGGACGCAGATTGCTCCCTCATGGAGCATTGGACAAAACTACATGTAGGTACGGATAGTGCGTCCTGATCAAATGTTTATGTTTCTACTATTCTGTGTCTATTTTTGTATTCTCTTTATTGTTATATTATGTATTTAAAAAAAAAAACATGTATACCTATGGATATCTATCTATGGATGATTATGATAGTTACTAACAATATTGTTGTAATTTATCTGAAATAAATGAATTGAATTTGATTGAAAAATTGAATAACTATTTTAAGTTTAAAAAGTAGGAAATAAAAGTTAAATTTTAAATAAAAATAAAACCCCGACCCTAACAAATATCTCAAAAAATATTACATAAAACTGAAAAGGCCAATCATTTTTTTGTTACTTTTTAGAGTTTTTTTTTTTGGGTCAGGGGTTTTAAAATTTTTAATTAAACTTTTTTTCCTGCTTTTTACAAAATCATCCCCAAGAAAATAAGAAGGTAAAATGCGGGTGATTTAAAAATTCAAATGTTATATCTATACATTTTTTTGTGTCGTAGGTACTTATTTTTAAGGGGCTTGTGGCTAAGGTAATAACAGCAGCACGGGTCGATCGATCAGGATAAGCTACGCTTGCCGCGGTTGGTCCGAGGATGGGTGACCATCTTAACATACCAAGACCCCTACGTGCTTCGGAAAGCACGTTAAGCCAGGTCAGGCAGTCGCTACATGAAAAATATTGGTATTCAGTTACAACCGGTTAGACTGGAAGCCGACCCTGACATGAGGAAAAGGCTAGGCAGATGATGAGGTACTTATTATTAAAAGGTGTAAGGGATCGGAAAAGTCGTCATAGACCTTGTCTTAATAATTATAATTACATCGGGAGCCATGACTTTGTCAAACTTAGCAGCTGGCTGGATGAGGGATCCCTCCGTGAGGTCAGCCTCAGTGTTGTTGAGGGCGAGAATGCCGCTCCTCAGCTCGTCATCAGGCGTGGGTCTACTGCCCAGGTACCTGCCGTTCCTGTACAGACTGGTGGAAAAAAGGTCAATTAAAATATTAATCTATTATTTATTGTTCAATTATTATATTATAAGATACTACCAATCAACTAACAAAGTCTTTTAACGGCACGCTAAAATAGTTTTTCATTTCTTCTTTTTACGCTAGGGTAGAAACAAACGGTTTGATCTGTGTTCTGTTCTGTTCTAACATATTAAACTTACTCCGTACGACCTTGTTGGAAGTTGTGGAACCATCGGACTCCGATCAGGTACTCGCGAAGCACGCCAGGCTCATAGCGATGGTCGAAATCGTTGACATATCCATCTGTCTCGTATATTAAGCCTTCTGCTAGAGCATTCTTGCGACCTAGGAAGGCCAAGTTTTAAAAGTGTACTAAGATTATAGCTGACAGCTGAATAGATGGTTGGAAACTTTAGATCTGGACGGAGATCATGAAGAATGGCTAAGGAGGGGTTGTAGATGTTCCATGATTTTGAGAATTGATATTGGGTCCGTTTATTAGAAACTAAATAGGTACACTGCGTCTAAACCCTTACTTTAAAGAAGGGAAAGTTACCTCATCTTATTTATCCCCAAGCTAGAATATACAAGCAGCTTTATGAAATTTATTCTTCTTACCAAGAAACTCCACAATGAGTTCATAGTAGAAGATGTACTGGTACTGGGCTATGTTGATTTGCCTGGCAGTCAAGAATAGCTTCTCGTCATCCCAGCAGGCATTAATCTTAGCTAGCTGACGAGCTATCCGGTTGTGCTCCCTGAAGAACCACATCACCGTCAAGTAGATCCCGGAGACAAGGTTGCCTTGGTAGTCGTCACCTGGAATAATTTATCATAACACATCTTTTTACATCGTTCTCATATTCATAATTTAAACATAATGATGTAACCCACTTTTTGTAACAATATCATGATTTTAAAAGAGTGTCTATGGAGTTTCTTGCCCGTTCTTCTCCATAGGTACCTTTTTTTTTGGGTGGGAAATCATCAAATAACTTCTCCCGCTCTGGGTGGAGCAGGAGGGCGTGTCAGACTTTTACTGACTAAAATCCAGCCGTGTTCTCTCAGTAGCCTGTGTGCCAGGAGCGGCGGTATCTCTTTCGAACAACCCGCACCCCTGGCAGGCATCGGCCCTGGCGGCCCCATCAGTTTTTGCTGAAATCTTTTTGAGGCGCGCGTGGAACAAAACGCGTCGTCGACCGGGCTTGGTCCTTACCGGACAGCGAGCTACCCATTACTCGCCGTCCGCAAGTCCACGCCGACGGTGACCGGGAATCAGCCTGGGATTCCCGAAGCCCAGGCCGTCTCCTGCGGCGACTAAGGCCGTGAGGGCGCATATACTGCTACTCCCTCATGTGCGTCACCTTCCTCTTCGCGGGAATCACTGCTTTGCAGGAGGTGACGGCTACCCATGCACTCTCGCTCCGTACCATGGCCTGGACCAGGGCTTTTCCTTCCGCCTTATGCGAAACAGAAACCTTCCGAAACAGCTTTGTCCGGTGAGGACCTGCGTCAGGTGGAAGGACGCCATATCACCTCTCAAGCCACTCCTCAAAGAGAGGACTTACCGCCGCAATCGTTGCGTACTCAGCACTGGGTTGCCAACATCGCACTCTCCATGTCGCCATGAGATCCCGTTGGAGGTCTGTCCGCTGTGCCGCGATTTCTCGCGGCAGCGGAGTAACGCCCCGGCGTTTGGCCTCCTCGCGCCTCTCCCAGATGTGCGCGAGGACCTTTGCCTCCAGATCCCATGGCGGTGATCCGGCAAGGAGGCCCGCTGCCTCACCGGGGATCGTGCGGTATCCCCGGACCATCCGGATGGCCATGACCCTATGGGACGCCTTCAATCGGCGTGCTGGTTGGCGCCCACACCAGAACAGAGGGGTCATTACGTAACACACTAACAGTAGGAATGGCTTTCATTCTGACTGTTTAACAACATTCATTGCGTTATTTACATTGTTGAGTAAACATTTTTTTGAGCCATATGAAGCAATGGATTGGCAATAACCTTAAAAATAATTTAGATTCTGAATTCATACATTTTACGCAATTAGGTTGCAAGAAACCTGAAAACAATAGCCTGAACTGAACTTAACTGTAGCCATCGTCTAAAATCTAGATAAAAAGATAAGTAACTTAATGTTAAGCATATGTGTATTACTGAATATATATAAAAATACTATCTGTTAGTCAGAATACTCATTGTGCACACCATAGAAACATGTTAAATTTTGAAAGCCTATGTTTAAGATTACTAAATTTTGAAAGGGTGACTTATGTCTTCCAAATATTTATAGCACATACCAAAGTTATAGCAGCTGATTTCCAGAGGTACATTATTATTTAAGCAGAAGACGGTGTTTCCCTGCGGCACTTCACGATTACCCTCCATCCTGAATGCCAGTTCGCCTCCTTGGTTGGACCTGATCATTCTGTTCCTGGCATCGTAATTCCCATATACAGTTGAAAGATCCAGCAATGGAGTTACTACGGAATACTGGGGAGGAAAGAAATTGGTGATGATTTCATTGTATCTTTACTTAGTTGTGATTCTCATGAGAAGTGCATTGCCCGGCTAGAGAAAGAACATTACTTTAAAATGTGGTAGTATAATATAGCTTGCTTAAGTCTAAGATATTCAGTGTGAGTCTTTATAATGTGCACATATCAAAATGAGGGAATCTATGCTTAATTTGAGGACCGGAAAAATATTAAAAAAACATTTATTTATATCTAAATTTTTCATACTTCTTTGGAATAAAAAAAAAATTGTTCGCTACTGTGACCTCAGTGTACACAAAACGTTTTAATGAGAAATTTTATGATTCTTGCAAAATTGATGATCAAAAAAAAAAAACCCATAAAATCTGGCGGAAGCTAATCGCTGTAACATGAGCGTATATGTGAGAGATAAATTATTTAATGTTTTTTTAACAAATGTCACATATTATTTTGAACTACCTCCGGTCTTTAATAGTATTGTGACTGACTACTTTTCCCCCGCTTTGCGAGCCAGTTATGCTATAAAGAGGGGCGTATTGTTTTTCGACGGATCAGAAGCTGTCCGATAGTGGGCACGGCACAACGGTGCTCTGAACTGTCAGGTATGTTTTTCTTATAAAATGTTTATGCTGGTTTTTGATTTCTTTTATGTATTATTTTAACCGTGATTATTTTAAACTATAATAATGTGTTACTGATTATTTTTAAATTGTATTACTGTGATTCTATGATGGAATATAATAATGTGTTATTGATTTATTATACGATTGTGTTACTGTGTCATTCTGATTTTGAATATAATGAACAAACCTATTTATATGCTTATTATTCTATCGTCTCCCACATCAGAAGTGGGATGGATAACAAAAACTACGCCTACATATGTTTAATTTCAGGAAAGTTTAAGGATGAACAACGACGAATCTGAGGCGGTCGAGACCGGGGTCCTGCAGAGTGCTGCAAATGTCACTCGAGGGTCTCGTGAAAGGCCTACACCTGGACACCAGTCGCCAATATTGTCACAAAGGACAACGCACTATGCAGGTGCAACCAATGAGACGATGACATCCCCGGCCCATGACGATGCAGCTCTCGGCAGTTCAACGGCACCCAGTAGCAGCCGTGATTCAAGGGCAGTAGAGTTTGTACCTATTAATTTTATGCAAAATATGATGCAAGAAATGATGTCACAATTGATACATACTACTGCAAAAGCTTTTAACCCACCAAATGCGCGGCCTATTCCCCGCATGCGCAGCCTTGAGCATATCTATGTACCAGCTTTCGACCCTGACGATCGGACCGATACTGTGCAAGTCTGGTGCCGAAACGTCGAGGAGCTTAAAACTGAGTATGAACTCACCGACAGGGAAATTCTTAATCTGACTAGAAAAAACCTGCGGGGACGCGCGGCAGAATGGGCGCGTCGTAATTATTCAACCCTTACTAGCTGGCCAGAACTTAAAGCAGGTCTTATTGAAACTTTTTCAGATGAAGCTCGTTACTACGACGACCTGTCGCTGTTTTTGGATTATACTAGCGAACAAGCCGCTAGTCTTGCTGAGTACGCAACTCGAAAATGGGAGTTGGCGAAGAAAGTGATTGGTGTGGAGATGACTGAGCAACGCCTCGTCGAAGCAGTTATTTCAGGTATGTCTGACTTTCGTATTCGTTCTGATTTGCTACGACTTACACCGAAAACCTTGCCACAATTAATTCAAAGCCTAAATTCATATAAGCGGAAGAGGCCTGGTAAAGAGTCTGATCACATTATTCCTTCCAAGCGTTCTAAAAACATGTCTAACCCAGATACTTCGTCTAGAAGGTGTCATAAATGCCACAAATTAGGGCATATTCAAAGAGACTGTCGTTTAAATACCAATCGCGGCTCTAGTAAAGATTTGACTTCAACGACTACTTCTAATAATTCAAAACCAGTTGATTCGGGTTCGAAACCCCCTGTAACATCTTGTACTTTTTGTAATAAGAAAGGGCATTCCAGTGAAAACTGTTTTCATCGCTTAAATAAGAAAACGAAAGACGAAAAGTCTTCTCAAGTAAATAGCCTAGTTTTAACCAACAAAAAATTACATACTATTCAAATTGACAACCATGATTATTCCTGTCTGATAGACAGTGGTGCGGAATGCTCTCTAATGCGCGAAAGTATTGGCGATTCAATTAGGGGTAAAATGACTTATGAAACAATTCTTTTGAGAGGTGTTGGTGAAAATGCTTTCTCTTCGTCGCGTAAAAAGCTGTGTATGATCTGTGTTGATGGTATAAACGTTGAATTAGATTTTATTCTAGTACCTGATAGATACATTCAGTATGACGTTTTACTTGGTCAAAATTTATTTGAAATACCTGGTATTCAGGTGACTTTTTCGGGGAATTTTGCTAAAGTATGTCGCAATTCTTATAGCGTTAACAGTCTTATTAAGGATATTGATTTTGATGGTGTAGATACTAATCCTGAATTAACTCCAAAACAAATTGTACAGCTAAATGACTTGTTAAAATCATATTCTGAAATGTTCACGTCTGGCAACGCAGTTTCTCAAGTAACAACTGGTGAGCTAACTATTCGATTGAAAAATTCGGATAAAATAGTTCAACGACGACCCTACCGATTAGCTCCTGCTGAGCGTGAACATGTCAAGAATATAATTAAAGATTTAAAGGACAATAATATAATTCGTGATAGCAATTCCCCATTTGCAAGTCCAATATTACTGGTTCGGAAAAAAGATGGTAGCGACCGAATGTGCGTTGACTACAGAGAGTTAAATAGCAACACCGTTCGTGATAACTTTCCACTTCCAATTATTGATGATCACATTAGTAAATTGTCACGTGCTAAATATTTTACAATTTTAGATATGGCAGCCGGTTTTCATCAAATCCCGATTGCGAATAATTCTATCGAAAAAACTGCTTTCGTTACGCCTGATGGGCAATACGAGTACCTAAGGATGCCATTTGGGCTCTGTAATGCACCTTCTGTATTTCAAAGGGCCATCAACACAGCACTTAAACAGTTCGTTGACAGTTTTGTTTTAATTTACATAGATGACGTTATAATTTATTCAGAAACCGCTGATCAAGGTATCGAACGTTTGAAGTTAGTTCTTGAAGCTTTGGAGACAACTGGATTTTCTCTCAATATAAAAAAATGCAAGTTCTTAAAAACTGAAATCGAATACTTGGGAAGAATTGTTTCAAACGGTCAAGTTAAACCAAGCCAGGGTAAAGTTTCTGCCCTTTTAAATGCTCCTATCCCAACGAATGTAAAGCAAGTAAGACAATTTTGTGGACTAGCAAGTTACTTCCGAAAGTTTATTCCTAATTTTTCTCTCGTCATGATACCCTTGTATAATCTAACTCGCAACAACGTCAGATGGCACTGGACAACTGAACAGGACTCTGCTAGAAATAAGATTCTGCAGTACCTTGCCTCTGAACCTGTACTCACTTTATTCGACCCTGCTAAACCTGTTGAGCTCCACACTGATGCCAGTTCCACAGGTCTGGCAGGAATTCTTTTTCAAAAACATGATGACCAAATGAAAGTTGTAGAGTATTTTAGCATGCGCACCACTGATACGGAAAGCCGCTACCACTCTTATGAGTTGGAAACTCTGGCAGTTGTTAGATCTATAAAGCATTTCCGTCATTATTTGCTTGGCAGACCATTCAAAGTCATTACTGATTGCAACTCGCTTAAAGCCTCGCGGAACAAAAAGGAATTGCTTCCTAGGGTTCATAGGTGGTGGGCTTATCTACAGTCATTTGATTTTAGTATCGAGTATCGAAAAGGAGAACGTATTCCCCATGTCGATTATTTAAGCCGTAATCCGTCAACTGTCAACATAAATAATGTTCAAAATTATAGTGAATGGCTGGAAGCAGAACAAAATAATGATTCAGAGACCAAACATATAATTGAATCAATCATAGACAAAACTATTGACAAAGATATTGCTTCCAGTTATGAGATTCAAAATGGATTGTTATATCGTATTATTTCCATTAATAATAAAGTTAAGAAACGTCTCTTTGTTCCAAAAAGTTACAGATGGCATATCATACAAATTTATCACGATGCTCTTAAACACTTTGGTTGGGAAAAAACCCTTGACAAAATAAGAGAACAATTTTGGTTCCCAAATATGTCAAAATGTACACGTAAATATGTTGACAGTTGTCTGACTTGTAAGATAAATAAAAGCCAATCTGGTTCACGACAGATTACATTGCACCCTATAGATAAACCCCCTACTCCATTTCATACCGTTCATATGGACACGACAGGTAAACTGAGTGGCAGTAAACCTACTAAACAATACGCAGTTGTTTTTATAGATGCATTTACAAAATTTTGTTACATGAAACCCGTTACTAATTTGACTGCAGTGGCTACAGTAAATGCCTTGAAGGAATTAATTTATACTTTTGGTACACCTAAACGTATTATTTGTGATCAGGCTGCTTCTTATACTGGCAAAGAATTTACAAGCTTTTGTGAAAAATGGTCTATAGAATTGCATTTTATAGCTAGTGGTGTGAGTCGTGCAAATGGTCAAGTTGAGCGAATTATGAAGGTTCTGACAAATTGTTTTACGATTGTTGAAAATACGACCAAAAGAAGTTGGAAAGATGCTGTTGGTGAAGTACAGTTGGCAATTAACAGCACTTTTAGTAAAAGTACTGGTCATACTCCTTTCCAACTTCTGATGGGCTGCGATCAGTCACCTCCCGCTATATCAGCTTTGCTAAATGATGTTACACGTATGGACCTCGATATGTGCCGTCAAGAGTCTAAAGTCAGAATGGACGAGCTTGCTGAATCTCGAAAAGCCGATTATGATAAAACTAAGGCTAGAATTGTACCTTTCAAAGTCGGTGATATTGTATTAGTCAAACAAAATCCGCGAGTGATTAACAAACTTGACAGCAAATTTAAAGGTCCATGCGTCATTACTGAAGTTAACGATAACGATAGATATACAGTTAGAGTTAATAAAACTGGTAATGAGTTGTATGTCTCACATGATAATTTACGAATCGTTACTCCCAATATGGGATGTGAGTTGACTGATTCTCTTAATATTTCTGATGACTGTAACGAAGATAATTAATAAACTTCCTAATGTAACCTATTAAAATTGTATGTTGATTATGTAATTTGTAAGATTGTCCTGCATATCTCAGAACGTCCGGCCAACGATCATGGTTATGCTTGACAATCGTACCCGTGTTATGTAAATTGACAGCGGCCATGTGATTTGGCATGTATCTGGTTGTCATGTGATTTGACAACAGCCATGTGATTTGGCGGATATAAAATCATGATGCCATGTGACTTGGCAGATATAAAATCATGATGCCATGTGATTTGGCGTGTTTGGTCATGCGATTTGACCATGGTTTTTGAAACCATTAGATGATAAGTTCATGTGATTTGAGCGAGAATAACAATTGATTATTTATTTTTGAGTCATGTGATTTGACAAGCTATGATTTTACATAAATCATAAATATTTTATTTGTCTTTAGTTCGCGAGCCATAGTGGCTGCTCGTCAGTATGGCCGTGTGAGAGATAAATTATTTAATGTTTTTTTAACAAATGTCACATATTATTTTGAACTACCTCCGGTCTTTAATAGTATTGTGACTGACTACTTTTCCCCCGCTTTGCGAGCCAGTTATGCTATAAAGAGGGGCGTATTGTTTTTCGACGGATCAGAAGCTGTCCGATAGTGGGCACGGCACAACGGTGCTCTGAACTGTCAGGTATGTTTTTCTTATAAAATGTTTATGCTGGTTTTTGATTTCTTTTATGTATTATTTTAACCGTGATTATTTTAAACTATAATAATGTGTTACTGATTATTTTTAAATTGTATTACTGTGATTCTATGATGGAATATAATAATGTGTTATTGATTTATTATACGATTGTGTTACTGTGTCATTCTGATTTTGAATATAATGAACAAACCTATTTATATGCTTATTATTCTATCGTCTCCCACATATAATTTAACACTGCAAAGTAAATCATGTTACTCTCTCCAAAATTAAGTATTTGCGCCTAAAATTGCCTCCCAATTGCTAATTGTTGCATGTTTTACATACATTTTTGAATGTACCTACTGTAAAGTGGTAAATGGTGGTTTAAAGTACTTCTGAAACTCAAAAGGGCACTGCGGTCTCAACTAGTAAGTAATGGGCTGGAAAGAACTTAGTAGTAACTTTAAATGAAATTGATGATGAAGAGACCAAAATAATTATTAACCTTCTCAATGAAACTGGTATCTATATTAAAAATTTCATAATATTCCTTCAGTTATCATCACTAAACGTTACAAAATGTCTGATTAAATAAATTAATTGCAAATATTTAATTTCACAATGGATTACATAATTTAAAAATGTCACAACACTACATTAGTTACCGATATGATTGTAAAAACATGACAGATTTTATGTCCATGATATTGTCAAAATAAAAATAATAATAAGTAAAGGTCAAATTAAAAAATAATTAAAATATATAAACCAAAATTGACAATACTTTCTTTCTTCGATCTGTGACACAAATTTCCCAAACAGAGTAAAAACGTTTTTCTTTATGCTACTGAATCAGCTTTTTTTAAACATATGGAAAGGTCAATTTTCAATTTATTTATTTAATAAAAACGTATACAAAAACAGTACATTTAGCCAACAGTAGTAAATTACCATACAATTATAGTGCCTAAAAATAAACTATTTCTAAAATATATATTTTACAAGTGCAAGTGATAATGTTCCGGAATTAGAAAGTTAGGTTGCGACTCACCCGATCTAGGTTTATAGAAACCTGTGTTTCGGGCCATCACTTTACATTTCAACTAAATTGGGTCAATATCATTTAAAATTAAGTTTATATAAAAATAATCTATTAGCAACTATGAGATAAAGCATATTGGTAATTAAACAATAATACCTATAACTAAGCCAATGTAAATACTACAAAAGTAAATATTTACGAGGGAATAATTAATTATTGTCATGACATAATTTCTAGAAGTTTTTCTGTGTCTGTGTAATTGAGTAACGCTAAGTATTCTGATAACACAGCACTATATTTTTAATAGCTCAAACGATATATGCTCATTAATTTGCTAAGTCTATTATACAGAAAAGGACCTAAAAACACATAAAATCGATTAGCAAACGCATGTCTAGTTTGAGGCTTTATGCAAACTAAATCCTTCCTTCTCTTGTCGGAAGGTACTGGGTCAAAAGGAAGTGCAGTGTGCTGGCGAAGTACGATGCTTAGAATGAATAATTGCCGAACTGTTAGTACATTACATGCAATGTAGAGCTGGTGCGTAGGAAATCTAAAAGGGCGAAAGGTAGCAACCTTTAGAATTGCTCTTTGAGCACGCTCTAGAGGGAGTAAAATTGTTTTTGCTGCACCACCCCATGAAGTTATGCAATAGCTAAGAATGGGTTGACACAAAGCCAAATAAACCTGTTTAATTAATTTATAGTCGGCTATGTTCCGTAAATTCTTAAAAACATATATTAATTTGCGCACTCTAGCACATAGTAAATCGATATGTTTACGGAAATTTAGATTCGAGTCAATATTGACACCTAGATATTTCAAATGGTCAGCTTTAGCTAAAGTAGTGCAAGAACATGCAGTGTCAGCGTAAGTGCTACAATTATGTGCGTAAATGTTTAGATTATTTAGCGGTATGTTAGTGTTTCTCATTGCAAATAAAATGTATTTTGTTTTATCTGCATTTAATGTTAGGATGTTATAATGGAGCCAATCGGACACTATGTTAAAACCATTTTGAGCATGTTCATAGACCTCAGCTCTTGATTTAGCTGAGAACAGTAGAGCGGTGTCATCAGCATAAGACATTATGACACCATTTTGAAGTGGCAGGCTGCACAGTTCATTTATATAGACCAAAAATAATGTGGGCCCCAAAATGCTGCCTTGTGGAATGCCAAAAGCACTATTTTTAAGTTCAGAACTTGTATACTGACCTATTTTTACACTTTGATAACGCTCGCTGAGATAATCAGCAAATAGTAGAAGTTGTGCTCCTCTTATCCCTAGTGTTTCAAGCTTGTGCAAAAGTAAAGTACAAGAAATAGTGTCGAAGGCCTTGGCGAGGTCTAGAAAGATACCAATTGTGTGCATACCATTATCTAGATTAGTAGCAATATAATCAGTTAATTTGTGTACTGCCTGGCCAGTTGATCTTTTGGGCCTAAATCCAAATTGATTATCTGAAAGTAGTTTGTTATCTTCCAGATATTTTATCAACCTACAGTTGATGATTTTCTCTAAAACTTTTGAGAGTCCAGTTAGCACTGAAATGGGTCTGTAGTTATCCACACAATTTTTGTCTCCTGACTTGAATACAGGAGTAACCATCGCCTTTTTAAGGAGTTTGGGGAATATTCCATTAGTTAAACAAAGCTGAAAAATGTGGGTCAGCGGAGGGGCAAGTGTGTATCTAAATCTTTTAAGTATATTATTGGGTATGTCATCCCACCCAGTAGCACATATATCTTTTAACCCGAATAATAATCTTACAACTTCGTTAACGTCGGTATCTGATAAAACAAAATACTTTACTGTGGAGGATATTGTCGCAGTCGTGTTTTGAGGGAATAAAGTTTTAAAATATCGCGATTTTTCAGCCAGGTTTTTACCAACGTTAGCAAAAAAATTGTTCACTTTATTCATTGCTTCGGATGGATTTATCTCTGAAGACAGTAAATCAAGCGGAAGCTCGGTATTTTTCGTTCTAAATATATTAGTTTTTATAAATTTCCACACAAGCTTACTATTTTTTCCCGCTTTCTGCAATTCATTTTTATCATATTGATTTGTTAGTTTTTTCAAAAGATTATTGCAGAAGTTCCGGTACCTTTTATAAGTAACAGAAAGTATTTCGTTATCAGGTGATAGTTTCAATTTCAGGTGAAGTTTGTCTCTATGTCTTATACAACGAACGAGACCGGGTGTGATCCAGGGTTTGATACAACTGTACTTTCTAGGCATTGTCTTAGTAATTGTGTTTTTGCTTATTGAAAATTGTAACGAGTCTATGAAATACTTTAAAGAAATATTTGCATCGTTTGAATTATAAACAGGGTCAAAATTAATAGCGCGTATGTCATTTTCGAGGTTTGTCATGTTGACTTTAGTATAGCTACGCATGCAGTTTTTTCTAGGTGAACTTATTTGTAATGTTAGTAAAACAGCTTGATGATCGGTAAGCGAGGAATTAGTAACCAATGTTTTCGATGGATTTTTGGATTTTAGAATGATGTGGTCTAAGCATGAACCGCTTTGATGCGTGGGGTGATAGTGAGCTGGTAGAAGTCCACGAAATGAGCAAATATTCAGATAATCATGTACATGGGAATCTATTTTCTCAGAAGCAATGTTAATGTTGATATCGCCCAAAAGTACTATGTTTTTAAAAGATGATAATGATTTTAAGTTTGTGTCGAGTGAATCTAAAAATCTGTCTATGTTTTGAGAAGGAGGCCTATAAATAGCCATGAGTACTGTATCGCGACTAATTTCAATGATTAAGCAATTACTATCTTGTGACACCGGTTCTTCTTTGATTGCAAGTAAATTATTTTTGATGTATACTACTAATCCATCGTTTTGGTTTATGTTTCTCTCAGTTTTGTATGCATAATAACCGTCAAGAGATGGTAAGTTGACTGTCTGTTTTGACAACCAACATTCTGTTAGGACGATAACATCACAGCTTATATCAAGATTCTGTAATAACACTTAAAAGCCGTTCATGTTTCTATTAATGCTGCGAATATTCTGTGTCAGCAGGGTTAACGTTTTGACACCAGAAGGAAGAAGGTGTTTACAGTCCTCAACATTACATATTTTAGATTCAGAAACAGCAAAACTATCTATATCACAAATTAGCTGATTTGTCATGATCGTTACAAACTAAATGAAAATATAAATAGAGGATAAACTACCTGTTTGTGTGCTTACTAAATACAAAAATAGGGTGGCGCTCTTAGGCGCCTTCATAATCTATTGAGTTAATATAATTCGTCTCAGCATATATGCGCGCCGGGCAACTTACGTCACCAGTTGGATGGTCACATTTCCTCTTGAATCGTTTGCACGTCGCACACTGAGGGGGAGAAGATTTTCTGCTGCATTCCTTGAACGAGTGTCCAGTCTCACCACAGTGGTTGCAAGTAGGACTAGTTTCTCGACAAAACTTGGCTGCATGACCAAACTGCTGGCAATTGAAGCACCTAGTGACTATCGTGAAATCTCTCACAGGGCATGATGTCCAATTAATAAAAATACGGCTTTGATTAACTAACATTTTTCTAATGCTAGCGGGGAGTTCCAATATGTAGTTACAGGTAGGAAGGTCTTTCTTACCCGATTTATGGCTCAGTTTGATACTCTCAAGGAAGGACTCACGAGATATATTCGGCAACTTGTCTGAGAGGTTTTGCTCGTAGATACACTCAAATACCTCCTGCTCGGTAAGGGTAACGGGGGCACCAATGACAGCGACCCTCGGGCGACGTTTAGAAGGTTCTTCTATTGTAAGGCCCGATGATAGTAACTTCTCCGAATTCTTTAGTTTCTCAATGTCGCCTTTATTATCAGTACTAATCAAGACGCCCCCATTTTTAACTTTTCTCAGGCCACGGACATGAAGCTTTAGTTGTTCGGGAGAGATTATCTTTTGGACAAGTGACTTGGTGTCATCACTAGTTTGGGTCTTATCCCTGGGATAGATGGCGACTGATCTCAAATTTGCAGGACGCACGAATTTATCGGAACCCTTCTTTACCATGTTTGCATAAGATGAATCTTCCGAATGATTCATCTTTGTCTCTACGACCTCTTTGAACTGCTGGAGAGAGTGCACAACGTTCTGGTGTTCTTGTAGGTGCTGGATTGTGGTATGGGCTACAATCGTTTTCTGCTTCAACGATTGGTATAAAACGGCCATTTGAGAAGTTCCACTCGAGACCTTTCTGCAAAGGGTGGAAACTCGAAGCTTCTGGTCTGAGTTCATTTTCCCTTCACCGAAAATACTGCAGACTTCGTTTAGGATAGAATCTATAGACCCCATCCATCTCTGGATCTCTGGCGTACTAATCACTTCACTCGGCAGTTCATTCCCCGCGGGTGCTGGTGGATTTGGGTCGCTCGGGGTTACCGGTTCAGCAGGTGTCGGTGGAGGACTACGCCGAAGTAATCTACGACCAAACGGGCTCGAACCTGGGTTAGACATTTCCTATTCCACTTTTCCTATTGTTTATTGAACTGTTTAGTTCATTTTGCACAACGACACACGCGACACACTTTACTATTATACTGACGTCGCAAATAATTATAATTATTTGTAGTAATTTTTTATTTCATTATAATCAATACAAAAATACACGTCCGCTTTGTCTCGCGCCTCGTAAAGCGAGCGAAAGGTAGTTCTTTAAAGGCGTTTCGTAATTTATTGTATACCTTAATAGCCATTATGAACGAATTTCTTTTATATAAATCGAGCTTGCATTGTGGCAAGCACAGCCTATGTTTATCTTTCGAGGCAACATTCCTTTTGGTTACATCTCTACGCTTAATAAAATTTTTAGGATGTTGTCGTACTAATAGGCACAATTCTTTAATATACATGCATGCTAACGGTAAAATGTTGTACTTTTTAAACAGTGGCTTACATCTATCCAAGTACCCAGCTCCACAGATTGCACGTACACATTTTTTTTGTATCATACACGCTTTATTGACATCCACCGAATTACCCCACAACAAGAGACCATATGAGAGTACGGAGGAAAAGTATTCGTGACATGCACAAAGAGCCGATTCAGTTGAGACCGTGGCTCTTAATCTTCTTAGTGCATAGATAAATCTGTCCAGTTTGTCACAAACATAGTCGACATGCTTTTTCCAAATGCAATTTTGATCCAATTGCATGCCCAGAAATGCTGCACTTACTACTTGTTCTATAGTAGTGACATTATATTTAATAGTCGGCCTTAATGGGTTTCTCCTGTATGTTTGAAATTGTATCATTTTCGTATTCTCCATATTAATTTGTAGGTTATTGGAGTTCAACCAGTATATTATATTTTTGATGGCTTCAATAAAATTCTCTTAATACATACTATTCTATTAACGACTACTTAAACGATAAGAATAGTTGGTCGCTGTGATTAACTCAGGACAATGTTTGTGTTCTTTCACCAGAATTAGCTTACCTACTGACAGGTTGTATGAATTACATTCATATACTTAAGAATCCTACGACCGAAGCTCGCAACTAGGATTCGCGCGGAGACAATATTTCGTCCGAATTTTGCTATCGTTGCGCTAGTGTTAGTACCTGTCGAGGATACATACCTACAGTGAGCAGTACGATCACACACACATTGACAATGGCTTGACGCGATAGCGCTACTAGCTACTGACCATTTATGATGAATTTGGATGTGTTCCGTAATACCAAAAATGATGAATGAAAACTTATTGTATTTGAATATTTTTTTCGACATTTTACAACTTGATAATATGAGCTATGCTTCTGAGACAACAATATTACGGAAATTGTTGGTTATAATACCAAAAAAACTGTGAGAAAACATGTCATTTACGCTGTAAAAATGTGCGAAATGCAATTCGCTTAAACTTCATTTGAGGTAAGCATTTTGGAAAAAAAAACCTCTACGAGCCCAGATAAATACTGTCTGAATCCGGATATCACCATAATATGGTGGAAATATGCTCAAGTTGCAAATGATTTAGGTATTACGTATGTATGGACAGTTCATTGTACGTAGGCCTCTTAATTGTTTATTTTATTAGACTCTTTAAATCATTTTATATTTTACTATTGTATCGTACATTATCAAGTTCTTCTAACTTAACAGACAGCTGTGCTGCTGGGGAGTTTGTTGCGCCACTTCTTCTTTCCAGCTAAAGCACTAGGAAGTGTCGAAGGGTGGGCGTTTTGGGGGGACTGTCTTATGTGTTTTTTTTTTTGACGTTCGAAAAGTGCTGACTCTCAGCCTAGTTTGAATAAATGACTTTTGATTTTGATTTTGCATCTCAAACTCGTAGGTGTCGATTCTTTCACACTTCACGACAAGGGTCGTGTCATCAGCAAATAAAATCACTGTGTGGAGAGTGATATTCGGGAGGTCATTGATCTAGAGAAGGAATAAAAAAAGCCCCAATACACTGCCCTGCAGCACACTGAAATTATTTTTCTGATAGTCGCTTCTATATGACACCTTTTTGCCATTATAGATTCTGGATTTCTACACATTGTTGTCGGTTTTTTAAATAGTATTCCGTATTTATCTAACTTGTATAAGAGCAATTCGTGATCTACAAAATCGAACACCTTGCTCATATCCAAGAGGATTACCGCTACTGGTAAGCCGTCATTTATTGCCTTGGTGACATTCTTCCTCAAATTGAAACACGCCAAAGACGTGGTACTGTTTTTCCTAAAACTAAATTGCTCGTCTTTAAGTCTAATACTAATCGCAAATTCTTGTAGCCTTGTCAACATGATTTTCTCCAAGATTTTTGGCATGATTGGTATCAGAGTCACTGGTCTATAGTTCTTCATGTCAGATGTATTACCTTTTAAAAAAAGTGGCTTTACTATTGATTTTTTTTAAGTCTCTGGGAATGCACCTTCTTCAAAAGAAGAGTTTATTAAATAACTTAACAGTTGACAAATACATGAAGCGCCTAATTTAATTACCTTTGTAGTTTTAGTTCTATACTAGAAATCACCTTATTTGTTAGATCAAACAAGCCCTTGTTTACGGCTTATGGTTCATATAAGACAACGCACAGGGCCAATAAAGTCACAAAATGAGAACCTATTGCACACAGGTGGTCAAAAAACGAATAACATAAATTATAAAAGGGTCCTGTTATAATATGTTGCAGGCAGATTGCATAATTCGTCACTATACGTATACAATCGGCAACATCCGTTTGCATACTGTCTCCGTTATGTATAATGACTAAGGCAAATCGATGACGCTTTTGATCGCATCCATTTCGTCAAAAGTCAAATGTGAGGGTATCCATGACTTAACAAGTTCGGCAATACAAATGAGGAGTAAACTAAATGTGAATGAGTCAACCAATATTTTAATGGATGATTAAATTAAAATTAACCCGTAAAATGGTTCAACGGGCAGTTACGTGTTTACAGTTAACAAATCGGAATAAGTTGCTAAAAAGTGTTACTAACTCAGCTCGCGGGTTGGTTACAGTCGTACACAATTTTGACGACGTAAACAGTGCACTTTCAAGGGTTACGGATTTGTTTACCACGAATAATTTCGTTCTCAATGCTGAGAAAACGAAATGTATAAAGTTCGCTTTACCGAATGTAAAAAATCTGGGACCCAACATCGTTTTAGATAATGAGATGCTTGAAACTGTAGACTCGGCAGTTTTTCTGGGCATAACAGTAGATGCCAAACTTCAGTGGGGATCACATATATCAAGCCTCAGTTCGGCTGCCTACGCCATCAGGAAAGTAAGACAATACACTGACGTTGATACAGCTCGGTTAGTCTATTTTAGTTATTTTCATAGCGTTATAATAAATAAAAAAAAAATAAAAAAAATCTTTTTAATTCAGGCATATTTGGCCCATACATATTGTTAGTAGAAAGAGATTTGTCCTACGGCATTCTGCTGTGGGGCAAAGCCGCTGACATTCAAAATATTTTTGTTCTGCAAAAAGAGCTGTACGTGCAATTTACCAATTAGGTGCTAGAGTTTCTCTGAGAGATTTTTTTACAGATATTGGTATTCTCACGGTGGCATTACAATTCATCTTCGTCTTATATATTAGGTAAAATATACACTTATCCTTAGTGTATAAGTGTATATTTTGACAGTGATATTCATAATATTAATACTAGAAATAAGGACAAACTACGTGGTCCCTTTCACCGGGTTCATAAAGTTCATAACCCATTTGTTGGGCTCGGTATCACCTTTGATAACAAGCTTCTTTGCTAGATTTACATTTTAATGCGTTTAAAGCTAAAGTAAAATCAAATCTTTGTTCTAAGGCATACTATTCTATCAACGACTACTTAAACGATAAGAATTGTTGGTCGCTGTGATTAACTCAAGACAACGTTTGTGTTCTTTCACCAGAATTAGCTGACAGGTTATATGAGTTACTCCATTGCATTGTTTATTTTATTTGACTGTTTAACCATATTTTATTTTAAATTCATTAAAGAAATTTCATACTTTTTGATGAAATTCAATTACTTACCTATTATTGTATAGAATCAAGTTCTTCCAACTTATCAGACAGCTGTGCTGCTGGAGAGTTTGTTGCGCCACTTCTTTGTGTGTTTGTTCACACTTCCCAGCTAAAGCACTAGGAAGTGTCGAAGGGTGGGCAGTTTTGGGGGACTGTCTTATGTAATTTTGACGTTCGAAAAGTGCTGACTCTCAGCCTAGTTTGAATAAATGACTTTTGATTTTTATTTTATTTTATTATCTATTTTTTCCTGCGGCATTCATATTTAAATTTAAATTCTTTGTTACGCTCACAAGAGGGCACCACCTGTATGAAAACAAAGATATTTTCTTGGAATCATCATTTACTTACTATATCCTAAAGAAATATAACAATGGAAGAAATAATGACAACCCTACGCTTAATTCAAAAAGATCTTGAAGACCAAAAAATCGCAATAAAAGAAAACGGTATAGAAGTTGCAAAAACAGTTACGGATAATATGAATTTGATTTTAGACGAAAAACTAAATCACCTCCAACAAAAATACAAAACCCTAGAAGATCAATTTGAAAGACAAGAACAAAGACTAAATATATTGGAGAAACAGTCAAGAAACCGAAACATTGTATTTTTTGGCATTGAAGAACGTAACCCACCCCACTCGTACTCGGATTTAGAAACGGAAATTATTAATTTCATATTAAGATATCTCGGCATTAAACTAGATCGTAAAGAAATTCAAGAAATCAGAAAAATAGGGAAAAGACAGAAAAACCTAGGCCCATTGTGATGACACTGACCACGGTTGGTAGGAAAATTGAAATTTTCAAACAAAAGATGCTATTAAACGATACAAACTACTACATTCAGGAAGGAGCATTTTTCTTTTCTCTAGAATATTTTGTGGGTAATCACCCACAAAATATTCTAGAGAAAAGAAAAATGCTACAGGAACAAGTAAAAATTGAGAGAGGGAAGGGTAACAAAGCTATATTAAAGTACGATAAATTAGTTACATTAGGAAAACAAGAAATGAGTAATACATCAGGAAACAACAAACGATCCCTCCCAACATCGCCTCCAGAAACCTATAATCGCAATAAATCATCTGTATGATCTCTTGGTAGACCACACATTACTTTTAGATGCGGGATGAATAGAATGAAAGAAGGTAAAGTACTGAAACACTATGTATTGTCCCAAAGGTACTTAAAGTAAAATGAGCTTAATGAACTGATGGTGTGGCAATGAAGTGAGTGACGCGGCCCTTGTTGGCTGTAACGAGAACGCCTGGCTGACTTGATAGCCCAACGCGAACTGAGGGAATTATTATGAATTGAAATGAATGTGTGGCGTAAACTGCTGAATTGCAGAGTGTGCGGTTGCACCGTACATGCTCCCGAGCGGGAAGATGAATATGAGATGAACATGACAAGATGAGTAATAAGGTGATGCCAATTGGTCCTTATGCTAGATGATTGACAAGGTGATTCCAATTGGTCCTTATGCTAGTTTAGAGTCTCTACTTGAACTCTGTTTTACGAGACATAGGCACTGTACACTTGTCTAACTTATGCACCTTTTTAATTTCACTGTAATCTGATACACACGGAATGTCACACTGATTACGCGCACTAACACTATATTGAACCGAGGACGATGAGTTAGAGGCCCCAGCCTCTGCCCGTGCTGGTGTCGCGTGTTGCGCGGTCTGTAGACTCGTCAATGCGACCCTTGCCACCTCGAGAGATGCGGTTCGCCTGTTACGCAGCCGTCGTACCATGAAGACTACTCCAATCACCAACACAACTCCGATCACCACATAAAATGCTGTGTAGTGATGGATATCGTGATAAGAAATTTGATTCGGCAAACTTTCACTTGCTTTAAGAATGCGGAGTTGTTTCTTGATTTCGTCAAGCTCCTGGCTACTTGAGAGGAGTGTATAGTTTTGTATCAGTGGAGTTGGGATGCCTACGTCTATGATGTGATTGATTGGTTCTAATCTCAGGCATTGTCATGTATTGACTGAATATCTTGCTTATATTGCTCAGCAAATCTCTCGTCAAGTACACCGAATAAGCTATTTGCTAGATAGCCTATCCCGTTGATAAGGCTTCACTTGCGGCGGCGCAGGACTCGTGCTCGGCGCGTGCTGGAATGCTGACTCAGCAACAGGTGGTTATAGTACTCGAGTTCTGAGAATTCTTGCTGCAGTTGAACTTGTATGACGTCACAATGTGACGATTCTTTAAACTTGTTGCATAACTGATCTAAGTAGCTAAGGTATTTATTGCATGCTTCTGTACCTTGCCAAAATGAATTCATGTCATGGTATGTGACTATCTTCCATTCATCTCTGATTAATTGCATGTTTGCAATTTTGTCAAAATAAAGACCTTGACTGTCTTTTAATTGTGTAACATTGTATGCACAGTGAGCTGCGGTCAAAATGCTCATGAACGACAAAAGTAACATTACCAGCGATGAGAAGCTGTAGTTTACTTTTGTTTTGGTTTGCCATCTTTCACTTCCTTGGAACGCGACCTTTGCTTGTCGATTTTGTCATTCACAGGGAGAATAGACAGCTTAATAATAGGCCTCTTGATAAGCCCATTCTTTGTTTTCAATGTGACCACCCTGGTGTAGCCATCGGTACCGGGATGCAGCTGGACGACGCGGCCAACTGCCCACTTCCTTGCTCCATCTCTTCTTGTAAAATTTTGTTGGCGCCGACAAAGCCCTTTCTTCCAGCCATTCTTCGCAATGCAGCGATGAATGCTGATGATGTGAGGTCTGAGACCAAATCTAAATGAACAAGCTTGGTTACCATACAGACAAATACCACCACGTAGCCCTTTGTGGTCTTAATACCACGGCCCTTGTTGACCTTTATGAGCACGTGCCCGGTAAAATCGACGCCTGTATGTTCAAAAGGCTTTGCAACGTTACATCTCTGCGTAGGTAAATCACCCATCAATTGTGTCAACTTGCTGGGACTATGTTTACGACAGGTAACGCAGGTACGTATACGCTTTTTGACCGCTCGATTACCACCTATGATCCAGTAATTCTTGCGAATGAATGCTGATGTCACCCGTGCTCCTCCATGGAAGGTAAGTTCATGTGCTTGATCTATAATTAAGTTTGTTAAGTGTCCTTCGTGAGCTATGATGATCGGATGCATCATATCTTGATTAATGTTGGCTTTGCTTAGTCTTCCTCTAACTCTGAGAAGCCCCTGGTTGTCAAGGAATGGATTTAATTGCAGTAACTTGTTTTTTGCTGATAGTGGCTTCTTTTCTTGTAAGTTATGTACCTACTTCCTGGGCAAATTCTCTCTGCTGTACATATAAAATTATTTTATGCTTAGCATTTACTAATTCTTGTAATGTAAAATAAGTTTGCATGCGGTTTTTCTTGTATCTCGCTTGCTTGATAAATCTTAATATCCATGCTAAAACTCTTGTTAGTTTCGCGATTGAACTATATCTTGCTAATAATTCACCCAGAATGTTATCGCTTTCTTGCTGCGATATGTAATTAATATGATTGACTTTTCTTGCTTCTTCGTCTGTGGTAAACACTGCTTGCCCAGTTTCTTGGTCGGGGTCGTAGTTTCGCAGCCACGACGGTCCTTCCCACCACAGCGAATGGTTCTTCAATTGATCGATACCCAATCCGCGGCTTGCGCAATCTGCAGGATTTTCTGCTGACTTGACGTAACGCCAGCTGTTAGTAGGTATAATGCTTGATATTTGTCGCACCCTGTTGGCAACAAATGGTTTCCATCGTCCTGGCTCTCTTTGTAACCAGGCTAGGACTACCATTGAATCAGTCCAACTATATATCTTGATATTGTGACTGCTTAGGCATTGTTGAATTTTAGACAACAACTTTGCCAGTAATAGAGCTCCGCTAAGCTCTAATCTTGGTATTGAAATTGATTTGTTTACTGGAGCTAATCTTGCTTTTCCTGCTACCAACGATATCTTTGTTTCACCGTTGTTTTTAGTCTTGCAATAAAGAACGCATGCGTAGGCATTATTAGAAGAATCGCAGAATCCATGTAGTTCTAGCGTGTTGCTTTCTCCTGTACCCAACCATCGCTCCAGCTTGAATTGATTAATTTTGTGCATATCACCTTTAATGTTTAGCCATTCCTTGCTAATTTGATCGGGTAACTTGTCATCCCATTGAATACTTGACATCCAAACTTGCTGAAATAGCAGTTTTAGCTTGGTTGATATCGGTGACAGCCAACCAAGAGGGTCAAACAACTTTGATATGTCTGACAACATGGATCTCTTAGTTGGTGTTTTGTTCGATGGTTCAATTTTTGATTGAAATGTAAATAAGTCTGCTTTTGAATTCCAACGCAATCCCAAGGTTTTTAATGTCTCCATTTCCTTGAAATCGAAATTTTCTTGCTTGCTACTCGCCCCGAGTGTATCTTCTTGTAAGGCTGATGCGTTGGAAGACCATTTTCTTAAATTAAATCCCCCTGTTTTTAATAACGTGATTAAATCTTGCTTTAGTTTTACTGCTAACTCAACAGAATGAGACCCGTGTAGAACATCATCCATGTAGAATGACTGCTCCAATGCCTTGATTACAACACTGTCGAAATTGTGTCTCTCATCTTCAGCCAATTGTTTTAAAGTCATCATAGCTAAAAATGGTGCGGCCTTGGTGCCGTATGTAACAGTGCATAGCTGGTATATCTGATGACGCATGTCAATGGTATCCCGCCAAACGATTTTCTGAAATCTTTGATCCTGTTCGTTTAACCAAATGAAACGAAACATCTTTTCAATATCTGCCGTAAAAGCTACGCGATATTGTCTCCATCTTAATAGTAAAGATTGAAGATCTTGCTGTAGATTTGGGCCTTTTAACATGACGTCATTCAGGCTAACTCCTGTTGTTGTTTTTGTAGAAGCGTTGAAAACTACGCGAAATGCTGTCGTAGTGGAATCGTTTCGCAATACACAATGGTGCGGTAAATAATAATCCGGTTGCATGTTACCGGACGCTGGTATCATATGTCCTAAAGTATTATATTCTTGAATAAATAACTTATATTGTTTTGCTACTTCTTGATTATTGTGAAATTTCCTTTCCAACTGTTGAAATTGCGCCATAGCTTTATTTTTAGACAATCCCAACTGTGTCTCAAAGTTTTCTTGAATAGGCAATCTTACTTGATACATGCCATTTTCGTTTCTTGTTGTGGTTTTCTTGTAATAATCTATGCATTGTAGATCTTCTGCGGATAAATTGGATGATTCTGTAATGTCTTCGATCTCCCAAAATTTTTGTATTTCGTCCACTTGATTCAGGACTACGTTACAGTGTGAGGTCTTGAAATTGCCGCATAAGATCCATCCCAGTCGTGTCTGTTGCGCGACCGGTAACGATAGATCAGCCCTGACAATACCATCTAAAATTATATGGGAATACACATCGGCACCCAATAAGATGTCGATAGGACGGCTGACATTGTATTCTGGATCGGCTAGTTGCTTGCCGGCCAGGTGTGCCCATGTTGGCTTGGTAAATGTACGTCTTGGTAATTGATTAATTAGCGTGTTCATGATTACCACATCTGTTTTAAATGTGAAATCATCAAAATGCGAACAACATGTTATGTTCGTAACGCCCTTGCTATTGCTCTCCTTCTCTCCTATCCCGCAGATGACGGCCCTGCAATACTTTCTTGATAAAGCTAGCTGTTGTGTCGCTCTGGCTGAGATAAGGGAGGCTTGAGAGCCTTGATCTATTAACGCACGCATTTTGTGGTATGATCCGTCACTTGCTTGAACTTTGACCATTGCGGTGGCTAATAAAGTTTCGATCACGTTGTTGCCTTGTTGCGAAACGTGATTTTCTTGTGAATCTTGATTTTGCGTTCTTGTTGCAAGAACTGCTGGTATGTCATTTTCCGTAACTGGATTGCATGACGGCTTATTGTTAAACGCTTCATGTAAAAGCGTATTATGTTTACCACGACATTCGCGGCATCGTCTTTCTGACGTACACTCTTTATCCGCATGCGAATAAAGACAATTTTTGCACAAATGCAATCGTGCTATAGCTTGTCGTTTTGCACTTGGTGTCATATTTAAAAACTTATTGCAATAGTATATTCCGTGTGACTCTTTACACAACGGACATGTTAATTCGATATTATTTTCCGAAGTCTTTCTTGCTGCGTTTTTATTCTTGAAATTTGACGATGATGATTTATTTTGCTTGCTGGTTGATGGTTTGGAATTTTCGTTTATCTTGCGCGAAGATTCCAATGCGGTGAATCTGCTTTCTAGGAAGCTTAGAAACTCCGTAAATTTTGGCAGTTCTCTGGGTTTCTTCAGAGATTGCAAATAATTATCATGCGTGTCCGAATCTAATTTTAGCAATAAAATACGCACGATGAATGGATCCCAGCTGTCTATATTAACGCCTAGGTTCCTTATTGAATTTAAACACTCTAGTGTAGTATCGTGAATATTCTTGATCTGAGTGACGTTTGCTTGTTGAATTGCTGGAAGATTTAGCAACAGATCTATGTGAGATGTAAAAATCAACCATGTGTTATTGTACCTGTTGTTCAAAATCTCCCAGCAAACAGTGTAGTTGTCGGAACTGATTTGTAAATGCTGTATCAAACGTTCAGCTTCTCCCCGCACCTTGCTTTTAAGAAACTGCATCTTGTGGGCGTTTGATAAGGAGACGTTACTGTGGATAGCTTCCACAAACAAGTCTTTGAAAGACACCCAATTTTGATAATTACCATTGAAGAACGGGATGTCAATTTTTGGTGTCCAATTTTCCTTGTGAACTACGGACCCTAATTTTCTATTAATTGAATTTTTTAATTCATTGTAAATAGTTTCTTGCTTCGTATAAGACACCTCATATTCTTGATTCGTACCCTCCAATTCGTTGTCTAATTCCCAATGTAAAGAATCTATGATAGACCATCGAGACTGTAGAGTACGTAAGGCATCTTTCAACTCCCACTTTTCGGACATAAAATCCAAATTTATCCCTGTCACAGTGCGCTGCAGCGCCCTGAAGTTGCTTGCTTGTTTTTTCAACTGTTCATCAAGCTTGCTAGATGAACCTCTGGAGCGTAACTCGACGTGCGGCGATTGACGTCCTACCGGATCTTCTTGCTCAGACCATGCAGGACCTTGTGCCTCCTGTGTAGAACCTCCCTGTTGAGCTTCTTTCATCTTTATCAACAAAACTTGATATTGTTGATTGACGAGTGCCTTGGTCGAGGTGTATAGCTCCTTTGTTCGTTCGTATGCACGGCCACTAAAATACGGATGAGACTTGCTTTCTTCCGTAAGAAGACGGTCGTGATTGTACTGGTAATCGGACCAACACTGATTCAAGTTTTCTAAACGTCGCTTGAAATAGTCGGCAGTCTTACGATCTGCTGAGTCCTTTTTGATATTTGTAGCCAACTTTAAGATGGCTGTGTAAAGTTCTTCCTGATTTTCATGTATGGCCTCCATGTCGAGGACTTATTTGATGTATGAAATAAATGGAAAGATCTTACTTGAATGTCCTTGATGACTGCTTATAGATCCTTGGCGATCCCCTGAGACACCTGCTAGCCTCAGGTCTTGATGATAATGCTCGTTGAGACACCTGGTAGTCCCAAAGTTTAAAAATTCTTGCACTGATCTGATTGTTTACGGATCCCTGTTGACCCTGAGACACTTGTTAGTCCCACAGTGTTATAATCACTCAACACAGCACACACTTATGAGTCACTGGATAGCTTCCCGCTACACTGTCCACGCGCGCGAAATGGACTATATAGCGTACAATGTTCACTGTCGAAGGACCAAAAAGAATGTATGATCTCTTGGTAGACCACACATTACTTTTAGATGCGGGTTGAATAGAATGAAAGAAGGTAAAGTACTGAAACACTATGTATTGTCCCAAAGGTACTTAAAGTAAAATGAGCTTAATGAACTGATGGTGTGGCAATGAAGTGAGTGACGCGGCCCTTGTTGGCTGTAACGAGAACGCCTGGCTGACTTGATAGCCCAACGCGAACTGAGGGAATTATTATGAATTGAAATGAATGTGTGGCGTAAACTGCTGAATTGCAGAGTGTGCGGTTGCACCGTACATCATCACCTAGCACTCAACCAAAAAAGAAAAACAAACCTACATCAAGCACCTCACAAAACACAGCTAGTTGTTCTGAAAACATAGTCAAGCCAGGGATCCTCAACTATCTGGTGAATAAAAACCCAACTAACCAAGTTCTACCAAAAATAATCTGAACCAATAGCAATCGGCACCCCCTCTCAAAACCAAAATAAATAAAAAAGACAACACAGTAAGCCATCTTCCAAGCCGGCTGGTCACCGTGGAAGATATTGACCACTAACCTCCAAAGAAACAATTAGAAATCAGCCCAAAATCCAGAAATCTATCAACAAACAAGTTATACATAGCAACATACAACGTGAAAACACTCTCTTCATACGAATGACTATTAGAACTCGAAGAAGCCCTGAAAGAAATAAAATATGACGTCATCGGTTTGTTAGAAGTCAGAAGAATGGGCAGCCAAATAGAAGAATATGAGAGCACGATATTATGTTATGTAGGCCACACGTCAGGACTTTATGGCGTAGGTTTTTTAATAAAGAAATACTTACAACCTTATATTGAACGATTTATAGGCTTTACGGAAAGAGTCGCTCTACTTAACCTCAACATTCAAGGATATATTATAAGCATTATACAAGCCTATGCCCCCACAACTCTTTCAAGTGAAGAAGAGATAACAAAATTCTATCAAAATTTGGACAGAGCAATTCAGATATCCTCAAAAAATCTTATAATTATAGGAGATGTTAATGCAAAAATAGGTCAACCACTACAAGATGAACATATCATTACAGGAATATATGGATATGGAGAAAGAAATGACAGAGGTCAAAGATCGATAGATTTCGCCTTTGAAAATAGACTTCACCAAGCGGAATATATAAGAATGAAATCGATTATATACTGTCAAATCGACCTAAGCTATTCTTAAATATAGAAACACTGAACCTTAACTTCTCTACAGACCATAGAATGGTAAGAGCTACAATGACTTTAAAAGTAGCAAAGAAAAGCCGAATCAAATTCACCAACAACCAAATTAGTACTTTAAAAACGAAAGAAGAAATTGAAGCATATTAAGCAAAACCTGAGCCATCAAATATCAAACTTAGTTGATTATCAAATGGAGAAAAATATAATAATAATAGAAAAATCATGCACTGTCGGCAGGATTTTTATAACAAATTACTGCATATTATCAACGTCAGTCTACAACAAGCACGACAAGTTAAGAATACCCGTATCAGACACAAAATTCTCTCAGAGAGGACATTTACATTACTAAATAGGAGACAAATATTACAAAGAACGCCGGTCAAGTCCCGATCAGAAAACAACGAACTTAGCGCATTATATAAACTAACGAGTAAATAAATAAAACGTGACTATAAAAATTACAGGAATCAAAAAATACAAAACTATTTTACACAAGGAAAAAGTTTCAAAAAAGCGATAAAAGAACTCCGAACAAATAAGACTGGGATCGAGGGATTAAACCAATCAGGACAAACAACGCACAACTGCAGATAAATAATAAATATTGCTACAGAATTTTATAAAAACCTATACAGTGCGAATACACAACAGACAAATAACAACAAACAGGAAGCATACAACAACCACGAAAACCTAGAAAATAATATAAACTATATCGACAAAATGGAAATTACACAAGCAGCTAATAAGTTAAAATTGGAGAAGAGCCCAGGCCCAGACTTCATTACTAATGAAGCAATTAAACATGGGTGTGAAATACTAGCGTCACCACTGGCCTCACTATTTAATTTAATACTGCGAACACACCTGCACAATGGTCGGAATCCATTATAATCTTGCTCTACAAAAAAGGAAACCCTAATGACATCGGCAATTACAGGCCAATAAGCCTTCTACCAACTGTTTACAAACTCTTCTCTTCCATAATTAATCGAAGAAATCACAACTTTAGAAAAGAGACAGCCCATAGAGCAAGCTGGCTTTCGTAAGGGATATTCAACCATAGATCATATACACACTCTGGAACTCATTATTGAAAAATACCAAGAGAACCGAAGACCGCTCTACATAGCCTTCGTAGATTACCAGAAGGCTTTTGACACAATTTCACACACAAGTATATGGGAAGCATTAAGTAAACAAGGAGTAGAAAATGAGTACATACAAGTATTAAAAATATATATACAACAACAGCGTCAGTAAAGTCAAATTGGATTCAACTGGCCCCGATTTCAACATCAATAGAGGAGTGAGACAAGGGGACCCAATATCTCCAAAACTATTTATTGCAGTATTGGAATCAATTATAAATCAATTAGACTGGAAAAAGTACGGCTTGTCTATCAAAGGAGAATACCTGAGTCATTTAAGGTTCGCAGATGACTTGGTACTGCTATCTGAAACCGGTGGCAGCTTAGAGCACATGATACAGTCACTATACGAAGCTAGCAGACAAGTCGGATTAGAAATAAACTTGACAAAAACAAATACCATGACAAACAGTTATAAAAGAACCATCTCACTAGAACACAAACCATTACGATACGTGGAACAATATATCTACGAACTAGAGGTGGAGCGCAGAACAAGAATTACGTGGAATAAGTTCTGGAGTTACAGAGAAGTAATGAAAAGTAACATGCCAACAGACTTGAAAAAGAAAATGATGGATACTTGCATTTTACCATGTCTTACATACGCTTGCCAGACGTGGAAATTTACGAATAACATCAAGAATAAAATAATAACGTGCCAGAGGGGAATGGAACGTAGCACGCTCAATATAAAAAAAAAAAACACACGGAATCCGCCATACAAAGATAAGAAGCATAACCAAAACAGTAGATGCGCTCAATTATGCTCAAAGATTGAAATTCAAGTGGGCTGGCCACGTAGCACGACTTAAAGATGAGAGATGGACTTCTACAGTAACTACATGGGACGGTCCTCAGGGCAAATGGCGTGTCGGTAGACCGTTAACGCGCTGGGAGGACGACATTCGAAAAGTCGCTGGACCGCACTGGATTTATGTCGCTAGAGACAGAGACAAATGGAAATCTTTGGAGGAGGCCTTCACCTGAGAGGGGTCCATGCATATCAAAAATAAAAATTAATTACTTGATTATACTAAAAATAATAACAATTTACCTATTTTAGTATTTATTTTGATTATTCCAATTTTTATACCAGAAACATAATTATATCCGAATTGTTATTTTTTTATTTATAAGCTATTTTCTTTAAATCTTCTAAAGAATAATCAAGCATGTGATTTAAATTCATTATTGTTAAATTATTTTGTAAATGCATGGAATAAAAGGCTTTTTTTATATTTATTTATTATCCTTTTTTTACTTGGAGAAATGCTCATGCATACTGCGCTACCACGGGGAGTTAGCGCATTTACGTGACATTCAAACCCACTAAAACTCCACGGTGTTATCAAGTTTTTTTGTTGTGTTTGTTTTTTAACCCCAGACGTAAAAACGACGGGTTGTTATAAGTTTGACGTGTCTGTGTGTGTGTGTGTGTGTCTGTCTGAGGCAACGTAGCTCCCGAACGGATGAACCGATTTTGATTTTGTTTGAAAGGTGTATTACTCAGGAGTGTTCTTAGACATGTTTTATCAAAATCGGTTCAGCCGTTTGAAGATTATCAGCTCTTTTGATCAACTCGGAATTTGGTATTCTATTACTTCAATGATATCAGACGAACAAAGTAATCTTGAAATGCTGGAGCAATACCTGGAATTTCCAGGTTGCCCAAATTACTCACCAACGAACAGCAAAAGTATCGTGTTTGGGCTCATTGAAAAGGTCTCAATGAATAGATTATAGATAAATAGTGATCAGGACGAGGAATGAGGATAAATTAGTAACAAACTTCACTGTGGGAAAAATACGCAACGATGCGCAGATTTAAGCGGGCGAGACTTTAAGTTTAAAAAGCAGGAAATAAAAATTAAATTAAAAATTTCAAAAACCCCCGACCCTAAAAACTCTAAAAAGTAAAAATAATAATATTTATAGGCCTTTTAAGATGAAGGTAATTTTGATCAAGGCATTGTCAAGTCGGGGGACGGTCAATGAAAACGCCAAACAGAGGCCTAGCATTTTCATTAGCCGTCCCCCCGCCTTTACAATGCTTTGATCAAAATATTACCTTCATCTTAAAAGGCCTATAAATATTATTATTTTTACTTTTTAGAGTTTTTAGGGTCGGGGGTTTTTTAAATTTTTAATTTATTTTTTTATTATTCGGAGAAGGTTCCTAAGCAAGAAAAAGTTTAGAAAGTCGCGCGTGACATATACAGGGGTATTGGAAAAACACCAACAACCTCTTAAGAGGTCATTGAACTTATTATTATCAACAACTTTTACTGTTGTTGATAATAATGAGTAATAATTGTTTTTTTGTTGTTGTTGTTGGTGTTTTTCCAATAACCCTGTATTATATAAGATATGAATTCAATATTCATAGTTAAGACAGGACAATGTCTATCGGGTCAGCTAGTCTATATAAAAATTAATCCCTATTTCTCTTGGTCACGGCATCACAGGTGAACGGCTGGAACAATTTTGCTCATTCTTTTTTTGTTGTTGTCTGGAGAAACTTCTGATGAAAGAAAAGAAAAGTTGCGCGTGACATTAGAAAAATCAAGCGATGCGAATTCAATATTCATAGTTAAGACAGGACAACGTCTGTCGGGTCAGCTAGTTTAAGATTAAATAATCTTTTTATCAAAATCACATCTTTTATGCCAACAGTATATAAAAAAAAACAGTTTCTTCTACTTCAAGTTCCAGTTGATCCCTAAACTATGTTCAGCAGCAGAGGCAGAAAATAATGGATAGGTACTTACTCTTTCAGCAGGCAAACTGTTCGGTAGACACCCAGAGTCCTGGAAAGTGTTGACCCTGGTCAGGTTGAGGCACCTGATCTGGGCGATGCGCAGGAAAGGGTCGTCACCAGGCACAGGGATGGGGATGCAGATCGGGTTCACTCGGTTAGGTGTGTTGCCTAAGCAGCAGTCGCTAGCGCGCACATATCTAACTGTCGTAGAATTTAAGAGATTTTACAAAAAGTGATTAAATGTTCCAGGGCACAATCTTATTACAGTCAAACATGGGGTATTCTCTGAAAGATACACTTTATGATGGAGATTGTGTTGCGGCTTAGTTTTAATAAATAGCACACTGACTTACAAAACAGTTTTAACTTTTTATAATTTGTGTTAATTTTCTAGTTTGAATGATATTCGAAAGCATGTCTCTACTGATTAAATTAAGATTCTTACAAAGGTAAAGAAGATCCACGTTGTCAGCAATCGAGGCCACAAAGAAGTGGGTAGCTAGTGTGGAGAAGTGATGGTCAGAGACGTTTCCGTCAGCGATCAGAGAGGTGCGGAGGTAGCGCGCTGATGGCAGCTCTGACCCATCCCTCGCTGGACGCAATGTGTTGCCTGTTTTAAAAGCATTAATTAAGGACTTAATGGATACCTACAGAGTAGGTAATGGTTTGAATCACGTTTGAATCGTTAGATTTTCCCACAAACATATTAAATTGCGCAAAAATGTATTGCTAAGGGAAGTGACCTCACACAATAATGTCATGGCGTTTCTAAGACAACCACCTACAGTTTTTGCGACAATACGTCCTGTCACCTTGTATGTTCGTGATAATTGATATTATTAACCTATCTGCCCTGCTAATTGTAAATCAGCACTTGCAAAAAACCGGTTTCGACAAAAACTCGGAAATTTAAAATTAAAATTTTCTTTCAAGTACTGTGATACTGGTTGTCAAAAAGACATACTTCAGTACCCAGGTATTTTTATTTTTCCCATATAGGTTTGCTCCTAAGGATGCCATTTCTGTAAAAAGTGAAAACCCCAAAAGTGTTGATTACCTACTGTAGATATAATTAGTAGAGCAGCTATGCTATTATGTGTTGTCGTATTTCTTTTTTGTGCACAAAATAATCTGGGGGCACGGCAGTGCCCCGCCAAGTTGAGCACGAAAGCGGCACGGCCGTACCATCCTTATCTCGAAGCAGTTCAGGTAATTTTCGACTATAACTTCGTTGTGGATAAAACTAGAAGCCTGAATTTTCAGTAAACAAGCAGGCATTGTATAAACATGGTATATTTCAAATTTAATTCAATTTGAACCAGTAGTTCAAGTATAACTAGTCAAAGTTTCTTAATTTTGTCACTCACTGACCGATCATCAAAACTCTAAGGCACTTCTAGCAGGCATACAAGCATCAAATTTAGTGTACAATTAGTGTTTTGTGTATAAATCAAGAAAAAATTAAAATATTTTTCAATTTCGGCCCAGTTTTCTAGACACACCAACTGCATACATAACTTTGTAATTATAAATACATAGGATTACAAAGTTATATTTGCAGTGAATGAATCAGTCTATCGAATTAATTGTGTAATCGTGAATCGCATAAAAAGACAATGTATCTCACAAGTGACAAAAGAAAAACAGCTTTTCTTTTCAATTATGTTCGTATAACTCATCAAAATGTAGGGAACAGCAGATTTTTTTTTGGCGATTTCAGGTTTGGTCCCATAGTAAAAGTTGTTCATAATGATGAGTAGGTAGACTTACCCTTTGAAGAGGTTGTTAGTGTTTTTCCAATAACCCTGTATATGACTGTCTAGAGATGTCAAAACGTAACAGAAGTACGATCATCTTTTGATGCGGTAGGTCAGATTTTAATATTTATTTCGCAGTGGATTAGAGAACATAGTCCAGAGCTCTCTAATCCACTGCATACCTATGTGATTAATACTCTAAAGAAAGAATAATAATGTTTCAAAAATAAGAATCCAGATCCACCTGATTCCCGTTCTACTCTAAAAAAAAAAGTAGCACATACCTGGTCCAAATTGTGGCGGAAGGAGTCTTGGCAGGGGCGTCATGCTGGCTCCGCGGGAGGGATACTTCGGATTGGTGCATGTTCCGTCTATGCGGCGACCCTCCTCTTTGCGACATGGCCGGACCGCTATTGTGCACAAGCTAGACAGAATAACATCCTTATAACATTTCATACAGGATAAGTTTTTATCCAGTGCGCAAATTGTAACCATGAATTCAGCATATTATTCTAGACTCCCTACCGTAGAAATTCTTCGCCCGTTATAAAAAAGAATATCAGCTGTTTCATAGAAAAGTGCAATATGCGGTCGAAATGTATGGAACAGCTGATTTTTTTTTGTATATCCGGCGAAAAATTTCTGCGCTAGGGGGTCTAGAATGATATGCTGAATTCATGGTTACTGGATAAAAACTTATCCTGTATAGTTATGAAGTCTGGTCAGTTCTTTAAGTTTTTAAAGCTTCCTCTTTCCACGATATACACGAAAACATTTTGATATAATAAACTCCTATATCTAATGATCTATCAAACAAAATTGTTTAGTGAATCAGTGAATTTATTTGTTCACTTAAGAAGATAACTTGAACTTGAGACTTGAACTAAATACTCGGTTTTTAAAACCTTGCGATTTGTCCTGTACATTCAAATGTTGTTCATAAATCCAGCATGTGGTGTAAGGTTTTTCGCTAAATCATCTAAGCACAACAGCCGAAGTCATTCCGATAGTCAGATTTTATTACAAATCCATTGTTTCGGTTCTAAGACTAAATGATTTTATTTCTGTAAGTAGGTTTGTACAAACACTTTTACACGTCAATCATATTTTTTAAACTAGATGAGGTCGGCGTTTCCTATCTGACTACTCTGAGAAGAAAGGCCGAAACAAACTCAGAGGTCACAGTCTCTTTTAAAGTGCAGATATAATCTTGGTCAGATCATGTGAATGCCATGTGGATTGGTGTCTGAAATGCTCTTTTGAGGAAAGAACCACATAGATTGAGGGAACCTGTCCTGTCAGTGCACTCATTTACCAGTAACATATGGAGCACAACGATACGACGAACAATACTAAAGAAAGGACGTCTTTATAGGCCGCATAAAGTACTCAAACTGCCAGATTGACAATCAAAATTAACTGAGAAAGAGGGAAATACAAAAATGCAAACATGACCCACATAGTTCTCACATTCACGATAGTTGAAACAATAATAATATTCTTCTCCAAGTAAATATTCATGTCAAATTGTCAGTATAAAGTTTGTAAAAATAAAAAACAACATTCAGTAGCTCAATCCGAAGCTTTTTTGACGTAAATATAATTTCGAACGGTATAAAACGGCTTTCAGGCACCGTTTAATGAATGATTTAAATTTATTGAGACATCTTGAACATGGCTTGGAGGTTAATTATAAAAACGTATCTATACATTGACATCTGAATGACCCACCTATTTTCTTGAGCCATGTTTCTATAGATAATTAGATATCACTGTATTTTTAAATAATTTTATATTTTTATGGGGGGTAAAAGATTTCAAAAACATAGTGTGAAGGCACAGTCATTATATTAATCTCCTTAATTTTTTATCTGAGTGTCTCGGACTTAATTTATAAATTGATCGAACAGCTCTTTTCTGCAAGATAAAGATAATCTGAATGACGGCGGCTTTTCCCCTATATAAATGAATACCATACAACATTACAGTAAACAAATAGATAAAATGGGCTCTCTATAATACTTTCTTTAGAAATGTTACATAAAAGGCATATAAAAAGTAGGTGTATGTAAAGGTTTTATTCGCAAATTGATAAAATATGACAGAGTTGTTAAAAACAAATATTTTATTAAAATTAATTTCCTTATCGTTAGGGAAATTTAATTTAGATAAACATTGCATTTACTCCTAATCGTTTAGATGAATATTTTACATTTCACGAACGCTTTTTTGATCGCGGGGCGCACGATAACGACTTTCTGTGACAGACTGAAATCCACGCGGCCGCGGGCGAAACTGCCAGCAGAAGTTGGTAAAGGTATAATTTGTTCCTTTAATCGGGCATCGTTTGAGATACTCACTTATTAAGTAACTGTTAAGGAAGTTATGTTCGCTACGCTTCAATAAATATAGAAATACCGACATGAAATAAATAAATAAAACCAAAAAATACATTATTGTTGTAGGCTGACCTTGCCCGCTACGGTAATAAATATAACTGGTTTCAATATTGGTGAATTTAAATAGCCATACACTAAATAATACAGTAGATTTCGATAACGTCGTGCCTTATATATTTGTGGGAGCTTCCCGTACCATCCGCCTCCATACGTAGCTGCGGCGCGACTGTTGAATACTGGTGTACACCAAGATTTCGAAGCGTCTCGCCGCGTCGTTGTCTCGGCCTATTTGTATGAATACGTAATACTGCTTACTTTTTGGTACTGTGGTAGAGAAGTCAATGGGCTTCATTATGCATTTTTACATCCTGTCACCACCTTGATGCTAATAAAATTAATAGCATAGTTTACATGCTGGCGACCGGTGAGATCGGTAAGGTTATAATAGGTATCATCTTGTGTGACTGCGAAATGAAGCATAACATTAAATACTTTGTGCAACCGCATCAGGTTGCACCAATTATTTAATGTAATTCTTTATTATTATTAGGTTTGTAACCCGTAACCCGCACCCTGTGTACCAGCACTAGGAACATAATGGGTTGAATATGCTTTGCTAACTTAAATATCACGACTTTTTGCAAGACCTGCATGCTCAAATCGGCCTGGTGTTTAACAAGATCACGTTTTGAACCTGTCTCTAAACATGGTTTTAAAATGTGAGGTTTTTGGATTTGTTAAACACCATACATAAAAATCGCGTTTAAAACATACTACTGTTACACACGATTTTGTGGTTAAGTAGTCAAAACTAACCTTATCCCATTGTCGACCACCGCCAGGTAGTACGCATCATACAACACTGGCGTTTCTTGTGTCAACACAGATCCGAATGTCAGATCTTCCAATCCATAGTGACTTTGCCACACTATGGTTTCAATTTGCGTGACATTTATTTATAATAGAAAAGTAAAGCAAATTTTCTGTTCCAGACTTTCTGTCTCTTTGTAAAAATGATATCTATTTTTGTACACAAGTTTGTATTGATCTTAATTGAACAACGAGTAAAGAAAGGAGTCGTACTGACATAAGTAGTGATTTCATACAAACACTTCAATATTTCGTTGTATTGATCAGTCAATCTGGCACCGCTGGTAGACTCTGTAGTACAGGCCAAGTCTCGATCGAATCGAAGGCTTTCTCATCTCAAAGTCCACAAACGCTTAGCAGAGAGGCAGGTTTATATTCTTCGGTCTTCTGTGTAAATTGCCGCAGCGTATATAATAGGTCTTTACCTATAAAATTGCCGTTTTGTATGAAAAAATTTAAACGATTTTTTTTCATGAATTTTTTATTTGTATTAATCGAAGTAATCACCCATGCAATCAATGCATCTTTGCCATCGCAGTGGCAGTTTATTGATGCCCTTCTTAAAGAAATCAGCTGGACGGGAGGCAACAAATTCTTCAAAGGCATTTTGTACTGCCTCTCGGGTATTAAATTTTTTTCCCGCCAAGAAGTTATCCAAATTCTGGAAAAAGTAGTAGTCTGTAGGCGCAAGGTCTGGTGAGTAGGGCGGATGACGGAGAGCTTCCAACCCCAGTTCTTGCAACTTGGAGACCGTCTGCTGTGCAGTATGAGGTCGCGCGTTGTCGTGCAGGAGCAGCGGAGACGAGCGATTGACCAATGCTGGTTGGAGATGCGCCAGCTTCTCCATCATTGTGTTCAGTTCTTCACAGTACACATCTGCAGTAATGCTCACCCCGTTTGGTAAGAAGCTGTGATGAATCACACCGGCGCTAGACCACCAAACAGTGACCATCACTTTTCTAGGGGTAAGTTTTCGTTTAGGGCATTGTTTAGGTGCTGAACCAGGATCCAACCAACTTGCTGAGCGCTTACGGTTATCAAACAGAATCCATTTTTCATCGCAGGTAACAATGCGGTTCAAAATTCCTTCATTTGTGTGTCTGTTGAGCAGTGCAAGGCACGTCTCGACGCGTACTTCGCGCTGGCGATCATTGAGTTCGTGGGGCACCCATTTGTCAAGCTTTTTTACCTTGCCAATTTGACGCAAATGGACCAATATTGTTTTGACGCTAACGTCGAAAGCTGCTGCTAATTCAGCCGTAGATTGTGTATCATCAGCTTCCACAATCGCCTTTAATTCGTCATTGTCGACCAAAGTCTTCGGACGACCGCGAGGTTCATTTTTCAGGTCGAAATTTCCAGAACGGAAGCGAGCAAACCAATAACAGGTGGTGCGTTGGTTTGTAGTGTTAGCTCCGTAAACGTCGTTGATGTTGCGTGCCGCTTGTGCCGCGTTGCTGCCACGACGGTACTCATATTCCATAATTACTCGAATTTTTAACGTATCCATGATGACGAAAAAGATTGAAATGCGATGAAAATGTAACACTAATCAATAAAGAAATGACTACTTTTAGAAAAAAAAATCCATGTTTTTAAAATAAAATTAATTTGAAATTAGAATTCTTAGCCAAACAAAAATTATTTTGATTTGAAATGGCCAGTACTGCAGAACGGCAATTTCATAGGTAAAGACCTAATATATGTTAAAAACTAACCTTGTCCCATTGACGACGCCCGCCAGGTAGTTGCTCCGCTTATCCGTGATCGGCTTCCCGAAGTACGCATCATACAAAACTGGCGCTTCCTGTGACAACACAGATCCGAATGTCACAAATAATGTTAGTAAGATCTTCCAATCCATAGTGATATTGTTCCGCTATAGTTTTAATTTGCGTGACATTTATTTAATACAAAAAAAATATTTGAAAAATCTCTGTTCCAGAGTTTTTGTTTCTGTGTAAAAGTGAGATCTATTTTAGTTCAGAAGTACACAAAAATGCATACGTCGTGATTGAAAAACAACTGAAAAGTTCCAGAAAATTAATGTATTTATATGATTTGTAGAATTAATTCTTCAATTGCTTTATCGTTTTTAGAGCAAAGTGATTATATTTTTAGCATTTTAATGAGGTTGCTGGCACGATCAACCACACATAATGAGTAAGCAATCAGCATAATGGTATGATTAATTTAAAATTTAGCAATTACTCACGTTCGTTTTTCAAATACCATTTAGGAACACAACACATAGCACGAGATTTGTGACGTTTCGTATTTTAAATGATTTATACAAAATCTACACTCCACCAGGCGTGATTGAGGTTTGGAGCAGGACCATGCCGAAAAACAAATGGAGGTTGATGTCTAGTGTCAGTTTCGTCTGCGTATTAACATAACATAGCATAATATATAACATCACGCTTTGTTTCCGCAAAGGGTAGGGGCAGAGGTGTACGTATGTACATATACACGTAGTACACCCACATTTCGCCAGTTATGTTTAAGTCCCTTGTAAAAGCGAGCGAGCCTATTAACCGTGCACAAATGCAGTCACTGGGCTGCAACTGAGAATTACCAGATAGAAAAACCCTGGGAATCCCAACCTGGGAATCGAAGCCAGGACCTCAGGCTCAGCAATAGCGCTTACAACCACTACACCAACGGGGCAGTCGCGTAGTAAGTTCACGTTCCACGCACGTGGATAGGTCTTGTTTGTGAAAGGCCCCCAGAATTCCCAATATCAGTAATAATGGCACACAATAAAAATCTTAGCGGGGACTTGCGTTACACCCGTACAATGTCCTTCATTTCGACACTTCAGCCACCTTCATTGCGTCATACGGTGAAAAATTCTGAATTATAATAAATCATTTTTCAAACCCAGCAATGGACAAGCAATTTATTTTTAAACCCTCGGATTTTGATGAAGAGTTTGTTCTGTAATTAGGATCGGCGGTCTTAAGCATGAGCGCTTAGCAGTAATGTAAACAAACCTGCAATAGGGTTGAACATAAAATAAATTATTAAACATAGATAGATAAACAAAAGTGTGTGTAGGCATGTAAGCAATTAGTGAAGACACTATAGTGATTAAACGTTAGGCTACGACACAATAATTTAAATTTAAAATTCAAATGAAATAACGTGCGGTAGAATATAAAAGTGAGGTGTGCGTCTTAAAGTTGCACAAAATGGGAGTCCAGCTCAGCATGTCATGTTCATGTCAGCCAAAACCTGTCGCCGATATTCCTGGTGCTGGATCCTACCTAGTGACGTAGAGTAGATGAGATTATTACGTGAGTAATTATTACTGGTGTTGTGAAAAGTAGAATGTGCGGAGTAAAATTATTTAAGTACCTAAGTAGGTACCCGCAATGTTTAAGGCGGCGATTTCTTGAAAACGCTCAAAAAGGTGTTTTTTTATACCAGTGTATCTCTTGAACCGTAAATCATTTTGAAAACAAAAAAATATATGATATTTTCAAGTCTTTTTTACATACAGTGACGGAACTCAAAACATAATTAAATATACTTTAATGCATCAAAAAAATAATCAAAGTCAACTCTTAATTCTCTTTAAAACCAGTTTATCTCTTCAATAACAATTACTATTATAATTAAAAATATAACATAAAATGCCAAATGCCAAATTGCATCTAGTGATGGATTAATATTTATTAAATAGTTAATATCTAATTTTATACGATTTTTTTTGCACTTTAACGACAATACTTTCTCATTTGTAATTCGAATTTATTACAACAGATTTTAACCCGTATTGGATTACAGTAAGAACTATGATCGCTCATTACGACAATACGACGAGTACATTTAAAATTACCAGGGCCTTAAGTAATATATCTGCGTGACGCACATTTTCAAACTCGCGTGCAATAATAATAATCGTGCAGTTAATTAGCACAAACTAACTGTCAAAACGCTTAGGTTTAATGTGTTATGTATGATTATAAACTGGCACTGTTATTATCATATACTTAAAGTTACGGCGAATTGTTATTTAGAAAACAAAATAAGGATGCATTTTTTGAATAAAAATATTTGTACGATGCTTGCGCTTGTTTGTTGTAAATAGTGGAACAGGTGAGTATTGAACTTACGTCTTCGTATCCGCAAGTCCGCGCGGTAACCAATGGACTATTGCTGTTTAGATTCAATGCCGTTAGTTCATTAGAATTGGATCATGAATTAGTTTCATCATCAGCATCATCATTTCAGCCGAAAGAGGTCCCACTGCTAGACGCATGCCACTTTAACCGGTTCAGTAGCTCTCGCATCCAACGAATCAACGAATCGAAGGCTTTCTTGTAGTCCACAACATTAAACAGAGAGGTAGGTTCGTCACCTGCTCAATTCATCCTCGAGTTTGGTGAATATCTCGTCGGTTCAGAGTGTACGCGTGTTGCATATTGTTAGGTCCAGGTTTCGTTGATTGCGGTAGCCGGATTTCACGGACTCTTAGCACCCCTTGCCTCACTGCCGGATACTATAGACCGTTTTTTATTGGTGCTTGTCATTTTTGGGGATTTCAACTCGCCACGCTTGGCAGGCGTAATACGATACCCCTTGGTAACACTGGTTGTCAGACTTTCGGGCTTCTGACGACCCGTAACGACTGTTAAAGATCCACAAATGACAGCCGGGTCCAACGGCTTAACGTGCTTTCCGAGGCACGGAGGGGTCTTGGTATGTAAAGATGGTCACCCATCCACGGACCAACTGCGGCAAGCGTAGCTTAACCTGGTAGATCCTAGCCCCCTAGAAAATAGAAAAGTTCTATAAAAGTAATAAAAAAGTACATAAACTTTACCGATATCAATTGTAAAATATGAGACCATATTCAAACTGATAAAGAGAAAGATATTGTGAATTCTCTATAAAATCTTTCGGTGCCTAGCTGCTTCATAGGGTTGACAGATCATTTTAAATTGGGCCTTTAATATTTGTTGAAATTTTTGATGAAATAATGCATTATTGCTTACCTGAGGTGAATAAATTATTTCTTTATTGTTTGTTTTAACTAAAACAGACAGAAAAATTGTGTTTTTTATTACCTAACCTTAGAAATTCCTCTACCGAATATTGAACTTTTAATCCTCTACACATCACACCAACATTCCAACAAATTGTTGCACATAAGTTATTCAGTTAAAACGTTCAACTTCCCCCTAGTTTCCAGTCTAGTAACCCTACGTACTAGTGAAAGCGGGAAACCGTCCGTACTTTCCGCGAGCCGTCGGATTTTTCCGTCACGGTGTCGGATCGAGTTATGAGGATATTGAAAGGAATATTAGCCTTGACTTGTAACGTTGTCAGAGTGGGAATATTTTAAATCGGACGGTCATTTTTGATTTTGCCATTTGTTTGAAAATTATTATGATAATAGAGATAAATTTTTTGGCCTGCCGCGCCGTATTGTAATGTCTATTAATCGTATTAAACCATTACTAACCAATTCATTGTTTAAAAATATAGTTTTGTTTAACAAAGTCAAATCGGAATCACAAAATCGTAATATAAAGAAAATGTTTTGATAATGCACTCAATTGATTCAATGCAATGTCATAAATGCACGTATTGAAGCGTTTTTAAAGATATTGCGAAAAAATAAACAAATATCTATATATCTATATAATATAGATACGTTAGATTCGAGGAGGTAAACAAATTTGTTTATCAACAAAATGTACCATATTAACGCCGCAGTAGGTCCTCCTGTGTTTAATCACATTTTTAAGTTAGCTTACTCTCGCGCAAAATGGCTTTAAAATCAACGTGAAACGGAGTGCGGAACGCAGTTTGACTTCGATGATGATGATGCAAGAAAGTATTGAAACTGTTCATTATATTTACATTCCATATCCATCTACACAAAAAATGCATACGGTGTCTGTTGAGTCTGCGAAAAGAACATTATTTTGCAGTGGATTCCAGCATGCCAAAGAGAAAGGTAATAATACTAGTTAGAATACGCTTATTTTCTAACACATAATCTTCTATTTTTAAGGTGTATTATTTAGGTTCTTACAACACCAATTTCTAACATTACAGCTACTTTTGCTGGATAGGTACTATTGTCTGGTGTGCACATATTTTTAGGGAATGCCATCTCAACGGTCAACCTAAACAAAACCCCAGTCAAAATGTGGCTGCAACAGAATACGCACACAAAACTAACAAACGAACGTTTAAATTGAACTTTTGTCTTGAATTGAACGGCCGAAGCGGTAAGTTTTCGAAAATGATAAAATAAATAAACATTAACCATATTAGTAGGTACCTATATTTTGATCCACGTCTTAACCCAAACAAAGTTCAACAGTGTAAAAGTCTGAACAAATCCATTAAATACATGTTTGTTTTCCTTTATCTCTTGACCTTTCCACAAAAATCACCTGAAAAAGTTTGACACGTGTATGTGCTTAACTTTACTATTTTGTGGCTTTCTATCTCGTATATATCTCGTGTATAAGGCCATTTGGAAAATGATTATTGAATGGTTCTGAGAATTTTTCTATTTCATGTAATTGATTGCCTTTGATGTTTGGCACGTGGAGTACTTATTTGCTTTGTTGTAATAGGTACCTAAACAGATAGACGGGATAAAGATCTACCTGGACACACACAGTACTAAATAACAATTACCCGTGGGTTGTCAATTTTTAGAGAATTTTTAAAAGATTGGTAACTCGCGGGTAAGTAATCAGCTTTGCCATACAACGTGGCAATGCTGCCTGCCTTTTAGGTACTTTTCCTGTTCACAACGATGCGGACTATTTTTTTGATGCCTTCTGAGTGTTTTTGTTTTAAATACTTGTAACTTATATTATTTATAATTTTTATTATTTTAAGACCGATAACTTTTAAACTAATTTATGACTTGAAAAAGTCGCGTCATCTCTTTAGCGAAGGTCTAGCGATATCAGCCACTCCTTAGCTATATGCTATTAATGTTTTGGGAGTATGCCATAGTCGCCACACTTGTCGGGTTGGCGATCTCAATTACTCAGGCAATATTGAAATTTATTATGAAAATTCTGGGTCGGAAATACCATGCCACAGCAGACGTAAAACTATGAATACCGAATATCGTTTCACCTATAATATTCACGTCAATCGCATTCATAGTAAGGAAGGCCGGATATTGCGGCACGAGGAAGTGACAAAATATCTTGATATCACATTCATAGCTTGTTCCTGAATACTGAAATATTTTATGGGTATGTAAGTTCAGACATATTTGTTTTATGGAGTTGGTGTTATACTCTCGTGAAGTCAGGAAAATAACTCTGTAATAATAATAATAATGTAGTTGCGGTGGATAAGGGCCTCACCCCGCTCTCCTTGGCTAAAGAGAACTGGCGCAGGCCTGTAGTGCTTGACACTAATGATCGCATGGAAGTATGGCAGAGTAAGGAGCTTCACGGACGCTTTTTCCGGGCTCTACATGAACCCGATGTAGACTTTTTAGCGTCCGTAGCCTGGCTACGTTTTGGTGACCTCTTTGGGGAAACCGAAGGTTTTGTCTGTGCAATTATGGACGAAGTTATTATGACGAACAACTACCGGAGATTTATTGTGAAAGACGGCACGGTTGACATTTGTCGGGCATGCCACCGTCCGGGTGAATCAATCAGACACATAATCTCCGGGTGTTCTCGTCTAGCTAACGAGGAGTACTTGCATAGACACAACCTTGTAGCCAGGATTATTCACCAGCAACTTGCTCTGAAATATAGCCTTGTGGATTCAGAAGTGCCATACTACAGGTATGTGCCCGACCCAGTTCTCGAAAAGGGACATGTCACACTGTACTGGGATCGATCCATCATCACTGACAGGACTATTGTTGCCAATAAGCCTGATATAGTGGTGGTGGATCGACTAGAGCGGCGTGCAATGATCGTTGATATAACGGTCCCGCATGACGGGAACCTCGTGAAAGCCGAGAAAGATAAACAAATCAAGTATCTTGACTTGGCTCACGAGGTTGTCGACATGTGGGATGTGGACTCAGCGATCATTGTACCGATAGTTGTTACAGCCAATGGCATTATAGCCAAGATCCTCAACCAACATCTGAGGAGGCTCTCGTTGGGCAGCTGGGTCAAGGGCTTGATCCAGAAAGCGGTACTCCTGGACACGGCTCGCATTGTTAGGAGGTTCCTCTCTCTGGAGCCCTGACCGCCGGTAGCTTGGACCTTGTTCCCGATGCCGGTGGGTTACTATTTTTTATATTTTTAAATGTTTTTATATTTTTATACTAATATTTAAAAATGTAATTTATATGTGTTTATGTTAAATAAAGGAAATAATAATAATAACGTTTATTTGGACTCAATAAAGATATAGCCTAATACAATAATATTCCTAGGAACTAGGATACAAAAAATGTGTGTGAGTAGACGGCTAAAACTATATGAACTCCTGATTTCCAAACTAGGTAAGAACCTGTATCTTGGAAATCAGTGCTCTTCCGAAGTGAATAATTGGTGTAAAAACGTATAAATCACATATTTGACAAATTGAATTTTAACAATTTTAAATGACTTAAACAATACGATATATATATGTAGTTAAGTCTAAAACTTGACGGGTGTGTGATACAAATTAATGCGAGAGGTGTGTGTAGTGTGGGTGTAGAGTATGAATGTGTGTGGTGTGTAGTGTGGGTGTAGAGTATGAATGTGTGTGGTGTGTAGTGTGGGTAAAGGGTGGGAATGTGTGTGGTGTTTTTGGTATAGATAATGGGTGTGAGTGTGTACGCTAACTTGTAGGTGTGTTACGGTATGTTAATTCTATTTTAAAATATTCAGTGTTTTTTTCGTATTGATATAATCAAGGCCCAGAAGCCATTTGGTGACCACTATTTTACATTGCTGTTTCGTTAAAGGATATATTTTTAAGGTAGGATTGATTTTGTTGTACAAATGGCCACCTAAAAAGTTGAAAAATCTCTGTGCAAAATGGGTGTGGCAAGCTTTATATACGCAGACTGTATGTTTCCTACGTTTCTGTTGAAACGCTGCAGGGTCATACTTCAGTGAACCATGCATTTTGAGGACAGTGTAAAGTATGAAAAGCTGTCTTACTGTTAATACTTCGCAGGTTTTGTAGAGGTCGGTAGTGGGATGAAAGAATGGCAGGAACGCACTAACTTTAAGAAGCGCTCTCTGAGCGCGTTCAAGTTTTAATATTATTGTTTTACACGCACCGCCCCAGGAAGTTATACAATATACTAATAGTGATTGACATAAGGCGGAGTAAACAGTTTTTAGTACCCAAGGATTAGCTAAGCGTCTGAGATTTTAAAATATATATATTAATTTCCGAACCCTTGAAGAAACAAGATCTATATGGGGAGAAAAATTAAGTCTGCTATCTATTAGCACGCCAAGGTACTTAATAGTACTTGCTTGATCAAGGGAAGGACAGTTGCAGGGAGTTAAACGACTACAAGTATGGGAGTGGGCCAAAATGGATTCTAAGTTACCATCAATTGAGTGTGGGACCTTTCGGAGAGAAAACTTTAAAACTTTTGTTTTGTCAACATTTAATGTTAAGAGGTTACATCTCAGCCACTGGTTAACGGCTTCAAACCCACATTGAGCGTGTTGAAAAACACTGCCCCATGAGCTACCTCGGAAAACCAGTGCTGTGTCGTCTGCAAAGGCAACAATCGTCCCATTTTGGAGTTCAAGGTCAAAAAGGTCATTAATGTAAATGAGAAATAGAGTAGGTCCAAGGACGCTACCTTGAGGAACTCCATAGGTAATGGGAAGGTCGTCACTCATCCAATCGCCAACTGTGACACACTGAAATCTGTTACTGACATAGTCTGTAAAGAGTTTAAGCTGTAACCCCCTAATACCCATACGCTCAAGTTTAACTAGTAATCTGGGGACAGAAACTGTGTCAAAAGCCTTTGCCAAATCGAGAAAAATTGCCAGAACTTTATTTTTATGGTCAATATTATTGACAACAAACTCCGTGACTTCATGGACTGCATCACTAGTAGTTTTATTACATCTAAACCCGTATTGGGATGCAGAAAGTAGTTTGTTTTTCTCTAAGTAGTTCATCAGTCTTTTATTCATTAGTTTTTCCAAAATCTTTGACAAAGTAGGTAATATTGAGATTGGTCTATAATTATTAACACAGTCCCTGTCACCAGACTTAAATATAGGTAGGATTTGTGAGATTTTGAAGGCCTGTGGGAAAGTTCCAGATGTAAATGCCAAGTTACAAATAAAAGTTAGTGGGGAAACTAGTATAGATCTATAGCGGGAAAGTAAATTTGCAGAAATATTGTCACGTCCAGCAGCACAGTTAACTTTTAGATTAAGAACTAGGTTATCTATCTCATTTTCATCTGTAGGCAGCATCACGAAAGAATTAGGACAAGCAGTCTTAAGGGGTACTGAAAAAACTGGTGAAGATTCATGAGGTATATGTTTTTCTGCAAGTGATTTTCCGATATTCGCAAAGAAAGCATTAATAGCATCAACGGAGCGCTGGGGGTTACTTGGTGATATCAATTCAGAAGCGACTTCCTTGGATCGAGTTGTGTGAGTGATTGTTTTAATGGCCTCCCAGAGCTTTTTAGAATTGTTTCCTGCATTATCGATTTCCTTCCTTTCATATTCAGTTTTCAGTTTTCTTAATAATCCATTACAAAAATTCCTGTACCTGGTATAGGTTAGCTTAAGAGTCATATTATTAGGGGATTTATTTGACTTAATGTGGAGGTTATCTCTATTTCTCATACATTTCAAAAGTCCTGGAGTTATCCATGGCTTTAAAATTATTTTACGTCTTGGTATAGTAATAGTTTTTGTGCAGGATACCATAGCAGTATTAAGAGAACCAGTAAAAATGGCTACAGCATCATTCACGTGACTCATTGCGAAAAGAGGCGCAAAGTCAATGTTAGGAATAACTAAGTCAAGGGCAGCATAATCAATTCGCTTCAAGGTTTTCGCATGCTTCTTAGCTGGAAGCGACTTAATAATGGAAATTATGACACTATAATGATCAGTAAGGGACGTCTCAGCTACCAAGCATGTTGCTGGAAATTTGGTTTTGAGTATGACATGGTCAATGCAAGATTTTGAGTGAGTAGGAATCTGGTGAGCAGGTAGCATGCCATGCGAAGCCATTAGATTTAAGTAGTTGTGTTTTCTTGCATCCAATGTGTTTTCGGAGATGTCAATATTTAAATCACCAGTTAAGATACAGTTTTGATATTTAGTTGCAACATAACACAAACAATTATGTAAACTTTCCATAAAATTATCAATATTCCTAACACTTGGTGACCTATAAATAGCAAGGACGATAGTATGCTTTTCAAGTGTTATTAATAAACTATTACAGTCCAAGATGGATGGTTCCTTTACACAAGCATTGATACCTTTTTTAATAAAAACGACTATCCCTTCATTTTGTGTTTTATTATTAGAAGTTGCAAAATAATCGTAACCATCCATTATAGGAGTTTTATGAACACCACGCAACCAGCACTCCGTTAACACTATTAAATCCCAGTCAACATTGGACCTAGCCAAAAGAGTAAGCATACCAGCCATGTTGCAGTTAATGCTTCTAATGTTTTGTGTAATGACTTTCAAAGTTTTACCAGATGTTGAGATTAGAGATGAACATTCATCAATGCTGCAGGTAGATGCATTAGCCACGGATAAACGATCAACATCTTTGGATATATCACTAGTTATGTTATCGAATTTAAGATAAGGACACTTGTAAATCTATAGATGTTACAGGAAAAAAATATTTTGTGCGAAAATTGAATTATACCGAAAGTTAAGTACATTTGAAGTTGGGTGAGTGTGTGTAAGTGTACGAGTGTTAGTGATGAGATCGTCAAGTTAATGCCGAGATTGTATAAAACATTTTTTTCAATCAAATTGAGCTTACATTTAAAATATCGTAACTGGCTTAAGGCCTTAATATTAGCTAAAAAAATATCATAAGTGATACTGCTACTCAGGCGGTAAAGTCATGCTTGAGTGAGTTTTAAAATATCTTCCTCATTATCAACACGTATGGTAGGTTGATCATCACTTTTCTTCATGTAGATTTTGCCATAAGAATGCCAGCAACCCGTGAAAGAGTTCTTTTTAGCATGTTGACGAGCCATGTAGAACAGTTTCTTAGCATATGGAGTAAGAGACTCAGATATATAAACAGGTTGCGTTGGACCGTTAATCATTAGGTGTGAACTATTAAGCTTATTCACTTTGTTGCTCTTATTAAATAGCTTAGCCTTCTGAATTATATTTTCTTTTACCGATGTCGATGCAAATTCAACTATTATTGGAGAATTAGCATTACTTTTGGTTTTCAATCTGTATGTATCCCGAATATCAGAAAACTGTATGGATTGATGAAGCACCTCGCCGACTTTACCTATTATTTGGGTGATATTATCCTTTGTTTCAGTAGGTGACTGCGGCACATTTCTTAACTCAATAGTGGTGGACCTGGCTTTTCTTTCCAAAAAATCAATCCTTTGTTCAAGTGATTCAACCTGAACTTTATAGTTGGAATTTTCCTTTTGCATTTTACCCAAGCTTACCAGTACCTCGTCATACTTCTCTGACATGAAGTTTACGGACTTTCTCAGCTCCGCAGTCTCTTGCTTCAATAGTGACATTGCTTCAGTAAGAGCATCAAATTTTGTAGTTTGTGACTTGGAGAATTCATCAAATAGTTCCCTTATTTCAACCATATGCAAGTCACCTTGTTTACGCTTGTTTCCTCGCGAGATGTTAAACTTTCCAGCTGAATCGCTATCAGAGACTATTCTATCGGATGCAGTATCGGAATCGTGAAGAACATACAAAGGATCCACCACTTTTGGTTTAGATGTTTTAGGTGGAGTACGTGATGTCGACATGCTCACACACTTGTTTACAAATGATTTTTAATTTAATAAGTGTCAAGTTTCTTATGATTATGCAGCCGTTCCGTGAGATTTGTAGTAAGTGGGAATGAGTTACCTCGCGTAGCCGATGCGTCGCGTGTCCTCGTAGCAATTTCGTAGCGGAATCCGGTATCGTAGTAAGTGCTACGGAGTACAGCAATGTTGGGTGAGTGAAACAGCAATTGTGTAATTATGGCGCTGTTTCTTTTCCTCGCAGTTGAGGATGACAGAGGTGCACGGCCGCGATGTAGGTGTTAAATTACTTGTGTACGTAAACTTGATGAGTAGGATACTTAGAAAAATGCACTAATATCGCTTGTTAATATCAAAATAAAACTGTATTATGGAGTAAATAGAAACACGTCTGTTCTCGGTGCGAGTTCGGACGGAAGGGAACTCTTTGGCATATGAGTAGCAATTTAAATGGCCAGTATTGCAAGTACTACGCTGTGTTTACCACCAGCTGATTCAAGGTGTTGAGAGTTGCTGATTGAGAGTTACGTGAATGTGAAAGTATATTCAAATCACACCTGTCATACTTTGATAGTTGTGTGAAATTTGTATTTATTTATTTTGTATTTATTTATTTATAGTTAATTAGAACGGTGAACACCAATTACATTAATTAACGTAGAAACAATATTTATAACGTGACAAATAACTATGTTAAGATATTTAAATTAAAAACTAACATGGAACAGTGGACTCCCTTGCATACTTTCCCTCACAGAACACCAGACATATACGCATAATTTTATTCCATTCATCCGCAAACACATCACTTTCAGGGTGGGCAGTCAGAAGGGCATTTAGCATCTTAAGGGTACGACAGACTGGGGATTCGGCTCTGGCTACAGTTTTACATAGCAGTTACGCAAACAAATTGTGCCGGCGGCTCTGACGGTGTCCGATGTATTTGTTGGGCACAAATAATCGGCAGAAAAGGCCATGGAGCTCTGGGCAGTCAATACGTCCCCGTAATATCTTGCAGGCTACCGTGAGCTGATCAAAACCTCTTCTCACCTCTAATGAGTTAAAAACCCAACGTCCCTAAAAGATAGTTGGTAGGGTACATAAAGGGAAAGAAATGATATAATCTTTGGAACAGGCTGCTTAGGAAAGTTTTCTGTACCTTTTCCAGCATCAGTGTTTGGGTCGCGGCATATGGATGCCAAACACAGGCACTAGACTCGAGTTTGCTGCGAACCAAAATAGTGTACAGCAGTCTAATAATATTTGGATTGTGAAAGTCACGAGAATTCTTTAAAACAAATTCCAAGCGCCTGAAAGATTCCTTCGCAAGAATAGAAACGTGGTCTCTAAAAGTCAGACCACGATCGAAAGTCACTGCCAAGTCTTTTGTGATAGTGACTCGAGTAATAACTTCACCACCCAAACTATAGTTGCAATGAATGGGTCGCAACCCTCTACCGTATGTCATGACATAGCATTTGCTTGGATTGAAAAACAATTTGTTCACAATGCTCCATTCATAGATGGCGTCAATATCCCTTTGTAGGAGTTTGCAATCCTCGTCCGTTCGGATTTCTGGGACTAGCTTGAGGTCGTCGGCATATAGTAGGCATTTTACAAACTTAACATTAGCTATAAGGTCGTTTATCATGATCAGGAACTGGGGCGGCCCCAATACGGATCCCTGACTTACGCTCAGCGTGTATTGTAAAGCTCGGACTCAAAGCAGCCATGTCTTACAAACAGTTTGCGATCGCGCAGGTAGTTGGAAAAGAAGTCAAGAAGCTCGGACGAGAAACCGATGGCCCCCAGATTTGTCAAAAGTACATCATTGTCAACTCTGTCGAATGCTTTCCGGAAATCGAAATATAGAGCATCGACCTGTCCACCGGTGTCCAACCCATGGGAAATGAAGTCCACGTGAATCAGTAAGTTCGAATTTACGGAGCGGCGCGGCCGAAAACCGTGTTGGGCATCAGACAAAGACATATTTCCGCGATTGAAAATAAAAGAGTGGAGTATGTGCTCGAAAACCTTGGCAATAGTTGGCAGGATAGCAATAGGTCTGTGTTCCTCAACTGATGTTTTATCACTTGTTTTAGGAATTGGAGTGACTCGGGAAGTTTTAAATTGCCTAGGGTATACGCTGGACTGAAAGGCGAGGTTGATATCTTGGCTTTGAAGACATGGCATAGGGGGACTCCCCTATGTCATGTCTTCAAAGCCAAGATATCATGATATCCCTTGACAATAAAAGGTGGAATGTTGTCAGGGCCAACCGAGCTACAGGGTTTGAGTTTAGCTATCGCCTTAGTTACATCCGATTGGGTTGATAAGGGAAGAGGAATGTTATCTCCCTCACTACTCATATTTATTTTTCTGGGGTCCAATTCAGGTGTATCGGGTAGAAACACACCAGAAAAATAATGCGCAAATGCGTTGGCCGCTTTGACACCCAAACAGTTCTCACCATTATACACCACATTTGGTTCGAAGCCGCCCTTTGATCGCAGGCTAGACGCATGCTGCCAGAACCGTCGCGGATTTTTGGCAATTTTTTTTTCTAAAGTATTGCAATACAACCTGTAGGCGTCCTGTGTTCTTGCTTTGAGATCCGCGCGTAGAGCACTAAATTCCGCATATATAATACCACAGCGTGAAACTTTCCATTTATGGTGTAATCTGGTTTTACGCTGAGTATCGTTTATAATATTTTTAGTAAACCAGACTGGATAGCGCCTATTTCCAACTATCCTTCTTTTCTTCTTTGGAATGGAAGAATCAAATTGGTCATACATTATTTTGTAAAATGCATCAGCTGCGGAGGGTGCGTCTTTGCAGCTTAGAACGTCTTGCCACGGAGCAGAACGAATTAGATCGCTTAAGTGTGCGTAGTCCCCTTTAATAAAGTTCCAGTCCCTACTACGATCAATGTTGCTGGGGTCCAATTTTTCATTATCCCTAGGCGATGTGACGGAAATTGCAATATCTAAAGGTGGATGATACAAATCGATTGGAACCAGCTCTGTACCTTTGACATGCTCGCAGTTTACTTCAGTGCCCTCCCGAGCTAACACTATGCCTAACTTACTCCCACGCATATTCATCACTTCATTCATCTCAACCAAACTACAAACACTTAAAAAATAACAGTAATAATGATTAACATTAACAGATGCACTTCTTAAGTTAAGGTCGCCCAAAATTATTATAATTCCTTTCAAATTTGAGATAACGGCTTCGACCTTACAAAACCAGGTCATATAATCATCGTCAGTTGCAGTGGGCTTTACGTAGACAACACAAACATATTTATTATGACCGTAAATTGTGGTCGTCACCCATAAATCTTCGCCACGGTCAGTCTCAAGCTTATGCCTCCTCTTCAAGGCGCCGGGGCGCGCAGCAAGCAACACGCCGCCACCCAGCGTCACTCTGTCTCTGCGTAGGATGCTTCACTCTCCACTTGACAGTTCTGCATCCTCTATCGAATGGTCCAGGTTTGTCTCTGTTACGGCAACTAATTCATGCTCAGAGAGTAATAGGCTTGATCTCCAGGTAGGTAGCTTAGTTTTGAGCCCACGCACATTCTGGTACAGTACTCGCATATACACATTGCGAACAGTGAACCGGGGTATGGCAGGAACATTGAGGTGCTTACTGAGTCTCATCACTTCGGCCACGAAAGTTACGGCGCCATGGTTTGATGCAGATATCCTCGGCTTAGTTTTGAGCTGCCATTGCGTGTTCAGCCAGCCCTGAAGGCACACCCAACTTGAAGGAAGCGTAATTGCCGCGAGGTTTGAGCGTATGTGCATACGTTAGTCCCACAGATGGTAGTTAAGTGGTCACTTACTTGGCTATCAGACGTACCCTGCTTCACATAGTAGAGGTGCAGGTATCTCCATCTTTCTGAGGCCTCTAAGTTGGTGGTACCAGGTGCTGCTGTCCCACGCAAAACATTGCCCAGCGAACGCCGGGAGCGTCTGGGTCGAACTTCGGTCCAACCGTCAGTTGATCGTACATCCTGGTCTGTATTGCCAATCGAAATGTCCGCTACAGTAGCAGGCAGCGGCAAGAGGACACGGTGTTTGGGAGCATGGCGGGTAGCTCATGATACCGGATTTCCTTGGTGGCGTATATCCTGCAGTTCTGTCTCGCAAATTTCTCCATCCATCACTTCCACCCCTTCTGGCGCTGTCGATAATAGAACCTTAGTGTCGTTCAGTGGAGCGGTTAGTAGCTGGGAGGGTGCCGAGCATAACTGGAGATTTAGGTCTTGACTCTCCTGATAGTGTTTCTTCGGATCCTTCCTCTTTGCTCTTTTTTGAATACTAGCTGACCTCATACTGACCTCTAGCTCGAAGGTGGTTTTTTTGATGGCCGCACACTGTCTTTTGATGTCGGATATATCCAAAACCAGGGCGGACAGGGTTGCGTCATGCTCAGCCTTCCACGTAGACAACCTAAGGTCTTGTTCGGCCTTCCATTTAGTCAACAATTGCATAAGCTCACCTTTCCATTCCCGACATGCACAGGATGATTCCATCACCAGGTTGTTGGGCGAGTCATCGATGCGCAGCCGCTTTCCCCTGACGGTCACATTTGCATTGGACTCATTCGCATCGCATTTGGAAGCCGAAGCAATTTCATGGACAGATTGCGACTGTCCTGTTCTGGGGGTCTTCGGGGATTTAGGAGGAGTGCGCTGTATTTTAGGCATATATATTTGATGCAAGTTCAATGCTAATAAGGGCCGGGGAGTACTCCAGTCACGTAGAGGATTTTAGACGCGTAGACGCAGCATGTACAAAAATAATACAACAATAACAAAACAATGCTCGAAAACCCCTTTTTTTATTCCTGTATCTGGAACGTTTATGTCAGGATCTCAGCTGAGTGTTGGTAGCACTGACGACGGCACCGCAACTACGTAACGCACGCCGTAATAGCACTTATGCCCCGCACTTAACCACTAGTGTCCGTTGCGCACGCGTTTAAGTCAGGATGATAAGCACTTTAAACGGTATTTGGTTACTTATTTTCGTTTATTGTCTAAGGTTTTGAGATGGCTAAACGTTTCACGATTATATTTGCACTGAGTTTTTCGAAGTATATTGAACTTCTAACACAAAACTAGTTCGAAAATCGGTAAAATAATTATAAAAACAACAAGAGCAAATTTGGTGATTTGCGCATTCGTGGCGCGTTCCAGCGAATGAATGCATTACAACAACATGCACGAATGCATTACAAAAATTAAATTTGAAATTTAAAAAAACCCCCGACCCAAACAAAAACTCAAAAAAGTAAAAAATAATATTTATAGGCCTTTTAATTTTAACGTAATATTTTGATCAGGGCATTGTCAAGTCGGGGGACGGCTAGGCCTCTGTTTGGCGTTTTCATTGACCGTCCCCCGACTTGACAATGCCCTGATCAAAATATTACGTTAAAATTAAAAGGCCTATAAATATTATTTTTTACTTTTTTGAGTTTTTGTTTTGGTCGGGGGTTTTTTTAAATTTCAAATTTAATTTTTATTTCTTGGTTTTTAAACTTAATGTCTCCCTTGAATCACCATTTATCTATAATCTATTCATTGAAACCTTTTCAATGAGCCCAAACACGATACTTCTGCTGTTTGTTGGTGAATATCTTGGGTTTCCTGGAAATTCCAGGTGTTGCTCCAGCATCAGTTCAAGGTTATTTTATTCGTCTAATATCATTGAAGTAATAGAATCCCAAATTTTGAGTTGATCAGAGGCTAAAATCCCTTTTTCAACCAGAAAAGAGCTGATAATCTTCAAACGGCTGAACCGATTTTCATGAAACATGTCTAAGAACACTCCCGACTAATACACCTTTCAAACAAAAAAAACTAAATCAAAATCGGTTCATCCGTTCGGGAGCTACGTTGCCTCAGACAGACACACACACACACACACACACACACACACAGACACGTCAAACTTATAACACCCCGTCGTTTTTGCGTCGGGGGTTAAAAATGGCATTACACAGCAAATTGACGTAGTCTGATCATTTGAAAAACAATTAATTTCCCTGAAAACAGTTATCTACATAATTAAACCAACTGGGGATCGGTAAGCCTGTTTATTTATTTGAACTGACATAATAAATGCTGCCATATTTTAAGTCTTGAGATCAGCTGACCGAAATCACAACAGTTAATGCGTTTCTGAGGGACTGTCATGTTATTTAGACGTTCATAAATTGCTGACTTTCAGCCTATTTTGAATAAATGACTTTTACAGTAGTGTGTGTTTAGCCGACTGCGCCAGAAGGAGGGTTATGTTTTTTGAGTGTATGTATGTATGTATATTTCTTTGGCACGCTCTGTAGCCTAAACGGCTTGATCGATTTCAGTTTGAGAGATGCCATTAGATTCGTCTTAATTGTGAGAGTGACACAGGGTATACCAAAATTGCAAAAAAAAAGCCCGGTTTTTGGCGCCACATTGTTTTCGAAAAAAAAAATCTCAAAACCTATTATGGGGTATCAAAAGAAAGGGTTTCATAAATAGCTTGCAAAAATGTATGCAACTTGTATGTTATTTCTTTTTTGTTATTTGTTTTGGATGGGATATCATCAAATAACTTCTCCCGCTCTAGGTGGAGCAGGAGGGCGTGTCAGACTCTTACTGACTAAAACCCACCCGTGTTCCCTCAGTAGCCCGTATGCCAGGGGCTGTGGTATCTCTTTAGAACAAACGCGCACCCCTGGCAGGCATCGGTCCTTGTGGGCCCTTTCGGTTTGTGCTGACATCTCTTTGAGGCGCGCGTGGAACACAACGCGCCGTCGACTTGGGCTTGGTCCTTACCGGACAGCGAGCTACCCATTACTCGCCGTTCGCAAGCTCATGCCTACGGTGGCCGGAAACTGCCTGGGATTCCCAACGCCCAGGGCGTCTCCGTATTCTGCGGCGGCTAGGGTCGCGAGAACGCATAAATTGCCTCTCCCTCACGTGCGCCGCCTCCCTCTTCGCGAGCATCACTGCTTCACTGAAGGAGGTGACGGCTACCCATGCACTCTCGCTCCGTACCATGGCCTGGACCAGGGCCGGACGCGAGAGATCGCCTCCACGAGGACACGGTGGTGCTCCGCCCAAGTCGGGCAGACCGCCACCGTGTGCTCCACCGTGTCCTCAGGGCGATCTTCGCAGTGGAAACACCTCCCGAAACAACCGTGTCCGGTGAGGACTTGCGTCAGGCGGAAGGTGAGGACGCCATGCCGCCACTCAAACCACTCCACTCAAAGAGGGGACTTACCGCCGCAATCGTGGCGTGCCCAATGCAACTTGTATGTTTACTTGTACATGTAATTTGGAATGAAGAATGCTAAAATAATAAAAAAAAACGCAACAAAATTGTCAACGTTACAACATAAACTGCGTGATTATGCATTAATTACATTAAGTGTGTATGGCAGACAACCACGAAAACTAAAAAACCCGACTGCCTAAAAAGTGAACTTTAGTAGGTAATTAAAAAAGATGGAAACAAAAAACTTGTTTTAAAAGTATGACTATTAGACTGAATACTATGTGCAATCTCATGCAGTCGGAGGCATATTCTTAAATTTAACACTAAAGACCTTTATTACCTCCAACTGCATGCGATTGCATATAGTAGATATTCAGTCTAATAATCATCCTTTTATTTTTAGAGTAGTAATTTTGACATCTTTAATGTTGGGCGAAAAAAACACGTAACTGGGTATTATTTCCCTTACAAATTAAACCACATTTAGCTACTTATGTAGCTGCTACCTAAAAGCCTTTCCAACCTCCACCTAGTCCCAAAAACCTGCTAAACACTCTTTCAAAAGAAAAACGTTCGATCCCAACAAAAGCGCGAGTTTTTCATTTCTATTTTGTTGAAATCACACGGTTGGTTTCGCATGGAAACGTGTATAGGAACGTGACACTACGCATGGTTTGAATCGGAAATACGGCTCGTCAGTTACAGTGTGTCGTGGGATGATGGCTGCTCACATGGAAAGAACTTCATGTTTATAAAAATAATTTAGGCATTATTTGGGTCAAAGCATTCATTTTATAGTTAAAGAAATACGCAAAACTTAATTTAAGTTTCTTGACCCGATTTTGGCTTAATACATTGGACCCAAAACATAGCTGTCAACAACGTAGGAATCTCTGCTGACCCGTTTGGGGTTATGATATACATATAGACAGTGGAAAGGAAAATGATTAACGCGCCAAAACCTGAAATCTCAGGAATGAATTTTAAAGTTTAATGATTTAGAAATTATTTACAATTCATATCCTTTGGCGCTTTAGCAATTTTACCTTTCCACTGTCGATATTTGTGGCGGTTTTGTACCTTATTTCTATACCCGTAGATGCAGAGGAAAAAAATGTAAACAAAAAGCAATGTGGATATATCCTGTAGCAGGAAAACGTTTAGATCCAAATCATAATAGCAGTAAAAGGGCCGATTTCGTAGCCCTTGCCTCAACAATGAATCGTACCCGAACTCAATTTGCAAGCTATCAAGTGGTAAAGGGTTTCAATCGATGCTAATACATTTCGTATAAGTCTTATATTATTCGATGTTCCGTTTACTTTGCCAAAACATATGTGGTCCAATGAAGCATATACGACATTAATTCAGGAGGATTCAGGAGGATTTTTATTGAAAGAATAGGAGCAATAACACGAGTGGCTTTGAGTTAAACATTTGTGATTTATATTTTCAAATCAAATCAAATCATTTATTGGATTGCAAACATGGGTAATATAGTACATAGATGTTTTATTTATTTTATGAGTCCTCCATGTTCTACCGTCACATGGGCATGCAAATCATATATTGACTATTGATTGATTGATTAAACTGGTAGCCCTAACTGGTGCTATTTGGGGCACAAACAACTCTTCTATAACAGTAAAGGCAATTAGCACGCTTGCGTAGTGCAAGAAGGCGACACACACTTAAGCAAGGAGTAATTAAAATAAGTGAAAGGATAGGCACATATTTGAACGTCACAAATTAAAATACCTACGGGTAAAATGTCAATGTTCAAAACATCGAAAACTTAAATATCAAACGACCATAAAACCGAAAATTAAAATCATACCTACAGTCTCCCGCAAAAATGTTTTCACCATTGTCTAATTATCTAGTCGCAGGCAGATTGTATGATTCATCATATTGAACTGGATGAAATAGGTTAGGTTAGGATAGAACTGTGACCGCGTGAGCTGAGCGAGCGAAGCGAGCGGTGCCGCGGCAGCGGCTGGCGAGCGCTACTTCTCAAGATTCCAATCTACCTACATTATTTCCTCTCATATCAAAAGTTGTTTAATATTTTAACGAGCAGGTATTTTTAACGTAAATGTAATGAACTTATGTGTATTATTAAATGATTTTGAACTTAGGTAAAATGAATGTAGGATGTTAATTCAGAACGCATCATAATTTTAAGAAAAAAAATTAAAATTTAAAAAACCCCCGACCCAAACAAAACCTCTAAAAAGTTAAAAATAATATTTATAGGCCTTTTAATTTGAACGTAATATTTCGATCAGGGCATTGTCAAGTCGGGGGACGGTCAATGAAAACGCCAAACAGAGGCCTAGCCGTCCCCCGACTAAACTAAGAGGCTAAAATCCTTTTTTCAACCAGAAAAGAGCTGATAATCTACAAACGGCTGAACCGATTTTGATGAAACATGTCTAAGAACACTCCCGACTAATACACCTTTCAAACAAAAAAAAAACTAAATCAAAATCGGTTCATCCGTTCGGGAGCTACGTTGCCTCAGACAGACACACACACACACACACATACACACACACACAGACACGTCAAACTTATAACACCCCGTCGTTTTTGCGTCGGGGGTTAATAAGTAAGAATGTGAATGCAGCGATGAGTGAATGAGAGAGTATGTGTCCGAAGGGAGAGGCGAGCGAGCTATTAAGATGTTAAGACGTTTAAATCTTGTAAGAAGTATTAATTAAAATTAAAGAAGTTATCAAGAAGTCAAAGTGTTTATTTCGGTCATCCACACCACCCCACAGCCTCGCCCGGGATCGACCTTAATAATAAAAGCGTATTTAAGAAGAAGACTAAGAAAAAGAAAAAAACCGGTGCAACGGCAACGGCCATTACGAAAAACCGCGTGCTCGAACCGGTGGAAAAGAAAGTTGTACGAAGACATCATGGACAGAGTCGATACCATGGAATCAAAAATTCAACCCTTGCAATATGGTATGGCGGACACCATTATTAAATTTGATGGTGAAGACATGACGTACTCGTCTGTGAAGTGGTCGCAAGACATCGAAGACAATGCCGAAATCTTCGGTTGGACGGCTCAACAAAAACTCATCATTGCCAGAAGATCGCTTACCGGACCTGCTGAGTTATGGTTACGTACGGAAAAACCATATAAATCGTACGAAGAATTGAGGAATGCATTGCTAAAGGAATTCCCAGATTCGGTAAATACTAAGCAAATGCATGAAATAATGGCGGCTCGTAAAAAGCGTAACAATGAGAGCTATTACCAATACATGCTCACCATGAAGGAGCTAGGCAAAAGAGCAAAGTTTGCTGATTACGTTTCAATCCAATACATAATAGACGGGATTACCGATTACGAGCAGAATAAAATTGCATTGTATGGGATTACAACATATGCGGTTCTTAAGGAAAAGTTGTTACAGTACGAAGCTATGAAGCAAAAGATGTCGAAACAACGAGGAAATTCGAGCGGTGCAGGCAAGCAGCAGCGTGAGTGCTCCACAAAGCAAGCAAAAACAGACGACACTAACGTCAAGGAAAACGCTAGTGAGAAAGTTAATCGTTGTTTCAAGTGCGGGGAAAGAGGTAATATAGCGAGTTCATGCAAAAAAGGTACCAAGTGCTTCAAATGCAACCAATACGGCCATATTGGTACCGAGTGTCAAGCTGGCGGAAGCGGGAACGGGAAAGGTGAACCATCCACAAGTCGGAATGTTGGCAGTAAGCGAAGCGATGGCGGAAGCAGCGGAGACGGAACTAACTCGATTGCACGTTCCATGTTCACTCATTATCAATCTCCAGATGACCGAACGGAGAGTGAACAAGATAGCACGCTAATGTCAAACGGGAAAATAATCCATCAGTGTCATAGTTGTCAATGTCAAAATCATAACCACAATAGTAGCGTACTTAATGTAAACAATAATAGTGCAGTAAATAAATCTGTTAAAAGTGTTAATGTAGGCGGTATCACAGTAAAGTGTTTAATAGATACGGGTAGTGATCTTAACCTAATATCTTACGATGTATTTATGATGTTATCAGTCAAGTGTCAATCTGAAACAATGTTGTTAACCGGCCTTGGTTCGAGTAAGGTGTATTCGATGGGTAAGTTTAACATTAATTTGATAATAGATCGTCATTGTTATGAGGTTTGTTTCCATGTAGTGCCTAAAGGTGTAATTCCGTATGCCGTAATTCTCGGGCAAACTTTCCTAGCCAATACTGTTACTATGATTAACAAAGGTATCATTGAGATAAGGCCTCAGAGTTATGATAGTTCGTATTTACAGTGTTTACTTTCCAGTTTTACCAATGACATTGATGTACCAATTCAAGTTTCAACTATAATAGATAATTACAAACCTTTAAAGATAAAAGAAGCTCCAATAAATTAAAAATAATATTAAAAGATGACATTCCAATAGCACAGCGTCCACGGCGTCTAGCTTTGCAAGAAGAAGAAATTGTGAAACATCAAATAGATGATTGGTTGGCTAATGGCATCATACGTCCTAGCTATTCAGAATATGCCAGTCCCCTTGTTTTGGTGAAGAAGAAAGATGGAAGTATGAGAATCTGTGTGGACTAAAGGAAGATAAACCAGAGGATGGTGAAGGATGAATATCCCTTGCCGGTAATCAATGATCACATAGATAAATTGTGTACAGCGAGGGTGTTTAGCACTTTAGATTTAAAGAATGGATTTTTCCATTTACCAGTAGACGAGGACTCTATAAAGTATACTGCGTTTGTGACCAGCAACCCAGAGGGTCAGTATGAATTCCTGCGGGCACCGTTTGGTTTATCCATCTGTCCCAAATTCTTTACCAGATATATCAACATTATTTTCACCGACTTCGTAAGAAGAGGAGTTCTACTAATTTTTATTGATGACCTTATTGTCCTGGCTGAACACGAACAGCAGGCAATAGAAAGATTACAAGAGGTACTGAATTTAGCTACAGAGTATGGTCTCGAGATCAATTGGAAGAAGACACAGTTACTACAAAGATCAGTGGAATACTTAGGTCATGTGGTCTACAACGGAACCGTGCAGCCATCAAAAGAGAAAAACGAAGCAGTGCATAAGTTCCCTGTGCCTAAAAATCTTAAAGAAGTTCAAAGTTTCATCGGATTGACCTCATACTTTCGAAAATTTATTCCGAATTATGCTATGGTAGCACGACCTCTAAGTGAATTATTGAAGAAGAAAGAATTTTATTTTGAAGGAGATCAAAGAAATGCATTTGTCAAATTGAAAGAAATTATGTTGTTAACCTGTCTTAAAAATATTTGATCCACAATTAAAGACTGAACTACATACAGATGCCTGCAAGTATGGATATGCTGCAGTGCTGATGCAAAAGGATCCTGCTGATGATAGTATGCACCCAGTTCATTATATGAGCAGAAAGACTGGTGAGACTCAGCAAAAGTGGTGCAGCTATGAACTGGAAGCCCTAGCAGTGATAGAAGGCGTGAAGAAGTTTCGTAGATACCTTATCGGAATTCCATTTACCAAAGTCACTGATTGTGAAGCTTTTCAGAAGACTTTAACAAAGAAAGATGTCTCAGCTAAAGTAGCCCGATGGATCATGTACCTGCAAGATTTTAACTACACGATTGTACACAGACCTGGTGAAAAGATGCAACATGTCGACGCTCTAAGTCGAAATATATGCGTTATTCAAAGTGAACTCCATTTCCGTATACAGAAGGCTCAAGAAGAAGATGAAGGATTGAAGGCAATAAAAGAAGTTCTCAAGGACTATAAGTATGAGGACTATGTTCTTGAAAATGATGTCATCTATAAAGGAGAAGATAAGAAATTGGTTGTTCCTGAATTAATGGATCTTGAGATTATAAAAAGAGCTCACGGTATTGGACATTTCGGAAAAAAGAAAATTAGAGACATAATAGAACAAGATTATTACATTTCCAAGTTGGATAACAAAATTGAAAAAGTAATTTCTGCATGTGTGCCCTGTCTACTAGCTAGTAGAAAGACAGGCAAGAAAGAAGGATTCTTAAATCCGATACCAAAAGGAGAAGTGCCACTAGATACACTTCATATTGATCATTTAGGACCTTTGGATGCTACCAAGAAAATGTACAATTACATTTTAACTGTCATAGATGGATACACAAAGTTTGTTTGGATATACCCAGTTAAAACTGTTACAACAAAAGAAACAGTTGATAAGTTAAAATTACATCAAAAAGATTATGGGAACCCAAGACGGATAGTGAGTGATAGAGGCACAGCATTCACAGGGAAAGAATTTGAAGAATATTGCCAAGAAGAGGAAATAGAGCATATTACAATAGCAACAGGAATACCTCGTGGAAATGGTCAAGCTGAAAGAATGAATCAAATCATTATCTCTGTATTAACCAAAATGTGCATTGAAGAACCTGCACTGTGGTACAACTATGTCAGTAAAGTTCAGAGGGTAATAAATAGTTCATATCAAAGATCCATCCAAACATCACCTTTTGAATTATTAACAGGGACTAAAATTAGACTTAAAGAAGACATAAAGATTTTAGAATTTTTAGAAGAACAGAATAGAAGAGAATTCATGGACAAAAGAGATGAATTAAGGAAAGAAGCAAAAGCTCAGATATTAAAAATTCAAGAAGAAAACAGAAGAAACTTTAATAGTAAAAGGAAGGAAGGGCAGAAATATAAAATAGGGGAAATAACAGCAATACAAAGAACTCAATTTGGAAATGCATTAAAATTAAAACAAAAATTCTTTGGACCTTATAAAGTAGTAAAAGATTTGGGAAAAGACCGGTATGAAGTTAGAAAATTAGATAACAGTAAAGAGGGACCTAAACACACCACTACAGGAGTAGATTTTATGAAAAGATGGCCTTAATTCAATGATCTCTTGTTAACAATTCAGTTAATTTTAAATAAAAAAATAATAATTAAGATTTCATACTTACCGTTGAATGCAGCTAACTTACCATTCTATTTTGTTTAATAAAGTGAGTAATGTTGACAGGTGTTGTACCATAATTAGCAAACCAATGAAAAAATATCATTCATTTTATCTCATTGTAAGATGTAATTGAGTAGGTACTTATAAACTGCCTTAGGTCTGTAATTCTGTATAAAAGTTGAAGAGTTCAGTAATTGCCTATTTAGTGATTAAGAAATAAAATACTTACCTTGTAACTTACCAATAAAGTAATAATTCAGTATACCAAATGTACCTAGACATTCAAGTAGTAAGTAAGACTGTACCTAGATAATACTTACATGTTGGAGTATTGTTAAGGAATGAATGTGTGTGTGAGTGTATATTATATAATAAGTAAGAAGAGGTTTAATGTTTAGTTTTTTTTAGTTTTATTCAGAAACATCTGTTGTATTTTTTTTTGGTAAACTGTAAAGATTATTAAAGTAGCTTAGTTTGTTTTATTGTACTAGAGTCAGTCTGAGGGCAGACTGAGAGCAAAATGGCCGAGTTGTAGGATGTTAATTCAGAACGCATCATAATTTTAAGAAAATAAGTAAGAATGTGAATGCAGCGATGAGTGAATGAGAGAGTATGTGTCCGAGGGAGAAGGGAGAGGCGAGCGAGCTATTAAGATGTTAAGACGTTTCAATCTTGTAAGAAGTATTAATTAAAATTAAAGAAGTTATCAAGAAGTCAAAGTGTTTATTTCGGTCATCCACACCACCCCACATGAATATCGACATTTTATCATTCGATATTTTAATCACTCGGCATTTCAATCTTAGATATTAAAATATCTAAGATTAGTTTAGATACGAGTATATCAATTTTCGATATTTCGGTACAGTCGATCTTGAAATTTTCGACGTTTTAACATTGATATTTTACCCATAGGTATTTTAATTTTCGACGTTCAAATATGTACCCGAGTGAAATTCTCTTAAAGGGTCATTGTTCTCACCATTACATATAAACGACTTTTACTATGACATACTTCTTTTATGGGGTACTGTGTAAAATGTTATAATAAAATACCAGTTGATATTCTTGAAGTAAGTGAAAATTTCAATCTTAGATGTTTTAAGTTTAGATATATCAATTTTCGATATTTTGGTACAGTCGATATTTAAATTTTCGACGTTTTGAACATTGATATTTTACCCATAGGTATTTTAATTTTCGACGTTCAAATATGTACCCGAGTGAAATTCTCTTAAAGGGTCATTGTTCTCACCATTACATATAAATGACTTTTACTATGACATACTTCTTTTATGGGGTACTGTGTAAAATGTTATAATAAAATACCAGTTGATATTCTTGAAGTAAGTGAAAATAAATTTAAGTCATGCATTAAACGCACACTATGTAGACAAGCATATTATAAGTTAGATGATTATATTGTAGATAAAAATGCTTGGCTTAATGCTGGTCCTGCTCCACAGCCACCTGGGCTTACTAGTTAACATTTTAATATTTGGAAGAGATGCTTCCCCTTGTTTTTTTATGTTTTCTGACATTACGAACATTTCTGTTCCTATTATTATTATTTTTCTGACATTGCCAACATTTCTGTTCCTATATTGTTATTATTTTTCTGACATTACGAATTTGTTTTTGATTTTACTTAACCAAGTATCCCGAGTGGTGTCTGGGCGTAAAAGAAAAGCAACATCCCATTTCTGTGGGTGTCGTAGGAAGCGACTAAGGGACTTACTAGAGAGTGGGCAGCAGCGTTCTCTATGCATTTTACCACCATACTGCGATCGCCAACTCGCCTGCCAAGCGTGGCGATTATAGCAAACCCCCCCGAAAAATGACAAGCACCATAAATAAATGGCCCCTAGTGCCCGGCGGCCCACCTACCCTTGGCTACGGTAGCGGTCAAGGCCACGGTGAGGTAAGGGGTGCGAAGAATCCCCGGAAGAGATCCGGCTACCAAAATCACCGAAAACTGGACCTGGCAACATACAACACGCGCACACTCCGGACCGATGAGAAGATCGTAGAACTCGAGGAAGAATTGAGCAAGTTACGATGGGATATAGTAGGGTTATCTGAAGTCCGACGAGAGGGGGAGGACTCGATAATCCTCAAATCCGGTAACTTGCTCTATTTCCGGGAGGGCGACCAGCAGTCCCAAGGTGGTGTCGGGTTTATCGTCCATAAGGCCCTTGTGAGCAACGTGGTGAAGATCGAGAGTGTGTCGACCAGGGTGGCGTTCCTTATACTCAGAATATCCGCAAGGTATTCGCTGAAGGTCATACAGGTTTGCGCCCCGACCTCGTCACACCCCGACGATGAGGTGGAGATCATGTATGGGGATATTTCCAGAGCCATGCATGTTTTCAAAACTCACTTCACCGTTGTCATGGGGGACTTCAACGCGAAACTGGGCACACGAAGCGATGATGAGTTGCGAGTGGGGCAATTTGGAGTTGGACGTAGGAACCACCGGGGTCACCTACTGGCTAGTTTTATGGAGAAGGAAGGTCTCTTTATGATGAACTCCTTCTTCAAAAAATGTGAGCACAGGGAGTGGACCTGGCAGAGTCCTGACGGTGCAACCAAAAATGAGATTGACTTCGTTATGTCGACGAAGAGGCAAGTATTCAATGATGTCTCTGTGATCACCGCGGTGAAAACTGGTAGTGATCACCGTTTGGTAAGAGGCACATTGAATCTCAATATCAAGCTGGAAAGATCTCGGCTGATGAAGTCTAGCACCGATCCAAGTCCAAAACCCCGAGAGCTGTCAGCCCGAATTCCACAATCGTTTTGAGTGCCTAGGGAGCTCAGTGGACGATTAGCTCCGTGTGTGATTGTTATGAAAATGTTACTTCAGAAGTTATGGTTACAAAAATTGTCTTGGGATGAACAGCTATCACCGGACATTAGTAAGCTTTGGAATGAACTGATTATTAATTTACCTAAATTAAATGAAATTCATATTCCACGTCGAGTTTTAATTGATTGTTATGAGTTTTTAGAATTTCACATATTTACTGATGCGTCTGAACGCGCCTATGGCGCTTGTCTGTATGTACGAAGCGTTGATAAGCAGGGACAGGTTTTAGTGCGTTTATTGTAAGCCAAAAGCAGAGTTGCGCCACTCAAGCCGACAACCATACCCAGACTTGAGCTATGCGGTGCTCTTGTAGGTGTTCGCATCTTTGAAAAGGTTGTGGCAGCATTACGAGTGAGCGCGCGGCGCAGTTTCTTTTGGACTGACTCCACTATTGTTTTAGGGTGGCTAAAAATGTTACCGAATAAATTACAGCCGTTCGTTCGTAACAGGGTTGCCGAGATTTTAGAAAAGACTGGTGGCTGTGAGTGGAGACATGTTCCAACTGATCAAAACCCTGCTGATCATTTGTCTCGTGGGTTAGACAATAATTCATTACCTAGTTTAAGTGACTGGTGGTCCGGCCCTAGTTTTTTAATGAATGAAATGTCTGATTGGCCTTCTAAATTAATAAACTTTAATAACGAAATTTTGCCTGAAATGAAATTAGATGTTACATTGCATGTTTTATCCAATAACAATGAAATTGATGAATTGATTAATTTTACACGGTTTTCAAGCCTTTTAAGACTTCAGCGAACAGTCGCCCATGTTTTACGTTTTATTGACGCATGTAGAAAACAAGCTATTCGCGGTCCTCTTTCTGTGTATGAACTGGAAAGGGCTTTAAACTTTATTAAATGTTTATCTCAAAGTCAATCTTTCAAAGACTATAAATTACTACTCAATAATAAACCATTACTATTCTTTAGATTTCCTACGCACCAGCTCTACATTGCATGTAATGTACTAACAGTTCGGCAATTATTCATTCTAAGCATCGTACTTTACCAGCACACTGCACTTCCTTTTGACCCAGTACCTTCCGACAAGAGAAGGAAGGATTTAGTTTGCATAAAGCCTCAAACTAGACATGCGTTTGCTAATCGATTTTATGTGTATTTAGGTCCTTTTCTGTATAATAGACTTAACAAATTAATGAGCATATATCGTTTGAGCTATAAAAAATGTAGTGCTGTGTTATCAGAATACTTAGCGTTACTCAATTACGCAGACACAGAAAAACTTCTGGAAATTATGTCATGACAATAATTAATTATTCCCTCGTAAGTATTTACTTTTGTAGTATTTACATTGGCTTAGTTATAGGTATTAATGTTTAATTACCAATATGCTTTATCTCATAGTTGCTAATAGATTATTTTTATATAAACTTAATGTTAAATGATATTGACCCAATTTAATTGAAATGTAAAGTGATGGCCCGAAACACAGGTTTCTATAAACCTAGATCGGGTGAGTCGCAACCTAACTTTCTAATTCCGGAACATTATCACTTGCACTTGTAAATATTTTAGATCTAGTTTATTTTTAGGCACTATAATTGTATGGTAATTTACTACTGTTGGCTAAATGTACTGTTTTTGTATACGTTTTTATTAAATAAATAAATAAATAAAAAAAAATTACCCAAGAAAAGTGAATTAAATAAATTTAACGTTTTTCTAGACAATGATAAGATAATGCGGATTCGAGGTAGATTTAAACATTCAGATTTTCCTTATAATAAAAAGCACCCGATTCTTATTCAATCTAGTCATCATTTTTCTAAGTTACTTTTTAATTATGAGCTTAAAAGATTGTTTCACGCTGGACCTCAGTTATTGTTGGCGTCTATACGAGATACGTACTGGCCCATTCGAGGCCGCAATTTAGCTAGGATGTGCTGTAAACAATGTGTCCGTTGTTGCCGATTTAGAGGTGAAACTGTGAGTCCTATCATGGGAGATTTACCACAGCAGCGGCTTCTGGCAGGTTTTCCTTTTGAAAATATAGGCTTGGACTACGCAGGTCCTATTCAGTCAGCTGTTCGTCAAGGTCGTGGCTGTAAATTAGTCAAAGTTTACATAGCTATTTTCGTTTGTTTTTCTACGAAATCAATTCATCTTGAACTAGTCGGTGATTTAACAAGCAATACTTTCATTCTGGCGTTAAAGAGGTTCATCTCACGTAGAGGAAAGCCGAGAAATATCTATTCGGATAATGGCACCTCATTTGTTGGTGCATATAATGACCTTTCTAGGTTTCTTAAGACGAATTGCGATTTGCTATCCGAGGAGATGGCTAAGGAAGGAATTACCTTTCACTTTATTCCTGCATATTCTCCTCATTTCGCTGGCCTTGCGGAAGCTGGTGTTAAATCAACCAAGCGTCACTTAATCAGAGTGCTGGGCCTTTGTAACCTTACCTACGAAGAGCTATACACCATGATGGTTCAGGTTGAAGCCATTTTAAACTCCAGACCACTGACGCCGTTATCATCGAACCCCGAGGATCTGATGCCGCTCACACCCGGACATTTTTTGATTGGACGTCCTATGACGTCACTGCCATCACCTGATTATCAAGACCAGTCCATCAATTCTCTGACACGATTTGAGCGTATTGAGCTTCTCCGACAGCATTTTTGGAGCAGATGGAGTACAGAATACATTTCGGAGCTCCAACTTCGCATGAAGTGGCGAGCATGTAAGGGCTCCTTGAAGCTAAATTCTTTGGTCCTGTTAAAAGAAGACAACCTCCCCCCACTGAAGTGGAAAATGGGTCGGATCGTTGCTACATATCCAGGGACAGACGGCGTGGTCAGAGTTGCAGACGTCAAGACTTCTAGTGGTCTGTTACGCAGATCATTCAGCAAGATTTGTCCGTTGCCTATCTATCCGGAGTCAGGATATTCTTGGTGGTTGAAAGACAGGCTTTCAACACCCGGGGGTATGTTCCCGCAAGCGCCTACAGAAATTCGCATACAGTCTGATGTTGAGGCTATGTGTTTATGGCTAGTCGTTTTTATTATTTAACGTTTGTCGACAGTCTACCTTCATGTTTTTTTTTTATCACAATAAATTTGCACGTTCACATCAAGCAACGTATTTTTTCAATATTCCCGTAATTATACCTGGATCAATCCCGCACATGCCGCACACGTCGAAACTGTCCATACGGTCGGGTCTAAGTTCTTCAAGACTCGTCGTACTAATTGCAAAAAGAAGCTCTCTGATCCTACCTTGCAGCTCATGAGGCAGAGGCGCGAGATGGTCCTGCAGTCTTCAGACGCTGCGCTCGAGTACCGGCAGCTTAATAGACAGATCTCTAAATCCTTGAAAAGCGACCTCCGCCGCTTTAATACAGAATGTATTAAAGACGCAATAGAGCGGAATAAAGGCTCCAAGGTCTTTGCTAGGGATCTGTCTACTGGGCAGAGTCAGCTTACGAAACTGAAGACCGATGAAGGCAGGATTGTATCAACCAAGCCTGAGCTGTTGAGAGAGATTGAGAGCTTCTATGGACAGTTTTACACGTCGACAAGAAACCCTGTTACGAATCTGGCAAACGACCCAAGAGCTAGATTGACCCGAAACTATACTGAAGACATCCCGGACGTCAGCTTGTACGAGATTAGGATGGCTCTGAAGCAGCTTAAAAACAACAAGGCGCCGAGTGATGACGGAATCACGGCTGAACTCCTAAAGGCCGGCGGGAAACCCGTTCTTAAGGCCCTCCAGAAGCTGTTTGGTTCCGTCATACTCGAGGGCAAAAGGCATGGAACAGAGGTGTGGTGGTACTTTTCTTTAAGAAGGGTGACAATGCCCTTCTTAAGAATTATAGGCCCATCTCACTTCTGAGCCATGTCTACAAGCTGTTCTCCAGAGTCATCACGAACCGTCTAGCGCGCAGGTTTGACGACTGCCAGCCTCCCGAACAAGCCGGTTTCCGTAAAGGCTTTAGCACAGTAGACCACATACATACACTGCGGCAGGTTATACAGAAGACCGAAGAGTATAATCTGCCTCTCTGTTTAGCGTTTGTGGACTACGAAAAAGCCTTTGATTCGATCGAGACATGGGCTGTACTGCAGTCCCTCCAACGGTGCCAGATCGACTATCGGTACATCGAGGTGTTGAAGTGTCTATACGAAAACGCCACTATGTCAGTCCGACTCCAGGACCAGACCTCGAAACCTATCCTTTTGCAGCGAGGTGTAAACTGTCCAGTTAGGTAGGTCCAACTTCGAGAAAGAGGTCAATCGTCGAATCCGACTCGGCTGGGCAGCGTTCGGGAAGCTTCGCAATATCTTTTCGTCCCACATACCGCAGTGTCTCAAGACGAAAGTCTTTGACCAGTGCGTGATGCCAGTGATGGCATATGGAACCGAAACGTGGTCGCTCACAATGGGCCTCATAAGAAGGCTTAAAGTCACCCAAAGGGCGATGGAAAGGGCTATGCTTGGAGTTTCCCTGCGTGATCGAATCAGGAATGAAGAGATCCGCAGGAGAACCAAGGTAACCGACATAGCCCGAAGAATTGCCAAACCTAAGTGGCAGTGGGCAGGGCACATTGCTCGCAGAACAGATGGCCGATGGGGCCGAAAAGTTCTGGAGTGGCGACCGCGTACCGGAAGACGTAAAGTTGGAAGGCCTCCCACAAGGTGGACAGTTGACCTTGTGAGGGCCACGGGAGTCCGCTGGATGCGAGAAGCACAGAAGCGGTTGAAGTGGCGGAGCTTGGGGGAGGCCTATGTCCAGCAGTGGACGTCTCTCGGCTGAAATGATGATGATGATGATGAACCAAGTATTATTTATCAAAAATTCAATAGATATTACATATATTTTTTTCTTTTTGGAAGTAAAATTTTATTGATTACTCAAATACATTGAAACTATACCTAGTTTTGTATAATTTAGAAGCATTTTGTTAAAATTTTGTAAATGTGTGTACCATGCATCCTTATAATATGTTGTTTTGATGTACGTCGACTTGAGAAAGCGTGGTAGTTGAGAGTATGTCTCACTGATGGTGGCGCGTGTGTTGGATCATTCGGTTCCCTAGAAAATGGTTGAGCTGGATGGTGGTGATCCACGCGTCAAGTTCGTGAACGGGCGCCGTCGGTCAAGACTGGTCATCTCCTAACTGCCATGGCTTAATTTGAATCTTATAGTTCTTACATATAGAAGCACCAAGAATAATGTTCCCAAGATTTTGTAAGACCCATGATTTAAAATAGTGTCCTTGGAGTTTCTTGCCCGTTCTTCTCCATAGAGATCTACGTTTTGGAATGGGCACCTAGCTTCAACTTAGATTTTTTTTTGACAATTCAAAAGTGCCTGTAAAAGGTTTAATTGAAATAAATGCTTTGAGTTTGAGTTTGATCAAACCTCGTGATGAATAAAAATAGCTGTAGCCTACTTTTTGTGAGTCATGCGAGCATAAATGAATGTAGTTTCTGATTTCTTTCAAGATTGCGGTTTTAGATTAATACAAAAACTGGTTTTAAATTATGAGTAGGTACATGGACCTGCTGAGAGAACTTTCGTTAATTATTTCAATTTAAACCTTGTAGAAGAAGGAAAACGTCGTGAAGCCCGGGTTCCTTCCAGATGTCCAATATCAACAAGTGTTAGTATCACTTATTGTGTCATTGTGCTGTTATCATAATAATAACAGTTATCACACATGTTCTATAATGAAAGCTTGAACGATGTAATTTGTGCATCAGCGTCCGAAGCCCAGGCACATTGGGTATTATGAACGAACAATTAAGGGGCCGGGCACAGCTGTGCACGCACATTACTGACACTGTTACCGAGTAATGTGGTGCACGCACATTACTCGGTAACAGTGCGGTAATTGAAGAGCATGGCGTCTAGAGTGTGTGCGTGTCACAAGCACGGACTAAGGCCCCTTGTACACACATGGTTTTCTTGCCGTGAAAAACTACGTTTGATTGGCCGTGTGTAGGAACGTTCGTCAGTATTGTTTGGATTACAGCGACGTCGCCGTAATGCATATACAGGTTCACATATTTTTTTAGCACAGCACAATTTTTTAACAGCAAGGTTTTTTAGCAGCAGGCAGCGAGCCTTGGACCTTGGAAAGCTGAAATTTTGCACAGAGGTTCCCTTAATAATGAAGACAAGAACTAAGGAAGGCTTTTTCGAAATTCAACCCGTAAGGGAGTTAAATAAGGGATGAAAGTTCCGCGCGGGCGAAGCCGCTGGCAAAAGCTACTGTTTACATACATTTGGATATTGCGGATTAACCACGGTATTGATATGTTGTGATGGCGTTACTTGGGGGTGAACGTTTATCGACTTAATGATGATGACGATAAAGAAGATTTTTAATGCAATGCGTTCACAATCAAGGCTTTTGCTTAACAATGGTATAATATTATCGGTGAACGTATTGGGTGGGAAACCGGCAATCGAACATTACGAAAAATTAGGCGCTCAGCCATTAAAACTAGCAATATCCAGGTGATTGTTTCGAAAGCAATCTCAAAAACCAAGCCCAAACGTCGCATGTGGCAAAAACTGTTAAACAATGCTTCACAGCAATTTTTCCGCAGATTACGTGTCGTTATCGTCAAAATATCTTTCAGAATCGACACAATTGTACCTTAAGTTATCCGCTCTTAGCTGGAGTAACCCTCCATAACTTATACGCTAACAAGAAAATCCATGCTAACCAGACCGCCGACGATCCCAACTTCCTATAACATCACACTTATCATCCCCTGCTAAAAGAAGACAGCACTATCTGGGAATATCTCCGTCTTCACCTTACACAGAACAATGATCTCAACCCGGCTCGAGTTCTATCAAAAGGATTAATATTCCATCAGAAGTACTTCCAGTAGAAATGCAATATCGCTGGGGAGCCGGAGAGCGTCGACAAACAATTAAAGTAAGGTATAAGAAACGGCTCTCGCCCGTCAAAACGATAAGAATCTTGTTATTAAATTGAAAAACGGGTGACGGGTTCGGGTAGTGTGAGTTCAGATGGTCTTAGTGGTGGTAACAATCGTGTTGTTGTTATGATTATGGGATCCGATAAAATTGATTTCATTTCTAAGAAGGTTTGTACAAACCAGTGGGGTAGCTAGGTAACCAAAGGCTCTAGGGCAAAAAAATAAACTAGGGCCCCCAATTAAACTATTTAAAAACGTTTTTTCCATTTTCGTCGTGTTCCAAATTCGACGTACCTACTCTAGATTTGTCGTAATCCAGATTCGTCGTAACACAGTCGACTCCATGATAAAATTAAAAACCAAATACAAATTGTAACTTATTTTAATGAACAAATTAAAACGATTTTACGAAAATAAAAGAAAATATCTACCTCATACCGTTCAAAAGATACAGTCCTGTGACAGCCACACAGACAGCGGAGACACGTTAGTAGGGTCCCGTTGAGCACCCTTTTTTTTTTTTTTTTTTTTTTTTTTGGGTGGGAAATCATCAAATGACTTCTCCCGCTGAGTAGAGCAGGAGGGCGTGTCAGACTTTTACTGACTAAAACCCACCCGTGTTCCCTCAGCAGCCCGTATGCCAGGGGCCGCGGTATCTCCCTCGAACAAACCCGCACCCCTGGCAGGCATCGGCCCTTGCGGACCCCACCAGTAGTTGCTGACATCTTTGACGGCGCGCGTGAGGAACACAACGCGCCGTCCCGTCTACCACTTTTCGGCCGCAGAGGATAGGGAGAGCGGCTGACGCTATACCGACACTCCTCTTCCCCTGCGGCCCCACCGCGTCCGCCATCAAACGGTGGCGGCCCCGTCCAGGCCACGGAAGGGAAGAGCGCTGCTCAGAAGCACCGGCACTCCTCCTCTACCGCAGCCTGTAACCCTCAGCCGCGATGCCTCCCATTCGACATCGCGGCCCACCTCAGTTGCGGTGCACCTCACCGCAACCTACTTTTTGGCCGCTACGTCGTCGGCTTTGAGGCAAAAGCCCTGACGAGCGGCCCCACCGTTGGGTTCCTCTTGGCTTCACCGTGGATGGGAGACCACGGTTACTAAGCCCCCCCGCAACGACAATGCGGGAACCCACTCGGGGGGGGTTGAGCACCCTTTGGGTACGAAGCCCCTTGAGCGCCCGCGGGATATATTTAATCCCACGCGCAAAATACCCTTGAGCGACCACGGGATCAAATCTATCCCACGCGCGCTATTTTTTGGAGTTTTGCGGAGTGACTCATTTATTTTAACTCGTGACAAAAATCGACTGAATATTTCTCTATGGTAACTGTACATTCTGATTCCATGCTCAATATACTACGTTTCAAGCTAAGAAAAACCTGGAACGCTCGAACAAAAATATTTTTAATCTATTTGTTTTGCGAGGTCTGTCGTAAAACTTACGTCAGGCAATTGTTATTGTTTTGTTTTGTGACGCTTGTGGATGATTCATTTTGTACTAAAGGTAGGTGGTTTTATTCATTTGTTATGCTAGGAATATACACACCATGCATTTAAAACCATAAAAAACATAGGTCATCGCTTGTTTTTTTTTGTTATTGTCATTTTTTTCGATAGCGTAAACATTCTAACGTAAACATTCCCACGCTCATTTTCCACGAATTATCTAATTTTTTACGACCATTCATTCAAACGAAAGTAACAATAGTTAAATCGTCCGTTTACTCAGGATTCTAAAGCAACAAACGTTCGAACGACTCCACGAACAAAGAACCCTTGTTTTTTTCGAGTTTGCGATAAGAGGCGGACCACCCGCGACGCAAATGGGTGCGATGACGTCATCGTGGGCGCTTTACGGTATTTAATTTAATTCGCTTGGCCGCTCAATAAGTAGATATTTTTAAAACCAATAACACCACTTTCTTGACCGACTAAAGGTACGTTTTACGACGAATCTGGAGTACGACAAATCTGGTTTACGACAAAACTGGAGTACGTCGAGTTCAGAACATGACGAATACCGAACGAATCTTTAAAATGTATCAATAGAAGTCAAAATATAAATATGTAGGTAGATACATTTAAATATTTTAAAGTTGCAAGTATCCCGGATCCCACAACTAGGTTTCCCAAATACTTCAGAAATAGTCTTTTGAGGAAAAAACAGTACACGATTACTGTTCTTTCCTAGCTCACAACGATTCGACGAACACGTTATCATGGTTATGTGCAGGATAAAGTGGCTATGGACTCCAGGATTAACTTTGCCACGCTAAAGTGTCAAGAAGAGGTTTTGGCATTGTTGTTTCTGATGTTTGCATTTTACATGAATTTTTACACCCACCTAACTAAAAAAAAGCCAAAAAAGTTTCATTTAGTAGTTCTATATAACATCAGGTCATTCCTATTTTGACAGATTTTATTTTTGTACTTTTGAAGCACAATGAACAAATATATACTCAGAAGACACTGTTACACTAAAGAGTTGCAGCACGTCGACAAGGCCACCGAACGAAATACCCGTAAAGAGCGGAATTGTACAGCGCAGCGTCTCCCGCTTTCTCCGTCTGAACGCGCTCTTATCGACAGAACAGTCAAACTGCCTGACATGCAATGGAAAGAAACGTTGCTCTCCGCGCAAACTACGTGAATTTTTATAGAGGAACTTTCTGGAGTAACGAATGAATGAATGTGCATTATGCAACCAATAAATGCACCGTTTATTGGTCAGTAATATAAAATGACATGTTTATAAAATTGACTACTCAATTGAATCCTATCCAATTATAAAATGAAACATGTTAATAGTTTGCATGTTTTGGTAATTGGATGTTTGTTACTCAATCATGCAAAACGGGTGAATAGTTTTGAATGAAATTTGGCTCACAGATAGTTTAAAATTTCTTAGCATAGCACACTATAATCCCGATAGTGTGTTTCCTTGGGAAAATTTCCAACTTTTACGGGGGCGAATACATTAAATATTTGCACACCATTATTTTGTAATGGTAGAATGCAGGTAAAGTGGCCATTATAGTTTAACATCATACGTTTTATACCGATATTCGAGCGAATAAATTAATTTGAATTTTGAATTTGAAAGGGCTGGCAATAGCTAGTTCTCCATATATTACAGCGAATCGAAACTGTCATTCTTTGACCGTTGCTTGAATTGGCTAAAACTAAGACTTATTGACGAAGAGTGTCATTTCATTAAACAAATATTTTCACCAATAACTTCAGTAATGCCTCGGTAATATTTTCTGAATAAATAAGAGAAAATTGGACTGACGGACAGACACACGAGTGACGAAGTGTATCTTGATAATAAAAAATTAAAAATAAGGCATTTTATTTTTCTTTGCGATATCATTCTGGATATTTCCAAGGATTTACCACAGGCTACTACTATCACAGCTACGTCTTGATACCCCACCTGACAAGGTTAGCGCCCATTGTTTACAAGAGAAAACTCCTCACTTATCCGCTCTCGGTGCAATCAGCCGTTGCGATAAATTACTGGCACAATGTGTCATGGGAATATGTGTTTAGCTCTCAATAATGTTTTTTCCCTGTGTAAATGCAAGTGGATATTATGTAGGAGATATTTCAAAATACGAACATACGAAGATTTTCTTGAACTAGAAGTGCTGCGGCGCTAAAGCGCTTGAATTAATTAACAGGTAAAGCATTTGTGTGGAATTATATATTAATAAGAATTAAATATTAATGTAAGAATATTTTTAAAACATGCCAAGTGCGTGTACCGCGCACATTGAAGGGTTTCGTGGTTGGGACGATCCAAGAACAAACTTAAATTTGTAGTTGTAAAAAAAATGGTCTGCCATACATCAATATCTTCATCAGAATCTATTCTCTACCTGCAAATGTAAGATTGTAATAATAATAAAAAACAATCTGGTGAAACTACAAATTACCAATTTTTGGACTTTTTCCTTAATGTACTTAAGACATTTCTGGACAAATTTCATGATTTTAGGTCAACGAAAAGTATTTGTGAGTAGGTATCAAAATATGTCGCATAAATGGCCGTATTCTTTGTTATTGCGTTGACTTTGAAGCTTCATTGTATTTGATAGTAATTTCAGCTTGATATCTTCACGCGTACCTGAGAAAAAGGCTGTTGACAGACACGCGGACGGACAACAAAGTGATTCTATAAGGGTTCCGTTGTTTTATTTCTGAGGTACGCAACCCTAAAACAAAATGGCGGCGATAATTCCCATTTTTTGCCACGCGCTAAAAGATCCTAGTACAGTTGTAATCATTTGGGGGAGGCGTATGTCCAGCAGTGGACGTCTTTCGGCTAAAATGATGATGACAGTTGACAGAATCTAGCCTGCTGCCTAGTAGGATATGCGTTATTTTTTCTATGTAAGTCTTTAGAATTTTTGGCCATGCCTGCGATGCAAACACATCTACGTATAGTTTACAACTTATTCACCTAAATTAATTAGTTGTCTCAGGAGTATTATTGGTACTAGTTGTAATAAATGGTCGAACTGGCCTCCTGAGCCTCACCGAACTTGCCTTGATCCCGTAAAATATGACAAGCTTGGAACTGTGTCGGAAGTTTTTACCGTAAGTACGTAGACGTGAAAGCTTTTCGAAGGGAACTAATTAGGCCAATCATTTTTATATTGGCTTTCAGAGTATTAATAGACTTTTTTAAGTGATTGGGGACTCCCTATAGTTAGAATGAAGAGCTTTTTTGTTACTTTGGGCAAATATAGCGAACTCAGTCTAATCTTAAGGGGAACCTAGTTGCGGGCTCGAACTCACTGAGGGGCCGGGCTAAAAATCACGCTGTTTCACCAGGCTTCGTGTCTGACAGAGGTAGTATCCGTGATGAGCAGTGAGACGCTAGTCTACACGCACAAATTATTGAGTGAGCTCCAGGATCAGTTATAGAAGACCAGGCGCGTAAAAAATTAAGAAGAGTCCTTCGGAAGATCGGGTTTTCTGAAAAAACCATTGCATAAATCAATTACCAATAAATTTTGTTGAACTTTTCTATAGCTTTGTTGGTACCGACTTAGTTTTGGAGATTTTACACTTCTTTTATTACTTAAACCATTTTATTGCCCAAACTTCGGTTAAATTAGCAAGGAAAACGAATCTTCGTTGGCTCGTAACTTTTTAATGGTTTTTAATTTTAATATTCTGTTTCCGTACAGACAATATTAATAATAAGAAAATATCCCTCCCTTGTTTAATTTTTGATGTGCATTGTCAAACAGTGGAGTAATACACTCCTGAAGTTTGTATGGGAAAAATGTTCACTAGGTTCATAATGATTATGAAGTACCATTTCTGAAAAACACTGATTATTTTGATTACGATTAGTAAAGATATGGTTTTGACATGACTCTTGAGGCAACTAAAGGTATTTACTGTTTTAATAAAACCAATGAACACGTCTAAACGAAGTAGCGAAAACTCGCTGACGACAGCTTTTCTGGTTTCAGATTCCATCGTACTACTCCAATATAATAATAAATATGTACGTAATTTGGAACATCTTCGTGATTTAAGAATCTAAAAAGGTTCAGTCCCTTATTTGTTTTTATCGAGAGTGCCGATCGCCGACCGCAAAAGATTTCTGGGCATATGTAAATACAGTCTGTTCACAGTTATTTTACCTCTGGCTGCAGCAACCCAACAGCATCCTTATTGTTACGAGGGTAAAGTTCACTACAATTTTAACAGACTTGTCAGTGGCGGCAACCCAAAAGCAACCTTAATGAAACCAGAACAAAGATAACTCTGATTTTGACAATAACGCAAAATCAGAGTTACCTTCATAACTGTGAATGGGCTGTACGCTAACATCTGTCCCTCTGTATTGTTTCTTTATAAAATTTGTGGACATTATAAGCAAAGGGTTTTGTCTTCAAATGGGATTTACTGATTGGGGATTCGTTATTTTTGGATATTGACTTATTTTTTATGGAATTATGAAAATAAAAAGCGAGTGGATTTTATACGAGTCAAATGAGTCTGGAAAAACATTACTACGCAAACTTTAAGTTTACTATTTACTTTTAGTTTTTATTTTGCTAGAAAAGTTTGACGCGTACTTACGCATTAAAGGTGTTATAAATATATGTTTCGCAGACTTGTGTCCAAAACACTTTCAGATAGATTCATAAATTAATAAAACATTTTATCAACTTAACTGGCTTTGCAAAAAAAAAAAAGATTTTGGTCTACCCTTAATCAAAATCGTTAAATATCGTTTTAGCTACAAGTAGCTTCATGAAAAATAGATGAAAAAAAAAAACACAATTTTATAGTCATATATATTTTATATTTATATTGATTGGCAATACGTAATTTTATCTGAATTTACACAAAATAGTTTTTTTTTATTTATGTTGCTGCACATACTATTGTATTTAAATGTATAAAGTTCGCTTTGCCGAATGTAAAAAATCTGGGACCCAACATCGTCTTAGAAAATGAGGTGCTTGAAACTGTAGACTCGGCAGTTTTTCTGGGCATCACAGTAGATGCCAAACTTCAGTGGGGATCACACATATCAAGCCTAGCGGGAAGGCTCAGTTCGGCTGCCTACGCCGTCAGGAAAGTAAGACAATACACTGACGTTGATACAGCTCGGTTAGTTTATTTTAGTTATTTTCATAGCGTTATGTCCTATGGCATTCTGCTGTGGGGCAAAGCCGCTGACATTCAAAATATTTTTGTTCTGCAAAAACGAGCTGTACGTGCAATTTACCAATTAGGTGCTAGAGTTTCTCTGAGAGATTTTTTTAAAGATATTGGTATTCTCACGGTGGCATCACAATTCATCTTCGCTAACATCTTATATATTAGGCAAAATATACACTTATACACTAAAAACAGTGATATTCATAATATTAATACCAGAAATAAGGACAAACTACGTGGTCCCTTTCACCGGCTTCATAAAGTTCATAACTCATTCGTTGGGCTCGGTATCACCTTTTATAACAAGCTTCCCTCTTCTTTGCTAGATTTACATTTTAATGCGTTTAAAGCTAAAGTAAAATCAAATCTTTGTTCGAAGGCATACTATTCAATCAACGACTACTTAAACGATAAGAATTGTTGGTCGCTGTGATTAACTCAAGACAACGTTTGTGTTCTTTCACCAGAATTAGCTTACCTACTGACAGGTTATATGAGTTACTCCATAGCATTGTTTATTTAATTTGACTGTATAAACCATTTTTTTTATTTTTTTTATTTTTAATATTGAAATTTCAATTTTTTTGATGAAATTTAATTACTTACCTATTACTGTATAGAATCAAGTTCTTCCAACTTATCAGACAGCTGTGCTGCTGGGGAGTTTGTTGCGCCACTTCTTCTTCCCAGCTAAAGCAGAAGTGTCGAAGGGTGGGCGTTTTTGGGGGACTGTCTTATGTAATTTTGACGTTCGAAAAGTGCTGACTCTCAGCCTAGTTTGAATAAATGACTTTTGATTTTGATTTTTTTGATTTTGATAAACACTACCAATCAACCACTACCCCCCCCCCCCCCGCCATAGTTAAAGGAAGTTGGCAATCCGAACCCCGACGCTACGGCAAGCAGTAACATTTAAAGGATCATGACAAACTTGCTGTCCGTTGTTCAGCCAAGAATAATATGATCAATTGTGGAACTCGCTACCATAAAAAAAAAATATAAGTAGTACTTACTGTGTAGCTTCCCAGAAATAATTTTCGGAATAGGGTTAGTAGTTTCGAAGATTACCCCCTACATACAAACTCACTTTACTTCTTTATTACCTAGCTTCTGACGTTTCATAAGTGCCCATGCAGGTTTATGTGAAATAAAATATTTTGATTTGATTTGATTATAGTTTTTTTTTATTTTATTTTGAACCTAACGTAACGTAATTAAAAATGCTACATCCAGCTAGCTCTTTTCTCCCAATTTATCTCCGAGGCAGGGCTGTTGTTTATTTGGCGACTCAATTAAGTGAATCACTATCGCCTTATCAAGTAATCTATCCATCCTCCCTGCGAAGGTTTTATGTAGATGGCAACATTGAGTTACTACAATTGTTTTCTTGTACTTTTTATAAATTGTAAGGTTCCCGGTTTGTAGAGAGAGTTATTATCGTAGTTGAAATTGAGGTTGGAAGAAAAAATACCGTTCGTTCGTTTTTTAAACCCAGATAGTAATTTTGACAGATGTAATGACAAACTCCTATACTGAAAAGCAAAAAAGTTTTTCTCATTATTATATACCATTATTCTATAATTATTAGAAAAGGTAACATTTACAACTATGCAGGTCTCTAATCTCTGCATCAGCTACTACTGGATAAAATTGAGTCTAACATAGCCAATTTAACCGTAACCAATTTTATCCAAATGAGATAAACACTAAATCATCATCATCATCATCATTTCAGCCGAAAGACGTCCACTGCTGGACATAGGCCTCACCCAAGCTCCTCCAATGTTCGATTATTATACTAATTTACCATAAAACTATAGAGCCCAGTGGTAACGGCCGCGACTTACGAGTTGTAGGTCGTGCGTTCGAACCCAGCCAGGCGCATTACTTTGTGTAAATAATTTCATCACCACTGCTCTCAAACGGTGAAGGAAAACATCGTGAGGAAACCGGCATGTCCTAGAACAAAAAATTCTAAGACATGTGACATCTAGCAACCCGCACTGGGCCCGCGTGGTGGATTACGGGCCACTCCCTCTCACGGAGAGGAGGCCTGTGTCCCAGCAGTGGGAACGTAATAGGCTGACTATGTATGAGTATATTTGTTTTTTTTCCTGAATGTAGAAGTTTGTCTTTACTTTATATATCTGATCACGTACAAATACAATTTAAAGTTTTCCTGAATCAGTTTCTGTAAGTCTCCCGTCCTAATAAAGGCTTCTTTAGAAAATTCTCTTTATGTAATTTTGTGTAGGTTGTAGTCATGGGAACCTTTTACAAATTGCTTCTATTCAGTCAACCGCCCTTTGAAACTATGAATGTTAAAAGCATTTAGTCTTTACAAGGGATTTAATCTCTAATTAGTGGACGTTAAAATGAAAACCCAAAGGTAGCTGCCGTTAAAAGTCATCTTGATATTTTTAATATATGTCATCATCATCATTTCAGCCGGAAGACGTCCACTGCTGGACATAGGCCTCCGCCAATTTGGGGGGGCTTGCCATAATCGCCACGCTTGTCAGGCGGGTTGGCGATCGCAGTATGTCCCCTGTCTTCGGATTTCAGATAACCCCAGTATATGCCAGTTAATGCGACCTAACTCTACCTCAAGTTCAGCGAGGTGATGGTCCAGCCTCATTGAACGAATGCTTTTTTTGTGGTTACGTGGTCAAAATTGTTGGTTTAACCAGGATTTTAATCCTTTTGCGTAATATCCCTACTTGTAATAACAGTGGTATCTGTCACCGGGTGTGCTCAACAGCCAGTTGAGGTTCAAATGCATAGAGAACGCTGCTGCCCATTCTCTAGTAAGTCCCTTTGTCGCCTCCTACGACACCCATGGGAAGTAATGGGATGATGCTATTCTTTACACACGCACCACACGGTACCGGTTTAATATATGTATCTAAATTAAAACATTTAAAAAAAATATACAAGGTGTAACAGAACAAACGCAAATCCTGAAAGTATTTCGTTCATAATTGACTCCTGAATCGATTTCAGTAACTTTTGTAATTGTTTTTTTTAGATATTTTTCCATACCTACTGCGGATTTGCCGAGGGGCTTGTGGCTAAATAACAATAGCTGCACGGGTCGATCGGCCAGGTTAAGCTACGCTTGCCGCGGTTGGTCCATGGATGGGTGACCATCTTTACATACCAAGACCCCTCCGTGCCTCGGAAAGCACGTTAAGCCGTTGGTCCCGGCTGTCATTTGTGGATCTTTGACAGTCGTTACGGGTCGTCAGAAGCCCGAAAGTCTGACAACCAGTCTTACCAAGGAGTATCGTATCACCCAGTAACTGGGTTGTGGAGGTCAGATAGGCAGTCGCTCCATGTAAAATACTGGTACTCAGCTGCATCCGGTTAGACTGGAAGCCGACCCCAACATAATTGGGAAAAGGCTAGGCAGATGATGACCTACTGCCGATTGAGTCAACGAAAATTCAACTTAATTTTAAGTGCTAAAAGTAATCCCATCAAAAAAAAAAAAAAAGTGAAATGAGAGCCAAGTTCAATATTATTATATATGCCTTGGTTGTTGACTTCAACGACAAAAGAAGTGAGATCTAAATGGGTGCCAATGCCAAGTTTAATGGTCAGTTCTGAAATTTATTTATAACAACATAAAATATTTTACAACAACTTAAAATATAATTTCTTCATAAAACTTAGGATAATATATTAAAGCCTAAGGTCTGACTTGGCTAGTTCTCATATACAAATTATATTATAGCCTTCGCAAGTACTAAAGCTGTAAGTTCTTATTTTATTCTTCCGAAAATTTGGCTTGTTGGTAGAAACTAGCCATCGAATATAGGGCTATTCCATGACTGTTTTCGTTGGTACTTAATAATATTATAATTCGTATATGAGAATTATGTCATCTGGAACTGGGTTAGAGTTTTGATCTAAGGTCAGTCAGTTATAAAAATAACGATTTTTGGACGTTAAAATCTAAATAACTATTTGATTTGAGGTGTGTGCACCGCTCCGCACCCCGCTGCTCCACGGCCGCCACCAATATGAGCCAAATTTGACGTGTTTATTTAAAATAGGTTTTGAGTTATGAGGGTGTCAAAAGTGGCACCAAATACTTCGTGTACACGGAGCTGGTTGCCAGTTCTGTTGGCGGCTTGCCACGCTGCTGCGTGTCATCTAGACACGCAGCTGCTGGCGTTAACGCGATTTAATTAATAACAATTTGCTTTAAAAAATGTCCTAATCATTATTTCATGCTTATAACTCAATACTCTAATTAATGAAGTCTTGAGTTAATAATGTTACATGTTGTCGATGTCGATTTTCTTTGCTATAGTAATCCTACCTACTGTACAGGGTGGGAACGTCACTATAATAAATTAAACTTCGTATCTTATAAACATATTATATCAAGCTTGCCATGGGTGCGGCATGATATTATTTGTTTCTCTTTCGCAGGTTTACCAACAAAAGTTCAAATACATAATATCTAATTCGTCACTATGGCTGATACTGGTCACTATACCGCTCACGGCACTATACCGAAATGTCGCTCCATCGCGACATTTCATTCGTTGTCTAATTGGTTCGTATTGGTCGAGATCTCGAACGAGATTGTCTTCTCACGAGAATGAATTCTGAAAAAAGGCTCGAGATGTTGCGAGATCTCGAATGTCAGACATACACAATGCACAAGAAATCAATAAATATACCTAGCCTTTTCCTAAGTATGTTGGGGTCGGCTTTCGGTCTAGCTGGAGATAGCCGAATACCAGTAATATACATGGAGCGACTGCCTAAATGACCTCCACAACCCAGTTGCTGGGTAACATGATACCCCTGGGAACGATTGGTTGTCAGACCTTTTGACCTCTGACTACCCGTAATAGCACCAGTAACGGTGAAGCGTCTTGCCCATTCTTCTCCATACGAAACCACCATTTGGAAGGGGCGACTAGAATCAATTCAATTTGAATGTTAATGTTGACGTTCAAAAGTGCCTTGTATGTTCCTATTTCACATTAATGCTTTGAGTTTGACCTTGCACAAGGTATACATATTACAAAAAATCGTTATAATAATTTAGGTAAGTTATCACTTCGACCAGCTGTGGTATATTGATAAAACGTTAACGCTCGCGTTAGCATTAGGACTTGCACCTAATTTACTACGTAAAGCTATAGTACCTCACAGGGGCGGACTTAGGTCTGAAAAATCAGTCAAGGTCAAAGTGATTTTCAGGATAATTTCATATTTTAAGCGATGAAAGTAAGCGATGAACACCTTTGCCGTTAAAAAATATTTTATGCAAGTTAAATGAAGTGCTTGAACGTCTACGGGGAAATAATTAATTTCGAATGGCACAAGACTTTTTATAATTACAACTAAAAATTAAACAAAATAATAAGGCTTGTCCATTATGTCCATCTCATACAAACACTTGTTGCTATAAGGTTAAGTTTAGTAAAAGTCAAGCTTTTATGCGTTTCTATTAAGGGCCTTAGTCCCGTTTAGTAGCTTAACACGGTCACTTTATGGGTATACCGCCGTTTACCCGAATTTTATTTGCCCTAATATCATTTGCGATAATAGTCAACAGCCATAATATCATACGACATAATACTCATTTGCCATACTCTCATTTGCCATATTAGTCACGTGCCAGAATCATTGTTTCCCATAAAGTCACTTACCATAACATCATTTGTCATAATCATTGTAAGCCCTAATTATCACATGCCATAATTATGATATGCCATAACATAATTTGCCATCGACATCGGGTGTGTAACGGTTGTTTATATCAAGAGAAATAGGATGCAATTGGGACTTTAGGGCACCCCGACTCGGACAGGTTAGGTTAGAAGGGCGGGGTCTATTCGCTCGCTTCGCTCGCTTACACGACCCCGCCATCCCCTTCGTGGTTATTTATAAACCACACAGAAGTAGGAGCCCCGCGAAGCGGGGCTCCGTCGACCGATAGGCCACCATCAACCATGCACAGAAAAAAAAACCATGCACAGAATAAATAAGTTTATTCTTATTATACCAAACATTGCGCACATACTTGTTATGCCATTTAAATATTATGCCATATAAATATTATGTCTAATAAATTATTATGGCACATAAAAATAAGGCAAACAATACTTATGGCATTCGTATCTTATGGTATCTAAAATTCGGGCAATTAAAAGTGTGTCAAATGTCTTTTAGGGCAAATGAAACATTCGGGCAAATTAAATTCGGGTAAATGAAATTCGGGAAAATGATGATTATGGCATATAATCTTCGGGCAAACAATAGACAACCCACTTTATGAACCGTACTGCTCATTAACGGTATATCTTGAAGATTTGAAAAATATGATATTTTGCTATAGATTCATGTACATCATTTTGCCGAAAATACGTTTTTTGTATGGTTAATACTTTTGCTGTAAAAAAATATTTTCCAACAAGCTATATTTTGGCTTCTATTCCATACACCTACTAAACGGCTTTGTTATTTGGAAATATTTTTACACCGAAAAATAGATAGTTAGAGGTACCACAGAATCGCGAAGTACTTCATAACTCACTTGACAAACAGTTTCCCGCTTCCACTCATGACTCGCGCGGGTCAGCCAATTTGTAAAGGCTTCCTGTTACCGACCTTGAGGATGGCATTGAGAAGTGTGCTGTGTATCTTGAATTTAAATTTACCGGCGCCAACTGTTGTTTGTTTATTTTACTTTAAATCTAGATTCTTAGTTCTATTCAATAGTTTTCTATAAATGCACGAAGATAGCAATTAATCAGCATTATTTATGTTATAAAAGACTCACAGCACTGACTAGTTATAAAACATAGTTACCAGTGTCTATTTATGAACATAATTATGGTATTCACGCAACACTCGGCTTATAAGGAAAGAAAGGATATCACCGCTTGCTCTGTTGATCGCTTATGTGAGGTAGCATGTGCGGAGGTTGAGGGCCATACTTTCTTATCTGTGTATAGACCACCAGCCACGAATTTGTCATCATTTTTGATAGTTATGGAAGAAATATTAGGTAAACTTTTCAAAGATAATAAATTAGTTTTTGTGTGTGGTGACCTAAATATTGATTTATTAGTTAATTCACCAGAAAAAAGTAAGCTTATCTCTTTGTTTAAATCATTCAATTTAAAATGTATATTTAATGAAGCGACTAGAATAACAGCAACCACAGCTTCATGCATAGACAACGTATTTACTAATTGCAAAATAAAGGACTCCTCCTTAATTAGTGGCGTCAGGTCAGACCATACTGGTCAGCTTGTATTGTTTGACTTAGATCAAAAGTTACATCTAGATAAAACCATTGAATTGAGACCTCTGACTAAAAATAAATTGAAATCTTTTAATAATAATGTTCTTAGCAAGCTCTCAACAGCGAGCTTTGATTCACAAGACCCCAATATAAACTATGGCACATTTTTTTCTACAGTATGCAAAGAATTCAATAAAGCATGTCCTGTAAAAAAAGTTACGATAGCTACTAAACCAAAATTTAGCGAATGGGCCACTGCTGGCATTAGAAAAAGCAGAGATATTTTATATAATTTGTATCACGAAAAATCATTGACTTCTGATCAGGCCCTTCATAATTATGTAAGAAACTATTCTAAGATATTCAAAAGAGTCTGCGCTCACGCTAAATCTAAATTAATAAGTAACAAAATTAGTATCTCTAAAAATAAAATAAAAGCTGTGTGGCAGGTAATTAACAAAGAAACTGGAAACACAAAACAGCGAGATCAGAATGAGTTAGCTCTAAAAATTGATAATGAAACCATTTCAGATAAGTTACAAGTTGCTGAGACTCTAGAAAATTTATTTACCAACATCCCAATAGAAGTTACGAAATCTCTCCCCTCATCATCTGTATTAGCTGAATCTCTTCTTAAAGAAAACTTCAGCAAGGACATTCCAAGTTTTGAATTCAAACCCATCTCTATTGCCACAATTAAAACAGCATTTAAAAGTCTTAATATAAAAAACACTGAAGACTTATGGGGGATTTCCGTTAAAGTTCTCGAAAATATCATTGACACAATTGCCCCTGTCCTAACAGGCATATTTAATCAATGTTTAGACAGCGGTACGTTTCCTGACTTAATGAAACATAGTTAAGTAGTACCAATTTTCAAATCGGGTAGTAAGAGTGATCCCTCTAATTATAGACCTATATCTGTGCTTCCAGCATTGAGCAAAATTTATGAAAAAATCATGCTGGACCAGATGTTATCACACTTTAACTCGTATGGGATTTTACATAGTCGACAGTTTGGTTTCACGAAAGGTAGGTCGACGACTGACGCAGGAGTAAAACTCATCAGTCACATTTTGGAATCCTGGGAGAATTCCCAGGACGCCATTGGCATTTTCTGTGACCTCTCAAAAGCGTTTGACTGCGTTGACCACAATACACTGATCTGTAAATTACACCACTACGGAATTCGTGGACAAGCTGCTGATCTTGTACTTTCCTATTTATCAAACAGGCAGCAAAAAGTAAACGTTAATGGGGCGACGTCCTCGGGGTCTCTAGTTAAGATGGGCGTGCCTCAAGGTTCAATTCTTGGCCCTTTTTTATTTCTAGTTTATATTAATGACCTTCCTTACCTGATGGCTAAATTCTCGGATATAATTTTATTCGCTGATGACACTTCTCTTATTAGTTCTACTTCTCTTCTCTTATAGAATAGATAGGAAAGATACGGATGTCTTACATGTCAATGATAGTCTAGCTGTTCTTTCGAAATGGTTTGCTGCTAATAATCTTTTACTCAATGCGAACAAAACTAAATGTCTTAAGTTCTCGTTACCAAATGTACCCCAAGTAGGTCTAAACTTAAAACTTGATGGCAAGAAACTGGATGCTATTTCGGAAACTGTATTTTTGGGAATTACTTTAGATTCAAAATTGCAATGGGGTGCTCACATTAGAGCTCTTTCAAGTAGATTAAGCTCAGCTGCTTACGCAGTAAGAAAAATAAGGCAGTTGACTGATGTAGCCACAGCTAGGTTAGTTTACTTTGCTTATTTTCACAGTATTATGTCTTATGGCGTTCTGCTGTGGGGATCGGCAGCTGACGTAGATTCAATTTTCATTTTACAAAAGAGGGCAATCCGCGCAATCTATAAAATGGGGCCTCGCGAGTCTCTTAGAAACAAATTCAGCGAAATTGATATATTAACTCTGCCTTCTCTTTACATCCTAGAAAATATCTTGTATGTTCGCAAAAACTTAGGCCTTTTCAAAAAACGATGCGATTTCCATAATCTGAATACACGTAGTAAAGATGAAATTGTGATTCCAAAATTTAGATTGACTAAAACTAGCAAGTCATTTCTAATAAACAGTATCCGCTTCTATAACAAGTTGCCAAAGTCGGTTACAGAACTTAGCGATGGAAAGTTTAAAACGCACATCAAACGTGTCCTTATCAAAAAAGCATATTATAAGATAAAAGACTACGTTGAAGACAGGGAAGTTTGGCATTAATTCCTTCTGCACATGTGGCTTCCCTGGTACCTCATTAACAGCATAACTATGTGAAAGTCTATTAACTGCTCTCAAATACAAAGTTCTTTTTAATTCTTTTTATTTTTACAATGCTGACATATTCTCGTCATTAATTGACATTATACATCAATTTTATTTAGGTTCATTTTATTTATGTACATTATTTTACATATTGTGAATGAGAGAACGTTGTAGGCCTTACTGACTGTAGATTTGTAGACGATTTTCTATTCTGTATTCGTCTAAGTACCTGGTACTTATTGATAGGCCTGCGCTGTCCTCCCATACATTTAATCTCTGTAATTTGAAAATATTGTTAAAGCCAATTATTTTTAAAAGAGTAACCGTGGAGTTTCTTGCCGGCTCTTCTCCATAGGAAACAACAATTTGGAACCGTGCACCTAGCTTCTGACGTTTCATAAGTGCCCATGCAGGTTTATATGAAATAAAAATATTTTGATTTGATTTGATTTGATTTGATATCAACTCATCAACACTGTTTTACTTTTTTATAAATTAAAATAATACAAAAATCTACATTTTTGCACTCCAACACCCGGCAACTAGACCACAAAACACAACAAACTTCCACACTAAACTTTGTTTACTGAAATCAACTAAATGTTAACTTACAATTTCCAAAAACCCGACATAACCTTATTCAAAATGGTATTTTAAATTTAAATTCCATACAGTCCACGCATGACATGAAGCGGCGCGTTCCGTTGCCCATTTATTTTACATGTGATGGAAAATTCCCTGAACGTGGGAAGGGTTTTAACGCGACACTACGTTCACGGGAACCCACTCCATACTTGTGTGTCGTGCAACTAACACGTGCCCAATTACCTCACTGGTCACACACATTGATAAAACTACTAAATCGTGATTGGTGGGATGGAGTCGCCGGTTATGCATGTGTGCATACGATGTGTTTGTTCGTACAGGGCCATTATAAGTGTGTTCGTGTATGTGTGTGTAATGTTTGATGGCAGACAGCATTCAGCGTCGTCATCACGACTGATTGGAACCACCTGCTGCCCGTACGATGGGTACTCCGACGCCTATTTTCTCGCTCGGGGAATCTTATGTTCGTAGTTACAGTGGTTTATCACTTTCGATGTTTAGAGTGAATCAAGTGTGTAACTTGAGTGTCGAGATTAATGTTACTGGCATAATATAGGATAAGTTTTTATCCAGTGCGCAAACTGTAACCATGAATTCAGCAATTTTGATTCTAAACCGCAGAAATTTTTCGTCGGTTACACAAAAAGAAAATCCGCTGTTTCATAGATAAATGTAATACCTACGCGGTCAAAATGTATGGAACAGCAAAAAAATTTTTATATATCCTACGAAAGCTTTCTGTGCTGGGGGGGGGGGGGGGGGTCTAGAATGATAATTGCTGAATTCATGGTTACGGTTTGCGCACTGGTTAAAAACTGATCCTGTATATTCGGACAACAAGTCATGTTATTCTTATTTTTTATGATAAAGTCACTCAGCAGCTTCAAATCCACTATAGCCAATTTACAGTATTTAAATCAATAAGCGTACAGGAACTTTGAAAGAAAGTACAAACATAGAAAAAGGTTTTTTTGATTCTTCTCAAATAGTTACTTATTTTAAACAATAGTTTTTAATTGTCTGCGTTATTACTGCAAATTTTAATTATCAGTGTAGCTACATGACAGTCACAATAAACTACAATTACTAAAAATAATAAACGATCGAAAGGTTCCTGATTGAGACAAGAGAGGGCACTGTAAGCAGTGCCCTCTCTTCTCTTGTCTCTCTCTGGTATCAAGGTACTACACAACCAATTTCAGTTTAGCTAGTAGTTGATGAGTAAACAGTAGTGTTTCCCTAAAGATCGGTAATTACAGCCGTCTTGTGTGGTCGCCGACGCGTGCTCAGTAACAAGGGGCTGACAACCTACCGCTAACGTTCAGAGTTACAAGTTCATCGCTCAATCCATCACGCTAGTTACTGTTTAGTAGTGTTTGTTGGTGAATGGAAATTAATGAAAACCAGTGTATATTCTCCTTTATAAGAAATACCCACCAACCTAGGGTAGGTTGGTGGGTATTTCTTATAAATTAAACCTATTTATGTACTAGTGTACCTGTTTTATTTATACCTAATTCATTAAGATAATTTATATTTGCATCTAATAGTTTTTATGTTTTATCTTTGTTCGTCTCAAACAAAGCACCTGCCATCTTCTCTTCACCCTTGATTGACTTGTAAAGAATGCCGAAGGCATTAAGTCTGCTTTTGTACCTTTTCTGAATACGAAAAGTTTAAATAAATAAAAAATAATTCGTTGAACACATTTCTACATCTAAACTGCGATCTAAATTAAAACATTTTCCATACCGTTCTATATAATATCCGACGAAAACTTAAAATGAAGAAAGTTTACCAATAAAGAATATAGTGGACGCGATGCGATCGAGTCGGAATAACTCGCATAATCCGAACTGACGGAGGGCTTTAATTAAAGAAACGCTCATGGCGGCCACCTGAAGCCATTGGGATTAGAAAAAGTATAACTGTTTGTGTATATTGGGTGGGTTCCGTGGAAACAATATCAACTGTTTAATTGTACACAATCATATCTTCAAAACAGATTTAAAACAGAAATATGTAGAAGGCAAAGAGTAACCGTTCCTTTTCAAATGATATCTTATTGAAATACAGTTACGAGAACAATACAAAGTTACAATACAGATACGTTTATCATTACTTAACTTTACCAACGTTTATAAATAAAGCTTGATAACGATTTTCCTCCTTTTTCTCTACTTGCCAACGCCATCCATAAATAATCTTAGCTGCTGCACGGAACAACCTACAATAATAATCCCCATAAAGTATAATGCGAGTGTGGACACTGTAACCAAAATATGAATACAAGCTTCATGTAATGGTATTTAAGATTGAGTTTACGTACGGTACTCTTAAAAGTAAGATTTAATGGCCGTCGAAATAATTTAATGACATTATACGAAAGCGTCCACAAACCACTCGGGGGATGCGCTTAATTGACTTAATTTATATTTATATAGAATACCGAGAGCTTCCGTATTTGTACGTTGAAGAATGTAGCAGGAAAATTAAATGCATTGGTGAAAATTTTGGTACCTATTTATCTAAAGTCGTAAGAAACAATTTGATTATTCAGGTGAGTAATGTCACAAAGATGTGTGTCTGCTGCACCCGAGGGTCCAGACAAGTGGCAATCACTTTCAAAGCGTTTGGGAAATTCTAAAACGACTTTCAACAAGATGGACCTAAGGTTGTCGGTCTGCCAGGGGTGCGGGTTTGTTTGAAAGAGACACCACAGCTCCTGGCATACGGGCTACTGAAGGAACACAGGTGGGTTTTAGTCAGTAAAAGTCTGACACGCCCTCCTGCTCCACCCAGAGCGGGAGAAGTTATTTGATGATTTCCCACCCGTAAAAATAAAAAAAAAAATAAAAAGATTGTCGGTAGCTTATGTCAATACAATTATGAATTTTCTATCATCCTTGTTCCTGAATGGCACATTGTATAGGTCATCTGGATTCTTTATCCATAACATATGACATAAAATGTTTTCATAAACAAAATATTTCTCAAGGTTCCAAAATATCAGAAACATAGCCAAGACGCACAGCTAGTGATCAAAAATATATTCATTGAAAAGCGCCGGCTTCTCTTAATTTCTCCCTGATATCTTTTTAATGGAGTATTACAAAAGCGTTAGGCGGGCTCCAGAGGTTATTAGATAAACAGTTCTAGTTTACGGTTATTTCATGCGAAAGTTTATTATTATGATTATTATTTATAATGTGGTTAGATTATCTCAATGAACTAACACTCGTTACTCACAATAACAAAAAAAAAAAAAAAAAAAACTCGGGTTGAGACACACAACTTACAGTAAAATAATGATATTATTGAGCATAGGTCTATATGAATATGTACAACAGAAATACACCTAAAGATAAAAAAAAGACATTGTAAAACTTAAAACGATCAACAATAACAAAGGAGCATATTATCTAATACCTTTAAACGTGCAATTCTTATATACATATATATATATAAATTATCTGAATCAGGGAAACGGCTCCAACGATTTTCATGAAATTTAGTATTTTGGTGGTTTCGGCGGCGATAAATTGATCTAGCTAGGTTTCATTTTAAGAAAACGTAAAACAAAAAAAAAAAAAACGAGCAAACGAGAAACTATCAACGAATACCTAAGTAAGTTTGCGCAACTAGTTTCGTAACGTAAATTTGGCTATATAGGACCTGATAACTGGGAACTTACATAACTTAGGGCCTAAGAACCTAAAGCTAGTTACATTATTAAGTTACCTACGTACTTATAAACAAAGAAACATTCAAGAGGTGTCATGGCATTGGGCACCCGGTTTGGATGAAGCTCCTTTCGCTTTGCACACTTGGCGATTGAGAACTTGGCGATTGAGAGCTAGTCCTGCCAGGGGTGCGGGTTTGTTGGAAAGAGATACCACAGCCCCTGGCATACGGGCTACTGAGGGAACACGGGTGGGTTTTAGTCAGTAAAAGTCTGACACGCCCTCCTGCTCCACCCAGAGCGGGAGAAGTTATTTGATGATTGCCCACCCAAAAAAAAAAAAAAGAGCTAGTCCGAAAAAAAGTGTAGGAAATAAGATAAGAAACATAAAAAAGTCTGCAACTGAACTGCGCCAAACATACACATTTCAATTCTGCAGTGAATACTTCTAGGCAAGCACCATCTGGTTAGACATTGATCAACACAAACCTTCTAAGTCTTGATAAAAATATATAAAACATATTTTAAAAAGCTCTTTTCACAAATTAAAATGAAACCTCAAAAATACGTAATAACTTAAGGCAGCTCTTAAAGTACTCTTTAGGTTTACAAGATTCTCAAACATAATTACAATTCGCCGAATAATTTCGAATCAAAGGACGTTGCCCTCATCCCAATCAGCCGAGATCAGATCAAACAGTGATTACAGACTCCGACGATGTTTGCACTCTTAATAGATCTATGACAGTCGAAACTTTTCAGGGCAAACTCCAACAATAACTCACCATGCTACCAATCGAAAACGTTCTTTAACTTTAAAGAAATAGAGGCTGTGGTAACGGTAATGAATTTTGTAAATGCAGCACTTATCGAGTTTGTATTCCAAAGATTTGATCAAACAAAGTCTTTGATTGAGTTAGTGTATCGTTGTTCTTATGTCGAGGTTTGTTCAGTTTTTCAAATGGTTAAGTATAAAATAGCGATTTTAAGACGCTCTTCGTTTTTAGGGTTCCGTACCTCTAAAGGAAAAAACGGAACCCTTATAAGATCACTTTGTTGTCCGTCCGTCCGTCCGTCCGTCTGTCAAGACCGTTTTTCTCAGGAACGCGTGGAGGTATCAAACTGAAATTTCTATATGATACTTAGTTCTACTGTCCCTGGAAGCTGTAGAAAAATCAACCTTCTAAGTCAACGCAATCAAAAGATACAGCCATTTAGGCCGCAAAATTCCGCAAATTTTCGAAACTCGCACGGGAATCAAAACCTACAGGGTACTTCCCGTGAACTTAGAATCTTGAAATTTTGTACGAAGTCACGTCTTATAGTACAGATATAGGAAAAATTACGAAAACCGAAATTTTTTAGTTTCGTCATATAAAAAAAATATTTTTGACAATTTTGAACTTTTACTTATATACCCACAGGTTTGTACGGAACCCTCGGTGCGCGAGTCCAACTCGCACTTGACCGGTTTTTTTGACTATTGTATACCTACGACAAATCCATCGGAAAAAATGACACAAATACCAACAAACAAACAAAAACACAAAAAAAAAACAAACAAATTTTTATCATGGCATGTGTTGTAAAATATACATATTCCCGGTATTCCCCCACCATCGATACACTATGTTCTTGTGCAATACTTCATTGTTCTAGACCCAGCGCTTCAGCCTGTGCGTTGTCTTTCAGGAAGTGAATAAATGATTTTTTATTTTATTTAGTAGGTGGAACGTTATTTTGATATAAAAACTAAACCGTTCTGAAATTCAAATTCAATAAAATACATTTAGTCATCAATATCCAAAATGGATCTACGGTCATCGTCACCACAAACCAATTAAGTGGTATATACTATTTATTACCTTATTGTAACTACATTATTTTGTTGGTCGGCCACTCAGAATTCTGACTATACCCGAAAGAATTTTCTAAAGGCGTGGACTGACATGCAACGTTTGTTTGTGATGTATCATTCGAGGCGAGCTTGGTCACAAAATGATACATAAGACGCGGCGTACGCTCGCTTCGAGTACTTGACTCAAGCAAAACAAGTTAGAATAGGTTGAATAAAACTTGTTGGTAAACTTGCGCTCGCAATGATTGCATTGAGCGGCTCGGTTCGCTGTACTGACACTGTAGCGCGTTATCAAAATTCCATGCAGTACAAACAAACGTTACAAGTCATTTCCGCTTAAAGAGTGTCGTGTGGCAACTGCAACCGGCGGTTGATCATGCACTATAAGACAGTTTTCTTCCAAATTCTCAGTAAAATGACGGGCATGACTAACTCTATAGGTATTATGTATACCTATGTATGTGGATTTTATGAGGGTAGAATGAACACTACTCTCGCAGACATTGGTTCGCCTGTTTAGTTGTACGTTATTTCTTTTGATTAACTTTGCCTGCGTTAAATACAAATTGCGACTTCGTAATACTAACTGAACTAGTATTATGGCAAGATATTACAACTCATTTAGGAAGCTCAGAAAAGTTACCGTTTAAAATAAAGGCACGTTTAGTTACTTATTTAGAAAATGTTTTCATAAAATAATCATTCTGTATATTCACACACGTATTTTCACGACTGAATAAGAATTTTCCTTGTCGGGTAATTAAGTAGGTATTAAGGTACCCCAGTTTGTTAAGACTCTTTACAAGATCATTAATGATACCTCAAAAATTCAACGTTGGAGAAAATCGTAGAATTTAGCACGAGCTTTGGTAACACTACTGACTTCAAAGGGCAAAGCTTGCCTTGACTGGCGTAAGCTCCTTTGCAGCCACTTTGTTAGTGACATGTTACCTTGTTCCTAATAGCGTAAGGTTTATATTAAGTCTTCTGAGGTGTAGCTTTTGAACATGATAAGTCAGTATTTTTTAAGAAGAGGTGTATTGCGTCCTTGTGTGTAAGTCGTCAGAAATCCACGTTCGACTGTGCGGTAATGTGAAAGTAAAGAAAATTACTACCTATATCTTTTTTCTTTAATATACAAACACTTTGATCTTGTCCGTGATATATTTCGTTAATATGTCCGCGTGAATATTAAAAAACAAACCATTTCTCTGTTTCGTCCCCTTAATTTTTATTGCAAAAAAAAAAAACATTTTGAACAAGTTAAGATCTTATAAATAAATAAATAAATAATTACCAAATCTTGTCTAGAAAAATCTTAACATCTAACTATCAATTTTTCATTTCCACAAAACAAATCAATTCCGCTAATTACCTTACCGCTGTTTATTAAAAAAATAAACAATAATTTTGCTGGTAAGCAGCTGGTTTTGATTCATGAGTTCTAAGGAACTCAGTCAGGAGTCAGTTTGTGAGTTCTAGCGAACACACTATGATGAAAACTAAAGTCTCAAAAACCAACCGTTTTGTTTTGTTCTTTGAAAAACTAGAGTAGAAGGAAGAAAGATCATCTTGCATTTGACACGTGCGCTGTAAAAATAACACACTATTCACAGTTGAGCAGCCACATTCAAGCAACTCTATAATATACAAAAGCAACTATCTCAGCTCAGTTTAACCCGCATTATAGTCCTCGAGATCTTTCTACAAACAGTGTATCGTCTCTGGTGCGATCTAGCGTGAAGGTGAAGATAAGTGTTATTTTTCTTTGTAGTTCGCTTGCCATGTAAACAAGGCACAGGGTCGGATCGATCGCGACGCCGACATTTGAATAAAATATATTCTGCGACATGGAAACGCACTCGGTTTTTTAATGAGAACTTGAAAGTTGTTTTGTTTCTAGACATTCTAGATAGTAACTTCTTCTTCACCTCATTTTGATTTCTAAAATTATTAGTAACAGATAGTTCGGTTTACATAGAGCTACTGATGTCTGGATCGTGTATTAGGAGGCACGTTGAGAGTCTTAGTTTTAAGTACTAAATAAACCCAAACGAATGTTTCAAATAAAATTATTTGCCGTCAGTTAAAGGCGTTTGGTGTACTTTTAAGTACAGAGCCGGAATGCTTTTAAAAATATAAATCGCGAATGAAAACATAAAGTCACTTTCAAGTCTAATTTTGTTTCTCATCATCATTTCAGCTGATAGACGTCCACTAGTGGACTTCTCCAAGCACCGCCATTTCGACCGGTTCTGTGTTTCTCGCATCCAGCGAATTCCTGCGGTCTTCACAAGTTCATCGGTCCACCTTTTGGGAGACCTTCCTATGCTACGTACGCGGTGACCTCTACAGAGCCTTTCAACCCATCGGCCATCTGTTCTGCGAGCAATGTGCCCTGCCCACTGCCACTTAAGTTTGACAATTCTTCGGAATATGTCGGTTACCTTGGTTCTCCTGCGGATCTCTTCATTTCTGATTCGATCGTGTTGGAAAACTCCAAGCAGAGCCCTCTTCATTGTCTTTTGGGTTCCTTCTTATGAGGCTCATTGCGAGCAAGCACGTTTTAGTGCCATGTCATCACTGCCAATGTTGCACTGACAGTAAGTTATTGGCAATTTATAAAATTGCCAAAAACCTATTGTAACATATACCTCTTTCGCCAACCTTAGGAGTGGTTTCAAATGGTGACAAGTATTCACGACATTACAAAATAAAGACAACATAGCATGGCGTAGTCTTGACGTTCACGACCTACACTACTACCTACCAGCAAGACAAACGCATTAGTCTGCTAAGTATTGGCGCGGAGAGTAATGGCGCCCGCGCGTGTGGTGAATGCGAACATTATAAACTCTAACAGCTGGCTGACCGTTGCCGACTGTACCGCGGTCTGCAGGTAATGGACCTCCTTATGTAGCCGTACGGAATATTAAATGATCACCTTATTGGTGTAGTTGCTGAAAGTGTGACGGGTTGTCTTAAAAGGCATAAGTTGCGAGATTTGATAGGAAATACTCAGATAAATCCATATTGGAACCTAGAACTAAAATAAATATATATACGACGACTATCTGTAAAGACGTCGACTTGTTTCTCGGTATTTTCCGGTGCACAGTGATTGACAGAAAGAGATTTTTATTGCTATCCTAAAAAAAATTTACAGACAATTTACTTTAACAAATCAGTACCACCATATCACAGTATTACACCGTCATCATTTGAACAGTTCCCAAAGCCCCTGCCTTTATGCCCGAGCCCTATCGTTGTGGTGATGAGGGTCACCTGAGCAGAGAGCCAACACCGGGTGACAGACAGTGCCGATACGCAAACGATCGTGTTATTATCTTGATGGTTAGTCGACAGTTTGTTTGAGGACTGAATATTAATTGACTGGTCGATCAGTGATGGATTTATGTGAGTTGACTATGGAAATAGGGATGGTACGCTGAGGTAACCCGTGATATTTTCTTGGCTTTTTGTAATTTGATTAAAATATAGTTCTCGTTTCTCTATAAATTTACAGAATCACAATCCTTAGAATCATCAATACTCCAGCTTTAGTAAGAACAGGCCTCAAAATTTTTAATTTCATGAAATAATCGTGCAATAGGACATTTTATTTTATATTTATTTGATAAAAGTTAGGGCTGCAAAATTCAGCAAACACTGCTCTTTTTCATACGAGTAAGTAAACGTTGTCCAAATTCAAAGAGATATTTCTTGTTTTTTTTTCCTTCCGAAGTTATTCACATTAGTTTGAACCTGTGTGAAAATCTGTAAAATGTTTCAACGCTTAGCATAAGCATAATCAGCCTACAATATATTAATATTGTAATATTGATGGGACACTGGCGTCTCGGTGACAGGAAGTTGGCCGTAATCCACCACGCGAACCCAATGCGGGTTAGTAGATGTCACATGTCTTCGAATTTTTGGTTCTAGTACATGCCGGTTTCCTCGAGATATTTTCCTTCGCCGTTTTGAGAGCAGTGGTGATGAAATAATTTTTACAAAGGAAAGCGCTTGCCTGGTTTTGAACCTACCACCTACAACTCGTAAGTCCACTGTGACTGGGCCACCACTGATCTTCACAACTGGTGTTCCAACACACAAACAAAATGAAATTTGTTAAATTTCAACACTGCCAAAACTTGTATATTCGTCGCGGCTCAAAAGACCGGCCAGGACAAAACCGCAATATTCATATTTCGTATAACACTCTTTAAACACACCAACTTTTAGCATCGCAGAGCTGCTTAAAATGCTAAAAATAACGAGCCTCCGACATTTCTGCCCACAGAGAGATTAAAACCTTTTTTGCTCGTTTTCGTAGGAAATAACTGTTGCTATGTGGCTTTAATTAAAGGCCACATGGCTGTAATAATTGTTCGTTAAGATATTACGCGGTGGTTTCGTTGTGGAACATAGCGTCATTGCAAATTTAAAATCTCCTATGTGACAATTTTGGAAAAAAGGAGTTATGCATATATTTTAAAAGCGATTTTTTATACCTACACATTACAAAGACTCCTATGTGTATCGTTAAAGTGTTCGCTAATTTGAAAAGTCTCACCGTCTACATTTTATTGTCCATTAAAAACTCCTATGTGCCTGATGTTCAACATATGAGATTTTAGTATCAATTTTAATAAAATAAACAATTTTTAAATTAATTATTTTATGTCCTATGTGATCGCCAATCGTGCACTGCAGTTAATTTCGCGCCTATTTTGTGCTAGAAAGTTAGCGCAATATTACGGAATAAATGCATTGGAGTGAAATCGATAATATTAGTAATACTTACGTCAAATGAAAAGTTGCGTTACTAGGTCAAAGCCACAGTGTTGTTTTATTTACAGTTAATACTTTGTTGTTCGGGCTTGTGCTATTAATAAACATGTCTTAAAATTATGATAAAGGTCGTAAAGGTTTTGAAGCGAAAGAATATAGCCATTCATCATCCGCGTAAAGATCAATGTGACACTTGTTGCACTTTCAAGCAAGTAATATTTCACAAAAAGATGATCATATACTTAAGAAGAATGAAGCTCGTCAAGCAAGAAAATATGCCATAGAATCCCTAAACGAAAAGGTGGTAGTGATTACAGCAGATATTCAAAGCGTTTTGCTTGCACCTAAGCTTTTGGCCAGTTCTTTATATTTATAAACATAAATTACAGTGTCATAATTTGACGGTCTATGACTGTAGGACGAAAAAAGTAATTATTTAATATTAGCATGAAGTTGATGATGGGCCTTATCAGAAGGCTTAAAGTCACTCAAAGGGTAATGGAGAGGGCTATGCTTGAAGTTTCCCTACGTGATCGAATCAGGAATGAAGGGATCCGCAGGAGAACCTAGGCAACCGACATAGCCCGAAGAATTGCAAAACTTAAGTGGTATTGGGCAGGGCACATTCCCACATGCAAATAAATTTGAACAGATGGCCGACGGGGCCGAAAGAGTCTGGAGTGGCTACCGCGTACCGGAAGACGTAGAGTGGGAAGGCCTCCCACAAGGTGGACTGATGACCTTGTGAAGGCCGCGAGAATCCGCTGGATGTAGGAAGCACAAGACCGGTCGTAGTGGAGGAGCCTGGGGGAGGCCTATGTCCAGCAGTGGACGTCTTTCGGCTGAAATGATGATGATGAAGTTGATGGTAGTGTATCTGCCAATGAGTTCACCTCTAGCTTAATTGATTACTTATCAGACACGGCGCCGGATACCGAACTAGTTATCGTAAATTCTGATGGATTTGGCCATCAAAATAGAAACCGGATTTTGTCAAGCACTTTAAGTGATTTATCCCAAAGCTTGTCTCTTCATATCGAGCAGTTGTACAGTGTCCACTCAAAAATTGAACAATAATACATTAATTGCCTTCTATTTATGCACCCAGTGACAACGTTACAAGAATGCAGCAAGCTCGCCCTGGAAATCCTTACAATGTCAAATCTTCACACTACGACTTCTTCCTTAATTATGAAGAACTTGAGTCGAATTTTAAGACCATAAGACGGGTTACACGGCTTAAAGTTCGACTCAAGTTGAAAGAAAAAAGGGGATCCAGTTGTAGTTGACATACGAGGGCTCAATTATTTACTGATCTGTTTTATATATGTAAGTTGCGTCATAATGGCGAACGGTCCATGTTACCTCAGCGAAGAGCTAGTCGTGAATGCGCTCAAAATCACAATTTGCCAGAGTTGGAAAGCGTAATTGATAAAGATTATCCATCCATTTTATGATTCCACTATATTTAATCCTGGCAATTAAAATTTAACATAATTTACTAACTGTTTGTTTCAGTCTCCAGTCTTTAGATTTTATCTTATTTTGCATTTAATTAATAAATAATATGAAAGAATAAGACTATAGTTTTATTTTTCTGATAACATGTAAAGCCACTTATGTGACAAAAAGTTGCAACTGAAATTTCCTATGTACAGAAAAATAATTAAATTTGTGTAAAAGAAACCATATTTCTATCCTTAAGCACTAAAGATAGAATCACTTATACATAGTTTCAGCTCAAAATAAAATACTCTGAGAATTGATACCAAATTTTCGGTTTCATAATAATATGTTTCTTGAATTCAAATCGTAACAAACATGTGACCGCACTACGGCGATCAACAACTTTCCACGTTACTTGGCAATATCACGATAAATCTCTTCTGAGAGACGTGTTGATTTCAATTTGAAAAGTTCGGTTTCTGGTATCAATGTATTAAAAGTTCTCATAACATCCGAACATGTAGAGATAGGATTAAAAACCCTTCCAATATCGTTTGATATCATTCACAGAAGCCGTGTCCTTGATATGTATATACCCTTTCCGATATACGTTGGGTTATTGGAAAAACACCAACAAAGACTTAAGAGGTCATTTATGTTTTTACAATAACCCTGTATACAACGTGTATCGGAAAGGGTATATACATATCAAGGGCACGGCTTCTGTGAATGATATCAAACGCTATTGGAAGGGTTTTTAATCCTATCTCTACATGTTCGGATGTTATGAGAATTTTTAATACATTTATACCAAAAACCGAACTTTTTTAGTTAGTTTATATATAAAATGATCCTTATTCTTTCTATGCAAATAAAGAACTATTCTATTCTATTTCTACACATAGATTTTAAATTTACAACGACGTGGATTTGCGTGGATCGCATTAAAGCGCAATTATAATGTTCTTTTCTATTAGCACATCAATCTACGAAAAATTGTGAAACGACGATGACGCGTAATTTACATGCTACGGCGTAGCTGACGTTGCAACAATATCACGTTAGCTACGCCGTAGCAACTGCCAATGCATGTCAATCTGTACACATCGTACTGATTTTGGTTCTACATAGAAGTAATATAATAGAAGCAAAATTTCAAACTATTTCATGTCCTTTTAACCTTATTGAGACACGTGTACAAATAAACGCATAACACATATATTAAATCCCCAATACCTAGGTTTGATTCTAACAAGTTTAGTAGACCGCATCGCAAACACAGACCAGCTCAACGAAGTTCTATCCTTTGCTATTATTTGCACGCTTTCAGCGGTATTTGATCAGTGCTGTCCCACGGCGCTTTAAGATTCAAAATAATAATGTTGGTTCATTTTGAAAGGATCTTTCGAAGATTTGTTTCTGTTTGGGCGGAAAAATGAAAAAATGATATTGCTTGGTTTCTGAAAGGATCATTTCAGGAGTACACAACAAACACTTGAAATTAAAACATCTGTGATATATTTCTTTTTCCATGAATAAGACCTACACAGGGCGGCAGGGACATCGACGCGCAAACTCTAACCATGGATTCAGTCCATAATTCTGAAACACTCAATGTAGAAATTTTTCGTAGGTTATTAAAAAAAAAAACCTATTCTTTACAGTTCGACCACGTAGGTGTTCAACTTTTTATGGAATAGCTTATTTTTTTTATTACCGTCTAAAACATTCTAGGCTAAGGGGTATAGAATCATGTGCTGAATTCATTGTTATGGTTGCTGTATAGCTGTATTATGTGTTTTTTTTTTTTGTGTGGGAAATCATCAAATAACTTCTCCCGCTCTGGGTGGAGCAGGAGGTGTGTCAGACTTTTACTGACTAAAACCCACCCGTGTTCATTCAGTAGCCCGTATGCCAGGGGCTGTGGTATCTCTTTCAAACAAAGCCGCACCCCTGGCAGGCATCGGCCCTTGCGGGTCCCATCATTTTTGTGCTGACATCTCTTTGAGGCGCGCGTGGAACACAACGCGCCGTCGACTTGGGCTTGGTCCTTACCGGACAGCGAGCTACCCATTACTCGCCGTTCGCAAGCTCATGCCTACGGTGGCCGGAAATCGGCCTGGGATTCCCGACGCCCAGGGCGTCTCCGTATCCTGCGGCGGCTAGGGTCGCGAGGGCGAATATGCTGCTTCTCTCTAACGTGCGCCGCCTCCCTCTTCGCGAGCATCACTGCTTCGCTGAAGGAGTATTATGTGTGTTAGTCTGTAACTGCGCATCTATATGTGCTCTGCCAATCCGTTGAACAAAACATAAACATTTGCTACTATGTATTAACAACTCAAACTCAAAGCATTTATTTCAATTAAACCTCTTATATTGTCAGGAGGCCAAACGCTGGGGCGTAACTCCGCTGCCATGAGAAATCGCGGCACAGCGGACAGAGCTTCCGGCGGGATCTCATAGATACATGGAGAACGCCACGCCACGATTGCGGCGGTAAGTCCCCTCTTTAAGGAGTGGCTTAGGAGGCGGCATGGGGTCCTCACCTTCCGCCTGACGCAGGTTTTCACCGGACACGGCTGTTTAGGGAGGTTCCTGTTTCGCATAAGGCGAGACAAAACGCCCGGGTGTTTCCACTGCGAAGATCACCCTGAGGACACGGTGGAACATACGCTGGAGGTCTGCCCGGCTTGGCCGGAGCACCGCGTGTCCTCGTGGAGGCGATCGGCGGCGGCGATCTCTCGCGTCTGACCCTGGTCCAGGCCATGGTTCGGAGCGAGAGTGCAAGGGTAGCCGTCACCTCCTTCTGCAAAGCAGTGATGCTTGCGAAGGCCCAAGGCGGCGCACATGAGGGAGAGGCAGTATATGCGCCCTCACGGCCTTAGACTCTGCAGAAGACGCCCTGGGCGTCGGGAATCCCAGGCTGATTCCCGGCCACCGTAGGCGTGGGCTTGCGGACGACGAGTAATGGGTAGCTTGCTGTTCGGTAAGGACCAAGCCCAGGTCGACGGCGCGTTTTGTTCCACGCGCGCCTCAAAGAGATGTCAGCCCAAACCGATGGGGTACGCAAGGGCCGATGCCTGCCAGGAGTGCGGGTTGTTCGAAAGAGATACCACCGTCGCTGGCACACAGGCTACTGATGGAATACGGGTGGGTTTTAGTCAGTAAAAGTCTGACACAGTCCTGCTCCATCCAAAGCGGGAGAAGTTATTTCATGATTTCCAACCCAAAAATAAAACATTTACATTATTGAATGCACTTTGAATTGTCAAAAAGTCGATCAGTTGGAAAATTGAAGCTAGGTGCCCATTCCAAAAGGTAGATCTCTATGGAGAAGAAAGGGCAAGAAACTCCACGGACACTCTTTTAAATCAAGTTGGATATTACAAAATCTTTGGAACATTATTCTTGTTGCTTCGGTATGTGAGGAAAATAATATAAAAATTAAGCCCTGGAAGTTAGGAGACGACACCATCATCTTCCTACTCGTATCTCAATTTTCAGTGTCAACGCAAGATGTCTTCTGTCATACATCTTCATCTCAATAGTCACCGTCTTTTTCGACATATTTTACACATAATATTATACATACATAAACTCACGTCTTGTTCCCATGGGGTTAAGCAGAAACTACAGAATTCACCTGCTACAATTCTTACCTGCCCCTTTTGCTTCGTAGACATATTTTATTTGCTTCTATTATCAGTAAACATAAATAATGTCACCTGTGCCTAGGATTATCTATAAGCCATATAAATATTTGTGTTTATCAATTAAACCGCGGTTAGAAGAGCTAGCGAGAAAGCCGTTTTCTTTCCATCCATATTTCCAGAGACCCACGGAATGTAAAAAAAAAAATGTTCTTTGGTGTTGATACAGAACACTTACATAATAAAATTTAAGCGTATCATTTACTACATATTTCGATTGTTTTATTCGAATAAACTTTACACGTTCCGTGAAATTGAATTATTTCCGCATCACATGCTTCCGACGTTCATTGTATAACTTAATTTTATGACAATTGCATTGCAAAGTTATGCGGTTGCTGTTCCATTTAGTAGATACTATTTTTTTTACGAGATAGAATAAGAGACAGTATTACTTTCTAGAATAGGATAAAAACCCTATTGTATAGCTATTTATAAATACAGCTGATAATAACGTGTTTCTGCACCATTCTCCTTGTGTGTCTTACCTAAAAGTACTTCTACTACTTTTAGTTTTAATAAAAATAAAAAACAACAACTAAGGAACTCTCTGCTAAGCTTTTTTCGCAATTAACAGTATCTAATAATGTTGATGTCTGTAAACCAGAAAAGCTTGTGGAGCTGCGGTTAAAAGATACGCCGTTTTATGAGTACTCCGTGCAAACTTACGGACGACTCCGGATAAACTCCGAATTTCTACGTTTCAAGTATTTAGCAGTAATTTCTTAATATTAAAAGTATCTTTTACCTTTGTCGTGCAATTTTTTGGTGAAGAAAAAGCCATGGAAGGGATTTTTATAAAAAAATATATTTATCAACATATTTCATCAAGTCTTAAAAGTATTCAATATAAACATTATTTTGTTAAGTTAAACTTGCATTAAAATGCTTACTCTGGCTGATATACAAAATATCTATTTAAAACGAATAAACCAGTAATAATATAATATCTTAACCGAACTAAAACGGTTAACAAACTAAAAATGGCGTTGAAAAAGTAGCTAGCAGTTTATGTGGCCAAGAGACTGGCGGCATACCCAGGTACATGGCAATACTCAACCCTTGGCAGAAGTAAAAGTCAGCCGTTTGGAGATTTTGTTGAACAAACAGCACTCGGACACGTCCAGAGGGTTTCAACCCCAAACAGCTTGAAAATATAAAATATCGATAAGGTTATATTCCGCAGCCGCAGCAGCAGCGCCAGCACTGCCAGCATAGCACTCTGAGCCAGGAAGATGGGATAAAATTAAAAACAGACAAACCTATCCGCATAATACAGTACATACTATGGGTAAAAAGAGGTTGAACAAGATGCTTTTACTAGGGTTTGTTAACAAATGTTCCTAGGGTTCCTGATACAGCTGTAGCCGTTGTATTTCTCCGATACTAGATTTAGTAGCTTTCATCGATTATGCCTTTGCAGTTTTGAGCAGTATACACAGCCAGTATTAGACGACATCTTAAACTATTTTGCAATTTGCCACAAATGTTCTTAAGGTTTTTTTTTTGGTTGGGAAATCATCAAATAACTTCTCCCGCTCTGGGTGGAGCAGGAGGGCGTGTCAGACTTTTACTGACTAAAACCCACCCGTGTTCCTTCAGTAGCCCGTATGCCAGGGGCTGTGGTATCTCTTTCGAACAAACCCGCACCCCTGGCAGGCATCGGCCCTTGCGGGCCCCGTCACGTTTGTGCTGACATCTCTTTGAGGCACGCGTGGAACACAACGCGCCATCGAGTTGGGCTTGGTCCTTACCGGACAGCGAGCTACCCATTACTCGTCATCCGCAAGCTCATGCCTACGGTGGCCGGAAATCGGCCTGGGATTCCCGACGCCCGGGGCGTCTCCGTATCCTGCGGCGGCTAGGGTCGCGAGGGCGCATGGACTGCCTCTCCCTCACGTGCGCCGCCTCCCTCTTCGCGAGCATCACTGCTTCGCTGAAGGAGGTGACGGCTCCCCATGCCCTCTCGCTCCGTACCATGGCCTGGACCAGGGCCGGACGCGAGAGATCGCCGCCGCCGATCGCCTCCACGAGAACACGGCGGTGCTCCACCCAAGCTGGGCAGATCGCCACCGTGTGCTCCACCGTGTCCTCAGGTTGATCTTTGCAGTGGAAACACCCGGGCATTTCGTTCCGCCTTATGCAAAACAGGAACCTCCCGAAACAGCCGTGTCCAGTGAAGACCTGCGTCAGGCGGAAGGTGAGGACCCCATGCCGCCTCCCAAGTCACTCCTCAAAGAGGGGACTTACCGCCGCAATCGTGGCGTGCCCAGCACTGGGTTGTGACAATCGCGTTCTCCATGTCGCCATGAGATCCCGCCGGAACTCCGTCCGCTGTGCCGCGATTTCTCGTGGCAGCGGAGTTACGCCCCGGCGTTTGGCCTCCTGACAATATAAATGGTTTAATTTAAATAAATGCTTTGAGTTTGAGTTGTTAATACATAGTAGCAAATGTTGATGTTTTGTTCAACGGATGGGCAGAGCACATATAGATGCGCAGTTACAGACTAACACACATAATACAGGTTGGTAGGGATACTGACGAGCAAACTATAACAATGAATTAAAAAAAAAAAACATTGAGCATATTTATTTTGAGTTATTTTGGCCAATATTTTTGTTGTTTCTCTCCATGCCTTCGTAGTTAGACTCCAGAATCAGTTTTTTAATGAAACATGTTTTTGTGCTAAACAAATTGGAATTTCGACTTATTGTGAAAAATAGAGGGTCGGGCGAATGCGCTGGCAGCGTTACGTCTTAGGCAAATTGTAACCCGCTTAATTTTTTCATAAATATGACCTATCTTTTAAATGGCCAAACATTACTCTAGCACTGAAATTCTCGTAGTTATAGCGTCTGAAATCTTACATGTTTTTGATGGTCAGAAATATTGAACTTACTACCAGTACTCCGAGCGGAAAGACCTTTTCACGTCAAAAAATGAACAGAAATCACGAAACACGCAAAAACGAATGCTGAAGGCAAATGGCCCAGGTTAACTATCCCATCCCGTAAAGCACTTTCACTAAAAAACAATCACAACCGGTAGCCGTCGCCCGGTACACAGTAACATCCGCATCAATTCCAATCCATTACGATCGGTCCTGTAGCCGTATAGATGTAGAAGCTTTTGGTCAGCAATACACGTGCCACTATGGCGATTATACAGAGTCATGCACGATTGTTTTGTCACGATTATTGGTATTCAATTGTGCGTCTCAGACCCAGAGGGTGTGAACCCGGTGGCTATAGTTTCAAGTTTAACAGCTTTATTTGGTCGTTTGCTTGATACATTTTAGCCCGGCAACCCACAAGTCGTCTTGGCATTAGGAGCCATCAGCATTCAATACAATCTCCATTACCGAATCTCCTGCGGCCTTCGGACAGTTCGGATTCTGTATCTTGTACGTTCTACGGACGGTTCTGCAGCATGCTCCTAAACACTAAGGGGCTAAACAGCCTAAAGATTGTTGATGCATTAAAAAAAGTATGAATCCTTTTCTTCTTCCCTGGCCGAAACTGAAGTCCAGACGGCCGTGGCCCTGATAGGTATCTGTGGCGACACTGTGTGAGTCTTTGCCTCTGTTTGGGTTATGTCTGCTATACTGTACTAACTAAGCTATGTGGCGTTCCTCGTTACCTGATGTTCAGCATGTGGGTAGAGCGGTGAGTCCCATCGCAAACTCCTGTCGCAAATTCGTAGCTTTATTCGTTTTTATTTTTAACCAAAATGAAGGCCAGGACTATCCATAATATCTAGGAATCTCAAATGAAATTCTCCGTTAATTCCATAACCATTTCAATAGAAAATATGTCCAGATACGTTCCGCTCGAGGGACAAATATAGTTATTGAAAAGTTGGTGAGTTCCACGCGGGAATCGCATTCGCTCGTGATCGCTACAGATCCTAAGCACTTTGCCCAAACTGGATATTGAAGTCAGGACCTTATGCTCAGCAGTTGCATTTAACCACAAGCCCAAAGAAGCAGCCTAGATTATAAGTTCATCCATACATATTAAATATGCAAAACCACCTTTAAGTAATTTACATAACGGTTCGTGGCTAGCAAAGAAACTTTAATCATCATTGGCTTCAGAAACTGTTTCCAATCTTATGTTTTGATTACGGCTTCCAGTTGAGTTTTATATCACTGCATTAAATGAATACTAAACCGAGTTACCATAACTGTGGCGGACATTAAGGTGCAAATCTAAACCGCAATGGAAATCGGATTAATTTCAATACTGAGTAAATATCTGTTGTCGATTTATTGCACTTTTGAATGTTGAATTTACGAGGGTGTTATAGACCGACCGACAGATAGACATACATGACGGAATCATTATGGTTCCTAGTTCGAATAAAAACCCAATAAAAGTATCCACCTAGTCTAGTAGTAGAATATGTTCTTACTTTTATTTTTTCTTTCTTAGAATATGTTCTGTACCTTTTTGTCTGCGCTTAATAAATGTATTTTCTTTCTTTCATATTAATTATTTCATTTTCTTTGAATCTTGTTTAATGTTGATCACAAGATTGTTCAAAGAAGTTTTGCTTTAATGTTTTTACAATTTTATCTTAAACAGATCTGCATAAAAAGACTCAAAGAAATCCATCTACCATGGAATTTAAACTGAATTTGCCCTTTTTACCATTGAAACATTGATGAACAATAAAAAACATGGAAACATTGGCACGTTTGTATGTACGGGTTCGCTGAAGCCCCGGGCAGTCTCAATTAACACAAAGGAAGTATGTTCCTATTCCCTTTTTTCGACTCTATTTAAAACTGAATTAATGAGTATGTCTCTCTGTTACATAGTATTAGGAATACTCTTTACGGAACGGTAGATTATGCTGTTGTGTCTTTTATGTCAGAGAAACTTGAAGAATCTGGCTAAAATTTCGAATAAGCTTTAGATCAACCCGCAGGTACAAAAGTAGGTCGATTACTGATTTAAATTTTTGTTTTACATACAACAATCGATCGTAATTTTTACGAAACAGATTTTCCTTGTTATAGTCCTCATCATCATCATAATCATCATCATCATTTCAGCCGAAAGACGTCCACTGTTGGACATAAGCCTCCCCCAATGTGCTTGTGCATGGGGGGTTTACCATAAATGCCACGCTTGGCAGGCGGATTGGCGATCGCAGTATGGTGGAAAATGCATAGAGAACGCTGCTGCCCATTCTCTAGTAAATCCCTTTGTCGCCTCTTACTATAATGGATGGTGCTATTCTTTGCGTCCAGCACCACATGGAACATGTGTGTGAACAACTTTTTATAGTACAAAAATGAAAATCCACTTCGCCTAGATTTACGTATTCCTTACAAAACCCAATAGGTACCCAAACTTAAAGTGGGGTTCACTATTAGCCGGGCATCCGCGACGCAAAAAAAAACGTACTCTTTCCGACTTAAGCACCATCTCCACTAACGCAAATACTCGTAGGTATTACAGAGAATGTTAGAATTTGATTTTATATCAGAAAGTATCGACTGTACAGAATGTAAACGAATACTTTTCGAGAATACGAACACGCTGTCTTACGGGATCTCGGGTAAATATTCCCAACTACAAACAATCCTTCAATTGAGGAAAATTTAACTTTATCTCACCGGAATAGAGATCACGAAGAGTGTACTAAAAAGGCTGTTGAAGACTAAACCCTAGGATGCTGGAAATCCACTGTAAAATGTCCCTTCATACATTGTAATAAGAATCTTCCATTAGGCGGTATTGTTGCGGGTACCCCACGTGTCCCGATTGTAGGATATTTGTATTGATAGTTTTCAAATAAATATCTTGTAGTATCGCGCGGTTGATATTCAAGATGCGTAGAGAAGGGCCGTATTTTTGTATATATTTACTATAATATATTATGTTTTGTCACGTAGTTCTGTAATGCGGGTTAGCGGGACCGTGTGAGGTGGTTCGTGGCAATATAGCGTGATTGGTAGTTGCCCGGTAACGATGCGACCACTATTTCTGGAGGCCGTCGCTAGAGGTTACTGGTAATACATTTTATAGAGATGGATGTATGAATAATAATGGGGTTTTTCTCTTTTTAGACTATCGGTGAAGTCTTTATGTTCCCAGTTAAGTCAAAATCACGAAGTGTTTTCTATCTTAATTTAACCTATCATTCTTGACTCTAAGGGGGATATTGGGTTCACTATTATATATCTTGGATCATAGATCTACGACTCATGGATATATAACAGTGTAAATAGAGATACGAATCATTTGTTAGCTAAAATATTTATATGATATGGCTATCCAAGATGACGACTAATAGAGAATTTGGAAGAAAAATACATGTTTCCCCGTCCCCAAATCAATTGGAATAAGGACAGGAGAAATGATCATGATGAGTTAGAAAGGAAGAAGAAATCATAAAAGTCCTACAGCAATCTCATTTGAATCTCTAAGTTGCTGGGAGATAATATAAAACATCTAATAAAATCCAAATCCGTGCAAGGTAAGTTTTCCAGAATCATGTTGCCTCTAATATTAAAGGATAGGAGAAGTAATAAACTTTGAGAAAAGCTCAAGGAGGGAAACAATATGCAATATAATGTTGCTTTAGAACTTCATTTATGGTCTAATTTTGAGGTAATCTTGGCGTAAGACGAAAAGCTAGTTGATGGACTTGTGACTTTCTTGCTAAATAATTTACCATTAAGAAAAAAAGGGAAGTAGATAGAATGTCAAATATTTCAGTAGAATTAAGGCGTGATCGTGGATGTTGTTAAGCCAAAGGGTAAAGATTGCTGCCTACTAGTACTTAGGTGGGTAGATCAGTAACAAATCGCACTGTTACCTATTAGGTACTAAAAACACATGATATTTCACTATTTTAAAGATCTACTGAAGTTAATTTTATGACTATACAATACAATACATAAGATCGGAAACCTTTCTAAATACCAGTCAACTAAAATTATCCGTCACTCAATAAGATTACAAAAGTATGTGCGTGCCAGTCGTATATTGTTAAAGGTTCTGTGTATAGAATAAATATTTATTTAGGTTCCAAGATCGTTGTGCCTAAGATTGGTGTATACTCGTACCATGTAATACTTCAAGATACGATGGATTTTAGCTTAGAAATGTTTTTTAATGTTACGGGTTCGTACTGTGGAACTTAGTCGTGAATGAGTTCATCGTAGAGCTCAACGCCAGCAGTCTTTACTCGGTAGGTTACGCGGATGCTATAGCAATTCTGATTTCGGGGAAATTTGAGGGACATCTTCTGTGATCTCATGAGAAGATGTCCCTCAAATTTCCTTCCTTCCTTCAAAATAATCGAGAGTTGGTGCACAAAGCACGAACTATCGGTTAACCCTCGAAAACAGAAATAATAATGTTCACCAACAAAATAACTCTTGGACCCCATAGGCTTCCAAAACTTTTCAACACAGAACTAACACTTAAAGACGAAGTTAACTACTTGGGGGTTATCCTTGACAGCAAACTGCTCTGGAACAAGCATCTTGACTACAAACTTAATAAAAGCACAATTACACTCTACCAATGTAAAAAAATGTTAGGGAAAACGTAGTGGCTTCCTCCGAAGATCAATCTGTGGTTACCGTACAAACCCGCGTAAACCGATACAAATCGGTAATCAGGCCAATGTTGGCTTATGGTGCTCTGGTTTGGTGGACGAGGATCGAACTCTCGACCACCATTACCAGACTACAACGCTTCCAACGACTGGCCTGTTCAGCTACCACTGGCTGTATGAGAACCACCCCAACAGGAGCCATGGAGATAGCCCTTCAACTAAATGATAAATGATTTATTTCTGTAAGTAGGTTTGTACAAACACTTTTACACGTCAATCATATTTTTTTTTTTTTAAACTAGATGAGGTCGGCTTTTCCTATCTGACTACTCTGAGAAGAAAGGCCGAAACAAACTCAGAGGTCGCAGTCTCTTTTAAAGTCCAGACATAATCTTGGTCAGATCATGTGAAGACCATGTGGATTGGTGTCTGAAATGGTCTTTTGAGGAAAGAACCACACAGATTGAGTGGACCTCTCCATTCAGTGCACGCATGTATCAGTAATCATACGGCTCAACTCAGAACTTGAGGAGCTCAACGATTTGACGAACAATACCAAAGAAAAGACATTTGGGTAGGCCGCATAAAGTACTCAAACGAAATATCAAAAATATCAAAAAGTTAATGTGGCAAGATTAACTTTAAAAATGAACTGAGAAAGAGATGAAACACAAAAACAAAAATACCACATAGTCCTCACATTCACAATAATTAAAGCAAAAATAATATTATACTTCTCAAAGTAAATATTCATGTCAAGTGTATATAATAATAATCAAATGTCAAAGTGTATATAATAATAATCGAATGTCAAAGAGCAAAACAAAAATAAAAACAAGATTCAGTACACAAAATTGGAGCAGGTCAATCCCAAGCTTTTTTGTCCTCAATATAATCTTTAACAGTATAAAAGGCTTTCAGGCACAACTTACGTTTAATGAATGATTTAAATTTATTGAGACTTAGATCTTGAACATGGCTTGGAAGTTTATTATAAAAGCGTATACATTGACATCTGAATGACCCACCTATTTTCTTGAGCCTTGTTGATGGTACAACAAATTTGTGTTTGTTCCTAATATTTATACTATGGATATCACTGTATTTTTTAAACAATTTAATATTTTTATGGGCATATAAAAGATTTTCATAAATATACTGTATAACTCCCCTTCACCTGTACATACAGCAGGAGGCGGCGCTAGCTGCCATCAGGCTAATGCATCTAGGCATATGGGGCAAGAACCTTACCAGTCCACACGCTAACATCTTAGACCGGGCGATTGAGTACCAGCCTCTCATCGCTGCCCCGTGTGATAGAACACCAAAACAACCTATGTTCAACAAAAACTATATCATAGAAACAGTAGAGGAAGAAAGAGATCAGGAGCCAATGAAGTGCGCATCTACACTGACGGCTTAAAAACACAAGACGGTTCAGGTGCTGGCGTAAACTCCCTTGACCTCAACATCAACATTCACATACCGCTAGGCACACGCGGTTCGATCTTTCAATGTGAATGTGTTGCCTTAACACAAGCCGCAATAGCAGTAAAGCGCTTAGGCGTCCGGAACTACAGCATTAAGTTCCTATCCGACAGCCTATCTGTGCTCACAGCTTTAGAAAACAAACAAACTAACAACAAACTAATTTCTGAGCGCCATCTAGCCCTGGAGAGTTTATCGACGTCCAATCGTATTGCTCTCCAGTGGATCAAAGGGCACAGTGGATCTTTAGGCAATGATGCCGCAGATGAACTTGCTAAGAGAGGCTCTGATATGAAAGTGCTAGGCCCGTACCCACTTCTCCCCCTGCCTTTCTCACAATTTCGTGCGTAGATTCGCCAAAGGTCGACCGAACTCCATAACAACAGATGGTCACGGGCAACAGACTGTAGACAGTCAAAATTGGCTTTACCAATTGTACACCCGCGATTAACTAAAAAACTTCTTAGCCTGAGTAGAAATAACCTTAGAATAATAATTGGAACAATTACGGGCCATAACCCCCTTAACAAACACCTTTTTAAAATAGGCGCCACAGACAGCGCCTTGCAGGGGCTGCCTTGACGCCGAGGAATCAGCCGCCCACGTCATTCTGGAATGCGAGGCCGTGACTTCTCAACGTGAAGAAATCCTCGGAACAGTGAGGTCACTCCGCGAAGCCTGTGAAGCTCCCAGGAAGCTTCTGTGCTTTTGGGCGGGTTAGGCTGGATTTGTTAGTCAGTATCCCCACGCACAACGGACCGAATGCGAGTCTATGTGCGGAAAATTGAGTCCCATCAGCATCATCATATGGGTTCGTAAGCAAGACCCAGATTCAGATGGGAGAGTGTTAAGGTACCACGTTGTCTCATAGACAACTTTCAGAGGTCTCATTTGAAATGAGTATTAACTCCTCACATATTTAAAACTTTCGCTATTCCTCTACTTTTCCTTCCTTTCTAAGGAGAACAGAGCTAACACGTAGGTGACATTAACTAAAAGTTAGAGTAGTGTTAAGTCAGCACTAATTAGTGAGAAGTTTCTTAGACACGTCGGAACATATTTCTTCGCTCGACTGCAATGAGACTGGCTGGCTGAAGTATTATTGAAATATTTATTTATTTATATAGAATCATTCCGCGAAAACGTACTATTGGGATAAAAGTATGATAAAAGTATAGTTTTTGCGTGATTGAGTAACAAACATCCAAACATCTAAATGTCCAAACATGCAAACATTCATACGAGTATTTATAATATTAGTAGGACTAGCTTCTGACCACGGCTTCGCCCGCGTGGATGTGTGAAAAATAGAGAAAAATATTAAAACTGACTTTTTTGTAATAATTACCGTAGGTATATGATTCTATACTTTCCTATGCATTTAGTAAAAAGCTGTTGTTTGAAATAAACATCTTCATTTTTATTTACTTGAATAGATGTATCTATAAGTGGATAAAGAGGTTTTAGGAATTATGTATTCGCAAAACAAGTTCTTTAATTAGTTAATAATTAGGGAATATGTTTTGCGAAAAGATTAGACATTGTTAGATGTACCAGACATTAATTTAATTGACAAGTTATGAATCAAACGTCAATTTTATGAAAACTTATTATCAGTTTATTGGTTTTAATGGTTATCAATATATTATAATTCTCAGAAGTACACAATAAAGAGCGTAGTGAATTAAAATATTTATTACAAAATATTAGTTTTGAGGTATAACTTTGAAAGTTGTAGAGTTGAAGGACATTGAACTACTGCGATGAACTTTTAACTGTATTTATTACAAACTAACTTCAGTTACAATTTGCAGTATTTTTTAAAACCTACTGTTTAACAATCTGTTAATTAAGTACCTATTTAGGCTTATAATAAATTTTTTTTGCAAAAAAATTGGTACAGTGTTGGTCTTAAAGTTGGTAATTGAGTTCCTAATACATAGTCAGACATCATTTGACATGCAAAACAATATGTTACATTTAATATATATTACGCTCAATGGCATTGTTTATTCACAATTTAAAAGACAGAGTACTTACAGTTTATGATTTACTATTAGATTAAAATACTGTAGACTGACCTTACTTGACCATATCACCATCATGTCCCAATTTAGAACTATGTGGTGGTCGGCTTTCAGTCTAAACAAGTGGATACCAATATTTAGCATGAAGCGATCACCTCTCTCACCTCCACAACCCAATTACTGGGTATTAATATGCCTCTAAGACTGGTTGAACAAACTATATTATGATAACTATTATCATTAATTGTAGCTGTGTGTATTCAAGCCTTAACTAATCAATAAACACATTATGGTTAACTAAATCAAGTAATGCGGTTACAATGTACTACACTGACGTGCTCTAATCTAATGCTAAACAGTGCTTGACTCGATTCCAATTACGACCTCATTTAATAATTATCGGGTAAACTATTAGGCGATGGAAACTAATGTACAGTAAGGAATCATAAGTCCATTAGCGTACTAAGGGTTATATTGCTATAAATTCGCGGTCCAGGCAGTACCTACAGCTGTGTGTATAAGTGATGTATCAACACAGAACGCTCACCTCAGAACTCACACACTGGCGTCAAATGAAACAAAAAACATACCGTCACACAGAGTACGTAATTACGTATGACCTTGGTCAGTTCATACCATTGCTAAAATTCCCGTCCTCATATCAAGTTCTGATAGCTCTGGGTTCAAATCTCGCGATGAGACATATTTTTCCTTTCAACAGTAATCTTCATCTGTTCTTTTATTATTCGAAATATTAATATACGAGAGTAATAAAGTATGTTTTTTTATTACGTATATTGTTATTTAAATAAAGGATTAAGAATATTAAGCAATTACAAAATGTTAATTCGTTATAATTTTATGAAGTATAAAATAACGAATCATAACTTCTTATTAAAACAGTTTATTTTCTCATAAACAACAATTTATTGAAATAAAGTAGCTTATTGGTGAAAACTATGATAATCAGGCTATTTTATTTTAGTAATTTAATAATATTGTGCTGTAATTACTACTGTATATAGAAACCTCAATAATCTACGCCACGTGTATAAAAATAACAAATGCGGACAACTTGTTACAATACAATTAAATAACTCAGTAATACTAATTTTAAACTACTGCGTGTGAGTTCGTTCTATCTCAAACCTCAAACTTTACAAATCGTATTTAATAGGACTTATTGAGATTATATCTTAAGTATTCATTTTCCATACGAAAATAAGATTGAAACTAAACTTCAAAATATACGGATATGACACAATATTATTATTTTTTGGCTGGGAAATCATAAAATAACTTCTCCCGCTCTGGGTGGAGCAGGAGGGCGTGTCAGACTTTTACTGACTAAAACCCACCCGTGTTTCCTCAGTAGCCTGTGTGCCAGGGGCCACGGTATATGTTTCGAGCAACCCGCACCCCTGGCAGGACGAGTCGCGGTAAATTTGTAGTAAGTTAACTGCACCTTAATATAATTCAAATTTATTTAGGTTTCTGTGGATATAATCATAAAGTTTGTGTGTGTTTCAAAGAGTTTAGTGAAGACAAACAGAACAAGAAACTATAGTCAAAAGAGATTTTTATAACAATAAAAAGACTATCATCGCGAGTGGGATTCAAACCCGTGACTCTCTATGCACAAACGCGCTAGCCCAAGTACGGTAACCGCTAAGCTATCATACCATTTAATTTTACGGTTGAATTTATGAAATACAATCATTTGTAAAGGTATGAGGGTGTGTTTTTCTATACTATAGAAATTACTTTTCATAAGAAGGTCGTAAGTTAAACCGCAGTGTCAATCTATTGCTTTTTGAAATTGCTACTCCACTTATAAAGGCTAGTACATTGTTAACTACTACATGATAAATGTGATAGTTTCGATGTTTGGAACTCAGCATATGCGTGTATTAACGTATTACATAGGAAACTTTACCTACTTGCATAAGACATGATTTTTTAATACATTAAATTTAAGGTAATACCAACCTGGTATGCCATAATTATTATTAGCCTTGTCTTAAAGGTACTAGGTAGGTTGTACTTAGGTAGAACTTATAACAAAGACCATCATCATCATCATTTCAGACGAAAGACGTCCACTGCTGGACATAGGCCACCCCCAGGCTCCTCCACTTCGACCAATCTCGTGCTTTCCATATCCAGCGGATTCCCGCGGCCTTCACAAGGTCATTGGTCCACTTTGTGTGAAGCTTTCCCACTCTATGTCTTTCGGTACGCGGTCGCCACTCCAGAACCTTTCGGCCCCATCGGCCATCTGTTCTGCGAGCAATGTGCCCTGCCCACTGCCACTTAAGTTTGGCAATTCTTCGGGCTATGTCGGTTACCTTAGTTCTCCTGCAGATCTCTTCATTCCTGATTCGATTACGCAGGGAAACTCCAAGTATAGCCCTCTTCGTTGCCCAGGTGAAATTAAAATCAAAAGTCATTTATTCAAATTAGGCTGAGAATCAGCACTTTTCCAACGTCAAAATAGATATGACAGTCCCCCAAAATGCCCACCCTTCACAATTTCTTAATGCTTTAGCTGGGAAGAAAATGTGGCGTAACAAACTCCTCAGCAGCACAGCTGTCTGTTTAGTCGGATGGACTTGATTCTGTTCATACATATACAAATTAAAAAACATTACGAGACACAGAACATTAATTAAATAATTACTCATATCTCAGCTAGCCATGCCAATATACCAACAAATAAAATGAAAACTTAACTCAAGCTATAAAAAATATGTAAATAAACCATGATTAAAAATAAAAGCCGCCATGGTATAAAGGGTGTGACATTTAGTTTCGTGCCATCAAGTTTTAAGTTTAGACCTACTTGGGGTACATTTGGTAACGAGAACTTAAGACATTTAGTTTTGTTCGCATTGAGTAAAATATTATTAGCAGCAAACCATTTCAAAAGAACAGCTAGGCTATCGTTGACATGTAAGACTTCCGTATCTTTTCTATCTATTCTAAAAATAAGAGAAGTGTCATCAGCATCGTCTTCGTCTGGGCCCCTATGCTATTTGCTTCCTTGGGTGGTCACAGCGTGCCATGTGTCCTGGTGCGCCGGTGATAGGGGTTATTCCCCTCTGATTCATTTAATTGATATTTACCTGTCGCACTAAATACTCTTAAGTTTTAATTATAATCGATTAATAAGCTACAAGCTTTTGTTTTGTTACAAAATATTTTATTAATTGCGTGCCTGCAAATGAGTTCCTTCACAATTTAATTACAAATATAGTAAACACCCGTTCCGGCACACTTTTCACCGTAAATCACGTAATGTAACAAAATGTTTTTATTTTAATATCGTTACTTCAAAACGGCCTATACATCTCTTGTCTGCCAGTCCACAATGGGCCATTACTGATAGGATAGCCTCCGTTGTGTTGTAGGCCATTCATCTCAACACGTAGCCAGGGGTCGACCTGGACCGTCGGGCTGTCCGGCCCCTTCCTGCTCCTGACATTGAAATTTTATTTGTGTTGGTGTGAAATATTGACTTTCTTCTTCATACAATTATACCAAACATAACCGTGTTTTCCTAGTATCATTGTATCGCAGTACATCTTTGTAAAAAAGATGATTATATATTAGATGATCTTTTGATTTGGTCGTTTTTTAGAGTTTTTGGTAACTTTTTTACCGAGAACATGGAAGTACTGCCTACCTTACCGAAATGACTACAATTTCAGGTGAGGGATGTAGGATCCATCCTAAGGGGTTATTATAAGAACGCTACTGAAATGGCTGAACATATACAGCGACGACGTTATAATTATGACGATAAAATTCCATTCTGCTTATATCTTTATCTCTATGGCATCTCTATCTCAGGAATAGCGATTTCAAGCATTCAAGATGGAACGAGCAAAAAGTTCAAACCTAGAAACGCATTCATTAAAATAATGACAGAAAATTATGCAAAACTTTCAATGGAACTAACGACGATCGTTTTAAAATGACTTGCGAGAAACTTTCACTAAGTTAAGAAAGCGTTTCCTTAGCTAATTAGCGGCTTCGATAATTACATTACCAGCTGCAGAAGATGCTGCGTTGCGCGCGATGCCGCCAGTTGACTCAAGTTTAATGATTCGACTTTACTGCACAGTTATCTACAAGTTCATTTTTAATGTGAAAGGAAAATGAGAAAGATATTGGAAGCCGGCGTCGTAAAGTGTTTGTTTAACTTCACAATGTTCTCTTTTGTTTTGAGATTAATGTGAAAAAGCATTAGTTTTAAGGTTTAAGGGCCTTCGGACAATTAACTGTTTCTAAGTGTTTGTGTTGTTGTTCCAGTACTGTGAGGAAACCTCTAAAACGATTTGAATTGAACACTTTCCTGTAATATGGTATTGTTCAAATTAGTTTGTGAGAAAAATAACATGACCTTTTAAGATGTTTTCTATTATAGAATTTTTTGTAGGTCTTCTTATCTAAATAGAAGAAATAAGGCAAAGAGCAACAACAAGCATTTTCTATTAAAGTAAATGTATATATTGTTAGATACTCATCGTCATTGCTGCATATTGGTATTGATATGGTAATATCTGGCTATTACACTAGTAATAAAACGAAAACCAAAATAATTGATGAGCCAAAAATCTAGCTATATCTCATTTAAATGACTACATAGTTACATAACTTCGTACGTGGCGGCCGAAGTGGGCGCAGAACGTTTCAGCTTTGCCTACATTATGCTAAGTCCGAAGGTTCGCTTTGTCATGCTAATGCAGATTCGTCACTTTCACGGTTCTGAATGAGCTCCGACAGGTTTATTTATTTTGTATAAAATGGATTTGGATTTCTGTGTGCTCGTTCATCTGAGGCCAAAGGTCAGCCTCACTCGTGGCTATTGTGATGGTGACTAAAGGATAACGTGTAGAGCGCGACTGTGACGATGTCCTCCACAAATTCGTCTACGTCTATCACTACTTTGTGGTGATTAAGTCTGACTTTCATCTTCGTCGTCGTATTAAAACTAAACAAAGTAATTGAAATTGATAGATTTTGTATACTTACAATGATAGTGTTTTGAGATGCGAGTAAAACTGTTTAGAATGTGTCACTACGTAGAAAAATTCGTTGTGTATATTATGTATTAACTGTGGTGTTAATGAATGTGTTCCATCGAACTAGCCTCTTGATTTCAGTAGAATTAAATCCTGTCCTACTGTTTGTTACTCAATCACACAAATACAGCTGAAATGATTTGGATGAGCTCAATGATAATTTTAAACCTCGATTACCACATAGAATACTTTTATCCCGTAGGATAGTTTTCGACCTCCACGCGGGGGAACCCGCTGGAAAAGCGAGTAAGAAATAAATTGTAGTTCCGTTATTAATTAATTTTGTGTAGGATGGTAGGTTTGTCACACAAACTTACGACTAATTCTATAGGTTATTATTAACTAAATTAGAGACTCAAAGTTATTACTTTGGCGTCATAAGGATAAGCTTGAAAGCCCGACCTTTCAAAATTTCAAAGCTAACCTTAATTCAACGTAACGTTAAGAGTCGTTTCCTAACAAACGGCCGGAATTACCTTCCAATAGTCCATCTTGCTACAAAAACAAAATTTAGTAGGTACAGATCTCATCTCGAGATTATCTCAATCTTTCTCAAACGGCGAAGACTGATTTTGATAGAGTTCTCGAGAGTCCTTTTTAATCAGTAATTAGATTATATTGCCCTCTTGTTCCTCCTCTGTCGTCAGGCCGAAGTAAATGGCCGAGTAAATGTTTGAAGATTCTTGTTTACTGAAAATATTTTGTGCGAATTCGGATTGTGAAGGTCTTTGAAGTTCATTTTTAATGAGATATTTCAATGTATTCTGTATTTATACATTGTTTAGTTTATTGACTATGAAACTTGTTTAACTACCACAATATTAAGCTTCACTTAAAAAAAATATAAGACAAATAGTGAAAACGGTTTGGTGGGATAGTTTCAAGTAAAAACTGCAGCAAACTTAAAAAAATAAGATTGTTGATAGATAACGCGCCATACATACTTTTCCATACATACTTTGACGATGTATTTCTGTACCTGGCTTCCATATCACAACCACTTGTAGGGAAAAAAAGATGCGGTTTTTGAGTAATTAATATATTCAATGTAAAACATCCCTTTTTAAACAAAGTGAGCTTTGAGATTAAGTAAATACTCTGATCAGTTAGATTAATTTAAAATCACAGTACCTACCAAGCAATGTTGTACCTCCGAGCGGGCAAGTGACCTCGAGTTAACTTTTAATGAATAAACATTGAAACAAATAAATCAAGAAGTACAGTCACAGACAGTATCAGTTTGTAGAACCCATTTGGAAAAGAATCAATCCATTAGAACGGGCGAGTCCACACCGCGGTATCCGCGGACCGATCTTAATGTGCTGCGTTAGTGATGCGCCACGTGTGAGAACTGAGAGGCTTTTGAAGTCGTTCGACTATGTAATTGGGTGTTATTAGACTTTCAGATTATTCAAAGTTTTTTTTTAGTAGACACAATAATGCTATTAAAGAACTAAGAAAGGTAGATTTGCATAGATTGGCTATTTGTGGTTTGCTAGAGTTCTTTGTTCTACGTTATTTGCTTTGGTTTCCACACTTAGTCCTTTAATTGGACCATTGTGCGTGAGCCATGGCGGCCGTCGGTGGTTATTCCAGCCAGCCCACCTCCCTCCAGAAGTTAGCCATAACTCCTGGTTTGTTGAGAACATCCGTGTAAGATCTGGGTGCCCCGAGGGTTTCTGTTCTAATCTGGGCTACGCCTGTGCATTCGAAAAGCACATGCGCACCCACTCAACCTTCATGCAGGCTCTACACAGGGGGCTGTCCGTTATGCCTATTGTGTAGAAGTGTTCGCTTAGCGGGCAGTGTCCCGTGATGGTCCCCAGTCACCAGACGCAGATCCTTTCTGTCCAGGCGTAACAGACGTTTGGTCAGCCTGCCTTCAAAGATGACATTGCTTTCCTAGACTGCCTGTAGCCTGGTGTCGAAGTCCACCAGCTCTCTGCTTGTGTGTGGGTGTAGTCCTGAAGCCACTTATGTATCTCGTTGAATGGGATGGGCTTGATGGATGAGTCGGGTTGGAAGGCACGTTGGTCGCAGCCAGTTGTGGGTTCGTTTCTGGCGTGTTAGCCGCTGCCTTTGGGTTGGGCGCTGTGTCAGCACCCGGCTGCGTTGAAGAGCGCGGCAATAAATTGCAGTCGGTTCCTCCCCAGAATACGTTGGGAGCTGACCGCCGTAGTGGTGTGGGATTCCCTGGCTTGGCCGGAACCCACCTGGGTAGTATTTTTTTCCTTTTGCATTTTTAAATATGGTTGGGGGGTGGGTTATTTGGAGACGAGGTTACCCCTCCTCTAGGACCGACAGGATGTCTAGATATGTAGGGTTGGCTTATTTGAATGGTTAAGGCATAGGGAGAGGTACATAGGTTACCCTGAGCCTGGGATTTTGGCCTTCGGGAATTTAATTGTGCCAGGATCTCTTTCAAGCTGCTCCGGATGCGAGTTCGGCCGTTATGGTCGACGTCACCCCCGGAGTAAAGCTATTCGGATCCTGCCCACCCACTCGGTTGCAGGAGAAAAAGTGCTTGGCAGTGTGGGTCACCCCACCGTAGATATTATTATTATTATTTCTTTTATTCACTTAAATTCTTATTAAATACATTTTTAAATATTTTATGAAACAAAAATTTAAAAAATCATTTAAAAATATATAAAATAGGGATCCGCCGATATTGGGAGCAGGGTCCAAGCTACCGGTGGTTAGGGCTCCAGAGACAGGAACCTCCTCACGATGCGAGCCGTATCGAGGAGTACTGCCTTCTGAATCAGGCCTTTGATCCAACCGCCTAACGAGAGCCTCGAGAGATGTTGATCGAGGCTTTCGGCCATCAGTCCATTGGCTGATACGACTATCGGCACAACTACAGCTGAGTCCACATTCCACATGTCAACAACCTCGTGTGCTAAGTCAAGATATTTAATTTGTTTCTCTTTCTCAGCTTTCACGAGGTTCCCGTCATGTGGAATGGTAACATCAACTATAATTGTGCGGCGCGCTAACCGATCTATCACCACTATATCAGGCTTATTGGCTACAATAGTCCTGTCAGTAATGATAGATCGGTCCCAGTACAACGTGACATGGTCATTTTCAAGAACTGAGTCGGGCACATACTTGTAATACGGTACTTCAGAATCCACAAGTTTATATTGCAAAGCAAGTTGCTGATGAATAATCCTGGCTACTTGGTTATGCCTGTGCAAGTATTCGCCGTTAGCCAGACGAGAACAACCAGAGATAATATGTCTGATGGACTCACCCGGACGGTGACATGCCCGACACACGTCCACCGTCCCGTCCCTCATAATATGTCTCCGGTAGTTATTCGTCAAGATAACCTCATCCATAATTGCACAGACGAAACCTTCAGTTTCCCCGAAAAGGTCACCAAAACGTAGCCAGGATACGGACGCTAAGAAATCAACACCGGGCTCATGGAGAGCCCGATAAAAGCGTCCGTGAAGCTCCTTGTTTCGCCATATTTCCTTGCGATCATCGGTTGTTAGTATTACAGGTTTGCGCCAGTTCTCTTTAGCCATGGACAGTGGGGTGAGTCCCTTGTCCACTGCGACCACATCTCGGTGCATACCCACTTCGGCTTTTATAAAATATTCCCTGAGATTGCACACCTCGCGGTTGTGGAGGGTCTTGGCATTCAGAAAGCCTCGACCCCCGCACTTCCGCGGGATGTACAGTCTCATCACCGATGATCGTGGGTGATGCATCCGGTTTGCAGTCAGCAATGTACGGACCCGTCGATCCAAGGCGTCGAGTTCAGTCTGAGTCCATTTGAGTATGCCGAAAGAGTACATCAAAACTGGCATGACCCAACCGTTGAAGGCGCGCACCTTGTTTCCGCCTGAAAGAAGACTAATTAATACCTTCTTCAGGCGACCAAAGAAGCGCTCCGTCAACGATTGCTTCATGTCAGAAGTGTTGATGCCTAACGCTTCCGACATACCCAAATACTTATAGCTTTCGGATGAAGAGAGGGATTTGAGGTTTATGGAATCCGAGAGTTGGATTCCCTCGGATTCCATAATCTCACCTCTCTTTACATGCATGACTGCACATTTGTCCACACCAAATTCCATTCTGATGGCACTACTAAAAGTTTCAGTTACCTTCAGTAGTTCCATCAGTTGCAATTTGTTGGGGGCAAAGAGTTTAAGGTCATCCATATATAGGAGGTGAGATATAACCTCACCACCTCTCCTCAGCCGATAGCCTAGACCTGAATCCTCCAGCAGTGTGCTTAGAGGATTCAGGGCTAAGCAAAACCAAAGTGGACTCAAGCTGTCGCCCTGGAATATTCCCCGTTTGATCCATACAGGCTCATCGTTTCTCTGGATCTGTGGACACCCCGGATAGCGAAGGACTGTCCTCCATTGCCCCATGCACGACTCAAGGAAGGTACGTAGAGTTGCATCAATCTTGTACAACTCCAGCACTCTCAAGAGCCATGCATGTGGCACTGAGTCATAGGCCTTCTTGTAGTCTATCCAGCATGTCGACAAATCCTTGCGAAATCGACGAACCTGTTGGCTTATGGCCATGTCAATGAGGAGTAGCTCCTTAGTACCGCGGGACCCGTTCCTACATCCATTTTGAGAGGAAGACATAATCGAGTTTTTCTCAATGTGTGTATTAATTTTCGCTCTCAAAATGGATGTAAGAAGTTTATAAACCGTCGACAAACATGTGATCGGTCTATAATTCTTGGGTTCCGCGGGACTACCTGATTTATGGAGCAGGTGGGTAACGCCTGTTGTTAGAAACTGTGGTAGCGACCCAGACTCTAAGGATGACTGGAATTGAGATGCCAGGCGATCGTGTGAACTAGTTAGCCATTTTAGCCAAAAATTATGCAGTCCGTCCGGTCCCGGTGATTTCCAATTCGGTAACGGACGGACAGCTTTGGCTACGTCTATTGATGTAATGGACACCGGTTCCATTTCTAGTATTGGTTCACACAATCGCTCGACATCCTGCATCCAGTCTGCCTCAACGTGACAGACGGGCACCGACCAAATGTTCCGCCAAAAGGCACTTGTAGTGGCATCATCCGGGCGACACACGTCCGTCACATTTTGTTCGGGTCGCTCCCAAGCTCTATATACCCACCTCTCATCGCTCTGGAACATGCGATTCTGCGTGTATCGGTCAACCCGTCGCTTATACCGCCGAATACGGTTTGCCCATGCACAGACTTTCTGCTTCAGGAAGTCGATGCGCTCTGTGACACGGGACATGTATTCTGGAGGGCTGATTCCAGTCCCCGAGAAAGCCCGTTTCACAAAGCGCATCACTCGTGGACGTGTATTGCCCTCCCTGAAGCAGTATAGTTTGCCGATGAGTACCCTGGCCCCATCGACACGACGCTCAATCCTGCACTGCCAGGCTGGTGCGGCTGGTTTCGGTCGAGTAGCTCCGTCACAGTTTGGGAACTTGACGTTAGCTAAACGACATGCCGCAATAGCCGCGCAATACAGGATCGAGTGTGTATCAACGAGATTCGCGCTGCTCTCGAAAAAACTTTTTAGCTGCGAGTCCAAGGCACTTACCAGCGCCCTATTTTTCTTGTGCATAGGCAACCGTGGTAGTCGGGGTCTAAGTTCGGTCGGGGTGGACCGAAACTCGCGAATCGCATCATCCAGTGCGCTCCTCAGTCGGGCGTTGCACTGGCTACTTACTGTGACAACCCTATCATCCTCTTCAACATGATTAGACCGCGGCGAGATCGCATCAATACTTGACGCATGTGCCGCGGTTTGTGTCGGAGTCGAGACGATATGGTTGCTCAGCACTTCAGAGCGCAGCCTATCAAGTGCGGTATCATCCAACCTGCGATTGCGTTGGATGACCCGCACCTGATCCGACAGTCGTTGGGCCGAGACGTTGACAGTTGGTTCTAGTACCTGGAACAGATACAGCATCCTTTGCGGTACGCAGTGAGGTTAGTTCCCCCTCTGTAGACCCGTAATATGCGCGCATGACGTTCTCGTTCATAGACTGAGTCCATCTCATGCGCTGCACACAACCACCGGTAGCGGGGACCCGGCTCGGGGCCGGATGGCCCCTAAGTCCCAAGCTCTTCGGTGGCCGACCTCTCCCCTGCCGACGTACAGGTGTTGGCGACGTCGGCGGGGAAAAATATTCGTCGCTCGAGCTCGACGCAACTGCCACGGCCGGTGTCACAGCACTTTCGATGGGGCTGGGTTCCGGCGGCGGCGAGGCGGAGCTGAGCGACGAGTCCGGGGATAGTAGGTGTGCACGTCGGGCAGCTGATCTTGTCCACATACTCGTAGCTTATTTTTCATTTTCCTGATTTTCCTAAAGTTTTTCATTATAGAAGGCTGCATTTGACAGCCGTCATATTCGGGTATGGTGTATTTTCTTTAGGTTTTTTCATTTTAGTTATGTTTTTTATTGTGAAGACTTATTTTGATTTATTCTGAACGTTTTGTTGTGGTTTTTTATACCTTGGGTTCACAGGAATTAATTTAAACAGAAAATAGGAAAAAATTATTTAAAAAATTATTATTATTATTTATTTATTTAGCAGACAACTAGGTCCAATGTAATTACAATACAATAAAAATACAATTCTAGATGTTAGTAACAATTTAACTTATTTGCTATGTTAGTAATTAAATTCTAATGCCGACTGGGTGATACGTATAATATCTGCGTTGGGGCAATCCGACCGCCCCGAGGGTTTGCTTGAGTACCCACACAGTAGTAATTACAACACAATATTATTACTAAGATACAATATTTTAAGCGTGATTATCATAGTTCATTGATTATCTAATTTACTTCAATAAATAATTCTTAATGAAAAAATTAACTATTTTAACGAGAACTTATTATTCGTTATATTTATACTTCATAAAATTATAACGTACTAGCAGCGCTCTGCGGTTTCACCCACGTAGTTCCCGTTCCCGTAGGAATACGGGGATAAAATTTAGCCTATGTCACCCGGGGGGATAGTGTACTCGTAGCTTCCCAACAGTGAAAGAACTTTTCAAATCGGTTCAGCAGTTTCAGAGCCTATTCAATGAAAACAAACAATCAAATTTTTCCTCTTTATTATTAGTATAGACAAAAAAAAAAAAAACACTTATTAAACATTTTTATTCTTTATTTCAATAACAATTTTACAAAAAAAAATATTACACTAATATACTAGTTTATTAATTTATCGAATAATAAAAGAACAGATGAAGATTATTGTTGAAAAGAAAAATAAAAGTTTCATCTCGAGATTTGAACCCAGACCCAGATGTTTCATAATACAAGACGATACGCTACCAGGAACTTAATATGAGAATGTGAATTTAGCAATCGTATGAACCAACCAAGGTTATGCGTAATTACGTAGTCTGTGCGACTGTATGTTTTTTGTTTAAGTCGACGCCAGTGTGTCAGTTTTGAGGTCCGAAGAAAAAAAAAATGGTATTAGATATATTTTGTTCTGTCACAATTCGGTCCTTTTGAACAATTATCTGGCTTCACATCAAAGCATAATTATATAGCATCGGTTGCCTAAAACATTTAAGACTTCTGCTGCCGACTTACCAACTTCTAACTGAAAATTGCCACAGGTCCCCCTCACTAAAAACATTCCGCGTTCTATCGGACAAGTTCATTTGATGACGTACGATCCCCGGCCATCGGTGAACATTGGCATTCAAAATTTAAAATTGAATTTCACGTCGAGCTTCGTTGATTGGCATCGCGATGATTAGTGCTGAACAGTCGATCGATATTTTTTGTCGATAGGTTGATTGATGGCTAAAACGGTTTGTCATTTGTTTTTGTCCTATATAATTTTAATCAATGCTGTTATGGTGGAATTAGGAGAAAGAGATTTTGTAGCGCTATTAGGAAAGCTTCGATGTAGGTAATCAATATTTAAGTGAGTATTGGTAAAGTTGTCGTAATGACAATGGTAAAATAGGTCATAGCGTAAGGACCTCTTGGTTTACACAGTTACTCCCTGGACGTGGACTTTGGATAGTGACATGAGCCGAGATTAGGTTCTAGGTTAAGTTCGTCCATTCCTGTAAGACAAAATTTCTATGATTACTTCTATGGGTAAAAATAAAACAACAAATTAAGTCCTGTCTGTTAGCTTTCATGCCTGCAGTCATAAACAACTGATTGTCAATAAATTCTTTACGAAATGCAACGACAATATCTTATTGGAAAATCAAACAAAGCCGCGGACATACCCGAGTAACAGTTTGATTTATTCTAGCTTAAGGAAGAGGGGGAGGGGGGACATTTTAGTGCAGAATCACTGTGTTCAGATCAAAGGTATGAGATTAAATTTTGTAAGATTAATCGAAAGTTGGAATAATATTTGATGGTTTTCCTGATAAAGTCATTTGTCTTAAAGCTGCGTCGAACTGTCATACAAAATACTACTATTATTGAAATGTTCCTTCTAGAGCTTGTGGCTAATCAATCGTTGTCACTGAAAAGAAAATGGCACACTGATTGATTGATTGGTCGTCCTTGTCTTACACATTTATATTCTGTAATATACATGTGTAAAACAAACGACGACCAAACTGTTACCATGACTACACCGTCAAAATGTATGTTTTTTTTAAGTCATTTATCCAAACTAGGCTGAGAGTCAGCTCTCTTTGAACATCAAAATTACATAAGACAGTCCCTCAAAACGCCCGCCCTTCTCCACTTCCTAGTGCTTTACCTGGGAAGAAGAAGTGGCGCAACAAACTCCCCAGCAGCACAGTGTCTGTTAAGTTATAAGAACTTGATTTTATGCAATAGTAGGTTATTAATATTACGAAACACAAAAATCATTAAACTTGCCATATGTCAGCAAGCACACGCAAATATACTAAAAAAATATTGAAAACTATAGGTACTCAAGTACATGCAAAATAAATAATAATAAATAAAAAAGAAACGTAAACAGAACCTACAATCTAAATAAAAGCCTCCAGGTATAATGGGCGTGCCCGCTTACTTACTTATTTGTACGTCGATGTCCCCTACACCCTGTATGTATGTATATTACAGTAATACTGCGAGGTCAACATTGTTTGTTCATTATATCCTCGAAAGCTTCAAAAAAACATACTAAACGGAACATTCTAGAATCACCAGGTTGTACTTAGAATTATTTTCGTTACGTTGCTTCGTTTCTGGGTTGCGAGGGTCAGGTGGGTGTCTCTCTAAGTGGAACACTACAAGCCTCGTTACTATGGAAACTAAGAGACTTCAACATGGCTGCGACACGTCTGCACTAATGACCAGTACTAAGCAACACTGTACGCGAAGTTTATTGTATATGACCTGGGTTCAAATTTATACAACTCCCAAACCTAAGGGGTAATTCTCGTAATTTTAAGAACGTTCACAGTCTGATCTTAGTGTCAATCTGTTAAAAACACCTCGATTTTTCATACATTTTTGACATTACCTTGTCGCTGAGATGACACTGCGACTAGATTTTGAACGTTTTTAATTACGAGAATTGGCCTTCTGATAGCACGCGCAATGCGTTCCGACGCGACCGCGTGCGGCGGGGAGCAAGAAATTACGCATAGACGAAGGCGCAGGCAGAAGCTAGTAATAAATATTTCCTCATTTCACTCAACAATACCCGTGCTAGTAATACATTAAAAAGTAAATCCACCTTATACTCCCCCCTACGTTGTGGAAGTATAGGGAAAGAGAAAGGGGGAATCTTAGCGTAGGATACAACGATCAGACGTTACGAGAGATTTAGTTGCCAAGGAACGAGGCGCGCAGTTTTATGGGCAAATAAATAATGTTCGCAAGTAAGTAGCTTGCTCCAGCTTGAGTATTATTGACGAAGCTGGAAAAGAGAGCTGTGCATAATGTAGGAAATCTTTTCAAACTTAATAATTTTTTTCGCTGTGTTTATGAGAAATAAATGTTTTTGTTAGATTTAGTATTTTAGTTGTGTATTTTTAAATGATAAATCGATAAATTAGGCTGAATACCGACTCATGAATCCAGTGAACGTCATGAAAAATATTATTGCAAATACCTATTCTTTCTTAGTAGTAGTTAGTAGTAGTCTTTTTTTTAATTCTGCTTACCCCGTGTTAGTGATTTAATATTATTGACTGACACCAACTATAATTTTACAACTAAACACAGACCATATTAATTCCAAACTCGGCAACAAACTAGGACAGTTCTAGCGTTTCAATCCTGGCACAATATAACGTAGTAGTACGGGCTACGAGCTACGCGACTGCTACGCGTGGGCGGTATGGCTACGAGCGTAGTAGCTACGGCGTAGCGCGTAGCAACGTTGTTATTGTATATTTTGACGGCGTCTGGCAATCAGCTGATGCGTTTGTAGAATATTAAATTAGAAATACAAATGTATTTTGTTTGTATGTGTTTCTAACATTACGCTATTCTCTGTTATTGGACTAAGCTGAGATCTGTGTTCAGTTTGAGTTTTTAAAAGCAAATGTGCACAATTATTAAAAGAACTATATAGTTAGGACTAACAACAGGGTTAATTCCACACTAAAATATTAACTGTATTGCGCGTGTAGTAGAAAAAAACCATAATTCGTCCATTTATAGCATCAAAAACATGTCGAATCATTTTAAAACTCATCTAAAGAAGAGTAAATCCTACCAGTATTACTGAGTACACAAAAACTACAAATACTGAGAACTACTGAGACTCCATGGACCACATTCAAGTCCTTTCAATTCTAAGAGTATGACGCAAAAAAATATCTTCCAAATGTTTAGTAAATAGTATCTATGAAGAAAGGTTTACCGTAACGTTTGGTATGGACAGCCGGCGTCAAAGACATTAATCAAGATAATGCGGGTAGGGAGATCAATCACACAGGCCGGAATAGTTCTTTGACATTGTTCAAGGTCAAGAGGGGGCTGTAGGGGGCAGTGAGACGCTAGCTTTAGGGGCGCTTTGTGCTAGTGAAAAAAAAAACCAACGTGAATCCAACTAATATTATATGTGAAAGTTTGTATGTTTGGATGTTTGTTACTCAATCACGCCTTAACGGCGGAACGAATTTGTATGAAATTTGGCACACGATACTTTATAACTTGAATGAACACATAATATACTTTTTATCCCAGTAGGACGTTCCCGTGGGAAAATTTCCGACGTCCATGCGGGAGGAACCGCTGGCAAAAGCTAGTAGAAACATAAAACTGGCTCAATGAAGTACCTATTGTACCTGCTCTTAAAACATGGCGGTTTTAATTTGTCGATAGTACACTATTTAATGTAATAAAAAAAAAATGAAAATTTGAAACATGTAATGGAACTTTACATTACACACAAATTGTCTTTTGAAGCCTCTTAAATGCAACCAAAAATCATTTTAAAACTACCTAGAATATCATTTTATTGTCAGTCTTACCTCAAACTAACAAAAAACATGATAAAAACTACGGTACAATACAAACGCTAGCAATTGCGGTAATACAGAGTAATATCCCACATTTGTCTAGGTCGGGGTGGCGAGCTCGTGGGAATTGAGCGAGTCTCCCTTGATACTGCGGTAACTGGCAGATAGTCAGGTAGTCGTAAATATTATACACCTGAATCTCTCGCTTTTGGTATCGCGGTAACTGGCAGGTACTGGTGAATATTATGCACCTGGATCTGTACTTCGTTGCTTCATCGTATGAGCTGGAGAATAAGGGATGTGGTTGCTTAGGTTTGTGTTGTCACTGGAGATACCAATCAAGTAATGGATTATGTGTGATATTCGGTGGTACGGCTGGCTAGTTAGTTAATTCTTATTCATTGCGTAATTGTGGTCAATTACGAACAACTAGTGCGTCATTTCTATGTCTTCTTAGATAATTATGAAACAACGTCGCTTTTTAACCGACTTCCTAAAAGGTATTTTTTTTTTTTTTTAACATGTATGTTCATCAATTTCTCCACCATTTGTGGACCGATTCTCCGAGTAAAAACCGCGTGAAGCAGGAGCGGCTCGTTACTATACAGAATACAATCTTTGTGTATTGTTGATGAATTAATGAAAAATATCACGTATTTGAATTTGTGACAATTCTGCATTTATGTTTATATCATATTGATTTTTAGATAAGTCTTTTATAAAACGGCGTGTTTTCAAACATAAAACCTTCACAGCCTTAAATCGTAAAGAATAGTCATATAAACATTTCAAACGGGGACACGACCATTTCCAAATCCACTGTTGAATCGACCGACTCAGTAATCAATTCGGTGGACATTTAAAAAGAATCAATGTTATCTATTCACACATCGATGGTGACGAAATGGAAATATGTCACGTATGGACGCTTTAGGTAGTGTTTTATGTAATCTTAACGGGTAAAAAAGCGGCTATACTAAGTCCGTGTTCGGTGTTTATTTCTATGAAAATATGAATAAAATGTCACTTTTGAAAAAATTACTTGGCAAGAAAATTTGATTTTTTTTAAGACAGTTTTAGTCAAAACCATAAAGTAAACAGTCTATGTGCCTGTATTCCTATTCACCCAACTGACAAAAAACACGACAATAATTTTTTTGAGACCATTCACAGCGCATAGCCTGTGCCGAACATTTTCCTGTCATCTTCACACAACCGGAGCAATATTTATATCAGCCAGTATATTGATTTACATCCATGAATACATTATTTGCTTTGAAATAAACAAATAATTCTCAAAGAGGACACTGCAAAGTTTCGTCGTTAATATTCTTTGAATAAAACTTAGTTATGAACGTATTGCTTTTGATTTTGTGTAAAACATTTATACCTATTTCTAAATTATGAACACTTAAAAAGATTATCCGTCGATTAATTGACGTTTTGAATATGTTCCCTTTTATCACGAGCATTTATGTGGCCAGCGCTATTTAGCCAGCCATAGGTACTGCACCTATAGCTAAAGTAAGTGATAAAATACGACAGATTTATTAATAATACCTCCTACCAAGGAAAACTCTCCAGGTCTCAGGCAACAAATAAAGATGGAAAACATGTCAAATGCAGCACAATTAGTAGAGGTGAGGTAGAGGAAAAATATTGAGTCAGCGGCAGTGGCGAAAGCACCATATAACACGATTCCCTTTCGGGGATTCGCATCGGCAACTCTATTGTTATTCAAAAATGGCACGTCGTTAGTGGCTACTATTATCAAAATATATAGTTACACTACGGGTATTTAATTCACCATAACATTCAAACAACAAAAACGGCTATTTTTATTTCTGTATTGCAACAACAAAAAAAATGTTTTAAATTAACGAATTTAAAATTCATACAACAGCGATCCCGTAATGTCATGTTTTTTTTTAGAGGGTGTGAAATCATCAAATAACTTCTCCCGCTCTGGGTGGAGCAGCAGGGCGTGTCAGAATTTTACTGACTAAAACCCACCCGTGTTCCTTCCGTTGCCGTGAGGCGCACATGAAGGAGAGCCAGTATATGCGCATATACTGGCTCTCCCTCACGTGCGCTGCCTCCTAACATTACTGCTTCGTAGAAGGAGGTGAGCTGTTCAAAGCTGTGAGCGGTTGTATTTAATTCTTTACATTCCTATATTAATTTTAGTATGATACTAAGTATTATTTATTGATAAGACAGTAAGTTAAAGCCGACTTCGCTTCGGCTTCTCTCTTAGAAAAAATGACACCTCGCCGCTGGTCAGCGGAGTAACTTATTATATTTCTAAAACTGTCTTAACCGCCAAAACGAGTGTTGGAGACAGGAGGCCTCCACCCAGGTTGACTTAAGCCGATATGATGATGATGACGCAGAACCTCGTCTCTGATCTCTTAGTTATTAAAGAAAGTGATCCAAAGTTCAGCGGTAAAAGATAACTTAAAAATGAAAAACATGCTTAAATGATTCAAATTAATCTGGTTTCACAAACATAACGCTGGTAAATCGTTAAAAACACAACCGCCAGCCGTCAAGCGAATTCCAAGGAGGCATAAATCCTTTTCCGTCGGACTTTTTTAATAAGCATCAAGGTGTGGCGGTGGGGAGGGGGGTGCGGGGTCGGCCTGGGCCCAGACGCCCGCCTACGCGCGTCGCTGCGGACGTCTCCACGTCCCGCCTCCGCCACAGTTTGCCAGCGGTGGGCCGCGTGCCCGCCGCGCCGCCGCGACCATTACTACCAACACTTTACGTATTTTCTACAAATTTGTATTTTTAATATTAAGTTAAAGGTGAGTCTATTTTATTTAAAATTTAAGTGGATTTATTTTTGTTAAGTTTTGGGCTTTTTATTGGTTGATGTTTAAGTAAATTTTGGTTTTTATTCTTCAGTGTTTTATTTTTGTGGGTGTTTGTTGTGAATTTGGGAATGTTACAGGGGACATGTTTTCATTTTCTTTTGCAATCCGAGTGCATGGGACCACATGATTAAATATTAGCCATAGTTATTTTACCGTCGGCATCGGGTAATATGAATAGTATTTGTAAATTAAACCCGTGCATACAGATTAAACTGAAATTATTTAGTGCTTCTTACATCTGCTACCATCTTTACAATTGAATTATATACTGGATATTATCATTAAATTGCTGTAAGAAAACGTTCACGTAGCGGTAACGTAACGTCTACGTTCATTAATTATTTTTAAATCAAAGCATGTTCCGTTTAAATTACGGGTGGACAGTTTAAGTATCTCTTAATTAATTTAAATCAATTAACGCAATGTTAAGAGCTCAAATTCTTGAGTAAAAATTATATGGTCCTTTTCTGGAATCTTAAGATGGTTTTTAATTTGTCAAAATTATTTTAAAGTGACGTAGACTTAATTGAAAGAATTCTTTATCTTTTGACACGTATTTCAATGAAAAATTTCATGTAATGTTTTCCGGCCGCAGTGCATGGCGTTAGTTTTCCATCTCGCTTTTCATTTTCCGTTGATATTTTATTTTACAGTTTCACACTTTACTAACTTTTTCGACAACTGCGTGGGTTTCAATATAGTTTCGTTTATTTTTGTTAAGTTTAGTTTGAGGTTACTTGTGTTTTCGTAGTTACGGGCAGCATTCAGATTTGGTCTTGTTAGTTAAGCGTAGGTGGAAATTATATCATCATTCATAATTCTCCTTCCTCCTTATCCCAATATATTAGTTGTCGGCGCAACATGTCTTTTTCTTCCACACTTCTCTATTATTTGTCATCTCCGTAGTCACACCTTTTCTAACCATATCATAATTCACACAGACCGTCCATTGATGGAAATTATATAAATATTTATATTAACCCGTCGCACGTCTAATTAGTAGACACAATAGAAATTCTATTGTTATCGTAACACATGGTGTGCACTTGACATGCGAGGGCTTGTGATATTCCGTGTAGTTTCCCTTTTCGTTTTTCTGCATATAAGACGGGATCAGTTATGGATGTATAAAGATGCAAGAACAGTAACAACATCCATCTCTTATATTGCAATAACCAATCCATGAGCCTTAAGAACTTCAATTTGACCGTAAGTTTGAGGACTTTGGCTCATGCTAAGGAGTGCTGTTAGGCGGATATGATGAATATGATGATAAGCTCATAGGTAACTAAGCCTGCTTATCTCATATAGCTGCCATTGGCCCCTTTCTAGAAGAAAATCGTGGAGTTAGATCAGCGTTCCTAAGTTCGTTAGTCACCCCTATAGGGGTCTGGTTAAATGGACCATGGGCTTTCCAATGATTAAGAAGCGGCTATAGTTCAAGCCGTCGGACAGATATGCGCGAGGTCGTGAGTTCAATCCCTACTGCTGCGCTATTGACCTAGCACAAACGAGGGGGTGACAGAAAATAATGGGGTCATTATAATTTATGTCACCTCCTCGGTTGTGACGAGTTAAATTCGATGAAAGAAGGTTTCATAAACGTTTTAAGGTGCTCGGGCTAATGGTACCAGCTATTTACTATTAGCAGATGAAACGCTCTCTCTGAATCATCTTACTAAGGGCGTCTTTTGCCAATGAAACATTTTGTACTTGTATTTTGCAACACTTACGGCGGGTAAGGCAGGGGCATCACATTGTTTTTCCAAAATTAGTTAAACGAAGCGTTTATTTTCATTTGAATAGGTACTAAATGGTAAACTACATTCTGAAATAAAAAGTTAAATGTCTTTCTTATTTCAGTGGCAGATAAACACAATACGTGCCATATGTATGACCATTACACATGTTAAGGTGAAAGAACATCTTCAAACTGATTTGGACCGAGTGACTTCACACTTTCATTCAGCAGTTCAGGATAGAAATAAACAAACATATCAAACAGTCCTTCGACCCAAACACTCTAAAATAGCCGACAACACAATAGCCGAGTATGTTGTATTCAAAATAGACTACAATACGATAGGTAGGTATAGTCCTATTGCGCACAAGTTGCGGGTACAAATGAACGCTTTAATTAATACGCTGCGAACTGAGTTAGTAACTAGTCACTACATACGGTAACGTACCCACTTAAACTACGTAGCTGCTATATAAATTCGTGTATAAGCCCCTACAAGTACATAATCCTTCGGTAAAGGAATACATCTTTACCTATCATGTCGTATGTAGCACGATCAAAGGCTATAATACACCATTATATCTAATCTTTAGTAGCGTTAACAGGTGAATTTTCGTTCATGTTTTCCAAAAACGAATTTCTAACAAAATTATAATTTCTGTAATTTTATTTACTGGTCGTATTAAAGAACTTGTTAGCGACTACTTTTAAAATGGGTAATGAAAATAGTTTTATCATAACCAGCAGAGCGGTAACGGTAGGACAGACCACGGTACTCCTAACTAGTTTCTAAAATAATTAATATGGACATTTACTGTTCATAGCTATGTAGTTATGAATCGTTGGGACCAACAGTATTCCTATTGTTCGAAGCTGAAACACACTCAACCATCTATACTCTCGAGGCAATAAAATACCGATACAAACTCTGTCTCATCAAATACCGCTGTCGGCCATTTTACAAGCCAATTTAATATCGTGACCGTGCCCCTGCTGCTGGCACATAATGGGCACACAGTGTCCCAGCCTCGGGTACGGGCACATTACGGCACAAGCCTCGGGTACTGGCACATATAGCACACAAGCCTCTAATGAACGAAGGACGGCCATTTGCATTTTTCCCAACGGTTTGGCGCCAATATTGTTGATATTATTTTAATATCCTTAGCATTTTAGTGGTTTTGGATTACTAAGGTCTTTGTTGGACGAGAAAATTTCGACAATTCCCAGACGACTATGAAACTGATTTGGAATTCCGGCGTCTGGATTGATATACACACTGGAGAAATGTCCTGTGTCCTGTTTTGTCTTCATAATACACATTTGCCACATCTGCACCTTGTGCAAGTGTACTAAAGTAAAAAAATTATGAACCCGCCGTTCTACTTAGAACAACAACGATTAAACTTAATGCAACGAAAAGTAAATGTTACAGGAAGTTATGGACAACATGTACTAAGTTTATTTTACGTAATTATTTTTACACTTTTGTATTTACATCTGAACGACAGAGTAATCCAAGCTTTTTAGCAAACTGTATTTTATTTCCCTAAGTTCATATTTTTATGAATTGTAACAAAAAGGATATTTTTCTAAAGGTCACATGAACATCTGAATATGGAAAGAAGCAGAATATTAGATCCTAGCAGTCCTTTAGTAAAGGTTCAGAAACTTGGATGACCTTTAATAATTTAGGCTTCTGTAAACAATATTTTGCGTAAGATGTGTTCGTTGAAGGTCGGTGTTGTTCACTCAATCATTGTTTGAGAGGTTTACTAGGGTTTAAACTGTTTAAGATCTATCCCCTGAAACAAAATGCAGTCATCAAACCTGGCATGGAAAAAGTAATTACATTTTTCCCATGAGTAGATAATGGGACTATTCTTGTTCCTCAAAATTGCAACAGTCAGGGTTTGTTAAAGAGTACACCAAATTAGTAAATATCGTTAACAAGGAACTTTGTACTCCGCAAATACAAAGTTGTACAAGTACCGAAATGTGTCAAAAGTTTAAATTTTAGAACAAAATTAATGTTCAATTCTGTCTGAAGTCGGTGAGCGCTACAATAATATTAAATCGATTACTTGTCGTTACTATAGTACTCTGGTTGTAATTAAGGAAAAGTTAATGTTAATTGCTCAATGTATAATTCAAACAGATTGTTTCTGTTCTTTTTAATGAGTAGTCATGATTTTCTTATGTCATCGCTACTCAATTTTGAACGTCCCAAATGTTGTCCGGCGAATTAATTTGAAGAACCAAAAATATGCAAGCGCGATCTACGATTATTAAAACCTCAAGTCTACATAGTTATTCCGTAACTTCAATCTGTTCATATTTTTTCAAGGAGAGAATATCAGAAACACACGTTTCAGAGAATTCGTGCCACAAAGGACCAAATGCAGTACCCCCAGTATTCCCAAAAACAAATTCCTCGCAATCTTTCCCCCTTCGTCCCTCATGTCACTAATCGCTCACACTCCTGAGCCTTTCACTTCCCTCTCTTTCCCTCACCCACTAGTGAGAGAGAGAGCACCACTCCAGTAGAGAACCGACCCTCGAACGTCTTATTTGGGTCAAGTTCAGTCACCATCTGGGCCGTTTAGTGCTAACTTTGACAGTAAACATCGACTTCTTAAGAATTGGGAAACAAAGGTATTGGGGATAACACCTTTTGTTTTGCCCATAAGGGTATGGTGGTTAGATGTATTGAATAGGTAGTTTGAAACAGCAGCGTTCATTTTTGATCATAAAAAAATAACACAAAATAAACAGAATTAAGCACATGCATTGTGTTACATAGCATCTCTTGTTGTTGGTAAAAAAATCTGTAAAGATTTTTTACAAGAAATACCCAAAGCGTGTCGTTTTGAGATTGTTCCTACAGTCGACGTCCTGTTGTCTCTTAATTTCAGAGCTTGTAATGGCCAGTGAACTATTTTTAAGGCTAAATCTATCCTGACACACTAATAGTAGGTAATGGTTTTCAACTGCCTGTAAAAAGCTAGCTCTTCTAAAGCTTTACGTAAGAACCCTCCTAAAAAAACTGTTGATACAGTTAAAAGAATCCCATCTATTTGTCACAGAAGACATATTCCCGTCATGCCCCGTGTCCCGGCACCCACCGGTCACTAGAGAGCCTCCATGAAAAATAACTCGGTCCTCAGTTAATGTGGCCAAATCACTTGTTTTTTGGTCCCCGCAAAAAGCAATAAAAGTTTGTTCGAGCAGAAATCTCAATTTGCCCAAAGTTTAAAGACGCTCTCAGTTTATCATCTCTCTAACATTATAATTGGTTTATCGTGAGTTGTGATTCTAAGATAAAAATAACTTTTCTAGAAGGTATCTTCTGATGTCTTTAGAATTCATAGAAGAATTTTGAAAGTAATTTTAGACATTTTCTTGTTCCACTGAAATAAAGTTGTTGGTATTATTTATGTTTGTATTAAAATTGTCGTTTTATACATTATCTGGGATGATACTCGTTCTATTGTTCCCGATACCCGTTTTCAAATTCAAAGTAACGTCATTTCCTAAGAACCCATGCTAAACTTGTTCGGAAAATAAAAGCTTTCATGGTGCTGAACTTGTTTTAAACGAATCATGAGCACTGACCAGTAAAATACGATGAAAATAAAGAAGAAAAAAATACCTTGCAAACCACGTTTTATACTACAAGTACAGTCAATAGCAAAAGTTTATGTTCGTATTCATTGTTTGGCAATATATCACAGTTACCAGCACCTGTATTGTTTGCGATACCGCTCGTAAATTTGTTTTATTGCTTTCGAAATCAATTTTCAATGCAAACTGTACCTAGATATTTTGTGTGGCCCAAATTGTCAACTGATTGTTGGATTTTTTATTCACGAGTATTTTTCAATGTTTATTTGCCAATTTATTGCAAAAGTTAGCCATTTTGAACGCACCCTTTATCCTTGCTAAAATAAATTTTATAAACATGTTGTTTCCTTTGTGATATGGAAAACATAAAATACATAAAAATTAAACTTTTTTTTAAGAAATAAGAATATTAAAACGATATTCTTCCTTCATTGTATTCAACCTGTCAAGATATCGACACGAACGGTTGAGTAAGTTCACTTACTCAAAGTCGACTTGCGAGCGTCGGAACAAGAAAGATAAATTATTTCTGCAACCAGTTTATCTGAAAACTGAATGTGAAGGATGAATAACTAAAATAGTTGTGGCTTTAAAAAGAAGTTCTTTATTTAACTATAGCATAAACAGCCTATAATGTTCCCACTGTTGGGACACAGGCCTCCTCTTTGTTAGAAGGACTGGGCCGTAATCCACCACGTGGACTCAGTGCAGGTTGGTAGATGTCATTGTCTTCGAATGTTTAGTTATGGAACCTTCATCGTCTTGAGAGCAATGGTGATGAAATACTTTACACAAAGTAAAGCGCCTGTCATTGTTGAACCTCCGACATTCAACTCGTAAGTCGCAGGTGTTACCACTGAACCACTACTGGTCGTCCTCCTCCTGCTATATAACCATATAAGGTCTGAGTAGTCTGCAGTCTATTCCTTATAGAACTACCCTTAAAGTCTACTCGTTTATTATAGGCAGCCTATACTGAACCACTGCTCCTGAACAACCATTTGCCTTTGTCCAATTTCTTCTTTTTGAAGGCATTCAAGTTTTTCGACGAAATACGTGGCGGAACGACCGCCACGTATTTCGTGGACTTCTGCGGCTCGTCTCGAGATTTCAGAGCACCATTTCTGTGTTTTACTGGCCCACCGCTTGTTCGCTTACATTCGCCTATAATAATTCAATTCTGTCTGTCACATTATCATGAACGCAATCAGAATTGCCTAGATTTAAACGAGCAAGACAACAATCGTGCACATATTGTTACCTAATTAACAGATTGATATTACGTTTGCTAGTTACCGAGCGTTTAACTGGAATTGTTATCGTGTTTCCACACCAATAGTATTTGCCTATCTCTGTCGGCTCACTGGCGCAATAGAACTAAACAGAGATATTGAAGTTAAAGCCAATACATAGATGTTACCTATTCGTGAATAATACCTACATACTGAATAAATAGCCGATTAATATTATAATAAAATTAGCATTTAATTGCTCTTTACAGCATATCATTAAAATAAATATCTTACGAGTGAAAGCAAAATAAAAAAATTACGCGCGCGAAAATCTGGTAATTTTGAATGTACTCGTCGTTTTGTCGATATGAGCGATAATAGTTCTTACGTATTGCAATTCGATACGGGATACGGATAATTTGTTGTAATAAATTCGAATAATAAATGAGCAAGCATTGTCGTAAAAATGCAAATAAAATCGTATAAAATTACATATTAACTATTTGATAAAAATGATCTATCACTGGATGCAGTTTGGCATTTGAAATTTTATGGTGTATTTTTAAATACATTAATAATAATTATTGAAGGGATAAACTGGTTTTAAAGATAATTAAGAGGTGACTTTGATGGTTTTTTTGATGCATTAAAGTATGTTTAATTATGTTTTGAGTTCCATCACTGTGTGCAAAAAAGACTTGAAAATATCATATTTCCCAGTTAACGAGATATATATTTTTACAATACGAATTTGAAGAAGTTACCTACTCTTGAATCGGAGAATTGATTTTTACTCTAGAATTTATCGAATTGTAGTACTGATATTGTAATTTTCCATTATATCATCGAGGCAAATGCTGACTCAATTTGTGGAACAGTTGAGAAGCTTCGACCACAAATTCGAATCTATTGTTGTCAAAACTATCTAATGTTTTGAGACGATATTCAGCTGTTATTAGATAAATGTTTGGTAGTTCAATTATGTAAGTTGGTAGCCTACTTCCAAGTTCTACTAATGTAGGAAGGAACCCGTAATATTTTTATGTAATATGCTTTAATCTGTTAATCACGGCTAATTAGACACAATTAATTTTTTATTGTAACGGAACCGATCGGTTCCGCGCCGGACTTAACCAGCAATACTACGATATGTATCCAGAACCACTTCATAACTACAAAAAGAATGATAGAACGCAGAAATAAAACATCTCTTTATAAACAAATCTCAATATGACATGAGATAGGTTTTTTCAAATGAACGAATGACTGCGGTACACACGCGGTAAGGACTGCAATCCCGCAAAGTGGGTACCCGCAACGTTGTGGGACTTTTATGCGGATTTTAAAGTTTCATGTATTTTATATTAAACTAAGTTCTGACCGCGTCTGTGACTAGCTTATTATTATACGACAGTCGTGATTAAAGTCAAAAGAACATTGTGAAATGTTTTTTTTTTTATATCGTCTAATGCAATTTGTTCACATTGATTTTAAAACCACAGAATGTTGATGTATTTATCCGTAGCAACTATATTTATTTGAGGTCTTGCAATGATCACAGTTTCAAAATACTTCTACAATTTCAAACTAAAAAGGCGTGTTTGAAAAGAACTACGTCCACAATTTAAAATTTAATAAACCGTTCCTTGATAATTTCTGACCACGCTCGAAGGACCACGAACCCAGCCCAATCCCGTCGGCTTACAACCCGCCAGGCTGGCAACACAAATGAACTTCCAATAACATGCTCCGTATGAAATTAATCAAGACATACATAATAATATAAATTGTATAGTGGATTAGGTCGGATTGTTGTATCGGAGACATGTTGGTAGTGCTCCCGTCACAATTTTGTAATGAGCGTAAGCCGATTTAGGGGGATTGTGGGAAGAAATTCTCGTATAATTGTGTGCGAGCAATGTTAATGTTATTGGAAGATACGAATTGAGCACATTTTCGATTAAAGTATCTAAGATCTAATCTTACATATAATATTATAAATCTATTTTTTTTTTAATGTTTGGATGTTTGTTACTCAATCACGCAAAAATGGTGATCGAATTTGTATAAAATAATAATAGTTCGTAGTAGTCCTGGATGAACGGTACTACGTTCCCGTGGGATCATTTACGAGCTCCACGCGAGTGAAGCCACTGGCAAATGCTAGTTATTTTTGTAGTATGTTGATACAATTAAACATTTAAACTTTCTTTTGTTATTCGTTGATAAGTGAAGTTTATGAAAATATAAGTAATTTCTCAGTGGTTTTCTAGTTTTTCTAGAAAAGGTAGGCCAAGGTAGCGAGGAAAACATTCGGGAAATAAGCTATTGAGACAAAGTTTTACGTTTACTTTACTTTTAATCGCTGTGAATACATTTCATTGATGCGTGTTTAATGTCATCACAATATAAATGTAGTACTTATTCAGTCTAATTAACAGCGAGAGGATTTATTTCAACTCACCAGTTGTCATAATCCATTCAAAGCATATAAAGATTTTCCTTTGTCAATACATCATGCCAGTATTTATTGGAATTTTGCCCGCGGTTTTGCCCGCGTCAATATCAGAAAATATCCCACGGGAACGCACAGCAGCGATTAAAAGTAGCTTATGTATCGCAGGATATAAAAACTATTCTTGTGCCAAATTTCATTCAAATCCGTTCAGACGTTGTTGTGCTAATCCACAACATATATCTAGGACAAAAAAACAGAAAAAAACTTTAGGCATCACACTTGTACCCATACCTCGTAGCAATAAGAAACTGTTTTCAAAAATATTCAATGTGCAAAACTGTAAATTAATATTTTATAATAAGATTTCATTACTATTCTGTTACACAACTAGTTGTGTCAGCGGCTTCACACACGTGGATGTCGGAAATTAACCTACGGGATCGTGCTAGAGGGACAAGTAGCCTACATTATTCCTTTTATCATCAGCTATCTGCCAGTGATAGTCCTGTCCTGTCAACTTATTTAGATTATATGTAACTATAATACTGATTTTTTATTTATTTATACTGTAACTGCCCGTGACATCACATCGCTCGGGTCCTACCAGAATACCAGCGCTGCGACACTTTTTAAATGTCGCAGCATTATGCTGAGGTAGGAGCCTTTTGGCCTCGTGCGGGATTTTCTGTTTTATTTTTTTACTTCCAAGAAATTTGTTCTTTTTTTATATTTTTTGTACTAAACTGTGTTTATTTTACGATGTGATCTTCCTGTGCGAGTCACAATAAATACTTTTTCTTCTTCTGTCAAAATTGGTCCAGTCATTTCGGATATAAACCGGAACAAACAAACAAACAGATGACAATTTTTTAAAGGTACCGTTTAAACTGTTAAATGTATTCAGTAACGCAGCGGACATTACAGACACTTAAATTTTATTAATTTGCATATAAATAAATAAAAATAAAATTCATTTATTTCAGACAAGAACCCCATATTTCAAATTATTTTTTTTTTAAATTTTCCATACTGCAACAGAAAAGAACAAAATTTCATTAAGAGAGTAAAAAATAAAATCACAGAATTGAAATAAAACATCATGTAACAAAATCGGATTTTCAATAACATGTCAGATTGAACGGTCAGAGTTATTAAACACACAAAAATAATATAATAATAAAAATCTGGTCATAATATAGTGTCAAACAAATAAAATAAAAACAAAAATTAAAAATAATAATAATAATAAGCTGGCAACACAGAGTCAACAAGACGTTTTGTTTTTCATATTTTAAAATTATAACATTAATAATAATTTCAGCCCATATTAGAAGCGCTTTCCATATTAAAACAAACAGAATCAGAAGACGATTGGAAATATAATCATAAGACCAGAAAATCCACCAATATGTAAAAAAACAGTTCTTTAAAATTGCCGAATCGGAGGAAACAACAACAAAACATCAAGGAAATGAAAAACTGCAAATTATGAAACACAAGCTATGTTGACAAGATCAGCTGCACGCCTAGCACACCCACCATCTCCGGACTCGTCGCTCAGCTCCGCCTCGCAGCCGCCGGTACGCGCCTCAACCGTGAGCGCTGTGTCACCGGTCGCTGCAGTTGCGTCGAGCTCGAGCGACGAGTTTTTCTCCCCACCGTCGTCACCGACACCACAACGGCGGCGAGGAAGAGGACGGCCACCAGCGGGCTTGGGGCCTCGAAGCCAACAGGCATCGAACAGGGTCCCCACTGCCGGTGGAAATGTGTCGCGCATGCGATGGACGCGGTCCATGAACGAAAATGTGATGCGCGCATATTACGGGGCTACAGAGGGAGGAATTAACCTTACAGCGTACCGAGTTCGGATGCTCTCTCTGTTTCAGGAGCTTGAACCAGCCGTCAACGTCTCGGCCCAACGATTATCGGATCAGGTGCGCGTCATTCAGCACAATCATAGATTGGATGACGCTACACTTGATCGACTGCGCTCGGAAATGCAGAATAGTTCTGCTAGTAACCCTCCTCCACCCCAGAATGTCGTGCATGTGCCTGCAGACGTTCCATTGCAGGCAAACCAGCAGGATGAGGAGGACGAAACCAGTGCTATATCTGCAGAAAACCAATGCAATGTGGACATAAGGAGCATTCTGGAGGATGCCATCCGTGAGTACCGGTTCACATCACCTAACCTTAGACCACGGCTACCACGTTTGCCCATGAATAAAAAAACAGAGCACTGGTGTGTGCCCTGGATGCGCTGTTACCAAATTTTATTGAAAGCAGTGCAGACCTTTGCGATACACACTCAATCTTGTATTGCACGGCTGTTGCGGCATGTCGTATAGCTCATGTCAAATTTCCAAATACTGATCGAGCTACACAACCGAAAGCCGCCGCACCAGCCTGGCAATGCAGGATTGAGCGTCGTATTAATGAGGCCAGGGTACTCATCGGGAAGCTCTTCTGCTTCAGGGAGGGCAACACACGCCCAAGGGTGATGCGCTTTGTGAGGCGGGCGTTCACGGGAACTAGTATTAGTCCTCGTGAATATGCATCCCGTGTCACAGAGCGCATCGACTTCCTGAAGCAGAAAGTTCATGCATGGGCAAACCGTATCCGTCGGTATAGGCGAAGAGTGGACCGGTACACTCAGAATCGCATGTTCCAGAACGATCAAAGATGGGTATACAGAGCTTGGGAGCGACCCATTCCCACTCAAGGTGTGACTGACACGTGTCTACCAGATAGTGATGACATGAGTGCGTTTTGGCGGAGCATTTGGTCGGCTCCCGTCAGTCACACTGAAGGTGATTGGATGCGTGTTGTTGAACGGGCGTGTGATTCAATACCAGACATGGGGGCTATTACCATCTGCCCCCAAGATGTAGCTCGTGCAGTCCGTCCGTTGCCTAACTGGAAATCTCCAGGACCGGACGGACTGCACAATTTCTGGATTAAATGGCTACAAAGGTCACATGCTTGCTTAGCTTCACAATTCCAGTCATCTTTAGAGACTGGGTCGCTACCACAGTTCTTTACGACAGGTATTACCCACCTGCTCCATAAATCGGGTAGTACTGCGGAACCTAAAAATTATAGACCTATAACATGTTTACCGACGGTCTATAAAGTTCTTACATCCATTCTTAGATCAAAAATTTCACACCACGTCCAAAGCAACGCAATTACGTCGGTGTCTCAGAATGGATGTAAGAATGGGTCCCGCGGTACTAAGGAGCTGCTCCTTATAGACATGGCCATAAGCCAACAGGTTCGTAGATCCCGGAAGGATCTGTCGACATGTTGGATAGATTATAAGAAGGCCTATGACTCGGTGCCACATACATGGCTCATGAGGGTGCTGGAGTTGTACAAAATAGACGCGACTCTACGCACCTTCTTGATGTCATGTATGAGGCAGTGGAGGACAGTCCTTCTGTATCCAGGATGTCGACAGATCCGGGGGACCGATGAACCGATAAGGATTGAGCGTGGAATATTTCAGGGCGATAGTTTGAGTCCGCTTTGGTATTGCTTAGCCTTGAATCCTCTAAGCACACTGCTAGAGGATTCAAGTCTGGGCTATCGGTTGAGAAGAGGTGGTCAGGTGATATCACACCTCCTTTACATGGATGACCTAAAACTCTTTGCCCCTAACAATTTGCAACTGATGGAGCTACTGAAGGTAACAGAAACCTTCAGTAGCGCCATCAGGATGGAATTTGGTGTGGACAAATGTGCAGTCATGCATGTAAAGCGAGGAGGAATTATAGAATCCGTGGGAACCCAACTTACGGATTCTATACACCTTAGATCCCTCTCCTCAACCGAAACCTACAAGTATTTGGGTATGTCGGAAGCATTATGCATCAATGCTGACAACATGAAACAATCGTTGAAGGAGCGCTTCTTTGGCCGCCTGAATAAAGTGGCAAATAGTCTTTTATCAGGCGGAAACAAGGTGCGTGCCTTCAACGGTTGGGTCATGCCGGTATTGATGTATTCTTTCGGCATACTCAAATGGACTCAAACGGAACTAGACGCCCTGGACAGGAAGGTCCGTACATTGCTGACGGCATATCGGATGCATCACCCACGGTCATCAGTGATGAGACTGTACATCCCGCGGAAGTGTGGGGGTCGAGGCTTTTTAAATGCTAAGACCCTCCACAACCGCGAGATTTGCAGTCTCAGGGAATATTTCCTTCACACTGACGTGGGGATGCATCGAGATATGGTCGCAGTGGACAAGGGCCTCACCCCGCTCTCCTTGGCGAAAGAGAACTGGCGCAAACCTGCAGTACTGGATACTAATGATCGTAAGGAAGTATGGCAAAGCAAAGAGCTTAACGGACGCTTTTTCCGGGCTCTTCATGGGCCTGATGTAGACTTTTTGGCGTCTGTATCCTGGCTAAGTTTCGGCGACCTCTTCGGAGAAACCGAAGGTTTTGTCTGTGCGATTATGGATGAAGTTATTATGACGAACAACTACCGGAAATACATTGTCAAGGATGGTACGGTTGACATAATATGTCGGGCATGCCACCGTCCCGGTGAATCAATCCGACATATCGTTTCCGGTTGTTCTCGTCTTGCTAACGGCGAGTATTTGCACAGACACAATCTAGTAGCTAGGATTATCCACCAACAACTTGCTTTGCAGTACAACCTTGTGGAGTCTGAAGTACCATACTACAGGTATGTGCCCGACCCAGTTCTCGAGAATGGTCACGCCACATTGTATTGGGATCGATCTATCATCACTGACAGGACTATTGTAGCCAATAAGCCTGATATTGTGGTGATAGATCGACGAGAGCGTCGTACAATTATTGTTGATATTGCTGTCCCCCATGACGAGAATCTCGTGAAAGATGAGCAAGATAAGAAAATCAAATATCTTGACTTAGCTCGCGAGGTTGTCGACATATGGGACGTGGACTCAGCAATCATTGTACCGATAATCATTACAGTAAATGGCCTAGTAGCGAAGAGCCTCGACCAACATCTCAGGAGGCTCTCATTGCACGGCTGGATCAAGGGCTTGATTCAGAAAGCAGTACTCCTAGACACGGCACGCATAGTCAGGAGGTTCCTTTTTCTAGAGCTCTGACCACCGGCATCTTGGACCCTGCTCCTGATGCCGATGGGCCACTATTTTTTATATTTTTAAATGATTTTTGTAAAAATATTTAAAAATATACTAAATAAGTATAAAAAATGAAATAAAGGACATAATAATTAAGGGCTACACATGTCTGTTACAGCATTGGCTTATATAAGGGCAGTCAAATCGCCCAGCGATTATTGCCAGGACGGTGTTGGAGCTGCAGATATAAGTATTGTACTCGTATGTACCTATGTATTATACAATATAATGTGGAGACGACCATAGGACTATAAATGAAAACACTGGCAATACATTGGAGTATTTTGAAGCTATCACATTATTACCAACACCGAAATAACAAAGTGATTTTTTCAAACAAGCCAAATAGTAGTGATGTGCCGACTCTAGGATTTGTCAATCTTTAACAACCTCTAGTGACAACACCATTGGATAAAAGTATTTGATTGCTTTTTGTATGTAAACCGGACATGTCATCAGATATACGCAGCTCCATCACCACTATAATACTAGATTTTGCCCGGAGATCCACCCGCGTGGATGACGGTTATCGCATAAAAAGTAGCCTATGCTATTCTCTATATTTCAGGCTATACGAGTATCTCTGCCAATTTCATGACGATCGATTCAGCGGTTTAGACGTGAAAGCGTAATAGACTGACCGATAGACAGAGTTACTTTCGCATTTATAATATTAGTAGGGATTTAGATTCGTTTAATGAAGTATGCGTACAATTCGCGTAATACAGAAACAAAATCGTTGGTCATGCAATATTTTGATGATTTTTAAGTGTAGTTTCACCATTTTAAAATAAATACATATTCTAAAAGAGCTTTGTATAATTTGAAACCGTTGTCTAAAAATACCTGAAAACAAGTAGACGTGTTATTAAGTTCCATAAATACCTGGTATTTTTAAGCAGGTATATTACTAACGTTCTATTTTTGTCTCTTGAAGTATTTACATATGCCTGCCTCCATCTTGCTAAGTAGACATGTATGTGGAACCCTTGCGTACGAGATCAAATTAATGTTTCATTAAGAAAGGGCCCGTCTTGTTCGTATTTTAATTACATTCAATTAAAAATGTGACGTACGGATTATTTTCAGTTGGATAAAAGAGGTTGGCCGTGTTTTTGGAAAGAAGGAATTGCAATTCGAGTGCAGTACGTGTGAACAAACTGAAGGAAAGCCCAAAGCAGCAAGCCATCCTTTGGTTTTCTATACCCCTGTCCCTACGTAATTTGGGCATGATATGTGCATGGCAATTTAGAAACAGTGTGAGCGTAAACACGCCTATATTTCCATCGCGTATTTTTCGTAGATGTGTCAGGCATGGGGCAAGCTAACGAGATATTGTTTGTTCAATCCCCACTCGTTAACGAGAGACGATTTTTTATTTTGTGTTGTAGTAGGTATCTATGTAGTTACTGGAATAGTCCGTGACAACAGTTGAAAAAGAAAGAAAGGATCCATACTAGGAAACACATTGACTTTTAAATAAAATTCAAACGGCACAATACAGCACATAATGGTATTTTCGCTGAATCTGATGATGATATTTTTTTCTCTCTCAAAGTCCTGCTTTTCATATGCATAATTCAGTAATTCAAAGAAACCTTTTACCCTTGTACTACAAGGCTGGTTTTCTCAATTCAATAGCTGACACCGTCTTACTGTGTGGGAAAATTGTAGCAGCTTGCCATGAAAGTACTAGATAGTTATAGTGACGTTGTTTTCTTGTCGATAGAGTATTTTGCCCGTTGTCAATATCACATAACGACAACAGATTATTTCTAACAATATTCACAGACAAGTGTCAAAAATGTAGATCGCCAAACTTACGAGTTGCCTATTGAGAAACAAATGGAGAAACGGGACTGGTTGCTTGGGGATCCTCACGTTTAGCATAATCAGCCTATAATACTCCCACTGCTGGGACACTGTCCTCCTCTCTGTGAGAGTGAGTGGGCCTTATTCCACCACGCCGACCCAGTGCGGGTTACTGTATGTCACACGTCTACTATTTTTTTATGCTTACCTTTGGCGTTAGTTAAATATACGTTTCTTTGCTTGAACGTCATTTTAAACAGATTTAAACATATAGTATTAAAACACTGTAATCACAACCATTATCTTTGCTTGGGTTAACTTACCATTTGCTAACTTAACCCAGAATGCTAATACAATTTATTTTTACTTTCAGTACCGACTTTGGTCTGCTTAAATAATAAAAAGTTTCCATTATATTTTGTGAGATCAATCAACAAAATAACATCTTCACTCAAACGAAAAAGGTAATAACAAAATATTATTGGCATTTAAAGAAACCGTCTGATTAGATCGCCCGTCGCTATGAAACACGTCGGCAGGAAATGAACGCCCGCGCCACCGCGCCTTCCACCGCACAAATATGATACGTTTTGCCTTTACACCCAGGATTTTCATATTTATTTAGGGCATTTTTATAAGTAGGCTCTTAGATTTATTTGCTTTGCGAATCAAATTATTCGTTGCCATAGAAGAGGTGCGACGAAATATTTAAAAGTACCGCCAGTATCGGTTTACCCGTTGTACCCATGGCTAGGGAAAATATGTATAATAAAAATAACTCAATTAAATACAACGGCGGCGGCGGTGGCATGTCAACACAGCTATGATTTCAGGAATATTTTCTTGTTTCAAGGTTTCCAGTTCGATTTTTAGGATTACGTATCTCAAAAGGAAACAATGGAACCTTGTGGGATTACTTCGTTGTCCATCCGGCTGTCTGCCTGTGTGTATGAGTGTCAGTCTGTCCAGACACTTTCTCAGGAAAGCGTTGCGGTTTCAAGTTGACATGCACTGTCATCTTGTACCTACTGTATTTGAAAACATTTTAAAAGCCAATTATTTTTAAAGGCAACCGGGACGTAGATAAATCGATGTATGGCCGTTTCGGAGAACAAGTTTTTCAACTACAATGTTTGTTTTTGGGACAAATTCATCCTTCTACGGAATCCTTCATTGTGGGTGGTCTTACACGCACTTTACTGGTTTTATTTTTGATTCGCTGCTGACTCACTGAACCCAGATTTCAGGGAGCATAGTTTATGCTTTTTATATTTAAAACGAAAACAGGATTCCTATTTTGTGACGAAAATGATGACAATGACTGTTTCTGTTTAACGGGGGGTTGTCCCAAATTGCCTGTTTCAGAATCAAGATTAAATGATCAAATTCGTGTATTTAGGCCCTGAAAAAAACATATGTCATAGATAGATCGTTGTTTGAGGGAAATAAAAGGTTCAAAACACGATTAATTGCAATTTTCTCGATGAAAAAAAAAATCCGAATCAAGGTCGATTTCAAAACCATTTTCCATCTCACTTCATAATAAGAGCACAAAATTATGTGAAAATGTCATATACGATGAGGGAATGGTATTTAGGAGGGAATTTAAAGGTTCAATTTTTTAGTTTACTAGATTTTTTTTGAATAAACTCAAAGAGATCTTAATCCGGCTAAATCTGCTCACGCTCAGAGTCTGTCAGAGTCCTGCAGGACGACATCGAGGGTGGACCTGTGTCAAAATTTTCAAAAACTCGCATCTGCGCCTGTACAAAAAAATCTAATAAAATAATAACAAATTAATTTATGAAATTACGATAGCGCAGAAAAAATATCTTGTAATTATATAATAGTTTTAATTCATAAAATTGTTTTCGAAAATGTGATTATTTCTAGGCAATATGATGACGTTTAATTGTCATCTTGAAATAGTGTTGACACTTTACAAATTATTGTCGATGAAATAATAGTCAAGTGAGAGTCGTATTCGTCGTTTATGAAGAAGTTTGTACAAATCACAGTTTTCTAAGATTCTTTTAATCAGTTTCATCTATTTCAACTAAGATATTTCCTCTGGACCGAACTGTGTTCGCTACTATCATATCCTACATTAATATTACATATTATACAATATGTCTGGTTGTCGGTTGTATACTAATAATATATAGAACTTTCAGTCTGACACCAACAGAGAAAATAGGAAAAAAATTGCTCAGACAAAAGTGCTATAGGGTACACGACCAATTGGAAGGAACACGATAACAACTTTATTCATATTTCTCGAATAGCGGAGCTAGCAATACAAGATTTTTTCCCGAATCCGTGATTTCAAAATATTAATGTTGACGTCCTAAAATAATAGTTTCGATAAATTATAGCTGGAGCAGTAGGTACTAGACAATAAAGTACGGCAAATGTTCCTTCATAATTAGCTCACAATATTTACGGTTCTTTCTGAGCGATGGCAAACACCAAAAACAAAAGATTATGGTTACAGTGTAACCGAAACAGTACGACCATTTTTAGCGTATTCAACTTAATAAAAATCTGAAAATCAGGATCTTTTAAAATTCTGCCACTACAGATGTAAATAAAATAGTGGATGATTTGTATGGAAAACTACCATTTTGACGAAGAGAAATACCGTCGGACACAGCTTGTCTACTTGATATATTCTTGAATTCACTGACAACTTACGCTTAGCCTTAACCTCTGGGTCTGGAAGCATGATTTCGGTATAAAGACATTTAGTTTCTCAAAGAACAAATTGCACAAGGGTTTTTGTTTTGTTTTGGATGGGAAATCATCAAATGACTTCTCCCGCTCTGGGCGGAGCGGGAGGGCGTATCAGACTTTTACTAACTAAAACCCACCCGTGTTTCTTCAGTTCGAATTCACTGACAACTAACACTTGTCTGGAAATTCTCTGGTTAAAAGGTCTGGAAGCATGATTTCCAAATGAAACCAAATGTTTAGTACCTATTAAACGCTTTTACATTGTCACCTATGTCGTCGTAAACAGTGACTGACTCCGATATCAGCACAATAGAGATGAGAGAACTGGCCATTCTTTCAATTGAATACACTTATTCGCACTGCCGACTTCGAGACGTCGATTCTTAGGTACTGTATCTACTGTGGTCGTTTGGTGAGTCGCGATGGTCATCGATATTCATCAATATAATCAGGCCCATTATAAATATATCGGTTTCGAATCGGTATGTGTATAGCTGCCGACATATCGGTATAGGGCTGGTGTCAATATCTGATAATATGAAAACGCTCAATAGGTAACTTACAGGACACTTACCCTACATAGGGAACTTTTTAGTTTTACCATACCGTACCTAAAAGTAAGGTAAAAATATCGAACCTAAGCAAAAATAATTCAGTTGATCAACTGCAATATGTTATACTATGGCATGACAGTACATCGTAAATATTATACGTCGCGCTGCATTTAGGGGAGGCGGAGGTAGCGTTTCAAAGGCCCACAGGCCGGAACAACCTAGCCCTAATATCACGTTCCTAAAACACAATTTATCACACCGTTTCAATAGAAAGTATACGAACTTTTCCGACCATTTCATAACATTATTCTCCGTGTTATCACATTTGACAGAGGTTATTGACAGCGGTGAACTTAACAAAAAGACGACGGGTCACTTCTGTTGGATTATTTTGTGAGAGTGTGATATTAAATATAATATTATGTTGTATGCCAGTACTCCAAATGTAAAAAGTGCAAAAAATATCTGCTTAAAATCTTTTTTCATTAAACCTACTTGTTATAATTTGACTGGTATCATGCTCCACATGGTTTCCTATTAGGAGTTTTTGGCGGGATCGCGTTGGAACCAATGATATTATATGCGTAAATGGTTGGAACATGCCGCAATAATTTTCATTTCAATGAAATATTGTGAAAAAGCGATTTAAATTGTATAATTTTGGTAATTAATTATTCAATATAGTTACGTGTGAGTGCACAAGTGTAGTGAAGGTGACTAACGTGGACTTTTCGTGTTCCCCCAAAAAACTCCTGTTGTAAAGTTACTACCGCTTTACAATAACTTTGACTTGACTCACTAAAGACTACTATGACTTGTTTGTAACTTCGTGCCTGATAACGGGCCATTGACTTGATCGAAAAGAAAAATTACTTGAAACTGACTAAATGCATAAACCGTGCGAAGCCAATACCAAAAAAAAAAAGGTTTCCTATTGTGAAAGTAAGATTGTTTACAGTTTCTTATTTTGTGGCTCGCCTGCAAAAGCAAGAAGAAAGTGTCAACGAGACTTCTCTACCTCTTTTCTTCTTCCTGTCATTTTCATCAGCGGCGTAATTGCGTAGCACTCTAACATGTATGGGTGTGTCCAGACCTGGCGATTGCGCCGCTCTCGAGCCGCTTGCGAACTACGCACGTGCATTTCATGTTCGTACGCAGACCCCGCGCCGTCCATGCGCCGCTCGCGCGCAAGCTACGCGCCCTACTCGAGCAGCGCAGGAGGTGCGCGCGTGCCGCTCGCGGTGCATCTCCCTCGCTCACATATTTAGTTCAACGCGAAAGAAGCTATGTGTGCACGAACTGCGCACGAACAGCGCGCGCGCTGCATGACCGCCCCACTCGAGCCTTGCCGGAATTGCACTAGAGCGGCGCACCAAACGTAGGCTGTAACCGCACGCGAGCAACACGCGCACAGTCCGCAAGCGCTGTTTTCTGCTGGTTAAAGTTGGTCGCACCCAAAAACGTCGTCGCCGCGGTTTATTTCTTATTTACGCAGCGGTGTTTATTACTATGAATGCTGCTGAAGCTAAAAGCACGTCCTCTTCTTCGTACCTACATCTCAAAAGAAACTGCCGGTAATATCTCTGTATAGTCTGTGGCATCTGCGCAAGGTGGGCCGCGCGGCTCTTTAATGTGGACGCGTGGCTAAAAAAACACAAAAGCCTCGCGAGGCCGAGCCGCGCGGCCCAAAAGGGCGCGAGGCTCGTAGTGGGGACGCTGCATAATGTTTTAAAAGCATCCTGTAATCAGCGTTCCAGTTAGGTACTCATTCGCGTTGCTAAGCATGTCCGGCCTAACCAATATTGAATGTTTTTTTTTCTGCAAATAGTTTATACGATCATGGACAAGGTATATTTTAATTATCATTTTAGATAAATTCTATCAACTTAAGAGTGAGCACGCGTTATAACCCTGGGGGCCCCTAGACCTGTGTTGGCAAAGTAAACTATACCTACTCACACCCAGACTTTAGGAGCGCACAAGCTGCACCACGATGTCAACGTAGAGATATGGCGGTATTTTTATTATTACCTTCTAAAGCTAAAGTTAAATCTTTGAAACCTATATCATTGTTTTATAATTCTTAGTATCAGTATTTTGCAGTAGAACTTTCAGTTCAGGATCTACATACGCCGGCTAGAAAATAAATTCATCCCGTATTTCTCAGTTTGCACACACACATGTGAGTTTTGACACAACTACAAGGCGTACAGCTCCACAGTCACTTTGGATGGAATGAAACAGATCGCCAGCGGCAATGCTCTTTGAGTATCCTCCTTTTGAAACGTTTCATAGTTCTTTAGATTTTGTTTAGGGGTCGAAAGACGATATAGGTACTATGGAAAACAATAGAACGTGATGGAAACGAACTACGGTCCCTTTTCCTTATGTCTTTAACAATACGTTTAAATAAATTATAATATTTTTGACTAACAATATCACCATCCGTGCAATATCACAGTCCGAGTAGAGAGATTTCAAAAAATCGTCCTAAGATATTTCAATTTCAAACTTTGTAACTAGCGGTATTTCATTACTAAAATTTAATGAAAAGTACCTAAATTGAAAAAGAAAACTTCACTTATAAAAGTTGGCCGAACAACTAATTACTTTGGCCCAGGCCTGTCATTGCTTTGATTAAAACACGCTGATTGACATCTGTCAGTTTTGCCGCATTTATGCTTGGGTTTCATAAAGAGTAATATCAAATTTGTTTTGAATTAATAATTAGTTTCGAGAAAGAACTGACCAATCTCCTTAAAAATATCCCTAACGTTAAGGAAATGCTAAGACATATTGTTTAAAAAGAAAAACGATTACACGTTAAAAGACATATCAAAGAGGGCTCATGCAAAAACATTTATGATTTTTGTCGAGGCTCACAAAGGTGAAATGCTTAGCTTAGCAGCAACGCTTTCCTTTTCGCGTATATTTTCGTAGAAGGACTTTGGCAACGCCTTTATGTCGCAGCAGTTAGTGCTATTTTTGTAGTTCGCCGATGTACGGAAAAGGTTCTCATTTATCATTCAACCATAGCATTCAAAGTTAATCACATGAAATACTTATTGTAGATCCAAAGATTAGCAATGGGCTAGGTTTTTAAAAGTTCAGTTATATTTTGAAAATTAAGTATCTAGTCTTTCGAATTCAACTTCATTGTGTATAAAAAAATACAATTTCAATTAGTTGCTATGATAGTGTCACTATACAGTGCCGCTAACCCGCACGGGAAATGAATGTGTTAAAATAACTCTTACCCCACATTATTCGTATGTACGTAACGTCACTGTTCATTTTAACGTTGTTGTTCTATTGCAGGTAATCGCTACGCGAAGTGGCAAGTTTCGCGGGACATTGACGTGAAGGGAGCACGCGGAACTGATAGATGAGCAAGGAACATACGGTCGCACGTACACATCATGGCATCTTTCAAAGGTAAGTGGAGACAACCGAGTACTTCTGTAGGCCAACAAGATTAGCAAGCAAGGCGGCTTTACTCGGTATTGTACGCCGAGACATGACTGTAATACCTGTATATGTGTGGTATATTCTGAAAGTAGTACTTACCAAAGATGGAAAAATAACACATTATTTAGAAGGTATCAACTTTATATTGCAGCACTTTTTCCAGAAAATATTTACTTAATGAAATTACAATTGAAAAAGAATCATCTATCCTAAACAAAAACACAACTTTCAAGCTTTTGATTATTTAAAGATAAAAACAATGACGATTTTTGTGCTAGTATTAACTGTGTGATAGACACCGGTGTCGTCCTCTAGCGAGCTGGTTTAGCATGACGTTTTCTATTTATACTCTACTGTAGAACAGAAATCGCTTGTCTATATTTCTCGGTGAAAAACTGTCAACTGTCTACAAGGAAACGTCATTTTTGTCTACTCTTTCGACGATAAAATGCTTGTCTACGGGTCTTGTGCTAAGCCTGCTGAAGTAACAAGCTAAACCGTGACGTAATGATTTGCCTTAGTAATAAATAATATAATGACACAAATTTTAATAGTTCTGGTACACATTAAGTCACGCTCATTTAAGTTTAATTAAAAAAATAAAATAAGAGAATTGTTTATAATTAGATTTAAAATGATTTATCTTAATTTTGAGGCATGCAAGGAAATTCGTGAATGTGTGGGTGTGGGGACCCACACCCACACATTCACTTATTTCCTTCCGTGTGTGTGTGGGTCTGTGTGAGTGTGGGTCTGTGTGTGTGTGGGTCCGTGTGTGTGTGGGTCTGTGTGTGTGTGCGTCTGTGTGTGTGTGGGTCTATATTAGTGTGTGTGTATGGTTTCAGCGTTTTATTTATGATTTCGTGGCGAGATTTTTAGTGTCCTCGTAAGTTGCTGAAGGTAGTTTTGCTACGATCTAGTACCTGTATTTTGGAAGGGTATTTGTTACATGTTTTTTTATCTATTCTTTTCTAATCTATACTATTATTATAAAGCTGAAGAGTTTGTTTGTTTGCTTGAACGCGCTAATCTCAGGAACTGCTGGTCTAATTTGAAAAATTATTTCCGGGTTAGATAGCTCATTTACTGAGGAAGGCTATAGGATACATATCATCACGCTAATACCAATAGGAGCGGAGCACCAATAAATAATGTTTCAAAATTTGGGGTTTTTTTCCTTTTGAGAGCTTCCGCTGCGTGCGCTGCGTAAACGGTAAAAGTTTCGCAAAAATCATGTAAGACTAAACAATCTAATTTAATATAATATGTATTACTTCTGAGATACATTGTGTTTTTTTAATTAAAAAAATAAGATACATTGTGTTTTCATGCGATGGCCAAGTCAATTTATTTATTTAAAACAAAAGATTTTGTATATTGATATGGTCACTATAACATGTTGTTAGGTTAGCTAATACGTAATAACTCTAAAGAGCTCTAGTAAGCTCTTAACGAAATTTCAAGCAGTATCTCTAGATGTTTTGGAACTGTTCCAAGCCATGAGCATGCTAAATAGCAGTCACTATTGTATAGCTTGACTAGCCATTAACATTAATATTATATAACTAGATTTCTCGTCATATATCGCCACAGAACAGATGTAACAGTCTGCACATTTTATTGTATCAAAACTCCTGCTTCCACCTTGATGACGATATATTCACCACCTCTACATACACACTATAGAATTTGGATTTAAAATCATCTAACGACTTTAGATACGATCCATAAGCGAGGTTTAAGAGAAGTCTAGTTCGTAGGGCTGTAGTAATAATGAGAGTTGATAGGTGGCTACGAAATAATAATAATAATAATCAGCCTGTATCGTCCCACTGCAGGGCAAAGGCCTCCCTTTTGTTTTTCCACTCAACTCGATCCTGTGCCAACATGGACCAATCCCTCCTATTAGCGTCAAGTTCATCCCGTCATCTACGCCTGGGTCTTCTGCGATGCCGTTGGACGTTTTCAGGGACCCATGCTGTGGTGGTCTTAGCCCACAATGCATCCGACATGCGGCAGACGTGTCCCGCCCAGTCCCACTTGAGTTTGGCTGCTTTTTGGGTGACGTCTGCGATTTGTGTTTTAGAACGCATCGTATCGTGTTCCGTATCCGGTCGGTAAGTCGAACTCCGAGGATACTGCGCTCCATCGCTCTCTGGCAAACCTAACTATGTATGGCTACGTAACTATCCTAAACCTATGTTATCGAAAGTAATTTGACTAGCAAAGCATTTCAAATGAGACATTTTAAGGGTAATATTATACACAAAGACATATAGCTACGGCATTGTTGTTATTCAAGAAAAAAAATTACTTGATATCAGCATTTCTTGATTTAAGATACCTATACTTACCGAGTTATGTTCGTAAAAAATATTGTAACTAGCAAAAAACTAATACTAGGAACAAAAATGAAAAAGAAATACATATTATCAAATTGCAAACGGATCGGCAATCGCATTACCTATATTTTCATCCTTCCCCGAATCCCTTAGAATAGGACATTTGAACTCGAGGTCCAAATTGTCCACGCAACCAGGTCTCTATTACAGCTTAGTGTGCTACTCCTCATATTCATTAATTACCTCCTGATTATAATTATTACGACTAATAAGCCGATATTGGGCACCTCGGCTTGTGTGAACTCCTTATCAGTTGCCGCCACTTGCTTGAGGTTGTATACGTATTAACTTAGGTATCTTTATGATAATATATGTTTTACCAAGTAGAGTACAAAGAGTATTGTGCGAATGGAGACGAACAATATTCCTATTACAGAGAAAATTGAGAAGTTTTTGAGCTTTACCTAAAAACTTTAGTTTTCAGCGGTAGGAGGCCATGACGGAACACAATGCCACATAACTTATTTCTGGAGATAAGTTTAATTTAATTACCTATATCGTGGCTTGGAGGTTGTTTCTGTGATTTTATAGGTATGACCCCATTGGCTCTGGGAGGACATGACCTGGGACTTGGTCTGGGTTTTTTTTTTTTTTTTTTTACTTATGAATTGCAAGTGTGAGATGTAGATTTAATATCCTACACAAAAACCCGTTTCCTTTATTTTGGACTGAGAATAAGGGGAAAACAGATATTGAATCTGCCTCTTTCATCATAAATCCTGCCTACGCCGACGTGCGACAATTGTCACCTTAAATAAGTCGGTTGGGATAAAGACAGAAAGAAAGAAAGATAGTTCCAGACTGCAGCGAAGTCTGTAATGCTGTCAACCGTCGTAGATGACAGCATTACAGACTTCGTTACAGTCCCGCGGAGCCGGATGCATCGCTGCTTCAAGCAAATCGCTTAGTCAACAGTAACGACTTTAGAGACTTGCCAACTCAACAAACAAGGTCTTATAATATTTTAAACGTTCTTGAATGAAAATGCTAATTAAAACGTATGCGGATTATTGTTGTATAAAAACAAAACTGATGACAGAATGAGCAACCTTTCGCAACACAACGTAAAATAATATGAAAATTATTAAAGTGGAAGATAATATACATACAGAACTCTTAACCCCGCCGCCGTGTCTCTAAAAGCACGTTATGCAGATTGATAGGGAAATTCTGACACCATTGATACTATTTTTTTAGAACACAAATAAAATTGCATTTACTTAACAGTCATCCGGCGGAACTAAATAAACAAAACAAATTGCCTGTTTCAATTTGTGAGCGATATTCTTTCAACATACAAACATTTTAATATCACTTCGATAAGTCGGTTGTGAAACTCTGTCAGGATAACTTTTGTCGCCCAACTTCAAGTTGTACTATAAGAAGTACTCGAGCTTTTATGAAACAAATTGTTTCATGGACTACAGCTTTATGAATTTAATTTTCAAAGACTTTGTTTGTTATGATTTTAAAACACGATCTAAATGTGTCTGAAACACTTTTAAACCAAATTTAAATACGACCTAGAGGACTGAATATTAGTGAAATATAAGTACTTCATAATTTCCTATAAGAACCTTATTATGTGTATAGACTATAGACCTTTAAGTACATTGTTATAAATAACTTTACCTACAGGTATATATAATAACATAATGAAACAGTTAAATACCTTATAAATTTCAATTCTGAAACCTTATTAATTTGCTTCAAAATAAACCATTATCAATGCATGAACCATTTCATTTGTCTTCCCAAAGTCGCCCAAAGTCAGCATTTGTTCAAAGTAACAACAGCAACAGAAATGACTACTGTAAAGTACAATGTCTCGAATAACCTTTATATTAATACACACATCAACACATTTGGGCACGCCACGATTGCGGCGGTAAGTCCCCTCTTTGAGGAGTGGCTTGAGAGGCGGCATGGCGTCCTCACCTTCCGCCTGACGCAGGTCCTCACCGGACACGGCTGTTTCGGGAGGTTCTTGTTTCAGTTAAGGCGGGAGGAAACGCCCGGGTGTTTCCACTGCGAAGATCGCCCTGAGGACACGGTGGAGCACACGGTGGAGGTCTGCCCAGCTTGGGCGGAGCACCGCCGTGTCCTCGTGGAGGCGATCGGCGGCGGCGATCTCTCGCGTCCGGCCCTGGTCCAGGCCATGGTACGGAGCGAGAGGGCATGGGGAGCCGTCACCTCCTTCAGCGAATCAGTAATGCTCGCGAAGAGGGAGGCGGCGCACGTGAGGGAGAGGCAGCATATGCGCCCTCGCGACCCTAGCCGCCGCAGGATACGGAGACGCCCTGGGCGTCGGGAATCCCAGGCCGATTTCCGGCCACCGTAGGCATGGGCTTGCGGACGGCGAGTAATGGGTAGGTCAATTGTAAACGACGAGGTTGGAAAAATACTAAAACTTTGTTATGAAGCGGGGACGTTGCGACGGCACGCTTGATAAAGTTGGACAGCTCTGGTGGCTCTGGGATAAGCGTAAATAAATGTACAGGCAGCAATTAAATAAATAAAATCACACCAGAGGCGTAACTGCTTTATGTCTTTCCGATGCAAGCAGCGTATTGTTTTTTTTCCATGGAATTCGCGTTTACCTATACATGGGATGGCATACAGTTGAAAGTTTTTCGGATATTTTATCAACATATTTTTTATGTCGTTTTGTTTAGATTCAATTATTATTTGTACTTACATGTGTTATATAATATAGTTAAAAATCTGAAAACCAGTCTTACCAAGGAATATCGTACTATCCAGTAACTGGGTTGTGGAGGTCAGACAGGCAGTCGCTCCACGTCATCATCATCATCATTTCAGCCGAATGACGTCCACGGCTGGACATGGGCCTCCTCCAGGCTCCTCCACTTCGACCGGTCGCTCCACGTAAATTACTGGTATTCAGCTGCATCCGGTTAGACTGGAAGCTGACCACAACATAGTTGAGAAAAGGTTAGGCGCATAATGATGATGCCATATGGTTTATTATAAAACTATTACATACCTATGTAAATCCCTTCTCGTAAATCTATCCTAATATTGATTGTGATTGAGATTGTGTATGTTTTGTGCGTCTCCACGTGTACGTGTTTGTGTGGTGTGTGTGTGTGTGTGTGTGTATGTGTATGTGTGTGTGTGGGAGAGGTGTCCATTTGTGCAAAGGGTGTGTTTGCGCATGTTATAGTAGTACATATCAAGGGTAATTGGAAAGTGAGTTTAAGTTTTTACATATGTTTCTAATTATTCATAACTGAGTGTGTGAAGCCATTTATCCGTGATCCTACGACATTCTCGCAAGGTCGGTGGATATATTATTGAGCTGTTTATTTACACGATTATACAAAGTGGCGCTAAGAAAGTGATACTGCCGCCGAACAACTTGAACTCTGGCAGATTCCACCTGGTAGACTATCAGATCTGCGTTTTTGGGTAGCGACAACAGGATCGAATGGGAGGTCTGAGTGTTTACGCAACACTACAGCAAGATGTGTCTGACTCTTGGTAATTCATAAAGAGCGTATAGTTCAGCAGTTGGAAATCGGACAGGTTTGTGAGTCATGACTTTTAACACTGCTCTCTGTGCCCTTTCCAGACGGAGCATGAAGCACTTCCCAGCCCTACCCCAAGCTGCAATACAATATTTTAGGATGGAATGTGCCAGAGCGAAGTATACTGTTCGTAGGGTGGCAGAATCAGCAGATGTTCGCAATTTTTTCAAACAAATATTAATTTTTGACCCTGGAAACCAGAGCCTAAATTTGCTCCTTCCATGTCAGCGTATTATCTATTATAACACCAAAGTATTTAATGCTATGGGTGCGCGTAATCCGAGTACAACCGGTGCAATCAGTAGATACTAACCCGCATTAATGCGCCATCAGAGTATAGGGACAAGAACATTGAGAGACTCTGGTTGTTTCTGTGTGCCTAAGTTGTTTTTTTCTACCTTGAGGGTTAGCAGATTTTTATTCAGCCATTTCATTGCAACAAGCAGAGCGGACTCAGCATATGAGCGGGTTTCCAACCAATCCTTACCATGAATGAGCATGACAGTATCGTCCGCGTAGGTTATAATTTTAGCGTTAGTTAGAGTCAGATTACACAGGTCATTTATGTAAATAATAAAAAGGGTAGGTCCAAGGATACTAACCTGCGGGACTCCGTAGGTTAAAAATTGCTCGCGGATTTAATCGTGGAGTAATATTCATCATCTTATTCCACAGCCCGACTTCACTGACTGCTAGGCATGTGCCTCTTGTGCTAATCCCCCGTTCCTGTGCTAGTCTTGTCCATGTTCTTCTTGCGATGCCAGCGATATCGTCTACAACTAACATACTTCACTCCATGTTAGTTAGTAAATGGGAAAAAATCCGATTCCATTGTTCATTTTCAGCTAAATCCTTTATCCTAACGAAATCCGTTTACACTTGGTTTGTTACGCACATTCTATTATCTCGTTAGCACAAAATATATTCACCTGTAATTCCCTCAAACACACCTGTTAAATACGCACTTGTATATATGCGAATTTAGCTAAATATACTCTCTGTATATTTAGCTACATTGAACCAAATCCGCGAGCGCTAAGACAATATCGTTTTAACAATTTTGTAATTAACACCATCTTACAAACGTGTCGTCTTACTTACAATGAGGGATAAGTGTAGAGTAACACTTTTATAAAATACTAGCTTTTGCCAGCGGCTTCGCCCGCGCGAAGCTTTCATCCCCTTTTTAACTCCCTTAGGGGTTGAGTTTCGAAAAATCCTTCCTTATTCCTCGTCTACATTATAAAGTGAACCTCTGTACAAAACTTCAGCTTTCTAGGTTCAAGGGTTAAGGCTGGGCGTTGATGAGTCAGTCAGTCAGTCAGTCAGGACTTTTCTTTTTACTTATATATATAGAAATTTGTATTATTTTTTATTGGCTAAGTAAATGCCGAAGTTAATTTTTATATATAATCTTCTTTGGCGACGGTGAGGACTGTACGAAAGGTTGCTTTATGAACAATAACATTTAATTACTTACAGCAACCAGCGCTTACCAATATTCCACAAAGAGACGGGCGCGGACGCTTGGTTTGTACGTATTGGTGATTTAACATCATTGTACTTATATCTAGATTTACGAACTGTTTTTTCTTCTACATAAATAAAAAGAAAAGACCTGACTGACTGACTGACTCATCAACGCCCAGCCCAAACCCTTGGACCTAGAAACCTGAAATATTACACAGAGGTTCCCTTTATAATTTAGACAAGGAATAAGGAAGGATTTTTCGAAATTCAACCCCTAAGGGGATTAAATAGGGGACGAAATTTCTCGCGGGCGAAGCCGCTGGCAAAAGCTAGTCATATATAATACTGTAAAACTACATTACAAAGCATGCTTGCCGATTAATAAAAAAGAATCCAAGTGCGTGTCGGACTTGCACACGAAGGGCTCCGTGCCACAAGGCAAAAAACGCTAAAAACGCTTAAAACACGTTTCTTGTATGGAGACCCCTTTAATTTTTAACTTTATTTTTATTTTTGTTATAGCGGCAACATAAATACACATTAAAAAAAGAAAAACAACTGTCTACCTATTCCGGATCATGAGATACAGCCCGCTGACAGACAGACGGACTGACAACGGAGGCTTATTAAGGTGGCGTAGTATGCCAGAAAAAAATCAAGTTTCACCCGCGCCTCGTTGCCTGCCCCTCTCTTCATACACGGCGAAAACAAAACACAATCCCTTCCCGCCAGCAAAAACTTTTCGCCCGGAATTTAAACCAAGAATTAAAACAAATTTCACCCCCGCTTCTCTTACTTACCCCTCTTATGAAACACGACGAAAACAAAACACAATCCCTTCGCGCCGCGTTCTAATTCTTGGCGCTTGATGCTTGCATGATCCCACATCACTCCCCCCTAAGCGAAGCGGACAACGGGCTTGACAGTTCTTCCAGACCTTGTGTCGTAGCGCTTGATGACTTCATAGGGACCTTCGTACGGCGGTGTTAACGGGGAACGCACAGTGTCATTGCGCACGAAAACATGTATGCACGTAGCGAGATCGTGATGTACGAATGGCTCTGTTCGATTGTTGCTTGATCGAGGCGCACTTTTCAAGGTTGCCATGGTTTCTGTAAGGCGGCGTACGTAGTCGTTTTCATCAATGTTTGACTTCGTTGGCACGATGAAATCCGATGGTAAGCGAAGCGTAGTGCCATACGTCATCATTGCTGGGCTTAGACTATTGTTGATTCGTAACGCCGTGCGCAATCCTAACAGTACAGTGGGAAGCTCTTCTGTCCACTGTGTAGTGCCTCGCGCCATGAGTGCTGCCTTCAGAGATCTGTGCCACCGCTCGATCATACCATTGGACTGGGGATGATACGCCGTGGTCCGTATTCGTGATATCCCAAATCTTTTCATTAGTGACCGGAACAATGATGATTCAAATTGGCGTCCTTGATCGGTTGATATTCTTCGCGGGCATCCAAATCTGGCAATCCAATTTTCATACAGGGCCTTTGCGACTTCCTCAGCGGTGATCTCTGATACAGGAACGGCTTCTGGCCAACGTGTGCAACGATCGATAATAGTCACACAGTATCTTCGGTCATTAGATAATCGCAGTGGTCCCACTATGTCCACGTGAATATGTTCAAAACGCGCTGAAGGTGGGAACTCACTGAGTGGTGTCACGACATGACGGTGAATCTTCGCTCGCTGACAACCGATGCATGCTCTGGCCCAGGTGCCGATTTCTTTATTCATGCTGGGCCAGAAAAACTTTGAGCACATCTGTTTCCTGGTAGATTTCACGCCGGGATGACTCAAATCGTGTTGAGCTTTGAATGCCTCAAAACGATAAGCAGTTGGTAAGTACGGTCGGGGTGTGCCTGTAGATGTCTCGCACGTGATTGGCTGGCTCATCCCAGGCATTGTGACGTCGGTGAACTTTAGATTTTGTTGATTTTTGAGCTGTTTCAATACGGGATCTTTTTCTTGTTCGTTGGCTAAAGTTGCGTAGTCGATGTTGGAAGGGCATCGTATGTCTTCTATGCGTGATAATGCGTCCGCAACTGAGTTATCTTCGCCTTGCACGTACTTGATGCTGGTACAAAATTGGCTGATAAAATGTAATTGCCGTTCTCGACGCGGAGTGTCGCTGCTACTCGGTGGGCGTGTCAGTGCATTCACTAGTGGCTTATGGTCTGTATACACTGTGATGTCACCTCCCTCTATAAGATTCCTGAAGTGCTTGACAGCCGTATAAATCGCTAACAACTCGCGGTCGTATACGCTGTAGCGTTGCTGAGTCATACTCATCGCTTTTGAGTAATAAGCGAGAGGTTCCCATTCCTTGTTTATTCTCTGCTGTAAAACCGCACCAACGCTGTAATCTGAAGCGTCGGTCATCAAGGCGAGAGGGCTTCCGGGCAACGGGTGGATGAGCTGTGTGGCTTTCAAAATGCTTTGGCGGCACTTTTCAAAAGCCAACTCTGCCTGAGGTGTCCACTCGATGGGCGTTTTATCGTTCCGTTTCTGATTGTGTAAATATTTATTTAGCTCGTTCTGTTGTTCGGCTTGACTGGGTAAGCAGCTTCGATAAAAATTTATCATGCCCAGGAATCGTCGTAATTCAGCTATTGTCTTAGGTTTGGGGTAACTTGATATTGCTTTTGTTCTCTCTTCAGTGGGCCTGATCCCGTTGCTTGATACTTCATAGCCGAGAAAATCAATCTTGTCCTTGCCGAATTCACATTTTTCAATATTCAACATTACGCCGTACTACTTTAGGCGTTCTAGTACTTGTTGTAGCAGCTGTCTGTGATTGTCTTCGTTGTTTGAATACAGTAGTATGTCGTCTACGTAACAGAAGCAGCTGTCTATGCCACGCAGTGCTTCATGCATAAATCTCTGAAACGTCTGACTAGCGTTGCGCAGGCCGAATGTCATGCATTTGAATTCAAACAGCCCAAATGGTGTGATAATTGCTGTTTTCTGGGCGTCATCCTCTGAATTTGGTATCCAATAATAAGCCATTTTGAGGTCAAGCTTCGAGAATATCTTCTTATTGTGCAGCTGGTACGTGAAGTCTTGTATTCGTGGTATAGGATAGCGGTCAGGTTGTGTAACTGAATTTAACCGTCTGTAGTCACCGCATACCCTTAGGCCTCCATCCTTCTTCTTGACTACATGCAGCGGGCTTGCCCACGGGCTCTTCGATGGTCTGCAGATTTCCATTTCTAACAGTCGGTCAGACTCCTCTTTGGCTGCCTTGTACTTGTCCGGAGGCAGCGGGCGGGAGCGAGCGTAGAGTGGGGGGCCGGTGGTTTCAATGTGGTGAACGACGTCATGTTTCGGTGGCTGTTTCAGTGACATTGGACGTAGCACATCTGGATACTGCTTCAGAATATCGTAATATAGTTGATTGTTGCTTATGATATGAACTGATTCTGTGTTTGTGGAAACTTCTAATGCGTCGATAGATAGTTCGGTCACTTTGTCAACTAACTTTTTCTTGTCCAGGTCCACCAGCAGCTTGAAGTGACGGAGAAAATCAGCTCCCAGTATCGAGGTTTTGACGTCTGCAACGATGAATGACCACTCAAAGTTTCTTCGTAAACCAAGATTTAGCCTTATAGTTTTCTGTCCGTAAGTCTTGATTGGTGTATTGTTTGCAGCGTATAAACTATAGGCGCTTGGAGTTTTTTTGTTCTTGTTATTGGCGGCCAAAACTGAGATGTCTGCGCCTGTGTCCACGAGGAAACGTTCGTGAGTGTTGCGATCGTGTACACAAAGGCGATTACTGGTGTACGGGACACCGACGTCCGCCACAGTCGGTGTCGTCTTTAGTTTTCCGACGGCTTCTTCCTTCGGCAGCATGGCGATTCACAGCGCTTTGCTTTGTCTCCAAAGCGGTAGTGGTACCGACATTCCCAGTTGGCGTCTCCGGGTTTCGGTGCCGATCCACGTTGCGTTGACTGCGAGCGTGAACGGGAACGAGAACGAGGATTGAACGTGCGGCGACGGTACTTGTGGGGAGCCCGTCCTCGACGTAGCTCGGCGATCTCCAGCGTGAGCTTCTCAACCTGCTTGGCCAGCGTTTCTAGCTGTGTCATGGGTACCGCAGATGATGAAGATGATGCTGGTGCTGTGACTGCTGCGATGCTGGGACTCTCTGCGTACTCCACCATTTTGTCTGCCATCGCAGACAAGGTGTCCAACGATGACTCCTTGTTTACGGATAGGACGACTCGAACTTGTGCGGGTAGGTGGTTCAACCATTCGATTTTTAGACCTTCTTCGGTAATCATGCCGCTTGCGAGTTCTCTCATCTTTCTTAACAGCTGGGAAGGCTTTTGGTCTCCCAGCTCCAAGCCGCTAATAAGCTTTTGGAAATTCTTGACATCCGATTTGTCGTAGGCTTCGAGTAGGCGCTGCTTAACTTTTTCATATTTCCCAGTCGTAGGCGGATTATACAGTATGTCGGTTAAGTGTTGCAAGTCGGCTGTTTGTAGCTGTTGCAGTAGGTACCGGAACTTCTGGTCATCTGAGGTCTTCAATGGATCAATCACGGCTTCGAATTGAATGAACCAGGCACGGGGTATTTCTCTCCAAAAAGGTAATAATCTTGACTGCACGGATACTGCATGTACGTCGTAATTCGTCTCGGACTGGATCTTCCTTTGTTGCTCTTCCGACATGGTTACTTGAATGACTTTTTTAACTCGGGGTCACCAATTGTGGGGGAATGAGAAGGACTTGTTTCGGTATCTTGAGTGAAATAAAACAAACGATGGAGATTCAAAATGGAAGTGATTTATTGTCAAAATCTTAGCTGCTATATTTACAGGATGGGTTGTCGTCGGAGCTGTGGTTGTGAACCAAACCCAAAATTGATCAACCAATCAGATGTGAGGTTCCTGGTCTGCTGGAGCCCAGAGTGCGCCGACTATAAATTAGTGAGGCGCCCCCGTGCGGTTTATAGTTTGCGATCAGTTTTGATGTGAGGAAGACGTGTGTCGCGCGCGCCGGCTGTCCGCCCGCATTCCGTTGCCTGAGGCGCCGCGCCGTAATTCACTCAGTGTGAGCTGCGCGCTCGACGCGCGCGGTCGCTTGATGCTTGCATGATCCCACACCCGGTTTATATAAAACTGATATTTTATCTTTCTCCTATGTATATGCAAAATAATCAGATGATCAATGAAAGTATTGACCGCTGTGTACAATGTTGTTTTTGTCGGTCATTATTGCGTCTATAAGTTATTTCGGTTATTTGAGGTCCGTTTGCACTACAAATATATTTAGTGCTTAACGATTTTTTAACTTCTTCCTATTTTTTTCAATTATGTGCAGTTCCCCTCTCTCGGAGGTGGGCGCTAATGGCTGCAACATACTTTTTTAAACTATCGTAGTGAAATAATTTGTAAATCAGTTTTTAGTTCCAACAAATATTTGATTTGATTTGAGTCGACCGGACAGAGACAACGACATTCGACGGATTGTTATGAATTATTTCGTGAAGGGGCAACTCTAAAAGAAAAAATAGTTCAAAGAAATTCTCCATTCGATTTAGTCATCCGTTTCCTTTGCATATACTATCCACTAATCTCGAATTCAGAATCTTAGCTTACTACCATGTTTTGGAACTATAAACTCAGAAACGACGAGTCAATGTTGAAATTCAAGTACGTAACCAATTTTATTTAGGACCTTATTACTTCACAAGTTGAAATAAAAATTTTGATTGTTGATTTTACACACATCCACACATCGTTCGTGCATTGTCATTTGACATGTGTGTCAAAGCAAACCTTTCCTTTTTATAGTTCGAGTACATACTCTTTGCTTTATTGCTACAAGGATCTTTTGGCGTCTAATTGACATTGCCTGGGAGGCGTTGTTGGTAAACATTTGTGAAATTGTCACTTAAATTGTATTGGAAAAACAAGATGGAGGCATTAGTTCCAATTTTAGCCGCGCGCCGAAAGATTTCAGTACCGTTAAAGAATGAACCAGCCCAACAAAAAAATAGCAAATAAAGCAAAGCAAATAAATAGTTGTCAATGATGATTTGGTACAAGGCTAAAACAGAATTGTCAGCTTCGCCAATAAAAGAATTGGTATGCAAAAAGGTGGTAAGTTATATGGAGCTTAAAGAAAGTCAAAAGTTTGATAGTTCCTTGTTTTAATTTATAAAATTTTGTGTACAATAACAGTACGAAAATGGACTTAACGTCTGAGGCGTTCCCTGCCAATAACTTTTTTGCCGACAAAGCTGAGAATGCTAAAAGGTGTGACTCGTAACTCGCGCCCTTCCGTAGCTGTCTATAATAATGTGCTTCACCGAACTTCACACTCCGTACCCTTGGATAGTTGAGTCCGCGAGTAAACAAATTTAGATCCCTACTTAATAACAATAAGATCTCAAATTGGCTAGTGGCCTAGTTTGTAAGTTATTGCCGCAAGGAAATTGACCGAAATGCTGAGCAAAAGTGCTAGTTGCTTTAAAGTACTTACTACTTCCACGTTGGTATACCAGTCAAAAATCTGTCAAATCAAATGTATGTCATCTTGAGTTTTTAAATATCAACAACACAATTTGTGATAAATAATATTTGTAGTTTACCCTCGGCAATTATTCAGTTTTTCCATACTTAACGTTTTTAATAACCGTTTCTTAAGTGGTTTTATTCATTGTTTTATATTTCACAGTGTATTTTCTACGATGTGATAAATTACGAAAATAATAATTACGAAAATAAATTATATCTCAGCGCAGCTTAAAATTCATGCGCAGTCCTCTCGTGTCAATAGAGCGACGGCAACTGAATTGTGAAACAAAAATATGCTTGAAATTCCTGTAACATGCGACGGAAGATGACTTTTTCCTCGAACTAAGAGCGTCGTAAGTGCAAATAGCTTGTAGTCGTAATAAAATAAAAAATAAAACGAATTTAAAAAAAACGCCTCCACAAATGTTTTCGCCTTGTGATGATACAAGTAATCATCACATTTTTATCCCATTAGTCATTAGCATATTATGTACAAATTGAAACGACGATAAAATTGGAGGTAACTTCGTGATAATTTTTTATCGAGAAAATTTTAATGTATCGTGTTTCTGTTCCACAAAAAGTTTGAAAATAACATGTAGTTACTCGTAATATTTTTATTTTATACCTAAGTCTTATAAATTTCATGAAAAATAAAATTTAAGATAGGCAATTTTCGTTTATCGCCCTCTTAATAGAGTCCCGATGGTTACCTTTCAGGTACGGAACCCTAAAAACGAGAGGAAATTCTGGACAATTCGTAAAAAGCATTATACTCCAGCCATTAATCATGTAACAGCATAAACAGTACTAGTAAACAAGAACCTAACAGTCGTCATTTACAAGTTGCGACCATACTTAGAGCTACTGAAGTAAGGGACATAGTTTTGAAGCGGTTGTAAGAAACGGCCCGAAACCCTTCGCTATTTATGTTAATTGTTCTTACTAGAAACTTAGTTTTGATGAGTCGTGTTGGTCCTGTTTAGTGCTTTCTTGGACACGACGTTATTCTCTAATTGTAAGTATTGTATTTGCGTATTTTATTAGTGTTTATGATGATTTTAAAAATTCGGTTATAATTGGGAGAATAACATAACAGCGTTATAACGCTACTATATTATTAACACAACAGTTTAAAAAAACAACGGAGCATCTATAAATGCTACCCTGTTTTTTCTTCTATGAGGAGGTTCTGTTTCAGCTGATATCAGACCCTGCAATCGATTGAATGTACATTTCTGTTTCATTTTACGTTCACACTACACCGACACAATTACAGAGAATGTTCGTCTGCTCATTTCATTTCACATATTTTTGTTTCATTTCATTAAAATGCCAAGCGTCTGATTTCTGCTGTCTAGCGTTAAATCGTGGCAGACTACCTAAAGGTGAAATCTTTCTATACATATTTGAAGATATTGCTCTAATTTTTGCCTATGTGGTCAAACACATTCATCAGCAGATGGGTACTAATTGTAAGCTTAATCCTCATAATCCGATCTTAACACAATGTGGAATATTAACTATATTATTAACATGACTAAACGCAATTAGCAAGAGATACGATATAACCAATTACACTAATAATAAGGCATTTGAATAGCATTTAGTGGCGCGGTGCACAATTTGCACGCAAGTGTACGATGAACGTCTCGGCGAACACGGCTCGTATTAATTGAAGATAATCGTATGTATGTTGCTATAATATACAAATACGCATATGTGGTAACAAAACCACCTTATAAGAAAATACAGAAGTTCTCCTAGATGGTCAGCGAACATTTTAGAAAGAAATACGAAGAATTAGCTACTTTGCTTACAACGGTGGTAACAAATGATCATGAATGTGAAATTATTAAATTATAGATAACATCATGACCAGACTTATCTCAATTATGTTTGCGTCATCTTCTAGTGTAAACAGGTACAGCTGCATATTCGTATTTATAAACGTTGCTAGTTAAGAGATGTTTAAACGTCAAAAATGTATGGTTAAACAGACGCTAATCATTACTTAACTTTAAGCAACGTTAATAAATAAGGGGGTATGTAGTTTGCATGCATTTTCTGTCTACTGTATAATTTCCTGCAGGTTTAGCATGATGCTTTCTACTTCTACTCTGCCGTAGAATAGAAATCGCTTGTATACATTTCTCGTTTCTAAACTGTCAACTGTCTACACGGACACGTCATTTTTGTCAACTCTTCCGTCGACAAAACGCTTCTCTACGTTTCTCGTGCTAAGCCTGCTGGTTAGACTATTTTCAGACTTTGGGTGAGTGAACATGCTTGGTGAACGAATGAAAGTCTGTCTAAAAGTCCAACTTTATAATGTCGTTGGCCCAGTGATCGATATGCTGACGTCAGATTGCAGTCGCTCCATTTAACCCTCTAATATTATAAGAGTAGTTTTATGCTTTGTATGTTTGTTTGTTACACTTCACGCTTAGACGGCTGAATAGATTTGGATAAAGGTATGGGTTCACCATAACCTGGATTAGGACATAGAATACTTTTGATCCGATATTCCCATGGGATCGAGACTTATGCGGGTGAAACCGGAGCACAAGAGTGTAAAATAAAGCATATGTGGAATGTGATAGGATGATATTAGTGTGAATTGAACCTACTGCGTGTCTGTTACATGTGGTACCTCGCAGTGAATAAACTGTGGCCCTTGGCGTGACATTCAGTGTAATAACTTCAGTTCTAATTGAACCACCTGGGAGGTTATTTATCGTGTCCTTTACTGTTTACAACAGAATTATAGAACTTATTGTGAGTGCTTTTGTGTTTTGTTGTTTGGTTCTAACTACTTGATCATACGTAGAACATTGGGTTTTTGTTATTCGCGTCCCGTAGTTGATTAGGATCTAGATTAATCGAGATGAGGACTTGAATATTTTATACTAGCTTTTGCCAGCGGCTTCGCCCGCGCGGTAATTTCATCCCTATTTAACTCCCTTAGGGGTTGAGTTTCAAAAAATACTTCCTTATTCCTTATCTACATTATGAAGTGAACCTCTGTGCAAAATTTCAGCTTTCTAGTTCCAAGGTTTTGGGCTGGGCATTGATGAGTCAGTCAGTCAGTCAAGATTTTTGTTTTATTTATATCGATATGTGGTGAACCATTTAGATCGATGGGTATATACTATGCTTAAAAAAAACTGTTAAATAAAGAAAAACACTCAAATTAAATAAATTTTCACCAATTGGCATTGGGTGAGAAAAGTTTAGGTTATATTCAACTTATAGATAGGCAACATAAACCATATTGGGTCATCATTTTTACTTGGTAGAAAAGTAGTAAATAAATTAGGGGAACAAAGTTAACACAAAAACAAATACCTACAGTAATTGCTGTGTTGTGTAATGCATAGACATGATTACACTAATGTGTCAGTGTGTGACAGTATCCAACTATCGTGCCAATCAATACACGAACAAAAGCTGTTTACCTAACCAGTAATTTGTAATTATAAAGACTAAACAATCATTACACTTGAGTCCATAGTGAACAAGTTACAATTAGACAAACTACTATTGAATTATTTCCAAACTGTTGTACAATACTGATTACAGCAAGCTTTGTTTATCCATACAACTATTTTGAGAGAAAGTTTGTTGAATCCGTACAATGTGGCAGTACAGAAATAGTTGTTGTTGTACCTATGTTACTTGTGTGTTTAAATATAGAGTACCTACCCTGGCAATACAATAACAGTATAGTTTAAAACAGTCTATTGCACTCGAGTCTATAAATATTTGAGTATAACATGTAGTATAGTGGCCAAAAAGTAAGTCCAAAAACTAAAATAAACTACTGAAAATTCACGCTCTAAAAAGTAAATAAAGTATTTATTTTTTTGACAATTAAAAGTATCTGTACGAGTATCTTCATCTTTGCAAAAGTTACATAAAAACTAATCTCAAAAATCCTTTTGACATCCTGGAATGATGGAAATCGTTATGCACCACTGATGGTGTTACAAATATTGTCTCCTAAAAAAGAGAGCCGCCAAGACTCGAAACAAATCACGAAACAATCGATTCTAAAGAAAGATATCTACTCCTCTGGTGCGGTTATACTCCCCGCTAACGTTTTGTTTGCTCCATTGAGTTCCTTCCTCAAACATAACTATCACGACGGTAGAGTGAGACAGTGAATGTAGTGTTACATGTATCACACAGAGATGGAATGGCAAGGTGGAGCACGCAAAGGGTTGGAAACGTAGATTGCTATAAGGAGACATAATGTACGGTCAGCAGTGAAAATAGTTGTTTTTTTTTTTTTTTTCAGTCCTCTTTTGTCTAAAGTATTTTGTTAACGCTCTTTAGTAGAGCGTTTCGTCATGATATGTACATACTTTAATGTACCAGGCCACTAAGAAAGTATTGCGAAAAAAAATTTTATGTATGAGAGACTGCCCAACCCAATTATAGGTAATCTATTTTGAAAATATGATTATTTGTAAGTAGAAATAGGTACGTTTCAATTTCGAAATTTCCCTCCACATTGTTTGCGAGCTAATTTAAATTATCGTGTTTCATTAAAACATTGTAAGTTAAATAAAAGATTGTAAAAATGGAGTTGCACCGGGAACATTTTCGCGCTTTGACTTTTTACCCATCTAAGGCAACCGTGTATCGTTCGTATAACGATTTCAATCGCGGTCGACTATCTTTGGGGGAATGAAGAAAGAAGTGGTCGCCCTTTGACGGCTGTTACGGAAGAAAACGTGCGAGCAGTGAAAAATTTAATCCATGACAATAGGCGAGTTACGTATCAAGAGATTCAGCACATACTGCACGTTGGATCGGAACCTTCACGAAATTCTACACGTGTATCTTTGTGTGAGGAGGATAATTTCACGCTGGGTGAGGCACAACCTCACCGTTGCTTAGAAGCAGGCCCGGGTGGAATGGTGCCGTGATATGATAAAAAAAGTTGAAGCAGGCTCTTCTCGGCGGGTTTACGGCATTATTATAGGTGATGATAAGTCTTGGATTTTTCAATAGGACCCAGAAACGAAGCGCCAGTTGACGTTTCAAAACGAATCAACGCCTACCAAAGAGAAGCGATTCAGAAGCGGGGGAAGATTTTGATCGCGAGCTTTTTCAAATTGACTGTCTACTTGGTGTCAATTCCTTTAGGGAACCAAAGAAGCATCAACGCTTAATGGTATATTACTAAATGCTTGTCAGAAGTTCTCTCTGATGTGAGCAACAAGCAACCAAACACAGGGCTCCGCAGGCTACTGCTCTACCACGACAACGCGCCTTCGCACACCGCGCTCAAAACGAGGGACTTCCTGGACTGCACGCCGGTCAAAGTCCTGGGTCACCCTCCTTACAGCCCTGACCTAGCACCGTGTGACTTCATTTATTCCCGAAAATAAAAAAAAATCTGCTCAAAGGGATACAATTTTCGTCACCGGAAGATGCGTTGTCAGCATTCGAGCAGGCTGTAAACGTGGTGTCTGCGGCGGACTGGCAAAGTGTTTTGAAAACTGGTTCAGACGCGTGGAACTTTGTGTAGAGGCTAGTGAAGAGTACTTTGAAAAGATTTAATATTTTTTTTACTTATCGAACATTTATTTTTATTTTCGCAAAACTTTGTGAGTGTCCCACTTTCATACCACTATTAAACAGTTGAATAAATGTTACCTACACAATATTTTTCCAGTTGAAAATCCAAAAAATATCCGAGTCTACATTGGTCAGCACATGGTTCTAAAAATGTTAGAAAATTATCGCCTTTTACCAAAAAATAAATTGCTGTTTCATAGCAACGTGCAATACCTACACAGTTTTTAAAAATAACCGAAGAATATTTTTTTATATACTTTAAACCCCCACTTTGGTTCAAAATCATGGACTGCACCCCTGGTAAAAAGGTTGCACGTCAATGATGTCAACTTTTATGTATTCAACATGTCGCTTTTATAACAACTCATTACCCGGTAGCGTAATTTATAGTTTTCCAATAACGCATATATACAATAGGTAATACCGAATATTTCATGCAAAACATTTTCAAACTGAAAGATTAATTAACACAACAAATGAGGTGAATTAAAAATATATTGCCACCTGTGTAACTGTGATTATATTTTTTGTAACTGACTGACACATTGTATGATTCAAACCAATCCACAATCAAATGAGAGAAAATGGTGTAGTGTTTTCGCTTTACTATTAAAACTTATATTATGTGACCCGACTGTAACATGCTGTAAGTTACTGTTATTTAATAATCCTAAAAAGGAACTTTATAGAATACTCACACCCAGAATTTAAAAAAGCTATGTTGCCGCTGTCTCTACACAAACCGCTTACGTTGAAATGAATGTGGTCATGTGTTTTTATTTCTTTTGAGTTAATGTTTTGGCGCTTTTCTGTGCAACTTCCAGTGTTTTGTACATTGTGTCTCTTTGCGTGCTCTTTTAGGTACTTTTAGGGAATGTTTAAAACTTTTAAAAGAGTGTCCTTGGAGTTTCTTGCCCGTTCTTCTCCATTGAGATCTACGTTTTGGAATGGGCAACTAGCTTCAACTTTCCATTTGATCGACTTTTTGACAGTTCAAAACTGCCTGTAAATGGTTTAATTGAAATAAATGCTTTGAGTTTTGAGTTTGAGTTTCATCTGTCTATCTTGCCCGTGATCAAGGGTCTGCACTGACAGACTAAAGGAGGGGTGGCAGGTCCTGCCTGGGCCGGGCCCCTTGTCCTGAGGGGCCCCCAAACCTTGAGAAATATTTAGTAAATCAAATCAAAATATGTTATTTCATATAAACCTGCATGGGCACTTATGAAACGTCAGAAACTAGGTGCACGGTTTCAAATAGTCGCGTACTATGGAGAAGAGCCGGCAAGAAACTCCACGGTTACTCTTTTAAAAATAATTTAATTTAACAATGTTTTTAAATTACAGAGATAATAGGAAAAAGAATAACAGAAGATAAGTAGCAGGAAGCTCTTATCGCAGAAATTTAGGTACATTCTGTTACAAATTTTCTCAATCAAACTTTTTAAGCTATTGTATAGCTTCTATCGCGGGCCTTAAGCGTGGAGACCGAATCCAGAAATTCCGTAACGAAAATAACCTAACACCTAGCAACAGGTCGGACTGTTGCATAGCAACGGAGGAATGACATGTTAAATTGCAATTTTGACTGCTTTATCTGAATTTTCATACACAACATCGTATATTTATGGATAGTTTATGAAATTTTCTTACCGTTTTAGCAGTATTTTAGCCATTTCATACTGTATAAGTTGATAAAAAATTCTATGCAACAGCTTTACCGCGGCAGTCTCCGAGTGCCACACGTTTTTTTATTTACTTACCTACCGCGCATTTTTTTGTTAACAATGTGGGTCTTTCAATATTACTGCTGAAACTGAAATTAGGATACACAAAACTACTACAGAAAAGCCATGTGCACTTATATCAAACAGTTTTATTCAATTTATTAAGTTATGGGAATGTAAACTACAATGACCCAAAAGCTAAAATAGAGACCGCGAATAGAGGCGCGAGAGCGTGAGTTTAATTGCCACTTATTGTGCGCAGCACAAGTATGTTTAATTTGTAGGAGAAGTAAGCAGGACTAAAGAGATTTATGTTAAAAAACCACCAATAAAATGAGTTAGACATAAGAATCCGCGCCTAAACCTTTACCATAGCAAAGCTGCACCCCTCACATGTTCCAGTACATCGCGGACCAGCATAATATGTCACCAGTACATCTTCATAAATATGTACATAAAAGGACTTGTTTCATTCAATCATTCCGTCGCGTCGGGATGTAACATTCATACTTCGGAGATTGGAAGCAGGGATCGATTGAAGTGAGTCGAAATGTCGGGTGTTATAGGTAATATCTAGCAATAACAGAGTTTGCCCCCTCTAATTGTCCAAGTTGGTCTGACACGGGCAACACCAGGGCTGGCACTTGGCTTAGCCAAGCCGTGTGGTGATTGACGTAATTCTGCCGATTGCTCTAAATCTTGGTTCTTGCAATTTCGCAGTAATAAAAGACCATTTGATTTTTTGGTGGGACTTAAAGACAAAATACTAATAGGTACCACATATGTCTTAGTGGCCATGAGCTCAAATTGAAAAAATAAAAACGACATAATCAAAAACGATCTAAAGCATTTTTAACAATACAACTTAACTTTTGTTTTTGCATGGATCAATGTTTAAAAAGTTAACAAAGAAAACAAATAACATTTAACAATTAGCAGTAATAATGCTGAGACTGCAATTAATGTCATATAGCAATTCAAAGGACATTCTAAATAGTATCGGACACGATGTCAACTTACTCTTTTGAATCTAATCAAACAATTGTAAATATGAAATAATAACTTGCTGAAACAAGTTGACTATCAACCCTAAAATCTCCGATCTGGATTTATTACTGCAGTACGGTGAACCACTGCTGAATATTATTGAGATTGAATTTTAATGGAATTACTCTCTTACTAGGGAACTTCAACTTTGCAAAATATCTAAATGACGTTCTACCTACTTACCAAACCTTTACGTATTAGTAAATGATATGTAGGTACTAGATTTTTGAGTAATCACAATTGTGGTTTACGACTGTGTTGTGGTGGGTTCGATTACGAGATGAGACAAAGAAAATATGGAATTCCTAGGTAGTTCTGATTATCTACCGAAATTAAGTGACTATACGTCACACAAAATTCAAATTCAAAGTAATTATAGGATGGCATGATGTTGTGTTCGTTTGAAAGAAACTTTGCAATGTTACGTAAACGAAACCTAGTAAGTTTCCACAATTGAGCACGTCTCTCGCTTCACACGACGACGTTAACAATGTTTCACAATGTGTGTATGCGATTCACGCCGAACTCGCGGTGATGAGGCGGGTGGGGTGTGGGTCAATCTAATAACTATCAGGCAGGCTATCTGTCTATGTTTGTGGTTCTAGGAGCACACAACTAGAGGGTTTTATTAAATTGTTTTTGGCGTATAGTTCCACGTACATTCCGTTTAAAATCACGGACAATTTTGTTGCGTGTGATGGATGGGCAGCGGTTTCAAATGCGATTTTTTACTTTGTTTTCCCACAAGGACTTTCAAATAGTTCATGAGACATTTCATGATGTCAATAAACCTGAAATTCAACATGAAAGCAAAGAAAACACTTTAATTGCTACTTACAAGGTCGGTGTCATTGAAACAGGTCACAAACTTAACAGCCCTCTCCAACACAGTAGTAAGGGTCAGCCTTACAATAGTTTGCCATACAATGCTAGCTGGAATCCAACAGAGCTATTATTTCCTCCAGCTAAGATTTATTTGCATCATGAAGCTGATATTGAGATATTCAGCCAGGACTTCGTGTCAATATTCATCCGCTTGAAACTAATGTGTTCAGCGGGTTCTTCTGAAGGGTAATGTTTAAATACAGGTTAATGTATTGGAGATTAAAGTAACGGCAAAATTAATGATGTCTAGTAGTGTCCGTTTCGAGTGCCTATGGGGAAATACATCGTGAAAAGCGTTAGTAAAATCGCAAATACCGATTGTAAGATTAGTTACCTACTTAGTTCATTTTTGTTTTGTTGACTTGATCTACCTACGCTGCATGAAATGAAGAATGTGAAATTAATTTCGCTATTGAAAACTTGATGAAAAAATAATCATCTATCTACAGCGTGTAACAGAAACCCTATTGCTATCTTTAAGCACTAAAAATAACAGCTAGTATAGACACTATACAGTTTCAGCTCAAAATAAAATACTGTAGTACCAAATTTTCGGTTTCATGTGTTTCTTAAATTCAAATCGTAACAAACGTGTCACCACACTACGTAGGTCAATAACTTTCGACGTTACTTGCCAATACCACGATAAATCTCTTCCTAATGATGTGTTTATTTCAATTTGAAAAGTTCGGTTTCTGGTATCAATGTATTAAAAATTCTCATAACTTCCGAACATGTAGAAATCGGATCCAATATCGTTTGATATCCAAAGAAGCCGTGTCCTTGGTATGTATATACCCTTTCCGTTACACGTTGTATATATGAAAAGGCAAAGCTGAAATGGGCTTTGTAACTAACTGAATTGAAAAATAACTTTAATTTCGCAAGCAAAAAAACTAAAATACAAATATTTTCGTTTTTTTTTTCTCACCTCCTTTTTAAGTCGTTTATAAACACACTATTTTCAAGGCATAAACTTAAAACGAACTATGAGAACCCCTTTGTTAAACAACAAAGGTAAAGTACGACCAGGAGAGTTACCTTAGACCTCCAGCCTCAGGTAATAGCTGTGATATAACTCATCGCTTTGCATAAATCAGTGAGATTCGATTAAAGTAGGGTCTCAGCCAACCACGTTATATCCTCCCGTTTTAACAGCTTGGCTATATTACATCCATGATCAAATTAAAGGATAGAAGATAATAGATAATATTTTAGGAAGGTATAACCTTACATTTTCATCATAATACTTAATTTCTTACCTAAGACTGATGTTATATTAACGACATACGTATAGGTCATAAAAATCCGATATTAAATTACAATAAAGATTAAATACATCAAGTATTTAGGTACTAAGTATTGAAGTTAACTACCTACCTATTAATATTGTTCCCATTTTCAATATAAATTTACTTTTATTCTTCTCTCAATTCACTTTTCATGTTTAAATACAAGTATCACTTAACCTCCACTTCAGGGTGTTTGAAATATAGAACGTTTTAAAAAAGATCTAAAGCTGGTAATTTCGGTAAAGGTTAAAACTCTTAGTTAAATGTTGGCCAATTAAGAAGTTGTTATTGAACCTAATAGAAATTATTCAATTTATTCTGTTTTGTCGCTATTTCGAAAGGTCAGCATTTGAATACTTAGACAGTAAATTACCTCAGTTTCAAATAGGGCAGGCTTCGCTTGATTCAATTTCGATTTGAGAAGTGCACTTCAGACTATTGACAATAGATTCTAAGAGGTTCTATGTCCTAGTAATTCCTATTTTGATCTGGATATCGTCTAGTTGGAACTATGGATAAGGTCTAGGATGGAATGACTGAACTCAGAAAGTAATAATATCTTTGGAAACCTTTCATTTTCACCCGCTGGTCATAAATGTGATTTGAATTTGGAAAGTCAACTTAGAGAGATGTATGGACATTTTTTCCAAAAAAAAAAAACTGTTATTCTAATACTGTATAGCTTAACAAAAGTGTTATCATTTCAGTATGTATTATTTGTCGTTGACGATGAAATAATTTAATTTTTATTAATAATTTAGTTTTATTAAACATATAGATTAGGTTTTTAGAATAGATTAGGTACCTACAATAAAAAAAAAATGTTTTCTGTATATGCCAAGTCCAAAACGATATTATAATGTCTTCGGAGACAAAGGTGTCTTCGTCTTGGTCGGGCTTTAATCCCTCGCTGCATCAGGAGTCTAGTCTTACCGTTCACGTTTCGCTCAGGAATTAACTCAGAACTCCCTAGTCGCGCTCGTTAGCTTTAGAATTTTTCATTGCGTTCAGGATTAAAAATAGTGCCCGTGACTTAGTAAATAATCTACTTTAACGTGAATGTATAATCTTTTCTGTCTATAATATCAATAAAATGTATATTTTCCATCCATATTGCTTGCTTTTAAGTATTCCTATACACAAAACAAATTACAATAACTCGTTCAGTTATATTGCGAACCATATTTACTTCTACCTATTATTTACATTTGTATTTTAGTAGAGATCTTTCGATAACATAGGATATTGGTTTTCTATGAACTTGTTTGCTAAGAAAATCACAATGTTAATATTTTTCATTTGATTGTACCAAACTATTGACTCTCTAAGTATTTACTTATTTTTCATTTACAATGAACAACATAATTTCTCGAATCGTATGTACCTACCTACTATTTGTAAAAAGTAGTTAATGTTGCTAGTCGTATAATCAGTATTTTGTTTATTTGGTAATATATTATGTATAACATTTGATTGTACTCCTGTTTTTTAATCTCGGAACAAAATACAATTATTGAAAAAAAAAAATATCCTTTCCTTCACAGGTGTTATGGTTTTAAATAAAAATACATATATTTGCTGTAGACAATGGGGCCGTCTTGTTTCAGATCATTATGAACAACTAACAAATCCACCCGTTCATACTATGGTATCGTGTCAGACTGACTAGAACGTTCTACTGGAGGGGTACTTGCGAAACACACTACTAGTAGGAATGGCTTTCATGCTGACCGTTCAACAACATTAATTGCGTTACTTACATTGTTGAGCAGACAAATTTTTCGAACGTATGAAGCGTTGGATTAGCAATATCTTCAAAATGTTCCAAATAGTTTTGGATAGTATGTTACGCAATTAGGGTGCAGCTCTATTGTAGTTGGTCCTAGCTGGTAGGACGTTTCAAATTCGAACATTATTTTTGATAGCAGTTCGATAGAATTATGCTCGAAGCTGGAACTTATCGTAAACTCGTACATTATTATTAAAACAATGTTGTAAGGTAAGTTTCTGTTTGGTATGTGCCACCATTTCTCTAAATTGATACACAGTAACTCTACACATACAGTATCTGGTGGGTCCAATCTCTATAGGCGCGTACGAAATAAGTGTGAGTGTATAAACTATTAGGAAAACGTCTCCGGAGACGGTTCAATCTACCCTCTTCAAATATCTGACGTTTGGATTCTGCATAATATGATATGAAAATCTCATATACGTTGCCTACGTAATGTGTGAAAATATAAAAATGTGTTAGTAAACTAGAAGGATTTATGACTTCAATGCGATATACATCATTATGTAGAAGTTGCTGAGTGAGGAAGAAAAAAAAAGGTTATTTTATAACGAGGAACGCTTGAAATTCTAGAGCAATCATGCAGTTAGTCTGTTACTAGTCATTGTCTAGGTATAAAGAATCCATTTATGTGGTATTATTGGACTTAGTTTAGATGTAAGTTTAGCTACTTATTTAAAGCTTCCTCTCTCGTACAATCATTTGTTGTGCACGACAGGGTCCATAATGATCACAATTTTTATATTTACCACCTAAGCACACATCCACAATGTGTGCTTAGGTGCAATGCAAATAAAATTTGAGTATTGAGTCTTTGATATTATAACTATATCCTACTAATATTATAAATGTAAAACTTTGTATATTTGGATATTTCGATGTTTGGAGGTTTGTTACTCAATCACGCAGAAACAGCTGAACAGATTTGAATGAAATTTGGCCCACAGATAGTTTATAACTTGGATTAACATATAGTAAGTTTCCGTGGGATAATTTTCGACCTGAACGCGGGCGAAACCGCTGGCAAAAGCTAGTTGTCAATAAACATTTGAATAATAGGTAAAGTCTACATATTTAAATATAGTATCTTAGTTGATTTCCATTGGGTAGTGTCTATTAATCAGACATTAGGTACATACTTACTATTTTTTTAATTCCATAACGAAAAAGGAAAATGTTGTATGATTATCACTATTTTCCTCTTTGTTGATACACAGTATACGTAGTAGTAGCTGTAGGTAGTACAACTGTATTTTTTTATGTTACTCTTGAAAAGCGTAAGACTGACTAAGGTGCCCGTGGCCCGTCGGTCAAAGAGAAGTCATTATGTTCGTTGGCGAGCGGCCAACATCCCTCAATTTGTGAAGCACTGGTGGCGCCATCTTTAAACTTTACACGCTTGTTATTATATCATCATACCTGTTGATTATAATAGTACGTAAAAATATAGAAACTAGAAAAAAAGATGATCAAACCATATCAAAGATTGATCTTTGTTAAGGTTTGATTATCTTTTTCTCTCTCAAAATATTAACATGTTGTTAATTTTTTGTATGTGACCAAAATATCTATTTCATAATTTTGTGTTCCCAGTGAATTGAAAGAGAATGTAAGGTTTCAAAGCTTCTTAATCTAAATCTTAATAATGATTAATCATAACCTGTTTCAATTTGACAGTTCAACAATATTCATTGCGTTATTTACGTTGTTGAACAGACACATTTTTCGAACATATGAAGCAATGGTTTATCAATCTGTTTCAAAACGAAACCGATTATGATTAATCGTGAGTTACGCAATTAGGGTGTTGGTTACATTAGCTTCAGCAGGCATTGCTAGTATCAAGGCACTATAAAATGGTGTTTTTGATGTAACTAAATTAATTAGTCTAGTTTTATTGTTATCCCATCAAAATCATAAATCTGAAATGAGAGCCAAGTTCAATATTATGATATATGCTTTGGTTGTTGACTTCAACGACAACATAAGTGAGATCTAAATGGGTGCCAAATTCAATGGTCAGTCCTGAAATTTCAACTATAATTTCTTCTTATAACTTAGTATATCTAAGAAAAAGAAAGCCGTTGTCATATACAAATTATATTATAGCCTTCGCAAGTTCTAAAGCTGTAAGTTCTTATTTTATTCTTCCGAAAATTTGTCTAGCCATCGAATATAGGACTCTTCCTCACTGTTTTCGTTGGTACTTAATAATAATTCGTATATGAGAACTAGCCAAGTCAAACCTTAGGCTTCAATATATTATGATAAGTTATAAGAAGAAATTATATTTTAAGTTGTTATAAAATATTTTGTGTTGATAGAAATACTTACATAAATATTAATTAATTTAAACACACTCAAGATGATCCTTTTTCGTGTAGATTACAAGAAACCTGTATTCAGAGTCTACTCGTACATGCGCGAATATTTCATTCCCATTCTCGAGTTAGATTATGAAAACAGGCACTTATATCCACACCACATGACGCTAGCAAAGTTTTAAAAGCCAAACAATATTGCATTTCTGCGAGCAGCGATCATGTTCAACAGTTCAACTTTTAGATATACCAGCGTATTTACAATACAAGTATAAATCCTAGTGCTATAGCGGGGTTGTGCCATCCTAACCCTTTCACAGCGGAGTTATGCGGCGACTCGAGATATGTATTCACGCGAGCATTGCAAGTATTCGCGGAATGCTTTTGTGATGATGTGTGAATGGGTTGTTTTAGTTGGCTTGTGTTGGTTATGTGCCGGTGACTTCAGTTTTTAGATTGATGAATGTTACAACATTGCAAACATCAGAATAAGATTATCACACAAATGAAGTTTGATTTACAAGCCCAATAAAAAAATCCAAGGAAAGGAACGAATCTAAAGGCAAAATTTGAGCGGGACAACTTCACAATAGAAACTTAACGACAACAATAAAAATGTTATCAAAAGGAATCCGATTCAATTGTTCTATTAATTACAAATGAAAAACACAATAAAACACTCTAATTGTAAAACAAAAACAAAGAATAACAATTTATTGTGGGAGTCCTTTTGTAGAGGTTTCATGAATAGAGAAGTGGCCAAGTTTAAGCGATTTTGGGCCGTTGTCACAGCAACTCTCACGGAAGTAATGAATTTCTTAGAAAAACAATTTGTGCTCAGAGTTAAAGTAAATATTATCCTGTTTAGATTGAAAAGAAACAAATACTTAACGACATAATATTTGCTTGTAGTGAGTAGGCGTTTGGTAGACGTCCACGTGGACGTTTTTAGAAATTATTGCGTTTGTTTTTCTAAAATGCTCTATTTCTTTATTTTCTTGGTTACTTTCTTTCCATAACGAACTTGATTTATGGGGTATTTTCATCTTGATTCACTCTAGGTACTGGAAAACGTGATTATTAAAAAAAACAATGATTTTGACATAGTATATAAGCGCTAACATTGCGATTGTAAGCGTTTCCTAAAATTCTTTCTTAGCTGACGTTACCTACTCATTATCCTACCTCTGTGCCAAAATTCACCTTCGTAGGTCGAGTAGTTTTGACATTTCGTGTTTAATCAGCGAGTGAATAAATGGCTGACCTTTCGTTTTATATCATCATCATCATTTCAGCCGAAAGACGTCCACTACTGGACATAAACCTCCCCCGAGCTCCTCCACTTCTACTGGTTCTGTGCTGCCCACATTCAGCGGATTCCTGCGGTCTTCACAATAAAAAAATGCATAATTTCCGTGTTGGAGAAGTACCCGAAAGAAAATATTCCTGGATTGTCATTAATTTGGCAATGCTGATTCTTTTACTATAAAAATAATCTCTCAGATCCTCGGCTATCCAGCTTGCGCTCTTACTGCAGGATAGGCCATGGTGTTCGAGGAAGTCGACCGCATTAGCAGCGATGTGGAGCCCTACAAGGAGCACCCAGGCGCGGACAAGTAGCAATAGGTATGAAGGCAAACATAAAAAAATCATAATACCTATTTTTGTCAAATTTCCGGGAATTAGGAAAATGCCTCTGTAAGAACGTTAATATTATCAAGCTTATCAAAATTTTACGAGATTACCATTTCTAAGAAAAGGGGTAACACCAATAAAGTAGAGAAAAGTAACATGGATTTTTATTAGATTCCTGATAAGAAACCGCTTTCCGTAAATATAACCAATACAAAAGTTTTGAATTTAAAAATATTGCAATAATCATTACTTTAAACCAACTGAAAAATAAAATAGTAACTTACGTGAGACGGATTTTTTAAAAAAAAATAACAAGTATTTTTGCTGATTAAGAAAAATTTCTCAATTTATAGTTTTTTCATAAACAAAGAATTGAAGTGTAAATAGTTAACATAGTGACAGTCCTATCTCTTCCACATCACGTCTGTAAATATATCAAAGCCATACCTACCTACATCCTTTCAACCGACATAGAAAACTCCTTTATTAAAATTCCCCAAATGATCCAACATATCTGTGCAGATAATTTGAAAGAAGCCCTTTGTGTAAATCGGGGGCCTTCATCCCATTAGCCATGTTTAATTCAATTACCAGAGATATCTGGAAAGGGACAGTCCCTGATGGGACTACAAAGTATTACTGGTACTTTTTGTTTGATTTGCGAAGCGTAGCTCCTCTAACAATTAGAAGTAACTTAATTTTGATGTTTCGGAGATCTGAGGTTGTGTTGTGCTCCTGCGGTAAAGACTTTAAATAAAAGGCGTATCTTAAACCTTTACAACAATAATATTTCAATAATCAACTACGTTTTTACTTGCAGAAACCGCCTGTCTGTCAACGGGATTGAATCCTTTTCTAAATATGAAATAGTGTTAATTTCGTAATATGTCATTGTTATTACAAGGCCATCCAAGCAAAACCTCTGCAGTACACTCTAGGCTGGGTCATTAAAAGTAAATAAAACCCAGTGATTATAATGAATTTCTGCCTTCTTCGGTGAAATGGCACCTCATGCCTCAGTAAGCGGCCAGATATTTTTTGCGCCCATAGTAGGACCTATACCGAAGAACACTCAAGATCAAGTCAGATTACGTCTAAGCGAGGACTCAATAAAAATATCTCGATAAATCTGCTAATATATAGCGTTTTTAAATTCTTCAGAGTCAATATTCACTAATCCAGTTTTTGCAACGAGTAAACACTTAGAATTTAGATTATCTAAAAAAATATACGTATTAAACGTTTTGTTATAATATACAAACCTGATTATTGAAAGAGTTGGTTTAATAAAGATTAAGTAGATATTACCACTAAAAACAAAAGTTTATTTTAATGCAAATAGTCATGATTGGCAAAATTATATATGTAAATTTGCATAATTGAAAAGCTAATTCTTAAAATAGTATTATGCACAAAGGAGATGGACCAAATGTACTTAATCCACAGAGTATAAACATATTTATTTGCGGTTAATTTGATTAATAAAAAAATACGCTTAATTTTAATAATAAAAAAGTCTGCGCTGCAGTTTATACTTTTGCAGCTATCATCGTTTTACTTGTTGTCTTGTGTTATTTGTTCCGAAATAAACTTTTATTATTTATTTTTATGCAAAAGTGGACAAATAATCATAATTAAAAGTATTTTGTTTGATTTTGCTTTAAAATCACCTTTTAATGTTGCCATATTATATTAACAAAGATCAAAACAGGGGAAAAAAATATAATTTAACGCTTAAGAAAAACAAACAATACGCATAGTAAGCCTAAAATATTCTCGTAAATTACTCGTAACCTAAATGTATAGATAAATAGGTAAACTACTATACCTAACAGGAAAATATCTATGTAATGTAATAAATGTATATATGTATATATATATTGTAAATTGAAAATAAATAAAAAAAGAACTTGCGTTTAAAACTCGATGAGTTTGATTTTTTCTAACTGACAAACAAACTAAGAGCATTATTTGACATTGGTACCCTATTCATCATCTGCTTAGCCTTTTCCCAACTATGTCGGGGTCAGCCTCGAGTCTAACCGGATGCAGCTGTATTCCAGTATTTTACATGGGGCTACTGCCTATCTGACTTCCGCAACCCAGTTACTGGGTAATACGATACCCCTGGTAAGACTGGTTGTCAGACTTTCAGGCTTCTGAAGACCCGTAACGACTGTCAAAAATCCACGAATGGAAGCCGGGACCAACGGCTTAACGTGCTTTCAGAGGCACGAAAGGGCCTTATTGATATTTGATATTACTTCATCCTGACATCAATCATTGCATTACAATACACATCTTTAACCGTTTTGCTCCAATATTATATTAAACCCAATCATCCTTGCTTACCAAACCAGTATTTAAAAAAATCTATCTTCAATATCCGGTACAAAAGCCGTTCAAACTGAACTTAGTGGGCGTCAGACACAGCTAGTAATCTGCGCCTATTGAAGCTATCAGTGCTTCTCAAAGATTTATAATACGGAATAAACTTTTTTTAATGCCAGTTTTCAAAAGTTCTCCCACGGTTTTTTATTTCAAGTCGGAATTTATTTATTTCGAAATGGGGGAAGAGATAATAGCTCCAGTCTTATTTTTTCTTAAGTAGTTCGAGTTATGCTCAGGTACTTAATATACACAGTGACAATGCCATGTTTAACTTTGTTTCTTAATATCTTAGAACCAAAACTTGGGAGTGTTGCCTAATACTTTGGTCTTTTATAAATTGCAATAGAAGACGCAAGTATTTTAGGCACCACTGTTTTTAACGTCTGTATGTATATTCTATGTATGTCCATCAATATTGTCATCAATTGTTTGTGGATCGATTTTGGAAAAAAAAAAATTTTTTTTTTGGTATATGAAGCTTGCGCGAAACAAAAACTTCCAATTATGAGTTCTTAAAATTGAAATGGGCCCACTATTTAAATTTTAAGTTGTTTTGGCTTCAATATTATGTAATTAATCTACTACTGATGTTTTATAAAAACATCAGTAGTAGATTAATAAAAAAATACAACTGACTTCCGGAATAACACTACAGAGTGAAAAATAACTTTAATTTCGGAAGTCGGTGTCTTCGGCAATGTATTTAATTTTTTAGAAAAAAGTTTTAATTTTTCACTTTTTAGTTATTTCTTCATCCTTAGGGTCAAAACAATGCATATTTATGCGATAGCAGCAATCGCGGTTGTTTTGCTGTCATTTTTTGAAGAGTTCCGTTGTCTGTCTCCGAAAAGCATCATCAAATCTATATGAAATTTAAATGGGACCATTTCGGAATAAACCCTTTTCGAACAAATATAATTTTGTAAATCGGTCTATAAATGACAGAGTTAAGCCCGAAAAAACATTAAAAAAAATTTGAAGCATGCCTAATTCATAACCTCCTTCTTTTTGAAGTCGGTTAAAAATCAACGTAATTTTTCATTTTGTGGTGTTTTTTATTGGAAGTCGGCTAATAATAAACACTGTCTCAGGATCAAAGAGATTATCGAAGAGAAACTATAAATAAACAATTGATCGGTTCAAGTTCGTACAACTTATTTGTTCGATTCATCATTGATACGACTTCCAAAGTTATTTTTGTGATCTAAATCTGTCATCGGTAGTAGAGATTGTAGTCTCGATTCTTTTTATTAAGATGGATTTTTTTAGTAAAAATAGACCTGTTTTTTCCTAGAACTTTTAAGTATCTACGGATATATCCCAATTAAATACACTTTTAATGTTACCGTTGACATTAAAGCATTTTTAGTATGTTTAAAGGTAAATATAAGAATTTTAAAAATATTCGCAGCGTTGTCTTTAAACAGATTTCAAATTCCATGACTTCTGTTGGAAATAAAAACGAATCGCTTATTAACGTTCGTTGATTATTCTTTTTTATTTATTATTTCATACTATTTATTTCCACATGCATTCATAAGGTTTCTAAATAAAAAATAACGTTCAATCTTTTATAGGCAAGATTATTGTGCGGTATCGATTCAGATTTAGGTTAACTCGCTCACAGGTCCCTGTCTGGTGGACCCACACATAGGCACCTCCCGCATTCTAAACTTTTCAACGGTAAAGTAGGTTTTCAAGAAGTTTTTCATTTGTCGTGGTTTTTTTTTACCAATTTTTTGACGATTCTTTTGGTAATTTATTCAGAATACTTGGAAGAGTATAACGTCCAGACCCTTTTACCATATTCATTGTTTACTTTCGGCAGTTTATACAGAGGCAAGTACGACAGGTTACGAGCAAAATTAGGTCTAGGTACTAATTTTCTGTAACTTACTCACATTGTGTTCACAGTTATCAGATACAACAGCTAATTTCACTTTATCAAATACATTTATGATTTTACAATTTTGAAATAACTTATCATAATCGGGTATCATTTTAGTTTAATTTTATAAGGTACCACTATCTTTAATAATCGTTTTTGTATGTTATATATTTTCTGGAGGTAAGTTTTATAGGTTCTTCCATAACTTACCTATACCATAATTGATAACAGCGTCTGCCAATACCGTGTACAACATTCGCAAGGTCCTGTAAGGTAATTTGAGCTAATGTGATGTGTCGTCTCCAGATTGGCTGACGGTGACGTGGGCGCAGGGCGGCATGCAGCTGCAAGGAGACGGCTCCGCAGACGACGACGACTCTGTCAAGGGACGGTGAGTAGAACAACTTGCAAGACCGGCCAAGTACTTGTTGGACCACGCACAGTGCAGTTTTCCGCAGTTGGGATGAATTACTGCGTATGCATAGTATTGATATTATTGACTGCAAAATAAGTTTGAATTGGTAGATTTTCCCGAAAAACTCAAAACTTAGGAAACTATCCCATATCTCAATAACTATTGACATCTATTGGAAACTTCATCACAATATTTTTAATGATGGGAGCCAACGATACACGTTTTTATCCCTCCGATAAATAAGGAGAGAGCCACTTGTAATTAGTCTGTAATGTCACTGCATCATCATTGTTAAGTGCAAGATGGTTTCTGCGTAAAATGACTTGGAGAACGTCTTCACCATATTCGTAGGCGACTTATCGGACTCATGTCATGTTCACACAAACCATGTAACCGATGCTTAAACACTTGAGAGCTCGTGTAAACGAGGCCAAACCCTTGCAATAGTAGTCAAGTGAATTGTTATGGAACTCACCCTCGACAGGGCCTCCGTTATGTAGGTCCTTCTAGTTAGTTAATTTTTCCTACTATCTTGAGTGGTTCAAATCAATGATACTAACTCATTTATAACCTGATCTGTCATGGGTCATCGACATCTCCAACAATACGCTTGTAACTTCACAATAATCTAGTTAGTATCTGAGAGTTTACTTAGTAACTCGCGGTCTGTTTACAAGAGCGCCTCCGTACCACCGCCGCAGCGCCGTCCCGCGCCGCCCACCGGGACGGGACGCGCTTATTGAGAAAACTTTACTCTTGTGTTTTAATTAAACAGATTTGTTCCCAACTTGAGGTTTATTGGTGTTGTTTGACTTAATAATTAATTTTAAAAATAATACTGCGAATTTTTTTTGCTGTTGTTGTGGTTTTGAGATGCAATATCTGTAATCTTGCATTTTTTTTAATCTTCGTGTAGTCTGATTGGTTTTAATTATCATGATTACAGTATAGATAACTGTCTTGCGTCGAATTCTCATTACTGAGGATATTGGCTCTCATTATTTTCTAAATAATTGTTACCTACTTCATAACATCTTGTCGTTTTATTTCTCGCCAGTTTGCGTGTCAGTGCAGTCATTGGACGTTCACTAGCCTCTTAAACGAATACTTTTAATGACAGTCCAGTAAGTTTCTCAGTGTTAAATTTTCGGAAGAACTGAACTGACTCACTAAAAAAAAGATACCAATAAATTTTCTGATATAACAGATAAACTGCCTGCGGGCTGTAAAGTCGATTCAAACGGGTTGCATCATCGTTTGCCGAGCAAACTAATATAGAAAGACTTTGCCAAGTTTCCAGCAGACTGGACTGTCGCCCGCAGACACCGTTCCGCATCGCTGCAAGACTTGCTGATTATTACTTTATTGCAAGTCTCTGATAAGAATACTACTCAGAATACCTAGTAGCGAAAAGATTGTCGGTTACTTTCGAAAAATTTTACAAAGAGATGAGACTTTCTCATTCAAAATGTGGTTTCCTGTGTAGCAGTGAGGGGAAACTAATTGTATGGTTATTGTTTAAAAACTATGAAATAAATATGTATCGAGAGCAGGGTCCAAGCTACCGGTGGGTAGGGAATCAGTCTGTTAAAATAAATAATGTTACTAAAATATAAAACTAAATTCTTAAAACAGAATAAATCGCATAAAATTGGCATGCATTGGCGGGTCTCTAGTGCCTTTATCAAGGGTTGTTTACAGCCGTGGTGCCAGTACGGACGGCCCCACATCCTCAATCTCCTCCGGCCGACGCTGAATGGCAAGTGGCCGGGGAGAAGAAGAAGGCGGGCAAGGCCGCAAGGGCGGCCAAACGAAAGGAGAGGCGGCAGCGGCGCAAGAAGCGTAACGCCGCGGCTAGGTTACGCGCCCCGAAATCCGCCGCTGTAGTAATTACCCTACATCCGGAGGCGGAAAAGAAGGGCGTGTCCTACCGCGACGTGCTCTCCAAAGCAAGGGCGGTGGTGAACCTTGCGGAGCTGGGGGTCACCAATGGCATGCGGATGAGGGTCACTGCGACCGGAGCCCGCATGCTGGAGATCCCTGGCGCGGCTAGTGGCCCGACCGCTGACGCCCTGGCCGAAAGGCTTAGGGCGTCCCTAGACGCGGACGAGGTCCGAGTGTCCAGGCCCACCAAGTGCGCTGACATGCGCATCTTGGGCCTGGACGACTCCGTGACGGAGGGCGAGGTGGTGGCCGCCGTAGTCAGGACGGGAGAATGCTCTGCCGAGCAGGTGAAGGCAGGCACCATCCGTCCTGACAACACGGGGATGCGAACCGTCACGGTGAGCTGCCCCGTGTCGGCGGCCCGAAAAATAACCGAGGAGGGTCGAAGGCTCCTGGTGGGCTGGGTTTCTGCGCAGGTGAAGCTGCTGGAACCCAGACCTCTGAGGTGCTTCCGCTGCCAGGTGGGCCACCACGTGGGAGTGCAATGCACCTCGGAGGTAGACCGCAGCAGTCACTGCTTCCGCTGCGGTCAGCCCGGTCACAAGGCCGGCTCGTGCGTTGCCACGCCGCACTGTTATTTATGTGCGGCAGCTGGCAAGCCGGCCGAACACCGGGCTGGGAGTAAAGCCTGCGCTCCACCCGCTGAAGCCAGGGGCCGAGGCAGACCCAAACCCTCCGCCACCGCCGTCACCACCGCAACCGCCGCCACTGCCGCCGCCGCTGCCACCTCCACCGTCGTCGTAGTTGCCGCTATTCCGCCAAGGCCTACCCAGGAGGCCCCGGAGGGGGCTGAAATGGAATGCCTTTAACGGCCCCATTACGCCTCCTCCAGGCGAACATCAACCACTGCGCCGCCGCTCAGGATCTGTTGATCCAGAGCATGGCGCAGTGGTCGATTAACATCGCCGTGGTCGCTGAGCCGTACTTTGTCCCGCCCAGGGATGACTGGGTGGAGGACCTGAGCGGCTCAGTGACCCTCATTTCGTCGGCCGCCGCCGGTACCCCGACCCTCGAGAGTGTCAAGAGGGGACGGGGTTGCGTTGCAGCACGGTTCGGGGAGATAGTCGTGGTAGGGGTGTACTTCTCCCCGAGCCGAACTCTCGCCGAGTTCCACAACTCCCTTGCGGAGTTGAGAGACGTCGTCGTCGGGTTTCGTTCCCTCCCCGTGCTCGTCCTCGGGGACTTCAATGCCAAGAGCTTGGCTTGGGGTTCCCGGTTGACGAACGTGCGGGGCAGGATGGTGGAGGACTGGGCTCTGGAAGCAGACCTGGTCGTCCTAAACCGGGGTTCTGTCGCCACGTGTGTGCGGATGCGGGGTGAGTCGGTGGTGGACATTTCGTTCGCCAGCCCCGCTCTGTCGCCGCGTGTCATCGACTGGCGCGTAATGGAGGGGGTGGAGACGTATTCCGACCACCGGTACATCCGGTTTGACGTCTCTGCCCAGACCTCGAGCGCGCCGGTCCGACAGGCCCCGTGTGGTCCGCGGTGGGCGTTGAAGCAGCTGGACCGGGAGCTTCTCCTGGAAGCCTCGATCGTGCAGGCCTGGGTGTCATCACCGGACAGGCCTGCCGACATCAACGACGAGGCCGAGTGGTTCCGGGAGACCATGTCCGAGATATGTGACGTGGCAATGCCCCGGGTCCAGCCAGGTCGTGCTTCACGCCAGGTGTACTGGTGGTCGCCGCAGTTGACAACACTGCGCGAGGCGTGTGTTGCTGCGCGACACCTTTACTCCAGGCACCGCAGGCTCCGTATCCGCCCTCCGGATACGGAAGCCATTGAGGCGGAGCTGTGCGAGGGGTACAGAGTGGCGAAGACCGCCCTCCGAGATGAGATCTTGCGGGCCAGAGTAGTGGCCCGCGAGGAGTCGCTGGAGACTCTGAACAGAGACCCGTGGGGACGCCCCTACAAAACGGTGCGGGATAAAATCCGCCCGTGGGCTCCCCCGCTGACGCAGAGTCTCCGGCCTCATCTCGTGCAGGACGTGGTGAGCGCTCTGTTCCCCTCACGAGGGGAGCACGCTCCCCCGCCTATGGCTCCGCCTCCTGCGGTGCCCGATGCGGACCACACCGACGACGACGACGACTCTCCAGAGGTGACCGAGGTAGACCTGAGAGTGGCGGTACGTAGGCTGAATGCCAAGAATACCGCCCCAGGACCCGACGGCTTGCCCGGCAAAGCCTGGGTCCTGGCCTTGCAGGCTCTCGGGCCTCGACTAAGAGGGCTCCTAAGCGCATGCTTGGAGGAGGGCCAGTTCCCACTTCGCTGGAAGACGGGGAAACTGGTCCTCATTAAGAAGCCGGGGCGCCCAGCGGACTCTCCGTCCGCTTACCGGCCCATTGTGCTGCTCGACGAGGTGGGCAAGCTCTTTGAGAGAGTAATTGCAGACCGCCTCGTCGGGCGGCTGGTGCGGGTGGGGCCGGATTTGGCGGAGAGCCAGTTTGGTTTCCGCAGGGGGCGCTCCACGGTGGATGCCATCATGCGCGTGCGAGCCCTCACGACGGGGGATGCTGTGGCCCGGGGTGGGGTCGTCTTGGCGGTGTCATTAGACATCGCCAATGCCTTCAACACCCTGCCCTGGAGTTGCATAAGGGAGGCACTCCGGTATCACCGGATGCCGACCTACCTCTGTCGTGTGGTCGAGGCCTATTTGACGGACAGGTCCGTCATCTACCCCGGTCACCTCGGAGAGTGGAACCGGCGAGAGATGTCGTGCGGTGTCCCGCAGGGATCGGTCCTGGGGCCGCATCTGTGGGACATCGGGTACGACTGGGTGCTGCGCGCCGACCTCCCTGGCGGCGTCAGTGTAGTTTGCTACGCTGACGACACGCTGGTCCTGGCGCAAGGGAGGTCGTACCAGGCGGCGGCCGACTTAGCGACACAAGGGGTTGCGACAATCGTCGATAGGATCCGGCAACTTGGACTCGAGGTGGCATTGCACAAGTCCGAGGCCATGTGGTTTCATGGTCCTCGGAATGCGCCACCGACGGGTTCCCAGATAACGGTGGGAGGGGTTCACATCGGCGTCGAGTCGACGATGAAGTACTTGGGACTCGTCCTCGACAGCCGGTGGAACTTCGCGGAGCATTTCCGCCGTTTGGCTCCCAGACTGGAGCGGGCCGGGGCTGCGTTGAAGCGGCTCTTGCCCAATCTAGGGGGGCCAAACGCCTCCTGCCGGAGGCTCTACGCGGGGATCGTGCGGTCCATGGCCCTATACGGGGCGCCGGTGTGGGCGCCTACATTGAGGCGCCAACCAGCTCGCAAGTTGAGGGCGTCCCATAGGGTCATGGCGATCAGGATGATCCGGGGATATCGCACGATCTCCGGCGAGGCGGCGGGCCTCCTTGCCGGATTACCGCCATGGGATCTGGAGGCAAAGGTCCTCGCGCAAATGTGGGAGTGGCGCGAGGAGGCCAAACGCCGGGGCGTAAGTCCGCTGCCGCGGGAAATCGCGGCACAGCGGACAGAGCTCCGGCGGGATCTCATGGTGACATGGAGAGAGCGATTGTCGCAACCCAGTGCTGGGCACGCCACGATTGCGGCGGTAAGTCCCCTCTTTGAGGAGTGGTTTGAGAGGCGGCATGGCGTCCTCACCTTCCGCCTGACGCAGGTCCTCACCGGACACGGTTGTTTCGGGAGGTTCCTGTTTCGGATAGGGCGGGAGGAAACGCCCGGGTGTTTCCACTGCGAAGATCGCCCTGAGGACACGGTGGAGCACACGGTGGCGGTCTGCCCTGCTTGGGCGGAGCACCGCCGTGTCCTCGTGGAGGCGATCGGCGGCGGCGATCTCTCGCGTCCGGCCCTGGTCCAGGCCATGGTACGGAGCGAGAGGGCATGGGGAGCCGTCACCTCCTTCAGCGAAGCAGTGATGCTCGCGAAGAGGGAGGCGGCGCACGTGAGGGAGAGGCAGCATATGCGCCCTCGCGACCCCAGCCGCCGCAGGATACGGAGACGCCCTGGGCGTCGGGAATCCCAGGCCGATTTCCGGCCACCGTAGGCATGGGCTTGCGGACGGCGAGTAATGGGTAGCTCGCTGTCCGGTAAGGACCAAGCCCAAGTCGACGGCGCGTTGTGTTCCACGCGCGCCTCAAAGAGATGTCAGCACAAAAAGCGATGGGACCCGCAAGGGTCGATGCCTGCCAGGGGTGCGGGTTTGTTCGAAAGAGACACCACAGCCCCTGGCTTAAGGGCTACTGAAGGAACACGGGTGGGTTTTAGTCAGTAAAAGTCTGACACGCCCTCCTGCTCCACCCAGAGCGGGAGAAGTTATTTGATGATTTCCCACCCAGAAAAAAAAAAAGAAAAAAAAAAAAAAAAAAAAAAAACCCTTAGTAAAGACACTAGAGACCCGCGGGGCGATGGTATCAACAATTCAACATAAACTGTATGGTATTCTTACCAAATAATCACAAAATTATGTTTAATTTTGTTAAATACTAAATCGAAGAAAAGGTCCCACGGCTAGAAAGTTAATTATTTAAATGGTGTATGTGTAGAATACGTAGTTTCAATTAATACCATAACTTAATCGCCACGCTGTATAATATTCAATGTACGGATAAAATGGCAGAGGGTGTCTTCCACCTCAATAATGGGCCCCCGGACACGGTCGCTAGCACAGTGCCGTAGCCACAAGAGCACAACATATGGGTAATTTCCTCTTTTTATTGTCAAATCAAATCATTTATTGGTTTTCAAACATGGGTAATATAGCACATAGATGTTTTATTTATTTTATGAGTCGCCCATAATCTACCGTCACATGGGCATACAAATCATATTTTATTATTGAATTTACACAACAACAAGGCGCCGGGTGATGATGAAATCACGGCCGAACTCCTGAGGGCCGGTGGAAAAAGATAAAATAATTTTAAAATAACAGTAACGCAAATCAAATACTACAAGATACAAATTCATGTCAAATCGTTTGAATTTTAGTAAAAATGTCACCTACACCATTTATTTTAAAAAAATAACCACAAATGATGTTTGGCTGACGATACTTCCTTTATTTTTCTGCTACAAACTTATACGTAAATAACACCCTACCGCAAGTCCATACTTGATTCACTGCTAATAATTTAGTATTAAATAGAAAAAAAAAGTAAGTGTATAAAATGTTCTTTACCAAATGTCTAAAATAGTCATTGTGAGATAGTATTGAATCAAGAGAAACTTGAATTCGTCAAGAGGAAATTCTCATTATTTCAAGAACGTTCATCGTCTGATATCAGAGGGCAATTCTACTAATTTTAAGAATTAAGTGTCAATCTGTCAGAAATACCTCGATTTTCCATAAATTTTTGACATTTGCTTGTCGCTGAGATGACACTGCGACTAGATTTTGAACGGTTTTAATTACGAGAATTGGCCTTCACACTCAATTTGTCAAAAATACCTCGAGTTTCCATACATTTTAGACACGTTTTTGACATTTGATTGTCGCCGAGATGAGACTGCGACTAGATGATTTTGAACGATTTTTAACCGAGCTCAAAAAGAAGGAGGTTATCAATTCGACATGTTTATATATACAACGTGTTGTTTTGCATCCTTGTCAAATTCAAGGAGGTAACTATGCTAATGATTCTCGACACGAATCAATAATAAAATAAGAAGGCTTTTTTTTTCCATATTTTCGGAAATCAGCATTTGGCATTTTTTTTTTTTCAGACACGCATGTTAAAACGCGGCCCGTGTTATACCGCACTGTAACACACAGCGATATAGTCGTGCGACACTGCCTACCGCATACGGAACGGGGCGATTCTGTTCTTTGAAAGAGGTGTTTCCTGAAATACTGTTAAATTTAAATAACAAAAAAAAAAACAAGTATGTATTCATTAGTGAGCAAGTATCGTAATTTCATTTGATTATTTATGTCTTTCATAAAAGCCTCCTGAAATTTGACGAGGATGCAAATCAACACGTTGTATATATATATATTTTATGTATGTTCGGGCATAACTCCGTCGTATATAGACGGATTTGATAAATTCTTTTTTTGTTCGAAAGGGGTTTATTCCGAAATGGTTCCATATAAATTTTATATAGATCTGATGGTGCGTTTCGGATTCGGACAAGGGAACTCTACAAAAAATTACAGCAAATCAACCGCAAATGCTGCTATCGCATAAATATGCATTGTTTTGACCCCAAGGATGATGAAATTTCGAACTGGTGTAGGGTAGGTAATTAAAAAGTGAAAAATAAAAACTTTTTCCAAAAATAAAAAAAAGAAGTCGGTTGTTATTTTTTTGAAAAAAGTTTTTATAATCACTAGAATTGGCCTTCACTTTTCTGCGGGATCACACTTGACTAAAGGCTACAGGGGGGCCCTCATGTAACAGCTCTTGCAGGACGGCAAAGTTCAGCAGCTTGCGATTGTCTGAAATATCCGTCCATTTACTGATGTAGATACCGCGAGGCTAGTCTGTTTTAAAGGCAAGAATGCGATGGGAACTGTGTTCCTCGTCAGTGTTCACTCCGGCCGATCAATAAAGGCAACGCAGAGATGAGGAACGAGACTTCTTTCGGGAGATAAGGTTTTTTTTTTGGGTGGGAAATCATCAATTAACTTCTCCCGCTCTGGGTGGAGCAGGAGGGTGTGTCAGACTTTTACCGCTACAGTCCAACAGCTCGTCACATGCGCTCCCTGCAGGCTCTTAGTCTGGCTCCTCACCCTAGACCTGTTTCGTAAAGTAAACTCTACTGGTACAGACCTAGAGTACTTGCCCCGCCATGATGTGAACGTAGAGACACGGCGGTGGGAAATGTTTAATAAAGAAATATGTCATAATAATACATTCAATAACATACTGCGCAGGTCTCAGAAAATACATACACTTTGTATCGATATTGACTAACGAATTCACGTACAATTGGTAGGATTTTATTTCTCCTATGCTTGTACTGCAGAAGCGGAGAGTTACCAAGTACTGTGATTTTACGATGTAAGATTATTTTGATCGTTAAGTATTCTTTTCACACCCAGAATGCTGCGTTCCATCGCTCTTTGGCAAACTCCAAGTGGAACCTTAGCAACTCGATGAGCGACCAGATCTGAGCACAGTATTTAAAATTCGGAACACCACGCTGCGTTCCAGAATGGGTATCAAAGACGTAGGCAAGAAAGCTGCCAGGGTCAAATGGGCTTAGGCGGGCTACATCAGCCGTATGCAGGATAACCGCTGGGCCAAGGTCTCTACACACTGGGTGCCTGAAGATGGTCGACGCTGCCGCGGTCGGCCCAGAAAGCGGTGGCGAGATGACCTGGATGCGTACCGCGAGGGCTGGTTCGAAGTAGCGCGGGAAAAGAGTTCCTGGAAGGATTTGGGGGAAACCTTTGCCCTGCAGAGGGACAATAAAGGCTAAACAAAAAAAAGTATTCTTGGACATCACATTTCATTTTGATTGTACGTTCAATGGTTGGTAGCTTCACTGTTTTTTTTTTAGCAAGTTTATTTTTCAGTTGGGACCCGATCAAACACACGACTGGATTTCCAACTATAGAAAAATACTTCAGTTTATTTTCACGACATTTAATAGATAGGGGTTCGTCCACAATCACTGGATAACTGTAGATTCTAAAAAGGTGTCTAATACAGATAAGTGATTTTTTTAAATGTTATTTTATGTTTTCTCGGAAGGAAACTTAAAGTACTTTGGAATGCAAAGGTTGATAAAACTGTGCAAATTTAAAGAAAGTTTTATTCTTATTAAAAATAAGTGTTGTCTAAATATTATTCACTTATTTAATATTAGTATCCCTTATAGAGTCTCATTCCGTCATACTGATAATATATAAATGCCATTGCCGAAAAATGCAGCAATTGATTGTTTCTGGAGATTCTGTGATGATCATACACAGTTGCCAATTCCGTTTTTATTTAGTTTTGTTTTACTTAAGATTAATTCCCGGTCGCATCTCAGTAGTGGTGACACGACAAGGCAAAGTGTGAGAGCTATTGAAGCTAGTTCCTTGACCTCCTTTGTTGCGACCTTCTTATAAGACCTTTTTACTAAACTTTTACAGAGAATTTCTTTCTTATTTATATAGAGGCCATGTACTTTGCCGCTTCTTCTTTCAAGCTAAGTAGCGATGTTCTTTATCAGTGTTTTAAAGAGGTTTTTCTTAAGTACTCTTCTCTTGTTCTCTCTCTCCCCTTGATCGACATAAGTAGGTGTATATCCCGATCGCCGATATGACAAGTATTTTTTCAAAATACTTCCTTTTTTAATTCTCCAAACTGTAACAAAAATCTTTTCTAATCTATACTAATATTATAAAGCTGAAGAGTTGAGTTTGTTTGTTTGCTTGAACGCGCTAATCTCAGGAACTATTGGTCCGATTTGAACAAATCTTTCAGTGTTAGATATCCCATTTATCGAGGAAAGCTATAGGCTATATAACATCACGCTAGGGCCCTTAGGAGCCGAGCAAAAAGAAAAAAGTCACGAATACGAAGTACTCGCACGGCCAGGCGATTCGATGCGACGGGGTGGGTTGGGGAGCAAGAAATTTGACGCAGGCGAAGTTGCGGGCAGAAGCTAGTACACTATAAAACGAGAATAAATATTGTGTTATCCAACAGAAATCTGCATTTGCGTCCCATTCATGATTGAAAGTAAACAAACATAACTTTCGAGGCGATTTGTCAACAACTGCCAATCTGCGAATGAAAAGCCTCGCCAGTTTAATGTGCACCCGCCCTAGCCGCCTAACGAGCTTGTTTGCGAACACAGATGATAAATAAACAGTTACTTATTATCGAATTCTCGAAGAGATGAGATTTAATGTCGGTCGCAGGATAAGATAATTTTGTTAAGAGGTCGTTTATTTTTTTGCATTGTATTATTTGTATTTATTGAACAATGGCAGTAGTAAGTGGTTGTAACCATTCAAAAAACATGATAGACGAGACCTATGCTGCAGGTTTTAATTTGTGGTATTTGTGAAAAGTGTTGTTTTCCGGGAGAAACAAGTATTTGTATTAACTAATTAATTTTACTACTTAATAGTCGTACTTATTACCTATATTGTAATTGAATCAATAAATTCAACTAATGAAGCGATCCAGCCGGAAGATATATCTGGCAGGTTAATAAGTAAACTTAATACTTTACCATCACCGCTATCGATTACTAGACACACTCTCGATACTCCCCCACCGCCCGGAGCTCCTAGACACGCAGGCAAACAGCAATAGGTACTGCTAAACATCCCGTGGTTGATTGATGAAGCCGCCCTAGGTGAGTACAGTCACCATCAAAAATATAGGGATACACAGACCGTTCAAAATGATTAGAAGAATTGAGAAAATTTAACTTTATCTCAATGTCATCAGAGGTCTTGGGGAATGCAAATCCACACATTTTTATTTTTATGATTTTTTAGTGTTTTTGATTTAATTATTTAGTTTTGGTCGATATAAATACATTTAATTCCCCTTGTGTTGAGCTCTTCTTTATTTGTATCAATTTCCAGTACACGTCCACTGTCATTCCGACAAGAATTTTATCGAATTAAGATAAAGTTTTATTTTCTTAGTCATCCCTTTCATTTTGAACAGTTTCTCGTCCATTTCTGACGCCGACTATACGTAGGTAGGTAGATACTCCCAGAGCAATTTCTCGGTACAGGCAGAGTAGTACGACGTGACTAAATGAGACAAATTTATCACATACAAGCGACAAAGGACCCGTGATTAATTGCTGTTTAGAGGTTATGTTAAAATTGTTACTACCTGTCCGGAATTTTGGATGTTATAATGTTTTATCACGTATTAAATTAAATGCATAACACTTACCTAACATTAATAAGATAATGCGTTGTTTTAAAAGTATTTTGTGGTGCTGGTTACAAAAGAGGAAATTTGACCGTTGGATGCCACATTCACAGCGAAATACGTCACCGACTTTTACGTAAAAGACAATATTTCAATATTATTTTCATTTGAATATTATACATACAGGGTGGCAGGGACTATCGACGCACAACTTATTTTCATGGATTCAGAACATGATTCTGAACTGCAATGAAACAAATCGTCGGTTGAAAAAACAAATCGCTGGTCCATACATTACACGCCGTGCCACTGCCACTGTATGTATAATAGTCAAATGAAAATCACATTAAACATTGAAATGTTGTTATTTTTTACATTTTTGTCTTCCTATTTAGTTTGTCTGTCTGTTTGTTGCGGCTAGGTTAGGTTAATCTCCCAAACGACTGGACATGCCGGAATTTCACTGGCAGATAGCTGATGTTATAAGGAGTGTTATAGGCTACTGCTTGTACCGATACGATGACTGATACGATAAAGTGGATGATGGCAATGGACACGTGACAGAACACACCAGACACGCATAGCAACCTACCTCCTCCTGACTCTGACACCACTTTCAATTAAACCACTATCGTACATTAAATGGCCTCTAACCATTAAAACTTACTTATCAACTTTCAATTTAACTTTGCAAACAAATCGAGATCAAAAACTTTTGTTATCAAGCTTTCCGAATTCGTTTGGAAAAATCGCCCGAGTTTTCCTGAAATTCTTTACGAGTATATCAGCTTTTTTAATTTTCTTCGGAGGTAAAGTTCGGTATTTCTTACATTAGTGTTGTCACCTACTTTTGCGTGTCGAGTTGTAAATCCTTCATTTTGGATAGCTAAGAAAGATAAACAAAATCCCCCTTATTACAGAAAAAGGTTTTTCTTTAGGTATGGTTTAAACCGTCGAGCCTGTTTTTTAAATAAGAACCTAACTGTAATCGAAATACAGCTCCTTTTACAAAACTGACAAGGTAGTCCAGTGCTAAATTGTCAGTTTTGTAAAAGGAGCTGTAATTCTATTTCAGTTCTAAGTTCTTATTTCAAAAACAGGCTCGGTGATTTAAACCATACCTAAAGAAAAACCTTGTTTTGTAATAAGGGGGAATATGTTTTGTTTCGTAACTACGAATGCCATTTCTAACTGGTTCTGTTTGTTTGTTACCGCATTTCAGTCAAGCGCATTTCAGCTAGTTTGAATTTCATTTCAGTTAACTATAAAACTTATTACCGTTTTAGTCTGTATTGCAGTCAGTCAACAAGTAGCAATTAATAATGAAGCAAAACTCAAATACACCTAATTATACGATCTTTAAGCCGCCTAGCAACTAAAGTGAGCAGGTATTTTGTCAATTTGAAGTGATACGAAGCCGTCGTCAACCTATTTTCAAAAAGTAAACACACATCCAGTGCACAGAAAAGACTAAACAAACCCGCGTAGCGTCAGGTCTATCATTTGCTACGACGTAGCTTACGTACCTGCTACGCCGCGCCGTAGCAACATTACACTTCTTCAGATTAGGATCAACTAAAAATGGGCTAATTCCGTGGTATTGACTATAGCGTAAATGTTATACACTTCAAAAGTTTTAGAATATTATAATGAAACTAAGCTAACAGATTAGTTGCGTGCAAACTACAACATGTTTACCCAACGCTTTGCCAATCAATAATTCAGTACTGCATAAACATGTGGGGTACTGCTGGAAAAACCTACATTATTGAAGCTGAAAAAGTACAGAGAGAGCGCTTCTTAAAATAGCCTGTAAGAAGCCCTACCGGTTCTATTGACTTGCTCTACCGCGAAACGAGAGTTCTCAGAGTCCACCAGCTTTTCATTATTTCTGCCTGCATTAAAACGCACACAAATTTAAAAAGTAGGCCCGACTATACATCAATCATAAGCAAAAGAAATTATAGAATTCCAACACCTGAAGGCGCCTCATTACTAGCTAGGCGCTCCCCAGCCTACGCACTCATTAATACGTACAATAAAGTCTGCAAACTCAGCAAAAAAAAAAACGAACTCATTCGAATGCAAAACAATAATAAAGAAAATGCTGGATATTACTAGTTTTGATGAATCGGAACAATTAATATAACGCCCCTGACCTGACCCTGAATCAAACGAAGTATATTTATGGGGCACAGAAAATACACATTTACACGCACCCTTGCACGCTACACACACACCACACTCACACCAGACACCACACAAACTTTACAGTTATACTCATACCATACCATACCTGAAAGGAGCACTCTAAATTTAAGCTACTCAATAATATGTCGTCTCAACTTGATGTTTAATGTATGTTTGCTCTCTGTACCACCTGGACAGTAAATATTTCTGTTCTATTTCCAAACAAAGTAACAAAAGTCAATATAAAAAGTTAATTGGAACTTTTAACGGTAACTGCCCGGCAACAGCCGACTGTCCATCTATCGGTCGTAACATCAGTGTTGCCAGGTGCCACAGATTACACGCCAATGCTCCGACTATTGAATCACTTTTTACTTGACAGCAAGCAGGTTTTGTGTTTTAAATGGTTTATTGAAGTTTGTGATGAATGTCTAAACTGTTTTGCACAAAAGGGAAGGCGTACTCAATTAGTTCAGTGATGACAGTATTGGTTTTTATGAATTCGGTTGAAGATGATTCTTTAGAATATTAAACGTTTTACGTAAAGGAAATAGAATGTATAGAACGTGTTTCTATTTCCATATAGGGCAAAAGAACTGATGCTGCTTCTAATATCTATAATCTTCTAATCTATAATATGCTATAATCTCTTATTTTTAGAATAGATAGAAAAGATACGGATGTCTTACATGTCAATGATAGTCTAGCTGTTCTTTCGAAATGGTTTGCTGCTAATAATCTTTTACTCAATGCGAACAAAACTAAATGTCTTAAGTTCTCGTTACCAAATGTACCCCAAGTAGGTCTAAACTTAAAACTTGATGGCAAGAAACTGGATGCTATTTCGGAAACTGTATTTTTGGGAATTACTTTAGATTCAAAATTGCAATGGGGTGCTCACATTAGAGCTCTTTCAAGTAGATTAAGCTCAGCTGCTTACGCAGTAAGAAAAATAAGGCAGTTGACTGATGTAGCCACAGCTAGGTTAGTTTACTTTGCTTATTTTCACAGTATTATGTCTTATGGCGTTCTGCTGTCGGGATCGGCAGCTGACGTAATTCAATTTTCATTTTACAAAAGAGGGCAATCCGCGCAATCTATAAAATGGGGCCTCGCGAGTCTCTTAGAAACAAATTCAGCGAAATTGATATATTAACTCTGCCTTCTCTTTATATCCTAGAAAATATCTTATATGTTCGCAAAAACTTAGGCCTTTTCAAAAAACGATGCGATTTCCATAATCTGAATACACGTAGTAGAGATGAAATTGTGATTCCAAAATTTAGATTGACTAAAACTAGCAAATCATTTCTAATAAACAGTATCCGCTTCTATAACAAGTTGCCAAAGTCGGTTACAGAACTTAGCGATGGAAAGTTTAAAACGCACATCAAACGTGTCCTTATCAAAAAAGCATATTATAAGATAAAAGACTACGTTGAAGACAGGGAAGTTTGGCATTAATTCCTTCTGCACATGTGGCTTCCCTGGTACCTCATTAACAGCATAACTATGTGAAAGTCTATTAACTGCTCTCAAATACAATGTTCTTTTTTATTCTTTTTATTTTTACAATGCTGACATAATCTCGTCATTAATTGACATTATACATCAATTTTATTTAGGTTCATTTTATTTATGTAGATTATTTTACATATTGTGAATGAGAGAACGTTGTAGGCCTTACTGACTGTAGATTTGTAGACGATTTTCTATTCTGTATTCGTCTAAGTACCTGGTACTTATTGACAGGCCTGCGCTGTCCTCCCATACATTTAATCTCTGTAATTTGAAAATATTGTTAAAGCCAATTATTTTTAAAAGAGTAACCGTGGAGTTTCTTGCCGGCTCTTCTCCATAGGAAACAACCATTTGGAACCGTGCACCTAGCTTCTGATGTTTCATAAGTGCCCATGCAGGTTTATATGAAATAAAAATATTTTGATTGATTGATTGATTGAATATAGGGAAGTGGTTAGCAGAAAGAGTTTACTACTACTCACTAGTTATTATTAGCACAGCTATTACACAAAATATACATGAAGTGAGGTAACATAAATAATTACCTATGTATTTCTTTTAGCCAACAATCTCTTCAATTACTTTCTACAAACCCATAGTATTCACCGCTTTGGAGTGACATTTTTGTGTGCCGCAAAAACTAGGTAGATTCTTCAAATTGCAAGTAATCACAATCCATTTAATTGAAGTGGGTCTTAAAAATATTCCTAAGTAAACGTAGGCTTGGATGGGTACATGCTCATTCCAAGCAGTTGGTACAGCTCCAAGTCATTTGCTACAATATTTGTTGATATTAAATTTACATAAGCTCCTGTGCTATGAACTTACGTAGTAATTTTCTCTTGCAAAATAAATAATAAGGAAGCTTCATGGACCAGCACTAGAACAACTAAATAAAATCGAAGTAAAATCGCCTTGCCAAATAAAAATACGAATACTGTAGCAGACTCATCTGATATGTGTTGAACTAAGGGTTTCCAAATGACAGCCATTTTAATCTATATAAATAAAAAGAAAAGTCCTGACTGACTGACTGATTCGACCTCAACCTTCGAACTATCTACGCCCAGCCCAAACCCTTGGACCTAGAAAGCTGAAATTATGCACAGAGGTGCCCTGTACCTATAATGTAAACAAGGAATAAGAAAGAATTTTTCGAAATTCAACCCTTAAGGGGGTTAAATAGGGGATTTAAGTTCCGCGTGGGCGAAGCCGCTGGCAAAAGCTAGTCCAAAAATATTTTCGATCGGATCTCATGCCATATAAAATTCCACAACAAAAGCCATCTTTTTTCAAAGCAACCACAGAACCCTTAAAAACCAATAAAACGTATTGAATTCGATCAGAATTCCTTACAATTACCATCGGATACTCGCGACGTCACCGACATGTCCTCGGCAACATTTGTTGCCGCTCGAAACACGATTAATCACACCAATTTGTGAGACCGTTAAGTTTGCCAGATGACGGAAAGGGGCTCCCCCATATCTCCGTCTTGCGGTACACGCAAATTTAATTTTCTTAATTGTTTCACTTCAAGTGTCTCACTGAAAGTTTTAGTTCTGTAGCAAAGTTCGTAATTACTGAAGAAAAATTGTTCTCCGAAATAGTCTTCAAGTCTTGAGATAAGTTGTCATAGTACATTATAAATCATTATCAAGATTAATTAGGCTTTTAAAACGATGTTTCTGAGGGATTATTTTGACGTACAGACTAAAACTGCAGATGGTACAGATGCCAGCACACCAAGCTACCTCAAACTGTAAAATGTTCTCAATTGAATATGAACCTTATGCTTAAGCAATAAAAAAGAAATATCAAAGCAATTTGACAGATTGGGGTAGCTTGAAGTGCTGGCCTCTGTATAAGGTAAATGATTTTGGGGGCTTCTGAGATTTTTCCTGAGATTATATAATTTAGTTACCTATCAGTCAGTCTATCGACAGCTGAATAAAAAAAATATGGTTCTTTTAGTTTCAGCATCTTATTCTGCGACCACTAAATAGGGCAGAGCCACAAAACGAAAGTACGGACTTCACTCAAATAGGAAGAGTATTCATCATATTTCGCATTCATATCCGCGCACAGTTTATGTCATCGTTCCTTAACATCATCGTCTGTGACGTCACGTCCTGTCTCGTTGTTTAGATTAATAATCTGTTAGACGAGGGGGGGAGGGGGGCGAGGAAATTTGGGAGGGCTGTTAGAGGGCTAAGTTCAGCACAGGCTTGAGAAATTGATGTCATTCGCTGGAATATTGCTGTATTCAAGCTTTATTGGTGCGAGGTGTACGGCGGCGGCGGTGAACTTGATCAACTGACTGAGTGCACATTTGGTGCAGTGTCAGAATACTAAATGAAAGCCCCTTGACACAAATATGCATTGCACAGCTAACACTGAAGCCAATTTAATGCTCCGGGATCTGACCGGCACAAATATGTACTGTTACAACAGAAAATCAATTGTGTCTCAGCCGCTCTTGAAAGGTTAATAAGAAGCCATTGTAAAAAATTACACATTTCATTACCCAGATTTCTAGAATGTTCCCAAAAAAACAAAACAACACACGAAATCGCTGTAAAACCAACAGAATCGATTGAATTAAACCTCAGTGGGGGCCGGTCGCGGTGGAAGCAAAACGGCGGCATTCGATTCATTACGAGCATGTAATCAGCAGCCCCCATTAGTCGCTCCATTTACTTCTGAAATCAATGGAACATTCTCGAGTTTTCAAAGGAGTTCTATGTTATTTTTGTGCTATGGGATTTCGGGTACCTATAAACAAACATTTAAGCTAGGTGTGTGCAAGTGAAATATTAGGTGTAGGTATGTCACTGGCAAATTACAACAAACAAACAAACCAAAACAAAATTATCATTTAAGTGTGGACATTAATGGTTTTGTAACAAAAAATACACGAAAAAGTACCTAAGCAAGAATAGGTCCTTGCTCAGCAAAATGATGTCTGTGACTTCGGACGAACCAGTAAGTGTGCTGCGTTCTTGTATATCCTCAAACTCTTTCTTGCCTAGCCTTATTCCATTTCAATTGGGGTCGGCTCCTTGTATATTCTAAAACGATAGCCAGTAAATAAAGGAAGACTTTCTTTAAGAATTGAAAACGTAACGCTGTAAGTACGAACCTACCTACTACACTTATTAGAGAAGAGAGTTTATAAGTGGTTTGTCATTAAGTTGAAGACGCAAGAGTTAGTAAGTGGTGAAACAGCAACTTGGCGTTTCTTGAGTAGCTTTAGATTTAACAAATTAACGATTCTACTCGTAATGGTTTGGTGTTGATTTATTTGCTTGTGAACTTTGGAGGAGCGTTAAATAATGAATAGGAAATAATATTGTGGCGTAACGAACCAATATTTATAGGTATACTATCCATAAGTGGATCAGATTTTCCCCTTCACCTTACGGGAAAAATATATTAAATTATTATTAATCAGTTTATTTCAGATAAAAAATCAATCCATACAAATTATAAAAAAAAACAGAGAAATAAATTAATTATAAATATTGTGTTAGTCAAATAAGTAAGACAAAAGATTGCGCTCTCTGTTGACTGCCCACTCCTGAACCCAAATTGGCATCATTCAGCTCTATGTGCTGTAGGAGAATGTTGTTAAGCAAGCTGTCAAGCAACTTGGCCATTATTGTAGCCAGTGAGATGGGCCGATAGTTTTCTTTATCAGACATGTCACCAGTTTTATTCTTGACAATCGGTACTACAATCGTTTTCATCAGCTCTTCGGGCAAGTAACCGTGACATAAACATACATTGTAAAACATGGAGAGCACACGCGGCAGGTGAGTACCAGTGAACTTAAGATGTTCAATGCTGAGGCCATCATACCCAGGAGATTTACCCCTCTGCATACCTAAAATCATTTTTTGCACATCACGAGCAGTAAATTCAACAACTCGCTCCTGGGCGATAGCCCCAGCATCGTTACATCGGCTTGTGTTGGAATCAGACTGTGACTCGACTTTAAAATATTTTTTAAAAAGATTAGCTACCTATCAAGTATGATCACCAATGTCATTTACACTCACGGAGAAGCCAGACTTAACATTCATTTTGTCCGTTTGTTTCCAAAACGTTTTAAAGTCTCTGGCAGTGTGGTGTGACGCAAGAATATCCATTTTAATCCGTACCTGTCTGTCTTGGATCATTTTAATAGTTTTTTGAAAACTCTTCTACTCTCACACATTTCTAAATATCATTGGTCATTACTAGGCTTCCCAGCTTGAACCTACGCCAAAAATTTTAGCCTGGCTTCCCTGTGACAACCTGCCACATACTTATTCCAACCAGTAACATAACCACTTGTCCTCCGTGACTCGCCTTGCTCGTTAGAACTGTCTGCAGCTTCAAACAGGATAGAAACTAACTTTACATACATACGAGTATTTCTCAATATGTTCCTGTGTTCTACATTGTAACAAGTACCATCACAGCAAGCCGAGAGTTCACTTATCGAATGGATAGAAAAAGAAAAGAGTACATAAGAGCAAATCTGAAAGTGGCACCGGTAACTCAAAAGTTGTGTGGAAATCGGTTGTCTTGGTATATAGGGTATGTGATAAGGTGGAATGAGGAAAATGTCGTGAGGCAAGTTTTGAGTATAATATCAATGGCTAGAGTAGGGAGTGACCAAAAGAACGATGTATGGACTGCGTGAATTATGATGTGTTTAGAAAGGGAGTGATTACCTACCGAGATCATGACTGATAGAGAAGTAGGTATGGAAGAAAAAGACATGTTGCGCCCACCACAAAATAAATCGGGGTAAGTGCAGGAAAATGATGATTTCTATCGACAATTTATCGACAAGACGTCTCTAACATTTAGGGATATTTTTGCTACGTAACCACCATTGATAAAATTCAATTATTACTATTGTAATTTTGTCACTGTTATACTATGAAAGTGTGCGTATTCGTTCCATAGTTTGCGCTAAGTTCAACTAGAATTCACACTAAAAACGTATAATCAATCCTTAAGGGTACACTAGTCACGGGCTCGAACCCTCTGGTGGGCTTGGCTAAAAAGCACGCTGTCTCACCAGGCTTCGTGTCCGACATGATGAGCAGTTAGACGCTAGTCTAGACGCACAACATTATTGAGTGAGCTGCAGGATCAGTTATAGTAAAACAGGGCCTAGAGACAAAATACATTTCTGTTAGCGTTCCTGCCATACGCTACGCCAAAATGTATGGGAATGACATTATCTGCGGAAAGAACACGACGAACCTTTCCGCAGGTAATGTCATTCCCATACATTTTGGCGTAGCGTTTGGCGTGAATGCTAACAGAAATGTGTTTTGTCTAGGCCTGCAGGCGCGTAAAAAATTAAGAAAAGTCCTTCGGAAGATCGAGTTTTCTGAAAAAACCACCTCATAAATCAATGACCAATTAAGTTTATTGAACTTTTCGATAATTGAACTTTGTCGGTACTGACTTGGTTTTCGAGATTTTACACACCTTTTATTACTTAAACACGCCAAAAATTAGGTTAAATTAGCAAGAAAAACGAATCTTTGTTGGCTCATACCTTTTTAATGGCTTTTTATTTTACTATTCTGTTTCCGTACAGACAATATTATTATTAAGACAAAACCATACCAAGTTAAATTTTTGATGTACATAGTCAAACAGTGGAGTAAAACCCTCTCGAAGTTTGTATGGAAAAAATGTGGACAAGTGTCACCTTAATTGGATATTTTAAACTCAATAACAGCCACAGAATACGATTGAAAATTGACACCAAACACGCACCTATAGATTCAAATAAGTACAACTGCAGCTATTCAGGACCCAACGCAGCCAATCAGAGTGGAGCATGTTCATGACCGCGCCCCGTGTCTGACAGACGCGTCCGGTCTCTCGGTCAGGCTTGCTCGCCATTCATTAACCGGAACTGTGATCACCGAGTGACATCCACGAGCACCTATTCTGGTTTACCTGTGTGTTGCGTGTACCTACAACAAATAGGTAAACAGAAATAGGTTCTCATGAAAACAAGATAACCACCCACACGGGTGGATAGCTTGTTTTACCTATAGGTGTAGCTAAGAACGTGTTCTATCGAAGGGTACAGAGAGTGTGTCATTGTATTAGAAATTTTAGTAACTCACGCTTGAGTGAGTGTTCTTTCTACGTATATTGAATAGTGAATCTGTTTAAAAAAAATAAGGTTCACATAAATGCATCCTGCGATTTACAGAACACATGCAAGAGTTTCAATATTATTACCAAAGCACATCGAGATAGAAGTCTATCTTAATACAACAACAAACTTAATAAATGCCTGGACCAGTACCTACATATGTAAATCATCATCTCCAGCTTAAAGCAGCCCGCAACTGAACATAGGCATCTCTAAACCTGTCGTCAGCAAACTCGATCCTTGGCTACTCGTTAAACTCAATCCTCAGTTACTCAATTGGGTCGATCGTTTTGAGAAACTCGAAAAATTCACTTGATAAATTGTTTCATCACTGCTTTTAAAACTACATCTAAACATATATCATATCCGTATATATCAAACGTTCAGTCAATAATGAATAGGTACACATATAGATATAAATGGGTACACATATAATGCACGCGCTGTTCAGACCGGGGCCGGCAACTGTCCTATACAATTGCACTGCCCTACATACCATTCAGCGCCGGACGTGTAATCGCCGGGACGTGTGTCGGCAACCACTCACTTCCGTGTTTGAACAAGTTTAGTCTTTGTTAACTTAGTACGAATAGGATTGAAGCGTAAACAAAGGTATTTGACGACGGGATGCAAAGAAGGGTGGCTTAGTTTGGAATGCGGTGGACATCTCATGTCCAGGGTAATTCTTCTCGAACGAATAACTTCAGTTTTTTATTTTTTCAAAGTACATGTAAATTGGGTTTTCTCTAATTCCATGAATTTTCGCCTAGGTTTATGGGGTGCTTGACTGTTGCAAATGGATCACACTATCACGTCCTGGAACGAAAACGTCAAATTACAAGTAGACCTGTATAAAAAGTCAAAAACGTATGGGATAGACATAAGCTACCGAAAATCTTATGTCAATCCTGTTGAAAAGTCATTGCAAAAATACGAAACGGCTTGAGCCCTAATAGCCACTTATACTATTCCTATACACATATTTTCCCATGGTCAAAACCGTTTATTAAAAGCCCATAATCAGCAGACACTTACACTATGTAGGTATATCCCCAAAACGGCCCACTATACATCCATTCATTAACTAGTCCCGCTGAATCAATACGTTCGTAATCAGCGGAGATCGTCAGACGTGACAATTGGACGATGAATTCTATTCAGCAACCGGACTGCACTCGGGGTCCGATGGCGTCTATCGATAGGGTATAAAACCAGGATACTTGCCCCAGGGGTATAGTTGTCCCGATTGTTGCATTTTATGCTTGCATTGCATGCTATTTTATTTATCTATCGAAAGACTACAAATACCACTTATATGACCGTGTCGCATGTCTCTGTGCGATTGCATGGGAAGGCAAATTGCGATCAACGTTTTTGCGGGATATATGTCCTGTTTCTCGGCATATATACTAAACGTAATTTATGTGGATTAGGCTACTATCCCAAATGTGTGATAGATGTCTCAAAATATAAAGGTCCACAAAAATCGCTAATACTCAGGAAATATTATAAAAAATGTTTTTTAGTTTTCATAAATTTGCAGATACAAAACCAAAGTTTCGGTCAGTTTTACAAATAAAGTATTTTGCCTTTTATACTGAGAGATAAAGAGTGATTTCAAACAGTGTGGCAACTATCCGGCTTTTACCTTACCTATAGACTCGGCAATGGCATTCCTGTGCACGGTTTGGTATTGGTAAAAGTTTGTAGCGCAAAAATAATGGTTAAATATTAGTCTTTACCTATGAAATTGCCGTTCTGCAGTACTGGCCATTTCAAATCAAAATAATTTTTGTTTGGCTAAGAATTCTAATTTCAAATTAATTTTATTTTAAAAACATGTTTTTTTTTTTCTAAAAGTAGTCATTTCTTTATTGATTAGTGTTACATTTTCATCGCATTTCAATCTTTTTCGTCATCATGGATACGTTAAAAATTCGAGTAATTATGGAATATGAGTACCGTCGTGGCAGCAACGCGGCACAAGCGGCACGCAACATCAACGACGTTTACGGAGCTAACACTACAAACCAACGCACCACCTGTTATTGGTTTGCTCGCTTCCGTTCTGGAAATTTCGACCTGAAAAATGAACCTCGCGGTCGTCCGAAGACTTTGGTCGACAATGACGAATTAAAGGCGATTGTGGAAGCTGATGATACACAATCTACGGCTGAATTAGCAGCAGCTTTCGACGTTAGCGTCAAAACAATATTGGTCCATTTGCGTCAAATTGGCAAGGTAAAAAAGCTTGACAAATGGGTGCCCCACGAACTCAATGATCGCCAGCGCGAAGTACGCGTCGAGACGTGCCTTGCACTGCTCAACAGACACACAAATGAAGGAATTTTGAACCGCATTGTTACCTGCGATGAAAAATGGATTCTGTTTGATAACCGTAAGCGCTCAGCAAGTTGGTTGGATCCTGGTTCAGCACCTAAACAATGCCCTAAACGAAAACTTACCCCTAGAAAAGTGATGGTCACTGTTTGGTGGTCTAGCGCCGGTGTGATTCATCACAGCTTCTTACCAAACGGGGTGAGCATTACTGCAGATGTGTACTGTGAAGAACTGAACACAATGATGGAGAAGCTGGCGCATCTCCAACCAGCATTGGTCAATCGCTCGTCTCCGCTGCTCCTGCACGACAACGCGCGACCTCATACTGCACAGCAGACGGTCTCCAAGTTGCAAGAACTGGGGTTGGAAGCTCTCCGTCATCCGCCCTACTCACCAGACCTTGCGCCTACAGACTACTACTTTTTCCAGAATTTGGATAACTTCTTGGCGGGAAAAAAATTTAATACCCGAGAGGCAGTACAAAATGCCTTTGAAGAATTTGTTGCCTCCCGTCCAGCTGATTTCTTTAAGAAGGGCATCAATAAACTGCCACTGCGATGGCAAAGATGCATTGATTGTATGGGTGATTACTTCGATTAATACAAATAAAAAATTCATGAAAAAAATTCGTTTAAATTTTTTCATACAAAACGGCAATTTCATAGGTAAAGACCTATTATGTTATAGACTGTATTAAAAATAAAGAAAAAATTATGGACTTTTCTTTGTGGTGCCGGGCCGGACGTAAAAGAATAGCGCCATCCCATTTCTTCCCGTGGGTGTCGTAGAAGGCAACTAAGGGACTTACTAGAGAATGTGCAGCAGCGTTCTGTATGCATTTTACTACCTTACTGCGATCGCCAAACCGCTTGCCAAGCGTGGCGATTAAGGCAAAACCGTCCAAAAATGACAAGCAGCTCTACAAAACGGCCCCTAGTATCTACCCGGCGGCCCGCCTACCCTTGGTTGGCTTGGCAAAACCCCCCTTTTGGGGGAGGCCCATGTCCAGCAGTGGACGTCTTACGGCTGAAATGATGATGATGATAATCTTTGAATGAGGTTGTGAACTTATAACATTTCATGAAGTAGGTACTTATAAAATCATTTTTTGGGACTATTTTAAAGGGTCCCAACTTTAAAGGGTTTCTGTCGTAACTTCTCCACATTATCTACAGGTGCGGTCGCGCCGGCAGCCTCGCAGCGACTCCAGGGGAGAAACTTCTAGAACTGCTCCGACCGAGCGTCGGTACCCCTCGGCGACATAGCACGGCGGCGTGTGCGCCGGCGCAGCCGCAAAGACCGACCGGCTTCGTGTACTGCCCCTCTGACGCGCTGCCGTACTGCCCACCTTCGAGGATCGCACCGCCGAGGCCCATCATGAAGGTGAGATATAGTAACACTATTTGGTACATAGTAAATACATTGATGACGTTTAAATTCAAATATTTTTTGTACATTTGTGATGACAGCTCCAGCCACCGCCGCAACAGATCCAGCCTGTGGTGCCGCAGCCGCCGCCCGTGCCCCAGCGCACCACGGCGTCGGTCGCGCCCACGGCCCTGCCCGTGCCGCCGCCCGCACCGCCACGCCGCGCTTCTCCACAGCCCCCGCGCCGCGTGCCGCCTCCCACACCACCCAGACCACCTACCACGACAGCACCACAGACGGACCCCAACGGAAACAGAAGAACAGTCGCCCCAGTGCAACCACAACCACGACTAGACTGTAACAGAAATCCTGCGCACACACAGTCTTTGTCCGCCAGAAGAGCGCACCTTCCCACAAGAATCCCCGACTCTACACCTTTCCCTGCCCCCTTGCCTCCTCAGAATACTGTCCAGCCGATAAAACGGTCACCAAGTTCAGGGTCAAATATAAGCGTCCGACAGGACTCGAACGTGTCTTCAGACTCGTTCAGTCAGACGTCCTCACCGTCTTATACGACGAAGACGATGGAAGCTCCCTTGCTTCCGCACCAACATGTGAATAAAAGCCTCAACGCTAAGATAGCTCGGGGTTTACTCCTGAAAGAGCAGCAGGACAGAGACTCGGGCAATGGCTCTATAACCAAAAGTATGTCCACACCGGCGTCGTTACAGACGATCGTCAGGTTTCAGAATGGAAGCAACATGTCTTTGCATCATCGGGTGAGTTATAAAAACATTACTACTAACAGTACATTATAAAAATAAAAATAAATACACAAGAATACCTGCCAGACAAGATTATCATCCTGTAGAGCCGCGCTTCTACGATTACCTATCTCAAAAGAACGCCGCTGTTTAAATTGTCATTATATATACAATTCAACTTGAAGAATGATACCTACCACCTTAACAATTTAAACATAAAATACTCCGACAGAGTCCGAACACAGAAACAGTTAATACTATCAGTCAGTTTGTATTTCCCACTTCATATTCCGCGCACCACGATCCGAGAACGGTAACAAAAACGTTTGCAGAAACATTTTATAGCTGCAAATGCTGCAAAAATCCGCCGGTTCAACAAAAGTAAGTAGTAACAGTATTTTCCCGCACAAGTGTATGACACATATGGCCACTGTAAAATTAAGTGTCGCTCGCAAGCGCTGCCGCTGCGTCGTAATTAAAATATAGCGCCGCATTAAGCGTTTGCTATGTTTATGGTAAAAGCTTTGAGTACCAGTTGGGGTCCGAGGTATGGGAGGCAGCAATATGTAGCGTATTTAAACGATAGATATTCGTTAAAATACGCAAATGCGAGACCGATTATGATGGAACTTCATCCTGGCATCACTGGCAGATTGCAATGTTGTAAGCAATAATCTTTTTGTAGCCAGGTAGCACGTTCCCGCTAGATAATTTCAGCGCTCCAAGCTGCCGAAGGTGCGGGCAACAGATTGTCACAATATTAAAAATGATCTTACAAATTACTCGTAACAATAAATAAATTAAGGTAAAATCATTTAAAATTGTACAAATAAATCCGGAGAAGGCCTTTACCAGTGCTTCTCTATCAGAGATTAAATATTACCTATTTATTGTTACTGTGCTGTCACGAAAGCCAGATTTTCCACAGATCTATCAGAATTCAAACTGTTTCCAGAACCATGTCGTGGTAAATTGGAAATTGAACGTCTCATTGTATTCACACCGCTACCGCTTTTCATCTGTTTATTGTATTTTACAACCGAGAGCGGACTGCACTCCGCCGAGTTGCGTCTCGATTACACGGGAATCATATCGAAAAGTTTTGTCAAGATTAGGTTTGCCACGTATTTATTGTGTGTCGAAATGAAAAAGTTGCAGCTATTATAACTTCTATCAGTGTTGTAGAATATTATGTTGGAAGAATTTATGATTTCGTTTTATGTATTAGAAATTTTTAGATTTTATTTTTGAAATTGTATCCAGAAGATAAGAAATGCCGCAAACACAGTCACAGTCTCTTTTAAAGTTCAGACATAATTTTGGATATAGATAAATCTACGTATTCTGTATAATATACTACAGTTTTGTTGGTCCAATTTTTTGTAAGATTTATGTGTAGTTTTCTCTGTGTTCAACATTTTGTTTAACCCTCAACGATAATGTATATTCTATTAGGTACATGACTAGGTACTGGACAACAAGAAATTAAAATCGTCTTTCCAATCATTGGAAGCTTTACAATTTTGTTCATAACTGATTTTCTATACTAATATTATAAAGAGGAATGATTTGATTGTTTGTTTGCATTGAATAGGCTCCGAAACTACTAAACCGATTTTAAAAAGATTTGATACTATGGAACCTAAAGTACTTATCTAAGTTTAAGCACGGTTCTTTCCGTTGCTAGTTTATTTTATAAATTGATTGTCTTTATTAGATACAGCTAGCCTAGATATTATGGTACCTAATGAAACTTTACGTTTTACGTCAGCACACAAGTTTGCTACCATTTACTGTAAAGAGGAACTCATAATGAAATCTCGCTAACATCCCCTCTACAAGAAAAAAATTCTTTCATCCTCTTTAATAAAATGTTAAAGTCCGTCCTGTTAAGTTTTCCACACACAATCTCAAAGTTTCTAATCAGCGTTCGCCACATACGTATCTGTGGGGAGGGGTGTACGCCCGACCGTTCATATACTAGGAAAGAGTGTACCACCCGGGCCACATATTACTGTTTACATGAGTCAAGATTGCGTCCCGTCCTGCGTATAACTCGGGAGAGTAATCTGTTTTGTATTGCGAAACAGTTTTGTTTTGTTGGTTCATCGTTTTTTATAGTATTATCTCTGTATCTTTATAGAAAGAGTTCGAAGATATTTTTGTGGCAAACTAAAATTTGGCTCAATGGTGGATGTTCCAATGGTTCACTCTATCACGGAGAGAGGACGCCCGAGTCACGGTTGTCGGAAAATATGGACTAATGTGTATACATACACATATAAACAACACTAGGACTAAATATAAATATCTTCAGAAAAAAATTACTATACTTCAAACAGTCTAAACCGTCAAAATTTACATGTCAATACAATTCGATTCGATTGTTTGCTTAAAAACCGGTGGCTTTCATAATATCGCTTGATCAGATGCATAATATTGCATATGACCTGACGGAGGTAGGTCAGCTTCAAACATACCTAGTTGTCGTGCCATGTTCATGCAATATTCTACCTCGGACGTCGATCGAGGCGGGTGCCTAAAGCGTATCTAATAGGTGTGTGTTCCTAGGCTTGGCAGAGACTTATACATATCTGAATATGGATGAAATAATTAAAGTTGCAATATGCAATTTGTGAAGGCCGCGGGAAGCACAAGACCAGTCGAAGTGGAGAAGCCTGGGGGACTATGTCCAGCAGTGGACGTCTTTGTGCTGAAATGATTATGATGATGATGCAATTTAACGATAGGTACTTTGCATACCTGGTTGTCTATTGTTTGCCCGAAGATTATATGCCATAATCATCATTTTCCCGAATTTCATTTACCCGAATTTCATTTGCCCGAATGTTTCATTTGCCCTAAAAGACATATGACATACTTTTAATTGCCCGAATTTTAGATACCATAAGATACGAATGCCATAAGTATTGTTTGCCGCGGGGCTCCTACTTCTGTGTGGTTTATAAAAAATTAACCCTTCTAACCTAACCTGTCCGAGTCGGGGTGCCCTAAAGTCCCAATTGCATCCAATTTCTCTTGATATAAACAACCGTTACACACCCGATGTCGATGGCAAATTATGTTATGGCATATCATAATTATGGCATGTGATAATTAGGGCTTACAATGATTATGACAAATGATGTTATGGTAAGTGACTTTATGGGAAACAATGATTCTGGCACGTGACTAAAATGGCAAATGAGAGTAGGGCAAATGAGTATTATGTCGTATGATATTATGGCTGTTGACTATTATGGCAAATGATATTAGGGCAAATAAAATTCGGGTAAACGGCGGTATACCTGCATATCTACATGGCATATCTCAGAAACTTCGTAGAAGCTGGCAGATGAAGTTGTACTGCAAGCTATAAGTGAGTTACAATAGCTTATCTCATAAATTAAAAGTTTGGATGGCATTCCAATGGCATCCTCATTCTTCAAAGTTAAACTTAATAAATATGGGTACCTTGATTTCGTATTTAAATATGGAACCATGGAGTTATTTCAAATGTGGGCGTCCTGAATAGAGATTACGTAACAATAATATCTCAGTGGAGTCCACAAAGCTAGAGGTTCATTTTGAATATGAAACAATCGCAGTACGCACCCGCCGGAGCTCTGGGGCCCATTCATGTCGCTGCTGCAGCTCGAGATAAACCCTTTTTGGTAGAATGGCTAACAAGCTGAATGAACGCTGTTAGTTTCATGAGGAAATAGTGGCGTTGTTCAAAGTTTGTAAGGAAGACCTAAATAGGTTGCCTATGTGTTTAAGGTTTAGGGACAATTTTTATTCTTCAGTGAACTTGAACAATTTGTCTCTATTATATCCAGCTCGTTGACTGAGTCATCATCATCATCATCATTTCAGCCGAAAGACGTCCACTGCTGGACATAGGCCTTCCCCAGGCACCTCCACTTCGACCGGTCTTGTGCTTCCCACATCCAGCGGATACCCGCGGCCTTCACAAGGTCATCGGTCCACCTTGCGGGAGGCCTTCCCACTCTACGTCTTCCGGTACGCGGTCGCCACTCTAGAACCTTTCGTCCTTTCCTTTGACTGAGTATCTATTGTTTTTTACTTGGAACCGTTTTCTTGACAGTTCAAATAGTACTGAAACGTTCGCTGGATGCTTATTGTACTTACATTATCTACTTATATAGGAACCTCATGGTCATGATGAAACCAACGTTTTGAAATAATTTTGAAAGTGCAAAAATAAAACTGTTTTGCATTAAAACAAAACAGTTATTATGTGATGAAAAGCATAAAGCATTGGATTTGAAGATACGTCTAAGATTTTACCGCATTTAAGTTCAATAATGAAAGAAAACATACCTTCCTTCCTCGATTACCTGTGGCTTCACACCATAGCAGCACTTGTGATGACCTATGGTACAGCAAGCTGTCACTTGTCAACTGTCAATTCATAGAAGTCTTCAGATCTCCAGCAAGCACCTTGCTCCAATGCTTTATGCTTTTCATCACATAATAACTGTTTTGTTTTAATGCAAAACAGTTTTATTATGTTCTTTCAGCATAAAGCATTGGATTTGAAGACCTGTTTGTTATCTGCTGGTGAAGAATACCCTAAGGATGTAGACGCTATGTGAATTAAATATATATTATGTGGGATTAATGAATATTTTGGTTTAAATTAATTAACTGTAAAAACTAAATATTTAGAGTTTTCAATCGATTAAATCCAAGAAAACGCAGAAATAAAAACATCTTCCATAAACTGTTTTATATAAATTGCAAATCTATTTGCCTTTTAATACGTCAGCATGAAATTTTTATATTAAGCTATAATGGTTATTTTAAATCCATTATACAATCTGAATTAAATAAACATCTCATTGCTCAAGGATAATTGGATCACTCATTCATATCCATAATTAATACAAGTTAAGTAATATACTTGAAACTTAAGAGATTAATATTTCTAGACATACTGTTATAAAGATGTGTTATTTTTTATTGTCGTACATGACAAAGTTAAAATTCCCCTGAAACTGAAATTCTTTCAGGATCTTTTTATTATAGTGGTCAAAATACATTAAGCTCATCTGAATGATCTAAGAAGGGGCATTCAAGTCCCTTCATTTATCAATAAAGACTTATAAAATGTACCTACCAAAACATTTTTTAAATAATTTCCTAGAGAATCAAAATTCTCATGTGATCATCCTTCCCTCTCACAGAGAGGAGTCTTTCGTCCCATCAGTGGGAGGTTTGAGACAACTTCTCTTGAGGCCCTTTCTTTTACTAGATCTCAAAAGTGATAATTCTGTAAGTCTAGTGGCTCTTTTAATGTAAGAGGCCATCTTAATTTCATCTGTTGTGCTAATCACTAGTCAGCCTCCCGAAGGCTACCACAGACGTTATACTTTTTTGGAGGCTCTTCTATCGTAGTTTGCTTAAAAATCTTTTAAGCAAGCTTAGCCATACCTATCATTGTCAACAAAGATTATGGTAGATTTTAAGTAAACAACTTGATTTTCAATTTCTATGAGCCACAATGGCCGACCTGTTATTTAACATTTAAAAGTTGTGAGATATCTTACTACATATGTATGTAAATCTCTGCCAATCAAGGGGGAAAAATTATCTATTTCACATGGGTTACTTTCTTGGTAGTGGTTTAGCTAAGGCTAATGCTCCTTTCACTTACTAAATGGACAAGAAAATGTTTAGATCTAACATCAGATCTGTTGGTACAGTAACTGCCTCATGCAAATAAATAAGTAAATTGGGATCAGGTTATTTAGGACTATTGCCATGCAATCTACACCATGACATTCACCTCTGAATAGAAGCTTCATAAGTAATAAGTGTGGATTATCTCCAACTATATTTTAGCAAATCCCTTGTTCCTGTACCAACCACTGCCTCTTGCAACCTGACTGCCTCCCCCCCCCCCAATTTGCAGGGTAGGAGTAGGAGCTTGTTAGGTCTAAGAGGTTCTTACATAGGTCTTGTATAGGTATTGGCTCTCCGAGACCTCTCGTCTCCAAGTACGGGAGCCAGGTACACTGGGTTCAATATGGGGCCATTTATACATATAAGCACCCGACCCATCTCCGAGTTCAGAGGACTGAGCGCTCAGTTCTAAATTGGACTTGAAGAGAACACCGATACTAATAATTGCAGTCACCTCTGACTGAAAGCATCGCAGAAGCTTGCCAAGCCTTCATTTGAGTCCCATATGACGTTCTGTCGCACAACGGCCGACTAATCTTGACACGAAAAGGTCGACGTCAGGGACGCCCCACTTTGTATACATAGCCTCCGAGGCCTGGGGCCTGGAGCAGCAGGAGCCCATCTGGCTGGCCTGTTCAAAAATAAGCGGTCGGCTAAGCCGTTATAACACTTTTAAACTCCCCGGGAGGTAAACCGCTGACAGAGTAATATCCAGCAAACCTGCCTAACTTCGTAATTTTGCAAGTTAGGTTCAAAAATAAGCGGTCGGCTAAGCCGTTATAACACTTTTAAACTCCCCGAGAGGTAAACCGCTGACAGAGTAATATCCAGCAAACCTGCTAACTTCGTAATTTTGCAAGTTAGGTTCAAGGGCACTAGGGAAGCGAATCCCTCACTCATCCCAAATGTGTGACAAATGTTGCTGTTGGATTGAACTATATGTACTCTCAAGACTGGCTTTTTGGCTGCTTATTACTGCGTTTATGGCAAACCTCCCCAAGTTCGAATGCCATTTTTTCTGGTTTGGTCAAGTTCCTGACAAGAGTAGGATATAATACCCATTCTTTATAATGTACACCTTATCAATTATAAATATGAAGTGTACAATATTTTACAAAGGGTGGTACAATGAGTGATTTTATCACTAAAAGCGATCTATTATAGACATTTTTTGAATGTATAGGGTAGCTCATGTGGACTCCTTACCCTTCCTCCACTGCATGTGTGGACAAGAAGTGGGTTTCCTTACTCATGTGTTGAGGAACTGAGCTGTGGTTTATCAATAGCCTTTAGCTACCACATTAATTATGGCCAACCAGTAGAGCAACCTTTTTCTATTTGTCTTGGTCTGCCCTTCTCAAAAACTTTTGAGACTATAAGCATTCCCTTACAAGGATTACAAAAATTATATATGGAACACCTAAATTTAATACACTTTGAACTAGGTTCAGGGACAAAGTCCATTTTTTTTTTTTTTTTTGGAATTTTTGATATTATCATCTTCCTTTACACCTTGCCTGCACACAGGGTCTTATAAGTATCAGTGTTCCAAAGAAAGCTTACTTGTTTTAACTCCTAATGGAAATTCAGAATTGACTTAGGATTTTTTTTTTTTTTTTAATTCAAGTAAGACAGTACAATATAGAATAACTTAACATAAATGAGCTTATACTAAATAGAAGTTCGGCAAGACATCTGTGTCTGAACTAGATAAATAAATATCTGTATCTCAGACAGCAGCGCTCTTCCTTCGAAGACAATTTGTCACCTAAGCTTTATTAGGACTTACCGTCTCCGAGACTGGGCACGCCACGATTGCGGCGGTAAGTCCCCTCTTTGAGGAGTGGTTCGAGAGGCGGCATGGCGTCCTCACCTTCCGCCTGACGCAGGTCCTCACCGGACACGGTTGTTTCGGGAGGTTCCTGTTTCGGATAGGGCGGGAGGAAACGCCCGGGTGTTTCCACTGCGAAGATCGCCCTGAGGACACGGTGGAGCATACGGTGGCCGTCTGCCCTGCTTGGGCGGAGCACCGCCGTGTCCTCGTGGAGGCGATCGGCGGCGGCGATCTCTCGCGTCCGGCCCTGGTCCAGGCCATGGTACGGAGCGAGAGGGCATGGGGAGCCGTCACCTCCTTCAGCGAAGCAGTGATGCTCGCGAAGAGGGAGGCGGCGCACGTGAGGGAGAGGCAGCATATGCGCCCTCGCGACCCCAGCCGCCGCAGGATACGGAGACGCCCTGGGCGTCGGGAATCCCAGGCCGATTTCCGGCCACCGTAGGCATGGGCTTGCGGACGGCGAGTAATGGGTAGCTCGCTATCCGGTAAGGACCAAGCCCAAGTCGACGGCGCGTTGTGTTCCACGCGCGCCTCAAAGAGATGTCAGCACAAAAAGTGATGGGACCCGCAAGGGTCGATGCCTGCCAGGGGTGCGGGTTTGTTCGAAAGAGACACCACAGCCCCTGGCTTAAGGGCTACTGAAGGAACACGGGTGGGTTTTAGTCAGTAAAAGTCTGACACGCCCTCCTGCTCCACCCAGAGCGGGAGAAGTTATTTGATGATTTCCCACCCAAAAAAAAAAAAAAAAAACCGTCTCCGAGACACAAACCATAAACTGAGTTTTCCTAGTGGGCCAGCTAACTAATTTCAATCTGAACTACATTAACCAGAATGCGGATACCACAGGCTCGCAAACTCTTTGCCACACAGTTGGCTGATTGTCCAGAGAACTCAAGAAAGGCCAAAAACCATAATTTTCTGGGTTCTAAAAGACTCTTCGGAGTTGTTGGTGTAGACTATTACATGAAAAACTACCTTTAATTAACATATCAATACTCTTGTTTTACTTTTTAATAATATTGATGTGTAATGTAGGTATTCAAACAAAAAATATTTATTTTATATTGTTGGTTTAATAGAAATTTGCATAAATTATTTTGATTAAAGATACTTATTCTTATACAAAATTGAATTGTTGTGAATATAAACATATTCAGTGTTGGACTTCCTGTGATTATCTTCAGTATAAAAACAGAAATGAAACAAAAAGGCCTTTAATTCTAAAGTTTTTACATGTTTCTTTAGGAAGTCTGATTTTTGTCAAAAGTATCTTTGCAATGTTTCCCATTTATCAAGTTATTTTATTTTTTTATTTTTATACAAGTATTACTTCTAATAATAGCTTTAAATAACATATTGTTAGTTTTAAATTGTGTGGTGGATGTATTTATTCCCTTTAATATTCTGATAGATCAATGATCCTGATCATAACTATAAGATTTCCTTAATTATTACAAAATACAGCAGTCTAGCATAGTAAATTAAATGTTCTAAATGCTATATAAATCTGCTAGATTTTAGAGTTCAAGAGAGTTCAGCTCTTCATTTGAACCACTGTAATTTAACAGCAGCTTGCCACTAGACAGCAATAAACAATTTAAATTAAAATACACTTCTGGAAGAAACATTCTCACTACTTCCAAAGGTGACAGTAGGGTACAAGCCTATTGGGTAGGTTGCTGCTTAATTAACAAGTCCTAGTAGACCTGCTTTAGCAGCTAGCTCCTTCGGCTACCCACACCCACCCACATTAAGCATCCAACCAAAACTCCCTCCGAGGGAACTAAGTAACCTTTAGTTTGGTTTAGTGGCTTCTTCTAATTCAGAGTGAGAAACATGTGGGGTAGATGACCATAAATTTGAGGTTTTCTTTAATGGGTATTTGGTTTATTTTATTTTTATATTGCTTGAAACAGGAATATCTGTCAATGGGTTGTCTTAGGGGCAGAATTTACGAGTATCTACCTAATTATCTTATTTTACACTGAAATCCTTCAGTTGTAACACTTCTGTCTCATAAAACAAATAGGATTGTGTATTACCTATACCACAATGCACTTCCGAAGTGGATATTTATTTAACCAAAACCAGGTTAGAAGTTTGATAAGTGTTTTTGTAAAGTTAGTGATATGATGTGGAAAGTGGAAATTGTGTCATGTTCATAGAAATTGAACACTTACTTGGCTACTTATTCCATTGTAAATGCGTAGGTCCACTTGACAGTAATTGGTCAGCAGTGGGAAACGGCTACTTTCTTCCTCCGAGGATGAAGAGCGCTTTTTCGCCACTTACGCACTTAGGAGAATTCGTCGCTCAAGCTCGCTACAACGGTTGCTTTAAAACGGAACCGGCGAACACGTGTTGTGAGCCTTCAATTTCGTATTTCGGCATTTCGCTGACTAACGATCAGCGTAACACTATGTATCACTTACCAAAAGCACTATTATTCACTTTCTATAAAGTTTTACCAGAAACTTTAGTAATTTTCTAAGAAAATTAACGAGAGAAAAAATTTTACGTTCATGGCGGCAAAATTTTTAGACGCTATGAATTGACAGTTGACAAGTGACAGCTTGCTGTACCATAGGTCATCACAAGTGCTGCTATGGTGTGAAGCCACAGGTAATCGAGGAAGGAAGGTATGTTTTCTTTCATTATTGAACTTAAATGCGGTAAAATCTTAGACGTATCTTCAAATCCAATGCTTTATGCTGAAAGAACATAATACTCAAAATATGATACTTTTCTGCACAGCTACTCCAAAAAGGCAATATTCCAGTAAGCCTATATGCGCGCTGATAGTAATTTGTTTGCTAGTAGAATTTGTACGCACTCATGAACGCCTTCCGGGAATTGAATAATGGACCCAGTTGAGGAAGATAGTAATGATAATAAAAAAAAACCGCTCAAGTGCGAGTTGGACTCGCGCACCGAGGGTTCCGTACAAACCTGTGGGTATATAAGTAAAAGTTCAAAATTGTCAAAAATATTTTTTTTTATATGACGAAACTAAAAATTTACGGTTTTCGTAATTTTTCCTATATCTGTACTATAAGACGTGACTTCGTACAAAATTTCAAGATTCTAAGTTCACGGGAAGTACCCTGTAGGTTTTGATTCCCGTGCGAGTTTCGAAAATTTGCGGAATTTTGCGGCCTAAATGGCTGTATCTTTTGATTGCGTTGACTTAGAAGGTTGATTTTTCTACAGCTTCCAGGGACAGTAGAACTAAGTATCATATAGAAATTTCAGTTTGATACCTCCACGCGTTCCTGAGAAAAACGGTCTTGACAGACGGACGGACGGACAACAAAGTGATCTTATAAGGGTTCCGTTTTTTCCTTTAGAGGTACGGAACCCTAAAAAAAACATTTTTCATATACAGTAGGTACACACAGCGTCAGTATGTGCCAACCCCTCAAGTTTTAAAATGTTATACTGCTACAACATTGAGTTAGTTACGAACGACTTGGATTTGAACCATCGCATCACCAAACGTCGTCATACTCATAGTTTGACGAACTAGCCAGCGAGCAAAATAGAAAAAGTAACTTGGGCCGAGCACGGATTTGAACGCAAAAATCTTCTGGAGGGGTAACCAATCAGTGAAGCTGTATGTACGTATTGAAACTTAAAATATGCCAACAAGTTTACATTCAAATGCGCACAGTTAGTGATATTAAATGTTGTGGAAAAAGGATCAAAATATCTTAATGTATTTTTAACAAATTGAATTGAAAGTTAGAAATAGCTATTTACTTACTATTTTAGAAGCTGCACTGTTGTTTTTTATAGAACAAAAGAAAAGATTCCCCTACTTAGAACAGACGAGTATACTTACCTAAATAGTGAAAGGTATCAGATTCTTACATTCAAAAATTCATTGAAAATACTTTGCGGTTGTGAATAACCACACAATCGCAATCGACCGTCTATCAGGACCGTCGGACTGAATTAACTGTGTTACAATCAAACTAGCTCACTCTAAGCCTGCAGCAAACCGGTCCGGGAAACAGAATGAAAAGTTTCGGTGGTAACGATAGTTTTCAATTGTTACTTTTTCATGAAGTTACTTTCAAAATTGTGAGCTATTCAATAATTATTATCAAATCTTTTATTTACTAGACTAAGGTACCTATCCCTGGAATTATTTCCATGCTCTTTGTCATAGGGCCGTGCAGTGAAACTTAGAAATGGAATGGAAATGAAATAATTCTTGAAATATTCTTTCCATTTTATATAATGTGCTCTTTTCCCCTTACACCCCTCTCTATCTTAAAAAAAACGTTTCCAGTATCTTTGCGACTCCCACACAAAATTGTTGAGGTCATCAGACAACTTAAAATGCTAATGCATTCCACAACTTTCTTCGACAAATCCTTTTCTGTTCAGGCCGCTCGCTTGTGGAATGCGTTGCGAGTTTAAATAAAACGCGCGCAATCGTTACCGGTGTTCAAGAGACTCGTGAAGGAGCATTACTTGTTGTTGTGATTTTATTGTAGGTGTTTAAGTCTGTAGTCGTAATTTATTTTCTTTGCTTATATAGTTAGTATGTATGTATATAAGTATCTATTATACAGCATGTACAAGGTGTAACGTAAATAACACACAAGCTCTTAAGGGGTCATTGTACTCATCATAATAAAAAACTTTCACTATGGGACCAAACCTGAAACCGCGAAAAAAAAAAATCTGCTGTTCCCTACATTTATATTCGCATAACTCGCCAAAATGTAGGGAACAACAGATTTTTTTTCGCGATTTCATGTTTGGTCCCATAGTAAAAGTTGTTCATAATGAGGAGTACAATGACCCCTTAAGAGGTTGTGCGTTATTTACGTTACAACTTGTATATGAATATATCTATGTATCAATTATATTAAACTGTTTCTATATAGCACCAATGTCAACCCCATTTTTATGTCCACGCAATCACTGTCCATTCCAAGGTTGCCTGGAAGAGATCGCAGAAAGCGATAAGGCCGCCCATTGTATGTTTTTAGTATTTAATGTTTTATTTTTGTCATGTGTTTTCTGGTGTACAATAAAGCGTATATAAATAAATAAATAAAATCTGTTTATTTCGGACATCTAAAAGATCTAGGTATACCTTATTTGTTAGTCGTATGCTTGCACTTAAAATAGTATTGTTGGTAACTTAAAGTAAAGGGGAAATGGAAAGGCTACCCAACAATGAGACACAATAACAGCAATAAAGATGATCAGTCTTCGTATAAATTGCCTCATAGCGCAGGAAGAATCTGCTGCCTTCCAGGTGCTAATGGGGCCGCCTCTTTTCTTACTCAGAACTGATGTAATAAGTTTTACTCTTTTAATGCATGTCAAAAAGAAATACAACCCTGAAATATTAGCTAATTCCTCCAGATGCTCAGAGACATGCGCGGCGCCAGTACAGACGCCAACCCTCACAAGTTCAGACTGATGCAGCTCGCACTCAACGCCGTGGCACTGCTCGCCATCACAGGGGCGCTGTTTGCGTACTTCAGAGCCAACCCAGCAGTACAGGTGAGCACACACATCACAATAACCCAGCAGTACAGGTGAGCACACACATTAAAATAACCCAGCAGTACAGGTGAACACACACAATAATCATTTTCATTATCTTGTCCTTATACTAATTATTTTGACGGCGGCGTCGCATGTCTTCTTCTTCCATAACTAATTCTCGATTAGTCATCATGTAGGTAATCACACACTATAATATCAGCCTGTAACGTTGGCAAACAAGGCCTCTTCTTTGTCAGACAGGCGGGCTGTGATCCACTGACCCACCAATCGTGAGCCTTACCCACACTGGGCCCACGCGGCCTAGTGTGGGTTGGGCTTACGATTTATTCTTGCGAAACTGTTGCGCTTGAGGGAGAAGAAAATTAATTCAGAGTTTTCATTGCATTCAATCACTACTAAGTTGTAAAAACTAACTAGATTTGATTTTTATAAGCAAATACAATGCTGCATGTGAAAACGCTATAGTTAGGTCCTGCTAATAATAAATTCCAACAATTTTATCAATGTGGGTGTTGTAACTGTAACTGGCTTTCTGAAAATGTCGCACGTTCAATAATTATGATATTGTTTATCACATAGGTATTTTCATATAGGTAAATTTGAAACAAATCCGCCTACTTGTGGTATATTATTTTGATGTTACGCTTCACCAATCTGTACCCGATAATACCCCACAGTTTTGTATAGCGGCACAATTCTTCAATTAGGAATATTGCGACAAAACAAAACTTGATTTTATTTGCACTGGCTTCAACTTGCACAAACAAGTTACATTTTTCTCGCCCTTCAGAAAAAGAACACTATTTCTCACTGTGTAAAAAGAACAAAACGAAGCAACTCAGTTACTGAGCCAGTTGCATGTAGCAGAAAGTCATTTCGGCCACAAAAAAAGTTAGAAAGTAAAGCTTTGCTAACAATACAATTATTGTGCTCGTTGCTCAAAGTCGGTGCTCTGGCTTTGGGCAACAATTCCGTCTTACCTGGCTGTCTTTGTCTGTTTTGTGAGAGTTATAACAATGGGCACATTGTGGAGGACGCGTTGTTGTGGATACATATTGTTTTTGGGCTCCAGAAAATTTGTAAAGGGTCGGTAGTGAAAGTTTGAAAGCTGTTTTGTGAAAAATGAAAGCACTGAAGTACATACCTTGTTACGATAATTAAATTGTGGCGCCATCTACCACGCCACATGCGAACTACGCATCAAAGACTTGATGACACAAATTCTACATCGAGTAAGCAGAGTCTACCGCGCGACTTGTATATATACAACATCCCGACATCAACCGTCAGGCAGTTGCCCACCAGACACAACAGCCGTCTGCTCGGAGGATCCTCCCTTGTCCATAGAGTATGAGTGAACTTTACACCCTGTTCCTTATACCTCTATAAAATAATAACATGGTATGGCCTTTCCAAAACTCTCTTCAAATAGATCCTCTATTCCGACCTCTCTTAACCTTTATTTAATAACTAGCTGAGCGATGTTGTAGGTACTATCAAAGTTTAAATAACTCATATAAAATGCCCATAGAAAATTCATTTTCAGTTTTCCCGAATTTTCCCGGCAACTTTTTAAATTCTTCTTTCGGAAAGAACCTGATTCAGACTATTACGTACTACTTTTAAAATGTCGGTCCCGCCGTTCTGATGTGATGTGCTTACGAACGAACAGCATTTAACTTTTATTGTCTATATACATATTAATACGTGAAGCAATCCCTCTCACCGAGAGGAGGCCTGTGTCCCAGCAGTGGGAAAATTATAGGCTAATGATGATGACATGAAGCAAAAGCTTTGTACCCCGTTTTACGAAAATTTCGCAGACGGAGGAGTATAAAATTTGGCATAGTTAAAGTTTATATGGAGGACTTCAGAAAGCTAATATTATTTAATAACGCATTAGTTCAAACATGAATTATGGTCGAATTCCGACCACTGGGCGACCACTAGTATAGATAACTACTTACTTAAGTAGTAAAGTAACAAAAAAAACAGAAATGTCCGAAACTTCATTGTTTTTTTTCATAGTGCTCTATTTCACAAACTATAGTAACCCTACCTCATTGTCCGCAGTACGTGTCCCAAGTAGTGAACCGGTCGACGGTGGTGACGTGGCCGGCGCCCACAGACCCGCCTGGAGCCAGAAACCCAGCACCAGGAGTGTGTCTGCCCGTCATTGTCAGCTTTTGTCAGCAGCACAGGATACCTTACAACTTCACTGTGTTCCCCAACTACATCGGCCATTTTGGGCAGAGAGACGCACAGCAGGTCAGTTGGCTCCTTAATTACATTTTGTCGAGGTTCTAAGTGTGTACTTTGATAACATATCGGTCATCAAGTTCAATTGGTGTCCCCTTGTTTCCCAGACAGAACACAGAATTTCGATTCCCAGAAAATATTTTATATAATATTTGGTTCTTGTATTTTATTTCGAATATATTATTGTTTCAAAGACTATTTACTTGAATGAAACATATTTCACAGAAACACAATTCAATTATTTTTTTGTTTAACCACATTTTTTTGTTTAACAAACTTTTCAAAAAGTAGAAGTTTTTTAACGAATATTGTTTGTCCGGTGTATTTTTCCATGGTATTTTATTTCAACGATTTATAAAGTACAAAAGTTAGTGACAGAAACTAATCGCTGCAAAACCGAGTCCATCTAGTCTTGTCTGCCCTACCCCTAGAGTTTAATTGAAATCCGCGTAGGCGCGGAGGATAAGGCGGCCTGCGAGCTGAGGAGCAGGTGGTTTTAACGCTCGCCGCCACGGCTGAGGCTGGAGCCGAAGCTGCGGTGGTGAGCGTGGATACCATCTGCGAGGATAAGCTCGCGTTGGACCGCCGGAACCCAACAGCGCCGCGCCGGAGCCGTGACAGAAATCATGCCTGCTGCATGTTGCATGCTTGCTTGCATGCTGCATGCTAGCTTGCATGCCGCATGCTTGCATGCTGCACACGCATTATTTTTGCAAACGCGGTGTTGTAATTTTATAAGAGGGTATGCATATTAAAAACGGTATGAATTGAAACGTTTAAAAACTGTCACTTAATAAAATGTTATTCTTGGTAATAAGTTTTATATTGAATAAACATTATAAGGATAAAGAATATTTGATTTGTTATTCTATGATATGATTATTCTAACATTAAACTTTATGTAAAACACAAATCAATGATTTAAAAATCTTCAAAATTAGTGTTCTGCGTATTGATTATTCTGTGAAACGAAAATATGAGAAACATTTTATGTGAAACAAAATTCTGTAAAACTATTAGCTATAAAACAACGTACACCCAGATCAATTACTTAGATCAGATCATAACCTAAACAGTTACACTGAAACAGTTTTAAACTTCAAATCAGCTTCTTGAACGTACGAATCTCATCTACACATAAACTTTTGTGGATTTCTTTATCATTAGCTGTTTAGCTTGGAGAACCTGCAAACGATATTCCATGAAAATCTTTCTAAGCAATACATATTTGCTTTTCGGGATGATCGCCTAAATTACAATGAGACACTGAAATCGTGATGCTTATCGTTAAGCTTCTTCTGTCACTTTCAATTCATGGAAGGTAAAACAATATAATTCAAAGCATCATTATTTAGTCAATCAAACATACTTACTAATTGGTGAGTTTAATTTACCTAACTGTACAGGTAGGTATATAAAGAATTCACCGAAATCGGTTTGTTTGCTTAGTTGTAGAGACCTCACAAATATATAGATACGCGATCCCCTGGACTTGTTTTAAGTCAAATACAACAAGTCCATCACTTTGATACGTCAAGTTCCAAATTGGATGAGTTTCGTTTGCTAGTCATATCGGTTAAATTGCCGTACGAACAAACAGAGCCGGGAAATTGAGTTCGGTAAGTGATACATAAGTGATTCTCGGTTTGTAAATATTCTGTTTTTAATTAATATTGGAGACAAGGTCTCGACGGTAGGTTAGTAACGTAATTTTATTAGTTTCTTTATTTTTTGGATATTTGTTTGTTAATGGATTACGAAAAAGGAAATTGTATATGTTTCGGTATACATATGTAGTATTTCCAATGTACTGCTATAAGGAATTTAAATCAAATTGAAACCATAAACATACCTACGTATAATCTTGTAAAACAAAAAAATCTGTATTTTTGAATAAACCACATTGAGATTCAACAAACACTTTACACTAATTTATAAATAAACTTCCGGGAAGAAAACAATGCTGACTCACGAAGATTCCAAGCAGTATAATAAGGTCTAAAGACGTTGCCCGCCTATTGCTGGACATTACTGGTAATGAGTTTAATTGCCCGAATCCAAGGTGAATCGTTAAAATGCCATTAACAGGCTTTAACAGACACTTGGCGGGTCCCAGGGGTTCGGTAATTAGCCGACCTGTGATGTATTCAAGTATTTTGGCGGAATATAAAATTTGTTGTGCTACGAAACTCGCTTCATAAAGTGGTTACTTATCTGGTACCTATTTATTTCATAGGCGCTTATGTTATGTTTTTTTACAAAACAAAAAAATAATATCATCTCATTATGAAAAAACCATAAAACAGATTTCAGAGAAACTTATCTTTTCTGACAATCTTTTGCAACCAAGAGAAATGATGAAGGATGAATCGGATACCCTTAATATATATTTTTCAATCTTACTACACAAAACCAACATTCCCGTCATATCGTATTGTATCAACACAATATTTGCTCTGCCCGACCTTTACTCCCACAACCAAACGTATCTAAGTCTATGCAACGAACTTTCTTCAAAATCCTCTTAGCGAAAATTAATTGATCGAAAACCTACTAGGCGCAGATCAAAGGGCTTATGGGGCAATTAATTTGTGTGCTCGTCGCTCGCCGGCCGCTAATCTTTGCACCAAGTGTCAGGGCACGCTTTCGCGGAGGCTGTAATTATATCATAGGATTGTTAGAATTGCGGTAATTATTAGTGATAATTATTGCAAGTTGTGGTCCTCCTTTCACGTGCATGGTTGGAATATCTCAGGGTGTAAGACAGACCTTATCGTAATTAACTCGTGATTTACATCTAGTGACCAGTTCATCAAAAATTTCGCGGGATCCGCTTTCTTTCTCTCTAATTTTAACTTTTATCTACCTAAAACAATCCCCTGCTTTATTTAACGACAAGGCCCGCTTGCACCAGAAATCACTAAATGCGTTTAGTCCTAAACATTTATAAATATTCATTTAAAAGTAGTTATTACATCGTTTTAGATAATATTTGCATCAAATAGCATCATAAAACTTTTCTTCGACAAAACATGTTACGTAAACAAACCGCTGTAAAAATTCGTCATTGTTATGTGAATTTTTACAACGCAAAACAATAAAAAAAATAAGTAATTACTCTACACTATTTAATAACCCTGTGTATCTGTCAATCGAGGTATGTTCTATGTTATTGGGTTTGGTTTCCGCACTTAGTCCTTTAAGTGGACCATTGTGCGTGAGCCATGGCGGCCACCGGTGGTTATTCCAACCAGCCCACCTCCCTCCAGAAGTTAGCTATAACTCCTGGTCTGTTGAGAACATCCGTGTAAGATCTGGGTGCCCCGAGGGTTTCTGTCCTAATCTGGGTTACGCCTGTGCATTCGAAAAGCACATGCGCGACGGTTTCCTCAGCCTCCATGCAGGCCCTGCACAGGGGGCTGTCCGTTATGCCTATTGTGTAGAAGTGTTTGTTTAGCGGGCAGTGTCCCGTGATAGTCCCAGTCCACCAGACGCAGGTCCTTTCTATCCAGGCGTAACAGACGTCTGGTCAGCCTGCCATTCAAAGATGGCATTGTTTCCTTAGACTGCCTGCAGCCTGGTGTCGTGGTCCACCAGCTCTCTGCTTGTATGTGTGTAGTCCTGAAGCCACCTGCGTATCTGGTTAAATGGGATGGGCATGATGGGCTCGGCTCCACAGACTGGCGCGCTGGATGTCCTCCTAGCCAGTTCGTCAGCAGCATCGTTGCCTAGTGATCCACTGTGTCCTTATAACCATTGCAGTGTCACAGTGCTGCGGTTAGAAACTGTTACTCGTTCAAGTGCATTGTGACATTCTATAATTAAACTCGATGTTATGTATTTTTTCCCTAGGGATTGGAGAACTGAAGCACTATCGGAGAGTATCCGTATGTGGGTGTCTGTGACTCTCCTGGCTTCTATCGCGTGTGCCGCTTATATAATGCCCACACATTCCGCCTGGTAGCGGTGTTGAACATTCCCAGCGGGCTGGATATGTTTATTTTAAGATCGTGTAAGAAAAGTCCGATTCCGGTTCCGGAGTCAGTCTTTGATCCGTGTAGACTCTTAGCTCTTACGGGCTTGAGTGATCATTCTGTTCTACTGTGAGTGTCACGTTGTAGTGCTTTTGAAAGCAGTGCAATTTAGGGGTTTTATCGCAGGGTGATGCCATCATTGGTTGTCGTTTGAGCGCATCGTCCCTAATACGTGTATGCTTGACTCTAGAGTCTGTGCCTAGGGTTCCAGCTATCTTGAGCCTGAAGGCAGCCAGGGCTGCCTGTTCCCGCACAATAAGGTCTAGAGGAGGAAGCCCCAGCATTGCCTGTAGGGCAGCGGTGGGTGTGGTTCTCATGCAGCTAGTGATTGCCACACAGGCGCACCGCTGCAGTTTTTCTAGGTCTTTTTGGGCTGTACTCAGGTCTGTTCTGGGCCACCAGACTCTTGAGCCAATCGAGGTTTATTTCATACGATAACTATTATTATAAATTGTTTGCATGTTCCGAGTGCCAAAACGGCATTTGACCTCCGTGCGATGTGAAGGTTGAGTTTCAATATTATTAAAATGTTAAGTAGGATTCAGAAAAAAATTATACTACTGTTAGATTACTTCTCTATTCTACAAGAAACAAGCAAAAATTCGTGCAAATTAACATTGTAATGTTATCACAAATCATCATAACACGGGAACAAACACACTTTCAACCATATCTCTGTTAAAAAATCTCGTAATATGAGTACGTTTTACAATTTATATTATGGTCTGTTTATTCAAGAACCCAAAACAGTTGACTATAAGTGGCAAGATGCAATAAAAACTTGAGTGGACCTTTTTTTGTGAGCAAGGTCATAACCATGTCAGCTGTCAGATATCGGCGCGGGGCACATCGTTCTGTCTCTACATCTTCGACAAATTGTCAGACACAGCGTTTATACGTTTAGTGGTAAACATATTTAGCTATTTGCAGGTACTTACCACTTAGTGCAATCGGGCCTTGGACCTAGCAGACACTGACGATAAAAAACGATCATGTTTTATTTAATTCCCTGAACCACATTTATCGGATTACATTACCGCAAACAAAGAATGATACGCGAACATTTTCATTCACAGTATATTACCCACAGCGCCGACCACAACAGCGAATGACGCGGCGACATCAATAACCATTAGCTGAACCCTTTCGCGCGCGAATCAATCATTGTCGCGGAAACAATGCGCGCCCGACATCTAAAATATCTGCGTCAGATTCTAAAGGGCGTTTTTAACGAGCAATGTTTATTAAAACGTGGCATTGCGTCGTCCTTGGTCTGTGCGAAACAGTTTGCTTATTGCGGGTGAATAAATAGGTCTTTAGAAAAGAAGCGGAGACAAATGGAGCCAGCAATAAACTTTTTTTACACTATTTTGTAAACCTTAGCAGATGAATCAGAATGAATAATAATGAATGTAAACCATCGTGCATCTTTTACTATCGCAACGTGGTTCATCATTTTGTTGCGATAGAAATAACAAACAACCTTCGCACACACGTAAATTCCTATTATTTATAAGACAATAAATTACTTTTAAGTTTCTGTTTGACCTACATGGTCGAAATAATAAAATATGAAAGAATATGTAAGAAAACGCAGGTGCTTAGAAATTACACTATAATCACACGGATAACACAAATCACAATCATACATAACATAAAGCGAGCGATATTCGCACGCTGGTCGGTAGCTTACTATCGTCTCATTACGGAGCTTGCGCAGGCGCCCCTTGACGGGCAGGCGTGTAACCCTTCTGGGTTGTCATGTTAACTTTACATTCTACCGCACGCTATAAAACAACATAACTTACATAATAGTTAAATAAGACTTCGCTCCCGATTTGGCTAGATAGTTGATGCATTGCAAGATAGGTTAAACCCCTGACACATTTATTTACAATAGTACACGTCTATGCATCTTAAATAAATTCAGATTTATTATTTAATTTTGTCTTTCATGTAATGCCAACCTTGAATGCCACTTTATTTATTTATTTAGATCATGAGGTATGGTCTCTTACCATGTCTGTCTTTTGTACAGAGTAGTTCCACGGTACCTACCTAAGTATCTCCTTACTTAGTGAATGACTAAGTATGTTTTATAGAACTATGTATATTGTAATCTTTCATCTGTTGCCAGGACTTGGAGGTATACGAAGCAGTAGTAGATGTCCGCTGTTACGACCTAACAGCTCTGTTCCTGTGCTCACTCTTTGTGCCTAAATGTGGGCCCCTGGGCCATATGGTGCGGCCATGCAGAAGTTTATGTCATGGTAAGATTGCACATTTGCTGCATATTTTAAACTTCGCCGAGTTTCATGCATGAAAATTACTGTGAACCTACCACGATCCTGCCGAATAAAGGTAATGTAAATTCGACCGAATTTTAATTTGAATATTGGTACACGTTGCGCACTTTTCCCATTTTCACCGACATCCCCTAAGTTTATGGGATCCCCGAAGAATAAGTTAGGGGACAGTTAGGTGTTTTTTTTTTGACCCGAAAAAAACCCCATTCGTAAGGGTTTTTTTTTTTGGGTGGAGCAGAAGAGCGTGTCAGACTTTTACTGACTAAAACCCACCCGTGTTCCCTCAGTTGCCTGTGTGCCAGGGGCGGCGGTATCTCTTTCGAACAACCCACACCTCTGGCAGGTACCGCCCCTTGCGGACCCCGCCAGTTAGTGCTGACATCTCTTTGAGGCGCGCGTGGAACACAACGCGCCGCCGAACGGGCTTGATCCTTACCGGATAGCGAGCTACCCATTACTCGCCGTCCGCAAGCCCGCGCTGACGGTGGCCCGGAATCAGCCTGGAATTCCCGACACCCAGGGCGTCTCCTGCGGTGACTAAGGCCGCAAAGACGCATATACTACCTCTCCCTCACGTGTGCCGCCTCCCTCTTCGCGAGCATTACTGCTTCGCAGAAGGAGGTGACGGCTACCCATGCACTCTCGCTCCGTACCATGGCCTGGATCAGGGCCGGATGCGAGAGATCACCACCGCCGTGGCCTCTACGAGGACACGGCGGTGCTCCGCTCAAGCCGAGTAGACCTCCACCGTATGCTCCACCGTATGCTCAGGGCGATCTGGCTTTGGATACACTCGGGCGTTTCCTTCCGCCTTATGCGAAACAGGAACCTACCGAAACAGAAGTGTCCGGTGAGGACCTGTGTCAGGGAGAAGGATAGGAGAGGACGCCGTGCCACCTCTCAAGCCACTCCTCAAAGAGGGGACTTACCGCCGCAATCGTGGCGGGCTCAAACAGTAAGGGGTCGATTATACGTTAAAAGGTCTCCTTTAGATGGTCGAAATGTGGGTCCATAAGCGGCACATACGTATGTGATCTTTCAAGCAATGAACATGGATAGTGATATATTTGAATTTGTAAATAACAGTCGTAGACCAAAAATATATCGGAAACGACCAAACTACTTCGAAATTTTTGATGAAACTGAGGTTTCTTTTTTTTTTTGTTTTGGCTTCGCACGGTTTCAGCATTCAGCCAGTGTCAAGTTATTTTACTTTTCAATCAAGTACATGGCCCGATATCAGGCACAAAGTTACAAAAAAGTCATAGTCAGTCAAGTCAAAGTTATTGTAAAGCGGTAGTAACTCTACAACAACCTATATCACAAAAAAATTGTCGATATTAAAATTGATGTATAATGTCAAATATTTACGACAATATGTCAGCATTATAAAAATAAAAAGAATAAAAAAGAACATTGTAATTTGGGAGCAGTTAATAGAATTTCACATAGGTAAGCTAGCTTACCTGTTAATGAGGTGCCTGGGAAGCCACATGTGTAGAAGGAATTAATGTCAAACTTCCCTGTCTTCAACGTAGTCTTTTATCTTGTAATATGCTTTTTTGATACGGACACGTTTGATGTGAGTTTAAACTTTCCATCGCCAAGTTCTGTTACCGACTTGTTATAGAAGCGGATACTGTTTAATAGAAATTACTTACTAGGTTTAGTTAGTCTAAATTTTGCAATCACATTTCATCTTTACTACGTGTATTCAGATTATGGAAATCGCATCTTTTTTGAAAAGACCTAAGTTTTTGCGAACATACAAGAAATTTTCTAGGATATAAAAGACGGCAGAGTTAGTATATCAATTTCGCTGAATTTGTTTCTAAGAGACTCGCGAGGCCCCATTTTATAGATTGCGCTTTTGTAAAATGAAAATTGAATTTACGTCAAATGCCGATCACCACAGCAGAACGCCATAAGACACAATACTGTGAAAATAGGCAAAGTAAACTAACCTAGCTGTGGCTACATGAGTCAACTGCCTTATTTTTCTTACTGCGTAAGCAGCTGAGCTTAATCTATTTGAAAGAGCTCTAATGTGAGCACCCCATTGCAATTTTGAATGTAAAGTAATTCCCAAAGATACAGTTTCCGCAATAGCATCTAGTTTCTTGCCATCAAGTTCTAAATTTAGCCCTACTTGGGGTACATTTGGTAACGAGAACTTTAGACATTTAGTTTTGTTCGCATTGAGTAAAAGATTATTAGCAGCAAACCATTTCGAAAGAACAGCTATCGTTGACATATAAGAAATCGGTATCTTTTCTATCTATTCTAACAATAAGAGAAGTGTCATCTATATCTATATCTATACATTTAATAAATCTGTAAAGGAACTTTTTCTGTACATTTAAAATATTTCGAAAATAATTGCTTGGGGTGGTAAGGGATAATCAACAGATGACATTTTAACCCTTATCAAAAATTTTGTCCGTAGCTCGGTTTTTCAGTTTCTATGTTGAATAGATCAAGTATCACGTCAAAAGAACGAAACTAATATGGTTATCTTTCATACTCAAATATTGTTTATAACTCAGAGTTTATATTAGTCTTTGTTTCATCGCAATCGCTTCGGTCAACCTATCTAAATAATTTAAAGTGTTCAAGAAGAATTTATTTTCGTAATGTTGAAACACTTAGCGACATCTATTGGCGTGAAACGGTACTAACGAATACTTAATATTAACACGTCATTCTCATTTAAGTTACTTACTGTGTCTGTGTTATTTCAAAAAGTAATGATGCTGATTACTAAAATCGCTTTCCGTTGGTGGTTGATTCCCACGAATCAAAAAAGCTAAAAGAATTTCAAATAAAAAGTTGTGATAACATTAACTGACGTGGTGTTCTGAGTCATATACCTAGAATGCAATGTTAGATAAATATTTATTAGTTTTATCAATCAAATTAATACAAATAGAGGGGAAGAAATCTCATTTTTAATTGTGATAAAAGTCTTAGTAGCGCCATCTAGCATAATATAGCAAAATTAGAGCGGCTAGAGGAACATCTCCATAGAAATTCTTAATCTCTAGCGTCAGTAACGCCATCTATTTTTGAATAGCAAACATGCAAAGACAACAACTTGATTTCGCGCGAAATTCGATAATGTTAAATTTAAATGCGTGTTTACAGCATTACTCGATTCAAATAATGGGAGTTTTGGGAGTAAAGAGTTGTAAATACTTATGTGCTAATTTTCGTGATGTTAGTTTTCGAGGTGGGGAGGGGTTCAAGCGAGGTCGGATGGTGAAAGTCAGGAAAAAAATCCAAAATTGCGACCATAACTACTGGTGGATTTGAGGAAATAGATAGGTTTTCACACGGGCAACTGTAGTTATGTCGATGCTCTTCCGAGCGACATCGCTTACAGAGAAGCATTTTCTTAGTTAAAACAAGTTTAAAAATGTATTTATTTATCCATTTGGCATCTCCAACAAAGGATACATTACCTACACAGGAACAATAGAAATCACAATAGTAAAATATTGACAATTTTAAAGTCGCTTCTTTAAATATAATTATTTATTGGTCTACAAATAAATGTATGGCTGAACAAAAGAAACACTGAAACATTTTTGATTACAATTTACAATAAAAAGGCATCGCAACTGAGAGTCGCGGAGGATCGCTCTGTTACGTCCATTATCCTCGGGATCGGGCTCTCTCTCTTCCTGCTGCCTGCGTCAGCAGCGGGGAGAGAGGTGGGGGCGCGCGCGGTATGGCACTACGTAGCAACAACATCGTACTTACTATGTTCATAGAAAACCCGTGCTATACAATAAAATAGTTTTTTTTGCCTGGTTTGGTTTTTTTTTCAACAGCGCTTTTAATGTGGATAATGACCGACGTTACGGGGCGTAGGTAATGGTAACATTCGCAGCGAGCATGTCTTTACGCCGTGTGCTAAAATCAGTGTTGCTCGCTCGCATGTTTTGCCGTAGGTACTACTGACTGCACGAATACTTGCTTGGTAACATATTAGGTGCATTTTGACCCGTGACGCCGGTCAGTATCCACCTTTACAGCGTGATCTTTCTTCATCGTTATAACGCAATGGTCCCACGGGCCGTTAACTGACAGGTGGCGTCAGGTGTTACTGCACTGCTACCTGTCGAGGCCTATCGCAGTCCGTGCAGAGCATTCCCACTGCTGTGGTTTTTATTCAGTGGTCAACGTTTGATAAACAAAGCTAAAAGACACGCGCCTGTACGGGCCGAGATAGGCGCCCGCCCCCGCGTGGAATAATGCTTCAGCACACTCAACCAGACGCGCAGTCGATTTATTGAGTAAGTACAGTAAAAGCTCCTTATTCGTGCTTCCTTCATTCGCGTTTTCACTATTCGCGGATTAAAAAAATGCGACCCAATTCCTATATCCGCGGCTAAAGAATTATTTATTTGCGGGTATAATCGGTACATCGGTACATACATATTAACAAATAACAAAAAGGATTCCAATAGGTATCCAACCCAATATCCTTTGTAAACGCGTCGTCAGATGGACTATAAAAAAGTGAAATAGACCTTATTACAACTTCGCCTAAAGTACATTGTCAAATGATATCGCCGCTGTATTGGTTCGGCCTTTGACATCTACAATAGCCGCCTTCGCCGCGGTCGGTGTTTTTAACCGACTTCAAAAAGAAGGAGGTTATCAATTCGACATGTTTATATTTTTAATGTATGTTCAGGCATAACTCCGTCGTATATAGACGGATTTGCAAAATTCTTTTTTTTTTCGAAAGGGGTTTACTCCGAAATGGTCCCATTGAAATTTCATATAGACAGGGCCCGATCTAGCTATTTAGCCGCTCCGGGCAAAAATAACATTCGCCGCCCTTTGCACTATCACATAAATAAGTAAGTATGCATTGTTTTGACCCAAAGGATGATGAAATTTCGAATTGGTGTATGGTAGGTAACAAAAAAGTGAAAAATAAAAACTTTTTTCAAAAAAATAACAACCGACTTCCAAAAAACACTACAAAGTGCAAAATAACTTTAATTTCGGAAGGCGGTGACAAATAATTAAAATACACATCCAACGTCACCGACTTCCGAAATTAAAGTTATTTTGCACTTTGTAGTGTTTTTTGGAAGTCGGTTGGTATTTTTTTGAAAAAAGTTTTTTGAGAATGTAAACAATGTAAATAATGAAACCAACCTCATCACCATAAAGTATATTTATATATCATCATCATCATCATTTCAGCCGAAAGACGTCCACTGCTGGACATAGGCCTCCCCCACATTTATAAATGCTGCGACTTAATAGACATTCCATCCTTTGGTACGAGCCGCTTTGCGTGTTTTACCTATTGTTTCATCTTTCCATTTATTGCAAAATGTTGAATTTTTTTTTTACTTAAAAACGATTTTCGACGCGAAAAAATCTGTTTAACGCATAGAAATGCTTGATCGTTTACGCCTTGGAGAGTCGCTTGCATCCATATCACGCTCATACAATTAATCAATATGGTCAAAAACTTCAATTAAATTGGTTTTTTTTTATCACTTAGGAACGTATCCCCTATAATCCCATATAAATTACCATTCCATAGTCACGGTTTCTGTATTCGCGGTAGGTATTTTACGGAACGTATACCTCGCGAATAAAGAGCTTTTACTGTACCTACGGCAGGTGCACATTTATTATAAAATGAGCCTCGACCAGGCGCTTTGATCTATATTTATTCTTAAAAATCTGAGTGAGACTTCGTCGCAATATCATTATAACCCCTAAAGACGCCTGCAGGCCTAGACAAAACACCTTTCTGTTAACGTTCACGCTAAACTCTACGCCAGAATATATGGGAATGACATTACCGTGTCCTTTCCGCAGGTAATGTCATTCCCATACATTTTGGCGTACCGTTTAGCGTGAACGCCAAAAGTAATGGAAAGCTGTGGTAGATTCCTACCAGGATAGATCGGAAGATCGGAGGAGTGGTACCTACACCGTCAAAGCGACACATTATTGTTTTCCGACATGCACGCGAACGAAGTCGCGGGCACAGCTAGTCAGCGAATAAAATTTTATCCGAGAAGTTAGCCCTTAGGTAAGGAAGGTCATTAATATAAACTAGAAATAAAAAAGGGCCAAGAATTGAACCTTGAGGCACGCCCATCGTAACTATAGAGACCCCGAGGACGTCGCCCCATTAACGTTTACTTTTTGCTGCGTGTTTGATAAATAGGAAAGTACAAGATCAGCAGCTTGTCCACGAATTCCGTAGTGGTGTTATTTACAGATCAGTGAATTGTGGTCGACGCAGTCAAACGCTTTCGAGAGGTCACATTAAATGCCGGTCGCGTCTTGGGAATTCTCCCGGCTCCTGCGTCAGTCGTCAACCTACCTTTCGTGAAACCAAACTGTCGACTATGTAAAACCCCATTTGAGTTAAAATGTGACAACATCTGGCCTAGCATGATTTTTTCATAAATTTTTCTCAATGCTGGAAGCACAGATATAGGTCTATAATAAGCCTATATCCTAGACCTATATCTGTGCTTCCAGCATTGAGAAAAATTTATGAAAAAATCATGCTAGGCCAGATGTTGTCGCTCGTACTACCGCTCGTACTATCGTTTATCACTCGTACTACCCGATTTGAAAATCGGTACTACTTTACATGTTTCCTTAAGTCCGGAAACGTACCGCTGTCTAAACATTGATTAAATATGCCTGTTAGGACAGGGGCAATTGTGTCAATGATATTTTCGAGAACCTTTACGGAACTCCCCCATAACTCTTCAGTGTTTTTTATGTTAACACTTTTAAATGCTGTTTTAATTGTGATTGTGCATTGTGATATTAATTTTGTTACTAATTAATTTAGATTTAGCTTGAGCGCAGACTCTTTTGAATATTTTGGAATAGTTTCTTACATAATTATGAAGGGCCTGATCAGAAGTCAAAAAAATTTTCGTGATATAAGATATTTCTGCTTCTTCTAATCCCAGCAGTGGCCCATTCGCTAAATTTTGGTTTAGTAGCTACCGTAACTTTTTTACAGGACATGCTTTATTGAATTCTTTGCATATCTACTGTAGAAAAAAATATGCCGTAGTTTATATTGGGGTCTTGTGAATCAAAACTTGCTGTTGAGAGATTGCTAGGAACATTGTTAAATTTTTTTAATTTATTTTTAGTCAGAGGTCTCAATTCAATGGTTTTATCTAGATTTAATTTTATATCTAAGTCAAACGATACAAGCTGACCAGTATGGTCTCACCTGACGCCACGAATTAAAGTAACAAACTCACCGACTTCCGAAACCAAAGTTATTTTTCACTTTCTAGTGTTATTTGGAAGTCGATTGTTTTATTTTAGAAAAAAGTTTTTTGAACTCATCTGTAATTATTGACGTTACTATAGAGTCTTTATTTTTGTTGTTATTCAGATCTAAATCGATAATATGTTTTAATCGAAATGAAATCCCATTAAAGTCACTACTTTAAATATGTAAAATGCGCTAGGGGCGGGGTGCGCGGGTGGCGGAGCAGGGGGGCGTGCTTGTGGTATGGCACTGTGTAGTAACAACATCGTACGTACCATAATCATAGAAAACCCGTGCAACACATCAAAAAATCGATACTGCATAAATTGACCGATTACGTCGCCTCCCTCTATTTTTGACAAGGCAAACAAAAGACAATCAGTCAATTACAGTTTTATGTTTTCAGCGCAGACCATTTTGTAGTTTTGGCGATTTTGTGTTAGCATAATCAGTCCAGTGCGGGTTGGTAGATGTCACATGTCTTCGAATTTTTGGTTCTAGGATATGCCGGTTTCCTCACATTGTTTTCCTTCACCTTTTGAGAGCAGTGGTGCTGAAATAATTTACACGGTTTGAACCTACGCCCTATAACTCGTAAGTCACGGCCGTTACCACTTGGCCACCACTGCTCCCTTGCGCTGCTGATTTTGTGTGGTCGAAACACAGTCTGGAGGACCATACTTATGAATGAAGTTAGCTCAACCTTAATAAATATGTAGAGTGCGCGCCAGATGAGCCTGCAGCTGCACACGACTGACGGTGTTGCCTCATAATAATATACTAATATACACCGTAAGTAGAAGACCACGATTAGTGCCAATCTTGGACACGCACAGACTTATCTGGCTTGGCTAAAAAAAAAATAAAAAAAAATAAAGCCACAGATTAATAATATACCACATAACTACAAAAAACATATTTCTTAATTACTTGACTCTCCCCATCTTTTAAAAATATATTGAAGGCCCATACTTCGTTACATTTAAATAGCCTCGTATGTTTCATCAAGGGACGTTTTGCAAAATTTTACTAATCCAAGCATGTTCGGAGAGTGTCCATGATTCTTTGTTTGCGGAACACCGCAAGTAGAAACTTCTTTAACAAGTGCAGTCGACGTTTGACCGAGTCTACCAGTCCCTTTTAGGATCGACTAGGCAAAGCCCGAAACAGATTATTTTACTTTCTACGTTTGACTGCAAAGTTAGGAATTTCTAGGTTTGACTAAAAACACTTTAATCAAAGGCCGAAATTGGAATTTATTTCGGAGTTTGCCCTAGGGCTTTAGTCAAACCTAGGATAAACCAGTCATGCCGGAAGAGACTGCATATAGACCTTTGACTGTGACCTAAACACAGAGTAGATAAGCAAGAAAACATGAAATTCATTCAAAATATGACTGAAATCATATTTATTGTTGCTATCAAAACACGATTTATAAATATCTGTATTCATATAAGTGTTATACTTGAGATAATTTTATAAAAAGCTATTTACAAAGTATCTATAATTTAATAGACGAATCAGTCACTATTATCGAAAACAAAACGTCACATAGATATGTGTCCCCTTAAGAGAGGTAAAAATGATGGTGAAACAAAATTTGATTCAGGGGCTAGTTTGCGGGAGCCTTTAAGCTAAAGATTCCATACTTATAGTATAGTGGATGTCGGTGAGAACGGGCATAAAATATTTATTTTCTTAGTTTTGAGACTTTATTCATATCAATGGGTGATACTGTGCTTGTAGCAAAAATAAAAACAAAATACCTATTTGTTAGTTGTTTTTTCGATTGGACACAAAATTCGTGCTGTGGTCCCTTGATGTTTTTAGTCCCTACCTAGTACCTAGATTTTGTTGCCCCGATGGTTAGTAATTTTTAAAAACACTGTCATTGCAACCGGTTGGCACGTAGCTACTTTGTTTAATCTGTGATTGAACGGCTACCATTTAATTCGTCTTCTAGCTTATTGCCTAGAAAACTATTTGAATTTAGCCAGTGATTCCTGAACAAGTCTTCCAAAATATGTCTGTTTCTTTGTCCCTAACAGAAACGATGCGTCGCTGCGGATTCTTCCTAGAAGTTTTCGGTCTGACAATGCCAGACTACCTCCAATGCGACATCTTCCCAGAGTCAACGGACACAGATGTGTGTCTCGGCAACCGAGAAGTCGCCGACGCGCGCTTTCGTGACGCCATGCCAGGTACGTACCGCAAAATTTGTGTGAGATCTCAAGTGAGCAGAATGTCTACATTTGGATTGTGTTACTATGCTGTGGATCTTGTGGGTTAGTTTTAAAATAAGCGCGTAATATTTTTGTTGTCATTTATATGCTACGATTGATTTGAACATGAGAGAAAGAAACCGTCCTCCTTACGCTCTTGAAATCTTCAGTATCAGCTTAAAGCTGCCCACAGCTGGACATAGGAGACCTCTATAATTGCACGACATTTATTTCAATCCACTCTCACCAAATTGCCACCAGCCACCATGCGAACATCGTCGCCCCACATAGCCTGAAGGGGTCCTACCTTACCGTTTGCCAATTTGCGGTTTCCGCTTAAGAACACGTCTACCTCAACGGTCATCAGTTCTGGCTAATATGATCGGCCAATTGCCATTCCAGCTTGCTCCCTCAGAGTGATTCCAAACTTAACTAGTCCGGACTTTATAGATGGATTTACTTAACAATCATATTTACTACCTGCTTTTTATATTTCTATGTTTACTACTTACTCAGTCTATACTTAGATATTGCAAGACTTTCGGACTTCCTACTACCCGTAACGACTGTCAAAGATGTACAACTAGTATACGGTATGGATTATCTTGTTCTCTAGCCACGTCGTGTGGGTATAACGATTTTTATCAAAAGTAAGTATAGTAGGTTTATTTGGATACATACACAATGTTAGGTATTGTGTATTTGTAATGTATCCGAGGGACCTTTAATACAAGTCAGTGATCCTGCCCTTTGATAAGCAGTCCGTTTTTGTTGCTATCGAATAATTATTTTCTCTGAAACCCTAAACGTATTACTCTTACATATGGAACTTATTTTATCTCGTTACAGATGAGTGTTTTCCTGTAAAATCAAATGTTCCTCCATAATTTTTCGAGTACCAAACACCTTTATTTTAAATAAAATCTTTCTGTCAGAATCGAAGGGAATTCCTCGACTAAAATAATTGTTCTAATTTTATTGAAGGTTCTTCAATGTGCATCTGGATTGAGTGATCATTTTTTTAATCCTTGCGAAACGAAATAAGACTTACCTCTAGGGAAATTAGTAAAAATAGTTAAAATTTAAAGCAAAGGTCGATAAATTTCTTAAACGTGAATTAAAACTGTTATGATTAAATAGCTTGGGCCCTCAATCCAGACGCGTGCATAGTGGCATAGTTAAAATAGCCTAAATCTCAGATATTACTATCTCTGGATGAATCATTTTTATTTAAGGATTTAGTTAAGATTTTCTTAAACATTTTAAGAAATTCCCATATCTGTAGCATATGACAGTACAGATTTATGGCGGTAGATCTAGGGCCCTCAATCCATTCATGTCTTTACTGAGGAATTTGCAAAACATTAATTTATCTGACGAAATACATAAATACGACTTCAATATATTTTACTAATATACCTCTGTGAATTAATTAAAAGAAATAATGACAAAAATCTTAATTGGTAAAGAGTAAATGAAAGTCGAATTTTACTAAAACGTCTGAACTGAGAGCCCAATATTTTCGGCTTTATTGTCTATTGTCTAGGATCAACCTTATAGATTTACGCAAATTAGAATATGTTGTTTACTATTTTTTATAAAAATGTAACATATTGGCCGTTCTTCTAAATGCCATAGTTTAAGAGAAAATTGATTTTTTTTTTGTAGGAGAAAATGTTGTAGGGTGGATATGATTTTTATAATTTTTGAACTGATCATTAATTACCGTCATACAAGCTATTTTTAACCCCCGAGGCAAAAAGTGGGGTGGTAAAGATTGAGCGCTGATTGTCAGTCCGAAACACCGTTATCGTAGGTCTTAAACGGGTGAGTGCGGTTTTTTTAAATTTAAAAGTAGGTTTTCTAGCGGTGGTTTTAGATATGTTTTATCATAATTGGTTCAGCCGTTTTAAGGTCATCATCTGTTTGGTTAGCTGCGGAAGGGTTCTTAGACGCATAATGTGGATTTGCTGTTTTACTTTCAAACATTCGTGACCTAAAATTTTAATCCCATGTACCCTGCTAATATCATAAATGTGAAAGTTCAAACGTTTTAGTAAAATTCGACTTTCCTTTAATCTTTACCAATTAAGTTTTTGTCATTATTTCTTTTAAACGAATTCACCGAGCCATCTTAGTAAGTAATATATATTGAAGTCGTATTTATGTATTTCGTCAGATAAATTAATGTTTTTCAAATTCCTCAGTAAAGACATGAATGGATTGAGGGCCCTAGATCTACGGCCATAAATCTGTAGGTACTGTCATATTCTACAGATATGGGAATTTCTTAAATGTTTAAGAAAATCTTAACTAAATTCTTAATTAAAGATGATTAACCCAGAGATGGTACTTTCTGAGATTTAGGCTATGCCACTTTATGCACGCGTCTGGATTGAGGGCCCATGCTATTTAATAATAACAGTTTTAATTCACGTTTAAGAAATTCATGGCCCTTTGCTTTAAGTTTTAACTATTTTTCGCTAATTTCCCTACCAGCTAGATAAAAAAATGGGCGCTCAATCCAGATGCACATGGTTCTTCAACACGTCCGAATCATTTATAACGTGGTTCATAAAGATTTATAATTTTACGTGGATAAGTAGATTTATTAATTGTTCATCTAGTGATGATCAAGTTCTCGGTTGGTTTTCTTTCGAGAAATACCAGAGGGGTAATTGCGAAACACTTAAAATGGCAATCGATCGCAATGCATTTGAACTCAAAATAATGGATGTTTATGAGTAAAACAATTGTTTTCTAAATGTTAACCATATCCAGCAAGAACACTCACTTAACCCAAATATATCCACCAGTATGTCCCACGGGTTTCCAATGCGACGTCCGCCGCTGCATCCCGCACGACTGGCGCTGCGACGGCCACGTCGACTGCGCCGACCGCTCCGACGAGCTGAACTGCCGTGTATGCAAGCGCAGCGGGGAGGTCCACTGCGGGAACCAGCGGTGTATCTCTCAGGCGCATCTGTGCGATGGGAAGGTCGACTGCCCGTGGGGACAGGATGAGAGGAACTGCCGTAAGTATTTCTTGTCATGATTGTAGCTTGTGTGGTAAAAACTTTGGAGGGCATAGAGGATTAGAAGCTTGCTTTACATTAGATCTGAAAACTTTTTTAACAGTGAAAGCGAGACGAGTCTTGGCAATCTACTTTACCTAAAATGTTTATAGTGGGATTTACTTTTAACGCAGTTCTAATTATATTATCTATTTAAATAGATAGTTGTGTCGGCGTAGGCTTCCGCTGCATTTTCTAACCATGACTTGGTTCAGTGCCAAGGTCTTCTGCAAATACGCCAACAATATTGTATGTTTGGTTAAAAGTTGTAAAGTTTGTGTGAAAGAGAAATTAGTTATGATGTCCTCGGATCGAATATCTTTTAAGAAAGTTCTGTTTATCGCTATTTTGAAATATTTTTAGAGAGATCTACATCATTTTATATCTCTTACTCCGGTTGAGTTTTAGCTGAAGTTAATTTAATTAGTCAAAATACGGTAACTACCAACTATACATCTAAATTAAATACGATCCTTCTCCAAACAGTGCGTCTAAGTCAAGCGAACGGCGACGTGGGTCGAGGCGAGCTCCAAGTTTACCGCGCCGCTAACCACTCCTGGTTCCCCGCCTGCATTACCACCCTCGACGATGACACCGCCTTCAAACTGTGTTCCATCCTCGGATACTCGTGAGTCTTTAAATATGGATCTTGGTGGCCGTCTTCCATACCTATAGTTCGAAAACGCCCCCGATTGGTCCCGTTGGACCCCAGAATGACTATTGAATGAGTATTTATTTGCTACCCATCAAAACTTATGAATGTGCGTTAGTTGAGAGAGTTGAATTAAAAAAAGCTCATAAATGTTAACGCCATTAAATCCTAAAATGATTTAGCGCGAAAGTTTACTAATTTACCTTCATACTTCCAAGTCTGTAAAAGCGATAGTTGCTATTTTCGAACCGACGAAAAAACGGAGGAGGTTACTCAATTCGACGCGTATATTTTTTTTTTTTTTTTATGTATGACCACGCATAACTTTTTCCAGAGTAGTCCGATTTTGATAATTCTTTTTTTATTGGAAAGGGTATACCTCGAAGTTGGTCCCATATAAATTTCGAAGAAAAATTCCAACCCTAAGGGTAAGAAAACAGGGGATGATTGATTGTTTACTCACAGATTTTAATACTGAGTCGTGTATTAAATCAAATTTTTTACAGTTCGGGATTTCTTTATGAGCTGGTTTCTGTACCTATGTGTCAAATCAGAGTTTAAAATGTATTATAGGTTCGTAAGTAATAAAAATATCACACACTAACAATTAACATTACACATGAAAAAAAAAGTACCTACCTATACTTAGTAAAAGAAAAAAAAACTATTATGTGTCATATTTTGAGCTTACTTTTTACACGTATCAAATTAGAAACTCTGATTTGACACATAGGTACTTTCTATTTTGCAATTTGGGTTATGATAGGAATGATACGGCGGGTCAGGTTAGGAATAGGGTTACGTTCGGAACAAATATTAAAAAAAAAACTCTAACCCGCGACCGGGTTAGGATTTCGGGTTTGGTTAGGAATAATCCGAAGTTTCGCGCCAATCATGCGTGCTTACATTTTTGCTTTTCACGAACATCACACACACATGTGAATGCGATTTAAAATGTGACTAATAACATTTAATAGGGTATCTTCCGATTTCATAAAAAAAAACTATTTTCATTTGAAGATTGGGACGATATATTTAAAAGAAAAAGAAAAATAAATTTATTAATACACATTTTCTCAATTAAAAACGATTAAAATTTAATTTATTTTTCGTTGTTTTGGATTTACCGCCACAACGCTCCTTACGATGACTTTTTATCACGTGACATGTGACATCAACTTTGTTTATACGGCACCGGTACAAATAAGTACTTAGTTTGGCGCCGTTTTAGAAGTATTTGTGCACAGAGGCACCGCACACCAGTAATATCACTTTATATCCATTAAAAATCTAGTTAATTATAAACTCGACATTCACTTATTTGCTTACTAACTAATTTAGTTTACGCAAAGTTGACGTCACGTGATAAAAAGTAATCGTAAGAAGCGTTTTGGCCGTAAATTCAAAACAACGAAAAATTAATTTGGTTTAATTCGTTTTTAATTGAGAAAATGTGTAGAAATCAATTTATTTTGATTTTTCTGTTAAATATCTCGTTCCAATCTTCAAAATAGAATAGTTTCGAAAATACCCTATTATAGGTTCAGTCAAAAAGTAGGTACCTACTTACAACAAAACCACGGATATAGTATTTTTTTATTGTTTCCAGTAAAAAGTTCAACAAACCCAGCAGGTCATCCAACCCTCAAAACAGTTGATCTTTTCGAATCAATTTAGTTCGGAAACCTATGGAATGTTTCACACAACAACGAGCGCTCACATCGCACTGCAAACTGCAATTGATTAAATTAAAAGCATCCGGCGTGGTGGAGCGCGGACTTTATCTGGGATTTATTTCATGAGTTTAGTTTGTACCTACACGTAACGTTCTCTGAATGTTTGTGGTGTTAACTGTATACGGATACTGTATGGTTTAACTGTAAACGCTAATAGTGCTAATCGATAAACTTCATTGGAACCTAATAATCATGAATACTTTCATGAATATTACCAATAAAATTCGTATGGTCAGAGACAGCCAATGTATGTTCAGATGGGAAAAGCCCGTATTTTTAAGAACGTTTGCATTACCTATAGGTAATCTCAGTCGCAATCTGTTAAAAATAATACCTCTGAAAAACCATGTTTTTTTTAAATGGGTACTTGAACGGCACTCTTAAACGTTAGGTAATTATCTTAAAGGTAAATTCACAGTAAATAAGAATTGGTTCCAGTGGCCCCTTCCAAAAATGTGCATGTGGATTGCTCAGATCCTCTCTTCAATCTTAACAAAAATCGAGGAAGATTTAGTAAAAAATTGTTAAAACATTATGGAAAAGTAAGAAAATTATGAAACCTGAGATAAAAATATTATGTTCAAGAAAGTGGATCACTCAAGCCGTGCGCGTTATGAAAACGTCATAATGTGTATCTCAGACTGTACCTATAGCCTTTGCACTTATTGAAAATATGTTAAAACTAATTAAAAACTATTATCTAACGATTTGAGAATTCCCTTGCACGTCTCGTTACAAATTTATTATTACGATTCATTTGGATCACTCATTCCGCACACGGGCCGTTATACGTTATCTTGAATAATTTGTAATCAAAATCGAATTCAATAAGTAATATGAATTGAAAAGATACTCACGGTTTTACAAGTTAACAGTAAACGGAAATACATCACACAAGACTAAAATAAATTATTGCACCACAAAGCTGTAATATTAGTTATGTTAGGATGTCGCGTCTTTTTATTTTGTATGGCATCTCGCAGTTGACTTTGAGAAGTCGTGACTTCTTAACCGGACTTTCCTGGGGCTGCCTCAAGCTAAACCATAGCCACCAGCCAGGGGCGAATAAACGATTACACGCTAAGGGCACCCACTGTGGGGAACGAACTTCGGCTTAGAGCATCGCTGCAGGGAGGACAGCAAGTCGGGACAGGCTGGACCTGATATGGATGATTATTATTACGGGCGCGGGCTGGCACTTCGTCGAGCAAGGATCGGGGGGAAGTCGCGTCTGACCAATCCAACCAATAAATAAACGTTAAAAATAAGAATTTATGGGGGTAGTTGATAGAAACAGTCTCACAGAATAAACAGCGAGCTACCCATTACTCGCCGTCCGCGAGTCCACGCCTATGGTGGCCGGAAATCAGTCTGGGATTCCCAACGCCCAGGGCATCTCCTGCGGTGGATAGGGCCGTGAGGGCGCATATACTGCCTCTCCCTCACGTGCGTCGCCTCCCTCTTCGCGAGCATTCCTGCTTCGCTGAAGGAGGTGACGGCAACCCATGCACTCTCGCTCCGTACCGTGGCCTCGACCAAGGCCGGACGCGAGAGACCGCCGCCGCCGATCGCCTCCACAAGGACACGGCGGTGCTCCGCCCAAGCCGGGCAGACCTCCACCGTGTCTTCAGGGCGATCTGGCTCTGGATACACCCGGGCGTTTCCTCCCTCCCGCCTTATTCGAAACAGGAAGGTCCTGACGCAGGTCCTCGCCGTGTCTGGTGAGGACCTGCGTCAGACGGAAGGTGAGGCTGCCATGCCGCCTCTCAAGCCACTCCTCAAAGAGGGGACTTACCGCCGTGATCGTGGCATGCCCAGCACTGAGTTGCAACAATCGTACTCACCACGTCGCCATGAGATCCCGCCGGAGCTCTGTCCGCTGTGCCACAACTTCCCGCGGCAGCGGAGTCACACCCTGGCCTCCTCGCGCCACTCCCAGATGTGCGCGAGGACCTTTGCCTCCAGATCCCATGGCGGTAATCTGGCAAGGAGGCCCGCCGCCTCGCCGCAGATCGTGCGGTATCCTCGGATCAGCTGGATGGCCATGACCCTATGGGACGCCTTCAGCCGACGAGCTGGTTGGCGCCTCGATGTAGGCGCCCACACCGGTGCCCCGTATAGGACCGCCCCCCGTAGAGCCTCCAGCAGGAGGCGTTTGGCCCCTCTAGATTGGGCAGGAGCCGCTTCAAGGCAGCCCCGGCCCGCTCCAGTCTGGGAGCAAAACTTCGGAAATGCTCCGCGAAGTTCCACCGGCTGTCGAGGACGAGTCCTAGGTACTTCATCGTCGACTCGACGCCGATGTTAACCCCTCCCACCGTTATCTGGGAACCCGTCGGTGGCGCATTCCGAGGATCATGAAACCACATGGCCTCGGACTTGTGCAAGGCCACCTCGAGTCCCAGTTGTTGGATCCTATCGACGATTGTCGCAACCCCGTGTATCCCTATGTCAGCCGCCGTCTGGTACGACCTCCCTTGCGCCAGGACTAGCGTGTCGTCAGCTTAGCAAACTACACTGACGCCGCTAGGGAGATCGGCGCGCACCACCCAGTTTACCCGATGTCCCACAGATGCGGCCCCAGGACCGATTACTGTGGGACATCGCACGACATCTCTCGCCGGTTCCACAGTAATAATGGGTGACATCAATATTGACATCACTCCGAATGCTATATCCCAACAAGCAAATCAGTACCTACCTGAACCTTATTGTTTCACATGACCTCCTCCCTACTTATCTATTCCCAACCCGTATTAAATCTTGTATTGATCACGTTATGTTGAGATTACGACCTATATTTTTCGATACTTACATTACTTACTTACGTTTATATATGCATCCAACATGCAAAGCCACTCCCTACCTTTAAAATCAAATCACATCAAATCATTTTTTTTTTGCCAACACTGTTAGGGGTATAGATGTTACAATGTTTTTATAATGTTCTCCATGCTCAGCTTTCACATGGACATGCAAAATTTACACATAAATTAAAACATTACTTTCAAAATACTTAAAATTATTAAATTGGAAAAATCAAGTCAATCAAGTTAATCGTATGGTTGTTGATTAAACAGATGCAGTTACTGACATTTGGACTTTAGTTGGAATACTGACTATTCAAGACGCGAACAATGACGCCGAGTCCCTGGTTTCCATAATTAGTTCTGCCATCGCTAATCACTCCAAATCAGTGTACACACAGCTCCACAGAAAACTCATCCCCAACAAAGGCGACATGCTCATCGAAGCGCAGAATCCTGAATCCTTGGATTACCAATGATCTGCTACGGTGTATCCGAAATAGAGATAGCATGGCTCAAACCTTAATGGCAGATCCTGAAAATTACACTCTCATGGTGACCATGAGAGTGCAATTTTCAGGATCTGCCATTCAAGCGTTCCATTTAAGCGATATCGTAAGTAATTTTTGTAACAAGCTTCTCAAAAATTTGAGACATGCCTATGAAAGGGAGGAGTTACAAGCGATGAAGAACAACCCTAAAGCAACTTGGAAGGTCATTAAAAGTATCACCGGAACTAGCCTAAATGCGAAATCCCCTAACGAGCTACTAAGGATGACCTCGGATGAAAAGTCTTCGGTCAACAGAGTTAACGAGTTTTTGTCAATGTTGGCAAGAACATGGCGGATAAATTCTCATCCTCCTCGTATACCTCAGAGTATTCTCTAGATAAGCAGCCTTGTAACTCGCTGGTACTTCTTCCCCAAATGAAGTGGGGGTCTCAAATATCATTTTTTGATTACGAACAGATGCAGCGGTGGGTTGGGATGGCATTTCATCGAGACTCTTAAAGCCCTGTCTACCTGCGATTGTACCAGCCATCACTCATATCTGCAACCTCTCTATTTCGATGGGCTGTTTTCCCAGGGTTTTTAAAAGGCCTGTCGTTCATCCAATCTTCAAAAATGGGCACAGACACGGTGTAGATAATTATAGCCCGATCTCAGTCTTGCCTGCCATCACTAAAATTTTAGAAAAGATAATCAATAACCGATTCGTAAATTATCTTGAGTCAAACAATTTATTAAGGAATAACCAGTATGGTTTTAGAGGCGGCAGGTCAACTGAAAATGCTGTTGCTGCCTTGGTAGGTCATGTAGTATCTAAACTAGATAGTAAAATGAAATGCTTGGCTATTTTCCTCGATCTTTCCAAGGAATTGGACACGTTGTCTGTCCCCACCTCTTATTCAAGCTGGAGGCTATGGGCATTCGTGGACATACCTTAACACATTTCCAGGATTACCTGTGTGAAAGAAGCCAATGCGTCAAAATAAATGACGTTATTAGTGACTCTAAATCTTTGAGTTTCGGCGTTCCTCAGGGCTCAGTATTGGGCCCTACCCTGTTTCTTATTTATATCAATAACTTATGCAAAATGTTTCTCTGTGCAATTTATACTTACGCTGATGATACGGCCTTGCTTCTTCATGGTATTGACTGGCCTGAAACAGTTAAATACGCGGAACTTGCTAGAGCAGTTTCCGCGTATTATCTTAACCTTAAATCTCAATAAAACAGTATACCTACCATTCTCCTTACTATCCAATATTATCCTCCCTCCAATGGATTCAATGGCGCTTAGAGCTCATACTTGCTCACTCGATCTATCCTCCTCATAATGCGACTGTCCACGACTCACAAGGTGTGAGTCAGTTAAGTATCTCGGAGTCTATGTAGATAGTTCTTTGAGCTGGAAACCTCACCTTAGCAATCTCAGATCGCGAGTCCGTAAGTTTTTTTTTTAAAGCTAAGGCACTCCGCGGTCTACTGTACGATTAAAACTGTCACTGTGTCAAAGCATAATAAACTATTGCTTAACAGTGTGGGGTGGGACTCACAAGACAACCCTCCTCCCCCTAGAACGGGCACAGAGAGCTGTCCTCAAGGTCATGACCTCAAAGCCGTATAGATATCCCACCTCGGCTCTTTACACCTCACTGTGAGACAGCTCTTTGGTCTCAGCACTATTCTGCGCAATCATCGCTCAGTGGTTTACAAGCCGAATGCGGCTAAAAACGTAGATTCTATGAGGTATGCTCAACTGGTGGATGTAGAACAGCCTTTGTTTAGCGTCATTATGATATTCTGTCTGGCCATTTATACAATCAAATAAGTAAGCTATTAACCATTGCTCCCATGTGCCTAAATGGATGTGAGACCCAGGTCACAAAGTGGCTATTGACAATCAATTATGATACATGTATTTGTAATTATATATACATACTTCACACCAACATAAACACCATATCTCTGCCTCTCAATTACATACACATACCCCCATACATAGGTACAGTAGCCCCCACTAATGGTGCCCCAATCTCAAAAAGCAATAGATTGACACTTCGCTTTAACTTACGACCTTCTTATAATAAGCAATTTCTATAGGCTATAATACTATAGACACACACACTCTCATACGTTTACAAATGAATGTATTTCCTAAATTCAACCGTTAAAGCAAATGGCATGATAGCTGAGCGGTTACCGCACTTAATTATCGCGTTTGAGCGCAGCGAGTCGCGGTTTCGAATCCCACTCGCTGTGTGATAGTCTTTTTATTGTTTTAAAAATCACTTTTGAGTATAGTTTCTTGTTCTGTTCGTCGTATTCACTAAACTCGTAAAACTTTATCATTATACCCACAGAAACCTAAATAAATTTAAATGATTTACGACTCATTCACCGCGACTTATAGAACGGTGTTGGTTGATATTGTGTGCTAGTGACGTGTGTTTCATCTATTAGCGTTCTTCTAATTCATTTTAAAATGTAAGCAAATTTAAATATAGAAATGAAAGCGAATATTATTGCGGTGCATAAAAGTGGACTTAATACCTATATCACAAATACCTATGTGATGAAACCGGACTGAGTGTGAGTATTATGATTTAAATATTTTATTAAACATTTATTTAATTAAAGTATAACTGCTGATCCTTGTAGTTATTTTAAAACGTTTTATAAATATCATAATGTCTAAATAGAATAAAAATATAAAATTTCGATGTAAATTTATTTCCTAGATTATAGAACGATGAAAATAACATTATACTTAATATTTATGTGAAATTGCCCTTTTAAATAATTTTGTTTCTAAATAGTAGGTAATACATAAAGTGTGTATTTTGCTTAGTAGCCTAACAGTACCCCTTTTTTGTTTTAGTGAAATACTGTGAGTCGGTGGGTGAAAAGATACGAGGAAGGCGGTAGCCTTGCCCGTGGAAAGCAAAGTGGAAGACCCCAGCTCCTATAACAGGCACACGTTCAGCGAATTTGAAACAAGTGGTTTCAAAACGACAAGACATTTTGCCGAATTATTCGACACATCTTTACGAACCGTGCGCCGTGCACTCAACGCAGAAGGCCAGCTCGAGAATCTGCTCAAAAACATAGTAATATAGAAAAAACATTAACATTAAGTTATAAATTACAAATATTTATTTATTTTAGTAATATTCAAATAATATTTTGTCTTATCCGTAATCTGGATTATTTTGAGGTTTAGTTTCAATCTTCTTTTCGGAATGAAAATGAACACTTAAGCTATAACCTCTTTAAGTCCTATTAAATACGATTTGTTAACTTTGAGGTTTGAGTTAGAACGAACTCACTCGCAGTAGAATAAAAGTAGTACTACTGAGTCATTTAATTGTATTGTGACAACTTGTCTGCATTTGTTACTTTTACGTGGGTAGATTTTTGTAGAATATTGTGATTTATTTAGAGTACCGACACACAGTAGTAATCAGCACAATATTATTATATATTATTACTAAGATACAATAGCCTGATTATCATAGTTGACCAACTAGCTTATTTACTTCAATAAATTGTTCTTTATGAGAAAATAAACTGTTTTAACAAGAAGTTATTATTAGTTATTTTTATACATTCTTCATGAAGTTATAACGAATAAACATTTTGTAATCATTTATTATTGTTAAACCTGTATTTAAATAACAATACGAGTAATAAAAAAAAATTGTTACATTATTATTCTGGTATATTAATAAATCGAATAATAAAAGAACAGATGAAGATGATTGTTGAAAAGAAAAATTAAAGCATCATCGCGAGATTTGAACCCAGACCTATGAGTTTCTTAATCCAAGACGATACGCTGCACGCTACCGGAACCCTAATTATACAAGTTATTTTAGCAATGGTATGAACCGACCAAGGTCATGTCTGTGCGTTGTAACGTTGTACCTTAATTTTACTTTTATTATCTCAATATAAGAGTTTGCACTTATAACTAATGAATTTACTGGTTGCGAGCTTCGCACACGAACCGGTTTGTTGCTGTCTCCCCTCTCCATAACGTCGTTAACGACCGCGCGCTTCCAGCGGTCAGGGGAACAATCTCGAACGGATTCACTTGACACTACGGAGCAGCACAGTGACCGTACTGTTAGTGAATATTAAATTTTATGACGACTATTTTGCGCATAGTTCACAACTAACAACATTTTTAAAGAAGTGTTACTTTTAAATTCTGTGTAACCCCAAATCGGGTGAGTGTTGCAAAACCTATTATTATCTAGTTTTAAGTATTCGTTGCATGACTTGCTAGATCATTATGTCAACCGAAACGCCGATGTGCTTTAATTGCATTAATGTACATGCGTTGATTGGTATTTTAAACAACTTAATGTAATTCATTTTGATTCCACTGAATGACCGTAACAAAGGTGTAACGGGTTATGACAGTTAGGTATTTTTGAATTATCCTCTGTTTTTAAATGTATTCTTTCCTTGTTTTAAATTTGTAATTGTGATCTCATTGTTGTAGCGAATTAAAGGAGATGGTTATGGTTCCGTAATTTAGTTTAATAATTTTTGTCATATATTTTTTCCATCTACCTTCCATCACTAGTTAGCATTTTTCTGCTAGTAATTTATCACGCTTTCAAAATTGTACCACGCTGCTTAGACTGCTTCATCTCGATAGCTAATTGATGCTTGAACACCGCTTCCCACCGTAGATTCTACGTTCGACGGTTGTCGGAATGTTGCAGTCAGTAGCATGAATTCGGCCATTTCCTAAAATGTCCAATTCCGGATTCCAGGGTTCTGCCGTACCGGATCCTACATAAATTACCGCTGTTGCAAGGGCTGTGGCTGGACAACCCTACCAGCTAACATAACTGCAGTTAGAAGACCGATCTACCTACTTGGCTGCCACCGGTCGCCTACGACTTCAGAACTACCAGGATAGTGGTTTTCTTTAGGCAGGCTAGAACAAATACGCGCTCGATATTGAGAACTCACGCCAGCTTACTGCTGGATTTAATTATTTTTTATCTTTATATAGTTTTAATTTATTTGCTAATAAACTTTTGTATTATATTTTTTTTATTTCATTTACCTGCCTCAGCAGGGACGTTACAGTGGCGCCCATACTAGTGGTAGATATCGAGCCGTATTAGTTCTTTTCTGCTAGGCATTTCTGTTAGTTTTCTTGGTGTTGGCTGTCTATATCAGTAGTGTTAGTATTTAAAACTTGATTACGGGCTATCAAAGGTGTTGTTTCTCTACTCTGTTGTATAAAATTGTAAGATACTTACTATAAATTTAAAAATTAATAAAAATATATAAAAACATATTTTTTGTGATTTACACGTTTTGGTAGCCTGAGTACTTGATTTTGTTTTGTTACTTTGCTAATCTATTTATAATATTATTTATTAATTTTATTGTTAATTTTGCAACACACACCTCTAGGGTAAATTGAAAAATTGAACCTTTACTATAATATTAATTATTTTTTGTAAAATTGGCAAAGATGTCCTATTCCATAAAATTTTTGTCCTTACAAAAAGCAGAACTTGAATACGAAGTAGCAGTTCGTGGTGGTGTAAGTGCTGATTCTGTCAACGAGCTGCGAAAACAAATAGTAAAATTGACTTCTATCCTTCCTTCTGAGGATATTTTAGAATCACATTTAGATCCTTTTGATGACTTAAAGGCGGTTAAAGAGTCTTTGTTAAAGTCTCATAATTACATAATTAGTCTTAAATCAAAATTTGAAAGGAATTTGTTCACACGCACCGAAAACTTATTGCACCACGTATATCATCGTTTAAATCGAGTTAATTACTCTGCAGGTGATGTAGCGGAGGTCTATAAAATTTGCTTGACCAATTTTAATACCCAATACAAGGATATAACTTTGCTAAGGCCACAAATTGTTTTGTCAACTCAGCCTCAGGTGTCTACTCAAACAGAACTAGTTCGTGAAACAAACCCGGTTAATGTCGCTGTCAGTTGCGAGCGTAGACTGTTTTCGGAAATAAGTAAACTGAAATACTCCGGAAAAACATGCGTCCGAGCATTTATTCAGAGGGTGGACGAATTTATTTTAAGCAGAGCCATACCTCGCGAACAAATGATCTCTTTTGCTTTCGAAATATTCACCGACGATGCTCTTCATTGGTTCAGATGTGTTAAAGATCAGGCCAGTACTTGGGATGACATTGTTTCTATGCTTAAACAGGATTTTAGTCAAGGTGACTTCGACTACAAATTTCTATCAGAAATAAGAGCACGCACTCAGGGTGAACTAGAAAATATAACTATTTACATTTCCATTATGCGTGGCATGTTTTCCCGCTTGGATAAAAAGTTGGCAGAAGAAGATCAACTAGAGATATTGCTGCACAACATTCGACCTTGCTATGCAAGTACGCTAGCGTCATCTACGAATATTACCGATATAAGTAGTCTGCAAAAGTCATGTAGGAACTACGAAAACATACAAACTAAACTTAAACAGTTTCGCGAACCACCTCAAGACAGTGCGGAGACCTTGGCACCAGAATTCGCGTATAAACACCAACCTAGCAGTAGTAATTCTAGTAACTATAAAAGCACTAATTCTAATTTTAAATCTAACTACTCTAAAAATACAAACGAAGATAATAACTACAAAAATAAAAATACTAGCGATACCAAATCCAATTTACACGTCAATGAAATAGCACACGAATCTAAAGAGAAAAACAAAAATGTATACTGTCCAAGATGTAGATCTAAATCACATTCCTTGGGTTCATGTAAACAGCCTCATTTTCTTATCTGTTTTAAATGTGGAAAGAAAGATGTCAAATTCCCAGAATGTCCTGATTGTCACCCAAACGCAGCAAAAAACTAGGCAGCGAGGGTTGTAGAAACAGTAATAGTTCCAATTTCGATAGGAAGGATTGGGATAATTGGCTACAAACTGTTTCAAAATTTTGTTCCTGCTATTCTGTTTCTTCAATCCGTCATAATAGTATGGATTTTACACGGCCTTACGTTCCAGTTAGTGTTAACAATAAACCTGTTATTGGGTTACTTGACACAGGTTCTGCCGTTACTATAATGGGAAATGACCTCCACAAGTGTTTTATTTCATCCAATTACCAATGGAACTTATGTCAATCTACGACATTTGTTGCAGCGGGTGGGCAGAAACTTTCATCTTTAGGATTAATTTCATTGCCATTCACTCTAGAAAATCAAACACATAATTTAAATGTCCACATAATTCCTGAAGTAAAAAATTCGTTAATTTTAGGCATGGACTTTTGGCGAAAATTCGGTCTGTTTCCTAGTCACTTAAATACTGTACTATTTTTAAACCCATCAGACGCTCAGCTATCAGAACTAAAGTCTGATTGCTCAGAACATCTTCAGTCGTATGATCATTTATCACAAGACCAGAGAATTACAGCAGATAATATCATATCGCAGTTCCGGGAAATATCATACGAAGTACGAGGCCTAGGTCGTACTTCCCTAATAACACATACCATTGACACTGGAGAAGCTGCCCCCATTCGTCAAAGGTATTATAGAATGTCCCCTGAGAAGCAACGCATATTAGTGGAACAACTAGATGAGATGCTGAAGGATGATGTAGTTGAACCTGCTGAGAGTCCATGGTCATCACCAGTACTACTCACACCTAAGAAAACTGGTGAGCTTAGGTTTTGCTTAGACAGCAGAAAATTAAATGCCATCACAAAAAAAGATGCGTATAATTTACCTTATATCTCCGAGATCCTTGATAATTTACGAGACGCAAAATATTTAACAAGTTTAGATCTCTCTAAAAGTTTTTGGCAAATCTTGATCAGTGAGCAGGACAGATGCAAGACCGCGTTCTATATACCATCCCGTGGTACTTACCAGTTCAAATCTATGCCATTTGGTCTTACTAACGCGCCAGCCACACAACAACGTTTAGTGGACATTTTGTTCTATGGACCAGAATTTGAACATCGCGTTTTTGTATTTGTCGACGATATTATCATTGTGTCTTCTACTTTTGAGCAGCACATCTCTCTACTACTTCTTGTTTTAAATAAATTAAAAACAGCAAATTTAACTATAAATTCTAAAAAAAGTCAATTTTTCAGAGACAAACTAAAATATTTGGGTTATGTAGTGGACGCTAACGGCTTACATGCTGACCCAGAAAAAGTAGATGCTATTAAAAACTATCCTACCCCGGCTAATAGAAAAGAAGTTCGTCGATTCTTGGGCGCAGCTTCTTGGTATCGCAGGTTTATACCAAATTTTAGTTCTTTGGCTTCACCATTGAACAAACTTACGTCACAAAGCAAAAAAGCACCGGCGTTTATGTGGTCTGAAGAATCAGACACCGCTTTCAATAAGTTAAAAGAATGCTTAGTTTCTGCTTCAGTACTATCGTGTCCTGATTATTCAAAACCATTCGAGATTCACACCGATGCGAGCGACTACGGTATTGGTGGTGTGTTGACTCAAAATATTAATGGTGAGGAGAGAGTCATAGCCTACATGAGCAAGTCATTGTCCACTCAAGAACGCAACTATAGTGCTACCGAGCGTGAAGCTCTTGCTGTTCTAGTAGCGGTTGAGCACTGGCGCTGTTATGTAGAAAATGGGCAAAAATTTATTGTCTACACAGACCATTCTGCCCTTAAATGGTTTTTAAAATTAAATAACCCTACAGGTCGCTTAGCTCGCTGGGGTGTACGACTATCTACATATAATTTTGAAATTAGACACCGCCGTGGTTCTGAAAACGTAGTTCCAGATTTACTATCACGTTCTGTACCTATCACCGCTATAGATAGTCTTCCTATTAATACGCAAACAACTGATGCGTGGTATCTTAACATCTATAATGGTTGCCAGTCTTCCCCTACTTCGTTTCCTAATTATATAATTAAAAACGAGAAACTATATAGGTACATGAAAACGATCTGTCCGTTACGCAGAGAATTCGAATGGAAAGAGGTAGTACCTGCAGAATACCGTACTGCTGTATTGGAAAAGCACCATTCTGTACCATCTGCTGGGCACTTGGGTGTCTTTAAGACATATAAACGGCTTGCCTTATCTTATTACTGGCCAGGCATGCACGCGGATGTACACAAATTTATTTCAGCTTGCGATGCATGCATAGCTCATAAGCATCAAAACCATGCCCCGTTAGGCAAAATGGGCGAGCCTAAAATATGTTCTAGGCCATTCCAAACTATTAGTGTAGATTTAGTTGGACCATTACCTCCTTCAAGAAAACAAAATTGCTACATATTCGTGATTACGTGTTGTTTCAGTAAATATTGCCTTTTATTTCCTATCAAGCGAGCAACCGCAGAAATCGTTACTAGAATCCTCGAAGAAAATGTATTTCTCGTACATGGGATACCCTCTACTATTATACTTGATAACGGAAAACAGTTTGCTAGCGCTACTCTCAAAAGCATGATTACCAAATATAAAATACCTAATTTACATTTTACTCCAAAATACTCACCTCACATCAACACAGTTGAACGTTATAATAAAACCATTATGACCGCAATTTCAACGTTTATTGCAGACGATCAGCGAGTCTGGGATCTATTGGTACCAAAGATTCAGTTTGCTGTAAATAGTTCAGTAAACGAAACGACGGGCTATACGCCGTCATTTCTTGTATACGGACGAGAACTAGTAACTTGTGGTTCACAATTTATAAAGTCAGAAAACGATGAAGACCTTGTTTTTGTACCTCGCGATTCATATGCAGAAAATCTAGGCTATTTATCTTCCATCTTTAATAAGGTGCAAGCAGCGCTAATCCAGGCTCATGCTAGAAACTGCCAGTCTTACAACTTACGTAGGAAACCTGCAGAGTTTAATATTGGTGATGTTGTGTGGAAACGAACTTTTTATCAAAGTGACAAGGATAAATATTTTAGTAAGAAGTTAGCCCCGAAATTTATAAAATGTCAAGTGATAAGGAAAAAATCACCATTAGTTTATGAATTAGCAGATACATCTGGAAAATCTATCGGGCAATGGCATATTAAAGATATCAAGTTAACTAATTACAAAGACTAAAGCCTAAAACTAAATACTAAACCAAAAAGTACAGACAACAAAGATGAACTTTTAACACTAATCGATGACTTCAACTTCCTGGCTGTCGTTTCTGTACCAAGATTCTAACTAGCACAAATTTAAATAAAATAATATTCATAAACAACATTATAATAAAATAACTATATATATAATAAAATAACCAAATTGTCAACCAAATGTACGAATTGCTAAAACCGTCGACCTACTTGTAACATATATCTAATTGCTAAATTATTATCTACTTATATTTCTAAGAGTATTACTACGCTATACAAACAGTAATTATAGGATGATGGTCAAAACTCCTATAGTACCTACTATTTATAATATCGGTCCTACAACCATAGTAAGAAGCGATCATGGTTCTAACCCATTGATTTCTTGTTCCTATACCAATGGCTCTACACCATAGGTATATTACGGAATACTATATAATATCATATTATCAATATGAGATTAGTTACATGTTGACTACTCTGTACATTCAACATAAAAAAAAAACATTTGATTATCGGGAGTGTTTTGTGCAGATTTAAAACAAGACACTTTGAATGCTAGCATGCGGTAACACATAAGCTAAGGTGTTGCTGCCGATCAAACGATGAATGAAAGAAGAAGAATGATGAATGAAAGGGGTAGGAATAAATGAGTAGCGTTAATCAAATCATAAAATGTTCATCATATGTGTTCAGAAGCGGAAGCAGCGGATTTTAATTAGGAAAAATCCTACGCTAAAAAGGGGGGTACTGTAACGTTGTACCTTAATTTTACTTTTATTATCTCAATATAAGAGTTTGCACTTATAACTAATGAATTTACTGGTTGCGAGCTTCGCACACGAACCGGTTTGTTGCTGTCTCCCCTCTCCATAACGTCGTTAACGACCGCGCGCTTCCAGCGGTCAGGGGAACAATCTCGAACGGATTCACTTGACACTACGGAGCAGCACAGTGACCGTACTGTTAGTGAATATTAAATTTTATGACGACTATTTTGCGCATAGTTCACAACTAACAACATTTTTAAAGAAGTGTTACTTTTAAATTCTGTGTAACCCCAAATCGGGTGAGTGTTGCAAAACCTATTATTATCTAGTTTTAAGTATTCGTTGCATGACTTGCTAGATCATTATGTCAACCGAAACGCCGATGTGCTTTAATTGCATTAATGTACATGCGTTGATTGGTATTTTAAACAACTTAATGTAATTCATTTTGATTCCACTGAATGACCGTAACAAAGGTGTAACGGGTTATGACAGTTAGGTATTTTTGAATTATCCTCTGTTTTTAAATGTATTCTTTCCTTGTTTTAAATTTGTAATTGTGATCTCATTGTTGTAGCGAATTAAAGGAGATGGTTATGGTTCCGTAATTTAGTTTAATAATTTTTGTCATATATTTTTTCCATCTACCTTCCATCACTAGTTAGCATTTTTCTGCTAGTAATTTATCACGCTTTCAAAATTGTACCACGCTGCTTAGACTGCTTCATCTCGATAGCTAATTGATGCTTGAACACCGCTTCCCACCGTAGATTCTACGTTCGACGGTTGTCGGAATGTTGCAGTCAGTAGCATGAATTCGGCCATTTCCTAAAATGTCCAATTCCGGATTCCAGGGTTCTGCCGTACCGGATCCTACATAAATTACCGCTGTTGCAAGGGCTGTGGCTGGACAACCCTACCAGCTAACATAACTGCAGTTAGAAGACCGATCTACCTACTTGGCTGCCACCGGTCGCCTACGACTTCAGAACTACCAGGATAGTGGTTTTCTTTAGGCAGGCTAGAACAAATACGCGCTCGATATTGAGAACTCACGCCAGCTTACTGCTGGATTTAATTATTTTTTATCTTTATATAGTTTTAATTTATTTGCTAATAAACTTTTGTATTATATTTTTTTTATTTCATTTACCTGCCTCAGCAGGGACGTTACAGCGTCGCCGACGGTATGTATAAAATACAGAACGCTTGTGTGTGAGTGCAGCGGTGAGTTTTGTGTTAATACATCACTTATACACACAGCTGTAGGTACGGCCTGGACCGCCACTTCATAGCAATATAGCCCTTATTATGCGACTGCTATTGTGAATCTTGATAGTACATCACAAATGCATTTATTAGTAAATAGTTAGGTACCTTAACAATAATCCCATCAAAAACTTAAATGTGAAATGAGAGCCAACTTCAATATTATGATATATGCCTTGGTTGTAAGGTTTGACTTGGGTAGTTCTCATATACGAATTATTATGTTCGATGGCTAGTTTCTACCAGCAAGCCAAATTTTCGGAATAATAAAATAAGAACCGACAAGACAGGTTTAGAACTTGCGAAGGCTATAATATAATTCGTATTTGAAAACTAGTAGTAGTATAAGTGTTCCTAATAGAATCAATTAAGTGAAAAAATGATAAAAATTTACCAGTTTATGATTTACTCCTTTGTGTTCACCTAATTACCTATCTGCATGTCAAATTTGAACTTTCTTGACAACAGACCAAATCTGGCTACCCAACGTCGTCCTTTTTTGTCCACGCAGGTGGCTAAACAAAAGCCAAGCGGTGATCAACGAGACCCGGCCAGCCGTCAGCAGTATAAAGGCGGCCGTAAACGTGAGCGCCACTCCGGGTCCTCGCGCCAGCTTCATGCACGAACACGGCGCGGCTCAGACTTACCGTGCTTTTCTGAGGAGCCAAGGAGGACTGTTGAAGGAGCTGAAGGAATGCAGACCGGATTCACCCAGAGTGCATCTTGTTTGTAACAACTATGGTGAGTTTCTTTCATTATCAAGCTCCATTATTGATTTAATAATGGTCCCACCAGCTTGTTGCTGTCCGACTGCAGGCCAAAGGCCTTATCTAATACAGAGAAGGGAGCATTGATACCGCACCTAGCGCCTGCTCAAGACGGTTTGACGATTTCAGAAATATAAACTAATTATAAGTCCGGGTGTGTTTGCGATGTTTTTCTCTCACCTGTGACAGTAATGTCCAAGATCAACTCACGAAGTATTTACATACTTATGGATTTAAAAAGTTCACAGTAGTACCAGCTGCGATTTAGTCCTACAACCCTACCCATGAGTCGCCTCTCCCATGAGAGGCCTACGTAGGTGAAGATCCTATCCATAGGGTCTTCACCAATGTAGGCCTTAACCACGGGTCTAATTTCTGGCTTCCACGCGAGCGAAGCCGCCGGCGGAACCTAGTTATATATAACTAGCTTTTGCCAGCGGCTTCGCCCGCGCGGAACTTTCATCCCTTATTTAACTCCCTTAGGGGTTGAATTTCGAAAAATCCTTATTCCTTGTCTACATTATAAAGGAAACCTCTGTGCAAAATTTCAGCTTTCTAGGTCCAAGGGTTTGGGCTGGGCGTTGATGAGTCAGTCAGTCAGTCAGGACTTGTCTTTTTATTTATATAGATTTGATTGATCCTAATAATTGTACTCTAGTGAAATTAATGAAATCACTAGTGGCGCTCCGCGGTTTCACCCGCGTAGTTCCCGTTCCCGTGGGAATACGGTAATAAAATATAGTCTATGTCACCCGGGTATAGTGTAGCTTCCCAACAGTGACAGAATTTTTCAAATCGGTTCAGTCGTTTCGGGGCCTATTCAATGCAAACAATCAAATTTTTCCTCTTTATAATATTAGTATAGATAGACTAGTGAATAAAAACTTGATTTGACTTGTAGGTAATTAATTGAAAACGCTGTCCGTGCGGACCCAGTGCGGGTTGGTAAAAATGGTTAAATATTTAAGTTCTCTAGTAGGTATAACGTTAAAATAGTTAAAATTGCCTTAAAAATGACATCCACTAAATAAAAGTCATCGAATCGTGTTGAACAATGCTATCAGCGTAGCCGGCTATTTAGCTAATAGCCGGGTGCTGAGTGTCGCGTCAGCTAGCAACGGAGTCAGTGTTGCATGTGATCGCGTTATAGGCTTTTACGGCCTTATGATTGCAAGGCTTTTAACGTACCTACCTGTAAAAGAGAATTGCGGCGGATGGAAATGTTTTCACGTTTTATTGTGCCAGTCGGAATTACCCATAGACAATTTTATTAAACGTCCTTCTGCGCAGTTGTCGATTTCATGATGTAAAAGTTTCCTTCCATGATCGAACTGTAACCAATAACGGACTTCGAAATCATGATTATTTTCATCCAATACCTATCAAGATAAGAAAGTAAATCAAGTTTTCTTATACAATCTTCAGAGTAAACATGTCGAGAATCAGACTCAGATCGAGCTAAAAGGGTTTCTTTCCTAAAAATGCTTACAAGATTTTCTATACTTGCTCTCTAAATCAGTGTCCCATTTTATTTTCTTTCTCTGTTATTTCAACGTAAGTGGCGAGGCGTTTGACATCCGTTGAGTGCATACGTACTTACGTAGGCTGGAGGCTGTAGGCTGAGCGGATCCAATCTTGTCAGTACAGAAAGGCGAATCAACTTATGTTTTGTAAGAGCTTTGTAAACTGTACTCAAACGTGTCTTTAGGCGTTTAAATATTAGGTCTTTACCTATGAAATTGCCGTTCTGCAGTACTGGCCATTTCAAATCAAAATAATTTTTTTTTGGCTAAGAATTCTAATTTCAAATAAATTTTATTTTAAAAACATGGATTTTTTTTTCTAAAAGTAGTCGTTTCTTTATTGATTAGTGTTACATTTTCATCGCATTTCAATCTTTTTCGTCATCATGGATACGTTAAAAATTCGAGTAATTATGGAATATGAGTACCGTCGTGGCAGCAACGCGGCACAAGCGGCACGCAACATCAACGACGTTTCGGAGCTAACACTACAAACCAACGCACCACCTGTTATTGGTTTGCTCGCTTCCGTTCTGGAAATTTCGACCTGAAAAATGAACCTCGCGGTCGTCCGAAGACTTTAGTCGACAACGACGAATTAAAGGCGATTGTGGAAGCTGATGATACACAATCTACGGCTGAATTAGCAGCAGCTTTCGACGTTAGCGTCAAAACAATATTGGTCCATTTGCGTCAAATTGGCAAGGTAAAAAAGCTTGACAAATGGGTGCCCCACGAACTCAATGATCGCCAGCGCGAAGTACGCGTCGAGACGTGCCTTGCACTGCTCAACAGACACACAAATGAAGGAATTTTGAACCGCATTGTTACCTGCGATGAAAAATGGATTCTGTTTGATAACCGTAAGCGCTCAGCAAGTTGGTGGATCCTGGTTCAGCACCTAAACAATGCCCTAAACGAGAACTTACCCCTAGAAAAGTGATGGTCACTGTTTGGTGGTCTAGCGCCGGTGTGATTCATCACAGCTTCTTACCAAACGGGGTGAGCATTACTGCAGATGTGTACTGTGAAGAACTGAACACAATGATGGAGAAGCTGGCGCATCTCCAACCAGCATTGGTCAATCGCTCGTCTCCGCTGCTCCTGCACGACAACGCGCGACCTCATACTGCACAGCAGACGGTCTCCAAGTTGCAAGAACTGGGGTTGGAAGCTCTCCGTCATCCGCCCTACTCACCAGACCTTGCGCCTACAGACTACTACTTTTTCCAGAATTTGGATAACTTCTTGGCGGGAAAAAAATTTAATACCCGAGAGGCAGTACAAAATGCCTTTGAAGAATTTGTTGCCTCCCGTCCAGCTGATTTCTTTAAGAAGGGCATCAATAAACTGCCACTGCGATGGCAAAGATGCATTGATTGCATGGGTGATTACTTCGATTAATACAAATAAAAAATTCATGAAAAAAATTCGTTTAAATTTTTTCATACAAAACGGCAATTTCATAGGTAAAGACCTATTAGTAAGAATGTACTTTATAGGTAGACCATGTTTCATGCGAGTTTGCGTGTTGTAAAAAGATTTAGTCGTAAGAAGCCTGACACCTAGTGTTTTATGAAAGTTAATTATTGAAGGCGAAATAATGTTCCTACACAAGAAATCAGAAATAACATTATTTCACCCTCCTAACAAAATCTTGCCAATCAAATAAGGGTGGCTCACGCTTATCTGGATAATCATTATCAGATCCTTTACGCATCCAGCCAAAAAAAAAAAACTTTGATATTAGGTACAGACGATATTTGAATCAGTAGACACATAAAGTGAAGCAATAATTTTCCCCATATCGATTCCCTCACAACGCTAACATTTGTATTACACTTCCTCAATGAACCACGGTTATTACCTACGCTACACACTCATAAATAGCTTTTATATTCCAATCGAGACGTAACAAGAAAACGGCGCCGTTACAACAACAGATAAGGGCGTCGCTCAGCGCTAATGTTTCCTGACGACTGACGGCCGCGGGCGATCCGTGCTCAAACCCGCCGCCGATTGCACGCCGACCTATACTTACATATTATTGATACCGATACATCATTAGATGGGATGATCAAGACGTTGTTTTGATTTATGGATTTGCTCACAATGTTGTATACAGAAATCATGCCCATAAGTTAGGTCATCGAAAGGATAGAAACCTAAGGTAAGTTTTATGGTTTACAATTCTTTAAACATTCAGGAAATTATAATCGTTTCTACTACTGTTTACCTTCGCTTAATTACCGAAATGGGCTTCGCTTAGTTGTCACAATAGTCGGTACCTCCTTGTTACGCCAATAAATCATTAAAAGCATAGGTAGGCTCTCAATTTCAGTTCCAGCTCCGTTAGTGGCAGGTATCACTAACAGAGCTGGAACTAAATAAAATGCTTAAAATACGGTGTGCGTAGTATGTTTACGTACAAGTTTAAGTACTTATGTATGTGTAAGTATTCCATATATGCTACACACACACACAAATACTCACATGTTCTATATACGATAGCTGAAATCCATTTGAATCATGACAGTTTCAACAGTTTTACAAGGAAATGAAACCTATAGGATAAGTTTTTAACCAGTACGCATACTGTAACAATGAATTAAGCATATCATTCTAGACCCCTACAAATTTTTCATCAGTTAAGTATACAAAAAAAAATCTGGTGTTCCATATATTTTGACCGCGTAGGTATTGCACTTTTCTATGAAACAGCTGATCTTTTTTGTATAACCGACGATATTTTTTTGCGCTAGGGGTTCTAGAATGATATGCTGAATTCATGGTTACAGTTTGCGCACTGGTTAAAAACCTACCCTGTATACGTAGTTTTAGTTAGAAGACACCAAATGTCCTCTAACATGTCTGTGACTGAAATCGTCATTCCAATACCTAATTAAATAAAATTTACCTCTTAGTATTAAATATAATTTAAAGTTTTTATTAAATAGTTTTGCATCTGGCCTCGAATACGATAGGTTTTATTTTGTCCATGCATACAGAAAGTGGTAGAATGTTTCGATTTCGGTAACTAATTTTTTTTGAGAATTAAGACAGAGTAGGTGGCAAGAGCGGGCGAAGCAAGCTCGATAATGTCCTGTTGCGTAATATCCTACGCTCGATTCGATTTTCGGAAATAAGAGTTCGATTCTTTGTTGATTTAGAAATTGCAGAGCGAGCGGAAGGAAGGAGCTCGAAAATATTACAATCTCGTATCGAATAAGTAGTTCTCTATTATTATATCGGGACATTTACGTATTCGGATATTCTTTTAGTAAGTGTCTGTACGGACATGGGGGTTTTGGTGGAATAATGACTGCAGATATGCTCAGTACAAGAAATATAATGTACGAAAAAAGATGTTATCTTAACGAGTTTAGTACAGCAAGACCCCCATGTCCGTACATGGTCCTTCGAGCCGGATGTGTGATCATGTACGGACATGGGGGTTTTGGTGGAATAATGACTGCAGATATGCTCAGTACAAGAAATATAATTTACGAAAAAAGATGTTATCTTTACGAGTTTAGTACAGCAAGTGAAGATATAGGAATGTCGATACATACAAAATTACATAGGTACAAACATACTGGCTAATTAATAGCTCGTGTGACAGAACGTAAGTTGCTGCTGTGGCAATATTATCAGGCACTCCAACATGCCCCCGGGCGTTGAAAGCAACGATTTCAACCAGTCTTCGAAGTCACAGGCAATGGACAGATTCGGTTGAATGCCCTCCGCACGACTCCAGTGGACGTCTGGATGTCTGCTACACGACCGATGCCATCCGTTCCTGGGTGAACAGCCACAACTCGTCCAAGTTTCCACTTCAACGGAGGAAGATTATCCTCCTTAATCACAACTAAGGAGTTCACCTTTAAACCATCCTTGCAGGAACGCCATTTGGTCCGCAGCTGCAACTCTGCGACATACTCCTTGCTCCATCTGCTCCAGAAATGTTGGCGGAGTTGTTCTATCCTTTGGAAGCGAGACAGATGGTTGTCAGAGCGATCTTGATAATCAGGTTGCGGCAAGGAAGTAAGGGGGCGCCCAATATGGAAATGACTCGGTGTAAGCGGTGTATAATCAGCAGGATCTGAAGATAACGGCGTCAGTGGACGAGAGTTTAATATGGCTTCAATCTTAGTTAGTGTGGTGTACAGCTCCTCAAAGGTCAAATTACAATTTCCAAACACTCTTCGAAGGTGGTACTTTGTTGACTTGACACCCGCCTCCCAGAGGCCACCGAAATGTGGAGTGTACGCAGGTATAAAATGGAACCTAATTCCATCGTTAGCTGCACTTTCACCCAAGGACAAACTATTAACTTTTAAAAACTTTGAAAGATCGTTGTACGCACCGACAAATGAGGTACCGTTGTCGGAAAAAATGTCAACGGGTTTACCTCTCCGAGCAATAAAACGATACAAAGCCAGTAAGTAACTATTACTAGTTAAATCGCCAACGAGCTCCAAATGGATGGCTTTAGTCGTAAAACATATAAAAATTGCGACATACACCTTTACTAGCCTGCATCCGCGACCTTGACGACTAGCACACATAATACCCCCGGCCCGGTGTAATCAACGCCCGTGCTTTCAAAGGGATAACCTGGACGAAGCCGTTCTGGTGGTAAGTTGCCCATTATAGGAGCAACAACCTTTCCCTTCATACGGTGGCATAGGACACACTTGTGATAACAAGCCTTCGCCAAGTTGCGACCTCCTATTGGCCAATAAGATTCCCTAATGGAAGCTAATAATAATTGTGGACCAGCGTGCATCAATCTTCTATGCTCGAAATTAAATAATAATTTTGTAAAATAATGTGTGGACTGTAATAAAATAGGGTGCTTTTTACTAAAAATAAAATTAGAATTATCGAGTCGTGCTCCTACCCGCATTATATTTTCATCATCCAAGTAAACATTGAACTTTAGAAGGGCGCTCTTTTTAGGTAAACTCTTTTTGTTTAAAAGTAATTCATACTCAGAAAATGATTCAAACTGACTTTTAATAATAATTACGTTGAGTGCATCTTGTAACTCATCTTGTGACAAAAAATTAGTAACTGGATAATGTTTCCTACATGATTTAATAAATCTCAACAAATAAGCTACGGAACGTACAAGCCGTGAGTAATTAGAATAACGACTAAAATCAATGAATGCGTCACTTTTGGGATCGTTAATAACGGCATTTAAAACAACGTTAGGTCGAGTCTCCGGTAACGTCTCTAATCCTGAACATTTGACTTTAGAAGGCCAATCTGACGAGACAAGTTTAAAAAAATCTGGTCCAGACCACCACAGATCCAAACCCGGCAGAACTAACGACTAATATCCACACCACGAGATATTAGGTCTGCTGGGTTTTTGTCTATTGGAACGTGCCTCCGGGTACAGTTACCTGCCTTATCCAAAACTTCAGCAACGCGGTTGCGCACAAAGGGCTGAAGTTTGGCAGGCATCATCTGTAACCATCCTAGGACGATGGTTGAATCGGTCCAACAATAGACCCGACTGACCTCCACTCGGAGTGAGCTCATTACCTTCTCATAAAGACGAGAACCAACTACCGCACCGCATAACTCCAGCCGCGGAATTGTTGTGGGCTTCATGGGAGCCACTCGACTCTTGGCCATTAATAAACAAACCGAACAATTACTCTCATCGTTGCGAACGTAGATGCAAGCGCCGTATGCTGACTCAGACGCATCTGAGAAATTATGTAGTTCTAACTCACGATAAGAATTGCAAACTACAATTCGCGGAATACGGAGATGAGGTAAAAGCGGCAATGATTTAACTACAGTATCCCAGTGGTTTATAATCTCACCAGGCAGTGGTTGGTCCCATGACAATTTATCTAACCACATTTTCTGTAACAATATCTTCATGGTGACAACTATAGGACACAACAAACCTAAGGGGTCAAAGATTCTCGCAATCACGGACAACAAATCACGCTTAGTGTGCCCAGCCGACGACTTAGTCAGACTAATAGGAAACCCTAACTCATCGGAACCGACATACCAACCGAGACCAAGCAACTTGTCGGGCTCATTAGATGCAATATCTAAGTCAAACGAGGCAGGCAAGCTATTTGAGGTAGGCGAGCTGCTTGAGGCAGGAACAGCATCCAACAGCAATTGAGGATGATTCGACTTCCATTTTCTCAATGGCATACATGCTGACACAAGTGCTTTGGTGACTTCAGTGCGGATGAATTTCACTTCGTCTAAGTCATTACAACCTGTTAATAAATCGTCGACATAAAAATCGTGTATATGTAATGCTCGTAAGTCCTTATTTAATTGATCGATCAAACCTTTCAGTGCACCAGACGATTCCTTGAAAATCGTCTCAATGTTAGATAATGCGGATACATGATTGTGCACCAGTAACCTTTTGTTGTCAAATCGATCAAGTAAAATTTCCATGCCACAGCGTAATTGCTCGAAAACTCAATAGATTTGATTACTAGGGCAGCAGTTCCCTCAAGAGAGGCTCTTAAGTAGTGGAACTTGTTGACTTCATCAATTTCATCATTTCAGTGAATTAGGTTAGTAAAGGTGTCACGAAATTCTAGCCAATTGCAATATGAACCGCTAAACTTTGGTAGTTGTATCGTTGGCAATTTTACTGACTTGTGTATGCTGGCAATTGTGCTTTTACAGCTTTCCATAGCCTTGTTTTCCCTATTACCATCACTGAGAATAGTTTGCGCTCTGGACAAGGATTTATAGTAAAGAGACCCGAAATCAGAACGCTCAGAATATTGTAGTTTTAGATCTTCTACAATGTATTCCAGACGTAGCTGTACCTCATCATATTGTTTGTACAACGACTCCATCTAACCCATGCGCAACTGCAACTCTGACACATCCAAACTATTTAATACTTTGTCCTTGAGCGAGTCCAGGAAGGTGACGAAATAAGTTAGACGACCCTTTAAATTGCCTCGCTTTTTAATTAAATCTTTTTCCTCCGACATACTGGGAGATGAGTGTCGTCAACCTGGAATTGAGACAGGAATACAATTAATACCAGCAAACAATATGATTTATACACACCTAACTGTGTTTTATAAACTGCCTAAATGCTATTGCAAAACAACACAGAAACTACAATAATTAACAAGTATGTTACAACAATCAGACTATAATTTCACTTGTTATACAACACCTACAATTTTTAATGTTGTAAATCTTTAACGCAAACTAACTAATAAAATTAAGCACAACTAAATACTAATCCTTAATGAATACATAAAAATGATTCTAAATACTAATAACTTTAAGATTTTTAACAATGACTTGCACTAATATCAAACACTCAAATTGTTCATATTATGTCAAGATACCTGCTAACATTAACGACTACTTGGTAGGTCGTTAATCATGTGAATTAGTTAAAGCTTTATATAAATTAAGTTTAAATAACGTAGCAAATAAGCTAACTATACTGCAATGAGTATGATTTTAAACCCAAGATAAGCTGATAAATAAAATACTAATCACATTGCAACAAAGTAGATACCTAATGAATCTAATGATCAATCTAACACAATACAATAAGTAGTACAATAAATACAATACTGACCTTTACGTTTATTTATCAAATATATACTACCTGAGTGTTTTTTTTTTGGGTGGGAAATCATCAAATAACTTCTCCTGCTCTGGGTGGAGCGGGAAGGCGTGTCAGACTTTTACTGACTAAAACCCACCCGTGTTCCTTCAGTAGCCCGTATGCCAGGGGGTGTCTCTTTCGAACAAACCCGCACCCCTGGCAGGCATCGGCCCTTGCGGGCCCCATCATTTTTGTGCTGACATCTCTTTGAGGCGCGCGTGGAACACAACGCGCCGTCTACTTGGGCTTGGTCCTTACCTGACAGCGAGCTACCCATTACTCGCCGTCCGCAAGCTCATGCCTACTACGGTGACCGGAAATCGGCTTGGGATTCCCGACGCCCAGGGCGTCTCCGTATCCTACGGCGGCTAGGGTCGCAAGGGCGCATGTGCTGCCTCTCCCTCACGTGCGCCGCCTGCCTCTTCGCGAGCATTACTGCTTCGCTGAAGGAGGTGATCGCCACCGCCGATCGCCTCCACGAGGACACGGCGGTGCTCCGCCCAAGCCGGGCAGACCGCTACCGTGTGCTCCACCGTGACCTCAGGGCGATCTTCGCAGTGGAAACACCCGGGCGTTTCCTCCCGCCCTATCCGAAACAGGAACCTCCCGAAACAACCGTGTCCGGTGAGGACCTGCGTCAGGCGGAAGGTGAGGACGCCATGCCGCCTCTCAAGCCACTCCTCAAAGAGGGGACTTACCGCCGCAATCGTGGCGTGCCCACTACCTGAGTGTTGGGTGACGATATCAGTTATAGAATTACTGTACACCGTTAAACTAACTTGTTCGAGCTCAGCTTGTCCATTCAGTGCCTGCATTTATCAGTAATCATGCAGCTCAACTCAGAACTTGAGGAACTCAACGATTTGACGAAAAATACCAAAGAAAGGACATTTGGGTAGACCGCATAAAGTACTCAAACTGCCACTGAGAAAGAGATGAAACACAAAAACAAAAATACCACATAGTCCTCACATTCACAATAATTAAAACAATAATACACAATATTATAACTTCTAAAAGTAAATATTCATGTCAAAGTGTATATAATTATTATCAGTTTGCAAAAACAAAAAACAACGTTCAGTATGCAAAAATTGGAGCCGGTCAATCCCAAGCTTTTTTGCCCTCAATATAATCTTTAACGGTATAAAAGGCTTTCAATTATGACTTAGATCTTGAACATGGCTTGGACGTTTGTCATAAAAGCGTACCTACATTGACATCTGAATGACCTACGTATTTTCTTGAGCCTTTTTGGTGGTAGAAAAAATTTGTTTTTTCCTAGTATTTATGGGTACACTACATAAATACGAAAAACTTTATTCCGTCAGTCACAAATACGAATTTCAAAATACCGATTTTCATAATTCCGAATGGTTCAAAATTCCGAATATAGCAACTCCGACTAATCATTACTCCTATTTTTACAATTCCTAAATTTCAATATTCCTAACGTTTGTAATTACTATTCTCAAAATATCGAGTTTCAATAGATCGAATAACAAAAAGTCCGACTTAATGATAATTCGAAACATCAAAAATACGAATTCCGATTATTAAAATACCGATTAATACAATTCCGAAATAAAAACGCCTTGTAAAACTGAGCATGCAAGCAGGCAAGCAGCAAGCAAGCAGGCATGCAACATGCAGCAAGCATTGTTTCTGTCACGGCTCCGGCGCTGCAAGGTTTGGGCGGCCCCACGCGAGTTGAGGAGGTGGTTTGAAGGCCTGCCGCCGCGGATGAGGTTGGCCAGCAAGCCGATGCTGCGGTGGTGAGCGGGCCGGACAAAATAGTCTGAATGTCGGCGGCATTTCCCCACAATAGAATACCATACGACATTACACTATGAAAATAGCTAAAGTACACTAAGCGGACTGTCTCTATATCAGTTAAATGACGAATTTTTCTAACAGCGTATGCTAGAGAGCTTAGCTTTTCGACAATTTAGCTTTATGTGGGCCCCACTGAAGCTTGGCATCCAAAGTTAAGCCTAAGGATACAGTGCTATCTCCAGGATTCAATTCTTCGCCCTTTATCAACACATTAGTTTTCACCTACCTAAAGTGAGGTAGCGTAAACATAATGCATTTCGTTTTTTTTTTTCAGTGGGAACAATATAGACTGCTTGATATTGTGCATAATTGTAATGTATCTCGCTGATAATCCTGAAATAAATAAAAGCATAAGCGCTTGCATTCAAATGATTTCTCTATCTATACGTAACAATAAAGATTCCGATGTCAAATTCAGTGAAGGTCGTCTCGTCGCCACCATACCTAACAAAATGAAACGTAATTTGCCGAGACAAATGGTTTTTAATTATAAAATCTGTCATAGCAGAGGAGTGTAAAAATTTATGAAAGGTTTTGTTCACAATTATGTGTAAAACGAATTACGGAGCGCTAAGCCCACTCGACTTATTGATAAAGTTGATGAGGTTCTTTTCTTCTATTTCTCGGGACTACTTTCTGTTGCTTGAAAGCTTGCTTGTTTATTAGATCAACTTTATTTGTCTCCTGTTACAGATTCTTGTTTTGTAACTTTTATGTTGGTATAAATGAGAGGTTTATAATTTCATATTAGAAATAGATTTATTTCTCAGTATATGGTACATTGAGATCTTACATTAAACATTGTTTCACACATACTACCATTGCTGGTGTAGAAATATTAATGAGTAAACTAGGTACATGCAAATCAGAACTGGGTATTTATGAGCATATTATATAAAATTATGAAATCCTGGATTTTTACAAATTATTAGACTGGTTAGCACTATTTATAATGTCAAAAATAATAATGGTTAACTTGTCCAAAATATAAATCATAATGTCAAAAAATAAATCATGTCAAAAATATAAATCACAATGTCAAAATTAAAATTACATTATCAAAAAGTATGATTTAAAAATTCATTGACGGAATAAAAACACATGTCTAAAAGCCAATCAAACATCTTACATTTAAACTTATTATTTGGTAACATTCTCAGGGCATGTGGTAATTTATTATAAATTTTAACTGTCACACAACTGGCATTTCTACTGTATAATTGCAATCTCTGAGCCGGTACTAGTAATTTCCCGGCATTTTTTTTGTTCAGTCTTTCGGAGACTTGTTCATTTAAAAGAAATAAGTGAGGGTATTTTTTTACAAATAGACAAACTTCAAAAATATACAGACATGGGAGAGGGAGAATTTTTAATTTCTTAAATAATGGCCTGCAATGGTCTAAGTATTGTGCTCCACTTATAGCTCTAATACATTATGAACTATGAACGCATATAATCAGCGTACTAGATACGTTACATAAAGCAGAATGTAAAAGTCAAAATAACTATTTCTCGATAGTTTGTTTAGGCGGCGGTCAACTTAGCGACACACGGGGCTGCGACAATCGTCGATAGGATCCGGCAACTGGGACTCGAGGGGTGGCCTTGCACAAGTACGAGGCCATGTGTTTTCACGGTCCTCGGAATACGCCATCACCGGGTTCCCAGATAACGGTGGGAGGGGTTCACATCGGCGTCGAGTCGACGATGAAGTACCTAGGACTCGTCCTCGACAGCCGGTGGAACTTCGCGGAGCATTTCCGATGTTTGGCTCTCAGACTGGAGCGGGCCGGGGCTGCCTTGAAGTGGCTCGGGGTCAAACGCCTCCTGCCGGAGGCTCTATGCAGGGGTCGTGCGGTCCATGGCCCTATACGGGGCACTGGTGTGGGCGCCTACATTGAGGCGCCAACCAGCACGCCGGTTGAAGACGTCCCATAAGGTCATGGCCATCCGGATGGTTCGGGGATACCGCACCATCTCCGGTGAGGCGGCAGGCCTCCTTGCCGGATTGCCGCCATGGGACTGGAGGCAAAGGTCCTCGCGCACACTTGGGAGTGGCGTGAGGAGGACAAACGCCGGAGCGTAACTCCGCTACCGCGGGAAATCGCGGCACAGGGGACAGAGCTCCGGCGGGATCTCATGACGACGTGGAGATTGCGATTGTCGCAACCCAGTGCTGGGTACGCCACGATTGCGGCGGTAAGTCCCCTCTTTGAGGAATGGCTTGAGAGGTAGCACGGCGTCCTCACCTTCCGCCTGACGCAGGTCCTCAACGGACACGGTTGTTTCTGGAGGTTCCTGTTTCGGATAAGGCGGGAGGAAATGCCCAGGTGTTTCCATTGCGAAGATCGCCCTGAGAACACGGTGGAGCATATGGTGGAGGTTTGGGCGGAGCACCGCCGTGTCCTTGTGGAGACGATCGGCGGCGGCGATCTCTCGCGTCCGGCCCTGGTCCAGGCCATGATACGGAGCGAGAGTGCACGGGTAGTCGTCGCTTCCTTTTGCGAACTAGTACTAGTGATGCTCGCGAAGAGGGAGACGGCGCACGTGAGAGAGAAGCAGTCTATGCGCCGTCACGGCCTTAGCCTCCGTAGGAGACGCCCTGGGCGTCGGGAATCTCAAGCTGATGCCCGGCCACCGTAGGCATGGGCTAGCGGACAGAGAGTAATGGGTAGCTCGCTGTCCGGTAAGGATCAAGCCCGGGTTGACGGCGCGTTGTGTTCCACACGTGCCTCAAAGAGAGGTCTTAAGGGACGAGGCCTGCCAGGGGCGCGGGTTGTTCGAAAGGAATACCGTGTCCCCTGGCACACAGGCTACTGAGGGAACACGGGTGGGTTTTAATCAGTAAGTCTGACACCCCCTCCTGTTCCACCCAGAGCGGGAGAAGTAATTTGATGATTTCCGACCCCCAAAAAATTCAAATAAACTATAGTTTGTTTCACAAATACCGAGTGACAAGTCTTTGCCTCGAGTTCTTCTAGCCTCAGCTTTTATAAAGTTGCTCTAAAATATTGATAAAACGTAGCCGACTAGCCGTTGAGTTCGACGGCGCGAGAAGTTTGAGCACGAAGCCACGAATAACATAGTTATGTTACTATTCATTATAGTAAATTCATAATTTGTTCGCAAAATAAGTTGCTGAATAGCGTGAAGTATTTGAAGGTAATATTCAGGCAGTCGATCTGACTATATACCTGGATCATGTGTACCTTTTGTCAAAATTAAAAACGTTTTCTGTATATAAGCCTGAAGTCACACATAATGTACCTGGACTGCAACAAGACTCAGACTTTATCAGCAAAATAAAACCTGAGACTATAGGCTGCGGAAAAGCCAGTGTGAAAAGTGATATCTAATTTACCTACCACCACCGCGTCAGGCACTAGTTGTCTGGTATTTATGATGAACTGGGCTTTTTTAACGCATCCGTGAGGCACACTTTGACGCACTTAACACTTTTTTGTTATTTTTTTTTCTTTGATTATTTTTCTGTATATTGTGTACCTTTTAGTCTGTGCTAGTTAAATGTATTTTCTTACTTTCTTTCTTACCTATATTTTATACTAACTACTTTAAAGCTACGATTAGATTAGTCTTAGAACAGAATACTAACGTTATAATATTTTGGTCTAAACCCTCCAAGTTAGATCCATTAGTGTTTCGTGAACTTAATGTAAAATATTCCTAAATTGATGTTTCTGAAGTATTCCTGAACAACCAAATGGAACTATTTAATTTGGCTCTTGATTCAATTTGCACATAAAAGAGGAAGTTTTTAGAACTTTTGTACCCAAATGTTTATTGAGATGAGAGTTAAGCTGTATGCCAAGGAACATACATCCAAGAGTTTAGATAAGAGGTTTGCTTTAAATTTTCCTCATACCATAAGTGGCACAAAATACAGGTTGAGTAGGTAGGTGAAATTACTTAAAAGCTACTACAAAGGTTTATTTCTTTTTTAAATGTTGGTGAATTCTAATTCGGAACAGTGGTGACACCAAAATGATGGCCAGTATATCGGCGTCACAACTGCATACGAACTTTTTCTTTGACTCATAATTATTTTGATGTTTTAGAACTTTACACCTGACATGGAAATGCATGTGGCTCAATTTAGGAGTCCGGGATTGTATTTCTGTGAATTGGGAGCGTGAGTTAGGTACGAGTATTCTTCCAGACATGCGCGATAAATTACAGGAACTGTTGGGTTGTTCAAATTGAAATAGAATGTAGTTGTATAAACACGACAATATTATGAAGTAAGTAACAAACTCTCACAACACCTATAAAACTTTCAACGAAAATGAATATCACCGAGTTTCTTATCCAAGGCATTCATGTCTTCGCCCAGCAAAGAGAAAAAATATTACAAAAACCTAAGAGCTACTTATTTATTATTGAAAACCAAAAGTCGTTGTTTCTTTGAAGTCTTCATAAGAGGATTTTATGGAAAAATTAAGTATATACATCTCTGTTGGTTTATTCAGCGTATCTGACGCACGTGTAGGTGGTGACTTTTATACTTTTTTGGGTGTAACCCCGAATAGTCAGTTGAATTTAAAAAGAATGGAATGGCAGCTGTTTGTTAGATTATGTACAGGTGTAATAAACCTAGCATTTAGTAACTCGTTTGGTAGATAACACGATCCGCCAAAAGATCAATGTACGCGGTCCGGGACGAAGAACCATTCAATTTATATAATTTCAAAACCAAGCTTGAATTCCATGGCTGGCTCAAAAATTTGTTGTGTCTAAAAGAATTATCGATCGCGCGTAATCCTTACGTAACGGCGCGGCGGGCCGACGACCCAGCTTTAGCACAATGTTACTTGAAGGTTTGACCGCTTGCCGAGAGCCGCACGTCCATAGACCATCCACACCGAGGATATTACGTAAATAACGATCATCAGAAAATAACAGTTTTGCAACACTCTGTTTCACTTTCTCTTCAGTTCGATGTCTCTAAAGGCACCTAATGTTATGCGGTACGCCAAATGCGAGATCCAGCAATAGTAGAACCTTCTTCAGAGTTCTACGACGACGGCTTACAATTAATTAATCTGAACTATGTCAACATATAAACCAAATTTCAAATCCGAGTGGGACCGGATGTTGCGATCGCATTAAAACCGTGTCTCAGGCGAGTTGTATTTAGCAGAGAACGGACCGAAACCTATGCAAAATTATACAGAAATGAATAAAACACCACAAATGGCCTTAAGGGGAATCTAGTCGCTGGCTCGAACTCACTGGTGAGCCTAGCTAAAAAGCATGTTGTCTCACCAGGCTTCGTGTCCGACAGAGGTAGTATCAGTGATGAGCAGTTAGAGGCTAGTCTACACGCAAAAAAATATTGAGTCAGATGCAGGATCATTTATGTAAAGCAGGCGCGTAAAAAATTAAGAAAAGTCCTTCGGAAGATCGGGTTTTATGAAAAACAACAACAGCATAAATCAATGACCAACTAAACAAAGTTTATTGAACTTTCCAATAATTTAATTTTGTCGGTATCGACTTGGTTTTGGAGATTTCATCCATCATCATCATTTCAGCCGAAAGACGTCCACTGCTGGACATAGGCCTCCCCCAAGCTCCGCCACTTCGACCAGTTCTGTGCTTCCCGCATCCAGCGGATTACTGCGGCCCTCACAAGGTCATCTTACACCCTCGTGGGAGGCCTTCCAACTTCACGTCTTCCAGTACGCGGTCGCCACTCCAGAACTTTTCGGCCCCATCGGCCATCTGTTCTGCGAGCAATATGCCCACTGCCACTTAAGTTTGGCAATTCCTCGGGCTTTGTCGGTTACCTTGGTTTTCCTGCGGATCTCTTCATTCCTGATTCGATCACGCAGGGAAATTCCAAGCATAGCCCTCTCCATCGCTTTTTTCATGACTTTAAGCCTTCTTATGAGGCCCATTGTGAGCGACCACGTTTCGGTTCCATATGTCATCACTGGCAACACGCACTGGTCAAAGACTTTCGTCTTGAGACACTGCGGTATTTAGGAGCGAAGCTTCCCGAACGCTGTCCTGCCGAGTCGGATTCGACGATTGACCTCTTTCCGAAGTTGGACCTACTTAACTGGACAGTTTGTCCTAGGTAAACGTACTCGTCCACAACTTCGAGTGCAGCGCCTCCGACCGTTACGAGAGTGGGTGTTACATGGGCATTGGACATGACCTTTGTCTTGTCCATGTTCATTTTAAGACCCACTCTTTCGGAAGCTCTACTGAGGTCATCGAGCATTGTACTGAAGTCCTCCATGGTCTCAGCCATTACAACTATATCATCGGCAAACTGAAGGTGAGTGATGTACTCGCCATTGATGTTGATGCCAGCCCCTTTCCAGTCCAGAACCTTGAACGATAACGTCTCCCTGTCTTACACCTCGATGCAGAAGGATATTAGGTTGCGAGGTCTGGTCTTGAAGTCGGACTGACTGAATTTTGCAAATCCGTCTACAATGACGGAGTTATGCCCGAACATACATTAAAAAAAAAACATGTCGAATTGATAACCTCCTTCTTTTTGAAGTCGGTTAAAAAGAGTTTTCCGTTAAAGAAATTTTCTAAGAACTTAGACGTTGTACGACAATTCAACCCTCCCATATTTTGTTTTATTCTTAAAAATCCAATCATAACAATCCACAGACTAGCTTATTGGAAGTTCTACAAAAGTGGGAATAATATTGAAGGTACCGAAATCAAAGCACGTAACTCCTTTAGAGTGTACCTATTTACCCAATATTGAGTATTTGCCCTCGTCTGTACCCTTCGATGTAGCTCGAGGATACCTACAGAGAATTCTTTGAATATTAGCTTTTTGTTTAATAACTTGCTAGAATAATATTGTCTGTAGTGTATTAGTCCAAACTACTAAACAAAATATTTACATTGCACTGAATCCAGTCGCAATTTATTTAGATTAGGTATAATAACTTTTCTTTATTGCGTTATGATTTCCTGGTAAACTATACGGGTTCCGTGAGTTTAAATAACCACATTTATGGTAACACGTCAAATAATAGATTTATCATCTTCTTCTACATGTAACAAGTTAATCATCTGATATGGCAGCTCTAAACCTTTTTCCCCACTTCATTTTCGTAAGAAAAACGTCCCCGCCTTTTCAATTTATCCAATCTCATGTTTTTACATTGAAAATTTAATTAAAATCTAAACTGATGAAATACTAAAGAGCCTCACATCAGAGCTTTCGAGTACTCATAAATATGATTTACTTTTATAAAAATGTGGATCTTATTACTGGACTGATAAGGTTCAAATTCATTTGTGGTTTGTTTCACAGTGGTCTCATTACCTGTAACGACTGGCCATAAGTTTCGCCAATTTAATTCTATCGTCTCATCGCTCATACGGTACTTGTATTTTTACGACGACGAAATAAAAATGTTTTTGTTCTATACATTTTGGAATAGGGAAGTTTCAAGATGTGACGTGATTGGTTGTAACTCTTTATCGGTTCGAATATGTTATAATTTTCAGAGAAATGAATATGTTTTGTTGTTAATTATTTTTTTCACACGTTATCCCTAACTAACTGAAAAACGTGTATTCAAGACTCATTTTATAATTATAGATTATGAACCGGAATCAACATCCATAAAAACACACATCTCAAACATACCTAATACGAGTACAAAGTAATACCATTATTCCCTTGTCATGAAACAAAAATCCGAATAACCGAGAGATATTTCCACGATATCTAGCTATTCATAGCCCGCCTACGAAACGAATTGTGTCAGTCGTCATTTGTTGTCAGCCGTCTTAACTTATGAAGGACGAGGTTAGCAGGTGGGCGATAAGTTTACAGAATTACTCAGTAAATGCTCGTCATTTACTTGTACAAATTTTGAGGGAACGTAATCCTGTGGTAATACCTATATTCTAATTGTTATATGTAATTGATTTTATCAGTCTGGGAACAAAAAGATAAACATTATTAATATTATAAACGTTTTTTTTTTTTTTTGTTGGTAAAGCAGTATAAATAATTACTTTTCTGCTTTACATATTGGTTTTTACTTACAGCAAATGTCAAGAATAATGAACCGACTCATAGCGTGTGTGCTACGAAAACGTAGCGGTTTGCTACGAAATCGTAGTGATTTACTACGAAATCCAGCCGCTGCGTCGTAGCAAAGGATATAATAATATTGGCCTATCGAGTATTTAAAACAAGAACTGGTGAAATATTCTACAGAGGTATGAGGAGCAGGGTGTAAAGTCCACTCATCCTCCATAGATAAGGGAGGATCCTCCGACCAGACGAGTGTTGTGTCAGGTGGGCAACTGCCCGACTGTTGATAACTGGTTGTTGTATAAATGCGGGTCGCGCGGTAAACTCTGATTGCGTGATGTAGTTACGGTGTGAAGTCAAGTCTTGTGTAGTTCGCATATGGCATTGTAGATGGCGCCATATGACTTTTTCTGTTTCTCAAGTTTGTTGATTTGTAGTTTCGTTTGTGGCATTGTAGATGGCCGCCACATCACTTCCCTCCGGAGATCGGAGGTCGATAGTGTGCGAATTCGGTGTACATTGTAATGCTTGCCAGTGCCGGTTGTGGTTGGAGTGAGTCGAAACCGGTGTCACATAGTTCGCGGTGTGTCGGAACTGTCTGCGGTGATTGAGGCTGTGGGTGATGACCAGGCGTGCGGTTTGCTGCATGCAGGTGGTCAGGGTACCCGTTGAAGCCGTGGTTGCTTGGCTGGCTGTGTGGCTCGCCGCTCGAAAGCTTGAGGAAGTGGTGATGGTGACGTCACGCTGAAGTTTTTGCAAGAAGGTTGCGCTGACGTTCCTTCTCGGGGTCACCAGTATAGTGGTATGAGGAACAGTGAGTAAAGTTCACTCATCCTTCGTAGAAAAGGGAGGATCCTCCGACTAGACGAGTGTTGTGTCAGCTGTGCAACTGCCTGATGGTTGATGTCTGGTTGTTGTACATATGCGGGTCGCGCGGTAAATTCTGATTGCGCGATGTAGTTACGGTGTGACGTCAAGTATTGTGTAGTTCACATATGGCATTGTAGATGGCGCCACATCACTTCTTTGTGTTTCTCAAGTTTGTTGATTTGTAGTTTCTTATGTGGCATTGTAGATGGCCGCCACAATTCCAAGAAACGAAAGTATACCACTCACAGAAACCGCATGAAAGGGAATTTCAACTAAACGTTCATAGAACAATGGAACTACAACCTGTGTCTATTTGAGTTACGACTTGTATAATACGAAGGTTAAGAACCAGAAGGCCAATTCTCGTAATTAAAAACGTTCAAAATCTAGTCGCAGTGTCATCTCGGCGACAAATAAATGTAAAAAACTTGTCAAAAATGTATGGAGACCCGAGGTGTTTTTGACAGATTGAGACTGACTTCAGACTGAGAACGTTCATAAAATTACGAGAATTGCCCTTCAGTTTAGTTACGAGTACCTACTTTAATATGATGTTTAAGAACACTATCGGAGTGCTGTTACCTAGGACTTGACAGTACATTTTTCATATTCGTGATAAAATGCTATGAATAATGATTTTCATCTTTTAAAATATTTAGGTAAAACTGTTTGAGAAACAAGCAAGTACTTTTATAATCTAGTGAAAATTTATAGTATTATACAGGGTGTTTGGCAGAACGCCAAATAAATTAGGGCTGAGTAATTAGCAGATGACTCCACCTATCCGCCATTTTCGTATGTTCAACGTTCTGCCAAACACCTTGTATTAAGCACAATAAGAACTAGTTTATCTGTTACAATATCGTGGAACGAGAAAAATAAAACAGTCGCGCGGTTTGTTACGTAAAGCGTCGTTCATCGTTTATTTAGCATTTCCTGCTGTTGCCAATAATCCCGGCTCTGATATTCAGAACTACGGTAAGCTTGCAATTTTCGTAAAATGAAACGTTTGCATTTCTAGCTCTCAGAACCTAATGTTAAGGTCGTTCTAAATTTTGATTAATTAAAAGAAGCCTACTCAGAGCAGCTATTAGTGTATTTTTTGTAGGCGTTGCGAAGAACGTCTAGAATTTTTGTCAAATAAAAATTAAGTGACATATTTCCTCCTTTCCTTTCCCTTTAAAACAATATATAAGGGTTCCGTTTTGTGGCAATTAACTTGACTGTGGGGTAGGAGTATCACACCGATTAAATACGTTAGAAATTGTATAAAAGAAAAGGTTTTATCTTCCAAAACATAAATAAAAGATTGAGGTATAAAACGCAATCTACAACAAAAACAATCTCCAGTAATGAAATTATGAAACGTCAGAAAAATTCATTAATTACAAAAGGGCTAGAAACGCGAACAAACTGTTGGTAATCTGGTGTTGATAATTGTGGGCGCGACACGATTGCTGAAACTTTAATTATGTTTTTGTGATGAAAAGCCAGGTGGGTACCGGGAGTCGGGGATAAACTACAAGCGGACTCATTTGACACTCGAATAAAAAACTGGATAATTTAGTGTGCGGTTTTACAAGTGAAAGAAGTGATGATAGCTCGGAGGCTAGAAAGAATAACATCACCATCACCATTTTAGCCGAAAGACGTCCACTCCTGGACATAGCCCTCCCCCAAGCTCCGCCACTTCGACCGGTTTTGTGCTTCCCGCATCCAGCGGATTCCTGCAGCCTTCACAATGTCATCTGTCCACCTCGTGGGAGGCCTTCCAACTTTACGTCTTCCGGTAGGCAAATTATACTCTTCCGTCTGCTGTATAACCTGCCGCAGCGTATGTATGTGGTCTACTGTGCTAAAGCCTTCACGGAATCCGGCTTGTTCGGGAGGCTGGAAGTCGTCAAACCTGCGCGCTAGACGGTTCGTGATGACTCTGGAGAACAGCTTGTAGACATGGCTCAGAAAAGAAATGGGCCTATAATTCTTAAGAAGAGCATTGTCACCCTTCTTAAAGAAAAGTACCACCACACCTCTGTTCCATGCCTGTGGCGTTTTGCACTCGAGTATGTCGGAATCAAACAGCTTCTGGAGGGCCTTAAGAAAGGGTTTCCCGATGGCCTTTAGGAGCCGTGATTCCGTCATCACCCGGCGCCTTGTTGTTTTTGAGCTGCTTCAGTGCCATCCCAATCTCGTACAGGCTGACGTCCGTGATGTCTTCAGTATACTGTCGAGTGTCGGTTCAATCTAGCTCTTGGGTCGGTTGCCAGATTCGTAACGGGGTTTCTTGTTGACGTGTATAACTGTCCATAGAACCTCTAAATCTTTCTCAACAGCTCAGGCTTGGTGTATACGATCCTACCTTCATCGGTCTTCAGTTTCGTAAGCTGACTCTGCCCAATAGACAGATCCCTAGCAAAGACCTTGGAGCCTTTATTCCGCTCTATCGCGTCTTTAATACATTCTGTATTAAAGCGGCGGAGGTCGCTTTACAAGGACTTAGAGATCTGTCTATTAAGCTCGTATTCGAAAGCATCGTCTGAAGACTGCACGACCATCTCGCGCCTCTCCTTCATGAGCCGCAAGGTAGGATCAGAGAGTCTCTTTTTGTCATTAGTACAACGAGTCTATGTTCTATGTTATTTGGTATGGTTTCCGCACTTAGTCCTTTAAGTGGACCATTGTGCGTGAGCCATGGCGGCCACCGGTGGTTATTCCAGCCAGCCCACCTCCCTCCAGAAGTTAGCTATATCTCTTGGTTTGTTTAGAACATCCGTGTAAGATTTGGTTGCCCCAAGGGTTTGTGTTCTAATCTGGGCTACGCCTATGCATTCGAAAAGCACATGCGCAACAGTTTCCTCAGTCTCCATGCAGGCCCTACACAGGAGGCTGTCCGTTATGCCAATTTTATAGAAGTGTTTGTTTAATGGGCAGTGTCCCGTGATGGTCCCAGTCACCAGACGCAGATCCTTTCTGTCCAAGCGTAACAGACGTCTGGTCAGCCTGCCAAGTAAAAAAAAGGTGGCAATGCTTCCCTAGACTGCCTGCAGCCTGGTGTCTAGGTCCACCAGCTCTCTGCTTGTGTGTGGGTGTAGTTCTGAAGCCACCTGCGTATCTGGTTGAATGGGATGGGCACGATGGGCTCGGGTCCACAGACTGACGCGCTAGATGCCCTTCTAGCCAGTTCATCAGCAGCATCGTTGCCTAGTGATCAGCTGTGTCCCTTTACGACGTAGTACGACGAGTCTTGAAGAACTTAAACCCGACCGTATGGACAGTTTCCACGAACCCATCGTTAAAATCGAGCTTCCTCGGCACTCGAAACGATTGTGTAGTTCGAGTAGAAAGCTCTCGGGTTTTTGGACTTGGATCGGTGCTGGATGAAGCGTAGACTTCATTAGCCGATATCTTTCCAGCTTGATGTTGATATTTAATGTGCCTCTTACCAAACAATGATCACTACCAGTTTTCACCGCGTTGATCACAGATACATCATTGAGTACTTACCTTTTTGTCGACATAATGAAGTCAATCTCATTTTTGGTTGCACCATCAGGTCTCTACCAGATCCACTTCCTGTGCTCACGTTTTTTTAAGAAGGATTTCATCATAAAGAGGCCTTCCTTCTCCATAAAACTAGCCAGTAGGTGACCCCGGTGGTTCCTACGTCCAACTACAAATTGCCCCACTCGCGGCTCATCATCGCTTCGTTTGCCCAGTTTCGCATTGAAGTCCCCCATGACTACGGTGAAGTGAGTTTTAAACCATGCATGGCATAGGAAATATCATACATGGTCTCCACCTCATCGTCGGGGTGTGACGAGGTCGGGGCGTAAACCTGTATGACCTTCAGGGAATACCTTGCGGTTATTCTGAGTATAAGGAACGCCACCCTGGTCGACACACTCTCGATCTTCACCACGTTGCTCACAAGGGACTCGGGGAACCCGACACCACCTTGGGACTGCTGGTCCTGGCCCTCCCGGAAATAAAGCAAGTTACCGGATTCGAGGATTATCGAGTCCTCCCCCTCTCGTCGGACTTCATATAACCCTACTATATCCCATCGTAACTTGCTCAATTCTTTTTCGAGTTCAACGATCTTCTCGTCGGTCCGGAGTGTATGCATTTTGTATGTTGCCAGGTCCAGTTTTCGGTGATTGTGGTAGCGGGATTTCTTCCGGGGATTTTTCGCACCCCTTGACTCACCGTGGCCTTGACCGCTACTGTAGCCAAGGGTAGGTGGGCCGCCGGACACAAGGGGTCATTTATTTATGGTGCTTGTAATTTTGGGGGGTTTGCCATAATTGCCACGCTTAGCAGGCGGGTTGGCGATCGCAGTATGGTGGTAAAATGCATAGAGAAAGCTGCTGCCCATTCTCTAGTAAGTCCTCACTAGGAGGCGATCCTACGACACCCACTGGAAGAAATGGGATGGTGCTATTCTTTTACGCCCGGCTACCACACGGGACAAGAAAAAATATGCCAACAGCTAATATATAATTATACCTCGCGACCATATTTGCATATGAAAAGTACCAAGTGACATAATAAAACACATGATTAAACTGTTCATGCTCTATAGATATGAGTCGAGAGTAACTTATAAATCCGCTGGGTCTTCTAACATAAACAGTCGGAAAAATTGTTTATCAGTCTCGGGAAAAGGGTTTTACTTAAATTTCAATTTAGAGAGCGCCGCACGTCAAGTAGGTTGAATAGTGAACTTCAGCTTTACAAGTTTAATTTTTGCTTTCCCCGCGTTTGTGCGAACAAGCAGAAATTACAATAGAATTAATATTTACTTGCTTACTTTGTGTTCACAACTGTTGGCTTGAAAAATATGCGCAACAATATTACAGAGGACAGAATTTAACGGAGCTTTATTTCGAAGATTTTTGTTTGAGTTCTGTTTTAGAATCATTCACAGATATTTTGAATAGTAGGTATCTCTCAGAACCCGGCGATGTAGTTACGGGTTATAGTTCACCGCAGATCGGTGGTAACAATTTGACATTGACAGCGCCTTTGTGTCGTAGCAGTAAGGGTGAATTTTGTCGAGCGTGTTAATCTTGGTGACCTCCCGCATTGGTACCCTGTGGGTGTATATGACCCGCTCCCTCTCACAGAGAGGAGTCCATGCAGCAGGGCAAAATTATGGTTATGTATGTAAAAACTAGTTTCCCTATGTCACCGTACACTTTCGCCCCCAGAATGCGGCAAGCGGCGTACGATAGGCGTAGCGACGAAGCGTATTGTGGGAGGAGTGGAGGCGTCTCCGGGCGACTGGCCGTTCTTGGCAGCCATCCTAGGCGGACCAGAGGAGGTGTTCTACTGTGCCGGCGTGCTAATCGCCGATCAGTGGGTGCTGACGGCCGCGCATTGTGTTGGGAAGTGAGTGGCTCTTCTTAAAATCTTTCAATTTTCCGTCGAAATTATTGTTTGCACTAACATGATACCAATAGCCTCAGACTTCTCTAAAAACTAGATCGCATCACTAATCTGTAAACCGGCTGTAAAATCGAATGTTAGCTGGTATCGTTAGTTGACTAACATGACAATAACAACCTGTTGAGGTGCTTGAAATAAGAAGTTATGTATTAGAAATTAACTACAAACAGATTTAAGAATTCAAGGTTGGTCTTCTGCTTAATTAGTTCTATATTACCTACTAGCGACCCGCCTCTGCTTCTCACAGCTGCAATCAGTAGTGTTAATTAGGTACCTACAAACCTAATAATCCTTTACCCTGTAAAACATGGATGTACCTAATATTTGCACGCCACACTGGGCAGGATGTGATGATATCATTGACTTATCATAAGGCCAATAAAATTTACCTACCATATTCTGACAAATATATGATTATGACTTAGGTATACCTTGCGACATAAATTCTCTAAAGGAATGGAAACCGCATCAACATCCATTGTGTAGGTAATTTAGAAGAAATTATTCGGACTTAGTTCTATACTACTTAAGTATGAGTAACTTAACGTAATGTGGCGGCATGCGCTAAATCTACCACTATCGTCTGACTTACATGTCTATAACCCTTACAGCCACACGGACGTGAACGGCTGGACAATCCAGCTGGGCATCACGCGGCGGCGCTCGCACGCGTACTACGGACAGAAGGTCAAGGTCAAGCGCGTGGCCCCACACCCGCAGTACAACTCCGGCATCGCTCACGATAATGACATCGCACTTTTTCAGGTTTAGGATTTTTTGCAATATTAAACTCATCTTTGTTGTAACAATGCACTATAAGGGGGTAAGTGGGTAGGTAAGTGTGTAAGAAGTCTAAGTGCAAAATAATAAAATATTGGGATGAATGATTAAATATTTCAAAGCGCCCTTGTTAAACATGCTACTTTTAGTATCAGTGATTTACTATTCAACAACGTCACAAAAGCTGCCTCGCGTTTTCGGTATCAACATTCTGTGCCATCCAGTCGCTGTATCGAGCTCCCAGAAAGCGCGTAAATAACTCATTAAACATGCTAAAAGCAGCATCTCTGCTGAAGTCTTTAAGTACAACCGAGTAGATACTTACATCGATAGGTGGCACGTCACTCACACATGTGGCAGATGCTACTGGAGCTTTAACCTTATTTTTTCTGCCTTTAAATTGTGTTTATGCAATTTCAATGTACCTAAGCTATAGAACTGAACGCAATTTTACACAATCTATCCTCCGTTTAAACTAAGCCTTGCCCTGTACAGCTATCAGTCCGAGTCCGCTACCACGAGCAGGTGTCACCAGTGTGTCTGCCGCCCGCCCACCGCGTGCTCAAGCCGGGCACACTGTGCACTGTCATCGGGTGGGGCAAGCGGGACGATAAAGAATGTGAGTTAATTTGTTTGCTCTACCTGCGTTAATAATACTGTCAGGGTGTTTCATTAATCATCAGGGTATACAAAACTAAGTAAAGTTTTCAAATATTTTTATGTTTTTACAACCAATTCAGAACTTATAAGGAGGTATTAAATTCATTTACGAATTTACGCAATTTACATTAATTTTGTTTGAACTGTGGTTTGAGCCCGACTTTAGCATCAATCAGTTTTGTAAACAAATTGCGTAATAGGTAATTCTCTTTGTTTTATTCGTAAAATTTGTACGTCCCTACTGCAGGTACCCGGGCACAAATAGATAGGGAACAGCAAGTTTAGGAAGGGGCTGTCACACAGGTTTGAATAAGTGAGTCAACGCTCTAAAAAACTGAAGTTATCTAAAACTCGATGTGCCATAAATAACGACCCTGTACAGTAGGCATATGTAGGTACCTACTTATACGCGTGCTTATACGTTATAATGTTTATTGTTTGCCTACAGTATCAGAGTACGAGCCGGCAGTGAATGAGGTGGAGGTACCCGTTCTCAACCGGGACCTGTGCAACCAGTGGCTGGAGCACAGAGATCTTAACGTGACAGAAGGCATGATCTGTGCCGGCTACCCGGAAGGCGGGAAGGATGCCTGCCAGGTACGTTTGAATAATGATAAATTACGAAATAACATTAAATTACCTTGTATCCGACTTTGCAACTTCATACCTATTCCTTATTATCATATAATGAGGTGGGTACCGATTTTGGCGGGCTACATGTCACTGCAAAATTCTTTTGCATCACTTTCGTCCCATTTTGTATGGAATGTAAAGCATGGCGTTTGTATAAAAATGAGTAGCGCTGTTGCCCAATACGGCTGCAATGTGCGCTACGCTTAAATCAGAAAAAAGTAATCATTCATTAAGCGTTTTGGGTGTGGCTACATACATATTTTCATCTTGGGGAGGCCTATGTCCAGCAGTGGACGTCTTTAGGTAAAAAAAATCATTTGACATAATTAAAATAAATAACTATTAGCATTTATTAGAGTAGATACGTAACAAAACCAACTTGAAAGATCATGAAGACGTCCTTGAAATTCGAGAAACGAGCCGTAAAATGTTGTTACATCTATCAATGCACAATATCACATCAATTTTATTATAATATTGAGAGCATTAGGTTAGGTAAATCATAAATTATCGACTGCGATAACACTAGACGTAATATTTATTATCAACGTATAATCTTATGCTGTGTTTAATAGTCACACACACGTGTCCAAATAATCTTGTGTACCATTGGACGAACAGTTCAATGGTTTCATTGGTTGCCTATTATTATTTAATACTAACATTAGGCTAAGTTACACTACTACCACAGTATAAAAATCATACAGTAGTCGACGCCTTTGATCTTTGGTAAAATGCCGACATCGTCTAGACAGTAACACATCGGCCAGGGTTGTCACAAGTAAACAATATTTATGAAATTATTTATTTATTGCAGATCAACATCGATAGCAGTATTGGTGTTGATCTGCAATAAATTTACTTCGGAATTGACACCCATATTATAAATACATTTAAAATGACGTCCGCCATCTTGGATTTCGAAAAAGGATGGCTTTTTAGTAACAAGCACCCCAATTAAACTTAAAATTGGTACCGATTCTCTTGTACAGAGGCCAGCACATCAACCTACCCCAATCTGTCAAATTTCTTTGATAGTTTTTCGACTTTATCACAAAGGAATAAGGTTCATGTTCAATTGGGCAAATTTGACAGTTTATAGGTTGACCTGCTGGCGTCTGTACACCGAACTAAACTATAACTAAAATTCCTTACTTTTGACTATGAGAATCTTAACGCTATCCTGCAAAATATATCTCTAAATTTAAAACAATTTTGACACAACTAAAATCGAATTTCTCGCACGTGGTATATTTTGGCTTCGCAACGTGGTACTTGTTTGCCATACCCCGTGATTTTTTTTAGAGCCAGAAGCGCGCAGGGGCGGCAGCCTCGACGTGATTTATATGGAATTTTCACTTTTTGTATGGAAAATATGAAAAATTATTACCCACATGTTGAGTTTTAGAGGTGTATGGGGTTCAGTAAAGGGGGTCGAAATTTCCATTATTTTTGCGATAGGACACACCATTTTCGAGATTTAAGCAAAAGAAAAAGAACACACAATACTATTTTTGCACCAGAACTCGAGGTGTTGGTGTGAATTTTAGTTTTTGACAACAAATTTTATTCCACACCTACATAATCGCGATTAAAAATAGTCAGATTTAGTTACACAACCAAAATTTTAGGTTGAATAGAACAATGAAATTGACAACAGAATAGCAAAATTGCCATTTTCACTAAACTAATAACTCAGTGCAATCTTTGTGCTGTCAAACTAAAATATAGTTAAGTTGTGTCACTTTAGTCAATTTCAGAGTGGGAAATCGTCGTTTGACAGGAATAAACTAAATTTTGGTGATTTTTAGTCTAGTTTAGAGAATTTTGCGACAACAGAATCGGCACCATTGACACCCAAATCAAATTATAAAAAAAACGACGTCCGCCATCTTGAATTTCAAAAAGGATGACTTTTTCGTAACAAGCACTCCAATTAAACTCAAAATTGACATCCATATCTTATTATAAAAAAATAATGTCCACCATCTCGATATTTACCCTTAGTAAATAATAATAAAGTCCAACACTTTCACATTTATAATATTAGTAGGATTTCCAAACAGATGCCCTGTGCGATAACCTGTGCCTAACCTTTTTTTACCGTACGCCGGTCGGCCATTTTATTAGCGTTATCAACGTGGCACGATATTATTAAATATTTTTTTTTAACTGCACTCTACAATAACAAAACAGATTTATTTAACTTTCTTCTGTACGTGGAAGCTGATGAAACCGCAGATCTTTATTTATACGAGATGAGGACTTGCAATCACTCACAGCACACGTCGTATGTACCATTTTAAATAAACAAATAAAAAACAAACACGCGTTAGCCCCGAATGTTAGAGCCCAACCTTCTAACATCGTTTTGTTCGCAGATTGGGCTCGGCTTACCTGCGTCTCGCCCCTCACACCCTGCACGATTGTCCTGTCTAGACGGCTTCGTCGAACGACTGTATGATTTTTAGACTGTGCTACTACTAACATTATATGGATGTTTATTCCGAAATAAAATATTTGAATTTGAATTTGAATAGAGTAAGCAAGATGAACTTCAACGCGAAACTTGACAAACGAGACGATGAAAAGTTGCGAGTGGGGCAATTTGGAGTTTGACGTCGGACCCATACTACAGGATCAGCCCATCGTGCTGCTCGACGAGGTGGGCAAGCTCTTTGAAAGAGTAATTGCAGACCGCCTCGTCGGGCGGCTGGTGCGGGTGGGGCCGGATTTGGCGGAGAGCCAGTTTGGTTTCCGCAGGGGGCGCTCCACGGTGGACGCCATCATGCGCGTGCGAGCCCTCACGACGGGGGCTGTGGCCCGGGGTGGGGTCGTCTTGGCGGTGTCTCTGGACATCGCCAATGCCTTCAACACCCTGCCCTGGAGTTGCGTTAGGGAGGCACTCCGGTATCACCGGATGCCTACCTCTGTCGTGTGGTTGAGGCCTATTTGATGGACAGGGCCGTCATCTACCCCGGTTACCTCGGAGAGTGGAATCGGCGAGAGATGTCATGCGGTGTCCCACAGGGATCGGTCCTGGGGCCACATCTGTGGGACATCGGGTACGACTGGGTGCTGCGCGCCGATCTCCCTAGCGGCGTCAGTGTAGTTTGTTACGCTGACGACACGCTGGTCCTGGCGCAAGGGAGGTCGTACCGGGCGGCGGCCGACTTAGGGACACACGGGGTTTCGACAATCGTCGATAGGATCCGGCAACTGGGACTTGAGGTGGCTTTGCACAAGTCCGAGGCCATGTGGTTTCATGGTCCTCGGAATGCACCACCGACGGGTTCCCAGATAAAGGTGGGAGGGGTTCACATCGGCGTCGAGTCGACGACGAACTACCTAGGACTCGTCCTCGACAGCCGGTGGAACTTCGCGGAGCATTTCCGCCGTTTAGCTTCCCGACTGGAGCGGGCCGGGGCTGCCTTGAAGCGGCTCCTGCCCAATCTAGAGGGGCCAAACACCTCCTGCCGGAGGCTCTACGCGGGGATCGTGCGATCCATGGCCCTATACGGGGCACCGGTATGGGCGCCTACATTGAGGTGCCAACCAGTTCGCCGGTTGAAGGCGTCCCATAGGGTCATGGCCATCCGGATGATCCGAGGATACCGCACGATCTCCGGTGAGGCGGCGGGCCTCCTTGCCGGATTACCGCCATGGGATCTGGAGGCAAAGGTCCTCGCGCACATCTGGGAGTGGTGCAAGGAGGCCAAACGCCGGGGCGAAACTCCGCTGCCGCGGGAAATCGCGGTACAGCGGACAGAGCTCCGGCGGGATGCTCATGGCGACATGGAAAGTGCGATTATCGCAACCCAGTGCTGGGCACGCCACGATTGCGGCGGTAAGTCCCTTCTTTGAGGAGTGGCTTGAGAGGCGGCATGGCATCCTCACCTTCCGCCTGACGCAGGTCCTCACCGGACACGGTTGTTTCGGGAGGTTCCTATTTCGGATAAGGCGGGAGGAAACGCCCGGGTGTTTCCACTGCGAAGATCGCCCTGAGGACACGGTGGAGCATACGGTGGCGGTCTGCCCGGCTTGGGCGGAGCACCGCCGTGTCCTCGTGGAGGCAATCGGCGGCGGCGATCTCTCGCGTCCGGCCCTGGTCCAGGCCATGGTACGGAGCGAGAGTGAATGGGTAGCCGTCACCTCCTTCAGCGAAGCAGTAATGCTCGCGAAGAGGGAGGCGGCGCACGTGAGGGAGAGGCAGACGGCCCTAACCGCCACAAGAGACGTCCTGGGCGTCGCGAATCCCAGGCTGATTTCCGGCCACCGTAGGCGTGGGCTTGCGGACGGCAAGTAATGAGTAGCTCGCTGTCCGGTAAGGACCGAGCCCAGGTCGATGGCGCGTTGGGTTCCACGAGCGCCTCAAAGAGATGTCAGCACAAACGTGATGGGGCCCGCAAGGGCCGATGCCTGCCGGGGGTGCGGGTTCGTTCGAAAGAGATACCGCCGCCCCTGGCATACAGGCTACTGAGGGAACACGGGTAGGTTTTAGTCAGTAAAAATGACACGCGCTTCTGCCCCACCAAGAAGTTATTTGATGATTTGCCACCCGCAAAAAAACACTGCACGTCTTAATTTTCCTTGTAAGTAAGGTACCGAGAGTACTGCGGTTGTCACTTGTCACTAATACAATCACACTGGTAAGATAATTTCCTTGACAGCAAGTGCATGACTAAACTCACTGAAGAATCACGGAACTTGCATGAATTACTTCGATGGCATATGAAGTAATTCTTGCAAGTGTCGTGACATGTAAATAAACAAATAATACTTTTTGCTAATAAGAAAATAACGATAAAGATAAAACACTAATTAAACTTTTCTGCTCCAGCAATTTATCTTCAATGTTAATGAAAAGTTCTTGACACATTAATAAAGTCCTCAGAAAAACATGCCAGTGAAGCAATAAAACTAAAAAATGTTCTAATACGACTCCCAAACAAATATTTGTTCAGCCAATAGGTAAATCCAATAAGTGAGTAGGTAGGAGCCGACGACAATAAACATAAAAACTCTGCCTCGCCCAATAAGAAGCACGTATTTACTCCACTGTCGAATTCATCGGAGTTCCTTTATGAACGCTACACTTTAATGGTTCAGTGAAGCGTGCTAATATGCCACTAGAGATTTTATGTAGGTAGTTCTTTAAATGTTGTTCGGGGATAGGGAAATATGCCTAGAGATTTTGGTTGCATCACAAGTCGTACACGTAATGATAAATGGTAAAGAAGCCAAGGAACAGACAATAAAAAAGGTATGTTATTTTTTAAATTAAATAGGGGCTTGTGGCTAAATAACAATAGCTGCACGGGTCGATCGACCCGGTTAAGCTACGATTGCCGCTGTTGGTCCGTGTGGGTGACCATCTTTACATACCAAGATCCCTCCGTGCCTCGGAAAGCCGTTGGTCCCGGCTGTCATTTGGGGATCTTTAACAGTCGTTACGGGTCGTCAGAAGCCCGAAAGTCTGACAACCCGTCTTACCAAGAGGGATCGTAAGTACCTAACTGGGTTGTGGAAGTCAGATAGGCAGTCGCTCCATGTAAAATACTGGTATTCGGCTGCATCCGGTTAGACTGGAAGCCAACCCCAACATAGTCGGGAAAAGGCTAGGCAGATGAGATGATGATTTTTTTAATTAAAGAATAATTATAGAAGTACTTGGCACACCTTACATTCTGGCTAGTTCTATTTTTTATAACATCCATCACGCTAGTTTCTACGTAGTATCTATAACAGTAAATACTGAAGCGAGCGGCGCACGGTGGATCGAAAATCGGCTGTAGAAGACATAGGATCTCGATTTCTTAAATGTTATTTTTTTTGCTGGAAATGACTTCTGCTGATCATTACTGTTCTATAAAATGTCATATGAAGTAATTGTGTGCACAAATAGAAGAGTTATAATTTTTATAAGAAAAAAATGTATGGAGCTGACATGAAAAATGAGGATATCTCTGGAATCGCTAGGATGGCCGTTATATTCATGCACACTGTTATAGTACTATTTATTTGTGAATTTTTGACATACTTACTGCGGCATCATTCGCGATTTTTTTTTTAAATCGTCTAAATTAAAAATGTTTATGATATGTTCATTTTAATGCTTAAATATGGCTATACCGTGTAACCTACAATATTTTTTATGCTTAGACCAAAACATTCTAAGAAATCACAAAGTCGTATTACCTTCTTATTTGAAATGACATGGTAATTATGAATTAGGTACTATCAAGATTCACAATAGCAGTCGCATACTAAGGGCTATATTGCTATGAAGTGGCGGTCCAGGCCGTACCTACAGCTGTGTGTATAAGTGATGTATTAACACAGAACGCTCACCGCTGCACTCATACACAAGCGTTCTGTATTTTATACATACCGTCGGCGACGCACAGACATGACCTTGGTCGGTTCATACCATTGCTAAAATTAACTTGTATAATTAGGGTTCCGGTAGCGTGCAGCGTATCGTCTTGGATTAAGAAACTCATAGGTCTGGGTTCAAATCTCGCGATGAAGCTTTAATTTTTCTTTTCAACAATCATCTTCATCTGTTCTTTTAATATTCGATTTATTAATATACCAGAATAATAATGTAACAATTTTTTTTTATTACTCGTATTGTTATTTAAATACAGGTTTAACAATAATAAATGATTACAAAATGTTTATTCGTTATAACTTCATGAAGAATGTATAAAAATAACTAATAATAACTTCTTGTTAAAACAGTTTATTTTCTCATAAAGAACAATTTATTGAAGTAAATAAGCTAGTTGGTCAACTATGATAATCAGGCTATTGTATCTTAGTAATATAATAATATTGTGCTGATTACTACTGTGTGTCGGTACTCTAAATAAATCACAATATTCTACAAAAATCTACCCACGTAAAAGTAACAAATGCAGACAAGTTGTCACAATACAATTAAATGACTCAGTAGTACTACTTTTATTCTACTGCGAGTGAGTTCGTTCTAACTCAAACCTCAAAGTTAACAAATCGTATTTAATAGGACTTAAAGAGGTTATAGCTTAAGTGTTCATTTTCATTCCGAAAAGAAGATTGAAACTAAACCTCAAAATAATCCAGATTACGGATAAGACAAAATATTATTTGAATATTACTAAAATAAATAAATATTTGTAATTTATAACTTAATGTTAATGTTTTTTCTATATTACTATGTTTTTTGAGCAGATTCTCGAGCTGGTTTTCGATGATGCCTTGAACCTTCTGCGTTGAGTGCACGGGGCACGGTTCGTAAAGATGTGTCGAATAATTCGGCAAAATGTCTTGTCGTTTTGAAACCACTTGTTTCAAATTCGCTGAACGTGTGCCTGTTATAGGAGCTGGGGTCTTCCACTTTGTTTTCCACGGGCAAGGCTACCGCCTTCCTCGTATCTTTTCACCCACCGACTCACAGTATTTCACTAAAACAAAAAAGGGGTACTGTTAGGCTACTAAGCAAAATACACACTTTATGTATTACCTACTATTTAGAAACAAAATTATTTAAAAGGGCAATTTCACATAAATATTAAGTATAATGTTATTTTCATCGTTCTATAATCTAGGAAATAAATTTACATCGAAATTTTATATTTTTATTTTATTTAGACATTATGATAAGAGGTCTTTACCTATGAAATTGCCGTTTTGTATGAAAAAATTTAAACGAATTTTTTTCATGAATTTTTTATTTGTATTAATCGAAGTAATCACCCATGCAATCAATGCATCTTTGCCATCGCAGTGGCAGTTTATTGATGCCCTTCTTAAAGAAATCAGCTGGACGGGAGGCAACAAATTCTTCAAAGGCATTTTGTACTGCCTCTCGGGTATTAAATTTTTTTCCCGCCAAGAAGTTATCCAAATTCTGGAAAAAGTAGTAGTCTGTAGGCGCAAGGTCTGGTGAGTAGGGCGGATGACGGAGAGCTTCCAACCCCAGTTCTTGCAACTTGGAGACCGTCTGCTGTGCAGTATGAGGTCGCGCGTTGTCGTGCAGGAGCAGCGGAGACGAGCGATTGACCAATGCTGGTTGGAGATGCGCCAGCTTCTCCATCATTGTGTTCAGTTCTTCACAGTACACATCTGCAGTAATGCTCACCCCGTTTGGTAAGAAGCTGTGATGAATCACACCGGCGCTAGACCACCAAACAGTGACCATCACTTTTCTAGGGGTAAGTTTTCGTTTAGGGCATTGTTTAGGTGCTGAACCAGGATCCAACCAACTTGCTGAGCGCTTACGGTTATCAAACAGAATCCATTTTTCATCGCAGGTAACAATGCGGTTCAAAATTCCTTCATTTGTGTTTCTGTTGAGCAGTGCAAGGCACGTCTCGACGCGTACTTCGCGCTGGCGATCATTGAGTTCGTGGGGCACCCATTTGTCAAGCTTTTTTACCTTGCCAATTTGACGCAAATGGACCAATATTGTTTTGACGCTAACGTCGAAAGCTGCTGCTAATTCAGCCGTAGATTGTGTATCATCAGCTTCCACAATCGCCTTTAATTCGTCATTGTCGACCAAAGTCTTCGGACGACCGCGAGGTTCATTTTTCAGGTCGAAATTTCCAGAACGGAAGCGAGCAAACCAATAACAGGTGGTGCGTTGGTTTGTAGTGTTAGCTCCGTAAACGTCGTTGATGTTGCGTGCCGCTTGTGCCGCGTTGCTGCCACGACGGTACTCATATTCCATAATTACTCGAATTTTTAACGTATCCATGATGACGAAAAAGATTGAAATGCGATGAAAATGTAACACTAATCAATAAAGAAATGACTACTTTTAGAAAAAAAAATCAATGTTTTTAAAATAAAATTAATTTGAAATTAGAATTCTTAGCCAAACAAAAATTATTTTGATTTGAAATGGCCAGTACTGCAGAACGGCAATTTCATAGGTAAAGACCTAATATTTATAAAACGTTTTGAAATAACTACAAGGATCAGCAGTTATACTTTAATTAAATAAATGTTTAATAAAATATTTAAATCATAATACTCACACTCAGTCCGGTTTCATCACATTATACGCTTTCATTTCTATATTTAAATTTGCTTACATTTTAAAATGAATTAGAAGAACGCTAATAGATGAAACACACGTCACTAGCACACAATATCAACCAACACCGTTCTATAAGTCGCGGTGAATGAGTCGTAAATCATTTAAATTTATTTAGGTTTCTGTGGGTATAATGATAAAGTTTTACGAGTTTAGTGAATACGACGAACAGAACAAGAAACTATACTCAAAAGTGATTTTTAAAACAATAAAAAGACTATCACACAGCGAGTGGGATTCGAAACCGCGACTCGCTGCGCTCAAACGCGATAATCAAGTGCGGTAACCGCTCAGCTATCATGCCTTTGCTTTAACGGTTGAATTTAGGAAATACATTCATTTGTAAACGTATGAGAGTGTGTGTGTCTATAGTATTATAGCCTATAGAAATTGCTTATTATAAGAAGGTCGTAAGTTAAAGCGAAGTGTCAATCTATTGCTTTTTGAGATTGGGGCACCATTAGTGGGGGCTACTGTACATAATATGTAGTCTTGTCTAATGCCTCAAGTCCACATTAGCTAATGATTAATAAAACTTAATACCTATATACCTGTTAAAAGGATACGTACCATAATGAGGGTAATTAGATAAACGTGATCATTAGTCAATAACGATAAATGGTAAACTATTGTATGATTAAAAATAAAAGCTAATTATAAAAAAAAAAAAAATAACTTAACCTAACCTAACATAAACAATAAAAGTCAACTTATTTTATACTTCGTCACCATCAGAATCCACTTCAGAATCAGGCTCTACAATAGATATAACTTCTAAGAACTCTGTCGGAGCTTCCTGATCCTGAAGTTTCAGTAGTTCTACTGTTTCCTTAAAGTATGTCTGCCTCTTGTGGGCATTTAATTTTGGTCTTGTGGAAGAAATTAGAGGATCAGAAGAGACGATAAGCATATTGAGGATATCCTCGTTTGATGCTCGTCTACTCTTTTTCCTCGAATGGTGTTCTCTGAACCTCCTAAAGTCTTTGTTTCGGGCCTCTGAAGCTTCTTCCGAAAGACTTCCAATTGGTACAATAGCATTTTCTGCAATTATGTCCCCTGCGTGAATCAACAATTTGTGGACGGTTGATGACATGTAGTGCCAATCGTACAGTTCCACGTATTTTTCAGCGGTTGTTCTAGCGTATTCTTTAAATGTCGGCACGTCTACAATCTCTCCAGATGTGATAGCTTGCAGAATCACAGCAAATCTGCGTATTAGGTCTTCATCTAATCCAGTGATCGCTGCAGTTTTATCAGGAAATTCAAAAAACCGCCTTGCTGTGTTCCCGTCGTTAGTTGTGCCTGATCCTTGCTTAACGATGTCAATCAAAAGGTTGAGATCATCTTTGAATCGATCTTGAATGAGTTTTTTTCGTGAATGCAATAACTCTTGATGACCTTCTCCTCTTGCAGACCACTTTTTGAAGTCGAGACGATACGCTATGTGTAGAAGACATTCCATCACATTAATGCGGGCATGAAGTGATGATAATCCGAACTCATACACACCAGAAGAAATGGTTTTTGACGCAATGACATCTAACTTATTCATTTTTGTAGGCTTAGCCAAACACAGGTAGCAGGCCGCATTTGACTTAGCTTCAGACAGATATGTACAAATTTTGCCGTCAATCATTGTCATCATTAATTTGTGACTAATTTCATGTCCTTGACATTTTGAGGGAACGAGAGCTTCAATTTCGTTATCCATTGCAGTTTTTTTTCATTTATGACAACATCTTTGGTTTCTTTCACAAAACTAAACTGGACTGGACGGCAATACCTAGGTGAGCAGGGTTTTGGATTCACCCATACGGTATCACCGTCAGCTGTCAACTTTAATGGAACCAAAGAGGTCATAAATATGCTGGAATCATCTTGACCATTCTCTATGTTTTGCTTATATCTACTTTGGTTAGATGCACCGTCAAATCCCCACTTTGATATTAATATCAATTGTTTATCTTGTATCGCATCAGGACTACGAATAGTTTCAAAAATTCTGTTCACTGTTAAATCTAGTAACGCTTGTAGTGCAATCTTAGCAGATGAATCCGTTACAGTCACAAATGTCTTCGGAGGGTAGCACTGTAGCTTAGCTTTTTGCACTTTATAGTAAGACGGATATATCTCCTTTGAACCTTCTCGAATAGTCGTTTCTCTTAATGTGATATATTGCCATTTCGATAGTTTTGATGAAAGTAGCAAACCCAGTGCTTTTTCTGGTGAAAATATTGTTGAAGAAGCTGGTTTGTTCAACATTTCCTTGATTTTTGCTGCTGCTTCTGGATTTTGGAGCATATGTTCAATAACAGATGCAATATCCTCACGACCATTTCCTTTCAAAAGTGCTGCAGCTGAATAAGCTACTTCATTAGGGTCATCGCCTATATGTTCATCAGATCGTCTCTTCTTCTGCTTGTTACTTAGTTCTTCAAACGGCTTTGAGATCTTTTTGTCATCGTTGAAGTTGATTTCATTGTTGAAGTTGATGGTACAGGTTCAGGTACAGGTTCAGTAGAAATATTTTTACTTGTTGATTCTTGAATGAGCAAATTGGTTTGCACGCAGTTTGGCCAGTCAATATTTGCCTCAAGCCAATTACTGTAATCACGTCTAAAAACTTCACTTTTCCTGTGGGATCGTAACCTTCTCTTTTGAACTGCCCGTGTAAATCTTCGACAAAATTCTTTCACGGTAACACTTTCTTCGTCTGAAAGGCTAGAGCCCAGTCGAATAACAAGTGTGTTGAACAATATTTCATGATCGAAAGACGAAGCATCCTGATTGCTCAGAATAACAAACAAATCCAAATTTGTAATAATGCTTTCCATTATTCACGATCACTGAGTAAAAAGACACGGTAGGATAGATGTTAGTATTAGAAATGCTCTAAATGAACTGAAGTTGTGAATCCAATGTTTGACTATTTATTGTTATTGACTAATGATGGTATCACATTTATCTTATTACTTTCATTAAGTTAATCCTGCACTAATTGCTAAATTAGCGAGTACCCCAAATTATTTTGGTACATATCCTTTTAACTAGGTATATAGGTATTGAGTTTTATTAATCATTAGCTAATGTGGACTTGAGGCATTAGACAAGATTACGTATTACGTATATATTTAGCTATATCTTCTACAGCCGATTTTCGATCCACCGTGCGGCGCAGTATCACGGCGCTCGCCGGTTACTGTTTTGTGCTTCTTTTTATATATTTCGTGTGTATATAGGGTGACAAGTAATTAGTGGCCGATATTTAAACACATGACTAAATTAATGACAAAAAACCAATGCATGGTAATAGTGGTTTTTTTTTTGTTTGCACTTGATTAAGGTAAGGTTATATTACCGTATGTAATTTTTTACAAAAAGTTAGTATGCTTTTAGATGGGTTTTTAAAACACCAGTCTAACATGTAACATATCATCACGACTGTAAGCCCCGAAGAGTTAGGCAGATGTGTACTTCTGCAGCTATGGTACACCCACATACAGAAGTTTGGCAAGAGACTTACCTAAACCACACACTACGTAGCACTTTTTATTGGTACCTATACCTACTTATATTTATATTCGTATTTATACAAACCTAGAATGATTATCTCAAATAACAGGATCACAAGATTGGCAATAGGTAGGTATACTTTAAAAGAGAGCGAAACTCGAATCGTAGCTCCCTTTAAGTGTAAGTATTTGAGTCAATCATCGTGGCGTTAGAGGAAAACAAGTGAATTTCTCCAAAGTAATCTGTTGTTTTCTTGTGAGAACAAGTATACTTTATTTTACCTTTCATGTAAAAGAAACTTACTACTAGAACACTTTTTCTTACTATCTGCATTGTTCTATCTACAAGACATAAGTATAGATAACTTCGTTACATACAATATGTAACGAAGTTTCAATATTGATGATAGTACAGTGGTAAATTTATTTGATAGTTTTTCGACTGTATTGCAAAACGATAAAGTTCATGTTCAATTGGCAAAATTTCGACAGTTTGGGATAGCTTGATGTACTGGCTACATTTCGACATTCTGTAACTAATTAGATATATTAAAAGTAACTGTAAAAAATTGGTTACGACACATACTTAAATTAAGTTCAATTTTTTTAAAGGTCCTACCTCAAAATTTGAAAACAGTACGGAGTCTTTTCATGATCACTTATTTCCCCTTTATTAGATATCATAATTTAACAAATTTCTTTGCATTTTAAATATGCCTACGAGTATTTTATTTTTCAATCGTAGGTAGGTAATCCACGTCATCGAAATAGTCGACACGTCTAACTTTACATTTTCGACTTTATCGTCTTAACGATTTCTTCCGTCCTATATTTCCAGGGCGATTCAGGCGGGCCCCTGCTGTGCAAGGACCCGGCCGACCCCATGCGCTGGTACGTGGGCGGCATCGTGTCGTGGGGCATCAAGTGCGCGCACCCGCGCCTGCCCGGCGTGTACGCCTACGTGCCCAAGTTCATTCCGTGGATACATCAGCAGATCGCGCAGTATAATGACGACGATGCCAAGTCAGAAGACATTTAAGGACAAATAATATGGATGACATCACTTTGGAATAGAAAAAATCCGGATAATAAAGGGTTCTCTTTCCCAGGAAATCGTTAGCTACATTTTACAAATTTTTATATTTTTTTCATGTTATACATATGTGAAGATGGGTATTTTAAAGAAAAACTGCGTTTTTAGATGTGTATTTGGGTTTATCTAAGTATAGTAGGTAGTGAAAATCAGGCACACGAAAAGTTTATGATGTAATTTATTATTCTCAAGTGGTGTCAAAATTATCTTGACAATACACGACTCTGCACGTTTTGCAGAGAACTAGGATTATGACAATAAATATATTAATAATGACAATAAATACTGAATGATGACAATAATAAAACAATTATATACAATCGTAAATATAGTAGGTAAGTCAATTTTTCAAGAAAATCTATATATTATATACAATAAATATATACAAGAAAGTTCCGACACATAAATTATACCTAATATGTCTTGGGGAGTTGACTTAAATATTGCTTTCGACTATGACAATAATATGGCTAAATATTTTCACATATCACTCGAATATCGCGTGATGTAAATTATTTGAAGCTGTGATAGTAAATCATTTATTATGAAGCGAAGAAGGTCGATATTGTATTAAAGTTTACCCGTAACTTGAAAGTTGACTTTACATTATGACTGGGCGCACCTCGCGCCCCTCGATACTTTTTCTCGGGGTAGTCAGTCACTATCGGTGACATAGATACATTTATAATTAATATTATACATTTGAAAAATTGTTAAAAATAATGTGAATTTTATATATAAGCTGCTTTTATAAGTAATGTAGTATACTCAAAGCTTTAGCAGACTTTTAGGATGACTGTTTTTAATATTGTACGTACTTCATATGTTTTATTTAATTTGTATTCTGTGTAGTAACTATAGTGAAAGAACTTCTTATTTGTCACGCGTGAGCATGAGTCCATCAAGTCTGGTAGGCAGGGAGGGTTACTTCAGCACAGTTTTGGACAAGTTAAGGTTACGAGTGACAAATAAACTGGACGTAATAGAATTAAAGTGTATGTTTGTTTGATGTTTGGTGTTAGTAGTTTAGGGGAAAGTGCTTTTATAGAATAAAATTAAATCCCATTCAAAAGGATGCAGGTTAAAAAAATATAGACAACAATGTTTAATAAAAAAATAGATTAATAATCTGTGCTGGTCTAAAATTCTTCCTCGACGACAATAAATTATACAATTTCGAGTTTATAAGCGATAAAATCGTGACACAAAGAATATTTATAAACTAAATTCATTGACAATATAATTACCTGAATATAATTGAGACGTAAATTACTAAATACGTTTGTTTTGTGACTAAGTCCCAAGTGGAAAATAATGCGTGTCACCTGAGTAAGATCTAGAAATGTTAGTTGACAATAATAATTTTTGACAATATATTTACTAACAGAAGTAGTAATAAGCTTTGTTAATATACAATTTAGATACTTCTGTTTTAGTATTATTTCTAAACTTATGTAGTGTGTCATTTTTTAAAATCTTGAAATTTATGGATCTTGTAATTAAATTAGAGAAATAGCTTTAATAGGTTTTAAGACATCATAGTTCTAGATATAGTAGATGTATTGGTGGTAAATATTTTTAAACTTAGGAGAAAAATATACTCAGTTCCTTTTATATGGGTAATGTTTTGATTTTTCGTATGGTCTCTGGACGTTCTGCGATTCAAAGGGGTCTCTAAGAAGACGTGGTTAGAGCACAAAGCTATGCTCAAAATAACATAGGTATATTTATATAAGTATAGAATGAAGTAAACATTTAAGCGATGTGAACATGAACGACTCATAGCTTACTTGGTTGGTGTACACGGCGGCGGCGGCGGTGAAATTATTGAACTATAAAGACATAAATTTAAACATTCATCACAATTAACATGAATGAAATTGTAAACCTGCTGAGTTCACAGTTATTCTAAATCTTTGCATAATAGTCGTGGGCCTACACAAGGCTCAACTTTCGGCCTAAAGAAAAATGGGAATTGCTGTCAGTCAACTGTCAGTTCACGTTCACACCGCACTAAATATATTATATTCTACATTTACATGGAAGTATGGTTGTTGACTTCTTATGAGTCTCCTTCTCAATTCGAGCTTTTTACTAGTGTTACGAGAGAAAAAAATACATAAAATTACTATATCAAATATTAAATTTATATTATACTTATCAAATATATAATTTAATTATCCGTTTTGTTATTATCATGATTAAAGGGTTTAAGTTAAAATATAATTTAATAAAAAATATCATTAGTCATAAATAATCATCTTTTTCTGTGTAGTGACTGAATTAAAGTAACTTGAAAACGAGAACAGAATGAAGAGCGAGGAATCTAAACTGCAAAAGTATACAAGATGAAATAATTAACGAGTTATTTAAACTGTTCTCGTTTACATAAGACCTACATTTAATGGATAGTAAGTTACATATGTTAGGTATATTAAAATAAATTAGTATCTTAGGGCCATGCTTTAGTGTTCTGTGACATCTTATGATACTTGTGATCTCTGCATTATGAACTCTGCATTATAGTACTCAATACGTTTGCTAAGTTTATTTTCTACTCGCCTTTATTATTGCAATTCTCTATTATTATTTAAGTTTTTCTATCTCATATTTTTCTATAAATTTTGCACAAATTGTTCTTTCTGTCTTCTATTTATATGAATATAATTTGGGTGAACTGGGAGGACGATATGGTAACGTAGAAGGACGAAGGCTGATAAGGAACAAAGTTAAAATATTTTATGAACGAAAACCACTTATTCAACAACCGAGTCCCAAAGTGTAATGGGAATAGGTATGTTTTAGAATACCTTGATACAACATAAATGCCTTACACATTTTAAAATGTAGGCATAGTAACATCATATTGGTTCTTAACCTTTAATAGTTGTGATGGAGCGGATCTATGTTCAATATTATTCCAACAGGCGAGCACTTTACATTTGTGTTAGTCTGTCCAGTTACTTGTGTAGTAGCGAAGCTTACTTTATAGAGATGTGTCTCAAACGAAACTAAGTTCGTTAAAGAATTATAAATAAACATAAAAATGCATTGGTATTTGGCTTTATATAGAACATGTGTGGAATATGCATGTTCAGCTCTTAATGTTTATATGAACGTAGTTTTACATGTTTAAATGTACATGTATCGCGTATATCGTATACTGTTGTAGATTATAATTGCTGTTGGAAAATAAAATCTATGGTAGACTAAATTGTGTCGTGTTCAAAGCATATCTTCTCCGAGTCAGCAGGTTTGACTCCAACTCATAGTTATAGGTAATAAAATTATTAGATACATACGTATTTGTAAAGAAATAGTGACTATCGTAATTAGCGACAATAACTATTTTGATAATGAACAAAAATATATATTATTACTCTAAATTTCTACTGGTGGTTACATAGCGGTTAAGTTTTCATAGAAATATTAACAGAATGTGTTAAATAAAATAAAATTGTGGAAGATCGTTTTTACCCGATGCTAAAAAACTAGGTCGAATAAGGTGAAGACCTAACCACTAAATATCCCTGATCAACTTTATATATGGTGTTAAAAAAAGAATCTGGAGTTGTTTAAAATTATTTTCAAAAAATAATCAAGATAAAAATATTAATATATAACAATCCGTTCCAAAGATACTTAAATGCAATATTTTCACTACACGCTAATTATTAAATATGCACATGCGTCCCGTAGGTACACCGTGTAGGCAGACAGCCGCGCAAGGTCTGCCTACATAAACAGCTGATTCTAATTTTCCCGTCACATTTTGCGTACTAGAAATTTATCGAACTTACCTACGAATAGCTTATTTAATGAATTTTACGACCAGATTCTTCCACCAACCACCTACAGAATCTAAGCCGTGGTACGTAATCAGTGGAGGTTAGTTCTTGTACTCTTAAAAATGGTACGGGTGCTGGCCTTCTTCGTGTAGTACTCTCCACCGGTAACTAACGTGATTTAGGTATTCCTAGGTCCCGTGTCAATAGTCGTTGAAGTAGTCCAACACTCGTTCTTCAACGTTACCGGGGGGAGCTGTGGCGTGCATCTGTTTGACGAGGGCGAAACTGTTCATGGTCCAACAAACGCTAGTAGACTTCCAGGATGACACGGATAGAAGGCATTTGTCGTTCGTCACCATACAGTTTACGCTACCGATTACGTGCTGTAGCTAAACTTTCACCGGTCGTGAAGTAACACACTATCATATCTAATTACTCGCGATTTGTATACGTAAATGGCATTATGATGGGTAAAGGTCCGTAATTTACGAAAGTGCGAGTGCACGTAAGTTGCGAAATGACACAGGGCCACCCACTCTTACCGCGCGAGTGAAGTGAGCGGGAAGGGGTAGCGGGAGTCGCGCTACGGTCACAGGTGCGGTGGCGTACGGTCGCGCCGAGCGCAGTGTGCGCAGCCCAATTTACAGTGTACGTAAAAATATTTTACGAGGCAAATTGATTTTGTATGTTTTTTTTTTAATACCAAGCAAGTACACGAAATTCTTATTTTTTAAACACCTTATATATCAAACTTGGAACTTGTATTACATCGCTATTGTTTGTCATCAATTTCCTTACTCCTACATGATTTTCATCGAAAACACGCATTTCAGGCTAAAATAACGGTTGTGTATTAAATGTTTAGTGGTGTTCACGTCACTAGTATGACGTCACTGTCTAGTGCTCGCATCGGTGTACACTGGCCTCTTTTGAATGTTGATCGTTGTAGAAAAATATATTAATGAGTGTTTCTTTATTAGATTTTAATGAGTGTTTCTTTACTATGTGTATTGTATGTATACTAACTGGATATTTGTTATTTTATAGTAACAACGAAAGTTAGCACATTGTCAACGAAATAAGACACATAATAATTAGGGTACTCTCCATACTTGGAAAAAACTATAAAGTTTTAACCTAGTTAAAAATTTACTTTCAGAATCTATCTGGGCTGGTCCTAAATTGTTATCATTTTAAAATATACGTAAGTATGGTATGCGAGCTTATTTCTATGACGGTGTGCTAACATAATTTTATTTGAGAATCATTTCTACTCTGTTGAAATCTTTAGATATTTTTATACCTATGTAAGTCGAACGAATGTTTAGATATTGTCAATTTCTTGCCAACGAGTATTGTATGCGCAAAAATATCAATTAATCTCAATTACCTATATGTAGATACCTTAATTTTAACATTTTAAGGTGTCTCCTACTAAAAATAATAATATTATTAAGAGGCTCCATAGAACAGGACAGAAAAGCCACGATGGACGGAATCTAACTATTCAAAAACAACAAAATCATTGGAGCAATATTAATTAAAAATAAATCGACTCCACTAAAGTTGAATTGTTTGTGGTAAGAGATATTTAGAAGGTGTGAGAGACAATAAAAGTAATGAGACAATATTTCGACGGAAGTTAACTCCGTAGCCTAGTTTGTTGATTTATTGAACTTTTGTATTTTTCCAACATGTAGACTTAGGAATCAACCTTCGTAGTTTAGATATTTCTCATTAAGAAATTAGATTAGAGTAATAATTGGGACTATAAGTAAAAATAAGTAATAAATAAATATTAACAGGTTCACTGTCCACAAAGTAGACACAATAGTTAAATAATCAACATGAATCATAATAATATGTGATTCATGGGATAGAGAATGGGTTAAGTTAAAACGTAACGATTAAACACTAAACTTGTTAAAATTGACACTGCTTCTTTATGAGTTTTGGCGTCAAACGCACGCTGAAGGCGAGGCCATAAATTATGAAAGCAAGATATTCGATAACAAATGTTTCCTCCTCCGTGAAATGTGGATTTATCAGTAACATGCTTATGGCCATGATTATGAACCCGTGCAAGCAGCAAGATTTTGACCCGTTATAGCAACTCAAAAATACTTGTCCCTTTATTACTATAATCTAATAATTATGTAGACACGTAATAGATACGCACAAATTAATCCGTACTATAAAGCCACTATTTAAAGATTTCCGTTTATGTGCAAGCTCATATCTGTGGGATATAAGTATTACTTACATGTTTATTATATCGATGTTATGTGTGCTAGGAAGGCGTTGCTTTCAAGGCTGTTTGTGATTCCTGTTTTATACGATTTATTGTTACCTTATAGTAGCTTTGCAGAGTTTATGTAAACTGTCTGGCAAAGATCTTGGTGTTGTAATGAATTTAACAGTTTCTTTATTACACTGTCAAACTGTAACTTGGGTTTTTAGTAAATAAATACGAAATGGTGTAAAGTTGTGATCGAAACTTTAGAGTAATTTTGTAAAAAAGAACGTGCGAAATTCTAGTTCTGCAGAGTTTTACATTACAAAAAGAACTCTACAAAACTACTATCCACCGTCACCAACAACGTCTGCAGAACCTTTACAATATGAACATCTTTACTAAACCTTATTTTAACCGATATCTGGCCTTCGTCAGTATTATAATAAGATGGTTATAGCAAGTTATGTTGATCTCGTACCAAACATTTAGTATTGCGTCGTAAGTTTGTGTTTGTGGCAAGCCTGAGCGTGTCGCTTGTAACCCCCTTGTGTAGCTTTTCTTTATTCCTCAAGCTTGGATTAAATATTACAATAAAGAGCGTGTTTCATTTAATTAATACCCTTTGCTTTGAAGAATTTGTTTCTTCTGTAAATTATAAAATGCGACTTTTTTACAGATAGTAAATAAAGGTTCCATCTACATCAAGCGAATAAATTGAAACTACAATAGTAATTGAATTAATATTTTACTAATGGATACAATATAGTTACATTAATCAACAATAGGTATAAATAACTAGGCATTAGCCGCTACTTACTTAGACGTGGTACATTTCCATTACATATTCGGGCGGTTAATGAGGCAGACGACGAAAGAAAGGCGCCACCACTGCTTGTTCAAGCTGTACATAAGGTGGAAACATAATCGTTTTCCGATCATTTAAAATTCGCCAGTATGTAGGTTTTCAGTAAATAAAGTTTAATAATAACAAAAATGCTTTTTGATAACAGCTATTTCCCTTTTTTCGTTTAATTGACGGAAACCGAACACGGTTCTGGTGAGCATGTACCGAGCTACAACAGCTTTATGATAACACGTAACCGGTTTCTTTCATGGAACACGGATATGGAAATACGCAACAGCGATGGTGACGTCCTCTAGTCATTTGACTCGTAAAATAAGCGACTGCTAGTGTTGGGAAATATTTTTATAATAATTATATAAGTACTTATAGCTAAGTACTGTAGAGCGACGTTCGTCTTTCCCAACACTAGTGACACCTAACTGCGGCCCAATTGATGGTAACATCGGTGGGTCTGCGTTATAACCGAGATTTATCAAAATCTTCGCCGATATTACTTCGAAGACTGAGGCTTATTTACGCAATAGGACTTTAGCGCTCTCATGTTTACTGTTTTGTAGTGTTAAATGTATTTTCTTTGTTATTTATTTTCTGGTGTACAGTAAACAATAAAGTACTCATAAGTAACAAATAGGTAAAAAAAAAAACAATGATTGAGATTCGAAAATATTTCTGATTGATGTTTGCGTCAAATAATCCTCAGCCTTTCGTTAATTTTGATGATTAAATTTATTTGAACTAAATATACGTAACTTGTTAAATACTGCTACAATCGATAATTCATAGCTAAACTAAATAGTTAATACATCGAGAACCGTTTTGAGGGCACACTCATGGATTAGAATGATTATGAAACCTTTTGACCTTATATTGTAGATATATTATTTTACTTCGTTACATTTATTGACATTAAATTGACTCTCTTATGCAGGAAGTAAAATCTATTTCTTAAACAATTTAGATTCAGTTTACAGTACTCAGTTTCCAAGGAAAAACTTATGAGACTGTCGTCCTGAGGGGTGGCGGGAAGCACAGATTAAATGATCACTAAGTTTGCTGACCGTTCAATTAAGACCATTCCAATACCTATTATGTACATAATAGGTATTGGAATATCAGAACGAATCAACGAGTAAAACGACCCCAATGCGCGTGACTGAACCCATTAATTCGTTTGCTTTCTATAAAGCCTTATCTAAGGCATAGGAATGGTGTCTATCAAAACGGCCCCCGAATGAAGCATGAGTTTAAATGAAAGAGTTCGCACAACATCCAAGTTCAGTCTTCAGTATTTCCTCTAAATTGACTAATCGATTGATCTGTTACAGTAATTACAATTACATACGAGTTTACAAGGAAAATAATGAGCTGAATGAGAAAGTAAAATATAAAATACGCTCATGCTTTAACAAAAGTATAAAGGTATTACATTTAAAAAATTGTGATGACGTTTAAAGTATACAAGTTTCGTGAAGATCTACTATGATAGGTACACTGAGCAATCAAATTCATCTAATCTATTAAATAATTATTATTCACATAAATTCTAATAAGCAATACGATGTACTTAGCTGCGATAAAAAAATAAGACTTTTAATTGTAAAATCAAAATACCTATGCAAAAAATTAAAGTAGACGAAGCCTCAAATTACGAAAACTAAAGTTAACTTAGTCTCAATAGAGGAGTATTATGACAAATCACGTAATGCGTAATTATCAGTATAATATACTACACACAATATATAAGCATGCGTGCGCAAGCACGCTGACGTAAGCGTAACCGCATTTAAAAACATTCGACTACCGAATAACTCAGCCACTTCACATAATGTTCGATATAATAATATCATTTATTCACAAAACTAATACGTTCTATTTTTAATGATAATGTAGAAATAAAAACTAAAATAAAGTGAATATTCGTTTGGAGTTAATTTACCATGTAATACTGTTTTACATACATACATATAAAATTGGTCCATATCTGTCACACACCTTGTTAACAATAGAAAACAGTTTCTTGTCGAAAGTATAGATATTACAAAAGGGAGCTCAATATTTTTTTTTTATTGAAAGCCCTAAAATACTTTACTACTGCAAATAAAAGTGCAATCGTAGTCAAATAACAATGAAAAAGTTAAAGGAACAAGAAGAGCATGTGAAAGATATAGTCCTGATACAATACCCGAATCCTATCGCAATTACAATCGACGTTAGTACAAATTGACAGACACAAGGCTTTATACAAACAACTATACAATGTACAAATGAAACAGTTAAATTCTTTAGCCGAACACCTACGTCAACAATTACTTCACAAGTACTCTAAACAAACAATAATATATCGAACAATTTTAGTCTTTTTATAAGAAATGGTCTGGCAGTTATGTATGCTGTTTAAGCTACATCCTACTTGTTAGGACGTATAATTATATATTAGTCGAATTACTAGAAATCGACGAGCAGCTTATCGATATCGTATAGAGTTGACCACATAATTCTCGATATTTAGCCATTCAAAATATCAGTCTAGTCAGTACATATTATTGTCGACTAAAGAAGACTAGTCGATACAATTTAAAAGCTTGCACGTATACCCTGGGCCGTGATTTTAAGAACATAGTCTTGGAAAGAAAATCCATTCAGAACAACGGCATTATTTTCTCGTATACAACAAGCTATATCATTCTGAACATGATTGAATTTGTTGATTGATCACTGATTAAGATATTTCTATGAAATAATTCAAACTGATCCAGACGATTTCTTACACAAATTAATATAATAATATAGTACAGTATAATATTTAAACTATGTATAATCAGTTAAAAATAATAGATAAATCTACGTAAATAACTACTATGTTAAATAGAGCCTCAAGGCAGAGCTTTACAGATAAAATGTAACACTTTATATTAACAAATTATATAGAGTGGCGGTTAGTCAGTGGCTGTACAAGTTACTTTTAAAATAATATTTTGTCTTACAGTTGATTATGTTTTCCTATGGAAGTTTTACTTCAAGATTCAATCAGGAGAAAACTTTTGTGTAAAAATGTATATTAAACGATTTTTCAGATACATAAATAGAAAGACTTAAACAGCCACTAAACAATACCCTGTATAGGAAAATCTATGATTTCGATAACATATCAGTGGCGACGATATAATTCATTTACTTAAATTTAATGATATGAAGCAAGCGCAAAAGTTTACCAATTTTAAATGATTCATAATTTTTATAATTTCTAATTTTATACCACTACATACTTAGCACCGAAGTTATATTAATATCGATAGATGAGTTGGTCATCTAAGTGTAATTTGTTGCTATGAGATTATTTAAAACACGTCAATATTTCGTACCAATGATTTCAAGTCGCAAAACGGTTCACCTATCGAATTAATATAAAATCTATGCTACAAACCTTCGATAATTCTCAGTCCTTAAATAGCCTCTTTCGAGAAAGTATCACGTACACAATGTCTACCGCTAACAATATTGAACGATCATACGTTTTAAAAATCTTTGGTGTGTTGAGTATAAAATGCTAAAAATGAGTATTTAGTCGATTTTAATGGAGTATTTAGGTACCCCTTCTTTCATTCTGATCAATTTTCGCTAACAAACAAATGTTCGAAAATTATCCAAACTAAAAACAAAATTAGCTTTAAGATTGGCGAATACTGGTGTTAGTTTACCTTATTCATAGTTACTAACCAACTTTTGTACAAATTGATGACTGATGCTAAGGTTATAATTACTTTACCCTTATGGGCTGAGCAGATGTTCAAGGGGTAATTACCGCCCAAAGTACTAAAGTAAAGGATTATAAAATAATAATGAAAGGTGATCACAAATACAAATAATTTAAAGCTAAACATTTAGGTAATTTTTTTGCTGTTGGATGTTTGCTTATTATAACGAAAAATAGCTACCCCCATTTATACAATACGGGATTATGATTTAAACAATGTTTTATATATTTATATTTGTAATCGCCTATTGACAAATTTCTGGTTACCATTAGCGTCTACCGTAATGTTACAAATACTTCAAATAGATTTATAATAATCTATATGGAGTATCTATTATACTGTGCTTACGAGGACAATTTACGATATAATTATATATAGTTATTTGTCGAGCGTCATTGTTAAGATAGAGATATTGAAATTTTACAAAATGATTCTAGTTATGCATGTTTTAAGGTATTTTGGATCGGAATGGACAATCTTAAATTAATAGACTCTTGGAATTATAAGTTTAATAAAGATTGATTAGGGAAGTGTGTCAAGATTTGAGAACTCGGGAAATGGTTAAAAAAAATCACTCACATAATAATTTTTACTTATTTGACTGTTTTACTGTTTTTGTATGTTTGTTGTTTTTTAAACAAAAAGGGAAAGCGTGCACTTCCTTAGGTGAACAGATATGATATATGAGAACGCGCACATAAATTTGTTTCAAAACGCGATTTGTATCAATTTAAATGAATTAAATCGTTCTTTTGAAAAATTCTAAGCATTCTAAGAGGTATGTACAGGGAAGACGAGAGTTTAAATATCATTAAAAATATTTAGCATTTTCACGAATTTCGTCCCTATCGAAAGACGAAAAAAATAAATGAATTATAAGAGACAATAGTGCTATATTTACTTTTTAGTCTTTCATTATTCGCTGTTTGGGTTCTAAGTTAGGCCTAAAAATAAAATATTACTTATTGTTTTATATGTAAACTAAATGATCATTATGCAATATCATCATTATACTGAGCGCGGTAACAAAATGTCATAACCAAGTTCAGTTTTCATTCATTTCGGACTCCTTTATTCAAACAATCTTTTCACTACTCCTAGCATCGGAATATTGGAAAATATGTAAAAAACCGAAGATTAAATTAGGTACAGCAGCGTCCATTTAAAACATTTAAATAGGTACTCTTATTTTCGTCAATCCTATAAACCAGAGTCCGTTGTACAGATATTCTACAAATGCCATTCATTATTAACGTTTATAAAACCGTGTAGTTGCGATTAATGCAGCGCATTTCCATTTGTTTGTAACTAATAACCATTTAAAAAACGTTGAAATACAAGTCATGGTTGTTAAACAAACGTACATAAAAAATACTAATAACTATAATTAAACTAAAACAATTCGCTACTTAGAATTCTTATGGAATTTCTCAATTGAAATCTTACGTTTTCATTTCACTCACACATCTTAACTATTCATTTTCATATTCAATACGTTTAAAACAATTTCCAAATGAAAAATCCATAAGTTGTCTAACCCTTTTGTAACCAATAACTTGTAAGTAATAACCGACCTTATGTTAAACACGTTAAGGATCTAATTGGACTGCTGCATGGACGCGAGGAAGGCGGGGTCCACCGAGGCGACCTTCGCAGTCAGGAAGGCGTGCATGCAGAACAATAAGCTCTGCAGGATCTGGCATTCTAGTTCCTGGAAGGCATTTATCAAAATCATTACATTTATTTAAACTCGTGCTCGGACCCGGCGGGCGGTGGCAGCATCTCCAACGGAGACCTACCGATACGGATTATATCATTTAAACTACAGTGAACCTGTCTTTGAGTTTAGTCCTTAGTTAGGTCCCTAAAACTCGAAATAATCGCAAAGAGAGGTAATTATAATTACCTTAGTTTCAATAACTTTCGTCTCAGAGTCTTGGAAGTGCAGTTTTAGTTTCGATTTGCCGTCATCGCTCGATCCTCGGAGCTGCGAAAACCTGAAAATTATAAAAGAATGGTAATGTTAACACAGGTAGGGGATTAACAAAAAACCAAAATAAATGAGGAATAAAAACGCGCTGCACGCACATGAAAGGCATGAACTTCATTAAGCTTATAAGCCCCAAATTACAAACAAAAGTTATGTATCTATTTAGGATCTCCAACAAAGGATACACATTTACATTACAAATCAAAGTTATAAGATTCTTTTACGTGTGCTCCTTCAATTACAGGAGACCACAGCATCCACATATAACTACGTAAGTGTAAACACGATAAACATGAAGAAAACAATGATAAATGATGAATAATAAATAATGAGATTATAGGAAAAAAAACACTACCATGTCAAGATTGAGCATTTAAATAACGATTGTGTAAATAGGGTACAACATAAAAATACGAGACAATATATACCGCGCCCCCATCCTTCTGCGAAGCAGTAATGCTCGCGAAGAGGCGGCCACGTGAGGGAGAGGCAGTGTATGTGCCCTCACGGCCCTAGCCTCCGCAGGAGACGCCCTGGGCGTTGGGTATCCCAGGCGGATTCCCGGCCACCGTAAGCATGGCGAGTAATAGGTAGCTCGCTGTCCGGTAGCCCGGGTCGAAGGCGTGTTGTGTTCCACGCGCGCCTCAAAGAGATGTCAGCATCAACTGGTAGGGTCAGCAAGGGCCGATGCCTGCCAGGGGTGCGGATCGTTCGAAAGAAATACCGTGGCCCTTGGCACAGGCAACTGAAGGAACACGGGTGGGTTTTAATCAGTAAAAGTCTGATACGCCCTCCCGCTCCACACAGAGCGGGAGAAGTTATTTGACGATGTCCCACCCAAAAAAAAACAGCGCGCCATGAAAACGTCATTCGAGCGCCATAAGATCCTTGTAGCCCTGTATACCAAGTCGCGGGACCAAACACGTTTTGTTTTTGTTTCAAATGAATGCGAAACATGACACAATATCAACGATTATCTTACCTATACGCCCACACGGGCTTGGCACCGGGCGTGCCCTCACTGAGCGAGAACCCTGCTGCCCAGTCCAGCGTGAGGCCAGCCGCGCGGCCCATGTGTACCACGGTGAACGTCTTCTTCTGTAACAAAGATATTTAAGAAACTATAACGCGGCTATCAGAACGAACCGCCGACATCCACCTTTGTTTACCAAGCGGTAGATAGTTTGGCCTATTTAAACTTATTTAATTTATCAACATATTATATACTAAACTAACTTATAAAATACTTTCTAAAGTAAACCGGGGGTTAAGCCCAGTCGTTTTATCACGAATTTTGCATAACAACAATGTACAAATCAGCATTTAGTGTTAATTGCTTTGTCCCGTCTAACATAAGTACATTTATATGACTTATGTAATAACTTGCATAATAGGGTATTTTCCGATTTCATAAAAACTATTTTAATTTGAAGATTGGGACGATTTATTTAACAGAAAAATAAAAATAAATTTATTAATACACATTTTGTCACTTAAAAACTATTAAAATCTAATTTATTTTTCGTTGTTTTGAATTTACCGCCAAAACGCTCCGTACGATGACTTTTTATCACGTGACATGTGACGTCAACTTTGATGTATAAAATACTTAGTTTGGCGCCGTTTTAGAAGTATTTTTGTACAGAGGCACCGCACACCAGTAATATCACTTTATATCCATTTAAAATCTTGTTAATTATAAACTCGACATTCACTTATTTACTTACTAACTACTTTAAGATGGCGCTGCCGTCACGATAACATATCGCTCAGTATTTAATTATTTCTTATTAATCCAAAAACTGTAATATCACGATGAATTAAAACTAAAGTGACTTGAATATATGAGATACATCAGTGACAGTGTTATATAGCACCAAAAAAGGACACAAAACAAATAAATAATGTAAGAAGACTAGAACCGTGGAAGTGACAGTGTTTTCATAATGACATAAAAACTGTTCTTAACGGTGTAATACCCAGTCAAATCAGTGAAGAAGTGAGAAAGGAGCAATTAAAGTGAGAATATAAGCAGTGAAAGTGATAAACCGTATAAAAATTTAAACTTCACATCACGAATAGATCGTTAAGAAAATATTTTGAATAAAGTAAGAACAGTCACAATGTTAAAGACTTAAGACAACGCCATCTATATCTTAACAACCATATTAACTTAGACTTAAAGTATCGTCGATAAAACAGAACATTTACGAAATTACTGGAAAGACATACCTATCAACTGATTTGGCGTAACTACGTAAGCGCTCGATAGCCGTGAAGCGAAACTGTGTGCCTCTGTTGATGCGAACGTAAGATCGCGGGTTCGAATCTCAGTCAAATAAGTTACTTTTTGGAAGCGTATCGAAACTTAAAATGAATTCTGATGGTATAAATAATATAACAATGCGTCATAAACACAAAAAAACATCTATGTCATTTGAACGACTATGTTTAACCAGCCCATCGTCATCTGAGAAGTCAATAGCAGACAGTCTACCCGACAAAAGTTCAAACTACGACGATGACCACACAAAAAAATTAAAAGAACGAATAAAATCACTGACTGACCAACTTAACAGCGCACACGAACAAATTGACGAACTGTTACTGGAGATTGGCTCACTTAACAAAGTAACACAGGAACAACAAAAACAAATTGCGTACTTAAAAACGATATGTACAAGCACTCCCCAGAGCAATAGCTCGGCCCGTAAGAGAAGAAACAAAAAGCAGTGTAGGAAAACACTTGATTTTGAAAGAGAAGATGATACGGAGGGTGATACGGCACTCAAGGACTATAAGACAAATGAAAATAGATTAAAAACATCACAAGAACAAAATCAAGAACCGTTACAGAATCAAACAAATAGGCAGGCAATTGATAAACCGAGAATAATAATTTTGGGTGATGAACAAGTTCGAGGACTCTCACAAGTACTAATAGATAATAGGACAGACAAATGGAATGATGGTTACACGGTCTCAGCCATGGTCAAACCAGGGGCGACATGCTCCGAAATTCTATGTAATAATAATAACTTAGAATTATGTAAGTCGGTAAATGAACAAGATATTGTTATACTTTCGGTAGGGACAAATGATAACAATCCATGCCATCTTCAAAAAGAGGTATGTATAGCACTAAATAACATGAGAACGTGTCAACAAATTTATTTACTAGGCGTGCAGTGTAATAATTACTTAAATAAGAATATGTTAAACCAAAACTTACAACTTTTGACGCAAAATTTCACAAATTGTAAATTTATAAATCTAAATGAATTCCCCTATTATAAGCGATACTTTTATATGAAGCAAAATAATCGCACTTATTTGAATGAACTTAGCTCTAAATTGAATATTGAAATTGACTATCTTAAATACACAAAAGAATTTCTCATGAAAAAGCCTTTGTTATTCACTGTACATAATCAGGAACAACGGAGGGAATTAACTAACACATCCAGCTCCATTCAGAAGACAATTTTGGATTATTTTAAGCCAATGGCATATGACAGGAAGGTAGCAATTAATACCAAAGCACAAGTTGATTCTGGACAGGTTTCTGATTCAGCCTGTGATCATCTTTTTCGTGTATGAACATATTTTTGTACTGCACCAAAACATTAATGGACTTGTAAATAAATCGGATTTACTAGGTGTGCACCTTAATAATTTTAAAGATGAGGGTAAATCGGTAGACTTAATATGCATAACAGAAACTAACATGAAAAAGGACGACCATATACATCTTCACGTGCCTAATTATACACTACACACATATTATTCACGAGAAAATAGGAGCGGGGGCTCATGTATACTAATGCGGAATACTTTATTGGGACAAAAACTAGATGTAGGAAAATGGTGTAAACCGAATCTTATTGAAGTTTGCGCGGTTGAGTTGCAGAATCACCCTTTAATAGTTGTATGTGTCTACAGACCTCCTAATATGGATAAGGCCTCAGTGAATACATTCCTCGTTGGTTTTGAGATGATCCTGAATGAAATCTGTTTTAAACGTAAGGAAAAGATAATTGTATGTGGTGATTTTAATATAGATTTTTTGAAGGATAACTACGCCTCCCGCAACTTTAAAAATCTATTGCAAAGTTTTAATTTGAAAATAGGTGTGCTTACTCCAACACGTCTTTGTAGCGGAACATGCATTGACAACTTTTTCGACAATATAAGGGGAAGTAAATGCGAAACGGTCGAATTGGCGTTGTCAGATCATACAGCGCAACTACTACAATGTCCTGTTAAAAAAACTTGTGTACTTCCATACTGGTACATATTTAGACGTAGTTTCTGTAAAGAAAATATGCAAAAGTTTGAAAGTTGCTTACAAAATTTGACATTTAACGATATTTATGCCTCCACAGAACCTAATGACGCATTTAATAAGTTCCACGACACATTTAAACTATTTTATGATATGTGCTTTCCACTTAAGAAATTAAAACGGTATGCAGTAAAATCACCTAAGTGGATTAGTAAGGGCATAAAATTATGCTGTAAACGCAAGCGAGACATGTTGTGGCATTTTCGAAAAGACCCCAACCCCAGTACTAAAACAATTTTCAAAACATATAAGAAACGCTTAAAAACAATAATTCGTCTGACTAAGAAATCCCAAAATAACAACTACATTAATAATGCGTCTAATAAGTGTAAAGCTACATGGCAAATAATAAATAAGTGCAAAAATAATAAACCGGTCGAAGGAATACCAAGACTTAGAATAAATAACATAGATATAACTGACCCGAAAAGTATCGCCCAAACTTTTAATGACTATTTTATTGAAGAAATTGAACTAGTAACTGATATTAATATTATTAATCAGAATTTAAAATTTGACATGCATCCTGACTCCATATTTTTAATACCCACAGTTCCCCCTGACATTGTAAAATTAATAAATTCATTAAATAACACTAATAGCTCTGAGGGGTAATTCTACTAATTTTAAGAACGTTCACAGTCTGATCTCAGTGTCAATCTGTCAAAAATTCCTATACATTTTTGTCAAATTTTTGAATTTCGATTGTCGCCGAGATGACACTGCGAACGTTTTTAATTAGTAGAATTGGCCTTCTGGTTATGATGACATAACAACAAAGGTTATTAAATCTGTTTCAACCATTATAGCACCAGTACTTAGTTATATAATAAATATGTGTCTAGAATCGGGTGTGTTTCCCGATAGGTTAAAATTAGCTGTTATAAAACCACTATTTAAGAAGGGTAGCAAACACGATCCAGCCAACTACCGGCCTATTGCCTTACTACCCATATTCTCAAAAATTGTAGAAAAAGTGATGTACAATACACTGTACACATTCTTTGAAGGTAAAAATCTTTTTGCTGATGAACAATACGGTTTTAGAAGAAAAAAGAATATAAATATGGCAATTTTCGATCTCTTTGAAAAAATTATAACTGACATTGATAACTGTAGTCCGATAGCTGCTTTATTCATGGACATGAGCAAGGCTTTTGATTTTGTGGATAGAACAGTACTATTGAATAAGTTAGAAAGGTACGGAGTTAGAGGCAATGCTTTGAACCTTTTGAAATCGTACTTGTCCGACAGAAGACAAGTGACTAAAATGGATAAGGTCTGCATTACCTCAAAAACCGAGCGGACGTATGTATCGAGTCAGAGGGATAATAACTACGGTGTACCCCAAGGAAGTATTGTAGGATCTTTATTATTTATTATTTATATTAATGACATGCCTAAAGAAACACATCATCCGATGGTTTTGTTTGCTGATGATAGCACGGTCGTTTTTAGAGGTAAAAATGGTGCGACGACACTTGAGGGAGAAATAAACCACTGTCTCAAAGTATTAGTAGAGTGGATGGGCGCGAATAACTTAAAAATCAATATTGACAAAACTAAAATAATGACTTTTGAACAAAGGACAAATCATAAAAAATATGACATAAAATATGGAGACAAGACAATTGCAGAAACGACAACTACAAAATTTTTAGGGCTTGATTTGGATAGAGACATGTCGTGGAAAACTCATACTGACAGTTTATGTAAACGCCTGAGTCAACATTCTTATGCTTTACGTAATCTCGCAAAGGAGGTTAATCAAAAAGTATTGGTTACGGCGTATCATGCATATGTTACGTCTGCATTACGATACGGGATTATATATTGGGGTAACTCTACCAACAAGGAGACAGTATTTAGAGCGCAAAAGAGATGTGTGAGGGCGATATGCGGTATTCAGAGCACAGAAAGCTGCAAACCGTTCTTTTTGAACTTCCGTATATTAACAGTACCCTGCCTATACATATATGAGGTGGCCGTATTTATCAAAACAAACCTCCACCTATTTGAAAAACTACACAGTTCACGACATAGAAATAAAATAAGCGGTAGGCAACACAAAAAAGCAGTATTCCGTAAAAACTTCTTAGGAATGGCACCACATATCTATAATAAATTACCTAATGCTCTGATAAGTATTAAAGATACCCATTTATTTAAGAAGCAACTCAATAATCTACTGATAAGTAAGACATACTACACAATTAATGAATACCTGTCTGATAGAAATTTGTGTGTATAATAATACGTGTAATTAGGGTGAACACTTGAGTCCGATTTGTCTCTTATTTGTAGTGCCAATTGTGTGTTGACTAGACATTATTTAGATAATATGACGTTAAATATTTTGACTTTACATACTTATTTATTTGAATTTATGACATTGCATGGTATTATTTTGAGTTAATGAAATTATATAACGTATTAATGTGAATTTATGAAATGGTATAATTGTGTTGGTATGATTTTAATAATATTTTTGCATGCCTGAATTGGTGCAACACAGTGGACTGCGCATTCACTTGACATCTAGAAATGTAAGATTATGTACTGTGTTGAGCAATAAACATTTGAATTTGAATTTGAATTTGAACTTTAGTCTACACTAAGTTGACGTCACGTGATAAAAAGTCATCATCGTGAGAAGCGTTTTGGCGGTAAATTCAAAACAACTAAAAACAAATTTGGTTTACATCGTTTTTAATTGAGAAAATGGATAGAAATCAATTTATTTTTATTTTTCTGTTAAATATCTCGTTCCAATCTTCAAATTAGAATAGTTTTTGAAAAATTGGAAAATACCCTATTAGCCTAGAATGTACCCAGAACTGAGACTCGACCCGAGCACATTGCTGGTGGATGGAATTGTGGATATCACATTTCTTTAATATTTTTTTTGCCTAGAGCACATGTCAGTTTCCTCACAGTTTGTTCATCAGTGTAAATTGCATAGTGCATGCCTGACTGGGCTCGAACTCGCAACCGAAGTGAAATAGTTTGAAAAAAGCAACTTCTGTATTTGGATGGTTTTTGTAAAGGTGTATTTGACTTCGCTCCTTGAATCAAATTCCAACATTTAGCAATTGGTCAAAAGCACATGTTGGTATTAAACCTTTTTGTAACTAATGTATTATTTTTTATGTTGTCAATATTTTGACATTTTCTGGATTCGACGACGGTCTATAAAATATAGTTTATTTATGTAGGATTAAATAGTGAATTACTCTGGTAAAATAACTTTATAGAAATGTATGGAGACGGCAAACATGTTTGTACTATATCGCATCCACCAAAATGCGCCGATGTGCCGCCAACTGCTAACTTTTTTCAAAGGCAGGTTAGTTGATTGAAATCTTTTTTTTTTTTGCAACTGCATATGATTTCTACATGTACACCGAATCTACTTGTGCTCTATGTAAGAGAGTTTGGTTTGGGCACTAATGCCCGTTTTCACCGACATCCCCTAAGTTTATGGGATCCTCTAAGAATGGTTAGGGCTCAGGTTAGGGGCTGTTAAAAGGTGGTTTCTGTTTCACCAAAAGTAAGGGGTCAGTTAAACGCTAAAAGGTCCCCTAAATTTAGGTGGCCGAAATGTGGGCCCATAAACCGGAATTTACGTATGTGATCTCTCAAGCAAGATAAGATAAGATAAGTCTTCAAGCAACGAATATGGATAGTGATATATTAGAATTTGTTGAACATTTTGAAATTGGTTCTACTATATTCGACGTAAATAACAGCCGTAGACCAAAAATATATCGGACACGACCAAACTGCTTCGAATTGATGAATCTGACTTTTTTGGAGATATAGATTATACATATAAATCTTCAGTGTTTTATTTATTGGAAAAGATTAAACATAACTTAGAATTTCCTGATAATAGGTGAGTACTGAACTTATTAAAGTTTTTATAAGTAGGTAGGCCATAAAATAAAAATATGAGGTAATGTAACATAAAATTTGTAAAAAAATACCATACAACGCACATTCATTATATTATCAAACAAACAATCTTAAGTACTTAAGGGGAATCTAGTCGCGGGCTCGAACTCACTGGTGGGGCTGGCTAAAAAGCACACTGTCTCAACAGGCATCGTGTCCGCCAAAGGTAGTATCAGTGATGAGCAGTTAGACGCTAGTCTACACACAACGTAATTCAGTGATATGCAGGATCATTTATAGTAAAACAGGCGCATAAAAAATTAAGATAAGTCCTTCGGAAGATCAAATTTTATGAAAAACCCACTGAAAGAAGAGAAAGAAAAAGGATTTATGTATAGTAAGTAAGTAAGTATTTATGTATTATATTTTAAGCACTGAATAAATCAATGACTAATAAAGTTTATTGAACTTTTCGATATTTGAGCTTTGTCAGTACTGACTTGGCTTTGAAGGTTTAACGTCTTTTATTACTAAAACACGCCCAACCTTAAGTTAAATTAGCAAGAAAAACTAATCTTTGGCGGCTCATAACTTTTAAAGGGCTTTTTATTTTAGTATTCTATTTCCACACATTCAATATTAATAATGAGAAAAAACTATACCATGTTTAATTTTTGATGTACCGACATTTTCAACCAGTGGAGTAAATGAGTAATACACTCCCGAAGACTGTATGAAAAAAAATCGACTTGATTAACCTTAATAAACTCAGTCTCACGTCACGACGCCACAAAAGAAATAAGTGTCAAATACAAATAAGACCACAGATTAGACCAACGGTTCGTAATGTGTACACAGAGTAAATAAGTAAGAAAACATGTAATTCATTCAAAATATGAATGAAATAATATTGTTTATTGCTATCAAAATACGATTTATAAATATCTGTATCCACATGGTATAGAGAATTTTATAAAAAGCTATCTTGTTACAAATGATCGATAAGATCATAGACGAATCATCATCATCCGTGCAAGTTACACGTAATCGTGCCGTCTCTGTGTTATAAAATCTCAAAGTGGTGTAAAATCCGCGTCTACTACTATTGAATATATATCAAAATATGCGTGGACTTACGTAGTTCAATCTGTGTAAAACAATTATTTATTTAACAGTCTAGTACTCTTAAATTAATCGAAATAAAATCGTGATACAAAATAACTTTAATAAAAATGTGGGTGTAAGTGTTCGCTAAGTGCTTCTGTGACTTTCACCGGTCAGTAAGGTCACCGCATACGCATAACTCGTCACGAGACGCGGCACCTATAGTTACATTATTTCACCTATTTTTGTAACCGCTAATTAGTCTCTTGTGGATAGAGGTGGACTGCCATACAAAGTGTTTTAAGTTCGAATCCAGCCGTCGGAGACCACTTTTTGCTAAATCTGGTTGTTGTTTTTGGTTTTATTTATAAAACTAAAGTTATTTTTTGTACTGGGTACTGGGATAACCTCCACCCTAATTGCAAAGCAATGAGTACCCCACGTACCCCACCAAAATCGACGAAGCCTTTGCTTCGACAAGGGCAATCGGTATCTGAGCCCGATTTATCATCTACTCCAGGAATGACGAACGTGTCGGAACAGAATATAACCGTTAGAAACAAGCGACCGCGCACTGCGGATTCCCCAAACATAGAATCAAACCAATTTTCCTGCACTTTCAACGAATTTAAAATTGATTTTAAAAATGAAATCATGCAGATGCTTGCTTCATGGAAATCTGACAACGACGACCGTCTCTCTGCCTGGAAAGCTGAGCACGATGTGGTCTTAAAAGGCTTGGTTAGAGATATGAGTGAGTTGAAGATTCAGTGTGCAGGAATACAAAAATCACACGCGGAAATGGAAAAACACATAACATTTTCGGATCAATGCTATGAAGAGATGAAGACAGGATTGGCTGTTTTAGAGAAGCAAAAAAAAGACAATGTCGATCGCATTGACCTGCTTGAGAAGCATATCCATGATCTGCAACTTCAGTCACGTCCATCAACAGTAGAGTTCAGGAACATTCCGCTGAGAGCGAAGGAAAATTCAGAGGATCTTCTAGCGGTTGTATCAGCGGTGGGTAAAGCAATTAACGTAGAAGTCCTAAAGGATAGCTTGCGTGACCTGTACCGCCTACCGGGGACTTCAGGAACACCCAGACCTATCATAGCCGAGTTCAAATCGGTAAATAAAAGGAATGACTTCCTGTCAAATGTACGTAGCTTCAATAAAGAGCGCCCCTTAGCCGACAAGCTAAATACGCTCACTATTGGGTTAGTTGGAGAGAAGAAGCCAATCTACGTTGATGAACATCTTATGCCATCCAAGAAAAAGCTGTTCTATGATACTCGGGTATTTGCAAAAGCTAACAAGTTCTCTTGCTGGAATTCGTATGGTAGAATTTTCCTAAGAAAAGATCCCAACGATCCAAATGAGAAACCGACACAAATAAGGTCCGAAAAATGTTTGCTCTCCCTTAAAAAAGAAAAGTGACTATACTTCTCACCACTATTTTTATCTGTTACGTTTTCCTACATTCCTACTTATTATATAATGCATTCTCTCTGTTCCATTAAGTTTAGGGCTAAAGTCCCAATTCTGTCTCTGAAAGATTATAATAATAATTTTTTTTACTGCTTCGCATGCTCATACAGTATGCAAACCTGATGTTTTTAATATAAGTAATAAGATTAACTACTGCAACCCAACTTTACACATTATGAACTATAAAACTCAACTAATTTGTTATCAAAAGATATTGTTAGACATAATGAATTACGATTTTTTTGCTGAGGAGCTGTCTACATTTTATTCATTCGTACGAGTATATTCTTATGCAATTGTTTTTACTGCTCCCTTAAGTTCCAGTGGCTATCATTAATTCTATATCCAACGAACTCGACAATATTTCCATAGCTTCATCGTATGAATGCTCTCCTGACAGATGCTCGGAGTTTATTACACATCCCAATGCAAACTTGAAAATAATACATATTAATATCAGGAGTATTAAAAAGAACTTCGATCAATTCACCACTATGTTGTCCATCACTAATATTGTTTTCGATGTCATTGTTTTCACTGAGTGCTGGCTTAAAGTGTCTGGGCCAATTCCTTTGATGCAGGGTTATACCTGCCACGCCACTGTAAATAATAGATCACAAAACGACGGAGTTGTAGTATTCACTAAAACGACCCTACAATGTACGGTGCACGAACCCAGTTTTCATGAAGCTAACTGCCTTGTTTGCACCACGGATAACGCCATTATTATCTGTTTGTATCGCTCCCCCTCTTATTCTAATTTAGATCATTTTTACGATAGCCTAAACATTTTAGTGGGCACTATGAGCCACTTCCACAATGTAGTTCTCATTGGAGATCTCAACGTAGATATTAAGCCTAGTAACCATGACCGGAACTCAGATCACTATCTTACACTTACTGCCACTCTTGGGTTGCTCCCAGCGCACCTTCGCCCTACCAGATCGGGAAACTGTTTAGATCATGTTCTGTTAAAAACTAAAAATACTGCATGTGTTTTAGTAGTCCAGACACACATCACGGACCACCTGCCAATCATCCTGTCCCTCAGAATCAAGGGTTCTATCATCAAAAATAGCCCCATTACATCTTTCCGTTACAACTTCCTAGCAATTCAACAAGACCTTGAAAGTATCGATTTCAGTCCGGTGCTGAATGAGATGAACTCAAACTTGGCCGCGGAATTGTTTGTAAGATTACTTCAAGAGGTTATTGCTACTCATACCTTATGTATACGCATTCAAAATAAGATTCGTGTCATTAAACCATGGATGACTCAGGGGTTGGTTAGATGTATACGTAACCGTGACAGGATGCACCACAGATTAAAAAAAGATCCTGGAAATGCGGTCCTTCAAATCACGTATAAAAGATATCGTAATTACCTTAACACCTTATTAAAAAAACTGAAGCGAGCGCATGATAAAAATGAATTGGAGAAGGCCAGAAATAACCCTAAAGCCACTTGGAGGGCAATCAAAGCTATTACCAACTCCACTTTTCAACCACAATCTCCAAAAGAACTCCTGACAGAAGAAACTCACTGACGATCCTAAAGCTTCAGCAAATCGTGTCAATTCCTTTTTTACTGATATTGGACGTAAACTAGCCTCTCAAGTTACTCCTCTCCCAAGATCTAACTATAATGCTAGAACCCCTCCAATACCTCCACCTTGCCAGTCTCTCGTCATACTGCCAGTAGATGAAACACAAGTAGAAAGGCTGATCAGCACCTTGCGGTCTGATTGTGCCACTGGATACGACAATATACCAGCTAAAGTACTGAAACAATCGAGCTCCAAACTATCATCTCCCATCACGCATATCTTCAATCGTGCTATTGATACTGGAACATTTCCCAACATCCTCAAAAAAGCTGTCGTGCACCCCATTTTCAAGAGTGGAGACAGAGCCAACGAAACAAACTACCGCCCAATCTCCGTACTAAGCTCTTTATCTAAGATCCTCGAAAGAATACTTAACAATTGTCTCGTTGCGTATCTCTCTAAGCACAAAATCATTGCAGGCAATCAGTATGGTTTTAGACCAGGAATTTCAACGGAGGATGCTGTAACTGACCTTACCAAAACCTTAGTTAACAACCTAGACAAAGGCATGAAATGTTACGGTATCTTCCTTGATTTATCTAAGGCATTTGACACGGTTTCTGTTCCCATCTTGATCTCGAAAATGGAAAGCATTGGGATTCGTGGCCTCGCATTGGACATATTTAAAGATTATCTCTCAAACCGTAGTCAACTGGTTAAAATCGACTCTACAAAGAGTGATGATGGATTTATCAGCTTCGGTGTTCCGCAAGGTAGCATTCTCGGGCCCCCTCTATTTTTACTCTACATTAATGACCTGTGCCTGGCACATATTCCAAATTGCGACATATTTACGTACGCCGATGACACAGCGTTGATTGTCTATGATACTGACTGGGACAGAGCAAGCAGAAGGGCGGAACAGTCGCTCCGCCTTGTGAGGGAGTGGCTATCAGAGAATCTGCTTACCCTAAACGTAGCCAAGACAAAGATCATTAGATTTTCGCTACCTAACGCTGTATCTCCTCCACCGGAATCTGGTCAAATTAAAGCCCACATATGCTCGGGTGAGGCTCCCAACTGCAGCTGCCCATTTCTGTCCATGGTCTCAGACACAAAATATTTAGGAGTCCACATTGATTACAAACTTAGCTGGCAACCCCATATCGAAACACTATGTACAAGGATCAGAAAACTAATTTATATATTTAAGGAACTCAGGCACTCTGCTGATCCCGATCTAGCATTGATAGTTTACCAGAGCCTTTGCCAGTCTATTATTCTGTACTGTATCCCGGTTTGGGGTGGAACCTACAAAACCTCCCTACTTAAAGTCGAAAGAGCTCAAAGAGCAATCTTGAAAGTCATGCACTTTAAGCGTAGGGACTTCTCGACCAATCAACTTTATAAAGAAGCCAAAGTTTTAACTGTGAGACAGCTTTTTGTGCTCCGCGCTGTGCTACGGAAACACTCTACGCTTAATCTAGATTTTGCGAAACTGAAAAGACGCAAAGGCACTCCCGTGTGTGATTTAGTCCAATGCCGTTCCAAATTTGCCAGCCGTCAATATGCGGCAACTAGCTCGCGTCTGTATAACAGAATACATAAACGTATGCCAATTTACACCCTGACTAAACATGAAGTTAAATCCAAGCTTACAAATTGGTTGCAGAAGTTAACTTATGATGAAACCGAAAATCTTATTACAATTGTCTCTTAACATAATCAAAATACTGTATTTAAATTAAGGCACTGTTGTTTAATTTTTTTATTGTATCTATAAGTACTTGCATGACAATTAATACCAGTTTTGTGTCATTATACCTGGAGGAACCTTGACTCCTAAAACACAGGCTTCCGCCTAGTTTAGGAGTCACCAGTTCGCCCTTTCATGTGACTCTATTGTACAATGTTTCCTAAATCCTTGTGTACTTATGTATATTTTTCTATTAGTACAAATAAACATTTTTCTATTTCTATTTCTATTTCTATTAATCAGTTAGTATTATTGAGAACAAAACGTCACAAGATATGTATGTGTAGTTAGGTGGTAAATATGATGGTGAAACGTAATTTTATTTAGGGTCTAGTTTGGAGGAGCTTTTAAGCTAAAGATCCCATACGTAGGTGGTAGTTTTTTTTTTTTGGGTGGGAAATCATCAAATAACTTCTCCCGCTCTGGGTGGAGCAGGAGGGCGTGTCAGATTTTTACTGACTAAAACCCACCCGTGTTCCCTCAGTAGCCCGTATGCCAGGGGCTGTGGTATCTCTTTCGAACAAACCCGCACCCCTGACAGGCATCGGCCCTTGCGGTCCCCATCATTTTTTGTGCTGACATCTCTTTGAGGCGCGCGTGGAACACAACGCGCCGTCGACTTGGGCTTGGTCCTTACCGGACAGCGAGCTACCCATACTCGCCGTCCGCAAGCCCATGCCTACGGTGGCCGGAAATCGGTCTGGGATTCCCGACGCCTAGGGCGTCTCCGTATCCTGAGGCGGCTAGGGTCGCGAGGGCGCATAGACTGCCTCTCCCTCACCGCCGCCTCCCTCTTCGCGAGCATTACTGCTTCGCTGAATGAGGTGACGGCTACCCATGCACTCTCGCTCCGTACCATGGCCTGGACCAGGGCCGGACGCGAGAGATCGCCGCCGCCGATCGCCTCCACGAGGACACGGCGGTGCTCCACCCAAGCCGGGCAGACCGCCACCGTGTGCTCCACCGTGTCCTCAGGGTGATCTTCGCAGTGGAAACACCCGGGCGTTTCCTCCCGCCCTATTCGAAACAGGAACCTCCCGAAACATCCGTGTCCGGCGAGGACCTGCGTCAGGCGGAAGGTGAGGACGCCATGCCGCCTCTCAAACCACTCCTCAAAGAGGGGACTTACCGCCGCAATCGTGGCGTGCCCAGCACTGGGTTGCCACAATCGCACTCTCCATGTCGCCATGAGATCCCGCCGGAGCTCTGTCCGCTGTGCCGCGATTTCACGCGGCAGCGGAGTTACACCCCCGCATTTGGCCTCCTCGCGCCACTGCCACATGTGCGCGAGGACCTTTGCCTCCAGATCCCATGGCGGTAATCCGGCAAGTAGGCCCGCCGCCTTGCGGGAGATCGTGCGATATCCTCGGATCATCCGGATGGCCATGACCCTATGGGACGCCCTCAACCGGCGAGCTGGTTGGCGCCTCAATGTAGGCGCCCACACCAGCGCCCCGTACAGGGCTATGGACCGCACGATCCCCGCGTAGAGCCTCCGGCAGGAGGCGTTCGGCCCCCCTAGATTGGGCAGGAGTCGCTTCAAGGCAGCCCCGGCCCGCTCCAGTCTGGGAGCCAAACGGCGGGAATGCTCCGCGAAGTTCCACCGGCTGTCGACTCGACGTCGATGTGAACCCCTCCCACCGTTATCTGGGAACCCGTCGGTGGCGCATTCCGAGGACCATGAAACCACATGGCCTCGGAATTGTGCAAGGCCACCTCGAGTCCCAGTTGCCGGATCCTATCGACGATTGTCGCAACCCCGTGTGTCCCTAAGTCAGCCGCCGCCTGGTACGACCTCCCTTGCGCCAGGACCAGCGTAGCGTCAGTGTAACGCCGCTAGGGAGGTCGGCGCGCAGCACCCAGTCGTATCCGATGTCCCACAGATGCGGCCCCAGGACCGATCTCTGTGGGACACCGCACGACATCTCTCGCCGGTTCCACTCTCCGAGGTGACCGGGGTAGATGACGGCCCTGTCCGTCAAATAGGCCACGACTACACGACAGAGGTAGGTCGGCATCCGGTGATACCGGAGTGCCTCCCTGATGCAACTCCAGGGCAGGGTGTTGAAGGCATTGGCGATGTCCAGAGACACCGCCAAGTCGACCCCACCCCGGGCCACATCATCCTCCGTCGTGAGGGCTCGCACGCGCATGATGGCGTCCACCGTGGAGCGCCCCCTGCGGAAACCAAACTGGCTCTCCGCCAAATCCGGCCCCACCCGCACCAGCCGCCCGACGAGGCGGTCTGCAATTACTCTCTCAAAGAGCTTGCCCACCTCGTCGAGCAGCACGATGGGCCGGTATGCGGACGGAGAGTCCGCTGGGCGCCCCGGCTTCTTAATGAGGACCAGTTTTCCCGTCTTCCAGCGAAGTGGAAACCGGCCCTCCTCCAAGCATGCGCTTAGGAGCCCTCTTAGTCGAGACCCGAGAGCCTCCAAGGCCAGGACCCAGGCTTTTCCAGCCAAGCCGTCGGGTCCTGGGGCGGTATTCTTGGCATTCAGCCTACAAAATCAAAATCAAAAGTCATTTATTCAAACTAGGGTGAGTGAGAGTCAGCACTTTTCGAACGTCAAAATTACATAAGACAGTCCCCCACAACCGCCCACCCTTCGACACTTCCTAGTGCTTTAGCTGGGAAGAAGAAGTGGCGCAACAAACTCCCCAGCAGCACAGCTGTCTGATAAATTGGAAGAACTTGACTCTATACAGTAATAGGTAAGTAATTAAATTTCATCAAAAAAATTGGAATTTCATTAAAAAAAAATGGTTTATACAGTCAAATAAAACAAACAATGCTATGGAGTAACTCATATAACCTGTCAGTAGGTAAGCTAATTCTGGTGAAAGAACACAAACGTTGTCTTGAGTTAATCACAGCGACCAACAATTCTTATCGTTTAAGTAGTCGTTGATTGAATAGTATGCCTTCGAACAAAGATTTGATTTTACTTTAGCTTTAAACGCATTAAAATGTAAATCTAGCAAAGAAGAGGGAAGCTTGTTATAAAAGGTGATACCGAGCCCAACGAATGAGTTATGAACTTTATGAAGCCGGTGAAAGGGACCACGTAGTTTGTCCTTATTTCTGGTATGAATATTATGAATATCACTGTTTTTAGTGTATAAGTGTATATTTTGCCTAATATATAAGATGTTAGCGAAGATGAATTGTGATGCCACCGTGAGAATACCAATATCTTTAAAAAAATCTCTCAGAGAAACTCTAGCACCTAATTGGTAAATTGCACGTACAGCTCGTTTTTGCAGAACAAAAATATTTTGAATGTCAGCGGCTTTGCCCCACAGCAGAATGCCGTAGGACATAACGCTATGAAAATAACTAAAATAGACTAACCGAGCTGTATCAACGTCAGTGTATTGTCTTACTTTCCTGACGGCGTAGGCAGCCGAACTGAGCCTTCCCGCTAGGCTTGATATGTGTGATCCCCACTGAAGTTTGGCATCTACTGTTATGCCCAGAAAAACTGCCGAGTCTACAGTTTCAAGCACCTCATTTTCTAAGACGATGTTGGGTCCCAGATTTTTTACATTCAGCAAAGCGAACTTTATACATTTAGTTTTCTTAGCATTAAGAACTAAATTATTCGTGGTAAACCAATCCGTAACCATTGAGAGTGCACTGTTTACGTCGTCAAAATCTTGTCTATTCCTGTCTACTTTAAAGATAAGAGAGGTATCATCAGCAAACAGTACAACTTCACAGATACCCTTTAAATAGAACTACGTACCGCCACTCTCAGGTCTACCTCGGTCACCTCTGGAACGTAGGTGGTACTCGTAGTTTAGGGATGTCAGTGAAAACGGGCATTAATAAGTCTTTCAGGTGAGCCATGGCGGCCGTCGGTGGTTATTACAACCAGCCCACCTCCCTCCAGAAGTCTGCTGTTTTGTTGAAAACATCTGTGTAAGATTTGGGTGCCCCAAGGGTTTCCGTCCTAATCTGGGTGTTGCCTGTGCAGTCAACGAGGACTCGCGCAACGGTTCCCTCAGGCTTTATGCAAGCCCTGCATATTGAAGTGTTTTTTAGTGAGCCCGGTCATCAGGCTTTCTAGTCCAGGTGTAATAAACGTCTGGTTAGCCTACCATCTAAGGAAGACATTGCTTCCCTGGACGGCCTGCTGCCCGGTGTCGAGCACCAGCTCTCCGCGTGTGTGTGACATTCTGTAGCTACTTGCGTAGCTGGTTGAAGGGGATGGGCACGATATGCTCGGGTCAGTCATTGCAGTGTCACTGTGTTGTGGTGAGATGCCGTAACTCGTTCTAGTGCATTGACAATCTAGTGTTAGACTCGAGGTTATATGTTTTCCTTAAGGATTGGAGAACAAAGGCGCCATCGAAAAGTATACGCATAGGTAATAATAGGTAATACGGGCTGTTGTCCGCAACTCCACGTCAAAGCGCGTATTTTGCGTAACTAAGGCCACCAACGCTTTGGTGTTACAGACAATCTCGCGAGTATACTTATATGGGTTTTCGTACTCTCCTGGCCGCAATGGCTTACACGCCTTGTACAATGGCCACACACTCAGCCTGGTAGACGGTGTTGCCCATTCCCAGCGGGCCCAGTCTAAAATACATTCCTTCATTCACTGATAAACAACACACACCCCACTGCTAGGTCTAGCTTTACATTTCGCACAAAAGTCCCTTTTACAATGAAGTTTGCAGGGGACAGGAGTACTAAGGAAGGATTTTTGAAAAGTCATCTCATAAAGGAGTTAAATAGGAGATGATTTGCATGGAAATTTGTTTTCTTGGCGACGATGGCGGGAGTTTACCAGGTGCACAGTTTGTACCATAATAAAAGGTCCAAAATTGGGTTGTAATACAATTTAAACTTTGTCTTGACTGTATGATGACCAGTTTGTGATTTTGAGAGCTTGCTGTGGTCCTTAGCGCTGCGTAATTCGAAGCCTAGTGGTCCCGTGCGCTTGGCACCACGGCACGGCGCAGTTCGTGCGCAGCCTGTGGCGCCTGCGTAAGGAGCGCGAGCGGCACGCGCACTGCTATGTGTGGCACCCCTACAGTCCCGTTAAGTTCTACTGGGACTGCATGCAAGTGTTCTTCGTGTTCGCCGCCTTCCTCTACATGCCCGTGCAAGTCTTTATTACTTGTGAGTTCATAGTTTCTTTGAATCTACGGCATGTCGAAATCATACCTTGCCTTATATAAATGTTAGAATTTAGGTATATACCTTCAAGTGTCAAGTAATTAACACAATTACTTTTCTATTGTTATGAGGCTCGAATGAGTCTTCTCGTGGCACTGCGTGTCATAATCATAACAATACTATTAGCATCCGAAACAGAAATAAATAAAACGAGTAATATGAGTGAAAATGACCCTAACTCAAGTAAAAACAGTGATTTACGCGATAAGAAGATAACAAGTGTTTGATACTACCCAGCATACATCTAGAACGACCTGCGATCGAGTGCATTTTGAATCTTTATGCCAATAGGTCTCCCGCCGCAGAAATCACATCGGTCTTCAATGACAAAATACTAAAATTGTTACGTCGACCTAACGTACTGTATTTTACTTCCAGGCCCAGCTTCCTACGACTGGTTTATTTTGTTTACGGACGGCTTAGCATTCCTGAACATGTGCACTCAGTTTATCACCGGTTACCTCGATTATGAACACAAGATCATCATCCTTGACCCCAAAAAGATTTCAATACACTACCTCAAAAACAACTTCATTGCAGACTTAATTGGGTGTTTACCTTTACAGCTCATAGTACCTATCAGTGAGTGCCAATATCCAACCCACACAGTCATGTTTATATTTAAGTTGCTAAGAAGTATAACTTTGACCCAACAGTGGAAGAACGTCATCGGGCAGTTTCAACTATCCTACATCAGTTACGTGGCACTTAAAATATTGGTCATGTTTATAATGTTCTTTCATTGGATGACCTACATCCACTACCAGGTGCCAATACTGTGCTATCACTTATACGACAAGAACGACGCTTTAGTAGCATGGTTGAATCGATTTCAAAAAACGGATGTTGAACGGAGCGTTAGTCCAGTATTTCAGAAGTATACCACGAACTTCTATTTGGTGTGTGGTCTGGTCATAGGAGCTGGATACTACACGCCTCTAGACACACACTTCCTACCTGAGCTAATGCTGTCATCACTGTCGGAACTCATAGGTCTTTTGTTTCTTACATACTCGTGCTCTGCATTACTGCGGTTGTCAATGTACAGGCAGTACAAGTCATACTGCTTTAACGGGAAATCGAAGGAGTTGGAAGAGTACATGCAATTCATGCGATTGCCGAAGTACTTGAAGAGAAAGATTAGACTGTTCATAAACTATAAATTCAACGAGCACTTCTTCCACGAGGAGGCTATCCTGAGCACGATCAACGAGCAGATCAAGCAGGACATCAGCATGCACTGCTGCCAGCGCCTTGTCATGAACGTGCCCATGTTCCAGGATATGCCAGTCGCGCTCATCAACTCTATTATATTTAGTTTACGACAAGTCTTATTTATGCCTGGCCAAGTAAGGTTATGTTTATCTTGTTTCAAATAATGATGAGGTATTTTTTTTAAACTTCCCTATATTTTTTGCACGTTATCAGACAGTGGTGGAGTTCAACATGCCGGGTGAGAGCATTCATCTGATATCGTCCGGCACAGTCGCCGTTATGGACGCCTCGGGAAGAGAGGTTTGTGCCATAACTCTTTGCAACTACTGTTATTGTCTTGTTTTGATAGTGATTGGAAAATAATTATTGATGGATTTAATACTTCAGGTAGCACATCTCCGGGATGGCGCATTTTTCGGCGAGAACGCCCTGTTATCGCCCGGCGTGACGCGAACAACTACCATTATTGCGCTCGAGATTACAGAGATTTACATGTGAGTTCTAAGAAGTAACAATTTATAGTAGATATTATTGAACATCTTCATCATTGCAAAGACTGCTGGACGTAGACCGACCATGTGTCACCACATCCACCGGCCTTGTCGATCTTAGTTAAATATTAGGAGTAATTTCGGTGTTGTCATTCTACAGTACGCAGCCTCTAATATGGCACATCCAGTTTTAGAAAAAGATCGGCTTCGCGGATTGTCGTGTCTGTCATTCAGGATTACATACAACTCAGTGCATTTTGGGGTGACTTTTACAAATTGAAGCGTATGTTTACTCTAAGTTTCGTCTCTGAGCCTCATAGTAAATGCTCATTCTATTATTCGATGTGCAACGTTAACGGGCCGGTACTGAAGCTGGTGTTTAAAGCTAGGGTTTCTTAACACTGGGGGTGTCGATGCCGCCACATAGCTGTAAATTTACCGTCGAAGACACTGAAACGTTTTGTACTCGTTTGAAACTAAGTTCGTGTGTTTCCCTAGAGAACGTTTTCTAACACTCATAGTCAAATCGCGGTGCTTCTATTTTCAAGGCGGCCGTCTGCGGCCTTATGTGGCGGCCACCGCTGTGGTAGGACACCCCAAGCTTTATTGGTATGCTGCTACAGTAGAGCGTGTGTACAGCCTGGACGGCGCGTCCTTCCAGTCGTGCCTAGCACCCTACCCACATCTCAAGCGCCGCATGGAGGACGCGGCCGCGCGCCGCGGCACCAGCCAGCCACGCATGCGCCGTATGCGACCCTAGCGCCCTACCCACATCTCAACCGCCGCGTGGAGGACGCGGCCGCGCGCCGCGGTACCAGCTAGCCACGCATGCGCCGTATGCGACCCTAGCGCCCTACCCACATCTCAACCGCCGCGTGGAGGACGCGGCCGCGCGCCGCGTCACCAGCCAGCCACGCATGCGCCGTATGCGACCCTAGCGCCCTACCCACATCTCAACCGCCGCGTGGAGGACGCGGCCGCGCGCCGCGTCACCAGCCAGCCACGCATGCGCCGTATGCGACCCTAGCGCCCTACCCACATCTCAACCGCCGCGTGGAGGACGCGGCCGCACGCCGCGTAACCAGCCAGCCACGCATGCGCCGTATGCGACCCTAGCGCCCTACCCACATCTCAACCGCCGCGTGGAGGACGCGGCCGCGCGCCGCGTAACCAGCCAGCCACGCATGCGCCGTATGCGACCCTAGCGCCCTACCCACATCTCAACCGCCGCGTGGAGGACGCGGCCGCGCGCTGCGTCACCAGCCAGCCACGCATGCGCCGTATGCGACCCTAGCGCCCTACCCACATCTCAACCGCCGCGTGGAGGACGCGGCCGCGCGCCGCGTCACCAGCCAGCCACGCATGCGCCGTATGCGACCCTATAGCGCCCTACCCACATCTCAACCGCCGCATGGAGGACGCGGCCGCGCGCCGCGTCACCAGCCAGCACGCATGCGCCGTATGCGACCCTAGCGCCCTACCCACATCTCAACCACCGCATGGAAGACGCGGCCGCGCGCCGCGGCACCAGCCAGCCACGCATGCGCCGTATGCGACCCTAGCGCCCTATCCACATCTCAACCGCCGCATGGAGGACGCGGCCGCGCGCCGCGGCACCAGCTAGCCACGCATGCGCCGTATGCGACCCTAGCGCCCTACCCACATCTCAACCGCCGCATGGAGGACGCGACCGCGCGCCGCGGCACCAGCCAGCCACGCATGCGCCGTATGCGACCCTAGAGCCGTACCCGCCCCGTACCCATACGACACGGCCGCGGTTTATTTATTAATAAGTAAGGCATTTAATAAACTAAGTGTATCAATGGCGCGTAATTTAGTTATTCTCAAACACAAGTTCGAAGACAAAAAAAAAGTACGAAAATGATCGTGTCTCCTTGCCTACCCCTTTCGTAAAACACGACGGAAAGAACCCAGCAGAAACTTTTCACCCGACGTATACGGTATACCTAGAGACTTATTGAATCTTCTGTAGTAGGTAAGTATACGCAAAATAATCCAGATGAAACGGCTCTATTCAATGTACAGTAGCGTTCATAAGTGAAGTCTTAAAAGCAATAGATTGACACTTCGGTTTAACTTACGACCTTCTTATTATAAATAATTTCTATACTACAGACACACCCACTCGCATGTTTACAAATGATTGTATTTCATAAATTCAACCGTTAAAGTAGATAGCATGATACCTTAGCGGTTACCGTGCTTGAGTTAGCGCGTTTGTGCGTAGCGAGTCGCGGGTTCGAATCCCATGCGCGGTTATAGTCTTTTTGTTTTAAAAATCGCTTTTGACTATACTCTTGTTCTGTTCGTCTTGTTCACTAAACTCGTAAAACTCACACATATAAGCATTATACTCACAGAAACCTAAATAAATTTAAATGATATTAAGGTGCAGTTAACTTACGACTCATTCACCGCGACTTATAGAAGGGTGTTGGTTGATATTGTGCGCTAGTGAAGTGTGTTTAATCTATTAGCGGTGTTTAAAATGTATGCAAATTTAAATAAAGAAATGAAAGCGAATATTATTGCGTTGCACAAAACCGGACATAGTGTATCACAAATATCTGATGAAACCGGACTGAGTGTGAGTATTATGATTTAATTATTTTATTAAACATTTATCTAATTAAAGTATTACTGCTGATACTTGTAGTATTTTTTTTAAACGTTTTATAAATATTATAAGGTAAATAGAAGAAAAACATAAAAGAACAATGGCAGAAAAATAGTTGACAAAAATGTTAGCGTCTAGAAATGTCTTAATGCAAAAGGAGTTTAATTATTTTTCTATGATTTTTCAAACAAAAATGTATTTTAGTTAAAGCCGCAGAAAAAAGCATGCATTTTTGGGAATATCAAATGACTAAGTGAATAATATACACAATTTAAGAGTTGCCATTAGCTATATTCATACCATTCTTGTATAAACTTGTAAGTCCACATACAGGTTCAAAATATTCTTTTAAGTTATGTTCGAAAATTAGTTCAAAATTACTTCCTGCAATTATTTATTTGGTGCGTCAATCATAATACTGTGCAACAATTCTTAATGTTATGGCAACACTAAGGTTACGTTCCGAGATACGATAATATCGATTTGAGCGCGCTCACACTCGTTCCGCATTGGCGTGAGCGCGATAACGAAGTCCCGCGAATCGTCATAGATGCGCCATCTTGCGATAACGCCGACCATGAGTTAAACTAATATCACCGTGAGCGCTGTCAAAAATGACAGTTGTGCTGTTTATTATTAACTTAGATTTATTTGAAGTAGTGCTTCTATCTAAGAAGAAGAAATGTGTGGTGTATACAAGTTTAATATGGTGAATAAATGTTTTAACGTTGAATGAACACTTTTATCGTGATCACGAGCGTTCCGTATTGATGACAAAAAATGACGATTTTTAGCTGTCAGAATCGTGAAATCAAACTCGGAACGCAAAATATCGCCCTTATTAAAATGAACTGTCACTGTCAACTGTCAAGGAAAGCAGTCTGTCACTGATGCTCCTGCGCTTTTCGTGGCGGTTGTGTTCGTGTTCTTTTTGTTCTTTTTATTAGTTCTATTTGACTTGGATTGCTTACGGACAGACATTCGCTTTGCTTTGTGTGACCTATGCGTGCCTAAAGGAATCTGATCTAGCTCTTCTATGTTTTGACATAAAACATAACCTAAAAAAGTTCAAATTGAAATATCTTTTTTTGGAAGCCTTCTCAGGACAAAATTCTTTTATATAGTTACTCAGAGACTGACGCTTAACATTTTCAGATATTTTTGACAAATAGACGCTACCATTTCTTCTCAACTAATTTTATGTATGAACGTCTGCCATTGTTCTTTCTAAGTTTTATTTCCTGGATTATTGAACGATGAAAATAATAATAATTTATATTTTAAATAATTTTATTTCTTAATAGTAATACAGTCATTTTAGTATTTTGATTACTAGCTTAACAGAAACCCTTTTTTATTTTAGTGAAATACTGTGAGTCGGTGGGTTAAAAGATATGAGGAAGGGTAGCCTTGCCCGTCGAAAGCAAAGTGGAAGACCCCGATTCATAAAAGAGGCGCGGCGGCAGCACATGTTCAGCGAATATGAAACAAGTGGTTTCAAAACGACAAGACCGTTTGCCGAATTATTCGACGCATCTTTACGAACCGTGCGCCGTGGACTCCACGCAGGTCTGCATCATCGAAAACCAGCTCAAAAACCATATTTAACGGAAAAACATTAAGTTACAAATTACAAATATTTATTGATTTTAGTACTATTCAAATAATATTGTGTCATATCCGTAATCTGGGTTATTTTGAGGTTTAGTTTCAATCTTCTTTAAACGACTTCCAAAAAAGGAGGAGGTTATATGTTCCACAGCATGTATATTTTTTTATGTATGTTACTCGATTTCTCCCCCATTTGAGGACCGATTCTCAAAATTATTATTTTAAGTATTTGAAAGAGTATACTCCTGAGGTAGTCCCATTGGCACCAAGTCAGGATATGATGATGGAATCCCAGGGAAATCGAGGGCCACAATTTTTTTAGGTATTAACAATGTTTTTCATTTATTTTCTAAAGCTATTGAGACATTTGTGTATGGTCATCATCATCTCATGACGCTAAGCTTATGAAGGAAGGTACAACTCTTTAACGGTTAGGAGTTAGGTGGAGGTTCGGGCATAACTCCGTCATAAGACCGATTTGCAAAATTCTTTTTTTGTTCGAAAGGGGTTTATTTCGAAATGGTCCCATTTAAATTTCATATAGATCGGATGATGCATTTCGGAGACGGACACCGGAACTCTTCGAAAAATGACAGCAAATTAAACGAGATTGCTGCTATAGCATAAATATGCATTTTTTTGACCCCATGGATGATGAAATTGCGAATTGGTGTGGGGTAGGTAGGTACTATAACTAAAAAGTGAAAAATAAAAACTAAAAAAAAAAAAAAAAAATTTGCAACTTCCTAAAAGCACTAGAAATTGAAAAAAAACTTTAATTTCGGAAGGCAGTACAAGAACTTAATAAAATACATATCCAAAGTCACCGACTTCCGAAATTAAATTTATTTTTCAATTTCTAGTGTTTTTTGGAAGTCGGTTGTTTTTTTTTTAAGTTTTTTTTTCGTAATGAAAATGAATACTTAGGCTATACCATATACACGGTACACCTGATACCAAACACTACATATTAGCATTATACACTCATAGACACACACATACACAGACACAGGCGCCTTGATTAACTTTTTGTTGATAGTTTCTTTTTAACTTACTACCCTCAAAATTATAATAAGTTTGGAGTTTTAAATCTCCTTATTTACATATAACACTGTATTGTAATATCATATTTTGTTAAGTAAAACTTTCTGTTCTTCAGTGGGGTGGGGACCTGGTGATTTGTAATACAGGCTTTTTCGCCTAACTCAGACACCAGCTAGCTCCTCACATAAAGTAGCTAATTGGTGAACTAAGAAAATCAGGTTATTGTATCTTAGTAATATAATAATATAATAAGTTGTTTTATTTCTCCTTGCAATGACAAACTTATTCTAGGTTTCACATATTAAGTATTTGTTTTCTTAGTTAGCTATGTGAGGAGCCAGCTGGTGTCTGAGTTAGGCGAAAAAGCCTGTATCTTAGTAATATGATAATATTGTGCTGTAATTTGTAATCACTTATTATTCTTAATCCTTTATTTAAATAACAATAGGTATTTATGTAATAAGAAAATATTATTTCATTTTTATTCTCGTACTTTTATTAATTTGAAGATAATTTTGAATGTTGTTAAAATTTGTGTAAAATTACGTAGGTTGAAAATGAGAATGTCTGTTTGTAAATATAGGTACTTATCTTAATAATTATACTATCTGAAGAAAGTTTTTTTTTTAAGTCTGGAACTCTTAATTCAAGTTGTGAAAATTGGATATTCCGTTTAGAAGATATGAGCAAAATTCTATAAAAGAAATGTGAAAACCTGCATTATTTACATTTTAATTATGTCCTAGAAACTTTATTCTCCTTCTCTATTTCCTTTTCTCTTTCTCGTCACGCACGCACTGTTGGCTGACAGTATCAACTTTTCGACAAATTGGTTGATACCATCTTACGGCCAATTCTACCATCGCTCATTGGTCAAATCATATAACGCGCGCTTCTCCCGCTTCTTGTTACACACTTCTGTCCCTTTTTACGAAATCTCTCCCACAAATTGCAGAAAAGCGCCAAGATGTCACACATAAAAAAAAATTGTTCCATAAATTTTGATCTCGTGGGAATTGCAGTTTTGTATGAAATAGCAGAATGTATGTGTCGAGTATGCACTCACCCCGAGCCGGATGACCGAGTTGACGATGTTGGCGGTCCAGGCCGCCTCCACGCGCAGCAGGTCCTGGCGCGTCTCGGCGCTGAAGTAGCGCGGGCCGGGCGCGCACGCGCCGGCCGGCCCGGCCGCCGAGCTCTGCACCAGGAAGCAGTGCTGGCGCCAGTCCACCGTCTCGCTCTCCTTCACGGTGCGGAACATCGTCTGGTACACTTTGAGGGTCTCGGGACACTTCGCTAGCTCGGTTATGTTCATCTGGGAAATAAAGGTACGGTTAGAAGATTCGTAGTGAATTGAATATCAGTTTTAAGGTTGAATGACGGAAAAAGAATCAGTCCAACTTAGAGAGAGGTCTATCCGGCAGTCGATTGCGATATATTACGTTGACTTAATCAAGAATTTTATGTAAACTAAAACAAATAATGGGTCTAATCGTCGCAAGCGCAATTGCTGAGAAGACTGTCAGGCAAAGCGTGTTTGGGATTTTTCATACAAAAATTAAATCTGGCTTTATACCCGATTGATAGATATTGTAGACGCCAGTCTACAATATCTATCAATATATGAAATTGAAAACGGGGTAAGGGGGAACATTGACCATCTCTGTGCCCCATGTCAACCTCACCTGCTCGTGGTGCATCCTGCTGAATAACAAAGGAGGCTCTGACAACCGACAAATGGCGGAATAAACATTATTAATACTTCGCAGCTAAATGGCGCAGACTAGGGACGGGCAGCACCGTCACTAGTGCGAAAAGTTGGAATCTGCGATCGCCAACCCGCATGCCCAGCGTGGCGATTATGGGCAAACCCTTCAATGGCAAGCCAAATCCAACTACAGCCCCCAATTACTATTCCTGATTATGGCGGCCGCCACGGTAACGGCAAGGTAGGGGTTGCGCAGGATTCCCGGGTTACGAATGGCCGCCAAACCTAACTGACCTTGGCGACGTATAACGGACGCACGTTATGGCTCGACGAACACCTAGTGCAGTTAGAAGAGCTCGGAAAAATAAAGTGGCACATTCGTGGGTTGCGTGAAGTCCGAAGAGAGGGGGAGGACACAATAACCCTTGAATCTGGCATCCCAAGGCGGAGTCGGATTCTTGGTCCACAAATCCCTTTGTGATAACGTTGTAGAATTCTCTAGTGTCTCGAACAAGGTAGCGTACCTCGTAATCAAACTAACCATAGCCTCAAGGTGGTTCAGTGTTTACGCACCGACCTTGGCACACTCGGATGACAAAGTCGAGGAAATGTTCGAGGACATTTCCAAGGCCTTGCATTCCACCACTAGGGCCCACTACAACATGGGGGATGCTAAAGTACAGAATTGCAACGAATCAGTAGTAGAACCCTACGGGTTTGGAAGCAGAAATCATCATAATTAAATAAATCATAACTCATAAATCATAGGGGACAAATGCTTGTCAACTTCCTTGATAAAGAGGGACTTTTCTTGATGAACGGCCCCAAAGGAAGTGGACATGGCGAAACCCCGACACTATGACGAAAATTGAGATAGGCTTCATCATAACTAATAGAAAGCATATATTCAGAGACATCTCGGTGATCAACAGTTTCAATGCCGGCAGTGATCACAGACTTGTTCGAGGCTCTCTGAATATCAATTTCAAGCTCGAGCGAACTCGTTTGATGAAGTCTAGGCTCCGTCCAAATATGCTCCAAACTATGCTAAGATTTGAAGCGTTCCAGTCACTCTTAGAGAACCGACTCGCTGCCGTGGAAACCACAAATGACATCGACCAGGCCCTCGAACAAATGGTGGAAATCCTCAGGGAGGAAGGTATGCGATTTTGCCCTCCAAACTTTCGGAAGAGCCTGGACTGGAGCTTATGACGGAACGATGTGAATAAACCTGTCACTTCGTCAGAACAACGAGCACTCAACAATAATATTAGGACCTAAAAAAAAGTTTAAAACATAATTAGTCATAAAAACAACAATTAATTATTTTATATTACGACGCGACCTCCGACGCTCCAATACACGTTTTGTAGAGGAAACGATTGAGCAAAATCGGGGGTCGAAAGTGTTCGTCCAATCACTTGGGAGGAGCCACCTGACTAAGTTGACCAAATCTAGTGGGGATGTCATCGTTTCGAAGCCGGAGATCTTAAGCTTAAAAATGAAAAAGCCCCTGGTGAGGACGGGACCATTACGACCGACCTCCTGAAAGCGGGAGGAAGTCCTGTACTGAAAGTGCTTACGGAGCTCTTCAACTTTGTCCTGTTCTCTGGGAAATCTCCAGAAGCGTGGCGAAGGAGCGTGGTCGTACTTTTGTTTAAAAATGGGAATAAAAACCCTTCTAAAGAACTACAGACCCATTTCGCTCCTAAGCCACGTATATAAACTGTTTTCAACAGTCGACACGAATCATCTAGCGCGGAGACTCGACGAGTTTCAGCAACCGGAGCAGGCCGGGTTTCGAGGAGGACACAGCACCATAGACCACATCCACACAGTGCGGCAAATTATACAGAAGTCCCAAGAGTATAATCGCCGCTGTGTCTTGCCTTTGTGGACTATGAGAACGCTTTGGACTCTATCGAGGCGTGGTCTGTTTTGGAGTCTCTGCAGCGATGCCAAATCGACTGGCGCTACATCGTTTTTTTTTTTTGTTGGAAATCATCAAATAACTTCTCCCGCTCTGGGTGGAGCAGGAGGTCAGACTTTTACTGACTAAAACCCACCCGTGTTCCCTCAGTAGCCCGTATGCCAGGGGCTGTGGTATCTCTTTCGAACAAACCCGCACCCCTGGCAGGCATCGGCCCTTGCAGGCCCCATCATTTTTGTGCTGACATCTTTTGAGGCGCGCGTGGAACACAACGCGCCGTCGACTTGGGCTTGGTCCTTACCGGACAGCGAGCTACCCATTAGTCGCCGTTCGTAAGCTCATGCCTACGGTGGCCGGAAATCGGCCTGGTATTCCCGACGCCCAGGGCATCTCCGTATCCTGCGGCGGCTAGGGTCGCGAGGGCGCATAGACTGCCTCTCCCTCACGTGCGCCGCCTCCCTCTTCGCGAGTATCACTGCTTCGCTGAAGGAGGTGACGGCTACCCATGCCCTCTCGCTCCGTACCATGGTACGGAGCGAGAGGGCATGGGTAGCCGGCCTGGACCAGGGCCGAACGCGAGAGATCGCCGCCGCCGATCGCCTCCACGAGGACACGGCGGTGCTCCGCCCAAGCCGGGCAGACCGCCACCGTGTGCTCCACCGTGTCCTCAGGGCGATCTTCGCAGTGGAAACACCCGGGCGTTTCCTCCCGCCCTATTCGAAACAGGAACCTCCCGAAACAGCCATGTCCGGTGAGGACCTGCGTCAGGCGGAAGGTGAGGACGCCATGCCGCCTCTCAAACCACTCCTCAAAGAGGGGACTTACCGCCGCAATCGTGGCGTGCCCATATACATCAAAGTGCTGAGATGTATTTATGAAAACGCGACAATGACCGTCCAAACTCAGGACCAGCGAACTGAACATATCCCCCAGCGTCGAGGAGTGAGCCAAGGGGACGTTATTTCCCCAAAATTGTTAGCCAACACATTGGAGGATGTGTTCAAAACGCTAAACTGGGAAGGACGCGGTATTGATATCAACGGCGAGTACATCTCACACTTGAGATTTGCAGATGACATCATCATACTGGCTGAATTGCTGCAGCGCTTGCAGCAGATGCTGAACGACCTAGTTGATTGATGAACAATAAGCCCAAAAACATCATCGTTAAATTAACTTCACGTATACCAATGTCCTTAGTGCCCATCGGTAATGCAGGGGACTTGCCACAGACCAAGTTGGTGTTTCAGGTTTGCAACTCATACCAGCATTGAGCACATTGTGGTGCAATTGCCAAACTCAAGTCGAGGTAAGTGCCAAATTATTGCTGCAGTATATTTACCACCAAAAACGCCAGAATTTGCTTATATGCTGAATAATATTTTGATCTTCTGGATTCACTGCTTGGCGACACAAACAATGATAATTTCTAAGTGGTAGGCGCTCATCAATTTATTAGAATTCCGAATCCAGGTGGGAGAATATTGGACTTGGTTATTGGTAACGGTGATTGCAATGTTTTTAGAGCCACAGACTATTTACTACAGCTTGATAGCCACCATCCTCTATTCAATGTTTTTATTTCTCGAAGTGTACCATACAATTCGATGTCCCGCAAGATGAGTAAAAAATATAATTATTACAAGGCAAGTGATGATTACATAAATGGGGATTTGAAAGAGATTGTTGGGATGAAGTTTTAGTTAACCAAACCATTGACGATACCTTGAGCACGTTTTATAACATTGTTTTCTGCATTAATAAAAGACATGTTCCATTGATTAATTGTAGGATCTTTAAAATTTCCGATTTGGTTCTCAAAATCGCTTAACATATTTATAAAAATAAAGCCAAAGCTTGGGTAAAATGGAAGATGTATCAAAACATTTCAGACTACGAGCAGTTTTCAATTTACCGCTCTAGATTCCACGTTGAGTGCAAAAACTGTTACAGAAAGTACATTGCGTCTGTAGAAGATAGTATCCGGATTAATGTTAAGCATTTTTAAATGTTCTTTTCTTCCCGCAAATCTTCTACAAGCTTCTCTTCTATCATGCATATAATAAACATTCAGCCAATAACCCTGAAGACATCTGTAATCTGTTTTCCAGCTTTTTTAAGAGGTTTTAATTCTGCTATCCTAAATGTTACTTCCGGTGCTCCACAGGGCTCTATGCTGAGTCCTCTTTTGTTTGGTTTGTTCATTAATGACATAGGGATATGTTTTAAAAATTCTAAATTAACACTATATGTCTTTTAACTTTTTTGCAGGAAGACATAAATAGATTTTCTGCATATTGTATAAAAAATTAACTTAAATCGAGCATATCCAAATACCGTTTCAGTCGTTTTACTAAAAACAAAAACGTAATAAAACATGCATATTCATTGAACAATACAGATCTGGCAAGAGAAACAGTTGTTTCGTGATCTTGGTGTTTTGTAAACTCCATCTTGATGCTCATGTTACTAAAATTGTGAACAATGTTTTTCGTATGTACGGTTTTTTTATGAGATTGACTCAGGAATTTAAACGCCCTGGTGCTTATTTATACCTATATAAACCGTTGGTTAGGTCTCAGTTGGAGTGCGCGGTCCCAGTATGGAATCCCTTCTATAAAAAATATTACAATATGATAGAAAAAGTACAACACAAATTAAAGGCCATGCATTACCGTTGTTGCCGTGCGTATGCAACTTACTAAACAACTATAAACTTCGGAACCTTAAATCTAGACGTGTTAGAATCGACGTTTGTGTTTTATTTATGTAACAATTCATATGATTGTATAGATATAAGCAATAGAATAAGTTATGCAGTACCCAGAACAACTGTATGTCGAGGTGTGCGCGTGTTAGACTATTTATTTTGATATTGCAACATTGTTTGGTGGATAATGTCATCTGTTACATTACCGAAGCGTTGAACAAATGTAGAAGTACCTAATTTTACTACATGTTTACAAAAATAACTATTTTAACTTTTGAAAATAACGTGGATGTTGTTACTATAATGATTACGTAGTATTTAATTATACTTGTATTTTATTTAAGGTTTTCAATATAACACGCCGATTTAACCGTATAGTTCGGAAGCGCCCCCGAAGGGACCCGAACACACGAACCTCCGTCGGCTCGGTAGCGGGTCCCAAAGGACCCAGGAATCACGACGTACGACAGCCTAAATTGATCATGTGAATAAATTTAATACTACCCATCAAATCTTATAAATCTGCGTTAAATAAGGGAGTTGGATAAAAAACTCATAAGTTAACCCTCCTAAATCTTTCATATTTAGTGCGCAAGTTTATTAATTCACCTTTTTAAAATGTAAGTCTGTAAATGCGATAATCGCCATTTTGGGGACGGTGGTGTTCGAGGCTAAAAACATAAAAACTGGAGATTTCAAACATCCAAACTCCATCGCGGGGCAGTGGCAGCATACATCATTTAATTACTTGACAAATTTATCCATTGTTCAAGTTACATGAGTGGTGGTAATGAAGTTTTTTGATTTCCAAAGTCGAAGTTTCGCGCCAATCGTGCGTGTTTACATTTTACTTTTCACAAATAAAGCACACACAGATGTAGTTGCGTATTTAAATGTGACAAATAATATTTGAAATATTATGAAAAATATGAAAATGTCCAGATCTTAACGTAATATTCAAACACAAGTCCAAAATCACGTAATATTCATTACCACTACTCAATTTGTGTACAAAATCGCCGACCATTTTTGTTTTTTTTAATTGTAAAGATGTCCGAAAGCGATTGTGCCAAACGATTTTTTTTTATTTCGATCGACTCGATTCATTCGTATGTCGAATGTCAGAAATCGATACTTACTTGGAAATTGCAATAAAATTGGTTTTAAACATTAAATGCAATAAACATTGTTTATATTAATGTTTTATACGTTTCTAATATAATTTTGATATTTTTCGAATATCATATTGAAACCAAGTCAACAGTCAGGAGTGTCAGGACCTATGACCATAGGTACCTACCTCAATTCGCGCTGAATTGTTTCTCGATATGAATTCAAATTCGGAATCCGCTCGCTGTTCAAAATTATTTTATTTAATTGTTGTGAATTTCGTTTTTGATACTTTTTGAAAGTTTGCTACAGAATGCCCAGTATACATTTTAGGTAAAATCAAAATCAAAATCAAAATCAAAATATTTTTATTTCATATAAACCTGCATGGGCACTTATGAAACGTCAGAAGCTAGGTGCTAGGTAGGTTTAGCAATATTTTGTTTGCGAATGATAATAAATTCATTTTCAAACTGAAAAACAAAGTTCATTCTACAGTTTGTCTATAAAGTCGTGACATTAAATGATGGCGTTGCTAACATACATGTAGCAACCCTATATAGTGTGACCAAAATGATTTTGATACTAGCAGTTCGTTCAAGTAAAGTGAGTAAATAAAAGACACATTATACAGACATATTTTGTTTTAGTTTTATTTACAGTAGGTTAGCCTATCTCCAGCAGTGGACGTCTTTCGGCTGAAATGATGATGAGGTACCTCTGCTTATGAAAAGTTTTACCAAGCATTTTTAATTGAACCAGAATGAATATATTGTAGTAAAAAAAAACTAATATTAATCACTCTCACTCATCATCGGATTCCAAATATTCAGCAGTGCGCAGTGCACAAATATTAAAATCATCCATTTCTTTCTTTGGCCTGCCTTTCCTGTGTTTCCCAGGAGTTTCGAATTTGCCATCATTCTTATAACCTTCGTTCACTATCCGCCTAACTGTACTCTCTGATTTTCCTGAAAAAAAGGAAAAAAAATTGTAATGGAATGGAAACAATAACTTATTGCCATGAAGTAATTAATTCAAATTGGTAGAAACCTGAATGGACTGAGTTGTACCATCCTAATGTATCAAAAATTATAGTCATACTATAATATGATCTATTTACAATGTCAATCTAACCTAAAAATGTACAATGTAAACAATGCCTTTTTTGGTCTCCAAATCGTAAATTCAGTAAATTTGTAACTTCAGACAGGTTAAAAATAAACAATAACACGATTACATACCCGTCATAGATGCTGTTCGCCCATAAATATCATCCAAATCCCACAAAATTCGTCCAGCTTTGTGCTCCGCGAAACATCGCTGGAAAACTTTAAAAATCACTTCCCGCGTGCCACTCCGATTTACTTTACTCATTTTTTAAAGTTTTCTGCGCAGTTTGGTCTTGCAATTTAATCGAAACAATGAGAAATACAAAAGGAAAACTTCCACAACTCAAACCCGATGACTGCATTGACAGCTGACGTACTAATGTTTGGTGTTGCCAGACATATGATTAATGTTAGTTCCTCAAACATTCATGTCACGACTTTATAGACAAACTGTACGCTTGTAGTCGGTTACAACTGACAACCGTAGCATTAACTTTGTTTTTCGTAGTTATAGAATTAATTATTAAATTCCCATATCTCAATAACAATTGGCTTAACAATCAAAGTCACTTAGAAAAACGTTAATCACCTAAAACCCCACACGCTTATGTGCATAGACTTTTTTTTTTCCCGGTTATATGTATGGGGAATGCCACACCTAATTAGTTTATCATAATTTCACTACACGATTGTTCTGCGGTGCAAAGAATGGGTACAACTTCTTTAAAATCATCGATATAATGTACAGACGCCAGCACATCGAGCTACCCCAAATGTCAAATTTCCTCAATTGAACATAAACCTTAATCTTATGTTTTAAAGTTGAAAATCTATAATAGAAATTTTACAGATTGGGGTAGCTTGATGTGCTGGCGTCTGTACTTAAATAGTTTCCGAGAGAAATGGCTGTATGGCACATGGACACGGGCGGGTCATGACAAAATTAAGGGTTCCGTGTTTTAGAGATTTTGGGTATAGAGTTAACAATCGATATGAACTTCCTACGAGTATCGAGGTGGCCTTGCACAAGTCCGAGGCCATGTGGTTTCATGGTCCTCGGAATGCGCCACCGACGGGTTCCCAAATAACGGTGGGAGGGGTTCACATCGGCGTCGAGTCGACGATGAAGTACTTGGGACTCGTCCTCGATAGCCGGTGGAACTTCGCGGAGCATTTCCGCCGTTTGGCTCCCAGACTCGAGCGGGCCGGGGCTGCGTTGAAGCGGCTCTTGCCCAATCTAGGGGGGCCAAACGCCTCCTGCTGGAGGCTCTACGCGGGGATCGTGCGGTCCATGGCCCTATACGGGGCGCCGGTGTGGGCGCCTATATTGAGGGGCCAACCAGCTCACCGGTTGAGGACGTCCCATAGGGTCATGGCGATCAGGATGATCCAGGGATATCGCACGATCTCCGGCGAGGCGGCAGGCCTCCTTGCCGGATTACCGCCATGTGATCTGGAGGCAAAGGTCCTCGCGCAAATATGGGAGTGGCGCGAGGAGGCCAAACGCCGGGGCGTAAGTCCGCTGCCGCAGGAAATCGCGGCACAGCGGACAGAGCTCCGGCGGGATCTCATGGTGACATGGAGAGAGCGATTGTCGCAACCCAGTGCTGGGCACGCCACAATTGCGGCGGTAAGTCCCCTCTTTGAGGAGTGGTTTGAGAGGCGGCATGGCGTCCTCACCTTCCGCCTGACGCAGGTCCTCACCGGACACGGTTGTTTCGGGAGGTTCCTGTTTCGGATAGGGCGGGAGGAAACGCCCGGGTGTTTCCACTGCGAAGATCGCCCTAAGGACACGGTGGAGCACACGGTGGCGGTCTGCCCTGCTTGGGCGGAGCACCGCCTTATCCTCGTGGAGGCGATCGGCGGCGGCGATCTCTCGCGTCCGGCCCTGGTCCAGGCCATGGTACGGAGCGAGAGGGCATGGGGAGCCGTCACCTCCTTCAGCGAAGCAGTGATGCTCGCGAAGAGGGAGGCGGCGCACGTGAGGGAGAGGCAGCATATGCGCCCTCGCGACCCCAGCCGCCGCAGGATACGGAGACGCCCTGGGCGTCGGGAATCCCAGGCCGATTTCCGGCCACCGTAGGCATGGGCTTGCGGACGGCGAGTAATGGGTAGCTCGCTGTCCGGTAAGGACCAAGCCCAAGTCGACGGCGCGTTGTGTTCCACGCGCGCCTCAAAGAGATGTCAGCACAAAAAGTGATGGGACCCGCAAGGGTCGATGCCTGCCAGGGGTGCGGGTTTGTTCGAAAGAGACACCACAGCCCCTGGCATACGGGCTACTGAAGGAACACGGGTGGGTTTTTTCCTCCTGCTCCACCCAGAGCGGGAGAAGTTATTTGATGATTTCCCACCCAAAAAAAAAAAAACTTCCTACGAGTATTGATTTAAGATATTATAATTTGGAATAGCTGCATATTAAAATCCAGATTGTCCATCTTATTTGATGGCAGCACTATCCCCCGAAAACCATGCCAAAAATGGTCCAATTGTAATAGCCTCCATCTTGGATTTTGATTTTCGGTCTCAGCACCTATCCCAGAAAACATAAATACCGTTAATAAAAGTTAACCTTAAAGTTTTTTAACCGAAATACTTAAAAAAAATTATGAAAATAGACCATTAGGCACAGTAGTTTCGGAGATAAGGGGGGGGGGGGGTGCTTATATCCGATTAGATGTTATTTAAAATTAACAAATACATACATATTAATTTGAGAAACCAACAAAGTGATCAAACATGTATTAAAGATATGTATGTCACACTGTACCTACATCTTGCAAAACTTTTTTTTAAATTTTATTTTTTTCCCCAAAGTAAACCCCTCATCCAAAATTCATTTATATACGTTACACGTCTGTGTTTGGGTCACAGAATTTTATATGTGTCCTACCTTTCAACTTAATCGGTCCAGCAGATTACAAACAAATTGGCCGTACTGTAACACACGGACATACCGTTTTTCATTCGGACGTACCGAACCCTAAAAAATTACATCTCTATCCTCACTGCACGTGTCTATAAAATAATTAATAAAAAAAAACAATGATTTAAAATCATAACAGTTTTTATTCATTTTCAACATTTTTTTTCAAACCTATTTAATTGCGAGTATCGATTAGACTGAATACAACTTTTGAATCGAAATAAAAAAAATGGTGGCCGGTCAGCACTAAGAAGTGCCTTGTTGCAACACAATTTTTAGTATTTTTTGTCAATTTTTGATCGTGTTTTTATGTAGTTTAGGTATGAATAATGGTGAAAGTAAGAATGCAGAGCGAATTATTATATATTTATTTTGTCCTTTTGCATATTTTCAGCAAGAGAGAAGGCTATTAATGTACATATTGTCAGCGAATTTATGATGCCTACGGTTTGGAGAGGTGTAGTAATACCTATTTTATACAACTTTCGCAGTAGACTGACGCAGATTGACCGGCCTCAATATATAATTAAAGATATTTGTCACAAACTTATTGTATTATAATAGGCGTGGTAACATATTTTTCTTAATAAAACCGAATGCTGAAAGTTGATGTTAAATCCTGAAATTCATGGCGTAATTTGCAACATCCCGCCGAGTCAGCTGATGTGTCATATGTCAAAATCTTGTCGAGCAGAGAGGTTAAATGACTGGCACAATTCTGTCAGTTCAAATTGATACTTTTAATTGTTTTAAATTATTTCACTACTTATCCTTTGTTTATTATCTGTGTAAGAAGTTATTAAGCCAAAATGTGTGACAATCCGTAACTTGGTCAAAATGGCGGGAAATGTTGAACGTAAATTGACATTGGAAGGATATAAAAAGGATTGTAATTATGTTATCGGGTGAATTGCTCGGAAGATGTTCAGTTGGTTAGTCCTAGTGCCGTTGTGTGGAATAGATCGACCAGATGTTATGTAAGTTATGTAATTTAATATGATACCATGATTATTGCTTATATAACAAAGTTGTTGTATTAATGCCGAGTTATCTTGGACAAAGGTCCAGGAGTTGTAATTAAATGTATGTAGAATAATTCACAGCAATGTAAGAGATGTGTTGATGGAATATATCAATACTGTTTCCATGGAGTTTCTTGTCCTTCTTCTCCATGAAGGCCTAGCTTTGGAAGGGACGACTAGCTTTCTGATTAAATATTGACAAGCCTAATTAAAATAAATGTTTAGTCTTGTTTTTCTGTGCTTTACTTCATGAAATTCTTTTCCTACAAACCATATTCATAAGAACATTGATATACAATAAATAAGCAGTAACCATTCTGACATTCAAACATTGATATTTGTTTTATATACACATTTATATATTCATATACCCACTCATAACCTAACACGCGCACGACCGCTGTTTGCTGTAACCTGTTGTCGATCAAGGTCGCGAGCACCCCTACGGCGTTTTACCACGCAGTTCAATAAGATTTTCCGGGATATCGAGTTCTGTGCTGTTTCCGCTGGCAAATTTCGAAGGATTACGTTTAAAATTATAGCAGAATTGGGTAAATAACAATCGTAAATTCATACTTTTCATTAAAATATCTTCTTTCTGGTTTTATTCTTTTCACTTGTATTAGTTCCAGATTCGTTTTATTTTATGTTTAATTATACTCTCTATTCAATATTATATTATTTATGTCGCACGCCGTCCGTGTTTGTTTAAGTTTTTATATTATGTGGAAAATGTTGGTGGTTATACATTTGTACTCCCATTTTAGTTTTAAGTTCTATACCATAATACCGAGAAATGTGTGACCGTTTATTTTCCCAAATAAACTAAAATAATAATTTCTGAACATTGAGACTGACTTTGTTTCGGTGTATTTTCTCAGAGTGGTCAGGAAACGCCGACCTCATCTTTAAAATATGATTGACATGTAAAATTGTTTGTAGAAACCTACGGACAGCAATATAATTATTTATTTAAGTCATCATCATCATCAGCCTTATAATGTTCCCACTGCTGGGACACAGGCCTCCTCTCAGTGAGAGGGATTGGGCCGTAATCTACCACGCGGGCCTAGTGCGGGTTGGTAGATGTCACATGTCTTCTAATTTTTGGTTCTAGGACATGCCGGTTTCCTCACGATGTTTTCCTTCACCGTTTCGAGAGCAGTGTTGATGAAATAATTTACACAAAGTAAAGCGCCTGTCTGGGTTCGAACGCACGACCTACAACTCGTAAGTCGCAGCCGTTACCACTTGGCCACCACTGCTGCTTATTTAAGTACATAAATAAAATATAATTTAAGATATCGACCCAGCCTTTTGACAAATTCAGGCGTTATGTTAATTATTATTACTTTATTTCAAAGCATTAATTAAAGAACATTCATATTTGTATTACTAAGCACTTAAGAACTAAGCTGGTGAACCACAAAAATAAAAACAAACGTAATCAAATAGACAGGTGGAGTCTAACTACCGGTCCGCTATTTCTTTGAGCATGCTGTCACAGCTCGCTCGGATACGGTACAATATGATAGCCGCTCGCTTTCTCGTGATGGTATGAAAGCTATTAATAGCCTCGATAAACATGCGTGACGCACTACAGCATCTCGACAGCCCCAAAAACATCCTAAAAGCACTATTATATTGTACAGGAAGGGCATTGAGTCAAATTGAGTGTCGACTGAGTACAGCTGATGAACAGGAACACGAATAACACGATTGTCAGTATGCCCTGAACATTGTGCACATTGCCTCACTGTTTAAACCTGCGAGCCAGCATGTTCCCACGGACAGCCAACGTATATAGATCTTTAAAAGTTACCGGCGGCACATCGAACAGCATGACGTCAGTCCCCTTGAGCAGCAGGAACTTGGGGCGGTACGTCTGCCACGCCTGCTGGCCCTGCACCACGCCCTCGTGCACCCAGCCCATGTACTCGATGCGCTCGCCTACGCCGAAGTGACGGTTGAATAGCTTCATCTGTCAATTAAATAGTATTTAATACATTTATTTGTCACAGAAAAACGTGCATACAGAATTTACGAGATACATGAAAACATGAAACCGACACTGCCGCACGACCTGACTATGACAAAAAAGCTTTCATTCAGCACGATGCTGTGCTATGAGACCCACAGCACAACTCTAATTAAAAATAATAATTTATCAGCCGCCAGGGTAAGAGATATAATCCGGTATATGGTAGCTCTACAGTGCATAGTACTAACAATAATTGTGCTAAACAGTTATACACCGTGACATTTTTGTCGTCTTACAACGGCAGCCCACTTCTTGAATGACTACAAAACATTTAAATTAAATTAAATAAATTTAGACCAGGGCTGAAACCCTCGAAAATAGTAAAAAGTAAAAATATATTATAGTAGAATGAAACCCATTGGAAGAGAATATAACAAAAATGTTGTTTTGTTGCGTCAAGCAGCGCCATCTATCGACTTGCCACAAATCTACAATGGAGTGGAGAGTTGCTCGCTCGCAACAGGTTCGAGAAAGGTCAGGCACCCGCGAAATGACTATAAAACCTCCGCGCTAGAGACATGAAGAACTACAGGATAGTGCGTACGTTACTTCGTTCGTTCTTTTTACCATTTTCAAAGGTTTCAGCACTGGCTTATACGTATAATGAATGTTCGGAAACATAACACTTCGAACAAATTTTATTTCGGCTAAGTGTTACTTCGGTAAAAGGTTTTCGACCATATGAAACGCCAGAGTAACGAAAAAAAGAAACGAATTGATAATAGGTCAACTCATACAGTGGCAGACGTGACTTCGATGAAGTAAAAAAAAAAATGAAACGATAATTGTTGAAAAGTTTTAGGTGAATTGAAATTCAGTGAAATATTTTTCGAACTTATGATAGGTAGGCTAGCTCATCTAAAATAAGCTCGCATGGGGCCGCCCAAACCCCGCAGCGCCGGAGCCATGACAGAAACAATGCTTGCTGCATGTTGCATGCCTGCTTGCACGTTGCATGCTTGTGTGCACGCTGCATGCTTGCTTGCATTCTGCATGCCTGCTTGCATGCTGCATGCCTGCTTGCACTCTGCATGCCAGCTTGCGTCCTTATGCCTGTTTGCGCTCTGCATACCTGCTTGCATGCTTGCTTGCACTCTGCATGCCTGTTTGCATGCTTGAAGCGCATGTTTGCATGCTAACAAGGATAAAACAAAAGTATGCCATAAAAAAATTGAGAATAGTGACGAATAGAAGTTGAAATTAAGTATGGTAATTAAAACAGTGGTATAATGAATGCTCTAAAACATGTTTTTCGACCAAATGAAACGTCGGAGTAACGAAAAAAATCGAATTGATATTACTGATCCGGTTAGACTGGAAGCCGACCCCAACATAGTTGGGAAAAAGCTAGGCAGATGATGATGATTACTGATGCAGTGGCAGACGTGACTTTGATGAAGGTTGGTGGAGATACTCTTGAGCCACTGCGACAGCGCCGCCGGCTCGGCCGCGTGCAGCACGCCTGACGTCACGCCCGCGCACCTGCGGGGGCGGCGGCACAAAGTGTGCACTCACCTGCAGGTTGGTGAGGCCCACGATGTTGTCGGAGATACTCTTGAGCCACTGCGACAGCGCCGCCGGCTCGGCCGCGTGCAGCACGCCCGACGTCACGCCCGCGCACCTGCGGGGGCGGCGGCACAAAGTGTGCACTCACCTGCAGGTTGGTGAGGCCCACGATGTTGTCGGAGATACTCTTGAGCCACTGCGACAGCGCCGCCGGCTCGGCCGCGTGCAGCACGCCCGACGTCACGCCCGCGCACCTGCGGGGGCGGCGGCACAAAGTGTGCACTCACCTGCAGGTTGGTGAGGCCCACGATGTTGTCGGAGATACTCTTGAGCCACTGCGACAGCGCCGCCGGCTCGGCCGCGTGCAGCACGCCCGACGTCACGCCCGCGCACCTGCGGGGGCGGCGGCACAAAGTGTGCACTCACCTGCAGGTTGGTGAGGCCCACGATGTTGTCGGAGATACTCTTGAGCCACTGCGACAGCGCCGCCGGCTCGGCCGCGTGCAGCACGCCTGACGTCACGCCCGCGCACCTGCGGGGGCGGCGGCACAAAGTGTGCACTCACCTGCAGGTTGGTGAGGCCCACGATGTTGTCGGAGATACTCTTGAGCCACTGCGACAGCGCCGCCGGCTCGGCCGCGTGCAGCACGCCCGACGTCACGCCCGCGCACCTGCGGGGGCGGCGGCACAAAGTGTGCACTCACCTGCAGGTTGGTGAGGCCCACGATGTTGTCGGAGATACTCTTGAGCCACTGCGACAGCGCCGCCGGCTCGGCCGCGTGCAGCACGCCTGACGTCACGCCTGCCCGCGCGCCTCGCACCTACGGGGAGATTTTTTTATTAATCTTTTGGATTATGAGTGAAGGTTTCTTACACAAGTAGAATGCATATCGGTAAATGTAACATGAAATGTACACACAACTCCATTAAGTGGTTACCCCTTCAAATTTCATGTGCGTTCCCAAATTGCTTTTTGTATTTTGCATTTTTTTTTATAATTATTGAATTTTATTAATGAATACGGTAAAAATTTACGAGGGCTACTCAATGTCTATTTAGACCAGAGTTTACAAGACCGCTTGCCGTCCATTAGATTGGAGGTTCGAATCCTAGGCACGAAAGGTGATTTTTGTCATGCATTTTTTTTAGTATAAAGTATTTTCTAATTTGTTTTAGTAATACATATTTATAAAGACGTAAAGTTGGAAGGCCTCCCACAAGGTGGACAGAAGACCTTGTGGGGGCCGCAGGGATCCGCTGGATGCGGGAAGCACAGAACCGGTCGAAGTGTCGGAGCTTGGGGGAGGCCTATGTCCAGCAGTGGACGTCTTTCGGCTGAAATGATGATGATGATTTATAAAGAATTAAAAATTTCAAGGCAAATGTAATACTTTATGTTACAAACTCCTTTATTATCATAGATTTATATTGGTTGTCATAAAAACAAAAGTCACTAGTTCCTTCACCTTTTGTCTGTCTGTCTGGTTGACTATTAAAATAAAATACAACTTAATGTTCAAGCAACACTTTGTATTATTGGCGACGAGGCAAATTGTGTTATCAGTATCCAAACAACATGAATACTGAACAATTCGCGGCTTTCCTTACCGCACAACAGGAACAACAAAAGGTACTAACAGTCCTCTTACAACAACTCGTTCAACAGCAACATCACCAAGGATGCCCCTCAACAAACAGCAGCGTGTCTAACAACGATGATAACGCAGCACCTTCTACGTCAAAACATAACATTGTCAAGCACTTCAAGTGCGATAAATTTAACCCCGACACAACCGCTGCAGAAAACTTTGTGGACCTATTTGAAGCGAAATGCCGGATATGGGGTGAAGAGTGTGTTAATATTCAAAAAGACCTACTCATTACACCGGAAATATACCATGAGCTGAAAGTAGCGTTAACTCCTGACTTTGACACAGCGACATACGACGACATAAAAATGAAATTTTTGGATTTGTATAGAACAAAGAAAACGCGATACAAAGCCCTAATTGATTTTTGGAACTCTACGAGAGAAACCGACGAAACAATGGAACATTATTCTAATAGACTGAAAGAACTTTCAAAACACTGCGGCTATGAAGGGACCTTACTGGAGAGACAACTCCGTGATCGGTTCGCAACCGGGTTGAACCACACACAGCTGGAGATAGATTTAAAACAAAAATGGCCAGAACTACGCGAAATCACAGGTGATAGCAAAACGAGAGAGATAACATTTGCAGAAATATTTACAGTTGCCCAGTCACGCGAAGCCGCAGAGAACGAAATTAGCACCGAAAGTAACAAACTCAGTGACTATATTAACAGAATCAAACAGAAGAGACAAAGCAAACGCACTCTTACTACGGTCAACAACGAAACACCCAGGAAATTACGGCTAGACCAATGCAGACGATGCGGAAAGCGAGACATACATGACTATGAGCACTGCACAGCAAAAAACCACCAATGTCAAGCATGTCAGATGACAGGACATTTTGAAAGTGTATGTATTAAATCAGGTAGAGCATATTTATCATCACAACCCAGACACTCACAACGCAAAAACAAGACAGACAAAAACAAACAAAATACAGAAGCTTAACGATCGAACGGAGACATCAGAGACCCCATCAACGGCATCGTCAGACACAGACTCCTCCGCAGAAGAAAGTGATAGCATGACCAACCCTGTCTACATCATTAAAAAAAAAACATTTCGCTGCAAGAAAATTGACGTTATCATCAATGGTGTAAGATGCACGATGGACTGGGACCCTGGATCAATCTACTCAATAATTTCTACTAAAATGTGGAAAGAGATTGGAGCCCCAGCATTGTTGAAGGCGCCGAAACTCCAAGCCTATTGCAATTTTAAACTGAAACCGAAAGGTATAACAGACGTAACAGTTGAACTAAACAACATACAAAAAATATTACCTGTTGTCGTCATGGACAAAGCAGATCCTATACTTTTCGGATTACAATGGAGCGAAATGTACGAAATGACATTTCCGAAACCGGTTTATTCTATCAAACGTACCACAGACACATCACTGGGTGCCGTGCTAGCTACCTACAACGACCTATTTGACAATAAATTAGGGAAGGTAAAGAATTATCAAGTGAACATCCACATCAAACCTGGCATTAAAGCAAAACATCTGCTAGCACGGCCCATCAAGTTCAGCATACGCAAGAACATAGAAATAGAACTAGAACGGCTTCTACGCGAAGGAATAATAACAGAAGTGGATCCCAACAGGACACCCTTAGAATGGGCCACACCCACAGTCAATGTTTTGAAACCAAATGGCCAAGTACGGATTTGCGGCGACTACCGAACAACGATAAACCCGGTACTTATCAAACATACTCATCCCGTACCCCTTTTTGATGAGTTAAGACAACGTCTGGCAAATGGGATAAATACTCGAAAATCGACCTTAAGGATGCTTACCTACAGTTTGAAATATCACCTGAATCAAAAAAGTACCTAACAATATCAACCCACAAAGGATACTTTGTCTACAACAGAATGCCTTTTGGTATTGCAACAGCGCCTTCAATTTTCCAACATTTTCTTGACAAGCTACTCAATAGTATACCAAATGTCGCTGTATTTTTTGATGATATTGCCATTACTGGGGAAAATGACGAAGAACACATTCAGACTCTCTCAATGGTTTTCAAGAAATTGAAACAAGCCGGACTGAAAGTAAATCTAAAAAAATGCACTTTCTTACAACCAGAAATCGAATATTTAGGACATATTATTGACAAAAATGGAGTACGACCAACAAAATCTAAAATAGAAGCAATTTCGAAGGCACCACCGCCTACAAATACCAAAGAACTTAGGGCGTTCTTAGGACTCATAAACTTTTATGAACGATTTATCCCACACCTACACAGCGAATGCGCCGATTTACATGAACTAACTGGTGACCGCCGAAAATGGCAATGGACTAATCATGAGAACGAAATATTTATTAAAACTAAGAGATTAATAACAAGATCTAAATCGCTTGTTGCGTTTGATGAATGTCGACCTCTTTACCTCTCCTGCGACGCCTCAGAGAAAGGAGTAGGCGCAGTCTTATACCACAAGGAAAAAGAAATAGAACAACCTATTGCATTCGGGTCAAGAAAACTTAAACCGGCTGAACGCAAATATTCCGTTATAGACCGCGAGGCATTAGCAATATTCTATGGCATTCAAAAATTCGATCAATATCTCAGAGGTACAAAGTTCACACTTGTAACTGACCACAAACCACTTATTCACATATTGGGCCCACAACGAATTCTCCCAAAAATTGCTAATAATAGACTTGTGAGGTGGGCACTAATGATTGGAAATTATGATTATGACATAATTTATAGGAAAGGGGAACATAACATCATTGCTGATTATCTATCCAGAATGCCAAATAGCACTGAACAACCGAACTATCCAGAGGTTTCGATATGTAAAATCACGGATTTGATTCAACATAATAAAGTGAACGACTTAACCTTAAGTGAAGAGCATATTAGGGAAGAAACGAAAAACGATACCACACTAAAGCAAGTCCTGCAATTAATCAAAACCGACTGGTTTGACTGTTCACAGACCGATCTGAAACCGTTTATCAGAAAACGCAGTGAACTGTCTATAGAGAACAAGGTCATCATGTGGCAAGGTAGAACTGTTATACCTAGTAAATTAAGAAGTACAGTACTATGTTATTTGCATATTGGCCATCCTGGAATTTCTGCAATGAGAGCTCTTGCACGCTTTTATGTTTGGTGGCCAACACTCGAAGAAGACATTGAAAATTTTGTAAAAAAATGCCAGAAGTGCCAGGAAAATAGACCCAACAACTCAGAACTTCCTCTATACTCTTGGTCGATTCCAGAAAAGGTATGGGAAAGAGTTCACGTCGACTTTGCCGGACCTTTTGAGGGCAAGTATTGGCTAGTGCTGGCAGACGCCTTATCAAAATGGATAGAAATTAAACCTATGGCAAAGATAACCACCAGAACGTTGTGTGAGAAACTAGATGGCATTTTTACTACATTTGGATTGCCTCAAATTATTGTCTCTGACAATGGACCTCAATTTACTTCCAAAGACTTTCGAGAGTATTACAAGTCAAAGGGCATAGTGCACATAACATCTTCACCATACCACCCAAGAACCAATGGATTAGCCGAACGACTCGTGCGAACCTTTAAATCCAGAATGGCGTCAAGTTAAGCAGACAGGGGAAACCTAAAACAGAGACTTCAAAACTTTCTCTTTTCATATCGCAACACACCGCATACTACCACAGGAAAGTCCCCAGCCCAAATGATGTTCGGCAGACAGCTAAACTGCTTACTGGATAATGTGAAGCCAAATATGAGAAGGGCATTGCGATATAAAAACATACAAGCGAATATTCAATCTGAAAAAAGACGCCGAATTTCCAGAATGGGGAAGCAGTGTACATCCGTACCAAACTAGAAAATAAGTGGAAACCGGCTATCATTGAGGAAAGAAAACACAGGTATTCTTATGTGGTTAGAGCTCCAGAAGGAGTCTTGAAGCGCAGACACGCCGACCACATACGTCCCAATGCAAGCGTAGCTCAGTCACCAACCAACGAGCCACACATTTCGATGAAACCATCGTCATGGACTTCCACACCACATCAAGTACTACCTGGTGCCAGTTCAACTCCATTGAGTCAACCTCCAATTGAGACCGTTTCCTACTCACCGCCAACACTCGAGCAGACGCCGGTGTTGAGGCGTAGTAAGAGAACAGTACGCCCACCACATCGCCTCATAGAGCAAATGGACTGAAGCCGGGAGGAATGTTACAAACTCCTTTATTATCATAGATTTATATTGGTTGTCATAAAAACAAAAGTCACTAGTTCCTTCACCTTTTGTCTGTCTGTCTGGTTGACTATTAAAATAAAATACAACTTAATGTTCAAGCAACACTTTATATTACTTTATTATATACATAATATTTGTTATTGCAATTTTTTGAGAAATCTCTGATCTTATTTTACTACAAATATTTTACAATTTGGTTTGATAATTTACAGATATAACTTATTGTACCTATTTTGCCAGCTGACACAAACGGGTTCCTAGACAAGTAACATCCTTTTAACGCAAACGATGAAATAGGAAGCACTACAAATCATGTCGTATCTGCATACAGAGGTTTTTTTTTTTAATGAATTAACGTTTATTTCTCTTCCACAAAGGCACCTTAATTAACTAAATGAAGATTACAATATACGAGTAAATCGTTTGTGGGAGACTGGTATCTGCACTAGGAAAAGCCTGTTATTACCAGCCCCCCCCCCCCCCCCCAAAACTGTTTGAATATAAGTTAAATCTTAAATATAATAACAAATTTGTAACCTCTAGGTAGGTAACGCATTAGCGAAACTAAAAAAAAAGAAAGAAAAACGATACAAAATTAAAAGTTAATATTGTGTTTGTGTAATAATACTGTGTGGTGTGGTATAGTGTAAAGTAGCGTGTTGAGGTGTTGAGGTGGCGTGGTGTGGTGTGGTGTGGTGTAGTGTAGTGTAGTATAAGTGTGCGTTACTCCAGCGGAATGTTGTCGCTTTTCAGGATTTCGGCTTGACAGATAATTAGTACCCCGTCTCGTGTAAATGTGCCCGAAATTTAGAATTTGTGCTTCCAGCCGATCTAAAGATATTCACGAAAAACAGATTCCGCTGGAGTAACGTCACCCCAGCGGCATGTTTTTTAACCGGTGGTCGTAGCTGAATACAAACTAGCTACTTAGATAGATCTAATTTGTGCCTAATTGTGCCCAAAAAATTAAATTTGTGCGTCTTGAGGTTTCAGAGTTATTCAAGATGCCGCTGGAGTAACGTTTAGCAAATTGCCGTGACAGTGGGTCTTAATTTGTGCGTATGTTGTACAATTTTATTTTTTCTATAATCGACACCGTTGGAAAATAAGAAATTGTTTTTCAAAAACCTTAAAATCGATCCTTGCGCTTCAATGAGAAACCCTAGAAACTTACCAATTATGGTGGCTTATACCTTTAATGAACTCACAACATCATGCGAAATTAGATGTTTCTATTCCAACTCCTCAGAGAGTTGTTCCATTTTAATTAAAATCTGGCTACGCTAAAATGTAACACTCCAATACATGAGTTATTATTAAGTGACGGTAATTATGATTCGACATATAATTAGTACCTTTATTCAATTGTTTATCCTTAAAGTTACAGCTGAAAAATCCTTGTAACTACTCAGATAGAAGAAACAAACCATGGGAAAAGAAATTTCACGATTAACCGAACAAATTCGAATGACTGTATAAAAGCGGCCGCGCAGTACATTGTGCTAACCTTCTTAAATTTGTAGTACAAGATTACGTTTTTAACATTTGACTGAAAGTTTAAAGTTTAAACTGAAAGTTTAGTGTAGAGTAGTAGTGTAGTGTCGTGTGGTGTGGTTTGGTATGGTGTGCTGTGGAGTGGTGTGCTGTGGTATGGTGTGGTGTGTTGCAGTGTGGTGTTGTGATGGGCAGCTGAAAACACATTTATCTTAAAACAATTAGGAGGCTTTCAGTGCTAGTGTAATCAAGGTTCAGTAGATACGTGGTGACGACTTGTTTGCGCTTTGCTTTAGTAAGGGCGTATATTTTTAAACTCGAGTTTATTTTATTGTATAAAAAACTGCCAAGGAAACAAAAGTTTCGGAGCGAAAGACTACTTGTACATAGTTGAGTAGAACAGACACTTGTTTTAATACGTTTATGAGCGTGCAAGGATGGGTTGTAGTGCAAAGAAGAATGTTTACGCAAGATTGTTTGAACGATAAACAGTTGTCGAACGGTAAGAACCTTGCACTTCTCGAGGTCAGAGGTAGGGTGAAAAAACGGTAAGGCATGGGCCACCTTGAGCACTGCTCTTTGAGCTCGCTCGATTTTAATCATAACCGATTTAGGAGCACCACCCCTAACAGAGATACAATAGTTCAATACAGATTGTCCCAGTGCAAAGTATACTGTTTTAAGAAAATTCGAATCTGCAACACGGCGTAGGCTTTTGAAAATGAAGATGCGCTTCCTAATTCTCTTGGACAATAGATCGATGTGGGAGTTAAAGTTTAGGTTTTTATCTATAGTTACACCGAGGTACTTGAGAGAGTCCACTTTTTCGAGTTTTGAGCATGAGCATGAATAGGAAGAGCTGTTCTTACATGTGTGGGCCTTGATATTTAGTCATGGGATTTGAGCGAGGTGAGTGTTTGTTAATGTAAATGTTATGTATTTAGTTTTGTCTGTATTAAGTCAAAGTAGGTTTTTGTTAAGCCACCCAAGTAACACAGTCATGGTGAATAAAGTTTGAGTAATGGCAATTCGCAAATGCTTACAGCTATAAGCTACATAACGTGTGAGTAAGTGGCTATTGAAAGAGTCAAATTCTGAATAATATTCTTTTTCGGCCTTTATAACTTTTTAAACTTACTAAAAGTTGTATTAAGTTGGTTTTTTTTTTTAAAGCTTAGTAATAACTTCTATACCGTATATAACACAAATGTTATTAAGCCTAATGGATTACAGATGACTTTAATTTGAAAAAGAGTGCCTGTGATAGCATTTATCTGTATAATAGTATAAGTAGCTGAATATACGTCGTTGTCTAATACTAATATACAAAATTTACTCAACTTATTGCTTATGAAACCACTATATGCTGTAAAATTGTGTCCTAAGCAGCAGTTTTCTGAATAATGGTGTAGTTAAAAGCTTGATTTTGAATAACCGCTTTTATTTTGCCTTTAAGTCACATAAGGTTCCACGTTTTATCAATTATTCAGCTACTGTATAAAAGTGATTTCTGGGTTCTTTAAGAGGCCTACGTACAATGAACTGCCATACATACGTAATACCTAAATCATTTGCAACTTGAGCATATTTCCATGATATTATGATGATATTCGGATTCAGACAGTATTTATCTAGGCTCGTAGGGGTTTTTTTTTCCAAAATACTTACCTCAAATGAAGTTTAAGCGAATTGCATTTCGCACTTTCTTACAGCGTAAATGACATGTTTTCTCACTGTTTTTTTGGTATTATAACCAACAATTTCCGTAATATTGTTGTCTCAGAAGCATAGCTCATATTATCAAGTTGTAAAATGTCAAAAAAAATATTAAAATACAATAAGTTTTCATTCATCATTTTTGGTATTACGGAACACATCCAAATTCATCATAAATGGTCAGTAGCTAGTAGCGCTATCGCGTCAAGCCATTGTCAATGTGTGTGTGATCGTACTGCTCACTGTAGGTATGTATCCTCGACAGGTACTAACACTAGCGCAACGATAGCAATTTTCAGACGAAATATTGTCTCCGCCCGAATCCTAGTTGCGAGCTTCGGTCGTAGGGTTCTTAAGGAGCATACTTCGGTATAATGGAAATAAAGTCATAGTTTATAGCAAACTAACACAGATGGAAGCTGAATTATGTATTCTTATTCCGCAATTACTTGTAAAAGTACAATTTTCAAACAAGTTATACAGAGTTTTTCTGGGTAGACATTGAATTAGGGACGTTAAAACATTGTTTTATAATTTGTTGTTTGTATTTTATTTAAGTACCTATAATATTTTACTATGTATTTACATACAACCTATTATAATACGTACATACCTATATGTCAAAAGAGAGAAAATGTTTTATTTGCATTGAAAAACATAATGTGGACTTTATAGAACTGCTAATTATTTTGTTATTATAGGTATAAGTTACAATAAATAGGTAAGTATACATTTTCCTGAGAAATTGGGTCGATCTCATTTTATTTTGAACCCTAATTAGCTGTGTAATCAGTCATATTTAGTAACTTATTCAAGTGTTATTCAATATTTGTACTACCAAATCACTATTTCTCAAATAAAAGCTTAATAATTAGAAAGGCGTGACTTTTTATTCAGAGTTATGCTGTAAAATAGCTGCGTGGAGAGTTTTTATCCAGCTTATAAGGAATCGCCATTAAAACTTATTTTTAAGTAAACTATTGAATCATTACGTATATCAAATGCCTCATTTAAATAATGAATTAAATTGAAAAATACTATTTATAATTTATTTAATGACTTTTGAAAGATAAGCACTAGCTGTTTCGTCCTAAGTATTTTTGTCACTTCTAAAAGCCTATTTTTTTTTTTTGTCTTATTTACTGTCACTAAACTTGATTATCTAAGCGGCGCGTGAAAAATGTTGAGATAATTCATATGCTATTCACGATAAAACTATTTGCGCAGGAATATTTAACGTGTATCATGGTTATAATACATAATAATGTTTATTACACCGATTCTCAGTTTCACCGTGCACTTCGTTTCTGATGTTATTCAATGCAACTAAACTATAAAATGTTAGATCAAAGACGCACTGCACGATTAGACACCACTTTTTTTCTATTTTACAACTTAACTCTTAATTTTGTTTGAAAACTGTTACGCAAATAAACTTAATCCTGAATAATTTCTATCCATAAGCACTTGTCTGAACAAATATGAAATAACAAGTGTATAAAAGAGATGTCAGCTTTTTTTCAGACGTTACTAAGCTGTGTGGGCCATTACTAAGCTATTACCCAGACTTTACATCGCTGTTATACAGACAAAAGCATTTAAAAATGTGCCCAAATTGCTTGAACAACAGCTGAATAGACATTTACTCAGACATAATCCAGACAATAGTTTCAGCTTATAGTTTCGTGGATCGCTATTACTCAAACTTTATTCAGCATGACTGTGTTACTTGGGCAGGCCATTACTTGTGAGAAACCTATTTGAGCATAATGGTACACTTCCTCCCAAGTATCTCCATGGAAAAGAAGAGCCGTGTCGTCTGCGAAAGTAATAATCTTGCCGTTAGTAAGGTTTAACCGACAGAGGTCATTAATGAAGACTAAAAAGAGGGTAAGCCCTAAAATACTCCCCTGAGGAATACCGATATTGACCTCGCAGTCATCACACAACCACTCATCAACCACAACACGTTGAGCTCTCCCATTCAGGTAACTTTCAAAGAATTTTAGCTGTTCGCCACGAATTCCGAGGTGTTCAAGCTTCTTCAGTAAGAGTGGCGCAAAGACGGTGTCAAAAGCCTTCGTCAATTCGAGGAAAATCGTAAGAACCTTTTTTTCTCTCATCCAACCTAGAAACGATTGTATCAGTAAGTTGATGTACAGCATCGCTAGTTGATCTGCCTTGACGAAAACCATATTGATTATCCGTTAAAAGTCGATAGTGTAGGCAAAATGGATATTGGGCGGTAGTTATTTACACAGTCCCTGCTAACAGACTTGTGGATTGGGTGACCTAGGGATTTCTTGAGATCCGAGGGAAATTCACCAGTGGATAGGCAGATGTTGCAAATGAACGCGATAGGATCAGATAATAAGTTACAATATCATTTAATTAATTCGCTGAGAACGTCGGCACATCTTACGGCACAAGTGGTTTTAAGAGATGCTATGATGATTTTAATCTCATCCACATCAGTGGGTAGAAGGACAAAAGAAAAGAGACAGGGCGGCAGAGAAAAAGTTTGGTATGTGGCAGGGTCAACCGTTGTGATAGAACCTGCTAAAGACTTACCGATTCCTACAAAGTATTCATTTATCTTATCGACAGAGTTTTTAGGCTGACTTGGATCAATCAAATCCATAGGGTGGACTTTTCTGCTTGGTGGTGTAGGTGATTGTTTTGATGGTGTCCCACAATTTCTTGGTGTTGCCTTGACATTTAGAGAGTTCAGCCTTATCATACTCTTGTTTAACTTTTTTTAGAATGTCATTACAAAAGTTACGATAACGAGTATAGGTTATTTTTGTAACTTCATCATTAGGATGCTTTTTAGACTTGAGGTGAAGATTATCTCGATTTCGCATGCATCGTAGTAGTCCAGGAGTAATCCATGGCTTAATTAATCGCTTACGTCTCGGAAAACAGTGATCTTTTGAGCACAAGTCATCATCAAAGTAGTTAGGGTCCTGAGGAAGACAGATACAGCCTCATCAGCCCTATCCAAAGAGTAAATGCAGTCGAAATCAATAGTTTTTTTTTTTTCGTCAAGGGATGGATAATGAATACGTCTTATTGATTTTGAGCGGTGGCGTGACGGGCTCATATTCGAAAGGCTTATATTGAAGCTGTAGTGGTCGGTTAGGGTTGTATGGGCAACAAAACATGTCACCGAAAGTTTTGCCTTGACAATTACGTGATCAAGGCATGTTTGAGAATGGGTAGGGATATAGTAAGCAGGCAACATGCCATGAGAGGCCAATAGATTCAGGTATATTTCCGCTCTTCCATCTGAAGAGGATGGCGCTATGTCTATATTAATATCGCCAGTAAGTAAAATATTATTGTATGTTGATAGAGTGAGTAAAATATTGTTTAGTGATTCCAGAAATCTAGAGATATTTCTTTCTCCTGGAGGACGATAAATACAGAGAACCACAGTTTGCGAATTGATAATGATAATCAGACAATTGCCATCCCCGAATGATGGTTCCAATATTTTATAGGTAAGGGTAGATTTATAATAAACAATAACGCCCTCGTTTTTTGTCTTGTTAGTGTGTGTGTTTGCGAACTGATAACCACTCATGAGTGGAATAAACAGTGTCCGAGGTATCCAACATCCCGTTAGAATGATTACATCCCAGTCAATTTTGGATCGTTTGATGAGGGTTTGCACTCCTGAAAAATTACGGTTTACACTTCTTATATTTTGTACAATAATATTTGAAGGGAAATTTTCGGTATCAATTAAACTGAGGAATCATCAATAAGACAAGTTCTGGAGTCAGCGACCGTTAATTCATCCAGTTCATTATTTATTGATAATTGGGAATTACGATCGAATTCTACGTAAATGCATAACTGTTTCTTTTATAAGTCTCAGGTGTAAATATAAGGTTTTAATGGGTGCAGTTGCTAAATGGGTATACAAGCTGTGTGAGAATGTGTTAACATGAGCCTTGAATGTAAAGTTGTGTGTTCTAAGAGATAAATGAGTGTAGAGTTTGGTGACGTGTTTACTGAAGTTTGAGTGGATTCAGACAAAAAACAATGAAAAGTTAACATGCATAAATGCTGAAAAATGTAACATACAAAGTAAACAGTTAATAAAAAAAAACAGTAAAAATAGCAACAAACACGTTTTGACAAGTTTGACAATAATTGCCGTGGGTTTTGTTGCCCTCTAAGATTAATCAGCACCCTAATTGCGTAACTCACGATTGATCATAATTGGTTTCGTCTTCACAGTTAAACAATATTCATTGCGTTATTTATGTTGTCGAACAGACACATTTTTCAAACATATGAAGCAATGGTTCAACAATCCGTTTCAAAACGATACAGATTATGATGAATCGTGAGTTACGCAATTAGGGTGCAGATCAGATTCGCTATCAATACGAATTTGTTTCTGCCCTTCAGCTTTACGTAGGAATATCCGTCCGTGTGTTACCCAGCAAAAAGTGTATTCATTTTCTTTAATTGTCTGCACAAATAAAAAAGCTTCTTCGCGTTTGTAGTTAGAGTTTCCGCTACGTAAATCGGTGTCTGCGGCCCTTTTAGTTGCAAGTGGAAAGTGCTTAGTTTGTTGTCCTTATTGACCTGATTGAACTTTTTGACGGCAGCTAACATACTGTCTTTCGTTAGTTTACTGGTAAACTCAACGATTATTGGTTTATAACCGTCTGTTTTGGTGTTCACTCGGAAAACATCACGAATACCTGTAGTTTCGATGTCTACACTGACGACTTTTCCCACGTTTTTAATTACGTTGATCAGATCTGTTGTCTCCTTCGTGTCGCGTATTGATTGGGATGTTCCGTATCTCAATAGTGGAACCCTTTAAATTTCTCTCCATAGATTCTAATCTATATTCTAGTGATTTTATGTACTTCTGGTTATCGCGCCGGTCATTCTCCAATTATGTCGTCGAACTTGCCTGAGTTAAACTCAACTGATTTGCGCAGTTCACGATATTCCTCACGGATCTCGTTCACGCTAGTCAGTATTTGGTCGATCTTAATATTTTGAGAATCCGACCAAGTTTTCAATGTGCTCATAATCTCTGTTTTGAAAGACTTTAGTTCCTCTATTATATTCTTGGTCGTGTTTCCGTTAAGGTACTCGCGTACTAACATTTGTTGAGAAGTCACTAAAACCAACTTCATCAAGACCGCAAGTGGGAATACTCGGTTCAGAGCCGCCGTGGTACGAGGAGATCAAAGCTTCCGAGGAGGTCGCTACATGCGGAGGAGTACGTTGAAACGGCATATTTGTTTAGATTCGTCTATTACTCCTGGTACTAGGCGACAACTACGCTCCCAGTACATGCGCACCGGTACGGTTGGTGGGCGGTAACAATCGCGCTGCGTGAGCGCAAGTAGTGCTGGTGATTAGCGACAAGGGGTGTGGTTTTGACCTTATTGGCTAATTAGTTAATTACTCACGCAGTTGATGCGTAGAGATAGCATATATAGGTGATGCTCGTCGCACACCGGTCACACTTGGCTTCGTACTGCTTATGCGCGCCTGGTACTTCCAAAAATGTTTGGTATTTGATTTGAATTATTTAAATTAAATATTCACAATAAAGCCAACTTAAAACTCGTCTGTACCTGTACCAGACACACAGAGAACCGGGGGGAAGGGGACGTTATAAGTGAACGTATACCTCAAACGTTGTAGTTAAAACTTCAGGGTAGAGATTAATTTAATAAAAAACGTAAGTTAAATAAATAGAAACCTTCAAATAACATAGTTTATCGATTAGACAGACCTAAAAATAAAGTGACTCGGACAATAGTGCATGACAATTTCATGGCAATTCTTAAGGGGTCCCGGCTAGTTCTTCAAACTGGCGTATGAGTGGGACGACGTTCGGTGATGCGATGGTTCGAATCCAAGTCGAAACAATTAACTCTTTTTGAAGTATTCTGTTGATTATTCGTAACTAATTCAATGTTGTGGCAGTATAACGTTTTAAAACTTCAAGGGTCAGCACATACTGACGCTGTGTGTACACACTGTGAAACAATATAACTTAAGAGTTTTTGGCGAGATCGCGTTGGAACATGTCGCACGCATTTTTTTTTTTAATGAAATTTCGTGAAATAGCGGGTTAAATTGTATAATTTTGGTAGAGAATTATTCAATTTAGTTACGTGTGAGTGCACAAGTGTAGTGAAGGTGAAAATAAGTGACTAACGTGGACTTTTCGTGCTCTCCCCAAAAACTTATATCAGATATCAGGCACGAACTTTTTGTAAGTTCGTGCCTGATATCGGGCCATTTACTTGATTGAAAAAGAAATTTACTTGACACTGGCTAAATGCACACACCGTGCGAAGCCAAAACCCAAAAAAATAAATATAACTTAAAAAGAAGAATTATTCTATAGTCCAATCAAGTTAGCTTGAAGAATTATTCCATAGTCCAGTCCAGTTAAAAAGTATGGGTAGGTTTTCAAAAATTCGCATAGACCTGAAAATTGGTACGAATGTTCGAAACACCCCAGTCCCCATCGATCCCACACTTGCAAAAAAAAATATTCAAGGTCAAAGTTCTCAAATATGGGTCTTTTGCGTTTTTCAGCCACACGGTAAGTTTTCCGATAAAAATAGATCAGACAAAAATTGTAGATTATGCAATTATCTTTAAAAATTGTCTGCACAATTTTTCTCCTACACGTCACCGTTTCTGTAATATAATGGTTGAAAAAGTTGTATTGTTCATAATATCCACACGTTTCCACGCCACCTGGGAGTTCACCAAACTGAATAATTTACCTAAATGCGTCCGGCATAAGCGTCACTTTACAAGCAAGTGTGTTGAAAACTAAATTAATTTGACCCAGGTTAATAACTACATACCTCGAACGCGCCAGGCCGCAGCTTGTCTGTTCCTAGGACGTATCTCGTTACGTAGCCCATCATCAATGGTACTGGAAAGAATACGAAATTAAAACCGTTAAAAATCAAATGCTTAATGATTTTAATCGTAATAACATCTTACACGCCTTGATTTTCGTACGTCGTTTTTGGGTGACCACTGAAAATGCGCAGCCCCGGCTGATGGTTCCATTGCATAGCATCATGCTGAGTGGAAGCCTTCTTGTCACATTCATCGGGTGGCGCTGCCGACTATTTATGTTCTGTGTTCGTAAGGTGTAAATGTGTTTTGTTTACATTTATTTTTTTGTGTTTATCTTATCTTTTTGTATGCACATGTTTCCGTGACAAACAGACCTATTTTTCTTTCTTTCTTTACACTGTTATGAGTATGGTTTCACCAGAGGACGTTGCACAACTGATGCCAGTGTCACCTTTAAAAGTTATTTATTCAAATTAGGCTGAGAATCAGCACTTTTCGAACGTCAAAATAGATAAGACAGTCCTCCAAAAACGCCCACCCTTCACCACTTCATAGTGCTTTACCTGGGAAGAAGAAGTGGCGCAACAAACCCCCCTTTTGAAAAGGGTATTACACCCATTTCGAAGTGTCTTTATGAGATTCTAAAATGCTAATAGACCTCTAAAAATAACACAACATTTTTATTTCATCGATTGGTGCCATAAAATAACATTTTATTGCGGAGTTCCTATGGCCACCTTCCAGCTCCAGCATCAGACCCTGGTTACCATGAAGGATCAAAGTACTCATCAATACGAATCAAAAGAACCCAAACTCGATGGGGTTGTGTCGTGTAATTGCGGAGTTCCTATGGCCACCTTCCAGCTCCAGCATCAGACCCTGGTTACCATACAGAATAGGGTATTTTCCGATTTGATAAAAAGTATTTTAATTTGAAGATTGGTATGATTTAATTAACAGAAAAATAAAAATAAATTTATGAATACACATTTTCTCAATTAAAAACGATTAAAACCTAATTTATTTTCCGTTGTTTTGAATTTACCGCCAAAACGCTCCCTACGATGACTTTATAGCACGTGACATGTGATGTCAACTTTGTGTAAACGGCACCGGTACAAATACTTAGTTTGGCGCCGTTTTAGAAGTATTTGTGCACAGAGGCACCGCCCACCAGTAATATCATTTTGTATCCATTAAAAATCTTGTTAATTATACTCTCGACATTCACTTATTTACTTACAAACTACTTTTGTTTACACAAAGTTGACGTCACGTGATAAAAAGTCATTGTAAGGAGCGTTTTGGCGGTAAATTCAAAACAACGAAAAATAAATTTGGTTTAAATCGTTTTTAATTGAGAAAATGGATTTAAATCAATCTACTTTGATTTTTCTGTTACATATTTCGTCCCAATCTTCAAATTATAATAGTTTCAATAAATTTGAAAATACCCTATCAAAGTACTCATCAATACGAATCAAACGAACCCAAACTCGGTGGGGTTGTGTCGTGTAATTGCGGAGTTCCTATGGCCACCTTCCAGCTCCAGCATCAGACCCTGGTTACCATATAGAATTAATGTACTCATCAATACGAATCAAAAGAACCCAAACTCGGTGGGGTTGTGTCGTGTAATTGCGGAGTTCCTATGGCCACCTTCCAGCTCCAGCATCAGACCCTGGTTACCATATAGAATCAAAGTACTCATCAATACGAATCAAACGAACCCAAACTCGATGGGGTTGTGCCGTGTCATTGCGGAGTTCCTATGGCCACCTTCCAGCTTCAGCATCAGATCAGCTCCATGTCATCACAATATTGCATTGTCACGCGATATACATGTGCATGCAAAATTTCAGCTCAATCGGTTAAAGATATCTGCTTAAAATTTTTGTTCCAAGATTCCACCCGGACAAACATACATTGCTTGTAAAGAGCTTGTAAAATGAGTTATTATTCTTCTTATTGGGTTGAACCGTTGCCGTTCCTGAACGTAAGATAATTTTCAATAAAAATTACTTGGGTTACGAAAATAGTAAAAGTGCTAAGTTATTCAGTTGATTAGTTTATTCAGCGGTATGACGTGATAATATGGCGGCTACTTTATTATGGTGTTCAAGAATAGATACAAAAAAAAACTGAAAACTTTGAATTTTGATTTTCAAATTAATTTTGTTATTTATTTACTTAACTAAAAGTAACATTTTCCCAGTGCTTTTTGCCTAAGCTATCTCAATAATATATTTTTTTATTTTTTCTCTTACGGAGTAAAATACCCTATTCGGTACTAAGGTACAGTCAGGGAAATTAATTGTTAAGAAGATTTCATATAACTGTGACAGAATATCAGTTGTGATTTGAATTTACGGACAGTTTAATTATATAGTCAACTGGCTTATCAATGACTGGCATCACCCACCTGACACGACGTCGCGCCACTCCCTTGGCTCGCCGGGCAGGTCCGAGCCCACGGAGGGCGGGCGCGAGCGCGCCGAGCCCGCCGCGCTGGCCGGCCGGCTGCCGTCGTCGCCGTCCGCCCAGGCGCTCTGCGGGCCGCACGGCACGGTAATCATTATACGAAACGGTATTTAACCAGACTACATTGAGGTTCACAGTGTTAGCAGCGTATACGACCCGAGTGAAAAAGCTTTGAGCGGAGCGTTCAGCGTTGCGTGCAAGCGACGAGAGCGCTCACTGAGTGGCCTCAGCGCACGCCAGTCCACGCTTTAGCATTCGTGTGAGCAGGTCACAATTTTCATCATGGCGACGTCCGGCTCGTACGATATTTTTGATATGTATTTAGCAGAAAATGTGTGGTTAAAATATTTTTATAACTCAATACAAGGTCCGAGTGGGATAATTAAACAAAAAAGGCTATGTGGGTAGGGTTCATGATTTCTCGAGCTTATCAGTTTCTCAGGTCTCGAGAATTCGCGAAGCTAATTTCTTGGGTCTTCTCGGGTTGTCGAGAAATTTATATTTACGTGTGTTTTTGCATATCCTTTCGGTTAAAATAATGAAAAAAGTCGTCACGAAAAAAAAAAAATGTGTATCATTAAAAAAAAATGTATCATAAAAAAAAATAAGTCAATAAATTGAGTAGTTTTCCGGTTAAATAAAAGTATCTTAATAATCATAAAACTTTTATAACACAGTTTTCATCAAAATTAAGTTCTCTCAAACAAAAAAAAAACATTAAAACGTTAATACTATGCTGACTTATTATTACCAACAATCAATCAAATCAATCACACCACCATTTTTGGCAGGTTAATTAGGAAAATAATCAACTTAAAACTGCAAGATCAATAAAACAACATCTGAACATATGTACATTCAAAACAATTAGATTTGCTTACTCTGTCTAACAAAATATGCCCTTAGAAAAACTAAAGCATTTATAGCTTTTTTATATTGTACAATAGAGTCACATTAAGTCGGAGATTTCTTGAAAACGCTCAAAAAGGTGGTTTTTTTAAACCAGTGTATCTCTTTAACCGTAAATAATTTTGAAAGCAAAAAGATATATGATATTTTCAAGTCATACAGTGAAAAGTCAAAGTTGCCTCTAAATTATCTTTAAAACCAGTTTATCTCTTCAATGACAATAGGGTATTTTCCGCGGTTTGCCCGGCTTGGGTGGAGCACCGCCTTATCCTCGTGGAGGCGATCGGCGGCGGCGATCTCTCGCGTCCGGCCCTGGTCCAGGCCATGGTACGGAGCGAGAGGGCATGGGGAGCCGTCACCTCCTTCAGCGAAGCAGTGATGCTCGCGAAGAGGGAGGCGGCGCACGTGAGGGAGAGGCAGCATATGCGCCCTCGCGACCCCAGCCGCCGCAGGATACGGAGACGCCCTGGGCGTCGGGAATCCCAGGCCGATTTCCGGCCACCGTAGGCATGGGCTTGCGGACGGCGAGTAATGGGTAGCTCGCTGTCCGGTAAGGACCAAGCCCAAGTCAACGGCGCGTTGTGTTCCACGCGCTCCTCAAAGAGATGTCAGCACAAACCGATGGGGGCCCGCAAGGGCCGATACCTGCCAGGGCTGCGGGTTCGTTCGAAAGAGATACCGCAGCCCCAGACTAGATTTGGCTAGTTTTCATATACGAATTATATTATAGCCTTCGCAAGTTCTAAACCTGTCTTGTCGGTTCTTATTTTATTATTCCGAAAATTTGGCTTGCTGGTAGAAACTAGACATTGAACATAATAATTCGTATGAGAGAACATCCAAGTCAGACCTTACATACATACATAATCAGTCTATAAGGCTGTCAGGCAGTCAGACCTTAGGCTATAATATATTATCCTAAGTTATAAGAAGAAATGATATTTTATGTAGTTATAAATATATTTCAGGACTGACCATTGAACTTGGCACCCATTTAGATCTCACTTCTTCTGTCGTTGAAGTCAACAACCAAGGCATAATCATTATATTGGATTTGACTCTCATTTCATATTTATGTTTTTGATGGATTGAGTAATCTATAAATTATCAAATTGCAAAATCTTTGTAGTAGAATAAGATCAAAATTTTGTTAAATAATAGCTTTAATACATATTATGAAATAATTAGAAAAGTATTTATTTTTTCTTGGTTTTCTTGAATTCATTATAAATATGACTAAAACAAAATGCAAAAATAATTAAAAAAAAAAAACATGACAAAATCACACTTCGTGGCGGATTCGAACCTCCAATCTTATGCACGGCAAGTGGTCTTGTAACCTCCAGTCTAATTATAAGTAGAACAACTCCACGTAAATGTCAGCCATATTCACTAAAACAATGCAGTAATTATATTAAAATGCTTTAGCAAAATACAAAAAGTACTTTGTGCCTAGAACGGATTTTAACGCATGCCTTTTTGAAGGGTAACCAATTAGTGTTCCGTGTGGTGCCGGACGTAAAAGAATAGCACCATCCCATTTCTTTCCGTGGGTGTCGTAAAAGGCGACTAAGGGACATACTAGAGATTGGGCCGCAGCGTTCTCTATGCATTTGACCACCATACTGCAATCGCCAACCCGCCTGCCAAGCGTGGCGATTATGGCAAATCCCCCCTTTTGTGGGAGGCTTATGTCCAGCAGTGGACGTCTTTCGGCTGATATGAACCAACTAATGAAGCTGTGTGTACCTATAAATAATAATCTGTTAACAACATACCTGCCAGCCACCATTAGTGTGTTCAGTATTCTTTTCAGTATTACAGTTGGCGTCTACAGTCTTATTGTGAAGGGAAGGGTGGTCGTCGCCGGTACTACTGTCCGTATCTGACGCGCCGTCCGCTGCAAACGATAAATAACGTCGTTTTAGGAGCCAACTGAATAAAGGCTTGCTTTGGTATCGACAAAAATAGTGGAAATCTACAACAACTAGGTATTAATGAGACATCCTCAGAATACTGAAAGAACCAGAAGCCGCATTCAACGATTATTGCAAGCTGCAGGCTGTGTCTAAAAACAAAAACAGTGATCCCCGCCCCTCACTTCCCACCCGCGTAATATTGCTAGCTGAGACATTATTTGCCCATTTTTGGGGTAAATGTTGAGAGTATTGGGGGAAAGAAAATAATAAAATCATTTCCCCCAATACTCTTGGCAACACGCACAAGATGGACCTATTATTCTCGATGACAATTACAAATTGAACAAATTATTCAATAATTAAATAAGACAATAACTGAATGCGATATTTACACATGAAATGTGATCTCAACCTCCTTTTTTTAGACCTGCTGAATTTTTACAGGTAGGAACGACACAACACGGCATAATTAATTAATAAATTGAACACCGGTAAAACACGTCTCGCGATACGAGTCACAGAGTGACTGATCGGCTGCGAGTCAAACTACTCTAAGAGTAGTTTTTGCCGCTTCAGTATTAGGGGCGTTCACGGCTTCTTTCAGTATTCTGAGGAGATATCTTTGGTGAGGTTCTGATGTTTGTGAAAGAACTCGTAATGGGACTTCCCAGTGCGAGTTCTCGAGTTACGAACAACATAATTATTATTATCTACTTCCTTTAAAATTCCCATTTTTGCCCTCCACAGGGAATTAATGCCGTTAAAGTTACAGACACAACATTTTTACTCTTACCTACAAATTATAATGGTAGCGTCACATCATCTAATTACCTGGTTTTATTCTTGTTATTAAGTAGCAATGGTAAGTAATTAAGTTATATTTTATTTGGCAAAATGTGGGCATACAGAGTAGTATGACGTTATTATAAATGTGCCCATTTACATTCTACCATTACATTTGGTGTGCATAAATTGAATTTAAAAATACATTAAGTTATTAAAAATGTCATATTCCGTCAGTATCACTATAATATGTAATTTTGATGTTCAGAAGAGCTGACTCTCACCCTAGTTTTAATAAATGACATTTTATTTTGATTTATAAACGTTACAAAATGTCTGATTAAATCAATTTAATGCAAATATTTAATTTCACAATACATAACATAATTAAAAATGTCACAAAAAAATAAAAATAAATACATCAGTTGCCAATATGATTGATAAAAAAAACCGGTCAAGTGCGAGTTGAACTCGCGCACCGAGGGTTCCGTACAAACCTGTGGGTATATAAGTAAAAGTTCAAAATTGTCAAAAATATTTTTTTTTTATATGACGAAACTAAAAATTTACGGTTTTCGTAATTTTTCCTATATCTGTACTATAAGACGTGACTTCGTACAAAATTTCAAGATTCTAAGTTCACGGGAAGTACCCTGTAGGTTTTGATTCCCGTGCGAGTTTCGAAAATTTGCGGAAATCTGCGGCCTAAATGGCTGTATCTTTTGATTGCGTTGACTTAGAAGGTTGATTTTTCTACAGCTTCCAGGGACAGTAGAACTAAGTATCATATAGAAATTTCAGTTTGATACCTCCACGCGTTCCTGAGAAAAACGGTCTTGACAGACGGACGGACGGACGGACGGACGGACGGACGGACAACAAAGTGATCTTATAAGGGTTCCGTTTTTTCCTTTAGAGGTACGGAACCCTAAAAATGTCAGATTATATGTATTAATTGAAATTTTTATGTCCATAAATATTGTTATAATGTCAAAATAAAAATAATACGAGTAAGTAAATGTCAAATTAAAAAATAAATAAAATATTACATTTATAAATCAAATTTATTGACATTACTTTCTTTCTTCGACATGTGACACAAATTCCTTATCAGAGTAAAAACATTTTTCTTTATGCTACTGAATCAGCTTTTTTTAAACATAAACAAAGGTAGTTAGTTCTTTAAAGGCGTTTGGTAATTTATTGTATACCTTAATAGCCATTATAAACGAATTTCTTTTATATAAATCGAACTTGCATTGTGGCAAGCACAGCCTATGTTTATCTTTAGAGGCAACATTCCTTTTGGTTACATCTCTATGCTTAATAAAAATTTCAGGATGTTGTCGTACTAATGGACACAATTCTTTAATATAGGTACATGCATGCTAACGGTAAAATGTTGTACTTTTTAAACAGTGATATAACATCCGTTTTCATACCATTATGCGTATTAGTTACCTTACCAAGTAGTACCACAACAAACACATACCAGACAGGATCCTGCTACGTGGGTTATTATTGAAAGTAGAACTCACCCTGCTTCTGCAAGAAAGGTGTTGCAGCTCTATAATGTTTAACAGTAAGCACCACAATGTCGCCGGCATTCCGCAGTATGTTCACCGCGTCGTCGTGCTTGCAAGCCGTAATGTACTCTCCGTTCACTGGAATAAAGAACGTTTTATGTTAGACTAGCTGTGCCCGCGACTTCGTTCGCGTGCCATGCATGTCGGAAAACAATAATGTGTCGCTTTGACGGTGTAGGTACCACTCCTCCGATCTTCCGATCTATCCTGGTAGGAATCTACCACAGCTTTCGAATGCAGTCCAGAGCCTAGAGACAAAACACATTACTCTCTCTTAGCTATATAAAGAATATATGGGAATGACATTACCTGCGGACAGGACACGTCGTGTCCTTTCCGCAGGTAATGTCATTCCCATACATTTTGGCGTAGCGTTTGGCGTGAACGTTAACAGAAATGTGTTTTGTCTAGGCCTGCAGGCGTCTTTAGGGTTTATAATGATATTGCGACGAAGTCTCACTCAGATTTTTAAGAATAAATATAGATCAAAGCGCCTGGTCGAGGCTTATTTTATAATAAACTAGCTGTCCCGACAGACGTTGTCCTGTCCATCCAAAAGTCATTCATACAAAATCCATACACTACCTACCCTACCTACCCTACACTACCCTACCCTACACTGCCCTACCCTACACTATCCTACCCTACACTACCCTACCTACCTACGCTACCCTACCTACCCTACACTACCCTACCTACCCTACACTACCCTACCCTACACTACCCTACCTACCCTACACTATCCTACCCTACCTACCTACCTACCCTACCCTACCTACCCTACACTACACTATCCTACCTACCCTACCTACGCTACCCTACCTAATACCGGGATAAAAAGTTCCTATGTCCTTCTCCTGGCTCTAAACTACCTCCCTGCCAATTTTCAGCTAAATCGGTTCAGCCGTTCTTGAGTTATAAGTGAAGTAACTAACACGACTTTCTTTTATATATATAGATGTGCACCTGCCGTAGGTACAGTAAAAGCTCTTTATTCGCGAGGTATACGTTCCGTAAAATACCTACCGCGAATACAGAAACCGTGACTATGGAATGGTAATTTATATGGGATTATAGATTATACGTTCCTAGGTGCCAAAAAAAAACCCAATTTAATTGAAGTTTTTGACCATATTTAATAATTGTATGAGCGTGATATGGATGCAAGCGACTCTCCAAGGCGTAAACGATCAAGCATTTCTATGCGTTAAACAGATTTTTTCGCGTCGAAAATCGTTTTTAAGTAAAAAAAAATTTCAACATTTTGCAATGAATGGAAAGATGAAACAATAGGTAAAACACGCAAAGCGGCTCGTACCAAAGGATGGAATGTCTATTATGTCGCAGCATTTATAAATGTGGGGGAGGCCTATGTCCAGCAGTGGACGTCTTTCAGCTGAAATGATGATGATGATGATATGTAAATATACTTTATGGTGATGAGGTTGCTTTCATTATGTTTGTTTACATTCTCATAAAACTTTTTTCAAAAAAATACCAACCGACTTCCAAAAAACACTACAAAGTGCAAAATAACTTTAATTTCGGAAGTCGGTGACGTTGGATGTGTATTTTAATTATTTGTCACCGCCTTCCGAAATTAAAGTTATTTTGCACTTTGTAGTGTTTTTTGGAAGTCGGTTGTTATTTTTTTGAAAATAGTTTTTATTTTTCACTTTTTTGTTACCTACCCTACACCGATTCGAAATTTCATCATCCTTTGGTTCAAAACAATGCATACTTATTTATGCGATAGCAACATTCGCGGTTGATTTGCTGTATTTTTTTGAAGAGTTCCGTTGTCTGTTTCCGTAACGCTCCATCAGATCTATATGCAGGGCCCAATCTAAGGGGGGGCAAGCCGGGCAAATGCCCAGAGAGGCAAAAATGAGCGGCGGCAAAATGTATACTTACAAACATACCTACTCTCATGAGTTTTTGTATACTTGTTCAGAAGCCGTAGTAGACTAACGTATGTGAATATTATATAGTTAAAAGAATATCACATAATTATAGTCATACCATCTTTGGTAGAAAGAAGCTCATGACTTAGGTATATGGTTTTAGTGCAAAGGGCGGCGAATGTTATTTTTGCCCGGAGCGGCTAAATAGCTAGATCGGGCCCTGTCTATATGAAATTTCAATGGGACCATTTCGGAGTAAACCCCTTTCGAACAAAAAAAGAATTTTGCAAATCCGTCTATATACGACGGAGTTATGCCTGAACATACATAAAAAATTTAAACATGTCGAATTGATAAGCTCCTTCTTTTTGAAATCGGTTAAAAACATCGACCGCGGCGAAGGCGGCTATTGTACATGTCAAAGGCCGAACCAATACAGCGGCGATATCATTTGACAATGTACTTTAGGCGAAGTTGTTATAAGGTCTATTTTACTTTTAATAGTCCATCTGACGACGCGTTTACAAAGGATATTGGGTTGGATACCTATTGGAATCCTTTTTGTTATTTGTTAATATGTATGTACCGAAGTACCGATTAGACCCGCAAATAAATAAATCTTTAGCCGCGGATATAGGAATTGGGTCGCATTTTTTTAATCCGCGAATAGTGAAAACGCGAATGAAGGAAGCACGAATAAGGAGCTTTTACTGTACTTACTCAATAAATCGACTGCGCGTCTGGTTGAGTGTGCTGAAGCATTATTCCACGCGGGGGCGGGCGCCTATCTCGGCCCGTACAGGCGCGTGTCTTTTAGCTTTGTTTATCAAACGTTGACCACTGAATAAAACCACAGCAGTGGGAATGCTCTGCACGGACTGCGATAGGCCTCGACAGGTAGCAGTGCAGTAACACCTGACGCCACCTGTCAGTTAACGGCCCGTGGGACCATGGCGTTATCACGATGAAGAAAGATCACGCTGTAAAGGTGGATACTGACCGGCGTCACGGGTCAAAATGCACCTAATATGTTACCAAGCAAGTATTCGTGCAGTCAGTAGTACCTACGGCAAAACATGCGAGCGAGCAACACTGATTTTAGCACACTGCGTAAAGACATGCTCGCTGCGAATGTTACATTACCTACGCCCCGTAACGTCGGTCATTATCCACATTAACAGCGCTGTTGAAAAAAAAATCCAAACCAGGCAAAAAAACTATTTAATTGTATTGCACGGGTTTTCTATGAACATAGTAAGTACGATGTTTTTGCTACGTAGTGCCATATCGCGCGCGCCCTCACCTCTCTCCCCGCCGCTGACGCAGGCAGCAGGAAGAGAGAGAGCCCGATCCCGAGGATAACGGACGTAACAGAGCGACCCTCCGGGACTCTCAGCTGCGATGCCTTTTTATTGTCAATTGTAATCAAAAATGTTTCTGTGTTTCTTTTGTTCAGCCATACATTTATTTGTAGACCAATAAATGATTATATTTAAAGAAGCGACTTTAAAATTGTCAATATTTTACTATTGTGATTTCTATTGTTCCTATGTAGGTAATGTATCCTTTGTTGGAGATGCCAAATGGATAAACAAATACATTTTTAAACTTGTTTTAACTAAGAAAATGCTTCTCTGTAAGAGATGTTGCTCGGAAGAGCACCGACATAACTACAGTTGCCCGTGTGAAAACCTATCTATTTACTCAGATCCACCAGTAGTTATGGTCGCAAATTTGGATTTATTTTCCTGATTTTCACCATCCGACCTCGCTTGAACCCCTCCCCATCTCGAAAACTAACATCACGAAAATTAGCACTTAAGTATTTACAACTCTTTACTCCCAAAACTCCCAATAATTATACCTTACTAGTAGATTCTAAAATGCTCATAAACCACTAAAAAAACAACATCTTTTTTGAATCGAATAATGCTGTAAACACGCATTTAAATTTAACATTATCATATTTCGCGCGTATTTTGACGAAAATGCTGGACTCAGTGGATGCCAATAAATTGCTCTGTTTTGTATGATAATTATTTATAATTTAAAAATTCGTTATTATTCTACATATCGTTAGTTTGCTGTTCCTGAATGTAAGCTATTATTTCAATAAAAAATACTTTGGTTACCTACGAAAATAATAAAAGTACCTACAAAGTTATTCAGTTGATTAGTAACAGCGGTATGACGTAATAACATGTCGGATATTATTTCATGGTGTTCAAGAACAGTTTATGGTACCTACTTAAATAACTGAAATCTTTGAATTAAATTTTAAAATTTATTTTGTTATTTCATGAACTAAAACCAACATGTTCCGACTGATTTATGCCTAAGCTATCATAATAATACATTTTTAGATGTATATGTAGTAAAATACCTACCTTAGTAGCTTCTATCTGCTTCGTCAAAATATTGTTCGAAGTAGTTACTAATTCGGAAAAACTGGTCGAACAATTAAAAAAAAAAACGACTGCGTAGAAAGTTAACAATAATAACGATACTACCATAAATCCAAATGGTAACATTCCTACCACAGCAGAGTTGCCACCCGTCCCGATTTTGCCGGGACAGTCCCGATTTGGAAGACATTGTCCCGCGTCCCGACGGCCTATCGATTTTGTCCCGATTTTTGACAATATGCGACAGGCTCAATCAATTCATTCACGGGTAACCCAGTCAGGCGCCACCGCGTCATCTACCGCGCGCCGCATGTACCGCGTTCGTTTTCGCCTCCTCCCGCGCGCGCAGTAAACTGTGGACTCTGTGGTTGTAGGTACTTTGCGGCGAGTTTCTTTCTTCGTTGAGTTGAGTGAAAAAATTACATTCGTTGGAGTGTCTAATTTCTTTGAATATGCACATGTCTTGTTCAGACTTCATAAATAAATACAAAAATGATATAGATTTACTAAAAGCGGCTCGTAACAATAAGAAATACACATGGAAAAAATAATTTTATAAAATAAATATAAACACAAAATAAAGTTTCACTTTCCTTTGACTGTCTCATGGGTAATTTTTTTTTTTTCACCAAACTCCGAACGTCTCTTATGGATGCCCGATCGTCCCGTTTTTTTTTCCCTAAAGGTGGCAACCCTGTACCACAGGCTTCTAGTTTCTACCTAGCGTTATGTACCCCGCATTGCCAGACCTACGGATTTACGGGTTTATTCAGATCTACGGATTTTGGACATCGGATATTACGTATTTTCGATAGAAAATCAATAAAACAGGCAAAATCAAGTTGTTCTTTGCATGTTTGCTATTCAAACCTAGATGGCGTTACTGACGCTAGAGATTAAAATTTTCTATGGAGATGTTCCCCTAGGCGCTCTAATTTTGCTATATTATGCTAGATGGCGCTACTAAGACTTTTATCACAATTTTATTTTTCTATGAGATTTCGTCCCCTCTATTTGTATTAATTTGATTGATAAAACTAATAAATATTTATCTAACATTGCATTCTATATGACTCAGAACACCACGTCAATTAATATTATCACAACTTTTTATTTGAAATTATTTTAGCTTTTTTGATTCGTGGGAATCAACCACCAACGGAAAGCGATTTTAGTAATCAGTATCATTACTTTTTGAAATAACACAGACACAGTAACATAGATGAGAATGACGTGTTATTATTAAGTATTCGTTAGTACCGTTTCACGCCAATAGATGTCGCTAAGTGTTTCAACATTACGTAAATAAATTCTTCTTGAACACTTTAAATTAATTATATCTTTAGATAGATTGACCGAAGCGATTGCGATGAAACAAAGACTAATTTAAACTCTGAGTTATAAACAATATTTGAGTATGCAAGATAACCATATTAGTTTCGTTCTTTTGACGTGATACTTGATCTATTCAACATCTAAACGGAAAAACCGAGCTACAGACAAAAATTTTGATAAGGGTTAAAATGTCATCTGTTGATTATCCCTTACCACCCCAAACAATTATTTTCGAAATATTTTAAATGTACAGAAAAAGTTCGTTTACAGATTTATTATATGTATAGATATAGATATAGATATAGATCTTTGTGTTAACATGATAAGGGCGGAGAGAAAAAAAACGGAGTGTCGATGACTTTGCAAAAGAAAGTACCAAACATTCGTTACTCCAGAAAGTTAGGTATGGACGTTAAGTGCCATGTTTCGCGAAAGATTTATTTTTCTGGGGATACACAATAAAAACAAAAAACAAAAGTCATTTATTCAAACCAGGCTGAGAGTCAGCACTGTTTGAACGTCAAAATTAAATAAGACAGTCCCCCAAAACGCCCGCCCTTCACCACTTCCTAGTGCTATAGCTGGGAAGAAAAAGTGGCGCATAAACTCCCTAGCAGCACAGCTGTTTGTTAAGTTAGAAGAACTTGATTCTATACAATAGTAGGTTATTAACATTACAAAACAAAAAACATTAAATTTTCCATATGTCAGCTAGCACACGCCAATATACCAACAAAACATTGAAAACTATAGGTACTCAAGCAAAAATAAATAATAATAAATGAAAAACGTAAACAGAATTTACAACCTAAATTAAAGTCTCCAGGCATAAAGGTCGTACCCGCTTACATATGCTATTCTGCAGCATGTATATTTAGCTATAAATTGAAGTATTAAAAGTTATAATAGGACCTTTGGAATAAAATTAATAAAAAGTTAATACAATTGACAAAAACAAAACCATGGTCAGCAAGACGACCAGTCACCACAAGCAGCACCCATTCACGAGCATAACGCAAAGATCAGCTACTACCCTCCTCGCCATATTTGAGGGAAGGAGGCAACCCGCCCCTGACGCTACCGCAAGCAGCGCTATCTAAGGGAGCTGACGAACTTGCTGCCGGTTGCACTGGAAAAAGTAATATGAACTGACGAGGTCGCTAGCTAACTACATAATGCAACACAACTCGTTATTAAACATTGTTATGAGTAGATTATGCCAAAGGACCATAACTGTATTTTTATCATTCCACTATCCATCTTGTGCAATAGATCACTACTACGTATGTAATCGTGTCTCGTAATTATTGTTCCAAATACTAGCGTGTTCGTATTTATAGTCCGACTTTGATCTCGGTAATTATATGAAACTCTACACAACGGCGCGGCGCATCGCTTCTGTTAAATCATCTTTGCTCCAGATCTATCATTAAATACGTCTATACGACTGACTTGTAAACGTTTTATAAGTGTTCTATATGTAGACGCGGCACAACTAACCTACTTGTACAAGAATGCAATAAGAACACTGATTTGTTCGACATTACTTGCTTGTTCATATTTATAGGCCGGCTATTTGATCGCGGTAATTACATTTGCATAGCGGTGACGCGTCTACGAATTGATCTACAAGGCTCCAAAATATTCCGAAGTTACCCGATTAGTAAATAAATAATGTTTATCTTTAAGTAACAAATAGCGCACTTTTTTGGAAGATATAGAATACGATCACAGATAAAAAGCAATGTTAGCAGTAGGTAATTGGGATGTGAACAGCTCAATAATTCAATTATCCTTCACGTAGATTTCGATTTTATCTAATCCTCGTAGAATGAGAATTTCGCAATCTCCGTGGCAAACTAAGTAACTAGTCCGACAATCTTACCCAAGACTATATATACGAGATATCTTAGGTTATTTCATCTTTACATACACAAAACGATCTATGTTCCTCTACTCCAGATAAATCCGAGATTCGATCAGAAAGACAAAGTAAATAACAATATCAATAAACTGAACAACCAATGAAATCCGATTACAAAACCCAGCTTGCCAATCCATCAAGCTTATTTTACGTCAGAAAATGATCCTAGATCCCCGGAGTCTGTTGATTGTCTTTAATTAGTAGCACAGTAGACGTACAATTTGCATCCAGTGGTTAATTGTGACTTGTTAAGCAATTGTTGGACTGCACTGTAACTATAATAATTCTAAGAATGTTGCAAGCACGAGGGATGCGTTGCGAAGCGGTGCTGCAGTTTTATTTATCACGACGGAATAGTATGAAAACGGATGTGACGGATGGGCTAAAAACGGTACACGATTCATTTCATTGATTTCTTTTGGCGATTAATCCTTTTCAGTTATCAAATTTCTTGTTCCATTTTCAGTTCTGGAGTTAAGAAAGTACTTCAACACGAATGTAATCATGTTTTTCAAGTTCCTTTAAAAGCAAGCTTGTACGTTTAAATAGCGTAATTTCAGTGGCAAGGGATCTACAATGAAAACTTCAAAGAAAGAAAAACTCAATCAACTCCTTCCCATGGGTAGGGTACCTGTTGATATTTGTACTAATTCGCTTTGCAACGAACCCTATTCTATTAACGACGAAACCTAATTAGCGAAGACAAAGTGACAACGCATATTTTACTGTAGGTGTCTAGGTGATATATTTTCAGTCACTTTAGTATGAGAAAGGGACTTTGTTAGGATGTTGCTATCCTTATGTCTCTTCTCAAGAACTATAGAACTCAATTGACCCTGTGGCAAAATAAATAGAATAAGAATGTAATACTTCGTTAAGAAGCAAACGGAACGAAAATAAAATCTGCCAAATTGTATCGTAATCGTAAACCATCGTTTAGAAAGAAAGAAAGAAAAATTATTTATTGGACTTGCACAGGAATCTTACAAATTTGCTACAGTATAATACGATAATTAAACACATAAAAGAGAAAACACTAAAACACTATTAAGCTACACTACTATTAAAATTAACATAAGATTCATACAAAAAAAAAAGTAAAAAAAAAAATTTAGTCCTGTGCGAAGCCAAAAGGCCACTATCTCAGCATGATGCTGCGACATTTAAAAGTGTCGCAGCGCTGGTATTCTGATAGGGCCCGCTGTGATGTCACGGACAGATATACAACAAAAAGGAAATAGATATAAATAAGATAAAATGTGTCAAAAAAAAAAATTAAGAAAAAATAAAATAAATATGTAACAACATAAATAGTAAAAACATTGTAATCCGCGTGTGTGCACCCTACGTAACATCTATTACTTATCTATGCCATTAGTGACTACACTATGTTGTTGTTGTTTGTTATGGTACTATGTTATAGCAAACCCTATCCTACTAATCTTATGTAAAAACTAATCCCTAATTCCCTTGGCCACGGCATCACACGTGAATGGCTGGACCAATTTTGCCAATTCTTTTTTGTTGTATTTGTTATTGTTAGAAGAAGGTTCTTATATAAGAAAAAAAATAAGAAAGTTGCATGTAACATATATTCATAGTTGGGACAGGACAACGTCTGTCGGGTCAGCTAGTATTCAATAAATAAATAAAAATACAATATTAAATATGATAAATGTGAAGGTTTGTGAGGATGGATGGATGGATGTTTGTTACTCTTTCATGGATTGGACTACTGAACGGATTTGGATAAAATTCGGTACACAGATATACACACCGGCACAATTAGCGGAACACAAAAAAAGCAGGATTTTAAAATCTTTTACTTGAGGAACTGGCCAGTTATGATATTTTTTTAATTTATTGTCAAATTTGAAAATAGAAAATTAGATGACATACACTTTTTTCATTCATTTGTTTTATTTTCCCGAACAATACGTTTTGTCAACTTGTTCGAGTAATAACTACGGTAATTGTATTTTTTTTGAAAAATTGCACGTAATGGTTTTTTATAAATTTGTTATTCTATAGGCAATTTTGTTTATAAAAAGCTCTTTATTATGCCTGACTTAACATCACTGGAAATCATTAGGGCTGATGAAATGAGAAGAAATGGCCATACCTACAGATCGATTGCCTCAAGGCTTCGTCGACCACTATCAACGATTCATCGCAGCATCCAGCGGTACAGATCGTCTAATTCTCTTGTGAGGAGGAGGGGTCAAGGTAGAAAAAGATGTACGTCGAGGCGAGATGACAGTTTTTTACAACTTGGAGTTCGTAGGAATACGCGATTAACGGCTGTACAAGCTCGAAATGAACTGGAAGACGTTCGAGGAGTACGAGTAAGTGAGCGTACAGTTCGCAGGAGATTTGAAGAAGTTGGTTTAGGGTCGTATATACCTGCCAAAGGCCCAAAACTTGAGAGACGTCACCGCGTAAACCGATTAAGCTATGCGCGAGAACATCGTCATTGGGATTTGAACGAATGGCAGCAGGTTCTCTTTACTGATGAGTGCAGAGTTCTTTTAAAACAGATCGATGGGAGACAGCGAATATGGAGACGCAAAGGAGAACGCCACATACAGTCTAATTTTGAACACACAGTGGCTTATGGTGGCGGCTCGATTATGGTTTGGGGAGGGATATGTTTGGGAGCTCGCACGGAGTTAGTGATAGTCACAGGAGGGACCATGACAGCAGATCGATACATCAGAGACATTTTAGAAGAATATGTTGTACCATTAGCCCCATTTATTGGTGACGACTTTATTCTAATGCAAGATAATGCTCGTGCTCATAGTGCACAATCGGTACAGGCATATCTGAGCCACGTAGGTATACCGGTGATGCAGTGGCCAGCAAATTCCCCCGATATGAATCCGATAGAGCATGTCTGGGACTTGCTAAAAAGAAGGGTTAAATCCAGAATGCCACCCCCCAACAATCTGGATGAACTTGGAAACGCATTACTTGAGGAGTGGGAGCGGTTGCCTCAAGAAATCATCGATAACATAATCTGTAGCATGCCCAGACGAATGGAAACCGTAATCAGAGCAAGAGGGGGAAACACTCGTTATTAATTTTGCTTTAATTTTATTGTTAAATCATTTAATGCTTACTTTTTTTATTTTTTGTGATGGTTCATAATCATCTAAAAATTTCACTTATTTCAAATTTCTTTATTTTTCAATAAAAAATAACGAAGACTTTTCAAAGTCGTTGCTAAAAGATGTTAATCAATTTGTTATTTTGTGTCTAATTACATTTTCTTCAAATATATGCGTTATTATCTCATAGTCTCACTTTTTTTTCTGTTCCGCTAATTGTGCCGGTGTGTATAGTATATAACCTGGATTAGTACATAGGGTACTTTTTATCTCGGCAGTACGTTCCCGCATGATAATTTCCGACATAAACGCGGGCGAAGCTGCTGACAAAAGCCAGTAAATGCAGATATTATAAAAACAGACGAGTAGTTATTAATTTAACTTACTACATTTCGTAATCCGGGTCGTCTTAAAATACAACGCCTAAGTATGAGCCGTGCTGAGACAATTTTAAATAAATACTTATTAACTTTCAGGCCACTGTTTATCAACAGATTTTCTGGCCGTCGCGCCTCATGTACCAAACCAACACAATCAATACGAATGTCTTCAAAACAAGTAACGATATTCACATAATTCGTCAGAAAGCCAACGTCAGCAGCACCATGAAGAATTGGCATCTACACCGCAATCAACCTTGCTGACTATGGCTAATCTTTTCCTTCTTTTTTTTTTTCAAAAATCTCTATGCTTGCACCTTTAGTTCGCACTGAAGCCAAAAAAAAAATTGAAATATCCAGACCATACCTTTAATAACAGCGTCTCCAACAAACAACTGGCCGGTCTGGTCAGCAGCCTGGTCCTTGTATATCTTGGAAATGAGAATCGGCAGTTTGTGTTCCGCACCGCCCTTTATGCTGAGTCCCAGACCACCGACCTTCTGCCGTGTGATTTGAACCATGCGCTCCTAGAAATAACGCCGTTCAATCAGAAAGGAATATTATGGTGATAAGTGAAAGCGACGCCTTGACTCCAGACTGCTGAAGTGAAGACGTTGCACCAAAGGCTTTTTCACATACATAATAGTTGGCATAATGATTTGCATCTAGTAGAGCTGTATCAATTTGCTTTCAAATCAAAGTCCTTGAGCCTGTCCCTATTATAGAGGAGACAGAGACAAAAGGGTAATATTTTCACAATATAATGTCGAAAGTGTTTGGTATTGAAGCCATTGGGTAATCAGATTTTGTCAACGTCAAAAAGAAAATGGGATTTGGTCGGTTTACATGCGTAAAAACGGTGTAGGCATCATCATGAGATGATGATGACCATACGCAAATGTCTCAATAGGTTTAGAAAATATATGAAAAGCATTGTTAATACCTACAAAATTTTAGGGTTGCCCTCGATTTCCCTGGGATTCCATCAACAGGTCCTGACTTGGTGCCAGTGGGACAATCTCAGGAGTATACTCTTTCAATAAAAACAGAATTTTGAGAATCGGCCCACAAATGGGGGAGAATTCGATGAACATACATAAAAATATATATTTACAGTGGAACATATAACCTCCATTTTTGGAAGTCGGTTAAAAAGTGTTATTGCCAAATGCAATGTTTCTAAATCTACGGGAAGAACGTACGATATCATAAAAGTGTTTGATTTCCTCGATTATGTATGAAATAGTATGTGACGAAAAAACTCTTTTTAATAATTTTATTTCAATTATTAAACTATATAATAACTAAAACTCATTCTAAATAGTAGTCCATCGATTAATAAATATTCGATGAATCTTTCAGTCGAAGTAGCGTTTGGCGATAAAACGTTGTTTCCCAATAAATTCCATTCGATCAATCGTTCAGTCGACTTTCCATTAATCGAACAAATGACTCAAAGTTACGTTACGGACCCTCGTTTTCATACTGGTTGATTTGAAGAAATACTATTAAATTATGTGGCAAATAAAGTGGCAAATAAAGTGGCGAATTTTAATTTTTATCTGGCTACGATAGGTGCAGATGTTTTATCTCAAGAAGGTGAGTAATATTTGCATTTGTGATTCATTTTTCAAAAAAGACACATTCACGCACATGTATGCCACAACATTTTATTTACTTTCTTATTATAAACTCAAACTCAAACTCAAAGCATTTATTTCCCCCCCGAGTGGGTTCCCGCATTGTCGTTGCGGGGGGCTCAGTAACCGTGGTCTCCCACCCACGGTGAAGCCAAGAGGAAACCAAGGGTGGGGCCGCTCGTCAGGGCTTTTGCCTTCAAGCCATTGACGTAGCGGCCAAAAAGTAGGTTGCGGTGAGGTGCACCGCAACTGAGGTGGGCCGCGATGTCGAATGGGAGGCATCGCGGCTGAGGGTTACGGGCTGCGGTAGAGGAGGAGTGCCGGTGCTTCTGAGCAGCGCTCTTCCCTGCCGTGGCCTGGACGGGGCCGCCACCGTTTGATGGCGGACGCGGTGGGGCCGCAGGGGAAGAGGAGTGTCGGTATAGCGTCAGCCGGTCTCCCTATCCCCTGCGGCCGAAAAGTGGTAGACGGGACGGCGCGTTGTGTTCCACACGTGCGCCGTCAAAGATGTCAGCAACCACAGGTGGGGTCCGCAAGGGCCGATGCCTGCCAGGGGTGCGGGTTTGTTCGAAAGAGATACCACGGCCCCTGGCATACGGGCTACTGAGGGAACACGGGTGGGTTTTAGTCAGTAAAAGTCTGACACGCCCTCCTGCTCTACTCAGCAGGAGAAGTCATTTGATGATTACCCACCCAAAAAAAAAAAAAAAAAAAGTTCAAATAAAAATTTATTTCAAATAAACCAATTACAGGCACTTTTGAATTGTCAAGGACGGTGAGTTAGAAAGATGAAGCTAGTTGCCCATTCCAAAGCGTAGGTACCTATGAAGAAGAACGGGAAAGAAACTCCATGGACACTCTTTTATAATCAAGATTTTGTTACAAAAAGTTGGTTACATCATTATGTTGAAATTATCAATGTGAGAACGATGTAAAAAGTGCACATTAAAAGCGTCCGTAATTTAAATAAAATAACAATTAAAATAAGCCGTGGGAGCTAAGAGATGACCAGTCCCTACTGGCGGCGCCCGTTCACGGACATGACGTATGCATCAGCACCATTCAGCTCAACCATTTTGAAGGGAACTTAATGATCCAACACACACGCCACCACCAGCGAGACATTTGAGTGAGCATGACATACTCTCAGCTGCCAGGGCACATTCAAGTCAATGAAAGACGTACCCTGTAAATGTTTGCTTTATAGTAGGAACATAGTGCTCACACATATGCTATGCAATTATACAATACAAAAATTTGAATTTATACAATGCAAAGATATCTAGCTTTTACAGTCTTCAGCAGCTCCAACAATGTTTTCAATGTTATCCAATTTAGTTTAAGCTACCTTGTGGAGCAGGACAAGCAGCGTTTAGCCAAGCATTTTTGTCAGCGATGTAATCCCCCAACTTATAATAAGCATGGCTGCATAGTGTGCGTTTTATACAAGATTTAAATTTCGATTCATTCAGTTCGAGTATGTGGGGAGGTATTTTATTGTAACATTTTAAACAGTACCCCATGAAGGATGAGTCTACTTTAGCCAGTCTGAAGCCTGGTTGAACCAATTGGTGCCTATTTCTCGTTCTAATGGTGTGTCTTTCACCTCGTTTACTGAAAAGATTTAAGTTTTTCCTAACGTACATGATGTTCTCATAGATATATTGACAAGGTACCGTCATGATATTAATAACTTTGAACAGTTCCCTTAGAGAATCCCGCGTACGGAGGCCATATATTGCTCTAATGGCTCTTTTCTGCAGAATAAAAATAGACTCTATATTATTATTTATAACGGACACACATCACTATGTCTTTATTTTATTATTATTTGGCATTATTATCATTGTTGAGGTCAGTGTTTTTGAAATGAAAACTTCTTTAGCGGCGTTGTACCTACACTTTTTTGTAATGGGTAAAAAATGTTAAACTCGCGTCAGGACACGTGACCTGATCGAAAATTCGTAAGACATAAACTCGCGTCAGGACACGTGACCTGATCGAAAATTCGTAAGACGTAAACTCGCGTCAGGACACGTGACATGATCGAAAATTCGTAAGACAGATGGAGAGTAGACAGCCGGCGCGGCGTAGGAGAGGAAGTATCCCCCTCTCTTTCTACGGCGCGGCGAAAATGTATGCTTGCGCCTGCTGTTTCGTTTAGGCGGCGCAGGGCGCTTGCGCGAATGTTCGTGTGAGCTTTATTTCATAATTTAATAAAGTTCTATATCGTCTGCGACAATTCTCTATGGAAAATATTGTCTGCTAACACAAAAAAAAAGTTGAAAGTGACGTTTCGAACTCGTAGGTCATCGGTACTTTTTCATGGTATGCTTTCTAGTTGTATAGTGTTTTTTCTTATTATTTGTGTGTTTTCGACATTGAGAAGTAGTTATTACATTGTTTTAGGTAATATTTTCATCAAATAGCATTATAAAAACTTATATTTCGACGAAATATGAAACGTAAACAAACCTTTGTAAACAATGTGCAGTGATATGAGAAAATTTGTGCAAAATTATTCCCTAACCATTCCAAAATATCAAAAATGCACAACGTTAATATTCAAGTTTTCACTTCTGCCGGCACTCCCGGAGTGCAACCCGTCGTTTATTTTTCTTTTTAAATAATTTAAGGTTTTTACTACCGATATAATAATAAACGCCAGTAAACGCAATTTTCTTTCTTCTTCTTTCTATGTGTAGAGGCACGTGCTCTTGTGTGCGTAGCTACAGGTAGCATATTAGCAAGTTCTTTATAGGTAACGCCGATGAATAATAATACATATCGGTATCGTATCGGCCAAGATGCGTATCGATACATCCTGACTGCAAATCTTGTTAGTTTTAATTTTTACCCGACTACTGCAATGCCACAGGAAGGTTATAATTTTGACAAGTTATGTATGTACAGTTGTTCTATCTCCCGAAGGCGAGTTATTTTTAGTTGTGTGTGTAAATGCACATGCACATTAAACTAACGTTGAACAAAATATGACAAATACAGAAAATCTTATCCACGAAATTATTGAAAACTAGCTTTTGCCAGCGGCATCGCCCCCGCGTGGAACTTTCATCTCCTAGTTAATTCCTTCGTTACAAAAATCCTTACTTATTCCTTATCAACATCATGAAGAGAAATTCTGAGCAAAATTTCAGCTTTCTAGGCCCAAGGGTTTGGGCTGGGCGTTGAGGAGTCAGGCAGTCAGTCAGGACTTTTCTTTTTATTTATATAGATACGTGTAGTGTGATTACGAAAGCTGAATTTATGAAATATTGTGATAGGTACCGAATTTGAATTTATCATTTTGCAAGATGATAGTGACAATCTGTCACGGAAGAATCTGCATAAGATTTAAAAAAAATCAGAGTTATCGTTGGTCATTATTACAAGGTCATGGCCGAGACATAATACTACTTACAATGGGAAAATTTGATCACCCACCCGGATTTCTAAGATGTGCGATGAAATTAAATCTCACTGTAGCTAACTACATTAAGTTAGCACAGGAACAGGACGCAGTGCTACCTGCACTCAATGTTTCATTGAGCGTTTAATAATTCAGTACTACCGCCCATTGGCTTGCTGGGGAGTTTCATGCAAAAATCATTACCTGCGTGGATTTATGTTTGAATTGTTATGGAGAATGGCCACGGCTCTGCGAGTATCTTTTGTTATGATATTTGCATGAATTGTTGGGCTTTATTTGAGGTAGACGACAGAGTTACATTTTTGTCCGGTTTCGAAGTTTAAAGTCCACTACTAAATATAAATACGAGTATTAGCCTTTCCTAGTTTTCAATAGATCAATTTTACGAAAGAATAACTTTGTACTCGTGCATACGTGATTAGCGCGAAAACACGAATAAAGAGTTCATATTCAAGCTTACTGCCAGATATTACGAAACTTTCCCAGACTGAAAGCCCAGAAAACATTGAAGTACCTATTGAAATCGAGCGTAGTTTTGTTAAATTACGACGGAAATTACCTAGTTGTAGCACCTATAAGGGGGCTACTGTGAATAGTTTTGTGTCGGCAGAGAGATGGCATGACTATTGTCTTTATGAAACAATTGTTACCTGTTAAGTACTGTATCCATTCATATCGGAGATAATCCAGGCAATGGCATTTGACTGTTATTTACTAACCATCGATTAAGTACCTTATCACAGTTTTAAACGAAATATTTTATTAATATTTCCTTTATTTATTTTCATTCCTTTTCATTATTTCGTTTATTTTCTTTATACATATTAACTATATTTTTAAATATTTTTACAAAAATCATAAAAAAAACATTTAAAAATATAAAAAATGGTAGCCCACCGGTATCGGGAACAGGGTCCAAGCTACCGGTGGTCAGGGCTGCTGAGAGAGGAACCTCCTCACTATACGCGCCGTGTCCAGTAGTACCGCTCTCTGGATCAAGCCCTAGATCCAGCTGCCTAACGAGAGCCTCCTGAGGTGTTGGTCGAGGCTCTTGGCTATAATGCCATTGGCCGTCACGACTATTCACATCCCACATGTCGACAACCTCGCGTGCCAGGTCAAGATACTTGATTATTTTATCTTGCTCAGCTTTCACGAGGTTCTCGTCATGTCGGACTGCTTATGTCTCCGGTAGTTATTCGTCAAGATAACTTCGTCCATAATTGCACAGACGAAACCTTCAGTTTCCCCGAAAAGGTCACCAAAACGTAGCCAGGATACGGACGCTGAGAAATCTACGCCGGGCTCGTGAAGAGCCCGATAGAAGCGCCCGTGAAGCTCCTTGCTTTGCCATATTTCCTTGCGGTTATCAATAGTAACTACTACAGGTTTGCGCCAGTTCTTTTTAGCCATGGACAGCGGGGTGAGTCCCTTGTCCACTGCGACCACATCACGGTGCATACCCACTTCGGCTTTTATAAAATATTCCCTGAGACTGCACACCTCGCGGTTGTGGAGGGTCTTGGCATTCAAAAAGCCTCGACCCCCGCACTTCCGCGGGATGTACAGTCTCATTACCGATGATCGAGGGTGATGCATCCGGTTTGCAGTCAGCAGTGTACGGACCCTCCTATCCAGGGCATCGAGTTCAGTTTGAGTCCATTTGAGTATGCCGAAAGAGTACATCATAACCGGCATGACCCAACCGTTGCAGGCGCGCACCTTGTTTGCGCCTGAGAGAAGACTAGAATTAATACTTTCTTCAGGCGACCAAAGAAGCGCTCCCTCAACGATTGCTTCATGTCGGCAGCGTTGATGCCCAACGCTTCCGACATACCCAAATACTTATAGCTCTCGGATGAGGAGAGGGATCTGAGGTGTATGGAATCCGAAAATTGAATTCCCTCGGATTCCATAATCTCACCTCGCTTTACATGCATGACTGCACATTTGTCCACACCAAATTCCATCCTGATGGCGTTACTAAAAGTTTCAGTCATCTTCAGTAGCTCCATCAGTTGCAATTTGTTGGGGTGTCTATGCATGGCATGCCTACGACTGGTAGGAGGTGCGCGGTGCCTGAGGGGGCGCGCGGACGGCGGCATCAGCATCGGGCGTCAGCGGCGGTTGAGGGGTACACGGGCGACGCGGCGCTTGCGCGGACTCCCGCGCCGAACCGAGACTCACTCAAAATCTTACCACGACAAAGACACTACATGTAAAACTTGTATTTACGTAATACACCAAATTCTTATACAGTCCACATATTTTATTTATTCGCTCCTGAAATAGAGCAGTCGACGTGTAATCGTCAACATATGGTCCTTCGCAAGTAGAACTTCACAGCGGGAAGTTTTGGCGTTTGCAAGAATACAAGATCAAGGCGTTGGTGGACATTGAACCCACGTCACTTCATCGAAAAACAGCAGAGTCATCGTCGCCTACGGTTGAAGATTTGAAGTCGCAACTAAGATTGTGGATAAGGATTCGGATATTCGTGAGATCGTTCCAATTATTATTCCTTTTATCTGTCTATTTCCTTTTCACTATTTACAGTTGTTTTTATAACGCTACTCTTTCTATTATTCCCGATTCATTGCCCTATTGAGTTGGTTAGTAGCGAATTTCATTCTCTTAGTCGTTCTATTACATCTTTCATCTTAATATTTGCTCGCTTATAACTACTTTTCACTAACGGTCGTACGAGTTAGTCAACGCACAGCTTGACCTTGACACAATTACGAGGCAACAGCTGTTCATTTTGTGCGTTGCTTAGTGCGCTGCATTCTATACAGTTATTCTCGGGCTTATTTCATTTGTTGCATGAGTAACGGTTTATTTTAAATAAACCCGTTATTTTATAATTTGAATTTTTCTGCCAAGTCATTTTTTGTAATACGGCAAAATGGCCGACAAATTGTTGAAAAAACGCAGTTCCATGAAGGCCAAGCTTACAAACTTTACTGCTCATTTGAATGTGCTTAAAAGCTGCGATAATCTTTCGAAATTGCAAATAATCGAGCTAGAAACCCGCTTAGACAAATTTGAAGCCATGTACACCGAGTTTGACGAATTACAGACGGAGATCGAGGTGTCTTCGGACAAGCCGGACGAGGCCTACGTGACGAGAGCCCAGTTTGAGCAGCAGTACTACATGCTGGCAGCTTTGGCGCGTAGTTTGCTATCCGGACCGGATGGCAAGCGTCGCCGTAGTGACTCCGCAGGTTCCGTGGCAGGGTCTGAGGCAACAATGTCAGGTGGGACTAAACATAATTTTGTTAGATTACCTAAAATAGATTTACCACGCTTTGATGGCAGTTATCAGTGCTGGCTTGAGTTTAGGGACACCTTTATTTCTTTAATTCACGATAGTGCTTGCATCGACAGCATAAATAAATTCCATTATTTACGTGCTTCATTAAAAGGCCAGGCAGCTGAAGTTATTAAAAATATTGATTTTAAGGCGGATCACTATAAGTTAGCATGGGACCTATTGTGTGAAAGGTACAATAACAGTCGTCTTCTCATAGATAAACATATGCAGGCATTATTCGATGTCGAACCAGTTGCTACTGAATCCAGTGTTGCTTTGCGTCGTCTTATAGACGTAACTAATAAGAATATAAGAGCGCTCAAGTCATTGGATGAGCCTACTCAGCATTGGAATACTATCATCGTGTACATGATGTCAATTAAATTAGATTCAAACACTAGTAGATATTGGGAAGAGTATCGAAATACGTTATCTGGTGCTCCTACACTTGCTCAATTTACTACATTTATAAACAATAAGGCTGACTTACTTGAAACGTTGGAAGACAATATTAAGCATAGTAATAAAACAAACAATAATAATATTAAATCCAAAAGTTTTGCTATTGTTTCACAGAATACAACAAATAAAGGTAACAATAACACCAATTCTAGCTTAGAGAAAAAGAAGTTCAAATGTCCTTTGTGTTCTGGCGATCATTTTCTATACGTTTGTGAGGCTTTTAAAAAGTTAGCAAAGAGTTTAAGGTCATCTATGTATAGGAGGTGAGATATAACCTCACCACCTCTCCTCAGCCGATAGCCTAGACCTGAATCCTCCAGCAGTGTGCTTAGAGGATTCAGGGCTAAGCAAAACCAAAGTGGACTCAAGCTGTCGCCCTGGAATATTCCCCGTTTGATCCATACAGGCTCATCATTCCTCTGGATCTGTGGACATCCCGAATAGCGAATACTGTCCTCCATTGCCCCATGCACGACTTAAGAAAGGTGCGTAGAGTTGTATCAATCTTGTACAACTTCAGCACTCTCATGAGCCATGCATGTGGCACCGAGTCGTAGGCCTTCTTATAATCTATCCAGCATGTCGTTATTATTATTATTATTTTGAGTTCTTTATTTTTCTTCTCTTTTAAGAGAGTTTACGACCTTACACACGGGCCGGAACCAAGTGTGTAAGGGGAAATTAAATTGAAAAGGTGGATGTGGAAGAAGTCAGGAACTTTCGTGTTATGTGACAGGTGTTAAGAATGGTGGCTTTTTGGAGCATGTAAAGTGTGTGAGATAGCATGTGTAGGGTCTCAAGACTTTGTGTCATTATTATTATTTATTTATTGCATTCCATATTGTAAAAAAAAAGATGTAACAAAGGGCTTAAAGCTAGGTACAATAATATGGACCCTGTAAGGGTATAAGCAAAATGATAAAATAAAGGTAAGAGTAAATTAAATTAAATTATATAATATGATTGTAACTGTTACAATGAAATTATTTCACTCTATAAAACATTAGTTTCAATCGCATCAAAAGTTCATTATATTATACTAAATATAACATTTCATTAGGTCATTTTATTAAAATAAATCATTATATTGTCATTATTGTGCAAATTTATAGACTGGCTTTATGGTCTGCTCGCGCCATTAGCGACTTCGTAACGATGAATTAAATCAATTCGCACACGTGATTCGTGCATTAATTTCAAAAAAAACTTTTCTCAAAAAAAAACAACCGACTTCCGGAAAAACACTACAAAGTGAGAAATAACTTTAATTTCGGAAGTCGGTGATTTTGGATATGTGTTTTAAATTTTTTTCACCGTCTTCCGAAATTAAAGTTAAATTTCACTTTGTAGTGCTTTTCTTGTTTTTCGAAGAAAAAGGGTTGTTTTTTTTTGGAAAAAGATTACCTACCCCATACCAATTCGAAATTTCATCATCCTTGGGGTCAGAAGAATGCATATTTATGCGATAGCAGCAATCGCGGTTGATTTGCTCATAGCTGTAATCTTTTGAAGAGTTCCATTTTCTGTCTCCGAAACGCATCATCAGATCTATGTATATGATATTTAAATGGGACCATTTCGGGGTAAACCTCTTTCGAACAAAAAAAGAATTCTGCAAATCGGTCTATATAGGGTAAGTTTTTATCCAGTGCGCAAATTGTAACCATGAATTCAGCATATCATTCTAGAACCCCTAGCGCAGTTTTCGCCGGCTATGCAAAAAAAAATCAGCTGTTTCATAGAAAACTGCAATACCTACGCGGTCAAAATGTATGGAACAGCTGTTTTTTTTGTATATCCGGCGAAAAATTTCTGCGCTAGGGGGTCTAGCATGATATGCTGAATTCATGGTTACCATTTGCGCACTGGATAAAAACTTTTCCTGTATATGACGGAGTTATGCCCGAATATACATCAAAAAGAAGGTTGTACCTTCCTTCATTAGCTCAGCGTCTTGACATGATGATGACCATACGCAAATGTCTCAATAACTTTAGAAAATATATGAAAAACGTTGTTAATACCTATAAAATTTTAGGGTTGCCCTCGATTTCCCTGGGATTCCATCATCAGATCCTGACTTGTTGCCAATGGGACTACCTCAGGAGTATACTCTTTCAAATTTAAAAAGAATTTTGAGAATTGGTCCACAAATGGGGCAGAAATCGGTGAACATACATTAAAAAAATGGAACATTAACCTTTTTTTGAAGTCGATTAAAAAGTGAGTATTTTACAAGATTAACAGACACATACACGCGGCCATGAACTAACTGATACTACACGTGTCTGAAAAAACATTTTAAATATTTGTTTAATATGTACCTATGGCTGGTTTCGTATAGTGGGTTGTTAATAGTAGTCAAGAATGCCAAAGGGTTGGGTATGCTATCAAATATTTTCCGACATACCTACAAGGTTAATGAGAATTTATGCAAACTACCCATGAAATAAAGCTACGGAAATGTGAGGGAAATCGGTAAACGTCACGAACACAAAGCTTAAAATATTTTTAATTGAAATGCAATTAAAAATATTTTAAGTGCTGACATGAAAGCATGTAGCAGTAAACTAGATTTAAATCTATATTCTACCTATGTAATTATGGGTGTTATTTATGTCATCAATAGCGTCCGGGCATCAAGATAATAAATAATAACGGCCTGCGTTGGGACTTATGTTCAGCAGCTATCCACTGGAAAGACAATTTCATTTTCTTCCTGATTAATTATCGTTGATTCATTACAAGCTGACTCGCCGCGCTATGTTTCGTTGCTACTGAGGTTTCAGGGGTTTATTTTATTTACAAACATTGCTTTAAGATACCAGACACCTCTTAACGTAAGAAGTATAAAGTATGGCTAAGCATCTTATTGCTATTCATAAGAGGAGGTAGGACTTAGGAAGTTGTATTAATAAAGACTAGTGGGGTAAGCGCATCCCATAAAATGCTGGTATTAGTCTACATTAAATAATACCTGCATTCACTATGAGAAGGTAAGGATTTCAGTCATAAATACAGTCAGACTGCCAAAACTAGGCCTTAAGTGAAAGGCGTTCAAACTAACCAAACAGTTCAACACATAAACAATGGACTTGGCTATGTGCCTAAAATTCCATACATAGCTCCTCAATGTTATTAAATCACAAATCTACAAAGGCCACTCACCCTAGCATGAGGCACATTCTTGTCTTTAGTAGGCTGCACAGGCACCGGTGCCTCTCTCTGTATCGTCACCGCATCCATTGTGAGCACCAGCCGTGCTGGCCTCGGACGGGACTTGCCATCCGAGACCTGCACCATGCCTGTACGAATCTGAAAGAAAGGTGCTTTGTTAGTCGTTTTGTGGATGGCTGTCTTGGGCAAATATTTGCTTCAGGATATTGGCATCTCAATGATCGGACTGAGACTTCTTGCGACGTCAGAGTTGTTCAGATTTTCAAGCATCAGAAGTTGACTAAGACTCCAAAACACATACATGCCCGTATAAATACAATGGAATGTCTTTTGCATATAGCATACGGGCTGCAAGAGAAAATGAGCACAAGACATTATTAGAAAAAAGAAAAAAAAATATTCAAGACAAAAAGGATGAACTCAACCTTCTGATTGATATTGTAAAGCAAGGCTCAGGGACAACAAATGACGGAAATACAGCAAGAATATTTTTCGAATCTCCCGCTAAAACGGCAGTCATTACGGGTTGGATGAAGAGCTTGTTAGAAGATTTGCTGCAAGCAATAACATCCGGAGAGGAAATCAATGTTATCCGATTTAAAGAATATACCCGCATAACTGCAGAAAAGTACGTAGAGTTATACGACTGGTACCACATGTCATCTACCGTCCATAACTTGCTGATACATGGTGCAGACATAATCGCCAATGATGATATTGTTCCAATCTTCCGATTGGCTCTCAGAAGAAGCCTCAGAAGCCCGCAACAAAGATTTTAGGAGGTTTCGGGAACACCATTCGCGCAAGAAGACCAGGAAACCTTCCAATGAAGATATCCTGAACAACCTTATTCTTTCGTCTGGTCCTTTGATCTCTGCACAAAGACCGAAGCTAGACGCTAAGGAAAAAACAGGATTTCTTCGTTGAAACTTTAGATCTAATTAAATCACCAGAAGCTCCGTTCGAGTTTTTGGATATGACTAATTTGGATTCTGACTCCGAATTAGAATCAGATGAGAGTGATATTGATTTTTTGTTGTTTTGTTATTGCGTGTACGTAGTTCGTTTATTAATTGTATATTGGTGTAAATTGTTTAATTTATATTTATGTTTTAAATTGTTTAATTGTAGTTGGTAGATTTTTGAATTTTAATCCGAATTAATTATTATTTACCTATGTTAACTAGTTATTTTCATTAAAATGAGCTGGTAAAAGTCATTAATGATGGTAAAGTATTTACTGGAACTCATATCCTAATTACTACTCACTTTTCAGAATAGTATAATAATTCATGATTTGTACTATTGAATGCTAGTCATTAATTAGGCCAGGAAGATAATAGTAGCTAATTAGTACTTAGTTTGTTGGCTTGATGAATAAAATGAATAATTTTCGAAATAAAAAAAACATATTATTTTTCTTATTTAAAAAAAATCTGCAGCAGTGACCGTTATGTGTAGTATGTCAAAAAATTACAAATAATTAGTATTAAGACCCCCTGTAAGGATATTACGGTTTGACTTGCAGTTCCAAAGAAAATCGGATATTTCATGCGAGTTCCATACAAATTTTTCGCAAAAAAAATATTACTCATTCCTTTATACGCTAATTTAACATTTTCGACTTATTAGAGCATGGAAATAGTTGGTAGAAGCAGTTCCCACCAAAAAAGCGACACCCTTAAATTGATATCCCTAAGTCTATGAAAGTCGATTTTCAGCCCACCGTGCGGCGGAGCATACGGTGGAAGTCTGCCCGGCTTGGGCGGAGCACCGCTGTGTCCTCGTGGAGGCGATCGGCGGCTGCGATCTCTCGCATCCGGGCCTGGTCCAGGCCATGGTACGGAGCGAGAGTGCATGGGTAGCCGTCACCTCCTTCTGCGAAGCAGTAATGCTCGCGAAAAGGGAGGCGGCTCACGTGAGAGAGAGGCAGTAATGCGTAGGCGCGGGCTTGCGGACGGCGAGTAATGGGTAGCTCGCTGTCCGGTAAGTTATTTGATGATTTCCCACCATCGATCACTAATAAAAAACTTTCTATGATAAAGTTCTTTATTAGTGATCGATGTTTCCCAACCAAAAAAAAAAAAAAAATATCCTTGCATTATATTATATTTCCCTTGATTCAATTCGTCTCTGATAAACAATAGGTTGATTTCAATGCTAATTGGAATTATCTAGCTTTCAAAATTTTTGAGTGCTTCGTGCACTCATAAAAATGTATCTATCATTCTATGTACAAACAAGGAGAGTAATTAGTAATCCATTAATAAATATTTCTGGCAGACATACACTATTAGTCATTATTTACACCACAGTTAGTGCTCTGGAGAAACGGTTTTCCTGATTAAGAACTTTCAGTTTTTTTTCTTCTACCAAGCAAACTGTGTTCTGTATCTAGACACGCGGCAGCGTGTCAAGTCAAGTTCAAGCCAACAGAACTGGGGCTCCTATTTTTATAAATTTGTCATTCCAACACGATCCCATTGTCATTTTGTCAAAAGTTCATAATCTGCTAAATTCATAATGGTCGATCAGTTGTCGGTCAATGTTCTCGTAATAGAATTGTGTTATAATGGCATTGTCGTATTGTCATTATCATAAAACTCGTTAGTAGAAATGATTTTCGAAAAAATACGACTAAATTTGAACATTTATTCATGCCAGATTTCATTTACATAAATATATTTTTACATATTATTTTTGGCATTTTATTTAGGAATTGGCAAAATTTTAGCATATTACCGCCTAAGTCAGTCATTCATTTATCATCATGTACGAGATTACCAATAAATGCCATTTCTTTCAATGGAGTGTCAGTGGCTGACCATTGGAAAGTCATAATGACGCCATTATATTAGTAGATTACCAAACTTGTCAAAATCAACAATTATGAAATCAATGATAGACCATTCTAACACTATTGTAATAGCAGACTTGAGGCCCTGGCGAGCAGCACCGTGTGTAATATTACACGAACCATTTGGAGCCACTTTTGACCCCCTCATAACTCAAAAACAATTGACATAAACATGTTAAATTTGGCTCATATTGGCGGCGGCCGTGGAGTAGCGGAGTGGGGAGCGGTGCACACACCTCAAATCAAACGGTTATTTAGATAACTTCCAAAAATCGTCATTTTTATCACTGACTGATCTCTATGATCAAAACTCTAACCCAGTTCCAGATGACCTAGAAAGTTCAAATTTAGCATCCAGATAGGTAGTTGGCTGAATACAAAGAAATCAATCAGGACTAGTACATAGTTATCATTTTATTATAATTTTTCAATTTCTATTAGGAAGAGGTATTCCGTGAAGCACACCTAAAATATTCCACTTAGCACACCCGTAGGTGGGCTTCAAATAAAAATTTAAAATAATTAATTTCCTATTCCACGAAGCACACCTACGAATATCACTCGCATAGTGCGGAGACTAAGAAATAAAAATGTCGATAGAAGAAAATATTTATTATTTAAAAGACTAACTTAAATATCTAACATCTTTCAGTTTCATTATAATAATGTGATACAATACTTGTAATTTTCATAATGATCATATACAACGTGTTGTTTTGCATCTTCGTCAAATTCAAGGAGGTAACTATGCTAACGATTCTCGACACGAATCAATAATAAAATAAGTAGTTTTTTTTTCCATATTTTCGGAAATCGGCGTCTGGCATTTTTTTTTCGGACACGCATATTTAAACGCGGCCCGTGTGATACCGCACTGTAACACACAGCGATATAGTCGTGCGACACTGCCTACCGCATACGGAACGGGGCGATTCTGTTCTTTGAAAGAGGTGTTTTCTGAAATACTGTTAAACTTAAATAACTAAAATATGTATTCATTCGTGAGCAAGTATCGTAATTTTATTTGATTATTTATGTCTTTCATAACAGCCTCCTGAAATTTGACGAGGATGCAAAACAACACGTTGTATAAATCCCATAAATAAGACGTATACATGATGCGCAAATAGTCAACGCGTGCGCCCGCCACTGAATTCCCGAGCCAACCCGAATTTAGCCAAGCGTCTATTGGTTCACGTATTCCAAAAGACAAAGAGAACAAAGGCATTGGCCCTACCCGGACCGTGACCCATCTCACTCTGTCAATATCGGAAATGTGCGAGAGACATACTCCAGTACTAGTTTGTTTAAAAAAAATGGAGTATAGTTCTCATAACTATCGCGACGTCACGGGCTGAGTGTATGCAATTGTGCGCCGGTCTTGTTATTGTTATTTTTTCTGTTTTTCGTGCCATTTATTCAAACAAAATAATGGAGCCGATGGCAGGTCCAAGTGGTAGAAATTTTAACCCATCTGTTAATTACGTACTTGGCCGGAAGGGGACACAAGTGTTAGTGTATAATAACAAACAATATAGTAAACACAAGATTTATAAAAACGGTAATGCCTTGTGGCGGTGTATTAGAAAAGGGTGTAATGGCTTACTCACATTAAGTACCTAGCATGGAAGAAGTTGTTAAAATAAAGGAACATAAATGTGCCTCAAACGTTTTGGAAACCCTAATTAAGGAAGCAATGCATGAACTCGAGCATCAAGTAGTTTCCACCATGGAGCCCATTCCTACAATCTACAAGCAAAAACTTAATGATATATTGGACGGAGGATTGAATTTAGTCGGTGATATGCCACAAGTCCGGCCTCTACAATAAGAGAAACAAATCTCTCGGTGTAAATAGATTGTTTGCGAAGTCACCTATAGTAGAGTTAATATTTCCTTAGAATATTATGAAAATATTTAGACATGGAATCTATATAACTTTTTTTTTAATTGGAACGTTATTGTAATAAAATAAAACTCATGTAAGAGTTTGTTAATGTCTTAGCAAGGAAATTCGTGCATGACATTTTCAATTCTATTTTAATGGGATAAGGTTGATAATAATATTTGATTTTAATTTACTTTCACGCTATAAGAAAACTTCAACATAGATAGATCTCTATGAAAAACTATATTTACAATGTTATTGATATTTGTCCAAGTTTTATTGTAATTATGAAACAATCTGTGATTTTAAATGTTAAGATTACAAAAATGACAAATATTTTGTCACATTATTCTAATGAAACTGAATGATGTTAGAAATTTAAGTTAGTCTTTTAAATAATAAAAATTTTCTTCTATCGACATTTTTATTTCTTAGTCCCCGCACTATATTCGTAGGTGTGCTTCGTGGAATAGGAAAATAATTATTTTAAATTTTTATTTGAAGCCCACCTACGGGTGTGCTAAGTGGAATACTTTAGGTGTGCTTCGTCTGGGTGTGCTTCGTCTGGGTGTGCTTCGTTTGGGTGTGCTTCACGGAATACCTCATTAGGAACACTTAGGTACTTAGGTGCATGTAATAGTGCCTGAATTTAATTTAAGAATCAGCCAACAAAATTGATGACAGCCGATCTTTATGTGGATTTTAAGGTCTTCACGTGAATATATAACGAGTGGAATACCATCCTTATTTTTTTTTAAGCCGAACTCAGTTTGAGTAGGTACTTTTAACTACTTATAACTAAGAATATAGTCGACTTTCGTACCAATTTATTACGTTATTACCTGGAATTTAGTATTAATTATTTTTTCAATATTTAGCACACATCAATAATTAAATAATATAGGTATTTCTGACCACGGCGCACGGTGCGGCGGCCGTGGAGCAGCGGGGTGGGGAGCGGTGCGATAAAAATTGTCTACGGATAATTTATTGTACAAAAAGTAATGATATCCCATCAAAAACATAAATGTGAAATGAGAGCAAAGTTCAATATTAAGATATGTGCCTTGGTTTTGACTTCAACGACAAAAGAAGTGAGATCTAAATGGGTGCCAAGTTCAATTGTCAGTCTTGAAATATATTTTTATCAACATAAAATATTTTATAACAACTTAAAATATAATTTCTTCTTATAACTTAGGATAATATATTGAAGCCTAAGGTTTGACTTGGCTCATCATCATCATCATCATTTCAGCCGAAAGACGTCCACTGCTGGACATAGGCCTCCCCCCTGGGGGGTTTTGCCATAATCGCCACGCTTGGTGATCGCAGTATGGTGGTAAAATGCATAGAGAACGCTGCTGCCCATTCTCTAGTAAGTCCCTTAGTCGCCTACGACACCCACTGGAAGAAATGGGATGGTGCTATTCTTATACGCCCGGCGACACATACGGGAACTTGGCTAGTTCTATAGATTAATATTTAAAAAAAAATGCAACTAGTTAGTATTGTCTGAATAAAAGGCTATTTTACTATTTATCTACACTAATATTATAAAGAGGAAAACTTTGTTTGTTTGGTTGTAATGAATAGGCTCAAAAACTACTGGACCGATTTTAAAAATTCTTTCACCATTCGAAAGCTACATTATCCACGAGTAACACAGGGTATATTTTATTTTGAAAAAAAAAATAGGGTTCCGTAAGATATTTGGGTTTTTCAGACACAAGGTGTAAAAAATCAACCAGAAAAGTTACTTATTTTGCGTACCTACGCTGCCTAAACTATAAAAGACAGAACCACAAAATGTTCTTATTAACTGTAGATCTTATAAATATCTACAAAAAAGTCCGCGACACACTATACCTATCTATAGATGTCGAGTGAGGCACAACAACCGTTTTTTTATTTAAAAATCTTGAATTTTTTTTGGACTACATTTAAACGCGTTTATTTTACTCATGCTATTAATCCTTATCAAAATAAATTATTTCATCACTAAGTACAGTTTATGTAGATAATATTTGGTCTTTGAATGATTAAAATTGGACGTTTGGTTTTGAAGTTATGGCGAAATTAAAATATTACGATTTCTGCTGCACGGCCCGTTGCGGTAGGCTTTTTGCAGCGGTAACCGACATCCACGCGGGCGGAGCCGCGGCGACCGCTAGTTACTATTATATTACAGTCATACAATTTACGTTTAAATACCTAAGTAAAAAAAATAGTTTAACATATAAATTTTTAGTCGATCTCATCTTATACTCACTAATAGACATAATTATTACAGTCATACAATTACATGAAATATGTAACAAAAAATAGTTTTACAAGTCCAGTTTTAGTCAACCTCATACTACATTCAATAATAGGATAGGAAGGTATCACGCTGGCCAAAAGGATGATGCATTGTGACTTTAACTCTCTCTCTCTGGGTAATGTGGTAACACATATGAGACATCAAAGGACTAGGGTATTTTCCAATTACTTAATTGAAAACTATTCTAAATTAAATATTGCAACGAAAGACCAAAAAAAAAATAGTAAGTATCAAACACCTTTATACCATGTTTAAAGCAAATAAAGACTTATCTTATCTTATCTTATCAAAAAAATAAAAGTAAATTGATTTATATATAAATTTTCTCATTAAAAACAATTGAAATCAAATTCTTTTTTCGTTGTTTTGAATTTACCGCCAAAACGCTCGTTACGATGACTTTTTGTCACGTGACGTCAACTTTGTGTAAACTAAAGTAGTTAGTAAGTAAACAAGTGAATGTCGAGTTTTTAATCAACATGACTTTTAATGGATAGAAAGTCATATTACTGGTGTGCGGTGCCCCGTGCACAAATACTTCTAAAACTGCGCCAAACTAAGTATTTGTACCGGTGCAGTTTAGGTACACAAAGCTGGCGTCGTGATGTCACGTGATAAAAATCAGCGTAAGGAGCGTTTTGGCGGTAAATTCAAAACAACGAAAACGAAATTTGATTGTAATCGATTTAATTGAGAAAATGGATTTAAATAAATTTATTTTTATTTTTCTATTAAATGGGAAAATACCCTATTCTAAAGGCTTTCTTTTAGCTTCAACATTTCGAACTATTATTTTTAAATAAACCCATGGTATGTTTATGAGGTCCAACATGGAACAGAAGATTCTGGGCATGTTACATATTATTATTAAGTACAAAATCAAAACACAATACAATTTATGTACCAAGTCAGACAGCAGAAAGTCAGTGCAGTGTAGCATCATGATTTTGGTTTCATAATTTCAATACAATTTAGTAGTTTATTATGATAGCTTGACAATAATAATTTAGTTATTAATCTCCAAAACAATTAAATCATGCACTTTTACCAACAAATATCTCTGCAGGAGATATGGGATATAGAGATCTAGGGGAGTTTGTTGTGCCACTTCTTCCCAGCTAAAGCACTAGTTAGTGGTGAAGGGCGGGCATTTTGTGGGACTGTCTTATGTAATTTTTGATGTTCAAGAAGTGCTGACTCTCGGCCTAGTTTGAATAAATGACTTTTGTTTTGATTTTTGATGACTACAATGGTCAAACTATAGAAAAAGTAAACAGTACAAAATTTTTAGAAATCTGCATGCAGAAGATATTAGTAAACATTTAAGCACAGCCGCATTTGTTGCATAATCTATTAAAAAAAGTAAATTTACTGACCATATTAGTGGCTTACCATAGTCTAGTAATTTCCATCTTAAGATTTGGTATAATATTTTGGGGTCATTGTAGTGAATGAGAAAGCATTTTCAAAGCTCAAAAGCACTGCCTGAGAGCTATATTTAGTCTTGAAGTAACAGACAGTTGTATACCTATACTCAAGTCTCCTTGAATTGGCAATATTTGTAACTTTAATAGAAACTACAAAATGAAGTACAGCTATGAGATCTCAATACCAGAATCTATTATGCACAGGCATATTTAAAACTAGCTCATAAAAAAAAAGGGATTTGTATGGCTCCTATAGTCTTTAATAAAATACCTGACCTGAAATTAAAAAGTTACTGTTGCAAAAAATTTAAAGCGTTTCACAGAATTCCTTGTAGATACATGTTATTATTCTGTGCAGGATTTCTTCAAATTCATTTATTTGTCCGAAGTTGGTACATTACATGGTCTTTAATTAATAATGGTCTCATCATATTCTGCCACATGGAGCGCGCAAATATCAGGTATATACAAAAATAAAATTATTACAATACAAAATTAAAATGTTAGGTTAATATTGATACTATTGAATAAACAATTACTAGTTAATAAATGATGATTTTTTGTAATTCTTTAATATCCTCTACTTTGTATTAAATTTGCATGCTATATTATGGCAGAATGTACATGGATCCTATTTCATAATTTAACAACTTATTTTTATGTACAGAGGCCAGCACATCAAGCTACCCTAATCTGTCAAATTTCTTTGATAGTTTTTCAACTTTATTGCAAAGGAATATGGTTCACGTTCAATTGGGAAAATTTGACAGTTTGGGATAGGTTGACCTGCTGGCGACTGTACATACATTCTAAGCAAATAAAGACCTATTCTATATTTTTCTGTTCTTGTAACTACTAAAATATTTCTGACCATTTATTTTTTTGATCCTGCCATAGGTAGGTATGTATGCATGGTCCATAGAATCCAGTACTGCAGACCCAATTATTACTGTTTTCTCTAGCTTCTCCAAATGAAAAGAGGTATTTGACTTGCAGTGAGATTCTTCCGGGTTGGTTAGTAGCGATATGTAAGATGTATTTAAAAAAAGAAGGTTGCTTGTTACTTCTAAAAAAAATGGAAAACTACCGAATCAGTGACAAGTACCTAAAAACTTTTAAAAAGTCTCATGTCAAGGGCTAAAGAAATACATTACAAATTAATGAAACACTTACCTTTTCATCTTTCTTCTCCTCAATAGGCGTCATCATTGTAGAACATATACACCATAACGATATAAAACTTTTGGAAGGTTCCAAATTTTAAGACTAGATAAGTAATTCATATAAAAAAATCGCGAACCCTTGTTACTCTATCGAACTGCGGCCTCATAACGATTTCTTGCAAAGAATTTGTCACTAAAAGTCCATTTCTAATTTGATTAACTCTATTGTTGCTTCTTATGATAATTTTCATTATTTACGGGTAACACATTACAAATAATAGAAACAGGTCACTGGCATACGATAAATCAATATAGGTGAACGGCATCAAAACAATTGAAATACGGTGGATTAACTACGACCATTTTAGATTTTCTAGTTATTCATAACTATTTTATAAAATACTTCTCGATACTTAGAATGTTTTTAAAGACCAAATTATTATTAAATTTTACAATAACAATTAATTTCTCGATAAATTCACGACGGTCGAGACCACTGCTTGTGCGCGCTAAGTACATACTAGTGATGTCCATTCATTCCACTTACTATTAGTCACCGTTTGCATTTGACTCTAGATTCACGAATCTCTCTTTTTCTTTTTAAATAATTTAAAGTTTTTACTAAAATGCCAACACACACATTTTACTTCTTCTTTTTTTCTTTTTCTTCTAATGTTTAATCGATTATTTGTAGTCGATTATTGTAGTAAAATTAATAATGGAGAAAAAAAGTATAATTTCAAGTACAGAGGCCAGCACATCAAGCTACCCCAATCTGTCAAAATTTCTTCGATAGTTTTTCAACTTTATTCCAAAGGAATAAGGTTTATGTTCAATTGGGAAAATTTGACAGTTTGGGATAGCTTGACCTGATGGCGACTGTACATGAAGTACACTCATTAGTGTACTTTATGTATTCCTGATTACTTTTTAAGACCCCCAAAGTATAATGGATATGCTGTAATTCAGGAGGCGGGCACTCAGGCAGCCTACACAATGGAACAAACTATTACAGGAGTATTGTAATAAAACGTGTTTCCTGCCCTGACTCTCCAAGCTTCAGCCCCGGATTGATGCGTAAGCACACTAGGCATGTGCCCGGGGGCCCAGCCATCTCAGAGGCCCCAAGGCTACCAATCAGGTAGCTTGTCTACCTGTCGGTAGGTGGACAGGCCTGAATAGCAACTGCTACAGGTTCCGCACTTAGAGGCATGCTTATATCATAGAACATAAAGCAGTCATAGGAAGAAAAGTCTGAACTGTCCGAGGCGTGAGCTCATTTCGTTCGCTCCTATAACATAGTTTCATATAAATATGTAGTTCTTCAGCATTCCTGCATTAGTCTTCAAAGCAACTTACAGCTCCTCTTTCTAAATTGAACTGTATAGAGAAATCTAATCTCTCCGAGGCGAGGTGTAAAATCAAAATCAAAAGTCATTTATTCAAATTATGCTGAGAATCAGCACTTTTCGATCGTCAAAATATATAAGACAGTCCCCCAAAAACGCCCACCCTTCGACACTTCCTAGTGCTTTAGCTGGGAAGAAGAAGTGGCGCAACAAACTCCCCAGCAGCACAGCTGTCTGTTTAGTCGGATGGACTTGATTCTTTACTTTCATACAGCAAAGTAATAAACATTAAAACATAATCCCAAAACAAAAGCCTCCTGGTATAAAGGACGTGATAGCTTACATATCCAATGCTGGATTATTTTTAGGAGTAAATCATGTCAATAACTAATGACATAAAGAAAATGGCGTCACGTATTGTGCATTTGTGTACGCGCCCTATTACGTGGCGCTGTCAGTACTATGTTTAGTTGTTTTTGTGTTAGTTTGTCAAGTGGCAACACTAAGCTACGATTCAGAACGCTACCCTCATAGAGGAGAATATTATATCGGATTTGCAGTCTAAAAACTACTATTTAGAAAGAAAAAAGAACGAGACGAGTACAATGCACCTGTGTTACAACATAAAAATAAAGTATTACTAGGGACCAAATTTTGTGGGTTCTTCACAATATTTTTAATGTTGGCAATGTCGTATTTCTGCCCCGGGTACTTCTCATTTATTGTGTCTCATTAGCGGTACTTGACAGATTCCTGTCAAGTACCGCTAATGAGACACAATAAATTGGTTTTCTATTGTTATGGATCGAATTGGATCCAGGCCGGACTTAATCAATGGCCAATAGTGAGTTGATACCCCTGACACTGAAGCGGTGTCCTACGCCACGTAGGACCGAGGACGTCACGGATGGCTGGCCGTGGCCGGGCCGCATTCGCGGTCGCAATTATAATTAATCTAATAATTTATATTCAATCAATAATCAATTTAAGTATGTTGCCTTTAATTTTATTTAATGACTTACTACAGAAACTAACCTTATTTTAGGCTGGATGTGATGCGGTATATTTCCAAGAACCACTAGGTTTCGGTCCTATTTTCTCTTTTCCGTTGCAATATAAATTTGTCTGGTGGTAAGGCGTAGGCCTTAGAAACAATAATTTACTTTCACATATTAATATTTTATGGAAAACACATTTTATTCGGTGGCTTTTTGCGGCTGCTCGATGATGCGTCCTCGCGTCAAGCGACAGGCGCTATTTTATATTGTAGCTTCGTGGGTATTTAAAAAAAATCTCTGAACTGAGTAGCACATAAAAATCTTATGCATTATTTATTTACGTATTCTTAAGCATTTATTATTACTAATATTCAAGTACTTATGTATCTATTTTCCGTTGCCAATAGTTTACTTTTATTTTTTACCTACGTCCGTGTGTCGCTGCAGGGTGCCAACTGAAAACCAGCGCTGGGTGTCTCACGCCCAGCAAATGCTGAGATGGTAACCCTTTCGGTATGGACACGCTCAGCACAACTGATACTGAATGTTTTTTGTTAAGTTTAACGTTCTCTTATTTTTTTATGTGTTTGTTGCTGTTGTGTTGTGTCTGTGTCGAATAAATGTTTTCTATTCTATTCTATTCTATTCTATTCAGATCTAGTGCGCGAGTGCTCATAGCAAACTATACGTAAGTTGGTCGCAACGACCAGTCGTCGGCACCCGGCGTGCGGCCAGTTGGCCGTTGCGGCCAAGTGCGCGATGTTCATATGGTTTCTTAGTTAAATCTGGTCGTTGCGGCCACTGGTCGTGGTTGTGGCCGTCTAGTGCGCGAGGCGCCTTAGGGTCAGGTTATTCCTGTCGTGCACCTCCTGTCTTTACCAAAGAATGAACTTTAAGTTAACAAACACAAGATAACCGATAAAACGTTCCTTTTTATAACGCTTTTATTAGCTCGGGTTGTATGTATGTATGTATCTATGTATGTAACGGAATCTTTGAGCCTAATATTCACTGGTTTTTAGACGTCTGATCAACTTGAAACTTTGCACACGTCTTAAGGGCCGATGACAATGCAATGACCCGATAAAAAAATTCAAAATTTCAAAAAAAAAATAATTAAAAAAAAAAACCCGATAAAAATTTGATCGAACTAAAAAATGGAAAAAGAAACACGCTTTTAATGCTGACCGAACTAAAAAGTAGAAAATATTTTTTAATTACAAAGAGTTTATGTTACAGTAGTAGGAAGTCAATAATTCAATTCAGAGTAAAAAGCGTGGGGTGCTTGATATTTTAATTATTACAACTATTCTATTGGCAACCATCTATGAGAGGAGAGTCATGAAAATATAGGAAAATGCACCCCACGCTTTTTACTCTGAATTGAATTATTGACTTCCTACTACTGTAACATAAACTCTTTGGAATTAAAAATTATTTTCTACTTTTTAGATCGGTCAGCAATAAAAGCGTGTTTTTTTTAGTTTTTAAACTATTATTTTTATTGTATTTTCCACTCTTACTCATTGCTTTATACCAGTGGTAGACGCTTCTCTTTTCCTACGCTCGTCTTTCTGTTTATTTATCATACTTATCTAGTATTCGTTTAATTTGTGATCGACACAAAAGTAAACATAAGCAAAACAATGGCTATTTGTAGACGTTGCACAGTGCTGCCACAAGACGATCTTTCAGTTTTTAACCCCCTTCGTAACATCACGCTGTATTCCAAATCGCGCATAATGGACGTAGGCAACAAAGCTGCTGAGGATATTGGGTGCGTCACACCAGCCGCACGCACAAAAACCCCTGAGCAAAATTAAATTTTCCTCACAAAATTTGCCTGAATATGGGCGGGCTCGCTTAGGCAAGTCTAGACACAATCATGGCGAGGCAACGCTGGTTGCCTCGCCACGTCTCGCCTTGTTGGGATGATTCGGATTGTGATTGCCAACTTTAGGTCCTCGCGTACACTTGAGAGTGGCGCGAGGAGGCCAAACGCCGGAGCGTAACTCCGCTGCCGCGAGAAATTGCGGCACGGCGGACAGAAATCCGGTGGGATCTCATGGCGACATGGAGAGTGCGATTGTCGTAACCCAGTGCTAGGCACGCCACTATTGCGGCAGTAACGCCCCTTTTTGAAGAGTGGCTTGAGATGTGGCGCGGCGTCCTCACCTTCCGCCTGACACAGGTCCAAACTGGACACGGTTGTTTCGGGACGTTCCTATTTCGGATAAGGCGGGAGGAAACGCCCGGGTGTTTCCACTGCGAAAATCGCACTGAGGACGCGGTGGAGCTTACGGTGGAGGTCTGCCTGGCTTGGGCGGGGCATCGCAGTGTCCTCGTGGAGGCGACCGGCGGCGGCGAACTCTCGCGTCTGGTCCTGGTCTAGGCCATGGTACGGAGCGAGAGTGCATAGGTAGCCATCGCTTCCTACTGCGAAGCAGTGATGCTCGCGAAGAGGGAGGCAGCGCACGTGAGAGAGAAGCAGTATATGCGCCCTCACGGCCCTAGCCTCCGCAGGAGACGCCCTGGGCGTCGGAAATCCCAGGCTGATTCCCGGCCATCGAAGGCGCGGGCTTGCGGACGGCGAGGAATGGGTAGGTCGCTGTCCGGTAAGGACCAAGCCCGGGTCGACGGCGCGTTGTGTCCCACGCGCGCCTCAAAGAGACGTCAGTACCAAATGAAGCGGCCCGCAAGGGCCGATGCCTGCCAGGGGTGCTGCTTGTTCGAAAGAGATACCGCCGCCCCTGGCACTTAGGCAACTGAGGGAACACGGGTGGGTTTTAGTCAGTAAAAGTCTGACACGCCCTCCTGCTCCACCCAGAGCGAGATAAGTTATTGGATGACTTCCCACCCTCAAAAAAGAAGTTTACCTTAATTGCCAATCACAATCCGAATCATTTTGAAGAATATTGCTAGTTTTCCATAGTGTATTTGCTTGAAAACATTGTCTATTCAACTACGTAATTAACGCAATGAACGTTGGTGAACTGTTAAAATGACACCCGTTGCTTTCATTTTTAACCCCCGACGCAAAAACGACCGGGTGTTAAAAGGTTAACGTGTCTGTGTGTGTGTGTCTGTCTGTGGGATCGTAGCTCCCGAACGGTCGAACCTATTTTGATTTTGTATTTTTTGTTTGAAAGGTGAATTAGTCAGGAGTGTTCTTAGATGTGTTTCATCAAAATTGGTTTAGCCGTTCAAAGATTATCAGCTCTTTTCTGTTAGATGAAGGGATTTGAGCACGGGTCTGATCAAGTCGAAATTTTGTGTTCTACTACTTCAATTATATTAGACGAACAAAGTAACCTTGAACTGATGCTGGAGCAACACTTGTAATTTCCAGTATACGCAAGTTACTCACCAACAAATACCAGAAGTATCGTGTTTGGGCTCATTGAAAAGGTCTCAATAAATAGGTTATGGATAAATGGTGATCAGGACGAGGGATAAGGATAAATTAGTAACACACTTCGCTGTGGAAACATACGCAATGCTACGCCGATATAAGCGAGACAGTAACTTTAAAAAGCAGGAAATATTTTTTTTATTAAAAATTAAAAACCCCCGACCCAAAAAAAAACTCTAAAACGTAAAAAAAATATTATTGGCCTTTTAAGTTGTAGGTTTAATTTGATCAAGGCATTGTCAAGTTGGCGGACGGTCAATGAAAACACCAAACAGAGGAGGCCTAGCATTTTCATAATATTCGCAATTAGTGAAACTGAAAAAAAAATACAACAATCCAATGGACATAATGGAATTTAATTACATAAGAAAAGACTGCCAAATTCTTACCCAAAAATGTTATGACAACTACATAAATGAAATTGAAAATAAAATTAAGCATCACCCTAAAATCTTCTGGTCACATATTAAAAACCTCCGAAAAAGCAACTCTTCTTACGCAATGTCAAAGCCTACGGTAGTAAAGCCGTTTCAAATTTATTTGCAGAACAGTTCTCCTCCGTATATGATCCACCTGACGATAATCGCAATAATTTCCTTAATAACTTACCTTCTGTCTCGGTTCCGGTTTTACCCATCGACGACCTTTCAATCCTTCCTGAAGCTGTATTTAATAAACTCTCTGGACTCGACATATCTAAAGGTCCTGGACCTGACAATGTGTCCCCAATATTCTGGTTAGGATGTGCAGAGTATTTGTCTTCTCCACTGGCAAATATTTATAATACCAGTCGTTGGGTGTTATACCCAAAGACTGGAGCTTATTTAGCAGCAATTATCTATATATTTACAGCGGTATCACACTGAGCTGGTGTAGAACTTACCTCGAAAATAGGACTTCTTCAGTGGTCGTAGATTGTAATGAGTCAGATCCCTTCATTGCAACATCCGGTGTACCCCAGGGGTCCAATCTAGGGCCGTTGTTTTTTAATGTGTTTATTAACGACATATCAGACATATTTAAATACTCCACACCATACCTTTTTGCTGATGACTTAAAACTGACCCGTGTAATTTTGAATAATGTCGATACACAGCTATTACAAATTGATTTGGATAGTCTGAGTCAATGGTGTACCAACAATAGAATGTACCTGAATTGTACTAAATGTTTTCATATAAAATTTACTAGAAAACACAACAAAGTCGAATCTGTTTACAATATTCAGGGAAACACACTAACAGAAGTAACAGTTATTCGTGACTTAGGAGTTTAATTGGATAATAAACTTAATTTTATAAATCATATAGACCAAATGCTTAATTCAGCTTACCGAGCTCTTGGCTTTATTTTGAGATCTTCAAAAGAATTTAAAAAACCATCCACCACATTACTTTTATTCAACAGTTACGTACGAAGTCAACTTGAATATTGCAGCACGGTGTGGAATCCTTCGTACCAAGTCCACATAAGTCGCATTGAAAGGGTTCAAAAGAGACTTGTCCGTCATTTAGCGTTTAGGTTTAAAGTAAGAAATTGTAGATCTTACGAACATAGACTAAATCACTTCAAACTCAAAGATTTAAAATCTCGCCGCACTATCTCCGACATGTTGTTCCTGTATAAATTATTCAATAATGGCATTGACTGTCCAGATCTTCTTAGCAAATTACGCATTAACGTCCCTTCCCGTATTCCTCGCTATCCCGGCCCTTTACTGAAAGCCCCTCAACACAGAACAAATCTAGGTAAACACTCGCCGATTGTTAGGATGACCAATCAATACAACTCACTGTCATGTTCTTCCGACGATATAGACATTTTCTCCAACAGCCTAAGTAAATTTAAGTTGCTGTTACACGCAAAACTCAATATTGAGTAGGTGTTGACCTTCCTCCCTACTGTTCAACTCCTTATGTTCAACTCATATTATATAGTTTTTTTTTTTTATAATTTTGATTCTTGTTGTTTTTAACCCCCGACGCAAAAACGACGGGGTGTTATAAGTTTGACGTGTCTGTGTGTGTGTGTGTGTGTCTGTCTGAGGCAACGTAGCTCCCGAACGGATGAACCGATTTTGATTTAGTTTTTTTTGTTTGAAAGGTGTATTAGTCGGGAGTGTTCTTAGATATGTTTCATCAAAATCGGTTCAGCCGTTTGAAGATTATCAGCCCTTTTCTGGTTGAAAAGGGAATTTTAGCCTCTGATCAACTCAAAATTTGGGATTCTATTACTTCAATGAAATTAGACGAATAAAATAACCTTGAACTGATGCTGGAGCAACACCTGGAATTTCCAGGAAACTCAAGTTATTCACCAACAAACAGCAGAAGTATCGTGTTTGGGCTCATTGAAAAGGTCTCAATGAATAGATTATAGATAAATGGTGATTTAAGGGAGACATTAAGTTTAAAAAGCAAGAAATAAAAATTAAATTTAAAATTTAAAAAACCCCCGACCCAAACAAAAACACTAAAAAGTAAAAAATAATATTTATGGGCCTTTTAATTTGAACGTAATATTTGATCAGGGCATTGTCAAGTCGGGGGACGGTCAATGAAAACGCCAAACAGAGGCCTAGCCGTCCCCCGACTTGACAATGCCCTGATCAAATATTACGTTCAAATTAAAAGGCCCATAAATATTATTTTTTACTTTTTAGTGTTTTTGTTTGGGTCGGGGGTTTTTTAAATTTTAAATTTTTACTTTAAATTGTATACTTTATTTCCATATTAATAATTGATTGTTTAATATCTTAATGCAAGCTGTGGTCTCCTATAATTGAAGATGCACAAGGATTCGTATCTTTTTATGTTTTATTTTTAGCATGTAAGGTGTAATCTTTGTTGGAGATCCAAATAAATAAATAAATAAATTAGGGTGCTAGTTCGAGGTTGCGCGCGGAAAGAGTTTCTCGGAGGTTTTGGGGGAAGTCGTTACTCAGCTGGGACACTATGAGGTAGTTAAAAATGTCTAAAATCTGTCAACATACAAAGGATTAATGCCTGAGGAACTGAGGTACCTAATATACTTGAATTTCTATTCTCTGTACCTATATTTAGCATTATGAAATATGTATACTTTATGAATTATTTAATGAATAGGATATATGATATGTATTTTATGTTACTGCCTACCTACTAGGTAGGGAGTATATAAATATTAATACATATTACAGGTGAGGCAATTAAAGGTTACAGAACGTAGGTAATGAAAATAAAATGTCATACCACAACACACATCTTTATTTCTTTCCTCCGCACTAATATCAATAATTTTATTATTACACAACATGTATATAGAAAGATTTTTATACAATAGTGTATAATTAATACCTATTAACTATATTAATCAACAATATATTAAAAAGAATTACGAATTACTTAAATACTGGCAGTCTATTATAATGATATGTATCTTTTGCAGTTTGGAACAGCCGTTAACATTACCTAAGAGCTACGTAATTTAGTAAATTAATTAATTATTTATTTAAACTTATAATGTGAAAGTGTAGGTACTGTAAACATGTAATGTGCATCAGATTTTACACGCCATGCGTAGACATTTTTATTTATGGAGGAATTTAGAAAAAAACCTAATGCACGTGTTATATTTTCATAATGAGGTTTGCTGTGAGACTAATAAGTACATTGTTAAACTTATTGAGAGCAGAGCTTGTTACAGTAAATTCTCCACATTTAGTTTTTCAAAAATAAATCTCACAGCAAACGAGTAATATTCATTTTACTTAACATCTGTTATTATTTACAATTCATTAGAATATGCCATTTATAAATCTAAACTGTCACAGATTAACAGTTTTTTAAGTAAATCACAATTATTAATAAATAATTTATTTAACATTTATGTAAATGGGGAGTCACAGTTTGCGACGTAATCACATGTATTAAGTAAGCCCTTTTTACAAGCAATTGACAGCAAACGAGCCGTTTGCATTTTGTTATAAACTCGAAACGTTTTTCATACTGCACAATTATAGAAAATTTGTCCTCGTAATTAAATATTTTGACGTTAAACTTCACAATATGTGAATGGACTTGTTCGATTGGAAAATTGTTTAAAACACTACTGTTACACGTGAATTGTACATTCTCGCCGCTCTTGTTCTTTTCTTTGTTGATATCTGCGCAGAAAAATATGAAATTAATGTTTCATCTCAAACAAAACCATGAAAATAATCTTTTTCAGCAGGTAAAGTAAAGTTTTATTTAAGTAGGTTCCAATTTGGGACCTAAAAGGTGGTAGGTACATTAGGTTCTGGTAGGAAATATTTCGAGTTGAATAGCATTGTAACAATTAGTTTTGTTGATGAAGTCATTAATCAAGATCTGTTAACTACAGTTAAGTAACCAGAAATATAGTAGTGATAAAAAAAACCCGACTGCGAAAGTGAATTATATAAAATATGAGGTTGACTATTAATCTGAATACTTACTTTGAGCAATCTCATGCAGTTGGAGGCATCTTATTGAATTTAACAGTAAATAAATTTATTGATTACACACATATACAGGGTGACTGGTAATTAGTGACCGATTTAAACACATGATTGTACTCATCATAACAAACAACTTTCCCAAAGAAACAATTTTTCATTTTATTTAACTAGCGCATGTTCCCACCACCCCAATAGAATATTGAGTACCTAACAAGAATAATACACCAGCAGCTGTAATTTAATTTAGTTACCTACAAACAAAAAGAAAACAATCCACTTTTACCTGCATCATTCTTTTGTCATAAATTTAACCAACGTACATTCTCACGCGCGCTATCAGCTGTTAGACGCTTGACCCCGGGTCCAAGCAACACAGCTGATGCATGGTCAAAGTGGATTCTTTACTTTTTGTTTGGTAACTAACTTAAATTACAGCTGATGGTGTATGTGTATTATTTTTGTTAGGTACTCAATATTCTATTTGGGTATTAAAATTGGGGTCACAATGATAGATAAAGAAAATCTTTTGTTTGGGAAAGTTGTTTGTTATGAAGAGTACCTACAATCATGTGTTTAAATATCGGTCACTAATTACCAGTCACCCTATATACATTCCCACATACACTTGAAAAACATAACCCTCCTTCTGGCGCAGACGGGTAAAAAGACAGCAACGTTGGCGTTAAAATCATACAAATACCTCTATTGTTAAACATCTTACTTGTCAATTAAAGAAGATATATCAGCGGGGACTGGGGCGAAGTTCCCCGAGAGGCCGTCGCTCCCGTTCGGGCCTCCGCTGTCAAAGACACACTAAACTCAGTCCTATGTTACGAATTACGTCATTTATATTCAGTTTAAAAGTTCATAGCAAAGCTGGTTTGTTGTAAAGCTTTGTTGGGTATATTTGCTCGCATAAGCGCTTATCTACAGGGTGGTAGAGACATCAACGCGCATACTGAAAACATGAAATTAGCAAATCATTCTACCTTAGAATCCCGGTTCAACGCGGGGGATTCAGAATACATGGTAAAATGTTACGCGTCGATGTCCCTGCCACCCTGTATACATTTAAAAATAAAATACATGAACAGAATAACTAAAACCCAACTAAGACCAAAAACATTAAAAAAACGAACTAATAATAAATAGGTAAGGTGTTTAAAAAGAAACACCATAAAATTATAGCAACTAAAACAGAACCTAAAAAATCCTCACATGAAGCGCTAAAATGGCAACTAAACAAAAAATAGTTTTAGTTTCAAAACTTCAACAAATTAATGAGTTCTCATTGAACCAGTTAGTCTAGCAATAATGGAGGTGCATGGACAAGGTGAGCGGTGAGCGGCGAGTGGTGAGGAGTGAGCGGGGGAGGTACCTGAGTTCTACCTGCTGGTCGTGCGCGCGCTGCGCCGGCCGCTGCCGTACGCGCTGTTGCAGGGGGACGTGCCTGAACCTGGTGTAAATAGAAAATGTTAAACCTATCTTAGTATCTTCGACGATCAAAACTGGCTACGGTCACACAGCAAGGGCAAGTTCGCAAACAAAAAGAAACGAGCTGGAAATAAAATTATACACCGATCACGATAGCATTCATGATGATTTGCAGAAAAGGCAAAAACATACTAGGTAGGTATGTGCTTCTAAAACTAGCATGATAGATGATGCGGCATATATAATATGCCAGCAATCGGTTTTTTTAACCTTTAGTAGTGGTATTGGCAGCACTGTCGCTGTTGTCGTCAGAGTCAGTGTGCGTGTCCCTCCAGTTGTTTGGCGCGGCGCCACCCCCAGCACTGGCGCAGGCGGCCCGCATGCGGTGCCGCGCCTCCACTGTCGAGCATTTAGACAGACTCGATTCATCTGTCGGTACAACAATAATACGTCGGAACCAAGCAAGGGCTTGGAAGATGTTTAAAAGCATTCTAGTTGATAATTTTACAATTCATACTATGTAATGTGAAAACAAAATGAGAAAGAAAACGTTTGACAATTATTGTGAAGTCGACTAAACAATCTACCCTCAAATATTACTATTTTCGTTAATGCCCTTTTACATCACTAGTAACTAGTACCTTTTTAAATGTCAAAAACTTAAACCTTTTACCGCCAAAAAAAAAAAAAAAAACAAAGTATCCGTCGTTCGTGATTCGTGAGTGAAAATTACAAGTATAGTTTAGTTTTAAAGAACAATAACTGACCATATCTATAGTGATCACAAGCGCGATGGCGTCGCCGGTGCGGTGGTGCCGCGTCGTCTTCACGCCTCGCGAGCGTGCGGAACTGCAGCGAATGAGCCGCAGACACGCCGAACGTCGCGTATGGACTTATTTCGTACAACTCCGCTGAAGATTGAGTTCAGTAATAGGTAAGGTGAGATTAATTATTGGGCACATATATTATTACAAAATAGGAAGTCATTTCATGATGTCTAAAATTCGCCATTTTTATTGTATACTTAAAGACATCTAACAAAAGTCTTCACCGTTGCGCGACCCAGACATGTGCATCTGGATTGAAGGTTTAAGGGCCCATTTTTAAATTCTTCCGAAACGAAAGACATATAGGGAAATTAGTAAAAAATATTAAAACTTAAAGCAAAGGACCAGGAATTTCTTAAACGTAAATTAAAACTTATGATTAAATAACTAAACGAACGAGGAGATCCTGGTTGGTTTAGTGGTAAAACTTGACTGCTATGCATGTCTTCATGAGTTCAATCCCAAGCCGGGCAGTATATTTCGGTTTTCCTTTTCCTATCAGAATTTTTCAGTAGCAACTGGCAAAATATGTTGATGACTCAGAAGTCATTTCTGCCTATCTTTTCAGGAAAAACCTACTAAAATGCCATATCTTTAAAAATTAAATAAACTAATATAATTAATTTGCCTATAGTGTAAACTAGTCCTTAGATTTCAAACACAAGAACAAAGATAACGAGTCACCGCACGTGTCGACCGCGTCAACGCGCCACACGGCGGTAGACAATACAAAACTTACAACAATTTACAATTTACTTCATATAATTATAATGTTAACGCTATAAGCTCTTGCTACTTCTGGACAACAACAATGTTTAAATAACGCTTAGTGTTTATTTCTGTACACACGGCTACACATCAAGTTAGACACCCTATATATCTATAAGTACGCTACCAGCAATACAGAGAATTGTACGAAAGGGACTGCGCATCGTGGCATCGGCCAATCATAGCATTTGCTGCGTTGGCCTACGCAACCCCACACACAGATGCACATTTTTTGCCAAAAACTTTAGCTTCAAATATTTCAAATTCTTTTTGCTCGTGTTCAGTGTTTTGTTGCATGCCATGCCAGTCAGCTCCCATTTCCCAAGTATCGTCCGGGCTTCACGTAATTACGCGGCAAAGGCGTCGGTTATTTTTTTGATAGTAGTTTGTTGTATTTCTTGATAACATTATTTGATTGTTGAATGTTTTTTAATATTCTATTTTTTTATTTTTGTTTGAAGAGTTGGTTATTATTTTTAATAGTAGTTTGTTGTATTTGATAACAATATTTGATTGTTAAATGTTTTAATATTCTACATTTTTTTAAAGTAATTTCAGCTGAATGTTTGTTTTTATTCAGCTTAAAGCCATAAATATAATTGATCTAAAACTATGTATTTACATAAAGTTACTCTTGCCTAGCGTGAGGGATTTCTCATACTTAACTATTATTGGCATAGAATAATAAACCATGTCAAGTTTCATTTGTCACGATGATTATGGGGGTTATCACTGTGGAATATATCTCTTATATACCTACCTATTGTGTTGATTAAAATGCTCACATAAATTTCAACTGTGATGTTTTTATGTTCATTGTTGCTTTTCTTTTTTTTTGGGTGGGAAATCATCAAATAACTTCTCCCGCTCTGGGTGGAGCAGGAGGGCGTGTCAGACTTTTACTGACTAAAACCCACCCGTGTTCCTTCAGTAGCCCGTATGCCAGGGGCTGTGGTATCTCTTTCGAACAAACCCGCACCCCTGGCAGGCATCGGCCCTTGCGGGCCCCATCATTTTGTGCTGACATCAGTGACATCTCTTTGAGGCGCTCGTGGAACACAACGCGCCGTATGTTCATTGTTGGTTAGATTTTTAATTGTTGTTGGCTCCTGAGGAAGCTTTTAGTATTTTTATAGTATTTTCAGATTGTGATAGTTATTTAATATTATCCTTAGAAACGTTTATAATTAATCATTATCTGTTGCTGTCGACGAGGACCGTGCGTAGCTTTGTGAATTTATGTTTTAAATTTCTAATTCTTTTTAAGCTTTCCTCGACTGATTTCGTTCTCTGTCAAGTCATTTCGGAGACACATTTATAATGATCCATGCATTAAGTGACTATAAGGGGCTATGGTATGGCCTAGGTTATTATCTCCCGCCGCTTGCGCGAAACCAGAATACGAAAACCTACACACCCGGCGGAATACTGCTCGAATTTCGTTAAACGACTACACCGAATTGGATAATTCTTTTTTTATGTGTTCCTTATTGTCAGGACAAGGTTTGTATAGCTAATACCAATTTAATATTCATAGATAGGACAGGACAATGTCTGTCGGCTCAGCTAGTTGATTTTTAACCGACTTCAAAAAGAAGGAGGTTGTCAATTCGACATGTTTATATTTTTTTTTTTTTATGTATGTTCGGGCATAACTCCGTCGTATATAGACGGATTTGCAAAATTATTTTTTTGTTCGAAAGGGGTTTGTTCTGAAATGGTCCCATATAAATTTCATATAGATCTGATGATGCGTTTTGGAGACAGACAACGGAACTCTTCAAAACTTTGCAGCAAATCAACCGCGAATGCGGCTATCGCATAAATATGCATTTTTTTGACCCTGAGGATGATGAAATTTCGAATTGGTGTGGCGTAGGTAACTAAAAAGTGAAAAATAAAAACTTTTTTCAAAAAAATATCAACCGACTTCCAAAAAAACACTACAAAGTGCAAAATAACTTTAATTTCGGAAGGCGGTTACAAAGAATTAAAATACCAACACGTCCAAAGTCACCGACTTCCGAAATTAAAGTTATTTTGCACTTTGTAGTGTTTTTTTGGAAGTCGGTTGATATTTTTTTGAAAAAAGTTTTTTATAAAATCAATGGTGGCAAAAAAGGGATAAGTAGTAAGTTTGTTTGAAAACCCAACATGAACTAGATTTCCAAATTGCACGCGTGCTAACCGCGTGTAACAGCTAGAAATTCATAATAATATAAATATTAAGTAAGTAGGTATATAAAAAATGAATCCCTATTTCCCTTGGTCACGGCATCACACGTGAACGGCTGGACAAATATTTTGTTATTTATTTTTTTGTTGTGTTTGTTATTGTCAGGAGAATTACAAACACTTTATGGTTCTGATGAAAGAAAAAATAAGAAAGTTGCGCGTAACATAACCATATAATTTTCTAAGATTATACCAATGCGAATTCAATATTCATAGTTAAGACAGGACAACGTCGGTCGGGTCAGCTAGTTGTTAATAAATGCCTAATGGATGTATTGGTGCAAACTCACAGGCGCAGCGCAAATCGAAAAATAAATAACACATATTAACGTAAATGAACGTAACGAGAGCTTAGCTTGTTTACAAAATAATATACACACCTAGGTATAGAATAGAACGCCGTTTGGTGGTGGTAGCGGCGCGCTCCCGCAGGCGACGTGCGTAAGCGGGACGAAATAAGAAAAACATATCGTACCCTCTCGCACTATTCGCAGCGTTCAACTTCTAATAGTTCAAAGTCCAAACAGTCTAGGTTGATGTGTAGCCGTGTGTACAAGTGATTTTATCTGTATCTTTAGAAATAAATGAATTCAAGCCGTACAGGCGGTGACGCAGGTCCTCACCGGACACGGTTGTTTCGGGAGGTTCCTGTTTCGGATAGGGCGGGAGGAAACGCCCAGGTGTTTCCACCGCGAAGATCGCCCTGAGGACACGGTGGAGCACACGGTGGCGGTCTGCCCTGCTTGGGCAGAGCACCGCCGTGTCCTCGTGGAGGCGATCGGCGGCGGCGATCTCTCGCGTCCGGCCCTGGTCCAGGCCATGGTACGGAGCGAGAGGGCATGGGGAGCCGTCACCTCCTTCAGCGAAGCAGTGATGCTCGCGAAGAGGGAGGCGGCGCACGTGAGGGAGAGGCGGCATATGCGCCCTCGCGACCCTAGCCGCCGCAGGATACGGAGACGCCCTGGGCGTCGGGAATCCCAGGCCGATTTCCGGCCACCGTAGGCATGGGCTTGCGGACGGCGAGTAATGGGTAGCTCGCTGTCCGGTAAGGACCAAGCCCAAGTCGACGGCGCGTTGTGTTCCACGCGCGCCTCAAAGAGATGTCAGCACAAAAAGTGATGGGACCCGCAAGGGTCAATGCCTGCCAGGGGTGCGGGTTTGTTCGAAAGAGACACCACAGCCCCTGGCTTAAGGGCTACTGAAGGAACACGGGTGGGTTTTAGTCAGTAAAAGTCTGACACGCCCTCCTGCTCCACCCAGAGCGGGAGAAGTTATTTGATGATTTCCCACCCAAAAAAAAAAAAAGCCGTACAGGCGTGATGTTTTATGGCTATGTATTAATGGGCTTTGCTCAACTTATTAGTAGACATTAGGTAAATGCTTCATTGTAACCTGAAGAGTCATCATTAGATTTTTCATTTCCATTGATAGAGGATGATGAATACAGCTTCTGCCCTTCTCGGAGCTTCTCCCTCTCTGCCTCATTGCTTTCACTCAGCTTTCTGTCATCCCTCATGTAGTGGTCACTGGAGATGCAGAAGAATCTGAAATATAGATGGATCAAAATAGAAATATTCAAAATATGCCTTGTTGCTCTAATAACTACATGCACTAAAACTACTGACTGTGGGATCATGGGTTTGATCCCCTGAAAATATAGTGTTATTGAAATGTTCCATTATGACTGCCAGGCAGTGCAGTTGAGCAGTGGTGGCCAAGTGGTACCGGCCGCGACTTACGAGTTGTAGGTCGTGAGTTCGAACCCAGCCAGGCGCTTTACTTTGTGTAAATTATTTAATCGCCACTGCTCTCAAAACGGTGAAGGAAAACATCGTGAGGAAACCGGCATGTCCTAGAACCAAAAATCCGAAGACATGTGACATCTACTAATCCGCACTGGGCCCGCGTGGTGGATTACGGCCCACTCCCTCTCACCGAGAGGAGGCCTGTGTCCCAGCAGTGGGAACATTATAGGCTGATGATGATGATGATAACTGCCAGGCATACTGCAGGGGGACTACTCGCACTAGGTTGACATCACATTAATTATGTGCACAGCCAAAGAGAACTCTCTCAGCATGTGTATTCTCTTCCAAATTTAACCTGTCTGCCTTAGAAGCAAGAGTGAACAGGCAACTTCTGGGCACGCTCATTCAATCATAGGTTCCATCGATCCCTTTCCATCAGGTGTGCCCATCACATTCAGCAATATAAAGGATTTTTTTAGTATACAGGCTGCTACTAAGAAATTTATTTATGACTGATTTAGTGGTGGAAAATTGGCGTATAAACATAACACCAACCCATATGGTGTGGTGTCATGTTATTTTGATTGCGTTATGTTGTCAATGATTTTGGTTGGTATATTGGTGTGTGCTGGTCAACATGATTGTGATAAATATTTTTGTGTCTTGTTTTATTGTGTTAGTTATCTTTGTATTGTAATACAATAATATCCCGGCTCAAATCGCAAAGCTATGATGTAGAAAATTTATTCAAAACTTTAATATAAAATTCGACTTTTATATAACAGGTTGAATGCTGTAATTACAAGAACAATTGAAAAGTCATTGTCTCGCGTGGATCCACGTTCCACTTACCAAATTAAATTATTTTCAATTTTCATAATTATCATCAATAACATCTATTTATTTTAAAAGAAACATGACTAAACACAAATGATTTTATATTTCATTATTGCTTTGGTTCACGGTTTTTGTGATGTCAGTTTTGATTTAGTTAGAGTACCTACCTACAATACAAAGAAAAATAAAAATTGTGCTTGTTTACTTACGCTCAAATATTACTACCTATATTTACTCACATTTTTTTGTTGTAATGTTATTTTTTATATACGGCATGTCTGTTTTATTACTACGGGAAGCCTGTATCTTACCTACTACTAACGTGTAGGTAAGATACAGGCTCGACCTACTTTAGACGTCAGGATTAATTTAGAAATATAAACACATAGTTGACTGATTTAATATAAAAAAAAAATGTTCTTAATTTTCTAATTAATACTTACGTTCTTATGTACATATTTTATTTTTATTTACTTAATTAGTTCACCTAATTATAAACATGTTTTCTCTGCTTGGGTAGAGACTGGACCCCAACATGCAGGACATCCTAGTGCGAGGTCCAGGGAATTTGTAAAAATCTTTCATAAAGCAGCTCTAAAGCTCCTGCATAAGTAAGGTTTTTTTTATCTCTTCTCCTTTTATCTGCGATCGGCTTTGTAGCCATAGTCAGATGGGGTCTTCGTGTGAGATTAGTTTCGTGGTGTTCCATTGAACATTCACGTTATGTGGTTCAGTAGATACTAAATAAACTTTTTCACTGTCTCTGGTTCAAGTTCAGGATTTGTCATCTCTTTAGGCGGATTATATCCCCTTGTCTGTTTAGAAGGTTTTTGGCTAAGACATTGCTATGCTCAGTCTCTGTTTATATGATTTGCATTTTTCGCATAGTTCTTCTTTCACTGTAGGTATATTTAGGTGGTAGTGTATTTCTGTGTTTCTGACGCACTTGAAATTGTTCATAGGGCTACATTTTGGAACCTGTGTAAAATTTCTTTAGTGGAGTTGCTAGCCGATCCCCAGAGTTCTATTCCGTAAATCCAGATTGGTTTTACTATCACTTTGTTAACAAGTATTTTGCTACTAAGAGGTAAGTTTGTTTGTTTTCCTAGGAGCCAGGATAATTCATCAGTCATCAGTGTTGGGCAGGTCTGCAGTAAAAATCGAGTACAGCACAGGGCCGAGTACAGAGCCTTGTGGGACCGAGGCCTTCATTTCATAAAGATTAGACAGTTCGTCCTCGTATATAACTTGGAATTTTCTTTGGTCCAAGTAAAATTTTAATATCATATAAAAGAGTTAGGTAGAAGAGATTTAATTTTATACAACAGTCCCTTGTTGGATATCCAGGAACACTGCAGAACAGTATTCTTTATTTTCCAGCGACTGTCCGATTTTATGGACCACTCTATGCACTTGTTTTACAGTTGCATGCTTTTCACGGTATCCAAATTGATGGTCTGGTATTATCTTATTCTCGTCAAGGACTGGTTTTAATTTACGTAGAAATATTATCTTAAAAACCTTCAATATGATTGGAAGGAGGCTTATGGGTCTGTATGAGCTTGGTTTGGTTGGTGGTTTTCCCGGCTTTGCTATCATGTATTAAGTATCTACTAGTTTTTCTTTAGTATTATACTTAAGTACTTGTGTTTTCTGAGCTCATAATGTTTTATTTATGTATTACTTTGCCCAAGTAGTATTGTTAAGAATCAAGTTCCAGACAGATGTGTTGCTGGGAGTTTGTTTTGCCACTTCTCTTCTCAGTTATAACTATAGGCAGTGGTGAATAGCGGATGTTTTGGGGGACTGTCTTTTGTAATTTTGATATCCAAAACGTGCTGATTGTCAGCCTTATTTGAATAAGTACCTACACGTACTATTGAATCGTTTAAATAAGTGGCTAAGTAGTTGCTTCTTACTTCTTCTTCCCGTGCACAAGACACACGATAGCTGCTAGTGTGACCACGATAACCAACCCACTGGCGACGCATGACACCAGCACCGTGCGCAGTGATGCGGGGCGGGACGCACCCGACAGAGGAGATGACGGCTTCATTGGAGGGATGCGACCTGGGTGATAAGATATTAATATAGGTATAGAAATCTATTAGAAACAATAGGTATCTATCTTATGATGTCTTCTTCATGAGTGCATTGTATTGTGCTGTTGGCCAAAGCTGTTTTCTACTTTTGCCCATGCACATAATATTGCAGTTTGAACTCCTTGAACTATTTTAAGATACGATTATAAGGCCACGCCGAGTCATCTCTAACACGTCGACTCACCTTAATTACGGTGTTCAAACCGAAACCTTTCTTAACTTTAACTGCAATGTAAATTAAATGACGAGTTACCTCCTGCGAGGGTATGTGTGTCAGCAGTCAAGGTGACTCGCTCCAACCCCGCATCACTATATGCTTCCACCACCAGCTCGTACCATGTGGCTGGTGACAGCTCTCCAACTACGTGGCTTGCTGAACTCAGTCCATCACCAACCTGGCAACAAAATTGAATTACAATTATTATTATTATGTACTTTTTTTTTGCAGATGGGAAATCATCAAATAACCCACCCGTGTTCCATCAATTGCCTGAGTGCCAGGGGCCACGGTATCTCTTTCGAACAACCCGCACCCCTGGCAGATTGCTAGGTACTCATGTGTCCATTTTGCTAACTTCGTTACTTACCTACGCCTTTTAATGAATTACGTATGGTTACCTTGATCCAATGTTCAGATCCTGCTCTTCGGTAGGATACCCTAAATCCGAGTATAGGACAGCCGCCATCTCGCCATGCGTAGAAATTAATTTTTATCGCCGTTGAATTCATGTGGACGTGGTCTTCAGATTTTGGTGGCTTGGGGCCTAAAACAAAGACGTTTTTAGGAACGAATTTAGGATGATTTTCATTTTCTTGTTGTCGGTTTAGTTACCAACGGTTTCGGTTTTCAGTAGCAAGCTGAGAATAAATCGGTTTACTGTGTGTAAAAACTTACGTCCCCCTCTCGTAGTGGCTGTAAGGACATCACTGGATGGTCCTATTGATATTCTGTTCCGCGCCTGTATCTTTGCGTTGTATGTAGAACCGCACTTCAGCATGTCCATTGTGTAAGAGTTCACTTCGGGAGACAGGTCTACTGTGTGCCATTCACTCTCTGAAGCTTGCTTGTAGTGGAGGAGAAAACCTGTGGATGATAAAATAACGGTGCTTAGTTTCATCACCATAATAATCCTTTGTCAATCATAGAGCAACACAGGCCACCGGCGCGCCGGTGGCCTGTGTTGCTCTATGTTGTGAATACACCAGCTCTAGGACGGTTGGACAAAAATCTCCTTTAATCATCCATACAACGCCTAGTACTGTGTAATGTGTTGCCATAAAATATAGTTTTATCCAAATTATGAAATTTTTACTACTATTTATGTATTTGTGACGTAGGTAATGCACATCTTGCTAACCTAATACAGGTTCCGTAGCATCCCCAGGAATCTGCCAATGTAGCTTGATGCTTGAAGTGGTCGTATATTGTAAGGACAGTGCAGGCGCCGCGGGAGGCATGATGGCCACCACCACGTACACTATGGTGTCTTCGCCGATAGTGTTGCTGGCAGTGCACGTGAAATTGCCGGAGGATTGTTCATTTACGTCTGTAAAATTAAGAGAAAGTTGAGTACTCGTGTCTGACAAAAAAACTGAGCACCGTACGAAAAATGTATACGCGTTTGTGATGTTAATACATGATAATCTTAACGATTTGGGCTTATAGACAACTAGCTTTTGCCAGCGGCTTCGCCTGCATGGCGGTCGAAAATTATCCGACGTTGTTAATCCAGGTTACCTATCTGTGTGCCAAATTTCATCCAAATCCATTCAGTCGTTGTTGCGTGATTGAGTAACAAACATCTAAATATCCAAACCTACAAACTTTTTCATAATTATGTTTAGTTAGGGTATTGCTGCATAAGTTACCTATTCGGTTTGTCTTTGGAATTTCCTGATTTACGTGAAGTTTTCGCTCCTAGCTTACCGTCGGAATTGAAAAAAAAAATTCGTGCTCAACGGTTATTAACTTTTGAACCCATGCATTTTGCAATTTAGTGCCTTTCGAGTTGCCAATTTATATCAACTAGGCGAAAACTGACTTTTCTTGTTATATAATGTGAAGCAGCCCTTGACTGTCAACGTACCCCGTATGTGTAGATGTCCTCGATGCGTGACTTGGTAGTACTGGTGGTGTGTGACAGGTACGCGCGCGTGCTGCCAGCGCGAGCGCGGCGTCGGCGCGCCCACGCACGTGCACGCCAGCAGCGCAGCGCGGCCCGCGCCCACCGACACCCACCGGCCGAAGGAGGCGATGCGGGCTGGAACTGGAAAAATAAACGTGTATGATAAGTTTCATAGAACGTATAAAAAGTCGCATTCAGATAGCTTTATTTGCTCAAACATGTGTGTACAAACAATTATTTAAAAAAATGCATGCAAGTTGTTAAAGGTACATGGAGTTGTGCTAACATGTTTACCGTATTGTCACGGTGTGCAAATATTATACCTGCAGCTTAAGAATTATTATTTTTTAGCAACATTCAATAACATTGAAAATCCCTAATAAGAAAAAAAAAATTGATTGATCACATAAATTAATTAATGTAACATCATTATTCCATTAGGTACATAAATTAATGTATAAAAGAGCATGTCAATTTAAAAATGATTCCCTTAAAAATTAATTCACATCTTAATAAGCTTTACTAGCTAAAAAAGATTTTACATTCCTTTTAAATGGCTCTACATTCAGCTCTTTCCAGATATTGGGAAGCTTGTTGTAAATAATGGTAGCCACACAAAAAACACTCCTGCGCATAAGTGCAGTCCGAGAACTGTGTTCACAGAGTTGAATGTTATCACGTCTATTTCTAAGAAATCAGTCTGCCATGCGGGGAAATAGCTTAGGATTAGATTTAACAAATATCGCGATTACCAAAACATAAATTGATGGTAAAGTCAAGATATTGTGGCTTATGAAAAACGGCTTGCAGCTATCAGTAATTTGTAATTTACCTATGGATATAAGGCATTTTTTTTGGGCTTTAAATGCGATATATCTATCCGTAGTCCCCAAAAAATAATGCTGTACCTGATAATGGAATATGATAAGCCATAATACGCGGTTAATAGGACATCAGTTTTGAGTGTCCGCGACAATTTAGATAATGCGAATGCACTGTTACTTAGTTTTTTTGCTAATGACCTCTACGTGAGCCTTCCGGTTTAAATTAAGATCTATGGTTTAATCTTAAAAACGTAGTGGAATTTACTGATTCAATGACATTATTATTATATTTAATTTAATAAATAATTTTCTTTGGATAAAATTCATAATTACTGTTTTAAATTGATTTAGTTTAATTGATTGAGGTTATTATTTTGTAACCATAGAACGGTTTTGTTTAATGTATTATTTACTAGCAGCGCTCCGCGGTTTTACCCGCGTAGTTCCTGTTCCCGGAATACGGGGATAAAATATAGCCTGTCACCCGGGGATAGTGTAGCTTCCCAACAGTGAAAGAATTTTTCAAGTCGGTTCAGTATTTTCGGAGCCTATTCAATGCAAACAAACAAACGATCAAATCTTTCCTCTATAATATTAGTATAGATAGATATCAGTTTCATACATATGCTTATTATCACAAGGAATGGTTATCGTGCTGTCATCTGCAAAAAGTGTCGTACTGTGTTCTATACATTTAGGAAAATCGTTGATATGCAGTGTACAGGGTAAATAGCGGTGGTCCTAATACGCTTCCTTGCGGTACGCCAAAGTTGACGATACGTTCCCCAGATGTAAAAACGACTTTATGTTTAGTGCTCCCATTAATCGTCGTTATTTCTGTTTTTTGCTTCCTTTTAAATATGATTGTAAGAGCTTCTGAATATTCCTCTCCTATAGATTCCTCTTCTATAGATAAGATCAAACAGACACAGAAATAAAAGTGTACCGAAAATACAAAAATCAGCCCCTTGAACGCCCAACTTACTACTTGCTAGTTAGTGCTTAACACCTATCCAGTGCCTGATACATATACTTAACACTGTGAAAACTGTGATTGTTTATTTAACCATTGTGCCTGCTTCACGGACAGTTTTAAACTGGGAAGAAGTTTACGTTCAAACCAAAACTTGTATTCAAGAAATCCATTCAATTTTCAGTTATATATTTATTTTCCACAATACTCCTAAATATGGAATGGTTTTCACTTACTTCTGGAGCTAGGTCCTTGCCCCACGACGAGCGTGGACTCTCCTTCTCCGGAGCCCGTGGTAGCCGACACCCAGAACTCGTACAGCTGATTCTCCATCAGGTTTCGCACTTGGAACATCAGCTCCGTGTCGGTCTTCTTGTCTGCAGGCACTGTAAAGCTCGAGTGCTTACCAAGCCTAGAAAAGGGATAGTATTTGCTTATTTTATTTGACTTATGGGTGTCTTCCTATTTTCGTTTTGACGACCCATGTTTCTTATACCTACACTTTTTTTTGCCACGTTTATTGTACGTCGGACGCGTTGTTCAGCTAATTACCCACGATTTAAAAGAGTGTCCTTGGCGTTTCTTGCCCGTTCTTCTCCAGAGAGATCTACGTTTTTGGAATGGGCACCTAGCTTCAACTTCGATTTTTGTTTGACAATTCAAAAGTGCCTGTGAAAGGTCTAATTGAAATAAATGCTTTGAGTTTGAGTTTGAGTTTGAGAATGGTGTATTAAAAGGCAATTTACATTAAGAAGCCATTGCAGTTTTCTAGCGTCTGTTAAAGTAGATAGGTAGTAGAATTTCAACATCGGTATTTTACATAGTATCCTATACTTGAAGTTTAAATCTGGTTGTAAATCTATATTTTTTTGTCCTCACCTTCCAGCTTCTCTATAGTAGACTGTATAATGTGATATAACGCCGTTCGGATGTAGTGGCGATAACCAGCTGACCAATACTGAGTCGCTGGAATACGCGAGTGCTTTAATCTTCTCGGGCGCTGAAGGAACTGCAATTAAAACAAAACCGCTATGAAACTTCATTAGATTTTCAATTACCTATTAAATATAATTAAATGGACGTCTTTTAATTACGAATAGTCATTTATCCATCTAAATGTAATATTTGATCTTACCATCTTCCTCGGTCATGCAGTAGACTGGCAGACTTCTTTTGCCGTCTCCAGCGTTGGTGAAAGCCAGGACTTGTATGGAATAGTTTGAGTATTTACGTAGAGTGTGTAAGTATGTGTCTGTTGTCGCCACTCGTTTGATCTCGCCAACATCCACTGAAAACGATATTTTGCATAAATAATTTCTGTCGTTCTATGAACTTATTATCCTTAGAATCAGTGCCTTTAGTTATACTAGTACTACTAGTAGTTGTACTAGTTACTTACCGTGATCTGTGGTTAGTGGTGAATAAATAACTTTGTATCCTTGTATGAGGCCACCATGTTGGCCTATAGGTGGGGGGTTCCATGACACTTTCATGCCAGAAGACGATAGGGCTGAACAGGACACTCTTGTCGGTGGAGACTCGGGGACTGAAATTGACAATGCATTCATCATTATTATTTTGAATCTGTGAAAGTAGTTAAACATTATGTACGTACCAACACTTTCGATTAAAATAACAATTATTTAATGTTAATAAAATTTTATTTTATGAGAAGTTTATGGCTAAGAAAATTTAGTGTCAATTAAAAAACGTCTGGCAAGGATTCAGATATCAATGGATTCTCACCTCCTTCCAGCGTGGTAGCAGAGACTGGTGCGGATGCAGGCCCCGCGGCAACACCGTTGAAGGCTCTCACGCGCACCTCGTATCGAGTGAACTTGCGCAGAGCTGATAAACTTAGCTCAGTAGCAGACCACCCGTTCACTGTTAGCGTTCTGAAAATTATCCAATAGAAATTATTGAGTGGTACATCTGAAAAGTAACGATTGCAAAAGATCTGACATTTACATCGCTGTCGCCCCTTTTTTTTCATACGATGTCCTGGTAACTGCCCTTTCATGAGCGAGGTGGAGTGCTAGGTAGTTACCGTTGCCCTGGTACAGGCAACTGAAGGAACATGGGTGGGTTTTATTCAGTAAAAGTCTGACACGCCCTCCCGCTTCACCCAGACCGGGAGAAGTAATTTGATGATTTCCCATCCAAAAAAAAGGTGGAGTGATAGGTAAGGTTGATATTCGATTTTTTATTATAATAGGTTGGTTTTAATACATTAAATAGATGCCATTTCAAAATAGAAATTATAAAAAATTTCCCGCTATATTTCAATTGTTTTTCTTCCCGCCTAAATGAGTGACTTTAGCGAAGAAATTCTATACTAGTCTATATTTAGAAGTTATATTAAAAAAGGACAAAAATGTGACGCAAAATAGTTATTTGTTATGTAAGGCTACAAAGTTGTTTTTTGGCGAGAATACTTGTACTATTTAAAAGCTGTGTAAGCGAAGGATTCTAGGATTGAACCATGAGCGAAGCGAGTGGTTCAAACTTAAAATTCTGAGCGTACCGAGGATTTCAAAGGTATGAGACGCAGAATAACTTTGCTGCCGAGTGAAACATAACGTAATTTTTCATCTCACTACAGCGAGGAAAATGGTACAAGAAAAACAGCCTCTATAATATATTATATAGCATTGCATTGTAGTCTTCGAAAACGTTTTCTCGCCTTTAGAATGTCTCCATGCACTGAATAAATTGTACGCTATAATGTACTTTTCGCACGATTTGTCCAGAAAATAGCTTAGGGCTCATTCACACGAAGACGATTCGTTTTTATTAACGAATCGTCTTTTTCACGATCCGTTTTTTTTGACGGCGGCTATGCTTTTTAAATACCCGTGTTCACACGCATCACAAATCGTGAAAAATGTCGGACACGTCTTAAAAAAAATTTTTTTGCGAATTCGGGTTTGGTCCAATAATAAAAGTTGTTCATAATGATGAGTACAATCATGTGTTTAAATGTCGGTCACTAATTACCAGTCACCCTATATAGACAAAACTGCTAAAACAGCAGCATGGTGGGAAATATGTGTAATTTTAAAAGAAGATTATGAAGAGATGGAACAAAAGGATCGACAGTTGTTTGGCAAGTTTTTTAATGCTATTTAACATACATTTAGTGAAATTTATAAATACAAATCTGTACTGTTATTCTATTTTTTTTATCCTGCCATGGCAGTGATCCGTCTTCAGATAGAAATATGTCATAAATTCACTTCGCAATGAATTAGCAGATCCAACTCTTGGTGTACCTCGAGGGGGTAGATTTTTAAAATTAAATTCTTTTTCTAATTCAATGCTCTCCTTTTCTCTAATTAAATTGTGGAGAACAGTACAGGCTTTCACTACCGATATAGCTGTTTCTCGTTTAAGATCCATTGGTCTACGAAAAATTCGCTACTTGTTCGCTAGAATGCCAAACGCACATTCAACATAATCTTCTCGCTCTAGTTAAACGATAATTAAAAATTCGTTTATCTCTATCAAGATGCGCTCCACCAAAAGGCCTTAATAAATGTGTATGTCAGCCAAACCCCTCGTCGACTATGATTACGTAAGGAACTTTAACTTCAGAGTCAGTAAATAGAGGTTTCGGGTCAGGTATATTCAGACGGCCTTCTGTCAACATTTTCCAAAATATGATTCTTTAAATATTGATGTGGCGCACTCTTTTCCATAGGAACCTACACTGACGTAAAGGAACCGATAATTTAAATCTACGACTGTCAATAATACTATTGAAAAGAAATCTTTGTAAACCACTGTTTGAGGGCTTTCGAAGACGAATATGCTTCCCGTCAACTGCTCCAAGGCAATGAGGGAAATTGGTTTTTACATTAAATCCGCTTGCTATCTTTAGCCACTCTTCTTGCTTATAAGGAAGGGGCATAAATTCTTCTTATAAATTATTCCATATGCTTTGCGTCACTTCTGCTATTATGTTGGAAATGGTGGAACCCGTGTGAATGAGCCCGTAATTCGGCATTATGTACCGCACTTACTCTGCAGATGTTAAAGTTATATCTGCATCGCTGCTGGACTCGCTTTTTTAAGCGTTAACAGTCCAGGAATTTTGATGTCAAAGAAGCAGCTCGCTCTGGTCGCCCTGTTACGTAAAAATTCGAAGTCATTTTTCAAAAAGTGGAGTAAGATCAGCGTATTGGTAGTTTTAACATAGCTGAAGAGTTAGGTGTTGTCCACAAAATATTTTTGACGCATTTGATAAAAAGAAAGAAGAACAAGGAATAAAGCTCGATATTTGGGTGCCACACGAGCTCTCTGAAAGAAACTAAATGAATCGTGTACTCATTTGCGATTCTCTATTGAAAAGTAAATCGAACCATTTTTGAAAAGACTTGATTATTGGTGATTAAACGTTGATCACCTACGACAAGAATGTGTGAGGGACAAAGGGCAGTCAAGCTCGACTAGCGAAAACTGGATTAGTTCGCAATAAGATGATGCTCTGAGTATGGTGGGACTGAAAGAGCATTGTTCATTATGAGCTTTTAACGATCGATTCGGATCTCTACTGCCAACAGATGATGAGAATCAAGCAAGAAATTGACAAAATATATCTGATCATCTATAATCCTTTCGGCAAAAATTATGAGAGCTTGGTTAGGAAGGGTTAATGCATCCACCAAATAGCCCTGACCTTGCAACATCAGATTTTCACTGTTTCGGTCGCTAAAGAATTCTTTAAGTAGTGTTAGGTCAACATGGACAAGAGAAAGACGAGAGGACAAAGACACTTGCAGCAGTTTCTTTTTTGTCAGTTCTCCTAAAATTTCTACAGAGAATGGGATTATGACACTATCTACAAAACACCAACTAGTTATCTAACAAAATGGCTCATATTAATGTTAATCAAATGTAAACAAACGATGAAAAACATGTCTTGAATTTCTATGTAAAATATTTACGAAAAAGCTTTTTCTCCGACCTCTTTTTATGAGTTTTAATTTTTTTATTCCCGATGATATCAAGTAAGTAATTGCTAGTTACCTAGTAGAATTCCTTATAGCCGGTGCAGCAGGACTAAGTTCTGCACATGTAACTGAGTAGCCCAGTAGTTCTCCGTGCCACGCATCCCGAGGTGGTGGTCGCCATGACACGTGCAACTCACCTGGACCACCGGGAGTCACGTGCACGTTGGTGGGGGCTTCTGATGGCGCTGTAATCAGGAGTTGAACATTGTATTAGTAAACATAAGAACGGATTTACGGTCTTTGACAAAAAATAACGTTTTTGTTTTAACATGTTGAGATTTTGATACCGACACTTCTGTGGAGTTTCATTAGCTAATTAACCTTGTATGTAATTGTCAGGATATTCACCTTTAAATTCCAAGTCATGTAACGTTCTTACCTTCTTCCTGCGTTTTCACAACGACTGGTTCAGTGTAAGCACTCCTGTCGATCTGATTGATGGCAGCTATTCGGATCATATACGCGGTGTGTGGCTTCAGACTGCTCAGCAGGGCTTCGTAATGTATGTCGCCTTTCTTAGTTAGGCTGAAATTTTAGAAAAAAAAAAAACTCATTACCTATGGGTAATTAGTAGCAGGGTGATTACGAACGGTCAAACACAAACTACATCAGACTTTCGCCGTCTTATTGCAAAACACGATCTAAATCGATGTCCAAAAACGGATAGATACCAATGATATTAGATTAAACAGCTAGGTTGTGAGCGCGCAATCGTGAAGACTCGAAAACGTCCTAATTGGGACGTATTGACTTTAGTCTGCGACACGTATGGCGACGAGTAATACGCTTAGTTGAAGCAGCAAAAAAATAAAAAAAATGCCATCGTGTGTATTTAGAATGTGTACTAATTATGATACCAAAGTTAATAAAACACAAGGGATCTCATACCCCATATAAGTACGCAATATATTTCGATTTATTAATATATTTCAATTATTTTCCTAATATTCTGATATTTGGAGGTTAGAAAAAAGAAAGAAATTGAAATACATTTTCTGTCGCGAGGACGAAAAGGACGCATTCACTCCGGACATAGAATAAAAATACAGATGCGAATATCGTAGGCAGTAAAAGCATCGCTACCCCACAGTTGTTTTCCTTTTTCTCTAACCTTGTATTATTTAATAATTGTCTCATACGTAATAATTGATATAAGTACGCTACTTAAATATAAATTAAATATGTTATGTACGGGAAAAGTAAATAATATATCACAGAGAATAAAAGCTATTTTTATTTTTTTATCACCACATTTAGGCTGCCCGCCCACATCCGATAGTCAGTTGCCGATTTTTTGTAGGCTCTTAACAACTTTCAAGTCAGAATCGTTAATATTAGTTTACTGTGTGAAAACAGTGAGTCTTCAGGTTTTTTTGAGGTTTCCAACCAATGAGGTCCGGCTTCAAGAATGGATCGCAATTGTTCGTAAACAAAGAAATGAACCAGAAAGGACGCCTTCAAAAAGCAGTATAATTTGTAGCAATCACTTCAAACCCACTGATGGATATACTTCGAATAAAGGTCGAATATTCGAAGGTGTATGATTGTATATATATTTTTTTACGTCGTCTTTTATTTCTCCCTACCTTTAATACTGTTTATTAGTTGTTATAGGTACAAACCGCGTGTACGTATTTAGGACGCACGATTTGTACCTTCTGTCTTGTTAAATTTGTTAGTCTGTGATACCAGCATGCGGTGATTGGTGGCCAGAATAATGTTTGTTTACATTCGAGCGCAATTGACAACACTACCTGTCTCTTTTTTTCTTGTTGGATTTATCAAGCCATCTCTTTTCATCATTTTGATTTGTAGTGAAATGTACGATTAATGAAAAGTGGGTATGTGTGCTGCCTCTGCTGCGCGGAACACTTTTTTCGGTTGTTTTGTGAGTGTATAGCATATCTGTTTATTAAAATATCATTGATAGATACCAATCGATTCGTATTTCTTCATCTGTTACCTGTCATCGCATTTCAGTAGTACAACGCTTCTAAATCCCTTTAAAATGACCACTTGTCCATTGGTTTTGTACTCACGTGACATGCGAGTGTGCGACCCCATGGACGGACACGTTGAGCGTTACGGCTGCATCCCACTGGTTCACTCTGATGGCCCCTTGAGCTGACAGTGCGCAGTACTGCAGGGTGTAACCCACGAGGGGAGAGTTGCCGTCGAAGCCTTGACTCCAGGATAAACGGACAGCACGGCTTACGATCTCCGTCACCGATAGAGAGTGAGGGGTGTCGGGTTTTTCTGGGAAGTGAAAATAAAATAGTGAGAAATATTGAAAGTTTATTTTTCAGTTTTTCAAAGTTCCAAGTCCGGATAACGAATTTGTTACAAAATGTCGGTGTTTGGCTATATATAACTGTTAGATACCTAATGCTTATTTGGAGACTGTACAATTGCACTAATATTTTCTTGTTTAGTTGTAATACTTAATAAATAGTAGGTTACATAAACTAAACATTTTGGTACGTTTTTGGTTCAAAAAGCCCAAAAGTCGTGTATGTCTTTTTAGTATGTTTTGTCTGGATAAAACTCACCTTGGACGGAAAGATAAATATAATGATCGCTGTGACCGTACGCGTTGACGGCTTGACACTTGTAGACGCCCGAGTCCTGCCGGTCCGCACGGCTTATGTACAGCTGGGATCTTAAACCACTATCAGTCTTTGCTTCAGAGATGCTTAACCTGGAGAAACGAGTGGAAAAAGTGGTAAGAACTTATAGAGAATCAAAGAGTTCTAAGTATTTTAGTGTAAAATAGAGCCTTTTCCGAAAACAACAACAAACATGTCAAAACAGCTGAATCACGACCTAATCACCAATTTCATCTGGTAAGTACCTACTTTTTATGTTTCTGTTTGCAGGCTTTCTAAGACATTTATTAATATTGGTCAGTATATAGTTGGTAATTAGTGACCGATATTTAAACACACGATTGTACTCATCATAACAAACGACTTTCCCAAAGAATCGATTTTTATTTGTTTAACTAGCGCATGTGCAATCACCCCAATAAAACATTGCGTACCTAACAAGAATAATACACCATCAGCTGTAATTTAGGTTATTTACCTACAAACAAAAAAGAAACCACTTTTACCATGCATTTACTTTTGTCATTAATTTAACCACCGTACAGATCGCGCGATTTTTTTGTTTGTAGGTATCATCATCATCATCGTTTCAGCCGAAAGACGTCCACTGCTGGATATAAGCCTCCCCCAAAAGGGGGGGTTTTGCCATAATCGCCACGCTTGGTAAGCGGGTTTGCGATCGCAGTATGGTGGTAAAATGCATAGAGAACGCTGCTGCCCATTCTCAAGTAAGTCGCGTAGTCGCTTTCTACGACAAGATATTTTTATAGATTCTATTATATATTTTTGAGCTCATGTAGGTAAAATACGGATAATGTAGGTAAATTCCCGTGGGTGTCGTAACGACACCCACGGGAAGAGATGGGATGGTGCTATTCTTTTACGTCCGGCACCACACGGCACTGCTGCGGCACGTCACTGCGGTTTGTCAATAAGATAGATAAAAATCGTTTCTTTGGGAAAGTTGTTTGTTATGATGAGTACATTAAATATCGGTCACTAATTACCAGTCGCCCTATATACGTTTCTTTACCTATAAGTATTAAGATCTAAGTGGTTCATGTTGTGAGCCCATGTTACTCTAATGGGACTATCCCCGCGCACGTCACACACCAGAGTCGCAGGCGCATCTCGACGTGCTGTCATATTATGTGATGTCAACTCGAACCTCGCAGGCTCTGGAGAAGATATAAATATTTAAAGAAATTGTATGTTATCCGCCTCCCGCTTCCATTTTGTGCCAACAACCTTTAGGTCGTCGATCCATCTGGCATCTATTATTGAATGCATAAATGATCTTCTCGTACTTTCACTTGCATATTCGAAATGTAAAACTTACCGTTGACAGAAACAAATATAGTTTTGGTAAGTGGAGAGCCTACTCCATTCTCTGATTTGCACATGTAGTTTCCCTCGTCATAGGGAAGTGCTGACTCTATCCATAGAGTTCCGTTTGAAAGGAACTGAAACCTTCCACCCAGGTTTATTAGAGGGACATAGTCCGTCGATGACCCTGAAAATAATATGATGTGAGATCCAGTAATTGAAAGTGTTAATATGGTAAAATAGTGTACACAAATGAATCCTTACCTACATCCGTGTTGCAGTAATTGAAATAACTTACGTCTTTTGATTATGACAGCTTAAATTATAATGGATTTACCTTTCTTTATATATGTACCATGTTACGAGAGCAACCTTAAAATTATTATTGCTTGAAAGATTGATAACAGTGGGAACCAAAATATAGTCACAGAAATTACAAAATATACGCAATTCTTTGAATGTCTTGCTTTCGAGCAATCCTGGCCTTAAGGTGACACTTGTCCACATTTTTTCCATACAAACTTCGGGAGGGTTTTACTCCACTGTTTGACTATACATCAAAAATTAAACATGGTATGGTTTTGTCTCATTATTAATATTGTCGGTACGGAAACAGAATACTAATATAAAAAGCCAGTCAAAAGTTATGAGCCAACAAAGATTAGTTTTTCTTGCTAATTTAGTGTAGACTAGCGTCTAACTGCCCATCACGGGTACTACCTCTGTCGGACACGATGCCTGGTGAGACAGTGTGATTTTAAGCTAAGCCCACCAGTGAGTTCGAGCCAGCGACTAGTGTACCCTTAAGAATAATACAGAAAGTGATTAAGAAAACAAAAACATTTTGACCTACCTCTTTGTTTCAGCCAGGTGATTTGCGGGGCTGGTGAACCCGTGGTCTGACAATGCAAAGCCAACTGTTCACCAGCCAGCACTGCTTCATCCTTGGGTTCCACGACCCATTTTGGTGAGACTGCAGCGTCCAAGTAAGTCAAGTTTCATTTATTTCTGGACCAATACATGGTTGTCCTTTAATTACGGTAAGTACCTACGCAAACTTGACTATGATTAATTGTGCTATTTGTGGCGACTTACTATGTAAAACATTGTTGCCTCAATGTTGTTTGCGTACATTATAATAATCCTATTTTTACCTTTCCCGTCAGCAGCAAAACATTGTTATGAATATAAAGAGCTACTTAAGTTATTAAATAAAGCTAAGAACTTTAACGTTGCTTCTTAAAATATACGACGTCTGTAAATTTTACGCTTTTTGTTCAGCCATACCGTACAAGCGGTGCAGTCTTTGGTATAAGAGTAGGTTATTATTCAATTTTTAATATCTAGTACGATGTAGTTCCACTAATGATTCAACAATATTTTGACGATCCGCTTAAACATTATGCTGGTACAATAATTCAAATCAAGTTTGAAAATTATAAAAACGAAGTTAGTCGTGACTTTCCAAACGATTTAACATCAGCAAATTGACAAAAATAATAACAGTTTCTTTGTCCTTTAAAATTTTAGATCATTGTCCAAAAAAAATCTTATAAATAAAATTTACCATTTTCGTAAGACATCTGAAATCCAACGTTGTGCAAAACAAAAACGTTCAAGAATTATACATATAAATGAAAAACATTTGCTGCGAAAAATAAATTTGCGTTGTGAATAAAGTGCTTATAAAAGTGAATACATTTCCGATGGCATTTATTCAAACTGCGAGATTTAAAAATGATAAGATTTGGAGATGACTGGAAAGTTCTTTTTTAAATAAGAAATGATTAGAAAACAAGTTTGGTTAAAGATGAAATTTTATTAATGAGGTGCAATATGAATAAAACCATAATTTTTTACACTTCTTGGAACAAGGGAACTACATATTGTGATCCTGCAAAGAAACCAGCGATATAGACAAAATAATGACAACTCTGTGCTCTGTGCAAGCGTGATTAGTCTCTTTGATGGTGGAAGCGCGGTGAGTCAGGTGAAGTGTTTATTCGCTACGTCAAAATTGCTTTGTAGTGTGTTGACGGTTTGGGTGTTTGGACCAAAATTTAGTTTAAACCCTGGGTAAACATTAAATCTATATTACTCAGCATTCGTGAAAAACTTTATTTATACGAAATGTCTATTTTGACATGAGCTAAGTTAAACAAATAATCAGTAAATCTTTAATATTTATATGTAGTATCAGCACATCAATTTATTCGAATACATTTTTTTAAAGACATTTAGCCCGTTGCCTACCCATGGTCATGAATGATTATTATTCTCTACTGTTTGATTTTATGCTACAATAAATGTAAATTCAATTGGTCAATTATCAAAAACGTCCGCCCCTCCCGCGCTCCCACCCCTCTTGGACATCATGACGGTGCTCGGTGCTCTTGTGCATATTGACATGGCGGTTACCTTTGACCACCAGTTCGGCGGTATAGTTAACCTTGGCCGCAGTATTGGAAGCCACGCAAGTGTACAACCCGCTGTGGCGGGCCGACACCTCTTTGAATACGAGGTTGCTGAAAAAATCAGCACCCCGCTCTTCCACCTATACAACCAGGCCGGGTTTTGAAGATATACTCGTGTAAATTATTATAAAGAGTTAAATTTTGAGGTTTGATTCTTGAATGAGGTCGAAACATGGACCGATGGACCGACTGCTTAGGAATACGATTTTGTCATTCATCCGCTTGCAAGTTTTATAGAACAAAATGATTTGTCCAGGTAAAAAGCCGTACTTAGTAGGTTGCACATACATTTTCTCGTATGGGGAAAATAATTATCACGCTATATAATTTCAAGAATCAATCCCTAAATCGCAGTAAAATAAACCTGATTATCATTGATCTAACCTGTAAACTAGAAGGGATGGGCGCGTTGTCCTTGAGCCAGGTGAAGTGGACGGGCATGTCGCCTGACGTCACGCTACAGCTGACCTGCGCACGCTTGCCTTCTTGCAAGTTTGCTGAAAAGGAGAACGGCTCTATTTCTGGGGGATCTGTAAAAAAAAATATTTTGTTGACGAAACGATCTTCATGTAATGGCTTCATGTAGTGGTGAAAGCACCGAAATAAGATAGGTAAGCTAAATGAAAAGTATACCTAAGTGCACATAGCATGAGGTTCATGTATCTGTTACCAGATTTTCGAAGGTGCAATTTATTTATTTGAGAAAACATTTACACGTACAAACAAAACAAGAGGTAAAATATACAAGATGGTAAATCATATCAGCAACAAAAAAAAAACATCTTTCGTCCATCATCGTGAGGTCACAACAAACAAACTTTAATACCTTCAATTGAATATTGTAAACTAACAATATCAGGGCTAAGAAAAGTCAGTTTTACTGTTAGATAAAAGAAAATAAGCATGTTAGTGACCAAACAACTCACTGCTAACAACAAGCTGCAGCTCTCTTCTGGCTATCTCTCCATGCGGGCCCATGACTGCACACGTATAAGCGCCTGCGTATGAGGGCTCTACTCGAGACACTTTGAGGGCACCGTCTATGTTGCTGTCCCATTCTACAGGATTGCCCTCTCGCTCCCATTTTAGTGAACTGAAAGAAAGGCACGATTAGTAGAAAGATTACAAGTAGACTAATTGCAAGAAAGACTTCTTTTTCTTAGTAAAAAAATATTTAAGAAGCAAATCCAAGCAACCTTAAAGGATCTGCAAAGTTATTTAAAATAGCGCAATATTTAATAATGTACGCACGTAAATTTACTTTTTCTTTTAATTTAGTTTTTCCTTTATTTTCTTTTATAAAATTAAAATCCTATGTTGAGTTCTATGACAATGACTATTGTAAAGGTATTGTATCTGTGTTACTAACTAGTTTTTTAAATACTTTAATTGTAATCTGTGGAGAACGTAGCGGGTAGCATAATTGTTTAAAACTTAATATTTAAGATAATTTTATGTCTATCTGTTATTGTGCTACTGTTTGTTTTTCCTTAAATAAATAAATAAAGACTATGGGAATTTTCAGTTCTCTTACCTGATTGGGTAGCCAGAATAAGGACAATAGAGAATCAGTTCACGACCTGCTACAGCTCTGATTGGTCCTATGGACCTCACGTAAGGCGGACCTGAAGCAAAACATACAATTACAGTATTATATTTTTACTACGAGTTTATTGACACGATATGTGACAGTTGAGCAAGACTCTTATTACTTCGACCAACTGAAGCAAATAAAGCTTTGTTGTCGTAGCGCTTCACTACGACTGCGTAGCTTGCGTATTCGTACGTGCCAAACCTATGTATATTCTACGTACCGATAAATAAACATTAATTTAGGGAAATATTTGACCATAGACTGGGTTCAGACCCTTACAATAGATGGTTTATAGTAAACACCCACCATAAATATTGAGTCTGGATGTGTGTGACACCTCCCCCAGTGAGTTGGCCGCTCTGCAGGTGTATAGACCTCCGTCCTCAGACCTCACGGCTGAGATGTTCAGATAGCTCACCACGTCATTGGTTTTAGTCGCAAACTGTTCCACGCTGTATCTGCCAGACAGAATTTTGTTAGAAAAGGGAACAGTAATTTGAAGTAGATTTGTGTTAAATCATTATCTAGCGATTAAAAATATGTGGTTATTTACTTATAAAAATATATCACCACAAAAATACATATAAACAAGAGACATAAATTCAATTTAGATACGAAAGTAGGAAATAAACAAATGTTTGCTTGAGAACAACTTAGAATGTTAACATTAGCAACAAGCGGGTGTCAAATTTACAGGGCATTATAGCTGCGTACACAAGCTACATAGCCCAAATAAGTGTAAGACAATTACTTTAGACTGAAGTAGGATTTGATAAGCAGCATTAGATATGCCTAGAGTAAAAAAGGCAAGTCACTTAGACTTGCCCTTTTTTTTGCACAAGCCTTACGTGTCCAATCTTGGTACAATTTTTAGTCTTTGGCATTCAATAACTGATTGAGTCATGATTACAAACCTATGCCCTCTAGCCATGGTATTCAGTGGTTGCCCATCGAGCATCCAACTAAAATGGGGTGGTGGGGAGCCGGCAGCAGAACACTTGAGGGTCACCACCTGCCCAGGTCTCAGGACCTGTTCTATGAATGTGTATTGGAGCTCTGGCGCTGTGTCTGCGTGGAAAGTAGAAGGTTTTAAAGGATTACTTGGTCAGGAATGGTTTTTGTCATTTCATACTGGCGGGACTTGGTATAATTGGAGCTGTTAAACATTTTTGTTCTTGCGGACATCTCATTAGATTGCCCAAATCAAGGAGAATATGATTAATAATACAATACCACCTTATAATTGTCCCACTGTATGGCAAAGGCTACTTATTATACTTCGAAATTAGGTAGACAACATGACAGAGAGTGTTGTCCTTATAATTCAAACTCAAGATTCAGACTCACCTCCTAACCTCAACTCCGCGCTAGCCTGCGCCGAGTCCCTCTCATTCCTCGCCATGCACTGATAAACGCCCTTATCAGCTCTATGTACTGACGCGATGACCAGCTGTTCCCCGTTGTTCTGCACCCTGACCCTGCCTCCCGCCACTCCAGCACCAAGGGGCACGCTATTGTGCAGCCACTCTAGCCGAGGGGCAGGCCAGCCGCCCCATGTGCAGTTGATGATGGCTGTTCCACCGCTGTTGACCACCTGAGGAAAAGTTATTTTGTTCTATCTACAGAGAACCTCGGTGATATTTTTGTGTTCTCTTAAATCTCTAATAAATTAGTACTATGTTATAAGCTTAGACCCTAACGGTGGAAAGGAAATGGTCAAATTGTAGAAGTAGTTCGAATTTGTATGTATAGAGACCAATTTCCTTTGTACTTCTTGTTTTTCATCTCCCTGCGAACTTAAATCAAGCCTATAAGTACGCTCTCGTTCATAACGGAAGAGGTTTATTTGCTAATAAACGGCACTATTTGCTTTTACGACGACCCGTTTAATTAAACCGAATATATGTATACGGGCACGAATATCAATAATTTTGTTTCATACACGGCATCTACAAATAAGGATGACACACTGAATAAAACAAATAATTTAGAATACTTGTTGTTTTCCATCCAGCCTCATTGCATGCCATAACTTATTGACAGAGAATGAATCGTGATACATTTAGTCCACCTTTTGTTAAGCTTACTAAACCTATGTATGTACCTAAAAGTATCTTACCCCCAAACTAAAAATAAATGAGAGTAGGTCAACATTGAAGTGAGTCAACTTTTTATGAATCTTCAAAAAAGTATTTTTTATTCAACTTTATGACCAACATATCAGTCAGTCCCAAGCCAACCAAAACATTATTCTACTAAATATGACAAAGATAAAGTACCCTTTTACCTATATTTATGCTATAATAAATCAAGGAGTTTGTCGGAATATTTTATCTTTATGAAAATTGTAATATTTTTTGGTTATTTTGATACAGACCGAGACCTCAGAATCTTAGCCCCGAGCGTTATACAATTTTGTGGCACTTTACCACATATATTTTTACCAAATGAAAGACGTATTACGTTGTAGCTTCATTTTAGTAGGTACTTAAGTAGTGATATTAGTACATGAAAATTTGAAAAATTACTCTTTTGTATAAGGGTACCTATACTAAAAGAGGGGTCACATATGAATTTAGTCAAGTTCTGATTAGTAGTTGATAATAATAACAATATTTTCCTGTCGCTTTTATTTACTTAGCAACTGAAGGAATACGAATTTGTGAGGGGTAGGTACCACAACATAAAAGTGAAAAATTAAGTTTATTGAAACATAAACAATAGCTTCCAAAATTACACCAAAAAGAAGATAAAATAAGAAGTTCCAAAGCCTATGACACCGTCTTCTAAAACTAAAGTTATATTTCACTTTTTAGTGTTAGTTTGGAAGTTTTTTATAAAAAATAAATAATTAAACTCAACTTTTTCAATTCTTGAGCTATGTATTATAATTAAAGTCCTTGGATTATTTCAATTGGTACCACTGTGTAATAAAACAAGCAAAAATAAATTACCAGCTGAAAGAATGTAAAAAAAAAAAAAACTCAATCACAACGTTAGCACTAGAAAACATTAATATTTTCTCTCCCATGACCATGAGTCAACCCTATCTATAATTGCGCGCGTAATGTTTGCGGCCCGGTATCGGGACGCATTTATTTTATTTTACGTCGCAAATATCCTGCCAGCAGTAACTTTGCGCATAGCTACAATGAAATGTTCCAAAAATCCGGTTTTTTCCAACAATCGCCGGTGATTGCTGTTTATATTGTTGATAAAATACTTCATTGACTTTGAAACTGATTGCAATAAGTATTTGATTAATTGTAAGTTAATTTCATTGTTCTGTTTATTTGGTGAGTTTTGAATAGTTTGTATAGTAAGTTAAATAATCGTTATTATTCAGAATTATGATGTTCACATAAAATTAATTGCGTCTCATTTACATTTTATTTGCCTCGGTGATAAAATAAATTACGTAGGTACAATACACTTTAACACCTAGGTTAGTACGTAGGGTACGTAAACCTACACAGTTTCACTTTACCATAAACGAAATTTTAGAACAAAACTTTCAACAACCATGCGTTATCGGCCTATAAACTTTACATAACGGTACACAAACTAAGTACTAGGCCAATAACATCGTATTATAACAGAATTGTTAGTAAAATCAATAGGAACCTCACTGTAGGGAATAATGACAGCGATCGAGCCGATATGAGCTGTAATCAACGGCTATTTCGCACATTCCACTGATCATTTCGTAGAATTACGAGAACGTTTTTGATTGGTCACCGATTTTCCGCTTTGATAGCTCTTTATGTGCTAAGTTATCATTGTGATCAATGACATGACCTGCTTTTGAAATGTTACTTTGTGATCCATATTGCACTTCTGATTTTGGATACCAAAAACTAGAAATTTGTACCTTTTCTGTTTTCCTGGAATATGTTTAATGATACTCGTACGTTTGGCTGTATTAACCTACTTACCGAAAAAAAGTAATATAGCTAACTAAAATGTAGATCAAAACCTTACTTTTTCAGTTAAAAGCTGTCTACCACGTATTTACTACCGAAAACATTCTACAAAATACCTACTGAACTCTAACATATAGTTAAACACACGAAACTCCTCCAAAGAAGCGTTCGTTCTGACCTAAGATTTTATCTAGAACCAAGCATAAAGCCACCAACGGGCGCTATGCGCTACATTTTAGCCAAAATACTCTGCATCCAAACAAAATTGTCGAGAGCCAAGTTTATAGCGTTCACAGCAAAAACGACCACATAAAAAATAACATCTCTAGAATATTCTTAAGATTTTATTCCACAAATGGAGGTGAGAATCTTGGGACAGCTAAAACAATCTGATTTGCAATTGCAGGCCCTTTAAAGGGTTTGTGGTAAAAAGTCTCGGGCCTCCGAACATTGGCCTCGTCCGAGCCAATCTGAAACAATCAGGGAAGGTCCTAAGCCTTTATTACAACTGTACCGGACACCTTAACCTGGTTTTGGCGGCAAACAATAACAACCGTAGGTAGTGCTCTATTTTTGAGTTCCGGGCAGTGATTGGCATTTTAGGCTTGTGTAGTTCAGTTAGCTGTAGTATTTGTGGTCACTGGTAAATCTTTCTTGCTTACCAAATCCATAACAATAACTGAAACGTGGAATGGTTTCCGAAGTTTTAATAACTAACGCAGCAAACATGTTTTTGAAGTTATGCACATGGTTATAGTAAGTGGATAGTTGCCGCCCATTGTGTCAACTAATGTCTATACATTTATATCTTCACAGTAAAAGGTATGCTATCTATTTATATAATAATTATATAGATAGGTAGATAGAATACTTTTTACTGTGAAATTGTAATTCTACAATCTGTAGAATTATAACTTCATGTAGATTCGTAACTTTCAAACCGAGAGTGCCAGAGAGCAATTGCCGTCAGCTCGTGTCTTTACATCGGTAATTAATTCCAAGTTATGTTTTTAGACAAACGGAAAAACTGATATTTTCAGTGTGCTTAAATTGCAACCTATCTAAACTGTAAAATCCTATTCTGCTTCTTTTGTTTCGTTCAATTCGAGTCAGCATACCGAAATTAAAAACACCGGTGTCATAATTTCCGAATCTCCATCAATATTCAGCTCTCACTCTGCCTTCACACGAATTTTCTGATCCTCTTGTTATTTTCCCATCGGCAACATGGCGTGACAAATAAAAAAGCCAGTCACACGTTATTCGCGTCACGGATCACAGCTCCATGCTCGAAAAAGGCAAACAAGTCCTCCGCAAAAACACGAAAATTCTCGGGTTTAAAAAATCGGATTTCGTGTAGAAATAACCTTAATATTTAATTGGATAAGCGAGGTTAATCTTGGGAGGCAGTTTAGGTCCGCACTTCCAACTACAATATTTACAAAGGTCTGCAAATAGTGGAGCTGTTGAAGAAAGAAGTTGGTTTTATTGAATTAGATCGGAGGCGTAACTATGTTACAACGATTCGGGATTAGATGGCGCTGTTCAATTGGATTGTATCCAAGGGCCCGTGCCCTTGGATTCAATACGCCCGGTATCATCAGCCCAGCTCTCAAAATGGACCAGGCAGACTCATATCATGTTGTCTTCAGGTAAATGGTATCGAAGTGGTTATGGGTATCGCTGTAGGTCTTGCTACACAGTATTCTTGATCAAAGTAGTAGTAATTAGTTGTAGGTAAGCCACCTAATAATTTTTAAGGATTATGTGGAGCTAGACATTTTGCGTTAACATAGCAAGCGCGCGGTGCAACGTAAACCATTTGAGCTTGTAAGGCACATAAAGGTGTTTCAAGTGTTGTACCCTTATGTCGAAGTGTGCGCCTTGGGAGAGAAGAAATTTGATTGGGTAATTTTACTTTTGAGACTAATTATTATTACTTACATTATTTTAAAGTAAGAGTGTTCATTTTCTTGTCAGGTTCGTTACACTGTTACTCGATTATATTTTTAGGAGTTTAATTATGATTAATGCTTCTAATTTGGGGCAGGTTGTTTCATTTATAAAATGTCACAGGGTTCGGCTTAATGTCCGAGTTATCTTATCATTTTTCTTCATTATGAAAGAGCGGGGTGTTGACGCTGCAATTTATATTGACTACGTTTTTTTAATTATAAAATAGGTACTAGCTTTTGCCTGCGGCTACGCCCGTGTGCATGTCGTAAAGTATCCCACGTAAACGTATTACCATGATTAAAAGTACCTACCCTATGTTAGCCCTGGACTAACTCCTGGTTATAAACTATCTGTGTGCAAAGGTGATATTAGGAGAAGAGATTAAAGAGCCATATTAGGACCTTAATCCAAAATCGGCCGACGAAAAAAGTGTTATTTTACTTTCGAGTCTGTTTTATTATGTTCGTGACTGGGCTTTGTCGGTTGAGACTGGTCATCTTCTAACTGGGGTTATTTTTGATCTTATATTTAGAATTGTTCATCTTTTTTTTACATTGTTCTCACATACAAAAGCAACAAGAATAATGTTCCCAAGTTTCCAATTTCCAACTGTTTTTAAAAAGAGTGTCCGTGGAGCTTCCTGCTCGTTCTTCTCCATTGAGATCTACGTTTTGGAATGGGCGACTAGCTTCAACTTTTTGACAATTCAAAAGTGCCTGTTTATGGTTTAATTGAAATAATATTTTTTTTTTTTTTTGTGTGGGAAATTATCATATGACTTCTCCTGCTGAGTAGAGCAGGCGTGTCAGACTTTTACTGACTAAAACCCACCCGTGTTCCCTCAGTAGCCCGTATGCCAGGGGCTGTGGTATCTCTTTCGAACAAACCCGCACCCCTGGCAGGCATCGGCCCTTGCGGACCCCACCGGTGGTTGCTGACATCTTTGACGGCGCGCGTGTGGAACACAACGCGCCGTCCCGTTTACCACTTTTCGGCCGCAGGGGATAGGGAGAGCGGCTGACGCTATACCGACACTCCTCTTCCCCTGCGGCCCTACCGCATCCGCCATAAAACGGTGGCGGCCCCGTCCAGGCCACGGAAGGGAAGAGCGCTGCTCAGAAGCACCGGCACTCCTCTACCGCAGCCCGTAACCCTCAGCCGCGATGCCTCCCATTCGACATCGCGGCCCACCTCAGTTGCGGTGCACCTCACCGCAACCTACTTTTTGGCCGCTACGTTGTCGGCTTTGAGGCAAAAGCCCTGACGAGCGGCCCCACCTTTGGGTTCCTCTTGGCTTCACCGTGGCCGGAATCCACGGTTATTGAGCCCCCCCGCAACGACAATGCAGGAACCCACTCGGGGGAGAAATAAATGCTTTGAGTTTGAGTTTATAGAAGTCAAGTGGTTATGGGTACCTACATAAAATACGAGTTTAACATCGCTGTGATATGGAGACATTAAAAGCACACGGAAATTGACCTACTATAGAGTCGTGTCGCGCCGGTCTGCGGGAGTCTTATATCGTTAATTTGAACTTCACCAATACCCTGTTGTTTTTTACTTGTATTATTCAAACTTGTATATGAAAAACACATGATTTTAGAAACAAATATGCATAAATATGGCATTAAAACTTTTCTTATATTTGAATAAATGTAAACTAGAATTTCAACTTTAAAAAACAGCTCAGGGAATGGTCGTAGAGATTTTGTGCAATAGTAAAGAACGATAAGGACTTCCCCTACCAGCAGGGTAACACATTTTTATTCGCTGGGGTTTTGGGCCCAACTTTATATGATACGTGACTGGTCTGGCTCCTTTCATCCAATGTTTACGCGGTGCACGCCAGTAAAACTCCCAGGTAGCATGATCTTTTCCGATATCTTCAACAATCATCGTCATATTTCCGCCAATTTCATTAAAAAATAAAGTCTATTCCCAGACTGGTGGCCAAAATGGAGTGTGGCTCTGGATATTTACAAAGATTATCTCAGCGGGCGTAGTCAATGTGTTAAAATTGATTCTTTTCTTAGTGACGAAGAATTTATCAACTACGGTATACCTCAAGGCAGTATCTTGGGCCCCACGCTCTTTCAAATTTACATAAACGACCTCTGTCAACTCTCCCTTTCCCATTGTGACTTTTTACCTACGCCGACGACACAGCACTGTTGATTTCCGACGTGACCTGGGACAGGGCTAAACAAACCACTGAACTTACTTTGCGAATAATTATGGACTGACTTTCCACTAATATTCTGATACTTAATATCTCAAAGACCAAAGTAATTCAGTTCAAACCACCAAACTCACCTAAACCGTCATTGAACTCGGATAAGATAAATAGCACATATTTGTCACGCCTCCTCTCCTTGCAATTGCAATAAGTGCCTTGACATGGTCCCAAGTATCAAATATCTAGGCGTTTACATCGACGAGAGACTGGATTGGCGCACCCATACTGATACTCTATGCTCCCGGCTTCGTAAACTAATTTATTTATTTAAAGAGCTTAGACATGCAGCCGACATTGAAACAGCATCACTAGTATACCGCTCTCTATGCGAGTCGATAATTACTTACTGCATCCCGGTATGTATCCCGGTGTTTACGCCTGCACGTTTTGTAAAGATGTTTAGTGTTTTGTGTATGTGTCGCAATTTGCTATTCGCCAAGGGCTAGGTGCCGTATGGATTTTATTATGCAAATACCGTCATAAAATATATCTAACGTCGTAATTTTCATCATTGTCGCGAACTTGTACGCTCCTCACATAAATTGTAAAGAAATAGTAAAATCAAATTAAAACAACCATACCTCGATACGGGAGTTTCATTGAAGTCCACTGAAGCCCCAACAGGGCGGTACGTTCAAAACAGTGATGCTTAGGGTGGAACGAGCTCAGCGGGCTGTTCTTAAAGTTATTTATTTCCGCAAAAGGGACTACCCCACAGCTCAGTTGTACTCAGAAGCCCAAGTACTAACGGTGAGAAAATTATACGTTCTTTACTCTATCTTACGCCGCCATTCCACAATGTCACTAGATAGCAAGCTATGTAATCGGCGGATTGGCTTCCCTATCTGTGAGTCTGTCCAGTGTCGTACTGCACTTGCGAGACGTCACTATCGGGCCCCAAGTGCAGTAATGTATAATAAAATAAACAAAAATCTTCCAATTTATAAACTAACCCTACGTAAAGTTAAGCAGACTCTTAAACCATGGCTACTGTCACTGAACTATGACGAAACAGAGAAAATCCTCATATCTAGTTCGTAACATTAAACCCCTCCTGATCAATCATTGACACACACACACATACAAACACACACACTCATAAACACACACACTTACGCTCACACCTAGACACAAACATACTCACAAACAATCGAATTCTCAATACAGGCTTCTTTTAACCGTGTTTAGTTTATTATTTTGTTGTTACCATATTCTTTTTATTTTTTGTTAATCTTTCCGCATAAAATTCTGTAATGTTTCCTACTGGGAGAGGGCACTGGCTCTTGTAACACAGGTATATCACCTAGCACGAGAGTCAGGGACTTCACACTATTTTGTAACCACTTTCTTGTGTAATAAAGATTATTTATTAAAGATTATTTAATATGTAGTATACAGGTATGATTAGAATGGTATCAGGTAATTTGTTAAAATCTATATAAATAAAAAGAAAAGTCGTGACTGACTGTCTAATCAACGCCCAGCCCAAACCATTGGACCTAGAAAGCTGAAATTTTGAACAGAGGTACCCTTAATAATGTAGACAAGGAATAAGGAAGGATTTTTCGAAATTCAACCCCTAAGGGGTTAAATAGGGGATGCAAGTTCCGCGCGGGCGAAGCCGCTGGCAAAAGCTAGTACTTCAATAAATGAGGAATATTTATTTCTCACTTTGGAAATAATTCTACCGGCAATATCATTACCTATGCCTCGCCTCGATATTTGCTACGCTAACCCCAAACACATTAAAATTGCAGTATATCAGCAAAACCACTATGCGTGCCACCTATTAAAAGCAGCCGTTGCAAATGCATTATTTTTGTTATACTCGTACGTTCGTTTTAATGAATTAAAACGCTTTTACTTACTCAGCTCTTGGCATTCGACGTCATTCCATTGAAACATGACTCTCTATTTATCGACTTTATTGGTGATATTTCAACTTCGTTATGGCAAAAACGAGTTCAAACGTTGAGAAAATAAAAGGCAGCCACTTACATTATTCGAAATAGAAGCACGTCTATAAAGAGGAAATATATTCTACGACACGAATTATTATTGGCTTAAATAGGCCAAGGGCAAGGGTTTGAGAGATCATTAAATGGTTTCATATTTCGGAGACGGGATTTTTAGTATGTAATTGATTATCAAAATGGCTTTATGACTCAGTTTTGCTGACTGCCTCGTACGCTAGTGGTCGCAACCGGTACTGCTGAGCATGAGCTCCTGGGTTCGACTCCCAGGTCGGGCAAAGTGCTATTGTGTTTTATATCTGGAATTTCTTAGTAGCATCCTGGAGTATAGATTTGTGCTCGGTTGATGACAATAGGCTCGCCCCTTATTACAGAGTATTTAAACGAAGCTGGCGACATCTGGGTGCACTATGGTTAGGTACATACACCTCTGTCCAACCCTTTGGGGTAACAACGCATCATGTTCTGATGATTTATTCTTATTAAAGTAGAAACAGGAAATGTTTCTAAATCTGTTCTTTACCATAGAATTGCTTGTAAAACGGGATTCCGCGCCATTACCCATTTTTATTTTATCACTCACGACCAAACATAGTGTCACAGGTATCAAAGCCAGTTCCAATTGCTATACAGAATAAGTTTTTATCCAGTGCGCAAACTAACCATGAATTCAGCTTATCATTCTAGACATCCCAGCGCAACAATTTTTCGTCGGTAATACAAAAAAAAAAATCAGCTGTTCCCGATATTTTGAGCACGTAGGTATTGCAGTTTTCTATGAAACAGCTGACTTTTTTTTGTAACACCGGCGAAATTTTTTCTGCATTGGTGGATTCACGGTTACATTGCGCACTGGTTAAAACTTTTCCTGTATTAATTCGTAGGAAAAAACGTCTTGGAGCACTCAGGTGGCTGGAACCGATGTTTTACCTGTGTATGTGGTTGTGCATGTGCAGTGAGATGCGCCCTCACTGCCAGGTGTAGCCTTAAAGTCAGATGCCCATGAGCGTTGGCCGCTCGGCAGGCCCATCGGCCAGCATCTGTTATCTCCGCCCGTCGGATGCCGAGCGCGTCGTGTGTTCGGCTGTAGCGACCTCCGCTTTCACCGTCACGGATTTCGCGAAGAACACCTCCACTGGTTTCACGGTACCATCTGGAAATAAGGCACAGGTCAACTCGTTCAGCAATGAGTTAATACGACATAAAGTAGTGGAGCTGGTCTAGGAATCAAATCTCACCAAAATTATTTCTAGGTTGTTGTACTTAGATCGTCTGTAGGCGTAGCGAGTATCGTATCCCATGACGTGCCCCGATGGCCAGGTTGTCAAGCTGAATTCATTTCATGATAAAAATAATGATAGTGCGATTCGATGTTTGACTGAGTGCCGATCTACCCCGATTCTTAAAGAAGCACATAAAAAGGAGGACCATAACTCATAACCAGTGATCGGAGTAGGTAGATTGATTTGGGGTCAATGAACTGGCACGTATATATTAGTATGGATATGCCTCCGGGATTTTGAAATGATCTAAACTGCTTTTTATATAATTTTCACCTGTTTTCTTATTCATAACTAGTTATTGCATTGAATGCGAAAAAATAAATCTATAGCATTCTATAAATTTCTAATGTAGTAGTTTAAAAATACAAATTTCACAATATTTGATTCAATCCCGTAAGTACCAAAATGAAATCCCGGAAAAAAAGCTTTTCCATGTTATGATTTCTATGACTATTCATGATGCGAGTACGTAAAATCAATCTACCTACTCCGATCACTGCTCATAACAATAAAATTTGTCAACGATTATGACTTTACGGATTTTTCCCTTCTCAACAGCATTGTGGTTCTTCTACAGTACATAGTTACGAAACGGTAATACATCGCCAGTTACCTGTTTACCTGTTGAGGACATCAAGAACTGGTCACGTTAAGGCGGCGATTTCTTGAAAACGCTCAAAAAGGTGGTTTTTTAAACCAGTGTATCTCTTTAACCGTAAATAATTTTGCAAACAAAAAAATATTTGATATTTTCATTTTTTTTTTTGCATGCAGTGAGGGTACACAAAACATAATTAAACATACTTTAATGCATCAAAAACATCATCATAGTCACCTCTTAATTATCTTTAAAACCAGTTTATCCCTTCAATAACAATTATTATTATAATTAAAAATATACCATAAAATTCCAAATGCCAAACTGCATCCAGTGATGGATTATTTATTATCAAATAGTTAAGATCTAATTTTATGCGATCTTATTTGCATTTTTACGACAATGTTTGCTCATTTATTATTCGAATATATTACAACAGATTTTAACCCTTATCGGATTGCAGGAAGAACTATTATCGCTCATAACGACAATACGACGAGTACATTCAAAATTACCAGGGCCGTTGTTTTCATAAGACTTCCATGCGAGTTCTTTCACAAAGGGCAAGTCTATAGAGCATAATTTATTGGGCAAGTAATACAAAAGTACATAATAGTAAAACGATGATAAGTCAAATGTCCAGTAAAACAACTCCATTCATAAATAAAATATCTGCCAGTCCTTTTTCCAATAAGTCTCTAACACTTATTTGGTACCTACTATTGAACACGGAATTTCTGAAAAGTTCCTAATAATCGCATTAAATCTCCGCCTACCCTCTCAACCAGGCCGAAGTGTTGAGCAGTCGACCCCTTATTGGACCCCATCCCCGACACAAAGCGTCTGCATGAATGGCCCACATCCTTCTTGACAGACTTTTTATACAAGGTGAGCTCGAAATCACTACCTACCGGAAACCGGAAGTTCTCATTAAATTTATATAGCTAACGCTTGGTAGCTTGCGGAAAGGTACTCTAATTTGGCGTACAATAAGGTAACGGTGATTGTGAAAATCGTGTTCGACGTTTTTTTGGTAAACGATTTTTTTTCCTTTACTGAGGGCACGTGGGAAGTAAAAGACATGTTGTGCCGAAATAAAATTGGATCATGCTCATGATGACTCAGGGCACGTGGTTAGTGAATGACTAATTCAATTTGTATGGTTATTTTTTCGCGATAACTACCTTACTCGTTTATTACCAAAAAAAATGATTTCTTAATGCCGTTAATATACCAGCATTATAAGATTTTACATTTTTGTAAAAAAAAATACTAAACATTATGAAAGTAAACCTAAACCATCTCAACTTAATACACTTCCAATAATTATATCATTAAAAACAGAATAATATAATCGTTTATTGGGAACAAAAACATAAACATAAAGACAAAGAAAAACAATGATACGAGTAGCTGCAAAAGTTAAAACTGTGGTGCAGCTACCAACACCCGACTCCTAGTGAGAGGGTAGGTTGTTCCAAGACTAATACATAACAAAGGTATTTAAACAAGAATATAAGGAAAAAAAAATAGTTAAAAAAGGTAAGTGCCGTCTACCTGATGTAGAGTAAAGGATGGTGCGATTAGGTGTTAAATTTCCTCAAGTTTTTCTGTTGCGTCATAGTGAGTGATTTTAGTAAAATCTCGAGTTTGTTCTTACATTCTTTTCTGGTAACAAAATATAAATGTAGATATTTTTATAGATTCTATTATATATTTTTGAGCTCATGTACGTAAAATAGTGACGTGCTGCTGCGCTTGTACACACGGCTACACATCAAGCTATACATTTCCAGTTTACGCTGATCTCGCTTTGAACGGAAATCTTATACAATGCGAGATCAGCTTATATTGGAAATGTATAGCTTGATGTGTAGCCGTGCGTACGAGGCTTTAACCTCATAAACTCGATCAGAACGGCGTCTACTGCTAGATCTACCTGGTTCATAAATCAGCTGGACATGCTTACGGAGCACTGCTTGAGAAATGAACAACTGTCTGACCGTTAGTACCTGGCAAAGAGAGTAAAGTGTTATCGTAAGAAACCGGATTGGTTTACTCGAAAGAACCTTCAAACTGCTCTCTGAGCTCTTTCAGTCCGCAACATTGTTGTTTTGTGTGCACCACCCCAAACCGTCAGGCAATAACCTAACACTGACTGAGCAAGTGCATAATTTAAGTCAATTAAGGTCTTAAAATCCGCTGAGCTTCTAGATTTCTTAAAATATACAAGAGCATTCTCAGGCGTGCCACGACAGCCAATTTTCTGATGCCATTTAAGGTAACAGTTAACTATAACACCGAGATATTGAATAGTCTGGGAGTCTTCTATTCAGTTGAGGGCAGCCACAATATGAGCCAGAAATAGGGTTATAAAAGAGTGAGCGTGAAGGACAATAGGTAATGGGCGTAGACCTGACTTATTTAAGGAAAAACATATGAACTTACTTTTTTGACATTCAGAGTAAGAAAATTTGTGGCTAGCCATTTCATCACAGTGCCAAGGGCTAGTTCAGCGTTTTTACGAGTTTCACTCCAATCGCGGCCGTGAATTATTAGAGCCGAATCGTCCGCGTAAGTAACTATTTTGCATTTAGGGAGAGATAAGCGACACAGATCATTTATATATACATATATTAACTAATAATCGTTTATTTACCTATTTCACTGAAGTATTTAGATTAATGGACATTTTTGTAACGGCACGGTTGGCGCAGTGGTTAAGCGATTAGATACAATTACTTGTTCCGGGTCTGGCTGTTTGTGTATTTGAGTATAAATGTTTGTAAACGTACCCACAATACAGGAGAAATTCGTAGTGTGGGGCGAAGTTTAAAAAAAAAATTGCCCAGTATCACCTAAATCTTGAAGAGGTCAGATGCCAATTAATTCATGTAATATATTGGTACCTATTCAGCTGTATGTTGGTTAGGAAAGAAACTGAAAGCCGAACCCACATGATTATGATGACATGAGTTTCATCCTCATTAGAAAAACGAAACCACTACATTTCATAAACAATTCAAAACACGCTTCCTATTCAATCCTCCTCTTCAGTAGTGTTGGGTACACATCTAAGATTGCACTAATTCAAAAGGAACCTAACCCCATGCCAACTGGGCACGCCACGATTGCGGCGGTAAGTCCCCTCTTTGAGGAGTGGTTTGAGAGGCGGCATGGCGTCCTCACCTTCCGCCTGACGCAGGTCCTCACCGGACACGGTTGTTTCGGGAGGTTCCTGTTTCGGATAGGGCGGGAGGAAACGCCCGGGTGTTTCCACTGCGAAGATCGCCCTGAGGACACGGTGGAGCACACGGTGGCGGTCTTCCCTGCTTGGGCGGAGCACCGCCGTGTCCTCGTGGAGGCGATCGGCGGCGGCGATCTCTCGCATCCGGCCCTGGTCCAGGCCATGGTACGGAGCGAGAGGGCATGGGGAGCCGTCACCTCCTTCAGCGAAGCAGTGATGCTCGCGAAGAGGGAGGCGGCGCACGTGAGGGAGAGGCAGCATATGCGCCCTCGCGACCCCAGCCGCCGCAGGATACGGAGACGCCCTCATCATATCAGCCGAAAGACGTCCACTGCTGGACATAAGCCTCCCCCAGGCTCCTCCACTTCGACCGGTCTTGTGCTTCCCACATCCAGCGGATACCCGCGGTCTTCGCAAGGTCATCGGTCCACCTTGTGGGAGGCCTTCCTACTCTACGTCTTCCGGTACGCGGTCGCCACTCCAGAACCTTTCGGCCCCATCGGCCATCTGTTCTGCGAGCAATGTGCCCTGCCCACTGCCACTTAAGTTTGGCAATTCTTCGGGCTATGTCGGTTACTTTGGTTCTCCTGCGGATCTCTTCATTTCTGATTCGATCGCGTAGGGAAACTCCGAGCATAGCCCTCTCCATTGCCCTTTGGGTGACTTTAAGCCTTCTGATAAGGCCCATTGTGAGCGACCACGTCTCTGTACCATAGGTCATCACTGGCAACACACACTGGTCAAAGACTTTCGTCTTGAGACACTGTGGTATTTGGGACGAGAAGATATTGCGAAGCCTCCCGAATGCTGCCCAGCCGAGTCGGATTCGACGATTGACCTCTTTCTCGAAGTTGGACTTACCTAACTGGACAGTCTGTCCTAGGTAAACGTACTCGGTCACAACTTCGAGTGTAGCGCCTCCGATCGTCATGGGAGTGGGTGTTACATGGGCATTCGACATGACCTTTGTCTTCTCCATGTTCATTTTAAGACCCACTCTTTCGGAAGCTCTACTGAGGTCATCGAGCATTGCACTGAGGTCCTCCATGGTCTCAGCCATGACGACTATGTCATCGGCAAACCGAAGGTGAGTGATGTACTCGCCATTGATGTTGATGCCAGCCCCTTTCCAGTCCAGAACCTTGAAGCCATCCTCCAGTGCAGCGGTGAACAGTTTCGGAGAGATAACATCTCCCTGTCTCACACCTCGCTGCAGAAGGATAGTTTTCGAAGTCCGGTCCTGGAGTCGGACTGACATAGTGGCGTTTTCATACAGACACTTCAGCACCTCGATGTACCGATAGTCGATCTGGCACCGTTGAAGAGACTGCAGTACAGCCCATGTCTCGATCGAATCGAAGGCTTTTTCGTAGTCCACAAACGCTAAGCAGAGAGGCAGGTTATACTCTTCGGTCTTCTGTATAACCTGCCGCAGCGTATGTATGTGGTCTACGGTGCTAAAGCCTTTACGGAATCCGGCTTGTTCGGGAGGCTGGAAGTCGTCAAACCTGCGCGCGAGACGGTTCGTGATGACTCTCGAAAACAGCTTGTAGACATGGCTCAGAAGTGAGATGGGCCTATAATTCTTAAGAAGAGTATTATCACCCTTCTTAAAGAAAAGTACCACCACACCTCTGTTCCATGCCTGTGGCGTTTTGCCCTCGAGTATGACGGAATCAAACAGCTTCTGGAGGGCCTTAAGAACGGGTTTTCCGCCGGCCCTCAGGAGTTCGGCCGTGATTCCGTCATCACCCGGCGCCTTGTTGTTTTTTAGCTGCTTCAGAGCCATCCTAATCTCGTACAAGCTAACGTCCGGGATATCTTCGGTATAGTGTCGGGTCAATCTGGCTCTTGGGTCGTTTGCCAGATCCGTAACGGGGTTGCTTGTTGACGTGTATAACTGTCCATAGAAACTCTCGATCTCTCTCAACAGCTCCGGCTTGGAGGAAACGATCCTGCCATCATTGGTCTTCAGTTTCGCAAGCTGACTCTGTCCAATAGGCAGATCTCTTGAAAAGACCTTGGAGCCCTTGTTCCGCTCTATCGCGTCCTTTATGCGGTCCGTATTAAAACGGCGAAGGTCGCTTTTCAAGGCCTTAGATATCTGTCTATTGAGCTGTCGGTACTTTAGCGCGTCGTCTGAAGACTGCAGGATCATTTCACGCCTCTCCTCCATTAGCTGCAGAGTAGGATCAGAGAGTTTCTTTTTGCCATTAGTACGGCGGGTCTTGAAGAACTTAGACCCGACCGTATGGACAGTTTCCACGAACCCATCGTTATAATCGTCCACGGAGCTCCCTAGGCATTCGAAACGATTCTGGAGTTCGAGCTGAAAGCTCTCGGGGTTTTGGACCTGGATCGGTGCTGGACGGAGCGTAGACTTCATTAGTCGACATCTTTCTAGCTTGATGTTGATATTCAATGTGCCTCTTACCATGCGGTGATCGCTTCCGGTTTTCACCGCGTTGATCACAGAGACATCATTGAATATTTGCTTCTTCGTCGACATAATGAAGTCAATCTCGTTTTTAGTTGCACCATCAGGGCTCTGCCAGGTCCACTTTCTGTGCTCCCGTTTCCTGAAGAAGGAGTTCATCATAAAGAGGCCTTCCTTCTCCATAAAACTGGCCAGCAAGTGACCCCGGTGGTTCCGTCGTCCAACTCCAAATTGCCCCACTCTCAGCTCATCCTCGTTCCGTTTGCCCAGTTTCGCGTTGAAGTCCCCCATGACAACGGTGAACGGAGACGCCCTGGGCGTCGGGAATCCCAGGCCGATTTCCGGCCACCGTAGGCATGGGCTTGCGGACGGCGAGTAATGGGTAGCTCGCTGTCCGGTAAGGACCAAGCCCAAGTCGACGGCGCGTTGTGTTCCACGCGCGCCTCAAAGAGATGTCAGCACAAACAGTGATGGGACCCGCAAGGGTCGATGCCTGCCAGGGGTGCGGGTTTGTTCGAAAGAGACACCACAGCCCCTGGCTTAAGGGCTACTGAAGGAACACGGGTGGGTTTTAGTCAGTAAAAGTCTGACACGCCCTCCTGCTCCACCCAGAGCGGGAGAAGTTATTTGATGATTTCTCACCCAAAAAAAAAAAAAAAAAAAAAACCCCATGCCAACACGATCTCAAACTACATTTTTTCCCTACTAACTAGAAGGTCCCTCGTTTATGCGTTATTTTTCTCAAAGTCGGTTGCTAGGCAACGGCACGTCTCCCGGTCATTACTACGAAGAAAGAGAAACTACGAATATTTCTCTACAACGAATTTAGATGAAGCTTTGGTCGAGCCATTGTTTTTGAAACTTGGTTTTTGATGCTATGAGGAAAAGAAAATTAGACTCAGTAGAGTTCTTATGTTGTAGGTACTTAATTTAATGATTCAAGATGTTTAGGTACATGCTTTATTTTATAAAAGTAAGAGGTTTATAAGCGGGTGACGTTTCACTAACCTACCTGGTTCGGTAACTAGCTCGGTCGACAAAATTAAAGTTAAATGAGCTTCTGAACGCTTTGAGATCGAAGAGGAAGAATATCCTTTTTGCTCCACCAACGCGGCAGTAAAAAACTTCCACTTGTAAACACGAGAAGCACTAGGTACTACCAAAATACATTAACTAGATAGAAACAAGAAAAAACCTAGTCTAGTCACAAACAAGCCAGTATTGCCAGTATAAAATATACGATAGAAACTGAACAAAAGTTGTAAAGTCCTCTTTGTAACGCGACCAGGCTATTTTGTTACCTTCAGTACCTGCCTGATCACTGTACAACTAAATTGTGATCAAAGAAACACTGTTCATTGAAAATAACATTTTGTTTGAAAAGTTACTCGAACGTGATTAAATAATGTGATCTTAAAAGGAAGTCTGAAGTAATTTATTATGTTTCGGGAAATTATGAACAAAGAAAGAAATGGGAGGAAGAATTTAGGTCGCTTTTGCAAGCATGGCGTTCAAAGCATTTTATTTGATCCTATTTAGAATAAACGAGGTTAAATTTGACAAAAAGTAGGTACAAAAATACAAATATCTTTCTAACGTTTAATTTAGTAATGTTTCTAAATAAATGGGTTTGGAACAGCAATGCTCAGATGTTGTTAAAAAGGTTTAGAGTTACTCCTATGTAGAAGCGAATAAGCAAGCATCTTGATAAGGTACTACCTAGGTATTAGGACAATAGCCATTTCCAGTTATGACGTATATAGGTAGGTAGCCCTTCGGTCACGTCCGTTTACTTACGCGGTAGTAACCGATGCTGGTATAAGGTACTACTTCCAAACACTATATATCTACAATTCTACACACGTTTCGTTTATCCCGGTGTCTGACATTCAATTAAATAACTTTACCAGGCATCCCGAAAATAGATGATAACACAGGTAAAATTATAGGCAGTGTTATATACATTTGGATGTAGAATGGTCTGATAGATAATTTAGGAATTATATTTACCTACATAGGTAAAGGCAATCATCGTCATTCATAATCCCCTGATAAGGAACCTACTGCTGATTGAAGCCTGCCTTGGACTAATCGTATAACCATATGTCTTGTTATTGGGTCTATACTAACCATATCCAGGTTTCATCATAGAAGCATTGAGTAGAAAATAAACATTGTATATTTTCTCTCCCAAAAGCATTGTACTCTGAAAAGTTCGGATTAAATTGATAAACTTAAAGGCTTCTATCTGCCTAGTCACAATACTGGTTAAAATAATGTTGAGTCATTTTCCGTTAATTTCATTTGGCATTCTATTAAAAACAGACCATCTAAATGTAACTCTACCTCTTACAGAAAAACATTATTACTAAGAAAAATTTAATTAATAAATACCTTCGCTGCTTTCATAAAAGCTACTTTAAAAGCAAATTGAACAGAAACAGCGTCCATAATGAGTTACTTCCAGAGCATTTTCTGGGACCAAAAATAAATTTCTTATTAAGAATAACCCGTCGCTGCGACTTTATTTTTGTCGTCGTTCGCAATAGCTCTCTACGTCCCACGTAATTAGATTTGGAAGGTCACCGCAGACGAGGTGACATGTTGACCATGCGTTAAGTAGAAGACGACAATATTTTTGTGTTATGATTAGTAGGTTTGTTACAACATCCTGGCAAGCAATCGGGCATTCTGAACTAAAACGCTGATCCAACTATTGTAGGTAGGTCATAATCACCTGCCTTCAATGTTCCCACTGCGGAGTCACAGGTCTCTCTCTGTGAGAGAGAGTGGGCCGTAATCTACCACGCGGGGCCAGTGCGATTTTTTTTATTTTAGGACATGCCGGTTACGATGTTTTCCTTAACCATTTTAAGAGCAATGTTGATGAAATAATTTACACAAAGTAAAGCGCCAGTCTGGGCTCGAACCGACGACCATTAACTCGTACGTCGCAGCTGATACCACTGGCCGGCCTATATTCTAAATGGACGGAGCCGTGAATAGTCCTGCTCTTGTTTGGTTGGTCTCGGACATGAAGTGTATTCAGGCACATAAAGGAAACCATATCGAAATCCTCATTAAGATAATTATTACGTTCAAGCACATTTCCGAGCTTCATAGGCATTTCAAAAGTGTTTTGAAGATCGTGGAGCCTACGAGTACTTTAAAATGCATTTTGCAGTGAATTTAACGAATAAAACTCAATACCTTTGATTGTGAAGAAACAGTTCTTTAATTAACAGCGCGGACATTTAATTACAGAGTAATTCACCGCCTACCGAAGCCACAGGAACCAATTTCGCTCATTTGCATAGATAACTAGATTGTGTCGGCAACTTCGAGTGTACACTGTGTTTTTCTTTATCTGTGGACTATAAGGATTCATCAGAGGTTTTTTTTTTTTTTTGGACGGGAAATCATCAAATAACTTCTCCCGCTCTGGGTGGAGCAGGAGGGCGTGTCAGACTTTTACTGACTAAAACCCACCCGTGTTCCTTCAGTAGCCCTTAAGCCAGGGGCTGTGGTGTCTCTTTCGAACAAACCCGCACCCCTGGCAGGCATCGGCCCTTGCGGGCCCCATAATTTTTTGTGCTGACATCTCTTTGAGGCGCGCGTGGAACACAACGCGCCGTCGACTTGGGCTTGGTCCTTACCGGACAGCGAGCTACCCATTACTCGCCGTCCGCAAGCCCATGCCTACGGTGGCCGGAAATCGGCCTGGGATTCCCGACGCCCAGGGCGTCTCCGTATCCTGCGGCGGCTGGGGTCGCGAGGGCGCATATGCTGCCTCTCCCTCACGTGCGCCGCCTCCCTCTTCGCGAGCATCACTGCTTCGCTGAAGGAGGTGACGGCTCCCCATGCCCTCTCGCTCCGTACCATGGCCTGGACCAGGGCCGGACGCGAAAGATCGCCGCCGCCGATCGCCTCCACGAGGACACGGCGGTGCTCCGCCCAAGCAGGGCAGACCGCCACCGTGTGCTCCACCGTGTCCTCAGGGCGATCTTCGCAGTGGAAACACCCGGGCGTTTCCTCCCGCCCTATCCGAAACAGGAACCTCCCGAAACAACCGTGTCCGGTGAGGACCTGCGTCAGGCGGAAGGTGAGGACGCCATGCCGCCTCTCAAACCACTCCTCAAAGAGGGGACTTACCGCCGCAATCGTGGCGTGCCCAGCACTGGGTTGCGACAATCGCTCTCTCCATGTCACCATGAGATCCCGCCGGAGCTCTGTCCGCTGTGCCGCGATTTCCTGCGGCAGCTGACTTACGCCCCGGCGTTTGGCCTCCTCGCGCCACTCCCATATTTGCTCGAGGACCTTTGCCTCCAGATCCCATGGCGGTAATCCGGCAAGGAGGCCCGCCGCCTCGCCGGAGATCGTGCGATATCCCCGGATCATCCTGATCGCCATGACCCTATGGGACGCCCTCAGCTTGCGAGCTGGTTGGCGCCTCAATGTAGGCGCCCACACCGGCGCCCCGTATAGGGCCATGGACCGCACGATCCCCGCGTAGAGCCTCCGGCAGGAGGCGTTTGGCCCCTTCATCAGAGGTTTGATCTTAGATTGAGCTAGACTTTTTATTTTATTTTAAATTAAATTAAGTATGAAAAATGCAAAACTAAAGTGATTCAGTGACAACACTGAACTGTGTGTTGCGGCAACCTCTAACAGCCACACTCAGAAAGGTACATTAAATTAGTCCTAACGATTACTTAACTAAGTAGCCTTAAACACATTAATCAACGGTATATCCCAGAGACACAATTTAAGGGTTCGTTAGCAAAGTACAGGTTTAAGTAATCGTAGGGCGAAGCATCTCCAAATCGTCTTATCGATATCATATCGATAAAGCCTTGGTGTAGCCACATTTCAAAACAGTTGATAATAAACCACAAAAAAGTTTATATAAACACGTTGAAAACTATTATTCGTAGTAATTTAAATGATAATCAGTTCTCTAAATGTATTTTTTCACTAAAATACAAAGCGAAACAATTATTTTCACTATACAAGTTAAAGCGATTGCGACTTTTTTGCTATGGCAACCAATTGTCAATGTCAAAACAAGGAATAATAATTAATGTTTATGTTTGTGTTTCATTCGCCGGGCGAAAAAGTTTTGTGTTGTGAATTTTAAATTTCATCTGAATGTGCAAAACAGCCAATCCCATGGTTTTAGCTTTACATTAAAGATAGTTCTAGGCACGTGTTATTTAAGATCTTGGGAAACAAATAGGTGCCATTTGTATAGTAAGCATTTTAGAAAGTAGCCAGATGTTGGGACCTCACGGCAACTCGGGAAGTTTTGGTATTTGTTTATTGCCGAGTGTTGTAATAGAATTAATTGTTTAATTATTTCCGTAATGTTTTGTTATTAGTATGAACGAATATCTTTGTCGGAGCCTATTGATAAAAATATTTGCATTCCTTTTTAGTTCTTTAATATTTTTGACAGTTTGTGCAGGTATTCTTATCCGCACCAGATGTGTTTCTATAGATTTCAAATTAACAACAACCTAGCGATTACGAAAAAAAAAACTGAATTATTGGAGGAAGAGAGAAACAAAACATTATTAGCAAAAGCTAAAACAGAATTAGAAGAATTAAAAAAAAAAACTATTGGAAAACAGTCATCCTGATTTGACGCTTTTTGGTGAAACATAAAATAAAAGTATAATTATTTGATTAATTTGTGCATTTTTATTTAGAAAGGTAGGTATCAATTTTAAGTAAAAAACCTTTCAACCAAGGCTTGTCGCACTGTAAAACCATTGCTGTTGGAGTTTTCATTCATTTGTGCTACATCAACAATGTATATCTAAATTCAAATCTACCTATATGGTGCATGGAATTCTTGAATAGAGTAGGTATTTAGTAAAGGGATCAGAAGAATCTCATAAATACTGCTTTGGTCCTACTTCTCTACATCTGGTATGACTGTATTGAGTTTGTGGACTATGGTCCACAAACTCAATACAGTCTGCTAAATCAGATATTATTGCTTTTATATAAATGCAAAAGCTAATTCACTGGTAAAAATAAAAATTACCACAATCTTAAATGTCAAAATCAATCATTAACAAGTTAAGTAAAGGTCTTGCTGTACTTAACTTTAATTGTCACTAAGGGCCACTAACGAACCGTTAACTGACTCTGAGAGTGAACTATTTTTAATTTTTACTAAGGAGCCTCTTAAGTAACCGTTAGGCGTCTCTGAGTGTGGCTGTAAGACCTCATAAGTTAGGGAACACATTAAATATTCACTAAATAAATTAAATAAGTTAACGTTCATGCCCACAGAAGCAAATTCAAATACGTAATGTTCCAATTCGCACTACATCGTGGGACCCCTACCGGTCCACTATGCGAGTAGGTACCTGCGCATACAGGCTTAATTCTGCTTACCCAGAAAGCTCGAAACATTTATTTGTATTTGAACTAGAAATGAACTCCTTTGTTACTCACACACACAGAGACACATTGTTTGTTATATGCACACATATACCTAACACACACTCTCGCTGTTTTCATTAAGGGTCTCATAGGGTTACAACGGACTTGCTTTTAATTACTTGTTAGTTAATATTAGTTAATGCATTGTATTGTAATTATAGGAACTTGCCTAGCTAAGTTCTGTTCTGTGTTATGATAATTTTGTGGAAGCTTTGTTTTTTTTTTCAACTAATTTTGTTAGTTAGCTTCTAACATTTAAATGATTAATGAATAAAATAAATAGTGGATGGGAATCTTCTTGGTTGGGAAGTAGGTCATATTTTTCTTGTTCTCTCACGTATCACAAACACGCTAGAACCTTCAGTTGGCACAAATCTCCCAAACCCGACCTAAATAACGCAGTATCACGACCCACTACTACCGCAGACATTTGCTCATACTGGTGTACTAACGTATGCAAAATCCCGCGATATCGCATCGTTTCTCAAATCAAACGCACGTGGTGTAGAGATGGGAATCAAAGCGGGATCGGCGGCAAGGCGGACTCCCCGGGGGCAGCACTCAGCGCGTGATGGATACAGCTTTGACTCGCCTCGGGATAAAGAAGCTGGTGCAAGTGATAAAAGCAAGCGATTCGGACATTGTTGGTGAGAAAGACATTGTTAATGTGTAGCGGGAGGCAACTGTCCGAGGAAAGTTGCAAAACATACCTACTGTGACTGGTGCAAGGGTTGAGAGTTGAAAGGAAGCGATTTGATTGGTTGGATGAGATATTGTCGTAATTCCCGATTGAAACCATACACAAATGGGTATTTTTGGAGACAGTTGTGTTTCAAAGAGGATGCATAATCATGTATTTGTGCCACGATCTGAAATCTGCTAGTCTCTTATCTGAAATCTGAGCTTTTCAAATGAAAAGCGCGGCATCGCCGCAGTTGCGTATTTATGTAAGCCAAATTCACCGAAATTGTGTCTTTCGTTGAATCGAATGCACGCAACTGATTTCTATCTAAAATACTACATTTTGAATATAATCTGCAATAAGCAACATGGGTATGTATTTATGCACCTAACAGTATTACAGTAGGTATGAATATGTATATTGGTCACATTTGAGCATGACAAGTTGGTGCTGATTATCTCCCCTAGGGCGGCACTTAGCGGGTAATAGATAAAACCTTAACTAGCCCTGAGGTAATCAAAGACGGCTTGCACTATATGTGCTGTGGGTGAACCTTTAAGTAAACGAATAAATAAATTCGCACCAGTAGTTCCTGAAATTAGCGCGTTCAACCAAACAAACAAGCAAATTCTTAAGTTTTATAATATTAGTGTAGATATTTATAGTACAGTAGAGAAAAGCCAAGAATTTCAAAGATTTGTAATGATGAGAAGATATCACAAATTTAAAATTATTAATCGCTCGCAGCGAACGGGTGATCAGCTGGCATGCCCCGTTGCCGTCCACTGGGAAACATTTCATAGTTATAAGACCTCTGTCAGATACTCGCGTGCGAAGCCAGGGTGAGTCGCTGGTTTATTACCTTTTAGTTCAAGCATATGGACTCTGACAGTGACCTGTCTTGCTCATAAATACATTTTAAAACACTTGATGAAAATTGAAAATATGAATTTGTTTAAAATTCAAAATCATTACAAAATCATGATTTTACAGGAAGAATAAACAAGTTTGATTTCTAAAACAGTTGAATCAAAAAGTAACTTTTATTTAGAGAATAGAAGGAACCGCTTGAGATGGTGATAATGATTTCAATACAATAGTACAGGATAGGGATATAAACTAACTTATGAAAATAAGATTACGATGAAATGTTGACGAGATCAGCGGCATGTAGAGCACACCCACCAACTCCAGACTTGTCGCTTGGGTCCGCCTCGCAGCCGCTGGTACACGCCTCAACCGTGAGCGCCGAGTCACCGGTCGCTGCAGTTGCGTCGAGCTCGAGCGACGAGTTTTTCTCCCCACCGTCGTCACCAACACCACAACGGCAGCGAGGAAGAGGACGCCCACCAGAGGGCTTGGGACCTTGAAGCCAACAGGCCTTGAGCAGCGTCCCCGCTGCCGGTGGAAATGTGTCGCGCATACGATGGACTTAGTCCATGAACGAAAATGTGATGCGCGCATATTATGGGGCTACAGAGGGAGGAATTAACCTTACAGCGTACCGTGTTCGGATGCTCTCTCTGTTTCAGGTGCTTGAACCAGCCGTGAACGTCTCGGCCCAACGATTATCGGATCAGGTGCGCCTCATTCAAAACAATCATAGGTTGGATGACGCTACACTTGATCGGCTGCGCTCGGAAATGCAGAATAGTTCTGCTAGAAACCCTCCTCCACCCCAGAATGTCGTGCATGCGGCTGCCGACGTTCCATTGCAGGCAAACCAGCACGATGAGGAGGAGGAAGCTAGGGTTATATCTGCAGAAAACCTGTACAATGTGGAAATAAGGAGCATTCTGGAGGATGCCATCCGTGAGTACCGACTCACATCACCTGACCTTAGACCGCGGCTACCACCACATTGCACGGCTATTGCGGCATGTCGTATAACTCGTGTCAAATTCCCAAACACTGATTGAGCTAAACGACCTAAACCCGCCGCACCAGCCTGGCGATGCAGGATTGAGCGTCGTATTACTGAGACCAGGGTACTCATCGGGAAGCTCATTTCCTCAGGGAGGGTACTACACGCCCAAAGGTGTGTGGGGCGGGCGTTTTCGGGGACTAATATTAGTCCTCGAGAATATGTATCCCGTGTCACAAGCGCATCGACTTCCTGAAGCAGAAAGTTTATGCATGGGCAAACCGTATCCGTCGGTATAGACGAAGAGTGGACCGGTACACACAGAATCGCATATTCCAGAACGATCAAAGGTGGGTATACAGAGCTTGGGAGCGACCCATTCCCACTCAAGGTGTGACTGACGCGTGTCTACCAGATAGTGATGATATGAGTGCGTTTTGGCGGAGCATTTGGTCAGCTCCCGTCAGTCACACTGAAGGTGATTGGACGCGTGTTGTAGAGCGGGTGTGTGATTCAATACCAGATATGGGGGCTATTACCATCTGCCCCCAAGATGTAGCTCATGCAGTCCGTCCGTTGCCTAACTGGAAATCCCCAGGACCGGATGGACTGCACAATATCTGGATTAAATGGCTACAAAGGTCACACGCTTGCTTAGCTTCACAATTCCGGTCATCTTTAGAGACTGGGTCGCTACCACTGTTCTTTACGACAGGTATTACCCACCTGCTCCATAAATCGGGGAGTACTGCGGAAGCTAAAAATAATAGACCTATCACATATTTACTGACGGTCTATAAAGTTCTTACATCCATTTTTACAGCAAAAATTTCACACCACGTCGAAAGCAACGCAATTATGTCGGTGTCTCAGAATGGATGTAAGAATGGGTCCCAGGGTATGATGGAGCTGCTCCTTATAGACATGGCCATAAGCCAACAGGTTCGTAGACCCCGGAAGGATCTGTCGACATGTAGGATAGATTATAAGAAGGCTTATGACCCGGTGCCACATACATGACTCATGAAGGTGCTGGAGTTGTACAAAATAGACGTGACTTTACTCACCTTCTTGATGTCATGTATGAGACAGTGGAGGAAAGTCTTTCTGTATCCAGGATGTAGACTCTTTTTAGAATATATTAATGATCTACCCCATTTATTAAAAAACCAACCACAAATGGTGTTATTTGCTGACGATACATCCTTAATTTTTAAAATAAATACACGTGCATCAAATCTTGACGACGTAAATAATGCCCTACTGCTGGTACAAAATTGGTTCACTGCCAATAATAGTGTTAAATGGGAAAAAAACTAAATGCATAAGATTTGATTTACCAAATGTGAAAAGTACTGATTGCGACGTAGTATTGAATAAAGAGAAACTAGAATTCGTCGATAAAACTGTTTTCCTAGGGATCACGCTCGATTCTAAACTACAGTGGAGTCCTCATTTAACAGCTCTTGCAGGACGGCTAAGTTCAGCAGCATATGCTGTAAGAAAAATCCGCCAATTCACTAATGTAGAAACCGCGAGGCTAGTCTATTTCAGTTACTTTCATAGTATCATGTCATACGGTATTTTACTATGGGGACGGGCTGCAGATGTCGAGACTATTTTTATTCTGCAGAAAAGAGCCATTAGAGCAACATATGGCCTCCGTACGCGGGATTCTCTAAGGGAACGGTTCAAAGTTATTAATATCATGACGGTACCTTGTCAATATATCTATGAGAACATCATGTACGTTAGGAAAAATTTAAATCTTTTCAGTAAACGAGGTGAAAGACACACCATTAGAACGAGAAATAGGCACCAATTGGTTCAACCAGGCTTCAGACTGGCTAAAGTAGACTCATCCTTCATGGGGTACTGTTTAAAATGTTACAATAAAATACCTCCACACATACTCGAACTGAATGAATCGAAATTTAAATCTTGTATAAAACGCACACTATGCAGCCATGCTTATTATAAGTTGGGGGATTACATCGCTGACAAAAATGCTTGGCTAAACGCTGCTTGTCCTGCTCTACAAGGTAGCTTAAATTGAATAACATTTGAAAACATTGTTCGAGCTGCTGAAGACTGTAAAAGCTAACTTTGCATTGTATAAATTCAAATTATAGTATTGTATAATTGCATAGCATATGTGTGAGCACTATGTTCGTACTACATATAAAGCAAACATTTACAGGGTACGTCTTTCATTGACTTGAATGTGCCCTGGCAGCTGAGAGTATGTTATGCTCACTCAAATGTCTCGCTGGTGGTGGCGTGTGTGTTGGATCATTAAGTTCCCTTCAAAATGGTTGAGCTGAATGGTGTTGATGCATACGTTATGTCCGTGAAAGGGCGCCGTCAGTAGGGACTGGTCATCTCTTAGCTCCCACGGCTTATTTTAATTTCTGAATTGTTATTTTATCTTTGTTCTGATTGCGGACGCTTTTAATGTGCACTTTTTACATCGTTCTCACATTGATAATTTCAACATAATGATGTAACCAACTTTTTGTAACAAAATCATGATTTTAAAAGAGTCTCCATAGAGTTTCTTTCCCGTTTCTCTCCATAGGTACCTACGCTTTGGAATGGGCAACTAGCTTCATCTTTCTAACTCACCGACCTTGACAATTCAAAAGTGCCTGTAATTGGTTTAATTGATATAAATGCTTTGAGTTTGAGTTAGATAAGGGGGACCGATAAATCCATAAGGATTGAGCGTGGAATATTTCAGGGCGATAGTTTGAGTCCGCTTTGGTTTTGCTTAGCCTTGAATCCTCTAAGCACACTGCTAGAGGATTCAGGTCTGGGCTATCGATTGAGAAGAGGTGGTCAGGTGATATCACAACTCCTTTACATGGATGACCTAAAACTCTTTGCCACCAACAATTTGCAACTGATGGACCTACTGAAGGTAACAGAAGCCTTCAGTAGCGCCATCAGGATGGAATTTGGTGTGGACAAATGTGAGAAGGCAGAGTTAGTGTATCAATTTCGCTGAATTTGACTCGCGAGTCCTCGTTTTATAGATTGCGCGGATTGCCCTCTTTTGTAAAACGAAAATTCAATCTACGTCAGCTGCCGATCCCCACAGCAGAACGCCATATGACATAATACTGTGAAAATAAGCAAAGTAAACTAACCTAGCTGTGACTACATCAGTCAACAGCCTTATATGTCTTACTGCGTAAGCAGCTGAGCTTAATCTACTTGTAAGACCTCTCATGTAAGCACCCCATTGCAATTTTGAATATAAAGTAATTCCCAAAAATACAGTTTCCGAAATAGCATCTAGTTTCTTGCCATCAAGTTTTAAATTTAGACCTACTTGGGGTACATTTGGTAACGAGAACTTAAGACATTTCGTTTTGTTCGCATTGAGTATAAGATTATTAGCAGCGAACCATTTCGAAAGAACAGCGAGGCTATCGTTGACATGTAAGATATCCGTATTTTTTCTATTTATTCTAAAAATAAGAGAAGTGTCATCAGCGAATAAAATTATATCCAAAAAGTTAGCCATCAGTTATGGTCGGTCATTAATATAAGCTAGAAATAAAAAAAGGGCCAAGAATTGAAACTTGAGGCATGCCCATCTTAGCCTATCTACGCCTATCTAGAGACCCTAAGGACGTCGCCCCATTAACGTTTACTTTTTGCTGCCTGTTTGATAAACAGGAAAGTACAAGATCAACAGCTTGTCCACGAATTCCGTAGTGGTGTAATTTACAGATCAGTGTACTGTGGTCAACGCAGTCAAACGCTTTTGAGAGGTCACAGGAAATGCCAATCGCGTCCTGGGAATTCTCCCAGGATTCCAAAATGTGACTGATGAGTTTTACTCCTGCGTCAGTCATCGACCTACCTTACGTGAAACCAAACTGTCAACTATGTAAAATCCCATTTGAGTTAAAATGTGACAACATCTGGTCTAGCATGATTTTTTCATGAATTTTGCTCAATGCTGGAAGCACAGATATAGGTCTATAATAAGAGGGATCACTCTTACTATCTGATTTGAAAATTGGTACTATTTTACTATGGTTCATTAAGTCAGGAAACGTACCGCTATCTAAACATTGATTAAAAATGCCTGTTAGGACAGGGGCAATTGTGTCAATGATATTTTCGAGAACCTTAACGGTAATCCCCCATAAGTCTTCAGTGTTTTTTTGGTTAACACTTTTAAATGCTTTAAAATAGCATTTAAAAGTCTTAACATAAAACATGTGGCAATAGAAATGGGTTTGAATTCAACACTTGGAATGGCCTTACTGAAGTTTTCTTTAAAAGAGATTCAGCTAATACAGATGATGAGGGGAGAGATTAAGTAACTTCTGTTGGAATATTGGTAAATACATTTTCTACAGTCTCAGCAACTTGTAACTTATCTGAAATGGATGAAACTCATTCTGATCTCGCTGTTTTGTGTTTAGAGTTTCTTTGTTAATTACTTGCCACAGCTTTTATTTTATTTTTAGAGATACTAATTTTGTTACTTATTAATTTAGATTTAACGTGAGCGCAGGTCTATTGCTTTTTACAAAACATTTTCTTGACTGACGTAATCTTTTACAAATTACTGATCAATCTGGATTGATTCCTAAGGATTTAAACTTCGTGCTTCTCTTGTAATTGTGACGTAGTCACTTGCCTGGTGTATTTCTCTATTATTCAGTTTTCGCTATATGGAATTTATTTATTTATATACGAACACATACATACATTGTGAACTGAATCACTCTCCATCTGTGTATGTCCAGGCTCTAAAAACTTTTGAGTGATCATGACATTTGGAATAACAACGTTGCGGTTTTGGTAAATACAATCATCTGAGAAAATTACTATAGGCAATTTTATAGGAATGCAATTTTTCTCTAACTAATCGATCAGAAATGACACAAACGTACTTGAGGTTAAGTCAGCAGAAGTCACATCAAGCTATTAGCAAGTACAATGTTTGTTTATCAAATTGTACACTGTAAAATTATAGCACGTCAATTTAGTCTTAAAATACAACGCACTTCCACTGCCAGTCATATACGGACATATTTTTTATATTATTCATCACTTTTGGTTCTTCTTTCTCAGCGCAGTAGGTTTTATAATTCCTGAACAAGTCTGCAAGAGTATTGATTGGCTCTAAAAACAGTTTCTTTAGTTCTTTTCACTGCGATGCGACACTGCAACTAGCTAGTCTTGTCAGCAAGGCACAGCGCCACAGTTAACACGTTTTTAAGCGTTGATATTCGGTATCGTAAAGTTAATTTTTATTCTTTACAATGTCCGACATATTCTCGTCATTATTTGACATTATAAATCAATTTTAACATTGAACATTTCTTAGTGATTGTCATGGAAATCATGTCAATCACTTGGCTCAAATAGGTTCATTTTATTTATGTAGATTATTTTACATATTGTGAATGAAAGAACGTTGTAGGCCTTACAGACTGTAGATTTGTAGACGATTTTCTATTCTAATTTTTCATTCCTCTAAATACCTGGTACTTATTGACAGGCCTGCACTGTCCTCCCGTACCTATTATCACCGTAATTTGAAAACATTGTGAAAGCCAATTATTTGTAACCGTTGAGTATCTTGCCGGCTCTTCTCTATAAGAAGTGACAAATTGGAATCGTGCACCTAGCTTCTGATGTTTCATAAGTGCCCATGCAGGTTTATGTGAAATGAAATATTTTGATTGCAACCAAAAATCAAGCATGATGCTTTATTAGGTATTTCTTTAAGCAAATATCTCATAAATAAGAACAATTCAAGACCTTATTTCTTTGCAAATACGAGCTCATTCAGATTTTACCTACAAATATGCGATAAAGTGAAAATCGCTAAAATGTTGGTTATTAGATATTGATACTTCACCATCGTAAATCACTTGTCGCTTGTAGCTTGTGCTGCTAACCTTCCCTGAAATTATTTATATGATCGCGGCAAAATTCTCGTTTTCGTATCCCCAGGGAACCGTGCGTCAGCGTGTGGTTTTGATCTTATGGAGTAAATGGATGCAGGGTAAGCAGGGTAGATCGCAATCTACTTATGGACTTGTTGTGCAGTCTTCAGATATGGGTATCTGCAGTTTCATTTGCATAATTTATTACTTGTATGTCTGAAACCTTTGGTTTCGAGCATCATAACTAGAAATGACATTGTAGGCAGCTATAGATACATTAACTCTGTACAGAAATAGTCATCCTAGTCGATTTCGGCATGGGATGCGTGTTGTTTTATAAAATTGTAACACTGGCCTATGATACTTTCTCGTTTTAGGTAAAAATAATATAAGTAGATATAAAAAAATATAAATGGCGTTAAACTTAACCTATAAATTAATTATTTCACCTTGTTAGGAATGAATTTAAATTGTTCAATAGGCGTCTACTTAATCTTATGTTACACAAACAAAGATTAAGAGCGTTCATCCTACGCGGGCTAGCAACGGCGCATTAATACTGGTTTATCGTGATTATTTCATTAAATACAAAAAAAACTTTTTTTCAGCCAAGTAATAGATCGTTGGTATTTACAAGTTTTATGCTATTTTTTAACAGTTAGTTTGGTATTAACTTATAAAAATCGACATACCGTCAATTATTTTCTGTTTTTTTCTGATGTTTTTATTAAAGAGTAAATGTTAAAAATATATAAATACCAACAATCTAGCTAACGCTTGGCTGAAAAAAAACTTTTGTTTGTATGTAATGAAATAATCACGAAAAATGACTAATGCGTTGTTGCCAGCCCGCGTGGAATGAACGCTCTTAATAGGTAAAATAAGGGCGTGTGTCCATGGTCAACTACATCTTTTATCAAGTGACAGTGGTCAATGAAACAAATCTTTACCACAATATTATTAATCACTGATCGCTCGTCACTTGGTCCACCAATTTTTTTATACCAACATTGGTAATGTCGGGTAGCGGTAAATTTCACGTTTTTATGACTGCGTTGATGTGTGACGTCAACAAGTCGGCAGCATCTTGAAACGTTTTGTGAAAAATATATTATGTGGGTAACTTATAGAAGCGAGAGTTTAGTTACGAGTAATAAGAGATCCAGTGCAGATACTCGTAAATAAAATGTTTACGAACATAGACGTTTGATAAGTTGGTCGCTGTACTTACATTTCTTTGATTTTTTTTTACGTTATTTATTCGTCCAAGTTTGTAATCGGATTTCATCGGAATCAATCACCGATCGACTTTTCAGAATTATTTTTGCACGTGTCCCAAAATTGTTGAACGCAATGGGGTTCTGAAAATACTACTAAGTAGATATGATGTCATCATCATTGCAAGAATCACCAAGAACTGAAGCCTCATGTAATTTAACAAAAGTATTTGTGTGTGATGTTTTTGAAAATCCTCTAGCTCTGTCCTTTACATATTAGAACAATAATAGTCATTATCCTGAAATGACAAGTCAAAATAATTAATTTATAGGCTATGTAGGTCTTTTATGTTTTTTTAATACCTACATAAATAATTTATTTATTTTAATCTAAAATAATGCAACAGGTTACACATACCTACTTATAAGCTAGTATTTGGGTAAATGAAACATCATAATTATATTGTGCTGATTTTTCGAATAGGTTTGTATTGATAAATTGTTTTATTTCTGTAAGTAGGTTTGTACAAACACTTTTACACGTCAATCATATTTTTTTTAAACTAGATGAGGTCGGCGTTTCCTATCTGACTACTCTGAGAAGAAAGGCCGAAACAAACTCAGAGGTCACAGTCTCTTTTAAAGTCCAGACATAATCTTGGTCAGATCATGTGAAGACCATGTGGATTGGTGTCTGAAATGGTCTTTTGAGGAAAGAACCATACAGATTGAATGGACCTGTCCATTCAGTGCACGCATGTATCAGTAATCATACGGCTCAACTCAGAACTTATTACCAACTAGCTGTGCCCGCGACTTCGTTCGCGTGCATGTCGGAAAACAATAATGTGTCGCTTTGACGGTGTAGGTACCACTCCTCCGATCTTCCGATCTATCCTGGTAGGAATCGACCACAGCTTTCGAATGCAGTCCAGAGCCTAGAGACAAAACACATTACTCTTGGCGTTCACGCTAAACGGTACGCCAAAATGTATGGGAATGACATTACCTGCGGAAAGGACACGGTAATGTAATTCCCATATATTCTGGCGTAGAGTTTAGCGTGAACGTTAACAGAAAGGTGTTTTGTCTAGGCCTGCAGGCGTCTTTAGGGGTTATAATGATATTGCGACGAAGTCTCACTCAGATTTTTAAGAATAAATATAGATCAAAGCGCCTGGTCGAGGCTCATTTTATAATAAATGTGCACCTGCCGTAGGTACAGTAAAAGCTCTTTATTCGCGAGGTATACGTTCCGTAAAATACCTACCGCGAATACAGAAACCGTGACTATGGAATGGTAATTTATATGGGATTATAGGGGATACGTTCCTAAGTGACAAAAAAAAAAAAACAATTTAATTGAAGTTTTTGACCATATTGATTAATTGTATGAGCGTGATATGGATGCAAGCGACTCTCCAAGGCGTAAACGATCAAGCATTTCTATGCGTTAAACAGATTTTTTCGCGTCGAAAATCGTTTTTAAGTAAAAAAAAAATTTCAACATTTTGCAATAAATGGAAAGATGAAACAATAGGTAAAACACGCAAAGCGGCTCGTACCAAAGGATGGAATGTCTATTAAGTCGCAGCATTTATAAATGTGGGGGAGGCCTATGTCCAGCAGTGGACGTCTTTCAGCTGAAATGATGATGATGATGATATATAAATATACTTTATGGTGATGAGGTTAGTTTCATTATGTTTGTTTACATTCTCAAAAAACTTAAAAAAAAAAAAATACCAACCGACTTCCAAAAAACACTACAAAGTGCAAAATAACTTTAATTTCGGAAGTCGGTGACGTTGGATGTGTATTTTAATTATTTGTCACCGCCTTCCGAAATTAAAGTTATTTTGCACTTTGTAGTGTTTTTTGGAAGTCGGTTGTTATTTTTTTGAAAAAAGTTTTTATTTTTCACTTTTTTGTTACCTACCATACACCAATTCGAAATTTCATCATCCTTTGGGTCAAAACAATGCATACTTATTTATGTGATAGCAACATTCGCGGTTGATTTGCTGTAATTTTTTGAAGAGTTCCGTTGTCTGTTTCCGAAACGCATCATCAGATCTATATGCAGGGCCCAATCTAAGGGGGGGCAAGCCGGGCAAATGCTCAGAGCGGCAAAAATGAGCGGCGGCAAAATGTATACTTACAAACATACCTACTCTCATGAATTTTTGTATACTTGTTCAGAAGCCGTAGTAGACTAACGTATGTGAATTTTATATAGTTAAAAGAATATCACATAATTATGGTCATACCATCTTTGATGGTGTTAGTGCAAAGGGCGGCGAATATTATTTTTGCCCGGAGCGGCTAAATAGCTAGATCGGGCCCTGTTTATATGAAATTTCAATGGGACCATTTCGGAGTAAACCCCTTTCGAAAAAAAAAAAGAACTTTGCAAATCCGTCTATATACGACGGAGTTATGCCTGAACATACATAAAAAATATAAACATGTCGAATTGATAACCTCCTTCTTTTTGAAGTCGGTTAAAAACACCGACCGCGGCGAAGGCGGCTATTGTAGATGTCAAAGGCCGAACCAATACAGCGGCGATATCATTTGACAATGTACTTTAGGCGAAGTTGTAATAAGGTCTATTTCACTTTTTTATAGTTCATCTGACGACGCGTTTACAAAGGATATTGGGTTGGATACCTATTACAATCCTTTTTGTTATTTGTTAATATGTATGTACCGATGTACCGATTAGACCCGCAAATAAATAAATCTTTAGCCGCGGATATAGGAATTGGGTCGCATTTTTTTAATCCGCGAGTAGTGAAAACGCGAATGAAGGAAGCACGAATAAGGAGCTTTTACTGTACTTACTCAATAAATCGACTGCGCGTCTGGTTGAGTGTGCTGAAGCATTATTCCACGCGGGGGCGGGCGCCTATCTCGGCCCGTACAGGCGCGTGTCTTTTAGCTTTGTTTATCAAACGTTGACCACTGAATAAAACCACAGCAGTGGGAATGCTCTGCACGGACTGCGATAGGCCTCGACAGGTAGCAGTGCAGTAACACCTGACGCCACCTGTCAGTTAACGGCCCGTGGGACCGTGGCGTTATCACGATGAAGAAAGATCACGCTGTAAAGGTGGATACTGACTGGCGTCACGGGTCAAAATGCACCTAATATGTTACCAAGCAAGTATTCGTGCAGTCAGTAGTACCTACGGCAAAACATGCGAGCGAGCAACACTGATTTTAGCACACGGCGTAAAGACATGCTCGCTGCGAATGTTACCATTACCTACGCCCCGTAACGTCGGTCATTATCCACATTAAAAGCGCTGTTGAAAAAAAACCAAACCAGGCAAAAAAAACTATTTAATTGTATAGCACGGGTTTTCTATGAACATAGTAAGTACGATGTTGTTGCTACGTAGTGCCATACCGCGCGCGCCCCCACCTCTCTCCCCGCTGCTGACGCAGGCAGCAGGAAGAGAGAGAGCCCGATCCCGAGGATAATGGACGTAACAGAGCGATCCTCCGCGACTCTCAGTTGCGATGCCTTTTTATTGTAAATTGTAATCAAAAATGTTTCAGTGTTTCTTTTGTTCAGCCATACATTTATTTGTAGACCAATAAATAATTATATTTAAAGAAGCGACTTTAAAATTGTCAATATTTTACTATTGTGATTTCTATTGTTCCTGTGTAGGTAATGTATCCTTTGTTGGAGATGCCAAATGGATAAATAAATACATTTTTAAACTTGTTTTAACTAAGAAAATGCTTCTCTGTAAGCGATGTTGCTCGGAAGAGCATCGACATAACTACAGTTGCCCGTGTGAACACCTATCTATTTACTCAAATCCACCAGTAGTTTTGGTCGCAATTTTGGATTTTTTTTCCTGACTTTCACCATCTGACCTCGCTTGAACCCCTCCCCACCTCGAAAACTAACATCACGAAAATTAGCACATAAGTATTTACAACTCTTTACTCCGAAAACTCCCATTATTTGAATCGAGTAATGCTGTAAACACGCATTTAAATTTAACATTATCAAATTTCGCGCGAAATCAAGTTGTTGTCTTTGCATGTTTGCTATTCAAACCTAGATGGCGTTACTGACGCTAGAGATTAAGAATTTGGAGATGTTCCTCTAGCCGCTCTAATTTTGCTACATTATGCTAGATGGCGCTACTAAGACTTTTATCACAATTAAAAATGAGATTTCTTCCCCTCTATTTGTATTAATTTGATTGATAAAACTAATAAATATTTATCTAACATTGCATTCTAGGTATATGACTCAGAACACCACGTCAGTTAATATTATCACAACTTTTTATTTGAAATTCTTTTAGCTTTTTTGATTCGTGGGAATCAACCACCAACGGAAAACGATTTTAGTAATCAGTATCATTACTTTTTGAAATAACACAGACACAGTAAGTAACTTAAATGAGAATGACGTGTTATTATAAAGTATTCGATATTACCGTTTCACGCCAATAGATGTCGCTAAGTGTTTCAACATTACGTAAATAAATTCTTCTTGAACACTTTAAATTATTTAGATAGGTTGACCGAAGCGATTGCGATGAAACAAAGACTAATATAAACTCTGAGTTATAAACAATATTTGAGTATGAAAGATAACCATATTAGTTTCGTTCTTTTGACGTGATACTTGATCTATTCAACATAGAAACTGAAAAACCGAGCTACAGACAAAAATTTTGATAAGGGTTAAAATGTCATCTGTTGATTATCCCTTACCGCCCCAAGCAATTATTTTCGAAATATTTTAAATGTACAGAAAAAGTTCCTTTACAGATTTATTATATGTATAGATTAGCATAGGAGATGATTATATTTGGAAGGATTGGAGCAAGTACCTACTTATATTAAATATTAGCTTATCTCTTTCACTTGGAATTTGTTTATTTACCCTTGGCATTTTTGTTGAAGAGAGAGAATTGGAGTCAAGTGCAAGCGTTATTGACAGAAATCAGACAGGTGTCAATTTTATCAATACCTATATCTAATCATTTACAACAGGTATGTTTATCTATTTATATTTATTTATGTAAACACTTAACAACCACATTGGTGTACAACCACATGAAGCAAAAAGGACAACTATATTTAAAACTAGTAGGTATACAATAGACAGCCATGGAACTATGGATGAAGGAGAGACATTTAGAGTTAAGTACCTATGTAGAATTAAAATACATTCCCCCTTTTTTATAAATAAACGTTGCTTATATTTATGTAAGTTATGATTAGCGTCAGTTTAACCATACAATTTTGATGTTTAAATATCTCTTAACATTAACCAACCTTAAAAATAGGAGGGTTACTTATTAATGGTATTAAATATCGATTCACGCAAGTAGGTATGATTGGGCAACTTCCTTAGTGGTGTTTAGGTTACAAGCTGACAAAGAAGTGCGAAAATTCAGAGTAGGTCTGTAGGTACGAGCAAACTTTATAACAACTGAGCCAAGTCATTCGAGTTTCTGTATGAGCAAACTAATAATGAGCTGAACACTCACAGGAAAATATAAAATCCGCGTGGCTGTATGTTAAACTTGCAAGTTCAGTAAATAAGATGTAACAATGTACAAACACTGAGTTAACAAGAAATATCAATCAATATGGAACGTACGTAACCATTTTATTACAACATCCCTAAACAAAAAATTGCAAATTCTTACAAATTTAGTTTCGGATTTAGACCCCTTTATATCTAAAACTCTAAGCCTGCCAAAAATAGCTCCTTGAAAGCGTACGCAAATCTCCTCGGTACCATTGCACTGGTTTCCAATATCCTCGAAACTTGGCCGCACAGCCTTCACTTAGTTATCTGTGGTAATGGAAAACGCTTGTTCTACCCTCCAGGGAGTGACAGAAGATGCTCTCCGTATTTGTGTAAAGGATTGCGGAGGAGAGAATGCAAATATGATTTTGAGAATATTTTTTCGTGTATGGTAGGTAAAAGGATAAAAAATGTTATATTTGCATTATCATAATCAATATGTAGAATAAGGGTAGATTTAAATATGAATAAGTATTATTTTGTACGATTTTGTTAATCCTAATTAAAAACCGTGTAGTGGTAAAAAAAAATACGCGTCGAATTGAGTAACCTCCTCCGTTTTTTCGTCGGTTAAAAAACAAATCAAAAAGATATTGCCTTACGTGAAAAATAAGTGAAAAATATCTGGCAATAATAATATCTAGAGGGCGCGAAGGTAAGTACCTAAGGCAATTCATTACCTTACCTACAGAGGACCGGAAACGGTAGCGGTGACGGTGGCATGCCTGGAGAGCAGCGGATACAGCGCCGAGCACTCGGATTTATCTGTTCCGGAGCCGTGACGTCACGCCGTTTGCGAGAAGAATGGAGGCTAATAATAATACAATTCTTTTTGTCTGCAGAGACGGTTAATGGTATTGATGATTTACAACTTTGTCCTGAATAATTATTTTGATACTATCTAAATTGACCCGGAAAATCTGGCGTACCTACATTTGTTTAAGTTTCAGAAAATCTTCACTGTTCATTATACAATGGATAGCGGCAATCTGAAAAGTAGCCAATATCGTGAGATCAATAGCGACGAAGATTTGGAAAAATAAACTATTGCAAAGCACAGATATCAATATGTTTTCGCGAGATGCTGTACATATGTATAGACGTCTAGACACTGTGACAGGTTCATGAATCAGTCACGAGTAAATCCCTTACCATCCGCGACGCGCCATGACCGACGAACACTCATAAATTGTCAAGAAAAGCGTCGTTTCTCATATCATTTACCTAAGGAATTCGTAAAGTTGTGTATTCACTGGGCGACGATGATAAATGTTGCAGCCGATAAAGTGGTCAAAGATTTTTGCCAATAATTAGGTAACCTAGTTACTAAACTTTTGTTCCAAGTAGAAAATGTACAACAGTGCTTCTACAGAGTATTTAATTTCATGCTAATGGAAAAAGGCTGACCGATAAAGGTGGCAGAAATGTTGCTGACCCTGACGTATGTCAGTGACGCCAGGTAGCATTACTTTTCGAGTTGGCAGGAAAAGCTGGAGATTACTAGCTTAGTAATCATGGGTCACAAGATGCCTCTTTTTACCAAAGGCGTATATAACTACGGATTTTGACATATCTCGCAATTCGTTTTCACGACATCGCATCCCGCGAAGTTGCCGCCTAGTCGGTTGCCAAGTGAATCTACAGCTTTAGTAGAGCTGCGATGTCACACAAAATAGACGTTGACGTATCGATACAGTGGACAGGCGGGCTGAGGATAGATGGATGGATGATGGATGAAATGTATGGCCGACAGGGGAATAGACAAGTACCGGGGATGGGCGGCGCACGGGGCGAGTACACTTTTTATTTCTTCATAGACGTACAGACTGGGGATACGATAAAGACCCGACAATGCAGGTTTTCACAAACATGTGTGTCAGTTACAAACGAAAATTGTGGTGCTAAGTTTTAAAGGTCGGTGTAGTAGTAGTAGTAGCAAAAGATAAAGGACGAATTGTTATAATCATTTTCAAAAATCATCTACGTACATGAACTTTGACACCAGTTTTCTTAAAGTTTTACTTTACTACGGCGTTAAGCGTACAAACTATGGGGAGCCCGCATCAGGCAATCAGCTATCTAACAAGGTATAAAAATTAAAATATTTAGAGGTGCTGATGAAACAGTCGATTATGTCGGCAAAGGCCGAATTTGCAAATTTTTAAATTGCAAAAATTACGTTTATGTTAGGTATCCCTTTACCTTACCACCTACTACGACATCCAACAGTAAAGGTCCAACTCACCAATCAATCAACTCAGTCTGTGAATCAATTCGCAGCTGGACCTTGACCTGTCTCGACCTGATTGTATGATATAAAATGATGTGCAGCATACGCCCTTTAAAAAAATATGAACGTGGTTGCTGTTGGTTACTTCGAGCATTTTGAAGTCTAGTACTGCTGATGTACTTTTGTAATAAGAAGCCTTTACATAAGGCATTTTACAAAAACCTCAATATTTTTAGTTTATTAAAGAATTAAAACGTTGTACGCGTAGGTACAACAGTTTTAAGACACGCGAACTAAGCGACGATCTGGCAATGTAACGCAGGAAGGATCTGGGTACGCCACGATTGCGGCGGTAAGTCCCCTCTTTGAGGAGTGGCTTAAGAGGCGGCATGGCGTCCTCACCTTCCGCCTGACGCAGGTTCTCACCGGACAAGGTTGTTTCGGGAGGTTCCTGTTTCGGATAAGGCCCGGAGGAAACGCCCGGGTGTTTCCACTGCGAAGATCGCCCTGAGGACACGGTGGAGCACACGGTGGCGGTCTACCCGGCTTGGGCGGCGCACCGCCGTGTCCTCGTGGAGGTGATTGGCAGCGGTGATCTCTCGCGTCCGGCCCTAGTCCAGGCTATGGTACGGAGCGAGAGGGCATGGGTAGCCGTCACCTCCTTCAGCGAAGCAGTTATGCTCGCGAAGAGGGAGGCGGCGCACGTGAGGGAGAGGCAGTCTATGCCCTCACGACCCTAGCCGCCGCAGGAGACGGAGACGCCCTGGGCGTCGGGAAACCCAGGCCGATTTCCGGCCGTAGGCATGAGCTTGCGGACGGCGAGTTATGAGTAGCCCGCTGTCCGGTAAGGACCAAGCCCAAGTAGAAGGCGCGTTGTTTTCCACGCGCGCCTCAAAGAGATGTCAGCACAAACCGATGGAGCCAGCAAGGGCCGATGCCTGCCAGGGGTGCGGGTTCGTTCGAAAGAGATACCGCAGCCCCTAGCATACGGGCTACTGAGGGAACACAGGTGGGTTTTAGTCAGTAAAAGTCTGACACGTCCTCCTGCTCCACCCAGAGCGGGAGAAGTTATTTGATGATTTCCCAGCCAAAAAGGAAAAAAAAAAACGCTGGAAGGATTGCTGGGTGGTAAGAGAGTAGTAGAATTACGTAAATCTGCTTATTAATTTGAAAATAACTCAAGGTTAAAATGTTTCAACAATTTTCAAATAATATTTCGTCCAAATTCAGTTTGGTTGCTGATTAATTGAAGATGTCTTCTCCGTAAATTCTGCGCTTAATGCCATAGGAAAATTTTGAGATAACTGGTGTCAAAGTTCATGAAAATGGTTAATAAACTTGACTTAATATTAGTTCTATTAATCTTAATCTTAGTATTAGTTCCCCAATGAATTAGCAATGAAGGCTATTCAATTTGAGAGTTTCGAGAAAAGTGATATTTAGTGATGGATTCTGGATTTTTTTTAAATATGCGTGGTTGCTGGGTTTTCTCGAATCCCATGATTTTTTGCCTAGGCAATATGGGGTAGCTACTTAATTGTTGCAAATAGGTCACTCTACCACGTCCTGAAGGCCAAAACAAATTAAACTGCCACTTACATTTATTCGCACTTGTGAAAAACAAAACTACACGTGCAAACTTCTAGAACGTTCACAAGTGGGGTATATAACGATAAGCAAACGAAATGTGCTAAAGATTTGCCGCCGGCGTTATTATCGATACAAGTTTTCAACTACATGCTTTTCAGTTCATACGATAGTAAGGTGTGAGAGGTGGCGAGAAGCACTGAGTGTAGGAATACCTACTGCATGTTTAGTTTTATCCTAAAACTAGCAACCAGCCTTGGTTTCACACGGATGTACAGTGTATGTGGCGGAAGACGACATCTATAAAATGTCTTTATTTATACAATATTTAGAGCTGTTACTTCATTAGACAGCACAATAGATTTTGGTTACGTAGATGTTACACGCGAAATGGAGACATATATTATGTACCTACTTTTCCGTGTGAAAAACACTCAACGCCTAAATCTAAACCTGCAACATAATGTTTAAATCTGCGATGTATTCGCTGCAAGCGATTAACCGTTTTAAATTTGCGATATCTTCTAACATATTCATTTTAATGATATACTGTGGGAAATTAACGTATCCAATGTATTTAATTGGATCTGGTTAGTACTATAATGTTTACAACAGCATCGTAAAAGCACCCCGAAGTACCCTTTTTTTTTGTAATATGTCAAAAATATAAATGGTTACTGTGGGTTATCCTTATGATATAGCCATACCATCGCAGACTTTTTTGTAGACCTTCCAAGATATACAGTTCCACAGTACTTTTTTATCTAATTCGTTTGGTTTAGCCAGCGGCAGCATCAGCAATGTAAGCGTCCAAAAATATGTTTATCACATCACCACAAATCTTTGAAATTCTCTTGTATTATATATAAAAAAATCCGTTGCTTGGCTTAGAAGAAGTAAGAAACAGACAGATGAAAACAGCGACTTTATACTATTTGAGATACCCTATCATTCTCGGTACACCACACCGGTCCCTGACGCCGTAAGATTTTTAACTGTAGGAACGTAGAACAGAATTAAGATGTATTTGATTTTGATGCGCAGAAACATAAATAAGTTTTTTGGTTTCATTGTTTTAATATTCGTAATAAAGGATTGGCACATAAATCACAGTAAGTAGGAATTGATAATGTACTCTTAACTTATCATCATTTCCCAACTAATGATAAGGCACGTTCATCATCGTTTATGACTCTTTGCTCTGGTCTCCGTTGTAAAAAATCTATGAATATCCACCATATATCGCGCAAAATTATTCTTACCACCACTTGTGAACAAAAACACACCTCAGCTCGTTCCCGTTCACACACAGCTCATACATAAGCATAAACGGTGCAGTGACAATAACGCAGCCAGAGTGTACTTAAAACTTTTTAGTAACGACCTGCGAGTTGCAGAAGGTCGATACGGAACTCCTGCCAACTACAAAACAGTCAACGTTATACTTACTTCAAGTTAAAGTACCTGTACATGATAGTACGATGCTAGAAGTATTATTATCTGTCCTAGTTTTTGCTGCTAAGCTACAGTGATATGAGAAGACTCAGCTTACATTGCTCTAGGTTAAAAATGACGGAATATTTTGGGAGTGTGTCAAATTGCAGCTTGTACTGTATAAAATGCTGCCAAGTTTCATGTCCGAGATGTAACAAAGACAATATTATCTAGGAACGTCGCGACGTCGCGTGGTTCTTATTACTCGTACAGACCTCCAAATGGAAATAATAGAAGTGCGCTAATAGCTTTTCAGCAGCTCGTAAGTTTACTATTTATTTCAGCAGAACATGTACAATAACACGGTATCTCCTAATTACAGTTTTAAGCACAATTTTAGGTACAAATATAGCAACTCACGGCTTATGAATCACCACAAACACAATCCGTTCCCTCTAAATTTCTAAATCGACATCCGTCACACACATCGTTTCCCCTCAAACCATTATTCTTTACCCTTTGAAATCTTCGCAACGAATGCGGAGTAGGTACCTAGCTGGAGTGGCGAGGAGCGACGACAATTAATAACGCACATCAAAGTGGTAGGCGGCGCAGTCCTTGATGCCTACTTATGCCCGCTTTCCCTAACACTAGGGGACACCTAAATGTATTGCATAAATATTACGCGATTCTAAACTAAGTTTCTAAAAACATTTCACCTACCTACGGTTATGACTGTTATCACATAACACCGATTCGCCGATGCGTAGTAACCAGGGGTCTAAGTCTGCTATTTTTATAAATTCGTCATTCCAACACGATCCCATCGTCTTTATGCTAAAAGTTCGTAATCTGCTAAATTCATAATGGTCGATCAGTGGTCGGTCAATGGTCTCGTAATATAATTGTGTTATAATGGCATTGTCGTATTGCCATTTTTATAAAACCCGTTAGTAGAAACGATTTTCGAATAAATACTACAAAATTTGAACATTTATTCATGCCAGATTTCATTTATATGTATATATTTTAACATATTATTTTTAACACATTATTTTAGGAACTGTAAATTTTTTAGCAGATTACCTCTAAGTCAGTCATTCATTTGTCATTATGAACGAGATTACCAATAAATGCCATTTCTTTCAATGGAATGTCAGTGGCTGACCACTGGAAAGTCATAATGACGCCATTATAATAGTAGATTACCAAACTTGTCAAAATCAACAATTATGAAATCAATGATAGACCATTCTGACACTTTTGTAATAGCAGACTTGAGGCCCAGATCTCTAACTACATTGATATATAGCGATACCAAACTTGCCTTCAAACAACAGATAAGTGTCAAGTATTCCAATTTGGAAGCATAGAGTTTTCTATTGAGAAACGTTTGGTGAAACTGAAAATGGTTGCTCAGGGATCTACTTGCGTTAGGTTTTACAGAATAGACGTTGCTTAACGTGACGTATATTTCGCTGGAGATCCATTAGCGGTCAGACCCCGTGTGCGTTGAGTTGCTGACACATGACAAATGGTAGGTTGTTGCCGAGTTTTGAGCTGCCGTGTGATCGGGTGCGGTTCTGAAATTTTAGGTTTTGAAGGATTCGAGTTCTTTTTTCTTATGAAAACTTACAGCTACAATACATGTAGTTGAAAGTTAGTGAAAGAAGGCCAATTAAAAGTTTTCACTGACAATAATTTTGCGAGTGTTTATTTTTTTAGTTTATTGGCTTAGTTGTTCTTATTATTTTCTGTATTTCATAAATATTTCGACAATCGATTTTCACAGTTTGACGTATCCAAATTAGCATTGTCTATATAGTTCTATACTAATATTATGAAGAGGAAAGATTTGTTTGTTTGTTTGCATTGAATAGGCTCCGAAACTACTGAACCGATTTGAAAAATTCTTTCACTGTTGGGAAGATACACTATTCCCGTGGGACATAAGCTATATTTTATCTCGTATTCCCATGGGAACGGGAACTACGCGGGTGAAACCGCGGAGCGCTGCTAGTCATTAACTATTCTGAAATTACTTCCAGTCAAACGGCAAAGATAAGTCAGTGGGAAGATTAAAAAGGGGAATATATTTAAAGTAGGTCAGCCTCAAACTACAGGTCAACAGAGCTCGCAGACCGGTCCCAAACGTAATAAGTATTGTTCATGGATGCACGGACCCACTCACACAATGTTGTGTGCCTATAGTTGTACGTGTAGTCGTGTTCACGCCTTTTTTAGGAATGAACGCGCGGGAATATGGAATATATTCTGTCTTTATTTTATTCCTGGCAATATGTTGAATATATTACCCACTCCCAGCTCCAGGAGTGGAATTACAGGTACTTGGGAAATTAAATTAAGCTTAGGTGACGGAAACTGGATAGGTTCTAGAGAAAATAAGTTGGAGTTCATTTTCAACACCTGTCCTAAAGTGACTTTACTACGACTAGTGAGCTCAAATTAAGTACCACGCGATGAAACCAGTCTAAGAGATGTACCGCGATAACTGAGACACAAATCAGAAATCCTGTTATGTCGGTAATACCTACAAATACATGGTGAAAAACACTCGACTGTGATTACTAAATACTAAAATATAATTCAAATCAAATCAAAATATTTTATTTCATATAAACCTGCATGGGCATTTATGAAAAGTCAGAAGCTAGGCACGGTTCCAAATTAACGCTTTCTATGGAAAACCGGGACAACGTGGCTTGGTCTTTCACTTGGTTCTTTGGTTATAATTTATTTTGAATTTAAATAACCTGATTTCGTGTGCAAAATAATTCTATGATTTCCAATCAACTACTAAATACAGCCTAACAGAGTTTATTTATATTATATCAAACTTTCGGTTTGTTAAATATTTGCCTTTGCGTCCCCGTTGTACCCCACTACCCCATACTACCAGATACCGACGAAAGCAGCAAAATATAACGAGAAGAGAAAAAAATCTCTTTACTTGTAATAAAATCGCTCCCAACATTTTTATCTGAAACATAAAAATATGGTATCATAAAGATATTTCGGGGGTGTTTAATTATTAAATGAGGTTTCCACCTTTATTTAACAATTAAAACATAACCGAAGGGCTTTCCAATAAAATTATATTGCACGCACGAATGCGCAATTACTTGAGAAATAAGTTTCCATGTGTGAAATGTGTTGAAACATAAGTAGCGATATTGTGAGCGGGCGAGCGTGGGGCACATTGTTTGACGAAGGGCGCTCAGAGGAACAATTTACAGAGCGAGTAAAACAAACTTTTGTGTAAGGTATGCCTTGTGTTGCGAAAGTATAATGCTTCATAATAGGTAATTCCTTTCTTCTCCTAAAATTGTTTGTCCGAAAATCTCTGCCTGTAACACTGTATGAGCTACGAGTACGCACGGCTACACATCAAGCTATACATTTCCAGTATAAACTGAACTCGTATTGTATAGGATTTCCGTACAGTGTGAGATCAGCGTAAACTAGAAATGCATAGCTTGATGTGTAGCCGTGTGTACATCTATACTTCAGTACCTAACCATAATATTCAAAAATTCCAAATTTTGTTTTTAATAATTATCTTTACTTCTATTATGTCATAATATAGAGTACTGCAATAATATAATTGAATCTCCTAATTTTGCATTAAATAAAGTCATATGTCCACCATATCGTAATAGATAATGTGTGTTATTCCGAATGTTCATTTCCTAAAATGTTTGCTAAAAATTAGGTTTTAGTGACAGACACGAATCGCTGTATATCCGAGTCCACGCAGTCTTTTCTGCCTTACCCCTAGAGTGTAGGGCGAAGGGCGGGCGTTTTGGAGGATTGTCTTTTGTAATTTTGACGTTCAAAAAGTGCTGACTCTCAGCCTAGTTTGAATAAATGACTCTTGATTTTGTAATTTAAAATCGCGTAGGCGCGGAGGGGCGAGGCAGCCCGCGAGTTGAGGAGCAGGTGGTTGTAACACTCGCCGCTGCGGCAGAGGCTGCCCGGCGAAGCCAGTCAGCAAGACGAAGCTGCGGTGGTGAGCGTTAAACCATATGCAACGATAAGGTCGCGCGGGACCGCCGGAGCCCTGCAGCGCCGGAGCCATGACAGAAACCATGCCTGCTGCATGTTCATGCTCGCTTGCATGCTGCATGCTTGCTGCATGTTTCATGCTCGCCTGCATGCTGCATGCTTGCTTGCTTGCTTGCATGCTGCTTGCATGCTTGCTGCATGTATGGTGTATGCTTGTTTGCATGCTTCTTACAGGGAACTAAAACCACATGTTCACAATCAACAAAGTGACAGGCAAATTTCATAAAACAATAGACATATTTTTTTGAGGAACGAATAAAAATAAAGAAATACCTAGTACTTAATTAGTTATTTCTGTAGTTTCTGCCTACCCCTATAGGAAAAAGGCTCCAGTGTATGTATGTATGACTGTGTGTGTAAATGCCTAATTCACAACATTATGAAACAAAACAACCACAACAAAAAGTTTTCTTATTATTGGATATCCAGTTACTAGCGAATGCGCACTAACTAATACCCCGTGCAATTACAAAAGCCTTGGGTTAACGAGAGCCCTCGACAAGTGAACGTGATGCGATACGTTAACTTCACCCCGACGTTGGCTGTTTACTTACTGTAATTGGCGAACTAAACTTGAAGACCATGCAAATTGGAGGAGCTCTGTCTCTTGTTTGTTTTGCCTTTGATACTCTATTGTTGTATTATATGGAACTGATTTACAATGTATTTCACATCATTGTTGTTACATACAATAGAAATATTGTCACATACATTTTCTTTGTCACACCTACAGACAGTAAAGTTTTGCGGCTTGCATACATTGTACGTAAAGAGGTAAAAGGATTAGGTACCTGAGTGTGTGAGAATACCATTATTTTGGTGTTCTGTAGTTTCTGCCTACTCGCATGGGAAAAATGACACTTTGGCTAGCTGTTAACTTGTGCTGTGGTTAGTTGACTAGACTTGAAATTGTTAAACCTCATTTCAGGAGATCATTAATCAATGATCACGTAACTATGACTATTTTCAATTATTCATATCGATGAATAATTGAAAATACTCATACTTACGTGATCATTGATCTGACAATCTATAGGTACATTATCGTATGTACCTATAAATTCTACGATATTACTGAACTGTCGGTGTGTAAGATCTGAAAAGGACTAAACTTACACTATATCTACCTAGCTATATACTACAGAACGCTGTGTCTGTTTGCTAAGTTATTATAATTGGCTGAAGTAAACTTGTAGACGAGCCAGCCAATTGAAAGGTCGCGCGGTTCTTGTAGTTGCTTTGTTTTGCTATGATACAATCATTGTTCCGTTGCTACTACGAAGTTGGTTCCAAAACATCTACGTTTTAACGGCCTACTAGAAATATGCCATTCTCTTGTGATACCAATTTAAAAAAAAACTGTAATCTGTTTTCTAAGTGTGATTGAAGACAATCTTGCAATGACCTCACGTTTAAGTATTTATTGATGTTGTAGTCACAAGACTAACACAGACGAGAATTTACCTATGACACTGACAATCTGAAGCGATTTATTATAATGTTATAATCTCAGGTGGAAATAGGTACCTAAGCTTAATCTAGATTGATGTCACAGACATGATGATACACAGAATTTAAACTTTGCATATCAAACGGACAACATTTTTTTTTTGGTTGGGACATCATCATATAACTTCTCCCGCTCTGTGTGGAGCAGGAGGGCGTGTCAAACTTTAACTGACTAAAACCCACCCGTGTTCCCTCAGTAGCCTATGTACCAGGGTCGGCGGTATCTCTTTCGAACAACCCGCGCCCATGGCAGGCATCGGCCCTTGCGGGCCCCATCAGGTTGTGCTGACATCTCTTTCAGGAGCGCGTGGAACACAACGCGCGGTCGACCTGGGCTTGGTCCTTACCGGACAGTGAGCTATCCATTACTCGCCGTCCACAAGCCCACGCCTACAGTGGCCGGGAATCAGCCTGGGATTCCCGACGCCCAGGGCGTCTCCTGCAGTGACTAAGGTCGTGAGGGCGTATATACTGCTTCTCCCTCACGTGCGCCGCCTCCCTCTTCGCGAGCATCACTGATTCGCAGAAGGAGGTGACGGCCACCCATGTACTCTCACGCCGTACCATGACCTGGACCAGTATCTCACGTGAGAGATCGCCGCCGCCGATCGCCTCCACGAGGACACGGTGGTGCTCCGCCCAAGCCGGGCAGACCTCCACCGTATGCTCCACCGTGTCCTCAGGGCGATCTTCGCTGTGGAAACACCCGGGCGTTTCCACCCACAGTATGCGAAACAGGAACCACCCGAAACAGCCGTGTCCGGTGAGGACCTGCGTCAGGCGGAAGGTGAGGACGCCATGCCGCCTCACAAGTCACTCCCAAAGAGGGGACTTACCGCCGCAATTGTGGCGTGTTCAAACGGACACGCATTACGGGCATTTTCTGAGTGAAGCCAGATATCCAATTATTCTCAGTTTATAGTGTAGGTATCTGAGAAGCTACTTAGATTATAATAGTGTTACGAGCTTGGGGTTCGTGACAATTAAAAACTGCCGATATGAATTACCAAAAATAACACTTTAATTAAACACACTAATAACACAACGCAATAGCACTACGGATCACTCTTAAGTCGCACTTGAAGATCGCTTTAGATGTTCTCGCATGTATCGCTTCCAATGAACTACCCGGAACGCGCTCCATTCCCGCTTATATAGGGCCCTCGGATAGTTCCAGAACCTTCTACCGTAGAAGCATCTAGAATGTTCGAGTACATATCGGCCCTGACCGAACACATGTCGAAAGTTCCAGAAAGTTCTAGCATCGAACTTTCTAGAAAGCTCCTGACCATTAATTCCGCTATTCGATACGAGATGGCGCTAGTGGCAACCAAACATTATTTGTGCGGCGCAACACTGCCCCCACCTAAGAAATGCTCGTCCCGAGCATTATCGGCCCCATAATAACGCGCCAGTCGATCCACGTGCACTATCTTAGGAGTACCTCTTGCACCTTTCTGTATCCGGTAGGTAACGTCATTGATCTTTGTCACAATCCGGTACGGTCCGTCCCAGTTAGCTTGAAGCTTAGGAGATTTCCCTTTGCTACGGACGGGATTGTGCAACCACACTAGTGAACCTTCGTCAAACCCTTTATTGTTCATTTTACGGTCATAACGGGTTTTCATCTTTTCAGACATTTGCTGGCCTGAGTGTCTGACGTGCTCATAAATGTCATTCATCTTGTTCCGCAAGTCATTCGCATAATCGGTTATACTGCGTGGGGCATCAGGTGGTATTCCGGTGATCAGGTCTGCAGGTAGCCGTAATTCCCTTCCAAAGTTTGCGAAAGCTGGTGTCACCGATGTGCTTTCGTGAACAGCGCTTCGATAAGACAGCAAAAACGGTTGTATGTGCTTGTCCCAATCTCGTTGCCGATTTTCCACAACTTTTGCTAGGTACCTCTCTAATGTCTGATTAAATCGTTCGACCATTCCGTCCGATTGTGGGTGGTAAGAAGTTGTTCTTGTTTTATGAGTACCCATAACTCGACAAGTTTCCTGGAATATTTGGGACTCAAAATTCCTTCCTTGATCACTGTGAATCTCTAAAGGTACTCCAAAACGACAGAAGACTTCATGAACTAATTTATCTGCAACTGTCGAAGCTTCTTGATTTGGAATGGCGAAGACTTCCGGCCACTTAGTGAAGTAATCCATCACAACCATGAAATACTTGTTACCACTTTCACTTTCTGGAAACGGCCCCGCAACGTCAAGGGCTATCCTCTCCCATGGTGCACCAACATTGTACAATTTCAATGCACCTCTGCTACGCGTCTGAGGTCCCTTTACAGTTGCACAACTTGTACATTTGCGACACCAGTCCTCGACATCGTCCCGACAGTGGACCCAGTAAAACCGTTCTCGTATCTTCAGTAGAGTCCGTTTTACTCCTAGATGACCTCCTGAAGAACCATTATGGTAAAGCTGGAGAACATCCGGTACTTGAGCTTTAGGGACTACCATTTGCAAATGACAGCTGTTTCCCCGAGCATTTTCCCATTTACGGCACAGGACTCCATCCTGAATCACCAAGCTGTCCCATTGGGCCCAATAGCTCTTTGTGATGGAACTCATTGCTGAGACGTCGCTCCACCTTGGCTTAGGAGCTCTGGCCTTCATCCACTCCAGAATCGGCCTGATTTCCGAATCTTCCTGCTGTGCACGTTGTAGACTTTCCTTCCACTCGTTGCTGAGGTCCGTCCTGAGCATCCTCACAGGTACCACTTCCTTACTCTCTTGCCTAGTACAATGCTTGCAGTCTTCAGGACAAGGTCTTCTTGACAATGCATCTGCGTTGCCATGAGATTTCCCGCTGCGATGTTCGACCACAAAGTCGTATTCCTGCAGTAGCTCAATCCATCTCGCAACTTGTCCTTCTGGATTTTTGAACTGCAATAGCCATTTCAGTGCAGCATGGTCGGTTCGTAAGTGGAATTTCCGCCCCAGAAGATATTTGCTAAAATGCTGCAATGACTTTACCATAGCAAGCAATTCCCGTCTCGTGACACAATAGTTCCTCTCCGGCTTTGACAACGACTTGCTGAAGTACGCTATCACAACCTCTTGATCACCATCCCGTTGAGACAACACACCACCAAGTCCTATGTCACTTGCGTCTGTGTCAACTATAAATTCCTTGCCTGCATCAGGGTACCCCAAAATAGGTGTTTTGCATAGTCGGTCCTTTAACTCCTGGAATGCGATATCGCAACTATCATCCCAGCAGAAATGTCGCTTCTCCTCGGTTAGCTTATGCAGGGGTTTGGCTATATCTGCAAAGTTCTTAACAAATCGCCGATAGTAAGAGCACAACCCCAAAAACGCTCTGACCTGCGTCTTGTCCTTTGGAACTGGCCAATCCTTGACAGCGGCGATTTTCTCTGGATCCGTGCGGATACCTTCTTCCGACACTACATATCCCAAAAAGCTAACTTGCCGTTTGAATAGTGAACATTTCTTCGGACTCAACTTGAGGTTGGCACTCTGGATCTTCATGAGCACGCGTTCAAGGTTTTGAAGATGTTCTTCAAACGTACGGCCTACGATGATGATGTCATCCAAGTAGACCAGACAGGCATCGCCAATCAACTTAGTAAGTACAAGTTCCATCAACCTTTCAAACGTTGCCGGAGCGTTGCACAATCCAAACGGCATAACTTTAAATTGCCACAGACCCTTTCCTGTCGAGAATGCTGTTTTCTCCTTGTCCTTGGGGTCAATTTCCACTTGCCAGTAGCCACTTTTCAGGTCCAGAGTGCTAAACCACTTTACTCCAGTAAGCATGTCCAACGTGTCATCAATTCTTGGCAAAGGGTAGCTGTCCTTCTTCGTAACGTTATTCAGACGACGATAGTCAACACAAAACCGCATGCTGCCGTCCTTCTTCCTTACTAGCACTACAGGTGAACACCATGGACTAGATGAAGGTTCAATAACACCATCCTTCACCATTCCCTCAATCATGGTTTCTACTTCCTTTTCACGCGCTACCGGCAATCTCCTTGGCCGCTGACGGATCGGCAACTCGTCGCCTGTATTTATTTTGTGTTGAACTAAGCCAGTCTTCCCAATGTCACTATCGTTTAGGGAGAAAACTTCGGCGTACTTCAGTAACATCTTCTTCGCCTTGACCATTTCATTTTGAGACAAAGCGCTGCGACAGTCTTCTAAAAGTGTGGTCACTCTCGTTTGTGCATCCTTGCTGGGGGTCCCAGTCGATAGATATTGGCATTGGCGCAACCAATCCACTTCCTCGCAAGTACCAATCAGTGTGCCTTTTTTAATAGTCTGTTCCTGATCACAAAGGTTCAGCACACGTACCCCTGAGATGTCGGTGGCTCTGACCAAAGTTCGTGCCACTTTCCATGGAAGGTCATTGTCTACCCTTTCCACGAGTACACAACAAGTTTGCCCAGGATTCCGAGGAAGACTAACCGGCACAATCGTTTCTGATCTCGGAGGAAGAACAATTTCCTTAAGGCTGTACACATTCCCTGGTAACGCCCCTTCCATAAAAAGTTCCTCTCGTCCACATTTCATAACTCCCTGCTTGACGTCAATCTCGCAAAAATTCTTCCTCATAAAGTCAAGACCCAGGATGCAATCGTCCATTATATCAGCCACGATGACATTATGCAGGTACATCCTGTTGCCTAGTTTCAACTCCATCTCCTTCTCTCCACGGACGGGTATGCGCTGACCGGTGGCTGTCACCAAATTAATGCGTTCTCGGTTGTATTCGGAGTCCCCAAGGAGCCGACTCATAATTTGGGAACTGACGACCGTACGAGAGGCTCCAGTATCTATGGTCAGCTTACAAGGTATTCCGTTGACCTCGCCCTTGATGATTAAGGTGTTCCCGTCATGGGTTTGTGTGATCGAAATCCTTGGGGCTCTTTGAACATCAGCCAGCACCCGCCCCGCAGTCCTGGCTATTACTCGTTTCCCTGCTGCTGCTGGGTAGTGCTGTTAGCCGCGCTACCCTCTGGAGACCGGCCATCTTCCCTTTCTGCAGTTCGCTTAGGGCAACTGGATCGAAGGTGGCCCCTTTCCCCACAGCCGTAGCACCTAGGGCTGTATCCTTTACGATCGCGAACTGTAGCCGCTACAACCTCCCTGACGCGATGGGAACGATGATCCTGCCGCACAGCTTCCACCTCCAGTGCATGGGCCAAGGCGTCCTTAAGCGTCCCGTGGTGACCGAGTCTCACAGCAGCTCTAACTTCAAGGTCCCGGATGCCGTCGACGAATGCCTGCACCAGGTTCCCATCAATAAGCGCAGGTACGGACTGGTACGCTTTTCGAACCAGCTTCTCCACTTCAAGGGCCCACTGCTGCAAGTTTTCGTTACTGCGTTGCACACGATCCTTGAGCTGCGCACGAAACACGTGTTCCAGGTGAGCGTCGCCATATCTAGCCTCCAATGCCTCGAGGAGCTGCTCGTAAGTCACTTCCTTACCGAGAGCTTCCAGCACATTTAAAGCCTGGTCACGCAGGCCTAGGGTGAGGGCAGTCATGGCCTGACTTTTATTCCACCCGTTCGCCTTCATGACAGCCGCAAACTGAATTTTGTAGGCCGACCAGGAAGAAGTCCCGTCGTACGGCGGCACTTTGAATCCACGTAGCGAAGGTGTTGTGGCTACGGGAGCTGCGATTCCATCCCCAAGTTTGAGGTTACCCAACTCTTGCTTCACATCAGCAATGACGTCACTAAACTTGCTGATCTGAGTTTCAGCTTCTGACAAGCGGTTGTCATGCTGGGCAACCTTCTCCTTCACCTCCTTCATGTCTTTCCCCAAGGTTGCGTGAAGGTCCTTTATGAGGAGCATCTGCTCTTCCTGGCGGTGCACCTGCTCCTCCTTATCCCGTTTGAGCTGTTCTTCCAACTGACGGGCCTGCTCCTCCTGTCGGCGAGCCTGCTCCTCCTGTCGGCGAGCCTGCTCCTCCTGTCGGCGGGCCTGCTCCTCTTTATCCCGTTTGAGCTGTTCTTCCAATCGGCGGGCCTGTTCCTCCTGTCGGCGGGCCTGTTCCTCCTGTCGGCGGGCCTGTTCCTCCTGTCGGCGGGCCTGCTCCTGCAACATCATCATCAAAGCAGCAAAATCTGGTGCTGGTGATGCTGGAGCAGCTGTGGACGGGCCGGCCTCTGTGGTTGGTAGCTGGCCTTCCGACGCCTGTGGCATTGCTCCACCAAATCGCCTCTGGTCCGTCTCCTGCTGGCGTTGACTCCGGGTACGGATACCCTCCGTGTCGTCTTTTGGTAAAATCGGCATGATTTTAATCCTTGCTTCTGACACCAGTTGTTACGAGCTTGGGGTTCGTGACAATTAAAAACTGCCGATATGAATTACCAAAAATAACACTTTAATTAAACACACTAATAACACAACGCAATAGCACTACGGATCACTCTTAAGTCGCACTTGAAGATCGCTTTAGATGTTCTCGCATGTATCGCTTCCAATGAACTACCCGGAACGCGCTCCATTCCCGCTTATATAGGGCCCTCGGATAGTTCCAGAACCTTCTACCGTAGAAGCATCTAGAATGTTCGAGTACATATCGGCCCTGACCGAACACATGTCGAAAGTTCCAGAAAGTTCTAGCATCGAACTTTCTAGAAAGCTCCTGACCATTAATTCCGCTATTCGATACGAGATGGCGCTAGTGGCAACCAAACATTATTTGTGCGGCGCAACAATAGTCTAAACTAGTTGATTTCAACGCTCTGAATGGATGGAACTAAGTGCTTATAGTTTTATCCTAGATTAAGATAAGATTAAGTTTAGTTAAATTGAGTTTAATCGAAGCAATTATTAAGTTCCATATAATGTGTACCTGAAGTGGGCAGACTACCATAATAATACGTAGGTATAATGAAGACCTAGGCAACAGATGTGGGTGAAAGTGCTGGTATACAGACCCAGAACTAGCTGTAAATACTCGGGTATGCAAAGCGCGAGGCGGACCGATGACCTGCGAAAGCAGCAAAATGTCAATGTTATTGGAATGGGTTTCATTTTGCCAAATCTGCGTGAACTGACAAAATTGGCTGGCGTTTATTGCGATAATTACGTTGTTGAGCAAAGGTTTTTTCCAAACTATGAAACAGTGGATTAGCAATATCTTTTTACAAGTGCTACAGAAATACGGTACTGATTAAGGTAGCAGGAAAGAGTTGGATACAGCTTATGACCAGAAATAATGTAGTGTTGGGCATATCTAAACTCAGCATTGGCTCGACACGAGTTAAAAAGCGAATGTATATTTACACATTCCGTGTGATTTTTTACAGAGATCCGGCTTTTGCCACGATTGTCATAATTTCCAAACGGCATAGCTTCTGTCTTAATGTCACTAAATTATTCACCCATTGTAACAAATCAAACTTAAACCTAAGGGAAATAAAGATTATAAGTAGATTTGTACATTTTTAATTTAAATTAATAAAAAATACAAATAGTTTTATAAAAATTACCTATTTCACTAGAGTCCTTTAGTATCACAAACTGGGAGGAGGATATATTGTGAGGAGGGTTCTTAAGTCACACACACTGGGAGGAGGATATGTCGTGAGGAGGATCCGGTATGAGCGCCTTGTTGTCTATTGGTTGTAGTAAGACGAGCAGTGGAAACAGGAGGGACCCGACAAAACTCCGAAGCTCAATAGTAGGGCCGCAGCAGTAGTAGTATTGTTAGTGGAGGCTTTTCAGAAAAATAAAACAGCACCTCCATACATCAAATTACGTCGCTGTCCCTCTTCGTAGTTCCCTCTCGTAGTAGTCCCGCTTTCTGCGCTTCGTCCTCTATTTATACTAGTTTTTCAGCCGTTCCAGATCATTTTTAAATTTTAAATTTATATCCTCCAGTGGCCAGACACATGTAACCAGCCAGCACATATTATACAACCATGTGTGTGTAAAGAATTTAAAGATATAATTTAAAATTAAGAAGTAAACAATCATAGTTAATAAAATACAATATTCCAGCTAATAATATTGATAAAAATAATTTATAATAATTAAACCAAAAAGTAATTCTTTATAGACTAGTGAGAAACTCTATGGGAAAAAGAAAAGTAACTGACAGTTTGACAAATCTTGACATACATGTCACAACATAGAAAATTACAAAGATCAAATTTTATTTTATTACAGATATTAAAGAAATAGTTATTGTAACACGCAAATACTATATTTCCTTCCAGAAAATGAGTATGAAGGTACATAGAGAATGCTTAAATTTCAAGGTTAATGTTAACAAAATGTAAGTATAAAGAATAATCATTACATTACCCCGAAAACCCCTGAAAATTTTTGAATACCATGAAAAAATTTTCTTGTTTAGAAATAAGAGAGCATTAATTAGCATAAATTAAGCTAAATGAGTATTTACAATGGTACAGTAAGTTAAAAAAATTAACACTAGTTTGCCCATATCCCCAGAAAATTATCAACTAGAAAAATTTTGATGTTATAAATAAGACCTTGCTCTTTCATACATCTTTCATTAACCTACCTTACACACTTCCTCAATCATACATCACCAGCATACTTAGGGGATATGGTTCACATTCAATGACGCATACTCCACAAGGAATTATTTTTAAGGTTTACGAAGGCTTATTTATTTAATTTAGGTGTCGTAACCCGCACCTTTTTTTAAAACCCGTTAAAATTAAAAGAAATTATTTACAAAGTTTTTCTGCTTAAGAAAAGCAGCCAAGCATAAAGTGCTTAAGAAAAGCCTTCAAGTCAAGGATCAAGGAGATGCAAGGATTACCAAGAATAAACCTTCGAGTTACAAGTAGTTTAAGTATCTAAAAAAAAATATTATACAAGTTAGTTTAAGATGAAGATACACTAAGGCTTATTTTACGAGTTGTGAGACCGCTCGACACAATGGCTTATTTTACGAGTTGTGAGACCGCTCGACACAATGGCTTATTTTACGAGTTGTGTACCGCTCTAAAATAAAAATAAAATAATGTAGATATAAATAGTGGTACCTAAATAAGCCAAAAAAAAAATTAATTTTGTGAAATACAAAACTTAAATCTAAATGGTTTTTACAAGAATAAAAAAAGGTCAAAAATAGAGCAGATATCTATACTTAATTTTAAGAAATTTTACCCGACAATTGCAAAACTCAAAAAGGAGGTTATGTGTTTTCTACAGGTTGCACTAGCTTTGGAAAAGTGTTGGTAGTGAGAAGTATTAGTATTTAGTGTAATGTAGATGTGTAGGAATGTATAAGCGTCCACAGGATACTCTCCTGTTTCTGCCGTGAAGTGTCCTAACAACCAACTTGGGAGTGTCCACGAATGGATTATCACATCAAGCGGCCGTTAGGTACGAATACCAGAGGGTAGACGTAGTGGTGTGCAAGTCTGTGGGATGCAGTGTAGGCGATGTTTTTGTAGAGAGTAAAGTATAATGTGAGATAAACGACTACGGGATATTGTCCAATAGCCGTCGTAGAGTAACCAATCTCCAACCTTGGCAGTGCCCACTAGTGGGTTAACACTCCAAGAGGCCGAAAGGGTGCCAATTATCTTTCGATAATGGAATGTGTGTGGGGGTGTAGAGTACCTAGATGAAGTTTAGTATAAAGAAGAGTCGAGTAAAAGTGTATGAAAAATAATAAAATGCTTACCAAATTAAAATCCAAATATACTCACTTGAGAAAGTGTAATTTAGAATTTAGGAAGATGAATATCTGAAAATCTGAGGGGTGGGTTAGTATAAAATTGGGCGCCAAACTGTAACAAATCAAACTTAAACCTAAGGGAAATAAAGATTATAAGTAGATTTGTACATTTTTAATTTAAATTAATAAAAAATACAAATAGTTTTATAAAAATTACCTATTTCACTAGAGTCCTTTAGTATCACAAACTGGGAGGAGGATATATTGTGAGGAGGGTTCTTAAGTCACACACACTGGGAGGAGGATATGTCGTGAGGAGGATCCGGTATGAGCGCCTTGTTGTCTATTGGTTGTAGTAAGACGAGCAGTGGAAACAGGAGGGACCCGACAAAACTCCGAAGCTCAATAGTAGGGCCGCAGCAGTAGTAGTATTGTTAGTGGAGGCTTTTCAGAAAAATAAAACAGCACCTCCATACATCAAATTACGTCGCTGTCCCTCTTCGTAGTTCCCTCTCGTAGTAGTCCCGCTTTCTGCGCTTCGTCCTCTATTTATACTAGTTTTTCAGCCGTTCCAGATCATTTTTAAATTTTAAATTTATATCCTCCAGTGGCCAGACACATGTAACCAGCCAGCACATATTATACAACCATGTGTGTGTAAAGAATTTAAAGATATAATTTAAAATTAAGAAGTAAACAATCATAGTTAATAAAATACAATATTCCAGCTAATAATATTGATAAAAATAATTTATAATAATTAAACCAAAAAGTAATTCTTTATAGACTAGTGAGAAACTCTATGGGAAAAAGAAAAGTAACTGACAGTTTGACAAATCTTGACATACATGTCACAACATAGAAAATTACAAAGATCAAATTTTATTTTATTACAGATATTAAAGAAATAGTTATTGTAACACGCAAATACTATATTTCCTTCCAGAAAATGAGTATGAAGGTACATAGAGAATGCTTAAATTTCAAGGTTAATGTTAACAAAATGTAAGTATAAAGAATAATCATTACACCATACACCAAAGGGAATCAGAAAATGTAATAACGATCAATCATGAAGAAAACTTTTGGGCTTTACTAATTTAATTCAGCGTGCAGGCATTGTCTCGTACGCTACATAATCTAATATTTACTTACTAATCTTTTATTTACGATTTTATCGTTGCCGTGGTGAATGGGTAATAAAGGAAACACCTTTAGTGTCAGGAATTCTTCTTTATCTTACGTGCGAAGATTAGTTCAGGGATAAAGAAATAAACAACTGGACAGGTTTTCCCACCTTCATTTTAAAATAGAGTAAACGTTTCACTTTTTCATTCCTATTTATCAGCAAATCAATAATAAATCATAGCAGAATGTAAAACTCCTTACGTTTTCAAACTTATGATTAATAGGCTCTTCTATTATGAGCAGACAATGGCAAACAATGGGTTATGAACAAGGAGCGTCTGTTTTGATTTACACAGAAAACATTATTTACTTCGGTATTGATTAGGAATTAATGGATTAGAATACGAAATATTATGTAACGAAATATCTGAAATACTTAATGTAGGTACGATTAAGTAGGAAAAGGCTCTCAAAATGGTGTTTTTTTTTTTATCTAGCGCTATTCTCTCACTGCTGATGAAATTGACCCGATGACGAATACCTCAATTTTTTAAGGGAAAAGGCCGGGTCATCACATTTTGGATAGATTAAATCAGTTCTTAGCTGAGGCTATGCCTGTAATTTATCCTGCTGCTGACACGCTTTGTTTAAAAACGAAGATATCTGAATCACTTACGGTTAGGTAAATGGAAAAAGCTTCGTGTAATACATCTGCTTAGACTCAATACCGATCCCGACATAGTATCTGTCTGTGTTCCCACTCAGTACCCGCAGCCTAGACTATTCGTTCGGTCTAAAAGAGACAATGGCCAGACTGGCCTGTATATTATCCGTAGCTTCTGCTGTAGGTATTACTGATAAGCTTGGCACGCATGGTAATATTCGTAGTATGACTGTTGTATATCGCTCCCTTGGGGTAGGCCTTGTGTAGCAAAGCCTGTTTTCACGCGGTTGTGTTACTATGTTTTGTGTTAATACTAGGTACAGAACAAACATAGCTATGTAGATACACATAACGTGTGGAATAAAGGTACTATGAGTGTTTACCGACATCAGGATAGCTTGATTCAAATAACAGTTCTTTAAATTTTAATAAAACAATACGTACACCTACTTTTGGAACATAATTTTAACAAGGAGAAGGGTTTCTATTTAGGTAATACCTATCGTATTAATGACTATATCATGATATCCTTAGGTTAGGTATACTGAAATTTGAATGACACCAAAAGCAGACAGTTACTTATTCCATACCATTCAGACCAATACCTGTATAATTTTTGTACTAATCAACCATTTTACCTTTTTCCCGTTTTCTAAGTGCAGGCTGCATATGACAAACACGAGTGTTGACTAGTTTTTTAGAACATTATTAAGTACCTGAATGATAGCGGCTGTTAAAATGTTTTAATGTGTCACTAGTTTATTTAAAATATGGCTGTTTTCAAGGTGGACCGATGACCTTGTGAAGGCCGCGGGTATCCGCTGAATGTGGGAAGCACAAGACCGGTCGAAATAGAGGAGCCTGGGGGAGGCCTATGTCCAGCAATGGACGTCTTTCGGCTGAAATGATGATGATGATGATGGCTGTTTTCCAACCAACGCAAGCACTGAAACTTATTCCAACTTACTTTTTATGTACTAAACAAAGAAGAGCGTGAGGATGGGTTTCGACAGGTGGCGGTAGGTGCATGCAACCCTTCTTGTCGAAAGTAGTTACTGCCGGCTAGCGCGATGGCGTGAGTCTTCGTCACAGAAGTGGTGAACAATGTTTAAAATAAATGGCACTACTTAACGTAAAGTTGTACATTTGATTTGGCATGCGGACATCTGGGAAATTTCCATGGAATTCTCCAACAATCAAAGGGCGTCGACACCAATATGTAAAATCAAATAACAGTCCCAAATGGGTTAAGGGCATGAAAAGTGGGTTTCTTTTGTATGAAAAATAATATTTCTTGAGTTAATTTTAAACTCAGGACGAATACCTATTTATTATTGATTTATTTAATACTAGATACAGCCCGCGACTTCATCTGCATGGATTTTTTTGTTTTAACATAAAATATGTAGTACGGAATCGCATCACCCGCCTACGATATTGCTTCCATTTGAGGTTTTCTCTTAGCGTTTCTTCTGCTCTGGATTTTTTTGTTTTAGGGAAGTCATTTTATTTACTTTGTTGGGGCAATTTTTGTGTTAGAGTCCGTACGTATTTAGGTAATCCACTTTGTGTTTCTTGATGATGATGTAATACTTTCTGTCACTGTTGTTTAAATATCAGTAGTGGTACGAATTGGTGTGGGTAGGTACCGTAACTAAAAAGAGGAAATAAAAACTCTTCCACAAATAAAATAAAACGACCGAATTCTAAAATAAACACTACAAAGTAAAAATATCTAATGCAGTAGGTAAAAAGTGAATAGAATGTCCAAAATCACAAGAACGAAAACATCTAAATTCTGATTTCAAAGCAAATAAAACTATATCGCGTATTTGTTCAATATTATTATTTGGAGATTCGAAAAGACATAGAATACTTTTTGTTTCGAAATTTTAAAGTACGTGGATACTTTAAAATTCCCCAGTGAACGCAATATAACCGAAGTCACAAGCAACAAAATTAATTAATTGAAAAACTTGATAATTGTTTTATATGTTACTTATGCAAACTTTCACTTTTCATGCTAAATATTTTAGTTTTCTAGGTAAGTTGTGTGTACTTTGTTTAAACTTTTTTAATTATTATTTTTACAAAATACGTCCGATTCCCTCATCCCTGTTTGTTTGTGATTGTTTTTACTCTTTATTACATTTTATTTTAACAAAATTCAGTGAAAAAAAAATTAATAAAAAAAGATTAATGCAAATATATTATATAGTCGTTTTTTTTTTGTTTATCACATTATATCTGATCACTATATTTTTATTTACTTTATGAGCGTCGAAATCCAAACAAAATTCTGTGAAAAAAAAGACTGATGAATGATTATATATTTTATAAAATCGTTTTTTGTTTATCACATTGTATCTAATCACTATTTTATTTATTTGCTCGTACTTTAAGAGCGTTGAAATCAAAACTAAAAATGAGGGGGAAAAGTGGAATAATCCAAAATGAAAAGGGGACTTTCTGGATATTTTTAATATTAGAGTTCAGTTTTCCCCCTTGAGCGAGATTCTCTCATGGGGAATAATGGAATAACTTATAATGAAAAGGGCGCTTTCTGGATTTCTTTTATATTATATTAGATTTCAGTTTTCCCCCCTGATTGGGGGATTGTCTCGGGGGGGAATCGTAGAATTAGCCGAAAAATCGCGCGAAAAGTACATAAAAGCGTACAATTTGTTCAATGCATGGAGACATTCTAAAGGCGTCAAAACGTTTTCGAAGACTACAATGCAATGCAAATAAATACTTCACTGAACTCAGTACACTAATTTAATATATTATTTAGGCTGTTTTCTTGCTCCTAGCATTTTCCTCGCTGTAGTGAGGTGAAAAATTGTGTGTTTCGCTCGGCAGCAAAGTTATTCTGCGTCTCATACCTTTGAAATCCTAGCTACGCTCAGGATATTTTATATTTGAACCACTCGCTTCACTCATGGTTCAATCCTAGAATCCTTCGCTTGCCCAGCTTTCAAAACAAGTACTTACTCGCGCCAAAAAAAACTTTGCAGCCTTGCATAACAAATAAGTATTGTTCACGGCCAGTCTTTATCGTAGAAGTGTTGTTTTTCTTGTTTGTTTTTCTACTGTGTTTTGTTGTTGTGTAATTTAAATTGCCTCCTTCATGATTAACAATATACCTTTAGAAAAGGTCGTTCGACTTCAGTTGCGGTTGTTGCTCTGATTGCGTGCACTATGACACGTTTTTGCGTAAACCTCATCGTTTCAGTGTTCAAAACGAAGCTCTCAGCGTAATTAGTTCTTATTTACATAATAGGTTACGCTTGTTCTACCAGGTCAAAATGTCATTGTTTTTCAAAAACGAGCTGTTCGGGCAATTTACCAGCTCAGTGCTAGATTCTCTGTGAGATTTTTTAAAAGCATTGGTATTCTCACGGTGGGACGAGTCATCACAATTCATTTTTGCCAACATCTTATATATTAGACAAAATATACACTAATAAACTAATTAAAAGAAAAATTAAAAATACCCCCGACACGACAAATATCGCGTACGGTAGGTTTGTCAATTAAAATAGCTCAATACAAGTATCAATACATATTACTATGAGGTAGGTAGGTACCTCCCACAATTAAAAAAATAAAACTTTTTACCGACTTCAAGAACAAAAAACACTTCAAAGTGCTTAGAGCTCTAGTTTCGGTAATTTATTGTTAACGACTTCCCAAATTAAAGTTATTCGCACTTTGTAGTGTTTCTGATGGAATTCGGTTATAGTGTTTTGTAGATACTTACTAAGTTTTTTTTAACGATGGGACATAATACTGTATTCAGTGGGGTGTAATTTTAATGTTTTTTTTGGAGTAAACAGAGGTATAAATCAAAATGTGTTAGTTTTCGTTATGGGCATGATCTTCATAGTTTTCGAAAGCGCGTCGGCGCCGAAAATCAGGAAATCAAATTCCAAAAGGGCTGCCACAATCACAAGGGGATCTCGGTAAATTTCATACGGGCAACTGTATGTAGGAGCTTTTTCGAAGGGCAAACAACTTTTCTAACATCGTTTTAATTGTCACAGCGCTCTTAATTGTTGTTTCTTCTTCAGCATGATAGTGCCGGGTTCCCACGGGCCGTTAACTAAAAGAAGACCTGACGCGATCCATGGCGAGCAAGCTGTAGTTTTATTCAGTGGTCAACATTTTAAATACGGTTGAATGTAAAACTTTCTTTGAAATGACCTTTTAAATACGGTTGAATGTAAAACTTTCTTTGAAGAATTTAGGTAAGAACATCACTAAAATCGTTGGTAAAATTTTCAAATCAAAACTCTGTGGGTAATTTTGTGTTACCTAGTTTTTAACTTTGGGTAGGTAAGTGCGGTATGGTAGATCGGTCTCTATAGGATTGTGATTATACGATGTTTTATCGTTCTATTGCGTTAATTTCAAATAATGGGTGAATACGCTGCAATTGATCCAAGGGTCCAATGTACTTACCCTTTCAAATGAATAGAACAATTGTTGATAAAAAATAAACACGAATGCTAACAACGGGTCCTCAGTCACTATAATTGGAAGCGACATGATAGGCACACAGACAAGGGTTAAAATCCACAAAATGTAACTACAGGCCTTGTCGAGGGTTCCACAAACTTAACAAAAAACCCAGCGGGAAACGCACGTATGTTTGTCACACTTGACGCGAAGTCGGCTTACACTTGCGGCGCAAGAAATGTATGCGTTAACTTAATTATGTATAAAGAAGTAAATGTAGGGTAGTGATTGGAGGGAGGACTCTTAGGTTGATGTTAAAATTTATTTAGCGATTTATGATCTTCAATATTTCATTTTCTTGTACAGAATTTATTTTATGAAAATGATCATAGAGGAATTTTGTCAGAGCAATAATTAAGCAGACGGGATATTTTTTATTACCTACCTTTGAAGTTAAAAACGTTTTCTTTTGCTTTTATTCTAATAAGTTTTTCTACGAAATGCTACGTAGTGCTCATAAATATATCAAAGAATCATATAAGATGTGTTTAACACCAAAGTTTAGCTATTATTCGTTTATTTTCGAGCTAGCTGGCTTGTTTGCGAATAGAAATGATTTATTGCTGACATCCTCGCAAGCCAAGCACGAGTTTCCTGCCAATTTTCCGATAAAAATGTTGATAGCCGCGTAAAGAGTAATGGAAATTGCCTGTTACCAGTAATTTACAAGATAATAATATTAATCAACTTTTATCTAAATGGAGTATAGATAAGACTTTTTATCTATATATACGGTTCGTGCTTGAAAATTATTTTAGTATTTTATACGTCTAGCTGAAAAGTAACAGTAAAAAAAAAAAATGACGGTGGTGGAATAGATAAATGTTTTATCCCTTTTTGAAATAGAATTGTTTATTATTAAACGACTTTTTAGTGCCTCACATTTTGTTTTTATTCGTAAGTATATGTTACAAAAAGGTATTTTAATTACAGTTTTGTTAAATCCTGAAATACATTCGTTGTTTTAATAAAAAAGTATGCCAAATTATGCCTTTACACAAGTTGTACAAAAACTGTAAAAACATGTAGGTGTAGTAATAATTTTCTGTCATGTCGAGTAACAGTTTCGAACGCAGTTATCGCTATGCATTGCATGCTACGTCTAGATTGTTTTTCAAAAAACCTCGCTGGTTCAACAGCAACACGTGCTCTCGTTTATCTCGGTAACAAAACGTGGTAGTGTTTGGTTTTGTGCACTACCTATTAACTGATAATAGAAGGGGTTTTTACCGTGTAAACCGTGCAGCTGGTATTGAGGCTCAATAATATGTCCTAAGAAAGAAGAAAAGAAAAATGAAATATTGCCATGTCTACATACATAATAATATTTTCCCAAAAATATAACAATGTGGAAGAGCCCGGCCGGTTGCAAACCAAACAAACATACCGTGTTAGGAAATGTATTTTTGTGTGCAAGAGTACTAACGTCTAAAATGACGTTATTCCACAATATAGGAAGGTATAGGTAGTCAGTGCTGTTCTATAACTACTAATTTCTTTGGTGATGTTATAGTGGATAACCCAGGTTTCTCAAATTTTCCGAACGGAAAAACTAACCCAAAAACAGAATATGTATATGGATGGAATATCAAGCTCCTCAAACCCGTTTTTTTTTTTGAAAAATAGACTGTGTGGGTGAAAAACCACGTCCTGTGAACAAAGCGCAGTTTATTGGGGTGTAGTCGTGTGCACTTGCGAGCTCTGATTTAAGTGGCTTTGAGCACTAACTGCACCGGCGCCGGCTCTATTCTTCTAAATTTTTGCGAAATGTGCTCGACACTCTGTTTATTTTACGAGTTCGTTAGTTGGGTTCAAAAATATGTTTTTCGGGAAGTTATGTTTTAACGGATGTTTGACTCCTAAACAAAAATAAATATTAATTTCAGCAAGCAGTTTGTTTAAAGAATGATTCTGGTATTGCTATTGATGGTTTCTTGCGTGATATTTCTTGATGTATACGTAAGTCAAATTTTACAGAACTACAACCTTCTTTTGGCAGCCCTGAATGAATCTGTGGCGGTATTTACACTGCCACATGCGAACTACGCATCACACTAACGTCAAGCCGTGAAAGCAGAGTTTACCGCGCAAGTAGCATATACATATATGTATACGAACATCAATCGTTGGGCAGTAGCCCACCACACTCGTAATCCGTCTCGGAATCTACCTTTTCTATAGAAAATTTGTAAACTTTACACCCTATTCCTCACAATCTCCCACAAAGGTTCATTGCAAAACTAAACTTCTCCAATAAAAATGTAAGAACTAAGAAATTCTTAATTACACCAAATTCAAGTAGGTACCTATATAAGAGCTGACACGTAGTACGGAGGTAATTATGTTTTAGTGGCCTCCAGTTTACGAGTCGTCGGGGACTCGTCCGGCAGTCGCAGTCGGCGCGCTGTCGTACGCATCGGTCCTTACAACTCTGTGCTCAGCTTTATGTGTTCTTTGTGATGCGCACTTTATATTGCTGGGTTTGTTTTGTTTTTAGAAATATAGTTGAGGACGCGGAGTGCGTAGGATGCTGGTTTTTGAGATACAATTTTTTCGGCTGTGTTTTGTTCGGCTCTGTTTGAGTATCTCTTGTTTGTTGTCGAATGAACTGGGTTGTCAAATACAAAGTTATTTCAAGACCAGGGCTATTTGTACCTACAGTTTTACAAGCCTCGCATATTGTAAAATATTTGCATGCTTGTAGATTGTTATGCAGTAAGGGACACGTGGCTATGTTGTAACAGGCGCATGGGTCGATCCGTACCTTACCGCTTGCCAGGGTTGATTGCCGGGGTCATTCGTGAATATTTGACAGTCGTTACGGTTCGTCAGAAGCCCGAAAGTATGACAACTAGTCATACCAGGGGGTGTCGTATTAACCAGCAACTGGGTTCATCATGTATTTGTGCTTTAAATCTATCACAAGTAGTACACAAAGCAATTTTATTTAATTGTGTAGCAGCTACATAATTAAATACAGACAGAATATTTGTGGAAAGTCCCCACGTGTTACTAATATTCGTCGTATTTATTGTTGTTTCTTGAAAATATTCCTGTTTTTGATACAAAAAAGACTTATCAATGAGTAGAGTAACTATTCACGCATAATTTGGTGTAAAAAAAAAAAATTGAAAAGGATTTTTGTAGGAAAATAAATTTTGTATGACTGTAAATCCGTGACATTTTGCGGAACATATATTATGTTTTTTTGCTAGGTATCAACACAAGCTACAACTCCCTACAATATGTCGTACTATTTACTGGACACCCTGTAAATTTGTATCATAGATCATCATCATCATTTCAGCCGAAAGACGTCCACTGCTGGACATAGGCCTCCCCCAGGTGTGTGGTGATGTGTATCATAGATATACATATATAAAATGGCCTTAACACGGCAATTGTGGTCAAGGTCACCTCGGTACCGTGTGTCAATTTGCTTAACACTAAATTTTCCTGAACTTTTATAAACCTGCCTTTATTAAAGTTCGTTAAATATGCTCGACGAACTATTGCGTCGGTATTACCTCATTATTTTTCTCAGTTTTCCTCTAAGCTAGTAGTTACGGTTCCCCGGGGTGCTATCCCTGCCTACATTAGCCGTACCCTGGCCTGTTTGGTCGGGATAACGTGAATGAATTGGTAATACCGTCCGTATTACCGCTCAATGCGTTCGGTTGGCAGGGGACCGGAATATAGTTCTGTTGATGATCTGGTGTAGATGGGAAGTAATAAAAGGGTTTTGTGAGATGTTAATATTATGATAGAATGGTGTAGCTACCGAAGATGGTGGTTTGCAGGAAAATATTTTTTGATATTCAGTTTCTGTGAAACCACAATTTTGCTGGACTAACAATAATGTTTTTCTCAAAAATGCCCAGTTGGTGGGTAACAATACACAATAAAATAAAACAAAAGAAAAAAATCAGGCCAGAATTGAAGTTGGTACCATCACGTCAATCGTCATCGTCAGTTAACGATAATTATTTCTTATAAAATGCACTCAAAGCGTCCAAATTGCTGTGAGTAATTAAAGACCAATCCACAATTAGACATTTCTACGAAATAGTGCTTTCAGATAGAGAGTCAATTAATATTCTATTAAGGAAACTTGGAAATTAACCATTATTTGAATCACTCTGAATTTATTGCACAAACAAAAATAAAATGAATTTTAATTCTTTGCTGATGTGCTCTCTACTGTATTTGTTGGTGAGCACTCCAACTGATCTCATTTTCGTGAAGATACTAAACATACTTTGCTCATCACCTACTAATAGAAAGGAAGTAGGAAAAAAAAAGAAGAAATTTGAGTATTTTTTCTGTCAGTAGCATATCGGAAACACGTCATATTAAAAAAAGAAAAAAAAAAAGGCTTGATGGAGTTAACACTTCCCATCTAACTACCCCTGAGAGTGAACGGTGGAACAAAATCAGTGGACAAAGTCTTTTTCAAAGTCCAGAGATAATCTTGGTCAGACCATACGAGGACCGTGTAGATAAGCGTTTGAAATGGTCTTTTGTGGAAGAACCATACAGATTTCAGTGGACCTGCACCCTAATTGCGTAACTCACTATTAATTATAATTCTGTTTCAATTTGACAGTTCAACAATATTCATTGCGTTATTTACGTTGTTGAGCAGACACATTTTTCGAACATTTGAAGCACTGGTTTAACAATCTGTTCCAAAACGAAACAGATTATGATTAATCGTGAGTTACGCAATTAAGGTGCTGTTCAGACAGTGCAAGAATTTGTCAGTAATCGTGTTGCTTAACGACTTGACGAACCAAAGAAAGGACATTTTGGGTGATCCGCATAAAGTAATCAAACTTACTGAGAAAAATTAAAGTCACGTAGTCCAGCCATTCAAAATAATTAAAGTAATATTCATGTAATTTTGTTTAAAATATTTATCAATGTCAGAGTGTAAAATGGTATATTTTAATAATAATTTGCTTGATTAATAAAATTAAAAGTTTTTCGGTTTTATCGAAAGGTTTGTCTCAATGTGCTGCAGTGCAACCCTCCTATCTATATCTATATCTATTCTATACATATAATAAATCTGTAAAGGAACTTTTTCTGTACATTTAAAATATTTCGAAAATAATTGCTTGGGGTGGTAAGGGATAATCAACAGATGACATTTTAACCCTTATCAACATTTTTGTCTGTAGCTCGGTTTTTCAGTTTCTATGTTGAATAGATCAAGTATCACGTCAAAAGAACGAAACTTATATGGTTATCTTTCATACTCAAATATTGTTTATAACTCAGAGTTTATATTAGTCTTTGTTTCATCGCAATCGCTTCGGTCAACCTATCTAAATAATTTAAAGTGTTCAAGAAGAATTTATTTACGCAAAATGTTGAAACACTTAGCGACATCTATTGGCGTGAAACGGTACTAACGAATCTATATACATATAATAAATCTGTAAAGGAACTTTTTCTGTACATTTAAAATATTTCGAAAATAATTGCTTGGGGTGGTAAGGGATAATCAACAGATGACATTTTAACCCTTATCAAAATTTTTGTCTGTAGCTCGGTTTTTCAGTTTCTATGTTGAATAGATCAAGTATCACGTCAAAAGAACGAAACTAATATGGTTATCTTTCACACTCAAATATTGTTTATAACTCAGAGTTTATATTAGTCTTTGTTTCATCGCAATCGCTTCGGTCAACCTATCTAAATAATTTAAAGTGTTCAAGAAGAATTTATTTACGTAAATGTTGAAACACTTAGCGACATCTATTGGCGTGAAACGGTACTAACGAATACTTAATATTAACACGTCATTCTCATTTAAGTTACTTACTGTGTCTGTGTTATTTCAAAAAGTAATGATACTGATTACTAAAATCCCTTTCCGTTGGTGGTTGATTCCCACGAATCAAAAAAGCTAAAAGAATTTCAAATAAAAAGTTGTGATAATATTAACTGACGTGGTGTTCTGAGTCATATACCTAGAATGCAATGTTAGATAAATATTTATTAGTTTTATCAATCAAATTAATACAAATAGAGGGGAAGAAATCTCATTTTTAATTATTGTGATAAAAGTCTTAGTAGCGCCATCTAGCATAATGTAGCAAAATTAGAGCGGCTAGAGGAACATCTCCATAGAAATTCTTAATCTCTAGCGTCAGTAACGCCATCTAGGTTTGGATAGCAAACATGCAAAGACAACAACTTGATTTCGCGCGAAATTTGATAATGTTAAATTTAAATGCGTGTTTACAGCATTACTCGATTCAAATAATGGGAGTTTTGGGAGTAAAGAGTTGTAAATACTTATGTGCTAATTTTCGTGATGTTAGTTTTCGAGGTGCGGAGGGGTTCAAGCGAGGTCGGATGGTGAAAGTCAGGAAAAAAAATCCAAAATTGTGACCATAACTACTGGTGGATTTGAGTAAATAGATAGGTTTTCACACGGGCAACTGTAGTTATGTCGATGCTCTTCCGAGCAACATCGCTTACAGAGAAGCATTTTCTTAGTTAAAACAAGTTTAAAAATGTATTTATTTATCCATTTGGCATCTCCGACAAAGGATACATTACCTACACAGGAACAATAGAAATCACAATAGTAAAATATTGACAATTTTAAAGTCGCTTCTTTAAATATAATTATTTATTGGTCTACAAATAAATGTATGGCTGAACAAAAGAAACACTGAAACATTTTTGATTACAATTTACAATAAAAAGGCATCGCAACTGAGAGTCGCGGAGGATCGCTCTGTTACGTCCATTATCCTCGGGGTCGGGCTCTCTCTCTTCCTGCTGCCTGCGTCAGCAGCGGGGAGAGAGGTGGGGGCGCGCGCGGTATGGCACTACGTAGCAACAACATCGTACCTACTTACTATGTTCATAGAAAACCCGTGCTATACAATCAAAATAGTTTTTTTTTGCCTGGTTTGGTTTTTTTTTCAACAGCGCTTTTAATGTGGATAATGACCGACGTTACGGGGCGTAGGTAATGGTAACATTCGCAGCGAGCATGTCTTTACGCCGTGTGCTAAAATCAGTGTTGCTCGCTCGCATGTTTTGCCGTAGGTACTACTGACTGCACGAATACTTGCTTGGTAACATATTAGGTGCATTTTGACCCGTGACGCCGGTCAGTATCCACCTTTACAGCGTGATCTTTCTTCATCGTGATAACGCCATGGTCCCACGGGCCGTTAACTGACAGGTGGCGTCAGGTGTTACTGCACTGCTACCTGTCGAGGCCTATCGCAGTCCGTACAGAGCATTCCCACTGCTGTGGTTTTATTCAGTGGTCAACGTTTGATAAACAAAGCTAAAAGACACGCGCCTGTACGGGCCGAGATAGGCGCCCGCCCCCGCGTGGAATAATGCTTCAGCACACTCAACCAGACGCGCAGTCGATTTATTGAGTAAGTACAGTAAAAGCTCCTTATTCGTGCTTCCTTCATTCGCGTTTTCACTATTCGCGGATTAAAAAAATGCGACCCAATTCCTATATCCGCGGCTAAAGATTTATTTATTTGCGGGTCTAATCGGTACATCGGTACATACATATTAACAAATAACAAAAAGGATTCCAATAGGTATCCAACCCAATATCCTTTGTAAACGCGTCGTCAGATGGACTATAAAAAAGTGAAATAGACCTTATTACAACTTCGCCAAAAGTACATTGTCAAATGATATCGCCGCTGTATTGGTTCGACATTGGTTGACATCTACAATAGCCGCCTTCGCCGCGGTCGGTGTTTTTAACCGACTTCAAAAAGAAGGAGGTTATCAATTCGTCATGTTTATATTTTTAATGTATGTTCATTCAGGCATAACTCCGTCGTATATAGACGGATTTGCGAAATTCTTTTTTTTTTCGAAAGGGGTTTACTCCGAAATGGTCCCATTGAAATTTTATATAGACAGGGCCCGATCTAGCTATTTAGCCGCTCCGGGCAAAAATAACATTCGCCGCCCTTTGCACTAACACCATCAAAGATGGTATGACCATAATTATGTGATATTCTTTTAACTATATAATATTCACATACGTTAGTCTACTACGGCTTCTGAACAAGTACCTATACAAAAAGTATGTTTGTAAGTATACATTTTGCCGCCGCTCATTTTTGCCGCTCTGAGCATTTGCCCGGCTTGCCCCCCCTTAGATTGGGCCCTGCATATAGATCTGATGATGCGTTTCGGAAACAGACAACGGAACTCTTCAAAAAATTACAGCAAATCAATCGCGAATGTTGCTATCACATAAATAAGTATGCATTGTTTTGACCCAAAGAATGATGAAATTTCGAATTGGTGTATGGTAGGTAACAAAAAAGTGAAAAATAAAAACTTTTTTCAAAAAAATAACAACCGACTTCCAAAAAACACTACAAAGTGCAAACTAACTTTAATTTCGGAAGTCGGTGACGTTGGATGTGTATTTTAATTATTTGTCACCGCCTTCCGAAATTAAAGTTATTTTGCACTTTGTAGTGTTTTTTGGAAGTCGGTTGGTATTTTTTTGAAAAAAGTTTTTTGAGAATGTAAACAAACATAATGAAACCAACCTCATCACCATAAAGTATATTTATATATCATCATCATCATCATTTCAGCTGAAAGACGTCCACTGCTGGACATAGGCCTCCCCCACATTTATAAATGCTGCGACTTAATAGACATTCCATCCTTTGGTACGAGCCGCTTTGCGTGTTTTACCTATTGTTTCATCTTTCCATTTATTGCAAAATGTTGAAATTTTTTTTTTTACTTAACCTTTCAAACCCCACTTACGCCCCGTCGGAAAAGTGACGTCCGTACACCAAAGGCCCGACGTCATTTGACACTTGAGATTTTTTCGTTCGGCGAGCAAAAAAAACGTCCGTGTCGATTTTTTGTTGCCTCCAGCTACTTAGAGATAAGTTTTATGGCTTCCTGAATAGGCAAGCCATAACATAAACATTGTGAGTCGTTCTAAAATACGTTGTAGTTTATTATAAACAATGGAAATTAGAGACAATGACTGAGCATGTCTTTGTTCCCGTTTGTTGTTGATTTGTCATAGAACTGCTGTCTCAATTTGCTCGAAATTTTGGATGTTACTTATTGAATAGACTAATAATCGAACAGCAGTATTTTTTTGGGAATCCTACTCAACATTTTCGTAATATTTAAACTCAAACTTCATATCGCGCGGAGGTCAACGCCCGTGTTGTGCACTCGAACATTCAAAGGGTTTATATAACAAATTTTCTCATTACATAGAATGAGATTCTTATTCTAATAAGAAAATACATTGTTTACATACCATTTTATACACCAGGATCCACATAATTCACCATGAATCACTCAAAATAAACACAATTCTCATATCACTGCACATTGTTCACAAAGGTTTGTTTACGTTTCATATAAGTTTTTATGATGCTATTTGATACAAATATTACCTAAAACGATGTAATAACTACTTCTAAATGAATATTTATCCACTTATCGTCGAAAACACACAAATAATAAGAAAAAACACTATAAAACTAGAGAGCATACCACGAAAAAGTACCGATGACCAACGAGTTCGAAACGTCACTTTCAACTTTTTTTTTTCGTGTTACCAGATTATATTTTCCATAGAGATTTAGTTCAACAGACTGTGTGTGTAACTAGCATTACAGTAAAATTGTCACAGACGATATAGAACTTTATTTATATTCAAAAATAAGGCTAAAAACCGCCTGAACGGCGCGGTCGGGGATGCGACCACAAGGCTTTTGGGACTAAAAAATGGCGGTTCCGAATGCGACCAAATGTCGCTGAGCGGAAACGATTTTCGACGCGAAAAAATCTGTTTAACGCATAGAAATGCTTGATCGTTTACGCCTTGGAGAGTCGCTTGCATCCATATCACGCTCATACAATTAGTCAATATGGTCAAAAACTTCAATTAAATTGTTTTTTTTTGTCACTTAGGAACGTATCCCCTATAATCCCATATAAATTACCATTCCATAGTCACGGTTTCTGTATTCGCGGTAGGTATTTTACGGAACGTATACCTCGCGAATAAAGAGCTTTTACTGTACCTACGGCAGGTGCACATTTATTATAAAATGAGCCTCGACCAGGCGCTTTGATCTATATTTATTCTTAAAAATCTGAGTGAGACTTCGTCGCAATATCATTATAACCCCTAACGACGCCTGCAGGCCTAGACAAAACACCTTTCTGTTAACGTTCACGCTAAACTCTACGCCAGAATATATGGGAATGACATTACCGTGTCCTTTCCGCAGGTAATGTCATTCCCATACATTTTTTTTGGCGTACCGTTTAGCGTGAACGCCAAGAGTAATGTGTTTTGTCTCTAGGCTCTGGACTGCATTCGAAAGCTGTGGTAGATTCCTACCAGGATAGATCGGAAGATCGGAGGAGTGGTACCTACACCGTCAAAGCGACACATTATTGTTTTCCGACATGCACGCGAACGAAGTCGCGGGCACAGCTAGTTCACAATAAATATAATGCACTTTCTATCATGTCACTTGATAAATAAAGATATTTATTTATTTATCACAATTTGAAATAAATACTGTATCCATTTGCAAAGATGGTACAAAATTGCATGACACTCAGTGGCATGCCTAGGGGTCAAAATCAGGGCAAGCCGACAGATTTTTTACGATAAAAAAACAGCCAGGGGACTGGCTGATTTTCTCATGTTAGTTAGTGTTACTAACACCATTATCAGAATTTTGGTTAGAAAACCTTTAAATATGAGGATCGCCAAATACCTACAACAATTACGTACAGCAGTGCTATTCTGATAAAATCTCACCGTGAAAACGTTGGGCACGCCACGATTGCGGCGGTAAGTCCCCTCTTTGAGGAGTGGCTTGAGAGGCGGCATGGCATCTTTACCTTCCGCCTGACTCAGGTCCTCACCGGACACGGTTGTTTCGGGAGGTTCCTGTTTCGGAAAGGGCGGGAGGAAACGCCCGGGTGTTTCCACTGCGAAGATCGCCCTGAGGACACGGTGGAGCACACGGTGGCGGTCTGCCCGGCTTGGGCGGAGCACCGCCGTGTCCTCGTGGAGGCGATCGGCGGCGGCGATCTCTCGCGTCCGGCCCTGGTCCAGGCCATGGTACGGAGCGAGAGGGCATGGGGAGCCGTCACCTCCTTCAGCGAAGCAGTTATGCTCGCGAAGAGGGAGGCGGCGCACGTGAGGGAGAGGCAGCATATGCGCCCTCGCGACCCTAGCCGCCGCAGGATACGGAGACGCCCTGGGCGTCGGGAATCCCAGGCCGATTTCCGGCCACCGTAGGCATGAGCTTGCGGACGGCGAGTAATGGGTAGCTCGCTGTCCGGTAAGGACCAAGCCCAAGTCGACGGCGCGTTGTGTTCCACGGGCGCCTCAAAGAGATGTCAGCACAAAAAATACGAGCAATAATATGTTTACGCTTACCAACTTTTAATAGTGATTTTCTCCTCTTTGAATAATTGTAATCTTATTTTATTAAGAAAATAATATTTTGGAACCCACACTATAATGAAATACCTAAGTTATCTCAAGGTTGCTATCGCCATTTAAAAGAAAATCGCTTTTGAATTTGGCTATGTGTAAACATATTAATGCTTGTGACTGTACTACACATTTCACACATAAGTACGTAATTATGATAAGCGCCATCTGTATTTAATGAATGCGCCGCACAACCAGACCATTTCATCTTTTCATTCGCCATACAACATGCGAATTTTTTCAATTTAAATCCACTAGATGGTCTCCAAATGATCGATTTATTGTTCTATTGCCGTACGAATTTTATTTTAATGTCGATTGAAAATGTGAACATAAGATATTAGGTACCTCTTAATAAATATTTATACTTAATCTGTAATCTAATCTAATATCTGTAATAGCAGATTTTAAATCTACATTTCAAAACACCTACGAAGAACGTCTTCCATACGAACATTATTGTTGTTTAATTGTTTTATTTAATTGATTTGTAATTGGTTGGTTTGTTTTTCAGTGGTTTACCAAAACTAAAAGTGCCATGTAATCAACACTATTAATATGAGCTTAAACAAATTTTATCTTTTCATGGGACCAGCGAGGTAAGTTACTAAGTTTGTTATATATATTATAACAAACATATATATATGTATACATACTAAACAATCAAATGAGTAGGTACCTATTTAATCCGTTCACAAACACACTAGTGACCAAAAATTGGCTTCCGAGAGGAATACATAGTAACTCAATGTGTTTACATACCTTATCGACGACATTTTCCGAAATAATAGCATGATCAAAAACTCACAAAATCATAGCGAATGACATCGCCGCAATAACGATCACTTCATCACATCATTTATAATCAAACTAATTCATAACATCAACACCTGGAAAATACTGTTCTGGAAATATTGAGAATTTTATAATAATAACAATTTAGATCGCGTGCCATCGGTTTCGCAACTCACTTCATATGAGTTATAACACGGAGACACATTTGCGCGAACTTCAACTTATGCCTCTCAAAAAAGAAAAAAAACATTTATTTCAGATACAAAACCCTTAATTGAAAATATCTTTAAAAATTAAATTATTGAATAACAAATACAAAAAAATAATACAATATAAATACAACAAATTAAATAAATAAAAATCAAATTCTTAATCATCATACATAATCAACAACATATTCATTACTGTGTTCCCTTACGAGCGACACTATAATGTAACTTGCCTGTTACAGCAGTGTCGCATAGTCCAACCTACTTGCTACTCGTATCATACTCAGAACGGCATTGGAGCTGGCCCGCACTCTGCGCACAAGAGACGCGCAGCGCTTCCGCATGAGGGTCGCATGAAAACAGTCCGTGCGCGCCCATGGGAACATACCTGAAGCGCTGCAGTAGCGAGGCAGACCCAAAACCGCTCTGAAAGTTTTGTTAAATTGAATGCGGAGGGTGCTGTAGCTTTTCTGCGGGCCAGCATATTAGCTCTTTTAGATAAAGCCCTCCGTTCCCGTTTCATGTCAGCATGATCCCTGAGGTCAGCGGTGACTATATAGGGTGACTGGTAATTAGTGACCGACATTTAAACCACAAAATAAAGAGAGTACAGAAGGCAATCACATGTATGTACTTCGATTTTCATACCTACGCTCGGCGGTCGCGCTAGGGTTGTCAACTTTGGCTTATGCACAATAAACTATCGTGGTAGTGGCACTCGTATTAGGTTTTTGCCATGATCACAATGAATCACAACTCTAATAGTTATGATCGGCGGCGGGTGGCCCGGCCGGCTCGCCGAGCAGTTCTATCTTAACTATTTATATTGAGGAAGATGAGCGTATTTTTTAGCTTATAAGTACTACAATAAATACCTAATATAAATTGTAAAAATACTACAAGGCCACAAAGTCATTTTCGCTTACCCACAACTAACTAGGTATTCTGTGTTACGTTAAAACGAACCATCGAAACACGAGCAAATTACTAGGTACTCACCTCTCTGGTCAACTCAACAACTGGTAGCTTAAAAAAGACAATTCACAGTATTTAAACAACCGTCCACTGAACAGTTATAGTAACTTTTTTTGTTGCTCCGTTTTTGCATTTCACAGACGCGTGTCTCAGGGGCTGGCACTCGCGCTCGCACTGGTACCAACCGGTCCGAGATATCGTGTCCGTGAGCGTTGTCTATGTGTGCGTTGCTCGAGCGCACTTTGTATGTAGATTGCCTTCTGTACTCTCTGTATTTTGTGTTTAAACACATGATTGTACTCATCATTATGAACAACTTTTACTATGGGACCAAACCCGAAATCACGAAAAAAATCAGCTGTTTCCTACATTTTTGTTCGCATAACTCGTCAAAATGTAGGGAACACATCAGGTGTTCCCTACATTTTGACGAGTAGTAAAAGTTGTTCATAATGATGGGTTCAATCGTGTGTTTAAATGTCGGTCGCTAGTTACCAGTCACCCTATATATGCCCAAGGTATTTAAACTGATCTCTGATCTGACTGGGCTTTTAATTTCACACGAATCTGCGAAATTTAAACGTTTGTATATCAATTTGTAGGAAAACTCCCAGACAAAGAAAGGTATAGGTAAGCCCGATAAAAGCCGACCTTAAGTGTGAGTGAGACGGCACATTTCAACGCACTGAATGGCGCTAAAGCGAGATGGGTACCCGGGTTTGGCAAAACGCGGAATTTAAATTTTTCAAGATTACATTTATGAATGATTGAGTTCAATGAGTGCGTATATCTGACAACGCGGGAAAAGCGGGGATTTTGAATTCCTGTTATACCTATGACCTGAATGTTTGAGTTCGAGGTCATTGATTGATGTTTTTTTTTGTTTCTGAAGATATTTTTATTGTTATTAATTATAATTTTACTAGGGCAATCTAGGCTTTTCGGCTTCTACGAAAGTACCGCCGCTGATGACACTATATTTTTGTCTAAAATTGAGCTGCTATAAAAATAAAGGGTAAAACCGTTTAATATAAATTCCTAGGACTGTGGCGGTATCTACAACAACACATGCGAACTACGCATGACAACACATCAGACAAGCAAAGTTATCCGCGCAATTAGCTACATACAATATCCCGACATCGGGCGTCTTTCATTGTCTTCTATGAAGGCTGAAGAACTTTCTACCGTTCGTTCCTCATATCTCTATAAAAAATAAACAAAGTACTCACGTGATGGTGGGCGGAGGGTTGGCATGTACCAGGCAAGGTAGGACCACCTCACCACCTCTCCGTACTGTCGCCTCCCACTGTCCATGTGATACCCCGCGCGGAGCTGATGCCACGCTCATGGCTAGAACAGAAGTCATAGGATAAATCTGAATTGAATGACATTTTATAAATTAAAAGTTGCTGACAGTAGCCGTGTTGTAGGTAGTAGGTCGTATCCTTAATACATCTTAATAAAGCTTTGGTGTTCTAGGGAAGCGGTGGACGGTTACAAAATAATGGCTGTCCAGCGTTTTATGACACCATAATATCAAATAGTGGTGAAAACGACAGATTTTCATGACGGTCGTTATAAAATGACTGAACCGCTTTCCTAGGAAATATCCACTGCTGGTCAGATAGCAATATATTACTAGAAACCGCATTTAACCATTTTAAAATGGCTGCATACGCATGCCAAATGTTATTGTTAGTCGAGATTATAGCTATGTAAGACTTTTATCTTTCACTACCTTATCAGCGTTTTAATCTAGACTTGGTTTAATCAAATCAAATCAAATCAAATCAAAAGTCTTCAATCAATTCAAACTAGACTGAGAGTCAGCACTTCTTGAACGTCAAAATTACATAAGACAGTCTCCCAAAAACCCCCACCCTTCACCACTTCCTAGTGCTTTAGCTGGGAAGAAGAAGTTGCGCAACAAACTCCTTAATATTGATATTTTTATTTTGTACTAGCTTTTACCGGCTTCGCCCGCGCGGAACTTTCATCCCTATTTAACTCCCTTAGGGGTTGAATTTCGAAAAATCCTTCCTTATTCCTTGTCTACATTATAAAGGGAACCTCTGTGCAAAATTTCAGCTTTCTAGGTCCAAGGATTTGGGCTGGGCGTTGATGAGTCAGTGAGTCCGGACTTCTCTTTTTATTTATATAGACGATTTCCTCCAAAAAACTGTTCTGAATCCTGATAAAAATGGCATAAATAGGTAGTACTTACGAGCGACGTCAATATTAACTGGCGTACTTCTCCGCCTTTCACCAGTGAGAGAGTCAAGTACTGAGCACGAGTATTGTGCCCTGGAGTCTTCCACTTGAGCTGACCGGATGATCAGTCGCCATCCTTCATCAGCCAGAAGAGTGGTACCAGCTGCCGGAAACAAAAGACTTCAGTTGTACAGTCGAAAATACAGATATATTCAGCTACTTAAATGTGCAGAGGAGGAGTCAAGTCTATTATGTGCGATAGCAAATACAGGGTTACGTTTTTCACACGTTTCTATGTATCTACAATATTAAATATTATAAGGATGAGAAAAAAAACCCGACTGCGCCTGAAAAGTTCATAATAAAGCTCACGTTTTAAGCAGTCTAATGTAGTTGGTGACATCTAATCTGAGATTGAACTAAGAAAACTGCTCCGTAAAATACATTTTGAACTTTTTAGGTGCAGCCGGGTTTTTTCCAAATCAGTTTTAAATGTGTGTATATATAATACGCCTACAACTATCCAATAACAATAATTGTCGGCAGTGAATATATTTGTGCTGATATGTATACCTCTGTTGACTCTCCGTTGAATGTACAACTTAAAGGTCCCGCCATAAAAAAGGGAATCAGACTTAGACGATGTTTTAATGTTTCCCCCAAGTCTGAAGTTCCGTAGAATTTACGTGAAATTAAATTCGCTCTCCGAAGTAAACTTTTGGGAAAGATGGTTTATTGTAATGGTTGTGGACAGCGAGTTAGTTGAACGTGAGCAAAGCTCGAGTTCATATTTGAGATAAAATAAAAAAGAGAAGCCTAGAGTAAATCCTTGTTAGCACGCAGTTACTGATTTGAACTTCGTTCAACAAAATCGTCGGTTTGTACTCTAAAGAATGCTGAAGCATGAATCTTTGAACTATGTAACTAGATTACTGTGAAATATTATACCAGTTTTCTTTTCAATAGGTACCTACAGACCTTGATCTGTTATTAGAGTAGAGAGAGAATCATGAACGTTCATCAATTTGCAGAAAGCTTTCCTAGTATTTCAACGCCATTTATGTGTTAAACTGAGCTTACAATAAAACTTTCTGGAAACTTACGATTTCAAGTATCAGCGTTTTTGCTCTAGTAATCGCAGGCGCGACCACTGTCTAGGTTTATCTGCAAATAACCCCAGACCGGATAAAGAGCCATGGGGTCTTAATATTAGGAGTCTGGAATCTGCATTTGTGCCTGTTCTGATTATGTAGCACTTAAACATACTGTCCAAAGTTAGTTTGCTATAATTCCTACACTTCTGCCTAACTTTTCGGGGAACGCAAGCAAGATGTTATGTTACTTACACATATGATCAGTGGCGGGCAACACTGAGTCATCTCTATACCACGCTGCGACGGACGCATGTTCCCTCAGCGCAGCAGGCGCCACGCATGTGACGAGTGCAGGGCCACCTGCTTCCGAGGGCGTGGAGGTCACGTGCACCTGCCAGTCTTGCCAGACCACTGGAAACAAGAAGACAAAGGTTTTGTATAGTGAAAGTGTGTGTGGACATAACATAGTTTTTAGTTGGAAGCTCTGTACGTAGTTACGTTTATGTCCAGAATATACAAGATGATGCATTTCTTTCACCAGTAAATTGTCGCTAAAGGAGTACCATAAATGAAACTGGGTTATGAGTAAAATCATTCTACTCTGAATTTAAAACACCCTCTAAAACAAAATAAAAAGTAAAAGTATCAATTTCAAATCAATCAAAATATCGTTGTAACTGAAATAACTGCAAAAAAGCAGTAACTTTAAACCCGACTAATTAAGCGTAAAGCTCTGTAAGTCGAGCGTGCCGCACCGATGGGGCTTGAAGCGAAAAAGTATTTGCAAACGAATAAAGTCGTGATTTGCCAACGGTGAATAATTTCTCATTTTCTCATAATGTATTCGACACAAATTGTCGTCGTTTCTCTAGGACCCGCGGAGTACAGGATCGGATTTGGTTCGTTTTATACCGAGCTCAGAGTTTCCAGGGGTTTTCTCTTAGGTACTTAGTCATTACCTAGTTCATGTTTTAAAAAGACTGTGCTGTTAACTGACTGGAATAATCGTTATAATAAATCTATGTAACTTGTAAATTGAGTTTCAAACAAAAATAAGTTTTACAGATAGCCACCGAAAAAAGGAAATCATTTAAAAAATGAACCTTTCCATTCCACACCTAATACGGTTCTTGTGAAAGCGGGTGACCAAATAAAAACTCTGTGAATCAGCATTAGCCAGACGTTCCAAAACTTTTGCTAGCTTGTTATTTTTTTCAGAAAGTTTTTCTTGCATGCAGTGAAACTCAGTAGCAGATGCTTTAAAAAAATTGTTTCGTCCCCTTTATTAACTTGCTAACTTTCTAAGCTTTTTGCTCTTGGGAAATCTTCATCTTATATTAACGAAATAGTGGATAGCAAAATAAGTCAAGTTTCGTGTTCATTCTTATGGGGATACCAACATTGCCTAGCACACCAACCTTAATATTACCAATCCTAGTTATCTGGGATGTCAGATGACGCTAACTGGGCACATTGTGCCCTATTTGTACGGACTGTTTCGAGCCAATATTTTAACTGTTTGCACAGTTTGCGAAGCATTTGATGAAAAGCTTAGTTGAAACCTTACTAAAGGTAAGCTATTTCTGTTTTAGTTTATAAGTTTTGGATTCTACTTCAGATATTCAATTTGATCTTTTAGGACCATAAAATATCATAACAGTCTGGTGACCAATTCCCGTAGTTAAAAATGACTAAAATCTAGTCGCGATCTCAGTGACAAGCAATGTCAAAAACATGTAAAATATGTAGCAGGGGATTTAGAGGTATTTTCATTGATTTAAATAGTAAAGATACGGCCGTCCGAACATTTGACGGACGCGGTCGCCCTACAAATAACACTAACGCCATCTTTTAGGACTACGATGTCAATCGGCGTGTCTGCTCCTAGGCGTAACCTTGTAAGAGCGGGGTGTGGTATTTTTCGAGGTACAAAGAAATAAAATAAATACCTTATATTTTTCAAAATTAATATTTGTGTTTGTGTTATTAAATTTTCATTGGCCTTCGAATAAAACAATTTTTAAAAAATCTTGTTTTTTTTGGTAATCTGGACATATTTTCCATTTTGGATTCGTAGTGTTTTCTGACGTTGGACATTTTAATTTGCTTTTAATAAACAATAAAAATCAATTTTGTACAAAATTTAATCATAGAGTTATATTATTACATCTTTTCATTTCATCGGCTACAACGAGCGCCGCTGCAAAGTTATGTCGCGCTGTAACGCGGCTTCGCGGCGTCTTTGCCAAAGGTTGAGACAAATAAGAAAGAAAATTGTTTTAAATAATGTTAGAAGTCGATTTAATGACATATTTTTAACTTACCGGGGATATGAAATGTTATAATTTTTTTAATGTGCTTTTTGTCGTAGTTCACGCAACCCTTCACGGCACAACTTGACATTTTTGCTTGCAAAAATTTACGACCGCTCCGAAGACAGCCGATCGCGTTCTAGTTCACTTCGCTATAGGGAAGACCATTTTGGGACCAAGTTCGAGGCGTCATTGTAACGTGCGGTCCGCCCGTGTAAACGTTGTTAAAGTTATGGGTATTGCCCCCTCTGTTATTCTAACACAGCACAAATTCATACGCAGAATGTTTTTTTTTTTGGGTGGGAAATCATCAAATAACTTCTCCCGCTCTGGGTGCAGCAGGAGGGCGTGTCAGACTTTTACTGACTAACATCTCTTTGAGGCGCCCGTGGAACACAACGCGCCGTCGACTTGGGCTTGGTTCTTACCGGACAGCGAGCTACCCATTACGCGCCGTCCGCAAGCTCATGCCTACGGTGGCCGGAAATCGGCCTGGGATTCCCGACGCCCAGGGCGTCTCTGTATCCTGCGGCGGCTAGGGTCGCGAGGGCGCATAGACTGCCTCTCCCTCACGTGCACCGCCTCCCTCTTCGCGAGCATCACTCCTTCGCTGAAGGAGGTGACGGCTACCCATGCCCTCTCGCTCCGTACCATGGCCCGGACCAGGGCCGGACGCGAGAGTTCGCCGCCGCCGATCGCCTCCACGAGGACACGGCGGTGCTCCGCCCAAGCCGGGCAGACCGCCACCGTGTGCTCCACCGTGTCCTCAGGGCGATCTTCGCAGTGGAAATACCCGGGCGTTTCATCCCGTCCTATCCGAAACAGGAACCTCCCGAAACAACCGTGTCCGGTGAGGACCTGCGTCAGGTGGAAGGTGAGGACGCCATGCCGCCTCTCAAACCACTCCTCAAAGAGGGGACTTACCGCCGCAATCGTGGCGTGCCCAATACGCAGAAAGTGGATTCTATTTTCTTTCTTTTATTGCGCAAACTGACAGTCACATATGCAAACGTCTGCACGTTGTCAGCAGTACTTTTCAAGTAGATGCAAAGATGCAAGTTGCAAAGGTACTGAAACCTTGTACAGACGTCTGAGTATCTACGTCTACGTGTTACATATTTGAAAACGTCTTGCTAGTCGCTACTAGCAAGACGTGTTTGCAAATAGTGAGTAGCAAATAGTGACACGTGTTTCCGTTCTTTCGAGGCGAGTAAATCTGTCTGGACGTACAATATATGCTCAGAGTCGGTGTTGCAATTAGTTAATTGCAGCTCCTTAGAAGTATGTCAATGTTGCTGTTAATGAGGTTATGGTTTAAGGTTTTTGGGGAAATATGCGATGGTTAATGCACTTGGCAGATTTGTTGCTGAATTAATTTAAATACTAAAAAAGCTTTTTAATAAAAAAAATAAACCGCCGAAAAACCGAAAAGTAAAAAATAATAAACTAGCTTTATTAAAAAGTTTTTTTTTTAATTTTGTGTGGCTATAATCTACTAATTACTACATGCTTAATTTTTGATTTAATACACAACTCAGTATTAAAATCTGTTTAGTAAACAATCAATCATCCCCTGTTTTCTTACCCTTAGGGTTGGAATTTTTCTTCGAAATTTATATGGGACCAACTTCAAGGTAAACCCTTTCCAATAAAAAAAGAATTATCAAAATCCGACAACTCTGGAAAAAGTTATGCGTGGTCATACATAAAAAAAAAAAAAAAAAAAAAAAAATACACGTCGAATTGAGTAACCTCCTCCGTTTTTTCGTCGGTTCAAAAATAGGTTGCCTCAAAACCTTTGAATTGTTAAAGAATTATCGTTTTCTGGCCATCCGCACATCTGTGGTAACAAATTAATTTTGATAGTGCAATTATTTTCGGCAGTACATTTTAGGAGTTTGACCGTAACCTACCTAATTTCTTTATTCTCAAAAATAGGTTAGTATAAAATATATTTTACCTTACTACATAACCAAGATTCTTTCTTTAGCTAGTTACCTCATACTTCGGATCCTTTCATCTCGAAGTGTTATTTTATTGTAACAGCCGCCAGGCGTACCATACTTCCTTTTTACATAACAACTTTAGGTCCTATAAAGCTAACAGGCCGATTTCACATTCACGACACGACGACTATACGACGGCGATGTTGTTTCCCTAACGCGATCGATGGTAATCATGATCACATTCTTAGGAGATACAGAATTAAGTGTGCTTAACATAATTTGAAACACGTTTAGGGGATGCAAAATTTTCTAAATGTTTTCGGATATTGGAGCTTGATCAGATTAGGGGCGAATGATAACTTTGACAAAAAATGAGTTGGTAGCTAGTATCGGTATGTTGCGTAGTTCTACGCGTTTGTTTTTTTTTAATGACTTTTCGCAGGTCAGCTTATGAGGTTGGCGGCTACTTAGTCGGACTGCCTGTGGGTGCCTTAATAAATTAAGGCCCCCCGCCAGGGGCAAGCAGAGTCTACAGTGCAACTAGCATATTACGAGTATGTGCAACATCCCGACATCAATCATTTGGCAGTTGCCCACCAGACACAACATCCGCCTGGTCGTAGGATCCTCCCTTTTCCATGGAAGATGACTGAACTTTTCCTCATAATGTACCTAATTTGTTATACTTACTTTCTACTTTATATCGGAAGTTATTGTTTAATGTATTGTTATATTTATAAGTAGAGACACTAATAATAATATGGGTATTCTTATAAAATGATTGAATTAAACCAGAAAACTGCAGATTCAAACTGACAAACAGTGAACCCAATCCTCTGTTTGCCCCCCCCCCCCCCCCCCCCGATTGGGTTCCCGCATTGTCGTTGCGGGGGGGGCTCAGTAACCGTGGTCTCCCAGTCACGGTGAAGCGAACAGGAACCCAAAGGTGGGGCCGCTCGTCAGGGCCTTCAAGCCGATGACGTAGCGGCCACAAAGTAGGTTGCGGTGAGGTGCACCGCAACTGAGGTGGGTCGCGATGTCGAATGGGAGGCATCGCGGCTGAGGGTTACGGGCTGCGGTAGAGGAGGAGTGCCGGTGCTTCTGAGCAGCGCTCTTCCCTTCCGTGGCCTGGACGGGGCCGCCACCGTTTGAGGGAGGAAGAGGAGTGTCGGTATAGCATTGGCCGCTCTCCCTATCCCCTGCGGCCGAAAAGCTGTTGGGCGGGACAGCGCGTTGTGTTCCACATGCGCCGTCAGAGATGTCAGCAACAACTGGTTGGGTCCGCAAGGGCCAATGCCTGCCAGGGGTACGGGTTGTTTGAAAGAGACACAGTCGCCCCTGGCACACAGGCAACTGAGGGAACACGGGTGGGTTTTAGTCAGTAAAAGTCTGACACTCCCTCCTCTCTCTGTCCAGAGCGGGAGAAGTCATTCGATGATTTCCCACAACCCAAAAAAAAAAAACCTCTTTTTGTCAGTTTACTAATGTAACTACTAAAATCGGAAAGTTAAATAGAGATGCACCTCTGTTTAAGTTTCTGAGCACAGCAGAGAGCTAGGAAGAGCAAAAAACCTGAGAACACGAAACAGAATCATAATTCTCACTCAACATGCAAATAAAACCGTAACGGTCTTTGACAAACTTTTACTAACTTCAATAATAAAAGTATTCGTGTCACGAGCATAAAGTCGAGCACTATAAAGTGATTGCTCGCTTCGAGCATAACTCGAGCACTTTAAAGTGATTGTTATGAGAACAGGTTTAATGCTTAAGGATATGAAACTTCTTTTAACGTCCATAGCGGCTTTTGTTCTTACTTTCATTTTGAATTTTTTTATATCTATTTCCTAGACCTTTATTGTGAAGGTCTTTTCCGCGAAGTTAATGAATTATGTGAGTGATATCTGATATGACGTTCTTAATAATTGCAAAGTTTTTATATTATGCAGTAGACTTAAGTAGCTAGTTTGACCCAGCTATCTTACGAAATGGCAAAATGGCCATGACAAACTAAAATTACTTTTACCGTGTTCTCAATCGGCCCTGTAAACAGTTCAGACAATTCTTCTTATCATTGCAGATTACCGCCATCACCTTATAAATCTCTCACGTTTTTAATTAAAACGTTTACACTTATCACATTAGCTTATCCACAAAACGTAACTAATGACCATTATTTTAGTTTTCGTGGTCCAAGAAGTGTAAGGTGCGCGCGCAATTTACGCTTCCCTAAACCAAGCCTAAGATTTATTAAGAGAAATGTACATAAAATGCGGTTTGTTCGAGCGCCTTCGTTGAGGTCTGCAAATACTCGTAAAAGTGTCAGTACCCAAGGACCATTCACAATATTACAATGATTTACTGAAGGAAAAAAATGTCCAAATTGATCTGAGGCTTGCCATCTTCTTTGTCTTTAGGGGAAATGAGATTTAGTAGCTATAAGCTGAAGTATTAACTCAAATGTGAAAGGACAGTTTTATGTTTTGCGCTATTCATAATGGAAACAAGAAAAACCCATTAACTGGACCTCTTTCAAATTCAGTTACACGCACCCACGATTTTAGGGTAAGAGAATAATAATGAACCTTTTCATGTAATTGTAACCCTCTACGACGAGCTTATAAACAGGTAAACTCTGCGCACTGTGTATAAAACGTTATGAATGTGTAGCGAAACTTCCCTATCGAACATCTTGAACCTCTTTCAACTTAAATATAATTTAATTAGCTGTCTCTTCTGGCCCTTTGAGGCAGCAGCCGCCAAACTCGGGGACACTCGGAGGTAAATTTAGATGAAGTAAAACTTTAACAAATGCTCACACAATTTAATGAAAACTCTTACTGCTACGTGTTATTTACGGGCGTTTTGTTGAACTGACCGGCCGATTTTGAGGTTCATTTGTTTTTCTCTAGTTTACATACAACAAACAACTTAGTTTTGTGTGTTAACATGGTTATGGAACTTTATGTCAGCACTTATGATAGTTATAGTTACATTATCCAACAGGTCCCTTAGACACTTTACTCACTAGACGCTTTTAGTTTTTAATGGCTTATAAAGTAGGAAAACATAAATCCATGGAGTTTTGGGAAGCCATTAAGAATAAGTTTGTATATCTAAGTACCCAAAAATCTCAGCGACTACCCCTCAAAAACAGACATGTAGCAAATACAAAACTACAAAATTAATATAGCATAAAGTTTTGAATAACTGAAATGACCCCGATCCCCGTGAATTTCATCCCGTTCCGCGTCTTGCCCCTGTATACATATTTGATTCAATTAAGTCGTTCCGATCTGCCCCTACTGAATATTTTAGGTATGCCTCGATTAATACCATCTATGAACTAATCACATTTACAACTTCGTGAGGATAAGAGAGTTTCAGTGGATATTGACTGCTTTTTGTAAAGGGTTGTTGATGGTGATCAAGTATGTTTGTTAGAACTCATTCAGTTGGTTCTATGACCCAACGGAAAGTACATGTGAACTATTTTCGCTGAAATAGTGCCGCGGTTTCAAAACCACCGCGAGGCGCGTGCCGCTGTACATTGTCATCTGATAACGGTGAATCAATGTATAAGGAAAATTGTTGCTTCAAAAGTTTATGATCACAATTATAAAACCCTAGGTTTCTTTTTCGGAATACCGCCACTATTTGAGCGGATAGACTATAACCTTGAGCAATGTTAAAATAATTAATGCAAGATACTTATTTTTAACTATGCTAGTTGCACACAAGGAGTAGTAGAATGTAGACATAAATAAATAATCCCACTTCGTCCTTTGGCCTATCTGTGAAACCTTATACTTCTACTTAATTGCCGAAAGCATGCTAGACGCTCTAAATCGTTCGTTAGCGAATAAATTGGAAGCACTTCGAAGCAGCGCAGATCAGCAGTGAACTATCGGGCTGTCAATTATTTTAGCCGTAATTATACAATTAATGGGCGCGCCCACGGGATGGGTTGCAGAGATAGTTTTACTATACCTAGCTGAATTTTTGGCAAAGATGATAGACGTATTATATTAATGGATTATTAAAATTGGAATTGTTCAATTATGATGCTTCTGACATCAGATTTTGAACTAGTACTTCGCCCGCGTGAAATTTGTAGCTCATGTTACTGCGGAATAATGTACCTTTCCATAGGTGAAATAATGATTAAATTGGTTAAGTTGTGTATGAGTTTATTCATTACAAACAATCAAATCTTTCCTCTTTAATAAATATTAGTGTAGCTAAGCATTGTTAGCGAACCAAACGATAATGTGAATAAGATAGGCTAAACACGTTTTTCTAAAGCATGAAAAGAAGCAAGTAGGTACAAAAAACTAAGTTCGGTAGGCGGTGACATAAAATTAAAATACATATCCAACGTCACCGACTTCCGAACTTACGAGTACTTATTAAGGTTAAACACAGCAGGTTTATAATTTTTTCCTTTTCAGTTTTTTCGGCGATTTAATTTTTTTGTAAAAAAGTTTTTATTATAAAATTTTTTGTGGCTATAATCTACTAATTACTACATGCTTAATTTTTTATTACTTTTTTTAATACACAACTCAATATTAAAATCTGTGAGTTAACAATCAATCATCCCTGTTTTCCTACCCTTAGGTTTAGATTTTTTTTTCCAAATTTATATGGGACCAATTTCGGGGTATACCCTTTCCAATAAAAAAAGAATGATCAAAATCGAACTACTCTGTAAAAAGATATTTATGCGTGGTCATACATTCGTACCCTAAATCTTTCCCCCCCGAGTGGGTTCCCGCATTGTCGTTGCGGGGGGGCTTAGTAACCGTGGTCTCCCATCCACGGTGAAGCCAAGAGGAACCCAACGGTGGGGCCGCTCGTCAGGGCTTTTGCCTTCAAGCCATTGACGTAGCGGCCAAAAAGTAGGTTGCGGTGAGGTGCACCGCAACTGAGGTGGGCCGCGATGTCGAATGGGAGGCATCGCGGCTGAGGGTTACGGGCTGCGGTAGAGGAGGAGTGCCGGTGCTTCTGAGCAGCGCTCTTCCCTTCCGTGGCCTGGACGGGGCCGCCACCGTTTGATGGCGGACGCGGTGGGGCCGCAGGGGAAGAGGAGTGTCGGTATAGCGTTGGCCGCTCTCCCTATCCTCTGCGGCCGAAAAGTGGTAGACGGGACGGCGCGTTGTGTTCCACACGCGCGCCGTCAAAGATGTCAGCAACCACAGGTGGGGTCCGCAAGGGCCGATGCCTGCCAGGGGTGCGGGTTTGTTCGAAAGAGATACCACGGCCCCTGGCATACGGGCTACTGAGGGAACACGGGTGGGTTTTAGTCAGTAAAAGTCTGACACGCCCTCCTGCTCTACTCAGCAGGAGAAGTCATTTGATGATTTCCCACCCAAAAAAAAAAAAAAAAAAAAAAAAAAAAAAAAAAAAAAAAAAAAAAAAAAACCCTAAATCTTTCACGAAAGGAAAATTAACATAAATTCAATTAATTTAAGTCTTACATTTTTATAACCATATGTGCCCAAAGACATGCCTTTAAAGAATTAAAGCAGTTACTATAATAAAATAATAATAAGAAAAACGATTCACAAATTCATAAAGCCACCACAAATTATTTACAACGGGAAATCGGTGACCTTAATAACATAACCAGAGGTAATATAGCCCCTGCTTCATCAACAATAAGGCAGAAAGTGGTCTGCATCAAATGTAGGTATTACATTAGAGAATTATATGGAAAAAAGAATATTTAATAGAAATGTCTTTTCTGCGGCCAGTTCTGATTAGAAAACCTTTGCAAAATTATGTGTGCGTAAAATTAATTTAGATAAAAGCGGTTAAACAGATTTTATTTGATAAAAAAATCGTTTACAAGTGAGCCAAGTTCCATTGTTAGTTCCGTCAACTGGAAAGATTAAAATATAAGCGTGGCAACGCTTATATTTTAATGTTTTCTTTATTTTTTATGTTTTGGAGAATAAGATTTTTTTATTGGAGAATCCCGCACGAGATAATTTTCTTCTGAACCTTTTAAATAAGTAGTTGTTTTGGTAGCGTTGGGCTAGTCATGTTTAATTTTATTTGTAAGTTATACTTATAACTAGGTAAAGTATGTTTTACTTTCTTCATCTTTTGCTTTTACTTTCTTGCTCATTCTTAGTAGCTGGTACGAAAAATGTATCTTTCTATACCTATGCCATTTTAATTTATGTTATGAATCATCTTTTTAAGTCGTTTGTTTGATTCTATTTATATTCTACTGGAAAAAATTGCAAATATTCAGACACGATTTTAGTGAAGCAATAATTTTACATTCAATACCGATAGAGGCCAAATGTACATTTCAAGAAATTGACTTTCCATGTTACGGTTTAATCGATTTCAATTTTGAAATAAAAATTGTGCCGAACGGGGCGACCGGACCGTGTTGAATGGTCTTTATGACTGTCTGGCAAAAGAAACACTAAACTTTTATCTTTTCCTCGTATTTTTCCTTTATTTGACTTTCATTGCTGGTTAGTCATAAAACGACACTATTTCTTGTTTCTTTTCCCTTAGCCTGTTAATTCATTAAAGGCATAGTTTTTCATTTATTGCTGAGCGAGCTTTGTATAACTTCCGCAGTTTTATAAGCAAGATATAATTTTGAAACAGTACGATGTTGTTTCCCACCCAAATAAATAATTCTTGCCCAAATAAAACTGGGAAGAGTGTTGTTAAATTAGGCAGCAATCGCACAGCAAAAAGGTCAGTCGAAAAATTTGCATACACAAAACCTTTTTGCTTAATCACAAAGTACATTTGTATGCAGTCCCGACCGCCCCTTATCTCTGGGAGCGGAACCTGTAATGCAGTTGTCAGACTTAAATTATTGGTGGGACGTCCTAATGGACTGGCCCGATATACTCAGATTTACTCGCCGGTGGAACGGTGGAACTGTCCACTTCATGGATTATTGAGAGAAATTAGTTGATTGGTTTTGGGGCGGATTGCGGGAAGTGTGAAGGGACTTGCGTTAGGAAACGTTTCCAGTATACAGTTCTTAGTTTGCCCTGAAAAGGACAAGGAAGGGTATTCTTGAGGTTTAACTTACGGAAATAACAGCTTAGTGTAACAGGCAACAGAAAGACAATTACCGTATAGGATTTTAGGATTAAACTCAACTTTTGAACGAAGACACCACACAGTCAAAAAGCGATTCCTCCAAACAAAATCATGAAACTTATTTTATGTCGATTCGTCTCCCTTGCTTCCGCGTAATCTTCTGTATGAAATTTTCTAACAGCTTCCTTCCTAGGAATAGAAAGCTAGTATTTTCACATTTCACAGACTTTCAGGTAATATTCAATTCATGGTAGTTCCTGGTTATAAATAGCTGTGTCCTATCTTCCCCACTGGGTGTCGTAGGAGGCGTATGGATGTGGCCCGGGAGGATGAACAGCATCCATTTGTGACATTATAGCATTAAAATACGATTGCGGTAATTCTGTTTGATAGTTTTCGGGAAATAATGCACTGACGTATCATTTTTCGTTTTGTGTTTTAATCAGCTGGTATAAAATGTGTCTGCGGTGCGGTGTATTGTACACAAAATACCATTAATGGTTACTCAACCATGCTTCGTTAGTTACCTCCTCATCAAAGCTTTGGCCATGTATGATTTAACTTAAAACCAACTAAAAAAACAATTTACCACACAGTCTTGCCATTTTCAATAATTCATATTATTATAGTTTACAAAGTAAATAGGTATTCATATCATTGGATATTATAATATCTATGTAAAATAGTACATAATATTTAGCAAACAAGCAAACAAGAAATCAAGAGTCAGTGTGTTATTGGAACAGGTTAACCTCAAGCCTTTTTGTCTTCAGTGTAATCTTTAACAGTATAAAAGGCTTTCTGGCTTAGTGTCCGCTTTATAAAAGATTTGAATTTATTAAGGCTTAGTTCTTGAATGTGACTAGGAAGTTTATTATAAAACATATATACATTGGCATCTTAAAATTTTCATCATACATAATTTATTTGGTTTTTACGGACTGTACCCACCAAAAGGCACACGCCCTTAACGTATGGAACATAACATAATGTTTATAAATAAAATGCAATTATATCGAATATAAATATGGCCCCGCACCCTCCTCGATCAAGAGGCACATAAAAACCGCCATGGCTATAACGCTTTATAGCTTGTGGTATAAACACCAAGAACGCCTGATTTTTGCGTTCGTGATGGCAACGCGTGAGCGCTTCCATTTCGGGATTGGCTCGTTAGCGGCGCGCAGGGACGGACGGACTCCTATCTGAAAATAACCGAATATCCGCACAGTTGGTGCAAACTCTTTGATGTTGTGGAAATTATGTCGTCAACACATCATGACCATATTATTTTGTATACGTTGTTCAAATTCTCCGTCATTCCTCATATTTATAAACGCTGCTTAAAGTTATCTAATCATTGGTGGCTGTCTTACCATACATTTTTGACATTTAAACACCTCGTATCTTTAACCACCTTTTATAAATAAGGGGGCTAATGATTAGGTTTTAATAAACCGACTCCAGTTATATAGGTAGGTATCATGTAGGTAACAGTGCTTCGTAAATACAAACTGCCTTTGGAATTCTCATGTAAGAATACAATATTGAACTAAAACATTTAACATGACCAGTTTAATACATACATATATAGTAAACAGAACGGAACTGAAAATTGAAACATCTATTAATTCCTAACATTATCCGAACTGGCAAATAAATCCACCGAATCCGCTGTAACTTCACAGTTGCATAACATCGGTGACCTGTGATCGTCCGGTGTCCGGTCACACGAGAGCACATTGAGCCTCTATAACGTGGATATTCAACGAATCGGGGATTATCAGTCTAAACATTTGGAGTGGTTGAAATCGGGTACATAAATCTGCGTAACGTTAAATAGCTTGCTTTGTACTTAGATATTAATGAATATAGCCTTGTCGTGAGCTATAGTAATGTTACGAGGTTTAACAAAATGACAAAGGTCAAGCAGCAGTAGTCTCGTTGGCGTGGATGGGTTTGCTTAAAAAAAATGTAACCCTTCCTTTTGACTTTTCTGTAGTCGGGTAATAAAATGTTTGGCATACAATTACATAACTGCTGAAGTAACGTTTGAGAGAGAAATCGTTTGTTACAGACCTTAAATAATATTAAAAAAAGATACCAGATTATATGCACGTAACTAAAAAGTGTCGTTTGCGCGTCTGGAATATTATATAAGTTAACGAGAAGTAAAACAGTTAACTTACACGTGATCGTAATACGTAAGTTTACGTGAAACTAAGACTTGCTGCGCCCTGCGTTTTAACACGCATAAATCTCGGTACCGGAGTAAAAAAGTATCGTATGTCCCAATATAGGTCAAGGGCAACCCATGTTCCAAATCCCTACTATCCCTACTAATATTATAAATGCGAAAGTAACTCTGTCTGTCTGTCTGTCTGTCTGTTACGCTTACACGCCTTAACCGCTGAACCGATCGTCATGAAATTTGGCCGAGATATAGCCTGGGATATGGGTAAGGACATAGGCTACTTTTTTACGCGATAACCGACATCCACGCGGGCGGAGCCGCGGGCAAAAGCTAGTTTCATATAAATCCATTTCGTCGTTTTAGTGCCAAAGCCTAACAAAACATACAAAGATCTTACTTTCTCACTGTCATAATACTTTCGATTTATGATCCTCGAGAGGGACAAGGGCGGGACATGTAACCTGACGCTCATTGACGACCGGTAGCTTAGACAGCGGGTTGAGTTGGGGTGACCGAAAACAGACTTTGATACTTACGGTCTTACCTACTATATTTTCGGAATTTATCAATTATCGAAATAGGCAGTTAATTATGCTAGTGGTCCTGGTACAGAAACGGCATCGCTTAATATAGCAATTTTGGTGATTTCGTTTGAAAGACATTAGAATAATTGTTTCAAATTTGTCAGATGAACAGTCAAATAAACTAGGCCTTGCTATACTCGTATTATTACCAGCTAACTGGTTACTGTAATAATAAACCTCTCGCACGCCACTAATTAACAGCGCTACCATTAACGAAATTAATCACAACAGGTATTATTTATCACCTACCGATCCGTCACGTTTACCGGGAGGATATCCAAACTACGTCGCAGGCAGTAACTCAGCGGAGCACGTAAATCAATTGTCCGGTTGATTCACTGCTATATACCGCCTGCGGATCAGCGGGCCGGTATTATTGGCACGTTAGATACGTCTATATAGTTATCTGTGTGAGTACTTGCGTGTAAGCGGAATTTTAACAAATGTGTGGTAGGCTTTACACGTCAGTGGTCTTCAACGCATTGGAGAGGATGTTAGCCTATACTTTAATCTGACGATGGAACATTATGCGGTAGGAAGGTTATCTAATGGCTAATGGATATTCGCTTTTCAAGTATTTAATTAATTATCATCTATCCCCAATAAAATAACCCATTTTTTTGGGAAAACTACACCTGCCTCTATAAAATATAGCTAAGTGTATCAGCTTTCGTGGGTGCGAATTCCAAATCCATTCTTCTGATATAACGAAAATAGATCGAAGTTTTTCTTTTATCCCTACATGAATCCAATAATTCGTGATTCATCATTCTCCTGCAATTATCTCAATTTATTTGGAGTCGGAGAAACATGTCTTTTCTTCCACACTTCTCTATTAGTCGTCATCTCCATAGTCACAACCTTATCATCATTCACACAGTCCATCCATCGGTTCTTTGGCCTCCTCTCACTCTTATAGCCATCGACATTCATACTCAAAACTTTCCTTACGACATTTTCCTCATTCCTCCGTATGCTTATACTATGACAACCGATTTCCACACAACTTATCAGTTATCGGTGCCGCTTTCAGGCTTTCTCTTATGTACTCATTTTTTATTCTATCCATTCGTGAAATACCACACATCCCTCTTAAAATTCTCATCTCAGCTGCATACAATTGCCTTTCATTCATCCCTTTTGTGGCCCAACATTATGACCCATACAAGACGGCATACCTACCATGGTTTTATGTATCTTCCCCGTAAGTTTAAGGAGAATGTGGCAGTCGCAAATTGTTCCCGTGACCTGCCGTAATTTCGTTCATCCAGTGTTAATTTTGTGCTTAACCGTCCGATCAACTTCGCCATCGCTTTGCACGAGTGAACCGCGATGCCGAAAATCGGAGCAGACTGGGAGAAGAGCGCTATCAAGCAGAACATTTATTCAGTTTTGGTTCTGCTGATTTTAAAGCTAACGTTGTCCAGCTTCTGTTGCCACTTCTCCAATTTGCTCTGGATCTCAGATACATCTTTACCGACAAGAACTATGTCATTGGAAAACAACATGCACCAGGGTGCCACTTCCTGTACATCCGACTTCAGAGCGGCCATGATCAACAGGAAGAGGTAAGGACTTAAAACAGATTCCTGGTGCAACCCTACAGCCACATTTAACTCATCGGTATTACCAGCAGTCGACTGGACGTACTCGTAGGTACAAGATTGACTGTACATAGCAAGAATTAACTATACATACTTCCCGGGCAACCCTTTCTCTTTCAAGGCCCATCACAACACATTCTGAGGTAGCTTATCATACGCTTAGATCAATGAACACCATGTGCAAGTCCTTGTGTACAAGTCTGTACTTCTTGCACAATTAGCGGAGTGCAAAAGTGTGTTATGCTGTCGAGATTATGACATGTATAGTTTGTAGCATGTAACCTTCTTAGTAATTATAGATCATTGGTATAAAAAGGATCCAGGGGTCAGTTGAGCCGACAAGCGCATGTCATTATGTATATGAAAAAATATGAAATAATGTTATTATTTAATTCCTAAAATGATTTTTATAACAGATCCGACCCGGTAGTATGGGAACCAGGACTCCTTGTAATACACACTTCTTAGGAGGTGGGTTGCGGGTTCCTAACTTGGCAACTAATGTGACATCCGCAATATCGAGGTCAAAACAAAAATGTGGTGAAGAAAGTGTGACTACAAAGTGTTTGTACGTTAAGCAATTAACAAGAAAATGGTGGGCAGAGGAGCACAAAGAAGTCATTTTTTTGCAAATTACGGGGCCTTTGTAATTATTTTATTACATTTATTTAATTTCTTTAGTAATTCAGTTTTAATTTCAGATGCCAAATTCTTATTACTTAGAACAATTAAATCGTCTTAATTGCGGTCTTTTGAATGTTTTAATTAGATAATTATATTTGTTGCCATCAATTTGTGGTTAACACAATTTGGGCAATTTAAGTAATTTTCAAGTAAGTTTTGTAAGACAGATTGTCAATTCATTTTGAATCGTTATATTGATATTGTTTTGCAGCTTCTAATTTTAACTTATACAATGCTTAACTTGATTTATTAGTCTTGTTTCTTGGGGTTCTGCCATCGGGTTTTCTGTATTATGGCTCTCATTGAAGACGGCCAGGAACTTGGATCAAACTTAACTAAAGTAGGACCTCATCGGTAGCAACACCTGCTCACCAACTTTATTGTTATTTTCATGGCTGACAGTAGGTTTCTGACTGGCTTTTATTCCTGGTATCATGAGATCAATTCCCGCATGTGCAGAGTATATATCGGATTAAATTCCAGGTATTTTACACGTCAGATATGTGGTAGTGACACGTTCACGATACTGAATAAATTCATAGAGTCGGCAATTTTTTTAATAAAAACGACATAAATAATTATGTAACTGATGCTGAGCACACAGAGCTGGAATTCCTTTTCACTAAGCTCTTCTCAACCCTAATTTCATCCATAAATATTGTATAGGTGCAATATATAATATATTATATACGAGCTTGCCGTCGAAGTCGAAAGTGAGCGGATTTTGCATTAAGCACAATACCTATTCAGACCATTGAAAGCCTCAGATAATGACGATAGAGTATCAAAACGGTAGTCATGGAAAAACTAAGTATTATTTCAGAATTGGAGAAAACGGAACACTTAGGGTAATAGGTTATTACAACCATTACATTACCGTTCCGCCTGACATTAGAGTGTCATTCGTAGGTAACCGTATCCTTGGGTTAAACTCGAACAAATGAAGCCGCAGGTAATCGCGTCGTTTTGATGTGGGACAGAAAAGGCTACGTCTCACTAGTAATAACGTAACGTGATATAAGAATAAAGAATTATGGTAGATGATTTGAAAAAAATCCAAAGAAACCTTTTTTGTGATTTAGGATAACGGAGTTGCGACTAAGGCCAGGATATAAAAAGGTTACTTAGCATCATCATATCTATATAAAATGTAAACGGGACCATTTCGAACAAAAATTATTTTGCAAATCGACCTATATATGACGGAGTTATGTCTGAACATCCACCTTACTCTTAACCGTCAAAGAGTTGTACTTCCTTCATCAGCTCAGTGTCGTGAGATGATAATGACCATACGCTAATGTCTCAATAGCTTTAGAAATTATATGAAAAACATTGTTAATACCTATAACATTTGAGGGTTGCCCTCGATTTCCCTGGGATCCCATCATTATATCCTGACTTGATGCCAATGGGATAACCTCAGGAGTATATTCTTTCAAACAAAAAATTAAGAATTTTGTCAATCGGTCCATAAATGGGGGAGAAATCGGTGAACACACATTCAAAAAAATACATGCAGCCAAACATAGAACCTCCTCCTTTTTTGAAGTTGTTTAATTAGTTTTACTTTATAACTATGTCTCAAACTGTTACATGAGGTGGCTCCCAAACTAGGCGGTGTCCGTTTCTTGAGGATCTGAGTAATGATAGGTAGGTACCAATTTTTTTTTTCTGGTATTCATAAGGGAAAAAGTTATTAATTGGAAATTAATATCAAACTACCTTCCGCTCGCGGCTTCGCCCGCGTGGAAGTCGGCAGTTATCCCGCGGGAACGTACGTATGCAGCTACATAGAATCATCACCCCCTAGAAATACGTGCCATCTATGTGAAATCAATGAAACTGCTAAGATATTCTAACCGGAAAAAAATACGGATGACGCTCATGCCACCAGCCGCTAGGTAAATAATTGGATATAGCATCCTTATGAGATAGACATATTATTATGCCATCGCGGACTTTTCTGTAGACCTATATAAGATACACAATTCCACCATACATCATTTTGTTATATCTCAAAGGGTTTTTTTTTGGGTGGTAAATCTTCAAATGACTTCTCCTGCTTGGTAGAGCAGGAGGGCGTATCAGACTTTTACTGACTAAAACCCACCCGTGTTCCCTCAGTTGCCCGTGTGCTAGGGGCGGCGGTATCTCTTTCGAAAAACCCGCACCCCTGGCAGGCGTCGGCCCTTGCGGACCCCTCAGTCACCCTGCGACGGGTCAACACAGTGGCCATGCCGCCTACCACTTTTCGGCCGCAGGGGATAGGGAGAGCGGCCAACGCTATACTGGCACTCCTCTTCCCTTGCGGCCCCACCGCGTCCGCCATCAAACGGTGGCGGCCCCGTCCAGGCCACGGAAGGGAAGAGTGCTACACAAAAGTACCAGCACTCCTCCTCCGCCGCAGCCCGCAACCCTCAGCCGCGATGCCTCCCATTCGACATCGCGGCCCTCCTCAGTTGCGGTGCACCTCACCGCAACCTACTTTTTGGCCGCTACGTGGTCGGCTTTGAGGCAAAAGCCCTGACGAGCGGCTCCACCTTTGGGTTCCTCTTGGCTTCACCGTGTGTGGGACCACGGTTACTGAGCCCCCCCGCAACGACAATGCGGGAACCCAATCGGGGGAGAAAGGGTTTAGGCATCGTTTTCGTTGAAAGCTCCCAGACAGCTTATTTTTTTCCGATACCTCCAACAAATATCATTATATTTTATACAATGTATACAAAAACTGCACAAATTATTTTCTACGAAAACCTTCCTCAAGAATCACTCTATGCATTGGTGAAAACAGCATGAAAATCGGTGCAGTCATTTTTGAGTTTATCGCTAGAAGACAGACAGACAGATGCAGTGGAGGACTTTGTTTTCTAATATGTAGTAAAATCTAAATTAAAATTTAAAATGAGATAAAAAATAAAGTGATAACTCAAGTTGATATAGACAAAATAAAAATTTCAAATTGTATGAATCATAATAGGAACTTATATCGGTCAAGGTTTTAAACTAAAGCATAAATTACAAGGTGTGAATGTATTTGTATATGGAGCGTAGTGTGTATGTATGTGGCTGTCTGTCGTGCTGCTGAGTTTCCGAGTGTGAATTATGTTATGAGAAAGCTATCGGATTCATCGTATGAAAGACCTAAGAACCATTTTCTGACTACTGTTTTATACGCAGAGAGCTCGCCCATGTTTTGAGTCACAAGACTAAATACTGGTCATCTTGTTTATACCAATACAAAACTGTCTAGGTTACATCGTTTAGCTAGGAAAGTGGTGGTTCTTTGTGGTGGAATTTGGCAGACGCGAGTAATCTGCTTCGAGTATGCAGAATACGAGCAGACATGCAGCGTGCAAGCAGGCATGCAGCATGCAAGCAGGCATGCAGCATGCAAGCAAGCACGCAGCGTGCAAACAAGCATGCAACATGCAGCAAGCATAGTTTCTGTCACGGCTCCGGCGCTGCGGGGTTTGGGCGGCCCCTCGCGAGCTTATCGTCGCAGATGGTTTTAACGCTCACCACTGCAGCCTCGGCTTGCTCAGCCAGCGGCGGCTAGCCTCAGCCGCGTTGGTGGGCCTTTAAACCACCTGCACCTCAGCTCGCGGGCCGCCCCACCTCTCCGCGCCTACGCGGGCTTAAATTTCACTCTAGGGGTAAGGCAGACAAGACTGCGTGAAGTCGGTTTTGCAGCGATTCGTTTCTCAATAACTTCTGTAGCACAACATATTTACTTTTATGACACAATTTAATAATGAAAATGCTACCAAGTAACCGGCTATATACATTTGTGACCAAATAATATTCCGTAAAATGTTGTTTTGGTGTGGTGAAACTATGGCAAATAAATCATTTAGCAAATGAAAAAATTCAAAAGGGGCTGCGGCCAAAAGCAAAAAGTTATTTTGTAAATCGGCGAAATATAGTTCGGTAAAATAATACCTATGACACGTGACACTTCGATGGTCTAAAAATATGCCAAAAAATGCATATAGCAAAAAAAAAAAGACGTCGGTCAATCGTTTTCGGTAAAATGAAATACGAACAAAAAAGAATCGGTAAAGTGATCAGGTGCATTGAAGATGTTATAATCAAGATTTGTGTTTTTTTATGATTCTTACACTGATTTTTTTGGTCATTGGGGAGCTGTGATTTTTTAATTGATTGATAAAAATTTTGATATGCCTATCACTGTTGTACAGTTGGAATATTACAAGTGCAAGATAGAGATGGGGTCACAGCAAGTCAAAGCACGACCTAAGTAACAAGTATAGATCTCGGCCTTTCTAGCGTAAAGTGGAAGCTTGCCAAACCATTGATAAGTATTATGGTGTAAATGTGACATTATCATTATAGTAAATCCACTGTTAAAGTAAAATCAACAACTACTATCGTAGTCATAGATAAATTAATTTGAGCATTTCATTTATTAATCACATATTGTAACCGAACGCCAAATATTAATTAATGACTGTTCATTAAAAGTATCAGGTGCATTTCGCCAATTACTGCTGATTAAATCAACAAACAGCGGTATGCTGGTTAATATTAATAAATTCGAATGTTTACAGGAAGGATTGACAGACAATCACAGTAATTCATAGTCTTTTGAATGAATATTCGATGTGAATGTTTGATTCGATTTCCAAAAATATGCACAACGTCTATGAATAGAATAGAATAGAATAGAATAGAAAACATTTATTCGACACAGACACAACACAACAGCAACAAACACATACAAAAAAAGAGAACGTTAAACTTAACAAAAACATTCAGTATCAGTTGTGCTGAGCGTGTCCATACCGAAAGGGTTACCATCTCAGCATTTGCTGGGCGTGAGACACCCAGCGCTGGTTTTCAGTTGGCACCCTGCAGCGACACACGGACGTATGTAAAAAATAAAAGTAAACTATTGGCAACGGAAAATAGATACATACTTGAATATTAGTAATAATAAATGCTTAAGAATACGTAAATAAATAATGCATAAGATTTTTGTGTGCTACTCAGTTCAGAGATTTTTTTTAAATACCCACGAAGCTACAATATAAAATAGCGCCTGTCGCTTGACGCGAGGACGCATCATCGAGCATCCGCAAAAAGCCACCGAATAAAATGTGTTTTCCATAAAATATTAATGTGTGAAAGTAAATTATTACCTTAGCCTTACCACCAGACAAATTTATATTGCAACGGAAAAGAGAAAATAGGACCGAAACCTAGTGGTTCTTGGAAATATACCGCATCACATCCAGCCTAAAATAAGGTTAGTTTCTGTAGTAAGTCATTAAATAAAATTAAAGGCAACATACTTAAATTGATTATTGATTGAATATAAATTATTAGATTAATTATAATTGCGTTTAAATAATTATTGGATTAATGGATTAAATAAAGGATTTATCAATATTAATGCCATTAAATTCAATTTGTGAATTCATAATGAAATTCTTAAGTTTAGCCTTAAATGTACTAATGTTTTTAGGTCCCTAATGGGTGGGGGAATGTTGTTCCAACATTTGGAAGCCGCGTAACGAAAGCTTCCTCGGAAGGCTGCAGTACGGTGATGCGGGGTAGCCAGCTGCTGAGCACAACGCCTGGCTTTGCGCTGCCGGTGACTATTTACCCACACAAGCTTCGAGTATAGGTATGACGGACATTTACACTTGATAACGCCGAAAAGAAGGCAGGCTAAGTGTAACTTCCGACGGGATTTCATTTTTAAAATATTTTCGTTTATTTTCTTTTGTACATATTAATAAATTATATTATTACATATTAATTACATATTATTAAAATATTATTATTATGACGTCTGTATTCCCCGAAATGGTTATGCGTGTACTTATAGTACACTCACATTTCATTTATACATACTTATAACTAACTTTTAAATTGCCGTTTACTATCCTAATATTATAAAGAGGAAATATTTGATTGTTTTTTATTTATTTTTATTAGGTTCAACCCTGTCCCCTAAACTAGGCTAGGTCTGTATCTTACGGGGCAATACCCGGCTATAGGATATGCTATATGATGCTATTGTGGCAGACGTGCCAGTGGAAACTTGAAACACGATTACTTGTGAATTTTTTTAATCGTCAGTATAATAGCACAGATTTTTACTTTAAATACAAAGAGAAAGAAAGGGATAAAATAATTAGAATTTCAGAATTAAAGAAAGGGACTTTTCCAACAGACATCAACGCGCGACTCATCGAGCTTGTTCACCCATATATACACAGTATACATATAGTTCATGGAAAGCGTTCGGTGACGATGACGCGATTTCCATGGTTTTGTTCACCCAAAAAGTGCTTAACGCGCCTACAAAGTTTTCACTTCAAAAACATGTTTCTTGTATGGAGACCCCTTTAATTTTTTACTTTGTTTTTAGTTTTATTATTTGTTGCTATAGCGGCAACAGAAATTCACATTCTCTGAAGATTTCAACTGTGTACCGATTACGTATCATGTGACACACAGACCGCACACAGCCCGCTGACACACAGACGGATGGACGGGCTGATGGACACCGGAGGCTTACTAATAGGGTCCCGTTGGTTACGTTTGTTCTTTTGGTTATTTTCTTCCAATAAGTCCGATGCAATACGATTATCCTGCAGGTTGTTAGACATATTCACTATCAGTACAGACCTACAGTAAATTTTATTTTGCTTAAACGCTTATTGTAGGTGTAAATAACAAAATAGTAAAACAGACAAGTGTGTACACACACTTTTTACGCCGTTCCATACTACGTAGGACTTAAAACACTCGCGAACCACTTTGAGCACGTGCATACACGACGCTGTAAACTGATCCAACCAACGCAACGCTGCGATTCAACGCGGCAATTTTTCAACTCCGGAAAAAATATGAATGTTTGTTTTTTCTACACAATCCAAGCATTTTAATTGTGTGGGGAACCCCACCTTGTATGCCGAAAGTTAAGTTGATTCCATAAAATACTAGCCCACACTACCACTTCTGGTACAGAGAAGAAACGAGCAATTCTAACAACGCTCGTTCACAAAGCATTGCCATTCAGTCCGTTTCCTCGAAATGCTATGCAGAGTAAACCAAAGGATTAATACAACAGTTTTATTCTACGTTACATATAAATAAGACACAAATAACCTCTCTCCTTTCACCGGCTTCATAAGGTTCATAACTTATTTGTTGGTCTCGGTATAACCTTTTATAACAAGCTTCCCTCTTCTTTGCTAGATTTGAATTTTAATGCATTTAAAGCTAACGTAAAATTCAACCTTTGTTCTAAGGCATACTATTCTATCAACATGGTCGCTGTGATTAACTCAAGACAATATTAGTGTTCTTTCACCAGAGTTTGCTTGCCTGCTGACAGTTTGTTTTTATTTGACTGTATAAATTCATTTTCATTTTCATTTACCTAGTGTTGACACAATCTACTCATTAAAATGTATTTTTTTTAATAATGAGTTATATTGCAAGATGTAGTTAGCTAGCGATCTCGACAATTGATCTTTTAAATCAAGAAATATTTTATTTTCATTTTTCGTAACGTTAATTACGTATCTACCATTGTATAGAATCAAGTTATTTTAACATAACCGACAGCTGTGCTGCTGGGGAGTTTGTGGCGACACTTCTTCTTCCCAGCTAAAGCACTAGGAAATGGTGAAGGGCGGGCGTTTTTGGGGGACTGTTTTTTGTAATTTTTGACTTTCAAAAAGTGCTGTCACCAGCCTAGTTTGAATAAATGACTTTTGATTTTGATTTTCTACCTACGTCTGTGGGCGTGACCCTGCAAACTTGTGATGATTATATCTATCTACCTCGTAATGTTTTCAATCACACTCCAATTTCTTTCAAAATTTCTTTCAAATCCACACTAAACGCAGTGATCTTTCTGATTTATAACATTTTATATTCAAACGTGATTCAAATTGGCGGAACCTAAACATTTTTGTAATAAAATTGCAATAGAACGAGTTTGTTTCATCTTTTCATGTTCCTCGCTGATAAATAGGGTTTTCATGAAAATACGAGTATACGCATCGTTAGTACTGGTTTGAGAAGAGATTTTATGAGGGAAGGTACAAAGAGAGTTGAAGGTTCAAGATTGAAGGGAAGTTGGTTTAAAAGTAAAATAAATGGTATGATTTCTACAAAAAGTTTGGAATAGCTTATATTTCTGTTTAACGTTCCGTGCCAAGCAACAGGCTGCAGTAGATCGATTATTTCCTGTGAACTGAACAAACGCATTTTATTCCACTCTTCGTGATCCTATCCTTTACGGCTCCCCTTGAAGGTATAAAGCCTATTTCACGACGGAAACCACGCGGTAAATCCTAAGCCTTATTTACCGACAACGCAACGCCCAATCAGATCGTATCTCAGTCACAGTTTGATGGAGGCAGCATGATTTATCCGACGCAAATGAAGATGTGTTTCGATCCGAAGGTATTACCGCATTCCGACCTCCACCCGAGGTTCTGTGATTGATAAGGGATGGTTTAAGCTTATAAGCTATCATTTTAAATTATAAATCTTTGACGTTATTAACCTTAGAAGGGTTTGAGTGCAGGTGTTTTTTTTTTTGGGTGGGAAATCATCAAATGACTGCTCGCGCTCTGGGTGGAGCAGGAGGGCGTGTCAGAATTTTACTGACTAAAACCCACCCGTGTTCCCTCAGTAGCCCATATGCCAGGGGCTGTGGTATCTCTTTCGAACAAACCCGCACCCCTGGCAGGCATCGGCCCTTGCGGACCCCACCAGTTGGTGATTACGGCCGCAGGGGATAGGGAGAGCGGCCAACGCTACACCGACTCTCCTCTTCCCCTGTGGCCCCACCGCGTCCGCTATAAAACGGTGGCGGCCCCGTCCAGGCCACGGAAGGGAAGAGCGCTACTCAAAAGTCCCGGCACTCCTCCTCCGCCGCAGCCTGTAACCCTCAGCCGCGATGCCTCCCATTCGACATCGCAGCCCACCTCACCGCAACCTACCCTTTTTGGTCGCTACGTAACAACGGCTTTGAGGCAAAAGCCCTGACAAGCGGACCCTTGGATTCCTCTTGGTTTCGCCGTGGGTGGGAGACCACGGCTACTGAGCCCCCCCGCAACGACAATGTGGGAACCCACTCGGGGAGGGGGGGGGAGTGCAAGTGGTTTGAGTTTAAATTGACTCCTTTGTTGGTCTAGTAGTTGTAAGTGCTTCTTAGAAGTTTAGGATCCTAGGTTCGATCCCCAAGGTCTGGCGAAGTGTAATTCGGTTTTTCCATAAGACATGTCACAGTACTAGTTTACAGTATGGTTTTGTGACCGATTGATGGTCGTCCCAAGTCCCTTGTGATGGGAGGCGAGCCCATTGTCACCCCCATCACATGAGATTGGGTCGACAGAACTATCGAATTGTGGGCCACTGTCCAGCTCTACTTACCCCTTAGGGAAATACAGGCGTGGTGATGCTATTTGATGTCGAATTCAAATGTCTCCCATTTTGTATATTCCTGGTATTCGGATCGTTAGTTCATGTCAATTCGGAACTACGAGTAACAATGTGTCGTGGGTAGTTCGGGGAACAACCAATTTTCTCTTTGTTTTGTACAAACTGTCTTGCACACCTTATTATGACAAGTCAATCAAAGACTGTCAATAATAGTAGGTAATCTACGTTTCACTTACAAAGCGGTGACCTTTAGACACGCCCATCCCGTGGTTTATCACGCACTACAACATAACATAATCGCGCATGGTATTGGAAAGCGGTTAAACCGCAGAATGTGATTGTTGTCATCCACATTACAAAGATGCCTGTCATGTAGACAAATTACTCTGAAGTTTATTAAAATATACGGTCTTTTTAAATATTATTTTCATAGGTACTTATTTAAGAAAAAACTTGCTATTTCAGGTACTAACTTAACTCAAATAATTTATTTCAATTAAACTATTCACAGGCACTTTTGGATCATTAAGGAGTCGGTCAGTCAGAAAAGTGAAGCTAGTTACTCATTCCTTTTCAAGCAGGTATGGAGAAAAATGGACAAGAAGCTCTATGTTCATTCTTTTAAATCGTAAATCATTAATGTTAAATTTATATAATATATGTGAGAACGATGTTATAAAGACGTCCACGTTAAAAGCATACAGAGTATACAAAATTGAAACAAGAATGACATAATTGAAAGCAGGAATAGCAGGGATAAACAGCCACATTTTACTAAATGTGCCAGTTTAACTAATGACGATTGATTAATCGTAAATAACAGCATTTTAAAATAGTTTGACTACGCAGGTGCTACGGCGTAGCAATCCACTACGACATAGCTACGCCGTAGCCAAATACTGCTATGCCGTGTCAAAAGATATTTCATTTCTCAATCATCCGATATAGAAGTAACGTTTATAATTACAGTTCCAGTTACATATTATATTTTGACGACGGTATTACGAAAAACTGTGGCCAGTACGTAAACGACACGTGAACAGTACATGAACGGTGGCAGCTATTTATTTGTTGGACGAGGGTGTGACGTTTGACGGATACCTTTGTCATTGTGCGTAATATGTTTTTTTTAACTTAGTATGATATCGAGTAAAGATATATACATCGCAAGTTAATTAAGTATTTCTTATTCCAATTATAATCCTGCAATCACGAATATTTTTATAATTCCTGTCTTTACAAAACCTGAGAAGTATTAACAGTAATTCAGCTTTTCATACTTCATACTGTCCTCAAAATGCATGGTTCACTGACGTATGACCCTGCAGCGTTTCAATAATCTTTGTAGGCAACATACATTCTGCGTACATAGTTTGCCACACTCATTTTGCACGCAGGTTTTTCAACTTCCTAGGTGGCCATTAGTACAACAAAATCAATCATACCTTAACAACATATCCTTTAACGAAACAACAATGCAAAATAGTGGTCACCAAATGGCTACTTGGCCTTGATTGTTTCAATATGAAAAAAAAAAAACACTGAATATTTTAAAATAGAATTAATATACCGAAACAGAACTACAGTTATAGTTAGAGTACACAATCACGCCCATTATCTGCACTACATATACCAAACATATTCCCACACTTTACCTACACTACACGCCGCACACATTATTCCCTACACTCAGACTACACACACCTGTCGCATTCATTGCGTCACTCATCCGTCAAGTTTTAGACTCAACTGCATAACTCCTTTTATATCCCGTCATTCAAAATTGAAATTGTCATGTATGTGATTTATACGTTTTTACACGTAATTCACCACGAAAGAGCATTGATTTCTAAGATGCAGGTTCTTTACCTAGTTTGGAAGTCAGGGGTTCACATAGTTTTAGCCGTCTAATCTCCTATATTGTTTGTATCGTAGTTCCTAGGAGTATTATTGTATTAGGCTATATTTTTATGGAGTCCAAATAAACGTGATAATTATTATTAATTCCCGCCTAGTTCAGGAGTTAGGGTCAATACTCAGTGATACTTATGATCACCACAAAAATGTTGAAATACTTATCATAATATGTACTTATTGTTAAAATTGTTACTTGTGTTGGTGAGAAATAAACTATATTTATGTATTTCTTTAATTATACTGTTGTGAAGTACATAAACGAATCATGGCGCCGTTTTTTTTTAGCGGGTGGGAAATCATCAAATAACTTCTCCCGCTCTGGGTAGAGAGCAGGAGGGCGTGTCAGACTTTTACTGACTAAAACCTACCCGTGTTCCCTCAGTTGCCTGTGTGCCAGGGGCGACGGTGTCTCTTTCGAACAGGCACCCCTGACCGGCATTGGCCCTTGCGGACTCCACCAGTCTTTGCTGACATCTCTGACGACGCAAGTGGAACACAACGCGCCGTCCCGCCTACCACTTTTCGGCCGCAGGGATAGGGAGAGCGGCTGACGCTATACCGACACTCCTCTTCCCCTGCGGCCCCACCGCGTCCGCCATCAAACGGTGGCGGCCCCGTCCAGGCCACGGAAGGGAAGAGCGTTGCTCAGAAGCACCGGCACTCCTCCTCTGCCGCAGCCCGTAACTCTCAGCCACGATGCCTCCCATTCGACATCGCGGCCCACCTCAGTTGCAGTGCACCGCAATCTACTTTTTGGCCGCTACTCATCGGCTTGAAGGCAAAAGCCCTGACGAGCGGCCCCACCTTTGGGTTCCTCTTCGCTTCACCATGGCTGGGAGACCACGGTTACTGAGCCTCCCCGCAACGACAATGCGGGACCCACTCGGGGGGGATCTACTGCGCCGTTAGATGCACAATCCACTAGCTAAATAACAAACATCCCTATCTATTCGGTAATTAAGTACTATATAAATTAAACTACCATTGTACCAACCCGCACTGGGCCCGCGTGGTGGATTACGGCCCAATCCCTCTCACCGAGAGGAGGCCTGTGTCCCAGCAGTGGGAACATTATAGGTTGATGATGATATAAATTAAACTAATATTATTGTCCTTGACGATGACCTTACCTTTGCTTGTGTAAGGTTACCCAGGCAATATAAAGCCTAACTGTAAAAGACCAAAAAATAAATAACATCATACAAACGCGAATGTATCTGCGGGTGACAGTTCTCTACTTACACCCAACGTCTCAGTATTAATACGTGTCGTTTTAAACGCCACATACCTCTAAATAGGTAGGTACCTTGATATCGTGAGTACCTACATATTCCTACAGCGGATCTGCTGGATGAGGGTACGACATTTGACATGTACCTTCGTTATTCCACTGTCGCTTTCTGCCATTCTTGAAACAATTTTACGTAAAATTGCGTATTGTGGGAATTTATTTATAGTTTTCTATTTTAATTAAAAATAAAGCAACTAACATTGTTGACGCCAATTTAAAGTATATTAAGAGAAGCATGACCCACATTGATTTAGTTGCCAATAAACCTCGTAGAAGACAGTCGCATTTCATTTCAAAAATCATTGACACCGTGCTAACAAAAGTCAACCTTATCCCCACAACATATGGTCGAATACGAGCCGGATCGAACCTCATTAAGTATTGACGGAGCGCCACCGTGAGAACAAAAGAACCGCATTCCATTGAGCGATAAGAGAACACCTGGTGTTGTTTTGCACGGATTTCTTAGAATTGGTCAATAAGTGTGTGTGTAAAGTGTATCTGTGTATTATTTGAACATTAATAATAACTTACAGCAAATAGACTATATTTTTAAAGACTTGTGATTTACACCTAAACAATGACAACTCAAGCAGACAAAGCGTTAAGTGTTCTAGAAGATTTGGCGTTAATACTCAAAAAGACGCAAATAAACCTTAAAAAGTGTCCAAAAGAACGGTTATCGAACCCGGGATATTTAAAAACGCGTATTCAAACAATTGAAGAATACTGGGTAGCTTTTAAGAATGCACACCATGATCTGTTGATAAATACAACTCGGGAACAACGTGCAGTCATCCCGTACTATGTGAATGATGAATTCCTCCTTCATGAAGACTTATATCTATGTATATTAGGAGATCTTAGAGACATGTTGGCTTCACGTACTTTGGAGACGACTGACCAACCTTCATGCAGCAATACGTCATGTGATGGAAAATCACGACCTAAAGTAATGCTACCTAACATACAACTCCCTCCTTTTTCCGGTAACTACGAAGAATGGCCTACATTTAAGGACTTGTATGTGTCATTAATCCATGAGTGCACTACACTAAGTGATGTTGAAAAATTACACTATTTGAAGACCAGTATCACGGGCGAAGCGGCATCATTATTGAAGCACATTCAGGTGACGGGTGCTAATTATGTTCAAGCTTGGGAAACGTTGAATCACCCATACGATAATAGGCGCATAATAGTAAACGCATTAATGAAGCGATTATTTTATCAGAAGAAATGTACCAATCAAACTGCGGCACAGCTGAAAGCCCTCCTAGATTGTACCACTGAGGTTATTAACAGCTTAAAAAACGTAAAAGTGCTTACTGATTCCTGGGATCCAGTAATTATATTTCTGGTTGTGCAGAAGATGGACCCGGAGTCACACAAAGAATGGGAACAGACTGCCTACTCGGTGAACGCTCAAGAGCTGCCTACATGGAAGGAATTGCGCGAGTTTTTAGAAGCCAAATTCCGGACGCTTGAAATGGTTTCGCCGACGACTACCACTAAACCGACCAAAGAGCGTGTTCTTCATGTTACAGCAACAGATGATAAACAAAAACCATGTGCTTTATGTAAAGAAACGCACACACTGTGTCATTGCAGCATATTCAATAAAATGACGATTAATGAAAGAAGCGAACATGTCAAAGCAAACAAACTGTGTTTCAACTGCCTTGGGGCAGGACATTCGGTGTTCAAGTGCCGTATGCCAATGTCGTGCCGCACCTGTAAGAGACGGCATCACACACTTTTACATCAACCCAAGAAAATTGATGAAGCGGCTCCAAATGTAGAAACCAAGCAACCGACTTCATCCAGCCAAGCAGATGTAGAAGAGAAGAAGGTTCATACAATGATTGCGTCTCATTATACCGCGGGGCAGAAGATATCTCTATTAGCTACCGCAGTAGTAATTTTGAAGAGTGAACATGGACACACTACTGTTCTAAGAGCGCTGATAGACTCAGGATCTCAAGCATGTTTTTTAAGCGAGAAGGCAACTCAGATCCTGAACTTAGAAAAATCACCCGTAAATCTTATCGTCTCCGGAATGGAATCCATGAAAGTCAGAGTCAAGCATGAGGTCAATTTTAAAGTATTATCACGATGGGAAAACCAATTCAATTTACCTATTAGAGCCTACGTGATGTCCAAGCACTTGACCTCTAATATACCAATAAACACCACGATGGGGACTGATTGGCCGCATATAGCAAACCTCCCACTAGCAGATACAAACTATCATACATCAGGACCTATAGATCTGTTATTGGGTGTAAACGAATACGCATTAATTCTCAAGCAAGGACTTATTAAAGGTCCACCAGATACACCATGCGCCCAGAATACCTACCTGGGATGGATCTTAATGGGTGGAATAACAATCAAACTGAATGCACGAGAAAAATCCTTGACGGCCATGAAGCAAGAAATTAACATAGAAGATTTACTGACCACAATATGGGAAGTTGATACGGATACGAAAAGAAAACTTACCCTAACTGAACAACTATGTGAAAACATATACGAAAAGACACACAAGCGAGATAAAGATGGAAAATACATAGTTAAGCTACCGTTTCAAACAGAACCAAAATCAGTTGAAGGCAACACAAGAGAAATAGCAAAAAGGAGACTTCTTCAACTAGAAAAAAGATTTTATCAAAACACAGAACTGAAGCATGAATACATAAAGGTGATTAACGAATATAAAGAATTAAAACATATAGAAGAAATACCTAAGGATGAAATAAATAATAAATCAGTATACTTACCTCACCACGCAGTGATCCGTAGCGACAAGGAAACAACGAAGACTCGTGTTGTATTCGACGCCTCGTGCAAAGGCTCTAACGGTACTTCACTAAACGATGATCTCTTGTTGGGTCCAATATTACAGGATGACTTGAGAAGCATAATCATTAGATGGAGAATTCATTCTGTTTGTTATGTCTCTGACATTCAAAAGATGTATAGAATGATCTGGACAAACAAAGAAGATATCGATTATCAAAGAATTCTATGGAGAGATAATACATCAGAAGACATCAAAGACTACAGACTTTTGACTGTGACATTCGGAACGGCTTCCGCACCCTATCTAGCCGTGAAGACACTTATGCAATTGGCTGATGACGAAGGTGACAAATATCCCGAAGCTGCAAAAATATTGCGTGAAGACTTTTACGTCGACGACGTTATGTCCGGACATGATGATCTGGAACGAGCTATAAGAATCAGTCAAGATCTCAAAAAGCTACTACGTCTAGGTGGCTTCGAACTGAAAAAATGGTCTTCTAACAACCGTGATTTCATGGAGACTATTGAACCAAGCGAAAGATCATCCAATGCACATTTAGAACTAAAAATTGATGGAACAATTAAAACCCTGGGCATACAATGGAATTTAGGTAAAGACCAATTTGAATATAATTTGAACTTACCAGTTATCGGCCATGCAATCACGAAGCGAAGCATTCTATCAGACATTCAAAAGTTATTCGACCCGCTCGGATGGATTGCACCTTGCTTTGTAACAGCGAAGATTTTAATTCAACAACTCTGGCAAGAAAAGATTGATTGGGACGAAGTCTTGAATACGACACTGGCTGAAAAATGGGCTATAATACGATCTGATCTTGAACATGTAAACGGAATATACATAAATAGATGGATGGGAACGTCAAGCTCAAGAAAAGACTCTATAGAAATCCACGGATTTTGCGATGCCTCTGAACAAGCATATGGTGCTGTGGCTTACTGCCGTGTCACAAACTCGGATGGCACAGTAAAAAGCACAATCATTGCTGCAAGAACAAGAGTAGCTCCCTTGAAAACCATTTCATTGCCTCGATTAGAACTGTGTGGAGCTTTGCTTCTATCCAAACTACTGAAGCAAATAAGGCAAGCAATGAGGATACCTACAACACAAATCTATGCTTGGACAGATTCTTCTATTGTTATATCTTGGTTACATGGAGATCCGAACAAATGGAAGGTGTTTGTGGCAAACCGCGTCGTCGAGATTACAAACAATGTAAGTTGCAGTCAGTGGCACCATGTCCAATCTCACGATAATCCAGCTGATATTGCATCAAGGGGTATGTTAGTGGCCAACTTGAAAAGTTGCGACCTTTGGTGGAACGGACCACAGTGGTTATTACACCAGAAGATACAGTTCACTAAACTTAACATAACACCAATAGACCTAGAAAGAAAGAAAAGCACCATACGAGCTCTGAATATAACCAAAAACGAAGAAAATAATAAATTATCCGCACAGCTCGACGACTTCGACACTCTGACTGAACTACTGAGAGCAATCACCTACTGCAGACGATTCCTGAAACAAAAGAAATTAAAGGAAAACATAACTAGTACAATCACAACGGAAGAACTCCAACTATCCTTGCAAACCTGTATAAAAAGAGAACAAGAGGAAGAATTTAAAGAAGAGATAGAAAGCTTAAAAAGAAAGAAAAGAGTTAAAAAATCAAGCAAATTAAAATCATTAAATCCTTACCTTGACGAGACTGGTGTCCTCAAGGTGGGCGGCCGGCTCAGGAACGCAGAGTTGAGTGACGAATGCAAGCATCCAATCATTCTGGGTCGAAACAGTAAACTTACCTATCTTATAATAGCAGAAGCCCACTCGAAGACGTTGCATGGAGGTATACAATTGATGCTTACTTACCTCAGATCCCAGTACTGGATACTGCGAGCAAAAACGTTGGTCAAACAATACATCCATCGTTGCTTGGTGTGTGCTAAACTAAACGCAAAGGTGAGAACACAAGTAATGGGTGACTTACCAAGCGTACGGGTGAAACCAGCGCGACCATTCCTCAATTCAGGTGTCGACTTTGCGGGACCTTTCCAAGTATTGATGAGTAAGGGCAGAGGAGCCAGAACTAGCAAGGCCTATATAGCTATATTCATTTGCATGTCCACCAAGGCACTTCATTTGGAATTGGTTGGTGATTTAACTACAGCAGCATTCATAGGAGCCTTCAAAAGGTTTTGCGCCCGCAGAGGAAAATGCATAAATCTGTGGAGCGACCAAGGGCGAAATTTTGTTGGCGCTAACAAACAACTGTATGAAGCCTGGAAAGAAGCTGGTTTGCAATTTGATGGAAAAATCAGTGAATTACTTGCTAACGACGGGACTCAGTGGCATTTTATATTCACCTAACTTTGGAGGACTATGGGAGGCCGGAGTAAAATCCATAAAATATCACATGAAGAGAGTTCTCACTACAAACCTGACATTCGAAGAAATGACGACGGTTCTCTGCGAAATAGAAGCATGCCTGAACTCGCGTCCGTTATGTCCAATGGACGACGACACCATGCAAGCACTGACACCTGGTCATTTTTTAATAACAGAAGCACCAGTCACCGTCCCGAACCCAAACATAAAGGACGCTAAAATAAGCAATTTGACACGCTGGCAATATACTCAAAAACTGTTGAGCGACTTCTGGTCAAGATGGCAGAAAGAGTATCTAACGAGACTCCAGCAGAGACCAAAATGGTTAAAACGCGAAGAAGAGTTTAAGAAGGGAGATATAGTGCTGATCAAGCAAGACAACCTCCCTCCGGGCAAATGGTCCATGGGGCGCATTACGGACAAGCACCCCGGCCCCGATGGTTTAACCAGAGTGTATAGCGTAAAGAGCGGTGACAGTATAACTAAGCGATGTGTGACAAAGTTGTGTGCTTTACCAATCGATACAGTACCAGATGAAATTGTTTAACTTACTCTTATCTAACTTTATTTTGCATGTAAAACTAAACTTAATAAATATGTGATTGTTTTTAAAGGACTATCTTAAGTCCTTTGGTGGGCTTATGTTGACGCCAATTTAAAGTATATTAAGAGAAGCATGACCCACATTGATTTAGTTGCCAATAAACCTCGTAGAAGACAGTCGCATTTCATTTCAAAAATCATTGACACCGTGCTAACAAAAGTCAACCTTATCCCCACAACAAACATTATGAAATGAAATAAAGTCATGAAATCTATCATAATCAGCTTATAATATTCCCACTGCTGTGACAAAGGCTTCCTCTCTTCGGGCTATGGGCTATAGTCTACCACGCGGGCCCTTAGACGTCACATGTCTTCGAATTTTTGGTTCTAGGTAGAAGTGTGCATTATTTAACGTAATCGGTTTCAGAAACTGCTTACGAGGCTGATAATCGGGTAACTAGTTTCGTGGACAAAAATTTAACGATTATTTCATGTATGTAGTTCACAGTTGAAATGACACTCACACAACGAACGGCGTACGCGTAAGCGTTTCGATTGGTTTCGTTCAACCAATTATTAAAATGATTATAGGTACGTCACCTAATAAGACTTGCATAACGAGAGTAAAGAGTCCCTTCGAAATTATAAACTATTACATATTCGTAATTATAGGTAACATAACACACAAGTAATACTAATATTATAATACGTATAACCTGTAACATTTTCGTAATGATAACATAATACAAACGCTAAACCAACCAATTATAAAACAAAAAATTAAAGTAACTAGTTATAAAAATAATCGGTTTTAAAACTAGTTGCTCATATCCACGAAACTACGTATAACGACGGTTACGCCCAAAAGAAAGAAAAGAAAGAAAAATGTATTTATTTGTCACAGAAACACGTACATATAAAAAAAATTAAATAACATATTAATAAAATAAAATAAAAAACATAACAACACAAATATTTTCATAAAGAACATAAATAGTCGGCAGCTGCACGCCGTGACTGTGACAAGAAGGCTTCCACTCAGCATGATGCTGTGCTATGGGACCCACAGCACAGCAAAGACACAAAAGACGTTACGACCCACGTCTAGTTCTAGGACATGCTGGTTTCATCACTATGTGATGAAATTATTTACCGACACAAAATAAAGAATTTGATTTATATGTTAGAAATTATTCCAAATTACTTAAAGAAGTTTGTTGGATGGCCGAGTCGCATTATTTGAGTTCAAATAGTAAAAACAGAAGTAATGAATTATTTTAATTACGGGCAGGTTTAGCAACCGAAATACTGACTACAACCTGTCTATCAATGACAACATGATCACATCAGACTCGAAAGTCGCCGCGGCTTTTGAAAATTTCTTTACAGATATTCCCGTTTCAACTACAAAATCTCTAAACTCATCAACTTCTGTTGCTGAGTCTTTGCTTAAGGAAAATGTTAATGTTTGTGATTCAGAAATTCATTTTGAACGTATTAGCTGTAAAGATATAGGTAACTAAAATATTTCACACTTTGAATGTATGATATACAGAATATTTTTGTCTTGCAGAAAAGAGCTGTTCGATCAATTTATAAATTAAGTCCGAGACACTCTCTCAGAGATAAATTTAAGGAGATTAATGTAATGACTGTGCCTTCAAAGCATATTTTTGAAAATCTTTTAGATGCCCATAAAAACATTAACTTGTTTAAAAAATACAGTGATACCCATAGTATAAATACTAGGAACAAACACAAATTTGATGTATCATCAACAAGGCTCAAGAAAATAGGTGGGTCATTCAGATCTCAATGTATACGCTTTTATCATAAACTTCCAAGCCTTGTTCAAGATCTAAGTCTCAATAAATTTAAATCATTCATTAAACGTAAGTTGTGCCTGAAAGCCTTTTATACTGTTAAAGATTATATTGAGGACAAAAGAGCTTGGGATTGACCTGCTCCAATTTTAATATACTGAGTGTTGTTTTTGTTTTTTTAAGCTAGTTGCTCTTAGACATTTGGTTATTATTATGTACACTTTGACATGAATATTTACTTTGAGATATATAATATTATTATTGTTTTAATTATTGTGGATGTGAGGAAAATGTGTTTTTTTTTTTGTGTTTCGTCTCTTCCTCAGTTCGTCTATAATGTTAATCTGGCAGTTTGAGTACTTAATACGGCCTACCCAAATATCCGTTCATTGGTATTGTTCGTCAAATCGTTGAGATCCTCAAGTTCTGAGTTGAGCTGTATGAATGGACAGGTCCACTCAATCTGTGTGGTTCTTTCCTCAAAAGTCCATTTCAGACACCAATCCACATGGTCTTCACATGATCTGACCAAGATTATGTCTGGACTTTAAAAGAGACTGTGACCTCGGAGTTTGTTTCGGTAAAAGTGTTTGTACAAACCTACTTACAGAAATGAAATCATTTATCATTTAAAGGGCATTACTGGGTTCGAACCCACGACCTACAACTTGTAAGTCAGGGTCGTTATCATTGGGCAACCCATGCTCAATTTAAATGCGATGCATGATATATGAAATAAAATAATGGAATTAAATTAAATGTTAATTTTATCCAGTAGATTATTATGGACTCCTTTTCAATATTTTAATACAAGATGGCTAGCATTTCCTAGCTAACTTGTAATTATTCATTTCAAAGTTCTCAGTATAGTGCACTCCATCCCGAAGTTACAAATATTTTTTTTTTGTGACACGTACTGCATATTTTATGGCACCAGCACACTATAAGTCTCGTTGCATATTGGCAAACAATTGAACAATAACCACTTGTGTCGTCATTTTTAATAAAACTCAAATGCGACCGAAGATCGGCAAATATGGTTGGATCTAAAAACGATACTAAGCACCTTATTTTGCTAAGCGTTGTTTCTGCCACTGTCACATAACTGTCAAACTACAAAATATGCAAGATAGGGACGATAACATGTCAAAGCACGATCTAAGTAACGTTAATAGATCTTGGGCTTAGATCTCCGTGCTTAACTAGTGTTACATTGCATTCGCATAATTTTATCCTTTAGCAAATGCGCTAAAAGTTAGGATCAGCCGGATTTTGCCGTCATATCAGTTCGGCGCCGCAAAATGGGGCCCAATACTTAGGGAACAGAGGCGTTATGTTCCACCCACGTCTGTAACAAGTTCTAAAAACGTTAAAAGGTGAGCCTTTTGAAATTATTTTCTGTGATAAAAATAGATTTTCTACCTATTATGAACGCTAATACATTGTATACAAACCGTATAAAAATATACTTTCTTAAAAAAAAAATGTTCTGAGTTTTATTTTTGAATAAGAATAAATCATTTATTTGCATAAAACATGGTGTAAACTGTTCTTAAATATAATATTTATGGCACGAACATGTTGGTTTACTTTGGTGTTGTTGCTTTTGTATTTTGTATTTAATATTTTTCTGTGGAAATCAAATTGACAAAAAGCACGTTTTTCATTTTTCATAAAATCGGTTCTTCAATAAACTTCTAAATATATGTAGTTTTAATAAACTTCATCTGATTGCGAAAACTTTACAGTGCATTTTCTAAGATTCTTTAACCGTTTATGTTACTTGATGTCAAAAATTGTCTCCAAACCTCTGGAATCAAGGCGGCGGGCCTCCTTGCCGGATTACCGCCATGGGATCTGGAAACAAAGGTCCTCGCGCAAATATGGGAGTGGCGCGAGGAGGCCAAACGCCGGGGCGTAAGTCCGCTGCCGCAGGAAATCGCGGCACAGCGGGCAGAGCTCCGGCGGGATCTCATGGTGACATGGAGAGAGCGATTGTCGCAACCCAGTGCTGGGCACGCCACGATTGCGGCGGTTAGTCCCCTCTTTGAGGAGTGGTTTGAGAGGCGGCGTGGCGTCCTCGCCTTCCGCCTGACGCAGGTCCTCACCGGACACGGTTGTTTCGGGAGGTTCCTGTTTCGGATAGGGCGGGGGGGGGGCGCCCGGGTGTTTCCACTGCGAAGATCGCCCTGAGGACGCGGTGAAGCGCGCGGTGGCGGTCTGCCCTGCTTGGGCGGAGCGCCGCCGTGTCCTCGTGGAGGTGGTCGGCGGCGGCGATCTCTCGCGTCCGGCCCTGGTCCGGGCCGTGGTGCGGAGTGGGAGGGCATGGGGAGCCGTCGCCTCCTTCAGCGAGGCGGTGATGCTCGCGAGGAAGGAAGCGGCGCGCGTGGGGGAGGGGCGGCATGTGCGCCCTCGCGACCCTGGCCGCCGCAGGATGCGGAGACGCCCTGGGCGTCGGGAATCCCAGGCCGATTTCCGGCCACCGTGGGAATGGGCTTGCGGACGGCGAGTGATGGGTGGCTCGCTGTCCGGTGGGGACCAGGCCCGGGTCGACGGCGCGTTGTGTTCCACGCGCGCCTCAAAGAGATGTCAGCACAGGGGATGATGGGGCCCGCAAGGGCCGATGCCTGCCAGGGGTGCGGGTTTGTTCGAAAGAGACACCACAGCCCCTGGCTTAAGGGCTACTGAAGGAACACGGCTGGGTTTTAGTCAGTAAAAGTCTGACACGCCCTCCTGCTCCACCCAGAGCGGGAGAAGTTATTTGATGATTTCCCACCCAAAAAAAAAAAACCTCTGGAATCACAAAACCGTGTATGCCTAAAGCTAAAGACGAGGTGTGTCTAGCTAACTAATGTAGAAGTCACGCCTTCCAATTAAGAATAGTTTCAATCATTGTCTAGAACTTGCTCATTAACACAGAGGTATCATAGTGTCAATTAAAATACTATTTATTTCCATTAGGTCCTTTTTGTGGAGACCTGAACGCAACGTTGCCATTAAAAAAGAATTACGTGTTTTAAAGAGTCTAAGCCCAATTTGGACAATATTAAATTAAAACTAGAACTTAATAATTCCGTAATTGGTTCCTACAAACACATTGGTTCCACAAGCGTCATTGCTGCATACAGGATTACGTTTTTAAACCTATGTTTCTAACATTGTTTCAAAATACGTAACACGACACCCGTAACACACTTTATTACTTACGACAACGTAAAGTTAACAACACCGTATTTCTTACAAATAAACTCGTCACACGGAAAAAAACAACTTCAATTAACTACCGGCTAGCTCCACGTTTTAGAGCTCAACAATACAAAAGACGAGGCTCAACTTACGTATTATATGAAGTTGACAGTTTTTACCAAAAAATAACCACACTTTTGCTCTCCGGAAGTAATTGAATCAACTGCTGAAAGCAATAATTAAATTTCTGTGATGGTGACCTTACCACCGTAATTGACTAGCTAAGCTTCTTGGGAGGACGTCGGTGCCAATCCTTCTTGAAATGGCAAAGAGACAAACACTTATTGCTAAATATTGTCTGATAGGCAGTACCAGATTTTTTTTTGTGGATGGAAAACCTTGTTTTCAGCCACTATTTCACAAAACTAGGGTGACAATGATATTCAAGTTTATCCTTGCTTCAAGCAAATATCCGTTTACTCACAATACAAATAGACTTCTTACCAGTTGTCAAACACCCGATCCCCCTACAAGATCATAGCAACGACGCAGACTCTTCGGAACGGGTTATGAAAAAAAGTTCACTGCTGTGCCCATATTATTAATTTTACCCTTTTCACTCGGTTACAGCAAAAATTTATTTTTCTTCGCCACACTTTGTTTTTAGTAAGATTAAAAACCTCTAAGCCCTTCCGGCTTAGAGGTTTTATTAGTAAACTTGGAGCTTCTAAGAAAAATGGCACACTTAGGCTACAATACAATATTTACAAAGAAATAAAATCGAAGTATCTTTTTTTAACGTCAAAATAACAGCTATTTACTAATTAAATATGATAATGTTACTACGAGTACTAGCACTTTTTCATTTGAATTTTTGCCTGTTTGTTTGTTCCGGCTAATCTTTGAAAAGGCTGGACCGAGTTCTTTATAAAAGTACTCGTATAACTGGTATATACAGGGTGTAACAGAAACCCTATTGCTATCCTTAAGCACTAAAGATAATAGTTATAGAATCACTATATATACATAGTTTCAGCTCAAAATAAAATACTCTAACAAACGTGTCACCACACTACGTAAGTCAATAAATTTCCACGTTACTTGCCAATATCACGATAAATCTCTTCCCAGTGATGTGTTTGTTTAAATTTAAAAAGCTCGGATTCAGGTATTAATGTATTAAAAATTCTCATAACTTCCGAACATGTATAGATAGGATTAAAAAACCCTTCCAATATCGTTTGATCTCATCCAAAGAAGCCGTGCCCTTGGTATGTATATAGGTACCCTTTGCGTTACACGATGTTTATGACGATGATCTCATTTTGTCGGTGCCAATTTATCTAATTGTTTCAGAATTCAGAACAGAAACTCTCGTCAAGAGATTGCAGTTAACTTGGTATGAATAGGTAAGAATCACACAAAAATACCGGTGCAGGTCATAATGAAAGAAAATTATTAGCATACCCCAAAGGATGGTCTGAGATCACAATTATTTCGCCAGTTGTGTTACAATTACAAGTCGTATTCTACTTACGTACAGTAGGATCCAAAAGCGGAGTACCAATCTCAAAAAGTAATAGATTGACACTACGGTTTAACTTACGACCTTCTTATATTAAGTAATTTCTATACTGTGGACACACACACTCTCATACGTCTACAAATGATTGTATTTCATAAATTCAACCGTTGAAGTAAATGACGTGATAGCTTAGTGGTTACTGTACTTGGATTAGCGCCCTCTTGCGCAACGTGTCTCGGGTTCGAATCCCACGCGCGGTGTGCTAGCCTTTTTATTGTTTTAAAAATCGCTTTTGACTATAGTTTCTTGTTCTGTTCGCCTTGTTCACTAAACTCGTAAAACTTTATCAATATACCCACAGAAACCTAAATAAATTTAAATGATAGTTAACTTACGAATCATTCGACGTGACATATAGAACGGTGTTGGTTGTTATTGTGTGCTAGTGACGTGTGTTTAATCTATTAGCGGTCTTCTAGTTCATTTTAAAATGTAAGCAAATTTAATAATAGAAATGAAAGCGAATATTATTGCGCTGCATAAAAGCGGACTTAAATATCACAAATATCTGATGAAACCGGCCTGAGTGTGAGTATTATGATTTAATTATTTTATTAAGCACTTATTTAATTAAAGTATAACTGCTGATCCTTGTAGTTATTTTTTAAACGTTTTATAAATTTCAAAACGTCTAAATAGAAGAAAAATATAAAATTTCAAAGTAAATTTATTTCCTAGATTAAATATTTATGTGAAATTTATATTTCAAATAATTTTGTTTCTAAATAGTAATACATATTAGTATGTATTTGTTTAGTAGCCTAACAGTACCCCTTTTTTGTTTTAGTGAAATACTGTGAGTCAGTGGATGAAAAGATATGAGGAAGGGGGTAGCCTTGCCCGTCGAAAGCAAAGGGAAGACCCCAGCTTATAAAAGAAAGCGACAGCACAAGTGGTTTCAAAAAGACAAGACATTTTGCCAAATTATTCGACACATATTTCCAAACCGTGCGCCGTGCACTCCACGCAGAAGGTTTGCATCATTGAAAACCAGCTCAAAAAACATAAACATTAACATTAAGATATAAATTAGAAATATTTATTATTATTGACTTTTATTGATTTTAGTAATATTCACATAATATTGTGTCATATCCGTAATATGGATTATTTTGAGGTTTAGTTTCAATCTTCTTTTCGTAATGAAAATGATTACTTAAGCTATAACTTAGATAAGTCCTATTAAATACGATTTGTTAACTTTGAGGTTTGAGAGAACTAACTCACTCGCAGTAGATTTATTCCAGTAGTAGTACTACTGAGTCATTTAATTGTATTGTGACAACTTGTCTGCATTTGTTATTTTTACGTGGGTAGATTTGCGTAGAAAAATGTGATTTCTTTAGAGTACCGCACATAATAGTAATTACAGCACAATATTATTATATTACTAAGATACAATAGCCTGATTATCATGGTTCACCAATTAGCTACTTTACTTCAATAAATTGTTCTTTATGAGAAAATAAACTGTTAACAAGAAGTCATTAGTAGTTATTTTTAAACCTACTTCATAAAATTATAACGAATAAACATTTTGTAATCACATAATATTCTTAATCCTTTGTTTAAATAATAATAAAAAAAAAAAAAAAAAAAAAAAAACATTTATTTCAGACCAAGAAGTCCATAGGCAAGACAAGGTTGTTAATAATATAAGTAATTAAAAAAAAACATTCTCGTATAACGAATAATAAAAGAACTGATGAATATTATTGTTGAAAAGAAAAATAAAAGTCTCATCAGGAGATTTGAACCCAGACTTATGTGTTTCTTAATCAATGACAATACGCTGCGAGCTACCGAGACATGATATTAGAACGTGAATTTTAGCGATCGTATGAACCGACCAAGGTCATACGTAGTTACTACGTAACACAGTACAGACAGAGACAGAGTACTCTGTGCGACGGTATGTTTTTTGTATCTTTCGACGACAGTGGTGTGCGGCCTGGTTACATACACTTATACACACAGCTGTAGGTACGGCCTGGACCGCTAGTCATAGCAATATAATCCTTAGCATGAGAATGGACTCTTGACCGCGACCGTACATGTATTTCTTTTAATCCAATAAATGTTTGGTTTCTCCTGTAAACATCAGAACATACGAGTACAGTAGATAGTTGTACGCTATAATGGTGAAAGAAAACAAGACAACAGCTCGTTAATAAGCCGGTTCGACCGAACAGAGCAGCCACTATGTAGTCGTGTAAAGGTCTTTTTATTTGCTAATAAGTCCGTGATATTAGATTTTCTTGGGTAGAAACTAGAGAGTGACGAGACAAGAGAGAGATGGAACATTTCAAATTTTAAGAGCATTGGTACTGTGGCAAGAAATAATACAAGAGGCACCAATTCATAGTGGAAAGTTCCCGCTATCTTATACCTAAATATAGGGTTATAATACTAAAATCAAGTCCCTGAATATTTATTTATTATTTATATATACTTTATTGTACATCACAAAAATACATTACAAAAAAACAAGGTACACTACAAAATATACAATGGGCGGCCTTATCGCTTTCCGTGATCTCTTCCATGCAACCTTGGCATGGACAGCGATTGGTCTGGATATAAAATGGGGATGTTGTGAGCCGGAAAACGGGTTTTCAAAGAGTCTTCTACCCTGAAGTTAAACTACAGACTAACAGTAAATTTATAGGGTATAATCTGTTGGGAAAGATTCAATTAAACAAGTACTTCCTCACAATGATACAAAGTTTATTTTAATAAACCTAAAATTAAGTACAAACAAATAATGTTGCGAGCCACTAAACCAATACATCTTTCCCAGACTCCTGGGCATACACCCATACAATTCGTCTCCGGTCCTAATTGTATAGATGTACGCCAGCATGAGACTATGACAATTTCTCAGAGTCGCTATAGCGAGTCCGTGAGATGAACCAGTTAACAACTTCTAGCTCAATCGTACAAGTATCTCCCTATTTGGATTGTGCTCAATTATAGGGTAAATGACAATTATGCAAAGCAAACCCGAGACACAATATCTTATAACAACTGGTCTGAGCACCTAGTTCCTACAATAGGCCTAACTCTCTCCATAGGTTAAATTAGGACGCTATGTCTATAAATCTCCTCAGTGTTCTCTCAGTATAACTACTGAGATTTAAGTTGAGTTGACGGGATTAAGTCCCTTGGCGTCGTACACAGGTTAAACCTGTGTACACACGTGAACGTGGCCTACGGGCAAAGATGGTGATGCTTTCGTTACCTGGATTGGCGATCTTTCCTCATTATCGGGATTCGGCTAAGTAAGGCCTTCTTCACCTCGAAGACCACACCACGAGGGTTAATTGCGCACTTAATTGTGCATAGGCACCAATCTTAAAGGCTAGCTTAAGCCAGACCTGTAACAACGCCCACGTGTCAGAACACACATGTAGGACCTAGGCTAGAGGTTATCCAGCAAGAACATAGATAATGGTTGAATACTCACAGGATTCAGCTCCACCAAGGATTAACAAAACCCCATAGGGTTTTTTTGGGCACATCCAGTTCCTTCCTGGAATAACTCCCTTGCTATCAGCCTTCCGGCACGAGCGAGTTCTCGATCGTCAATTCGGAAACACCCCTCCTTTCTTTTCGAGAACCAATCTGACAGTTCTGGAATATTCTTCCACAGACAATATCGATATTCATATCGATTCGTAACTGTCATTACTTTTTATATTATATTAAATGTGGGAAACGATTTGCGTTTGTTTATCAATATTATTTAATTATTATTAATTTGCTGTACACAAAGATAACAAAAACTAACGCTGACGGCTGTGACCTTGCTTTCAAATTCCCACGACAGATGTCGCTACTTGTCGCGATCAATTCTACTTTTGCTACGTCACAATGTTGTTGGCACAAATAATAAATATACAATATACTAAAATAGATACACAGATATATTCATATCCTATCCTATATAATAGATACATAAATACATACATACTAAATATATAAGGAACGAAAATAAATGAAAAAAATTAATGATGATAACTTGCTTTCTATCGCATAGTGACTTTTTGCTGGGAAAGTGTCTTATTTATTTATTTAACCGTTTATGTACACACTATATAAACAGACAAGAAGATGAGAACAGAAACATAGGTACAGAGGTGATGCTTATTTCTAAAGAAATCTTTTCCAGCATACCTGCAGTAGGAGAAAAGATGAAGGTACGTAGACAGCGTGTGTAAGGGTAAAAGGGGAAATAAACTAAATTTATAACCAAAACCAATAATTATCTAAATTAATAAAAAAAAACAATATAGGAATATACTACCATACATAATTACAAACAAACATGCTGACATATGTACATACAATACCTTAAATAAATAATAATAATATAATATATATATACCCTGTTATATCCGGTTAGGCTGGAAGCAAACCCCAACATAGTTGGGAAAAGGCTAGGCAGATGATGATGATGATGATGATGATATATATATATTATAAAAAAAACATTTAAAAAAATAAAAAAATTGTAACCCACAACAACACAATTACAACAACTACAATTTTTTTAAATCATTTTTATAAAAATATTTAAAAATATACTTATTGAGTATAAAAGAAAATAAACGAAATAATAATATAAATAAAATAATACATAGTGAGTTGATCTCTGGTCTCGGGGCGGTTATAAATGTCTCGTGTAACAATAAAAGCGCGCAGTTCATAAAAAAAGATGTTCAAAAATGTACCCTTTTATTTGATTCTTGTGTGTCTTGCGATAAGGTCAACATTAGGTTTCGAAAAGATATCGATAAGTTTGAGAAAGTCAAGTCGCTATACGGTGTCAATATAGATTAACCGGTAAAGATCACTATTATTTTGTAGCTAGTCATTAACAAAAGTAGGCCAGAGATGATTGAGTTTCTAGTGGTACAATTGAGAAAATTAATGGACTCAAAAGACAAGATAGTAAAATGTATTATTTAGGTACATATTCAAGTAACGGAACATCCGTCATCATCATTATCATCCATCGCTTTTGCTACTGACTGAATTGAAAGGTTACAGCATTCCGTCAGATAACTAATCGTCTATCAATCGTTTATCAATCGTTTGACAAGTCAAACGATCTCACATTGCATGTCAACTAGAGACGAATGTGGATCTACTGACTTAAAAACTGAGCTACCAAATACATTAAAAAAATATTCGGTTGATAGATTTGCCATAATGTTTGTGTTTTATAAAAGAAAACAATAAAGAACTTGAGATGCTTTTAAAATGTCCATACTTATTAACATTTTTCCCGAAAACGCCCAACCTTCACTTAAAAAACCTTTATGTATCGACCCCACCCAACATAATTCCTGGAACACTAAATATTCTCTAGTTTCCCGTTAATTGGAACATTCAATTCAACATTTAAAAATGAATTATTCAAATCTGCTCCACTTCTGTAACGTTTTCCTTGTAAACCATAATTATTATTCTCGTTACTCTGATTGTAAATACTGTCATCAAAATATGTTTTTGCAGAATTTTTCTATATATTTCTATATTATATATATTTTACTTTTATTATTCGTTAAAATCTATCAGCGGAATCATTTCTGGGAAATCTAATTATACAGCGATGAGTTCACGAAGCTTCGACATTACTTCCCTACATCTAAAACACGTTACACATTAATGTAGGTCAATTCTCTCCATTTGTATAAGTATTCTCGGTACCTCAAGACTTAAAACCTCTCTTAATTACTTGCTACTCGATATGTACCTGGAGCTTCGTCTATAGATCCCTTTATACATACCTGCATAGAGTTGTTGGTACACCGATGGGGGAGCTGCACAACAAAAGGGGTCAGGTTACCAGAGTCCTATTGTTGGCAGGAGCTGAGAGCTATACGCGCCTCTCGCGTTCGTTCCCGTGAATTTGCGTGCACCACAAGATAAACGTTTATACCCTGTTATTGAGTGGACTTTAACTGAATACAATAGCTCTCAGTATGATTAGTGCTTCTATGTAACTAGGTTAGGAAAACTAGAGATGTTCGTATTCACGTGCGATGCTTCGCCTAGTATCAAATCGTTTGCTTGATTATGTATCAGTAATGATTATGTATAATTAATTAAATTAAAAATTTAAAAAACCCCCGACCCAAACAAAAACTCTAAAAAGTAAAAAATAATATTTATAGGCCTTTTAATTTGAACGTAATATTTTAATCAGGGCATTGTCAAGTCGGGGGACGGCTAGGCCTCTGTTTGGCGTTTTCATTGACCGTCCCCCGACTTGACAATGCCCTGATTAAAATATTACGTTCAAATTAAAAGGCCTATAAATATTATTTTTTACTTTTTAGAGTTTTTGTTTGGGTCGGGGGTTTTTTAAATTTTTAATTTAATTTTTATTTCTTGCTTTTTAAACTTAATGTCTCCGTTAAATCACCATTTATCTATAATCTATTCATTGAGACCTTTTTAATGAGCCCAAACACGATACTTCTGCTGTTTGTTGGTGAATAACTTGGGTTTCCTGGAAATTCCAGGTGTTGCTCCAGCATCAGTTCAAGGTTTTTTTTTCCGTCTAATATCATTGAAGTAATAGAATCCCAAATTTTGAGTTGATCAGACCCATGGAAGAGGCTAAAATCCCTTTTTCAACCAGAAAAGAGCTGATAATCTTCAAACGGCTGAACCGATTTTGATTAAACATATCTAAGAACACTCCCGACTAATACACCTTTCAAACAAAAAAAACTAAATCAAAATCGGTTCATCCGTTCGGGAGCTACGTTGCCTCAGACACACACACACACACACACACACACACACACACACACACACACACACACACACACACACACACACACACACACACACACACACACACACACACACACACACACACACACACACACACACACACACACATACACATACACATACACATACACACACACGCGCACACACACACACACACACACACACACAGACACGTCAAACTTATAACACCCCGTCGTTTTTGCGTCGGGGGTTAAAAATACGAATTGATATATTAATTCATTACTACTTCTATTGTAAACTAGTCTGTAATACAGCACCAATTGAAAATTAATTGAAAATCTTCGATTGTACTACAGAAACAATAATTATCAAACTTCTTGGTATGTAATAAAGACAGGTGTGTCTGTTATTAACTAGAAAGTGTTACGCAATTATAAAAAATATCAATATCATAAGGCTTCAAAGCAGTGCAGTGTGGCCATAGGTATCGGCCACGACTTACAAGTTGGAGGTCGGTAGTTCGATTCCAGGCAGACACTTTACTTTATTTAATTTCATATTTTAATTTCAAACGGTGAAGGAAAACATCGTGAGCAAAAAATTCGAAGACATGTGAGATACACAAACCTGCACTGAGCCCGCGTGGTGGATTATGGCCCTCTCCCTCTCATAGAGCGGTGACCTGTGACCCCGCAGTGGGAACATTATAGGCTGATCATGTATAAGGCTTCAAAAGATTCACAAATTACTTCTATGTAGGTACTTAAATATATACATAGGTACGTGGGACTCTCGGAAAGTTTTGCAAAAATAAAAATAAATGTTCTATAGGTAATTTTTTTTAAAAATCTTTTCTAAGTAGGTACATAGAAAATTAGCCTCTATACAAACTTTCATGTGTCTGAACCAGTTTTCGAAACACTTTTTCCAGTCCGCCGCAGACACCTTCTTGCCTGCCTGCTCAAACGCTGACGCGCATCTTCCAGCCACGAAAATTGTATCCTTTTGAGCAGATTTTATATTTTCGGGAATAAAAAGAAGTGGCACAGCGCTAGGTCAGGGCTGTAAGGAGGGTGACACAAGAGTTTGACCGGCGTGCTGTCCAGGAAGTCCCTCGTTTTGAGCGCGGAGTGCGAAGGCGCGTTTCCGTGGTGAAGCAGTACCCCGCGGAGCCCTGTGTTTGGTCGCTTCTTGCTCACAACAGAGAAAACTTCTGGTAAGCATTTGGTAGGATACCATTCAGCGTTGATGCTTCTTTGGTTCTGTAAAGGAACTGACACCAAGTAGCTAGACAAATTGAAAAAGCTCGCGTAGGCGTTTATTCGTTTTGAAATAACCAAACCGTCGACTAGCGAGCGGCCCTTCGTTGTCCTGTGTCGTATTGATAATCCAAGACTTATCACCTGTAATGATGTCGTAAACACGCCGAGACGAGCCTGCTTCAAATTTGTTTTTCAAATCACGGCACCATTCCACCCGGCTGCTTTAAAATTATTATATTTTAAATTTGTGTAAATTCAATAATAATGATGATTTGTGACGGTAGAACATGGAGAACTCATAAAATAAAACATCTATTACCCATGTTTGCAAACCAATAAATGATTTGATTTGATCCAACCTCCAGTATGTGCTGAATCTCTTGATATGTAACTCGCCTATTGGCATGTATAAAAATTTTCACTGCTGGCACGTTTTCTTCCGTAACAGCCGTCAAAAGGCGACCACTTCTTTCTTAATCCTCCAAAGTTAGTCGACCGCATTTGAATTCGTTTTAACAATGATACACGGTTGCCTTAGAAGGGCCTTCATCCATGAATGCCATTTGAAGTCTATCTTACGACTCTTCCGGTTTCAAGCGACACTTGAAATCGTAAAAAATCATCGTATATAATCTCGAAAATTTTCCCGGCGCAGTTCCATTTTTAAATGAGATACGATCATTTATAATAAATTTGCTCACAAACAATGTGGAGGGAAATTTTGAAATTGCAACGAACATAATTTTACTTACAAATAATCATATTTCAAAAATAGATTATAACTGATCAGTCTCTCATACATCAAAACATTTTTTTCAATATTGTCTGAGTGGCCTGGTATATACCTACATCTTCAACCATAACAATTAAATATCAGACCGATTCAGTTTATCCCTTGGTAGGCAGAAAGGTACAAAATGAATCGGATTGAGATTACCTTGGCCGTCCTCGGACGTGACAATTATTTAATAAAGAAATTACCTACTACTTAAAAGGCCAATAATTATTATTTTTCTACTTTTCGGTTTTTGTTCGAGTCTGGGGTAATTTAAATTTTTAATTTAACTTTTGTTTCCTGCTTTTTAACCTTAATATAATAACACGCAACGATCGAGACATGTCACGCTTAAATCTGGGTAGCTTTGCGTATGTTTCCCACAGTGAAATTTGTTTCTAATTTATCCTCGTTCCTCGTCCTGATCACCATCTATAAACCTATTCATTGAGACCTTTTCAATGAGCCCCAAACACGATACTTCTACTGTTTGTTTTTGAGTAACTTGGGGATCCTGGAAATTCCAGGTAATGCTCTAACATCTGCTCAAGGTTACTTTGTTCGTCTAATATCATTGAAGTAATAGAATACCAAATTTCGATTCGATCAGACTCGTGGGAGATGCTCAAATCCTTTCATCAGCCAGAAAAGAGCTAATAATCTTCAAACGGCTGAACCGATTTTGCTGAAACTTGTCTAAGAACCACTGCTAGAAAACCAACTTTTGAATTAAAATAAACCGCACTCAAATCGGTCCACCCGTTGAAGAGCTATGGTGCCACAGACAGACAGACACGCACACATAGCGGTCAAACTTATAACACCCCTCTTTTTGCGTCGGGGGTTCAAAATACGTTATAATAAAGAAACTTTTAACCTATCCATACTACGCGGTTGCTAAAACTACAAAGTCAATTCTAAGTAACGTTTATCTATAATTACCGCATTAGATCTATGCCGACGGTTTTATCTCTAATTCTAACCCACTCTCCCAGTTATTAGCTAACGGGCTGTTTGATTAAAGCTCCCTATACCGGTGGGATACGGTCAACCGTACGCTAGTAGTATTACGAAAATCACCCTTACAGCTACGGAATAAAGACATTGTCAATGTGAAACTGTTAACACACACGTGCGGTTAATCGTACTGCTACCGCGTCCGCTAAAACCGCGAGTTTTTGCCCTAGGTACTGATAATTACTAAGGTTTGTGAGTGTAGTGTGTCGAGCAGTAGGTCGAATGGCAATTTTCTCGTGATAAAAGATGAGTGTTATTCCGTACTTATTGTATGTTATGTGGCATCAATTCTTGCACAGAAATGTTATGCTTAGGTTGGCTGGGAAGTAGGTGAGTCTGCTAATTCTACACCAGAAACTGAATTATAATGTGAAATTGAGCAAACGATAGCTTTTGCTCAATTTCTAAAATATTATCTCCTTCTTTGACTTAATAAAAAATTTATGACCTACTTCAATTGGCATTACCTGCTTAACTAGCTCTTTCTATGTTCATAAAGAGGCGTAGGTCAGTATTTTCTCCATGACGTAAGCATTGCCGTAAGGCCGAAGCACGGCAACACAAACTGTGGCCCGGGAGTGCCCGGGAGGGAATCGGCGAATTATGAGCATATGAGGCGTGTAATAACCAGAGTAATTGCCTAGTCTTCCACATGACCTCTATCTACTGATGGGCTTATGGTTTATGGTACGGTACGGTAGCTACTTAGAACTAGAAATTGCACATTCAAATCTATGATTGTTCACGGTTTCACACATCTTTGGATGCGAAAACCAGTGAACTTATCATGCTGTCCCTACTCCATACAGTAGCAAAAGGATGTAATGAATTAAACATGAGATATAAATAACCAGGTGGTGCCAAAGTCATTGCATTACATATATCGAAGTGATCACGAACATACAAAAACATAATAATTCTGTAGACGTTTGATATGGATGGATGTTATAAACAATGCTGTAGCCAAAGTATGCGATTTTTTTAAATACTGAAAGCAACGTTATTTTCCAAATTGAATTATGTAGTTGACTTAGATCTTTAATCATGGTCAATCCTTTATCGTTTAATCCTAAACATTAATGAGCTAATTACGCGCAGTGTGTTATATTTTTATTTCGCTCAGTGATTTATCATAAACAAGATTAAACACGGAGAAATCTGTCTTTAGTGTGCTATACAGATTGCACTTCAATCTATTATGTACTACTCAATCACTATATAATCAATCGCCATTTAGAACGATCCCACTATAGAAATCTTTGAGAGAATGTAAGTTTCGAACCACTTAATGTAATCAGATGTGCACTGAGTTTTCTGTGCACTAGATTCGAGGTTTTTGATTTTTTTTGAATTTGCTCGTAATGCTCAATGAAAATGAAATAGAGTTTTGATGAATAGCTATCTGCTTTTCTTTGAATATTCAACCTTCTGTATTCTTAAATCTAAGAATAAGCCGAAGTAGGAGAACTGTTTGTTGTTGCGAACTTGAAAGAAACCTAGTCTTTGATTGATATGTAAAGTTTATGAATAGTTTGAAAACTGCATGCGTTTTATTTATATTTATCGTTTTTGAATTTATATTTTGGTTATATTTATAGTAACTCCAAGTAGAATTAATTTCTAGGTACTTCGCGATTCATCCTCTTCTAGCCTCATAGTTCTCTTATTTATAGATCTTTTAAATATTTAATTTTATTAATCGTAAAAAAAACAAATCAAATCACTCATTGACCCATTTCATCTCATCGCTATTTACTGCAGGGTACTCAATTTTACTTAAGAACAAGAGTGTCGTGGAGTCGCGCGTCTCGATAAATGTTTACAAATTATCTCTCATAACGTTGTTACAGAGGGAACGGGCGGAGAATTTGTGATGTCACGGATTGAAGACACAAGAGGAAGCAAGGGGGATAATTTGATTTTTTTTTCTTTCGTTTATATTGTTTTTGGAGATTATAAACAGTATGCAGATTTAAAGAGGCTTGCTCTGGATTTAATGATTAGTTACACAAACTACAACGTTTTCTCTCAAAAAAGGATTGTTATAAATACGATTCCACGGTTATTTTCATGGCATCCTAATAAAAATAAAAACATCGTAATTATTCAGGCATACATTTAATCATACAAGTTATCACTACAACAGTTTTCCCAATCCTGTATACAGATTCAGAAAGCTATACAATATTGGTGTAAATAAAGCACCAACATTACTTTCCCGCAAACACGAGAAAATAAAATATCAGCTTTCATACATCATCTGTGAAGCGTATGAGTATATAAGTTTATGTGCATGTGTGCGTTGACGTCACAAATGTAATTTTGCCACAATCTTTGAAGTTAGAAAGCTGTGGAGAACGTAAACGTATATTTTGTAGCATTTTTTGTTCATTCTGGTAACTATGTTATAAGTGAATACTTTACGGATTATCATGTTATATTTTGCTGTATTACATTACCTACTTTTTAAAAGAATGCAAAAAAATAAATTATTCCTATTACTGCAATTCAAAATTAATATGGTGATTGCTATTTCATCACAGAATAAGAAGAATTTGTGAATTTCAACTAATTTACGTTTCTTAATAAATACTTACTCCGTATTTGTTGCAGCAATACAAACTCAGACCAACTATTTATCTGGATTCTGTACAGGTTATTCATTATATTCTACAGTTCTGTATTGTCACGCTAACCTGTTTTAGCTGATAAATCTACCATAGATAACCTTGCTTAGTAACAATAGTAATGCAGCGAACGGCGCCTGAGGATACCCTAGCACCTACATTGTCAACCTATTTCTGCGGAAAAACTAGGTAATCATCAGTAAGATCAAAACATTATTTAGAGAAGCAGCAGAAAATGAGCTTCTAGTTCTGCAAACTTCTTATTTCATTCAAAGCGTGTAAGATCAACATGGTAGTCTGTCAAATCTAAGACCTTGTGCAAGATCATTTTGTTAGTAGCTAAACTTTCTGTTTTGCTTTCCTAGAAGGCGGTGCAACAAGCTGTGAATGCAACTTCTACCTTCGTTTAATATGGTATTTGTCTAATTTTTCATAAAATAATTTGCCAACACCATTTGACAACTTTACTTATGTACAGTATGTAGTTATAGTTTAAATATGGTTCTTAATATGTATTAGTTGGTCATTATTATTTAAGATTAGTTGTGTATTTATCTATGGGCCTTAGTTGCCTGGCAATAAAATTATTATGATGATTTTTTTCCATAATCGTCCCCCCTTATAATATTGACTTGCACTTTTATCATGTATACTTGTAACGCTTTTCATATCAACTTATTGGTCATAATTTTAATTTGCCTTAAAATAAGTTTATAATAACATGTGTTATGATGATTCGTTTCTATAGGTAACACATTACATCATCGATACTTGACATAAGCAACATTTAATATAATTTAGAAACATTTACCCCCTTATTCATAAACGTTGCTTAAAGTTAAATAGTGATTAGCGTCTGTTTAACCATACATTTTGGACGTTTAAACATTATTTAACTTTAATCATCTTTTATGAATATGGCCCTTATTATTGTTTTGTACAATATTGATGTTATTAAGGCATTTGGTCTGTAATCAAACGATTTATTACAGCAAAGAATCTTTAGACACTAAACAGTTTGTCAAATGCAAAACTGTTAGGTTAGGTTAGAACTGTGACCACACAACTAGATTTCCTGTTTTGCAAATCAAGCATGCATGGTAGATTCATTTTACCATGATTATAACATCAAAATTACAGGCGCTTGCACTGAACTAGCATTGTTGTGCTAGTATGAGCAAATGAATATTGTGGTGAGTAAATGTTATGAAAAACTACATTATTAAAAATGAAAAACATGGCAAATAAATGTATGGATTAAAATTAATAATGACAATGAATTTGATTGATTATGAGCAATAAAATTTATGAAAATGATTTATGTAATTTCACGATTATGGCAACTGCAGCGTTATTTCTAATGAAATCATGGCACATAAAAGTATGGTATATAAAATGATTGCATTTTAAATTGAGGCAAACATCAGTAAACCGTTTAATATACAGGGTAGCATCGACATTGACGCACAACCTGTTACCATGGATTCAGTGCCGACATGATTCTGAACGCCCCTGCGTTGATAGATATGTTTAGAAGGTTGAAAAAAAAAATTGTTCTACCATAGTTTTTGATTGTGTCAGTATTGCACTTTTCTATGTTATACTAGTTTTTTTTTTATGAGTGATCTATACTTTCTACGCTACGTGTCTAGAATCATGTGCTGAATTCATGGTATCAGTTTACGCGTAGATGTTCCTACCACGCTGTATAATACAATCATCAGCAAACCACTTGTTTAACTGACTTGTATAAAATAGCGTAAAAATAAACTATCTGTATTTGCAATACGAGTATGACAAGTCAGAAATATTGTATAATTGACCCCAAAAAAAACTCAGACTGAAGTCACAACTTTGTACCTACATAGTCTATAACATAAACGTAACATTAAATTAGTTACCCAAACATGTGAGAAACTTGGCGTAACACATAAAGAAAATATTATTGGTATAGGGACCTCCCACACGGAGCAATGTGAACAGAAACGAGCCCTAACGAGCGGTAAATTACCTACGCAATACGCGTGACGTCATGTATTAGTGTACTATTGTGTTGTGAACAAAGTTGTTATTTATGACGTTTGCCTTCGTTAATGTTAATAGGGAAAGTAATATAGATATTTAATAGGATTTAAGAAGAAGCTGCATTAATAACGTGTGTGGCGTCATAACGCATGTCGGACCTCTGCGTAACAAGTCATGGTGTGCATGAGTAGAAATGAAAGTGTGTGCGTGTTACAAACTTACAATATTTTTTTAGTAATTCGTATGTTCAGAACTTTCATGAGAACCTTCAATAGAGTCGATCTTTTTATGTTGGTTAAACATGGTAAGATAAAGATTTTTGCATAAGCGCAATTTCGTGGCATTTTTGCATAAACTAAGTGCCCACGAACCTGCCTGCGTCCTCATGTCTCTAGACACGATGGTGCCATGTGCGTTGTGTGCGCGGCAGCGGTACACTGTCGCGTGGATGTCCTGCCTGTACTGCACCGCGCTGAATGGCAGGAAAACCAGTGTACCGTTATCCAGGACTTGTCTGCGAAAGAAAAACGACTTATTATAAATTAATATCTGGATGAACTTAGCTAGATCGATTTATCGCCCCCGAAACCCCCTTCATACTAAATTTCATGAAAATCGTTAGAGCCGTTTCCGAGATTCAGATTATGCTCGGTTTTTTTTTGTTTGACGTTTTCTAAAAATAAAACCTAGTTAGATTGATTTATCGCCCCCGAAAACCCCTGCATACTAAATTTCATGAAAATTGTTGGAGCCGTTTCCGATATTCAGATTATAATATATCTGTATATACAAGAATCGCTCGTTTAAAGGTATTAGATATAGATAGAAGCAAATGAAAGTGTAAAATAAAACAGATAAAACTGCCCTGAAAAGAACAACATACAGTTTACTGTAATCTTTTAAACATAACCCTACAGAAGTTATTAAAAAGTACCCGAAACTCAACACCTCTAGACGTTAACTGGAAAGGAAAACAGAACGGCCAATATCTTGCAAAAGTTACCTGGAACCATAAACCGCGCAATTCCTTCATTTATTCCTGGCTTTAATTTCCTCAATAAAAAAAGGATAAAACCGAATTAAGGAATAATTGCAGTGCCTTTTAAAAAAGGAATCGCGGTCCGTAATTGGTGTTGGGAAAACGGCGCAAAATGTTTCAGGAAAAGTTTTACAAGTGAAGTGAGCAAGAATGAAAGATCTGTTCGTCAGATAAAATGGTCGTGTTGGCTAGAATGGATCTGGCTTAGGTGATATTTGACTGGTAATTGACTTTATAGATAAAATTACGCTTTATGAGTTGTATTATTTTTCCGACAGGCTCACCGCATTTTAACTTTTTTCGAATATTAACTACATAAACCTACACCTTTTCCCATGGGGTAGGCATATCACACCTTCTTTATGTCAATAAAAATTTGTTTACTATTGTTTTATTTATTATATACTACAGAACGAATCCATACATATCATTATTCCTTTTGCTTCATTTACGTTCATACTCGTACTTGTTTCTGGTCACACACCCAGGTGCGATGTTTTTAACCGACTTCAAAAAGAAGGAGGTTATCAATCCCACATGTTTATATATTTTTTTTTTATTGTTGTTCGGGCATAAATCCGTCATGATGGATTTGCAAAATTCTTTTTTTTTTGTTTGAAAGGGGTTTATTCCGAAATGGTTCCATTTAAATTTCATATCGATCTGATGATGCGTTTCGGATACAGACAACGGAATTCTTCAAAAAAATTACGGGTCAGTTTTCCATTGCCGTCCATCGAGTCGGGGGAAAAATAATAGATATTTTTTTACAGAAAGGTTACATTATTATAAGCACACATGCAAAGTTTCAACATCCGGAGACGCGTATGTACTTTTGGAGAATTTTTTTATTGAAAATCAATTATTTTTGCAATATTTATGTCAATCTCCACCACGTTTCGGTTTACATTTAATTTTATATAAATTTACGTAAACAATTATATTTTGTACTCATTTCAATCGTTTGATGCACATATTATATTTAACCGTTTATATTTAAATTACAGCATTATTTTCATTACGAGCTATTAAAATTAAAATGTGTAGTGTTTACCGTCCTTTGCTGGCTTGTGGAACGAAACGTAAAACTTATTACCAGTACCTAATAGGGCAGATAACAAATAAAATATGTTAGGTTCAACTTATAACAAAAACCCGAATTGATTGACCCCAACTCCACCTGGTACGAGTCTGTCCTATCCCTAGAGTGTTTTTATAGAGCCGGAGGCGCGAAGGGAGAACAGCCTCCGCCTGCTGTGAGAAACCGTACCTATTGCATCGGACGAGCAGAAGCTGCGGAGGCAAGGCTGGATGGATGCCTGCGATTTGTCACGCAAGGGCGTAGAGGCTGCTATTCCCGCAGCACCGGAGAAGTTGCAGTCTCAAAATAGATACAGAAATCCCTCTGAATCGGTCCAAATTTTCTCAATTAAAAAAACCAAAAGGGAACTTCGGAACTATTCCTTTTAAGGGGGGGTGGTAACCCTGCCCCCCCCCACCCTCCTCCCATCCTCAATTCGACGAACGTCAATGGAAAGTCGTACATGACAGCTAATAAACTGCGATTACTGCTATCGCATAAATTTTGCATCGTTTTCACCTCAATGATGATGAAGTTTCGATTTGGTAGGTATTATAACTAAAAAGTGAAAAAAGAACTTTGATTTTGGAAGTCGGTCTTTGGATATGTGTTTTAATTTTTTGTCACCGACTTCCGAAATTAAAGTTATTTTTCACTTTGTAGTGTTTTTTGGAATTCGGTTGTTTTTTTTTTTTTTGAAAAATGTTTTTATGCGTTAATAATAATAACTGGTCATAAAGTCTCTTATTAGCAATATTAACGTAACATATTGTAACAACAAAACGCCGATGAAATTAATTAATTAAATATCTGTGTGCTGCTGTAACGTCATTATACGACGTGATGAAAGTAAGGAAAAAACAAAATATTCGTTATACGTGGAAGCAAACATCATATCAAACACCCAACACGAATACAAAGCAATAGACTGACACCTGCTCGTGACGTCATCATTAATGCCCGTCAATCACGTCACAAAGTAAGGAACGACGGTAAATGCCGTTCTCGGTAAAACTTAGATAACGTGTATGAAGCTAAAAATAAACATAATCACCATGGACATGTTTCGAATGAACGAATGAAGGTATACACGAAGGTGTGTCTGAAGAACGAAGGTCAAAAGGGACGAAAACAATCTGTTTAAACTTTATATTCAAAGAGAAAGTACTTAGTTAAGATTTTAATTTCGTTAGTTTCTGCTGCATTGCGGCTGTGTTAAATGCAAGTGTGTAAATGTGAATATTTATTGTCTTAATCCTATAAACTTTGCGTTATTTCTAAAGTAAGTATTGGAACTGCGGAGTAAAGTCTTCACTGAAACAAAAACAAATACCTATTTTGTTTTTCTTTAAAATGAAGATAAACAGTAATACAGTATAACAAACACATAAGATATACAATGATCGAAGTTCAACAGCTTGTATAGTGTCCGGCCGTACCTTTTTAAGGCACACAATTTAATAAAAGCTTCGATGTTGAAGAGCGTCGTGGCTTATTATATTATTTAAACACATGTGCAGAGGCGTACTAATAGAAAATGGCGCCTTGAGCACGCATCACATTTGCTCGCCTTCGTAAACTGTCTTCTCGGTCTACACTGACCAAAGCTAGGTCGCAAAACCTTTCTTGACCAATCATAGCCTTCAATAACGAAGGTATTAATTTGAACTTGCTACAAAATTGCTTGCAATGCTGCAAATTTAAGAGAATTTTAATAGAAATAGGCAGACGGATATACGCTTTCATCCTCTTACTGCACAATATATTCAAGTAGTTAGCTCTTCAAATTTCTTAGATATAGGTAACAGTATGAAAAGGTTTGATTTAAATGATGTTTTTTTTTCATAATTAGCTACTTTTTGTGCCCCCCTTCGATAGGCGCCCAAGGCTCTTGCCCTGTCTGCCCTACACTAGTTACGCCACTGCACGTGTGACAGTCTATAAAGCTCATTCTTATGTCGTATTTAGGCCCCGTTATTGTACTAGGGTGTGGTCACTAAACGAGCAGGTAGCTACCAAAACAGTGTAACACATGTAACCCCTTACGTTACGTTAGTACCCACAGGCTCCGCCGCAGCGAGCGGAGAGTGGCCCTTTGATGTTCAAATGTAATCGTTTTATGTGCCGCGCGGTTTTGGGTTGGGTTTCACACTAACTGGGTAGCTTTTCAAGATTTTTTGATCAATGTTTAATCTGGTTTGGCTAGCCGACCTTAACCCTTAATGTGTTTGCCAAAATGGGGTATGATGATTTGGATGGTTAGTTTTGAACTTCGACAGTGAGTCTGGCTGGTAGATCTCTCACGAATCTAATTATTTAGTGTGTAAATATAGTTAGGAATAGGGATGAACATTCTGGTAAGTGTAGTAGAAGCCAATAGAAGAATACTTCTCTTAATTATCGGTACTTATTTTTTTTTACAAAATTACTTCAAGTTTCCATTAATTTTTCTGCCAAAAGAATATATAGTCAGGTGAGCGAGGCCGCAGGCACAGCTCGTTCCTACGTAACAAAATGGTACTGGGTAAATCCTTCAAAATCAATTTGCTTTTGTAAAGATATCAGGTACACACGGTTACACATCAAGCTATACATTTCCAGTATGAGCTGATCTCGCATTGTATAGGCTTCCCGTACAATGCGAGATCAGCGTAAACTGGAAATGTATAGCTTAATGTGTAGCCGGGTGTACAAGCAAAACCCTTTACTTTGCTCTCACATAACTCGGTTTTATATCCCACCTCCTTCGCAAGTTACGTTGACACAACGCTGTCACCAAACTTTACTCCACACAACACATTTGCCAAGACCAGGCAATATACTCATTCATCTTCATTCACACAAAACAAAAAATACCAAAGGCTACACAAGGCACATATCATCTGTCATGTCTGAAGTTGGTTCTGAAGATATCGTGTTTAGGGAAGGCTGAAAATCTACGCTTTGTCGCATTCCCTAGGCACTAGGTGGATTTCCTTTGTTTCATTTCAACGTGTTTATGTATTTGTGTACCTAGGCTGTGTGCTAATTTGGATCACCTTGTGGATCTCAGGAGGTGACATTAGGGTCTCAAGAGTAAACTAAACATAAATTAGATTAGATTAGAGAATTACTTTAATAGTTGAGTAAAAACATGCCCTATAAGGAAGACCTATATTCAAAGTAGATGAGAAAGCCGCGGTAATGTATCAACATGATATTATGTATGTACTTACCGGTCCCACATTTGTAACGCTAGCACGGTTGAAATTTGTATAATAATTGAGGTAAAAGTCGTTGCGCGTTTTAATTAACGAGCATTTTATTTTCTCTGAGCTGCGGCTGAAAAATGCCAGTTTTTAATGTAGTTGAGTATTTTTTTATAACGTTAAGCAATTATTTATTCGCGACTCCAAATGGAAAATGTAAATATCATATATATATACCTACCTTTTATTTTGGGATGTGTTTCAGTGAATGTTATGAAAATAATTTTGTACATCATAGTTGTCTTTCTGCTTTTTGTTCAATATTTGTAGAACGATATTCGGTCTGAATATCGTGCTTCAATTGACATTCAATTTCAATATTGAATTCATTCTTCTTGTTTTATTTTTTGTGACCATTAAATGATTATAAAAAAAGTTTTATTTATTGTACTTAGAACATGTTTTTATTGGCTTTTCGTATGTATACTTTTGTCAATAAAACCTGTGGTACAAATAACCTATACTAGAGTATAAAAGCATACGAGTAGGTACTAGACGCGTAGCACGCGTAGGCTTACTGCTATGAATGTGTAGTCGGCTTAGCCGTAAAAACAACGTAAGAGTAGCCTTTCTTTCTTAAGCCAGCAAGAAGAACTTTTTTAAATATACTTCTTCCGACATGTATACCAATATTTCCCGCACTCGATCACGGGGACTTGGAGCAAATTTTACATACATGTCATCATTGAACAGGAGGTTCATTTCTCAGGGGAAATCTACGGATAACTCCGAGGTAACAATATTATAAGAGTTTTGCCTAAATTATAGTACCGTAGCAATTTCTTTGTGGTGCGTTACGGGTCATATTGGGAGTTCTCAATCTGATTGGAAAACTTGGCGTAGTTTGTAATATTGCCAAAGTTTTGAAATGGATACCCAATTTCGTACCAATCAGAATGTGTAAGAATGGTTCCATGAGTGACTGATCCGACTTAACGTCTTCGTTTACCTTTGCAGGGGCTTAGTCAGATGATTGTAGTCGATTTCGTTTCAAATCAGATCGCCTGAAGGTGCTTACAAATCTTACCCATTACTCGATTTGGATATTGGAATCTTGATCTGATTCGATATCCAATTCCCTTTCATTTTGGTGGCAAAAGTGAGCCTTATTCTACCGCAGATTAATATGGACTTACACAGACCACAGCTACTATAAATTATACCTTAGATAAATACATGACTACTAGGCAAACGAAATAATTATCCTTGCTCAAATACCTGTATAATAGGCAAATGTTGTTATAATAGTATCAATATTTGGAGCCGAGCGTCGTCGCTCAATGCAAACATTAATCATGTCACGGTTTGCGTGGCCAGGGAATACGTATCAATGTATACAAAGAAGGTGGATGTATAAACCAACTGAATATCTGTCGTGAAAACTGACAGGAGAAGCAATGGACTGTTTATTTAGGTCACCCAAAATTGAACGAGCATGGCTAAGAGCAGTTATTATCTCCTGATATTACTACTGTAATATCATGGTGGAGGAATAAGCCCTTGTCATTGATGTTTTCATACATTTTTCTTTAGATTTGGACCAGGGACACCTAAGAAGAAGGTGTAATTTATTTTTCTAAATAAAACAAATGCCCCGACTAAATCAATTTATTGAAACTACATCATAATATAATACATAGTTACTAATTCTCGTGTATCAATTAGTGATCGATAATGCTTAGATTCAATCACGGTAACTAGCGCGAACTAACGGTGTCTGATTTGATTACACTGCTCGCTTGTTATGCTATCTTGGTGATCCTGGTACCAAATAGTGAAATACTTTTGGTTGGTACATTAAGTGTTGATTGAAGTTTATCAAGATGGTACCTTGTTAAGTCGGAAAATCGTATTGTAAGGAACTGGAGTTGACGGTTGGTAACCCCATGAAACTTTGAAGGTCAACAAACTGTGTCATAGTGTTATTTGGCTAAAAAAGCTATTTTAACGGGAAATTGACCATGACTAAGGTTTTATGTAGTAACCATTTTGATCAACTTTCTACGAATTAGTTACTAATTTATAAGTATGCAATTAGCAAATAAATACTAAATAAAAAAAAAATAACAGCCAATAAGTAACTAAACTGTAAAACGTCTTTAATTTAAACTGGGCTGAATTCTCTGTGAAAATGAGCGTGCCTCTTATTTAATCTAGAGAGATTTTCTATTAAAGATGTAAGTAAGGTACTTATTTATTACAAAACAAAAAAAAAACTATATACCTACCATCACTTTAGTTTAGTTTATGCTATAGATTGTAAATACATGTTCAACATCTAGGACCTGAAATTCGAAGCTAGTCAAATTATATACGTAATCAATAATAATCGATAGCTCATATTCAACCAAGCTGTGTCCGATATATTAAATAGCCAATTATAGCTCGGTACACTGTCTTGTTAGCATAAATATTAGCATTTTATTTTTTTCACTGAATGAGAATGAAAAATTATGCGTGTAACACGGGTACCATGTTGCAAAATTTAGTCCACCATTTTGATAAAAAAAGTGTGCACTAAGTTTAACTTGTCCTGTAAACCATAATTTAATTCACATCTCCAGTTTATTCCCCGTTTTGTACTATACATATTTTTGTATCTTTGGTGTATTTTTTATTTAACAAAATTATACATATTCACTTGACAAAATGCTACAAAATTTGTAGCATGAAGAATAGATCAAAAACACTTTTAATTAGGTTTTAACGAAACTTATTTAGGTACACGACTTTTCTCAAGTGATTGGAATAGATTTAATCTAGGCCTTTGCACGCAAAAAAATACGTTCTCTGTACGTTTCTTAGAAAAATCCATACGCGATACACACACTCGTTTTTTTATTTCATTAGAAAGAGACAAAGAGCGAGGGACAGTGTGAGTTTAATACGTGTTTTAACACAGAGCCATCAAGTATAAGGTTTTATAAGCACGCATGAAGTTGTCGCCACCATAAATTTTCAATTAGAATTTTCTTCGTTATCGGCTTTACCCTCGAAAACCATGAATACTATCTATCTCTGTAACTTTCTATTATAAAAAAATAGTGACAGAAAGAGAGAGAAAGTCGCATAGAGGGCCAGGGGGAATGCTTTTTCGTTACGTGATGATTTCTACCAGCTTACTCCTATCGCAACCCGCGATTAAGAACTTTTTCCAAGAATCGCTTCTTTGGCATGCATCTATTTAATCTATACTGGAATAATGATAGCCCGGATTCTGTTTGTGAATAAGTCTTTGTCCTGAAATGATACCAGTATTTGTTTTATCCCAACATAGGAAAAACTTAAATCTTTTCAGTAAACGAGGTGAAAGACACACCATTAGAACGAGAAATAGGCACCAATTGGTTCAACCAGGCTTCAGACTGGCTAAAGTAGACTCATCCTTCATGGGGTACTGTTTAAAATGTTACAATAAAATACCTCCCCACATACTCGAACTGAATGAATCGAAATTTAAATCTTGTATAAAACGCACCCTATGCAGCCATGCTTATTATAAGTTGGGGGATTACATCGCTGACAAAAATGCTTGGCTAAACGCTGCTTGTCCTGCTCCACAAGGTAGCTTAAACTAAATTGAATAACATTGAAAACATTGTTGGAGCTGCTGAAGACTGTAAAAGCTAGATATCTTTGCATTGTATAAATTCAAATTTTTGTATTGTATAATTGCATAGCATATGTGTGAGCACTATGTTCCTACTATAAAGCAAAGATTTACAGGGTACGTCTTTCATTGACTTGAATGTGCCCTGGCAGCTGAGAGTATGTCATGCTCACTCAAATGTCTCGCTGGTGGTGGCGTGTGTGTTGGATCATTAAGTTCCCTTCAAAATGGTTGAGCTGAATGGTGCTGATGCATACGTCATGTCCGTGAACGGGCGCCGCCAGTAGGGACTGGTCATCTCTTAGCTCCCACGGCTTATTTTAATTGTTATTTTATTTTAATTACGGACGCTTTTAATGTGCACTTTTTACATCGTTCTCACATTGATAATTTCAACATAATGATGTAACCAACTTTTTGTAACAAAATCTTGATTTTAAAAGAGTGTCCATGGAGTTTCTTGCCCGTTCTTCTCCATAGGTACCTACGCTTTGGAATGGGCAACTAGCTTCATCTTTCTAACTCACCGACCTTGACAATTCAAAAGTGCCTGTAATTGGTTTATTTGAAATAAATGCTTTGAGTTTGCATAAAGCTCTATTTTGTAATTAATTTTTACCATATTAGATTTGAAGTTAGTGGCATTTCCCTAATTTTATCAAAATGAGTGGCAAAATAAGTAATAGCAACAAAATGAAACCTTATAAAACTCATTATATTCACATGACATTTACAAGTAAGCCGTAGGTAGGGTGAAGAGATCATTACGGTTCATACACGAACATAACGACAAAAAAATTGTCTATTCTATTTAGGTATTTAGGTTTAACGGTCGTTAGTTGAAATTAGAACTTTTGTTTTAATATGAAATATCAAAGAAGTTTATCGATGGAAGTATGACAACCATACCTGTTTCTGATGGACTACAGATTCTTCAAAAACTCAATCGATGAAACATGTTTTAATGCAGCTGACTTATTGCAGTAGACATTATCTAAAATTACCAACAAAAAAAAACTGTTAACATTAAAAATTAAAAAAAAAAACCCTCGACCCAAACAAAAACTGTAATAAAAATTAAATTTAAAATGTAAAAATCCCCTGATCCAAACAAAAACTCTAAAAAGTAAAAAAATAAATATTTGTAGGCCTTTTAAGTTGAAGGTAAAATATTTTGATCAAGGCATTGTTAAGTCGGGGGACGGCTAATGAAAATGCTAGGTCTATTTTTGACGTTTTTATTGAGCCCCCCCCGACTTGACAATGCCTTGATCAAAATATTACCGTCAACTTAAAATGCCTATAAATATTATTTTTGTTTGGGACGGGGGTTTTTTTTAAATTTAATTTTTATTTCCTGCTTTTTAAACTTAATGTCTCGGTTTTTGCGCAGCGTTGCGTATTTTTCCCACAGTGAAGTTTGTTACTAATTTATCCTCATTCCTCGTCCTGATCACCATTTATCCATAACCTATTCATTGAGACCTTTTCAATGAGCCCAAACACGATACTTCTGCTGTTTGTTGGTGAGTAACTTGGGTATCCTGGAAATTCCAGGTGTTGTTCCAGCATCAGTTCAAGGTTACTTGGTTCGTCTAATATCATTGAACTAATAGAATATCAAATTTCGAGTTGATCAGACCCGTGGAAGATGCTCAAATCGCTTCATCAATCAGAAAAGAGCTGATAATCTTCAAACGGCTGAATCGATTTTGATGAAACATATCTAAGAACACTCCCAACTAACTCACCTTTCAAAAAACAAAAACAAAATAAAAATCGGTTCATCCGTTCCAGAGTTACGTTGCCTCAGACAGACACATACACAGACACGTCAAACTTATATCATCCCGTCGTTTTGTTGGGGGTTAAAAATAACAACTCAGCTGTACGAAGACGGATGAAGCCGGATAAGGTAAAATGTTGTATTTCACTGTAAAAATTATCACTACCCGACTAACAGTATTATTATTATTCTGCCATTCTCCAAACACACAGGACATGGGTCAACAATGTGATCGAATCAATAAACGTTACCAAACCCAATTACCGGTACACTGATTATAATCGGTTGTATTACTAAGCATGGGTACAAGCTATATAATAGATTTCTGTATAGACTTGACCACATTATGACATGACCATACCAGTCACCATATGATAGGTACATCTTTATATTCTAGACTAGCTTTTGCCCGCGGCTCCGCCCACGTGGTTGATGGAATACGGTAGTACGGGAATGTATACCGGGATATAAAGTATCCTATGTCCTGCCCCAGATCATGGTGTGACAGTGTGACTTTCATTCAAACCCATTCAGCTGTTCATGATCATCCTCACCTTCCTGCCCTTGTCCTATGTTACCTGGGGTTGACGCAACACGTTTTCTTCTTCCTTTCTCTCCCATTAACCGTCACTCCATTCTCGTTCATATCATTCTTCACACGTCCATATTTTCTTGGGCTTTTCTTACGCTCAACATTTCTAATTATTACTGTTTTAGTCGCATGCGTTTCCTCGCTCCTCATCAGATACCCATGATGATGATGATGGGACTCCCTTTTCCGCACGTAGACTCCCATTCGGTCCGTTGTGCGTGGGGATTCTGGCTGACAGAGCCAGCCTAGCTCCGCCCAAAAGCACAGAAGCTTCCTGGGAGCTTCACAGGCTTCGCGGAGCGACCTCACTGTTCCGAGGATTTCTTCACGTTGAGAAGCCACGGCCTCGCATTCCAGGATGACGTGGGCGGCTGATTCCTCGGCGTCAATGCAGCCCCTGCAATGCGGGCTGTCTGTGGCGCCTATGTTAAAAAGGTGTTTGTTAAGTGTGTTATGGCCCGTAATTGTTCCTATTATTATTCTAAGGTTATTTCTACTCAGGCTGAGAAGTTTTTTGGTTAATCGCGGGTGTACAATCGGTAAAGCCAGTTTTGACTGTCTACAGTCTGTTGCCCGTGACCATCTGTTGTTATGGAGTTTGGTCGACCTTTGGCGAATCCACGCACGAAATTGTAAGAAAGGCAGGGGGAGAAGTGGGTACGGGCCTAGCACCTTCATATTAGAGCCTCTCTTCGCAAGTTCATCTGCCCTGTGCCCTTTGATCCACTGGAGTGCAATACGATTGGACGTTGATAAGCTCTCCAGGGCTAGATGGCACTCAAAAATTAGTTTGTTGTTAGTTTGTTTGTTTATCAGATACCCATACAAACCCAAACGATTTCCTATCAACTCTTTTCAAACTGTCAATTTTCTGTCAATCTTCTACACGCGGGCCCAGTGCGGATTTGGTAGATTTCATATGTCTTCGAACTTTTTTGGTAGGACATGCCGGTTTCCTCACAATTTGTTCCTTCACCGTTTTGTGAGCAGTGTTGATGAAATTATTTACAGTAGTGTTGATGGAATTATTTACAAGCAGTTTAGCGCCTGCCTCGTAAGACGGGGTTGTCACCAGTGCTCTGTTGCTGCTGATACTATGGATTGCCTAACACAATAGAAATAAGTTTCATAAAACGTTTGCTGCACCAGGAGGAACCTAATGTACCTGACATTAGAACACAGCCTTTGTTTAATTTGACTTTGTATATACGTACTGTTTTACTTTAAACCAGTTTACCTACGTATACCGAAGCCTAAGTGCTCTACGTCATTATTCCTTTGTTTTGTCCATTTTTTTCAAACGTAGAATATACACATTTTTAGTTTGTGGAACCATCTACATATAAATAACCACTTATCCATTGGCTACGTCTTTACCCATTTTAATACCCAATTACCGGTAGGGTGAGCCTCATTATCGTCCTTCCGAACAAAAGTTATTGGTGTTAACTTTTCACATAAATTTTTGTCGTTCCCATTAAAGTAGGTAATGTAATTTTGGAGGATGAAGGGGCTTTCAAATATCGTCCTTTGTTGATATTTGTGGTCTGCTTATTGTTGCGGATAAATTATAAATGATATATTGTTTTTATTACAGTTTGTGTTTGTGCTTCATTTTAGACGATTGTGTTATCAAGCGAAGAATTAAATCAGTTGATTAGGAAAAAATATTTATGAGTGCGAATTGTGAAGATCCGGGCTACTACGAGAGAAAATAGTAGAGTAAATTCGACATTATATTGGGTATCTATAATACGATACATTACATACTAAACAAACATTCTTATAAAAAGACATACGTGGAACAGACGTGGCTATGTTTGTGAAATTATAATTATCTCTTAACAATATCCTTCGTTACGTTTCGTAGTGTCTTGACGTTTGATGCAAGTTAGCTCCGTTAGCGAATACCTAAGTGATGGCTTCTTAGCACATTTCAGAACTAAATATTCAACTGTACTCTTATGGATATTGAAAATCGATAAGAATACAGTAAAATCATTGTTTCGGAACTGCGTATCAGTGTTTTTGTGTCTAGTGGGACAAGAGCCATGATACATGTATACTCTACATGTATCATTGCGCTTATATTTTTAAGACTACTACACTACATTGTGGAGTTGTAGTGTTGAGACATAAGCCTGAGTTCTTTGTAATATTTTAATATTGTAAAAAAGTTAGTCTTAGGTTTACAGTTCTATCAACTTGCGAGATCAAGCTGCACCTGTACTTGCCGCAGTCTGCTTGTGAATGTGCCCATCACACATCATCACATCCGAACCGATCGTTGGATATCTTTCTACGATGATTTACAACGATCGGTTCTTGATGCATAGGAAACATTCAATGTAAATTATTATTTTTCTCGTTCTTTCAGTTTACATCTTGCACCGCTCGTCTCAGTAAATTTTCGCGGGCCAGTGCTCAAAGGGTGTCCGCGTTCGTTAGTAGACTCGCATCACGCGCCGTCTTTGAAAAATAAACTGCCTAGCTCTCTATATATGTGCTCTTTTCAAACGAACATATAATAGGGATCCAGACGAGGGCTTTTCTAGAAAATCCTTAGTGTTTTAGTAGGATTTTAATATTAATCGTAGTATGCTGAAGACTTTCCTCAGTTTAAATTGTTAACGTGTCCTAATTTCTTGCAAATCGTTTTACTAAATAGTTTTTTTTTTTGTATTAAAACGCTGTAAAATGTTAATCAAATTACCTGATTTACTTTGATTTCCGTACTATACGCGGTTTACTTGGAATCTTGAACACTTAATAGTTGTATGAACTTGTACCAACTATTTACACGACATTTTGTTCCATTGTATGAAACTTTATTCTTCAAGCTATGTGTAAAAAGACTTGTATTTACCCTATTGTTTATGATCGTTTTCAAAATATTATTTTCTTAACTTGTTCTTCTGACAAAATTCGAAAAGAAAATATTATAAACTGAACCGTGGTAACTTTTATGTTTCCTTTCTTAAACTTAATTAAAAAAAAAAGAAACAAACCATCATATTTTATTACCATCTACATAATCAAACTAACTGTGTGGTACCTCCATCTGCCCCCCGTCTTACAACATTTTCATTTCATTATTTTCTTTCCATAACTGTTCGCGACGATGCGTCACTATATAGCTTAATAGTTTGTTTTTTGACATTAATTTAAAATCATAAAGATAAGTGATAGTTAAACCAATAAACAGTGGTGATAAGTGCCTACTATAAGAAAAACCGTAAGTACCACCCTTTCAGACCTCATTTAAGTGGGCTGTATAGCCGTAATTTATAGTCTCAAGTGCGTCCAGGTAACCTATAACCGAGACCTAGCCCTGGGCGTAACTTCCCTTAACGTAAACTTAAGATAAACCCACTTAATTGAGCTCTGAAAGTCGTGTTGCTTTAGCTAAGTAATTTTTAAGTTTTGAGTTTTGCTAGCCATCTTTCAGGGCGCGTCACGCCCTGAAAATCAAATGTGTAACGTTCTATGTTCTATGTTCTATGTTATGGGGTTTGGTTTCCGCACTTAGTCCTTTAAGTGGACCATTGTGCGTGAGCCATGGCGGCCTTTTGGTATTATTCCAGCCAGCCCACCTCCCTCCAGAAGTTGGCTATGACTCCTGGTTTGTTCAGAATGTCCGTGTAACATTTGGGTTCCCCGAGGGTTTCTGTTCTAATCTGTGCTACGCCTGTGCATACGAAAAGCACGTGCGCAACGGTTTCCTCAGCCTCCATGCAGGCCCTGCACAAGGGGCTGTCCGTTATGCCTATTGTGTGGAAGTGTTTGTTCAGCGAGCAGTGTCCTGTGATGGTTCCAGTCACCAGACGCAGATCTATTCTGTCCAGGCGTAACAGACGTCTGGTCAGCCTGCTATCCAGGGATGGCATTGCTTCCCTAGACTGCCTGCAGCCTGGTGTCAGGGTCCACCAGCTCTCGGCTTGTTTGTGGGTGTATTCCTGGAGCCACCTGCGTAGTTGGTTGAAGGGTATGGGCACAATGGGCTCGGGACCATAGACTGACACGCTGGATGCCCTTCTGGCTAGTTCTTCTGCGGCGTCGTTGCCCAGTGACCCACTGTGTCCTTTTATCCATTGCAGTGTCACAGTGTTGCGGTTGGCAACCGTTATTCTTTCTAGTACATTGTGACATTCTAGTGCTAAGCTCGATGTGATGTATTTTTTCCGTAGGGATTGAAGAACTGAAGCACTATCGGAGAGTATACGTATGTGTGCATCCGTGACCCTCCTGGCTTCTATGGCATACGCCGCTTTTATAATGCCCACACATTCCGCTTGGTATACGGTGTTGAACATTCCCAGCGGGCTGGATATGTTTATGTTAAGGTCTTGTGAGAAAACTCCGACTCCGGTTCCAGAGTCGGTCTTTGATCCGTCAGTGTAGACTCTAAGCTCATCCGGGCCTGAGTAGTCGTTCTGTTCTCCTGTGAGTACTACGTTGTAGTGTCTCTGAAAGTAGTGCAATTTCGGGGTTTTGTCACAGGGTGATGCCATCATCGGTTGTCGTTTGATCGCATCTTCCTTAATGCGTGTGTGCTTGACTCTGGAGTCTTTGCTTAGGTTTCCTGCTATGTCGAGCCTCAAGGCAGCCAGTGCTGCTTCCTCCCGCACAATGAGGTGTAGAGGAGGCAGCCCCAGCATTGCCTGTAGGGCAGCGGTGGGCGTAGTCCTCATGCAGCTGGTGATTGCCACACAGGCGCACCGCTGCAGTTTTTCAAGGTCCTTTTGTGCTGTGCCTAAGTCCGTTCTGGGCCACCAGACTATTGAGCCGTATGTAATAATTGGTCGAATAACCGTGGTGTACAGCCAGTGGGTGACTCTGGGGCTTATGCCCCAGTTCCTGCCAAGCATTCGCTTGCACTGCCACAGGGATATGCTGGCTTTTGTGGTGATGTAGTTGGTGTGTTTTGCCCAATTCAGCTGTTTGTCCAAAAAGATGCCCAGGTATTTGGTTTCAGTTGCTAGGCTTAGTGTAGAGCCAAACAGACGCGGAAGTTCCAGTTCCGCGAGTTTCCTCTTTTTTGTAAAGAGGATCAGTTCGGTTTTTGTAGGATTTACTGATAGTTGGTGTTTGTTGCACCAGTCCTCGACTATTTTAAAGGCTTGGCGCATAAGGTTACATAGGGTATTTTCATGGGTGCCGTTTATTATTATGGTTAGATCATCGGCATAGCCTACGGTGAAGTAACCTTTGTCATTCAGTGATTTGATGAGGCTGTCTACGACCAGGTTCCATAGAAGCGGCGAGAGGACGCCCCCTTGTGGACAGCCCTTCGCCACTACTGCCCTTGTAGTGTCGTTTACGGTGACTTGCACCGCTCTCAATTTGAGCATGTTGGTGATCCACCCACTCAGGGTCGTGTCTATGTTGTGTCTGTCGAGGGCCATGCTAATGCTATTGAACATAGTCTTGTCAAAGGCGCCCTCGATGTCAATGAAAGCTGCCAGTGCTGAGCATTTATGGTCCACTGCGCATTCAATTTTGGATACTACGCTATGGAGCGCGGATTCTGTTGATCTGCCAGTGGAATAGGCGTGCTGTTGTTTATGGAGTGGTTTTACTCGGAGAGGTCCGTCTCGGATATGCCTATCACAGAGTATGTAATGTAATGTGTAACGTTTTTAATATTAGATTGTTTTGGGTCTGTAAATCAGCCTGAGGTATCTGTAACTAGAATTGAAATAAGTTCAGTAGTTTTCGAGAAAATCAGCTTTTAAAATATTTATTGGTAACATTTTTCATAATTTTTCGGGTTTTCTTGAAATAATCTTTCAGTGCGGGAAGATATAGTGCATACAGATATCTCAGGGGATGGGAAATTTCAGGGGGAATTCAGGGATATGTAAGATGCCATATGTACAGTAATTTAATAATGTGATGTATGCAATATTCCATTGTAACGATAGTCAAAAATAGAATAAATAAAAGTTAAAACAGGAAGCAATTTGCGGCCCTCGATACGGTAAAGTTTCGAGGCACCTTAGAAAATATAGATTCACACCTAATTAGTAGTCATCGGCAAGATAAATTTGTTATTTTAAACTTAAATTAATTAACATGTAGTACAAGTGAAACTTCTAAATTGCTTCCTGAAGATTAAATCAAAATGTGTGTTATTTAATCAGGTAAAGTACCCCTTCACAGAGGTGTCTCAAAAAACAACCCCTTCCTAGACGAAAGTCTGGAACCCGTTTCTTTGTCAGTCGTCAAAACGTTGATAGCGTCGTGAAGAACGGAAGATAGTAGCCGCCCCTGAAGATATCTGGAACCTATAGGTGCAGGACGTCAGCGCCGCGTGGACTGGGAGACCTACATACACACCGGGATAGAACCTGGATAGGAATACACCCTCCCTACACACCCTTCGTGTCCAAGCGATCATGCCCGTCCGGTACAATAACCGTGATTAGGAAATTACCCGTGTGAGTTCTTTATTCTTATCTGAAGTAACAACTTGAAATAGATCTGTAAAACTATTTTAATACATTACATTAGATCAATGCTAATTAACAGGTATAATTAAATATTTTCGACCAAAACTTTTCCCGTTGATTTTATTTTATTTAAGCGAATTTAGTAACTTACTGCTCATGTGTATACCTCATAAAATAAATATAAACTTTAAATAGCACTAAATCGAAGAAGCAATCATTATCATATATCATATATCATATATTTAAAAGTTTATACTGTACCTAAAGAAAAACATTCCGCAATTATTTATTTTGGGAATAGCTAGGTTCTAGTTATTTTCTATTATTTGCTTAAGATTTTTCAAAGTTATAATTGCAAAACAATACAATACCTTAAAACACGACAAAATAATTGTACTCTCCAGGCTATCTCACAAATACTTAATACACCTTACGTAATTGAAATGTGTAGGAAAGGATAAAACTCCTTGATTAAAAAAAAAACTTCGTAACATAAACCAACAAAGGAGCGTAGAAGAGCGTGTAAAAGTTCAAAAAAGAAAAAATAATAATACTCGCTCTCAAAAGAGCAAAGTACATAATAGAAAGACAATTTTGCTAAAATGCGATTAACTTGGACTTCTTTTCTTTATTTCTCTTCGAGGTTAAAAAAGTAAAACATTAATTTTGCTATCAGACGGATAAGTCGACTAATAGCCTTGGAGCTAGGGTTGAGCCGGTTGGAGCCGGTAGCCGGTTACGATCGAAGTTCATTGGGAGGAATCAATGTTGAAATTATAGACGTCAAAATTTTCAGATGATTTGTTTGTAGACATAAATTGGAGATGATTTACGTTTGAGCTTTATCACCAAAAAAATATCATTTTATGTTCGGCTATTGTTTTACAACTTGAATTGAGAGTGCGTACGTTTCATGTTTTAGTTTCAACAGGAATCAAACTGAAAACTTTTGGTTTCACTGCTTATTGTCACAAAACCAGTAACAGAGCGTGTTAATCTTCGCCACGGGTCTCATAAAAGAGCTGAGAAAACAAGAACGGTCATAACCATTTTATTTACTTTTATTGCTTGCAAGCTCCCTGCAAGCACCATGATTTACGACACCAGGAACTTTAACTTCTGCAAACATAAAATAAGTCTGTTTATTAGTACTTGTGTCATGACATTAGTACCAATTTACCACAGAATAGGCTAACTACTTCTGTCGATAAGTTAACGAAAATGGGCAAAACAACAACGTAAAAAAGTTCTACAGACCGGCTTGCGGCCATGGCAGCAAATATCAACGGAAACTAGCCATTTATGTGGGAGATACACTCTTCTCTCACTCTCATAGTCCGATGCGACGACAATCTGACACGACCGGAGAGAGATCAGGCGCAGGACGTTGGTCCTAAAAGTCCGAGCGTGCTTTTCGAGGCACGAGGGCATCACACCGCCAACTTTCAAATTCCGGGCTGTTTCTGAGAAATCCCTAGTGGAAAAATCCAATAACACTTTCCCGACCTGGGAACCGCACTCAAGACCCCACGCTCAGCAGTCGCGCTTGCGCCCATGATACCAAAGGGGCATTTAAAGCGACTTAATGTGCAAAGGTCACCAAACTGTCTGATGTGTATGACGTCTTTTTATCATGCATCATCATTAATTTCTCATTATAAGATTTAAAAATTATTATCATATTTCAGTTAAAGATTTTAGAGACATCCCAAATGCTAATTAGTGAATCCAATTACCGATAATAGGTGAATGTCTATTTCCAGATATTTTCTCCTCCACATCACTGTCCATATTCATTCCAGCGTAAAGTATCTATACCTATTAATTAGATCGGTTTTTCTTGAGAACCGAGAATTAGCCTGAATCCTACCGAAGGTACTAATTTTAGATGGGAATTTACACTTAAATAAAACTGGTAAATATTACGAACATTAATGAGGTCTTGATTCGAGGTCTTCGCATCGATGTCTTAAGATTATTACGCATGAATGTACTAATAACGACTATCTCCGCAACAAATTAGAACCGTAGTTACAAAAATCTACTACTGTGAGTAATCGCGAGTCAAATAGTGGCCTGGAAATTTTTGTTGGTTAGTATCCGATTTCTGTTTACAAAAATTTCGCAAACGACATGTGTGTTCCACTTTATATTTTTAGTCTAGGATATTTCTATATTTGTTCCAGACAGGTAGGAGGTGTTGAATTTTTTTTCCGTTTGTAGATTTCGAATTAGTATTTGGCGTCTCTTTGGCGCCGTATCGTTGATTCTTTTGTACAGAGACTAAATTAAACTCAAAATAACCACGACATGATTTGATTGTGATTTTGGTTGCAGAATAAAACTTTAGAAATGAATGGAAACCGTCACATACATAAGAACTAGGATTAAATGATATGACTTTTGAGCGTTCGCAGATTTTTTCTGTCCTCTTGTTAATTATTTCGAAATCGGTCAACTACAGAATCTACCTACGTATAAAGTAAGGGAATACAAAGGTTCGCTTTAAAAATGCATTTCTCCACACTCACAACACCCACGCTAGTAAATTAAAAGTTAGCTCAAAAAACTCCATCACGCTCGAATAAAATGCTTATTTACATTTTTCTTTCATTCCGGATACGTTCACATGATGTCTATTAAAAGCTCCTAGCTAACTTTCCGACTGACCCGTGAAATATATTTAACTGGGCGCTTTGAATGACTACAAATTATGTAAATTAAAGAAAACTTTTAGTCGGACTGTTATGAAAATTAGAAATTCATTGAGAGGGATGGCGACGTGTTCAAGACAGACTGTTTACAGGTACTCAAATGATTCATGTAAACTAGAGTGTGTATTTTTTTTATATTGCTAAGATTCAAAGGTTTCGTTTCATTTAAATTCAGTGTTCGTGCTGTGTTCAGTCTTTTTGTTTGTCACTTATCGGCTCAGACACATACGCAGGATCTCTACAAAGGTCGTGACATTTTAATTAATTAAAATCTCACTCGAAAAACAGATTTGTGATTGCAGTAAGCGCCCAAAAAATTGCCATTGCGTTGCAAAATTTGGAAGTATTAAACTACAATCCACAAAATAAATAAAATACATAACAAACACAGTTAAGTTAAACTTAGCTTTGTAATACTGCTTTGTCAGTTATTTAAGTCCTTTCAGAACCAACCCAGTTTTTATAGAACGCTGTATTATTATCCGCGCATTTCCATTTAATTACGATTATAGACTCAGCGCCAACCGCGTGATAATAGGAATAGACTAAATGTTATGTTAATATTAATTATTTATACAAATTAATGTGAGTACCTAGTAGTTCACTGGTTCTGGTTGTATTGTTGCATAGTTACATTCATTTTGTTTACAGAAAGTGCATGAAAATGAGTCAATGCAATACATGAGTAAGAATCTTGATTCTTTGGATAGCAAGTATTCTCTCTCAATAGCCAACTATTCTCTCCGCGTATAATATCTCTTGGATTAATAACTGTTTTACCAGAAAATATTTATAAGTTAAATAGATTGTGTAATGTCTGTACTTCTTGCCACTATATCTGAGATATTTATCTTGGAAGTACACAGTTTTTGGTTGATTGAGTGTAAAGTTCATCAATGCAGAAATACCTAACCTTTTCAAAGAATTTCGTGGTTTAGTTCGTTTTACACATTCACCGTAGCTCTAAAATTCTTTGATAAAATTGTAACCTGCATCGATACATACCTGGAATATCCGAGAATATAAAATAACAGAAAAAAAAAACTGAAATTGTTTGTCATGGCCAGATTATTTACAGGGTTTTAAATACAAATCTAAATTAAATAGTGGACAGCCATGGGAACTCGGGCTCAAGGGATCTTACCTTCTAATAGAGTTCCATAATAATTCAATATAGATAAAGATTTCTTGTGTGTAACAGCACGCAGTGCCCACTTTGTGAAAGAAAGGTAATTTTTCTTAGCACAGAATGATTACTTGCGTTCAACAAGATTTATTTCCCCGCTGACTGTGCAACGTATTTTCTTTTCTAGCACCAAGAAAAGTACCCATTAACCATTTTATTCCAGCCACTTCCTAAAACTGAACAATGCTTCACAAAAGTTTTCTCAGCAGAATCCCATAGCTGTCCGGTCCGTCTGTATCCGCCCCGGATAAATCAAATGTCAGCCCGAAGATTTACGACGACGCCCGAGCGAGCCCGAAGAGACCTCGCTGACTTAGCGCAAGCTTAGCCGGTAATAAACTCAATGAACGACGTTTCACTGAGTTGTTAGATAATTTTGAAGACAAACAGCAAAATCCTATTCAAATTTAGATGTAAAGGACTGTTTCATCTAAGTTAGGTTTAGGAACGTTTTGTGAACGAGTTTAAAATGAAATTGTTGAGCTGTGATTAAAATCTACTAGCAAACAGCTTTTATTTTGTGTCGCTGAATATTTTAGAGTTTATTTGATTACACTTTTATTTTAAAATGCTTGGAAAGTTTCTTAATGATTACAACGTGACCTTAATCAGCCTTAAAAAAGTCGGAACTAAATATTTCCTCAAGTTTTATCTTACCATTTATGTCTAAATAACTTGTGTTCCTTGGCGATATAAGGTATGTAATATTGGTAGACACCTCAAATAAAAATGTAATGTTGTCGTCCGGTCGCTTGTATAAATTCATCCTTAGGTAACTATTAACGGTCTAATTACACATGGGCATTATAATTATTTCTCAGTGTGATTTGTAGCTTCAGTTTAGCTAACCTCAGTAGTTCATTTAAAAAATAAATACTTTGTGATAATAATTATATTAGGTACGCGACACATACAAGTTTCAATCCACACATGTTATGCCTTTATAGTCTTTCAAAACTACGCGTTGCTTTGTAGCCAATAGAACAGAGACTATGTACTCACAAATAGTTACAGACAAACCAAGAACCTGGTGTAGCTCGGAACTGTAACAGTAATCAGCAGTCTTTGAGTGCACTAGCTTCATAGACTGAGACTTGACAAGCTCACAGCACAAAGATAAAAGGAAATTGAAATAACTACGCGACAAAGGCCCGACTTTGAATAGTACAAAACGAAACACAAAATAAATTCTAATACCGCAACAGTAAGATTCAATTTAGCTAGAAACACTTCTTCAGAAAATTTCGCTCATTATCTCTACGGAAACTTAGCTAGATGTATGTTTACATCGATTGTTAACTTTATATGGTTGTGATAAAGATAACATTAGATTGTGTTAACAATGCATCATTTAACAGAGAGGCGATTTAGTAGTAAGACAATGAGATATTTTTTAAACCACTTTTGAGGAAAATAACATCGAAATAGAGGGTAGGTAGAGAAGCAGACAGTAGACAGGATATATCATGAATTATTAAACCAAAAGAGTAAGAGAATTCCACTTTACTTGAAGTATCTCAACGTACCAAAGTAGCACAGGCCTTTATTAATATTATGTAACAGGACCACCAAAGCATACACATAATATTTATAACTTGGAAGAGAAAAACCAGGCAGCAAAAATTAGCAAATAAGCTTATAAATAGAGAACAAAGATCTTATCTTTCTAAGATTTTTATAAGGCCATTGTTAAATAAAGTTTATCTTCTATGTCGGAACCCTCGACACGGCACCTGTAGCAGGTTTTTGATGTCTTAATATAAATCAAACTAATTAGACTTTCAAGCGAAAGTGCCCGTTTCCATATTTTTGAATGTCCTAAATATACTTATAGGTTATATCCCTTAGCAACTATAACCATTATATAACAAAACACTCATTGGTTCAACAAAACCAAGCTCCCAAAACATTGTACCAATATTCCTTTCCAAAATATAGTGTAGCGTTAATTCGTTCGACAACGACGGCCCGAGCAGGATAAACCACATGAATATGCATGAACAGGGCAAAACAAGACATTATGTGGGACAATGCCACCCTACCCGCCTGCCCACCTGCCCGGGCCCAACACGTGAGGATGGCACGCCGGCCGATACTAACTCCCGGACAAATATGACTGATTTATTGTCCGGCCAAATTGGCTGCTGCATTTCGCCGGACGGTTTTTGCAACCGGACATGGGCCACGCTGTGCGGTCGTGACAAATTCCTGCAATATTTTTTTAGTGTTGTGAAAATATAAATCCGTTTTTTTTTCGTTGAGGGTGGCTGTTGTGGCGTGTGTTACATTACGTATCTCTAATGTGCTTTAGAATTTTCAGTACAAATCTTTTAAGCCATTAGGTATTTGATGAAGGTGAAAATATTTTTAACCGACGAAAAAACGGAGGAGGTTACTCAATTCGATGCGTATATTTTGTTATTTTTTATGTATGACCACGCATAACTTTTCCCAGAGTAGTCCGATTTTGATAGTTCTTTTTTTTATACCCCGAAGTTGGTCCCATATAAATTTCGAAGAAAAATTCCAACCCTAAGGGTAAGAAAACAGGGGATGATTGATTGTTTACTGACAGATTTTAATACTGAGTTGTGTATTACAAAAAGTAATAAAAAATTAAGCATATAGTAATTAGTAGATTATAGCCACAAAAAATTATTAAATAAAAACTTTTAATAAAATATTAAACCGCCGAAAAGTAAAAAATAATAAAAAAGCTTTGTCCAACCCCAATATCTAAGTTCGGAAGTCTGTGACTTTGGATATGTATTTAATTATATGTCACCACCTTCCGAACTTAGTTATTGGGGTTGGAGAAAGCTATTTTATTATTTTTTACTTTTCGGTTTTTCCGCGGTTTAATTTTTTATTAAAAGTTTTTTCAACAAGTAACTATCGGCTAACTGGATACGGACAGTATCACCACCATGCTTAGGATACGTATGTACCAAGTAAAGGTTCCCTATTATGTCATTAGTATTTCTACATAAACCCTCTTAAAAAACCTCAAATAAATATGACACAAACAGTCCAAAACCCCCGTTAATTTCCCAAATACGTACACTCTAAACATGGTACACTCCAATAAGAAAATTGTCATAATTCTCAGCACGGAGCCTGGTCTGAGTCCCAGTTTACGTCGGCGGACCAAAACAAATTAGTTTGTGCCATGAAATAATGTCAAATATGGTTTTCTTTATGTCGGACATTGCGGTTTTAAGTTTCGGGGCACGAGGAATGACAAATTAATTTGCTGTGGTTCGTGGTTTTAGGTGTATTTTGTTCATGAAATATGTGTTTGGTTTTAAATGGGCGTCTGTTTACTGGAGCTAGCAAGTAGACAAAATATAACTACAGTTATACTCGTATGAAGATGTAAATGAAGTTCAAACATGCACATAACTTGCTAACGATGTTGAAGGAATATTGACAAATCACCACTTTTTGGAAACAGATTATTACTGCTGACTATTTTGCTTGACACTCAGTTGGATAAATACTTAAATTTACATGATGACCAGTTTGGTTTCAAAGTCGGTCTCTCCACAGAATCAGCTATATTGTGTTTAAAGCAGACTGTCAACTGAACTGTGTGTTCGCTATGATCTGCTATGGAAAAAACTGCATCAAGCGTCAGTGCCAGACAAACTGATCCGTGTCTTTCAATACTAGTACAGCAATCAGGTCAATGTTGTTCGATGTTCGGGGCCTTACTCGACACCATACAGGTTGGAGTGCGGCGTGAGGCAAGGGAGGTTAACCTCACCTAAGATCTTTAACCTGTACGTTAATGCGCTGATAGAGGGGCTCAGCAGCACGCATATCCGTTGCCATATTGGAGGTGTGAGCCTCGACAATACCAACTATGCTGACGACATGGTTCTGCTGAGCGCCTGTCTGTGGGATGTCAAGGCTGATTGGCATTTGTGAAAAGTATGCAGAAGAACATGGTTTGTTGTATAACACGAACAAGAGCGAGTCCATGGTGTTTCGGGCCAGGGGGGGGGATATCTTGATCACGTACCGGCAACATTTATTAAACCTCTGACCTGAAAGACGATGCAGATATTGAAAGGGAGCGTAGGGCGCTGTCTGTTCGTGCGAATATGATCGCCCGCCGATTTGCTCGGTGTTCGAGGGGCGTCAAAATAGCCCTACGCCTATTTTGTACGTCCTTTTATACTGGCAGTCTGTGGGTGGATTACACGCCGAAACAGTACAGCGCTCTACGCGTCCAATACAACAACACGTTCAGGGTGCTCTTGCGGCAGCCTCGTTTCTGCAGCGCGTCGGGGATGTTTGCCGAGGTGCATGTGGATTGTTTCCACACAATTATGCGCAAGCGGTGCACATCCCTGATAGGAAGAGTGCGGGCCAGCCGCAACAGTATCTTGAATGCTTTTGCTGAACGTTTTGACTGTCAGTACGTGAACCACTGCTGCATGATTCACGTATTGACTAATGTTAAGATATTGTTTTAATTTTGTTACTAATATAATGTACAATTTTCAATTTTAAATGTAATTTTCAAATCAAATCATTTATTTATTTGCTTTTATTATGTAATTTGTTTAATCTAGTTAAATTGTATGATCCAATGTTGATTGAAATAAATAAATAAAAATAATAATAGTTACCGAGGAAGCATAAGGTTATTGTCAATTTATGAAGCCTGTGCACCAATAATGAATGCGTAGGTATATTATGTTGACGTTACCACCATTCATTTCCCGAGATTTACCATGAAAGTTAAAAATACTTTGTCCTCAATAAAACCTAGAGTTCCTCCAACGGGTAAATAATGTTTTGGAAGAAAATCAACTTAGCGCTAGTTCCATTTAAATAGCATTTACAGCCACTTATTTATTTTTTTAGTTTTTCAGCATCAAATTCCTAGAATATTTTGTCATAAGTGTTCTTTGAAAATCCGGTCGAGAGCTTTATGTAAATAATAGCCTTTTGTCCGCGACTTCACTTGCGTGTTTTTTTTAGTTTCTTAACCGTTTCCTATTCGGTCGGTAAGCAGTATGGTGCGGTTCACAATTTATCGACAGAGTAATTTATTAGATTAACGGTATTTACAATTTTACGATGACTTGCGTCGCTGATGAGCGTCGAGATGTCGGCGAAGAGTCCTGTCGACGAAGTGTCCTGTCGACGAATAGTCCCGTCGAAGTAAAGTCTTGTCGGTGTTCAGTCTGTCGGCGTAGTGTCTGTCGGCGTTTAGCGTCGAGATGTCGGCGAAGAGTCCTGTCGACGAAGTGTCCTGTCGACGAATAGTCCCGTCGAAGTAAAGTCTTGTCGGTGTTCAGTCTGTCGGCGTAGTGTCTGTCGGCGTTTAGTCGTACACTGGTACAGCAATGCAGTGTCGACCCGCGCTACTTGCGAGTTTTTTCTTTTCGCTCGGCACGTAAGGACTGTAGCGTGATATTGAATAGTTCCGGAATGCTGACTATTACCGTATTCAAGCAAACTCTTCGGCTTTGTTGTTAGTAGAGATTCAAATTTAAAGAATCTGCTGACTGTGATCGCCAACCCTTTACTTCCAGTGAGTACTTCTAGGAATTTATCCTTTAACGTAAGTTAAGTGTAATAAAATAATTGTTTGTATCTGGTAAACTTATTTTATTTAAAAAACCTGATTTTTACGGTTCATCACATAGTGATTTTATGTAACCTTGTTTTACTTGTGTGTGGGCAATCGTAATACAAGAAATCGTCCCGTCTGACACGTCAGAATAATAGATAAAGTATCACTATCAATTTCCTAAACAAAGCCTGCCCAAAACTCCGTGAATCTATGAGCAGTAACGAGGGCAGTGCCCTGCATGCACCCACACTCAGCCGCTGTCATTATCGTTAATGTGCTCACTGTTATGACACCATTAGCAGCTGGTTTATAGGCTTTTGTGCCAGTAACTCGCTTATCTCTCGGATCCGACGTGCCAATGAGCTGATAGTTAGAACTAACTAACGTGACGATGAAGGTATCCCTTCGTGTGCAAAGATTTCATACCTATTTGGTGCTAATAAAGTTGTGTGTAAAAAATGCAACAAAATGGACTGTAGGAAATGGCGAGTAATATTTGCTTTTGGGCAAACAATATAATAAATCTTTTGTTTAAATAAAACTGTTTTTTATGCACCCTTTTAAATATCTTCGATGTACTATTTTCGTGAGAGGCGATTTCAACCAGGAGCACAGTTTTGAAACTCTAGAATATTTAAGTGAAAACAAAACGTACTTTTATTTTCATGTGGGCAGTCGTTAGGCGGCGACTTCATTCCCACGAGTCCTTTTTTTTTTTATTGGTATGTGTACAACTAACGTCGCAATTTATTTATTTTCTTAAATCTTCTACCTATATACAGCTACGGATGCCATTGAAACATTATGTAAGCTTTTTTGCTGTTATACGATGGCAAAACCTCTATTGTGTCTCGTTCAGTGTCCTTCAAACAATCCACTAAAAATTTCAAAAGTTTTCGTTTTATTATAGTTTAGCTATGTTAAATATATATTTTATTACGCAAAAGTTCACATCCTTTAATAAGTTCTCAAAATAAATAATAACAGTTAACTGCTGGAGTCAAATCTAGGTCACTCTTAAAGAAGAGTTCAGTTTTATAAATGGAAACGACCATTTCCATTCAAACTTTTAACATTTACCGCTGCACTTTGTCAAACTTCTATTTTGCTACCTTTGTATGTTTATATTAAGAACTTACTATTTTCGTCCTTGAAATATAGATAATACGAAAGAAGGTTGGTGATTTAACGTAAATAAAATACCAGAAAACGAAGAAACATTTAAAAGAAAAAAGCACGCAAATACCACTTTTAAAAATATAATTATGTTGCTGCCACAAAGTTCCCAAATAAAAACAAGCTTGATAAACATCAAACAATTTTCAACCAATAACGAACTCCACCCTCCAATCAGTTTCCAATTACGACCACTACAAATTCTTCAATAAATGGCGCTAGTATCGCCTGTTCCGATTGCATTGGGAAATGGGAATATTTGCAGAAATCGCTTTATTTACCGATACACCACACGATATTAACCGTTACATTATGATTTAAACGGTATTTTATTATTTACCTGTAAATACAGTACAATATAACCACTGTTTTGCTATTCTCATTATTATTTATTGCATACAAATATTTGAATATGAATTGTCTGATACAATAAATTGGGAATTTATGGATTACAGATATCCTTATTTATCAATTACTAGCTGTTGCCAGCGGCTTCGCCCGCGTGGAACTTTCATCCCCTGTAAGTTTCCTCCTTTCCTTTTATCCCTTAGGGGTTGAATTTAGAAAAACCCTTCCTTATTCCTTGTCTACATTATAAAGGGAACCTCTGTGCAAAGTTTCAGCTTTCTAGGTCCAAGAGTTTGGGCTGGGCGTTGATGAGTCAGTCAATCAGTCAGTCAGGACTTCTCTCTTTATTTATATAGATTAAAACAGTGTAATAGTTCTAGAAACACACACCCACATACATAGGTGTGTAAAAGCTTGTGAACTAATGAAATGCCTCTAAAGAAAAGAAGTGTTTTCTTATGAAACAAATACAAGAATAAAATGTTCCCTTTGTTCTCCAAAACACTCGGTCACCATTAGAACATCATTGGGTCTCTAAACCTCTGTGCAAAATTTCAGCTTTCTAGGTTCAAAGGTTTGGGCTGGGCGTTGATGAGTCAGTCAGTCAGTCAGGACTTTTCGTTTTATTATTTATATAGATAGCAGTTCCAGTTACTCTTAATTGTGTTATTATTAGCAACTGGTTCAGTATCATTAAATCTAATTAATGAATGTCTCTGGTGAACATACATCTATTTCGTTCAACTTTGACCTTTATCTTGACGGGTCAGTAAAAATATCTTTTAATCTTTATCTGCAGACTAGGCTAGTAATGTATGCTAGTTATTCCTACAACGCTGCTAGTTATTACAACAAGTATATTGACTAGGCTAGTGATGTATGCTAATAGTAGACTAGGCTACTAATGTATGCTGCATGGATTTCCTTATTTTCCTACAAAAAATAATCAGCCTGTTAAGTGTAGGTACTAATATAAAAATAACCTCACCCACTAAACATTTTTTTCTTTTACATAAACACAAAACTTCGCTCCCTTATTCCGAAACTCGTCAAAAGTATATACAGCGAGTTTCTATTCTTTATTGTAGACTTGCAACCCGCTGTAGTGTTGTTACGGTACTTACACACTGAGTTGATGGAGTTGAACAGCAAAAATGTCACATTTTGTGGCCATTTATAATTTTATGAAGAAGACTATCTGAATCTGGTTGTTGAATTCAGTGGACAAAATATGGTTATTTTGATTTCTAAGTTCGATGAGCTCAAAAACTATTTACTACATGTAATCCGTTTAATAAAACTTTCAACAAAAGTAACATCAGGTATAAAATAACTTTATTTAAACAAAATTTGAATTACGTTGCCATTGATTCTTCGATCTAAATCCTATGAGTCTAAGAGAAAATTTAAAAAAAACCTGAGTAATGAATTTTTGAGAACCACTGAATCAGTGTGCAGGACCCGCTACTTCACAAGTAGTTGTATAACTTTAGATTTACTGTCGCTCTTAATGTTTCGGTCCCGCGGCTCGGCTGCGACGCTTTGTCGCGACCGCTGCAGTTTTGCATTCTACCCGCCAACCAACTACGTTTTACGTTGTTCTTCGATGTTTTAACTTTAAACGTTTGAATGTGTTTTAATGAGAAAAAGATATTTTTGTTGGTTGGTTACTGAAATTTTGAATTTGTGAATTTTAGTGCGCATTTTCTCATTTTTAATTTTCAACGTTACTTAAGCCCTTTTCCACTCCTATGCTATTGGTAAACAGTACAGTATTTAGGTATAGATAATTTGAAATCAGTAAGCAGTACAATAGAAAAACCAAATGATTAATTTTATTAAAAAAAACACGTTAATAGATACGAGCTTCGTAGCACCGTCTAACTGCTACGCGGCTACGGTGCTACGATTTTCGCTACGCCAGCTACGATATCTTTAAAATGTGACACAATGATGTTCTAATGGTGACCGAGTGTTGTGGAGAACAAAGGGAACATTTAGAAAACACTTCTCTTCTTTAGAGGCATTTCATTAGTTCACAAGCTTTTACACACCTATGTATGTGGGTGTGTGTTTCTAGAACTATTACACTGTTTTAATCTATGTATCTATATAAATAAAAAGAAAAGTCCTGACCGACTGACTGATTGACTGACTCATCAACGCCCAGCCCAAACTCTTGGACCTAGAAAGCTGAATCTTTGCACAGAGGTTCCCTTTATAATGTAGACAAGGAATAAGGAAGGATTTTTCGAAATTCAACCCCTAAGGGAGTTAAATAGGGGATGAAAGTACCGCGCGGGCGAAGCCGCTGGCAAAAGCTAGTTCAAAATAATTCAGACATCATTTGTGATAAATCGTTCTATGAACTTGATAACGTATACGTTTATACTGGAAAACCTTTTTGTAACCTTGCAATGATGGACAAAGTCCTCTAAACCCCTTGACTATACAAAATTTTATTATTTTACTTTAGAAATACATTTTATGTTTGCTATTCCGCTGGGTTCATGACGTTTGTCTTGTAATTAATTGCGACATATTCGCTCGGAACAAACAACTCTTTCTATACGCAATTCCCTTGTTTTAATATCGTATGTATCATAGCGCTATACATGCTTAGTAGGTAGGCAGAAATTGATGTACCAGATATACGAGTATATTCATGAGCGAAATCAATCATCATCTGCCACCTGCCTAGCCTTTTTCCCAAATATGTTGGGGTCGGCTTCCAGTCTAACCGGATGCAGCTGAATACCAGTATTTTACATGGAGCGACTGCCTATCTGACCTCCACGACCAGTTACTGGGTAATACGATACCCTTTGGTAAGACTGGTTGTCAGACTTTCGGGCTTCTGACGACTCGTAACGACTGCCAAAGATCCACAAATGACAGCCGCGACCAACGGGTTAACGTGCTTTCCGAGGCACGCAGGGGTCTTGGTATGTAAAGATGATCACCCATCCACGGAAATCAATTTTTAGCTGATATGTTTAATTGACATGTAAGTGGCTAAGATGTTACTTCCATATAGCATTTCCATTAACATATAACTAATGAAATACTTACGCAGAATCAATATATTTTCAAATTATTTTCATCCCTTCTTACATTGAAGATTTGCGCATGGTAAAGTCAAGGAAATTAATTCTAATATTTTGCATGCCATAAGGCAAAATGTATCGGAACAATTTACAAATATTCCAACTGCATTATCAGCAAATAAATGATTTCTTTAATTGTTAATCAAATTGATAACCCACTTATACTGTCCGTGTATTCTAGTCACTACTATTTTTTTTTTCATTGTATGGTAAGATGGCTTTATCTCGGCAAATAGGCATTAGACAATTAACTTCCCTGACTACCTACATACGAACAGTTACAAACCAACCCTAATTCGTGTCATCACAAGTTATTAGACGTAACAACATACAAACAAGCTCACACGAACAAAGGCGGTCTTTGTGCGCCTCTCTTTTGTTTCGGCTATTTATGACGCCGGTAATTGCAATGACGTAACGGGTAATACATGCTGCATGCTAATCTGAAAGGAATACCTTGTGCGTTGTTTACTAACAGTGACGTTGAATTCAGGTTCCATTGTTTGATGTTTGTTTTTCGGGATTAACAAATAGTGCATGTTTTTGGATGGAGATTTTCCTAATTACATAAATATGAACTGCCAGCCTCGTTACCTTGCCGACTAGTTCATATTTTTAAAACGGCCTTGGGTATTATTTTAATTTGGTTCGTGTCAATACTAGAGCCAATATTTTTCCCAATATTTGGGTTTGGTTTTTAAAACGTCTATTGAAAAATAGCTTTCGATGGAACTACATTCTAAATCTCAACATACAAAAGTCAAACGTCAACCTCTTACGCAGTGGTCCGCGTCAATTACGTTACAGTGATGACAGATATGCAACAAAACGAGAGAATACGGCCATTGGCGGGGGTATACGAGAGTTAATGTTGAGCTAGCTAATCCGATTCCTAATACCTTACCGACCATTACTGGTTAAATAACAGTCTTTTACGTTCGAATATATCGTAGCCAGGCTTTCATGGGTAAGTTTATATAAGAAATACCTTTTCATGTTATACAAACGTTTACTGGTACGACGACTACAGAATGAATTCTAAATACCATTTACTAGTTTACGTTTAGGCTGTACAAAATGGGTGAGAGATTTTTTTTCTAAGACCTAATCTTAGTAGTCGTTAATGTCGTCTTAAATAATAATACGCATTTTTTTATTTCAGTGTGACCTTAAATTAAATTAATGTCATAAGAGACAATAATGCATATAATTTGCACAAATGGTTATAGAGATAATTCGACATAGGTATGGAACCGCAACCGTGTCGTAATATATTGAGTGATATAAAAATGTTTACCGCCTAACGAAGTGGGCACGGGTCAGCTAGTACTTTATCCAAGTACTAACTGACCCGTGCTCACTTCGTTGTCGGTGACTTTGGATTTATGTATTTTAATTTTTTGTCACCCCCTTCCGAAATTAAAGTTATTTTTCACTTTGTGTTGTTTTTCCGGAAGTCGGTTGTTTTTTTTAGTTTTAATTTTTCACTTTCTAGTTATAGTACCTACTTAACACCAATTCGAAATTTCAACATAGTGCGTGCTTGGGGTCAAATAAATTCATATTTATGCGACAGCAGCAATCGCGGTTGATTTGCTGTCATTTTTTGAAGAGTTTCGTTGTCTGCCACCGAAACGCATCCAAAATGGGACCATTTTGAAATATTCCCCTTTCGAACAAAAAAAATATTTTGCAAATCCGTTTATACATGACGGAGTTATGCCAGATCATGCCCATAACCTGTCACAAGGTACGCCAATTTTGGAGAAAGAACATAAACATTGTATTGAGTCAATCACAGCGACCAACTATTCTTGTCATTTAAATAGTCGTTGATGGAATAGTAAGCCTTTAAACAAAGGATGGATTTTACTTGAGCTTTAAACGCATCAAAAGGCAAATCTAGCAAAGAAGGGGAAGCTTGTTATAAAAGGTTATATCAAGCCCAACGAATATGTTATGAACCTTATGAAGCTGGTGAAATGAGCACGTAGTTTGTCTTTATTTCTAGTTTTAACGGTGTGAATATCACTCACTGTGTTTAGTGTACAAGTGAATATTTTGCCGAATATGTAAGATGTTAGCGAATATGAATTGTGATGAGAATACCAATATCTTTAAAAAAAGTCCGTCGAGGACACTCTCACTAGCTGGTAAATTGCACGAACAGCACGTTTATGAAGGAGAAAAATATTTTGAATTTCAGCGCCTTAGCCCCACAGTAGAATATCTTTTGTGGCCGAACATTCTGATTCGTATGAATGAATACAAGACGTTTTGTTTGCCGGACACAAAGTATGTGGAAATATTTTTCTATCGTTATCATTATTTCGTCTTGTATGAAATTGAACAATACGGGACAGTATTTTATAAATAAATGGTGTTCATCTATAATTCTATCAGGGCGTAAAAAGACCTATCAATAAGTTAAAATCCACGTATTCTGTACATACGTGGAAACACAGAATATCCATACTGGGAAATATAGAAGGCCCGCAAAAAACTGCTGATGTGGGCATAACACTTCAAACTTAATTTTTAAGAGCGAGTTTCAGTACATGTCTAGGCATTTTTTCATGAACCCAGTTCTCTTTAATTCGATAAAATAATATAAAATATTCAAAGACAAAGGGCGGTTAAAAATTAATTAGTTTCGCTCCGGTACCTATCACAAAGGAACACCTTTTGAGGAGGCCTTCACAGACAAGGTTGAGGTTAATTGAACTATCTGCATACCTACCTACTGAAGATTATGTAGTGAGTCTTTGTACTTGTATTTAGATGTTATTTCGGTTTATCTCTGAGGAGGAATACCTATATCAGTTGATATGTAGATCTATCTGTCTCTATAATTTATCAATTTTAGCGTTAATAGGGCCTCAATTGCTTGACCACTTGACATCGAGCTATTAATTTAACTTATTTCTCGGCTTTAACTATCAAAATGTATGGTTTATTCCACTACTACAAGTTCTGAAAGATGAATGAAGAGACAAATGTTATATTTTTGAGTTTAAGTGGTGGATAGTGCGTCCCTACCCGCAGTCTGTGAGACAGGGCCATAAAATAAATATTACAACGCTTATTTGTATTGGCACTGCACAGATTACTCTTCAACTAAATAAAATAATTCTTATAAATTCCATCCACATTTTCTAACACAAAAGAAAAAAGTGTGATGTAAAGCTAAACCTACTTGGGCACGCCACGATTGCGGCGGTAAGTCCCCTCTTTGAGGAGTGGTTCGAGAGGCGGCATGGCGTCCTCACCTTCCGCCTGACGCAGGTCCTCACCGGACACGGTGGTTTCGGGAGGTTCCTGTTTCGGATAGGGCGGGAGGAAACGCCCGGGTGTTTCCACTGCGAAGATCGCCCTGAGGACACGGTGGAGCATACGGTGGCGGTCTGCCCGGCTTCGGTGGAGTACCGCCGTGTCCTCGTGGAGGCGATCGGCGGCGCCGATCTCTCGCGTCCGGCCCTGGTACAGGCCATGGTACGGAGCGAGAGGGCATGGGTAGCCGTCACCTCCTTCAGCGAAGCAGAAATGCTCACGAAGAGGGAGCCGGCGCACGTGAGGGAGAGGCAGCATATGCGCCCTCGCGACCCCAGCCGCCGCAGGATACGGAGACGACCTGGGCGTCGGGAATCCCAGGCCGATTTCCGGCCACCGTAGGCATGAGCTTGCGGACGGCGAGTAATGGGTAGCTCGCTGTCCGGTAAGGACCAAGCCCAAGTCGACGGCGCGTTGTGTTCCACGCGCGCCTCAAAGAGATGTCAGCAAAAAAAATGATAGGGCCCGCAAGGGCCTATGCCTGCCAGGGGTGCGGGTTGTTCGAAAGAGATACCACAGCCCCTGGCATACGGGCTACTCAAGGAACACGGGTGGGTTTTAGTCAGTAAAAGTCTGACACGCTCTCCTGCTCCACCCAGAGCGGGAGAAGTTATATGATGATTACACACCCCAAAAAAAAAGCTAAACCTACTATTTCATTCATTCATTTCATTTATTCAATAACTATTTACATTGAGTCTGAATGTTTGACAAAGATATTATTTAAGAAATAATACGCAAATAATTAAAATAATAACAAGTTAAACACATAACTAAATTAGTTCATTACTATCTCATTTCCTACCTACACTAATGTTATTTAAATCCATAAAAGTTAAAAAACAATGTCAACGAGAAAAAATAAAAAACGAAATACATGTCACTAATACCTACCTAATAATTTAATTTCCAATAATAATAATAAAATTATGAAATTAATTCACTATGTCCACTACCCAGGCATACAAAAAAGAAGCAAATAAAATAACAGTTTCACTCCCCAACATTTCCAGCCAGAATAAAAATATTTTATCTAACTAAAATTAGCATCAGCTAATAAAGAAGCTCCGCCCACTTATCACCGCTCGCGTGCTGATCGTGACCGGTGATTACTGTCGTGTCGGTGATAAGTAAGAAATACGACGCGATGTGTATCATCGTGAGATAAGACAGCCATCCGTCACTTTGGCGGCGATACACGGAATGAGCAGCGATATAAGGTTAAACACTGTTTTTTTAGTAGACGATACAGTTCCTAGGAAGGTAAAATGTTGAAAGTAAAAAGGAAAATATAAAATGGAATTAAATGCTAAGTATACTATCTACTGTACCTGTTGGAGTATTACAGCAGGGCTGGCTCTTGAGGTAATTGATGGTGTGGAAGTAGAAATAAAACGCAGGCGTTTTAGCGTTACGTGAGTGGAGCGGATTTTATTGCAGACTGAACTGAATGACAGTAGTTTGACATTAGGAACAGGAAATCGTATATATAAAAATGAATCCCTATTATAATATAATAACATTTTTCTAATTCTTTTTTTGTTGTGTTTGTTATTGTCAGGAGAGGGTACTTATGCAATAAAATGCGAATTCAATATTCATAGACAACGTCTGTCGGGTCAACTACTGAACAATAAATAAAATATTTAGTTTGTTGGAGTTGCCAACAGTACCTAGTTGAAGGTATTATAGTTACCTAAAGATTGCACAAAAAAAAGCGTTCAATATATCGACACAGGAACCAATATGTAATCAAAACTTTGGCAGCTTTAAGAATTTTTGAAGGGGTAATTCATAAAAATAATCTTAATCTATAAAGAAAAAAACATACTTTGCTTTTTAAAGATAAGCTGTCTGTATGCCTTTTTTTCTTTTAAAACCCAGATTCATTCTATTCATTGTTGAAAAACAAACGTTAATATTCAAAAACTTAGGCACGATATAGGTGTTGGGTCAGTAAGCTTATACCTTGGCTTAAGGTGGCTTACCGCCGTCCTCCAGGGAATATTACCTTGAAATATCACTTGTATTGTACAGAAAATAGACGTTATTTATTACGACACATGGGCTCGGTAAAGCGTAGAACAACATTTATTTTCAAACTAATGTCACCTCTTCGTGGTGCCAGGTTTTTGAAATATTGTCGTTAATATTTGATGTGTTTTTGGATAAAGAATTGATGGTTATAGACCAAAAAGGTTGCTGCCCGGGGGAATTGAAAACAGTGTTGTTGGAGGTTATTTTAGAAGTTAACATTTAAATATTAAATAAGAAAATACTAATACTCGGATGTCTGCGTTATAAAGAATTATAAATATGAAATTATTCCATACAGCAAACTTTTCGCTACAGTATGTTGTAGCAATTATAAACCATTGTCCACCTTCCCACACTAGATGATTTTAGAATTCTAAGTCAACACTTTTTTTATACTTCAAACTTCACCCATATTCAAAGTTTGCTACGAATATATCGTACCGTATGACCTAGTAACGCTTTCTATATTTATTTCTAGGACTTAAAATGACGTCCAATGGAGTTCCAGTTTCCAAATATAGTGCAAACTATTGATCGAGTGGAATCAGGAAGCCGCAGTACGTATTTAGATACATCGAGCAATATTGCCTGTTGTGAACCTAATGTGATGTTGCGGCGAAAGGGCTACATCTCAAGAGGAATATCGCAATACGTTTGATGAAGAAAGGTTTGATTTTGGATGCTTAGTAATAAATGTTGATATTGTGTTGTGTGTTGCCTTTGATATATAAAACTTACTGTACAGCCAGTCCACTGAAAATGCATTAATACTTATTCCATATCAGTGCGTCAACCACATTTTTAGAATAATCGCACTGGCCAGCAGGACGACTGCATGAAAAAACTCTGCCTTAACAGCTAAAAGCCCTGACAGCTGCCAAGTAGATCTATATAGATCCGACGCAAGCGCAAATATTTAGCTGTCTTGTGAACTTTAATTAAAAAATATTGAAACAAGAAACTTGTTTTAAAAGGATGAATAATAGACTGAATATTATAAGCAACCTCATGCAGTCGGAGGCATCTTCTTAAACGTAACAATAAAGACCTTTATGAATGCACTTACTGCACTTTTACCAAGAAAGTATTATTAATCCAAAAAAGGATGTGACAGACTTCTTAAACTATTCATTCTACCATTTTTTCTGCCCGATAACCTTGTGAGGGCCGCAGGAGTTCGCTGGATGCGGGAAGTACAGAACCGGTCGAACTGGCGGAGCTTAGGGGGGGCCTATGTCCAGCAGTGGATGTCTTTCGGCTGAAATGATGATGATGGTAAAAGTGCGTACGTTATGGTGTTTATGTATGTGCCCTAACAAACACAAATACCCTTTCAACTCTCATAAATCTAGTGACGCGTGATTTAATTTGGTCTTCTCACTCGATTAAACACCGGAGTTTGGACAAACAGGAGAATTTTATCAGCTTATTCCTTCCAAACTTAGTTATAACACCCCGGGGGTTTAATGTACCCCACCCGCCGGCTTACATAATATAATATTATTATTGTAATATTGAATGTTAGTTTAGGCAGTCCGCTGTGAAAGAAATGATTTAATAGTATTGCGTAGTTTTGAGGAAAGGGCAAGGAAGTATATACCTAATGTAAATGTTGACGACGAACGCGGATATAACTTATTAATGTTAGTAAACACCTACTTCCACCTTTTTTACAATCCTAAAATTATGCATCTATCCGTATTTTAACAGAAGTTCGTGAATTCGGGTACTTGAGCTAGCACGCTTATGTGATTAAGTGGAAATAATATTTTTTTCTGAAAGAACATTATTCCTTCAAATAAATACCTAAAATAGGCAACCCACCTCAAAGACCATATTCTTGCATTTCAAATACAACACAAAGGAACCTCAAACGAACATTCGAAAATTCACAAAGGATATCTGTTTGGACGGAAAATGAAAATTAAAGAAAAAGAGTGAGCTGAGCACACTAGCGCGCACCCGGTGTGCCTCCGTCACGGCGAACTATTCACAATGTCTGATACATATTTCATGACGCTCATCCGAATCGCGCCGACACTTGGATTATTTTAAAGATATACCGTTTATACCGCAAAACGTATAGTTAAAATTCAAGTGGCGATTTGCTAATTTTGCGTTTTGTATCGTCTGGATGCTGGTATAAGGCGGTACTCGGTTTATTTTGTGACGTGAAATAACAGTAATGGCATTTTCGATTTAAGCTTGCATTTTGTACTTTAGATCCATGGTGAACAAAATGTGTCAATAATTTTACTTTAATGTATCCAGGGATTTATAAATTGGTGGTTGATGGTGGTGGTATTGGTAACTCTGCGCCAACATATTGACTGAAACGATCTAGTCATCTAAATGCATACATACTCTACACAGTTCTCTACTGAAGCACTTTCTGATAGTAGTATATTTACTTAAGGCTGAGTTAGAAGAGCTCTTCTCGAGTAGCTGGTGCGAGCCATAACTGGCCGCAGCCTTTATGCTTGGCAAGGTCTGTCGTAGTAGTATCTGTACCTAACTAGATCCCAAAAGTGGTATTTATGATCAAAGAGGAAAATTACACCGGTTTTTTATTACGAGTCTCTAAATATCATAAAGAAACGTACTAAAAAAACAACGTAATACTTAATACATTTTTACGTGTCATTCCTTGTTGTGGTTTGTATGACTTTGCGTGATGCAAGCAATCAACGGTTCTTTTGAAAGAACCACGTTTTTTACTCAGCACTGTAGACAGTTACATAGGTGCAATGGTGTAATCGTTAATAGTACTTACTGCACCTATGTATCTGTCTACATCATAGAAATATAAAAAGCAGGTCTACATCATTCAATTTATGATACTTTAGATAGATTCAGTAACAATAATTACTTTTAACAGAATACATTTATTTTTGTCAATCCTCGTATTAATTGCCACATTTGACATTTCCATGCGGTCCATGCGGTAGACATTACCTTTCTTTACGTTGTCAGGACAATTTACAAAACAAAATCAAAGAAAACACATATCCCGGCAAAACTCACACGTCACCGTACTCCGACATAATTTTATTCCCAAAACCAATCTCACAGCCAAACACACGTATTACTAAAACATTCCTTATTCTACCATATACCGAAGAAACCACATCTTATTGTAATTCGCGGCACTTTCGCTACAAAACAGAATTCTTTGGAGCATTTGGCACCAGGTGGCGCTGTGATCCCTCTTATATTATACACGAGCTCTGATACGTCGAGTACGTGTTTATTTACTTTTATAAGAATTGGGATAGTCTGTTGCTTGATAGTCGTTTGACTTCCGAAAAGGAGGGTTTAATTCGTTTCTTAGGTTGATAGTATTTTTTTCTGTGATTAGATTGTTAAAAGCATAATATAATAATTTAATGACCTGAAGTCGGTTACCCGATTTTAAAAAGTGGAAGGAGAGTTCAATGTACAGTTAGGCAATAGGTCAGGCTAAGAAACTCATATGAAAGCAATTTATTCAGCTAAAAAGCATTAAATTTTCTGCTCAGTTATCTTCGGTAAACAGGCGTAATATAGGATGAGAGCCGCAGCTGGTATGGATGTAATCCCTCTTATTCAGCCTTCCCCAATAAATAGCTACGTGTTTATAAACTACCCATGAACTTGGACGCCCAATGTATACACCATGCATGAGGTAATATTGTTTACATAATATATTGTATCCAGGTAAAGGTTTGGTTCATGCTTGGAAAGTGTAATTTAGGATATATGACAGTTATGGTACTATAGGTCGTTATTAATAATTCTGGGCGTGAAGGTCGCGCAAAATTATTAGGTATGGCAACCTGTATAGACACGTGTGACGGCGGCAGCTCAGCTCATCTAACTTGCCAATCTGTATAAAAACAAGATGATACAAGATGACCTTGATGACTGTAAAGAAACACGACATGTTGTTGGATTAATCTTATGCCCATGGGGTGAAAATAGTCCAGTGGGGTTAAACCATTGAGATACTGACAGGTGGTATAGGTTGCTTTTAGGGACCCATACTAAAAAGTAAAAAACGGAACCCTTATAGGATAACTGCGTTGTCTGTCCGTCTGTCTATCCAGGGCCTCAAGTCTGCTATTACAATATTGTCAGAATGGTCTATCATTGATTTCATAATTGTTGATTTTGACAAGTTTGGTAATCTACTAATATAATGGCGTCATTATGACTTTCCAGTGGTCAGCCACTGACACTCCATTGAAAGAAATGGCGTTTATTGGTAATCTCGTACATAATGTCAAATGAATGACTGATCTGCTAAAATTTTGACAGTTCCTAAAATAATATGTAAAACTATAGTCATATCAATGAAATCTGGCATGAATAAATTAATGTTCAAATTTAGTAGTATTTTTTCGAAAATCATTTTTCTAGTTACAGGTTTTATAATAATGGCAATACGACAATGCTATTATAACACAATTCTATTACGAGACCATTGACCGACCACTGATCGACCATTATGAATTTAGCAGATTACGAACTTTCAGCAAAATGACGATGGAATCGTGTTGGAATGACGAATTTATAAAAATAGCAGACTAAGGCCCCAGACCTGTTTCCTCAGAAATGCGCGGAGGTGTCAAGTTGAAATCTATATAAATATAAAAATAAAAGTCCTGACTGACTGACTCATCAACGCCCAGCCCAAACCCTTGGACGTAGAAAGCTGAAATTTTGCACAGAGATTTATTTTATAATAAAGACAAGGAATAAGAAGGATTTTTTGAAATTCATCCCCTAAGGGAGTTAAATAGGGGATGAAAGTTCATCGCGGGCGATGCCGCTGGCAAAAGCTAGTTAACATTAAAAATGGTCGCTCGACGGTCCATTGGAAGTCTAAAAATCAAACAAAAAAAATCAACGCAATAAAAAAATACAGCCAATTATGCGACATAATTTTGACACTTGGCAAATAAACCAAAAACCATAAGGGTACCTACGTTCCGTTGACCAGCACAAGTAAAGGAAAAATCCGAAAACATTAATTTGTAGTTTTATCAAATAAAACAAATTGCGATTACAAACTTATATTTTCAGTAGGAGAATTGACCGTGATGACGTATATCGATGTCCCATGCATCACATTTTTTCAAAAAATTTTCAACTACAATGTTGAGTTCGTTTTTGGGATAAATTCATTCCAATTACGGAACCCTTCATCGTGCGTGATCCAACACGCACTTGTCCGGTTTTTTTACAGACATAAGAATTATAAAAATAAAAATTTTGTTCCAAATACTGTCACAGTAGCGAACATACCTAGGACTCTTAAGATTTCGAAAAACACTCCACTAACCTTAATCCCGGCACATCATCAAGCTGTGCGCCATCTGGTTGCTGCCAGGCGATCTGCGGCGAGGGGAACCCGTGCGCCGCGCACGAGGCTCTGGCACCCGTGCTGTTGGAGAAGACCAGTCGTGGGGGCGGCTCCATCAGGAACACCGGCCCGTGCTCCTGGCCTTCACCACCTGGGCAATAACGAGGGACGTTAGGAGGAAACTACTGTAGGTCTTCTATTGTATCGGCACAGGGCGACAGGTCATGGTTGACCAAAATTTGAATTGAGTTGAAACATGGGATAGCTTTATTTTTAACTGAATTCAAAAAGTAGGAACTTCTCAATTCGACTGTATTTTTATTTTAGAAATTTATCATGCGATAAGTCCAGTAATTGTGAAAAATTATTTTTTTAATGCATAGAGTGGGGTATGCCTCAGGAGTCCCTTATAGATTTAAAAACTTTTATCTGGTAGTTTTTGTTTTTTTTTTTTTCAATAATATGAACTTAGTGTATATTGATGATGTTATAATAACTTCCAGTCACTGTAATTTACATAGCAAGTAGTGGTATAGAAATTTGTTAGGGGTAGGTAGATATAACTAAAATATGAAGAAAAAAAAGTTCTTACAAAAATAAAAACACTGCTAAGTGAAACATAACGTTAATTGCGGAAGTTATAGGCAAAGAACGAAAATATAAAACCAAAGACAAACAAGATCATGTTTATTTTATACCTGTTAACTGTGAATTATAACTAAATATAATAATTATTCAACGTAATGAAAAAACAAAATCAATTCGTAATCTTATCTCTGCGACCGGGAGTCGTTACGGGAAAAGGCTAGGCAGGTGATGATCTCTGCGACCGGGAATGTAAAAAACTTGCCAAAAATGTAGGTAAACTAAAAGTGTTTTTGCCAGATAACAAGAATGGAATGTGAACGTTCTAAAAATACGGAAATTACCCTTCTGATTGTTTAAGTAATGGTGAGTGCCGATAATAACATTCGTCATCCTAGATACTCAAACATGAATTTCACTCTTCATATGAGTAAAATTTCTTAAACCACATAATATAGCTTAATTAATTTTGTGGTTTTAGAATTATTGAAAGAAAGAAAGAAACAACGTTTATTTGCGGTAAACATGACGCAAAAAGAAACAGGTAAGTATACAAAAATAAGAAAAGGTTGAGGGGAACATGTGTCACATCCACGCAAAACGGCTATCGCTCAGCATTTTGCTGCGACCCTATGCAAGACAGAGCCCCAGCGCTGGTTTTCAGCGACAGCTGGCTTTGACGTAAAGATGTCGCCCGGTGCATAAAACAATTGTGTGAAACATTGATACTGGTTTTACCCCCGAAACGACATAAAAAGAGTACTTAACACGTATTCAATGGACAGCCGCAAGTTGACTTATTCCGTTACTTACATTAACAACGGCACATTGTTACCCCTTTCCTCTAAGATTATTAAATATAACTTCTATAAAATACAATGTATGAATTGGTCCCGGAAAACTTGCCGTTTCCGCAATACGGTTCGGGTTACGATAACTTACTTACATTTCAGCAATTCTTACAAGTTAACAATTGTATTGTATTTTTATCGACAGAAATCCTATTATTTTGCTCCGATAGACCATCCAGAAACTTAGTAATCATAATTGGGTACTCCGAACAAAATTTTACTTACACAAAAATATAAAAACTGCTATAAAATTCTACAAAAGGTTCTCTCCAAAGGGTTGCAAATTTTCAGACAGTCGTTAAGGTCCGTTATAAACGCAATATAGTGGTACCAGCCACGAGGTAAAACAACGATTAGATCTCAACGTACCTGTCTAATGAGGCTGCTATCTAGATAAAGTAAGTTATTAAAAGCTAAGTTTGGAAATTAAAATTTAATTTCGGGGTCTGCCATGTCGAAAATGTTAAGTTGACCATTTCAAACTTTTTGCGAACCATGATGACTACTTTTCGAATTTGTAAAGGTTATTAAATAATTAAACGCGAAAAGTTTCAGACTATAGATTTTTTACATATTCAACATTAAAAATATTACATAGGGACTATCTACATCATCAGTACGTATCTATTCGATTGTTTACCTTTCTATATTCTACCTGAGTTATTCTAGTTAGATTAAATAGCAATTTATGACTGGGAACACGAAAGCAAGCCAGTCAAGCGAGCCATCAGTCTCAATCAAATATACATAAACGAATTTCCAGGAATGGACTGCGTAGTTTCTGAACATATGCACACAGATATCGTAGAAGCGAACAATCGAGCAACTTGCACAATTGTGAACATTGAAACATTGGCTGCAGCGACTTGGTAGCATTGAACATAATACACATACGTTAAACAGGGTAGAGCTAAGTTTGAAGCAAGTGATTGGTGCAGTGTGGAGTGAAGATACTTGATTGAGTTTGTTATGTTATGAATTGAGGAGAAGTGCAAACATAATTATGAGACTATTTGGTCTCTAATTTTACTGGCAAGATTCAGTGACAATGACATCTAGCATTTATGTAATAATAAAATAGTAATAGTCCTCCAGACCGAATTTCGGCCATGGCGGCCAATCTCAACCTAGACTAGCCATCGGCGCGGGAGATATTATAGTGCACAAGTGAGACACACACACAGAGGCAGTCTCTCTTCACTCACTCCCTTATTCCGATGGGATGGCACGCAATCCGACACAACCGCAGGGAGACCAGCCCAGGACCAACAGACTTAACGTACTTTCCGAAGCACGGGGGCTTCACACCGCTAACTTCCAAACTCCGCGCTGTAGCATTTATGAAGTACATAATAATAAGTCGATACTGGTAGGAAGCTTATTTTAGAATTACGGTTTAACCGATAGTACGAGTTGAGAGCAGTGGTGGCCAAGTGGTAACAGCCGCGACTTACGAGTTGTAGGTCGAGTTCGAACACAGACAGGCGCTTTACTTTGTGTAAATTATTTCATCACCACTGCTCTCAAAATGGTGAAGAAAAACATCGTGGGGAAACCGGCATGTCCTAGAACCAAAAATTCGAAGACATGTGACATCTACCAACCCGCACTGGGCCCGCGTGGTGGATTACGGCCCAATCCCTCTCACAGTGAGGAGGCCGATCTAGCATTCAAAATGATCGGTCACCTACATACTTGAAAATAAGGTCGCACTGTATCTAGCATTCAGTCAAGTCAGACAACCGTCGAAACATCCGAAACAAAAATGTTTTCATTCGATCCAGAGCTTGTTATCGTTCTGTAGATTCCGGGTTAAACCGAGATTTGTCAAATTAGACATCGGGTTAACTGCCTTAACGTGGTTACCGCCGACAGACAGACGGCTGCCTTGATATGTATAATACGCCATTTGAATTTCAAACGCCATTCCTCCATGAACTGGATTCAACTAGCGTTTGCCACAATGTTATGTTGGAATTAACATAATAATGTGTTATATAACTAAGTTTGGATTATGGGGTCTCGGATTGGATTATTGTAGGTTAGAACAGGGTGCCGATCAATTCAGTTTGATACAAGTTTGTTTGGGATCTGTTGTGCTTTTGTTCGAAATAAAATCACGTACGTACCTATCAACCTATTAATTTAAAAAAAAACCATTGTCACATCACTGATCATGCAAACTAATATCTTTATAAAAATAATCAGATAAAATAGGAAAACATTAAATAAGAGATTATATAAGAGCACATAGAAATGTCGTCCTCATTCTCCTCATTTCTGTTCAACAAAGCATTCTCAAAAGTCCACACTCACACTCTTACAAATGTACCAACCATACTTCAGCCGCCAATCATCTAAAAATAGAAAGTCTTACTCGTTAAATTCACACCTTTCTAGGTACTTCTATTTGCGCGTGCATAAATATGCAGTTTTGCAGGTACCTAACATGTTACGTCATAGTATCGTGACCTAATCGGAGCGTCCCGTAGCTGAATGATCCAATTTTGCTATCTGTACTGTACACTGACGTGAAAGAATGTTTGAAGAGCTTTTTTTTATTTTGTTTAGGGAATTGCTAAATCTTGATACAGATTCGGTGGCCCGAAGTTTTAAAGTATTTACATAATTAAGCTCAAGCGGGTGTTCTGACACAATTTAGGAAGGCTTTGTCCATTGGTAGATAACGATGTTTTGTTTTTATTTTCGTCATGATTTAGGTAGGATTACAGTTTAAACGATTACTTCTTAAATAACTGTTGAAGCTAACACTCTCGTTGTATTTTTATTTTATCAGGTACATAACGTAAGGCACGTTACAACGAGCAACGAGAGTTTTAGCTTCAACAAACAGTTCTGTGCCAGTTGCATCCAACGCCTCCCTCACTCTTATGAGGTAGTCGCCTTGCTCATTCTAAGAACTGCTACCTGCATCAGCTATTTTCTTTCAACCATTTTTTTACAGTTCTGGTTTAGACTTGTTATTAATCAATCAACTCAGCCTATTGCAGTCCAGTGCTGGACATGGGCCTCTCCCAGGCTGCACCAAAACACTCTATCCTCCGCCTTCCGCATCCAGTCTGTCCCAGCCACCTTTTTAAGGTCCTCGGTCCATTTGGCTGGGGGGCATCCCACACTACGCTTGCCGATACACGGTCTCCACTCCAGGACTCGTCTGCGCCACCATCCATCGGTCCTTCGACAAACATGGCCAACCCACTGCCACTTCAGCTAGCTCATTCTGCAAGCTACGTCGGTGACTCCGGTTCTTTTCCGGATAATTTCATTCCTAATTTTATCCTTCAAAGAAACTCCGTTTATAATGGCAACTTTTAATTATATCAGAGTTCTACGACACTGGATCGATATGGTAATCATTGTAAAAAAATATCGATCATCAATCATTGTAAAACGATTCGTTTTGCATAAAGAAACCAGAAAAGCTGATTTAACTTTCGCAATTCAGTGACCCAATATTTATAAAGCAAAACAAAAACATACCGACCGTACTTTTGTAAGAGCGGAAAAAAAATCCTTGAAACTTGGAACGTTTAATACTTTTATCTTGGCTGTGTCTCTTTTGTTCAGTTTTGGGAGTACCTGCGCACACAGTATATAACTACAGAAAGTCAGCTCTATTTAACAAGCAAAAACGCAAGTACACACGACACGACCGACCTGTCTACGTACAGCGAAAGTACTTCGCACTCGCGACTATAATTTATTTGGTTGCCATCCGTATGTACGTGTTTGTGTGCGTGCAACTGATTTGTCTTCTGTAAGTCTCTATTTCGTGGCTCTGACGTTACCCTAAGGACACATGCGGTTCAAAGAACCTGCCACGTCGATTGTCTGGATACTGCTATGAAATATAGGACAAAAATTAAGGATGCTTTGTGAAGTATATATTCCGATTTAAAACGAATGGTTTAAAATGGTTAACGCGTTGTTTGTTAGATGTTTTTTTTTGTGTAGATGCAGTGTGAATATAGGGCTTGCGGATGGTAAGTAATCGGAAGCTCGCTGTCCGGTAAGGACCTAGTCCGGGTCGAAGGCGCGTTGTATTCCACGCGCGCCTCAAAAATATGTCAGCACCAACTGGTGGGGTCCGCAAGGGCCGATGCCTGCCAGGGGTGCGGATTGTTCGAAAGAGATACCGTCGCCCCTGGAACACAAGCAACTGAGGGAACACGGGTGGGTTTTAGTCAGTAAAAGTCTGACACGCCCTCCTGCTCCAACCAGAGCGGGAGAAGTTATTTGACGACTTCACCACCCACCCTCAAAAAAAAAGTGTGTATGTAAGTATTAACTTACATACACAAAAATAAATAAAATAAATACATGAGGTACCAACAGATTTTCTGAAATGGTTATGAGATACATAGGTATTTAATTTCATGGTTACAAGAACGTTCACTACATCATATCAGTTTATCTGTCGGAAGTAACCACTGAACTCGCTCGTCACTATCCTGAATTATTAAGGCAAATTTAATAAAACATTAGTTAGGATCCCCGTGGCTAGTTAATTCGATCACTAAAAGTAAAATGGATTTCCTCCAGAAAACTTTTAGCTGAGAAGAAGTAGTAAACTAATTTCAGAATACCCTTTCATATAAATTATCAACAGAATAAATAAAGGAACATCGCCCTTAACACTTTAAGAAGTCTTAATCTTAAAGTAAGACACGGGTTTTAAGACTTTATGTAAGTGGTGTCTGTCATCCCTGGAGTGCAAGCTCGTTTATGATATTATTGCTAACTCTCACAGCGCACTCTAGAATGTGAGGAGGCAAAAAGAAGCACTGTTTGTGGGTTATACGGCTGTGAATTGTGATAAGGTATGTAGATTGTGTTTTTTTTTTAGGTGGGAAATCATCGAATAACAGGAGGGTGGAGAAGTAGGGCGTGTCAGACTTTTACTGACTAAAACCCACCCGTGTTCCCTCAGTAGCCTGTATGCCAGGGGCGGCGGTATCTCTTTCGAACGAACCCGCACCCCTGGCAGTCATCAGCCCTTGCGGGCCCCGTCATTTTGTGATGACATCTCTTTGAGACGCGCGTGGAACACAACGCGCCGTCGAATTGGGCTTGGTCCTTACCGGACAGCGAGCTACCCATTACTCGCCGTCCGCAAGCATGCCTACGGTGGCTGGAAATCGGCCTGGGATTCCCGACGCCCAGGGCGTCTCCTGCGGCGGCGAGGGCCGTGAGGGCGCATAGACTGCCTCTCCCTCACTTGCGCCGCCTCCCTCTTCGCGAGCATTACTGCTTCGCTGAAGGAGGTGACGGCTACCCATGCACTCTCACTACGTACCATGGCCTGGACCAGGGCCGGTCGCGAGAGATCGCCGCTGCCGATCGCCTCCACGAGGACACGGCGGTGCTCCGCCCAAGCCGGGCAGACCGCCACCGTGTGCTCCACCTCAGGGCGATCTTCGCCGTGGAAACACCCGGGCGTTTCCTCCCGCCTTATCCGAAACAGGAACCTCTCGAAAAACCCGTGTCCAGTAAGGACCTGCGTCAGGCGGAAGGTGAGGACGCCATGCCGCCTCTCAAGCCACTCCTCAAAGAGGGGACTTACCGCCGCAATCGTGGTTGTGGTTAGATGTATCGTGCAAAGTGGGAGAAAAAACGTTTTGGAAAAACCCGTCTTTAAATATAATTTAGGAAAATGATACCTACACAAAAATATACCTAATCACAAGGATGGAGGATAGAAAAAACTTAGGAAAGAATTCTTTTGATTATAAATAAAATAAAGCTTATCATAAATATCATTTGAACGAACGCCTCAAATATTTCATGCTAACGACAACATCATTTTGTAACTAAGCGTAGGTATAACATAATTGCAAAATTAGAACACTGGCATGTTAAGTTCTGCGACAAACGATTTCAGGCTCAATTAAGCAGTGTTATTTACATTGTGTACAGTACAGTTGTGTCCACGACGATGTAATGTATGTAATAGCACTTTATGAGTATGAGATAATTTACACAATTCACGGTACGATAAGCATGAAATAATTCTAGTTTATATGATGTCCTGTGAAAGCTTTTATGGTAATTCATCACATGCTCATTGTATTTCAAATTAACTAAATCAAGTAAGCTTTGTTAAAAATAAGTTGCTGTAACTCTGCTACCGGTCCGGTTTACAAGCTTTGACTACCAAGTTCTGCGAAAATAAAAAATTATAAGTACAGGTAAACATTATCAAATCTTTTCAAAGTACTCTCCACTAGCCTCTATACAAAGTTTCATGCATCTGAACCAGTTTTCGAAACGTGCTCTCCAGGAAGTGCCGCGTTTTGAGCGTGGTATGCGAAGGCGCGTTGTCGTGGTGGAACAGTAGCTCGCGGAGCCCTGTATTTAGTCGCTTGTTGCTCACAACAGAAAAAACTTCTGCCAAGCATTTGGTAGTATACCATTCAGCGTTGATGCTTCTTTGGTTCTGTAAGAGATTTGACACCAAGTAGCCAGTCAAATTGAAAAAGCTCGCGATCATTATCTTACCCCCGCTTCTAGATCGCTTCACTTTGGTAGGCGTTTATTCGTTTTGAGAAACCGTCGACTGGCGTAAACGCTGAGACGAGCCTGCTTCAAATTTGTTTATCATATCACGGCACCAATCCACTCAGGCCTGCTTCTGAGCATCGGTGAGGTTTTGCGGCACCCAGCCTGAAACTATCCTCCTCACGGAAAGATGCACGTATAGAATTTCGTGAAGGCTTCCCGATCCAAACTGCAGTATGTGCTGAATCTCTTGATATGTAACTCGCCTATCGTCATTTATAAAATGTTCACTGCTAGCACGTTTTCTACCGTAACAGCCGTCAAAGGGCGACCAGTTCTTTCTTCATCTCCCATAGTTAGTAGACCGCGTTTGAATTCATTACACCAACGATACACGGTTGCTTTAGAAGGGCCTTCATGTATGAATGATATTTGAAGTCTATCGTACGATTCGTTCGGTTTCAGGCACTTGAAATCGTAAAATTCATAGCTCGAAAATGTTCCCTGCGCAGATCCATTTTTAAATGAGACACGATTATTAAAATTACCTCGCAAACAATGTGGAGGGAAATTTTGAAATTGGAACGTACTTATTTTTACTTACAAATAATCTAACTTTCAAAATAAATTATAACTGGCTAGTCTTTCATACGTGAAAACTTTTTTCGCAATACTTTCTAAGTTGCCCGGTAGCTGTAAATAATTTGTTGAAACGGATTATCTGACTAAAACTGGGAATAGTTGTATGTCCAGTTAAGAAAAGCGTTAGGTAAACAGATAAAAAATTCCATTAGTACGTTGCGTTAGCACTTTGCACGCCAAGAGTTTTTTAACGCGTATTTTTTACATAAAAAAGGAAAACAAATAACTAATTCGAAAAATATCCGTATCGATAAAATTATCATAATTTCAGCAGAAAGACGTCCACTGCTGGACATAGGCCTCCCCCAGGCTCCTCCAATTCGACCAGTCTTGTGCTTCCCACATCCAGCGGATACACGAAAAAAAATATGACAATTTAATATACCAAGAGACAGTCAGAAGGCAATCCTAGTGCGTGTTCAACTACCGAGTGACCGTAGGTAATGTAAAAGCTCAAAAAAACAAAGTAAAAATTTGATAAAATATTTAATTAAAAATACACAATTTAGTAGGTACAAAACCTATCAAATTTACCCAATTGAACATGAACTTTATTAATTTGCCATAAAGTTTAAAATCTATCAAAGAAAGACAGATTGGTATAGCTTGATGTATGTGCTGGCGTCTGTACAACAGAAGGTAGGTGTTAAGCCGTCGGTGTCCGCGAGGAAAGAGAATGAAGCCTGGGTGCATGCCAGCAAGGCGCGCCCGCCACCCGCGTGTTGCTATTTTCACAGTTGTCAACTACGTGACAGTTCTCGCGCGCCATCTACTGTCTTACAGTAATTATGTAAGTACTCATCTCATTTGTTGAAAAACAGCTCTATTTCTAAATAATTGTTGGTTGGTTCAGGCATTATTATTTCCAATTTGGTTCAGATAAAGGTTTTGGTCGTAATTACGACGTAGTATGACAATTTTATTTGTTCTTTCCTCTATTTTGTTTTTTATTTCTTTTCTGTATGAGTTTAGTAACAAGATGAAAAAGAACTTACCTTGAGAGAAGCAATAAAGAGATTATTATTACGGTATGTCTACTCTCTTAGATTGCTTTATAAATACAGTTGTGTTGCTATCTGAATGTATTGATGCTACATCATAATTAAGAAAATTTAATCTTAGCAGGTTTTATCAAAAAAAAACAATAGCTTGTCGCTCTGGTGTCTAGCAGTGATTATAATTGGACATATTATTTTGTTCCAGTGTTGGCATAAAATATAAATTCCAATTGTAATTAAAACCACAAGCTCCACACTCGCCCCATAAAGAAAAACATAGCAGTTGTAACCCACGTTTCGCATTACTTTTCTCCTCACACATTATTTACTTTTCATTTGCCCTATTTTTCAACATTGTCAACAAAAGTGTTTCAACTACCCGCAGTTACGTTCAAATTGAAAGGAACAACGCAACAACAACAATAGGGCCAGCAATTCAGCTCGTCATAACTCTATGCTCTTTTGTTTTTGATTTTTTTAAACCTCCGCGTACAATGGAGAACGAAAACATATATTTTACCCAAATAAAAGTTTAGGAGTTTGAAAAATGGGCAAGTACGATGTTAAAATGTTGCCGGCGGCGGCGGCGGCGGGCGGGCGCCTGCGCTGGTGAGCGTCACTCACAATTTATTTGGAATTGGACTGTGGGTTCCGTGCCTCTGTTTTTGTAGATAGTATATGCTCAAAGACATGTCAGCTGTAATTTGCGAGATTTGGGTTGAATAGACCCGATTTCGGTACGGGTTTCGTGTGAATCTTAATTAATTTATCTACCAAGCGACATAAATATGTATTAAGAGTAGGTAATTCGAAACAATATGATCGAAATACTTTGAAGGAGCTTTTGACTAAGTAATAACAGCCGCGCTGGTCGATCGATCATGTAAAGCTACGCTTGCCGCGGTTGATCCGTAGATGGATGACCATCTTTACATACCAAAACTCCTCCGTGCCTCGGAAAGCACTTTAAGCCGTTGGCCTCGGCTGTCATTTGTGAATCTTTGACAGTCGTTACGGGTCGTCAGAAGCTCGAAAGTCTGACAACCGGTCTTACCAAGGGGTCTGATGTTACCCAGTAACTGGGTTGTGGAGGTTAGATAGGCAGTAGCTCCATGTAAAATGCTGTATTCAGTTGCATGGTTAGACTGGAAGCCGACCCAACATAGTTGGGAAAAGGCTAGGCAGATGATGATTCTAGAAATACTTTTATTTGTTTAAATCCGAATCCTTTCAAGCAATGCGGCTAAATCGTTATAACAGTAATAAATAAGGCTTGTTGCGAAACACAATGCAATGGAATTGTCAAAACGAAAACAAACCGGTTGTTTGGATGAAATGCGTTACATTTCGCAAATATTTGTAGTTAACACCACTTTTAGCTTGTTTTATGGTACAAAATCGAACATTTATTTTAAAATAGTTCATGACGGTCATTTATTCAAAAACTAAAATTGTATTCCTAGAAGTATGTGATCGTATACCTACCTACCTGTAGGTAATTTTCGAAAAATGACAAATATGTAGTTGTTAGATTTGGTATTTAATTCCTCCGAATCTTAAACTAAAATATTAAGCAAACGCACTTTGTTGATACTACTGCTAAGATACTTTTCCTAATACTCGCTTACATAAGTTTAATTATAAAGCGAGTCTTCAATATCAAATCACGCAGACGAACTCATAAGAACGCAGCAGACAAGGGGGCATCCAATAACGAAGAAGCCTCGCAAAGAGCCCGTTGGCTTGATAACCTCAAGTTTCCTCACTGCAGGATCCTACCTAAGCATGCTCCCCATCCAGGGTTACGAAGCAATTTAAAGTCCCAGCAGAAACTAATTTTAACTAAGTTTACATTGTTTTTTTATGAGCAAAAGTCCAACACTGAGAACTTAGGACACGGGTTTAATGTGTGGGAAATATTTTATGGTTTGGCAGACAATAACAATACCTACATATATTTAAAGTTTATTTTGCAAAGAAGTGATACGAAACTTAGTCGTGAGCTAACGAATAAACATAGACTGTTATTCTTTTTTTTTTTTATACGTAGCTTTGTAGAATTTGTTTTTGGATGTTCATTGCTTTTAAGTCTCAGGTTTATTTAAGCTGCCCTTTCTTAGAACCGGTGTCGCGCGTTTTTACATTCCTAAAATTGTATTCAAGCTCAAAATATTTCGCCGCTTTTAGAATATTCTGTAAACAAAAATGGCGCTTTTTTAACGGCCGTTCGTCACTCGGAGACGGAAAATTATGATTATGTTAGTGCCTAAGTTGTTTATTTTAATAAAAAAGGTTGTGTTTAATCAACAGCGGTAATATTATAGGTAATTTGAGTAATTTCGGGTCCACATTAAACTTGATTTCATAACGTATTTTACTATTCCAAGGATTGAGATAGCTGAGAGGTAAAGCCAATATTTAAATACTGTAGTACCGTGGTAAAGCTTAGACTTAATAACGTTTAGTTTATACCTCAGACAAAGTAGATTCGATAAAAGGTATACCTATTGTCTTTGGAAGCAGAATTGTCTAGAAATAAACTCTATAGTAGGTAGGTAGTGGATGCGATTTTGACATTGACATTCGAAATTTGAAAGTAAGAAAAATTATAAATAGAACTATAAATTTACCAAATAAAACGTTTTTAAATTTGATTAGTTTCTTAAAAGTTTATCTTTAAGTGTTAGAAGGACGTTCACGCCTCAAGCTTTTAAGAAAATAATATATTTACTACTTCTTAGTCATTACGAGCTAGTTTTAAATTAAAAAGGGGTTTTAAAAAAAATTCAATTTTGTACTTTTAGCATTCGAATTTGTTTAAATATCGGTTCTATCACCTTCTCTTGAAAGGTACTTACTGTCCTCACAGTAAGTGACAAACCCAACGTACCCAAACACGTCTTTACACAGGTCATGGTGTGAATCCAACCCAGTTGCATAGTAAAATATGGCATTCCTTGGTTATAGATCGAAGGTATGCCATGCTTTAGAACGGTCTATCATAATGGAATGGTTATACAAAATTGTATGCCTGTGCTTTTGACTGCTGAGCAGATTCTCCTTAAGTAGCCAATCCTTGGTCAGCAGACTGGTCATGGTTTATGAATGCGATGTCTGTACTGTTATGGGAACTCCTAAACGGCGAGTTTCCACGTATAGCGATCCCTGGGTGCACCATCTTAATTGAATGCGTATATAAAAATTTGTTCGATCTCTGAGGCGTCCCCTCTTCTGTAACCAATGCTGGGCGCAGCAGCCAGGTCATGGTGGATTGGAGGATTTTGGAAAGGATTATCATAATTAAATGCATATTTAGATTGTTCTGTCTGTTCTGTCGACCGTTAAGTAGTTTTTTCTTCAAGAACCAACCCTGGGTGCAGCAGCCAGATTATGGTGAAATTTAGAACGGACTGTCTGTATGTATGAATGACTGTACCGTTGACCGTTAAAGGCTTCCTACGTCTGTGGCCAATCCTGGGTGTAGAACCAGGTCATGCATCATAAAAATGCGTCTTCAATATAAAATTAATGTTTAAAATTTGAACTCCGTGAGAGGAAGTTGTTTTAATTCAGCTTGCAAGATTGTACCAATACATACTACAAATAAGGTAAATAAAATAAAATAAAACTTGTAACAAATATTTACTTAAAAGGATTATCACAATTTAAATCTGAATTAAGTAACGGCTTGAGAACGATAGCGTACCAAGTCAGTATTCTTTTTATTAGAATGTAACCAATAGAAACTTTGTGTCTACACAGTTTGCACGCAGCGATAAAAGTTTGATGAAATGATCTCAAGTCACTCGCTCCTGTAGATTATCCGTATGAGTAATGTCTGCCAGTTTTCTAAAGTCAACTTCTAGTTCGCTGTTCTCGCTCCTCTTCTAGTTCAACTTACAAGTAAGCTGATGTAGTTACTATATTGTTCTTCCATCGCCGCGTGCTTGCCTTTCATATCGCGGTGAAAACCGATTTAAAGCGATACTGCATTATCAATATCGTTCTTTGAATCTCATACATTATCAATTTTACTTTTAGAGCCGTTTGAACATTTGTAACTAACAAAAAAGTTTTTTTAAACAATAATTTTGCATATCCCAATTAATAAACATTTTGCTGGCATATCATAGATGGTATGTGACCGTTTGGGACGTTTCCCGAATTAAAAAAACGTGTGAATTCTAATATCTCATAACCAGTACCATGTACCTTCATTTTTAACAAGCTTGCGACATTGATTGTCCCTGATATAAAATTGCATGCAGAATTTGAAAATGAACATTGAGAATTGATTGGCTTTCAAATGTTTTGAAAATCAAATGACAATTTGAAAATACCATTCAATTCAATGTAATTTATTTATTCAGCCACAATTCACATTGCGTTCGAATATAATCCAGTATGGATCATTAGCAATAGTATTAGATGTCCAAAATATTAGGTCGGGGAAAAGTTCTTTCGTATTTTTATATAATAATTTTTTTTACTAACTTTTGAATAACAACAATTACAAATATTTGCGATGGAAATGGATTGAGGGCGTGAGGTTGTCCGATCATGCGCACGTTCTCTCGCCGAACGCCTGCCTGACACCACCCATCGCACTGACACTTGTCAAACAATAACATCTGTCATCTTGTGTTCGAAATGATATTACCTGACAGTAACAACTGACAGACAGATGGAATGACCTCATGACAGCCATCTAGTAACAAAGGTTAGAAGTTTCTTATCAACCAGCCTTCTGCTGTGGCATATAAAAATATTAAAAAACTTTTTCTCCGATTTATTATAAAGATGCTACCATAATAATCATTAGCATCATTGCCTACCATCATTAGCATGAATAACGATTCGTGAACCTTTTCGCAAATCTGTGAAGCAGAGACAAAGGAAATATTGAAGGTTCTGTACAGTGTTTTTTGTACAACTGAAGGTAGTAAAAAAACACTTGTTTCACTTTCGACAACTGACCTTTATTAGTTTTCAATCTTTTTTATCCGAACTTCTAGGCCTTTACTCACCAAGAAATAGGTTTAATATTTTCCAACGGTTACCCAAGCGAGTGGCAGAGGAATCTAATAAGCGGGTTGAACTGACGCAATCCGATTGTCCCAACAGACGGACGGGGGGCTAACGCAATTTGATGCGGAGGCCGAATTGACGCCCGACGACGCCCCGCACGTATGACTGACGAGTTTGTTGCTGACAGTTTTATACTTCAAGAGGAATGAGAAGGTGTATAGCAGGGTCTGGAAGGGGGAGTGTTACGTCATAGGAAAGAGATGTAAATTGTTTGTGTGATAATGTGGTAAAATTATTATGTTGTACTAAATTATATGGAGTTACAGGAATTATTTCGCTGATATTTTGTACATGTGCCAGGGAACATTTTTTTACAGTTTTTGTCCTTATGTTTTTCCAGAGTAGTAGTCATAGTTGGTAGGTACTCTTGGTTTTGGTTTTTAACCCCCGACGCAAAAACGACGGGGTGTTATAAGTTTGACGTGTCTGTGTGTGCGTGTGTGTGTGTGTGTGTGTGTGTCTGTGTGTCTGTCTGAGGCAACGTAGCTCCCGAACGGATGAACCGATTTTGATTTTGATTTTTTTGTTTGAAAGGTGAATTAGTCGTGAGTGTTCTTAGAGATGTTTCATCAAAATCGGTTCAGCCGTTTGAAGATTATGAGCTCTTTTCTGGTTGATGAAGGGATTTGAGCATCTTTCACAGGTCTGATCAATTCGAAATTTGGTATTCTATTACTTCAATGATATTAGACGAACAAAGTAACATTAAACTGATGCTGGCAACACCTGGAATTTCCAGGATACCCAAGTTACTCACCAACAAACAGCAGAAGTATCGTGTTTGGGCTCATTGAAAAGGTCTCAATGAATATATTATAGATAAATGGTAATCAGGACGAGGAATTAGGATCAATTAGTAACAAACTTCACTGTGGGAAAAATACGCAACGCTGCGCAGATTTAAGCGAGACATCAAGTTTAAAAAAGCAGGAAATAAAAATTAATTAAAAAATTTAAAAAACCCCCGACCCAAACAAAAACGGGGGACAGCTAATGAAAATGCTAGGCCTTTGTTTGGAGTTTTCATTGACCGTCCCCCGACATGACAGTGCCTTGATCAAAATATTACCTTCAACTTAAAAGGTCTATAAACATTATTTTTTAACTTTTTAGAGTTTTTGTTTGGGACGGGGGTTTTTTAAATTTTTTATTTAATTTTTATTATTGGATAGGTTATACACGTTAGTAAGAACAGTTCCTGAAACATTTAACTAAGCAACATCCCCTAAACCCTACGTTGCGTGCTATTTACCTTGAACCAACAAAAAAATGACACTTCATGACAAAGGAAATCAAAAAAGAAGTAACATACCAAGTTAATCTAATTCTCTCCATTTATCGTTACTCATTTTGGGAGTGAAGCCATACGAAAATAAACTTTAAGATGCACCTGTAAGACCTAAAATTATAGAGCTATTTATATTGTAAGGGGTGCACGCAAACACATTAGCATATATACAAGGAGACAACAAGTCCTCCGCCAAAAGTTAATGAAACTGTTTTGCGAACTCATTACATTTTAATAACGCGTTGAAGTAGGATCAAATTTGAAAGATGTAAGCCATAAATATAGCAATTTACGTATGTGGTGATCTGAGAACTAAGAAACATACTGGGAAACTATGTATGATTTATCTGAGCTAAAGGTAGTTTGCAGTGCATATTTCGGAATTATTTCTTACTAGCAGCGCTCAGCGGTTTCACCGGCGTAGGTCCCGTTCCCGTGGGAATACGGGGATAAAATATAGCCTATGTTACCCGGGGATAGTGTAGTTTCCCAACAGTGAATTATTTTTTCAAATCGGTCTAGTAGTTTCAGAGCCTATTCAGTGCAAACAAACAAAGAATCAAATCTTTCCTCTTTATAATATAGATTAACCCCGATGCAAATAAAATACATGTGTATGTAGAGGATAAGTCTGTAAGAGAAGGAATGGTGTGAGTAGTAATGTGCCGTTGCCGGAAATGTTCCCAAAAGAATCTTTCCAGTGCCCGGGAATATTCCCAATTGCTGGGAATGGGAACGTGTCGGTGTAACCTTATAGAATTATAATAAAAGTAAAAATATAAATACATACTAAGTTACTGCTAAGTTTTAGTAAGTAAGTAGAAGTGACATGTAATAAGTGCTCATTACAAACATACAAACAAGCAATCAAATCTTTCCTCTTTATAATATTAGTATATATAAAGGGATGCCTTAAAAGTTACATTTATACTTACTGGGACCAAAGCCCCATTGGCATTTGAACTCAACAAACAATAATGATATTTTAATGTATTCGTTCCGATTAATGTTTTGGCAAGGAAGAGATATAAAGGGTTACGAAAATAATATAAATGTAAATGATCATAAAATTATTCTATTTTATTCACATAAATGATCCTTGGTGAAATCACTTAGCTAAGAGTAGGTATTGCGACAAAAAACAACAAACAAAGGAAGCAAATAAGTACCCAAGCTGTATGATTCCAGAAATGATATGGGTAGATAGAATATTAACACCCAGGTATTTCAAATTATCATAACTTGGTAAGATGTTCGTGAGGGAACATTGTTATAATCATTAGGTAATTGACCACCATTATGCTACCATACACCCTGTTGCCATAGGTTTGAGTTCGCTCGGAAGCAACAACACATACACACACTTAAGACACTATGCAAAGTATAGTAAACGCAAGATAGTTATCAATGTGTGAGGATGTTTACTACTTTAATAACGTCGTAGGTACGCTGTTAAGGTCTCAATTGAGAACGCAGAATGCCTCTGAAACGGTCCGTGTTCATGTTTGTGTTTGATAATGAAATAGCTGAGTTATTTTGTGGCCTCGTTTGTGTGTAGGTACTAGTTCAGGTTGGAATTGGTCACCGCTTTCCGAACTTAGTTATTGGGGTTGGACAAAGCAAGTTTTTTATTTTTTACTTTTCGGTTTTTCGGCGGTTTATTTTTTTATTAAAAAGTTTTTTCTTGAGCCTTGTTGATGGTACATAAAAATTGTGTTTGTTCCTAGTATCTGTATTATGGATATCACTGTATTTTTAAACAATTTAATATTTTTATGAGCATATAAAAGATTTTAAAAAATATACTGTGAAGGCACAGTCATTACATTAATCTCCTTACACCACCACCACCACCATTTACTGAGAAATAAATCTAATTCTAATTCTAATTCTTAAATTTCTCTCTGGGAGAGTGTCTCGGACTTAATTTATAAATTGATCGTACAGATTTTTTCTGCAAGACAAAAATAGTTTGAATGTCGGCGGCATTTCCCCACAATAGAATATCATAGTGGAGTTTCTTGCCGGGTCTTCTCCATAGGAAGCGACAATTTGGAACCGTCCACCTAGCTTCTGACGTTTCATAAGTGCCCATGCAGGTTTATATGAAATAAAATATTTTGATTTGATTTGACATACGACATTACACTATGAAAATAGCTAAAGTACACTAAATGGGCTGTCTCTATATCAGTCAAATTACGAATTTTTCTAACAGCATTTATGCTGCAGAGCTTAGCTTTTTCAACAATTTATTTATTTATTTATTCATTTACACACACAATTATTTTTACAGGCAGGACCCAATGTAATAAAAGTAGTCATACAGACAAGTAAAATATACAGAAAAGTAGACACCCAGAGACGCCACTCAAAACCTGAAGCTTGGCATCCAAAGTTAAGCCCAAAAATACAGTGCTATCTTCAGGATTCAATTCTTCGCCCTTTATCAACACATTCGTTTTCACCTGCTTAACGTAAGGTAGCGTATTCTTAATGAAATTGTTTTTTTTTTTTCATTAAGATGTAAATTATTAACATTGAACCAGCGCATATAGTTAATTATCACTACCACTAATAAGTTAAACAGGGCTGCATCCACAGTGTTCCGTGTGGTTTACGTCCCATGTTATATGGGCCGAATCTATTTCCATATACTACTAGGTATCTTCCTACTTTAAAAATACAATGTCATCATAATAATTATTATAGAACCATTTTATTATTATTATAATAACTAAAGCCAACTGAGCTTAGGGGAAAAGCATTAATAAAAACGATGCCTTTGTCAGCATTATTGCCGTCCTATGAAAACAATAATAATAATATGGAACTGTTCCTTAGAACAACAAGTCAACAAACTAAGGGATATATTGTGAATTATGGCTCTATAAATTAATGTCCCGTTGACAGCAAAATGTAATTGAGTTGGTTTATTAGAAAACTAGCTAGCCGAACCTGCTCCGCACGGGTTTTCCGACTTGATAAAACATGAAGATTTCTATAATATATCTAAGTTAGCTGTTAATTCAATATACAAAATCTTTGCGGAACAAATTAATAAATAAATTCTAGTTTTTAAAATTAACATTATGATTTAATTCAAGGTTTCAATTTCAGTCTTAACATAAATAATTAGACAGTATGTACAAGTACATAAAGTTAAAAAGATAGGAGCTCATTCATTATCTAAGTGGTGTTAAAAACTGCATCAACATCAGTAACATAGTGTAGAAGAACAACGCAATCACACAGTCAAACACGCGAAAAGCGACTTCAATTTATAATTTGTAGAGATTTAGAAGTCTCATCTCATTGAAAGCTAAATAAATAAGTTTTTCAGACGTTGTCGATATTTTTACTCAGGCCACTTTACTCTTTATTATACTATTTAATAAAGCGTGACATAAAATTTAAACAACCAAATAAGTAAGGGGTATCGTTTACATGAATGATTAGTGGAAAGTAAGTAAAACAACCTATTTATATAAATTGTGAAGTGTCTGTTCATCATTACTAAAAAATAATTATTTTTAATCTGCCGTCGCTTTGTCGTTTTGTGTGCTATCGTACCTTACAGCACTGCATTACAAAAGGGTTGACTTATTATTTTACATTACCTACTACCTGTTTTAGGGTCTCATAAAATAAAGCACTCTAGTAAAATTATATTCCGCTGATCGGGTTATAAAAGTCAAATGAAGTAACCTATTTGCAGGTTGTTAAATTATACAACAAAATAATATGGCGCCTGTTTTCTTCACTGTATTGGATGGAGCCTTTTTCCAATATCGCCGGGGTAACAAGATAATTCTTTCATTGTTTTTGTTATGTAAAGCTATTTAATTTCTGTACATACCGTGACCAACGCAATGCTAATTCTTGAATAATGCCAAGTAGACTTTATCAAACATTTAACGAAAAAAAAGGTATAGTCAAATAGTAAATTATTTTTATCTCACGACGTGACTCGCGCTTTACTTGTGGTTACCAAGTGCACAAACATGCTGTGAATGTGTGTTAGCACTGGAGCTCTCAGTACTGTTCGAGACAATGGCGAAGTCGGACGTGTGAGTGCGAGTGTGTGATATGTGCTGACGCTACTCGTCTCCACGCACACATTCACAGCGTGTTGTGCATACTTACTTGTTATAAAAAAAAAAATCTATGTACTATACCCATGTTTGCAAAGAAATAAATGATTTGATTTGGTCACCGCAAGTAAAGCGCGCGTCGCTTTGTGTGATAAAAATACTATAACTAAACTTAATTTATCCTCATAAGCTATCCCAAGAAAAATTAAACCCGTCAACACGTCGCTATTATCTTTGAAAACGACGCGTCGTTTTCAAAGTTAACACTTACATTCTGCCCACTACCCTTGCAAAAGGTGTAATGTATCGTGATTTTTCATCGGACGTTCGTCAATTAACATGTAAATTGGCCTCGCTCGCTGATGAGTCCCCCGCGCGTAGGGCTACCGCCTTTCAAATGCCCCAGGATATGAAATTGTCCTTTTTTATGGCACAGAGGGGTTTTAAGCTGAAAGCGCTTTAGTAGCCCGTGTTTGGTTTATTGAGGATGTCAGGTTTTTTTTTTTTTTTTTTGGGTTGGAAATCGTCAAATAACTTCTCCCGCTCTGGGTGGAGCAGGAGGACGTGTCAGACTTTTACTGACTATATAAAACCCACCCGTGTTCCTTCATTAGCCCGTATGCCAGGGGCTGTGGTATCTCTTTCAAACGAACCCGCACCCCTGACAGGCATCGGCCCTTGCGGGCCCCATCATTTTTGTGCTGACGTCTCTTTGAGGCGCGCGTGGAACACAACGTGCCGTCGACTTGGGCTTGGTCCTTACCGGACAGCGAGCTACCCATTACTCGCCGTCCGCAAGCTCATGCCTACGGTGGCCGGAAATCGGCCTGGGATTCCCGACGCCCAGGGCGTCTCCGTATCCTGCGGCGGCCAGGGTCGCGAGGGCGCATATGCTGCCTCTCCCTCACGTGCCCCGCTCCGTCTTCGCGAGCATCACTGCTTCGCTGAAGGAGGTGACGGCTCCCCATGCCCTCTCGCTCCGTACCATGGCCTGGACCAGGGCCGGACGCGAGAGATCGCCGCCGCCGATCGCCTCCACGAGGACACGGGGCGGTGCTCCACCCAAGCTGGGCAGACCGCCACCGTGTGCTCCACCGTGTCCTCAGGGCGATCTTCGCAGTGGAGAGGATGTCAGGTTTGATGGATATATGAGAACGTAAATAGCAAGGGCATAGCTATAGGCATAGGGAAAGGCGGTGCAAGAGTGCACACTTTTTAAATAAGGTTTAGTAAAAAAAGTATTATACTTAAGCGTAAATAGCTAGGGCATAGCTACATGCACACCAGACTACTGAAACGTGTGTCCACTGTAAAATATACACGCGCTGCAGAATAAGAAACTCAAATCGGGTGGTTCATAAAGATTTAGATGCCAATCAAAAAACAAAAGTTCCAAAACAACTTTGTGTCTCTATAAACAACATATGAACTCTGTCCGGAGACACAACATTCGAGATCCTTAATTAACAATTTCTTTGAAAAAATGATAGCATCCCTACGGGCGCTCGCATATTTACAGGGTATATACACATTTCCGAATACACATTTTAAGCGGCAAAGAGGATTTGCTTATTATAACAACGGATTTGTTTAAATCCATGACCGACGGTTGTTCAAAGTTCATACAAGATTTAATTAAGTTATATTTGGTGCAGTTCCAAGGGATCGGTTGTATTTGCTTATTTAATTGAAATTATGGACAAATTGGTGAAGTATTCTGTCCCTTGCAAAAGAAAATTGGTTGAAAGAAGTTTAAGTTTAATTAATCCGGATTTTCCGACCTCTATGCTAATTTATTTGTCATCGACGCAACATCTCTTATTCTTTCATACTTCACTATTAGTCTCGGTACTCACTTGCCAATTCATGTATCACACAGGCCATCCATCGTTTCTTTGGTCTTCTATGCCTGTATAGCCATCCACATTTATACTAAAAATGTTCCTGAAGACGTTTTCCTCATCCATCGCATCACATGTTACTCCATACCACGACAAACGATTTACAAACAACTTTACAGTCATCGGTGCCAGCAGTCGATGTACGAGATTGACTGTACACAGCATGAATTATCTCTGCATACTTCCCGAGCAAACCTCTTTCTTTCAAGGCCCACCACAACACATCCTGAGGTACCGAGGTCCCGGGGCGATAGGGTACTATCGCTATACGCTTTTACCAGATCGATGAACACCATGTGCAAGTTCTTGTGTGCACTTCTGTACTTCTCGCCCAATTAGCAGAGGTTATCATAAAAAATATTTTTAAAAACAACTGCGATAACTTATTATCGCAGTTGTTTTTAAAATATTTTTACTTTTTATTTACGAAAGTAGCCTGGGTCTTAACCCAGGCTACTTTCGTATCAAATATGATGCATTGTAGAAGTGGTCCATTGTCAAGGGCTAACTTAAGAGAGTCAGTCATCCTTTCAGTTGCAAAAATTATCACGAAAATTGCAACTGCTCAGGAAGGCAAGAAAAGTAAATTAAGTTAAGAAAAAGTTGCCCGGTTTTATTCAGGATCTTAGCATCAACAATGACATAGGTAGTAAACTTAATCTCCAAGCTAACTAAGTCATTTGACAAATACTTGTCTCACTTGTAATTCTATTCCCACAAGACTTCTAGGATCTGAGCAAACATCGTAATAATGTTATTAGATCACAGGCGAAAGTAAAATATACGACTCTGAAAAAGAAAAGCCCCATAATCCTTTAGTTGCCAACAGCGCCCATGGGGACCATCGAGCTGCTTTATACGTCAGTCGAAAAAGGAAAACGGAACCATAATTGCAAAAACGTCTTAAAAATGATAATAGAATTTTTTCTTTAACTGTTTTTGGAGACAAAGGCTTGGAAAAGATAAAAGAGCGGCAGAGTTGTGACATATAAGATAATTGTGCAGAAGGTTAATAATGAAAATGTCAAGGTCACGTGAACAGTGAAACAACAATTAAAGTGCGTTCGAATGTGACGGTTGTGTTTTGTTTTTACTAAGCTTAGGGCCTAGCACTTGGACGGTTGCTAATTTGTATGTAAATGAAAAGTTTATTCACACGGACCACATTTGTGCGGAAAAACTAACCGTGTGGATGAAACCGACCACATCAAGGTGACATAGAGACGTCACCTTGATGCGGTCGGCCACGGCGTAACCACAACGTTGCGTCGACGCGACATCGCTGTCACCACCGGAGTCGTTTTCTGTCTGCAAACACTAGCTACACCGTAACCACTTCGCAAATGAAACGAAAACGCAACCACAACGCACTGCTTGCCCACATTTTGGCGCTGCGATGTGATTCCAATCCTTCTGTAATCAGCTACGTAGTGTCCACTATGACTAAGATAAGTTCAAGTGAAATGTCACGTGGCAAATTGAATGGGAGTTGGGTCGGGTTTTCGTTGGATCTTTGTCGCGGGAACTCTTTGTTTTCCACGGCAGTTGGTCGAGGATCTCCATTTTGGGAACGCTTTCCTTTTGCACGTAGAACGCGAAGTTAGAGGAAAGTAAAGGGATATTAATCTTTAGTACCTAATAAAATTAATAAGGTGATCCGAGAATGTTTTATGATCTCTGGGGTTGTTTTTGTGGAATAATTTTAAAAGTTTTTAGACGTACACCATCTATTTTTTTTTTAACAAATTATATTAACTGGTATGACAATGTTTTTACAGCTATGTTGGTCAATCTGAATGATCGATTTGTCCTCCATGAAATATGGCAGGAGTGTATCGAATTAAAGATTTCCACTAGTAAAACTGCTAACTTCCTAAAGGCTTACATTATAAGTTGTAGGTAAGACTGATCCTGTGCGGCGGCAAGTTATGAACTTAACAAAACTTAGCTTATGTTAATCCTGTAACCTGTGAACTTCTCAATTAAACCATTTATATCGATTTGCCGGTAATGGTGAAGTTCAAGTAACTTACTACATTAGACGAACTTTGAAGTTTAAAATTTGAAACATAGTTGGATCCAGATTCACAATGAACAAATAGACTGCGATATTTAGGATTCCGGTTACTCCCACAGGATCGTGGGCAAGGCTTTATCCATTGATAATTTTATTAGTAAGCGCCTCTTAAATACGCTAGCCCCGCATAATAATCTTCTCCCAAGTTGCACCACAACACGATCCCCGACATCCAGTCTAACTGGCTACTGGTATACGAGTCAAATTCACTTTGATACAGATGATCCGGCTGATTGAAATTAATGAGCACATCAAGCTAAGCGACAGTACATGGGTAAGCCACTAAATCCGACTAAGTGGTATATTGAGTAAAGGGAGATTGTTCATTAATTGATTTGACTGAGACTTGATCCCCTGATACTTCGATAGACAAGATAGTTTACTGTAAAATCGTTTTAAGTTAAGGCAGCTCGCGAAATTATACGTTTATTAAAATGTGCAAGTCTGTGTCAGGTGATCGGTGGTGGTGACGTTGATCAATATAGATTGGCAACCTAAACAAATATGTTTTAACATAACTAAAATCATCATTACAATCAGCAACTACTCTCCAAGTTAGAATTGGCCTCAAATATCATGCAATTCATGAAATAATCATTCAATATTGCATAATTATTGCACTGCGCCAGATATTTCACCTCATGGACAGTTGACACCTTGTTTAAGAATCTGTTTTCCTTTTACAAAATTCTAGAATTTCCCTGAATAGAAAAATACCTTTTAAGAATCTTATATCGTAATAAATAAATTACGCGTCTTAATTAATTACACGTGTCGTTACTGAGAGGCCAAACTTGGCTTGGTGGCAAACTTAGTTCCAAATAGTGTTAGCAGTTAATTTCCTATTTTCTGATATTTGTAAACTGATCCATAACGCTTCTGAACAGTAAATAAGAAATTTTTGAATCAATGTCCAAGTGGTGAATTCCGTAACCTAAAACATTCAAAATCTTGTTGAAACATCGAAGTGACAATCACTGTCAAACTTGTCAAAATTGTAGGTTCAGATTAGAGGTAGTTTAAAACAGCGATTAGAATGCGAACCTCCTTAGATTAAAAATACGGTAATTGTCCTCAGTTGGTTTATATGGGGACATCGGAAACCGGGCATTTGTCATGCCACCCAGAACTTCGGAAACAGTAAGTTGGGTGGAACTTACCCATGGCAAACAGGATGATGAGGGCCGACACGACCCAGGAGCACATCGTGACGTCACTACCGGCTCTGGTTACATTGTCAATTAGGCCTGCTTGCCGTACATTGGGGGCGCGAGTTCTGAAACAATTAAAACCGGTCAATAGGATTATCACTCAAATTTGAAAGGCTTTAGGAATGCGCTGTAACTGTAAACATGAAGCTTGTACAGATACATTGTTTCTAGGGGATATTGGTTGATTCGTACAAATTATCTCGCATGAAAAGGGCGAATCGACACTATATATTTTTTTCCGTCGGCGTTTCGCATGAAGTTAATTTATTTAGCACATATTGTATTTAAGGGATCAAAAACATGTAATCAGCCATGCACAATCAATATTAAATAACAAGTTAATTTTCTTCTTCTTCCAGCCCTTGTTTAATGTTACTAGGGGTAAGCACAACACCTCTGCAGTACGTTTTCCTCTTTCATTCTCCGCAATTAGCCGTCAAGCTATCATTCATTCCGGCGAGATAGTTCGTGCAAATCGACCAATAAGCCAAATTTTAGGATCTGAAATTTTTAAACACGCAAATTTCAAAAGGGGTTTTCTTGTGAAATTACGTTTGCAAGTCTGAGAAAAGAAATATTTCGTAATGTTTGGTTCGAAATCTTATGTTTCACCATTGCTGCATTTTGCAAGATTGAAAACCGGTTTTCTCCTAAAGTATTGATAGAATCATTTCTATCAATACTTCAGGAATAAATCGGTTTTTAATCTTGTGTAAATTTTAGGTATTTATGCTCGTGACTGTGCCTATATATAATTAAGTAAAGTGGGTAGTTAAGGCGACTGTTTAAGGTTTTAGTCCGGTACGAGTAGGTTTAAGACCTTTGTTATACAAAGACGATGGGAAAACAATTAAAGGTGAGTTTTTTTGCGAAATAGTTCCTAAACAAGGCTATAAAATTAAAATAGTCGGCCAATTATTTCATTCCATTATTTAAAAATTATGATGAAGAATAACATGTTAACGATATCACCAGTAAACATTCATCCTAGAAAGAGAGACATCCACAAAGGAGAACTTGTGCGGATTCAACGAAAAAGTTACTCAAGTCTTAAGAAAATTTCACAACTTTTGCAAACACTTTTTCTGTTCCGTTGGCACTCCGGCAGAATTCTTGTTTCATAAGAACTTTACATCTTATGTAACAAGAATTCTTTAGATAACTTAATAGAAATAAATATAAGTTGCTAGTCGTAGTTTTTATTCCATTGTATGGCAGTTACTACTCCAGTTCATGTCGGCTATCTAAAATAATAAAGAGGAAAGATTTGATTGTTTGTTTGTTTGCATTGAATAGGCTCCGAAACTACTCAAACGATTTGAAAAATTCTTTCACTGTTGGGAAGCTAGACTATCTCCGGGTGACATAGGCTATATTTTATCCCTGTATTCCCACGGGAACGTGAACTACTCGAGTGAAACTGCGGAGCGCTGCTAGTGTCATATAAGAGGATGCCAAAGTTGATAGGCAGTCTTATATACGAATAGTGAGTGTAAGTACCGAGTGTCCGATATTGTGAATATTTGTTGAAGTACTAAAATTATTATATTTTGTGATGATGTCAAAGCAATATTTGCAATGTTTCCAAAATTGTATAAAACGAGTTTACTTTAGCCGCAACTTCGCGTGCGTGGGACAGATTTACCGTCGACTTATGGGGATTAAGTCCCCATGCTCATTAGGACCATTAGGGGAAGTGAAATTGAAGGAATATCCATTAAGTTCTGTAACAAGGTTTTTGATTCCCATGTGTTGCTTCTCATTGTACATCGTAGTGTCTGCACAATGTATTATTAGGTGTCGCTTCTCTTTCATGACACTACGCAATGGGACTGTTAATTTGTTGGAGTAATGAGGCTGGCAAGCAATCTGGTTTGGAGAACGAAGACATACGAAAAGTTCAAAAGAAAACTTATCCACATTTACGAATTCTGCTAGCTGGTCATGTTCATCAATTTTATTCTATCGTCTTAAAAATGATCAATGTAGCAGGTACTGGATCGTGCTGGACATTGACCTCCGATGACCTCTAAACTTCTTTCAATGTGGTACTCAACTCCGAGCGTCATTATTGCACTCTATTTTCTTCCTCTACTTCGAAAAGTATAATTACAAGTCATAACACATTTTTACGCGGTGGTCATAAATCTGGCAGACAAGTTAGTAAAGTGAAGTGTGGCGGTGATTAATGAGTACCCGCCATCCCCTCGCCCCCACCCCCACTCCGAGCGTCTCGGGGACTAATCTTAATTCTACTTCTCGCTTATATACGAGTTGCCAATTATGAGATCGGAGTGTATGTTAGGGAGTTTATTTTGGTGATAGGCGTCGTTATATCGCTATTGGAGTCGCTTAGTACTTCCAGGTAATTATATCACTCATTCCAAAACCCGGGGTACCTATTAACAAGTACTCATGGATGCACCATGAGTAGTACTCGTTACTAGGTAACCCGGATTTAGATAAAAAATGTTTTATAGAAACCAAGTTCTTTTTGTTAATTAATTGAAATGGTGAATTTATTGTTTTGACTCGTCAAAAATACGATTAGGAAATCCAATAAATGAATAAACTGAAGGACTTGTGAGAGAAGTAACGAGGCACATTCCTATGTTAAATTTAAAATTACACACTATTTTACACCCTCAAGATTATATATTCCAACCACACAATCATAAAGTTAACATAAACACGTATATACCGACGAACTTACAAGAAAATTCATCACAAAATATCAAAGTAAATTAATAATGCACTTTTGTTGCAAAAGTTCGCGGGAAGACTTAAGTAACTACAAGAAGGTACGAAGACGTTGACCCTGCGAGGGGCGGCGGAATTAAATCAAACAATTTATAGTTTAGCACAGAACGCATCACTTAACTGTTTTCATTAAAGTTTTCGCAAGTTTCAGACTTAATAAATCTCAGTACTACTACTGAGATTTATTAAGCTAAGATTTATGTTATTTTTAACCGAGTTCAAAAAAAGGAGGAGGTTATATGTTCCACAGAACGTCCCCGATTTCTCCCCCATTTGTGAACCGATTCTCAAATTTCTTTTTTTATTTGGAAGAGTATACTCCTGAGGTAGTCCCATTGGCACCAAGTCAGGATCTGATGATGGGATCCCAGGGAAATCGAGGGCAACCCTCAAATTTTACAGGTATTAACAATGTTTTTCATATATTTTCTAAAGCTATTGAGATATTTGCGTATGCTCATCATCATCTCATGACGCTGAGCTGATGAAGGAAGGTACAACTCTTTAACGGTTAGGAGTTAGGTGCAGATTCGGGCATAACTCCGTCATATATAGACCGATTTGCAAAATTCGTTCGAAAGTGGTTTATTTCGAAATGGTCCCATTTAAATTTCATATGGATCGGATGATGCATTTCGGAGACAGACAACGGAACTCTTCGAAAAATGACAGCAAATTAATCGAGATTGCTGCTATAGCATAAATATGCATTGTTTTGACCCCAAGGATGATGAAATTTTGAATTGGAGTAGGGTAGGTGCTACAACTAAAAAGTGAAAAAAAAAACAATCGACTTCCAAAAACACTAGAAAGTGAAAAATAACTTCAATTTCGGAAGGCGGTGACAAGAAATAAATAAAATATATATCCAAAGTCACCGACTTCCTATATTAAAGTTATTTTTCACTTTCTAGTGTTTTTGGAAGACGGTTGTTTTTTTTATTTTATTTTGTGGTAAAAAGGTTATATTCAATTGAAACCATGGATGTAGAATATTAATGTATGTTATGTTTGGTGGATTGTTGTAATAAAACCTGCAACTTATATTTATGGCTTTATCAGCACATGCTCTTAGTTAAATAACTCATTTTACAAACTTATGTACGGAATAAGGAAATAAACATTTTGGATATATAGAAGAAATTTCATTTTAAATCTGATGGATGAAAGAAAATAAAAGACGAATAAACTCAGTTTTACGTCCGTCCGAGTTGTTGCATAGAGACCTTAGATGTTATGATAAAACTTTCTCAGAAATGGGATAACTTAGTTTCGTATGACAAGGTGAAAACCTTGGGCTCTATTTATTTGTTTGCAGAATCTTTTCAGCCTGTATATGAAAAAACGGTACATGAAAACTTAATGATAAGCTGTTGAATTCATAAGTTTGAAAAGACATTTGAATTAGGTCAAGAAGTTTAGGAAAAGGTCTATTTCTATTATTACCCCCGGTTCTTAACAAATGATCCGCAACTACCTAAGAAAATACGAGCAATATAAGTTATACTAAGACAAAATCGAGACGAAACTTCTTCTTTTTATCTTCAGAAAAAAACCTCTAATGCACTTGAAGCACTCTTCCTTTTTTGACCTAAACTAACCAACAGTTACCTACCTTTTCATGATATACCTAACTACGATCTCATTGAAGTTTTCAAAACTTTTTTGAATGTAGATAAAATGTAAAACAGAGCTACTCTGTGCTCTTGATTACGTCACCGCTTCAACGCCATTCGAATTTTCCACAGATTACAGTTTTAATTTCAGTACTTAGATGAGAATGTTGGACGGGCGGAGGTTAAACCTATAAATCGTTGATAAGATCCGTTTGATGAACTTAGCGAGAAAGGCGCTTTTTATCGTAGCTTTTTGTTTTTATGACAGCATTCTTGGAAATCCCAACGAAGCCAATTTGGGACAAGGTAAAATTGGATTCTTATAGTTTTTGTTAGCGGCGACTTCTTTTTAGGGATAGTTTTCGGTGTGGGCTCCACAACTTAGTTGTTTATTTCTAGATTCATTATTTTGACAATGTATGATAGCCATAACTGATAAAATCATAATCTCTGGTTGAAGCAACTCGGTCTCATCTTAATAGGTTGGTCATGAATTTATAACATTTTCAAAGTAATAAGTAGATATATTCTATAACACCGGAACATAAAACCGAAAAATACCCACTGTAAGTTTTCATATAGGAAGGTCCGACGTATTAACTAGTAACTATTGATGAGCAGTTTAGAAAAAAAAACTTTTAACAAAAAAATTACCGCCGAAAAAACTGAAAAGCAAAAAATACTAAACCATTTTTGTTTAACCTTAATAACGAAGTTTGGACGGCGGTTACATAAAATTAAAATACATATCGAAAGTCACCGACTTCCGAACTTCGTTATTAAGGTTAAACAAAAATGGTTTAGTATTTTTTGCTTTTCAGTTTTTTCGACGTTTTTTTGTTAAAAGTTCTCTACTCATTACTACATGCTTATTTTTTAAATATTTTTTTAATACACACAAAAATCAATCACCCCCTGTTTTACCCTTAGGGTTGGATTCTTTTTCTAAATTTATATGGGACCAACTTCGGGGTATATCCTTTCCAAAAAAAAAATAATTATCAAAACTGAACTACTCTGCAAAAGATATGCGTGGTTATACATGAAATATATATCATCGAATTGAGTAACCTCCTCCGTTTTTTCGTCGGTTCAAAAACCACTAAATTATTATGAAATATTTCCGAAAGGTTCTTGAAGTGGAAGGCAACATTTCAATGCAAATAATAACCCATAAAATCCACCACAATTAAATAATAAACAATTGTGTTAAAAAAAGAAAGAATAAACTTTGGTCAAAAAACAATGAACAGGTAAAAAATAAACCGTAATGGCGGCATTTATTTTACGGATCAAAAACGGCGTGATCTCAATACGGTTTTTACACGATTTGGCATGCTGAGTAATATTCTCTGGATCTCAACTCCCATCTGAAATCGGCCTCTTCGGGCACTGTGCACCTTGGCTTGCCATTGCTTGTTCTTTTTAGGTTAAGTCGAGTGCCCGTGAACCTCCAAAGCACTTGTCGGAGAGTAGAACGACTCACATCCTCTGTTCAGACCGTTTGTCTCTGGTATCTCCCCAATTGCACTATAGTAATGACCCTGGTATATTCTTGGGGTATGAGCGGGCATGATGATACCTTCATTTATGTACAAGTCAACGTCTGCCGTGCTTCACATTTAGTTAAATTAAGTCGGTAAACTTGATTCGCACAGGTATTAATAATAATTACATAAACGTGAAAATAAAAGTATTGAAATACCTATATTTGTTTTCTTGGTGTCGAGCTGTAGATTACACACCAAGAATCAAGAAAAATGTAACTCACTTCTTGACCATGGCTGCTGCAAATTCAGGGTGGGGAGCTCAATTAAACAGCACTTACCTATCAGGAAGTGGATTCCATATCAAAAGCACTGGTGCTCAAACACAAAAGAGATGTATGCCGTATTTGTGGTCATTAACAGTCAGCGGATGACTCTAGAAAGTGCGCACATTCATATCCAGTCGGACAATAGGACCCTGGTCACGTACCTCAAGAACGAGGGGGAACACATTCCCTGGCACTACTAGGATTGATGACCAGAGTCCTAAAACTTGCAGAGCAGTTACATTTAACTCTCCCAGCCATTTACCTCCCGGAGAGTCTAAACGGAATTGCGTATCGCCTATCACTAATGGGTACCAGAATGGCATCTTTTGCCCCAAGCCACGGAGGCTATATTCAAAGTGTGGGGTGTCCCAGACGTAGATCTGTTCACGCGAAGAGACACGGCTATCGTACCAAAGTGCGTAACATTGGATTCCAGATATTGCTCCGCAGTCTTCTGCGACGCATTCAGCCGAAAATGGGACTATCATCTAGGGTGGGCATTCCCCCCACCCAGTTTAATACCACGCGTACTGGCTTATTTAAACAGTGCAAAAGGAATTTACATCCTAATTGCACCGGATTGGAACAAATGTTTTTGGCTTCCCAACCTGCAAGCGAGAGCCATATGAGAGCCACTTCCGATAAAAACCTGCGGAAGGTCCTAATAGATCGGATGACAGGCAATTGCCCTGCACAAGTGAACAAGTTGACTCTTCTTGTCTGGAAAATTGGGGGTGGGCCAATCAAGTTGCTCACTGGTCCATAGATGAACAGAACTTGTTAAAAAGTAGCTGGCGGACATCTACTTTAACAACGTTGAGTGCACCTATTAAAAGATGGTTATTGTGGTGTGATACCAATAAAATTATCCTAAAAACTCCTGAGTGCCAGCAGGTTGCTAGATTTTTGGCAAAATTGTTTTTAGAAGACAAGTTAGCATATAAAACTTTCTTCTGCATAAATCAACAATTTCTACTTAATGTGCAACATCAAACGTAGATATCTAAAAAAAAATCGTTCACCAAGTTATAAAAGCTATTTCACTTGCTAAATCTGCAGTGCAAAAGCTACCAATTTGGGACACTGCACCATGGATACATTGAACAATAGATATCAATATAAAGGCAGATTTACATCAGCTTCTTCACGTTGCAACACTGTGTTCTATTGACACTTATTACCTGTTTTGTTGGAATGCAAAACAGTAATATTTTTACTTCTTGAAACTGATACAATGTCACTTCATGATACCTATTTTGAGTTTTTGTTGTGCTTGTTGCCTTTTTGTTTGCGCGTCAATGTAGATAAAATGATTTTAATCCAACAAATCAACATCCAAAATAATCTAACCTGACTAGTCAAGTTTGTCGCCACAACTCATCAGTAATCAGCTTATAGTCTGTAGCATAGTTTGGCACAGTTTAACCTTTAAAGTGGTGGGTAATTCTATTATCGATCTATTTCACGGAACAGATATCAGATATCTATTTTCTGTAAATTGGGTCACTGCAATTGCATTGAGAATGTTGGCTCAATTGTTCAATTTATTTTTAATTCAATAATCGCCAAGCATGTTTTATTTTTAATATTTTTAGTAAATTTTTAATTGTAAATTATCTTTTAGATTTCCACACAATATTTGTACGCCTCCTGGCATAACATAGCTCTCTCTGTTCATGAAACATAAGATCTGTATTTTATTGACCTATGTTAACAAATAAATAAATAAACATACAAACGTTCCATTTATAATATTAGTAGGATAAACCTATATGGACCACTTATGAAACGTCAGCAACTAGTTGCATGGTTCCAATTAGTCGTTTCTTGTGTACAAAAGCCGACAAGAAACTCCATCTAAGTGACGAAGAGGTTACAGTAGCTATTTCCTTTCCGGAGAAGTCTTACCCACTTCACTGAAATTATGACAAAACAATGGTAGGTACTCTTTTATTTAGTTTAATGTAAAATCCAAGAGTACCTTTTTAGTTCACAATTTTCTATCTTCATGAATATCATTATCATTTCGACGACTTTTCTAGAGAAGTAATTCATTATGTAACGCGATATTTTACTAGGCGAAGAAATTTACTCTGTTAGTAACTGAAACAAATGTTGAAGTAATAAATAAACATGAAAAATAACAAACACAGTGAATGGCTTCCACCAAAGGCCATTGAAAGACAAAGTAACATACGTACGTAACTCAGTCATACACCAAATTGCTCAATCTCTTCACCTGAAGTGTAAATTCAAACTTCAGTGGGCGCTCCACACGTACACACGCAAACGCATTTAAACAACTGCAGACAGTCTGTAACACTTTTTCTTTTTCCACTCCAATCTGCTTTGCAATGTCTCCTATTTGACTAGGCTCCAAAAACAAACATATCACTACTACCCACCTCGATCTTAACACATCCCAACAAAGGTCAAATTACCCTGAACCGATAGCAGATAGAAGACTATAGACAACCAAGGCACTCGTGAGCCTGAGGTATCAATTATGCATGCCATGACAAGAGATGGGGGTTTAAATAATAAAGGGGATCTATTCAAACTGGCGGCAGATTTGATACGACTAATTATTGAAGTCTGGGATTCGGGATCGGTTTTAGCACTTATTATATTATACCAACATAATTTTAAGACAGCGATCGTGTCTTAATGTATATCTAAGAAGCAGGTGATGTTGTGATCCGCTGAAATTTACTTGACTGAATCGTTGGCTTAGAATTTGGTAAAGGTTAACATTTTCATGTTTTGCCAACCTGCGATTGCGGTGCTCAATAGGTACACGTAGCGGCCTGCGGGAGATTGACTTTATGCAAGCGATTTCGTATGGTTTGATTACTTAATAAAAGATTTCTTAAATCAAAAAAATAAAATTGAATCATTAAATTGAAAAGCAGCATTCGCCAGTTAATAATCACCTTAATGTCATTTTTTTTTCAGGATTATTAGGTAGAGGAAAACTAGAAATAATTATTGGCAGCCACATATATTTCGGTAGCAACACAGACAAAAAAAAACAAAAGTGACTGGATAATATTCTCAGTAAAGTGTTATTGTAATACCTACGTATTATGAAGTCAAAATTAGCCACTCTAATATTATGTAAGTGCTTACAGAAATTTAAAAGTATATTTTCGTAGAATTAGTGAATTATTTTCTCGTTATCTATAATAATCTACTAATATTATATAGAGGAAAGATTTGATTGTTTGTTTGTTTGTTTGCATTGAATAGGCTCCGAAACTACTGAACCGATTTGAAAATGTATTTAACTGCTGGGAAGCTACACTATCAATCAAATCAAATCAAAATATTTTTATTTCATATAAACCTGCATGGGCACTTATGAAACGTCAGAAGCTAGGTGCAGGTATCCCCGGGTAACATAGCTATATTTTATCCCCGTATTCCCACGACAACGGGAACTACGCGGGTGAAACCGCGGATCACTGCTAGTTTTAAATAATTTAACATTATGAATTTTAACAAAAATTGCCATTAAAATCTACTGCACACATCGATTTAGGGATCAAGAGATTAACAAAAAAAATATTGTCCGATTTAAATTAAATAAAAATGTTTATTTAGTTTGATTAAACAAAATGTTTTCGTATGTGTAGATCGACGAAGTACTCTCTGCTTTTGCATTTATAAAGACATTTCGACTTTTGCTTATGCTATATTTTTCAACTTGGGACGGGTTTTTCAACTTGTTTGCGGGCTCAATGAGATTCAGCAGGCCATGATAGGACGTTGATATTACCTGTCGCAAGTGTGTTTGCAACGACTCTGGTAGTGTTTCGACGTGTACTATTATGGATAAGCAGAAATGAAGCAGCAAATGGGTTCCGCAAAGTAAATACAACATCTGATACTCGTACTATCGTTTCAGCGTAAATCTTCTGTGCATTAAAATGATCTCTGAAAATGCCAAATCAGTTCGGTTCTTCCCCCAATTCAAATAATACCTGCCCATATAATTATTGTTTTACCATTATGCATGGACTTCTTGGCATAATTTTACGTTCATAGCATCCAGGGGTCCTTCCGCACCGTGTACGTCTAGTATCTGCTTTATACCAAAACAAGATTCGTCATAAAATACATAAAACGCCACTGTTCTTCTGCTCAATTTTTGTGTACACGTGCCTGTTTTTTTTTTTTTTTTTTTTTTGAAAACGCATTTGCGGTGCTCAATAGGTACACGTAGTGACCTGCGGGAGATTCACTTTATGCAAGCGCCTTCGGATGGTTTGCTTATTAACATCCCCGAAGAGCTATGCAAAATTGTAACCAACATCATCGCGGTTATTTTACGATTTCGTCGAGCAGCAATTTGTATATAACGATCTTGTCTGCGTGTGGTGATACAAGCTCGTCCTCCTTTCCCTCCAAACTGCCAGTGCTGCGGTAACGTGTCCAAAGTCGACTAATAACACTCTGCATAGAGCCCAGAGCGATTGCCACAGCAAGTTGCCGAGAAAACCAGCTTCCAAAATTCCCACGGCTCTGATCATTTCTTCTAGGCACAAAGAACAGCTTCTCTCCATATGACCTTCTTTTGTGTGATTCCATGCAGAAGTATGGCAGATAAAAATTAAAGATATTTATTCTCAAAAAGACACAAAAGTCACAAGTTCGTCATAGACGTCACTGTAGTAATTATGATACATTCATCTAATGCATTCAGCATACAGGAAAAGATAAGCAGCTAATTGAGTTTTGAATGCATTGAATGAGTGTACCTATTATTCGTTAGAGTATTTTGTTAAACAATTGTGCTTCTACAAAAGTTTTTTTTTGCCAAACCTTCGGTAAAATGAGAAAACTAGCTCGGCGACTGCTACCTTGTGTTACTTGTTTGACTTTATTAAACGATAATTAGTCTGTATACTTTTGCTGAGTGCCTTACTGATGGATACATGTGTTGTAATTAATTTAACAGATTTTATGTCAAATCTGTTGTAGGATTATATAGGAATCGAATTTTTCAGAAGATTTACGATTGCCTTAAAAACGACGAAGTTTAAATAATAACAATTCACAGAAAGTACCGTGTGGTGCCGGACGTAAAGTACCGTGTGGTGCCGGACGTAAAACAATAGCACCATCCCAATTCTTCCCGTGGGTGTCGTAGAAGGCGACTAAGGGACTTACTAGAGAATGGGCAGCAGTGTTCTCTATGCATTTTACCATCATACTGCGATCACCAACCCGCCTGCCAAGCGTGGAGATTATAGCAATTCCCTTCCCCTTTGGAGGAGGCTTATGTCCAACAGTGGACGTCTTTCGGCTGAAATTATGAATTCACAGAAGTCAAAAAAAATATAGTAAGTTAAGAAAACCTCATGTTTAGGAAGCATCAAAAACACGCTTGATCCCAGGACACATAATGTGTGTATGACATAATATAAACAAAGCTGGGTGTACGCTCACATACACGTAGTCGACCAAGTAATAAGCCCTTATACATAAACACAAAGTTGTATTAGATATTAGTCACGAGGTCGCACATATGCCTAGACGCCGCCACAAAATTATTAATATGTCATGTCCCTTGACAAAAAGGTGTTACGTGCGTTAAATATATTTATCCCATCTTAGGGAAACATGGTATAATCATGCTTGTTTATCTTTCATATCTAGACACGCGGCAGCGTGTCAAGCCAAGTTCAAGCCAACAGAACTGGTGAGCAGCACCGTGTGTAATCGAACGAATCATTTGGAGCCACTATTAACCCCCTCATTACTCAAAAACTATTTTACATAAACATGTCAAAGGAGAAGTTGCAACTTCCATAGACAATTACCCCAGGACCGACAGCTGAGAAAAATATCTCAAAAAATAGATAAAAATGAGTATTAATAAATTGCTTAGATTGTCATCCTTACTGGCAATCATACTTAGAAATTACTCCAAATATTCTTTCAGGCGCAGTATTACTTATCTTAAAAATATTTCACTTTCAATCATGCATTATCTACACTACTCTTATGACCATAAAAAAGTGGAATAAAGATGACGTAAAGATTAAACAATTGAACATCTGTGACATTCTAAATTCATTTGCTTTCTTGTTCCAAGGAAGGTTTAAAGAAAAAAAAAACTTATTTATTCCTGTTCTACGTCTAGCAAAATATTATCTAAAAAATGCGCTGGGTGGCTAAAAACATCTGCATATCGTTAACAGAGTGTTTAATTGCTTTTTAATCCTATTCTAAAACTAAAATCAGAAGTTAGTATATTACAGGTATTCTACCCCTGAATTAATATTTAGAACAATTTTTCAATGTGCTAGCCAGTAAGGATGATCACCGAAAGTATATAATTATACTCATTTTTATCGATTTTTGAGATACTCATCTTTGCAGTCGGAAGTGGGGCATTTTTGCTACTTCTTCTTTGGTTCATATTGGTGGTGGCCGTGGAGCAGTGGATTGGGGAGCGGTGCACACACCGCAAATCAAACGGTTACTTAGATATTAACGTCTGAAAATCGTCATAACTGACTGACCTATATCAAAATGACCTATTTTGCATCTGTGTACGGTGTTAGTCAACAGCCTAGTAACTTGTCTCCAGGCTACTCTTCGTCCAATTATAGTTTGTATTCTATTGGCATTACTGAAAATGACGTTAGTGATAGCATCAAAAAGTTAGATCTTAATAAAGGAGCTGGACCGGATGGACTTCCTCCTATTTTTATTCGTCTCTGCATGGATGCTCTTATTGTACCACTGCAGATAATATACAATAAGTCCCTTAAAGAAGGTACATTTCCCGATTTGTGGAAAATCTCATACATTATCCCTGTACATAAATCTGGTAATATGAATGAAGTAACTAACTATAGACCAATCTCTATTATTTCACAATTTGCAAAGATGTTTGAGGGTCTTATTTATAACGTAGTTTATTCTCACCTCCGTCATATAGTTAGTTCGAAGCAACATGGTTTTATGTCTAACCGTTCTACTACGTCTAACTTACTTATTTACACTACTTTCATTGGTAACACCTTTGAGGTGGTAACAACCTGAGTCAATCTGCTGTTAATTATTGTATGCCAGGAAAATCCTACAAAGAGATAATGTCATCAGTAATTGGGAATAAATATAATCCAAAGGCAATTATTTCTGTATTAGTGGGTAATAGTACTAATGTAAAACAAGATGACATCACTGATAGTGTCACTGAAATCATGAAGACTAAGTGCCAGAAAATAATATTATGTGCTTTTCCATACTTTCAGCACTTGTCAAGTAGGCAAAATCATAATATACATATGCTAAATAACCATATGCATTTATTAGCTAATTGCTATAGTGACAAACTTATATTTTTTGACACCAACACTTTTGTTGAGAGATTAAAATCGACTGGGGATACTGCGTATCTGCCTATTAGTTTTAGACGTCAAATAGCACGGCTATTAGCTTTTAATATAAACTCAGACATAAGTAGTATGTCGAAGTCTACTGTAATTAGTACCACAAAAATTAGTATTGATACTAATATTAAGGTGGTTAGTGATAATAATTTAAACTAGTCAGTAAGACAACAGAAGGTACCAGTAATAATGTTTTTAAGCTCACCATCAACAAGGTATCTTCTAGCATTCAATTACCTAAATGTAAAAAAGGGGCTAAGCAGAATTCCTTGACATTGTTTCATCAAAATATTCAAGGGTTTTCTTCAAAACAATTAGAAATTTAATTATTTTTAGAAAAAACAATGTTTGATATTATTTGTATAACTGAACACTGGTTGAAAGATTATGAAATGTTAATTAATTATGAGAACTATAGTGTGGGCAGTTGCTTTAACCGACATTCCATGCTTCGTGGAGGTTCGCTTATCTTAATTAAAAATTGTCTAAAATCGAAGACTCGTACAGACATAGTTAAACTATCAGTGGAACATAGCATTGAACTGTCGTGTGTTGAGCTAGATAAGCTTTGTATAGTGTGCGTTTACAGGCCTCCTAATTACCAAAACTACTCTATATTTGAGTCAGTAATGGAAGATGTTTTGGCAAAACTTGCAACTGGTAATAAGTCAGTAATTATTTGTGGGGACTTTAATATTAATATTTTGGAAAATAATTCAAATAGTAGCAGATTGTTAAGCCTCTTTAAATCATTCAATCTTTCAAATGTGTTTTTGGAACCAACGCGAATAACTACGGCTACTGCTACATGTATTGATAATGTTTTTTGTGACTGCGACTATTTAGATAAAGCTATTGTAAATTATCTCCCTTCTGAGCACAGCAGTCAAACCGTTACTTTTGAGTCCAACACACCAATTCAAAAAGTACAGAGACAAACTAGACCAATAACATCGGGTAATTTAAATAAGTTTAATAGCGCTTTAATTAGCAAGTTAAGTGTTCAGGGACTAAATGTGAATAATGGTAATATTTTGTACAAAGAATTATTTTCATCAGTACAAACAGAGTTCAATAATTATTTTAGGCAAAAATCTAAAACTTTTTGCCCTAAATTTTTATTTAGTGACTGGGCAACTAAAGGCATCAGGAAAAGTAGAGAAAGATTATTTGAACTGTATGGCCTTAAGCCGTATATTAACACAGAATCTTTTACTAAGTATGTTGCCACTTACTCTAAAACTTTTAAAAATATCTGCAAAGTAGCTAAAGCTTCATTCATTAGCCACAAGGTCAAATCAGCAGATAATAAAATTAAGGCAGTTTGGAAAATTATAAACAATGAAACGAACAGAAGCAAAAGGCTTAATACCGATTACACACTGGACACTTCCCGCGGTCTCATTAGCGATAACATCGATGTTGCTCAGGAATTTGCAACTTTCTTTACCAATATTCCTATTAAAACTACAGAAACTTTAAATTCTTCGCCCGCACTTGCTATTGATTTATTAAGAGCGAATGTTTCAACCTGTCCTGTGGAATTTAAATTTAAACATATAAACCCTGTGGTCGTTGTAAAGACATATAAGCAACTTAAGATCAAAATTACGGAAGATCTGTGGGGCATGTCTACTAAAGTATGTCAATCCATTATTGAGACAGTTGCACCCTATTTGGCGTTAATATTTAATTTGTGTGTAGATCAAGGGGTGTTCCCAGATTTAATGAAGTACAGTAAAGTTATTCCACTCTTCAAATCTGGCGACAGCAAAGATATGAATAATTATAGACCCGTATCGGTTTTGCCAGTTTTCAGCAAGGTGTTTGAAAAAGTTATGTTAAATCAAATGCTCAATCATTTTAATCGTAATAACATCCTACACGATCAACAGTATGGTTTCATAAGAGGACGTTGCACAACTGACGCCGGTGTCACCTTATTAAAACACATCTTTACAGCATGGGAAGAGGCGCAAGATGCAATAGGTATCTTTTGCGACCTATCCAAGGCGTTTGATTGCGTGAATCACGAAACACTTCTCTTGAAACTTGAGCATTACGGACTGGGTGAACTTGCGCTTAGCTTGGTAAAATCGTACTTGAATGATAGACTGCAGCAAGTTCAAATAAACGGTGTGAATTCCTTGGGCTTAAAAGTCAAAATGGGAGTACCGCAAGGTCCAATATTGGGTCCGTTCCTCTTTTTAGTATATATAAATGATTTACCTCATTTACTAAAAAACCAACCACAAATGGTGTTATTTGCTGATGACACATCACTGATTTTTAAAGTTAAGAGACACGCACAGGAGCTTGACGAGGTAAATAGCGCTATAGTTAAGGTCCATAATTGGTTTACTGTAAATAATTTGGTATTAAATGGAAAGAAAACTAAATGCATAAGATTCACGTTGCCGAATGTCAGAAAGTAGTGAATGTCACGTTGTATTGAATAAGGAGATAATAGAATTCGTCGAACAAACGGTTTTCCTGGGGATCACGCTTGACTCAAAGCTACAGTGGGGTCCTCACTTAACATCACTTGCAGGGCGGCTAAGTTCTGCCGCTTACGCTGTTTGGAAGATCCGCCAATTAACAGACGTGGATACCGCGCGACTTGTTTATTTTAGTTACTTTCATAGCATCATGTCTTACGGTATTTTGCTATGGGGACGGGCTGCGGATGTTGAGTCGATCTTTATTCTGCAAAAGAGGGCTGTCAGAGCCATTTACAACCTCCGCAGACGCGAATCTCTAAGGGAACTGTTCAAAACAATTAACATCATGACGGTACCTTCTCAATATATTTATGAGAACATTATGTATGTTCGGAAAAATCTACATCTTTTTAGTAAGATAAGTGACAGGCATAATTTTAACACTAGAAATAGGAACAAATTAGATCAACCACGTTTCAGATTGTCTAAAGTACATACTTCTTTTATGGGGTACTGTGTAAAATGTTATAATAAACTACCAGTCGATATTCTTGAACTAAGTGAAAATAAATTTAAGTCATGCATTAAACGCACACTATGTAGACAAGCGTATTATAAGTTAGATGATTATATCTTAGATAAAAATGCCTGGCTTAATGCTGGTCCTGCTCCACAGCCACCTGGGCTTACTAATTAACATTTTAATATTTGGAAGAGATGCTTCCCCTTTTTTTTTTTTTTTATGTTTTCTGACATTACGAACACTTCTGTTCCTATTATTATTATTTTTGCTGAATTGCAAGAATGACGCTCAATGTTAAAAAATGCCAGACGATTACATTCACGAATAAAGTGAACTACATTAAATTTGATTATCATTTATATGGATCAGTATTGAGCAGAATATCAGTCATCTGCGATCTAGGTGTACTCTTTGATATATCCTTGTCCTTCCGTGATCATATAGATACTATAGTTGCTAAGGCTAAAAGAGTGCTTGGCTTTATAATCCGCATGTCAAAACCTTTCCGCAATTATAGTAGCATCATTCTACTCTATAACGCTATAAGTAAGGAGCTCCTTGGAGTATTGTTCCACTATTTGGTCTCCTTATTACTCAAGTTATACTAATAATGTTGAATCTGTTCAGGCCCGTTTTGTTAGGTATCTATGTATGAAGAATGGGATCCGAAAAGCTATACCTGATTACAATGATAGGTTAAGGCACTTTAAGATGATTAGCTTAAAAGAAAGACGGTCTACTTCTGACTTACTGATTCTTCACAAAATTATTAATGGCTCCATAGATGCGCAACTTATTAACTATTTTAGCTTTAGGACTAGCCTACGTAGCAAACGACATCATCGCATATTTCAATTGCCTACATCTACCTTAAACACCACCTTTAATAGCCCTCTAACTCGTATGGCAAGGTTATATAATGAAAGGTCCAATTTAACGGTTTATCCTATCGAAGTTTTCTCAATGAGTTTCGCTTCATACAGACGCTCCCTATATAAACAGTGCGAACAATGTACGCCTATATAGCTCATAGTGTTTAGTTTTTATAGTGTTCTAGATTTAGGTTTACTGGACACACTTTTATTTTTTCATTGTATTATGTCTTATGTCATGCATACCTGTTATTTGCACGGTTACTGAAATGCCGTTCTTAAATGTAAGTTTATTTGAAATGTAAGTGACAGTGCTGTTGGTGTGCTTATTATAAATAAATAAAACTCTAACCCAGTTCGAAATGACCTAGAAAGTTAAAATTTGGCATCCAGATAGGTTCTCATTTACGAATTATTATTAAGTACCAACGAAAACAGTTAAAGAAGAGCCCTATATTCGCTGGCTAGTCTCCACCAGCAAGCCACAGCTTTAGAACTTGCGAAGACTATAATATAATTTGTATATGAGCACTAGCCAAGTCAGACCTTAGGCTTCAATATATTATCCTAAATTATAAGAAGAAATTGTATTTTATCTTGTTATAAAATATTTTATGTTTTTTGTATAAATTTCAGGACTGACCATTAAACTTGGCACCCATTTAGATCTCACTTCTTTTGTCGTTGAAATCAACAACCAAGACAATTATTATTGAACTTGGCTCTCATTTCACATTTATGTTTTTGATGGGATTACACTTTCTCATTTAGTTGGCGACGAATAATTTTGTAGACTCTAAAAAAAAAAAAAAAAAAAAACGTGGAAGTATGGTTTCCGTACCGCCAGTAGTACTGAATGATTTTTTTAAATCACTTATTAACTGTGAACCCCAACTTTTGTCTGGTAAGTGACAATTTACGTCATTTAATAAAAATGGGGTAAAAAGTTCAGAATCACCACCAATACCTATATTTATTATGCGATAGCCTTATGTTTGGCTAAATATTAACTGCCGCATGGGTCGACCGAAGGTCAAGTAATGCTTTTCGAGGTCAGTTTGTGGATGGATGACCATACATTACATATTAAGATATTTGACAGTCCTTACGGGTAGTGAGAAACCCAAAAGTCTAAGAATCAGTAATACCAAGTTATACAGGGTTGTGGAGATCAGATAGTAGTCCGGTGAGACTGGAAACCAACCCCAACATAGTAAGGAAAAGCCTAGGCAGACTGATTGACTCATGTTAATCAGATTGTCTTCACACATGATACCTTCTTAATCTGGAGTAAAACGTTATTTTATACAATCTCCTTGACATGCACTGTTTAACTGAGTGAAATATAATTTTAGAATAAATATTAACACAACCCCAAACTTTATCACTGTAAACGACCCTCAGCCAATAAAAAATAAAATTATGAACATTCTTTTCATTCTCTTGAGTCTCTGAAGGGCTTTAAAGCGAACACTAGGAAGGTATTTTCAAACAAAATACATATTTTATTACAAAGTTGCCAAAATCTACGCTCGGCTAATGGCGAATTCCCTAATTACTCATTTGAACTCGTAGACGCGCTACGGCGTAGCAGCTCTACGAGTGTCGTAGACCTTGCGTCGTCGCGTCGCTCGGTAGAAATTTTAGATAGAGAATTAAACTTAATGGTGACTAATCATTTTAGTTATTTTTATTTAAATACGTAGCTGTAATGGATCTTTAAAATACATGTTATTAGTATACGTGTGTAGGTATGAGTGAAATAAAATAATTGCGAAAGGTGATATTGTAATCGCAATATTTTCAAACCCGTCTCAGTTTCAGCAGAACGATCTTTCTCTTTTTAAAGATTTAAAAAATCCAATTATAAACAGGGTAATAGGGATATCGACACGCAAACTGTAAGCATGAATGCAGCTCACAGCACGCGCCTAGCGTAGAAACTTTACGCCAGTTATCTTTATAAAAATCTGTTGTTTCATAGAAAAGTGCAATACTTACGCGGTTCTATATACTAAACACCAATTTTATTTTTTAAACCGACCTAAAATTTTTACGCAGGTTGGTTCAGAATCATATACTAAATGATTGTTAACAAGCTGAGTGTTGCAAGCAATCTCTGCCATCCTGTATATCAAAAGATAAATGAAACTCTCCATTAACAACAAAGTAGTCTGTTGACCTGGATATCGTCGGTTCGCTTCCGAGTCGCGTCACGTTGGATTCATGAGGAACATCAGTAACAGTGTAACAGTGAGTAACAGTGTCAGATCCATGATTGTGACTGAAACACTGAGCCAAGTTTTTGACTAGATGCTAGCTAGATTAAGAATTAGATAACGCAAGTTTATCAGTATTCGAGACTCATAAAATATTTTTTGCAAACATATTTAGGTAGGTACATTTTTCTTTTAGATTTCCTTTTATTAAGATACATCCGATATCTATAATTGATTGTCGAAGATTTTGGGTTAATACTGTGTATGTATTTCGTCTTTATAAATAAATAGGATCTGACCTGTGCTGAACTATACAGAAATCAAACGAAAGGAAAGTGACCATGATTTTAGTAAATCTACATACAGTCTAAACGCTTACTAGTTTCTGCCCGCGTCTTCATTCACGTGGATTTCGTAAAACACCACAATCACTAAATAAAAGTTGAAGATTTACGTCTATGTTTTGGTGTCAGCAGCCAAAATATACAGAGACTCTGGACTGGTAACGCGGGAGAACGCGGTACGTACAGTTGTTCGTGTGAGAGGCAGCTCATCTTGAGGCCAGTACCTGTAGCCTTTAGTAGAAATTTCCCATTGCTTGCAAACTTTTTTGTAATATCTGTAACTATTTGCAATATTGTAACCTTTTGGCTCGCGTTTTATAATTTGCAGTTAACTATAGAAGAATGCGAACATATTACAAGATTGCTCATCCCCATAGTAAAAAGCGTGGTAATTTATGGCTTACAGACTGAACCGACTTACCGGCAATATATATTCAAAATTTAACCAGAATCAATGATGTTAGAACGTACATTCAGACAAACAGACAAAAAATCAAAAACTATATTTTCGGCATTAGAATCTCTGGTAGACCTCACAGCTATTAATTTTTTCAAAAATATTCAATGGACAGTTCTGACCAGAATATTTTTTTTTATCACAAGCTGTGTTCGTAGGTTCGTGAATAAGAACAATTTTGAGTCCAAAAGTAAATGAGCAATTCGGAAACAAACACGTTACTACAAACATAAACAAGCAAAAACCAATATTCTATGTTCAGACTCAGTATCCATATCATAATTTGATAGCTATTTGTTGCCCTATGAACAGCCTAGTATACATGTAATTCTATGGAGCATTAATCCTCGATGAAGAGCTACTTCAGCTCTATTACTGAAATTCACGGAAGTTTAATACTGTTTCCGTCGTGACATCCCAATTGTCAGTGGCGCTCGTCCTCTGACCTGATTACCTCCAGGACTCGTTCACATTCGCATCACGTAACATAGTCACGATGGTATCCCTCGCTATGGCTTGTTGATGGCCCGACTGATGGGTAGTGTAACTGACGTCAAACTGGGCTTGAGAATGTTTGGGAAGAGAGGTGGAGAACTTCTTGGTGCCAGAGTTTGCTTTTAAGATAAAGGTTGAGTTGGTTAAGCTAACTTCCGCTTGATGGAAAATAGTTCTTGCCGGGTGACGTCACATGTAGCGTTCAAAAGATTGCTCGTGAATTGGTGATAAGAAACAAGCATGAAAATTCTGTTTTTCCTATGACCTCAACCAGCGCCCCCAATAGATGTTGACTGAATAAAGTATCATAAATGATAGACAGAAAAAACTACAGATTGTTTTCTGGGAAGAACAAGGGCTCTTTGTATAAGTACAAGGAATCATTTTTTCTAAGAATTATAATGTTATCGATCCAAGACCTTTATACGTAATAAATAAAATAATAGCATTAAACAATGAACAATTCTGAATCCATTAGCATCGCTTACAGACGTTGATTTATTAATTAAACTGTTTGGTATTCTGATAACCTTCTAATATCAAATGATATTAACGGTATCCTCGGATACAAGTATTACTCGTAAGCCTATCTACCCATTATATAACCATTTCACTCCAGCGACTATCACTAGCGTGGGAGGGTTAACATCTGCTGTTTTTCTTACCGAACACATTATTCAAATTACGTGTAAGTAAAATTACATGTAACACTTAGCTCGCATAAATATTATATGAAAAAAGTGAGAATAAACTCGAAAGTTATTCCAAACTCGTATTAAGTGTGAAAGAAAACACGAAGTTCGGAATATAGAAACGGAAGTAATAGTTAGGGGTTCCGTTGTAAATGTGAACGATAATATTTGTTGTAACATCTCTACAAACATTTTATATCTAGCGAAATGTTTTGATTGCTCTTGAGATTGTTGTTTTAAGATGTGAGCAGATTCTCAAGTAGCCATGGAGTGCACCAATAAAGTGAAGCATTAGTTAGTGCCTCGCTATGAATAGCGGCTAGCTATCGTAATGCATCCTTGGGTGAGTCGTAAATCAACTAACCAAATCCGAGATTTTTTCGGCAGAACTATTTTAAACGGTAATGCTTGTGTAAAAGATTTTTAACATTCATCTCTAGACTTACGAAGAGCTAGACGGACAGATTTCTTGGCTCTGAAGGGTGTTGCTCAAATCATAAATTTTTAGAGTACACCTCAAAAAGAATTGGAACCCTTAGAGAATCACTTTTTTGTTGTTATTAAGCAAAGATAATTTCTAAATAAAAAATAAAGTTCTAGCTAACTCAATGCTGCATGACTTTCGCTGAAAAAACTTGCAAAGTTAAATTCTGCTATCATTATCAGCTATTCGACATAATCTAGATATCGCCTCCATAATCAATGTTGTAACGCTATAGTAATGTCGCATTATACTTCGCTATACTTCCAAACCGACCGGAAAAACAAATAAAAACAAGAAACGTATCAGCTACTTAACGAGCCGTAATAGTGAAACTCCAGCTGAGGGAATGTTTCGAAATGGTGACAGCATGGCTACTCCTGTTAGATTAGAAACTATGGCACTGACAAGTGCAAGTTATTTGAGTATAGTATGGCATTGACAAGGGTTGGCTCCACGTTTGGTCGGTATTTTACTTTGGTTTTTTTTGGGAGCCAGAAAGCTTTTTTTTTAAATATGCAACTAAAAGTTTATGTTTTTTGTTTCCAAACTACTTCTAAATATGCTTTTACCTATTACTTCATTAATTAGATCTTTGTTTTATAATCTCAAGTATGCTTTTACATACTGTACGAAGAATAAAATTATTCTTGCGTTCCTAATGAGTCAAAAGTGTAATTAGCTTCAAAGCATTGCTAAACCTAGTACTGCATTAAAATGCACATTTGCATTAAGAAAAAGCTAATTTGAATGAAAAAAGAAAACGATTTTTTTTAAGAACTTTGTAACATGAAAGCAATTACGACATGCTTTTTAAAGTAATATTCTGAAATTATTCGACTATTTTTTGCTCAATGCAGTCATAATCTTGCAAACACATATCGTATTTCAACAAATGTTTTTCCGGAACGTGCAATGTTTAGAAAGTTAGTCAAACCCTGTGCTCTGTATAAACAGGGGTTACAAATTACATACCATTAGCCAGCAGCGCTGTTCCTAGTCATTAATGACGACATATATAGCTCTAGCTGTGATGCTGTGCGCTTGTCACACTTATCGCTACCTACAGGAGTTTAAGATGAATTTGTGCGATAACAAATTATTACGTTTATAACTGTAACAACTAAAAAAAATAAGAATATCTGAGAAATTAAATGTCAGAATGACACAATGAATACCAATTTAATGGCATATTTTCCGGAACCAATCCAAAACAATTAATGTCAGCTGACAAATTGTACAAAACATTAAAAGTAACCTCACATTTCCACGTATAATCGACGCCCGAATACATTTCCTCGTAAATAAATTCAACATCAAAATTTAATTGCGGGTGCACTCGTAAAGACTTTAACCCTGCATTCCGCCGGTCACGCTTAATTACTACGTACCTATTTTGACGCGATTTTTCCGTGCCTTTCTTTCGCACAATCGGTGGTATCGGTTTGCAGGAGAGGGATGGACACAGTGGATGGTAAAAGAGCGCGTTTGCCGAACACCCGCCGGCGGTGGCGGCGCGAGGCTGACTAAATCTGTGTCCCTCTCAAGCCAGGTCAGGTCAGACGTAGAGCCGCGTCCAGAGGGCGAACATTTCCTGAATAAATTGTGTAAATATTTTAACATGGGCCCGGTGTTTTCAGCGGCAATTTGACGGGTCGAGGTTCGTTCTACCAAATTCGTAGCTGTCGGTACGAATTTTATTGTGTACGATTTATTTGGCCGCATGTGTAAACACGTAGGGATCAAACGCTTTCGCCTAATTTCGTTTGATGTATCAATTTAGAGGATTAACCGTTTAGATTACATTTTTAAAAGATTTGGGATTAAAAAGTAAACAGCGGTCGCTGGCTAGCTAAACGATTTTGTGGGAAAATGCTTCACAATGAGTTATTATAATGATACAGTGATTTTAAAAACATCATCATCATTCTTTTACCCTTATCTCAATTTGTTTGTGGTCGGCACAACATTTGTTTGTGGTCGGCACAAGATTTATTTTTCTTCCGTAGGTACTTCTTTATTGGTCGTCATCTCGGTAGTGACTCCTTTTCTATCCATATCATCTTCCACAGAGTCCATCCATCGTTTCTTTGATCTTCCTTTACTCGTATAGGCATCCACATTCATACTTCGAACTTTCCTGATGACATTTCCATCATTCCTCCTCATCACATGTTCGTACCATGACAACAAATTTTCACACAACATAAAACATTTTGATAAAACATGTATAGGTTAGCAGTAAATCTGAACTTCGCAAGGGGCTACTCAGTTAATTAGGAACATCAGTTTTAGGGTTCCGTACCTCTAAAGGAAAAAACGGAACCCTTATAAGATCACTTTGTTGTCCGTCCGTCCGTCTGTCAAGACCGTTTTTCTCAGGAACGCGTGGAGGTATCAAACTGAAATTTCTATATGATACTTAGTTCTACTGTCCCTGGAAGCTGTAGAAAAATCAACCTTCTAAGTCAACGCAATCAAAAGATACAGCCATTTAGGCCGCAAAATTCCGCAAATTTTCGAAACTCGCACGGGAATCAAAACCTACAGGGTACTTCCCGTGAACTTAGAATCTTGAAATTTTGTACGAAGTCACGTCTTATAGTACAGATATAGGAAAAATTACGAAAACCGAAAATTTTTAGTTTCGTCATATAAAAAAAATATTTTTGACAATTTTGAACTTTTACTTATATACCCACGGGTTTGTACGGAACCCTCGGTGCGCGAGTCCAACTCGCACTTGACCGGTTTTTTTTGTAACTATGTTTTAAAAGTGTAACACTAAATGATAAAATAATATTAAGACTTTCAAATATTTATTTACAAAATTCAATTCAAACATAGCTCTTTAACAACATGCGTTAACCGAAGACATATATCTAGACATCCCTATATTATGTTTGCACTAGGAAACGCCGAAGCAACGTGTCACGAATAATCGTAAGTAGGTATTCCAAATCTTCGTATAACCACTTGGCGTTTGTAAACTCCACATTATCCGCAAAGTGGACTCAAGCAAACAATCATACGAACTCAATCAGTCGTCCATATGGATGCAGCTTTATTCAGCATCCCGCGCACACAGGCGCACCAATCAGCACGCACACTGTCCCAATATCCTTCGGAAAACTTGATACATTCCTGTACGTGTGTGTTACAAGTGTCTGTGTATATACAAAAGGTTGCACTGTGTTGGTTTCCCTGAAAATGGCCGCCGTGGAAAGCGCGCATGCGTCCGAAAACCTTCAATCAATGCTGTTTAAACTTTGAATGCCGTTTGAATTTGAACTTAATGTTGTTGAAAATAAAGTTTGTGATCGAGATTTCGGGGTTATACAGTAAATTGGTAGTAAACACGGCGGGTTTTTGAAGTTCGGACTTGAGTAAGGTAAAGGACACTTCTTGACGTTGGTGGCGTATAGAGAATTAAAATGAGTACTCGTACAGCTACAAACTTAATGCGCGGTTAGTGATAGAAACGCTGTATACGACATACTATTCACGTTTAAATGTAACTTGCTACTGCGTAGTTCATGAGAAAATAAGTTTGTATAACTTTGACCATACATATATTCGTTTATTATGTTGCTGCCATTTTATTGTCAAAGTTACAATCTCTTTAAATTATAATATGTACAGGTATATAAAAAGAAAATAATCATAAAGCATCAAAATGGGAAAAGTGCCCAAAAGGCTGGCAGCATTGCCACGTTGTATTGCAATGCTGATTCTTTGGCCGAAAAATAGGCCAGCCCTTTGGTCACGTGAAGAGTCGACCAACCGCTTGGAAATGTCTCGGAAAACTAAGTGGGCACTCGGACCCCATGGCCCTAGAGTTTCAACCCCAAACGGCTCGAACATATATGTTCCGATAAGATTGGAATATTTGCGCCGTTTGAGGTTTTCCGCACCTGCAGCAGCCGCCCCAGCACAACCTGCCGTACAAGAAAGATGGGATGGCGCAAGGGTGTCGACACATGTTGCATCCCACACCAAAGGCCGACCTAACTTCCAAGGCATTATGGTCATTCCGTCTGGTCTCTTTCCATCGTCGCGTGCCAAGCCATTGGGTTCTAGAACAGCTGGCACCCCGGCGGTGACAAGAGCACGACGGATAATGTCATTGATGCTGGTGTGCCGTGCTATCCGGCCTGCGCTCCTACTGCAGGATAAGCCATGGTGTCCGAGGTAGTCGACACCTTCACCGCATTGACAGCGATGCAGAGCCACGCAAGGAGCGCCAAGACGAAGGCATGTAGCGAGCCGGAAGGTCGAGTCACACAACATGGTGCCTATTTTGGGTGACGGTAGTGCCTGCAGCCAGAGACCCGACTCCCCCTCACCCACGGCCAGACGGCGAGCACGCTCAGCAGCATTGGTGGACGTATTAATAAGTTTATTCCGTACCAACCTGCAGAGCGGCTCGTCCCACTGTCTCTGGGAAGATGGGTTCACGGGCCAATCTGAGTCCGGGCAAGCCATTTTCCAGGCATTCACCGTATCGGTCAAGCACGGCACTTCAGAGTCAACCAGGCAAGGGGCTAGAATTTTCCCAGCCAACTTTTTAGTGCTGTGGACAGAGGACAGGAAAGCCGGTAAGCTAATACTAGTAATTTTACGGACGCCGAGGCCATCAAAACGGATGGGTAGAGTGGCTTGAAGCCACGCTCGGTCATCCAAGGCCACATTTAAAATGGATGAAAGTGTGCTGCGAATAATTTGGTCAATTTTGTCCAAGAGCTGTGGATGCTTCCATAAAGCTGAGGAGCGTAGAAAATATATAAAATTCGGGACAAAACAACAGTATCTAATCAGGGTGAATGCCGAGTGTACATTTATTTTAGAGAATCTTTCCGAAATGTCATTGAAATTTTTAATTTTGTCGTCGATGAATTGAGAAAAGCTGTCTTCCAAAATTGAGGAACCTAGGAGGTTTAGTGAACTTTTTTCTAGAATTTTGATTTGTGGAGCTATTGCATTAAATTTTCCTAAGGTCAAATCTTTGTCGGTGACGTCAGAGAGATAAATTTCACATTTTGATGGGTTAAGGTCCAGGCCAATGGATTTAAATTGTTGTTTGAGGAGTTGTAGGTCTTTAAAAACGGTGTCTACATCACCTCCTAGCATTCCATCGTCTAGATACGAGTACCATACGTTAAATTTTGAATTTAGTTTCTGGATAATGGGATGAATAGCTAAGCTGAAAATGACAGGCCCGAAAGGGTCACCCTGTTGGCATCCTACTGCAGATTCTAAAACATTGTCTTTGTATAATAATTTGGAAGGGTACCTGTAACATTGCCATATAAAACCATAAATCTCGGGCAGTTCTTTTTTTACTTCAGCCAACAAAGTGTTCCTGTTCACAGAGTTGAAGGCGTTCTTAACGTCAACCTTGAGGATGACCTCACCTTTGTGAGAGTTTAAAAATGTGGAAAGTTCATGTACGGCAGCCTCACAGCCCCCTCTCGAGCCAAAACCTAGCTGCAGGGGCTGAAACTGAGTTGTAAGTTTTTCGTTGTATAACTTACAACATATTTTGGCTGCCGTACGTCTGTATATGCACCCAACGGCGATGGGACGAATGCCGCCGTCCTTCTTTCGTAGGCACAAAGGTTGGCACCGTATAGGACATCAATGACGGCATCGTTCACCCCGCCGGTGAGCATGAGTTTGATCAAGGCCGCAAGCTCCTTCAAAAGCGACTCACCAGCTTCCCCGGCGCCTGAACTCAAAAGATCCTTTAAATGTTGTGGAGTCAGGCCGTCGAGGCCGCCAGCGGAACCACTTCTAAAGGAGTTCACGGCTGCAATCAACTGGGGGGCCGAAACGTTCAAAAAGGTTGAATTTAGAGACCTAAATTCAACCTTTTTGAACGTTTCGGCCCCACATCGGTCTCACCTTCCCCGAACCCCCGACCCTCCAGACGGAGGGTCGGGGGTTCGGGGAAGGTGAGACCATCCGCAGGCGCTGGATGTTTGGTCTCCAAAGCTGTTAGTGTGTCTGGAGAGTAAGGCGCCACCATATCACTGCTGAACAGTATCCTGGCTGCTCCCCTAATGTCATCTTCACTTAATTTGGATTCAACGTGTGAAAAAATGCCTTTATGAGACAGGTTATTGAAAGCAGGTAATTTAATTGGGATCTAAAACGAGGGCCGAATTATTGCAATTATCTTTGATTTGGTTTGTTATGGTTCTTTTAGTTGACAATTTTTTTTTTTACATGCAGAATCCTATAAGGGAAGGTGAGTAATTGCTCCCAGGCACTTAGTGAGTTCTCCTGGGTAGCAAGACGAATACTTGTGCTAAACTTAATGCAACAGACCGTCTCGCGCCCCGGGAAACTCTCTTTAAGACTGGGGTCGAATTTTTGAATTTGGCTAACGTTTTCCACAAACTTTGACCTGGAGTTGTTGATGTTGGGTATGTGGCTGGGGGGCACAAAGGTACACTGTGACATTTGTGAGCCTTGCCAAAGTGTATCCGTAGCCCCCGTTCGCCTTTGAAGAAGCGTGGCTGGGAGCAATGAGTACATCTCACCTGGACAGCGAGCGATATGGCAGGTTGACTAGCACAATTTCCGGCGTCGCTACAGCCGGCATTTAACATTGGACAAATAATAAAAAGACTTACCTAAAACGTTATTACGTTTATTTCTGACGTGATAGGGTGCGTCAGAATAGAACATAACATGCTTATAAGTAGATATATGCCAGGATTACCGTAAGTATTATACAATGCGTCATACATTCATGTAAATCGCAGATTTATACTTAGTTACCTAGAATCTCACCGCTGTTTACACACAAAATTACTGCTTCCACCTTTGTAAATAGAAGCATTGACAACGACGTAATGCCGCTTCAGTGAAACGGAAAAAATGGTATTGGTATGTTATGTGAAGATAATTTACATAAATTATTAATATAAAGTATCTTGTTCAACCAACTGAGTAAAATACCAATTTTATTTTAAACTCAACTCATTTAATTAGTGAAAAATCGCTCAAAAACAAAAATGAGTTTCTAAAAGTGAACCACATAAAGCAAACATCAAACGAAGGAACATAAAATCCTCAATGAAAACTCATAAACAAAAATCATAAATCATCGAACGAACGTAAAACCGAAGCGAGTTCAGAAGAAATCGTTTGTCAGACGCTACCATGGGAATTGTGTTTATTGGCGCTGGAATTGACAAATTAACACCTTAGCGTCATGAAACCACTTTCAGCAAATCTATATTCTGGTATGGTGGTCATAGGAAGATTTGATTTCAACAAAAAGTTATCTGCTATGCCAAGTTATAAATTAGCTTAATAACGTCGCAAGTTTAAACACTTAAGATAGATTTACGCTTAATTGGAGAGGCTACTTCCCTTCTCTTTTCTTTTCAAATTTCGAAAAGAATTTCATAACCAGCTTGCAATGTCTGAACGGCCGGGTACCAACTTGGCTCGTAAAGCCATCAAAAATATGCAACTCGAAATCAAATCACTGCTGTTCACATTCTCGTAGTAATTGTCGCAAATTGAGATGTCCATTAATCGGTGGTTCGCTTGTCACTCTATAATTATGTTCAGCAGAATTTCAGAGACGTTCAGCATCTTAGCATTCATGTCGGATGCTGCACTCTTCATACGTGCCAATTGTCCCATCGGGGATGGGAGATAACGATATTAAATTACGAAATGGGATGTATAGTTGGACTTCACTTGGATAATAATGTTCAGTTAAGATTGTTACACTCGAAGCGCCATCATTCTACTCATATCTGCCTGATTCTTATAGTTTACTGAACGTTATTTGTTGAAACCCAGGTTCCTCTTTTTTTAATTTTACTAATTTTTATCTTCCAATAAGTTACTTTTCGTTGTCATCGCGGTTTGATCATTGCTTAAATTCAGTGATACAGTGGTTAGAAAAAAGGCTGAACCTTTGAAAAAGTTGAGAACATCGTGAAAAACAGAAAATAATATTTGATTTTAAACAGTTTCGAAAGCTTTATGCCCTCGATTTTGTTTCTCTCTCTCTTTTTTCAGTCAGTAACAGAAAACTTACTGATAAATTGCCTTGAAACTTCGACATCCATATTTGTCCATTGTAAAGAGCGGACTTACTGCTACCAATCTATCTGTGGTATCTGTAGGGACCATTGAGCTAGCCTGCGGTGGCATATGGCAGAAGCAATTTATCACGCGGCCGTTGTTCTGCGGTCGACCAATTAGTGCATACACACGTGTACAAGTCCCCCCCGAGTGGGTTCCCGCATTGTCGTTGCGGGGGGGCTTAGTAACCGTGGTCTCCCATCCACGGTGAAGCCAAGAGGAACCCAACGGTGGGGCCGCTCGTCAGGGCTTTTGCCTCAAAGCCGACGACGTAGCGGCCAAAAAGTAGGTTGCGGTGAGGTGCACCGCAACTGAGGTGGGCCGCGATGTCGAATGGGAGGCATCGCGGCTGAGGGTTACGGGCTGCGGTAGAGGAGGAGTGCCGGTGCTTCTGAGCAGCGCTCTTCCCTTCCGTGGCCTGGACGGGGCCGCCACCGTTTGATGGCGGACGCGGTGGGGCCGCAGGGGAAGAGGAGTGTCGGTATAGCGTCAGCCGCTCTCCCTATCCTCTGCGGCCGAAAAGTGGTAGACGGGACGGCGCGTTGTGTTCCACACGCGCGCCGTCAAAGATGTCAGCAACCACAGGTGGGGTCCGCAAGGGCCGATGCCTGCCAGGGGTGCGGGTTTGTTCGAAAGAGATACCACGGCCCCTGGCATACGGGCTACTGAGGGAACACGGGTGGGTTTTAGTCAGTAAAAGTCTGACACGCCCTCCTGCTCTACTCAGCAGGAGAAGTCATTTGATGATTTCCCACCCAAAAAAAAAAAAAAAAAAAAAAAAAAACACGTGTACAAGTAGACGGGAAGGGGATATATAAACGGATATTTGCATTATTATGTTACTGATGATGTGGAATATTTGCTGGATGAATCAGAATGTTGACGCCGAAAGTACTTACTATAAACCTATCGTTAAAAAAAAAAACGAATGAAACAATGAAAACTATGCAAGCTATTTATTATGTCTCTACATGATAGTCAATCACATTTTTAGAACTCCATACATAAAGCAACATAAATAGAACTCCAAGCATCAGGTAGCTATTGAATCAATCAATCAGTTTATTTGCGTTATGTTTTGTCATAATTAAGATACAAATTCGAAGCGACCCATTAGGTGTGCCGCGAGAAATCGCGGCACAGCGGACAGAACTCCGGCGGGATCTCATGGCGATATGGAGGGTGCTATTGTCGCAACCCAGTGCTGGGCACGCCACGATTGCGGCGGTAAGTCCCCTCTTTGAGGAGTGGCGTGAGGGGCGGCATAGCGTTCCCACCTTCCATCTGACGCAGGTCCTCACCGAAGACGGCTGTTTCGGGAGGTTTCTGTTTCGCATTATGCGGGAGGAAACGCTCAGGTGTTTCCATTGCGAAGATCGCCCTGAGGACACGGTGAAGCATAAGGTGGAGGTTTGCCCGGCTTGGGCGGAGCACCACCATGTCCTCGTGGAAGCGATCGGCGGCGGCGATCTCTTGCGTCCGGCCCTGGTCCAGGCCATGGTTCGGAGCGAGAGTGCATGGGTAGCTGTCGCCTCCTTTTGCGAAGCAGTAATGCTCGCGAAGAGGGAGGCGGCGCACGTGAGGGAGAGCCAGTATATGCGCCCTCATGGCCCTAGCCTCCGCAGGAGACGCCCTGGGTGCCTGGAATCCCAGGCTGATTCCCGGGCACCGTAGGCGTGGGCTTGCGGACGGCGAGTAATGGGTAGCTCGCTGTCCGGTAAAGACAAAGCCCAGGTCGACGGCGCGTTGTGTTCCACGCGCGTCTCAAAGAGCTGTCAAGTTGTCAGCACGACCTGTTGGAGCCCGCAAGGGCCCATGCCCGCCAGGGGTGCGGATTGCTCGAAAGAGATACTGCCGCCCCTGGCACACAGGCTACTGAGGGAATACGGGTGGGTTTTAGTCAATAAAAGTCTGACACGCCCTCCTGCTCCACCCAGAGTGAGAGAAGTTATTTGATGATTTCACACGCAAAACAAAAAAAAACTATTAGGTGTCATTAGATTCTGTGACTTGGAAAAAATAATATTTTGAATTTTAATACATGAAAATAAAAAAGAAGAAACATCAAATACAATAATATCAATAAATAGTCATAGTACATACGGCTACACAGCAAGCCATAAATTTCTAGTACAAGCTGATCTCGCATTGTATAGGATTTCCGTACAGTGCGAGATCAGCGTTAACTGGAAATGTATAGCTTGATGTGTTGCCGTGTGTACTTACTCGTATTATCAAAAGGTAAAAAATGCATCATTATAATAATTGATCGCTCAAAAATTCGTCTACAGTTTATGCTGTAATAAGCTCTTACTAAATTATGCATTGTTAAACATAAATAATGTCATGTTTTTTGTCATCAGGAATTTTATTAAACACTTTAGGTGCCATACCAAAAAAAAAAACCTTTTGCATCAATGCGGATTTTAGATGACATAGTTTATTTACGTATTGGAGTTTTTCTAGTGGAAGATTTATTTTTTCAAATTATTGTGTTTCTTTTCACAAATAACGCAGTTTCCAAAATGTATAATGCTGGAAGGGTCAGGTATTTTTTTTTTTTTTTTTTTTTTTGGGTGGGAAATCATCAAATGACTTCTCCTGCTGAGTAGAGCAGGAGGGCGTGTCAGACTTTTACTGACTAAAACCCACCCGTGTTCCCTCAGTAGCCCGTATGCCAGGGGCTGTGGTATCTCTTTCGAACAAACCCGCACCCCTGGCAGGCATCGGCCCTTGCGGACCCCACCAGTGGTTGCTGACATCTTTGACGGCGCGCGTGAGGAACACAACGCGCCGTCCCGTCTACCACTTTTCGGCCGCAGAGGATAGGGAGAGCGGCTGACGCTATACCGACACTCCTCTTCCCCTGCGGCCCCACCGCGTCCGCCATCAAACGGTGGCGGCCCCGTCCAGGCCACGGAAGGGAAGAGCGCTGCTCAGAAGCACCGGCACTCCTCCTCTACCGCAGCCTGTAACCCTCAGCTGCGATGCCTCCCATTCGACATCGCGGCCCACCTCAGTTGCGGTGCACCTCACCGCAACCTACTTTTTGGCCGCTACGTCAATGGCTTGAAGGCAAAAGCCCTGACGAGCGGCCGCACCGTTGGGTTCCTCTTGGCTTCACCGTGGATGGGAGACCACGGATACTAAGCCCCCCCGCAACGACAATGCGGGAACCCACTCGGGGGGGGTCAGGTATTTTTAAGAACTTAAAATAGGGTCTACAGCTTTCCGTTGTTTTTATATTACACATTGCTCTGACACATCTTTTTTACATCCTAAATACACAGAGAAATCTTAATGGTTGTTTTCCCGCAGCGAAATGGTTTTGTCTTGGTAATACAATCGTTTTATAAACAAATAAAAAAAATGGCAGATTGTGAAAAATCAGCACGTACAAGAGTTTATTTGCTTTGAACATTTATGGATCGCTTTTTTTTTTGTCGGCGGCGCATGCGATTCGAGTAGTGCCTAAAGTTACCTCTAGTGTTACTATTGATTCTCACGTTTTCGAGTTTATGAATAATTTTTACTTTTACTCTATGCTTCGAAAGTACTCCTTATGGCAAGTTGTTCTGCCGCGGGAAAACAACCATATAAATTTCACGGTATCACGGTCAGTCGACTGCACCTAAAAAATTACGCTATATCAACACAGCAGCTACAAGTCCATGGTATGCTACCAGTAACTTTTCTTTATTTAGGTACCTTTTTATAACTGAAAGAATGCATAATCAGATTTACTTAGGCGTTTAGAAAGTTCTTCTATCATGGGTTTACAAGTAAGCTTGCTGTCGATGGTAATACCTAAAAACTTAGCATTATTAACTTCTTCTATTTTATGGTTATTTTATGTGACATCAATATTTGGATTTGGTTGCCGCTGATGAAAGTGCATCACCTTAGTTTTATTTAAATTAATTACGAGATTGTTGAGAACGGATTTATTCATGTAATTTTGACAAGTTATTATATTATTACATTAAATAACAGCTGTGCTATCATCGGCAAATAGGATCATTTTGTGTCGTATTATTTTTGGCAAATCATTTATATACTTATATACTAGCTTTTGCCCGCGGCTTCGCCCGCGTGGATGTCGGAAAATATCCCACGGTTTCGTACTACCGGGATTAAAAGTACCCTATGTGCTAATCCAGGTAAACAATGTCTTCTCGCACTGCTTATATAGTATCCGAGGAGCTGCGCGTGGATTGATAAACAATTGATGGAGGATCATCATCATCATCTGCCTAGCCTTTTTTCAACTATGTTGGAACTGGCTTCCGGTTCCATCCGGTCTAACCGGATGTAACTGAATACCATTATTTTCCATTGACCTCCACAATCCAGTTACTGGGGAATATGATACCCCCGGTAAGACGGGTTGTCAGATTTTCGGGCTTCTGACGACCCGTAACGACTGTCAAAGATCCACAAATGACAGCCGGGACCAATGGCATAACGTGCTTTCCGAGGCACGGAGGGGTCTTGGTATGCAAAGATGGTCACCCATCCACGGACCAACCGCGGAAAGCGTAGCTTAACCTGATCGATCGACCCGTGCGGCTGTGATAACTTAGAAATAATAATAGAAATGGAATAAATAACGGAACGAAAACCTACTTGCATGCCAAATTTGAAGGCAACTTTAAAGTTAAAATATTAAATCCTCTTTATTCTCTACTATCCTGTGAGAATAAGAAAAAAAAAATCATTACGTTAATAATTACAGGTATAGAAATACCGGACCAGACCTCGAAACCTGTCCTCCTGCAGCGCGGGGTGAGACAGGGAGACGTTATCTCTCCGCTGCACTGGAGGATGTCTTCAAAGTTCTGGACTGGAAAGGGATTGGCATCACCATCAGTGGCGAGTTCACCAGTAGTCATGGCTAAGACTATGGAGGACCTCAGTACAATGCTCGATGACCTCAGTGGAGCTTCCGAAAGAGTGGGTCTCAAAATTAACATGGCCAAAACTTAGAAAATTTCGAATGTCCATGTAACACGCACTCTTATGAAGATTGGAGACTCTACACTCGAAGTTGTACACGATTATTTTTACCTAGGGCAAACTGTCCAGTTAGGTAGATCCAACTTCGAGAAAGAGGTCAATCGTCGAATCCGACTCGGCTGAACAGCGTTCGGGAAGCTACGCAATATCTTCTCGTCCCACATCCCGCAGTGTCTCAAGACGAAAGTCTTTGACCAGTGCGTGTTGCCAGTGATAACATATGGTACTGAAACGTGGTCGCTCACAATGGGTCTTATCAGAAGGCAAAAATTCACCCAAAGGGCAATGGAGAGGGCTATGCTCAGAGTTTTCCTACGTGATCGAATCAGGAACTAAGAGATCCGCGGGAGAACCAAAGCAACCTACATTGCCCGATAAATGACCAAACTTAAGTGGCAATGGGCAGGGCATATAGCTAGCAGAACAGATGGCCGATGGGGCCGAAAGGTTCTGGAGTGGCGACCGCGTACCGGAAAACATAGCGCTGGAAGGCCTCCCATAAGATGGACCGATGACCTTGTGAAGGCCGCAGGAATCCGCTGATTGCGATAAACGCAGAACCAATTGAAATGCAGGAATCCGCTGGATGCGGGTAGCACAGAACTGGTTGAAGGAGTGGAGCTTGGGGGAGGCCTATGTTCAACAGTGGACGTCTTTCGGCTGAAATGATGTTGACGATAACGGAAATAAGGAAAATGTAAGTATTTATTACTCACTGGATCCCTTAGTAAAGTTATTGTTCTCAAAATTACGAAGGTGTCTTTGGCGATGGCGCAAAGTTGAGCTGAGCGATGATGAGTTAGTAGGGTTTTTAACCGCTTAGGGGATGATTTTACAACAACGCCAAAAGGCTTTTATTACCAATTTTATTGGTAAGCTTTAAAATGTACGGGTTTCCTATAAAAAATTTCATCCGATGATTTTTCAAAAACGCTGATACATTGTTATGATTAATTATTACCAACCAAAAGGCTAAATACTAATTTTCATGGTTCGAACAACAAAACTAACAGGTTTCTCATTTCTACTTTCATCCCCTATTTTACGCTCTCAGGGGATGATTTCCCGAAAACACTGAAATACTTGTTTTTTTATTTTTAATCAGAATGATAATTGGTGTTTATCATTTTCATGGTTTAAACTACAAAAATTTCAATTTTCCATACAAACTTTCATCCCCTATTTAACTCCCATATGGGTAGAATTTCAAAAAATCCTTCCTTATTCCTTGTTTACACTATAAAGGGAATCTCTGTGCAAAATTTCAGCTTTCTAGGTCCAAGGGTTTAGGCTGGGCGTTGATGAGTCAGTTAATCAGTCAGTCAGTCAGGACTTTTCTTTTTATTTATATAGATCAGAAATAATAACGGCCCCAGCTCACTACCTTGGGGCACGCCACATCTAACGTGTCTTGGTTTTGATCTATTTATGATCTGCGTTTTAGTCTTATGACATAATTATTCCAGATATTTTCGTGTATATCTGTCACTAAGGTATGATTCAATAAGTTTCAGAACATTATCCCTTATGCCATAACCATGTAATATTTGCAGTAATTTCTTGTGATCCACATAGTCAAATGCCTTAGTCATATCCGTAAAGATTGCATTACTGAGTTATTTTATCTACTGATGTTATAAGATTATATAATACATCGTACAGTGCCATATTAATAGTGTGATTTTTATTAAATCCTTTTTGTTCGTTACAGAATACGTTTAACTTTTCAAAGTATAAATTGAATTATAAATTACCATTTCAAATATTTTTGAAAGTACTGGGAGTTTTGCTATCGGCCTATAGTTTTTACATCTGTTTTGTCGTTTCTTTTAAATAGAGGTCTAATGATAGCTTTCTTTACACCTTTCGGAAATAGGCATATTTCACTGATGGTGTAGCGGCACTACAAAAATAAATACTTCACAACAAATATGTATTGAAAAACACAAAAAGAAAAGTGGCGCCATCTACAATGCCACAGGCGAACTTTACACCCTGTTCCTCATACCTCTATAATGGCAATCAGTGATGCATAAATTAATGTTGTGTGCGAGAGGTGGCGCTACAATTTCTTTAACGTATTAACTCTAGTAGATACAATTAACGTCATAACCAATTGTGTGCACCTAGCTTCTGACGTGCCCATGTAGGTTTATATGAAATAAAAATATTTTGATTTTGATTGTCTTTGTATTTTTTAGATTGTCAATTAAGTGTTTTCATAATCTCGTTCCTCGAACAGGTAACATAAATAGGGATTGCGCTGTCAAATTTCCAATGTTCTTTTCATTAGTCAGGTTCATGTTATTTTTAACCCACGAAAAAACGGAGGTTCTCAAGTCGACGCGTATATTTTTTTTTTGTTATGTATGACCACGCATGACTTTTTTCAGAGTAGTCCGATTTTGATAATTATTTTTTTATTGGAAATTGTATACCCCGATTGCACCTATATTTTCAAAGCAGTTAGCTTTCTTTTCTACAGCAGATTTTTTTCTCACGAGATATCGATATATAGTTTTCCTATTAATCTTTATGGTGACTGTTTTTTCCGGAAAGCAAAATCTATAGAGCATTAGAAAATCATACTTGATCATATCATAGGACTAATGGACCTCTTTAGCATTATATACTTGCGAGAAGAATAAACATTCAAGATGAGCTTTAATTATCATTAGGTTGTCCGTAGAGATATCTTGCATTTTGAATTTCCAATGGATTAATTTACATGTTTATCCCAAAAGTTTATTTAGCCGCACAACAGAACCACTTGAACAAATTCACCTTGTAATTCAATACTAGTCACAGGATATCAGATTTAATTTACGGTACAAAATGAACAATGTTTACTATCTCGTTAGTTCAAGATTATCTTGTTATTACAACTCAGTAGTTCTGCTATCTATTGGTTATCATGGCTGTGTTTTGTTATTGTTATTAATAATTACCTACCTGGTTATTTATTTTACGTCGACGGCCCTAGTTATGTGAACATAATTCATTTTTTTTTTGCTTGTATTATATTTGTTGGCATGGGTACCTGACATAATACGTAATGTTCTGTGTATCTGAATGTTAATTAATTTGCCTACCTACTATTGTACAGAATTAAATGTATCTAACTAAACAGACGGCTGTGCTACTGGGGAATTTGTTGCGCCACTTCTTCTTCCCAGCTAAAGCATTAGGAAGTTGTTAAGGACGGGCGTTTTGGGGGACTGAGCTGATTCTAAGCCTAATTTGACTATGTAACTAGATTTCTGATTTATTATTAGAACCCCGTAGCTTCCTAGGGGAGGGGGGGGGGGGGCAAACAGAAAAGACGTAAGACGAGGACGCATCGCAGACGCGGTGCCTCTTCAATAAATTTTCATACAAAATGTATAGAAGTGCCGCGACACAAAATAAACAGAAAAGACAGGGCGCGGACGAGACATAAAGACACAGAAAGGGGTGTGCGGAGTTTACTGAAAATCTATGGTCTTCATTGCAGTGCTATACCGGATGTATCCAGTAACGTCTAACCCTTTAAATGTTAGCAAGTTGAACCAAAGCCAGAAAGAACATCCTCGTCTACAGAAGAAGACATGTTTCCGTCTCAAAAGCAGACGCTTAGGCGATTCGCACACTACACTGCATCACGCAGCGTACCGCGGGAGTGTGTGTTCTTACGTTGTTGGCAAGTATCTGTGTTTGTATAGAAAATACGCGTAGTGCAACACACATAAAACGCATTCACGGGCAGTGTTGCAGATCACGCGCCTACATGCGGGGAAACACGCACCCCCGCGCGTGGGTGCGGGGCAAGACGCAAGGTATGGCACACCGAGTTCTGCCGTATGGTGAGTGATTTTTATAGAGCTAGAAGTATTATTTCGAAATGGATCTAAGTAATTCTGAACAAATGACCCATTTATTGAGCTTGTTCGTAAAAATGGATTTACGCAATATCTTCTATAGGCACGATTTCTTCTAATTTGATTATACAAAAACCAAACCGATAATATAACTGCAACATCCTAAATGAGTTCTAAATGAATAACCATTTTAGTATTAAAACAATGCTCTGCAATATACTATCACAACCGCAAGCTGCTGTGAAATGAGGCCTCTAAGCCACCGCATGACTATGCTGCAGCTCCGCGCGTTTGTGCGGAGAAATCTGCATGATGATGTAGATCTGCACTTCCGCAACCGCACGCGTGTATCCGTCGCCACGCACCCCTTTAACCGCGACCCGTCGACGAGATAGGGCACAGACATCTGCGACGCGTCCTCATCTTACGTCTTTTCTGTTTGTCCCGCCTCTAGAACCCAAGCGTCGCTGTAGTACGACGAGTAATACGACGTAGCGCGGTGTAGCACTCAGAAGTCAATCGATTACTATCAGCTAATCAGCGAAATTAAATGAGCTACTTGAGACTCCGTTTCGCAAGCTTGTAATTTTTAGCGGATACAAGCAAAGGAGTGCTTGATAAGACTTACTAACGTTTTAAAATTGTGACGTGGAAAAAGGCGTGTTAGTCGCTAATTCAATACACCGCGCACATATCCAATATGTTTATTTATTGAAACGCTTGACGGATAGTTTTTTTTTTTTAAATCTAAATTGGATTCACCCAAAGCTTAGCAACGGGAACTAATTATCTTCCCTACATCAGTTTGCAGGCATCGCATAATTTTAAGAGTTCAAGTTTGCAGGAGTTTCGCATAGCAAAAGACTCTTCAACATGTTTCCCTTACTTCAGCCAAACCAACTCGAAAAAGTTACCTGCAACGATCTTCTGACTGGTTTTAGGGTCATTCTATAACTTTCAACCCATTTGCCAAACGTAGTAAATTATGTAGGTATACATATAAATTGAAGTGTCTGTTTGTAATGTCAAAACAAAAACTTTCAACTGCATAACGAAATGGCTGGACTGATTTTACGTAGCTGATACACTAGTTTGCAGGATCAAGAGTAATTTAGGCTACTTTTTAAGGATTAGGGTGCCGCGCAAAATAATTAAGCCCATGAAATTCAATACCATTAAATTCAGTTTACCTTTTCACGCTTAAACCACTGAAGAGATTTTGATAATTTGGAAAGAAGATAGAGAACCTGGGGAACGGTATGGGCTCCTTTTTTTTTGGGTAGGTTACCTTTTTCCCGTGAGTTAATTTTCGACATCCTCGAGGGCGAAACCGCGTGCAGAAGCTAGTCGTCAATATTATCCTCCAGTTATAGTGGTAACTAGTAAGCCAGTGATTGCACTGCAACAATATGCTATGAAATGAATCCGTCGAAAATGTTAACATAACCTAAATCTGTGAAACTTTAAATAAAGGAAGAAGACGATAAACTCAACAATTAATTTTAAACCCATAACATGTTACTGCAAAGTTTCCAATTCCTTTACAGAATAATCGCCAACGATAGAGTAGATAATAATGCAATGGCAGTCTGCCAGGCAGGGAATTGAAACATCTTGGTCCTAGGAGCTACAGTTAAATGCGAAGTGCCAGCTACCATGGCAATGCCAAGAAAACGATCGTTAGAAGGGATCGTTAAACGAGATAACTATGTGGTCGTAGTAAGTCTTTAGAAAAATAAATATTTCTTTGTTTATATTTTGTTAGAATTAATGATTACATCGATTCTTACAGAGTGGGATAAAGAAATTCAGCAGAAGAGTAAATTAGCAGTATTTTGTATTAAATTATGGTACAAGAACGACCTACCATTCTTAATAACGCTGTACTCGTATTCGCCTATCCAATAGCTATCAATAATCTATCTGACAACAGTAAGAGAAGTACATAATGTGGTGTTACCATGTAAACGATCCTTGTTTATATTTCTTGGCAAATTATATCTTAATGGCCGATTTTGAATAGTATTGTGTAATACAAATATAAATAAAACACGAAACACGAATCAATCGGTTTAATTTTTCGTTTCCTTTAAAATATTTACATTAGCAAACACGCAGGCAGTGACTGTTAACATAAGACTTGAGTAGATTGGTTTATTGCTATAACTATTGTTAGTCTACAGATAAATTATTATAAGAGCTTAATTTTTTTTAGCACAATTACAATAAATTTTATGTCTGAGCATATGACTCGTTTCAATTTAGTACAATGGGGTAAAAAAGTTCTCAGTAAGTACAAAACATCATAGATAGAATCTTTTGGGAAGAAATTCAATATCTTAATCGTATAATTAGGGCTAATCTTAGTGTTCGTTGACAGAGCACAAAATAATTATTGACATAGCAGCTTATGTTTTGTTTCTTAATTGATACGTAGTAACTTAATTGGCACATTGTTTAATTAATGGTGTACTATAAACGAAAGCGACTAATCGATCTTTCGGTAAGGACAAGGTCTAAAACTTATAAGATGGTTCTGCAATCGCCAACAATTAATTATGTAAATCAAAATATAGTACAAAACCATCACTGGGCAAAAGGTATATAAAATCGTAATACAAGTCATCATCATCATTTCTGCCAAAAGACGCCCACTGCTGGCTATAGGCCACCCACAATTAGGGGGATTTGCCGCAATCGCCACGCTTGGCAGGCTGGTTGGCGATCGCAGTATGGTGGTAAAATGCATAGAGAACGCTGCTGACCATTCTATAGTAAGTCCCTTAGTCGCCTCCTACGACACCCATGGGAAGAAATGGGATGGTGCTATTCTTTACGTCCGGCACCACACGGTACTAATACAAGTACGTAATGTACGTAATACAAGTATACAAATGTAAACTTAATCGTATCCTTGAGCATTTTTAAAATAATGAAATTTTTTGATAAACACTTGAAACCATCAGATGATACAGACTACGTCATCTATCGAGCCCGGTTGGCAACGGGATAATCGCATTTTCTCACCCTTTATCATTAATAATAAAATCTTCTTGTACTTATTATTATTGACGTCTTAATATAAATCTATGTTCTACTTTTTACAATCCGTCAGATATGATTCAGGGTTTTGTTAATACCTACTTTTTCAATAACTATTGTTTATGTGAATGAGTTTAACTGACTATGGATTTACTACAAAAGTGAGTGTTTAGAGGAATCGTTGTGTTTCAAAAAGTGTTTGAAATGATAATTTTTTTTACACCAAATAGACCGCATTTTTTTTTTCAAATCTAACATAGTACAAAACATCCTAAAATATTTACATTTTTATTATTCGTGTTAAAATCTCTTAAAGCTAAAACGGTCAATTAGCTAGGTAACAATTTAATAGTATTTCGCTTGTAGCAGTCTTTATTGTCGTTATATTTATACATGTATCGTAAAATCTCTTCTCTCTTGCTCTTGCCGCTGCTGGTATCTGGAAAAGAAAACAACGCCATCTGACAACCCATTGCACGAAGCAAAATACAGCGCCATCTAGTGGCGGTTGGTTAAGAGTATTCGAGTGCGAGACTAAAGATGTTCGCTTTAAAAAATATACTTATGATACGATAGATGGCTCTACATGGTGGTCCTCGGTCCTTAGGGCATTCATAGCCATTACAATAATGATTAGAACAATTTTGTCACTACACGTTAAAAAACGTTTGGGACAATAATGCATTACAACATTATTTTCGTATTTGCACAAGATTCAGGATAGATAAAAAGTCCTATACCTACTCAGAAATTGGTTTACCTAATGTTGAGTTTACCTAGACGATGTGGGCGTGTGATGTCTCCGCGGTCGCCGTCGCGACTTGTCGTGCGGTCGTTGGGACACGGAGCGCGCGTCCGCCGCCGACTCCGCACTTGAGTCCGTCACCGCGCGGAATACTTCATCTGGAAGCACAACTATTGTTTAATTACAACAAAAATCATTTAGTAAATAACGATTGATTTTATTTTTGTAAAAAGGTTTGTACAAGCACTTTTACACGTCAATCATATATATATAAACGTAAAAAAAAACCACTTTCACATTAATAAGAAAATTAAAGAATTCTAGTGGATTTTTTTTCTGCCTCGTTACATTAGACATTAACATGACCACTTAAAAACAAATTTTAAAACCTTTTCCTGGCGTGACGGGCATCCTGTACGACACGCTGGAGTTGCACTCGGCGCACGGCGACCCGCTCGAGTCGGAGTCGGACTCCGAGCGGCGCACCATCAGTGTCATCGCACGAGATAGCGTGTATTCTTCTATCGAATGCAAAAACAATTAATATTATCTACGCGTGTAATAAAATTGTAACGACGTCAAAACTGTGTATAAAAAAGTACGTTTGTTGCCACGAGGTCGGGGGACGATTTTAATGCCGAAAATTACGGTTTTACAATTTTTGTCTGTTAGTTCTACCATGCGATACGAATGTATATTCCAGCATCACGAAAATACTACCGATCACCGACGAAGTCACGGTCGGCGTCAAATTCCTGGTTCCTTCGACCAGTTTTCGCATCGGATCACATCGCCTGCCCGCGCTATCACTTCGTTTTCGTTAAGCGTTCTTTCTGACTTTTTTAATTTTGTTCGGCTCCTAAGTGTCCTAGCGTGATGTTAAGTACCCTATAGCTTTCCTCAATAATTTTTCAAATACAACTTTATCAGTCGGATTTGAAAAAAATCTTTTGTATTTCAGAGATTAGTGCGTTCTAACAAATAACTACTACTGAGTACTGAGCAGGTATGATGTATAGAGTGATAAAACATGTTGATGGAATGGGGTAGTCCCCCAGAAGAAAGATCGATTGAATGAGAGATAATATTATGGTTAACTGGCCAGGAAGAATGGAAAAGTCATGACGCCGATACCAAGTAACATGGGACCAAAGCGGTCAGAAAGACGATAGTGTTGTGCGACGTACCCGCGTTCTCATGCTGCAGATGGTGGTGCGCGTGCGCACGCGGCGGCGCGGCCTGCAGCGGCGCGGGCTCGGCGCGCCCGAAGGTGCGCAGCGTGCCGCCCGCCGCGCCCTCGTCTGTGCCCGTGGCGCCGCCGGACATGCTGAACGTCGCGTATGGACTAATCTCGTACATTTCTGGAAAGAAAAATAAACAACATCTTAACTTTAACATCAATCAGTCAACTCCGCCTATCGCAGACTATTGCCAGACATAGCCCAAGTAGCATTGCAAGCTATATATAAGCTGTATTTAGGTTCCTTTTATACTATAAGCTGTATATTTATGCTGTATACTCGCTGTATAAGCGCTTATAAAGCCCTTATAAGCACAAAAGTCACATTTTATACAGCGTGATGAGTCAGAAGGAAGCTGTATAATAGCTGTATTAGAGCTGTTATTTGGTATTCAAAGAAACCATTACACTAAAGATATTATCTTATAAATATTTTGTAAAGAAAAGAGTTCTAAATAGGTTTTTGAAAAGAATTACAGAATAATAAAAATAAGACGAACAGATTTTCAATGTAATAGAAACGTTAATGGCGCCATTGTTATTTATAATATTTATTAGCGAGTAAAAAAAAAACTTGGACTTAGATATCTGTAGGTGTTAACTGCAAGTGCGGATTCAAATTTATTGTGAACTTGTTTATGTTATCCGGCAAAATATTCAAGCGCCAGCAAAATAATCGAGCTGACATAAAGAAAACATACTGTTAAAAAGGTAAGTAAGTGTTTTTTTTTTAGTTTAGAATAAAATAAAGTTCATATCATATCAAGCTCAGCCCTCATATCAAGCTGATAATCATGATATGGCTTTAACTTTTGTTTAATATTCCTTAAATTATATTTCAAATTTTGTTTTATACATTCGAAATTACGAAAATTGCGACAATTTGTTAAACAGCCTAAACGGTACTCGAAGCATGTAATAGTCTGTGTAGCTGTACTAAGTAAGTTAAGGATTATATTGTACAGCGATTGGCTATTAATCAGCTTTATAATAGAATATTTTTATTACCTAAGCTGTATATCAGTTCTCAATACATAGCTTATAATGTTCTGTAGAGTTTCTTAAAAGAAATAAAAATCCCTGAGCCCAAGATAATGATAAGTACCTACGTATGGTGGTAAAACCAAAAGAATTAATTTGAACATTTATTTAATACATAATTGTAAAGTATTATTAGCGTGTTGTTTCAATAATATCTGTTTTACTTTATTTTCTGGAAAATATGCGGTTCAAAATTATAGACACCATTGAGAAATAGCAAAACAGGCTTTGCATTGTACAAGTTTGTGGGTATCAAAAGGCTAGTTAAGATGGCAAAGAAAGCCATTAGATGTCAACAAATTAGTAAAGGATGAAACATCTCGGCCTTTAGATAATTCGCTCACTTCAAAATGCTGTGTGAAAAGGCTATCATTATCGTCATATGACGAAGCAGTAAGACGACAAAATCTTATGGTTCAAATCGATCATCATTTGAACTAATTGCGCTGCTGCATGAAGAAACGTCATCACAAGGTTACGAAGGTCGAAATAAATCTACACATTTAACTTATGATCATTAATATCACTGTTTAATGTGTTTGTTACGGAACCCTCTTTGTTGGACGTCGACGGAATTGGTGGTTGACCGTTAAGTCTTGTCGAGCGACTGTGTCATTAATACAAAATAAAGCTTTATTTTTTACGTTTTAAAACGCCCTCAAAACAGAAGTGATAAAAGCACTATTTTTACAAGAGTGTACAATTACGCCACACAAATTAGTTTTACAACGGAGTTTGCATATTACCATTGTACAGAAACAAGTATCAAGTAATCTGTAATAACACTTAGAGCTGTAATAAGTTAGTGATCACATACAAAATACAGCTTGGATACCTAGCTTTAACGATAAAGACAGATTAAAGTGTCAAGAAATACTTCAGTTTTTTAGTAGAGTTTTAATATTCTGTTTAAGTACCCTAAGCTTTCGCCGATCCCTTAATAAATATTTTATGCAGTTGAGCTGTATAATAACCCATAAATCTTTCTTATAAACACAAAATAATATTTTGACATTCTTGTACGTCTCTAAAACAACTCTAAGTTCGAAATAGGCTGGTACATTGATGTTGAAAACGCTTTCGTGCTGCTTGGAAGGTAGGCCGCTCCCGGGCTGTGCCACAGCACGCTGTGCTCTACCGTCGGCATCCACTCTGTGCCAGCCACCTTTCTAGTCAGCCAACCAACATGATCATAAATATCGATCGACGTTAAATAAACAAAACTATAATTTGTCATAAAATTACTACGTCAATGAATAATTTGTCAGATGTCGTTGCACCGTAACGATAGTTTATATTCTAGAAATGATGTGTGCGTCGAAAAACGTACACCTATTAAAGACCTAAAGTCGTAGTAAAAATATAAGCTAAGAAAACTATAGGTACCTTGTTGATCCTTCTTCCCAATAGGATGCTTTATGGGTGATGAAGTGTACACCTGCTGACAATTACGTCGGTTGTCTCTCTTCTCTACTGACTTCTCCTCTTCTTCTGAGATATCGCCCTGCTCATAACCTTTCCTGAAGCATGTTGCCGAGGGACTGGAAACATAGAAAGTATATTAAGACCTTTCCTATTGCAAAAACTTTGTACAGAATGTCATTTTAACAAACCCAGTCATGCCAAATAATACAAGCAGACATGATATATTCTCACCTCCGTTTGTATGCAATTGCTGCCAACAACAGCAATGCAGCGAATAGTCCACAGGCAGCCGCTGCCAACACTGCAGTCGCCCGCTCTTCACCTTCCTCACCTCCAGGAGGGAAGTGAGCTGGTGCTGGTATCCGATCTGAAATCAATGGTCATGGTTTTTGAGCATCAGCATGTGGTCATTAAACAAGTATCTACGTTATTCAAATTTATTTTGTAGGAGAGAAATATATGTCCAGGATTTGTCTATGTAGTTATTTTTAGATCATTGTAACGCACCTCCACCTTCCGTCAAAGTCGAAAAATAATAATTCCCCAGCGTAGTCCCCGCGGCGCTGGTGGCGACCACCTTTAAATGATACCACGTCGCGACCGTCAGCCCACACAGAACAGTTGGCTGGGCAGCCGGCGAGACCGTCTGGGTGATCCACGAGGATTCCTCGAAACTCCTCACAGATACCGCGAACTGGGTGAGGGGACAGCCATTGCTGTCCCAAGTCAATAGGTTGAGGCGGACACAGGAACTGTTGGTCGTTATTAGGTCCTTTTCTGGAGAAGCTTTTGAAGCTGAAATTGAAGTGATAGTTCAAGATTATTCGACAAATCTTATTTTGGTATAGCACTTTATTCATTTTAAAACTTATTTAGACACTTTTCAAAAAACTAACTGGTAAAAGGGGCCTAAAGCGAAACGAGTAAATTAACGATAAATTATTATATTATTCTAGCAGGTATTTTAATTTTACTAACGTCCTCCTTTAGTAGAAACTACCAGCTCATCACTAGGTGGTGATGAACCGACCGCGTTGTACGCAGTCAGCCTCACTTTGTACAACGTCCCGCAAGCTAGCCGCTCCAATGTGTACGTTCTGGTATCAGCTGGTAATCGTGTCGTGTGCCATTTACCGTCATCAGAGCGGGAATGCTCGACTAAGTAACCTGGCGAAGAGACAAAAAAAGGTACTTTAAAAATACAAATGAAAGAAATCTGTCAAACGAATTTTAGCAAATATCAACGGAGATTAGCATACTAGTCAGAAGACATTATAAGACACTAGTGTGTGCGCAGGACAGGGGAAAGATCTGTTCAAGATCTTACGTGCTATTCGAAGCACAGGGGTGTTACACCACCAACTTAAAAATTCTGAGAAGCTACTCAGAAATGTCTAATGGAAAAACTTTGCCGGAGCTGGCCATCGTACGCCACGCTTAGCAGTCGATTTACTTCAAAAAAATGGTGAGTGACAAAGGATAGAGTGGTAACAACCAAGTGGCTACCAATGGCCCTGACTTATGAGTTGGTCACTTTCATAGTAAAGCGTTAGATATGAATGATGTTTAAATTATAGAGCAACCTCTTCTACATAGATAACCACACCACAGATGTGGTAGGAAAATATAGGTGACGCAACCCTGTTCTCATTAATCTTAAACTGTAAATATGAATGGTATTATCTTACCGTGTAAACTAGAGCCCCCAGTGTGCGGCTTCTCCCACACCAGGTGTAACCTCGCCGGTGCTGCAGCGGCTAGCCTAAGCTGCGGTCTCGCTGGAGCATCTAACACTCGCAGCTCCCAACTGGCTCGCTCCTCGCCCCACGGGTTACGCACAGTACATGTGTAGTTGTCCGCTGAACCACGGTCAACCTCTGAAAGTAATTTTGCATGTTGGTTACCCGGAAAAGTAAATTAAAACAACAAAAACCTACTTGGTAGGTAGTGTAATGGGACGTTGAATGACCGCGTGGAGGCTCAGAGAAAATCGGTCTTTAATAAGGGTTACAGGGATGCACGGTACCTTTAATTCCTCGTCATCTGCTCCTCAGCCCGTTTCACTGCGGTTTTCACGTACAAAACACCAATTTTCACAAATTTTCTAAGTTTCTAGGGAGCACAATGTTCTCGACACCAAAACTTTTAGCCAACAACACAAAGATATTTTTAATGTCTAACGATGGCCGCTCACTTCCGTCGGGCATTCGCCATCTCGTTTCCACGAGTACAATAGATTCCGTGCAAGGAAGGGATGGGAAATAGGGATGTATTACCAACCAATTAGTGATGTTGCCAATAATGAAATTTAATCTATGATTTAAAATTAGCGCAACCACATGTCTAAACACCAAAATAGTATAGTTAAAATTCGAATAGATTTTTGAAGTAGGTAATCCTGGGCTAGTAGTGATCATTTTGAGATTCTAGGGAAACTCTGCAAACAAACAGAGAGATTTAAGGTGTTAAAACTGTAATCTATATTTGGTGGCAAGGTCAGCGACGCGCAACCTGTTACCATGAATTTAGTACATGATTCTGAACCTGAAAAAATGTTTCGTTGGTGATTTTAAAAAAGGGTACCAAGCTAAATAGATGAGAACTCTCTGTTAAATATTCGAACGGAAAACCTTCAGGCGCGTATTTGGTGCAGTGGTGGAAAACGAGCAATGGAACGCGGTACAACCATGAAGTCTATGAGATGTACGACGAGCCTTATGTATTAAAATAGGACGTCTTCGTTGGGCAGCACATGTTGCATGAATCGACGAGACCAGAACACCCAAAACTACTACTTTTCCAGTAAACGTTTAAACCTAAAAGTCGAGGGTGGCCGAAGCTCAGATTTACGTAGTCAAAATGTATAAGACAGCAATTTTTCTAAGAAACAGACGTTTCCTTTTTCGATAACTGACGAAATAATTCTACAATAGATTACATGTGGTAAATTCATGGTTATAGTTTGGGCGTCAATGTCCCTGCCACTCTTTTTTATAAATTAAAGTTGCTTTTCGTGTCTGTAAGCTCGTTTAAAATACGCAACCGATTCTAATGGTTTCCACAAACATTTTGAGAATGTATTCCTGTTTCATGTGTATATAACACATTAATATTAAACTTAGGGACATTATAAAAAAATCCTGATGTTTTCATATGTCGTAAAAACCTTGTGAAGGTAGGTTGGGTCGTTGATTGATAAATCATTTTACTAACTCAGTATAATAAGGTACGGTCCATCGATGAGGTAGTTGTTGTCATGCGCAAGCGGCGGCGCGGGCCGCCTGCGCGCCCAGGCGCGGTGCGGTGGCGGCGCGCCCGTTGCGCCGCAGTGCAGGCGCGCGCGGCCACCGGTCGTGGCCTCCAAGCGACGCCCGAATGACGTTATTTTTGCTGGGGCTGAATAACTCAAGTTTTAATTCAGGTGCACGTCAGGGAATGAGTGTGTTGGTGGTCAGTAACGATTAAATTGTTAGTAGAAGGGGAAAACGTTTTTAACTGTATTTGGTCTTTGGAGTAAAAATATATGATTGCAAACTGGATTAAACCAGCCAGCTGTTACTGTCCCACTGTGGGTAAAAGGCCCCTTCTCATACAGAGAAGGCATGAGCATTGATCACTAAGCTTGCTCAAGACGGGTTGGCGATTACTGACATAAATTGACTAGTACAGGTTTCTTTTCGATGTTCTTTTTCACCGATGTCAGTAACGTCTTGAAAATCTCTAAATAGACTTCGAACCCAAGTCGGCCGGAGTAAAGATAATCTCCACAGATTGATGGAAGTTTACGGACGGCTCAGATCTCAAATGCGTATGCGGGAACTCCCCACAGACAATCGCTCGCTTTCTATCCTGTGCCGCATGCCCTGTTACTTGTGCATTTGAAGATCTTATGGCTGTGTCAGTGAGCGCAGCTGAATTTTGGACCACAGATGTTTGATTTTTTTGCCATCGATACGCTAAGAAGAAGTAATGTCCAAAAGAAACTCAGAATGTTACTATAAATAGAAGACATCATATTGGTACGGACCCGGATTTGAACTCACAACCTCGTACATGAGAGGCTAGGCCTCAACCACTGGGCCATCTTGACATCAGAATACAAGAATGCTATTTCAATTATTTTGTTTATTTGAACCATAATAAAATTATGGAGTAAAGCTGTAAAGCGCCTTGGGTTGATGATATCGTCAAAATCGCGGGTAACACATGGATGAGAGATGCACGGAACCGAGAAGTATGGTGGAAAAAAGGAGGGGGGCTGTATCCAACAGTGGGTGATTCCGGGCTGAGATGATGATGATGTTGATGAAAATTATGGAATGAGTACGTTTATACTCAATAAAAAGCGTGATTTAGTACTCACACTCGTAACCCTACTTAAGGTTTTTAATTGAAAAATGCCATAAAAAAGAAATACAAAATAATCTCACCTCTAGCGTTTGGCTTCCTCGCCGCAATAGCACTCATCTCTCCTTCCCCGGAAGCAGTGGCTGCCGTCACCCAGAACTCATAGACCTGATGTTCCTGTAGACTTCGGACTTCAACTTGATACTCTTCTTCCTCATCTTTGTGGAGAACCATCATCTGCGAGTGCTGGCCTGTCCTGTTTAATAGAACAGGATTTAAAAAAAAATTTATACGTAAAATTTACACCCTTATGGTCAGTTCTTACAATAATGGCTTAGAAACCCGATGGTAGTACTTACCCCCCGATAGTGAGGGACTTCAATTTTGGACTTTGACTAGTGTCAAAGTCCAAAATTGTGTGTGTGTTGAAGTTAATGAGAAAATAAACAAACATACCTCTGTGGCCTATTGTACACGGTGTAGTGCTTGATCTTGCCGTTCTTCTGCAGTGGTGCCAGCCAGCTCACAATAACCGTGTCTTCGGAGCTTGCCACTGCTTTTATATCCATCGGAGCTCCCGGTACTGAAAGAAATGTAACCCACATGTAATGAAGGTTTTTTTTTGTTTTTTTAAGCGGACGTAAATTTTCCGGTAGTGTCATTATTTGGTTATCAAAAGGTTATCAAACTTAAAAGCCTTCGTGTTGCGACATGCTTGTGGTTATTGACATATTTTCAGTTATCATACTCACTGTCTTCATGCGTGATGCAATAAACCGGTTCTGAGGTAGGCCCTGTGCCAGCCGCAGTTCTGGCTCGCACTGCTATGCTGTAGTTAGCAGCTCTTTGTAACGTTTGCAGGACAGTTTCCATGCCGCCTGAGCGGCGGGTTTCTACTTGGCTTTCTAGCTCGTCAACCGTCTGTGGAGTTGAAAAAGTTGATTTAACCAATATTTGATTGAAAAAAATGTTATTGGTATTTCTTGGTATACTTTGGAATGGGCATTTTGTTATTATCTTTCTATCTGACCATCTCCCTTACCATAGAAAAATGACTGTAATTGTTTATTGATATAAATGCTTTGAGTTTCAGGAACTCTGACAACAGTGGTTTTCTGGATTGCTTAGCAAATGTTTGATTCACCATGTTTCAGTTAAAATGCGATTCTTATGTTTTTGTCGATGAAGTTCTGGCGCAGTCACATGTGGATGTAGCATAATATCCGGACCGTGATTCATTCATTGAATTGGTAAGTGGGCTTTATGCGAATATTTATTACTTAAAAGAAACGAAAAAATGCTCATCGATGAGAAATATTATTTACAGTAAAATAATTATAGTAGCAAGCTGAGGTTTACAACATTATAATATTATAGCAAACAAAGACACTCAGAACAAATTCAAAAATTCTAAATGAAGTACCTAAAACTTAAAACATGGTCAACAAAAACTCAAACTAATGACGATATTAAACTATAAAAAGTGCGAAACAAAAATCGGTTCGATAATAAATTAATTCGAAAAAGTATTGTGTAGCAGTAACATTACCTCATACAGAACTTCATATCCAAGCAGCACTCCGCCCCTTAGCACCGGCGGTGGGGGCTCCCACCACACTCGCACCGACTGCGCTGACAGCGGCTCGCAGCGGACTCGCTCCGGTGGGGCTTCGGGAGCTAAACAAAGAATTTAATATCATGGTTGATGGTAAGTGCTGCATTAGCTGGATGACAACTTTTTTTCATGCGGGTGCCTTGTCAATATTCAAATCTTACGTTATTTTGCAATTTATAGCTCAGTATTAGGTTGCACAGCTTGTCTTTCGGCCAAGACCTCCTCTAAAGCTTTCCAATTGTTTCTGTCCTTCGCTTTACGTATTTTGGGCCTATTACTTTCTTAATTCCCATCACTTAGCTGTATTCCTCCACTTATTTTGCTTTCTCTAGGGTACCATTCAGTTATTACTATTTTCTATTTCTGTTTCTTTTCTCCCAACATATGTTTTGTGTAGTGCCATTTCAATTGTCTGCATACTGTTTAGACTTTTTAAAACTTACTTTTACTTTCAACATTAAATAATTGTTTAGCTAAATATTAGGTCTTTACCTATGAAATTGCCGTTCTGCAGTACTGGCCATTTCAAATCAAAATAATTTTTGTTTGGCTAAGAATTCTAATTTCAAATTAATTTTATTTTAAAAACATGGATTTTTTTTTCTAAAAGTAGTCATTTCTTTATTGATTAGTGTTACATTTTCATCGCATTTCAATCTTTTTCGTCATCATGGATACGTTAAAAATTCGAGTAATTATGGAATATGAGTACCGTCGTGGCAGCAACGCGGCACAAGCGGCACGCAACATCAACGACGTTTACGGAGCTAACACTACAAACCAACGCACCACCTGTTATTGGTTTGCTCGCTTCCGTTCTGGAAATTTCGACCTGAAAAATGAACCTCGCGGTCGTCCGAAGACTTTGGTCGACAATGACGAATTAAAGGCGATTGTGGAAGCTGATGATACACAATCTACGGCTGAATTAGCAGCAGCTTTCGACGTTAGCGTCAAAACAATATTGGTCCATTTGCGTCAAATTGGCAAGGTAAAAAAGCTTGACAAATGGGTGCCCCACGAACTCAATGATCGCCAGCGCGAAGTACGCGTCGAGACGTGCCTTGCACTGCTCAACAGACACACAAATGAAGGAATTTTGAACCGCATTGTTACCTGCGATGAAAAATGGATTCTGTTTGATAACCGTAAGCGCTCAGCAAGTTGGTTGGATCCTGGTTCAGCACCTAAACAATGCCCTAAACGAAAACTTACCCCTAGAAAAGTGATGGTCACTGTTTGGTGGTCTAGCGCCGGTGTGATTCATCACAGCTTCTTACCAAACGGGGTGAGCATTACTGCAGATGTGTACTGTGAAGAACTGAACACAATGATGGAGAAGCTGGCGCATCTCCAACCAGCATTGGTCAATCGCTCGTCTCCGCTGCTCCTGCACGACAACGCGCGACCTCATACTGCACAGCAGACGGTCTCCAAGTTGCAAGAACTGGGGTTGGAAGCTCTCCGTCATTCGCCCTACTCACCAGACCTTGCGCCTACAGACTACTACTTTTTCCAGAATTTGGATAACTTCTTGGCGGGAAAAAAATTTAATACCCGAGAGGCAGTACAAAATGCCTTTGAAGAATTTGTTGCCTCCCGTCCAGCTGATTTCTTTAAGAAGGGCATCAATAAACTGCCACTGCGATGGCAAAGATGCATTGATTGCATGGGTGATTACTTCGATTAATACAAATAAAAAATTCATGAAAAAAATTCGTTTAAATTTTTTCATACAAAACGGCAATTTCATAGGTAAAGACCTATTAATTTAAAAACTAATAGCAATAAAGGCTTATTTTATTTATCAGGTTGCACGGTGGTTGCATTTCATGAAAATATGACGTTTGCGTCCAATCTTAACCAAGAGCCCGTTTTAATCATTCTAATTATTATTAGTTAAATACTTATTTGTATTTATTATCATTGAAATAGATACTGAGCTACAAAATGCAAGGAATATAAGAAAATAACTTAGAGCAGCTTACATACGGGTACCTTAACGCATTCGTTTGAACTATCTCACCTCCTTCTAATGTGGTCGCAGTCAGCGGCGCGCACGGCGGGCCGGCCCCCACCGCATTAAACGCGCGAACCTTGACTTCGTATTGCGCATGCGTGCGCAGCGCCACCAGCACGGCGTGCGACGCGCCCCACCCCGCGGCCGTCAGGGCAGCGGTCTTGTTGTCCGCGGCGGAGGACGCCTCGTGCCACGTCACTACGTAGCCAAGAAGCTCGCCGTTCCAAGACTCTTGTGGTGGTGCCTGTGTTATAGTTATTATACATTGAATCTTTAGGCATTTGAAATTGAGACTTTAAAATGCGGGACAGATAAAAAAAAAGGAATTTCTTTAACTATCTGCTGAAGAAAGGCGACTGTTTAATAACCAAAAAATATTTCACCTGCCATTTGACGAGCAATTCTCCTGGTGCTGTCGCCTGCACTTGTACATTGTGAGGAGGTTCAGAGGGAGCTGCAAAGAAGCATTTCTATTTAATTCTATATACTTTTGTTTAGAACTCCTTGGTCAGGGGTGGTTATAAAACATTATGTCAGTCTGACTATTTGATAGCTGAAGAAAGAAAGAATAATTGTTTACTTCTTACCTTCTTCCAAAGTCTGTACGATGACTGGATCGGAGTAGTCACTGTCGCCAATAGCGTTAACGGCCGCAAGTCTCAGCGCATACACGGTGGCTGGTCGAAGACCTTCCACTCGGTACTCTAGATGCACTTCCGTGGTTGTGGCGTCTGGATCTTGTCTGTAATTAGTTAAATAGCCATTTAACGTAGTTTGGCTAAGAAACTGCCTTTTAGCCACTGTTTAGGTTAGCCACTAGTTGAAAGAACATGAAGTAGTGTTTATCAATGATGATGATTTTACCACTCAAAGTGCATTTGTAAGAAGAACTGCTATTCGCGGTGTTCTTGTTTCAAATAAGTTAAAATGTAAACAACTTTTAGATTTAATTAACCTTTCTATTGATCGTACTATTCAGTTGTTGTGTTGAACTCGAGCGATATGTTATAATTTGCGTTTATCGACCCCCCTCTGGGGAGTTCATTCGTTTCGAATCCGTAATGGATGGATTTACTCAATAATTTAAAATCAAGTAGATAACAAAAGTATAATTTTACGTTCAGATTTTCATGTTAATATTTTAGATGTTACTCTATTAAGTATCAGACTTCTCAATCTGCTTACGTTTTTTAATTTAATTAACTTGTTTTTGGAACCTACTAGGATCACGGCATCTCCGTCAACATGTCTTGATAATATATATTTAGTGATTGTGATGCCAAAAATAAATGAGTGTTATCTGACTTAACCTCCAACCACTGTGGTTTATTAGCTAGCTTCCCCATGCCATAACATAATAAAAACCGACCGAGGTCACTTGAATGCAGGCCTGATACGGCTACTCGTTGCAAAAGGTTTAAAAATAATATAGCTCATAGAATTACACCATCAGCACTAGACGGGAAACCGAATGAAATTTATGGAGCCCTTTTTGATGTTGTGGAAAACAGAGTATCTACCAATCTGCTTTCAAGACCAAAACCATTAACATTGGCACCTCCGTTTGCTTTAAACAATTGGCTACTCCGGGTATTTTGAGTCTGAGTTATATGCTCCTTTCCTAGATTATGTCAAAAACAAATTATTTTAAAAGATTAGTGCTTTTGCAAAATCGAAATTTTAAGCGACACAATAAAAAAATCTAGTAAACTGAAGTTTAAATTAATTACGTATAAAACTTTATGTAAGGACCTCCAGATACATATGTATGTAAGTCCAGTAGGTACTTCACTTTCTTACCTCTCCAACACTCTATCAGCGGGCACATCCCTGGTAGGTGCCTCAGCCCAGTCCCCCGCGTCAGGCCTCCTGGCATCCCCCACCACCCGATACTGCAGCCGGTAGAGAAGCACTTGGGCATTGCCGTCGTACCCGCGCCGCCACGAGATGCTTGCGCCGCGTCCCGAGCGACGCGGCACGTGCAGACCAAGCGGGGCTTCTGGGAACTCTGTGGGATATTATGATTTTTAGCTCAATGAGTTAAAAAGATGTAGATTGTTTTTCGCGTTATCACGTTACACTATAATTTGTGCATGGTGACGGAAAAGCGCTGATGTATGCAATGCCCGCGTGCCATGTATGATACATGACCTATGAACATGCCTATTGAAGTTAATTTTTATAATCTCGCTTATCAATGTTGGAAAAAGTGGAGAGATATAAAGATGATACCTTCTAAATACAGATGAATGTGTAACTTATTCCCTTTAGTGAGTGATTGCATATGAATTTAATCTAAACAGGATTTATTTGCTTACCTGTATTTAGACTATAAGTACAGTTAGAATAATCCTTTTGTTCCAAAAAAATCTGTTGCAAAGCGACGAAGAGGATTATGTTTTGTAGTTTTGGATCAAGAACAATGTTGATTAGGTACTATGTGAAACTGGGCGCAGTTACACAACTACAAGGTCCTGTGTACACTAAACGAGACATAGTTTGATCGAACAGTAATTTGGTTAGTTAGTTACCCTGTACAGCCAGGTAAATGAGTAGCTCGTCTCTTCCATACGCGTTCTCAGCACGACAGCGATACACTCCCGAGTCGTGACGCTCAGCGTGCGCAATACTCAATTGAGAACTCACACCGCTTTCTGAACGTTTCTCTGATACTGAAATTCTGTAAACAACACGGTATACCATAGTGAAAGTCCATTTCATAAAGACATGATATATTATTTTTGGACATATATTATGTCATTGTAGGTTAGTTTTTGGTATGCTTTCCGACACCAGACCCGAAATGACTCCCATTGGATATTCTGTAATATTTACCTGTAAGTAGTGAGGTCCACTCTCTTCATGTTATGCGTCCACTGAAGCTGTATGGGCGGATCTCCTCGTGCGTCACACTGGAGTGTCGCCTGCGCAGTCCTTTTAACTGTCATGTTCCGCGATGAGAACTCAAAATGGGCGGGCTCTGAAAAGTAAGTTCAGTTATTATGATAAATGTATTCTAATGATAGAAAATCTTATAATGTTATGTAATCCTGGATGTCGTTTTTGGCGAAATTAAATTTATAGTTCGTCATCGACTTCTGCAAATTAACGCTTGGTTCCTTATCTTGTAAAGAGTAAATCTTCATAGTTATTCAAAGCAGGCAGCTTAAGTAACATTGATCAGTAACTTAATTACTTACCATTGACAGAAACAGCAATAATTTTTGATAGTCCCCTCCCGATCCCGTTCTCTGATCTACACATGTACTGTCCCTCATGGTGATGGGCTGCAGGGGCTATGCTCAGAGAACCGTTGGGAAGCATGGAGAACTGCAGGTCCAGGTGTGATACTGGTCGAAAATCACTTACTCCTGACCCTGGCAGAAATTCGACACATTTCAGTGAGGTTGCAAAATAAAAACTAGCTATAATAATATGCTACTATTTGTAGTAGAATAGCTCTGCAGTAGTATGTTGGTTCAGTATTTTTTTTGTTGAAATTGCTTTGTACATGAACTCACCATGACCTTTGAGCCAGGAGACCCTTGGTTCAGGATATCCTTTGGTGGAACAGTGAACCAAAATCTGAGTCCCTAAGAGAGCTGAGATATCTTGAGGCTCGTATACCCATGATGGTGCAACTGAAATGAGATAAAATCATTTGGGATCAATGTTCACAATCTGATCAACAACGTCAATCAACTAAACATTTCGCAACATATTGCAATGACAATAATAAAATACATCTATCTTACCTTTAACGGCCAATCTAGCAGTATGGTTTACTTCAGCTGCAGAATTGCTTGCAACACACGTATAGTCACCACTGTGTTTCGACGTCACGTGGGAAAATATTAGAAAACTGAATTCGTCTAGAGATTTCTCTTGAACCTAGAAACGAAACACAGAATATAAAATAATGTTTTAAGTATGAAAGAGTTGATTATTCACCCTGTTGTAACCCTGTTATTACCTCAACAGCCTCTTGGTCACCGTGGCCAACAGGACGAGCGGCTTCAGAACTTTCATCCCCTATTTAACTCCTTTAGGGGTTGAATTTCGAAAAATCCTTCCTTATTCCTTGTCTACATCATAAAGGGAATCTCTGTGCAAAATTTCAGCTTTCTAGGTCCAAGGGTTTGGGCTAAGCGTTGATGAGTCAGTCAGTCGAGACTTTTATTTTTATATTTATATAGATTTGGATTATGTCCTTTATTTCACTTAATAAACATATAAATTACATTTTTAAATATTTGTATAAAAATATACGAACATTTAAAAATATAAAAAAATAGGAGCCCACCGGTAGCGGGAACAGGGTCCAAGCTACCAGAGGTCAGGGCTCCAGAGACAGGAACCTCCTAACAATACGAGCCGTGTCCAGGAGTATCGCTTTCTGGATCAAGCCCTTGACCCAGCTGCCCAACGAGAGCCTTCTTAGGTGCTAGTCGAGGCTCTTTGCTATCAAACCATTGGCTGTTATGACTATCGGTACAATGATCGCTGATTCCACATCCCACATGTCGACAACCTGGCGAGCCAAGTCTAGATACTTGATTTGTTTATCTTTCTCGGCTTTCACGAGGTTCCCGTCATGCGGGACCGTTATGTTAACGATCATTGCACGCCGCTCTAGTCGATCCACCACCACTATATCAAGCTTATTGGCTACAATAGTCCTGTCAGATATAGATTTGGATTATGTTATTATTAATGATTTTGGCATTATTTTTGGTAGTTTTAGAGTTATTTATGGTAATTTTTGACATTATTATGAATGACTTTGACACTATTATTGAATATTTTGACATCATTAGTAATAATTACCAAAATTTTGGCAAATAAAACGCTAGTGTTTAAGATGTGTAATTACTAACAAATTTGATTTTATTATCTGTTAAATGAATGATAATATATATTAATTGACTTTATTGCCTACGAAAGCCTCTTACCTGTAAACCAGTGGGTATGTGCTGACCATCTTTGAGCCAAGAAAAGTAAACTGGTTTGTCGCCAGAGGTGATCCCACATAGCACTTGTATCGAACTGCCTTCTACTAAGTCAAGTGGAAACATAAATCCTGCAATTTTTGGTGGATCTGGAATCAAATACGGTGTTTACGATATTTAATAACAATAAAAGCTTTAGGCTAATTCAGTTATACAAACATTGGGTATCAAGGTCGTTTTCAAGAATGTTATATCGTGGTAGATCAACTTACTCCTGACAAAAATCTGAACATCTTTCTGGGCGTACTGCCCCGATGGCGACGTCACCCTGCAGGAGTATACTCCTGCATCAGCAGGTTCCGCTGGCCACAGTAGCAGTTCTCCTCCCACTCCTGATAAGGCACGACCTCCGGTAGAACTGACGTCTAACCCCCCACGTTGCCAGCGGATCTCACTGAAAGGTGGAAAATGAGGATTCATTATTTGTGGAAATTTTCTGTTTAATATCTACAACTACCTACTCTAGTTTGGGTTATCAGTACTACTTCGTTTTTGAGAAGGTAAGGAAACAAGATTAAACAGTATTTTAATTGCGTGAGAAGAATAGGTTTCATTCACATAATATTTAAGGAGAACTACTTAGGTATGTCAGGAAAATGCTACAAAGAAGAAACATTTATACGACTACTTATAATAGAAATAAAGTCAAGGTCATCTAACATCGAACTACGAAAACAAAACAAAAATGAAACTTATAATTTTACTAAGCAAATGCACCTCCATCAACCTGATTGGAAATCCGGAGAATGGACAGTAGATGGTGGTGTTGACACCCGCTACCACCCGAATGGGGCCGATATTCCTTATCGATGGTGGTCCTGGAAAAGTGGACAAATCTTTTCTGTTTCAAATGGTCTTGTGCAGAAAATTAGATTATAACACGATGAATCTAAGATCGGAAGGCCACGTTCAAAGACTAGCGGAATTACCATAAACATTGAGCCTGGTGGAATGTTCGACAGCTCCCCTAGAGTTGTGCGCCCTGCAGGTGTAGCGACCACCGTCCTCGGGCCGGACTGACGTCAGGTTCATGTAGCTCACCACGTCGCCGTTCGAGTTCATGAACTGGGTTATACTTCTGACAAGGGAAACAAACTATTCATTTTGAGGATACAATACAATAATAAGAATAAGAATAAATTTATTGTGACTGATTGTAACGGTGTTCAATTAAATAATGATTATATACAGAGAAGTAGTAATTATAATGCCATCATTATGTGTACGTAATACCAGCTCATATAAATTGTATAACAAGAATAGCTAAAGTTAAAAACCCTTGGGAATGTTACTCTGAAAATTGGAACGACGGAAATATACGACCCGTTGCCCAAATTGTTTCTTCAAACTTTATGTGAGCCTCCTATGTTGCACACAGATTTAAACGTTCTACTCGATACTGCTCTTAAAAACATACCTCTTACCTCTTAGGATGGCAGCCATCCATGGTAAAAATGTATCAAAAAGAGGTCACATCTTATCATAGACAAATCTAATCTCACTAGATATTAAACAAAAAATCGCCTTATTATTTATTAAATTACTTTAGGGCGTGAATTTTCTTGAGTTATTGAGTGCAGCCAGATTTATTTTCTACCAGCCTGAATAATGTTAGGTTCCCTTTTACAGACACCCTTTACAGTACCTTTGTGGTGTATTATGTTCCTCAACAGCCTGTCCATCCAGTAACCAGGTGAATCTTGGTGGAGGGCTGCCAGATGCCGCACAGTGCAGCGCAAGGGAAGGCCCAGGGTGTAACGCCTGCTCTATGAACGTATAGTGCAGTTCAGGGGCCGTGTCTGTAAAGAAATATTGTGAAGATTTTAATGGTGAAGGAATTTTTTACTGCATCTGGAAGAACCACATATCACAAGGCTAATTAGTATTGAATACGATACATTCAATATCAATCGCACCCTCATCCTAATAATTCTACCCACTGATTACAAATAGCCACACGATTTGTAATAAGTAACCACCAAATATTCTACCAAACAAGTCTTACATCACAACAGAATCCAATCAGTGTACAGACGAATGTATGGCGGCCGTTTATCACAGATCATAACGGGGCATCTGCCATTAGCGGAGGATTTATCGCACTCGTGACGCCGACACATCATTGTTTATGTTATATGTTAGATACTGAGTGATGTGGGAGAGGCAACAGGGGTTTGGGAGATAATCCTTTGTTTGTATATAAAGTTATGGCAATTAAATATACCCGAATGGGCACACAAGCAACAGAGAAGAGCCTTTATACTACTGGTAGACTGTACCACACATATAAATATTGTACCAGAATAACTAGGAACCGTATAATTTACTAACACACAGGCAAATAATTAATCGCTCTAGACAATATTCAACAGGTTTATTTGACTTTATACCTTCCAAGTACATACAACAATAACATTACCTAGATGTGTCTACATTTTACAAGATCACATTAGGTCACAGGTGCAAACTATAGTACAACGTCTCCTGCAAGCAGTTCCTTGGTCCACTCAGCACATTTTATAATGTCTCTTGCTTATTATTTCATACAGTTTACTGAAGTCGTTACACGAGGAGAATTAACATTAAGCGTGTAGTTAATGCAGTGCTCTAAATGTGGTGCAAAACTAATGCTCTTGTTAGCCACGAAGCGGTTGTAAAGTTTGTTAAAATACTCACTTCTATTGGCTTGCTACAAGAGCCGCGTATACATGAAATGTAAAAACGGAAGACTAGCAGTTGCTTTAACGTCGAACAAGGTAGGTATTATATGCTTTAGTTATAAGGACATTTTGAGATCAACAAACAATAGACATAATTGAAGCAATACATTCCACGCGTGTCCCATTTTTAATTCCTACCGCGTACTTGATTTTCTTACAAAAGTTTTCGCCTAAATACTTATTATAAAAGTTATCTTTGAGTGCTATTCGATACAAAAAGATTCGACGCCAGTTGTTGAAGAATTGTATTAAAATCCTTAACGGGCATTTACCACAGGACCACAACTTAACTCGCTCATTACACCCCTTAATCTATTTGCATCCGGAATCCAAAACATTCAACTACATAAGCCCAGTCGGCATCCAGTCATAAATCTTGGCAAATAAATTCAATTAGCCGCTACACTAACATAATAACGAATGAATACAATGGCCGCCGGAATTATGAGGGTCTAAATTGTGAGCGGCCAGCGTTTCTGAGAGCTTTATTACAGGCCGTACCGGACGCCGTGACAGACAATATGTCAGCCTGTGGTGCAAGGTGAGGAGGCCGCGGTGGAAAATAAATAATAAGAATTTATTGTAGATAAAGAAGTTGAAGGTTTTGTAGATGGCCTCTGGACCTCCTGTCCTGGAGTGTAACAGGAAAATTTAAATTTAAAAAATTTGCTCGAACGATTATAATATTCGTTGTGACTACGCTTAACCGATCAATGAATAGGACGATAGCTTTAACTATTATATTCAAGACTTAGTTCACGCATTGCTAACATCAGTTTTTTTTTCAATTGTTCTAATAATCATGCTGGGTGGTCCGTGGATGGATGTCCACCTTTACATACCACGACTCCTCCATGCCTCGGAAAGCACGTTAAGCCGTTAGTCCCAGCTGTCATTTGTGGATCTTTGACAGTCGTTACGGGTCGTCTGAAGCCCGAAAGTCTGACAACCAGTCTTACCAAGGGGTATTGTGTTGCCCAGTAACTGAGTTGTGGAGGTCAGATAGGCAGCTCCATGTAAAATACTGGTATTCAGCTGCATCCCGTTAGACTGGAAGCCGACCCCAACATAGTTAGGAAAAGGCTAGGCAGATGATGACTAATGGTCTTACTAATTACATAAATCGTTTCACTGCCTTTCCTTTTTTGTTTCATCATCATTGAAGATAATGACTTCGAAAGTTAATTGATGGGTACGCCTTTCCAGTACGAACATTTTTCTGTAGTTATATTCTTGCATACAAAAAACTTGGTACCTGGAGAGCGGTGGTGGCCAAGTGGTAACGGCCGCGACTTACGAGTTGTAGGTCGTGAGTTCGAACGCAGCCAGGCGTTTTACTTTGTGTAAATTATTTCATCACCACTGCTCTCAAAACGGTGAAGGAAAACATCATGACGAAACCGGCATGTTCTAGAACCAAAAATTCGAAGACGTGTGACATCTACCAACCCGCACTGGGCCCGCGTGGTGGATTACGGCCCAATCCCTCTCAACCAGAGGAGGCCTGTGTCCCAGTAGTGGGAACATTAAAGGCTGATGATGGTGATACAAAAAAACTTGGTACCTATATTGGTACATACCATACATTTAGCATTTCATCATCATCATCATCATTTCAGCCGAAAGACGTCCACTGTTGGACATAGGCCTCCCCCAGGCTCCTCCACTTCGACAGGTCTTGTGCTTCCCACATCCAGCGAATACCCCCGGCCTTCACAAGGTCATCGGTCCACCTTGTGGGAGGCCTTCCCACTCTACGTCTTCCGGTACGCGGAATATTACCATTTATATGGCATCTAAATGGCAATATTTAACAAACTATTTCATTCGATATTTTCAATATAATATAATATCTAACAAACTAGGCGACGCACCAAACATTACTACTACCATTCCGTTCTGTCCAGTACCGTCAAAACGATGACTATCAAATGTGATACACTCAAACCTCATAACTACTCGGATACAAAAATCATTTGAGGCAAATATCATACTTTTAATTTATATTAAGCATAATCAGCCTATTATGCCCATGCGGCCCCACTGCGGAGACACAGATCAAAATCAAATGGCATTTAACAAAATTAGGCTGAGAATCAGCACTTTTAGAATGTCAAAATAACATAAGACAGTCCCCAAAACGCTCCGCCATTCACCACTTCCTAGTGCTAGTAAACTTGATTCTATAAAATAACAGACCTTCTCTGTAAGAGGGAGTGGGCCATAATGCACCACGCGGGCCCAGTGCGGGTTGGTGGATGTCACACGACTTAGAATTGTCTGTTTTAAGACGTGCTGGTTTCCTCAAGACGTGTTCCGTTACTGTTTCGAGAGCAGTGGTGATGTAATCAAATACACAAAGTAAAGTGCCTTCCTGGCCGATACCCCTGGGCCATCAATGCCATCTCATAAATCAAATAAATCAAGACCAAACGATATTTATACCAATGTAGGCAAACTGTATAGTAACCTAAATAGAAACGGGCTCCTCGCAGTCAAATAAAAATACCTTTAAATCTCCTACCAAGCCCAGCATTCTCAGCATGGTATGTTTGCAAACATACCCGCTGTCACTCACCACTCAGCCCTCACCCAAGTTGGCACAGCGCCCGCTCACAAGCTAGCTCTTGTAAACGTTGCATCGTTTTGCGCGAATTTATATCAGATGCCCGCTGATAGTCGGCTAATTGTATAATTGTGTGCGATGCGCTTATCCACCGCCTGCCGGACACCGCGTGCCTTATGTGCTATTCGAAACGGAGAATAAGCGGTAATTTATTTATTGCTGTATTGTTTTTGGATAAGCCTCTATTCAAAGGGTGTTAAATGGAATAGAGAAAGTGCAATTGTTTGTTATGATCTATATGTATGTGTAGATACTTAAAAACACATTTTGTGTTCAGTTAAGACGAATTTTTAGAAACTAATGCTCATTTTTTACATCATCCAATTTAAGCTCTTGAGTTCTAATAAACTATGTTTAGGGTAAATCAAATATTAGATTTCTACTATTACTTACCTATTCGAAAGATATGACAATCTGATTGAAAAAGTTACAACAACTTATTTTTACAAGCTTACACATTATTCAACAAACACATAATAATATAGGTGTCTAACCTATATTAATAGCTACTGTGAAGGCTGTCCAAGAAACCGTTAAAGATTCTAGACTAGAAGCCTTAGAAATGAGCAGACTCCAGACCGCTCGCTCTTCTCAGATTGAAAATGATATATCATGTTGTGTATATAATATCATAACATGTCTGTGACATGTAGAATGGCGAGAGAAAACGTATGTATGAATTCTAGTTTTGCTTGAGAACTAATTTATTACTCGAGATAAATGTTGATAGCGTTTGTTCCAACAAAAGATACTAGATGGTGATACTCGTAAACAGTTTCTTAAGTTACCATCAAATGACGTAATGTGCATTTTAAAGTTCACGTAGGCAAATCTGTATCTCGTATACAGCTCATAAATGAGCAATCATATCCTTTAAAATTATTTTAATTTAAATTAGTCTTAACGAGTATTATACAGTTGCCAAACTCAAGCTTCGTCCGCGAATGAAAATATTTAAAACAGGCCCTCGAAGTTTGCAGGCGATGCAAACTGCTCGCGCGGAGGGTGGGTCTTAGTCTGAAGAATTAACGTGAGCTTAGCTGCTTGCTACTTTTCGGATTTAATTATTTAATAAAATGTTCTTTTAGTGCAATCATTTCTTCGGTTATTGCCAGGCTGCTATCTTAATCTCTTATAAAGAAAGCTTGCAAAAGTGAAATTAAAACTAAACGCGACTCGTGACCTAAAATACCGGTTAGCTCTATTAGGTAATCTTTTACTTATTTATCTCAAGCTGAGGCAAAGACTTCATCTCATTCGAAAGGAACCAAAACTGCACTTAATCTATTTACTTATTAATCCATGGACAAAAGTAATAACATAGACTTTTAACTTTCGCGTGCTAGATGGTTTTTTTTTTTTTTTTTGGGTGTGTAATCATCAAATGACTTCTCCTGCTGAGTAGAGCAGGAGGGCGTGTCAGACTTTTACTGACTAAAACCCACCCGTGTTCCCTCAGTAGCCCGTATGCCAGGGGCTGTGGTATCTCTTTCGAACAAACCCGCACCCCTAGCAGGCATCGGCCCTCGCGGACCCCACCAGTGGTTGCTGACATCTTTGACGGCGCGCGTGTGGAACACAACGCACCGTCCCGTCTACCACTTTTCGGCTGCAGGGGATAAGGAGAGCGGCTGACTCTATATCGACACTCCTCTTCCCCTGCGGCCCCACCGCGTCCGCCATCAAACGGTGGCGGCCCCGTCCAGGCCACGGAAGGGAAGAGCGCTGCTCAGAAGCACCGGCACTCCTCCTCTACCGCAGCCCGTAACCCTCAGCCGCGATGCCTCCCATTCGACATCGCGGCCCACCTCAGTTGCGGTGCACCTCACCGCAACCTACTTTTTGGCCGCTACGTCAATGGCTTGAAGGCAAAAGCCCTGCCGAGCGGCCCCACCTTTGGGTTCCTCTTGGCTTCACCGTGGCCGGAATCCACGGTTACTGAGCCCCCCCGCAACGACAATGCGGGAACCCACTCGGGGGGGACGTGCTTGATGGTCAGTTAGCATTATAGCAGATAGCATTGTCATCTGCGAATTCTTGACATGCTACCACACTACACCCCTAACCACACAAATCAGTTGGACATAGCTTTGCTCAAACGCAGCACTGAACCGATTTATAGCTTTATGCAAATGGCTGCTTTGATGGCAGTTTTAGTTAGCACCAGAATCGGCTTTTGATAGAATTTTTGCATTATAATTATAGGCGTAATATGATGTCCAATATGCGAGCAATTCGGTCGAATATGGATTGTTAAATGTTCGGTTCGTGGATGGGTAGGGTAACACCCATTAAATATCCATGCCTCCACTCCTCCATGCCTCGGAAGGCACGTTAAGCAATTGGTCAAATTAACAATTTTCGGAGTTTTTCCTTTACTTGTGTGGGACCTTGTTTTGCCAAATTTCATGATTCTAGGTCAACGGGAAGTACGACTATAGGTTTTGATTAATTATCGGGTACAAAATTATGTTGCATAAATGGACGCATGTTTTTATTGCGTTGGTTTTTTAGGGTTCCAAGGGACCTAAGACCTCCGTATTTCATTTTAATTTCAACTTGATACCTCCACGCGTTTCTTGGAAAACGGTTTTGACAGACTGACAGACAGATGGACAACGATGTGATTATATGGGTGTTCCGGTTTTTCCTTTTGAGGTAAAAGTTGAAGAGTATTATGTTAATTTTCCCATTTCCGAAATAACTACACCGTCTCATATTCCAATAACAATTATTTCCAATTTCCACATTTCAGTTCTATACAAACAATACAACAAAATAATGAAGGCCATATCTCACTGGTACTATTCCAGCTAGTTCGTAAAATATGACGTCATAGATCGTCTCTATTATTCCATTAGAGCTATCCGGATTATCCCACGGCCTGACTTATGCGCTGTTCGCGACATTATTGCGCAAGTTATGGCTGCCATACCTCGCTGTAGGAGGTGGACTTATAGGTAAGTTATTAGTCATGGTGGATGGTGCTTGGGGGGTACGGAGAACAGGTAAGTTTAGCAGAAAAAAGTTATTGAAGTGTTGCTACAAATGCGACATACCTGTTTAGGCAGCCCCTTTCTCAAACGTGCTATAGTACATAATACCCGGGTAGGAACCTTCATAACACCTATTACTTTCAGTACTCATTACAAATTGTATTTATTTCATAAATACCTTTACCTCAATTTGATTCAGAAATATTTTGTTGATTAAAAAAGCATGTCGGATATCAAATTCATTTGTTACATAGGTACTAAGATAGATCTACCCACATTTGTTTCTGAAATATTCGCCTTAGCTCTCAGTGGTTTTACGTACCGAGCATACTCCCGTTCCTTTGCAAGCGAATGACAAAATTCCAACTAAATAAAATGTTTACTCACTGTGTATTTTTCTGTACATTTCATTAGAATACACAGTGGCTGCATTGTAGCGGAATGCGCACAGAGAACAGGTTTCACTTAACTAAAGGCTTAGACGGTCTTATTGTTCTCCTCTCTTTTCCTTTACATGAGCAAAAGTCTGAAGCACCTGCAAAAGATGCTGTTGAAGCGTGTGTTACAAAACTTTTAAATTGAAGTTTTAACTTGGAATTTGGTGTTTTTGTTTTTTTTGCTAATTGAATTGCATTTTAAGACAGACAAAGCTCTTTGTAAAATGGGTTTATACGGAGAATACTAAAGACGAGAGCCGGTAATATTTCAATCACATGAGACAACTCAACTAAAGCTGGAAACGCATCGACAAACCTTTTCATGTTTCTGGTATCTTTCGTCAGAGCCAAGTAAATTTCCACTAAATAAAAACCATAATGAGGGCAGTGGTGGTAACTTGCGCGACTTTCGTGTCGGTAAGGTCACACTATTAGCATCAGCTAAAAAATCTGTTTTTGTTTTATAATCAAAATCAGTTTTTTCAGTAGAAGGTTACTACTAACCTTCTACTGAAAAAACTGATTTTGATTATATTATATTTGATATTCAATGATATAGATTTGATATCTGTACATTCTGGGGTACAAGCCCATACTATTTTTGGCCATCTTCTTTGCGTGATAATTTCAGTTGTGAAGGTGTAGCAGTAACGGCCGTGACTTACAAACTGGAAGTCAGGGGTTCGAACCCATATAGGTGCTTTACTTTGTGCGAATGATTTCATCACGTGCTCTCGAAACGGTGAACGAAAACATCGTGACAAAACCGACATGCCCTAGAACCAAAAAATCTATTACATGTAACATCTACGAACCCGCCCAGGGCCCGCGTGTTGGATAACGGCCCACTCTCACCGAGAAGAGTCCTATGTCCCAGCAGTGGGAACACTTTAGGCTGATTTTGCTTGAACCACAAAGACAAGCTACAATATAAACAGATTTTACGAAAGATGTTTCGTGAATTGACGAATATTTTGTAATACTAGTATACATTGCAGTAATAACAGGTTTTATTTCCATTCCATAAACAGCGAAGTCGCAAAGTTTTTGAAGCAAGGCTTGAATGGAATTACAGGCTCCGGCCGCGCGTATATTTCTTACTTTGTGGTATTAGCGCTGTCAGACTGCGTATTTATGATATCGCCTATTTTTTCTGCCGCTGAACGTACCTACCAACTATTAGCATATTAATACTTCCATCCATTTAACGAACACGGGTTAAGTAAGTAAACTATGTTGTATAGCATAACAATGAAAATTCGAATATTTTACTACAATGACTTGGCAAATTACCTACTAAATGTTATTATTTTTAATAAACTTATAAAATACAGGTGTGTAATTATGTGCGTAAGTTGTATTCAAAACTAACTTTGTAAGTTTCGTTTCGTTAAGCAATTCAAAACTTCACTCAATTCTAATGTTTCCTGTACATTGTTCTACGTGACCTAGTTCGGCTACAGGATATGTGCAGTAGCAAGTTTAAGGTGTGTCGCACTAGACGATGTTGGTCAGGTCCAGTGTTTGATGCTTGCAATAGATCTCACCGAATGGGAAAATGGACGTGGACAAGTTTTAAGCTGTAGTTGTTTTTATGATTAATGTAACTGTGCAGACTGTTGCGGTTCTGAGTTTGCGGTATTGCATTCTCAACAGCTCAGAATATTGGGGCGTTTCGTTGCATTCGATATCAAATAGTATTAATAGATGTTCGACGTAAAAATATACCCGTTTCATTAAGAAATTATTAAAAATAACTAAGCAAATATTGTGTTTTGGCTAACAAAGATTTACGAAATCCTGAGTTTTTTTTTTTTCTGTATACTTCCAATGTGTCTGTAACTTGAACATTACTGACGAATTGTGGATGTTACTGTACAAGTGTATAACCCTACCCAACCCTCTAAAAGAAAACAGTCGTGATGTTATGAAGAAATTTCCGCAATTTTTTCGCGCAATTGTCCTGTGTTGCGCACGAGAAATCACGCTAGCGTCGTTCGCGCAAGTGTCCCAGATCTATTATAGCCAGACAAAATCTATATAAATAAATAAAAAAGATCCTGACTGACTCATCATCGCCCAGCCCAAACCCTTGGACTTAGAAAGCTAAAATTTTGCACAGAGGTTTCCTTTATTATTTAAACAAGGAATGAGGAAGGATTTTTCGAAATTCAACCTCGAAGGGAGTTAAATAGGGGATGAAAGTTCTGCGCGGGTGAAGCCGCTGGCAAAAGCTAGTACAACATAACAATAATTTAGACAAGGCGATCCCGATAATGATAACTACCAGTAGGTAACCTACTTTTCATCCTAACTATTGCCAAAGTAAAACTTCTCAAAGGAAGTCTACATTTCGCTACCGCACTCAACTTGCTCCCGCGGTCACGGCAGTGGGTGACGCATGGCCGGCCCAGTCATTACTGCTCCCGTTAATCAATAACCCGGTGACACACGAAATCGCACCGCAGTGCACTCCGCAAAATTACACCATTGGTAATTACCAACACGACGAAGTGGCTTGCAATTGGCCAATCGACTCTCAAAGGACGATAATCGACCAATCAGAAAGCAATTTTCGTTTCGAGAAACGATTTTTTTGGTTCCTGCTGTAGGTACCTCGTATTTTGTTTTTCGATTTTTCAATCTTGTTTCATGTTTTCACTAGTCAGTTTTCTGGCTAACATTTTTAATGTAATAAACCGATCTCAAGTAAAAGGAATGTAATCTAATCTATCAGCCTGTAATGTCCCACTGCAGGACAAAGGCCCTCCCTTTCCCTTTTCCACACAATTCTGTCTTTCGCTGGCCTTTTATTAAAGGAGTCAAGCTCGTCCCGCCATTTTCGTCACGGCCGGCCGCAGTATCGTCGAGCAAAATCGTAAAAAATAACAATTGCGAACAAAACTCTAGTTAGGATATCGAGACAACGTTGAAAACGTACCTACAAATTCAACGATGGTGAATGGTCTTACTACATTTAAGCACTTCATTATAGTTTCTAATTCTTTTATAAGCATTTAAGTCCAAATGTCCCTACAACATCATTAGAACAAAATAAAAACTAAAGGTAGAAATAAAAGTGATCTGGTAATCCCAAAAACACAATGCCGAAACTGGCGAGTCCTAAACAAATACGTGGGAATGGCCTTGAACCGTCCATTAATTCCAAATGGACCCTCGGCATGGGACTAAACATTTGTTGAAGGGAATTAATTCCGTAAGGACTATCGAGTTTTTCTGTACCGAAGATAAAATAAATAAGCTGTTACGGATAGCAAATGTTTGGTACTTTAACAAAGTGAGAGCTCGACACTAAAAAAGATTGGATTTAAAATAAAACATTATTAGGTATGTACCTACGGAGGAGGGTGTGCACTCAAAGTCTAGTAAAATTCATGCGTATTCAATGAGATGGTGTGAATGACATTTACATGCTTGCAACAAAAGTTCTCTCAAAGGTTACACACACCAGTTAAGGCTCGTCATCTAAAGGTGAATTTGAAAAAACTGTATTAAAATTAATACGAACGCTCAAGAGTATTTGCAGATGTTTCTCTGAACGAAAACATTTCAAGTAGAATTAACACTTTGTGAGTTGGACTAACAATGAGTGATGGAACTGGGACGAAAAATGATTAGGGTTCAGGTGTCACCCAAATGTTTCAGGCTTGATTTTATATTTTTGTCGCGAAATTCAATAAGGCATTATGGACTTTATTAGATACTAGCTTTTACCAGCGGCTCCGCCCACATGGATGTCGGTTATCGCGGTAAAAAGTAGCCTATGTCCTTCTCCATATCCCAGGCTATATCTGTGCCAAATTTCATGACGATCGGTTTAGCGGTTTTGGCGTGAAAGCGTGACAGACAGACAGAGATACTTTCCCATTTATAATAATATTAGTAGGGATAGGGATAGTAGGGGGGCTTGTGGCTAAGTAACAATAGCTGCACGGGTCGATCGATCAGGTTAAGCTACGCTTGCCGCGGTTGGTCCGTGGATGGGTGACCATCTTTACATACCAAGACCCCTCCGTGCCTCGGAAAGCACGTTAAGCCTTTGGTCCCGGCTGTCATTTGTGGATCTTTGACAGTCGTTACGGGTCGTCAGAAGCCCGAAATTCTGACAACCAGTCTTACCAAGGGGTATCGTATTACCCAGTAACTGGGTTGTGGAGGTCAGGTAGGCAGTCGCTCCATACTGGTATTCAGCTGCATCCGGTTAGACTGGAAGCCGACCCCAACATAGTTGGGAAAAAGGCTAGGCAGATGATGAGGGATAGTAGGGATGAGTTACGGGTGTCGATATCGGGTCAGTACCTAGGAGCGCCAAAGGTGGACAAAAATCCGGGATTCAAAAACACGGTAAATATTCAATGGCCGAGTATTTTGCAGTTTTGTCTAATGACATCCCTATATTACATTATATTATTTTTTCGTACAATCTCTTGAGGACCCTTTCGCAGAACGATGGAATCTTCGTGTATTATTTTCCTCATACACTTCGAAAAACATTGAAGTCCTAGTAATATATTGGTTTAGGAGTGTGTACACACTGAACAAACCACGTCTATACAATTGCTTTATTTTTGTAAAGTGATTTTGGAATTATCACAGTTCCTCGAACGTTTAATTAGACGTGCTCAATAGAAGATTTAAATGGCGTCTTTAGAGTTTCTTGCACTCATTTCTATTAGATGCATCGTCCTCTTACCTCCCAGCCTGAGTTCAGCAGCTGCCTGTGCGCTGTCCAAGTCCCTCTCTGCAAAGCACTGGTACATCCCTCTATGAGCCCTGACGACCCCATGGACCCTTAACACCCGCTCACCGCCCCCCACTGGGACCCCATCGTGCAACCATCTAACCCGAGCGTCTCCACCTTCCACCGAGCAGTTGAAGGTCACCGAGCTTCCTGAGTTGGCTACCTGTGGGGGCATGAAAATTTTTTGATTAAAAGAATTGGCTTAGTAAAAAAAACAATAAACGTCAACATTTTTATAAAGACAACTTTTTTCCAAAAACAGAGAACCGATTTCAGCAGGTATTTTGTTCAAGCACGCATCACGATCTGATTACACAAAGCTTTTACGAAATGGTAGCCAACATTAAACACGTATTGTTTGTTTAGTTCTGAAACAAAATATTTGAAATACAGCTTGCGCTGTTTTGAATATTTAGGTCAAACCAATAGTCCACGCCCATGGTCCAGGTGACCAAAAAGAGACGAATTATCCCAATAATCGCTACTCGTAGAACTTGATAAACAAGCGACAAATACGACCGAGTCGACTCAAGACGATCCTTCCAGTTCTTCTCATGAATTATTCAAGAGGACATTTTTTTTTTTTTTTTTTTTTTTTTTTTTTTTTTCACCTACACACAACACACCAACATCACCTAGTGACTACGTCACGCCGCGTGTCGGCTCAAACTGGATCATTAGGGCTGCTAGCAATGGTTGGGACACCTACAAGTCTCTGATCCAATGTGTTGGGTTTTCAATTACGTTTAGTATTTGTTCGGAATTTATTTGCTCAAAATGAATGAATTGGGTGAGAAATGAGACGTTTAAGTTTAGCATTTGGGTATGCAATGGTAACAAAAAGGCATGGTTGTCATCTTGCTATCTGATGAGAAGGTAGTTGTCGCTTGCTTGAATTAATCATACAAGCCTTAACTACGTACCTATTACTGTTTTCATTGCCATTTGATTACCAAAGGTTCAGTTTCACATATTTGATTGCAATAATTGTATACCTATTTACACCATCCTTTTGATGTAATCCCTTTCACATTACAACTTCTTCGGGCTCGAGAGACGGTGACACATGCCCTGTCGGAAGCTAGACAGCAATAAGGAAGTGATAGGGCGGTCTATTGATAGTTGAGAATGCTTACAAACGGCTTATATCGATGACATGTCCGGCACAGCGACAACCCTGTGACAAGGGATAGCTAGGAACGCTGTTGAACATAGTACGTGAATAATTTATTGTTATGGTCAAAGATATGTACGTTACGTACTCTAGGGGAATACCTATGTAAATAAAATATCAGGCTGTGGTGAAATATTCATTACCTGATTTTGCCAAAATCAAAAAAGAGAAAATAGTTATGTTCTAAAATAATTTTCAAACTAGCGCCCCGTCCCTGCATCGCACATGTGGAAACTTAGATATTTCTGTGCTCTATTTAAGTTAGATTGTACTACATTGTTTCATACAAAAGTTTTTGAAATAAATGCTCTAAAAAAATGATGAAACCTACATCAAAATTCATTGAGTAGGTTAGAAAATCTAAGCGGTCATATCGACAAACACGAAAAGCGACTTTGTTTTAATCTATTAATTCTATACTAATATTATAAATCGGTAAAGTTTGTGAGGTTGTAGGGGGTAATCTCTAGATCTACCAAACCGATTTTGAAAATTATTTTACCAATAGAAAGCCGCGTTATTTGTGAGTGTTATAGGCTATATATTAACCCGAAGAATGAAAATACTTTTTTGTGGTAGTCGGATTTGCAAAGTAAGTCGGAGAAAAAACGGTCGAACGAAAAAAAATTGGAATCCCACCCGTGCGAAGCCGGGACAGGAAGCTAGTACTCTATAGAGGAGTAATAGGTAAACAACAGATTGTTGACAAAAGTCAGATATACTTTTTGTTCACAGTATTATTATGTTTCCAAAGAATAGTAAATCTTAGTCCACAACAAATCAAGAGACTTGGTTCTAAATTCATTAATTTCGCGTTTCAAGATCGAGCTACTTGCAAACTTCTGATCTAAGGATAAACTAATGAAAACACTTTTGTTCAGTTCTTAATCAAATTATGTACAAGCAATATTTACTTGTGAATTAAATTACGCGAATCAAGCTTGCTTTATTAAATTTGATGGGCTGGATCTCAAAATTAATTAAAAACCAGAATAAGCGTTTTATGTCTGAAACAATAGATGTCTGTCTGTTGTCAAGGCCATTTGAAGATACAAGACTGATTTATTTTTCATGTAATTAATTAGTTGTCGAAGTGATCAACGTACAGAAAAACTCTACTACGAGATAAAATGCGATTATCACTGGCTAAAAAATAAAGCAAAGAGCGATTGATAAGTTAAAAATTCTGATTTTAATTAATTTAATAAAATATTACTGCAGTAGTAAACATGTGGTAAATTTTTATAGATCTCAATTTTAAATTATAATGAAATATAAAATTTTGCTGCAGTGTTCGAAAACTCAATGTCATTTGTTCAGTTCCATTGTAAGCAATCGTTGAATGTTCAAGCTACCAGATAAAAAAAAATTTTTTCATTCAAAACATTTCCTAGAAAATGTGAAATAGACGAGTAGAGCGTGTCATTGAATTTCAGTGCAATGCAACTAACGCAGTCGTCCAGAACGAAACATTGAAACAGTTAAAATATTCCGTATTTTTACATGAAACAGAGGATTTTTCGCTACTATAGTCTCCAAGTTTGCATTTCAGCTAACAAATTTATCACGAAATTTGATTCATTCGTAGGGTTTGTGATTTTGGTAACTTGTGAACGGCCAAAGTCAAAATATTCGACTTTTGCCCACGGTGATGTCTATGGCCAACTATGGCTTGATATAATAAACCTTTTGTCAAGCTGCCGCAAATGTTGTATCTCCCACATAACAAATACATAAGCTTGAAATGATTACATAATATAAGCAATACATTCAAAAAGGTGTTGAAACGGAAAATTCTATTATTTTACGCTCTCTAAATAAAGTGTTCAAATAAGATCACACGTGGTGCGATCCGAAGCAGCATGATTTATGAGGATAAATCCGGCTAACGAGATCAGTGTAATTTTTACAAAATTCCGGTTGAAGTTGCACTGAACTCGTTATATTATATTAGTTTTTGTCCGGAAGTCTGAGCTCAGACACCAGATCACAAACAGACATAATCAGCCTATAATGTTTCCACTGCTGAGACACAGGAATTATCTTTTGGCTGTAATAAACCATTCGGGCCTAGTGCGGATTGCTAGAATTCACATGTCTTTGAATTTTTGTTTCTAGGATATTTCAGTTTCCTGACAATGTCTTCCTGCACTTTCCTTCGTTTTGGAAGCTGTAGTGTGCTGCTGTGTGCTGTAGTAACGCGCCTGACTAGATTCTAACGGAACCACGACCTTCAGCTGGTGAGTCAGGGCCTTTACCACCGGGCCACCACTGCTCTATCCGTCCAGTTCTAGACATCATAATTATGCCATTATTTTAATTACGACGTATTGAATTAAAATCACGTTTTGAACCATGTGCTGCTATTAACGTGGTGTTCTTCTATTAACGAGGCGCAAAGTGCGCCTAAAGAAGTACTTCGCTTCTTTAGGTGAACGAAACTGAACCGTCACGATTTGGGAAGTGACGCTGAATTGGAAATACTCGTCTCTGAATTGCGAAAACTTGGCTCCATTCATAAGTATCCACTGCCATCGTGTAGTAGCACCATCATTTTAGCCTGACGTTTGGCAACCAAAATTTTTCATAGCTTTTGGTATTAGTAGACGCAAAGGAAAGCCAAATTTCCGTTCAATTGGAAACCAAGACATGGCAGCACAAACAGACAGTCCCGCTAACACAACGACCTCGCCCCATCTTGTCTATATTCGATGAGCGCACCGCTAGGATCACATCGCGCGATGTGTCTCGTCGCTCTGTGATCTGAATACTTATTTTTCAATTTTTGCAACGTCACCCGCCGCTGACGGGAATTTAGCCGCTCTTCCAAATACTGATGTTGGGACGTTCGGGACAATTGTGTTTTCTGTTAGCCCTCTTTATGTAATAAAAGAAAATGTTGGAAGGTTATTCTTGGCCTGAAACGTAAGCTGTTTATTCTGTGTCAAGTTCGGAATAATGCGATCGAGTTGTGCATATTGGTCACATTCAGTTGTACGAAGATAACGTTTGAATGTTGTATTTAAATTACGAGTACAAAATAATTGGATGTCAGTAGACTTTTAAAATATTAAGATGCGGAAATAAAAACGATTAAGTTAGTGTTATCCATACTATGATTCAATAAAAAAGTAACATTTCATATTAATTTGTCATACAAAAGTTTACTTTATTAAAAGCTTTTATCCTTTATTAACAAAAAAAAGGAGTTACATGAGATCTTCAGTCTTGGCTAACTCTTAGACCTGAACTATTTATTTATTTATTCATTTAATTGCGTTCTATTTGGTAAAAAAAAAGATTTTAACACAAGGCTTAGAGCTAAGAGCCATTATAGACTCTGTTAGGGCACAGCAAAAGGTATTATATGATCTATTACTTAAAAATACAAAAATCATCATCATCATTTCATCCGAAAGACGTCCACTGCTGGACATATGCCTCACCCAACCTGGGGGGCTTGCCATAATCGCCACGCTTGGCAAGCGGGATGGCGATCGCAGTATGGTGGTAAAATGCATAGAGAACGCTGCTGCCCATTCTCTAGTAAGTCCCTTAGTCGCCTCCTACGACACCCACGGGAAGAGATGGGATGAGGCTATTCTTTACGTCCGGCACCACACGGTACCTTTACGTCCGTTAAAAAATAGTAACTAAAAATTTGAAAAAGGAAAATAAAAATAAGTAAACTGAGTACATAATATTAATATAAAAGTTAGTAACATAGATAATAGTTGTACAGCTATTTTAATAAATTATTACAAACACTTATTCAATAAGAGATAATTTTTGTTTTAGATTATAAATTAAATATTACTAAAGAAATATTCATTGTATTACAATTTGAGACAATTAACATTTTATAAATTACATAGTGTAGATATATGTCATGCAATGCTTAACTAAATAATCTTCTTGAAATAAAATTATACAACTAAAAATATATAACTTAAAACAGAAAATACTTATTCTATGTCTAGATTTTGGATGTGTTTATTGCAACTATGTTTTATCATTCAAGTATTCATTAATATTAAAATAACTCTTGGTCATCAGAAATCATTATAATTTATTAATAAATATGTTGGATTTATTTATATTTCTTAATTTTTTCTGGTAACTTATTATATATTTTTATCGACATGACATAGGTACTAGAAGAGTGTATTTTTAATCGGGGTGTAGGCATGTTTAATCTATTTTTATGCCTTAAAGTAAATTTGGTTTGTAGGTCTTCTCTTTTTGTGTAAAATTCCGGGTATCTACGTACAAATTTACAGAGTTCAAAAATATAGATGCACGGTAGGGTTACAACTTTCAATTCTTGGAAGTAGGGTTGTAAGCCCCACTTCCAAGAATTGAAAATGTAGCTATCCGTTTGTACAAGATTTACTGAAATTCTAATGAGTTTTTTTTGTAGGGTGCGTAGTGTAGGTGCATCTGTACTGTTACCCCATGATATGACACCGTATTTAAGCCATGCATAGGCATTTATGCATAATAAGTTACCAACGCAGTATTAATGTCTGTTGTTTTTTTTATTTCCCATAGCCCGCGTATGAGAATTTTGATAATTTTGCTTTTAACTTTTGGATATGCGCCTTCCAATTTATGTGTGTGTTTATGTCTAGGCCCAATAGGGTGAAATTATTTACAATTTCGAACTTATAATTTCCAAAACTGAAAACTGTTACATGTATTTTTTTGTTGTGGTGGTATGCCATTATTTTTGTCTTGTTAAAGTTAATTTCTAGGTTTATGTTCCGTCATCCAATGTGTTGTAGCGTTAAGTATTGAATTTAGTTTGTTGTTAAGGTTGATATTAGTGTCACATGAGGCAAGAATGGATATGTCACCTGCAAACAAAACACAAGGTTCACTGATATGCTTCGGGAGGTCATTTATGTATACTAAGAATAGAAAGCAGCTATTACACTGCCCTGTGGGATTGAAGCGGTGATTGGCATATCTTTGGATCAGAAAAATTATATTTCGTTAGTTTTTGTTTAAAAAATCTAATTCCGCTAATTGCTCTCTATGCTGTAAATATGATGCGAACCATTCATGATATTTACCACCGATCCTTATGCCATATAATTTATTCAATAAAATGTTGAATTGTACTTTGCCGTTAGCTTTTGTCATATCAAGCAGTAATCCTATTGCATACTTTTTGGAGTTGATGATATTGAGGGCTTCTTGAATGTATTTATAGACGGACAGGATAGTGAATCGGTTTTTTCTAAAGCCATTTTGAAAGTTGTTAAATATATTGTATTTTTCACAAAAAGCGTAGACACGGTTGCACATGGCTTTTTCAAATATTTTTGATGCTGTTAGCAGGAGAGCTATGGGGCGGTAGTTATTGGGGTCAGTTTTTCCATTATTCTTGTGTATAGGCTTTATAAGGGCCGTTTTCAAGAGTTTGGGAAAAACTCCTTCTTCGAAAGATTGGTTTACCAGTTTTTATAACGGAAAAGTTAATTAATTTGCACATTTTCTCAATAATGTAGGTACGAGTTCGTCGACGCCATAGCTCGACATGTTTTTTAAGTTTTTATTAATGCATTCACCTCGTAAGGATCAGCTGGATTCAGAAAGATCGAGTTCTCTGTTGACATTATGAGTGTTCCTTTCGGTATACTGCCAGATGGGCTCGCGTTAGTTTTCCCAATAGACGGAAATAAATTATTAAAGATATTAGCTACCTCTTTGGGCGCTGAAGTCATATTATTATTGTTTTTTTGTAGAGTTATATTCTGTTTTCTACTTCTCATCTTTTGTTTGTTCGTTCATTTATTATTTCCCACATTGTTTTAACTTTGTTGGTTGACTTTAGCATTTTATGTTTAAAGTGTTGTTTTTTTGCTGTAACTTCTGTTTTATTTAATATTTTTTCATATTTCTTGTAATATTTTGTTAATATGGGGTGTTTTGTTTTGGTAATTAGTATCTTCAAAGTCTATTATTTTTGCAGGAGTTTTTTATACCCTTTGAGAGCCAGTATTTATTGTAATTCGTTTTGAATTGTTTTTTTTTGTAATGGAATACATTTTAGAATGCTAATTAGAATGTCGTTAAAAGCTTCATAGTTTTCATTAATATTTTGTTCAGTCGTAATTATATCATTCCAGTTTATTTCTTGTAATCTAGTTTAAAAAATAAGATTGACGTGTAAAAGTGTTAGTACAATCCTACTTTCAGAAATATAATCAAGTTTCGTTTATCAGAAGTCCTAGTTAAAAATATTTTACGTCCTCACCTGTAACTGCGGATGCACACTGACAACCAGCCTGGACCTGACCCTCAGCCTGGCGTCTCTCCTCTGTTCGCCAAACTGGTTGTGCGCCCTGCAGGTCCACACGCCCCCGTCAGACAGCTGCGCGCGCCTGATGATCAGCACCTGCTCTGACACCGAGATCCTGATGCTGTTGGAGACAGGGCTCAGGCGGCCGTTGGAGTGGCGGAACCAGCTAGAAATGGAAAAGTTTAAGCACGGGGCTTACTGAAACCTATTTGAAATAAAATGTTTGTTATCTAATAGGAAGACATAGACAAAGGTTGATAGGCCTATCCAATGTTTTATTAAAGTTAGTTTGTTTGTACATAGTGAAACAATTCCAAAATAATTAGGTACTCGTAGGGTATACTATTTACAGTAAAAACCACAGAACCAACTCAGATATTTGGATCTGTGGTTTTTACGTCAAATGGTACAATAATTACTAGCGTAGGTATATGTAATAGAATTGTCATGTAAAGTAAAAATATTATGTAGATCAATAGCAATTTGAAAACAACCTGAGACTGAAAAGTTTATAAGTTTCTATTACGATAGACATGTGAAACATCCAATCTATGTAGTACGCTACTCCATGAGCTGGATTTTTTCCAGCTCCGTCGAATTGACCGTATTTTAAAAACGTATTTATTCTGGGCGTTTGGATGGCCTGCCTAAACATCTGGCCCGCAATAATGGGAACGATGCCAAGAGGGCTTCCCATTGTTACTATCCATCACTAAAGTTCATGCATAATGCACTTTCATTCTCTATATGTTTTTGGGCAAACGAATTTTTTTAGTACGTACAGCTTTCTCACCAGTACCAAAATGTAGGCATCAGTGGGACCAACTTTCAGGCATATGTAAACTCGCATTAGGTACAACTATTACGTGGACAGGGAGTTTAGATGTAATCTGACTAAGTACCTGTATGTGGGTGGTGGACTTCCAATCGCACAGCACACTAATCGAATGTCACCACCTTGAGGCACCATTTCATCTTCAGATACTGTCAACATTCTCGGCGCCATAGTTGATGATGCGTCTGCAAGAAATCTTCTATTAGTTATGCCTTCTAGTAGTCTCTTTAAAGAAAAGTAGGTCGTTACTTACATAGTCCCCCTAGTATAAGGGATAATAATCTAAGATAACTAATCAGCTGCTCTATATATTTATGTTAGCAAAACTCGACCAAATATAGGGATTAGCAGATTTTTATTTTCGTGATTTTCAGGTTGATTCCATGGTAGAAGTTCTTTATAATGATGAATTCAACGACCCCTTTTTTTGGGTGGGAAATCATCAACTGACTTCTCCTGCTCTGGGCGGAGCGGGAGGGCGTGTCAAAGTTTTACTGTCTAAAGCCCACCCGTGTTCCTTCAGATCCCTGTTCCAGGTTAACTCTTTCGAACAAATTCGTGACCCTGGTAGGATTCAATGACCCCTTAAGAGGCATTCAATTATTTATAATAGGTCTTTACCTATGAAATTGCCGTTTTGTATGAAAAAATTTAAACGAATTTTTTTCATGAATTTTTTATTTGTATTAATCGAAGTAATCACCCATGCAATCAATGCATCTTTGCCATCGCAGTGGCAGTTTATTGATGCCCTTCTTAAAGAAATCAGCTGGACGGGAGGCAACAAATTCTTCAAAGGCATTTTGTACTGCCTCTCGGGTATTAAATTTTTTTCCCGCCAAGAAGTTATCCAAATTCTGGAAAAAGTAGTAGTCTGTAGGCGCAAGGTCTGGTGAGTAGGGCGGATGACGGAGAGCTTCCAACCCCAGTTCTTGCAACTTGGAGACCGTCTGCTGTGCAGTATGAGGTCGCGCGTTGTCGTGCAGGAGCAGCGGAGACGAGCGATTGACCAATGCTGGTTGGAGATGCGCCAGCTTCTCCATCATTGTGTTCAGTTCTTCACAGTACACATCTGCAGTAATGCTCACCCCGTTTGGTAAGAAGCTGTGATGAATCACACCGGCGCTAGACCACCAAACAGTGACCATCACTTTTCTAGGGGTAAGTTTTCGTTTAGGGCATTGTTTAGGTGCTGAACCAGGATCCAACCAACTTGCTGAGCGCTTACGGTTATCAAACAGAATCCATTTTTCATCGCAGGTAACAATGCGGTTCAAAATTCCTTCATTTGTGTGTCTGTTGAGCAGTGCAAGGCACGTCTCGACGCGTACTTCGCGCTGGCGATCATTGAGTTCGTGGGGCACCCATTTGTCAAGCTTTTTTACGTTGCCAATTTGACGCAAATGGACCAATATTGTTTTGACGCTAACGTCGAAAGCTGCTGCTAATTCAGCCGTAGATTGTGTATCATCAGCTTCCACAATCGCCTTTAATTCGTCATTGTCGACCAAAGTCTTCGGACGACCGCGAGGTTCATTTTTCAGGTCGAAATTTCCAGAACGGAAGCGAGCAAACCAATAACAGGTGGTGCGTTGGTTTGTAGTGTTAGCTCCGTAAACGTCGTTGATGTTGCGTGCCGCTTGTGCCGCGTTGCTGCCACGACGGTACTCATATTCCATAATTACTCGAATTTTTAACGTATCCATGATGACGAAAAAGATTGAAATGCGATGAAAATGTAACACTAATCAATAAAGAAATGACTACTTTTAGAAAAAAAAAATCCATGTTTTTAAAATAAAATTAATTTGAAATTAGAATTCTTAGCCAAACAAAAATTATTTTGATTTGAAATGGCCAGTACTGCAGAACGGCAATTTCATAGGTAAAGACCTAATATTAATTACACTTTCTTTTAAAATATAGGTACTAACGGGAAACAACGACCAGAGCAGGTGAACTGCGCCTCTTGTCCCCCGTTAGCGCGTGCTGAGCCTCACAGGAGTACGAGCTGCCATCATCAGGGCGAGCGTCGCGGACCACCAGGATGTCGCTGCGGCTGCCTCCCACTATGTAGCGACCACCTGGAACAAGACAAAGGTGTTAGAAATATTCACACCTTCACACATTCACGATACTGTGTTAAAAGTAGTGATACGTATAAAATATTTGTGGTTTCGTGACGAGAATTTTCTCTCCTATTTCTAGGAGACTAGGTGTCTAAAGATTGGTCTACAATGGAAAAGTATTCGAAGTAATTTGAACTAATTTCTACTTGCCTACCCATGCTAAATACAAGTTGATAAGTACAAGCCATATAATATTAGTTTAAGTTTTTGAGATACTTGACAGTTTCCGAATTTAATGATTCTACCCTCAATAAAGTTGATAATGTTGACATTATATTTACTTAGTTGGCATCAAATGTTTCAAATATGGTGTTTTAGTGTTGTGCTCTGTAATATTAAGTGACAAAAGTATTAAAAGTGAAAAAATATTATATTTTATGGCAAAATGTCTCGAAAATGTGTGAATGACCCCGACAATTTTGTTATATTTGTGATGAAGCAAAGGTGTTCCATACCGACTACAATAAAAAAAGCATGTTCTTACTATTTTAACGAAAACATCAGGATAAAAGCTAGGGTTCCACATTTCTGTTGCAATCCGTGTGCTACAGGTTTGAGAAATTGGCCGACTGGCAAAAAGACATCATTTCGGTTTGCAGTGCCAATGCAGTGGCGAGAATCGACTAGGTAATCATGCAACTGATTCTTATTTCTGCCTGACAATTCATGTATTTGGAAAAGGCAAGGGTGTTTCTAAAAAAAGAAGAAGCCTTATTGTAACCAAATCTACCATTTCGGCTACTCGTCCTCTACCACACAGCGATCTTCACTCGATTCACATTGGAACGTTTCAATGTTGGCGGATTATTGCTGGACTGTTTTTCGAGATGTTACGGAAGCAGAATACAAGAGGGCCGCGAAAAACCACGTCGCAATTCTACTGATGATTGTAAAAACATAACAATTTCTGTAGATTTTTGCAAAAATAGTTTTTTTTTTCGAAAAAAGCTAAACTAATTTTCATAAATATTAATTGTTTCGAGTAGAATACGGAATTTCGACGCACAAACTATTAATAAATGCTAATATGATGCTACAAAATTGCGATGCACGTTACTGCGAAAGACTGTCTCTGCGAAGCCACTACACTTCGATACACGTTACCGCGATAGATCTTCATTGCAATACTACTTGATTTCTTGGATAGAGAGGCGCCTTGGAATCCTAACCTTCCGCCTGACGCAGGTCCTCACCGGACACGGCTGTTTCAAGAAGTTCCTGTTTTGCATAAGGCGGAAGGAAACTTTTTTACGTTTTTACTGCATAGATCGCCCTGAGGACACGGTGGAGCATACGGTAGAGGTCTGCCCGGCTTGGGCGGAGCAACGCCGTGTCCTTGTGGAGGCGATCGGCGGCGGCGATCTCTCGCGTCCGGCCCTAGTCCAGGCCATGGTATGCAGCGATAGTGCATTGGTAGCCGTCACTTCTTTCTGCGAAGCAGTGGTGCTTGCGAAAAGGAAGGTGGAGCACGTGAGGGAGAGGTAGTATATGCGCCGCACGGCCCTAGTCGCCGCAGGAGATGCCCTGTGCATCGGGAATCCCAGGCTGATTCCCGGCCACCGTAGGCGCGGGCTTGCGGATGGCGAGTAATGGATAGCTCGCTGTCCTGTAAGGACCAAGCTCGGGTCGACGGCGCGTTGTGTTCCACGCGCGCCTCTAAGAGATGTCAACACCAACTGGTGGGATCCACAAGGGCCGATGCCTGCCAGGGGTGCGGGTTATTCGAAAGAGATACTGTGGCCCCTGGCACACAGGCAACTGAAGGAACACGGGTGGGTTTTAGTCAGTAAAAGTCTGACACGCCCTCTTGCTCCACTGAGAGCAGTTGAAGTTATTTGATGAGTATCGCAGTGAAAGTCTATCGCGGTAACGTGCATCGAAGTGTAGTGGCTTCGCAGAGACGGTCTTTCGCAGTAACGTGCAACGCAATTTTGTAGCATCGTATTAGCATTTATCGATATTTTGTGCGTCAAAATTCCGTATTCTACTCGATTATTTTTGTATTCAGTACGTTAAAATAAAGTCAAAATTTTGTAGACCAGTGTATCAGACAGTAGTATCTTTATTTGCCACCTTTACAGTAGAAATAAGCAATTTGGAGTGTTCTTAATATTTTCTTTCAGCTTTCTATGTCTGTTAACGTTAATGGTCAGATAGATACTGTATAAGTAGTAGTGACTCCACGAGCATGTCCTTAGCTGCGTCAGAAATCTATAATAAAATCTTTTGTCATTCCGACCGACAACTGCACCAAAAGGCTAGTGCTACCACTGATCCCCATGGATACATGAGAGGACTATCGTAAACTACTTGTACCAGTAACAACGGTCAATGTAACGTTCAGGTCAAAGCACGGCTGAACACACAAACAAGCTTTCTACTTGATTGAGCTGCAGCTTTCCCATTCGATACATCCATCAACCACCTACTAGGAAGTTGAAGTGACATAGACTAGGGGGTGGGGAAGGGGAGTACTAATAACGAGCTTCGTTCAGAAGTCCTACTTAACTGCAGATGAACACCTTACTTGAAAGTTAGAATAACAAAAATACTTAAGGCAAATATAGGTACTAACTGTAAATCTCAAACTTTGACTTTGATTATTTCCTATCTTAAGTCATCAGGGGAATTTATTGCATCTATATTCGTCTTTCAACGTTTATTTTTAATCTCGTTCACTATCTATGTAGTTTCCACTTCCTATGTATGAATTTGTGTTTATAGGATGGTGCTTCTGAAATCATTTTATGTGTCGAGATAGTGAAACGCTCATGACTTTGAAATTAGAAGACAACTTCGATCGAGTGCACTTACCCATTTATAGCGCGGGGGTGACACCATTTGACCGACACGACGTACTCTTTGTGTTGGACAGTCGAAGCGAAAAGTGACATCATAGAAATTGTGTAGCTTTGCAAGCCACACAGACAAAAGAATTGGAAAAGCTATTTGAAAGCTGAAAAGTTGAACGTGTTTCTATTTTTCTGTGTTGATAGAATTCAAAACAACTGTTTTGTACTTTACATTTTGCTATTACTCATTCAGAATCTAGTAAATCTGCTTATAATAGGTCTTTACCTATGAAATTGCCGTTTTGTATGAAAAAATTTAAACGAATTTTTTTCATGAATTTTTTATTTGTATTAATCGAAGTAATCACCCATGCAATCAATGCATCTTTGCCATCGCAGTGGCAGTTTATTGATGCCCTTCTTAAAGAAATCAGCTGGACGGGAGGCAACAAATTCTTCAAAGGCATTTTGTACTGCCTCTCGGGTATTAAATTTTTTTCCCGCCAAGAAGTTATCCAAATTCTGGAAAAAGTAGTAGTCTGTAGGCGCAAGGTCTGGTGAGTAGGGCGGATGACGGAGAGCTTCCAATCCCAGTTCTTGCAACTTGGAGACCGTCTGCTGTGCAGTATGAGGTCGCGCGTTGTCGTGCAGGAGCAGCGGAGACGAGCGATTGACCAATGCTGGTTGGAGATGCGCCAGCTTCTCCATCATTGTGTTCAGTTCTTCACAGTACACATCTGCAGTAATGCTCACCCCGTTTGGTAAGAAGCTGTGATGAATCACACCGGCGCTAGACCACCAAACAGTGACCATCACTTTTCTAGGGGTAAGTTTTCGTTTAGGGCATTGTTTAGGTGCTGAACCAGGATCCAACCAACTTGCTGAGCGCTTACGATTATCAAACAGAATCCATTTTTCATCGCAGGTAACAATGCGGTTCAAAATTCCTTCATTTGTGTGTCTGTTGAGCAGTGCAAGGCACGTCTCGACGCGTACTTCGCGCTGGCGATCATTGAGTTCGTGGGGCACCCATTTGTCAAGCTTTTTTACCTTGCCAATTTGACGCAAATGGACCAATATTGTTTTGACGCTAACGTCGAAAGCTGCTGCTAATTCAGCCGTAGATTGTGTATCATCAGCTTCCACAATCGCCTTTAATTCGTCATTGTCGACCAAAGTCTTCGGACGACCGCGAGGTTCATTTTTCAGGTCGAAATTTCCAGAACGGAAGCGAGCAAACCAATAACAGGTGGTGCGTTGGTTTGTAGTGTTAGCTCCGTAAACGTCGTTGATGTTGCGTGCCGCTTGTGCCGCGTTGCTGCCACGACGGTACTCATATTCCATAATTACTCGAATTTTTAACGTATCCATGATGACGAAAAAGATTGAAATGCGATGAAAATGTAACACTAATCAATAAAGAAATGACTACTTTTAGAAAAAAAAATCCATGTTTTTAAAATAAAATTAATTTGAAATTAGAATTCTTAGCCAAACAAAAATTATTTTGATTTGAAATGGCCAGTACTGCAGAACGGCAATTTCATAGGTAAAGACCTTATTAGTGTGAACAGTTAAAATAAGGTTTTAATTTTCCAAAGTGCATTAGTAATTATTCTAGCATCCTAAATACACCCGAAAATTAATTAGCAGTAAACTCTTCAACACGTTCGCATAACCTTTCCTCCCGTTCAAAACGCTTGCGTGTGGAAGCGTACCGACGACGTCGGCAGCGTCTCGCCGGTCGTCACCGTTTACGATCAGATAACTTTCAAGCGGGAGTTTTTCAATGAATTCTAAATGCGCGACTACCTCGGGATCCCCTTCGCGCTCCAGCGCTTTGTTTCACGATTGTCGACTGTTAACTGATCCAGTCGATACTATTGTTACTTTGTTTGAGTTTTAAGCGTGTTTGCTTATAAATGTAAGAGGTAGGAGGGTGATTATATAAAGGATCTACGTCACATTCTTAAGAAAATAAGAAATGTTATTTTTGGGTTACAGGCAAATTGAGTTAACTTATGGAAACACGACAGATACAAATAATTTTCTGCTAGACGTGTTAATTCCTGAAGTGCAGATAAACCAAAATTACATAAATAGGTATCACTTGAAATCATTGAAATAACATCTATTTGTCAAATTGAAATTCTACCGTTTAAGTTGATTTTCGCTTATTTCACATTTTAATAATTTTCGTAGCATCAAAATAATATTATGTTATCCAATGATAACAATCACTACAACATTGAAAAATAATTGCGTCGTTTGCTTTCAGGAGTAACATACAGTTGAGTTGGTGCCTACCTTGTGACGTCACAGTACATGTAGCCTTACCCGTCGGCGCGGAACAGTATAACGAAGTTTTAATTAACGCCCTTTTGAGTCCTTTGTGCCAAAATATTGTCGATTGTCAACTCAATGAAATAAACTTACGAATACAGTAAAAAATGACAGAATATTTTAATTATTTTCACAATGGGATTTCTGCACTATAAAACGTAGGTACTTTATTAGGCGAAGTTAAGTACTTCAGAAATATAAAATCTGGGAATGTCGATAGAGTAGAAATCACGACGTAAGTAGTAACACTATTAGCTGATGTTTTATTCTAGTTAAAAAAAAACTTTTTCAAATTTGCGAGATAGTTTCAGTTTTGAAGGAGTAGTAGTAACGGCCGTGACTTACGAACTGTAGGTCAGGAGTTCGAACCCAGATAGGTGCTTTACTTTGTGGCAATTATTTCATCAGCATTGGTCTCAAAACGGTGATGGAAAATATCTTGAGGACACTGGCATGTCCATGAATCAAAAGTTCGAAGACATGTGACATCTACCAACCCGCACTGGGCCCGCGTGGTGGATTATGGCCCACTCCCTTTCACCAACCCTGTGTCTCAACAGTGTGAACATTGTAGACCAATTATGCGTACAATTTTAAGAATGATTAAAACGATATTTTTTTAAAGGGAAACCAAGAACCGTGGAGATAATAATATTCACGGTATCTGACACCACTGTTAAAATTACTTTCTTGAATACTAAAAGAAAATCATGAATATCAATTTATTATTTAAATTGGATTCTTTTGAAGAAATTTAATTTACCAGAGACAGAAATGGGCCATGAACAACAAGAGAACTCACTCTTGAATAAAATAAGAAAGACTCTGATTTACTTTTAATTTCGTTTGGAAACTTGTTAAATTACTTTTAAGAGTAATTTATGGTAAAATTTGTAAAGTAGGTATCTGTCTCTGAAGACAATGTCGGCGATGTAGGATTAAAATGTATCTGTCATTTATCTTTCATGACCGTTGTTGAGTTAAAACCCAAGTTATTTCGGATTTAATTAAATAATGAAATATTTTAAGACAAAGTTCTAAATACAATGAAAAGATAGAAGTGTCATGTGCCCGTGACACATGCAACAAACCCACGGATTGTTTGCATACTTCAAAAAACAAAAGAAAACAACAGTTTCCCAAAAACACAACAAGGTAGCTCAACTCACCCGATAACAAATGAACAGCGACACAACCATATCGGTGGTACTCGGGCATTTTTCTTTTCCCTTAAGGAGCGTATAAAAATGCAAAAGGCTCTTAAAGACAAGAACCTCGTCCAGAAATTAACTGATCCTTTATCGCAGCCTTAACTTGTTTGATGTCGGTTTTATGGACGTTACGTCATTCAAATAACCATAAAAGTGAATGCCGGAGCTGTTAAATGAATGTACCTATATGTTACAGTCAAACTCTTTATCGGTCCTAAGTAGTTTTAGCTGGTTTTGATGTTTAGACCTTACTGTTATAAAGTTAAAGTGTTTTCCGTTTTTGTATTAAAAATCAATTTTGCATAGAATACTTTAGTCAAACTTAATCTGAAATCATTATAATATTAATTGTTTTAAAAGGGTAACAAAAAACTATCTACCAAACTTGGTTTCTAAGCACATAAAGAGTTTTGATTGATATTTGCTGACAAAAGTGGTTTTCACGGATTAAAAATTTTGACTGTGACATTTATATTATAGTTGGAGGCGTGCGAGTTCGTTCAGCTGATGGATGGGCGAGATAAGCTGGAGGAACGTCGCAGGTCGATAAGAGTCGGTAAAAATCTACACTTAAAGCAAAATGTGGCCTTTTTAATTTGAGTTATGATAAGTGAGTTTATGGTGGAAAGGGAAATATTTTCTGATGTTTCTTATGCAGGTTTTTATGAGATAAAATATTTTGTTTTTGAACATGATCATAAAATTGTTTTGAATATATGATTCGATAGTTTATTATGAAGTGTTAATTAGTTTGTTTTACAAATAAGACAATTCCATACTTATTAAGTATTTAATTTAATATATAGGTAAGAATGTGACGAAAATTATAAAATAAAATACAATGAGCACCTGATAGTTATAAAAGTGTTAATCTTGACAAACTCAAAACACTGTAAGTTTTAAACGTAAGTGTAGCTTTTTTTATAATTTCCGCTTTGTTGCTCTAAGGCCTGGCTTCCTTAACGGAAACATATTTGCATGACAATCCGTAAGTATTATTCTAAAGTTGCTGCCGGGAGCATCTGAGTAGCAATACATGTAAAATACATTAGCTGTTTATTTTCCGGAAAGCAGTAAAACTCAGCTGAGCGAACAGAGCGAACTGAGCGAGCTAAACTAAATGACGCTTGTGCTAAATGTGCACGCTCATGATGTATTGCCAAGTTTACACCACTCGTCTCACAGTCGCGAAATTAATGTGACCTTAATTTAGGTTCTTCAATGGTTACCTCATTTGAGAAAGTTACATTTTTAACCCGTTTCGTAATAGTTTGATGAAAAAATTCAGTATTTAAATGAATTATGTAAATTAACATGTCATAAACATTTGTGAGTGTCAAATTCTTACAGATTTGACGACCGAAGAAAATTTTGGTATTTGTTTTAACGAAAATGTAACTGCACTTCACACAAAAGAATGTATGAAATTCATCCTGGGGTTTATCGTAAACTCAAGATAATATTCAAAACCACAAACTGACAAACATGAAATAAATGTAAAGAATGGCGTGTTTCAGAAGCTGTTACAGTGAGTTCTTCAAACTGGCGGGCAGATATTAAATCAAGCGCGCGGGTAATCTACATAAACGCCTGCGAAACTGCCAGCTAGGGCTGCCGACAGCTAACTGCATCTGCTGCGGATCACTAGATAGTGCAAATTAGCCTTTTTTGTTCAATTTATAAAAGTTTTCGTTAGTTTATAACAAAGAAAAATAGAAGGGAACTTTGCTAACTTTGTCTGGTAAAGCCAGTTTAAGAGAATATTATGATTCAGTTAGATAAAGGAAAATTGCCGTTTATTTCTTGATTAGACTTAAAGTTACCGTAAGTTTGGACTAATTAATTTACATTTTGATCTAGCACTTTAGTCTTGTCTATTTAGTAAAACCAACGTGTCAATTCATGAGCCTTATAAATGGCATCTTTGATTTAGGAGACAGGTACTTTGCACTTAATTTAAAGACGCCATTCCTAATTAATCAGTTCCCGTATAAACTCTGCAAGTTATCTGTTTAAGCAAAGAGTGGTAATTCGTCGCAACTGCATGAAAGACGAACATTAAACTTGCATTAGCGACGCTTAACTTTTACGTAAAGTTTGAATCTTATTGCCGCTGCGCACAGTGCGCACCGACAATTGAGAAAAGTTCGCTATTCAATTTGTACTGTTCTTCTTTATTAAACGACTGAGCAAAGAATCCAGATGGAACCGTTGAATGGTAATGTTGCAGTAACTGCAGTCTTAGACAATGAGTTCTTTGGTTCAATTGTGAGTCTTCATTTCTCCATAAATCTAATAAGGACAAATCTGGGCTAAAGAATAGGAGAGAAACCAATGTTTTGAAATGTTTTTATGCCAAAAAATAAGTAAATAACGTTTAATAAAACACTCAGACTCCATTACGAGAAAGTAGGCGAATGTTGTGCGTTCAAGTTGTCGGAAAAAAGGTAACTTATTCGCAGTCTCGGGAGACGGATTAGCAACTCGTCAGTATTTCCCGTTGGGGCGAAGTTAATTATTGCTGGGGCCTTTGTTTCAACATCACATTAGGGGAAACTTATTTCATGCGTCGAGATTAATAATAAAGATATAAAGTAGTTTTAGAAAGCGTAAACACAAAAAGAACTTAAAAGTAGTTCAGGAGAAAGTAACGTTGAAAAGAAAAACTGCATGAAATAAAGTTAATATTGGACCATAACCAGGATGGTTTAAATCGATTCATAATTTAATCCAACCGCTTTCTAGCTGCCTGTCACAGAAGTGCCTACATACGGGCTTACGTCGTCTTCAAAGACTAATCCCACTAAATTCAATGGGCTTCAGGAACTGATAACGCACACGTCTGACGCGGTAACGTTATCTCTCGACGATTATACTATTTATTCAAAAGTCAACATAATCGTCTCAGTATCAGCTAATGTTATACTGTCGGGTTCCGGGATCCGGGATGGGTATGATGCTGCGGTTACTACAACTGTCAAGGTTTTGGTAATCATTACAATAAGTCTACCCAAGTGCATCTTACAAATATCATTAATGTGAAAGTTTGTATGTTCTTACGTTTGTTACTCAATCACGCAAAAAGGGATGAACGGATTTGGATGAAATTTGGTACACAAATAGTGTTTAATCTGGTGGTGTTTAACACAGAAGATACTTTATCAGGATAGTACGTTCTCGTGCGATAATTATCGATCTCCACGCGGGCGAAGCCGCTGGCAAAAGGTAGTCTATAATAATAAGGAAAGATGTTGTGCCATCTACAGTAATATCACTATGAATGATGTACTACCATGAAGACAATATTAGATAAAATATCTCCAGTTAAGACTAGAATTGAATTTTGGTTCATTTAGTAATGAAGCTAATGAATACCATTTTAGCGTTGTACCTACATTTCAGATAATTCAAAGAGGTTTTGTATTAATTAAGTCGTTTGAAGCACCGCCGGTTCCCGTCGATAATTGTGTTACGCACCACTCATTCCGCGGTTATCTTAGCGTTTCAGCTCCAATGGGTATTTTAGTGGCCTTCTTGTGAATCTGTTGTTCGTTGCTCATTCAAGATAAAATTGAGTTGGTGTCTATTTAGATTTAGAGATAGCTTCCGCTTTGTTATTATCAAGCGGGAGTTATACCATCCAACAGAAGGAAATTGTTTACAATCATAACAGTGCACTCAAGAGATAAGCAAAGAAAACAATGTAAATTGCTTTTGCCCTTTTCAAAAGAATTTATGATAGATGAAGTCAGAAACATTGTTCCTTCAAGGAAAAGGTTCCATATGTAAACACCGAAATGAACAAAAAAGAAAGTATGATAAACAGAAAATACCAAAACCGCCGAACATTAAACAAGTTCTTCAAACAAATATAAACTTGAGCTTAAAAACAATCTCCCGGAAAAATGTCCAAGAAGTTGAATGAGTCATTACCTCGAGGAGTAATCGAAAAAGAGCGGAAGCGTCCGTAAATGAAAACATTAATCGAATTTTCTGGTTCTAATCGAGAACTCGGAACTCATAAAGCAAGTTCAGCTCCCTTGTTCCTGTCACCGACAGCCGCTTCCTACACTTGGATTAACGAAAAATTATTAATTTTCTCCTTTTGAAAGCAATAATCGGCTGTTTGGATCATTCGCGAAAATTAATTTCGATTTTATAAGGTCCAGAGACGGTGTTGTTGGAAACTTTCCAGACGATGTATCTACTGGGACTGGAGGAAGGTTACGTTTGAAAAACATGTTTGAAAGAAGGGAATTCGTTGCTGGGACCAATAAAAATATTCTAGAACGGTAAACACCTATAGACATAGAAAGTTTTGAAGCTCAACTTACTTATATTTTTCCAATGAAAATAAAAGTTCTCTAGAATACTGAATCTTATTTGATGGGTTGCTGAAGTTTTTTGGATCAATTGGTTATTGAAATAGTTTTTGTAAGTAAGTATTGAAGTTTGGAATCAATTTTTTGTTTACCTGCCAAAGTTCCTCTTTGACATTGAGACATAATGTCAGACGAATAATCTTACAATTATTTATTTTTGATACCTGAAAGGGTTATAAATAAGTTGATGTTTTAAGGTATTACTAAAATAATTGAATAATTAATTATAATCTTATAATCTACTTACAACTTACCTAGGCACTGTTTCCGCTTTTATACTTAAATAAGTTTGTTTTTCAGTTTCCGCAACAAACAGTACACTCTTCTATCCCTCATCTGCCTAGCTTTTCCCAAACTATGATGAAGTCGGCTTCCAGTCTAACCTGATGAGCTGAGCACCAGTATTTTACATGGCGACCACTGTCTGACCACCATAACCCAGTTACTGGGTAATGCGATACCATTGAAAAGACTCGTTGTCAGACATTTTGGCTTCTGACGACCCGTCAAAGGTCCACCAGCCAACGGCTTAACGTGCTTTCTGAGGCACGAAAGGGTCTTGGTATTTATTTAATTATTTATTTTTATTTAATTAAAACTGTAACAGCGCTTACATGAATTAATATAGAAACAATATTATATCGTGGTTAACATATATATAGGATTCAATTAAAAACTAACATGGAACAGTGGACTCCCTTGTATACTTTCCCTCACAGAACACCAGACATATACGCATAATTTTCTTCTATTCATCCGCAAACACATCACATTCCGATGCCGTCCGTCTACATAGATCAATTCTGGTAAAGTTTTAGGGGTTTGAGGAACAGGGTCTAAAGTTCGCTCATCCTCTTTTGAAAAGGAGGATCCTCCGACCAGACGGGTATTGTGTCTGGTGGGCAACTGCCTGACAGTTGATGTCGGGATTTTGTATACGTTCGAGTGTCGTGGTAAACTTTGATTGCGCGATATAGAATTGCTTAGATAGTCTACTGTTGCATTGTAGATGGCGCCACTTTTCTTTTTGCTTTTCTTAGATTTTGTTGCGAAGCATTTTTATTTGTAGTGCCGCTACAAAGTAACTAGATATTAAAGCAAAGAGTCTCTGCAGGTTCATGACCCAACTATAATCCGTAGCAGGAAATATACTAAGGATATGATGGGACTGTTATACGCATTTCGATTATATGAGTTTCTTATTAAATAAAATAAAAGACTACGCTTACCAGCCTCAGCAGCCAGTGGCGCCAGCACATTCCCGTCCTTGAACCACCTGGCGACCGTCACATGGTTCCTCACGATGGAAGGCACGATGCAGGTCAGCAAGGCAGCCCCTCCGGCCACACCGTGCGAAGACTGCACTCGCACGTCCCATGGCACGTCCATTACTGTAATAGAAGGGGACTTGTTGGCAAGCGTTTGTAACTGAGCCAGCAGTGTATGCTAAACGTGGTTAAAATACCTACACAAATTGGGGGATAAATCATGTATATTACTGCTTGATCTAGAATATTCTAAAAGATCTATCTTAATAACTTGACGCCAATATTGGATTTGGAAGATTGTATCCTGAAACTAGCAATGTTCTGGGTAAAGTTTTTTTATGGCTAAGATTAGGTATGAGTTCATACCTAATCTTACAGTTAAGTGATCAATAGGTATCCGGTATCGTATGGATTTATTTTTGATCAAATCGTAAAAATTTGTTAAAGCTGTCCACATAATATATTTCGGCAACCAAACATGTTGATTGGTTCATTTGTGAGATTCACAGTAAAATTTATCGTCATTATGAGCCTAACAGAATCAGTGATTAATTTCTGAAATGAACCAATCAGTTCATTAGCGTTACATGTTGTCGTTACGTAACTAACACAAATCACGCAAACCTATTCCTGTTCAAGTGATTATGTGAACTACGTCACATCCCTGCTGTAATTTTTTTCGTCGCAAACGCAACTAAGTAAACTAATGAGACTGTCAAATAAGTGTTCTTGTGTTTTTATCATGAATTGTTTAGTTGCAGCCCGGAGTCTTGAATTTCGCAATGAAACTATTAACCGAACACAAATTGTAACTAGTCATTGGACTCAAATAATCATCATCATCATCTGCCTAGCCTTTCCCCACTTTGCCGGTGTCGACTTCCAGTCTAACCACATTCAGCTGAGTAATTTACATGCAGCAACTGCCTATCTGACCTCCACAACTCAGTTACTGTGTAATACGATAACCCTTGGTAAGACTGATTTGTCTTACATTTGGGCTTCTGGCGATCCGTAACAATGAAATGCCGGAACCAACGAGTTATCACGCTTTCCGATGCACGGTGGGGTCTTGGTACGTAAAGATGGTCACCCATCCATGGCCTAACCGCGGCAAGCGTAGTTTAACCTTATCGATCGACCCATGCGGCTATTATTACTTGTGCCAAAAGCCCCTCTAATCCAATGGGACTTAAAATGTAACTGACGATATGTGGATGTCCCTCGGGACCTTTCTCTGCTTACCTCTTCCACGAATAAAGGTGTTATTTGTAATGTATGTATGTATATATATATATGTCTTCAAATCCACGCAGACAATTCACGCTTAGTCGTTGATGACATTACGTCACAATCATACATAAACTCTATCCGTATAATCGTTCGCTCGATAACTCTCCTAGTTCAGTGTGTCACTCATTATCTGACCCATCCCCCTTCAACCCTCTCCCCCCGCAACCCCCCGTAATGATGACATGACATCGAGTGACGTCATTAATTAAACGGGCCCACGTCCAGCGGAATTGGGTTAGCGGTTACTGCATGCATCAATTATGTGTAGTTTGGACGCCCATTGTACTGAGCTTTGGAGATTCGGTTAGAAGTTTGGGTCGGTTATTGTTTGATATTGGTTATAAAGTCTGACGGAAAAAATAATTAAAAGTTTGTTTAAATTCAATTTGTGTAAAAACACCTAGCAAGGCAAAATATTACGGTTTACTGACAAAGGACATAACATAAAACGGATCTGAGCATGAAAATATACCTATTTATCAGTTGGTAGAACAGGAATATTAGTCACGTATCAAAGGCTACAAAGTTTTTCACTTGTTTCGGGCATAAATAAGAAAGATTGCCTTAACCTGATACTAGAAATTTGTTGTGCCTGAGATAAATGATTCCAAATATTGAATTCTGTAGGAACAATCTTGCTTGATTGTTATTTGTCATCAATTATAAATTATCCCAACAGTCAATGAGCAAGCAAAGTCATATATGTTCGTTGTTAATCTGTAAACGCCTTTGCCACGCTTTGGAATGATAAACAGGCTATTATTTTTAATAATAAATAAATAAACGATTCACTGACCGGGAATTCATCCTCGTAACAGATATTCCAAGAAAGATTCAAACATTTTATTTCAAAGCGTGTTATAAAAATCTGTAACTAGGGGTAATCCGATTTTTCCACTGGTTCAGTTTTAATCCAATTATTAAGTTGAGGCCCTCGGGCTTTGACTCGGATTCTGTTTTTGTGTCTGTTTTATACACACGTCATTTTAGGTGTTGGATTTTCAAAGTAAAGTGATTTGTAATCAGATAAAAGCCCAAATGATTTACCAGGTAAAAACCCTAATCTTGAATAAAAATACTCGGACATTGCTTTACTTTATACGCGCACACTCCAGTGAGTGAGTGTGTGAGTGACTTGAGAAAAGAAACACACGTATCCGCTTAGATTTTGATATTGTCTTGCCTTTGTTTGTTTTACATTACAATGTGACATGCAAAAGCCAACTATCTTATCTCTTCCCCACAAACCATAATCTGCTCACCCAAATTCTCTACCAACGGAACAGAAACCATAAAATTAATTAAAACTCCAAATGGAAACAGAAGTGTGTGTTGTGTAGACAAAGTGACAGCAATCAGATAGCACATTAGCGGAGGGGGGGGGGGGTTTCACAGGGATTACCCCTCTTCAAGCAGGAGGTCGCATGAGGAGTGACAGCGAATTATACATTAAAATGTGTCGCAAGGTGTTTCAAGAATTGTTTGTTTATCTTCGTGATGTTAGTCTGAAATGTGGGTAAACAATATTTCGAGTTGATTGGTTGGTTAGTTATTTTTGTTAGGATTTAAATATGGAAAATACAATAAACAAGATAGAGGTCGATATATTCTAAATATCCGAGCTATATAAGTACAAGGATAAATCACTTATCTCTTGATAATGTTCCTGTCAGTGCATTGGCAAAAGAAAAGAACGCAATACCCTTAAATGATAAATGATTTTATTTCTGTAAGTAGGTTTGTACAGACACTTTTACACGTCCATCATTTTTTTTTTTTAAACTAGATAAGGTCAGCGTTTCCAATCTGACTTTGAGAAGAAAGGCCGAAACAAACTCAGAGGTCACAGTCTCTTTTAAAGTCCAGACATAATCTCGGTCAGATCATGTGAAGACCATGTGGATTGGTGTCTGAAATGGTCTTTTTAGGAAAGAACCACACAGATTGAGCGGACCTGTCCAATCAGTGCACGCATTTATCAGTAATCATACAGCTCAACTCAGAACTTGAGAAGCGCAACGATTTGACGAACAATACCAAAGAAAGGGACGTTTGGGTAGGCCGCATAAAGTACTCATACTGCTAGATTAAACACAAAAACAAAACATGACCCACACAGTCCTCGCATTCACAATGGTTAAAACAATAATAAAATTATACTTCTCAAAGTAAATATTCATGTCAAAGTGTATATTATAATAATTATCACATGTCAAAGAGTATAAGTTTGCAAAAACAAAAACAGAACATTCAGTATGCAAAAATTGGAGCAGGTTAACTTAGATTTTTGTCCTCAATATAATCTTTAATAATATAAAAGGCTTTCAGGCACAACTTACGTTAAATGAATGATTTAAATTTATTGAGACTTAGATCTTGAACATCGCTTGGAAGTTTTTTATAAAAGCGTAAACATTGACATCTGAATGACCCACCTATTTTCTTGAGCCTTGTTAATGGTACAACAAATTTGTGTTTGTTCATAATATTTGTATTATCGATATCACAGTATTTTATAAACAATTTAATATATTTATGGGCGTATAAAATATTTTCAGAAATATACTATGAAGGCACAGTCGTTAGATTAATCTCCTTAAATTTCTCTCTGAGCGAGTGTCCTGGACTTAATTTATAAATTGATCGAACAGCTCTTTTCTGCAAGACTAAGATAGTCTTAATGTCGGCGGCATTTCCCCACAACAGAATACCATACGACATTACACCATGAAAGTAGCTGAAGTACACTAAACGGGCTGTCTCTATATCAGTTAAATTACGATTTTATCTAACAGCGTATGTTGCAGAGCTAAGCTTTTTCGACAATTTATCTATATGTGGGTCCCACTGAAGCTTGGCATCCAAAGTTAAGCCCAAGAATACAGTGCTATCTTCAGGATTAAATTCTTCGCCCTTTATCAACACATTAGTGTGGTAGCGTAAACAAACTTACTTATCATTAGATCAGTACCTAATTTTTTCAAGCATTTTCATCGCTGCTTGTGATCACGGTATGAGATGACCAACTGCCTAGTAGTTACCTGTGCCTAACCCTTCGGGACAAGTCCTTGTGATGTTATGTTTTATTGCGAGATGATGATAATATCAAGCCAAATTACTGTTAAACCATCATAAACACCGACCTCCTGAGAAATAGTTGCGTCAACAGTACTATCTTAGCATCAGCTGCATTCTACTCACCCAATTATACCCACATAAACAAAGCAGTCAGTCAAAAATAATAAGATGTCACTCGCCCCCCTCCACTCGCAGCAGATCTGCCAGTAATGAAATCCGCGGCGAGTCCGCCTTGAATAATAAACATCCGCCGGACTCTGATTTCCCTCGCCGCCGATGGTTCCAAACAAAATGTTGGTTAGCTGAAGCATTAGTCTGTCAAGCAAATGAGTATGATACTGTATTGTAGCCAATTATCGCTGCGGTGGAACTTTCAGCTGTTTCGTTTTACGAGGTCGATCTCTGGGCGGTCGTTGTGAGGTGTACCTATATGAACTTATCTTTGCTCACAGTAAGACAAATATTTATAAACAATGCTTCAACACTCCAAGTTACCGATACCTAATTTCACTACAAGGCGAACAAAAGATCTGGGGTACTCCATACCTAAAAGTAACACGGAATTTTCAGAAAATGTTTTGACCACCTCGGGCTACATCTATATAACCAGTTGTCGCAGACCATCAGTTTACGCGATTCGACGCTGTTTCCAAAAAAAAAAAAACTTTAAATAAATACCTATCTCATCGAAATGAAATAACACAGAAAAACCATCCATAAAAAAAAAAATATTAACAGAAATACATTCACATTCTCATTCCATCCAAACACATGTAACACGCATTCACTAACCTACATTTCACACACATAGACAATTTTTTTCTTTATGTTTATAATTCACGTTTTGGTTATTTTTGTAGTACCAGTAGTCATTATTTAAACAAAACTTTTACTTTTATTTTAATATTTTGTTGTTAAAAGTTCATAACCCATTTCCTCCCGTGGGTGTAGTAAAAGGCGACTAAGGGACTCTCTAGAGAATGGGTAGCAGCGTTCTCTATGCGTTTTACCACCATACTGCGATCGCCAATCCGAGGCGCCAAACGTGGCGATTATGGCAAATCCCCCCAAAATGCTTGGGGAAGACCTAAATCCAGCGATGGACGTCTTCGGCTGAAATTATGATGATGCTGAAGTTCATAAGCGTACATGATAAGATCCAAACTTGTTGTCTGAGTTTTTTGCATATAGGTACTTTTAATATTTTATAACTACCCCTAATCATCAAATCATCAAATGATACCTACTAAGTATCTGTATTCTTATAGCTATACTCATAAATCAATGTTTTAATAGGAGTCAAATGCAAATTATGGGTAATTGCGTGGAAGTGTGTGGGTGTTTGTGAACGAGGAAAACTGACCTGCCGTGATACAGCTTTCACTAGTACGGAGGCCAGTGTGAATTAAGCTCAAACAACCGTATAACGTACACCGGTATTATAATCAGACACGTGACTATATTTGTATTAGTAGACACAAATCGCAGGATTGTTGGGATTTGTATGTAAGGTTTGTTCTTTTATATTTTCACTTTTTCTTTTACTTTTTACACCTACCTACCTCTTTTGGGAATACAGGCACAAATGTCAAAACTTCGAAGCTAATTTATGATCGTGTGAGTACAGGATTGTATTTAAAGTATTTTCTTTATACACATATCCAGAATTGCAGATTCTAAACACACTCATGGGAAGAACCCCTATACTTCAGGACAAAAGAAAACATCTGATATAAATAACTCCTTAACAGCAGTTCTTATCCCAACATACATCATGTTTGCTATAAGGTAACGTAATAACAAGCTGTTCCCGTGGTCGACGTTTACGACTACGAAACGTATAGCTTTGTCGCAGGAGCACCTGATACACCTTCTTATTTCTGAGCGAAATATCACTAGACTTTTTATCATTGGTAGAGGAACAGTGACTCTTTGATCGCTGTCAATGACTATCTATGTAAGTTTATTGGGCCATCGTTACAAAATACGAACGATGTAATTGGTTTCTGTCTCCAGCTTGTCATTTAAGGACTTTGTTAAAAAGTATAATATGCGTCTACGTAATCATGATCCGATAAAACGTGTCCAGCCAACTACTTTAAGAATAGAATTAAAGCTTACATAAAGCTCAAATGATGTTGAGCTAGATAGAGGTCATTTCTTCTGGAGAGATGTAGGAGTTCCGCGGACATTTTTAAACAAGAAGTTCCAATAATCTTAAAAAAACAAAACTTTTTAAAGACGAGTCTTACTAAGTTGTTACAGGGTTTCGCAAAAAATTTCATTCGTAAAATTATCAAACAATATCTGTTTTTAAAAGAACCAATTGATTGGATTACAAATTGTGGAAACGGAATGTTAATCTTTCGCCAACCAAGTTTGAATAAACATCGAACTGCCGCCAGAAAAAAAAGAACGAACATATTTGAAATTGGAATTTTCTCTAATCGGCTCTTCGCGATTTATTCTTACCGGATAAAAATTCAATATACTTCATTTCCCGAATGGAGCTTGCGAAATCGGTTTCTTTAATTAATTTCTTTTTGTGCGACATCAAAGCCGCCTAGTGTTTGTAAATTAAAAACGTGTTTTCTACCGTTCTCTGAAGATTTCCTCTTTAAACAGACTCGATGTATAAGTATACCTACACTCGTTTCCCTTATTTATTTTATCAAGTTCTAACCTAAGCGTAGGTATCTCCTGGCCCCACTTCCATAATCTTATGAGTTTGTAAACGTTTATAGCTTGGTCCCCCTCACTTTGTGCAGGTACTCCATTACGATACGAGGGCATTAAGGTTTGTAACGATAAAAGTTCTATTAGAAAACGCTTAGCTATTTCAGATACTGCTCAAACAAATAAGTGTAGAAGATAAGTGAACAAACTTTAACATCATTTGTTGAGTTTTAAAACTCATTTAAGAGCTTTGTTCACTTAGAAGCACCAAAAAGGATTCATCTTGAAATTGTTTACTCAAATACCATTCCATATTATAATGAAATCTAAATATACTTAGCATTTGGAATATGAAAATTTCACGAATCTGGTAGACATTTCTGTCTACCTAACATTTTTTTGCCTTCTCGTTTTTCCCAACCAACGACCAAAGACAAACCTAAATACATAATACATACCTACTCAAATCCTATAAAACTGAAAACCCGAAAAGATGCCCAATATTTTTACGGCTTACCAGCACACAAATACTTTAATCAAGACTACAAAAGCCAAAATAAGGTGCTATACACACAATACTACATTTTACCTCAAAAACTTGGTCAGGCAAACATCGTTATGTATGTAAAGCGAGCGGCAATAAGGAACATCTGGCGGGGCATTACGGCGGACGTCGACTTTCCGACTAATTAACTTTCCTCGGAGAAATGTTACAAAAACTCCACTTAACATTCTAATCACATTTTTTTCACTCCAGAATAAATTTTGTTAAAGTTCAATAGAAAGTTGAAATGTGCGGTCAGTGAATTAAGAGTGTTTTACAGATTCTTTTTTTATTTTACTTACAATGGCTTCGTAATGGCAGTTCCGGAAAGGTTTATTATCCCTGCCTATGACATGAGTTTTCACAGAATAATTAGTAGAACTAAGGCAAATGTTTTTTCATTTCAAAGAGATGAGCAGCATCGGCAGTACACACATAGGTCTTATTATAACGAAACATTATACGTCGGTCTACAACTACAATACACAAAGAGGTTATATCCATAATTATTGTGATCAGTATTCATTGTTCCTCTCAAGTATCAATTAACGAGTTTACAATATACTACGTTATGCATCCATATCAATATCAAATTTATTTATTTATGTAATAATATTGTACAAAAAGAGTGGGTGGTGACTGGTGACCCCCAAACTAGCCATTGGCCTGAAATCTTGGGGGTCGGAATTGCGACATTTTCATAGTGAGGTACAAAGTAGAATTTCATAATATGAAAACGTAAACTGAAATAATTAAAAAACTAAACTAAAATCAATTAAAATAAAACACCCCCATATTTATAAACGCTACTTAAAGTTAAGTAATTTAACCATACGTTTTTGATGTTTAAACATGTCCTAACTTTAAGCAACCTTTATAGATAAGGGGGAAGTATACCTTGCTTTATGCATGTGATACGACATAAGAAAGTTTTAAACTATCATTTCACGTTTATTTTATGTATTTCCTCTCTTCGGATATCGTTTGGAGGTGGTATTTCGTGAAGCACACCCAAACGAAACACACCCAGACGAAGCACACCTAAAGTATTCCTCTTAGCACACCCGTAGGTGGGCTTCAAATAAAAATTTAAAATAATTAATTTCCTATTCCACGAAGCACACCTACGAATATCACTCGCATAGTGAGGGGACTAAGAAATAAAAATTTCGATAGAACAAAATATTTATTATTTAAAAGACCAACTTAAATTTCTAACATCATTCAGTTTCATTATAATAATGTGCCACAATATTTGTCATTTTTGTAATCTTACTATTTAAAATCACAGATTGTTTCATAATCACAATAAAAACTTGGACAAATATCAAAAACATTGTAAATTGTGTTTTACATAGAGAACTATGTTGAAGTTTTCTTATATCTACCTGTTTAGTGAATAATGAAAAAAACTCTATTTTAACATAAAAATCACAGATTGTTTCATAATTACAATAAAAACTTGGACAAATATCAAAAACATTGTAAATATTGTTGTACATAGAGATCTATGCTGATGTTTTCTTACACCTTTTAACTAATAATAAAAATACTCTAGTGTTATATAAAATCACAGATTGTTTAAAATAACAAATCACAATCTTTAAAATTCTTAAATAATCTTGAAGAAATGAGCAATTTCGTATCTAAACTTATCAATTAAATAAATATTTTTTTATCAAAATCTTAATTTCTCTAGACAATGTCCAACTGAAATTAAGCCATTTTTATGATCTTTTATTGTGTTTTCGATTATTTATAATTATAAGTAATAGTATAATTTTTTATTTCAGCATGTTTTTGATCATTTGAATAACCCATTTTTACTCTAATTTCGGCATAATTATTGCAATTTTTTTGGAAGCAATCTAAAAGTTTTGCCAGATTTATGGCTCTGTTTTTACTGAAAATTTTATTTATTTGAGAGTAATGAGACTGTAATTCTATCGACATTTTAATTTCTTAGTCTCCGCACTATGCGAGTAATATTCGTAGGTGTGCTTCGTGGAATTGGAAATTAATTATAAAAAAAAATTATTTGAAGCCCACCTACGGGTGTGCTAAGTGGAATACTTTAGGTGTGCTTCGTCTGGGTGTGCTTCGTTTGGGTGTGCTTCACGGAATACCTCGTTTGGAATACTTCCAAACAGTTTATTTTAAGTAATAAAGTGTAGCATTTTTGCAATTGAATTTATTTTCTGTTATCGTGTATAAAACAAAATACTGTTTCTGACAAACCGGCTAAACATACTTAATTATAAATATTGTTCCATTGACGTCAATTTTGTATTCAAAAAATATTTAGGAATTAAATGACATGTTGTCTTTTCTCTCTCTATTTCAGAAATCAGTTCATAATTTTCTGGGAATTACTGTCATTAAAATGCCATAAATAGGCAGACTGGACTTATTATAAACAACCGGACGCTGCTGTCTATTTTGTCCACGAAAAGTCTTTTGGTTGCCTGTCACGACACCCACGCGTATTGAGTTATTATTAGTTATTATTAGACGTTATACTCATAGAATTATCTGTGGGTGTTATCTAAAAATAATAAAAAGAGCTTCCTCCTAAAAGGTAGGTTGCACCATCTACTGTTCATCCACGTTATTGCCTTACCCGGGGAAACTAGGCCAGTCTCATTAAATCCTTACTCTCACACAATCACGAAATGACTTTTCATCCCCGCAGCCTCCGCACCTATACATTAGAGACATCGGCTCTAAGCCCTTACGTGACAGTTGCTCAGTACTCAGTGCGCGCCCTTCAGCCCAGCATGGAACAAAAGCCCTTTTTACTCAACAGCTCGAGGGCCATTAATTCCACTCCCGGCAGGAGGACTTTTGGAAAACGCTCAACTTCATTTGTTTAGTCCCAGTTATAAAGCGGGATTATGTTTTGTGTAATTTCAATAAACTCTCAAGTTAAAGCGCTTTGATTTACTACTGTATTATTTTCGGATAAAATGTTGGTAGTGTCAGTAAAATTGTTCAGGAATATTATGATTCAAGTATTCTTCATTACGTTCAGTTCTTATTTAATTAATGTCTATTTATAGTATTTTACGTGCTTGGTTTTCGTTTGCTAATTTCGTTATTACGTTCGCTGATCTAAACCTAATTGAGTTTTTTATTTGCTACACGAATTTTAAATAGATTCTGGATTTTATAATAAGTATCTTCTCCCGTTTTGCGAAGTAATCAAATTCACTGAATTAATTTTTTTTCAATCCAGATGAATAAAATCATCGCCAGACTCTTTTAACCACTGAACACTATCTAGATCCCGTAGAAATTCCCACTTGTATAGCCACACACGACAAACCACCGTTCAATCTCTGTTCAATGCGGGTTGTAAAGCGGAGCTTACACTGTATCGCCATTGTGGGCCGCCATTGTTCGGCTGAGCAAAAAGAACCGTCAAGTGGTCGTCGAGATACTGCGAGTGGCAAATCGGCTGATACAAGAGCCACCGATAAGTGTTGCGAGAAAGCTGACGCTGGAGATTGTGCCACCGGGTTTTTTTTAGATGCTGTTATGAGTGTACCTATCCTAGCTATGGGGGCTATTGAACACGGATTGGCGATTGAGTATGGGGTAAATTTATACAAGGTGCCAGGTACATCGACGCACAACCTGTTACTATAGATTCAATACATGATTCTGGAACCCTTGCTTTAAAATTATTCCTCGATTACTAAAAAATATAGCTGGTCCATATAGTAAAATTACGTTGGTGCACTTTTGTAGGAAACAGCAGAAGCTTAAAAACAAATGTCGGTTAACTTATCATGTACTAAATCCATGGTTACAAGTTGTTCGTCGATGTCCTTGCCACCCTGTATAAGTCTTCTGAAGACGGAGATTAAAAAATGAAGAACTCTTTCTTCCATTTCTTTGTCTCCGTCCGAAAAGAAATAGAAAATAAAGTCAATAAGTGAAGTGGATTTCTTGTACAGTTGTACCAATACTTACAAAAGTCTGTACCACTTCAATGATTGCCTTCTTGAGATTTTTAGCTTTACAAAATTTTATTTTGTTGCGATCTTATTAGCCGGTTGGGTTTGAATAAAAACTTGTGTAAAAGTATCCATGCATGCAAAAAAGATGATAAAGGCGAAAATATTTGAACGAAACGAATATTTATAAACTTAACCCCGTGTGGGTAAGGTTATGACCTCATCCAACAACATAAGCTATTATCTCCATCCCATCAACAAAAAATCCTCGAACCCGAATCTCGAAGCCGCCTAATTCCTATACCTTAACATCAAAAAAATCCCGGCCAAAATTGGACGTTCAAGAACCGTCCGTATTTCGCGGGCCTTATTCCATTAACGGACCTTTTTCGCGCCTTGCACAAAGCGGGGATATTGAGGGGCACAGACCTCAATCTCGGAGGTTTACTGCGGCCCTCCAGACCTCCTCCATAAAGAATTGTATTTGCATTCCGAAGGCTGAGAGATTGATCCCGACTTTAGCATGTCAATACTGGAGGTCAAGGGCCGCAATTTACAGGGGAATTAAAACCGTATTAGCTGGGGGTAAGGGTGGTATTCGAGTGGGAGGTGATGTAGGCCAGTGTTTGAGGATCGTTTGTAGGCAGTGGTGCTTAGGTCAAAGGTTCGATGTTAGAAGATATTGACAGTAATTGTAGATAAATAAAACGATGGGGACCGGAAGATTATTTTTTCGCTAAACTCGTAGGAATTTTATCCGATTAAGTTTATTATGATTGAAAAGATACGAATAATAATAATATTTTTTGTTTTAATTTAACGTTACGTCCTACTGATGCCTCTCACATTCGCGCTTTATCAAAGGGCACAGTGGATCTTTAGGCAATGATGCCGCAGACGAACTTGCGAAGAGAGGCTCTGATATGAAAGTGCTAGGCCCGTACCCACTTCTCCCCCTGCCTTTCTCACAATTTCGTGCGTGGATTCGCCAAAGGTCGACCGAACTCCATAACAACAGATGGTCACGGGCAACAGACTGTAGGCAGTCAAAATTGGCTTTACCGATTGTACACCCGCGATTAACTAAAAAACTTCTCAGCCTGAGTAGAAATAACCTTAGAATATTAATTGGAACAATTACGGGCCATAACACACTTAACAAACACCTTTTTAACATAGGCGCCACAGACAGCCCGCTTTGCAGGGGCTGCCTTGACGCCGAGGAATCAGCCGCCCACGTCATCCTGGAATGCGAGGCTTCTCAACGTGAAGAAATCCTCGGAACAGTGAGGTCGCTCCGCGAAGCCTGTGAAGCTCCCAGGAAGCTTCTGTGCTTTTGGGCGGAGCTAGGCTGGCTCTGTTAGCCAGAATCCCCACGCACAACGGACCGAATGGGAGTCTACGTGCGGAAAAGGGAGTCCCATCATCATCATCATCATCATCGCGCTTTATCACATGTCACATAAATTTAATAACTAATATCTGGATGACCGAGGTTTGCTCGGTTTTTTTTTGTTTGAAGTTTTCTAAAAATTAAACCTAGCTAGATCGATTTATCACCCTCGAAACCCGCTGCATACTAAATTTCATGGAAATCGTTGAAACCGTTTTCGAAATTCAGATTATATAAATATATATGTATCTAAGGTGACTGGTCACCTTAGATAATGACCGATATTTAAACTCATGACTGTACTCATCATAGCAACTTTCCCAAAGAAACATTTTTTTATTTATCTAACTAGCACATGTCCCCAATCACCCCAACCCCAATCACCCCAATAGAATATTGAGTACCTAACAAGAATATTACACCATCAGCTGTAATTTAATTTACCTGCAAACAAAAAAAACACTTTTACCATGCATTGTTCTTGTGTCATTAATTTAACCACCGTACGGATCGCGCGCGCGCATCAGCTGTGAGTCGCTTGACCCCGGGGTCACACTCACAGCTGATGCGCGCGCGCGATCCGTTGTTAACAACAAATTAATGAAGAAAAGAATAATGCATGGTAACAGTGGATTATTTTTATTTTGTGTGTAGGTAACAAAATTAAATTAAAGCTGATGATGTATTAATCTTGTTATGTACTCAATATTCTATTGAGGTAATCAAATTGGAGTCAATAATATACATTTAAAAAAAAACTTTTCTTTGGGAAAGTTGTTTGTTATCATGGGTACAATCATGTGTCTAAATATCGGTCACTGGTTACCAGTCACCCTGTATATACAAGAATCGCTCGTTTAAAGGTATTAGATAGATAACACTGTAATACATGTCTTGCGAAATACTCAAACTGAACTCCCTATCTGACATCTTTAGGTACAGTTCAAAGAGAGCAACAACGTCGCCTATCAGCATCTTCTAAACAAACTTGCACTCCATACGACACTAACCACACAACTTTACTTCTACAAAGTCCCAATGACTGCAGGAATCGCTCCGCAGTTCTCAGGAGAGCGCTCCCACAGTCCACAAGCCAGTTTTCATCTCCCGAGGGACTTCGTTTCACATTCGTGTCACACTTGGTCCCTTTGTACGTTAGATTGAATATAAGCATACAAGTCACGTCGCTACGTGTTTTTCTACATGACAAAGAAAGGTCCTAACCGTTTAGTGCACGTAATCAAATATATAAATTGAAGGGTGCTGATTCGATAATACTTGGGAATTGTGTCGCGTTTTTATGGAGGATCTCATGGGACGCTTAAATGCGTCATGTTTGTTCGTAATAGCGACACCAACTGGTGTAATGACTGCTAAATGTCCATGTGTTTTTTTCTGAAGTGTTGTGTTTCTGTCTTAGTTTTGGTATGAAAGTAAAGTGCTTTTTTCTCCAGTTCCATTAGACTCATTAATCTAAAAAACGGCATCATGAAATTACCAAATAATATGTGTATTTAAAACACAAAAACTACACATGTGAACAGCACCCTAATTGCGTAACTCACGGTTGATCATAATTTCGTCTTCACAGTTAAACAACATTCATTGCGTTATTTATGTTGTCGAACAGATACATTTTTCGAACATATGAAGCAATGGTTTAACAATCCGTTTCAAAACGATACAGATTATGATGAATCGTGAGTTACGCAATTAGGGTGCTGGATTACGGTAGAGATTCAAGTTATTTCTCCACGCTCGCAAAAAACATCTTAGACATTTTGTATATTTAAAAGTACTTTTACACCGCTTACGTGAAAAGATTTACACAAAACTTATAAGAAAACCCGTGCTAAATATTAAATTCCATTTTGCAGTCCATTGCCGTTTTTCTATCAGTAGCTATTATCGTTAAACTGGGTAGCCGGCAATGTAACGCGAAACAAAACTAAATTCGATAGCGCTTTGAGCAACACGTTCTGAATATATTAGGATTTCTTCTAGTATGCCGAACGGCTATCGGAAATTTACTAAGTAACATTATAAAGTGAGTTTTACGCAGTTTTTGCTGCTCTGAAGGAGTTTGCAGATTGAAATTGTTTGTACCTGCATGTATTTTTTTCTATTATTGTTTAAGTGGGACTAATAAAAAAACTTTACTTTATAGCGTCACTTTTGGGTGAAGGAAATATATCAACTTTAATATTTTTAAGTTTCACTTGATCCAAAACTTATAAAAGGCGTGAGTTAAGTATCTCATCATTATCTGCCTAGCCTTTTCCCAACTATTATGGAGTCGGCTTCCAGCCTAACCGGATGCAGCTGAATACCAGTATTTTCCATGGAGCGACTGCCTTTCTGACCTCCATAACCCAGTTATTTCAAAAACCAAAATCAAAATATTTTTATTTCATACAAACCTGCATGGGCACTTATGAAACGTCAGAAGCTAGGTGCACGGTTCCAAATTGTTGTTTCCTATGGAGAAGAGCCGGCAAGAAACACCACGGTTACTCTTTTAAAAATAATGGGCTTTAACAATATTTTCAAATTACAGAGATTAAATGTATGGGAGGACAGTGCAGGCCTGTCAATAAGTACCAGGTACTTAGACGAATACAGAATAGAAAATCGTCTACAAATCTACAGTCAGTAAGGCCTACAACGTTCTCTCATTCACAATATGTAAAATAATCTACATAAATAAAATTAACCTAAATAAAATTGTTGTATAGTGTCAATTTGGTCATACGTTTCCCCTTGGTAAGACTGGTTGTCAGACTTTCGTGCTTCAAACTAAACGTAACGACTGCCAAAGATCAACGAATGACAGGCGGGACCAACGGCTTAACCTGCTTTCCAAGGCACGGAGGGGTCTTGGCATGTATAGATGTTCACCCATCCACGGACCAACCGCGGCAAGCGTAGCTTAATCTGATCAATGGCTCTAAATCGTGATTTAGAGCCTCATCAAAAACAACATGAAATTCCTGAATTCTCAATATATTTCACTTCCTGCTGTAAACCTAAACTTGATAGATGAAAATTAAACGTTAAACTTTTTCAGAGAAACACAATTTACCGACGATGTGCCCCTTAAACTTGCTTAAGTGCTTATTGGGAGAAAAACGTCGCTAATGGAATAGAGAGTGACGTCATGACGGCATGGGGACATAGAATAAGCAGAAAGCAGGTAGATGGTCAATATTGTTCGTACCTATCTACAATTTTGGTTGAAGCCTTCAATCCAGCTACCAAATATTCCTCTGGGAATATTCACTAAGCAATAATTATAATTCGACTGTCAATAACTCAATCAATTAATTGGTTCCCAGAGGTCTCGAATCGGCGGATTGGCTTCCCTATCTGTGAGTCTGTCCAATGCCGTACTGCACTTGCGCGACGTAACTATCGAGCCCAAAGCGCAGTAAAGCCATGGCTACTGTCGCTGAACTATGACGAAACAGAGAAAAATCCTCATATCTATTTCGTAACATTAACCCTCTCCTGATCAATCATTGACACACACACATACACACGTATACACTCACCCACACACACACACAAACACATACACTCAAACACATACACACACTTACGCTCACCCTTAGACACAAACACTCGCGTTCTCAATACAGGCTTCTTTTAACCGTGTTTAGTTTATTTTACTTTTTTGTTGTCACCGTATTCTTTTTATTTTTGTTAGTCTTTTTGCATAAGATTCTGTAATGTCTCATATTGGGAGAGGGCACTAGCTCTTGTAACACAGTTATATCACCTAGCACGAGAGTCAGGGACTTCACACTATTTTGTAACCACTTTCTTGTGTAATAAGGAAGGATTATATTAAAGATTAAGAGGTATCCTTTGTTATAACCACAGAACCAGCTTTAGTAGGAGACCACCCTTGTTAATTTAGTTAAGAAGTTTGATAAATTAAGGAATTAGTGATCCTCGGAACAAAAGTTTAATAATAAATATAAGAGGACTTTATTTTGCCACTACTATCAGTAGTTTCCAAGAAAACTTGTCCTGTCTATCAAATAATCTATGCTCGATGAGATTGTGTGAAGTATTTCGTGAGCGGTCGACGTCGGATTACGCGCGTTTCGGCGTGACAAACGGACGTAAGGCGGGAAGTGCGGGAAGCAGGCGTGACGCGTGACGGGTGACGCATGACACCAGATTAACTTCGCAGAATCGTCTCAAGTATTCCCATTAACTGGACCCCACACATATTTGGTGTTGTGTGTTATTTTCCAATATCGGAAAGAGGTCAGGGGAAGATTGTGATGTTCGTTTTTGAATAGCTTTATTAAATGTGTGACGATACCCTTTCGTGTCTAACAGGACAAAACCTTCAGTTTAAATGAGCAAAGATTGAATGAACGTGTAAATGTATTGTCGATTTCATAATTTATTGTAATGTCAATGTCATTTAACAAAATTACCATTGATTAAATGTACTACATTAAAACTATAACACTAAGGTTAAAATATGCAACCGTCACATTGATCTAGAATAAAAAAAACTGGACTATTGGGATGGTAAAACAACGACGGAAACACTGGATATCCTTATATATTGAAATTTCTTTTAGTACGTTTGTATGTCACTGGACTCCTAAAACCGCTGGACCGATTTCGATGATTTTTTTTTTTGTGCGTTTCAGTGGCCCACTCAAACACGTATGACACGATGTGAATCTTAATTAATATTTAAAATCGGACCCGATCCGGGCAACGCAACGTCTGTCCGGTCAGCTAGTAACCTTGTGACAATAATAATTTAATTTTCTCAGACTCTGATGCACAACAAAGCCAAACCAAACCAACCAAACCTAACCAAACCAAACTAAGAGCCGAAAACAAATAAAAGCCTTTGACCATTGAATAAAACAGAATTAATCGCAACGTGAGGTGGTGCGCCGCGGCCGCAGCGCGACCTACATGCCGACTCTAATCGTGCCCGAATGATTTGTTGTAAACGTACCAAATGTGGGCCATGTGGGCCTGGATATGCCTATCTAACTATGAGGTAACTATGACCATAGGTTATACCAAGAATGACGTAGTTTTGTAAGGTAAACTGCACCTGTACGTATAATGGTCACGGACGACCCAGCCGTGAGTAAACTTGGTGATTTGATTAATGCTTCTGTGCACGAGGAGACGTTGGACAACTACAAGCAGGTACATACTAGGATTTCCCAGTGAGTAAGTCACTACGTTGGTTAGAAACGCATTTTACTGGCAAAAAGTCTCAAAAGCTTATTATTCGTTTTACTGATACTTCGTTTACACATCGTTTGGATTAACCCTTTCTTTGCTGACACGCGTTTTCACAAAATAATTTCGTTTCAGTCTGCTCCGCAGACAGGCGCAACGCGGCGACTCTAATAGACTTTCTATGAAAACTTCATGGAAATTTATCTACTTGGTACAGATTACAGATTGGTTTATTGATCATGCGATCCGTCCACCTAATTAATAACTACGATAAAAAGGTTATGAAAATGAAAGATTTGACTAAATCTAGATGTGCCATGTCGCAGTGCAGCTGTGCGCACCGCAGCGTTACGCGTGTTTCCATAACAGGATTTATGATTTATCGTGTCAACATGTTTTATATCTGTTTCTAGCATACAATTATACACGTATGTGAATGTGTGTAATAACATACGAGGGTTGTATTTTATGGAGACCGTAAATTGTAAATCTGAGTTGGCTTACAGCATCGAAATTAATTTGTACGCTGTAAACTAGATGTTACTCGAGAGCTTCTATGAATACCCTATAAGGGGAATCTAGTCGCGGGCTCGAACTCACTGGTCTGCTTGGCTAAAAAGCACGCTGTCTCACCAGGCATCATGTCTGACAGAGGTAGTTTCAGTGATGCGCTATTAGATGCTAGTCTACACGCATAAAGTTATTGAGTGATATACAGGATCATTTATAGTAGCGTAAAAAAATCCTTCTGAAGATTGGGTTTTATGAAAAAAACCACTGCATACATCAATTACCAATAAAGTTTATTGAACTTTTCGGCATTTGAGTTTTGTCGGTACCGACTTAGTTTTAGAGATTTTACACTCATTTTATTACTTAAACACTTAGTTAGTAACCAGTTAGTTTAAATTAGCAAGAAAAACGAATCTTTGTTGGCTTCTAACTTTTTAATGGCTTTTTATTTTAGAATTCTGTTATCTTACAGACAATATTAATAATGAGACAAAACCATACCATGTTTAATTTTTGATGTACAGTAGCCTCCACTAATGGTGCCCCAATCTCAAAAAGCAATAGATTGACACTTCGCTTTAACTTACGACCTTCTTATAATAAGCAATTTCTATAGGCTATAATACTATAGACACACACACTCTCATACGTTTACAAATGAATGTATTTCCTAAATTCAACCGATGATAGCTGAGCGGTTACCGCACTTGATTATCGCGTTTGAGCGCAGCGAGTCGCGTTTTCGAATCCCACTCGCTGTGTGATAGTCTTTTTATGGTTTCAAAAATCACTTTTGAGTATAGTTTCTTGTTCTGTTCGTCTTATTCACTAAACTCGTAAAACTTTATCATTATACCGACAGAAACCTAAATAAATTTAAATGATTTACGACTCATTCACCGCGACTTATAGAACGGTGTTGGTTGATATTGTGTGCTAGTGACGTGTGTTTCATCCATTAGCGTTCTTCTAATTCATTTTAAAATGTAAGCAAATTTAAATATAGAAATGAATGCGAATATTATTGCGCTGCATAAAAGCGGACTTAATACCTATGTGATGAAACCGGACTGAGTGTGAGTATTATGATTTAAATATTTTATTAAACATTTATTTAATTAAAGTATAACTGCTGATTCTTGTAGTTATTTTTAAACGTTTTATAAATATCATAATGTCTAAATAGAATAAAAATATAAAATTTCGATGTAAATTTATTTCCTAGATTATAGAACGATGAAAATAACATTACCTATACTTAATATTTATGTGAAATTGCCCTTTTAAATAATTTTGTTTCTAAATAGTAGGTAATACATAAAGTGTGTATTATGCTTAGTAGCCTAACAGTATCCCTTTTTTGTTTTAGTGAAATACTGTGAGTCGGTGGGTGAAAAGATATGAGGAAGGCGGTAGCCTTGCCCGTGGAAAGCAAAGTGGAAGACCCCAGCTCCTATAACAGGCACACGTTCAGCGAATATCAACATAACAATAACAAGTGGTTTCAAAACGACAAGACATTTTGCCGAATTATTCGACACATCTTTACGAACCGTGCGCCGTGCACTCCACGCAGAAGGTTCGCATCATCGAAAACCAGCTCGAGAATCAGCTCAAAAAATATAGTTAACGGAAAAAACATTAACATTAAGTTATAAATTACAAATATTTATTTATTTTAGTAATATTCAAATAATATTTTGTCTTATCCGTAATCTGGATTATTTTGAGGTTTAGTTTCAATCTTCTTTTCGGAATGAAAATGAACACTTAAGCTATAACCTCTTTAAGTCCTATTAAATACGATTTGTTAACTTTGAGGTTTGAGTTAGAACGAACTCACTCACAGTAGAATAAAAGTAGTACTACTGAGTCATTTAATTGTATTGTGACAACTTGTCTGCATTTGTTACTTTTACGTGGGTAGATTTTTGTAGAATATTGTGATTTATTTAGAGTACCGACACACAGTAGCAATCAGCACAATATTTTTATATTACTAAGATACAATAGCCTGATTATCATAGTTCACCAACTAGCTTATTTACTTCAATAAATTGTTCTTTATGAGAAAATAAACTGTTTTAACAAGAAGTTATTATTAGTTATTTTTATACATTCTTCATGAAGTTATAACGAATAAACATTTTGTAATCATTTATTATTGTTAAACCTTTATTTAAATAACAATACGAGTAATAAAAAAAAAATTGTTACATTATTATTCTGGTATATTAATAAATCGAATAATAAAAGAACAGATGAAGATGATTGTTGAAAAGAAAAATTAAAGCTTCATCGCGAGATTTGAACCCAGACCTATGAGTTTCAAAATCCAAGCCGATACGCTGCACGCTACCAGAACTCAATTTATACAAGTAAATTTTAGCAATGGTATGAACCGACCAAGGTCATGTCTGTGCGTCGCCGACGGTATATTTAAAATACAGAGAATAACGCTAGTGTGTGAGTGCAGCGGTGAGTTTTGTGTTAATACATCACTTATACACACAGCTGTAGGTACGGCCTGGACCGCCACTTCATAGCAATATAGCCCTTAGTATGCGATTGCTATTGTGAATAGTACATTGTCGAACAGTGGAGTAATACACTCCCGACGTTTGTATGGGAAAAACGTGGACTAGATTCACCTTAAGTTCGACAGAATATCTGTATAATGAAACTATTCATGTGTAGGAAGCCAAGGCAACAGTGGTACCTACACGGTAGCGATGAGACCGCAGACGTCAAGCTACGAGAATGTCGCACGTCTGTGGTCGTCGCGACACGTATAAACACGCTACGAATTTATTAGCTGCTTGCTCATTTACTATTTACGTGTTAAATCATTACCTATGTATTTTATTGTTTAAAGAAATACAAAAAAATGCCTTCAGCTGTCACGATTAAAAAAAAGTTAACGCAATGGTTAAAAGAAAAATGTTTTTACGATCTCAATGAATACATGACAGATCGCAGAGAAGGAAACTGAAATATAAATTGGTATATACCTTAATTAATGTATAAAGTGATTAATGTTGCAAATTTTACTCAATCAAAAGTTTGACATTACAACAAGCATGACTTTAACCATCATATTTTAAAATTACTACGTTCTGATAATTTATTTATCTTTTTAACTGACACTCTCGTAGGTATTTAACTTCGACATCGATTAATTAATTTGTTCCCTAAAAATCCTAATGCATGAAATATTATGTGACGTTGTTGTCTGATTTTATTTTCTATTAAAAATAGTGTATCCAATTAAAACATATTTGCACACCATTTGTGATGGTAGAATTTACAGGGGCCATTATAGTTATAGGATCATACACTGCCACAGTTGTAAACTTTTATTCTGGCAATAAATGAATTTGAATTTGCCACTGACGCGCTATTTACGTATCTAAATAAAATACCTGAGTTACAGAGAGAATGTTATTGAGATTTGAGAAAAAAAAATCGATGGCGCTGTATTAAGTAGCTTACCAATCAAGCATAAAATGTTACGTTAGGTTAAAATTACCTATTGTAAAAAGAACGCACCAATTCAAAATAAATATACATAGATCTTATTGAATAATCTTAGGCACGTACTCCATGAATTATTTTTAATTTTCATAAAACAAATAGATGCAGCAAAAATAAGGCTGTTTCCTCACTCACCCGCTTCAAGCCGCATGTCACGTGACAGTATAGTCCCTGTGGTGCTCGCGGCGCGGCAGCGGTACACCGCCGCGTGTACGTCGCTGCGGTACTGCGCCGCGGAGAACGCGCCTAGCCACAGCGTGCCGTTCGGGAGGGCGCTCCTGCGGACAATGTGGACGGGCCTTTAGAATGTCATGAACTGTAGGAATGCTTTGTGAATTAGGACTGAATACATTTTCATCACAGGAACAAGTCAATTGAATGATCGTAGAAACTAATGACTATCACTACATAATATACATTACAACAAAGTCCCCCGCCGCGTCTGTGTGTCTGTCTGTTCGCGAGAAACACAATAACTACTGAACACATTTTCATGCCGTTTTCACCAATAGACAGAGTGATTCATGAGGAAGGTTGTTAAGGTTTCGTGTTGGTTAACGCGGGCGTAGCCGCTGGAAAAAGCTAGTTGATTATATATAAATATGGTTGGATTGTATCTGTTGATATTTAGAGAGAAACATCAGTAACCTTCATTTTTTTTGGAACTAAATAAAACCGGCTGTAGTTTATTGTAGCTTTGGTAAATTGGAAATAAAAAAATCAAAATGCATGTTTATAATACAAGTTCGATAGCAAAAAGTCTAAACGTCTGTAAGTCAGTAATAAAAAACGAAACATTACCCGCATTTCACAGAAAATATTGGCGTATTCTTGACGAGTTGTTAAGCTACATTTCTTTAGAAGCACACCGTGGAACAGGGTCACCTGTTGCAGAAACTTAGTTTGCTTTAACTTAATATAAAAGTTGTGCGTCGGGACTAAGCGACGGGTTCAGAAGTTTTCACAGCTACAGTTGTAGGCTACCTATTAAATAAATTCCTGGTAATGTCTGTTATTTTCGTAAAAGTTTCGCTTACAATTTTTTTTTTTCAAATAGATAGGTATTTCAATTTTTAAAAATGTCAAAATAAAATACTTACTGTGCCATGAAAAAAAAAGCTAGGTAATAAAATCCTACTAAACTTCGAACCGATAGTGGACGAATTGATAAGTTGAAAGTTGCTAACTCGGCGTAATAACTACCCGCACATTTCAAAATCATGTTCACAGCATCAATTAACTGAAATTTAAACTGAATATTTTGTTTAATATTTAACAACATGGTTAGTTATAATTGTGATCGAATTAATTGTTTTTTACCTGAATGACGGAAGAATAAAATCACATACCTACCATTTATTAATGAAATTGTTACCTCTGTTTGTCAGGTAAGTGATTCCGAAGTACCATCTAATTGTTATAAAACTAGCCGTCGCCCGTGAATTTGTCTGCTATCCAGGATGAAATGCATTTTTTTCAATCCGACCTGTGTTTCCAGGATGAACATGCATTGACTAAACAGCAAAATCCACAATCAACTTGTACAAGAAATACAAAACAGTTTCACCATAGGTTAATAATTATGATTATCTGAATGAACCTCACGCTGTCTCGCGTGACTTCTACCGATAAGCACACTAACAAGTTAACTGCTAACGTCTCGTCAACTTTACGGCTCGTTTTTATGATCAAAATCTGCATTTTCCAGTAAAAGGCTTAATTCTATTAACGACGGACGTCCTCCTTCACGAACCGTCGCCTATTAAGAGACCAAAGAGAAGAAAATGTTGAAAATATTTAAAAAAGAAGTGATGTTCGAGAAGTTAAAAGAGAAAACTTAAAGATTTTCTGCGAAGTTACTTTCTTTGAAGTATCGCAGCTTCTGGGAACAATGTTGTTGCTAACTAACAGTTTCTGCTGATGGTTTGTGTTATCTTTGTTTGCTAAATATAATAGGTTTGTTTAACATTCCAGTTATTGGCTGAAGAAATACATTTATGTTACAACTTTATGTAGTAAAAATATACTTCGTGAATAAGTTTAGATTATTGGCTGCACTTTTAAATATGTAGTTAAAACAGAGATAAAGAAGACTTCCAGCAAACACGGTATTACAGGTGAAATTGACCGCTTGCTAGGCAGACAAAGGTCTTGATCTATTAAAGCATTGCAGATCCTCCCTAAACCAATTCGAAAAAACTATTCCTTAAAGCATTTACTCCTTTGATGTAAGCTGAAAAAACGTTCTAAAGCCAGGCATACAAAATTTACGAGAGATAAAAAAGGTTGTAACGTGTGCGGGTCGGAGTAGGTTCCTCAATCATGGGTTTAACGGTAATCGTCGACTTTTGAGGTCCAAGAGTTACGATAGACCTTATTTTAGGTGATAACTTGCGATCGATTCAGACCTCACTGTGGTAAGTCACTGAGTTACGTTAAACTCATAAAATGGATGTCATAATTTTTTATACTTTTCCAGTTACGCAAGAGTTTATTGAGTTTCAGTTATCATGGTGTATCGTTACTTAATATTAGATCTTATTTTAGCACCTAGTATTTTTAACCTAAGTGGTGGAAATATCGTCCGTATGGTGCATCCGGCACCATACGGAACCCGGACCAATTAGATCATTTGAAATTCTAGTTACATCAAAGTAGGTGTTAAATATAGAATTACTTACTTACTGATACATCTTCAAAATTGCTTTTTCAAATCATCAACTTTACAATTTATTTAAGACACCGTTAAAAGCCAGTCCTTGAACCCCTGTAATTAAACCAACGACTCTTTTCAACACTTAAATTATTCAAATTCAAAACGATTTTTCTTAGCGCCCTTCAAACACGGTCCTATTCATAGTGTCCAAACTTTTCATTGAATAATCTCTTTGAAAACAAATGATAACTTGAAACAAAACACTCACTTTTGTGACTGTCCTCGTAATTAATCACCCAGATGCTGTTCCTTTCCGTTCCGATTCAATTCCTTGGCGTTTTTGAATAAGAAAATCTTTTTAATAGAATCCGCGGGTTTGTGAATAAGATAAATGAGCCACGATTTTTGGTTTGGATAAAAAATGTCGGTGAATGTAAGAAAAATAACGTTTGAATGGAAGTCGGGTCGGACTGTGGCTCGCGCCATTTATAACCGTCGCGTTTAAAACGATAGTGTGAGTAATACTTGCTGGGCTATAGATCTGGCACCAGATTTATTTTAGCTCTTAAATTTTGAGCGCTTATAAAAATAATTTGTGAAGAAAAAGTTGTTTTGGTTTTTTAGATAGCCAAGTTAACGGTTTTAAAATTATACAATCTTGTTTCAAATATTATCTGCTCTTGCACGCGACCACAAAATAACTGCCGACGAAGCTTGATAATTTCTTGTAGCCTTGATGGACACGCAGCTCAGACCAGTATTTGGTTGCTTAATGGTACAAGTAACTAACTACGAAGGCAGGCTCGGTGGTCGCAACGTCGCTTTTACAATCAACAGTGGTAAAAATTGATATTGACAGCGCTTTTATTCTTATCAGTGAGGGTGCAAATCAGCCGTTAAACAACAAAATAATATTTTTTTATTGTACTCTTGATTATTTCTCTTATAGTAACTTTAATCACTAGCTCACCGTTTCAAGTAAAATGCTCTACGAATAAAATATTTTACAATATTAATTATGAGCAGAAAATCTGTCTTTGTAACTAATTTATTTTACTGAGGTCGTTCGGATACCTCGCTCAATCCAACCGTTTATTATACAAATTCTGTTCCCAAAAGAAATTGACAAAATTTCCGATTCCCAATTTGCTTCAATTGTTAACGTTTCATGACTATTTCTGTTCGATTTTGATAAAATCGTACTCTAATGATGTTGAATTTCGATCAAAAATGTATTTCACAGAACCGATAATAAATTTAAACTTTTAATCAATAGGTATGACTAATTATTTTTGCCGAAGTATCAATTGATTACATTTTACGTAAAAATAAACACCCTAAATTTAAACGATATAATGTTACATCATTGAAAATCAATTTAATGAAGCATATATAAAACTATTGAATGATTCAAAATGCATTCATGACCTCGCTGGCCGTTATTAAAAACATCATTATTTAGTATAATAAAATCATTCATCATCATTCATAATCATTTTTCCCCATGGTTGTCGTAGAAGGCAACTAAGGAACTTACTATCGGCAGCGGCGATCTCTCGCTTCCGGCTCTTATCTAGGCCATGGTAGGGAGAGAGAGTGCATGGGTAACCGTCACCTCCTTTTGCGAAGTGAAGAGGGAGGCGGCGCACGTGAGGGAGAGGCAGTATAAGCGCCCTCACGGCCTTAGTCGCCGCAGGAGACGCCCTGGGCGTCGGGAATCCCAGGCTGATTCCCGGCGTCCGCAGCTGTGGGCTTGCGGACGGCAAGTAATGGGTAGCTCGCTGTCCGGTAAGGACCAAGCCCAGGTTGACGGCGCGTTGTGTTCCACGCGCGCCTCAAAGAGATGTTAGCACAAAAAGATGGGGCCCGCAAGGGCCTATGCCTGCCAGGGGTGCGAGTTGTTCGAAAGAGATACCGCCGCCCCTGGCACACAGGCTACTGATGAAACACGGGTGGGTTTTAGTCAGTAAAAGTCTGATACGCCCTCCTGCTCCACAGTACAAGATAAATTCGTGATCTTGTACTCACACATATCCTAGGAAAAACATTTAAAAAACATTTCTTGGTTTGTGGTTGCTAACTAATTTATTTTTAAAACTTATTTAAATAAACAGCAGTCTACAGCCACTCAAATACTTCCAGGTCAACCTGAGAGCCAAATGGCAATATGGCATGTATGGAGTCCACATCACTCTCCCGACGCAAGAGTCCTATCTCCCCAATAAGAGTGTAAGGCCACGATAAAATAATCATGGTCGTGTTTACGTGACTCATCACGCATGAATATTGCATGGCGGCCGGATTATGTCGCGCCCACGGAGGAACAGTCAAATTGGATGTGGTATAGGGAAGATTGAAGCGTTTCTCTTCATCGACTTGTACAAACGTTGGGACATCCGCAGTTTTTTTAATGATTTATCAATAAAGAGCGAGAAGAGCTGCTAAAGTTGTGTTTTCTCAAGGTACTCCTTACAATAAAATATGTAACTTACAAAAAGTTAATACCCAAGTTTTGTAAACTGTCGCTGTCATTAGTACAGTAAAAAGTCTTTCAAACATTCTTGTCTAGCAACTCATAACAACGAAAAGGTAAAATAGACAGGTATTAACTTTCTCATTGTTGTGTTTATTTCGTGACGCCACTTAAATTATTCTGACATATCTACATTTTTCTTCACTGAAGGTGGCATGTAGTCACGATGACGATGCGAATTTTTATGTTCCACGCAATGTTCGTGTGACGAAATGTATGCGGTTTTCATTACGTTCTAAGTTATACCGACGTTAAAGTATCACAGTCTGTGTGAGAGGTTATAAAGCGAATTTCGTGGTATTAATATCAGTATCTACTCGTAGTAGTGGAATTATTCATGTATGCCATAAACAAACTGTGAATGCATGGTTGGCATGCTTTGACTAAAGTTCTTTGTTAACGTTCAGACATAATCTTTTTTAAAACATGCTAGGACCATAAACATAATTGTATTAGTGTCTGAAATGGTATTCAGTGCAAGCATTTATCAGTAATCGTGCAGCTTAACACAGAACTGAACGAGGTCAAAGTAACGTAGCAATAACGTAGCGTAGTTTGTATACAAAAGTTAAGCAAATCAATGAAGAGTTCCTAGCCGTCAAGTGGTAATTGTCAATCAATTCGGTCTATCACCGTCCACTGCAGAGTGCGCATGGCTTCTTCCAAGTTACGCTACAGCCTGTTTTCAACCTTCCACAGTCTGTTAGAGCCGCCTTTAAGACTAAGATGTACCACCATCACTCACAGCTCCCAATGGAAGTATGTTTTATATTCACCACAAGCTTTTGTTTTCCCACGGGAACATACCTACTATCGCTATAAAAAGTATCCTATCCTAACATATAGGATACTTTTCAGTTTACAAACTATCTGTGTGACAATTTTCATCCAAATCCGTTGAGTCGTTATTCCGTGATTGAGTAAAAACGTACAAGCTTTCACATTATTGTGGTAGGATAGCAGGATTTCAGTACCTCTTTGTAAATTGAATAGTCGGTACCAAACTTGTCTGCGTATCTATGGTCGTCAATTATCTAAAGTCTGCTAATGATGCATCATGTACCTATGTAGTACCTACGTCAGTGAAGCTAACACGTGAGTAACGATACACTGTGCGGGCTTAATTTAGCTTTAAATTTGTATTGTATGAATTATTATCAAATTTATAGTCTGTTTTTTTAGACATAGCTCGATTTTTCACAACACTAGATAGATGACTTTGATATTGAACCCATGACCCATCTCAAGGTAACTATAAAATACCTAAAACATTTAGAACTTTATCAAACATCGCTAGTAACAGAAGTACATTAACAAATAAATGCATTTTAATGGAAAAGTCTCGCAAAAATTCAAGACATAGACATTAAAGACAATTAATTTCACCTGGAACTAATATAAAGCGCAATATCAGCTACTTAACATTAGTTACTTCCTAATAAGCGCGCGTCAAATTATCTCTTGGTTACTGTCACGAACATTGCAAAGGCTTTGAAAAACATACTGACTATCGACGTCAAGCTGTAAGATTTGCAAATCATTTGCTTACACGTTCACCTGAATTATCATAAATACAGACCAAATCCTTTATTGTGATGTCACATAACGTGATCTGTGTATTGCTGATACAGTCATACTGAATTTTAACTCATGTTTTCAAAAGTTGCTGTCTACGCGCTACGCGAAATGCTACGTCGTAGCCGCCTACGCGATTTGCTACTCGGTAGGCGACTACGCTTATTCGTATAAATTGTTTTTTGCTACGGAAGTGTACACTGATGAGTTGTTAGTACGCATGTATTTTTTTGGTGAGTTAGCTTTTTCTTTCGTTCTCGATTTTGTCTATGATCTATAAATTAATACCCGAAGCAAAAACTTGGCACCCTTCTTTACGGCAATTACGTAGACGGTGGAATATGAAATTTGGTACAGGTACCCCTATTACCTACTAATAAACACAGAATAAAGTTATTTCAAGTTTAAACCTATGAAAATGTATGATTATTCCTTTGTTATTTCTAGTATAACTTTATTCCGTGTTTATTAGTAAGAGGGTTACATTTTATATGGAGAAAGCTAATATTTTTCATTTAAATTAATTATTGTAGAATTTCGGCCACTGGGCGACCACTAGTAAGTGATGAACTTTACTTTAGTTACTTACCAAAATATTTTTTTCAAGTTAGTAAAATAATATAACATAAACTCACGCCTTCCTCAAATGTGGGTAGGCAGAAAATTACAGAACGCCATTTGCCTTACATACTCCTTGCGCACGCACGCTGGAGGCGAGTACTACGCACCTGACCTAATTAAGGTTAATGTTAAAAATAAAACAGTGGTAAGATCAATCTTATCTACTTCTAAAATATAAATATAAATACTAGACGACTTCAATCCATTAAGTCTGTCGTCAGTTTCTCAGGAGCCCATAACAATAATAGTGCCCTGTCCCATACATACCTAAACTGTGATCCTTACATTTGCAAGTGTAATTCGCTTCAGAAAGGGAAATAAAATCTGATGTACATCCTAATCGTATGTCGGTAATACATGAATTATTCAAGACGGAATATTGAATACCGTGGGGTACGACTGTGCGAAGTTTGGGTTACAACGGAATTAAGGGATTAGACGGCTGGTATTAGGACCGTTCTTTAGTTCTGAAGGGGCTCCAGAAAGTAGATTCTCCGATAGTTGGATAAACGGCTCTATAACACAATTATTCGGCTGTATTTCCGATTGCTGGGTAAAAATTAAATAGCCTTTAAAAATATACCAATAAAAGTTCTGCGTATTTTAAGTGTTCGGTACTTCATCAACAATTTTCTCCTCAATCTATAATTAATTCCAAAAGAATATAATTTTTCAGGGAGTGTGCGTTTAAGAATGCTACACAACACAATCTATTCGCCCTATTTTTTACTTAAAAAAAACCACCGAAAAACCGAAAACTAAAAAAATTAACCTGCTTTGTCCAACCCCAATAACTAAGTTCGGAAGGCGGTGACATATAATTAAATACATATCCAAAGTCACCGACTTCCGAACTTAGTTATTGGGGTTGGACAAAGCAGGTTTAATTTTTTAGATTTCGGTTTTTCGGCGGTAAATTTTTTTTATTAAAAAGATTTTATTTCATATTTTTTGTGGCTATAATCTACTGATTACTACATGCTTAATTTTTGATTACTTTTTGTAATACACAACTCAGTATTAAAATCTGTGAGTAAACAATGAATCATCCCCTGTTTTCTTACGCTTAGGGTTGGAATTTTTCTTCGAAATTTAGATGGGACCAACTTCGGGGCCAACTTTCCAATAAAAAAAGAGTTATGTATCAAAATCGAACTACTCTGGAAAAAGTTATGCGTGGTCAAACATAAAAAAAAAATTAAAAAAAAAATACGCGTCGACTTGAGAACCTCCTCTGTTTTTTCGTCAGTTAAAAATAGGGCGGCGGCGTTAGTTGCAACTTCTGTTGCGCGCCAATAGATACATCTATTTGCAAGTTCCTACAACTGTATCAATGAACAAATGAAAACATTTTTTTGTTAATTACAGGTACATACGGTACGATACTGTGCGTTGCATAGTTCTGTGAAAGTGTCATCCTCATGAGACGTAAATCATCGTCTCATAGCCCATAATCCCCTGGGTTGAGATGCGGTAGCCACAGTATGTATGTGTATGTATGTTCGTGAGTGTGTGTGTGCGCTTTCATTACAATACGTGAATAATGAATAGTAATCAATGTTCCATCAAACCGGGGAATGTGGGAATGTTTGCGTGTTGTGAGGAATTCAAGATTTTTGTACGAATAATATTTGACGTGCGTCACATTTGCGTAGTTGTGGGTGTTTTTGCAGGCTTGATCAAAACAAAACAAAATAAATCTTTTCCGATAAGAACATGACATTGTTTAGTCATGATGGTGTAGTACATATTCGTGGCTATTTGTGTTTGTGTGGCATTCCAAAAATTTGAATGTCAAAATGTAAGGTTTTACGAGGCATACTTACTGTACAAATACACAGTTACAGACATTAATATCGCTTTAAAATATTGTTATTGCAAAACATAAATCCCTTTACTCCAGGAACACAATATAGTTGCAAACAAAACATCCACTCCAACAGAACTATAAAATAAATAATACATAACTATTTAACCCTAAACATGTAAAGTCAAACAAGGGTCCTATATTCAAATCGTCCCAAAAGTTGTTAATGCGCCGTGACGACTATGCCCGCACAAATTCATCAAGGGTATCAATTGGTGTAATGAGGGCGGTGAGGGCAAAGCCCGGCACGGAGAGGGCAAGGCGCGGGCAACTCCAACTAGCGCAAAGAGCGCTGGCAAATATTTGCCGGAACTTGGGCAAAGCGTGTTTGTTGTAGGACGCAGTTTGATGGGGTTGCATTGATTGATTATAGTAGGTGTGAGTTGTCTTTCATCGAAGGAATGTAAGGGAGGCGCGGGAATTGGACCGCTCAGTGTGGCAACGCTTGGGGGAGAGGCTAATATTATATCTGTCACGTGAAAAACTAGGTTTTGAAAGTTTTAATTTATATAAGTAACATTTAATTATCTTTGTTAATTAAAACTTTACGCACAAATCAAAAGAAGAGAAGAATACAAGAAGAAGAGAGAAACAGAATCAGAAGAGGAGACATGTTCTTTTTTATATTAATTTCATCTGAAATGTATGTAATGCAATAATGATAATATTGTATTTAATATTTTGGACCTATATTGACATTATCACGTTTTTATTTCTGATAGTTGAATATTTGACCATTTTGTGTGTAACTTACATATATTTCTATAGGAATTAAATATGTAATCAATCAATATAATTTTATTTATTCACTTATGTCGGCATTGTCAATGTTATTGAATGTTGCTTTTCTTGTTTCAGTCTATACCTACTTGTGTTATATTTGCACACCATGACAATATGGCAAACATGTTAGCACAACTCCATGTATTTATAAAAACTTGCATACCTTTTTATAGTTGTATGTACATACATGTTTGAGAAAACACAGTTACATGAATCTGAATCTGAACGGCGGATTTAATTCCTGAGAAATTTTCTACCAACCAAACTTAAATTCTATTTTGCTTCTCAATTGCGCCAACCCTTACCAGTTTCGATACACATAATGTAGTGCGTAGGGCACACTGAGGAGGCCGGTTTTACGAGCGAACCCAAAGGGCCGATTGTTTGCTCGACAAACGCGCACGAAACAATTCTATGTAAAGCCAACATTATTAATATTAGCCGGAGTTTATCGAGTGTAGACCCGGCTTATGACGTCAGGGCGTTGACGATAATCCACGGATTATTATAGGCCTTCAAGGTTCTTGAATGTTATGATAATACGTCAACATGAGCCTAGTTTTTATGTGTGATGATATGTAGGAAAGTCTAGGAACACCTGGAAGGGTTCGTGGATAAATAACAATCACCGAGATCGATCGGTACGAGTATGTGCGTGTCGCAGAGAACGTTCTTTTGAGATTGGGACTACTACCTAAACCTACGTCTATGTCGATGGTCTTTAGGGAAACCCGCAACACGAGAACGCGGGATAAAGAGTAGTCATAATCCCTAATAATAAGGGGCTTATGGCTAAGGAATAACAGCCGCACAAGTCGATCGATCAGGTTAAGCTACGCTTGCCGCGGTTGGTCCGTGGATGGGTGACCATCTTTACATACCAAGTCCCCTCCATGCCTCGGAAACCACGTTAAGCCGTTGGTCCCAGCTGTCATTCGTAGATCTTTGACAGTCGTTACGGGTCATCAGAAACCCGGCACTATGACAACCAGTCTTATCAAGCGGTATCGTATTACCCAGTAACTTGGTTATGGAGGTCAGATAGGCAGTCACTCCATGTAAAATACTGGTATGCAGCTGCATCCGGTTAGACTGGAAGCCAACCCCAAAATAGTTGGGAATAGTCTAGGTAGAAGAATCCAAAAAATCTAGCATTGCGTAGTTACAGAGTCGACAGTTAGCGGTATTATACTAATTCTTTACCACTTCTGCTAAAATGGAAGTTGAACCCAACGTAGTTAGAATAAGGTGAACCAAATGATTAGTAATGAAATGTATATTCATCATCATCATAACTTCACGCCTGTAATTCCCCGAAGGGTTAGCCAGAGGTGTACCTTAGTACCCACCCACATTTCTCCAGTTTAATTTGAACTAAAAAACATTCAAAATAAACGCCACCATACGGATCGAAATAAAACTGGGCAAAGCTTAAGTAAACAAGACGATTAGATTCGGATCTACATCTAATACCTTCAAACGAGCAATTCTTGTATTATATATATTATAATCTGAATCGGCTCCAAGGATTTTCATGAAAATTAGTATGCAGATGGTTTCGGGGGCGATAAATCGATCTAGCTAGGTTTCATTTTTAGAAAACGTCAAACAAAAAAAAAACGCGCAAAGTTGGGTCATCCAGATATTTTAACATAATGTTTCAAATAATATAAACATATTTAAATTATAACTAAGTAAGTTTATAACATAGTTTATAATACCTAATATGTTGTTTAAGCCTTACAGAGAATTGGTACTTACTTCAAAATAAAATATCATATAGTCATTAACATTTGTACATTTTACTGTGAAAAATAGATATTCAAATTGAAAAGCAGGAATCATTAAATAGAAAGAAAAAAATAACAATACTTTTCGAATCCGAACAATTTGGCACCGGACAAAAGAATTCCAACGGGGAATGGAGGGACTCATACCGCAAGAGATTATTTTTAACAAACCTTAATCTGGTCCCAAGAACAGAGCGTCTACTTCATCACAATCAACCCACACACACATGCACAGGACCACCTTTTCACAATGTCGTCATGCACACATACGTAAGGCGATCATTATGTACTCGTAGACGTATGTTTGGCTCTATGCAAATGTATGTGTAGCGCTCAACGTCATTGTCTTGCATTACCTCAATCGACCTGAGGATTTTACACACACATGAAATTCGTCAATGTGTGCCTACCCTTACTGTAGCTGTTCGAAAGTGGTGTGCATGTGTGAGTGAAATTCTTTGCCTCGCAAGTACATAGTGAGACACGGACGGTTTATCCTTCGATACCTTTTGTCCGCACAATTTTCCGTCGGAATCCCTCGGGTACACCGACCATTACCTACCGGGATAACGACTGAGAACACTTTGAATGTATTTTAGACATAGCTGCGTAATGAAAAGCAGCCGTCTTTCATAAAAAAAGATTAGTTTGAACGAGCTAATTTTAATGGAGAATCATCTTTTGTTGGTTCAACAAAGTTACTCAGATTACGTGACGATGTTCGCACGGAAGTGGCGAGATAAGAAAAAGTAAAAGAATTTTAACTAAGGTTCGTCTGAGGACAATATTCAGATTATTTTAGGCTGTGTTCCTTTATTGTGAACACAAACATCTTGAGATAAGCGATAGATACGCGATGAAAAATAAAAAAAATGTTGAGGGGCACTCTCTTCCATTGCACAAACTTCAAATTTTATGATTGACATAAGTTAACCGTGAAATTATGAAATTTTACTACAGTAGGTTATTTTATAAATTAAAAAACATTAACAAATTCATGATAAGAGTTTCGAATAAGAAATAACAAAAAGATTCTTTAATTCAGCTACTATTAAATAAAATTGAAAGAACATCAGACGATTCTGCAAAGTAAAAAATACTGATGAAAATATCAATTCATAAAATCAAATTTATAACAATAGCTGAAGAGCTACTACTACTGGTTTGGTTGGTTCTGCTATTGGTTGAAAAACCAATACATAAAACAGCGAAATACAAAACTGCAGCGAAGAATAAATCGTAACACAATAAAATCTTCTTTTATAGAAAAATCAAACTCGAAATCCTTTTATTTCGCTCTGGGAGAAGTTCCTCACTTTAACAGCTCTTCAGTGGCGATTTTCAATTACTATTGCTGTGAATTATATAGGACTGCTGCGAAGCGCGTTTACATAATAATCGACATTGTCGCTGTTGAATTGTAAGAAAGAGCAGAAATGTAATAATGTTACCTTTTCTATTTTAAACTTAGTCACGCACCATAAATTCTAAGATCGATCTAGATTAATCTGTTCGATGCTGCCGCTGGTTCTTAATCATAAACATTCAATTATGCAAATAATAAAGAATATTTCTCATTCTCATTTCAATTATTCAGAATTACAGATTGTTATTAAGTCTTGAATGTCTTGGACCAGTTTAGCTCGGGGCCGAATACCTACTCTACACCTTAGAGATACCCACACAACATAGCTCTTGTGGAAATTATTTTCTTCACCAAAAACTCGACATCACGGTGCCTTAAATGTAAGCAAATAACAAACGAAGCCCGCATGAATTACACGCAGGAACAGATTTCACAACTGAAATTAAGGCCCGGCGCAAAATAAAAGTTAAATTAGAGGTCCAAACAGGCGCTGTCTATAGCGTGTGACTACTCTGTGTTCGGGATTGTTTCTTTTATTTATATGCCGCTGGTGTTGCATTATTTTGTGCGGAAAGTACGCCGAAAAACGAAAATAAATGCTGACGTTCAATTTTTAAACGAAAATTAGTTTTCCTGCTTCCTTATGTTTCATATTTGATTTATTTTTCATTCGTCAGTATTAACTTAGTTAAAAGGATAATGAATTAATTCACCAAATAATTGATCTCTACAAAAGCACTTAGTTGGGTTGCTGTATCTCTAAAATCTTAGTAACCAATCCACGTAACTTCATCTTGAAACATTAAAAAGTTTATTAAAATACAGCCTTAAAGTTAATGCCTAAACAATAACGCAAATTGATCTCCCACTTTCAAGGATTATGTACGTCGAACATGAAGCGAAGTTTCCCGTAAGTTTACATAGGTATTATAAATAGTATAAGGATTAACGCCGAACGAACTCCTTGCCACGGCGCTGGCGAGCTCCGCCCACATTCATAAATGTTTAATATAGCAGTCATATTTACTCGCTTCGGAAACTAATCAGAGTAGTACCAACTTTTCTAATAAACGCCCACGTGCTGGAAAATTCACAGCTAATGAAAGATTGTGAGAAGTCATAAAAATGTGCTTCGAATTGAAATGGGTGAGGAATTTAGATCTTGAATGAACATTTTTATATTATATGAGATTTACAATTTACGTCTTAAGCCTAAAATTATTTGATAAACGTCTTTATTAATGTAAAACGATAACTATGCCAAAAGAATTTCAACAAAAAGGGTATTTAGACGAAATGGCAACATAACCATTTTTTGATCACAACCGTGTCCTCGTGGAGGCGATCGGCGGCGGCGATCTCTCGCGTCCGGCCCTGGTCTAGGCCATGGTTCGGAGTGAGAGTGCATGGGTAGCCGTCACCTCCTTCAGTGAAGAAGTAATGCTCGCGAAGAGGGAGGTGGCGCACGTGAGGAAGAGGCAGTATATGCGCCCTCACGGCCCTAGCCTCCGCAGGAGACGCCCTGGGCGTCGGGAATCCCAGGCTGATTCCCGGTCACCGTAGGCGTGGGCTTGCGGTCGGCGAGTAATGGGTAGCTCGTAATCCGGTAGGTACCAAGCCCGGGTTGACGGCGCGTTGTGTTCCACGCGCGCCTCAAAGAGATGACAGCACAAACTGACGGGGCCCGCAAGGACCGATGCCTGCCAGGGGTGCGGGTTGTTCGAAAGAGATACAGTGGCCCCAGGCACACAGGTTACTGAGGGAACACGGGTGGGTTTTAGTCAGTAAAAGTCTGACACGCCCTCTTGCTCCATCCAGAGCGGGTGAAGTTATTTGACAATTGCCATCCCAAAAAAAAAAAAACATTTATTGATGGATCGACAAAAATGTCAAAGATATAATATTCGTTGAACATGAGAGAGCAAACTGCGTCCGTCACTAACATCGGTGAGTAGCCAGTGAAGCGATGAGATCGATGCACTACACTTACCGGCTTTTGTCAACCAGGAAAGGATGCAAATGGAGGCTTTAAGAGGCACAGAGTGGATGACGTCAAAAGTGGTGGTAAATTAAGAGAGGATAAGATACCTCCTTGTAGTTAGCTGTCGTCTCCCAGATAAATCTAAGTTTTTATCAAAACAGGAGTAGCAACTTTATGTAACCCGTAAATTATAAATGCATGAAATCATTCATGAAATCATCCCGGCAATTTAAGCCAAAACTAATTTGGAAAGTCTGTTGAAAGAAAACGTTTTCAATTTTTACAGAACTAAACATAACATAAATAGTAAAATAATGCTTACAATAAGACCCACTTTAAACGAAAATTACCAGAGCCGACAGTCGTAATATTCCATAGTAGAACTTTGTTTTGCGGTTGATAAACATTAACTCAAAATACGCGAAAACTTTTAACTATATTCGCGAAATGTACACAAAACTTCACAAGCAAGGTTTTGCAGAGAAGCCATGTTCAAAAGTGGAGGAAGATACTTTGACTACCGCGGAATATTTTGTAACTGCGATGCATCGAAGTGGTAACTGAAAAATAACAGAGAGTAGTGGTTTGCCACAACATTATCAGATAATTTACCATACGTCTCAGAGAATCAACCAGGTTGTTAATTTCAGACAATATTTAGACTTCTGCAATAATCTTCACTTAATTTTGACTGAATATGACTGAAGCAGTTGGATCATATTTGATCGACAATCTTGCAATAACTACTTTACATATTGCGACTAGATAGAACGTAGTTATATCCAGGTGTCTACAAGTTAGTCACAACACCTAATAGCTGAAGTCAACCCTCGTAAAGTAGTGGTGGGGGTGGCGCCCGGAATGTTGATTACTAAGTGACGGAGGTAACTTTACCGTACCTGTCTGACTTGCATTCCTTATTTTTAACCAATTTTCTTAGACGAATTTTAGGGGCTTGCAGCTATTTCGACCATAGAAGATACCTCAATAATCGTTTTCACAGCTGACAGATATCAGTAAAATGGCTATCTACAAATCTATACTAAAACCTATGGCATTCAGCTCTGGAGCACAACCAGCCATAGTAATATCGAAATACTTAAAAAAAAATATCAGTGCCATGTTCAATATTCCACCACACCTTAGCAATAAATATGTAAACTTCAATCAGCGAACTGTGAAGGAAGAAACTAACTCAAACAGCAAGAAGTATCGAACCAGATTGGACCCAGATATAAACGACCTAGCTGCCCAGTGCTGGGAGACAACAGAATAGTATATCAGGACTAGCGACAAGATTCGCAGACAAAAGATGAGGTTTGTACCGCTGGGTGCACGTTTCTGCTGAAGATACATGTACTGATGAAAATCTGACAGCATATCGCTCCTTTACAATTAAAGAGACCTATGGCGAAATTAGCCGGAAGCAAAATACGTCTCTATAATTCTGAATTATAGAGACCTATTTTGCTTCCAGCTAATTTCGTATTATGTCTCTTTAATTGTAAAGGAGCGATATTAATTAATCCATGTATAACGACACCTTATAATTGTTCTGATACTAAACCGCTTCAAATGATACAAGCGAACGGCAATCGGTTACCAGTTCCCAGTGACGCGATGCCGGCCTGACAGAGATGTATGGGGCCAATGACGTCACGGGACACACTCGTGTTATATTAATGACGTCAGAAGTTATACACGCTACAGTTGCGATGATTGATCATGTCGGACGAACTCACCCTAATTTGTTCCTATGGACTTGATTTAAAATGTTTATACCTAGTTGGATAATTTTGACGGTATTATAGAAAATGACTTTTAAAATTTCAAGGAGTTTGTAAAGTATGCTAAATGCTACGTAGGCCACAACAACAGTAGTACCTAAGTTTGATATTTTCTTACCAAAACTTTAATTGGGATATTTCTTTACAAATTATAAAATAAATTGTTCCTAATAATATTTATCACAGTTAACGTATTCAAACCTCTTTCTTATCAGCACTCTTTCTTTCATTTCTTAAAAGTACACTAGAGAGCAAATATTGAGTACCACAAAGAATAATAAACGTCAATATTGGTGGCAGAGATAGGACAGCTGACGAAGAGGTTCCGGTTGGCATGCACCCGACGATATCATACTATTACAAGACATGGGTGACACGCTTGTGGCTGTTTTGGACATATACATATGTGAATGTATGTTTATTCTATACTCCATTTATAATAGCACTACACAGAAGATTAAAAAGGTTCTTTTTAATGTACACTTTAAAACAAAAGTACATTAAACTTGTAACAGTTACGAGTGACGCCTTTATTAAAATCTATATATACAGGCCAAATTTTTCGGTTATACAAAAAAAAATCAGCTGTTCCACACAATTTGACCGCGTAGGAATTGCACTTTTTTATGAAACAGCAGATTTTTTTGTATAACCGACGTAAAATTTATATGCTAGCGAGTCTAGAATAATAATATTCTGAATTCACGGTTACAGTTTGCGCACTGGTTAAAATCATCTATATAAATGAAAAGAAAAGTCCTGACTGACCGACTCATCAAATCAAGTCCAAATATTTTATTTCTCATAAACTTGCATGGGCACTTATGAAACGTCAGAAGCTAGGTGCACGGTTCTTATTTGTCACTTCATATGGAATGAAAAAATGAAATTTTGCAACAGAGGCTCCCTTTATGATGTAGCCAAGGGATAAGGAAGGATTTTTAGAAATTCAACCCATAAGAGACTTAAATATGTAATGAAATTTACACGCGGGTAAAGCCGCTGGCAAAAGTTAATTTTAACTATTTCTGTTACGAAATTATGTGGATTTCATTTATACAACGCGTAACAGAATAAGCGCAAGACCTGAAAGTAGTTTGCTCAGAATCGGCTTCTGAATCGATTTCCATCATTATTTATAGGTGTTAATTTTTCACGAGAAAATCTTTTAATTGACTGAAATTAGAACCACCACGTCTTAACAAGATAATAAAATGTTTATTTTAGAAAATTTGAACCTTATCTCAAAAGCGTAAAGCCTATTCAAATGCACAACCGAATTTGTTATTCGATCATAGCTATCCTATGTGTAGTGCGTTATAGCTTTCTTTACACACACATGAACAACTCTTTTATTACATTATTTGAGCTAGAGTATTAAAATAAATCGTTAATTTAAGGAAATTTCGACCTTATCGGAAGGTTATAAAGTAATTTTAAATGCACTACTGAATTTGTAAACCGTATTTCCATTATTTTGTTGAGAAATGCCGAAATATTAGAAACATTGTAGTACATTTTTTTGCAAATGGAAGATTAATGTGAAAGAGCGAGATAAACTAATTTGCCGACTTACCCCTTAGACGTTTGACATAGACGCACGCGCCGCCACATCAAAAGTTTAGTTATTTGCCGACAGCGACAAGTGAAAGTGTTCCCGAATTTCGCTTTTGTTGCATTAATTTGATTAGGCGCGAGATGTCGTTCCAGTACACAAACATTCAGTACACGGAGATGGTGAGGACACTGGCTCGGTGCGATGATAATGTTGAATTAGCGTGTCGAGAATTCAACCGAAGATATGGTACCAGAGTGAGCGCCAGGACAATGTTAAGTGCAACTCAGCGCTTGAGGGACTCTGGTACCTTTCGTCCTAACACGGCAATAGATAGAGGGGTGAACGTGCGCACTACTCGCTTACAAGAAAACATACTTAATTATTTTGACGAACACCCAGAGACCAGCACGAGAGAAGCTGCGCCATTGTTCGACTGCAGCCACATGTACGTGTGGCGAACGTTACGCGCAGATGGTGAACACCCGTTTCACCTACGACGTTGTCAGGAGCTAACGCCGAACGACTACTTGCCACGTTTGGAATTCAGTAGATGGTTATTGGAGAACTGGCAGCGAAACATCATTTGGACAGACGAGAGCACCTTCACGCGAGTTGGCATTTACAACCAGCATAACCAACATTTGTGGAGACATGAGAATCCGCATGCATGTCGTGTTGATTCTTTTCAGCACAGGTTCTCCTTGAACGTGTGGGCGGGCATCATAGGTACACGCGTACTCGGCCCTGTTTTTCTACCAACTTTGACTGGGGATACCTACCTACAGTTCTTGCGGGAAACATTGCCCGAATTGTTGGAGGACGTGCCTCTCTTGTTTCTAAGAGACGTGTATTACCAACACGACGGTGCTCCCGCGCATTTCACATGGATCGTACGGCGGCATCTTGATGCGGAATATGGACCACTTTGGATTGGTCGTGGAGGACCAGTGCAGTGGCCTCCCAGATCAGCTGATCTAACGCCGATGGATTTTTATTTTTGGGGTCGAATAAAATCACTCGTCTATGTAAACGAGGCAACGAGTGTCGAAAACCTCAGACAAAAAATTGAACACTCATTCAATATTGTGAAAAATGACACTGAAGTGCTAAATAAACTAAAACTTAACTTAAGAAAGCGTGCAATAACGTGTATCGAGCAAGGCGGTGGACATTTCGAAAGTTTAATGAAAAGGGGACGAAGAAATAGTGTCGTGTAAATACTTGCTCCAGTTCTGTAAGTACCTTACCTTTATCGTTATCGATTGTAATTACTGTGAATAATATGATTCAAATCTTTTAAACACGCCCGCTCACTTTGAATATGATTTCGCGACGTTAGTTAGGTACGCATCAGAGATTATTCGTGAGCCGGGTCCGGGGCGGCTATTCGGAGACGGCAACGACGCGGGCACCCGTCGAAGGGCGCCGCCGCCCTACGTTACTGAAAAATCACAGACCGGTTAAAGTTGCTTGATTTAAAATGTACTAAACCTAATAAGTATCTTAGAATTTTACATGATAACGGTTAAAAATCAAAATATTTTATTAAATGTGACGGAAAGATAGAATTATTAATTTTACCAGTTGGACAACTATCAATAATAGTTAAATTAATCAATCAAATTACGTGTGACGATCAGTACGTAAAGTTCGGTCATTGAACTGACGTACATACCTAGTGCGTTCGCTTGTAGTGCCTACCTAACCAGCTGGCGTACAAGTGTGCGATGGGGTATTAGTGTGCGTAAATCGAGTAGTGTGCACAAACGTTTTATGTTTAGTCAGTACAACTATTTGATAAAAACATATTAAGTGTAGTTTAACTAAATTAAATTACTGATGTTATTTTAGTGTTATAATTTAAAGTTCTATTTGGGGTGTATGAGCTCTTGCGTTAATTCCGTTACTCGTTGTATAATTGTTTCATTGCAATTTTATCAAGGTTGCCGTTTCATGATGGTACCATATTTTTTTAATCAAAGGTAGACATGGCTTTTTCCATAACCGAGAACAAAGAAAACCAACTAACTTGACCAGTTTTCACATCCGTGCGGGGCGTTAGGGTCAAATTATTCAGGATGGGGCGTGGCGTTCCAAAAAGCGTAAAACAAAAATTTCGTGTGACAGCAAGCACAGCACAGTCCGCTGTCCGACCGTCCGGCTTGCGAATGGGTGGCGTCCAGCGTCCACACCAATAATTGTGCACACGCGTCATCGAACGCCAATTTTCATGTAAATTTTAAAAATTTATTCGACAATCGAACGCGCACCAACTTACTGTCTACAAAGAGCCGTGCTAGTGGGTAGATGTGTAAATGTTGGCCCATATCCTAGAAGTATTGATGACTGTACGGCGGCGTGCAAAACAACGGGTGGATTGATTTTCCGTCCAATGTGCAGTGTTCTTTGTTTTCGCTCATTTCTTCAGTTATTCTTATTTTTTTTTACTAAAAAGATGAAGTGCGATGAAAGTCAGCTTCAAATTAAATTTCCTCAAGACTACCTACTAAAAATATTTTTGTCCAATTATGTGGCTCTAAAATTCCTGTATGCTTATTCTAAAAGATGCCCGTGTCAGATTATTTATTTTGATATTTTAATATTGTTTAGTGGGTAATGTCATCTGTCATATTAACGAAGCGTTGAACAAATGTAGAAGTACCTAATTTTACTACTAAACTGACACAATAGGATATAAAAAGGATTGTAATGACGTTATCGAGTCAGTTGCTCGGTAGACGTTCAGTTGGTTAGTCCTAGTGTCGTTGTTGTGTGGAATAGATCGACCAGATGTCATGTAAGCTATGTAATTTATTATTATACCGTAATTGTTGCTTATTATAAAAATATTGTAATAATGCCGAGTTATCTTGGACAAAAGTCCAAGAGTTGTAATTAAATGTATGTAGGATAATGATAATTCATAGCAATGTAAGAGATGTATTGATGGAATATATCAATATTGTTTCCATGGAGTTTCTTGTCCTTCTTCTCCATGAAGACCTAGCTTTGGAACGGACGAGTAGCTTTCTGATTAAATAATGACAAGCCTAATTAAAATAAATGCCTAGTCTTGTCTTTCTGTGCTTTACTTCATGAAATCCTTTCCCTACAAACCATATTAATAAGAACCATAGTACACAGTAAATAAGCAGTAGCCATTCTGATATTCAAAGCTTGATATTTGTTTTATATTAACACACTTATAAATTCATATAGCCACTTATTCTGACACCCGCATCTTTTAGAATACGTCAGTAGTAATAAAATTATCGATAAGACATACTTTAAGCTCGCAGTGACTAGACTAAGCACTTGTGTTTGATTTTGGTAAAGTTACTATGACTGTTTTCTCAAGTGAACGAGGCCATTCTGTTTATAATATAATTTTTTATTAACGATTATCATGGTAACTTAGCTTACTGACTTTGTAGTTTTGTAATAATTACAATAATGTCGAAATAAATTATCAAGAAACGACACAATTAGTATTTTAATGAAATGTCATATTAACTTATATCTTATTTAGTTGCAAAGCAGATGTGTTTGCAGATATATTTCATTTTACTCCGACCGGCGATCTTGTTAAGACTGAGGGTAGTTGGGACGTGACGTTTATGTATCACAAGCTTATAGACTAACGCTTCCTGCAAAATGTAGCTCCACTGAAATAACATGAATATTATCGTGTTGTACCAGCATGTATTGAAGAGAAGCTAAATGGATAATGTTTGTCCAAAAGAACTTTCTTGTGAAAATAACCATAATTTCATTCTCCCTACTTAAGAAAGAAAGAAAATACGTTTATTGACATTACAGCTTAGAGAACCAATTAATTAATTATAATTAGACACATACTAGCAGTTTCTTTTTAATTCTGCTTGTTTTTGGGAACGCAAACGAGACAGACCTCATCTATGGACTTTCATTTAAGTTCCCAACTATACACAATCCGTGTGCAGCAAAAAGTTACAAGCGAAAACATCCCATAAATCATTCAATCCAATTAATTCAACATCCATCTTATCATGTATTTCATCATCCATAAATGAATGATTTACGCATGTATGGTAATTCGCGTCGCTCCTTCCAAAACTCGTAAAATGTTTTATTGAGATGCGCGATCTATGGCGCATCTATGGCGACGTCCGTCGTCATCGGTTGACACATCGCTGTTTTATGGCTCCTGCTAAACTTGCGGTATCGCCCACAAAGGACGAGTAGTTTACTTACTCGGCTAAATCACACTGAGGCTCTTAGTTTGATTCAGTATTGGAACATATAACTAGCACTTTGATACTTCGGATCAAATGGCAAATTGACATTACAAGCAAAGTACAACAAAGTATCATACTTTGTTGTAATTTGCGTTAGTACTTGATGTAGGAAAAATATGAACAACACATAGTTCTAAACTTACGTTTGAATGTAATCAGATCAATATTAATAAATTACAGTATCATTCTTACAGTCAGCAAACAGTAAGCTGCTAAGATATCGTTTTGTGATTGGTTTTTCAAACTTCATTTTTTATAAAGTTTCTGTAACATTGTTAAATCACAAGGTAAATCTGTGTAAACACCATTACATATTGTATCTAATGAAGTGCAAAGTATGCTAATGTTAAAGAGAAAAACTCAAGGTAACACCGTTACGGAACATCGCAACATTTTGTTCCCAAAAGTGTCATATAGTGAGACGTCGGCCTTATCGCGGTTCACGCCTCAATAGACGGCTACCCAGTGAAATATGATGGCATTCCCACCTCGTTACCACATACCTCGACAAAGAGAAATGAACCCTATTATCCCTAACATAAAGAGTTAAGGTATGCACACGTAAAGTTGTTCAGTTCGTGACTTTGAAAGTTTGTTTTGCGAATACGATTAAATTATGTTGGTACTTGCAAATCAAGTTGAAATTATTGATAAGTGAATTGTGGGCTGCCTCTGGCTTTGTGTGGAGCTTTTGAAGTTTGTTAGGCGGATAAATATTTTTAAGAGAAACTTCGCAGGATTAATAATAGTTGTCGTCTTTTTTGGGATCCTGTCCTCAAACAGGTTTCAGTTTGAACAAGATAAAAAGGTACTTCCGTCTTCTTAGAACTTTGTCTCTCTTATCCTTAACGACGCCTGACTTACGCCTACGAAGCCTAGAGAACGCAATTTTCTGTAAGGATTTTCTAGGACAAAAGTAGGCGTTGGCTCAGATTTGATTACAAAACAATTAATAATAATAAAAAAGCAAGAGACTATAAAGCCAAGACTTACTAATCACAGACCTGTTCACAAGTACTCCAGCTCTTACCTTTTCAATAACTGTCGATTTGTGAGTTCTTAACTTTTAGGAACTCTTAAGTTGAAAGCTGTTTCCTTCAACGCTAAAACTCCTTTTCACAGAAACGATGTTAAACAATTACTCTTTAGAAAAGCTATCACCCAACGAAAGTGGTTACAACGAATCCAATAATACTTCACCGACCGAAATTTAAATTGCAAAAATCGTAAGAATAACGCAAATGAAAAACATTACGTAGAACCATTCACCGCCTCAATGTAACTGGGTATGTTTGGTAAGTGAATATATTACCGCGTTAACTTTATCATTGCTTCAGAGGATAATATACCTAGTTCCCTTCGCATAGAGGATGTAGGAAATGAAGGAGGAAACTGGTGAGTAGGTAAATACATCATCCACAATTATTGGCTAGCAGCACATTATTAGCGGAACGAAGACAAACGAGGCTCCTACGTGAACTTGCCCCGACTTAGTTGTAATATTTCGTTCGGAACAGTTTTCGCACGCCGACCTCGTACGAGGTATTATGACTGGCAATTTGATGGTGGTGGAAAGAAAACATGAACGGTTAATGGGCACTACAGTTTGCTGTGTTTTGGCAAATCACGGAAGTCTCGAGAAGACCATGGCCTAAGTATGGATGGGCTTATCCATCAAGTGAAACTATTAATTTCAAGGTTGGGCACTAAACTGTTTGTGCCTTACTAACTTTTATGTTTCCAAGTTAACATAGTAAGGTATGATTTGCTACTCTGAAAAACCTAGCTCTGTATCCATACCTTCATGACGTGTAGACCACCTCAACTTCAAACGTTCTACCAGTATTTCTTTTTCACCTCAATAAATAATGATGCTCCGCATAATTATCAGGACCCATCATATTTTCCATACGACAGCTAATAACACTAAATATCCTGTGTAAGCGTGACATCAGCTGACGCCGTATTCTGGAGAAGAGGCACGAGGTTATTACGTCAGGAGGTTATTACCGTAACGAAGACAAACGGTCGGCATGACGCGAATATGAACTGCATGCGGTGAGGCGAACCAGTCTTGAGAGGCAGAGGAGAGCTGAGATTGGAGAAATAATTGGGACGCCATGGAATGTCACTAACAAATTGACGAAATTCGGTCATAATGTGGTATGTTTTAAATAATTAAGACACCAAAAAAGAGATACTGTATGAAGGTAAGCTAGTACTAATTTGATAGCTCTGAATTGTTGCAGACTGCTGATCTAAAATCTTTTGGGTGTCTGAGGTAGGGCGTGATATTATCGCTTTTATAAATAAAATGTTAAACAAAACTAAACACTGAATCAATTTGGCCAAGGTATAGTATGGATTATAAACATGGTTTATTTAATTTAAAAACATAAAGTTTCTGGTCACCCTGCCTACAAACTAAATTCTAGCCACAAAACCCACGGAATAATTCAGACTAAGCAAAACGAGAACAAACTTACTTGTGAAGTTACTAACAAGTTACGGTTTGGTAATATTAAATTCAAAGAAACCACTTTAATTGTACTCATTTGTTTAGTACTAATGAAATACACGTGATTGAAATATCTTTATATAAACCTACATATATGTTAAACTAGTCTAATCATTATGAAAATCGTCTTCCGATTTTAATTTTGACTCCATTTAGAAACTACATCGTGCTTCTTACAGTTCAATCTCAAGAGATATCTGCCGCTGCTCGCTCACTCCTTACGCCACTCAGCTTTTCATTCACCGTTCATATACATAATTTATCAATCATTTATCACGCAGCGACCGCGCCGAGTATACCCTGTACGCCGAGTACGCTCTGTACGCCCTTACAGCGCGTTGCGCCAAATTGGCCGGACACTAATGAAAATTGAAAATTGGTTCAGAAAACCGATCAGTGAGCGAACTGATGACTACGTGATGTGGAAATTATGTGTCTGCTTGTTTTTCCACGCATTTTTGTGATAAAACATTACAAAAGCAAAATGGTAACGCGAATTATACGGACATATTATCACTTTATTGGGATACTATGAGGGCATCATCATATCAATCATTCAATGAGAATATCGTATCTCAAACACACGGGTCCTCCAGCAGGCGTCAAGTTTATCTTTTTTAAATCTATCAAGTTTATATTTTAAAACAGCAAAAAGTACACACTGTCTGAAGTATCTAATTAATAAATTCCGGTTCTACGAAACTGAAATTGTTAACACTGTGTTCAGTGTTCACTGGAGCGAAACATATAAGTGATGCAGTGTTCGGCCCATTGAGCACAGGTTGAGCAGGAGTGGCTGATGTGTTGGGGAGATACCACTTGTTTCGTGGTTAATACTCGTAAAAGACTTCGTTTATTTACGTATCGACAAAAGTTTACTCGCAGTTTGGGTAAAGATTTCGCTGTATAACACGTAAAACATTCATGTTTTATCAAGTGTGAAAGCGTTAATATTCTACTAAAGCAACCTCAATTTTTAACCCTAAACAAATTCAAACAAAAACCACGATCTCAAAAATTAATACGCTTGTGGTAAGCTTAGCTAAAAGCCCATCAGTCTGGGAACGAACGTCAAAGAGCGGATCCGAGTATTAATCTGGCCCGCAGTATTACTAGGACACAGCGCTAAACGTCCAGCACACAGAATGTGATATGACGTCAGCTTCTGATATCTGAGCCTCTTTGTGACGTCATCGCATTTCAGTTTTAATTCTGGTTTCAATAGGATTTTCCTTGCGCGAGCTGATAACATTTTCGGTGTTTGCTGAAGGTTATACAGGTCTACGCCCCGACCTCGTCTACTTTGATGAGGTAGAGACCATGAATAAGGATTTATCAAAATCCATGCATGACTCTAAAACTCATTTCACCGTTGTCGTGGGGGACTTCAACGTGAAACTACGGTCGGATCTAAGGTCTTCAAAACCCATAGTACTAATGGCAAAAATAAACTTTCTTATCCGACTCTGCAGCTAATGGAAGGAAGGCGTGAAATGATTCTGCAGTCTTCAGAGAATGCGCTAAAGTACCGACAGATCAATAGACGGATCTCTAAGTTCTTGAAAAGCGACCTTCGCCATTTCAATACGGACCGAATCAAGAATGCGATAGAGTGGAACAAGGGCTCTAAGGTCTTTGCAAGAGATCTGTCTATTGGCCAGAGTCAGCTTACGAAACTGAAGACCAATGATGGCAGAATCGTATCCGCCAAGCCTGAGCTGTTGAGAAATTCTATGTACACGTCAACACGTAACCCCTTTACGAATCTGGCAAACGACCCAAGAGCCAAATTGACTAGCATTACACCGAAGACGTCCCGGACGTCAGCTTGTACGAGATTAGGATGGCTCTGAAGCTGTTTAAAAACAACAAGGCCGGCTGATGACGGAATTACGGTGGAAAACTCGTTCTTAAATGCCCTCCAGAAGCTATTTGATTCTGTCATATTCGAGGGCAAAACGCCACAGGCATGAAACAGAGGTGTGGTGGTACTTTTCTTTAAGAAGGGTGATAATACCCTTCTTAAGAATAATAGGCCCATTTCACTTCCGACCCATGTCTACAAGCTGTTTTCGAGAGTCACCACGAACCGTCTTGTGTTCTTCTTCCAGCCTCACGAATGAGCCAGATTCCGTAAAGGCTTTAGTACCATAGACCACATACATACGCTGCGGCAGGTTATACAGAAGACCGAAGAGTATAACTTGTCTCTCTGCTTAGCGTTTGTGAACTACGAAAAAGCCTTCGATTTGACTCACCTTCGGTTTGCCGATGATATAGTTGTCATGGCTGGGACTATGGAGAACCTCAGTATAATATTCGATGACCTTAGTAGACCTTCCGAAAGTGTGGGTCTTATAATGAACATGGACAAGACATGTTCATGATCATGTTCAATACCCATGTAACACCCACTCTCGTGACGATCAAAGGCGGTACATTCGCAGTTGTGAACGAGTACGTTTACCTAGGACAAACTGTCCAGTTCTTCTTTTTGAGAGTGTGACGACACTCTAGGCAGAGTGGTCATGGTCGTCACATCAGACTGTCCAGTTAGGTAGGTCCAACTTCGAGAAAGAGGTCAATCGCGAATCCAACTCGGCTAGGCAGGATTCGGGAGGATTTGCAATATCTTCTCGTCTCAAATACCGCAGTATCTCAAGACGAAGGTCTTTGACCAGTGTGTGTTGCCAGTGATGACCTATGGCACAGAAACGTGGTCGTTCATAAAGGGCCTTATCAGAAGGCTAAAAGTCAACCAAAGGGCAATGGAGAGGGCTATGTTCGGAGTTTCCCAAAGTGATCGAATCAAGAATGAAGAGATCTGCAGGAGAACCAAGCAACCGACATAGCCCGAAGAATTGCCAAATTTAAGTGGCAGTGGGCAGGGCATATTGCTGGCAGAACAGATAGCTGATGGGGCCGAAAGATTCTAGAGTGGCGATCGCGTACCGGAAGACGTAGAGTAGGAAGGCGTCCCACAAGGTAGACTGATGATGTTGTGAAGGCCGCGGGAATCCGCTGGATGTGGGAAGCACAAGACCGCTGGAAGTTCTGACCGGTCGAAACTTGGGGAAGGCCTATGGCCAACAGTGGACCTTTTTCGGCTGAAATGATGATGAATGATCAGTTGATAAAGATTTTGTTGTTTTTTTTTCAAGGATTAAATGCAATACCGGGGTTTTCGATTCCTGCAGTGGAACTGGAGATTGTCATAATTTTTTTACTCTTTTTCTATTGAAAATCAACACAACTACTACGCTTATAGCATTCGACCCGCCTTTGTGCATTTCAGTGCTTGAAGAATTAAATACATAAATACGCAGTTACTGCTGTTATTCACTTTTTACTACTTAGTATGATTTTGAATATATCTGCCATTGATTCCACACAACCGGTAACCCATCCGATGACACGGCTAATGTATCAATGGAACCTTCAGGAGTTTATCGTGGCCGAGCAAATGAGGCGGCGTGCGCCATCCGTCACGCAATATTCACGCATCGGTGGCTCCGTACGGAGTCGTTCCGTAGTCGGACAAGCATTGCGCTAATCCCAGGCCGAGGGTAGGCATTAATTCATTCAGAACCAATGATGCGGAAGGGTCAGACAAGATTAACGAGCTATAAATTTGGGTTTAAACCGTTTGTATAGAGATGACCGGTTGACTTAGTGCAGTGTGGCAGCCTTCGCGTTTGAACTACACTTTTTGGTGGAAGCATTTTCGAATGCATTTTCACTTGCCACAATCTCTTTAGTGATGCTTCTGATCCTCTTTGGATTTTAATGTCAACATGAGATTTTGCTAAATCTCTATGAAATTATTGTGATTTAAATAAATAACAGAATGACCGAAGTAGTGTTCATCGAAGTACCGAACAGTAAAATTGTGAATTCATTAACAGGTTCTCGGAATGTACCTCTGAATTTATTTTTGTTATGTATTTTTTGTGGTGTGGCGATTTTTTTTTTTTTTTTGGTACCGCAAAATCGGAGTTAGCTAAAGTAAGAATAAAGTCTCAATAATATAATAAAAGTGTTACCTCAACCCAGGAACATCAGACACCGGTGCGCCATCTTCCGATAGCCAGGATATGATAGGAGCGGGAGTGCCGTGCGCCGCACACGAGACCCTGGCGCCTGTGCTGTTGGAGAAGGACAGCCGAGGGGGTGGCTCCATCAGGAACAGCAGCTGGCTTGATGACGGTGACACTGGACAGAAAGATAAATCTTTATAGTTGACAGTAAGAAAATTCCATAAAATGAATTTTGTATTGGCCGTTACCAAAAAATATAATAATCACTAATAGTTTTGTGCTAATAATACCAATACTACACAAACTGTAAATTCAATTCATCATCATCATCATCATTTCAGCCGAAAGACGTCCACTGCTGGACATAGGCCTCTCCCAAAAGGGAGGTTTTGCCATAATCGCCACGCTTGGCAGGCAGGTTGGCGATCGCAGTATGGTGGTAAAATGCATAGAGAACGTTGCTGCCCATTCTCTAGTAAGTCCCTTAGTAGCCTTCTACGACACCCACGGGGAGAAATGGCATGTTGCTATTCTTTTACGTCCGGCACCACACGGAAATTCAATTCAATTCAATTTATTTGTCTCAGTGAAAACTCCATATTGGTGACAAAATACAAAAATAACATTTAAATCATAAAACATAAATCATAAAAATAAAAATCATAAAAAGTAGTTACATGTGTTAGTAACAAAAATAATCATAATAATAATATAAATGTACGTATAACTATGTTAGTATTGTTAGTACCTATACCTAACTGATACCTATGGCCGTCTTTATCCAATGATTTTGGAAAAGACGGTCAAATCGGGCAGCAATAACATTTAGGATGCTGTTGCTGCTGCTTCGCAGACGGTGCAGCAGCGAGTTAGTTTTCTTGCGCATGATGGCTTGAAAGCCATCCGTACGTGCTTCAGCAAACATGCCAGATGCGCTGCAGCGCCACGGCAGCCCCAACAGCATCCTAAAAGCGTTGTTATACTGGGTGCGCAGGGCTCTATAGGATCGCTGCGTATGTTTCACCCACATGCCACTCGAGAAGAGTGACTGGCAGAACGCCTTAAAAAGTGTAATTTTCACCTCTTTGGTGCAACGTGCGAACCTGCGAGCGAGCATATAAAAATGCCATCAAAAACGGTTCGGTGTCATTTTGAGAATTGTACTTTCAGTAATTGTTTCAATAAATAAAAGTAACAATACAAGTCTGTTTTTTAACCGACTTTCCAAAAAGGAGAAGGTTTTCAATTCGATTGTTTTTTTTTTTTGCCTTAGAACTCGGTCATTTACAAACTGATTTGCAACATTATTCATTGGTTTGAAAGCGTGTACTTGCCGAGTGGCCCCATACAAATTTGTTCGGATGGATATTAACCGGAACAAATAGATAGACATACAAAAAATAATTTGTAAATAAATGTTTTTGTGCTATGAGTACCGTATAAACTTTCATAATGAATTTAGTAAAAATCTGTTATTTTGACGATACAAACTTGTAAAGATGTTAAAGTAATTTCAATGTCACTGTTAATTACTTAGCAATTGAAGATATACGATTTTGTGTAGGGTTGGTACCACAGCAAAAAAGTGTACATTAAAAAACAACTGACCAAAACGCGAAAATACAAAACAAAAGGCACCGACTTTCACTTTGTAGTGTTTTTATAGAAGTCGGTTGTTTTTGTTACACATTTTTATTTCCTCTCCAATGTGTTGAAAAACGTCGTATGAAACGCGTGTGAAATGTGTAAATGTAATATCATCATTACACTCATTATACTGGAGGGGGCTCCAGTGTAATGAGTGTAATGACCAACATAGCACTTTTGTATCCTAATGTACAATAATTGTCTTGTCAGTATTTAATGTTAGTATGTACTCGTAAGTTTCTTTGAATCCAATTAGTCACTGTTAAAAAAGTTCGCTACTGGTTTTAGCGGCAAATATTAACGCCGTGTCGTCGGTACCCATACTTATTCATAATTATTATAAATTCGAAAGTAGCTCTGTTTGTATATTAATTTCTTACGCTTAAGCCACTAAACTGATTTAAATACAATTTCGCAAGGAGATAGATGGCATCCTAGGGAAGATCATAGACTACTTTTTGTCCTAGTAGCACGTTCCTTTGCTCGCTCACCCGTGATATTATCTATTCTAAGACATTGGTATCGGTCATCTAAGTAGTAAGGAAATATTTTCAGAGGCGTTCCCCTTTTTCCCATGGCCTCTAATTTGTTTAGAAGAACAGCAACAGACACGTATCAAAAGCCTTGACTTAGTCGAAAAAGACAGACCAGGTTCCCATTTCCGAGTTTGTCTTAAATAATATTTAATGGGTTAGCCTGAGCATCGCATCGTTTG